>CP136060.1:346046615-351699115 GCA_032464435.1 Aegilops umbellulata | reverse complement strand
AGACATACACAAGGCTTACTAGGTATAATGTGATGCTTCTCGTCAAGGACTCAGAGGAGTTATCATGCAGGAAGGAGAAGTTGTAGCTTATACCTCCAGACAGCTACGACCTCACGAGATGAATTATGCCACACACGATTTGGAGTTAGCAGCCGTAGTGCACGCCCTCAAGACCTAGAGACATTTCCTTGTCGGAAATAGTTGTGATGTTTACACGGATCATAAGAGCTTGAAGTATATTTTCACGCGGAAGGAGTTGAACATCAGGCAAAGGAGATGGCTTGAATTGATCAAGGACTATGACATGATATTGCATTATCACCCAGGGAAAGCAAATGTTGTAGCAGATGCCTTGAGCCGTAAGAGTTATGTGAATACCCTTATAGCGGGAGGATTACCCCATGAGTTAGTCGACGATCTCAGAGAACTTTGACTGGAGAAATTACCGAGAGGATTTGTCGCCACCTTGGATATACAGTCCACTCTGACCGAAAGAATCCGGAATCCCAGAAGGCAGACAAGGAAATATCAGAGATAAAGGACACAATGAGTAACGGAAAGGCTAAAGGTTTTCGTGAGGATGAACACGGAACTTTATGGTTTGAGGATCGTATCTATGTGCCCAATGATCCAGAGGTCAGGAAGTTAATTCTTCAGGAGGCCCATGATTCACCGTACTCGATTCACCCAGGCAACACTAAGATGTATCTGGATTTGAAAGAAAGTTTCTGGTGGACAGGTATGAAGAAGGATATTGCTGAGTACGTAGCAGTATGCGATGTTTGTCAGCGAGTAAAGGCGGAACATCAGAAGCCGACAGGGTTACTCCAACCTTTGCCGATACCCGAGTAGAAATGGGAAAAACTTGGAATGGATTTTATCACAGGATTACCCAGAACTCATTCAGGTTATGATTCTATCTTGGTAGTAGTTGATCGCTTGACCAAGGTAGCTCATTTCATTCCCGTGAAGACCACATATACCAGCGCTAAGTTAGCCAAGATATACATGAACAGGATCATATGTCTGCATGGAGTTCCGAGGAGTATCGTGTCAGATAGAGGAACGCAATTTACCTCAAACTTTTGGAATCAGTTACATGAAACTTTGGGTACGAGGCTGGAGTTCAGTACAACATTTCATCCGCAGACAGATGGACAGACCGAGAGAGTCAACCAGATTCTGGAGGACATGTTGAGAGCCTGTGCGCTAGACTATGGATCTAGCTGGGATGACAATCTGCCATACGCAGAGTTCTCGTACAACAACAGCTATCAGACCAGTCTGAAGATCGCCCCTTTCGAAGCTCTATATGGAAGGAGGTGCAGAACACCATTGTTGTGGGTTGGTGTTGGGGACCGAAAACTTTCTGGTCCCGATCTTATCAGAGACTCCGAAGAGAAGGTCAAGCTGATTCAAGATAGAATCAAGGTAGCTCAGTCGAGGCAGAAGAGTTATGCCGACAGTAAACGCAAGGAAGTAACGTATGAAGCGGGAGAACGAGCATATCTTCGTGTGTCCCCACTTCGTGGAATCAAGAGATTTGGTGTTAAAGGAAAGCTAGCACCCTGGTTCATTAGCCCATACAAAATCCTCGAAAGCCGTGGAGAAGTTGCCTACAAGCTGGAATTGCCGGAAGGATTATCCGGAGTTCACGATGTCTTCCATGTTTCCCAGCTGAAGAAATGCCATGCTAAGATGGTTGATATCCCTCTGAGAGACACAGTGCCCCTAGAGGCCATGCCGGCGTGCAACACTGACACATACACATAACGAACACACGCACGCATGCAGGCATGCAACACTGACACATACACATGGACTCACGAACACACGCACACGCACACATGCATGCAACACTGAAACGTACACATGCACGCACGCAACACTCGCACGTCTTCATGCACACCGCACACGACGCAAGACAGACGCTCAACCTATACGTGCATGCACCCTTTGTTAAGGACATGAATTGTTACGGGTATTAATTAATCTTATCTTTTTTTGCAATGTTTAATCAATTTTATCTGTGATAAGCAGAACATTGATGTTTGCAGCGGTCTTTATGAATCACAACGTATTGAACGGGCTATCAACGTATATATGAAAATTTTAAAATTCTCTTACATTATATAGTAGGATTATCTAGATGAAACAGATGATGTCACACTCAATGAACAATCATCGGTTTATGAAATGCCCGCTTCTGACCGCCCTGGCCCATCAAAAGTTCCTCTGTCGTGCGCTGCCTGCGTTGGGTCACTGACATGCAGGCCATGTACCCAAAGAGCCCACATTTCAGTGGAAGAACGGCGCGGTCTCGTACGTTAGAGTCGAGGGCGCCACTCGATGCACGCCCGGCTGAACACGCCTCCTTGCCGCATTCATACGCCTCCATGAAACCCGTGTGGAAGCCGAGAAACCCACTCTAGACACACGTCCATTCATGACCGGGCCGGCATTAAAAGCAACGTCGGCCGAGCTCCTCCCATCCGCCGTCTATTTAATCTCCTATTTAAACGAGGCCAAACACCGACCAAGAATCGCAACCCTCCGCCGCTCCCCTATCTCCTCCTTCACCATTTTATCCACTCTCACAATGGCTTACGAAGAGTAGTTATTCCGCATCCAAGTCGGCTGGGTGGCCCGCCGAGCCTGCCGGATACGAGCTATGCAGCTCGCTGATCCACCTCCCTCCCTCGCCCGACGGAGCCAGTTGCCACCCCAAGCCGGCGCGCGGTTCAGCAAATCGCCGCTCCAGGATAGCTTGACGAGGAGCAGCGCACGGGCTTCATCGCTGCTGTCCACGCCGCCGCCTCGTAGTGCGCCTCCCATGTCTGCGACTGCGTCTCCCATTTCTGGGGCCGAGACTCCCATGTCGGCGGCCACACCATGCAAGTAGAGACAGAAGCTGGGTGCGCGGACAGCGATGAGTCGGTGGCCAGCGCCTCCGCGTCTACCGCCATCATCGAGGAGAAGTAGAACACGGGAGGCCGCCTCGCTTGGGTCCCATGAAGGCCACCGCGGAGGCGACGCCAGCGTACACAACAGGTGTCTTGCCGGATCCTTTTGTTGTGAGGACCTTCGTCGACCCCGCATGGGCTCCATGGAAGTGGAGAAGTCCCCTTCCACCATCATATTGGCTATCAGCCAACCATATCAGTTGGGCAGCGGGGAAGCGAGCCAACCTTTGCGCTAAAGCATATACCTCTGGGGCTCCCGGCAGTCCGGTGATCATGCTGCCGGACATGAGGAACACAAATGGATCGGTGGGCGACCATTTAGGCCAGGTATTATATACCTGTGCTATCCAGAACTAGCACCGCTTAGTTGATTTGAATGTAATGAAATCCGTTATGTTTGTATGAAAATCCGGTATTTTATATGAATTTTGTCATTGTTTATGAGAAATATCGCCGTGTTTGCATGAATTTCGTCCGGTTGATTGAGTTGCTGTCAGAATGTGTGCGGCTACGGTTGGATGGCGTAATATGCGGGTCACTGGTCGATCTGTGGCTGGCTCGGGCGGCATGGTGGGACAAAAAAAGCACAACTCGTGCGAGCTCGTCTCCAACATACTGGAGGATGCATGAGTACCCGATCCATTCCTCGTTCATCGGTGGCAAAGGCACCGGTGGACAAAAGGGTCACCAATATTTTGTCTACCCCGGGCAAAATCCAAACAACCCCTCCCAGCAGATTCAAATCCCTTGATCGCCGTGAAATTTTGCCATGTGTTGTTTTCATTGACTAGCAAGATGCCCGTGCATTGCATGGAACATCAAGATGCATTTTTTTACAAAACACCTATTGTGATTGACCCATGCAGGAGTAATCCCATGTGTAAAAACTAATGATATCTCGAGAATTTTATCAGAAAAAATTGTACCTCGAGAATTTTATCGAAAAAATGATCTCTCGAGAAAGATGAGAGATAAGGTGAGGAGGAGTGGGGCGTGGTGGTGACTCGTGGTTAGACTGGGCGGAGCATGGGGATGGACGGCGCATTATCTCTAGGTTTGTATCTCTCTCACACACACCCACGTCGGTGGGGGACGTGCACGAAGATAAGAGGTGCATGCACGGTGACGTACTCCCATGTCTTCCGCAACCACACCCGCGAGGTACACGCTGGAGCTCATTTCTGTACGAAAAGGCAGCCCACGTGGTAATTTGGCACGTGTACTGGTTGTCCACTTGATGGAGGATCGTCTACCATGGGTGAACAAACAATTTGTGACTTGATGCGTCATGTGGGGCCTACCTTAGAGGCAAGGTTCTATAAACTCGAGATGCTCTATACGTATTACTTTTGATGTGTCCCGTCAACTCGCAGAACGAGGAGAAGCTTGCTTACTACGCCGTCTCCGCCGCCCATGGGCGCGGTGGCTCACAGGACAAGGTGAAGCTTGCTTACTACTAGAAACTACGCCTTACGCCCACTCCCTCGCCCACGCGCGCGGTGGCTCGCAGGACGAGGAGAAATTTTTACTACTCCCTCCGTTTACTCCTCGTCCCTACCTTGGTTAGAGAGATTATCATATTGTTTGGAATATATGTCTTTTAGTAGTACTCCCTCGTTTCCAGTTTATGGCTCAATTTCCTTGGAGTAGTATATAGGAGTAATACTACTACAACAATTTCATTGGAGTCTGTGGTGCAACAAGCTACCCTAGGCTATGTTACTACTCCCTCCTTTCCAGTTTATGGCTCAATTTCAAAATCTCTCCAACCAAGGTAGACGGTGAGTGGTGGAACTAATTTCGTAGTTTGCACAAGTAATGACGCTCGTTTTTCTCAAGAAGTTACGTTTATCGAGGCATTAATTAGAACGAATGCATGCATTACCACTAAATTTCCATGAACTTCTACATGCATTCGTGAGTTTCCTCTTAACAATGCTTGCATCGGGTGATTTAACACACCTCGAAATCCAACATGTGATGGTACTACTACCACTAGTAGAATTGAGACATATAAAACAGAAAAACAATTTTTTTAGACGAGCCCTATAAACCGGAAAGGAGGGACTAGTAAGTAGTATACTACCTCCATAGTGGGTACGTACTCCGTAAAATCATATTTTCCCAAAACTAAGTCGCTCAACCTTTATTTGCTTGTTTCCCTTCCTGCCTCGTTGCCTCGAACGGACTATGCCAAACTCCCCTGCCTGGCGTGTGGGAAAAGACTCGCCCTCGCCTTTTTTTAGTCCGGGTTTGTATCGATGGATCGCGCGAAGCAGCAAAAACTAAGCCGTGTCTTGTACTCCTTCGTCGACACTCGCTTTCATGAATTATGTACTTCCTCTCGCCAACATGTGGGGCATATAGCAACCGGGTCGACGTGTCATGCACCAAAAAACAGTGCAGAACAGCAGGGGGACACACCCCAGTCGTACCGCCCCAGTAGTAGTAATGAGCAATGAGACGTCAAATCACAATGCCGCACCTTCCCAGACAGACGAAGCAACCATTATTTCACACTTCGCTTCGCCATCATCTCCTTCAAGAAAACCACGTAATATTGCTTCTACCATTGTTATGCCTCAAGAGGGACACATGCATCGCCTTGGTACATCATGACATGTGGGATCGCATGACAGGCCATGCTCCCCCGCCCATCGCTCGGTAAAATCACCTCATTTTTACTACTTCCTCCATATCGGTTTACAGGGCATGCATGTCGTTCTAGGTTGAGAATTTAACTGGCTATATATGTGATGGACAGTATATGTTTAGAAACTACATCCGCTTAAGAATCGAATGATATACTTTTTGTGACATAGTAACTCATATTTAGTTAGTCAAATGGGTGACCGAGAACTACGTGCGCGCCCTATAAACCGAGACGGAGAGGGTAGTACAGTACGTATCTTTTTAGATCAATATAGTCGAGATTCACCAAGGAGCAAAACCAAGTGGTAGGCTGCTCCTGTCGTGTTGGCGTAGCAACTCAAGCAGGGTCAGTCCACACACGAAATGGTGACACACTTAACAGGACCCCTTTGTCCGACATGTGGCTCATCCACCGTCTTGTTCCGCATGCGATGCACCAAATTACAGTTCGGAGCAGCGGTTGGACTTGGAGGCACCCCGATCATAGCGCTGCAGTAGTAGTAAATGAGTGGTGAGGGGTCAAATCACAAAGCCCAACCTTTCCCGCATTAAGCTGGACGGACGAAGCAACCATCATTTCACTCTAGGGCGCAAGAGCATAAAGAAAAGAGAAAACCAACGATGCATGCGGTAGCTACCTAGGGCACCCTAGGTAGGGGCCTCCACTACAAATCCAATTTTTTTAGAGCGCCTCCACTACAAATCCGCTTCTCCCTCGTCCTCTTGACGAAAACCGATGATGCGTGCGGCGGTAGGGTTTGTAGGAGTACTATAGCGTGCGGGGCCACGTCGTAGTAAACGGGAGAGGGATGAGTTTGAGTCGACGCCTTAATATGTGTGGGTCGCTTGGTTTTATGGGAACGAGGCAGCATTTTGGGTTCGGGGACTAGTGGAGATATACGTACAAAAAATTGTGGACGTAGGTTCGACCGAAAGGCAATGATGCATGGGCCCTGCATTTTGATATACCCGCGGCCGCGTGAAATTTGCTACTCTACTCAAAACTAGTGAGGTACACATGCATTGAGCGCATGAGATTTGGAAACCAAATTATGAATAAATACACACTATAGCATGTAAAGCTTTGAGTCATATATGCATGATGTAGATGTTCGTTTAGTTCTTATAGTTAATCTCATTCGAAATCAATTAGTTTTATAAAAAGGTTAAGATTCATGGGATTGTGCATTGTAAAGCATAAAGTAAAAAACAAATAATGGCAATTCATTTAGAAAAAAAAGTTTGGGCAATTATGATATGGAAGATTTTAGAACAAAGGAGAAGTGCTTGTGTTTTGGGAAAGCATGCACGGCCCACATCTCTTATTGGTTGGTATGTCACGAAACAAGAAACGAGGAGGGAATTAATGTACTGTGCCAAAGTGTTTTGGGATTATTTGGTTTTCGGAAGATGACTTACACACCTAGACGGAGGGAGTACAAAGAGAAAAAATGAATTGCAGTTAAAAGAATGGCATTTCTAACAAAAATGTGAATGTGAACTACATATGTGTGCACGTGACCAGCAGATACATTGTCAATGCAAAATTTAATGCAATAAATAACTTATGAGTAACATGCATGAATTGATGATTCGGTGCTTGCATGCATAGAGTAGAAAAAACAATGTGATTTATGACTTGCATGCATGATGTGTTCTTGTGCCATAGTTGCATGTCTAGGAAAAAAGCTACTAGTGGGTTGTACTAGCTATTTAGGAATAGAAGATGTATACATGGAAGTTGTAGGGAAAGAGATGACATGTATCTCAATTCCCATTAGTAGGTATTGGAAAAGAGATGTCATTTGGTTCACATCATAGGAATTTTTCTATTGAATCTAGAGATGACATGTGTCTCAATTCCTATGAGGAGGGATTAGAAAAGAGATGTCATTTGGTTCACATCATAGGAACTTTTCTATTGAATATATGCTAATGTTTATTTTCCTTTGGAATTATGAGAGTATAGGAATCCATTCATATAAACCAAGTGGCTCTAAAGCTATAAAAATTATATCATGTTTATTCCCTTTGAAATGTGGAGTATATGAATCTATTCCTATGAACCAATTGGCTGTAAAAGAAAAAAATCCTATAAAAATCATATCATATAGAGTTCCTATGATATTCTTCCACACCAAAGGATGGTTGAAATTGCTGCAGGTGATACGACGTTCTTTCTTTGTAGACTCCTCCCCCATCTTTATAGTTACCTCTCGAAGATGAATGAAATGATATATACTGGGTATTCTATATGTGCATTTTGGTACACAAAAACTCGGTAAAAGTTTGCGAGGTTTGAATTTTCAATAAAGCTATATGCACTGTATTTTGGAACGGAGGGAGGAGCATACGGAAGTTGCTAACACTCACGTGGAAGATTTGTGTGTAGGAGGAGTGGCTGCTCTGTTAAAAGACATGGCAAACCTGACACTGTCGGATGTCGATCTAACGGTTCTTACGGCGTTCGTCAGGAATGGCTTGTGGCGAACATTTGTCGGATAATGATATACGGACACATGCATTGCATTGATACGTGCCCCCTCTCTCTCACGCACACACGCACCCTCACGAGTCACGACTCTCCCAAGTCCTCTCGCACCCACTGGCTATCTGCAGGTAGACGTCGCACACATATGTGCTCTTCACACCCTACCCTTAGAACTTCTAAAAAAACAAAAGATAGCGCACACCTTTTATTTTAGCTCACACGTCACACACTTATACTATTACTCTTGTGGTGAACGTTCTTTGGGCATAGTATATTGTACTCTCACAAAAAGAAGCGGTGCACGCACGCACTAGTTCTCTCACACCCAATCACGGGTACACGTAGGAGCGCATTTTTTGAAACTGGTACAACAAAATCACTCCACTATATATATAAGCAGGAGCCTTAGCGCTTGCTTTACTAGGGTTTCTCTCTTTCACTCTCTCATGCTCTCCATATCTAAGCAATACATAGGTGGACACACTCTCTCTCTGCTCACGGCTGGTCACAAATTCGGACGGACACCTCGACCAGGGCAGGGGTGTAGGTGCGTCGTTCACGCTGTCGTCGGCGACGAGGGATGAGACCAACGGCTGCCTGCGTGTCCCGATCGGCGGCCGTGTTGTTCTCTCCGAGAGAGCGATGGCTCGGGAGGGCCTCTGACCCCTTCTTCCTCCATGCGGTGTTGTGGCCAAGATGCGGCCTCCCGACGCCGCTTTGCCACATGTCGACGACCCTCGGGTATATATTCCTTAGAAACCTGCCTTGCTCTACTGCCCCAGCTCCCCACGTGGCTGCGTGTGGATCTTTTTCTACTTCCGTCGGCTGTTCCAAAGCCACCTAGACTTTTACTATTATTAGACGTAAAGGTAGTTCATACAGTCGAATCTAAGAGTTGGTTCAAACAGGGAAGAAAGTGGGAAAGCTGTAGCATGAATCTAGGACTTGGTTCTAAGAGGAAATGGGGGAAAGTAGTAGGTATTGGCTACCCAACCTGTCTATTGGTTGAAAAGGCGAAGAAAGCATGGTGGATGGCGAAGGGTGGGGGGAAGTGGACCTACCTCTTGGCTGAAAAAGGAAAGAAAGTGAGGGGTGTTGGGGGACAACGCAAATGAGAATGAGCAGCTCTAGATTTCCTGTGCTCACATAGGAAAATGTCGTCGAGGAGATAAAAATGGGACAAATGCAGACATGGTGCCTGAGTGTTTGCCGCTCTCGGCAACCACATCTGCCTCACCACTTTATGCCCCTGCTGTCCCTACGCCCATATCGCTACCATTAATGTAAAATCACATGAAGCATTAAGCAATGCCACCTAATGTCACTATAAGTAATGGTCTAGTGCCCTCGATAGATTGAAGCAATGCCACCACCATTTTATGAAGTGCTTCTGTCTTGCTTTATTTCCCATGAATTGTGTTGTTGCAGTTACACTTAAATCTCACACCACTAACATTGCTTCATCCCAGTGGAACTGCACAAATTTGATTGCACATTTACTGACCATGTGCTACTCTCATGACAGTAATACTAATGCTATTGTTCTGCATGTTAATTTAGTGGCAGTGTTGATGTGATGTGATGCTACTTACTTAAGGGCACTTTCATACTGTCAGTCTAGTGGCAATTATAACACAATAGATGCTGTTGTTAATTATACGCCACTGCAAATATCTGTCACTGTTTAAACTAGCGGTGTAACCCGCGCATTTGCGCGGCTAGATGCATATATATATATATATATATATATATATATATATATATATATATATATATATATATATATATATATCATATTTTGTATTATTTTAGCTTATACCAGAGTTCCATGATCATTATTAAACATATAACAACATGTACATTCTGCGAAAACATGCTTACAGTTCTGCAGAAATATTTCCATTAAGGCGTATCAGGTTAGTGATAAGGACAAATAACAAATACATGTAGCATTGGCCGTTGTAGGTTTACCGTTTGTAGCCATAGATACTTTTCAGATTGATCATTTAGTTTACCATCATCTACTCCTTCCCATCCATTGTTGTGTATTTTTCGACCAGTGTTTTATCTCTTATGTCAGATTTTCACCAGATTGTAATTCAATGGTGTTTCATTAACTTTACGTATAGTCATGGCTAATACCTTGAGATCCTCCCATGCTAGCTTACCTTATTCTAAATTCTTGTTTAGCTTGAGTATCATTCCAAGTCAATGCAATTAGATACACGTTATAGATAGCTTTCAAAGGTTTAACGAAGACACACATTCCTCCATCTTTTTGAGCTGCTATATTGTCAAGGCTTTTGTTGACGTTTTTTTGTTTGTTTTAAGACATTCTTTTAGCTTCTCTCCAACTCTGACTTGATCTTGACAATTTCTACATAGGGCTAGGTGTGATCTACCTTAGGAAATTAACTATGATCTTCTTTTGAGGAAATCTTCTTTGTGGTCTTCTCCTTTCTTTATAAATTGATCATTTGTTATTTTTATTTTATCATGGCTTTCAGCTGATTTTGTTTTCTGATTATTGACTCCAAATATTAAATCTACAAATCCAGAAATACATTAGCTGCATGTTTTCCGTTACATTGTACATTTTTAAGCGCTTATATAGGCATTTTTTATCGGGACATTTACTATCATATATTTCCTTTCCTTTTGATTAATACCTTTAAGTTTGACATAGACGGTATAGATTTTTTTATAGGTAAGTGTCTCAAAAAATCTTTGCTATATATCACATGCGCTACATATTTATATTCAGTACATATAGGTGGCTCCTGTACGGCATATCCTTAAAAATGCTTCAGGCATTTTCCCTTAAATATGATTTAAAAATATTTGTCAATTAATAGTATATTCGAAATATTATTTTTTATATTTTTTTCTAGACGGTCTTGTACAACTTTTATATGTTCTATATTTATTCAGTACATATAAGTGCCTTCTATGTGACATACCCTAAATCAAAATCTTTTGTATGACATACTCCCTCTTTAACTTAATATAAGTCACGGGGAGTACATAATATTATTTCCTTCAAGGGGAGTAGTTGTCAATTAATAGTATATACATATTTCTTTAGGGAATATTATACATATATTTGAAAGGACCACATGGGGCATGAGAAAACTAAATATTCACATATATTAGAAAGGAAGAGTCATGATATGCAGTCCAGTAGACACGTATGAAGAGTGAAGACTGATAATACGTTAAGTTACTTTTAATGGATATATGGAGAATATGTTTAGTTTTTTCTTTGCATCCAGTAAACACGTATGAGTGAACATGGATAATATGTTAAGTTGTTTCTTATGGATATATGGATAATACATTAAGTTTTTTGTTTTTTGCGCACGGAGAATAAGTTAGGTTGACTCAGCTCTTTTGTCAAATCTTGTAAGAAGCGGGATCATGTGGATGTGTTTGTGTGTGTGTGTGTTTCGCAGCACAACAGCATGATATATAGCAAAGATGGATCGGTAACAGAGGCTTTTGTTCCTGTAGATGGATCGGCTTGAATAAGTTTTCTGTTGTTGCCCGTCAACGTGTCCAAGTATGATGCATGCATACACCTATGCACACAGACTCGAATTGACTTCACGTGTATCTTTCTTTGCTGCGTGCGTGCTGCCGTCCGAGAGCGGTCGGAGAGCAGATTGATTTATTGTCCCTTTATCCCGTGTATGATACGGACACAGGGAATTCTAATCTCGCTTTTGTTTCTTTTTTTAGCTGAGGATTCCAGATCTCTACTGCTACCAAGGAAAGGATTTCTATATGTGTACCCAACTTGTGTTCGGTGCCTACCTTTTTTATGAACTCATCTACATAGAATCTAAACCGTTGATAAAACGTAACTCTTGTAAAGTCAAATCTACATCGTTCCTTTTCTATCGTTTTAATAATATAATAGTTATGAACTCATCTACATAGAATCTAAACCGTTGATAAAATGTAACTCTTGTACAGTCAAATCTACATCGTTCCTTTTCTATCGTTTTAATAATATAATAGATAACTGTATTTCGTATTTGCGCAAACAAGGATGTCTGTCTCCATATCAATTCTATCTGCGCAATCAAAAGTACACACCCCAGTTTTAATACAACTGAACAAAATGAGATGGCTATTCCTAGTTGTCGTCCTCTAACCACCAGAGTTCCAGGTATTCCTACATTGGTTCTAACTAGGTAGAATGACCAATGCAATCTAAAAGAAGTTGATTCGTACGTTTTACACTCGTGCGCGTCGGTCCTAAACAAACGGTTTTTTATCCCTTTCCGCGACAGCATTTGGAACCGTCGCCAAGTGAGTGTGTGCGATAGGGTGTCCTTCCCACACGACCCAGAAATCGTCGGGAATAGGCCCTCCTGGGACCCAGGCTGGGGCTGTGTGCGATCGGGCGAGGCATCAAAACCCAATCATTTCCGTAGGTATGTACATCCCACACGGTGAATCCCAGAAATCATTTCCGTAGGTATGTACATCCCACACGGTGAATCCCAGATCATTTCGGTAGGTATGTACATCCCACACGGTAATCCGAGAAAATCATTTTTGTAGGTATGTACATCCCACACGGTGAATCCTAGAAAAACATTTTCGTTCGTATGTATATCACACACAGTCAATCCAAGGAATACATTTCCGTTCTTATGTACATCCCACACATTCAATCCAGGGAAAACGTTTCCGTTCGGACATAAATCCCACACAGTATTATGTGTAGGCTCGTGTGTGAAAGGTGTAACTATCACACGTGGTCTTCCTTGGTTAACTATTTGCTTTTATCAACTATATCACACACGATTTGATGAACAAAATTGTGTGGCATTGGGCTATCCATCGCAATCGCTTTTACTACTAGAACCGTTTGCAAAGGTCCATGGCACATTTAGCAGGTTTATTAGTTTACAATTAATAATTCCAGTATTACGCAAATTCAATTTCATATCGAACAGCTGTTTGCCAATTTCATATCAGGCACATAAATATATTATAACATAACAGTACGTTAGCTACATGAAAACAACACAGTACAACACATAGCTAGTTCAACATTATAAGAACAATATATTCATTTCCCTAATCGAGATCATCCAGGCTCGTCTTATCGACCTCTGCTTTCAGTTTGGTAAGAATCCGTTTTGCACGGGCCAACTGGGAAAGTGCCTCCTCCTTCGCCAACACCATCTTAGCAAAGTCTTTTTTAAAAATCTGTGCTCATTCTCCACCTTCAACTTTCTATCCCGCATCTTGAAATATGCTTCAGCATTGACAAGACTTTCTCTAAGCCTAGCTATGTTCACTTCCTCATACATGCTCCAGAGCTTCATTAGGCACATCTTCAAAGACTGTGGCCACTCTTGATCAACCCACTCCAAGTAAGAACACTTCCGTTCATCCTATAATATTTAAAACTAGACCAGTAACAATTGTAGGGGAAATGGGTTTATAGCAACATAGAAAATCACCAATGCTTATTTTGAAAAACTGAAGAAACATGTTAATTATGACATATCTTCTCAAAAAGATCAATGTGCAAATGAAATAATTGGTACTAAGACAACAACCAAATTCTGGAACATCAGAAGCTATAATTAACTACAACGATGCTACAAGTTCTTACTGGAAGTGCTTGTTATCGACTAGAGGGGGGGTGAATAGGCGATTTTTATGAAAGTCTTCAAAACATAAAAGTTTCAAAGACAAACATTAGAAATGAACCTATTGATATGCAGCGGAAGATAAACTACACAAGCCAAGCCATAGTCAAGTATGCAATAATGTGAGTGTAAGATGACTAATGGCAACTAGGTAGTAAGGATCAGGGTGGAAGATAGTATGAAGCCAAACAGCAATAGTAGTCAAGCAATGAAGTCAAACAGGTATGGCAAGCAGGCAATGACTTCACGAAGACAAACTGTAAGTAAAGGGAAGAGAGAATAGAACCAGTCACTCGATGAAGACACATGATTTGTTTGACCAGTTCCAGTTGCTGTGTGTCGGAGTACTAAAGTAGGGGTACCTTAGTACCCCGAACTTGTGCACGGGCAGTCGTAGCACCCCGCGGCACGGCTTGCCAGGCGATCGCCAAGACTCTCCATGGTCCCTTTTTGGGCCATCCAAGAACAAAGTATTTGAGCCAAGGCCCCGACAGGAGGAGCTTGCCGGGAAGGCCACCCGAAGAGAGCGAGGCCCTGGAAAGAGGAGCTTGCCGGGACGACCGCTCGAAGCACAAGGCCCCGGCAAGAGGAGCTTGCCGGGAAGGCCGACCGAGGCACGCAAGAGACTTGCTGCGACGCGCTCCACGTCCCGGCAAGGACCGGTGAGCGACAAGCTCCCGGGCGCGACAAGGCATCAACCGCGGCAAGGCGCTTGCCACGGCAAGTCACCACCCCGCGCCTGCGCTCCAGCTCATCCACCCACGCGTCGCTCTGGGGCCATTCCAGGCGTACGTGGCGAGAGGCTGCGCAGCCAGAGGCATGCGGTGGCGAAGCAACACTGACAGGGTAGCCGTCATGGCAAACGGAGGAGCCCCTGACGGTCCCTTTTCTGCACTGTTTGGGCGACCCAGACGGGCATTTAATGCCCTTGTCCCCTGCCGTCAGAGTTAGGTATGATAGCACTGTGCAAACAGCTGTACCCAACACAGCGTTTTCCAGTTTTGCCCCCGCCTACGTTGCCACCTGTGGGTAACCCCTTGCACATATAAAAGGAGGCCCCATGTGCAACAGGGGAGGAGGCCACTCACGCTCGGCCTGATCAGTCGCCTGAGTGTACTGTAGCACTCAGCGCTCCCGCAACAAGAACAAAATACAAACCACAAAGCAGCAGTAGGGTTTTACGCATCCGTGCGGCCCGAAGCTGGGTAAACCCCTTGTGTGCACCGCCTCGATCCACTCTTCGCGCGACCTCCGCCCCCCGCCGAAGCAAGAAAGGGGCTCGGTCCCCATAGGTGTTCGTGGAGGCAGATTTCCCCCGACACTGTGACAACTGTTCATCTGGTTAGGGAGGCTGAGATTCAACTCAGAAGACCGCGTCTTCACCTTATTCCCCTTGAGCTAAGGACACACAGTCATCGCCCAATTACTCTGGTAAGTCTTCAAGGTAGACTTCCAAACCTTCACAGACTTCGTTCACCGGCGATCCACAATGGCTCTTGGATGCTCAGAACGCGACGCCTAACCGGCTGGAGGATTCACAGTCCTCAAGTGTAATAAGTCTTCAGGTCACACAGACAGAAAGACTTCAGTGATGCCTAACACTCTTTGGCTCTGGGTGTTTTGGGCTTTGTCCTCGCAAGGATTTCTCTCTCAAAGGCTTCGAGGTGGGTTGCTCTCAAACGACAAAAGCCGTGCACTAACTCTGAGCAGGCACCAATTTATGGTGTAGGGGGTGGGCTATTTATAGCCACTAGGCAACCTGACCTGATATGTCCAAAATGACCCTGGGTCACTAAGGAACTGACACGTGTTCCAACGGTCAGATTTCAAACACACGCGGCAACTTTACTTGGGCTACAAGCAAAGCTGACTTATCCAGCTCTGGATAAGATCTGCTCTCATTGTCTTCGCTCGAAGACATAGGATTTGAGTTGAGCATCACTTCAGTCACTCTGACTGTATTCACTTGGACCCCACTTAACAGTATGGTGGTTCCTACGACACAACAAAGAAGAAAAGCAAACAATGAAACAACTAAGTCTTCGCGCTCCATAGTCTTCACAGAATGTCTTGTCATGTCATAGTTCGCACTGGCAGCGTGAATGTCTTGGCACTCACGGTACCATACGCTCGCTGGACCCGGATCGAGCTTGCGGATCCCAGGGTGCGCAAGGCCAGCATGCACACCCACATGCTGGCGCGAGCGTGGCGCGACTGCCTGGTCCGAGTGCTGCTCCTTCTAACGTAGTTAGAAGTTCGAGCACATCCCGCTCCACGCGCCGCTCGCCACCGCTGCCCGCCACTCCAGCAGAAGCTCTAGCGCGAGCTCAACTGCTCCTAGACTACCCTCCAACGGCGGACAAGCTCGACGACTGGAGGGCCACGATACAGAGCCTCATCGGTTTCGCTATTGGTGACACCCCGCGGCAGCACAGTACGTCGCAGCTGCGGCAGGTCGGCCAGGCGAGAACCGATGGCGCCAAGACCGGTGGGGGTGCGACCACCGTGCATTCCCCGCCCCAAAGGCCAAGATCGCCGACTCGTCGGAGCCATCATGACAACGACTCCACCGCGTCGTCGAATCCGCGAACTCGTCGCGATCAACGCCAAGTTCTTCACGAACGAGAGCAAGAGGACGCTCGTACTCGCATCGAGCGTCGGAGAGAAGCGCGGCGTCAATCAGACCAGCGCGCTGGGCCCTCTGTCGACATGCATGCGTCGGGGGGACCAGGCGACCTGCCGTACGCGGTAGGATGCCCTGCGTTCACCCGTGAGCTGCGGCAAGTCCAGTGGCCCAGCACGAAGAATTTCAAGCCAGACGTACCAGAGAAGTACGACGGCAAGTCGCATCCGTCGGAGTTCCTCAGCATCTACACCATTGCGGTGCAGGCTGCTGGAGGGCGAGACGACAAGATCCTTGCCAACTACTTCCCGCTGGTACTCAAATCCAACGTCAGATCCTGGCTCATGCACTTGCCGGATAACTCCATAACCTCCTGGACAGACTTGTGCCATCAGTTTGTTGGAGCCTTTACGGGCGGCCACAAACCCCATGGCCAAGCGAGCGACCTTCATCTGCTCGTCCAGAAGGAAGGGGAACCCTTGCGCAAGTTCATCCAGAGATTCAGCCGTGTACACTACAACATCCCAGACGTCCACCCCGCCGCTATCATCAGCGCGTTCCATCAGAACGTGCGTAACCGCAGGATGCGGGAGGAGATGGAGATGTGCAAGATCAAAGACGTCAGCGAGCTATATGCCCTGGCCGACAAGTGTGCGTGTGCTGAGGAAGGGAGGAAACTCCCCGGAGAGAGCACTGGAGCAGGAGAGTCTGACAGTGAGGATACCGCCCCGGCAAGGAAGAACCGGCGGCGGAGCAACAAGAAGAAGAAGAGCCAAGAAGTACTGGTTGTTGAGCAGTCCGGCGATGAAGGCGCCGCCAAGAAGGCCCAGGTTGGTAGCTCCGGCAAGGAGGTTGCCGGATGCGCCAACTGCCAGGCTGTGGTGGTCGCCGACAAGCGGGACGGCACCAACAAACAGTACTGCAAGATCCACCGCACCAAGGGCCATGACCTCCAGAGCTGCAAGCAGGTCGAGCGGCTCGTCGAGCTGCAAAAGGCCGAGTACGAGCGACGCGACAAGGAGAGAGCCCGGGGAGGTGGCGGAGGATTGGGCACGAAGCGCCCCGGCCAGGGAGGACGCCGCGACAAGGACAAGTAGCGGCAAGCTGACAGACCTCCCCGCGGCCGCGACAAGAACGAAGACGAAGACGAAGACATGGATAACGTCGAGACCAGTGAGCAAGAGTTTCAGAAAGCCACAGAGGTCTTGTGCGTAGACGGCGGTGCTTCCCTGCATACTTCTAACCACCAGCTCAAGCAGTGGGCGTGGGAAGTCAATGCAGCAGAACCACCCGTCGAGTCGCGCAAGCCTCTGAAATGGTCCAGCACGCCTATCATCTTCGATATTGAGGACCACCCTGACCGCACAACTGCGATTGGGTGCTTGCCGATGTTGGTCTCACCAACAGTCCGCAACCTCAAGGTCACTAAGATGCTAGTCGACGGCGGGGCAGGCTTGAACCTGATCTCCTCCGCTGTGCTCCGGAAACTCCAAGTCCCCGACAGCGAGCTCGAAGAGACCGGCACGTTCCAAGGAATCAACCCGGGAAGGAGCAAGCCGAAGGGGAAGATAACGTTGCCAGTGACATTTGGCAGCGAGCTGAACTTCAGGACAGAGAGGATCACTTTTGACGTTGCCGATTTTCCATTGCCCTACAATGGAATTCTCGGCCATCCAACGCTCGCCAAGTTCATGGTGGCCTCTCACTACGCATACAACATGCTCAAGATGCCAGGCCCGATAAGCGTCATCTCTGTCCCCGGCGACAAGAAGGATGCCCTTATTTATGCCGACAAGATCTACCGGGAAGCAGCAGCCGCAACGGACCACAAGCCACTTGCCTCTGAAGCTCCTGGAGGGAAGAAGAAGACCAAGCCCGACAAGTGCTCTGGTGCCCACTCCGGCAAGCGCACCTCTTCGGAGTGCTGCGCTACCGTCGAGGACGCGCCATCGAGCTCCACCGTCAAGAGTAAGAAGTTAACCAAGCCCGGCAAGTGCTCTGGTGCCCACTCCGGCAAGCGCACCTCTTCAGAGTGCTGCGCTACCGTCGAGGACGCGCCATCGAGCTCCACCGGCAAGAGTAAGAAGTTAATGGCAGCCCCGCCAACGACCAAGAAGGTGTCCGCCAAGGAGGACAGCACTGGTGGTACCTTCACCATCAGTGCCACTGTCGATCCCAAATAGGAAAGCACGCTCGTTGCTTTCCTGCGGGCGAATGTCGATGTGTTTGCCTGGCAACCATCTGACATCCTCGGCGTTCCCAAGAAAGTGATTGAGCACCACCTCGCCGTCTGTCCTCATGCGCGGCCCGTCAAGCAGAGAGTCAGGAAGCAAGCGGTGGAGCGCCAAGAGTTCATCGCAGAAGAGATCAAGAAGTTGGAAGCGGCAGGCCTTGTCAGAGGTGTGCTCCATCCGACGTGGTTGGCCAATCCTGTTGTCGTGCGCAAAGCAAATGGGAAATTGAGGCTTTGCATCGACTTCACTGATGTTAACAAAGCTTGTCCCAAAGATCCCTTTCCCTTGCCGCGCATTGACCAGATTGTTGACTCCACGGCCGGATGTGACCTGCTTTCATTTCTTGACGCCTACTCAGGATACCATTAGATCTTCATGGCTGAAGAAGATGAGTAAAAGACCGCATTCATCACTCCATGTGGCACGTACTGTTTCCTACGGATGCCTTTCGGTTTAAAGAATGATGGTTCGACGTTTGCGAGGGTTGTCCATACCGCTTTTGAGCCACAGATCCACAGAAATGTGGAAGCCTACATGGATGACATAGTGGTCAAAAGCAGGGACAGGGCAACCCTGATTCAAGATTTAGAAGAGACCTTCACGAACCTGCGCAGGATCAGCCTCAAGCTCAACCCCGAGAAGTGCGTGTTTGGAGTCCCTTCCGGCAAGCTTCTCGGGTTCTTCGTGTCTCAGCGAGGAATCGAAGCCAATCCAGACAAAATCAAGGCCATCGAGCAGATCGAAGCACCAACACGCGTCAAGGACGTACGAAGGCTTGCCGGCTGCGTCACGGCTCTCAGCAGGTTTATTTCCAAGTCTGCAGAACGCGCCCTGCCATTTTTCAAAGTTTTGAAAAAGGCAGGTCCAGTAAAATGGACTCCGGAAGCGGAGGCTGCGCTACAAGACTTGAAGAAATACCTGTCCTCCGCTCCAATACTTGTCGCGCCTAAACCACAAGAGAAGTTGCTGCTATACCTGGCGGCAACCAATCAAGTGGTTAGTGCTGCGTTAGTAGCGGAGAGGGAGGCAGATGATGAGCCAGCAACCGCGGCAGGCACGTCCAGCGACAAGCAGGGGGCTTCCCCGACAAGATCTGGCCCCGACAAGGATGAATCTGCACAGGAGCAAGTGGAGGTGCAGAAGAAGAAAATGGTGCAGCGCCCAGTTTACTTTGTCAGCTCCCTTCTGCAGGGGGCTAGGTCAAGGTACTCTGGTGTGCAGAAATTGCTTTTCGGCCTCCTTATGGCCTCGAGAAAGCTGCGCCATTACTTCCAAGCACACGAGATCACAATTGTCACTCGCTTCCCGCTGAAGAGGATACTGCAGAATCCAGAAGCAACAGGCAGGATTGTCGAGTGGGCACTAGAACTGTCGAGCTTCGGTCTCAAGTTCGAGAGCACCTCGACTATCCAAAGCAGAGCATTCGCGGAGTTCATAGCAGAGTGGACACCGACACCAGACAAAGAAATCCCAGAGATGAGCATCCCCGTCAAAGAAGCAAGCAAAGAGTGGCTGATGTATTTTGATGGTGCCTTCTCGCTGCAAGGCGCCGGTGCTGGCGCGTTGCTTATCGCGCCCACCGGAGAGCACCTCAAGTACGTAGTCTAGATGGACTTCCCCAAGGAGCAAGCAACCAACAATACTGCAGAGTATGAAGGTTCGCTTGCCGGTCTCAGGATCGCGGCAGAACTTGGGATCAAGAGGCTCATTGTCAGGGGTGACTCGCAGCTTGTCATCCGCCAAGTGAACAAAGATTACGAGAGCCCGTTGATGGAAGCATACGTTGATGAAGTGAGGAAGCTAGAAGAGCACTTTGACGGCTTGCAAATGGAACACGTTCCGAGAGCTGAGAACGACATTGCTGATGGCCTGTCAAAGTGCGCAGCATTTAAGTTACCTGTGGAACCAGGAACCTTTGTGCTCAAGCTGACTCAGCCATCCGTAACACCATCAACCGTACATAGCAAGAAGAGGAAGTTGGTCTCCGGCGACTATCTTCCGGCAGAGCTCCCCGGAGCCGCCGCCAAGAAGGTCCCCAAGATCGATGCCAAGAGCGCTGAGGAGCCGTCTGCTCCGGCAAACCCCAGGGTTTGTTCCGTAGAAGCAGGCGCTCCCGACAAGTTCTGCTCCGGCAAGCTTGCCTGGGAACGTCAAGCTCCGGCTGAGCCCCAGATCCTCGCCATAGAAGCGGACATTCCCGCAGCAGCAGATGTGCCTTCAGTCCTTGTTGTCGAGCCACAGGCTCCAGCATGGGCGCAGCAGACTGTCCATTTCCTCCAGAATGGAGAACTTCCCGAAGAGCAAGAAGAAGCGGAAAGAGTAGCCCGACGCTCGAGTATGTACCAGTTCGTCGACAACATGCTGTACAGAAGAGGGCGCAACGGTGTGAAATTGAAGTGTATTTCCCGGGAAGACGGACAGAAGCTGTTGGCAGAGATACATGGAGGCATATGTGGTCACCACATCGGCGTAAGAGCACTTGCCGGCAAAGCGTTCCGGCAAGGTTTCTTCTGGCCGACAGCCCTCCAGGATGCAACTGCACAAGTAACCAAGTGTGAAGCGTGCCAGTTCCATTCCAAGCAGATACACCAGCCAACTCAAGCTCTCCAGACGATACCTTTATCCTGGCCATTTTCGGTCTGGGGGCTCGACATCCTCGGCCCCTTCCCCCGAGCTGTCGGGGGCTTTGAGTACTTGTACGTCGCAATCGACAAGTTCACAAAGTGGCCGGAAGTGGAACCAGTGAGGAAGGTGACAGCACAGTCAGCAGTCAAGTTCTTCAGGTCGATTGTTTGCCGCTTCGGGATCCCCAACAGGATCATCACCGACAACGGTACGCAATTCACGAGCCGCGCCTTCATGCAATACGTCCAAGATCCCGGCGCCAAGGTCTGCTTCGCTTTTGTCGCTCATCCCAGGAGCAACGGTCAAGCGGAGAGGGCCAATTCGACAGGCTGCACAAGTGCGGAAGAAATTGGATCGAGGAGCTACCGGTGGCTCTTTGGTCGATCAGAACGACGCCAAATCAAGCCACTGGCCAGACACCATTTGCTCTAGTCTATGGAGCAGAAGCAGTTACCCCCACGGAACTCGTATACGGGTCACCTCGAGTGCTCGCTTATGATGAGCTTGAGCAAGAGCGGCTGCGTGAAGATGACGCGCTGCTCCTTGAGGAAGATCGTCTTCAGGCTGCTGTACGAGCCTCTCGCTACCAGCAAGCTTTGCGTCGCTACCATAGCCGCAAAGTTAAAGCCAGAAGCTTCGAGGAAGGCGACCTTGTTCTTCGGCGCGCTCCGTCTGCCAAGAATCATAACAAGTTGACGCCGAAGTGGGAAGGCCCTTACCGGGTGAGACGAGTCACGAGGCCCGGCGCTGTCCGCCTCGAGACCGAAGATGGCACTCCGGTGAGCAATTCCTGGAATATTGAGCATCTTCGTAAGTTTTACCCGTAAGGCGCGGTTGTCGGGCCCCGTCCGGCAACCAACCTTTTGTACAAGTCTTGCCGCTGTTGCATGTAATCCTTTGTACAAAGCCAGGCGCAGACCCTGAGCAGCAGTAAATGAAGCGCTGGCGCCCTAAGTTTTAGCATGCATGCTGAGTCGAGTCTCGTCCTTGGTTAGGGTTGATAGTGCCTAACAGCTGCTAACCCCTAGCTTAGAGGTCGAGTCTGCGTCCTTTTTCCTGTTCCTTCGTTTCCCTTGGTTCGCAGGGTTTTGCATATCCTGGCCAGACCGCCTAAGGACGAAGGAGAGAAGAAGGGTGGACCAGCATCTGGTCCCCGGCGAACCAATGTTGCCGGGGGCTGCAAGTACAAAGATTCGCCCGCGGCAAGCCAAAGTTGCCCGGGGCTGCAATCCCAAATAAGTTTTTCATCCCTTGTCATGCATTCTCTTATGGACTGAGGAATGCGAAAACCTCGTTTCTTCCTAAAAAGTTGCCATGCTCCCTTAACTCTGGGCCCCGGAGCGCGTTCCTGGGGCCAGTTTTGGTAGCAGCCGCGGCGGCAAAGGGACGGAATGAGGAGCCCGAACCCGCCTCACCCCTACCTCCGCCAAAGGCGTGAGGAAGGTCGAGTGGCGCGGGAAGACAGCAGGGCCTGTTGTCGGGCAAAGAAGTGTCTATCTTAACGATATAAAGGATTCGCTCCTTGGCGTGGGTTTTACCCGCGAGACAAATGGCCCGGCAAACATCCCCTTTTCATTAAAAATATTCCACTCACGTACAGTTCAGAGAGAATGAAAAACATGAGAGATGGGATTACAAGCTTTAAATGCAACTAGAGCCCGAAGGCTTACAAGCTAAAAAGAGATAAGGTGCCCGTAATCCCTTTCTTGTCTCTCTCCTCAGGAGGTAGGACAAGGAGGCGAAAAGGGAAAAAGGGGCGCCTAGGCGAGCTACGGGTGGCAGAAGACACCAACAGAACGCCCCGGGGGCCGGCTGAAAGCTGGACGGTGACGGCGGCGCCGGAAGCAGGGCTCGATGAGGCGGCAGGACGTCAGCACGGTGTCGAAGGCGCCGTGCCCTCATACTCCGAGTTGACGGCCTTGCCGCCCGCCCTCTTCCTCTTCCGCAGCCTCCCTACGCCAGCCGCCCAGGAGACGACCCGGGAAGCTCAAGGAACCGGCGACACGGATGATGGGGTCGCCGGTGCCACGCGGAGCCGCGACCGGCGCCTAGTCGGACCCGTCATCCCGACGACCGCTACCCTCGTCGTCGCTGTCGCTCCCCTCCTCGTCACTCTCGCTCGAGGAGGAGCCTTCGCTGTCGGAGGAGCTATCCACGCAGCACCGGGCCCGGGTCCCGAAGTCCCCGAAGACCTTGACGGAGAGGAGGTCGCCCTCCATCAACTTAAAATGGAGGGTGAACCCCTCCATCAAGCTGTGGATACGGGCGAACGTCTTCCACCCTCGACCAAGATACATCACGCCGGGGGCTGGGGACTCGACGTGGACCCGCGTGCCGCTGATCCCGCAGCCCCTCATGAGCAGTCTTAGCGTCTCGGGTTGCTCCATCTCCATCACGCTGGCGAAGGGAGCCGGGAGGCGGAGGCGACGGCGAGGCGCCCGGCGCAGCCTGACGAAGAACTCGCAAGGGTCGTCCCCGATGTGGACCGCCGTGAGAAGAGGAGCCGCTGGCGGAGGCGAGGCTGGCGCGTCGCCCCGCCCGCCTCTTCCCTGAGCGCCTCGGCCTCGTCCACGCCCTCGTCCACGACCTCGCCCCCTCCCCCTTCCCCTTACGGCTGGCTCCGCCACCGCGGGTGCAAGGGGAGGAGGGGCGCGTTGCCTGGCAGCGACCCTCGCTGCCACCGATGAAGGACCAGGGTTCCCTTTCTCCATGGCGAATGGAGGGAGGGGATCAAAAGCCGAAGGGAAGGAAAGATGAAGGAGTGCGGATTTCCGTCGCCCCCTCTTGCTCTTTATAAAGAAGCAGGGTGGGGGCTCGGCCGCCCCGCTCAGCCACTCAAGACGCAGGGAGGGCAGGCGACTGGGACCGGCCTGCTGCCTTGACCCGCGACGGCCCGGTTTCCTGCCTCCACCGTCCGCAACTCCGGGTGCATGGGAGCCGCGTGGCTGGCGTGCAGGACCGAGGCGACGGATGAGGCGACCTCCCTCCACCCCATGATCGTGGGGAGCGGACGCCTCGGAAACCGTGCCTCGGCCCCGTCTAGCAAGCGAGCCACGCCTCCACGCCTCCCTCCACTTATTGAGATAGCGCGAACCGTCCCCCTTTATTGCGACGTGACGCATGCCTGCGGGGCTTAGCCCCGCGCACGCCGCCCACATCACGCACGCCTCTCCCCACGATGCCGCGTTCGACGCGTGCCGTTCGGGGAGGACGTGGTGGACGCAGAAGAAGATGGAGCGTGACCCAGGCCGCGCGTGCCCGTGCACTGTTTTGGGCCTGGCCCAACAGCGCTCGGCACCGTGTATGGCCCAGGCCCGGGGGCTCTTGTCGAAGTACTAAAGTAGGGGCACCTTAGTACCCCAAACTTGTGCACGGGAAGTCATAGCACCCCGCGGCAAGGCTTGCCAGGCGATCGCCAAGACTCTCCATGGTCCGTTTTTGGGCCATCCAAGAACAAACTATTTGAGACAAGGCCCCGGCAGGAGGAGCTTGCCGGGAAGGCCACCCAAAGAGAGCGAGGCCCCGGCAAGAGGAGCTTTCCGGGACGACCTCTCGAAGCACAAGGCCCCGGCAAGAGGAGCTTGCCGGGAAGGCCGACCGAGGCACGACAAGAGACTTGCTGCGACGCGCTCCGCGTCCCGGCAAGGACCGGTGAGCGACAAGCTCCCGGGCGCGACAAGGCATCAACCGCGGCAAGGCGCTTGCCGCGGCAAGTCACCACCCCGCGCCTGCGCTAAAGCTCATCCACCCACGCGTCGCTCTGGGGCCATTCCAGGCGTACGTGGCGAGAGGCTGCGCAGCCAGAGGCATGCGGTGGCGAAGCAACACTGACAGGGTAGCCGTCGTGCCAAACGGAGGCGCCCCTGACGGTCCCTTTTCTGCACTGTTTGGGCGACCCAGACGGGCATTTAATGCCCTTGTCCCCTGCCGTCAGAGTTAGGTATGATAGCACTGTGCAAACAGCCGTACCCAACACTGCGTTTTCCAGTTTTGCCCCCGCCTACGTTGCCACCTGTGGGTAACCCCTTGCACATATAAAAGGAGGCCCCAGGCGCAACAGGGGAGGAGGCCACTCACGCTCGGCCTGATCAGTCGCCTGAGTGTACTGTAGCACTCAGCGCTCCCGCAACAAGAACAAAATACAAACCACAAAGCAGCAGTAGGGTTTTACGCATCCGTGCGGCCCGAAGCTGGGTAAACCCCTTGTGTGCACCGCCTCGATCCACTCTTCGCGCGACCTCCGCCCCCCGCCGAGCAAGAAAGGGGCTCGGTCCCCATAGGTGTTCGTGGAGGCAGATTTCCCCCGACACTGTGACAACTGTTCATCTGGTTAGGGAGGCTGAGATTCAACTCAGAAGACCGCGTCTTCACCTTATTCCCCTTGAGCTAAGGACACACAGTCATCGCCCAATTACTCTGGTAAGTCTTCAAGGTAGACTTCCAAACCTTCACAGACTTCGTTCACCGGCGATCCACAATGGCTCTTGGATGCTCAGAACGCGACGCCTAACCGGCTGGAGGATTCACAGTCCTCAAGTGTAATAAGTCTTCAGGTCACACAGACAGAAAGACTTCAGTGATGCCTAACACTCTTTGGCTCTGGGTGTTTTGGGCTTTGTCCTCGCAAGGATTTCTCTCTCAAAGGCTTCGAGGTGGGTTGCTCTCAAACGACAAAAGCCGTGCACTAACTCTGAGCAGGCACCAATTTATGGTGTAGGGGGTGGGCTATTTATAGCCACTAGGCAACCTGACCTGATATGTCCAAAATGACCCTGGGTCACTAAGGAACTGACACGTGTTCCAACGGTCAGATTTCAAACACACGCGGCAACTTTACTTGGGCTACAAGCAAAGCTGACTTATCCAGCTCTGGATAAGATCTGCTCTCATTGTCTTCGCTCGAAGACATAGGATTTGAGTTGAGCATCACTTCAGTCACTCTGACTGTATTCACTTGGACCCCACTTAACAGTATGGTGGTTCCTACGACACAACAAAGAAGAAAAGCAAACAATGAAACAACTAAGTCTTCGCGCTCCATAGTCTTCACAGAATGTCTTGTCATGTCATAGTCTTCAATATGAATATCTTCATGTACCACCATTGTTGTCGATGTCTTCATACATTTTTAGGGGTCATCTCCGGTAGGTAAACCGAATCAATGAGGGACACTACCTGTGTTATCCCGCAATTCTCACAAACACATTAGTCCCTCAACCAAATTTGTCGTCAATACTCCAAAACCAACTAGGGGTGGCACCAGATGCACTTACAATCTCCCCCTTTTTGGTGATTGATGACAAACTGGTTGAAGTTTTCAACGGGGATAAAGTATGTGAAATTTTAAAGTGTAGTGGATTGTCTTCATAAGTTTCAAGGGCTCCCCCTGAAGATGTGCATATAAGTAATTTGCTTTTGGAATGCAAATGCACATGGCAGATTGTACTTGTGGAGATCCTCTTCAACTTATGACGACAATTCATCATGCATGATAAGATATAACGAAGATTATGACATGCATAATGAAAAATGGACGTCTGCAGAATGACCTAAGTGCGGAAGTTATCATCGCACATGCGGAATTTATCATCGCATCACAGAATATCAAATAAGTAGCAGACGACCATCAAGTTTAAGTGTTACAACTCAAAGAACCAAATGTTTCAAAACGCGAGAGTTGTAAACACTAGGCAAAATATAAAGCAACCGCCCATATGAACCCGCTTGAAGACTATCAAACTCATACGCTTCTCCCCCTTTTGTCAGTAATGACCAAAAAGGTTTGAAGACATAGAGCATCTACTCGTCCTCATGAGGAGTAGGTGAAGCAGCAGGGTTGGTGTTGTCGTTTGGCGGTGCAGACGAGCTTGGTGCAATGTCGATTCTTGCAGAAGGGGTCGGTGAAGTAGCATCGTCTTCTTCATCGATCACTTTGGCGTTAACAGTTGCAGCAGAAGAGGGATATTCAGAGTCTTCAAGAGATGGAGTGCGACGTAGGACAGCATTCCGTGGAGGAGTGGAGTCAAACTTGAATTTTTCTGTGAAGCCATCATATTGAAGATCCGCTTCAGCACTGAGCAGTGTCAAACTCTTCCATGATCGCCGACACGTTTCATGCGTGAGAAAGGCATTCTTGGTGGCAAGATTGCGAATCTGATTGACATCCACCAAGAGGCTCTACATTTGGCGCTTAAGCCAGTCATGATGCTTATCATGTTTCTGATGAAGGGTAACCAGAAGCTCTCGGTCATTGAGAATGCGGGAGCGCTTCTTAGGCCTTTGGGCAATCATGCTCTTAGTGGCTTCTGTTTGTGCACGATGAGGCATGCGAGTAATCCCAGCCAGAGGATAGACTCGAGCGACAGCTTGAACTCCTTCATCATTTTGAGTGAAGCTTTGATGGTCAGCGTTCTGAAGACTAAGAGGCTCCTTTGCAGTCTCTGGGTATATGGCTTCAACAGAAAAATCAACATCTGGCATGAATATGATATGATTGCGTGCAGAGGGTTGATAGTTGAAGGCAGAGTGAAGCTTGATCAGTCGCATGATCCAGGGAGCATAGAACTTCAGACCAAAAATGTCAGATCTAGATGCAGCAAGTTGGCAAATGAAGAAGTCTTGGGCATTGAAGCGTTTGCCATGAAGAATATGGAAAACCAAAGTCTTCATTGCGCCTTCCAGCTTGGCATTAGGAGAGTGTCCTTTGATAGGCCAAAGAGTTCGCCTGAGTATATGATAAATGGTGCGGGGCAGATACTCAAGGTCTTCAACAAAGAACGCCTTTGGGTATTCAGCATCTGGAGGCAATGGCTTCATCATGCTGAGCATCTGACTCATATTGCGTTCAGGCTTGTGGAAGATGCTCTCCATGGCATCATTGTGAAGCTGACAGCCAGGCTCATAAAGATCATCTGCAGAGGGCAGGCCTGTAATGTAACGCCCTCGATGCGGCTATATCTCCCACGTGTCGAAGCATGACTTAGAGGCATAACCGCATTGAAAGCAATGTCGCAAGTGAGGTAATCTTCACACAACCCATGTAATACATAAGGGAAAGAGATACATAGTTGGCTTACAATCGCCACTTCACGAAATACATGAGTAGAGCATTACATCAAACAGATACAATCAAGGTCCGACTACGGAACCAAAATAAAAGAAGACTACCCCAAAAGCTACACAGATCCCCGATCGTCCCAATTGGGCTCCACTACTGATCAACTGAAACGAAACAACACAATGAATAAGATCTTCATCGAGCTCCTCCTTGAGCTCGGGTGCGTCACCTGCACAGTTTCATCGGCACCTGCAAACTGATTTTGGAAGTATCTGTGAGTCACGGGGACTCAGCAATCTCACACCCGCGAGATCAAGACTATTTAAGCTTAAAGGTAGGATGGGGTTGTGAGGTGGAGCTGCAGCAAGCGACTAGCATATATGGTGGCTAACATACGGAAAAGGGAGCAAGAAGAGGAGGCAAAAGCACGGTCGAACAACTATGATCAATAAGTGATCCTCGAACAACCTACGTCAAGCATAACTCCAACACCGTGTTCACTTCCCGGACTCCGCCGAGAAGAGACCATCACGGTTACACACGCGGTTGATGTATTCTAATTAGGATCAACTTCGGGTTTTCTACAACCGGACATTAACAAATTCCCATCTGCCACATGACCGCAGGCACAGCTTTCGAAAGTTCAAACCCTGCAGGGGTGTCCCAACTTAGCCCATGATAAGCTCTCGCGATCAACGAAGGATATTCCTTCTCCCCGGGAAGACCCGATCAGTCTCGGAATCCCGGCTACAAGACATTTCGACACTAATAAAACAAGACCAGAAGACCTCCCGATGCGCCGACATCTTGATAGGAGCTGCACATATCTCGTTCTCAGGGCAACACCGGATGAGCACACCGTACAACTAAAACCAGACCTCAAGTTTCCCCGAGGTGGCGCTGTAAAGGACTCTAGTTCGGGCCAACACTTAGACAAGCATTGGCCCGGGGGGCTAAAATAAAGATGACCCTCGAGAGAGCGACTCCCAAGGGAAAAATAGGTGATGGTGAGGCAAATGGTAAAACCAAGGTTGGGCCTTACTGGAAAAGCTTTATTCAAAGCGAACTGTCAAGGGGTCCCATAAATCACCCAACCGCGTTAGGGACGCAAAATCCGGGAACATAATACCGATATGACGGAAACTAGGGCGGCAAGAGTGTAACAAAACACCAGGCATAAGGCCGAGTCTTCCACCCTTTACCAAGTATATAGATGCATTAATAATATAAAAGGTATTGTGATATCCCAACAAGTAAACATGTTCCAAACAAGGAACAACATCTCCATGTTCCAACAAGGAACAAACTTCATCTTCACCTGCACCTAACAACGCTATAAGAGGGGTTGAGGAAAGCGGTAACATAGCCAAACAACGGTTTGCTAGGACAAGGTGGGTTAGAGGCTTGGTTTGACAATATGGGAGGCATGATAAGCAAGTGGTAGGTATCGCAGCATAGGCATAGCAAAAGAGAGAGCAACTAGCAAGCAAAGATAGAAGTGATTTCGAGGGTATGGTCATCTTGCCTGTAATCCCGCAAGGAAGAAGAACGAGTCCATGAAGGAGACAAACGGACGAAGTCGAACGAATCCTCACAACTCCGGAACGAAACCGAAGCTAACGAGAGAAACAACCCGGAAAGAAGCAAGCAACATAGTAAACAACCATCACATAAACATGGCATGATGCACAAACAAGTATGATGCATGTCCGATTTAATGAGGCATGGTATGGCAAAGTGCAACAAACGACACTACAAATTAAGTGGAGCTCAATATGCAACGAGTTGCATATTGACGAGACACCACATCAATTATTTAGTTCACTTCCGGTTAGGTATTCAACAATATTAAATGTTGGTTAACATGGCAATAGGTGAAGCATAACAAAACTATACCATCTAAACAATTTAAATGGGGCCGGATATAACAAACAACAAATCCGGTAAATCCCCATGTGCATTTAGCAAATTGATGGAAACAACAAATATAAACATTTTAAATGTTGTTATTATGATGCGGATGACATATGCAAGTTTTAAGCAATTTTATGAAAATGTTGACATGAGCATGTTATGAAGCATTTGGTCACCATGGCGGAACGAAAGGGGTGCCACGACAACGGCAACGGAAATGGTGCCACGGCAACAATCCGGTTCCGACAACTCATTGAGATATCGATGCAAAAGAAGCAAGTGCGCGAATGTGGGGAACATGCAAGAGATGGGGAGTGATCCCGGATACCGGGTGTCCCACATGACGGTGGCATGGCAAACGAGGAACGTACAAAGACAATTCGATCACGGTGCAAACTCGAGCATCTCATACAACACACAAGCATTCGTTCACGGGCGGTCGTCTCGGGGTTACACCTTCGAAGCGTGCATTTTCGGGGCGGATCGAGTTCGATGTGGAAGTAGTTGTACATGGGTCGTCGTGGGAAGTAGTCGTTCTTGTGGCGACGGTAGTCGATCATGTATCGTCGTGGTACTTGGCGATTTCGGAGACAGCGGAAGACGAACTTTGCGGTCCTCGTTGATCTAGTACTTGGGGTTATTCCCTGTTCGGTGGTTGATTTAGGCCTCGGGCGTCGAGGTACTTGGCGGATCCGTGTAGTCAGTCTTGCCGGTCCCGATCTCGGCAACCTAGTTGCATAAGAGCATCATCGAACTTGCCGAATCCGAACTCTTCAAGGGCCGTCGCTTGCGGTCTTGACAGCTCGAAGGGGTTGCTTGGCGTCCTCTGTCTTGCGGGTCGTGGTACTTGGCATGGAGGTAACCGTTGGAAACAAGCTGCACCAGGGAAGATCAAAGCAGCGGCGGCAGCAACAGAGTTGGCCGAAAGGGACGGCTCAGGCAGGAGCTCCATAGCACAGCGATGGTGCCGACGGAGATGCAACAGGGGATGGGCGCGGAGGAGGCAAGAAGGCGCGGTGGCGCGGGCTTGGGGTGCAGGGGTGCACGGGGTCTGCTGGCGAGGTGCAGCAGGACAGAGCTTCACGGAGCAAGGTGGACGCCATGGGGCGAGGCGGCATTGGAGGTGGCCAGAGGAAGCGAGGAGGAGGCGGACTTGACGCGAGCTCCCGGCGACGGGGAGTGATGTAGGGGAGGCAGACGAGATCCCGGATGACAGCCGGGGGTGGATCCGGGCGGCGGCTGCGCGACGAGCTTGAAGATGACGACGGGAGGGAGCAGCAGAGGATGTGGACGGGGAGGTTGCGGCTACAGGCGCGATGCAGGAGGCGTCGGCAGCAGGACCTGGCGCAGGGCCTTGGCGAAGGCGTGGCCATGGACGACGGCGAGGTGGGTCGAGGGCGGCGGTGCTCCTGGCTCCTCAACTCCGGTGACGAGGAGGAGGCAGAGGGGAACGAGACGAGGGCGCGGCGCTTGTCTCTCTCTCTCTGCGACGGTGCATCGAGGGAGGAGGGGATCGAGCGATGGGTTCTGGCGGCGGGCACAAGAACGAGAGGGAGAGATGGGGAACGAGTGAAGGGGATCGGGGTAGCTAGGGTTAGGAGGGACTGGTTGGGGCGGCTGGGCCTTGGCCTTGGGGCGGCTGGGCCTTGGCCTTGGGCCGGCGCGGGAGGTTGGGAGGCCCAGGCTGCTGGGCTCCTTCTCTCTCTCTCACTATCTTCCTTAACCGAAAGAAATAGAGAGAAAGGAAAAAGAAGGGGGGGTTAGGGAAAAGAGTTTGAGCAAGAGGACAATTTTCCTGGACTCCTAAAAATAAGCATGACCACAGAAAAATAGAAGTGGCAAGATTGCAGGAATAAAATTCAAACTCATTTGAATTTAATTCAAATGGGTTTGAACTAGGACTAGGTTTGGTGTAGCCAAAAATGTTGAGAATTTTGGTAGAACTCCGGAAAAAGGATGAAAGAATAAAAGACAAGGTTAGAGGTCGAGAGTTGTGATAACAAAGGCATTGGGATTATTTTGCAAGTGTGTTATGGTTAATTCCACCTCGACGGAATATTTTATAATAGCTCCCTAATATTGGGAGGATAAGTTATAAAGAGAAATCACCATTGTGAACATCCCTCGATTTAAATGGACCAAAGATCCATATGATTTGCTTAGTTGAGTTGCAAAAATTAATGATATGATGACATGACGACATGATGCAATGCAAGAGATGACATGATGAATGCAACAAAGCAATTGAAACACACGGCGAAACTCGAAATATATGGAAGTCTTCTGGAGCGTCGGTCTCGGGGCGTTACATGTAAGTTCAATGACATTAATGGCTTTGGCTTCATGATGAACATTTCCGGTCATCCACTCAAGAACCCATGTCTTTTTGTCTTTGTAGTAGCCACGGATATGGAGAGTGTCATAGAATTGGAGCAGTAACTCTTCATTCCAGTGCTCCTTATTGGTGACAAACTGCAGCAGGCCAGACTCTCTGAAGCAGTCCAGAGCCTCTTCCAGACAGGGCAGGCCAGTGATGGCTTCAGCATCAAGACGCATATGTGGGAAAATGCGACCTTGATTATACAAAATGCATGAGTAATAGCTTCGCTGCTGATAGCTCCAGAACCGATCAGAAGATATCCTTGCTTTTGAGTAAGGGTTCTTTGCACTGTCAAAGAAGGTATTGTGTGCCTTGAAGCCATTGATATTGAAAGATCCTGGTGCTGATGCAGTACCTGGAAACCTTGGCAACCTGGGCGTTGGCTTCTGAACCCGTGGTCTGTGCTCAACATGGTACTCAAACTGAGGACCAGCAGCAGCAGGCGGAGGAGCCAGAACAGGCCATTTGACAGAAATGAGCTGACCATAGTTGAAAGCTTGCTCAATAGTGTGTGGCCTTGGTGGCGGAACAGGAGCAGAGGCGTCAACATTGGCTTCAGGTGCAGATGTAGCATTGGCTTCTGGCACATGTGTCGGTGCAGGCTCCACATTTGCGTCAGCCATGACAATGTCATTGGCTTCATTGGTGTTGGTGGTGGCATCCTGAAGATTTTCAACCTCCACTTGACGAGCTCGAGGGTCGGGCACTGGCAGGTTCACTTCTGGAATAGCTTCTTCTACAACGGGGGAAGTTGGGACACGTTCTTCTTCTTGTTTTCCCTCGGCTGATGCAGCCGAAATGTCTTCAGCACCTTTGGCTTCAGACTCAGAGACATTCACAATGGGAGTGGCATCTGGAAACACTTGACGTGCAACAGATTGTTGAGGCACTTCTCCTTCTGGAACGCTCTGGGTGGTGACTTGAGGCCTTTGTCCTTTGCGAAGCCTGCGTAATGCTGGCGACGCCTTTGGAGATGGAGTTGGCTGGGCCTCAAAGTCTTCCTCTTCTTCTTGTTGTTGGGGAGTAATTGGGGTTTCTTGTGGTTGTGGGTGATCAGCCCATGAAGCATCCTGAGCAATTGTCGTCAGAGGACGACCAATGCTGATGAGTTCGCTGTTCATGAGAACAGGCGATGATACCAGGTTGTGTTCGATTTGAGGAAGTACTTCATCATCTTCAACATTGTCGTGGTGACCAATGTCTTCAGCAGCGTTGGGGTCAACTGCTGGAATGTCTTCAGCTTCATGAGCCTCTGTGAAAGCAGGCTCATGAACTATCATCCGTCGTTCTTGGTGTTCAGAGGCAGGGCGAACCATTGATATGGGTTCAACAACTAAGGGCTCTGAGGGAGCAGCCCTATCCTTCTTGGTTCTGCGCTTCTTCTTGGAGGGAGCAGCATCAGAGGCTTCAGTATTTTTCCTTTTCTTAGCTTCAGCCTCAGCAGTTCTCGTCTTCTTTAGCTCAGAAGCGGTTGATCTGACCTTTGGCTTCGAGCCGGTCATGCTTGTTGGGAAGACAATGTGCGGCTCTTCCTGCCTTGAAGGAGCAGTTTGGTCAGTCGATGGCTTTTTCTTCTTTGCCGCCATTCTTGGGTCAATACCAGGACGACCAAGTGCCTTGCGCTTCTCAGCCTCATTGTAGGCTTGCACACATTTGTCAGCCAGGCTCTTCATGCGCTCTCGAGAACCTTTGGCTTCTTCACGCTTCTTGACAAAGGCTTCTTTGAGCTCGTGCATCATAACTTTGAAGTTTTGGACATCTTGCACGCTGAGCTTTTCCATATGCTTCTTGAACTGAGCTTTCTCATAGTCGATCTTGTGTTTCAGTTCAACGATCCGCTGAGCGAGAGCCAGCTCTGAAGCAATGGCTCCATTGAAGGAAACGCTGAGGCCAATGGGAAGTTGCAGATCGTCAAAGCTGAGATTTGGTGACTCAAACCACTCATCAATGAAGTTGTGAATGATTGCCACATCAAAGAGAGGCAAATCATTGAAGATTTCTGCTTCTTCCTTGCTCTTGATCAGTTGCTCAAGGGCATCATCTGCAAGATCTTCATCACTAGACAGATCAATGTGCTCTTCATGCAGAATGGCAGCAGGGGTCAGTGCCTGATCAGTATGCTTGACAAGTTTCTTCTTCTTCTCCGTCTTCTTGGAGATGCGTGAAAAATCTTCAGACTGCACACTTTCTTCAGGAGGTGCAGTGGCCAGTGGCTTCGCATGTGAAGCTTTTGGAGGAACAGCTGATCTTGAAGCCTTAGCCTTCTTTGGCTTCTGCAGCTTTGGAGTGGGAGCAGGGGCTTCATCAGAGACAACATTGTCATCAGAATTGTCCACTTTGGCACCTTGAACTTTGATGTGAGTGATGAGGCCATCAAGGTTGTAGAAGGGACCGACGACATTGGGTTCTGCATCACGTGAGCCATCAGCACAAGGAGCAGGAGGACCAGGATTGAAATCTAATCCCAATGACTTCTTGTTTTCCTTGGCCGATGCCTTTGCATGCTGGAAGTTGCGCTTGAAGAGATTATCTTCACGACACCAGAGCAATGATGATGGGTCGGCATTTTCCGGCTGAGGTCCACGGACCATACAGGGATAGAAACCCTGTGCAATAGCTTCAGTTCTGTTCCTGGGTGAAAGGCCTCGAAAGAGAATATCACCCCAAGGACTTTTGATAGCATTCTTCTCAGCGTATTCTTGGGTGACGAATTTGTACTTGAACCATTGTTCAGCCCAATATCTTCGAATCCATTGGATTCGTGTCTTGCGCTGATTGTAATCCTCCTCGGGATCTGTCTTGTAAAGCTCAGAGAGGTCATTAGGCAAATCTCTTGATTTTCCTCCTCGACGCTGTCTGCCACCCTTTCTGACTGATTTCTCTGCAGCCATGAACTTCAAACTAAAAGGTTTCAATACGTTCAAAGGCTTCAAAAGCTTCCGCTTGTTGGATAAACAGGAACTGGCTTCGGGAGAATTTATGTGATGCTGTAAAAATTCTGCAAACGAATGCAGACTATGAGAACCAAGGGATTCTCCCACGGACATGTACCTGTGACAGCATTAGAGATGCGAGGGAAGGGGAAGAGGTCATTTGCATTCTCAGAAGATTTTGAAGATAAATCAGTTTGAAGACATTGACCTCATGATGCGAAGACATTCACTTATATGTTGAGAGTTGGTTCCAAATTTGTACGAATCCGCGAATAGGTACAAGTGAGGAATCTAACTTGTTATGAAGCTTAAGTGAATATGCTAGGCAGTATGAGATGCAGACAGAATGGATCTAACTTGTATAGGCAGAAACCTATTTTGGTAGACAGGATGAATCTTTGAAGATCAAAAAGATGGTAAAAAAGAGAGTTTTATTTACCACACGAAGAACTGCTAGATGGGGAGAGTAGGAGACCGAGCAGTTCAATCCACCGTGCGCTAACTTGGCGACGGAGGACACCTACGGCAGCGGCGGAGAGGACTATGTCCGCGGCCGGCGTGAGGACGGCGTTGGAGAAGTCGCGGCAGCTAAGCGCTTCGTCGCCAGCGTCGTCGAGAGCTAGCGGTGGCACTAGGGTTTTGACGAGGTGGAGAGGTGGAAGAAGTTTCTTTTACCGCAGGGGACAAGTATTTATAAGGAAGTGGGCGGCACAGCGCAATTACGCAGGTGCCCCTGGCGGTTCACATCTGACGGGCACGTGGCAAGCATGCAACATACATAGAGTTGTCCCACGTTCCCACACCCGCCAGGTTTGTCGGATAGATGTTCCGGCTTCTCCGGATTTCAGGCAATAAGTATGACACATTTAAAACAGATTTAATGTTTGTTTCTGTATCTTCTGCTGACAAGGACGCAGAGAAGACATTCGACAGTTTCAATAGAATGCATATGATTTGGACAGATAGAGTTTGAGATAGGAAGCATAGACAGATTAGGGTCCAATCACATTCACTTAGTTCAAAAGATTCAACAAGAAAACATAGCTATAAGTGAATGTTGTAGAGAACAGAACACTAGTATATATATATATCAAACAGCAGTCGAATCAAAGTAGTGAAGATAATCATGAAGATAAAGTGAACTTGAAGACAAACCGAATGCGAAGACATTCAAATGCAACGTCATGAGTGAAACACTTCAAACAGAAAAGTTTGGTGGTGGCGTTACCCACCGTATAGGAAGTATTACACCCAGACACGACGCACAATTATCGTGGCGCTCCGAAGTCAAATTCCACGTTAATGTATTCACACTCATGAATGTAAGTCTTCATTGATTGAAGATATACTTTACTTCATGTGTTGCACATCTAAGTCATCAACATGCATAAGTGTTAGGATGTGTGCCTGATCACAGGACATTTGAGGATTCCAAGATATTTAGCTCACACCGTAACTTGCAAAACCTTTTCTCGTCCAAGGGCTTTGTGAAGATATCTGCCAATTGCTCTTCAGTGTTGACGTGAATGATATCAATATCTTTCTTCATGACATGATCTCTGAGAAAGTGATGACGAATTTCAATGTGCTTTGTCTTCGAGTGCTGGACTAGGTTGTTGGCAATCTTGATGGCGCTTTCATTGTCGCAGAAGAGAGGTACTTGTTTCAGATTGATGCCATAGTCCTTGAGAGTTTGCTTCATCCATAGAAGCTGAGCACAGCAAGATCTAGCAGCAATGTATTCAGATTCAGCAGTTGAGAGTGACACACAGTTCTGCTTCTTTGAAGACCAACAGATAAGTGATCGTCCCAGAAAATGACATGTGCCTGATGTATACTTGCGATCCACCTTGTCACCAGCATAATCAGCATCCGAAAATCCAACCAGATCAAACTCTGAGCCCTTTGGATACCATAATCCTAGTGTTGGGGTGTGAGCCAAATATCGAAGAATTAGCTTCACAGCTAGGTGATGCGATTCCTTTGGTGCCTCTTGGAATCGAGCACACATGCAAACACTAAGCATAATATCTGGCCTAGATGCACATAGGTAAAGTAAGGAACCAATCATGGAGCGGTATACCTGTTGATCGAACTCTTTACCATTTTCGTCGGGACCCTGATGATGTTTGGCTGGCATTGGCGTCGTGTAACCTTTACAATCTTGTATTCCAAACTTCTTCAGGCAGTCTTTGAGGTATTTCTCTTGAGATATGAAGATGCCATTCCTTTGCTGACGAATTTGAAGACCAAGGAAGAACTTCAGCTCACCCATCATGGACATCTGATATTGCTCTTGCATCATGTATCCAAACTCATCACTGTACTTCTGGTTGGTGCAACCGAAGATAATGTCATCCACATAGATTTGGCACACAAACAGTTCACCCTCATATGTCTTCGTGAAGAGTGTATGATCGAGGGATCCAGGTTTGAAGCCTTTGCTCTTCAGGAAGTCTTTGATTGTATCATACCAAGCGCGAGGAGCTTGTTTGAGGCCATACAGTGCTTTGTTTAGTTTGTACACCATATCAGGATGTTTTGGATCTTCAAAGCCGGGTGGTTCTGCAACGTATACTTCTTCTTCAATCTTGCCATTGAGAAATGCACTCTTCACATCCATTTGATATAGCAGGATATTGTTGTGGTTAGCATAGGCTAGCAATATGCGAATAGCTTCAAGTCTAGCCACAGGAGCAAATGTTTCATCGAAGTCAATCCCCTCAACTTGAGTATATCCTTGTGCAACGAGACGTGCTTTGTTTCTCATGACTTGGCCATGCTCATCTTGCTTGTTTCGATATATCCATTTTGTTCCAATGATGTTATGCTTGCGAGGGTCAGGATGCTTGACAAGTTCCCAAACATTGTTCAGTTTGAACTGTTGAAGCTCTTCTTGCATTGCTTGAATCCATTCAGGTTCCATAAAGGCTTCAGCAACTTTCTTGGGTTCTGATATTGACACAAAAGAAAAGTGCCCACAGAAATTTGCTAACTGCGTTGCTCTTGAACGAGTAAGTGGACCAGGTGCATTGATGCTATCAATTATCTTCTCAATTTGCACTTCACTTGCAACCCGAGGATGAGCTGGGCGAAGAATTTGTTCTTGCTGATCATTGTCATCATTGGGAGGATTGTCTTCAGGCTGAGCATTGTCTTCAGATTGGTTGGGTGCAGAAATGATGAGTTCCTCTTCAGGTTGTGCTTTAGCAGGCATGATTTCACCAGTTCCCATTAGCTTGATAGACTCGCTGGGTGGAGCTTCTTCAAGATTACTTGACAGGAGCTCTCTTTGTGAACCATTGGTTTCATCAAACCGCACATCTACAGTTTTGACGATTTTGTAGAGATAGCGGTTGAAGACTCTGTAAGAGTGTGAATCCTTTCCGTAACCGAGCATGAAGCCTTCGTGAGCTTTTGGTGCAAATTTTGACTTGTGATGGGGATCCTTGATCCAGCACCGTGCTCCAAATACTCTGAAGTAGCTTACATTTGGCTTCTTGCCAGTGAGGAGCTCATATGATATTTTGTTCAGAAGCTTATGGATATAAACATGGTTGATGATGTGGCATGCTGTATCAATAGCTTCAGGCCAGAACTTTCTTGGTGTTTTGTATTCGTCCAGCATCGTCCGAGCCATCTCAATGAGGGTTCTGTTCTTGCGCTCTACGATGCCATTTTGCTGAGGTGTGTAAGGAGTAGAAAACTCATGAGTGATTCCCATTGTATCCAGATAAAGATCAAGTCTGGTGTTCTTGAACTCAGTGCCGTTGTCACTTCTGATATGCTTTATCTTGACTCCATAATTGTTCATGGCTCGATTGGCAAAGCGTCTGAAAACATCTTGCACTTCTGTCTTGTAGAGAATTATGTGCACCCATGTGTATCTTGAGTAATCATCAACAATGACGAAGCCATAGAGACAGGCAGTCGTAGTGAGGGTAGAGTAGTGAGTAGGGCCAAATAAGTCCATGTGTAGCGGCTTGAAGGGTTGAGACGTAGTCATGATTGTCTTCGAGGGATGCTTGGCCCTAGTCATCTTTCCAGCTTCGCAGGCACCGCACAAATGATCTTTCTTGAACTTGACATCTTCAATGCCAATGACATGCTTCTTCTTGACGAGCGTATGTAAGTTCCTCATCCCAGCATGCCCCAGCCTCCGATGCCACAGCCAGCATTCTGAAGCTTTTGTAAGAAGACATCTTGCAAGCTGTGGACCTGCTGAGAAATCTACCATGTACAGATCATCTTTCCTGTACCCTTCAAAGACTAGAGATTTTTCAGATTCCATTAGTACAAGGCAACGATACTTTCCAAATATTACAACCATGTTCAGGTCGCAAAGCATTGAGACAGACATTAATTTGAAGCCAAGGGATTCAACAAGCATCACTTTATCCATGTGCTGATCCCTTGATATTGCAACTCTACCTAGACCCAATACCTTGCTTTTACCAGTGTCAGCAAATGTGATGTGACTCTTATCAGATGGACGTAAGGTTGAGTCCCTGAGAAGACTTGGATCACCAGTCATATGATTAGTGCATTCGCTGTCCATAATCCATTCTGAAGCACGAGGTGTCATACTCTGCATTACAGTTAGGAGGATAGGCTTCACCAAGAGTATTGTGAAGCATAAACATTTGACGGGCAAGAGGATTATGGAACCTCAGATCAAAATTAGGACTGATAGGATGAATGGCAAGCGATTCAGGAACAAAATACATAGTGAGACCATTTGGGCATTTGATCTTGCGCCCTACAAGATATTTTAGGTCCCCAGCAATAGCATGAGACGCCTTTGATTTTCGGCTGGAGACCTTTCCCTGCAAAAGAAAGTTAATTCTTCTTAACCACCCACATCTTCAGGGGTGGTTTAGAAGCAATGAGTCTAAGTGCAGCATCTGAGAACTTCGGCTTTGGAGCCCTAGCAAATAGCCTTGCAGGAGATGAATGATACTCATATGAATAAGCAGAAAAGTTCTTAGTTCTATGAACATAGCGGTTTGAAGGTACACGCTCATATTCATAAGTCTGAGTACGGTTTCCCTGCAAAACATTGGCGTTAGGGTGACTCAGGTGCGTCCTCTTTCTGTATGAAGCCTTTGGACCATATGAAGCCTTAGGTCTGGGATTTGTCTTCTTCCCAGGTGGTGTCATGATGACATTCACTGGAAGCTTCTCAAGACAGCTTTTGGGAACCCAGATCTTCTTCATAGGTGGCCCATTCCTGCAGTTCGTAGCAATATATCTGGCAAACACTTCACCATTCTGATTCTTGAAAAGTTTATAGTTTGCATCAAAGGATTCATCAATGATGACAAGGTTAGCACAGGTAAAGCCAGATAAGGTGGATGGATCCACTGAAGGTCCCTTTGCAGCAACCCATGTGGTTTTGGGATACTGCTCAGGCTTCCAGTAGGAACCATCAACATTCATTTTCCTCTCGAACCCAACACCCTCTTTCCTAGGGTTTCGGTTCAGAATCTCCTTTTTGAGGACATCGCAAAGTGTCTGATGCCCTTTCAGGATTTTATACATCCCTGTTTCAAGTAATGTCTTCAACCTAGCATTTTCATCAGCAATAGTAGTGGTATCCTCCGCAGAGGGGTTAGTTACCACATCAGTAGTTGAAGACAATGCAACAGCAGCAGTAGTGGAACATCCAGCAACAGAGGTAGCGTTATCACGCTCAAGGCATTTTAGACATGGTGGTTCAAATCCATCCTGAGCGGGACTGATCTGTTGAGCGTGTAGTGACTCGTTCTCTTTTTGAAGATCTTCATGAGCCGCTCTCAACTTCTCAAGCTCTTGCTTCCTTTGAAGATAATCATAGGAGAGCTTTTCATGAGTGGTTGTGAGCGTATCATGACGACTTTCAAGTTCTTGTTACTTAGCATGAAGATTTTTTATGTCTTCAACTAAGGACTGTGAACGAGTCATTTTCGCGTCCAACAGGTCATCGCTTTTGTCTAACAGTTTTTGAGTATGTTCCATAGCCTTTTGTTGTTCAGTTGCAATTTTAGCAAGTGTTTTGTAGCTAGGCTTGGATTCACAATCAGAGTCATATTCACTAGATGTTTGAAAGTAAGCATCGCGTGATTTTACCTTGGCACCACGTGCCATGAAGCAGTAGGTGGGAGTAGGATCATCCTTATCATCAGCTTCAGCGTTGGCGTGGAAGTCATTGTCTTCAGTGTTGAAGATGGACTTGGCAACATAGGCAGTGGCTAGAGCCAGACTTGCAACACCAGGGTCGGACTCCTCCTCAGACTCCACCTCCGCCTCCTCAGAAGCAGACTCCTCCTCTGAATCCATTTCCTTCCCAACAAAAGCACGAGCCTTGCCAGATGAGCTCTTCTTGTGAGATGAAGACTTTGATGAGGACTTGGAAGAAGACTTTGAAGATTTCTTCTTTTTCTTGTCATCAGAATCATATTCCTTGCTCTTCTTCTTCTTCTTCTTCTTCTTCTTCTTGTTGGCCCACAGTGCACACTCAGAGATGTAGTGTCCAGGTTTCTTGCACTTGTGACATGTTCTCTTCTTGTAGTCATGAGTAGAAGCTTCATCATTTCTTGAGCTGGATCGTGAAGACTTTCTGAAGCCTTTCCTCTTAGTGAACTTCTGGAACTTCTTCACAAGCATAGCAAGTTCCTTTCCAATGTCTTCAGGATCATCAGAACTGCAGTCAGATTCTTCTTCAGATGAGGAAACAACTTTTGCCTTCAAAGCGCGAGTTCGGCCATAGTTGGGACCATAGATATCTATTTTCTCAGATAGCTGGAACTCATGTGTGTTGAGCCTCTCAAATATATCAGACGGATTGAGTGTCTTGAAGTCAGGACATTCTTGTATGATGAGGGCAAGGGTGTCAAAGGAGTTGTCAAGTGATCTCAGTAGCGTCTTGACGATTTCATGCTTGGTAATCTCAGTGGCGCCGAGAGCACGAAGCTCATTTGTGATGTTAGTGAGGCGATCAAACGTGAGCTGGACATTCTCATTGTCGTTTCTCTTGAAGCGGTTGAAGAGGTTGCGAAGAACACTGATCCTTTGATCTCTCTGGGTTGAGACGCCTTCGTTGACCTTGGATAGCCAGTCCCAGACTAGCTTTGACATCTCCAGAGCACTCACGCGGCCATACTGTCCTTTGGTCAGATGACCATAGATGATGTTCTTGGCAGTAGAGTCCAGTTGAATGAACTTCTTGACATCAGCAGGGGTGACACCTTCATCAGTCTTGGGAACGCCGTTCTTGACGACATACCAGAGGTCAACATCAATGGCTTCAAGATGCATGCGCATCTTATTCTTCCAGTAGGGATATTCAGTTCCATCGAACACGGGGCAAGCAGCGGAGACTTTGATTATCCCTGCAGTCGACATAGCTAAAACTCCAGGTGGTTAAACCGAATCACACAGAACAAGGGAGTACCTTGCTCTGATACCAATTGAAAGTGCTTGTTATCGACTAGAGGGGGGGTGAATAGGCGATTTTTATGAAAGTCTTCAAAACATAAAAGTTTCGAAGACAAACTTTAGAAATGAACCTATTGATATGCAGCGGAAGATAAACTACACAAGCCAAGCCATAGTCAAGTATGCAATAATGTGAGTGTAAGATGACTAATGGCAACTAGGTAGTAAGGATCAGGGTGGACAGCAATAGTAGGCAAGCAATGAAGTCAAACAGGTATGGCAAGCAGGCAATGGCTTCACGAAGACAAACTGTAAGTAAAGGGAAGAGAGAATAGAACCAGTCACTCGATGAAGACACAGGATTTGTTTGACCAGTTCCAGTTGCTGTGACAACTGTACATCTGGTTAGGGAGGCTGAGATTCAACTCAGAAGACCGCGTCTTCACCTTATTCCCCTTGAGCTAAGGACACACAGTCCTCGCCCAATCACTCTGGTAAGTCTTCAAGGTAGACTTCCAAACCTTCACAGACTTCGTTCACCGGCGATCCACAATGGCTCTTGGATGCTCAGAACGCGACGCCTAACCGGCTGGAGGATTCATAGTCCTCAAGTGTAATAAGTCTTCAGGTCACACAGACAGAAAGACTTCAATGATGCCTAACACTCTTTGGCTCTGGGTGTTTTGGGATTTGTCCTCGCAAGGATTTCTCTCTCAAAGGCTTCGAGGTGGGTTGCTCTCAAACGACAAAAGCCGTGCACTAACTCTGAGCAGCCACCAATTTATGGTGTAGGGGGTAGGCTATTTATAGCCACTAGGCAATCCGACCTGATATGTCCGAAATGACCCTGGGTCACTAAGGAACTAACACGTGTTCCAACAGTCAGATTTCAAACACACGCGGCAACTTTACTTGGGCTACAAGCAAAGCTGACTTATCCAGCTCTGGATAAGATCTGCTCTCATTGTCTTCGCTCAAAGACATAGGATTTGAGTTGAGCATCACTTCAGTCATTCTGACTGTATTCACTTGGACCCCACTTAACAGTACGGTGGTTCCTATGACACAACAAAGAAGAAAAGCAAACAACGAAACAACTAAGTCTTCACGCTCCATAGTCTTCACAGAATGTCTTCTCATGGCATAGTCTTCAATATGAATATCTTCATGTACCACCATTGTCGTCAATGTCTTCATACATTTTTAGGGGTCATCTCCGTTAGGTAAACCGAATCAATGAGGGACACTACCTGTGTTATCCTGCAATTCTCACAAACACATTAATCCCTCAACCAAATTTGTCGTCAATACTCCAAAACCAACTAGGGGTGGCACTAGATGCACTTACACTTACTCATGTACAACAAATAACAAATTGAACATTTTATGAGGAAGGTAAATATAACTGCAACAACATAGCGACAGTGTTTGGATGACAGCAAATTGATACTAACAGGTGTGTGCATGCACAAATTTAGTAACATAGAACTAATAGCACTAAGGCCATCCACTATGTATGCCAAAACTGGTGTAAAGACAACGGTTGCTACATCTCGCACCGGTGCCCTAAACTGGCGAGCCGATGCAACGGAAAAAAAATCAGGGACCCGGACTCCGGAGCACATAGTTGCTCTGATGCCCAAGTTCCTTTGTGCCATAAAGGCTTAGTATTTTACTGCTTGGTTGCTCGGATGTGTGGACCAAAGTTGGCTGCACAAACTGCTGAAGCAGTGCCAAATAATTTTCCAATGGCACCGCTGATGATATGGCAACAATTTAAGATACTTGGTACACACTATGACACTGTCTTAGGATGCGTTTGGTTGAAGGTGTGGTATGAATGGGTTGGGACCGTGACAGTGTTTGAATCACATCTAACAAATGATTTGTAACAACGGAAGAGGGTCTAACCTTCTCTGCACATGCCAGAAACTTCCTCCCGGTGTCCATAGAATCAAACGCAGGTAGCTTCACGCATGGAGATTGATGGTGACAACGAGCAGATAGATCGTCAGCCACCCCGCTCCATTCGTTGCCACTGATGGTCTTAGGGAGCTAAAAGAGGAAAAAAATGACTCAAATCGACCTCCGGGTAAAAATCCTTCATTCCAAGTCATGGCCCGAGAGAGAGAAGAGAGGCATACCCTGGTGGTGAAGAAGTAGTCGCCGGAGGAGGAACCGCTAGAGATGTCTTTGAATAAGACCATGGCGACCCCAGCGGTAGGATGCGAGACGGCGAGAGCGAGGAAGCGGCTATAGCTTAGCAATGAAGGAAGGAAGGAGGAAACAGGGGAAATGTGACTTGTGGTCGGGGAGAAAAGGGGGTGGGGAAGGGGTAAGGGGGGCGGGGTAGATATTTTGGCGGTAGGCCAAAATTTTGGAAGTGTGGAGGGAAACTTTGCGCGCGGTGCCGCCGGACCATTCACTTTGAACGATTGTGTGCATCGCAAACGATTCTTCTGCTTTACGCGCATGGGATGAGTTTGATAATTCCAATTTTGGTCTCAAGGCATGGGCACATTCACTTTGAATGCGCGTGGTGCCACCGAATCATTCACTTTGAACGATTGTGTGCATCGCAAACGATTTTTCTGCTTTACGCGCGTGGGATGAGTTTGATAATTCAAATTTTGGTGGAAATTCCCCCGGGTACGTCATTGCATAATGTAACATCGCTTGCTAATTTGGGCACACAAAAGAGCGTACAATTCACACTTACTGAATCGAGCAATTTTAGTAATTACACAGAGCCAGTTGAGCTAAACATTGCTCTAACAAAAGACCAGCATTAAAAACAAAGCCTAAGTACGCATAACTAAAAATCTGCCACCGCGCCGCCTATGCATCGCCGGTGTGAGATGAGACGTCGATGACTTATCCTGACGACATGCCGCCGTTGGTGGACTCCGCGTCCCCCCTGCTGAAGTCGACCGTGTCCTCGTTGTCGGTGTCAAAACCGGCGGATCTGGGGTAGGGGGTCCCGAACTGTGCGTCTAGGTGGACGGTAACAGGAGACAAGGGACACAATGTTTTACCCAGGTTCGGGCCCTCTCGATGGAGGTAAAACCCTACGTCCTGCTTGATTAATATTGATGATATGGGTAGTACAAGAGTAGATCTACCACGAGATCAAGGAGGCTAAACCCTAGAAGCTAGCCTATGGTATGATTGTTGTATGTTGGGGTTTTTTCCTACGCACTAAAACCCTCCGGTTTATATAGACACCGGAGAGGGTTAGGGTACCTCGTCGGCCGTAAAGTTCGTGCCGTTATCAGTCGTGATGCTGTGGGGGACACCGTAACGGTGTACGACCCCGGATATGAAGTCTATCACCGGTCCGGATTCGGTCGTCTTAATAGGCTTGGCTTCTATCCGTTTGGTGAACTCGTCCACCATGACCAGTAAGAATTTTTTCTTGTGGGTTCCGCCTTTAAGGGGTCCAACCAAGTCAAGCCCCCAGACCGCGAAAGGCCAAGTAATGGGGATAGTTTGGAGGGCGGTGCGTGGCATATGGCTTTGGTTTGCGAAAAGCTGGCAACCGACGCATCGTTGGACCAAGTCCTGAGCGTCTGCCCGGGCCGTCGGCCAATAAAAGCCTGCACGGAAAGCCTTGCTTACGAGGGACCGAGCTACAGCGTGATGACCACCGAGTCCGGCATGAATTTCAGCCAGCAAGTTCCGCCCTTCCTCTTCGGAGATGGACCTTTGAAGGACTCCGGTAGTGCTTTTCTTGTAAAGTTCTCCCTCATGGACTCTATAGGCTTTAGATCGCCGCACTATGAAGCGTGCCTCATTTTGGTCCTCTGGGAGCTCCTGCCTAGTAAGGTAGGCTAGGAATCGTTCTGTCCACGGGGCGATGATGGTCATTATTATGTGGTCTGAAGTTGTAATTTCATTGGCAGAGCCTCTGATTGTGTCAGATTGTTCGGTGCCAGACAATGCGGTTGTGTCCGGGCTGTTATTGCCAGGTTCCCCTTCCCATACTACGGATGGCTTGAATAGCCTTTCCAAGAAGATGTTGGGGGGACTGCATCGCGTTTTGCGCCGATGCGTGCCAGGACGTCTGCCGCCTAATTGTTTTCCCGGGCTATGTGGTGAAATTCAAGCCCCTCGAACCGAGCTGACATTTTTAAGACGGCGTTGCGGTAAGCTGCCAATTTCGGATCCTTGGCATCGAAGTCTCCATTTATTTGGGATATCGCGAGGTTCGAATCCCCGCGCACCTCTAGGCATTGAATGCCCATGGATACTGCCATCCGGAGACCATGTAAAAGGGCCTCGTATTCGGCTGCAGTAAGTAGCCTTGTGCCCGGACTCGTTATCCGTATATTTTTCATAAACTTGCCCCTAAAAGAGTTGTCCCTTTAAACAGGAGTGGATAGCGAAAGCAAAGCTGATAAGGTGTCCGGCTCCCCTCCCTGAGACCAGGCCGGATCCCGTCCTAGTCAGGATGTTGAAGATTGTGCCTTTGAAGGAAAGTGACGGAGGGGACAAGGGAACCACGGCCTCCTCGAAGGAGGCTGTTCGGAGGGAAGGAACCAAAAATTCATCTCCTCCGGGGAAGAAAAGGACCGCCTCTGAAGACCCGGAGACTATGGCCTCAAAGCGGGGGAAGAAATCCTTGTCAGAGGGTCCTACGCCGGGGGATACCTCGGCTGAACTATGCCCTCAAGGGGCCAGCCCTCCAGCGAGCCGTAAGTAGAGAGAGATTATATTTTTGAGAGAGAAATCCTTGCTTTATATCGGTGAAGATTAACCGAAATTTTACCTTGTAGTTCAGACCTCAGCCCTTCTCAGCAGAGCTCGTCTTCGGGGGACCTTCTTCCAGAGATGATGGAGAGCGGGACGCCTCCCCCTGCCGTACCACCTAGCGAGGCGGGCGACCCTGAGGTGTCGTCGCGGAGGGCTTCTCCGAATCCGGCAGGGGCGGCAGGTAGCCACATGGCCCCCCAAGGTTCTCTCCGTCCGGCCTTCGAAAGAGGCCATAGGACGAATCCGGCACAGTCCGGTGCTCGGTCGGAGGAGCTGAAGAATCTGCTAGGGCGAGCTTCTATCTCAAAGGAGCACCATGCGTTGATGGGCACGGTGATTGAAAGGATCTCGTCCGCGGAGAGCGGATTGCACAAGGCTGTCAGAAGTTTACTGACAGGTTTTGAGGTACGTGAAATAATGTACATTTTCTGACAGTTGCGCATAAATAAGATGCGCCCTGTGTAGATAGTAGCCCTTGAGACTCTGTGCGTTGTCAAAAGTGACGGTGCACAGAGGGTCATAATCCCAGGTCTAAAATGTCGCCTTTGTATGTAGGTGGCGAATTCTCCGGAATCCAGCCGGACTGATGATTTTGCCGAGCTAAAGCGGCAACTTGACGTGGCAGATGCCGACATCACGCTCGTCAACAAGCGGCTTGATGAGGCTCAAGGTATGTAATTCCTCGGGCGGCACCTGGTAAGAGGAGCTTTATGCCAGTATCTTACGATGTGTGTGCTTGACGCAGATGGTGCGGCCGCCGTGGAGAGTCTTCGGGCGGAACTTGCCCGAGCTAAGGAACATGCCAGATAAAGTGATGCGGCTGCCGAGAAGGCCCTTGAAGAGCTGAGAGCGGAACAGGCAGCTCACTGCCGAAGCAAGAAAGATATGGCCAAGATGGCCGTGAAGCTAAAGAGCGTTGCTGACCGTTGCAAGCTTCTGGAAAGAGAAGATCAGGCGGAACAGACGGACTTAAAGAAAGCCGGTGCCGATGCCAAGGATGCTCGCTCTACAATGAGAGCTGCGAGGGAGGAGCTTCGTGAAGCCGGAGAGATCACGGCTGGAAAGCCCTTTATGCTGCGGAGGAAGTTTTGTGATCCTGAGCATGCTCCGTTGGACCGGCTATGGAGTACGACGGACACCTATCTGGATTTGGCGGCAAGTGCTGCTGATGCGACCGAACACTTTCGTGATCAAGGATATCGCAAAGTGGAGAAACTCTTTTGGCCGCAGTTCCACAATCCAGAGCGTCCACTGTCAGTGGCCGATCGTCTGGCCGAATGGGCTGAGCTGAATAGGTTGTCCGGACTCGCGATGAAGTGCGTCATGAGTCATCTTTGGCCGGGGAGATCGGAGCCGAAGAGTTATTTCAGCTTGGTGCAACAACTCCTTGGTGCGGTGCCACGTATCAATGCAATGAAGAGGTCAGCATGCATAGAGGGCGCACTGATGGCTCTTGCCCGTGTCAAGACATACTGGGCGAAGATGGAGATCACCGTTGTTGCATCCCAAGATTCGGACAAAGTCGAGTACCCTCCGAGCACTATTTTCAGGAAGTCCTTGAAGGCGCTCGTGTAATAGAGCCGCAGTGCTCGAAGGATGCTATGTTCGAATAGCATGTGCCATTGTAAGGCGGTAGTTTGATAAATTGTAGGAACTTTTTATACTTGTGCCTGCAAGTATTGTAACACCTCCTGTGCGGCCGTTTAAAATATATATATATAATCTGAAAGATGGCAGTCGTTGGCTTCAGCCCCCACGCACATAGTGCGGGGGTGCTCGCAAAAGGCGCATTTTCACACTTAATCCAACGTCTTGGTCCTGCAAAGGAGGTGATAGCGGAGCGAGCTAGGCAACCGGACTATAATGCTTTAACACTTTCACTTAGCCATAGGAGCTTGACAGTGAGGCTACTTAGATAGCCCCTGGTGGCAACTGCGCCCACCCGAGTTTGGGGGCGCGTGAATGCCTGGCCGGGAAACGACCCTTCGTTAATGCGGAGGAATCCTATAGATTCCAAAGAGTCATCGAGTGGTTGACCAGTCTCACGCTATATCATGACAGTCAGTTTTCGGCTTTCTCTACTGAGGTGCTCGCCTGGCCGAACCGGGGCACAATCGCAGTAGTTCTCCTGGTGCCTCCTTAGCCGATAGAGCGGAACGTAAGGCAGCCGAACACAGGAGCCGGGCAACCCAACATTTGACCAAAGACATGATTCAGAGCTGATGCATATAAGGCCAAACTCGCGACGCCGAACACTCCCTAAGGTATTCGGTCTTTATGAGAGAGGGCGAAATAACGCTCTTAGGTATAAGCCCCTAGTGTCCAGGTACGCGCAGAAATTCTGACGTGGCCACATGCCAAGACGCCAGCCTCCTCCTTGGTTATACTACAGAGAACCAGGGGATGTGTATCAACAAGAGACAGTAAAAAAGGTTTACGCAGGGTCTTAATCTGAAAAGAATCCTTGTAACGGGTCCCTGCTGCACGTCTGCGCCTGTGTCTCCGTTGTGCCGTATCCTGGACGGGCACAGCACGTATTCATCTATGAAAGAGAGGAACTAAGTTGAAAAAAGGTCGTGCCGAACAAAAGTTATATTAAATAAACAAAGTATAAAGTAAAATATGTAAAATTGAGCTTTATTGTCTTTTATTTTATATGTGCGGAGCCCCTAGGGCAGGGGTATATGGCCATTAAGCCTTTATCAGTGATACTTTTGTGCCGGACTCGTCTATCCGTGTCCATGGTCTTAATGACCTGTTCGGATGTTTTGGCTGGTGAAGTCATTTTATTGTGGGGCTGTTAAAGCGGCCGCACAATCCTCCGCTCGGGGGAGGCGCACTCAATGCTTCCCCTTCAAAGAGATGATGCCTCGTGGACCGGGCATCTTAAGCGTAAGAGATGCATAATGCGGTATTGCATTAAAGCGGGCGAAAGCTTCACGTCCCAGCAGTGCTTGATAGCGACTTGAGAATGGGACAATGTGGAAAGTTAGCTTTTCGCGGCGGAAGTTATCGGTAGAGCCGAATGTAACTTCGAGCCAGAGAAAACCCATGCAATGGGTGTCCGGACCCGGCGTTACCCCTTGAAAGGAGGTTTCGCCGTGGCGAATTCTTTTTGGGTCTATACCCATGTGGCGGATTGTATCCTGATATATCAGGTTTAGACCACTACCGCCATCCATCAAGACATTTGTAAACTGGAGTCCGTCAATTATTGGATCGAGTACCAAGGCAGTCCAGCCTGCGTTCCTGATACTTCTAGAATCCAGATGATCGAAGACGATTGGTTTTGACAACCAGTGGCGAGACTCCTTTGGGATAGGCCGTATGGCGCGTACCTTTATGGGTGTCGCGCATTTTGTAATGTGAAGTAAGTTTACTGTTTTTACTTCTTGTGGAAAATTCTTTTGTTTCCTGGTGCTCTGCTTTTGGGGTTCGTCGTCGTCTTCGCTTGGTGTGTCGAGCCCCTTTTGTTCGGCGTTGAGTCTGCCGGATTGTTTGAAGACCCAACAATCTCTCTGGGTATGGTTAGCAGGCTTCCCAGGAGTACTGTGTATTTGACATATCCTATCCAGGATTTTGTTTAGGTTGGATAAATCATCTCTGTTATCCTGGAGGGGCGGCTTTTTCTGATTCTGCCGTGAGCTTTTGAATCCGGCGTTGACTCCCGTGCTCTTTGGACTGTTTTCTTTAGTCCGGTGACGATACTTGTTGCGTCGCGGTTTTCCATTTCCATCCCTAGTTTCGGATGTACTTGGGTCACTGGTGCTACATCTTGCCAACCAGGTGTCCTCTCCTGCGCAAAAGCGGGTCATGAGGCTTGTCAATGCGGCCATTGTTCTTGGCTTTTCTTGGCCGAGGTGTCTGGCGAGCCATTCGTCTCGGACGTTGTGCCTAAAAGCTGCTACGGCTTCGGCGTCCGGACAGTCGACTATCTGATTCTTTTTAGTAAGAAATTTGTTCCAGAATTGCCGAGCTGACTCTCCGGGCTGTTGAGTTATGTGACTGAGATCGTCTGCGTCCAGAGGGCGGACATAGGTCCCTTGAAAATTTGCTCGGAAAGCGTCCTCGAGCTCTTCCCAACTTCCAATTGTGTTTTCAGGAAGGCTTTTGAGCCAATGCCGGGCTGGCCCATTAAGCTTGAGGGGTAAATATTTTATGGCATGGAGGTTATCTCCTCTGGCCATATGTATGTGGAGGATATAATCCTCGATCCAGACTCCAGGGTCTGTTGTTCCGCCGTATGCCTCTATGTTTACGGGTTTAAATCCGGCTGGAAATTCATAATCCAGGACCTCATTGGTGAAACATAGGGGATGTGCGGCGCCCCTGTATTTGGGTGTGCCAGATTCGGATACTGGCTTTATTGCCTTGCTTACGAGAGCTTGCTTTCTTGGCCCATAAATGGACCTGGCTGGGCCATCTTTTTGATGCGAATCCTTAAGTGGGTTGCATGCCGGCTTAAGTGCGGCGCTGCTTGCCGCTTTAGGCTGGCCATGGGGTCGTCTATCCGACCGGGTGGCTTTCTTACTTTTTGAGTGCGAGGGCTCTAAGGCCTCTTCGTCGAATTCAGGCAGTAGCTTTCGCTTCGGATAGCTTTTAGTGCGGCGACTATCGCTGTATTTGTCTGCGGTGTTGATTACTTTGCTCCATCTGATTCTGAGTGCTTCTTCCGCAGTTTGTAGCTTCCGCTTCTGCTTTTTCAGGCTACGTGCGGTTGCAACGAGCCTTTTGTGGAGGTTCTTCTGCTCCGTGGCCTTATCCGGCGTAAGGTCGTCCGGAATGCCGTTTTTTGACGGGGACGGGCTGTTCGGCTTCTTTGTCCGAGTTGCCCTGTTCGGACGATTGCTCTAGGGCATGCTCGTCGTCTGCCGGCTCGTCCTGCTCTATGGCAGGGTCTGTGTCGAGGCGGGGCTTGGGGCGGTGTTTACGCCGCCGCTTTCATTGCTTTTCGAGAGATCGATCCCTCGTTGTCTCCCCGTGTTCCTCGTTGTTGCTTCCTTTAGGTGTATCCACCATGCACACATCATGAGATGAGGTGGCTGTCCCATGCCCTATAAGCGTTGGTTCATATGCGTCTCTTGCATCGTCGTCCATACCGTCGATGTCTTCGGAGTCGAAGTTGAGCACGTCGTTTAAATTATCGACGGTGGCTACGAAATGGGTGGTGGGTGGGCTTTGAATTTCTTCATCGTCCGTATCCCAACCTTGCTGACCGTAGTCCGGCCAGAGCTCTCCTGATAAAGAGAGAGACTTTAGCGATTTCAGAATGTCGTCGAAGGGCGAGTGCTGAAAGATGTCCGCGGTGGTGAACTCCATGATCGGCGCCCAATCGGATTCGATCGGCAGGCGCGCGGAGGGTTTGGAGTCCAGAGAGGAATCCGGCCCCTCGGAGTCACAGGCCTTGTGGAGTGCGGGGCTGGTGTTTGGCTCGATCGCCTTTGAGATCGCAGCCCTCGAGGCGGCGTCCAACCACTCATCCTCGATTGGCGCAGTAGGCTCCGAATTAAGGGTCGGAACTGAAGCGTGTGCGGCCTCCAGGGCACTGTTCGGCGGCAGAGCTAGATCATGCCCATCGAGATAGTGCGGCGCGCTCGGCTGTGGCTCGAATCCGTCGAAGATCAAGTCCCCGCGGATGTCAGCCGTGCAGTTTAAACTTCGAAATCTGACCTGATGGCCAGGGGCGTAGCTTTCGATCTGCTCCAGATGGCCAAGCGAATTGGCCCGTAGTGCGAAGCCACCGAACACGAAGATCTGTCCGTGGAGAAAAGTCTCACCCTGGACCGCATCGTTGTTGATGATCAAAGGAGCCATCGGGCCTAAAAGCGACGACACAGAGGAACTCTCAATGAAAGCACCAATGTTGGTGTCAAAACCGGCGGATCTTGGGTAGTGGGTCCCGAACTGTGCGTCTAGGTGGATGGTAACAGGAGACAAGGGACACAATGTTTTACCCAGGTTCGGGCCCTCTCGATGGAGGTAAAACCCTACATCCTACTTGATTAATATTGATGATATGGGTAGTACAAGAGTAGATCTACCACGAGATCAAGGAGGCTAAACCCTAGAAGCTAGCCTATGGTATGATTGTTGTATGTTGGGGTTCTGTCCTACGGACTAAAACCCTCCGGTTTATATAGACACCGGAGAGGGTTAGGGTTACACAAAGTCGGTTACAATGGTAGGAGATCTGAATATCCGCATCACCAAGCTTGCCTTCCACGCCAAGGAAAGTCCCATCCGGACACGGGACGAAGTCTTCAATCTTGTATCTTCATAGTCCAGTAGTCCGGCTGAAGGTATAGTCCGGTTACCCGGACACCCCCTAATCCAGGACTCCCTGACTCGTCCTCGTCCTTGGAGCCGCCCTCAAGGTTGTAGTACTCGTAGTAGTGGCTGCGCCAGAGCTCGCGTTGGTACTCCATCGTGGATTCCTCAATGGACAGACTCTTCTCTACCTCGACCTCGGCCACGCGCAACTCCTCCTCCCGGCGCTCCTCGATCTTCGCCGCCTCCTGCATCCCCAGCTCCCGCTCGGCGACCTCATGAGGAAGCAGGTGCTCCATGGCCACCACCGCCTTTTCAGACGTGGTTTGCATGCTAGAGTCCGAGGTGGCCTGGAATATCTTGGCGTGTGCATCCTCGATCTTGGCGTGGATGGCCTCGACCCGGGCCAGGGTGACATCAGCGGCATGGACGGCAGCTCGAGCCCTCTCAGCGTTTGCAGCCGTCGTCGCAGCAGTAGCTGCAGCCGTCTCGGCTGCTGCAGCTGCCCTGTCGGCTGCCGCAGACGCCCTCTTGGCGGAAGCGGCCGCACTCAATGCGGATGCAGCGACACTCTCGGCGTAGGCGGCCACACTCTCGGCGCAGGCGGCGGCGCTCGGGGGGGACACGGCCATCGTGCGGGCCTTCACGAAGCGTTTCCATGGCCTCATCTTTGCAAGAAGGGGGTGCAGGAATGGGGATCAGGATTCGTGGATTCGGCGGTTGCCGGCACTAGAGCAGATGAGCCGGCGAAGCTTAAGGAGGGAGACTTAAATATACCCATATATTTCCTAGAAAACAATTGCATGTGATGTTGTAGATATTTTTTTATTAGCTGTGAAAGACGAATTTGGAATAAAATGCCTACGGATGGTGTTTTAAATGATAGAGAAATTTTGTAGTACTAATACAACAATCATGTCAAATTTTGGAAAGTTTCAGGGGTCATTTGACCTTCTAAGACATTTAAGTGATTTTCTAGCCATTTAATGACCGTAATTGAAAGTTGAACTACATGTACATGCAACAGCTAACCATAACGGTTTGAAAACTCATATTTCGTGTACTTGTGTGCGATTTAATTCCATGTGCAGTAAATTAGAAAGAATTTTCAAACATATTGGTCTAACGGCTATGAAACAATTAACCATGGAGTGACATGGCATTTTAATTCCAAAAAAATAAAAAAAATCAGAAACACATGAAACCTTGGTTGATGTAATATCATGCCACCAAGATGGTGTGGTAAAAAATTGGCATGTTTGACCAAAGTTTGGACACACACCCCTCACAAACCGGAGCAACTCACTAGAAGGCTCATGGTTCCGAGAGGGAACAATGCATGTTTGATGACCAACGGGAGATAGCTTCCTCTTACAGCCTTCAAAAAAATTCTACGTCTAACGTGCAGTACTACAATTGTAATGTGGAATTTTTGAAAATTCTAGGGGTCATTTGACCTTTTAAAGACATTTAAGTGATTTTCTAGCCATTTAATGACCGTAATTCAAATTTAAACTACATCTACATGCAACGCGTAACCGAAACGGTTTGAAAATTCATATTTCTGTACTTGTGTGCGAGTTAATTCCATGTGCAGTAAACTAGAAGGAATTTTCAAACATATTTGTATCACGACATGGACACGTATGATTGAATACATATGCACGGAGTGGCATGGCATTTTAATTCCAAAAAAATCAGAAACACATGAAACCTTGGTTGATGTAATGTCATGCCACCAAGATGATGTGGTAAAGAAATTGGCATGTTTGACGAAAGTTTGAACACACACCCCTCAGAAACTGAAGCAACTCGCTAGAAGGTTCGTGGTTCCGAGAGGGAACAATGCATGTTTGATGACGAACGGGAGATAGCTTCCTCTTATGGCCTTCAAATTTTTTCCATGTCTAACGTGCACTACTACAACTGTAATGTGAAGTTTGGGAAAATTATAGGGGTCATTTGACCTTTTAATGACATTTAAGTGATTTTCTAACCATTTAATGACTGTAATTCAAATTTGAACTATATCTACATGCAACGCCTAACTAAAATGTTTTGAAAAAATCATATATGTGTACTTGTGTGCGAGTTAATTCCATGTGCAATAAATTAGAAGAAATTTTCAAACATATTGGTCTCACGACATGGACACATGCATACGTATGCATGGAGTGACATGCCATTTTAATTCAGAAAATAGAAAAATGATGAGAAACACATGAAACCTTGGTTGATGTAATGTCATGCCACCAAGATGATGTGGTAAAGAAATTGGCATGTTTGACGAACGTTTGGACACGCACCCCTCACAAACCAGAGCAACTCGCTAAAAGGTTCGTGGTTCCGAGATGGAACAATTCATGTTTGATGACGAACGGGAGATAGCTTCCTCTTACGGCCTTCAAAATTTTTCCTACGTTTAACGTGCACTAATACAACTGTCATCTGAAAATATGGTAAATTTCAGGGGTCATTTGACCTTTTAAAGACATTTAAGTGATTTTCTAACCATTTAATGACTGTAGTTCAAATTTGAACTACATCTACAGGCAACGCCTAACCATAACGATTTGAAAAATCATATTTTTGTGTACTTGTGTGTGAGTTAATTCCATGTGCAGTAAATTCAAAGGATTTTCAAACATATTGGTGTCAAGGCATGGGCACATGCATGGAGTGCATGCCATGGCATTTTAATTCCAAAAAATTAAAAAATGATCAGAAAAACATGAACCTTGCTTGATTTAATGTCATGCCACCAAGATGATGTGGTAAAGAAATTGGCATGTTTGACGAAAGTTTGGACACACACCCCTCACAAACCGGAGCAACTCGCTAGATGGTTTGTGGTTCAGAGAGGGAACAATGCATGTTTCATGACGAACGGGAGATAGCTTCCTCTTACGGCCTTAAAAAAATTCAACGTCTAACGTGCACTACTACAACTGTAATGTGAAATTTTAGAAAATTCTAGGGGTCATTTGACCTTTCAAAGACATTTAAGTGATTTTCTAACCATTTAATGACCGTAATTCAAATTTGAACTACATCTACATGCAACGCCTAACCAAAACGTTTTGAAAAATCATGTCTGTGTACTTGTGTGCGACTTAATTCCATGCGCAGTAAATTAGAAGGAATTTTCAAACATATTGGTCTCACAACATGGACACATGCATATGTATGCATGGAGTGACATGGCATTTTAATTCAAAAAAATTTTAGAAAAATGACCAGAAACACATGAAACCTTGGTTGATGTAATGTCATGCCACCAAGATGGTGTGGTAAAGAAATTGCATGTCTGAAGAAAGTTTGGACACACACCCCTCACAAAACCGGAGCAACTCCCTAGAAGGTTCGTGGTTCCAAGAGGGAACAATGCATGTTTGATGACGAACGGGAGATAGCTTCCTTTTACGGCCTTAAAAAAATTTCCTACGTTTAACGTGCACTAATACAACTGTCATGTGAAAATTTGGTAAATTTTAGGGGTCATTTGACCTTCTAAAGATATTTAAGTGATTTTCTAGCCATTTAATGACCGTAATTCAAATTTGAACTACATCTACATGCAACGCCTAACCAAAACTGTTTGAAAAATCGTATTTTTGTGTACTTGTGCGCGAGTTAATTCCATGTGCAGTAAATTGGAATGAATTTTCAAACATATTGGTGTCAAGGCATGGCCACATGCATGGAGTGCATGCCATGGCATTTTAATTCCAAAAAAATAAAAAATGATCAGAAAATCATGAAGCATTGCTTGATTTAATGTCATGCCACCAAGATGATGTGGTAAAAAAATTGGCCTGTTTGAAGAATGTTTGGACACAAACCCCTCACAAACCGGAGCAAATCACTAGAAGGTTTGTGGTTCCGAGAGGGAACAATGCATGTTTGCTGACGGACGGGAGATAGCTTCCTCTTACGGCCTTCAGAATTTTTCCTAAGTTTAACGTGCACTAATAGAACTGTCATGTGAAAATTTGGAAATTTTCAGGGGTCATTTGACCTTTTAAAGACATTTAAGTGATTTCGTAATTCAAGTTTGAACTACATCTACATGCAACGCCTAACCAAAACGGTTTGAAAAATCATATTTTTGTGTACTTGTCTGCGAGTTAAAAAATCATCATATGATGTAAATATCTGGTGTTCAAAAAAGGAAATGTGAAGATCTGGAAAGACAACTAGCCCCCACACGATTGGCACTCTATCTCGCGGCTCGAGGTTTGGTAGGTGATTGGCGGGGATCATTAATAAGACACGGTTCTGTATTGGAAACCGTCAGCTATTATGTTCACACACGGATTTGTTGCGGTAATTGTGTGTAATTCAAACTACAGTACTCGTAAATTCCGGCGATCGGCGTGTGTACTGTCCCCATCGATCTAGATTCCGGCAGCCAATAAATACTACCTTGCTCATGTCGTCCCGCCTGCATTCTCATCTACATCCTCCCCTCGCTCGCCCTCTCTCTCTCTCTCTCTCAAATCTCTGCCATGGTGCCGCCAGTCTGCCCATGCACCGACGAGGAGTCGCTGCCCCTCGAGGACGCTCACTTGATTAGCAGCGACGAGGACCCCTACGCGCCGCCTGACGAGGTTGCACCGGACCCCCCAACTTTGGATTGGTTTTTGGGCTAGTACAATCTTTGTCTGTGGAAGTCGTTGCCGCCGGCTGAGAAAGCCAAGCAAGTGGCGTTCAAGAAGGAGATGGCGGAGGAGGAAGCCAGGTACCAGGCGGCCTGTGAAGCCCGTGATGCCACCTGGAAAAAGGTGGTGGCGGAGCTTTGGGGGCGGGCGCGTCATCGTGCCAAGGAGGTGTACGAAGACGGGTACTTTGCGAGGAAGGTCATAGGCGCTCGGAGCCTCATCGCTGCATGGAGGTGGGCCGATAAGCTCCAGCGTGCCATCGACGAGGAGCTCTGGTGGGCGCCCAACGAAATGGCAAGATCGGCCGCGCGCGTCCGCCAACAAGAGGCAGATCGGTACGTCAAGCGCTGCAAGGCGGAGGAGTCGGAGTACTGCCTCCGCAGTGGGAAGATGCCGCGCACCAGGAATCTACTGGCGAGGGGCTGCCGGAATACTGGCCCCAGGAGGGATTATTAGTTTTAGTATTGTTCGTTTTCAATTTTATGCATTGTACCTAGTAGTTCAGTATCATCACATATATGTGATGATATTATATATATATATATATATATATATATATTTATATATATATATATATATATATTCTAGGTGTTATCATCCACATATACAGAATGGAAAGCGCATATACACACATTGAAACAGAACATATAAGAATGGAATGACTACTGAGTACACATATTGAAACAGAGCAATACTATGATTGCTGTGAATACAAAGGTATCCACATCGAAACAACTTTTCAAAATAAAACGCGTCCATGAGACCATGACCAGCAGCCCTTGCCTAGGGTAGCTCTTGGCTCTGCCTGAACTCGTGCAGGCATTCGTCCAAGTGGTCGACACACTTGCGGTACATCTGGAGCGCGATCTCGAGATCCAAGTTGGCTATTTCATCGGAGATCACCAGCTCGAGGATGCGACATCCATGTTCCTCTACTGCGCCCAGGTGGACACCTGGGCCAAGTAGGCGGTTGAGCCTACGGACCAGCACGTTGGCATCTTGTGGGCCGCTAACAAGGCGAACGGCGGCACCCATGTGAACGGCGCGGCGGGCGTCCGGTGCAAGTATGGCGTGGCCGGCATCTGGTGCAAGTACGGCGCTGAGGGCCTCTGCCCACTCCTGGCGAGGAATGGGGGTACTGACGGGACATGTACCCAGGTGCGACGCCATGTCGACAGCAGGCAAGCGCCGATGGATCCGCTCTTGCTGTGCGGCGTGCCGCGCCTCTCGCTCTGCGGTGCTCCAACGGTCTCGCTGTGCCGCGAGCCGCAGCCTATCGGCGCGGACACGCCTAGCTTGCTCTGTGGCGCGCCATCGATCATGTTGTGCGGTGAGCTGCAGCCTGTCGGCGCTGACATGCCTATCTTGATCTGCGGCGCTCAAGCGCCATGCGACAAAGGTCTTCTCAACCCTGGCGATGACGCACATCACGGCATCGTCCATCGTGTTGCCGGGGAGCGCCTCGGCCTTGACAGGCCGTGGCGCCTGCTCATTTTCCTTGTCGACGAGGTTGACGGCAGAGGCGACGCTTTGGTGGGTTGGCATGCTTGGAGAAGGTGGATGTGCTACAGGTTGCGCTTGTCGCCTCCATGCGTCGCGCGCCCCCTATACACAATATAGCAGGGTGGCGGGAAACATGTGAGGAAATGGTGGGATACGATGGCGTGTTCATAAAACGCCATCAATTAATGGAAACTTAGCATCGAGCTAGCACAAGAAGTAGATGATGATCATATGAACACGAACCACACTAGGGATCCCGTCGGTGATGAATTCAACAATCCCAAACGGTTGAATACTAGCAAGCATTTGCCCACAACACACACAACCTATTCCATCACCAATAGGTCGGATGGATCAACTGTATGCCACGTATCGCACATTGTCAAAAAGTAATGCGGTAGACCTTCTTTAACATGTGTTAAAAAATAAAAAAAATAAAAAAACAAGGACCTCGAGGTTAAATTAGCTGAGGGAATGGGGCATTTTGGTCATTTGACCGAAATGACGCATCCCATCACCTAATTTAACATCGACACAACTTCCCATCCAGTCAACCATCCGATGGCTGCTCCAGCCTGAGCACACTTAACTTGATAGCTTTCTTACATGAGCTACTGGTGCAACAGCAAGTCCTTGCTGATAGGAATGCCTCTTCGCATCCTTATGGTGTATCTGGATGACCGCCCGTCCCACAATGGCCAATAGATGTTGTGTAGACAGAGCATATCACATACGTCTTATTAGAAGCAATCGTCTACGTTATTATCGGTCTTCGCACACATTTCTGATTACAGACCTATTTGCCGCGTATCACACACATCTTGTTATATTGAACCGTTCATGTTCTCTTGCCTAATCACAAACAGTTCATCCGAGTGAACCATATGCTGTACATCGCACACACCTTTGATCTGGCTGGCCGTTTCTTTTGTGTTGCCTAATCACAAACAGTTCATCCGAGTGAACTGTATGCTATGTATCGCACACGCCTCCATCTGGCTGCCCGTTTCTTTTGTTCCTCCTCATCGCAAACAGTTCATTGAACTGAACCGTATGCCCTTCATCGCACAAGAAACTAAAACCTGAACCGTGTTTGATGCATCCGTCATCACAAACGTTTTACACATTTCTGACGGTTTTCATACAGCACCATTTGCGATTATGGCATCACACACAGTTTCTCGAAGAGTCTCTGATTGTAGTGTCGCATTAGCAGCATCCTGTAGCAGTGTTACTTCCTAATTGTAGTGCAGGGATGAGCGAAAACAACTGCATCCTAGTCCGGAATGCACTTTCTTCCAGTTCATCCATGGACCGAGGGCTAGCTAGCACGACTACACGGAGGTTTTTAGGACAGGTGCGCAGACAAGAGGCATTGTGGTCTGCTTATTTCTGCAAATAGCAGTGCTTAAATTTAGTGGAATGCACAAGACTTTCAGCTGGTTAGTACACTACATGGTTCAGTTCAGCATTCCAGCTGAGAACACAATTATAATTGGTTATTCTGGAATGAGAGAACCTAACCCTGGATGGTGGCGATAAGAAAAAAACCAGAGTGAACTCCAGGAAATTTAAGCCTGCTGAGAGGCCCTTTGCTCAAAGAAGCCTTGCTTGTTTTTTCCTGATTCATAAACCTTCTCACAATTTGTCTTTTGCTATGAACTAGTATATGTTTGCTATGTTCTATGAATCATTGAGATGTATAAAATTTCTTAACTTATGGTTTTCAAGTTTTTTATGAAGCCGAGTTTAATGTGAGTGTTACACATGAACGCTGGACTAGCGTGTGAACATTTGGAATTTACATTGTGGCCTCAGTTAATTGCATGAACCACTGTAACAAGATACGTAGTTGAGATACGTAGTTGCTTATATGTCAGACAATAGATTATTGATTGTTAGCTGGTCGATAGCCTAGTATTGAAGCAAGCTGAGCCAATGTGTCGTGTTTTGCACAACTGCTTACAAGTGGGGTAGCACCAATAGTGTTTACAAGGTCTTATGTATAAGTCAGTGCACATTTCTTGAACGAGTACTCTATTTCATCAAACACACACTGCTCGTATGATAAACCATGACAATTTATGTCTTACCATGCCATATTCATGAAAAAACTAGTGAGGACGCATCTGTTTCGGCAACAATTATGATGGTTCTCACATGATTCACGGGCACACAAAAGTAGCAGCAGTTCCCATAGACGGATTCAAACAGAGTACTAGCCCCAGAGGGCACGATAATAGGCAAGGTTCGGATAAGTAGACACAATCCAAACTAGTATTAAACACTCGCTAGGGAACTATTTCATGCCTCGATCTAATTTGGGCTAGACATAAGACGGACCTTGCCATGAACATCATTGAGGACGTCCGTCGGCAGCTCAATCCTGTGAACCTTCATGAAGATAACCTTGTGGCCTTGCCACTCACAAACTTGTTTGTGGAGGCATGCCACGTCATCTTCCTGCGTAAGCTTGACAAGAACAGTATGCCTCACAAACGAAGGAGTAGCTTTGAACTTCTTGTGCTTCAGTACACCCTGGACAACACGCCTGACAACAGTGAGGCTGGAATACAACTCGCCATCGGTATAAGCGCAAATGGCTTCCAGGATCCAACAGCCTAAGAACTTTGTTTTCCCAGTGCGTATATTTAGGTCATCCGCCTCATAGCGAGTGACATGTACAACCACACAATCCTTGTCTACATCAGGGCTCTAATTGAAACAGAAACAAAATCTGAATTACTTTCCAGTATAAGAAACACAAGTTATTTAAACCACTATGTATATCATGGCATCGAAGCTAATAAAATTTTGCATTATTCATCACCACATACTTAGAAGAAAAACCACGATCGAGATCGGCAAAGAAGAAAAACACCTTGGGCAGCTCAACAGGGGGGACATATCCTCAAAGGGGGAAAACAACTCCTAAAGTGCCACGGGGGCTGTAACCTCAAACGGGGCGTTGACCATCTCAGTAGTGGCCGTGAGCGTATCTGGGGTCGGCTCGGTGGCTGCCTCCATCTTCTTGGAGCTCTCTGTCTCATGGGGATCAGCCTCTCGCGTCTGCTCCAATATCGGTAGATCTTTGCCTGGTTCTCCTTGGTCCATCATGAAACTGACGAATACTAGGAGACCACTGAAAGGAAAACACAATCGCAATGACAATGAAACAAAAAAGAGAGTGAGGATCGGTTACTGCTTTGCAAAAGTTCTTTTTTTCTCTGAACGAGAATATACCAATATAACGGATCCACTTACCTTCCCTTCGTTGGGAGAGAAGAACAGTGGCAGATGCGAGTGCTGGCTTTCTTGAAGACGGTGAGGGAGAAGGGGATTCAGTGAAGAGTGAAATGATGGTTGCTTCGTCCGTCAAACTTAGACTGCGAGGAGGTGGGGTTTTGTGATACGACGACTGGTTACTGTCACGCTACGACCGGGGTGACTCTCCGCCTGCATACTGCCTTCTAATTTGGTGGATGGCATTTGGGCCCGCGCGCGGCATGGCCTGCATGTCGGTGAACAAAAGTAAAAAGGCATTCAGTAGAGGGCGACATTTCGATGACCTAGGAGGAGCTAGAAGCGGTAGTGTATCCACGTACTAGTAGTAATTGTTTTTCTGGTAGCCATAGAATGTCTCCACTTTACTAGTAGTAATTGTTTCTCTGGGCGCAAGACAAAACAGCCCATCCACCCTAGTAAATAATAAAATATATTCAAAAGCACATATATTTACTTAATGAGAGGCGCTACACACACCCAGCACACCGCCCCCCAAAAAAACCTGGGTGCTCTTCTTCCTCCTCACTCCCACCCACCTCACGTCAGCTTGCTCCACTCATACCCCCAAATTCCTCACCTCACTCCTACAGAAAACCTAATCTCCCCTTCTTCCTCACTACTACAGAAAAACCCCAGCTCCCCTTCTTCCTCACTCGCACTACAACTAGGCTCGTCATTCGTTACTCTACTCAAACCCGTGAGCGTGACGTGACACCTTCGAGGAAAATGGAGTTGGCTGACCCCATCACCAAGAAGATGAGGCTCCCGCCAGCGGCAATGCCTGTTGTAGATCCTGCACCCGGCAGCGCGGGGAGAAGCGGCGACCCCGCCCCCACCGAATCCCAAGAACCCGTAGAATCTCGGGTGGACCGCATCAGCGATCTCCCGGACGCCGTCCTTGGGGAGATCTTCTCGCTTCTCCCCACCAAGGATTGCTGCCTCGCCCAAGCCCTCTCAATTCGGTGGCGCCCTCTATGGCGCGTCGTGCCCCTTAATCTTGACTATCGTCAGCTATCTATCTTCAATGATTTTGAAATCCCCAGAGCCATCATCTCCTCCCACCAGGGCTCCGTTCAAATCCTCTGCATTCCGTCATGCTACCCGAGCAAGCATACCATGCCCTGCACGGTGGACGCCTGGCTAAAATCCCCTGAATTCACAGAACAACAGCTGCTTGAGTTCTACTATTCCCCTAGAAATCACCTACCAGATACCGAACGACATCTACCTGTGCCCTTAGCACCGATGTCCATCTCGCGGTTTTCCTCCTCTCTCCACACCGCCACCTTTGTGTTGTGTGATACGTCTCCGTCGTATCTACAATTTTTTATTGTTCCATGCCAATATTCTACAACTTTCATATACTTTTGGCAAATTTTTATACTATTTTTGGGACTAACATATTGATCCAGTGCCCAGTGCCAGTTCCTCTTTGTTGCATGTTTTATGTTTCGCAGAAACCCCATATCAAACAGAATCCAAACGGGATAAAAATGGACGGAGAATATGGGAAGAAGAATCAACATGAGATAGTGCCCGAGGAGGGCACGAGGCAGGGGGCGCGCCTGCCCCCTGGGTTAGAACTTGAGGGAATATTTGTTCTACCTTTAGCTCCTCGTTGGGTTCGACACTCTTACTTATCGAAAGAGGCTACAATTAATCCCCTATACTTGTGGGTTATCAAGACCTTTTTCTGGCGCCGTTGCCGGGGAGCAATAGCGTGGGGTGAATATTCTCGTGTGTGCTTGTTTGCTTTATCACTAAGTAATTTTTATTCGTTGTTCTTAGTTGTTCTTTATCTATAGTTATGGATATGGAACACGAAATACCAAAAACATTAGGTGTACTTGCTGCTCATGGAGATGGGGAACCTCCTAAAACCCTCGATGCTCAATATGTTGAAGTGGTTATCACTTGACTCAAAAAGGGAAACTATTATGGGATCAAATTCATATGTTGAAGTGGTATGCTAGGCAACTATGCTTGAGATATCATTATACTTGTTGCTCTAGGATGAAGGCTCCACACCTTCCCTTTTCATGCAAATTTAATGATAATGAAACCTTGGCTTCTTATGCTAGAGGTATATATGATTACTATGATGTGGAAGAAATAGAAGAATTTGTTGCTTTTATGGGTGCTTATGAAATTGAATCTGTGTTCAAAGAGTTTGAAAATATTTATGATGCTGTTTATAGACCTGAAAATTTAGCTATCCTTAAATATTGCTATGCCAATTATGAATTCAATTCCGATATTGATGCATTTATTGAGAAAGTCTCCGCTGTCCAAGAAGAGACTAATATTTTGCAGGAATCTATGGAAGAAGAAATTGATGAAACTGTGAGCTCATTGGATGAAAAAGATGATGAGGAGAGCGAAGAACAAAAGGAGGAAGAGCGGATTAGCTACCCGTGCCCACCTTCTAATGAGAGTAACCCTCCAACTCATACATTGTTTAATTCCCTTCGTGCTTACCGAAGGATGATTGCTATGATGATTATTATGATCCCGTTGATTCTTTTGAAATATCCCTTTTTCATGATGCTTGCTATGCTTGTGGCCAAGATGCTAATATGAAATTGTTGCTATTGCACCCACGCATTGTAGTCCTATTATCTTTTTGAATTGTCCCGACTACACTATATCAGAGAAGTTTGTGCTTATTAAGGATTATATTGATGGGTTGCATTTTACCGTTGCACATGATGATTTTGATGAATATAATATGCATGTGCTTGCTGCTCCTACTTGCAATTATTATGAGAGAGGAACTATATCTCCACCTCTCTATGTTTCCAACACGATAAAATTGCAAGAAACTGTTTATACTATGCATTGGCCTTTACTTTGTGTGCATGAACTATTCTTTTATGACATGCCGATGCATAGGAAGAGAGTTAGGCTTCATCTTTGCTTGATATATGTTACTTTGTGCTCACTACTAAATTGCAATTCATTGTTAATTAAAGTTGGCTTTGATATACCTTGGGATACGGGTGGATCCATTACTTGAGCACTATATGCCTAGCTTAATGGCTTTAAAGAAAGCGCTGCCAGGGAGACAACCCGGAAGTTTTAGAGAGTCATTTACTTCTGTTGAGTGCTTTTATATAGTTTAAGAACAAAAAAATAAAGAGGGGAACCCAAAACTTTTCAAAAAGAAAAGTGAAAGTGAGATAGACGAGCATTGTGAAAGTGGGGGACGTCCTTGAACTTTGTTCATGCCCATGGAAACTTTGTGAATCTTAATTACAGAAACTTTTCAACAAAAATAATTATCCCCTTGTACAATTCAATTGTATTATAAAAATAATGTGCCAAGGTTTGCCTTTAGGATGTCTACAATGCTTGTTGGTTTGTGCGGTGCAGGACAGAAACTTTGGCTGTAGTGCACTGTCTTTCTATACACATTTTTTATTTTTCCTAATTTTGGTAGAATTTTTCAATTATCAGAAGTATGGTGAATGTTCAGATTATTACACACTGTTCAGTTTTAGACAGATTCTGTTTTTGATGCATAGTTTGCTTGTTTTGATGAAACTATCAATTTATATCAGTGGGTTAAGCCATGAAAAAGTTATACTACAGTAGACACAATGCCAAAACAAAATATGAATTTGTTTGCAACAATAGTTAGAGTTGTGATTTGCTTTATTATACTAACGGATCTTACCAAGTTTTCTGTTGAAGTTTTGTGTGGATCAAGTGTTCGAGGATCGAGGAGGTCTCGATGTGAGAAGAAGGAAGAGAGGCAAGAGCTCAAGCTTGGGGATTCCCAAGGCACCCCAAGTAAATATTCAAGGAGACTCAAGCGTCTAAGCTTGGGGATTCCCCGGAAGGCATTCCCTCTTTCTTCAACAAAAGTATCGGTATGTTTTCGGATTCGTTTCGTTCATGCGATATGTGCAATCTTGGAGCGTCTTTTGCATTTAGGTTTCACTTTTCTTTTATGCACCATGCTGGTATGAGGTAGTCCTTGGTTGATTTTTAGAATGCTCATTGCACTTCACTTATATTCTTTGAGTATGGCTTTGTAGAATGCTTCATGTGCTTCACTTATATCATTTGAAGTTTGGATTGCCTGTTTCTCTTTACATAGAAAACTGCCATTTGTAGAATGCTCTTTTGCTTCACTTATATTTGTTAGAGCGTGGGCATATCTTTTGTAGAAAGAGTTTAACTCTCTTGCTTCACTTATATCTATTTAGAGAGATGATAGGAACTGGCCATTCACATGGTTAGTCATAAAATCCTACATAAAACTTGTAGATCACTGAATATGATATGTTTGATTCCTTGCAATAGTTTTGTCATATAAAGATAGTCATATTAGAGTCGTGCTAGTTGAGTAATTGTGAAATTGAGAAATACTTGTGTTGAGGTTTGCAAGTCCCGTAGCATGCACGTATGGTGAACCGTTATGTAACGAAGTTGGAGCATGAGGTGTTCTTTGATTGCTTTCCTTGTGAGTGGCGGTCGGGGACGAGCGATGGTCTTTTCCTACCAATCTATCCCCCTAGGGGCATGCGTAGTAGTACTTTGCTTCGAGGGCTAATAAAATTTTGCAATAAGTATATGAGTTCTTTATGACTAATGTGAGTCCATGGATTATACGCACTCTCACCTTCCATCATTGCTAGCCTCTTCGGTACGGTGCATTGCCCTTTCTCACCTCGAGAGTTGGTGCAAAGTTCACTGGTGCATCCAAACCCCGTGATATGATACGCTCTGTCACACATAAGCCTCATTATATCTTCCTCAAAACAGCCACCATACCTACCTATCATGGCATTTCCATAGCCATTCCGAGATATATTGCCATGCAACTTCCATCATCATCATATACATGACTTGAGCATTTATTGCATGATCGTAACATAGCTAGCATGATGTTTTCATGGCTTGTCCGTTTTTTGATGTCATTGCTACGCTAGATCATTGCACATCCCGGTACACTACCGGAGGCATTCATATAGAGTCATATCGTTGTTCTAGTATCAAGTTGTAATATTGAGTTGTAAGTAAATAAAAGTGTGATGATCATCATTATTAGAGCATTGCCCCAGTGAGGAAAGGATGATGGATACTATGATTCCCCCACAAGTCGGGATGAGACTCCGGACTTTAAAAATAAATAAAAGAGGCAAAAGAAGCCCAAATAAAAAATAGGCCAAAGAAGCCCACCAAAAGAAAAAAAATGAGAGAAAAAGAGAGAAGGGGTAATGTTACTATCCTTTTACCACACTTGTGCTTCAGAGTAGCACCATGTTCTTCATATAAAGAATCTCTTGAGTTATCACTTTCATATACTAGTGCGAATTTTCATTATAGAACTTGGCTTGTATATTCCAATGATGGGCTTCCTCAAATGCCCTAGGTCTTCATGAGCAAGCAAGTTGGATGCACACCCACTTAGTTTCTAGTTTGAGATTTCATACACTTATAGCCCCAGTGCATCCGTTGCATGGCAATCCCTACTCCTCACATTGACATCAATTGGTGGGCATCTCCATAGCCTGTTGATTAGCCGCGTCGATGTGAGACTTTCTCCTTTTTTGTCTTCTCACACAAACATCCGTCATCATATTCTATTCCACCTATAGTGCTATATCCATGGTTTGCGCTCATATATTGCGTGAGGGTTGAAAAGGCTGAAGCGCGTTAAAATGTATGAACCAATTGCTTGGCTTGTCATCGGGGTTGTGCATGATTTGAATGCTTTGTGTGGTGAAGATGGAGCATAGCCATACTATATGATTTTGTAGGGATGAGCTTTCTTTGGCTATGTTATTTCAATAAGACATAATTGCTTGGTTGGTATGCTTGAAGTATTATTGTTTTTATGTCAAAAGATAGACTATTGCTTTGAATCATTTGTGTCTTAATATTCATGCCATGAGTAGATTATGTGATCAAGATTATTCTAGGTTGCATTCCACATCAAAAATTATCTTTTTTATCATTTACCTACTCGAGGACGAGCAGGAATTAAGCTTGGGGATGCTGATACGTCTCCGTCGTATATATAATTTTTGATTGTTCCATGCCAATATTCTACAACTTTCATATACTTTTGGCAACTTTTTATACTATTTTTGGGACTAACATATTGATCCAGTGCCGAGTGTCAGTTCCTGTTTGTTGCATGTTTTATGTTTCGCAGAAACCCCATGTCAAACGGAATCCAAATGGGATAAAAATGGACGGAGAATATTTTTGGAATATTTGGAGAATATGGGAAGAAGAATCAATGCGAGACGGTGCCCGAGGGGGGCACGAGGCAGGGGGCGCACCTTCCCCCCTCGTGGGCCCCCCGTAAGGCGGTTTCTGCTCTACTTTGGCCGCAAGAAAGCTAATTTTCAGAGAAAAATCTGGGCGAAGGTTTCAATCCAATCGGAGTTACGGATCTCCATATATATACGAAACAGTGAAAGGGCAGAAGAGAGAACGCGGAAACAGAGAGAGACAGGGAGATAGATCCAATCTCGGAGGGGCTCTCGCCCCTCCTGTGCCATGGAGACCAAGGACCAGAGGAGAAACCCTTCTCCCATCTAGGGAGAAGATCAAGGAAGAAGAAGAAGGAGGGGGCTCTCTCCCCCTCGCTTCTGGTGGCGCCGGAACGTCGCCGGGGGCCATCATCATCACCACGATCTACACCAACACCTCCGCCATCTTCACCAACATCTCCATCACCTTCCCCCATCTATCTACAGCGGTCCACTCTCTCGCAACCCGTTGTACCCTCTACTTGAACATGGTGCTTTATGCTTCATATTATTATCCAATGATGTGTTGCCATCCTATGATGTCTGAGTAGATTTTTGTTGTCCTATCGGTGGTTGATGAATTGCTATGATTGATTTATTTTTCTTGTTGTTATGTTGCTATCCTTTGGTGCCCATCATATGAGCGTGCGCGTGGATCACACCATAGGGTCATTTGTATGTTGATAGGACTATGTATTGGAGGGCAAGAGTGACAGAAGCTTCAACCTAGCATAGAAATTGATGCATACAGGATTGAAGGGGGGCCAATATAACTTAATGCTATGGTTGGGTTTCACCTTAATGAACGTTAGTAGTTGAGGATGCTTGCTAATAGTTCCAATCATAAGTGCATAGAATTCCTAGTCAGGGATGACATGCTAGCAGTGGCATCTCCCACATAAAACTTGCTATCGGTCTAGTAAAGTAGTCAATTGCTTAGGGACAATTTTGCAACTCCTACCACCACTTTTCCACACTCGCTATATTTACTTTATTGCTTCTTTACCTAAACAGCCCCTAGTTTTTATTTACGTGCTCTTTACTATCTTGCTAACCTATCCGAAAAGACCTACAAAATACTTCTAGTTTCATACTTGTTCTAGGTAAAGCGAACGTTAAGCGTGCGTAGAGTTGTATTGGTGGTCGATAGAACTTGAGGGAATATTTGTTCTACCGTTAGCTCCTCATTGGGTTTGACACTCTTACTAATCGAAAGAGGCTACAATTGATCACCTATACTTGTGGGTTATCATTGTGCTACCTACCAGACAATCTGGTAGTAAACCTTCGAGTCCCATTTCTCAAGAAACTTTCACTTGTGCGGGTTCATATATCGGAGGCCTCACTGCACAGCATCATCCACTCCAGTTGCCCTGCCCTGGAGTGCTTGGTGCTTGTTTTCACAGTTAGAATCGATTGTCTCCAAATAAAGTCGCCTAACCTTGTAAGAATTGGAATTTATTTTGACGGAAGGCAGCTCATCATCCAAGATGCCCATTCACTTCAAAGGTTGATCCTTGATTCTAGTTATTCACCGTCGCAAGTAATCGTCCTCTATGCGCCTAAACCGGAGACCTTGGGTGTAATACATGATCTTTGTGCTCATTTCAAGATGGTGTTTGGCTCCACAGTTCTTCAGGTACTTTATATTATCATCTAACTTGTAACCATAAGCTGCATTTTAAATTTCTGCGCATAAGTTATATATCATCTCAGAGTACACATTTTGTACTAATATTATGTTCTATGCTCAATGAAGAGTTTCTCCATGGATAGCCTATCAATGGTGCTAGATTCTGTCAAGATCATATATATCCAAATGAATAGTTTTCATATGAACAATATTATTGGCTTGTTGCAATGCTTTCCATGTCAAGAGAAGTTGTATATAAAGGTGATAATTTCACGCACATTGGAAGCCCGCATATAGTGTACTAGAACTAACCGTTCAGTGGTTGCTCTTTCCACACTCTTTTTTTAGACCTTAACTGTTTACAATCTTCATGTCTATTTAGGCAACAGGACGGGGTAAGAAAGTTATAACCAGTCGGTGGATTCGTAAGCACCGGGATTTTCTCACTTCTCATGACATTTGATTGAAGACAATAATGGTAGAACGATATGTAGCCAACCATGCAAACACTAGATTTGTCACATTCTTCTACTGAATGCAAGGTTACTATTGTCCATCAGGCTTAAGATTATCAGCAGCATGGTTTTGACGGATGGGTATGTCGAAGAGCAAAAAAAGGAGTTTCAGGCGGGCAAAAGAGCTTCTGATCGTGTCGGGCTTCTATTTACAACACATTGTGGTCATAATCCAGTAAATTTTACGACCCAGGATGTTCATTCTATGGACGTGATCGATCCATTTGACTGTGACTGTCAAAAACAGTGCTGGAGTTAGTCAGTTAGATGTTGTTGCCCTTTTCACCTGGGTTTTGTTTGTAAACCTGATGAACAATTAACCCTCGTGCTTTTGTACAGTTTGTAAGGTGGAGTTAGATGTTCTTGCCCTTTTCAACTCGGCTGTGACTATCATATTTTCTTTGAAACAAGGCAAATGGCTTGCCATTCGTTTAATTTAGAGTGAAATATTGTAACAAATCCCAACCAAGGGAAATAACATCACTCTCGCCGGCTGCTTGAGCTCACTGTGCATTATAGAAGCCAAGTGATTAGCCCCGACCAGCACCCACAAACTTATTTCGAACTAGCACACCAAATGGGCTATAAATTTTCATAGGAAAGGCTGCATGACCGTGACAGATTTGGATTCTGACATTTGGGACCCATGAGGAAATAGCCTATCCAAGGTGGTGTACACTTACTAGCTAGTCAACAAACGATTCTGCCTACCAGCCGTTGGATTGACATCCAACATCTGTCGTGTGTCTTCTATCTCTGGTCTTCTTCCTCCAGCCGCCCAAACCAAACCACCCCGTCGGCTCCGCCTCCTTGCGCCTCCCATGGCTGGCTGCGCCTCCGCTGCCCTACCGTACCCTCCAACGTTGGCCAGTCCCTCCCTCTACTCCCACACACGTCATGTTATTCTCCGGTGATGTCAGCCCCAACACGCACCCACACCCGAACCAGTCAACCACCGTACTCCCCTCCGCTTGTGACTGGACCAGCGCATCTTCCATGGCTCCTGTTCGTTCCGTCCGAGGCCTCACCATCGTCCTCGGCCTTGGTTCGCTCGCCGTGCGTGGTGCGCCGCCCTCTTGCGTTGCCAACGCCGTCAACAACCGAGTGGAACAAGGATATTACTATACGTGGAGAGGATGACAGTAAGGACCCACCAGCGTCATGCCAGTACGCAAGCAAGTGCCTCATTATTATAAGCCCAAAAAATGGTTCCTCCTAATGGTTGGACATCTAGGGCTCACGCCATTGTCAACGTAGTCAATAAACGAGAGAATTACACAACGAGCGGCTGGCACCAGGGACCCAGCAGGTCGCGCAGTTGTTATTTACTTTTTTTAGGAACAAGCAGTTGTTATTTATACTAGTTTTAGTGACGGATCAGGGTAACAACGGGGCTGTGCGGGGGTTGTGGCCCGTCTAGCCATGGTTTTATTTATGTTTACCACATCATGAGTCCAGTTGTGTTTTTTTCTTGCTAAAAATGGCTAGCCCAGTTCTATTTTTAAAAAAAAGAAATACCCAAACGAGGCCTACTTGCTTTATCAGCACTGCTCAGCTGCAAATCTTTCAAGACGAGGAGAATTTCATTCGGTTTGCCCAGAAATGGGATGTACATTTTTAAAACACATCAAACCGGGAATTAGTTTCATTTTTTAATTACAAGATTTTAAATTCCATTGATTTTTATGCGTGGACAATTATTTGGATTTTACATTTATATAAATTATTTTTCAAAATAGTTTGAATGTGACTCAATATTTCAGGACTAAAAATAGTTGACTGCACCGAAATATGCTAAATTTCTTATAATTTTTAACCATGGCCACAATATGGGGTGTAATGCTAACAAAAATAAGATGGGCTCCAAAAAATTCTTAAGAATTGGCAAATGGGCTGTAAATTATTAGAAATAATTGTAGATGGGTTGTATGATGTTTTCCACAGATTTGAGGCTGACTTCTGCGCCTACTACAGGTTGACGCGTATGCTTTCCTAAAAAATAAGGTTGACGCACACGCAACGCCGTGTCAACTTAGTCAACACACGAGAGCGGTGACTGTTGGATGTCCATCCAACGGCCGTCGTGCTTCTCCAATCTCTGCTCTTCCTGCTCCAGCCACTCAAACAAGCGCCGGCGGGACTGCCTGCTCCCTCCTCCCGTGGCCGGCTATGCTGCCGCGCAGGCCTCACCAGCCCATCGTTCTCCCGTCGCTGGCCTAGCCATCCCTCTACTCACCCACACCTGCTGTTATTCTCCGGTGACAGCAGACGAACCCGTAAACCCTCGCACTCCCCTTCGCATGGGAAACAACTGCCGAGTTTTCCCTGGCTCTGCGTCGTTCCCTTCCTAGGCCTCGCCGTTGTCCATCACCCTGGTGCTCTTGGCGCAGCGTAGTCAACATGGTCAACGAATGACATGCATCGAAAGTGGACTGTACGTGGAGAGGCTGACAGCTGGGTCCAAGTCGCACGCAAGGAAATGCCTCCTTATTACGCGCAAAATAATGACTCCTCCACCTGACAGCTGGGACCCACTTGAAGGACCTTTGTATTTCACAAAAAAACGTTCCCCCGCTGACAGGTCGGACCCACCATCTATATCTTCGCACGCAAGGAAGTGCCTCATTATTACGCACACAAAAATGAATACTCCCCCTACTAGCTGGGACCCACCATAGTGGGAGGCTAACTTGTGGGCCTACTAAGATGACGGGGACGGAGGGCTTTGTCAACTTAGTCAATATGAACGGTTCTAGCTCCAATGACCGTACGATGTCGATCCAATGGCCGTAGTGCTTCTTCAACCTCTGGTCTTCTTGCTCTAGCCACCCAAACAAGCGTCGGTCGTGTCGCCTGCTCCTGCCTTTCGTGTCCGGCTGTGTTGCCACCGCTGGCCATGCCATCCCTCTATACTCACCCACACCTTATGTTATTCTTCGGCGATGGCAACCTCACACTGCAACCAAAGCAGTCAGCCCACGTACTCCCCTCCGCATGGGCATCCACTTCCGCGTCTTCCCCGGCTCCACGTCGTCCCCTTCCTAGGCCTCACCGTCATCCACCGCCCTGGTGCTCTCGGCGCGGCGTGGTCAATGTGGTCAACGAATGACTTCCGACGGAAGAGTACTGTACATGGAGAGGCTGACAGCTGGGTCCACGGTCGCAGCAAGGAAGTGCTTCCTTATTATGCACAAAATAATTATTCCTCCACCTGACAGCAGTGACCCACCGGACGGGCCACCGTATTTCACGAAAAAAACGTTTCCCCCCTGACTGTTGGGACCCACCAGCTACATCTTCGCACGCAAGGAAGTGCGTCCATATTACGGGCAAAAAAATGATTCGCCCCCTTGACTGCTGGGACCCACCAGCTACATCTTCGCACGCAAGGAAGTGCCTGAGAGTTGGGACCCACCTGGTCGAAGCGTACGTAGCATTGTCATTCTGGTCGCAAACCTGTGCGTGCATACGATCGGTCTGTCTGCAGCATACATCGATGAACCATGGCATGTAAGGAAGGGCACGTGTCGTAGTAGAGGCACACACGTAGCATGTACACGTACATACAGCAGCCAGGGTGCAAGAAAGTAAATACGGCCACGTACGTACATACGGGCGGGGTCTCGAACGCCTACTCGCGCATAGGAACGGCCAGGGCTCGTGTACATGGCTGGGTCGGAACGGATAAACTGCGTCGTCGTCGTGTTCGTGGGGAGGCAACGGAATGTGTCATATTCATCGGGAGGCAACAGAACACGTGTTGTTCATCGGGAGCCAACCGGCTTGGACGGAACAGCCGATGGAAATGAGGCCTGGCGTACTGCGGAATGGAGGAAACGGCCTTGTGTTTGAAACGGGATCATGTTCATCGGGAGGGGTATGGCGTACTGCAAAATGGTGGAAACGGGGTCCTGTTGATCGGGAGGTGTGTGGCGTACCACAAAACGGAGGAGACGGGCTTGTGTTGGAGCGCTACGGTCAAAACAGGGGTCTTGTTCATCGGGAAGGGTGTGGCGTACCGCAAAACGGGACTCCAAGGGATAATGTTCATCTCCACCGTCGACTGACTCCACGGGCTACTGTCCATCCACCGTCGACTGCCTTCACGGGCTACTGTTCATCCACCATCGACCTCCACTGCGACTGTTCATCCACGGGCTCCTGTTCATCTAGCCTCCACCGCGCGCTCCTCCACCGGCTACTATTCAACCAGCCCTCTCCACGGGGTCCTGTTCAACCACCCCTCCATGGGCTATTGTTCATCCAGCCCTCCACCGGCTACTGTTCAACCAGCCCTCCATGGGGTCATGTTCATCCAGCCCTCCACGAGGTCATGTTCATCCTGCGACAACGACCTCTACTACCACAAGTTCCTGTTCATCCAACCCCCCACTGGGAACTGTTCATCCAAACCTCCCAACAACACTCACTGTTAATCCAGAGGCAGCATCGATCGGCTTCAGTTAGCAGCAGTAGAAAAGGAATCACTCGGGTTCAGTTAACAGCAAGGGATCGATCGCTCGGGTTCAGTAACATAGCTAGTGCAATCGCTTGGGTTCAGTTCGAGCCCAACGCCTTGCTCGGGTTCAGTTAGAGCCCAACGGCTCACACACACGCGCGTACGTACGAGAGAAACACGCATTGCTCGGCCCCCGACCACCCACCGTAACCGGGAACTCCCCGATATTTTCCTCGCCCTCGCTTCTACCATGGTTTTTTCCGTCATGCACGGCCCAAAGAATGTCATGCAGCTGCGTCTTCAGCCCGCCCAGGACGAAAAGCCCATTTTTGTCATGATGTTTTGTCATAGAAGTAGGACCCCACCACATCTATGATGATACCGGGTTTTGTCACAATTATCGTCATAGAAGTGTCATAAGCATGACAGGAAAAAAAATTGTTCGGCCCAAAATGTCATGGATGTGTCTTTTTTTGTAGTGAGAGATGGTGTCTGTTTATCACAATATTTTACAGGAATTTTGATTCTGGTTTGTAGGTCAGCGATGCTTTTCCAATCAAGGTTGTACGGCGCCAGCTTCTGTTTGTCCCCTTCGATGGCTGCCCCACAGAAGTATATATCCTCCCGAGACAAGAAATCGTCACTACAAAAAAATACACTTCCGTGATGACACGTGTTTGTCACAGTAGGTCGCGTTTTTTGTCATGCATGTACATCCATGACAAATTTATGACAGAATCAAGATAGTCATACCTGTGCTATCGTAGAAGTGTTCCATGACATTACCAAAATTATCATCACGGAAGTGTCCACTTCCATGACGATAAATCGCGCGTCACAGAAGTGCTTTCGTCAAGGGTGACCGACACGTGGCATCCACCGTAACGGAACGCCGTTGAGCTATCGGGTCGGGTTTTGGATCCGATAACCCGTTAACAGCCCCGACCAATGGGGATTTTCCACGTGTAAAATCATCATTGGCTGCAGGAAACACGTGTCAGCTCATCGTTGGGACAGATGTCATCCACTCATTGGACAGAAGGCGCCTAGGATACGTCGACACGTGGCACGGCCCAACAGAGGCCCATTCCTGTGAAAAGGCCGGCCCGTTTGACTTGGTCAAAAGGTGGCGGGTCGGCCCATGTAAAGCCCGTTAACGCCATGTTCGCATATAAGCCATTTACAGCCCGCAAACCCAAGGCCTGTTATGCCCTATCTGAATTAGGCCCAGTAGCGTCATCTGGGCCACCCAATATGATTCCAGCCCGTTTTCACTTCTGGCCCATGTATGGCCCATGGCGTCTTTCGGCCCATATGAGGCCCTATGTAACTCTTGGCCTATTAACGGCCCGTGGTGAAACTGGCCCATAATGAACAGTGTATCACTTTACACCCATTAACGGCCCGTGGTGAAACTGGCCCATAATGAACAGTGTGTCACTTTATACCCATTAACGGCCCGTTATTCCATTGGGCCGTTTCCAGCCCATGTTATCTTTCGGCCTTCTCAGAGCCCAGTTATTCTTGGGCCAAATTCAGCTCGTGGTTACATCGGCCCATTTGTGGTCCGTTAATACGTTGGGCCGTTTTCATAGCGTCATCAAATACGGCCTATTAACATTGGCTCGTTATGGTCGGCCCATGAATGGACGATTCCAACTCTAGTCCGTTTATGGCCATAATGCGGTCTGTTTGGCCAATCGATCATATGGCCCATATAAGGCCCATTGATGATACGGCCCGCAGAAGGCCCATTGTTTCTACGGCCCGTAGAAGGCCCATTGTTTCTACGGCCGTAGAAGGCCCACTGTTTCTATGGCCAGTAGGAGGCCCAGTGTCACTACAGTAAATATTAGCCCATGGTTATTGTGGCCTAGCTTTAAAAAATAGGTTATTGCAGCCACTAGCTAACCGCGGAAAAAGAACTGCAATGACTACAAGCAAACAAATAAACAAGATAACAAGGAAATAAATAAGCAAGCAACTAACGCTAGGCTATCACGGCTATTACACATATTACATCCACTTGGCATCAAAGTTCGCCACCAATGCAAATATAGGGAACAAAGCAGCATATCATATACACTGGTTGTCAAAGTTGGCGACCAGCGCAAATAAATGCCGCAGCAAAACAAATCCAGAATTGAAACCACTTCAGAAGATCTCAAGAAACAATATCCTGGGTACCCATAATGCTGGCAAGATGCTTAGCAAGCTTATTAACTTTCTCTTGTTTGGCGCTTAAATCCTCCAGCGCTTGCTGTTGCACCAGAAAATATGCATCTGAATTCTGCAGGGACTTCCTCAGTCCTTCAGCTTCCTGTCGCAGCACATCTGATCGATGTCTTTCAACTTGAAGTTGAGACTCAAGAAAACGAACTGATTCAGGCAGCGAGTTCGAAGAGCTTGTGCCAGCAGTAGTGGCCAGTAACTCGAACACTACGTGAAGACAGGACTTTTGGGTTCCCTCACTGTCGTCAAGATAATTTTTATTAGCTTTCTTGGAGACCAACAGGGATGTCTCACTATCTTGAACCTTATCTGCATTACTTCCTTTACCATTGGATAATGCGGTACTGTTCTCCAATATTTTGTCCGCATTCTAAAAGAGAAACAAGCAGACACATCACATGTTTACCATGTTGTATATGAAACTCATTTTGGTAAATGAGTTCAGTAGTAAAGTGGACAGGATAACAACATGAAACAAACTTATATCTATGTACCATGGTCACTTTATGGTCTATATCATTCTATTTTTTGTTGCCAAATCAAGATAGAGACACAGTTCAAATAATATTTGTTCAAGACAAAGCAGAATAGATAGAATATAAGTGCGGGTAACTATAGAGCAATAACAACACTTGTAATGTGCATGACATGAGAACATAATTGTTTATTCAATTGAAACTGAAATCAACATAGAGCAGGTTACAATAGCAAACCAGTTAAAGAAACAGGTTTAAAACACACCTGTTGCGCCAGTGGAGTTTCAATTCCATCCTTCAAATTTGAAAATAGTTGGTATGAGTAAATACAGTAATGCAAGAGCAAAGGAGTATGAACCATAGCTACAGAACCTGACCTGAGAACAAATCTTCTTCTCCTTTAAGCGCTGAGTTGGGATTCGGAGTGCTGGTCCTCGTGCTTTGGGCACTGCAGTTCCCTTACTAACTACTCATGTTTGGGTGCTCTATGGTGGAGATGGTGCTGCGTCAACTGGAACTGGGTTACTATCTGCCGGGGTTGGGGTTAGAAGGGGTGTAGCTGGTTCTCTATCCAACTGGGTAGGGGTACAATCTGCGAGAGTCTAGGTTATGTGTGGTGGATCTGGTCCTTGGGCAAGTACAACCGTGGTTCTATCTGCATCAACTGGTAGCACTATCTTTTCTGAAGACCGTGTTGTTACTCCCTTAGATACTGCCATCACGCTCTCCAATTCAAATGGCTGATAAACAAGAAAAGTAATTGAAAGTATAGACATTGTATGATAGACAGGTGCAATGGATAGTGGGGAATAAAAGAGGGCATGAAATAATTCATATTTATGTTATCTAACCAAACAGGAAAGCATGACACAATTTCACATATATGATGGCTAACTAAACAGGATAGCATGACACAATTTCACATTATGATGGCTAACTAAAAAAGATGGAAAGACATAGTTCAAAATATGAGACTATGTAAACAGGATGACATGACATAACTATATAATGTGTTTATTAAATAGGTTGGCGTGCCATAATTCACATACATTCACGGATAGAATGCCATAATTCAAAATATGATGACTGTAAACACTAAACAGGATGAGATGATATAACTATATGATGTCTTTATTAAATGGGTTGCCATGCGATAATTCAGATAGATGATGTGTATGTACTATGTAAACATGATGGCATGATATAATTCAAATATATGATTTATATAGTAAGCAAGTAAGCAGATGGCAATCCATATATGATGTAAAAACTAAGCAATGCAAGACAACATGCATGACATGGGAAATATAACCCTGCCAAGTTTGAGCATAGACCTCAGGGGGAAATAGGACTGGTCATCCGTCTCTGAAACCTCCCCTGAGGAGCTCTCTGTACCCAGCAAGATGTCTGCTTCAGCAGGTAGCATTGTCTGCTCTGAATACCTTATTTTCACTCCAGATACTTCCATCACCGCTTCAAATGGCTGATGCACAGGAAGAGTAGTTGAATATACAAACGTTGTCGACAAATGGAACCCGTAATACAAAAAAATGATAGCATGATATAATTCACATACATGATGATTGGCTAAACAACATGGCATTGCATAATTCACATATATAATGCCTTTGCAACAAGATAGCATTGTATAATTCACATATATAATGTCTTGCAACAAGATGGCAATGCATAATTCACATATATGGTAATTAGACACTGAACAGGTGGCATTCACACAAAGCATGTTTAAACTAATCAAATGACATAGCAATGCAAGACACCATATGCACGATATGAGCAACATAACCCTGCCAAGTTAGAGCATACACCTCGGGGGGGGGGGGGGAATAGGACTGGTCATCTGTCTCTGAATCCTCCTCTGAGGAGCTATCCGTAACCAGCGAGATATGCGCTTCGTCACATAGCATAGTCTGCTTTGGAGACCTTGTTTTCACTCCAGAATTTGCCATCACCGTGTCAAATGGCTGATGCACACGAAGAGCAGTTGAATGTACTAACATTGTTGACAAATGTAATATGTAATGGAAAAAAGGATGGCCTGATATAATTTACATATAAGATGACTGGCTAAGCAGGATGGCATTGCAAAATTCACATACATGATGCCTGGCTAAACAAGATGGCGTTGCATAATTCACATAAACAAAGAATAAACTAAACAGATGGCATTCGCACAAAGGATGTCTAAACTAAGTAGATGACATATTTGATGTATAAAGTAAGCAATTGAAGACACCATATGCATGATATAACCAACATCAGCATGCCAAGTTAGAGCGAAGACCTCAGGGGGTAAATAGGAGTTGTCTTCTCCTTCTGAATCCCCCTCAGAATAGATATCTTCCTCTCGATTACAATCCGAAATGCGCGGAGGGGGGCTGCCTTTGCGCCTACCATAGAGCGACGTCTGCATGAAATTTTATTGCCATGCAAGGCTCGTCTCTTTTGCTCTACATGTTCAGTTCCATTGTTTACAATAACTGTCATGCATAGGAATAAAACATAGTGAGATTATGTAAGGAGTGCATGCAGAAATCCAGAGTGATGGTAGCAACCTGTGGATAGACCCAAAACCAATAATAGCAGGCAGATAATGGCTTCAGTTAAAAAATATAGATGATGGCTTCTTTAATGTTTGTTTCCCACCCAACATGAAACTCATAGTAGACACCAGAGATTAACCAGATAGTAGATAGATACTATTGATAGCGGCCCCGATATGTACCCCACAACCATTTAAAAACTCAAGTTTGACCATTAGTTTGGAGCTGACTCAGAGTCTAATCGGTGAACAGGACGACACGTAAGTGTGCGACCTCTCTTGCGGACCCGTGTAGTCCTCGAGGTCATCTGCTCGGTTGATGATGGTAATGCAGTTTTCATGGCTTCCAGCGGCGGGGAAGAAGATCTGAGGCGGCGAAAGACAGTCTGGAGGCCGGATCCCTGCTGTGCTGGACCCTTCTGTCATTGGAGCAGCTGAGTTGGGGTGGACGACGGCGCAGCAGGAGTGGGACAAACCACGCAAGGTTTTCTTTGACAACTATATGTAAGAGAAGTAATTCTATAAGGGCTCGTTTGAATTGGAGGATTCCAACAATGCAGGGATAGGAAATAGACAGGAATAGGGTAGGAATGCACGTGCAAAACAGAGAATTTAAAAACACAGGATTTCTGCCAATCTGGGTGTTTGATTCACAACAATTGGAAGATCACGGGATGCAAAGAAGCATGGTGAGGTTAAGTCAAACCACAAGAAAATGTACAGTTATAATGCTATTATGCTACTATCTCTTAGTCTTGTGCTTCATGAATAGGAATTTGAAAAGGAGGACAAGTGAAAATTAAAATTCCTACATTTTTTCTTTCAAGGAGACACTAAAGGAACAAATCCGTGTGCTCAGTGGACAATATATATAACATGTAGAGTAAAAAGAGATGCAACAAGTGTACAACCTCTTTGGCGAAGCCATGTCGATCTCAGAGTGATTGGGTTGGCCAGTGAGGATGCTCTGGCTGACTTTGCTGTCGGAGGAGGGGAAGAAGATCTTAGGCGTCTCGAGATGGAGCCCGAGGTACTGCTCCGCTGTGATGGAGGGTTTCGTCATTGGAGCAGCTCCGGTGAGTTGTACGACGCCGAGGCTGAAGCAGGACAAGAGAGACAACGAACAACGTTAACCATAGTGGAATTCTAATAACATCTCCAATACATCACGTAAAATACATAACCACAAAGTGCTAGATGTAAAATAAATCAGCCGCTCATCTCTGAACTTAACTGCCGAAACTGAACTTAACTGTCAAAACTGAACTTAACTGTCGAAACTGAACTTAACTGTCGAAACTGAATTTTGCTGTCGAAACTAAATTTTGCTGTCGAAACTGAACGCACTAGCAAGGTGAGGCTACACGTCGGTCGACTGACTTTTTCATCTCTAGTCAGTCGATTTTGCAGCCATTGGATACGAAATCAAGGGCCTGCGGTTCATCTTCAACCTCCACCCCCCTGAGCCGCCAGCCACCACCGGCCAAACAGCAGCCCCCCGCCGCCCGTGGCCGGCGGTGCGCCGCCCCGCCCGCCCCGAAAACACTCCTCACCGCCGGTCCGCCGCCGCCCCGGCCATCCCTCTAGGCCCCCCTGTGCTGAGCTTTTTCTCCGACGATCCCCACGCCACCGTCCCGCCAATGCCCCGCCACCGCCGGCGACCACCGCCCCCATCCTGAACCCTAAGATAGATAGTGGGGTACCTCTCCGGGGAGCCCCCCTCCCCGCTGCGGCTGGTTCTTCCTTCACCCCGGCGAGCCCCCCCCCCCACCCCCTGAAAATCTACTGACCCAAAAGTCAATTCAGTCGACTGAAGTGTAGCTAAATTGGAGCAGCATCGCAAGCAAGAGCAAGCGCGAGAGCAGCAGCGCGAGCAAGAGCAATAGCAAGAGCAGACCAGGCAGGGGACCGAGAGAAAGAGCAGAGCAGCAGCGCGAGCGAGAGCTAAAGCAGCAGCTCCTACTGATGTGGACGTCGCCGCCGAGGGAGCGACGCCGTGGAGGAAGTGGCCGGCGACGCCGCCATGGATGGAGCCGCGCCGTGTTGGATCGGGACCGAGCGCCGGCAGCACCGTGAGATCGAATCAAGAAGAAAATGCGGTGATTAGTGTACAACCTCTTCGGTGGCGCCGATTAGGCCGCAGCTTCATCCGAGGACACGGTGATGATGATGCTCTTCCGGTGGTGCAGGTGAAGACGGCGATGTGGGAATGGAGGTGGCGCAAAAGACGAGGGGAACGTCGGGGCAGCTCCTTGGAGGTGGAGGACGGGGTGGCTGACCCGCGGGATGATGAGATCGACGATGGATCCTCATCCGGTACGGTGGATGAGGGACGTCGAGGTGTTGTTGTGGACGACGTCGTCGGGGAAGAGGCTCCGGCTGGGTGGCGGACGGAGCAGGGTGTGGGGTTTCGTCACGGGTTTTCGCGGCCTCGTTGTAGGAATGGGTGGGCAGATGGGATGGCAGTGGGGAACCATGGCTTAGAGATGTGCTTGTCCGAAATGTGGGGTAAGTTACAAAAGTACCCCCACCGATTTGAGGCGGTTCTTTCGGTTCAGGGGTACCACGGGCATTTCGCGTGTCGGGATTTCACAGGAGGTGGGAGTTTTCACGTGTGTTGTAATTTCGGAATAGCAAGGCGCGGGTTGAGATGGAGGGAGTTGTCGGAGCACAAAGAGACAAAGATATATCTTAAATATTTCGGGCTAACAAGGCGCGGGTTGAAATTTCCAGACAAGCCTAACGTGTACTGTACCAAATCAATGCGCACTACAAATGTCATTCAAAACTTTGAATTCATGTTATGTTCAATTAAAATATTTCGCTATGTGTATAATGCATTCCACCTACTACTCAAATGAACGTTTTAGTGCATTCCAAACGTATATACTATCGCTTCAATATGAACTAAATTTGAATTCGTTTCTCTATTTGAATAAGATCTACAGTAATGATTGTTGTGAAGTCAAAGCATTTGAATTCGTTTCTCTGTTTTAGTAAGATCTACAATCATCATTATTGTCAAGTTAAACCATCGTTTGTGTATTATCTTCACAGCACACCACATGATTAGTCTCGAGTTACATATGAACTATGTGTACTATATGAACTCGAACTAGATTTTTGGAATCCACTTTATTTTGATTTCAAATCACATTACATTTCTACCTCTAGCTATATCTTCATAATCTAAACCATGTCTCATATGTATAATGTGTTTATCACATTATGTATGGTGCCCCGCCCCCTATGCCAACAAGTATTTAGATGTGAGTTGCAAACACCACACATTACCACAAATTCAAATAAAATGTGAGAATGTTCGATATATATTATTGTTTAGATTGTTCGATATTTAGTTGTAAGCTGCAAACGCCACACATTATCACAAATTCAAATAAAATGTGAGATTGTTTGATGTATAGTATGGTTTAGATTGTTCGGCATTTAGCTGTGAGTTGCAAACGCCATGCATTATCACATTATGGTATAACATGTGCACAACACGTGTATCACCGCTATATTCATGCATGCAATGTTTAAAACACTATGATCTCCTATTCAAATATATGAATCCGCTTTCATATCAAATTATGATCTTCGTTAGTCTCTTACACCCACATAATCCTCTAACCTTTGTAGCTACCACTAACTTTCTCTCGTGCATGCACACACCCTCCTCGCCCTCCCCCTCCCTCGGCATTCTATCCACCGGGCACATTCATTTTTTTTCTTTAGGTCATTCTCCAAGAGTCTCCACAACTCCTTTCCGACACACACCGGTCGATAAACCTCTCCAGCGATGCCTGCCTACAACATACACACACACCTTCAATCTCCTCCTTTATGTGTCCTTGCCTCGTGTCCCTCATACGGTCAGACACACGTGTAAACTCTCGCCCCTCTTTTCACCAATCTCACAACCGCACACTCCTCCCCCTATCTAGCTAGTAGTTGGTCCTCTCGCACCACCTCCTAGCTCCATTATCTCTGTCTATCCATCTCGCTGGGCCTTATTTGCCTCTAACAAATGGACGTACACCGACCAATCTCTCGCTATACATATAGCTAGCTAGGTCTTTATAACTCCTTTTTACCCACACGTCAATCGATCTACCTCATTAGTTGTGTCTCTCCCTTCCTCCGACAAACAACAATTGATCTATCGATCTAGTTAGGTTTGCTTACCAAACACATGGTTCCCCTTCATCATCCATGGATGCGTCCCGACAGATCTATCACGCACAGGCACACACATAAACACATCGCCACTCTTATTGATAACATTGTAGTTCCACCCTCAGTTTGTCTAGTAGGCCTCTCCCACCATCATCGAGAAGCAACTCCATCACCCATCCAGCACTCTACCCCTCTCCCTCCCCCTCCCTCCCTCTCTCTCTCCTCTCTCTCTCTCCCATCATATTTCCCGTCCTTCAGTTATGTATGGGTGTCGACCGATCTCCCTCAAGACATAGCTGGGTCTCTCCTTCTCAACACATATACGAGTCATTCTACCTCTATAGTTAGGCCTCTGCCTACCCCTCCCCCCACCCCCCTCCCCCCACACACACCGATACATCGAGCGCTGTAGTCATGTCTCCCTGCCACACACAAACTTGACATGTGCCCTCTAACGTTCCGGTAGGCCAGTCGCCCTATATCTTTGACTTGCACACACACACAATTTGGATGGCTCTCTTCATCAATCTCGCACCCACCCACTTGATCCTCTCTTCGACTCTATCGATAGCTATGACCCCTCCCTCTCTTCTCGTGGATTGCCCGACCCTCTATGTATGATATGGATAGGCCTCCATTTCACACACATTGCATGCAAAATTTTGTTTGAGATGTCATCGACACATATTCCCACAAATAATTCATGAAATCAACCCCCCACCCCATCCCCCACCCCAAAACAAAAAACACTCACGAATGTGTTTTGTATCTCTCTCTCACACACACACACGTAGGTGGGGGACGTGCACGAAGAGAAGAGGTGCATGCATGGCGCATGTACTCCCATCTCTTTCCCAACCACACCCGCGCGGGTACACGATGGAGCTTATTTCTGTACGAAAAAGGCAGCCCACGTGGTAATTTGGCACGTGTACTGGTTGTCCACTTGGTGGAGGGAGGATCGTCTACCACGGGTGAACAAACAAATTTCGACTTGACGTGTTATGTTAAAAAAGAGGCAAACCATGTGGGGCCTACTTTAGAGGAAAGGCTCTATACACTGAGTACTTTTGATGTGTCCCGTCAACTCGCAGAACGAGGAGAAGCTTGCTTAGTACGCCGTCTCTCCCGCCCACGGGCGCGGTGGCTCGCAGGATGAGGTGAAGCTTGCTCCTCCTTACTCCCGCTCCCTCGCCCATGCGCGCGGTGGCTCGCAGGACGAGGAGAAAAATTTACTACTCACTCCGTTTACTCCTTGTCCCTACTACCTTGGTTATAGAGATTATATCATATTGTTTGGAATATATATGCCCTTTAGTAGATTTCAATATGAACTACTAGTACATACTCCAAACACTGATGTATATAGACGCATTTTAGAGTGTAGATTCACTCATTTTGCTCCGTATGTAGCACTCTCCCTCGCCCCACGACCCTCGCCCAAGTGGTGGACGTGCAGCAATTCATTCAGTCTCATATAGCCAGAACGATATATACTGCACTACCATTATTGCTCGACTTCCCGAAGAGGCGAAGAGCCAATCACAAGGTTAATATTTTGGAGATGCCAAGCGCAAGGTCATAGGAGAACGAGTAGTAGGTGTCGCGTCATTTATAAATAAAGTTTTTTTTGTTCAGTGGCACGTACGTAATATGATAGGTTCATATGGAGAGAAAAGGAAACCGCTCCACTATATACATAGTCAGGACGGTCCAGCCTACACGATTGCTTGCTGGGGTTGCTCTCTTCACACTCTCTCGCACAAAATGACTGTGGCCACATCTCTAACATCCCGGTGGATCACGTCCGCTTGGGGAAGGGGTGGATGCTTAGTGTAGATGCGGTGGCCGTCGCCGACGGCGAAGACCCACTATCGGCACGTCCCGATCAGGGGTCCCCGCCATTCTCTCTCACAAAGCCGGTGAGGTTGCCTTCGTCCCTTGCTCACTGTCGCGACGTGGGCAGTTGCCGCCTCCAGCCATCATCCTGAAGGTTGAGCTACGTCCCTCAGGTACAACTCCCTTTACAGCCGGCTTGCACCACTGCTCCAGCTGCCCACATCACTCCCTGTGGATATTTCTCTAGTACTTATTTGCCCCGGACATACCTCCACTGGCTTCTACGTACTGTATTTGTGATGAGTTTATGTCTCATCAACTAGTCCCAGTAATCTTATTCTAATCACGCTTCTTCAATTTCTTTGCCACAGGGATGCTCATCTCGATTTTGGTGAAACTGCACAAAATGATCCGATGGTCAAAAGGTTGCAAACTTCATTTCTTAGGAAGCGCCATGTTGCCAGCAAATTAAAGCCTGGTTAGGGTTTACGGTTCAAGGGCTAGGGGCTGCATGGATCATTTTTTTTCTTTAGTTGTCTCTGTTCCAAAATAAGTGTCAACTTTAGTAGTAGTACAACTTTGTACTAAAGTTTGCACAAAGTTGAGACACTTATTTTGGAACGGAGGGAGTACATATTTGCTATGATTTGTCAACCATTGAGATGCAATAGCATGCATGTTAGTCTTTGTATTTGATGAAATGTTGCAACAGGCAACCTTGGACGCAAGATACATGTAACAGAAGCTGGAAGCTTCATAGCATTGTACAAATTTATCTCGCTGATAATTACAGTATGTACTATACTAGTACTTCCTCCGTTCCTAAATATAAGTCTTTGTAGAAATTTCACCATGAACCACATGCGGATGTATATAGATGCATTTTAAGTGTAGATTCATTCATTTTGTTCCGTATGTAATGGAATCTCTACAAAGACTTATCTACTAGTAATAGCTAGCACCCACTACTAGGAATTCTCTATCCTCTCCTTGAGCCACATCATCAAAATTGATGTAGCCGTTAGACAAAGTAAATCAGTCCAGAATAGTCGTTTGATCTAGACGTTGAGAGGCTCTGCACTAAGCCACATGCAAGCATGCGGAAATACCATGGCACATGCATGTGAGTGGGTTTTAAATCACATCAACATGTCTGCATGCAAGCATGCACCGGTAGCATGCATGTAAGTGAGCTTTTAAGTCCCATTAACATGTCAAAAAGAAAATTATAATCCCATTATGCAGTAGGAGTTGGCTGATCTTTTTTCCTTGTGGGATGATCTAAATGATGATGGGAGTTTATTTAGTTTTGCTACCACATTTGTCATGCAGTTATAGAGTTTTTTCTTAGTTCTATGAAATCGATAATTTTGCGCAGAGAGATATACCGCTGTTCCGCGGCAACGCGCGGGGACTCATCTAGTAATATTTAGGAACGGAGGGAGTACTACTATGTAAAGAGTTAGGTGTCGCACGGTGATAGTGTGAGATGGGCCATGTAATCACTGAGGCTGCATGTTTTCACTGCTCTTACACACCTCCGCTGTAAGAATGGAGAAAATTGTAATCTAGTAGTAGTACCTCCTTTCGCCGAAATCATGGGACATCTAGCAGTCCTACCACCTCAGTAATAAAGACTAATGAGCCGTCAAATCACATAGACCCAGCAGTAAGTTGGACGGACGAAGCAACCATCACTCTTGCACCAGTGAGAGGTCGCGTCCGCTCTGCCCGGGCATGAATGCGGCACCGATTCTTTGGAGCGGCGTTGACCGTTTCGGCAGGGAAGCACGCGCGGGCGATGGAGGAGCTTTGGGTGGGCCACGCTGGTCAGGAGCGGGCGTGGCAGCTGTCCGCATGTCCCTACCGGACACGCCCGGAAACGAGAGGATGCACCGACTCTCGCGGCTAAAATCGTACACTACACAACATCTCTCTGTAGGAGTAGGTCGATCTGTCGCTCTCTCTAACACACACATGCTGTTAAACACACACACACACACACACGCACGCATCTTGGTCCCGTTGCACCTTCTAACGTGACTTATTACACCTAGACGGAGGGAGTAGTAAGTATACGAGATATGCTGGCACACTGACTTAAGTCGAATACAAGTGCCCAAAATTTGTGTGCATGTTATAATAAGGATTCACTTAAAATAGTACGTGAGTGAACAGAGGGATCAATTGGACAGTGTTCCCGAGCAGTAGCGAGATGTGTGAGGTAAGATACACCGCTGGCGCTTTTAATTTTTCTTATTAATTTGTTTGTTTCACCCTCTGACTAGTGGGACCAACGTACTACGTGGAGAGAGGTAAGGTGACTAAGGCTACATTATTTCTACACCACTATGGATGGTCTTACCACCAAAGCCACATGAAACGATTATGATTGAAATCCCAATGACTCCCACACACACACACAAAAACACGGCAAGCTTGTCACACGAATGCAGGAATGTATAAAAGGTTATTTCCCTCTCGTTGAACATAACGGGAGGGTTGTGTAGCTGGTTAGCCTGTTCGCTCATCAAACTTGAGGTCTCGGGTTCGATAACTACACTTGAGCATAATTTGTGCCAGGAGGATTCTTTGACTGGTCAAAATGTTTTCTATGGTTTGCATGCTTCACACTCTCTCTCCAGTATATATATACACGCTGGAACCTCAGCGCTTGTAGTTTCTCTCTTCACACTCTCTCGCCCTCTCCCGCTGGAGCCTCAACGCTTGTAGTTGCTCTCTTCACACTCTCTCGCCCTCTCCCGCTGGAGCCTCAGCGCTTGTAGTTGCTCTCTTCACACTCTCTCGCCCTCTCCAGATCTAAACAAGACTTCGTTGGCCTCTCTCTCCACTCACTGCTGCTCAAAGAGCCGGCAGGAACCATCCGCTGGGAAGGGAAGGAGGCTTAACGATGTCGCCGTCAGCGAGGGACTACCGGCGCAGCTGTTCACTTTCCACCCAACGGCGGCGCGGGAGGGCCTCCGGCCCCATCTTCTTCGTCGTCGTCCCGTCGCCCACCGAACCACGCCCCCAAGAACCTTAAGGTATAATTTACTTACTCCACATGCATTGCTCTAGCTGCATATATACCATGAATCTAGGATGTGGTTCAAAGAGGAAAGGAGTGGGGGGAAGTAGTGGGAAAAGTTGTATATAGCATGAATCTAGGACGTGGTTCAAAGAGGAAATGAAGGGGGAAAGTTGTATAGCATGAATCTACGACGTGGTTCAAAGAGGAAAGGAATGGGGGAAAGTAGTGGGGAAAGTTGTATCGCATAAATCTAGGACGTGGTTCAAAGAGGAAAGGAATGGGCGAAAGTACTACTTCAAAAAGGAAAGGAAGGGACAAGGCTGTAGAGTTTGAGCAGGACTAGATTTGCTGCGCTCACATAGAGAAAGGTGTCTAAAGATAACAAAACTGGTACCAACACAAATATGCTCCTTGGTTGTTTGTTATTTGTTGCAACAGACTGTGCATGACCACAGTACATCGGTAGATGCACATGGTGCTGGTGCGTCCACTGTCCCATGCAACTCATTAGTTGTTGTTAATCTAAGGCCTTGTTTGGTTAAAAACTCCCTAGTCCCTACCTACTTGGTTCCAGGGACTAAACATGGACTAGAGGTTAACAAATGACATGCTAAAAGACCATGTTACCCCTAGTAATGAACTAATAGATACAAGGTGCGATGCGTGGCAGGGGCAACTATTGGAAAAAGTCCCAAAAAGACTCCCTCGGGGTCTTCTTTCTTTAGTCCCAAATGCCCACTTTTAGTCCCTAAAAGTCCCTCCTGTTTGGTTTAGATGGGACCGACACTGAGTTTTTTTAGTCCCTACACCAAAATGTCCCTGTAAACAAACACCCTCTAATAATGCCACTAGAAAATTGATGCAATGCCACAGTTAAAAGCAAATTACATATTTAACGGATTTTATTGTTAATATAATCACTATGTTAATATTAATCAATGCCACCATTTGAGAAATGCTACTGTCTTGCTTTCTTTCCCATTTAGATAAAGTAGATGCTTCTTTTTGTTGGCTTCTGTGTCATCCACCGTTATTGACCACTAATTGTTTCCTTTGCACCTCTGTGTAAACAGGGTTATCTACTTCACCTCATTGCCATTGTGACCTTTTGTTGCACTGCACAAAACACTTTTGTTTTAAGAGTGTTTTGTGCAGTTCAACCAAAATGTCACACCGACAACGTTGCTTGATTGCTTGATCTTAGTGGAACTGCACAAGAGGAGATCTTACTTCCTATCCGTTAAGGCGAATTTGGTTCAGATCATCTTCTTGTGAGTTGTTTGAATTCCGCATCATGAGAGGTCAGTACTAGCCTTCTTTCACATGATTCTGCAGTGTGCTTTCCTATGTTGTGCGACTTGTACGATAATGTTGCTTGATTTTAGTGAACTGCACAAATGGAGACAAGACTTCCAATCTGTATGTGCACCGTAATATCCCATTGAGGTAAGATAAGGATATTTCACAACTGTTGGCCTGCATTTTTCTACTTTCATCAGAAAAAATAAAGTTTAGTACTATACTTGTGCTCCCTAATTGACATGCCAAATCTTACATTGAAGGCGAAGCTTGTCTCTTATTGAACCAAGTGATGAAGGGGAAGAACAAGCGGAAGAAAAACAAAAATCAACTCCCGGTCCTGTAATGAAGCACTGGAACTGTGATGACACAAGTAATGGTATAGTTTTGCATCTTAATTTATTGATATGGCTGGAACGAGCAATTGTTTTGCCACTGATTTGATGCCACTCTTAATGTAATATGTAATTATCTCTACTTGTGCAAACAGGGATCTTCTTTGAAGATACCATATATTTTAGTGGAACTGCACAAGAAGATGTTGGAAACATTAAACTAATCGAGGAGTATATAGTAAGCATGGCCACCACCGTAGATAGCAACAGATGGTTCCGGAGAAGTGCTTCATCTGTATGCTCTACACAATAAGCCTCCTGACAAAGGTTGGTACTCGCCCACTGATTTCATCCATATGATTGAGCTTTGTCATCTCTATTGGTGTTGTGTTGCTGTTTAGATACTGTCATGAAAAAGTGGTATTGTCCTTGAGAAGTGCTTCATCTGTGCTGTTTTAAATATTTCCTTTCCTTTTTTTTCGAGCAAACAGGGATGCTAGCATTTAGTAGTCCTCTTGTCTTTGCACAACAGGATCATCTTCCTCTGAAAAAGAATATGGAGTACGTGAAGTGACTAGTTCCGATTATGCCAGGATGAAGAAGCCATGTCTATCTTCTCATCAGAAGGAGTAGTTGAAGGATGGTTACATTACTCCCCACAAGACCAAACTAACTTCAGCTCAGAAGGACTGACAAATCTCCATTTTTTTGCTGTGATGCGCGAGTACAATGTTGTTCTAGGATTCTTTCTGGTGAGTTCCATTTTTCTAAAAGTGTGCTCTACATGGACCATGTATGTGCCTGTTGAAACTGTCAATTCATAGTACAGTTTGCTTTATACTAATCACTTTTTTCTATTTGTGCAAACAGGGGTGCTCAGCTTGATTTCAATGGGAACTGCACAAAATGTTCATGAATACATCGAATCATTCATTTCCACCACAAGAAAGGAGGTGTCGATAAGTTCAAGGCGTTGCAACATATAAGGGCGAAATCATACAAGCTACGCGCGAATTTGGTTGATTTTGGTGGAACTGCACAAAAAGAACAGCTGGTTTATTTAGCACGAGGTGCCATGTCAATGTCCGAACTGATGGCAAACCCTGCCCATTCCACAATCGTAGGCATTTGATATTTTGGAATGGGACAACCTTGTCAAATTTTGCTCATTGATTTTAGCAAGACATGTGTTTGATATTTTCGAATGGGACGCCCTTTGCTGTCAGCAGCGTCGATCAATTTTTTCTTTATTCTTTAGTTGTGAAGTAAATATTTCCTATGACATGTGAGTCGCTGAGATGCATAATCATCGTTTCTTTTGAATGTTCTCTATGAATGGCCAGGCCTGTGTGTTTGATTGCAATGTACAGAAACGCTAAAAAGCTGCTCAAACTCTTTGTACTCCTTCTGTTCCTTTTTACTTCGCACATTGTGAAAGTGCATACTTTTTGTATAAGATTGGTCAAAGTAGAGATACTTTGACTGCAGACAAAACTTGTATGCAGACTAGAAAGGACCGGAGGGAGTACATGTGAAACTACTGCAAACGAGGTGATCACCCTGGGAATAATGCTAGTACGTATTGTTTTGCATGTTCATCCAATGCCAGTGATACAGGAATTCGAACTAATCGAAATAAATTCATTCATACACGGTTGGATTTCATATAAACATGCCGGATTTCATTACATTTCATACATTCTTCAACTAAAAAGGGGTGCGCTGGAGGTATAATTAATTAACCAAAGCTACCCACATGTGTTCCGCTGAGCCGAACTGAAGCTTCAGTGACTTAACTGCAAGTGCAGTTGCGTAACTGACATGTGGCCTGTTGGGCCCACGTGTCAGTCAGCCAACTGCACCAGCAGTTAAGTAGAAGCAGCGTTCATCTCTAGCGCAACTCTCCAACTCCATGTCGCCGCCAAGAAGCTAACCGGCCATCAATGGTTAACCCGCCTAGCTTGGCTTCAACCGGAGGGTAGCAGCGGTGGCCTTACTTGGACCCGAGCGGCGACGACCTGCCGTGTTCTACACTTCCTCGTTTTCTATGTGGCGCGGCCTCGTTGGCAGTGGGGCGGGGCCTCGGCGGAGCCGGCGATGTCCTCTGTCTCGTTGCCGGCAGGGTGGGGCCTCGGCGGAGCCGCCGATGTCCTCTGCCTCGCTGTTGGCAGGGCGGGGCCTCGGCGGAGCCGGCGGTGTCCTCTGCCTCATTGTTGGCGTCACGGGGCCTCAGCGGAGCAGGGCCTCGTCGATGCCAGCGGAGCAGGGACTCATCCGAGCCGGCATTGTCCTCTGCCTCGTCCTCGGTCTCGCCAAACAGCGCCTCGCCCGCTTCATCGCCCTCTTTGCTAGCCTCTTTGTAGGCGGCCGCAGCCTCCGCCACCCGCATGCGGTACCGCCAGCGCTCGAGGCGGACCTTGCGAGCTGAGCGGTACGAGCCGAGCAGCGCCTCCTACTCCGCCCGCTCTGCGGCGATCTGCTCCTCCGCCTGCAGGTGCTCCTGGAGGAGATGGTGGTTGTAGGCGGCGTTGGCCTGCGCCTCCCGGAACTACTCCTCACGCATCTGCCTCACACTGTCCATATATTGGGCACGGGCCTCGCCGATGGTCATGGTGCAATGCACCAGCGAGGATGGCGCGGACGAGGGGGTTGGCGCCGGATCATCGACTACCATGTTCTCCATTGGGACGTCGTCATCCTCCGGCTGCCTGCCGGCCAGCCGGTCGGCAGCAATGGCTGCCATCTCCTTGTGGTCCGTCGTCCGCCCGTCCCGAAGAGCGCTGGAGCGTGAGAAAGCCATGGTGGGCAGTAGTGGTGTGGACAAGAGAAAGGGAACGGATGTGGATGACTACAGCTATGGCCGGCGCAGCAATTTATATAGCAATGGTGGGCGGGCGGAGGGACGGACGTGTGGCGCCGGAGTATCCGCCTCGGCAACCGCGTATCATTAATGTGGGCGGCAGATGGACGGACGGACGGCACTTGTGTCGTTTGAAGGCGGAGCAATCGCCTGCACCGGGAAGCGAGGCGAGCGGCGCTGACTGTTTCGGGCGGAAAGCGCGCGGGCGAGGAGATGACTTTACTTGGAGAGGAAGACAATGCGGACCCACCAGGTCCATAGCCTCACGTATGCAAGTGCCTCCTTATTATATATATATATATATATATATATATATATATATATATATATATATATATATATAACTATAATTTATTTTGCTTCCTCCTGGTTTCCTGACATCACGGTCCCACACCATTGTCAACCTATGTAGTAGTCAATAAACGAGAGAATTGCACAAGAAGCGGCCGACAGCTGGGACCAAGCAGCTCGTGCAGTATTTGTGTTTTTGAGGTGTGAACACTGCAGAGTTTTTCGATGTTTAGCCCAGATATTAATTTTTCTCCTCCAAGCAACAACGAAAACATCGATGCAGGTATTAACTGGGCGGGCTGTGGCCCGTCTAGCCCAGGCCAGGTATCCAGCCCAGATATTAATTTTTTTCAAGCTGAAAATGGCTAGCCCAGCTATACTTTTTTTTAGGAATACCCAGGCAAGGTCAAGTTGTTATTCTCCACCCGGCTGCAAATCTTTCCTAGGAGGGATGCATTAGGCTTAACAAGAAAATGGGCTTTAAGAAATGATAAATGAGATGTGATTATAAAAACTGGGCAGTAACTATAAAAAATGCACCAAACACGTGATTACTTTATAAAATATTATTTTTGGATATTGAAAATTTTAATTTCATTAATTGTTGCGAGCACAATGTTCCATTGGATTTTTACGTAATATAAATTTATATTGAAATTGTATTTAATCTGACTAGAAATTTCAGGATAAAAATATTTCGGATCCCATCAAAATGTGGGAAATTTTATTGAATTCAGTTTTGAACGGTTGGTCGAAATGGGCTATACTTTTAACAAACTGTAAATGGGTTGTAGTAAATTCCATTAGAATTCAAAAATGGGCTACACAATCTTACAAATCTCAAATGTGCTATAAGTTCTCTGCCACACACTTCTGGCCTTATTAAGTTGACACGTCCCCTAAAAAACAGAGTTGACACGCATGCAAGGCTTTGTCAACTTATAGTCAGCACACGGTTCTAGCAGCAGTGGCCGTTGGATGTCCATCCAACGGATGCCATGCTTCTTCTTCAATCTCGGATATTCTAGCTTCACCCGCCCAAAAAATGATTCCTCCCCCTGACATCTGGGGCGCACCGTTTCGGAAGCTGACCTGTGGGCCTACTAAGTTGACGTACCAAGGGCTTTGTCAACTTAGTCAATATAAACGATTCTAGTTGCAGTGACCGTACGATGTCCATCTAATGGCCGTCGTGCTTCTTCAACCTCTGGTCTTCTTGCTCCAGCCACCCAAAGCAGCGCCGGTTGTGCCGCCTGATCCTGCCTCCCGTGGCCGGCGGTGCTGCGGCGGAGGCCTCACCGCCCCTACTACTCCCACCGCTGGCCAGGCCATCCCTCCACTCACCCACACCCCCTATTATTCTACGGCGACGGCAGCGCAGCCAAACCAGTGAACCCTCGTACTCCTCTCTGCGTGTGCATCCACTATCGCGTCTTCCCCGGCTCCGCGTCGTCCCCTTCCTAGGCCTTGCCGTCGTCCACCGCCCTGGTGCTCTCGGTGCGGCGTGGTCAACGTGGTCAAGGAACGACTTCCATCGGACGTGGACTGTACGTCGAGAGGCTGACAGCTGGGTCCACGGCAGCCGCAAGGAAGTGCCTCCTTATTACGCGCAAAATAATTATTCCTCCACCTGACAGCGGGAACCCACCGGACGGACCACCATATTTTGCAAAAAAATAATTCGCCCCCTGACTGCTAGGACCCACCGGACGGGCCAGCGTATTTCGTGAAAAAAACGTTCCCCCCACTGTCAGCTCGGACCCACCGGAAGTGCCTCCTTATTACGCACAAAAAAATGAATACTCCCCCTGCTAGCTGGGACCCACCATGGTGGGAGGCTGACCTGTGGGCCTACTAAGTTGACTCGGATGGAGGCCTTTGTTAACTTTAGTCAATATGAACGATTCTAGCTCCAGTGACCGTACCATGTCCATCCAACGGCCGTAGTGCTTCTTCAATCTCTGGTCTTCTTGCTCCAGCCGCCCAAAGCAGCACCGGTCATGCCGCATGCTCCTGCCTCCCGTGGCCGGCTATGCTGCCGCGGAGGCCTCACCGCCCCTACTATTCCCACCGCTGGCCAGGCCCTGCGGCGACGGTAGCCTCACACCACAGCCGAACCAGTGAACCCTCGTACTCCTCTCCGCACGGGCTTCCGCTACCGCGTCTTCCCCGGATCCGCGTCGTCCCCTTCCTAGGCCTCGCCGTCGTCCACCGCCGTGGTGCTCTCCGCGCGGCGTGGTCAACATGGTCAAGGAACGACTTCCATCGGAAGAGTACTGTACGTGGAGAGGCTGACAGTTGGGTCCACGGCCACAGCCCAGCTTTTTTGTAATTTGCCAAGTAAGTCGCTTTGTCAGGCCTATTGGGCTGCAAATCTTTCAAGACAAGGAGAGCTTTCATTCGGCTCGCCGAGAAAATGGCACATCGGCAATGAGAAATAGGTTGTACATTTTTAAAACACATCAAAGCGGCAATTAGTTTCAAATATCTTTTTTTAATTTCAAGATTTTAAATTACATTAATTTTTATGTGTGGAGAATTTGTTGGATTTTATATTAATATACATTTATTTTTAAAATCAGTTTGGACGTGAGTCGAAATTTTGGGATTAAAAATAGTTTGGACCGCACCGAAATATGCAAAATTTCGTATAATTTTTTAACTGTGGCCACAATATGGGCTGTAATGCTAACAAAAAGAATGTGGGCTCCAAAAAAACCTTAAGAATTAGCAAATGGGCTGTAAATTATTAGAAATAATGGCAGATGGGTTGTATGTTGTTTTCCACAGATTTGAGGCTTTCCTAAAAAAAGGTTGATGCACAAGCACTGGCTGTTGGATGTCCATCCAACGGCCGTCGTGCTTCTTCAATCTCTGCTCGTCCTGCTCCAGCCACTCAAACAAGCACCGGCGGGACTGCCTGCTCCCTCGTCCCCGCGGCCGGCTGTGCTGCTGCGCAGGCCTCACCGCCCCACCGTACTCCCATTGCTGGCCTAGCCATCCCTCCACTCACCCACACCTTCTGTTATTCTCCGGCGACGGCAGACGAACCAGTAAACCCCCGTACAGTCGTACTCCCCTCCGCGTGGGAAACAACTGCCGAGTCTTCCCTGCCTCCGTGTCGTCCCCTTCCTAGGCCTCGCCGTCGTCCACCGCCGTGGTGCTCTCGACGCGGCGTGGTCAATGTGGTTAATGACTGACTTCCTTCGGAAGAGTACTGTGCGTGGAGACGCTGACAGCTGGGTCCATGGCTTCAGCAAGGAAGTGCCTCATTATTACGTGCAAAATAATTATTCCTCCACCTGACAGCGGGGACCCACCGGACGGGCCACCATATTTCGCGAAAAAAATGTTTCCCCCTGACTGCTGGGACCCACCAGCTACAATTTCGCACGCAAGGAAGTGCGCCCGGGCAAAAAAAACGATTCGCCCCCCTGACTGCTGGGACCCACCAGCTACATCTTCGCACGCAAGGAAGTGCCTGACAGTTGGGACCCACCTGGTCGACGCGTACGTAGTGTTGTCATTCTGGTCGCGAACGTGTACGTACATACTGGTCGATGTAGAGGCGCGCACGTGTCGTAGTAGAGGCGCGCACGTAGCAAGTACATGTACGTACAGCGGCCAGGGTGTAAGAAAGAAAATACGGCCACGTATGTGTACATACGAGCGGGGTCTCGGACGCCTACTCGCGCATACGTACGGCCAGGGCTCGTGTAAATGGCTGGGTCGGAACGGAGAAACAGCGTCGTCGTCGTGTTCATGGGGAGGCAACAGAATGCGTCATGTTCATGGGGAGGCAACGGAATGCGTCGTGTTCATCGGGAGGCAACGGAACGCGTGGGACCCAACCGGCTGGGTCGGAACGGAATGTGTGGTCGTGTTCATCGGGAGGGCTTGGATGGAACAGGCGATGGAAACGAGGCCTGGCATACCGCAGAACGGAGGAAACGGACCTCCTACGGTCGAAACGGGGGTCTTGTTGATCGGGAGGGGTGTGGCGTACCGCAAAATGGAGGAAACGGACCTCCTACGGTCGAAACGGGGGTCCTGTTGATCGGGAGGGGTGTGGCGTACCGCAAAACGGATGAAACGGACTTGTGTTGGAGCGCTACGGTCGAAACGGGGGTCCTGTTCATCGGGAGGGGTGTGGTGTACCGCAAAACGGGACTCCACGGGATGTTGTTCATCTCCACCGTCGACCTCCTCCAGCCTCCACGGGCTCCTGTTCAACCAGCCTCCACCGCGCGCTACTCCACCGGCTACTGTTCAACCACCCCTCGACCGTCTACTGTTCATCCATCCCTCCACACCACGGGGTCCTGTTCAACCACCCCTCCACGGGCACTCCTCCACCGTCTACTGTTCATCCAGCCCTCCACACCACGGGGTCCTGTTCAACCACCCCTCCACGGGCACCCCTCCACCATCTACTGTTCATCCAGCCCTCCACCACACCACGGGTCCTGTTCATCCAGAGGCAACGCCACAGCTCACTGTTCATCCACCCCCCCCCCCCCCCGCAACGCTCACTATTCATCCCAGAGGCAGCATCGATCGGCTTTAGTTAGCAACAGTAGCGAAGGAATTGCTCGATCGGGTTCAGTTAACAGCCATCGATCGATCGCTCGGGTTCAGTAACGCGTAGCCTGCAGTGCAATCGCTCGGGTTCAGTTAGAGCCCAATGCCTCTCTCGGGTTCAGTTAGAGCCAACGCCTCGCACACACGTGCGTACGTGTACGAGAGAAACGCGCATTGCTCGGCCCCCGACCTCCCACCGTAATCGGGAACTCACCGAAATTTTCCTCCCCCTCGCTTCTACCATGGTTTTTTCTGTCATGGACGGCCCAAAGAATGTCATGCAGCTGCATCTCCGGCCCGCCCAGGACGAAAAGCCCATTTTCTGTCATGATTTTTTGTCATAGAAGTAGGAGCCCACCACATCTATGATGATACCGGGTTTTGTCACAATTATCGTCATAGAAGTGTCATATGTATGATAGAAAAAAAATTGTTCGGCCCAAAATGTCACGGATGTGTCTTTTTTTTGTAGTGCGTGGAGCTCACCTGGTATGGAGGGTGCATGTATGATGTGGTACACCATAACATCATCTTCGAGGCACAGCTAAAGGACGGCAGCGCGTTGGATCTTCCCAGTGGCACGCTATGTGTACTCTGCGTTGAGACCGATGACCTTCATCTCTACCTTTTGGAGGGAGTTGGATACATTATTGATCCACTTCCAAGCAACCCTTGGGTGGTCGGTGACGGTGGCAACTATGCTCAACGAGCCTTCGACGAGGACATGTTGGACGCTAAAAACCTGCATCTGGATCTCTTTCGCCATTTGGAACCGCTGGACCGGAGGGCTATGGTTTGGAGAATTAGGATTAGATGGCTAGTCTAACTGAAGAAGATAATTATTTAAAGGGGCTTCGGAATTACTCCAGAGTATGTGAAGAGATTAAAACAATGTGAATGCATTGGGATTTGGATGCAAATGAAGATGAAGGAGAGGTGAAGAAGCCGCGGAAAATTGGTTCCCGATGGAGAAGCAAATGGGAGAAGTGGCCTACAGGCAGTTAATTAGACGGCTAGGTAGACTAAAAGAAAAGGCTATGTGGGTAGACTGAGGAGTGGTACCTATCCGTGTACATGCCCATCCTTCTAGCACTACATGTTTCAATGGCTAGTTGAGGTCACTCTTTCGAATAACCATGGCGAGACATTTTATGATTCCTTTTTATTTCTGCACCCCTCCTGACAGGTGGGACCTATGAAAACAGATATAAAAAAATGTGTTGTAGCTGGTTCGGATAGATATTGGCGCGTGCGTGGGAGACACAACATTCTTTGGTTAAGGAATATGCGGTTATCCACAAAAAAAGAGAAAAAAAACCTTCTTCGCGCTTCCGCATGCACGAGAATTTGGTTCTGCTTGCAATATGGATGATACCTGGAGGATGAAGTGAACCCAGAGGCATGCTAGCACAGGAGACCTATTTCCGCTATATTGTACTATTCTGTATGTTCCTACTAGTAGTAGTACAACTATGGTACACTTGATGGTCAATATATTATTCATCTGGTCCTCACAGTGAAGTGATAAGACCCTACGCCCGAGGTGACACTAGTCCAGGCGGCGTGTTCGGGTTACCAAAGTCAGGCTCACCTTGTGCACTATGCAGTCACTGTCACCGCCGCTATATAGCATGCCTCGCCTCATCTCCCTCTCCCCTAGCACCACTCAATCTCCATCTCTGTCCCGCCGGAGATCCTGAGGTCACTCTTCATCATCTCACTGTGCCCCCGCATACTCTCTCCTCGCTCGCCTCCCCCAGTACCACTATTCCCTCGCTAGCCGCTCCAGCACCAAGAGCCTTCTCCCCCGTAAATCAAGCCCCCAAAAAACCCCACCTTGCAAACTCCACCATGGCCGAACGCGAACCGTGCAGCATCCATATGAGCCGCGATTGGAGCAATCTCCCCAGTGACATCCTCGACCTCTGTTGTTCGTGTATGGATATGTTGAGCGCCGTGCGGCTGGCTGCATGCTCGAGGGACATGCACACGGCCATCTTCGAAGCGAAGCATAAGCTTTTCAAGGCACCCAGCTTGCTGCTATCTAGTCTTACGAGATTTGCTCACCATGATACGGAGGCGTACATGATGCCCCTTGACTTCAATCCGACCTCCATTAGCCGAAACTTCTTTGCATGCATGTAGTGGGTCGTCGTACATCATTTCCCTCGACTTCAATCCGATCACCATCGCCTGAAACTTCTTGGCAGGTATGTACTGGGTCGTCATGAACTCCCACTGGATGACTGCCATCAGAGAAGACCGGAAAAATTTGGTGCTCGTGAACTTCCACACCTCCCATGAGATTATCCTTCCTATGTTGGATTATATAGGGTTTTACTGTCGCGGTCCAAGTCATCTAGATTACCACGTCAGTTGGATGGACCTTGTTGCAAAAGATTGTAATCTAACAAATGCCCACACGAGATGCAGGTTATGCAGACTTCAAGCTAATTGCCTTGTTCAACCGTGGACTCACCTATCTTTCCGCTGGTGCCTTCTTTAGTTGAAGACATCTCACCTCGCAGTGGATCGTCAAAGCTCATACACACTTCTATGATGCTATTGAACACAATGGAATCATCTACGCGATCGACAAAGCATATGGCACCATGTATTGTTGGGACGGCACGTGTAATAAGTTGTTTCCATCTGATGTTAATGATAACGCCATGACACTGTTTGAACTTTTTGTGATGATTGCATATCCCTATTTGAGTAGAATTTCAGTAGAACTATGGCAATGTATTAGAGACGCTGTAAATCAGCTATATTTGGAATGAGTTAATTCAGGCAATTGTGACCATGTCATTACAGCCAATTTGTACCCCTGAATAATCAAATGGTTAGGAAGATATGGAAATTCTCCTTATTTTATAGTAATCTATATACTACTAAATATGAGTGTGTATCAATGGCCATGTTAGTTTCCTCATTTTCATGATGTAGAAACATGCATCACACTGTTGGTTTCATCTAACCATATATTAGGGAAGTAAATGTGCATATGGAGAACTCTATATTTGGAAGTAGCGAAATCCATGTGTACATACCTATATTCGCCCTTCAGCAATCAATGGCTAGAATAATATCCTCACAAAAAATTTGCCCACAAAACATGAGTATATAACAATGCATGGTCTGTTAGTTTCCTTGAAGAATTTGTTTGTGAGGACAGAACATGATTACATAACATGCATGACATGGTAGTTTCCTGTGAAGAATCGATTGCGAGATAACATGAGTATAACCATGCATGGCACTTCTATATTTTCGAACCCAGTATACATTTCCCTGTATTTTCCTCTCAGTTCCAACAGGGACATATCAATGTTGTTTCTTGGATTATCCTACTCATACTCTAAACAATGTTGATCTTACATTTACAATGCCTGTCCTTTATTATATGATGCAGTGTCCCTATAGTTACTGTCGTTTGTAATCACACCACCTTTACCAAAAACAGGGAAGCACAACTGGTTCCTCGCTCGATCAGACGACGGCAAAAGACTGATGATCATTCGCACACATGAGCTAGAAAAGTTATATTGCAAAACCTCACTGTGTACAAGCACCATGAAATATGTGAGTATCCGGACAGTGGCTGTTACGTCTATGAGCACGATACCAGCTTGTTGGGGCCTTCAGGATTTTTGAGTTGGAGGCGGGTAAACAACCATGGTTCACACTCTCTGTTTCTCGGACTCAATTGTCCGATTAACTAGGAGATCACCGTTGGCAGGGACCTTGATGGCAGAGAGGCTCTTTTTGCTATGGAAAACTGTGTCTACACGGCGAGCCCTAGGACTTTGAGATAAAACTCCCCGGATTGTCAATGATACAACCTGTAGCCAAAAGAAGGTGAGAATGACAAAGGCATCTGGATTAACTTTTATACTTGGATGTCTCAAGTCCGACAGGCAGTGATGTGGTTCAAGCCTTCAGGTTGATAGGTAATTGGGCTGTTGCGTCAAAAGGGTGGAGTATTGGTGTCTCCGGATCACTAGTCAGTGAAGCGGGGCTGCAAATTATGATGGTGTTGTTTCATCCCTCTTCGAATGACTTGTTGTCTTTGCTGCTTGTTCTGGATGGGTAGTTCTCTCTTTTGTTATGCATATTCCTTGTCATTTGGTCATCCTCGTCTATGTCACTCTTACTATGTAATAGTTGCCTCTGTTTAGAATACCATCCTCGTCTGGATCAAGAGAGACTGAGTGCTACAGATGGGTGCATTTTGGTGGTGTAGCAAGACTTCTTATGAACTATCATGTCTTGCTGTTTATGTCAGTAGTAGTCACTAGTCAGTGTTTGAACTATTTATTGTCTCGAACTGTTTATTGTCTCGAACTGCTAGTGGGGGCCAAATGAGGGCATCACCACTCTCTAGTGTTTAGAATATATCTCCTTTTTTCAAGTTATAATTTGAGCTTGGTGTCTTTTCGATGATGTACACTTGTTTGGGCCAGTGAGGTGTCGTTGAATATGGGCCGAGTAGTAACGCAATGCCAAACAGGTCAATTATGACTCTTAGGTCGGGCTCTCAAAAGATCCTAAAAAGGTTGGGCTCTCAAAAAAAGAAAAATAAGGACTCTTAGGCCGACATGTGGGTGCCACCGGTGTTTTCGTGCGCTTGCGCGCCGAGAGCATATTGGCGTGTGTTCGAAATTCATGCTACCTTTTCACCCCCAATCTCCCACCCCTCCCCCATCTCTGGAATCTTGATTCCTACTCTAGTTCCCCCAAATCCCCTGCTACCTCTTGAGCACTGCGTTGGTTTTCCCTTGAAGAGGAAAGGGTGATGCAGCAAAGTAGTGTAAGTATTTCCCTCGGTTTTTGAGAATCAAGGTATCAATCCAGTAGGAGGCCACGCACGAGTCCCTCGCACCTACACAAACAAATAAATCCTCGCAACCAATGCAATAAAGGGGTTGTCAATCCCTTCACGGTCACTTATGAGAGTGAGATCTGATAGATATGATAGGATAATATTTTTGTATTTTTATGATAAAGATACAAAGTAAAATAAAAGGTAATAAAAATAGCTAAGTGTTGAAAGATTAATATGATAGAAAATAGACCCGGGGGCCATAGGTTTCACTAGAGGCTTCTCTCGAGAGCATAAGTATTACGGTGGGTGAACAAATTACTGTTGAGCAATTCACAGAATTGAGCATATTATGAGAATATCTAGGTATGATCATGTATATAGGCATCACGTCCGAGACAAGTAGACCGACTCCTGCTTGCATCTACTACTATTACTCCACACATCGACCGCTATCCAGCATGCATCTAGAGTATTAAGTTCATAAAAACAGAGTAACGCTTTAAGCAAGATGACATGATGTAGAGGGATAAACTCATGCAATATGATATAAACCCCATCTTGTTATCCTCGATGGAAACAATACAATACGTGCCTTGCTGCCCCTACTGTCACTAGGAAAGGACATCGCAAGATTGAACCCAAAGCTAAGCACTTCTCCCATTGCAAGAAAGATCAATCTAGTAGGCCAAACCAAACTGATAATTCGAAGAGACTTGCAAAGATAACCAATGATACATAAAAGAATTCAGAGAAGATACAAATATTGTTCATAGATAAACTTGATCATAAACCCACAATTCATCGGTCTCAACAAACACACCGCAAAAGAAGATTACATCGAATAGATCTCCACAAGAGAGGGGGAGAACATTGTATTGAGATCCCAAAAGAGAGAAGAAGACATCTAGCTAATAACTATGGACCCGAAGGTCTGAGGTAAACTACTCACACATCATCGAAGAGGCTATGGTGTTGATGTAGAAGCCCTCCGTGATCGATGCCCCCTCCGGCGGAGCTCCAGAAAAGGCCCCAAGATGGGATCTCATGGGTACAGAAGGTTGCGGAGGTGGAATTAGGTTTTTGGCTCCGTATCTGGTAGTTTGGGGGTACGTAGGTATATATATAGGAGGAAGAAGTACGTCAGTGGAGCAACGTGGGGCCCACGAGGGTGGAGGGCGCGCCCCCATACCTCGTGCCCTCCTGGTTGATGTCTTGACATAGGGTCCAAGTCCTCCGGATCACGTTCGTTCCGAAAATCACGTTCCCGAAGGTTTCATTCCATTTGGACTCCGTTTGATATTCTTTTTCTGTGAAATTCTGAAATAGGCAAAAAACAACAATTCTGGGTTGGGCCTCCGGTTAATAGGTTAGTCCCAAAAATAATATAAAAGTGTATAATAAAGCCCAATAATGTCCAAAACAGAATATAATATAGCATGGAACAATCAAAATTTATAGATACGTTGGAGACGTATCAAGCATCCCCAAGCTTAATTCCTGCTCGTCCTCGAGTAGGTAAATGATAAAAACAGAATTTTTGATGTGGAATGCTACTTGGCATAATTTCAATGTAATTCTCCTAATTGTGGTATGAATATTCAGACCTGAAAGATTCAAGATAAAGGTTTAATATTAACATAAAAGTAATAATACTTCAAGCATACTAATTAAGCAATTATGTCCTCTCAAAATAACATGGCCAAAGAAAGTTCATCCCTACAAAATCATATAGTTTAGTCATGCTCCATTTTCGTCACACAAGAATGCTCTCATCATGCACAACCCCGATGACAAGCCAAGCAATTGTTTCATACTTTAGTAATCTCAAACTTTTTTCAACCTTCACGCAATACATGAGCGTGAGCCATGGATATAGCACTATGGGTAGAATAGAATATAATAATGGGGGTTATGTGGAGAAGACAAAAACGGAGAAAGTCTCACATCAACGAGGCTACTCAATGAGCTATGGAGATGCTCATCGATTGATGGTAATGCAAGGAGTAGGGTTTGCCATGCAACGGATGCACTAGAGCTATAAATGCATGAAAGCTCAACAAAAGAAACTAAGTGGGTGTGCATCCAACTTGCTTGCTCACGAAGACCTAGGGCATTTGAGGAAGTCCATTGTTCGAATATACAAGCCAAGTTCTATAATGAAAAATTCCCACTAGTATATGAAAGCTACAAAACAAGAGACTTTCTATCATGAAGATCATGGTGCTACTTTGAAGCACAAGTGTGGAAAAAAAGGATAGTAGCATTGTCCCTTTTTTTGGGGGGGGGCTTTTTTTGGCCTTTCTCTTTTTTTTGGGACAATGCTCTATGAATGATGATCATCACACTTCTATTTATTTACAACTCAATGATTATAACTTGATACTAGAACAAAGTATGACTCTATATGAATGCCTCCGGCGGTATACCGGGATAACAATGAATCAAGAGTGACATTTATGAAAAATTATGAACGGTGGCTTTGCCACAAATATGATGTCAACTACATGATCATGCAAAGCAATATGACAATGATGAGTGTGTCATAATAAACGGAACGGTGGAAAGTTGCATGGCAATATATCTCGGAATGGCTATGGAAATGCCATAATATGTAGGTATGGTGGCTGTTTTGAGGAAGATATGAGGAGATTTATGTGTGAAAGAGCGTATCATATCACGGGGTTTGGATGCACCAGAGAAGTTTGCACCAACTCTCAATGTGAGAAAGGGCAATGCACGGTACCGAAGAGGCTAGCAATGATGGAAGGGTAAGAGTGCGTATAATCCATGGACTCAACATTAGTCATAAAGAACTCACATACTTATTGCAAAAATCTACAATTCATCAAAAACCAAGCACTACGCGCATCCTCCTAGGGGGATAGATTGGTAGGAAAAGACCATCGCTCGTCCCCGACCGCCACTCATAAGGAGGACAATCAAAGAACACCTCATGTTTCAAATTTGTTACATAACGTTTACCATACGTACATGCTACGGGACTTGAAAACTTCAACACAAGTATTTATAAAATTCACAACTACTCAACTAGCACAACTTTAATATCACTACCTCCATATCTCAAAACAATCATCAAGCATCAAACTTCTCTTAGTATTCAGCACACTCATAAGAAAGTTTTTTACTAGTCTTGAATACCTAGCATATTAGGATTATTTAAGAAAATTACCATGTTGTTTAAGACTCTCAAAATAATATAATTGAAGTATGAGAGAATAATAGTTTCTATAAAACAAAACCACCACTGTGCTCTAAAAGATATAAGTGAAGCACTAGAGCAAAAACTATATAGCTCAAAAGATTTAAGTGAAGCGCATAGAGTATTCTAATAAATTCTGAATCATGTGTGTCTCTCTCAAAAGGTGTGTCCAGAAAAGTTGATTGTGGTGAACTAAAGAGCAAAGACTCAAATCATACAAGATGCTCCAAGCAAAACACATATCATGTGGTGAATAAAATATAGCTCCAAGTAAAGTTACCGATGGAAGTAGACAAAAGAGGGGATGCCTTCCGGGGCATCCCCAAGCTTTGGCTTTTTGGTGTCCTTAGATTATATTGGGGTGCCATGGGCATCCCCAAGATTAGGCTCTTGCCACTCCTTGTTCCGTAATCCATCAAATCTTTTACCCAAAACTTGAAAACTTCACAACACAAAACTTAACAGAAAATCTCGTGAGCTCCGTTAGCGAAAGAAAACAAAACACCACTTCAAGGTAATGTAATGAACTCATTCTTTATTTATATCGGTGTTAAACCTACTATATTCCAACTTCTCTATGGTTTATAAACTATTTTACTAGCCATAGATTCATCAAAATAAGCAAACAACACACACAAAACAGAATCTGTCAAAAACAGAACAGTCTATAGTAATATGTAACTAACCCAAACTTATGGAACTCCAAAAATTCAGCCAAACTATGAAGACCAAGAAAATTTGTTTATTTATCATCAAAAATTGGAATCAATATTTTATCACGTTCTGGTGATTTTTAACAATTATTTTCGTGAATGGAAAGTTTCTGCAATTTTCATCAAGATCAAATAACTATCATCCAAGAAGATCCTATAGGTTTAACTTGGCACAAACACTAATTAAAACATAAAAACAAATCTAACCAGAGGCTAGATCAAATATTTATTCCTAAACAGAAGCAAAAAGCAAAAAATAAAAATAAAATTGGGTTGCCTCCCAACAAGCGCTATCGTTTAACGCCCCTAGCTAGGCATAAAAGCAAGGATAGATCTAGGTATTGCCATCTTTGGTAGGCAATCCATAACTGGCTCTAATGATAGATTCATATGGTAATTTTTTTTTAGGAAAATGTTCCATGCCTTTCCATAACGGAAATTAGAATCTAATATTTCCTTCCTTCATATCAATAATTGCACCGATCGTTCTAAGGAAAGGTATACCAAGATTAATAGGACATGAAGGATTGCAATCTATATAAGGAACAATAAAATCTACGGGCACATAATTCCTATTTGCAATAATAACAACATCATTAATTCTTCCCATAGATTTCTTAATAGTGGAATCCGCAAGGTGCAAGTTTAAAGAGCAATCATCAAAATCACGGAAACCTAGCAAATCGCACAAAGTCTTTGGAATCATGGAAACACTAGCACCCAAATCACACAAAGCATAGCATTCATGATCTTTAATTTTAATTTTAATAGTAGGTTCCAACTCATCATAAAGTTTTCTAGGGATAGAAACTTCCAACTCAAGTTTTTCTTCATAAGATTGCATCAAAGCATCAATGATATGTTTAGTAAAGTTAGTCAAAAAAACGATATGTTTAGTAAAAGCTTTATTTGACTATAAGCATGAGGAGAATTTAGCATGGATTGCAACAAGGAAATACAATCTATCAAAGAGCAATTATCATAATTAAATTCCTTGAAATCCAAAATAGTGGGTTCATTAATATCTAAAGTTTTGATCTCTTCAATCCCACTTTTACCAATTTTTGCATCAAGATCTAAAAACTCCGGATTTTTGGAACGCCTTCTAGGTAAAGGTGGATCATATTCAGTCCCATTATTATCAATATTCATATTGCAAAACAAAGATTTCATAGGAGACACATCAATAAATTTTAGATCTTCATCTTTATTCTCCCAAAAAAATTCTGGCTTAGCGGCCATCTTATTAACTAAGGTGGCCTGCTTATCCGAAACGTCAGCTATTAACTTCTCAAGATGAGCAATCTGAGATTTCAAACCATCAAATTCTTTAGATATATCATCGAGATCATTATTCATATAATCCATAAAGCTTTTTTGTTCCTTAAGCTTGTTTCTAAAGAAATTATTATGCTCAAATTGTAAGACCATAAAACTCCTGACGTTGCTTTCGATCTCTTCTAACCTTTTAAGGTGAAGATCATGAAATCTAGGCAGGGCCATCATGACAAGCAAGCAATCCAACATAGGAGCAAACAAGAAGCAAGCGAAAAAAAGGCGAATGGAAAAGAGAGGGCGAATAAAACGGCAAGGGTGAAGTGGGGGAGAGGAAAACGAGAGGCAAATGGCAAATAATGTAATGCGGGAGATAAGGGTTTGTGATGGGTACTTGGTATGTTGACTTTTGCATAGACTCCCCAGCAACGGCGCCATAAATGGCTCGTTGTCAGGAGTCAAATCTTGACTTGACTTCGCGTAAGCCTCCCCGGCAACGGCGCCAGAAATCCTTCTTGCTACCTCTTGAGCACTGCGTTGGTTTTCCCTTGAAGAGGAAAGGGTGATGCAGCAAAGTAGTGTAAGTATTTCCCTAAGTTTTTGAGTACTAAGGTATCAATCCAGTAGGACGCCACGCACGAGTCCCTCGCACCTACACAAACAAATAAATCCTCGCAACCAACGCAATAAAGGGGTTGTCAATCCCTTCACGGTCACTTACGAGAGTGAGATCTGATAGATATGACAGGATAATATTTTTGGTATTTTTATGATAAAGATGCAAAGTAAAATAAAAGGTAATAAAAATAGCTAAGTGTTGGAAGATTAATATGATAGAAAATAGACCCGGGGGCCATAGGTTTCACTAGAGGCTTCTCTCGAGAGCATAAGTATTACGGTGGGTGAACAAATTACTGTTGAGCAATTGACAGAGTTGAGCATAGTTATGAGAATATCTAGGTATGATCATGTATATAGGCATCACGTCCGAGACAAGTAGACCGACTCCTGCCTGCATCTACTACTATTACTCCACACATCGACCGCTATCCATCATGCATCTAGAGTATTAAGTTCATAAAAACAGAGTAACGCTTTAAGCAAGATGACATGATGTAGAGGGATAAACTCATGCAATATGATATAAACCCCATCTAGTTATCCTCGATGGCAACAATACAATACGTGCCTTGTTGCCCCTACTGTCACTGGGAAAGCACACCGCAAGATTGAACCCAAAGCTAAGCACTTCTCCCATTGCAAGAAAGATCAATCTAGTAGGCTAAACCAAACTGATAATTCGAAGAGACTTGCAAAGATAACCAATCATACATAAAACAATTCAGAGAAGATTCAAATATTGTTCATAGATAAACTTGATCATAAATCCACAATTCATCGGTCTCAACAAACACACCGCAAAAGAAGATTACATCGAATAGATATCCACAAGAGAGGGGGAGAACATTGTGTTGAGATCCAAAAAGAGAGAAGAAGCCATCTAGCTAATAACTATGGACCCGAAGGTCTGAGGTAAACTACTCACACATCATCGAAGAGGCTATGGTGTTGATGTAGAAGCCCTCCATGATCGATGCCCCCTCCGGCGGAGCTCCGGAAAAGGCCCCAAGATGGGATCTCACGGGTACAGAAGGTTGCGGCGGTGGAATTAGGTTTTTGGCTCTGTATCTGGTTGTTTGGGGGTACGTAGATATATATAGGAGGAAGAAGTATGTCGGTGGAGCAACGTGGGGCCCATGAGGGTGGAGGGCGCGCCCCCATACCTCGTGCCCTCCTGGTTGATGTCTTGACGTAGGGTCCAAGTCCTCTGGATCACGTTCCCGAAGGTTTCATTCCGTTTGGACTCCGTTTGATATTCTTTTTCTGCGAAACTCTGAAATAGCTAAAAACAGCAATTCTAGGCTGGGCCTCCGGTTAATAGGTTAGTCCCAAAAATAATATAAAAGTGTATAATAAAGCCCAATAATGTCTAAAACAGAATATAATATAGCATGGAACAATCAAAAATTATAGATACGTTGGAGACGTATCATCACCCTCATGTACTCCCTGTACTCAAGCGCACTATAATGTCGCCGATCAACGCGTTCTCCGAGCCGGAGATCCTAAGGTCCGTACTGCCTTCGGGCGCTGCGTGTTGTCACTCAACAGTGGCATGGCGGCACTTGACGACCAGTTTGCCGGCAAAGTGCTGATGGTAATCATCAATGGCGACCGGTATCTCGTCTCGCCTGACGACCTTGTCAAAGCTCTTGGCATTGCGCACTCCATCCAAATAAGTGACTTTCTCGTCGAAGTATGTCCGCCACCGGCTGATTTCTTCGTCAGGTTCCAGACAACTTTCGACTGCAGTCGTGTGTTCAAATCTTCCCGGCGTTTGTTCTTCAATGGCACGCTGGTGACCTTTGATTGATGGCACCTAGGATGGGGCTCGGTGCCCTCTAAGCTTGAGTTTTTAACAAATCTTACCTTCCACGGCATGCCTCGACGTGCTTGGAACATCGAGTCCATGAATGAGCTTATCAACGACCTTGGAGGTGAGCTCGTAAGTATGTTTGTTCCTCTAGACAGCTGGGCTCTGACGGTTATGGCATGGATGAAGAAGTTGTCCACCATACTGAAGGTGATTGGTGTTGAGATATCGGTGCAGGAACCGGGGTTGTACTATTTGTCGCCACCAAGGCCGTCGTGGACCACGTTAGGGATGTACATGTATCGAGTGTTCGTGCATGTCGAAGAAGTGGTAAATCCATCAGTCGAAGTCCTGCCGCCGTCGCTGGTGCCAGGGTCCATCGACGACGTCCATTACAGGAGTCAATGTCAGACTTTCCCCGTGTTGCTCGGAACGATGGATGGCACAGGGCCTACTCCATCGCGCGGTGGAGGCCACTGCTTCTTTGGGAGAAGAGGCAGGGATCGCTGCCTGGATGTGCTCTAATTTGAGATAACAACTGAATCTTGTTAGATACTAGTTAAACCCGAGCTATCGGTGTGAAGCACTGGTGTGCCAATACATTTGATTGTGGCATGTTCTATTTTTTTATCTGAACTTTTTTTAGAAAGGGTCGTACATCAACTTAATGTGCTAGCAGAACTTATTATGTTGTGTGTCTATTTTCTTTGCACAACATTCAAGATATTTCCCTGTCATTGATAAAGACGATGAACCATTATGTACAGGTTCCTTGGTTTCAGCATAGTCCTACCCGTAGCAATCCACTGCTCCCACCCTGAATGTGCCGCCTGCGTGAAATTTTTGTATGCAAGTTCAGTGTGTGTCGGCGTTCTGGGAACGGGGGTCCCCAAACTTGCCTACCTCGACGAAAGAGCTTTACAAGCGGCATTGCCCTTCTTCACTCACGCGATATTGCTAGATCGGGCTTTCGCCCATTGTCCAACATTCCCCACTGCTGCTGTAAGTGCATCTAGTGCCACCCCTAGTTGGTTTCGGAGTATTGACGACACAGGTAGTAGTCCCTCATTGATTCGGTTTACCTACCGGAGATGACCCTTAAAAATGTATGAAGACATTGACGACAATGGTGGTATGTGAAGATATTCATATTGAAGACTATGACATGAGAAGACATTGAGTGAAGACTATGGAGCGCGAAGACTTAGTCGTTTCGTTGTTTCCTTTTCTTCTTTGTTGAGTCATCCACCGTACTGTTAAGTGGGTTCCAAGTGAACAAAGTCAGAGTGACTGAAGTGATGCTCAACCAAAATCCTATGTCTTCGAGCGAAGACAATGAGAGCAAACCTTATCCAGAGCTGGATGAGTCAGCTTTGCTTGTAGCCCAAGTAAAGTTGCCGCGTGTGTTTGAAATCTGACCATTGGAACACGTGTCAGTTCCTTAGTGACCCAGGGCCATTTCGGACAAATCAGGTCGGGTTGCCTAGTGGATATAAATAGCCCACCCCCTACACCATAAATTGGTGGCTGCTCAGAGTTAGTGCACCTTGAAGCCTTTGAGAGAGAGAAATCCTTTCGAGGACAAAGCCCAAACACCCAGAGCCAAAGAGTGTTAGGCATCACTGAAGTCTTTCTGTCTGAGTGACCTGAAGACTTATTACACTTGAGGACTGTGAATCCTCCAGCCGGTTAGGCGTCGCATTCTGAGCATCCAAGAGTCATTGTGGATCGCCGGTGAACGAAGTCTGTGAAGGTTTGGAAGTCTACCTTGAAGACTTACCAGAGTAATTGGGCGAGGACTGGGTGTCCTTAGCTCAAGGGGAATAAGGTGAAGACGTGGTCTTCTGAGTTGAATCTCAGCCTCCCTAACCAGACGTACAGTTGTCACAACAACTAGAACTGGTCCAACAAATCCTGTGTCATCATCAAGTGACTGGTTCTATCCTCTCCCTCTCATTACTTACTGTTTGTCTTCGTGAAGTCATTGCCTGATTGCCGTACCTGTTTGACTTCATTTGCTTGACTACTATTGTTGTTTGGCTTCATACTATCTTCCATCCTGATCTTTACTACCTAGCTGCTATTAGTCGTCGTGATTTCACTTCATTAAATACTTAACTATGGCTTGCTTAGTGTAGTCTACCTTCCGCTGCATTTAAATAGGTTCATTTCTATTGTTTGTCTTTGAAACTTCCATGTTTTGAAGACTTTCATGAAAGTCGCCTATTCACCCCCCCCCCCTCTAGTCGATACTAGCACTTTCAATTGGTATCAGAGCAAGGTACTCCCTTGTTCTATGCAATTCGGTTTAACCACCTGGAGTTTTAGCTATGTCGACTGCAGGGATAATCAAAGTCTCCGATGCTTGCCCCGTGTTCGATGGAACTGAATATCCCTACTGGAAGAATAAGATGCGCATGCATCTTGAAGCCATTGATGTCGACCTCTGGTATGTCGTCAAAAATGGCGTTCCCAAGACTGGTGAAGGTGTCACCCCTGCTGATGTCAAGAAGTTCATTCAACTGGACTCTACTGCCAAGAACATCATCTGTGGTCATCTGACCAAAGGACAGTATGGCCGCGTGAGTGCTCTGGAAACGTCGAAGCTAGTCTGGGACTGGCTGTCCAAGGTCAACGAAGGCGTCTCAACCCAGAGAGATCAAAGGATCAGTGTTCTTCGCAACCTCTTCAATCGCTTCAAGAGAAATGACAATGAAAATGTCCAGCTCACGTTTGATCGCCTCACCGACATCAAAAATGAGCTTCGTGCTCTCGGCGCCACTAAGATTACCAAGCATGAAATCATCAAGACACTACTGAGATCACTTGACAGCTCCTTTGACACCCTTGCCCTCATGATACAAGAACGCCTTGACTTCAAGACACTCGATCCGTCTGATATACTTGAGAGGCTCAACACACATGAGTTCCAGCTATCTGAGAAAAGAGATATCTATGGTCCCAACTATGACCGAACTCGCGCTTTGAAGTCAAGAGTTGTTTCCTCATCTGAAGAAGAATCTGACTGCAGTTCTGATGATCCTGAAGACATTGGAGAGGAACTTGCTATGCTTGTGAAGAAGTTCCAGAAGTTCACTAAGAAGAAGGGCTTCAGAAAGTCTTCACGATCCAGCTCAAGAAATGATGAAGCTTCCACTCATGACTACAAGAAGAGAACATGTCACAAGTGCAAGAAACCTGGACACTACATCTCTGAGTGAAGGAGAAGAAGAAGAAGGAGAAGAAGAAGAAGGAGAAGAAGGAGAAGGAGAAGAAGAAGAAGAAGGAGAAGAAGAAGAAGTAGAGGAAGAAGAAGAAGAGGAAGAAGAAGGAGCAGAAGAAGGAGCAGAGGAAGAAGAGGAAGAGGAAGAAGAAGAAGAGGAAGAAGAGGAAGAGGAAGAAGAAGAAGAGGAAGAAGACGAAGAGGAAGAAGACGAAGAGGAAGAAGAAGAAGAGGAAGAAGAAGAAGAGGAAGAAGAGGAAGAGGAAGAGGAAGGAATATGATTCTGATGACAAGAAGAAGAAGAAATCTTCAAAGTATTCTTCCAAGTCCTCATCCAAGTCTTCATCTCATAAGAAGAGCTCATCTGGCAAGGCTCGTGCTTTTGTTGGCAAGGAAATGGATTCAGAGGAGGAGTCTGCTTGTCATCAGACATTGTGCGATGTCCTCAAAAAGCAGATCCTGAACCGAAACCCTAGGAAAGAGGGTGTTGGGTTCGAGAGGAAAAGGAACATTGATGGTTCCTACTGGAAGCCTGAGCAGTACCCCAAAACCACATGGGTTGCTGCAAAGGGACCTTCAATGGACCCATCCACCTTATCTGGCTTTATCTGTGCTAACCTTATTATCATTGATGAATCGTTTGATGCAAACTACAAACTGTTCAAGAATCAGAATGGTGAAGTGTTTGCCAGGTATATTGGTACTAACTGCAGGAATGGGCCACCTATGAAGAAGATCTGGGTTCCAAAAAGCTGTCTTGAGAATCTTCCAATGAATGTCATCATGACACCACCCGGGAAGAAGACAAACCCCAGACCTAAGGCTTCATATGGTCCAAAGGCTTCATACAGGCAGAGGACTCACCTGAGTCACCCTAACGCCAATGTTTTGCAGGGAAACCATACTCAGACTTATGAATATGAGCGTGTGTCTTCAAACTGCTATGTTCATAAAACTAAGAACTTTTCTGCTTATTCATTTGAGTATCATTCATCTCCTGCATGGCTATTTGCTAGGGCTCCAAAGCCGAAGTTCTCAGATGTTGCACTTAGACTCATTGCTTCTAAGCCACCCCTGAAGATGTGGGCGGTTAAGAAGAATTAACTTTCTATTGCAGGGAAAGGTCTCCAGCCTGAAATCAAAGGCGTCTAATGCTATTGCTGGGGACCTAAAACATCTTGTAGGGATCAAGATCAAATGCCCAAATGGTCTCACTATGTATTTTGTTCCTGAATCGTTTGCCATACATCCTATCAGTCCTAATCTTGATCTGAGCTTCAATAATCCTCTTGCCCATCAAATGTTTATGCTTCACAATACTCTTGGTGAAGCCTATCCCCCTAACTGTACTGTAGGGTATGACACCTCATGCTTCAGAATGGATTATGGACAGCGGATGCACTAATCATATGACTGGTGATCGAAGTCTTCTCATGGACTCAACCTTACGTCCATCTGACAAGAGTCACATCACATTTGCTGTCACTGGTAAAAGCAAGGTATTGGGTCTAGGTAGAGTTGCAATCTCAAAGGATCAGCACATGGATAAAGTGATGCTTGTTGAATCCCTTGGTTTCAACTTAATGTTTGTCTCAATGCTTTGTGACTTGAACATGATTGTGATATTTGGAAAGTATCGTTGCCTTGTACTAATGGAATCTGACAAGTCTCTAGTCTTTGAAGGGTACCGGAAAGATGATCTGTACATGGTAGATTTCTCAGCAGGGCCGCGGCTTGCTGTATGTATTCTTGCAAAAGCTTCAGAGTGCTGGCTCTGGCATCGCAGGCTAGGGCATGCTGGCATGAGGAACTTACACACTCTCGCAATGAAGAAGCATGTCATAGGCATCGAGGGCGTCAAATTCAAGAAGGATCATTTGTGCGGTGCCTGCGAAGCTGGAAAGATGACTAGGGCCAAGCATCCCCTCGAATACAATCATGATGACATCTCAACCCTTCGAGCTGCTACACATGGACTTATTTGGCCCTACTCACTACTCCACCCTCACAACAACTGCTTGTCTCTATGGCTTCGTCATTGTTGATGATTACTCAAGATATACATGGGTGCACATAATTCTCTACAAGACTGAAGTGCAAGATGTCTTCAAACGCTTCGCCAACCGTGCCATGAACAATTATGGCGTCAAGATCAAGCATATCAGAAGTGACAACAGGACTGAGTTCAAGAACACTGGACTTGATCTTTATCTGGATACAATGGGAATCACTCATGAGTTCTCTGCTCCGTACACACCTCAGCAAAATGGCATCATGGAGCGCAAGAACAGAACCCTCATTGAGATGGCTCGAACAATGCTCGATGAATACAAGACACCAAGAAAGTTCTGGCCTGAAGCTATTGATACAGCATGTCATGTCATCAGTCGTGTTTACATCCATAAGCTTCTGAATAAAACATACTATGAGCTACTCACTGGCAAGAAGCCAAATGTCAGTTACTTCATAATATTTGGAGCTAGGTGCTGGATCAAGGATCCACATCACAAATCAAAATTTGCACCTAAAGCTCACGAAGGTTTCATGCTCAGTTACGAAAAGGACTCGCACTCCTACAGAGTCTTCAACCTCTATCTCTACAAAATCGTCGAGACTGTGGACGTACGGTTCGATGAAACCAATGGTTCACAAAGAGAGCTCCTGCCAAGTACACTAGACGAAGCTCCACCCAGTGAATCTATCAAGCTAATGGGAACTGGTGAAATCATGCCTTCTGAAGCACAGCCTGAAGAGGAACTTATCATTTCTGCACCTAACCAACCTGAAGACAATGTTCAGCCTGAAGACAATCCTTCCAATGTTGATAATGATCAGCAAGAGCAAAATCTTCGTCCAGTTCATCCTCGTGTTGCAAATGAAGTACAGATTGAGAAGATAATTGATAGCATCAATGCACCAGGTCCACTTACTCGCTCAAGAGCAACACAGTTAGCAAACTTCTGTGGGCACTTTGCCTTTGTGTCGATATCAGAACCCAAGAAAGTTGCTGAAGCCTTTATGGAACCTGAATGGATTCAAGCTATGCAAGAAGAGCTTCAACAGTTCAAGCTGAACAATGTTTGGGAACTTGTCAAGCGTACTGACCCTCGCAAGCATAACATAATAGGCACAAAATGGATATATCAAAACAAGCAAGATGAGCATGGTCAAGTCATCAGAAACAAAGCACGTCTCGTCGCCCAAGGATATACTCAAGTTGAAGGGATTGACTTCGATGAAACATTTGCTCCTGTGGCTAGGCTTGAAGCTATTCGGATACTGCTAGCCTATGCAAATCATCACAACATCTTGCTTTATCAAATGGATGTGAAGAGTGCATTTCTCAACGGCAAGATTGAAGAAGAAGTATACGTCGCACAACCACCTGGCATTGAAGATCCAAAACATCCTGATATGGTGTACAAGCTAAACAAAGCACTGTATGGCCTCAAACAAGCTCCTCGCGCCTGGTATGATACAATCAAAGACTTCCTGAAGAGCAAAGGCTTCAAACCTGGATCCCTCGATCCCACACTCTTCACGAAGACATATGATGGTGAACTGTTTGTGTGCCAAATCTATGTGGACGATATTATCTTTGGATGCACCAATCAGAAATATAGTGATGAGTTTGGACACATGATGCGAGAGCAATATCAGATGTCCATGATGGGTGAGCTGAAGTTCTTCCTTGGTCTTCAAATTCGTTAGCAAAGGAATGGCATCTTCATATCTCAAGAGAAATACCTCAAAGATTGCCTGAAGAAGTTTGGAATGCAAGATTGCAAAGGTTGCACGATGCCAACGCTAGCCAAACACCATCTGGGTCCCGACGACAATGGTAAAGAGTCTGATCAAAAGGTATACCGCTCCATGATTGGTCCTTTACTTTATCTATGTGCATATAGGCCAGATATTATGCTTAGTGTTTGCATGTGTGCTCGATTCCAAGTGGCACCAAAGGAATCGCATCACTTAGCTGTGAAGCGAATTCTTCGATATTTGGCTTACACCCCAACATTAGGATTATGGTATCCAAAGGGCTCAGAGTTTGATCTGGATGGATTTTCGGATGCTGATTATGCTGGTGACAAGGTGGATCGCAAGTCTACATCGGGCACATGTCACTTTCTAGGACGATCACTTGTCTGTTGGTCTTCAAAGAAGCAGAACTGTGTATCACTCTCCACTGCTGAATCTGAATACATTGCTGCTGGATCTTGCTGCGCTCAGCTTCTATGGATGAAGCAAACTCTCAAGGACTATGGCATCCATTTGAAACAAGTACCTCTCTTCTGTGACAATGAAAGCGCCATCAAGATTGCCAACAACCCAGTTCAGCACTCGAAGACAAAGCACATTGAAATTCGTCATCACTTTCTCAGAGATCATGTCATGAAGGAAGATATTGATATCATTCACGTCAACACTGAAGAGCAACTGGCAGATATCGTCACAAAGCCCTTGGATGAGAAAAGGTTTTGCAAGTGACGGTGTGAGCTAAATATCTTGGAATCCTGTCCTGTGATCAGGCACACATCCTAACACTTATGCATGTTGATGACTTAGATGTACAACACACGAAGTAAAGTATATCTTCAATCAATGAAGACTTACATTCTGAGTGTGAATACATTAACGTGGAATTTGACTTCGGAGCGCCACGATAATTGTGCACCGTGTCTGGGTCAATACTTCCTATACGGTGGGTAATGCCACCACCAAATTCTTCTGTTTGAAGTGTTTTACTCATGGCGTTACTTTTGCTATGTCTTCGCATTTGGTTTGTCTTCAATTTCAACTTGTCTTCATGATTATCTTCTCTGTGTTGTTTTCTGATATATATACAAATTAGTGTTTTGTCCTCTACAGCATTCACTTATAGCTATGTCTTCCTTGTTGAATCTTTTGAACTAAGTGAATGTGATCGGACCCTAATCTATCTATGCTTTCCAATCTCAAACTCTATCTGTCCAAATCATATGCATTATATTGAAATTGTCGAATGTCTTCTCTGCGTCCTTGTCAGCAGAAGATACAGAGACAAACATTAAATCCGCTTTAAATGCTCTATCCTTATTGCCTGAAATTCGGAGAAGCCGGAACGACCATCCGACAGTTCAGGCGGGCGTGGGAACGTGGGACAACTCCAAGTATGTTGCATGCTTGCCACGTGTTCCTCAGATGTGAACCGCCAGGGGCACCTGCGTAATTGCAATGTGCCGCATACTTCCTTATAAATTCATGTCCCCTGCGGTCAAGAAAACCTTCTTCCACCTCTCCACCTCGTCAAAACCCTAGCGCCACCGCTAGCTCTCGACGACGCCGGCGACGAAGCGCTTAGCTGACGCGACTTCACCGACGCCGTCCTCACGCCGGCCACGGACATCGTCCTCTCCGCCATCACCGTAGGTGTCCTCCATCGCCAAGTTAGCGCACGGTGGATTGAACTACTCGGTCTCCTACTCTTCCCATCTAGCAGTTCATCGTGTGGTAAATAAAACTCTCTTTTTACCATCTTTTTGATCCTAAAAGATTCATCCTGGTTACCGAAAGTGGTTTCTGCCTACTCAATGTTAGATCTATCATGTCTGCATCTCATATAATGCCTAGTATATTCACTTAAGCTTCACATCTAGTTAGATTCCTCACTTGTACTTATTCTTGGATTCGTACAAATCTGGAACCAACTCTCAGCACATAAGTGAATGTCTTCGCATCATGAGGTCAATGTCTTCAAACTGATTTATCTTCAAAATCTTTTGAGAATGCATATGACCTCTCCCCTTCCCTCGCATCTCTAATGCTGTCACAGGTACATGTCCGTGGGAGAATCCCATGGTTCTCATAGTCTGCATTCGTTTGCAGAATTCTTACAGCATCACATTAACTCTCCCGAAGCCAGTTCCTGTTTAACCAGCAAGCGGAAGCCTTTGAAGCCTTTGAACGTGTTGAAGCCATTCAGTTTGAAGTTCATGGCTATAGAGAAATCAGCTAGGAAGGGTGGCAGACAGCGTCGTGGGGGAACATCAAGAGATTTGCCTGATGACCTCTCAGAGTTGTACAAGACAGATCCAGAGGAGGATTACAATCAGCGCAAGACACGAATCCAATGGATTCGAAGATATTGGGCCGAACAATGGTTTAAATACAAGTTTGTGACCCAGGAGTACGCTAAAAAGCATGCCATCAAGAGTCGATGGGGTGATATTCTCTTTCGAAGCCTTCCTCCCAAGACTAGAGCTGAAGCCATCGCACAGGGTTTCTATCCCTGTATGGTCCGTGGACCACAGCCTGACAATGCCGACCCATCATCACTGCTCTGGTGTCGTAACGATAATCTCTTCAAGTGCAATTTCTAGCACGCAAAGGCATCGGCCAAGGAAAACAAGAAGTCATTGGGACTAGACTTCAACCTTGGTCCTTCTGCTCCCCGGGCTGATGGCACACGCGATGCTGAACCCAATATCATCGGCCCTTTCTACAACCTTGAGGCCTCATCACCCACATTTCTGTTCAAGGTGCCAAAGTGGATCATTCTGATGATGATGCCGACACTGATGAAGCCCCTGCTCCTACTCCAAAGCCGCAGAAGCAAAAGAAGGCTAAAGCTTCAAAATCAGCTGTTGCTCCAAAAGCTTCACGTATGAAGCCACTGGCTACTGCACCTCCTGAAGACAGTGTGCAGTCTGAAGATCTATCACGTATCTCCAAGAAGACGGAGATGAAGAAGAAATACGTCAAGAGTAATGGTCAGGCATTAACCCCTACTGCCATTCTACGAGACGAACACATTGATCTGTCAAGTGATGATGATCTTGGAGATGACGCTCTTGAGCAACTGATAAAGAGCAAGGAAGAAGCAGAAATCTTCAATGATTTGCCGCTCTTTGACGTGGCAATCATCAACAACTTCATTGATGAGTGGTTTGACACCCCCAATCTCAGCTTTGAAGATCTGCAACTTCCAATTGGCCTCAGCGTCTCCTTCAATGGCGACATTGCTCCTGAGCTAGCTCTAGCTCAGCGCATCGTTGAACTGAAGCACAAGATCGACTATGAGAAAGCTCAGTTCAAGAAGCACATGGCAAAGCTCAGCATGCAAGATGTCAAAAAATTCAAAGTTATGCTGCACGAGCTCAAGGAAGCTTTTCTTAAGAAACGTGAAGAAGCTAAAGGTTCTCGTGAGCGCATGAAGAATCTGGCTGACAAGTGCGTGCAAGCCTACAATGAAGCTGAAAAGCGCAAGGCTCTTGGACGTCCTGGCATCGACCCCAGAATGGCTACCAAGAAGAAGAAGAAGCCATCAACTGACCAATCTGCACCTTCAAGGCGGGAAGAACCTCGCATTGTCTTCCCAAGCAGCATGTCCGGCTCGAAGCCAAAGGTCAAGTCAACCACTTCAGAACTAAAGAAGACAAGGGATGCCGAGGCTGAAGCCAGAAAGAGAAAAAATCCTGAAACTTCTGATGTCGCTCCCTCCAAGAAGAAGCGCAAAAACCAAGAAAGATCGGGCTGCTCCCACAGAGCCCCTTGTTGTCGAGCCCATCTCGGTTGCTCGTCCTGACTCTTCGCATCAAGAACGACGGATGATAGTTCATGAGCCTACTTCCACAGAGGCTCCTGAAGCTGAAGACATTCCAGCAGTTGACCCCGCCGCTGCTGAAGACATTGGTCACCATGACAATGTTGTAGATGATGTAGTTCTTCCTCAGATCGAGCACAATTTGGTATCATCGCCTGTCCTCACGAACAGCGAACTAATCAGCATTGGTCGTCCTCTGACGCCAATTGCTCAGGATGCATCATGGGCTGATCACCCACAACAACAAGACATTCCGAGTACTCCCCAACAACATATCACCCCACCAGTGCAAGAAGAGGATGATGACTTTGAGGCCCAGCCAACTCCAACTCCACAAGCGTCGCCAATGTTAAGCAGGCTTCGCAAAGGACCAAGGCCCCAAGTCCCTCCTTCGAGCGTTCTAGAAGGAGAAGTGCACCACCAATCTGTTGCACGTCAGGTGTTTCCAGAAGCCACTCCTACTGTGAATGTCTCCGAGTCTGAAGCTAAAATTGCTGAAGACAATCCGGCTGCATCAGCCGAAGACAAACAAGCAGAAGAACGTGTACCTACTCCCAACATCACTGAAGAAGTTGTTCCTGAAGTGAACGTGTCTATGCCCGACCCTCCAGGTCCTCGAGTGGAGGTTGAGAATCCTGAGGCTGCCACCACTAACACCACTGAAGCCAATGACGTGGTCATGGCTGAAGACAATGTGGAGCCTGCACCAAACACTGTGCCAGAAGCCAATGAAGCCAATGATGCACCTGCAACAGATGTGCAGCCTGACGCCTCTGTTGATGCCACTGCTCCAGTTCCGCCACCAAGGCCACATACGATCGAGCAAGCATACAACTATGGCCAGCTTATCACTGTCAAATGGCCTCGTCTTGTTCCTCCACCTGCTGCTGGTCCCCAATTTGACTATCACGTCGAGCGCAGGCCTCAGGTTCAGAAGCCAATGCCAAGGCTGCCTAGGTTTCCAGGCACTACATCTGCACCCGGATCATTCAATGTCAATGGCTTGAAAGCACACAACACCTTCTTTGATAGCGCCAAGAACCCCTACTCTAAGGCAAGAATATCTTCTGATCGGTACTGGAGCTATCAGCAGCGCAGTTATTACTCATGCATCTTGAGGGAGTCCTGGATTAGGAGGTGTTCCGATAGCCGGACTATACCTTCAGCCAGACTCCTGGACTATGAAGATACAAGATTGAAGACTTCGTCCCGTGTCCGGATAGGACTTTCCTTGGCGTGGAAGGTAAGCTTGGCGATGCGGATATTCAAGATCTCCTACCAATGTAACCGACTCTGTGTAACCCTAACCCTATCCGATGTCTATATAAACCGGATGGTTGTAGTCCGTAGGACAATCATCTTCATACACAATCATACCATAGGCTAGCTTCTAGGGTTTAGCCTCCTTGATCTCGTGGTAGATCTACTCTTGTACTACCCATATCATCAATATTAATCAAGCAGGATAGGGTATTACCTCCATCGAGAGGGCCCGAACCTGGGTAAAAACATCGTGTCCCTTGTCTCCTGTTACCATCCGGCCTTGACGCACAGTTCGGGACCCCCTACCCGAGATCCGCCGGTTTTGACACCGACATTGGTTCTTTCATTGAGAGTTCCTCTGTGTCGTCGCCTTTAGGCCCGATGGCTCCTTCGATCATCAACAACGATGAGGTCCAGGGTGAGACTTTTCTCCCCGGGCAGATCTTTGTCTTCAGCGGCTTCGCTCTGCGGGCCAACTCGCTTGGTCACCTGGAGCAGATCGAAAGCTACACCCCTGGCCATCAAGTCAGGTTTGGAAGCTTAAACTACATGGCTGATATCCGCGGAGACTTGATCTTCGACGGGTTCGAGCCACAGCCAAGCGCGCCGCACTATCTCGAGGGGCATGATCTAGCTCTGCCTCCGAACAGTGTCCTGGAGGCCGCATACGCACCGGTTCCGACCCTTAATTCGGAGCCTATTGCATCAATCGAGGATGAGCGGTTGGACGTCGCCTCGGGGGCTGCGATCTCAAAGGCGATCGAGCCGAACGCCAGCCCCGCACTCCGCGGGACCCGTGACTCTGAGAGTCCGGACTCTTCTCCGGACTCCGAACCTCCCGTGCCCCTACCAATCGAATCTGATTGGGCACCCATAATGGAGTTCACCGCCGCGGACATCTTTCAGCACTCACCTTTTGGTGACATCCTGAATTCTCTCAAGTCTCTCTCTTTATCAGGAGAGCCCTGGCCGGATTACGGTCAGCAAGGATGGGATTCGGACGATGAAGAAATTCAAAGCCCACCCACCACCCACTTTGTAGCCACTGTCGATGATTTAACCTACATGCTTGACTTCGGCTCCGAAGACTTCGATGGTATGGACGACGAGGTAGGAGACGAACAGGAACCAGCACCTGTAGGGCGCTGGAAGGCCACCTCGTCATATGACATATATATGGTGGATACTCCAAAAGATGGAGATGGCAACGGAACAGCGGGGGATGACACCTCCAAGAAACAGCCGAAGCGCCGGCGTCAGCGGCGCCGCTATAAATCCCGCCAAAGCAAAAAACGGCGATTCCGGCACGGGAGATAATACTACCCCGGATAGCGCCGAAGAACACCCAACCCAGCAAGATTCGGCGCAGGAAGATGGAGAAGCCAGCCCTCATGAGAGAGCGGCAGAACGAGAGGTTGAGGATGATAACTATATGCCTCCCTCCGAAGACGAGGCAAGCCTCGACGATGATGAATTCATCGTACCATCAGACCCCGTCGAACAAGAGCGTTTCAAACACAGGCTTCTAGCCACGACAAACAGCCTCAAGAAAAAGCAGCCACAGCTTAGAGCTGACCAGGATTTGCTAGCTGACAGATGGACTGAAGTCCGGCCGAAGAGTATGAACTCGAGCGCCCCTCTAAGAGTTACCCAAAGCGCAGGCCGCTACCCCGATCAGAGGAGGAAGCGCCTACATCTCCAGCGCATGACATGGCAGACCGGCCACCTCGCGGTCGTGACAGAGAAGCCTCTCGGCCCTCCAACCAAGCCATGCCCCGATGCCGCTCAACTAAGGCACAGGAAAATGCGCCAGACCTGCGAGACGTACTGGAGGACAAGGAAAGACAAACAAGGTCGATCTACAGATCGCGCAGGCGCCCGATGACACGTGACGATGACCCTCACTCCGGATTCAACAAATCCGGCCGGCCGAACACAACAGACATAGCTCTTCTGAGCTGCGTCGTGACATAGCCCAGTACAGGGGCGCCGCACACCCACTATGCTTCACAGACGAAGTAATGGATCATAAAATCCCAGAGGGTTTCAAACCCGTGAACATCGAATCATACAATGGCACCACAGACCCGGCGGTATGGATCGAGGATTATCTCCTCCACATCCACATGGCACGTGGCGATGATTTACACGCCATCAAATACCTCCCGCTCAAACTTAAAGGACCGGCCCGGCATTGGCTTAACAGCTTGCCAGCAGACTCAATCGGTTCTTGGGAGGACCTGGAAGCCACATTCCTCGACAACTTCCAGGGCACCTATGTGCGACCACCGGATGCCGACGACTTAAGCCACATAATTCAGCAGCCAGAAGAATCGGCCACGCAATTCTGGACACGGTTCCTCACAAAGAAAAACTAGATAGTCGACTGTCCGGACGCAGAGGCCCTAGCAGCTTTCAAGCATAACATCCGCGATGAGTGGCTTGCCCGGCACCTGGGACAGGAAAAGCCGAAATCTATGGCAGCCCTCACAACACTCATGACCCGCTTTTGCGCAGGAGAAGATAGCTGGCTAGCTCGCAGCAACAACTTACCAAAGAACCCTGGTAGTTTGGATACCAAGGACAAAAGTGGCAGGACACGTTGAAATAAGCACAAGCGCCGCGTTAGCAGCGACAGCAATGAAGATACGGCAGTTAATGCCGGATTCAAAGGCTACAAATCCGGTCAGCGGAAAAAGCCAGTCAAAAAGAATACTCAGGGCCCGTCCAGTTTGGACCATATACTCGACCGCTTGTGCCAGATCCATGGCACCCCCGAAAGGCCAGCCAATCACACCAACAGGGACTGTTGGGTGTTCAAGCAGGCAGGCAAATTAAGAGATGAAAACAAAGACAAGGGGCTGCATAGCGATGACGAGGAGGAGCCCAGGCCGCCGAACAACAATGGACAGAAGGGGTTTCCCCCACAAGTGCGGACGGTGAACATGATATACGCAACCCACATTCCCAAGAGGGAGCGGAAGCGTGCGCTACGGGACGTATACGCGATGGAGCCAGTCGCCCCAAAGTTCAATCCATGGTCCTCCTGCCCGATCACTTTTGATCGAAGGGACCACCCCACTAGCACCCGTCATGGCGGCTTTGCCGCATTGGTTCTCGACCCAATCATCGACGGATTTCATCTCACAAGAGTCCTCATGGACGGCGGCAGTAGCCTGAACCTGCTTTACCAGGATACAGTGCGGAAAATGGGCATCGATCCCTCAAGGATTAAGCCCACAAAGACGACCTTTAAAGGCGTTATACCAGGTGTAGAGGCCAATTGTACAGGCTCGGTAACACTCGACGTGGTCTTCGGATCTCCGGATAATTTCCGAAGCGAAGAGTTAATCTTCGATATAGTCCCATTCCGCAGTGGCTATCACGCCCTGCTCGGACAAACCGCATTTGCAAAGTTCAATGCGGTGCCGCACTACGCATACCTCAAGCTCAAGATGCCAGGCCCTCGAGGAGTGATCACGGTCAATGGAAACACCGAACTCTCCCTCCGCACGGAGGAGCACACGGCGGCTCTTGCAGCGGAAGTACAAAGCAGCCTTCTTAGGCAACTCCCCAGTCCAGCCGTTAAAAATTCGGACACTGCCAAGCGCGCCCGGAGTAACCTACAACAAGACCGCCTAGCACGTTCTGAGCAGGCGTAGCAATGCGGCCCCAACCCCGGCCCTCGCAATATAGCAAAACCAGTACCTCGCGTACATAACTACGCCCTGGAAATACCATGGGCACAGGGGAAGGGGCACAATAATGGCACACCCAACATACGGCTTCAAACATACTAGGGGCTGCCGGATTCCTTTTTCTTACTTTCAGGACTCCACACTTTGGACGACCTGTTCGGCAATTCGACTGCCGCACAAACGATGCAAGATCCAGGGAAGCAGACAAAACCATGCCGCATTATGAAACTCACAGGTGGTCTCTGTTACGAGCAGTATACCTATTTTGAATACAATTCCATGGCCTGCCCCTGGTCAGGACATGTTAAATAGTCCAATACATTTCTTATTGCACTACTTGTATCGTTCGGCTCTGATAAATAGCCTCTTTATAAACAATGCATAACTTTTTGTCTATTTTTTGCATTATCCTCTTTTCATATATATGTTTATTAAATGACCTAACTGCACCCGTACATGATGGTACGGCAGATATGCCAGGGGCTTCAGTACCCCTTATTATGGTGTGAGAAGTCCGTCCACTTTCACAAGTGCGGCACCCCGAACTTATAGCACTATATGCATCGGTTCCGAATCATGATTTGGGTCAATAGTTGGGTTTGCCCGGCTCCTATGTTTTGGTGCCTTACGTTCTGCTATATCGTCTAAGGTAGCACTAGGAGAACCACTGCGATTGTGCCCCGGTTCAGCTGGGTTAAGCACCTCAGTGGAGAAAGCTAAAACTGACTGTCATGATGAGGCGAGAGACCGGTCGCTGTTCGAGAGGTTTTTCGAGTCCCTAAAGACTTATGCCGCTTCGAGCGAGGAGCTGGCTTTGTCTGGCCAAAGGCGTGGACAGCGCCCCGAACTCGGTCTTCCGAACTAGGGGCTTCGCCGAAATTTAAAATTATAAAGTTCTATGGCTAAGTGAGAGTGTTCAAGCATTATAGTCCGATTGCCTGGTTTGTTGTGCTGAGCGCCTCCCTCGAAGGACCCAACCATGGGAAAAAGAGTGCTCAGGTTTATCCCGAACACCCCAGCACTAGTGGCACGGGGGCAGAAGCCGACGACTGGCCATCTCTCAATTTTTTTAAACGGCCGCACAAAAAATAATATTTTAAATTCAATAAGCATTGCGTAGCGCATATGAACAAGTTTTCAGCGCACAGGATAAACACGAGCGAGTTCACTCAAATATTACATCTTTGGTGCATTCATCCGCCACAAGACGGGCACCTGCAAGAACATCCTTGTAGTAGTTCTCGGGCTTGCGATGCTCCTTCCCCACCGGCGGCCCGTCCTTCACAAGCTTCTCGCCATCCAACTTACCCCAGTGCACCTTCGCACGGGCAATGGCCCGACGGGCACCCTCGATGCAGACGGAGCGCTTGATGACCTCGAGCCTTGGACAGGCCTCCACCAGCCGCCGCACCAACCCGAAATAGCTCCCAGGCAGGGCCTCTCCGGGCCACAGCCGAACTATGAAGCCCTCCATGGCCTGTTCGGCCGCCTTGTGGAGCTCGACCAGCTGTTTCAGCTGGTTGCTCAGGGGCACGGGGTGTCCGGCCTCAGAATACTGAGACCAGAACACATTCTCCGTCGAGCTGCCCTCTTCAGCTCGGTAGAATGCGGCGGCGTCAGATATGCTGCGGGGAAGATCTGCAAACGCCCTTGGAGAACTCCAGATTCGGGTAAGTGACAAGTAGTTTACTTTTATATTTCTACTTTGCATTAAGAATGCCTTACCCGCTGCTATTTTTTTTTGCACCTCCTCCAACTCTTGGAGGGCCTTTTGGGCTTCGGCCTTGGCACCCTTGGCGGTCTCAAGGGCCGATGCGAGCTCGGACGCTTGCGCCTTTGACTCAAGCTCCAAACTCTCATGTTTTTTCATGAGAGCTTGCAGCTCTTGCTGCACCTCGCCAACCTGAGACCCAAGTCTTTCTCGCTCGATACGCTCCTCGGCCATCTCCTTTTCAACCTCAGATAGCGCACGCTTGAGGGTCGCCACCTCAGATGTGGCCCCTATAATAAGCAGTATGATCCTGTTATTTTTTGCAATCACGCCTCTCCATAGGCAACTTTTTCTGTAGGCTATTTCTTACCTTCCTTTTCCTCGAGCTGCCGTTTGGCAAGGCCGAGCTCTTGCTCGGTCCGCCCTAGGTCCTTTTTTAGGACATCCACCTGCGCAGTTAGTGCGGCGGTGGCTAGCAGCGAAGCCTGCATACGCATATTGACTCTTTATTGTTAGACTCCTGCGAAAATCAATAGATCCTCTATTCGGCTTTTCTTTCCGAACACCAAACAGAGCATCAGGGGCTACTGTCTATGTGGTACTATTTTGACATATTTTTACTTACCTCAAAGCCTGTCAGAAGGCTAGCGCAAGCTTCAGTCAGTCCGCTATTGGCGGACTGAACCCTCTGGATCACCGTACTCATAATAGTATGGTGCCCCTTGTCGATGGAGGCGCCGTCAAGCACCTCCAGCAGATGGTCCAGCGACTCCGGTTGGACGGAAGTCGCTGGCTTAGAAGGCTTGCTCCTTTTTGAAGGAGTTTGCCTACCGCGGCTCGGAACTGTTGAAGATTCCGGCACGGTGTTCGGCTCAAAGCCGGACTTGAGGCCCTGGGGGGTCTTGTCCCCTTCACTCCTGGAGTCCGGGAGGTTGCCTTGCGGCTCCTCCAGGACCACCTCCTCCTGCCCCGGAGCTTGTCGCAACGCCACTTCGGCGTCATCCGCCGTGCGGGTGGAGACAGCGGGCAGAACGGAGTTCACGTCCGATGAGTCCAGGGAGCCGCCCGACGATTCGTTGTATTCGGCTTGGGGCGGGCTGCATAATCACATTTGACATTAAGGAAAGTTGTGCAACAAAGGAACATCATGAGTTACTCTGATATCCGAACTTACGATGTCGCCGGACGCTTGGCCCTGTTCGGCCACTCCTCTTCGCTCTCTTCGGCGTCGTGGGAATAGTCCGGCGGAGGGGTCTTCCTTTTCCTATACCCCTCGGCCTCCCCTGCTGGGGCGGCCTTCTTCTCCTCTTCTCCCTCTGCTGGGGAGGAGAACCTTCTTCTTCCTCCTCCTCGTTTTCGCGGGAGGAGGGCGCCTCGGACTCGTCAGACGACGAGTCCGACACCACCATGTTACGGGCGCTCTTTCGAGTCCCCGTGGTCTTCTTCTTCTTGACTTTCTTCTCCGGCACCACATAAGGTGCCAGAGTCAGCAGCTTCACTAGAAGCGCAGGGGCTGGGTCCTCGAGCAGGGGAGCCGGATAGTTAATTGGTCCGGATATCGCCTGCCAGGCCTGTCAAAGGTAAGGGAGTTTAGATCCCGCACAGAGTCAAAACTGTGAAAGAAAAAATAGCTTAGTATCCTGTAAAAGGCGAAGATGGCTTACCTCGCTAGCGTTACGCTGCGAGCTGTACTCGCGGTCCTTGGAGGCGGATGCGGGAGCTTCGACGCCCTTGAAAAGCACCTTCCAAGCATCTTCGTACGTCGTGTCGAAGAGCCCGTTAAGGGTTGGGTGCTACGCCGGGTCAAACTCCCACAAACTGAAGCCCCGTTGTTGGCACGGGAGGATCCGGCGAACGAGCATAACCTGGACTATATTAACAAGACGGATTGGCTTGCTCACCAGGGACTGGATGCAAGTTTGCAATCCGGTCACCTCTTCTTCGTTGCCCCACGACAGGCCCGTCTCCTTCCAGGACACTAGCCGCGTGGGGGGGCCGGATCGGAACTCGGGGGCTGCGACCCATTTTGGATTGCGTGGCTCGGTGATGTAAAACCACCCTGCTTGCCACCCCTTTAGGGTCTCCACAAAGGAGCCCTCGAACCATAGGACATTGGCCATCTTGCCTGCCATGGCACCTCCGCACTCCGCTTGGCTGTCGCGCACCACCTTGGGCTTGACGTTGAAGGTCTTGAGCCAGAGGCCAAAATGGGGGCGGACGCGGAGGAAGGCCTCACACACGACGATAAACGTCGAGATGTTGAGGATGAAGTTTGGGGCCAGATCGTGGAAATCCAGGCCGTAGTAGAACATGAGTCCCCGGACAAATGGGTGGAGTGGGAAACCCAGTCCGCGGAGGAAGTGGGGAAGGAAAACTACCCTCTCATGGGGCCTTGGGGTGGGGAGAAGCTGCCCCTTCTCGGGAAGCCGGTGCAGGATGTCCTTGGACAGGTATCCGGCCTTCCTCAGCTCTTTTACTTGGGCCTCCGTGACGGAGGAGACCATCCATTTGCCTCCTGCTCCGGACATTGTTGGAGAATGTTGAGGTGAAAAGGGCGGGCTTGGGCGCTGGAGCTCGAGTGCGCGAGAAAAGGATTGGCAAAGGAGGAAGAAGGCGTAGGTAAAAAGGTGGATCCTTATCCCCTTATATGGGCGGATGCGGTTATGCGTCCCCACCTGCCTAATAAAACTCGCTTGCCTCCCAAGCGCCGTGATAAATGGCGCGATTGGGTTACCCACGTGTGTATTGATGAGAATCCCTTAAAAAGGGCACACGATCTCTGCTTCGACAGGACGTACCAAGGAAACCGCCTCGCAGAACGTGCTGAGGTGGAAAAGTAAAAACGATTCGTAAAGAACTTGGCCGTAGTGTAATGACGCACTGCGGAATACGTCAGCAGATTTGATTTGTGTTAATGTTATTCTCTCTATGGCAATATGTGGAAACTTATTTTGTAGAGCCGGACACTATTTTTGGTGTTTACAATCTTCTATGGAGGACTTGGAGGAGGAACCCGCCTTGCAATGCCAAAGACAATCTGCGCGCCGGACTCGTCGTCATTGAAGCCTGGTTCAGGGGCTACTGAGGGAGTCCTAGATTAGGGGGTGTTCGGATAGCCGGACTATACCTTCAGCCGGACTCCTGGACTATGAAGATACAAGATTGAAGACTTCGCCCCGTGTCCGGATAGGACTTTCCTTGGCGTGGAAGGCAAGCTTGGCGATGCGGATATTCAAGATCTCCTACCAATGTAACCGACTCTGTGTAACCCTAACCCTATCCGATGTCTATATAAACCGGAGGGTTGTAGTCTGTAGGACAATCATCTTCATACACAATCATACCATAGGCTAGCTTCTAGGGTTTAGCCTCCTTGATCTCGTGGTAGATCTACTCTTGTACTACCCATATCATCAATATTAATCAAGCAGGAGTAGGGTATTACCTCCATCGAGAGGGCCCGAACCTGGGTAAAAACATCGTGTCCCTTGTCTCCTGTTACCATCCGGCCTTGACGCACAGTTCGGGACCCCCTACCCGAGATCCGCCGGTTTTGACACCGACACATCTTATACAATCACGGTCGCATTTTTTCACATATGCGTCTTGATACTGAAGCCATAACTGGTCTGCCCTGTTTGGAAGAAGTGTTGGATTGCTTCAGAGAGTCTGGCTTGTTGCAGTTCGTCACTGACAAGGAGCACTGGAATTAAGAATTGCTGCTCCAATTCTATGCCACTCTTCATATTTGTGGCTACAACAGGGATCCGAAGACTTGGATCCTTGAGTGGATGACATGCAATGTTCATCATGAAGCCAAAGCCTTTGATGTCATTGAGCTCACTGGCCTGCCCACTCCAGGTGATCTTTATGAACCTGGTTGTCAGCTTCACAGTGCTGCTATGGAGAGCATTTTTCACAAGCCTGAACCCAACATGAGTCAGATGCTCAGCATGATGAAGCCTTTGCCTCCCGATGCTGAATATCCTAAGGAGTTCCTTGTTGAAGACCTTGAGTATCTGCCACGCACCATCTATCACATCATATGGCGAACTCTTTGGCCCATCAAAGGACATTATCCACGTGCTAAGATGGAAGGTGCAATGAAGACTTTGGTCTTCCATATTCTTCACGGCAAAAGCTTCAATGCACAAGACTTCTTTATCCGCCAACTTGCTGCATCAGGATCTGACATTTTTGGTCTGAAGTTCTATGCTCCCTGGATCATGCGTCTGATCAAGCTCCACTCTGCCTTCACCTATCAGCCCTCTGCACGCAATCATATCATCTTTTTGCCAGAGGTTGATCTGTCTGTTGAAGCTATATATCCAGAGCCTGCCAAGGAGCCTCTTAGTCTTCAGAATGCTGACCACCAAAGCTTCTAGCAAAACATTGAAGGAGTTCAAGCTGTCGCTCGTATCTATCCATTGGCTGGAAATACTCGCTTGCCTCATCGTGCGCAGACTGAAGCTACTGAAAGCACCATTGCTCAAAGGCCTCGCAAGCGCTCTCGCGTTCTGAATGATTGAGAACTTCTTGTGGCACTGCATCAGAAACAAGACAAGCATCACTTCTGGCTCAAGCGACAGATGCAAAGTCTCTTGGTGGACGTCAATCGCATTCGCAATCTTGCCACCAAGAATGCTTTTGTCACTCATGAGACATGTCGGTAGGGCTGGACGAAAAGCTCGTTACTCGCGAGCTTAACAAGCACTCGGAAGCTCGACTCGTTAAGGCTCGTGCTTGTTAGTTAGTGAGCCGAGCTGAACAACAATTTTAGCTCGTTAATATAAACGAGCTTAACGAGCTAGCTCGCGAGTATCACGAGTAGCTCATTTGGCTCGTTTATTTGTACATCACTAATTTTTAGTTTCATTACTAGATGAAAAATGCCTGGTGCTCAGCCCGGCCCACAGGCCACAGCCCACCCCCACCTCCTCGGCTCCCCATCGTGGCCTACTTACCAGTTACGATTTACGAAGAGACCAGAGGAGGATCCGAGGAGACTACAGAATACAGTCAGACTACAGAGAGATGGGAAAGGGAGAAAAGCTGCTGGGCGGCGGCTAGGTTTAGGTCTTTGACCACGGCGTGGCGGCGCGACTCTGCTTCCTTCTCTTCTCCGGCGGCTGCCGGCTGTTGGAAATATGCCCTAGAGGCAATAATAAAAGCATTATTATTATATTTCCTTGTTCATGATAATTGTCTTTATTCGTGCTATAATTGTGTTATCCGGAAATCGTAATACATGTGTGAATAACAGACAACAACATGTCCCTAGTAAGCCTCTAGTTGACTAGCTCGTTGATCAATAGATAGTCATGGTTTCCTGACTATGGGCATTGGATGTCAATGATAACGAGATCACATCATTAGGAGAATGATGTGATGGACGAGACCCAATCCTAAACATAGCATAAGATCGCATAGTTCGTTTGCTAGAGTTTTCCAATGTCAAGTATCCATTCCTTAGACCATGAGATCGTGTAACTCCCGGATACCGTAGGAGTGCTTTGGGTGTGCCAAACGTCACAACGTAACTGGGTGACTACAAAGGTATACTACGGGTATCTCCGAAAGTGTCTGTTGAGTTGACACGGATCGAGACTGGGATTTGTCACTCCGCTTGACGGAGAGGTATCATCGGGCCCACTCGGTAATGCATCATCATAATGAGCTCAATATGATCAAAGTGTTTGATCACGGGATCATGCATTACGGTACGAGTAAAGTGACTTGCCGGTAACGAGATTGAACGAGGTATTGGGATACCGACGATCGAATCTCGGGCAAGTAAAATACCGATTGACAAAGGGAATCGTATACGGGATTAATTGAATCCTCGACATCGTGGTTCATCCGATGAGATCATCATGGAGCATGTGGGAGCCAACATGGGTGTCCAGATCCCGCTGTTGGTTATTGCCCGAGAGCCGTCTCGGTCATGTCTGCATGTCTCCCGAACCCGTAGGGTCTACACACTTAAGGTTCGGTGACGCTAGGGTTGTGAAGATATGTATATGTAGTAACCCGAATGTTGTTCGGAGTCCTGGATGAGATCCCGGACGTCATGAGGAGTTCCGGATTGGTCCGGAGGTGAAGAATTATATATAGGAAGTGCAGTTTCGGCCATCGGGAATGATCTGGGGGTCACCGGTATTGTACCGGGACCACCAGATGGGTCCCGGGGGTCCACCGGGTGGGGCCACCCATCCCGGAGGGCCCCATGGGCTGAAGTGGGAAGGGGGGCCAGCCCTTAGTGGGCTGGTGTGCCCCCCAAGGCCCACCCCCTGCGCCTAGGGTTGGAACCCTAGGGTAGGGGGGGCGCCCACTTGCCTTGGGGGGCACTCCACCCCCCTTGGCCGCTGCCCCCTTGGGAGATTCAATCTCCCAAGGCCGGCGCGCCCCCCAGGGGCCTATATAAAGGGGGGAGGGGAGGGGGCAGCCGCACCCTTGCCTTGGCGCCTCCCTCTCCCTCTCCTACACCTCCTCCTCCTCCGTAGAGCTCGGCGAAGCCCTGCCGGAGTACTGCAGCTCCATCACCACCACGCTATCGTGCTGCTGCTGGAGCCATCTTCCTCAACCTCTCCTCTCCCCTTGCTGGATCAAGAAGGAGGAGACGTTACGCTGACCGTACGTGTGTTGAACGCGGAGGTGCCGTCCGTTCGGTGCTAGGATCTCCGGTGATTTGGATCACGTCGTGTACGACTACTTCATCCCCGTTCTTTTGAACGCTTCCGCTCGCGATCTACAAAGGTATGTAGATGCATCCGATCACTCGTTGCTAGATGAACTCATAGATGGATCTTGGTGAAACCGTAGGAAATTTTTTGTTTTCTGCAACGTTCCCCAACAGTGGCATCATGAGCTAGGTCTATGCGTAGTTCTCGATTGCACGAGTAGAACACAATTTGTTGTGGGTGTAGATGTTGTCAACTTTCTTGCCGCTACTAGTCTTATCTTGCTTCAGCGGTATTGTGGGATGAAACGGCCCGGACCAACCTTACACGTACGCTTACGTGAGACCGGTTCCACCGACTAACATGCACTAGTTGCATAAGGTGGCTGGCAGGTGTCTGTCTCTCCCACTTTAGTTGGAGCGGATTCGATGAAAAGGGTCCTTATGAAGGGTAAATAGAAGTTGACAAATCACGTTGTGGCTTTTACGTAGGTAAGAAAACGTTCTTGCTAGAACCCTAATTCAGCCACATAAAACTTGCAACAACAATTAGAGGACGTCTCACTTGTTTTTGCAGCAAGTGCTTAGTGATATGATATGGCCAAAGTTGTGATGAATGATGAATGATTTATATGTGTTGTATGAGATGTTCATGCTATTGTAATAGGAATCACGACTTGCATGTCGATGAGTATGACAACCGGCAGGAGCCATAGGAGTTGTCTTTATTTTTTGTATGACCTGCGTGTCATTGAGAAACGCCATGTAAATTACTTTACTATATTGCTAAACGCGTTAGCCATAGTAGTAGAAGTAATAGTTGGCGAGCAACTTCATGGAGACACGATGATGGAGATCATGATGATGGAGATCATGGTGTCAAGCTGGTGACAAGATGATCATGGAGCCCCAAGATGGAGATCAAAGGAGCTATGTGATATTGGCCATATCATGTCACGTTTATTATTTGATTGCATGTGATGTTTATCATGTTTTGCATCTTGTTTACTTAGAACGACGGTAGTAAATAAGATGATCCCTCATAATAATTTCAAGAAGTGTTCCCCCTAACTGTGCACCGTTGCGACAGTTCGTTGTTTCGAAGCACCACATGATGATCGGGTGTGATAGATTCTAACGTTCACATACAACGGGTGTAAGACAGATTTACACATGCAAACACTTAGGTTGACTTGACGAGCCTAGCACGTACAAACATGGCCTCGGAACACAGAAGACCGAAAGGTCGAGCATGAGTCGTATAGAAGATACGATCAACATGAAGATGTTCACCAATGTTGACTAGTCCGTCTCACGTGATGATCAGACACGGCCTAGTTGACTTGGATCATGTAATACTTAGATGACTAGAAGAGGGATGTCTATCTAAGTGGGAGTTCATTAAATAATTTGATTAGATGAACTTTATTATCATGAACTTAGTCTAAAATATTTACAATATGTCTTGTAGATCAAATGGCCAACGTAGTCCTCAACTTCAACGCGTTCCTAGAGAAAACCAAGCTGAAAGACGATGGCAGCAACTATACGGACTGGGTCCAGAACCTGAGGATCATCCTCATAGCTGCCAAGAAAGATTATGTACTACGAGCACCGCTGGGTGACGCACCTGTTCTCCCTGTAGAACAAGACGTTATGAATGCTTGGCAGTCACGTTCCGATGATTACTCCCTCGTTCAGTGCGGCATGCTTTACAGCTTAGAGCCGGGGCTCCAAAAGCGTTTTGAGAGACATGGAGCATATGAGATGTTCGAAGAGCTGAAAATGGTTTTCCAAGCTCATGCTCGGGTCGAGAGATATGAAGTATCCGACAAATTCTTTAGCTGTAAGATGGAGGAAAATAGCTCTGTCAGTGAACACATACTCAAGATGTCTGGGTTGCACAACCGCTTGACTCAACTGGAAGTTAATCTCCCGGATGAAGCGGTCATTGACAGAATCCTCCAGTCGCTTCCACCTAGCTACAAGAGCTTTGTGATGAACTACAACATGCAGGGGATGGTAAAGACCATTCCTGAGGTATATGCTATGCTGAAATCAGCAGAGGTAGAAATCAAGAAGGAACATCAAGTGTTGATGGTGAATAAAACCACTAAGTTCAAGAAGGGCAAGGGTAAAAAGAACTTCAAGAAGAACGGCAAGGAAGTTGTCGCGCCCGGTAAGCAAGTTGCCGGGAAGAAGCCAAAGAATGGACCCAAGCCCGAGACTGAGTGCTTTTATTGCAAGGGAAGTGGTCACTGGAAGCGGAATTGTCCCAAATACTTAGCGGACAAGAAGGCCGGCAAAACAAAAGGTATATATGATATACATGTAATTGATGTGTACCTTACCAGTACTCGTAGTAGCTCTTGGGTATTTGATACCGGTGCAGTTGCTCACATTTGTAACTCAAAACAGGAGCTGCGGAATAAGCGAAGACTGGCGAAGGACGAGGTGACGATGCGCGTCGGGAATGGTTCCAAGGTCAATGTGATCACCATCGGCACGCTACCTCTACATTTACCTACGGGATTAGTTTTAAACCTCAATAATTGTTATTTAGTGCCAAGTTTGAGCACGAACATTGTGTCTGGATCTCGTTTAATTCGAGATGGCTACTCATTTAAATCCGAGAATAATGGTTGTTCTATTTATATGAGAGATATGTTTTATGGTCATGCTCCGATGGTTAATGGTTTATTCTTAATGAATCTCGTACGTGATGATACACATATTCATAGTGTGAATACCAAAAGAGTTAAAGTTGATAACAATAGTCCCACATATTTGTGGCACTGCTGCCTTGGTCACATAGGTGTCAAACGCATGAAGAAGCTCCATGCAGATGGACTTTTAGAGTCTCTTGATTATGAATCATTTGACACGTGCGAACCATGCCTCATGGGTAAAATGACCAAGACTCCGTTCTCAGGAACAATGGAGCGAGCAACCAACTTATTGGAAATCATACATACCGATGTGTGCGGTCCAATGAGTGTTGAGGCTCGCGGTGGCTATCGTTATGTTCTCACCCTCACTGATGACTTGAGTAGATATGGGTATATCTACTTAATGAAACACAAGTCTGAGACCTTTGAAAAGTTCAAGGAATTTTAGAGTGAGGTTGAAAATCAACGTGATAGAAAGATCAAGTTTCTACGATCAGATCGTGGAGGAGAATACTTGAGTCACGAATTTGGCACACACTTAAGAAAATGTGGAATAGTTTCACAACTCATGCCGCCTGGAACACCTCAGCGTAATGGTGTGTCCGAACGTCGTAATCGCACTCTATTAGATATGGTACGATCTATGATGTCTCTTACCGATTTACCGCTATCTTTTTGGGGCTATGCTTTAGAAACTGCCGCATTCACTTTAAATAGGGCTCCGTCGAAATCCGTTGAGACGACACCGTATGAATTATGGTTTAGGAAGAAACCTAAGCTGTCGTTTCTAAAAGTTTGGGGATGCGATGCTTATGTCAAGAAACTTCAACCTGAAAAGCGCGAACCCAAGTCGGAAAAATGCGTCTTCATAGGATACCCTAAAGAAACTATTGGGTATACCTTCTAACTCAGATCCGAAGGCAAGATCTTTGTTGCCAAGAATGGATCCTTTCTAGAGAAAGAGTTTCTCTCGAAAGAAGTAAGTGGGAGGAAAGTAGAACTTGATGAAGTATTACCTCTTGAACCGGAAAATGGCGCAACTCAAGAAAACGTTTCCGAGGTGCCTGCACCGACTAGAGAGGAAATTAATGATGATGATCAAGATGCTTCTAATCAAGCTCCTACTGAAATTCGAAGGTCCACAAGGACACGTTCCGCACCAGAGTGGTACGGCAACCCTGTCTTGGAAATCATGTTGTTAGACAACGGTGAGCCTTCGAACTATGAAGAAGCGATGGCGAGCCCGGATTCCGACAAATGGCTAGAAGCCATGAAATCCGAGATAGGATCCATGTATGAAAACGAAGTATGGACTTTGACTGACTTGCCCGTAGAGCGGCGAGCCATAGAAAATAAATGGATCTTTAAGAAGAAGACAGACGCGGATGGTAATGTGACCGTCTATAAAGCTCGGCTTGTCGCTAAGGGTTATCGACAAGTTCAAGGAATTGACTACGATGAGACTTTCTCACCGATAGCGAAGCTAAAGTCCGTCCGAATCATGTTAGCGATTGCCACATTCTATGATTATGAGATATGGCAAATGGACGTCAAAACGGCATTCCTTAATGGTTTCCTTAAGGAAGAATTGTATATGATGCAGCCGGAAGGTTTTGTCGATCCTAAGAATGCTGACAAGGTGTGCAAGCTCCAACGCTCGATTTATGGGCTGGTGCAAGCATCTCGGAGTTGGAACATTCGCTTTGATGAGATGATCAAAGTGTTTGGGTTTACGCAGACTTATGGAGAAGCCTGCGTTTACAAGAAAGTGAGTGGGAGCTCTGTAGCATTTCTCATACTATATGTAGATGACATACTTTTGATGGAAAATGATATAGAACTCTTGGACAGCATTAAGGCCTACTTGAATAAGAGTTTTTCAATGAAGGACCTTGGAGAAGCTGCTTATATATTAGGCATCAAAATCTATAGAGATAGATCAAGACGCCTCATAGGTCTTTCACAAAGCACATACCTTGATAAGATATTGAAGAAGTTCAATATGGATCAATCTAAGAAGGGGTTCTTACCTGTGTTACAAGGTGTGAAATTGAGCTCAGCTCAATGTCCGACCACGGCAGAAGATATAGAAGAGATGAGTGTCATCCCCTATGCCTCAGCCATAGGTTCTATTATGTATGCCATGCTGTGTACCAGACCTAATGTAAACCTTGCCGTAAGTTTGGTAGGAAGGTACCAAAGTAATCCCGGCAAGGAACACTGGACAGCGGTCAAGAATATCCTGAAGTACCTGAAAAGGACTAAGGAAATGTTTCTCGTTTATGGAGGTGACGAAGAGCTCGTCGTAAAGGGTTACATCGACGCTAGCTTCGACACAGATCTGGATGACTCTAAGTCACAAACCGGATACGTGTATATTTTGAATGGTGGGGCAGTAAGCTGGTGCAGTTGCAAGCAGAGCGTCGTGGCGGGATCTACATGTGAAGCGGAGTACATGGCAGCCTCGGAGGCAGCACATGAAGCAATTTGGGTGAAGGAGTTCATCACCGACCTCGGAGTCATACCCAATGCGTCGGGGCCAATCAAACTCTTCTGTGACAACACTGGAGCTATTGCACTTGCAAAGGAGCCCAGGTTTCACAAGAAGACCAGGCACATCAAGCGTCGCTTCAGCTCCATTCATGAAAATGTTCAAGATGGAGACATAGAAATTTGTAAAGTGCACACGGATCTGAATGTTGCAGATCCGTTGACTAAACCTCTCCCTAAGGCAAAACATGATCAGCGCCAGAACTCTATGGGTGTTTGATTCATCACAATGTAACTAGATTATTGACTCTAGTGCAAGTGGGAGACTGTTGGAAATATGCCCTAGAGGCAATAATAAAAGCATTATTATTATATTTCCTTGTTCATGATAATTGTCTTTATTCGTGCTATAATTGTGTTATCCGGAAATCGTAATACATGTGTGAATAACAGACAACAACATGTCCCTAGTAAGCCTCTAGTTGACTAGCTCGTTGATCAATAGATAGTCATGGTTTCCTGACTATGGGCATTGGATGTCAATGATAACGAGATCACATCATTAGGAGAATGATGTGATGGACGAGACCCAATCCTGAACATAGCATAAGATCGCATAGTTCGTTTGCTAGAGTTTTCCAATGTCAAGTATCCTTTCCTTAGACCATGAGATCGTGTAACTCCCGGATACCGTAGGAGTGCTTTGGGTGTGCCAAACGTCACAACGTAACTGGGTGACTATAAAGGTATACTACGGGTATCTCTGAAAGTGTCTGTTGGGTTGACACGGATCGAGACTGGGATTTGTCACTCCGCTTGACGGAGAGGTATCACCGGGCCCACTCGGTAATGCATCATCATAATGAGCTCAATATGATCAAAGTGTTTGATCACGGGATCATGCATTACGGTACGCGTAAAGTGACTTGCCGGTAACGAGATTGAACGAGGTATTGGGATACCGACGATCGAATCTCGGGCAAGTAAAATACCGATTGACAAAAGGAATCGTATACGGGATTAATTGAATCCTCGACATCGTGGTTCATCCAATGAGATCATCGTGGAGCATGTGGGAGCCAACATGGGTATCTAGATACCGCTGTTGGTTATTGCCCGAGAGCCGTCTCGGTCATGTCTGCATGTCTCCCGAACCCGTAGGGTCTACACACTTAAGGTTCGGTGACGCTAGGGTTGTGAAGATATGTATATGCAGTAACCCGAATGTTGTTCGGAGTCCCGGATGAGATCCCGGACGTCACAAGGAGTTCCGGATTGGTCCGGAGGTGAAGAATTATATATGGGAAGTGCAGTTTCGGCCATCGGGAATGATCTAGGGGTCACCGTATTGTACCGGGACCACCAGATGGGTCCCGGGGGTCCACCGGGTGGGGCCACCCATCCCGGAGGGCCCCATGGGCTGAAGTGGGAAGGGGGGCCAGCCCTTAGTGGGTTGGTGAGCCCCCCAAGGCCCACCCCCTGCGCCTAGGGTTCGAACCCTAGGGTGGGGGCGCCCACTTGCCTTGGGGGGCACTCCACCCCCCTTGGCCGCCGTCCCCCTTGGGAGATTCAATCTCCCAGGGCCGGCGCCCCCCCAAGGGCCTATATAAAGGGGGGAGGGGAGGGGGGCAGCCGCACCCTTGCCTTGGCGCCTCCCTCTCCCTCTCCAACACCTCCTCCTCCTCCGTAGAGCTCGGCGAAGCCCTGCCGGAGTACTGCAGCTCCATCACCACCACGCCGTCGTGCTGCTGCTGGAGCCATCTTCCTCAACCTCTCCTCTCCCCTTGCTGGATCAAGAAGGAGGAGACGTTACGCTGACCGTACGTGTGTTGAACACGGAGGTGCCGTCCGTTCGGTGCTAGGATCTCCGGTGATTTGGATCACGTCGTGTACAACTACTTCATCCTCGTTCTTTTGAACGCTTTCGCTCGTGATCTACAAAAGTATGTAGATGCATCCGATCACTCGTTGCTAGATGAACTCATAGATGGATCTTGGTGAAACCGTAGGAAATTTTTTGTTTTCTGCAACGTTCCCCAACACCGGCAACCACTTTAGCCCGCCTCCGCCATCTCCATCTGCATCCCCATGGAACAGCGCGAGCGACCACCGGCTGCAGGCGGCACTCCAAGCATGGAGTCTAAGGTCCAGAAGAAGGTGGTGCGGAAGAGACTTCGGCCTCCGATTCAGCAGCACGGGAGTCTCCTTCGACGGCAGCAAAGCCTTCTCGTCCTCGGCAGCAAGCGCAAGGAGAAAGGCGCCAAGAGCAGAGGAGGCGACATCACCTACATGCTCTAACGCTGATGCCATCGGTGGTGGATTAGGACAGGTGAGATTGTTTATCTTACACTCTTATTTTTGTTTTCTATAACATTCCAGCTCATATTAGCATATACTTTGAATTTTCGATGCCCTAGTTAGTACTTGTGAATCTGCTGAAACACCAGTGTAGACTGTTGTTAATTGATTGTATAAATACATGTGTACTTAGGTGAAATACTTCATCACACACACACTGACACATGCACCAGATTAAGATTAGCTAGTCTGTTGAAATACCTATGCTGAAGTACCATTGTTGAATGATTGTGGGAATCTTACAATTTCATTTCCTAAATTTTGTACAGGTTCTAAGTTCTGACTTCTATTTTATATGGTAAAAATTACTAAGATGCAAAACGATTCTAGTAAGTAAATGTCCTGACTTCTATTTTCTACAGGTTATTAGTATCACTTACTACTTAATGCACCGGGAAGATGTGTTTCTGTTCATTGATACAATTTTGCACATTGTAATTAATTATGTAGTGATACTTACTAATTTTGCACATTGCAATTAATTATGCAGCGATACTTACTAATTTTGCACATTGCAACTAATTACGTAGCGATACTTACTAATTTTGCACATTGCAATTAATATTTGGCTTGTAAAAATCTGAATCATGCAATTTAATTTTCCACAGGAAGACGGCAGCGATGAAGATGAATGGGTAGAGGTTCATGAAGGTTATAAGGAGGTTGATGAGGTAGAGGCATATGATATGGATGATGTTATGTCAGAGCCTTCTCTTGGATCAGGAAACAATGGAAATGACACAGAAGTTGAGGTCAATGGCAAAGAGAAGGCAAAGAAAGGAGGGAAAAGGAAAAAGGCAGGAGTGGATGGAGCTAAGGTGAAGGTAAAGAAAACAAGACTTAAACGTGCAGAATGTTGGCAGCATTTCAAGGAGGTCAAAGTTGTAAGCAAGAGGACGCCAGGGGCGGTTGTCACGAAGGAAAAGTGTTTGCATTGTGCTAAATTGTTTGCTTATACTCCTGGGGGGTCAACTACTAGCCTCAATAGGCATAAAGATGTTTGTTCAGTCTATCTAAACAAGAAGGGAAGACAACTAAATCAAGGTACAATCAACTTCGATCCTGAAAAGCCAGGTGCATCTCTCATAGTAAACCATGAATACAATCATGCAGAAGTTCTTAAGATCATAGCAAAGATGATAATTGTGCATGATTATCCCTTTAGGATGGTAGAGCATGCTTGGTTCAATATCCTCATGAAGTATATGAATGCGTCCCACAAGTTTATTGGTCGGAAGAAAATTAGAGCTGAATGCATGAAGGTGTATCTTTCTGAGAAAGAAATCCTTAAAAAGCAACTAAAGTCTGTTGAAAGCATTAGTTTGACATGTGATCTATGGACTTCAAACCAAACACTCTCATACCTAGTTGTGGTTTCTCACTACATAGATGATGATTGGATCATGCAATGTCATGTTTTAAACTTCATAGAGCTAGATCCACCTCACTCGGGTAGTGTCATAGCTCAAGCAGTTTTTGAGTGTTGCCAAGAATGGAAAATAGAAGATAAGATCATGACAATCACTATGGATAATGCTTCCTCAAATGATAATGTTGCTAAGAGATTGATGGACAAGATAATTGCTAGGAAATCAGCTAAATTTATTCCTAAGTACTTCCATGTTCGCTGTTGTGCGCACATTGTCAATTTGATAGTGAATGATGGCATTGCTCTATTGCAAGCTTTGATCAATAAGCTTAGGGATACTGTCAAGTATTTGAAAAAATCTCCAACACGCATGTACAAATTGTTGATGGTTTGCAAGTCTCTGAACATGGAAGTTGGGAGAGGTTTATGCCTGGATGTTGCTACTAGATGGAACTCTACATGCAGAATGGTAGAGGCTTGCACTGTGTATAGGGCTGCTTTCAAAGAGTATGCAGAGGTAGATGCTACCTACAAATGGCAGCATGAAGATGAAGAGTGGGCATTATATGAGAAGATTCAACCCATCTTGAAATCGTTTGCCGAGGTAACAACTATACTATCAGGATCTAACTATCCTACTGCCAACATTTTTTATCCATATATCATGAATGTTAAGATTGCTATCGTAGAGCATGCCATGGGTTCGAATGCAAACTTGAAAAAGATGGGAGAAGCAATGCTTGATAAGTTTGATAAATATTGGGATAGCAATAGTGAAGGTGAGGGAAATGAAAACAGTGAGAAAAACAAAAAAAGAAGAAGAACAATGTCATGGTCATTGCCACCATTCTTGATCCTAGGTTTAAGATGAAACTTGTTGATTACTGTTTTAAGAAAATGTATGGTAAAGAGAAGGGCAGTAGTGAGGCCGAGGAAATCAAATCTGAATTCTTTGATCTCTATGCTACTTATGAGATGGAAAATCGCAAGAATGAGGCTGGCAACAATAATGAACAGAGTTCAGTATGTAGTAGGCAAACAAGTACATCCATGTCCTCATTGTCAAGTGGGTTTCAGTCCTTCCTAGAGGATACAAATTCAGAGCCATCTAAATCTGAATTGACCAGTTACCTTGAAGAAAAAACCCATCCAATTCTAGATCCAAATTTCAAGGTAGTTGATTGGTGGAGGTTGAATGCTCATAGATATCCTATCATGGCAAAGATGGCAAAAAAGTTCTTGACTATACCAGCAACTAGTGTCTCATCGGAGTCAACATTCTCTACGAGCGGCAGAATTCTCGATGACTATCGTAGCTCTCTCAGCCCAAACATGGTTGAGGCACTTGTGTGTGCTTCTAGCTACATCAAAGGATCAAAAGAACACCAGCTTAAGACTACAATTACAGTGGTAATATTTCTTGTTCTCTGTTGTGTATTATATTCTTGCAACCTTTAGACTATTGGTAAATGTTTTCTCAAATTGCATATTTGCACATACCTTTGTAGGAAGAAGGCAATGATGACGACGTCGAGTTCATTCCATTTCCTGAAGATACGACAGAAAGCAACTAGTAGGCATCTCATATTTTTATTTAGTGTGATTGTATTGCTGTAGCATTGTACTATTGTTTATTTGCTTGAATCATAACTAGTGAATTTCTCTATGTCTATGTAGGAAGATGAAATGGATGAACTGATGAGCCAGCTAATGTGAGGAGCAGGAGCTACTTTGCATTTGCTCAGCTAGAAGCTACCATTTTATTTTGGTCATTGTTAGTTATGCAAGACCTTATGTTGATGAAGTGTCATGTTGAAGTGGCGAAGTAGTTAATATAATATGTACTGCTAGTCTGCTGATCGAACTTGATCCAATGTTGAGCGCCTAAGCCATGTACTGCTTTATCTTTTGAAGTCCTGCACTTGTCTTTGTCAATGGCCCTACTTATTGTTGATGTTCTCCTAGTGATTGTGCATGAAGTATGAAGTTTGAACCATAATGGTGTATGAAGTATGGCCTTGCTTATTGTTGTTGTCACTCTGTGTTGCTGTTAAAATGTTCTTTAATTGTGTCATTGTGTGTTGCTGGTAGTTATTGGTTGTCGCATTATGTGATACGATTTGTAAAGAATAAATTTGGCAAAGGCTGCTGCATTACTATTTTGCTAGCTTCTGTACTGTTTACAACTCTAACGAGCACTAGCGAGCGCTCACGAGCTTAACGAGTGTTTAACGAACCGAGCTGATCAAGAGTTTGAGCTTGTTACAATTAACGAGCTTAACGATCACGAGCTTAACGATCGCGAGCTTAACGATCACGAGCTTAACGAGTCGAGTAGCTCGTTAGTCCAGCCCTACCTGTCGGTGTTCATGGAAGAGTTTGACACTGCTCAGTGCTGAAGTAGATCTTCAAGACGATGGCTTCACTGAAAGATTCAAGATTGACTCCACTCCTCCACGGAATGTTGTCCTACTCGAACTCCATCCCTTGAAGACTCTGACTATTCTTCCTCCGCGGCTACTGTGAATGCCAGAGTGATCAATGATGAAGATGATGCTACTTCACCGCCCCCTACTTCTGCACGAATCGACACTGCACCAAGTTTGTCTGCACCGCCAAACAACACCGACGACCCTGCTGCTTCACCTACGCCTTCTGGGAACAAGTACATGCTCCATGTCTCCAAACCTTTTTGGTCCTTACTGACAAAAGGGGGAGAAGCATATGAGTTTGATAGTCTTCAAGCGGGTCCATATGGGCGGTTGCTTTATATTTTGCCTAGTGCTTACAACTCTCGCTTCTTGATACATTTGGTTCTTTGAGTTGTAACACTTAAACTCGATGGTCGTCTGCTACTTATTTGCTATTCTGCGATGCGATGATAAATTCCGCATGTGCGATGATAACTTCCGCACTTAGGTCATCTTGCAGACGTCCATTTTTCATTATGCATGTCATTATCTTTGTTATATCAAATCATGCATTGTCTTCATAAGTTGAAGAGGATCTCCACAAGTACAACCTGCCATGTGCATCTGCATTCCAAAAGCAAATTACTTATATGCACATCTTCAGGGGGAGCCTTTGCCACTTATGAAGACAATATCTAAATCCTTTACATTACACATACTTTTATCCCCGTTGAAAACTTCAACTAGTTTGTCATCAATCACCAAAAAGGGGGAGATTGTAAGTGCATCTAGTGCCACTCCTGGTTGGTTTTGGAGTATTGACGACAAACCTGGTTGAGGGACTAATGTGTTTGTGAGAATTGCAGGATAACACAGGTAGTAATCCCTCATTGATTCGGTTTACCTACCGGAGATTACCCCTAAAAATGTATGAAGACATTGACGACAATGGTGGTATGTGAAGATATTCATATTGAAGACTATGACATGAGAATACATTGAGTGAAGACTATGGAGTGATGTCTACTACACAACCTTCTTCTTGTAGACGTTGTTGGGCCTGCAAGTGCACAGGTTTGTAGGACAGTAGCAAATTTCCCTCAAGTGGATGACCTAAGGTTTATCAATCCGTAGGAGGCGTGAGGATGAAGATGGTCTCTCTCAAGCAACCCTGCAACCAAATAACAAAGAGTCTCTTGTGTCCCCAACACACCCAATACAATGGTAAATTGTATAGGTGCACTAGTTCGGCGAAGAGATGGTGATACAAGTGCAATATGGATAGAAGATATAGGTTTTTGTAAACTGAAAATATAAAAACAGCAAGGTAACAAGTGGTAAAAGTGAGTGTAAACGGTATTGCAATGATAGGAAACAAGGCCTAGGGTTCATACTTTCGCTAGTGCAAGTTCTCTCAACAATAATAACATAGATAGAACATATGACAAGCCCTCAACATGCAACAAAGAGTCACTCCAAAGCCACTAATAGCGGAGAACAAACGTAGAGATTATGGTCGGGTACAAAACCACCACAAAGTTATTCTTTCAAATCAATCCGTTGGGCTATTCCTATAAGTGTCACAAACAACCCTGGAGTTTTTACTAGAATAACACCTTAAGATACAAATCAACCAAAACCCTAATGTCACCTAGATACTCCATTGTCACCTCAAGTATCCGTGGGCATGATTATACGATATGCATCACACAATCTCAGATTTATCCAACCAACATAAAAGTACTTCAAAGAGCGCCCCAAAGTTTCTACCGGAGAATCAAGAACGTGTGCCAACCCCTATGCATAGGTTCCCAATGTCACGAAACCCGCAAGTTGATCACCAAGACATACATCAAGTGTTCTCATAAAGACTCAATCCGATAAGATTACTTCAAAAGGGGAAACTCAATTCATCACAAAGGAGTAGAGGGGGAGAAACATCATAAGATCCAACTACAATAGCAAAGCTCGGGATACATCAAGATCGTGCCATAGAGGAACACGAGAGAGAACACGAGAGAGAGAGAGAGAGAGAGAGAGAGAGAGAGATCAAACACATAGCTACTGGTACATACCCTCAGCCCCGAGGGTGAACTACTCCCTCCTCGTCATGGAGAGCGTCGGGATGATGAAGATGGACACCGGAGATGGATCCCCCCTCCGGCAGGGTACCGGAAAGGGGTCCCGATTGGTTTTTGGTGGTTCTGGAGGCTTGCGGCGGTGGAACTCCCGATCTATCTTCTGTTCTGGAAGTTTTAGGGTACGACGGTATATATGGGTGAAGGGGGAACGTTGGTGGAGCTACAGGGGCCCCATGAGGCAGGGGGCGCGCCCAGGGGGGAGGGCGCGCCCTCCACCCTCGTGACCGCCTCGTGGCTCTTCTGACGTGGGGTCCAAGTCCATCAGGTGGGTTTCCTTCCAAAAATAACTTCTCCAGTTGATTTCGTTCCGTTTTGACTATGTCTGATATTCCTTTTCCTCGGAGTACTGAAATAGGCATAAAACAACAAATCTGGGCTGGGCCTCCGGTTAATAGGTTAGTCCCAAAAATAATATAAAAGTGTATAATAAAGCCCAATATTGCCTAAAACAATAGATAAAGTAGCATGGAGCAAGAAAAAATTATAGATACGTTGGAGACGTATCAAGCATCCCCAAGCTTAATTCCTACTTGTCCTCGAGTAGGTAAATGATAAAAAGAAGAATTTTTGATGCGGAGTGATACTTTGGCATAATTTCAATGTAATTCTTCTTACTTGTGATATGAATATTCAGATCAGAAAGATTTAAGACAAAAGTTCATATTGACACAAAAATAATAATACTTCAAGCATGCTAACTAAGCAATTATGTCATCTCAAAATAGCATGGCCAAAGAAAGTTCATCCCTACAAAATCATATGGTTAAGCTATGCTTCATTTTCGTCACACAAAGATGTTCCCAACTTCTATACCCCCGATGACAAGCCAAGCAATTGTTTCATACTTTTTGACGCGCTTCAGCTTTTTCAACCCTCACGCAATACATAAGCGCAAGCCATGGATATAGCACTATGGGTGGAATAGAATATGATGATGGGGATTGTGTGGAGGAGACAAAAAAAGGAGAAAGTCTCACATTGACGATGCTAATCAACGAGCTATGGAGATGCCCATCAATTAATGTCAATGCGAGGAGTAGGGATTGCCATGCAACGGATGCACTAGAGCTATAAGTATATGAAAGCTCTACAAAAGAAAACTAGTGGGTGTGCATCCAACTTGCTTGCTCATGAAGACCTAGGTCATTTGAGGAAGCCCATTGTAGGAATATACAAGCCAAGTTCTATAATGAAAAATTCCCACTAGTATATGAAAGTCACAAAATGAGAGACTCTCTATCATGAAGATCTTAGTGCTACTTTGAAGCACAATATATGAGACTCGCTACATGAAGAACAAGGTGCTACTTTGAAGCACAAGTGTAGTAAAAGGATAGTAGCACTGTCCCTTCTCTCTTTTGCTCTCATTTTTTTGGGCCCTTTTTTTTGCCTTTCTCTTTTTTATTTTTTTTATTTTATTTTTATTTTTTTACGTCCGGAGTCTCATCCCGACTTATGGGGGAATCATAGTCTTCATCATCCTTTCCTCACTTGGTACAATGCTCTAATAATGATGATCATCACACTTTTATTTTTCTTACAACTCAACAATTACAACTCGAAACTTAGAACAAAATATGACTCTATATGAATGCCTCCGGCGGTGTACCGGGATGGTGCAATGAATCAAGAGTGACATGTATGAAAAATAATGTGTGGTGGCTTTGCCACAAATACGATGTCAACTACATGATCATGCAATGGCAATATGACAAAAGTAAAGTATGTCATGATAAACGGAACGGTGGAAAGTTGCATGGCAATATATCTCGGAATGGCTATGGAAATGCCATAATAGGTAGGTATGGTGGCTGTTTTGAGGAAGATATAAGGAGGTTTATGTGTGATAGAGCGTATCGTATCACGGGGTTTGGATGCACCGGCGAAGTTTGCACCAACTCTCAAGGTGAGAAAGGGCAATGCACGGTACCGAAGAGGCTAGCAATGGCGGAAAGGTAAAAGTGCGTATAATCCATGGACTCACATTAGTCATAAAGAACTCATATACTTATTGCAAAAGTTTATTAGCCCTCGAAGCAAATTACTACTACGCATGCTCCTAGGGGGATAGATTGGTAGGAAAATACCATCGCTCGTCCCCGACCGCCACTCATAAGGATGCACAAGCCAGGTACACTTCATGTTTCAAATTTGTTACACAACTTTACCCATATGTGCATGCTACGGGACTTGCAAACTTCAACACAAGTATTTCTCAAATTCACAACTACTCAACTAGCACGGCTTTGATATTATCACCTCCATATCTCAAAACAATTATCAAGCATCAAACTTCTCTTAGTATTCAACACACTCATAAGAATTTTTACAAATCATTTATGCTTAGCATATTAGGATTTTAAGCAAATACCATGCTATTTAAGACTCTCAAAATAACATAAGTGAAGCATGAGAGTTCATCTATTTCTTAAAAATAAAACTACCACCATGCTCTAAAAGATATAAGTGAAGCACTAAAGCAAATGACAAACTACTCCGAAAGATATAAGTGAAGATCGATGAGTAGCTAAATAATTATGTAACTATGCGAAGACTCTATCTCATTTAAGAATTTCAGATCTTGGTATTGTATACAAACATCAAGCAAAACTAAATAAAACTACAATGCAAGGATAGCACAACTCATGTGAAGAAGCAAAAAACCTTAGGCTCAACCGATACTAACCGATAGTTGTTGAAGAAGAAAGGTGGGATGCCTACTGGGGCATCCCCAAGCTTAGATGCTTGAGACTTCTTGAAATATTATCTTGGGGTGCCTTGGTCATCCCCAAGCTTGAACTTTTGTGTCTCCTTAATTCCTCTCATATCATGGTTTCTCTTTTTATCAAAAGCTTCATTCACAACAAACTCAACAAGAACTCGTGAGATAGGTTAGTATAAACCAATGCAAAACCTTGTCATATTATACTGTAGAAAATCAACAAAATTATTATTCAACATTGCATACTAAATTCCTCTGCATATTTAATACTCCTATCATCAAATAGAATCATTAAACAAGCAAACATATGCAAACAATGCAAACATAACAGCAATCTGCCAAAACAGTACAGTCTGTAAAGAATGCAAGATCCATCATACTTCCCTAACTCCAAAAATTATGAACTAAAATTACCACTGTAATAAATTTATCAGAGCTCAATATTCAAAAAGATTCAACATTATACCACTCTCTGACTTTTCTATGGAATTTTTGCAACAGCGGTAAACTTTCTGTTTTCAAACAGCAACATGCATACTTGCAAAATAGGCATGGCAAAGGCTATCCTTGATATTTTTTATTGAAACTAGAGATGCAAAACAATAATATAAATGACAGCAAGCAAAACCTAACAAAAGTAAATGACGCTCCAAGCAAAACACATATCATGTGGTGAATAAAAATATAGCTCCAAGTAAAGTTACCGATGAACGAAGACGAAAGAGGGGATGCCTTACGGGGCATCCCCAAGCTTAGGCTCTTGGTTGTCCTTGAATATTACCTTGGGGTTCCTTGGGCATCCCAAGCTTAGGCTATTGCCACTCCTTATTACATAGTCCATCGAATCTTTACCCAAAACTTGAAAACTTCAACCACACAAAACTCAAAACAAAACTCGTAAGCTCCGTTAGTATAAGAAAATAAAACCACCACTTAGGTACTGTAATGAACTCATTCTAAATTCATATTGGTGTAATATATACTGTATTCTAACTTCTCTATGGTTCATACCACTTAATACTAGCCATAGATGCATCAAAATAAGCAAACAACACATAGAAAACAGAATCTGTCAAAAACAGAACAGTCTGTAGTAATCTGTATCAAACGTATACTTATGGAACCCCAAAAATTATGAAATAAATTTCTGGACCTGAGAAATTTGTCTATTAATCATCTGCAAAAAGAATCAACCTAAAATCACTCTCCAGTAAAAAATGGCAGCTATTCTCGTGAGCGCTAAAGTTTCTGTTTTTCACAGCAAGATCACATAAACTTCACCCAAGTCTTCCCAAAGGTTCTACTTGGCACTTTATTGAAACAAAATCTATAAAACATGATTAATACATTAGCATAATCATGTGAACACACAAAAACAGTAAGGATAAGTATTGGGTTGTCTCCCAACAAGCGCTTTTCTTTAATACCTTTTAGCTAGGCATGATGATGACAATGATGCTCACATAAAACATAAGAATTGAAACATAAAGAGAGCATCATGAAGAATATAACTAGCACATTTAAGTCTAACCCACTTCCTATGCATAGGGATTTTGTGAACAAACAAATTATGGGAACAATAATCAACTTGCATAGGAAGGTAAAACAGGCATAACTTCAAAAATTTAAGCACATAGAGAGGAAACTTGATATTATTGCAATTCCTACAAGCATATGTTCCTCCCTCATAATAATTTTCAGTAGCATCATGAATGAATTCAACAATATAACCAGCACCTAAAGCATTCTTTTCATGATCTACTTGCATAGAAATTTTATTACTCTCCACATAAGCAAAATTCTTCTCATTCGAAATAGTAGTGGGAGCAAACTCAACAAAATAACTATCATATGATTGAGAATTAAGATCAAGATGACAAGTTTCATGGTTATCATTATTCTTTAAAGCATACGTGACATCACAATAATCATCATAGATAGGAGGCATGCTTTCATGATAGTAAATTTGCTCATCCAAGCTTGGGGGACAAAAAATATCATCTTCATCAAACATAGCTTCCCCAAGCTTGTGGCTTTGCATATCATTAGCATCATGGGTATTCAAGGAATTCATACTAACAACATTGCAATCATGCTCATCATTCACATATTTAGTGCCAAACATTTTATAGATTTCTTCTTCTAGCACTTGAGCACAATTTTCCTTTCCATCATACTCACGAAAGATATTAAAAAGATGAAGCGTATGAGACAAACTCAATTCCATTTTTAGTTTTATTTTATAATACTAACTAGTGATAAAACAAGAAACAAAAAGATTCGATTGCAAGATCTAAAGATATACCTTCACTTACCTAGCCTCCCCGGCAACGGCGCCAGAAAAGAGCTTGATGTCTACTACACAACCTTCTTCTTGTAGACGTTGTTGGGCCTGCAAGTGCACAGGTTTGTAGGACAGTAGCAAATTTCCCTCAAGTGGATGACCTAAGGTTTATCAATCTGTAGGAGGCGTGAGGATGAATATGGTCTCTCTCAAGCAACCCTGCAACCAAATAACAAAGAGCCTCTTGTGTCCCCAACACACCCAATACAATGGTAAATTGTATAGGTGCACTAGTTCGGCGAAGAGATGGTGATACAAGTGCAATATGGATAGAAGATATAGGTTTTTGTAAACTGAAAATATAAAAACATCAAGGTAACAAGTGGTAAAAGTGAGCGTAAACGGTATTGCAATGATAGGAAACAAGGCCTAGGGTTCATACTTTCGCTAGTGAAAGTTCTCTCAACAATAATAACATAGATAGAACATATGACAAGCCCTCAACATGCAACAAAGAGTCACTCCAAAGCCACTAATAGCGGAGAACAAACGTAGAGATTATGGTCGGGTACGAAACCACCACAAAGTTATTCTTTCAAATCAATCCGTTGGGCTATTCCTATAAGTGTCACAAACAACCCTGGAGTTTTTACTAGAATAACACCTTAAGATACAAATCAACCAAAACCCTAATGTCACCTAGATACTCCATTGTCACCTCAAGTATCCCTGGGCATGATTATACGATATGCATCACACAATCTCAGATTTATCTAACCAACATAAAAGTACTTCAAAGAGCGCCCCAAAGTTTCTATCGGAGAATCAAGAACGTGTGCCAACCCCTATGCATAGGTTCCCAATGTCACGAAACCCGCAAGTTGATCACCAAGACATACATCAAGTGTTCTCATAAAGACTCAATCCGATAAGATTACTTCAAAAGGGGAAACTCAATTCATCACAAAGGAGTAGAGGAGGAGAAACATCATAAGATCCAACTACAATAGCAAAGCTCGGGATACATTAAGATCGTGCCATAGAGGAACACGAGAGAGAACACAAGAGAGAGAGAGAGAGAGAGAGAGAGATAGAGAGAGAGAGAGAGAGATCAAACACATAGCTACTGGTACATACCCTCAGCCCCGAGGGTGAACTACTCCCTCCTCGTCATGGAGAGCGCCGGGATGATGAAGATGGACACCGGAGATGGATCCCCACTCCGGCAGGGTACCGGAAAGGGGTCCCGATTGGTTTTTGGTGGTTCTGGAGGCTTGCGGCGGCGGAACTCCCAATCTATCTTCTGTTCTGGAAGTTTTAGGGTACGACGGTATATATGGGTGAAGGGGGAACGTTGGTGGAGCTACAGGGGCCTATGAGGCAGGGGGCGCGCCCTCCACCCTCGTGACCGCCTCGTGGCTCTTCTGACGTGGGGTCCAAGTCCATCAGGTGGGTTTCCTTCCAAAAATAACTTCTCCAGTTGATTTTGTTCCGTTTTGACTCCATCTGATATTCCTTTTCCTTGAAATACTGAAATAGGCATAAAATAGCAAATCTGGGCTGGGCCTCCGGTTAATAGGTTAGTCCCAAAAATAATATAAAAGTGGATAATAAAGCCCAATATTGCCTAAAACAGTAGATAAAGTAGCATGGAGCAATCAAAAATTATAGATACGTTGGAGACGTATCATGGAGCGCTAAGACTTAGTCGTTTCGTTGTTTCCTTTTCTTCTTTGTTGAGTCATAGTAACCACCGTACTGTTAAGTGGGGTCCAAGTGAACAAAGTCAGAGTGACTGAAGTGATGCTCAACCAAAATCCTATGTCTTCGAGCGAAGACAATGAGAGCAAACCTTATCCAGAGCTGGATGAGTCAGCTTTGCTTGTAGCCCAAGTAAAGTTGTCGCGTGTGTTTGAAATCTGACCGTTGGAACATGTGTCAGTTCCTTAGTGACCCAGGGTCATTTCGGACAAATCAGGTCGGGTTGCGTAGTGGCTATAAATAGCCCACCCCCTACACCATAACTTGGTGGTTGCTCAGATTTAGTGCACGGCTTTTGTCGTTTTGAGAGCAACCCACCTCGAAGCCTTTGAGAGAGAGAAATCCTTGCGAGGACAAAGCCCAAACACCCAGAGCCAAAGAGTGTTAGGCATCACTGAAGTCTTTCTGTCTGAGTGACCTGAAGACTTATTACACTTGAGGACTGTGAATCCTCCAGCCGGTTAGGCGTCGCGTTCTGAGCATCCAAGAGTCATTGTGGATCACCGGTGAACGAAGTCTGTGAAGGTTTGGAAGTCTACCTTGAAGACTTACCAGAGTAATTGGGCGAGGATTGGGTGTCCTTAGCTCAAGGGGAATAAGGTGAAGACGTGGTCTTCTGAGTTGAATCTCAGCCTCCCTAACCAGACGTACAGTTGTCACAACAACTGGAACTGGTCCAACAAATCCTGTGTCATCATCAAGTGACTGGTTCTATCCTCTCCCTCTCATTACTTACTGTTTGTCTTCGTGAAGTCATTGCCTGATTGCCGTACCTGTTTGACTTCATTTGCTTGACTACTATTGTTGTTTGGCTTCATACTATCTTCCATCCTGATCTTTACTACCTAGCTGCTATTAGTCTTCGTGATTTCACTTCATTAAATACTTAACTATGGCTTGCTTAGTGTAGTCTACCTTCCGCTGCATTTAAATAGGTTCATTTCTATTGTTTGTCTTCGAAACTTCCATGTTTTGAAGACTTCCATAAAAATCGCCTATTCACCCCCCCTCTAGTCGATACTAGCACTTTCATCTGCCCCCCGTGGGAGTCCGGGCCGTGTCTCAGTCCCAGTGTGGCTGATCATCCGAAAAGACCAGCTAAGCATCATTGGCTTGGTCAGCCTTTACGTGACCAACCACCTAATACTACGCAGGCTCATCAAACAGCGCTTTTGAGCTTTCTTCAGGATTTGGCCCGAACTGTTCGACAGATTCCCACGCGTTACACACCCGTTCGCCACTTTGTTCTCAACTATCCCGATTCCAGCAAACGGAGGCCGTTAGGTCAAAGTCGTAGCGCGCGCCCTGTAGTTTTGAAGCAGGGCGAGACAACTTTAGCTAGGAGCCTCTTTTCCTTCTGCCCAGCTCCCGAAAACAACGTTCGACTGCGGCCCATGGCGTGGCTGTGCTAGCAGGCCTGTACGGACCATCTTCATCAACAAGGCACCCAAGACCCTCGCGAGGGGCCAAGCCTCACGAGGTGAACGACGCAAGACCTCCTTAGGAGCGGCCTCCCCAGGTTGCCTCACAAGGAGCGGAGATATCAAGGCGGGGCAAACCTTGCGAGGCTCAAGTGACGTGAGCCATGATGATCGACACCAGGCAGGCGCCAGCGCGCGCAGCGTCCTTGTTTCCTCTTTGGTGCGAAGGAGGCAAGCGTAGGCGCAGAGTACCGAGGCATCAGGCAAAGGTTTCCATATCGGTGCAACGAGACCAAGACCCGAAGGACGGCAAGACAGAGGTCACCGTGGAGCCCAAGACGGCGTCCGCGCCAGGGCCTTTTGCAGGCGAAGACGGCTTTTGTCAGGATAGCTTGTACTAGCTGTCCCCTTTCAAATTGCCCGCCGTTGTTGGCTCCCTTCCCGCTCAATATTTGGGAAGAGGACCAGTGCCTATATAAGTAGAGCTAGCCACCACCGTAGAGGCATCTCATCTGGGACTGGATCCATTCCATCCTCACACTCACCAGCTCGCAGAGCACAAGAACACCTCAACCTCAGGAGGTTGTTCTTCCCCTTGTACTGTTCATCATCAGACTAAGAGGAAATCCACCACCACACACTGGAGTAGGGTATTACACCACAACGGTGGCCCAAGCCAGTATAAATCTCGTGTCTTTCTGTGTTGCGAGTTCGTCAAGTTCGTCCGCGAGATCTTAGCGAGCTAGGGCGTAGATCGGAAGGAGGGAAAGACTTTGCGCGCACCACAGAGTTCGAACCTTAACGGTTTTGCCGAAACCCCAGATCCGACATTTGGTGCGCCAAGTAGGGGTGCACCATAGCTTCCTTTCCGTCGATCGGTGCTCTGTCGCTCCGTCGTCTCCATGGCAGACGCTCGCCGCGCTAGAGCTGAGCGTCGGGCTACCCTTACCGCCCGCGTTGCTCAGATGGCTCCCGTCGGTGGGGCACCTCGTCGTTCTCCGTCTCCCGCTGCCAACGCCGCCACCGGCCCGGCGGAGAACGAGCAGCAAGCATCTTCACTGCACCCATTGGTGTGGCAGGACGGTCGCACCGCCACTCCGTCGCTGACCCCAGCCGTTTCCTCGTCCCATGCACGTCGCGTTCCCATGGACGCGTGGGCCGCGCTCTGCATGGCGAACGAGCTCCTACGCTACCGCCCCGTCGACGACCTCTACTGGCTCGACCGCGTCGTTGAGCTCGTCTACGCCGCAGGGGGCTCTCTGATGTCGTCCCTTTCTCTGCCTCACCCTCCACCAGCCACGGGCGACGTGGCTCATGGCGCGCCTCCACCACCTCTGCCCCAAGACGGTGCCTTGTCGCCAAGGCGCGCGGCCCCACGGCATGATCCACCATGCCCGGTGCCCGCACGCGAAGAGAGAAGCTGCCAAGAAATTCCTCGGCCGCGAGAAGCTGCGCCCGCGCTCCTCGAGCCGCTTCGTCAAGACCGCGCGCTGCCTGCGGTGGTGGCGCGCGAACCTCGTCAAGACCATGTTCCACCTTCGAGACGGGCCCCGGCGACCACGGCCAGCTACCGCGCCTTCACCCCTGAGCTGCGTAGCGTCGCCTGGCCGGGCAAGTTCAAGCCTGATCTGCCCCCTCGCTACAACGGCACCGCCGACCCCGCGGAGTTCCTGCAACTCTACGAGCTGAGCATCAAAGCGGCAACGGCGACGAGAAAGTCATGGCGAACTGGTTTCCCATGGCTCTCAAGGATGGTGCCCGCTCTTGGCTCCTGAATCTGCCTCAAGGCTCGATCTCCTCCTGGTACGAGATGCGCGACCGCTTCGTCGCCAACTTCTAGGGCACTCGTGACCGCCCACCGGCTGCGGGTGACCTGCACCGCATCAAGCAGCAACCAGGAGAGACCCTCCAAAAGTACATCCAGCGCTTCAACAACACCCGCCTCAAGATCCCCAAGGTCACGGACGAGGCCTTCATCTCTGGGTTCTTCGATGGCATCCACGACGTCAAGATGAAGGAACAGCTGGCTATCCACGAGGAGCTGTGCACATCTCAGGAGTTGTTCAATCTGGCGACCAAGTGTCAAGAGATGAGGAGGGACGCCTTTCCCTCCTCGAGCTGCCAGCTGCGGGCACAGAGGAAAAGAAGACCAAGGCCAAGGACGTGAAGCGCAAGGAAGCGGCCATGCTCGCAGCGGAGCCAGACACCAAGCAAGGCAGGGACCAGCCCGAGTCATCCAAGAACAGCCAGCCGTTCTGCGCCTTCCACAACCTGAACACCCACAACACTAGTGATTGTCAAGAGCTCAGAGCCATTCGCGAAGGACGCTTCGGTCGATGCCCCGAGCACAGCGACCGAGGCTACGGCCGAGGAGGAGGATGTGGTGGCGGACGCTAGGACGACCATGGCCCGCACCAGGAGTGGCGAGACCGTCCTCGCGAGGACCGCTGGCAGGATCATCATCGCGAGGGCGCTTGGAGGGACCAGCTGTCCGATTTCGGGTTCCGGCAGACCCTTAAGGTTCGAACTCTGGGGTGCGCGCGGAGATTATGCCCTCTACCTCCATGTCTCGCAAAGATCTAACTACTGAAAGAACAACACAAGAGACACAGGGTTTATACTAGTTCGGGCCACCATTGTGGTGTAATACCCTACTCTAGTTTGTGGTGGGTGGATTGCCTCTTGGGGTGATGATGATGAACAGTACAAGGAAGAACAGCCTCGCGAGGGTCTGCTCTTAGCTGGGACGATGAACTGCTAGGGGGAGTTCAGCCGCCCTTCTCTCTCTCTCTCTCTCTCTGTTGCCTGGGTCTTTCTAGCTGGCTTCTCGATCTGTCCTCCTACCCTGGGGGTGACTAGTCCTATTTATAGGCAAAGGCCCTGGGCCTCTTCCCAAATATTGAGCGGGAAGGGCGCCAACAATGGCCAATTTGAAGGGGAACATCTGGTACACTTATTCTGACTAAAGTTGGTCCTCGCCTGCCAAAGGCCCTGTGGTGACGCCGTTCTGGGCTCCACGATGACCTCCTTCCCACCGTTGGTCTGGTCTTGGTCTCGTTGCACCAAAATGGATGCCTTTGCTTGATCCTCTTGCCTGCTCTTGCCCCCTTTGCACCAAAGAGGAAAGGGAGACACTGAACGGGCTGGCGCCCGCCTGGCACCCTTGGTCGTCATGGCTTGCGTCATGGGCACCTCATGAGGTACCCCGCCTTGATCTCTCCGCCTCCTCGCGAGCCAGCCTAATGAGGCCGCGCCTGAGGAAGCGCCATGTCGTCCGCCCCGCGAGGCTTGGCCCCTCGCGAGGGTCTTGGGTCTTGTGCTGATGAAGATGGGCCGTGCTGGGCCCCCTTTCGAGCCACGCCGCAGGCCGCAAGCAGGCAAGTCTGGGGACCCCCGTTCCCAGAACGCTGACAGTAGCCCCCGGGCCCAAGGCGCGCCAGGACTTGGCCGTGCTGAGAGGCGAAAGGGTAAGGGCGAAGCGCCGTGGGCCCTAACAGCCTGTGGCCTTGGGCGCCGTGTGGCGGTTGATTGGACGTGGGCGGCACTGTTCCCCCACGCTCCCTTATTTTGCGCCCTGCTAGGTGGACTCGCAGTTGTACATAGCCGCTCCCCTTCCTATTGCTCGACCGTTCCCTATTCTTCCTCCCTTCGAACTCCGACTCTTGCCTCCAATCCCATCTCACATCTTCCCCTTCCTTCCTATTGCCATGGCTCCGACAAAGAAAGAGAAAGGGAAGAAACCCATGCCTCCGTCTCGCCCGCCGCCGTTGGTGGCCCCCGCCATCGGCCGGTCGATCATACTCAATCGAGAGTGCCTGGGTAAGCTCAGCCCGGCTATGGCCACCATCTTCAACGAGTGTGGGAGGACGACGGCCTGGCCTACGTCTCACTTTCCCACTGACAGGATAATCACTTAGGTTCATTATTTTGCCGACGCCTTGTGGGCGGGTCTGGTTCCCCCCTTTTTCGATTTCTTCAAGGCCGTCCTCTCCCATTACCAGATCCATATGATGCATCTGGGTCCTGAATCCATCACCCTTCTTTCGGTCTTCGCTTTTGTTTGCCAGGCGATGATGGGCATCCCTCCTTCCGTTGCCTTACTGCGCCACTTCTTCTCTTTGCGCCTTGCCGACCCCACTCAATGCTCGGCGTGTGTGAACTTCGTTGCCGCGCCTGAGACTGCGGCCTCAGGGATCGACTTCAAGCTTCCTTCGCCTTCAGCTGGGTTCCGCGAGCGGTGGTTGTACGTTGATGTCGGGGTGCCGAGCCCCCTGCTGGCGAAGCCAACTTCACCTGCTGTACCCAATTCGGGCTGGGGCCAGGAGACGCTCGAGAGCCCCCAGCTCGCCTTCATCTGGCACCGCTTCGCGTTCTTGAAATCGCTCGGCATGACAGCGCCCAAGGTGGTGAAGGAGTTCCTGTTGCGCCGCATTGCCCCTCTCCAATGCCACTCCCGCCGAATGAGGGCCTTCAGTGGGCATGATGATCGCATGAGGCTCCAGGAAGAAGACTTGACGCCTGGGGCACTAAGGACAGTGCTCTTGGTCCTGACTGGTGACCCTAACCCGGGCAGCATCCAGCGGGGAGGGGCCCTGCTGTACCTCTGCCAGAACAGGTACGACTTCATGAAGCAGATGCCCTCCTTTGATGAATGGGGGCTGCGCCCTGCTGGCTTCCATGGGCCTCGCTAGAACCCTGTGGTGGTGACCGCCCTTCCGGTCGGTCAAGGCGAATCCTCCTCGAGCTGTGGAGCAGGGAGGCATGAGATGGCTGAGGCCAAAAGGGCTCCCGATGAGGTGACTGCGCCTGGTGATGCCCTCGAGGGGGCAGCTCCTGAGACCCGTGCTGCCGAGGCTGAGGGCGGCAAGCAGCCGCTCCCAGCGCCTGGGGCTGAGGCCCCTGAGGCCCCGGCCGCGTCTTCTGGCGAGGCGATTGACAGCGCGCGTTAGGCAGGCGCCCCTGACGCGGATCGCTTTGATGCTCCGTCTTTGTCGCAGGTTGATCCTTGTGCTCTTCTCTTGGGCCGCTTCCGTGTGGACTTTGAGGCCCTCCAGAGGAAAAGGGAGGCCCTGGGTGATGACTTCTCTTGTCGCTAGCTGAAGCGCCGAAAATACTTCGCTACTGACGAGTAAGCCTTCTCCTTTTCTGGCTCCTGATCCCTTGTTGCGTCTACTGATCCTTACTCCGCAGGCCTCTTCCGGCCGAGCTCGTGGGAGTCGCTGAGGCGCCTCCTCCTTTGGCTTCGTCTCCCCCGTCGTCCCCAAGTGCTCCGAGCAGCACTGCTCTTGTGGTGAGGGCGAATGAAGGGGCGGACCGTCCCGAGGCGCACTGCAGCCCTTCTCTTCCTGCGATCTTCCTTCGCGGGCCCTCTCTTGGCATAACCAGCCTGCCGTGGGCTTCCCGCCTGGCCGCGGGCTGCGACTGGCTGAGGCGCCCCCTGTGCCCTTCTTCTGGAGATGGGCTGGCCCCAGGCCGGGCTTCTGGTACGGCGTGCCCGACCGTCGTGAGGGCGCCAGCCCCCAGCCCCCTGCCCGGAGGGGGAGCGATGATTTGTGGCCCCGGCGCTTGCTTGGGGCAGATGATGGTGTGGAAGACGTGCTCGAGCACGCTCGGGAGCGCCGTGCTCATCGCCAAGAGTTCCTTCGAAGGGCGACTGAGGGAGTCCTGGATTAGGGGGTGTTCGGATAGTCGGACTATACCTGCAGCCGGACTCCAGGACTATGAAGATACAAGATTGAAGACTTCGTCCCGTGTCCGGAAGGATCTTTCCTTGGCGTAGAAGGCAAGCTAGGCGTGCGGATATTCAAGATCTCCTACCATTGTAACCGACTCTGTGTAACCCTAACCCTATCTGGTGTCTATATAAACCGGAGGGTTGTAGTCCGTAGGACAACCATCATCATACACAATCATACCATAGGCTAGCTTCTAGGGTTTAGCCTCCTTGATCTCGTGGTAGATCTACTCTTGTACTACTCATATCATCAATATTAATCTAGCAGGAGTAGGGTTTTACCTCCATCGAGAGGGCCCGAACCTGGGTAAAATAAAGTGTCCCCTGTCTCCTGTTACCATCCGACCTTGACGCACAGTTTGGGACCCCCTACCCGAGATCCGCCGGTTTTGACACCGAAAGCGACCGACGTGGTGGACCTGCTTGGGGAGGAGCTCGCTGGTGAAGACGCGCGCCTGGAGGCCGAGGGCCTGCGCCTGGCCGCGGGGAGGCGCGAGCTGGAGGCCGCCATCGCCCTCGCGCGCCATCAGCGCGACCTTGATGATGAAGAGGCGAAGGCGTCGCTGGAGGCCTCTCGGGCGGCTCGATCCCAGGCCGCTGAGGAGGCCCGGGGAGCCGACCGACGGCGAGAAGTAGCGGAGGAACGGGCTCGGGAGCTCCTGGCCCGGTGCCACTCATTGGAGGAGCAAGTGGAACTGCGCGAGGCGGCCCTTGCATCGATGAAGGTGGCCTCCGGCGACCCAGCTGAGCTTCGGAAGCGTGAGGAAGCGTTGACGCTGGAAGCCGCCGAACGCACCCGCGAGTACGAGCGGCTGGAGACGAGGGAGCGCCTGGTGACACAGGCGGAAGATGATGTCGCCGCACGGGAAGCACGTGTCCTGGAGGAGGTTGGTCGTCGGGTGGCGACGGCGCGCCAAGGCCTCGAGCGTGATTTTGAGGGGAGGCTGGAGTTGATCCGGGTCGAGGCTGAGGGAAGAACCGCAGCCCTGAGGGCTCAACGGGATGAGGCGACGCGGCGGGCCGACGCTTCCTGGGCTGCCCTTGAGGCAGCGCAAAAGGAGTTGGCTGCCTCCCAGTCTGAGGTGCTCCGTCTTCGTTGGCGGGTGGAGGAGGCTGAGGCCGTCGAGCGCCAGAATGCTGATGAGATACGCCAGCGGCAGGTCCTGGAGCACGTGCACGGCCCCATGCTTGCTACGCTCAGGGAGAGGGCTAACACAGCCTTGGGCAACATCTGCGAGGCGGCTGTCGGCGAGCCGCACACGATCAACTATGCCGGCAACCTGCAGTTCTTCACCGCCGTGGTGACGCAGCTGGAGGCGCGGTCGGTCAGGGCCGACAGGTTGGTGGAGGAGAGGAGCCGCGCCCTGCTCGGGCGCTCCTTTTCTCATGTCTTCAGCCATCTCCGGAACATGGATCCCCACTTCTACTTTGACGCCGCCATCGCCCCAGTCCCCCAGGCCGTCCGAGGCGACCTGGCGCACTGGGTGGAAGACAACATGGACGCTCTTGTCAGAGCCTTCGCTTCGGACGACGACGACGTGATCGTGGCTGCTGACGAGGGCGGTGTGGTGGATGGCCCTGATGCCGCTGGTGGCGACGCAGGCAGCGATGGCGAGTTCAGCGATGCCAGCGGCGGCTCGGGAGGTGCTCCTGAGGACGCATTGGGGGATTTGTCCGAGTGAGTATGTATCGCTCATGTCTTTTTACCCTGCATGAGTAGAACTCAGGTGTTTGGCCTGATGGCTATGAGAGCATTTTGGGAGGGGAAGCCCCTCATGTAAAACATGTATTCATCGTATTAGTAGCTATTATATTGCGCGAGCACCCGCGCCTGGCGGCTGGCTGGTTTACCTTTGTTTCGCGCAGGCCCTGAGGCAGCCCGTGGGAGGACGTGGTGTCCTGACTGTTCTCTAGTTGAATTCGTAGGACGCGCAAGTGTCGCTGGCGGGGGGCTTCACAGGCGCTGGCCTTCTTCACAGGCTCCGGGCCTTTTCCCGCATGTGATGGCTTCACAGGCATTCGCCTTCTTCACAGGCTCTGGGCCTTTTCCTAAATGCGATAGCTTCACAGGCATTCGCCTTCTTCATAGGCTCCGAGCCTTTTCCTAAACGCATAGCTTCACATGCATTCGCCTTCTTCACAGGCTCCGCGCCTTTTCCTAAATGCGATAGCTTCACAGGCATTTGCCTTCTTCACAGGCTCCGGGCCTTTTCCTAAACGCGATAGCTTCACAGGCATTCGCCTTCTTCACAGGCTCCGGGCCTTTTCCTAAACGCGATAGCTTCACAGGCATTCGCCTTCTTCACAGGCTCTGGGCCTTTTCATGAAGGGACATCCTCCGCAGGTACCGGAAAGTCCTCCCGAGAAGGAGCAATAGCGGCAGTCTGGGCTGCGCACGAGCCAGGCCCGGCCCGACTCGCGAGGGGCTCGCGAGGGGAGGCAGCTATGGCGAAGCGGTAACCAGAACGCGAGAAATGGCTCGAACGAGACTAAGCACCCCTTCCCCGAACACACGCAAATCTCAAATTAGAATCCAACTTAAATCCAGCATGGGAAAAGTTACAACCAAAGAAGAAGTCAATGAAAACAGACAAAAGGCCGCGTCCGGCACCTAATCTAGTCTTGGACGTCTTCTCACTAGCGCGGAGCTAAGTGATGTTCACTGGGCATGGGAGGGAGCCCCAGGGCCTGAGGCCGGCACCCCTGAGACTCCGGGGCGTGTACATCCCCACTCATTATTACGTGAGAGTGTCACGGGGCGGTGAGCTTCACAGGCACTGGGCCTTCTTCACAGGTACCGGCCTTGCTTCATATCGCTAGACGAGGGTCACGCCTTGCACCACACTCTAGTGCCACCAACGACGACCGGAAACCAGGACGCCGCCGGTGGGGTAGAGCGGTCGCCAGCGGTTCCGCCGACAACCACGGGTCCTCCGCCAGGGGCAGGCCCTTAGGCGCCTCCCCAGTGGAGGGCCTACCTCCTAAGAACGCCTTGCTCCGAACGCCGCGGTGGTGATGTCGGATCTCTGCCCCTCTCCTGCAGCCCCCTGCGCCCTCCTCCCGAGGGGTAGGAGACCGTGGGAGCAGGGCAGCTGCTTGCTGCGGCGACCTGCACCTTCTGCGATCCATGACTAGCGTACGCCTGCTCCTGGGGAATTAGTGGTACCTGATAGTTGTCGCCTCCGGTGTGGCCGATGGAGCCGTCCCGGGGCTCCTGGAAGAGCTCAGCTTCTGGTGTCTCGTCCCCCCAGCTTGGGCTGAGAAGTGAGCCTTGTTCGCCCTCGTGAGCGTGCCCTTGGTCCATCATGTGGGGCACGTATTCTTCTGGCGCCGTCATCCCGAAGGCTGTGCTGTAGTGCTCCATGTGCCATGCAACGCTGCTTGACGTGCCCAACGCGGGGTGGTAGCGCGGCTGCCCGCTGGCGCCATGGGCCACGCCGAGTCCCTCTCCCTCACGCGCCGGGGGCGGGGGTGGCGCCCCCGTTAGTCCGGCGCCGACGGATTCGCTGGTGTTGGGGTAGCCTTGGGGCCCGCGGGAGCGTGCGGGGCCCCCGCGCGTGCCGCCCTGGGCTTGAGATGGGAGCTGGATGCAGAAGGGGTGAGCCCCCGAAGCGGCAAAGCCCAGGAGTTCGGCAACCCGCTCTAGCAGCACATCGCGGCCGCCTTCCAGCAGCCTGCACTGCAGCAGCTCTCGGGCCACCGTGAGCGCGGCCCTCGAGTTCGCCTGCTCCCGGCGGGTGTATGGTGTCGTGGTTGCGGCGTGATTGGAGGCCCTTGCCGCCGACCGCGCTTGCCGCGCCGTGAGGGTTGTTGAAGCCTGTCCGCGTCGCCCGCAGCCCGCAGCGCCCTGCGGACCACGAGCTGCCTGGGGCGCGGGATCGCCCGAGGCGGGTGGCTCCGCGCGGTCGGGCCACGCCGCCCATGGATCTTGGTTGCCCGCCTGGTCGCCGGACATGGTGATGACAATGCGACTGGACGCGGAGTGGTAGAGAGGTGGATTCCGGTGCACCCCTACCTGGCGTGCCAAATGTCGGATTTCGGGTTCTGGCAGACCCTTAAGGTTCGAACTCCGGGGTGCGCGCAGAGATTATGCCCTCTACCTCCCCGTCTCGCAAAGATCTAACTACTGAAAGAACAACACAAGAGACACAGGGTTTATACTAGTTCGGGCCACCATTGTGGTGTAATACCCTACTCTAGTTTGTGGTGGGTGGATTGCCTCTTGGGCTGATGATGATGAACAGTACAAGGAAGAACAGCCTTGCGAGGGTCTGCTCTTAGCTGGGACGATGAACTGCTAGTGGGAGTTCAGTCGCCCTTCTCTCTCTCTCTCTCTCTCTGTTGCCTGGGTCTTCTAGCTGGCTTCTCGATCTGTCCTCCTACCCTGGGGGTGACTAGTCCTATTTATAGCCAAAGGCCCTGGGCTCTTCCCAAATATTGAGCGGGAAGGGCGCCAACAATTGGCCAATTTGAAGGGGAACATCTGGTACACTTATCCTGACTAAAGTTGGTCCTCGCCTGCCAAAGGCCCTGTGGTGACGTCGTTCTGGGCTCCACGATGACCTCCTTCCCACCGTTGGTCTGGTCTTGGTCTCGTTGCACCAAAATGGATGCCTTTGATTGATCCTCTCGCCTGCGCTTGCCCCCTTTGCACCAAAGAGGAAAGGGAGACACTGCACGGGCTGGCGCCCGCCTGGCACCCTTGGTCGTCATGGCTTGCGTCATGGGCACCTCATGAGGTACCCCGCCTTAATCTCTCCGCCTCCTCGCGAGCCAGCCTGATGAGGCCACGCCTGAGGAAGCGTCGTGTCGTCCGCCCCGCGAGGCTTGGCCCCTCGCGAGGGTCTTGGGTCTTGTGCTGATGAAGATGGGCCGTGCTGGGCCCCCTTTCGAGCCACGCCGCAGGCAGGCAAGTCTGGGGACCCCCGTTCCCAGAACGCCGACACCAGCCTCGTGAGGATCGTCCTCAGAGCAACGCCGGTCTTCCCCCGCTGCCGCCACCGCCAAGAATGAACGGTGACCACCATCAAGACGAGGGGGCTAGGGGCTTCCAGGAGCCACGTGCAATCACCTGCATCTTGGGCGAAGCCCAGGCCCCAGCTTCGCAGCGTATCTTCAAGCAGTTTGCTCGTGAAGTGAACGTAGTCCTCCCCAAGCTTGAGGCCACGTGCCCGCTTAGATGGTCCTAGTGTGCCATCACCTTCAACTCGGCAGATCAGCTCAAGTGCGCGGCCACCGCTGGCGCCCTCCCGATGTTGTGCTCCCTAGTCATCAGCAACGTGCAGGTTACCAAGACCCTCATCGATGACAGCGCGGGGCTCAACGTCCTGTCCGTCGACACATTCAACAACCTCCGAGTGCCATATGAGCAGCTTCAGCCTACCAAGCCTTTCTCGGGAGTGACCGACGGTTCCACCACACCGATAGGGCAGGTCCGCCTCCCTGTCACCTTTGGGGAATGCAAGAACTACCGCACCGATCTCATCGACTGTGACGTCGCGCACATCCGTCTGCCGTACAACGCCATCCTCGGGTATCCAGCCCTGGCCAAGTTCATGGCGGTGACCCACCACGGCTACAACGTCATAAAGATGCCAGGAAGTGGCGGAATCATCACAGTCCCATGTGAAGAGGGAGATGCGGTGTGCTCCCTCGAGCGCGCCTTCCAAGCTGCAGCAATCGGCGACCCCGACAGCAAGAGCGAGGGCCCTCCTGAGGCCCTTCCCAAGAAGAAGAAGTAGCTGCACCGTGCAGAATCTCGGGAGGATGGCGTCACAGCTGGAGCCTCATCAGGATCAGCGCCCGCTCCAGGGGTGCCTCCCTCCATTGGATAGGAAGGCGCGCCTGGCGCCCTCCTCGGGCAAGGCTCGGGGGATCTCTCCTGGAGGGCCTCAGATCTTGCCGACATCATGAGGGAGGCGCTCGGGCACCACTTGGAGGCGTGCTTCAAGGCATGTCTCCCTCAAGAGAACACAGGGCAAGGAGTACCCACCGCTCAGGAGTTCATCACCAAGACCACTCAGGAACTGCAAGATGCAAGGGCCATTCATGGAGACCTCCGCTCACGAGGCGCACCTCCCCATCCAGGCGAGGATGCCGGACTGCGTGTCTGCATCGATGTTCCAGGGCTCAACAGGGCCGCTTCTCAGGAGCATTTCTGGCCTTCACGCGTGGGCCGTTGCGAGGGTCCACCACACAGCTAAGTTCCATGCCTTTCGGCCTGCCGAGCGTGTCGTTCGTCTACCAGCGCAACTTGCGGCGTGTCCTGGCGGCTCAGGAGGCCAGGCACTGCGTCGTCCAGGTGGAGATGGAGACGGTCCTCAAAGAACCACCTGAACCCCCAGAACCTCCCGAGGCTCTGGCCCCGGTGGCCTGTGAGGAGCTACCCCCTCGCTGCGTACCTCCAGCTGCGCCAACTCTCCATCGTCGACAGAACCAGGTGACATTTTCCAAGTTCATTTAGCTGGGAGCGCCCCTCGGGCTGCATTATTCCCAGGCCGCGTGGGTCCGTCCCTATGGCATGTACCCCTTTTGCTTATGTCTTCAGTTTACCTTGTTGGGGGTGCCCCTCGGGCTGCATCATCCCCAAGCCACTCGGGCCTGACCTAGTGGCATGTATCTTCCTGCATTTACCCAAGCGGATTTGCCTTCCATGCTTAACCTGCCAATGATATTCACCTGCTCGATCGTCGCCTCCCAAGGGGCCTCCTCACATTGGCACGGTGCTGGTGCATGGGTCCGTCCCTGCCACGTCGACAAACCTGAGCGGTCGAGCTCTGGCTCGCGGCACGCCCCGTGCACGTCACCTCACCAGGCCCTCAGTGCCCTCGCCTCTTAGCGGAGCAACCAGCAGCAGGCTGGCAACTATAATGGCAAAACCGTGTCTCTTTCTATGCTGGCTCGTAGGGATCTCATGAGGAGGATAGTAGGCGGCGCCGTGAGTTTCCTTCCTCTCCCGTGCAACCCGCTTGCGCGTTAAAAGGGGGGCTCCTGAGCATCGCGACTCAGGAGCTCTTACTGGCTCTCCAGCCCTCACCCCCTGGCCTTGACCATGGCATCGCGACCTGGCATACCAGCGGCGGCTAAGCTCGCTCGAGGGCCGGGACCTGAGAACGTAGAGCATTAAGGAGAGCACAGGAGGAGGGAAACTCGTATGGGCACAACCTAGCTATGTTGCACAAGTTTGCGCGCAGGCCCAGCGCACCACAAGGAACTGTCACGGAATCGACAAGATAAGTCTCGTTCTCGGATTGGTTAGATGTTAGGGCCTAAGGGCCACGCCTGCCGCAGCCCTGTTGCCGCCACGTCAACTCCCTTTCTTGCCTTACCATGGCTGCTTGAGCGCTAAAGGGGACCTCCTGAGCATCGCGTCTCAGGGGCTCTTACTGGACCTTGGGCCGCACACCTCCTGGCCTTGACCACGGCACGCGACCTGGCATACCATCGACGGCTGTAGCCTGCCTGGGGACTGGGACCAGTCAGCGTAGAGCAACAAGTTATCGCGAGGGAAGAAAGGGGAGACCGAGCCTTAACATGACATGAATTCACAAATTTTCATAACAGGGAAAATGTGCGCAAAAGACATTACAGACCCTTTACACACCCCCACGGGGTACTTCATGATTCTTCGCAGGGAACAAAAGCTAGAACTAAGAGGGGTCCTATCTACACCCTCCCGTGGCGGACGCCATCATCAACAGTGGGCCACGGGTGGCCGGCGCCAACCCCATCCAGATCAGCGGCAGCGACGGCCGGACGCCGCAACTCTGCTCCGAGCACGGCGAGAGCTCGGGGGCACGTAGCTGTCGTCGCTCGTCTCCGGAGTCTCCTAGAGCTCTGGAGAGCTACTGGACTCCCAAGGGCTGCTGCTGCTAGAGTAGCCGCGAGTGGAGCACACGTCAGCCTGGCGCTCCTCTCTGGGGCAACACTCCAGGCGGCGGCCCTCCGCATCGAAGACCTTGAAAAGAGCATGGAGGCGCTGTCGTACTCGAAGTGGATCGCGAGGGCGCCCCTCGCACGGCAGACCTGCGCAACCTCACCCCAGCCGCGAGTCATGAAGATCTTGCCGGTGGGGACCGTTTCGATCTCTGCTCCTGTCGCCGGAGCGTCGCAGTCGGCTTGCTGCAACCAGAGCTCGAGAGCCCCCCTCCGCGGTATCACATCGGAGAAGAACCGCGGGAAGCAGATACAAGAGCTTGGGGGCATCGGTGCCCATAGCACGAGCTCGCACGAGGAATCCAAGGCGTGGATTCCAGGGTCGACAGCGCATGACACCGTGGCGCGGCGACTACGGGCGCGGCGTAGGTGACGCCGCTCGTCGCTCCATCCTCCTGAGCCCTCGACTCGGGCGTACAAGGGTAACGAGTACCCCGAAGGAGGCCGCTCGCACCAAGGCCTCGTCACCACCTGCATCGCCACTTTGTTGTGGCGATGGACCGACCTCTTCTTTGGTGGAAGCGGCCCCGGATCATCCCGGGGGGACTGTCCTTTCTCTTCAACGGAGAACCTTCGGATGGGCGCCATTGCTGCTAGCGGTGGAGCAAGGAGGAAGAAGCAAGTGAACCAGGAAGAGATGGGCGACGGGGGCTCCGCCCTCCTCCCCATTTATAGCGGAAGGAGGCCAACCGGCACCCCCCACGATTGCAGGTAATGATGATTTTTTGCATGTTGCAGGGACTTGTCAAATCGAGCGGTTGTCGAGGCCGCGTGGGGAAGCGGAGACGCACACGCCCAATCAACCACCACGCGTCAACTAAGGTCGCAGGCTTTTGGGGCCCGCGGCGCTCCATACTTGACCCTTGGCTTCGCCTTGAAGCCAAGCCCGAGCGCGCCTTGGGCCCGGGGGCTACTGTCGGCGTTCTGGGAATGTGGGTCCCCAGACTTGCCTGCCTGCGGCCCACGGCGTGGCTATGCTAGCAGGCCTGTACGGACCATCTTCATCAACAAGGCACCCAAGACCCTCGCGAGGGGCCAAGCCTCACGAGGTGAACGACGCAAGACCTCCTCAGGAGCGGCCTCCCCAGGTTGCCTCACGAGGTGCGGAGATATCAAGGCGGGGCAAACCTTGCGAGGCTCAAGTGACGTGAGCCATGATGATCGACACCAGGCAGGCGCCAGCGCGCGCAGCGTCCTTGTTTCCTCTTTGGTGCTAAGGAGGCAAGCACAGGCGCAGAGTACCGAGGCATCAGGCAAAGGTTTCCATATCGGTGCAACGAGACCAAGACCCGAAGGACGGTAAGACGGAGGACACCCTGGAGCCCAAGACAGCGTCACCGCCAGGGCCTTTTTCAGGCGAAGACCGCTTTTGTCAGGATAGCTTGTACTAGCTGTCCCCTTTCAAATTGCCCGCCGTTGTTGGCTCCCTTCCCGCTCAATATTTGGGAAGAGGACCAGTGCCTATATAAGTAGAACTAGCCACCACCGTAGAGGCATCTCATCTGGGACTGGATCCATTCCATCCTCCCACTGACCAGCTCGCAGAGCACAAGAACACCTCAACCTCAGGAGGTGGTTCTTCCCATTGTACTGTTCATCATCAGCCCAAGAGGAAATCCACCACCACACACTGGAGTAGGGTATTACACCACAACGGTGGCCCGAACCAGTATAAATCTCGTGTCTTTCTGTGTTGCGAGTTCGTCGAGTTCGTCCGCGAGATCTTAGTGAGCTAGGGCGTAGATCGGAAGGAGGGAAAGACTTCGCGCGCACCCCAGAGTTCGAACCTTAAGGGTTTTGCCGCAACCCCAGATCCGACAGTGTGCTATGATGTTCTATATGATTGTGTCAACTATATAAGTTTTTACTGAGCATCAGCAACGCATATGGCTGAAAGACGTATTTACGAGCATCGACCGATGGGTCTCTCTCTCTCTCACACACACACACACACGCACAAGTGGGACCCTATGAATTATTTCTTCACTCGTGACAACTTTTAATTAGGTTCCACTATGCTCTAGCTGTTTTCTTAAGTTATTAATTGAGCTCAGTGACTTCAAAAAGTTGTACAAAAGCCTTGTTTGGTCCTTTTCGGCGTCGTTGAATGTGGGCTGAGTAGCCATGTAAAATTGTACTGTACTACACAGGTGTAACGCCCTCGATGCGGCTATATCTCCCACGTGTCGAAGCACGACTTAGAGGCATAACCGCATTGAAAGCAATGTCGCAAGTGAGGTAATCTTCACACAACCCATGTAATACAAAAGGGAAAGAGATACATAGTTGGCTTACAATCGCCACTTCACACAATACATGAGTAAAGCATTACATCATACAGATACAATCAAGGTCCGACTACGGAACCAAAATAAAAGAAGGCTACCCCAAATGCTACACAGATCCCCGATCGTCCCAACTGGGCTCCACTACTGATCAACTGAAACGAAACAACACAATGAACAAGATCTTCATCGAGCTCCTCCTTGAGCTCGGGTGCGTCACCTGCACTGTTTCATCGGCACCTGCAAACTGGTTGTGGAAGTATCTGTGAGTCACGGGGACTCAGCAATCTCACACCCGCGAGATCAAGACTATTTAAGCTTATAGGTAGGGTTAAAGGTATGAGGTGGAGCTGCAGCAAGCGACTAGCATATATGGTGGCTAACATACGCAAATGAGAGCGAGAAGAGAAGGCAAAGCCCGGTCGATGAACTATGATCAAGAAGTGATCCTAGAACAACCTACGTCAAGCATAACTCCAACACCGTGTTCACTTCCCGGACTCCGCCGAGAAGAGACCATCACGGTTACACACGCGGTTGATGTATTTTAATTAAGGTCAACTTCAGGTTTTCTACAACCGGACATTAACAAATTCCCATCTACCACATAACCACGGGCACGGCTTTCGAAAGTTCAAACCCTGCAGGGGTGTCCCAACTTAGCCCATGATAAGCTCTCGCGATCAACGAAGGATATTCCTTCTCCTCGGGAAGACCCGATCAGCCTCGGAATCCCGGCTACAAGACATTTTGACAGTAATAAAACAAGACCAGCAAAGCCGCCCGGATGTGCCGACAAATCCTGATAAGAGCTGCACATATCTCGGTCTCAGGGCACACCGGATGAGCAAGACGTCGGGTTGGCATACACCCTGATTGCCCAGGGGGCACCGGACATCGCTCGGTTTGGACCAGCACTCGAAGGAGAACTGGCCCGGGGGGGCTAAAACAAAGATGACCCTCGGGCTCCGGAAACCCAAGGGAAATAAAAGGGCATAGGTGAGGCAAATGGTAAAACCAATGTTGGGCCTTGCTGGAGGAGTCTTATTCAAAGCGAACTGTCAAGGGGGTCCCATAAATCACCCGACCGCGTTAGGGACGCAAAATCCAGGAACATAATACCGATATGACGGAAACTAGGGCGGCAAGAGTGGAACAAAACACCAGGCATAAGGCCGAGCCTTCCACCCTTTACCAAGTATATAGATGCGTTAATAATATAAAAGGTATTGTGATATCCCAACAAGTAAACATGTTCCAACAAGGAACAACATCTCCATGTTCCAACAAGGAACAAACTTCATCTTCACCTGCAACTAACAACGCTATAAGAGGGGCTGAGCAAAGCGGTAACATAGCCAAACAACGTTTTGCTAGGACAAGGTGGGTTAGAGGCTTGGTTTAACAATATGGGAGGCATGATAAGCAAGTGGTAGGTATCGCAGCATAGGCATAGCAAAAGAGCGAGCAACTAGCAAGCAAAGATAGAAGTGATTTCGAGGGTATGGTCATCTTGCGTGAAATCCCGCAAGGAAGAAGAACGATTCCATGAAGAAGACAAACGGACGTAGTCGAACGAATCCTCACAACTCTGGAACGAAACCGAAGCTAACGAGAGAAACACCCGGAAAGAAGCAAGCAACATAGTAAACAACCATCACATAAACATGGCATGATGCACAATCAAGTATGATGCATGTCCGGTTTAATGATGCATGGCATGGCAAATGCAACAAACAAAACTACAAGTTAAGTGGAGCTCAATATGCAACAAGTTGCATATTGACGAGACACCACATCAATTATTTAGTTCTCTCTCGGTTATGTACCCAACAATATTAAATGTTATTAGCCATGGCAAGGGGGTGAAGCGTAACAAAACTATACCATCTAAACAATTTAAATGGGGCCGGATATAACAAACAACAAATCCGGTAAATCCCCATATGCATATTTTAGATTTGGTATTGTTCTGCCCTAAACCATATGTTAGAGTTGTTAAACAGCAAAATAAAGGGCACCATGTTAAACTAGGCATTTTTCCACCCCATTTACATATCAAGTTTAATAAATTTGGAGCTACGGTTATTTAGTTATGAATTAAACCATTTTAACAAGGCATTCAAGCAAATTAATGGAAACAACAAATTAACCATACTTGAAGTTGTTATCATGATGCGGATGACATGAACAAGTTTTATGCAACTTTTATGAAAATGTTGACAAGAGCATTATGAAGCATTTGTCGTCGTGGCGGAAAGAAAAGGGTGCCACGGCGGTGAAACGGAAATGGTGCCACGGCAACATTCTGATGATCCAACAACTCATTGAGATGCCGATGCAAGAGAGAAGTGTGCGGATGTGTGGAACACGCAAGAGATGGGGAGTGATCTCGGATACCGGGTGTCCCACATGACGGTGGCATGGCAAACGAGGAACGTGCAAAGACAATTCGATCACGGTGCAAATCTCGAGCATCTCATACAACACATGCCTACGGTCCACGGCGGTCGTCTCGGGGTTATACCTTCGAAGCGTGCCTTTTCAGAAAGGATCAAGTTCGTAGTGGAAGTAGACGTTCTCGCGACGGTAGTGGAAGTAGTGGTACTATCGGTCCTCGACGGTAGTGGTACACGTTTTTTTGTAGATGTTCGGGTCATCGTGGTGGTACTTGCCGCATCACCAGGTGTAGTCGTACACTTGGTCTTGTCGGATGCACGGCAACGGTAGTGGAACTTGGCGCTTGAGGTTCAAATACGGAGTCGGACGTGTAGCCGTTCATAGTCAAACTTGGCGCATCCGGGTCGAGTACTTGGCGAGTCCGCACGTAGAGGTACTTGGCGAAAAAATCCTGGAGACGATGCATCCGCCTACGGTTCTTGGCGGCGTTCTTGCTGGTCCAAAAAGAAGCATACAGGAGGCCGGTGGCAGGGACTTGGCGTTGGTCGATGCGGGCGAGCGGAGGCGCGTCCTCCTCCCCGCTCGAACGAAGCAGAGGCGGGGCAGGGGCTTGGACATGGCGACGGGAACCTGCCGGATCGGACAAGGAGTCGAACGAGGAGGTCGGGGAAGAGGCGATGCTCGACGCGGGGCTGCCGGATCTGGTGCAGCGGAGGTCACAGGCGAGACGGAGGAAGGCGAGGCTGGCGCAGGAGCTTGAGGGCGCGGGTGGCATGGTGGTGGAGGCGAGATCCGGGCGCGGGGTCCCGTCCCGGCGCCGGAATGGAGGGGGGCGCACCGACGAGGAGAGGACGGCGGCTTGGCGTGGCTCCGGCGACGGGGCGTGATGCAGGGGACTCGGGCAGGGGGGTGAAGAAGACGACGCGAGGCAGGGCCGCCGGAGTTGGGCTCCAGTTGCGGCGCAGGAGGCCCGGTGTGGCGCTCGGAGGAGAGGGTCGGCACGTGCTGCTGGCGTCGAGGTCGAAGCGGGATGGACGGGCAGAAGGCGCTCGGGATCGAGCTCCTCTCGATCCAGAGCTTGGCTGCGGGCGCGGGACGGAGGAGGTGCAGCGCGGGGCAGGGGAAGAACGGGTGAGGGGGGATCTCTCCTGGTGGAGGCGACGAGGGGATCGGGCGTGGGGCACTGCCCCTCTGCGTGCGTGTGTAGCGGCAGCGTGGGAGGACGAGAGGGAGAGGATGAGAGGAAGAGATGGGATAGGGCAAGGCGAGGCTAGGGTTCGGTCGGCAGGGCCGGATGGGCCTGCGCGGGAGGTTGGGCCTAAATGGGCTGGTGCGGGAGGTTGGGAGGCCCAGGCTGCTGGGCTCCTTCTCTCTCTCTCTCTAATAACAAAAAGAAAAAAACAGAGATTAAGAAAGAAAAGAAAGATGGGTTAGAGGAAGAAGTTGGACACGCAGACAATTTTTCCGGGCTCACAAAAATATGCTCGTTCCAAGAAAAAATGGAGTGGCAAGATTGCAGGAATAAAATTCAAATTCATTTGAACTTAATTCAAATGGTTTGAACAAGGACGAGGATTTAGAAGTGTTCAAAAATGTTGAGAAATTAGGAAGAGCCTCGATAAAAGAGATAAAGAATTGTGGACAAGATTTGAAGGTCAAACTCGAAGAGGAATAGGCATGGGAAATATTTTTGCAAGTCTGTGATGGTTAATTCCAAAAGAATGGAATATTTATTATAGCTCCCTAATAATATTGGGAGCATATGTTTTAAAGAGAAACCACCATGTGAGTTCCCTCAATTTAAATGGACCGAAGATCCATGCAATTTATTTAGTTGAGGTTTTAAAAATTAAAAGACATGCTGACATGATGACATGATGCAATGCCAAAGATGACATGATGAATCCAACAAAGCAATTGAAACACACGGCGAAACTCGAAATACATGGAAGGCATCTGGAGCGTCGGTCTCGTGGCGTTACAACACTCCACCACTACAAGAGGATCTCGTCCCGAGATCTAGGATGGCACCAGAGAGAAACAGAAGAAGAAAGAGGTAAAACTAAGTTGCTTCTTTGGCAAAAGAGTTAAACCAATGAACCTTGAGAGGTAGCACAAAGTGAAAGAAAGAAATACAATGGAGATGACGAGATAGCAAGCAATCCGGTAGAAAAGAGGAACAAGGAGTATTACGAGAACTTGAAGGTTGAAAAACATGGAAATAAGAGCTCAACGGACCAAAAACATATGGAGCCACACCGGTAGAAAAAAACAAGGAACAAGAATGACATAATTTGGGCGGCACTCCGACTGAAAATGGAAGGAATTGAACATGAACTTGACAAGATGAGAGGATACTGAAGAGATCAACAACACACTGCCTCCGAAACTATTGAAAGAATGGCACAAGGGGTAAGAAAGATTTCAGACTGCACTCTGATTGAGGAAGGAGGCAAAACTTGATAAGATGAGAGAGCTCGGATGAAAACACGACACTCCGGTTAAATGGATAAGCAAGGAAAAGAACATGATCTCCAAAATGAGATGATGGGTCGAAAAAATCATCACAATGCCTTCGGGACAAAAGAAAGAGTGGAATCAAGAGAACAGAGAAGCGAACAACAACTTCTATCACAATTGAATTTGAAAGAGCCTCCTTAAAAAGAAGGATTGACCGGAGTTGTTGGAAAACCAACAACGAAAGGATATGATCCTCGTGGGCTTATTGAGATGTCTCAAAACTCGAGGTGAACTTCTACCACTAACGAAAACAAACGATTGGATTGATATCAACAAGGAGACGAGAAACTTATTTCACCGAGAGGACAAATGAAGAACTTGGGTCATTTATAAGCACCATAAATAGCAACAATCCTTAGGGAAAGCTTTAGGTGAAATATAACCCAAGATAACTCCAATGAAGAGATTGGTGGATTTAAAATATCTCATAATTGACAACATGTGAATCATGAAACGCGAACTCGAATTGCCAAGAATGACATAACACCACCTCAAATGATAAGGTAGACCGAATTGCACTTTGCAATGCAGGAAGAAGAATACTTGAACTCCTCAACACAAAACATGTGTTGAACACCATGTTTAATTTAGAGTATAGCTTGGCGGATCTTAACTCCGAGAGAAATCTTGAAGAACAAAACGAGAATGAAAGGAATCCTTGATGAACCACCATGTAGAGCCTCCATGAAGAACTCCGGTAATAAAAGGATGATAAAAATAAAGATAAGTTGAAAACACAAGGTGAAGCCTTGCGATGATTTAGATGGAGCTTAGAAATGATATAACCAAGAAAACTTGGAACTGCGGAAGGAAAGATGAACAAATGAAATCAAGAATTTTGATAAACCTCCAGAATAAGGAATTGAGTTAACTCGATGAAACAAGAATAAGAATTACATTATGCTTATCCTTCACCAATTAAATTGATGAAAAGCAATGGATTTATCATACTACTTATTCTCGTAAAAAGGATTACGATAGATATGGCGCAAACTTGGGAAGGTTTTCAACGAACCACCGGTAGGATTGGAAAGAACGAATGAATCTATATGATAACGAAGGAAGAGAACTCTTGAATGAACCACCGTAAGAATTGAAAATGAACAAAGAAAAGATAAAAAAAACATCGGGAAGAATTAGCAAACGAACGAAGATACTTGAGAGAATTTAGATAAAAATGAACGAATAGATCACGAGCTGAATAGAGAATACTTGAATGATGCACCGGTAAGATTTGGAGAACGATAGACGAAGCTGAGAATGAATAATTCTAAGATGATGGGCTCCGGAGAAAAGAAGTGGAAACAACTCATGAAATGCTCCGGATGGGTGAAAAGAATTCTCACAATCGAAAACAATTATGAGAGGATGGCAACAAGCTAGAACAATGAATCTTGAAGAGAATGAGGCAAGATTTAAGAGAAACTCTTCTTCGGTCTTCCAATGTGGAGAATGATGACGAGAAACACCACCATGAATTGTTGAGGCACTCCGGAATGAAAATTGGAAAGGTTGAACCAACGATGAAAAGAGTTTGAAAGATTTTGGAGAAAGACATACGACTGGTGAAAATTCATTCTTACGTCAAGCTTCGAAAGGAATTTGAGAATAACTTCGGGATAATTAGAAGAGTCAGGTAAGATCCTGGGAAAAAGGCCTGTGGGTTAGGGCCCACTCAAAAGACACACCGTTGAACGATTGCTTGAAAAGACAGATTGCACCGGTTGAATTAAATGACTTGAATGAGATAGCATCCTCAAAAGAAATTGAGTGAATTGAGAATGGAAACTTATCTTCTGAGATATCTTCATCACTCCGGAACAATTGAATAGCGAGAAGTGGATGATTAAGAGGTGCACCGGTACGAGAAAACATTAGAAACGAGGAAATGAATATGATCAACACTGAAAGCTTGAATTGGATTCACCGGAGAAGAAAAAGAACGAATAATGATGAAGTTAAGGCTCCGTTAGTATCTTCCTGAGAATCACCAGACAAGAAACATTGACAGAAAAGAATGGAGAGACTTCACATCAATAAAATGGATGCTTGATTAAGATATATGAGTCCTTCAAGAAAGAGGGTGGGAGGGCGGGAAAAACAAAGACAACTTGGGACGAATGAAACAAACACCGTTGAGAATACTTAGAGTTGATCTTGCGAATGTTGAAAATGATCAGATCCACTTGAAGAGAAAACATCGGTTGAGAAGGATTGACACGACCAACTCGATTATCATGAAGGATTAGTATTCACATAGAAATATGAGAACACCGTTTAGGAAAAAGGTATGGAATCAACACTTGACATTGAAGCAACTCGAATACCACAAAACAAAACAAAGGATTTGGCTTGCAGAATAAGCCGGAAACAAACATATGATAGAGATTTACCCAATCCCATATCATGCATCTGTCGGAAAGATATCCTATAAGCTATTAGAATTCCCACTTATAAACTCCCGAAACTTTCTGGTTATGCAATCAGGTGTTGGGGATACAGGGGACACAAAATATATCACTCAAACTAACAATACCTAGATCCAGCTGTATCCATCCTTCAACACATAACCAAGAAACCTTCGGAAATCGTCTACCTCAACCTTCGAAAAGCATCCGTTATACGAGTTATGGCAATACTCCCGCACTCGCCTCAGTACTGGGCTATCAGGGTTATCTCACCAACAACTGTACAAAAGTGATTTTCGATGTCGGCGTACTAAACTCAGGTATTCCAGAACTGTAACGATAAAATTATGACGACAACACCTCAGAGCTCAACTCCCCGGGACACCTCCACTAAACCCCTGCTGACAGGAGGCACCAAGACAATGTTGTCATCATAAAACCATCGGAACGATTCTAAGATACCCGCGTGATCCTAAAAAAATTTTTAGTGAAATTTGAGAAGAGAAGAGTCAAAACTCTACGTCATGATGCCTTACCAGAGCGATGACGAGACTGGGAAGTAAAAAGAATTCCTAAACTCTCCGATATATAATTCCCAAATGACTCAAAACATTTTTCTAGACACAACTCGGCCGCTAAAAATGATCAATCAGTGGGGGCTCCTAAGGTCGGGGAAGGCTCTGATACCAACTTGTAACGCCCTCGATGCGGCAATATCTCCCACGTGTCGAAGCACGACTTAGAGGCATAACCGCATTGAAAGCAATGTCACAAGTGAGGTAATCTTCACACAACCCATGTAATACAAAAGGGAAAGAGATACATAGTTGGCTTACAATCGCCACTTCACGCAATACATGAGTAAAGCATTACATCATATAGATACAATCAAGGTCCGACTACAGAACCAAAATAAAAGAAGACTACCCCAAATGCTACACAGATCCCCGATCGTCCCAACTGGGCTCCACTACTGATCAACTGAAACGAAACAACACAATGAACAAGATCTTCATCGAGCTCCTCCTTGAGCTCGGATGCGTCACCTGCACGGTTTCATCGGCACCTGCAAACTGGTTGTGGAAGTATCTGTGAGTCACAGGGACGCAGCAATCTCACACCCGCGAGATCAAGACTATTTAAGCTTATAGGTAGGGTAAAAGGTATGAGGTGGAGCTGCAGCAAGCGACTAGCATATATGGTGGCTAACATACGCAAATGAGAGCGAGAAGAGAAGGCAAAGCAAGGTCGATGAACTATGATCAAGAAGTGATCCTAGAACAACCTACGTCAAGCATAACTCCAACACCGTGTTCACTTCCCGGACTCCGCCGAGAAGAGACCATCACGGTTACACACGCGGTTGATGTATTTTAATTAAGGTCAACTTCAGGTTTTCTACAACCGGACATTAACAAATTCCCATCTGCCACATAACCGCGGGCACGGCTTTCGAAAGTTCAAACCCTGCAGGGGTGTCCCAACTTAGCCCATGATAAGCTCTCGCGATCAACGAAGGATATTCCTTCTCCTCGGGAAGACCCGATCAGCCTCGGAATCCCGGCTACAAGACATTTTGACAGTAATAAAACAAGACCAGCAAAGCCGCCCGGATGTGCCGACAAATCCTGATAAGAGCTGCACATATCTCGGTCTCAGGGCACACCGGATGAGCAAGACGTCGGGTTGGCATACACCCTGATTGCCCAGGGGGCACCGGACATCGCTCGGTTTGGACCAGCACTCGAAGGAGAACTGGCCCGGGGGGGCTAAAACAAAGATGACCCTCGGGCTCCGGAAACCCAAGGGAAATAAAAGGGCATAGGTGAGGCAAATGGTAAAACCAATGTTGGGCCTTGCTGGAGGAGTCTTATTCAAAGCGAACTGTCAAGGGGGTCCCATAAATCACCCGACCGCGTTAGGGACGCAAAATCCAGGAACATAATACCGATATGACGGAAACTAGGGCGGCAAGAGTGGAACAAAACACCAGGCATAAGGCCGAGCCTTCCACCCTTTACCAAGTATATAGATGCGTTAATAATATAAAAGGTATTGTGATATCCCAACAAGTAAACATGTTCCAACAAGGAACAACATCTCCATGTTCCAACAAGGAACAAACTTCATCTTCACCTGCAACTAACAACGCTATAAGAGGGGCTGAGCAAAGCGGTAACATAGCCAAACAACGTTTTGCTAGGACAAGGTGGGTTAGAGGCTTGGTTTAACAATATGGGAGGCATGATAAGCAAGTGGTAGGTATCGCAGCATAGGCATAGCAAAAGAGCGAGCAACTAGCAAGCAAAGATAGAAGTGATTTCGAGGGTATGGTCATCTTGCGTGAAATCCCGCAAGGAAGAAGAACGATTCCATGAAGAAGACAAACGGACGTAGTCGAACGAATCCTCACAACTCTGGAACGAAACCGAAGCTAACGAGAGAAACACCCGGAAAGAAGCAAGCAACATAGTAAACAACCATCACATAAACATGGCATGATGCACAATCAAGTATGATGCATGTCCGGTTTAATGATGCATGGCATGGCAAATGCAACAAACAAAACTACAAGTTAAGTGGAGCTCAATATGCAACAAGTTGCATATTGACGAGACACCACATCAATTATTTAGTTCTCTCTCGGTTATGTACCCAACAATATTAAATGTTATTAGCCATGGCAAGGGGGTGAAGCGTAACAAAACTATACCATCTAAACAATTTAAATGGGGCCGGATATAACAAACAACAAATCCGGTAAATCCCCATATGCATATTTTAGATTTGGTATTGTTCTGCCCTAAACCATATGTTAGAGTTGTTAAACAGCAAAATAAAGGGCACCATGTTAAACTAGGCATTTTTCCACCCCATTTACATATAAAGTTTAATAAATTTGGAGCTACGGTTATTTAGTTATGAATTAAACCATTTTAACAAGGCATTCAAGCAAATTAATGGAAACAACAAATTAACCATACTTGAAGTTGTTATCATGATGCGGATGACATGAACAAGTTTTATGCAACTTTTATGAAAATGTTGACAAGAGCATTATGAAGCATTTGTCGTCGTGGCGGAAAGAACGGGGTGCCACGGCGGTGAAACGGAAATGGTGCCACGGCAACATTCTGATGATCCAACAACTCATTGAGATGCCGATGCAAGAGAGAAGTGTGCGGATGTGTGGAACACGCAAGAGATGGGGAGTGATCCCGGATACCGGGTGTCCCACATGACGGTGGCATGGCAAACGAGGAACGTGCAAAGACAATTCGATCACGGTGCAAATCTCGAGCATCTCATACAACACATGCTTACGGTCCACGGCGGTCGTCTCGGGGTTATACCTTCGAAGCGTGCCTTTTCAGAAAGGATCAAGTTCGTAGTGGAAGTAGACGTTCTCGCGACGGTAGTGGAAGTAGTGGTACTATCGGTCCTCGACGGTAGTGGTACACGTTTTTTTGTAGATGTTCGGGTCATCGTGGTGGTACTTGCCGCATCACCGGGTGTAGTCGTACACTTGGTCTTGTCGGATGCACGGCAACGGTAGTGGAACTTGGCGCTTGAGGTTCGAATACGGAGTCGGACGTGTAGCCGTTCATAGTCAAACTTGGCGCATCCGGGTCGAGTACTTGGCGAGTCCGCATGTAGAGGTACTTGGCGAAAAAATCCTGGAGACGATGCATCCGCCTATGGTTCTTGGCGGCGTTCTTGCTGGTCCAAAAAGAAGCATACAGGAGTCCGGTGGCAGGGACTTGGCGCTGGTCGATGCGGGCGAGCGGAGGCGCGTCCTCCTGTTGGGGAACGTAGCAGAAATTCAAAATTTTCCTACGTGTCACCAAGATCTATCTATGGAGAAACCAGCAACGAGGGGAAGAAGAGTGCATCTACATACCCTTGTAGATAGCTAAGCGGAAGTGTTCAAGTGAACAGGGTTGATGGAGTCGTACTCGTCGTGATTCTGATCACCGATGACCAAGTGCCGAACGGACGGCACCTCCGCGTTCAACACACGTACAGCCCGGTGACGTCTCCCATGCCTTGATCCAGCAAGGAGAGAGGGAGAGGTTGAGGAAGACTCCATCCAGCAGCAGCACAACGGCATGGTGGTGGTGGAGGAGCGTGGCAATCCTGCAGGGCTTCGCCAAGCACCACAGAAGAGGAGGAAGAAGAGACGCAGGGCTGCACCAACGAGAGAGATCGAATCACGTGTGTTATGGGCAGCCCCAGGCCTCACTATATATAAGGGAGAGGGAGGAGGGTGCGCCCCCTCTAGGGTTCCCACCCCTAGGGGGGCGGCAGCCCTATATGGGAAAGGGGAGGTGGCCAAGAGGGGAGGGGAGAGGGAGGCGCACCAGTATGGGCCTTAGGGCCCATCTGCCCTAGGGTTTGCCCCCTTCTCCTCTCCCTTGCGCCTTGGGCCCTTGTGGGGGGGGTGCACCAGCCCACTTGGGGCTGGTCCCCTCCCACACTTGGCCCATGCAGCCCTCCGGGGCTTGTGGCCCCACTTGGTGGACCCCCGGACACCTCCGGTGGTCCCGGTACACTATCGATGATGCCCAGAACACTTCCGGTGGCCAAAACCATACTTCCTATATATAAATCTTTACCTCCGAACCATTCCGGAACTCCTCGTGACGTCCGGGATCTCATCCGGGACTCGGAACAACATTCGGTAACCACATACGAACTTCCTTTATAACCCTAGCGTCATCGAACCTTAAGTGTGTAGACCCTACGGGTTCGGGAGACAAGCAGACATGACCGAGACGTTCTCCGGTCAATAACCAACAGCGGGATCTGGATACCCATGTTGGCTCCCACATGTTCCACGATGATCTCATCGGATGAACCACGATGTCAAAGACTTAATCAATCCCGTATACAATTCCCTTTGTCTATCGGTACGATACTTGCCCGAGATTCGATCGTCGGTATCCCGATACCTTGTTCAATCTCGTTACCGGCAAGTCTCTTTTACTCGTTCCGCAACACATCATCCCGTGATCAACTCCTTGATCACATTGTGCACATTATGATGATGTCCTACCAAGTGGGCCCAGAGATACCTCTCCGTCACACGGAGTGACAAATCCCAGTCTCGATTCGTGCCAACCCAACAGACACTTTCGGAGATACCTGTAGTGTACCTTTATAGCCACCCAGTTACGTTGTGACGTTTGGCACACCCAAAGTATTCCTATGGTATCCGGGAGTTGCACAATCTCATGGTCTAAGGAAATGATACTTGACATTTGAAAAGCTTTAACATACGAACTACATGATCTTGTGCTAGGCTTAGGATTGGGTCTTGTCCATCACATCATTCTTCTAATTATGTGATCCCGTTATCAATGACATCCAATGTCCATGGTCAGGAAACCGTAACCATCTATTGATCAACGAGCTAGTCAACTAGAGGCTTACTAGGGACATGGTGTTGTCTATGTATCCACACATGTATCTAAGTTTCCTATCAATACAATTCTAGCATGGATAATAAACGATTATCATGAACAAGGAAATATAATAATAATCAATTTATTATTGCCTCTAGGGCATATTTCCAACAGTCTCCCACTTGCACTAGAGTCAATAATCTAGTTCACATCGATATGTGATTAACACTCAAGGTCACATCCCTATGTGACTAACACCCAAGAGTTCTGGGTTTGATCATGTTATGCTTGTGAGAGAGGTTATAGTCAACGGGTCTGAACCTTTCAGATCCGTGTGTGCTTTACAAATATCTATGTCATCTCCTAGATGCAGTTACCACGCTCTATTTGGTGCTATTCCAAATAACTGTTCTACTATACGAATCCAGTTTACTACTCAAAATAATCTGGATTAGTGTCAAAGTTTGCATCGGCGTAACCCTTTACGACGAACTCTTTTTCCACCTCCATAATCGAGAAAATTCCTTAGTCCACTAGTTACTAAGGATAACCTTGACCGTTGTCCTGTGATCCATTTCTAGATCACACTTGTACCCCTTGACTGACTCATGGTTTGGCACACTTCAGGTGCGGTACACAACATAGCATACTTTAGAGCCTACGACTAAATCATAGGGGGTGACCTTCGTCCTTTCTCTCTATTCTGCCGTGGTCTGGTCTTGAGTCTTACTCAATACTCACACGTGTAATACAGCCGAGAACTCTTTCTTTGCTGATCTATTTTGAACTCCTTCAAAATCTTGTCGTGGTATGTGTTTGTTTGAAAGTACTATTAAGCGATTTTGATCTATCCTTATAGATCTTGATGCTCAATGTTTAAGTAGCTTAATCCAGGTTTTCATTGAAAAACATTTTTCAAACAACCCTATATGCTTTCCAGAAATTCTACATCATTTCTGATCAACAATATGTCAACAACATATACTCATCAGAAATTCTATAGTGCTCCCACTCACTTCTTTGGAAATACAAGTTTCTCATAAACTTTGTATAAACCTAAAATCTTTGATCATCTCATCAAAGTGTACATTCCAGCTCCGAGATGCTTACTCCAGTCCTTAAAAGGATTGCTGGAGCTTTGCATACTTGTTAGCATCTTTCAGGATTGACAAACCCTTCTGGTTGTATCACGTACAACCTTTCCTCAAGAAAATCGTCGAGGAAACAATCCTATCTGCAAGATTTCATAAATAATGCAGCACCTGCTAATTCCAACAGACTCTTAGCATCGCTACGAGTGAGAAAGTCTCATCGTAGTCAACTCTTTGAACTTGTCGGGAAACATCTTAACGACAAGTCAAGCTTTCTTAATGGTGACATTTACCATCATTGTCCGTCTTCCTTTTAAAATCCATCTGTACTCAACAGCCTTACGACCATCGAGCCGTTCTGCCAAAGTCTACACTTTGTTTTCATACATGGATCCTCTCTCGGATTTTATGGCCTCGAGCCATTCATCGGAATCCGGGCCCACCATCGCTTCTCCATAGCTCGTAGGTTCATTGTTGTCTAGCAACATGACTTCCAAGACAGGATTATGTACCACTCTGAAGCAGTACGCATCCTTGTCATCCTACGAGGTTTGGGAGTGACTTGATCCGAAGTCTCATGATCATTATCATAAGCTTCCACTTCAATTGGTGTAGGTGCCACAGGAACAACTCTTTGTGCCCTGCTGTACACTAGTTGAAGTGACGGTTCAATAACCTCATCAAGTCTCCACCATCCTCCCACTCAATTCTTTCGAGAGAAACTTTTCCTCGAGAAAGGACCCGATTTGAGAAACAATCCCTATTGCTTTCGGATCTGAGACAGGAGGTATACCCAACTGTTTTGGGTGTCCTATGAAGATGCAGTTATCCGCTTTGGGTTCGAGCTTATCAGCCTGAAACTTTTCATATAAGCGTCGCAGCCCCAAACCTTTTAAGAAATGACAGCTTAGGTTTCTCTAAACCATAGTTCATACGGTGTCATCTCATCGGAATTACGTGGTGCCCTATTTAAAGTGAGTGTGGTTGTCTCTAATGCCTAACCCATGAACGATAGTGGTAATTCGATAAGAGACATCATGGTATGCATCATATCCAATAGGGTGCAGTTATGATGTTCGGACACACCATCACACTATGGTGTTCCAGGCGGTACTAGTCGTGAAACAATTTCCACAATGTCTCAATTGTGTACCAAACTCGCAACTCAGATATTCATCTCTATGATCATATCATAGATATCTTATCCTCTTGTCACGACGATATTCAACTTCATTCTGAAATTACTTGAACCATTCAATAATTCAGACTTGTGTTTCATCAAGTAAATATGCTCAGTATCTACTCAAATCATCTGTGAAGTAAGAGCATAACGATATCCACTGCGTGCCTCAGCACTCATTGGACTGCACACATCAAAATGTGTTACTTCCAACAAGTTGCTTTCTTGTTCCATTTTACTGAAACCGAAGCTTTCAGTCATCTTGCCCATGTGGTATGATCTGCATGTCTCAAGCGATTCAAAATCAAGTGAGTCCAAACGGTCCATCTGCATGGAGTTTCTTCATGCGTATATACCAATAGACATGGTTCACATGTCTCAATCCTTTCAAAAATGAGTGAGTCCAAAGATCCATCAACATGGAGCTTCTTCATGCGTTTTATACCAATATGACTTACATGGCAGTGCCACAAGTAGGTGGTACTATCATTACTATATTATATCTTTTGGCATGAACATGTGTATCACTATGATCGAGATTCAATAAACCATTCATTTTAGGTGCAAGACCATTGAAGGTATTATTCAAATAAATAGAGTAACCATTATTCTCTTTAAATGAATAACCGTATTGCGATAGACATAATCCAATCATGTCTATGCTCAACGCAAACACCAAATAACAATTATTTAGGTTTAACACCAATCTCGATGGTAGAGGGAGCGTGCGATGCTTGATCACATCAACCTTGGAAACATTTCCAACACATCTCGTCAGCTCACCTTTAGCTAGTCTCCGTTTATTCCGTAGCTTTTATTTCGAGTTACTAACACTTAGCAACCGAACCGGTATCTAATACCCTAATGCTACTAGGAGTACTAGTAAAGTACACATTCACATAATGTATATCCAATATACTTCTATCGACAGCCTTCTCATCTACCAAGTATCTAGGGTAATTCTGCTCCAGTGGTTGTTCCCCTTATTACAGAAGCACTCAGTCTCGGGTTTGGGTTCAACCTTGGGTTTCTCCACTAGAGCAGCAGCTGATTTGCCGTTTCATGAAGTATCCCTTCTTGCCCTTGCCCTTCTTGAAACTAGTGGTTTCACTAACCATCAACAATTGATGCTCCTTCTTGATTTCTACTTTCGCGGTGTCAAACATCGCGAATATTTCAAGGATCATCATATCTATCCCTGATATGTTATAGTTCATTACAAAGCTCTTAGCAGCTTGGTGGCAATGACTTTGGAGAAACATCACTATCTTATCTGGAAGATCAACTCCCACTCGATTCAAGTGATTGTTGTACTCAGACAATTTGAGCACAAGCTCAACGATTGAGCTTTTCTCCCTTAGTTTGCAGGCTAAGAAAATCATCGGAGGTCTTATACCTCTTGACGTGGGCACGAACCTGAAATCCCAATTTCAGCCCTCGAAACATCTCATATGTTCCGCGACATTTCAAAAATGTCTTCGGTGCCTCAATTCTAAACCATTTATCACTACCGAACTATCATGTAGTCATCAAAACGTGTATGTCAGATGTTCGCAACATCCACAGACCACGTTCGAGGTCCAGCACATCGAGCGGTGCATTAAGGACACAAGCCTTCTACTGTTCGCATAATTGCTACTATCAACTTTCAACTATATTTCCTCTAGGAACATATCTAAAACAGTAGAACTAAAGCGCGAGCTACGACATAATTTGCAAAGATCTTTTGACTATGTTCAAGATAATTAAGTTCATCTTATGAACTCCCACTCACATAGACATCCCTCTAGCTATCTAAGTGATTACATGATTCGAGTCAACTAGGCCGTGTCCGATCATCACGTGAGACGGACTAGTCAACATCGGTGAACATCTTCATGTTGATCGTATCTGCCATACGACTCATGCTCGACCTTTCGGTCTTCTGTGTTCCGAGGCCATGTCTGTACATGCTAGGCTCGTCAAGTCAACCTTAGTGTTTGCATGTGTTCCGAGGCCATGTCTGTACATGCTAGGCTCGTCAACACCCGTTGTATGTGAACGTAAGGATCTATCACACCCGATCATCACGTGGTGCTTCGAAACGACGAACTTTAGCAACGGTGCACAGTTAGGGGGAACACTTTCTTGAAATTTTAATGAGGGATCATCTTATTTACTATCGTCGTTCTAAGCAAATAAGATGTATAAACATGATAAACATCACATGCAATCAAATAGTGACATGATATGGCCATCATCACTCTGTTCCTTTTGATCTCCATCTTCGGGGCTCCATGATCATCGTCGTCACCGGCATGACACCATGATCTCCATCATCATGATCTCCATCATCGTGTCTTCATGAAGTTGTCACGTCAACTATTACTTCTACTACTATGGCTAACGCTTTAGCAATAAAGTAAAGTAATTACATGACGTTTATGTTGACACGCAGGTCATAAATAAATTAAAGACAACTCCTATGGCTCCTGCCGGTTGTCATACTCATCGACATGCAAGTCGTGATTCCTATTACAAGAACATGATCATCTCATACATCACATATATCATACATCACATCCTTTGGCCATATCACATCACATGGCATACCCTGCAAAAAACAAGTTAGACGTCCTCTAATTGTTGTTTGCATGTTTTACGTGGCTGCTATGGGTTTCTAGCAAGAACGTTTCTTACCTACGCAAAACCACAACGTGATATGTCAATTGCTATTTACCCTTCATAAGGACCCTTTTCATCGAATCCGATCCGACTAAAGTGGGAGAGACTGGCACCCGCTAGCCACCTTATGCAACTAGTGCATGTCAGTCGGTGGAACCTGTCTCACGTAAGTGTACGTGTAAGGTCGGTCCGGGCCGCTTCATCCCACAATGCCGCCGAATCAAGATTGACTAGTAATGGTAAGCATATTGAACAAAATCAACGCCCACAACTACTTTGTGTTCTACTCGTGCAAAGAATCTACGCAACAGACCTAGCTCATGATGCCACTGTTGGGGAACGTAGCAGAAATTCAAAATTTTCCTACGTGTCACCGAGATCTATCTATGGAGAAACCAGCAACGAGGGGAAGAAGAGTGCATCTACATACCCTTGTAGATCGCTAAGCGGAAGCGTTCAAGTGAATGGGGTTGATGGAGTCGTACTCGTCGTGATTCAGATCACCGATGACCAAGTGCCGAACGGACGGCACCTCCGCGTTCAACACACGTACAGCCCGGTGACGTCTCCCATGCCTTGATCCAGCAAGGAGAGAGGGAGAGATTGAGGAAGACTCCATCCAGCAGCATCACAACGGCATGGTGGTGGTGGAGGAGCGTGGCAATCCTGCAGGGCTTCGCCAAGCACCACAGAAGAGGAGGAAGAAGAGACGCAGGGCTGCACCAACGAGAGAGATCGAATCACGTGTGTTATGGGCAGCCCCAGGCCTCACTATATATAGGGGAGAGGGAGGAGGGTGCGCCCCCTCTAGGGTTCCCACCCCTAGGGGGGCGGCAGCCCTAGATGGGAAAGGGGAGGCGGCCAAGAGGGGAGGGGAGAGGGAGGCGCACCAGTATGGGCCTTAGGGCCCATCTGCCCTAGGGTTTGCCCCCTTCTCCTCTCCCTTGCGCCTTGGGCCCTTGTGGGGGGGGCGCACCAGCCCACTTGGGGCTGGTCCCCTCCCACACTTGGCCCATGCAGCCCTCCGGGGCTTGTGGCCCCACTTGGTGGACCCCCGGACACCTCCGGTGGTCCCGGTACACTACCGGTGATGCCCAGAACACTTCCGGTGGCCAAAACCATACTTCCTATATATAAATCTTTACCTCCGGACCATTCCGGAACTCCTCGTGACGTCCGGGATCTCATCCGGGACTCGGAACAACATTCGGTAACCACATACGAACTTCCTTTATAACCCTAGCGTCATCGAACCTTAAGTGTGTAGACCCTACGGGTTCGGGAGACAAGCAAACATGACCGAGACGTTCTCCGGTCAATAACCAACAGCGGGATCTGGATACCCATGTTGGCTCCCACATGTTCCACGATGATCTCATCGGATGAACCACGATGTCAAGGACTTAATCAATCCCGTATACAATTCCCTTTGTCTATCGGTATGATACTTGCCCGAGATTCGATCGTCGGTATCCCGATACCTTGTTCAATCTTGTTACCGGCAAGTCTCTTTTACTCGTTCCGCAACACATCATCCCGTGATCAACTCCTTGATCACATTGTGCACATTATGATGATGTCCTATCGAGTGGGCCCAGAGATACCTCTCCGTCACACGGAGTGACAAATCCCAGTCTCGATTCGTGCCAACCCAACAGACACTTTTGGAGATACCTGTAGTGTACCTTTATAGCCACCCAATTACGTTGTGACGTTTGGCACACCCAAAGTATTCCTATGGTATCCGGGAGTTGCACAATCTCATGGTCTAAGGAAATGATACTTGACATTTGAAAAGCTTTAGCATACGAACTACATGATCTTGTGCTAGGCTTAGGATTGGGTCTTGTCCATCACATCATTCTTCTAATGATGTGATCCCGTTATCAATGACATCCAATGTCCATGGTCAGGAAACCGTAACCATCTATTGATCAACGAGCTAGTCAACTAGAGGCTTACTAGGGACATGGTGTTGTCTATGTATCCACACATGTATCTAAGTTTCCTATCAATACAATTCTAGCATGGATAATAAACGATTATCATGAACAAGGAAATATAATAATAATCAATTTATTATTGCCTCTAGGGCATATTTCCAACACCTCCTCCCCGCTCGAACGAAGCAGAGGCGGGGCAGGGGCTTGGACATGGCGACGGGAACCTGCCGGATCCGACAAGGAGTCGAACGAGGAGGTCGGGGAAGAGGCGATGCTCGACGCGGGGCTGCCGGATCTGGTGCAGCGGAGGTCACAGGCGAGGCAGAGGAAGGCGAGGCTGGCGCAGGAGCTTGAGGGCGCGGGTGGCATGGTGGTGGAGGCGAGATCCGGGCGCGGGGTCCCGTTCCCGGCGCCGGAATGGAGGGGGGCGCACCGACGAGGAGAGGACGGCGGCTTGGCGTGGCTCTGGCGACGGGGCGTGATGCAGGGGACTCGGGCAGGGGGGTGAAGAAGACGACGCGAGGCAGGGCCGCCGGAGTTGGGCTCCAGTTGCGGCGCAGGAGGCCCGGCGTGGCGCTCGGAGGAGAGGGTCGGCAAGCGCTGCTGGCGTCGAGGTCGAAGCGGGATGGACAGGCAGAAGGCGCTCGGGATCGAGCTCCTCTCGATCCAGAGCTTGGCTGCGGGCGCGGGATGGAGGAGGTGCAGCGCGGGGCAGGGGAAGAACGGGTGAGGGGGGATCTCTCCCGGTGGAGGCGACGAGGGGATCGGGCGTGGGGCACTGCCCCTCTGCGTGCGTGTGTAGCGGCGGCGTGGGAGGACGAGAGGGAGAGGATGAGAGGAAGAGATGGGATCGGGCGAGGCGAGGCTAGGGTTCGGTCGGCAGGGCCGGATGGGCCTGCGCGGGAGGTTGGGCCTAAATGGGCTGGTGCAGGAGGTTGGGAGGCCCAGGCTGCTCGGCTCCTTCTCTCTCTCTCTAATAACGAAAAGAAAAAAAACAGAGATTAAGAAAGAAAAGAAAGAGGGGTTAGAGGAAGAAGTTGGACACGCAGACAATTTTTCCGGGCTCACAAAAATATGCTCGTTCCAAGAAAAAATGGAGTGGCAAGATTGCAGGAATAAAATTCAAATTCATTTGAATTTAATTCAAATGGTTTGAACAAGGACGAGGATTTAGAAGTGTTCAAAAATGTTGAGAAATTAGGAAGAGCCTCGATAAAAGAGATAAAGAATTGTGGACAAGATTTGAAGGTCAAACTCGAAGAGGAATAGGCATGGGAAATATTTTTGCAAGTCTGTGATGGTTAATTCCAAAAGAATGGAATATTTATTATAGCTCCCTAATAATATTGGGAGTATATGTTTTAAAGAGAAACCACCATGTGAGTTCCCTCAATTTAAATGGACCGAAGATCCATGCAATTTATTTAGTTGAGGTTTTAAAAATTAAAAGACATGCTGACATGCTGACATGATGACATGATGCAATGCCAGAGATGACATGATGAATCCAACAAAGCAATTGAAACACACGGCGAAACTCGAAATACATGGAAGGCATCTGGAGCATCGGTCTCGGGGCGTTACAACAGGCCTTTTTTTTAACATCAGCAATGCAACTGGGCCGAGAGTTGTACACAATATCCGGGTCAACTGGTTATTCTCCACCCCGCTGGGCTGCAAATCTTTCCTATGAGGGATGCATTAGGCTTAACAAGAAAATAGGCTTTAAGAAATAATAAATGGGATGTAATTATAAAAACTAGGCAGTAACTATAAAAAAACACGTAATTAGTTAAAAAAATATTATTATTGGATTTTGAAAATTTTAATTTCATTACTTGTTACGCGCGCAATATTTGTTGGATTTTTACATAATACAAATTTATTTTGAAATTATATTTAATTTGACTAGAAATTTCGGGATAAAAATATTTCGGATCCCATCAAAATGTGGGAAATTTTATTGAATTCTGTTTTGAGAGGTTGGTTGAAATTATTAATCGTTGTCCTAGCTAGAAAATGGGCTCTACTTTTAACAAACTGTAAATGGGTTGTAGTAAATTCCATTAGAATTCAAAAATGGGTTGTACATTCTTACAAATCGCAAATGGTCTATATGTTCTCTGCCACACACTTGTGGACCTACTAAGTTGACGCGTACGCAAGGCTTTGTCAACTTATAGTCAACACACGGTTCTAGCAGCTGTGGTTGTTGGATGTCCATCCAACGGATGTCGTGCTTCTTCTGGGCGCACCGTTTCAGAGGCTGACCTGTGGGCCTACTAAGTTGACGCGTACCAAGGGCTTTGTCAACTTAGTCAATATAAATGATTCTAGCTGCAATGACCATACGATGTCCATCCAACGACCGTCGTGCTTCTTCAACCTCTGGTCTTTTTGCTCCAGCCGTCCAACCAGCGTCGGTCGTGCCACCTTCTCCTGCCTCCCGTGTCCAGCTGTGCTGCCACCGTTGGCCATGTCATCCCTCTATACTCACCAACACCTCCAATTATTCTCCGGCGACGGCAGCCTCACACCGCAGCTGAAGCAGTCAACCCACGTACTCCCCTCCGCGTGGGCATACACTCTGCGTCTTCCCCGGCTCTGCGTCGTTCCCTTCCTAGGCCTCGCCGTCGTCCACCGCCTTGGTGCTCTCGACGCGGCGTGGTCAACGAAGGTCAGCCATCGGAAGAGGACTTTAGGCGGTGAGGCTGACAGCTGGACTCACCAGCTACATCTTCGAACACAAGGAAGTGCCTCCTTATTACTCGCAAAATAAAAATGATTCCTCCCCCTGACAGTTGGGACCGACCAGCTATATCTTAGCACGCAAGGAAGTATGTCCTTATCCTCCCTGACCGATGGGACCCACCTGGTCAAAGCGTACGCAGCATTGTCTGTCTGGTCACGAACGTGTATGTACATACTGGTCGATCGGTCTCTCTCCAAGTATGAACCGTGGCCGAGTAAGTAGCGGCACGTGTCGTTGTAGAGCACCCGACATAGCAGTTCACGCAGTCCCGTCTAAGTCTTGTACACGTACATACAGCCGCAGGGCAAAAAATATGGCCACGTACGTACATACGGGTGGTGTCTCGAGCGCGTACTCGTGCATATATACGGACGACCAGGGCTTGTGTACAAGGAGAGGCAACAGACGGCAGCAACGGCGTCCTGTTTATCGATCAGCGAACCGGCTGGGTCGGAAAGGAGAAACAGCGTCCTGTTCATCGGGAGGCAACCGACTGGGTCGGAATGCGTCCTGTTCAACGGGAGCCAACCGGCTTGGATGGAACAACCAAAACGGGGTCTGGTGTACAGCAGAACGAAGGAAACGGCCTTCTGGCCGACCGACCACGGTCGAAACGGGATCATGTTCATCGGGAGGGGTCTGGCGTACTGCAAAACGGAGGAAACGGACTTGTGTTCGAGTGCCTATGGTTGAAACGGGGTCCTGTTGATCAGGAGGGGTGTGGCGTAGCACAAAACGGAGGAAACGAACTTGTGTTGGAGCGCCTACAGTCGAAACCGGGTCATGTTCATCCACCGTCTATTGCCTCGCTCCAGCCTCCACGGTCTATTGTTCATCCATCGTCAACCTCCTCTAGCCTCCACGGGCTACTGTTCATCCATGGCTACTGTTTATCCAGCCTCCACCGGCTGTTGTTCATAGAGCCTCCACGGGGTCCTGTTCATCCACCCCCAACCGGCTAGGGTGCGGCGGCCTCCTCGGGGTCCTGTTCATCCAGTGGCAAGCCTACTACCACGGGGTCCTGTTCATCCAAACCCCACCGGGAATTGTTCATCCACAGCCAACTAACCGACTCGACTCACCACGCCTCGACTCGTTCTACGTACCACGCGCACGGTAGCAACAGTCACTGTTCATCGAGAGGCAACCCAACACCGGCTGGCTACGTCTCGCACGGGGGCTCGATCGGCTTTAGTAAGCAGCAGCAGTGATCGATCGCTCGGGTTCAGTTAGCAGCAGCAGCGAAGGAATTGCTCGGGTTCAGTCAGCAGCGAATGAATCGCTCGGGTTCAGTTAACAGCCAAGGGATCGATCGCTCGGGTTCAGTAATGTGTGATCTCTCGGGTTCAGTTAGCCAACGCCTAGCACACATGCGCATACGTGTATGAGAGAAACGCGCAAACCTCCGTGCATCGCTCGGCCCCGACCACCCACCGTAACCAGGAACTCCCCGAAATTTTCCTCGCCCTCGCTTCTACCATAATTTTTTCCGTCATGGACGGCCCAAAGAATGTCATGCAGGTGCGTCTCCGGCCCGCCCAGGACGAAAAGCCCATTTTCTGTCATGATTTTTTGTCATAGAAGTAGGAGCCCACCACATCTATGATGATACCGGGTTTTGTCACAATTATCGTCATAGAAGTGTCATAAGCATGACAAAAAAAATTCTTCAACCCAAAATGTCACGAATGTGTCTTTTTTTTTGTAGTGATGGCGCGACGCCACTCGCGACCCCCTTCGGCTTCAACCCCGACCCGCGCACTCCCTCCCCCGCATTCGCCGCCGGCCTCAACACCCAGTACAACTACTCGCTACCGACCTACTCAGGCTCGCATGCACCGCCTCTACGTCGTGGCGCTTTGCCCTTCGCACATGGCTCGGCGGCACAATTCAACACCACCGACACTGACATGGACGAGATCATCACGAGCGACTCGGTCGCCACCGCGTCGTGCCCCATGTTCCGCACGCAAGACGAAACATTGGACGCCACCGCCGACATGGAGGACGAGCTCAATGACATCGAGGAGGAGGTGGAGGAGCAAGAACTGGCGGAGGCGGAGGCGGCGCCCAAAGGGAGAAAGAAGAAGCGGGCGGCCAACGCCAGGCCGGGCGAGCCTCGCGTCAAGTGGACGTCCAAGACGAGTGCCTCGCCGAAGCATGGAAGACGTCAGCATCGACCCGATCACCGGCTCGAATCAGAACGCCGACGCGTACTAGAGAAGATCAAGACGGCGTTCGACGAGCGCAAGTGGGCCGACCCCGACTTCGCCAACATCCACATGGATCGCGGCGAGAAGGCCCTGGTGAACCATTGGGTGACCATCCAGACGGCCTGCAACAAGTGGCACGGGATTCAAGAGGAGGTCACGGCTCGCCCAGAAAGCGGCGCCAACGTCGAGGGTCAGGTATGGCCATTGATCGTCGGCCCAGTTCTTCGCCGTGTACTTCGCCAACACTTTTTGTCTTCACCTGTGCAGATGGTTCAGATGTTCGACATGTTTCGCTAGGACAACAACGACCAGGTGTTCAAGTTCCTTCATGTGTTCACCAGGATCGAGTCGTGCGAGAAATGGATGGAGTGTCGGCTCGCTCTCGCCAAGGCCAAGGACGCCTACAACCCGGCCGCGCCTGCCCTGGCGGCGGCAGAAGGGCTCCTTGATGGCAACAAAAGAGCAAGGAGGCGAGGGACGCGACACCCGCTGTCGAACGACTGCAATCGTTGATCGAGCAGTGCATCACCGACGCCAAGAGCAATGCCGCCAAGAGGGAGGAGAAATCCGATGCGAGGTGGTCGGCGTTGATGACGAAGCAGGACGTCAAGCTCGACCTTCTCAGGACCAATGGGTAGGGTATGTGCAGGTACAATAATCACATACCCACACCCATGTTTCTCATGGGCGTAAAATTGTTCCCGTACCCTACCCATCAGGTAAATATCCATGCCCATGCCCATACCCTATGGGTATCTGTGCCCGATGGGCATCGGGTACCCATCGGACTGCTCAACACAACGTTGATTGGTGGTGGCATAATTGCTAGTTCATTGTGTGGTGGAGACTCTAGCCACCGAGTGGTTTCTATGGTTGGGAAATTGGTAGTTGGGAGGAGGATGTGGGAGAGAAGCGAAGCTAATTACATACAAAGACTCGATAGCTTAGTATTTATTACACATGTGACCCACCAGTAAGATAATCGAGTAGGGTATGGGCGTACCCATGGGGACAAAATCGTACCCATGCCCTACCCACGACTAGTTGGGTCGGGTTTGGGCACTACCCATGGGAACAAAAATGTGCCCATACCCTACCCATGCGGCTCGGGTACCCATGGGTAAAATTGCCATCCTTACTGGTACCTGGCGGAGCGCGGCCTCATCTTCAACCAGACGTCAGGACCGGCGGCGACCACCGCCCCTACGCCCACGACTACGCCAATGCCGACGCCGAGCCCGAGCACTGAAGTTGTACCCTCACCAATGTCGAGCCCGAGCACTGAAGCTCTACCCACGCCAACGCCGAGCCCACGCACTCAAGATGTGCCCACGCCCACGCCGCCGCTTACCTCGGCCGGCCCTACGACAGAGGAGCCTGCCATTTGATGAGCTCCATGTCTATTTTTCTACCCTTTTGATCGACGGACTTTGGCTATGTTCGGTCGCCGACCTGTGTTCGATCGCCGACCTGTGGCATGATGATCGCTGAACTGTGTCGTTTTTTGGTAGCGGGAAAGTGAACTTTGAATTTTGATGCGCTTGGAAGTCGAAACCTGGGGGCGCGGCTGGGAACTCGATCGCCCCCAGGCCGAAAAGCCCGCCGGCGCAAACGCCAAAAGCGCTTCGCCGGGTGCGTTGGGGGGGCCAAACGGCTGGAGATGCTCTTACATCAGGGGGCGCAGCCACCGTCGTGCGTTTGGTCGGGCAGGAGGGGTGGCAGGGACTGCGAGCCAACGCTCGATGCAGCGCGCGTGGAAGTCCTGGCCGCAAGGCGGCATGGCATGCACGGCGTCACCGTCCCGCGAATCGGCTAGGCAGATGGCGCACTCGTGCGCCGCGGCTCCCGCCAGTCACATCCCGGATGCCGGCTACACTAGCAGCGGGGAAGACGGGCACGCAATGTTATCGCAAATCACTCCCCCAGCGATTCACAAAGGAGGACGAAGGGAAAGGAGCCGAGCGATAGAGATCTGACGACGCTTGTTCGACAGTTTTGCAAAAAAAACATCTGGTGTGCTAGATATGTATTTCGTTCAGGTAATATTGACGGCAAGATGTGTTTAATTTAATTTGATCGGAGGGCCCTGATCATTCCGTGAACTGTTGTTGTGTGGATTTATGTTTGTTCTTTTAATAGTAGTGTAGATGCAGCGAAAAAAGTGAAAAATAAAACTTACGAATATGCCTACAGACGCGTGAATCTTGATTGATTGAGTGAATCAAACGAGCAGTGAAGAAGAAGAGGACAAGAAAAGGTCGGCAGCTGTGTTCTTACACGTGGCCCCGCGTGTCATTCGCACTCTATCTATTCGCGCCTGGATAACTTCGTATCGAAGTCAAGCACTGTTTCCCTTTTTTTCATTTTCTTTAATCTGAGAGAAGCTCTGTCTTATCCACTTTCTCACCCTACCGCCTCCCTCCCTTCACAGTATACTCACACGAAACACCCCAAACAATCTTTTATTTCATAACACGCACCTTCCTACACTTGTCTGACACGAGAGAAGGCTTATACGAGGCAGCTTAGAAAAGCACAAGGTCTCTTTTGCAATTGCCCCCCGATTTTTTCGGACGGTAGAAACGAAAGGAGGAGAGCGCAGAGGAGAGGAGAGGAGAGGCGAGGCGAGGCGAGACGCCACCGAAAGAGGAGAGGGAAAGCCATCAGCCATGGGAGGAGGCGTCATGCGCACCGCCGCGAAGGTCGGCCTCGCCGGGGGCGCCGCGGCGGCGGCGGGCCGCTTCCGCAACGTCGCCCCGTCCTTCGCCACGGCCCCCGCCGCCGAGGCCGCCGCGGCGGCGCCGCTGCTGTCCGCGGCCGGGGAGATCCCCGCGGTGGCGCCGGCCGGGTCGCAGTGGGCGTCCTGGGAGGTGGACGACTGGGAGTTCGCGGACTGGAGGTCCGAGTCGGCGTCCGAGGCGGACGTGGCGGTGGTCGGGGGGCCGAGGCTGGTCTTCGCCCCGCCGTCGCGGGAGGAGGCCGAGGAGGCCACCGCCGAGCTCCGGGAAGCTATTGACAGGTGACTTGGATGCATTTCTTCTCAGGATTTGTCGAATTGGAGAACAAATTGCTCTGGGTTTTCCCGGGGACAATTATTTTCCCCTGATTGCTTTGGGCGATGGTTTGGAATATTAAGAAGCTTTATGCTCTCCTAATAATATGCCCGTTATCTGATTTGATTGATGGTATCAAATTGGTCTGTGAGCGCCAGGTTCTGGATTCGTATACTGCTTAAGTTTGCTTGGGCGCTTATAGGGATGCTTATAAGGAAAATAAAATACTGCACCAAGTTAGGCTGGTCATAGTGGGGAGTAACTTATACTAGTGTCATGCATATGACACTAGTCTAAGTTACTATCTTTATAGTGCAAAGTAACATAGTAGTAGTGTCATAGAGGACTTCATTTATTAGTTTATAGACTCATCTTGTATTAGGAAGCGCTATGTTACAGTAACATATTATGTTACCACTTCTCATTAACTACATGCCACATAAGCAAAATTTTCTTGGAGTACGCTATGTTACTAGCTAAGTTACTCCCACTATGACTAGCCTTAAAAAGCGCTTACACCAAGAGCTCTTGTTTACAACGCCTACACTGTAACTGTATCTACTTCAGTACTTCACGATAAAGAGAAGAATCTCTTCTACGACGTGAAGTTTATGTTCGTCTTGTATGTGATGGGTCAATTATGGTGCAGTTGAGGGGATTGTTCAATTTTCACTCGAGAAGTATCAAATAAAAAATAGTTTTATGATTTTATCACTGTCAAAAAGAAAATAAATATGTTAGGAAGTTTGAAGGACCGTTTGTGTTTTAAATTTGTTACTCCATTCTTCAGTTATCACTAAGAAGTCAGGACATCACTTCCCCAATATATTAGTGAGTACTTCCCCAATACATTCTTCTATCCCTTTACAGAGGGAGTAGTAAATAAATGAAGGCGACTTCAGTTTGTTTCCTGTACATTACTCCAGTTGACCAATTCATGTTGGTTCATTCAACAAGCTAACCTTGAACGGGCTATGATGTCATCACATCTGTACAACTCTGTCCCTTCTATTCTCTTGTATATTGCAGGAGAAAACCCTCTGTGCATCAAGTACAAATGTTGTGTTTGTTTACATTCAAGTTTATGCTACCTTCATGTTTTAGAATTTGTTGCATTTGCGCGTATTGCCTTTTTCTTCATCTACATATTATGTTATTATACCCAAATGTTCTGAAGCCTTACAAAATGATTGTTTGTAGGGTTTATTTTAAAGAGACTCCAGTAGAAGTTGATAAGGAACATGATCAAGAGCTTAGCAAGCTGGGAGCCGATGCATTAATTCCTGCTATGCCGGGACATGTAGTGCAGGCTTTTACATTGTTAAAATCAAGCCCGGAGGCTCAGGTCTGTAACTGCATTGCTTCAATCAGATGTTACTATCATCTATATGGGTTGCACTGTTATTTCTCTGTTGTTGGCTTTGTATACTCTTAAAATGTTAGTGAAGTTGCTCTTGAAAAGAGACACTTAAGTCAAATTCAATGCACCTGTTATCACTGAGGATTTGTTGTGTTGGCGTCATACCGTGGTAGGCATCAATCAGCTTATAGCTTGTTATAATTGCTTTATGATGTTTCCTTGATAATTTTGGAGTATATGATTGTGTTATAGTGTAGTGTTATGATTTCTGCATGGAATGAATTTCCATTTTGGTAGCTTGTGTACTTCTAGTTTGTATATGAGTTTGTTGTTCATGATTTCTGTATGGAATGGATTTCCATCTTTTAGCTGTGTCATTTCCAGAAGCATGGCACCTTGTCCTTAGATAATTGGTGCCACGTGTATTTGTATGTAACATACCAACATTTAATTCACGGTGTTAATGAATTATTTTCATCTTTTAGTTGCATACTTTCCAGAGGCACGGCACCTTGTCATTAGATAATTTATGTCAAGTGATTAATTATATGCAGCATAGCAAGATTTAGTTGTGCCGAGGCATTCTGATATCCCGTTTCTGTCACCTATGTTTTTTCATCTTGATCTCCAGAGCGTTGTTGCCTCGCTTGCGTCAGATAAAAATGTGTGGGATGCGGTGTTGAAGAACGAGAGGGTTATGGAATTCTACAAGAATCACCAGCAAAGTATGTTTCACCTTGTCCTAACCTCAAAGCTACATCTTGCAGTCATTGTTTCTTGCAAACTGTAGCGCCATTATTTTTCTGTTTTGAGGGTATGGTATGACAATTACTATCTTGTCTTGTGATACAGCTCTGGTCAATACTTTTCCTGAGGGCACCGACTCTACTGACTCAGTAGAGTCACCGGAGAAATTTGAAGAGGCATCCCCAGAATATGCACTGCCCACTGCCTCACCTTTGTCGGACTTTGTGGACAATGCGAAGAAGACGATGATGGAGATGGTTGACAACATAACCAACTTTTTCCAAGACCTGTTCCACAACCCGGCAGAAGCTGAGGCCGGACCGGGCTCATCCTCTAAAAAGCCTTCGTTCGCGGAGATGGCGGCTGGTGGATCTTTCATGGCTCTTGCCATGGCGGTCATCCTAGTTGTTCTGTTCAAGAGGGCATGAACATATACTTCGAGTTCAGACGCTCTTGGTGCGCATTGGGCCTTAAATCTGTCGAAAATAACTCGTGTTATGAAGAACTATGGATGTATTGTACAGCGTGTGTCTCCTGCCGTACTGTGTCAGTTAAAACTTCCGAGTGTTGAGACCAGTTTAATAAAGACATGTTATGCTCGTGGCTAATTGGTAATGCTACGCTGTAGCATGGATATTTTATCTGTGTTAGAGGTGTGGTCATTTCTTCTTCTTCTGAAGAGGCCATAGGCCATATATTGAGTAGTATCCCTTAGTCCCTAAATATAAGTCTTTGGACTACATACGAATGAAAATGGGTGATGGGTGAATCTGTTTAAACTGTGTCTATATACATCCATATGTAGTCCATATTAAAAGCTTTAGAAAGACTTATATAAAATATTTAGGAACGGAGAGAGTATAAAACCCATTAAAAACTTTCTTCTATAAATTGAAAAAAAACACAACTCTTTAAGGGTGTCAAAGTCTGCTTGGTCATGGAGCAACCCCTTAAGAAACTTTCTTTTCTAGTAATAAGTTGGAAAATACACTCAACTTTTTAAGGGCGCCCAAGTCTTCTTGACTCAACTTCTACCATGACCGACACATTATCTCCCACAAAGACCAATTACCACGGCTGACACGCTATCTCCCACAAAGACCAATGACCCTCCTGAAATGAAGTTGATCGACGGGGATGTGTTGAGAAGAAATTCCATAATTGGTAGCCTTCCAAATAAAAAAGACATGTCTTTTTTTTTAGGAAAAACTTCTGATCTAATTCATCATCTTTTTTGAGGAAATGGCAGCATTGGCCTCCTACATGTTAAGCATGAGAAAAATCAAAATACAAATGTTCCACACGAGGGGAGGGGGTGGGGTGGGGTAAGAGGTACAAAAGTATTCCGGTGGCTAATCCGTTTCAAGTTCTGGAGTGTTCTCAGTATCACTAAGCCAGTGCATTGAGAGTGCAGGTTGTAGATACACTACATGGTTCACGACCTTCTCCGGGAGCATGATAGATACACTACTCATACCCGATGGCAACAACACTCTGGAGACTTGGTGGGGTGCTGCTCGCAAACACATCCACCAAACACACCGCGGTGCTTTCGACTCACTTGTGAGCCTAGTTTGCTGGAGCATATGGAAACAAAGAAACAACCGAGTGTTCCGCAATAATTCCAGTTGGATGAGTGCCACGGAGCTAATCACAAGGATCTTCGAAGAGCTACATTTGTGGACGCTCGCAGGAGGAAAAGGAGTTAGCGTGTGGTGTGAATAGTAGTGTGTGATAGCAGGAGGAAAAGGAGTTAGCGTGTGGTGTGAATAGTAGTGTGTGATAGCAGGAGTAGGAGTGGAGTGTCCTTCATGCCTCAGCCGACTTGTGGCTCTGATGCATCTAAACTCTTGTACATACGCTTTCTATCTTGAGAGAATTCCTTATTTGGCCATTTCTTAAAGTTTGGTTTCCTATTTGGCCCAACCTTTTAGTTTCTCCCTTTTTTGGCACGCAAATTTCATTTTGTTCCCTATGTGACACTTCCGTCGGTTTTGCCTAGTAACGGTGTTAAGTCTGACCTGAAAAGACCATTTTACCCCCAATGTAATATGTGAACAAATTATTTACATGCAAACACAACTGTAATGTGATATATTTTGTCCTGTTTGAATAAGTAAATAAAAAAGTGTTGGCACAGGCCTGACCTCGAGGCTGCAAACGATGTGTATTTTTTGGCGAGACACGCCCGTACGAGCTACTGCAGCCGATTGCTTTCCGGCCAATCAAACGTAAACATGCTAGTACACAACAAGCAACAAGCAAGTAGACAGGCAGCTGGATCGATTCTCTCGTGATGTACACGCACGTAATAAGAACATGAAGCAGGCAAGCGGATTTCAGCCGGAACCCCACGCATGGGTAGCTAGCTTAAATAGGCAATAAGCTAGCGATCAACTCCCGAGTACTAACTCGGGCGAGAACAACACGAGACGCTGAGATTTAGTGGCCATAGGTGCCATTGAATGTCTTTGTATTAATCTGAGTAGATTACACGCATATATATAGCAGTAAAAGCTAGTTATGCGAGTCCTAATCAATCTATTTGGTGATTGCACCAGTCCAAACCGGACGAGGTCTTCTTATCGTGGTTAATTATAACTAAATGCATTCATATGACTAATAATAATAATATGATGAAATGCCGTCATCCACCGAAGCGTCCCTTCTCTATCATTTTTGTGACATACTATCATTAGGGGCAAAATTGTCTTTGCACATGCTAGGTAACATCTTTGGATGGAAAAATGGATGAAAGTGTCATATAAGGCGCAAAATGAATTTTAAGTGTCAAATAGGGAAAGAAAAAGTTTATTGGGCCAAAAAGGGAACCAAATTTTAAGAAAGAGCCAAATAAGGAATTCTCTCTTCTATCTTCTATCAAGCTATGGTACGCAATTTGCGTACTCTCGAAAAGAGAGTGCAGGTTGTAGAATGCCAGTCTTGACGTGCTCCAGCAGATCATGTTCTCTCAAGGATTTGTTGTCAAAGACGCCCCTGTTTATTTCCTTTTATTAAACCCATTAAGCTACACGTGAAGGGCGGCTAACCAGCTATGTCATGTTGCGCATGCTAGTTGGCTGCAGTGAGAAATCTTTTGGATTTTTTTAGACGAAGGTGTGGATAATTTTTTAAATGTACTTTTTTTAGATAGAGGTGAGGACCTCTGATATTTTTTAAATGAAGGTTGCGCAAAATGGCACTCGCTGATAGGTTGCGGTGGTATTTTTTCTTTTTTTTATTACTTCTTTTTTTAGATGAATGTGAGAATTTTTTTCTGAGATGTTGTTTAGACGGAGGCGAGGACTCTATGTATTTTTTGTAAATAAAAACGTGCGCACAACTTCCTCTTAAGCGGTCACGTGTTGTAGAGTCGAGTCCTGCCCGCCTCTAATTCATCTCACGGAGGCCCACGGTCCAACTAAACCCATTAAGCTATGCGTGAAGGGCGGCCGACCAGCTATGCCACGTGGCGCAAGCTGGTTGGCCGCGGTAAGAAATCTTTTGAAATATTTTTTAGATGAAAGTGTGGATTATTTTTTAAATGTAAACCCATTAAGCTACGCATGAAGGGCGGCCAACCAGCTATGCCACATGGCGCAAGCCGGTTGGTCACAGTGAATTTTTTTTGGATTTTTTAGATGAAGGTGTGGATTGTTTTTTAAATGTATTTTTTTCTTTTTAAATGGAGATGAGGACCTCTGGTATTTTTTAAATGGAAGGTTATGTAAAGTGGCACTCGTTGGTAGGCTGAATTGGTAATTATTTTATTTTTTTTGTTATAAATGAAGGTGGAGATTTTTTTTCTTCTGATATTTTCTTTTAGACAAAGGCGATGACTCTATGTATTTAAAGAAATGAAACATGCGCACAACTTCCCTCAAGTGGCGCCGCAGGGTGGCGCCCCAACCACTAATATGTTCCATTCGGTGCAAATGGCCATGGAACAGACCTTGACGCCAAGAGGGCAAAATAGTTTGTTCCACGAGGTAGCAATAGAAGTTCCAGGCATAACAGAAGCAGCAAGCCCAGGAATGTCACTCCAACCAACAACCGGCATCCATACTAATCTGGAGTAGAGCATGGTTCATAGTACAACTAGCTGATGGCTATAAGATGTTGACATGTCATATATAGCCAAGCTTATAGCCGGCAGGTACAATGGCTAGATATAAAGATATGCTACTTTGTTAATACATGGCCTACCTACCACTTTCACATAGTGCATAGGATCACGTGCTGCAGCAGGCTCTTATTCTGTAGCCGGCTCTTCTTTGTCTCCTTTTCATGTCAGCACAAAAATAATATTTTAGCTCTTATAGCCTGCTTATATAAGCTTATTGTACTTGCTCAGGGGCATTTAGTAAGAAGGTGGACCACGGTCTCATCCTCTTGGTCGTAGAGGGAGCAGATTGGATTATGGGGTATTGACCGCTTAGCAAGGTTGTCAGCAGTGGGAATTCTACTCTGGAGGCTTAACCAGAAGAATACCTTGCACCTTGGGTCAGATTCAACCTTCCAAACGCAGTCGAATTTGGTGTCCGTGAAGGAACCAAGGAATTGATAGTGGTATGCAGAGGAGGCGGAGTATGAACCCGAGGCACCCACAGTCCAGGAGATTCAGTCGGCGGTCACCATCTTCCAAGGCTGTATAATGAACATCAGAAATAACTGAAATCACATCTAGGTTCGTAGACTACCTACCAACAACAAAATCACATTTAGGTTCATAGACTATCTAGCAACAACTACAAGCATTGGAGCGAGTCGAACGCATCTCCTTGTCATTGTCCCTCCCTCATCAAAGTCAAGCATAATTTATTGTAATAGACAGTCGGAAAGTCGTCATGCTAAGGTCTCATAGGACCAATGCACCAGAACACCAATCACCGACGAAGAAAAAAGGTGCGTGAATCGAAGGATCCAACATGTAGAAACACAAACGATGGCTAGATCTGCGGAGATCCACCGAAGACCAACATCAAATAAAATCCCACGAGATCCGTAGGAGAAACACTTCCACATGCCCTCCAGTGACGCTAGACCGAGAAGTTTGTAAAAACAGTTGTCGAAAAGTAATTATGGATTACAGAGGTTTGTGGATGTTGAAGTCTCTAGTCAACGACGGAACATGGTGATGCAGATGACGGTGAAGTCATTGGAGGAGATGGCAATGATGATGACTCCTTTGGTGACGTTCCCACATCACCAGAAGGGAGGGAGATAAAGCCTTCTTCCTCCTTCTTCCTTGGCCTTCCCCATAGGTGGGAGAAGGGTTCCTCTTATGGTTTTTGGTGGCCATGGTTGCGGAGCACAAGAGCCTCCCCGGTGATTGCATCTAAATCTCAAGGGGGTTGATTCTGGACGCTGAAATCTGACTCCCATCATTGTTTTTTCTTGGATTCGTAAATCCAAAAATCTGATATCTAGGGTAGCTCAAACTCTGGGGCAAGTTTGTGGGCATGGGGATCTCCATAAGGTTGCCAAGTGCTGAGCTCCATAAGGATCCCTTATAGAGGTCTAAAATATAGAAGGGACCCAGAGTGGGCACCCACCACACCATTGACTCACGCACAGAGGCCATGACATCGAGATCCCCTGCTTTCATCATCATCCACATCATCGCCATGGAATCTCTCATCCATCTCGTTGTAATCTCCGAACTCATTGTGGATTCGTATGCAGATTACTCTATTATATTAATCAAATATTCTCTTTGTAAAGAAATATAAGATCTTTTAGATCACCATGTTAGTGATATTTTAGATATTTATTTCTTTATAGAGGGAGTACAATGTATTTTAACTATACAATAATCTAAGTATTCATGTTTCTTAGAACCAAATCTCATTAAAATGTATTGCAAGTGATTCCCGTAACATCGCACAAGGCATCATCTAGTTATTGTAAGTGCAAAAAACCGAATCCCCTCTCTCTCCACCCGGTATCACATGTGTCATGTATTGTTCTTCAACTAATCATACATATGCACATAGTGACAAAAGAAAGGTGCCGAGGGAAAAGAAAGAATCCCATTTGGGGGTCCCTAATCCTACATGTCCGGTCAACAAAAGACCAAACTAGTCAACAAGGTCCAAGGTGGTGAACAAAAGCCCAATCTCGTCAACAAGTTTCTAGCCAGTCAATGAAAGTCCAAGCAAGTTGCCATGGTCAACAAGTTAAAGAAGAAGGAAAATAAAGGCCAAGGTCAACAAGGAAGACCAAAATAAAAGAAGAGGGACCAAATTCTAAATTAGACCAAAGTTGCCAAAATCCCATTCATGCATGGATATAGGGAGTGGTGCACCATGGACTATTAACCACCCCCACCCACCATTGACTAGTGTTTACACCCACCCACCATTGACTAGTGTTTACACCCGTAGACCTAGCACTACTAGGGAAAACCCTAGTAGTAGCGCTTGAAATATGCATAGCAGTAGCATTGTGTTCAGCGCTACCACTAAGGCGCTACAGCTAACTAGTAGCAGTAGCGCTGGAAAGGAAGCGCTACTGCTACTTGTAGTAGTGCTGGAAAGGAAGCGCTACTGCTATACCTAGTTAGCAGTAGCGTTCTCCTTTGGGCAGCGCTACTGCTACTTGTAAGTAGCAGTAGCGCTTGTTCTAAAAAGCGTTGCTGCTAAATTTTTCTGTATTTTTAAAAAATACAACTTATTTTCATTGTGTGGTTTTATATACAGTACTTTCATCATATGATTTTATGACCATGATTACTTATTATATGTAACAGTGGGTGAAATGAACGTGGAGTAGATTCAAGTGGAGGCAACATGTGGTGCATGTCGAAAGTACTACTCTAATCCAAACTTGATCTAGTTTAGATTAGTAGTACTTTCAATGTGCACCACATGTTGGCTTCACTTGAATCTAATCCAGGTTCATTTCACCCACTATTATATATAATAAGTAATCATGCTCATATAACAACTTAGCATCATGCATCATCGATCATAATAATAAATAACTCATCATTGGTATCATAATAACAAGTCATACTCATCATCATCGATCATACAACTTCTACTCGATACCACATCATCATCATCGTCATCTAACCAATCCTACTTAGTTGTTCTTAGCACATGATCATGAGTATTATTAACTAGGACCTACTACCTTCTCTTAGGTAAAATAGCATAAAACAAGATAGGCCCCGACTCTCCATTATGGAGAATGGAGATTATCCTGTCTTCAATTCTTGCCTTTCGCACAATGTTGCTTTCAAGTACCTCCTTACGACTGTCCATACATTTTTTTCCATTCTTTGATTTTCATGTCTCCACTTTTTTTAGAAATCTGATATGGACAGGTGAGATTCGTAGGATGACCTGGCTGTATGTTCAAAACATTAAGGCGGCCATTCTGATACATCAGATGGGGCACACAATCATTCAGAATTTTCTGTTGAAAAATGTAGTAATAACTTCGTAGTTAGCAATGCAGTTAAGTTTTAAAAGAATTTATGCAAAAGATGCACGGATGTAGTAATACTAAAAAAATCTTACCACGGCATCTTCATGGATGTTACCGTAGTTCAACACGTGCACTAGTGGCACGTATTGACCATAATGTGGAGGAGTTTTATAATAGATATTGTAATTCTCAAGATTAGTACAAAATGCGACCAGATGATTTTTCTGCTGATAAGTTAACTCAGAGCCATCGGTGTAGTACGTTCTGTCTACCATGTTCCGCACATTGTTTGAACAATGAAATTAAGCTGTCAATGGAAATAAGTTGTCAACTATTTTGAAATGAACAATATAAATTAGTTAATAACTATGTTTGAGAAACCCACATAGCGGTAGAACTGGAAGCGTATTAACAAGGACCCAAATGTCCATATTGTCTTGGTCGATGTCAGGATCACCAAGATCCATGGTGACAAGCATACCCTCATAAAAACCATACATCTTCCAAAGTGCTTCCCAATTTTTGCAACCAAAATGAGTTACGCTCTCAGAATTATACATATTTACTTCAAAATCCACACCATGATGAGTCCTTAGGTGAATTTTCTTTGTTTCGAAATTTTCATGGTCTTCAAAATTCATCCTCTCCAAGACATAGCGTTTTTCATGGCATGGGATAAGCTACTTGAATTGTAAAAGATGAAAATTACACGTTGAAATAGTTGAAGTCATGCTTAATTACGAAAAAAACTTGTCGTCGTTGCGTACCGTTTCAACATCGAAGGTCTCCTCGAGTTTAATGCTGAAGTGCCGATCATCGTCCAGGTGAGGCCTGTCGCACAGACCTTGATCGTCGCGGCACAAGCTGCACTCCTCCGGGAGACTTTCGTCGTCCGATGACGACATCTCCTACGTTCATAATTCAAAGATTAAACTTATACAATTCAATATATGTACTACAAAAATTAAATTAGATCATTATTATTCATTACGGGTTGACTATCGGTCTGTCGAGTCTTTTTCTTGAAAACTCTCAGCTCGCGTGGTGTATACATTCGACCGTTGGTGATGGTAGCTCCTCCTTTCGTTCCCAAGTGCATTAGACCAAAATGTCTAGCACACGGGAACGAAGGAGAAGCGACCCTCACGACAACAGTCGGGATTTTTCGTCCTCTCATATATGATGGAGACTCTCACACACTGATTCCTCTCTGACATTTGCGACCATCGGTGATTGTCGTTACTCCTTCTTCCCCTAGTGCATAACAAAGGTCTAGCACCCGGAGAAGAAGGAGAAACGACCCCCACGACAACAGTCGGGCTTCTTCGTCCTCTCTCATATATGGTGGATACACTCCCTCACTGATATTTCCTACATATTCTAGCATAAGTCATGCCAGAATTCACGAAAAAATATGGCATGACCTTTGCTAAAAAAGGACATATCAAGCGCTTGAAATTTGCCGGAACGGAAATTAATCAACACTCCGGCAAAACATAGGCCACTATAGGAGGTGTAACCTGCAAACATGGCCGGCCAGTTGGGCAATCACATATCCTATTTGAGCAACACAACATATACATGTTTATATCTACATCATATGGGCAAGCACATATCTAAATCGTAAAATAAATTAGTATTCAAATTAGCATTCATTCAATAAGCAAAACTAAATCATCTCTTTCATCCGTACATCGTCGAATATTATCACTAATATATCTCGAATAGTATCATACATATAACATCACTAATACAGCTAAAACCGTAGCGAACGACGGGTATCGGCGCGGGCGGTGGACACCCAAAGAGAAGGAACCATCACAGGATCATAACTCCAGTGAGATCCCTGAAGAACCTGCCAGGTATTGTCGAACCTACCCTCCAACGCAACCATGTAGCGACGGACGTGCTCGTCGTCCTCGCTGACACGGTGATGTGCCACCTCCGCGGTGTCCGAAAGCCTCGGCACCGTCACTAGCCCACGCGACCGCCACCAAACAAGGTTCGGGTCAACGACGGGCTGGCTCCTCACCAAGTTGCGCCTCCCGGAAGGTAACAACTCCCAGTACCAGCCCGGTGGAGCCCAGTCCCGGACATGGCTCCTCACCAAGCCCAGGCCTCCTCCGCCGAGTCGACGACGAGGATGGGATAGGCATCGTCGACGTCGATGCGGGAATAATTGGTTTAACTAAAAAAATAAACTAGTTCTATTAATTTTCTTACTAAAAATAAACTAATTCTATAGTAAAATTTTAATTAGATCATCAAATCTCATATACCTAAACTTTCTTACTAAAAATAAACTATTTTTATTAATTCAACTAGTTCAACTAAGCACTTACTATAAATAAAATAAACTAGTACTTACTAAAAATAAACTAGTTTAACTAGTTCTATTAATTTTCTAACTAATTTTATTAAACACTTACTAAAAAACAGTAAAAAACTATATTGAATTTTTTCTATAAACTAAACACCACTGCCCTAAATTAGCATCTACTTAATTAGTTACCTAACCTACTTCCCTAACTAAAAACATCTAAGTTAATTAACTAAATTCACCTAAGTTACCTAACCTAATGAACTAAATGGAGGGAGGAGGAGTACCTCGCGGTGGTGGAGGAGGCCGGCGCGGGGAGGAGGCCGGCGGGGGAGCAGAGCCGACGCAGGGGAGGGTGGCCGGCGGGGGAGCAGAGCCGGCGCGGGCGAAGGTGGCCGGCGGGGGAGGAGGCCGGCGCGGGCGAGGGCGGCCGTCGGGAGAGCTCTGGCGCGGGGGAGGGCGGTGCGCAGGGGAGGGCGGCGGCGACGATGGCGGAGAGAGTCGAGTGAGCGTGTGAGGGCGGGGGAGTGAGAGAAAGAAGTCGAGCGCGGGCCGTTGGGCTGGATAAAGAGCCCGTAGTAGTAGCGCTTATATGTAGAAAGCGCTACTGCTACGTCCGGTAGCAGTAACGCTTCGTACATAAAAGCGCTACTACCATGCCTGGCCTGCCGGCAACGGCCTGGCAATTGTAGTAGTAGCATTTTTTTTACTAAAACAGCGCTACTGATAATTACTATATCAGTAGCGCTTTTTATAAAAAACGCTACTACTATGCTACTGTCTATAAGCATTTTCCTAGTAGTGTAGGCTCACCATACTACTACCCCTACTCACCACCACCATGTGTAGCCTTGGTCATCTGTCAAAGCCTGACCCCCTATATAAGGCCCCATTTGCATGTAACTAATTCTCTCTCATTAGAATAAACTCAAAGAGAAAGTGATATTGCTTTTGGGGCCCTCAATAGTGCCAGGTCACTATAGAGTCGAGTCCCAGTTGCCGCATATGACTTGGATCGACCTCAACAAGGATTTCGGGAGAGGGTTTGGAGGAGTTGCGCATAACTCGAAGCTTGCGAGTGTCTAACCCCACCCGAGGCCCTCCTAACATGGGATTATGTCACATTCCATCGAGTCGTCTGACCTTATTAAAAAATATCATTGGGTCACTCTTGTCGTGTGTACACCCACCTTCGCAACAAGACCGTCTCACAAGCCCTCGCTAACGTACTAATGACCATACCCCCTAGTATGAAGTAGACCATGTACACAACACACAAAACTATCACATTTTGTTGCCAAACACACCTCCCATGATTTGATTGTCTTTATTACTATTCCCACACACAAAAACGGTGTCATTTATCTTTATACGAACATGCCATAAATTACTCAAAAATCCTGGATAAACCTCGTGGACATGGACTTAAAATCTCAGCTATGTGCTTGCTTATAGCTTCCGCACCTCCAATGGCTAAGACACCTTCCCAGCGACTTCGGGCAGCTGCTCAAGCTCTCCCCAAGAATCGATGTTGAAATTAATGCTCGTGGGCTAAGGTATATATGTACTTTCCATAGGCTCTATGGGCAGGCTAGCATCGCCACTACACTACACGCCACCAAGACATATTCTTGTCGAACTCATGGTACGACAAGCACGAGAACTCAAAACACTGACTAGTTAAAATGATTTCTAATAGGTGGCGCCACACACAAACACAGAAGTTGGTGCTCCTATCGAAGATGATAAATTAACAGTGGGGGTTAGAATCTCATGATTAGGAATTTCACCGAGATTATAAAGTGCCATATGAATGAAAAACAACAAAATACTATAAAAGATCATTTCAATTGAAAACATCATTAAAAAAATGTAAGCTAATCTTTGCTAACTTGCCATGTGTACCTACTCAACTCTTTTTTTTATGCAAACAAAATGGCTGAATTTCGCGTACCTTCATGTGGGCTCATGCTAGGTTGGATGGGCACCTCCCAACAACCATGCACGTTCGTCCTCCTAGGACATCGTCAAGTCAAACACGACCGGATTCACATCACCAATTCTCATTCATTTGATGATTATTCAACAACATATTGATAATACTGAGTATTTAAAATGTTTGTTATTGTCCTGAGTGGCGTCGGATGCACATCAGACGGTCACGCGCCGCGGTGGTTCCACCGGAAAAAAGGTCGAATCCAACGAGGAAGATAGCGAACCCGTAAAGCAAAAGCGAAGCCAAAAAAAAAAAGAAAAAAGAGCGAGGCCAGACAAACAGGCCAGACCAAGAGCGCCGCGTCCACCACCGCCGGCACCACCACCCTCGGCGCGCGCGTGGGGATCGATCCCTCCCCCGGAACCCGCGCCCGCGCGCCCCGTAGTTGTCCCCGCCGCATCTGCGCTGGCTGGGATCCCGTTGACCCGGCCGCCGCGTGGTGTTTGGTTGGGTTTGGGCTGGGTTGGTCCCTCCCCAAGGATCCATTTTTAGTTGGATTCCCGGGTCCCTCCGCGGGGCTACTAGATTCTCGGTGCGACTGCGCCGGGGGAGGGGATATGGATTTGGCGTCGGTCAACGAGGAGCTCGCCGAGATCGACGGGCAGATCGCCGACATCTTCCGGGCATTGCAGTAAGCTCGACCGATTTCCCTTTTTTCTTCTATGTTTGAATTTGCACGCGCTTCGATGGAGTGCCCGGTAGATCTCCTTGGTATCTCCGTTGATTTCGGGTACAGAGGTCGGATTATTGACCTGTGGAGACCGGAGAAGAGCGTTCGTCGTTCAGGTTGAATGGGCATGTGTTTGTTGTAGTCTCCGCAGAAATGGTAGTAGTATAATGCGACTAAGAAATAGGGGGTGGATTGATTGATGGGTTGATGCCTTGGCTGATTTGTCTGCAGAAATGGGTTCCAGAAGCTCGACAAGATCAAGGATGCCAACCGCCGGAGCAGGCAGCTGGAAGAGCTTACTGACAAGATGCGAGACTGCAAAAGGTTGTTCCTTCCTTCTTTTCCTTCCGTATCATATACCGTTGGTACACATTTGGCAAGGGCGCATTTGTGGCCCCTGTTTAGCTCATGTTAACTCATCTAGTATTTGCCACTGCAATTGCTCCACTATCTTATACTACCATGTTTGTTGCAGTGCATGCTACCTGCAATCTCTGCTTTGGGAATCTTAGACATGACATTAACCACCCTCCGTTCCAAAATTGAACTAAAACCACGACACTTATAGGCTTATCAAAGACTTTTGAACGGAGGGAGTAGCTTATAGGACAAACAGATAGCTGGTTTACTGAATTTCGATAGTGATTTTGCTTTTTTCGTGTCTTTATAGGCTTATCAAAGACTTTGAACGAGTTGTCAAGGATGAGGCGGGCAGTGTTGATCCCAACACTGCTAAATTTCTGAACGAGAGAAAGCAGTCACTGGTACTGTCAGGGAAACTCATCGATCCCGACAATTTATTTATAAACCTTGATATTGTGATTCTTCAACTTCTACTAAATCTGAGTCTGTCCTATTTTGCAGATCAAGGAATTGAACTCTTATGTTGCTCTGAAGAAACAGTGAGTTTGTACCTATCTCATATAATGTCATTTCGCTATGCACACCCGCAAGTATTTGTCATTGTGTTGCTAATTTAATTTGTGCTCTATAATCGCTCATAAACTTGAAGGAATATATTTCATCAGTTCTGGTAACATCCCATGATCATATAAATATCGTTTGGATTTCAGACATGCAAGTGATAATAAGCGAGTTGATCTTTTTGATGTTCCAAGTGGTGAAGATGCCTTTGGTGAAGAAAATGTCCTGTTAGCATCAAGTAAGTAGCAATATTCCAGTCCCAGTAAGCGAAATAATGTGATAGCATCATTTCTTTCAGTCTCAAGGACTGCAAATATTCCTTCTTTTCTACGCTGAAAGTGGTTGACAAATGCACTGAAAGAAAATAAACGTCAGTGACATGTCCAGTGTGGGTTTGTATACCTCCTAGATAGATTATTGATCTCAGCATGTTTTTTCTTCTGTAGATATGTCAAACCAGCAGCTAATGCAGCATGGAGACAATCTAATGGATGAGACTGATCAAGCACTCGCACGATCTAAACAGGTTAGCTTTCTCCTGCAGTGTACCTTTTCGTGGTAGGTCCAGTAGTTCAGTCTTGTTGGTACGTGTTCATGTTGGGGCTGTAAATCTGAGTTACACGGCAATATTTCATAAAATGATCTTCTGTTGGATTCTGTGTGCAATTTAATAGTCAACGATTCGTTTTTCATTATGAGCTATCAAATGTGAAAACTCTTGTATATTCTTGTCAGGCGTCATGACCCTATGCCATATTTTGTTTATATAAGAGCAACTCCAACGGGCCGACCCAAACGGACGGCGATTTCGTCCGCTTTTTGTCCGTTTGGGTCGGCCAGGCGGACACGGACGTTCGCTTCCGCGTTTGGGTCGGCGTATGCACCCAACGCTCGCCCGACCTATGTGACGGCGCCGACAAAAAAAAACTGTGCATGCATATTTAAAATAAAAACAACTTAATTAAACATTAAAGCCGGCCAGGAAGGCCGGCGAGAGTCCACGCGTCCACATTAGCACTAAATAAAACTAAAAAAACTAAACTACGAGGCGGCGCGCTGCCCTAGGCGGCGGCGTCGTCGTCCTCGGGGTCGGTGAGGTCGATTAGCGTCGGCGCAGGGCCGGCCCAGGGGAACGCCGTGTTCCAGGCGGCGGCGATGTAGGCCGCGGGCAGCTGTTCCGGCGCGGGCAGTGCGCGCGCGGGGGGCTGTTCCGGCGCGGGCAGTGCGGGCAGTGCCGGCGCGGGGGGCTGTGCGGCCGCCTGTGCAGCCGCGGCCTGGCGCGCCTCCTCCTCAACCTCGCGCGCCTCCTCCTCAAGGTCGCGCTTGAGCATTTCCTCGTACTCGCCGCGACGACGCTCCTCGGCCAGCCGGCGCTGGCGCCACATCTCGAGGTACGCCTGCTCCTGCGCCGAGGACGCCCCCATCCAAACCGGTGGAGCGGACACCCACTCGCGCAGCACTCCCGTCCAGGAGTAGCGCTCGATGGGCTCCGGCTCGGGCTCTGGCTCGGCTTTGACGCTGCGTCGGGGAGGGGACGGCGGGCCACCGGCGGCACCGCGCAATCGCCGGCCGCGGAGAGGGCAAGGGCCTGCGCCATGGCCGCCTCGTACCGAGCCTCCTCTTCCTCCACCGCCTCCACCCTGCGCCACTCGTCCTCCTCGCGCTCGCGGTAGACCGCCGCAAGGGCCGCCTGGTAGGCGTCCTCCGCCGCCTGGTCCTCCTCGCGGACGACGAGCGGGGGCGGCGGCATGCTGCGGTCGACCTCGCGCACGCCGCGTCGCCTCGCCTCCTCGTGCTCGAAGGCTAACCACCTCTTCCAGTTCGGCAAGTCGGTGGCGTAGGCGGCGTCAGTAGCGCCCGCCGGCGCCGCACCTCCTTCGCGTGCGCCCTAGCTGACCGCGGCGCCGCCGGGACTGGGATCCTATCTGGATCCAGATGCCAGTTGTGTGGTAGGGTGACGTCGGGGTACGGCAGAGGCACGCGGTGCTGCCAGTGCCACTCCGCCTGGTGCACTGGCACGTTCACGCGCACCCTCTGCCGGCGAGCCGGCGCCGACGGAGGCGGTAGGAACTCGGAGGGGAAAGGGACGGCAGGGGCCTTGCCCTTGGCCTTGCTGCTGCTGTCGGCACCGGAGAAGAGCCTCATTTGGCTAGGGTTGGCTAGGGTTGGCCGGCGACGGGGGAGCGAGCTTGCCTAGATGTGGATGGCGAGTTTGGATGAGGACGGCCCCGCCGCACGGTCGGCTTAAAAAAGGGCGACCGCCGTCGCTGACGCATGGGCCCGTGGTCATAAATTAAGCTGACCGCGTGGGCAGCGGGTAGTTGGACGGCCGCCAGGTGGGGACGCGGCGGACAGCGAGAAGGCGCGCGTGGCGTCCGTTCGGCGTCTGCGCCGACGCATTTGGGGCGCAAATGTGTCGGCGCGGACGTGAAGCGGATGTGATTTGGGTTTGGGTCGGCGCGTTGGGCCACCACTTTTGCCCGCGCCGACCCAAATGGACGCGGGCGGAAGAAATGGGTCGCCCCATTGGAGTTGCTCTAAGGAAATGTTGTTAACTGTGAACCACTCACATCTCTGTATATACAGTACTACCTCTGTCCTGGTTTATTCGTCCCATTTATAATTTGTGCCAAATTTTGACCAAAAATTTAACTACCAAAATGTTAATGCATGTCAACAAAAATTACATCGCTGGATTCGTATTTGAACATAGTTTTTAATGATATAATTTGTTATGCCATGCAAGAACATTTTGTTAGTTAAATATATGGTCAAATTTTGGCACGAAATACAATGGGGACCAATAAACCAGGACGGAGGTAGTATTGCCATATTATTTTGATATTTGGCTTGAGTGAATTACTCTGTCTGTACAGTACTGCCATATTATTTTGATATTTGGCTTGGTTGTTTGCATTGTACTCCCTCTGTAAACGAGCTTATATTTCTTTACAGAGGGAGTATATTAATTTACTGGAAATTATTTGTCTGTGTGTTTCACCTGCATCGTTATTTTTATTCTGTAATGTGCATGATGCCATGTTTGATAGATTCTTCTTTATTGCAAATGAGTTTATCATACATTATATATTTAACCGGGCTAACTTTACTTTCTTGGAGTGAGTTGATGTCTTTGTAAGAAAATGTATAAATGATTCTCTGATTTTCTTACATTTATTTGTTATAATGCACGTGTACTTTGTTTTCCCTCGTGTATATGCAAAACTTATTTCTGTCTGTATGACCTATAACTGAGCTTGCGGGGGCATCTCCCAAGGAAAACCTATTTATCGGAAACGTTTGAAGTTTCTGCTCACAAAGAGAGCTATTGTTTGTAGAAAATGGTTTTTGGGCCTGCTCCTCTTTATCTGTCCTTGTCTCCTTGACAGTGCTCTGTGTCAGTGGCAAGTTCGTTTTCTCGTGCAGTCAGATATTCATCTAAATACAGACAAAATTATAAGCAAATGCTTGGTCACCCATTGGACATTTCTTTTCTGAGTGTGGGAATGAGACTATTGCCTGGGTCCTTACCATTTTTATTTTTAATTGCTTTAAGCCTTTAACTGATAAATATACAATTTGTGGGGGTAGAACCTGAAGTTCTTACACGAATTGCAGTGCTCATGCTTTCATACTAATGTGTTCCCACACTTTATTATTGCTCCCAGATACTGATTTCCTGTCATCTTATGTAGACTGTCCAAGAGACGATCAATGTGGGTACAGAAACTGCAGCTGCTCTCAAAGCACAGGCAAGGCGTTCTTTCTGTTTCTCAGAAGCAGCCTGTCATTGTATTATGCTGTCTAAGAGGGACACACCATGCCAGAACTAACTTTTAGTTATTTCTTACCAGACAGAGCAAATGAGCAGGGTTGTTAATGAGCTGGATTCCATTCATTTCTCCATGAAAAAGGCATCAAAATTGGTGAAAGAAATTGGTAGGCAGGTTGCAACCGATCGCTGCATCATGGGCTTGCTTTTTCTCATTGTTGCTGGAGTCATAGCCGTAATCATTGTTAAGGTGAGTGCTTAGCTTCTTCAGTGACCTGCTTAGTTACATTACTTTGTGTATTACTATTACACACACCCAGCCAACTAGGATAAATATATGTTCGAAACTATACATAATTTGATTGTACTACTTCCTTGCCTATTGGCCTTTTGTTTTGATGTGAGGTTTACAGAAGTTGGTGGGAATGCACTCTTCCTCAAACAATACTTTATCGTTAGTGGCTCATGGTCATCATCACTGTGCTGTTTGGTGCCGTGGATCAGATGCTTCCACACTAGTTCACTAAATGTAAAGGCCACATGGCTAGAAGATAAAGATTATGCAACCATTAATTGGCTGATTTACCCATTATAATGAGTAAACTGCCCATGACCGTTCTTTGTCGACTAAAATAGTTTCTGTACAATAGTTCACTTTTCACTAGACGTAGACACCGTGAGGATAGATGACAGGATGGGACAGCAAGACAACTGTTTGGTGCATCTATTTACATGTTTTCGGAACCGTAGCTGTTACACTGCCTTAATTTGGAGTGCATTGAGCATTGGTGGCTATGAAAAAGAACTGAGAAATAACTTGTATTCACTAATAGGCTTTTATCTCACCATGTTCCAGTTTTACAGTACCCTTCTGATGATTATAGTGTTTCATTGCAGATTGTGAACCCACACAACAAGGATATTCCTGACCTCCCCGGGCTCGCTCCGCCGGTCAGCAGAAGGCTGTTGTCCATTGTAGAGAACAAGTGAATGTCCACACAACACAAGTGTAAAATACCCTGATGAGGCGCCGTGTGCGGTCGCATGGAAGTTCCTTGAATCATGCTGCGCAAACTGTTGTAAACTTGTAATGCTGCTGTACCCCACCCATGGGATCCATGCGCGAAACCAAAGCTTGCCAAACCACTGTAAAACTGTATGTTCTTATTCTCTTGACAAGCAGAATTGGCAAGAACCATGTTCCCTGTGAACATTCACATCTGTATACTTTACACAGACCGTTGAGAGTGGCATCCGCCGCATGTGGACTTATGGACCCGGCAATGAGACACACATACTTGAATTTTGCAAATATAATTCCAGATTGAGCTGTTGCTGGTGTGCAGTGGGTACTGGGGACTCGACTCGAGGATCGGAGATACTTTGAGCCTTTGATCTTGCAAGGGATTTTATGCCACCTGAGGTCTCTTTTGCCCAGTTGACGCTGCCCGGTTTTTCTACCGTTTTCCGGTCAAAAGGCTCTGAGAAGCCGTCAAAAGATGAGTTGATCCATGGTGTTTTCAACCAACGCCGTTCTGCTCTAGCTCCAGATGGTGCACCGTTTACACTGTCTTGTAGTACTATAGCCTGAAAACGACCCACAAATTAGAAAATCGTGTAGCACAAAGATTCGGAGAAAAAAATGGGCAGGGCGAGGAGAAATTGCCAGCCCGCCAACCCTTGAAAAACAAGAGGATTAATCGTTGCCGTGCATGGCATGCTCCTCCGCTGGTCTCTACCAGGAGGATTAGCGCGAAAGGGCTCTCTGTCTTTGTCCTCGTCGGAACGCGCCGCGTAAGTCTCCCTGCCCACTTGGTCACCGTGACTCTCCACCACCACACAACGGCCGTGCATTGCCACGACCTACGAGAAACGTGACGCGCACACGTCGTTGGATGAGTTCCCGTGTGTTGCTTGCAGCGAGCGTTCTTATGGGTGGACAAGTGCGGCATACAAAACCCAGACCTACGTACATATACACATGTTCAATAATAAGCATTGGTGCTTAAAAAAAGCTTGATTTATTTTGCCAAGCACTCCCTCTAACACACATTGCATTGTACAAGGCCTAAGGGCTCGGTTTAAAAAAAAATTGCTAGCCGACGCGCGCCGGTGCTCCGCCGCCATCCATTGGCATACATCCATGAGATGAGTGATGGTCTAGCAAGATTGCCAAAGGCTGGCAGCTCACAAGTTTCTTTCACCAGGTTGGCACGTTTGCTTGTTGCTTTGCTCCGCCGTTGGAAACAGACACGGACTGCCACCCCTCCTCATCTTTGACCGCTTCTATTCCATCCATCCATCAATCGGAGCATCTTTGCACTATAGATTAAAGCCCATCGACGAAAGGGGTCTTGCTGCCGGTGCCGCCGCATTCATACTTGTCGCCAAGAAGAGAGCATGGTGATCTACCGGTGGGGTCTGCAGCGTGCATTCTGACGCTGACTTGGCTGAGATAGAGGCTAGGACGTTGGGTTCAGCGGGCCATGGTCAGACTGTGACTTGTGTGAAAGAAAAACCCCTCCCTCTCAGTCTCTGGCGGATCATTTCTGGACCTCCTCCAATTGGTGTAAATAAGTGAAGCTCCCAAGGAGTAAGAGGGAATTCCTCATTTGACATTAGATTAAAATGTACTCCCTTCGTAAACTAAGAGTGTTTAGATAACTACTTTAGTGATCTAAATGCTCTTATATTAGTTTACAGAGGGAGTATTTCTTATACGGTGTTGTATAAAAACATTTCCTAAAAAAAATTCCCTAGTTGACACCACCTCTAATCTTATGCACTAGGCTACTAGCAGAAGCGCCGGTACAAGCAGGGCAAGAGACACAAATTTGACAACAGGGCAAAACTATTTCATAAATTAAACTGTTTCTGAAAATATTTCACCCAACTAACACCTAATGTTTAGCGCGTAAGGCGTTGCACTCTACTATGCAACACTTAGACATCACACCTGTGCAACGTCTAGCTGTAAGTAGTTGCACAGTAGAGTGCATCGTCTAGCTGTCGGGTTCTGTATAAAAGGGTTAGTGGTGTGAAATTTTTCAAAAACAGTTTAGTTTGTGAAATAGTTTCGCTCCGAGGTCAAATTTGCCAATTCCGCGTACAAGCAGACAGCGGCTGAGCAGGAGCCGTGTGTGTCTGACGTGACGGTGTGGGCATATATCTTGCGTTCGCGGCGCAACCGCACACCAACGCAGGCAAGGGCGTCACCACGAGGGCGGCCGGGTCGTTTGACCGTCGACGTACGTATCTCCTCTCGATTCCCCGCATGATCCATGGCCATTTTTCTTTTATATATGTTGATGCGTCTCCCATGCCGCGCGTTTCCACGCACCCGCTTGTCTAATTCCGCTTGCTCTTGATTCAGCCTCCTCCTTTCTCTTCGTTTCGCCGTGCCGGAATTCGGTTTGGGCTTCCTCAGTTCCTTCTGAACCTGTTCTTCTTGGACTGCCTCGTCTCCATGGACAGCTAGCTCCTCCTGAGAACCCTGCGGATTGAATTGATGGGGTGCTTCGCGTTCAAGAGCGGCAAGGGCCATCGGCGCCCGGCCGGCGGCGGCAAGCCTCCGGCGGAGCCTAAGCCGGACGGGCCGAAGCGGAGCAAGGCGTCGTCATCGCCGGCGTCGACGCCGACGAGGAGCATCCAGGAGCTGTCGGAGGAGCGGGGCGCGGCGCGGCTGCGCGTGTTCGGGCTGGAGGAGCTCGGCAGCGCCACCAACGGCTTCAGCCGCGCGCTCAAGATCGGCGAGGGCGGCTTCGGCTCCGTCTACCGCGCCTTCTTCCGCTCGGCCGCCGGCGGCCGCGTCGTCCTCGCCGTCAAGCGCCTCAACCAGCGCAGCCTGCAGGTCAGCAAGCCAGATTCTTCGAGAATCGCTCCTAGTAGAAATCTTGAGCTCCATGATGAACTCAGAATCTTAGCATAGCAATAAACATATCCACCGGGGACAAGGATGTCCACTCGTGTCGCCTTCAATGAGAATTCGCGGAGCTCAACCACCACGTGAAGTTCGGTCCAGGCTCCACGCTCGATCGGGACAGCTTCACGCTACTCATATTAAATTGCAGTAGAATTCATTCGTTCATTCATTCATAATCAACCATGCTTCTTGTAATCTTTTACGGAGATTTCTGATGATGATTTCAGGGGCACAAGCAGTGGCTTGCGGAGGTGCAGTTCCTGGGCGTCCTGGAGCACCCGAACCTGGTGAAGCTCGTCGGCTACTGCGCCGTGGACTCGGAGGCGGGCAAGCACCGGCTGCTGGTCTACGAGTTCATGCCCAACAAGACCCTGGACGACCACCTCTTCAGCCGAGCCCACCCGCCGCTCCCCTGGAGGACGAGGCTGCAGATCATGGCCGGCGCCGCGCGCGGCCTCGACTACCTCCACCGCGGCCTCCCGGAAGTCCAGGTTAATTTCGCCGTCGAGAGCGCCGGCCGGTCGAGTTCTTTGGGTCTGAGCCGCTCCGGCGAGGCTGACCGGGCGGTGTTTTAGTGTGGCAGGTGATATACAGGGACTTCAAGGCGTCCAACGTGCTCCTGGACGGCGAGTTCCGGCCGAAGCTCTCGGACTTCGGGCTGGCGAGGGAGGGGCCGACGGAGGGGCGGACGCACGTGTCGACGGCGGTGGTGGGCACGCACGGGTACGCCGCGCCGGACTACATCGAGACGGGGCACCTCACGGTGAAGAGCGACGTGTGGGGGTTCGGGGTGGTGCTGTACGAGATCCTGACGGGGCGGCGGTCGGTGGAGCGCAGCCGGCCGGCGGAGGAGCAGAAGCTGCTGGGGTGGGTGCGGCGGCACCCGCCGGGAGGGGACAGCTTCAGGACCATCATGGACCCGCGGCTGGGCGGGCGGTACCCGCTGGCCGCCGCGCGCGAGGCGGCGAGGCTGGCGGACCGGTGCCTCGGCAAGAACCCCAAGGAGCGGCCGGCGATGGCAGAGGTCGTGGAGGAGCTCGAGCGGGTGCTGCAGATGGAGCCGGCCCCGGCGACGCCCAAGAGGTGATCGATCGATCACTCGATCACTCGATCGACGGCTGTTAGCTGCACCACTGTGTGCAGACCGGCAGAATACTAGCAGTAGTAGTCAGAATCACTCAATCAGTGAGGAGGAGTCGCGGTTTCTCTGCTGCATCCGCGAGTGTACTAGATGGATGCCGATGGATGCTGATGACGTTCAAAAAAAAAAGACGTTCAAAAAAAATTCTCGATGGATGCTGAACTATTGCAACAAACAAGAACCATCCATGATGGCAACACCGGGTAATGGGTTAGGTCCTTCAAAAACGACGCCTTCAAAAAAGGAATGATACATGAGCGCCGTCCTCGTTAGACCCAACCACCGAGGTCAAATCATGAGTTTCCATCCTGAAGAGGGGTATGAGTAAGCCCCATGCAATGCCTTCGACAAAGAAGCGCCGGATGAACGACGTCATTGCCAGATTCAACTAATGAAAGTTGGACCTAGAGTTTTCATCCTGATAACTCGAGACCATGCACTCAAAGAACACCACCTAGTCGACATCGTTATGGGTTGTCGTCACTTACTGATCCATCATCATACTACTTAACATATGGGCTTTGAACCTTTTCATAATTCTTTTTTTGCAACCAGTGCATTGGAAACTTAAAATCTATGAAATATGCATTGAGAATTCTGGACTTAGTCGAGTAGATTGAAACAATAAACATCTATCATGCCGCAAAATTTTGGTTACGAGATAACTCACAGTCCGAGAAATGAAGATGATAAATCATGATAGGCCCGTTAACATAATGTTTTCATATCCAACATACAACAGTTCTTTTTAATACGTAGCATATCAATGTTGAATTTGTTATTTTTGTTCCCCAAGTTGTGAGTTGAATTTGTTATTGAAATTTTGTGACATGTTAGACGCATGGTACGCCTATATACTCAATTAGTTTCAAATCGTAAGTTACCCCTTACGCTTCGTATTATTTACATGACTACCTCATTGTGACGCCCGGATAATTAGACTACAGTAATTTCCTGCTAATGATGCCACGTCACCTTTGTCACTGTAGTTAATCTTGGGTTAGTTTAAAAAAAAACGATTCCAATTCAAAATTAAATTAAAGGCAAACAACAAAAGTTTTCAAACTTTAAAACTAAAATGTCCGGGTTGTGCCAAGTAATGCAAAGTTAATTGTGTTGAAGAAACCCCATTTTTATAAAATGTATTAACACTCTAAAATGATTAACGGCAGTTGAAACGATTGAATAAGTGCCTTTGATATTTTATAAAATGATAAACTATTTTATTTTGAGGTAAAACTTTTTAGGATAGTGGGTTATTTTGGAACATTATTTTTGAAGCTATTGTCATATTTTACTAAACTGAAAATACAGCGTAACTAAAATTAAAACAGAAAAGAAAAATAAAGAAAAGAAATAAAACAAAGCAAAAAAAAGGACCCCTCCCCACCAGGCCTCGGCCCAGCTGCCCATCGGGCCAACCAGGCCGATCCACTGGCCCAACCGGCCGCCCCCCCACTTCCCTTATTCCCCCTGGAAATCCTAACCGCTCCCCACTCGCTCCACTTCCCCCTCGATCTGGATCGGGGGCTGCGACCCCATCGTTGTTCGCTACCTCCGGCGCCGTCCCGCCATCGGCGCCGTCCCGCCATCGGCGCTGGACCACGTCGCCGTTGCCTCCTCGCGCCTCCTCTCCCTCGCGCGACGCCCTCCTGAAGACAAGACCACACCTCATCGCTCATCGCCGACCCCGTCGAAGGCGCCCATCCCCGACGCCGTCAGCTCACTGCCGTCGCCCCGGAGCTGCCACGCCGTCGCCGGACCTCATCGCCGCCTCACCGTCCTCCTCCTCGTCCCCTCCTCGCCGGACCACCCTGCGCACGCTGCCTGAACCCTACGGCCATCGTGAGCCCCTCCTCTCCTCTCCTCCTCTCTCCCCCGCGCCCGTAGCCCGCCGCACACCGGCGCCCGTGCCCCGCCCGCGTCCCTGGCCGCGCGCCTCGCGTCATGGCCACGCGCTCGCCTTCTGCTGCTGCTGCGTCTGCTCTGGCCGCTGCTGTTGCCACGCCTCTGCTCGACTCCGCGTCTGATGCGCCGCCCTGCCGCATCTCGCCGCAGCTTGCGCTTGCGGGCGACGCCCACGGCCGTGCCCATGCGCGCCCCTCCTCCCGCATGCTGCCAGCCGCCAACCGCCTCGCCTTCGACCTCCCCTTCCCCTGTCGCCTCATGGCCGCGAGCTCGCGCCCGACCAGCCTCTACAGTCGCTGCCGCTTGCCCGCTAGCGCTGTCCGCGTCTCCACGCCCCCTCGTCGCACCACTCCGACGCCCTGCGGTCGCCTTCGCCCCCCCTCCTCGCGACCGCTCCGCCTCCAGCCGCACCGGCGCCGTCGCGGCCACTGCCCGGTTGGCCGCACCCGGCGCCGCCCACTGGAGTGCGCCCATGCGGGCTGGCGCCCGTCGCCCGCTATGCCCGCCTGACCCGCATAGGCCATAGGGGCCTATGACAGCTGGGCCCCGCCCCCTGTGACAATGACTGGTGGGCCAGGCCCCAGAACGTTTTAAAAATAAAAATGAAAATGAATTAATAAAATTTATAATCAATCAATTAATTAGTGAATTAATTAAGTTAATTAATTCTGTTTAATTAATCTAATTAACTAATTAGTTTAATTAAACAGTAATTAGATTAGTTAAACCCTAATTAGACTAAACAGTCAATGATCAGTGGGACCCACACGTCAGCGACCCAGTCAACACCTCTCTTGACTGATGATGTCATGCTGACGTCATGATGACGTCAGCAAACACTGTTCTGGATAATGTTGAATTAAATTAATTAAATAAATTCTAAAAATAATTTAAAACTTTAGAAAATCATATAAAATAAACCGTAGCTCAGATGAAAAATGTTTTTTCTACATGAAAGTTGCTCAGAACGACGAGGCGAATCCTAATACTCAGCCCGTTCATCCGCCACACATCCCTAGCATAGCAAACTTGCAACTTTTTCCCTCCGGTTCGTCTGTCCAAAAACGCGAAACTTCGGGGATACTTTCCCGGATGTTTCCCCCCTTCGCCGGTATTACCTAATACCGTGTAAGGGCATATCTAGCACCGCGTATTACCTCGTTATGCTTTGGGATGCTTTGATTGCTCTGTTATATATTGTGTTCCCCCTCCGTTACTTCTTTCCGGTAGACCCCGAGGCTGCTGACGACCCCCAGTTCGACTACGGTGTTGATGACACGTCCTTCTTGCCGGAGCAACTAGGCAAGCCCCCCCCCCCTTGATCACCAGATATCGCCTATTCTTCTCTATTGCTTGCATTAGAGTAGTGTAGCATATTACTGCTTTCGATTAATCCTATTCTACTGCATAGCCTGTCATTGTTGCTACAGTTGTTATCCTTACCTGCTATCCTACTGCTTAGTATAGGATGCTAGTGTTCCATCAGTGGCCCTACACTCTTGTCCGCTTGCCATGCTATACTAATGGGCCGTGATCACTTCGGGAGGTGATCACGGGCATATGCTATATACTTTATACTGTTACATTACTTATGATACTGTTCGGAGATGGGGGCTGAAGGGGCAGGTGGCTCCATCCCGGTAGAGGTGGGCCTGGGTTCCCGACGGCCCCCGTCTGTTACTTTGTGGCGGAGCGACAAGGCAGGTTGAGACCGCCTAGGAGAGAGGTGGGCCTGGCCCTGGTCGGCATTCGCGGATACTTAACACGCTTAACGAGATCTTGGTATTTGATCTGAGTCTGGCTACTGGCCTATACGCACTAACCAACTACGCAGGAACAGTTATGGGCACTCGACGTAGTGGTATCAGCCGAAGCACTTTATGATGTCAGCAACTTAGCGGCGCGCGCCGGATTGGACTGGAACGCCTGCTAGGCTAGGTCTGCTTCCGGCCGCGTACGCAACGTGCAGGTGTGCAATGGGCGATGGGCCCAGACCCCTGCGCGCATAGGATTTAGACCGGCGTGCTGACCTCTCTGTTGTGCCTAGGTGGGGCTACGACGTGTTGATCTTCCGCGGCCGGGCATGACCCCGAAAAGTGTGTCCGGTCAAATGGGATCGGGCGTGTTGGGTTATGTGGTGCACCCCTGCAGGGAAGTTAATCTATTCGAATAGCTGTGATCTTTGGTAACATGATGACTTGGAGTTGTGCCTTGACCTTATGACAACTAGAACCGGATACTTATTAAAACACACCCTTCCAAATGCTAGATACAACCCCGTGATCGCTCTCTAACAGGGTGACGAGGAGGGGATCGCCGGGTAGGATTATGCTATGCGATGCTACTTGGAGGACTTCAATCTACTCTCTTCTACATGCTGCAAGATGGAGGCTGCCAGAAGCATAGTCTTCGATAGGATTAGCTATCCCCCTCTTATTCTGGCATTCTGCAGTTTAGTCCATCGATATGCCCCTTTACACATATACCCATGCATATGTAGTGTAGCTTCTTGCTTGCGAGTACTTTGGATGAGTACTCACGGTTGCTTTTCTCCCTCTTTTCCCCCTTTCCCTTCTACCTGGTTGTCGCAACCAGATGTTGGAGCCCAGAATCCAGACGCCACCGTCGACGACGACTCCTACTACACCGGAGGTGCCTACTACTACGTGCAGCCCGCTGATGACGACCAGGAGTAGTTAGGAGGATCCCAGGCAGGGGGCTTGCGCCTCTTTTGATCTGTATCCCAGTTTGTGCTAGCCTTTTTAAGGCAAACTTGTTTAACTTATGTCTGTATTCAGATATTGTTGCTTCCGCTGACTCGTCTATGATCGAGCACTTGTATTCGAGACCTCGAGGCCCATGCCTTGTATTATGATGCTTGTATGACTTTTTTTAGAGTTATGTTGTGATATCTTCCCGTGAGTCCTTGATCTTGATCGTACACGTTTGTGTGTATGATCAGTGTACGACTAAATCGGGGCGTCACACTCATGTTCCTCTCGCCACCTCTGCATCCACCTGCCTAGATGTCCATCGTCGTCGACATGCACCTCCCATCTTCTCTACAAAATGAAGTGTGAGGGTAACATAATATAAGATAGTATAATACTCGTGCAGGTGGAAGTAGAAGAGTTTGTTGGTCGTTCGCAATGAAGTCAGAGTCGCTTGGTCGGGTTCCTTCATTCGGTGATATGTGCAAGCCTTCGCGGTATCTGATTTTGCTAGGTGTCCTGTCTTGTGCACATGTTTTTCGTCTGGTTTTCAGTTAATTAATCGGGCAATTCTTCAAAGGCTCTGGTTTTTATAAAAAAGAAGAAAAAGCGGAAGAGCTTGATGTGACCCTGGACTTCGATCGGACGGCAGAGGCCTGCACCTAACGCGCGGCGCTGTAGCGGATCCCCTTCCTCCACCGCTGTCTCCTCCAGACGCCGCCGGTTCTCCTCTCCTCTCCTCCTCCGACTCCCGCCGCCGCCGCCGCCGCCGCCGTCTGAGCCACGGTTTTCCTCATTGCTGCTTATCCGCTGACGAAGGACTCCCACCAGCCCCAAATCCCAGCGGAAGATGCAGGCGAAGAAGCTGACGCTGCTGCAGACGGTGGCTGCCGCGGGAGTCTTCTCAGCCGTCTCCTTCTGGTAACCTGCAATCCGGTACAGTTCTAGCATCCCCCCAGGCAGCCAAATCCATGTTCCTAAGGGTTTGGACCTCCCTTGCTCCTGCAGGTACGGCTTCATGTTCGGGAGGGAGTCTGCGCGGCGCGAACTTGGCGGCATCATCGACGACCTTCGCAGCGGCTCCACGGCCACCTCTGCCGCGCCCTCCTCCGACCCCCACGCTCACCCCAAACCATAGTGCGGTAATGCTGTTTCCCTTCCTTCTTTTCCCCACATCTGCTTAGGATGCTCGACTGAAAAACAAGATGATGATGATGCAGCTAATGTGCTTAAACCGTAGTCAGTAAGTTGCTTGGATGTAAAGCTGTAAATACATTGGTTTATGGTGCTATTTTGAAAGAAAGGGGAGATGATAATTTTTGGCATGTCTGTTGATGTATGTGATGGACTGGTTTTGGTTATCCCATCGTTTGTCTTGAGCCATGGTCGCAATATTCCCTGCAATGGCGCCTCATTGAATAAGACAGTAACCAGTCAGCTGGCTTCTGTTCATTGAGTAATTTCTTTGTCAATAGTGACTTTAGTTACTTCTTTGTAGCATCTGCAAGGGGTGTGGACTGTGGAGTCCATAGAGCTGGTTGATAATACTAAGTACGGGGGGAATTAAGTTTGCTATAAGAGTGTTGTTCAGGGCAACTATTAAGAACGTACAAGGAGGGTTAAAAGCTTGAACAAAGCCGATGGTCGTTATCTGCGTTCTTGCACTCACCATGGATTGTACTCTGAGTCTGAGGTCTAAAGCTTGTAAATAGTTCGTTTAATTATGTTTGGTGGAGCCTTACACCATAGTTCTTCTATAATGAAGTGGTATAGGCAGTAATCAAGTTAGCTGTACAGAAAAGACTGATCGAGCATTCTTACGATGTTTACAGATCCTGCTCTACAGTGTCAAGGAGGTGGGTATTAGAAGAGTTGCCAAGCAGTTCTGGTAAAAAAGAAACATTTTCAGATAAAGATCTAAGCAATTAGTAGACCTATGTTTAGCAGGTTTCCTTTTGTGCTTTTCTTACGCAAACAAATTATGCTACAGTGTGATTTGGTCATCAATTCTTCCACTGTATAACAATGGTGTACATTCGCTCTCCTGGCGCACCTAAGCTGGAAAGTGGCAGTGGATAATCCGAAATATCCGATATCCGTATTCGAGAAAATGCCTATCCGTATCTGAAATATCCGCACCTGAACTAAAATGGAAATGGAAGGTATCCGGATTTATTTTATTACAAATACAAATACAAATATGGTAGTATGAGATTTTGACACAAATATGGATATGGAAGCGGATATATCCGTAGCCGAATAAAATTACATGAGCTAATTGTAGCAGTTCTAGCTCTAATATGCCAATTGTCCAACATAAAAAGCCTAAGAAGTGGTCACATTTTACCTTTTCTGTGATTAAACTTGGAAATTGTTATGCATTATAGTAGTATTTATTCGTAAAACTCTCTATCAGTGTCTTATTGTATGTTGCAAGTTGATTATTTTTTGTCACATAGCTATTGACTTATTTTCCTTAACTAACATGTCGCTATTAGTAGTACATGTTCCGAATTGAGTAAAACACCCGATATGTATCTGTATTTGAGTAACATCCGCTCTGCATTCATATCTGATAACATCTGTATTCGCATTCATATTTGTTTTTAAAATATGAAAATGGAAGTGGGAAGAGCACTATCCGATCCATTTCTACCGCACCAGAATAAGTGATGCATTTTACTGATGACCGTGATCAGGTTTTCATGCCATGAAATTATTGAACACCTGGTTTGAATATTCTAGAAAACTTGGAAGAAAATATTCTTATGGTCTGTTTTCATTTCCTCAGTGTTTCATTTGCTTGTGACCACCTGCACATGGATGATTTTGATATGAACTGTCTATACGTCGAGAGATATTTTAAAATTATCTGTAGTCCTTTTCTGTGTGATATGAGCCCTTTAAAATGCATGTGTCACTCTCAGCGCAATAATTCATTCTTGCAAGCCAGTTTTCTGTCTAGCTGGTGGAGCTTTGAAGTTCCATTCAGAAATATCTTCTTGACCGGTGCTGCACATGTTCCATTCAGAAATATCTTCTTGACTGGTGCTGCACATTTTTGCTTTAGCACGAATGAGTTAAGACATGTTGTATGGTGCATGTTAGCAGCTGCTCGACTAGGATGTAAGAGGAGGAGGCACACCATGTCCATTCAAGCACCTTCATATGTGAGCTATCTTTTCTAATGAAACTGCATGGGCCATAGGCATGTTCAAACATGGAATTGAGAAACCATGTCAATGCTACTTGTACTAGCATAGACACAAAGTTGCAGAACTAGTGCAATTGTTAATACTAGAATTCTTTCGTGCCAGCTTTTTGAACCTGCTTGAAACCAGCTTGAAGGAAGAATCATCTTGTTCACTCGAAGTTCCTTCCTCCAAACCTGGCCTTTGGGTTATAAGATCTACTGTAAAATGGAGTGAAGTACACATTGATTTTTCACTTTAGTCTATATTCATACAAACATCCAAGAAAATAAACATTTTGTGCAGCAATCTTCCATGTGCATGAATAACAGTAAATTTTATGAATAGATTAGACACACTTTTTGGAAAAATCAAAAGAGCTGGACACATCTGAAGTGGACGATTATGACTGAAAAGATTGTGTCTTATCATCTTTCATTCTGGGTTGGAGAGGCGCACTACAGGCTCACAATTACCCTGAATCTACATGATTGTCATGCTCTATACTTATTTGTTTGCTCCTTTCTCTTCTACCGTGGTGTGTTTTGTTCATTCTATGTAATATTTTGCCATATGGTTCATGATTGACTAATTATACTTTCTAAATGCATTATTTGCAAGTGATCTAACAAAGAGAGAGTTGGGTCATTGAAGTTTCTGTGAAGAAGCAGCGAACCGGAGTCTAAAACTTGTAGGTCTTCCACATAGTACTAGGAGAATGGGTTAGCCACCAATGGAGATTACTCATCATAAGTCCCTCTGTTAGGGTGATAAGTTCAACTACTACTGCATAAGAGAGGGTAGAATAAAGTGCACTTAGCTGTCAATTATTCTATAGTTTTACGCAAACTAATTATTCTGCAGTTTGATTTGGTCATCAATACATTTTCTTGCCTTGTATAACAATGTTGTACATCCGCTCTGTTGGTGCACAAGAGTTTATTTTAGGGAAAACTCGCTGCATTTATTTATTCATCACGCTCGGCAAACTCCTAGATAACCAAGTCCGAAATAGACCCTGGAGGTACATACAACCACGTTTTACAAAGTTTATGAGGGCAGCCATCCCTGGCAAGATTATGAGCCGCTCCGTTTGCAGTAGCCGAACCCAACACACTTTAAACTCCTCAGTCTGCTTCATCAAACCCTTGGTCCCTTCAACAATTTGCCCATAGGCCGATCTATCCATCTCCTGCCATAGTTAGTGATGCGTTCTACTGCTGACTATGATCAGATTTGCATGTGAGGAAATTATAGAACTCCTGGTTTGAATAGTCTGAAAACCTGGAAGAAAATAGTCTTATATGGTATGTTTTCATTTCCTTGATGTTCCATTTGCGTGTGACCACCTGCACACGGATGATTTTGATATGAACCGTCTGTACGCTGAGAGATATTTTTGAAATATCTGCAGTCCTTTTCTATGTGCCATGAGCTCTTTACAATGCATATGTCACTCTCAGCACTATAATTCATTCTTGTAAGCCAGTTGTCTTTGTAGCTGGTAGAGCTTTGGGGTTCCATTCTCAAGTATCTTTTGGCATCTAATTTTCTGACCTGTTATGCATATTCTTGCTTTAGCGAATTAGACATGTTGTAGGATGCATGTTAGCAGCTGGTCGACTAGGAGGTAAGAGGAAAAGACACCATGTCCATTCAAGCATTGTCATATCCAAGCTATCTTTTCGAATGAAACCTCACGGGCCATAGGCATTTCAAACATGGAATTGAGAACCTTTGTCAATGCTACTTGTACTAGCATAGGACACAAAGTTGCAGAACTAGTGCAATTGTTAATACTCCCTCCATTCACTTTTATAAGTCGTTTCAGACAGGTGAAATTGTGCTGTCTTGCACAATGTCTGAAACGTCTACAAAGCCTTATAAAAGTGAACAGAGGGAGTAGTATAATTCTTCCGTGCCAGTTTTTTTGAACCTGCTTGAAACTAGCTTGAACAAGGAAGCATCTTCACCTGGCCTTTGAGTTATAATAAGGTCTACTGATGTACATATTGCTTATTCACTTCAGTCTATATTCGTACAAACATCCAAGAAAATAACCATTTTGTGCAGCAATCTTCCATGTGCTTGAATAATAGAAAGTTTTATGATTAGATTAGATGCACTTTTGAACAAATCTGAAGTGGACGATTATGACTGAACAGATTGTGTCTTGTCATCTTTCATTCTGGGCTGGAGAGGCACAAGACAGGCTCATAATTGGATAGATTGTTTCTGTTTCCCTTTTTTCTTTCATGCCCTGTCATGATCCTGAATCGACATGATTGCCATGCTCTGTACTTATTTGTTTCCTCATTTCTCTGTTACCATTGTGTTTCTAGTTCATTTACCATATGGTTTTGAACATCTTGCACATGTGTATTATTTGCAAGTGCTCTAATAAAAAGAGTTATATACATGCCGCTGGAAGTTGAGAAACTGCTGGTATGGTAGGATCATCGAAATCTGCTTAATCAAACCCTTGGTCTCCTCAACAATTCGCCCATAGGTCGATCTATCCATCTCCTGCCAGAGTTAGTGATGCGCTCTACTGCTGACTATGATCAGATTTGCATGCGATGAAATTATTGAACTCCTGGTTCGAATAGTCTGACAAACTAAAAGAAAATAGTCTTATATGGTATGTTTTCATTTCCTTGATTTCCCATTTGCGCGTGACCACCTGCAGAGGGATGATTTTGATATGAACCATCTGTACACTGAGAGATATTTTTGAAATATCTGTAGTCCTTTTCTACGTGCCATGCTCTTTACAGTGCATATGTCACTCTCACCACTATAATTCATTCTTGCAAGCCAGCTGTCTTTGTAGCTGGTGGAGCTTTGAAGTTCCATTCAGAAGTACCTTTTGGCATCTAATTTCTGATCTGTTATGCATATTCTTGCTTTAGCGAATTAGACATGTTGTAGGATGCATGTTAGCAGCTGGTCGACTGGGAGGTAAGAGGACAAGACACCATGCACATTCAAGCATTGTCATATCCAAGCTATCTTTTCTAATGAAACCTCACGGGCCAGGCATAGGACGCAAAGTTGCAGAACTAATACTCCCTCTGATCCAAATTAACTGGCGCAGCTCCAGTACAACTCTGCGACAGTTAGTTGTACTGGAGCTGCGACGGTTAATTTGGATCGGAGGGAGTAGTGTAATTCTTCCATGCCAGTTTTTTTGAACCTGCTTGAAACTAGCTTGAACAAGGAAGCATCTTGACCTGGCCTTTGGGTTATAAGACCTACTGAGGTACATATTACTTATTCACTTCAGTCTATATTCATACAAACATCCAAGAAAATAACCATTTTGTGGATCAGTCTTCCATGTGCTTGAATAATAGAAAGTTTTATGATTAGATTAAATGCACTTTTGGACAAATCTGAAGTGGACGATTATGACTGAACAAATTGTGTCTTATCATCTTTCCATCTGGGCTGGAGATTGTTGTGTTCTTTCCGTTTCCCTTTTTCTTTTATGCCCTGTCATGATCCTGAATCGACATGATTGCCATGCTCTGTACTTATTTGTTTCCTCCTTTCTCTGTTCCCATTGTGTTTCTAGTTCGGTTAGCATATGGTTTTGAACATCTTGCACATGTGTATTATTTGCAAGTGCTCTAACAAAAAGAGTTATATACATGCCACCGGAAGTTGAGAAACTACTGGTATGGTAGGATCATCGAAACCTGTCTGTGCATAAGGTGTCATTGAGTCCCAGAGTCAAAAACTTGTAGCTCTTCCATGTAGTACTGGAAGAACGGGTCTTGCCGCCAAATGGAGATCACTCACAAGTGACAGGTCCCTCTCTTAGGGTTGATAAGATCAACTGCTGCTGCATAAGAGAAGGTAGCATAGAATAAAGTGCAATTTGCTGTCAAGTAGAAGAAGAATCTGCTTGTCTTTCCATCGCTCTCTACCGTTGTGGCGCTCTCGCCGGGTCGCCCCTCTCCTTTGCAAGCACTTGTTCCAACATTCATAGGCTCTCCTGTCCTTCTCATGCGTGAGCTTGATGCCTTGGAGGGCCTACGACTTTGCTCTTTACTTGCTGTCACACTCCAGCTCTTGGAATATCTCCAGTGGCATGTCACTACTGATTATTTATTCGGTCGCGTGTGGAATTGTTGATGGCCCGTTGATTTTAAACCTGGAGCCATACACCATACATCATATCTTAAAGTAGAATTGAATCAACCATCATGGCCTTTATTTATGTCTTGGTAGTTCATTATTTTTCTGTGTGTTCCCATTCTCTCCGGCCACTGGTTCCAGGAATATGTTAAGTGGCTGATTCTGGATGCTGCATGATTGGTTTGCGAATTTTAATTTTTGTCCCGGGAAAAAGTTTGCCAATAGGCGCGCTTGGGTGTCGCCGATAGTTACTGCCACTTGTTCCTGTTGTCCTCCTGCACAAAAGGGCCTCCAAGTAGGGCGGGCGTTCATGTCTGTTTTTCAATTGAGATGCTGATAGGCGCAAATCAAGAAAAAAAGTTACACCTCAGGATTTTCCTTTGTAATAAGAACTGAAAGGGAGACGGAAAGATATGTTGTTTCGGTGATCTGATCACCTTTCGGTGATCTGATCACCGAGATCGGAGTTGCTAACTCGTGTAAGATGTTCCCTGGCGCACGAGACTGAGAGGAATGAAGCGCAAAACATAACAAAGTTATAGAGTAGCCATTTGGATAGGACACAGTAAAGACAGAAAAAAGAAACAACTTTCATCCAAAGCGAATGAAAAGGATTGATTTGCTGGAATTTTGTTCCACGGCTCCTACGATTTAGAAAACCCTTGTAGACGTTTTCTTTCTAAGAACTAAATTCCCGTAAATATCTTGTGAAGAATCTACGGTCCAGAGAGCGACATGGTGGACGCTTTTATGTAAACATTTATGCAGTCTTGTTTTAAGAAAAGTCTCATTGCGAACAAGTATGAGAGCCTTTCTATCAAAAAAATAGTATGAGAGCCTACAAGGCATCGCTAGAGGCACTCTGAAGTTTTTTAAGAAAAATATAAGAACACATCTGGTGGCAATTACTATATGGTTCCGGTCCTGCAGGATTCTTCTTGTAACGTAAGCTTGGAAAAAGGATACGTCCAGTATTGATGCAGAAGATTAGTTTACACAGGAGGAAGCAGGTATCATAAGTATCATCAAGGAGAACACACGCTCAGATTAACTTGTGCCGAAGAAGACCCGAAAGCTAGATCGATGAACTCCAGCTAGTAGTATGGAGCTGATGATCCACTTTACTTTAGCATACGCAGCAATAACATGCAGGAAAACATTTTGAAATCCATGTCTTCTTAACTATACACCTCTCCCCTCTTGCTTGCTAGCATTCGGTCGAACCGCCGTTACGATATCAGTCCGTTTTTACTTCTTAGCCACCTGCCGATCTAGCTAAGGAAGATCGATCCATGGTGCACGCGCAGCTGCCCGAGCGCGCCGCGCCGACGAGCATAGGTTGCTAGCTGGCGGCCACGGGAGTGCGCGCCACCGCGCCGAGGTTGGCGATGGTCGGCCGGCGGTGCATCATCGACGCCGCCGTCGTCGCGCCCGCCGCCTCGCGGCGCGCGGTGCCGGCGGCCTGCTCTGCCGCGGCCTGCTTGCGGTGCCGGCGCGCCGCCGCGTGGAGCGCCTCGTCCATGGCCATCTGGTCCTGCCTGCACTCCTCGCCGCAGAACGCCGCGTCACCCCTGCACAAGCCAACGCCGGCATCAGCTCCAAGAATCATCACTTGCCATCTTCTCCCCGTGGAAATAAAAGAGAATCAGTTGCAGCAGTAGCGCTAGATAAGTTTAGCTTGCTCGTACTTGTACATGAAGATGTCGCGGTCGCGGGAGATGCTCTTCTTGCAGAGGAAGCAGGAGTCGAGGAAGTGGTGGCGCCGGGCAGCTCGGGTCGCACCATCACCGGCGGCCGGCTTCACCCGGAAGAACCTCGACGCCACCTTGACGTACCGCTCCTCGTCCCCCTTCACGGCCGCCGCGGCCATCAGCGAGGACGCCGAAGAGAGCGACGCCGCCGCGGCGGTGGAGGCGACCTCTTCTCCCATGTGTACGTACGCTCGCGCGCGCGTGGCAGGCACGGCCGCCGTTGCTCCGGAGAGGAGAGTGATGCGTGCGTGCGTGCTCGGGTGGTGCGCCTCGGCACGCTTGCTTGTTTGTTTGGCGGATGGAGGTGACGGGGCCGGGGTTATATACTATACGACGGAAGGAAGGGAAGCCAGCCCGCTTTTGTTTGTCTGCTTGCATGCGTGCCGTTGGTTGTGCTCGGTGACGAAACCATGGGTGGTAGGAGAGGAGTGTGAGGGAACCCGTTGGCTGGCCGGGAAGTCGATGGCCGGATCGAATCAAATCAATCATGTAAGCTGCGGAGAGGGGCCAGATATCTGGCCGGCAACTTTTCTTTCCCTCCTGAAACTCTCAGTCCATCAGTTAACAAGCGTTTTATCTGACCTGCAGGCAGGCTGCAGTGCAGTGATCAAAATACTACTCGCTTGTTAACTTTGGTTTTGCCGCCTCCCGGCGCACGTGCATTGTTAAGTAACGATCCCTGAATTCTTCCGGTGGAAGGGTAGAATCTTTCCAGGGTGGTGGCCTGGTGGTGCGATCTTCTGGCGCCCTATGAAATCCAGCTCTCTGGCTCTGGGGGCGGTGCGCACGGTGGGCACCTCCGTCACGTCTAGATCTCGTGTGAGCTTTGGCGATGAGCTGCCACTTTTCTTTATTTTTTCTTTTATTAAGAAAACGGCAGGAGCAGTGTACTTTCATATTAGAACAAAAAGAGTGACGTGTACTCCCCCGTAGATATATATCTCTAAACACAAGTCTTTTTAGAGATTTCAAGACGAACTACATACGGATGTATATATATGTATTTTAGAACGTAGATTCACTAAGTTTACTCCGTATGTAGTTCGTGTTGGAATCTCTAAAAAGACTTATATTTAGGAACGAAGCGAGTATAGAGGTGCCGAAAACTCCACCAAACCCAGGTGAGCTCACAACACACAAAACCTAATCGATGCCCTCGCTTGACCTAGCGCAGCTAATTAAACGCCATTTCTTGTTGTTTTACGTCTTTGAAAACAAGCGCGACCACCTTGAAATGTGTGAGCCGGATGCTTTTTCTTTAGTTATCCATGTCATGTATTGGTCTTTGACTAGAAATAAAGATTGTAAGCCTGTTGAGAAAAAATAATTGAAAATAGATGTGCCTATTGGCAAAGTAGGATGCTAAATATTGCTGGCGGAATTGCTTTAGTGCAATCTAGTTTGAAAAAGAGTGAGAAAAGGGCTGATTTTTCGGAGCTAGGATTACTTAGCAATGAGATAAAGATAAGAAGAGGTACCATCTTGTCAAATGGGGTGAGGTGTGCCAGCTCAAGGAACAAGGAGGCTTGGGGATAATTAATCTAGATATCTTCAATAAAGCCTTATTAGCCAAATGAATTTGGAAATTGTAAAGAGAGGAAGGACTATGACAATCCATGTTCTTAACTAATTATGCTAAAGGTATCTTGTCTGTGAAATATAAGCATGGTGATTCTCAATTTTGGTCTGGTATCTTGTCTATGAAATCCAGCTCTCTGGGTCTGGGGGCGGTGGACGGACACCGCGGCCAGATTAGTACTCCCTCCTTAAAGAAATATAAGAACGTTTAGATCACTCTCTTTGGTTTCTCCGCCGACCGCCTAGAATCTGTGCAACGGGAATTAAAGTGAAGCAGGTGTAGCCGAGCATTGTGGTGGTGATCATGACTGGAGCGGGTAACTAACTAGAATGTGATTAGGGATGAAAATGAAGCGACTTCGTGTGTGTGTTTTTGCGTGGGAAAATGAAAATGAAGAGGAAATTTGGAAATGAAAACTAAATATCTTCTTTGTCCTGGCGATTGACCCCCCTGCAACATCTTCTTGAGTTGGCAATGTCATCCTACACAAGATTCGTGGGAGGGGTGCTCTGGTGCGTACCTCGCTATATGCGATGACGCGGCAATCTTTATGGCCCCCATCAAGGGCGACATTGATAACCTCATGGGCATCTTGAGAGGAATTGAGGGTGTCACGAGTTTATGTACTTCACAAGAGCTCAATGGTGCCTATTCGATGCGATCATATCAATCTTGAGAAAAATTTGCGAAGCTTGCCGGCCACAAGAGCCTCCTTCACAATGCGTTATTCGGGGTTGCTCCTATCTGTTTCGTGCCTTAAAAAGGTGGATCAGCAGTACCTTGTGGACAAGGTTGCATGAAAGCTAGTCACTTGGGAGGGTCAAAACATAACCTCCATTGGTCGTCCAGCCCTCGTCAAGTCGGTGAACCTCCCAAGCCATCTACTTTATCACACCGCTTGTGGTTTTGCCGGGCATACTCCACGACATCAACAAGCTCGAAGACTTTCATTTGGTCTGCTTAGGACAAGATGACCGGGGCAAAATGCAAGGTCAACTGGGAGGCGGTTTGTCGGCCTTTAGAGTATGGTGGATTAGGCGTGCTCAATACCGACAAATTCGTGCGTGCTCTTAGGTTACCTTGGCCTTGGTATGTGATACGTCTCCAACGTATCTATAATTTTTGATTGCTCCATGCTATTATATATTCTGTTTTGGATGTTTAATGGGATTTATTATACACTTTTATATTATTTTTGGACTAACCTATTAACCCAAGGCCCAGTGCAAATTGCTATTTTTTTTTGCCTATTTCAGTGTTTTGCAGAAAAAGAATATCAAACGGAGTCCAAACGGAATGAAACCTTCGGGAGCGTGATTTTTGGAACAAACGTGATCTAGAGGACTTGGAGTGGACGTCAAGCAATCAACGAGGAAGCCACGAGGCAGGGGGCGCGCCTACCCCCTGGGCGCGCCCTCCACCCTCGTGGGCCCCTCGTGGCTCCACCGACCTACTTCTTCCTCCTATATATACCTACATACCCTGAAACCATCGAGGAGCACCATGAAAACCTAATTCCACCGCCGCAACCTTCTGTACCCGTGAGATCCCATCTTGGGGCCTTTTCCAGCGCTCCGCCGGAGGGGGAATCGATCACGGAGGGCTTCTACATCAACGCCATAGACTCTCCGATGATGTGTGAGTAGTTTACCACAGACCTTCGGGTCCATAGTTATTAGCTAGATGGCTTCTTCTCTTCTCGATCTTCTTGGAGATCTATTTGATGTAACTCTTGTTGCGGTGTGTTTGTCGAGATCCGATGAATTGTGGGTTTATGATCAAGATTATCTATGAACAATATTTGAATCTTCTTTGAATTCTTTTATGTATGATTGGTTATCTTTGCAAGTCTCTTCGAATTATCAGTTTGGTTTGACCTACTAGATTGATCTTTCTTGCAATGGGAGAAGTGCTTAGCTTTGGGTTCAATCATGCGGTGCCCGGTCCCAGTGACAGTAGGGGAACGACACGTATTGTATTGTTGCCATCGAGGATAAAAAGATGGGGTTTATATCATATTGCTTGAGTTTATCCCTCTACATCATGTCATCTTACCTAATGCGTTACTCTGTTCTTATGAACTTAATACTCTAGATGCATGCTGGATAGCGGTCGATGTGTGGAGTAATAGTAGTAGATGCAGGAAGGAGTCAGCCTACTTGTCACGGACGTGATGCCTATATACATGATCATGCCTAGATATTCTCATACTTATGCACTTTTCTATCAATTGCTCGACAGTAATTTGTTCACCCACCGTAATACTTATGCTATCTTGAGAGAAGCCACTAGTGAAACCTATGGCCCCCGGGTCTATTTTCCATCATATTAATCTCCCGTCAACAAGCTATTTCTGGCGCCGTTTATTTTGCTTTCTTTACTTTTAGTCTTTACCATAAAAATACCAAAAATATTATCTTATCATCTCTATCAGATCTCACTTTTGCAAGTGGCCGTGAAGGGATTGACAACCCCTTTATCGCATTGGTTGCAAGGTTCTTATTTGTTTGTGTAGGTACGAGGGACTTGCGTGTGGCCTCCTACTGGATTGATACCTTGGTTCTCAAAAACTGAGGGAAATACTTACGCTACTTTGCTGCATCACCCTTTCCTCTTCAAGGGAAAACCAATGCATGCTCAAGAGGTAGCAGTATGAATGGAAAGAGCCTTCCAAGCTTTGTGTGAAGATGCGAAACCCATGTGATGAGGATGATCTCAACTTCTTCCATGCTTTTTCCACCATCACCATCTGCAATTGTGCGAAAACACCATTTTGCAGCTTGCCTTGGCTTCTTGGGCGGAATCATTATTTTGCGCATGGACCCAGCTGTCAGCCACTCCACGTACAGTACTCTTCCGATGGAAGTCATTCCTTGACCACATTGACCATGCCGCGCCGAGAGCACCAGGGCGGTGGACGACGGCGAGGCCTAGGAAGGGGACGATGCGGAGCCGGGGAAGACGCGACAGTGGATGCCCACGCAGAGAGGAGTACGAGGGTTCACTGGTTCGGCTGTGGTGTGAGTCTGTCATCGCCGCAGAATAACAGGGGGTGTGGATGAGTAGTGCGATGGCCTGGCCAATGGTGGGAGTAGTAAGGGGTGGTGATACCTCGGGGTAGCACAGCCGGCCATGGGGGGCAGGAGCAGGCGGCACGACCGACGCTGCTTTGGGTGGCTGGAGCAAGAAGACTAGACGTTGAAGAAGCACGACGACCGTTGGATGGACATCGTACAGTCACTGCAGCTAGATGTTGGGGAACGTAGTAATTTCAAAAAAATTCCTACGCACACGCAAGATCATGGTGATCATAGCAACGAGAGGGGAGAGTGTTGTCCACGTACCCTCGTAGACCGAAGGCGGAAGCATTATGACAATGCGGTTGATGTAGTCATACGTCTTCACGATCGACCGATCCTAGTACCGAAAGTACGGCACCTCCGCGATCTGCACACGTTCGGCTCGGTGACGTCCCACGAACTCATGATCCAACAGAGTGTCGAGGGAGAGCTTCGTCAGCACGACGGCGTGATGACGGTGATGATGAAGCTACAGCGCAGGGCTTCGCCTAAGCACTGCAATGATATGACCGAGGTGGATTATGGTGGAGGGGGGGCATCGCACACGGCTAAGAGATCAATGATCAACTTGTGTGTTCTAGGGTGCCCCCTGCCCCCATATATAAAGGAGCAAGGGGGAGGCCGGCCGGACCTTGGGGCACGCCAGGAGAGGAGGAGTCCTCCTCCTAGTAGGAGTAGGACTCCCCTTTCCTACTCCTACTAGGAGGGGGAAAGGAAGGAGGAGAGGGAGAAGGAAAGGGGGGCGCTGCCCCCCTTCCCTAGTCCATTTGGGACCAGAGGGGGAGGGGCGCGCGGCCTGCCCTGGCTGGCCATCTCTCTCCACTAAGGCCCATGTGGCCCATTGGTTCTCCCGGGGGGGTTCTGGTAACCCTCTGGCACTCCGGTTTTCTCCGAAATCACCTGCAACACTTCCGGTGTCCGAATATGGCCGTCCAATATATCAATCTTCATGTATCGACCATTACGAAACTCCTTGTAATGTTCGTGATCACATCCAGGACTCCGAACTACCTTTAGTACATCAAAACACATAAACTCATAATACCGATCATCACTGAACGTTAAGCGTGCGGAGCCTACGGGTTCGAGAACTATGTAGACATGACCGAGACGCGTCTCCAGTCAATAGCCAATAGCGGAACCTGGATGCTCATATTGTCTCCCACATATTCTACGAAGATCTTTATCGGTCAAATGGCATAACAACATACATTGTTCCCTTTGTCATCAGTATGTTACTTGCCCGAGATTCGATCGTCGGTATCTCAATACCTAGTTCAATCTCGTTACCGACAAGTCTCTTTACTCGTTTCGTAATGCATCATCCTGTAACTAAATCATTAGTCACATTGCTTGCAAGGCTTATAGTGATGTGCATTACCGAGAGGGCCCAGAGATACCTCTCCGACAATCGGAGTGACAAATCCTAATCTCGATCTATGCCAACTCAACAAGTACCATCGGAGACACCTGTAGAGCACATTTATAATCACCCAGTTAGGTTGTGACGTTTGATAGCACACAAAGTGTTCCTCCGGTATTCAGGAGTTGCATAATCTCATAGTCATAGGAACATGTATAAGTCATGAAGAAAGCAATAGCAATATACTAAACGATCAAATGCTAAGCTAATAGAATGGGTCAAGTCAATCACATCATTCTCTAATTATGTGATCTCGTTAATCAAATGACAACTCATGTCTATGGCTAGGAAACTTAACCATCTTTGATTCAACAAGCTAGTCAAGTAGAAGCATACTAGTGACACTTTGTTTGTCTATGTATTCACACATGTACTAAGTTTCTGGTTAATACAATTCTAACATGAATAATAAACATTTATCATGATATAAGGAAATATAAATAACAACTTTATTATTGCCTCTAGGGCACATTTCCTTCACATGTGCCCTCGTAGACTGAAAGCGGAAGCGTTTATTAACGCGGTTGATGTAGTCGAACGTCTTCACAATTCAACCGATCCAAGTACCGAACGTACGACACCTCCGTGTTCAGCACACGTTCATCACGATGACGTTCCTCGAGCTCTTGATCCAGTAGAGGGTCTAGGGAGAGTTCCGTCAGCACGACGGCGTGGCGACGGTGTTGGTGATGTGATCCGCGCAGGGCTTCGCCTAAGCACTACGACAATATGACTGAGGTGGTAAACTGTGGAGGAGGGCACCGCACACGGCTAAGAAACAACTGTTGTGCTTTGGGGTGCCCCCTGCCCACGTATATAAAGGAGGGAGTGAGGAGGAGGCCGGCCCAAGGGGGGCGCGCCATGGGGGGGGGGAGTTCTACTAGGACTCCGTTCCTAGTAGGATTCGGCCCCCCTTTCCTTCCAACGGAGAGGGGGAAAGGGGAAGGGAGAGAGAGGGAGAAGGAAAGAGGGGGGCCGCGCCCCTCCCCTTGTCCAATTCGGATTGGGGCAAGGGGGGCATGCGCCTCCTCCCATGGCCTGCCTCCTCTCCTCCACTATGGCCCATTAGGCCCATTAACTTTCCCGGGGGGGTCCGATAACCTCCCGGTACTCCGATAAATCCCCGAACCTTATCAGAACCATTCCGATGTCCGTATATAACCTTCCAATATATCAATCTTTATCTCTCGACCAGTTCGAGATTCCTCGTCATGTCCGTGATCTCATCCGGGACTCCGAAGAACCTTCGGTCACCAAAACACATAACTCATAATACAAATCATCATCGAACGTTAAGCGTGCGGACCCTACGGGTTCGAGAACTATGCAGACATGACCGAGACACATCTCCAGTCAATAACAAATAGCGGAACCTGGATGCTCATATTGGCTGCTACATATTCTACGAAGATCTTTATCAGTCAAACCGCATAACAACATACGTCATTCCCTTTGTCATCGGTATGTTACTTGCCCGAGATTCCATCGTAGGTATCATCATACCTAGTTTAATCTCGTTGCCGACAAGTCTCTTTACTCGTTCCGTAATGTATCATCCCATAAATAACTCATTAGTCGCATTGCTTGCAAGGCTTATAGTGATGAGCATTACCGAGAGGGCCCAGAAATACCTCTCGGATACACGGAGTGACAAATCTTAATCTTGATCTATGCCAACTCAACAAACACCTTCGGAGACACGTGTAGAGCATCTTTATAATCACCCAGTTACGTTGTGACGTTTGATAGCACACAAAGTGTTCATCCGGTATTCGGGAGTTGCATAATCTCATAGTGAGAGGAATATGTATAAGTCATGAAGAAAGCAATAGCAATAAAACTAAACGATTATTATGCTAAGCTTACTGATGGGTCTTGTCCATCACATCATTCTCTAATGATGTGATCCCCTTCATCAAATGACAACACATGTCTATGGTCAGGAAAGTCAACCATCTTTAATTAACTAGCTAGGCAGGTAGAGGCATACTACGGACACTCTGTTTGTCTATGTATTCACACATGTACTAAGTTTCTGGTTAATACAATTCTAGCATGAATAATAAACATTTATCATGATATAAGGAAATATAAATAACAACTTTATTATTGCCTCTAGGGTATATTTCCTTCAGTCTCCCACTTGCACTAGAGCCAATAATCTAGATTACTTAGTAATGATTCTAACACCCATGGAGTCTTGATGTGGATCATGTTTTGCTCGTGGAAGAGGCTTAGTCAACGGGTCTGCAACATTCAAATCCGTATGTATTTTGCAAATCTCTATGTCTCCCTCCTTGACTTGATCACGGATGGAATTGAAGCGTCTCTTGATGTGTTTGGTTCTCTTGTGAAATCTGGATTCCTTGGCCAAGGCAATTGCTCTAGTATTATCACAAAAGATTTTCATTGGACCCGATGCACTAGGTATTACACCTAGATCGGATATGAACTCCTTCATCCAGACTCCTTCATTTGTTGCTTCCGAAGTAGCTATGTACTCCGCTTCACACGTAGATCCCGCCATGACGCTCTGCTTGGAACTGCACCAACTTACAACTCCAGCATTCAATATAAATACGTATCCGGTTTCTGACTTAGAGTCATCTGGATCGGTGTCAAAGCTTGCATCGACGTAACCATTTACAGCAAGATATTTGTCACTTCCATAAATGAGAAACATATCTTTAGTCCTTTTCAAGTATTTCAGGATGTTCTTGACCGATGTCCAGTGATCCACTCCTGGATTACTTTGGTACCTCCCTGCTAAACTTATAGCAAGGCACACATTAGGTCTAGTACATAGCATTGCATACATGATAGAACCTACGACTGAGGCATAGGGAATGACCTTCATTTTCTCTCTATCTTCTGCAGTGGTCGGGCATTGAGTCTGACTCAACTTCACACTTTGTAACACGGGCAAGAGACCTTTCTTTCACTGATCCATTTTGAACTTCTTCAAAACTGTAGCGACCAGACCTCAAACAGTCTGATCTCTGTGCATCAGTGTCATCCATGGATCGGTAATGCTGACATGCATAGTACTAGAGGATTTATAACAGAGTAGCAATCACACACTTATTACATCGAATGTCTCAAAAGAGAACTTATTACAATAAATATGGCTTAAGGCCATCTAAAAACGATAACAACGGAAGGATTGGAAGATAAAGCGAGTCCATCAACTCCAACGGCATCACTGAGTGAAAGACCATGACCTATGGCTCCTTACTCGTTGTCTGAAAAGTCTGCAACATGATACGTTGCAGCCCAAAGCGGGTCAGCACATGGTATATGCTGGCAATGTAACACAAGAGAATAATGAACAGAATAATGCTATCACTACATGCATATTTGGCTGGTGGAGGCTGTTTGGTTAATATGTTTCGCGAAAAGCCAATTTTTCCCTACAACAAAGGAATAAATTTTATTTAACTATCATCGTAGTTGTTAAACATTAAGAAGGTTCCTCCGACTCAATCCCAATTAAAAATCATCATTAACCCTATCAAATTATATTAAGAGTGATGAGATACACATGATAATCCAAGAACTAGATACTCAAGATGTCCATAACCGGGGACACGGCTAACCATGATTAGTTTATACGCTCTGTAGAGGTTTGCGCACTTTTCCCCACAAGACTCGGATACATCCATGGTCGGAGATTCGAGACACAGTCTTTCTGAAGCATTAACTCTCTACTCTGGATAGACAGTACCACCTACAACCCACTACATCTGCTAGTCTACCTCTTCAAGAGCTTCACACAACTTACTCAACTATGCCAGAGCCCATAATGGCTTGTGGCTGCACACAGAAGTTTCTAGCATGAATAATCTTATGATCTCTTTGAGCCTGGGTGGCGGGCCGTAGGATGATCACACGGGTCCTCCGGGATATCCTAGGACAACACTGGATTCTCCAGGTGCCCACAAGCAATCCACCCAGATGTGTATTTAAGTTGCCACCTTAAGTTGAACCATTAACTAACAAACTCACATCTTTCATGAATACACTCAAACCCAAACCACATCTATGAGCATAGCATAGCAATATAAGCAACGTAGAAGTAACTCCCATAGGTTTGATAATAAACATCTGAATAGGTACTACCTCATCTACTTCCCAAAACCCACAATTTAATCAGATCCTAACCATGCAATTGTCTGAGGATTGATCTAATGCAATAAAACTGGGTAGTAAAGAGGTATGATCAAAGTGTTACTTGCCTTGCTGATGATCCGCAAAACCTAGAGACTCGTAGTAGCAAGCTTCACACTCCGGGTACTCTATCGCAAACAAACAAGCATACAATAAGCACTCAACTAGAAGCACGGGTAAAACTTCAAATAAGAGATCTAACCAGCAAGTTCAACTTAAGAACTCCGGTTTGCAACAAGAATCAAATCGAACGAAGCAACAAAACTCAAACTGCGAAAGAAACAAGATCCGTTTACTAATCTGGACTAAAGTCAAATTTTACAGTAGCAAAATCTTGTTCAAGTTGGTTAAACAGAAAGAGGGCTTCGAAAAGAAGATCTAGGCGCTTGAATCGCCTGATTCTGATAAACGAGCGAAAAGATAAACTAAAATGAAAATCGGATAAAAAATCGTGATCGAAAATAATCGCGAAAAATCCGAGAAAAAGAAAAACTGACGAACAGACTAACGAACGAGCGTTCGCTATCTGCGATTAACGAGTGAAAACCGTTCGTTAAAACGAACGTACGAACTGGCGTTCGCTAAATAACTAAACCGAAAAAACCGATCTAAATAAAAAACTGGATCTAGGGTTTCGAAAAAAACCGATCGGTTTTCTCACGAAAACCGAGGGCGGCGGCGGCTACCTCCGGCGGGGTCCAGCGAGGCAGCAGCGGCGAAGAGCGGCTCCGGCGGCGGCGGCGGGGCGCAGAACGGGGTGGCGGTGGCGCTGCGGGGCGGCGGCGGCGCTGCGGCAGCGCCTCGGGTCGGCGACGCGGCGGCGACGCGTGTTTCCGGCTGCGGCGGCGGGTTCGGGCGGTGCTGCGGGGAGGCGCTAGGGTTTTTGGGCGGGGTGGCGCTGGCACGGGCCTCCACGGCTTTGAAGGGCCGGCCGGGCTAGTGTCCAGGTCGGACACGGCCCGGTTAGGTCGGTTCGTTTTTTTAAATAATTCCGCTCAGAAAAACGAATAAAAAATACTAAACGGACTCCAAAAATCCTGAAATAAATTTTCCCCGTCCTCTAAAAATCTACCAGACAAGGTGAACATTTATTTGGGCCTCTAATGCAATTTTGGAAAACATATATTTTTCCTAATTCAAATAAAATAGCGATAAAACTCTGAATAAAAATCTTATTTGATTTTAATATTAAATCTCCAATATTTGTTTATTTTTAGGAGGTCATTTTATCCCCTCTCTTTTATTTTCATAAAAACAATATTCGAAGAGAAAATAATTAAAATCAAACGATCCTCTTTTCAAAATTTGAGAGAACTCGAATATGAAAATAACGAAATCCCCAACTCTCTCCGTGGGTCCTTGAGTTGCGTAGAATTTCTAGGATCAAGCCAAAACGCAATAAAATATGTTATGCAATGATGATCTAATCCATAACATTCCAAATTGAAAATTTGGGATGTTACAAACCTACCCCCCTTAAGATGAATCTCGCCCTCGAGATTCGGGTTGGCTAGAAAATAGGTGAGGGTGATCCTTCCGTAGGTATTCCTCTCGTTCCTAGGTGGTTCATCCTCAGTATGGTGGCTCCACTGAACTTTGCAGAACTTGATAACCTTGCTGCGTGTGACTTGGCTGGCAAACTCGAGAATCTTCACTGGTTTCTCCTCGTAGGTCAAATCGCTATCCAACTGAATCGCTTCCAGTGGCACTGTATCTCTCAGAGGAATTTCAGCCATCTCTGCGTGGCACTTCTTCAACTGAGAAATGTGGAACACATCGTGAACTCCTGACAATCCTTCGGGCAATTCCAACTTGTAAGCAACTTCTCCCATACGTTCCAAAACATGGTACGGTCCTACAAAACGTGATGCTAACTTTCCCTTAACTCCAAAACGCTTAACTCCTCAAAGTGGGGACACACGAAGATACACTATGTCTCCGACTTCGTAAACTGTCTCCTTGCGTTTAGAATCCGCATAGCTCTTCTGCCTGGACTGGGCTACCTTGAGTCTATCGCGGATCATCTTAACCTTCTCTTCAGACTCTTTAATCAAATTTGGTCCAAACAACTGACGGTCTCCAACTTTATCCCATAACAACGGTGTCCTGCACCTCCTTCCATACAATGCTTCGAAAGGGGCCATCTTCAAACTGGCTTGATAGCTATTGTTGTAAGAGAACTCTGCATATGGCAAATTGTCGTCCAACTAGATCCATAGTCTAGCGCACAAGCTCTCAACATGTCCTCCAGAATTTGATTTACTCTCTCAGTCTGTCCATCTGTCTACGGGTGAAAAGTTGTACTGAACTCTAGCCTGGTTCCCAAAGTCTCATGCAACTGATTCCAAAACTTTGAGGTAAACTGGGTTCCTCTATCTGATACAATGGTCCTCGGAACTCCATGTAGACATACGATCCTGGTCATGTATATCTTTGCCAACTTAGCACTGGTGTAAGTGGTCTTCAGTGGGATGAAATGAGCTACCTTCGTCAAACGATCGACTACAACCCATATCGAGTCATGGCCTGAACGAGTCCTGGGCAATCCCGTGATGAAATCCATGCCTAGTTTATCCCACTTCCATTCGGGTATCGGCAATGGCTGTAACAATCCAGCTGGCTTCTAATGTTCTGCCTTCACTCTCTGACATACATCACAAACAACTACATACTCTGCAATATCTTTCTTCATTCCGGTCCACCAGAAACTATCCTTCAAATCCAGATACATCTTGGTATTTCCTGGGTGAATCGAATACGGCAAATCATGGGCCTCTTGCAGAATCAACTTCCTGATCTCTGAATCATTTGGCACATAAACGCGGTCCTCAAACCATAGGGTATCGTGCTCATCCTCACGAAATCCCTTGCTTTTCCTTTGCTCATTCTTTCCTTTATCTCAGCAATCTCCTTGTCTGCCATCTAAGCTTCCCTGATCTTATCCATCAAGGTGGACTGAATCTCCAATGCTGCTACATAACCTCTCAGAACTATTTCCAAACATAGCTCACGAAGATCCTCTGCTAACTCCTTGGGTAACTCTCCGGTCATGAGTGTATTGACATGACTCTTGCGGCTCAACGCATCAGCTACTACGTTAGCCTTTCCGGGATGATAATGCAACTTCATATCGTATTCCTTAATGAGCTCCAACCATCTCCTCTGCCTGAGATTCGACTCCTTCTGCGTGAAAATATACTTCAAACTCTTGTGATCCGTGTACACCTCACAATGGTTTCCGATGAGAAAATGTATCCATGTCTTCAACGCATGCACTACGGCTGCTAACTCCAAATCATGCGTAGCATAATTTAACTCATGAGGTTTAAGTTGTCATGAGGCATATGAAACAACTCTTCCCTCCTGCATGAGCACTGCTCCAAGTCCTCGACGAGAAGCGTCGCAATACACCTGGTAATCCTTGCGTTGATCTGGAAGAATCAACACTGGAGCTGTAACCAAGCGTTTCTTCAACTCCTGAAAACTGGCCTCACATTCCTCAGTCCATTTGAACTTGGTGTCCTTCTTCAACAACTCCGTCATGGGTTTTGCAATCTTCGAGAAATTCTCAATGAACCTCCGGTAGTATCCTACGAGTCCAAGAAAACTCCGAATCTCTCCAATTGACGTGTGTGCTTCCCAATTTGTCACAGTGACAACCTTGGTAGGGTCTACCGCTATTCCTTCTCCGGATATCACATGTCCGAGGAATCCAACTTCCTTCAACCAAAACTCACACTTGCTGAACTTGGCATATAACTGATGTTCTCTGAGCTTCCTAAGTACCAGATGCAAATGCTCCTTATGTTCCTCTTCATTCTTCGAGTAGACCAGAATATCATCAATGAACACCACGACGAACTTATCCAAAAACTCCATAAACACCTTGTTCATCATGTTCATAAAATAGGAAGGTGCGTTAGTCAGTCCAAATGACATAACGGTATACTCATATAGCCTGTACCTTGTGGTAAAAGTTGTCTTAGGTATATCCTGCTCTCGAATCTTCAGCTGGTGGTACCCTGATCGCAGATCGATATTAGAAAACACCTTAGCTCCTTGCAGCTGGTCAAACAAATCATTTATCATCAACAGTGGGTACTTGTTCTTGATCGTCACCTCATTCAACCCTCGATAGTCTACAACCATCCTCAACGATCCATCCTTCTTCTCCACTAGAAGCACTGGTGATCTCCAAGGTGACGAGCTTGGGCGAATGTAGCCTTTCTCCAGTAACTCCTTAATCTGCTTCTTAATTTCCTCTAAGTCCTTTGCGGGCATCCGGTACGGTCTCTTTGATATTGGCCCTGTGCCTGGCAATAGCTCGATCAAAAACTCAATGTCTCTATCCGGTGGCATGCCTGCCAACTCTTCTGGAAATACATCCGGAAAATCCTTCACCACTGGTACTTCCTCTTGTACAACTCCTGATAAGGAATTTACTTGAGTCCTGTTCGGCACATGCTGGGATACATACTTGGTCCTTCTTCCTTCTGGGGTGGTAAGCAAAATTGACTTACTGGCGCAGTCAATGTTCCCTCCATACTTCGATAAGCAATCCATGCCTAATATCACATCTAGTCCTTGTGACTCCAATACTATTAGGTCTGAGGGAAACAGGTAGTTACCAATCCTTACTAGTAACTGATCACACCATAGGCTAGCCATATATTCTGCTCCTGGCGAGGTTACTAACATGGGTGACCTAAGGGCTTGGGTTGGCAGTTTAAACTTATCCACAAATCCCCTTCATATGTATGAATGCGATGCACCAGTATCAAAAAGAACGATTGCAGTAAATGACTTAACCAAAAATTTACCTATTACTGCATCGGGTTGCGCTTCAACCTCCTCCACGCTAATGTGGTTCACTTGTCCTCTGTTGAAAGGGTTGGGCTTCTTCCCAGAGCTTCCATTGCCATTTCCATTCTTTGCTTCAGAACACTCTGTGGCATAATGTCCATTCTTCCCGCACTTGAAACAAGTAATGTGACTTAGATCCTTCTTGGCGGGTGTTGCTGGGTTGGAACGGTTCTGTCCGTTGCTTCCTCCATTAACATTCCCGTTCTTGGGGCCACTATGGTTGTGCGAACTTCCTCCATTGTGATTGTGGCCTCCATGGTTATGCTGAAGGGGTCCTCCCGAGTTCGGGGTAAAACAGGGTCTCTACTGAGCTCCAGAATTGTACTTCCCTTGTCCATACTTCCTCTTGCGGTTGTCAATCTGGTACTACTTCCCTTCAATCATAAGAGCTCTATCTACCAACTCCTCATAGTTATTGAAATTTGCCACCATTAACTGCATGCTCAGCTCATCATTCAGTCCTTCCAGAAACTTCTCCTGCTTAGCTGCATCTGTAGCGACGTCATCTGGGGCATAACGTGCTAGCTTACTAAAGTCATCCACATACTGGCCAACGGTGTGTCCTCCTTGGCGTAAGTTGCGAAACTCGCGCTTCTTCATGGCCATAGCTCCTGTTGATACATGGGCAGTGTGAAAAGCCTGCTGAAACTGGTCCCATGTAACGGTGTCGATGGGGTAAGTGGCTGTGAAATTCTCCCACCATGATGCTGCGGGTCCATCAAGCTGATGTGCGGCAAAACGCACTCTCTCCGCATCTGTGCATCCTGCAGTGGTCAACTCCCTTTCAATCTTGCGAAGCCAATCATCTGCAACTATCGGCTCGGTGCTACTGGAGAACATCGGCGGATTCATCCTTCGAAAACGGGCTAAGTGGTCAACAGGTGGTGGTGGTGGTGGTTTGTTGTTGTTATTGTTGTTGTTGTTCCCCTAATTCTGGTTCTGGACTAGTATCTGCATCAATGCATTCTGCTGCTGGACCAACTGAGTGAGCTCAGGTGGGAAAGCAAATCCATTGTCGCGTCTCGGAGGCATCTGATGGGTTTAGAAAGGATGAGAAAACAGAATAGAATGAGGTCTAGGGTGGAAACACTACCCATATGCACATGAGACAAACACAAACATATCGCTTCAATCAATTCAAACAAGGGCATACAATCGGTCTAACTATCGTTACAAAAGTGCTCGGACTATACTATATGCATGGGGGGAATAGTACTACTGATCATGGTGGTTGACTAGAAAAATTGATCGGTGGAAGACTCCATAATATCTGCTCCAGCTTCATCAACAAAGTCATCATCGCTATCGTCGGGGTCCGAGTCGGTGTCGTCGATGATGATGTAGTTCTCCGGGCAAGTGGAATCATCGTCTTCTCCTCCTGGCGCGGGATCTCCCATGAATACTCTGATCTTCTTTATCAGGTCGTCATTTTTCTCCAATAGTGTTGCGATTTCCTCCTCATATCCATCGCGTGTAGACTTGAGTTCTTCCTCCAGCTCCGTGATCCTTGTCATCGCCTTCTTCGAATCTATCATGCCTGTGCACATCTGGTTCTCCTGGTGACGAATGTGTTGGTTTAACTCCTGGATGAAAGGTGCAATAGATCTATACTTCCTGGTGCTGATCATCTCCCATTGCTCATCTCGGCGCCCAAAAATCTGGTAAATAGTATCCTTGAGATCCTTGTGGTAAACTTCTCCAATGCGTACCATGGTGATGTGGGCTGCCATACTCTTGCCTAAACTCCAGGTAGGTGCATCAAAGGAAAACTCTATGGGCTCAATGACTGGCATGAATGTCCTTCCTGGAACTTGAACTTGAATCATCCAGCGCTCTTCTTCTGGTAAAGTGGCGTTGTAAGTCCCGGTGAAGCTTGGTATTCCGATGTTCAAGTATCTAGTAACTTCCTTCAAGTGGCGTCCAAAAGGTGTGTCTTCATCCGGTTGTGCAAACTTGTTCCTTGCGTCTGCCATCCTAAAGAGTAGAAAATGGAGAGGAGTCAGAAATGAGAAGAGAGTAGTGGTCTAGGGCTTTAGCTTAGTGGTCGTGTCTTACAGTCAGCGTGTGCTCTGATACTATCTTGTAGCAACCAGACCTCAAACAGTCTGATCTCTGTGCATCAGTGTCATCCCTGGATCGGTAATGCTGACACGCACAGTACTAGAGGATTTTAACAGAGTAGCAATCACACACTTGTTACATCGAGTGTCTCAAAAGAGAACTTACTACAATAAATATGGCTTAAGGCCATCTAAAAACGATAACAGCGGAAGGCTTGGAAGATAAAGCGAGTCCATCAACTCCAACGACATCACTGAGTGAAAGACCATGACCTATGGCTCCTTACTCGTTGTCTGAAAAGTCTGCAACATGATACGTTGCAGCCCGAAACGGGTCAGCACATGGAATATGCTGGCAATGTAATACAAGAGAGTAATGAACAGAATAATGCTATTACTACATGCATATTTGGCTGGTGGAGGCTGTATGGTTAATATGTTTTGTGAAAAGCCAATTTTTTTCCTACAACAAAGGAATAAATTTTATTCAACTATCATGGTAGTTGTTAAACATTGATAAGGTTCCTCCGACTCAATCCCAATTAAACATCATCATTAACCCAATCAAATTATGGCAATACTCCCGCACTCGCCTCAGTACTGGGCTATCAGGGTTATCTCACCAACAACTGTACAAAAGAGATTTTCGATGTCGGCGTACTAAACTCAGGTATTCCAGAACTGCAACGATAAAATTATGACGACAACACCTCGGAGCTCAACTCCCCGGGACACTTCCACTAAACCCCTGCTGATAGGAGGCACCAAGACAATGTTGTCATCACAAAACCATCGGAACGATTCCAAGATACCCGCGTGATCCTAAAATTTTTTTTAGTGAAATTTGAGAAGAGAAGAGTCAAAACTCTACGTCAGGATGCCTTACCAGAGCGATGAGGAGACTAGGAAGTAAAAAGAATTCCTAAACTCTCCGATACATAATTCCTAAATGACTCAAAACATTTTTCTAGACACAACTCGGCCGCTAAAAACGATCAATCAGTGGGGGCTCCCAAGGTCGGGGATGGCTCTGATTACCAACTTGTAACGCCCTCGATGCGGCTATATCTCCCACGTGTCGAAGCACGACTTAGAGGCATAACCGCATTGAAAGCAATGTCGCAAGTGAGGTAAACTTCACACAACCCATGTAATACATAAGGGAAAGAGATACATAGTTGGCTTACGATCGCCACTTCACACAATACATGGGTAAAGCATTACATCATACAGATACAATCAGGGCCCGACTATGGAGCCAAAATAAAAGAAGAAACCCCAAAAGCGACAAAGGTCCACGATCGACCCCTACTGGGCTCCACTACTGATTGACTAGAACGAAACAACATAAAGGATAAGATCTTCATCAAACTCCTCCTTGAGCTCGGGTGCGTCACCTGCACGGATTCATCGGCACCTGCAAACTGGTTTTGGAAGTATCTGGTGAGTCACGGGGACTCAGCAATCTCACACCCGCGAGATCAAGACTATTTAAGCTTATAGGTAGGGTAAAAGGTATGAGGTGGAGCTGCAGCAAGCGACTAGCATATATGAAGGCTAACATACGCAAATGAGAGCGAGAAGAGAAGGCAAAGCATGGTCGAACAACTATGATCAAAAAGTGATCCTGAACTACTCACGTCAAACATAACTCCAACAACCGTGTTCACTTCCCGGACCCCGCCAAGAAGAGACCATCACGGTTACACACGCGGTTGGTGTATTTTAGTTAAGATCAACTTTGGGTTTTCTACAATCGGACATTAAACAAACTCCCATCTGCCCATAACCGCGGGCACGGCTTTCGAAAGTTCAAACCCTGCAGGGGTGTCCCAACTTAGCCCATGATAAGCTCTCGCGATCAACGAAGGATATTCCTTCTCCCCGAGAAGACCCGATCAGTCTCGGAATCCCGGCTACAAGACATTTCGACAGTAATAAAACAAGTCCAGCAAAGCCGCCCGATGCGCCGACAAATCCTGATAGGAGCTGAACATATCTCGGTCTCAGGGCACACCGGATGAGCAAGACGTCGGGTTGGCATAGACCCTGATTGCGCAGGGGGCGCCGGACATCGCTCGGTTTGGACCAGCACTTCGAGAAGCACTGGCCCGGGGGGGCTAAAATAAAGATGACCCTCGAGAGCGCGACTCCCAAGGGAAAAAGGGTTAGGTGAGGCAAATGGTAAAACCAAGGTTGGGCCTCGCTGGAAAAGTCTTATTCAAAGCGAACTGTCAAGGGGGTCCCATAAATCACCCGACCGCGTTAGGGACGCAAAATCCGGGAACATAATACCGATATGACCGAAACTAGGGCGGCAAGAGTGGAACAAAACACCAGGCATAAGGCTGAGCCTTCCCTTTACCAAGTATATAGATGCATTAATTAAATAAGATATATTGTGATATCCCAACAAGTAAACATGTTCCAACAAGGAACAACAACTCCATGTTCCAACAAGGAACAAACTTCATCTTCACCTGCAACTAACAACGCTATAAGAGGGGCTGAGCAAAGCGGTAACATAGCCAAACAACGGTTTGCTAGGACAAGGTGGGTTAGAGGCTTGGTTTGACAATATGGGAGGCATGATAAGCAAGTGGTAGGTATCGCAGCATAGGCATAGCAAAAGAGCGAGCAACTAGCAAGAAAAGATAGAAGTGATTTCGAGGGTATGGTCATCTTTCCTGAAATCCCGCAAGGAAGAAGAACGAGTCCATGAAGAAGACAAACGGACGTAGACGATCGAATCGTCACAACTCCGGAACGAAACCGAAGCTAACGAGAGAGGCAACCCGGAAACAAACAAACAACTTGGTAAACCAATAAGCACAAACATGGCATGATGCACAACCAAGTATGATGCATGTCCGGTTTAAAGAGGCATGGCATGGCAAAGTGCTCAAACAACACTACAAGTTAAGTGGAGCTCAATATGCAACGAGTTGCATATTGACGAATCACCACATTTAATTACTTAGTTCTCTCCCGTTTATATAAGCCACAAAATTAAATGTTGTTAAACATGGCAAGAGGGTGAAGCAAAATAAAACTAACTATTTAGGCAAGTTTAAATGAGGCCGGAACAATAAACAACAAATCCGGAAAATCCTCATGTGCATATTTTAGATTTGGTACTGTTCTGCCTAAAACCATATTTTATTGTTTTTAAACAGGAAAATAAAGTGCACCATGTTAAACTAGGCATTTTTCTACCCCATTTACATATAAAAATTATTTAAAACCGAGCTACGGTTATTTACTTATGGAATAAATCATTTTAACATGGCATTTAAGCAAATTAATGGAAACAACAAATATAAACATTTTAATTGTTGTTATCATGATGCAGATGACATGCACAAGTGCATGCAATTTTTTATGAAAATGTTGACATGAGCATATTATGAAGCATTTGTCACCGTGGTGGAAGAAAGGGGTGCCACGGCAACGAATCCGAAAATGATGCCACGGCAACATATCGGTTTCCGGTACTCATGAAGATACCGGTGCAAAAGGAAACGTGGCGAGAGCGTGACACGTGATAGAAGGTGGGGTGATCCCGGTTACCGGGTTTCCCACGAGTCGGTGGCATGGCAAAAGAGCGGCATCGCAACGAACAACCGCAAACGGTGAAAACACGCGGTTCATCTCATATATCACACAACATTCATTCTCGGAAGGACTTCTCGGGGTTATACCTTTGACGCGTGCATTTCGGAGCGGTTCGGGTTCGGTACGATGTAGAGGAACTAGTCGTTCACGGGTCGTCATGGGAAGTAGTTGTTCACGTGGTGACGGTAGTCGTTCATGTTCACATTACACGGGTTTTCGGCGACGGTCGTCATGGTACTCGGCGATAGTAGTGGTACATGGGTTGTAGCCAGCCTTGGTGGTTCATCGTGTAGTCGTAAACGTTCCGTAGATGTTCATGTCGTCGTAGCCGTTTGGATCTTGGAGCGATGGTAGTCGTTCATTGATGGTCTTGAAGGATTCGAAGGGGTACTTGGCGATCTGTCGTGGTACTTGGCGTTGTTCCCTGTTCCGAGGTCGTTGGACTTGGCATCCATAGCAACGGAAACTGAAGGTGCATGATGACAGCGGGGCGACATGGTCCGGAACGAGTGCAGGAGGCCGGGGCTGATGACGCAGATGGGCCTCGCTGGGGAGGTCCACGCCAGAGGCGAGCGCTGGGCATCGGGATCAGGAGCATGCTCGCTCGGGCATGGAGCTGGTCGCGGTCAACGAACGAGACACGCGTGCAGGCGGATCGAGAAGGCAGCCACGCTGCTCGTCCTCCTCGTTCGAGGCCGAGGCGTAACAGAGCAGAGGAGCCGACGACGCGGGCCTGTGGGGCTCCGGCGAGAGTCTTGAGGCGCAGGGGGCGAGGAGGAGGGCGCGACCTCCTGTGGAGCAGCGTGGCGAGGCGAAGACTGGCGACGACGGCGGCCTTGGGTGCAGCTCCGGTGAGGGCTTGAAGCCGCGGGGAAGGAGCCGGGGCAGGGGAACGGCGAGGAGCACGGGCTCCTGGTGGAGCTCATCGGCGACGGGCGGCGCCGGGAAGAGCAGCTGCAGCAGGGCGTGGGGGAGGAGGCTGCTGGGGGCGGCCTGGTGCTGCAGAGGGAGGCGCGGCAGCGCTGGGGAAACGGGCGCGGGGCTCTGCTCTCGTGGAGATGCAAGGAAGAAGGAGGGGGTCGAGGAAGAGAGACGCGGGGTCGAGAGGAGGGAGATGGGATCGAGGGAGCGGGGCTCTGGCGGCGCTGTGGGAGGACGAGAGGGAGAGGGTGAGGCCGATCGGGAGTGCTAGGGTTTAGGTGCGGCTGGGGTTCGGTCGGGCCTAGGTGTAGATGGCCGGCCTGCTGGGAGGACCAAGTGGCCAGCTGGGCTTCTCTTCTCCTCTCTCCTATCTCCCCCTTTAACAGAAAAAACTTAGAGAGAAGAAAAGAAAAAGAGGGATAGGGAAAGAAGTTGGACAAGAGGATTATTTTTCCGGACTCATAGAAATGAGCTTGACCCAAGAAAAATGGAGTGGGCAAGATTGCAAGAATTAAATTCAAAGTCATTTGAATTTAACTCAAAAGGTTTGAACAAAGACTAGGATTTAGAAGTGTTCAAAAATGTTGAGATTTTTGGTGAAGCTCCGGAAAATGACGAAAGGATTTATGGGGAAGGTAGGAGGCCAAGAATTGGGATGACAAAGGCATTGGGATTTATTTGCAAGTGTGTTATGATTAATTCCAAATAATGAAATATTTATTATAGCTCCCTAATAATAGTAGGAGACTTTGAATATGTTTTAAAGAGAAATCACCATGTGAATTCCCTCGATTTAAATAGATCAAAAGATCTATGCAATTTATTTAGTTGAGGTTTTAAAAATTAAATGACATGCTCGCATGATGACATGATGCAATGCAAGAGATGCAAAGAGAAGAGATGCAAGACATGAACAAAAATGCAAAACAAAAACAAAAACCCAACCACGAAGGAAAAATCATATTGCACCTCCGGAAAAGGCAAGAGTTGGAGTTACGAATATGGAAAGTTGCATCCGGGGCGTTACACCAGGTCGGACACGGCCCGGTTAGGTTGGTTCATTTTTTAAAATAATTCCTCTCAGAAAAACGAATAAAAGAAATACTAAACAGACTCCATAAATCCTAAAATAAATTTTCCCCGTCCTCTAAAAATCTATCAGACAAGGTGAACATTTATTTGGGCCTCTAATGCGATTTTGAAAAACGCATATTTTTCCTAATTCAAATAAAATAGCGATAAAACTCCGAATAAAAATCTTATTTGATTTTAATATCAAATCTTCAATATTACTTTATTTTGAGGAAGTCCTTTTATCCCCTCTCTTTTATTTTCATAGAAAAAGTATTCTAAGAGAAAATAATTAAAATCAAACGATACTCTTTTCAAAATTTGAGAAAACTCAAATATGAAAATAACGAAATCCCCAACTCTCTTCGTGGGTCCTTGAGTTGCGTAGAATTTCTAGGATCAAGCCAAAATGCAATAAAATATGTTATGCAATGATAATCTAATGCATAACATTCCAAATTGAAAATTTGGGATGTTACAAAAACTTTATCAAGGTATGTGCTTTGTGAAAGTCCAATTAAGCGTCTTGATCTATCTCTATAGATCTTGCTGCATAATATATAAGCAGCTTCACCGAGGTCTTCCGTTGGAAAAATCTTATTTAATTATCCTTTTATGCTATCAAGAAATTCTGTATTATTTCCAATCAACAATATGTCATCCACATATAATATTAGAAATGCTACAGAGCTCCCACTAACTTTCTTGTAAATACAGGATTCTCCAAAAGTTTGTATAAAACCATATGCTTTGATCACACTAACAAAGCGTATATTCCAACTCCGAGAGGCTTGCACCAGTCCATAAATGGATCGCTAGAGCTTGCACACTTTGTTAGCACCTTTAGGATCGACAAAACATTCTCATTGCATCATATACAACTCTTTTTTAAGATATCCATTAAGGAATGCAGTTTTGACATCCATTTGCCAAATTTCATAATCATAAAATGCAGCAATTGCTAACATGATTCGGACAGACTTAAGCATCGCTACGGGTAAGAAGGTCTCATCGTAGTCAACCCCTTGAACTTGTCGAAAACCTTTCACAACAAGTCGAGCTTTGTAGACAGTAACATTACCGTCAGCATCGATCTTCTTCTCGAAGATCCATTTATTCTCTATGGCTTGCCGATCATCGGGCAAGTCAACCAAAGTCCACACTTTGTTCTCATACATGGATCCCATCTCAGATTTCATGGCCTCAAGCCATTTCACGGAATCTAGGCTCATCATCGCTTCCTCATAGTTCGTAGATTCGTCATGGTCCAGTAACATGACCTCCAGAACAGGATTACCGTACCACTCTGGCGCGGATCGTACTCTGGTTGACCTACGAGGTTCGGTAGTAACTTGATCCGAAGTTTCATGATCATCATCATTAGCTTCCTCACTAATTGGTGTAGGAATCACTGGAATTGATTTCTGTGATGAACTACTTTCTAATTCGGGAGAATGTACAATTACCTCATCAAGTTCTACTTTCCTCCCACTCACTTCTTTCGAGAGAAACTCCTTCTATAGAAAGGATCCATTCTTAGCAACGAATATCTTGCCTTCGGATCTGTGATAGAAGGTGTACCCAACAGTCTCCTTTGGGTATCCTATGAAGACACATTTCGCCGATTTGGGTTCGAGCTTATCTGGTTGAAGCTTTTTCACATAAGCATCGCAGCCCCAAACTTAAAGAAATGACAATTTAGGTTTCTTGCCAAACCATAGTTCATATGGTGTCGTCTCAATGGATTTAGATGGTGCACTATTTAACGTGAATGCAGCCGTCTCTAAAGCATAACCCGAAAATGGTAGCGGTAAATCCGTAAGAGACATCATAGATCGCATCATATCTAATAAAGTAAGGTTACGATGTTTGGGCACACCATTACGATGTGGTGTTCTAGGTGGCGTGAGTTGCGAAACTATTCCACATTGTTTCAGATGAAGACTAAACTCATAACTCAAATATTCACCTCCACAAAGAGATCGTAGAAACTTTATTTTCTTGTTACGATGATTTTCCACTTCACTCTAAAATTCTTTGAACTTTTCAAATGTTTCAGACTTATGTTTCATTAAGTAGATATACCCATATCTGCTCAAATCATCTGTGAAGGTTAGAAAATAACGATACCCGCCACGAGCCTCAACACTCATCGGACCGCATACATCGGTATGTATTATTTCCAATAAGTCAGTTCCTCGCTCCATTGTTCCGGAGAACGGAGTCTTAGTCATCTTGCCCATGAGGCATGGTTCACAAGCATCAAGTGATTCCAAAAGTCCATCAGCATGGAGTTTCTTCATGCGCTTTACACCAATATGACCTAAACGGCAGTGCCACAAATAAGTTGCACTATCATTATTAACCTTGCATCTTTTAGCTTCAATATTATGAATATGTGTATCACTACAATCGAGATTCAACAAAAAGAGACCACTCATCAAGGGTGCATGACCATAAAATATATTACTATATAAATAGAACAACCATTATTCTCTGATTTAAATGAATAACCGTCTCACATTAAACAAGATCCATATATAATGTTCTTGCTCAACACTGCCACCAAATAACAATTATTTAGGTCTAAAACTAATCCCGGCGGTAGATGTAGAGGTAGCGTGCCAACGGCGATCACATCGAATTTGGAACCATTTCCCACGCGCGTCGTCGCCTCGTCCTTAGCCAATCTTTGCTTAATCCGTAGCCCCTGTTTCGAGTTGCAAATATTAGCAACAGAACCAGTATCAAATACCCAGGTGCTACTATGAGCATTAGTAAGGTACACATCGATAACATGTATAAAAAATATACCTTTCACTTTGCCATCCTTCTTATCCGCCAAATACTTGGGGCAGTTCCGCTTCCAGTGACCAGTCCCTTTGCAGTAGAAGCACTCAGTCTCAGGCTTAGGTCCAGACTTGGGCTTCTTCACTTGAGCAGCAACTTGCTTGCCGTTCTTTTTGAAGTTCCACTTCTTCCCTTTGCCCTTCTTCTTGAAACTAGTGGTCTTGTTGACCATCAACACTTGATGCTCCTTCTTGATTTCTACCTCTGCATCCTTTAGCACTGTGAAGAGTTCGGGAATCGTCTTATCCATCCCTTGCATATTATAGTTCATCACGAAGCTTTTGTAGCTTGGTTGAAGTGGTTGAAGAACTCTGCCAATGACACTATCAACTGGAAGATTAACTCCCAGCTAAGTCAAGTGATTGTGGTACCCAGACATTCTGAGTATATGCTCACTGACAGAGCTATTCTCCTCCATTTTGCAGCTGTCGAACTTATTGGAGACTTCATATCTCTCAATCTGGGCATTTGCTTGAAATATTAACTTCAACTCCTGGAACATCTCATATGATCCATGACATTCAAAACATCGTTGAAGTCCCGGTTCTAATCCGTAAAGCATGGCACACTGAACTATCAATTAGTCATCGGCTTTGCTCTGCCAGACGAGCGGTGCTTCCAGGACGTAATTCTTCTGTGCAACAATGAGGATAATCCTCAAGTTACGGACCCAGTCCATGTAGTTGCTACCATCATCTTTCAACTTAGCTTTCTCTAGGAACGCATTAAAATTCAATGGAACAACAACACGGGCCATTTAAGTACAACAATATAGACATGCAAAATACTATCAGGTACTAAGTTCATGATAAATTAAAGTTTAATTAATCATATTACTTAAGAACTTCCACTTAGATAGACATCCCTCTAATCATCTAAGTGATCACGTGATCCATATCAACTAAACCATGTCTGATCATCATGTGAGATGGAGTAGTTTTAAATGGTGAACATCACTATGTTGATCATATCTACTATATGATTCATGCTCGACCTTTCGGTATTAGTGTTCCGAGGCCATATCTGCATATGCTATATATGATTCATGCTCGACCTTTCGGTATTAGTGTTCCGAGGCCATATCTGCATATGCTAGGCTTGTCAAGTTTAACCCGAGTATTATGCGTGTGCAAAACTGGCTTGGACCCGTTGTATGTGAACGTCGAGCTTATCACACCCGATCATCACGTGGTGTCTCGGCACGACGAACTGTAGCAACAGTGCATACTCAGGGAGAACACTCATACCTTGAAATTTAGTGAGAGATCATCTTATAATGCTACCGTCGTACTAAGCAAAATAAGATGCATAAAGGATAAACATCACATGCAATCAATATAAGTGATATGATATGCCATCATCATCTTGTGCCTTTGATCTCCATCTCCAAAGCACCGTCATGATCACCATCGTCACCGGCTTGACACCTTGATCTCCATCGTAGCATCGTTGTCATCTCGCCAACTATTACTTCCACGACTATCGCTACCGCTTAGTGATAAAGTGAAGTAATTACATGGGTATTGCATTTCATACAATAAAGCGACAACCATGTGGCTCCTGCCAGTTGCCGATAACTGTGTTACAAAACATGATCATCTCATACAACAATTTATATAATCACGTCTTGACCATATCACATCACAACATGCCCTGCAAAAACAAGTTAGACGTCCTCTACTTTGTTGTTGCAAGTTTTACGTGGCTGCTACGGGCTTAGCAAGAACCGTTCTTACCTACGCATCAAAACCACAATGATTTTTCATCAAGTTTGCCCTTTTTAACCTTCAACAAGGACCGGGCGTAGTCACACTTGATTAAACTAAAGTTGGAGAAACAGACACCCACTAGCCACCTGTGTGCAAAGCACGGCGGTAGAACCAGTCTCATGAATGCGGTCATGTAATGTCGGTCTAGGCCTCTTCATCCAACAATACTGCCGAATCAAAGTATGACATGCTGGTAAGAAGTATGACTATTATTTCCCACAACTCTTTGTGTTCTACTCATGCATATAACATCTACGCATAGACCTGGCTCGAATGCCACTGTTGGGTAACGTAGTATTTCAAAAAAATTCCTACGATCATGCAAGATCTATCTAGGAGAAGCATAGCAATGAGCGGGGAGATTGTGTCCACATACCCTTGTAGACCGAAAGTGGAAGCGTTAAGTAACGCGGTTGATGTAGTCGAACGTCTTCGCGATCCAACTGATCAAGTACCAAATGCACGGCACCTCCGCAATCTGCACACGTTCAGCTCGGTGACGTCCCACGAACTCTAGATCTAGCTAAGGCCGAGGGAGAGTTTCGTCAGCACGACGGCGTGTTGACGGTGATGATGAAGTTACCGACGCAGGGCTTCGCCTAAGCACTACGACAATATGACCGAGGTGGAAATCTGTGGAGGGGGGCACCGCACACGGCTAAGAAATCAACTTGTGTGTCTATGGGGTGCCCCCCTCCCCCGTATATAAAGGAGGGGAGGGGGACGGCCGGCCTCATGGGGCGTGCCCCAAGGGGGGGAATCCTACTCCTAGTAGGAGTAGGTTCCCCCCTTTCCTAGTCCAACTAGGAGGGGAAGGAAGGGAAGAGGGAGAGAAGGAAAGGGGCTGACCCCCCTCCCAATGCGGATTGGGCTTGGGGGGCACGCCCCTCCACTTGGCCGCCTCCTCCTCTCTTACACTATGGCCCATTAAGGCCCATTGACCCCCGGGGTTTCCGGTAACCCCCCGGTACTCCGGTAAATACTCGATACACCTTGGAACCATCCCGGTGTCCGAATATAGTCATCCAATATATCAATATTTACGTCTCGACCATTTCGAGACTCCTCGTAATGTCCGTGATCTCATCCGGGACTCCGAACTACCTTCGGTACATCAAAACACATAAACTCATAATACCGATCTTCATCGAACGTTAAGCGTGCGGACCCTACGAGTTCGAGAACTATGTAGAGATGACCGAGACTCATCTCCGGTCAATAACCAATAGCGGAACCTGGATGCTCATATTGGTTCCTACATATTCTACGAAGATCTTTATCTATCAAACCGCATAACAACATACATTGTTCCCTTTGTCATCGGTATGTTACTTGCCCGAGATTAGATCATCGGTATCATCATACCTAGTTCAATCTCGTTACCAGCAAGTCTCTTTACTCGTTCCGTAGTGCATCATCCCGCAACTAACTCATTAGTCACATTGCTTGCAAGGCTTATAGTGATGTGCATTGTCGAGAGGGCCCAGAGATACCTCTCCGACAATCGGAGTGACAAATCCTAATCTCGATCTATGCCAATTCAACAAACACCATCGGAGACACCTGTAGAGCATCTTTATAATCACCCGGTTACGTTGTGACATTTGATAGCACACTAAGTGTTCCTCCGGTATTCGGGAGTTGCATAATCTCATAGTCATAGGAACATGTATAAGTCATGAAGAAAGCAATAGCAATAAACTAAACAATCATAGTGTTTAGCTAACGGATGGGTCAAGTCAATCACATCATCCTCTAATGATGTGATCTCGTTCATCAAATGACAACTCATGTCTATGGCTGGGAAACTTAACCATCTTTGATTAACGAGCTAGTCAAGTAGAGGCATACTAGTGACACTCTATTTGTCTATGTATTCACACACGTACTAAGTTTCCGGTTAATACAAATCTAGCATGAATAATAAACATTTATCATGATATAAGGAAATATAAATAACAACTTTATTATTGCCTCTAGGGCATATTTCCTTCAGCAAAAACTATCAGGTACTAAGTTCATGCTAAATTAAAGTTCAATTAATCATATTACTTAAGAACTCCCACTTAGATAGACATCCCTCTAGTCATCTAAATGATCACGTGATCCATTTCAACTAAACCATGTCCGATAATCACGTGGGATGGAGTAGTTTTCAATGGTGAACATCACTATGTTGGTCATATATACTATATGATTCAGGTTCGACCTTTTGGTCTCAGTGTTCCGATGCCATATCTGAATATGCTAGGCTCGTCAAGTTTAACCCGAGTATTCTACACGTGCAAAATTGGCTTGCACCTGTTGTATGTGAATGTAGAGCTTATCACACCCGATCATCACGTGGTGTCTCGGCACGACGAACTGTAGCAATAGTGCATACTCAAGGAGAACACTTATACCTTGAAATTTAGTGAGAGATCATCTTATAATGCTACCGCCGTACTAAGCAAAATAAGATGCATAAAAGATAAACATCACATGCAATCAAAATATGTGACATGATATGGCCATCATCATCTTGTGCCTTTGATCTCCATCTCCAAAGCACCGTCCTGATCTCCATCGTCACCGGCTTGACAGCTTGATCTTCATCGTAGCATCGTTGTCGTCTCACCAACTATTGCTTCTACGACTATCGCTATCGCTTAGTGATAAAGTAAAGCAATTACATGGCGATTGCATTTCATACAATAAAGCGACAACCATAAGGCTCCTGCCAGTTGCCGATAACTTTTACAGAACATGATCATCTCATACAACAAATTATATCTCATCACGTCTTGACCATATCACATCACAACATGCCCTGCAAAAACAAGTTAGACGTCCTCTACTTTGTTGTTGCAAGTTTTATGTGGCTGCTATGGGCTTCTAGCAAGAATCGTTCTTACCTACACATCAAAACCACGACGATTTTTTGTCAAGTGTGTTGTTTTAACCTTCAACAAGGACTGGCCGTAGTCAAACTCGATTCAACTAAAGTTGGAGAAACAAACACCCACCAGCCACCTGTGTGCGAAGCACGTCGGTAGAACTAGTCTCATGAACGTGGTCATGTAATATCTGTCCGGGCCGTTGCAGCCAACAATACCGCCGAATCAAAGTAAGACGTTGTCGATAAGCAGTATGACTATTATCGCCCACAACTATTTGTGTTCTACTCGTGCATATATCATCTACGCATAGACCTGGCTCGGATGCCACTATTTGGAAATGTAGTAATTTAAACAAATCCGACGATCACGCAAGATCTATCTAGGAGATGCATAGCAACGAGACGGGAGAGTGTGTCCACGTACCCTCGTAGACCGAAAGCGGAAGCGTTTAGTAACCCGGTTGATGTACTCGAACATCTTCACGATTCAACCGATCCAAGTACCGAACGTATGGCACCTCCGTGTTCAGCACATGTTCAGCACGATGACGTCCCTCAAGCTCTTGATCCAGTAGAGGGTCGAGGGAGAGTTTCGTCAGCATGATGGCGTGGCAACGGCGTTGGTGATGTGATCCGTGCAAGGCTTCGCCTAAGCACTACGACAATATGACCGAGGTGGTAAACTGTGGAGGGGGGCATCGCACACGGCTAAGAAACAATTTTTGTGCTTTGGGGTGCCCCCTACCCACGTATATAAAGGAGGGAGGGAAGAGGAGGCCGGCCCAAGGGGGCACGCCATGGGGGGGAGTCCTACTAGGACTCCTTTCCTTCCAACGGAGAGAGGGAAAGGGGAAGGGAGAGAGAGGGAGAAGGAAATAGGGGGGCCGCGCCCCCTCCCCTTGTCCAATTCGGATTGGGTCAATGGGGGCACGCGCCTTTTCCCGTGGCCTGCCTCCTGTCCTCCACTATGGCCCATTAGGCCCATTAACTTTCCCGGGGGGTTCCGATAACCTCCCGGTACTCTATAAATCCCTGAACCTTATTGCCATTCTGATGTCCGTATATAACCTTACAATATATCAATCTTTACCTCTCAACCATTTCGAGACTCCTCGTCATGTCCACGATCTCATCCGGGACTCCGAACAACCTTTGGTCACCAAAACACATAACTCATAATACAAATCATCATCGAACGTTAAGCATGCGGACCCTACGGGTTCGAGAACTATGCAGACATGATCGAGACACATCTCCGGTCAATAACCAATAGCGGAACCTGGATGCTCATATTGGCTCCTACATATTCTTTGAAGATCTTTATCAGTCAAACCGCATAACAACATACGTCATTCCCTTTGTCATCGGTATGTTACTTGCCCAAGATTCGATCGTCGGTATCATCATACCTAGTTCAATCTCGTTACCGGCAAGTCTCTTTACTTGTTCCGTAATGCATCATCCCGTAACTAACTCATTAGTCACATTGCTTGCAATGCTTATAGTGTTGAGCATTACCGAGAGGGCCCAGAGATACCTCTCCGATACACGGAGTGACAAATCCTAATCTTGATCTATGCCAACTCAACAAACACCTTCGGAGACACCTGTAGAGCATCTTTATAATCACCCAGTTATGTTGTGACGTTTGATAGCACATAAAGTGCTCCTCCGGTATTCGGGAGTTGCATAATCTCATAGTGAGAGGAATATGTATAAGTCGTGAAGAAAGCAATAGCAATAAAACTAAACGATCATTATGCTAAGCTAACGGATGGGTCATCATTCTCTAATGATGTGATCCCGTTCATCAAATGACAACACATGTCTATGGTCAGGAAACTTAACCATCTTTGATTAATGAGCTAGTCAGGTAGAGGCATACTACGGACACTCTGTTTGTCTATGTATTCACACATGTACTAAGTTTCCTGTTAATACAATTCTAGCATGAATAATAAACATTTATCATGATATAAGGAAATATAAATAACAACTTTATTATTGCCTCTAGGGCATATTTCCTTCATGTTCAAGATCAAAGCTTCTAATATAGTCTCCACCTAGCACACATGTGAATTTTTCACGCTTCGGATGGTCCTCAGATGTTAACCTTGATGAGTAAACCAAATATGATATCGTTTGGAAGCACACGGCCTCGGGGCACTATTCGATGGCTTCCGTGTAAAGCACAATTCTTAGGAATGACCATCTCTATGATGGATCACATGGTATGGAAGGCTTTGGCACCACCAAAAGGGAATTTTGTCGCATGATTGGCTATTCGAGATCTAATTTGGATGGACGATAGATTGGCAAAGTGTGGATGGCCGAATTGTAGGCTATGCCCACTTTTCAAGAGAGTTGAGGGAGTCCTGGATTAGGGGGTGTCCGGATAGCCGGACTATATCTTTGACCGGACTCCTGGACTATGAAGATACAAGATTGAAGACTTCGTCCCGTGTCCGGAAGGGACTTTCCTTGGCGTGGAAGGCAAGCTTGGCGATGCGGATATGTAGATCTCCTACCATTGTAACCGACTCTGTGTAACCCTAGCCCTCTCCGGTGTCTATATAAACCGGAGGCTTTTAGTCCGTAGAACAACAATCATACCATAGGCTAGCTTCTAGGGTTTAGCCTCCTTGATCTCGTGGTAGATCTACTCTTGTACTACCCATATCATCAATATTAATCAAGCAGGAGTAGGGTTTTACCTCCATCGAGAGGGCCCAAACCTGGGTAAAAACATCGTGTCCCTTGTCTCCTGTTACCATCCGCCTAGACGCACAGTTCAGGACCCCCTACCCGAGATCCGCCGGTTTTGACACCGACATTGGTGCTTTCATTGAGAGTTCCTCTGTGCCGTCGCCATCAGGAAGGATGCCTCATCCCGTCTTTAAAGACGGCATCGTTGCTAAGGGAGCTTTGGCTGTCGGCCAAACTCTCCGGCTAGGAGGTTTTCTTATGACCGTATGTTCGGCTGTTGCGCCGACGATGACCTCTCGGGTCATCAAAAGCAATCTTCATGTCAGCTCGGAACTCGCCGAGCAGTTAGATCCAATGGAGCTCTCTTCCATAAACGAGCTCTTGGATCGCATCGCCGCCCTGGGGGTCGCTATGGATTACGACCAGGTTGGGCCTAAACCCGATCTAAGAGAGATTAACTCTCCCCAAGTCGCCCATCACGTTGTCGTGGTAGAGGGACAGTGTGGCGACCCTTCATCTATCTTAAGGACTAGATACGTCCGGATTCCCGATCCCTCCAAGCTGGATACCCGCGGAGGGGAGGATATCACTCAAGACCTGAACTTAGAGTTAGGCGACGGGCTGGATTCATTGGACAACATCCAAGAATCCAAACTTTCGAGTTCGGAAACTCCTTGGCCTCTGAGTCTCAGATTGGGTGAGGTTTCAGATTTAATTCCACCCACCCACCCGAACATAAGCGATCTATCCCAAATCAGGCAAAAGCCCGAAGAAACAGTACATCATTACTGGGCCAGATTCCTCCTGGTTAGGAACAGGATAAAGGACTGCCGCGAGGAAGACACAATCTCGATCTTCTGCAATAATTGCATGGACAAGGGAATCCTCAACGCCATAAGTCGCCGTGATATTACATGCTTCGCTGATTTGGCGTCCATAGTACGAAAGTACTGTGCGATGGAAAGCGCCTGGAAAACCGAAATAAAATTTTGGGACGATCCGGCCCTGAATATAAACCCAGTCCGAAATAAAAGGGTGCATCGTCGCCAGACACCCGGGTTAAATACCAAAAAACAAAAACCCTCTACAAGGCATGGAACCGTACTGGAAGGATGGCTTAATGGACCCTGTAAAATTCACAGTACAGAGGGCGCCACACCAAGTCACATCCTTAGAGCATGTTGGATACTCCGACAGGTGGCCAAAATTGGCAATGATCTCCTAATTCCGGAGGCCACAGAAAGCCACCCCAGGGACACGAATACGGTATTAACAGTCTTCGAGACTTTCGCATCAAATAATATGCGAAAAAGAACACTCCGCAGCCTTGCCGAAGTCTACCAAGTAGCAACAATAAACCCATGGAGTGACACGGCTATTACTTCCAATGCCGGCGATGAACCTAAATTCCGAACAGTCCGAGCACCAGCCGCATTGGTCCTCAGTCCAATAGTTGACGGCTTTCGCCTCACCAAGGTACTCATGGATGGAGGCATCGGATTGAACCTCATTTATGAGGAAACCCTTCAAAAAAGGGAAATAGACTGGAACCGCATTGAGCAAAGTAGCACAACCTTTAGAGGAATAATCCCCAGTCAGGAAGCGCGCTGTACAGGAAAAATCCACTAGGTGTGGTGTTCGGCACGCCGGATAATTACAGGTCTGAAGAGGTCACGTTCCATGTGGCCCCGTTCAGTAGCGGATACCACGCTCTACTAGAGCGGGAAGCATTTACAATCTTCCAAGCAATACCCCATTACGGGTACATGAAGCTCAAGATGCCCGGGCCGAACGGAATTATCACTCTCGCTAGTGATCCGGACATTGCACTCCGCGCCGAAAATAAGACAGCCGCACTGGCCCTTGAGGCACTATCCGAAGCCCTAGTGGCTGAGGAATTGACTGCGCTGCGCTCCACGGTGAACAGGGACGATGTGATACTCGATAAAAGATCCAAGTCCACCTCCTTTAAACCAGCGAACGAAATAGTCAAATTCCAGGTCCATCCAACGGACCCCAATAAAACAGCTTCCATCGGGGCACAATTAAACCCTGATATAGATGCCGCACTGCGAGAGTTCCTATGCGAGAACTGGGACATTTTTGCCTGGCACCCTTCAGACATGCCAGGAATCCCACGCAGGCTGGCCGAACACAGCTTAAATATCCTGAAAGGATTCAAGCCTGTCAAACAAGCTCTTCGGCGTTTTTCCGAACCCAAGAGGCAGGCCATGGGAGAGGAGCTAGCCAAGCTATTGGAGGTCGGATTCATTAGAGATATAAAACATCCGGACTGGCTAGCAAACCTGGTGATGGTACCAAAGAAGGACAAATCCTGGCACCTGTGCGTTGATTTCAAAGACCTTAACAAGGCCTGCCCAAAGGATCCCTTCCCCCTCCCCCGCATCGATCAAATTATCAACGCTACCGCAGGACAGATTCGTTGTGTTTCCTCGACGCATATTCCGGCTACCATCAAATCAAGATGGCAGAGTTAGACCAAGCCGCAACGGCATTCATCACACCATACGGCCCATTCTGCTTCAACACAATGCCCTTCGGGCTCAAAAACGCTGGCGCAACGTATCAGCGCATGATTCAGACATGTCTGGCAAACCAGATCGGCAAAACAGTGGAGGCATACGTAGATGATGTGGTCGTAAAAACAAGACATGTCGAATCTCTAGTAGACGACTTGAGGCTCACATTTGATAACCTCCGAACATACGACATCAAGCTCAACCCGGAAAAATGCGTTTTCGGCGTTCCAGCCGGAAAGCTCTTGGGCTTCATTGTATCCGGTAGAGGAATTGAAGCAAATCCAGCCAAGATCCGAGCTTTGTCACAATTGGATATCCCAAAGGACCTCAAACAAATACAAAAATTAACCGGATGCGTGGCGGCTCTAAGCCGCTTCATCTCCCGCTTGGGAGAAAAGGCACTACCCCTCTATCGCCTCCTTCGACGCATCGAACACTTCGAGTGGACGGATGCCGCCACAGCTGGACTCGACGAAATAAAAGCCATATTGGCAACAAACCCAGTCCTGGCTGCGCCAAACATTGGCGAACCAATGCTATTGTACATTGCAGCAACCCATCGGGTTGTAAGCGCAGTGCTCGTCATCGAACGAGAAACGGACGGACACAAATTCCCCCTTCAAAAGCCGGTCTATTATGTGTCCACTGTCCTCACTCTGTGCAAATCACGGTACCCGCATTATCAAAAGATTGCGTACGCGGTATTCATGGCATCCCGGAAGCTGCGAGACTACTTTCAAGAGTGTTCAATAACAGTAGCCTCGGAAGTACCACTTAACGATATTATAAACAACCGCGACGCAACGGGCCGGATTGCGAAATGGGCCATTGAGCTCCTCCCATTCGACATAACTTATAAGCCACGGCGAGCTATTAAGTCGCAAGTTTTGGCCGACTTCATCGCAGAATGGACGGAGGCCGAACTCCCTAAAGAGTACAGCACATATTCAAACTGGATCATGCATTTCAACGGCTCCAAAATGTTGGCCGGTCTAGGGGCTAGCGTCGTTTTGACGTCCCCCACAGGAGACACAGTTCAATATGTACTCCAGATTATGTACACAGACTCCAACAATGCAGCCGAATACGAGGCCCTTTTACACGGTCTCCGGATGGCAGTATCCATGGGCATTCAACGCCTAGAGGTGCGCGGGGATTCGAACCTCACGATATCCCAAATAAATGGAGACTTCGATGCCAAGGATCCAAAAAATGGCAGCTTACCGCAACGTCGTCCTAAAAATGTCAGCTCGGTTCGAAGGGCTTGAATTTCACCATATAGCCCGGGAAAACAATCAGGCGGCAGATGTCCTGGCACGCATCGGCACAAAACGCGATGTAGTCCCTCCCAACATCTTCTTGGAAAGGCTATTCAAGCCATCCGTAGTATGGGAAGGGGAACCTGGCAATAACAGCGCAGACCCAACCGCACTGCCCGACACCGAACAATCTGACATAGTTGGAGGCTCTGCCAATGAAATCACACCTTCAGCCCATGTAATAATGGTCGTCATCGCCCCGTGGACAGAACAATTCCTAGCCTACCTTACTAGGCAGGAACTCCCAGAGGACCAAAATGAGGCACGTTGCATAGTGCGGCGATCTAAAGCCTATAAAGTCCATGAGGGAGAGCTTTATAAGAAAAGCACTACCGGAGTCCTTCAAAGGTGCATCTCCGAAGAGGAAGGGCGGAACTTGCTGGCTGAAATTCATGCCGGTCTCGGTGGTCATCACGCTGCAGCTCGGTCCCTTGTAAGCAAGGCTTTCCGTACAGGCTTTTATTGGCCGACGGCCCGGGCAAACACTCAGGACTTAGTCCAACGATGCGTCGGTTGCCAGCTTTTTGCAAACCAAAGCCATATGCCACCCACCGCCCTCCAAACTATCCCCATCACTTGGCCCTTCGTGGTCTGGGGGCTTGACATGGTTGGACCCCTTAAAGGCGGGACCCACAAGAAAAAAATACCTACTGGTCATGGTGGATAAGTTCACCAAATGGATAGAAGCCAAGCCTCTTAAGACGGCCGAATCTGGACCAGTGATAGACTTTATATCCGGGGTCGTACACCGTTATGGCGTCCCCCACAGCATCATTACTGATAACGGCACGAACTTTACGGCCGATGAGGTTCAACTCTGGTGCAAAAACATGGGCATCAAGCTCGATTATGCTTCCGTCTATCACCCACAAACTAATGGCCAGGTCGAACGTGCAAATGGTCTTATCATGAGCGGCATCAAACCCAGATTAGTGCGGTCCCTTAAGGAATCTAATACGCACTGGGTAGAGGAGCTCGACTCCGTACTCTGGGGGCTGCGGACCACGCCGAATCGCACCACCGGATACACACCATTCTTCATGGTTTACGTCGCAGAGGCAGTTCTGCCCTGCGACATAATTCATGACTCACCTCGAGTGCGCATGTACAAAGAGAGAGAAGCCGAGATCGATCGGCAGGACAGTTTGGACGCCTTGGAGGAGGAGCGTGACGTGGCAAAAGCCCGTTCCGCATTCTATCAATAGCAGGCTCGAAGATATCAAAGCAGAGAAGTACGGGCCAAAAATTACAACGTTGGCGAATTAGTTCTACGCCTGCCGGACAAGAAAAGGGACAAACTCAAGCCCAAGTGGGAAGGTCCCTTCATAATTGACCAAGTCCTGACTGGTGGAGCGTACCGCCTGCGAGATGCATCGGATAACCGACTCGAGCCGAACCCATGGAACGCAGCCCGTCTCCGAAGATTCTATGCCTAGCGCCGGACTCTGTGTTCGTCTCCTTCCTCTGTCCATTTTTTATATTTTCTGTCTTACATTTCTCTCCTTCTCTCCTTCCTTTCTCTTATAGCCTTTAAAGGCCCAATAAATGACGCGCTATCCGCGCTCATTAAACCTGGGGGCTTCTTTAAACAGAAGCTTATTTATACGGGCTTCATGCCCAACACATGTGTCACACTTCCGCATGTACCTTTATTCACCATTATATGCATCGATATGACTTAAGTTTTGGCCAAGCTGGGTTGTCTGGCTCCTGTGCTTACCCCTACGTTCCCGATCGTTCGGCTAGGTGGTAAAGGGAGCACCTCTGCGATTGTTACTGCCGGGTCAGCCAGATGTGTACCTCAGACTGGGTGAAGCCAAAAGCTAGCGTTCTTAAGGGAATATTCGGTCGGTGAACTAAAGATGATCTTTTCACTAACTTATCTATGCGCCCCCAGATGATTTTTTCTGCGTCTCTTTTCGCAGCATGGACATGCACTTTAGGGCATGCCTCCCAGGGAAAGGAACCCCTAACGAAACTATTCTCCCTAGAAGATGTTTCTTACTAACCATGTAATATAACATAACTAGTTGGGCACTTGTCTGTTAAAGCATTAATGACCCCTACGCCTGGTCTCCATGCATACCCCGGTTCTTACATAACCGCATGGGTATTCGGACACACTCCGGACCGTCAAGTCCCGAGGCTGAAGCGAAAAGGTCGGCCATGACAAACGATCTACAATCCGGCTAGAAGACACTACACATGTCAATTACAATTACATAGTCATTCTAACTGATTGTATTCCTCTTCAATACCATCTAACAGGCTGTCTAGTTTACAGTCCTGCTGGGAATACTTTGCGGCCAATTCTACTTGGCCGTATACTAAGCTTACAGGGATCTCCTTCCCATCGGGCCCCACAGGTCCGACCTCGGCCATGTGGTTCGGGTCAGCCTTCGTGTACCGCGTCTTCACCATGGCCCAGGCCTCCCTAGTGCCTTGACGGCAGGCCGATATCTTCCACAATCGGAAGCGCCGCCACGCTCCCTTCAGCTTCTCTGCAAGCTCTCCAAGGCCTTCGGGCATGGAGACGGATGGCCACAAGGCCTGGGCGACGCCTTGCATCACCTGTCGAACTCGCTCGTGCAGTTGCGAGAGCTCGGGAAGAAGGTCACCCGTAGAACCGGGCATCTCCTCTGCAGAACGACCTGTTAGCATACCTACAGACATTACTCTGTTAGTCGACTTCCTCGCCGAACTCTTTTTTCAAAGTTCGTTTAAGCACTTACTAAATATGCCGCGTCGAAGCCGCTGATTCTCCTTAGCGGAGTCCGACAGCTGGGCACGAACATCTTTCAGTTTAACGCTCAGCTTGGTGTTGGCATCCTGGAGATCATTCTTCTCCCGCCTCACCTTGGTCAGCACGCTCTCACCAGCCTTTAGCTGGCGTAGGAGTTGTTGTTTTCCCAGGTCTAATCCGGCGCCATCTGCAAATTTCATTTGTCAGATTTGCACACACGCCGCACTTCACACAATACTTATCTTTTTGAAGAATATACTACCAGAGGGGGTCTCCTTGGGCTCCCCTGTCGCGGCTAGTGCGGCCTCAAGTTGGGTTTTGCACTCTTCTAGCTCCTGGGACAATTGGGTATTCTTCTCTGAAAGAACCTGCATATTACATGATCCTTAAATCAGTTATTCTAACTATTTCAAGTCTCGGGGGCTACTGATATATATAACCATCAAAAATTTCTTACCCGTATGTCTTTCGCATACTGCTCCGTGGCTCTGGCTAGACCATTTTGAGCGGCACGGAGGTACGCGTCTCCCGAATTGAAGGCATCCAATGCCTCTGGGGAGAAACAAGCGTCGCGAAGAACTGTCCGGCGACGCCTGTGGTTCATGGCACTCTCCACCTCGGAATTGGTGGCAGACAGCCTGTCCGCATCCTCTGTTGGAGGAGCGTCTGGTGCGCGCCTCGTGTTCGCCTCCGCCTCCGGACCAGGATTTGGAGCCTGGCTAGTGGAGGCGCGATTGGCAGCCTCTCCGGATATAGTCTCGCGAGGTCTCTTTGTCCTGAAGAGAGCACGAGTGTTAATATGCCTTGAAGGAATAACATCAGGGGATGGGATGGCGCGTTATACCTTTGCGCCGGCGTCTTAGTCCAGACCGCACTTCTTTTCAGCCCCTGGAGCCTTGCGGCCCCTCGTTGGCTAGTCGCCGCAGGCTCGGCCTCCCGCCTCAAGGACCTCCTCTGCAAAACGCGGTTGTTATATGGTAATCAAAAACATGCGAGGACGGGTCCCTTTTCGAAGTGCTGGGATTTCGGTCTCAGTTACCTGGGAGGCTGGGAGTAGCCCTGGGTAATCGGCCGTAATGGTCACCAAGGCGTTGTCCTTACTCAATTGATGAAACACCCCATCAATTAGCTCCACAGATATGTCCGGATCCTCTTGGGAAGCCGGGTCGAGGGACCGTCCCGGATCCTTGGGTTGTGGAGGGGGCTGTTTATTTCTTTAACAGCCTGGCGCAGTTCCTGCGTTGAAGTCGTTAGACTATATATTTGACAATGGGAATACTAAATGGAGGGACAAGTAAGAGTGTCCACTTACCCAGCTTGGAGGATTATACATCGTAAATCCACCCTGAGGGTTGACGCGGAGAAATTCCTCCTCTTCTCCCTTGTACAGAGCGGACAAGATCTTATTAGAGCGGCAGCTGAGTCCGGCCCCTTACGGCCGTGACGGGTGGCGTCGTCCTCCCCGTTGAAAACCCACATAGGGTGGCCTCTATATTGAAGCGGCTGCACCCCCCGCATGATGCATACGGCCATGACTCCGATCATGGTTAGTCCAGAATGAGCTAATAATCTTATCCGGCCCATCAGGTACATGACGTCCTTGTCACTTTCCCATTGAGGGCTCCGTGGACTCTAGCTTAGGCGCTTCTTCAGGGGAGCATTGTCAAACTCACGGAGGCCAATCCGAATAGGATCCGGCAACGGGACATCCTCTATATAAAACCATTCCGCAGGCCAATTCTCGGACGCCTTCTTTGGGGTTCTGGATAAATATCCGGTCCCGGCGATGCACCACACTTCGGCTCCGCCCACTTGATATATTAAACCCTCCTGAGAACGGGGCACCAGGCAGAATAGCCTCTTCCACAGCGCGAAATGAGCCTCAACATCCAAGAACAGTTCGCAAAGGGCTACGAAGCCCGCGATATGCAATACGGAGGCAGGCGTGAGGTTGTGCAGCTGGAGGCCATAGAACTCCAGAAGCCCCCAGAGAAACGGATGAATTAGAAATTCGAGTCCTCTTATTAGATAGGGGACAAGGCATACCCGCTCTCCTTTGGAGGGATTGGGGGCGCTCTCCGCTTGCTCGCCGCCATTATAGGTGGCAAGTCCGGCTCGAACCGGGACCATATAGGCCGGGGGGAGGAATCCCTTGGTCTGAAGAGACACTAGCTCGCTGTGCGGGATGGAGCATCTCTCCCAATCTCCAGGCCGAGGGCTGGAAGGGCGAGAGGAGGAGCTGCGACGACTGGCCATGGTGGAATGGACCTTTGTCGGATGCGCTCTGATGAATACTCGCGGAGGGGGGAAGGTGTGGTTTGGATCTAAATTCTCATCCCTTTAAATAGGCGGCTCATTTACGCGGCTAGGGGTGTGAATGTAAAAACACCCAGACTTTTCGTATTCATTTGACACGTGGGAGACGGCCATTATTGGGCGTAGAAGCCAAGGAGTGCTTATTTGCAAAAAACCGGACATTATTCAACAGGTACACGGAATTTGGAGGAGAACCCGCCTTGTAATGCCGAAGACAATCTGCGCGCCGGACTCGTCGTCATTGAAGCCTGGTTCGGGGGCTACTGAGGGAGTCCTGGATTAGGGGGTGTCCGGATAGACGGACTATATCTTCGACCGGACTCCTGGACTATGAAGATACAAGATTGAAGACTTCGTCCCGTGTCCGGAAGGGACTTTCCTTGGCGTGGAAGGCAAGCTTGGCTATGCGGATATGCAGATCTCCTACCATTGTAAACGACTCTGTGTAACCCTAGCCCTCTCCGGTGTCTATATAAACCGGAGGGTTTTAGTCCGTAGAACAACAATCATACCATAGGCTAGCTTCTAGGGTTTAGCCTCCTTGATCTCGTGGTAGATCTACTCTTGTACTACCCATATCATCAATATTAATCAAGCAGGAGTAGGGTTTTACCTCCATCGAGAGGGCCCGAACCTGGGTAAAAACATCGTGTTCCTTGTCTCCTGTTACCATCCGCCTAGACGCACAGTTCGGGACCCCCTACCCGAGATCCGCCGGTTTTGACACCGACAAGAGTCCAAGAATCTGGTGATCACCTGTTCTTGTAGTGTCGGCTCACGTTACGCCTATGGAACATCGTGAGTGACAAGCTTCATCTAACCAACATTGACACGTCCTTTTGGCACCTCCAACACTCCGTCAAGGATTGGTGGTCTACTCGTTCCAGGTCTAGTATCCCAAATAGGAAGGTCATAGCATCTTTAACCTTGTTGGTTTCTTGGTCAATTTGGAACGAGAAAAACACTAGAGTCTTCCGTTATAAGTGTGCCCCACCGACAGTTCTTCTTAACACGGTGGTTGACGAGATGAAGCTGTGGATCACTGCGGGGACTAAGCATTTAGAGAATTTGATGACGGCAGGGTCATCCTTTTGTTTGTAAGGGGTAATTGTAACACTAACTTTATTCACTTCTTATTTTAACATATGAGGCAAATCTTTTGCTTCTGTTTCAAGAAAAAACTTAATATTGTGAAAGAAAACAGAAACGGAATTTCCTACACGAAAACAAAAATGGAACAACATTTTTCGTGTACGAAACTTTCCATTTTCTATGTCTATGTGGGTCAGGCCAGCACTCTATAAAACTCATGTAATGGCATAGTAACCATAACACCAATACCTAGTAACTCGTGTTGTTTGGACAAAATCTCACCTCGCTGGTCGTCGCCTCCGCTGTGAAAACCCTGCCACTTTCAAAACAATGTGCCAGCAATCGGTTCCGTTCATTTTCTCTCCGTTTTCATACCTAAATATGATGGTGGTGATCATTAATGGTTGTTGTTATCGTTTGCTGCAGTCGTTCTCGTCATTTTTTCTCTTTCTTTTGTAATAATTTGGTTGCATGTATTCTCGGTATGTAGCTTTTGAATCATATCACTTTAGAAGTCGGAAGTAATTGATGTCTTCTCGATATTATCAGGGACTACCTATACGTCAAGTACCTGGAAGTGATTCGTCTATCAGTCACCACTAGATTTTAATCCAACGGTCCAAACTAGATCCTTCCTCCTCTCTTCTTCCTTCTACCCGCCCTATCCCAACGGCGTTGGGCCGGCCTCAACCACCCACAGCTGGAGGGCGCTACCGCGCATCACCTCGCCGCCCCGTCCTCTCCTCAACCTCCCCCACCTTCGTTGTTGGCCACCACCCTGACCATCCCTCTAAGATCTGCACCGGTGAACTGCTCCAATGATTCGCCTACACCTCACACCTCTAAGATAAATACTAAGGTTGCTGCTCCCAGTGAATATGCACCCTCACATCCCTAAAATAGATACTGGGGTTGCTTCTTCTCCGTCGAGGTGAGGACGGGGTGTCGACCCGTTGGCTGGGCAGCTGGGGTAGCTGCCAGCCCGCCCGGGTTCGAGCCTTGGCTCTAACACGCGGCGCTCGCGGAGTTTCTCCTATAAATAATCCAATAAGGGTTAGCCCTTGGGTTGATATCTTTTTTTTTCTTCGACGGGGTTGCTTCTTTTCTAGCGAGGTCCGGCCTCCACATCTTGCGCCCTGCAATAGAAGAAAAAAGGTGACTAGCTCAACAAAAAATATCATGCCTGAAAAGTAGCAAAACCGATATTTTCTATAATTTCATTATCGAGGAAAGTAGAATGTAGCACGCCGGTTGTGTCGCCCCGTTCGAAAGGCAGCATGGGTGGCATGCGAGAGGTCACCAGAACGAACACCCTTCCTGTTTCCTGGCCCCGGGCAGGCCGGAATCGCTGTACGCCACGGAGAATCAATGGGCGGTCCGGCGGGACCTGTGGTTTCTCCGTGGGCTATCTCTTCTCCTCTGCCCGCGCAGCCGGGCACAACAAGCAAGTCATAAAGCTGGCTAATTAGTCTAGTCCAGTGCCGTAGCTTCTTTTTTTTAGACAAGTCCAGTGCCGTAGCTGTCACACACACAAGTTGCATGGAAAAGGCCCAGGATAAGCTGACGAGCCCACGAAACGACGAACATAATAAAAAATCCCCGGTGTGCAATTATCGCGGAAGTTGAAGGACGCATGATGGAGTTTCAGTCATGCAGTTTCATCCATGAGCACCGGAATCATAATTTCGAAGCTTATATTCTCGCTAAATAAATATGCTTGTACTTTAGATTTTGGTGTCATTAGCCTCATCCCTAAAGTCAAGGGGGCGGACTCGATCAAGCAATACCGCCCCATCACCCTTGTTAACGTGCCTTTCAAATTATGCTCCAAAGCTTACACTTCGAGACTTGCCCCGGTTGCACAACGTGTGATCGACCGTAGCCAGTCGGGTTTCCTCAAAGGCCGTAACATCCTAGAAGGCCCGGTAATTTTGCAAGAGATCGTCCACGAGCTTAAGCGCACGCGTCAGCCGGCCGTGCTTTTCAAGCTCGATTTCGAGAAAGCCTACGACCGAGTGAACTGGGAGTTCATCCGTGAGGTGCTGACTATGAAGGGATTCGAGTCGGGCTTCATTCATCGCATTATGCAGCTGGTCTCGGGGGGACAGATTGCGATTGCAATCAACGGAGAAGTGGGGAACTTCTTCCGCAACAAACGCGGTCTCAGACAAGGAGACCCCTCCTCGCCTTTTATTTTCAACTTTGTTGCCGACGCCCTCTCGGCCATGGTGAACAAGGCCAAGATCGCAGGCCATATACGAGGTGTGGTGCCTCACCTGTGCCCTGGTGGGATCACCCACTTACAATATGCAGATGACACTTTGATGCTCTTCGAGCCCGATGACCATAGCATAGCCTCGATTAAGCTCATCCTCCTCGCTTTCGAGATCATTTCCGGCTTGAAGATTAATTTTCTGAAGAGCGAGGTGATTGCCATTGGGATGGACAATCCCAGCGCCTCCCGCATTGCTAACCTACTTACATTGCTAACCTACTTAATTGCAAACTAGGGAGTTTCCCAATTAAGTATCTAGGACTTCCCATTTCGGAAAAACACATTTCGATCCTCGAATGGGAACCACTTTATGGCAAGGTGGCAAACCGGGTCAGCCCCTGGCGCGGCAGATTTCTTTCTTCCGCGGCTAGGCTGATCCTGACGAACTCTAGTCTGTCCTCCCTGCCCTTGTTCACCATGGGCATGTTTCTGCTGGCTGACGGAGTTCACGCCAAGCTTGACACTCCCAGATCCAAGTTCTTTTGGGAAGGACTGGGACTAAAAAGAAGTATCACCTGATCAAGTGGGCGGCGCTTTGCCGTCCCAAGAAATTCGGTGGCCTTGGGATCCTCAACTCCAAACTCATGAATGTAGCTCTCCTTGTTAAGTGGATATGGAAACTCTCCCAGAACGAACAAGGGCTTTGGGCTGATATTCTTTGCGCCAAATACTTCCCCGATGGGAACTTTCTCACCTCAAAGGCGAAGGGATCGTCTTTTTGGAACGGGATTCAGGCGGTTAAGCCGCCCTTCACGCTCGGGGCCAAGTTCTGCGTTAAGGACGGGAAATCCACGAGACTCTGGCTGGACCACTGGTTAGGGGCGGAACCTTTATGGCGAAGTCACTTTGACATCTACCAACTAGTTACGGACGTTGATATCTTGGTGGTCGACGCGCTTAGAACTACCCCTCTTGCCATTGCCTTCAAAAGACCTCTCCTCGCCCACGAACGGGCAAGTTGGGATGGGCTCCTAACTGATTTGCAGGGTGTCTCCCTCTGCCCTGAGGCTGACACGGTCTCCTGGTCCCTCTCGAGATCAGGAAAGTTCACGGTCCAATCGCTTTACAACAAGCTGACTGAGGGACCAACCCTTGACATAGCTAGGGGGCTATGGAAAGCGTCTATCCCTCTAAAGATCAAAGTGTTCCTCTGGCAATTATTTCGCGACCGTCTACCTTCGTCTAACAACATTGCCATTCGACACGGCCCTTCGGATGGGTCTTGTGCGCTATGTGGAGCGCACGAAGATGCAAACCACATCTTCTTTCAACGTCACCTAGCTCGGTTTGCTTGGAGTGCCGTCCGTGAGGCTTTTGCGCAAAACTGGAATCCCCAATCGGCTTCGGACCTACGTGGGATTCTGCTCGCCCATAGAGGTAGCTTCGGGCGCGTGCTGTGGCGATGCGTAGGGGCGCTGTGCTGGTCACTGTTGACCACCCGTAATAAGATGACTATCGAACACAAGTTCCCTGCTCACCCTGCTGACATTATTTTCAAATGCCACTTATTTCTCCAGACATGGACATCGTTGGGGAAACGGCGTGATGCAGACCGGATGTTGGAGGCCATGGAGCGGATTCGCATGATTCAGATTGAAGCCCGTCGCTAAGCCCCTGCTCGTGGCGCTTTTGGACTGGCCGCCGCGTTCCTTTAGTAGACATTTATCTTATCAGGCTGAGGCCGGTTGCATGTATCTTACTTCGGGCTTTCGCCCCTTTTATTGCTGTTGAACTCTCTGTTACCTTGTTGGATGCTGCCTGAGGTGGGCTTTATTAATTTAAAGCCGGACGCATCGTGCGTCTTCGTTCTAGAAAAATAAGTAAGCCGTCACATTTGGTTGAGTTTACCCTATGACCCAGTTATTGCACCGATGAAGATTACCGAAGTTTAATAAAGTTAGAGAGATTTCTCCAAAAGAAATAGAAAAATCTCCGGCGTCTTTTCCCGCTCTGGCCCACGCCGGCCACTTGCTCTTGCTGCGTGGCCGTGGCCACGTCGCCGGGTGCGCCCGGTTCACTGTCCGTCCGCCGTGCGCGCGCGCGTCCACGTCGCCCACCCAACCCCAACCAAACGCCAAACCCAACCCAATCCGAGAAGGCGCAGATCAGCCAGCGTAAGCATAAGCCATCGCCGCCACTCGTTCAGCCGTTCCGTTCCACACCCGGCGCCATGGACGCGGCCGTGTCCCTGCACCACCACGGGGCGCTCCCCGCCGCCGCGGCCTCCCTCCAGCCCCACCACCACCGCGCGCTCCACCTCAGGCACGCGCCCCCGGCCTCCTCCATCTCCGCGCGCCTGACCGTGACCGCGCCGCCCCGCCGCTCCTCGTCGTCATCGTCTGCCTCCGCCGCTCCGGCTCACCCAGCGCGTGCCAGCACCAGCACCATCACCAGCAGCCGCGCCGCCACGGGCTACGCGGCCGCGCTGGCCGACGCGTCGCTGCGCGCGGGCACGCTGCCCGGGGCCGCCCGCCACGCGCGCGCCCTGCTCCGGCGCCTGAAGGAGCCTCCCCGCGGGCAGCGCCTGGAGGAGCCCGACGCGCGGGTGGGCGCCCTGGTGCGGCTGCTCGTCGGCAAGGGCAAGGCCGGCATGGTCGCGGACGTCATGGCGGAGTTCGCCGCCCTCTGCGACCACCTGCTCGCCCCGCGGCCGTCCTCGACCTCCAGCAAGCGCGCCCATGCCCACGCCCACTAGCGCCTGATGCACTTACGTGCCATGCTAGCATTTCGGTTTGTACTTCAGGATTACTGGCTGATGCATGCACGTACGTAGCGCCGGTATCAACTGCAGATGCCCAACTGCTTGCTACAGCACTAGTCTACTACTCCTATATTTTTATGATTGTATAACTGTGAGCACTATCCATGCGCGTACGCATCACAAATCTTCCGTCCAACTGCTCGCCACCATGATCATATTGTAGTCGATGGAACCCAGAAGTTTCTAGTCTTGTAGACAAGGCCAGTTCATCGCCATTCAACCGCTCGAAACTAAAACAATTCATTATTGAGAGGTGCCCATCTACTAGACATTACGCATGCATAGGTGCCAATCCTGACATGTCCCCAAATATAATACTACTACTCGAGCTGTCGCCTAGAAGAGACCAATGAATCGAAACTTGAAACAAGATACAGATACGTAAGGCTGGTCACAGTGGGAGTAACATATCTAGTAACATAGATGCCACATAAGCAAAAATAATGATATGTCAAATAGTTAATAAAAAAAGAAACAAATAGAGTAACATAATATGTTACCATCACATAGCGGTTTTCAATACTAAATGAGTCTATGAAGTAATAAATGAAGTAACACATGACACTACATATATGTTAGTACCCACTATAAAGGTAGTAACATAGACTACTAACATATGCATGTTATTAGTCTAAGTTACTCCCCACTATGACCAGCATAAGAGCTGAGACTTGGACGCAATAATCGATCAGGCAGGCAGCTGCTACGCACTGTTGCTGCCTTGTTGTAGAGTACAGCAGTTGAGGAAGGGTTGTCATGCAGTTGAATTAATCGCACCATGCAATGGCAGACGTAAGAGCATCTACAGCCGGAGTTGGCAAATCCGGCCCCTATACGTCCCCGAATGCGTCCGGGCACGTCCGTGGACACTGATCAGGCACTTCCTAAATTCGCACCTCCACACCCACGTATCTCATCCGAATCCTATATACATACAAATTCATGCAACTACTACGTAGATCTCGAAACGATCAAAATCAACAGGAAACAGACATATAAACTGGTACCAAACGGGCATAATTCACATAAACATTATCAAAAGATCACCAAACGGGCACGTCACACAGTTCAATGATCCGACACGTTGAAACTACGTACTAGAACTAGATTATAAACAAGGGAGGGCGAGCTTCACCACTTCCTCGCTGGCCTTTGCCCTTCCAATCGCCGGCGTAGCCGTAGGAGTCCGCGGCAGGAGGTGGGTCCACGTTAGAGCCGTCGGACCCGTCGGAGGAGGAGGAATCGGAGATGACGATGTAGCCTTGCAAGCGGCGAACGACAGGGTCTTGCTTGTGCTTGAGCTTGTCCAACCTCGCCGCCTCCGCCGCTGGCTCCGCCACCTCCCGCTTGGATTGCTCAATGCCGAGCCGGAGTTGCTTGGCATTGATCCTCCGGAGCCGTCGGACCTTCGCCTCCGCCTCAGTAAGTGACCGACGGCACACCCACTCAAGGAGACGGTCCTCCTCGTCGGGCACCCGGCGGGGGTGGGCAGACTGCGCAGACGCATCAGACCCGCCCCTCATCTCCCTTGCCCTCTGCCTCTCGCGGCGGGTGGCACGTGCCTCCGACTCCGGAGTCCGCATCCATGTCGTCGGCGGAGCGGGCACTAGAACCCACCGCTACCCGCGCGGAGCAGCGGCCGGAGGTGGAGGAGGACGTCAGGCGGGAGGAGCAGATCGGATAGGCCTCGTAGATCCACACGTCGGGTGGGAAAGGCCGGGGCGACAAGTGGCGTCCCAGCAGGCCCGGAGCTGCCGCCCGTATCAACCCGCGACCGCTCGAGTGCGATTCGGAGCGCCAGCACCTTGCCTCCAAAGCTGCCGTCGGAGTGGATGCCGGTGCTAGACATGCTCGCCGACGCTAGGGATTTGACGGATTGAAAAAATGAAAGCGTCGGAAAGGGAAGCGGAGTGAGCTAGGGTTTCTTTCGGACAGGGGATTTTGCAGGGTCAGGGTGGGCCAGCGGTGGGTCGGGCTGACATGGTGGACGCGCTGTGCCGCCTCATATCCGAGCAGTTGGGTCGGTTTTTTATGACCGATGAGTGACCGAAGGGCCTTCACAGATATAGGATGCTCTAATCCATCCATCTCCATCGATGGGTCGCTCGAGCCGACCAACCAACGTGAAGGAGTGACTAGGTTGGGCACCGCGTGACACACGAGGCCGGGACATCCGGCGACGTCGATCCTGGTGATTGTATATGACTTGCACGCTAATCCTCAACCGCCGTGCCGTGGATCTATATATTCTGTAGCCACATGTTGACATGTGATAGTACTGTTTTTGTTTTCACCGTCGAATTCTTCTGTGTCAAAGGATGATGAACACATAGGGTAGGAATTGAGTGGACGCGCGCGGATGGCCTTATGTGGGTTTGGAATATATGAATGGATGGATGAATGATGGATCATGCATGACGATCGACTTTCTGCCTAATCAACTTTGTGGAGGAATACTTACTGATAGAAAGAGAAATATTAAAGCTACGTACTGTACGTACTGGCAGACGCGTCCTGCGTACTCTACAATGAGTGCCGAAAGAGAAAGGCGCCGGAGGCTGGCAGGCAGGCAGTACGTACCCGGCTACCTGTACGTGAGCAGTTGGGTATCACTGCTGGCTGCAATGAACCAAGAACAACACTTCGATCTTGAAGAATTGGCAGGATAAGTAATAAAATATAGCTGGAAAAATGAACGAAAAATCAATCAAATACTAGCAGCACCTCCATCACTATAGTGGGAGCAGCGATGCAAGTGCAAGTGAGCAACCCCCTCCTTTCAAGTTTCAACCACTCTCTCTCTCTCTCCCCCATATGTCACCCACATATTTATATACACGCAGAGGCACGGATGTCAGACGACATACGCGCATGAGCTAGCCAGTGTCCGTCTGATACAGGCCGCCATATACAGGTGCAGCTTCACGCCAGCCAGCCACCGAAGTCTGCCTTCAGAGTTCAGACCGATCGCCGGGGGCAGCCCGATGGAGGAGGACTACGTGTTCAAGGTGGTGGTGATCGGCGACTCGGGGGTGGGGAAGACGCAGCTGCTGGGGCGCTTCACACGGGGCGACTTCTGCCTCGACTCCAAGTCCACCATCGGCATCGAGTTCCAGACGCGCACCGTCGACATCGCCGGCCGCCGCGTCAAGGCCCAGATATGGGACACCGCCGGCCAGGAGCGCTACCGGGCCGTCACCAGCGCCTACTACCGGGGCGCGCTGGGCGCCATGCTCGTCTACGACGTCACGCGCCGGGACAGCTTCAGCCACGCCGCCCGGTGGGTCGCCGAGCTCCGCGCCCACGCCGACAAGTCCATCGTCGTCGCGCTCGTCGGCAACAAGGCCGACCTCGCCGCCGCCGCGCCGGGCCGTCGGGAGGTGGGGGCCGACGAGGCCGAGGCCTTCGCGGAGGAGCAGGGGCTCTTCTTCTACGAGGCGTCCGCGCTCAGCGGCGACAACGTCGAGGCCGCCTTCCTCGGCCTGCTCGAGGAGATCCACGCCGCCGTGTCCCGGAAGCCGCTGGAGGCGGCCAGAGGCAACGGTGATGGCGACGACGACGTCCTGGTGCTCAAGGGCATATCATTGTCGCAGGAGCTGTCCATGATGGAAACCAGCGCCATGAAAACACCAAGCAGGTGCTCTTCATGCTCGACGTGATACAAATACGATACGATGCCATATGATGTATTCAGCGATTAATTAATTCTTGGCTGGAAATACAAGCGTCTCAAATCGTTCATGAAACCAGCGCCATGGAGACACCAATAAGGTAGCCAATGGCTGGCATATTCAGCAGCTCTTGCTGAAAAATACAAGCGTCACTGATCGTTTATGGTATTGATGCTCGCTTCGTCCGGGGCGAAAGCGAAGAATCAAAACAGTGACAGGGTTGTAAATAATGTTCAGATGATATGAAAAGAACGAATGGTGTGATTGAACCATGGAATGGAATGATGATGGAAGGGCACATTTCTTCAGTATGTATAGAGTCTGTCTACCCTACAATAGTTAAGTTCCAAAAGGAAATTACAAGATGAACAGACCAGAACAAGTGTTCCACAGAACTATAGGATTCTGTATTTCCACACAGAGAGGACGATGGAACTCAAAACATCAGTGCGGGGCTTTGCCAGCTGCAATAAACTTCAAAAACCAGAGAGCGGCCCCACGACGCTAACCGACCGAACCAATACATATGCTGAATCTAGGTAGGTAATGCCAGCGCTTACTCCACTGCGGATTTTTCAGAGATCTAGCAAAAGGAAAACCTTCTGTTTTTAGATTAAGGCGAAGATGGCTCCTGCGGTTCCGACTGACTGTTCTGAACTATTCGAGACATCAGCTTAGATATCTCAAAGATTGCGCTCTGTACCTGGTCATCTTCAGGATCCGACGGCCGGATCCACTCAGGCGACTGGAGACCTGACGCCGCACTGCTTGCGGCCTTCTTTCCCTTTCTAGATGTTGACAAAGCTTTCTCCAGGTCCGATTGCCTCAAGGGTCTTGGACTCTGAGGCGGCAATTACAAGCAAAAAGGTCAGAACCAACCAATACATAATGAGGAACTTACGTTAATACTAGTTAATAGCTTTATGGTCCTATTTCGCTATCCAAATATAAATGCAGGTTTCCCAAACAAAAGGGAACTTCCCTTATAGGGTAGAATACCAAAGGGAAGTTAATTCACTGTAGAGAAAGTACTGAATACTCACATTTGCTCTTGTCCCATCTTTCTCGCTGTTCAAAATCTCCCTGATAGGATAGAATGCGGCCTGCTTGCACAGTTCTAGGATGTCTGACCCAGTAAAGCCCTCACATAAACTGGCAATGTAATCGTAATCAATGTTAGACTCGATATTTTCTCCCTTCAATATAACCTCAAGTATCTTGCTTCTTTCACTGCGAGAAGGAACCCCAATTTCAAATATCTGCGTGAAGCGCCTGAGGATGGCCTCATCTAGTTCAGAAGGTCTGTTTGTAGCAGCAAGCACCATCACACGAGCATTCTCTACACAGCCATAATAATTGTCATGAGATATTGCTCCATACTACCTATGGAAGTTTCTATGTAATAAGTTAACGTATTCATTATTTATAGATGTATCATATACAAGCAAATCTCATGTAGATAAGCAACTGGGCATCAGAACAAATTTGTTGATCAAAATAAATTCCTTTCATTCTCCAGGGAAAAAAACTATCTCATGTACACCTTAGAGATCAAAAGTTTACATGTATAGCCACAACTACTTATTATTATTATTACTTCTATCTTCTGTTAAGATTGCAACATCCTCGCCTCATTTGATATTTCGAGATAAAAGGATATTTGCTAACCAATATTGCCATACTACTACAGCTTAAAGTTAGCATCACAGATCACACACAAGCATGCAATGCATCAACACGTGAAGTTCACATAAATAACACTAACCACATAAAAGCAACACAGAAAGAAATACATGTACACAAAAGTAGATTCTGAGTGTCAGTTTTGCGTTAGGTCGTTAGTCTAATTGCTGGACATTAGTTGACCCAAGTTTGTTAAAAGCACCTCACCTCATATGACTAGCAAGGACAAGTATATGTAAGATGTAGAACAAGAAGTAAACTACTAACAGACACCTTGTCTGCTCATTTAATTCTCAGAGAAATACCTATGTAATTTTAACTTGCCATTACTATCTAGTTTTAACTTGATATTTCTAAATCAAGGAGTAAAGGTCAAGGGAGAGAACTCTGAACAAAATGGCATGGTTGAAAACATTTTCACTCAAATAAAACAATAATCCAGTAGTCATACAAATTATATGAGCAGATACGTGGATCTATGATCATGAGAATATCGTTGGCACTAACAACCGAATCCAGTAGATTACTAAGTAAGACGAAATTAGGCAGTGAACAAGTATTTATTTAGCGTAATTACATGAACGACACTTTTATGAAATCAATTTCCAATAAACTTGGACATCAAATTTGTTGTATTTACAGCTAGTACATTAGCTAGGCTTGGCTCAACATAACAAAGAATAAAATTAGCATATAAACTATAGTAACACAAACTAAAAAATCGCATGGTTTGAATGACCAAAAATAGATTTTGTTGTGCTTTTATGGGATGGAATCATATAAGATTTAAGATCATCAAATTGACATGTATTGGACTGAAGTCAAGACACATGTAAATTTTTACATACATCTTAAAAATATGACAATGAAAATTATTTACATAGTGTGAATATATACAAAAAAATGTATGATAGAGATGAAATCATGTAAATCCTCGACAGACTATTGTCCAAGGGAATATAGAAGTAAATTTTATATAAATCCTAATAATCCAAAGTAACAGATGTCTGTAGGGTGCTAATTATCAGGAGTACCTTTTGTTAATGGACTGCTCTATGGCACGACAGGACAACGTGTGACGCGCCCTGGATGCAACACGCATCAGCTATACACATCAACTCATCATAGAGCATGTGCGTGCACGGCTGATCGCGTGGCAGACTGTGTCGCGCCGTAGGACTTGGTTGCGAATGTCAGCGCGTTATAATTGTCGTTCGTTAATACATACATTTCTAGTGCAATTTTAATGGCATTACTTTTCAGTTCAGACCAATATGTAAAGTCCTTGGATAGTGGCATGTGTCTAATCGTTATCTGCATGCAGACTGCTACTCTAAGAGGCCACGATACCACTACTTTATAACGTTGTTCGTAGATATAAGCCTGTATTATAAAAAAATGTTTCTTTCGCTAACACGGTTCTAATGGGGTAATATATTTGATAGAGATGAAATCATGTAAATCCTCAAATGACTATCGAGACCAAGGGAACATTGAAGTAAATTGTATATAAATCCTAATAATCCAAGATAACAGATGTCTGTAACACACAAATTATCAGGAGTACATTTTGTTAATGGACTGCTCTATGGCGCGACAGGACAAACGTGTGACGCGCCCTGGATGCAACAAGCGTCAGCTATATGTCATCGACTCACAATTGAGTGTGCATGCGCATGGCCGATCACGTGGTTGCGCACGTCAGCGCGTTATGATTGTCGTTTGTTAATACATACTTTTATAGTGCAATTTTGATGACATTACTTTTCAGTACAGATCAATACGTTAAAGTCCTCGGATAGTGGTACGTGTCTGATTGTTATCTGCATGCAGACTGCTAGTCTAAGAGGCCAAGATACCACGTACTACTTTACAACGTTGTTCGTAGATATGAACCTGTATTATAAGTATATAGTATGTTATGAAAGCAACAAGGGAGAGTGCTCACGATCGGTGGTGAAACCGTCCCATAGAGACATGAACTCTGTCTTCATATTAGTCAAAGCTTCATGGTCTGTGTTCCGGCGCTGTCCCAAGAAACTATCAACCTCGTCGATGAAGATAATGGCGGGCTGGAGCTTGTTGGCGAGACTAAATACGGCAGACACTGGCACAGAGGTACACAAAATGAGCATCTTCACAGCAGATATATACACAGCGCAAAGATTAGAAGCAGGAAGGATCAATTCCAGCAAACAGGGTACAATCTTGGAGCGGCTTACCGAGCTTCTGGGCGTCGCCGAACCACTTGCTCATGAGATTGGATATCCTGACGTTGATGAAGACGGCGCCCGACTCCTTGGCGATGGCCTTGGCCAGCATGGTCTTGCCGGTCCCGGGCGGGCCGTAGAGGAGCACCCCCTTCTGCGGGCTGAGGAGCTTGCCGTAGGCGAAGAGCTCCGGGCGGCGCAGGGGCAGGATGACGAGCTCGTAGAGCGCCTGCTTGACCTCGTCGAGGCCGCCGACGGACTCGAACTCGACGTCGATCTCGTCGGGGTTGATGACGTCGCACGCAATCACATCCTGCGAGCAATCCGGGGATTAAATTCGGGCGCGCGTGCGCGTGCGAGGCGGCGAACCCTGGATTGGATTGGATTGGATTGGAATGGGTGGAGGGTGGTGATACTACCTCGTAGGGGGTGGTGGAGATGAGGGGCCTGCCGAGGCGCTTGGCGATCTCCTTCTTGTGCTGGAGCGCCTTCTTGGAGGACTCGCGGTTGGGGTCGAGCTGGCGGAGGCCGGCGAAGAGGACGAGGCAGCTGAGCGCCGCGCTCGCCGCGTACAGCACCAGCTCCTGCACGAACCGCGACGAGGAGTCGGTCGACCTCATCGGCGCCGCCGGACGTCGATCCCCGCGCCGCTCTCCGCCCGTCGTTGCTTGCGGGGGAAGGGGAGGGGGGCGGGGCGAGATGCGTGGGGGAGGGGGATTGGATTCGTTCGTCGAGGAGAGGAAGGGGATGGAGAAGGGAAGACGGACGGGAGAAGGGATTGGGATTTTAGGGGGGCGGGTCGGTTCGGCTTGGGCTTGCCGTGCCTTCCTTCAGCAGTTCAGCTTGGAGGAGGGTTTGGTCCGCGTGGGATACTTCTGGTTGCTGTTGCGCTCTGCGCCGCTCAGGCTCTCCGTGAATAGATTGGTTGGGTCGCCCAAAGGGATTGATGGATTGGTTCTTTTCTTTCTTCTTTTGTGTTCGACTAGGATGTCACTAGCTCTCATTTGAGTGTTTGTCAAAAAAAAACTCTCATTTGAGTATTTAGCCAAACCAAACACCGCAATTAGGGCAACTCTAGCGGATTCGTCATGTCGACGATCGAAATGTGAGTTATGAAGCGCGTTTTAAGTTGATATGCAGACCGCGGCAGCTGTGGGCAACTACATAGTCGCTATATCGCGGCCTTCATATCTTCTCGCTTATTTGATTTTTGTTCCTCTCTCTTATTTTCTTTAATAATGCAGAGGCAGATTAAACTCAACCAAACACATGTTTCAACACGATAAAATGTGAAGTCGCAAAAAAGAAATACGATAAAATGTGAGAAACTATAATAAATCTATAAAAGGAACCAAATCCCCTTCATTGCATACTACAGTATAAAACTATTATTGGGGACAAAATTCGTCGCATCACTATAATTAGTGACTACAAATGACATTTAACGACGTTTTCAACCCATGCTATCTACACTACTAGGTGGCCGACGCCCACACTCCTAGGTGCTCGACGTCGTCTAGTCGTCGCCCTCGTCCTTCTCCTAATCGTCGTCCTCCTCCTCCGTCGAGGAGATATCCTCCATCTAGGCGTAGGGGTTGGACACACGAGCGACTGTAGTTAATCCTCCTCTTCCTCCTTAGTGTGTGTGACACCATACTCATGGATGATATGCGCCTTTTTGCAAGCCTGGATGGTGGTGAGCTCGATCACTGCATGGATCAGGTCCTAGGGTTCCGCCTTCGGCTCCGGTTGGGTCGTGATGGGGGCGGCGGCGTTGACCCAGACGAAGTGTCCGACCGGGCCGGCGGGGACGATGTCCTCTGGCTCCTCCTTCAGCTTTGGGGAGGGTTTGGTCCGGGCGGGAAGGTGGATACTTCTGGTCGATGTTGCGCTCTGCGCCCCATTCTGTGTGAATATTCTGGTTGGGCCGGCCAAAGGGAGCGTGGATTGATTGGTTCTTTTCTTCTTCTGCTTCTTTTGTGTTCGACTAGGATGTTACGAGCTCTCATTTGTGTATTTAACCAAAACAAACACCGCAATTAGGGCAATTCTAGCAGATTCATCATATGGGCGGTCACTGTATAAGTTATGAAGTGTGTTTCATCTAGATATGCAGACCACGACGACCGTAAGCAAACACAGAGTCGCCATATTGCCGCCTTCATATCTTTTCACTTATGCAGGGGCAAATTAATCTCAACCAAAGCATGTGTTCAACATGATAAATTCCAAAGCCCGCCATATTACACAGCATAAAACTATAATAGAGGACAAAATCCGCCACATTACTAAATTAGCGACTACAAATGACGTTCAATGACATTTTTATCCTATGTAATCTAGACTACTAAGTGGCTAACGCCTACACTACTAGGTGCCTGACGTCGTCTAGTCATCGCCCTCATCCTCCTCCTAACCGTCCTCCTCCTCCTCCACCATCGAGGATATATCCTCCATCCATCCGTAGGGGTTGGATCCACTAGTGGTTGTCGTGCCTCATCCTCCTCCTTGGTGTGTGTGGGGTCGTACTCACGGATGATCATGGCCTTGTTGCGAGCGAGTTGTGAGCTTGAACACCACGTGGATTGGTCCTGGAGTTCTGCCTTCAACTTCTCTGGATGGCATGTGGTATTCCCTGACTTATATATACTCCCACTTTCACCTTAGAATTATCAAGCATTTTTCGCTGCCGCCACATCGCGTTTCCAAGGCAATCTTCGTTTCCAACCTTGATCCCGAACTCTACTGGAGGGGAAATTCATCCCCATCATCATCAACTCTCGATCAACGTGCTCCATGATAAGTTATGAGTGGTCCATTACCTGGGCTACAAGTTCATGGTGGTAGCCATCATTGTAATATTTCCTCCTAGATGTGTTTTTTATGTTCAATACAGTAGTTACATGGGCTGGCTGCCCTACATGATTGTTGTTTATCACATGTGTTTGTGGTGGTGATCTAGATTATGTGATGGACGAACTCTGTATGTTCAAATTTGTTTATCATTAATGTTTGATGTATAAATGTGATGGTCTGCAAGTGCACATGGTTTAGTTGTAACCTTTTCAAAGTAAAAAACATCGACCCATAGGAGTGTCCCTTATAGACTTATGATAATGTGCCTCGAAGTTAGTTGTGGACGCAAAGCAAAATGAAGACGGAATATTATAATGACTTTGGGATTTATGAGAACAAAAGTAAATAATGTGAGAGAATTAAAAGGGCGCAACAGAATGAATAAAAGCATTGAAACCTGCAGAGGATCGAAGCGTAATTACGGCCTTCGGAATTCCCTGGTATGTGTCCAACATGACATATGCAGTTGCATAGTTCTAAGATGGATACTTGAGTTGCTCTTGATTTTTGTGATTGGGCGGATCCAAGTATATATTGCGTTCTATTTGAGGTAGACTTTGTACCACGCACTCCACTATCATTTCTTCCCACTCCGGTTATCACTATGGTAATTAAAGGTTTCCCCTGGACGCGGCCTTGATATGTCTCAAACATATCTATAATTTTTAAAATGTTAATATATCCCTTTTGTATACTTTATATACTATTTTGTATTATTTTTCTGGAAATCTATTAATTTAGTGCCTAGTGTCAATTCATGTTTTTTGCACCTTTTGTTTTCCAGAAAATCCATACCTACATAAGTCCAAACACGACGAAATGTCTTGACAAATTTTTCTGGACAATAAGAGACCCTAGAAGCTTCGGGGGAGGACGAGAAGACCTACGTGTGCCCCGTAAGGTAGGGGTGCACCCTATGGGGTAGGGCATGCCACCTTAGCTTGTGGCCCCCTCACCATCCCATCCTTTCCTGTCCAGGCTGGCCAACGGCGTCACCCTGCAAATCCGTTGTGAGCGATGGCAGCAACGCGTCAGGCAAGTGTAAAGAAGCCATGTTCGCGGAGGTCGACACGTCCGCGGTCACCGTCGACGGCGAGGAAAAGTATATCATGCGAGGTCGCCGCCGCTTGGGTCCCACCAAGGACACCGCCACCGCATCACCGGGTGACACAACCGGTGAGCAGGGGCATAGACCACGATGACCATATTCCCCTGCCCAAAAATCAACTCTGATATGTGCTTCGCGGCGGTCGTGGAGGTTGCTCTTTCCCTCCCGCTGAAGCATATCCCTCTAAGGTTCATGACAGTCCAACGAGCAGGCCATCGAACATAGGAAAGACATGTCGTGGGAATGGAGATCCGCCAGACTATAGACTAGTTAGCGTAGTTCGGTATAGTTTAGTTAAACTATGTTTGAACTATAAATGTTTTTGTTTGGTTTATATGAAGATCATCCGGTTTTGCATGTAATTCGTTTGGTTAGTTGAAATCCGACTTGAAATGTATGTCTCTAGCTTTGGATGGCCAGCTCCCGCATCCTTGTCCGTGGACTAGTCCCCTTTTGTCCACATATAGATGCAGTATTTGATGGGGAACGTTGCATGGAAAACAACAAAAAATACTATGAAACACCCTAGATCTATTCGATGGAGATGTTGTCAATGAGAGAGGGGGTGTCTACATACCCTTGTAGACCAAAAGCGTTAATGATCTAGAGATCGTGATTGGCGTAGTTGTACTCTCTTCGTGATCCAATCCAATTCAGCACCGAACGGATGGCACCTCCGAGATTTGCACATGTATGGCTCGGTGACGTCTCCGCCTTCTTGATCCGGCAAGGGAGGTGGATAGTTAGATGGGGTCTAGACCAGCACGGCGGCATGGTGGTGGTGGCAGTGGAACACCAGCAGGGCTTCGCCAAGCGCTACGTGAAAGAGCGGGAGTAACGGGAGTGAGACTGCAAGAGGCAGCCAAGGGGTGGAAGTGTGCTGCCCCCTGCACCTCCCTACCTTTATATAGGCGTGGGGGTGAGCTGGTGGTCAAAGGGGCGAAGGAAATCCCCTTCTTTCCTTCCCATCATTCGCTATCCCCCTTTTTAGGGATCTTCATCTTATCCCTTCAAGATATGATCTTACTCTTGTTAGGGGGGGTCTTGGTGCACCTAAAGCATGGATGTGGGGCCTTGCCCCACTCCCACATCCATGTGGGTCCCCATTGTTAGGGACTATTTCTCCCTTAGTGATTTTGGTGACTGATGACAATGCTTTTGCGGACTAATCGTGTGCATTGAGCATTTCAGATAATTGATCATTTGGCACAAGATGATTCGAGCCCCTCAGAGATTTAAAAGACAAGTCGGTTATTTTCTTTCATTTCATCTTCGGTGGATTTGGTTCGTAGGAGAGCCGTCGTATTAAGAGGGGGTCTGCTTCGGAAAGGTTTGCATGGAATCATCACGTACACTCTTATTTGCACCCTCGCTCTTTCCCGCTTTAATGGAGTTGTCCCTCTACTTACTAAGCAGTGCTCCTGAAGGTCCCAAGCATAGTACCGCTCCCCTAAGCGGTAGTACCGCTTTTAGGTAGCAGTACCGTGGGGCAGTGTTGCGCATGGTACCGTTGTTTTCGGGGATGCAATTTTTCGTGTCGGGTTGCGCATTAGTGGGTCAGTAGCACGAACAGTAGTACCGCCTATAAGCTTATGTCACTCTCGCAACTCATCATCTACTTATTACTCCACAATCCCTTCCCTTAGGCCCGAGTATGGTGAAGTGTCATGTAGTCGACGTTCACATGAGACCACTAAAGGAAGGACAACAAACATATCATCAAAATATCTAACGAATACCAACTTCACATGGTTACTTATAACAAGACTTCTCCCATGTCCTTAAGAACAAAAGTAACTACTCAAAAATCATATTCATGTTCAAGATCAGAGGGGTATTGAATATGCTTAAGGATTAGAACATTTAATCTTCCACCAAATAAATCAACTAGCATCAACTACGAGATGTAGGTAACACTACTAGCAACCCACATGTACCAATCTGAGGTTTTGAGACAAAGATTGAATACAAGAGATGAACTAGGGTTTGAGACGAGATGGTGCTGGTGAAGATGTTGATTAAGATTGGTCCTCCCATGATGAGAGGATCATTGGTGATGTCGATGGCTTTGATTATCCGCTCCCGGAGGGAAGTATCACCGACAGAATCGCTCCACGGGAGAGCAAAAGTGCTCCTGCCTAGGTTCCTCCTCGAGATGGTGGTGCTTCATCCCGAAAGTCTTATTCTGTTTCTTCTAGGGAAAATAGCATCATATAGGAGAAGATGGGCCCAGAGGCTTGCTGGTGTGTTGGGAAACATTGCATGGAAGAAAAAAAAATCTACGCACACGCAAGATCTATCCATGGAGATGCATAGCTATGAGAGGGGAGAGTGTGTCTACGTACCCTTGTAGACCGTTAAGCAGAAACGTTTATCAACACGGTTGATGTAGTCGTACACCTTCATGATCCGCTCGACCAAGTACAGAACGTACGACACCTCCGCGTTCAACACACATTCAGCTCGATGACGTCCTCGCCTTCTTGATCCAGCAATACGGGCGAAGTAGTAGATGAGTTCTGGCAGCACTACGGCGTGGTGACGGTGGTGATGCAACTATCTCTGTAGGGCTTTGCCGAGCACTACGAAAATATGACCTAGACGAACTAGAGGGAGAGGGGCACCGCACACAGCTAGGGAATCGTGGTGTGTGTTGCCCCTCTCCCTCCTCTCATATATATAGGTGGAGGGGGGAGAGGAGGCAGCCCTAGGGTGCCCCCAAGTTGTCGGCGGTTGCCCTAGAGGCATGCCTAGCCCCCCTTTCCATATTTTAACATGGGGGGAAAGGAAAGGGGGGTTGGCTGCCTTAGGGCGCCTCCCCCTTCCTTTTCCCACCCTCCTTGTTGCGTGGGCAGGGGTGGAGGGGCGCGCCAGCCCTCTTGTGGGCTGGGGTGCTTCTCCCCTTTGGCCCATAAGGCCCACCGCTTGTCGGTGGCCTCTAGGAACCCCTTCCGGCACTTCGATAAAATACTCAGTACTTCCAACATGTTTCTATTGACCAAATACTATCATCCTATATATCAATATTTACCTCCGGACCATTCCGAAGCTCCTCGTCATGTCTATGATCTCATCCGGGACTCCGAACAACAATCGGTCACCAAATCACACAACTCATATTATATTATATCGTCAACGAACATTAAGCGTGCGAACCCTATGGGTTCGAGAATGATGTAGACATGACCGAGACACCTCTCCAGTCAATAACCAATAGCGGGACCTGGATGCCCATATTGGTTCCTACATATTCTACGAAGATCTTTATCGGTCAAACCTTTATGAAAACATACGTAATTCCCTTTGACTGTCGGTATGTTACTCTCTAGAGATTCGATCGTCGGTATCTCCATACCTAGTTCAATCTCATTACCGACAAGTCTCTTCACTCGTTCCGTAATACATCATCTCATAACTAACTTCTTAGTCAGCTTGCTTGCAAGCTTCTTATGATGTGTATTACCAAGAGGGCCTAGAGATACCTCTCCGATACTCGGAGTGACAAATCCCAATCTTGATCCATGCCAACCCAACAGATACCTTCGGAGATACCTGTAGAGCATCTTTATAATCCCCTAGTTACGTTGTGACGTTTGATAGCACAAAAGGCATTCCTTCGGTATTCAGGAGTTGCATGATCTCATGGTCGAAGGAACATGTATTTGACATTTAAGAAAGGAGTAGCAATAAACTGAACGATCATATGCTAAGCTAACGGATGGGTCTTGTCCATCACATCATTCTCCTAATGATGTGATCCTGTTATCAAATGACAACTCATGTCTATGGTTAGGAAACCTTAACCATCTTTTGATCAATGAGCTAGTCTAGTAGAGGCTCATTAGGGACACGGTATTTGTTTATGTATCCACACATGTATTTAAGTTTCCGGTCAATACAATTCTAGCATGAATAATAAACCTTTATGATGAATAAAGAAATATAATAATAACAACTTTATAATTGCCTCTAGGGCATATTTCCATGAGTCTCCCACTTGCACTAGAGTCAATAATCTAGATTACATAGTAATGAATCTAACACCCATGGAGTCTTGGTGTTGATCATGTTTTACTTGCAGAAGAGGTTTAGTCAACGGGTCTACTACATTCAGATCCGTATGTACTTTAAGAATTTCTATGTCTCCATCCTTGACCTTTTCAAGAATGGAGTTGAAGCGTCTCTTGATGTGTTTGGTTCTCTTGTGAAACCTGGATTCCTTCGCTAAGGCAATTGCTCCAATGTTGTCACAAAAGATTTTCATTGGACCCGATGCACTGGGTAATACACCCAGATCGGATATGAACTCCTTCATCCAGACTCCTTCATGCGCTGCTTCCGAAGCAGCTATGTACTCCGCTTCACACGTAGATCCCGCCACGGCGCTCTGCTTGGAATTGCACCAACTGGTAGCTCCACCATTCAATATAAATACATATCCGGTTTGTGACTTAGAGTCATCCAGATCTGTGTTGAAGCTAGCATCGACGTAACCCTTTACAACGAGCTCTTCGTCACCTCCATAAATGAGAAGCATATCCTTGGTCCTTTTCAGGTACTTTAGGATATTCTTGACCGCAGTCCAGTGGTCCACTCCTGGATTACTTTGGTACCTCCCTACCAAACTTATGGCAAGACACACATTAGGTCTGGTACACAGCATAGCATACATGATAGAACCTATGGCTGAGGCATAGGGAATGACTTTCATTCTCTCTCTCTATCTTCTGTCGTGGTCGGGCTTTGATTCTGACACAATTTTACACCTTGCAACATAGGCAAGACCCTTTCTTTGACCGGTCCATTTTGAACTTCTTCAGAACTCTGTCAAGGTATTTGTTTTGTGTAAGTCCAATTAAGCATCTTGATCTATCCCTATAGATCTTGATGCCCAATATATAAGCAACTTCACCGAGGTCTTTCATTGAAAAATTCTTATTCAAGTGTCCTTTTATGATATCCAGAAAATCTATATCATTTCCAATCAACAATATGTCATCCACATATAATATCAGAAATGCTATAGAGCTCCCAATCACTTTCTTGTAAATACAAGCTTCACCATAAGTCTGTATAAAACCATATGCTTTGATCACCTCATAAAAGCATATATTCCAACTCTGAGATGCTTGAACCAGTCCATAGATGGATCGCTGGAGCTTGCATACTTTGTCAGCACCTTTAGGATCGACCTTCTAGTTTGCATCATATACAACTCTTCTTTAAGAAATCCATTAAGGAATGCAGTTTTGACATCCATTTGCCAGATTTCATCATCATAAAATGCAGCAATTGCTAACATGATTCGGACAGACTTAAGCATCGCTACGGGTGAGAAAGTCTCATCGTAATCAACCCCTTGAATTTGTCGAAAACCTTTTGTGACAAGTCGAGCTTTGTAGACAGTGATATTACCATCAGCGTTCGTCTTCTTCTTGAAGATCCATTTATTCTCAATGGCTTGCCGATCATCGGGCAAGTCCAACAAAGTCCACACTTTGTTCTCATACATGGATCCTATCTCAGATTTCACGACTTCAAGCCATTTATCAGAATCTGGGGTCATCATAGCTTCTTCAAAGTTCGTAGGTTCGCTGCGGTCTAATAACATGACTTCCAGGACAGGATTACCATACCACTCTGGTGCGGAACGTGTTCTGGTCGACCTATGAAGTTCAGTAGTAACTTGATCTGAAGTTCCATGATCATCATCATTAGCTTCCTCTCTAGTTGGTGTAGGCATCACGGGAATAGTTTTCTCTGATGTGCTACTTTCCAATGCGAGAGAAGGTACAATTACCTCATTAAGTTCTACTTTCCTCCCACTCACTTGTTTTGAGAGAAACTTCTTCTCTAGAAATGACCTTTTCGTAGCAACAAAGATCTTGCCTTTGGATCTGGGGTAGAAGGTGTACCCAATAGTTTCTTTAGGGTATCCTATGAAGACGCACTTCTGTGATTTGGGTTCGAGCTTATTAGGCTAAAGCCTTTTGACATAAGTGTCGCATCCCAAACTTTAAGAAACGATAGCGTAGGTTTCTTGCTAAACCATAGTTCACATGGTGTCGTCTCAACGGATTTAGACGGTGCCCTATTTAACGTGAATGCGGTTGTCTCTAATGCATAACCCCAAAATGATAAAGGCAAATCGGTAAGAGACATCATAGAACACACCATATCTAATAAAGTACGGTTACGATGTTCGGACACACCATTACGCTGTGGTGTTCTAGGTGGCGTGAGTTGTGACACAATTTCACATTGTTTTAAATGAAGGCCAAACTCATAACTAAAATATTCACCTCCATGATCAGATCGTAGAAACTTTATTTTCTTATTACGATGATTGTCGGTGTCAAAACCGGCGGATCTCGGGTAGGGGGTCCCGAGCTGTGCGTCTAGGCGGATGGTAACAGGAGACAAGGGAACACAATGTTTTACCCAGGTTCGGGCCCTCTTGATGGAGGTAAAACCCTACGTCCTGCTTGATTAATATTGATGATATGGGTAGTACAAGAGTAGATCTACCACGAGATCAAGGAGGCTAAACCCTAGAAGCTAGCCTATGGTATGATTGTTGTATGTTGGAGTTGTCCTACGGACTAAAACCCTCCGGTTTATATAGACACCGGAGAAGGTTAGGGTTACACAAAGTCGGTTACAATGGTAGGAGATCTGAATATCCGCATCGCCTAGCTTGCCTTCCACACCAAGGAAAGTCCCATCCGGACACGGGACGAAGTCTTCAATCTTGTATCTTCATAGTCCAGGAGTCTGGCTGAAGGTATAGTCCGGCTACCCGGACACCCCCTAATCCAGGACTCCCTCAGTAGCCCCTGAACCAGGCTTCAATGACGACGAGTCCGGCGCGCAGATTGTCTTCGGCATTGCAAGGCAGGTTCCTCCTCCAAGTTCTTCATAAAAGTTTGTAAACACTAAGGGTAGTGTCCGGCTCTGCAAAATAAGTTTCCACATATTGCCATAGAGAGAATAATATTAACACAAATCTAATCTGCTGACGTATTCCGTAGCGCTACATCATACTACGGCCAAGCCTTTATTCGAATCGTTTTCACTTCCCCACCTCAGCGTATTTTGCGAGGCGGTTTCCGTGGCACGTCTTGTCAAAGCAGAGATCGTGTCCCCTTTATTTACAGGATTCTCATCAATACGAATGTGGGTAACCCAATCGTGCCCGTTAGTATGTTTTCTCGATTAAAGGCGAGTCCCAAACGGTTATGGGGAGGGCCCTTGGTATTCAACCTCTTATAAAGAGACCAAGGCCTTAATCCCTTTCAATCTCAAACGAGTTCGCCCATCGCCTCAAGTTCCAACACCCTAGGCTCCAGATTCCAGGCGCTTCGGACCTTCGACAATGTCCGGTTCCGACCTTCGAGGCCGATGGATGCTGAGGGAGTCCTGGATTAGGGGGTGTTAGGATAGCCGGACTATACCTTCAGCCGGACTCTAGGACTATGAAGATACAAGACTGAAGACTTCGTCCCGTGTCCGGAAGGATCTTTCCTTGGCGTGGAAGGCAAGCTAGGTGTGCGGATATTCAAGATCTCCTACCATTGTAACCGACTCTGTGTAACCCTAACCCTATCCGGTGTCTATATAAACCGGAGGGTTGTAGTCCGTAGGACAACCATCGTCATACACAATCATACCATAGGCTAGCTTCTAGGGTTTAGCCTCCTTGATCTCGTGGTAGATCCACTCTTGTACTACCCATATCATCAATATTAATCTAGCAGGAGTAGGGTTTTACCTCCATCGAGAGGGCCCGAACCTGGGTAAAATAAAGTGTCCCTTGTCTCCTGTTACCATCCGACCTTGACGCACAGTTCGGGACCCCCTACCCGAGATCCGCCGGTTTTGACACCGACATTGGTGCTTTCATTGAGAGTTCCTCTGTGTCGTCGCTTTTAGGCCCGATGGCTCCTTTGATCATCGACAACGATGAGGTCCAGGGTGAGACTTTCCTTCCCGGACAAATCTTCATCTTTGGCGGCTTCGCTCTGCGGGCCAATTCGCTTGGTCGTCTGGAGCAGATCGAAAGCTACGCCCCTGGCCATCAAGTGAGGTTTGGAAGCTTAAACTACACGGCAGATATCCGCGGAGACTTGATCTTCGACGGGTTCGAGCCACAGCCAAGCACGCCGCACTACCTCGAGGGGCATGATATAGCTCTGCCTCCGAATAGTGCCCTGGAGGCCGCACACGCACTGGCCCCGATCCTCGACTCGGAGCCCGCTGCGTTCTTTGAGGATGAACGGTTGGACGTCACCTCGGGGGCTGCGATCTTGAAGGCGATCGAGCCGAACGCTAGCCTCGTACTTCGCACGGCCCATGACTCCAAGGAGTCGGATTCTTCTCCGAACTCCGGGCCTCCCGTGCCCCTGCCGATCGAATCCGATTGGGCGCCTATAATGGAGTTCACCGCCGCGGACATCTTTCAGCACTCACCTTTCGGTGATATCCTGAATTCTCTCAAGTCTCTCTCTCTCTCTATCAGGAGAGCCCAGGCCGGACTATGGTCTGCGAGGTTGGGATTCGGATGACGAAGAAATTCAAAGCCCACCCACCACCCACTTAATAGCCACTGTCGATGATTTAACTGACATACTTGACTTCGGCTCCGAAGACTTCGACGGTATGGACGACGAAGGAGGAGACGAACAAGAACCAGCACCTGTAGGGCGCTGGACCCCCACCTCGTCATATGACATATACATGGTAGACGCTCCAAAGGATGGAGATGGAGATGGAACAACGGAGGATGACACCTCGAAAAAACAGCCAAAACGCCGGCGTCAACGGCGCCGCTCTAAATCCCGCCACAGCAGAAACGGTGATTCCAGCACGAGAGATAATACTAACCCGGATAGCGCCGAAGAACATCAAATCCAGCAAGACTCGGCGCAGGAAGATGGAGAAGCTAGCCCTCATGAGAGAGCGGCAGAGCGAGAGGTTGAGGATGATAACTACATGCCTCCCTCCGAAGACGAGGCAAGCCTCGACGACGATGAATTCGTCGTACCATCAGACCCCGCCGAACAAGAGCGTTTCAAACGCAGGCTTCTAGCCACGGCGAATAGCCTAATGAAAAAGCAGCAACAGCTTCGAGCTGATCAAGATTTGCTAGCTGACAGATGGACTGAAGTCCTTGCGGCCGAAGAGTATGAACTCGAGCGCCCCTCCAAAAATTATCCTAAGCGCAGGCCGCTACCCCAGTCAGAGGGGAAACACCTACATCACCAATGCATGACATGGCAGACCGGCCACCTCGCGGCCGCGACAGAGAGGCCTGTCGAACCTCTAAACAAGCCATGCCCCGGTGCCGCTCAACTAAGGCACGGGAAAATGAGCCAGACCTGCGAGACGTACTGGAGGATAAAGCAAGGCAAACAAGATCGATCTATGGATCACGCAGACGCCCGACGACACGTGATGATCTTCACTCTGGACACAATAAATCCGGCCAGGCCGAACACAACAGGCATAGCTCTTCCGAGCTGCGTCGTGACATAGCCCAGTATAGGGGCGCCGCACACCCACTATGCTTCACAGATGAAGTAATGGATCATAAAATCCCAGAGGGTTTCAAACCCGTCAACATCGAGTCGTACGATGGTACGACAGATCCGGCAGTATGGATTGAGGATTATCTCCTTCACATCCACATGGCACGTGGCGACGATCTACACGCCATCAAATATCTCCCCCTCAAGCTCAAAGGACCAGCCCGGCACTGGCTTAACAGCCTACTAGCGGACTCAATCGGTTCTTGGGAAGACCTGGAAGCCGCATTCCTCGACAACTTCCAGGGGACCTATGTGCGGCCACCGGATGCCGACGACCTAAGCCACATAATTCAGCAGCCAGAAGAATCGGCCAGGCAATTCTGGACACGGTTCCTAACAAAGAAAAATCAGATAGTCGATTGTCCGGACGCAGAGGCCCTAGCAGCCTTCAAACATAACATTCGCGACGAGTGGCTTGCCCGGCACTTGGGACAGGAAAAGCCGAAATCTATGGCAGCCCTCACAACACTCATGACCCGCTTTTGCGCGGGCGAAGATAGCTGGCTAGCTCGCAGCAACAACTTATCGAAGAACCCTGGTAATTCGGATACCAAGGACAAAAGTGGTAGGACACGTCGAAATAAGCCAAAGCGCCGTGTTAGCAGCGACAGCAATGAGGATACGACAATAAATGCCGGATTCAGAGGCTATAAATCCGGTCAGCGGAAAAAGCCATTTAAAAAGAATACCCAGGGCCCGTCTAGTTTGGACCGGATACTCGACCGCTCGTGTAAAATTCATGGCACCCCCGAAAGGCCAGCCAATCACACCAACAGGGATTGTTGGGTGTTCAAGCAGGTAGGCAAGTTAAGAGCCGAACACAAAGACAAGGGGCTGCATAGCGACGACGAGGAGGAGCCCAGGCCGCCGAACAACAATGGACAGAAGGGGTTTCCCCCACAAGTGCGGACGGTGAACATGATATACGCGACCCACATTCCCAAGAGGGAGCGGAAGCGTGCGCTACAGGACGTATACGCGATGGAGCCAGTCGCCCCAAAGTTCAACCCATGGTCCTCTTGCCCGATCACTTTTGATCGAAGGGACCACCCCACTAGCATCCGTCACGGCGGTTTTGCCGCATTGGTTCTTGACCCAATCATTGACGGATTTCATCTCACAAGAGTCCTCATGGACGGCGGCAGTAGCCTGAACCTACTTTATCAGGATACAATGCGGAAAATGGGCATAGATCCATCAAGGATCAAGCCCACAAGGACGACCTTTAAAGGCGTCATACCAGGTGTAGAGGCCAATTGCACAGGCTCTGTAACACTTGATGTGGTCTTCGGATCTCCGGATAACTTTCGAAGCGAAGAGTTAATCTTCGATATAGTCCCGTTCCGCGGTGGCTATCACGCCCTGCTCGGACGAACCGCATTCGCTAAATTCAATGCGGTGCCGCACTACGCATATCTCAAGCTCAAGATGCCAGGCCCTCAAGGAGTAATTACGGTCAACGGAAACACTGAACGCTCCCTCCGTACGGAGGAGCACACGGCGGCCCTCGCAGCGGAAGTACAAAACAGCCTTTCAAGGCAACTCTCCAGTCTGGCCGTTAAAAAGCCGGACAACGCAAAGCGCGCCCGGAGTAACCTGCAACAAGACCGCCTGGCACGTTCAGAGCAAGCGTAGCAATACGGCCCCAACCCCAGCCATCGCAACATAGCGGAGCTAGTACCTCGAGTACACAATTACGCCCTCGAAATTCCATGGGCACAGGGGGAGGGGCACATTAACGGCATGCTTACAATACAACGTCAAACGTACTAGGGGCTGCCGGATTTTTTTTACTTTCAGGACTCCACACTCTGGATAACCTGTTCGGCTTTGCTGTCGCACAGACGATGCAAGACCTAGGGAAGCAGACAAAGCTACGCCGCATTACGGAACTCTCAGGTGGTCTCTATTTCGAGTGATATATCTGTTTCTAAATTCCACGGCCTGCCCCTGGTCAGGACATGTTAAATAGTCTAATATCCTTTTGCTTATCGCACTACTTGTATCGTTCGGCTTTGATAAATAGCCTCTCTATAAACAATGCATAGCTTTTCGCCTATTTTTTGCGTTGTCCTCTTTTAATATATATGTTCATTAAATAAACATGATCGCAACCGTACACCATGGTACGGCAAAACACGCCAGGGGCTTCGTTACCCTTCTATCTGGTGTGAGAAGTCCGTACACTTTAACAAGTGCGGCACCCCGAACTTATAGCACTATATGCATCGGCTCTGAATCATGATTTTGGTCACATGTTGGGTTTGCCCGGCTCCTATGTTTTGGTGCCTTACATTCCGCTATGTCGGCTAAGGTAGCACTAGGAGAACCACTGCGATTGTGCCCCGGGTCAGCTGGGTTAAGCACCTCAGTGGAGAAAGCTAAAACAGACTGTCATGATAAGGCGTGAGACCGGTCGCTGTTCGGGAGGTTTTTTGATTCCTTAAAGACTTATGCCGCTTCGAGCGAGGAGCTGGCTATGTCCGGCCAAAGGCGTGGATAGCGCCCCGAATTCGGCCTTCCGAACTAGGGGCTTCGCCGAAATTTAAAATTATAATGTTCTATGGCTAAGTGAGAGTGTTCAAGCATTATAGTCCGATTGCCTGGGTCGTTGTGCTGAGCGCCTCCCTCGAAGTACCCAACTATGGGAAAAAGAGCCCTCAGGTTTATCCCGAACACCCCAGCACTAGTGGCATGGGGGCAGAAGCCGACGACTGGCCATCTCTCAATTTTTGATAAACGGCCGCACAGAAAATAATATTTTAAATTCAATAAGCATTGCTTAGCGCATATGAACAAAATTTTCAGCGCACAGGATACAAACGAGCGAGTTCATTCAAATACTACATCTTTAGTACATTCATCCGCGACAAGGCGGGCTCCGGCAAGAACTTCCTTGTAGTAGTTCTCGGGCTTGCGATGCTCCTTCCCCGGTGGCAGCCCGTCCTTCACCAGCTTCTCTCCGTCCAGCTTACCCCAGCATACCCTTACACGGGCAAGGGCCCTCCGGGCACCTTCAATGCAGGCGGAGCGCTTGATGACCTCAAGCCATGGACAGGCCTCCACCAGCCGCCGCACTAGCCCGAAATAGCTCCCAGGCAGGGCCTCTCCAGGCCACAGCCGAACTAGCAAGCCCTTCATGGCCTGTTCGGCCGCCTTGTGGAGCTCGACCAGCTGTTTCAGCTGATCGCTCAAAGGCACAGGGTGTCCGGCCTCAGAATACTGAGACCAGAACACACTCTCCGTCGAGCTGCCCTCTTCAGCTCGGTAGAACACGGCGGCGTCGGATATGCTGCGGGGAAGATCGGCGAACGCCCCTGGAGAACTCCGGATTCGGGTAAGTGACAGGTAGTTTACTTTTATATTCCTACTTTGCATTAAGAATGCCTTACCCGTTGCTATCTTTTTCACCTCCTCCAACTCTTGGAGGGCCTTTTGGGCTTCGGCCTTGGCACTCTTGGTGGTCTCAAGGGCCGACGCGAGCTCGGATGCTTGCGCTTTTGACTCAAGCTCCAAACTCATGTTTTTTCATGAGAGCTTGCAGCTCTTGATGCACCTCGCCGACCTGAACCCCAAGCCTCTCTCGCTCGACGCGCTCCTCGGCCGTTTTCTTTCCGGCCTCAGCCAGCGCCTGCTTCAGGGTTGCTACCTCGGTTGTGGCCCCTACAATAAGCAGTTATTTCTTTCTGCAATCAAGCCTCTCTATAGGCACCTTTCTTTTCTCCTTTTAGGGTATTTCTTACCTTCTTTCTCCTCAAGCTGCCGTTTGGCAAGGCCGAGCTCTTTCTCGGTCTGCCCGAGGTCCTTTTTAAGGACATCCACCTACGCAGTCAGTGCGGCGGTGGACAGCAGCGAAGCCTGCATAGGCATATTTGACTTTTTGTTGTTAGACTCCTGCGAAAATTACTAGATCCTCTATTCGGCTTTTCTTTCCGAACACCGAACAGAGCATCAGGGGCTACTGTCTATGCGGTAAATAATTTGACATATTTTTACTTACCTCGAAGCCTGTTAGAAGGCTAGCGCAAGCTTCAGTCAGTCCGCTCTTGGCGGACTGAACCCTTTGGATCACCGTACTCATAACAGTACGGTGCTCCTCGTTGATGGCGGCGCCCTCAAGCGCCTCCAGCAGATTGTCCGGCGCCTCTGGTTGGACGGAGGTCGCCGGCTCAGACGGCTTACTCCTCTCGGAAGGAGTTCGCCCACCGCGGACCAGGACTGTCGAGTCCGGCGCGGTGTCCGGCACAAAGCCGGACTTGGAGCCCTGGGGGGTTTCATCCCCTTTACTCCTGGGGTCCGGAGGATTGCCTTGCGGCTCCTCCAGGACTATCTCCTCCTGCCCTGGAGCTTGGCGGGACGCCGCTTCGGCGTCGTCCGCCCTGCAGGGGGAGACAGCGGGCGGAACAGAGTTCACGTCCGACGAATCCAGGGAGCCGCTCGACGAATCGTCGAATTCGGCCCGGTATATTAGGGAAAGCCGCGCATTAAAAGAATATCATGAGTCACTCTGGTATATAAGTACTTACGATTTCGCCGGACGCTTGGTTCTGACCGGCCACTCCTCTCCGCCCTCTTCGGCGTCGTGGGAGTAGTCCGGCGGAGGGGTCTTCCTTTTCCTCAACCCCTCGGCCTCCCCCGTTGGGGTGGCCTTCTTCTTCTTTTCTCCCCTCGCTGGGGGGGGGAGAGCTTTCTTGTTCCTCCTCCTCGTTTTCACGAGAGGAGAGCATCGCGGACTCGTCAGATGACGAGTCCGACACCACCATGTTGCGGGAGCTCTTTCGAGTCCCGGTGGTTTTCTTCTTCTTGGCCTTCTTCTCCGGCACCACATAAGGTGCCGGAGCCAGCAGCTTCACTAAGAGAGCTGGGGCTGGGTCTTCGGGCAGGGGAGCCGGACAGTTAATTGGTCCGGATATAGCCTGCCAAGCCTGTCAAAGGTAAAGGGAGTCTAGATCCCGCATAGAGTTAATCTATGAAGAAGAGCTTAACAAACCTGTCAAAGGTATAGATAGCTCACCTCGCTGGCATGATGCCGCGAGCTGTATCCGCGGTCCTCGGAAGCGGATGTGGGAGCCTCGGCGCCTTTGAAAAGCACCTTCCAAGCATCTTCGTACGTCGTGTCGAAGAGCCTATTGAGGGTTTGGTGCTGCGCCGGGTCGAACTCCCACAAATTGAAGTCCCGTTGTTGGCACGGGAGGATCCGGCGAACGAGCATGACCTGGACTACATTGACAAGCCGGATTGGCTTGTTCACCAGGGACTGGATGCAAGTTTGCAATCCGGTCACTTCTTCCTCGTTGCCCCACGACAGGCCCGTCTCTTTCCAGGACATGAGCCGCGTGGGGGGTCCGGATCTGAACTTGGGGTTGCGACCCATTTCGGATCGCGTGGCTCGGTGATGTAAAACCACCCGACCTGCCACCCCTTTAGGGACTCCACATAGGAGCCATCGAACCAGAGGACATTGGCCATCTTGCCGGCCATAGCGCCTCCGCACTCCGCCTGGGTGCCGGACACCACCTTGGGCTTGACGTTGAAGGTCTTGAGCCATAGGCCTAAGTGGGGGCGGACGCGGAGAAAGGCCTCACACACGACGATAACCGCCGAGATGTTGAGGACGAAGTTCGGGGCCAGATCATGGAAATCCAGGCCGTAGTAGAACATGAGCCCCCGGACAAATGGGTGAAGTGGAAAGCCCAGTCCGCGGAGGAAGTGGGGAAGAAAAACTACCCTCTCATGGGGCCCTGGGGTAGGAAGAAGCTGCCCCTTCTCAGGAAGCCGATGCGGGATGTCCTTGGACAAGTATCCGGGTTTCCTTAGCTTTTTTACTTGGGCCTCCGTAACGGAGGAGGCCATCCACTTGCCTCCCGCTCGGGACATTGTTGGAGAAGGTTGAGTAAGGAAGAGCGGAGTTGGGCGCTGGAGCTTGAGTGCGCGAGAGATGGATTGGCAAAGGAGGAAGAAGGCGTAGGTTAAAAAGGTGAATCCTTATCCCTTTATACAAGCGGGTGCGGTTAGGCATCCCCACCTACCTAATAAAACTCACCTGCCTCCCGAGCGCCGTGGTAAATGGCGCGGTTGGGTTACCCACGTCCGTATTGATGAGAATCCCGTTAAAAGAGGCACACGATCTCTGCTTTGACAAGACGTGCCAAGGAAACCGCCTCGCTAAACACGCTGAGGTGGAACAATGAAAACAATTTATATAAAGAGCTTGGCGCAGTGTAATGACGCACTGCGGAATACGTCAGCAGATTTGATTTGTGTTAATATTATTCTCTATATGGCAATATGTGGAAACTTATTTTGCAGAGCCGAACACTATTTTTGGTCTTTACAATCTTTTTTAAGAAACCTGGAGGAGGAACCCGCCTTGCAATGCCGAAGACAATCTGCGCGCCGGACTCGTCGTCATTGAAGCCTGGTTCAGGGGCTACTGAGGGAGTCCTGGATTAGGGGGTGTTCGGATAGCCAGACTATACCTTCAGCCGGACTCCAGGACTATGAAGATACAAGATTGAAGACTTCGTCCCGTGTCCGGAAGGATCTTTCCTTGGCGTGGAAGGCAAGCTAGGTGAGGGAGTCCTGGATTAGGGGGTGTTCGGATAGCCGAACTATACCTTCAGCCGGACTCCAGGACTATGAAGATACAAAGTTGAAGACTTCGTCCCGTGTCCGGAAGGATCTTTTCTTGGCGTGGAAGGCAAGCTAGGTGCGCGGATATTCAAGATCTCCTACCATTGTAACCGACTGTGTGTAACCCTAACCCTATCCGGTGTCTATATAAACCGGAGGGTTGTAGTCCGTAGGACAACCATCGTCATACACAATCATACCATAGGCTAGCTTCTAGGGTTTAGCCTCCTTGATCTCGTGGTAGATCCACTCTTGTACTACCCATATCATCAATATTAATCTAGCAGGAGTAGGGTTTTACCTCCATCGAGAGGGCCCGAACCTGGGTAAAATAAAGTGTCCCTTCTCTCCTGTTACCATCCGACCTTGACGCACAGTTCGGGACCCCCTACCCGAGATCCGCCGGTTTTGACACCGACATTGGTGCTTTCATTGAGAGTTCCTCTGTGTCGTCACTTTTAGGCCCGATGGCTCCTTTGATCATCGACAACGATGAGGTCCAGGGTGAGACTTTCCTTCCCGGACAAATCTTCATCTTTGGCGGCTTCGCTCTGCGGGCCAATTCGCTTGGTCGTCTGGAGCAGATCGAAAGCTATGCCCCTGGCCATCAAGTGAGGTTTGGAAGCTTAAACTACACGGCAGATATCTGCGGAGACTTGATCTTCGACGGGTTTGAGCCACAGCCAAGCACGCCGCACTACCTCGAGGGGCATGATATAGCTCTGCCTCCGAATAGTGCCCTGGAGGCCGCACACGCACTGGCCCCGATCCTCGACTCGGAGCCCGCTGCATTCTTTGAGGATGAATGGTTGGACGTCACCTCGGGAGCTGCGATCTTGAAGGCGATCGAGCCGAACGCCAGCCCCGTACTCCGCACGGCCCAGGACTCCAAGGAGCTGGACTCTTCTCCGAACTCCGAGCCTTCCGCGCCCCCGCCGATCGATTCTGATTGGGCGCCTGTAATGGAGTTCACTACCGCGGACATCTTTCAGTGCTCACCTTTCGGTGATATCCTGAATTCTCTCAAATCTCTCTCTTTATCAGGAGAGTCCAGGCCGGACTATGGTCTGCGAGGTTGGGATTCGGACGATGAAGAAATTCAAAGCCCACCCACCACCCACTTAATAGCCACTATCGACGATCTAACCGACATGCTTGACTTCGGCTCCGAAGACTTCGACGGTATGGACGACGAAGGAGGAGACGAACAAGAACCAGCACCTGTAGGGCGCTGGACCGCCACCTCGTCATATGACATATACATGGTGGATGCTCCAAAGGATGCGGATGGCGATGGAGCAGCGGAAGACGACACCTCGAAAAAACCGCAAAAACGCTGGCGCCAACGGCGCCGCTCTAAATCCCGCCACAGCAGAAACGGTGACTCCGGCACGAGACATAATGCTACCTCGGACAGCACCGAAGAACACCAGAACCAGCAAGATTCGGCGCAGGAAGATGGAAAAGCCAGCCCTCAGGAGAGAGCGGCAGAGCAAGAGGTTGAGGATGATAACTACATGCCTCCCTCCGAAGACGAGGCAAGCCTCGACGACGATGAATTCGTCGTACCATCAGACCCCGCCGAACAAGAGCGTTTTCAACGCAGGCTTCTAGCCACGGCCAACAGCCTGAGAAAAAGCAGTAACAGCTTAGAGCTGATCAAGATCTGCTAGCTGATAGATGGACGGAAGTCCTTGCGGCCGAAGAGTATGAACTCGTGCGCCCCTCCAAAAATTATCCTAAGCGCATGCCGCTACCCCAATCAGAGGGGGAAGCATATGACATGGCAGACCGTCCACCCCGTGGCCACGACAGAGAGGCCTGTCGAGCCCCTCAGCAAGCCATGCCCCGATGCCGCTTGAATAAGGCACGGGAAAATGAGCCAGACCTGCAAGACGTACTGGAGGACAAAGCAAAGCCAACAAGACCGATCTATGGATCGCGCGGACGCCCGAAGACACGTGATGATCTTCACTCCGGACACAATGAATCCGGCCGGGCCGAACACAGCAGGCACAGCTCTTCCGAACTGTGTCGTGACATAGCCCAGTACAGGGGCGCCGCACACCCACTATGCTTCACAGACGAAGTAATGGATCATAAAATCCCAGAGGGTTTTAAACCCGTCAATATCGAGTCGTACGATGGTACGACAGATCCGACAGTATGGATTGAGGATTATCTCCTTCACATCCACATGGCACGTGGCGATGATCTGCACGCCATCAAATACCTACCCCTCAAGCTTAAAGGACCAGCCCAGCACTGGCTTAACAGCCTACCAGCGGACTCAATCGGTTCTTGGGAGGACCTGGTCAGCAGAAAAAGCCATTTAAAAAGAATACCCAGGGCCCGTCCAGTTTGGACCAGATACTCGATCGCTCGTGCCAGATTCATGGCACCCCCAAAAGGCCAGCCAATCACACCAACAGGGATTGTTGGGTGTTCAAGACGGCAGGCAAGTTAAGAGCCGAACACAAGGACAAGGGGCTGAACAGCGACGACAAGGAGGAGCCCAGGCCGCCGAACAACAATGGAAAAAAAGGGTTTCCCCCACAAGTGCGGACGGTGAACATGATATACGCGACCCACATTCCCAAGCGAGAGGGGAAGCGTGCGCTACGGGACGTATACGCGATGGAGCCAGTCGCCCCAAAGTTCAAACCCATGGTCCTCCTGCCCAATCACTTTCGATCGAAGGGACCACCCCACTAGCATCCGTCACGGCAGTTTTGCCGCACTGGTCCTCGACCCAATCATGGACGGATTTCATCTCACGAGAGACCTCATGGACGGCGGCAGTAGCCTGAACCTGCTTTATCAGGATACAATGCGGAAAATGGGCATAGATCCATCAAGGATCAAGCCCACAAGGACGACCTTTAAAGGCGTCATACCAGGTGTAGAGGCCAATTGCACAGGCTCGATAACACTTGATGTGGTCTTCGGATCTCCCGATAACTTCCGAAGCGAAGAGTTAATCTTCGATATAGTGCCGTTCCGCAGTGGCTATCACGCCCTGCTCGGACAAACCGCATTCGCTAAATTCAATGCGGTGCCGCACTACGCGTATCTCAAGCTCAAGATGCCAGGCCCTCGAGGAGTAATTACGGTCAGCGGAAACACAGAACGCTCCATCCGTACGGAAGAGCACACGGCGGCCCTCGCAGCGGAAGTACAAAGCAGCCTTTCAAGGCAACTCTCCAGTCCGGCCGTTAAAAAACCGGACAATGCAAAGCACGCCCGGAGTAACCTGCAACAAGACCACCTGGCACGATCAGAGCAAGCGTAGCAATACGGCCCCGACCCCAGCCATCGCAACATAGCGGAGCAAGTACCTCGAGTACACAATTACGCCCTTAAAATTCCATGGGCGCAGGGGGAGGGGCACATTAACGGCATGCCTACAACATGGCGTCAAACATACTAGAGGCTGCCGGATTTTTCTTTTTCACTTTCAGGACTCCATACTCTAGACAACCTGTTCGGCAGCGTTGCCGCACAGACGATGCAAGATCCAGGAAAGCAGACAAATCTACGCCGCATTCCGGAACTCTCAGATGGTCTCTATTTCGAGCGATATATCTGTTTATAAATTCTGCGGCCTGTGCCTGGTCAGGACATGTTAAATAGTCTAATATCTTTTTTGCTTATCGCACTACTTGTATCGTTCGGCTTTGATAAATAGCCTCTTTATAAACAATACATAGCTTTTTGTCTATTTTTTGCATTGTCCCCTTTGAATATATGTGTTTATTACATAACATGATCGCACCCGTACACCATGGTACGGCAAACCACGCCAGGGGCTTCATTACCCTTTTATCTGGTGTGAGAAGTCCGTACACTTTCACAAGTGCGGCACCCCGAACTTATAGCACTATATGCATCGGCTCCGAGTCATGATTTTGGTCACATGTTGGGTTTGCCCGGCTCCTATGTTTTGGTACCTTACGTTCCGCTCTATCGGATAAGGTAGCACTAGGAGAACCACTGCGATTGTGCCCCAGATCAGGTGGGTTGAGCACCTCAGTGGAGAAAGCTAAAATAGACTGTCATGATAAGGCGTGAGACCGGTCGCTGTTCGAGAGGTTTTTCGAGTCCTTAAAGGCTTATGCCTCTTCGAGCGAGGAGCTGGCTATGTCCGGCCAAAGGCGTGGATAGCGCCCCGAATTCGGCCTTCCGAACTAGGGGCTTCGCCGAAATTTAAAATTATAACATTCTATGGCTAAGTGAGAGCGTTCAAGCTTTGTAGTCCGATTGCCTGGTTCGCTGTGCTGAGCGCCTCCCTCGAAGGACCCAACTATGGGAACAAGAGCCCTCAGGTTTATCCCGAACACCCCAGCACTAGTGGCATGGGGGCAGAAGCCGACGACTCGCCATCTCTCAATTTTTGATAAACGGCCGCATAGAAAATAATATTTTAAATAAAACAAGCATTGCTTTGCGCATATGAACAAGTTTTCAGCGCACAGGATACAAACGAGCGAGTTCACTCAAATATTACATCTTTAGCACATTCATCCGTGACAAGGTGGGTTCTGGCAAGAACGTCCTTGTAATAGTTCTCAGGCTTGCGATGCTCCTTCCCCTGCGGCGGCCCGTCCTTCACCAGCTTCTCTCCGTCTAGCTTACCCCAGTGTACCCTTACACGGGCAAGGGCCCTCCGGGCACCTTCAATTCAGACGGAGCGCTTGATGACCTCAAGCCGTGGACAGGCCTCCACCAGCCGCCGCACCAACCCGAAATAGCTCCCAGGCAGGGCCTCTCCAGGCCACAGCCGAACTAGTAAGCCCTTCATGGCCTGTTCGGCCGCCTTGTGGAGCTCGACCAGCTGTTTCAGCTGATCGCTTAAGGGCATAGGGTGTTCGGCCTCAGAATACTGAGACCAGAACACACTCTCCGTCGAGCTGCCCTCTTCAGCTCGGTAGAACGCGACGGTGTCGGATACGCTGCGGGGAAGATCGGCGAATGCCCCTGGAGAACTCCGGATTCGGGTAAGTAATAGGTAGTTTACTTTTATATTCCTACTCTGCATTGAGAATGCCTTACCCGTTGCTATCTTTTTCACCTCCTCCAACTCTTGGAGGGCCTTCTGGGCTTCAGCCTTGGCACTCTTGGCGGTCTCGATGGCCGACGCGAGCTCGGATGCTTGCGCCTTCGCCTCAAGCTCCAAACCCTCACGTTTTTTCATGAGAGTTTGCAGCTCTTGCTGCACCTCGCCAACCTGAACCCCAAGCCTTTCTCGCTCGGCGCGCTCCTCGGCCGTTTTCCGTTCGGCCTCAGCCAGCGCCTGCTTCAGGGTTGCCACCTCGGTTGTGGCCCCTACAATAAGCAATACAATCCTGTTATTTCCTTCTGCAATCAAGCCTCTCTATAGGCAACTTTTTTCTTCTTTTTCTTTTTTAGGTATTTCTTACCTTCCTTCTCCTCGAGCTTCCGTTTGGCAAGGACGATCTCTTGCTCGGTCCGCCCGAGGTCCTGTTTCAGGACATCCACCTGCGCAGTCAGTGCGGCGGTGGACAGTAGTGAAGCCTGCATACGCATATTTGACCTTTTTTGTTAGACTCCTGCGAAAACTACTAGATCCTCTATCCAGCTTTTCTTTCCGAACACCGAACAAAGCATCAGGGGCTACTGTCTATGCGGTAAATAAATTGACATATTTTTACTTACCTCGAAGCCTGTTAGAAGGCTAGCGCAAGCTTCATTCAGTCCGCTCTTGGCGGACTGAATCCTTTGGATCACCGTACTCATAACAGTATGGTGCTCCTCATTGATGGCGGCGCCCATAAGCACCTCCAGCAGATTATCCGACGCCTCCGGTTGGACAGAGGCCGCCGGCTCATATGGCTTACTCCTCTTGGAGGGAGTTCGCCCACCGCGGACCGGGACTGTCGAGTCCGGCGCGGTGTCCAGCACAAAGCCGGACTTGGAGCCCTGGGGGGTTTCATCCCCTTCACTCCTGGGGCCCGGAGGATTGCCTTGTGGCTCCTCCAGGACCATCTCCTCGTGCCCCGAAGCTTGGCGGGGCGCCACTTCGGCGTCGTCCACCCCGCGGGGGGAGACCGCGGGCGGAACAGAGTTCATGTCCGACAAATACAGGGAGCCGCTCGACGAGTCGTCGAGTTCGGCCCGGGGCGGGCTGCATAAAATACGTGCGATATCAGGAAAGCCGCACACTAAAAGGATATCATGAATCACCCTGGTATATAAATACTTACGATTTCGCCGGACGCTTGGTTCTGTCCGGCCACTCCTCTCCGCCCTCTTCGGCGTCGTGGGAGTAGTCTGGCGGAGGAGTCTTCCTTTTCCTTGACCCCTCGGCCTCCCCCGTTGGGGTGGTCTTCTTCTTCTTTGCTCCCCTCGCTGGAGGGGGAGAGCTTCCTTGTTCCTCCTCCTCGTTTTCATGAGAGGAGGGCGTTGCGGACTCGTCGGACGACGAGTCCGACACCACCATGTTGCGGGAACTTTTTCGAGTCCCCGTGGTTTTCTTCTTCTTGGCCTTCCTCTCCGGCACCGCGTAAGGTGCCGGAGCCATTAGCTTCACCAAGAGAGCTGGGGCCGGGTCTTCGGGCAGAGGAGCCAGACACTTAATCGGTCCGGATATCTCAAGCCAAGCCTGTCAAAGGTAAAAGGGAGTTTAGATCCCGCATAGAGATAATCTATGAAGAAGAGCTTAACGAACCTATCAAAGGTATAGATAGCTTACCTCGCCAGCGTTACGCTGCGAGCTGTATCCGCGATCCTCGGAGGCGGATGTGGGGGACTCGACGCCTTTGGTCAGCACCTTCCAGACGTCTTCATACGTCGTGTCGAAGAGCCTACTGAGGGTCTAGTGCTGCGTCGGGTCGAATTCCCACCAAGCAAAATCCCGTTCTTGGCACGGGAGGATCAGGCGAACGAGCATGACCTCGACTATGTTGGCAAGCCGGATTGGCTTGTTCACCAGGGACTGGATGCATGTTTGCAACCTAGTCACTTCTTCCTCGTTACCCCACGACAGGCCTGTCTCTTTCCAGGACATGAGCCGCGTGGGGGGTCCGGATCTGAACTCAGGGGCTGCGACCCATTTCGGATCGCGGGGCTCGGTGATGTAAAACCACCCAGCCTGCCACCCCTTTAGGGACTCCACGAGGGAGCCATCGAACCAGAGGACGTTGGCTATCTTGCCAACCATAGCGCCTCCGCACTCCGCCTGGGTGCCGGACACCACCTTGGGCTTGACGTTGAAGGTCTTGAGCCAAAGGCCGAAGTGGGGGCGGACGCGGAGAAAGGCTTCACACACGACGTTAAATGCCGAGATGTTGAGAACGAAGTTCGGGGCCAGATCGTGGAAATCCAGGCCGTAGTAGAACATGAGCCCCCGCAAAATGGGTGAAGTGGAAAGCCCAGTCCGCGGAGGAAGTGGGGGAGAAAAACTACCCTCTCATGGGGCCTTGGGGTAGGAAGGAGCTGCCCCTTATCAGGAAGCCGATGCGGGATGTCCTTGGACAAGTATCCGGCTTTCCTTAGCCTTTTTAATTGAGCCTCCATAACGGAGGAGACCATCCACTTGCCTCCCGCTCCGGACATTGTTGGAGAAGGTTGAGGAAGGAAGAGCGGACTTGGGCGCTGGAGCTTGAGTGCGCGAGAGATGGATTGGCAAAGGAGGAAGAAGGCGTAGGTTGAAAAGGTGAATCCTGAAGGAAATATGCCCTAGAGGCAATAATAAATTTATTATTTATTTCCTTATTTCATGATAAATGTTTATTATTCATGCTAGAATTGTATTAACCGGAAACAAGATACATGTGTGAATACATAGACAAACAGAGTGTCACTAGTATGCCTCTACTTGACTAGCTCGTTGATCAAAGATGGTTATGTTTCCTAGCCATATACATGAGTTGTCATTTGATTAACGGGATCACATCATTAGGAGAATGATGTGATTGACATGACCCATTCCATTAGCTTAGCACCCGATCGTTTAGTATGTTGCTATTGCTTTCTTCATGACTTATACATGTTCCTATGACTATGAGATTATGCAACTCCCGTTTGCCGGAGGAACACTTTGTGTGCTACCAAACATCACAACGTAACTGGGTGATTATAAAGGAGCTCTACAGGTGTCTCCAAAGGTAGATGTTGGGTTGTCGTATTTCGAGATTAGGATTTGTCACTCCAAATGTCGGAGAGGTATCTCTGGGCCCTCTCGGTAATGCACATCACTTAAGCCTTGCAAGCATTGAAACTAATGAGTTAGTTGCGAGATGATGTATTACGGAACGAGTAAAGAGACTTGCAGGTAACGAGATTGAACTAGGTATGGGATACCGACGATCGAATCTCGGGCAAGTAACACACCGATGACAAAGGGAACAACGTATGTTGTTATGCGGTCTGACCGATAAAGATCTTCGTAGAATATGTAGGAGCCAATATGGGCATCCAGGTCCCGCTATTGGTTATTGACCGGAGACGTGTCTCGGTCATGTCTACATTGTTCTCGAACCGTAGGGTCCGCACGCTTAAGGTTTCGATGACAGTTATATAATGAGTTTATGAGTTTTGATGTACCGAAGGAGTTCGGAGTCCCGGATGAGATCGGGGACATGACGAGGAGTCTCGAAATGGTCGAGACGTAAAGATCGATATATTAGACGACTATATTCGGACATCGGAAAGGTTCTGAGTGGTTCGGGTATTTTCGAGAGTACCGGGGAGTTACGGGAATATGGGGGAAGAAATATATGGGCCTTATTGGGCTTTAGGGGAGAGGGAGTGGCAGGCCGCGTGCCCCCCATTGACTAGTCCGAATTGGACTAGGGGGAGGGGCGGCGCCCCCTCCTTCCTTCTCTTCCCTCTTCCCCTTCCTTGTCTCCTACTCCTAATACATGGAAGGACTCCTAGTTGGACTAGGAAAGGGGGAATCCTACTCCCGGTGGGAGTAGGACTCCCTAGGGCGCGCCATAGAGAGGGCCGGCCCTCCCCTCCTCCACTCCTTTATATACGGGGGCAGGGGGCACCCCATAGACACAAGTTGATCTTCATGATCGTTCCTTAGCCGTGTGCGGTGCCCCCCTCCACGATATTACACCTCGGTCATATTGTAGCGGTGCTTAGGCGAAGCCCTGCGACAGTTGAACATCAAGATTGTCACCACGCCGTCGTGCTAGCAGAACTCCTCCCCGTAGCTTTGCTGGATCGGAGCCCGGGGAGCGTCATCGAGATGAACGTGTGCCAAGAACTCGGAGGTGCCGGAGTAACGGTGCTTGGATCGGTCGGATCGGGAAGACGTACGACTACTTCCTCTACGTTGCGTCAACGCTTCCGCTTCGGTCTATGAGGGTATGTAGACAACACTCTCCCCTCTCATTGCTATGCATCACCATGATCTTGCGTGTGCGTAGGAATTTTTTTGAAATTACTACGTTCCCCAACAGTGGCATCCGAGCCTAGGTTTTTATGGTTTGATGTTATATGCACGAGTAGAATACAAGTGAGTTGTGGGCGATATAAGTCATACTACCTACCAGCATGTCATACTTTGGTTCGGCGGTATTGTTGGATGAAGCGGCCCGGACCGACATTACGCGTACGCTTACGCGAGACTGGTTCTACCGCCGTGCTTTGCACACAGGTGGCTGGCGGGTGTCAGTTTCTCCAACTTTAGTTGAACCGAGTGTGGCTACGCCTGGTCCTTGCGAAGGTTAAAACGGAGTCTATTTGACAAACTATCGTTGTGGTTTTGATGCGTAGGTGAGATTGGTTCTTGCTTAAGCCCGTAGCAGCCACGTAAAACTTGCAACAACAAAGTAGACGACGTCTAACTTGTTTTTGCAGGGCATGTTGTGATGTGATATGGTCAAGATATGATGAGATATAAGTTGTTGTATGAGATGATCATGTTTTGTTGAAGTTATCGGCAACTGGCAGAAGCCTTACGGTTGTCTCATTATTGCATAAGATGCAAGTGCCAAATAATTGCTTTACTTTATCGCTATGCGATAGCAATAGTTGCAAGAGCAATAGTTGGCGAGACGACCACGTGACGACACATTGATATAGATCAAGATGATGGAGATCATGGTGTCGTGCCGGTGACGATAGAGATCATGACGGTACTTTGGAGATCGAGATCAAAGGCGCAAGATGATCATGGCCATATCATGTCACATATATTGATTGCATGTGATGTTTATCTTTTATACATCTTATTTTGCTTAGTTTGACGGTAGCATTTTAAGATGATCTCTCACTAATTATCAAGAAGTGTTCTCCCTGAGTATGCACCGTTGCGAAAGTTCTTCGTGCTGAGACACCACGTGATGATCGGGTGTGATAGGCTCTACGTTCAAATACAACGGGTGCAAAACAGTTGCACACGCGGAATACTCAGGTTATACTTGACGAGCCAAGCATATACAGATATGGCCTCGGAACAGGGAGACCAAAAGGTCGAGCGTGAATCATATAGTAGATATGATCAACATATTGATGTTCACCGTTGAAACTACTCCATCTCACGTGATGATCGGACATGGTTTAGTTGATATGGATCACGTGATCACTTAGAGGATTAGAGGGATGTCTATCTAAGTGGGAGTTCTTAAGTAATATGATTAATTGAACTTAAATTTATCATGAACTTAGTCCTGGTAGTATTAGCATATCTATGTTGTAGATCAATAGCTCGCGTTGTTGCTTCCCTATGTTTATTTTGATATGTTCCTAGAGAAAAACTATGTTGAAAAATGTTAGTAGCAATGATGCGGATTGGATCCGTGATCTGAGGTTTATCCTCATTGCTGCACAGAAGAATTATGTCCTTGATGCACCGCTAGGTGACAGACCTATTGCAGGAGCAGATGCAGACGTTATGAACGTTTGGCTAACTCAATATGATGACTACTTGATAGTTTAGTGCACCATGCTTAACGGCTTAGAATCGGGACTTCAAAGACGTTTTGAACGTCATGGAGCATATGAGATGTTCCAGGAGTTGAAGTTAATATTTCAAGCAAATACCCGAGTTGAGAGATATGAAGACTCCAACAAGTTCTATAGCTAAAAGATGAAGGAGAATTGCTCAACTAGTGAGCATGTGCTCAGATTGTCTGGGTACTACAATCGCTTGAATCAAGTGGGAGTTAATCTTCCAGATAAAATAGTGATTGACAGAATTCTCTAGTCATCATCACCAAGTTAGTAGAACTTCGTGATGAACTATAATATGCAAGGGATAACGGAAATGATTCCCAAGCTCTTCGTGATGCTAAAATCAACGAAGGTAGAAATCAAGAAAAACATCAAGCGTTGATGGTTAACAAGACCACTAGTTTCAAGTAAAGGGCAAAGGGAAGAAGGGGAACTTCAAGAAGAACGGCAAGCAAGTTGCTGCTCAAGTGAAGAAGCCCAAGTCTGGACCTAAGCCTGAGACTGAGTGCGTTTACTGCAAAGGGACTGGTCACTGGAAGCGGAACTGCCCCAAGTATTTGGCGGATAAGAAGGATGGCAAAGTGAACAAAGGTATATTTGATATACAGATTATTGATGTGTATTTTACTAGTGTTCATAGCAACCCCTCAGTATTTGATACTGGTTCAGTTGCTAAGAGTAGTAACTCGAAACGGGAGTTGCAGAATGAACAAAGACTAGTTAAGAGTGAAGTGACGATGTGTGTTGGAAGTGATTCCAAGATTGATATGATCATCATCGCACACTCCATATACTTTCGGGATTAGTGTTAAACCTAAATAAGTGTTATTTGGTGTTTGCGTTGAGCATGAATATGATTTGATCATGTTTATTGCAAAACGGTTGTTCATTTAAGTTAGAGAACAATTGTTGTTCTGTTTACATGAATAAAACCTTCTATGGTCATACACACCAACGAAAATGGTTTGTTGGATCTCGATCGTAGTAATACACATATTCATAATATTGAAAGCCAAAAGATGCAAAGTTAATAATGATAGTGCAACTTGTTTGTGGCACTGCCGTTTAGGTCATATTGGTGTAAAGCGCATGAAGAAACTCCATGCTGATGGGCTTTTGGAATCACTTGATGCTTGCGAACCATGCCTCATGGGCAAGATGACTAAGACTCCGTTCTCCGGAACAATGGAGCGAGCAACAGATTTGTTGGAAATCATACATACTGATGTATGTGGTCCGATGAATATTAAAGCTCGCGACAAGTGTCATTATTTTCTAACCTTCACAGATGATTTAAGCAGATATGAGTATATCTACTTAATGAAATAAGAAGTCTGAAACATTTGAAAAGTTCATATAATTTCAGAGTGAAGTGGAAAATCATCGTAACAAGAAAATAAAATTTCTACGATCTGATCGTAGAGAAGAGTATTTGAGTTACGAGTTTGGTCTTCAGTTAAAACAATGTGAAATAGTTTCACTACTCACGCCACCTGGAACACCACAGCATAATGGTGCGTCCGAACGTCATAACTGTACTTTATTGGATATAGTGCAATCTATGATGTTTCTTACAGATTTACCAACATCGTTTTTGGGGTCGTGCATTAAAGACAGCTGCATTCATGTTAAAAAGGGGCACCATCTAAGTCCGTTGAGACGACACAATATGAACTGTGGTTTGACAAGAAACCAAAGTTGTCGTTTCTTAAAGTTTGGGATTGTGATGCTTATATGAAAAAGTTTCATCCTGATAAGCTCAAACCCAAATCGGAGAAATATGTCTTCATAGGATACCCAAAGGAGACAGTTGGGTACACCTTCTATCACAGATCCGAAGGCAAGATACTCATTGCTGAGAATGGATCCTTTCCAAAGAAGGAGTTTCTCTCGAAAGAAGTGAGTGGGAGGAAAGTAGAACTTGATAAGGTAATTGTACCTTCTCCCTTATTGGAAAGTAGTTCATCACAGAAATCTGTTCCTGTGACCACTACACATATTAGTGAGGAAGCTAATGATGATGATCATGTAACTTCAGATCAAGTTACTACCGAATCTCGTAGGTAAACCAGAGTGAGATCCGCACCAGAGTGGTACGGTAATCCTGTTCTGGAAGTCATGTTACTAGACCATGACGAACTTGCGAACTATGAGGAAGCGATGATGAGCCCAGATTCCGCGAAATGGTTTGAGGCCATGAAATCTGAGATATGATCCATGTATGAGAACAAAGTATGGGCTTTGATGGATTTGCCCGATGATCGGCAAGCCATAGAAAATAAATGGATCTTCAAGAGGAAGACATACGCTGATAGTAGTGTTACTATCTACAAAGCTAGAATTGTCGCAAAAGGTTTTCGACAAGTTCAAGGTGTTGACTACGATGAGAGTTTCTCACTCGTATCTATGCTTAAGTCTGTCCGAATCATGTTAGCAATTGCCGCATTTTATGAAATCTAGCAAATGGATAAACAAAACTGCATTCCTTAATGGATTTATTAAAGAAGAGTTGTATATGATGCAACCAGAAGGTTTTGTCAATCCTAAAAATGCTAACAAAATATGCAAGCTCCAGCGATCCATCTATGGACTGGTGCAAGCATCTTGGAGTTGGAATACACACTTTGATAAGTTGATCAAAGCATATAGTTTTATACAGACTTACGGTGAAGCCTGTATTTACAAGAAAGTGAGTGGGAGCACTACATCATTTCTGATAAATATATGTGAATGACATATTGTTGATTGGAAATAATGTACAATTATTCTGTAAAGCATAAAGGAGTGTTTGAAAGGAGTTTTTTCAAAGAAAGACCTCGGTGAAGCTGCTTACATATTGAGTATCAAGATCTATAAAGATAGATCAAGACGCTTGATAAGTATTTTCAATAAGTACATACCTTGACAAGATTTTGAAGTAGTTCAAAATGTAACAGTCAAAGAAAGAGTTCTTGCCTGTGTTACAAGGTGTGAAATTGAGTAAGACTCAAAACCCGACCATGGCAAAAGATAGAAAGAGAATGAAAGTCATTCCCTATGCCTTGGCCATAGGTTCTATAAAGTATGCCATGCTGTGTACCAGATCTATTGTATACCCTACACTGATTTTGGCAAGGGAGTACAATAGTGATCTATGAGTAGATCACTGGACAGCGGTCAAAATTATCCTTAGTGAAATAAGGATATGTTTCTCGATTATGGAAGTGAAAAAAAAGGTTCGTCATAAAAGGTTATGTCGATGCAAGTTTTGACACCAATCTAGATGACTCTAAGTCTCAATCTAGATACATATTGAAAGTGGGAGCAATAAGCTAGAGTAGCTCTGAGCAGAGTATTGTTGACATAGAAATTTGCAAAATACATACGGATCTGAATGTGGTAGACCCGTTGACTAAGATTCTCTCACAAGCAAAATATGATCACACCTTAGTACTCTTTGGGTGTTAATCACATAGCGATGTGAACTAGATTACTGACTCTAGTAAACCCTTTGGGTGTTGGTCACATGATGATGTGAACTATGGGTATTAATCACATGGTGATGTGAACTATTGCTGTTAAATCACATGCTGATGTGAACTAGATTATTGACTCTAGTGCAAGTGGAATCCTGAAGGAAATATGCCCTAGAGGCAATAATAAAGTTATTATTTATTTCCTTATTTCATGATAAATGTTTATTATTCATGCTAGAATTGTATTAACCGAAAACATGATACATGTGTGAATACATAGACAAACAGAGTGTCACTAGTATGCCTCTACTTGACTAGCTCGTTGATCAAAGATGGTTATGTTTCCTAGCCATATACATGAGTTGTCATTTGATTAACGGGATCATATCATTAGGAGAATGATGTGATTGACATGACCCAATCCATTAGCTTAGCACCCGATCGTTTAGTATGTTGCTATTGCTTTCTTCATGACTTATACATGTTCCTATGACTATGAGATTATGCAACTCCCGTTTGCCGGAGGAACACTTTGTGTGCTACCAAACGTCACAACGTAACTGGGTGATTATAAAGGAGCTCTACGGGTGTTTCCAAAGGTAGATGTTGGGTTGGCGTATTTCGAGATTAGGATTTGTCACTCCAAATGTCGGAGAGGTATCTCTGGGCCCTCTCGGTAATGCACATCACTTAAGCCTTGCAAGCATTGCAACTAATGAGTTAGTTGCGAGATGATGTATTACGGAACGAGTAAAGAGACTTGCCGGTAACGAGATTGAACTAGGTATTGGATACCGACGATCGAATCTCGGGCAAGTAACATACCGATGACAAAGGGAACAACGTATGTTGTTATGCGGTCTGACCGATAAAGATCTTCGTAGAATATGTAGGAGCCAATATGGGCATCTAGGTCCCGCTATTGGTTATTGACCGGAGACGTGTCTCGGCCATGTCTACATTGTTCTCGAACCGTAGGGTCCGCACGCTTAAGGTTTCGATGACAGTTATATAATGAGTTTATGAGTTTTGATGTGCCGAAGGAGTTCGGAGTCCCGGATGAGATTGGGGACATGACGAGGAGTCTCGAAATGGTCGAGACGTAAAGATCGATATATTGGACGACTATATTCGGACATCGGAAAGGTTCTGAGTGGTTCGGGTATTTTCGAGAGTACCGGGGAGTTACGGGAATACGGGGGAAGAAATATATGGGCCTTATTGGGCTTTAGGGGAGAGGGAGTGGCAGGCCGCGTGCCCCCCCATTGACTAGTCCGAATTGGACTAGGGGGAGGGGCGGCGCCCCCTCCTTCCTTCTCTTCCCTCTTCCCCTTCCTTGTCTCCTACTCCTAATACATGGAAGGACTCCTAGTTGGACTAGGAAAGGGGGAATCCTACTCCCGGTGGGAGTAGGACTCCCTAGGGCGCGCCATAGAGAGGGCCGGCCCTCCCCTCCTCCACTCCTTTATATACGGGGGCAGGGGGCACCCCATAGACACAAGTTGATCTTCATGATCGTTCCTTAGCCGTGTGCGGTGCCCCCCTCCACGATATTACACCTCGGTCATATTGTAGCGGTGCTTAGGCGAAGCCCTGCGACAGTTGAACATCAAGATTGTCACCACGCCGTCGTGCTAGCAGAACTCCTCCCCGTAGCTTTGCTGGATCGGAGCCCGGGGAGCGTCATCGAGATGAACGTGTGCCAAGAACTCGGAGGTGCCGGAGTAACGGTGCTTGGATCGGTCGGATCGGGAAGACGTACGACTACTTCCTCTACGTTGCGTCAACGCTTCCGCTTCGGTCTACGAGGGTATGTAGACAACACTCTCCCCTCTCATTGCTATGCATCACCATGATCTTGCGTGTGCGTAGGAATTTTTTTGAAATTACTACGTTCCCCAACAGTGGCATCCGAGCCTAGGTTTTTATGGTTTGATGTTATATGCACGAGTAGAATACAAGTGAGTTGTGGGCGATATAAGTCATACTACCTACCAGCATGTCATACTTTGGTTCGGCGGTATTGTTGGATGAAGCGGCCCGGACCGACATTACGCGTACGCTTACGCGAGACTGGTTCTACCGCCGTGCTTTGCACACAGGTGGCTGGCGGGTGTCAGTTTCTCCAACTTTAGTTGAACCGAGTGTGGCTACGCCTGGTCCTTGCGAAGGTTAAAACGGAGTCTATTTGACAAACTATCGTTGTGGTTTTGATGCGTAGGTGAGATTGGTGTTCCTCCGTGTGTGAAGCGTTCCTCCGTGTCACTCCTCACTTCGGATTGTGGCTCAAGACCTTCAAAGTCGAACCGAAGATGATCGAGGGACGACATGCGGAGTGCGAAGGCGCTGTTATAAGCAAGAATGCTGATGCTCCATGGCCCGAGGGCTCTTTTAAAGAGGAGCTCGGCTTATGGCAAAGAGAGTGGTTTTATATCACCGCTCCCAGGGGCACCAAGTGGGTGGCGCCACCTACCTTTCGCTCGGGTCCCCCACCACAGTTAGCGTCATGGGTCAATAAAAGACTAGACCGGGGGCCGTCCAGGGACGTGCCCTTGTTGCAGGGCCGCATCAGGGATCTCTTAGAGAGAGACCTCAGCCTGGTCAAAGTGACACAAGTCATGCTGATTCGCCGAACTCTGCCCGGCAAACGTTGCCCCCTTCGCCTGTGGGAGTTTAATCCGGAGGGACCGCGAGCTCTCCAGCATTTCATGGGCGCGACGCCCGCAGAGATGTATAAACTGTTCTTCGGATCACAAGCAATGTGTCCGGATTTGACCAAGGACGCAGGTCTAGGCTGCAATCGCCCGGATACTCAAGTAAGTAGCCTTGTGCCCGGACTAGTTATCCATATATTTGTCATAAACTTGCCCCTAAAAGAGCCGTCCCTTTAAACAGGAGTGGATAGCGAAAGCAAAGCTGATAAGGTGTCCGTCTCCCCTCCCTGAGACCAGGCCGGATTCCATCCTAGTCAGGATGTTGAAGATTGTGCCTTTGAAGGAAAGTGAGGGAGGGGACAAGGAAGCTACGGCCTCCTCGAAGGAGGCTGTTTGGAGGGAAGGAACCGAAGATTCCTCTCCTCCGGGGAGGAAAAGGACCGCCTCTGAAGACCCGGAGACTATGGCCTCAAAGCGGGGGGGAAATCCTTGTCAGAGGGTCCTACGCCGGGGGATACCTCGGCCGAATTATGCCCTCAAGGGGACCAACCCTCCAGCGAGCCGTAAGTAGAGAGAGATTATGTTTTTGAGAGGGAAATCCTTGCTTTATATCTGTGAAGATTAACCGAAATTTTACCTTGTAGTTCGGGCCTCAGCCCTTCTCAGCAGAGCTCGTCTTTGGGGGACCTTCTTCCAGAGATGATGGAGAGCGGGACGCCTCCCCCTGCCGTACCACCTAGCGAGGCGGGCGACCCTGAGGTGTCATCGCGGAGGGCTTCTCCGAATCCGGCAGGGGCGACAGGTAGCCACATGGCCCCCCAAGGTTCTCTGCGTCCGGCCTTCGAAAGAGGCCAGAGGACGAATCTGGCACCGTCTGGTGCTCGGTCGGAGGAGCTGAAGAATCTGCTAGGGCGAGCTTCTATCTCAGAAGAGCACCGTGCGTTGATGGGCATGGTGATTGAAAGGATCTCTCCGCGGAGAGCGGATTGCACGAGGCGGTCAGAAGTTTACTGACAGGTTTTGAGGTACGTGAAATAATGTACATTTTTTGACAGTTGCGCATAAATAAGATGCGCCCTGTGTAGATAGTAGCCCCTGAGACTCTGTGCGTTGTCAAAAGTGACGACGCGCAGAGGATCATAATCCCAGGTCTAAAATATCGCCTTTGTATGTGGGTGACGAATTGTCCGGAATCCAGCCGAACTGATGATTTTGCCGAGCTAAAGCGGCAACTTGACGTGGCAGATGCCGACATCACGCTCGTCAACAAGCGGCTTGATGAGGCTCAAGGTATGTAATTCCTCGGGCGGCACCTGGTAAGAGGAGCTTTATGCCAGTGTCTTACGATGTGTGTGCTTGGCGCAGTTGGTGCGGCCGCCGTGGAGAGTCTTCGGGCGGAACTTGCCCGAGCTAAGGAACAAGCTAGAAAAAGTGATGCGGCTGCCGAGAAGGCCCTTGAGGAGCTGCGAGCCGAACAGGCTGCTCACTTCCGAAGCAAGAAAGAGATGGCCGAGATGGCCGTGAAGCTAAAGAGTGTTGCTGACCGTTGCAAGCTTCTGGAAAGAGAAGATCAGGCGGAACAGACGGACTTAAAGAAAGCCGTTGCCGATGCCAAGGATGCTCGCTCTGCGATGAGAGCTGCGAGGGAGGAGCTTCGCGAAGCCGGAGAGATCACGGCTGGAAATCCCTTTATGCTGCGGAGGAAGTTTTGTGATCCTGAGCATGCTCCGTTGGACCGGCTATGGAGTATGATGGACACCTATCTGGATTTGGCGGCGAGTGCTGCTGATGCGACCGAACACTTTCGTGATCAAGAAGATCGCAAAGTGGAGAAACTATTTTGGTCGCAGTTCCACAATCCGGAGCGTCCACTGTCAGTGGCCGATCGTCTGGCCGAATGGGCCGAGCTAAATAGGTTTTCCGGACTCTCCATGAAGTGCGTCATGAGTCATTTGTGGCCGGGGAGATCGGAGCCGAAGAGTTATTTCAGCTTGGTGCAGCAACTCCTTGGTGCGGTGCCACGTATCAATGCAATGAAGAGGTCAGCATGCATAGAGGGCGCACGGATGGCTCTTGCCCGTGTCAAGACATACTGGGAGGAGATGGAGACCACCGTTGTTGCATCCCAAGACTCGGACAAAAGCCGAGTACCCTCCGAGCACTATTTTCAGGAAGTCCTTGAAGGCGCTCGTGTAATAGAGACGCAGTGCTCGAAGGATGCTATGTTCGAATAGCATGTGCCATTGTAAGGCGGTAGTTTGATAAATTGTAGGAACTTTTTATACTTGTGCCTGCAAGTATTGTAACACCTCCTGTGCGGCCGTTTAAAAATATATATAAAATCTGAAAGATGGCAGTCGTTGGCTTCAGCCCCCACGCACATAGTGCGGGGGTGCTCGCAGAAGGCGCGTTTTCACACTTAATCCAACGTCTTGGTCCTACAAAGGAGGTGATAGTGCAGTGAGCTAGGCAACTGGACTATAATGCTTTGACACTTTCACTTAGCCATAGGAGCTTGACAGTGAGGCTACTTAGATAGCCCCTGGTGGTAACTGCGCTCGCTCGAGTTCGGGGCGCGTGTATGCCTGGCCGGGAAACGGCCCTTCGTTAATGCGGAGGAATCCTATAGATTCCGGAGAGTCATCGAGTGGTTGACCAGTCTCACGCTATATCATGACAGTCAGTTTTCGGCTTTCTCTACTGAGGTGCTCGCCTGGCCGAACCGGGGCACAATCGCAGTAGTTCTCCTGGTGTCGCCTTAGCCGATAGAGAGGAACATAAGGCAGCCGAACACAGGAGCCGGGCAACCCAACATTTGACCAAAGACATGATTCGGAGCTGATGCATATAAGGCCAAACTCGCGACGCCCAACACTTCCTAAGGTATTCGGTCTTTATGAGAGCGGGCAAAATAACGCTCATAGGTATAAGCCCCTAGTGTCCAGGTACGCGCAGAAATTCTAACGTGGCCACATGCCAAGACGCCAGCCTCCTCCTTGGTTATACTACAGAGGACCAGGGGATGTGTATCAACAAGAGACAGTAAAAAAGGTTTATGCAGGGTCTTAATCTGAAAAGAATCCTTGTAATGGGTCCCTGCTGCACGTCTGCGCCTGTGTCTCCGTTGTGCCGTATCCTGGACGGGCGCAGCACAATATTCATCTGTGAAAGAGAGGAACTAAGTTGAAAAAAGGTTGTGCCGAGTAAAAGTTATATTAAATAAACAAAGTATAAAGTAAAATATGTAAAACTGAGCTTTATTGTCTCTTATTTTATATGTGTTGAGCCCCTAGGGCAGGGGTATATGGCCACTAAGCCTTTATCAATGATACTATTGTGTTGGACTCGTCTATCCGTGTCCATGGTCTTAATGACCTGTTCGGATGTTTTGGCTGGTGAAGCCATTTTATTGTGGGGCTGTTAAAGCGGCCGCACAATCCTCCGCTCGGGGGAGGCGCACTCAATGCTTCCCCTTCAAAGAGATGATGCCTCGTGGACCGGGCATCTTGAGCATAAGAGATGCATAATGCGGTATTGCGTTAAAGCGGGCGAAAGCTTCGCGTCCCAGCAGTGCTTGATAGCGACTTGAGAATGAGACAATGTGGAAAGTTAGCTTTTCACGGCGGGAGTTATCGGTAGAGCCGAATATAACTTCGAGCCGGAGAAAACCCATACAATGGGTGTCCGGACCTGGCGTTACCCCTTGAAAGGAGGTTTTGCTGTGGCGAATTATTTTTGGGTCTATCCCCATGTGGCGGATTGTATCCTGATATATCAGGTTTAGACCACTGCCGCCGTCCATCAAGACATTTATAAACTGGAGTCTGTCAATTATTGGATCGAGTACCAAGGCAGTCCAGCCTGCGTTCCTGATACTTCTGGAATAGTCCAGATGATCGAAGACGATTGGTTTTGACAACCAGTGGTGAGACTCCTTTGGGATAGGCCGTATGGCGCGTACCTTTATGGGTGCCGCACGTTTTGTAATGTGAAGTAAGTTTACTGTGTTTACTTCTTGTGGAAAATTCTTTTCTTTCCTAGTGCTCTGCTTTTGGGGTTCGTCATCGTCTTCGCTTGGTGTGTCGAGCCCCTTTTGTTCGGCGTTGAGTCTGCCGGATTGTTTGAAGACCCAACAATCTCTGTGGGTATGGTTAGCGGGCTTCCCAGGAGTACTGTGTATTTGACATATTCTATCCAGGATTTTGTTTAGGTTGGATAAATCATCTCTGTTATCCTAGAGGGGCGGCTTTTTCTGATTCTGCCGTGAGCTTTTGAATCCGGCGTTGACTGCCATGCTCTTTGAACTGTTTTCTTTAGTCCGACGACGATCCTTGTTGCGTCGCGGTTTTCCGTTTCCATCCCTAGTTTCGGATGTACTTGGGTCGCTGGTGCTACATCTTTCCAACCAGTTGTCCTCTCCTGCGCAAAAGCGGGTCATGAGGCTTGTCAATGCGGCCATTGTTCTTGGCTTTTCTTGGCCGAGGTGTCTGGCGAGCCATTCGTCTCAGACGTTGTGCCTAAAAGTTGCTAGGGCTTTGGCGTCCGGACAGTCGACTATCTGATTCTTTTTAGTAAGAAATCTGTTCCAGAATTGCCGAGCTGATTCTCCGGGCTATTGAGTTATGTGACTGAGATCGTCTGCGTCCGGAGGGCGGACATAGGTCCCTTGGAAATTTGCTCAGAAAGCGTCCTTGAGTTCTTCCCAACTTCCAATTGTGTTTTCAGGAAGGCTTTTGAGCCAATGCCGGGCTGGCCCTTTAAGCTTGAGGGGTAAATATTTTATGGCGTGGAGGTCATCTCCTCTAGCCATATGTATGTGGAGGATATAATCCTCGATCCAGACTCCAGGGTCTGTTGTTCTGTCGTATGCCTCTATGTTTACGGGTTTGAATCCCGCTGGAAATTCATAATCCAGGACCTCATCGGTGAAACATAGGGGATGTGCGGCGCCCCTGTATTTGGGTGTGCCGGATTCGGATACTGGCTTTATTGCATTGCTTACGAGAGCTTGCTTTCTTGGCCCATAAATGGACCTGGCTGGGCCATCTTTTTGTTGCGGATCCTTAGGTGGGTCGCATGCCGGCCTAAGTGCGGTGCCGCTTTCCGCTTCATGCTGGCCATGGGGTCGTCTATCCGACCGGGTGGCTTTCTTACTTTTTGAGTGTGAGGGCTCTAAGGCCTCTTCGTCGAATTCAGGCAGTAGCTTTCGCTTCAGATAGCTTTTAGTGCGGCGATTGTCGCCGTATTTGTCTGCGGTGTTGAGTACTTTGCTCCATCTGATTCTGATTGCATCTTCCGCAGTTTTTAGCTTCCGCTTCTGCTTTTTCAGGCTACGTGCGGTTGCAACGAGCCTTTTGTGGAGGTTCTTCTGCTCCATGGCCTTATCCGGCGTAAGGTCGTCCGGAATGCCGTTTTTGCCGGGGGCGGGCTGTTCGGTTTCTTTGTTCGGGTTGCCCTGTTCGGACGATTGCTCTAGGGCATGCTCGTCGTCTACCGGCTCGTCCTGCTCTATGGTAGGGTCTGTGTCGAGGCAGGGCTTGGGGCGGCATTTACGCCACCGCTTTGATTGCTTTTCGAGAGATTGATCCCTCGTTGCCTCCCCGTGTTCCTCGTTGTTGCTTCCTTTAGGTGTATCCACCATGTACACATCATGAGATGAGGTGGCTGTCCCATGCCCTATAGGCGTTGGTTCATATGCGCCTCCTGCATCGTCGTCCATATCGTCGATGTCTTCGGAGTCGAAGTTAAGCACATCGTTTAAATTATCGACGGTGGCTACCAAATGGGTGGTGGGTGGGTTTTGAATTTTTTCATCGTCCGTATCCCAACCTTGCTGACCGTAGTCCGACTAGGGCTCTCCTGATAAAGAGAGAGACTTTAGCGATTTCAGAATGTCGTCGAAGGGCGAGTGCTGAAAGATGTCCGCGGCGGTGAACTCCATGATCGGCGCCCAATCGGATTCGATCGGCAGGAGCGCGGGGGGCTCGGAGTCTGGAGAGGAATCCGGCCCCTCGGAGTCACAGTCCTTGCAGAGTGCGGGGCTGGTGCTCGGCTCGATCGCCTTTGAGATCGCAGCCCCCGAGGCGGCGTCCAACCACTCATCCTCGATTGGCGCAGTTGGCTCTGAATTAAGGGTTGGAACCGAAGCATGTGCGGCCTCCAGGGCACTGTTCGGCGGCAGAGCTAGATCATGCCCATCGGGACAGTGCGGCACGCTCGGTTGTGGCTCGAATCCGTCGAAGATCAAGTCCCCCCAGATGTCAGCCGTGTAGTTTAAACTTCCAAATCTGACCTGATGGCCAGGGGCGTAGCTTTCGATCTGCTCTAGGTGGCCAAGCGAATTGGCCCGCAGTGCGAAGTTGCCGAAGACGAAGATCTGTCCGGGGAGAAAAGTCTCACCCTGGACCGCATCGTCATTGATGATCAAAGGAGCCATCGGGCCTAAAAGCGACGACACAGAGGAACTCTCAATGAAAGCACCAATGTCGGTGTCAAAATCGGCGGATCTCGGGTAGGGGGTCCCGAACTATGCGTCTAGGCGGATGGTAACAGGAGACAAGGGAACACAATGTTTTACCCAGGTTCGGGCCCTCTTGATGGAGGTAAAACCCTACGTCCTGCTTGATTAATATTGATGATATGGGTAGTACAAGAGTAGATCTACCACGAGATCAAGGAGGCTAAACCCTAGAAGCTAGCCTATGGTATGATTGTTGTATGTTGGAGTTGTCCTACGGACTAAAACCCTCCGGTTTATATAGACACCGGAGAAGGTTAGGGTTACAGAAAGTCGGTTACAATGGTAGGAGATCTGAATATCCGCATCGCCTAGCTTGCCTTCCATGCCAAGGAAAGTCCCATCCGGACACGGGACGAAGTATTCAATCTTGTATCTTCATAGTCCAGGAGTCCGACTGAAGGTATAGTCCGGCTACCCGGACACCCCCTAATCCAGGACTCCCTCAATGATTCTCTACTTTACTCTAAAATTCTTTGAACTTTTCAAATGTTTCAGACTTGTGTTTCATCAAGTAGATATACCCATGCCTACTTAAATCATCTGTAAAGGTTAGAAAATAATGATACCCGCTGCGTGCCTCAACACTCATTGGACCGCATACATTGGTATGTATTATTTCCAATAAGTCATTAGCTCGCTCCATTGTTCTGGAGAACGGAGTTTAGTCATCTTGCCAATGAGGCATGTTTCGTAGGTGTCAAATGATTCATAATCAAGTGATTCCAAAAGTCCGTCCACATGGAGTTTCTTCATGCGCTTTACACCAATATGACCTAAACGGCAGTGCCACAAGTATGTTGCACTATTGAGGGAGTCCTGGATTAGGGGGTGTTCGGATAGCCGGACTACATCTCCCGCCGGACTCCAGGACTATGAAGATACAAGATTGAAGACTCCGTCCCGTGTCCGGAAGGTTCTTTCCTTGGCGTAGAAGGCAAGCTAGGTGTGCGGATATTCAAGATCTCCTACCAATGTAACCGACTCTGTGTAACCCTAACCCTATCCGGTGTTTATATAAACCGGAGGGTTGTAGTCCGTAGGGGAGAATCATCTTCGTACACAATCAAACCATAGGCTAGCTTCTAGGGTTTAGCCTCCTTGATCTCGTGGTAGATCTACTCTTGTACTACCCATATCATCAATATTAATCTAGCAGGAGTAGGGTTTTACCTCCACCGAGAGGGCCCGAACCTGGGTAAAACAAAGTGTCCCTTGTCTCCTGTTACCATCCGACCTTGACGCACAGTTCGGGACCCCCTACCCGAGATCCGCCGGTTTTGAGACCGACACTGGTGCTTTCATTGAGAGTTCCTCTGTGCCGTCGTAATCAGGAAGGATGACTTTTCCCGTCTTTAAAGACGGCACCGTCATTAAGGGAGCTTTGGCTATCGGCCAGACCCTCCGGCTGGGTGGTTTTCTTATGACCGCTCCTGCGGCCGTTGCGCCGACGGTGACCTCTCGGGCCATCGAAAACAATCTCCACGTAAGTCCGGCATCTGCCGAACAGCTCGATACGGTGGAGCTCTTCTCCGTAAACGAGCTCCTGGATCGCATCGCTGCACTGGGGGTCGCCACAAATTACGACCAGGTTGGGCTTAAAGCCGATCTAAGGGAAATCAACTCCCCCCGAGCCACCCACCACGTCGCTGTGGTGGAGACACAATGCGGCGACCCCTCATCGATCTTAAGGACTAGCTATGTCCGAATTCCAGAACCCTCCACGCAGGATATCCATGGAGGGGAGGATCCAATCCAAGGCCCGAACTTAGAATCGGGCAAACCGGATAACATCCGAGGCTCCGGATCATCGAATCCAGAGGTTGTTCGGCTTTCGAACAGTAAACCGGGCGAGGCATCAGATTTAATGAGTGTCGCTCGCCCAACCCTAAGTGATCTCTCCCAAGTTAGGCAGAGGCCAGAAGAGACAATACATCATTACTGGGCCAGATTCCTCCTTCTCATGCACAGGATAAAGGACTGCCATAAAGGAGACGCAATTTCTATCTTCTGCAATAACTGCACGGACAAAGGGATACTCAACGCCGTAAGTCGCCGCAACATCACACGTTTTGCCGACTTGGCGTCCATTGTGCATAAGTACTGTGCGATGGAAAGCGCTTGGAAAACCGAAGTTAAATTTTGGGATTATCCGGCCTTGAACAACAATCCCGTCCGAATCAAAAGGACGCACTACAGTAAGACGTCCGGATTAAACAGAAAATCAAAACCCTCTAGGGGACATGGAACCGTACTAAAAAGGTGGCTAGATGGACCCTGCAAAATTCATAATGCAGTGGACGCCGCACCAACGCACAGCCTCAGGGCATGTTGGATACTACGGCAGGTGGCCAAGATTGGCGAAGATCTCCTAATTCCAGAGGTCGAAGAGAACCAGCCAGAGAACTTCAGTACCGTCCTTACAATCTCTGAGACTTTCGCATCGACTAATATGCGAAAAAGAGCACTTCGCAGCCCCACCGAAGTTTACCAAGCAGCGACAATAAATCCTTGGAACAACACCGCCATCACCTTCAATGCGAGCGACGAACCTAAATTCCGAACAACCAGAGCACCGGCCGCACTGGTCCTCAGTCCCATAGTGGACGGCTGTCGCCTCGCAAAGGTACTCATGGACGGAGGCAGCGGATTGAACCTCATTTACGAGGAAACCCTTCAAAAGATGGAAATAGATCGGAACCGCGTTGAGCGAAGCAACACAACTTTTAGAGGTATAATGCCCAGTCAGGAAGCGCGCTGCACAGGAAGAATCACACTTGATGTGGTATTCGGCACTCCGGATAATTATAGGTCCGAACAAATCATGTTCCACGTGGCCCCGTTCAAAAGCGGATATCACGCCATATTAGGACGAGAGGCATTCACAGTCTTCCAAGCTATACCCCATTACGGGTACATGAAGCTTAAGATGCCTGGGCTGAACAGGATCATCACTCTCGCTAGTGATCCGGACATTGCGCTCCGCGCCGAAAACAAGACAGCCGCATTGGCCCTTGAGGCACTATCCGAAGCCCTCGCAGCCGAAGAACTGACGACGCTGCGATCCACAGTGAATAAGGATGATGTGATACTCGACAAAAGATCTAAATCCACATCCTTCAAACCAGCGGACGAAATAGTCAAATTCCAAGTCCACCCAACGGACCCCAACAAAACAGCCTCCATCGGGGCAAGATTAAACCCTGATGTAGACGCCGCACTGCGCGCGTTCCTACAAGAGAACTGGGACATTTTCGCCTGGCACCCTTCAGACATGCCAGGAGTCCCACGCAGGCTGGCCGAGCACAGTTTAAATATCCAGAAAGGATTCAAACCTGTCAAACAAGCTCTTCGGCGTTTTTCTGAGCCAAAGAGACAGGCTATGGGAGAAGAGCTAGCCAAACTATTGAAAGCCGGATTTATTAAAGATATAAAACACCCGGACTGGCTAGCAAACCTGGTAATGGTACCAAAGAAGGACAAATCCTGGCGCCTGTGCGTTGACTTTAAAGACCTTAATAAGGCCTGCCCAAAGGATCCCTTTCCCCTCCCTCGAATTGATCAAATCATCGACGCCACCGCCGGACACGATTCCCTGTGTTTCCTGGACGCATACTCCGGCTACCATCAAATAAAGATGGCAGAGTCCAACCAAGCTGCAACAACATTCATCACGCCATACGACCCATTCTGCTTCAACACAATGCCCTTTGGGCTCAAAAACGCCGGCGCAACATATCAGCGCATGATTCAAACATGTCTGACAAACCAGATCGGCAAAACAGTGGAGGCATACGTAGACGATGTGGTCGTTAAATCAAGACACGTCGAAACCCTGGTGGACGACCTGAGACTCACATTCAATAATTTACGAGAATACGACATCAAGCTCAATCCGGAAAAATGTGTCTTCGGCGTCCCGGCCGGAAAGCTCCTGGGCTTCATAGTATCCGGTAGAGGAATTGAAGCAAATCCAGCCAAAATCAGAGCCCTGTCACAACTGGATGTTCCAAAAGATCTAAAGCAAATACAGAAACTTACCGGATGCGTGGCGGCCTTAAGCCGCTTCATCTCCCGTTTGGGAGAAAAGGCACTGCCCCTTTACCGCCTCCTAAGGCTCACCGAACACTTCGAGTGGACGGACGCTGCCACGGCCGGACTCGAGGAAATAAAGGCCATCCTGGCAACAAACCCCGTCCTGGCCGCGACGAATACCGGCGAACCCATGCTATTATACATTGCCGCAACCCATCAAGTTGTCAGTGCAATGCTCGTCGTCGAACGAGCATCGGACGGACACAAACTACCCCTTCAAAGGCCAGTTTACTATGTGTCCACTGTCCTCACACTGTGCAAATCACGATACCCACATTACCAAAAGATTGCATACGCGGTGTTCATGGCATCCCGAAAGCTACGACACTACTTTCAAGAGTGTTCTATAACAGTAGCCTCGGAAGTACCGCTCAATGATATTATTAACAACCGCGACGCAACGGACCGGATAGCAAAGTGGGCCATAGAGCTCCTCCCATTCGACATAATCTACAAGCCACGGTGAGCCATTAAATCACAAGTCCTAGCTGACTTCGTCGCCGAATGGACAGAGGCCGAACTCCCTAAAGAGTACGACACGTACTCAAATTGGATCATGCATTTCGACGGCTCCAAAATGTTGGCCGGACTGGGGGCTGGCGTCGTTCTGACGTCCCCTACAGGAGACACAGTCCAATACGTACTACAAATTATGTACACGGACTCCAATAACGCAGCCGAATACGAGGCCCTTCTACATGGTCTCTGAATGGCAGTATCCATGGGCATTCAATGTCTAGAAGTACGCGGGGACTCAAACCTCGCGATATCCCAAATAAATGGCGACTTCGACGCCAAAGATCCAAAGATGGCGGCTTATCACAACGCTGTGCTAAAAATGTCAGCTCGGTTTGAGGGACTGGAGTTCCACCACATCGCCCGAGAAAATAATCAGGCAGCAGATGTCCTGGCACGCATCAGAGCAAAGCGAGATGCGGTTCCCCCCAACATCTTCGTAGAAAGATTATTCAAATCATTCGTGATATGGGAGGGGGAACCTTCGGACAACAGCCCGGACCTAACTGCACAACCCGACGCCGAACAATCAGACATAATCGGCGGCCCTGCCACCGAAATTACACAGTCAGCCCACGAAATAATGGCGGTCATCGCCCCGTGGACTGAACCATTCCTAGCCTACCTTACCAGGCAGGAACTCCCTGAGGACAACAACGAGGCATGCTGCATAGTGCGGCGGTCTAAAGCCTATAAAATCCACGAGGGAGAGCTATACAGGAAAAGTACTACAGGAGTCCTTAAAAGGTGTATCTCCGAAGAGGAAGGGCGGAGTCTATTGGCCGAAATCCACGCCGGACTCGGTGGCCACCACGCTGCAGCTCGGTCCCTTGTAAGTAAGGCTTTCCGTACAGGCTTCTATTGGCCGACGGCCCGAGCAGACGCTCATGACCTAGTAAAACGATGCGTCGGTTGTCAGCTCTTTGCCAACTAAAGCCACATGCCACCCACCGCCCTCCGAACTATCCCCATCACTTGGCCTTTCGCGGTCTGGGGGCTTGACATGGTGGGACCCCTTAAAGGTGGAACCCACAAGAAAAAATACTTATTGGTCATGGTGGATAAATTCACCAAATGGATAGAAGCCAAGCCTTTCAAGACGGCCGAATCCGGACCCGTGATAGACTTCATATCCGGGGTCGTACACCGTTATGGTGTCCCCCACAGTATCATCACCGATAATGGCACAAACTTCTCTTCGGATGAGGTAAAGCTGTGGTGCAAAAACATGGGCATCAAGCTCGACTACGCTTCTGTCTATCACCCACAAACTAACGGTCAGGTGGAACATGCAAATGGTCTCATCATGAGCGGCATTAAACCCAGACTAGTGCGGTCCCTTAAGGAATCTAATATGCACTGGGTAGAGGAGCTCGACTCCGTACTCTGGGGGCTGCGGACCACGCCCAACCGTACCATCGGATTCACACCATTCTTTATGGTATACGGCGCTGAGGCAGTTCTGCCCTGCGACATCATTCATGACTCACCTCGAGTGCGCATGTATGAAGAAAGAGAAGCCGAGCTCGATCGGCAGGACAACCTGGACGCTCTGGAGGAGGAGCGAGACGTGGCTAAAGCCCGTTCCGCATTTTATCAACAGCAGGCCCGAAGATATCAAAGCAGAGAAGTACGGGCCAAAAGTTATAATGTTGGCGAACTAGTTCTACGCCTGTCGGACAAGCAAAAGAATAAACTCAAGCCCAAATGGGAAGGTCCATTCATAATCGACCAAGTCCTAACCGGTGGAGCGTACCGCCTGCGAGATGCGTCGGATAACCGACTCGAGCCGAATCCATGGAACGCGACACGTCTCCGAAGATTCTACGCTTAGCACCGGACTCTGTGTTTGTCTCCTTCCTCTGTCCATTATTTGCATTTATTCATTTTTTCTTTACTTTGTCTCCTCCTCTTTTCTTCTAATCCATCACGGGCTCACTACGTGACGCGCAACCCGCGCTTCTTACACCTGGGGGCTTCTTTAACAGAAGCTTGCTTATATGGGCTTCATACCCAACGCATGCGTCAGACTTCCGCATGCACCTTTTCTTCACCATTATATGCATCGATATGACTTAAGTTTTGGCCAAGCTGGGTTGCCTGGCTCCTGTGCTTACCCCTACGTTCCCGATTGTTCGGCTAGGGGTAAAGGGAGCACCTCTGCGATTGTTACTGCCGGATAAGCCGGATGTGTACCTCAGACTGGGTGAAGTCGAAAGCTAGCGTTCTTAAGGGAATATTCGGTCGGTGAACTAAAGATGATCCTTTTTATTTTTTACATGCCCCCAGTCGATTTCCTGCATTTGCAGTCCGGACATGCACTTTAGGGCACGCCACCCCAGCGAAAGGAACCCTTAACGGAACTATTCTCTCTGGAAGATGTTTCTTACTAACCATGTAATATAACATAACTAGTTGGGCACTTGTCTGATAAAGCACTGATGACCCCTATGCCTGGTCTCCATGCATACCTTGGTTTTTCTATAACCATCATGGTATTCGGACACACTCCGGACCGTCAGGTCCCGAGGTCGAAGCGAAAAGGTCGGCAACGACAAACGATCTACAATCCAGCTAGAAGGCATTACATATGTCAATTTTAAATTACACCGTCATTGTGACTGACTGTATTCCTCCTCTATACCATCTAACAGGCTGTCTAATTTACAGTCCTGCTGGGAATACTTTGCGGCCAACTCTACTTGGCCGTACACTAAGCTTACAGGGATCTCCTTCCCATCGGGCCCTACAGGTCCGACCTCGGCCATGTGGTTCGGGTCAGACTTGGTGTAACGCGTCTTCACCATGGCCCAGGCCTCCCTAGCGCCTTGCCGGTAGGCCGATTTCTTCCATAATTGGAAGCGCCGCCGAACTCCTTTCAGCTTCTCAGCAAGCTCTCCAAGATCTTCGGGCATGGAGTAGGAGGGACATAATGCTCGAACAACGCCTTGCATCGCCTGCCGAACTCTATCATGCAGCTGCGCAAGTTCGGGAAGAAGGTCACCCGTAGAATCGGGCATCTCCTCTTCCGGACGACCTGTCAGCATACCTACAGACATAATGCTGTTAACCGGCTTCCTCGCCGAACTTTTTTCGAGAGTTCGTTCAAGCACTTACTATAGATGCCGCGTCGAAGTCGTCGATTCTCCCTCATGGAGTCCGACAATTGGGCTCGAACATCTTTTAGTTCGACGTCCAATTTGGTGTTGGCATCTTGAAGATTGTTCTTCTCCTGCCTCACCCTTGTCAGCACGTTCTCACCAGCCTTCAACTGGCGTAGAAGCTGTTGCCTGTCCGGATCGAGTCCGGCGTCGTCTGCAATACCATTTGTCAGATTGGCACTTAATGCCGCACAATACTAATCTTTTGTTGTATTGTTTACCTGAGGGGATCTCTTTAGACTCCCCTGCCGCTTTAAGTGCGGCCTCTAGTTGGGCCTTGCACCTCTCCAGCTCCTGGGACAGAGCGGTGTTCTTCTCGGTAAGAAACTGCATGTTATATGATCCTTAAATCAGTTATTTTTACTGTTTCAAGTCTCGGGGGCTACTGGTATGTCTATATTTACCAAAAAATTTCTTACCCGTATGTCTTTCACATACTGCTCCGTGGCTCTGGTTAAACCATCTTGAGCAGCACGGAGGTAAGCATCTCCCAAATTAAAGGCATCTAAAGCCTCCTGGGAGAAACAAGCGTCGCGAAGGACTGTCCGGCGACGCCTGTGGTTCATAGCGCTCTCCACCTCGGAATTGGTGGCAGACAGCCTGTCCGCATCCTTTGACGAAGGGGCGTCCGGTGCGTGCCTTGTGCTTGCCTCTGTTTCCGGGCCGGGCGTTGGAGCCTGGCTGGTGGAAACACGATTGGCAACCTCTCTGGATATAGTCCGGCGGGGTCTCTTTGTCCTGAAGGTAGCGCGAATATTAATAATATTAATATACCCTGAAGAAATAAAACACCAGGGAAAATGAGGGTGCGCCATACCGTTGCTCCGGCGTTTCAGTCTGGACTATATTCCTTTTTGCCCCACGGGGCCCTGCGGCCCCTCGTTGGCTAGCTACTGCAGGATCGGCCTCCCGCCTCGGGAATCTCCCCTGCAATGCACGGTTGATTGTTAGAACGACCGGAATCCGTGAAAGAATCCCTTCTAAGGGAATAAAAACTCCGGTGCTTGTCACCTTGGAGGCCGGAATTAGCCCAGGGTAGTCAGCTATGATAGCTACCAGGGCATTGTCCTTGCTTAGCTGGTAAAACACTCCGTCTATGAGCTCCACCGATAGGTCCGGATCCTCTTCGGAGTCCGGATCGAGGGACCGTTCGGGGTCCTCGGGCTGTGGAGGATGGCTGGTTATATCTTTTACATCCCGACGCAGTTCCTACATTAAAGTCGTTAGACTACGTGTTTGATCACATGGACATGAAATGAACGGGAAGGCACGATTGTTTGCATACCCAATTCGGGGGATTGTACATGGAAAATCCACCCTGCGGGTCGACGCGGAGGAATTCCTCCTCTTCTCCCTTGTACAAAGAGGATAAGATCTTTATTAGAGCGGCGGATGAGTCCGGCCCCTTGCGGCCGTGGCGAGTGGCGTCATCTTCTCCGTTGAACTCCCACATGGGGTGGCTTCTGTATTGAAGTGGCTGCACCCCCCCGCATAATGCATATGGCCATGACCTTAATCATGGTTAGCCCGGAATGAGCCAGCAGTCTAATCCGGCCCATTAAGTAAAGGACGTCTCTGTCACTCTCTCTCTGAGGGCTCCGAGGGCGCCAGCTCAGGCGTTTCTTCAGTAGAGCATTGTTGAACTCAGGGAGGCCAATCCGGACAGGGTCCGGCTGCGGGACGTCATCTATGTAAAACCATTCTGAGGGCCAGTCCTCGGATGCCTTCTTCGGGGTTCCGGACAAGTATCCGGTCCCGGCGATGCGCCATACTTCGGCTCCGCCCACTTGATATATGGATCCCTCTTTAGAACGGGGCACCAGGCAGAATATCTTCTTCCACAACGCGAAATGAGCCTCGATGCCTAAAAATAGCTCGCAAAGAGCGACGAAACCCGCAGTATGTAATATAGAGGCGGGCGTGAGATCATGCAGCTGGAGACCGTAGAACTCCAGAAGCCCGCGGAGGAACGGGTGAATCGGAAATCCCAGTCCCCTTATTAGATAAGGGACGAGGCATACCCTCTCTCCTTTCGAAGGATTGGGGGTGTTCTCCGCTTGCTTTCCACCATTATAGGTGGCGAGTCCGGCTCGGACCGAGACCATGCAGGCCTGAGGGAGAAATCCCTTGGCCTGAAGCGACACTAACTCACTGTGAGGGATGGAGAAGCTCTCCCATTCTCCGGGTTTATCACTGGAAGGGCGAGAGGAGGAGCTGCGATGGCTGGCCATGCTGGAATGAGCCTTTGCTGGACGCGCTCTGATGATAACTCGCGGAAGGGAGAAGTGTGATTTAGATCTGAATCCTCATCCCGTCAAATAAGCGGCTCGTTTATGCGGCCAGGGGTTTGAATGTAAAAACGCCCCGGCTGTTCGCATACTTTTGACACATGGAAGACATCCATTATTGGGCGTGGAAGCCAAGGAGCGCTACATCATAAAAATCGGACGTTATTCCTACAGGTACACAGAGTTTGAAGGAGAACCCGCCTTGCAATGCCGAAGACAATCTGCGTGCCGGACTCATCGTCATTGAAGCCTGGTTCGGGGGCTACTGAGGGAGTCCTGAATTAGGGGGTGTTCGGATAGCCGGACTACATCTCCCGCCGGACTCCAGCACTATGAAGATACAAGATTGAAGACTCCGTCCCGTGTCCGGAAGGTTCTTTCCTTGGCGTAGAAGGCAAGCTAGGCGTGCGGATATTCAAGATCTCCTACCAATGTAACCGACTCTGTGTAACCCTAACCCTATCCGGTGTCTATATAAACCGGAGGGTTGTAGTCCGTAGGGGAGAATCATCTTCATACACAATCAAACCATAGGCTAGCTTCTAGGGTTTAGCCTCCTTGATCTCGTGGTAGATCTACTCTTGTACTACCCATATCATCAATATTAATCTAGCAGGAGTAGGATTTTACCTCCACCGGGAGGGCCCGAACCTGGGTAAAACAAAGTGTCCCTTGTCTCCTGTTACCATCCGACCTTGACGCACAGTTCGGGACCCCCTACCCGAGATCCGCCGGTTTTGACACCGACAACTATCATTATCAATGTTGCATCTTTAGGCATTAATATTATGAATATGTGTATCACTACAATCGAGATTCAAGAAAAACAGACGATTCATCAAAAGTGCATGACCATAAAAGATATTATTCATATAAATAGAACAACCATTATTCTCTAACTTAAATGAATAACCATCTCGCAATAAACAAGATCCAAATATGCTAGCACCAAATAACAATTATTGAGGTCTAAAACTAATCTCGAAGGTAGATGTAGATGTAGCGTGCCGACGGCGATCACACCAACCTTGGAACCATTCCCGACGCGCATTGTCACCTTGTCCTTAGCCAATCTTTGTTTATTCCGCAGCTCATGTTTCGAGTTACAAATATGAGCAACCAAACTAGTATCAAATACCCAGGCGCTACTACCAGCATTAGTAAGGAACACATCAATAACATGTATATCAAGTATACCTTTGTTCACTTTTCCATTCTTCTTATCCACCAAATACTTGGGGCAGTTCCACTCCCAGTGACCATTTCCCTTGCAGTTGAAGCACTGAGTTTCAGGCTTGGGTCCAGCTTTGGGCTTCTTCACGGGGGTAGCAACTTGTCATTCTTCACGAAGTTCCCTTTCTTTCCCTTGCCCTTTTTCTTGAAACTAGTGGTCTTGTTAACCATCAACACTTGATGCTCCTTCTTGATTTCTACCTCTCCTGATTTTAGCATAACGAAGAGCTCGGGAATCGTTTTCGTCATCCCTTGCATTTTATAGTTCATCACGAAGCCTTTACAAGTTTATAGCTTGGTGGCAGTGGTTGAAGAACTCTATCAATAATACACTCATCTAGGAGCTCAATTCCCAGCTGAGTCAAGTGGTTGTGATACCCAGACATTTTGAGTATGTGTTCAATGACAGAACTATTCTCCTCCATCTTGTAGCTATAGAACTTGTTAGAGACTTCATGTCTCTCAACCCGGGCATTAGCTTGAAATATTAACTTCAGCTCCTGGAACATCTCATATGCTCCGTGGCGTTCAAAACATTTTTGAAGTACCGGTTCTAAGCCATAAAGCATGGCACACTGAACTATTGAGTAGTCATCAGATCGAGCCTGCCAGATGTTCATAGCATCTGAAGTAGCTCCTACAGCAGGTCTGTCACCTAGCGGTGCATCAAGCACATAATTCTTCTGTACAACAATAAGGATAATCCTCAAGTTGCGGAGCCAGTCTGTATAGTTGCTACCATCATCTTTCAAGTTAACTTTCTCTAGGAACACATTAAAATTCAGGGGAACGGTAGCACAGGCCAGTGATCTACAACATAGATATGCAAAAACTCTTAACACTAAGTTCATGATAAATTAAGTTCAATTAATCAAATTACTAAAGAACTCCCACTTAAATTAACACCCCTCAAGTTATCTAAGTGATACATGATAAAAATCAACTAACCCATGTCCGATTATCACGTGAGATGGGGTAGTCATCAATGGTGAACATCTCTATGTTGATAATATCTACTATATGACTCATGTTCGACCTTTCGGTCTCCATTGTTCAGAGACCATGTCTGTACATGCTAGGCTCGTCAAGTTTAACCCAAGTATTCTTCTTGTATAAAACTGGCTTACACCCGTTGTATGTGAACGTAGAGTCTATCACACCCGATCATCACGAGGTGCTTTGAAACGACGAATTTTAGCAACTGTGCATACTCGGGGAGAACGCTTTTATCTTGAAATTTAGTGAAGGGATCATCTTATAATGCTACCGTTGATCTAAGCAAAATAAGATGCATAAAGGATAAACATCACATGCAATCAATGTTGGGAAACGTTGCATGGAAAATGATACGTCTCCATCGTATCTACTTTCCCAAAACTCTTTTGCCCTTGTTTTGGACTCTAACTTGCATGATTTGAATGGAACTAACCCGGACTAACGCTGTTTTCAGCAAAACTGCCATGGTGTTATTTTTATGCAGAAATAAAAGTTCTCGGAATGACCTGAAACTTCACAGAGAATATTTTTGGAATATATAAAAATATTGGCGAAAGAATCAACCGAGGGGGACCCACCTGCTCTCCACAAGGGTGGGGGCGCGCCCTACCCCCTTGGGCACGCCCCCTGGCATGTGGGTCCCACAAAGCTCCACTGACCTCAACTCTGACTCCATATATTCATGTTCGGGGAGAAAAAATCAGAGAGAAGGATTCATTGCGTTTCACGATATGGAGCCGCCGCCACCTCCTCTTCTTCATCTAGAGGGCAGATCTAGAGTCCGTTTGGGGCTCCGGAGAGGGGAAATTGACGCCGTCGTCATCATCAACCATCCTCCATCACCAATTTCATGATGCTCACCACCATGCGTGATTAATTCCATCATAGGCTTGCTGGACGGTGATGGGTTGGATGAGATTTACCATGTAATCGAGTTAGTTTTGTTAGGGTTTGATCCATAATATCCATAATGTTCTGAGATTGATGTTGCTATGACTTTGCTATGCTTAATGCTTGTCACTAGGGCCCGAGTGCCATGATTTCAGATCTGAACCTATTATGTTTTCATGAATACATATGTGTTCTTGATCCTATCTTGCAAGTTGTAGACACCTATTATGATCTATGATCCACATACCCCAAGGTGACAATAATTGTGATTCTTTCTGGTGATTACCATAGTTTGAGGGGTTCATGTATTCACTAAGTGCTAATGCTTTGGTCCGGTTCTCTATTAAAAGGAGGGCGTAATATCCCTTTGTTTCCATTAGGACCCCGCTATCACAAGAGGGTAGGACAAAAGATGTCGTGCAAGTTCTTTTCCATAAGCACGTATGACTATATTTGGAATACATGCCTACATTCACTACAAAAAAAGACACATCCGTGACATTTTGGGCCGAACGAAAAAAAATTCTGTCATACATATGACACTTCTATGACGATAATTGTGACAAAACCCGGGTATCATCATAGATGTGGTGGGCTTTTAACAGGCTGAAATTAATATAGGTCCAAAATGTTAAACGGGCCCTTAACAGGCCAAAACTAATATCAGGCTGAATTACTAAGTGGGCCTTTAGCAAGTGGGCCCAAAAGCATAGTGTCCAGTTGACGGGCCGAATCTGATATGGGCCATAATTGAGCCCAAAGCCTCTTAAAGGGTCGGACCTGATCTGGGCCGTAATTTGGCCCACAACATGGTAGGCTTTTAACGGGCCGGATCTCATATGGGCCACTATTAGGCCCGGAGTGTGCCAGGCCATTAATGGACCGGATCAAATATGGGCCGGCATTTGGCCCAAAACATGGCAGCCAGTTAATGGGCCGGCCTACTAGGGTCCTCAAAATCTTGTGGGCCTACAGCTAGGCCGGCCCATTAATGTCGGCAAAATCTCGTGGGCCTTTAGCTGGGCCAGCCCATTATGATCCGCAAGAATCTTGTGGGCCTTTACCTTGGCCGGCCCATTATGGCACACAAAAATCTTGTGGGCCTTTACCTGGGCCGGCCCATTATGGCCCGCAAAATCCCATGGGCCTTTAGCTGGGCCAGCCCATTATGGTCCGCAAAATCTCGTGGGCCTTTAGCTGGGTCGGCCCATTATGGTCCGCAAAATCTTGTGGGCCTTCAGTTGGGCCGACCCATTTAAACTTGATGGGCCGGTCCACGTGTCAACATATCATAGGCGCGTCTCGCCCATTGACTGAGTGACACCTGTGCCAACATGGACTTGACACGTGTCTCCTCCAGCCAATGATGATTTTACACGTGGAAAATCCCCATTGGTCGGGGCTGTTAACGGGTTATCGGATCCAAAACCCGACCCGATAGGTTAACGGCGTTCCGTTACGGTGGATGCCATGTGTCGGTCACCCTTGACGAAAGCACTTCTGCGATGCACGATTTATCGTCATGGAAGTGGACACTTCCGTGATGATAATTTTGGCAATGTCATGGAACACTTCTACGACAACACAGGTATGACTATCTTGATTCTGTCATAAATTTTTCATGGATGTACATGCATGACAAAAAACGCGACCTACTATGACAAACACGTATCATCACGGAAGTGTATTTTTGTTGTAGTGATTATATTCATGAATTGGAGCTAGTTCTATGTCACCCTAGGTTATAACTAGTGCATGATGAATGCCATCCGACATAATTCTCCATCATTGATCCATTTCCTATGAGCTCTTCACATATTGATCTTTGCTTCATTACTTTTCCGTTGCCACTGTTAGAATTGCTACAAAACTGCTACTGTTACTTTTATCGTTGTTACTGTTACTTCCATACTACTTTGCTACTAAATATTTTGCTGCAGATATTAAGTCTTTCAGGTGTGGTTGAATTGACAACTCAGCTGCTAATACTTGAGAATATTCTTTGGCTGCCCTTGTGTCGAATCAATAAATTTGGGTTGAATGCTCTACCCTTAAAAACTGTTGTGATCCCTTATACTTGTGGGTTATCAAGACCTTTTTCTGGTGTCATTGCTGGGGAGCATAGCTCTATTCTTTGAGTCAATTGGGATTTATATCTGTTGATCACTATGAGGAATTTGAAAGATACTATAACCAAGTTTTTTCCCTCTACTACAAGGGGAGGTAAGGAACTGCCATCTAACTCTGCACTTGATTCACCTTCTGTTATGAGCAAATTTGCGACACCACCACCTGCTAGTAATCTTAATATGTCACAAGTAATTGATGATGCTACTTCTGCTATGAATGATACTTATGATGATGCCACTACTCTGCTTGATAATGCTATACCTTTGGGTGAATTTCTTGATGAACAACTTGCTAGGGTTAGAGAGAATGAAATTACTGAAACTGAAGATTATGATTCTCCCCCTAGATATGAATTGCCTGAGGTACTTGAGGGTTATATTATGGATGAAGAAACCTCTAGAATTTTTTGCTTGGAATGATAGAGAGGATCTTAAGAAATTGTTAGCTAAGCTAAAAGAAAAATCTTTGAATGCTAGAATGAAATATGATCCTTCATTTGCTACTTCACCTATCGGTGTTACTGATAAGGATTATGAATTCTCTATCGATCCTAAGTTAATTACTTTTGTTGAATCTGATCCTTTCCATGGCTATGAATCTGAAACTGTTGTGGCACATCTTACTAAATTGAATGATATAGCCACCCTATTTGCTCATGAGGAAAAAATTCACTATTATTATATTCTTAAGTTGTTCCTTTCTCATTAAATGGTGATGTTAAGATATGGTTTAATTGTCTTACTCCTGGTTGTGTGCGTAGTCCCCAGGATATGATTTACTACTTCTCTGAAAAATATTTCCCTACTCATAAGAAACAAGCTTCTTTAAAGGAAATATTTAACTTTGTACAAATTGAAGAAGAGAGTCTCCCGCAAGGTTGGGGGAGGCTTCTCCAATTACTTAATGCTTTGCGTGATCATCCTCTCAAGAAAAATGAAATACTTGATATCTTTTATAATGGACTAAACGATGCTTCTAGGGACCACCTAGATAGTTGTGCTGGTTGTGTTTTTAGGGAACGAACTATTGAGCAAGCTGAATTGCTATCGAATATTATATTGATCAATAATAATGATTGGACACTTCCTGAACCAACTCCTAAGCCAACTCCGAAGAAAAGAGGTATTCTATTTCTCAGTCCTGAAGATATGCAAGAGGCAAATAAATCTATGAAAGAAAAAGGTATTAAAGTTGAAGAGTTACGAATTTACCACCTATTGAAGAAATACATGGTCTTAATGCTCCGACACAGGTAGTGGAGGTAAATTCTCTCTATAGATTTGATGAAGGTGATATTCCTCATAATAAGTCTGCTAGCCAATGCTTGGATGAGTTTGATACTTTTATTGTTAAACAAGAGAATTTCAATGCTTATGTTAGTAGACAACTGAAACATAATGCTTATATGGTTGACTACTTGGGTGGTTATGTTAGTAGAACTGTTAATGATCTTAAGCTTATTAGTAAACATGCTTCTATGGTAACAACTCAAGTAGAACAAGTACTCAAGGCACAAAATGATTTGCTGAATGAGATGAATAGTAAAAACAATGATAATGATGTTAGAGTTATGACTAGAGGTGGTAAAATTACTCAGGAACCTCTGTATCCTGAAGGCCGCCCTAAGAGAATTGAACAACAATCTCAGAGAATTAATACTGATGCACCTAGTCCTAGTAATAAAAAGAAAAGGAAAACTGATAGGACTTTGCATGCTTCTAGTGAACCTGTTCCAGACACTTCTGAGAATCCCAATGATATTTCTATTTCTGATGCTGAGATACAATCTGGTAATGAACATGAACCTATTACTAATGTTAACGATGATGTTCATGTTGATGCTCAACCTAGTATTGATAATGATGTAGAGGTTGAACCTGTTGTTGATCTTGATAACCCACAATCAAAGAATCAATGTTGTGATAAGAGAGACTTCATTGCTAGGAAACATGGTAAAGAAAGGGAACTATGGGTTCAGAAACCCATGCCCTTTCCTCCTAAGCCATCCAAGAAAAAGGATGATGTGGATTTTGAGTGCTTTGCTGAAATGATTAGACCTATCTTTTTGCGTATGTGTCTAACTGATATGCTTAAAATGCCTCCTTATGCTAAGTATATGAAAGATATTGTTACAAATAAAAGAAATATACTGGAGGCTGAAATTTCCACCATGCTTGCTGATTATTCTTTTAAGGGTGGAATACCGAAGAAACTCGGAGATCCAGGAATACCAACTATACCTTTAACTACTTTATGTGATCTTGGAGCTGGTGTAAGTGTTATGCCTTTCTCTTTATATCATGGACTTGAATAGAACAAGTTGACACCTACTGAAATCTCTTTGCAAATGGCTGATAAATCAACTGCTATACCCATCGATATTTGTGAGGATGTACCTATCGTAGTTGCAAATTTTACTATCTTAACGTACTTTGTTATTCTTGATATTCCCGAGGACGACAGTATGTCGATTATCCTTGGTAGACCCTTTTTGAATACTGCATGGGCTGTTATTGATTGTAACAAGGGGAATGCCACTTTTCATATTAATGGTAATGAGCATACGGTACACTTTCCGAAGAAACAACCTCAGGTGAATAGTATCAACTCTATTACAGAAACTCCAACAATTATTATTGGAGGTTTTAAATTTCCTATTCCAAAGGTTAAAAAGAAATATGATATTCTTATTGTTGGGGACATGTATATCCCCATTGAGGTAACCTAGTGTTACTCGAAAATTCTCCGATTTCATGTCACTCGGAAGAAGTTTGTTAATAAGACTTGATCAACCTTGTTAATGGATTCCTTTTGATAAGCATGAGATGGATGAATCTAGAAAGCACAAGTCTCTGTACCCACTTTTTACTTTCTGCTGTTTAGATTAAATAAAGAAAAAAATAGTATTTTTTGTCTATTTTCTGAATTATCCGTGCAATAAAAATGTCCCGAAAATAAAAGTTCTCCAAATGCACTGAAATTTTAGTATGATTTTTTATAGAATGTTTTAGAATACTTGGCACTGAACATGCACTAGGGGGCTGCACCAGTGGGCCACATGGGTGGAGGGCACGCCCTACCCCCTGGGTGCGCCCCTGCCTTATGGGTCCCACGTGGACCCCCTCACTTATTCCAGCACCGATCCACTCCTTCCTCGAGAAAAATCCTCCCATTGCTCAAACCCATGTTCTAGCTCATCTTGCTGCCATTTTCGATCTCCTTGCTCAAAGCTCCATTTGCAAAACTATTTTGGGGGATTGTTCATCGGTATGTGACTCCTCCAATGGTCCAATTAGTTTTTTTCTAGTGCTTTATTTATTGCAAATTTTTGCTGTTGTGGTGACCTTGTTCTTGAGCTTGCATGTCAAATTTATACGGTCCAAAGTAGTTTGATGCATGATTTAGCCTCTAGACACTTGTGGGAGTAGTTGCTATCAATTTTGTTGAGTTTGGTTCACTTTTATTTTGAGTCACTAAAAATTCAGAAATCTTCAGAGGTAGAAAATGACGAGGAGATTGTAAAGAGGCTCTTCAAGTCGGGGTTCTAAAGAAAAGGAAAATGAAGAGAAGAAAAAGCCCAAGTACAATCTTCCTTGCACCACGGAGGTTCGGCCGTGTGAATGGCCATGTGATGCATTCTTGGAGGCGGCCGGAAGTTATGAGGATTTATGTTATTTGGCTGGGAATGCAGGCTTCACCGACTTTCTCCATGATAAGTGTGATCAGTACCTCCTACTCACTAATACTTTCATGCAAAATTTTCATTTTCATGCTAGGAGATCACCACCCATGGTGGAATTTTACTTATATGAAGAGCATAAGGAGATGACGCTTTATGACTTTTGTGAGGTTTGTAAATTACCTTATGAGGGCAACGTCGACTGGAAGATTTTATTGATGAAGTTGCCATAGGGGAAAGGAGAAAGGTGTCGGAAGCGAGAGTGTCTAGTTTATATTTTCCTGTTTTGTGCTACTACTCATTATTTGATGGGAGATGTTTAATTGGTTGCGGGGAGAGTGGAGGCCTTAGTGCTCCTGAGCTTGCTATTTTGCGCCATGCTTTACTTCGTGATAAAACTTTTAGTGTGGGCGCTATGGTTACTCGACCGTTGAGTTTGAACCGTACGAAGGATCCTATCTTTGGAGGTATCTATGCCTCTCGTCTTGCTAAACACTTCGAGATACCCATTAGGCACGATAAAAAAGAGGAGAAACTGCTACCCACTATATAGTTAGATTATGAAAGTATGGTAGCACATGATTTTATTAAGAAAGACGATGACAAGAGACTCATTTATAACCTTGTATTTAGTGAGAAGACTTGCCAGATTATTACCTTGCCTGCACCTTCTTTGTTCGATATTCATTTAGGCAAGTACTTGATACGTCTCCAACGTATCTATAATTTTTTATTGTTCCATGCTGTTATATTATCATTCTTGGATGTTTTACAATCATTTTATAGTCATTTTATATCATTTTTGGTACTATCCTATTGACATAGTGCCCAGTGCTAGTTGTTGTTTTCTGCATGTTTTTACATCACAGGAAATCAATACCAAACGGAGGCCAAATGCAGCAAAACTTTTTGTTGGTTTTTTCTGACCAAAAGACATCCAATGGGCCGAAGAAGCACCTGGGGGGTGCCCCGAGGGGGGCACAACCCACCAGGGCATGCCTTGAGGCCCAGGCGCGCCCAGGTGGGTTGTGCCCACCTCGGTGGCCTCCCGCACCGCCTCTTTGCTCTGTAAATACCCAAATATTCCAGAAACTCTAGGGGAGTCGACGAAAATCAATTCCAGCTGCCGCAAGTTCCAGAACCACCAGATCCAATCTAGACACCATCACGGAGGGGTTCATCATGTCCACTGGTGCCTCTTCGATGATCTGTGAGTAGTTCTTTGTAGACCTACGGGTTCGTAGTTAGTAGATAGATGGCTTCCTCTCTCTCTTTTGATTCTCAATACAATGGTGTCTTGGAGATCCATATGATGAAACTCTTTTGGCGGTGTGTTTGTTGGGATCCGATGAACTTTGAGTTTATGATCAGATTTATCTTTTTATCCATAAAAGTTATTTGAGTCTTCTTTGATCTCTTATATGCATGATTGCTTATAGCCTCATATTTCTTCTTCGATATTTGGGTTTTGTTTGGCCAACTTGATCTATTTATCTTGCAATGGGAAGAGGTGCTTTGTAATGGGTTCGATCTTATGGTGCTTGATCCCAGTGACAGAAGGGGAACCGACACATATGTATCGTTGCTATTAAGGATAAGAATATGTGGTCTATTTCTACATAAATAGATCTTGTTTAGATCATGTCATCATTCTTATTGCATTACTCTGTTTCTCCATGAACTTAATACACTAGATGCATGTTGGATAGCGGTTGATGTGTGGAGTAATAGCAGTACTAGTACATGCAGGCAGGAGTCGGTCTACTAATCTTGGAAGTGATGCCTATATAATGATCATTGCCTGGATATCGTCATGATTATTTGAAGTTCTATCAATTGCCCTACAGTAATTCGTTTACCAATCGTTTACTATTTTTCTCGAGAGAAGGCACTAGTGAAATCTACAGCTCCCGGGCCTCTTCTTTATTACATTTGCCTTTGCGATCTATTTCATTTGCTTCTATTTTAAGATCTATTAAATAAAAACTACAAAAATACCTTGTTGCACTTTATTTTATTTGCGATATATTTATCCAATCTATTACAACTTTACCCCATCCTTTTGCCAATTTCTTGCACCGTTACCCGAAAGGGATTGACAACTGCTTTAACACGTCGGGTTGCAAGTATTTGTTATTTGTGTGCACGTGTTGTTTACGTAGTGTTGCTTGGTTCTCCTACTGGTTCGATAATCTTGGTATCATCACTGAGGGAAATGCCTACCTCGCTGTGCTGCACCATCCCTTCCTCTTTGGGGAAATACCGACGTAGTTCTAGCAGACATCAGTACTTCATCATGCCCACGGACATTTACGCATACTAGGAGGGGATGCGATCCCCAGTTCCTGAGCTAGAGCCATCACCTGATCCATATCAGGAGACTATTTATCAGTGGGATCTGTGGGAGCTCGCTAACCAGTGGAACCCCCAGGATCCTCCTGAGTACACTGGAGAGGGTCACTTTGATCCATGGGCCTAGACCAACTTAGGCCAAAAGCCTAAGCTTGGGGGAGTACGTATTTCTCACTGACATTACATTCATGTCCACACACTCATCCCAGTTGTCAGTGTTTGTCACGGGAAACCACGACCACCTATGGGGCAATGAGCCCCTTTTTGGTTCGGCGGGGGGATGGGCACATTGCACAAAGAGCGGAGAAGCGTCGGGAAGCACAACAGAGATCACACGGGCGATTTTTACCCAGGTTTAGGCCGCCGTAAGGCGTAAAACCCTACTCATGCTTTGGTGGATTGATGGTGAGAAATGATGGGGGACGTAGCACACTTGCCCGGCAAGGTCGCCTTGGGACAAGAGTGGCTATGCGCGTATGAGTGTGTGGGGGGTTCAACTCGCTAACCCTTTCTATGGTCGCCATGGGCCTCCTTTTATAGATCAAGGGTCATCACAATGGCAAAGTAGTCATTATGCAATGATATGATAGCAAACAGTGCTATCATACCTAATTCAGCAGACGTGCCAGGGCGCATTAGATGCATCGCTTAGTGTCGCATCACTGTGTGCCTGGCAAGCCTTGTCGGGCTGTTTCGCCAGCTTCACGCTGATACGTCTCCAACATATCTATAATTTTTGATTGCTCCATGCTATATTATCTACTGTTTTGGACTATATTGGGCTTTATTTTCCACTTTTATATTATTTTTGGGACTAACCTATTAACCGGAGGCCCAGCCCAGAATTGCTGTTTTTTGCCTATTTTAGTGTTTCGAAGAAACGGAATATCAAACAGAGTCCTAACAGAAAAATCCTTTCTGGAACGTGATTTTCTTCCCTAATAAGATCCAGGAGACTTGGACCCTACGCCAAGGAAGCTCCGAGGAGGGCACGAGGTAGGGGGGCACACCCTACACCCCCAGGCGCGCCCCCACCCTCGTGGGTCCATCGAAGCTCCACCGACGTACTTCTTCCTCCTATATATATCCACGTACCCCCAAACGATCAGAACAGGAGCCAAAAACCTAATTCCACCACCGCAACTTTCTGTATCCACGAGATCCCATCTTGGGGCCTGTTCCGGAGCTCCGCCGGAGAGGGCCGTCATCACGGAGGGATTCTACATCATCATAGCCTCTCCGATGAAGTGTGAGTAGTTTACCTCAGACCTTCGGGTCCATAGTTATTAGATAGATGACTTCTTCTCTCTTTTTGGATCTCAATACAATGTTCTCCCCTCTCTTGTGGAGATCTATTTGATGTAATCTTCTTCTTTTGTGGTGTGTTTGTTGAGACCGATGAATTGTGGGTTTATGATCAAGTCTATCTATGAATAATATTTGAATCTTCTCTGAATTCTTGTATGTATGATTGGTTATCTTTGCAAGTCTCTTCGAATTATCCGTTTGGTTTGGCCGACTAGATTGGTAGTTCTTGCCATGGAGAAGTGCTTAGCTTTGGGTTCGATCTTGCGGTGTCCTTTCCCAGTGACAGAAGGGGCAGCAAGGCACGTATTGTATCGTTGCCATCGAGGATAACATGATGGGGTTTATTTCATATTTCATGAATTTATCTCTCTACATCATGTCATCTTGCTTAAAGCGTTACTCTGTTTTTAACTTAATACTCTAGATGCATGCTGGATAGCGGTCGATGAGTGGAGTAATAGTAGCAGATGTAGAATCGTTTCGATCTACTTGTCACGGACGTGATGCCTATATACATGATAATGCCTAGATATTCTCATAACTATGCTCAATTCTGTCAATTGCTCAACAGTAATTTGTTCACCCACCGTAGAAAACTTATGCCCTTGAGAGAAGCCACTAGTTAAACCTATGGCCCCTGGGTCTATTCTAACCATATCAATCTCCATCACTTTAATCTTGCTTTGTTTTTACTTTGCCTTTTACTTTTCACTTTGCATCTTTATATCAAAAATACCAAAAAGATTATCTCTATCAGATCTCACTCCCGTAAGAGACCGTGAAGGGATTGACAACCCCTAATCGCGTTGGTTGCGAGTTGCTATCGATTTGTGCAGGTACGAGGGACTTGAGGTGGCCTCCTACTGGATTGATACATTGGTTCTCAAAAACTGACGGAAATACTTACGCTACTCTGCTGCATCATCCTCTCCTCTTCGGGGAAAACCAAAGCAAGCTCAAGAGGTAGCAAGAAGAATTTCTGGCGCCGTTGCCGGGGAGTCTATGCAGAAAGTCAACATACCAAGTACCCATCACAATCCCTATCTCCCGCATTACATTAGTTGCCATTTGCCTCTCGTTTTCCTCTCCCCCACTTCACCCTTGCCATTTTATTCGCCCTCTCTTTCCCAATATCCTTCTCCTTCTCCTTCTCTGTTTGCCTTTTCTCGCTTGCCTTTTGTTTGCTCGTGTGTTGGATTGCTTGTTTGTCGTGATGGCTCAAGATACTACCAAATTGTGTGACTTCACCAACACCAACAATAATGATTTCCTTAGCACTCCGATTGCTCCTCTTGCCAATACTGAATCTTGTGAAATCAATACTGCTTTGTTGAATCTTGTTATGAAAGATCAATTCGCCGGCCTTCCTAGTGAAGATGCCGCTACTCATCTGAATAGCTTCGTTGATTTATGTGATATGCAAAAGAAAAAAGATATCGATAATGATGTCGTTAAATTGAAGCTATTTCCTTTTCGCTTAGAGATCATGCTAAAGCTTGGTTTTCGTCTTTGCCTAAAAATAGTATTGATTCTTGGAACAAGTGCAAAGATACTTTTATCTCTAAGTATTTTCCTCCCGCTAAGATCATCTCTATTAGAAACGATATTATGAATTTTAAGCAACTTGATCACGAACATGTTGCACAAGCTTGGGAGAGAATAAAATTAATGATACGTAATTGCCCTACTCATGGTTTAAATTTGTGGATGATTATACAAAAAAATTATGCCGGATTGAATTTTGCTTCTAGAAATCTTTTAGATTTGGCTGCGGGAGGCACTTTTATGGAAATCACTTTAGGAGATGCTACTAAACTCCTAGATAATATTATGGTTAATTATTCTCAATGGCATACTGAAAGATCTTCTACTAAAAAAGTGCATGCGATAGAAGAAATCAATGTTTTGAGTGGAAAGATGGATGAACTTATGAAATTATTTGCTACTAAGAGTGTTCTTCTGATCCTAATGATATGCCTTTGTCTACTTTGATTGAGAATAACAATGAGTATTTGGATGTGAATTTTGTTGGTAGGAATAATTTTGGTAACAACGCGTATAGAGGGAATTTTAATCCTAGGCCATATCCTAGTAATCCTTCTAATAATTATGGAAATTCCTACAACAACTCTTATGGAAATTATAATAAGATGCCCTCTGAATTTGAGAATAGTGTTAAAGAGTTTATGAACTCACAAAAGAATTTATTGCTTTGCTTGAAGAGAAATTGCTTAAAGTTGATGATTTGGCTAGGAACATTGATAGAATTTCTCTTGAGGTTGATTCTTTAAAGCTTAGATCTATTTCTCCTAAGCATGATATCAATGAGTCTCTCAAAGCTATGAGAATTTCCATTGATGAGTGCAAGGAAAGAACCGCTAGGATGCGTGCGTCAAAAGATGCCTTTATTAAAGCGTGTTCTTCCAATACCTATGAAAATCAAGATGAAGATCTAAAAGTTATTGATATGTCCCCTATCAAATCTTTGTTTTGTAATATGAATCTTGATGAAACTGAATATGATCTTCCTTTACCTAGAAGGCGTTCCAAAAATTTGGAGTATTTAGATCTTTATGATGAAATTGATGAAAGTGGGATTGAAAGAAATAAAAATATAGATGTTGCTAAACCCACTATATTGGATTTCAAGGAATTTAATTATGAAAGTTGCTCTTTGAATGATTGTATTTCCTTGTAGCAATCCGTGCTAAATTCTCCACATGCTTATAGTCAAAAGAAAGCCTTCACCGAACATATTGTTGATGCCTTGATGCAATCTTATGAAGAAAAACTAGAGTTGAAAGTTTCTATCCCTAGAAAACTCTATGATGAGTGGGAACCAACTATTAAAATTAAAATCAAAGATCATGAGTTTTATGCTTTGTGTGATTTGTGTGCTAGTGTCTCCACTATCCCCAAGACTGTGTGATTTGCTAGATTTCCGCGATCTTGAAAATTGCTCTTTAAACTTGCATCTCGCGGATTCTACTATTAAGAAACCTATGGGAAGGATTAATGATGTTCTTATTGTTGCAAATAGGAATTATGTGCCCGTAGATTTCATTGTTATTGATATAGATTGCAATCCTTCTTGCCCTATTATTCTTGGCAGACCTTTCCTTAGAACGGTTGGTGCGATTATTGATATGAAGGAAGGGAATATTAGATTCCAATTTCCATTAAAAAAAGGCATGGAACACTTTCCAAGAAAGAAAATAAAATTGCCATATGAAACCATCACAAGAGCCACTTATGGATTGCCTTCCAAAGATGGCAATACCTAGATCTATCCTCGCTTTTATGCCTAGCTAGGGGCGTTAAACGATAGCGCTTGTTGGGAGGCAACCCAATTTTATTTTTAGTTTTTTTGTGTTTTTCTTCTGTTAGGAAATAAATAACCCATCTACCTTCTGTTTGGATGTGGTTTTGTGTTTTAATTAGTGTTTGTGCCAAGCTAGACCTATTGGATCTTCTTGGATGATAGTTATTTGATCTTGCTGTAATTTCCAGAAACTTTGCGTTCAGTGCCCGAATTATTAAAATTCATCAGAACGTGATAAAATACTTATTCCAATTGCTGCTGATCAACAAACAAATTTTCCAGGTCGTCTAGTTTTGGTAGATGTTTTGGACTTCCAGAAGTTTGCGTTAGTTACAGATTACTACAGACTGTTTTGTTTTTGACAGATTCTATTTTTCGTGTGTTGTTTGCTTATTTTGATGAATCTATGGTTAGTAAAATAGTTTATAATCCATAGAGAAGTTGGAATACAGTAGGTTTAACACCAATATAAATAAAGAATGAGTTCATTACAGTACCTTGAAGTGGTTTTATGTTTTCTTTCTCTAACGGAGCTCACGAGATTTCTATTGAGTTTTGTGTTGTGAAGTTTTCAAGTTTTGGGTGAATTCTTTTGATGGATTATGGAACAAGGAGTGGCAAGAGCCTAAGCTTGGGGATGCCCATGGCACCCCCAAGATTATCCAAGGACACCAAAAAGTCAAAGCTTGGGGATGCCCCGGAAGGCATCCCCTCTTTCGTCCACTTCCATCGGTAATCTACTTGGAGCTATATTTTTATTCACCAACATGATATGTGTTTTGCTTGGAGCGTCTTGTATTATTTGTGTCTTTATTTGTTAGTGTTACACAATCATCCTTGCTGTACACACCTTTTGATAGAGCCATACTTAAATTGGAATTTGATAGAATACTCTTTGTGCTTCACTTATATCTTTTGAGCTATGTAGTTTTGCTCTATGTGCTTCACTTATATCTTTTGAGCGTTATAATTTTGCTCTATGTGCTTCACTTAGATCTTTTAGAGCACGGTGGTGGTTTGTTTTAAATAAACTATTGATCTCTCATGCTTCACTTAAATTACTTTGAGAGTCGTAATAGCATGGTAAATTGCTTAATATTAATATGCTTGGTATTCATGATTTGTGAAATTTTCTTTTGAGTGCGTTGAATACTAAGAAAAGATTGAAGCATGATAATTGTTTTGAGATATGGAGGTGGTAATATTAGAGTCATGCTAGTGGAAGTAGTTGTGAATTTAAAGAATACTTGTGTTGAAGTTTGTGATTCACGTAGCATGCATGTATGGTGAACCGTTATGTAACGAAGTCGGAGCATGAAGTGTTTATTGATTGTCCTCCTTATGAGTGGCGGTCGGGGACGAGCGATGGTCTTTTCCTACCAATCTATCCCCCTAGGAGCATGCGCGTAATACTTTGCTTTGATAACTTCTAAATTTTTGCAATAAGTATATGAGTTCTTTATGACTAATGTTGAGTCCATGGATTATATGCACTTTTTCCCATCCTTCCACCATTGCTAGCCTCTCTAATACCGCACACTTTTCGCCGGTATCATACACCCACCATATATCTTCCTCAAAACAGCCACCATACCTACCTATCATGTCATTTCCATAGCCATTCCGAGATATATTGCCATGCAACTTTCCACCGTTCCGTTTATTATGACACGCTCCATCATTGTCATATTGCTAGCATGATCATGTAGTTGACATCGTATTTGTGGCAAAGCCACCATTCATAATTCTTTCATACATGTCACTCTTGATTCATTGCATATCCCGGTACCCCACCGGAGGCATTCATATAGAGTCATATCTTGTTCTGAGTATCGAGTTGTAATTGTTGAGTTGTAAGAAAAATAAAAGTGTGATGATCATCATTTTTTAGAGCATTGTCCCAAGTGAGGAAAGAATGATTGAGACCATGATTCCCCCACAAGTCGGGATGAGACTCCGGACGAAAAAAGAGGCCATAAAAGAAGGCCCAAATAAAAAAATTGAGAGAAAAAGAGAGAAGGGACAATGTTACTATCCTTTTACCACAATTGTGCTTCAAAGTAGCACCATGATCTTCATGATAGAGAGTCTCCTATGTCGTCACTTCCATTTACTAGTGGGAATTTTTCATTATAGAACTTGGCTTGTATATTCCAATGATGGGCTTCCTCAAAATGCCCTAGGTCTTCGTGAGCAAGCGAGTTGGATGCACACCCACTTAGTTTCTTTTGTTGAGCTTTCATATACTTATAGCTCTAGTGCATCCGTTGCATGGCAATCCCTACTCACTCACATTGATATCTATTAGTGGGCATCTCCATAGCCCGTTGATACGCCTAGTTGATGTGAGACTATCTTCCCCTCTTTTTGTCTTCTCCACAACCACCATTTTATTCCACATATAGTGCTATATCCATGGCCCACGCTCATGTATTGCGTGAAGGTTGAAAATGTTGGGGAACGTTGCAGAAAATTAAAATTTTTCCTACGGTTTCACCAAGATCCATCTATGAGTTCATCTAGCAACGAGTCATGGGAGAGAGAGATTGCATCTACATACCACTTTGTAGATCGCGAGCGGAAGCGTTCAATGAACGGGGATGAAGTAGTCGTACACACCGTGATCCAAATCACCGGAGATCCTAGCACCGAAAGCACGGCACCTCCGCGTTCAACACACGTACGGTCAGCGTAACGTCTCCTTCTTCTTGATCTAGCAAGGCAAAGGAGAGGTTAGGGAAGAATACTCCAGCAGCAGCACGATGGCGTGGTGATGGTGGAGCCGCAGTACTCCGACAGGGCTTCGCCGAGCTCTACGGAGGAGGAGGTGTTGGAGAGGGAGAGGGAGGCGCCAGGGCAAAGGGTGCGCTTCCCCCTCCCCTCCCCCCTTTATATAGGCCTCTGGGGGGGGGCGCCGGCCCTGGGAGATCTGATCTCCCAAGGGGGGCGGCGGCCAGGGAGGTTTCCCTCCCCCCAAGCCATCTAGGAGGTGCCTTCCACCACTAGGACTCCTCCCTTTTGGAACCCTAGGCGCATGGGCCCTTTGGGGCTGGTTCCCCTTGGCCCATGCAGGCCAAGGTGCACCCCCTAAGGCCCATGTGGCCCACCGGGGCTGGTGGCCCCACCTGGTGGACCCCCGGGACCCCTCCGGTGGTCCCGGTACAATACCGATAACCCCGAAATTTGTCCCGATGGCCGAAACAGCACTTCCTATATATAATTCTTTACCTCCGGACTATTCCGGAACTCCTCGTGACGTCCGGGATCTCATCCGGGACTCCTAACAACATTCGGGTTACTGCACATACATATCCCTACAACCCTAGCGTCACCGAACCTTAAGTGTGTAGACCCTACGGGTTCGGGAGACATGCAGACATGACCGAGACGGCTCTCGGGCAATAACCAACAGCGGGATCTGGATACCCATGTTGGCTCCCACATGCTCCACGATGATCTCATCGGATGAACCACGATGTCAAGGATTCAATTAATCCCGTATACGATTCCCTTTGTCAATCGGTATTTTACTTGCCCGAGATTCGATCGTCGGTATCCCAATACCTCGTTCAATCTCGTTACCGGCAAGTCACTTTTCTCATACCGTAATGCATGATCCTGTGATGAAACACTTTGATCACATTGAGCTCATTATGATGATGCATTACCGAGAGGGCCCGGTGATACCTCTCCGTCAAGCGGAGTGACAAATCCCAGTCTCAATCCATGTCAACCCAACAGATACTTTCAGAGATACCCGTAGTATACCTTTATAGTCACCCAGTTACGTTGTGACGTTTGGCACACCCAAAGCACTCCTACGGTATCCGGGAGTTACACGATCTCATGGTCTAAGGAAAGGATACTTGACATTGGAAAACTCTAGCAAACGAACTATGCGATCTTATGCTATGTTTAGGATTGGGTCTTGTCCATCACATCATTCTCCTAATGATGTGATCTCGTTATCAATGACATCCAATGTCCATAGTCAGGAAACCATGACTATCTGTCGATCAACGAGCTAGTCAACTAGAGGCTCACTAGGGACATATTGTTGTCTGTTATTCACACATGTATTACGATTTCCGGATAACACAATTATAGCACGAATAAAGACAATTATCATGAATAAGGAAATATAATAATAATGCTTTTATTATTGCCTCTAGGGCATATTTCCAACAGTCTCCCACTTGCACTAGAGTCAATAATCTAGTTACATTGTGATGAATCAAACACCCATAGAGTTCTGGTGCTGATCATGTTTTGCCTTAGGGAGAGGTTTAGTCAACGGATCTGCGACATTCAGATCCGTGCACTTTACAAATTTCTACGTCTCCATCTTGAACATTTTCACGAATGGAGTTGAAGCGACGCTTGATGTGCCTGGTCTTCTTGTGAAACCTGGGCTCCTTTGCAAGTGCAATAGCTCCAGTGTTGTCACAGAAGAGCTTGATTGGCCCCGACGCATAGGGTATGACTCCGAGGTCAGTGATGAACTCCTTCACCCAAATTGCTTCATGTGCTGCCTCCGAGGCTGCCATGTACTCCGCTTCACATGTAGATCCCGCCACGACGCTTTGCTTGCAACTGCACCAGCTTATTGCCCCACCATTCAAAATATACACGTATCTGGTTTGTGACTTAGAGTCATCCAGATCTGTGTCGAAGCTAGCGTCGACGTAACCTTTTACGACGAGCTCTTCGTCACCTCCATAAACGAGAAACATTTCCTTAGTCCTTTTCAGGTACTTCAGGATATTCTTGACCGCTGTCCAGTGTTCCTTGCCGGGATTACTTTGGTACCTTCCTACCAAACTTACGGCAAGGTTTACATCAGGTCTGGTACACAGCATGGCATACATAATAGAACCTATGGCTGAGGCATAGGGGATGACGTTCATCTCTTCTATATCTTCTGCCGTGGTCGGACATTGAGCTGAGCTCAATTTCACACCTTGTAACACAGGTAAGAACCCTTTCTTAGATTGATCCATATTGAACTTCTTCAATATTTTATCAAGGTATGTGCTTTGTGAAAGACCTATGAGGCGTCTCGATCTATCTCTATAGATCTTGATGCCTAATATATAAGCAGCTTCTCCAATGTCCTTCATTGAAAAACTTTTATTCAAGTAGGCCTTAATGTTGTCCAAGAGTTCTATATCATTTCCCATCAAAAGTATGTCGTCTACATATAATATGAGAAATGCTACAGAGCTCCCACTCACTTTCTTGTAAACACAGGCTTCTCCATAAGTCTGTGTAAACCCAAACGCTTTGACCATCTCATCAAAGCGAATGTTCCAACTCCGAGATGCTTGCACCAGCCCATAAATCAAGCGTTGGAGCTTGCACACCTTGTCAGCATTCTTAGGATCAACAAAACCTTCCGGCTGCATCATATACAATTCTTCCTTAAGGAAACCATTAAGGAATGCCGTTTTGACGTCCATTTGCCATATCTCATAATCATAGTATGCGGCAATTGCTAACATGATTCGGACGGACTTCAGCTTCGCTACCGGTGAGAAAGTCTCATCGTAGTCAATTCCTTGAACTTGTCGATAACCCTTAGCGACAAGCCGAGCTTTATAGATGGTAACATTTCCATCCGCGTCTGTCTTCTTCTTAAAGATCCATTTATTTTCTACGGCTTGCCGTTCAACGGGCAAGTCAGTCAAAGTCCATACTTCGTTTTCATACATGGATCCTATCTCGGATTTCATGGCTTCCAGCCATTTGTCGGAATCCGGGCCCGCCATTGCTTCCTCATAGTTCGAAGGTTCACCGTTGTCTAACAACATGATTTCCAAGACAGGGTTGCCGTACCACTCTGGTGCGGAACGTGTCCTTGTGGACCTTCGAATTTCAGTAGGAGCTTGATTAGAAGTATCTTGATCATCATCATTAATTTCCTCTCTAGTCGGTGCAGGCACCTCAGGAACGATTTCTTGAGTTTCGCCATTTTCCGGTTCAAGAGGTAACACTTCATCAAGTTCTACTTTCCTCCCACTTACTTCTTTCGAGAGAAACTCTTTCTCTAGAAAGGATCCATTCTTGGCAACAAAGATCTTGCCTTCGGATCTGAGGTAGAAGGTATACCCAACAGTTTCTTTAGGGTATCCTATGAAGACGCATTTTTCCGACTTGGGTTCGAGCTTTTCAGGTTGAAGTTTCTTGACATAAGCATCGCATCCCCAAACTTTTAGAAACGACAGCTTAGGTTTCTTCCCAAACCATAATTCATACGGTGTCGTCTCAACGGATTTCGACGGAGCCCTATTTAAAGTGAATGCGGCAGTCTCTAAAGCATAGCCCCAAAAAGATAGCGGTAAGTCGGTAAGAGACATCATAGATCGCACCATATCTAATAGAGTGCGATTACGACGTTCGGACACACCATTACGCTGAGGTGTTCCAGGCGGCATGAGTTGTGAAACTATTCCACATTTTCTTAAGTGTGTGCCAAATTCATGACTCAAGTATTCTCCTCCATGATCTGATCGTAGAAACTTGATCCTTTCATCACGCTGATTTTCAACCTAACTCTGAAATTCTTTGAAATTTTCAAAGGTCTCAGATTTGTGTTTCATTAAGTAGACATACCCATATCTACTCAAGTCATCAGTGAGGGTGAGAACATAACAATAGCCACCGCGAGCCTCAACACTCATTGGACCGCACACATCGGTATGTATGATTTCCAACAAGTTGGTTGCTCGCTCCATTGTTCCTGAGAACGGAGTCTTGGTCATTTTACCCATGAGGCATGGTTCGCACGTGTCAAATGATTCATAATCAAGAGACTCTAAAAGTTCATCTGCATGGAGCTTCTTCATGCGTTTGACACCTATGTGACCAAGGCGGCAGTGCCACAAATATGTGGGACTATTGTTATCAACTTTAACTCTTTTGGTATTCACACTATGAATATGTGTATCATCACGTACGAGATTCATCAAGAATAAATCATTAACCATCGGAGCATGACCATAAAACATATCTCTCATATAAATGGAACAACCATTATTCTCGGATTTAAATGAGTAGCCATCTCGAATTAAACGAGATCCAGACACAATGTTCATGCTCAAACTTGGCACTAAATAACAATTATTGAGGTTTAAAACTAATCCCGTAGGTAAATGTAGAGGCAGCGTGCCGACGGCGATCACATCGACCTTGGAACCATTCCCGACGCGCATCGTCACCTCGTCCTTCGCCAGTCTCCGTTTATTCCGCAGCTCCTGCTTTGAGTTACAAATGTGAGCAACTTCACCGGTATCAAATACCCAAGAGCTACTACGAGTACTGGTAAGGTACACATCAATTACATGTATATCACATATACCTTTGGTTTTGTCGGCCTTCTTGTCCGCTAAGTATTTGGGGCAGTTCCGCTTCCAGTGACCACTTCCCTTGCAATAAAAGCACTCAGTCTCGGGCTTGGGTCCATTCTTTGGCTTCTTCCCGGCAACTTGCTTACCGGGCGCGGCAACTTCCTTGCCGTCCTTCTTGAAGTTCCTTTTACCCTTGCCCTTCTTGAACTTAGTGGTTTTATTCACCATCAACACTTGATGCTCCTTCTTGATTTCTACCTCTGCTGATTTTAGCATAGCATATACCTCAGGAATGGTCTTTACCATCCCCTGTATATTGTAGTTCATCACAAAGCTCTTGTAGCTAGGTGGAAGCGACTGGAGGATTCTGTCAATGACCACTTCATCCGGGAGATTAATTTCCAGTTGAGTCAAGCGGTTGTGCAACCCAGACATTTTGAGTATGTGCTCACTGACAGAGCTATTTTCCTCCATCTTACAGCTAAAGAATTTGTTGGAGACTTCATATCTCTCGACCCGGGCATGAGCTTGGAAAACCATTTTCAGCTCTTCGAACATCTCATATGCTCCATGTCTCTCAAAACGCTTTTGGAGCCCCGGCTCTAAGCTGTAAAGCATGCCGCACTGAACGAGGGAGTAATCATCGCAGCGTGACTGCCAAGCGTTCATAACGTCTTGTTCTGCAGGGAGAATAGGTGCGTCACCCAGCGGTGCTCGTAGGACATAATCTTTCTTGGCAGCTATGAGTGTCGGTGTACTAAAGTAGGGGTACCTTAGTACCCCAGACTTGTGCACGGGCAGTTGTAGCACCCTGCGGCGAGGCCCGCCCAGGAAGCGCCAAGAGAAGACCAAGCATTCAGGACAAGGCCCCCGGCAAGAGGAGCTTGCCGGGACCAAGAAGACAAGACCCCGGCAAGAGGAGCTTGCCGGGACGACTGAGCCCATGTAATACCATCCAAGAACAAAGTATACGAGACAGAAGATCGAGACCCCGACAAGAGGAGCTTGTCGGGAAGGCCGAACTCAGGCACCACAAGAGAAGCCCGCCACGGCGCGCCATGCGCCCCGGCAAGGCCTGATAGCCGGCAAGCTATCAGGCACAGGAAGACGACCCCCGCGGCAAGCCACTTGCCGCGGCAAATCGCCACCTCAGGACTGCGCTCCAGCTCACCCGCCCACGCGTCGCTCCGGGGTTTCCCCCAAAGGCACGTGGCGGGGCACCGCGCAGCCAGGGGCATGCGGTGGCATGCAGCCACCACCGTGGCGAGCGGTGGCGCACCTAACGGTCCGCCTCGGTGCTGTCCAGGCGACCGTGACGGGCATTTAATGCCCTTGTCCCCTACCGTCAGAAGTAGGTATGATAACACTGTGCCGCACTGTAGCGCCACCGTTCCCGCACTGTTACAACTTCCACCCCTTTTACACTTTTACCCCTTTCTCTTACGTTGACACCTGTCGGTGACCCCTTTGCGCTATAAAAGGAGGCCCGTGTGCAACGTAGAGGGGGTTCAGCGGTTCGGAGGTTCGGAGATTCGGAATCCGGACAGCCATACGCTCGGTGTAGCTAGCTCTCCAAGCTCCCGAGCTCCCCAGTTCAATACAACCAAGCAGGAGTAGGGTTTTACGCGTCCATCGCGGCCCGAACCTGGGTAAACCGCCCGTGTGCTCGCCTCGATCTGCTCTCCGTGCTCCCTCCGCCCCCCTCACCGGACAACGAAAGGGGCTCCGGCCCCATAGGTGCTCGCGGGGGACGCCGTCCGCCCCGACATCTTTGGCGCGCCAGGTAGGGGGTGCGTCGAGGTCGTGCGGATCAGATCCGGCGTTCGCGCGAGCGCGCTCTTCGTCAGCTTCTCCGAATTCGCTAGCTTCATCAACACCATGGCCCCGAAGAAGAAGGCTTCGGAGGTCGCGGGCCCGTCCGCGTCTCTTCCACCGCTACCGGAGCCAACGGTGGGCGGGGGAGACGCCGTCGGAGGGGTGGCCACCGGCGAGAACACTCGCGGCGCCACCAAATCCAAGAACAGGGCGGACGACCGAGCCTCGGCCTCCGAGGGCGCGTCGCATCCGACCCGACAAACGACGACCCAGCAGCGCCATGCCACAGGGGGTGGCATCCGCTTGCTGGACCAAGGGCAAACTGGAGGTTCACGGGACGCCCCGAAGCCCCCGTCCGGACACGGGCAAGGCGAAGGCGCCGGGGAGGGACCCCGCTCTTTCTAACACTGTTAGGAGTCCGAGCGTATCCCGCTCCTCGCGCCACTCGCCCCCGCTCCCCTCCACTCCGGCAGAAGCGCTCGCGAGAGCGCAACTGCTCCTCGACTACCCTCCAGCGGCTGACAAGGCCGAAGGCTGGAGGGCCACCATCCAGAGCCTGATCGCCTTTGCCAACAACGACACGCCGCAGCAGCCGGCGACCTCACGGCCACGGCAGGTCGAGAGGACGAAGGCCGACGGCGACAAGACCGCCGGGGGTGCAACCACCATGCACTCCCCGGCGCAGAAGCAGAAGACGCCGCCCCGCTGGAGCAACGCCGACGACGGCTCTACAGCGTCGTCAGACCCGCGGACTCGCCGGGACCAGCGCCGAGTCCTCGACGAGCGGCAGCAAGAAGACGCTCGAACAAGGATTGAGCGCCGCCGAGAAACTCGGCGGCAATCAGACCAGCGGGCTGGAAACGCTGTTGACGCGCACGCGCTCGGTGAACCAGGTGACTTACCGTACGCGGCAGGTTGCCCTGCGTTCACCCGTGAGCTGCGGCGCGTCCGGTGGCCCAGCACGAAGAACTTCAAGCCCGACGTACCGGAGAAGTACGACGGCAAGACGCACCCCTCGGAGTTTCTCAGCATCTACACGATCGCTGTGCAAGCTGCCGGGGGGCGCGACGAGAGGATATTGGCGAACTACTTCCCGCTCGTGCTTAAGCCGAACGTTCGTTCGTGGCTTATGCACTTGCCGGAAGGCTCCATTTCTTCCTGGGCGGATCTTTGCCATCAGTTTGTTGGCGCCTTCACAGGCGGCCACAAACCTCATGGCCAGGATAGCGACCTCCACATCCTAGCCCAGAAGGAAGGAGAATCCCTGCGCAAGTACATCCAGCGCTTCAGCCGCGTGCATCGCAACATCCCCGACGTTCACCCTGCCGCGGTTATCAGCGCGTTCCACCAGAACGTGCGCAACCGCCGCATGCGTGAAGAGATGGCCATGACCAAGATCCGGGACGTCAGCGAGCTATATGCCCTGGCTGACAAGTGCGCGCGCGCGGAGGAGGGGAGGAAACTCCCCGGGGAGGATGCTGGCGCAGGAGAAAGCGACAGTGACGACACCGCCCCGGCGAAGAGAAGCCAGCGGCGGAATAATAGGAGGAAGAACAGGAAAGAGGTGCTTGCCGTCGAGGAGTCCGGCAAGGAGGCTCCCGCCAAGCAAACGCAGGCTGGCGGCTCCGGCAAGGAGCCTGCCCCCGTGGCGGCAGCCGACAAGCAGGACGGCTCCGACAAGCAATACTGCAAGATCCACCGCACCAAGGGCCACGATCTCTCCAACTGCAAAAGCGTCGAGTACCTCGTCGTGCAGCAGAAGGCTGAGTACGAGAGGCGCGACAAGGGGAAGGCCCAGGGTGGAGGTGGCGAACCAAGCAAGAAGCGGCCGCCCATCGGCCGGGGAGGACGCCGCGGCAAGGCCAAGCAGCGGCAAGGCGATCGGCCTCCCCGGGGCCGCGACGAGGATGAAGAAGATGAAGAGAAGACCGCATTTATCACTCCGTGCGGCACCTATTGCTTCGTACGCATGCCGTTTGGACTGAAGAATGTGGGATCAACGTTTGCAAGGGTAGTGCACACTGCTTTCAACCAACAATACTGCTGAGTATGAAGGCTTGCTCGCCGGCCTCAGGATTGCGGCCGAACTTGGGATCAGAAAGCTGATTGTGCGGGGAGATTCCCAACTGGTGGTCCGGCAAGTCAACAAGAGCTACCAGAGCCCTCTGATGGAAGCTTATGTAGATGAAGTGAGGAAGCTGGAAGAACACTTTGAAGGGCTGCAAATGGAGCACGTCCCGAGAGCTCAGAATGAGATAGCGGACGGCCTTTCGAAGTGTGCTTCGTTGAAGTTACCTGTGGAACCAGGGACCTTCTTACTCAAGCTGACTCAACCATCCGTTACACCATCAGTTGGGCAGTCCAAGAAAAGGAAGTTGGTCTCCGGCGACTACTTGCAGGCGAACCTTCCTGAGACCGCCGCCAAGGTCCCCAAGATCAACAACCAGAACGCCGGGGGACAGCCCGCTCCTGCGGATCCCAGGATCCGTCCAGTCGAAGCAGGTGTCCCCGATAAGCCTTGCTCCGGCAAGCAGATCAGCAGTCTGAACGCTGAGGAACAGTCCGCTCCTGCGGATCCGAGGATCTGTCCAGTTGAAGCGGGGGTTCCCGACAAGCTTTGCCCCGGCAAGCTTGCCGGGGGATCACCGGCTCCGGCGGAACCAGAGGTTCTTGCCGTAGAAGCCGGGGTCCCCGCAGCGGCCTTCATGCCTTTAGTCCTTGCCGTCGAGCCCCGGGCTCCGGCATGGGCGCAGCAGATCGTCCGTTTTCTGCAAACTGGAGAACTTCCCGACGACCCAGAAGAGATGGAGAAGATCACCAAGCAGTCAAGTATGTACCAGTTCGTGGACAACGAGCTGTACAGAAGGAGACTCAACGGTGTCAGATTGAAGTGCATCTCCAGGGAAGACGGACAGAAGCTGTTGGCAGAGATACACGGAGGCATATGCGGCCACCACATTGGCGCAAGAGCACTTGTCGGGAAAGCCTTCCGGCAAGGGTTTTTCTGGCAAGAAGCCCTCCAAGATGCAACTGCACTAGTAACCAAGTGTGAAGCGTGCCAGTTCCATGCAAAACAGATTCATCAGCCAGCTCAAGCTCTCCAAACAATCCCTTTATCCTGGCCCTTCTCGGTCTGGGGGCTCGATATCCTCGGCCCTTTTCCCCGAGCTGTCGGGGGCTTCGAGTACTTGTACGTTGCAATCGACAAGTTCACGAAGTGGCCAGAAGTGGAGCCAGTGAGGAAGGTGACCGCGCAGTCAGCAGTCAAGTTCTTCCGGTCGATCGTCTGCCGTTTCGGAATCCCCAACAGGATCATCACCGACAACGGGACACAATTCACAAGTCGCGCCTTCATGCAATGCGCCCAGGATCTCGGCGCCAAGGTCTGTTTCGCTTCGGTTGCTCACCCCAGGAGCAACGGTCAAGCAGAAAGGGCCAACGCTGAAGTGCTGCGCGGACTCAAGACCAGGACCTTCGACAGGCTGCACAAGTGCGGAAGAAATTGGATTGAGGAGCTGCCGGCGGCTCTTTGGTCAATCAGAACGACACCGAGTCGAGCCACCGGACAGACACCCTTTGCTCTAGTCTATGGAGCGGAAGCAGTCATCCCCACGGAACTCGTATACGGATCTCCTCGGGTGCTCGCTTATGACGAGCTCGAGCAAGAGCGGCTGCGCCAAGATGACGCGCTGCTCCTTGAGGAAGGACGTCTCCAGGCTGCGGTACGAGCTGCTCGATACCAGCAAGCCTTGCGTCGCTACCATAGCCGCAAGGTCAAGACCAGGAGTCTCGAAGAGGGCGACCTTGTTCTTCGGCGCACTCAGTCGGCCAAGAATTCCAACAAGTTGACGCCAAAGTGGGAAGGACCTTATCGGGTGAGACAAGTCACGAGGCCTGGCGCTGTCCGCCTCGAGACCGAAGAAGGCGTACCAGTGAGCAACTCCTGGAACATAGAGCATCTTCGCAAGTTTCACCCATAAGGCGCGGTTGCCGTGGCCCGCTCCGGCAACCATCGGTTTGCACAGGCCTTGCCGCTGCTGCATGTAACCCCTTGTGCAAAGCCAGGCGAAGCCCCTGGCATCAGATAAAGTTGCCCTGTTAGGCGACCTTGTTCTTAGGCACGTTCAGTCGGCCAAGAATTATAACAAGTCGACGCCGAAGCAGGAAGGCCCTTATCGGGTGAGACGAGTCGCGAGGCCCGGCGCTGTCCGCCTCAAGACCGAAGAGGGCCTACCAGTGAGCAACTCCTGGGAACATAGAGCATCTTCGCAAGTTTCGCCCATAAGGCACGGTTGCCGTGATCCGCTCCGGCAACCATCGGTTTGCACAGGCCTTGCCGCTGCTGCATGTAACCCCTTGTGCAAAGCCAGGCGAAGCCCCTGGCATCAGATAAAGTTGCCCTGTTAGGCGACCTTGTTCTTAGGCACGTTCAGTCGGCCAAGAATTATAACAAGTCGACGCCGAAGCAGGAAGGCCCTTATCGGGTGAGACGAGTCGCGAGGCCCGGCGCTGTCCGCCTCAAGACCGAAGAGGGCCTACCAGTGAGCAACTCCTGGGAACATAGAGCATCTTCGCAAGTTTCGCCCATAAGGCGCGGTTGCCGTGATCCGCTCCGGCAACCACCGGTTTGTGCAGGCCTTGCCGATGTTGCATGTAACCCCTCGTACAAAGCCAGGCGAAGCCCCTGGCCGAAGATAAAGAAGCGCTGGCGCCCTAGATTTTAGCATGCATGCTGAGTCAGAGTCTCGTCCTTGGTTAGGGTTGTCAGTTCCTAACTGTCGCTAACCCCTAACTTAGAGGTCGAGTCCGCGTCTTTTTCCCGTCCTTTCCCTTTGGCTCGCAGGAATTGAATGTCCTTGCCGGGCCGCTCAAGGACAAGGAAGAGGAGAAGGACGAGCCAACACCTACGCCCCGGCGAGCCAGAGTCGCCGGGGGCTGCAACCTCAGATAAGTTTTTGCATCCCTCATCATGCATTCTCTTATGGACTGTGGAATTTGAAAACCTCCTTTCCTCCTGAAAAGCTACCGTGCTCTCTTAGCGGCAAGCCCCAGAGCGCGTTCCTGGGGCCCGTTTCGATAGCAGCCGCGGCAGCAAGGGGGAGGGAAGCGAGGGGCCGGAACCCGCCTGCTCCCCGCCTCCGCCAAGGGCGTGAGAAAGGTCGAGCAGTGCGGGGGAGCGGCTGGGCTTGTTGCCGGGCGAGAAACTGTCTATCTTAACGATGTAAAGGATTCGTTCCTTACCGCGGTTTCCACCCGCGAGACAAATGATCCGGCAAACATCCCCTTTTCATTAAAAACATTCCACTCAGGTACAGTTCAGAGAGAATGGAAAACATGAAAGAAGGGATTACAAGGCTTAAACGCAACTAAGGCCCGAAGGCTTACAAGCTGAAAAGAGATAAGGTGCCCGTAATCCCTTTCTTGTCTCTCTCCTCAGGGGGTAGGGCAAGTAGGCGAAGAGGGCGAAAGGGGCACCTAGGCGAGCTACGGGTGGCAGAAGGCACCAAGAGAAGATCCGGGGGCTCCGCCCGGGGGCCTCCGGAGGCTGAAGAAGACGGAGGCGCCGGAGGCAGAGCTGGAAGATGAGGCAGCGGCCTTGCCGCCAGCCTCTTCCTCTTCCCCAGCCTCGCCACTCCGGCCACCCGAGGAGGTCAAGCCCCCGGCAAGAGGAGCTTGCCGGGCCGAAGAGAAGACCCCGGTGGTCGTCACCGAGAGCAAGGGTGATGACGGCGTCTGGGGCGCATCTGGAACACGAGGCACCGGAGCGTCAGCCAGCTGTCGAAGTCGGCCCGTACCCCGACTTCGCGGCCTTCGACGTCCGCCCTCTGTCCACCTCAGCAGCCCCCCTACGCCAGCCGCCCAAGGAGACGACCCCGGGGAGTTCACGGAGCCCGGCGCGGACGATGGGGCCGCCGGTGCCACACGGAGCTGCGACCGACGCCTAGTCGGACCCGTCATCCCGGCGGCTGCTCCCCTCGTCGTCGCTGTCGCTCCCCTCCTCGTCACTCTCGCTCGAGGAGGAGCCTTCGCTGTCGGAGGAGCTATCTTCGCAGCACCGGGCCCGGATGCCGGAGCCCCAGAAGGCCTTGACGGAGAGGAGGTCCTCCCCCACCAGCTTAAAGTGGAGGGTGAACCTCTCCGTCAAACTGTGGATCCGGGCGAACGTCTTCCACCCGCGGCCCAGACACACCACGCCGGGGGCTCGGGACTCGACGTGGACTCGCGTCCCACTGATCCCGCAGCCCCTCATGCGCAAGTTTAGCGTCTCAGGCTGCTCCGCCTCCAACACGCTCGCGAATGGAGCGGGAAGCCGGACGCGGCGACGAGGCGCCCGGCGCAGCCTGATAATGAACTCACAGGGGTCGTCCCCGAGATGGACCGCGGGAAGGAACGGAGCCGCTGGCGGAGGCGAGGACGGCGCACCGATCCGTCCGCCCCGAGCGCCCCGGCCCCGTCCACGACCTCGTCCGCGACCTCGCCCTCTCCCTCTTCCCCTGACGACCGGCTCCGCCGCCGCGGGCGCAAGGGGAGGAGGGGCGCGTTGCCTAGCAGACACCCTCGCGGCAACCGAAGAAGAACCAGGGTTCCCCCCCTCCATCACGGATGGGGAAGGAAACCAGAAGCAGAAGGAGGAAGGAGATGGAGTGCGGATTTCCGTTGCCCCCTTTCGCTCCTTATAAAGAGGCGGAGTGGGGACGCGGCCGCCTCGCTCCTCCAATAGAAGCGGAGGAAGGGCAGACGACTGGGGTCGACCCACTGCATCGACCCGCGCCGGCCCGACTCCCTGCCTCCGCCGCCGCGACTCCGAGTGCATGAGGACCACGCGGTGGGCGCGTAGAACCGAGGCGACAGGTGGGACGACCTCTCCCCATCCCTTGATTATGGGGAACGGACGCCTTGAAAGCCGCGCCTCACCCCCGTTCATTTATCGAGCCGCGCCTCCGCACCTCCCTCCACTTAAAGAGGGAACGGGCGTTTCGCCCCCACGACGCCGCGATAAGCGCGCGCCGCCTGGGGAAGGTGCGACGGATCCGGAGTTAAGGAGCAGCGCGACCAAGGCCACGCGTGCCCGTGCACTGTTAGGGCCTGGCCCAACGACGCTCGGCACCGTGTGTGGCCCAGGCCCGGGGGCTCCTGTCGGTGTACTAAAGTAGGGGTACCTTAGTACCCCAGACTTGTGCACGGGCAGTTGTAGCACCCTGCGGCGAGGCCCGCCCAGGAAGCGCCAAGAGAAGACCAAGCATTCAGGACAAGGCCCCCGGCAAGAGGAGCTTGCCGGGACCAAGAAGACAAGACCCCGGCAAGAGGAGCTTGCCAGGACGACTGAGCCCATGTAATACCATCCAAGAACAAAGTATACGAGACAGAAGATCGAGACCCCGACAAGAGGAGCTTGTCGGGAAGGCTGAACTCAGGCACCACAAGAGAAGCCCGCCACGGCGCGCCATGCGCCCCGGCAAGGCCTGATAGCCGGCAAGCTATCAGGCACAGGAAGACGACCCCCGCGGCAAGCCACTTGCCGCGGCAAATCGCCACCTCAGGACTGCGCTCCAGCTCACCCGCCCACGCGTCGCTCCGGGGTTTCCCCCAAAGGCACGTGGCGGGGCACCGCGCAGCCAGGGGCATGCGGTGGCATGCAGCCACCACCGTGGCGAGCGGTGGCGCACCTAACGGTCCGCCTCGGTGCTGTCCAGGCGACCGTGACGGGCATTTAATGCCCTTGTCCCCTACCGTCAGAAGTAGGTATGATAACACTGTGCCGCACTGTAGCGCCACCGTTCCCGCACTGTTACAACTTCCACCCCTTTTACACTTTTACCCCTTTCTCTTACGTTGACACCTGTCGGTGACCCCTTTGCGCTATAAAAGGAGGCCCGTGTGCAACGTAGAGGGGGTTCAGCGGTTCGGAGGTTCGGAGATTCGGAATCCGGACAGCCATACGCTCGGTGTAGCTAGCTCTCCAAGCTCCCGAGCTCCCCAGTTCAATACAACCAAGCAGGAGTAGGGTTTTACGCGTCCATCGCGGCCCGAACCTGGGTAAACCGCCCGTGTGCTCGCCTCGATCTGCTCTCCGTGCTCCCTCCGCCCCCTCACCGGACAACGAAAGGGGCTCCGGCCCCATAGGTGCTCGCGGGGGACGCCGTCCGCCCCGACAATGAGGATGATCCTCAGGTTCCGGACCCAGTCCGTATAGTTGCTACCATCGTCTTTCAGCTTGGTTTTCTCTAGGAACGCGTTGAAGTTGAGGACTACGTTGGCCATTTGATCTACAAGACATATTGTAAAATTTTAGACTAAGTTCATGATAATAAAGTTCATTTAATCAAATTATTTAATGAACTCCCACTTAGATAGACATCCCTCTTCTAGTCATCTAAGTATTACATGATCCGAGTCAACTAGGCCGTGTCCGATCATCACGTGAGACGGACTAGTCAACATCGGTGAACATCTTCATGTTGATCGTATCTTCTATACGACTCATGCTCGACCTTTCGGTCTTCTGTGTTCCGAGGCCATGTCTGTACATGCTAGGCTCGTCAAGTCAACCTAAGTGTTTTGCGTGTGTAAATCTGTCTTACACCCGTTGTATGTGAACGTTAGAATCTATCACACCCGATCATCACGTGGTGCTTCGAAACAACGAACTGTCGCAACGGTGCACAGTTAGGGTGAACACTTTCTTGAAATTATTATGAGGGATCATCTTATTTACTACCGTCGTTCTAAGTAAACAAGGTGCAAAACATGATAAACATCATATGCAATCAAATAATAAACGTGACATGATATGGCCAATATCACATAGCTCCTTTGATCTCCATCTTGGGGCTCCATGATCATCTTGTCACCGGCTTGACATCATGATCTCCATCATCATGATCTCCATCATCGTGTCTCCATGAAGTTGCTCGCCAACTATTACTTCTACTACTATGGCTAACGCGTTTAGCAATAAAGTAAAGTAATTTACATGGCGTTTCTTAATGACACGCAGGTCATACAAAAATAAAGACAACTCCTATGGCTCCTGCCGGTTGTCATACTCATCGACATGCAAGTCGTGATTCCTATTACAATAGCATGAACATCTCATACATCACATATAGATCATTCATCATTCATCACAACTTTGGCCATATCATATCACAAAGCACTTGCTGCAAAAACAAGTTAGACGTCCTCTAATTGTTGTTGCAAGTTTTACGTGGCTGAATTAGGGTTCTAGCAAGAACGTTTTCTTACCTACGTGAAAGCCACAACGTGATTTGTCAACTTCTATTTACCCTTCATAAGGACCCTTTTCATCGAATCTGCTCCAACTAAAGTGGGAGAGACAGACACCCGCCAGCCACCTTATGCAACTAGTGCATGTTAGTCGGTGGAACCGGTCTCACGTAAGTGTACTGTAAGGTTGGTCCGGGCCGCTTCATCCCACAATACCGCTGAAGCAAGATAAGACTAGTAGCGGCAAGAAAGTTGACAACATCTACGCCCACAACAAATTGTGTTCTACTCATGCAATAGAGAACTACGCATAGACCTAGCTCATGATGCCACTGTTGGGGAACGTTGCAGAAAATTAAAAAATTTCCTACGGTTTCACCAAGATCCATCTATGAGTTCATCTAGCAACGAGTCATGGGAGAGAGAGATTGCATCTACATACCACTTTGTAGATCGCGAGCGGAAGCGTTCAATGAACGGGGATGAAGTAGTCGTACACACCGTGATCCAAATCACCGGAGATCCTAGCACCGAAAGCACGGCACCTCCGCGTTCAACACACGTACGGTCAGCGTAACGTCTCCTTCTTCTTGATCCAGCAAGGCAAAGGAGAGGTTGGGGAAGAAGACTCCAGCAGCAAAACGATGGCGTGGTGATGGTGGAGCCGCAGTACTCCGACAGGGCTTCGCCGAGCACTACGGAGGAGGAGGAGGTGTTGGAGAGGGAGAGGGAGGCGCCAGGGCAAAGGGTGCGCTGCCCCCCTCCCCTCCCCCCTTTATATAGGCCTCTGGGGGGGCGTCGGCCCTGGGAGATCTGATCTCCCAAGGGGGGCGGCGGCCAGGGAGGTTTCCCTCCCCCCCAAGCCATCTAGGAGGTGCCTTCCACCACTAGGACTCCTCCCTTTTGGAACCCTAGGCGCATGGGCCCTTTGGGGCTGGTTCCCCTTGGCCCATGCAGGCCAAGGCGCACCCCCTAAGGCCCATGTGGCCCACTGGGGCTGGTGGCCCCACCTGGTGGACCCCCGGGACCCCTCCGGTGGTCCCGGTACAATACCGATAACCCCGAAATTTGTCCCGATGGCCAAAACAGCACTTCCTATATATAATTCTTTACCTCCGGACTATTCCGGAACTCCTCGTGACGTCTGGGATCTCATCCGGGACTCCGAACAACATTCGGGTTACTGCACATACATATCCCTACAACCCTAGTGTCACTGAACCTTAAGTGTGTAGACCCTACGGGTTCGGGAGACATGCAGACATGACCGAGACGGCTCTCGGGCAATAACCAACAGCGGGATCTGGATACCCATGTTGGATCCCACATGCTCCACGATGATCTCATCGGATGAACCACGATGTCAAGGATTCAATTAATCCCGTATACGATTCCCTTTGTCAATCGGTATTTTACTTGCCCGAGATTCGATCGTCGGTATCCCAATACCTCGTTCAATCTCGTTACCGGCAAGTCACTTTTCTCGTACCGTAATGCATGATCCTGTGATCAATCACTTTGATCACATTGAGCTCATTATGATGATGCATTACCGAGAGGGCCCGGTGATACCTCTCCGTCAAGCGGAGTGACAAATCCCAGTCTCGATTCATGTCAACCCAACAAATACTTTCAGAGATACCCGTAGTATACCTTTATAGTCACCCAGTTACGTTGTGACGTTTGGCACACCCAAAGCACTCCTACGGTATCCGGGAGTTACACGATCTCATGGTCTAAGGAAAGGATACTTGACATTGGAAAACTCTAGCAAACGAACTATGCGATCTTATGCTATGTTTAGGATTGGGTCTTGTCCATCACATCATTCTCCTAATGATGTGATCTCGTTATCAATGACATCCAATGTCCATAGTCAGGAAACCATGACTATCTGTCGATCAACGAGCTAGTCAACTAGAGGCTCACTAGGTACATATTGTTGTCTGTTATTCACACATGTATTACGATTTCCGGATAACACAATTATAGCACGAATAAAGACAATTATCATGAATAAGGAAATATAATAATAATGCTTTTATTATTGCCTCTAGGGCATATTTCCAACAGAAAAAGTTTTGAAAATGTTAAATTATGAAACAATTGCTTGGCTTGTCATCGGGGTTGTGCATGATTTAAATACTTTGTGTGGTGAAGATGGAGCATAGCCAGACTATATGAATTTGTAGGGATAACTTTCTTTGGCCATGTTATTTTGAGAAGACATAATTGCTTTTATTAGTATGCTTGAAGTATTATTATTTTTATGACAATATGAACTTTTGTCTTGAATCTTTTGAATCTGAATATTCATACCACAATTAAGAAATTTTGCATTGAAATCATGCCAAGTAGCACTCCGCATAAAAAATTCTCTTTTTATCATTTACCTACTCGAGGACGAGAAGGAATTGATCTTGGGGATGCCTGGTATGTCTCCAATGTATCTATAATTTTTGATTGCTCCATGCTATATTATCTACTGTTTTGGACTATATTGGGCTTTATTTTCCACTTTCATATTATTTTTTGGACTAACCTATTAACCGGAGGCCCAACCCAGAATTGTTGTTTTTTGCCTATTTCAGTGTTTCGAAGAAACGGAATATCAAACGGAGTCCAAACAGAAAAATCCTTTCTGGAACGTGATTTTCTTCCCGAATAAGATCCTGGTGACTTGGACCCTACGCCACGGAAGCTCCGAGGAGGGCATGAGGTAGGGGGGCACGCCCTACACGCCCAGGCGCGCCCCCACCCTCGTGGGTCCACTGAAGCTCCACCGACGTACTTCTTCCTCCTATATATATCCACGTACCTCCAAACACTTTGCTGCAGATACTAAGTTTCCAGGTGTGGTTGAATTGACAACTCAGCTGCTAATACTTGAGAATATTCTTTGGCTCCCCTTGTGTCTAATCAATAAATTTGGGTTGAATACGCTACCCTCGAAAGCTGTTGCGATCCCCTATACTTGTGGGTTATCAGGGAGCCCCCTGCGGCGCGGACGAGCTCGGCGATGCGGTCGAGCCAGTCCTCGTATAGGTCGTCAACCGGGCGGTAGCGCAGGAGCTCGTGCGCCATGAGGAGTACGACCCATGCGTCCATGGGAGCACGACGAGCATGGGACTAGGAACCGGCCAGGGTCAGCGATGGAGTGGCGATGCGGCCGTCCCGTCGCACCGAGGGGTGCAGCAAGGATGCTTGATGCTCGTTCCCCGCCGGACCGGTGGCGGCGTTGGCTGCAGGAGACGGAGAACGATGAGGTGGCCCACCGACGGGAGACATATGAGCGACGTGTGTGGCTAGGGCAGCCCGGCGCTCTGCTCGGGCGCGGCGAGCGTCGGCCATGGAGCCGACAGAGCGACTGGACGCGAGAAAACGGAAAGGAAACTCTGGCGCACCCCTACCTGGCGTGCCAAATGTCGGATCATAGGTTCCGGCAAAACCCTCAAGGTTCGAACACTGGGGTGCGCGCGAAGATTTCCTCCCTACCGATCTACGCCCTGGCTCGCTAAGATCTCGCGGACGAGATCGACGAACTCAACACAAAGACACAAGGTTTATACTGGTTCGGGCCACCGTCGTGGTGTAATACCCTACTCCAGTGTGGTGGTCGTGGATTGCCTCTTGGGCTGATGAACAACAGTACAAGGGGAAGAACAGCCTCCTGAGGTTGGGGTGTTCTTGTGCCCGGTGTGCGGCTAAGGATTGGCTCTAGATCAGATGCCTCTACTGCGGTGGCTAGTTCTACTTATATAGGCCCTAGTCCTCTCTGTTGGGGAACGTAGTAATTTCAAAAAAATTCCTACGCACACGCAAAATCATGGTGATGCATAGCAACGAGAGGGGAGAGTGTTGTCTACGTACCCTCGTAGACCGAAGCGGAAGCGTTGACACAACGTAGAGGAAGTAGTCGTACGTCTTCCCGGTCCAACCGATCCAAGCACCGTTACTCCGGCACCTCCGAGTTCTTGACACACGTACAACTCGATGACGCACCCCGGGCTTCGATCCAGCAAATCTTCGGGGAGGAGTTCCGTCAGCACGATGGCGTGGTGGCGATCTTGATGTCCAACCGTCGCAGGGCTTCGCCTAAGCACCGCTACAATATGACCGAGGTGTAATATCGTGGAGGGGGGCACCGCACACGGCTAAGGAACGATCACGAAGATCAACTTGTGTGTTCTAGGGTGCCCCCTGCCCCCGTATATAAAGGAGCAAGGGAGGAGAAGGCCGGCCGTAGGAGGAGGGCGCGCCACCGGGAGTAGGACTCCTTCTTTCCTAGTCCAACTAGGAGAAGGGGGGAAAGGAGGGAAGTGGAGAAGGAAGGGAGAGGGGGGCGGCGCCCCAAACCCCTTGTCCAATTCGGACTGGGCTTGGGAGGGGCGCGCGCCACCTCCTGGCTCCTTCCCACTAAAGCCCATTAAGGCCCAATACTCTTCCCCGTATTCCCGCAACTCCCCGATACTCCGAAAATACCCGAATAACTCAGAACCTTTCCGATGTCCGAATATAGTCGTCCAATATATTTATCTTTACGTCTCGACCATTTCGAGACTCCTCGTCATGTCCCCGATCTCATCCGGGACTCCGAACTCCTTTGGTACATCAAAACTCATAAACTCATAATATAACTGTCATCGAAACCTTAAGCGTGCGGACCCTATGGTTCGAGAACAATGTAGACATGACCGAGACATGTCTCCGGTCAATAACCAATAGCGGAACCTGGATGCTCATATTGGCTCCTACATATTCTACGAAGATCTTTATCGGTCAGACCGCATAACAACATACGTTGTTCCCTTTGTCATCGGTATGTTACTTGCCCGAGATTCGATCGTCGGTATCTCAATACCTAGTTCAATCTCGTTACCGGCAAGTCTCTTTACTCGTTCTGTAATACATCATCTCACAACTAACATATTAGTTGCAATGCTTGCAAGGCTTATGCGATGTGCATTACCGAGAGGGCCCAGAGATACCTCTCCTACATTCGGAGTGACAAATCCTAATCTCGAAATACGCCAACCCAACAAGTACCTTCGGAGACACCTGTAGAGCACCTTTATAATCACCCAGTTACGTTGTGACGTTTGGTAGCACACAAAGTGTTCCTCCGGTAAACGGGAGTTGCATAATCTCATAGTCATAGGAACATGTATAAGTCATGAAGAAAGCAATAGTAACATACTAAACGATCGAGTGCTAAGCTAACGGAATGGGTCAAGTCAATCACATCATTCTCTTAATGATGTGATCCCGTTAATCAAATGACAACTCATGTCTATGGCTAGGAAACATAACCATCTTTGATCAACGAGCTAGTCAAGTAGAGGCATACTAGTGACACTCTGTTTGTCTATGTATTCACACATGTATTATGTTTCCGGTTAATACAATTCTAGCATGAATAATAAACATTTATCATGAAATAAGGAAATAAATAATAACTTTATTGTTGCCTCTAGGGCATATTTCCTTCAGTCTCCCACTTGCACTAGAGTCAATAATCTAGTTCACATCGCCATGTGATTTACCAGCAATAGTTCACATCACCATGTGATTAACACCCATAGTTTACATTGATATGTGATCAACACCCAAAGGGTTTACTAGAGTCAGTAATCTAGTTCACATCGCTATGTGATTAACACCCAAAGAGTACTAAGGTGTGATCATGTTTTGCTTGTGAGAGAAGCTTAGTCAACGGGTCTGCCAAAATTCAGATCCGTATGTATTTTGCAAATTTCTATGTCTACAATGCTCTGCACGGAGCTACTTTAGCTAATTGCTCCCACTTTCAATATGTATCTAGATTGAGACTTAGAGTCATCTAGATTAGTGTCAAAACTTGCATCGACGTAACCTTTTACGACGAACCTTTTTGTCACGTCCATAATCGAGAAACATATCCTTATTTCACTAAGGATAATTTTGACCGATGTCCAGTGATCTACTTCCTAGATCACTATTGTACTCCCTCGCTTAACACAGTGCAGGGTATACAATAGATCTGGTACATAGCATGGCATATTTTATAGAATCTATGAATGAGGCACAGGGAATGACTTTCATTCTCTTTCTATCATCTTCCGTGGTCGGGCTTTGAGTCTTACTCAATTTCACACCTTGTAACACAGACTAGAACTCTTTCTTTGACTGTTCCATTTTGAACTACTTAAAAATCTTGTCAAGGTATGTACTCATTGAAAACTTATCAAGCGTCTTGATCTATCTCTATAGATCTTGATGCTTAATATGTAAGCAGCTTCACCGAGGTCCTTCTTTGAAAAACTCCTTTCAAATACTCCTTTATGCTTCGCAGAATAATTCTACATTATTTCCGATCAACAATATGTCATTTACATATACTTATCAGAAATGATGTAGTGCTCCCACTCACTTTCTTGTAAATACAGGCTTCACCATAAGTCTGTATAAAACTATATGCTTTGATCAACTTATCAAAGTGTGTATTCCAACTCCGAGATGCTTGCGCCAGCCCATAGATGGATCGCTGGAGTTTGCATATTTTGTTAGCATCTTTTGGATTGACAAAACATTCTGGTTGCATCATATACAATTCTTCTTTAATAAATCCATTAAGGAATGCAGTTTTGTTTATCCATTTGCCAGATTTCATAAAGTGCGGCAATTGCTAACATGATTCGGACAGACTTAAGCATAGATACGAGTGAGAAACTCTCATCGTAGTCAACACCTTGAACTTGTCGAAAACCTTTTGCGACAATTCTAGCTTTGTAGATAGTAACACTACTATGAGCGTCCGTCTTCCTCTTGAAGATCCATTTATTTTCTATGGCTTGCCGATCATCGGGCAAATCCATCAAAGTCCATACTTTGTTCTCATAGATGGATCATATCTCAGATTTCATGGCCTCAAACCATTTCGCGGAATCTGGGCTCATCATCGCTTCCTCATAGTTCGCAAGTTCGTCATGGTCTAGTAACATGACTTCTAGAACAGGATTACCGTACTACTCTGGTGCGGATCTCACTCTGGTTTACCTACGAGATTCGGTAGTAATTTGATCTGAAGTTACATGATCATCATCATTAGCTTCCTCACTAATTGGTGTAGTAGTCACAAGAACAGATTTCTGTGATGAACTACTTTCCAATAAGGGAGAAGGTACAATTACCTTATCAAGTTCTACTTTCCTCTCACTCACTTCTTTCGAGAGAAACTCCTTCTCTAGAAAGTATCCATTCTCAGCAACGAATGTCTTGCCTTCGGATCTGTGATAGAAGGTGTGCCCAACTGTCTCCTTTGGGTATCCTATGAAGACATATTTCTCCGATTTGGGTTTGAGCTTATCAGGATGAAACTTTTTCACATAAGCATCACAACCCCAAACTTTAAGAAACGACAACTTTGGTTTCTTGCTAAACCACAGTTCATATAGTGTCGTCTCAACGGATTTAGATGGTGCCCTATTTAACGTGAATGCAGCTGTCTCTAATGCATAACCCCAAAATGATAGTGGTAAATCGGTAAGAAACATCATAGGTTGCACTATATCCAATAAAGTACGGTTATGACGTTCGGACACACCATTGTGCTGTGGTGTTCCAGGTGGCATGAGTTTGTGAAACTATTCCACATTGTTTTAATTGAAGGCCAAACTCGTAACTCAAATATTTTACCTCTGCGATCAAATCGTAGAAACTTTTATTTTTGTTACGATGATTCTCCACTTCACTCTGAAATTCTTTGAACTTTTCAAATGTTTCAGACTAGTGTTTCATCAAGTAGATATACCCATATTTGCTCAAATCATCTGTGAAGGTCAGAAAATAATGATACCCGCCGCGAGCCTTAACACTCATCGGATCACATACATCAGTATGTATTATTTCCAACAAGTCAGTTTCTCGCTCCATTGTTCCGGAGAACAGAGTTTTAGTCATCTTGCCCATGAGGCATGGTTCGCAAGCATCAAGTGATTCATAATCAAGTGATTCCAAAATCCCATCAGCATGGAGTTTCTTCATGCGCTTTACACCAATATGACTTAAACGGCAGTGCCACAAACAAGTTGCACTATCATTATTAACTTTGCATCTTTTGGCTTCAATAATATGAATATGTGTATCACCACGATCGAGATCCAACAAACCATTTTCGTTGGTGTGTATGACCATAGAATGGTTTTATTCATGTAAACAGAACAACAATTTATTCTCTTACTTAAATGAATAACCGTATTGCAATAAATATGATCAAATCATATTCATGCTCAACACCAAATAACACTTATTTAGGTTCCACACTAATCCCGAAAGTATAGGGAGTGTGCGATGATGATCATATCAATCTTGGAACCACTTCCAACTCTCATCATCACTTCACCCTTAACTAGTCTCTGTCCATTCTGCAACTCCCGTTTCGAGTTACTAATCTTAGCAACTGAACCAGCATAAAATGCCGAGGGGTTGCTATAAACACTAGTAAAGTACACATCAATAACATGTATATCCAATATACCTTTGTTCACTTTGCCATCCTTCTTATCCACCAATTACTAGGGGTAGTTCCGCTTCCAGTGACCAATCCCTTTGCAGTAGAAGCACTTAGTCTTAGGCTTAGGACCAGACTTGTGTTTCTTCACTTGAGCAGCAACTTGCTTGCCGTTCTTCTTGAAGTTCCCTTCTTCCCTTTGCCCTTTACTTGAAACTAGTGGTCTTGTTAACCATCAACACTTGATGTTTTTCTTGATTTCTACCTTCGTCGATTTCAGCATCACGAAGAGCTTGGGAATTACTTTTGTCATCCCTTGCATATTATAGTTCATCACGAAGTTCTACTAACTTGGTGATGGTGACTAGAGAATTCTGTCAATCACTATTTTATCTGGAAGATTAACTCCCACTTGATTCAAGCGATTGTAGTACCCAGACAATCTGAGCACATGCTCACTAGTTGAGCGATTCTCCTCCATCTTTTAGCTATAGAAGTTGTTGGAGACTTCATATCTCTTAACTCGGGTATTTGCTTGAAATATTAACTTCAACTCCTGGAACATCTCATATGGTCCATGACGTTCAAAACGTCTTTGAAGTCCGGATTCTAAGCCGTTAAGCATGGTGCACTAAACTATCAAGTAGTCATCATATTGAGCTAGCCGAACGTTCATAACGTCTGCATCTGCTCCTGCAATAGGTCTGTCACCTAGCGGTGCATCAAGGACATAATTCTTCTGTGCAGCAATGAGGATAAACCTCAGATCACGGATCCAATCCGCATCATTGCTACTAACATCTTTCAACACAATTTTCTCTAGGAACATATAAAAACATAGGGAAGCAATAACGCGAGCTATTGATCTACAACATAGATATGCTAATACTACCAGGACTAAGTTCATGATAAATTAAAGTTCAATTAATCATATTACTTAAGAACTCCCACTTAGATAGACATCCCTCTAATCCTCTAAGTGATCACGTGATCCAAATCAACTAAACCATAACCGATCATCACGTGAAATGGATTAGTCTTCAATGGTGAACATCATTATGTTGATCATATCTACTATATGATTCACGCTCGACCTTTCGGTCTCCATGTTCCGAGGCCATATCTGCATATGCTAGGCTCGTCAAGTATAACCCAAGTATTCTGCGTGTGCAAAACTGGCTTGCACCAGTTGTAGATGGACGTAGAGCTTATCACACCCGATCATCACGTGGTGTCTGGGCACGACGAACTTTGGCAACGGTGCATACTCAGGGAGAAAACTTCTTGATAATTTAGTGAGAGATCATCTTATAATGCTACCGTCAATCAAAGCAAGATAAGATGCATAAAAAGATAAACATCACATGCAATCAATATAAGTGATATGATATGGCCATCATCATCTTGTGCTTGTGATCTCCATCTCCGAAGCACCGTCATGATCACCATCGTCACCGGCGCGACACCTTGATCTCCATCGTAGCATCGTTGTCGTCTCGCCAATCTTATGCTTCTACGACTATCGCTACCGCTTAGTGATAAAGTAAAGCATTACAGGGCGATTGCATTGCATACAATAAAGCGACAACTATATGGCTCCTGCCAGTTGCCGATAACTCAGTTAGAAAACATGATTATCTCATACAATAAAATTTAGCATCATGTCTTGACCATATCACATCACAACATGCCCTGCAAAAACAAGTTAGACGTCCTCTACTTTGTTTGTTGCAAGTTTTACGTGGCTGCTACGGGCTTAAGCAAGAACCAATCTTACCTACGCATCAAAACCACAACGATAGTTTGTCAAGTTGGTGCTGTTTTAACCTTCGCAAGGACCGGGCCTAGCCACACTCGGTTCAACTAAAGTTGGAGAAACTGACACCTGCCAGCCACCTGTGTGCAAAGCACGTCGGTAGAACCAGTCTCGCGTAAGCGTACGCGTAATGTCGGTCCGGGCCGCTTCATCCAACAATACCGCCGAACCAAAGTATGACATGCTGGTAAGCAGTATGACTTATATCGCCCACAACTCACTTGTGTTCTACTCGTGCATATAACATCAACACATAAAACCTAGGCTCGGATGCCACTGTTGGGGAACGTAGTAATTTCAAAAAAAATCCTACGCACACGCAAGATCATGGTGATGCATAGCAACGAGAGGGGAGAGTGTTGTCTACGTACCCTCGTAGATTGAAGCGGAAGCGTTGACGCAACGTAGAGGAAGTAGTCGTACGTCTTCCCGGTCCAACCGATCCAAGCACCGTTACTCCGGCACCTCCGAGTTCTTGACACACGTACAGCTCAATGACGCACCCCGGGCTCCGATCCAGCAAAGCTTCGGGGAGGAGTTCCGTCAGCACGACGGCGTGGTGACGATCTTGATGTTCAACCGTCGCAGGGCTTCGCCTAAGCACCGCTACAATATGACCGAGGTGTAATATCGTGGAGGGGGGCACCGCACACGGCTAAGGAACGATCACGAAGATCAACTTGTGTGTTCTAGGGTGCCCCCCTGCCCCCGTATATAAAGGAGCAAGGGAGGAGGAGGCCGGCCCTAGGAGGAGGGCGCGCCAAGGGGAGTCCTACTCCCACCGGGAGTAGGACTCCTTCTTTCCTAGTCCAACTAGGAGAAGGGGGGAAAGGAGGGAAGTGGAGAAGGAAGGGAGAGGGGGGCCGCGCCCCAAACTCCTTGTCCAATTCGGACTGGGCTTGGGAGGGGCGCGCGCCACCTCATGGCTCCTTCCCACTAAAGCCCATTAAGGCCCAATACTCTTCCCCGTATTTCCGTAACTCCCCGGAACTCCGAAAATACCCGAATCACTCAGAACCTTTCTGATGTCCGAATATAGTCGTCCAATATATCGATCTTTACATCTCGACCATTTCGAGACTCCTTGTCATGTCCCCGATCTCATCCGAGACTCCGAACTCCTTCGGTACATCAAAAATCATAAACTCATAATATAACTGTCATCGAAACCTTAAGCGTGCGGACCCTACGGTTTGAGAACAATGTAGACATGACCGAGACATGTCTCCGGTCAATAACCAATAGCGGAACCTGGATGCTCATATTGGCTCTTACATATTCTGCGAAGATCTTTATCGGTCAGACCGCATAACAACATACGTTGTTCCCTTTGTCATCGGTATGTTACTTGCCCGACATTCGATCGTCGGTATCTCAATACCTAGTTCAATCTCGTTACCGGCAAGTCTCTTTACTCGTTCTGTAATACATCATCTCACAACTAACATATTAGTTGCAATGCTTGCAAGGCTTACGTGATGTGCATTACCGAGAGGGCCCAGAGATACCTCTCCGACATTCGGAGTGACAAATCCTAATCTCGAAATACGCCAACCCAACAAGTACCTTCAGAGACACCTGTAGAGCACCTTTATAATCACCCAGTTACGTTGTGATGTTTGGTAGCACACAAAGTGTTCCTCCGGTAAATGGGAGTTGCATAATCTCATAGTCATAGGAACATGTATAAGTCATGAAGAAAGCAATAGCAACATACTAAACGACCGAGTGCTAAGCTAACGGAATGGGTCAAGTCAATCACATCATTCTCCTAATGATGTGATCCCGTTAATCAAATGACAACTCATGTCTATGGCTAGGAAACATAACCATCTTTGATCAATGAGCTAGTCAAGTAGAGGCATACTAGTGACACTCTGTTTGTCTATGTATTCACACATTTATTATGTTTCCGGTTAATACAATTCTAGCATGAATAATAAACATTTATCATGAAATAAGGAAATAAATAATAACTTTATTATTGCCTCTAGGGCATATTTCCTTCACTCTCCCCAAATATTGAGCGGGAAGGGAGCCAACAACGGTGGCCAATTTGAAAGGGGACAACTAGTACAACTTATCCTGACAAAAGTGGTCTTCGCCTGCAAAAGGCTCTGGTGATGACGCCGTCTTGGGTTCCATGGTGACCTCCGTCCTTCCGTCCTGTTGGTCTTGGTCTCGTTGCACCGATATGGAAACCTTTGGTTGACGCCTCGGTACTCCGCACCTGCGCCTTCCTCTTTAGTACCAAAGAGGAAACAAGGACGCTGCGCGCGCTGGCGCCCGCCTGGCCTTGATCGTCATGGCTCACATCACGAGAGCCTCGCGAGGTTTGCCGTGCCTTGATATCTCTGCTCCTTGCGAGGCAGCCTGGTGAGGCCTCTCCTGAGGAGCTCTTGCATCGTCGTCCCCGCGAGGCCTGGCCCCTCGCGAGGGTCTTGAATGTCTTGTTGATGAAGATGGGTCGTACGGGCGTGCAGCACAGCCACGCCGCGGGCCGCAGGCAGGCAAGTCTGGGGATCCCCGTTGCCAAAACGCCGACAAGATCAGAGCTAATATTTACATCACAACTGAAGACAAAGTTGTGGGAAGGTGTTAAATTAAAATTGATCCATGCTTTCATTGGCAACAACTTCCCCCCAGCTGTCTCTAAATCAACAAGGCATGTTGGGAAAAAAGTACCTGTCTGGAGCATGCAAACATTCCAATCATTTTGTGCAGTTCCACTAAAACAGAGTTGAGCATCCCTATTCCAAAGATATTAAGTGTGATTACAATAATAGAGGATTGTTGATGAAACAATAAACACACAAATAGAAGTCGGTCACCTTTGCAGTCTCTCTTAAGACTAACTAGTTGGAGAAGATTAAGCAAATAGTTGGAGAAGATTAGGCTCGGAGTTGGATTAGGAGGATAGAGCAAAACCAATCTCCCTTTGTGAAGTCGCACTGAAATGTAGAGACGTTGCCTATGTGACATTTTAGTACAAGTGCACAAAACACTCTTAAGAAAAAAGGGATTTGTGCAGTTCACCAAAAGGTCGCAATAGCAACGAGGTGAAATAGATAGCCCTGTTTGCAAAAAAAAGGTAGAAAAGAAAAAATTACTGGCCAATAACAGTTGATGACACATACGACGACAAAAAAGAAGCATATTCATTGTCCTAAGGGAAGATAGCAACACGGTTGTGTTTGTCTAAAATGGTGTGAGGACGATATTGCAATATGGAAAGTACGCCGGATGAGCTATGTTTTGGGCAAAGAACTATGCAAGATCCACATGCAGCGACGTGGGAAGACGGGCAGTGGAGCAAGGCCGGAGGGGACATCTGGGGGTCGTCGGGATGTAACTAGGAGAGTAGTGGTGGATGGTATCTGGCCATACTGCAGCAGCGGGCAAGTGGCGTAGGCCCTACCGTGCCGGAGCTTAGTCAGAGAGAACGACGGGTACCGCAGATCAGGACGTGCTGCCTCGGCACCGTCGAACGAAAAAACGATGCACATCCTCCCTTTCCGCCGGCGGACGGGATGCGGTCGGATCAGTGACCAACGGTGAGAGAGAGAGAGAGAGAGAGAGGCCACCACTGCCTTGTGTGAGATACTGTGAAGAGAGACAAACCCCGACAGGCAGGCTCCATTGTATATAGTGGAGCGTACTACCTTTTTCTCCATAAAAATCGTTTTATATTCTGTGTACGTGCCATTGAGCGATATAACTTTATTTAAAAATAACGCGCCAACGCATCAAGTCGAACTTTGTTTCGTGCACGCGTGGTACACGACCTCCGTAGGTAAACAACTGCAACACACACTCAAATTAGCACGTGGGTTGGCATTTCATACAGAAATGCACTCCACCATGTACCCGCGCGGGTGTGGCTGGTCATGAAGCATGAGTGATACGTCCATTTTGCATCATGCTTTTATATCGATATTTATTGCATTATGGGCTCTTATTACACATTATGTCACAATACTTATGCCTATTCTCTCTTATTTTACAAGGTTTACACGAAGTGGGCGAATGCCGGCATCTAGAATTCTGGGCTGGAAAAGGAGCAAATATTAGACACCTATTCTGCACAACTCCAAAAGTCCTGAAACTTCACAGGAGCATGTTTTGGAATATATAAAAAATACTGGCGAAAGAATCAACCAGAGGGGGCCCACACCCTGGCCATGAGGGTGGGGGCGCGCCCTACCCTCCTGAGCGCGCCCCTATCTCGTGGGCCCCCTGGCAAACCTCCGCTGCCCATCTTCTACTATATGAAGTCTTTCGTCCAAGAAAAAATAAGGAGGAAGGTTTCCGGATGAAGTGCCACCGTCTCGAGGCGGAACTTCGGCAGAACCAATCTAGGGCTCTGACAGAGCTGTTTTGCCGGGGAAACATCCCTCCGGGAGGGGGAAATCATCACCATCGATCCTCTCATCGTGAGGGGGTCAATCTCCATCAACATCTTTACCAGTACCATCTCATCTCAAACCCTAGTTCATCTCTTGTATCCAATCTTTGTCTCAAAACCTCAGATTGGTACATGTGGGTTGCTAGTAGTGTTGATTACTCCTTATAGTTGATGCTAGCTAGTTGGTTTATTTGGTGGAAGATCATATGTTCAGATCCTTCATGCATATTAATACCCCTCTGATAATGAACATGAATATGATTTGTGAGTAGTTACGTTTGTTCCTGAGGACATGGGAGAAGTCTTGCTATAAGTAGTCATGTGAATTTGGTATTCGTTCGATATTTTGATGAGATGTATGTTGTCTCTCCTCTAGTGGTGTTATGTGAACATCGACTCCATGACACTTCACCATTATTTGGGCCTAGGGTAAGGCATTGGGAAGTAAGAAGTAGATGATGGGTTGCTAGAGTGACAGAAGCTTAAACCCTAGTTTATGTGTTGCTTCGTAAGGGGCTGATTTGGATCCACATGTTTCATGCTATGGTTAGGTTTACCTTAAAACTTCTTTTGTAGTTGCAGATGCTTGCAATAGGGGTTAATCATAAGTGGGATGCTTGTCCAAGAAAGGGCAGTACCCAAGCACCGGTCCACCCACGTACAAAATTATCAAAGTAACGAACGTGAATCATATGAGCGTGATGAAAACTAGCTTGACGACTATTCCCATGTGTCCTCGGGAGCGTTTTCTTTTATATAAGAGTTTGTCCAGGCTTTTCCTTTGCTTAAAAAAGGATTGGGCCACCTTGCTGCACCTTGTTTACTTTTATTACTTGTTACCCTTTAAAAATTACCTTGTCACAAAACTATCTGTTACCGATAATTTCAATGCTTGCAGAGAATACCTTACTGAAAACTGCTTGTCATTTCCTTCTGCTCCTCGTTGGGTCCGACACTCTTACTTATCGAAAGGACTACGATAGATCCCCTATACTTGTGGGTCATCAATGAGTACGTGCACCTATTCTCTTCGTGTACGTACACCACCTACGTGTGGTTGTGTGAGAGAGATACAAACGTAGGGAGATATAGTGTGTGGGTTCGTGAGTGTTTTTTCTGGGGGGGGGGGCGTGAGAGATAGACAGGGAATATGTGTCGATGATATTTCGATCAAAAAATGTAACATATGCAATGTGTGTGAAATAGAGGCTTGGATATATCATATATATAGAGGGGGCGATCCACGAGAAGAGAGTGGAGGTATCATCGGTGTGAGGTATCCATAGAATCGAACAGAGGGATGATGTGCGTGTGCGCGCGCGATCGATAAAGAGTGCCGTTGAATTTGTGTGTGTCCACGTCAAAGATATAGGGTGGCTGGCCTACTGGAACGTGAGAGGGGACAGGTGCAGTATTTCTCTGTGGCATGGATACCTACCTACAGCGCTCGACTATCGGTGTGGGGGTGGGGGTGGGGGGGAGAGGCCTAACTATAGAGGTACAATAGCTGGTATATGTGTGGAGGAGGAGAGAGACCTACCTTATGTATTGAAGGAGATCGATCGGCATCCATGCATATGTGTAGGAGAGGAATAAGGTTGGGAGAGAGAAAGAGCTAGAGTGTCGGAGGGGTTGGTGGTGGAGTTGCTTCTAATAATGGTGGGAGAGGCTTGCTAGACAAACGGAGGGCATGCCTGCAATAGCAATAAGAGAGGGGATGCCTGTCTGTGCACGTGCGCGTGAGAGGCAGGTCAGGAGGCACGCACGAATGATGAGGGGGATGATATGGCTGTGGTAAGCAGACGTAACTACATAGGAAGATCAATCGTCCTTTATTGGAGAAAGGAGAGACATAACTTGTGAGGTACGTCAATCGATGGGTGGGGAAAAATAGTTAAAGTCGACCTAGGTATATGTAGGGAGATCGATCCGTATACATGCATGTATATGTTAGAAGCAAATAAGGCCCAGAGAGAAGGATAGAGAGAGAGAGGGATGCAACTAGGAGGTGGTGCGAGAGGCATACTATATCGAGGGGGAAGGAGTGTGCGAGTACGAGATCAATGAAAAGAGGGGCGGGAGTGAGGCATGGACGATGAGAAGAGAAGAGGGAAAGCTTGTGTTTGTGGTAGGCACACCTGGCTAGAGAGACATATCGATCGATGTGTGTCATAAAGAAGGAGCTGGGGGGGCTACACACACCGTGGGTTAACAACCTAAAGTGAAAAGACGAATTTGCGCGATGGAGCTAGAGAATGCTGAGGGAGGGTGAGAGGGAGGTGGGCATGTGCATACACGAGAGAAAGTTAGTGCTAGCTACAAAGATAAGAGGAATTGTGTGGGTGTAAAAGACGAATAGAGATCATAATTCATTATAGAAAGTGAATTCAGATATTTGAAGAATTTATCATAGTGTTTTAAACCGACGCATGTGTGAATATATATAACGGTGATACGCATGGTGTGGTTATGAACATGTTATACTACATATAAACAGACTTGGTGATGATGGTGTGCCTGCCATCCTGCAATATAGGCCGTCCGATTTATATCTGACGGATAGGAAGGAAACTATGGCCATTTTGAAAAAATATACCCACACCCCTCTCTACATTTGCAAATAAGGCCTTCCCTCGATCATCTTGATGTTCCGTGCAACGCATGGGCATCTTGCTAGTACTACATATAATATATAGAACATTGATTATAATTTGTGATAATGTGTGTGTGGGGGGGGGGGCACTATACTTTTCATAATGTAGGGGGCGGGGCACTATACTTTGTGTGATAAACACGGTGTACATATGGAACATGGTTTAGATTATGAACATCTAGTTAGTACATCAAATGTACTATTATTTGGAATCAACATCAAGTGTATTCAAAAAATTGAATTCGAGTTCATATAGTACACATAGTTCATATCTATCTCCATAGTAATCATGTGGTGTGGTGTTAAGGTAATACACGGATGATGGTTTAAGTTGTCAACAATCATGATTGTAGATTCTTATTCAAATAGAGAAACGAATTCAAATTTAGTTTGAATTGCAGCGGTAGTATAGACATTTGGAATGCACTAAAATGTTGGTATGAGTAGGTTACATGCATTATACAGCCAGTGAAAAAATTTAATTGGACATAACATGGGGCAGGCGGGGCGGCGAGGCGGTGCGGGAGCGCCGCCGGCCACGGGCGGCGGGGGCCGGAGGTTCGGCCAGTGGTGGCTGGCGGCTCAGGGGGGTGGAGGTTGAAGATGAACTGCAGGCCCTCCCTAAACTACATGTGAAGTGCCACTAATAGGGAAAAGCTTATACACAGACGCTTACTAGCAGCGCGGGTTACAAACCCTCGCTACTGCTACTTACTAGTAGTGCGGGGTTTTAAACCTCGCTACTACTAAGTTGATAGTAGTAGCGCTGGTTTTTAACCCTCGCTACTACTATGCGGTCTCTACCGTGCCCCCTGGGACATGCCATAGTAGTAGCACGAGTTTTTAACCCTCGCTACTACTAAGTTGATAGTAGTAGCGCTAGTTTTTAACCCTCACTACTACTAAGCGATCTCTACCGTGCCCCTGGGACATTCCATAGTAGTAGCGAGGGTTATAAATCCGCGCTACTACTAAGTTGATAGTAGTAGCGCGAGTTTTTACCCCCCGCTACTACTAAGCGGTCTCAACCGTGCCCCTCCGTGACATGCCATAGTAGTAGCGAGGGGTAAAAACCCACGCTACTACTAAGTATTGGGTTTTTTAACAGCCCTGAAATCCCCATCTCCTCGTCCAAATCACTCCTCTCCCTCGTCCCTCTTCCGTGACGTCTCCCTCAAATCCAGTGACCTCCTCTTCCACCGTAGCCCCACCTTCCTCCTCCTCCTCCTCCACTGCCCCTCCTTCCTCCTCCTCCTCCTCTTCCTCCTCCTCCTCCTCCACTGCCCCTCCTTCCTCCTCCTCCTCCTCTTCCTCCTCCTTCGCTGTTGGAAGGAGAGGAAGATCCAACAGAGCGTCGTCCATGACAATGGCCAGATCTCTGATGGATGCAACCCATTTTCAAACCGGTACTAAAGGTCCAATTTTCAAACTCTACCCCCCATGTAGATTGCCTTTTAAGTTTTGTAAAAAGCAAAAGAAAATGATAAAAACTTCAAAAATTAATATCCTTCGAGATGTAGTTATGTTACTACATCTACTAGTTAGGAAAATTTGAAAACTTAAATTTGGACATGTTTTGCAAAAAGTGTAGGGAAAATGTAAAACAACTATAACTTTTGCATACGATGTCAGAAAAAACGTATAATATATCAAAATGTTCATCACGAAAATCCGCATCCGATTTTGACTGCCTATGGCCTGTTTGCAAATTTTCATAATCCTCAGATTCTAAAAGGAAAAAAGTTATAGCCGTTTTTCAGTTTTTTTAATTTTCGTTAAATCTGGTCAAACTATGGTCAAACTACTTATTCAAGAAGTATTAGTGTTACTAAATAATTATTCAAGAATATAGTTACTAAATAATTATTTCAGTTTTTTTGAATTTTGGTCAAATCTGGTCAAACTGTGGTCAAACTACTTATTCAAGAAAATATTAGTGTTACCAAATAATTATTGTTTTTTAGAACAATAGTTTCAAACTCAAACAGTGAAATGTGTGACTTCATGCTCAAGCTAAACTCCTAAGGGTTAATAGGATTGACATCTTACTATTGTCAGGAAAACAACAAGTGCAGACTTGGAAACGAGGGAGAATAGAACCCGGAAGTTAAGCGTGCTTAGGCTGGGGTAGTGACAGGATGGGTGACCGTCCGGGAAGTTAGATGATTTGGAATGATGAGGGGTGATTAGAGATTAGAGATTAAATTGAGCAGCAATGAGGGGTGATTAGAGATTAGAGGTTAAAATAATTCAGAAATTTAAAAATTCGGGAAAAAAATTCAATTTTTTTCCAAAGAACCACTAGTTAGTAGTAACGCGGGTGGTATCCACGCTACTACTAATGGACGTAGTAGTAGCACGGGTGGCACCCGCGCTACTACTACCTATTACCTGTAGCGTCATATCAGTAGTGCGGGCACCCGCGCTACTAATATACTTAAAACCCGCGCTACTGCTAGGCTTTTCCCTAGTAGTGTGCCTCTCTGCTAGCATTGCGTTCAGTGTCGATAGTAACATTTAGATTCCACAGGAAATTTCAGTTTCGACAGTTAAATCTAGAGTCAATAGTTTTTACCTCATCTGCTGTAGTCAGGTGTTTTTTGGTGATGTAAATTTTACATCTATCACTTTTTGGTAATGTATTTTACATCATCTATTGGAGATGCTATTAGAATCCCACTTGAGATTAACGGTGTACGTCTTGTACTGCTTCAGCCTCGACGTCTTATGGCTCGCCAGAGCTGCTCCAACGACGGAACCATCCATCACAATAGAGCAGTGCCTTGGACGCCGTCTACAGATTCCTCATATCTTCCTCCACACCTCCGACAGCCACCTCTGCCTCAACTTCTTCGGTGACCAACCCAATGAAGCCGAGGTCAACACGGCTACGGCAAACATGTTGTGCACTTGGCGCATCACTTATTACTCTACATTCATGTCGATCCATTAGGGCTATTTTGGTTCAAAGGAGAAACTGAAGGAAAATCATAGCAATAGGAAATTTTGCTATGGCACTCTACTATTCAATTATTCATGCATTTTGTTGAAAGGAATGGAGCAAAACATCCACTTGGACCTACTTTTCAAAATCCTATGCATGAAAACAAGACCAAGTGCATTAGTGGTAGAATAACATTCTAACTGTACATGCTTTCATATGGTTTCACTTTAATTTGGCCATGTTTCTTTGCATTCCTCTGCTCTTCCAATTCCTGTGAACCAAACACCCAAGTTGACAAAAATCCAGTGCTTACAAAAGCTCTATTTCCCACATGCATTCCTATCCTATTCCTGTGTTTTTCCTATCCCTGCGTTTTTAGAATCCTGCAAGCCAAAGGAGCCTTTACAAAATTACTTCAGTTACAGGTAGGTGTCGAAGAAAACTTTGTGTGGTTTGTCCTGCTCCTGCCACGACGTCGTCCACCTCACCTGAGCTGCTCCATCAATAGAAGCATCCTCCAAACCAGACATCACGACTCTTGACCATCTTTCGCTGCCTCAGATCTCCTTCCCTGCCGCCGGCACCAACCGCAACGACATCACCATCATCGACTCAGCAGATGAACCTGAGGAGTACACGGGTCCACAAGAGAGGTCGCACTCTTTTATTTCTGCTTATGTGATGCATTGCTTAATATTAGCTGCTACTTTATCGTCCTGTTCACCTCTTAGACTCCAAGTCGGGTCCAAATTAATGTTCAAACTTGAGTTTTAAAATTAGTTGTGGGGCACATATCGAGGCAGCAATGAATAGTGTCTCTGTCTATTATCTAGTTCACCTAGGGTATGCCTATGTTGTTCATCTTGGGTGGGAAACAAATAGTAAAGCAATCATCATCTATCTTTTTATTAAATTAAAGCTATCATCTGCCTGCTATCATTATTTTTAGATCCATCCGCTCGTTGTTACCATCACTCTAGATTTCTGCATGCTCTCCTTACATAATCTCACTATATTTTTTTGTATGCATGTCAGATTTATACACAGTCATGCTGAACATGTAGAGAAAAAGGGAAGAGTTTTGTGTGGAAATACAATGCTATTCAGACATTGCTCCATGGCGGGTTCAATGGCAAACCCTCTCCCCCTCTCTAGATTGTAATCCAGAGGAAGGTATCTGTTCTGAGGCGGATTCAGACGTAGCTGACCACTCCTATTTACCTCCAAAGGTGTTTGCTCTAACTTGGCATGATGATGTTAGTCATATCATGCATTTGTTGCCTTGCAGTGACTACTTTCGACATCATATGTCATCTGCTTAGTTTAGACATGTTCTGTAATGCCACCTGTTTAGTTTCTATATCATATATGGGAATTATGCAGTCTCATCTCTTTTAGCCAGCCATAATATATGGGAAATATGCAATGCCATCCTGTTTAACCAAGCATCATATATTTGAAGGATATCTTGCCCATCCTTTTCTTCATTACATTTCCATTTGTTGACACTGTTTGTACATTAAACTACTCTTCCTATGAATGAGCCATTTGAGTGGGTGATGGAAAAATCTGGAGTGAAAACAAGGTCTTCAGAGCACACAATGGTACCCGTCGAAGCAGATCTCTTGATGGGTCCCGGTAGCTCCTCAGAGATGGATTCAGAGATAGATGACTAGTCATATTCCCCCACCGAGGTGTATGCTCTAACTTGGCACGGTTATACTACTCATATCATGCATATGGTGTCTTGCATTGCATAGTTTAGACATCATATACACAATATTCAACACCATGTTCTTAGTTTAGACATCATATATGCAAATGCCCTCTGCTTAGCATATAAATCACATATGCGAATTAAATCATGCGATCCTCACCAGTCAAAAAAAATCATGCGATCCTAATTACTTAGACAACATGTATGTGAATTATGTCATGCAAACCTGTTTACTAAAGACATCATATAATTATCTCATGCCATCATGCTTAGTTAGTCATCATATCTTTGAATTATGTCATGCTATGCTATCCAGTTTAGATAGACATCATATATGTGAAATTATGTCATGCTATCCATTTTAGTTAAACAATATACATGTCAACTATTTCATGCCCTCTTTTTTCCACACTACCTATTGCATCTATCTCTCATACAATGTCTGTCCGTACATTCAAGTATGTTTCCTGTTTATTAGCCATTTGAATTGGAGCGGGTGATGGCAGTATCTAGCAGAGTAAAAACACGGTCTTCAAATAAAATAGTGCTACCGCTTGGTGGAGATAGCACCCCGGTTGTGCATGCACGAGAACCAGCCCTACCACACATAACCCAGACTCTCGCAGATTGTACCCTACCGCGATGGACAGAGAACCAGCTTCACCCAATCTAACCCCAACCCCGGCAGATAGTAACCCAGTTCCTGTTGACACAACACCATCTCCACCATAGAGCTCCCAAACACGAGCAGTTAGTAAGGCAGCTCCAAATCCAAAGCGCTAGTACTACCACGGCTAACCCCAACTCCACCTGTTCGTACACCTATTCATGTGGAGGAAGCACAACCAGGCATTTGTAGTTTAGCATCTATCGCATTTGATGTTGTTAAATCCTATGTGTGTATCTTCCCATCATGGAAATATTATATGGAAGATGAAGGAAAATTCCAGTTGCAGGTGTTTGTCCAGGAGTTATGTGTAAGTAATGTTATTCGTGGCAATTACTTTGCTTTGTCCCATACATTCTACCTCCATGATGGTTATAATACAACAAATTTTCCCATTTTTCCTCTATAGAGAAGGGCCGATTTGGAAACTCAGGATGAGGTAACCTGTGCTAATACCTCTGCTATCTTCAAGAATGCTTGGTGGCAGTACCAGAATTACCTAAAGAAAACGTACTTCGCTAGCAAAGAAACTCATCAAATTCCCTTACGTTCTCCTGAGACACATTTACTGGACGATGACTGGGAACACCTTGTTATGTACTGGTCCCGAACCAAGAACGTGGTAAGGTCTATGAGCTCATTTTTTATTTTTGAGTACTATATGCTTGCGTCTTACTGTACTCTATTCATGTAGAACAAGTGCTTAAACCTAAAGAACAATTGTTCTCAGTTAAGAACTTATTTTTAAATTGAAGGATCCAATCGAAACTCCAATGGCACAACAGGTATGTTTACGCATGTTTCTTTAACATGTTTTCTCTTATAAATAGCTCTATTGATTTCAATTTCAATTATGTATACAGTTGACTTCTCATATCATGCACATTACTAGCATCACATCAGAGCCAATAGTGTTGTTGTACATGTAGACCCGTGGTACCCATCTGAAATCTTGTTGTGCCGTGTAGTTTCCCACGCTTTGTATTATTTCAATGCTACTTTGTCTTGAACTGATATGATTTGAACCGTGTCTCTATTTTGATTTGGCAAGACAATGCAGTGACCATAGGACATAGATATATGTTTGTTTGATGCTTTTATAATGTACTACTTGGCAATAGAAGACTTGGTAGTTTAATCTTGTCCACCTTACTAATGAAATGGTTCACCGAAATGAGTTTCATATACTAGTACATGATAAACCTGTTATGTGTCTGCTTGTTTCTTCTTTTAGAATGCTGACAGAATATTGGGGAAGAGTGCCTTATTAAGCAATGGTAAAGGAAGTAATGCAGATAAGGTTCAGGATAGTGAGACATGCTTGTTGGTCTCCAACAAAGCTGATAAAAAAGCTAAATAAAACTATCTTGAAGATAGTGAGACAACCCCAAAGTCCTGTCTTGGTTTAGTGTTCGAGTTACTGGCCACTACCGCCGACACAAGCTATTCAAACTCACTGTCTGAATCTGTTCGGTTTCTTGAGTCTCATCTACAAGCTGAAAGACATCGATCAGCTATGCTGCGACAAGAAGCGGAAGGACTGCGGAAGTCCCTGGAGCATTCAGATGCATACTTTCTGGTGCAACAACAAGCATTGGAGGATTTAGCGCCAAACAGGACAAAGCTAATAAGCTTGCTAAGCTTATTGCCAGCATGATGGATACCCAGGATAACGTTTCTTGAGCTCTTCTGAAGTTGTTTTAGTTATGGACTTGTTTTGCTGTCGCATTTATTTGCACTGGTGGCCAATTTAGACGGCCATTGTATGTAATATGCTGCTTTGTTCCCTATATTTGCACTGGTGGCAAACTTTGATGCCCAGTGGATGTAATATGTGTACTAGCCGTAATAGCCTAGTGTTAGTTGCTTGCTTATTTATTTTCTTATTATCTTGTTTAGTTGTTTGCTTATAGTCACTGCAGTTCTTTTTTCATGTTTTTCTAGTGGCCACAATAACCATGGCAACACATGGACTGTTGTAACCATGGGCCTCCTACGACCCGTAGGATCCATGGGCCTTGTATGGGTCGTAAGATCCATGGGCCTTATATGGGTCGTATGATCCATGGGCCTTCTACAGGCCGTAGGATCCATGGGCCTTCTACGTGCCGTATAATAATTTCACCAAACATGGGCCATACTATTCGTGTACCATAACGGGCCGTTAATAGGCCGTAGTTGATAACGCTATGAAAACAACCCACCGGGTTAACGGGCCACAAACGGGCTGACTGTAACCACAGGCTGAATTTAGCCCACAAACGGAATAGACCATTAACGGATCGTAACTAATCGAATTCTAGAAATGAGCCCAAGAATAAATGGGCCCTTAGAAGGCCGAAAGTTAACACGGGTTGGAAACGGCCGAAGGAATAATGGGCCGTTAGTGGGTATAAAGCGATACACTGTTCATTATGGGCCAGTTTCATCTCGGGCCTTTAATGGGCCCAGGGTTACAAAGGGCCTCCTTTGGGCCGAAAGACGTCATGGGCCATACATGGGCCGGAAGTTATAATGGGCTGGAATCATACTGGACGGCCCAAATGACGCTATTGGGTTCTAGTAGGCCGTGACGGGCCATGAGTTAGCGGGCTGTAAATGGGCTAGATGCTAACAGGCCATTAACAGGCTTTCCGTGGGCCGGCCTGCTACCTTTTGACCAAGTCAAACATGCCGGCCTTTTCACTGGAATGGGCCTCTGTTGGCCGTGCCATGTGTCGACGTATCATAGGCGCCTTCGGTCCAATGAGTGGATGACATCTATCCCAACGGTGAGCCGACACGTGGTTCCTCTAGCCATTGAGAATTTTACATGAGGAAAATCGCCATTGGTCCAGGCTGTTAATGGGTTATCGGATCCAAACTGGAACTCAATAGCTTAACAGCGACCAGTTATGGTGAATGCCACGTGTCGGTCACCCTTGACGAAAGCACTTCTATGACGCACGATTTATCATCATGGAAGTGGACACTTCCATGATAATAATTTTGGTAATGTCATGGAACACTTCTATGACAGCACATGTATGACTATCTTGATTCTGTCATAAAATCGTCATGGATGTACATGCATGACAAAGAAGTGACCTACTTTGACAAATACGTATCATCATGGAAGTGTATTTTTTGTAGTGTCTTCCTCTACTATCTGAAGCTTGCTGATGACTCTTGGAGAAATCAGATTCAGCCCGGCCCCACCATCATCCAACATCTTCGTGACTTTGAGGTTGCGGATTGTTGGTGAAACCAAAAATGGCAAGCACCCTACTGTAGTAGTGCGATCAGGGTGGTCCCCTTCGTCAAAGATGATGGATATGTGGGACCACTTGAGCGGCCTCCGAGAATCTGCCGCTAGCTCCATGACATTGACTTCACGCGCCCACCATTTAAGTTGGCGGTGAGAGGAGTGCAAAGATGCACCCACGTCAATGCATAGTGCGTTAGTGGCCTTCTGGAATTCCTGCTCACTAGTTTCCTCTTCATCTACATCCTCATTGTCAGCATTGCAATCTTCTTTCCCATGGCCTCTGGCGGGTTGTCCTTGGCGATTTGCTTCATCACCCCGGCCCTTTCCGCCAGCGCCATTCTGACCTTTTTCCTTATCTTGCTTCTCATATTTAGCCCTCTGCTTCTTGACAAGCTGCTCAACCTGATGACACTCCTGGAGATCGTGGCCCTTGGTTCGATAGATCTTACAGTACGGACCGTCGCCCTTCCCGGCCTTCTTGGCAGCCGCAGCCTCAAGGCAATTAGCGCACGCGGCAACTTCCTTGTTGGGGGCTTCAGTCTTGGCCTTCTTGCTAGTACTGAGCGTGCCCGATCCATCAACAGTCATCATTGTCTTATCCTTGTGCTTCTTATTGCGCTTCTTGCCTTTCTTCTTCTGACTGGTGGCCTCGTCGTCATCCTCTGAATCGATGTCAATGCCATCCTCTTCTCTAGGGAGCTTCCTCCCTTCCTCCACCCGAGCACACTTGTTTGCCAAAGTGTAGAGCTCCTTCACTGTCTTGGGAAACCGTACGTTCATCTTGGAACGCATCTGACGATTGCGCACATTGGACTGGAGCGCAGCTATCACAGCTGTCGGGTGGATGTCTGGGATATTTCTGTGAACTTTGTTGAATCTTTGCAGGTACTTCCGCAGAGTCTATCCTTCCTTCTGCCGGAGGAGCTGCATATCGCTGGGCAGCCCTGGTTCTTGATGGTCGTCCGTAAAGGCGCCAATGAGCTCATGGCACAGGTCAGCCCAGGTCGAGATGGAGTTCTCCGGCAGATGCATCAGCCAAGATCTCACATTTGACTTAAGTGCCAAAGGGAAGTAGTTGGCGAATTCATTCTCATCTCTTCCTCCGGCAGCTTCAATGGTGATGGTGTAGATGCTCAAAAACTCTGACGGGTTCAACATTCCATCATACTTCTTTGGTATTCCGGCCTAAACGTGCGAGCGGACGACCAGCAGACCTGCCGCAGCTCCCTGGTGAAGGCAGGACACCCAAACTCGAAGAGTAGGTGCCCTCCCCCACTAAGCGCGGGCTCGTCAAAGTTGGGGTCGTCGTGTCCGTCGGTCAGGCGGAGGGCTCCATGGTGTTGCTCAATGGCGACGCGTGCGTCGTCCCTCTGCTTATCCTCCGGAGCTCGTCGTCGATCTTGACGCGCTCAAGGGCCAGAGGAGGCCATCGAGACACCATCAGGTTCTTGGTGGCGCAGCCCCCGGGTTGGTTGCCGCTGTGGGGACTGTACCGTGGGGGTGGCCCCTTCAGTACGGGAAGCAGGGCAGGCCGTTGTCATAGCTTGGGGAGGCCGTGGCAGGCCGGTTCATCGTGATGCTTCCACCTTGGCGAAGCCAATCAAGCTTTGGATGGTGGCTCGCCACTCATCCATTTGATCAGCTACCGGCGGGAATCTCAATAGCATTTGGGCCCGCGCCATGGCCTCCGAGCAGTGCTTGGCATGGGTGATGATGATGTAGAATGCGCCGTCGCCCGGCTCCTGATGGTGCCGGTAGCGACCGCCCCCTGCCCTCATTGTTGCGAACCAGTCGCCTGAATGGCATAGCGATGAGGCGATGGCGCTTGAGGGCGTGCGGCTCCGTTGGGTACGGTAGGGCGGTTGGCCCATTCCGGTGGTGCCGCGTGTCCGGTAGCCGCACCCGCAGCGGGGGTGGCCGGTGGGTTACGGTTTACCCCAGAACGAGCGCCACCACTGCGGCTATGCCCTTCATCTCCGGAAAGGGGTGCGGATGGGATAAGTTCTCCACCCATACCTCATGGAACGTGGTCGCTACTGCATTGCTGATGTTGTCCTCCTCCAGTGCCTCCTGCTTCCGCTTCGGCCATGGGGGAGGTGGCGACATCGCCACATACGCCTACCATGTCCCCCGCGGCGTCCACATCCTCATGCACCTCCGCGCCCCCAGCGACGTCAGCGGCCGCAGGTGGCGGAGCCTTCGAGGTTGATGGACGAGCAGCAACACCGGGCTTCTTATTGGGTGCAATGGTTGATGGCACTATCGATGGTGATGACGCGCTACGGACGCTCTCAGGTTCGCGCAAGTGATCCCCCTACCTGGCGCACCAAAGATGTCGCGGGAAACCAGGTCCACCTATGGGGCAATGAGCCCCTTTTTGGTTCGGTGGGGGGATGGGGACGTTGCACAAATAGCGGAGAGGCGTCGCGCAGCACGACAGAGATCACACGGGCGATTTTTACCCAGGTTCGGGCCACCGTGAGGCGTAAAACCCTACTCCTGCTTTGATGGATTGATGATGAGAAATGATGGGGGACATAGCACACTTGCTCGGCAAGGTCGCCTTGGGACAAGAGTGTCTACGTGTGTATGAGTGTGTGTGGGGTTCAACTCGCTAACCCTTTCTACAGTCGCCATGGGCCTCCTTTTATAGATCAATGGGTCACCACAATGGCAAAGTGGTCATTATGCAATGTTATGGTAGCAAACAGTGCTATCATACCTAATTCTTCATACGTGCCAGGGCGCATTAAATGCACCGCTTAGTGTCGCATCACTGCGTGCCCGGCAAGCCTTGCCAGGCTATTTCGCCAGCTTCATGCATGCTTGCTCGATACATCCCAGGACGGGTGTCCTTTGGGCATGTTTTCTATACATAATGGCCTACATGTGCCATGGAGTAGCCACCTAATCGCTTGGGAGCTTGACACTGCATCGATCAAAGACTTGCGTCGACATGAGGTGGAGCGGTGGAGGCTTGGCGGGGTGATTTGCCCTCGCAGGTCCCGGCAAGCTCTTGAGGATTGTTGTCAGCCGATCCTTGCCCTCGCTAGGCTCATATGTCCGTCAAGGGAGGTTTCTCCCTTAGAGGCATCTTGTCTCTTTAGCTTGACTTGGCCTTCTAGATTTGTACTTTGATGGATTGATCTCTTCATCTTGGCATGGCCTAGGATGCTGGGGTTTTGCACTTAGGCCTGTGCACAGTCTGGGCAACGGACCCAGGGTCTGTTGCACCGACAGTGTTCATACTTTTTCATTGTATTATCCATGTTATTTTACTTTCTTTTTCCCGCTTTCTTCTTGTGTCTTTGAAAAACTTTAAGAAAATCCAAAAAAATAGTTGTAGCTTATTTCCTTACCATGCATAATAGTAGTATTAAAATAAAAAAACCCAAAAATATTTATCGTTCTTCTTTTACTCATTGGGAGCTTTCCCGTGTAAATAGTTTTTCTCATTCTTGTTTTACCTTCTTCAGAAAAACAAAAACTCAAAAAGTATTTGAGTGTGTTTCTTTGAAATTCTTTTTCCTTTCTTTGGGTCGAGAGGAGAAGACCACGATGAAAATGTTGAGTGGCTCTCATGTGCATTATTGCTGATCTAACAAAGATCCCATATTACCTTGTCTTCTCCTCTAAATAAATATTTGCGGAATGCAACTTAGTCCAATGCACATGCACATTTATTATTATCCACACCGTTCGGTCGTGCAAGTGAAAGGCAATAATGACGATATATGATGAAATGATTGAGATGAGAAAAAAGCTGGTATGAACTCGACCTATCTTGTTTTTGTAAATATGATTAGTTCATCGTTCCTAATTCAACTCATTATGAATGAAACATGTTTGCAATGACAATTAGAGATTATAGTTACTCATGCCATGCTTAATTACCTAGAAGTTTATAATGGTTTACCTTGCGTGCCAACATGAAAATTAAAATGGTTGTGATGTGGTATGATAGGATGGTATCCTCCTTTGAATGATTCGAGTGGCTTGACTTGGCACATGTTCATGCATGGAGTTGAAATAAAATCAACATAGCCTCTATGATATTTATGTTCGTGGTGATTTGTTGGTTAATCTTAATGCATGTTTATGACTATTGTCGCTCTCTGGTTGGTCACTCCCCAGTCTTTTGCTAGCCTTCACTTGTACTAAGCGGGAATACTGCTTGTGCATCCACTTCCATAAACCCAAAGTTGTTCCATATGTGTCCACCATACCTACCTATATGCGGTATTTACCTGTCGTTCCAAGTAAATTTGCATGTGCCAAACTCTAAACCTTCAAATAATAATATGTTCTGTATGCCTGAATCGCTCATGTGGCGACTGGGGGCGGTCAGTATCTTCTTCTCACGATGAGTGGAATCCGCTCGTCATTCACGAGAAAATGGCTGGTAATCGGTATGCCCAGTTCCATGCTCAAAGTCAAATCTAAACAACCAAACAAAACTCCCCTAGGATTATTGTTAGTTGGACGGTACCCATTGTTTCGGACCAGCCGTGGAATGTGCTTGTTGGTGGAGGGGGAGTAAAAACTTTACCATTCTGTTTGGGAACCGCCTTGATACTTCTTGAATGTATCTATAATTTTTTATTGTTCCATGCTATTATATTATCAATCTTGGATGTTTTATAATCATTTTATATCATTTTTGGTATTAACCTATTAACATAGTGCCAAGTGCGAGTTGATGTTTTCTGCATGTTTTTTACATCGCAAGAAATCAATATCAGACGGAGTCCAAATGTCACGAAACTTCACGGAGATTTTTTATGGACCAGAAGGAAGATATTGGGCCCTGGTTGCACCTGGGAGGAGTCCCGAGGAGGGGACAACCCACCAGGGCACGCCAGGAGGCCCAGGCGCGCCCTGGTGGGTTGTGCCCACCTCAGGTGCCCCCCGCACCACCTCTTTGTTCTATAAATACCCCAAAAATCCCAAAACCCTAGGGAAGTCGACAAAATATGCACCCAGCCACCACAGAGTCCAGAACCACCAGATCCAATCTAGACACCATCTCGGATGGGGTTCACCACCTTCATTGGTGCCTCTCCGATGATGTTTGAGTAGTTCTTTGTAGACCTTCGGGTCCGTAGTTAGTAGATAGATGGCTTCCTCTGTCTCGCTGAATTCTCAATACAATGGTCTCTTGGAGATCCATATGACGTAACTCTTTTTGCGGTGTGTTTATTGGGATCTGATGAACTTTGAGTTTATGATCAGTCATATCTTGAAAGTTTTTGAGTTTCTTTGATCTCTTATATGCATGATCTCTTATAGCCTCGTATTTCTTCTCCGATATTTGGGTTTTGTTTGGCCAACTTGATCTATTTATCTTGCGATGGGAAGATGTGCCCGGTAGTGGGTTCGATCTTACGATGCTTGATCCCAGTGGCAGAAAGGGAAACGACACGTATGTATCGTTGCTACTAAGGATAAAATGATGGGGTCTATCTCCACATAGATAGATCTTGTCTACATCATGTCATCATTCTAATTGCATTACTCCGTTTCTCCATGAACTTAATACACTAGATGCATGCTGGATAGCGGTCGATGTGTGGAGTAATAGTAGTAGTGCAGGCAGGAGTCGCTCTACTAATCTTGGACGTGATGCCTATGTAATGATCATTGCCTGGATATCGTCATAATTATTTGAGGTTCTATCAATTGCCCAACAGTAATTTATTAACCGACCATTTGCTGCCTTTCTTGAGAGAAGCCACTAGTGAAATCTACGGCCCCAGGTTTCCTTTCTCGTATATTTGCTTTGTGATCTATTTTATTTGCACTTTTTATTCAGATCTATTAAACCAAAAATACAAAAAATACTTTGCTACCCTGTATTTTATTTGCAATCTATTTATTCAATCTATTTCAGCGTTCTCCCGTCAACACACAATTTCTCGCGCCGTACCCCGAAAGGGATTGACAACCCCTTTAACACGTTGGATTGTGAGGTGTTGTTATTTGTGTGCAGGGGTTGGTTACGTTGTGTTGCTTGGTTCTCCTACTGGTTCGATAACCTTGGTTTCGTATCTGAGGGAAATGCCTACCGCCGTTGTGTGGCATCATTCCTTCCTCTTTGGGGAAATACCAACATAGCTTCAAGCAACATCAAAAGAAATTTTCTGGCGCCGTTGCCGGGGAGGATCGTCAACATATACCAGGTTCCTAATCACAAATCTCATCTCCTTGCAATTTACATTATTTTCCATTTGCCTCTCGTTTTGCTCTCCCCCACTTCACAAAAATTTGTTGTTTTCATTTGCCTCTCTTTTTCCATTCGCCGTTTTCTTGCCAGATCTGTTTTTTGTGTGCAATTTTGTTTGCCATTACTATCATTATGTATAGTTCTTCCTCCATTGTTTGGAATCCCGAGAATGAGGTTCTCAACTTTAAACAAAGGGGAGGAGAAAATTTAAAAGATGCTTGGTATAGGATTTGCAATGCTCATAATAGATCTATCTGTAAGCAATCTACCATTGTTCTTCTTCGTTGTTTTTATGTGGGCATCACCACTTGGTATAGATTCGTCCTTGATACGATTACCGATGGAAATTTCTTGATGTGTCCTTCTCTTGATGCTTTTAATGCTATGGGAAACTTAGTGGGCTCACCACCTCTTATGATTAATGAAACAACTTTGTCTCTTGAGCATGTTATGGAAAGATTAGATGCTATTGAAAAGAGAATGCTCACCGAAGATCATATGGAAATTATAGATAAAAATGCATAATTTTGCCACCAATATTGGGTCAAGAACGGGAGAAATTTTTATGTTGCTAAAAAAAGGTACTATAATCCCTGAAATAATAGAAGAAAGCCCGTCTCGGTAAACTAGAGGAAATATTTAGTAATCTAAGCACGGCTTTTGCTCCCGCTAAAATTACCAAAAAAACTCCCATAAAATTTGGCAATGTTCCCAAGAACAAGAGTGCAACTTCTAGTAGTGGTAATAAAAAAGATCTTAAGATGATTAGTATTCACCTGGATTTTGTCGAAGTTATAAGAGACCCTTTTTGCAAGAATGAATTCTTTCAATTTATTCCTCTTCTAGTTTGCTGAGGAAGACACCTAGCCGGAGTCTCAAGAACATAAGGCGCTTTGGAACGAGCTTGAACCAGCCTTCGGGAAGACATCGCGCGTGTCCCCGCTCCCGTTCTGGCTCCCGTCGCCCCGACTGCGCCAGCGCCCATCCCCGTGGCATTGATGTACTGGGAGCTGCACATTGTCGCCGAGCTTGATGCCACGGGATTCCACGAGGTCCCCACCGACTTTCACGCGCCCGTGCACCTACCAGCGCATGCGCCTGCGCGTGCACTAATGCGCACGCCCGTGCACCTGCCAGCGCATGCGCCTGCACGTGCACTGACATGCGCGCCCGTGCCGGTGCCCGTGCACACGAATGTCTTCGCCGCGCCATTGCCAGCGCCTGTCCCCGCGCGGGTGCTAGTGCCCCCCTCAGCGGCATGGATGGCCGTCGTCGGCCGCTTCCTTGCACCAACGCCAGTCGCCTCCTCCCGCCAGTTGACTCACTCCTGGAGACTGAAGTTCAGAACACCGTGGCCTTCCTTGAAGCTAGGGCCAACGTCCAGGAGTACGCCAACAACGGCGCAAGACGCCGCCGTCACCGTCGGTCAGTGGCCCGACGACACACAGAGCACGGCAGAGGAGCCCCTTCCCACCGCAAGACGCCCCCGCCGCCGCCTCATAATCTAAATTTGCCATGAAAAACGTTCGGAGTGCCATGCTTAAAATCCGAACGTTTATCATTTCCGTTTATTTTAGATCGATCGTCATATGAATGTAAAGTCGGAGTCAGACTGAATGAAATCTATGGTTTGATCGATTGAATGTTCTGCTAGAGTCGTATCAAATTAAATATAAAACGTCATCAAGCCACATGTATTCCTTCTCATCCAACGACCTAGACTGCTTCAATGTCGAGCCCTCAACACGTTTAGCATGCAATTAATTTCATGCCAAAGATAGTGCTAATCACATATTAACACGCAAATAATATCCTACTTAATATCCGCATGCACTTAATATACTTCCAAATTAACGTGCATTGTACATACACATTGACTAGTACTACTAGTACGTGAAACTGGTGCCGTAACTTGTGAACGTGTCCAGATATGGTCAATGGCAACATCGCCCACGAGTTCTTCGTGTTTGCCCGTGCGTCTAAACGCAGAAGGGGAGGAGAGAGAGAGAGAGGGAGAGAGAGAGAGAGAGGGAGAGAGAGAGAGAGAGAGAACATGGAACCCACCAGTAAGTGAAGGCGAATAGTACGTGCTAACGAGTCGGTCCCAGTAATGTACTAAAAATAATATTACATGTTATCCACTAAATAGGTTGTGGTAATATAAAAACATTATATGAACAAAGGGGGGGGGTACAACAAACATTGTTGTTCTACGTATGTTGCCTATTGACGTGTGGCTTGAAGGCCCTGGTCGCATGTTCGATCCTCGTCCTTTATTTTTTAATTTGTATATGGGTCCAAATTTGTTTCATGACAGGTGGGCCCCTCGGTGTGTAGTTTGTGGCACTTTAATTTGTGGGTCGAAATTTGTTCCATTCCAAATGGACTATCGGTGTGTAGTTTTGTAGCTTATTTGTAATAATCAGAGTTTATTGCAATAATACCATGGTGCGACGTTGAAGGCGAGAAAGGACACGCGAGAGAGCGATGACCGAGCCAGAGGGAAATCAATTGGGGGAGGTGCGGGGGTTGCAACGGTGTTTGGAGTAGTTGTGGGCCGAATGCTACGAAAATATAATCTACCACTGGAATAAATGCCTACACAAATTAATCCAAGGTTGGATTCCACCTCGCAATGTAAATAGCTCCGGCTTTGCGAGGGATGGAGAGGTAGCTTCAATGTGTGAAGATACGGCGTGAGAAAGTGAGGTCAGTCGAGAGACATATAGATAGAGAGACAAAGTGAGTGTGGTCCGACATTCATTGAAAAGATATATATGCTCTGGAGAGATATTGTCCGACTGAGCTTTTGGGAAGGGTGAGGGATGTAAGATAGAGCTTGAGAGATGATCCAGTACAGATATGTAGATATATTTTGTGTGTAGGAGGAAGCAAGGTCAATCGATTACATATATAAAGGGAGAGAGATTGGGCGATTGTGGGTCGTCGTGCGATCGAAAGAGTGATACAGGTTGGAGAGAGTGACCTAGATAGACAATGTGCGTGAGAGAGTATACAATATGAATATGTCGAATTGGGCTCAAACATGGAGATATATCATTTGTGTCCAAGTAAGAGCGAGGTCAATCGAGACATACAAAGAGAGAGAGAGAGAGAGAGAGAGAGAGAGAGAGAGAGAGAGGAAGGGAGAGATAAAGAGAGATTGAGCAAGCGTGGCCCGCCATGAGGTCGAAAGAGTGGGGGCGGCTTGGATGGACTGACCTAGATAGACAATCTGCATGAGAGAGTATAAAGTGTGTCGATCGAGGCCCGAACAAGGAGATATATTATTTGTGTGTGAAAGAAAACAAGGTTAATCGAGACACAGATAAAGAGAGCGAGATTGAGCGAGTGTGGCCCGCCATGCAGAAGAAAGAGTGAGACGGTCTCGAGGGAGTAACCTAGATAGACAACGTGCGTGCGTGGGCACGAGAGGTTGGGGCTAGATAGGCAATGCATGTATCTAGCAAGAGAGGGTGGGAGGGAGAGAGAGAGAGAGAGAGAGAGAGCTCGGCATGGGGTTCAATGGTGGGTGTGTGACGTAAATGCATTTGGTAACAGAGTGGAAAGGGGGGTTGTATAGTTGAGAGAGTTAGAGATCGAAACATGGAGAGAAAGAATGAACGTGTGTCGGAAACCGATAGCTTCCTAAGGTGGTTAGGAAAGGAAGATTGACCGATACAGGAAGTATGTAGCGTGTGTGCCGAGGGGGCGGGCTAAAAAGAACATTTGAATGTAGATAGTACTAGACTTAATATCGATGGTTCAATTTGGTGTACATTGTAAGATTTGAACTGATGACCATGCATATGGGTAATTATTTCGAATTCGTGCCATACTAGGTTTGGAAAAGTTGACATTGACTCGATTGTTGTGCTATTTTTGTAGGTCATATGTTTGAATCCATCCAAAAGTTTTCTCACTACCATGGTGTTCATCATATACATGTGAATTTGTATTAAAAAAGTAGTGTGGATACAGTGAAATGCGAAATCCACGTTAGAATTGGAGATCGCTATGTGACACACACTCTAATTCAAATAACTAATTATGTGACACACACTCTAATCTATGTTAGCGTGGATACCGTTTCGTTTTTTTAAATAACTCCTCATTAATTAAATTATAGTATCTCGTTTCGAGTGGTTAATTATTTGCAAGGAAAACATGGGCATGGTAATACATACATATTCGTTTGCAAATGAAAGAAAATTCATTTGCATTCTCAAATCTCCTCCCAAATGTAGGCGCACTAGGAAGACTAGCATCGTGTCCTGGTGGTCGCGTGTGTCGTATGGCGGCTTAGCACCCAGCCACCCACCCGGACAATGCTTCGGTGCCTTAAGGCACCTACCTTGTGTCAATGACATGTGGGCCCAACAGGTGGCTGGCCCACATGTTAGTGACCCAAAGGCAGGTGCCTTTAAGGCACCGAAGTGGCGTCCCACCCCACCCCTCCCCCCTTCCCCCCAAAAAAAGGACGACGACAAAATAAGTTCGCACTTCCACGTTTTGGATTGAAATATCTGGCGGCCCAATTCTAGCCCTGCAAAATCTCCCTTCTCCACCGTCCCCTTCTGCGCCCAGATTGCTCAAATCCCCAATTCGCCGCCAACCCAAGGAAAGTTCGAATCACCCCTCGTCTCGTCTCTTTCCCCACCTTTGTGCCGGACGACGACGACGACGACGAAGACGACGGTCGCGCTTCACCACCGCACCGAAGCTACCTCATCTACGCCCTCGTCCATCGGACCGGGTGGTCCATTGACAACGTCGGCTGCCACATCCGACATGCCTCACAGACACCGACTTCCACCGCATCAGGTGCACTTCACCGACGCCGTCTCCCACCTCACCGGGGCTACTTCACCGAGCACATTGTCCCACCTCCACCCCCCGAGGCCATTGGGGCTTCACCAACGGTCTCGTCCACCGCATCGTAGCGCTCCACTGCCACACAAGATCTCACTACTAGGAAAAGGCCTACTAATGGCGCACCGGTTTTGCCTACTAATGGCGCACCACCGGTGCGCCATTAGTACCACGCCACTAGTATTTATTACTAATGGCACACCGCTGGTGCGCCATTAGTATCTGGTATACTAATGGCGCACCAGGCAGTGCGCCATTAGTTTTGCCCATGGTGCGCCACTAGTGTCTGCTATACTAATGGCGCACCACATGGTAGTGCGCCATTAGTAACAATTTTTTTAATTTTTTTCTTAATCTCAGGTCACTATTTCACCTATGAGATATCCAACACATATATATACAACAAGCATCCATATAACATACATAGCCAACACACAAGTTCCATCATATATACATACATAGACAACACATAGTTCCATCGTTACATATTACAAAAGTTTCACATTGTTCATCCAACACCGTTATCCATCAATTCACAAAAGTTTCACATTGATACAAAAGAAAAACACAAATGGAAAAGAAGCACTCCATCCATGCAAGCTTCCGTGAATTAAATCAAATCTGCAAAATGATAAACAAGAAGTTAGAAGAAGAAAAAGAAGAAGACTAGAAGAATACTAGAAGAAGAAGAACACTAGAAGAAGAATAAGAAGAACTTTGGAAAAGAAATAAGAAGAAGACTATAAGCTTATTATGTAAACTTGATCATTTTGTGCTAACATAAGTTATTTTGGAGCTAACCTATAGGAAGCTAAGCATATAAGCTCTAAGTTAGTATATTAGAGCCAACTTAGGTAAAATGAAGCTAACCTATGTCATTTTGGAAAAGAAGAAGAATAAGAAAAAGACTATAAGCTTATTACGTAAACTTGATCATTTTGTGCTAACACAAGTTATTTTGGAGCTAACCTATAGGAAACTAAGCATATAAGCTCTAAGTTAGCATATTAGAGCCAACTTAGGTAAAATGAAGCTAACCTATAGGAAACTAAGCATATTAGAGATAACATAGGTAACTAAGTATATATATATATATATATATATATATATATATATCATTTTGGAGATCTGACATACCTGACAAAGTTCAGTTCTCATGCATTGTTCTTCTCCTTCTCCCTCCTCAGCCTGATGCGCCAAGAGCGGCGAGGCGGTGGAGGTAGTGGGATGTAGTCTTCTACCTCAATTGGCGTGGTCATGTCACCTAGCTGTGGGATCGCCGGCGCCACCACCGGTGCGTGGTCATTGTCAGGCACCACCACCATCGCGAGGCCACCTTCAGGCACGACCATCGCTAGGTCATCCTCAGCCACCTCCATCTCTTGCCCATGGTCATCCACCACCATCTCTTGCCCTTGGTCAGCCACCACCATCTCTTGCCCTTGGTCAGCCACCACCGGCGCTAGGTCATCCTCAGCCTGATGCCCATCGTCATCCTGCAGCTCCTCATCCCCACTCGGCTCCTCTTCTCCCGCACTCCAGTCCGGATCATCCTTCTTGTTGTCTATGCTGCAGCCAGAATCGATGTTGCTTTCGCTACAGCCAGAATCGCTGCTGCTTTCACTACAGCCATGGTCGCTGCTGCTTTCGCTACAACCATGGTCGCTACTGCTTTGGCTGTAGCCATTGTCGCTGCTGCTGCTCCCATTACCTGTCCAAATGCAACAATGACCGTTAACAATCAATGTGAGACAAAGCCAAATGTAGAGGAATAAGAAGAGGCAGAACGTACCGGCATCATAATCTTCAGCGTAGCGCATGCGACACATAGTCGCGTTGAACACCTTCACGATGAGCATGGTGGCGTCGTCGTCGTACCTGAAGAGAAGGAAGTACCCCAGCCGCAGGTCGTAGGCACGGTAGAACTTCTCCTACCCACGAGACAAGTACATGTGGCCCTCCTTGATCACCAACTCCACATCCCACAGCCTGCGAAACCCGCTGCCGGCCTGTCGCACCTTCACATTATTTGGCAGATCTTCACCCATGAGCATGTTCTTAAAACTGTCAGGCAGCCTTTGCAGTTTGGGACAATGAGTGATGTAGGCAAACAACAGATATCATAATGAGATGGGTGAGTGATGTAGGCAAACAACAGATATCATAATGAGATGGGTGAAGGGGAGATCTCTCATTTTATATACCTACGTCATGGATGATACTGAAGTCCCAAGTACGAGAGTGAAGAACTCGGAAGCATCCAACTCGTACTGCGGTGTCGCAGAGCGGCGGTGGCTGCTTCCCGCCATCTCTGATAAGCAGCAGAAGAGATATTTTTATGATACAAGAAGAAAGCAGCCACACTACAGTAAAAACAAGCAACTACACACACAGGAGTTGTAAAATATCCCTGCTATTCTTTTTTACATAAACATGTAATTAGTCAAGACAACTTCTCTCATATTTTTAAACTTCCATTTATTTTAATCTACGGTAGAGACATGACATCACTTGGCCTAATCACTTGGCACTAATCACTAACGACTTAACTAAGTACTAAGATACCCCGGCCCATGCATTAGTCGCAAGTACCCCATATGTCCTATTTTTAGCAAAGTCATGCTAAAATTCAAGGAAAATTTCAGCATGACCTTGCTGAAAATAGGACATATGGAGTACCCGAATTTGCCGGAACGGAAGTTAATCGACATTCCGGCAAACTCAAGGGCCTCTCGGGGTACCTGCAAATTCATCACGACACAATGGTCGGAGACAAAACCCAGCCACATACCATATGGTCATCTGCTTTCATATGGACAAAAATCAGCTCAACTTATGTGAGCTTCCATTCCAGATATAATATGTCACCCAACAAAAAATCATCAATAGTTTAGCAAGTCTGTACAAACAAAGAAAGAATGACAAATGTATTTTACAGATCATGGCATTGTTTTTACTATATGCACCATGGCAAATTTCTTTTCTTTTTGCAACATGGCAAATTTCTTTTCTTTTTGCAACATGGCAAAAAAAGGTATGTATAATCACTAATGAGGCATGGAAAATTATTTTAGCCATGATCCCTGAGGATTAGAGCCTCCACAAGTCAGACAAAATTAGTGTCTCCACTTATGTGATGTGCATCCCAATTAGCCTTTTCATTTTCCATCTATTTCACAACATAAATTTTAAGGTTAATTGTCAAGCACTTCATGCACATACTGCTGTCATGCATTGTTGTCATAACACTTTAATCAATCAACACATATACTAATATAGGCTAATCTGACCATATATTTGACATACATCAACACAGTTTGTATTATTGCAGCAAGAATTCACACAAATATGGCAGCAACAATTCACACAAACACAACAACAATATGGTATCTATCTCACATATGGAAGCAAGCACAAACAGGGATTTGTACATCAGAAAAGTAGATTTTTTACCTCACAGAGAGCTGCCGGGACAGAGCTTTGGCGAGGTAGGTGGTGCAGCTTGGATTAGCAGCAGCAGCAGCAGCAAGTTCCCGGAGTGAAGAGGCTCGTCGGGCGAAGGAGGAAAGAGGGATGGAGGCATCCATCGGTGGTGGCTGGCCGATGCTCCTCTCCTCTTGTAGCTGCAGCGACAGGAGAAGAGCCCCTGCCCGCGGAGTGGAGGGGATCTTCGCGCGGACGGGGATAGAGCTCGAGGCGGTCCGCGGACAGCGGCGCCTGGTCGTCGCGGCGGAGGAGGGCCGGTGGTCGCGGGGACGACGGTGGTCGCGGGGACGATGCGGTGTCGACGGGGACGACCTAGTCGGGTGAAGCAGCGCGAGGGGAGGGGAAGTGGGGAGGTGCGGGGGTGTGGAGCGGGCGCGGGAGTCGTCGGAGCGGGCGCGGGGGAGCCGGAGCGGGTGTGGAGCGGGCGCGGGGGTCGTTGGAGCGGGCCGAGGGTCGTCGGAGCGGGTGTGGCGGCGGGGGAGGGAAGGGGGATCTGGCGAGGGAGAGGGAAGGGGGGATCGGGCGAAGGGGTATCTAGCTAGACACTATAGCAATGGTGCACCACCCTCTGGTGCGCCATTAGTATTTTTTTTCTGATAGCAATGGCGCACCCTCCTCTGGTGCGCCATTAGTAATTTTTTTTCATTATTTCTTGTTACATATAATAATTTGTTTTTTATCAAATTTGTTATTTTCATGAGGACTAGAACAGAAGATATCATCAAATATCATCAATTTTTTTTTGAAAATATCTTCAAAAAATGGGGGAGGGGTGCGGGTGTCGGCGGCGGCGGTGGAGCGTGCCGGGGGAAGGTGCGGGGTGTCGGCGGCAGCGGTGGAGCGGGGGAGGGTGCGGTGGGTCGGCGGCGGCGGTGGACTAGGGGAGGGTGCGGGGGGTCGGCGGCGGCGGTTGAGCGGGGGACGTGCGCGTCCAAGATCCCATGGCTTGCAACTGGAAGTATCTGCGCCCATCAGCACGTGACAGTCGTGAGACTTCATCCCGCTGAACTTCTGCTTCCCTGGGTCTAGGTATCTTCTTATCTTCGCTGGGTGACTCAGCATCTTGTTGGTTATTAAAATAAATATATATATACTAATGGTGTACCGTGTAATAGTGCACCATTACTATTTTAAACTAGTAATGGCGCACTGTGAAACGATGCGCCATTAGTAGTTTTGCAAAAAAAGAATAAAAAAAATTACAGTAATGGCGCACTGTCTTCTTGGTGCGCCATTACTAGTTAGAACTAGTAATGGCGCACTTCGACCTGATGCGCCATTAATATGTATGGAAAAATGAAAAAAATTAATACTAGTGGCGCACCCTGTTTCTGGTGCGCCATTAGTGTCTTCCACACTAATGGCGCATCACCAACCGGTGCGCCATTAGTATATAGTAGTGGCGCACTGCTTCCATGGTGCGCCATTAGTATCAATCCTATCTGTAGCCCTTTTCCTAGTAGTGTCTACATCCGTGCGCGGCCAGCCAACGCCAGCGCATCACCCTCAACGGCTCTGAAGTGACCCGCACTCTAGCTAGGCGAGCACGCCCGAACGCCGTCCCGTACTAGGTATCCACACATCACTCCCTTGTGCACTGTTCCGACGATGTTTGGATATCCTTTCACTGCTCTCTTAGCTTACACGCCTATGTAACTCTGACTTTAAATCTTATTTCTTCTAGAGATATCATCTGAAACAAGCAAAACATTTTTTAGCGAAGCATGACGGCGCTACATGATCTGGTACACATCCTGCACACCCGTATAACCTTGTAAGTATCTGCCCTCCGGTACAACAGCAAGGTCGATTCCTCTTATTTGATCAACCATTCTCCGTGTCAAAAATGCAGAGGGGGATGCAAGGAGCACAAGGCCTGCACATCCAAGCAAGTGGTAACATGGACTTGTACATGGAACATCCCAAGCGCAAGCAGAGCTGCAGTTAGCATGTACAACGAGCTAGCATAAGTCCCTGCATTTCATTTAATTCATACTGGCATGCATGTATGATTTGTGTGCAGTGGCGGATCCACGAATTCAAGTTACCAGGGGCGAACATTTAACTTAAAAAATACGAAGGCACTTGCACTCTGGAAATCAACATAACTTGAGAAATGAGAAGCTACATGCACTTTGAAAACCAGCTAATGATCCAAAGTAGTTCTGATTATAAAACACTAAATGATGCAAGAACCAAAAACACAAAATGCAATATGGTGTACAAGGACTACTAACATGGTTTGCACCTGCTTGAATTATTCGTTCTCTGGCTGAAAATATCGAAGTGTAATTGCACCTATAACCAGTGCGCAAACTGCAGATCAATATATCTATCCTACCCAAGTATGCCAATAGTTTCAACCAACAGATTAGAAAAGTATTTATGCTACATTGTCATGATATAGGGACTTTCTGGTAGATGGCCTCAACGTTTCCTCAAGCCATGAAAATGTACTATAATTTGCTTGTCCTCAATGCCTGCAAATCTCTATGTCTCTCTCAACATAGCAGATCATCATTAGACACTAAATCCTTCAATGGGAGCTTGCAAAATGCTTGCATTAGATCCCTCATTAGACACTATATGTTCATCACCAGGAGCATGTAAAATGTTTGCATCAAATCCTTCATTAGTAGTCTGTTCATTAGACACTTCAGGCTCAAGAACAACATGAGCTTGTATGTTTGCACTGGAAACATGATTAGATACATCAGATTCAGTCAGTTCAGTATTGATTGGGGGAGTTATAAAATAAGCAGAAATTGGTTTCATTTTCTCATAGATTCCCTACATACAAGCAGTTTTACAACACCGTCAGCTTTAACTATTGGCCAGAAATTGAACAGCTAAATTAGATATAATAAGGGATGTGATGTACCTGCTCGTTGCGCATGCTACTCTTGCAAGCTGCGACTGTTTGTTTGCGCAAGCTCGATGCCATGCCCGTGCTGCCGCCGCTGCCTCCCATGCAGGCTACACCCAGGGTTGGATCTCCGTCTTCTTGTCCTTCTGTTTGATTGAAGCCCAGCGACCGCCCTCCAATGAGGGCGCGAGGAAGTGCTGTGTCAGTCTGTCCAGCGGCGGCTAGGTTAGGAGCGAACCAGACTGGAGGCTGGAGCGAATGAATTGGGATTTTTCCTGCTGTTGATCGATATGGGAAGCGCTCGTTTGGGTTGCGAGCCTGCTATAGGGCCTGCCTTGCACTTACGTTATTGGCCCATCCAAATTGAAACATTTTCCTTCATTTTTTACATTGCCTGCTTGTGCGTTGGGCCGAACAAAACTAGCCTCGGCCAACCTGGACGACTCAAACTAGGTGCACACTTTCCAGCCACCCGAGGCGGCCACCCATACCAGCCCCTATGGTGGCGTCGCCCCTTTTGTGTGTACGATTGGGGTAGTGAAAAATATTCCAGTGGCGCTTTTGATTTACCCGCAGAATGGTTGAATTGCTTGTTTCTGTGAACTGAGTTCGCCAATAATGTGAAGGATGCCAGTCTTTTCATCCTATTATAGATTTCTTAGATCTCGATATGCCAAATGTAATCGCATGAAATATACAGTAAAGCCAGTGTGATGTGTGTGGCTACAACTAGTCTGACTACATGTCCTCATATAACATATCAAGGACGCACTATCTTTTTTTTGATAGAAAGACTGTAAGGGAGACCCCTACAGTATAATTGGTGCAACAAACCTCAATTGCAAGTACCATGCCTTGAACTTGGGTGGGTGGGAAGACATCAACCCCTTCCCACCACTAGGCTATGCCTTACTCTGCAGGACGCACTATCTTACTAGATTAACCATTCGACTTACCAATGCAGTGTAGGAAGAAAGAAGTACCGGGACTGCGTATCCAAGCAATTGATGACATGGACTCCTTCATAGAACCTTGTAAGCGAAAAAGAAGTTGCAGTGTGCCTATACAAAGAGCTGGCGTAAGTTCAGTTATCTGCTTCTCGGAATTTTAGTTAGCCACTTATTGCAAAGTTGTTCAATTACGTTGCTTGGCTTAATTTAGTTTGCTAGTGATTACATAATGCCATAGCCTGTTAATCCTATTATAGACTGCGCCTATCTATGTGTTTGATACTTACTGTTAAGAATTACCTGTTTGCCTGAACTTAAATAGCTACTTAAGCACGTAGACAGCTGGTCATATGTGCTTCTAGGGTGCAGCAGAATTCACGTGTAATTTACGTTCTGATACCCTGCTTATTTAAATGGTTTGTTGTTATCACTTGTATCACAAGTAATGTTTGCATGTTCATAGATAGACAGCTGTCAGGTTTATATGAGGGGCATCATCTTTTTAACTTATATATGTGTTGGAATCATTTTGCTTACAACAAAGAAATTTACAAATGTCTGTGTTGCTGGTAAACGGTACCGACTTGTTACTTTAATACGTTGCCAAGAACTTGTTTGTTTTACTAGTTCATGTGAAATTAAATACGTTTCCAAAGCCGGTTAGTTTTACTAGTTTGATGTTAGTTTATTATGGCTCTTGCAAAACTTTATTTATTGATTGCTAACATTCAAGTTTGCAGGATCCAACTGAAACTCAGTTGGCACAACAGGTATGTTTTCAGAAACTTCCTTGTTTATCTGGTTTGCTGCTGTAACTTGTTGCTGTAATCATCTTTCCAACTTCAAGTTTTCAGGATCGAACTGGAAGTCCAATTGCACAACAGGTACATTTTCAAAAATATATTTGTGTAACAGGTTTGCTGCTGTAACTTGTTGCTCTAATCAAGTTACTGACTACTCAACTTTTCAGGATCCAAGAGAAACTCTAATGCCACAATAGGTTCCTTTTGCAAAACTTGTTTGTTTAACTGCTTTACTACTGCAACCGGTTGCTCTAATCATGTTACTGGCTACTCAACTTTTCAGGATCCAAGAGAAACTGCAATGCCACAACAGGTACCATTTTTGAAACATGTTTGTTTAACAGCTTTCCTGCTGCAACAACCGGTTACAATGATGTTAATAACTAATTTTCAGCATCCAATTGAAGCTCTTTAACTCATTGTTTGTTTAACTAGTTTGCTGTTATAACTCCCAGTTGAGATGTTTCGCTAACTTCAACTTTTCAGAATCCAATCGGAACTTTAGTGGCAAAACAGGTTAGCCCAAGATCAAAGAGCGATGTCCCCATGGATGTTGTATCATCCCACAGCAGTGGCACCGGCCCAATCGTGCATCATGAATTGCCAACTGCTGATGCTCTAGAGGCTAAACTAGTGGTAGAAAGAGATTTTGCTTCTGCACTTAGAGATGAAGTTGACATGTTGAGGAAGCAAACAACACAATCACAAGCAGTACTCAAGACAACCATTAAATATTTGGTGGATTTCAAAACGAAGTAAGCTGAGACTGACCGCATTGTTAAGGTCCTCAAGGAAAAAAGGAAATTAACTTCCCACTTGGTAAATCATAGGTGAAATTTTCTTTCCATCATTGAATAACCTTTGTGTTGTTTGTTCATGTAATCAATCAAACCATCTGTTTTCGAGATCATGTAATAATTGTTTTATATTTTTTGGTTTGTAATTTTATTTGAGCACAAGTCTGTATTAATTGATAAGACTCGGAGACATTTCATTTTGATTTCTATGCCAGACCTACAAATATGCCAATCGGGTTGAATGTGCATTCAACAATAATAGTAGTATAGATGGACCATAAGTGGTACACATCAGAAAGGGCAAAGATGATGTAGTAGCTTCGCTAAAAAAAGGATGTTGTTCTAGAAAAAAAAGTACAGCGGCCTGGCTTATGTATGTTAGTTCATATTATTGATCCATATACTCTATAAGTGTTTATATGTCTGTTAGTTATGTACATTCTTGGTTGATTGACTCGGTATTTGAATCTTGATACATCGCTTGTGTACATCTCTAAATGGGAGTACACATTATGCTGCGTGTGACATTTGAGTTGGACATAAAGTGTTTCAAATATTCGAATTCACCTTGAACTGGATTCTATCTTCTGAATTTGAGTATCGGCATTTGTAAATCATATTCATATACGACAGTGGAATACATATTTGTCGTGCTTTTGAAGATATATAAAAACACATAGAATGATTTATAAAGATTCGTATAGGAATACAAAATGAATTTGAATTTACTTGACAGGGTAAACGTGGATGCTTATTGTCCAAAAATTCAAAAGAAGCGGCAAAATGTCCACTCCCACGTCGGCTGCCCGCAGCCAAGTGTTTGGGAGATGGAAATTATTGTCTACCCATTACACGGACAATCCATCGGCCCGATTTCCATTGCTTTCAATAGGGGTAGGTTAGTAACTTCAATTAGACGTGACACAACCGCCTCTGAGCCCATTCTGACACGGTGGGCGCCAAACATGGGCGGCAAAACACATTTGATTCAAGCTCGTCCAAAAGACCTTTGTTTCTCCCTCCATTTCCCCATTCATACATAGTGGGCGGCAAAACAAACTCGACTCGGCCGAAATCGATGTAGGCAAATATTTTCAATACGGGCAGGTTTGTAACTTCACTTAGACATGACACAACCGCCCTACCTGTCAGCCCCGTTCATACACCGTGGGCGCCAACCATGGGCGCCAAAACACCCTCTCCTCACACGAAATCACTCTGGGAAAATATTGGCAAGATGTGAGATTACCGTCCTATCCCCAACCGACGAGACTTCCAAATTTTAAATGGGGGCTAAGTCCGTAACTTTCCCATATTTCAGACAGGCGCGTCCCAAAAACATGGTTCCCCGTACCTCTCCCTCCATTTCCCATTCATACACCGTTCGCGCTAGAACACCATCCCCACACCAGCCTCCTCCGTTCGCCACCCCATCCATCGTCGCCGTCCTCCACCCCATCCATCGCCATCGTCCTCCACCATGCCAGAGCGCCTACCAAGACCGTGTCGTCCACTGCTAGAGATGGACGTTTCTCATCCACGGCGACGGACCAAGAGTCTTGCCTCGTGTCCTCTTGCTTCATCGGTGCCATCGTCCTCTTTGTCGGGGCCGCTCACACGACCTTCTCTTCCACCGCAACGGGACTTACCCCCGATACACCTGTCTACCGTCGTAGATCTGCTTTAGCGCCACCGACAGCCATCGCACCCCCGATGCCTACACGACGCCGCAAGAGAGGTGGTACTTCATATCTCCTCAACTTTTGTTATCTCAACCAGAAAATAGATCGTAACTTGGAATTTAGTTCTTAGTTCGAAGCAAACAATGGATGCTAAATATCATTTTTACGGTTTGCAGCTTTAAATCTGCCATGGCACAGTCATAGTACAGTTTAATTGATCATGATTAGGGTTTAATTGATCATGTTGGTTCCGTGGTAGTTTCTTTAATAGTAATCGGAGGGGAAACCCTCTTTTGCTAAAAAATGCTTAGGGTTTCCCCCTTTTATGATCACTATACGATCAGAATATGTGCTTCGTGTCATAATAGCACTGCTCCACCCATCAAGCTAAACATGCTTAGTTGTTCAAATACGAATCTGATATTATTAAAACAGAGTCGTTTAATTGGTCAGCTAATGTTCCTAATTTAGTTTCGAAAATGCATGTTCACCGCTCAGGTGTGTATCTCTACAGGGAGCCCATTGTGGGCCGGCCCACCCTGGGATTTTGGGTCGTCCCAGGCCCCGATTCCCCTCTGTTCTGCAGCGCGCTTCCGATCTCTACCCACCCCCAGCCGCGTGCCTCACCAGCGACTTGCCGTCCCCGGACGGCATGACTCTAGGAGGAGACGTCGGGCTAGCAGGAGGTTAGGAGCCGCTCGCCCTATAGCGTTACCGCTGCCCGGGCGCGCCGCCGTGCCTACCTTCCCAGTGCGTTCGGGGCTCAGGCGTGCAACACCCACTATGCCAACCCGATTTATCCTGAGATACGTCCTCAACACTCAGCACTTCAGCAGCCACTCCTCATCACCCATTTTCTAATTGATACATTTCTCATTAGGCAGGACTGTCATTAGGGTTTGTTGTGTGCTGAGTGCTACCTCCACTTAATGGTTCGTATGTATTTCAGTAATCTTTAGTACATGTAAAGTTCACAGGGTTTCAAAATTCCGGCCCTAGGAACAGACACTAGTCATTTTGGATTGTTGGTCGTAGTGACATTGACCCAGATTACTACTACAGGCCAGGTTTGTTCACAATTTTACTTGTCTTTCTTACTCATTCGATATGATATGCAATTATTCACGTCGATTAATTGCAAACAGTAAGTGCTAGACAAACTTCTTGATTCAGAATTTGGATGGTCTCTTACTGTAGTTACAATTCTGCATACTTGTCCTAGTGAGCTCACAAGTAAATGATTGATTCACTACATCTATGCTTGCCTTCTCATATTTGTTGTCAATATTCTTTTAGGGTGGACCACCCTGTTTCAAAATACTAGAACCGTAGACATGAGTGAATAGTATTTCTCTGTGTGATCTCTTCCATCATGTGTGGGCAACGAACACTGCATTGTATAGAAAGAAAGTGTCATTTCCAGCTTTTACATAGGCTACGATCTTTTACATGGAATACAATCTACCTACTTGCTTTGTGTCGCACTACCAACACTCCACACTTGAAGCTAAACATTATGCCACTCATAATTCCTTGGTTTATTTGTTCAAATACGAATTTGATATGATTCTAATGTTCCTACTCCAGTTCTGAAATGTGTGTCTGCCTGTTATAGAGACATAAGGGGTTTGTATTTCTGTGTGTGGTCTAGTCAGCACGGTTGGGGGTAAACTTTCATATGCAGGGGTTTATAGGAAGACACTCTTCGAGTTGAATCCGCAATGCATTCCATAGATAATCTGACTACTTTTTATGTTTTCATGAATCTCAGATTCTAAACAACATCATAATGATTATGAGCTTGCGTGCATGAAAATAATAAAGCAGAACAATGCAGTGGCTGTCAAACTTGGCATTAAGGGACTGAAATCAAGTCTGGATGCAATGCAATGCAAACGCTCTCCACCTACAGTTTCATGCTCAGAATATGATCCTAACAGTGATTCTGAGCTAGAGGGAGACCTAAGTCAATGTAGCTCCCTAGTGGATGAGTCAGAGGCAGATGCCCTATCTTATTCACCCATCAAGGTGCTTGCTCTAACTTTCCACTGTTATATTGGTCGCACATATCTTGCAACTGATGCTTTGCATTGCTTCTACTTTGTTGCACTATGGTTAAGCTTAGTTTACACATTGTGTATGTGAATACACCCTGCCTATCCATTTTCAGTACATATCCCATCTGTCATCATACCATATTTATCCATTCAAATGTTGTTCTTGTGTATCAGACGTTCAAAAGGAAGAGGGCGATTGCTGATCGCGGAGGAGCACAAGTAAAGTATTTGGAAAAGGTAGTGAAACCTGATAAATCAAATAGCCCATTAGGTGTAGTTGCAATATCACCTGACCTACAAAACACCCCAACTCTAGCAGACTATAGCCCTACTACACTGGTCATTTCTGATGCCCCCACTCAGCAGATCCCAACTGCAGCAAACAGTATGATGATGCTAGTTGACATAGCACCAGCTCTACGACGCAAAACCCCCGTTCCAGCAAAGAGTACACCAAATCCAGTTGCCAAATCCCTTTTCGAACCAGAGAGAGCTCCGATTGCAGCAAATAGGGCCCCTGTTCCATTTCTTCCCAGATTAGAAGACGAAGCTTATATTGTTGTCAGGAACTTTGTGCGCATCTTTCCTTCATGGAAAGATTATACCGTAGACACATAACAATTTCCAGTCTTCCTCCGCAACTTACGCGTAAGTAATGTACTAATGTTATTCATGGTACTTACTGCATACGTTTCTGCTGACAGAAGACACAAGATTTCATTCTTTTAAATAGGCGAGGACCAAACTGGATTGTCAAGACGAGCAAGGGTTGGTTGCGCTTTTCAAGAACTCATTGATTAAGTATCGTTCCTACCTGAGGCAAGCGCACTTTGATGGCAAGCCTCTAAACAAAATTTCTGTAAAGTCTCCGGTGCTACATTTATCCGACAGTGACTGGAATAATCTTGTTACACATTGGTATCGTCTATAGCGTAAGGTACTGCCTATGATATCGCATCACAATTTGGACTACATTTCTGCATTTGCCTTAACGTCTCACTTGTATGAAAACTGTTAGCAGAAGAACATTCATTCTCAAGGGACCACAGAGTCTCGCAACTATACTACACACTGCATTGCTCTTGTGAGTACCTCTTGTTGGGGAATGTAGCAGAGATTCAAAATTTTCTACACATCACCAAGATCAATCTATGGAGATACTAGCAACGAGAGAGAGGGGAGTGCATCTACATACCCTTGTAGATCACTAAGTGGAAGCGTTACAAGAACGCGGTTGATGGAGTCGTACTCGCGGTGATTCAAATCGCGGAAGATCCGATCCAAGTGCCGAACGGACGGCACCTCCGCGTTCAACACACGTACAGCCCGGGGACGTCTCCTACTTCTTGATCCAGTAAGGGGAGAGGAGAAGTTGAGGGAGAACTCCAGCAGCACGACATCATGGTGGCGATGGAGCTCGTGGTTCTCCAGTAGGGCTTCGCCAAGCACTATGGAGGAGGAGGAGGTGTTGGAGGAGGAGAGGGATGCGCCAGGGGAAGGGTGCCGCTGCCCTCTCTCTCCCTCACTATATATAGGGAGGAGGGGGAGGCGCCCTAGGGTTCCCTAGGGGAGGGGTGGCGGCCACAAGGGAAACCCTAGATGGGTTTGGGCGCCCCCACCCCCTAGGAAACTTGCCCCCCAAGCCGGGAGGGGCGGTTGCCCTAGGAGTGGCGCCCCCACCTCTCCTGGTTACGTGACATGGGGTGGGAGGGGTGCTCAGCCCCTTAGTGGGCTGATGTGCCCCCTCCCCTTGGCCCATAAGGCCCCCCAACGCTTGTCGGGGCCTCCGAAACCTCTTTCGGACATGCTGGTCGTCACCCGATACGCCCAGAACAATTCCGGACTCCAATACCCTTCGTCCAATATATCGATCTTCGCCTCCAGACCATTCCGGAGTTCCTCGTCACGTCCGGGATCTCATCCGGGACTTCGAACAACCTTCGGTAACCACATACTATTTCCCATGACAACTCTAGCGTCACCGAACCTTAAGTGTGTAGACCCTACGGGTTCGGGAACCATGCAGACATGACCGAGACACCTCTCCGGCTAATAACCAATAGCGGGATCTGGATACCCATATTGGCTCCCACATGTTCCACGATGATCTCACCGGATGAACCACAATGTCGCGGATTCAATCAATCCCGTATACAATTCCTTTGTCAATCGGTATGTTACTTGCCCGAGATTCGATCATCGGTATCCCAATACCTCGTTCAATCTCGTTACCGGCAAGTCACTTTACTCGTACTGTAATGCATGATCCCGTGACCAACTCATTAGTCACATTGAGCTCATTATGATGATGCATTACCGAGTGGGCCCAGAGATACCTCTCCATCATACGGAGTGACAAATCCCAGTCTCGATTCGTGCCAACCCAACAGACACTTTCAGAGATACCCGTAGTGCACCTTTATAGCCACCCAGTTACGTTGTGACGTTTGGCACACCCAAAGTATTCCTACGGTATCCGGGAGTTGCACAATCTCATGGTCTAAGGAAATGATACTTGACATTAGAAAAGCTTTAGCAAACGAACTACACGATCTTTGTGCTATGCTTAGGTTTGGGTCTTGTCCATCAAATCATTCTCCTAATGATGTGATCCCATTATCAATGACATCCAATGTCCATGGTTAGGAAACCATAACCATCTATTGATCAACGAGCTAGTCAACTAGAGGCTCACTAGGGACATGTTGTGGTCTTTGTATTCACACATGTATTACGGTTTCCAGTCAATACAATTATAGCATGAATAATAGACAATTATCATGAACAAGGAAATACAATAATAACCATTTTATTATTGCCTCTAGGGCATATTTACAACAGTCTCCCACTTGCACTAGAGTCAATAATCTAGTTCACATCACTATGTGATTGTAATGAATTCAACACCCATGGGGTTTGATCATATCTCACTTGTGAGAGAGGTTATTAGTCAGCGGGTCTGAATCTTTCCAATTCGTGTGTACTTTACAAATCTCTATGTCATCTCCTAGATGCAGCTACCACGCTCTATTTGGAGCTATTCCAAATAACGGTTCTACTATACGAATCCAGTTTACTACTCAGAATAATCTGGATTAGTATCAAAGTTTGCATCGGCGTAACCCTTTACGACGAACTCTTTTACCACCTCCATAATCGAGAAAATTCCTCGGTCCACTAGTTACCAAGGATAACTTTGACCGCTGTCCTGTGATCCATTCCTGGATCACTCTTGTACCCCTTGACTGACTCATGGCAAGGCACACTTCAGGTGTGGTACACAACATAGCATACTGTAGAGCCAACGTCTAAGCATAGGGGACGACCTTCGTCATTTCTCTCTATTCTACCGTGGTCAGGTTTCGAGTCTTACTCAATACTCACACCTTATAACACAGCCAAGAACTCCTTCTTTGTCGATCTATTTTGAACTCCTTCAAAAATCTTATCACGGTATGTGTTTGTTTGAAAGTACTATTAAGCGGTTTTTGATCTATCTTTATAGATCTTGATGCTCAATGTTCAAGTAGCTTAATCCAGGTTTTCCATTGAAAAACACTTTTCAAACAACCCTATATGCTTTCCAGAAATTCTACATCATTTCTGATCAACAATATGTCAACAACATATACTCATCAGAAATTCTATAGTGCTCCCACTCACTTCTTTGGAAATACAAGTTTCTCATAAACTTTGTATAAACCCAAAATCTTTGATCATCATCAAAGCGTATATTCCAACTCCGAGATGCTTACTCCAGTCCTTAGAAGGATTGCTGGAGCTTTGCATACTTGTTAGCATCTTTCAGGATTGACAAAAACTTCTGGTTGTATCACATACAACCTTTCCTCAAGAAAATTGTCGAGGAAACAATGTTTTTACATCCTATCTGCAAGATTTCATAAATAATGCAGTAACTGCTAATATAATTCCAACAGACTCTTAGCATCGCTACGAGTGAGAAAGTCTCATCGTAGTCAACTCCTTGAACTTGTCGGAAAACATCTTAACGACAAGTCGAGCTTTCTTAATGGTGACACTTACCATCATTGTCCGTCTTCCTTTTAAAATCCATTTGCACCCAATAGCCTTATGACCATCGAGTAGTTCTTTCAAAGTCTATACTTTGTTTTATACATGGATCCTCTCTCGGATTTTATGGCCTCGAGCCATTCATCGGAATCCGGGCCCACCATCGCTTCTCCATAGCTTGTAGGTTCATTGTTGTCTAGCAACATGACTTCCAAGTCAGTATTACGTACCACTCTGAAGTAGTACACATCCTTGTCGACCTATGAGATTTGGTAGTGACTTGATCCGAAGTTTCATGATTACTATCATGAGCTTCCACTTCAATTGGTGTAGGTGCCACAGGAACAACTTCCTGTGCCCTGCTACACACTAGTTGAAGTGACGGTTCATTAACCTCATCAAGTCTCCACCATCCTCCCACTCAATTCTTTCGAGAGAAACTTTTCCTCGAGAAAGGACCCGTTCCTAGAAACAATCCCTTTTGCTTCCGAGTCTGAGATAGGAGGTCTACCCAACCGTTTTTGGGTGTCCTATGAAGATGCATTTATCCGCTTTGGGTTCGAGCTTATCAGCCTGGAAAAATTTCACATAAGCGTCGCAGCCCCAAACTTTTAAGAAACGACAGCTTATGTTTCTCTAAACCATAGTTCATACGGTGTCGTCTCAACGGAATTGTGTGGTGCCCTATTTAAAGTGAATGCGGTTGTCTCCAATGCCTAGCCCATGAACGATAGTGGTAATTCGATAAGAGACATCATGGTATGCCCCATATCCAATGGGGTGCATCTATGATGTTCGGACACACCATCACACTATGGTGTTCCAGGCGGTGTTAGTTGTGAAACAATTTCCACAATGTCTCAATTGTGTACCAAACTCGTAACTCAGATATTCATCTCTATGATCATATCATAGACATTTTATCCTTTTGTCACGACGATCTTCAACTTCACTCTGAAATTACTTGAACCATTCAATAATTCAGACTTGTGTTTCATCAAGTAAATATACTCAGTATATACTCAAATCATCTGTGAAGGAAGAACATAACGATATCCACTGCGTGCCTCAGCACTCATTGGACTGCACACATCAAAATGTATTACTTCCAACAAGTTGCTTTCTTGTTCCATTTTACTGAAAACGAGGCTTTTAGTCATCTTGCCCATGTGGTATGATTTGCATGTCTCAAGTGATTCAAAATCAAGTGAGCCCAAACGGTCCATCTGCATGGAGTTCCTTCATGCGTATATACCAATAGACATGGTTCACATGTCTCAATCTTTTCAAAAACGAGTGAGTCCAAAGATCCATCAACATGGAGCTTCTTCATGCATTTTATACCAATATGACTCAAATGGCAGTGCCACAAGTAGGTGGCACTATATCATTACTATCTTATATCTTTTGGCATGAACATGTGTATCACTATGATCGAGATTCAATAAACCATTCATTTTAGGTGCAAGACCATTGAAGGTATTATTCAAATAAACAGAGTAACCATTATTCTCCTTAAATGAATAACCGTATTGCGATAAACATAATCCAATCATGTCTATGCTCAACGCAAACACCAAATAACAATTATTTAGGTTTAACACCAATCTCGATGGTAGAGGGAGTATGCGATGCTTGATCACATCAACCTTGGAAATACTTCCAACACATATCGTCACCTTGCCTTTAGCTAGTCTCCGTTTATTCCGTAGCCTTTTATTTCGAGTTACTAACACTTAGCAACCGAACCGGTATCTATTACCCTGGTGCTACTAGGAGTACTAGTAAAGTACACGTTAATCAAATGTATATCCAATATACTTCTGTTGACCTTGCCAGCCTTCTCATCTACCAAGTATCTAGGGTAGTTCTGCTTTAGTGACCGTTCCCCTCCTTACAGAAGCACTCAGTCTCGGGTTTGGGTTCAACCTTGGGTTTCTTCACTAGAGCAGCAACTGATTTGCCGTTTCATTAAGTACCCCTTCTTTCCCTTGCCCTTCTTGAAACTAGTGGTTTTACTAACCATCAACAATTGATGCTCCTACTTGATTTCTAGTTTCGTGGTGTCAAACATCGCGAATCGCTCAAGGACCATCATGTCTATCCCTGATATGTTATAGTTCATCACGAAGCTCTAGTAGCTTGGTGGCAGTGACTTTGGAGAACCATCACTATCTCATCTGGATGACAACTCCCACTCGATTCAAGTGATTGTTGTACCCAGACAATCTGAGTACGAGCTCAACGATTGAGCTTTTCTCCCTTTGTTTGTAGGCCAAGAAATTCGTCGGAGGTCTAATACCTCTTGACGTGGGCACGAGCCTGAAATTCCAATTTCAGCCCTCGAAACATCTCATATGTTCTGCGACCTTTCAAAAACGTCTTCGGTGCCTCAATTCTAAACCGTTTAACATTATTGAACTATCACGTAGTCATCAAAACGTGTGTGTCAGATGTTCACAACATCCACAGACAACGTTCGAGGTTCAGCACACCGAGTGGTGCATTAAGTACATAGGCCTTCTGTGCAGCAATGAGGACAATCCTCAGTTTACGGACCCAGTCCGCATAATTGCTACTATCAACTTTCAACTAAATTTTCTCTAGGATCATATCTTAAACAGTAGAACTAAAGCGTAAGCTACGACATAATTTGCAAAGACCTTTTGACTATGTTCATGATAATTAAGTTCATCTGGTTATTTAATGAACTCCCACTTAGATAGACATCCCTCTAGTCATCTAAGTGATACATGATCCGAGTCAACTAGGCCGTGTCCGATCATCACGTGAGACGGACTAGTCATCATCGGTGAACATCTTCATGTTGATCGTATCTACTATACGACTCATGTTCGACCTTTCGGTATCTTGTGTTCCGAGGCCATGTCTGTACATGCTAGGCTCGTAAAGTCAACCTAAGTGTTTTGCATGTGTAAATCTGGCTTACACCCATTGTATGCGAACGTTAAAATCTATCACACCCGATCATCACGTGGTTCTTCGAAGCAACGAACCTTCGCAACGGTGCACGGTTAGGGGGAACACTTTCTTGAAATTTTAGCGAGGGATCATCTTATTTATGCTACCATCGTTCTAAGAAAATAAGATGTAAACATGACAAACATCACATGCAAATCATAAAGTGACATGATATGACCAATATCATCTTGCGCCTTTTGATCTCCATCTTCAAGGCGCGGCATGATCACCTTCGTCACCGGCATGACGCCATGATCTCCATCATCGCGTCTTCATGAAGTTGTCTTGCCAACTATTACTTCTACTACTATGGCTAACGGTTAGAAATAAAGTAAAGTAATTACATGGCGTTTTTCATTGACACGCAGGTCATACAATAAATTAAGACAACTCCTATGGCTCCTGCCGGTTGTCATACTCATCGACATGCAAGTCGTGATTCCTATTACAAGAACATGATCAATCTCATACATCACATATATCATTCATCACATCCTTTTGGCCATATCACATCACATAGCAAACCCTGCAAAAACAAGTTAGACGTCCTCTAATTGTTGTTGCATGTTTTACGTGGCTGCTATGGGTTTCTAGCAAGAACGTTTCTTACCTACGCAAAAGCCACAACGGTGATATGCCAATTGCTATTTACCCTTCATAAGTACCCTCTTCATCGAATCCGATCCGACTAAAGTGGGAGAGACAGACACCCGCTGGCCACCTTATGCAACAAGTGCATGTCAGTCGGTGGAACCTGTCTCACGTAAGTGTACGTGTAAGGTCGGCCCGGGCCGCTTCATCCCACAATACCATCGAAACAAGATAGGACTAGTAATGGTAAGCATATTGAACAAAACCAACGCCCACAACTACTTGTGTTCTATTCGTGCATAGAATCTACGCAATAAACCTGGCTCATGATGCCACTGTTGGGGAACGTAGCAGAAATTCAAAATTTTCTACGCATCACCAAGATCAATCTATGGAGATACTAGCAACAAGATAGAGGGGAGTGAATCTACATACGCTTGTAGATCGCTAAGCGGAAGCGTTACAAGAACGCGGTTGATGGAGTCGTACTCGCGGCGATTCAAATCATGGAAGATCCGATCCAAGTACCGAACGGACGGCACCTCCGCGTTCAACACACGTACATATCGGGGACGTCTCCTCCTTCTTGATCCAGCAAGGGGAGAGGAGAAGTTGAGGGAGAACTCCAGCAGCACGACGGCATGGTGGCGATGGAGCTCGCGGTTCTCCAGCAGGGCTTCGCCAAGCACTATGGAGGAGGAGGAGGTGTTGGAGGAGGAGAGGGCAGCGCCAGGGGAAGGGTGCCACTGCCCTCTCTCTCCCTCACTATATATAGGGGTAAGGGAGGAGGGGGAGGCTCCCTAGGGTTCCCTAGGGGAGGGGCGGCCGCCACAGGGGAAACCCTAGATGGGTTTGGGCGTCCCCACCCCCTAGGAAACTTGCCCCCCAAGCCGGGAGGGGCGGCTGCCCTAGGAGTGGCGCCCCCACCTCTCCTGGTTACGAGAGATGGGGTGGGAGGGGCGCTCAGCCCCCTAGTGGGCTGATGTTCCCCCTCCCCTTGGCCCATAAGGCCCCCAACGCTTGCCGGGGCCTCCGAAACCTCTTTCGGACACGCTGGTCGTCACCCGGTACGCCCAGAACAATTCCAGACTCCAATACCCTTCGTCCAATATATCGATCTTCGCCTCCGGACCATTTCAGAGTTCCTCGTCATGTCCGGGATCTCATCCGAGACTCCGAACAACCTTCGGTAACCACATACTATTTCCCATAACAACTCTAGCGTCACCGAACCTTAAGTGTGTAGACCCTACGGGTTCGGGAACCATGCAGACATGACCGAGACACCTCTCCGGCCAATAACCAATAGCGGGATCTGGATACCCATATTGGCTCCCACATGTTCCACGATGATCTCATCGGATGAACCACAATGTCGCGGATTCAATCAATCCCGTATACAATTCCTTTGTCAATCGGTACGTTACTTGCCCGAGATTCGATCATCGGTATCACAATACCTCGTTCAATCTCATTACCAGCAAGTCACTTTACTCGTACCATAATGCATGATCCTGTGGCCAACTCATTAGTCACATTGAGCTCATTATGATGACGCATTACCGAGTGGGCCCAGAGATACCTCTCCGTCATACGGAGTGACAAATCCCAGTCTCGATTCGTGCCAACCCAACAGACACTTTCGGAGATACCCGTAGTGCACCTTTATAGCCACCCAGTTACGTTGTGATGTTTGGCACACCCAAAGTATTCCTACGGTATCCGGGAGTTGCACAATCTCATGGTCTAAGGAAATGATACTTGACATTAGAAAAGCTTTAGCAAACGAACTGCACGATCTTTGTGCGATGCTTAGGTTTGGGTCTTGTCCATCACATCATTCTCCTAATGATGTGATCCCGTTATCAATGACATCCAATGTCCATGGTTAGGAAACCATAACCATCTATTGACCAACGAGCTAGTCAACTAGAGGCTCACTAGGGACATGTTGTGGTCTATGTATTCACACATGTATTACGGTTTCCAGTCAATACAATTACAGCATGAACAATAGACAATTATCATGAACAAGGAAATGCAATAATAACCATTTTATTATTGCCTCTAGGGCATATTTCCAACACCTCTTGCCCTGTCTGACCATACTTACTTTCATAGATGTTTGATCTTGTAGCATCACTACACATGTTAGCCTCATTATCATCCATTTGGTGGGCATTATAAGATCCGTATGGACTCTTACATAAATTTAGAATCAACCCAATGCTTTTGAAGAGGTTTAGCTCTGCAGTCCTCTTGTAAGGATTGAACGTCGTCTATCACTGTACTTACATTAACAGCTACTCCCTCCGTCCCATAATATAAGAACGTTTTGTACAGTACACCAGTGTTCAAAACACTCTTGTATTATGGGAAGAGGGATTGGTTCATTGTGTAGCATTTTGCATCTTATCTCCCTCGCCCACCATTTACTAAAAGATATTAGATCTATATTTAATCTTACCAAAAAGTTGAATACACAAACAATGCCAGTGCAGAAGTGTAGCCCATTGGTCTTGTCAGTACATTTTGTCCTATAACGCTTGTACTTCCAGGGATTGGTAGTTGATTATGTAGCATGAATCTGCATCTTATCTTCATTATCCTCTATCTCTTCCAGTATTATCATATCTATAGTTACTCTACAAAATGTAGAGTATAGGCAATGCCTATGAAGAAGATTTTGTGCTGAAATTCTTGAGTTATCCTTCCCTTGACATGGAGAAGGGCATTATAAAGCCGGTGTTAACTGTTAATGTAAGTCAGTCCTTCTAAAGCCTTTATCCTCAACTGCTGTTTAATTTTCTCATACTCCCTATCGCTTACTGTTGTTTATTTTGTTGTTTCTATCAAAATGCATGTTCGCAAGAACTGTAAGTTCCAAGTTTTACTTGTAAAACCAAATTCCTTATTCATACCATGCACATTACTCAATACTCCCTATATGTATGCTTGTTTTTGTGGATCTGTAATCCAGTGTGTGGTGAAGCAGCCTACGTATGCACCTTGTCATCTCCTGTTTTATCTTACTGATGTGGCTGATGATATGAACAACATGCCATGCACATTAACCAAAATAGATATAATGATTGTCTTTGCCCTTCATTTATGCTTGTTATGTTGACATGGTAATCCAGTAGTGTGGTGAAGCTCCCCGCATTATGAACAATGCCAGATTATGCTATTGATATTTTGAACTTACTCTTTATTTTCTAATTTGAAATTGGATGGAATTGACAACACAGTTATCATCTTTGTTTATACACGTGGAAAACCTGTCATCTCTCTCCTTGTTGCAGGGTGATATGCCTGATGGTATGCACAAGTCTGCTGAAGGCTGTGAGACAAACCCAACATATATTGCAGCAAAGAAGGCAAAACATCTTGAAGATAGCGAGACAAACCCAAAGTCTTGTCTTGATGCAGTGTTCAAGTTACTTGAGACTAGCAATCAGACAAGCTCACAGAATTCGCTGTTTGAATCAGTTCGACTTCTTCAGTCCCAAGTTCTAGCAGAAAGGCATTCTGCAACTCAACTTTGACTTGGAGTCCTATCTCTAAGAAACATTGCGGAGAACACCAATGAGAACCTCATTGCTAAACAGCTACACCTTGAAGCTATGACCGACATGCTAAGATAATCTCACAGCCTTGCTCAGCAGCTTGCGTAGCAATTCCCACGCAAGGCTAATCTTTCTTGAACTGTCTTGGAAGTGGTCTCGATTCAGTATTATTTTGTTACGCTGCAATGGTGCCTAGTTTTTGCAATCTGCTTCTTCGTTGCGCTTTATGATCACTGTGGCGAACTTTGATGCCAAATGGATTTAATATACCATAAATCCTTTATTGTATAGTGTAGGTTTATTCTAAGTTACTATGCCGTGATTTCTTTATTGTATGGAGTAGGTTTGTTCTTAATTCCTACTAGTTACTGACATCATTCGCTATCTAAAAAAAATCTGATGTAGTTGACCGGGACGAAACATTCGCCTCTAACGGGCCTAGTTTTTAGCGGGCCACAATTGGGCCGGCTTGCATCTTTCTTGGGTCTGAATGGCCATTGGGGCCTTCACACTTTGCGCCAGGCTCACAACTTACTCCGGCCTATATTCGGCCCAAATTTTAGTTGGGCCTTTTGTGGATCCAACGCTTAGATTGGCCCAGGTAGCATTGGGCCATTAGCAAGCTGAATATTCTACTGGCCTGTTACGGCCCAGAAGAAACCATGGGCCTTTAGCAGGCCGAAATGCATGTTGGGCCTCAGTTTTCACTAGTCGTTGATGGGCCTTCAGCAGGCTGAAATCTAGATCGAGCCTTTTTTGGCCCAGTTATATGACGAGCCGTTACCAGGCCGAAACATATATTGGGCCTTAGTTGGCCCAATGATATCATGGGCCTTTAAGAGGCCGAAAGCTTAGTACATGCATCAACAGGCCAAATTATACGACAGGCCTTTAACAGGCCCAAAGCCACATTGCGCTGAACTGTTGCCACCTTTATCACGGGCCGTTAGTGGGCCGGATGTCACGTCGGACCATATATGACCCATGAGCAGCATAGGCCATTCCCAGGACGAAAGACACACCGGGCTGAAATGGGCTCATGTCTACATCGGGCCTCTAACAGGCCGAAATTCACTGGGTTGTAATTGGGCCCAAATATTCGACAAACTATTAACGGGCCAGATCTGGCTTCGGGTCGTAAATGGGCCTTTATTAAACAGACCGTTATTGGGTTGGCCCACTAGTACCTGAGTAAGTACTACGAGCCTTTGATTGGGTCGGCCTTTTTAACCTATATGGACCTCTGTTGGGCCCTACCATGTGTCGACGTATCATAGGCATGTCTCCTCCAATGGACGGCGACATCTGGCCCACCGAGGAGCAGACACGTGTTTCCTTTGGCCAATGAGAATTTTTCATGTGGAAAATCACCATTGGTCTGAGCTGTTAACGGGTTATTGGATCCAAAACCGGACCCGATAGCTTAACGGCGAGCCGTTACGGTGGATGCCACATGTCGGTCACCCTTGACGAAAGCACTTCTATGACGCACGATTTATCGTCATGGAAGTGGAAACTTCCGTGATGATAATTTTGGTAATGTCATGGAACACTTCTACGACAGCACAGGTGTGACTATCTTGATTCTGTCATAAAATTGTCATGGATATACATGCATGACAGAAAACGTGACCTACTGTGACAAACACATCTCATCACGGAAGTGTCTTTTTATTATAGTGTAGGTTCGTAACTTCATCCAAGCGCGGCTTCTCCTCGGCCGAAATGACATGTGCCGAATAATTCATAAACCATGGTCGGCAAGACACCCTCTCCTCGCCCGAAATAGCTCACGCCCATTATTTCAAAAAACGCTCTCCTCGCCCGAATTCGTTCGCGCCCACTATATTTCAAAACACGCCCTCCTCGCCCGAAATCGTTCGCGCCCAGTATATCTCAAAACACACCCTTCTCGCCCGAAATCGCTCGCGCCCACTATTTGGGAGAAGCAAAGTTACTCTACTATCCCTGACCCTCAGTACACAGACCCAAGCCGAGAAGCCTAAAGGCAGGGGTAGAACTGTAACTCCCCCCAACATTTCAGACAAATGCGTCCGTAAGACAATGTTCCCCCTCTAAATTCCCCATTCATACCTTGTGGGCGCCAAATCACCTTCTCCCCGGAAGCTCCATTCTCCCGAGCCGCGAAACCTCGGCCCCTCCTCCATGGCGCCCCCACCGCACCAAATTCACAGCCGCCCTCCTCTCTAATCCCGAAGACGTTGTCCATTTGCCGTTGTGCACTGGGCCGTGTGCCTCTTACTTTGTGCTGCCAGAGCTGCCTCGACGACGGCCGCGTGAACCGTACCGGAGCCGACTCACCCCCGCCGTTGTTCATGGTGCCGGAGCGGCTCCAGCTTTGGACCCATCTAGAGCCCCGGCGCTGCTTCCCCGTAGTGGTCGACCATCGTGACATCTCTACTTCCTTGCCGCCGATAGCCACTGCAATCGCGTCGGCCTCGCCGACTAGGCAGCTGGAGCTTCCTACTTCACCGGGCCACCAGATAGGTTGCACCCTCATCTCAAATCACTTTATTTAGGCATCAGTTGTCTGAATTTTTATTCTGGGCCAACCGATTCCCAATGGGAAGCAGCACCCCTTGAGCCGGCGAAGCTCCTAGGCTGCCGGTTGGCTGGTGTCTAACGTAAGGGTGTGGGGGCGCAAGTTCACCATGGAAGCAGCGCTTAGATGGCTATCTTAGAGTTGCATGGGTTGAAGGTACTGCCGCCGTCGGATCTGGATGACGGCGAGTCTTTGTGGATTAGCCCGAGGGCGGCACAACCACGGCAGTGCGGTGGGGCGGGGAGTGGGGTTTTGGTCGGGGCCACGGACGGCGGAGGCAGGCTGCTCTACCGGTGGTCGCTGGCTCTTCGGGGAAGATTCCGAACAGTGTCAGCCGGGAGGCACAAGACGGCCATCAAGCCATCCGGCGTAGATTGGACAGTACCAAAATAAAATAAAATCTTGTGACCCCAATTTAGTCTTCAGTCAACAGACATGTGACTACTCTTGTACCTTGTTGTTGATCTCTTAGGGTATTTCTTCAGATCAGAGAGATGTGTCATTCTTAACATTATGTGTTTTCTGCATCTTCAGCCACACCGTCTTCTGACTCACCGTAGTTGCTCCAACAAGGGAAGCATGCACCAGAAGGGAGCTATAGTCCCCACTCAACAGTACCCTGCATCGAATGTGCGTGCCCGACATGGACAGCCACAACAACTGCAGGGCCATCAACAACTCAGCACATGATGCTCACTCCTATGGATGGCGGCCAGATAGGTTGTACCCTAATGTTACTTGTGTGCAACATTTATGGCTTTGTTATTCATATAAGCATTGAAAATAGATTATCACATTTCACTATATATTCATGCTGCTCTCTTACGAGTCTTGTTCAGGAGTTAACGTTGTTCCATAGTTCAACTAAGAGACTTGTTCTTTAGGTAACGCTATTCCATAGTTATCATCCATCAGCCAATGCTATCCCACAGACCCACAGGCTAGTGATTATAGTATTATACCACTTCTAGTATAACCTATGTTGTTCGTTAATACTTTTTTGTGCCATCTAGTTAATCTCGAGTACAAATGATACATATTCTGTATCTTTCATCTGTGTTCTCCCTTTAGTTTTTGAGACCTGTTGCTGCTAGTTAACCCCAGTCCTACTATTTATGTCGTCTCCTACAGGCACTCATTACATAAATCTAACTACTAGTTGTCTTCCATGCATGTCAGATATAATTGCAAACACTGATTTATCCACAAGAACCTCGCGGAGCAATGTAACGACCAACAAACTTGACATCAATGATACCAGATATGATGGAACATTTAAAGGCAGTTCTTCATAAGACTTGCAGAAAGATGATGAATCCTATTCACCTCATAAGGTCCTTGCTCTAACTTGGCCCTTGATATGTTGGTTTTCCCCGAAGAGGAGAGGATGATGCAGTAAAGTAGCGTAAGTATTTCCCTCAGTTTTTGAGAACCAAGGTATCAATCCAGTAGGAGGCCACGCGCAAGTCCCTCGTACCTGCACAAAGCGATAGCTACTCGCAACCAACGCGATTAGGGGTTGTCAATCCCTTCATGGTCAATTACGAGAGTGAGATCTGATAGAGATGATAGATAATATTTTTGGTATTTTTGGTATAGAGATGCAAAGTAAAAAGTAAAAGGCAAAGTAAAAAAGCAAAGCAAGATTAAAGTGATGGAGATTGATATGATGAGAATAGACCCGGGAACCATAGGTTTCACTAGTGGCTTCTCTCAAGAGCATAAGTATTCTACGGTGGGTGAACAAATTACTGTTGAGCAATTGACAGAATTGAGCATAGTTATGAGAATATCTAGGTATGATCATGTATATAGGCATCACGTCCGAGACAAGTAGACCGACTCCTGCCTGCATCTACTACTACTACTCCACTCATCGACCGCCATCCAGCATGCATTTAGAGTATTAAGTTAAAAACAGAGTAACGCCTTAAGCAAGATGACATGATGTAGAGGGATAGTTGCATGCAATATGATAAAAACCCCATCTTGTTATTCTCGATGGCAACGATGCAATACGTGCCTTGTTGCCCCTTCTGTCACTGGGAAAGGACACCGCAAGATTGAACCCAAAGCTAAGCACTTCTCCCATGGCAAGAAAAACCAATCAAGTAGGCCAAACCAAACTGACGATTCGAAGAGACTTGCAAAGATAACCAATCATACATAAAAGAATTCAGAGAAGATTCAAATATTATTCATAGATAGACTTGATCATAAACCCACAATTCATCGGTCTCAACAAACACACCGCAAAAAGAAGATTACATCGAATAGATCTCCACAAGAGAGGGGGAGAACATTGTATTGAGATTCAAAAAGAGAGAAGAAGCCATCTAGTTAATAACTATGGACCCAAAGGTCTGAGGTAAACTACTCACACTTCATCGGAGGGGCTAGCATGATGTAGAAGCCCTCCATGATGACGGCCCTCTCCGGCAGAGCTCCGGAACAGGCCCCAAGATGGGATCTTGTGGATACAGAAAGTTGCGGCGGTAGAATTAGGTTTTTGGCTCCTAGTCTGGTCGTTTGGGGGTACGTAGGTATATATAGGAGGAAGGAGTACGTCGGTGGAGAACCGAGGGGGCCATGAGGCAGGGGGCGCGCCCTAGAGAGGGGGGCGCGCCCCCCACCCTCGTGACCGCCTCTGTTACTTCTTGGAGTAGGGTCCAAGTCTCTTGGATCATGTTCGGTGAGAAAATCACGTTCCCGAAGATTTTATTCCGTTTGGACTCCGTTTGATATTCTGTTTCTCTGAAACACTGAAATAGGCAAAAAAACAACAATTCTGGGCTGGGCCTCCGATTAATAGGTTAGTCCCAAAAATAACATAGAAGTGGAAAATAAAGCCCAATATAGTCCAAAACAGTAGATAATATAGCAGGGAGCAATCAAAAATTATAGATACGTTTTTTTAGGGGTTAACGACAGTGGGAGAGGCTCCCACTGACTTTAGTATTACTCACAACAAGACAGTTACATGGGTGTTACAAAGGGTTTTAGGCCCCCCCGGCCGTACTGGTTACACAGTCAAAAACTAGTGGTCCAAACTTACAATGTAATCGAAGAGAAAAGGATGGAATTTCTCTGGACAGTTGTGAACCACTAGGCCCAGTAGATTTTTGAATCTAGCTAGCCATGCCACAAAGGAGTGCGGGATCCCCCTAAAATGTTGGTTATTTCTCTCTATCCATATGCTCCAAGCGGCAAGCAGAAACACATCCATGAATAGTGGTTGATGCCAACTATCCTTCCCCCATGCAAAATGGATAACCTGTTGGTTTCTCCTGGCCACAACAGTCCAACCTTACTCCAGCATTGCTGGGCGAAGGGGCACGCGAAAAAGAGATGTTCCACAGTTTCCTCGGGGGGTTCTGACAGAACATGCAAGAATAATTATCCCCGGCTACAGCGAAATGCCGATGCTTCACCATGTTCCTGGTGTTCAGACAATCGACCAGAAGCAGCCACCCAAACATTTTGAACTTGATCGGACATTTGGAGTTCCAGAGCCAACAAAACACCTCATCAGCCACCACCTGTCTGAAACAGTGATTGTAGTATTTTTTGGAAGAGTAACGTCCTAGATCACAGACCCAAGTATCTGCACAATCACTGCTCAGTCTGACATGCTCGGACCCCCGTTGAATCTCTCTGATCTCCTCTCTAGCCTGACTCGAGAGTGGCAGGCTGAAAATCGTGGCCGGATCAGTGGTGGTGAGAACCTTGGCCATGGAGTCATCTTCGTTGATGGCAAAAGAGAAAGCACGTGGGTACGTGTCCATCAGCGTGGAGTCATTGTCACTAAACCAGACATCTTTCCAAAACAAAAAGCTCGATCCATCCCCCGGGATGACCTTGGTTATCCCCTGAAAGGACCCACTAAGCTGCATCACATCCCTCCACCAGAAGGAACCAATCATTTCAGTGGCATGCAGAATCTTGTTCGTGTAGTACGCCTCCCAGACTAGCTGAACCCAGGGCACATCTTCACGATTGTAGAACTTGAACAAGTGCTTTAGGAGTAGCGCAGCATTTTGCACCTTGATATCAATAACTCCAAGGCCACCGCACCGTTTGGGTCGGCAGACAAGCTCCCAGGCAGCGAGGGAGTTGGTTTTGATCCCATCGTCAGAGTTTTTTGCCCAAAGGCAGTAGCGACGTAGTTTGTCGAGGTGCTCGACCACTTTGGGGTGTAGCTTGATCATGCACATTGCATAGATCAGCATGGAGGTCACCACCGAATTGACCAGTGTCAGCTTGGTCCCTGACGACATCAGTGACAGGGCAGTGGAGGTTTTCCTCTCGACCGATTGCACCAGTGGCATGAGATCCAGAACACTCGGCCTCATTGTTCCCATGGGGAGACCGAGGTAAGTGAACGGCAAGGTCCCAACAGAACAACCAAACAATTGTGCTAACTCACTAGCATGTTGGTCGTCGACATTAATGGGTATGAGGGTCGATTTATGTAAGTTGATCTTGAGTCCCACCGAAGCTGCATAATCTTCCAAGATAAGTTTTATGCGGGCAGCCTGCGCAGGACAAGCTTTCATAACCAAGAGTGTATCGTTGGCGTATTGCACCACCGGGAAGTCACATGTACGGGGAATAGGAAGCTCGAGCAGATCCTGGGCATAAGCGTCATTAATTGCAGCTTGGAGCAGATCAGCTGCAAGGACAAAGATAAGCGGCGAGAGAGGGTCTCCTTGTCGTACGCCACACTTGCATTGGAATTTCCGACCAGGAACACCATTTAAGAGGACAGCTGAAACTCCCGAGCCAAAAATCGTTTCCATCCGGCCCAACCACTTGTCATCGAAACCCATGTGTTTCATGATTTCCAGCATGGGAGCATGTTCAATCGTGTCGAAGGCCTTGGCAAAGTCAAGCTTAAGCAAGATAATCTCTCTTGCAGATGAGTGGCATTGATGAATATATTCATACGACCACGCAAGACAATCCTGAATGGTCCGGCCCTTGATAAAAGACAATCCTGAATGGTCCGGCCCTTGATAAAACCATACTGGTTCCTGTGGATGATTTTGAGAATAACTTTCTGCAGTCAATTAGCCAAGATTTTTGTAATGATTTTCAGACAACAGTTTAGGAGGGTAATTGGTCTGAAATCATTAGCCATTTCCGGAGAGGAAATTTTGGGAATAAGGGTGATGTATCCTTCACTAATGCTCGTGATATCGAGTCCACCAGCATGAAACGCATGGCACAGATCATAGAAGTCAGACTTGACAATTTGCCAGCACTTCTTAAGAAAACAACCATTGAAACCATCCGGGCCGGGAGCTCTGTCACTTGGCATTTCCTTGATAACAGCATCTATCTCATCAGTGGAGAAAGGCGCACTCAGTTGGTCCAATCCCTTAATCCGGCGGATGATCCTAGCGAGGTCAAACTTCATGCTGGTGGGTTTAGAGGAACCCAAGCGTTCCTTATATGTATTGAATAGAACTCCCTCCTTGCCAACATGATCATGGATTTCCACCTCACCAACCCGAAGCATGGCAATCGCATTGTGTCTATATCTCTCTGTTGCCAGCGACTGAAAAAGCTTAGTGTTCTCATCAGCAAAGCGAAAAAACCTAATAGTACATCTCTTCCTCCAATATTCATTCTGGTATTTGAGCAGGGCCTGCAAATGGTTTTTCAATATCTTCCTGAAATTCGACTCTTGGGTATATAAAGGACGTTTATCCTCAAGGGTGTCCATGATTGCCAGAGTCTCATTGCTGTTTTGGATCATAATTTTGAGTTTCGAGACACCTTGCTCCATCGCTTAAGATCATATCTCAGGGTTTTAAGCTTTTTGCATATGCGAGCTGCGGCATTAGGGGCATGACATGCCTTAGACCAGGAGTTAGAAACAACCTCCATGAACCCATCGTGGTTAGTCCAAAAGTTCTCAAACCGAAAAAGCCTGGATCGGGGGATGCCTGATTCGATTGTGACCACGCACGGTATGTGGTCAGACACCGGTTTCCCCAGAGGTAGGACCATCGTGTTCGGATATGAGGTGGTCCAACAGGATGACGAGAAGAACCAATCCAACTGCTCTAGCAGAGGATCATCCTGCATATTGCTCCAGGTGTATGCTCGGCCTTTCACAGGTAGTTCCATAAGCAACTGTGCACGGATGAGCTCATTAAATAACAACATATCCGCAGCGTCACCCCCAGGTTTATTTCTGTTATGCGTGGATCGAATGAAGTTAAAATCTCCAAGAATCAGCCAGTTTTCATCGTCCGGAATATTCAGATCAGAGAGCCAGTTTGTAAAGTCCACTCGACGCTGGCCAGAGCAGGGGCCATACACATTGACCAGATTCCACGAATCGTTCGATTGCGTGGCTAAAAAAGAAACCCCCACCGCAAAAGAATCCACATACCAAGGTGTGCCCGTAAACACAGGACTATTCCAAATCACAATGATGCCACCCGAAGCACCTATTGATGGTGCAAAAACAAACTTATCGAAACGCTTAGGGCAGAATGTTTTAATAAAAGCAAGGTCGAAGGATTCACATTTAGTTTCCTGGATACATAGCACAGAACATCCGCTAGTATCGATCGCATTCCTAACAGCCAAAAGTTTTGCATCAGAGTTTATGCCTCTGATATTCCATGAAAGCACATTCCACGATTTATTCATCGGAAGTGAAGGCTTCAGTCGTCGGCCTCCGCAGATGAGCGCTGGTCCTCCAGCAGCTTCTCACGGGAAAGAGCTTCCGGGGCGATTCCACATTTGCTTCCCATCTGCTGAAGATCTTCGACCAGTGTTGGGGGGGAACAGTGGGCACCTACAGAGGAGCAGCAGCCAAAGAAACAGCAGTGAAAAAAGGAGTCTCACGTGGTTTCACCCTTGACTTGGAACGCTTTGTGTCAGGAGCATGGTTGATTTTGAATCCATCATACTTGTTGGATCTAGTGCTCCGTCTGACAGCAGTGGTGTCCAAAGGCACCAACACATTGCGATGCTGTGGAACACTGAACGCGGAGGAGGATGTAATCACTTGAAGCGCGTTAATCTGGTCTGATGAAGGCTCTGCCCGAGATTCCACCTCTGTAGAGACAAACTGCGGAATCGCCTTGAGTCCAGGAGAATGATCATGTAGATCCCAGTCCACAACAGACAGTCGAGCTCTAGGTTCAGAAAACAGCACAGGCGATGGGACAACAACAGATTCCCACCGAAAAGTAGCAGCAAAGATCCTGGATAGGATATCAGGTTCAGGTGCCAGACCATCAATCCAGGCTACAACAGCAGCATTAATATGAGCCTGAATGATCCGAAAAGGGTTGAGGGGCAACATCACAGGAGAAGCATGGTGGCGGGTGATAGCTGGTGTATAGATACGCTTGATCATACCCCCAATCCAAAGCAGAAACTCATGATCAGTCGCAACCTGAAGAAGCACAGAACTTCCTCCAGCCCTGACGAATGCCGTCCTAGCCGCAGGGCTACCATTGACAAATCCATCATCCACCGCCTGAAACTCAGAGTCAGAAGACCAAATATCCGACAGACTGTCCTGCACATTATGCTCTGGATCCACACCATCCATGAGCGACGGTCCATCATACTGAAAGAATGTCCGGAAACTGAACCCAGTATACGGAGGAGGGATCACAGGCCACACACCCCACCCATTATTCAGAGTTTCTTGAGCAGGTGCAGGAGCATTCCAGGCTGCCTCATTCAGTGCTTCCTGAGCAGCCATCTCATCGATGTGTGCTTGCTGCATGAGGGTGTAGTACGGAAGCTGATACGGATGTGGAGATGCATTCAGGAGCGGGGGAATATCCTCATTACCAACCAAATTGGGGATAGTGTTTCTACCATTCAGAACATACACTGGCACTGACCACGAACGAGCAAGACCTGGCAGTAAACCAACCCGGGTAACTACAAGACTGTGTGGCACCTCAGCAACATCTTTGATATGGCATTTGACGAGCACTCTAGCCTTGTTCTGTCCCGGGCGGGGCCAGACGAGCAACTTCCAAAATTTGAGACAGCCTTATGAACATAATGTTCAGTTTGATAATCCATTGGAAAAGCAAGAAACATGACCCAAACTTCATATTCAAAAGCTGGCATGCGCATATTGATACTCTCATCATGTGGGAGAAGGGAGAAGTTGGAATCATCAGTCAAAGCATGCGGTCCTTCTCTAATGGCAGCATCCCTACTTTCCATGTCCGCAAAAACCACACATCCGATCCCCAGCGGGTAAACAAAGTCATCTAGCAGATCATACTCTAAATCTTCAATAATAATGCGGCAGACCTCAGCTAACCAGAACTCCTTCTGATGGTCAGGGACCGGAGGATGGACAGACACGATGGCGTACCTATCATGATTCAGGGGCGGAACACCCACCACCATGACATGGCGCTGAACCCTGTGCGCAGGCCCGCGGTCGAAGGTCGATCCATCAGGAGCGAAAGCAAATGGGCTCACTGGAAAGTTCGCCATGGTTGATGTAGCCGGGGACTGCGCCTGCTTGAGAGAGTTCGCTGGAGTAGGGGAGGTGGTTTTCTTGATCGAGGTCGATGGAGGCGTGGGTGTGGGACTCGAGGAGAGCGTCGGCTCGCCCGATTGGGGTTTTTGGCAGGTAGAATTGACTACACCCTGACCAGGAAGGCGTATCGTCAAGCAATGGGGGTAGGCCACGTCCGTAGGAGGCGGGATTGTTTGTTTCTGTTTCCCTATCCAACCACCATGCGGATCCCCCCCAAAATGGGCCATACCAACCACCATAGAATTACCAGCCACAGACTCAATCACAGCAGCCCGAGGCAAGATCCTCTCCGATTGTGTTTGACGTTTGCGTCTCTAGGCCCAACGAGGGAGAAAATTACAGGCCTTGGGCTTACGGGACCTGTGGCCCAGACGAAAGCAGATAGAGCAGCGATGAAGCCCAGGACAGAGTCTAGTCATGTGGTCAAGCGCAGAGCAGGCAGTACATGGAAAACCCAAGGGGTCCGGGCCCACCTTGCATGGGACATGTTCATGATCAACAGGACGTGAGTCCGAGCAGGTGCATGTACTAGAATCATCTCCATAGCATTGACAAAAAACTCCAGTGCAAGATTCTTCAACATGACCAAGGCGATCACAAAGAGAGCAGTGCAAAAGCCTTTTGTAAATGTATTCTTTGGTAGGGACTGACGAAATTTGCACCATAAGCTTAACACTATCATTATCATATCCGGCCTGCCAGCCATCCAAAATAGAAAGCAGAGTATCATCCGGGATTGAGTCCCACAAACCCACAAGATATCGTTCACCACGAAAAGATGGTAAACTTCCATGAATATCGGAAAAAGTAGGTAAGGATATGGAACCAACCCGAAAGGAATCCGGAGAAACCGGAGCTGAGAAACTACCAAAGGAGATCCGATCTGAAGGCTCGCCGGAATGTAGGTCCGTCGGCAGTGGATTGAAACCCAAATTCTGCAACACTGGTATGGACGCGGGATCCAAAGGTAGCTTACGCTGATTAGAAAGCCATTTAGATTTAATCGCCGGACCCGGTGAGGAGGCCAAACCGTTGAGCTCAGAATCAGCATGCCATGAAGTGAGCCGGGGACGTGTACTCATCTTACGATGAAGATGAAAGTGACAAATAAAGTCCGGCCAGATACGGTCTCTTAAACCAAAAATGAAGTGTCCCACACGATTTGAGGCCACAGAGAACCGGAAATGGCGATCACCCAGACGCATGACATTGAAACCCTCAGCAAGACCTCCAATACATGATTGAAGAGCCAAACCCATAGAATCCACCGAGAGGGAAAATGACGCCGAGGAGAAAGAGACTTCAAGGAAGAATTCCTTGGAGCCGGGGTTGGGGACGAAATGGACCGTAGATCCAAACCTTGCACGCACCTGTGCCTCGACCTTGAGGCCGGGGGAGAAGTCCCAATGGAGAAGGTCGTCCATTGGGGTCGTCGGGAGGAGATCGTAGGGTTAAACCCTAGAATCGCCATGGGAGTCGCCTGAGGTGGGAGGGGGGATGGTGGGTGCGCCATTTTCGGATTGATACGTTGGAGACGTATCAGGCATCCCCAAGCTTAGTTCCTTCTCGTCCTCGAGTAGGTAAATGATAAAAAGACAATTTTTTATGCGGAGTGCTACTTGGCATAATTTCAATGCAAATCTTCTTAATTATGGTATGAATATTCAGATTCAAAAGATGGAAGACAAAAGTTTATGTTGACATAAAAATAATAATACTTCAAGCATACTAACAATGAAATTATGTCTTCTCAAAATAACATGGCCAAAGAAAGTTATCCCTACAAAATCATATAGTCTGGCTATGCTCTATCTTCACCACACAAAGTATTTAAATAATGCGCAACCCCGATGACAAGCCAAGCAATTGTTTCATACTTTAACATTTTCAAAACTTCTTCAATCTTCACGCAATACATGAGCGTGGGCCATGGATATAGCACTATATGTGGAATAGGGTGGTGGTTGTGGAGAAGACAAAAAGAGGGGAAGATAGTCTCACATCAACTAGGCGTATCAACGAGCTATGGAGATGCCCATTAATAGATATCAATGTGAGTGAGTAGGGATTGCCATGCAACGGATGCACTAGAGCTATAAGTATATGAAAGCTCAACAAAAGAAACTAAGTGGGTATGCATCCAACTCGCTTGCTCACGAAGACCTAGGGCATTTGAGGAAGCCCATCATTGGAATATACAAGCCAAGTTCTATAATGAAAAATTCCCACTAGTATATGAAAGTGACAACGTAGGAGACTCTCTATCATGAAGATATTGGTGCTACTTTGAAGCACAAGTGTGGTAAAAGGATAGTAGCATTGTCCATTCTCTCTTTTTCTCTCATTTTATTTTTTTATTTTATTATTTGGGCCTTTTCTCTTTTTTATGGCCTCTTTTTTCTCTCTCTTTTTTTTATTTTCCATCCGGAGTCTCATCCCGACTTGTGGGGGAATCATAGTCTCCATCATCCTTTCCTCACTTGGGACAATGCTCTAAAAATGATGATCATCACACTTTTATTTTTCTTACAACTCAACAATTACAACTCGATACTAGAACAAAGATATGACTCTATATGAATGCCTCCGGCGGTGTACCAGGATATGCAATGATTCAAGAGTGACATGTACGAAAGAATTATGAACGGTGGCTTTTCCACAAATACGATGTCAACTAGATGATCATGCTAGCAATATGACAATGATGGAGCGTTTCATAATAAACGGAACGGTGGTGGAAAGTTGCATGGCAATATATCTCGGAATGGCTATGGAAATGCCATGATAGATAGGTATAGTGGCTATTTTGAGGAAGGTATATGGTGGGTGTATGATACCGGCGAAAAGTGCGCGGTATTAGAGAGGCTAGCAATGGTGGAAGGATGGGAAATAGTGCATATAATCCATGGACTCAACATTAGTCATAAAGAACTCATATACTTATTGTAAAAAATTAGAAGTTATCAAAGCAAAGTATTACGCGCATGCTCCTAGGGGGATAGATTGGTAGGAAAAGACAATCACTCGTCCCCGACCGCCACTCATAAGGAAGACAATCAATAAATAAATCATGCTCCGACTTCATCACATAACGGTTCACCATACGTGCATGCTACGGGAATCACAAACTTCAACGCAAGTATTCTTTAAATTCACAACTACTCAACTAGCATGACTCTAATATCACCATATTCATATCTCAAAACAATTATCATGCTTAAATCTTTTCTTAGTATTCAATGCACTCAAAAGAAAGTTTCACATATCTTGAATACCAAGCATATTATTATTAAGCAATTTACCATGCTATTAAGACTCTCAAAATGATCTAAGTGAAGCATGAGAGATCAATAGTTTCTTTAAAACAAATCCACCACCGTGCTCTAAAAGATCTAAGTGAAGCACATAGAGCAAAATTATAATGCTCAAAAGATATAAGTGAAGCACATAGATCAAAACTACAACGCTCAAAAGATATAAGTGAAGCACATAGAGTATTCTATCAAATTTTAATTCATATATGGCTCTCTCAAAAGGTGTGTACAGCAAGGATGATTGTGGCACACTAGCAAACAAATACACAAATAATACAAGACGCTCCAAGCAAAACACATATCATGTGGTGAATAAAAATATAGCTCCAAGTAAAATTACCGATGGAAGTAGACGAAAGAGGGGATGCCTTCCGGGGCATCCCCAAGCTTTGACCTTTTGGTCTCCTTGGATTATCTTGGGGGTGCCATGGGCATCCCCAAGCTTAGGCTCTTGCCACTCCTTGTTCCATAATCCATCAAAAGATTTCACCCAAAACTTGAAAACTTCACAACACAAAACCCAATAGAAATCTCGTGAGCTCCGTTAGAGAAAGAAAACAAAATACCACTTCAAGGTACTGTAATGAACTCATTATTTATTTATATTGGTGTTAAACCTACTGTATTCCAACTTCTCTATGGATTATAAACTATTTTACATCCATAGATTCATCAAAATAAGCAAACAACACACGAAAAACAGAATCTGTCAAAAACAGAACAGTTTGTAGTAATATATAACCAACGCAAACTTATGGAACTCCAAAAAATCTACCAAAATAGGACGACATTGATAATTTGTTTATTGATCAGCAGCAATTGCAATAAGTATTTTATCACGTTCTGGTGATTTTTAACAATTGTTTCGTGAACAGAAAGTTTCTGGAAATTACAGCAAGATCAAATAACCATCATCCAAGAAGATCCTATAGGTCTAACTTGGCACAAACACTAATTAAAACACAAAACAAGGTAGATGGATTATTTATTCCTAAACAGAAGAAAAAACAAAAAACTTAAAATAAAATTGGGTTGCCTCCCAACAAGCTCTATCGTTTAACGCCCCTAGCTAGGCATAAAAGCGAGGGTAGATTTAGGTGTTGCCATCTTTGGTAGGCAATCCATAGGTGGCTCTCATGATAGTTTCATATGTCAATCTTATTTTATTTCTAGGAAAGTGTTTTATGCCCTTTTTTAATGGAAATTGAAATCTAATATTTCCTTCCTTCATATCAATAATCGCACCAACCATTCTAAGGAAAGGTCTACCAAGAATAATAGGGCAAAAAGGATTGAAATCTATATCAAGAACAATAAAATCTACGGGCACATAATTCCTATTCGCAACAATAAGAATATCATTAATTCTTCCCATAGGTTTCTTAATAGTGGAATCCGCAAGATGCAAGTTTAGAGAGCAATCATCAAAGTCACGAAAATCTAGCAAATCACACAAGGTTTTGGGGATAGTGGACACACTAGCACCCAAATCACACGAAGCATAAAACTCATGATATTTAATTTTAATTTTAATAGTTGGTTCCCACTCATCATAGAGTTTTCTAGGGATAGAAACTTTCAACTCAAGTTTTTCTTCATAAGATTGCATCAAGGCATCAACAATATGTTCGGTAAAGGCTTTCTTTTGACTATAAGCATGAGGAGAATTTAGCACGGATTGCAACAAGGAAATACAATCAATTAAAGAGCAACTTTCATAATTAAATTCCTTGAAATCCAATATAGTGGGTTTAGCAATATCTAGGGTTTTATTTCTTTCAATCCCACTTTCATCAATTTCATCATAAAGATCTAAATACTACGAATTTTTGGAACGCTTTCTAGGTAAAGGAAGATCATATTCAGTTTCATCAAGATTCATATTGCAAAGCAAAGATTTAATGGGGGACACATCAATAACTTTTAGATCTTCATCTTGATTTTCCTAGGAATTGGAAGAACACGCTTTAATAAAGGCATCTTTGGAAGCACGCATCCTAGCGGTTCTTTCCTTGCACTCATCAATGGAAATTCTCATGGCTTTGCGAGACTCATTGATATCATGCTTAGGAGGAATAGATCTAAGCTTTAGAGAATCAACCTCAAGAGAAATTCTATCAACGTTCCTAGCCAAATCATCAACTTTAAGCAATTTCTCTTCAGGCAAGGCATTAAAATTATTTTGTGAATTCATAAACTCTTTGACACTATTCTCAAATTCAGAGGGCAACTTATTAAAATTTCCATAAGAGTTGTTGTAGGAATTTCCATAATTATTTGAAGGATTACTAGGATAAGGCCTAGGATTAAAATTCCATCTATACGCTTTGTTACCAAAATTATTCCTACCAACAAAATTCACATCCATAGATTCATTATTATTCTCAATCAAAATAGACAAAGGCATCTCATTAGGATCAGAAGAAACACTCTTAGTAGCAAATAATTTCATAAGTTCATCCATCTTTCCACTCAAAACATTGATTTCTTCTATAGCATGCACCTTTTTATTAGTGGATCTTTCAGTGTGCCATTGAGAATAATTGACCATAATATTATCTAGGAGTTTAGTAGCATCTCCTAAAGTGATTTCCATAAAAGTGCCTCCCTCGGCCGAATCTAACAGATTTCTAGAAGCAAAATTCAATCCGGCATAAAAATTTTGTATAATCATCCACAAATTCAAACCATGAGTAGGGCAATTACGTATCATTAATTTCATTCTCTCCCAAGCTTGTGCAACATGTTCATGATCAAGTTGCTTAAAATTCATAATGTCGTTTCTAGGAGAGATGATCTTAGCGGGAGGAAAATACTTAGAGATAAAAGCATCTTTGCACTTGTTCCAAGAATCAATACTATTTTTAGGCAAAGACGAAAACCAAGCTTTACCATGATCTCTAAGAGAAAAAGGAAATAGCTTCAATTTAACAACGTCATTATCAACGTCTTTCTTCTTTTGCATATCACATAAATCAACGAAGCTATTAAGATGAGTAGCGGCATCTTCACTAGGAAGGCAGGCGAATTGATCTTTCATAACAAGATTCAACAAAGAAGTATTGATTTCACAAGATTCAGTATTAGCAAGAGGAGCAATCGGAGTGCTAAGGAAATCATTATTGTTGGTATTGGTGAAGTCACACAATTTGGTAGTATCTTGAGCCATCGCGACAAACAAGCAATCCAACACACGAGCAAACAAAAGGCAAGCGAGAAAAGGCAAACGGGAAAAGAGAAGGAGAAGGAGATTGGGAAAGAGAGGGCGAATAAAACGGCAAGGGTGAAGTGGGGGAGAGGAAAACGAGAGGCAAATGGCAACTAATGTAATGCGAAAGATAGGGATTGTGATGGGTACTTGGTATGTTGACTTTTTGCGTAGAATCCCCCGCAACGGCGCCAGAAATGACTCGTTGTTGGGAGTCCAAATCTTGACTTGACTTTTGCGTAAGCCTCCCCGGCAACGGTGCCAGAAATTCTTCTTGCTACCTCTTGAGCACTGTGTTGGTTTTCCCCGAAGAGGAGAGGATGATGCAGTATAGTAGCGTAAGTATTTCCCTCAGTTTTTGAGAACCAAGGTATCAATCTAGTAGGAGGCCACGCGCAAGTCCCTCGTACCTGCACAAAGCAATAGCTACTCGCAACCAACGCGATTAGGGGTTGTCAATCCCTTCACGGTCACTTACGAGAGTGCGATCTGATAGAGATGATAGATAATATTTTTGGTATTTTTGGTATAGAGATGCAAAGTAAAAAGTAAAAGGCAAAGTAAAAGGCTAAGTAAGATTAAAGTGATGGAGATTGATATGATGAGAATAGACCCGGGGGCCATAGGTTTCACTAGTGGCTTCTCTCAAGAGCATAAGTATTCTATGGTGGGTGAACAAATTACTGTTGAGCAATTGACAGAATTGAGCATAGTTATGAGAATATCTAGGTATGATCATGTATATAGGAATCACGTCCGAGACAAGTAGACCGACTCCTGCCTGCATCTACTACTATTACTCCACTCATCGACCGCTATCCAGTATGCATCTAGAGTATTAAGTTAAAAATAGAGTAACGCCTTAAGCAAGATGACATGATGTAGAGCGATAGTTTCATGCAATATGATAAAACCCCATCTTGTTATCCTCGATGGCAACGATGCAATACGTGCCTTGATGCCCCTTCTGTCACTGGGAAAGGACACCGCTAGATCGAACCCAAAGCTAAGCACTTCTCCCATGGCAAGAAAAACCAATCTAGTAGGCCAAACCAAACTGATAATTCGAAGAGACTTGCAAAGATAACTGAAAGCACAAGTGCTCTCCAGGTGGTTTTGGTAATTAATGTCAACATATCTCTTGTTGGACTAACACTTTTATCTAGTATATTTCAGATAAGTTCAACAATGGAGTGGCATGGACTAAAGGTTGTGGGAACTCCTTCAAGATGCTAAGGACAAAGGATTGGCTAAAGCTTCAAGCTCAAGACTCTTCATTTTACACTTTTAGTGATCCAAGATCACATTGAGTCCATAGGAAAAGCCAATACTATCAAGGAGGGATGAGGTGTTGCTTAATGAGCCTTTTGCTCCATGTGCTTGATGATATGCTCCAAAACCCTCAGCTACTTTTCCACTTCCACATATGACCTAAACCCAAAGTCAAACTCGGACCTACCGGTTCTTTCCATCCGGCGCCACCGAGTTTCACATGTCATGAGCCACTGCCAAACCCTAGCAAATCGGTTCTACCGATAGGGATCTCGGTCTCACTGAGATGGGATTGCAATCTCACTATGTATGTCCATTGTCAAAATCGGTCTCACCGAGTTTAGGCAATCGGTACTACCAAGATTACAATGCAAACTCTCTGGTTAACTCATTACCAAAATCGGTTCAACCGAGTTTAGTAATCGGTCCCACCGAGTTCGCCTGACCAACTCTGTGGTTAGCTTATTACCAAAATCGGTCTCACCGAGTTTGTGTAATCGGTCTCACCGAGATTACGTTATGCCCTAACCCTAACCATATCGGTCCCACTGAGTTGCATGTCAGTCCCACCGAAAATCTCTAACAGTCACTAGGTTTACTATTTCGGTCCGACCGAGTTTGTTGATTCGGTCCCACCGAGATTGGTAAATTGTGTGTAACGGTTGGATTTTGTGTGGAGGCTATATATACCCCTCCACCTCCTCTTCATTCCTGGAGAGAGCCATCAGAACACATCTACACTTCCAACTCATATGTTCTGAGAAAGAACTTCCTACCCTTGTGTTGAGACCAAGATATTCCATTCCTACCATATGAATCTTGATATCTAGCCTTCCCCAAGTTGCTTTCCACTCAAATCTTCTTTCCACCAAATCCAAATCTTGTGAGAGAGAGTTGAGTGTTGGGGAGACTATCATTTGAAGCACAAGAGCAAGGAGTTCATCATCAAGACACCATTTTTTACTTCTTGGAGAGTGGTGTCTCCTAGATTGGCTAGGTGTCACTTGGGAGCCTCCGACAAGATTGTGGAGTTGAACCAAGGAGTTTGTAAGGGCAAGGAGATCGCCTACTTCGTGAAGATCTACTGCTAGTGAGGCAAGTCCTTCATGGGCGATGGCCATGGTGGGATAGACAAGGTTGCTTCTTCGTGGACCCTTCATGGGTGGAGCCCTCCGTGGACTCGCGCAACCGTTACCCTTCGTGGGTTGAAGTCTCCATCAACGTGGATGTAGGATAGCACCACCTATCCGAACCACGGGAAAAACATTCGTGTCTCCAATTGCTTTTGAATTCTCCAAACCCTTCCCTTTACATTCTTGCAAGTTGCATGCTTTACTTTCCGCTGCTCATATACTCTTTGCATGCTTGCTTGATATGTATTGTGTATGTTGAAATTGTGCCTAAAATTCCACTCAAACCGAAAAAGCTTAAAAATTGCAACTTTAGAATTAAGTGTCTAATCACCCCCCCCCCCCTCTAGACACACCCACTTCTAGATCCTACAAGTGGTATCAGAGCATTGGTCTCCATTGCCTTGGTTTAATCACCATTGGAGGAAGATGGATGTGTCTACTTTAGGGAGTCTTAGACATAGAGTGCCTATTCTTGATGGAGAGTATTTCCATGAGTGAAAAAATGAGACGCTTGTGATTTTCAATCAATATCATTTGAACAAGTATATTGCTAGTCCTTGTGCACCTCATGTTGATCCTATGCATCCCACCCTAGATGAAGATATTGACATGATTCGCAATCTTAGAACCGTTGAGCTCATCATTAGAGGATTGCCCAAAAACTTGATTACTAGTTTACCTACTCTTAATTGTGCCTATACTATATGGAAATTTCTTGAGGAACGATTCCCCGATTATTCCTTTAAAAAATTGGATGAAATTCTCCATAAATCTATTGCCTTGAGTAAAATGAACTCTAGTGATCCTAGTTTTGGTAATTGTCTATTTGAGCTTACCAATCTCATGCGTGCTAAAGGAAATGTTGGAATCATTTGTGATATCATAACCAAATCTATAAGAATTCATAAAAGTGACCACTTTGATGATCATTTATCTAATGAATTACCCTCTCTAGGATATGATCAATCACAAGATGATGTTGAACATGGATACTATGATGAAGATGATGATAGTGACTTCGATCTTAATGATGCAATGAGACACTTTGGTCTTATGGCAAATCTTTGGGGATATGTGTCAGGAGGAAAGGAATGGGTTCTCGATAGTGGATGTACTGATCATATGACCGGAGATGAAGAGATGTTCCGTGAGCTTGCTGAAAATGATGGCCCTCGAAAATATGTCACCTTTGGTGATAATTCAAAGGGTAAGATGGTTGGCCTTGGTAAGGTGGCCATCTCACATGATAGCTCCATTCAAAATGTCATGCTCGTTGAATCTCTTGGCTACAACTTACTTTCAGTATCTAGACTTGCTGATTTCGGTTTGCATGTCCTATTTACTGAGGTAGATTGCCAAGTGTTTCGTCGAGACAATCATAAAATGGTTTTTACCGGTATACGTAGAGGTGACCTTTACATTGTCGATTTCTCTAAAAAGGCACAACCTAAAACTTGCTTTATTGCTAAATCCTCAAAAGGTTGGTTGTGGCATAGACGACTAGGTCACGTTGGCATGAGAAACCTTGACAAGCTTATTAAAGGAAATCATATCCTTGGAGTTAACGATGTCATATTTGATAAGGATAGACTTTGTAGTGCTTGTCAAGCAGGTAAACAGGTTGGAGGAAGGCATCCCGTGAAGAACATCATGACCACAAGGAGGCCACTCGAGCTACTTCATATGGATCTTTTTGGTCCCAATGCCTACAAAAGTCTCGGTGGAAATTCTTTTGGTCTAGTTATAGTTGATGATTTTTCAAGATTTACGTGGGTGTTCTTTCTTGATGATAAATCGCAGGTCCAAAAGATCTTCAAAAACTTCGCTAGGAAGGCCCAAAATCAGTTTGACGTGAAGATCAAGAAGGTTCGGAGTGACAACGGAACGGAGTTCAAGAACGCTAATGTGGACACCTTTCTTGATGAAGAAGGGATTTCACATGAGTTCTCGGCTACGTACACACCTCAACAAAATGGAGTTGTTGAGAGGAAGAACCGTACGATCATCAAAATGGCGAGAACGATGCTTGATGAGTACAAGACGCCAAAGCACTTTTGGGCAGAAGCGGTTGAGATGGCTTGTCATGCAACAAATCGCTTGTATCTTCACAAGCTACTCGGCAAGACGACTTACGAGCTCCTCACCGGTAACAAACCCCAAGTTTGATACTTTCGAGTATTCGGCTCAAAGTGCTACATTCTTGATAAGCATCGTCGTTCAAAGTTTGCTCCTAAATCTCATGAAGGTTTCCTACTTGGTTATGGCTCAAACTCTCACACTTACCGTGTCTACAATAATTTCACCCGAAAGGTTGAAGAGACGGTAGATGTGAAGTTTGATGAATCTAACGACTCGTAAGTAGAGCAATTGCCAATTAATGTAGGAGACAAAGACCCTTCAGAAGCAATCCAAGACTTGTCTATTGGCAAAATTCGTCCAACGGAGGAGAAGGAGAATACCTTGTCTGTCCAAGTGGAAGCTTCTACTTCACGACAAGGTGAACCAAGAATTGACACGGAGGCATCCACAAGTGGGACACACCAAGATGAAGAAAACGAGGAAATGCATCAAGACGAACATCAACAACCTCCTTCTCCACCACGACAAGAGAACAACAACGTCAACAATGAAGAAGACCAAGAAGAAGAACAAGATGAAGAAGATGTTCGACGAAGACCCAAGCAAAAGCTTTCACGAGTTTGAGCAAGAATTGCCAAAGATCATCCCGTCGAGCAAATCTACAATGACATCCAAACCGGGAGAATCACTCGCTCTAAAACTCGTTTAGCTAACTTTTGTGAAAACTATTCATTCATCTCTAGCATTGAACCTATGAAGGTCGAAGAAGCATTGGAAGATCCGGATTGGATAAACGCAATGCATGAAGAGCTACACAACTTTGAGAGAAACCAAGTTTGGACATTGGTTGAGAAGCCCGACAACAACCACAACATCATTGGTACCAAATGGGTGTTTCGCAACAAGCAAGATGAAGATGGACAAGTGGTTCGCAACAAAGCACGTCTCGTCGCCCAAGCGTACACACAAGTCGAAGGTATGGACTATGGTGAGACATATACTCCCGTTGCTAGACTCGAGTCCATTCGCATATTACTTGCCTATACTAATCACCATAATATCACCTTGTACCAAATGGACATTAAAAGTGCTTTTCTAAATGGTGAAATAGAGGAGGAAGTTTATGTCAAACAACCTCCCGGCTTTGTCAATCCAAAGAAACCTAATCATGTTTACAAACTTCACAAAGCTCTTTATGGTCTTAAACAAGCTCCTAGAGCATGGTATAAATGCTTGACCAAGTTCCTTATTGCAAGTGGTTTTGAAATTGGAAAAATTGATTCCACACTTTTTACAAAAAGGGTTAATGGAGAACTATTTGTATGCCAAATTTATGTTGATGATATTATATTTGGTTCAACTAACCCTCTTTTTAGTGAAAAGTTTGGAAAGCTAATGTCGGAGAAGTTTGAGATGTCTATGATGAGTGAACTCAAATTCTTTCTCGGTTTGCAAATCAAGCAAACTAAGGAAGGCACATTTGTATCTCAAACTAAGTACACCAAAGACTTATTCAAGAAGTTCAATATGCAAGAATGCAAAGGTATGTCTACACCCATGCCTACTAGTGGACATAATGACTTGACCAAAGATGGTGAACCGGTTGATCAAAAGGTTTATCGTTCTATGATTGGTTCATTGTTAAACCTATGTGCCTCACGTCCCGATATAATGCTAAGTGTGTGCATGTGTGCACGATATCAAGCTGCTCCTAAAGAATGTCATCTTAAGGCCGTGAAAAGGATAGTGAGATACTTAATTCATACACCAAATTTTGGCATTTGGTATCCTAAGAGGTCCTCTTTCGATCTTGTTGGCTATTCCGACTCGGATTATGCCGGAGACAAGGTTGATAGAAAGTCCACTTCGGGTACTTGTCAATTTCTTGGTAGATCTCTTGTGTCTTGGTCCTCCAAGAAACAAAACTCGGTATCCTTATCTACCGCTGAAGCGGAATACATTGCCGCTGGTTCATGTTGTGCTCAATTACTTTGGATGACCCAAACTCTTAAAGATTATGGGGTCTATGTGAAACATGTTCCATTGCTTTGTGACAATGAAAGTGCTATCAAAATTGGTCATAATCCTGTGCAACATTCTCGAACTAAGCATATTGAAGTTCGTCATCATTTCATTCGAGATCATGTTGCTAAGGGTGACATTAATCTTAAGCATGTTCGCACCGATAAGCAACTAGCTGATATATTCACTAAACCACTTGATGAGAAAGTGTTTTGCAGGTTGAGAGGAGAATTGAATAACATTGATGCTTCAAACTTGGAGTAGAAACTCCATTGGAGACATGCAAGACATGAGCTTATGGCTAATCCTTGATATATCTCTTATGATGCTATTCATATGACTTGGATATATTTGCATCTTGCATGTTATCTAACCCGTGTAGGTACTTGGTTGAATCCAATTCTATGAGATTGCAACTCACTTACATCTTGAGCAATCTCTACATCACCAAGTCTTTACACAATGGTGGTTGAAGACAAGGAAACACAAAACCATTCGCACATATCCTTTGACAAATTCTATGTTGAGCTTCATGATTGTCATTTTTGGATATACAAGTGCTCTTCTTTGCAAGAACTAACCCATGTAGGTAGATGAACTCAAATTCCAAGGGGTGCTCCCAACTCATGATGAGCTACATCAACTTCGAGCACCCACACAAGTTCAACTACATGAGCAAGATCCACACCACCACCCAAGGTATGTTGTTCCATCTTAGAGAAGCTTTACTCCAAGTCATGAGTTAAAGCAACTCCACAAGATGTGAATACATCAAGATACTTAAAAGAAAAATGGTAACCCCATTTTGAGCTTAAACGATGAGTATGACCTATGATCAAGTGTTCTCACTTGACTCCTAAGTCAATGTACTCTAACATAGGTGACTATGTCACCGCCCAATTCTAGATGAAGATCTCTTGTGTTCTTTTGTTATTGCATTTGTCCCTTGCATATTTGTTTCCCTCTTTTACAAAAAAAACTTCATCTAGAAACTTTCACTCTTTTCTTTTTGATTCTTGTTCTGCAAATTTCTGCATCAAATTCCTTGTAAATCTTTCAGCTAATTCATTGCAAATCTTTGTGAGATCTTATTTGACTAGTGAGCTGAGGTGACAAGTGTTTTCTCTATGATGAACTCGGCTTCACCGAATTGTAATTTTCGGTCCAACCGAATCCCTTCGGTACCACCGAAACATGCCACTCGGTGCCACCGATTTCGTAATAGGAAAAACAGTTTGCCACATATTCTATATTTCTTCTGATCCAGCTCCACTCAATGAATCTTGTCCTCTACAAGCATCACAGTTTTAACCATTGCTTTGTGCTAAATCTCAAGGACCAAACCTATTCGACAGATTCCAGAAAAACCTTCTTGGAAATTAATGTCAAAGGGGGAGAGAGAGATCACATCAAAGCTTATCACCTACAAAGGAGAAAGTACTAAGCGGGAGAGAATACTCAAGGATCCCAAGTACTAAGGGGGAGAAAGAAATCTCCAGGGGGAGAGAATACTCAAGGATCCCAGATGCTTGGTGTTCAAGAGGAGAGATGCCACATGTCTTTTTGGGGGAAAGACATGTTCATATGTGCTCATTTACATTAAGTTCTATTCATTTATATCTTTCAGCTCAGATTTTCTATTCCCTATCTTCTCCCAATATCCCATGTCAGATTCAGGGGGAGCAAGACATCTAAGGGAAAGAAATCACTCAAATTCATTGCATATCTTTACTCTTGGGGACATGTCAAATCCAATGCGGTACCTTGTACTCACTCCATGTTTCTTTTGGTTTGCTCTGGCTAGTGTATGTACCTGTGTTATCTAACCTTGTTTGTGCAGGTTCATTCCATCCTAAGCCAACTCAAGACTACAAGGTAAGTATATGCATCAGAATCATGAGTATGAGGAATTCTTGCCTTTGTACATACTGTTTGCAAGAAGGACTCATAAACATGAAGGTATTTCTCTTAATAATAATCTTTTGCTCTGATGCATATGGCCAAGATACATGTAACATATTGACTACTCTGTCATGATTATGCTCTCACATGCTTCTATATTCTGTATTCACATGATTGCATACATGTAGGGGGAGCCTATGTTTGTTACATGTTCTTCCAAAGCTTTACTTGCTATTCTTTGTATCTTTATCTAAAGCTTTGATGTATGTTGCCATTAATTACCAAAAAGGGGGAGATTGAAAGCACAAGTGCTCTCCAGGTGGTTTTGGTAATTAATGTCAACATATCTCTTGTTGGACTAACACTTTTATCTAGTATATTTCAGATAAGTTCAACAATGGAGTGGCATGGACTAAAGGTTGTGGGAACTCCTTCAAGATGCTAAGGACAAAGGATTGGCTAAAGCTTCAAGCTCAAGACTCTTCATTTTACACTTTTAGTGATCCAAGATCACATTGAGTCCATAGGAAAAGCCAATACTATCAAGGAGGGATGAGGTGTTGCTTAATGAGCCTTTTGCTCCATGTGCTTGATGATATGCTCCAAAACCCTCAGCTACTTTCCCACTTCCACATATGACCTAAACCCAAAGTCAAACTCGGACCTACCGATTCTTTCCATCTGGCGCCACCGAGTTTCACATGTCATGAGCCACTGCCAAACCCTAGCAAATCGGTTCTACCGATAGGGATCTCGGTCTCACCAAGATGGGATTGCAATCTCACTGTGTATGTCCATTGTCAAAATCGGTCTCACCGAGTTTAGGCAATCGGTACTACCGAGATTACAATGCAAACTCTCTGGTTAACTCATTACCAAAATCGGTTCAACCGAGTTTAGTAATCGGTCCCACCGAGTTTGCATGGCCAACTCTCTGGTTAGCTTATTACCAAAATCGGTCTCACCGAGTTTGTGTAATCGGTCTCACTGAGATTACGTTATGGCCTAACCCTAACCATATCGGTCCCACTGAGTTGCATGTCAGTCCCACCGAAAATCTCTAACGGTCACTAGGTTTACTATTTCGGTCCGACCGAGTTTGTTGATTCGGTCCCACCGAGATTGGTAAATTGTGTGTAACGGTTGGATTTTGTGTGGAGGCTATATATACCCCTCCACCTCCTCTTCATTCGTGGAGAGAGCCATCAGAACACATCTACACTTCCAACTCATATGTTCTGAGAAAGAACTTCCTACCCTTGTGTTGAGACCAAGATATTCCATTCCTACCATATGAATCTTGATCTCTAGCCTTCCCCAAGTTGCTTTCCACTCAAATCTTCTTTCCACCAAATCCAAATCCTGTGAGAGAGAGTTGAGTGTTGGGGAGACTATCATTTGAAGCACAAGAGCAAGGAGTTCATCATCAACACACCATTTGTTACTTCTTGGAGAGTGGTGTCTCCTAGATTGGCTAGGTGTCACTTGGGAGCCTCCGACAAGATTGTGGAGTTGAACCAAGGAGTTTGTAAGGGCAAGGAGATCGCCTACTTCGTGAAGATCTACCGCTAGGCAAGTCCTTCGTGGGCGATGGCCATGGTCGGATAGACAAGGTTGCTTCTTCATGGACCCTTCGTGGGTGGAGCCCTCCGTGGACTCGCGCAACCGTTACCCTTCGTGGGTTGAAGTCTCCGTCAACGTGGATGTAGGATAGCACCACCTATCCGAACCACGGGAAAAACATCCGTGTCTCCAATTGCGTTTGAATTCTCCAAACCCTTCCCTTTACATTCTTGCAAGTTGTATGCTTTACTTTCCGCTGCTCATATACTCTTTGCATGCTTGCTTGATATGTATTGTGTATGTTGAAATTGTGCCTAAAATTCCACTCAAACCGAAAAAGCTTAAAAATTGCAACTTTAGCATTAAGTGTCTAATCACCCCCCTCTAGACACACCCACTTCTAGATCCTACAATAACCAATCATACATAAAAGAATTCAGAGAAGATTCAAATATTATTCATAGATAGACTTGATCATAAACCCACAATTCATCAGTCTCAACAAACACACCGCAAAAAGAAGATTACATCGAATAGATCTCCACAAGAGAGGGGGAGAACATTGTATTGAGATCCAAAAAGAGAGAAGAAGCCATCTAGCTAATAACTATGGACCCGAAGGTTTGAGGCAAACTACTCACACTTCATCGGAGGGGCTAGCATGATGTAGAAGCCCTCCGTGATGACGGCCCAGTCCGGCGGAGCTCCAGAACAGGCCCCAAGATGGGATCTCGTGGATAAATAAAGTTGCGGCGGTGGAATTAGGTTTTTGGCTCATAGTCTAATCGTTTGGGGGTACGTAGGTATATATAGGAGGAAGGAGTACGTCGGTGGAGCACCGAGGGGCCCACGAGGCAGGGGGCGCGCCCCCCACCCTCGTGACCGCCTCTTTTACTTCTTGGAGTAGGGTCCAAGTCTCCTGGATAACGTTCGGTCAGAAAATCACGTTCCCGAAGGTTTTATTCCGTTTGGACTCCGTTTAATATTCTGTTTCTCCGAAACACTGAAATAGGCAAAAAATAGCAATTCTGGGCTGGGCCTTCGGTTAATAGGTTAGTCCCAAAAATAATATAAAAGTGGAAAATAAAGCCCAATATAGTCCAAAACAGTAGATAATATAGCATGGAGCAATCAAAAATTATAGATACGTTGGAGACGTATCACATGCATATAATGTCCTGGAGTGCATCTACTCTATTGCAATGCCTTGTGCTTAGCCTGCTAATCATGCATGTAAATATGGCATGCCTTCCTATTTTTCAGTAACTATTCCATTCATGATAACATGTTTTCAAATTCAAGTACTGTCATTCTACTCTATCGTAATGTCATATTCTTAGTTTGGACATCATGCTTCTCAATATCTTATGCATTGTTATTCATCAATATGTACTTCATTTGTCTACCATACCATCTTTTTTTACATTGAAGTGATGTTCTAGTGGTCTCTTGCAATGCCATCTTAGTTTCCCAATCATACACGCATATGTTGCCTTAGTTTTTTTCTATATGTATTCCGCTAGCATACATTTTTACATTCAAGTAGTGTTTTAACACTGTTGTCCTGTCATATCCCTAGCTCTTACATCATACTCCCTCCGTCCAGATTACATGTCGCAGAAATGGATAAAACTGGATCTATCTACAAATGAAATACGCCTAGACCCATCCATTTATTTCCGGATGGAGGGAATACATGTCAATATGCCATGCCTTTCTATTCTTCAGTACCTATTCCATCTCTGTTGTAGCATGTTTTATAATTGAAGCACCATTCTTCTATATAAGGCATGAAAGGGGAAGATGTCTATGTTAGAATCTGAAGGGTTACAAACCAGGTCTTTGCAAAAGATCCAAATGCCAGGAGATAATAAACCAACTCCAGTTTTCATAGGTACTGCTCCAGGACAAAGAAACCGAACTCCCACTGATAATAAGCAGATTCTAGTGGCCAAAGAACTAGTCCGCTCCAGTCCAGCAAAAATATGTCAACTCCATTCTAAGAAGCATGTGCGTATCCTCGCATCATGAAATTTTATAGCATTCTGATCATATTTTATACATGTTTCTTACCCATCTCTCTTTTAGAAAATAAGCCTAAATGATAGAAGAATTTCTGCACTGGGATCATATTCGAGGAAACTATCTTGCGGGAATTCTCTATGCACCAATGCTGATGTAAGTACCTGTTGAATATCACTATATTTTTACATCAGCATGTATTTTGTTAATCGGCATGAATCCAACCTTTATCTGATCTAAATTTAGTTGTAGCAAAATGTATAATTAAAGGCGACAATGTTGATTTTTGTAAGGAAAACTGACTGGTAGTTTTGCATACTGAGCTACATGAGTTTACTATGTCATATCATGCACATTACTGAATAGTAGTGCTACTCTGGTTGCCCATTCATTCATTGTGTCAATGTTGCTTTCGTATTACCTTACCTGGCTGATGATAGTTGTGCCATATTGTGTTAATTTGGTGTAGGCTGGTGTGGTCTGCTTGCCCAAACATTCATTGTGTCAATGTTGCTTTCCTATTATCTGACCTGGCCAATGATAGCAATTCTAGTGTGTTAATTTGGTGCAAGCTGCTGAAGATAAGAAGACAAACTCTGAAAACAACAAGGCAGCCCCATTGTTTCTTTCCAATAAATCTAGGCCAGGTAATATGGCAATAACTCTTGATTAATCTGTTTGGTTCCCCTCCTAATTTATGTTATGATGCAGTGGTCAAGACACTCTCCACTATCAATAATACAAGCCTGCCAAAACCGCCATCTGAATCTGTTCAGTTTCCTCTGTCTCGAATGCAACGGAAAAAATGTATGTTTGTGAACCAATTAATGGCTGAAGCAATGATGGAAATGGTGGAGGAATCAGAGGTGCACATTCGTGCGCAACAACAACTGATCAATGTTTCCAGAGACAGTGTAGCAAAGCAGCAAGAACTTGCCCACATGCTTATGGGCGTCATCCGAGCTGAGGTTACAGATTGTGATGTTGTAGATCGTTAGGTTCTATTCATTTATTTGCACTAGCATCAATATTTGATTGCCCAGTGGATGTAATTTCCTGTAATATATGTTGCATGTGCAACGTTTTCCCCTGTATGTCGTACCTTTGCTTGATCAGTTTTGGTCCTGTGCATAATTGCTCGTCGTAATGGGCTCAAATTATCTAATTGGGCCTAAAGACATGTACAAACTTGAGTGGGCCCATTAAGTTAATGGGCCATTACCAGGCCGAAAGTTAATGGTCGGCCCTCTTACCTCCCGGGTCGTTAACAGGCCGACATCGAAGCGGGCAACAGGTGGGCCCATTTGATTTCACGGGCTGTTAACAGGCTGTTACTAAGGTCGGGCTACATATGGCCCAACTATACTGTCGGCCTTTAGTAGGCCAAAAGAGACAGCGGGCTCGTACTGGACCATGAAGAGCATGGGCCGCTAAGAGGCCGGAAGTCAGGTCATACTGTAAATGGCCCAACCGTGTTGTGGGCCTTTGGCAGGCCGAAAGATAAACTAGGCTGGTATTGGACGATGAAGAGCATGGGCCGTTAAAAGGCCAAAACTCAGGTCCGACTACAAATGGCCCAAATCATTTATGGGCCATCAACATGCTGAAAGACACACCGGGCCAGAAATTGGCTCAACACTTAAATGGGTCGCTTAAAGGCCAAAACTAAGGTCTGACTACAAATGGCCCAACTCATTTGTGGGTCGTCAACAGGCTGAAAGACACACCAGGCCGGAAATTGGCCCAACACTTAAATGGGTCGCTAAAAGGCCGAAAGATGTACATCCTGAAAATTGGCCCATCCCTTGAATGGGCCGTTAACAGGCTGAAATCACATCGGGCCGATATCGAGCCCAAATCTATAGCGGGTTGTTAACGGGCTCGAACTGACGATGGGATGCAATGGTGTCAAATCTTTAAGGGGCCGTTGACGGGCCGAATTGGCACATCTCGTATGGGCCGTAGGCTTAAATGGACCTGACACAAGTAGGCCTTATATGGGACGGCCTGCTAATTTTTACTGGGCCGGCCTTTTTCACCAAAATGGGCCATTGTTGGGCCGTGCCACGTGTCGACCTATCATAGGAGCCTCGTGTCCAATGAATGGATGACATCTGTCCCAACAGTTAGCCAACACATGTTTCCTCTGGCCAATGAGAATTTTACACATGGAAAATCCTCATTGGTCCGAGCTGTTAGCGGGTTATCGGATCCAAAACCGGACCCGATAGCTTAACGACGTTCCGTTATGGTGGATGCCACGTGTCGGCCACCCTTGACTAAAGCACTTCCATGATGCGCGATTTATCATCATGGAAGTGGACACGCCCATGATGATAATTTTGGTAATGTCATGGAACACTTATACGACAGCACTGGTATGACTATCTTGATTCTGTCATAAAAGTGTCATGGATGTACATGCATGACAGAAAATGTGACCTACTGTGACAAACACGTATCATCACGGAAGTGTCTTTTTTGTAGTGGTATCTTCATACCTAGTTCAATCTTGTTACTGGCAAGTCTCTTTACTCGTTCCGTAATACATCAGTAACTAACTCATTAGTCATTTTCTTGCACGCCTTCTTATGATGTGTATTACCTAGAGGGCCGAGAGATACCTCTCCGATACTCGGGGTGACAAATCCTAATCTTGATCTATGCCAACTCAACAAACACCTTCGGAGATATCTATAGAGCATATTTATGATCACCCAGTTACGTTGTGCCATTTGATAGCACACAAGGTATTCCTCCGGTATCCGGGAGTTGCATAATCTCATAGTCGAAATATGTATTTGACATGAAGAAAGCAGTAGCAATAAACTAAACGGTCAATATGCTAAGCTAACGGATGGGTCTTGTCCATCACATCATTCTCCTAATGATGTGATCCCGTTATCAAATGACAACACATGCCTATGGTTAGGAAGCCTTAACCATCTTTGATCAACGAGCTAGTCTAGTAGGGGCTTACTAGGGACATGGTATTTGTTTATGTATCCACAGATGCATTTAAGTTTCCGGTCAATACAATTATAGCATGAATAATAAAACTTTATCATGAATAAGGAAATATAATAATGACCATTTTATTATTGCCTCTAGGGCATATTTCCATCAATCAAAATATGTGACATGATATGGCCATCATCATCTTGTGCTTTTGATCTCCATCTCCAAAGCATCGTCGTGATCTCCATCGTCACCGGTGTCGACACCTTGATCTCCGTTGTTGCGTCGGGGTCGTCTCGCCAACTATTGCTAACGTATAGCGATAAAGTAAAGCAATTACATGGGCTTGCATTTCATACAATAATTAAGAGACAACCCTAAGGCTCCTGCCGGTTGTCGATATTACAAAACATGATCATCTCATACAACAACATATATCACATCACGTCTTGACCATATCACATCACAACATACCCTGCAAAAACAAGTTAGATGTCCTCTACTTTGTTGTTGCAAGTTTTACGTGGCTGCTACGGGCTTCTAGCAAGAACCATTCTTACCTACGCAAAACCACAACAGTGATTTATCAAGTTCACTGTTTTAACCTTCTTCAAGGACCGGCCATAGTCAAATTCGATTCAACTAAAGTAGGAGAAACAAACACCCACCAACCACCTTTATGCAAAACCAATTGCATGTCAGTCGGTGGAACCGGTCTCATGTATGTGGACATGTAAGGTTGGTCCGGGCCACTTCATCCCACAATCCCGCCGAATCAAAATAAGACGTTGGTGGTAAGCAGTATGAACATCACCGCCCACAACTCCTTTGTGTTCTACTCGTGCATGTCATCTACGCATAGACCTGGCTCATGATGCCACTGTTGGGAAATGTTGCATGGCAAACAAAAAAATTCTATGCACACGTAAGATCTATCCATGGAGATGCATAACTACGAGAGGGGAGAGTCTGTCTACGTACCCTCGTAGACCCTTAAGCGGAAGCGTTTATCAACGCAGTTGATGTAGTCATACACCTTCACGATCCGCCTGATCAAGTACTGAATGTACGACACCTCCGCGTTCAGCACACGTTCAGCTCGATGACGTCCTCGCCTTCTTGATCCAGCAAGCCGAGATAAGTAGTAGATGAGTTCTGACAGCACGACGGCATGGTGACAGTGGTGATGCAAATATGTCCATAGGGCTTCATCGAGCACTATGAAAATATGGCCGAGGACGAACTAGAGGGAGAGGGGCGCCGCACACGGCTAGAGAATCATGGTGTGTGTTGCCCCTCTCCCTCCTCTCATCTCTACTCCTAATGGAGCAGTTGGTGAATAGTCCGCACGGTTTATTTTCGCTGGTTTATTTTCGTCATCCTTCCACCTCCGGTTTTTTTTTCGTCATCCTCTTGACTCGCAACCCTCCCGCGAAAAAAAAACTGCGTCAAAAAAAAACCCTACGATCGATCCCTCGTTCCCACAACAGATCGTTCTCCGCCGCCCTCCCATCGATCTGCCGCGGATCCCTGCGGAGCTTCCCTCCCCAATCCGATCTGACGGAGAGAGTGCCAGATCCGGGCGGGGGAGCCGCCGTAGAGCCTCCACGTCGATGGAGCAGCACCTCCTGCCACGGGCGCCGTCGCCACCTCCTGCCTCACGACCCTTTGCCGCAACTCCGCCCCCAAGCGCCGCTCCCGCACGCAACCCTAACCCTATCCCGCCATGCCTCGCTGCCTCGCCACTTGAGCCGCGCTGATGGAGCCCGAACAGCGGTGGCCGACCCCGTCGCCGCCGCCAAGCCTGTGGACGAGGAGAAGGAGAAGGAGGAGGAGACGGAGGCGGCCGAGGACGAGGAGGACACGCTACTGGACCGCGCGCAGCCTGATCTCACGGGTCCCTTTGCACATGTGCAGGTACAAATCATCCTCATCCAAAATCGTGTTTTCCGCTCTGATTTGCCATGCTAATGTGGTTTCAGACTTGCCCAATATGTGATACTATGTTTTGCAGTTCGTCAATGGACCAATGCCTAATCTCCCCAAGGTACTAACTACTAATTTCTTCCACCCTCTTGGTTCTAACTATGTGCTCTGTCAAACTGTTTCCACCCTTGGCCTTCGGTACAACTTCAACATGAGATGTAGTCTTAACCCTCCACCTAACTTTTGTGTGTTTTCTGAATAATAAAAGTATCAAGCATTTGGTTTACTGGTTGTAATTGCTGTTTTAGGTTGATGTTTCACTGGACCCGGTGAAGGAGTTGAGCAGAGTAATATCTGAGCGAAAAAATTGAGAGGCGTGCTTTGGTTGTGCTCTCAGGTATTTTCCACACATAAAACTTGAAGTGTATTTCTGGTATTCCCCATTTTCTTCTTGATGCTTGAGAAAATCAAAAGATGCCTACAAATACACAGAGTTTTGCATCTCATAGTTAGTCCATCTCATGCACCCGTGCTTCTGGTACACGGAGAAACAGTTTTATCAGGTTATCCAACGTTTTAATTAGGATGTGTGTCCTTTCAGCCAGGTTATTTTACGAGGGTTGTGTGCACTGAACCCCATTTCTCTGGACCAAGGTATTCTTCTGGCCCTTTTCCAGCAACGGACATGCGACATAGCCAACTACACATTTTTCCTAACATTGATGTAATGTACTGCTACAAAAATTGATTATATTTTTTCAGTTAGTACATCGGATGTAATGTACTGCTAGAGATACGAATTAGTTTCAAGCACTATGATTTTACATTGAGATGATGTTTCTTTGTAACAGGGACGATGAACAAGATGGGAATGAGGAGGATGCGACCTATAGATGGTTGCTATGGATCGGGAGGTTGATACTGAACATCAGTTTACTACTAATCCGGAGTAGTAATATTGGATTACATGTCATGGGTTAGTAGTTAACTGCAGAAATCAGAATATTGGATAGCAGTAACTAAGGCCATTGGCAATTTCTATCATATATCATAATTTATTTGTGTGATTCCTTTACCAACTACATGTTTCTATTTGTTTCCTATATTTTGTTTGTTCCTGAATATTTTATGAATTGTGTATTTCTATTTTAATACATAAGACTCTTTTTCATGCAATTTACTCAATGGCCTATATGAGAAGCCCTAAATAAAGCTATTCCTCATTTGTACGCTTTCTTACTTATATAGATCAAAATATGGAATTCTCTGCAGGTTAACTAATACATGCATCAGCTTTGTATCATAAAGATTTCACCATCCCAAGGTAATGGAAATAAGTTCACAAGATTCTCATGTTGAGGTCTGTACAAAGAGATACTCCCTCCGTTTCTTTTTACTCCGCATATAAGATTTGGTCAAAGTCAAACTACACTAAGTTTGACCAAATTTATATAAAAAAATATGAACATCTACAATACTAAAACTATATAGTATGAAAATACGTTTCATGGTGCATCTGATAATATTGATTTTATATTGTGAATGTTTATATTTTTTAATATAAAGTTAGTCAAACTCTACGAAGCTTGACTTTGACCAAACCTTATATGCGGACTAAAAAGAAACGGAGGGAGTACAAGGCAATGTCTGTGTGCTGGAAGGAGAAACTCACTGCCAAAGCTATAATCCCTGATGCTAAAGCCTGCATGTTCAGATCTGCAGAGTTTACTCATATTACTGTATGGTATATTATTAACTTTCTTTTTATACTTCATATTTGCAACATATATCATCCATTTGTAGGCATCTATTAAAAAAACTGCAGTTAGGTTCTTCACAGCTAGGAGCTCTTAATCAATTGTAGTTATACTGAAAGATTAAGATGGAGGGAGTCATTAAAAATCAGCAATTGTTCCAGCCAACCGGTAGTAGTGGGTACAGCATTTGAAGACACCAAAAAGAGCCTTGGACTCTGATGGATGTAATGCCTGCCATTTATATATGTTGATTTAGTTCTACTAAACATATGCATGAAAAAAAAAGTTTGTATTTGCTGACATATATCATGTATTTTAGCATGATTTTACTTTTCAGACATTGACTACAAAACTGCAGTTAGGTGCTTCAGAGCAAGGAACTCATAATTTTGTTTTTTCTGCAGAATGATTAATACAGAGGGAGCCCTTTTGTCAGGTCATTTAATCATTAAATCATACGTACATTATCTCAGGTAACTTACTACTACCTTTGTTCAAAAATAAGTGCCGTTAACTTAGTACACCTTTGCACTAAAATTGTACTAAATCCGTGGCACTTTTTTTGGGACAGAGGGAGTATTTCATTTTCTACCTGAACCAAGTTGTTATTTCATTTCTAAGAGGCAAAGAGTTCCTCCTGGTTAGTTTGCCACATTTTATATGTCTATCTATGTGCATTACTAATTCACTATTTGCACCTTTAGTTCCCAGTTTTGGCTCACTTTCTTGATGTATCTCGGATGAGAGGAAAGGAATGGATAATCTGACAAGCAATGTTCGGGAATACCCTTATATTTATGTCTGATGAAATGCTGCGGGTGCAAACAAATCAAGACTGCTGCCATGAGCAAAAGAGCAGACATTACTTATGAGAAAACAATAAAAGAATCTTCCGTGACTACATACCACGACGAGTCAAAGACGATGAAAGCACTACTCCATTGGTGGTGTTAGCAAATGGAGTCTGGAGGGAGAACAACACAAAGTAGGAAATTGATTCCCTCGCCCTCGCTTGCTTCAACGACCCCGCCCGTCTTGGTGGGGTCGATTCCCCCATCGCCCGACTCATCTCCGACGAGGTAGTTGAAATAATTCTATGCTTCAGGTAATTCACCAATGCATTTGTTTCATCATTTCTTTTTGACTATTAACTGCGTGAGCAAGTGTCTAATAATAGAAAAGTTCCCCATTGGGTCGCTACTACAACTAACTGGGCTTGTGAATAGCTGTAGAACGTACTCTATTTTGTTCCCCATTGAAGGGCAATGTTCCTATTGGTCTCTCGAAAGAACTGAAAGAAATGCAACCTTGACAATTGAATGCCACATTCCTTGTTGGAGATCATAGAGCTATATATATTAATGAGTTATTATGTTGATGCACACTGCATTGCATTTACTGAACTTGTTTTCTTCTTACCAGATTCAGTGGTAATGTAATTTTGGTCGGGCAGGGGTTTGTGAAGAAAACTAGAAAGGTTCATAGATGCACCCGGGTGGAATACTTACTTTCCAAATGTCAAGTATTTTAAAAAAATTAGACATATAAATGTCTGAGTTCTTTGTGTGCTTGTCAAATATCATGCAAAAATGATAAAGAGGACGAGGTTATGTGGTAATGTGCTCGGGAGGGAGGAAGAGGTACTGGTTCAAACCATGAAAGTTCTTATCTCATAATTGCTACCAATTCTACAGAAAAGGTTGTGATTTTGTTAACCTGACTAGAGCTTTCATGTTATGTCAGTCCTTTATTTAGATGATTTAGCTGTTGACCTACCATTCCTTTCTAGATGATTACTTGCGGTTCTTTTACTAAGGCAGTGCATCTAGGGTTTCTTTACTTGCTCACTGTCCATTCAGTTCAATGGCGGCCAATGCGGTAGAATCGAGGCTGCAACTCTGGCACTTCAAAGAGGAAAAGAAAACATGACTACTTCATGGCGAGGTAAGGAGTGGCTTAATTGAATCTGCTGCATTGTTATTTTTACATTGAGATTACAATCATACAAGGACTATTATTGATTATTCAATGACTCGATGTTAATTTTGATTTTAATTGTACTGGTGAACAACTTATTGATGTCATAATATAATTATAGCAAATATATTATGGTATATTTCCTACAGAGATCAAGCAGAGCTAATCAATGATTACTCTGTGCGATAGTGTGCAACTTTCGGAAGTACATTTTTCTCTTATAAAATCAATGATGAGTGGTCTATTAGGTTTCTGTGATTAAAATGGTTGTAGACAACTTCACAAGAAAAATCATTGCAGCTTGGTCTTGGAAATTACATTTTCAATTAGGTATTCCAGTCTAAAAGGGAGATTATTTTGTTGATGGTACAGGATGATGCAATTTTTTTGATTGATTGCTTTATTACAGGATGGTGCAGGCGAAGTCACACGAGGCCATTGCGGATGTGTCCCATGTTATGTATATTACCACCGCTCCTATTTTAAGTCTTTTTAGAGATTTCAATGTGAACTACATACGGAGCAAAATGAGTGAATCTACATTTTAAAATATGTTTATATACATCCGTATATAGTCCTCATTGAAATTTCTAAAAAGACTTTTATATTGGAACAGAGGGAGTAATATCTAAAAGAACCTGATACAACAAAAATCCAACGTGTATGTTCTAAGCTACTGGTTCTAACAAAGATGTGTTTGTAAAAGTGATCAGATATATTAGGCTATTGTACTATAGTACTCTTGTATCATCAAGAAAGAAGTAAAAGTACATTCTATGTTTGGATGGAACAATTATCATGAAAACTAGATTATGTTATTTCTAAAAGGCGCAGATACTTCTCCAGGTTATCGTTGAAACAACGATAATGCTAGAGCCTTGAGAATTGTGATGGAGGGGGTGGAGGAGCAGGGAGAATGATGACGTGTTGTCTTTCGTGCAAGAGGAGAGGGTGATTAAGGAGAGACACACACTATCTTTCTTGCAAGAGGAGAGGATGAATAGTGAGAGACAGGAGGAATGAAGCGGTAGAGGGAATCAGTATTTGTCGCTATGAATGGAAACCACGTGCCTCCCTGCTGTACACATAATTTTGAATCGGAAAAATTGTTTGATCATTCTGTCTATTTTTTTTAATCCTCACTAAGATAGGTAGGCGTTTGCTGCTCTTGTACCTCGTTCCTGGCCTAACACGGCCTGTCGATCATTGGCTCACCTAGAACACGAGTTGATTTTTTTACAGCCACGAGTTGATTTTGTGATAAGAGTGATGGTTGAGAGTGAGCGGGATGGGGGTTGTGGTTGGTCCGTTCAATTATGGTTGTCTGAACGTAATATTTTTTCTACTTTTAAATTTAGAAAAGTACATTTTCATTCGAGATGTCTTTGCATCAAATCGCATGAGCGAGCGGTTCATATATTTGTTTCATCGAGTCGTACAATTTTTTGGTTAGGATAGAAAGGTAAATGCATTGCTCAGTTGCTTTAAGACTTAATATTGGACACGGTAGCATATCAGTTACATGCCTAACAACATACATCCTTGTTTTGTCGTTGTAATGCATGACATTCCATTGTATGTTACAACGTGGCAATGGCTCGGAGACCTCGGATTTGCCTTCTTTGATCGGGGGGGGGGGGGGGGGTCACAGGCGGCGCGTGCCTGGTCCCTCTTGATGATGGTGGTGGATTGGCATGAACATGGGGCATGGGGGGGATCAGGGTAGAGAGCGGGGCGTTTGGCGGGGATTCCTCCTTGCGTATGAGGGAGAAATGAGTTTTCGACTATGGAGACGACGTTAATCATCTGTTTGATTCATTTATATGCACTATAGCCCGTAGCAACGCACGGGAGTTCTACTAGTATATATAGGTGGAGGGGGGAGAGGAGGCAGCCCTAGAGGCATGCCTAGCCGCGCCCCCTTCCATATTTGAACATGGGGGGAAGGAAAGGGGTTGACTGCCTTAGGGCGCCTCCCCCTTCCTTTTCCCACTCTCCTTGGTGCGTGAGCAGGGGTGGAGGCCATGGTTTTAAATAGCAGATAGCGGGATGGTAGCAGATTGGGGTCCGCGTAGCGGAATGCGGATAGCGGGTGATATTGTCAGCGCTATGTCCACATAGCGGATTTGTAAAAACACTAGATTATTGTGTATAGTTCTATATCCTTAACAAAAAGTAATTACATTTAATTTGAGCAATAGCGCATGCTATTACGGACGCAATAGTGGATGCTATCTCCGTTATTTGAAACTAGGCGCGCCAGCCCCTGATACGTCTCCGTCGTATCTATAATTTTTTATTGTTCCATGCCAATATTATACAACTTTCATATACCTTTTGGCAACTTTTTATATTATTTTTGGGACTAACATATTGATCCAGTGCCCAGTGCTAGTTCCTGTCTGTTGCATGTTTTTGGTTTCGCAGAATATCCATATCAAACGGAGTCCCAACGGGATAAAACTTGACGGAGATTTTTTTGGAATATTTATGAATTTTGGGAAGTGGAATCATCGCGAGACGATGCCCGAGGGGGGCACGAGGCAGGGGGGCGTGCCCCAGGGTGTCAGGCGCGCCCCTGACCCTCGTGGCCACGCCGTAAGGCGGTTGGTGCCCTTCTTTCGCCGCAAGAAAGCTAATTTCCGGATAGAGATCATGTCCAAAATTCCGCCCAATCGGAGTTACGGATCTCCGGTCATAAAAGAAATGGTGAAGGGCCAGATCTGAGAACGCAGAAACAGAGAGAGACAGAGAGACATATCTAATCTCGGAGGGGATCTCGCCCCTCCCACGCCATGGAGACCATGGACCAGAGGGAAAACCCTTCTCCCATCTAGGGAGAAGGTCAAGGAAGAAGAAGAAGGAGGGGGGCTCTCTCCTCCTCGCTTCCGGTGGCGCCGGAACACCGCCGGGGGCCATCATCATCACCGCGATCTACACCAACACCTCTGCCATCTTCACCAACATCTCCATCACCTTCCTCCCTCTATCTACAGCGGTCCACTCTCCCGCAACCCGCTGTACCCTCTACTTGAACATGGTGCTTTGTGCTTCATATTACTATCCAATGATGTGTTGCCATCCTATGATGTGTGAGTAGATTTTCGTTGTCCTATTGGTGGTTGATGAATTGCTATGATTGATTTAATTTGCTTGTGGTTATGTTGTTGTCCTTTGGTGCCCATCATATGAGCGCGCGCGTGGATCACACCATAGGGTTATTTGTATGTTGATAGGACTATGTATTGGAGGGAAAGAGTGACAGAAGCTTCAACCTAGCATAGAAATTGATGCATACAGGATTGAAGGGGGGCCATTATATCTTAATGCTATGGTTGGGTTTCATCTTAATGAATGTTAGTAGTTGCGGATGCTTGCTAATAGTTCCAATCATAAGTGCATAGAATTCCAAGTCAGGGATGACATGCTAGCAGAGGCCTCTCCCACATGATACTTGCTATCGGTCTGGTAAAGTAGTCAATTGCTTAAGGGACAACTTCGCAACTCCTACCACCACTTTTCCATACTCGCTATATTTACTTTATTGCTTCTTTACTTACAACAGCCCCTAGCTTTTATTTTCGCGCTCTTTATATTCTTGCAAACCTATCCAAAAACACCTACAAAGTACTTCTAGTTTCATACTTGTTCTAGGTAAAGTGAATGTCAAGCGTGCGTAGAGTTGTATCGGTGGTCGATAGAACTTGAGGGAATATTTGTTCTACCTTTAGCTCCTCGTTGGGTTCGACACTCTTACTTATCGAAAACTGTTGCGATCCCCTATACTTGTGGGTTATCAAGACCTTTTTCTGGCGCCATTGCTGGGGAGCAATAGCGTGGGGTGAATATTCTCATGTGTGCTTGTTTTCTTTATCACTAAGTAATTTTTATTTGCTGTTCTTAGTTGTTTTCTATCTTTAGTTATGGGTAGGAAACGCAAAATACCAAAAAAATTAGTTCTACCTACTGTACCAATGGTTGAAGAACCACTCAAAACCTATCACACTGCTGAAGCTTATTACTTGGATCATCTTCGATCCCTATGTGCTCGTGCTGAAACCCCTACTAGCTTAGTTGAGGGCAAATCTTTAGATGAGCATGCTTGTTATGTGCGACATCGAATATCTGAAAAAGGGAAAATTCTATTGGGTCAAATTCATCGTTTGCAATGCTATGCTTGGAATTTATGTGAAATGTATGATTTTACTTGTTGTTCTAAAAACTCTAAGAAACACCTTCCCTATCAATGTGAGTTTAGTGATAATGGAATCGTATCTTCGTATGCTAAGGGTGTTTATAATTACTATGATGTTCAACAAATTGAAGAATTTGTTGCTTTTAAGGGTGCTTGTGAAATTGCTTCTTTGATTGAAAAGTATGATGCTACTCTTTACAAGTCTGAAAATTTTGCCATACTTAAATATTGCTATGATAATTATGCTTCTAATGCCTATGTTGAACCATATATTGAGCACTACTCCGCTATCCAAGAAGAGACTAATATTTTGCAGGAGTCTATGGAAGAACAAATTGATGAAACTGTGAGCTCATTGGATGAAAAAGATGATGAGGAGAGCGAAGAACAAAAGGAGGAAGAGCGGATTAGCTACCCGTGCCCACCTCCTAATGAGAGTAACTCTTCAACTCATACATTGTTTAATTTCCCTTCATGCTTACCGAAGGATGATTGCTATGATGACTATTATGATCCCGTTGATTCTCTTGAAATATCCCTTTTTGATGATGCTTACTATGCTTGTGGCCAAGATGCCAATATGAATTATAATTATGGAGATGAACTTGCTATAGTTCCTTATGTTAAACATGAAATTGTTGCTATTGCACCCACGCATGATAGTCCTATTATCTTTCTGAATTCTCCCAACTACACTATATCGGAGAAGTTTGCACTTATTAAGGATTACATTGATGGGTTGCCTTTTACCGTTGCATATGATGATTTTGATAGATATAATATGCATGTGCTTGCTGCTCCTACTTGCAATTATTATGAGAGAGGAACTATATCTCCACCTCTCTATGTTTCCAACATGATAAAATTGCAAGAAATTGTTTATACTATGCATTGGCCTTTACTATGTGTGCATGAATTATTCTTTTATGACATGCCGATGCATAGGAAGAGAGTTAGACTTTGTTGTTGCATGATATATGTTGCTTTGTGCTCACTACTAAATTAAAAATCATTGTTAATTAAAATTGGCTTTGATATACCTTGGGATCCGGGTGGATTCACTACTTGAGCACTATATGCCTAGCTTAATGGCTTTAAAGAAAGCACTGCCAGGGAGACAACCCGGAAGTTTTAGAGAGTCATTTATTTCTGTTGAGTGCTTTCATATAGTTTAAAAACAACAAAAATAACGGGGGGAACCCAAAACTTTTTCAAAAAGGAAAGTGAAAGTGAGGAAGACGAGCATTGTTGAAGTGGGAGCTAGCCTTGAACTTTGTTCATGCTCATGGAAACTTTGTGAATCTTTATTACAGAAACTTTTCAATAAAAATAATTATCCCCTTGTACAATTCCATTGTATTATAAAAATAATGTGTCAAGGTTTGCCTTTAGGATGTTTACAATGCTTGTTGGTTTGTATGGTGCAGGACAGAAACTTTGGCTGTAGTGCGCGGTTTTACATTTTTTTTACTGAAACGTCAAATGGTTCTGATTCTTTCTGCACTGTATTTCTGTACAAATTGTTTATTTTCCTAATTTTGGCAGAATTGTTCAAGTATCACAAGTATGGTGAATGTTCAGATTATTACAGACTGTTCTGTTTTAGACAGATTCTGTTTTTGATGCATAGTTTGCTTGTTTTGATGAAACTATCAATTTATATCAGTGGATTAAGCCATGAAAAAGTTATATTACAGTAGACACAATGCAAAAACAAAATATGAATTGGTTTGCAACAGTACTGAGAGTAGTGATTTGCTTTATTATACTAACGGATCTTACCGAGTTTTCTGTTGAAGTTTTGTGTGGATGAAGTGTTCGATGATCGAGAAGGCCTCGATGTGAGAAGAAGGAAGAGAGGCAAGAGCTCAAGCTTGGGGATGCCCGAGGCACCCCAAGTAAATAGTCAAGGAGACTCAAGCGTCTAATCTTGGGGATGCCCCGGAAGGCATCCCCTCTTTCTTCAACAAGTATCGGTATGTTTTCGGATTCGTTTCATTCATGCGATATGTGCAATCTTGGAGCATCTTTTGCTTTAGTTTTCATTTTTCTTTTATGCACCATGCTGGTATGAGATAGTCCTTGGTTGATTTATAGAATGCTCATTGCACTTCACTTATATCTTTTGAGTATGGCTTTATAGAATGCTTCATGTGCTTCACTTATATCATTTGAAGCTTGGATTGCCTGTTTCTCTTTACATAGACAACCGCCATTTGTAGAATGCTATTTTGCTTCACTTATATTTGTTAGAGCGTGGGCATACCTTTTGTAGAAAGAATTAAACTTTCTTGCTTCACTTATATCTATTTAGAGAGATGACATGAACTGATCATTCACATGGTTAGTCATAAAATCCTACATAAAACTTGTAGATCACTGAATATGATATGTTTGATTCCTTGCAATAGTTTTGGGATATAAAGGTGGTGATATTAGAGTCGTGCTAGTTGAGTAATTGTGAAATTGAGAAATACTTGTGTTGAGGTTTGCAAGTCCCGTAGCATGCACGTATGGTGAACCATTATGTAACGAAGTCGGAGCATGAGGTGTTTATTGATTGTCTTCCTTATGAGTGGAGGTCGGGGATGAGGGATGGTCTTTTCCTACCAATCTACCGCCCTAGGAGCATGCGCGTAGTGCTTGGTTTTTTATAACTCATAGATTTTTGCAATAAGTATGCGAGTTCTTTATGACTAATGTTGAGTCCATGGATTATACGCACTCTCACCCTCCATCATTGCTAGACTCTTCGGTACCGTGCATTGCCCTTTCTCACCTCGAGAGTTGGTGCAAACTTCGCCGGTGCATCCAAACCCCGTGATACGATATGCTCTCTCACACATAAACCTCCTTATATCTTCCTCAAAACAGCCACCATACCTACCTATTATGGCATTTCCATAGCCATTCCGAGATATATTGCCATGCAACTTCCATCATCATCATATACATGACTTGAGCATTTATTGTCATATTGCTTTGCATGATCGTAAGATAGCTAGCGTGATGTTTTCATGGCTTGTCCATTTTTTGATGTCATTGCTACGCTAGATCATTGCACATCCCGGTACACCGCCGGAGGCATTCATATAGAGTCATATCTTTGTTCTAGATATCAAGTTGTAATATTGAGTTGTAAGTAAATAAAAGTGTGATGATCATCATTATTAGAGCATTGCCCCAGTGAGGAAAGGATGATGGAGACTATGATTCCCCCACAAGTCGGGATGAGACTCGGGACGAAAAAAATAAAAAAATAAAAAAGAGAGAAAGGCCAAAAAAGAGAAGGCCCAAAAAAAGAAGAAAAAGAAAAAGAAAAAAATGAGAGAAAAAGAGAGAAGGGGCAATGTTACTATCCTTTTACCACACTTGTGCTTCAAAGTAGCACCATGTTCTTCATATAGAGAGTCTCTTGAGTTATCACTTTCATATACTAGTGGGAATTTTCATTATAGAACTTGGCTTGTATATTCCAACGATGGGCTTCCTCAAATGCCCTAGGTCTTCATGAGAAAGCAAGTTGGATGCACACCCACTTAGTTCCAATTTGAGCTTTCATATACTTATAGCTCTAGTGCATCCGTTGCATGGCAACCCCTACTCCTCACATTGACATCAATTGATGGGCATCTCCATAGCCCGTTGATTAGCCGCATCGATGTGAGACTTTCTCCTTTTTTGTCTTCTCCACATAACCCCTATCATCATATTCTATTCCACCTATAGTGCTATGTCCATGGCTCATGCTCATGTATTGCGTGAAAGTTGAAAAGGTTTGAGAAACGTCAAAAGTATGAAACAATTGCTTGGCTTGTCATCGGGGTTGTGCATGATGTGAATATTTTGTGTGGTGAAGATGGAGCATAGCCAGACTATATGATTTTGTAGGGATGATCTTTCTTTGGCTATGTTATTTCAGTAAGACATAATTGTTTGGTTGGTATGCTTGAAGTGTTATTGTTTTTATGTCAAAGGATAGACTATTGCCTTGAATCACTCGTGTCTTAATATTCATGCCATGATTAGACATATGATCAAGATTATGCTAGGTAGCATTCCACATCAAAAATTATCTTTCTTATCATTTACCTACTCGAGGACGAGCAAGAATTAAGCTTGGGGATTCTGATACGTCTCCATCGTATCTATAATTTTTTATTGTTCCATGCCAATATTATACAACTTTCATATACCTTTTGTCAACTTTTTATATTATTTTTGGGACTAACATATTGATCTAGTGCCCAGTGCCAGTTCCTGTTTGTTGCATGTTCTTGGTTTCGCAGAATATCCATATCAAACGGAGTCCAAACGGGATAAAACTTGACGGTGATTTTTCTTGGAATATTTATGAATTTTGGGAAGTGGAATCATCGCGAGATGATGCCCGAGAGGGGCACGAGGCAGGGTGGCGCCCCATGGTGTCAGGCACGCCCTTGACCCTCGTGGCCACCCCGTAAGGCGGTTGGTGCCCTTCTTTCGCCGCAAGAAAGCTAATTTCCGGATAGAGATCGTGTCCAAAATTCAGCCCAATCCGAGTTACGGATCTCCGGTTATAAAAGAAACGGTGAAGGGCCAGATCTGAGAACATAGAAAGAGAGCGAGAGAGACAGAGAGACAGATCCACTCTCGGAGGGGCTCTCGCCCCTCCCACGCCATGGAGACCATGGACCAGAGGGGAAACCCTTCTCTCATCTAGGGATAAGGTCAAGTAAGAAGAAGGAGGAGGGGAGCTGTCTCCCCCTCGGTTCCGGTGGCGCCAGAACGCCGCCGGGGGCCATCATCATCACCACGATCTACACCAACACCTCCGCCATCTTCACCAACATCTCCATCACCTTCCTCCCTCTATATACAGCGGTCCACTCTCCCGCAACCCGTTGTACCCTCTACTTGAACATGGTGCTTTATGCTTCATATTATTATCCAATGATGTGTTGCCATCCTATGATGTCTGAGTAGATTTTCGTTGTCCTATTGGTGGTTGATGAATTGCTATGATTGATTTAATTTGCTTGTGGTTATGTTGCTGTCCTTTGGTGCCCATCATATGAGCGCGCGCGTGGATCACACCATAGGGTTAGTTGTATGTTGATAGGACTATGTATTGGAGGATAAGAGTGACAGAAGCTTCAACCTAGCATAGAAATCGATGCATACGGGATTGAAGGGGGGCCATTATACCTTAATGCTATGGTTGGGTTTTATCTTAATGAACGTTAGTAGTTGCGGATGCTTGCTAATAGTTCCAATCATAAGTGCATAGAATTCCAAGTCAGGGATGACATGCTAGCAGTGGCGTCTCCCACATGATACTTGTTATCGGTCTAGTAAAGTAGTCAATTGTTTAAGGGACAACTTCGCAACTCCTACCACCACTTCTCCACACTCGCTATATTTACTTTATTGCTTCTTTACTTACAACAGCCCCTAGCTTTTATTTTCGCGCTCTTTATATTCTTGCAAACCTATCCAAAAACACCTACGAAGTACTTCTAGTTTCATACTTGTTCTAGGTAAAGCGAATGTCAAGTGTGCGTAGAGTTGTATCGGTGGTCGATAAAACTTGAGGGAATATTTGTTCTACCTTTAGCTCCTCGTTGGGTTCGACACTCTTACTTATCGAAAACTGTTGTGATCGCCTATTGTCGGTATCAAAACCGGCGGATCTCGGGTAGGGGGTCCCGAACTGCGCGTCTAGGCGGGTGGTAACAGGAGACAAGGGACACGAAGTTTTACCCAGGTCCGGGCCCTCTCGATGGAGGTAAAACCCTACGTCATGCTTGATTAATATTGATGATATGGGTAGTACAAGAGTAGATCTACCACGAGATCAAGGAGGCTAAACCCTAGAAGCTAGCCTATGGTATGATTGTTGTCTGTTGTCCTACGGACTAAAACCCTCCGGTTTATATAGACACCGGATAGGGTTAGGGTTACACAAAGTCGGTTACAATGGTAGGAGATCTAAATATCCGCATCACCAAGCTTGCCTTCCACGCCAAGGAAAGTCCCTTCCAGACACGGGACGAAGTCTTCAATCTTGTATCTTCATAGTCCTGGAGTCCGGCTGAAGGTATAGTCCGGCTATCCGGACACCCCCTAATCCAGGACTTCCTCAGTAGCCCTTAAACCAGGCTTCAATGACGATGAGTCCGGCGCGCAGATTGTCTTTGGCATTGCAAGGCGGGTTCCTCCTCCAAGTACTTCATAGAAGATTTTGAACACAAAAGACAGTGTCCGACTCTGCAAAATAAGTTCCACATATTGCCATAGAAAGAATAATATTTACACAAATCTAATCTGCTGACGTATTCCGTAACGTGACATCACACCACGGCCAAGCCTTTATCCGAGTAGTTTTTACTCCCCCACCTCAGCACATTTCACGAGGCGGTTTCCTTGGCACGTCTTGTGAAAGCAGAGATCGTGTCCCCTTATTTACGGGATTCTCATCAATACGGATGTGGGTAACCCAACCGCGCCATTTATCATGGCGCTTGGGAGATAAGCGAGTTTTACCAGGCTGGTGGGGACGCTTAACCGCATCCGCCCATATAAGGGGATAAGGATCCACCTTTTTACCTACGCCTTCTTCCTCCTTTGCCTATCCATCTTCCGTGCACTCGAGCTCCAGCGCCCAATCCCGCACTTCCCACCTCAACCTTCTCCAGCCATGTTCGGAGCGGGAGGCAAGTGGATGGTCTCCTCCGTTACGGAGGGACACGTCAAGAAACTGAGAAAAGCCGGATACTTGTCTAACGACATCACGCACCGGCTTCCCGAAGAGGGGCAGCTCCTCCCCACCCCAAGGCCCCATGAGAGGTTAGTATTCCTTCCCCATTTCCTCCGCGGACTGGGCTTTCCTCTCCACCCGTTCATCCGGGGGCTCATGTTCTACTATGGCCTAGATTTCCAAGATCTGGCCCCGAACTTCATCCTCAACATCTCGGCGTTTATCGTCATGTGTGAGGCCTTCCTCTGCGTCCGCCCCCATTTCCGCCTATGGCTCAAGACTTTCAACGTCAAGCCCAAGGTGGTGCGCGGCACCCAGGCGGAGTGCGTAGGCGCCATGGCGGGCAAGATAGCCAACGTCCTATGGCTCGAGGGCTCCTTTGTGGAGACCCTGAAGGGGTGGCAATCGGGGTGGTTTTACATCACCGAGCCGCGCGATCCCAAATGGGTCGCATCCCCCGAGTTCCGGTCCGGACCCCCTACGCGGCTCACGTCTTGGAAAGAGACGGGCCTATCGTGGGGCGATAAAGGAGAGGTAACCGGACTGCAAAAATGCATCCAAACCTTGGTGAACAAGCAGCTCAAGCTTGTCAACGTAGTCCAGGTTATGCTCGTCCGCCGGATCCTCCCGTGTCAACAACGGGGCTTCAATTTGTGGGAGTTCGACCCGGCGCAGCACCCAACCCTGAGCAGGCTCTTCGACACAACGTACGAAGACGCCTGGAAGGTTCTATTCAAAGGCGCCGAGGCTCCCGCATCCGCTTCCAAGGACCGCGGATTCCGCACGCAGCTTCCCGCTAGTGCGGTAAGCTATTTTTACCTTTTACAGGGTGTTGGTTTTTCATAGTTTGACTCTATGCGGGATCTAAGCTCCCTTTCCTTTGACAGGATTGGCTGGCGAAGTCCGGACAGATCGACTGTCCGGCTCCTTTGCTCAAAGACCCAGCCGATGCTCGCTTAGCGGAGCTGTTGGCCCCGACACCTTATGTGGTGCCGGAGAAGAAGGCCAAGAAGAGGGTCACAGGGACTCGAAAGAGTTCCCGGCGCTAGGAGGTGTCGAATTCTTCATCCGACGAATCCGAGACACGCTCCTCCCATAAAAACGAGGAGGAGGAAGAAGAAACCTCTCCCCCTCCAGCAGGGGGAGGAAAGAAAAGGAAGGTTGCCCCGACCGGGGAGGCCGAAGGGTCCAAGAAGGGGAAAACCCTTCCTCCGGACTACCCCACCGACGCTGATGACGACTAAGAGGAGTGGCCGCGCAGGGCCAAGCGTCCGGCGGAAACGTAAGCATCCGGGCACCCGAGCAATTCATAGCATTCCTTTATTGCACAGCCTTTGCTTATGTCGAATATGATTATGCAGTCCGCCCCAGGCCGGGCTCGACGAGTCGTCGAGCGGCTCCCTGGATTCATCAGACGTGAATTCACTTCCACCCGCCACCTCCCCCCGCCCTACAGGTGACGCCGAGGTGGCGTCCCAACAGGCTCCAAGCCAGGAGGAGGTGGTCCTGGAGGAGCCACAAGGCGAGCTCCCGGACTCCAGGAGTAAAGGGGATAAAACCCCCCAGGGCTCCGAGTCCGGCTTTGAGCCGGACACCGCGCCGGAATCGTCAACAGTTCCGGACCGCGGTAGGCGAACTCCTTCCAGGAGGAGCAAGCCTACTGAGCCGGCGGCCCCCGTACAACCGGAGGCACCGGACAATCTGCTGGAGGTGCTTCCATCGATGAGGAGCACCGCACTATTATGAGTGCAGTGATCCAGAAGGTTCAGTCCGCCAAGAGCGGACTGACTGAAGCTTGTGCCAGCCTTCTAACAGGCTTCGAGGTAAGTGCAGGATATATAAAAAATATTACCGCATAGACAGTAGCCCCTGATGCTCTGTTTGGCGTTCGGAAAGAAAAGCCGAATAGAGGATCTAATAAAATTCGCAGGAGTCTAATAGAAGAAGAGTCAATATGCGTATGCAGGCTTCGCTGCTGGCGACCGCCGCACTGACTACGGAGGTGGGCACACTGAAGCAGGGCCTCGAGCGGACCGAGCAAGAGCTCGGCCTTGCCAAACGGCAGCTCGAGGAGAAAGAAGGTAAGAAATACCATACAGAAAAAAGAAAAGAAGAAAATATAAAAGTGCAATTGCAAAAATATGACAGGATTAACATGGTTATTGTAGGGGCCACAACTGAGGTGGCGACCCTCAAGCAAGCGTTGGCCGAGGCCGATAAGAGAGCGGCCACGGAGCGCTCCGAGCGGGAGAGGTATGAAGCCCAGGTTGGCGAGGTGCGGCAAGAGCTCCAGGCTCTCATGAAAAAACATGAGAGTTTGGAGCTTGACTCAAAGACACGAGCATCCGAGCTGGCGGCAGCTATTGAAAATGCCAAGTCTGCCAAGGCTGAATCCCAGAAGGCCCTCCAGGAGTTGGAAGCGGCAAAGAAGATAGCGGTGGGTAAGGCATTCTTTATGCAAAGCAAACATGTAAAAGTGGGCTTCTTGTTACTTACCCGAATCCGGAGCTCTCCAGGAGCATTCGCAAATCTTCCCCATAGCGTGTCCGATGCCGCCGCATTCTACCGAGCCGAGGAGGGCGGCTCGATGAAGAAGGTGTTCTGGTCTCAGTATGCTGAGGCCGGACACCCGGTGCCCCTGAGCGACCAGCTGAAGCAGCTAGTCGAGCTCCACAAGGTGGCCGAACAGGCCATGAAGGGCCTCATAGTTCGGCTGTGGCCTGGAGAGGCCCTGCCTGGGAGCTACTTCGGGCTGGTGCGGCGGCTGGTGGAGGCCTGTCCAAGGCTCGAGGTCATCAAGCGCTCCGTTTGCATTGAAGGTGCCCGTAGGGCCCTTGTCCGTGCTAAGGTTCACTAGGGCAAGCTGGATGGTGAGAAGCTTGTGAAGGACGGGCCACCGCCGGGGAAGGAGCACCGCAAGCACGAGAACTATTATAAGGATGTTCTAAAGGGTGCCCGCCTTGTGGCGGATGAATGTTCCATGGATGTAATTTTGGAGTAAACTCGCTTGTGTTATCCTGTGCGCTGAAAACTTGTTCATGTGCGCTTAAGCAATGCGTTTTGAATTTAAAATATTACCTTCTGTGCGGCCGTTTATCAAATTTGAGAGATGGCGAGTCACCGGCTTCTGCCCCCATGCCACTAGTGCTGGGGTGTTCGGGCAAAACCTGAGCGCTCTTTTTCCCATGTATGGGTCCTTCAAGGGAGGCGCTCAGCACAACGAACAAGGCAATCGGACTATAGTGCTTGAACACTCTCACTTAGCCATAGAATTCTATAATTTTAAATTTCGGCGAAGTCCCTAGTGTTCGGAAGACCGAGTTCGGGGCGCTATCCATGCCTTTGGCCGGACAAAGCCGACTCCTCGCTCTAAGTGGCATAAGTCTTTAGGGACTCGAAAAACCTCTCGAACAGCGACCGGTCTCTCGCTTCATCATGACAGTCAGTTTTAGCTTTCTCTACTGAGGTGCTCCGCCCAGCTCAACTGGGGCACAATCGCAGTAGTTCTCCTAGTGCTACCTTAGCCGATACAACGGAACGTAAGGCACCAAAACATAGGAGCCGGGCAAACCCAACTATTGACCCAAGACATGATTCGGAGCCGATGCATATAATGCTATAAGTTCGGGGTGCTGCACTTGTTAAAGTGTTCGGACTTCTCACACCATATAGGGGGGGGGTACTAAAGCCCCTGGCGTATTGACCGTACCAAAGTGTACGGGTGCAACATGTCGTTAATGAACATATATTTGTGAAAAACAGTAATGCGAAAGTAGACAAAAAGCTATGCATTGTTTATAAAAAGGCTGCGATCAAAGCAGAACGATACAAATAGTGCGATAAGAAAAAGTGGGACTATTTAACATGTCCTTTCCAGGGGCAGACTGCGGAATAGTATGCAAAACAGGTATACTACTCGTGATAGAGACCACCTGGGAGTTATATAATGCGGCGTAGCGTTTCTGCTTCCCTGGTTCTTGCATCGTTTGAGCGGCAGTTGAATTGCCGAACAGGTCTTCCCAAGTGTGGAGTCCTGAAAGTAAGAGAAAATAAAGAAATCGGCAGCCCCTAGTGCGGTTTAAGCCGTGTTTCGGGCGCGCCGTGATGGTGCCCCTTCCCCTGTGCCCATGGTATTTCGAGAGCGTAGTTATGTACGCGAGGCACTGGTTTCGCTAGTTCGCGAGGGCTGGGGTTGGGGCCACGTTGCTACGCCTGCTCAGAACGTGCCAGGCGGCCTTGTTGTAGGTTACTCCGGGCGCGCTTGGCGATGTCCGGACTTTTAACGGTCGGACTGTTGAACTGCCTTGAGAGGCTGCTTTGTACTTCCGCTGCGAGGGCCGCCGTGTGTTCCTCCGTTCGGAGGGAGCGTTCAGTGTTTCCATTGACCGTGATTACTCCTCGAGGGACTTTGCGAATGTGGTTCGCCCGAGTAGTGCATGATAGCCACTGCGGAACGGGACTATGTCGAAGATTAACTCCTCGCTTCGGAAATTGTCCCGAGATCCGAAGACCACTTCAAGTGTGACTGAGCCTGCACAATTGGCCTCTACACCTGGTATGATGCCTTTAAAGGTCGTTTTGGTGGGCTTGGTCCTCGAGGGATCTATGCCCATTTTCCGCACTGTATCCTGGTAAAGCAGGTTCAGGCTGCTGCCGCCGTCCATAAGGACTCTTGTGAGATGAAATCCGTCAATAATTGGGTCTAGAACCAATGCGGCGAATCCGCCATGACAGGTGCTAGTGGGGTGGTCCCTTCGATCGAAGGTGATCGGGCAGGAGGACCATGGGTTGAACTTTGGGGCGACTGGCTCCATCGCATATACGTCCCTTAACGCACGCTTCTGCTCCCTCTTGGGGATGTGGGTTGCGTATATCATGTTCACCGTCCGCACTTGTGGGGGAAAACCCTTCTGTCCATTGTTGTTCGGCGGCCGGGGATCCTCCTCGTCATCGCTACACAACCCCTTGCCTCTATTTCTGGCATTTAGCTTGCCTGCCTGTTTGAACACCCAACAACCTCTGTTGGTGTGATTGGTTGGCTTTTCGGGGGTGCCATGTATTTGGCACAAGCGATCGAGTATTCGGTCCAAACTGGACGGGCCCTGAATATTTATTTTGAATGCCTTTTTCCGCTGACCGGATTTATAGCCTTTGAATCCGGCGTTGACTGTCGTATCCTCGTTGCTGTCGCTATTAACGCGGCGTTTTTGCTTGTTCCGACACGACCTGCCACTGTTGTCCTTGGTGTCTGAATTACCAAGGCTCTTGGTCAAGTTATTGCTGCGAGCTAGCCAGCTGTCTTCTCCCGCACAAAAGCGGGTCATGAGCGCCGTGAGTGCTGCCATGGATTTCGGCTTTTCCTGTCCAAGGTGCCGGGCAAGCCACTCGTCGCGGATATTATGCTTGAAGGCTGCTAGGGCTTCAGCGTTCGGATAGTCGACTATTTGGTTTTATTTGTTAGGAACCATGTCCAGAATTGCCTGGCCGATTCCTCTGGCTGCTGAATTATGTGGCTTAGGTCATCGGCGTCTGGTGGTCGCACATAGGTGCCCTGGAAATTATCGAGGAATGCGGCTTCCAGGTCCTCCCAACACCCGATAGATTCTGCTGGCAGGCTGTTAAGCCAATGCCGAGCTGGTCCCTTGAGTTTGAGTGGGAGGTATTTGATGGCGTGTAGATCGTCGCCGCGGGCCATGTGGATATGGAGGAGATAATCCTCGATCCATACTGCGGGATCTGTTGTGCCATCGTATAATTCGATGTTCACAGGTTTGAAACCCTCAGGGATTTGATGATCCATTACTTCATCTGTGAAGCATAGGGGGTGCGCGGCACCTCTGTATTGGGCTATATCACGACGCAACTCAAATGAGCTTTGTCTATTATGTCCGGCCCGGCCGGATTTATTATATTCGGAGTGACGATCACCGTCACGTGCCGTGGGGCGTCCGCATGATCCATAGATCGATCTTGTTTGCTTTGCCTTGTCCTCCAATATGTCTCGCAGGTCTAGCGCATTTTCCCGTGCCTTAAAATGTTTTGAACGACGCCTGGGTGCGGCTTGAGTGGAGGGCCGAGAGGCCTCTCTGTCACGGCCATGAGGTGGCCGGTCGGCCGTGTCGTGCGCTGGTGATGTAGGTTTAGGTGCTTCCTCCTCTAATCGGGGTAGCAGCCTGCGCTTTGGGTAGCTCTTGGAGGGGCGTTCGAGTTCATACTCTTCGGCCGCAAGGACTTCAGTCCATCTGTCGGCTAGCAAATCTTGATCAGCTCTAAGCGGTTGCTGTTTTTTATTGAGGCTGCTTGTCGTGGCCATAAGCCTGCGTTTGAAACGCTCTTGTTCGACGGGATCCTCTGGCACGACGAATTCGTTGTCGTCGAGGCTTGCCTCGTCTTCGGAGGGAGGCATGTAATTGTCATCCTCAACCTCTCTGTCTGCCGCTCTCTCATGAGGGCTAGCTTCTCCATCCTCCTGCGCTGAATCTTGCTGGAGGGGGTGTTCTTCGGCGCTATCCGGAGTATTATTATCTCCTGTGCCGGAATCACCGTTTTTGCTTTGGCGGGATTTAGAGCGGCGCCGCTGACGCCGGCGCTTAGGCTGTTTTTTGGAGGGGTCATCCCTCGCTGTTCCATCGCCATCTCCTTCTTTTGGGGTATCCACCATGTATATGTCATATGACGAGGTGGCTTTCCAGTGCCCTATAGGTGCTGGTTCTTGGTCGTCTCGTACATCGGCGTCCATACCGTCGATGTCTTCGGAGTCGAAGTCGAGCATCTCGGTTAAATCATCGACAGTGGCTACAAAGTGGGTGGTGGGTGGGTTTTGAATTTCTTCGTTGTCCGTATCCCAACCTTGCTGATCGCAGTTCGGCCAGGGCTCTCCTGATAAAGAGAGAGACTTTAATGACTTCAGAATATCGCCAAAGGGCGAGTGCTGAAAGATGTCCGCGGCGGTAAACTCCATGATCGGCGCCCAATCGGATTCGATCGATAGGGGCGCGGGGGGCTCGGAGTCCGGAGAGGAATCCAACCCCATGGAGTCACGGGCCTTGCGGAGTGCGGGGCTGGTGTTCGGCTCGATCGCCGTTGGGATCGCAGCCCCCGAGGCGGCGTCCAACCACTCATCCTTGATCGACGCAATTGGTTCCGAATCCAGGGTCGGAACCGATGCGTGTGCGGCCTCCAGGGCACTGTTCGGCGGCAGATCTAGATCATGACCATCGCGACAGTGCAGCGCGCTCGGCTGTGGCTCGAATCCGTCGAAGATCAAGTCTCCGCGGACGTCAGTCGTATAGTTTAAACTTCCAAATTTGACCTGATGTCCAGGGGCATAGCTTTCGATCTGCTCCAGATGGCCAAGCGAATTGGCCCGCAGTGCGAAGCCGCCGAAGACGAAGATCTGTCCGGGGAGAAAAGTCTCACCCTGGACTACATCATTATTGATGATCGGAGGAGCCATCGAGCCTAAAAGCGACGACACAGAGGAACTCTCAATGAAAGCACCAATGCCGGTGTCAAAACCGGCGGATCTCGGGTAGGGGGTCCCGAACTGCACGTCTAGGCGGATGGTAACAGGAGACAAGGGACACGAAGTTTTACCCAGGTTCGGGCCCTCTCGATGGAGGTAAAACCCTACGTCCTACTTGATTAATATTGATGATATGGGTAGTACAAGAGTAGATCTACCACGAGATCAAGGAGGCTAAACCCTAGAAGCTAGCCTATGGTATGATTGTTGTCTGTTGTCCTATGGACTAAAACCCTCCGGTTTATATGGACAACGGATAGGGTTAGGGTTACACAAAGTCGGTTACAATGGTAGGAGATCTAAATATCCGCATCGCCAAGCTTGCCTTCCACGCCAAGGAAAGTCCCTTCCGGACACGGGACGAAGTCTTCAATCTTGTATCTTCATAGTCCTGGAGTCCGGCTGAAGGTATAGTTCGGCTATCCAGACAGCCCCTAATCCAGGATTCCCTCACCTATACTTGTGGGTTATCAGCCCCCTTGTGGGCTGGTGTGCTTCCCCCCTTTGGCCTATAAGGCCCACCGCTTGTCGGTGGCCTCCCAGAACCCCTTCCGGCACTCCAATAAAATACCCGGTACTTCCAAAACCTTTCCGGTGACCAAATACTATCGTCCTATATATCAATCTTTACCTCCAAACTGTTCCGGAGCTCCTCGTCATGTCGATGATCTCAGTCGAGACTCCGAACAACATTTGGTCACCAAATCACATAACTCATATTATACTATATCGTCAACGAATGTTAAGCGTGCAGACCCTATGGGTTCGAGAATGATGTAAACATGACCGAGACACCTCTCTAGTCAATAACCAATAGCGGGAACTGGATGTCCATATTGGTTCCTACATATTCTATGAAGATCTTTATCGGTCGAACCTTTATGATAACATACGTAATTCCCTTTGTTTGTCGGTATGTTACTTGCCCGAGATTCGATCGTCAGTATCTCCATACCTAGTTCAATATCATTACCAGCAAGTCTCTTCACTTGTTTCGTAATACATCATCTCATAACTAACTCCTTAGTCAGTTTGCTTGCAAGCTTCTCATGATGTGTATCACCGAGAGGGCCCATAGATACCTCTCCGATACTTGGAGTGAAAAATACCAATCTCGATCCATGCCAACTCAACAGATACCTTCGGAGATACCTGTAGAGCATCTTTATGACCACTCAATTACGTTGTGATGTTTGATAGCACACAAGGTATTCCTCCGGTATCCAGGAGTTGCATGATCTCATGGTCGAAGGAACATGTATTTGACATTTAGGAAAGTAGTAGCAATAAACTAAACGATCATATGCTAAGCTAACGGATGGGTCATGTCCATCACATCATTCTCATAATGATGTGATCCTGTTATCAAATGACAACTCATGTCTATGGTTAGGAAACATTAACCATCTTTTGATCAACGAGCTAGTTTAGTAGAGGTTCACTAGGGACACGGTATTTGTTTATGTATCCACACATGTATTTAAGTTTCCAGTCAATACAATTCTAGCATGAATAATAAACCATTATCACAAATAAGGAAATATAGTAATAACAACTTTAATATTGCCTCTAGGGCATATTTCCATCATGGTGGAGCCACGAGCTCACCAGGCGTGCCCTAGGGGGGCTGAGCTCGTGACTCTCTGATGGCTCCCTCCTAGTATTTCTTCTGCTAGTATTTTTATATATTCCAAAATAATTCGTCGTAAATTTTCAGGTCATTTGTAGCTATGGAGAATATATATCGCTATTGTAGCTTTTCCAGGTTCGGAATTCCAGCTGCCGACAATCTGCCTCTTCATGTGAAATTGCAAAATAAGAGCAAAAAGGCATTAGAATTGCATCATAAAGTGTAATAATGACCCAAAACATAATCAACAATAGTAGGAAAACATGATGCAAAATGGATGTATCAACTCCTACTCCATGTAATGGTTTGGTTTATACAACTAACCAATCTTAGCTAACTCATTCGCGACAAAATTTGCACTACAACGACACACTTTTGTTACATACTTGGAAAACTGAAATTTGAGTTGGTACTTTGTGTCCTCGATGATGGTTGCGTAGGCAGAGGAGTCCACCCTCCAGTGGTCTAGGGCTTCCATCAATAGTTGCAAATCGGTTTCAAAAAACTATACGGACCATTCCCAAGTCTGCAGCAAATGACACCACATGTGAGAAAGTAGTAACTTCAGCACCAAAGGCATTTTGCACATACTCCTATTTTCCAGATCTCGCCAAATGATAGCCCCATCAGAGGATTGTGCCACAACAGCCCACCCTGCATGATTTTCACCTAGTATAATTGAGCCATCAATATTAATCCCGACCATCTCTTCTGTCGGCGAGCACCACCTATCAGCACATGGGTTTCTAGGCACTCAAAGATAGATTTGCATGTACTCCAGCACACTAGATCGCGTCCGCCTTGCCACCTCATAGACTGCATCCGGAAGCTCTCCATGCATTAGTTTATTCCTGTTTCGCCACCACAGCCACCAAAGAGTGAGAATGTGCATGCGCTTCTTTTCATCCAAACCCCACAAATAATCAAGCATTGCATGAATAGACGCAATCCATTCGAGATATGTTATTTCTTTCTCCAGAACCAGCTCTCTCCAGACCTCCTTCACCGCTTTACACTTAATAAAAAGGTGTCCTCCATCCTCATCAACTCTACCGCAAAAGAGGCACTTGGTGCTCTCCAGTCCTATGGCCCTCTACTGCATGTTTATAAATAATGCCAGAGACTCGTGCTTCATTCTCCATGCAAACATCTGGACATTCCGATGGGATGGCACTCTAGAGCCTTTTCCATGAACCATCGTTGCACCTATTCACACAACCCTCCTCTCGGAGTTCATCCCTTGGCCTCCATTCTTATTCTAGTTTTCTCGAACTCCGTGTGTAGCTTAAAGGCACTTTTCACAGAATGTAAACCTTTATTATCAACCTACCATGCTATTAAATTTGGCACCCCCTCTCTCAGTGAAATCTGCAGTATACACCTCACATCATCGGGCCAGAACGCATCTTTAACCAACCGTTCATCCCATGAACCTGTGGCCAAGTCTATGTGGTCACACAGATGTTCTAACAAGTTGCTACCTCTCAAGGTAATCACACATCTTGACCAAGGCCTCGGGATCCATGGATTTGTCCAGATCTTCACACTTGTACCATCCCCAATTCTCCACACATACCCTTCTTGGACCAGCTGCACTTCCTGGAGCAACCTTCCCCACACATGTGATGCTCCACTCTTCGGCGTGGCTTCGAGGACATGGCCAAGGGGATAATACCGGGCCTTAAGCATCCTTGCACACAAGGTATCCGAACTTTGGATTAGCTTCCAGGTCTGTCTAGATAACATTGATATATTTAAACTATGACACAAAATCCAAGCCCTCCTTTAGCTTAGCGTCAGCTTCTGCCAACTAATCTGATGAAAGGATTTTTCCTTATCTTGTTGAGTCCACAAGTAGTTATAGATCAGGGAACTGGAACTAATTTCTTGGTGGAAGGTTTTGGTAAGGTTAAAGCATGACATTGCGTAGGTGGGGATGGCTTGAGACACTACCGTAACCAAGGTCTCCTTCCCAACCTTTGCGATAAGCTTTTCTTTCCACCCATACACTCTCCCAGCACTTCCTCCCTTCACTTATGTGAAACCGTTCCTCCTAGATTTGCCAACATGTACTAGGAGTCCCAAGTACTTGTTATTACATGACTCGCTTTGAATGCAGCGCACCCTTGACTGAAATTTTGGTTGCTGCCGATGTGTTTGGACTAAAAATTATTGCTGATTTCTCCAGGTTTATGCACTGTCATGAACAGTTCTGGAACAGGCCAAGAATCCCTCTTAGAGCAGCCGCGTCCTCTTGACTTGATTCCATCTACAGTAATGAATCGTCAGTAAAGAACAAGTGCGAGACAAGGGGTGTTACCTAACCAATTTTAACACAGTTGATTCTTCCTTCTCTCTTCGCCGCATGAAACAATGCTGATAGACCATTCGCAGAGATAATAAAGAGATAGGGGGACAATGGATCTCCCTGCCGCAGCCCTCGAGATGAACTGAATTGTTGTGTTAGTTCTCCATTAGTCTTAATTTGGTACCGGATTGACGTGACACACTTCATAATGAGATCAATCTAGCCCCTTTGAAACCCAAGCTTGCCTAGCATGGCCTACAAAAAGCTCCACTCTACTTGGTCATACTCCTTGCTCCGCCTTCACCGCAACATACCCCTCTTTCCCTTTTCTTTTGTTGAGTAAAAAGTGGGATAGCTCATAATCAATCAACACATTGTCGTTGATCATTCTACTTGGTACAAATGCGCTTTGATTCTCACAAATTATATTGGGCATCACCACCATTAGACAGTTTGTAATAATCTTAGACACAAGCTTGTACAAGACATTATAAAGACTAATTGGTATCAAGCTCCATTTGGGACTACTAGCACCTCCTCCACAATGTGGTTACCCATGAAATGCCAGTGTCTCTTGTAAAGAAAGTTTTAGCAATTAAACTTAGTGACACAATTAGAAGCTAAGTGATACATCTCCATCGTATCTACTTTTCCAAACTCTTTTGCGCTTGTTTTGGACTCTAATTTGCATGATTTGAATGGAACTAACCCGGACTGATACTGTTTTCAGCAGAATTGCCATGGTGTTATTTTGTAGAAATAGAAGTTCTCGGATTGACCTGAAAATTTACATAGAATATTTATGCAATATATAGAAAATACTGGCAGAAAAATATACCAGAGGGGGCACCCAGAGCCCACAAGCCCTGGGGGCGCGCCCACCCCCCAGGACGCGCCTCATAAGCTTGTGGGGCCCCTGGACCTCCACCGAGCTCAACTCCAACTCCATATAACCCTATTCGGGGAGAAAAAATATGAGAGAAGGAATCATCGCGTTTTACGACACGGAGCCGCCGCCACCTCCTGTTCTTCACCGGTAGGGCTGATCTGGAGCCTGTTTTGGGCTCCGGAGAGGGGGATTCATCGCCATCATCATCATCAACCTTCCTCCATCACCAATTTCATGATGCTCACCGCCGTGCGTGAGTATTCCATCGTAGGCTTGCTGGATGGTGATGGGTTGGACGAGATTTATCATGTAATCGAGTTAGTTTTGTTAGGGCTTGATGCCTAGTATCTATTATGTTCTGAGATTGATGTTGCTATGACTTTGCTATGCTTAATGCTTTTCACTAGGGCCCGAGTACCATGATTTTGGATCTGAACATATTATGTTTTCATGAATATATGTGTGTTCTTTATCTTGCAAGTTGTACACACCTATGACGTGTTATGACCCGCATACCCCAAGGTGACAATTATTGGGATTCTTTCCGGTGATTACCATAGTTTGAGGAGTTTATGTATTCACTAAGTGCTAATGCTTTATTCTGGTTCTCTGTTACAAGGAGGCCTTAATATCCCTTAGTTTCCTTATGGACCCCACTGCCACGGGAGGGTAGGTCAAAAGATGCCATGCAAGTTCTTTTCCATAAGCACGTATGACTATATACAGAATACATGCCTACATTACATTGATGAATTGGAGCTAGTTGAGCGTCGCTCTAGGTTATAACTGCTACATGATGAATGCATCCGACATAATTATCCGTCATTGGTCCAATGCCTACGATCTTTTCACATGTTGATCTTTGCTAAGTTACTTTGTCGGCCACTGTTACAATCACTACAAAACTGCTACTGCTACTTTTGCCACCATTACCGCTACTTCCATACTACTATACTACTAATTTTCTTGCTGCAGATATTAAGTCTTTTAGGTGTGGTTGAATTGAGAACTCAACTACTCATACTCGTGAGTATTCTTTGGCTCCCCTGGTGCCGAATCAATAAATTTGGGTTGAATACTCTACCCTCGGAAACTGTTGTGATCCCCTATACTTGTGGGTTATCACTAAGTTTATGATTGAGTATGTCCATCACATCATTAACTCATGTCTATGGTTAGGAAACCTTGACCATCTTTAGTCAATGGGCTAGTCTAGTAGAGGCTCAATAGGGACATTGTATTTGTTTATGTATCCACACATGTATTTTAAGTTGTGGTCAATACAATATAGAATGGATAATAGACATTTATCATGAACAAGGAAATATGATAATGACATCTTTATTATTGCCTCTAGGGCATATTTCCAAAAGTATTCGGTTTGCGGGTTGCTACTTCTTGAGCTTGCGTTGGTTTTTCCCATGAAGAGGAAAGGGTGATGCAGCAAAGTAGAGTAAGTATTTCCCTCAGTTTTGAGAACCAAGGTATAATTCCAGTAAGAGACAACGCACAAGTCACCGAATACCTGACAAACAAACACCAACTTGCACCCAACGCGATAAAGGGGATCATAATCAAATTCAACAATATAGCTATCACATAACATATTCTCAACACGATCCACATGCATGCAAAGTTGGCACTCTTCCAAAATAGTGGGATTAACATTAGCTAAAGTCATGACCTCTCCAAACTCATTTTTATCAAAAATTTGAACATTATCCAAATATGTGGGATCTAAAGTTGACACTCTTCCAAACTAACTTTCAATATTATTGCAAACACTATTATCAATCTCATATTCATCACGGGGCTTAAATAATTTTCAAGATCATAAGAAGAATCACCCCAATCATGATCATTGCAACAAGTAGTGGACATACAAAAATAGCATCCCCAAGCTTAGGGTTTTGCATATTATTAGCACAATTGACATTAATAGAATTTATAATAACATCATTGCAATCATGCTTTTTATTCAAAGATCTGTCGTGAATCACTTCATAAAGTACTTCATCAAAATTTTCAGATTCACGAATTTCAAGCAAAACTTCATAAAGATAATCTAGTGCACAAAACTCACTAGCAATTGGTTCATCATAATTGGATCTCTTAAAAATATTAGCAATCAGATGAGGATCCATAAATCTTAGGTTCTCTAATTTGCAGTAAATACACAATTATTCCAACCAAACGAGCAAACGAGCCAAATAAGACATCAAGGCAAATGAAAAGACGAACGGAAGAGGGGCGAAGAAAAGGCAAATCTTTTCAAAAATCGTTTTAGAAGCGGGGGAGAAGAAAAAAGAGGCGAATGGCAAATAATGTAATGCAAGAAATGAGAGTTTATGATGGGTACTTGGTATGTCTTGACTTGGCGTAGATCTCCCCGACAACGGCGCCTGAAATTCTTCCTGCTACTTCTTGAGCTTGCGTTGGTTTTTTCCTTAAAGAGGAAAGGGTGATGCAGCAAAGTAGAGTAAGTATTTCCATCATTTTTTAGAACCAAGGTATAAATCCAGTAGGAGACAATGCACAAGTCACCGAATACCTGCACAAGAAAACACCAACTTGCACCCAACGCGATAAAGGGGTTGTCAATTCCTTCACGGTTATTTGCAAAGTGAGATATGATAGAGATAGGTAAAAGGTAAAGTAAATATTTTTGGTATTTTTGGTTTATGGAACGGAAAGTAAAAGATTGCAAAATAAGTAAATAGGAAACTAAGATTGTAGATTAGAAACTTATATGATGGAAAATAGAAGATTATATGATGGAAAGTAGACCCTAGGGACATAGGTTTCACTAGAGGCTTCTCTCAAGATAGAAGATATTACGGTGGGTGAACAAATTACTACCAAGAAATTGATAGAAAAGCGCATAATTATGACGATATCTAAGGCAATGATCATGAATATAGGCATCACGTCCGTGTCAAGTAGACCGACTCCTGCCTGCATCTACTACTATTACTCCACACATCAACTGACTCCTGCCTACATCTAGAGTATTAAGTTCATGAGGAACAGAGTAATGCATTAAGTAAGATGACATGATGTAGAGGAATAAACTCAAGCAATATGATGTAAAACCCATCTTTTTATCCTCCTAGTCCAATTCGGACCAGAGGGGGAGGGGCGCGCGGCCTGCCCAAGGCCAGCCCTCTCTCTCTCTCTCCACTAAGCCCCATAAGGCCCATTATTTCTCCCGGGGGGTTCAGGTAACCCTCCGGCACTCCGGTTTTCTCCGAAACCACCCGGAACACTTCTGTTGTCCGAATATAGTCGTCCAATATATCGATCTTTACGTCTCAACCATTTCGGGACTCCTCGTCATGTCCGTGATCATATCCGGGACTCCGAACTACCTTTGGTACATCAAAACACAAAAACTCATAATACCAATCATCACCGAACTTTAAGCGTGCGGACCCTACGGGTTCGAGAACTATGTAGACATGACCAAGACACGTCTCCGGTCAATAACCAATAGCGGAACCTAGATGCTCATATTGGCTCCCACATATTCTACGAAGATCTTTATCGGCCAAACCCCATAACAACATACGGTGTTCCCTTTGTCATCGGTATGTTACTTGCCCGAGATTCGATCGTCGGTATCTCAATACCTAGTTCAATCTCGTTACCGGCAAGTCTCTTTACTCGTTCCGTAATACATCATTCCACAACTAACTTATTAGTTACAATGCTTGCAAGGCTTATAGTGATGTGTATTACCGAGTGGGCCCAGAGATACCTCTCTGACAATGGGAGTGACAAATCCTAATCTCGATATACGCCAACTCAACAAGTACCTTCGGAGACACCTGTAGAGCACCTTTATAATCACCCATTTACGTTGTGACGTTTGGTGGCACACAAAGTATTCCTCCGATAAATGGGAGTTGCATAATGTCATAGTCACAGGAACATGTATAAGTCATGAAGAAAGCAATAACAATATACTGAATGATCAAGTGCTAAGCTAACGGAATGGGTCAAGTCAATCACATCATTCTCCTAATGATGTGATCCTGTTAATCAAATGACAACTCATGTCTATGGTTAGGAAACATAACCATCTTTAATTAACGAGCTAGTCAAGTAGAGGCATACTAGTGACACTCTGTTTGTCTATGTATTCACACATGTACTAAGTTTCCGGTTTACACAATTCTAGCATGAATAATAAACATTTATCATGATATGAGGAAATAAATAATAACTTTATTATTGCCTCTAGGGCATATTTCCTTCAGCGCCACCCCCCATGGCGCGTTGTGCAGGCTTGTGGGCCCCTGGCAGCTCTCGTAACCCTATCTCCAACTCCATAAGTACCTATTCGTGAAGAAAATAATCAAAGAGAAGGAATCATCGCGTTTTATGATATGGAGTCGCGACCACCTCCTATTCTTCATCGGGAGGACATATTTGGAGTCTGTTCTAGGCTCCGGAGAGGGTGATTCATCGCCACCGTCATCAACAACCCTTCTTCATTACCAATTTCATGATGCTCACCACCGGGTTTGAGTAATTCCTTCGTAGGCTTGCTAGACGGTGATGGGTTGGATAAGATTTATCATGTAATCAAGTTAGTTTTGTTAGTGCTTGATCCCTAGTATCCACTATGTTCTGAGATTGATGTTGCTATGACTTTGCCATGCTTAATGCTTGTCACTAGGGCCCGCGTGCCATGATTTTAGATCTGAACCCTTTATGTTTTCGTGAATATATTTGTGTTCTATATGCACCTATTACGTGTTATGATCCGCATACCCCAAAGTGACAATAGTTGGGATTTTTTCTGGTGATTACTGTAATTTGTGGAGTTCATGCATTTCACTATGTATTCATTGAGTGCTAGTGCTTTATTCCGGTTCTCTGTTACAAGGAGGCCTTAATATCCCTTAGTTTCCTTATGGACCCCGCTGGCATGGGAGGGTAGGACATAACATGTCATACAAGATCTTACTATAAGCATGTATGACTACATACAGAATACATGCCTACATTACATTGATGAATTGGAGCTAGTTCTATGTCGCCCTAGGTTATAATTGTTACATGATGAATGTTATCCAACGTAATCATCGATCCAATGGCTACAAGCTTTTCACATATTGACCTTTGCTAAGTTACTATATTGTTGCTGCTGTCACAATCGTTATAACACTGCTACTGTTACTGTTGCTATCATTACTACTATTATCAACCTATAATATTACTTTGCTACTGATCACCAGTGGCGGAGCTTGAAAGAAATCTCTGGAGGGGCGAAGCTGTAATTTTTTTACCCAGATACAAAATCATACGAATACAACAAGTTATAGATATTGCAAACATCGAGAAACTTAGATCATTATATTGATCTTCTTCACATTTAGCTTACAAAAATACTATTTAATGTTAATTATACTTATACATATAACCTACTCCATAACAAAAGAAACTATACCAAAATACTATTTAACCATGGAGCATTTGGTTCACAACAGATCAAATTTCTGGATAATATTTCTTCACTAACTCGCAAATATCATCAGCCCTGCTGTTGTGGAATTGAAGGAGCAACAAGAGAGGCTGAACAGGTATTGCTTCAGTTGATGTTCATCAGTTCTACATTCAACTAAATCATCCCTCTTCCTTCTGAAAATTGCACCAATTGTTTTCCCCTAGACCATCACTCCCTCCCTCTCTAAAAGGAAATTTTCTGTTCAGTACAAACTACAAATCCAATTGTCAAATCCATAACCTAATTAGAATTTTTCTCAACTAAAGATGAAAGAAACTGCTGAATCAATCAATCAAAATACTTGAACTTTCCACAACTTCCAGAGGGGAGAGAGATCTAGCAACTTAGCAAGGGCAGTCTGCTCACCGGGGTTGACCGCTGTTGTCCTCGGCCGTGACGAGACAACTCAGGGAGGAGAGCAGAGGATCCAGCGATATGAATCCCTAATGGGCCGCCCGCTAGCCGGCCAGCGGTCACCCTTTAGTCCTCCACTCCGGCAAGCCACAGCAACCAGTCCGCCGGATGCGGGTGCCCCACCCCCATGCTCAGGCGTCGGCGTCGGTGGTCGCATCTTGCAAGTGTGCTTCGTGGCTGGGCACTAGGGGCGAGGGTCTAGTAAATAATTAGTGGGCCAGTGGGCCTTATCGGCTGTAACACATATAGGGGTAGTAAAAAAAATTCTTTTTTGCTGGGGGGGCGATGGCCCAGGTTCGCCCCCACGAAGCTCCGCCATTGCGGATCACTCTGCTGCAGATATTTAGTTCCTCAGGTGTGGTTGAATTGACAACTCAATTGCTAATACTTGCAAATATTATTTGGCTCCCCTTGTGTCGAATCAATAAATTTGGATTGAATACTCTACCCTCAAAAACTGTTGTGATTCCCTATACTTGTGGGTTATCAGTGGGGAGGTAGAGCTTGGAGAAATCCATGTTTGGATCTACCAGCACGACGACGGCGATGCCTGCGGGCGTCGTCCCCTACATGTAGGCGCCGTCACGGTTCCCCCTTGCCCCTTTGCCTCCCTCCCTTGCTTGTGTACCGGGGTGAAAACCCAAATCCCTCTGGATTGGACGGGAGCGACGCCGGTGGCGTCGTCACCTTCATGGAGGTGTCGCCTTTGGTGAGCACGGGACGGTGGTGAGCCCGTCTTGATTGGTTGGTGTTTGGCAACTGTGTGGTTGGAGTCCACGGTGTCTTGGTGGTGCCTCTGTTTGCCTATCCCGTGGTAGCTCATGGCCACTTCTCCGCTCGTGTCTGGTGTTCAACAGGGGATTGGGTTCCCCCTATGTAGCAGCTTGGGCCATTTCTAGGGTGGTGGGAGCTGGAAGTTTGATCTGCGGTCATGGCGCCATCTAAGTCCCGTCATGTCTTCCCTCCATTGTTGCTTTGTCGTCAAGAGTCTCGTTGTGCATTTGCTTCTTATCGCGTGAAGGTTCGCTTAGAGTGCCCATGTTTTCCCGACTGAGCTCGGTGATGCGGGTTGGTGGTGCCTTGTTTTGGCCTCCCGAGTGGCTATTGCATCAGCTGTACACCTTTGCTCTTGCGGGAACGTCTGCATTGTTTGACGGATCGGCGCCTTGTGCTAGGCGAGGGGGCAGGGAGCCCCTTTTTGGTCGAAGCCCATGGAGGTACCATAGTTACTCTAGCCTGCTTGTTGTGTCTCCCCAAGGACTGCTGGTGTCCCTGTGTGGTGGCCTACTCTCGGAGGAGGGCTTCTTCTGAAGGAAATATGCCCTAGAGGCAATAATAAAGTTATTATTTATTTCCTTATATCATGATAAATGTTTATTATTCATGCTAGAATTGTATTAAACTGGAAACATAATACATGTGTGAATACATAGACAAACAGAGTGTCACTAGTATGCCTCTACTTGACTAGCTCATTAATCAAAGATGGTTATGTTTCCTAGCCATGAACAAAGAGTTGTTGTTTGATTAACGAGATCACATCATTAGTTGAATGATCTGATTGACATGACCCATTGCATTAGCATAGCACCCGATCGTTTAGTATATTGCTATTGCTTTTATCCATGACTTATACATGTTCTTTTAACTATGAGAATATGCAACTCCCATTTACCGTAGGAACACTTTGTGTGCTACCAAACGTCACAACGTAACTGGGTGATTATAAAGGTGCTCTACAAGTGTCTCCGAAGGTACATGTTGAGTTGGCATACTTCGAGATTAGGATTTGTCACTCCGATTGTCGGAGAGGTATCTCAGGGCCTTCTCGGTAATGCACATCACATAAAGCCTTGCAAGCATTGCAACCAATGAGTTAGTTGCGAGATGATGTATTACGGAACGAGAAAAGAGACTTGCCAGTAACGAGATTGAGCTAGGTATTGGATACCGACGATCGAATCTCGGGCAAGTAACATACCGATGACAAAGGGAACAACGTATGTTGTTATGCGGTCTGACCGATAAAGATCTTCGTAGAATATGTAGGAGCCAATATGGGCATCCAGGTCCCGCTATTGGTTATTGACCGGAAACGTGTCTCGGTCATGTCTACATTGTTCTCGAACCGTAGGGTCCGCACGCTTAACGTTACGATGACAGTTATTATGAGTTTATGCATTTTGATGTACCGAAGGAGTTCGGAGTCCCGGATGTGATCACGGACGTGACGAGGAGTCTCGAAATGGTCGAGACATAAAGAATTATATATTGGAAGCCTATGTTTGGACATCGGATGCATTCCAGGTGAAATCAGGATTTTACCGGAATACCGGGAGGGTTACCGGAACCCCCCGGGAGCATAATGGGCCAACATGGGCCTTGGAGGAAAGGTGAGAGGGCAGCCCTAGGGGCTGCGCGCCTCCCCCCCTTCCCTAGTCCTATTAGGACTAGGAGAAGTGGGGCGCCCCCTCTCTCTCTCTCTCTCCCCCTTGGAGCAATCCTAGTCCAACTAGGATTGGGGGGGGGAATCCTACTCCCAGAGGGAGTAGGACTCTCCTGGCGCACCAAACCTGGCCGGCCAGCCCCTCCCCCTTGGATCCTTTATATACGGGGGCAGGGGGCACCCCAAAGACACACAAGTTGATCTACGGATCGTTCCTTAGCCGTGTGCGGTGCCCCCTTCCACCAAATTCCACCTCGATCATATCGTTGCAGTGCTTAGGCGAAGCCCTGCGCCGGTAACACATCAAGATCGTCACCACGCCGTCGTGCTAACGGAACTCTTCCTCGACGCTTTGCTGGATCGGAGCCCGGGGATCGTCATCGAGCTGAACGTGTGCCAAGAACTCGGAGGTGCCGGAGTAACGGTGCTGTGATCGGTTGGATCGCGAGGAGAACGTACGACTACTTCCTCTATGTTGTGTCAACGCTTCCGCTTCGGTCTACGAGAGTACGTAGACAACACTCTCCCCTCTCGTTGCTATGCATCACCATGATCTTGCGTGTGCGTAGGAATTTTTTTGAAATTACTACGTTCCCCAACAGTGGCATCCGAGCCTAGGTTTTATGGTTGATGTTATTTTTGCACGAGTAGAACACAAGTGAGTTGTGGACGATACAAGTCATACTGCCTACCAGCATGTCATACTTTGGTTCAGCGGTATTGTTGGATGAGACGATCCGGACCAACCTTACGCGTACGCTTACGCGAGACCGGTTCCCTTGACGTGCTTTGCACAGAGATGGCTTGCGGAAGACTGTCTCTCCAACTTTAGTTGAACCGAGTGTGGCTACGCCCGGTCCTTGAGAAGGTTAAAACGGAGTCTATTTGACAAACTATCGTTGTGGTTTTGATGCGTAGGTAAGATGAGTTCTTGCTTAAAGCCCGTAGCAGCCACGTAAAACTTGCAACAACAAAGTAGAGAACGTCTAACTTGTTTTTGCAGGGCATGTTGTGATGTGATATGGTCAAGACGTGATGCTAAATTTTATTGTATGAGATGATCATGTTTTGTAACCGAGTTATCGGCAACTGGCAGGAGCCATATGGTTGTCGCTTTATTGTATGCAATGCAATCGCGATGTAATGCTTTACTTTATTGCTAAACGGTAGTGATAGTCGTAGAAGCATAAGATTAGCGAGACGACAGCGATGCTGCGATGAAGATCAAGGTGTCGCGCCGGTGACGATGGTAATCATGACGGTGCTTCGAAGATGGAGATCACAAGCACAAGATGATGATGGCCATATCATATCACTTATATTGATTGCATGTGATGTTTATCCTTTTATGCATCTTATCTTGCTTTGATTGACGGTAGCATTATAAGATGATCTCTCACTAAATTATCAAGAAGTGTTCTCCCTGAGTATGCACCGTTGCGAAAGTTCTTCGTGCTGAGACACCACGTGATGATCGGGTGTGATAGGCTCTACGTTCAAATACAACGGGTGCAAAACAGTTGCACACGCGGAATACTCAGGTTTAACTTGACGAGCCTAGCATATACAGATATGGCCTCGGAACACAGAGACCGAAAGGTCGAGCGTGAATCATATAGTAGATATGATCAACATAGTGATGTTCACCATTGAAACTACTCCATCTCACGTGATGATCGGACATGGTTTAGTTGATTTGGATCACGTGATCACTTAGAAGATTAGAGGGATGTCTCTCTAAGTGGGAGTTCTTAAGTAATATGATTAATTGAACTTTAATTTATCATGAACTTAGTCCTGGTAGTATTAGCATATCTATGTTGTAGATCAATAGCTCGCATTGTTGCTTCCCTGTGTTTATTTTGATATGTTCCTAGAGAAAATTGTGTTGAAAAATGTTAGTAGCAATGATGCGGATTGGATCCGTGATCTGAGGTTTATCCTCATTGCTGCACAGAAGAATTATGTCCTTGATGCACCGCTAGGTGACGGACCTTTTGCAGGAGCAGATGCAGACGTTATGAACGTTTTGCTAGCTCAATATGATGACTACTTAAATAGTTTAGTGCACCATGCTTAACTGCTTAGAATCGGGACTTCAAAGACGTTTTGAACGTCATGGAGCATATGAGATGTTCCAGGAGTTGAAGTTAATATTTCAAGCAAATACCCGAGTTGAGAGATATGAAGTCTCCAACAAGTTCTATAGCTAAAAGATGGAGGAGAATCGCTCAACTAGTGAGCATGTGCTCAGATAGTCTGAGTACTACAATCGCTTGAATCAAGTGGGAGTTAATCTTCCAGATAAGATAGTGATTGACAGAATTCTCTAGTCACCATCACCAAGTTAGTAGAACTTCGTGATGAACTATAATATGCAAGGGATAACGGAAAATATTCCCAAGCTCTTCGCGATGCTAAAATCGGCGAAGGTAGAAATCAAAGAAAAACATCAAGTGTTGATGGTTGACAAGATCACTAGTTTCAAGAAAAGGGCAAAAGGAAAGAAGGGGAACTTCAAGAAGAACGGCAAGCAAGTTGCTGCTCAAGTGAAAAAGCCCAAGTCTAGTCCTAAGCCTGAGACTAAGTGCTTCTACTGCAAAGGGACTGGTCACTGGAAGCGGAACTACCCCAAGTGATTGGCGGATAAGAAGGATGGCAAAGTGAACATAAGTATATTTGATATACATGTTATTGATGTGTAATTTACTAGTGATCATAGCAACCCCTCAGTATTTGGTACTAGTTCAGTTGCTAAAATTTAGTAACTCGAAACGGGAGTTGCAGAATGAACAAAGACTAGTTAAAGGGCAAGGTGACGATGTGTGTTGGAAGTGGTTCCAAGATTGATATGATCATCATCACACACTACCTATACTTTCGGGATTAGTGTTGAAACTAAATAAGTGTTATTTGGTGTTTGCGTTGAGCATGAATATGATTTGATCATGTTAATTGCAATACAGTTATTCATTTAAAGTTAGAGAACAATTGTTGTTCTGTTTACATGAATAAAACCTTCTATGGTCATACACACCAATGAAAATAGTTCATTGGATCTCGATCGTAGTGATACACATATTCATAATATTGAAACAAAAAAGATGCGAAGTTAATAATGATAGTGCAACCTATTTGTGGCACTGCCGTTTAGGTCATATTGGTGTAAAGCACATGAAGAAACTCCATGCTGATGGGATTTTGGAATCACTTGATTATGAATCACTTGATGCTTGCGAACCATGCCTCTTGGGCAAGATGACTAAAACGCCGTTCTCCGGAACAATGGAGCAAGCAACAGATTTGTTGGAAATCATACATACTGATGTATGTGGTCCGATGAATATTAAGGCTCGCGACAAGTATCATTATTTTCAGAACTTCACAGATGATTTAAGCAGATATGGGTATATCTACTTAATGAAACATAAGTCTGAAACGTTTGAAAAGTTCAAAGAATTTCAGAGTGAAGTGGATAATCATCGTAACAAGAAAATAAAAAGTTTCTACGATATGATCGCAGAGGTAAAATATTTGAGTTACGAGTTTTGGCCTTCAGTTAAAACCGTGTGGAATAGTTTCACAAATTCATGCCACCTGGAACACCACAGCATAATGGTGTGTCCGAACGTCATAACCGTACTTTATTGGATATAGTACAATCTATGATGTATCTTACCGATCTACCACTATCGTTTTTGGGATTATGCATTAGAGACAGCTGCATTCACATTAAATAGGGCACCATCTAAATCCGTTGAGACGACACCGTATGAACTATGGTTTAGCAATAAACCTAAGCTGTCGTTTCTTAAAGTTTGGGGCTGCGATGCTTATGTGAAAAAGCTTCAAACTGATAAGCTCGAACCCAAATCGGAGAAATGTGTCTTCATAGGATATCCAAAGGAAACTGTTGGATACACCTTCTATCACAGATCCAAAGGCAAGACTTTTTGTTGCTAAGTTCGGAAACTTTCTAGAGAAAGAGTTTCTTTCGAAAGAAGTGAGTGGGAGGAAAGTAGAACTTGATAAGGTAATTGTACCTTCTCCCTTATTGGAAAGTAGTTCATCACAGAAATCTGTTCCTGTGACTACTACACCAATTAGTGAGGAAGCTAATGATGATGATCATGTAACTTCAGATCAAGTTACTACCAAATCTCGTAAGTAAACTAGAGTGAGATCCGCACCAGAGTGGTACGGTAATCCTGTTCTGGAAGTCATGTTACTAGACCATGACGAACTTGCGAACTATGAGGAAGCGATGATGAGCCCAGATTCCGCGAAATGGTTAGAGGCCATGAAATCTGAGATATGATCCATGTATGAGAACAAAGTTTGGACTTTGGTTGCCTTGCCCGATGATCGGCAAGCAATTAAGAATAAATGGATCTTCAAGAAGAAGACGGACACTGATAGTAGTGTTACTATCTACAAAGCTAGAATTGTCGAAAAAGGTTTTTCGACAAGTTCAAAGTATTGACTACGATGAGAGTTTCTCACTCGTATCTATGCTTAAGTCTGTCCGAATCATGTTAGCATTGCCGCATTTTATGAAATCTGGCAAATGGATAAACAAAACTGCATTCCTTAATAGAGAGTTGTATATGATGCAACTAGAAGGTTTTGTCGATCCTGAAGGTGTTAACAAAATATGCAAGCTCCAGCGATCCATCTATGGACTGGTGCAAGCATCTCGGAGTTGGAATATACGCTTTGATAAGTTGATCAAAGCATATAGTTTTATACAGACTTACGGTGAAGCCTGTATTTACAAGAAAGTGAGTGGGAGCACTACAGTATTTCTGACAAGTATATGTAAATGACATATTATTGATCGGAGATAATGTAGAATTATTCTGTAAAGCATAAAGGAGTATTTGAAAGGAGTTTTTCGAAGAAGGACCTCGGTGAAGCTGCTTACATATTGAGCATCAAGATCTATAGAGATAGATCAAGACGCTTGATAAGTTTTTCAATAAGTACATACCTTGAAAAGATTTTGAAGTAGTTCAAAATGGAACAGTCAAAGAAAGAGTTCTTGCCTGTATTACAAGGTGTGAAATTGAGTAAGACTCAAAGCCCGACCACGGCAGAAGATAGAAAGAGAATGAAAGTCATTCCCTATGCCTCAGCCATAGGTTCTATAAAGTATGCCATGCTGTATACCAGACCTATTGTATACCCTACCCTGAGATTGGCACGGGAGTACAATAGTGATCTAGGAGTAGATCACTGGACGGCGGTCAAAATTATCCTTAGTGGAATAAGGATATGTTTCTCGATTATGGAGGTGACAAAAAGGTTCGTCGTAAAAGGTTACGTCGATGCAAGTTTTGACACTAATCTAGATGACTCTAAGTCTCAATCTAGATACATATTGAAAGTGGGAGCAATTAGCTAAAGTAGCTCCGTGCAGAGCATTGTAGACATAGAAAATTGCAAAATACATAACGGATCTGAATGTGGCAGACCCGTTGACTAAATTTCTCTCACAAGCAAAACATGATCACACCGTAGTACTCTTTGGGTGTTAATCACATAGCGATGTGAACTAGATTACTGAATCTAGTAAACCCTTTGGGTGTTGGTCACATATCGATGTGAACTATGGGTGTTAATCACATGATGATGTGAACTATTGATGTTAATCACATAGGTGATGTGATCTAGATTATTGACTCTAGTGCAAGTGGGAGACTGAAGGAAATATGCCCTAGAGGCAATAATAAAGTTATTATTTATTTCCTTATATCATGATAAATGTTTATTATTCATGCTAGAATTGTATTAAACTGGAAACATAATACATGTGTGAATACATAGACAAACAGAGTGTCACTAGTATGCCTCTACTTGACTAGCTCATTAATCAAAGATGGTTATGTTTCCTAGCCATGAACAAAGAGTTGTTGTTTGATTAACGAGATCACATCATTAGTTGAATGATCTGATTGACATGACCCATTGCATTAGCATAGCACCCGATCGTTTAGTATATTGCTATTGCTTTTATCCATGACTTATACATGTTCCTTTAACTATGAGAATATGCAACTCCCATTTACCGTAGGAACACTTTGTGTGCTACCAAACGTCACAACGTAACTGGGTGATTATAAAGGTGCTCTACAAGTGTCTCCGAAGGTACATGTTGAGTTGGCATACTTCGAGATTAGGATTTGTCACTCCGATTGTCGGAGAGGTATCTCAGGGCCTTCTCGGTAATGCACATCACATAAAGCCTTGCAAGCATTGCAACCAATGAGTTAGTTGCGAGATGATGTATTACCGAACGAGAAAAGAGACTTGCCAGTAACGAGATTGAACTAGGTATTGGATACCGACGATCGAATCTCGGGCAAGTAACATACCGATGACAAAGGGAACAACGTATGTTGTTATGCGGTCTGACCGATAAAGATCTTCGTAGAATATGTAGGAGCCAATATGGGCATCCAGGTCCCGCTATTGGTTATTGACCGGAAACGTGTCTCGGTCATGTCTACATTGTTCTCGAACCGTAGGGTCCGCACGCTTAACGTTACGATGACAGTTATTATGAGTTTATGCATTTTGATGTACCGAAGGAGTTCGGAGTCCCGGATGTGATCACGGACGTGACGAGGAGTCTCGAAATGGTCGAGACATAAAGAATTATATATTTGAAGCCTATGTTTGGACATCGGATGCATTCCAGGTGAAATCAGGATTTTACCGGAATACCGGGAGGGTTACCGGAACCCCCCGGGAGCATAATGGGCCAACATGGGCCTTGGAGGAAAGGTGAGAGGGCAGCCCTAGGGGCTGCGCGCCTCCCCCCCTTCCCTAGTCCTATTAGGACTAGGAGAAGTGGGGCGCCCCCTCTCTCTCTCTCTCCCCCTTGGAGCAATCCTAGTCCAACTAGGATTGGGGGGGGGGGGGAATCCTACTCCCAGAGGGAGTAGGACTCTCCTGGCGCACCAAACCTGGCCGGCCAGCCCCTCCCCCTTGGATCCTTTATATACGGGGGCAGGGGGCACCCCAAAGACACACAAGTTGATCTACGGATCGTTCCTTAGCCGTGTGCGGTGCCCCCTTCCACCAAATTCCACCTCGATCATATCGTTGCAGTGCTTAGGCGAAGCCCTGCGCCGGTAACACATCAAGATCGTCACCACGCCGTCGTGCTGACGGAACTCTTCCTCGACGCTTTGCTGGATCGGAGCCCGGGGATCGTCATCGAGCTGAACGTGTGCCAAGAACTCGGAGGTGCCGGAGTAACGGTGCTGTGATCGGTTGGATCGCGAGGAGAACGTACGACTACTTCCTCTACGTTGTGTCAACGCTTCCGCTTCGGTCTACGAGAGTACGTAGACAACACTCTCCCCTCTCGTTGCTATGCATCACCATGATCTTGCGTGTGCGTAGGAAATTTTTTGAAATTACTACGTTCCCCAACATCTTCATCCTCAAGTTGTTTTTGTTCCTTAAATTTCTCCATCTTTGCTTGTTGATGATAGGAAACCTGTTAGCTGCTTGTACAACACTATGTATCATTTTAGCTGTTGCTTTGTTTTGTTTATGTAAGTGGGTGATTGATGTAATCTTGGTCGTGAAAGTGCGTTATATCGACTAGAGGGGGGTGAATATGCGATTTTTATAAATTCTTCACTGAGGAATTTGCTAGTGAGGAAATTCCTTAGCAAAGAACTACTTGCAGCGGAATAAGTACTCAGAAGTAAAAATAACAGAAGACAAGCATAGTCATCATGATGAAATGAAAACAAGCACACAGTACAGAAAGCGTAATCACAGGATAACACAGAATGAAGACAAACAGACTGAAGAAATTGAACTGAGGAAATTGAGAAAGTCTTCAGTCAAAGTCTTCAAACACAAATATGACAAGCACACACAACACAATACTGAGGAAATGAAAGAGTTGAGGAAATAGAACCAGTTGGCTTGGCGAAGACAATGATTTGGTAGACCAGTTCCAACTGTTGTCTCAGTTGTACATCTGGTTGGAGCGGCTGAGTATTTAAACTCGAGGACACACAGTCCCGGACACCCAGTCCTGAGCACGCAGCTCGAGACACCAAGTGCTCACCGTATTCTCCTTGAACTAAGGTCACACAGACCTCATCCAATCACTCGTGGTAAGTCTTCAGGTGACTTCCGAACCTTGACAAACTCGGCCACTCGACGATCCACAATTCCACTTGGATGCTCTAGACCATGACGCCTAACCATCTGGAAGAAGCACAGTCTTCAAAGGTAACAACCATCGGATCCATGCAGGATCAATCTCTTCAGTGATGCTCAATCACTTTTGGTTTGTAGGTGTTTGGGTTTGGGTTTTGGATTTTCCTCGCTTGATGATTTTCGCTCAAAGTCCTCGGAGGATGGGTTGCTCTCAAATGACAAGTGTAAGTTTCTCGCGGAGCAGACAACCAGCTAGTGGTTGTAGGGGGCAGGTATTTATAGCCTAGGGAGCAGCCCGACATGATAAGACATAAATGCCCTTCAATGATATGACCGTTAGGTGGATAAGATATTTTGGGACAGTTGGCGCGTAGCATAGCAACGGTCGGAAATTTGAGGTACAAATTCCTCAGGGCTATCATGTTCCTCACTGTGTAGGCAATCCGCACTGGCGAATTCCTAACTCCTCAGTCAGAGCAAAGCCCTCAGTGACCAGAAGAACTGCGTCTCTGTCACTGAAGAAATTGACTGAACTGTATGAGATTTCCAATGGCTTCACTCGAAGGGATTGGTAGGTGTAGGATTTTGAGTTGAGCATCACATGGAAATTTTTCCTTAGTATTTCCTCGACCCCCTTTAACAGTACGGTGTTTCCTATGACTCAAGAAAGAGAAAATGAAACTACGAAAACAAAAGTCTTCACGCTTCATGTTCCTCGAATGAATACCAAGTCTTCAAGATCACACCAATTTCTTCACTTTCAAAGTCTTGAGAAAGTCTTCAGTATATCAAAGTCTTCAGTCGAAGAACTTCATTTTTAGGGGTCGACTTTCTCTATAAATATCAAACTCCTTATAGACTTATAGACCTGTGTACACTCATAAACACATTAGATCCTTAACCTATAAGTCTTCAATACACCAAAATCACTAAGGGGCACTAGATGCACTTACAATGTCCCCCTTTTTGGTGATTGAAGACAACATAGGTTAAGTTTTCAACGGGGATAAACATATGAAGTGTAAATACTGATATTGAGGAATTTGATTGCAAGATATAGAAGAACTCCCCCTAAAGATGTGCATAGTGAGGAATTTGCTTTTGAAGCAATGCACACTTGAAGAGTGGAATCATGGAGATCTCCCCTATATCTTGTAATTCATACACACATTGGATATATAATATGAATAATTTGGAATGCATGATGAAATATGGTGACTGATGTAATTCAGCATGCGTCCAATAATATCAACAAGGAATAAGCATGCAGAATAGCGTAGCAGAAGTATCAGACCACCATCGGGTTTAAGTTTACAACTCGATCCAATAAAAGTTTCAAAAGAACGAGAGTTGTAACTTAGCAAAAAAACGCCCATATAGTAGACCCGCTTGAAGACTAACTCAGATTTCTCCCCCTTTGTCATCGAATGACCAAAAGGATTGAATCTGAGGAGTAACGCCCCTGAAGATAATCAGGTTGATGAAGGAGTGATGTCTACTACACAACCTTCTTCTTGTAGACGTTGTTGGGCCTGCAAGTGCACAGCTTTGTAGGACAGTAGCAAATTTCCCTCAAGTGGATGACCTAAGGTTTATCAATCCATAGGAGGCGTGAGGATGAAGATGGTCTCTCTCAAGCAACCCTGCAACCAAATAACAAAGAGTCTCTTGTGTCCCCAACACACCCAATACAATGGTAAATTGTATAGGTGCACTAGTTCGGCGAAGAGATGGTGATACAAGTGCAATATGGATAGAAGATATAGGTTTTTGTAAACTGAAAATATAAAAACAGCAAGGTAACAAGTGGTAAAAGTGAGCGTAAACGGTATTGCAATGATAGGAAACAAGGCCTAGGGTTCATACTTTCGCTAGTGCAAGTTCTCTCAACAATAATAACATAGATAGAACATATGACAAGCCCTCAACATGCAACAAAGAGTCACTCCAAAGCAAGGTAGTCAGAGTCGGGATTCGGAGCCGGATCGATTTTCCTTAGATAGAATTGAGGCGTAGTATCGAGTCGTGGAATCGAGGATTCTACTAGATTTACTAAAATAAGATATTTTCTATCCACGCTAGAAATTTATATGGGTTCTATAGAGTTTAACACTAAATATGTAGCAAAAAACGTACACATCAATGCTAGTTTACATTTATGGATCATATATGGGAGGGATATATATAGAACATTTAAATCTTCAACATATGAAATTTACTTAGGAGGTTTATTAGAGTATGTGAATGGCCGATCACTTGTATAGATGACCAGTAGTGTTGAACCTTGAAGAGTATTGCTCTCCTTCTCCGATCAATATTGACGCATCCTTCTTCTCACATCAATCCCATCCATCGACAAGCCTGATCCTCAATTTCGATCTAGGGTTACAGAGAGCCAGATCAAAGGTGTCAACGGTTGAGTGTTTGGGCTTGGGAGGGGAATAAAGGGTCATGAGTCATGTGAAAAGGGATCTAGATAATGGCATATTTGTGCTACAACTAAACATATGGCTTAGATAAATTAGTAGGATATGATATAGTCCATAGCATAATCGGGATTCTACAAATTTCTACAGGATTCTATGATTTGGATCGCGACTCAACATGGATTCTACCTGATCCGGATTCATAGTGGGACTTGGATCGACATGCTTCCGTAGGGTCGTGAAGTCGTAGGATTCTAGGAGTCAAGTCGGGATTTTGACTACCTTGCTCCAAAGCCACTAATAGCGGAGAACAAACATAGAGATTATGGTCGGGTACAAAACCACCACAAAGTTATTCTTTCAAATCAATCCGTTGGGCTATTCCTATAAGTGTCACAAACAACCCTGGAGTTTTTACTAGAATAACACCTTAAGATACAAATCAACCAAAACCCTAATGTCACCTAGATACTCCATTGTCACCTCAAGTATCTGTGGGCATGATTATACCATATGCATTACACAATCTCAGATTCATCCAACCAACATAAAAGTACTTCAAAGAGTGCCCCAAAGTTTCTACCGGAGAATCAAGAACGTGTGCCAACCCCTATGCATAGGTTCCCAATGTCACGAAACCCGCAAGTTGATCACCAAGACATACATCAAGTGTTCTCATAAAGACTCAATCCAATAAGATTACTTCAAAAGGGGAAACTCAATTCATCACAAAGGAGTAGAGGGGGAGAAACATCATAAGATCCAACTACAATAGCAAAGCTCGGGATACATCAAGATCGTGCCATAGAGGAACACGAGAGAGAACACAAGAGAGAGAGAGAGAGAGAGAGAGAGAGAGAGAGAGAGAGATCAAACACATAGCTACTCGTACATACCCTCAGCCCCGAGGGTGAACTAATCCCTCCTCGTCATGGAGATCGCTGAGATGATGAAGATGGCCACCGGAGATGGATCCCCCTCCGGCAGGGTACCAGAAAGGGGTCCCGATTGGTTTTTGGTGGTTCTGGAGGCTTGCGGCGGCGGAACTCCCGATCTATCTTCTGTTCTGGAAGTTTTATGGTACGACGGTATATATGGGTGAAGGGGGGACGTCGGTGGAGCTACGGGGGCCCCACGAGGCAGGGGGCGCGCCAAGGGGGGAGGGCGCGCCCTCCACCCTCGTGACCGCCTCGTGGCTCTTCTGACGTGGGGTCCAAGTCCATTAGGTGGGTTTCCTTCCAAAAATAACTTCTCCAGTTGATTTCGTTCCGTTTTGACTCCGTCTGATATTCCTTTTTCCTCGAAATACTGAAATAGGCATAAAACAGCAAATCTGGGCTGGGCCTCCGGTTAATAGGTTAGTCCCAAAAATAATATAAAAGTGGATAATAAAGCCCAATATTGCCTAAAACAGTAGATAAAGTAGCATGGAGCAATAAAAAATTATAGATACGTTGGAGACGTATCAAGGAGCGCCAACGTTGTTGGGGTCAGTTGTTGTAGTAGGGCCTGTCGTTGTGTCGTCCAAGTCTTCATGTTCTTCAGTGTCACGCGATGAAGAATAGGAGCTGGCCACCAAAGAAGGAACCTTGACCTTCTTGAATTTCTTCGGAGGAGGTGCAGACCAGTCAAAATCTTCCTTGAGACCCATTTTCTTCAGATCTTCAGCGCTGTAGACATGAGACAGAACAGCCCAGGTACGGTTGAAGTTTTCATGGAGGTAGTAGTGGTTTTTCTTCATTGCATTGTGTGTTGAAGTCATGTTGTGAAGAATTGAACCAAACTGACGCTTGACCCATTTATGATTGCGATCAACCTTCTGATGAAGACTGAGGAGTAACTCATGATCGGTCATCACCCTGGGTGTTGTGGCTTGAGGATTTTGTTTTGCATTGTTGGCAGCGGAGTCATATGTGGCAAAGTCATCATTGGTGGAGTAAGATGCAGCCTTGCGAAACTGACCATCCAACGGACGAATGCCTTCATCTATCACAGTAGCGGCCTTGCCTTTGTCATCAGCTGAGGAAAATGTCCTTTTGAGGACTTCAATTGGAGGCAAGTAGCTGCAGTGGTTCAGAGTGTCAGCTTTGTCAGATTTGCAAAAGAGCTGGTCATAGGCTTCATCTTCTTTGGAGTTTAAGATTCTGAAGCACTTGATGCTTTCCTTTTCTTCACTGCAGCTCGCTCTGCAGCCTTGGTCTTCTTCACATCTGATGCAGATGGAAGGATAGGAGTTGGTGTAGGCGCGGGAGGAGCTGAGGAATCTGTTTGAATTTCTTCAGGCGCAGCTGAAGCAGTTGCCCTGACTTCTTTAGTTTCTTCAGGCGCACTACTAGTGGATGCCCTGGCAATTTCTTCAGCGGCTGAAATGGATTCATCAGCCCTGGAATTAGCATTTTCTTCAGCAGCCTGAAAATCATCAGCGGTGCTGGCATGTTCTTTAGTTGGCTGAGCAGAAGCTTCAGCTTGAGGAACTTCTGGTTGCGATGGAGCTGCAACCTTGGTGAACTTCTCGGTCAGTTTCACAAACCTGACTTTGGCTCCTTTCCAATCAGCATAGTAAGCATTGAAGTTGTCGCTGAGGGTTTTGATTTCAGATTGAATCTTAATGAGTTCATCAGTTGTCATTTTGACAACGTTGGTCTTCAGATACTTTTCCTTCTTGTACTGGGCCTTCTTGATCTGCGTGGCCTGATCATATTTTCATTTCTCCTCTTGGATGAAATGAGTCAGCATGTTATTTTGACCAGGTGTCAACTTGAAGTCTGGCATAGGAGTGTTTGGGTCCTTGTGCCAGAGGTCAATGTAGTCTAGGATCGCCCTTGGATCCAACAGCAGTGGCACAGGTGTGCCTTTGGCTCTAGCGGCCCTCATTTGTCTGTCTCTGATGATTTCTGCAAGTTCATCATCATCAGCTTCATCATCTTCAGGCGGCTCTTGAAAGGCGACCTATTTCTTCTTGGGACTTGGCCGATGACCTCGTCCAGCAGTTGCCTTGGTCTACAGCAGAGTGGGGTCAGATGAAGAATTTGGTGCAGCTGAGGAACTTGCTGAGACACCAGAGGCAATGGAGCTGCCTATAGTCCTTTGGCACGAGGCTAGATGCGCAGGTGCTGAGGACTTTGTCGGAACAGCTGAGGACTTTGGAGGAGGTGCTGAGGATTTTGAAGGAGCAGGAGCAGCTTGAGGAATTGGTCTTGAAGATTTTGAAATGCCTGGCCGTGAGGGCACTGTTGGTGAAGCACTTGGCTTACGAGCAGGATTCTTAGGCATAGATTTCCTCGGCTTGATAGAGGCCTCAGTGGCAGCAGCAGCAGCAGAGTCTTCATTGAATTCCCTCACTGCTTCTTTGGCTTGTCTTGCCAATTTGGCTTGGCGCTTTGCCCATTCTTCAGGAAAATCCTCACCGCGTTTGATGCTAGTGGGATCTGCCTCTTGGCCAGGTGCCAATGGGGCTCTTGGGCATGGAGGATTTAGTGCGAATTTCTTCATATACTTTGGGGTTACATATCTGTATTCCCTCCATTCACGTGCCCACCTCCGTTCAATCCTCTGAATACGCACCTTGCGCTGATTTTTGTTTTCTTTGCCAAACTTGGCCTCATCAGGTGTGCAGTATTCTTTGTAAATGTCCTCAGGTATTTCAAAAGCAGTCATGACCTCAGGCCTCTTTCCTCCTTTCTGTGGCTTCTTACCATCTGCCATGTTCTTCAGCTGAGGAATTTGAACAATCGAATTCTCTGAAGAAGTATGCAACTTTTCTTCGAGGAACGCTGCAAATGAGTTAAGTTGATGAGAACCTAGTGATTCAGCAGCGGACATGAGTACATGTGAGCAGAGTATAGTTGCGAGGAATTTGGAGAGGTCATATGCGTTCTCAGAGGTTTTTTTAAAGAACAAGTTTGAGGAATTTGACCAGACGAGTCTTGAAGAATTTCACTAAGTGCACTTTGTCTTAGGTTCCAGAGTTGTATAGATCAAAGATCCACACAATTGAGGAATCTTGAAGAAAATAATGCTTAGAGAAATGAATCAAGAACAGATGACTTGTGAGGTGTTTTGTGTGTGAGGATTTGAAGAATAAAACACCTTTGAAGATATTGTAGAAAACTTCCGAATCAAAGAGGGTAGTAAAAGTAACTTTTAATTACCCTGAATGAAGAACACGACGAACACAGAGATGGAGAAGTGAAGTTCGTCGGTGTAGATCTTCCACGCCCTAACTTGGCGGAGGAAGACGTCTACGGCGGCGGCGGAGGTGAAGATTTCCGTGGTCGGCGCGAGTACGACGGCGACGAGGTCGAGGCAGTGAAGCTCTTCCTCACCGGCGACGATGGAGTAGCGGCGGCGCTAGGGTTTGGGAAGCTCGAGCGGGAGACACAGATCGAGCGGAGTAAAGGAAGTGAGGAAGGGGTGAGGGGTATTTATAGTGGCAGTGAAAAACTGTTCGCCCGAAGATTTTGGACGAACGTGCCCCTGACCCTTCTCCTTCGCATGACATGTGTCACCCACGTATAGTGTAGTGGAGATCGTGTAAGATCGTGGGTGTGTAGAATAATGCATTGTGGGATGCGGAACGGTTTGAGCGGCAAAACCGAAACTTTGGATAAGATTAGTTTTAAAGTTCCGTTCGCAATTTCTTCAGCTGACAAGGACACAATGAAGATTTTGAATGATTTTCAAATAGAACGCACATGAAGAATTTGTGAATAGATTGGATTGAGTATAGCATAGAGGGGGAAGGGTCCGATCACATTCACTTAGCAGAAAAAAAAACAACTTGAAGAGATAGCCATAAGTGAATGATGTAGAGGACATAAACTCATATATATATATATATATATATATATATATATATATATATATATATATATATATATAGCGAATGAAGAAAAACTATGGAACAAGTGAAGATTTTGAAAAGTTGAAGAATTTGAAAAACTGAGGAAAAACTCAAATTGAAGATTTTCAACTTTGGTGGTGGCATGACCCACCATATAAGAATGATGATTTCAGACACCACGTACAATTGTCGTAGGGTTCTGAGAATCAAATTCTTCATTAATTTCTTCACACTTAGAGTGTTATTCTTCATTGATTGAAGAAAAACATTTCTTCATGTGTTGCACAACCAAGTCATCAATTTTGCATAAGTGTTAGGATGAGTGTCTTTTCAAAGTACATTCGAAGACTCTAAGATATTTAGCTCACACCGCAACTTGCTAAATCTCTTCTCATCCAAGGGCTTTGTGAAGATATCGGCTAGCTGTTCTTCAGTCTTCACATGCTCAATAGAAATGTCGCCCTTCAACACATGATCGCGAAGAAAATGATGACGAATCTGAATGTGCTTTGTCTTCGAGTGCTGAACTGGGTTGTGAGCAATCTTGATGGCACTCTCATTGTCACAGAGGATAGGCACATTCTTCACGTTGATGCCATAGTCCTTGAGCGTTTGCTTCATCCATAGCAATTGAGCACAGCAAGAACCAGCAGCAATGTACTCAGCTTCAGCAGTAGACAATGATACGCAGTTCTGTTTTTTCGAGGACCAACAGACCAAGGATCGTCCGAGGAAATGACATGTACCAGATGTTGACTTGCGGTCCACATGATCACCAGCATAGTCAGAGTCAGAATATCCAATGAGATCAAAATCCGAGCCCTTGGGATACCATAATCCTAGTGTTGGTGTGTGAGCTAGATATCGAAGAATATGCTTCACAGCCTTATGGTGTGATTCCTTCGGTGCAGCTTGAAATCGGGCACACATGCAAACACTAAGCATTATATCTGGCCTAGATGCACATAAGTACAATAAAGAGCCAATCATGGAGCGGTATACCTTATGATCGAAGTCAATACCATTTTCATCAGTACATAGTTGACCATTTGTGGGCATAGGAACTTTGATGCCTTTGCAATCTTGCATGCCGAATTTCTTCAGGACATCCTTGAGGTATTTCTCCTGAGATATGAATATGCCATTGCGCTGTTGACGAATTTGAAGACCTAAGAAGAATTTCAACTCTCCCATCATAGACATTTGATATTCTTCACTCATCATATAGGAAAATTCATCACTATAGCGTTGGTCAGTACAGCCAAAGATGATATCATCAACATATATTTGGCACACAAACAATTCACCATCATAAGATTTAGTAAAGAGAGTAGGATCGAGTTAACCGGGTGTGAAGCCGTTCTTCATGAAGATTTCCTTCAAAGTATCATACCACGCCCGTGGATCCTGCTTGAGGCCATAGAGGGCCTTGTTGAGTCTGAAGACTTTGTTGGGATTCTTTGGATCTTCAAAACCTGGGGGTTGACCAACATATACTTCTTCCTCAAGCTTACCATTGAGGAATGCACTTTTCACATCCATTTGATATAAGATGATATCATGATGGCTAGCATAAGCAAGTAATATGCGAATAGCCTCAAGTCTAGCAACAGGTGCAAAAGTTTCATCGAAATCAATTCCTTCAACCTGTGTGTAGCCTTGAGCTACTAGTCGTGCCTTATTCCTCACCACAAGGCTGTTTTCATCTTGCTTGTTGCGGTAGATCCATTTTGTGCCAATGATATTATGCTTGAAAGGATCTGGACGGTTGACCAGTTCCCAGACGTTGTTGAGCTTGAACTGATGTAATTCTTCTTGCATGGTGAGAGGATCAAGAAGAGGTGTCTAGAGGGGGGTGATTAGACACTAAGTACCAAAAGTTGCAATTTTTAAAATTCTTAAGTTCAAGTGGAGTTTAAGCACAACTTTGATGAGCACAATACATGTCAAGCAAGCATGCAATGAGTATATGAGCAGCGGAAAGTAAAGCATGCAACTTGCAAGAATGTAAGGGAAGGGTTTGGAGTATTCAAACGCAATTTGAGACACGGATGTTTTTGGCGTGGTTCCGATAGCTGGTGCTATCGTACATCCATGTTGATGGAGACTTCAACCCACGGAGGGTAACGGTTGCGCGCGTCCACGGAGGGCTCCACCCACGAAGGGTCCACGAAGAAGCAACCTTGTCTATTCCATCATGGTCGTCGCCCATGAAGGACTGGCCTCACTAGCGGTAGATCTTCATGAAGTAGGCGATCTCCTTGCCCTTACAAACTCTTTGGTTCAACTCCACAATCTTGTCGGAGGCTCCCAAGTGACACCTAGCCAATCTAGGAGACACCACTCTCCAAGAAGTAACAAATGGTGTGTTGATGATGAACTCCTTGCTCTTGTGCTTCAAATGATAGTCTCCCCAACACTCAACTCTCTCTCATAGGATTTGGATTTGGTGGAAAGAAGATTTGAGTGGAAAGCAACTTGGGGAAGGCTAGAGATCAAGATTCATATGGTAGGAATGGAATATCTTGAGCTCAACACAAGTGTAGGTGGTTCTCTCTTAGAAATGTGTATTGGAAGTGAAGATCTGTTCTAATGGCTTTCTCCACGAATGAAGAGTGGGTGGAGGGGTATATATAGCCTCCACACAAAATCTAACCGTTACACACAATCTACTAAACTCGGTGGGACCGAATCATTAAACTCGGCCGGACCGATTTAGCAAACCTAGTGACCGTTAGGATCTTCGGTGGGACTGAGATGCAACTCGGTAGGACCAATATGGTTAGGGTTAGGGCATAACGTAATCTCGGTGTGACCGATTACACAAACTCGGTGAGACCGATTTTGGTAATAAGCTAACCAGAGAGTTGGTCAGGTAAACTCGGTGGGACCGATCCGCTCTTTTCGGTGAGACCGAAATGTTACGAAAGGGAAACGGAGAGTTTACATTGCAATCTCGGTGGGACCGATCGCTCACTTCGGTTAGACCGAAACGTTACGAAGGGAAACAGAGAAATTGCAATCCCATCTTGGTGAGACCGAGATCCCTATCGGTGAGACCGATTTGCTAGGGTTTGTGGTAGTGGCTATGACATGTGAAACTCGGTGGCGCCGGATAGAAAGAATCGGTGGGGCCGAGTTTGACTTTAGGTTTGGATCATATGTGGATATGGAGAGTTAGTTGAGGATTTTGGAGCACATCACTAAGCACATGAAGCAAGAGGCTCATTAAGCAACACCTCATCCCTCCTTGATAGTATTGGCTTTTCCTATAGACTCAATGTGATCTTGGATCACTAAAATAGAAAATGTAGAGTCTTGATCTTGAAGCTTGAGCCAATCCTTTGTCCTTAGCATCTTGAAGGGGTTCCACATCCTTAAGTCCATGCCACTCCATTGTTGAACTTATCTGAAACATACTAGGTAAAAGTGTTAGTCCAACAAGAGATATGTTGACATTAATTACCAAAACCACCCAGGGAGCACTTGTGCTTTCACATGGCCTGAATCCACTCAGGCTCCAGAAATGCTTCATCTACCTTAGTGGGCTCTGTGATAGAGACAAAAGCATCGTGCCCACAAAAGTTAGATAAGTGTGAAGCTTTTGAGCGTGTGAGAGGACCTGGTGCTTTGATGTTATCAATGATCTTCTCCACTTGCACTTCTTCTGCAACGCGATGGTGAGCTGGTTGTCGTTGAGGAATTTGATCAACATTTTCTTCAGCATCAATTTCTTCGGCATTTCCTCAGGTGCATCAACTCGACGTTCTTCACGTTCTGGAATGAATTCTTCACCAGATTCTTCAGTAGGAATGACATCCTCAGTAACCTTGAGCTTGATAGAATCCTCAGGTGCTGGTTCATCTATCACAGAAGGTAGGTGCTCTCTTTGCGAGCCATTAGTTTCATCAAACCGCACATCTACAGTTTCAACAATCTTGTGAAGAACATTGTTGAAGACTTTGTAGGTGTGCGAGTCCTTTCCGTAACCAAGCATAAAACCTTCATGTGCTTTCGGTGCAAATTTAGAGTTGTGATGAGGATCTCTAATCCAGCATTTAGCACCGAAGACTTTGAAATAACTCACATTTGGTTTCTTGACAGTGAGGAGTTCACAGGTAGTCTTCTTGAAGAATTTGTGAAGATATACTCTGTTGATGATGTGGCACGCAGTATCAATTGCATCAACCCAGAAACGACGAGGTGTTTTGTACTCATCAAGCATAGTGCACGCCATCTCAGCAAGAGTCCTGTTCTTGCGCTCCACGACGCCATTCTGTTGAGGGGTATAAGGAGCAGATAACTCATGAGTAATACCAAGTTCATCAAGATAGTCACCGAGACCTGAATTCTTGAACTCAGTGCCATTGTCACTTCTAATGTGCTTGATCTTCAATCCAAAGTTGGTTGAAGCCCTCGAGGAAAATCATTTGAAGAATTCTTGCACTTCATGTTTGTAAGTAACAAGGTGTACCCATGTGTAACGAGAGTAATCATCAACAATAACAAAGCCATATTGAGATGCTTAATTTGAAACGGCAGAGTAATGATTAGGAGCGAAGAGATCCATGTGAAGCAATTCAAATGGACGAGTAGTGGTCATGATAGTCTTAGCTGGATGCTTAGCCTTTGTCATTTTTCCAGCTTCACAGGCATCGCATAAGTGATCCTTGAGGAATTTGACATTCTCAATGCCAATGACATGCTTCTTCTTTGCAAGCGTGTGCAAATTCCTCATGCCTGCATGACCAAGTCGTCGATGCCATAGCCATCCTTCTGAAGCTTTTGCAATTAGGCACACGGCTGGTTGAGGTCCTGTAGAGAAATCAACAATATACAAGTCTCCTCTCCTAAAGCCTTCGAAGACTTTGGAATTGTCAGCTTCCATAATCACAACACAACGATATTTTCCAAAGACAACAACCATATCAAGATCACAAAGCATTGAGACAGACATAAGGTTGTAACCTAAGGACTCAACAAGCATGACTTTGTCCATGTGTCGATCCTTTGTGATTGCAACCTTACCTAGACCCAATACCTGACTTTTGCCTTTGTTGGCGAAGATGATATGCTTCAGATGTGATGGTGATAAGGGAGCGTTCATCAATAGATTCTTGTCACCAGTCATGTGATTTGTACATCCACTATCGAGGACCCACTCAGTGGCTTTGGGTTGATTATCCTGCAGATGAATTAGTGCAGCTTACAAACTTCATATACTTCATCAGTGAAGGATATGATATCACAATTCATCAGATCAACTTCATCAAGTAGTAAGACAAATAAAGCAGTAGGAGGACGTGTGAAATGAAAGTTCATTTCTTCATGATTAGCCTGCGTCCTTTCAGGCACTTTTCAGGTCTCCAGCAAATTCTTCAGACGTTTGAGCACGTCTGGAGACCTGACCCTGCAGAAGAGATTAGTTCTTTTTCTTCACCACCCACATCTGAATGGGTGGCAAAGAGTTCATCACTCTGCGAGCTCCATATGAGAAAGGTGGCATAGATGCCAAACCAGTTCATTTCACATAAGAGTGGTTAGGATAATCATATGAATAAGCAGAGAAATTCTTCGAGGACTTATGAACATAATAATTAGAAGAGTAATGCTCATATTCATAACCCTTGGCTCTTCCCTGCGAAACAAAGTTGTTAGCACGATGATGTTCATATGAGGACTTTGATCCTGTTGAGGAATTTGATCCACGTGAGGAATTTGGTCCGTATGAGGACTTGGATCCATATGACGAATTTGGTCCATATGAAGAATTTGATCCGGGGTTCTTATTCTTCACATGTGGTGTCATGAGGACATTCACCTGAAGACTTTCAAGGCACCTTTTGGGAACCCAGATTTTCTTCATAGGGGAACCGTTCCTGCAGTTAGTGACAACATATCTAGCAAATACTTCACCATTCTGATTTTTGAACAGTTTATAGTTGGAGTCAAATGACTCATCAGAAGAATGAGAAGATTCACATGTATAGCCAGATAAATTAGATGGATCAACTGGAGGTCCCTTTGCAGCAACCCATGAGGTTTTGGGGTACTGCTCAGGCTTCCAATATGTACCATCAGCATTGAGTTTCCTCTCAAAGGCAATACCCTCTTTCCTAGGGTTCCTATTGAGGATATGCTTTTTAAGCACATCACAAAGAGTCTTATGCCCTTTGAGGCTTTTGTACATGCCTACTATGTACAATTTCTTCAGCCCTGCATCGTCAGTGATACTAGCAATGTCCTCAGATGAGGAATTAGTGATAGCAGAGGCAGGTGAAGAATTTGTAACATTAGAAGCATTTGAACATTCAGGTGAAGAATTAGCAGATTCACGTTCAATGCATTTCAAACATGGAGGAACAAATTCTTCCTGAGCAGCGCTGATTTGTTGAGCAAGTAATGAATCGCGCTCCTTCTGAAGATCTTCATAACTCACTCTTAGTTTCTCAAGATCTTGCTTTCTTTGAAGAAATTCATAAGAAAGTTTCTCATGATCAGATAAGAGAGTGTTATGATGATCTTGAAGGGTGTCATACTTAGTATGAAGTCTGTGAAGACTTTCAGCCAAAGCTTTTGACTGATCCATTTCTTCACCCAACATATCATCGCTCTTATTTAGCATATAATGAACTTTTTCCAAGGCTCTTTGTTGTTTAGTGGCAAGGGAAGCAAGTTTGACATAACTGGGTCCAAATTCATCACCAGATTCTTCATCACTGGACTCAGATAGGTAGCATTCAGTTACCTCAGCACTTTTTGCCATAAGGCATGGAGTAGAGGATGATGATTCTGGTTCGAATGTCATCGATTTGAGCGATTCCTTGAAATCCTCAAACCAAGGATCATGACGAGTTCAATGACCTTCATAGACCTCAGAGAGACGGTCCCAGATAAGCTTCGCCGTCTTGCACAGATCGGTAAGACCAATCTCAGTGACGGTCCACAGTTCGTTGTTCATCGCCATGAGGCGCTTCTTCATCATGGCCTTCCACTTGGGATACTCGTGACCGTTAAAGATGGAGCATGTCACTTTCTTCATACCTGCGGTCGACATAACTAAAACTCCAGGCGGTTAAACCAAAATCATATAGAACAAGGGAGTACCTTGCTCTGATACCAATTGAAAGTGCGTTATATCGACTAGAGGGGGGTGAATAGGAGATTTTTATGAATTCTTCATTGAGGAATTTGCTAGTGAGGAAATTCCTTAGCGAAGAACTACTTGCAGCGGAATAAGTACTCAGAAGTAAACATAGCAGAAGACAAGCATAGTCATCATGATGAAATGAAAACAAGCACAGAGTACAGAAAGCGTAATTACAGGATAACACGGAATGAACACAAACAGACTGAAGAAATTGAATTGAGGAAATTGAGAAAGTCTTCAGTCAAAGTCTTCAAACACAGATATGACAAGCACACACAACACAATACTGAGGAAATGAAAGATTTGAGGAAATAGAACCAATTGGCTTGGTGAAGACAATGATTTGGTAGACCAGTTCCAACTGTTGTCTCAGTTGCACATCTGGTTGGAGCGGCTGAGTATTTAAACTCGAGGACACACAGTCCCGGACACCCAGTCCTGAGCACGCAGCTCGGGACACCAAGTCCTCACCGTATTCTCCTTGAACTAAGGTCACACAGACCTCGTCCAATCACTTGTGGTAAGTCTTCAGGTGACTTCCGAACCTTGACAAACTCGGTCACTCGGCGATCCACAATTCCTCTTGGATGCTCTAGACCATGACGCCTAACCGTCTGCAAGAAGCACAGTCTTCAAAGGTAACAAGCGTCAGATCCACGCAGGATCAATCTCTTCAGTGATGCTCAATCACTTTTGGTTTGTAGGTGTTTGGGTTTGGGTTTTGGATTTTCCTCACTTGATGATTTTCGCTCAAAGTCCTCGAAGGATGGGTTGCTCTCAAATGACAAGTGTCAGTTTCTCGCGGAGAAGCCAACCAGCTAGTGGTTGTAGGGGGCGGCTATTTATAGCCTAGGGAACAGTCCGACATGATAAGACATAAATGCCCTTCAATGATATGACCGTTAGGTGGATAAGATATTTTGGGACAGCTGGCGCGTAGCACAGCAACGGTCGGAAATTTGAGGTACAAATTCCTCAGGGCTATCATGTTCCTCACTGTGTAGGCAATCCGCACTAGCGAATTCCTAACTCCTCAGTCAGAGCAAAGCCCTCAGTGACCAGAAGAACTGCGTCTCTGTCACTGAAGAAATTGACTGAACTGTATGAGATTTCCAATGGCTTCACTCGAAGGGATTGGTAGGTGTAGGATTTTGAGTTGAGCATCACATGGAAATTTTTCCTTAGTATTTCCTCGACCCCCTTTAACAGTACGGTGTTTCCTATGACTCAAGAAAGAGAAAATGAAACTACGAAAACAAAAGTCTTCACGCTTCATGTTCCTCGAATGAATACCAAGTCTTCAAGATCACACCAATTTCTTCACTTTCAAAGTCTTGAGAAAGTCTTCAGTATATCAAAGTCTTCAGTCGAAGAACTTCATTTTTAGGGGTCGACTTTCTCTGTAAATATCAAACTCCTCATAGACTTATAGACCTGTGTACACTCATAAACACATTAGATCCTTAACCTATAAGTCTTCAATACACCAAAATCACTAAGGGGCACTAGATGCACTTACAATGTCCCCCTTTTTGGTGATTGAAGACAACATAGGTTAAGTTTTCAACGGGGATAAACATATGAAGTGTAAATACTGATATTGAGGAATTTGATTGCAAGATATAGAAGAACTCCCCCTGAAGATGTGCATAGTGAGGAATTTGCTTTTGAAGCAATGAACACTTGAAGAGTGGAATCATGGAGATCTCCCCTATATCTTGTAATTCATACACACATTGGATATATAATATGAAGAATTTGGAATGCATGATGAAATATGGTGACTGATGTAATTCAGCATGCGTCCAATAATATCAACAAGGAATAAGCATGCAGAATAGCGTAGCAGAAGTATCAGACCACCATCGGGTTTAAGTTTACAACTCGATCCAATAAAAGTTTCAAAAGAACGAGAGTTGTAACTTAGCAAAAAAACGCCCATATAGTAGACCCGCTTGAAGACTAACTCAGATTTCTCCCCCTTTGTCATCGAATGACCAAAAGGATCGAATCTGAGGACTAACGCCCCTGAAGATAATCAGGTTGATGAAGGAGTGATGTCTACTACACAACCTTCTTCTTGTAGACGTTGTTGGGCCTGCAAGTGCACAGCTTTGTAGGACAGTAGCAAATTTCCCTCAAGTGGATGACCTAAGGTTTATCAATCCATAGGAGGCGTGAGGATGAAGATGGTCTCTCTCAAGCAACCCTGCAACCAAATAACAAAGAGTCTCTTGTGTCCCCAACACACCCAATACAATGGTAAATTGTATAGGTGCACTAGTTCGGCGAAGAGATGGTGATACAAGTGCAATATGGATAGAAGATATAGGTTTTTGTAAACTGAAAATATAAAAACAGCAAGGTAACAAGTGGTAAAAGTGAGCGTAAACGGTATTGCAATGATAGGAAACAAGGCCTAGGGTTCATACTTTCGCTAGTGCAAGTTCTCTCAACAATAATAACATAGATAGAACATATGACAAGCCCTCAACATGCAACAAAGAGTCACTCCAAAGCAAGGTAGTCAGAGTCGGGATTCGGAGCCGGATCGATTTTCCTTAGATAGAATTGAGGCGTAGTATCGAGTCGTGGAATCGAGGATTCTACTAGATTTACTAAAATAAGATATTTTCTATCCACGCTAGAAATTTATATGGGTTCTATAGAGTTTAACACTAAATATGTAGCAAAAAACGTACACATCAATGCTAGCTTACATTTATGGAACATATATGGGAGGGATATATATATAGAACATTTAAATCTTCAACATATGAAATTTACTTAGGAGGTTTATTAGAGTATGTGAATGGCCGATCACTTGTATAGATGACCAGTAGTGTTGAACCTTGAAGAGTATTGCTCTCCTTCTCCGATCAATATTGACGCATCCTTCTTCTCACGTCAATCCCATCCGTCGACAAGCCTGATCCTCAATTTCGATCTAGGGTTACAGAGAGCCAGATCAAAGGTGTCAACGGTTGAGTGTTTGGGCTTGGGAGGGGAATAAAGGGTCATGAGTCATGTGAAAAGGGATCTAGATAATGGCATATTTGTGCTACAACTAAACATATGGCTTAGATAAATTAGTAGAATCTGATATAGTCCAAAGCATAATCGGGATTCTACAAATTTCTACAGGATTCTATGATTTGGATCGCGACTCAACATGGATTCTACCTGATCCGGATTCATAGTGGGACTTGGATCGACATGCTTCCGTAGGGTCGTGAAGTCGTAGGATTCTAGGAGTCAAGTCGGGATTCTGACTACCTTGCTCCAAAGCCACTAATAGCGGAGAACAAGCGTAGAGATTATGGTCGGGTATGAAACCACCACAAAGTTATTCTTTCAAATCAATCCGTTGGGCTATTCCTATAAGTGTCACAAACAACCCTGGAGTTTTTACTAGAATAACACCTTAATATACAAATCAACCAAAACCCTAATGTCACCTAAATACTCCATTGTCACCTCAAGTATCCGTGGGCATGATTATACGATATGCATCACACAATCTCAGATTCATCCAACCAACATAAAAGTACTTCAAAGAGTGCCCCAAAGTTTCTACCGAAGAATCAAGAACGTGTGCCAACCCCTATGCATAGGTTCCCAATGTCACGAAACCCGCAAGTTGATCACCAAGACATACATCAAGTGTTCTCATAAAGACTCAATCCGATAAGATTACTTCAAAAGGGGAAACTCAATTCATCACAAAGGAGTAGAGGGGGAGAAACATCATAAGATCCAACTACAATAGCAAAGCTCGGGATACATCAAGATCGTGCCATAGAGGAACACGAGAGAGAACACGAGAGAGAGAGAGAGAGAGAGAGAGAGAGAGATCAAACACATAGCTACTGGTACATACCCTCAGCCCCGAGGGTGAACTACTCCCTCCTCGTCATGGAGAGTGCCGGGATGATGAAGATGGCCACCGGAGATGGATCCCCCCTCCGGCAGGGTACCGGAAAGGGGTCCCGATTGGTTTTTGGTGGTTCTGTAGTCTTGCGGCGGTGGAACTCCTGATCTATCTTCGGTTCTGGAAGTTTTAGGGTACGACGGTATATATGGGTGAAGGGGGAACGTCGGTGAAGCTACGGGGGCCCCACGAGGTAGGGGGCGCGCCCAGGGGGGAGGGCGCGCCCTCCACCCTCGTGACCGCCTCGTGGCTCTTCTGACGTGGGGTCCAAGTCCATCAGGTGGGTTTCCTTCCAAAAATAACTTCTCCAATTGATTTCGTTCCGTTTTGACTCCGTCTGATATTCCTTTTTCCTCGAAATACTGAAATAGGCATAAAACAGCAAATCTGGGCTGGGCCTCCGGTTAATAGGTTAGTCCCAAAAATAATATAAAAGCGGATAATAAAGCCCAATATTGCCTAAAACAGTAGATAAAGTAGCATGGAGCAATCAAAAATTATAGATACGTTGGAGACGTATCAAGCATCCCCAAGCTTAATTCCTACTCGTCCTCGAGTAGGTAAATGATAAAAAGAAGAATTTTTGATGCGGAGTGATACTTTGGCATAATTTCAATGTAATTCTTCTTACTTGTGATATGAATATTCAGATCCGAAACATTTAAGACAAAAGTTCATATTGACACAAAAATAATAATACTTCAAGCATGCTAACTAAGCAATTATGTCATCTCAAAATAGCATGGCCAAAGAAAGTTCATCCCTACTAAATCATATGGTTAAGCTATGCTTCATTTTCATCACACAAAGATGTTCCCAACTTCTATACCCCCGATGACAAGCCAAGCAATTGTTTCATACTTTTTGACGCGCTTCAGCTTTTTCAACCCTCACGCAATACATGAGCGCAAGCCATGGATATAGCACTATGGGTGGAATAGAATATGATGATGGGGATTGTGTGGAGGAGACAAAAAAAGGATAAAGTCTCACATTGACGAGGCTAATCAACGGGCTATGGAGATGCCCATCAATTGATGTCAATGCGAGGAGTAGGGATTGCCATGCAACGGATGCACTAGAGCTATAAGTATATGAAAGCTCTACAAAAGAAAACTAGTGGGTGTGCATCCAACTTGCTTGCTCATGAAGACCTAGGGCATTTGAGGAAGCCCATCGTAGGAATATACAAGCCAAGTTCTATAATGAAAAATTCCCACTAGTATATGAAAGCGACAAAATGAGAGACCCTCTATCATGAAGATCTTAGTGCTACTTTGAAGCACAATATATGAGACTCACTACATGAAGAACAAGGTGCTACTTTGAAGCACAAGTGTGGTAAAAGGATAGTATCATTGTCCCTTCTCTCTTTTTCTCTCATTTTTTTGGCCCTTTTTTTTGCCTTTCTCTTTTTTATTTTTTTTATTTTTTTTCGTCCGGAGTCTCATCCCGACTTATGGGGGAATCATAGTCTTCATCATCCTTTACTCAGTTGGGACAATTCTCTAATAATGATGATCATCACCCTTTTATTTTTCTTACAACTCAACAATTACAACTCGAAACTTAGAACAAAATATGACTCTATATGAATGCCTCCGGCGGTGTACCGGGATGGTGCAATGAATCAAGAGTGACATGTATGAAAAATAATGCGTGGTGGATTTGCCACAAATACGATGTCAACTACATGATCATGCAATGGCAATATGACAAAAGTAAAGTATGTCATGATAAGCGGAACAGTGGAAAGTTGCATGGCAATATATCTGGGAATGGCTATGGAAATGCCATAATAGGCAGGTATGGTGGCTGTTTTGAGGAAGATATAAGGAGGTTTATGTGTGATAGAGCGTATCGTATCATGGGGTTTGGATGCACCGGTGAAGTTTGCACCAACTCTCAAGGTGAGAAAGGGCAATGCACGGTACCGAAGAGGCTAGCAAATGCGGAAAGGTAAAAGTGCGTATAATCCATGGACTCACATTAGTCATAAAGAACTCATATACTTATTGCAAAAGTTTATTAGCCCTCGAAGCAAAGTACTACTACGCATGCTCCTAGGGGGATAGATTGGTAGGAAAAGACCATCGCTCATCCCCGACCGCCACTCATAAGGATGCACAAGCCAGGTACACTTCATGTTTCAAATTTGTTACACAACTTTACCCATACGTGCATGCTACGGGACTTGCAAACTTCAACACAAGTATTTCTCAAGTTCACAATTATCAACTAGCACGACTGTGATATTATTACCTCCATATCTCAAAACAATTATCAAGCATTAAATTTATCTTAGTATTCAATTCACTCAAAAGAAAGTTTCACATATCTTGAATACTAAGTATATTAACATTAAGCAAATTACCATGCTATTAACGACTCTCAAAATAATATAAGTGAAGCTGGTGTTCTTGATGTAGATACCAAGATGATGTAGACTCGTCCCTAAGTAGCCGAAACACCTTAGGAAACGGAAAAACCACAACTCAAAATCTCAAGGACAAAAGTCAAACGGTGGTAGCGGGAATGTGGTGGTGGTTGCGAAAGCTCAATGGGATTGCCTAAATGCAATGATGGGGTTTTGAGACGCAATGCGGAAGTCGAGGGTGACTATACAAGGTGTCGGAGTTGGAAGCACGGTCCCTAAGTAGCCGAAACACCTTAGGAGACACAACTCACAACACAAACAAAATTGGGTTAGGTTGGGATGGCGGAAGTGTGTGTTGGGTAAGTCTATGCGGAAGTTATGGTGGTGGTTGATGAAGAAGCAACCGTCCCTAAGTAGCCTAAACACCTTAGGAGACTCAAATCACAACTCAGACAACCTCAAATGTTATGGGGAACAAAATTGGTTAGGTTGCGGAAGTCGGTGGTGGTTATGCGGAGGATGTGGTGGAAGCCCTAGGCAAAGATGCCAAAGTTCCAAATTTTTGATGGAGTCAAATGTTGGTGAAACCTGTCTATAGGGATAGAGGATGTCAATAGCTACTCAACAAGCTAAAGAACGCGAAAATCGGACTCCGGATGTGAAAGTTATGGACAAAACGGTGAAACTCGGAACGCTGAAACTGGGAGGGCGGTAGTACCGCTTGGAAGGGCGGTAGTACCGCTTGTAAGCGGTAGTACCGCTTGGGATGGGCGGTAGTACCGTTCGTGTCGGGTTTTTTTCCGCAAAATCTGGCTCTGGGAGGGGCGGTAGTGCCGCTTGGAAGGGCGGTAGTACCGCTTGGAGGTACTAAGCGGTAGTGCCGCTCGGATGGGCGGTAGTACCGCTCATGACGGGATTCTTCGTAGATCGAATCGGGACGCGATTTTGGGGCGGAAATGGATGATTTCGGGGTCAAAATTGGAGAGATTTCGTGGATGGAAAGTGGGGAAACTTGGGGAGATGCTAGATCCACTCGAAACCAAGCAAATCCATGGATCAAATCCAACAAAACTTCATCAAACCAACAAATCAAAAAAAATTGGGGCTATTTTTGGTGGGGAATTTTCGAATTTAGGACGAAATCAACAAAACTAGGCTAGAAAACACAACGGGGAGGCTCCGAAATCGTGATCAACGTGGCTCATGATACCAAGATGATGTAGGGTGGAACCCTAGATGGCCGATCTTTCACGAAAGGAGCGAGATCCCTTGAAGAACACGACGAACACGGGGAAGAACGGAGAGAAAACACAAGGGGAAACACTTAAGAACAAGTCCAATCACACATCCACTAGACAATCAAACACAGAAGATCCACAAGGTACATGAACAACAAAGGGAAAGATACAAGGTAGCGTTCATCCCAATCCTTGGAGGAGTTGAGGTCTTGATATCCCGGAGGATCTTCTCACATGCTCACATGGAGGTCTTGAATCCAAGGTGGATCTTCTCCGTAGAGGGGCCGCGGTCTCTCTCTCGTGGAGTAGATCTGATATGGATGAGCAAAGCTCTATCTCTAATGAGCTACTACTTTGCTAACCCTAGAAAGGAGGTGGAGGTGGTCTATTTATAGTCTTAGCCACGAAGGGGTAAGTGGGAGAGGGATACAAGGCCAAAGGCCTGTGGCTGCGCACAGGCAGAGCGGTAGTGCCGCTTGGAGGCCTCTAGCGGTAGTACCGCTTGGTGCGGGCGGTAGTACCGCTCGTCCTGGGTCTTCTTCCTCCTTCTCTTCCATGCTTCTCTTGCGGATGGTGTAGTTGTTCCCTGGCGCTTGCACTCCTCCTCCTCATCCGTAGTGTTCCGACAATACCTATGCATGCACACGAGTGGAGTGTCAAGTAGTATACCATCCTCGAAGGGGTCAAGTGAGCACGTGTAAAGGAGATGATTCACCTTTGTGTATGTGAAGTAGATGTCGCACGTGTCACTCGCCGAACGGACTCTTGACATGGTGATGTCCATAGGATGCTCCGCATCATCTCCCCTCCCTTGGGAAAGATCCGACCTCGGATCGAAAACCAAATCACCATTGGAAAGAGATGGCTTCGCCGTGTAGAAGTGGACGTTCACCAAGTACTTGTCATCTTGAAGCTCGAAATGGGCACTCTCCAATGTCGCATCGTCTTGTGATTCCTTCAAAAGAAGTAAGGACAACAAACACTTGGAAAAACAAATGTGGTTAGCGTTAGGGCAAAACCAAGCATTCAAGAGGTGAGTCACCAAACAAGTGTCATCATCATGCAAAGTATATGGTTTGACAAAGGATTGTGACATGGTATGTAAGCACATAAATTGAGCACAAGCAAAGATATCATGGGGACAAGCATGTAAATGTGAGGTAGTGATGCAAATATGTGTAACAAGAGATTTAGCATCTACCTCAAAGTCATAGCAAGCATTCACAATTTGCTCAATGAAAGGTCTATGGTAGGCATATGACTCATTCACAACACCAAATAAAATGAAGTGTCTAAACACATGTGTCAAGTGCAAGACAATCCAAGCATAATGTGCATAGGGTGTAGTGAACATAGTGTGGCACTCAACACAATAGAAAGAGAAATTGTTCATCATGTGCGAGGCAATCAAGTCAAGCATGTATCAATCAATGAGACATGGCATATGTGAAGGAATGACATTATTGCAACCAAACATGTGATAGGAGCAAGTAATCCAAGATTTGGATGCAACACACAAGGCATATATATCATGATGCATGGTATTTGTAAAATGACAAGTCAAAGCAAGATCTCTAACAAGTGTGCAATCAAGTGATCCAAGATGAACAATAAGTCTCATCGTGCAAGCAACACAAGTAGTATGATCCGCAATATCCATGCTCAAGAAAGATGTCACCTTGAAGGCGTGTCCTTGTGCGTCCTTCATAATGCCGAAGCACAAGCAAGTGCGATGTAGAATCGTTGTGGTAGAAGGTGGTTCGCTCTCAAGAGCTCGAATGGTCAACTCACGTGACGTGGAAGTCGACACAAAGTCCATGTATCCTACACATGCACACAACAAAACAAAGAACGTATGTGCATGGTAGATAAACACATCATCCATCATGATGGTTCTCTTCTTTTGCACATAACCATTAGAAGCACAAGTGCATGAATAATATGATGCAACAATGGCTATATTCATGGCACGAGGTGTATGGTGCAAAGAGGTAAGACAAGCATGCTTCACAAGTAATATGTCAAAATCTCCAATTATATGTGAGAATTCTATGGGGGCAAACTCATTATCAAGACTAAGGGCATTGTTGCACTCAATACATGGCAAATCATCTAGCATGAGAGAGGCAACACATGGAGATAAATGACAAGAAGCAATCACAATCATGTGCAAAGCATGTAGATAGTTGTCATCAACCACATGAAATGAGCAAGTATGAATCATTGGTGATGCAACAAGGCAAGCAATCATAGTAATCAAGTCATGCAAGCTAGTGGAGCAAAGATGCAACACACTAGAGGAAATCATGGCAATCATGTCATGTGAGTAAAGAATAGGCATAGGCAATGTACATGACATATCGCAAGCACGAACACAAATCAAGATCATAGTATCATCATAGGCATGGGGCACAAAGCAATCATAGCAATAACAAACAATATCTCCACCACGCTTGCAAATACACATACAAGTACTAGAATCAATCATCATGTGTAATGCAAAGCATGGGTCACAAATGCATGGAAAAGGCATAGGAATGGGCATATCATGCAAAGTGAACATGGAAAGATGGGCAAAGGATATATAATGGACAACAATCCATAACCATGTGAGGGCCATGTACAAGAAATGCGCGAAGTCTTTGCGTGAAGAGAGCGGTGGGAAAGGCAATCCATGGGATCCCAAGTCATCTTTGCTCTCTAGAGCTCGTTTTGTCAACTCGTGGGATTGCGAGGTTGACAAGTATTCATGGGTACCTACACAAAAGAGACACAAACCAAAGAAATTGTGTGCATGGTAAATGTACACATCATCCATCATGATGTGCATGTGCAAGTGAGTGTTAGCACAAGATAAGCATCGCTCAAAGAAATTTGATGCATGGTATAAGAACATGTCATCCATCATGAAAGAATAGTTATTGTGTATGACACGATGGGGATGCAAATTTATCATAGAAGTATATGGCACATCAATAGCATGTTTATTCAAGGGAAGCATATTATGCACACAAGTATTGGGATCATGCAATGGATAGGATGAATCAAAATCTCCTAACATGTATGAGGAAACTATGGGTGCCTCCTCATGAGCAATATTGGAAACATCATATGGAGAAAATGGACAACATCCAAAACAATGCATATCCAAAGCTAGGTAGTCATGGCATGGCATATGAGATAAATGATGCAAAGGGAGCATATCAATATCATCACAAGAAAAACAAATGCCGATAACCATGTGCTTGTCATCTATGCCATAAGTGCAAATTGGGTTTAGTTTAATGGCATATACATAGTCACTATGAAGAGATTGCAAATATGACATATGATTGATCTCATGCATAGCATATGACAAGTCAAGCGGATTGTCAAACATGATGTGACCTAAAGAATTGTCACAAGAAATCCTATGTAACATGGCATCACAACTAATAGACTCCACATGAGAATCATAATATTCATCATAAATGGGCAAATCATCGCATGGGGAAATCATACTAGCATGAAGCATGGTAATAGGTTGATCAACATCACGCAAGCAATCAATGTCAAGAATGTCCACTAGTGGGACTAGAGCATCACCTTCACCTATGTTACCTTGTTCATTCCACTCGATTGGTGTAGGTGAGGTGGGAAAGACCAAATGGTGGTCATCTTCATCTTGATGGAACCATGTGGGGGGTGCATCATATTCCACCATGGCCATCGTCTTGTCCAAAGGAAGGACGTAGTCATCGCAAATCGGCGCATCATCATATATGGGACCTAGCACCAAATGAGAAGACACAATAGAGGTAGAGGTTAAGTCGTTAGAAATCATAGTGGCCTCACTCTTTCTATGTGGTGGCTCACTCACTCCCTCAATGTAGGTGCACTCAATCTCATGTATGGTGGAATCACTCATCTCACTCAAGTGGTGGGGGTTGTGGCTCTCCTCACATAGGAATTGGGGCAACTCATCACATATGTGGCTAGTGGTGAAGTCACTCTCACTCTCAATATGGTGGCACAAGTCACTCAAGTCATCATACGTCGCCGTGGTCGAAGGGAAAATCCCATGCTCAACCATCTTGTCGTTGTCACCATGGATGAAGGCCGAAGATGGCACATCATCGCTCTCGCCTCCTAAGATGGAAGCATCATACTTGCTCGTCACCAAGTCGCTCGCCTCCAAAGCTTGGTCCTTGAAGGTCTCCGTAGTCGTACTCGTCGCCGCACCATCTTGAAAAAGAGTCGTGGAGGACTCGGCATCATCAATGCCACAAAGAGGGATGGCGGTGAAGTCGAACTTGGGAGCATCGTCTTGGAGCTCATCGGGCTTGGACATCTTGGTGGTACTAGCCTCATGCTCATCGTCTTGGAGTTTGGTCTTCAAGAAGTGTGCTTGGGGTGGAGAAACCTTGGCCTTCATGAGTTCTTGTTCCGCCTTGAGAGCACCAATGTAGTTGTCATCGAGGGACTTGTAGTTCTCGAGGAAGATAGTCTTGGAGATGTCGTTGTTCAATCCCATCATGAAGTGGAACTTCATTGACATGGGGTCGTCCACGCCGGCTCGTCGCAAGGCAATCTTCATCTCCTTGAAGTACTCATCGATGGACTTGGATCCTTGGATGGTGTTCTCCAATTGGCGTAGAAGTTGTTCCGTGTAGGTTGGAGGCACAAACTCTCGCCGCAAAAATCTCTTCGTCTTGGGCCAACTCATGTAGTAGGTCTCCGAAGGTGTGTGAAGCCACCATGTCGAGGCGTAGTCGTGGAAGTTTCTTGTGGCGCACTTCACTTGATCTTTGGGAGGAACTTGATGTAGCTTGAGGTAGTCGTCCATAAAACGCTCCCACTCGAGATACTCCTCAGGTTCTAGAGTCCCATAGAAAGGAATCTCATGGTCGGTGTCGAGGTCGTAGTAGCTCGTGGAGGTCGTGGACTTGAGCTTGGGGAGCTTCTCTTGAGCGTAGTCTTGAGGTGCTTGTTGGCGAAGATGCCGTATATGCGAAGGCGAAGATGCCTTGAAGTCGCTTGACGAAGATGCCAAGGGAGATGGTGAAGTCGTTGAGCGGTTGTTGGTGTTGAGCTCTTGACCTTCACGTTCTTGGTGGTGATGGTGTCGATGCTGATGTGAGCTTGCCGGAGATGGTAGCTCAGAAGAATGTGCTCTTGAGTGTCTTCTCAAAGATGAGGAAGATCTCTTGTAGGACTTGATGAGGGCTTTGATCTCCTCCATTTGAGCTTGCATCTTGGCGTCGTTGGAATTGTTCGTGGCATCGAACTCGTCGTTGTTGTTGTAGACCGAGGGTGAAATGCCTTGCCTATCCACCACAAGACTCGAGTAGAGGTGAGTAGGAAATGAGAGAAACAATACCAAGTTACCTTTTCCCAAAGTTGAGGATATATCTCGTTTCACTCAATGTGAGATGAAAGAATAGTGGAATTGGTACCGGACTTGTTGACTCACACCTACAAACTAAAGCTTATGGTGTGGCTCGGTGAGGATAGTGGCACAAAAATTTAATGCAAAATGTTAGCAAGAGTCAATAATGTGGAAAGAGATTCACAAATTCGCAAGTGAAACAAGTAGACCAATAGCAAAGAATGGCACACGGAAACACACACACGGATAGATAGATGGGGTCGTGCAACCAAGGAATGAGCACAAAATGTGGAGTCCACGGAAAACGCTCGTGTTGCACAACTCAAGAGAGACGCTAGCACGATTGCTCTATAGGTGGATACGACACTTGTGCACAACCTATGATATGCAAAATGGATAAACTTCTATCCCAAGTATGCTATATATGTATGGTTCCCGGTGTTTCTCTCAAGATGATCCAAGATGATCGGATATGACAATCTTATATGCAATGTGGTATGATGCTATGGCACTTGCTTACAAGATCTTTGCTCTTATCTTTTGCTTAAAAGCTTTATTCTCTCTTTTTTTGTATGTATGGCCACTTTGCGAAATGCACAAACCAAGATAGCAATTTTGTATATGCGGGAACAATCTTGTGACACAAGGGATGATATGATACCAATATGATATGGTATGTATGCAATGGGAGGTGTAGACCACTAATGTGCACAAGTAACGTTGCCGGGCAATACTCAAATGGCTAGTCTCGATAGGTAAGTGACGCAAAATGGGCTAGGGGTTATCAATGCAATGTGCAAGGGAAATATACAATGGTGTCGTCGAGGTTACCGTCCATTGCAATGATGAGTGCTGGTGTTCTTGATGTAGATACCAAGATGATGTAGACTCGTCCCTAAGTAGCCGAAACACCTTAGGAAACGGAAAAACCACAACTCAAAATCTCAAGGACAAAAGTCAAACGGTGGTAGCGGGAATGTGGTGGTGGTTGCGAAAGCTCAATGGGATTGCCTAAATGCAATGATGGGGTTTTGAGACGCAATGCGGAAGTCGAGGGTGACTATACAAGGTGTCGGAGTTGGAAGCACGGTCCCTAAGTAGCCGAAACACCTTAGGAGACACAACTCACAACACAAACAAAATTGGGTTAGGTTGGGATGGCGGAAGTGTGTGTTGGGTAAGTCTATGCGAAAGTTATGGTGGTGGTTGATGAAGAAGCATCCGTCCCTAAGTAGCCTAAACACCTTAGGAGACTCAAATCACAACTCAAACAACCTCAAATGTTATGGGGAACAAAATTGGTTAGGTTGCGGAAGTCGGTGGTGGTTATGCGGAGGATGTGGTGGAAGCCCTAGGCAAAGATACCAAAGTTCCAAATTTTTGATGGAGTCAAATGTTGGTGAAACCTGTCTAGAGGGATAGAGGATGTCAATAGCTACTCAACAAGCTAAAGAACGCGAAAATCGGACTCCGGATGTGAAAGTTATGGACAAAACGGTGAAACTCGGAACGCTGAAACTGGGAGGGGCGGTAGTACCGCTTGGAAGGGCGGTAGTACCGCTTGGGATGGGCAGTAGTACCGTTCGTGTCGGGTTTTTTCGCAAAATCTGGCTCTGGGAGGGGCGGTAGTGCCGCTTGGAAGGGCGGTAGTACCGCTTGGAGGTGCTAAGCGGTAGTGCCGCTCGGATGGGCGGTAGTACCGCTCATGACGGGATTCTTCGCAGATCGAATCGGGACGCGATTTTGGGGCGGAAATGGATGATTTAGGGGTCAAAATTGGAGAGATTTCGTGGATGGAAAGTGGGGAAACTTGGGGAGATGCTAGATCCACTCGAAACCAAGCAAATCCATGGATCAAATCCAACAAAACTTCATCAAACCAACAAATCAAAAAAAATTTGGGGCTATTTTTGGTGGGGAATTTTCGAATTTAGGACGAAATCAACAAACTAGGCTAGAAAACACAACGGGGAGGCTCCGAAATCGTGATCAACGTGGCTCATGATACCAAGATGATGTAGGGTGGAACCCTAGATGGCCGATCTTTCACGAAAGGAGCGAGATCCCTCGAAGAACACGACGAACACGGGGAAGAACGGAGAGAAAACACAAGGGGAAACACTCAAGAACAAGTCCAATCACACATACACTAGACAATCAAACACACAAGATCCACAAGGTACATGAACAACAAAGGGAAAGATACAAGGTAGCGTTCATCCCAATCCTTGGAGGAGTTGAGGTCTTGATATCCCGGAGGATCTTCTCACATGCTCACATGGAGGTCTTGAATCCAAGGTGGATCTTCTCCGTAGAGGGGCCGCGGTCTCTCTCTCGTGGAGTAGATCCGATATGGATGAGCAAAGCTCTATCTCTAATGAGCTACTACTTTTCTAACCCTAGAAAGGAGGTGGAGGTGGTCTATTTATAGTCTTAGCCACGAAGGGGTAAGTGGGAGAGGGATACAAGGCCAAAGGCCCGTGGCTGCGCACAGGCAGAGCGGTAGTGCCGCTTGGAGGCCTCTAGCGGTAGTACCGCTTGGTGCGGGCGGTAGTACCGCTCGTCCTGGGTCTTCTTCCTCCTTCTCTTCCATGCTTCTCTTGCGGATGGTGTAGTTGTTCCCTGGCGCTTGCACTCCTCCTCCTCGTCCGTAGTGTTCCGACAATACCTATGCATGCACACGAGTGGAGTGTCAAGTAGTATACCATCCTCGAAGGGGTCAAGTGAGCACGTGTAAAGGAGATGATTCACCTTTGTGTATGTGAAGTAGATGTCGCACGTGTCACTCGCCGAACGGACTCTTGACATGGTGATGTCCATAGGATGCTCCGCATCATCTCCCCTCCCTTGGGAAAGATCCGACCTCGGATCGAAAACCAAATCACCATTGGAAAGAGATGGCTTCGCCGTGTAGAAGTGGACGTTCACCAAGTACTTGTCATCTTGAAGCTCGAAATGGGCACTCTCCAATGTCGCATCGTCTTGTGATTCCTTCAAAAGAAGTAAGGACAACAAACACTTGGAAAAACAAATGTGGTTAGCGTTAGGGCAAAACCAAGCATTCAAGAGGTGAGTCACCAAACAAGTGTCATCATCATGCAAAGTATATGGTTTGACAAAGGATTGTGACATGGTATGTAAGCACATAAATTGAGCACAAGCAAAGATATCATGGGGACAAGCATGTAAATGTGAGGTAGTGATGCAAATATGTGTAACAAGAGATTTAGCATCTACCTCAAAGTCATAGCAAGCATTCACAATTTGCTCAATGAAAGGTCTATGGTAGGCATATGACTCATTCACAACACCAAATAAAATGAAGTGTCTAAACACATGTGTCAAGTGCAAGACAATCCAAGCATAATGTGCATAGGGTGTAGTGAACATAGTGTGGCACTCAACACAATAGAAAGAGAAATTGTTCATCATGTGCGAGGCAATCAAGTCAAGCATGTATCAATCAATGAGACATGGCATATGTGAAGGAATGACATTATTGCAACCAAACATGTGATAGGAGCAAGTAATCCAAGATTTGGATGCAACACACAAGGCATATATATCATGATGCATGGTATTTGTAAAATGACAAGTCAAAGCAAGATCTCTAACAAGTGTGCAATCAAGTGATCCAAGATGAACAATAAGTCTCATCGTGCAAGCAACACAAGTAGTATGATCCGCAATATCCATGCTCAAGAAAGATGTCACCTTGAAGGCGTGTCCTTGTGCGTCCTTCATAATGCCGAAGCACAAGCAAGTGCGATGTAGAATCGTTGTGGTAGAAGGTGGTTCGCTCTCAAGAGCTCGAATGGTCAACTCACGTGACGTGGAAGTCGACACAAAGTCCATGTATCCTACACATGCACACAACAAAACAAAGAACGTATGTGCATGGTAGATAAACACATCATCCATCATGATGGTTCTCTTCTTTTGCACATAACCATTAGAAGCACAAGTGCATGAATAATATGATGCAACAATGGCTATATTCATGGCACGAGGTGTATGGTGCAAAGAGGTAAGACAAGCATGCTTCACAAGTAATATGTCAAAATCTCCAATTATATGTGAGAATTCTATGGGGGCAAACTCATTATCAAGACTAAGGGCATTGTTGCACTCAATACATGGCAAATCATCTAGCATGAGAGAGGCAACACATGGAGATAAATGACAAGAAGCAATCACAATCATGTGCAAAGCATGTAGATAGTTGTCATCAACCACATGAAATGAGCAAGTATGAATCATTGGTGATGCAACAAGGCAAGCAATCATAGTAATCAAGTCATGCAAGCTAGTGGAGCGAAGATGCAACACACTAGAGGAAATCATGGCAATCATGTCATGTGAGTAAAGAATAGGCATAGGCAATGTACATGACATATCGCAAGCACGAACACAAATCAAGATCATAGTATCATCATAGGCATGGGGCACAAAGCAATCATGGCAATAACAAACAATATCTCCACCACGCTTGCAAATACACATACAAGTACTAGAATCAATCATCATGTGTAATGCAAAGCATGGGTCACAAATGCATGGAAAAGGCATAGGAATGGGCATATCATGCAAAGTGAACATGGAAAGATGGGCAAAGGATATATAATGGACAACAATCCATAACCATGTGAGGGCCATGTACAAGAAATGCGCGAAGTCTTTGCGTGAAGAGAGCGGTGGGAAAGGCAATCCATGGGATCCCAAGTCATCTTTGCTCTCTAGAGCTCGTTTTGTCAACTCGTGGGATTGCGAGGTTGACAAGTATTCATGGGTACCTACACAAAAGAGACACAAACCAAAGAAATTGTGTGCATGGTAAATGTACACATCATCCATCATGATGTGCATGTGCAAGTGAGTGTTAGCACAAGATAAGCATCGCTCAAAGAAATTTGATGCATGGTATAAGAACATGTCATCCATCATGAAAGAATAGTTATTGTGTATGACACGATGGGGATGCAAATTTATCATAGAAGTATATGGCACATCAATAGCATGTTTATTCAAGGGAAGCATATTATGCACACAAGTATTGGGATCATGCAATGGATAGGATGAATCAAAATCTCCTAACATGTATGAGGAAACTATGGGTGCCTCCTCATGAGCAATATTGGAAACATCATATGGAGAAAATGGACAACATCCAAAACAATGCATATCCGAAGCTAGGTAGTCATGCATGGCATATGAGATAAATGATGCAAAGGGAGCATATCAATATCATCACAAGAAAAACAAATGCCGATAACCATGGGCTTGTCATCTATGCCATAAGTGCAAATTGGGTTTAGTTTAATGGCATATACATAGTCACTATGAAGAGATTGCAAATATGACATATGACTGATCTCATGCATAGCATATGACAAGTCAAGCGGATTGTCAAACATGATGTGACCTAAAGAATTGTCACAAGAAATCCTATGTAACATGGCATCACAACTAATAGACTCCACATGAGAATCATAATATTCATCATAAATGGGCAAATCATCGCATGGGGAAATCATACTAGCATGAAGCATGGTAATAGGTTGATCAACATCACGCAAGCAATCAATGTCAAGAATGTCCACTAGTGGGACTAGAGCATCACCTTCACCTATGTTACCTTGTTCATTCCACTCGATTGGTGTAGGTGAGGTGGGAAAGACCAAATGGTGGTCATCTTCATCTTGATGGAACCATGTGGGGGGTGCATCATATTCCACCATGGCCATCGTCTTGTCCAAAGGAAGGACGTAGTCATCGCAAATCGGCGCGTCATCATATATGGGACCTAGCACCAAATGAGAAGACACAATAGAGGTAGAGGTTAAGTCGTTAGAAATCATAGTGGCCTCACTCTTTCTATGTGGTGGCTCACTCACTCCCTCAATGTAGGTGCACTCAATCTCATGTATGGTGGAATCACTCATCTCACTCAAGTGGTGGGGGTTGTGGCTCTCCTCACATAGGAATTGGGGCAACTCATCACATATGTGGCTAGTGGTGAAGTCACTCTCACTCTCAATATGGTGGCACAAGTCACTCAAGTCATCATACGTCGCCGTGGTCGAAGGGAAAATCCCATGCTCAACCATCTTGTCGTTGTCACCATGGATGAAGGCCGAAGATGGCACATCATCGCTCTCGCCTCCTAAGATGGAAGCATCATACTTGCTCGTCACCAAGTCGCTCGCCTCCAAAGCTTGGTCCTTTAAGGTCTCCGTAGTCGTACTCGTCGCCGCACCATCTTGAAAAAGAGTCGTGGAGGACTCGGCATCATCAATGCTACAAATAGGGATGGCGGTGAAGTCGAACTTGGGAGCATCGTCTTGGAGCTCATCGGGCTTGGACATCTTGGTGGTACTAGCCTCATGCTCGTCGTCTTGGAGTTTGGTCTTCAAGAAGTGTGCTTGGGGTGGATAAACCTTGGCCTTCATGAGTTCTTGTTCCGCCTTGAGAGCACCAATGTAGTTGTCATCGAGGGACTTGTAGTTCTCGAGGAAGATAGTCTTGGAGATGTCGTTGTTCAATCCCATCATGAAGTGGAACTTCATTGACATGGGGTCGTCCACGCCGGCTCGTCGCAAGGCAATCTTCATCTCCTTGAAGTACTCGTCGATGGACTTGGATCCTTGGATGGTGTTCTCCAATTGGCATAGAAGTTGTTCCGTGTAGGTTGGAGGCACAAACTCTCGCCGCAAAACTCTCTTCGTCTTGGGCCAACTCATGTCGTAGGTCTCCGAAGGTGTGTGAAGCCACCATGTCGAGGCGTAGTCGTGGAAGTTTCTTGTGGTGCACTTCACTTGATCGTCGGGAGGAACTTAATGTAGCTTGAGGTAGTCGTCCATCAAACGCTCCCACTCGAGATACTCCTCAGGTTCTAGAGTCCCATAGAAAGGAATCTCATGGTCGGTGTCGAGGTCGTAGTAGCTCGTGGAGGTCGCGGACTTGAGCTTGGGGAGCTTCTCTTGAGCGTAGTCTTGAGGTGCTTGTTGGCGAAGATGCCGTATATGCGAAGGCGAAGATGCCTTGAAGTCGCTTGACGAAGATGCCAAGGGAGATGGTGAAGTCATTGAGCGGTTGTTGGTGTTGAGCTCTTGACCTTCACGTTCTTGGTGGTGATGGTGTCGATGCCGATGTGAGCTTGCCGGAGATGGTAGCTCGGAAGAATGTGCTCTTGAGTGTCTTCTCGAAGATGAGGAAGATCGCTTGTAGGACTTGATGAGGGCTTTGATCTCCTCCATTTGAGCTTGCATCTTGGCGTCGTTGGAATTGTTCGTGGCATCGAACTCGTCGTTGTTGTTGTAGACCGAGGGTGAAATGCCTTGCCTATCCACCACAAGACTCGAGTAGAGGTGAGTAGGAAATGAGAGAAACAATACCAAGTTACCTTTTCCCAAAGTTGAGGATATATCTCGTTTCACTCAATGTGAGATGAAAGAATAGTGGAATTGGTACCGGACTTGGTCACTCACACCTACAAACTAAAGCTTATGGTGTAGCTCGGTGAGGATAGTGGCACAAAAATTTAATGCAAAATGTTAGCAAGAGTCAATAATGTGGAAAGAGATTCACAAATTCGCAAGTGAAACAAGTAGACCAATAGCAAAGAATGGCACACGGAAACACACACACGGATAGATAGATGGGGTCGTGCAACCAAGGAATGAGCACAAAATGTGGAGTCCACGGAAAACGCTCGTGTTGTACAACTCAAGAGAGACGCTAGCACGATTGCTCTATAGGAGGATACGACACTTGTGCACAACCTATGATATGCAAAATGGATAAACTTCTATCCCAAGTATGCTATATATGTATGGTTCCCGGTGTTTCTCTCAAGATGATCCAAGATGATCGGATATGACAATCTTATATGCAATGTGGTATGATGCTATGGCACTTGCTTACAAGATCTTTGCTCTTCTATTTTGCTTAAAGGCTTTATTCTCTCTTTTTTTGTATGTATGGCCACTTTGCGAAATGCACAAACCAAGATAGCAATTTTGTATATGCGGGAACAATCTTGTGACACAAGGGATGATATGATACCAATATGATATGGTATGTATGCAATGGGAGGTGTAGACCACTAATGTGCACAAGTAACGTTGCCGGGCAATACTCAAATGGCTAGTCTCGATAGGTAAGTGACGCAAAATGGGCTAGGGGTTATCAATGCAATGTGCAAGGGAAATATACAATGGTGTCGTCGAGGTTACCGTCCATTGCAATGATGAGTGCTGGTGTTCTTGATGTAGATACCAAGATGATGTAGACTCGTCCCTAAGTAGCCGAAACACCTTAGGAAATGGAAAAACCACAACTCAAAATCTCAAGGACAAAAGTCAAACGGTGGTAGCGGGAATGTGGTGGTGGTTGCGAAAGCTCAATGGGATTGCCTAAATGCAATGATGGGGTTTTGAGACGCAATGCGGAAGTCGAGGGTGACTATACAAGGTGTCGGAGTTGGAAGCACGGTCCCTAAGTAGCCGAAACACCTTAGGAGACACAACTCACAACACAAACAAAATTGGGTTAGGTTGGGATGGCGGAAGTGTGTGTTGGGTAAGTCTATGCGGAAGTTATGGTGGTGGTTGATGAAGAAGCAACCGTCCCTAAGTATCCTAAACACCTTAGGAGACTCAAATCACAACTCAAACAACCTCAAATGTTATGGGGAACAAAATTGGTTAGGTTGCGGAAGTCGGTGGTGGTTATGCGGAGGATGTGGTGGAAGCCCTAGGCAAAGATGCCAAAGTTCCAAATTTTTGATGGAGTCAAATGTTGGTGAAACCTGTCTAGAGGGATAGAGGATGTCAATAGCTACTCAACAAGCTAAAGAACGCGAAAATCGGACTCCGGATGTGAAAGTTATGGACAAAACGGTGAAACTCGGAACGCTGAAACTGGGAGGGGCGGTAGTACCGCTTGGAAGGGCGGTAGTACCGCTTGGGATGGGCAGTAGTACCGCTTGAGATGGGCGGTAGTACCGTTCGTGTCGGGTTTTTTTCGCAAAATCTGGCTCTGGGAGGGGCGGTAGTGCCGCTTGGAAGGGCGGTAGTACCGCTTGGAGGTGCTAAGCGGTAGTGCCGCTCGGATGGGCGGTAGTACCGCTCATGACGGGATTCTTCGCAGATCGAATCGGGACGCGATTTTGGGGCGGAAATGGATGATTTCGGGGTCAAAATTGGAGAGATTTCGTGGATGGAAAGTGGGGAAACTTGGGGAGATGCTAGATCCACTCGAAACCAAGCAAATCCATGGATCAAATCCAACAAAACTTCATCAAACCAACAAATCAAAAAAAAATTGGGGCTATTTTTGGTGGGGAATTTTCGAATTTAGGACGAAATCAACAAAACTAGGCTAGAAAACACAACGGGGAGGCTCCGAAATCGTGATCAACGTGGCTCATGATACCAAGATGATGTAGGGTGGAACCCTAGATGGCCGATCTTTCACGAAAGGAGCGAGATCCCTCGAAGAACATGACGAACACGGGGAAGAACGGAGAGAAAACACAAGGGGAAACACTCAAGAACAAGTCCAATCACACATCCACTAGACAATCAAACACACAAGATCCACAAGGTACATGAACAACAAAGGGAAAGATACAACGTAGCGTTCATCCCAATCCTTGGAGGAGTTGAGGTCTTGATATCCCGGAGGATCTTCTCACATGCTCACATGGAGGTCTTGAATCCAAGGTGGATCTTCTCCGTAGAGGGGCCGCGGTCTCTCTCTCGTGGAGTAGATCCGATATGGATGAGCAAAGCTCTATCTCTAATGAGCTACTACTTTTCTAACCCTAGAAAGGAGGTGGAGGTGGTCTATTTATAGTCTTAGCCACGAAGGGGTAAGTGGGAGAGGGATACAAGGCCAAAGGCCCGTGGCTGCGCACAGGCAGAGCGGTAGTACCGCTTGGGAGGACGGTAGTACCGCTTGCAAGCGGTAGTGCCGCTTGGAGGCCTCTAGCGGTAGTACCGCTTGGTGTGGGCGGTAGTACCGCTCGTCCTGGGTCTTCTTCCTCCTTCTCTTCCATGCTTCTCTTGCGGATGGTGTAGTTGTTCCCTGGCGCTTGCACTCCTCCTCGTCGTCCGTAGTGTTCCGACAATACCTATGCATGCACACGAGTGGAGTGTCAAGTAGTATACCATCCTCGAAGGGGTCAAGTGAGCACGTGTAAAGGAGATGATTCACCTTTGTGTATGTGAAGTAGATGTCGCACGTGTCACTCGCCGAACGGACTCTTGACATGGTGATGTCCATAGGATGCTCCGCATCAATGCGGCCGAGCGATCCGCCGGTTAATTATTAGCATTTACCTTATATTTTTATATAGAGGGAGTACTTTTTTATTCGGTATAACCATTTATCATAGATAGAAGTCGTTATTTTGCATGTTACGCATCCGCCGGCTGATCTTTGGGCCGCGAGCCATCAGGTTTACCGCATCAAGCGGCCGAACGCGCCTCCACTACTTCAACACAGGTCTTGTTGCAGAATTATTTCTGTAACACATGTCTTGTTGCAGTTTTTTTTTTCAACTAAGGTTTTGTTGAAACTTATTTTTCAACCGAAGTTTTGTTGCAGAAAAAATTCGTAAGAAAAGTCTTGTTGGAAAACGTAGACCCCTCGTAGAGCATCGCAACACCACATATGTTTCAGAAGCATAGCTCCTGTTACAGAACCGAGTTCAACAAATTGTTGTATGCGGGACCTCACTTAGACGCGTGTCACGCAGGGGAGATGGCGGTCGCGGCCGCTGTGATCCGTCAGGTGATGGTAAGTGTTTCCGAGAACCCGAAAAAATTGACTTAAACGCACTTGAAGCTATGGTTGCAATTACAGGGCCAGCCAGAATGGCGCTCTCTCCCCCCTCGTTCTCCCTCCTCCTGGGGCGGTGTTGCCTCGCGGCCCTCCTTCGTCGGTGTTCCCCTCCCGTGCGGCGCCCCTCCACCTCTCTCCTCGAAAGTCCCCTCCGGGCTCCTCGCCGGCGGCGAGCCCCACCTCCTCCCTCCCCTTGGTTCCCCCCTCTGTGCTGCGGCTCCATCTGTGTCCCGGTTCAACAGGTTTTGGGCGCTCGACTCGGACGACTCCGGCTTGGATTTTGAGGCTCCTCCGCTTCCCCCTCGTCCGGATCTGGTGGTAGGCCCGTCGTCTTTTCTGGCGGTGGGTCGCCGGCGCAAGTTTGCTCCGGGTGGCAGGGGGCGGTCGGTCGGGCTGGGCGTGGATGCGGATGGCTGGTGCCGTGTGGCTCGCGGTCGCCGGCGTGCTGCCTCATGGTCTCTGGATGTCCCTCTGGCTGGCTCGGGGTTGGCCGTGGTGGTGTTGCCGGCGTCCTCCCCTCCGGCGGTCTCCTCCCCTGGCTCTCCTTCGGTCGTGGTCCCCGCTTCCGCGGCGGCGGCGCTGCCCGTGCGAACCCTAGATCTGGGGACGGGGCCGGCGCCGGTGCCTCGGGCTGGGCCGTTGGCTCCTTTCGGTGTCGTTGGGCCGGGTGGTCCTGTTTCGGCTCCTTTGTTGGTCTCCCCTGTTGACTTCCCCCCTCCTATCTTTGGACCTTGGGCCAAGGTTGGCCCAGATCCAGCCCACTCCTCCCCCGGCCCCTCCTGGCGACCTTGGCCTGGCCAGCTCTGGCTATTTATGGGTTCGGAAGGGGGCGGTTCCTCCGTTTCTAGGTTCTCCTGCTTCTCCCTCTGACCTGCGCCGTCACCGTCTCCCCATTCGCCGCTTCGTGAGATCTCCCCCTCCACCTCCTCTCCTCCTCCCCTTTGCGGCGGTTGCCGTGATGGATCGTTCCCGTGGGTCCTCCAGCGAGGCGGTCTCTGGCCACAAGCGGGGGCGCGACGGATCTGGCGACGCCGGCGCGGATTTGGAGTACGAGGCTTCGCTCCGTGCCAAGCTCCATGCCTCGCTCGCTCCTGGCGCGGGGGCTTCGGAGGTGGCCGGGGCGTCTCCTCGTGTTTCTGGATCTGGGCTGGCGAACCCTCCACCTCCTGTGTCTGTTGTTCCGGTGGCTGCGGCCGACCCCTGGGAGCAGGCGGCGCTGGGGAGCCGTGCGGGCTCCTCGGGGCCCTCCTCGTCTCCTCCCTCGCGTGTCCCCCAGGGTGGTGGGCCGCCGCGGGCGCCGGCGGTGGCTGGTGATGGTCCTGCTCGCTTCGTCCCCCGTGGTGTGTTGGGGCCCCCGGCTCGCCGCCCCTTTGGCTCTGCCTTGGGGCGTGGCGCCGGTGCGGGTGCCGGCTCCTCTGGTGATGGTATTCTTCCTTCCCCTCCCCCTCATGGCTCTGGCCGCAATCCAACTTATTCCCAGGTCTCCAATCCCACCCTCACCTGCTTCACCTACCACCGTCCTGGCCATTTCCAGTCTCGGTGTGAAAACCCCCCGTTTTGCCTCATCTGTAGGGAGGACGGCCACCTTATGGTGGATTGCCAAAGTCGTGTCAAACCTCCTTCCTTTGTCCACTACGGGATTGGCCTCCCTGGCTGCTCGTTCTTTGCTCTTGATAAGGAGGTGCCTGTAGTCGCTCCCAATCCCTTGCTCTCCAATGTCGGCATCATTTCTATTCAGGATAAACGCATCTCCTCCCAGGCGCTTCTGGATGAACTTCAGCTGTGGGACGATGGCGGGTGGGACTGGCAGATTCGCCAGTTATCTGACTCAGAGTTTGCTACTACATTTCCCTCTAAAGAGAGTCTTCGCATGATTTCCTCCTGTACCAGTTTCACGCTCCCTCTAAACCAGCTTGTGGTATCGGTCAAGGCCGCCTCCAATGGATCTAAGGCCATTGCGTCCCTCTCTGATGTCTGGGTGCTCGTGGATGATGTGCCTCCTAACATGCGCACCTCGAACTTTCTGATGGCCTTTGGAGTGCTCATTGGCAAACCCATTGAAGTTGATCAAACCTCGCTCTCTGTTATTGGACCTGTTCGCCTTCGAGTTTGGTGTGTTGATCCTATCTGCATTCGTGGTTCTGTCGATGTTTTCCCGGCGGCGGGTGGATTCAGGCTTCGGGTCCGGGTGGAGGGTGCCCCGGGCGCTGACTCTTCACCCCCTCCTCCTCCTCCTCCGGCCTCCGGCCATGATGACAAGAGTAAGGACGGTGATGGGGGCCACGATGATTCGATGCATGGCACTGATCCTCGCTTCACTCAGTCCGAATGGGATGGGATGTCCCTTGAAGAACAAGATTTGATGAAAGATTGTGCTTGTAACGCCCTCGATGCGGCTATATCTCCCACGTGTCGAGGCACGACTTAGAGGCATAACCGCATTGAAAGCAATGTCGCAAGTGAGGTAATCTTCACACAACCCATGTAATACATAAGGGAAAAGAGATACATAGTTGGCTTACAGTCGCCACTTCACACAATACATAAATAAACATCCATCATTCAAATTACACTCAAGGTCCGACTACGCTACCAAAATGAAAGAAGACTACCCCAAATGCTACATAGATCCCCGGATCACCCCAACTGGGCTCCACTACTGATCATCTGGAAAAGAAACATAGTAACGGCCACGTTCCTCGTCGAACTCCCAAGTGAGCTCGTTTGCGTCATCTACACTGGCATCGTTGGTACCTGCAACTGTTTTGGTAGAATATGTGAGTCACGGGGACTCAGCAATCTCACACCCGCGAGATCAAGACTATTTAAGCTTTTAGGTAGGATGAGGTTGTGAGGTGGAGCTGCAGCAAGCGACTAGCATATATGGTGGCTATCAACGCAAAAGAGAGCGAGAAGAGAAGCAAGGCACGGTCGTGAAACTAGATGTGATCAAGAAGTGATCCTAGAACAACCTACATCAAACATAACTCCAACACCGCGTTCACTTCCCGGACCCTGCCGAGAAAAGACCATCACGGTTACACACGCGGTTGATGTGTTTTAATTAAGGTCAACTTCGGGTTTTCTACAACCGGACATCAACAAATTCCCATCTGCCTCATAACCGCGGGCACGGCTTTCGAAAGATAATACCCTGCAGGGGTGTCCCAACTTAGCCCATGATAAGCTCTCACGGTCAACGAAGGATATTCCTTCTACCGGGAAGATCCGATCAATCTCGGAATCCCGGACTACAAGACATTTCGACAGCAATAAAACAAGTCCAGCAAAGCCGCCCGATTGTGCCGACAAATCCTGATAGGAGCTGCACATATCTCGGTCTCAGGGCACATCCGGATTGTCCAAACTTCCGGTAGGCCAGTCCAGAGTTGCCCCTGGCGACCACCGGCGGCTGACGGTTCGGACCAACACTCGAAGGAGCACTGGCCCGGGGGGGTTAAAATAAAGATGACCCTTGAGTCTGCAGAACCCAAGGGAAAAAGGCTTAGGTGGCAAATGGTAAAACCAAAGTTGGGCCTTGCTGGAGGAGTCTTATTCAAAGCGAACTGTCAAGGGGGTCCCATAAATCACCCAACCGTGTAAGGAACGCAAAATCCGGGAACATAACACCGGTATGACGGAAACTAGGGTGGCAAAAGTGGAACAAAACACCAGGCATAAGGCCGAGCCTTCCACCCTTTACCAAGTATATAGATGCATTGATTAAATAAGAGGTATTGTGATATCCCAACAAGTAAACGTGTTCCAACAAGGAACAACAAGTCCATGTTCCAACAAGGAACAAACTTCATCTTCACCTGCAACTAACAACGCTATAAGAGGGGCTGAGCAAAGCGGTAACATAGCCAATCAACGGTTTGCTAGGACATGGATGGTTAGGAGCTGACATGGCAATATAGGAGGCATGATATAGCAAGTGGTAGGTATCGCAGCATAGGCATAGCAAAAGAGCGAGCATCTAGCAAGCAAAGATAGAAGTGATTTCGAGGGTATGGTCATCTTGCCTGCAAGGTTCTCAGAGTTGTCGAAAGCTTGATCCTCGAAAGCGTTCTCAACAGGTTCCTCGTTCACGTACTCGTCTCCCGGCTCTACCCACAACAAGAACACAAGCAAAGGGAAACCAATATCAATCACGATGCAATGCGCAAGCAACATGATGCAAAACATGGCATGATATGCGAGATGTGATATGCAATGCATATGCATGCTCCGGGAGGACAAGGATGAACAAGGCATAATCTTGGCAAACCAAATATTCCACTGGATAGGTGAGGTGATTTCGGTTGAAATCGATATAAAGATCACCGGAATCGGATGCACGGTTTGCAAATGACAAGCAAAACAAGAATGACAAGAATCTGCCATTAACAGCATGATGCTGCATAGCAAGCAACAAGAAATTAAGCTACTGCACTCAAACATATCAACAAAGCATATGACAGTAGTCTACTCAAGATGCTTGACAAAAGATGAACCCTGAGCTACGGCTAAATCACACCACAACAGGTTCAAACAAGCATGGCAAAAGAGCAAAAGATAACAGGTTCACAGACTTGGTAAAAATAACAACATAGCAGAAACTAACATCAGAATGACATGTTTAGAGCAATGAAACAACATGCTACAGGATCAGGACATAGCAAAATAAGGCATGGAATGAATCTACTCAAAGCACTTGAAGAAAGTCCCTTACTGACCATAAGCCAAAAAGGATCAGAAAATATGATTACGCCCATGTCAATTAAGCAACTTTCGTTACAGGTTTCAGACTTAGCAGAAAACTGGACATGTCAAAAACAGATAACAAGTAGGCATGTTTACGAGCTCGATGCACTCACTACAGAGAATTGCATGATAAAATAAGCATACATACATCAAGAAGACATGGCATAGAAGCTATACATGTCAAGAACAACATCATAGCATGTAAGGACCAACTACAACAAGCTTGGCAAAATCGAATAACATGTAAACAATCTGCCAGCAACATTCTATAGCAAAAGTAGATCTCAATTGTCTCAATCTATGGCACTCCATAAATACCAACAAAGGCATGGATGGATAGATAAAATACATATGCTCAAAACACCCTTACTGATCATGCTCAAAATATGCATAGATCTCTCGGAAACAACATGAACACATGGCATAAAAATAACAGCAGGCAGGGACTTAGTGAAATCACTAAGTCTCTGAAAACAGCAACATCAAGTGCCCTAGTTTGCATGCTTGTGCTAGTCACCACAGAGATCACAAAAATACATGGCATAATTCTCTGGAAAGGTAACATGGCATATTACAAAACTCATGTAGGACTCAACTTCATAGGAGGTACACATCAATCATGGAAAAAATGACAAAAGTGCATATTCAGATAAGAATCAGAAACTAACATCACATAGCCCTCTTACAACAGCATTTAGGGAATCAATATGATCCCAAATTAAAATGATGCAATGGAATGAAATGATGTACTCTTCGGTGCGAACAATTTGACATATTATACGCACAAAACGGAGCTACGGATGCAAAGTTATGGCATGAAGAACCGGCGATGATAATGTGAAATTTTAAGGACTTAGAAGAAAAACAGGGGGCGAAGGAGAAGTCAACCCAGGGCACGGATGCCGAGGTCCGCCGGCGTGCTCGCCCGAGTTGCTCGGGGTAGGCGCGGAAGAGGTGGATCCGGGCGGCGGAGGCCAGATCCGGCGCGGGCGCGCGCGGGATCCGCGGGTGGCGGTGTCCGGCGTCGGCGGCGACCGCGGGAGGAGGCGGCGCGGGCGGTGGCGACCGGTGGCGGCGTGCGGCGGCGGCGGCCGGCGAACTGCGCGGGTGAGGCGGCGGGCGCGGAGTCGAGGAGGCGGGCGCGCGCGGGCGGCGGCGCGGCGCTCGCGGGCCGGGAGGGCCGGCTCCGGGCCCGGGCGGGCCGGTGCGGTTGGTGGCGGGGACGCCCAGGTGGCAAGGCCTGATAGGCCCGGGGCGGCGGCGGCGGCTGCGTCCGGCGCGACCGGACGTGTCCGGCGCGACGGAGGGGAGCGGGGCTAGGGTTAGGGGTGTTTGGACCCGGAATTGGAGGAGGGGGAGGTGTTTTTATAGGTAGGAGGAGCTAGGAGGCTCCAAATGGAGAGCGGTTTTCGGCCACGCGATCGTGATCGAACGACAGTGGACATGGGAGTGTCTTAGATGGGTTATTGGGCTGTTTTGAAGGGATGTTGAGCTGCAACACAGACGAGGCCTTCACGGTTACCCGGTTAATCGTTGGAGTACCAAACGACCTCCGATTGACCCGAAACTTGACAGGCGGTCTACCGGTGCTATACCAGGGCCGCTTGGCAAACCTCGGTGCATTCCGATAAAGTTTAATACCCGCTCACGAAGAAATGTAAAAGGGGACGCCGGGGAACATAGGTGCGCCGGATTGCTAAACGGACAACGGGGAAAATGCTCGAATTTATGAGACGAACACATATGCGAATGCGATGCACATGATGACATGATATGAAATGCATGACATGAACAAAATGCAAAACGAAGGGAAACCCAACCACGGAGGAAATATTATATCACAATGCCGAAAATGGCAAGAGTTGGAATACAAATATGGCAAGTTGCATCCGGGGCGTTACAACACTCCACCACTACGAGAGGATCTCGTCCCGTGATCTAGGACTGAAAGAACTCCGGATACTCGGAACGTAGGTGGTCCTCACGCTCCCAGGTGGCTTCTCGGTCTGAATGGTGTGACCATTTCACTTTCAGGAATTTGATTGACTTGTTGTGAGTCTTGCGCTCAGCTGTTTCAAGAATAGCAACGGGATGCTCGTGATAGGACAAATCTTCTTGAAGATCAATCTCTTCGAAGTTGATGGTGCGTTCAGGCGTCTTGAAGCACTTGCGAAGCTGTGACACGTGGAAGACATCGTGCACATTTGCAAAGTTGGAGGGAAGCTCAAGTTGATAGGCGAGATCGTCTCGTTTGCCGATGATCTTGAAAGGACCCACGTATCTAGGGGCAAGTTTCCCCTTGATACCGAAGCGACGAGTTCCTTTCATTGGAGAGACGCGGAGGTAGACATGGTCTCCGATCTCGAAAGCCAAATCCCGGTGTTTGCTAGCGTAATAGCTCTTCTGGCGCGACTGCGCGGCTTTGAGGTTCTCACGGATCACCTTGCACATTTCCTCAGCCTCTGAGATCAAATCGTTGCCAAGAAGTTGGCGTTCACCGGTTTCAGACCAGTTGAGAGGAGTACGGCACTTTCTGCCATAGAGGATCTCGAATGGGGCTTTGCCCGAGCTGGCTTGAAAGCTGTTGTTGTAAGAGAACTCAGCATAAGGAAGACAATCCTCCCACTTCATGCCGAAAGAGATAACACAAGCTCTGAGCATATCTTCAAGAATTTGGTTGACATGCTCGACTTGTCCACTAGTCTGACGGTGGAAAGCTGTGCTGAAGCGAATGTTTGTGCCCATGGCCTTCTGAAAAGAATCCCAGAACTTGGAGGTAAAGATGCTGCCACGGTCTGAAGAAATCAATTGTGGAATGCCGTGCAAGGAGACAATTCTGGAGGTGTAGAGCTCTGCCAGCTGTGCTGATGTGATAGACTCTTTGATAGGAAGAAAATGAGCCACTTTGGTGAGCTTGTCGATGACGACGAAGATAGCATCATTTCCACGCTTGGACTTAGGAAACCCAGTCACGAAGTCCATTTCGATATGATCAAACTTCCATTCTGGAATAGCAAGAGGTTGGAGAAGACCAGCTGGTCGTTGGTGTTCTGCTTTCACCCTTCTGCAGACATCACATTCATTCACGAATTGAGCAATCTCTCGCTTCATTCGAGTCCACCAATAAGACTGCTTCAGGTCATGGTACATCTTCGTACTTCCAGGATAAATTGACAGAAGAGAGTTGTGCGCTTCGTTCATAATGACTTTACGAAGATCGCCCTTTGGAACCACGATCCGGTCCTCGAAGAAAAGAGTATCTCTGTCATCAACTCGATAGCACTTGTATTTGGAAATGCCCTTGTCAATACCACGTTTCACCTTCTTCACCATGGTATCCAACAATTGTGCCTCACGAATTTGATCTTCCAAAGTAGGAGAGACAATGAGGTTGGCAAGAAAACCTTGAGGGACAACTTGGAGATTCAACTTGCGGAAAGCCTCACAGAGATCCGGTTGAAAGGGCTTGAGGATTAAGCTGTTGCAGTAAGCCTTCCTGCTCAAAGCGTCTGCAATCACATTAGCCTTGCATGGAGTATACTCAATACTCAGATTATACTCTTGAATCATTTCGACCAATCGAGTTTGCCTGAGGTTGAGGTGGGGCTGAGTGAAGATGTACTTGAGACTCTTGTGATCGGTGAAAATGTCCACTTTCCTTCCCAACAGGAGATGCCTCCATGTTATTAGTGCGTGGACAACTGCCGCCAACTCAAGATCGTGAGTGGGGTAGTTCCTTTCGTTGGGCTTCAACTGACGAGAGGTATAGGCAACAACCTTCTTCTCTTGCATTAAGACGGCACCGAGGCCCTGAAGAGAAGCATCACAGAAAACTTCATAAGGCTTGGATTCGTCAGGAGGAGTCAGAACTGGAGCAGTGACGAGTTTCTCTTTGAGAGTGTTGAAAGCAACATCACACTCAGGAGACCAGACATATCTCACATGCTTCTGGAGGAGGTTGTAAAGAGGCTTTGCAATCTTTGAGAAATTCTCAACGAATCTTCGGCAATAGCTTGCAAGACCAAGAAAACTGCAAAGCTGCTTGACATTCTGAGGAGGTTCCCAATTCAAAACTGCAGACACCCTCTCTGGATTAATAGCAATGCCCTTGGCAGAGATGATATGACCAAGATAAAGAACTTCATCAAGCCAGAATTCACATTTGGAGAACTTCGCATATAATTGATACTCTCTGAGCTTGTCGAGCACCAATCGCAAATGTTTGGCATGATCCTTCTTATTCTTGGAGAAAACCAAAATATCATCGAGATAGACCAAGACAAATTCGTTGATTTAGGGGTTGAAGATGAAATTCATCAAGCGGGAGAATGCTGGAGGAGCATTGACAAGGCCGAAAGACATGACAGTATATTCATAAGAACCAAAGCTTGTTCTGAATGTTGTCTTGGGAATATCTTCTTCATGAATGTGAATCTGATGATAACCCATACGAAGGTCAAGCTTGGAGAACACCTTAGCGCCTTTAAGTTGCTCAAATAGCTCATTGATGTTGGGAAGTGGGTACTTGTTCTTGATAGTCTTCTTGTTCAATGGACGGTAATCGACGCAAAGTCGGTCCGTGCCATCCTTCTTCTTGACAAAAAGAACACCACAACCCCAAGGAGAAGAACTCGGTCTGATCAGACCCAGACGCTCTTGTTCATCGAGTTGTTTCTTCAGTTCCTTCAACTCATCTGGTCCAAGCTTGTAAGGACGCTTGCAGACGGTTTCCGTGCCAGGCTCAAGATCAATAACGAATTCAACTGGCCGGCGGGGAGGCATACCCGGAAGCTCTTCTGGAAAGACATCTTGGTACTCACAAACGACTGGAATCTAAGAGATAGCCTCCATTTCACCATTCTCATTGAGAGAAAACAACCGAATGGTATCATCACGAGAGGCATAGATGATCACATCATTAGAAGAGTGAGTCAATTTGATTTCCCTGGCAGCACAATCAAGCTGAGCCTTGTGCTTAGAAAGCCAGTCCATCCCGAGAATGAGATCAATATCAGAGTCACCAAGAACAATTGGTTTAGACAAGAATCTGTAATCGCCCATCTTGATGGAAACATCCGGAACCATATAACTTGCGTTCATGCATTTAGCCGGAGAGACAACTGATAACGGTTTAGGCAAACCTTGGAAAGACAATTCGTGCTTCGATGCAAAAGGCTTTGAGATGAAAGAATGCGATGCACCAGTATCAAATAAGACTTTTGCAGGAATATCATTAACAGGAAGATTACCCATGATCACTTCAGAAGAATCCTCTGCTTGAGCTGCATTCATCATGTTCACCTTGGCATACTTAGGATTATGCTTGACCACTGCATTGCTGGAAGATTTCACAGGAGGAGGAGGCGGAAGGCGCCTTTGGTTGAAGCACTTGTTCGCATAGTGACCCTTCTGCTGACATTTGTTACAAGTCACCTCTGAGAGCGGACGATGGTAAGGAGCACTTGGCCTTGGAGCTTGGTTCTGAGACTTGTTCTGATAGCCAGGGTTGGCTGGGTGGGAAGATCCACGACCACTTGAGTTCTTCTGATGATAAGGCTGACGGAACGGAGGAGGAGGAGGCAACCAGAACTTCTGTTGCTTAGCTGCCACAAGTGAAGAAGAAGAAGACTGAACTGCGTCTCTGACTCTCTTCTTAGATGCCTCACACTTGAGCTGAGCAGCTTCTTGTTTCAGCGCCATGTTGTAGAATTCATCATACTTTAATGGCTCGAAAAGCACGAGAGCAAGTTGCAGATCTTCTATGAGAGCACGCCTGAATTGGTAGATCATACTCTTCTCATCAGGGATGTCTTGCCTCGCAAAATGAGAGAGCTTTTGGAACTGAGTGTTGTATTGATAGACAGACATGGTGCCTTGCTTGAGATTGCGGAATTCCTCATGCTTAAGCTCAACAACACTTTCTGGAATGTGGTGAGCTTTGAAGTCATGGCGGAAATCATCCCAGGTAATCACACGACCTCCTCTGGAATCTTTGTATTGCTGGAACCATTCAGCAGCTTGATCCTTGAGTTGAAAAGAGGCAAACTTGACAAAGTCCTCAGGTCTGACATTGCTGCACTCGAAATGCTTGCTGATATCCACGAGCCAATCATCTGCGTCTGTGGCCTCAACACAGTAGCTGAAGGTCTTTGGCTGATTTGCAAGGAACTGGTTGAGTGAAGCGAAGTGCGGCTGATTGTTGCCTTGGCCTTGATTCCCTTGATTATCTTGCCCTTGGTTGCGATCTTGCAAGAGCTGAATCAGAATCTGAGCGTTGGCATTTGTGGCAGTCATCAGGGCTTGCCATGCCTCCGGAGGCGGAGGTGGTAGCGGAGGGTTAGCCTGACTTCCTTCATTGCGTTCCGGATTCTGACGCGTTGGCGGAGCCATCCTGAAGAGGGTGACATCCATTAGCATCTTGACAGAGATATATTCAAGCTGAATCAAAGGAATGAAATTGCAACATATAGTCTTCACAATAAACATTCGAGCGAGAATGAACGAATGAATTCCAAAGTAAAGCATCACACTTCCATAAGCTGAGAAGCCACTTAGATAAGAGGTATGAAATAAAATCAACAAGGTACGGATGTGAACAAATACTTGGTAAGGATTACCCAATCACAAACCAAATATCTGCGGAAGAAATACTAGAGCTACAAGAATTCCCACTTATAAACTCCCGAAACTTTCTGGTTATGCAATCAGGTGTTGGGGATACACGGGACACAAAATATATCACCCAAACTAACAATACCTAGATCCAGCTGTATCCATCCTTCAACACATAACCAAGAAACCTTCGGAAATCATCTACCTCAACCTTCGAAAAGCATCCGTTATACAAGTCATGGCGATACTCCCGCACTCGCCTCAGTACTGGGCTATCAGGGTTATCTCACCAACAACTGTACAAAAGAGATTTTCGATGTCGGCGTACTAAACTCAGGTATTCCAAAACCGCAACGATAAAATTATGACGACAACACCTCGGAGCTCAACTCCCCGGGACACCTCCTCTAAAACCCCTGCTGACGGGAGGCAACCAAGACAATGTTGTCATCATAAGACCATCGGAACGATTCTAAGATACCCGCGTGATCCTAAAAAAAATTAGTGAAATTTTAGAAGAGAAGAGTCAAAACTCTACGTCAGGATGCCTTACCAGAGCGATGAGGAGACTGGGAAGAAAAGAATTCCTAAACTCTCCGATATATAATTCCTAAATGACTCAAAACATTTTTCTAGACACAACTCGGCCGCTAAAAACGATCAATCAGTGGGGGCTCCTAAGGTCGGGGAAGGCTCTGATTACCAACTTGTAACGCCCTCCATGCGGCTATATCTCCCACGTGTTGAGGCACGACTTAGAGGCATAACCGCATTGAAAGCAATGTCGCAAGTGAGGTAATCTTCACACAACCCATGTAATACATAAGGGAAAAGAGATACATAGTTGGCTTACAGTCGCCACTTCACACAATACATAAATAAACATCCATCATTCAAATTACACTCAAGGTCCGACTACGCTACCAAAATGAAAGAAGACTACCCCAAATGCTACATAGATCCCCGGATCACCCCAACTGGGCTCCACTACTGATCATCTGGAAAAGAAACATAGTAACGGCCACGTTCCTCGTCGAACTCCCAAGTGAGCTCGTTTGCGTCATCTGCACTGGCATCATTGGTACCTGCAACTGTTTTGGTAGAATATGTGAGTCACGGGGACTCAGCAATCTCACACCCGCGAGATCAAGACTATTTAAGCTTTTAGGTAGGATGAGGTTGTGAGGTGGAGCTGCAGCAAGCGACTAGCATATATGGTGGCTATCAACGCAAAAGAGAGCGAGAAGAGAAGCAAGGCACGGTCGTGAAACTAGATGTGATCAAGAAGTGATCCTAGAACAACCTACGTCAAACATAACTCCAACACCGCGTTCACTTCCCGGACCCCGCCGAGAAAAGACCATCACGGTTACACACGCGGTTGATGTGTTTTAATTAAGGTCAACTTCGGGTTTTCTACAACCGGACATCAACAAATTCCCATCTGCCTCATAACCGCGGGCACGGCTTTCGAAAGATAATACCCTGCAGGGGTGTCCCAACTTAGCCCATGATAAGCTCTCACGGTCAACGAAGGATATTCCTTCTACCGGGAAGATCCGATAAATCTCGGAATCCCGGACTCCAAGACATTTCGACAGCAATAAAACAAGTCCAGCAAAGCCACCCGATTGTGCCGACAAATCCTGATAGGAGCTGCACATATCTCGGTCTCAGGGCACATCCGGATTGTCCAAACTTCTGGTAGGCCAGTCCAGAGTTGCCCCTGGCGACCACCGGCGACTGACGGTTCGGACCAACACTCAAAGGAGCACTGGCCCGGGGGGGTTAAAATAAAGATGACCCTTGAGTCTGCAGAACCCAAGGGAAAAAGGCTTAGGTGGCAAATGGTAAAACCAAAGTTGGGCCTTGCTGGAGGAGTCTTATTCAAAGCGAACTATCAAGGGGGTCCCATAAATCCCCCAACCATGTAAGGAACGCAAAATCCGGGAACATAACACCGGTATGACGGAAACTAGGGTGGCAAAAGTGGAACAAAACACCAGGCATAAGGCCGAGCCTTCCACCCTTTACCAAGTATATAGATGCATTGATTAAATAAGAGGTATTGTGATATCCCAACAAGTAAACATGTTCCGACAAGGAACAACAAGTCCATGTTCCAACAAGGAACAAACTTCATCTTCACCTGCAACTAACAACGCTATAAGAGGGGCTGAGCAAAGCGGTAACATAGCCAATCAACGGTTTGCTAGGACATGGATGGTTAGGAGCTGACATGGCAATATAGGAGGCATGATATAGCAAGTGGTAGGTATCGCAGCATAGGCATAGCAAAAGAGCGAGCATCTAGCAAGCAAAGATAGAAGTGATTTCGAGGGTATGGTCATCTTGCCTGCAAGGTTCTCAGAGTTGTCGAAAGCTTGATCCTCGAAAGCGTTCTCAACAGGTTCCTCGTTCATGTACTCGTCTCCCGGCTCTACCCACAACAAGAACACAAGCAAAGGGAAACCAATATCAATCACGATGCAATGCGCAAGCAACATGATGCAAAACATGGCATGATATGCGAGATGTGATATGCAATGCATATGCATGCTCCGGGAGGACAAGGATGAACAAGGCATAACCTTGGCAAACCAAGTATGCCACTGGATAGGTGAGGTGATTTCGGTTGAAATCGATATAAAGATCACCGGAATCGGATGCACGGTTTGCAAATGACAAGCAAAACAAGAATGACAAGAATCTGCCATTAACAGCATGATGCTGCATAGCAAGCAACAAGAAATTAAGCTAATGCACTCAAACATATCAACAAATCATATGACAGTAGTCTACTCAAGATGCTTGACAAAAGATGAACCCTGAGCTACGGCTAAATCACACCACAACAGGTTCAAACAAGCATGGCAAAAGAGCAAAAGATAACAGGTTCACAGACTTGGTAAAAATAACAACATAGCAGAAACTAACATCAGAATGACATGTTTAGAGCAATGAAACAACATGCTACAGGATCAGGACATAGCAAAATAAGGCATGGCATGAATCTACTCAAAGCACTTGAAGAAAGTCCCTTAATGACCATAAGCCAAAAAGGATCAGAAAATATGATTACAACCATGTCAATTAAGCAAGTTTCGTTACAGGTTTCAGACTTAGCAGAAAACTGGACATGTCAAAAACAGATAACAAGTAGGCATGTTTACGAGCTCGATGCACTCACTACAGATAATTGCATGATAAACTAAGCATACATATATCAAGAAGACATGGCATAGAAGCTATACATGTCAAGAACAACATCATAGCATGCAAGGACCAACTACAACAAGCTTGGCAAAATCAAATAACATGTAAACAATCTGCCAGCAACATTCTATAGCAAAAGTAGATCTCAATTGACTCAATCTATGGCACTCCATAAATACCAACAAAGGCACGGATGGATAGAGAAAATACATATTCTCAAAACACCCTTACTGATCATGCTCAAAATATGCATAGATCTCTCGGAAACAACATGAACACATGGCATAAAAATAACAGCAGGCAGGGACTTAGTGAAATCACTAAGTCTCTGAAAACAGCAACATCAAGTGCCCTAGTTTGCATGCTTGTGCTACTCACCACAGAGATCACAAAAATACATGTCATAATTCTCTGGAAAGGTAACATGGCATATTACAAAACTCATGTAGGACTCAACTTCATAGGAGGTACACATCAATCATGGCAAAAATGACAAAAGTGCATGTTCAGATAAGAATTAGAAACTAACATCACATAGCCCTCTTACAACAGCATTTAGGGAATCAAGATGATCCCAAATTAAAATTATGCAACGGAATTAAATGATGTACTCTTCGGTGCGAACAATTTGACATATTATACGCACGAAACGGAGCTACGGATGCAAAGTTATGGCACGAAGAACCGGCGATGATAATGTGAAAATTTAAGGACTTAGAAGAAAAAGAGGGGGCGAAGGAGAAGTCAACCCAGGGCACGGATGCCGAGGTCCGCCGGCGTGCTCGCCGGAGTTGCTCGGGGGAGGCGCGGAAGAGGTGGATCCAGGCGGCGGAGGCCAGATCCGGCGCGGGCGCGCGCGGGATCCGCGGGTGGCGGCGTCCGGCGTCGGCGGCGACCACGGGAGGAGGCGGCGCGGGCGGTGGCGACCGGTGGCGGCGTGCGGCGGCGGCGGCCAGCGAACTGCGCGGGCGAGGCGGCGGGCGCGGAGGCGAGGAGGCGGGCGCGCGCGGGCGGCGGCGCGGCGCTCGCGGGCCGGGAGGGCCGGCTCCGGGCCCGGGCGGGCCGGTGCGGTTGGTGGCTGGGACGCCCACGTGGCAAGGCCTGATAGGCCCGGGGCGGCGGCGGCGGCTGCGTCCGGCGCGACCGGACGTGTCCGGCACGACGGAGGGGAGCGGGGCTAGGGTTAGGGGTGTTTGGACCCGGAATTGGAGGAGGGGGAGGTGTTTTTATAGGTAGGAGGAGCTAGGAGGCTCCAAATGGAGAGCGGTTTTCGGCCACGCGATCGTGATCGAACGACGGTGGACATGGGAGTGTATTAGATGGGTTATTGGGCTGTTTTGAAGGGATGTTGGGCTGCAACACACACGAGGCCTTCACGGTTACCCGGTTAATCGTTGGAGTACCAAACGACCTCCGATTGACCCGAAACTTGACAGGCGGTCTACCGGTGCTATACCTGGGCCGCTTGGCAAATCTCGGTCCATTCCGAGAAAGTTTAATACCCGCTCACGAAGAAATGTAAAAGGGGACGCCGGGGAACATAGGAGCGCCGGATTGCTAAACGGACAACGGGGAAAATGCTCGAATTTATGAGACGAACACGTATGCGAATGCGATGCACATGATGACATGATATGAAATGCATGACATGAACAAAATGCAAAACAAAGGGAAACCCAACCACGGAGGAAATATTATATCACAATGACGAAAATGGCAAGAGTTGGAATACAAATATGGCAATTTACATCCGGGGCGTTACAGTGCTCCGGCGGCTGGTGGGATCCAAGGTGCCAAGCCAGGATGCGGTGGTGGGGCAGCGGCCTCTGGTGGGACGAAGGGCACCCCGCGGTCGGCGGCGTGCTCTAATCTTCCCACTCGCCCCACTTCCCCTTCGCTGTCTGGCATTGAAGATCTTCCCCCGGCTGGCCCATCTGCGTCCAAGAAGAGGAAGAAATCATCGGTGAAGAAGTTCTCTGCGAAGAGCAGAGCCTCTGGGGACTCCAGGCAGTCCGCGGCTGGGCTCTGCCGTAGGCTGGAGGTGGACTTGGGGGCGGCTTCGGGCCCTTCCTCGGCGGCTGCGTCCCCCTGCCGGGCCCGTCCTGTGCCCTGTTCGCTCCCCTGCCTCTACTGCTCGCAAGAGTGGCCGGGTCCCCAACAGCGGCGAACGGGTGGCTGACAGGGCGGCTCGTCATGCGGCGGTGCGGGATCTTCCTCTTCCAGGTTTGGGTCCTAATCCGTCTTCTTCCCCTCCTTTGGTTTCGTCTCCTGTTAGATTAGTTTTACCTTCTCAGTCCGATGAGCTTATGTTTAAGATATTAGATGATGTTGGGATTTGTCTAGATTCCAGTTTGGGTTCCTCGTCTTCTTTACTTGAGGTGATTAGAGCTAATGAACTTGCTCAGGCTAACATCGTGAAAGCCAAGGAGGCTGAGGCTGGTGTGTCTGCCTCTCTGGTTGTGGCCGGAGGGGCTGTGGGGGAGACTGAAGGCTGTCAGGTCTCCCCGGTTCCGAAACGGGGGGCTGGGAAACGTGCTAAATCCTGCAAGGCTCCATGCAGGTCGAGCCTTAGAATCAAAAATCTTTCCTTCAGATGAAGGCCTTATTTTGGAATATCAGAGGTTTCTGCGCTAGGGGGCGCAGGGACCAACTCAAAGACATGGTGCGCTCTGAAAAAGTGGATTTTATTGGCCTTGTCGAGACCCTCAAACCCTCCTTCTCCTCGAGTGAACTTTCGGCAGTTGCTGGGAGAGATAGATTCAGGTGGAATTTTGTGGCTACCGTTGGTCAGTCTGGTGGTTTTCTTTTGGGCACCAATAATGATATATTTGACTTTGTTTCTTTTAATCACGGTAGGTATTGGGCTAGTACGGTAGTTTCTCATCGTTCCCTCAACACTCTTCTTGAGATCATGGTGGTATACGGCCCGGCTGATCATTCCTTTTCTTATGATTTCTTGGACGAGATCTATGATAAAGTTGATTCCTGCCAGATCCCCCTCTTGATTGGGGGTGATTTTAATCTGTTGAGATATCCTTCTGACAAGAGCTCCAATAATTTCTCCTGGGCTTTGGCTGAGGCATTCAATGCTTTTATCAGGGATACGGCCATTCGTGAAATTCCTAGGGTTGGAGACCGTTACACCTGGACTAATCGACAAGCTTCCCCCATTCGTTCGGTTCTTGATAGGGTCTTCCTTTGTCCTGGGTGGGATGCTATTTTTCCTAGGGTGTGTTTGCGTGCCTTGGCCATTGTGGGATCGGACCATGCTCCCCTTATCCTTGATGATGGGTCCGGTTCTATTGGCTGCCATAGGTTTCAATTTGATGCGTCCTGGCTCCTGGTGGAGGGTTTCTCCACCATAATGGCCCGGAAGATTTCGGTCTGTATCTCCTCACCCCACCGCTCTTTTGGCCCTATGGATGATTGGCATCATGTCTCTTATTGCTTGCGCATATTTCTCAAAGGGTGGTCTAAGAATCATTTTGCTGAGTTAAGACGCGACAAGTTGAGATTGGGTGCCCAAATTGGTGATCTTGATAACCGTGCGGACAACTCTAGTCTCTCTGAGGCCGAATGGCAGATTCAATACAGTCTAGAAAAGGCGCTCCTGGATATTCATCGCCAGGAGGAAGTTTATTGGAAACAAAGAGGCACGATTAATTGGACTCTTAGGGGCGATGCGCCCACGGCCTATTTCTTTGCCATTGCGAATGGCAGACGTCGTAGATGCTTAATCGACAGTCTTTTGATTGATGGTGTCAGGGTCTCTGACCCTTCAGTCATTCTTCGTCATGTGGTTCAATTTTTCTCTAACTTGCTTACTGCTAAACCTGAGCTGGGTTTTACGCTCGCCCCAGATTTCTGGTCTCCCCTTGATCAATTGTCGAGCGATGATAACGACCTCCTGCTTATCCCCCTTTCTGAAGAGGAAATTTTCGAAACTATTCGGACTACCAATTCTAATGCAGCTCCCGGACCTGATGGCTTCTCCATTCCTTTCTTTCGTCAATTCTGGCCCCAGCTAAAGGGCCTTATTATTGCTATCATCCAAGGTTTTTGGCTGGGCACTGTTGACATCTCTAGGCTTAACTACGCGGTTCTCACCCTTATTCCTAAAATCAAGGGGGCCGACTTGATTTCGCAATTTAGGCCTATTGCTTTGATTAACAATCTTGCTAAGATGCCAGCTAAGGGCATGGCTACCAGGATGTCTCCGATTGCCCATCGGGTCATTAGCCCTTTCCAATCCGCCTTTATTAAAGGGCGATTCATCCTGGATGGGGTTTGGTGTTTACATGAGATAGTTCACGACCTGCGGATGCAGGGGACCAAGGCTGTGGTCCTTTAGCTTGACTTCGAAAAAGCTTACGACTCGGTGAGTTGGAAATTTCTTAGGCAAGTCCTCTTGGCTAAAGGCTTTGAGGGTCCAGTGATGCATCGGTTAATGCAACTCGTCTCAGGTGGGCACACGGCTGTGGCTGTGAATGGCCATACTAGTGATTTCTTTGCCAATGGTAGGGGTCTTAGACAAGGGGACCCGGTATCTCCTCCGCTTTTCAATTTTGTTGCGGATGCTTTATCTCGTATCCTTTCTCGGGCCGCGTCGGCTGGGCATATTTCTCCGGTGAGCTCTCACCTTATACCTCATGGCATAACTCATCTTCAGTATGCGGATGACACCATCATTATGGTAGAGCTTAACGAGTCCAGTCTCATCAATCTGAAATTCCTTCTGCTTTGCTTCGAAGCTCTCTCGGGTCTTAAAATTAACTTTTCCAAGAGTGAGGTCATTGTGACTGGGGTCTCGGATTCAGAAGCGCAACGGGTGGCTCACCTTCTGAACTGTTCTCTTGGGTCGTACCCTCTTAAGTATTTAGGGATTCCTATTTCCCCGTATAATCTCTTAGCTAAAGATTTTGCCCCGGTGGTCGCTAAAGTTGGCAACAGAGTCCTCCCTTGGCGCGACCGTTATAACACGCAGGCGGGCAAAGTTGCTCTTACCAACTCGTGCCTCTCGTCCCTCCCGATGTTCCTGATGGGTTTCTACCTTCTGTCCAATGGGACTCACTCTGGTTTCGACAAGCATAGGGGTGCTTTCTACTGGAATTCTGCGGACAGTAAACGCAAATATAGGCTGGTCAGATGGAACATCATTTGCCGCCCTAAGGACAAGGGGGGCCTTGGCATTATTAACACGAGAGTCATGAACAATTGTCTTTTGATTAAATGGTGGTGGAAGATTATGACCCTTGAGGAGCGCCCTTTCTGGCTGACGATTCTTAAAGCTAAATATTTCCCTACCTCCAGCCCTATGTTTGCCTCTGCTTCTGGAGGGTCTCAATTTTGGCGCCAACTGGTTAAAGTCCGGCCGATTTTTCGGTCCCTTGTCAAATTTGTTGTTAGGAATGGTCAATCGACTCGTTTTTGGTTGGATTGGTGGGTCGGAGACACCACGCTTGCGGCTACCTTCCTGGTCCTATTTTCTTACTGTGCTGATCCTGAGATCTCTATCTCTGAGCTCTCGGGTCAGGGCTGGGTTTTAGATTTTCGTCGATCCCTTTCCCCTGTAGAGTTGGAAGACTGGCAGCGTCTTACTGCTTGCTTCCCCTTGCTTTCAGCGGAAGAGGATCTCGTGGTTTGGCCCCTTTCTTCGTCGGGGCGCTTTTCTGTCAAATCTGCTTATCATAAGCTTATCTCTAGTGGCCGTTCGGCCAAGTTTAAGGATTTTTGGTCTGCCCGTATCCCTCCTAAGATTAAAATTTTTCTTTGGCAAGCTGCGCGTTGTAAGCTGCCGGCGGCCGATCAAATTAAGAAAAGGAATGGGCCGGGCACTGATAGGTGCGTTCTTTGTGGGGCTCTTGAGAATACTGACCATATCTTCTTCCATTGCTCCTTAGCTAAACTCATGTGGTGTTGCATCAGGCTTTGGCTCCATGTTAACTGGGCTCCCTCCTCCTTTGAGGACCTTAGGCGCTATTCCAATTCCTTATCACGGCAGTCCAAGCGGGTCTTCCTAGTTGGTTGGGCTGCGATCGGGTGGTCGTTATGGACTATTAGGAACAAGTTCACGATTGAACGCATTTTTCCGGCTAACCCTGCCAGCTGCTTATTTAAAGCCAATGTCTTTTTGCAGCAGTGGAGATTATTGACTAAGGAAGGGGACCTTCAGGCCTTCGACGACATGTCATCTAAAATGAAATCTACGGCGTCCTTCCTTCTGCGGCGAACTCCGAGGGCGGCTCCCTAAGTTTTCCCCGTTGCTTTTTGGTGTAGTGCTGGCCTGTGTGCCATGTTAGGCTGTATGCCTTGTAATGATACTTATGTTCCCTGGCTGTTAAACTCGTTCTGGGTGTTGGTTCTGATGTTGTAACTCTGCCTGGTGGTTTTATCTATAAAGTCGGGCTATTGCCTTTTCTCTAAAAAAAAAAAGCTATGGTTGCCTGAAATCCACTGTAGTACAAAATTTGCCGCTCGTCGCTGTCTTCCGCGAGAAGGAAGGGAGGCCGCGCTCGGGACAACATGACGCCCAATTATAAAAGTTTGGCGCCTCCGCGTTCTGTTTCAACCCCAAAACCCGCCTCCTCTGCTCAGAAGAGAGAGAGAGAGAGAGAAGCCTCGCATCCCCACCATCTCTCTGTCTCTTCGAGTGGTGGGCCCCATGTCGTCGTCGGCGGCGCACCAGAAGGCGGCCGCGGCGGCTCCCGTCGAGGAGGAGGAGGCCGGGGAGCACGGGCCTTTCCCCATCGAGCACCTCCAGGTGCGCTCCGGCGAACACCCATCCCGCCTCCATCCCCCTCAATCGATCCGCTCCTTCTCCGCCGCGGAGGCCGCCGAGAACGGGGTTTTCTGGGACGATCCGCTCCTTTTCCCGTCGCGGAATGTGGGGTGCGGCCGAACGCCGCAACTGGATGCGACTGATCCGCTCCTTTTCCCCATTTTTCTCTTCGGTGTTCGATTTGGCGGGTTCTTGGCGGTAAACCCTAGGTTCTTGCCCTCAGAACCGCGTGAAGTCGAAGATTTAGTCCGCACTTCGGTTATTTGGGTTGCTTTGTGGCGGATTTATTCCTATTTGGGAGTCCCTTTTCTGGTAGAGTTATTGGCCCTGAACCCCCGAATTCCCGATTCCCTTTTCTCGGGAACTTCACATGCATGAAATGGATGGAGATGCTCTCCTTACATTTTGCTACACAATTTCCCGATCCGCATATGGCGATTCAACGGAGTTAATTTGGTATCACCCTTAAAGATCGTTACTGAAATGTTAATGTTTGCTGTCACCATTTCTGATGCGTGATTTTCCCCACATTTTTAACGGATCAGGAGAAAAGTTGGACTCTATGTCTGCACTACCTGTTCTTGAAGTCTAAACAAATTGCAGATATACCCGTTTCTAGTTGTATGCAATTAAGAGGACCTGTACTTTGTTTTCCAAGCTTTATGATTCCTGGCATCTAAAACTTATGCATTGCACATGCACGAATTCTCGTTCTTGATGTAATGCTTACATGATACAATTGTTTGATGTTCTAATTCTTTCAAGTACGAAATATTGATACGCTTCTGAAAGTAATTCGCCTTCTCCCTAAGGCACCATGTGCAGCAGCAAATCAGCCATGGCAGTTGGAATCGTACCCCATTTTCTTTTCATCCTTGCTATTTCCTGTCATCCCATTTCAGATTCTTTGGTATATCTAATAAAGTTACTTTTATTCTTTGGTCTTGTGGACTCTCGTGTAGGCTCTTGAGGATGTAATCTGTTTTGTTAACTGAAATGAACTGGCCTTCTTTCTTAGAATAAGTCCCTGAATTTTAATGTCACAACTAGACTAAAATTCTGTGAACTTTTCTGTGAAGGCATCTGGAATAGCTGCAATCGATGTGAAAAAGCTCAAAGATGCTGGTCTTTGCACAGTGGAGTCTGTAGCTTATTCTCCAAGGAAAGATCTTTTGCAAATTAAAGGGATTAGTGAAGCCAAAGTCGATAAGATAATTGAAGCAGGCAAGTAATTGTTTCCCTCCACTATAGGAATTTAGGAACATTGTTTGCATTGCTTCGTATACAAAAGAATTTCCACATGCAAAGGTACTGAATGTTGATAAACATCTGACAGCTTCGAAATTGGTTCCACTGGGATTTACTAGTGCCACCCAACTTCATGCGCAGAGGCTCGAGATTATCCAAGTTACAACAGGATCAAGAGAACTTGATAGAATATTGGAGGGTAACTGTCTCTACCTTTTGTCATTTCCTATCTGCCACAAAGAAACTCTGATACAATAGACACATAAAAATAATGTATTTCTGTTTCAAATTCTGATAGGAGGAATAGAAACAGGATCTATCACGGAGCTTTATGGTGAATTTAGGTCCGGGAAGACTCAGTTGTGCCATACTCTCTGTGTCACATGTCAGGTATTGCGTTAAAATATCAATCTTATGTTATGATGCCACTACGTCAGTACTAACATAATTTTAGAAGGATACGTGATATCTTTTTTGCAATATTGGAAGACTGGCTACTTTTTTTCTTAACAATCAGTTTCTGGCTACATAGGAGATATGGTTATCCCCCCCCCCCCCCCTCTTCCACTGTCTGTTTTCTCAAGATTGAAAATTTTGGTACTGATTTATACAGCTCCCACTGGACCAAGGTGGTGGTGAAGGAAAGGCTCTTTATATTGACGCAGAAGGCACATTCAGACCACAAAGACTCCTCCAGATAGCAGACAGGTGATATGGCAGTTTTTTCTTTCTATACCAGTTTAAATTATTATTCGTTCTGCCACTATGCGGTGTATGATTGAACAGCTAAACAAGATAATCCTGTATTTTAGGTTTGGACTGAATGGTGCTGATGTACTTGAGAATGTAGCTTATGCTAGAGCATATAATACTGATCATCAATCAAGACTTCTGCTGGAAGCAGCTTCCATGATGGTGGAGACAAGGTGAGTTGATGCTTCTATAATTTGGTATCTATGCTCTGAAGTATACGATTTACTAGCAAGAAACTGTGAACTGCTAAAGTTATATTCCACCTATCTTCATATATTTGCTTGAAGATTCGGAAGGATTGGTAAAAAATAAGGTGTATGCGTCAAAAATAAATAAATAAGGCGTCAATGATGTTTAGGATGGTTACATGTTGCTTTTTTTTACTACCAGGCAACTATCAACACTAAGTAGGAAATAAAGATATTTAGTTATGTTTCCAGTGGAGCACTGGAAAGGGGTAGCAGCCGATCTCATTATCATGACTTGGGAACTGGGAAGTTGTCCATCTTATCCTGACATGTCCCATGCTGCTAAATTGTTGGGGTAATGTTATTTTCTTATATGGTAGAATATATTTTTCGGAGTTACTCTATTACATCTGCTTTAGAAAGAATAAAATCCAGTCGAATAACAGTCCAAGGCAATGCTATTTTGTGTACTGTAATGCTCGTGTATGTTTGTAGCAGTTGACAATGCATACACACTACCAGGCAACGTATTTACAAGCTGAAATTTATTGTGTTACTTGCTGCGATTAAGCCAATTAGATCCTGGCTGTGATTGTACTTGCACCTTTTTCGTTATTTCTGAGTGCTTACATTGAAATTATTGGACAATTCCCCTAATACTGAACTGGAACTCTGTTGCTGCAGGTTTGCGCTTATGGTTATAGATAGTGCCACAGCCTTATACAGAACTGACTTCTCTGGTAGAGGGGAGCTATCAGCAAGGCAAATGCATCTGGCCAAGTTTCTCAGGAGCCTTCAGAAATTAGCGGATGAGGTACATTAGCCTCTTTCCATTAGCAGCTGATGAATGATGAAATCATTATTCTTTAGTACTTACACTTGATTATAGATATGATACTGGAGCCAAATTGCTGACAAAACTTGTCGTGTTGCTACACTTTATTCTACTTGATCATAGAAATGATATTGGTCCCATGGATAGTTGCTCATTTGACTTGTTTTGCTTGCTCTAGTTCGGTGTGGCAGTGGTAATCTCCAACCAGGTAGTGGCCCAAGTGGATGGCGGTGCAATGTTTGCTGGGCCACAGATCAAACCCATTGGAGGGAACATCATGGCTCATGCTTCCACGACGAGGTGTGCTGCATTGAGTAACCTGTGTACTACCTGGCATCTCCTTACCACTCATCCTGCTCGGATCTTGTTTAACATCTGGTACTGCATGTCAGGCTTTATCTCCGCAAGGGAAGGGCGGAGGAGCGGATCTGTAAGGTGGTGAGCTCTCCCTGCCTGGCTGAAGCTGAAGCAAGGTTTCAGATATCACCTGAAGGCGTCACAGATGTCAAGGATTGAGAGTGCTCTTTGCTTGTCATGGGGTACATTGTGTATCGGACTTAGCCTGCTGTTTGCATCTTCAGCAACAGATGCTAGCTTGTGCCGATGAAAGAAGGCCCTTCTGTACAGCAAACACCCTGCAGCTGAAGTGGCACCATAGGGGCTCCCTGGACGGAAATGTTGTACAGCTAATCTCCCATAGTTTGCTTGTTCTATCTTTTTCAGTGGTTTTAGTATGCACTGCTCTCATCAAGATCTGTATGGTTATGGTTGATTGATGGGAAAATGTAGTTGCCCACTTTGTTTCAAAAATCCTTGTTCTTTTAAGGACATTAACATTGTCTCCTAGACTCCTATGTGATACTGGACCACCAATTTCTTTGACAATATGTTACATAAAAAACAAAAATCGTGGTGTATATTTCAGAATGTCAATACCAATAACTCTTTTTGAATTGATAGTTATACATAAAAAAAAGCTTAAGCAACAGAAATTCTAAAAGGACATCCATTTCAGATTGGAGAGTACCTTGGAAGATATTCATATTTTGGCTGAGTGGGAAATGAGAGTCCATACTTACCCCATTCAAATCCCTTGTATAAATTGTATTTCCAGTATGACTTTTCTTTGTTTGGAACGGAGACAAATTTTTTTGTGACATCTCATTAATTAAGAAAAGGGAATAACAGAATCTTAAGAGATTCAGACCAAAAAAGGTCAATACAACGGAATTACTCTCCCAGAATTAAGGATCCCGCCCCGGAAATGACTTAGGCTGGTCACAATGGGGAGGAATTTAGGAGTAACATCACACACTCCAATACAACTTTGTTTATGTGGCACATATTTAATGAAGAGAGATGTGCTTGTGGTAACTAGCTAAGTTACCGGAACATCACACACTCCAAGAAACAATGAGTCTATAACCTAATAAATACATTGTTGTATGACACTACATATATGTTCCTACCCACTATGGAGGTAGTAACATAGTCTAGGGAAGTGTGTAAGTTACTAGCTTATGTTCTTGCCCATTGTGACCAGCCTTAGTTCCGGCCTTCCGGGCTTCTCTTTTAATCTTGGCCATCACGATTGATGGCATAGTCGCCTCATTACGGAAAACATGTGCATTCCGCTTGTTCCATATCTCCTAGGAAATCATCATGATCACATAGCTTTGCTTCAGCCGCCCGACATTCAAATCGTCGCATTCCACCAATCCTTGACTGAGAGGTAACCGTTCCAATTGGGCGTGTCCATGTGATGTATGTCAATCCATTCCTTAGTCATATTCCAGATGCGCTTGGAGTAACAACACTTGAAGGTCATGTGTGCCGCAGACTCAAGCTCACGCTTACACAGTTGACATAACCCACAATTCGGCTAAACTCGCCTCTGTAACCTGTCCGCCATCCAAACTCTATTACGCAAGATGAGCCAAGAAAACAACTTGATTTTGAGAGGTTACTTCCATACTATTTAATTAGGCCCGCAAATTGCAAGGTTATAAGCTGTAGCCGCCGATTATTGACCATCGGTCATGAATTTCCAAGTGATCTCATCTTCCGTATTTGGGTTGAGAACAACCTCTTGAATTTTCTACTATAGGATGAGGAACTCATGGATGCGAACCATCAAGAGGCCATGTTGAAGGTCTATGCGCCTGATCAATCAGTGTCTTGTAAAGCCTTGTCCACCTAGCAGTTCTTGCGGCTAGAGAGGTAAAAAATTCCATGGGCAATGCGCGCCTTCCAAAAGCTCACCGTCTTTCTATCACCAATTGTGATGTTGGTTAGGCAGTAGAAAATATCATAATTTTATTCATCACATGGAGTCTCCAAGCCTACCCACGCCCCACGCGGATCCTTTCAAGAGAACCAAAGCCTCTGAAGGCGAAGAGCCCTTGAGAACTTATCAATGTTAAGAACTCCAAGGTCTCCAAGGGATTTTGGTATCACAACGATTTCCAATTGACGTTGCATTGCACACCATTGACTTTATCCATGCCGCCAAGAGGAAAGCTCGTTCAATTATACTAATGTTTGCTTGGGTTCCCTTGTTGGAAATATGCCCTAGAGGCAATAATAAATGGATTATTATATTTCCTTGTTCATGATAATTGTCTATTGTTCATGCTATAATTGTATTGTTCGGAAATCATAATACATGTGTGAATACATAGACCATAATGTGTCCCTAGTAAGCCTCTAGTTGACTAGCTCGTTGATCAATAGATAGTCATGGTTTCCTGACTATGGACATGGGGATGTCATTGATAACGGGATCACATCATTAGGAGAATGATGTGATGGACAAGACCCAAACCTAAGCATAGCACAAAAGATCGTATAGTTCGTTTGCTAGAGCTTTTCTGAATGTCAAGTATCATTCCTTAGACCATGAGATTATGCAACTCCCGGATACCGTAGGAGTGCTTTGGGTGTATCAAACGTCACAACGTAACTGGGTGACTATAAAGGTGCACTACAGGTATCTCCGAAAGTATCTGTTGGGTTCACTCCGTGTGACGGAGAGGTATCTCTGGGCCCACTCGGTAAGACATCATCATAATGAGCTCAAAGTGATCAAGGTGTTGTTCACGGGATGATGTGTTACGGGAACGAGTAAAAAGACTTGCCGGTAACGAGATTGAACAAGGTATCGGTATATCGACGATCGAATCTCGGGCAAGTATCGTACCGATGGACAAAGGGAATTGAGTACGGGATTGATTAAAGTCCTCGACATCGTGGTTCATCCGATGAGATCATCGAGGAGCATGTGGGAGCCAACATGGGTATCCAGATCCCGCTGTTGGTTATTGACCGGAGATCGTCTCGGTCATGTCTGCATGTCTCCCGAACCCGTAGGGTCTACACACTTAAGATTCGGTGACGCTAGGGTTGTGAAGATATGAGTATGCAGCAAACCGAAGGTTGTTCGGAGTCCCGGATGAGATCCCGGACGTCACGAGAGGTTCCGGAATGGTTCGGAGGTAAAGATTTATATATGGGAAGTTGTTGTCCGGACACCGGAAAGTCTCGGGGGCATATCGGTATTGTACCGGGGCCATCGGAGAGGCACCGGGGGTCCACCTTGAGGGGCCAGCCCTCTCGGAGGGCCTCATGGGCCACAAGGGGCAGGGAACCAGCCCCTGGAGGGCTGGGCGCGCCCCCTTCCCTTGGGCCCATGCGCCTAGGGTTGGGGGGAAACCCTAGTGGGGGCGCCCCCCTTGCTTGGGGGGCAAGCCCCCCACCCTTGGCCGCCGCCCCCCTGGAGATCCATCTCCAGGGCTGCGCCCCCCCTAGGGGGCCTATATAAAGGGGGGAGAGGGAGGGCAGCCGCACCCCTGCTGCATTGGCGCCTCCCTCTCCCCGTTACACCTCTCCCTCTCTCCACAGAAGCTTGGCGAAGCCCTGCTGGAACTCTGCTGCATCCACCACCACGCCGTCGTGCTGCTGGATCTTCATCAACCTCTCCTTCCCCCTTGCTGGATCAAGAAGGAGGAGACGTCATCCCGACCGTACGTGTGTTGAACGCGGAGGTGCTGTCCGTTCGGCACTAGGTCATCGGTGATTCAGATCACGGCGAGTACGACTCCATCATCCACGTTCTCCTTGAACGCTTCCGTTGCAATCTACAAGTGGTATGTAGATGCTCTCCTATCCCCTCATTGCTAGAATACTCCATGGATAGATCTTGGTGATGCGTAGGAAAATTTTAATTTCTGCTACGATCCCCAACAGTGGCATCATGAGCTAGGTCTATGCGTAGTTTCTATGCACGAGTAGAACACAAAGTAGTTGTGGGCGTCGAATTGTCAATTCTTCTTGCCGTTACTAGTCCTATCTTGGTTCAGCGGTATTGTGGGATGAAGCGGTCCGGACCAACCTTACACGTACGCTTACGTGAGACCGGTTCCACCGACTGACATGCACTAGTTGCATAAGGTGGCTGGCGGGTGTCTGTCTCTCCCACTTTAGTTGGATCGGATTCGATGAACAGGGTCCTTATGAAGGGTAAATAGAGATTGACAATTCACGTTGTGGTTTTAACGTAGGTAAGAAACGTTCTTGCTAGCAACCTATAACAGCCACGTAAAAACTTGCAACAACAATTAGAGGACGTCTAACTTGTTTTTGCAGCAAGTGCTTTGTGATGTGATATGGCCAGAAGTTGTGATGAATCATGTATGTGATGTATGAGATGATCTTGTTATTGTAATAGGAATCACGACTTGCATGTCGATGAGTATGACAGCCGGCAGGAGCCATAGGAGTTGTCTTTATTTTTTTATGACTTGCGTGTCAACTTAAATCGTCATGTAATTACATTACTTTATTGCTAAAGCGTTAGCCATAGTAGTAGAAGTAATAGTTGACGTGACAACTTCACGAAGACACGATGATGGAGATCATGATGATGGAGATCATGGTGTCATGCCGGTGACGACGATGAACATGGCGCCCCGAAGATGGAGATCAAAGGAGCGAAATGATGTTGGCCATATCATGTCACTATTTGATTGCATGTGATGTTTATCATGTTTTTACATCTTATTTGCTTAGAACGACGGTAGCATAAATAAGATGATCCCTCATTAAAATATCAAAAATGTGTTCTCCCTAACTGTGCACCGTTGCTAAGGTTCGTCGTTCTGAAGCACCACGTGATGATCGGGTGTGATAGGTCCTTACGTTCGCATACAACGGGTGTAAGCCAGATTTACACACGCAATACACTTAGGTTGGATTGACGAGCCTAGCATGTACAGACATGGACTCGGAACACGGAGGACCGAAAGGTCGAACATGAATCGTATAGAAGATACGATCAACATGCAGATGTTCACCGATGATGACTAGTCCGTCTCACGTGATGATCGGACACGGCCTAGTTGACTCGGATCATGTATCACTTAGATGACTAGAGGGATGTCAAATCTGAGTGGGAGTTCATTCATTAATTTGATTAGATGAACTTAATTATCATGAACTTAGTCTAAATCTTTACAATATGTCTTGTAGATCAAATGGCCCACGCTAATGTCACCCTCAACTTCAACGCGTTCCTAGAGAAAACCAAGCTGAAAGATGATGGCAGCAACTATGCGGACTGGGTCCGGAACCTGAGGATCATCCTCATAGCTGCCAAGAAAGATTATGTCCTAGAAGCACCGCTAGGTGATGCACCATTCCCAGCAAACCAGGACGTTATGAACGCCCATCAGTCTCGTGCTGATGATTACTCCCTCGTTCAGTGCGGCATGCTTTACAGCTTAGAACCGGGGCTCCAAAAGCGTTTTTAGCAACACGGAGCATATGAGATGTTCGAGGAGCTGAAATTGATTTTCCAAGCTCATGCCCGGGTCGAGAGATATGATGTCTCCGACAAGTTCTTTAGCTGTAAGATGGAGGAAAATAGCTCTGTCAGTGAACACATACTCAAGATGTCTGGGTTGCACAACCGCTTGACTCAGCTGGAAGTTAATCTCCCGGATGAGGCGGTCATTGACAGAATCCTTCAGTCGCTCCCACCTAGCTACAAGAGCTTCGTGATGAACTACAATATGCAGGGGATGGAAAAGACCATTCCCGAGTTGTATTCAATGCTGAAATCTGCAGAGGTGGAGATCAAAAAGGAACATCAAGTGTTGATGGTGAATAAAACCACTAAGTTCAAGAAAGGCAAGGGTAAGAAGAACTTCAAGAAGGACGGCAAGGAGGTTGCCGCGCCTGGTAAATCAGTTGCCAGGAAGAAGTCAAAGAATGGACCCAAACCTGAAACTGAGTGCTTTTATTGCAAGGGAACTAGTCACTGGAAGCGGAATTGCCCCAAGTACTTAGCAGATAAGAAGGCCGGCAACACTAAAGGTATATGTGATATACATGTAATTGATGTGTACCTTACCAGTGCTCATAGTAGCTCCTGGGTATTTGATACCGGTGCCGTTGCTCATATTTGTAACTCAAAACAGGAGCTGCGGAATAAACGGAGACTGGCGAAGGACGAGGTGACGATGCGCGTCGGGAATGGTTCCAGGGTCGATGTGATCGTCGTCGGCACGCTACCTCTACATTTACCTACGGGATTAGTTTTAAACCTTAATAATTGTTATTTAGTGCCAAGTTTGAGCATGAACATTGTATCTGGATCTCGTTTAATACGAGATGGCTACTCATTTAAATCCGAGAATAATGGTTGTTCTATTTATATGAGTGATATGTTTTATGGTCATGCTCCGATGGTTAATGGTTTATTCTTAATGAATCTCGTACGTGATGTTACACATATTCATAGTGTGAATACCAAAAGATGTAAAGTTAATAACGATAGTCCCACATACTTGTGGCACTGCCGCCTTGGTCACATTGGTGTCAAGCGCATGAAGAAGCTCCATGCTGATGGACTTTTAGAGTCTCTCGTTTATGAATCATTTGACACGTGCGAACCATGCCTCATGGGCAAAATGACCAAGACTCCATTCTCAGGGACAATGGAGCGAGCAACCAACTTGTTGGAAATCATACATACAGATGTGTGTGGTCCAATGAGCGTTGAGGCTCGCGGAGGCTATCGTTATGTTCTCACTCTCACTGATGATTTGAGTAGATATGGGTATGTCTACTTAATGAAACACAAGTCTGAGACCTTTGAAAAGTTCAAGGAGTTTCAGAGTGAGGTTGAGAATCAACGTGACAGAAAAATAAAGTTCTTACGATCAGATCGTGGGGGAGAATATTTAAGTCACGAATTTGGCACACACTTAAGAAAATGTGGAATCGTTTCACAACTCACGCCGCCTGGAACACCTCAGCGTAACGGTGTGTACGAACGTCGTAATCGCACTCTATTGGATATGGTGCGGTCTATGATGTCTCTCACAGATCTACCGCTATCATTTTGGGGATACGCTCTAGAGACAGCCGCATTCACTTTAAATAGGGCTCCGTCAAAATCCGTTGAGACGACACCGTATGAATTATGGTTTGGGAAGAAACCTAAGCTATCGTTTCTGAAAGTTTGGGGTTGCGATGTTTATGTCAAGAAACTTCAACCTGAAAAACTCGAACCCAAATCGGAAAAATGCGTCTTCATAGGATATCCCAAGGAAACAGTTGGGTATACCTTCTACCTCAGATCCGAAGGCAAGATCTTTGTTGCCAAGAACGGGTCCTTTCTAGAGAAAGAGTTTCTCGCGAAAGAAGTAAGTGGGAGGAAAGTAGAGCTTGATGAAGTACTACCTCTTGAAAATCAGAGTAGCGCAGCTCAGGAAAATGTTCCTGTGGTGCCTGCACCGATTAGAGAGGAGGTTAATGATGATGATCAAGATACTTCTGATCAAGCTCCTACTGAACTTCGTAGGTCCACAAGGACGCGTTCCGCACCAGAGTGGTACGACAACCCTGTCCTGGAAATCATGTTGTTGGACAACGGTGAACCTTCGAACTATGAAGAAGCGATGGCGGGCCCAGATTCCGACAAATGGCTAGAAGCCATGAAATCCGAGATAGAATCCATGTATGAAAACAAAGTATGGACTTTGAATGACTTGCCCGATGATCGGCGAGCCATAGAAAATAAATGGATCTTTAAGAAGAAGACAAACGCGGATGGTAATGTGACCATCTATAAAGCTCGACTTGTCGCCAAGGGTTATCGCAAGTTCAAGGGGTTGACTACGATGAGACTTTCTCTCCCGTAGCGAAGCTGAAGTCAGTCCGAATCATGTTAGCAATTGCCGCATATTACGATTATGAGATATGGCAAATGGACGTCAAAACAGCATTCCTTAACGGCTTCCTTAAGGAAGAATTGTATATGATGCAGCCGGAAGGTTTTGTCGATCCTAAGAATGCTAACAAAGTATGCAAGCTCCAGCGCTCTATCTATGGGCTGGTGCAAGCATCTCGGAGTTGGAACATTCGCTTTAATGAGATGATCAAAGCGTTTGGGTTTATGCAGACTTATGGAGAAGCCTGCGTTTACAAGAAAGTGAGTGGGAGCTCCATAGCATTTCTCATATTATATGTGGATGACATACTATTGATGGGAAATGATATAGAATTCTTGGAAAGCATAAAGGCCTATTTGAACAAGTGTTTTTCAATGAAGGACCTTGGAGAAGCTGCTTATATATTAGGCATCAAGATCTATAGGGATAGATCGAGACGCCTCATCGGTCTTTCACAAAGTACGTACCTTGACAAGATTTTGAAGAAGTTCAAAATGGATCAGTCCAAGAAGGGGTTCCTGCCTGTATTGCAAGGTGTGCGATTGAGCACGGCTCAATGCCCGACCACGGTAAAAGATATAGAAGAGATGAGTGTCATCCCCTATGCCTCAGCTATAGGGTCTGTTATGTATGCCATGCTGTGTACCAGACCCGATGTAAACCTTGTCGTAAGTTTGGTAGGTAGGTACCAAAGTAATCCCGGCAAGGAACACTGGACAGCGGTCAAAAGCATCCTGAAGTACCTGAAAAGGACTAAGGATATGTTTCTCATTTATGGAGGTGCCGAAGAGCTCGTCGTAAAGGGTTACGTCGACGCTAGCTTCGACACAGATCTGGATGACTCCAAGTCACAAACCGGATACGTGTATATTTTGAATGGAGGGGCAGTAAGCTGGTGCAGTTGCAAGCAAAGCGTCGTGGCGGGATCTACATGTGAAGCGGAGTATATGGCAGCCTCGGAGGCAGCACAAGAAGCAGTCTGGGTGAAGGAGTTCATTACCGACCTAGGAGTCATACCCAATGCGTCGGACCCGATGACTCTCTTCTGTGACAACACTGGAGCAATTGCCCTTGCGAAGGAGCCCAGGTTTCACAGGAAGACCAGGTATATCAAGCGTTGCTTCAACTCCATTCGTGAAAGTGTTCAAAATGGAGACATAGAGATTTGTAAAGTACATACGGACCTGAATGTGGCGGATCCGTTGACTAAACCTCTCCCTAGAGCAAAACATGATCAACACCAAAATTCCATGGGTGTGCGATTCATCACAATGTAACTAGACTATTGTCTCTAGTGCAAGTGGGAGACTGTTGGAAATATGCCCTAGAGGCAATAATAAATGGATTATTATATTTCCTTGTTCATGATAATTGTCTATTGTTCATGCTATAATTGTATTGTTCGGAAATCATAATACATGTGTGAATACATAGACCACAATGTGTCCCTAGTAAGCCTCTAGTTGACTAGCTCGTTGATCAATAGATAGTCATGGTTTCCTGACTATGGACATGGGGATGTCATTGATAACGGGATCACATCATTAGGAGAATGATGTGATGGACAAGACCCAAACCTAAGCATAGCACAAAAGATCGTATAGTTCGTTTGCTAGAGCTTTTCTGAATGTCAAGTATCATTCCTTAGACCATGAGATTATGCAACTCCCGGATACCGTAGGAGTGCTTTGGGTGTATCAAACGTCACAACGTAACTGGGTGACTATAAAGGTGCACTACAGGTATCTCCGAAAGTATCTGTTGGGTTGGCATGAATCGAGACTGGGATTTGTCACTCCGTGTGACGGAGAGGTATCTCTGGGCCCACTCGGTAAGACATCATCATAATGAGCTCAAAGTGATCAAGGTGTTGTTCACGGGATGATGTGTTACGGGAACGAGTAAAGAGACTTGCCGGTAACGAGATTGAACAAGGTATCGGTATACCGACGATCGAATCTCGGGCAAGTATCGTACCGATGGACAAAGGGAATTGAGTACGGGATTGATTAAAGTCCTCGACATCGTGGTTCATCCGATGAGATCATTGAGGAGCATGTGGGAGCCAACATGGGTATCCAGATCCCGCTGTTAGTTATTGACCGGAGATCGTCTCGGTCATGTCTGCATGTCTCCCGAACCTGTAGGGTCTACACACTTAAGGTTCGGTGACGCTAGGGTTGTGAAGATATGAGTATGCAGCAAACCGAAGGTTGTTCGGAGTCCCGAATGAGATCCCGGACGTCACGAGAGGTTCCGTAGGTAAAGATTTATATATGGAAAGTTGTTGTACGGACACCGGAAAGTCTCGGGGGCATATCGGTATTGTACCGGGGCCACCGGAGAGGCACCGGGGGTCCACCTTGAGGGGTCAGCCCTCTCGGAGGGCCTCATGGGCCACAAGGGGTAGGGAACCAGCCCCTGGAGGGCTGGGCGCGCCCCCTTCCCTTGGGCCCATGCGCCTAGGGTTGGGGGGAAACCCTAGTGGGGGCGCCCCCCTTGCTTGGGGGGCAAGCCCCCCACCCTTGGCCGCCGCCCCCCTGGAGATCCATCTCCAGGGCTGCGCCCCCCCTAGGGGGCCTATATAAAGGGGGGAGAGGGAGGGCAGCCGCACCCCTGCTGCATTGGCGCCTCCCTCTCCCCGTTACACCTCTCCCTCTCTCCACAGAAGCTTGGCGAAGCCCTGCTGGAACTCTGCTGCATCCACCACCACGCCGTCGTGCTGCTGGATCTTCATCAACCTCTCCTTCCCCCTTGCTGGATCAAGAAGGAGGAGACGTCATCCCGACCGTACGTGTGTTGAACGCGGAGGTGCTGTCCGTTCGGCACTAGGTCATCGGTGATTCGGATCACGGCGAGTACGACTCCATCATCCACGTTCTCCTTGAACGCTTTCGTTGCGATCTACAAGTGGTATGTAGATGCTCTCCTATCCCCTCGTTGCTAGAATACTCCATGGATAGATCTTGGTGATGCGTAGGAAAATTTTAGTTTCTGCTACGATCCCCAACATCCCTTACAAATGTCAAGAGCAATGATGTGGCAGATGATTTGGGAGGTTAGCACTGACTTCACCAGAGTCACTCGATCAGCAGTATTGATATTTTTTCCTTTCTAAGTCGGAAGCTTAGCGACAGCTCACAAGTTCATAATATTGTGTTTGCCACCTATTGTTTAGCACTACAAGCCGAGTACCATTCAACTCGACCATTAGCAACAAATTCAATTGCAGAAGATACAATACAAAAAATGAAGTATGTCATTTCAAACTCTTCAATTCCAGGAGTAGAGTAGACACTGCAAATTTGTACCATGTCATTTGACACTATCAACACCAAAAAATATTGTTGGACTCTCGAACAATGCTCTTGGGTAAGACCGGATCATCATCTCACCTAAGGTTTTAGAGAATTCTTCTAAACATTTCTATTACAGGGAAGAGATAACAACATATAATGAGAGACATGAAAACCTTGATTCAACCAGAGTACATTACATCTCATCTGGACAACATATATCTTAGCAATGATCATATCTATAGTTGGATGAGCTCATCGCTCACAACAGTTGGTGTCAGAACACCAAGATCAGTCAAAAAGAAGGGTGATACTGGGGAGGAGTGTAGTCTCTTGCTGATGTCTTGACTTCCACATGAGATGGTAACTATGGGAACAGTCAAGCAACGGTGATTCTATGTGTAAGCTGTGGGGTCAGCCGACCCCACAGCTTTTTAGGAAAATAGCTTAGAATTACTGTTCATTTACTGTTCATCCTGAAGAAAAATATCTAAAAAAATCCATTGACCCCACAGACTTATGAGGTTGGCGCCGCCACTGCAGTCAAGTATCTCAATGAACAAAAGAATCATTTGCACCCAAGACAACGTCAACAAGAACTTGACAAGAATCCAAAGGCAAAAATTAGAAGGAACTGGATAGTAGAGATCAACAAACACATGAGGTACAAGAACAGAAAGAGAGGTTGTACTGAAGTACCCACAAGGAGTGAATCAACGGCGACACATGGAGCCGATGTGCAGGAGGATGGAAAAAACAATCTTGAGGTTACCGAGGAACGCTATGAAGGAAATATGCCCTAGAGGCAATAATAAAGTCATTATTTATTTCCTTATATCATGATAAATGTTTGTTATTCATGCTAGAATTATATTAACCGGAAACATAATACTTGTGTGAATACATAGACAAACAGAGTGTCACTAGTATGCATCTACTTGACTAGCTCGTTGATCAAAGATATGGTTGTGTTTCCTAACCATAGACATGTGTTGTCATTTGATTAATGAGATCACATCATTAGGAGAATGATGTGATTGACATGACCCATTCCATTAGCTTAGCACCCGATCGTTTAGTATGTTGCTATTGCTTTTTGCATGACTTATACATGTTCCTATGACTATGAGATTATGCAACTCCCGTTTGCCGAAGGAACACTTTGTGTGCTACCAAACGTCACAACGTAACTGGGTGATTATCTACAGGTGTCTCCGAAGGTACATGTTGGGTTGGCGTATTTCGAGATTAGAATTTGTCACTCCGATTGTCGGAGAGGTATCTTTGGGCCCTCTCGGTAATGCACATCACATAAGCCTTGCAAGCATTGCAACTAATGAGTTAGTTGTGAGATGATGTATTATGAAACAAGTAAAGAGAATTGCCGGTAACGAGATTGACCTAGGTATTGAGATACCGACGATCGAATCTCGGGCAAGTAACATATCGATGACAAAGGGAACAACGTATGTTGTTATGCGGTCTGACCGATAAAGATCTTCTTAGAATATGTAGGAGCCAATATGAGCATCCAGGTTCCGCTATTGGTTATTGACTGGAGACGTGTCTCGGTCATGTCTACATTGTTCTCGAACCCGTAGGGTCCGCACGCTTAACGTTACGATGATAGTTTCATTATGAGTTTATATGTTTTGATGTACCGAAGGTTGTTCGGAGTCCCGGATGTGACCACGGAAATGACGAGGAGTCTCGAAATGGTCGAGACATAAAGATTGATATATTGGACGAGTATATTCGGACACTGGAAATGTTCTGGGTGATTTTAGAAAAAACCGGAGTGTCGGAGGGTTACCGGAACCCCCCGAGAGAAGTAATGGGCCTTAGTGGAGAGAGAGAGAGGGGCAGCCAGGGTGGGCCGCGCGCCCCCTCCCCCTCTGGTCCGAATTGGACTAGGAGAGGGGGGCAGCGCCCCCCTTTCCTTCTCCCCCTTCCTTTCCCCCTCCTAGTAGGAGTAGGAAAGAGGGGAGTCCTACTCCTACTAGGAGGAGGACTCCTCCTCCTGGCGCGCCTAGCAAGGGCCGGCCGGCCTCCCCCCTTGCTCCTTTATATACGGGGGCAGGGGGCACCCTAGAGACACAACAATTGATCATTGATCTCTTAGCCGTGTGCGGTGCCCCCCTCCACCATAATCCTCGATAATATTGTAGCGGTGCTTAGGCGAACATCAAGATTGTCACCACGCCGTCGTGCTGACGGAACTCATCCCCGACACTTTGCTGGATCGGAGTCCGGGGATCGTCATCGAGCTGAACGTGTGCTAGAACTCGGAGGTGCCGTAGTTTCGGTGCTTGATCGGTCGGGCCGTGAAGACGTACGACTACATCAACCGCGTTGTTATAACGCTTCCGCATTCGGTCTACGAGGGTACATGGACAACACTCTCCCCTCTTGTTGCTATGCATCACCATGATCTTGCGTGTGCGTAGGAATTTTTTTGAAATTACTACGTTCTCCAACACGCTACACTACAAAAGACAAGAAAACTAAGATGGAGACTATCTTAAAATTATCATAGTGCACTTGCAAACTATTTTACCTCCCTCATGCGATGTTGGAGACCGTGCAAGGGGTGTGTCGAATGGGAAATGTGTGGGTTGAAGGAGCATTGGCAGAGTGAGTGGTTTCAAAGAAAGAACAACAATGACACACATATATGTACTAGTGGCACCCATTATGACAGAGGCATATTGTGCTCCTATATAGGCACACTAACTGTCACATAGCTAGCATCTTTCATACACACACCACGATGCATCCTAGATAACTAATGGGATTTGACAAACCTTTGTATCTTCAACTAGCATGTTTGTACAAACAACCCGATGCATCACGGATAACCAATGGGAACTCACAAGCATCCTAGTACCTAGAATATTTGTACATACAATGGGACTAAAATGATGGATTGGAAAGGGGGAACCAACAAGCGTTCTAGCCTTTAAAGCAAACATCGTACTCCTATAAAGTGTTTTTTAAGGAGTGGTGTTTCCACTTAAGCAATACCAATGAAAGAGTTGGGGGCCTTAGGAGGAACAAAGGAAGTAGGGATGGAAAATATCTCTAGATCAAACATTTTTATGATGAATTCATACTGTGCAACACAAAGTAAAAAAGAAACTGAAATGCAATACAACAGATAGTTCAAGCGGTAATAAAAGATGACAATGTGATAGCAAACCAAAATAAACATAAGCAGGACAGGAAACACAAAGTGCTTCAAGTCTCCCGTTGAACGAAATGCTAAAGATGCAACATACATCCTATATCATCAGTTCAACTTTGGGCAGGTGGGGAGGAGCATAGTCTTAGTTGAAGCAGAGGGTGGCAACACATATCTTCCCAAGTTACCCTCCTGTATAAGCATCTTGTAAAGCAACAACCACGTGGTTTCGATCACGTCAAAAGTGTCAGCAGCAAGCGCTCCGGAGGTGCAGTCCACAATTTTAACACAAGTGAGGGCGTAAACACGAGAGTCGTTCCTAAACAAACACATAATTAACAATCAATACATATGGCCCGGGAAGTCGGATAATAAGTACAAAGCTGTGGTGAGTAAATAACATACTTGATATAATTATGGCCTATTCGTGAGTGCACTAGCATAGTCCAAGGGCCAGCACCATAACCAAGATCGCCATGGATCTGACGTAGAACATCGATAAGTTTTTTGTTCAAGAGGGAAAAGTTTCTTGGCCTGGATTTCATCTGAAGTCATGCTAATCTCTGTAGGATAAACAATGGTGAAGTGTCGCTTTCTAAAATCACATGAGAAACAAGCCCACATCTTTTCTACAGGAACGACAACCACAAACTACAATGTATTTTATTATATGAAGTAGTTCAATTGTTAGCACTGCATATACCACAAACCAAATGTAAATACCTGATGGCAGGCCCGAATGTCATAGCCAAGGACATCCACACTGAGCATGTCCACGCCTGCTATGGCATCATCTTTATTCGAAAGGGCGTTGATCTAGAAAGGAAAAGTTAATGAAAATTGTTAAGATTATTTTTCATGTAAACAAACATACAAGATGAAGGGGAAAGTAATAGAGGCACAAACCACGAAGGCAATAGTGACGTAACAATGTGGTGCAAAGGAATCATCATGTTTCAATTTGGAAGCTACATCGGCATTGAACACACGAATGACCCCTTCGACAACATCTTTGTTTATTTCTGAGCTCATGTTGGAAATAGACCTCAACTCTTTTCCTGTCACACGGACAAAGGGGGGGTGATCTTCCATGAGCACCCAATCTCTGAAATAGTTGAAATAGAAGAATCAATCTTACTTGTTCCTGGACTAAGGTGGCGAAAGCATAGCGATAAATAAATGGAAACACACCTTGCTAGAGAAGGAGAGGGGACCTTTTCCAATCCAGTTCATGCTATAATTAGCAATATTAGAAATCGTCATGTCTATGGGGAAACTAGGCACAACAAAGTCACCATATGACGCTGGCAGTTCAACAACCTTACACTTGATGCAACTTGAGCCAGTGGGTACTGGCACAGAGGGCAAGGGAGAATTTGGGAAATGGTTTCCATACGTGGACAAAGCAACCACAATGGCCACCCTGAACTCCTCCCAGCTGAAATACAATTATCACAATCGGGGTGCTAGTAGTGATTTCAAAAAAAGAGGAATAGTCAATTCTGCCTAACAAACATATGATAGTAAAAACGAGGGAAAAAATGATTCCGCTTAAGAAAATAACTTCACATCGTTTTGGAATCGTACCCATCCTGGGGCGACGGCTGCGTGTTAAATAACCAGGTCGCGACCTCCTGGTGAAGCGTACAAAGTTGGTTCAGATTACATTCTTGGAGAGGAAGAGATAAGGGAGTTACAACCATATGCGAATAACAAAAGATCCTAGTCTATCTAGTTGGACTCCTGGCGCGCTGCTTATCTCCAGAACGTTCTGAACCCTGTCACGTAGATGGAACAATATTATGTTCAACACCCTCCCTTAATCACAACTTGGTCAAGTTGAGATTACGCTTGAACTCTTCAAAGTTTCGTGTGGCCAAAGCTTTGGTGAATCCATCTGCAACCTGATCATGAGAATGAATAAAATGAATTTCTAGTTGTTTGCTTGCAACTCGTTCTCTGACAAAGTGGAAATCAATCTCGATTTTGTCCTTGCATGAAAAACAGGGTTAGCAGACAAATAGGTGGCACCAAGGTTATCACACCATAATCATGGAGCTTGAGTGATCTTTACACTAAGCTCTCGCAACATGGACTGGACCCAAATGATTTCAGCTGTGGCATTGGCGAAAGCTTTGTACTCAGCTTCAGTACTTGATCTTGATACAGTGGCTTGTTTCTTTGCACACCATGATATTAGATTTGGACCAAGAAATACTGCAAAACCACCAGTGGATCATCTGTCATCTAAACATCCTGCCCAATCTGAATCAGAAAAAGCACTAACAAGTGTAGATGAATACTTGTGGAATGTGAGACCAAGATTGACTATATCTTTTACATATCTCACTATACGTTTTGCAGCAGTCCAATGAGTTGTAGTGGGTGCATGAAGAAACTGACAAACCTTGTTTACTGCAAATGAAAGATCAGGTCTCGTCAAGGTCAAATACCGAAGTGCACCTACCAGACTTCTGTACCTGGTACTGTCACCTTGACCCAAGGGCTCTCCTTCTGCAAGTGACAATTTTTCTATGCTGGACAATGGAGTTGATGAAGATTTACACCCCTGTAACCCAACTCTTCTCACCAGATGAGTGGCATACTTTTCCTGAGATAGATGAAGACTGTTACCTTGTTTCTTAACTTCAATCCCTAGGAAAAAATGCAAGTCACCCGGATCCTTGAGAACAAACTCAGCATTTAAATCCTTCAACAATCCTGATATAGCCTCATCAGATGAGGTTGTGACAATAATATCATCAATAAGAACAAATATGGATATTTTCAGCTTGTTGTAAATAAACAAGGATGTGTCAGACTTAGAAGGAACAAAGCCTAGAGTTTGCAATTTGTGACTTAGCCTGGAGTACCACGCCCTGGGGGCTTGTTTGAGTCCATATAACGCTTTATCAATCTTGCACACATGAAACGGTTTGTTCTTGTTTTCAAAACCAGGAGGTTGTTTCATATACACTTCCTCTTCCAGAACGCCATGAAGGAACACATTCTTGACATCTGCTGGCAAAGGCTCCATCCCCTGGAAACAGCAATAGAGAGCACAAGACGAATGGTTGCAGCTTTAAAAACTGGACTGAAGGTGTCCTCATAGTCTATACTGAAGGAAATATGCCCTAGAGGCAACAATAAAGTTATTATTTATTTCCTTATATCATGATAAATGTTTATTATTCATGCTAGAATTGTATTAACCGGAAACATAATACATGTGTGAATACATAGACAAACAGAGTGTCACTAGTATGCCTCTACTTGACTAGCTCGTTAATCAAAGATGGTTATGTTTCCTAACCATAGACAAAGGAGTTGTCATTTGATTAACAAGGTCACATCATTAGTTGAATGATCTGATTGACATGACCCATTCCATTAGCTTAGCATCCGATCGTTTAGTATGTTGCTATTGCTTTCTCCATGACTTATACATGTTCCTATGACTATGAGATTATGCAACTCCCGTTTACCGTAGGAACACTTTGTGTGCTACCAAACGTCACAACGTAACTGGGTGATTATAAAGGTGCTCTACAGGTGTCTCCGAAAGTATTTGTTGGGTTGGCGTATTTCGAGATTAGGATTTGTCACTCCGAATGTCAGAGAGGTATCTCAGGGCCTTCTCGGTAATGCACATCACATAAGCCTTGCAAGCAATGCAACTAATGAGTTAGTTGCGGGATGATGTATTATGGAACGAGTAAAGAGACTTGCCGGTAACGAGATTGAACTAGGTATTGGATACCGACGATCGAATCTCGGGCAAGTAACATACCGATGGACAAAGGGAACGACGTATGTTGTTATGCGGTCTGACCGATAAAGATCTTCGTAGAATATGTAGGAACCAATATGGGCATCCAGGTCCCGCTATTGGTTATTTACCGGAGACGTGTCTCGGTCATGTCTACATTGTTCTCGAACCGTAGGGTCCGCACGCTTAAGGTTACGATGACAGTTATTATGAGTTTATGCATTTTGATGTACCGAAGGAGTTCGGAGTCCCGGATGTGATCACGGACATGACGAGGAGTCTCGGAATGGTCGAGACGTAAAGATTGATATATTGGACGGCTATGTTCGGACATCGGAATGGTTCCGAGTGGTTTCAGATATTACCGGAGTGCCGAAGGGGTTACCGGAACCCCCGGGGAAGTAATGGGCCTATTGGGCCACGAGGGGAGAGAGAGGGCTGCGCCAGGAGGTGGCGCCCCCCCCCCCATGAGGAGTCCGAATTGGACAAGGAGGGGGGGGGCGCGGCCCCCCTTTCCCTCTTCCTCTCCCTCTCCTTCCTTCCCCCCTTCCCCCTCCTAGTTGGACTAGGAAAGGGGAGTCCTACTCCCACTAGGAGGAGGACTCCCCCTCCCTTGGCGCGCCTCTAGGGCCGGCCGGCCCTCCCCCCCTTGCTCCTTTATATACGGGGGCAGGGGGCACCCCAAGACACACAAGTTGATCCCTGAGATCGTTCCTTAGCCGTGTGCGGTGCCCCCCTCCACCATATTCCACCTCGGTCATATCGTTGCGGTGCTTAAGCGAAGCCCTGCGTCGGTAGTACATCAAGATCGTCACCACGCCGTCGTGCTGACGAAACTCTTCCCCGAGAGCTTTGCTGGATCGGAGCCCGGAGAACGTCATCGTGTTGTACGTGTGTCAAGAACTCGGAGGCGCCGGAGTAACGGCGCTGGGATCGGTCGGATCGCGAGGAGGACGTACGCCTCTATGTTGTGTCAACGCTTCCGCTTCGGTCTACGAGGGTACGTAGAAAATACTCTCCCCTCTCGTTGCTTTGCATCACCATGATCTTGCGTGTGCGTAGGAATTTTTTTGAAATTACTACGTTACCCAACATATACCATACCGTTGTTTAAAGCCCTTTGCAACTAGTCTGGCTTTGTAGCGATCAATGGTTCCATCAGCCTTCTTTTTTATTCTAAAGACCCACTTGCAATCAATCAAATTTTTACCGTGCCGTGGGGGAACCAGATGCCACGTTTTATTTTTGAGGAGTGCCATGTGTTCTTCTTCCATGGCTGCCTTCCAATTTTTGTCGCCGAGTGCCTCGCTAAGAGTACTTGGTTCATCCGTGGAGCAAATTAGACTGAACTTTGTCAACTGTTTGTAATTAATTGGTTTTATTACCCCCTTTTGAAGACATGTCCGTGGAGTAGCAACAGGTGTTGATGTAGAAGATCCTGATGCTGCAGCGTCAGGGGCAGCAGAATCCAAGGAGAATCATGTGGCATTCCCCGCCTCGCTGCTAACCGGACCAGAGGGATCCTCTGTGCCGACACGGGGTGGAGACGGTGGAGATGCGGTGGAGTCAGGCGCAGACAATCCTGGGCCGCAGGAGACATCCAACGCAGACCCATCATCGCGCAATGACGAGGCGAATCCTGGCGGGATCGCACCGGATCGCGTGCCAGCAGCGGCAGCAGACGGGGCCAGATCAACCCTGGGAGATGCGCTTGTCTCCTGACGATGCGACTCCCCGCCTGTCGACTGGCGGCGCACATAGTGGTGGGGCCCATCGGGGGCCCACTGAGTCTTGGGCCACCGCGTGGGGGCGTCCGAGTGGTGGAGGCGGGACGGGTCGCCCGGGCCCGTGGCGAGGCACCGGGTGGCAGAGTGAGGCCGCTGTTGGGTTGGTTGGCGGGCGACACGGAATTCCGCGCAAAGCTGCCCCATGCGACTCCGATCCCGAGGAGGATCTGCTGTCAGGCTGCGGTGGAACTGATCCCAAGGAAGATCTGTCCCCCAACCCTGGACACATGAAATATGGCGAATTTTGCAGATTTTCTTCGCCGTTTTGGATGGGTTCTGCACCATTTTCTGCGATGTTCTCATCTGCATCACCATAGAACTCATGCACGTGGTTATGAACATTAGTCAATATTGGATCACCACAATCATTATCCCCATGAGAAATGCCAGTAAGACTAAATGGTAAAAGAAGAATTTCTTTACGAAGCAGAGCACCGACATTTGGATGGAGTTTAGAGAAAGGAAATTTTGTCTCATAAAAAACGACGTCGCGAGAAATATAAACGCGACCGGTGGAGATGTCAAGGCACTTGACACCCTTGTGTTGGGCGCTATAGCCAAGAAAAGCGCATTGCTTAGAGCAAAACATGAGCTTGCGAGTGTTGTATGGACGGAGATTGGGCCAGCAAGCGCAACTAAACACGCGAAGGGTTGTGTAGTCGGGTTTGGTGTGAAGAAGACGCTCAATAGGAGTTTCATAGTTGATGACACGGCTAGGGAGCATATTTATGATATGTACTACGGTTAGAAAAGACTCGTCCCAAAACTTTAAGGGCATGGAGGCGCCGGCTAGTAGAGCTAGACCGACTTCAATGATGTGTCTGTGTTTGCGTTCAGCAGACCCATTCTGTTGATGAGCGTGAGGACATGGCACGTGATGAGATATGCCAATTTTTTGAAAGAACGAGTTTAGCTTCTCGTACTCCCCTCCCCAATCAGATTGGAGAGCCAGGATTTTGCAATCAAAATGGCGCTCAACAAGAGCTTGGAAATTCAGAAACACTTGAAACACATCCGATCTTTTCTTAAGAAGATAGATCCATGAAAACTTGCTATAGTCATCTATGAAACACACATAATATGTGTGTCTACCAACAAAGGAGGGGGCATGCCCCCACACATCAGAGAAAACAAGTTGTAAAGGCTTGGTAGAAACACTGGTAGAAATTGGATAAGGTAATTGATGGCTTTTAGCCTTTTGACAAGAATCACAAATCATCTCAACATCACGCTCTCCAACATACGAGAGCTTATTTTTCTTAAGTAATCTCTCAACTAAAACGATCGTGCCATCGTGTTGAAGACACTTTGGTGGCACTAAAAACTTCTTTATTGAATCTTCTAATCTCCTAAATCAAAGGGTAAAGCCCATGAACGCATCTACCTCGATATAGCACCTTCTTCGTTGCCTGATCCTTGATCAAAAAGAAGTAAGGGTGAAACTCAAGAAAGACATGATTGTCAATGGCAATGCGATGAATAGAAAGAAAGCTTTTCGAAGCACTAGGGACATGCAAAATTTTCCTAAGGTGAATTTTCCGATGAGGGGTTTTAATAATTGAGTGACCAACATGACTAATTTTCATACCATCTCCACTTGCTGTGTGGATGTGATCTTTGCCACGGTACTTGTCGCGCATGGTCACCTTCTCGAGCTCACCGGTGATGTGGTTTGTGGCGCCGTTGTCGACGTACCAGTTGGTGTCGACGCCGTAGGAGCCATCAACAGCTCCGGCCACCTTCTCATCTTGGGAGGAATCATCTTCATCTTCTTCAAAACGATACCAACAGTCTTTCGCCGAGTGTCCCGGCTTACCACAGATTTGGCACCTGATTGCATCAGGGCGTGATCTGTTGTTGGATGAGTTGTTGTGCCGACCTCGGTTGTTGGAGGAGGAAGGCCGGCTGCCGCGTGTGTTGTTGGCGCCGCTGCTGTTGCCGTTGCCGGAGCTCCGACCCTTGCCGTTCTGAGGTGGACCGCGGTAGTGGGAGCCTCTGCCCCGGCCGCGAGTGGCACGTTTGCCGATGACTTGAAGCCGCCAGCGGCGCCCGCTCCCTGGAAAAGAGCCACCCGCTGGTCGAAGTTACTCATCTGCCCGAACAGCTCGTCGAGGGTGACCGGGGTGGTGCGGGCGTCGAGGGCGGACACCAATGGTTGGTACTCCATGTCAAGCGCGTTGAGGATATACGAGATTAACTCATCATCCTGCAACGGCTTGCCAGCCGCGGCGAGCTCGTCGGCGAGTCCCCGCATATACGCGAAGAAGGTGGCCACCGATTGCGTTCCTTTCTGCGCATTGGTGAGGGCGGCGCGGATGTTGTTGATGCGGGACAACGACGTTGACGAGAACATGCTCGCCAGCGCCGTCCAGAGTTCGCGTGCGTGCGCGATGGAGGTGACCTGCACTAGCACCTCTTTGGACAGGTTATTCAGAAGATAACCGAGTACCTGCTGATCCTCTCGGAACCAGAAGGCATGGAGCGGGTTGGGGATGGTTTCCTCCTTTCCATCCTTGTCCTTACTGACGACGAACCCGGCCGGCTCCGCCATGCTTCCGTCAACGTACCCGAAGACTCCAGCTCCTCTCAGCTGCGGTGTGATCTGAGTGCGCCAAAGGACGTAGTTGGTGCGGGTAAGGCGCTCGGTAATCTGGCCGGAGAGGGGAGAGGAGGCGGCGGCGGATGAGGCCATGGCAGGAAGCTGTGGTGGAAGGAGGAAGGCTAGATGGGAAGAGTTAGGCTCTGTATACCATGTGGAGGAACGTCGTACCCATCCTGGGGCGACGGCTGTGTGTTAAATAACCAGGTCGCGACCTTCTGGTGAAGCGTGCAAAGTTGGTTCAGATTACATTCTTGAAGAGGAAGAGATAAGGGAGTTACAACCATATGCGAATAACAAAAGATCCTAGTCTATCTAGTTGGACTCCTGGCGCGGTGCTTATCTCCAGAATGTTCTGAACCCTGTCACGTAGATGGAACAATATTATGTTCAACAATTTTGACAGTAAAACATACCTGTGGATTGGCCACTTGATCATAGTTCTTACATCGTGACTGACAAACATAGCATCTAGGAATCTGTTGAGGCCGGTCTCGAGTGGAAGCCCATTCTGCTTAACAAGAGTAGCAAGTTCAAAGAATTCACGAGGAATCTCAATTAAGTTGAGAAATCCTGTTCCGCTCAGCAGTCCCGAGAGCAGATAAAGCAATCTTCTTGTTCTCTTGAAGAACATACAAATCCTCTAAAGAAATGGCAGATCCATTTTCGCACTGCAAGTATAGATTAAAATGACAATGAGGAAGATATAAGAAAAGCATCTTAGACAGATAAACATGAGTGCTCTTGTTGAGTGCTGGTTTTCAACTAACCAAGCGGCCAAGCCAGGAGTATTATCATCAGGACAAGCCTGAGAAGGATGGTCAATATCATCACTCATCAGCACGAGCCACACTCTAAAAAAAGAAATGCATTAAAACAATGCGGACTATTTAGTGGGTACCTCTTCGGGGCCCAACCCAGCGGACGCTCTTGGGGGCAATTCTGTGCCCCACGTGATGCGCCCCAGCACTGCCACGTAATGCGTCAGTTTTTTTTCTAAAAAAAACCTGACGCGCACTGGTGCACCGGCGCGAATACTTTTTTGCGCCTGTGTTTTCAGTTTTATTTTTATTTTTTTGAGTTTCTGGAATTTACTTACCTTTTTTAGGATTTCATGATTTTTGTTTTTTTGTTTTTCTCACGTGAAGCACACCGTGTAAAAAAGTACATCGTGCTTTTCCGTCGGACGAGCTCCGTTTACATTAGGTTTTATGTCGTATGTAATAGTATGAACTTGAGGTTTCTTAATTGAGGTATCCGATTGTGGAAGAGATTATTTGAGGACTGGCCGCTCATTGTCCACTTACGCACTCGCGGATGTTTGAAGAATCGGATTTGTTGTATCCGACTGTAAATGCTCTTAGTTCTTATGCGATACTATCACATTCCGGAAGGTTGAGGAATCTGTATTTTCGTGAGATAAATTATGACCGGATCATGTATCCTGAGTTCCTCACTCAACTATTTGTGTCACTTACTTAACAACTTAAGATAAATTATGGTGGAATTTTTTTGAAGATAAATTATTAACTTTTTAATTTGAACCTTCCCAAGCACTTGACATACTGTAGTGCAATGATCAAAAGATGGGGCTGGGGAAATCCATAAAGAGCACATTATATGATACTGAATTTGATAGTTGTAAGGGGTAATTAAGTGCGACATCAAGAGTCCATCTTCTGACAACGATTACCTGCTACGGACCCAGGAAATTCAGAGATGATAATCCAAAAAATAAATATAAAGTTGATACTAGCCATAAGTCCATAACAAGCCAACATGTTGTCCACATTTTTGCAGGTCCGAGTATCCTTGCTTAACTCAATGGAATCGGATAATGAATAGTTGTGCTCCATATGAGCATCTACAGACGGACCCCTTTAAACATCCCTCATAGCCCGCAGTTTCCCCCTCCAACAAGAATGCAAGCATTAGATTATGAGTTTGACAATGATAACTTTATGTAAATACTCAAGGTTTACCATGATATTACCATGCTAGGCCTGCCCGAGTTTTGAGAACCCTTGCAAGCTCGCAGACAATGATACATTTTTGCCTGCCACTTTCTTCATGTGCTCGTAGGCTCCTCTCCTCACCGGTACTTTCTTTGCTTACTTCATCTGCTTCCTTGCTTGCCGTTCTAGCAAAGGTAAATTCAACGCTTGTCCTGATTCGATCCTGTCAGATTCCAAGCTGGAACTTCTCAGCATATTATCCAAATTCTGAATTTTGAAGGCTATGGCTGGAGTTCCCGCGCCTTTCCCCTTGACTGTAGGGTTTTCACCTAATGGTTCATCTCTCGTCTCTCTCTCTCTCTCTCTCTCTCTCTCTCTCTCTCTCTCTCTCTCTCTCTCTCTCTCTCTCTCTCTCTCTCTCTCTCTCTCTCTCTCTCTCTCTCTCTCTCTCTCTCTCTCTCTGTGTGTGTGTGTGTGTGTGTGTGTGTGTGTGTGTGTGTGTGTGTGTGTGTGAGACTTGCTATTTTACTTCATTTATGTTGTTTGTTCTGCCAATTCTGTTGAACTTACAACAGTTCACTTATCTGAATCGTGATCGTCCACCTTGAAGGTTATAGTTGCTAAATAAGCAGCAGGAGATTTAGAATAAAAGCAGAAGCAAGTCTCAAACTGTGCCCACCCTTATTAGCGTTTTGAACCTATTTGGAATAGCGTCCAACCAATGACCAAAAATATTGGCAACATTTATGGGCGGATACAAATTGGACGCTATTTGGATGACTGGCCATGTAGAGCGCGCAAACTTGCATCGGAAAAAGAGGTATTTGATTGTCTCGTCGTGAGTACAAAAACTCCACTTCTTGCTTCCTTGCCAGTTGCGACGGGCGAGGTTGTCTTTCGTTAGCACAACTCCCCTCCGAAGATACCACATGGAAATTTTAACTTTTAGTGGAATCTTGGACTTCCATTTTTTCATGTTATTATCCACTGGGACCTCTGACTGCATGAGCGCCTGGTACATAGGGTTGACTGCGAAGGACCCAAATGTAGTGAGGTTCCAGCGAAAAACATCCCGCCCTTGAGTAAGGTTAATGAAAACCAATCAGGATAGAAGATTTTGCCATGGAATAAGACGGGGGCCAGTTAAATCCCCCTGAAGAAATATCCGGTGGGAAAGAATTGAGCACCTGCGCAAGAGTATCATTCTTATCACGAACAATGCAGTACAAAGATGGATATTGTTCCCGGAGGCTGGCATTGCCTAACCAGTTCTCCTCCCATAAATGAATCTCCGACCCATCTTTTATCATGAAGGATCCAAAGCAGAAAAGATATTTCCTTGCCGCCATTAGACCAGCCCAAAAGTGCGAGTCACTAGGTTTCCAATAGGACCATGACACAACTTTTTGGCCTAGATACTTATCACGTAACAGGGTTACCCAAACGCTATCCTCAGTAGGAAGTTTTAACAATCATTTACTAAGTAAGGCATCATACTTGACTTGAAGGTCATCAATACCAAGATCACCTTGGTCTTTAGGCCTACAAACCACACTCCATTTAACCAGTCTGTATTTTTCTTTTCATTGTCTCCTTGCCAAAAGAATCTAGATCTGAAATAATCCAATCGTGCAAGATCCCTTTAGGGAGTTGGAAAAAGGAAAGCATATAGAGAACCATATTTATGAGGACATAATTTATCAAGACCAGTCGTCCTCCAATGGAGAGTAACTTGCCTTGCCAATTGCTCAACCATTTCTCTAAGCGTTCCACTACATGTTTCCACTCTGCGTTAGTGAGACGCCGATAATGAACCGGAATTCCCAAATATTTAATAGGGAACTGGCCTTGCGCACAATCAAACATGCTAGCATAATCAGCCGACGCCTCACTGGCTTCCCCAAAGCAGTATAATTCGTTTTTATAAAAGTTAATTTTAAGACCAGACATTTGCTCAAACGCTGAAAGCAAAAACTTCAGGTTTCTAGCCTTCTCCAGGTCATGTTCCATAAAGAGAATCATATCATCAGCATATTGCAAAATGGAGAGGCATGAATCGAAGAAAGCATTTAAATATACAAAGGTCTCCACAAGGTTTGCATAAGAAGGTGATGTCTCATCTTCAAATCGTCCAAGTTTGAGGGATGGAGCTAATTTTCTTACTTACTGAACGTCTCTATCATATATGTTTAGTGCCTTGTCTCTTTATACTTTTATTAGTGTGAATCATAGAGTAATAATAACTTTTGCACTACTGTATGTATTTCATTGTAACTAAATGTTTCCTACGGCAGGGTAGTGTTGGTGTAGCATCATTAGTTTCTTTCTTTATTTACTAACAAGTTACCCTGTGCGATTTCTTGACTGTTTCAGGCCTTGTTCGCGTGCAAGATTACTAGGACCTTATTTAGTAGGATCTTGACTGTTTGACACAACGAGCTTCGATCAGAAGGCTCCCAGGAAGGCACAACCATAAGGGGCATCTCCTTTGTCTGGACGCCGCTTCCCTTCACCATGACTGAACAACAGACGTGGCATGCATCATTCGCTTGCCTGCCATAGATCGATCATTGATGCTGCCGCTCCGCTCCATTACTCCATCTCAGGTTGTATATTTCGTCTCTTTATACCCCATCTCATGTTTAAATTCATAAATAACATTTTGCCTTCTATCTTTACTTATACTATTTGGGTTAGTAAAATATAGATACAACAGATGGTGTTATTTGAAGCCAGATTATAGTTTTTTGATGATTTTTTTGAAGCGGAGGCAAAAGATTTGCCCCATATATTGATACTGATTTAGAGGATAAAAGGAGTTTGCGTTTCAATAGACCCACAATCACGAACAAGATTACTCTCCCAAAATAATAGGCCCTAAATATTTCGCACCTACGGCTACCCAAAGCTTCATTTCTTCTAATACCATGTTGAGTAAGATTGTGGGAGGGGTGCTTTTGTGACCGAAGAACCAAGCGTTCCTCTCATTCCAAATTGTCCATGACATAAGCATAGTGAGGGAGACCATGGTCTTCCTATGAGTGGTGCCTTCCTCGGAGCATTTGATCCACCAATCGTCGACAGAGCTCTCCTAATGTCATAAAGATGTGTCCAAGCTCTCAATATGAAGCTTATCAATCACCAAGCGCCATAGCCAGATAGTGATCCGTCACTTGAAAAATAGGTGCCCACCCGATTGTTGCACCGTCTTGCAAAGTAGACAAAGGCCGCAATTCGTCCATCCCCGCTTGGCCAACCTGTCAGTGCTCCAGATGCAGTATTGCATGGCCAACTAAGCAAAGAACTTGACTTTCGGCGGTGCCCAAACTTTCCACACCGATTGCTCCATAGGTGAGCGAGTTAGTCCTGGAAACTATGCCTTGTATGCAGAGGCCGACGAGTATTGCCCACTAGTCGTGTGCTTCCAAACAATATCTTCAGCAACCTGCTCATGAAGTTGCACCTCATGGAGAAACATCCAAAGTGTGGCGAATTTGCAAATGTGTTGGGTAGTGACGATGGTAGGTGGTTTGATCTTGAAGATCTATGCATTGTCCTTTAGAACCTCCCCCACTTTCCATTTTTTTTCTTGTAGACACCTCATAAATAAGTGGAGCGATATCCATGGGCTTACGGTCAAGGAGCCAAGGTGAGCTTTGACATGGTATGATGTATAACCATCGGTTCAGTAGATGATTCCTTTGTATTACTCGAAAGGTTTGGGCAAATAAAATGGCATATTTTCTCCTTTTCCGAGAGGGATTAAAGTTATGAGCATGATCCAGTGACCAGAAGGACGTCATGAGTTCCTAAGTATAGGGAATTGTACTCTCTAAGTATATTTCTCTATGGTGTTACTTCTTAATTCAATTTCGTCTTTGTATTTAGAGTTCCTTCTTTACTGGTAAAGAATCGCATTAGATATATCTGAATTTTAGGTGAGTAGGTGAGCATGAGTAAACCGCTTCAACATCCTCGCCCGCTTCCCGCACCCACCGCTAGGGCTACCAATGCCAAGTGGTCAAGCAGTCCCTGCCACAAATCCGGACACGAGACGATGGATCGAGGCCGAAGATGTCACAAAACGGCGTAGCCATGGCGAATCTTGAAGGTTCACTCTGTCGAACGACCATTCTTGCTCGCAATGTGGATCTATCTAACACGAGGATGTCGCCGCAACACAGGTGGAGCCGTTGTGGCCTCATGTTGGCGTCTGGGTACTAGGCCTCCAGAGCGCATGAGTACCTCAATTCATTATAGATTACCCAAATGTTAATAGATTATTAGATCTACTTAAACTAAAGAATGAATATACAAGGAAAGATTTGCTTTTGGCAGGGACGTGTGTTACACGTGCACGCTTACTAGTTGAAGTAAAGGCGCAACTTACATTTTATACCAAACTAAACCATGCTTTTTGAATCAGGGTTTATCTATATCACATCTAGATGTCAGATAATACCTCACATTTAAGTATGATGTCCGTGCCACCTCATTTTTTTATTGTTGGTACAATCTAAGTTGGGTCAACTGGTAGTCACTGAATTATAGCGCACACGTATAAAAATTCTAAAAAAGCAGCACCCTAAAGAGGTTTCAAACTTGCAACCTCCCAATGCTAAACAAATCCTAATAGCCACTCGAACTAATTTCTGTTGTTGTCTAATTGTCAGAGTGAGTATCTAATAACTTACTGCACTGTTAGATTTATTTATTTTTTGTTTTTTTGAACATTTGAATGAAAGTTGTGAACAATTTTGAAATGCCTTATATTTTATAAAATGCAAAATAAATGAAAAAATGTGAACAATTTTTGAAAAAAATGAATAGATTTTGAAATCCCAATCAATTTTTATAATTTTGAACTTTTTTCAAAAATACAAAATATTTATGAAAATGGGGACATTGTGGAAAATTGTATACTACTATGAGATTTAGAAAAAAGGTTGGGAACTAACTCAATGGGCTCACCACTAAAACTATAAATAGTGATTTTTTTCAAAAAAATATACACATGAAAACTTGGGTCCTTCTGACTTGGTTGCATATCTTTCAAAAATATCAAAAATTGGATCGAAGATTGGCTTACAACCGGGACATTTGAAAAAAATGGGTTGGGACCAAAAAAAGAAACAATGTTGAGTAGCTAAAAAGCGCAAAAAAATGTGAAGTAGTAACTGTGACGGTGTGGGCTCACATTTTGCATACTGAAGATGGAATTGTACCTAGGACAAAAAATTGTTGGGCAACCCAGTTGCAAGTTGGTGTGAATTTTAATTGCCCAAAATAAAACTTGCATCCCAATTGCAAGTCGGTGGTGGACTTGCAACTGGGCATGAAAAATAAAAGAACCACTCGCAAAAATGAGGGTGGGCTTGTAACTAAGGCAACCAAAAAAGGTAAAAAAAACATGATTGCAAGTAGAAGGTAGACTTGTATCTAAGGCAAACAAAAAAATATAAAAATAATGCCCAGTTGTATGTAGAGGACTTGCGACTAGGAGCGGAGAGCAAAAAGGGGGTCAATGCTAGTTGTAAGCCGAGATGGACTTGCAAACTGAGGCCACAAGAAAAACTTCGAGCCAATTTGCAAGTTGATAGCGGGGCTTGCAATTGGGATGAAAACAAAACAAAAGTCCAAATTGCAAGTCGAGGATGGACTTGCAATGGATATAAGTACACAAAACTATGCGATTAGTTGCGATATGAGGGTGGACTTGGAGCTGGTATGGAAAACAAACTACAATTCCACTTGCGAGTCGAGGGTGGACTTGCAACTGGGACACCTACACAAAACTATACACTAGTTGTGAGTCAAGGGTGGACTTAAAACTAGGACAATTGCGAACCTAGTTGTGAGTCGAGGGTGAACTTACAACTGGGATGAAAAACAAACTACAATCCTAGTTGTGTCGAGAGTGGGCTTGCAACTGGGATGAAAACAAACCGTGGACCCAGTTGTGAGTCGAATGGTGGACTTGCAACTTAGATGACAACAACACTATGGCCCGAGTTGCGAGTCAAGTGTGAACTTGCAACTGGGACAACTGCGAAATTACGAGCTCGATTGCGAGTTCAGGATGGACTTGCAACTGGGATGAAACAAACTACTGCCTTAGTTGCAAGTCGAGGGTAGACTTGCAACTGGTACAACTACACAAAATTATGAGACTAGTTTTGAGTTGAGGGTGGACTTGCAACAGGATTAAAACAAACTACATGCATAGTTTCTAGTCGGAGGGTGGACTTGCAACTGGGACAAAAACCAAAACAATGGTCTTGATTGCGAGTTAAGGGTGGACTTGCTACTGGGATGCAAACTACGGACCTAGTTCTGAGTCGGAGGGTGGACTTGAAACTAGGACACCACAAAATTACGGTCTCAGTTGCGACTCAAGGGCGGGCTTGCAACTGGGAGAACTACGAAATTACGAGCCCAGTTGCATGTCCAGGGTGGACCTGCATCTGGGATGAAACAAACCATGGTCCCAATTGCAAGTCGAGGATGGAATTGGAACTAGTACAACTACACAAAAATATGAGACTAATTTTGAGTCGAGGGTAGACTTGAAACTGGGATGAAAACAAACTACAATCCCGGTTGCGAGTCGAGGATCGAGTTGCAACTGGGATAACTACACAAAAATACGAGATTAGTTGTGAGTCGAGGGCGGACTTGCAATTAGGACACAACTGCGAGCCTTGTTGTGAGTCTGGACTTGCAACCGGGATGAAAAACAAACTATGATCCCTATTGCAAATCGTAGGGTTGACCTGCAGCTGGGACAACAACCAAACTACGGGCCGAGTTGCGATTTTGTGGACTTGCAACTGGAAAAACTATGAAACTACAAGCCAAATTGTGAGTCGAAGGTGCACTTGCAACTAGGATAAAAATAAACTACGGGTCGAGTTGGGAGTCAAGGGTGGACTTGCAACTAGGACAACTACACCAAAACTACTATAACATTTACAAGTAGAGGATGAACTTGCAACTAGGACAATAACAAACTACGAGCCCAGTTGCAGTCGAGCTTGGAATTGCAACTGGGATGAAAAACAAAACACATGCCAAGTTCTAATTCGACGGTGGACATGCTACTGGGACAATTACAAGCTCATTTACGAGTCAGGGCGGACTTGCAACTGGGACAACTATGAAACTGTGATCCCATTTACGAGTCAAGTGTCGACTTGCAACTAGGATTAAACAAATTATGGGCCCAATTGTGAGTAAATGGTGGACTTGCAACTAGGATGAAAAACAAAACACGTGCTTCAGTTGCGAGTCAAGGGTGAGCTTGCAACCATCATGAACAAAATGTAGGGCTCTAGTTGCGAGTTGAGGGTGTGCTTGTAACTGGGCCACTACACAAAACTATGATACGCGTTGCGAGTCAAGGGTGGACTTGGAACTGGGACAACTACAAACATGAACCCAATTACGAGTCAAGGGTTGATTTATGACTGGGATGAAACAAACTATGGGCCCAGTTGCGAGTCAAGGATTGATCTGGAACTAGGATAAAAAAGGAACACATGCCAATTTACGAGAGTCAAGGTTGGGCTTGAAACTGACATGAAACAAACTATGGGCCTAGTAGCGAGTCGTGTGTATACTTGTAATTAGGACAACTACACAAAATTACAATGCAAGATGCAAGTTGAGGGTGGAATTGCAACAAGGACAACTACACAAAATTATGATACGAGTCACGAGTCATGAGTGGACTTGCAACTGGGACAACTACAAACGCGAGCCAAATTGCGAGTCGAGGCTGGACTTGCAACTGGGATGAAAAAAAGCATAGGCCCAACTCCGAGTCAAGGATGGACTTGCAACTAGAATGAAACAAACTGACCCGACAATAAATAACACAAGCACAACACAAGGCACATGCATGTGAACAAAACAAATTAACACGAAACAAACATGTTTGATCGTGTGGTGAACACTTTAGGTGTGACATAGCTAAAAATAATCTAGATAGTATTAGCAAATCCGAAAATAAAAAGAATGAAAATAAAGATATTTAAAATAAAAGTAAAAAAAATCATGATGTAGAAAAGTTTAAAAAATAAAAAAAGAAATGGAAAAAGAGAAGAAACAATAATTTGGATGTGTATGTGCTGCTGACCCATTTGATGTATATTCACCCTCCATAGAAAAATTTGAAAAAGGAAACAAACAACGTAAGCATGTAGGCCTGCAAACAGCACATCCCCCCGTTAGAAAAGAAAAACACCCAGTCCATGCAGAAAGCTGGGCTGAACAACCCGAAGGCCTACAATCAGGAAAACGAAAACGTAGGATATGAGCACGTTGATCCTAAAGCCCAGCAAACAGAAAAACAAAAACGAAAAGCCCAGCAAGCACGTTGAAACAGGTACACATGCAACACACATGAATCTTGACAAATAAATCATGTGGTAGACAACTTAGAGTTCGTGTAGATGTTAATTAGCAAATCTCGAAGCAAAAACACAAACCCTGGTGCTTGAATCCACCGGCTAGAAATTTAGATGTGAGGTAATATACTGCATGTAGATGTGAAATAGCAATACTGTTTGAATTAACAGAGACTTAGATGTTAATGAGCTGACTCCACTTATTGGGCGGCAAAAATTCCAGTCGACTTCAGTTCGTTACCCGTTAAGACGGTGAGCGGTAGCCATGCTCCTCGCGGTGACCCCAACCTACTTCCTCCAACCATAAGTACCGATCCCCGATCCCCGTCCAACGCATTCTTGTATAGAGCCAACCACACCGTCTTAACGTGGTAGCGAGTCAGTGACGCACGCTCTCCGTGCCACACCGCGACCGCACCGCTCAGCTACCCAAGAGACCGGCGTCCGGCAATGGAGTCGCGGGGGAAGCCCGGGTTCAGCGGCGCGGGCAGCCTGTCCGGCAGCCGGAGGAGCTACATGGGAGCGGCGGCGGCGGCGGCGCCCAGCAAGCCGGCGGTGGACGGGTGCGGCGTGGCGCTGCGCGTGTTTATCCTGGCGGCGACGCTGGTCGCCGCCGTGGTGATGGGCCTGGACCGGCAGACAGCCACCGTGCAGGTCACCATCGCTGACACGCTGCCGCCGCTGCAGGTCCCCGTCACGGCCAAGTGGTCCTACTCCTCCGCCTTCGTGTAAGCGCTCGCTGCCGTACCTGATTCTTTCCTCTTCCTGGCCACCAGCACTACAATTAATCACACATCACAGTTCACACGACACTGCCGTTCTCCATTGAAGAGCTCTTGTTTCTTCCTTGTGGGTTTTCTTTCTGCTTCTTTTAATCTGTTTGTTCGATCGGTGGATATCGATCGGACGTTCACGATGCAAGTACGTCTGCAGCAGCAGTACGTACTACACATTGTATCTATCTGACAGAAAGATACAAGATCGACGCCGCGTGCGTTTGCGAAATGGGCCAGCCAAGCACATGCAGCCAGCCGATTAAATGTTGTCATTTTCATTAATTAGGAAAGTTTGCTGCACTGGAGTATACTGTACTGGCATTACTGCAGTCCAGTCAAGGCCAACAAATGAGTACGTACATGCCGTTTCTGGCGAAAGCACCTCTGTAGCCGGCAGCGTTTGCCGTTCCAGACACAGCAAATTTCCGTTTCATCAGTTAGGCAAAATGCCGTTTCACCATCTCCTCCTCATTTCCGTGCGAATTCTCCGGGCGAGAGGGATCGACGGTCCGCAGGAAATGCAGTGTCGTGCGTGTCCGTCCCGCTGATTCCCACCGCTCACTGCTCGATCGAGCCTTTAGTTTCCACGTGCAAACAAGACATTCTCTTTCTCCTACCTAGAAAGAACCTTTGCAGTGCACCATAGACAAGGATGCCGCAACAAACCAATAGAATACTATGAAATAATTAATGGGTAACCTGAACAATTCGCTCGAGGCCTCAGGGCCGATAGCTTTTGTGCCCCATCAAGAACGCGGTGCAAGTAATGCCCACGTCGATCTTTCTGGTGGTGGTCGGGAAGAAACTGCGAAACGATTTCCGCTTCGTCCACGTCCAGAGACGCTTGAATCTTCAGGGGGCCGCGTACGTGGCTGGCTGGCCCGACCGATCGACCGATCCGCGCGGCATTATTGCGGAAAGAGATGGATGGATAATCGGATGGGTGCATGCATTAAGTCCCAGCTCATCCGTCACATCCTGATCGATGTGCTCCGGCCCAAGACTAGCAGCAGCCAAGCGATTTGGCCTTTTACAAAAGGCGGAGATATGTGGGATACGGATGGAGATTTCCGAAAGGATCGTCTAGATCATGCTTGTCGAGATCGATTCTTTTACGCCAGAGACGACGTGTCCGCTTGTTTCTAATATAGGTCAGAGTTCATGAAAATGAAACAGCAACAGTATATAAAAGGATTGCTTAATAGGCTAGGTTGACGTTGCTTAATTAGTACTCGTGGATTAATTCCGGGAAGTTCATCTTTCTCTGCTGCTGATTATTAAAGATGTTGTTCGTACACATTGTGTGCAACTAATTTGATTTGAGAGAAACAGACATAGCTATTAAGGACCACTACGATGGAATTTAAGCACGAAAATGACGTAGATCCCTGATACAGTACACACTACACACAGTCAACAACATCATGAACAGCTAGACGTCCGGACCGGACAGCGCACGTTCAATACGTGTCATCACCTGCACCGCTCTACGCCCAGGGTGTACGTCGTAGCGTTGCAACTGTATGCACGGCGCTAACACTTGGGCAGCGAAGTTCGATATATTCTCCTTGAACTTTGCAGTAACATTGTTACTGCTATGACCCATTGATCCAATGTTAACAACTCTCTTCGTGCCATAATATAAGAGTGTTTTTTTATGGGACTAACTGGCAAACACTATATACGTGCAGGTACTTCGTGGTGGCGAACGCGATGGCGTGCGTCTACTCGGCGGTGGCGCTGGCGGCGTGCCGCAGCCGGAGCGCGGTGGCGCCGCTGATGGTCGGCGACCTGGTGGTGCAGGCGCTCCTGTTCTCGGCGGTGGGCGCGGCGGCGGAGTTCGGCATCCTGGGCGAGCGCGGCAACTCCCACGTGCGGTGGGGCAAGGTGTGCCACGTCTACAGCAGCTTCTGCGAGCGCGCCATGGCGGCCGTCATCGTCTCCCTCGTCGCCGCCTTCGCCAACCTCGTCCACCTCATGTTCGCCATCCTAGACGTCCACAAAAACTCCTCCTACTACTAGTAACTTAGCTCAGCTGCTGCCGCTGACCCATCATGCACGCAGATGGTATATATACCTGATTTCCGTGTGAACTAACGGTCTCGGTCTTAGGCGCGTTGGTTTGATTTAATGGCGCGCATTTGTTGTGTCGATGCATTTTGGCACTGTAATGTTAGCTATTGATACAAATATATGGAGGATTTTACTTGGTATGAACTAATTTCTACGTATTGGTCATCTTTTGAGCTGATTTGGCATGAACTATTTTTTTTTTGGGTGGCATGAACTAATATGTATGTATTGGTAACTTTTTGAGCTGATTTGGTCCATTGTACCTGTGGTGTGAAAAATGGCACGTTGTTGAGCCCACCCGTATCTCCAATAGGATGATAGGTATTTATGTAAGTATATGTTTACACATGTTTGTAGTTGATTTTTTATAGCTGATCTTGAACCTGACCTCCACATCACAATCTAAGGATATCTTGGCCACCCGATTTCTGCCCCAACTCAACCAAAACTCATCCGTAAAGTTCAGATATATATATTGAACCAACGAGTTTTATATCACATTCTATGGAAATCATACGTTCTATGTTTATACAGTGTATGAATTTATATCAAACTAAACACTGTCAATAAGCCACTCTATGTCATAAAACTGCATGTCTGCATCACCCTACAATTTCAATGAATTGCTCCAATTTCACGGCAACATAGCACATTACGATTTTAAGATTGTTTTGCCTGCTTTAACATTAAGAACAACACTACCCATAGTGGGAGTAACTTCAGCAGTAAAGTAAGGTCCAACTCAGCAAATTTGCTTATGTGGCAATGATTTATTGAGGAGAGAGATGAATTTGTTACTCATACTATGAGTAACATCACACATACCAAGACAACACGAGTCTACAAGCTAAGAAATGAAGTGTTGCATGACACCACACATATGTTACTCCCCACTATGGAGGTAGCTAGTAACATATGCATGTTACTATTCGAAGTTACTCCCCACTATGAGTAGTCTAAATTCCATTATGTAAAAGGAGAACCGAAGATTTTCTGCTTGTGCAAGTCTTGGCATTGGGCTTTATTTGTAGCTCACCGGGTGACATGGTTTCTTCCCAGGACAGACCGCATGTGATACTAGTAGACCTCAATTGTTTGGCATGACCAGCGCCATAACCACCCATGACACCACGAATGGGGTGATGGGAGACGTTGACGACACGATAGAGTGAGATAATAGGCAAGCCATGGTGATAGGGTGAGGTGCGCGACACTCCTTGCAGTTCACTTCATCCAGCCTCCTCCCGTCGCGCCCTCAAGCTGAATGTCTTTGGCACATGGGGTCATGTAGGACTGGGAGGTAGGGACACTGAGGAGGCATGAGTTGAGGAGAAGGCCGCAGGTGATCTTTTGCGCGAGGAGTGGCAAACAAACTCACGTGTGCTCCAACCCTAGCGGACCCACGGAGTAGGGGTCGACACTCTCGATTCTCGCACGATGCTCGTTTCTTGCGTGTGCACTTGGCAGGGAAAGCCCATCCTTATCCGATGCTAAGACGGGCTACATACTAGCGCACAATGGCCCCGTAAACCAAAATGATCTGTTTTTCCCACTTGAATAACTCCTCTCTAGGAGAGAGTAGGCCCAGTTATCGGGTAAAACGGGATTGCATGGTATTCTGATGGAAAAAAAACTATCAGAGACGAGATTCGACGACCAAATCGCTTGAGAGTGATTTGGTAGCCTGCATCAAACCCAACTAGGGCAGCTGGATGCGACTTTTGGTTATTTCTGGGTTGTTTGGTTGCGTCCAAACTCTATTGGGCATATATGGCCCGGTGCTTAAATCACCTCTGGGCCTGGCTCTAAGGAACACTCGAATCGACAGTTTTTCAAAAGCTAGGCCTGAGTAATGTAGCTCAAGCGCACGTGGTAGCTCTAGTGGTGTGAGCCTATAAGTGAGTTTGCACATGTTATGTTCCACTCACCTCCCTTAATCCCCATTACATTATACCTTCTAATCTACAAAGGTGCTTCGGTTCAAAATAAGCTCTACATAAAAAAGATGCACATCGATGTTATGGTTCCATTCAGACGATTGATTCCTAATTTTTGCTCAAAAAAAAGATTGGTTCCTAATTCCATGGATCGCAAATCTACTATTTTTCGTAATGCTTGGAGGTTTTATAACAAAATTCGATCAATTTTGAGCACCCGATCGACCATTTGAAATTTCCTTTAACCACTAGCTTTATCTTGCTATTTCATACGGTTTTTGTACCTTGAGCATGCCCTTCTCTTCTTCCTTTAGCATGCCTTCTCCCGGGTGAGGTAAGTTCACCACGTGAATAAGAGGTAAGATTAATCATCTGTGCGCATGCAACCAAACAACATCACATTGCATCTGGCAAGCAATTGCTTGTTACTAAATAGTCATGCGTGTGTTTTTTCTCAACCGGACTGGGAGAATGCAGGTGACCAAACGAGTTGCACAACATGACTATTACCCTGTATCCACTTAGCCAGGCCCAACTCAGTCAGGCTTCCCAAAACGCAAAAGCTGTGCAGGCTACTAAACCCATCCTTATTGCATGAGAGGGTTGGCAAATGGTTCGATTTTACTATCTTAAGTTGTTGCTCTGATCACAAGTTCGCAAGTACTCTGCTTGTAATTAACAAGACTATGTGAAATTGTCTGATTTTTATTTTCAGGTCTGTTGGTTTCCTGAACTGACAGACAAGAAGCACGTCCAACAAAAAATTGGGTGACCACAAACTTGTTCCAGTCGATTTGCTCTACGAGCGAAAGCCAACCATTTGAACACAAACTACAAGAAGCCCACGACAATTCTCGGGCTAAGGCCACAACGAAGCACAATACAAAACTGGTTAACCAGAAGAAGAAAAAAGGGCTAGTCGCCCAAAATCCTAATAGGGTGGTGTCACTTTAAAGAATAAATGAACAAAAATTAAAATAGAAAAACCAAAAAAAATTCTCACAAACAATGAATTTGTGACATTAGTATTACCCTTCAAGAAGAAATAAAATAAAAATAAATGAAAACAAATAATAACAAAATATGCATCAACTTACGTGGAAAATTTGCTTTAATTATAATATGCAAACTACACATATAATAGTGATTTTTTTTGAAAAAAGTCTTCTGAGAAAGAATGAATTTAGCACCATTGATATTAACATTTAAGCAGAAAGAAAATGAAAGAAATGAATACAAAATATGCTTATATAAAATGCCAAGAATAAGCATATAATAGTAGAAATATCCACAAATAGGTATTACCCACAAATAAGTTCTTTAAGAAGTAATGAATTAGTAGCATTGGTATTACCCTCAAAAAGAAATAAAGGGAAACAAAAACCAAAACAAAATAAATAAAATCTCTAAGTAAGAATGAAATTGCGGCATTGGTATTAAGAAACACTTTTAAAACATGTACACAACTTTGCAGTTTGCACTGAAATTGCACTTTTGCAAGATGCGAAGAATAAGCATATAATAGTATAATTTCCGCACTCTAGTATGATTTACACATATATTATATCATACTGATTTGTATACATGTACACTCACCCCAATATCACGAAAATACCCACAAAGAAAAGATGAAGACCAACTAAAGAAAGCAAAACCGCAAAAAAATGAGAAAAAAGGCAACGGGTAATAGGCTTCAAGCCAAATAAAAAAAAGTTTATGAAATTAAAAATAAAAAATTAAAATTAAAAAGAAAAGGTCAAAAATAGAAAGAAACACAGAAATGAAAAAACCAGCGAAAGCTTCTAGAAGCTTCCCAAACCAGTTTGAAAAATCCCCGTGAGGAAAAATCAGGAAATGAAAGTTCGGTTTATCCAGCCGCAAGTTACATAAAGCCGAAAACGGAAAACAGTTCGTCTCCAACTTGACTGCAGCCCGCATCGCATTTTGTATAGGCGTGTGCTCGCATAAGGCGATGCATCATGCATATCATTTGAGGTGTCAAACTACTGATTAAATCGACGCCTCTTTGTTCAATATTGGCTGCTTTCGGGTAGGTTCGATACGTGGTGCTACGCGGGGATCCTATATATCACGTGGGTCAAAGAGTAGTGAGCAAACACACACCACTTCCACCCGATTGCTTGGATATCAGCAGGCCCATATTAAGATTTTTCATGGGCCTTTCCTCCCACCGGTTTTGGGATTGTTCTAGAACCTTCCTCGAATTCTTTCCCTTTTCCTATATTTTCTTACTTCTGATTTTTTCAGTTTTCTTTTCTTTTTTTATTTAAGAGAATAATTTTTTAATCTGGGAACAATTTTTAAAATTCACAAAACATATTTTGAATTCATGAACAGATATTGAATTTTAGGGACTGTTTTTGAAAATTTGTCAACATTTTTTGAAATTTTGGAAGAAAATTCTAAAATTTCTGAACATTGTTAAAATCCAAAAACTTATTTTATAATTTGTGAACATTTTTTCACATGGTGGATATTTCCTGAAATTTGGGAACAAATTTCGGAATACCTAAACATTTTTTGAATTCGTGCACATTTTTTGAATCGATGAACATTTTATAAAACTGGGGTCAATTTTTGAAATTCCTGAATTAGTTTGAACATTTTTGGATTCATGATTTTTAGAATTTCCTGAATCGATGAACACTTTTTTGAATTCATGATTTTTTTTAAAAAAATTCGTGAATATTTTTCGGATTTAAAAACATTTTTGGCGTTTTGCAAATATTTGTTTGAAATACTTCCCCGCTTCTTCCTCTCTCTCTCTCTCTCTCTCTCTCTCTCTCTCTCTCTCTCTCTCTCTCTCTCTCTCTCTCTCTCTCTCTCTCTCTCTCTCTCTCTCTCTCTCTCTCTCTCTCGTTGTACTTCCCATGGCTGGTGGTACTTGCCTACGAAAAGGGCACGAGGATGGGGATTTCGGTGCCGTAGAATATGAGGTAGGAGACTAGCCTGCGCTCACTTCTGCCATGGTTGATGTTCAGCGTGTCCCTGACTCGATCTCCTCGGATCTGCCTATGGTGCACTAGTGTGCGTCTCCCCCGTTTTAGCGTGTTGCTGGCTAAAACTCACCTCAGTCCTCTCATTGCGCTCCACGCGCTCGGTTGCCGACGAAAAAGCGCCCAACACGAATTAGAAAGATGATCCTGAATTTAAAAAATGTTCACGAATTTCAATTAATATTCATGAATTTCAAAAAGTGTTCTCAGATTTCAAAAAATGTTTGTCGGTACAATAACAATGTATGCATATTTCAAAAAGTATTCATGAATTTCAAAAATTATTCACTGATTCAAATTTTTTGCAAATTTCGAAAATTATTCCTAAAATTCATAAAAGTTTCACAATTTGTAGAAATTATTCATGGATTTCAAATATTATTCCCAAACTTCAGAAAAATATTAAAATGAGAAAAGAAGAAAAAAAGAAACCCAAAAGAGAAGACACATAGAAAAAATGGGTTCAAGGAAGGGTCTAGAACCTTCTCAAAACTGGTGGGAGAAAAGGACGTGAAAATTTTGAATTTGGACCGGCCCATATGATTGCGGTCAAGAGAGGAGGGGTGCGTATTTGATCACTATGTATCGGCTTGTGTGATAAATAGGATCCTTGACTCACGTGTGTGCTGTTCTCGCGAATCCTATTCTCATGCATAGGCAACGGAACGCCTGAATCCTATTCGGGACTTAAGGCGGCAAATAGAGTGCAAATTGTACGACGCGCAAATCCCCCACTTGTTCGCAAGTCTAGGTGGATTGTTGCCCCGTTATCTCCCTTTCACTGGTTTTGGCTGTAGAAGGTTCCCACCGATTTTCTGGTTTGAGTTTTCGAGTGTTTTTTCATGGTTTTTGGTCATGTTTTTTTTCATTTTCAATTTCATTTTATATTTAGTTTTCCATTTATCTTTCTATTTTATTTATTTATTATTCATACCCAAATTTTCTTGAATTTGTGAAACTTGTTCCAAATTTATGAACATTTTCGAAATTCAAAAAAAAATATTTGTGAAAATTTTCAATTTCATGTTTAATTTTTTTGATCTTTTCATTTTCATGATATTTTTGAAATTTATGAACTTATTTCAAGTTTTAAACAAAAATCTTTTTGTGATTTTTTTCTTCGAAATTTTACCAAAAATCTTTTTATGAACTTATTTTTATCTATTATTTTTTATATATCCAAAAACCATAAACCCCGACTCATAACTACTTAGCCTAGGTCCGATCTGTGGTCGACGACAGTTAAAATTGAACAAAGAGAGCTGAAAAAGATAGAATCGGAAAACAATCCAGACCGGCCCAAACTTGTAAATTAGTCGGCCCAATTCCCATGTGTTTTTTGCGAAAAAATCCCGTGTCACCCCTCCTATTTTCCGTACATGTAAATTCTAATTGTTGTCTTTTTTCCGGAAACAAAATTTTCACACAAATTTTCTAGCCTACAAACTTACAATGTAAAAAATAATTTTTTTAACATAGTACAAACGCAGACGCTCATACATACGCACATACACTCACCATTATGAACGCACGCACACACACTCTATCTCTTAAGATTGACGAAGTCGTGATAGATGCCTTCATAGTCGAAAGGAATGTCTTTTCTCACTGAACACACATCGTTAAAAGGCCTGAAATAATTTAGGAAAATGCGAACACCAATGGCAAGTTTAAGACTAGGACCACGGTGGGCCGAGGATATCACTATCCTCCTAACCATCAAACCGCAGGTTAGTTCGAAAAAAGAGATACATTTTATTGTGCGTGTAAACTTGCCAAGTGTCCATGCCGCTTTCTTCTTCAATGGGCGGTGCATGCAGTGTACGAAGAATGCGTGCGCGGGAACAGCGAAGCATGGGCGAAAGATGCGTGTACGTAGGTATCTGTTTCTTTAATCAGAAACGGAAGATGACAGGATCGATCCAAGGGCCGTCACTTACTAAAAGACTAAACACTTTGAACGGGAAGAAAAAGCTCCTAAAGCTGCTTTGCAATAACATACACCGCACCTCTCCAGCAGGTCTGGTCGAGCCGTTGGCAAATGTAATCCTTACCAGTAGCACACAACAAAGCGGGGCAGAGCAATGTGATTTTACCAGTTTTATTGGCAGTGGATGGGCAACCATACGTACCTACCCTGGTTGGCTGGTTCCGTAACGAAAATATCTCAAAGAAGATAACGTTTGCTCACCCTAAAGCATCGCATGAATGTGGATGGTGCCTGCTGATGCATCCACTCTTTGCTACGTAGTATGTATATTACCCAGAAACAAATAATCGCTGCTATCTATAAGGAGGTGTCCAATTTATGACCTAGTATGTTTAGGCAGTGCAGCACCATCTTTCATTTCCCATTCTAGTAGTACTAACTACGTACAAGACTCATGCATGCATCAGCGAGCTGCGAGCCCATCACACGCACGGACCGTCTTGCCGCCCGACGAAGAACCACGCGTCGATGACACCGCCGGCGAGCGGCCGGCCGGCATGCACGCATGCATGCGGCGAAAGCATTATGCCTCTGCTGAATCAAACGTACAACGCTTAGCACGCACACACGCACAGGGCCTCAGCCTCGAACGAGAAACCCTGCAGCCATGCATGCATGCACGCATGCATACACGTTCTAAGCAATCTAAGCCGCAGCGCGCCACGCATGCAGCAGGAGGAGGAGGTCGAAATGATCGCCTGGTGCCGATTCACCGCAGCGGAAAGAATCTGAAAAAGAGCAGCACGCATGCATGGGATATTATCGTGGCGCCGCGCGCTAGCTCTCTTTACCGTGCAGAGGAGCAGAGCCAGAGACCACCAACGAACGTACGTGCGTGCATGCAGGGAGGGCAGCAGCAGCGCTAGCTGCATGCAGACGCAGACGCGGACGCAGGGCGGTCGAGAGCTCGGGAGGGAAACTGCGAGAGCATGCCAGGGACGCATGCAGGCGCAGGGGGTACGTAGAAGAAGCAATGGACGGTACGTACGTGCGTGCATGGTCGCCGTCGTGGTGGTGATGGTCCGGCCTCATCATATCGGCCGGATCGAGGAGGAGGCGGACGCTGCCGTGCCGGACCGTGCATGGGTTGCCGGTGGACGAAGGAAGCAGCATGGAAGCAGAGACTGATTGCTCCTGGCGTGTCTCCTTTCTCTGGCTTTCTTGATCCGCGGGAACCATGAGAAGGTGGAGGCGGAGGACGCGCGCTGATCTGTTCTGTGCTGAGAACTCCTATTTCCAAAGATCATTTTACTGTATTTTCGTGAACTGGTCGCAGTGGCAAATAAAGCGGCCATGGCATGGCCGGCCTCCTGCTGCGCCGTGTGTTTTGCTATGTCTTTCCAGCCAGAGGCCGGACCCCACACGCACATGACACGGGCCGCGCGCGCTGTCTCTCATCTCTCTCTCTCTCAATCATGTCCTACTACCTAGTGTCAAAAAATATCAGTAGATCATAAACTCGGCATTTAAGCTGGCGTTCGAACAGGGGCAAGAAAAGATATCGACGGATGAAAAGGTGGGGCAAGGAGAAAGCCAGCTTTTCAAGCGTCGTCATGGGCGCATGTTCCCTGCTGCTTTTATGGTCTTTTTCTAGGCTGACCGGTGGGGTAGAGGCTATCTTTGCTTAACTTTGATTACCAGGATCGCTATGTAATCCCTTTTGTCACACAAGAAATAATGCGCCTCTGCTCTGCTGTTCTATAGCGAATTTTGAAGGAAGCGTGTGATCCCTTCCTCGAGGAAAAGTTGTGACAAGACAAACTCGCACCAAGTGGCATCTGAGTCAAAAACAAGAAAAGCAGACGAGGAAAGGAACCCCAATCGATCCATTCCAGCCTATGTTAGCCAAGCTGAGCGAGACCCAACATAAATCAGAGTTTCAGTGGCGCACAGCACAACAGCAACTGGATGAAGTATCCACCTTCCCAAAACAAGGCCACCAGGACCGAACCCTTCTCCAAAGCCGAATCGATCGACGGCTTTCTAATGCCCCGAGTGAAGGGCGAGAGAGAGGAAAAGAGCGAGAGGGAGAAATGCAGAACGATGATGAAGGCTGGCCACATTTTGATCTTCAACCCCCCCCCCCCCCCCTCATTCCTAAAATTTAAGGCGCACATTGACCTTTTTTTTGTCTTCATCGCCTAACTTTGACTATAATTTTCACTTATTGCATGCCTACAAAATTATTATAAAGACATTGAGATAATTTTGTTTTGCAAGACAAATACGATGGTACTGTTGATACATTTCAATCCATGTAAACTATGTTAATGGTCAAAATCCAAAGATCATGCAAAATCATATACGCCTTATATTTTTGGAAACGAGGGAGTATGTAATAATACTGATAGGCCATTTAGGGCATTTAATCATCGACATTAAGTACATCGGAATATTCCCAAGACTTGTTCTTCCGTTCATACTTCAGTGTTTTATCTTTCCACCCAACCACATGCTTAATAATAATGTCAAACAAAGACTACAAATCCTCTCTCCTAAGCTTAGTGGGGGGGGGAGGGAGGCACCTAAGTACTTTAAGTGAAAAGAACCAATTTTGCAGCGGGAAATTTGGGCAGACAAATTGGCATCCTGGCCATTTAGATTAATAGTAGTGAGCAAGCTACTATTACGGAAGTTAATTTTCATACCAGATAACAACTCAAAGCAGGGAAGGAGCCATTTGAGAGATCCAGTATTACTAACAAAATATTCAAAAAATAAGATGGTGTGATCAGCATAAAAGAGGCCGATGACACCACTTTGAATAATATTGGGAAGGAGGACGGATATTATACCATGATTAGCAACCTTAACCAGCATTTTGGAGAAGAATTAGCCACAAGGTTGAATAAAATAGGGAAGGAGGACGGAGATTATACCATGATTAGCAACCAGAACCAACATTTTGGAGAAGAATTAGCCACAAAGTTGAATAAAATAGGGGAAGGGGTCTCCCTGCTTTAAGGCTTTTGCCACCCATAAAATAAGGATCATTTTCATCATATAGTCTAACAAACTAGGAACCTTGAGCAAGTTGATCAATTCAATTCAAAAACCTCTAGATGTCAGCATTTCCATAAGGAAATCCCATCTGACCTGTCAAAAGGTAAGAATGAGAGCTCCCGATCTAGTCCTGTAGCGGATATATATATATGACTTTTTTTCTTTCTATTCTACTGTTTCCACACAAATGTTGCCCTGAAATATTTGCATTTGGTTATTGTTTTCCTACAACTATAGTATTGCATCAGTAGATTAAGGTATTGATAGATGAAAGATAACACGTGAATTTTCTACAAAGCTTTTTCTTTCCCCTCTCGCAAGACAACTAGGGAAAGTATTCCTCCCTTCGATTTTCGCCGGCGAGCCTGTGGATTTGCCTCCCATCCATCTGCCTTATTCGGGGATTCCCCCTAGCACACAAACGCGTTTTGCAAGAGCTATATTATATAGACACTACTCATATTGAAACACCCGAAGTAACAAAATCAAATCTACAATGTAATACACTACACAGTTCTATGTAAGTTTTGCTTGTAAATTTTGGTATAATAGAAATGACACAAGAAAGAAGTCACAATAGTTCCAATTTTCCAGTGCTTTATAAGCTCATGAGTACAAGTCATACACAGCAGGCAGAATTGAGGGCAAAAACTTACTGTAGAAAAAAAATCAAATAGAAACAACTATGATTAAGATAACTTTTTTTGCTTGTTTTCTGATCATGATGAGCATGTTAAGTTAAATAATCACAAATTGATGACTTGATTTACAACTAATGTAGCAAAAAAATAGAGACAACATTAATTAAAATCATTATGATTTTCCTTACTTACTGTTGGAGTCTATGTCAATATTATTTACTTAATTACTCGTTTATACATTTTTAAAATGTCTATATTAGCCATATATCATCATTCATACAACACACTAGTTCCACTAGTACAATATCAGACTTTGGAGGTGGTTTTGGTACATGGGCTGGTGGTGGTTTCCCTTTCCGCCTAAAAGCATGTGTCGCTAATACTCAGCCCAACAGAGCCAGTTTTCAGAACAACTTGTGGCGGTACCTCCCCCTAAAAAAATATCTTGTGGTGATACCCCAACACAAACGATTTACATGGAGAAACCGCCTCCAATGAAAGGATGTCCAGAGATGAGTGCACATTTGGAACCGCCTTCTATACACTATTATTACATGTGGTTTCTAAAGTAGAATTGACTGTTAGTCTTTTTCCCATTTCAACAACATTCTAAATACTCATTCACAACATTTCATAATAAGCAAGCAGAAAAAAAACACCTACTATACACATAAGCCGAGTGTAACACTCTGGCATACACATGTAAGCTGTATTTATACTTGGCTTACATGACACATGTCACGATTTGGGAAGTACAGGACCAAATGGCACACAAAGATTTATGTATAAGTTCGAGGGCTAACACTCGGCGTATACCTTTTGGTTGGCCCATAGCTGAACTAGAAGCTGAGCGGCGACACTTGGCTTACTCCTTGACCATGTTGCACCACCGTTTCCATCGGCTGGCTATTAGGAACCTTACGTTGCTGAGAGGTGATTATTTATACTCGATAAGCTCTTTGACGAGTCCCCGACAAAATGACCTCGTCTTATGCCGCTTTCCAGACATGGGGTAAGTAGAGCGGGCTTTGTTGGGTGTAACACTCAGCAAACTCTTTGCCGAGGTGCATTTGGCCTTCGCCGAGTATATATGTCTGATACTTGGCTTCTTTTGTTTTTCCTGTAGTGTTTGGTGTGTGGCTTACCACCGCTTTCGGGACCTGCTTATAATGCCCTTTTTTAACTAGTATTTGGATGTAATAGCGCATAGCGTGCGTCATCACTAGATCATCAAAAGTAGACTGACTCATATTGACATAAAAGTATATTCATATATAGTTTTTTTCCTTCTGAAAAGAGGAAACTTCTTTTGCGGAAGATTCATGCAACCCAAGATTCCATTGTTTCTTCTTTTGCGGAAGAAACTTCTGATCTATTCATAATCTGTCATGGTAGTAAAGGGAGCATCAGAAGTAATATACATTACAAGAGGTCTGTCGACCACCTTGCGACGACTAAAAGCACCGGAGCAAGTCGAAGGCACGCCGTCGTCATCGCCTCTCCCTCAACAGAGTCGGACAAACTATGTTGTAAGAGATAGTCCAGAAGCGTAGATTAGAAGGACCCCACATGACTAGCACACAAAGAACTATAATTGTCGCCAATGAAAACAAGTGTAGATTAGAAGGATCAAACATGTAACACACAAACGAAGATTGGATCCAAACATATTCATCGAAGACCAGCACCTACCGAATCTCACGAGATCCGACAAAGACACACCTCCACATGCCACCCAACAACGCTGGACACACCATCGGACGGGGATCGAATGTGGGGTCCCTCTCGACGGTGTTTGGAGGGGGGGGGGGAGGGCTAGGTTTCCCCGTACCTCCATGGCAAAAAAGTCATCGGGGGTGGAGGCGGACTGGCGGCAGCGCTGATGGGGGGAAGGGAAATCCTAATTGCCTGGGAGTCGCCTTGTTGGGATGAGGAAAGGGTTCAACTCAAGCGTCTAACCCAAGATTCTACTAGACATCCAACGATGGCATCTCGAGTGCCCTGTTCTAAGTCTTATAATTCTTTCGACACTGAAATCCCTGATGGCCAACAAAACAAATAAGCGAAAATCATTTGCACAGGCAAGGATATGAATTTTCATCCAATGCTTGGCAGATCAAGTTGCCAAGAAAGAGTAGATATGCATGGTAGGCATTGTTGGTTGGGTAGGTGAAGTTAGCAATTCTTGTGGGCAGAGGTCCACCATAACTCCCCCCTAATTTAAAGCTCCTCCTCCCCCCACTTCCTCCGCAGCCAGAGTCACACGCCTCCTTCGGACAGCTGATCTCCCTCGGAACCAGCCGTGGCTCATGGGGGGCCGCTCCCTCCCCCCATTCCCTCCCAGCCTTTCTCCTTTGGGAGCTACCGCTCCATATATACCCTCTCCACCCCCCTGCCCCCGTCCACTCCATCCACACCCACGCCCACGCCTCAAAAGGCGAGAAGAAAGTAAGGGAAGATGAGAGAAAGATTGGGAGGGAGGCAGGATGATGAGAGAGAGATTGGGAGGGAGGCAGGTAGTATAGGACCAGGAAGATGAGAGAAAGTTGGCTAGAGAGGGAGCCTTTTCGTTTTGAGGGGAATGTTGTCTGGCTCGGGGCTCTCTTTCTTTCTCTCTCTCTATCTTCCTCCCCTCGATCCCTCCTTGATCGGATCGAGAGAAAGATCGAAGATCCGATTAGCGGGGGAGAAGAGAGTAGACGTGCGTAGATCTCGGACCAGGCTTCATTCCCCCCAAAGACAAGGGCTCCCGGCCATGATCGACCGATCGATCTCCGCCCGTACCGGGATCCAGGTTGGTTAATCGCCTCTCCCGAATCTGAGACGGGCGAGCCGATTGGTTTCTGTTCAGGTTATCTTCCTCCTCTCTCTGTCACAAACTGTTTGTTCTTTTTTTTTTCTCTGTGCGTTGTTTGGGTGATGGATGGATCTCTTTTTTGGTGGCATGCGTATAAACTGCATGAGATGCAGATTGGTGTAATGATGAGGGGGCGTGACTGCATGCTTGTGCATGCGGTCGCACGCACATCGCAGCTTCTTCTCATTGGGGATCTCTCCCTCCCTCCCGCCTCTCTTTCCCTCTGCAATTATTAGCCTCTGATTGATTGGGGAAAAGTTGCCATCATTATTTCTTTCTTGGCCCTTTTCCTTTCTTTCGATGCAGGTCTCATGTTTGAACTTCTAACGTTTTCCATGTTTTCATAACCTTAATTAAGATTCATTACATGTTTGCATTATTTGTATGTTCCTTGATTTGGTGGTCAAGCTTACAAGTTTATTTCCCCGTTAATGATATGAATAAGCAAAGCATATATATACATGTACAGGTGGTTCTATCTGTTAAGTGTTCAGGATTTTCTCAGCTGAAAAACCATCAGACCCCAGCGCTGCACACATGTTTATTGCTATGTCGAGTAGATCTAGAACAGGCGTCGATTAGAAGAGACCCACTGCCTATTTATTACGGTATTATTTTTGCAACGGAATATAGTAGTATTGGCATTGATTAGAATCGAATTCCAGGAATGGTAAATTCCTATAATTTCACTTGTTGGTTGATTTTCCTGGTTCAATTCAGGGATTTGTTTTCTTAAACTGGTTCTATTCCAGGAAAGAAGAATTAAACATAATGGTAGTAGCACAGACAAATTAATCAATCATGGCAATGATTCGCTGGGAATTGTTTTAGTCGTAGTATCATGAGCAAATATAAGTCCAGCAAAAGCAGTTCATATAAGTTTACTTCACTCAGTTATACAAGATGCGTATCCTTGATGTTCCCGGCAAAAAAAAAAGGTTCCTTCATGAGCTGCCAGCTAGGCTGATACTGATGACGATTCAGAATTGGCCCAGTTATTCATCCACTTGAACATGAAATGCAGTGCCGCTCCAGAAAGGTACTGCTCCATCCATCGACAGTTTTTTTTCCCGGAAACCTGTATTGATTGGAGCATATGCATGTCAGACCGACTCACCCAGAAGCGTACTCCTACTGCGTGGAATAGTTAGAAGTATTCAAGTCTTTTGTTTTGGCACACCAACACATGCATTGATGTTGGTGCAGCCTTGTTGTTAGCTCTGAGTTTGTTTGCTGTTCAAGCCTTCAACTCTAGCTGGAAGGTTGGGAAGTGTACTATGCGCCATATTAGTTTTTGCGTCGAGATGCTCATACCTTGATCGGCTGGTGCGTATGTGCTGCACATAATGCTGTTTCCAATGCCCCCAAACTCCTAAAGATTCTCTTGTTATGCACTAGCACATTTTACTATGTTAATTAGTTACATGCCCCTTAATCACTTCTCTTCCAGATCCTCTCTTAGTCAATTATCTTGAAAGTAATTAAGGAATAAAAATTTCAGGGGTTAGGCTCTAATATCTTCCCGTTCTGCCGGTTGCAATCTAGTGAGGTCAAACCGATGGGTAGTGTGTGTTTGATCCATGATGTTCTGCAGAAAAAGAATGGCGCCCATGTTGGTTTTACATACACAATCTGGACCTAAGAGTAATGTTTAGGCTGCAACCACCCTCTCAAGTTATATATAGAGAAAAGTATCATCATCAATAATAACAACCAAATAAGATAGTATTCCCTCTGTAAACTAATACTCCCTCCGTCCCAAAATTCTTGTCTTAGATTTGTCTAAATATGTATGTACCAAGTCATGTTTTCGTATTAGGTACATCCGTATCTAGAGAAATCTAAGACAAGAATTTTGGGACGGAGGGAGTATAAGAATGTTTAGATCACTAAAATAATGATCTAAACGCTCTTATATTAGTTTACGGAGGGAGTATAAAATATATCTCACGATGTATTTCATGTTATTTATTTGGTATTATGTATGTTTATATTTTGTCTCTATATTGTTGGTCAAACTTTGGAAGACTTGACTTCTCACAAATATTTACATGCACTCTATTTTGAAACAGAGAGGATACATATGCTTATTTTCCTTATATATATTCAATTAAATTTGTATATGTGTGCTGTTATACATATACACATAGCGTTTCCATTCTAAATTTATTCAATTTATAGTTTTATTATCAGTCAAATTCTCTATATTTGACTAAGGTTAGAGAAAACATACTAATATTAAAACATAAATATCGATAATGAAAAATATATATTGAGATAAACCTAATAAAACTAATATGTTGTAGTAAATCTGATATATTTTTTGTGTGGACTTGGTCAAAATTTTAAAACTTCAATAGATTAGCCACATTGTTGAGTATATAGATATGAAATTATGTAGCCGCCTGGAACAATGAAAGAACATAAGAGAGAATCCTTTTTGAAAGGCCTACAAGATGCTTCTGAGCAAGCTTTTGCTACAAGGGGGAGGGCTTCACACAGTGAAATTCATGGAATTATGTGGGACACATCCGTAGCCCAGTAACCCACGTCGGTGGGAATGTTTTGGAATATATTTCAATTAGATTTGGTTGTATATAACATGAATATTTGGAGTAATAATGTGAGCTAAACATGAAAATAACAATAATTTATTGTGTTTGATTATTGTATAGTTGTCAAATATTTACTAAATATGAATAGAATCTAAATTCCGCGAAGTGTCCTCAACTCGGGTGAACAGTAAAATTTGAAAACGAACTCAAAAAGTTATTTAATTTCTTAGTGGCAAACTTTGACAAAGGTTTCCAATGCTTACAAAGTTTCATCCTGAAATGAGATTCGTGTTAGTCGTTGCCAAAAAAGAAGCAGCACTCCAAAATGCTTTCGAAAATATGTTTTCTTAAGAATCAATTTTGTTTATTTTGCCACGACTTTCGTGAATATTATTTTATGATGAAACTTTCCAAGCATTTAAAACATTTGTTAAAATTTGCTACAAAAATAGTTTAGAATTGTTATCAAATTTCCTAGATTTTACTGTTCATCCGAGCTCATATGAGGTCGAGCTTAGTTAATTTGTGTCCGTAAATTCTCATGCATGTTGATGTACTCCTAGCTTTCATTTATGCATGGTTGTTTGTTGATTTGCTTTTTTATGCATATTGAATGATGTGGTCACACTGTTATTAGGAGAGAAATAGGGTAGTGGAGGCTACCAATTTAGATATGGAAGGTTGCAAAGTGTGGATTTAGGCCGTGTTTGGATTCACTCGGCTCCGCGCCGGAGTGGAGAGCAATCCAGTTGATTAAGGGCTTGTTTGGGACTGCTTCGCTTCACCGAAATTAGTTTCAGTCCATGAAATTCACTTTGGAGCAGTTCATACAGGAGTTGTTGCACTATCAGTGTTTGGCTTTCATCTAGCTCCAGCTTCAGAAATGGTCAATTTGGTGAAAAGGATCTATTTAATTGGATGAGAGGGGAGAAACGAAGGAGTATCCATTTACTGGTGGCAGTGGTGGGCAATTTCCGCCCAACTCTAGCTTCTAGAGTTTTTTGGAGCATCCGCTGAAGAGCTTAAAAAAACTGAAAGTTGTATCGTAGATTCTAGTTTATTTCGAAACGACACTCGTGGAGCTATCTCGTTTGGCTTGTATTTTCTGAAACGGAGCCGGATTTTGAGAAGCAGAGCAGTCCCAAACAGGCTCTAAGGCCATAATTTATGGAGTTGATTAAAGCCCGCTTCACCCGCTCTGCTTCGGCGGATGACTACGGAACGGGGCCTTAGACTCTTGTTTTTTCGAGATGGATTGCATTGCATGTTCAGTAATCGGTACAGCAACTATCCTGCGTGTGTAATTAAAAGTGGCCTAAGTGCAACGAGTCGGGACGAAATAGCAGGAGCAAACGTACGCGAAGCGGTCATATCGATTCATGTGGTGACAAGCTAGGAAATTATTTTGTTTCCAGAGGAGGACCCATTCACCAGTCAAATCTGCTTGCCCTCTACGAGGGGGCATGCATTGACCGGTCAAATCGACATGCAGACTAGGGCACACCTGTCACGTACGTACCCGTGCAGGGCCCCTGCGAGCCGTATCTACCAGAGGAGACTGGACAGTTCGAAATTTCTTTTTCTCTCTCTTCCTTCCACCCTGAAGAAAGGAAACGTACGTACAGGCAGAGGCAGACGTAGGCCTCGACGTGCAGCAGTACGCACCGTACGGCGTACGTGCACGAGCGGGCAACAAGAGTTACTACTACAAGACCAGTGCCTGCCTCCAGGCTACGTACACGCGTAGATACGTCAGCAACCATGGTCTACGTACGTACGGAGCTCCTTCACTTCCTTCTCCGCGCGCATCGCCCGAACTGGCCGGGCAGGCACGTAGTAGTAGGTGCGTGCGTGCATGACGCGATGACGCGGCATGCAGCTAGCGGCGGCCCATGAGTCCATGGCCGATGCTGGCTAGCTAGGCCGTAGGATGTCGGGCGAATCTAGCTACGTACTAGTACACGGGCTCGGCCACCGATGGAGCAGTGCCATTGATGCCTTGACGGGAGCGTTCATGCAGGCCATGCAGGGTGCGCCAGGAAGGAGAAAGCCAAGGCAGCTTCCATATCCATGCATCGCCATGCTGCGGGATCTGGGCCTTTCATCTCATCCAACAGTGAGCAGTGTGGCTGCTAGCTTCTGCGTCTGCCTGCCTGCTTTTCGTTGTATTTTTTTTCCTGCGCCAGGCTGGCTGGCTGGGTATTGTCTATTGGGTATAAAATGGATGAAGGAAGGAATGGAGCCGAAAAATAACAATTTGCCAGCGGTCTTTTTTTTAAGAAAGAAAATACCTCGTCAATTCCCGTTGAACAAACAACCAGTTTTGTTACACAATTCAATAGAAACACAAAAAGGCCGAAATTGCAAATAGAGCTCGGGCTCCATGGAGCCCGATTTGTGAGAAACTCAAAACTCAACATTTTAAGTTTCACAAAATTCATACATGTGCATAGGTATGTGTACCATGTCTGTAAATTTCCATGACGAAATACATTTTGCACATGAGCTACACACGCAAAAAAGAAACCATGACTTTCTAACACATTTACTATTCACTATAAAAAATTCATGATTTTGTTCTTTTGTGTAGACAACATAAAAACTTATTTCATCATGAAAATTTACAGAGATGAAGTATACATCACAGTATACATGCGTATGTTTTTTCACAATTTTCTGAAACTTGGCTTTTGATTTTCTTTTCAAAATTCGAGCTACATGGAGCTCGGGATCGAAAAATCCACTCTCCACAAAAAGCAACATCCAAAAGAAAAAGAAAGCTTTGAAAAGCGCACCTTACATAACAACAATCACGAGCTTATGGCCGCGTCCTCCTCTTCCCTTCCGAGAGAGCCCAAATTTGTTAAGATGAGATATCTAAACTATGACTAAATTGACGACAAGATTTGTTCTCAAGTATCCATGCAGATTGTGAAGTTTGTTGGGTAGCCTAGATTATGGTGACGAAGAAAGATTGCAAAGAAGAACTTATCCTTCAATTATTTGCCTCTGTGCAATATGATGATGATTTATTGAAATCCTTCGAATGGATGTCAATTGGAAACATGTACTCTTCCAATATCTATAAGTTTGCAAGACTGCTTGAACTATAAGCCAACAAAAGTGCAGGCTTTGAAACAGATCATTGCTCCGATGTGGCGTCTTCTTCGGGCGGCACGGTCCCGATCTGATTCATATGTCATCGGGGCATGCCTAGGGATCGTAGGGCCTGGATGGATCCAATCCTCTTGTCGTGGTGGTCAGTGGTATCGAAGGTGGACATGGTGGTGCAGCTAGGCTCTTTTTTGGAGAGACAGAGACTGTCGGCTAAAGCCAGACTTCAACTGTCGTCAGAGCCAACGGCGGCGGCACCTGCGAGCGTCCTTACATTGCTGAAGGTGCCGACGTGTAGTCCTCGGCTTTCCTCCCAGAAAACTTCAAGGGAAACCCTAGGTCGAGGTCTTCCCGGATCAGATGATGGCGGCGCTCGGGGTCGTGTCCCCGTTGAGGGCATCATCTTGAAGTTGGGCCTAGCTGCCAAGACTAGTGGTTGGTGGTAGTTCGTTGGTTGCTTGTGTACCGGCGGATAGCGATGATCCGTTGTTGCGGTGTGGCCTTGCGAACATGGTGTGAGGTGGCAGTGCTAGGGATTCTGATCAGCGGTGCAGATGACCGGGTCATGTTCAACGATATTAACGGCTTGCTGCAGCCATCGCGGTGCAGTGTAGGCCCATGGTGTATTGTCTGGGGCCAGTGGTCATGCCAAGATTTACCATCGACAAACACTTGCATCGAAGGCTGGGATCGTTGGAGCGTCTCAATGAGATTTTGGCGGTACCATCTCTTCTCGCCATTTGAGCTACGATAGGCGTCACCCTAGCATCAATAGAGGTTCTGGTTTTGCGGAGCGTCCTTGGTGGATAGGGTGTTTGCATAGTGTGTGTGGGTGTTTAGTCCATGTGGTTGTGTCCACGTCCGGATCACAAGCGCTTGTATTATGGCTCAACACCTCCTCGGTGTGGATTACTGTTGCTCCTTTTTTTTCTATCTGCCTTGACATAGCTTTGGTCTTGTATTGCTAGTTGTTGGTGTGATATTTTTTGTGCGTTCGTGTTGACTATGTGTGCATCCTAACTATGCAGATGTCGGTTGTGTGATCTATGTGTTTGTATCCTCTTGATGCTCCATATTGAGCTAATAAAATCAACCCTTTGTCGACAAAAAGTACATGAAGAATAAATGAAATGTCTCTATGATGTGAACAACACAAAGAGAAAGTATCTTGGGATAACTAGCAGGATTCATCAAGGGATATTCACATTGAATTATTCTTAGAGATATACTTTGGACCCCAAGGTTGTGGACACCACAAACATAAGAGCCTTTTTTCAAGAAATTTCTTTCTTCTTGATCAAAACTTAGCTTTTAATTTCATGAATTATATATTACAAAGGATCATAGGCATCCTCTTAAGATCAAGAAGAAAGTTGCACATTTTCCCCCTCTATTCAAAATCTTATCAATCATGTTTTAAGAGGTCGGAATTTCAAAATGGATATAGAGCATGAATTATAGAATATATAACTTCCGCAAAGGAGTTGCAAGCCCCTGCCTCAAAGCCACATATCGAAAGAGCTAAGAGTGTTATGCCTAAGAATATAATGAAAGCACTTCTTCATCCAAGAACAAAAGTTGAAGAAAAGCTTGATAATATGAGCATAAAGAATACAATGAGATTGTTCCTTCAATATCCAACTCAGCTCAATACAACTCTTGAGATAAGCTTGTATGTTCAATAAAAGCTCAAACAAGATCATGATCAGATCAAATTTTCTACAATCTCATGAAGCAAGGTGAAAAGGACATAGGAGGAGAAGAGGATCAAAAAGGAAGGCTTGAGGGAAGCATGTGGAAGAGCATGAATCACCCCTAGTTTCCCGTGTCTATGAAGATCAAGTATTTTCTTCCAGCTATACTTCTGAAGATGGGGAGGCTGCTCACTCCATGGCGGTTTGTAGTGCTCCGGACACATCCGCCGGTTACTGGCCGTTATGAAGGAAATATGCCCTAGAGGAAATAATAAAGTTATTATTTATCTCCTTATTTCATGATAAATGTTTATTATTCATGCTAGAATTGTATTAACCGGAAACATAATACATGTGTGAATACATAGACAAACAAGAGTGTCACTAGTATGCCTCTACTTGACTAGCTCATTAATCAAAGATGGTTATGTTTCCTAACCATAGACAAAGAGTTGTCATTTGATTAATGGGATCACATCATTAGATGAATGATCTGATTGACTTGACCCATTCCGTTAGCTTAGCACTTGATCGTTTAGTTTGTTGCTATTGCTTTCTTCATGACTTATACATGTTCCTATGACTATGAGATTATGCAACTCCCGTTTACCGGAGGAACACTTTTTGTGCTACCAAACGTCACAACGTAACTGGGTGATTATAAATATGCTCTACAGGTGTCTCCGAAGGTACTTGTTGGGTTGGCGTATTTCGAGATTAGGATTTGTCACTCCGAGTGTCGGAGAGGTATCTCTGGGCCCTCTCGGTAATACACATCACTTAAGCCTTGCAAGCATTGCAGCTAATGAGTTAGATGCGAGATGATGTATTACGGAACGAGTAAAGAGACTTGCCGGTTACGAGATTGAACTAGGTATTGGATACCGACGATCGAATCTCGGGCAAGTAACATACCGATGATAAAGGGAACAAACTTATGTTGTTATGCGGTCTGACCGATAAAGATCTTCGTAGGTTATGTGGGAGCCAATATGAGCATCCAGGTTCCTCTATTGGTTATTGACCGAGAATGGTTCTAGGTCATGTCTACATAGTTCTCGAACCTGTAGGGTCCGCACGCTTAACGTTACGATGACAGTTTTATTATGAGTTTATGTTTTGATGTACCGAAGGTTGTTCGGAGTCCCGGATGTGATCATGGACATGACGAGGAGTCTCGAAATGGTGGAGACATAAAGATCGATATATTGGAAGCCTATATTTGGACATCGGAATCGTTCTGGGTGAAATTGGGATTTACCGAAGTACCGAGGGTTACTGGAACCCCCCCGGGGGTTATTGGGCCTACATGGGCCTTAAGGGAGAAGAGGAGGGCCGGCCAGGGCAGGCCGCGTGCCCCCTCCCCCTAGTCCGAATAGGACAAGGAAGGGGGGCGGCGCCCCCTTTCCTCTTCCCCTTCCCCCTTTCCTTCTCCAACAAGGCAAGAAGGGGGGAGTCGGGAGTAGGACTCCTCCAGGCGCACCCCAAAGGGGCCGGCCGCACCTCCCCCTCCCTCCTTTATATACGGGGGCAGGGGGCACCCTAGAACACACAAGTTGATCTTCGTGATCGTTCCTTAGCCGTGTGCGGTGCCCCCCTCCACCATATTCCACCTCGGTCATATCGTTGCGGTGCTTAGGCAAAGCCCTGCGTCGGTAGAACATCATCATCGTCACCACGCCGTCGTGCTGACGGAACTCATCCCCGACACCCTTCTGGATCGGAGTCCGGGGATCGTCTTCGAGCTGAACGTGTGCTGAACTCGGAGGTGCCGTCCGTTCGGTGCTTGGATCGGTCGGATCGGGAAGACGTACGACTACTTCCTCTATGTTGTGTCAACGCTTCCGCTTCGGTCTACGAGGGTACGTAGACAACACTCTCCCCTCTCGTTGCTATGCATCACCATGATCTTGCGTGTGCGTAGGAATTTTTTTGAAATTACTACGTTCCCCAACTGTGGCATCCGAGCCTAGGTTTTATGGTTTGATGTTATATGCATGAGTAGAACACAAGTGAGTTGTGGGCGATATAAGTCATACTGCTTACCAGCATGTCATATTTTGGTTCGGCGGTATTGTTGGATGAAGCGGCCCGGACCGACATTACGCGTACGCTTACGCGAGACTGGTTCTACCGCCGTGCTTTGCACACATGTGGCTAGCGGGTGTCAGTTTCTCCAACTTTAGTTGAACCGAGTGTGGCTACGCCCGGTCCTTGCAAAGGTTAAAACAGCACCAACTTGACAAACTATCGTTGTGGTTTGATGCGTAGGTAAGATTGGTTCTTGCTAAGCCCGTAGCAGCCACGTAAAACTTGCAACAACAAAGTAGAGGACGTCTAACTTGTTTTTGCAGGGCATGTTGTGATGTGATATGGTCAAGACATGATGCTAAATTTTATTGTATGAGATGATCATGTTTTGTAACTGAGTTATCGGCAACTGGCAGGAGCCATATGGTTGTCGCTTTATTGTATGCAATGCAATCACCCTGTAATGCTTTACTTTATCAGTAAGCCGTAGCGATAGTCGTAGAAGCATAAAGATTGGCGAGACGACAACGATGCTACGATGGAGATCCAGGTGTCATGCCGGTGACGATGGCAATCATGGAGGTGCTTCGGAGATGGAGATCACAAGCACAAGATGATGATGGCCATATCATATCACTTATATTGATTGCATGTGATGTTTATCTTTTTATGCATCTTATCTTGCTTTGATTGAGGGTAGCATTATAAGATGATCTCTCACTAAATTTCAAGATAAAAGTGTTCTCCCTGAGTATGCACCGTTGCCAAAGTTCGTCGTGCCCAGACACCACGTGATGATCGGGTGTGATAAGCTCTACGTCCATCTACAACGGGTGCAAGCTAGTTTTGCACACGCAGAATACTCGGGTTAAACTTGACGAGCCTAGCATATGCAGATATGGCCTCGGAACACGGAGACCGAAAGGTCGAGCGTGAATCATATAGTAGATATGATCAACATAGTGATGTTCACCATTGAAAGCTACTCCATTTCACGTGATGATCGGTTATGGTTTAGTTGATTTGGATCACGTGATCACTTAGAGGATTAGAGGGATGTCTATCTAAGTGGGAGTTCTTAAGTAATATGATTAATTGAACTTAAATTTATCATGAACTTAGTACCTGATAGTATCTTGCTTGTCTATGTTGATTGTAGATAGATGGCCCGTGTTGTTGTTCCGTTGAATTTTAATGCGTTCCTTGAGAAAGCAAAGTTGAAAGATGATGGTAGCAATTACGCGGACTGGGTCTGTAACTTGAGGATTATCCTCATTGTTGCACAGAAAAGTTACGTCCTGGAAGCACCGCTGGGTGCCAGGCCTGCTGCTGATGCAACTGACAACGTTAAGAATGTCTGGCAGAGCAAAGCTGATGACTACTCGATAGTTCAATGTGCCATGCTTTACGGCTTAGAACCGGGACTTCAACGACGTTTTGAACGTCATGGAGCATATGAGATGTTCCAGGAATTGAAGTTAATATTCCAAAAGAATGCCCGGATTGAGAGATATGAAGTCTCCAATAAGTTCTATAGCTGCAAGATGGAGGAGAATAGTTCTGTCAGTGAGCACATACTCAAGATGTCTGGGTATTGTAATCACTTGATTCAACTGGGAGTTACTCTTCCGGATGATAGCGTCATTGACAGAATTCTCCAATCACTCCCACCTAGCTACAAGAGCTTCGTGATGAACTATAATATGCAAGGGATGGATAAGACAATTCCCGAGCTCTTCGCAATGCTAAAGGCTGCGGAGGTAGAAATCAAGAAGGAGCATCAAGTGTTGATGGTCAACAAGACCACTAGTTTCAAGAAAAAGGGCAAAGGAAAAAGAAAGGGGAACTTCAAGAAGAACAGCAAGCAAGTTGCTGCTCAGGAGAAGAAACCCAAGTCTGGACCTAAGCCTGAAACTGAGTGCTTCTACTGCAAGCAGACTGGACACTGGAAGCGGAACTGCCCCAAGTATTTGGCGGATAAGAAGGATGGCAAGGTGAACAAAGGTATATGTGATATACATGTTATTGATGTGTACCTTACTAGAGCTCGCAGTAGCACCTGGGTATTTGATACTGGTTCTGTTGCTAATATTTGCAACTCGAAACAGGGACTACGGATTAAGCGAACACTGGCAAAGGACGAGGTGACGATGCGCGTGGGAAATGGTTCCAAAGTCGATGTGATCGCGGTTGGCACGCTACCTCTACATCTACCTTCGGATTAGTATTAAACCTAAATAATTGTTATTTGGTGCCAACGTTGAGCATGAACATTATATCTGGATCTTGTTTGATGCGATACGGTTATTCATTTAAATCAGAGAATAATGGTTGTTCTATTTATATGAGTAATATCTTTTATGGTCATGCACCTTTGAAGAATGGTCTATTTTTGATGAATCTCGATAGTAGTGATACACATATTCATAATGTTGAAGCCAAAAGATGCAGAGTTGATAATGATAGTGCAATTTATTTGTGGCACTGCCGTTTAGGTCATATCGGTGTAAAACGCATGAAGAAACTCCATACTGATGGACTTTTGGAACCGCTTGATTATGAATCACTCGGTATTTGCGAACCGTGCCTCATGGGCAAGATGACTAAACACCGTTCTCCGGTACTATGGAGAGAGCAACAAATTTATTGGAAATCATACATACAGATGTATGTGGTCCGATGAATGTTGAGGCTCGTGGCGGATATCGTTATTTTCTCACCTTCACAGATGATGTAAGCAGATATGGGTATGTCTACTTAATGAAGCATAAATCTGAAACATTTGAAAAGTTCAAAGAATTTCAGAGTGAAGTGGAAAATCATCGTAACAAGAAAATAAAGTTTCTGCGATCTGATCGTGGAGGAGAATATTTGAGTTACAAGTTTGGTCTACATTTGAAACAATGCGGAATAGTTTCGCAACTCACGCCACCCGGAACACCACAACGTAATGGTGTGTCCGAACGTCGTAATCGTACTTTACTTGATATGGTGCGATCTATGATGTCTCTTACAAATTTACCGCTATCGTTTTGGGGTTATGCTTTAGAGACAGCCGCATTCACAATAAATAGGGCGCCATCAAAATCCGTTGAGACAACGCCTTATGAACTGTGGTTTGGCAAGAAACCAAAGTTGTCGTTTCTTAAAGTTTGGGGCTGCGATGCTTATGTGAAAAAGCTTCAACCTGATAAGCTCGAACCCAAATCGGAGAAATGTGTCTTCATAGGATACCCAAAGGAGACTGTTGGGTACACCTTCTATCACAGATCCGAAGGCAAGACATCCCTTGCTAAGAATGGATCCTTTCTAGAGAAGGTGTTTCTCTTGAAAGAAGTGAGTGGGAGGAAAGTAAAACTTGATGAGGTAACTGTACCTGCTCCCTTATTGGAAAATAATACATCACAACAACCGGTTTCTGTGACGTCAGAACCAATAAGTGAGAAAGTTAATGATGATGATCATAGAACTTCAGATCAAGTTGCTACCGAACCTCGTAGATCAAACAGAGTAAGATCCACACCAGAGTGGTACGGCAATCCTATTCTGGAAGTCATGCTATTAGATCATGATGAACCTACGAACTATGAAGAAGCGATGGTGAGCCCAGATTCCGCAAAGTGGCTTGAAGCCATGAAATCTGAGATGGGATCCATGTATGAGAACAAAGTGTGGACTTTGGTTGACTTGCCTGATGATCGGCAAGCAATTGAGAATAAATGGATCTTCAAGAAGAAGACTGACGCTGACGGTAATGTTACTGTCTACAAAGCTCGACTTGTTGTAAAAGGGTTTCGACAAGTTCAAGGGATTGACTACGATGAGACCTTCTCACCCGTAGCGATGCTTAAGTCTGTCCGAATCATGTTAGCAATTGCCGCATTTCATGACTATGAAATTTGGCAAATGGATGTCAAAACTGCTTTCCTGAATGGATTTCTGGAAGAAGAGTTGTATATGATGCAACCAGAAGGTTTTGTCGATCCAAAGGGAGCTAACAAAGTGTGCAAGCTCCAGCGATCCATTTATGGACTGGTGCAAGCCTCTCGGAGTTGGAATAAACGCTTTGATAGTGTGATCAAAGCATTTGGGTTATACATACTTTTGGAGAAGTCTGTATTTACAAGAAAGTGAGTGGGAGCTCTGTAGCATTTCTAATATTATATGTGGATGACATATTACTGATTGGAAATGATATAGAATTTCTGGATAGCATAAAGGGATACTTGAATAAGAGTTTTTCAATGAAAGACCTCGGAGAAGCTGCTTACATATTGGGCATTAAGATCTATAGAGATAGATCAAGACGCTTAATTGGACTTTCACAAAGTACATACCTTGACAAAGTTTTGAAGAAGTTCAAAATGGATCAAGCAAAGAAAGGGTTCTTGCCTGTGTTACAAGGTGTGAAATTGAGTAAGACTCAATGCCCGACCACTGCAGAAGATAGAGAGAAAATGAAAGATGTTCCCTATGCTTCAGCCATAGGCTCTATCATGTATGCAATGCTGTGTACCAGACCTGATGTGTGCCTTGCTATAAGTCTACCAGGGAGGTACCAAACTAATCCAGGAGTGGATCACTGGACAGCGGTCAAGAACATCCTGAAATACCTGAAAAGGACTAAGGATATGTTTCTCGTATATGGAGGTGACAAAGAGCTCATCGTAAGTGGTTACGTTGATGCAAGCTTTGACACTGATCCGCACGATTCTAAATCGTAAACCGGATACGCGTTTATTTTAAACGGTGGAGCTGTCAGTTGGTGCAATTCCAAACAAAGCGTCGTGGCGGGATCTACGTGTGAAGCGGAATACATAGCTGCTTCGGAAGCAGCAAATGAAACAGTCTGGATGAAGGAGTTCATATCCGATCTAGGTGTCATACCTAGTGCATCGGGTCCAATGAAAATCTTTTGTGACAATACTGGAGCAATTGCCTTAGCGAAGGAATCCAGATTTCACAAGAGAACCAAGCACATCAAGAGACACTTCAATTCCATCCGGGATCTAGTCCAGGTGGGAGACATAGAAATTTGCAAGATACATACGGATCTGAATGTAGCAGACCCGTTGACTAAGCCTCTTCCATGAGCAAAACATGATCAGCACCAAGACTCCATGGGTGTTAGAATCATCACTGTGTAATCTAGATTATTGACTCTAGTGCAAGTGGGAGACTGAAGGAAATATGCCCTAGAGGCAATAATAAAGTTATTATTTATTTCCTTATTTCATGATAAATGTTTATTATTCATGCTAGAATTGTATTAACCGGAAACATAATACATGTGTGAATACATAGACAAACAAGAGTGTCACTAGTATGCCTCTACTTGACTAGCTCATTAATCAAAGATGGTTATGTTTCCTAACCATAGACAAAGAGTTGTTATTTGATTAATGGGATCACATCATTAGATGAATGATCTGATTGACTTGACCCATTCCGTTAGCTTAGCACTTGATCGTTTAGTTTGTTGCTATTGCTTTCTTCATGACTTATACATGTTCCTATGACTATGAGATTATGCAACTCCCGTTTACCGGAGGAACACTTTGTGTGCTACCAAACGTCACAACGTAACTGGGTGATTATAAAGGTGCTCTACAGGTGTCTCCGAAGGTACTTGTTGGGTTGGCGTATTTCGAGATTAGGATTTGTCACTCCGAGTGTCGGAGAGGTATCTCTAGGCCCTCTCGGTAATACACATCACTTAAGCCTTGCAAGCATTGCAGCTAATGAGTTAGATGCGAGATGATGTATTACGGGATGAGTAAAGAGACTTGCCGGTTACGAGATTGAACTAGGTATTGGATACCGACGATCGAATCTCGGGCAAGTAACATACCGATGACAAAGGGAACAAACATATGTTGTTATGCGGTCTGACCGATAAAGATCTTCGTAGAATATGTAGGAGCCAATATGAGCATCCAGGTTCCGCTATTGGTTATTGACCGAGAATGGTTCTAGGTCATGTCTACATAGTTCTCGAACCCGTAGGGTCCGCACGCTTAATGTTACGATAACAGTTTTATTATGAGTTTATGTTTTGATGTACCGAAGGTTGTTCGGAGTCCCGGATGTGATCATGGACATGGCGAGGAGTCTCGAAATGGTGGAGACATAAAGATCGATATATTGGAAGCCTATATTTGGACATCGGAATCGTTCCGGGTGAAATCGGGATTTACCGGAGTACCGGGGGTTACCGGAACCCCCCTGGGGGTTATTGGGCCTACATGGGCCTTAAGGGAGAAGAGGAGGGCCGGCCAGGGCAGGCCGCGCGCCCCCTCCCCCCTAGTCCGAATAGGACAAGGAAGGGGGGGCGGCGCCCCCTTTCCTCTTCCCCTTCCCCCTTTCCTTCTCTAACAAGGCAAGAAGGGGGAGTCCTACTCCCTCCTCCAGGCGCACCCCAAAGGGGCCGGCCGTACCTCTCGCTCCCTCCTTTATATACGGGGGCAGGGGGTACCCTAGAACACACAAGTTGATCTTCGTGATCGTTCCTTAGCCGTGTGCGATGCCCCCCTCCACCATATTCCACCTCGGTCATATCGTTGCGGTGCTTAGGCGAAGCCCTGCGTCGGTAGAACATCATCATCGTCACCACGCCGTCGTGCTGACGGAACTCATCCCCGACACCCTGCTGGATCGGAGTCCGGGGATCGTCATCGAGCTGAACGTGTGCTGAACTCGGAGGTGCCGTCCGTTCGGTCCTTGGATCGGTCGGATCGGGAAGACGTACGACTACTTCCTCTACGTTGTGTCAACGCTTCCGCTTCGGTCTACGAGGGTACGTAGACAACACTCTCCCCTCTTGTTGCTATGCATCACCATGATCTTGCGTGTGCGTAGGAATTTTTTTGAAATTACTACGTTCCCCAACACGTTACTCCTGGCGGGATCTAGATTGACCCCACAAATCAACACTAGTCTTTCCTGCACATTTTGTCCTCACTCATGCACACCTCAGACCAATTTCCCAGCCTGTCACCCACCCTGAAATTGCTCCAAGGTGAGCACACTTAACATTGGAGTTCTTTCCGAACCGGCTCTTGAAAAAGAAGAAACTCCTTATTAATATGAGTAGTCTAATCATCTCTATTAAGCCACTTTCACATACACCCCCACTCAAAGGAATCGACGTCCTCGTCGGTCCATAGGAAAGTTTCCTCTTGGCACACGTGTGTGCGTCCAGTCCGACACATGTGTCATGATGTGTGTCATGGCGGGCCACAAACGTCATGCACAACATGACCGCACCTAACCCGCAACACATCCGTACAACCTTGAGGGTCAGCTCTGATACCAGCTTGTAATGACACACCTGCCGGTTACTAGCCGTTACTCCTAGCAGGATCTAGTTTTTCATGCGCACTTTATCCTCACTCGTGCGCACCTAGGACCAACTTTCCAGTCGGTCGCCCATCTTGAAGAGCACGCTTAAGTTTGGTGTTTTAGACCACTAACATTCAGTTAGGTAGGGACAATCAATCCATAGTTACGGGAATAACGGAGACGCCCCATCTATGGACCAAGAGAACGAGATATTGACTTTTTTTACATCTGTAACTCGGATGGGCTTCCAGAATTCCTTGTTGATATGAGTAGTCTATTATCCCTATTAAGTCAGGCTCTCACACGTTGCCCCTCCCCTACACCTATATATAGTGGAGGGGCAGCCCCTCTTTTGCACACAATTTCAGGCGCAAAGGGCCGCCCCCTATCTACATGAAACTGTTCGTAGACGCTGCAAGGCTGCTCCACCCCTAGTCCTATTCGTCAATTAGTTCTGGATGGCAAAGCGCTGCCGTATCGCTGATCTCGTACGCGTGCAACCCGGTAGAGAGATCGTGCTTTCAATCTTCGTTTAAGGGAGAAACTCCCGCAGTTTGAAGGTTGTAAATTCTACTTGCGGGAATCTGGATCGGAGGCTCTTGACCAACTCTTCTTCCATTGCTCGAGCTGGCAAGGATCACATCTAACCCATACGCATCTTCATAGTGATTCTGGGAACTTGATTTGTAGGAGAATTTTTTTGTGTTTTCTACTACGTTTCCCACTAGGGCGGTGAGGTACAAGAGGGGGCTGGAGAGATGGGATCGGTGGGTTCCCTTGGCTTGACGTTAGGATGGTCTGCTTGTGGGGGTTGGACTCCGGCGGCCTGCCTCCTTTGGACTGGCGGCGACAACGAATCTATGGGCGGCGGTGGTGGAAGGAGACGAGGGCGTGGAGGGCAAGATGAGGGCGTCGAGAGAGATTGGATTTGGGGAATGGTAACTTATTGGCCAGGATTTGGTTTAAGTACCGGTTCGAACCTATGGAACCGTGAAATGAATTCTGACAACCAATTCCAGGGAATCAAACATGTTGGTGTCGGAATTCACAATTGAATTTCTTGAATTCTGACCCAAATGATGGGTGCCAAACAAGTTGTAAAGAAAATTTTCCTATAGGGATCATATCCCATAAAATTCCTGCAAACCGAAGGAGGCCTTACTTTGTTGCATGTAAATAGTGTCTGCAGTATTGATCTACAAGTGGAAATTTACTCTTCGCTCACAGGAAAAATAGAGCGCAAATTTACTCATTGTAACATGATTATGGTTTAAACTGATACGACTGCATTATGACAAAACAAGATAACATGCAAGGCCACGGTGCTTCATGAGAAAATGTTGGCTACACGCCTACACGTACATGGACAAGGCCCGAAATGCAGGAGGATGGTCTTCTCATCAGAGGAACGTCTGCATGCTCCTAGGAAGCACCTTCTCGTATTTGTCGAGGTCAGCCTCGTAACGGGAAGGACTGCGGTAAAAATCGTCGTCGTCTTCCTCCGATTCCTGGAGCCACGGGGAGTAGTAGGCCGGACTGATGGACCAGGCACGCCTGATTTCTTCCTCTGTGCCAGCGAACCTAGGGCTTTGAACCTCGAGGTGGTAGTCATCGGTCGAGTCACGGGGAAGTCGTAGCGTTTTGATACGGGCGCACTTCTCTCGCAGCAGCGTGCCGTCGTCGTCGTCCCCGCCGTCGTTGTCGCCGAGGCCGTCGTCGTCCATTTTGACATTGAAGCAGTGGCGTATGTCCAGCGACTCCAGGCGCGGGCAGTTCTCCAAGATGGCTGCCAGCCCTTTGTTGGTGAGGTCGTTGGCCACGAGCTGCAGTGAGCGCAGCTCATGCATTGCTACAATCCCCTCGGCATCGATGTCATTATTGCCCCATTTCTGTTCTTCGAAGTATTGTTTGTTCATCCTGAAATGCTTCAGCTGTGGGCATGCTTGCCCAAGAACCTCGTACACCTCAGGATATAGAGAGCGAGAGCCCACTAGTAGCTCTGGACACTCAGATAGCTCGAGCTCCTCCAGCAGAGGAAACCTTCTTATTAGCTCCGCAAACTCGTCGAGTGAGATGCCGTCGCATGAGATCAGGCGAAGGCTCTTCAAACAGGGAGCCCTGCAAAGATAAAAACAGGGGCATGGAAAATATTCAATTTATATATTTTCTGATAAGTGAATTATAGCTACAATGGTGCAGCTTGACAAATAACGACCGCTAAAATAAAACAATTCAACAAAATGAATGGAGAACAAGGCATTGCGAAAGCATTTGATCACAGATTCATGCTTGGATAATATTTACCTACAAATCTATATGTTTAACTTTGCATTACTCTGATGAAATTAGGTGCCAGTTTGTTATGACCGACATATTAGGGGTTTAGTCCAGTGGGTTGTGGCCCAAATTATCTTATCATTAATACGAGCTAGGATCCCACCTGATCGAGGGCGTAGGTTGTACGGGAAGGGGGAGGGTTGATGGAGATGCGATCGCGGCTGCCAGCGGCAGGGCGCCGTGGCGCGATGAAGAAGAGGCGGCGGCGGCGCAAGAGGCGGCTAGGGTTAGGTCTCCCGGCTTCCCGAAGGAAGCCGAGCAAATAATGATTGCTTCTTACTTGATTAGATTGATACACCTCCTCTCCTTATATAGAGAGGTTTACTTGACTCCTAAGCAAACGATCCTAATATCGATAAGATAATTGGGCTAAGCCCCTAATAATGATAAGATAACTTGGGCCACAACCCACTGGGCTAAACCCTTAATATGCCGGTCATAACACTTCTTCCCGCTTGAACAAACAGCTCGTCCTCGAGCTGTAAGGTGGGGAAGCGCTTGATGAACTCCTCGAGGTGATCAACCAGCGTCAAACACCTTCGCGACAGCTGGGACGGCCAGGTCGGTGGCGACGGCGTCCTCCGAAATATAGTCTGCAGCCTTCAGGTAGAATAGTCGTGGACAGATGTGGCCGGGCGTGTAGGGCTCGTCGCAGTTGAAGCACAACCCTTGGCGGCGATGCTCGAGTAGCTCGGCCGAGGTGAGCCGGCGGAACGGGCGCACCGCGGTCGCGGCGAGGGGTGCCGCGGAAGCTTGAGCAGGCCGACCCTGCGTGGGAACATCCGGCCAGGGTAGCGACCCAGCGGCCCAGGACGGTGATTCCTGCTGGATGGCCACCGCGCGGCGCTTGAACGCGCGGACGTAGTATATGGCCGTCTGGAGATCCTGGGGTCCCCGAAGCTCCACGTCCACTCGGATGTGATCCGGAAGTCCACCGACGAAGAGGTCGGCCCGCTGCTGCGCCGTCACGCCCGACGAGTGGCATGCCAGGGCCTGGAAACGGTCGGCGAAGTCCTGAACCGTGGAGGTGAAGGGAAGGCGGCCTAGCTCTGCCAGGCGGCTCCTGCGGATCGGTGGCCCAAAACGAAGGAGGCAGAGCTCGCGGAAGCGCTCCCAAGGGGTCATGCTGCCCTCGTCCTGCTCAAGGGCGTAGTACCAAGTTTGTGCCGCGCCGCGGAGGTGGAAAGAGCCGAGCCAGGTACGCTCCGAGGCGAGGGTTAGCTGCCCGCGAAAGAACTGCTCGCACTGGTTGAGCCAGTTGAGGGGGTCCTCCGTGCCGTCATAAGTGGCGAAGTCCAGTTTGGCAAACCGCGGCGGTGTCTGAGTCAGGGCGCCGTGGCCGACTGGCTCGGAGGTGCGAAGCAGCGAGGATTGGGGCGCCGGCCAGCATGGCCGCGGACCGTGGAGTGCCCCGCCGAGCCGGATGGATCGCCGAACTGCAGAGTGGGTGCCGCCGGGTCTCCAGCCGACGGTAGACGGGTGGCAGCGATGATCCGGTCAGCCAGGCCGGTATTGGCGACGGTGAGGGCGGAAAGCGCACTTGCTGGATCGGTACGCCTCCCTGCGTGGGTGACCCGGGCCCCGTGCTGGGCGGGGGCGGGCCCGGCAGCGGCGGCGCTACAGACCCGGGTGGAGTGGGGGCGCAGCGAGGGCCTGGGCCGTCCACTATGGCCATTGAGGCGCGACAGCGGGCAACAGTGGGGCCGGCAGCTGGGGTTGCGGCTGCCCGGACCCGGGAGGCGTCGGGGGCGCAGCGAGGGCCGGGGCCGTCCACTATGGCCACTGAGGCGCGACAGTGGGCGGCTGTGGGGCCGACAGCTGGGGCTGCGGCTGCCCTGACCCGGGAGGCGTCGGGGGCGCGGCGATCGCCGGTGCCGGCCACTGCGGCCAGTGGGGGGCGACGGCGGGCGGCGCCTGACAGGGCCAGTGGTGGTGTAGAGGCCCGATCGACGCCGTGGTGGCCGCATACCAGGGCAGGGCGGCTGGCCCGGTCGCGGCGGCCGGCTGCAAGGGCGGCGGCTGCCCGTAGGGCCCGACCAGGTAGAGGCGTATGCCCTGGACGGCGGTGACGAGGACGTTGAGGACCCCGGTCATCTCCGCCGGCGTGTAGATGGCGACGGGCGGCGCGGTGGAGGGCGGCGACATCTGGCCGGTGGAGTCCAGCGGCGTGGTGGGGAGAGGCAGCATCGCGGTGGAGAGAGGCAGCGGCGCGGTGGTGACGGGCAGTGGCGTGGTGGTGACGGGTAGCGGGTGGTGCAGACATGATGGGAACCGAGCTACCTGATACCAAATTGGTAGGAGCTAGGATCCTACCTGGTTTAGGGCGTAGGTTGTACGGGAAGGGGAGGGTTGACGGTGATGCGATCGCAGCTGCCGGCGGCGAGGCGCCGTGGTATGATGAAGAGGCGGTGGCGGCGGAAGAGGCGGCTAGGGTTAGGTCTCCCAGCTCCCTTCGAAAAACCGAGCAAATAATGATTGCTTCTTACTTGATTTGATTGATACATCTCCTCTCCTTATATAGATAAGAGGTTACTTGACTTCTAAGCAAATGATCCTAATAACGATAAGATAATTAGGCTAACCTCCTAAAAATGATAAGATAACTTGGGCCACAACTCACTGGACTAAACCCCTAATATGCCGATCATAACACAGTTAAACCAAGTAAAGTCTATATGTCAAAACTAAAATTACTCAATGCATAAAATGACCAACAAATTTTCAGTTAGCGTCAGTATTCATCTCTTTAAGTCTGAATGAACTCATATTTGAAGTTCGGTCCATTTAACTGCTACCAAATAGTCTGAACTCATATCTGAAGTTCAGTCCATTTAACAGTATCGAGTATATTTTTTCTATACGTAGCTATCTTCCGTCTCTGAAATCTAAACAATTCCAAATTCGACAAAAAATTATTATGGGCGACAGTCAAGAAAAATAAGTATTACGGGCAGCTGAACAAAGAATTTTGTGTGGTCTGTATTTCCTAGAGTATGTATTTTGGTTCTGGTTTGCATTGATTCAGAAACAAAATTCTGGGTTAAAAATATATGTGAAAACAATTGACATGATGATAAAAACCAAAGTTATATGTACAGTTTTGAATGTTAAGTGCAATTAACAGCATATACTATGTACTAGCCAGAACCAAAAATCAACAAAAGATCACGGGATGAAGCCATGCCCAGGCTAGCTAGCTAACAAGGGAAAATCGTAAATTTAGATTTAAACAGAACACAACAATAAACCTCTGCACGACAACAATGATTAATAATTAACTTGAATTAACACGGGATCAAGCTTGTAGGTGCTCACTGCTCGCTGAGGTACAGCAGGAACCCGGCGTCGCCGGCGTACTCGCCGCAGAATGCCTCGCACTGCCCCGCGCTGCGCCGCACGGCGTCGCAGGCGATCCCCTGGCGGTTGATGCGGGAGGAGAGATCCTCGTTGCCGCGCATGACGATGCGGCGCCATAGCGCGGGCTCGTCCCGCGCCGCGCGGCGCCAGGAGTTGCACACCTGGTCGGCGGCCATCAGGATGTCGATGTGGTCGAGTTTGTGGAAGACGGCCAAGATCGCGTCCAGCGGCATGTCCGCCCAGTTCCTCGTCTCCGCCGCCGCCTCCTTGCAGCGGCGAGAGGAGGAGGGCATGGCGTGGCGTGCGTTGGGAGGGAAAGGGTTTGGGAAGGCAGGGTCCGAGTACTATTTGTTGCGTGTAACCGCCTAGGACTAGTCCTCCGGTGTGTCCTCTTCTCATGGCTTGCATGCATTGACTTGCATGGGTGTAACGATGCAAGGGAGTTTAGTGCCCGGAGTAAGGTTAATTTGGTGTGTGTTCAGGAGACTAAACTTGATGTAATCGAACCACTATATGATTTTTGACTGCACATATTATATATAAATTTATACGTAAAGCAAGTACAATTGCATACATACATGCAGAAACTATCAGAAAGATCGAGACATGACAGATGTCCAGGAAACTTTGCGAAAAGAACTCCACACAAAAGAATATTAGAAATAAATCTATTGGAGTCCCTGCAAACAACCAAATCTGAAACCGCCGCCAACCACAAACGCCGTCGAGACGCACATCAGGGGAAGAGGCAGAGCACCAGCAAACCAAAATCCAGGGTAGCGCCATAGCCTTGTAGGCGTTGTGAGTCGAAGACCAGGCCTGTAGAACAGGCGCTTGACGATGTGGCATGTCGACCGAGGATGTTCCCCACGCCAACCTGGATCCAGATCTGACGCATTCCGCCGTCGTTGCCGGGGAAGAACGCCAAGTCTGCAGCCGTGGGGCCACCAACTCTGTACCAGCATCAATCTGTCACACTTGTCAGCGCCGCCATGAGAGACGACAACCGCCAGACACAAGAAACATAAGGCCTACCGGTCCGAACGGACGGCAAGCAGACGAGACCATCGGTTCAGCGGCGTCGTCGGAACGAACATCGCCGTGGTGAGGAAGAGACCGAGGCCACATTATTCGACGCAGCACCAATCTCACCAAATTGGCTCTACTAGACAAAGACGATGCCCTAAATCAATGAAACAGCGGGAAGAGAAACACGAGCCCACCCCTCTTCACCAGCCGCCGGAGCAGCGGACGGGGAGGGGTGGAGATCCGCGCCTCACCGGCGTTCAAAGAAAGGCAGGAACTGCCGCTTCCGTCTTCTCCACCACTATATGGTTATGTGATGTTTTCGGCCATTGTTGGATGGCTTTGCTTATTTGCCGGCGATTGAGGCACGAGGGGTATCCTACTCGCTCGCGATACTACCTTGTGGAGGTTGACGGTGTTGCGCTTGACGCTAGCTATCTTACTGGTCTTGTTCATACTAGGGATGGAATTAACCAGTGGATCACGGTCATCTATAGCTCGCAAGGCGACGAGCTGAAGTTTGTTCCTTGATGAGATGTGGCTGCGGCGCTCGGTTTGCCCGGGTCCTTGGATGGTTTTGGGCGATTTCAACATGATTCTTCATGCTTCGGGCTTGATGAGCATATTTGAAAGCTTTGTTGGTGATCATGAGCTCAAGGTGTTACTGTTACATGACAGACGTTTTATGTGGACTAATGAGAGAGATGCCCCCACGATGACCAAAATCGATTATGTGCTTCTCTTGGCAGATTTGGAGTTGGCTTACGCGGACTACTTCACGCGTTGTCCACGAGTGTTTCGGATCACGCCCCACTTCATTTGTCCACAAGTGCGCTATGTTGCCCTAAACAAAGTGCTTGATTTGAGATTTTCTGGACTAAGTTAGAGGGGTTTGAGAACGCGGTGAAAGAAGTGTGAGTCTGTGCCGATGCAATTATGGACTCGTTCAAGAGGCTTGCTGCTCCCTTCAGAAACACTGCGGCCGCACTACAAGCATGGGTCAGCGGAAAACTGAGAGCATCAAGATTCTTATGGCGGTGGCTAACTGGGTCATCCTCAAGTTTGACCAGGCTTAAGAATGACACCCTGTCCTTAGAGTAGTTGTGGATACAACGTACACTACAACTTGCCCTCATTGAAATGGAAGCATTGGAAAGAACTATCGTGTGGCAAAGATCGTGGATCAGACGGCTAAGGGAGGGCGACGTGAAAACTAAACTATTTAAAGCAATGGCCAACGGCAGGAGAGCGAATAATTTCATCTCACATGTCAACACTTGAAACGGTGATTATCACGGATCAAAGCCGCAAGGAGGAAGTGTTCACCGAGGCCTATGAAAATCTATTGGGGTCGGATCAGGCAAGGGTTCATACGCTTGATCTCAAGTATCTGGGGATGAAAACTATTGATCTACATGATCTTGAGAGTATATTCACGGAGGATGAAGTTTGGAACATTAGTAAGGAGTTACCCCCACCCCCCTGGATCACGGCCATTGTGCTAGCCCAGAGTTTTGTCCGGATCATATAGATGACCCTTCGTACGGATCCAAAACTGTTGGGGAACATAGTAATTTCAAAAAAATTCCTACGCACACGCAAGATCATGGTGATGCATAGCAACGAGAGGGGAGAGTGTTGTCTACGTACCTTCGTAGACCGTAAGCGGAAGCGTTATATGAACGCGGTTGATGTAGTCGTACGTCTTCACGATCCGACCGATCCAAGCACCGAAAGCACGACACCTCCGAGTTCTGCACACGTTTGGCTCGGTAACGTCCTCGCCTTCTCGATCCAGCAAGAGGGGCGAAGTAGTAGATTAGTTCCGGCAGCACGACGGCGTGGTGACGGTGTTGGTGAAGAACAATCTTCGCAGGGCTTCGCCTAAGCACTACGAAAACTATGACGGAGGATAAACTAGAGGAAACGGGGTTGCCGGCACACGGCTTGGTGTTTCTTGATCTGTCTTGGGTGCTAGCCCTACCCCTCTATTTATATGTTGAGCCTTGGGGTCGAAACTTGGAGTAAAAGCCTCCACAAAGTCGGTTTCACCCGAAAGGCTAGAGTCCTTCTCGGACTCCAGGGCCAGACGCCAGGGTTCCCGGCGTCTGGGCCCAGACGCCAGGGACCCTGGCGTCTGGCCTCTGGACTCCACAAAACTTCCTTTTGCACTTTCCAAAAACCTCGTGGGCTTTCCCCTTTGGCCCAGATAAAGTGTTCTTGTGCCCAAACATTTCGGGAAACATTTGGAACCCTTTCCGATGGATTCCAGAACCTTTCCGGAGATCAAACACTACTATCCACATATCAATCTTTACATCCGGACCATTCCGGAGTTCCTCGTCATATCCGTGATCTCATCCAAAACTTTGAACAACATTCGGTCACCAACATACATAACTCATAGTACTATATCGTCAACGAACGTTAAGCGTGCGGACCCTACGGGTTCGAGAACTATGTAGACATGACCTAGAACCATTCTCGGTCAATAACCAATAGCGGAACCTGGATGCTCATATTGGCTCCCACATATTCTACGAAGATCTTTTATCGGTCAGACCGCATAACAACATACGTTGTTCCCTTTGTCATCGGTATGTTACTTGCCCGAGATTCGATCGTCGGTATCCAATACCTAGTTCAATCTCGTTACCGGCAAGTCTCTTTACTCGTTCTGTAATACATCATCTCGCAACTAACTCATTAGCTACAATGCTTGCAAGGCTTTAAGTGATGTGCATTACCGAGAGGGCCCAGAGATACCTCTCCGACAATCGGAGTGACAAATCCTAATTTCGGAATACGCCAACCCAACATCTACCTTTGGAGACACCTATAGAGCTCCTTTATAATCACCCAGTTACGTTGTGACGTTTGGTAGCACACAAAGTGTTCCTCCGGCAAACGGGAGTTGCATAATCTCATAGTCATAGGAACATGTATAAGTCATGAAGAAAGCAGTAACAACATACTAAACGATCGAGTGCTAAGCTAACGGAATGGGTCAAGTCAATCACATCATTCTCCTAATGATGTGATCCCGTTAATCAAATGACAACTCATGTCTATGGCTAGGAAACATAACCATCTTTGATCAACGAGCTAGTCAAGTAGAGGCATACTAGTGACACTCTGTTTGTCTATGTATTCACACATGTATCATGTTTCCGGTTAATACAATTCTAGCATGAATAATAAATATTTATCATGAAATAAGGAAATAAATAATAACTTTATTATTGCCTCTAGGGCATATTTCCTTCAGTCTCCCACTTGCACTAGAGTCAATAATCTAGTTCACATCGCCATGTGATTTACCGGCAATAGTTCACATCACCATGTGATTAACACCCATAGTTCACATCGATATGTGATCAACATCCAAAGGGTTTACTAGAGTCAGTAATCTAGTTCACATCGCTATGTGATTAACACCCAAAGAGTACTAAGGTGTGATCATGTTTTGCTTGTGAGAGAAGTTTAGTCAACGGGTCTGCCACATTCAGATCCGTTATATATTTTGCAATTTTCTATGTCTACAATGCTCTGCACGGAGCTACTCTAGCTAATTGCTCCCACTTTCAATATGTATCTAGATCGAGACTTAGAGTCATCCAGATCAGGGTCAAAACTTGCATCGACGTAACCCTTTACGGCGAACCTTTTTGTCACCTCCATAATCGAGAAACATATCCTTATTCCACTAAGGATAATTTTGACCGCTGTCCAGTGATCTACTCCTAGATCACTATTGTGCTCTGATGCCAAAATCAGTGTAGGGTATACAATAGATCTGGTACACAGCATGGCATACTTTATAGAACCTATGGCCAAGGCATAGGGAATGACTTTCATTTTCTTTCTATCTTCTGACGTGGTCGAGTTTTGAGTCTTACTCAATTTCACACCTTGTAACACAGGCAAGAACTCTTTCTTTGACTGTTCCATTTTGAACTACTTCAAAATCTTGTCAAGGTATGTATTCATTGAAAAAACTTATCAAGCGTCTTGATCTATCTCTATAGATCTTGATGCTCAATATGTAAGCAGCTTCATCGAGGTTTTTCTTTGAAAAACTCCTTTCAAACACTCCTTTATGCTTTGCAGAATAATTCTACATTATTTCTAATCAACAATATGTCATTCACATATACTTATCAGAAATGTTGTAGTGCTCCCACTCACTTTCTTGTAAATACAGGCTTCACCGCAAGTCTGTATAAAACTATATGCTTTGATTAACTTATCAAAGCGTATATTCCAAATCCGAGATGCTTGCACCAGTCCATAGATGGATCGCTGGAGATTTCATATTTTGTTAGCACCTTTAGGATTGACAAAACCTTCTGGTTGCATCATATACAACTCTTCTTTTAATAAATCCATTAAGGAATGCAGTTTTGTTTATCCATTTGCCAGATTTCATAAAATGCAGCAATTGCTAACATGATTCAGACAGACTTAAGCATAGATACGAGTGAGAAACTCTCATTGTAGTCAACACCTTGAACTTGTCGAAAACCTTTTGCGACAATTCTAGCTTTGTAGATAGTAACACTACTATCAGCGTCCGTCTTCCTCTTGAAGATCCATTTAATCTCAATGGCTCGCCGATTATTGGACAAGTCAATCAAAGTCCATACTTTGTTCTCATACATGGATCTCATCTCAGATTTCATGGCCTCAAACCATTTCGCGGAATCTGGGCTCATCATCGCTTCCTCATAGTTCATAGGTTCGTCATGGTCAAGTAACATGACCTCCAGAATAGGATTACCGTACCACTCTGGTGCGGATCTCACTCTGGTTGACCTACGAGGTTCGGTAGTAACTTGATCTGAAGTTACATGATCATCATCATTATCTTCCTCACTAATTGGTGTAGTAGTCACAAGAACAGATTTCTGTGATGAACTACTTTCCAATAAGGGAGATGGTACAATTACCTTATCAAGTTTTCTACTTTCCTCCCACTCACTTCTTTCGAGAGAAACTCCCTTCTCTAGAAAGGATCCATTCCTGGCAACGAATGTCTTGCCTTTAGATCTGTGATAGAAGGTGTACCCAACATTTTGGGTATCCTATGAAGACACACTTCTCTGATTTGGGTTTGAGCTTATCAGGATGAAACTTTTTCACATAAGAATCGCAACCCCAAACTTTAAGAAACGACAACTTTGGTTTCTTGCCAAACCTCAGTTCAGATTGTGTCGTCTCAACGGACTTAGATGGTGCCCTTTTTTTTAACGTGAATGCAGCTGTCTTTAATGCATAACCTCAAAACGATAGTGGTAAATCGGTAAGAAACATCATAGATTGCACCATATCTAATAAAGTACGGTTACGATGTGCGGACACACCATTACACTGTGGTGTTCCTGGTGGCGTGAGTAGTGAAACTATTTCACATTGTTTTAATTGAAGACCAAACTTGTAACTCAAATATCCGTCTCCACGATCAGATCGTAGAAACTTTTATTTTCTTGTCCCGATGATTTTCCACTTCACTCTGAAATTCTTTGAACTTTTCAAATGTTTCAGACTTATGTTTCATCAAGTACATATACCCATATATGCTCAAATCATCTGTGAAGTTAGAAAATAATGATACCCACCGTGAGCCTTAACACTCATCGGACCGCATACATCAGTATGTATTATTTCCAATAAGTCAGTTGCTTGCTCCATTGTTCCGGAGAACGGAGTTTTAGTCATCTTGCCCATAAGGCATGGTTCGCAAGCATCAAGTGATTCATAATCAAGTGATTCCAAAATCCCATCAGCATGGAGTTTCTTCATGCGCTTTACACCAATATGACCTAAACGGCAGTGCCACAAATGAGTTGCACTATCATTATTAACTTTGCATCTTTTGGTTTCAATATTATGAATATGTGTCACTACGATCGAGATCCAATGAACCATTTTCATTGGGTGAGTAACCATAAAGGGTTTTATTCATGTAAACAGAACAACAATTTATTCTCTTACTTAAATAAATAACCGTATTACAATAAACATGATCAAATCATATTCATGCTCTACGCAAACACCAAATAACACTTATTTAGGTTCAACACTAATCCCGAAAGTATAGGGAGTGTGCGATGATGATCATATCAATCTTGGAACCATTTCCAACACACATCGTCACTTCACCCTTAACTAGTCTCTGTTCTTTCTGCAACTCCCGATTCAAGTTACTAATCTTAGCAACTGAATTAGTACCAAATACTGAGGGGTTGCTATGAACACTAGTAAACTACACATCAATAACATGTGTATCAAATATACCTTTGTTTACTTTGCCATCCTTTCTTATCCGCCAAATACTTGGGTAGTTCCGCTTCCAGTGACTAGTCCCTTTGCAGTAGAAGCACTTAGTCTCAGGCTTAGGACTAGACTTGAGTTTCTTCACTTGAGCAGCAACTCACTTGCCATTCTTATTGAAGTTCCTCTTCTTCCCTTTTGCCCTTTTCTTGAAACTAGTGGTCTCGTCAACCATCAACACTTGATGTTTTTCTTGATTTCTACCTTCGTCGATTTCAGCATCACGAAGAGCTTGGGAATTGTTTCCGTTATCCCTTGCATATTATAGTTCATCACGAAGTTCTACTAACTTGGTGATGGTGACTAGAGAATTCTGTCAATCACTATTTTATCTGGAAGATTAACTCCCACTTGATTCAAGCGATTGTAGTACCCAGACAATCTGAGCACATGCTCACTAGTTGAGCGATTCTCCTCCATCTTTTAGCTATAGAACTTGTTGGAGACTTCATATCTCTCAACTCGGGTATTTGCTTGAAATATTAACTTCAACTCCTGGAACATCTCATATGGTCCATGCCATTCAAAACGTCTTTGAAGTCCCGATTCTAAGCCGTTAAGCATGGTGCACTAAACTATCAAGTAGTCATCATATTGAGCTAGCCAAACGTTCATAACGTCTGCATCTGCTCCTGCAATAGGTCTGTCACCTAGCGGTGCATCAAGGACATAATTCTTCTGTGCAGCAATGAGGATAAACCTCAGATCACGGATCCAATCCGCATCATTGCTACTAACATCTTTCAAAACAATTTTCTCTAGAAACATATCAAAATAAACATATGAAAGCAACAATGCGAGCTATTGATCTACAACATAGATATGCTAATACTACCAGTACTAAGTTCATGATAAATTAAAGTTTAATTAATCATATTACTTAAGAACTCCCACTTAGAAAGACATCCCTCTAATCCTCTAAGTGATCACGTGATCCAAATCAACTAAACCATGTCCGATCATCACGTGAGATGGAGTAGTTTCAATGGTGAACATCACTATGTTGATCATATCTACTATATGATTCATGCTCGACCTTTCGGTCTCCGTGTTTCGAGGCCATATCTGTTATATGCTAGGCTCGTCAAGTTAAACCTAAGTATTCCGCGTGTGCAACTGTTTTGCACCCGTTGTATTTGAACGTAGAGCCTATCACACCCGATCATCACGTGGTGTCTCAGCACGAAGAACTTTCGCAACGGTGCATACTCAGGGAGAACACTTTTACTATGATAATTTAATGAGGGATCATCTTATAATGCTACCGTCAATCAAAGCAAGATAAGATGCATAAAAGATAAACATCACATGCAATCAATATAAGTGATATGATATGGCCATCATTATCTTGTGCTTGTGATCTCCATCTCCGAAGCACCGTCATGATCACCATCGTCACCGGCGCGACACCTTGATCTCCATCATAGCATCGTTGTCGTCTCGCCAATCTTATGCTTCTACGACTATCGCTACCGCTTAGTGATAAAGTAAAGCATTACAGGGCGATTGCATTACATACAATAAAGCGACAACCATATGGCTCCTGCCAGTTGCCGATAACTCAGTTACAAAACATGATCATCTCATACAATAAAATTTAGCATCATGTCTTGGCCATATCACATCACAACATGCCCTGCAAAAACAAGTTAGACGTCCTCTACTTTGTTGTTGCAAGTTTTACGTGGCTGCTACGGGCTTAGCAAGAACCAATCTTACCTACGCATCAAACCACAACGATAGTTTGTCAAGTTGGTGCTGTTTTAACCTTCGCAAGGACCGGGCGTAGCCACACTCGGTTCAACTAAAGCTGGAAAAACTGACACCCGCCAGCTACCTGTGTGCAAAGCACGGCGGTAGAACCAGTCTCGCGTAAGCGTACGCGTAATGTCGGTCGGGCCGCTTATTCTAACAATACCGTCGAACCAAAGTATGACATGCTGGTAAGCAGTATGACTTATATCGCCCACAACTCACTTGTGTTCTACTCGTGCATACAACATCAAACCACAAAAACCTAGGCTCGGATGCCACTGTTGGGGAACGTAGTAATTTCAAAAAAATTCCTACGCACACGCAAGATCATGGTGATGCATAGCAATGAGAGGGGAGAGTGTTGTCTACGTACCCTCGTAGACCATAAGTAGAAGCGTTATATGAACGCGGTTGATGTAGTCGTACGTCTTCACGATCCGACCGATCCAAGCACCGAAAGCACGGCACCTCCGAGTTCTGCACACGTTCGGCTCGGTGACGTCCTCGTCTTCTCGATCCAGCAAGAGGGGCGAAGTAGTAGATGAGTTCCGGCAGCACGACGGCGTGGTGACGGTGTTGGTGAAGAACAATCTTCGCAGGGCTTCGCCTAAGCACTACGAAAACTATGACGGAGGATAAACTAGAGGAAACGGGGTTGCCGGCACACGGCTTGGTGTTTCTTGATCTGTCTTGGGTGCTAGCCCTACCCCTCTATTTATATGTTGAGCCTTGGGGTCGAAACTTGGAGTAAAAGCCTCCACAAAGTCGGTTTCACCCGAAAGGCAAGAGTCCTTCTCGGACTCCAGGGCCAGACGCCAGGGTTCCCGCCGTCTGGGCCCAGACGCCAGGGACCCTAACGTCTGGCCTCTAGACTCCGCAAAACTTCCTTTTGCACTTTCCAAAAACCTCGTGGGCTTTCCCCTTTGGCCCAGATAAAGTGTTCTCGTGCCCAAACATTTCGGGAAACATTTGGAACCCTTTCCGATGGATTCCAGAACCTTTCCGGAGATCAAACACTACTATCCACATATCAATCTTTACTTCCGGACCATTCCAGAGTTCCTCGTCATATCCGTGATCTCATCCAAAACTCCGAACAACATTCGGTCACCAACATACATAACTCATAGTACTATATCGTCAACGAACGTTAAGCGTGCGGACCCTACGGGTTCGAGAACTATGTAGACATGACCTAGAACCATTCTCGGTCAATAACCAATAGCGGAACCTGGATGCTCATATTGGCTCCCACATATTCTATGAAGATCTTTTATCGGTCAGACCGCATAACAACATACGTTGTTCCCTTTGTCATCGGTATGTTACTTGCCCGAGATTCGATCGTCGGTATCCAATACCTAGTTCAATCTCGTTACCGGCAAGTCTCTTTACTCGTTCCGTAATACATCATCTTGCAACTAACTCATTAGCTGCAATGCTTGCAAGGCTTTAAGTGATGTGCATTACCGAGAGGGCCCAGAGATACCTCTCCGACAATCGGAGTGACAAATCCTAATCTCGAAATACGCCAACCCAACATCTACCTTTGGAGACACCTGTAGAGCTCCTTTATAATCACCCAGTTACGTTGTGACGTTTGGTAGCACACAAGACGTTGTGACGTTTGGGAGTTGCATAATCTCATAGTCACAGGAACATGTATAAGTCATGAAGAAAGCAATAGCAACATACTAAACGATCGAGTGCTAAGCTAACGGAATGGGTCAAGTCAATCACATCATTCTCCTAATGATGTGATCCCGTTAATCAAATGACAACTCATGTCTATGGCTAGGAAACATAACCATCTTTGATCAACGAGCTAGTCAAGTAGAGGCATACTAGTGACACTCTGTTTGTCTATGTATTCACACATGTATCATGTTTCCGGTTAATACAATTCTAGCATGAATAATAAACATTTATCATGAAATAAGGAAATAAATAATAACTTTATTATTGCCTCTAGGGCATATTTCCTTCAAAAACCCTTTTGGAAGCGCCCAGAATTCTTGCAGTATGCGTCGAAATTGCAAGCACCCGAAACTGCAGAGAGAGTTTCTGGACATGCCCAAACATCACTTGGAGCTTGGATCGAAACTCCGAGTGAAGCACAAGCCTCTAGGAAGCATATTGAGTGGCCCGATAGGCTTACTTTAGAAGAACTATATAAGGATCATTCTTTTCCCACTAGAAACCAGATGGATGTTCGCTCTCCACATCATTTATTGACCTCTAAAAAGGTTGAGATCTCCCTCTCTATAGATCCACTCAGGAGATAAGTTAAGGTAAATATCTACATCTAAAATAACACCAAAACTTATGTTAATTCCCCATTGATTATGTTACATTTTGTTACTTTCGGGCCAGTGGGAAACCCTAGATAATTGGAGTCACTCGGAAGCTTCCAAGCTTGTAATCTACTCTGGGAAGTTTGTGATAGTTTGGAGGTCACCCCATGAACTACCACTAGCGGACCGAGTTCGGGCGTAGGTTAGCTGAGGCACTCCGAGAAGAAGGGCAAGACATTTGTTAATGTTGAGGGCATAGGTTGGGTTCCACCTCTCCAACCGTGGTTAGTGTATTGTTACTTGCTAAGCTTGTTTACCTTGTATGACTTGATTGCTTATGTTTATCTCATCATTTAGGGTGTTCCACTTTGTAGATTTTTTTAAGAAGTTATAATTTTACAAAATCCCTGAAATTGATTAAGTAAATGAAAACGGTAGTCACCTATTCACCCCTCCGCCCTCCATTTGACATCTTTGATCCTTCAACATTAATTGCTTTCAACATCAAGTTCAATTAGTCCTTGTTGTCGCGTGGCAAAAGCTAATGAGGTTTTTATGTCTTTTTTATCATATATTACTTGCTCAACATTGTTTGAGTTTCTTGTAAGTGGCATGACATGCTTTGAGATGATAAAGCTCGGATGTTTTTTTTTTGAAACATTTGAAATGCCTGAAACTGCAAGCCCTCAAGGATTAATAAATGTGTTTGGGTTAGCAAGACCCAATGATACTATGTGGGGTTCTCACTATATAATTGTTCTGCACATTATTTATATGCATCCGTGCTCATGAAAAATGGAAATGACCCGCCAGAAAGGCTTGGGGGAACAAAAAATGCATGTAACGGCTGGAGCCTTGGGGACATTGGCTTTGTTTTGCATGGGCACTTGATGCTTGTTAATTTTGGCAACAGAAATGGGTTGTCCCATATATTGCAAAAAAGATAGATCAAGAGTTTGCAATGTGATGAAACTGATAGAATACCTATCAAATAAGACATTTTGTAAAAAAATAATCTGAAACCCAACTCCGAAAACAAAAAAGGATAAATTTGGTGACATTGAATTCAAAACTCAATTTAAATTAGTTGACCTGCTTTGTTTATTTGTGTTGCTTGGGATACATGATCTAATATGGAGTTAGAAGTTTGTGAAAATAGATACATCCAATGTACTCCCTCCGTCCCATAATATAAGAGCGTTTTTTATACTAGTGTAGTGTCAAAAACACTCTTATATCATGGGACCAAGGGAGTATTTAGCAACATAAAGAAAAGTTTAAATTAAAACACCTGGCTAGGTGCTGGGAGTGCACAAATGCTTGGAGTAACATAGGTTGCCAAACGTGGCTTCAATAGATGTATCGTTTTTCCTTTTTTTTCTGAGGAAAAGTAGATGTTTCTTCTGTCTGATGCTTTAAAATGTACTGCAAGCATGAAACACATCCAGAAAACAGTCTCTGCTACTCACTGAAAATACTCGGTTTCCAGCACAAAGGCAATATTACTAAACAGTAGAACTCAGCTAGCTAGGAGCCTCCACAGCGTTTTGACGCTCTCAGCCATCGGATCGCTCAAACGTACGATTGAGATCAGCTCTCGGCGTCCCAGGTCGCTCACGCACAACACACACGTCTCGCGGGCTGCTGCTCCGCAGAGCGAGTTAGTTTTGCTCTCCATAACCGGGCCTTCGAAGGCCCACATCTTTTCATTTTTTGGATGCTAACGCTAACAGCCCACATCGTCCACGTTCCATCGCTATTCTCCCCAACCGAGCAGTCTGTTCGCAGCGCGCCGCCGTTTCTGGCTCCTCGATGCGCGGCCGTTCTTTATGTGCCGCCGAGCGCCGTTCTTTCCTCCTCGATGCGATGTCGTTCCACCATCGGCGAGCTTCGTGACTGCCTCCGCAATGATTCCGTCCCCCGCTCTGAACTCTTCCTCCGCAGCCCCTTCTTTACTGTATTTTAATTTCGTGTCTTTTATCGTTCGTCCGTGGCGGCTGCGGCGGCAGCCGCGCCGTCGACGACCTCTCTTAAAATACGGCGGCACAGATGGGCAGCAGCGGGATGTTTTCTCACCTTCCTGTGTGTGGCAGTGTTGCTGTGATGGCAAGATGATACGGGCGACGAGGGGATGGGGCTGACAGTGCTGGCGTGCTGCTCTTCTCCGTTGAGATCCAAGTGAGCAGTTATCATATTGCAACGGTCCTATATCGACATGAGTACATGTACTGCATCTGCTTCACTGTTTATTTATTTTTCTTTGCAAGAAATAATGAGATGATCTTCCATATCTTTTTGTTTAGGCTATCAGCTGTGCTTGATTAATTAAGGTGTGGGGTGCCTAGAGTAATCACAAAGCGTGGATAAGTGACCATCCAACACTTCTGGTCTGCTGCTTAGACGTCATGTCTTATCCATGATTTGGAGGTTCAACATATACACGATTGAAAATGGGTGACCAGAACGTAAGTGGATGGAGAGAGTTATGATTCAATTATATATACATTTGTATCATGGTATCTTAGTGGCAGGAAGTTATATTTGTCCCCAGAAGTGACCGATTCACTATTGTTGATGGGAATTTTTATTTCAAAAGTTTTGATTGGAAAAGGAGATACAGCTCTGTATCTCATATTTTTTGCAACCTGCAAAAACTAAGATCCGCTGTTGTATTTATATTTTCTGTGGTATTTGATCTAACTTCCAAGCCATAGTCGTAAAATATCATATATATGCTATTAATTAGTATAATTGTCAGTGGTAATTATTCATTCCATTTTCAGCTAATCTTTATTCGACCAATAGTTTGACATATACAAACTGACAAAATTGTTGCCGAGGAGCGCAATTATGCTACTTTATTTGCAGCTATATGTCTCCTTCCTGTTTTTCTCACAATGAATAATTTCTATTTCCTCTGTTTCAAGTGTTTGTTTCCATTCCCCTGCCAAGACATGAAGATATGGTGAGTATATTCACTGATAGGCTCGGCAACCTGTGTATTGAATGTATGACTTCAGTTTCTTTATACTTCTATGATGTTACTTTATCTTATCTTTTCTTGCTTACAATTTCATTGGGACCTTTTGTAGCTTCCACACGGGGATGGTCAGAGGTAGCATTGTAGCGACGTAGAGCATACACATTATTTATCCATATTAAGACATCAACCAGTTTGTTCATCTTAGTATTCACCATGTGCTGATATTTGCATTTCACTATTGTTCATTTTTGTGCAGTGAAAAGGATTAGTGTCATGTGGGCATACGATGATGTAGGCAAGCTCCTGCGAGGCCTGCGTGCATCATTTTTCTTATTCAGAAGGAGGCGATATCCCTTTATATGCTGGCCCGCTACATTGTTGGTAATTTGAGCCTCTCTTGCCCATACCCTCATATTATTGCATGTGTTGCATTGTACAGAAATAGCCTCTTTATAGAAATGTGATTCTCTTTAGGGAACATAAACATTAGGATTGATTTATTTCCTGTATATTACATTGTGCACGATATATTATATCTCCCTTTTTGGATGTTGTGGTACATGATATTTTGAACCATACGATCTTTGCTTTCTGTTGTGACAGCTCAACATTTAATTTCTCAAACAATTCTATTGTTACTCTTCTTAAGATGGACGGGCGCGGCAACGCGCGCCTATATGGTCTAGTCTAGTCAACAAAACATATGGTGAGGCCACGCCGCCCAAGTCACCTGCACCCAGATCACTGGTAGAAAAAGAGGCTTCCATACGCCCCCATTAGTCCCCAAACCAATCGAACCGCGACCAAAGGGGTCTTTAGTCGCGGTTCGGGAGAAGACCCGCGACCAGCTATCTGGGCCCAGCGCGCTCGGTCGACAGCTGGCGGACGGGAGGGGCTTTAGTCCCGGTTGGCCTGGCCAACCGCGACTAAAGGCCCATCCCTATATATAGGACTCAGCTCACTTCACTTCACTCAGCTCACTTCACAATTTTCAGAAGGTGGTGATGGGTTTGCTTTTGGTTTCTCCTATGCACACAAGGTGTTTGATGAAATGCCCGAGAGCCTATGCACACAAGGTGTTTGATGAAATGCCCGAGAGCCTATGCACACAAGGTGTTTGATGAAATGCCCGAGAGCCTGAAACAAACATGGTATGAAGTGTCCGAGCCACACTTGAGCTTTCTCATTTATTTTTCCTCCGCGATCGCGGTTAGCAACTTGAACCTTTCATGTGTCATTGATAAAATACGCATGTGTGTAGTTCATTGTTTAATTTGTATTATTTCTAGCTAGTTAGTTTAACAAATGCATGATGGTTAATTATATACTTTATATAATAATAATGCAGATGAATCGGCAATGGATGTACGGTCCCCGAGTCTCCGGCGAGTTCACTACGGGTTTGAAAGATTTCCTCGTAATGGCAAATGCGAACAAGCAGCAAGGTTTTATTATCTGTCCATGTGTTGTCTGTAAGAATGGGAAGGGTTACTCCTCCTCAAGAGACGTTCACATGCACCTGCTGAAGCATGGTTTCATGCCAAGCTATAATTATTGGACCAAGCATGGAGAAAGAGGGGTTAGAATGGAAGAAGATGAAGAAGGGGATGATATCGATGACATCTATCATGATCATTTCGGTGATACTTTCATGGAGGATGATGCTGAAGGTGGGGAAGGGTTAGGTGAAGGTGAAGAAGAGGCACATGATGAGCCCGCTGATGATCTTGGTCGGACCATTGCTGATGCACGGAGACGTTGCGAAACTGACAAGGAGAGGGAGAATTTGGATCGCATGTTAGAGGATCACAAAAAGTCGTTGTATCCAGGATGCGATAATAGTCTAAAAAAGCTGGGCTACACACTGAATTTGCTAAAATGGAAGGCACAGAAAGGTGTAGGTGACTCATCATTTGAAAATTTGCTGAAAATGTTGAAGAATATGTTCCCGAAGAATAACGAGTTGCCCGCCAGTACGTACGAAGCAAAGGAGGTTGTCCGCCCTCTAGGTTTAGAGGTTCTAAAGATACATGCATGCATTAATGACTGCATCCTCTACCGCGGTGAATACGAGAATTTGAATGAATGCCCTGTATGCACTGCATTGCGTTATAAGATCAGAGGCGATGACCCTGGTGACGATGTTGAGGGCGAGAAACCCAGGAAGAGGGTTCCCGCCAAGGTGATGTGGTATGCTCCTATAATACCACGGTTGAAACGTCTGTTCATGAACAAAAAGCATGCCAAGTCGTTGCGATGGCACAAAGAGGACCGTAAGTCCGACGGGGAGTTGAGACACACCGCTGATGGAACGCAATGGAGAAAGATCGACAGAGTTTTCAAAGATTTTGCAGCTGACGCAAGGAACATAAGATTTGGTCTAAATACTGATGGCATTAATCCTTTTGGCGAGCAGAGCTCCAGCCATAGCACCTGGCCCGTGACTCTATGCATCTACAACCTTCCTCCTTGGTTGTGCATGAAGCGGAATTTCATTATGATGCCAATTCTCATTCAAGGCCCTAAGCAACCCGGCAACGACATCGATGTGTACCTAAGGCCATTAGTTGAAGAACTTTTACAGTTGTGGGCCAGACCTGGTGTACGTGTCTGGGATGAGCACAAAGGAGAGGAATTTGACCTACGAGCGTTGCTTTTTGTAACCATCAACGATTGGCCTGCTCTCAGTAACCTTTCGGGACAGACAAATAAGGGATACAATGCATGTATGCACTGCTTACATGAGACTGAAAGTGTACGTTTGGTTAATTGTAAGAAGAACGTGTACCTGGGTCATCGTCGATTTCTTCCCCGAAATCATAACGTAAGAAAGAAAGACAAGCATTTCAACGGGAAGGCAAATCACCGGCAGAAGCCTGCGGAACGTACCGGTGCTGAGATATTTGATATGGTCAAGGATTTGAAAGTCATCTTTGGAAAGGGTCCTGGCGGACAATCAGTTCCGCGGGGAGTTGACGGGCACGCACCCATGTGGAAGAAGAAATCTATATTTTGGGAACTAGAATATTGGAAAGTCCTAGATGTCCGCTCTGCAATCGACGTGATGCATGTTACGAAGAATATTTGCGTGAACCTGCTAAGCTTCTTGGGCGTGTATGGGAAGACAAATGATACAAAGGAAGCACGGCAGGACCAGCAACTTTTGAAAGACCCAGATGACCGGCATCCGGAATGGTTTCAAGGTCGTGCCAGCTACGCTCTTACCAAAGAAGAGAAGGTCATTTTTTTTGAATGCCTGAGCAGTATGAAGGTCCCGTCTGGCTTCTCGTCAAATATAAAGGGAATAATAAACATGTCAGAGAAAAAGTTCCAAAACCTGAAGTCTCACGACTGCCACGTGATTATGACGCAATTGCTTCCGATTGCTTTGAGGGGGCTCCTACCGGAAAATGTTCGAGTAGCCATTGTGAAGCTATGTGCATTCCTCAATGCAATCTCTCAGAAGGTAATCAATCCAGAAGATCTACCACGGTTACAGAACGATGTGGTCTAATGCCTTGTCAGTTTCGAGTTGGTGTTCCCACCATCCTTCTTCGATATTATGACGCACCTCCTGGTCCACCTAGTCGAAGAGATTTCCATTCTCGGTCCTGTATTTCTACATAATATGTTCCCCTTTGAGAGGTTCATGGGAGTATTAAAGAAATATGTTCGTAACCGTGCTAGGCCAGAAGGAAGCATCGTCAAGGGCTATGGAAATGAGGAGGTAATTGAGTTCTGTATTGACTATGTTCCTGACCTTAAGCCGATTGGTATTCCTCAATCGCGGCACGAGGGGAGACTAAGTGGAAAAGGCAAGATCGGAAGGGAATCCACGATATGTATGGACGGTCATTCTATGACTGAAGCACACCACACAGTTCTGCAAAATTCCAGCTTGGTGGCTCCGTACTTCGAGCAACACAAGAATATTTTACGCTCGGACAACCCGGGGAAGCCTGAATCCTGGATTAGAAAGGCCCACATGGAGACTTTCGGCAGTTGGTTGCAAAAACATTTAATGAATGACAATGATGTTGGAGATCAGCTGTACATGTTGGCCAAGAAAACATCTTCGACTATAACGACTTTCCAAGGGTACGAGATAAATGGGAATACATTTTACACCATCGCCCAAGATAAAAAGAGCACCAACCAAAACAGTGGTGTCCGCTTTGATGCAGCAACCGAGAATGGGCAAAAGGTCACATATTATGGTTACATAGAGGAGATATGGGAACTTGACTATGGACCCTCCTTTAAGGTCCCTTTGTTCCGGTGCAAATGGTTCAAGCTAATAGGAGGTGGGGTAAAGGTGGACGAGCAACGGATTTCAACAATCTTGGTTACCTTGACGAACCATTCGTCCTTGCCAAAGATGTCGCTCAGGTTTTTTATTTGAAGGACATGAGTAGCAAACCGAGGAAACGGAAAGATAAGAAAACGATCAGTACATCATGCGATGATCCAAAGCGCCACATTGTTCTTTCAGGGAAAAGAAACATCGTGGGAGTGGAGGACAAGACAGACATGTCAGAAGATTATAATATGTTTGGTGAAATTCCGCCCTTCAAAGTGAACACTAACCCAAGCATTAAGTTAAATGATGAGGATGCTCCATGGATACGGCACAATCGTAAGCAAGTAGGGACACAAGGGAAGAATTGATGTGTAATAATTTATTGTACCAAACTTTCTTGAATGGATCATGTGAATTAAAACGTACGATGACGAATCCGTATGATTTGTATTTGGTCGATGAACTAAATGATGTATCAAACCTTTTGTCAAACCTTCAAGGGATCGATGAATTGAATTTTTTGATATATTATTTGTATTTTTAAGATTTTAAAATGAATTAGTTTTATTTTTCTGAATTTTTTGATATATTATTTGTATTTTCAAGATTTTAAAATGAATTAGTTTTATTTTTGTGAATTTTCTGATATATTATTTGTATTTTTAAGATTTTAAAATGAATTAGTTTTATTTTTCTGATTTTTTTGATATATAATTGTATTTTCAAGATTTTAAAATGAATTAGTTTTATTTTTCTGAATTTTTTGATATATTATTTGTATTTTTAAGATTTTAAAATGAATTAGTTTTATTTTTCTGAATTTTTTGATATATTATTTGTATTTTCAAGATTTTAAAATGAATTAGTTTTATTTTTCTGAATTTTTTGATATATTATTTGTATTTTCTGAAAAGTATATGAAAATGGACCTTTAGTCGCGGTTCGTGACACGAACCGCGACTAAAGGCTCTTTCCGCGCGGGAACGAAAGCGGCGCGAAATACCCTTTAGTCCCGGTTGGGGAGACCAACCGCGACTAAAGGGTACCTTTAGTCGCGGTTGGCGTCCCCAACCGGGACTAAAGACTGTGTCCATATATACAGCACTTAGCATTTTCCCCCACCTCCCATTCTCCTCTCGACGCCGACGCCCTGCCCCGACGCCGACGCCGCCAGGCTGCTGCCCCGACGCCGATCGACGCCGACGCCCTGCCCCGACGTTGACGCCCTGCCCCCAGTGAGCTCCGCCGCCCCCCACTTTCCCTGCCCTGCGCGCCGCCGCCCCTGCCCCCAGTGAGCTCCGCCGCCGCCCCTGCCCTGCCCTACGCGCCGCCGCCGCCCCTGCCCTGCCCTGCCCCTGCGCGTCGCCGCCGCCCCTGCCCTGCCCCTGCGCGCCGCCGCCCGCCGCCCCTGCCCCTGCCTGCCGCCCGCTGCCCTGCCCTGCCCGCCGCCCGCCGCCGCCTGCCTGCCGTCCTCCGCCTCCCGCCGCCGCCTGCCGTCCTCCGCCTCCCGCCGCAAAGGAATGAAATCAAGAAAATCGAGAAAGAAACAAACAAAACCAATGAAAACCAAGAAAAACAAAATAAGAAAGGAAGAAGAAAAGGAAGAAGAAAAGGAAGAAGAAAAGGAAGAAGAAAAGGAAAAAGAAAAGGAAGAAGAAAAGGAAGAAGAAAAGGAAAAAGAAAAGGAAGAAGAAAAGGAAGAAGAAAAGGAAAAAGAAAAGGAGGAAGAAAAGGAAAAATAAAAGGAAGAAGAAAAGGAAAAATAAAATAAGAAAAGGAAAAAGGAAAGGAAGAAGAAAAGGAAGAAGAAAAGGAAGAAGAAAAGGAGGAAGAAAAGGAGGAAGAAAAGGAAGAAGAAAAGGAAGAAGAAAAGGAAAGAAGAAAAGGAGGAAGAAAAGGAAGAAGAAAAGGAAAAAGAAAAGAAAGAAGAAAAGGAAAAATAAAATAAGAAAAGGAAAAAGAAAAGGAAAAAAAAAATACTTGGCAGTGCTCAATAATCTTATTTTTTAATTCCTCCTCCTCTATGTCCCCTTAATCTTATTTTTTAATTCCTTTATACTTAATTAATTTTTACTACATGCAGGAGTGACATATGACGGACGATAGAGCCGAGCCGCTTAGGGATCCGGAGGCTGAACGTTATTTAATGGGCATCATCAACAACGAGATTCCTTATGTGCCGGGCTCAGAATATGAGCAAGAAGAGGATGTAGTCTCTTCTTTTCTGAACCTTAACGGTGGAACAGAGATTGTCGATGATCAAGAAGGTGAAGGAACGGACATTGTCGACGGAGGTCAACCGTCAACAACCGACGATCTCGAATTGCAAGTAGCAACCACCTCCGGCGAGGTATATATATACATTGAGCCTCTCGTGATACAAACTTACTGAAATGTGAATACATATGTATTAACGCGCGCGACTCTCTTTCTTTTTTTAGCCCTCGGCCGGATCGAGTACGACAAAGCGTGGCAAATCCAAGGCGATGAAAACAGGAGAAACATATGCCATTGAGTTTGTCAGTGAAACCGGCAAGCCCCTACAGCACACCTCAAAGTTTATCAACCAATGCGGAGTCGTTGTTAGAGACAACGTCCCGATCACCGTTCAGGAATGGAAGGAGCCAAAGAAGGCACGTCTTGGTTTCAGTTTTGTCGACAAGAGAACAAAAAAGGATTGCTGGAGAAAGCTTATGGAACATTTCATTCTACCTCCGGAATACAACAAAGTCGATGAATTCGGTAACGAGGTTCCGGGTGGACGTCAGAGGAGGAGGCTAGTTAAAGAGTTCGCTCTTCAGAAGATGGGCGAAGCATTCCGGAACTTCAAGAAAAATTTAACCCGTGACTATGTCAACAAGGGTAAGACTCCGGATTTAAATGGACAACATGAGAAACTGAAAGATGATTGGCCAGAATTTGTGAGGCAAAAGCAATCGGAGCATTTCAAGGAAATATCAAAAAAATAAGGATAATGCGAGTAAGAAAAAGTACCATCATATTATGGGGCCAGGAGAATACCTCCTTTCGGAGCCTACGTGGCAGAAGATGGAGGAGGACCTGAGGGTGCGAGGAATCCCTCTAGGTACAAAGGGATGGGACCCAAGGGCCAAAAGCTGGTGGTACGGGCATGGGGGATCGCTAGACCCGGAGACAGGGGTGTGTGTTCACCGGCAGAGACATTTTGCTCCCACCCAAGCCCTTATTGACGCAATGACCCAAGCTCAAGAGGGCTTGATCAAGTTCAACAGAGAGAAAGACGCACTGACAATAGCCCTCGGGAATGATGAACACGGAGGACGTGTACGAGGCAAAGGCAAAGTTTTGTGGAAAGTAGGGTTTTCCCAGGACAATGACCCGTACTGTTACAGAAGCCGTAAGAGAAAGACGGACCGGGATGCAGATCTTATGACGAAGTTTGCATCGGAACTCCATAAGTTGAAGCAGACCGTGCATGAACTAGTGAAAGAAAAATCGGCTGCAGGGCCGCATGAAGATCATGAAGCGGATCGCGGAAGCCAGCAGCGGAGAAGCAGCGTGGCTTCCACGGATGCCCCGCCTGGTGCTAGTGCACCGATGATCGAGATTCGTGCACCAGAGCCTCACTACCCCGTGGATGATGTAAAGGAGATGAAAGAATGTGATCTGCATTATCCCGTGGGGAACGTTTCCACGAAGGTAGCTAGCGGCAGTGCTTTACCCTGTACACCTGGAGCACTCCACCACAACACCCCCATTGCATATGGCTATGCTCGTGTCACGGTGGAAGACATAGTCCAAGGGTTTGAGGACCTGGAGATTGACAAACCTACACCCGAAGGGGAGAGAAGACTTGGAGATGTCAAGCGCCAGTACATTCTATGGAAAAAGAAGTACATAGTGTTTCCAGGCGAGGCGCCAAGGCTAGCAAGTCCACCCCCCTCCGATGGTGGTGGTGGTGGTGGCGGTGGTGGCGGTGGTGGTGGTCGTGGTGGTTCACCTACACCTCCTTCACGCCATTCGACGCCGTCCCCCGATCCACAACCTCCGGCGGGTACGACGCCCCCCAATCCTCCTCCGGCGGGTACGACGCCCCCCAATCCACCTTCGGCGAAGAAGCAGAAGCAGGCGGACAACAAGGAAACCCGCTCCTGGACTATTAACCCGGACCCTTATGTACCTAAGACCACAAGGGTACCGGAGCCATCACTGAAGCCTCTCCTCCCAAGGCCTGGGGAACTTAGTGAAGCTGAAATCAAATTGGCCGCGTCTGCTGATTATGAGAAATGGAAGGCGGATATGAAGGCGAAAAAAGAGCCTGAGCCCAAGCAAGTATTCACTGAGAAGCAAAAGAAGTGGGCTAAGGATTTTTTGACGACACCGTCCCAAGCCGAGCTGAATATGCCTGACGACTATGGACATGAACTTCGTAGGCAAGCAAAAATATTGAAGGAGGAAGAAAATAAAAAAAGCGGGAAACAAGTTGACCAGCTCGGGATGCAGAAGAAACAACCGATCCCCCCGCTCATAGTGAAAGCCGGTCCGGAAGAGGACCCCGAGATCATAGCAGCTGCGGCAGCACTTTGATTGATTGTAGCGGGTGCCATGAAACAAGCGTCCGAGATGGGTTTGACTCTTCGTGCCTTCTTAGACCTTGAGGATGCGCCAGTATGTGAGATAGCATTACAATATGTGCGGAATGGGCCTCTCGTCGAGCCTGCGCAGGAAAATAGTCTACCACCACAAATGCAAAATCTGCTACGTTGGTACAAGCAATTCATAACATGGGCCGACAAAGAATATGTTTATGCGGATGTTACAGAACAGCATCACACCAAACGGTACTCTGTAGAAATTCATATGAGTGAATTGTTCCAGCTGTTCAATCTGCGCGAGCTCGACAAATCTATGCTGAGTTGCTACGTTCTGTAAGTGATTTATTTCTACCTCATCTCGTTCTTCATTGCCTGCACTATATATATATATATTGTCCTAACTATATTGTTGCGTACGCTATTATGCAGATTGAAGATTTGGGAATGCAAAATAAGAAACATCCATGATGTTGGGTTCATTGACCAACATATTGTTAATGGACATGTGTTACAACATCACCCCAAAGACGTGAAGAAAGACCTGTACATGTTTCTTAGAAAGCATCAACTCAAAAGTCATATTCTATTTCCTTACAATTTTGAGTGAGTGTTTCTCTCTTGTGCCCATTCTCTTTTGTTTACTCCATGCATGATATGTCTAATCGATGAGTTATGCATGACTGTGCATGTAACGTGTCCGCAGGTTCCACTGGATTCTGCTAAATATTGAACTTCACACCTCCAGAGTTCTAATCATGGACTCTATGGATTCGGATCCAAAGCGTTGGGCCGACATGAGAAAAATGCTGCAAAAGTAATTATTTTCAATCATTTGAGCTCTATATCGATCGGTCTCTTTCGTTCATTTCCTAATATCAAGTAACTAATAACTCCCTTATTCATTTAATTTTCTTTGCCCTGTAGGGTTTGGAGACGGTTCTCAGAAGAAATTGTCGGTGAATTCAAACATGAGCTAGATTTCAGAAGGTTAGTTAATGTGGATAAGCAGCCACCGGAGACCAATCTATGTGGATACTATGTTTGTGAGAACATCCGGAGACACACCACTGAACGGAAGGCATCAGATAGCGTGCGGAACGCGACGGATAACTTGCGAAGGAGGCTTAGTCCAGAAGCTCGCTTCCGACCAATTCAAGAAGAATTAGCAGGATTTTTCATGAGGGAAGTCATCAATCAAAAAGGAGAACACTATACCGAGGACGAAGAAATTTATATGCATACCCGAGATTGAATCTTGTTCGAAGTTGTATATGGTCATCCATCCTAATTGTGTATGGAAACTTGTTCGAAGTTGTATATGGTCACCCGAGATTGAATATATATTATATATTCCTCTTGAATTCTTCTTGTTTGAAATTTCATATGCATGTATATAGTAGCGTAGAATATGTGTACTGAAACTTCATCAAAAATAAAATAAAACACAAAATAAAATATAAAACAAATAAAACACTACAAATTAAAAAAAAAACCAGGTTTAGAGGGGCTGAAACCCTAAACCTGCGGAGGAGGCCTTTAGTCCCGGTTGGCCACGAGAACCGGGACTAAAGGTCGTCCGCCCCGACGGACCACGGGCGCCCACGTGGACGGGTCTTTAGTCCCGGTCGGCCACAAGAACCGGGACTAAAGCCTTTAGTCGCGGTCCGTAAGAGGCGCGTCTAAATGGGGGGGTCTTTAGTCGCGCATCTTTAGTCCCGGTTGCGCAGCCGGGACTAAAGGCTGTGGCGAATCGGGACTAAAGGGCTTTTTTCTACCAGTGGATAGAGGCAAGCTCAAACTTGATCCGACGGCTGGTCTGTCCATTTATCTTAGCTCTGAATGAACATCTGCGTTTAATATTACCATTAGAGCCTTTGTTACCAGCCACGAACTTCAGATGCATCATGGTATCCAGCGTGACAGCAATCGCGAACCTCCTTTCGCCACACCAGTCGCCAACAGAGCCATGAAAAGGCTGAAACTCATGCGCCTCCACAGCACAAATGACGGAGCTGAGGGACAAATCGAAGCCACTCCGCACCTCTGATACGACGACAACCTCTACAATAGCCGCGACTGCATTGCTAACGAGTGCGGAAGACACTTCAACCGCTCCGCGATCCCCATCGAGGCGAACCGGGGTCGGTTCCCACGGCATGAACATTCCTCGAACTTCAGACATTCCGTCGATCAGCTGCGCGTCGTCTTCCTCTCTCTCTCCGTTCTTGATCCTCATGTCGAACTCAAGCAGAACGTCGCAGAACGTCGCAGGCGAAGCGACCAAACAACGCGATGGACCGGCCCATTTTGCATACGCACTTCGCCTACAACATCGTCCGGTTTGGCGAACCTGAACCATTTTCTTTCTTGATGTATCTAGGGCACATCTATATGTGTTCTAATTATTGCACATTTAAGTGAGTGAATTAAGCATAAAGAGGAAGAGAAAAAAGTAAAAGAAAATATCCACACGAATCTCAACATAAGCTCAATGACATAGGACTTAGATGTGCAATACTTATGGCACATCTAGATGTGCTTTAGCAAAACTGTTTTTTTTTCTTTTGCCGGGTCTCCCTTTTCTTTTTATTTTTTTGTTCTTTCATTTCTTTTTTTCTTTTTTATGTTTCCTTTTCTTTTTCTTCTTCCTTCTTTCTTCTTTCTTCTGCTTCTTTCTTTCCCCCTTTTTTCCTGTTTATTTTTTTCCTTTTTTCCTTTTTCAAGGTTATCTTTTGTTTCTTTATTTTTTATCACATTTTCAGAGAGTATTCAAAAATTTCGAAACATCTTCATGAGTTCAAAATTTTCTTATAAATTAAAAAAAATCACTTTTAAAATATTTTTCAGGATTAAAAAATGTTTCAGTTATTCTAAATTTGTTTGGAATGTTTTTGGTTCATTTTTTCAGAACTTTCCAAAAAAAATGTTTAGAATTTCAAAAATTGTTCGCATTTTATCTTTTTATTCACGAATTCACAAAATAGTCTGGAATTTCAAAAAATGTTCTCACTTCCGAAATTTGTTAACAAATTTGTTCTCACTTATGAAAATTTGTGCACAAACTCAAAATATGTTTTGAGGATTTTCTAAATTTTTGTCAAAATTTCGAAAAATGTTCTGTAATTTCAAAAAATATTCGAGGAATTTCAAAAATGTTCTCATTTCTAAATTTTTGTCAAAAATTCGACAAATGCTCTGTATTATCAAAAAAAATGTTTCATATATTTCCAATTTTGTTCACATATTCAGAAAATGTTCAATTTCTTTGAATTTTCTTAAATATTGAGTTTTGAAAAAAATGTTCGTAATTTCAAAAAATGTTTGTGTTTGAAATAATTGTTTATAATTTTGAAAATTGTTCGTGTTTTAAAATTTTGTTTACATCTTCAACAAATATTCAGGAATTTCAAACCATGTTCCAGCCTTTTCAAATTTGTTCACATATTGAAATCTATGCTACGATACACATACAAAAAATAACATGTGAGGGGAATATCCCGCAATAAAAAGTGCTTAAAGACAATCGCGATGCAGTATAGTTCACATGTAGCCATTTTGCTCTGATGACAAGCAGCGCTTGTGGAGGAAAGGAACAACACTGGTTCCATTCCTCGCGGTGTCACTTTTGTTTCTGCGATTTTTACTGTTGTAGACACTACACCTTGGGGTGCCTCTCAGTGGGTCGGCCCAGTTGCACGCCTCCTGTGCATCGCGCGGGCAATTCGCCGAAAAGTGCGGCACGTACGAGCTCCTTACTGGATCCCTGCTTCGCTACACTGCGGGCTGGAGTAGAAACAAAGGCTGACTAGCCACTCTTCCGGCCTATATAGCAAATTGTTGCGGTTATCACAAGTCACGAGAATCAAGTCGCTAATGGCGAGGAGGTTATCACAGGCCATTCTTCCGCGAGTTGCATAGTTTCAATCACATCGAGCCCTAGTTTTTTGGAGTTTAAAACAAAAAAGGTAAATGGACCAGCACAGAGGGGAGGAGGGGGTGGGGGTACGCCTTCTACCGAATGCACGCTGTTTGGCGCTGGGTTCGTGTGGGAGTGCACTAGAAGGTCTTTAGGGAAACCCTAGTTGACGCGCTCCCACCAGCGGCGAGTCTACTAGACAGGCTTAAACAGGTTCAAGCCTGCCCTCTAAAAAACAATACTTTTTTTACTAGTACTACTGCTACTTTCATCCCAGCTCAATAGTACATATGTTATCGAGACATGCACAGCGAACAGGCATCTCAAACGAATGCCCAGCCTCCATCTACGGTGTAATTACTAGTTCATGTACCGTTAACCAATTTAGTGTCCAATGCAATTCATTTGCTAAAAAAAGAGTACAAAAAATGAGTATGCATGCATGTACCCCTCACGCTGAACCTGGAACTATCCAACTAATATGAACGATACCCTTTCCTTTGCTATTGTGATTGTAATCCCTCCTCCAACTTATATGGACAACAAGATAGGGAGATAATGGTTATTTTGCAAGATAAATTCAAATTTTGATTCAAAATTTCATATATATTTTTTCAAAAATACTAGAAAAAATGTAGTTAATGCCAAAAAAATTAGGAATTTGGGAAATTCTGAGCTTATTTTGACAACCAGATTAAGGCATCATGGTTAATTTTTTCTTCAAAAGAGAGTTTAGTTTTCTCGCCGTTGACTTGGCCTACCCTTCATTTTCTTCCTAGGTTCGCCACTGGCTCCCACGTCAACTAGTGGGGACGATGTTCGTCGGTCCAATTTGTTCACTAGCGCTACATTTATTTTATCTTTTCTTTCTTGTTTTTTCTTTCCTTTTTTCATTCGTTGGTTTGGGTTTTATTTCTATTTTTATTTTTCTTCTTTTCCTTGGTTTTGCTTTTTTTTTACTTTCCATCTTTTATTGGTTTCTGTACTATAAACTTTTTTTAATACCCAACCAATATATTTGCAATATATGCTGAACCTTTTTAAGTACATACTAATGTTTCTAATATACCATGAATATATTTTAATATATGATGTATCTTTTTTATATATGGTGATATTTTTTAATAAACATTTTTTACATTGATTTTTTTCTATTTCTTATAACTTTTATTTTAATCACTTCACAAATTTCATCAATTGGATCCGATTGAAATAACAAAGAGAAGAAACACAAATGGCGTGTTTAATAGCCTGCACGGTTATAGGTAGACTCCATAGGGAGGAAATCTTTTGCTTGGTCGGATTGCATCGGCCGTTTCCACTCATGCAGCCTCACACAGATCATGAGGTGAGAAAGATTATCTTTTTTCCGTGCCAGGCTGCATCCTCCTCTCAGAGCGTATGCGGGAAGCAACCACGACCAAACGTGTCAGCCTGCATGCCATTAAACCCCACCAGCCATAATGTATGTGATCAAATTTTTTGCACCATTTTTCCTTAACTAGTCCCTGATCAGTCTGGCTCGTTTTCCTCATACAGTCTGGCCCAATGGCTGCAATCTACCAAACATGGCCGAAGCAAACCCACGTAGCTGAGCGCGCAAGAATGGGCCGGTCCTTTAGCAGCTCGGATCAGGCATCCCCCTCTACTGGACGCTAGCGTGCGTCCACTAGGAGGTCTGTCCGCTCCGCGTCGCGCCGCTTCCCGAGTACGTACTGCATACCCCTAAAAAAAGGCACGATAATTTTCGAACGTTCGGATTTTAAGCATGTCGTTTCAAAAGTTTTTTCATGGCAACTTTAGTTGAGGCGAGGTGACAAGTTTGATTGTTAAAACATGATAACTTTGCCCCAGTTCGTCTTTTTGTCAGAAAATTGTCGTGTTTTGCCAACTTCGTGTGAGCTAAAGTTGCCATGAAAAACGTTTAGATTGCCATGCTTAAAATCTGAAAGTTCAGGGTTTATCATTTCCAAAAGAAAAGACTACGTACTGCGTCTGCATACCTCGCTACCCTCCTTCCGTTCGCCGATCAACCGGCCATATCCAGATATGCATTGGACCGATAGACCCATTCATCAGCCGTCCCAATCCTCTCAAGTACAAGGAAGGTTCAGAATTCTCTTCTGCACTATTGCTTGATTCCCTACATTTTGTTTCAGGCTCTCAGCACACCGTCTCCGAATCACACACAGGTTACAAAGATCCTATAAAGATATGGTCGCAAGATTCAGTTACAGCATCATGATGAAGTATTCAGTATATCCAGTGCTCGACAATCCACTCAGTAATATCTCCAACAAAGTTTATCTGTCGTTCTGAACTGCACACGCAGCAGTGTATGGTAGTATCATCAGCAACTGTTGCACACACCGTGTCTGTCCCTGTAAACCCCATCACCCAAAGCGCCCCAATAATGCACACCTTTGGCAAGCCAAAGATCTCCCCCAGATGAGCCGAACCGGAGATCGAATATCCAGGATCAAAAAAAGGCGTAAACCGGGATCGAAACGGCCGATTGCCGCGCTTTCTGCCATCACGAATTATGGGCCAAGATCGGTGGAGTAAAGGGTCGTCGTTGTTGAGAGCTAAGCTTGGCTTGGGCGGCCAATCAGCCATGATGTCGCGCTGTCTAACACAACTAGCACAGTAGCACTTGGCAGAAATTGATGGATGGCTGAGGCCTCGGAGCTTTTGCTTTCCCAGCTGCAATTATTCTCAAAGGCAAATATGGATGGATGGATGGATGGCCAGGTCTCATTCCATGCTTAGTCCTTCTCATTATGAGCTCGATCGCTCCTCCCGTCGTGTTATCTGACCGCAACCTCTCTGCACTGCAATCTTCCAAATTAAGCCCCAGGATTTTCCCTCGATTTTTTTAGCACGTGGACGTCGGTTTCTAGCACAGAAACACAGCTGGGAGGCTCATCACTACTAGTGAATTTTGCATCTTCAACCATATTCCATCCATTCCAAAATAAATGACACCGTTCTAAAATAGAACAAGTTTGGATTTTGCATAGTTCAACTATGCGGCATTTTTTTTAACGATTGGTTTTTGTATGATTTTGTAAGTAAAAGGTTAAGGTACTCTACTTTGTTTGTAAGACTGTTTTTCATGTTGGGTCTAATGGTACCATTGATGGAGAAAAACTCAATGTCTCTTGTCATCGGACTCTTCTTAGCCATAGTTATCAGCAGCAAGGCAAACAACACTGTACTCTCCACCTTAAAAGATACCGAAGAGAAAACCATCTTGGTCTCTGTATTGCTGAACTTTCTCTTCCTGACAAATGTAGCAACGCAACGAGGTGCGAGTCGACAACTGAACCTTCCAACAACCGTAGCTACTTACTTTTTTACCCTACACAGTTCCAAGGTCTCTATCCGGGACAGAATATACCTATTTTTTCCCCTTCTGTTAATTAACCATCTTCCGCTGCAATGATAGTTTTAGACGGGCGCATGAGGAGGCCGGAGGTGCTGGATGTTTGACCAGCTAGCACAGCCAGAGCTTCAACCACCAGCAAAAACCTGAGCCGCTGCTTTCTTTCTTTCTGCAGTTAGCTTTGGCTGAATTATTGGAACCAAAGCAAAGCAAAGCGATCGCGAGTGAGTGACCGCAGACCATACTTGATGATGGTTCTTGGTGTGCTTGTTGCCCTGCCCTCTACTGTAGCACCGTCCAGGATTCTGCTTGTCCTTCCCTTGTACGTACCCCGCTTTAATAATTCAAGTGAGGCCGGTCGGGCCGACAGTTGGATAATATATTCAGCCTATCTGAATTGTAGCCTGATTATTAACGTTTTCACGGGTCAAATCATACTACAGTATAAAATAGTACCGCCATTGTAGGATAGGAGTAGTAGCATAGGTTTTTATAGTACTATTTTCTGCTGGCCCACACGAGTTCATGCATGCATGCACGCGTGCAGAGCTGGAATAAGATCCTCTAACATTTTCAAGGAATGCCAGCTACAGTAACCGTGACATCCTCCTTCATATCCATATGGTTAAGCCTAAAATTATTATAATTAATTTGTAAATTATAAATCTATTGTATACATTTACAAAATTTACATACAAACAAAATTATGGTGCAATAAAATTTTATTTATTTATTTTTTGTACATGCCACAGTAAATTCGCACAATGGTTGCTACAGTAACGCTGACATCCCTTCTTCGTTTTACACACACATTTCACTGTAGCTTCGTGACATCCCTTGAGGATGTTAGAGGATCCACTTCATGCAGAGCTGTGTGTCTTGAGACATTGATATTCTGAAGCAATAATTGGCAAAAGATGAGCTTGTACTAGAGCTTAGTCTAAGCCTCACGATTGACAAAGTCTACGGGAATACGAGCGCTCGCGAGGTGCTAGGCATGACAAACAGGTGGTTGGAGGGCGCACAAAGGATCAAGCGGTGCTGGAAAATACGAGCGTCGACCGTCTTGCGTTGCTTGTGTCGGTACGTACATATAGCGGACGTGTCTTGTTCTAGCCGCTCGTCCTCCTTGTCCTTTGCTCCTCGCCAGAATCTTCGGCTCTAGCCTCTATCTATCTATCTCTATCTGATAAAGGAAGCAGTAGATACCTGCCGGTGCTCTGGCAATGGCATCCTACGTATACTACGGTGTACGTGTAGCGGGCACGTAAAGAGAGCTCGATAGAGACGAGATCAGTTGGGAGCCAGATTGGTGTAGGTGATAGCTAGGACTCCAAAGCCCGACCGCTTAGACGACGCAACCCTTGCTTGTCCGGGTGCGACGTGTACGAGCCTACGTGATTAGCGCTAACAAGTGCAAGATTGCTCGAGTCACGACCGACTCAAAAGCGCTAACAGGTGCAAGATTTGCTCGAGTCACGACCGACTCATCAGTTTCGTAAGAGATGAACGCGCTCGCCGGCCACGTTCCTGATCCACCTACCGCCCAGAGCTGACCGCGGGAGCCCGGCCAATTTCCCCCACGAAACCCGGCGGGGCGGGTGACGGGAGCGTGCCGTGCCGCTTGCTTCGGCGGCACAGGCGTACAGCCGTCCAGGCTCCGGAGCGGGGGCAATGCACACATGGCGTGCGCGCTCCGTGGTTCCTGGATAAACGCACGCGGGCGAAAGGGCCGGAGGATTCACGCCGAACGACCGGGAAACTCTCGCGGGCGGGCGGGCTGGCTGGGCGCGTGCACGCCTGTTGAATCTTGCCCCAGTGGATCGCCCTCCTCGATCCGCGTCCGCGGAGGGTGCCGCCGCGTAGCCCACCGCCCCGGGCGCGAGTGCACCCTCGGCGCGCATGCGTTTGGGGTACGGTGACGTACGATACGTTTCTGGCAAGCGTGCGTTTTCTTTTCCAACAAACACGTGCAGCGAAGGGCAAATGGATAGATGCATATCAGCGATAAAGAGCTTGGATAATGAGGTGATCCGTTTCATTTTCTTTCGGTGACTGCCACGATGGTGGCAAAGACAACGTGGCAGACGCTGGCATGAGGTGCAGAGGATCCTTCGGTCTTGATTGTATTCTTTTTTTTTTCTTTTTTCTAAACACGGTACAATCGCAGATGCTCACATACACGCATATACAATAATTTCTATGAATGCACGCACGCTCTTACACCCCATCCCTATGAGCATCGCCGAGATACTGAGCCAGCACTACATTTGAGGTTTACAAAGTCACCACATGCATCTCGTAGTCGGCGGAAACGCGTCCTTTCACTGAACGATTATTGTCGAATAGACTGAAATAAATTCAAAAAAATGTGAGCACCAATGTCAAATCTAGAACTGTAATTTTCCATATATCCTTTTGTGTTAATATAATTACCAGTGTTCTGCTATCTTTTCAGTTTTGTCAAGTATATACCTTCATCTCTATTAAATTAGAGAATATGCGAAAACGATTTCACTATATTTCATTTATTTGATTGTATGAAACATGCATAGTTGAATTAATAATAATAAAACTAAAAATGAACATTATATATTGTAATTATTGTGTAGTCGAAATATATTTTCGAATATAAGTGGCATAATATAATGAAAAACTTTTGTCCATGCAAGTCGAGTCGACCTTTCATGAGGTCCATGTGTGATGAGGTGTGATGTGTGTGTGGGATCAACTAATAATGTAAAACTTTTTTGGTATGCATGTTGTGGTAGAACTTTGATAAGGTGACACAGTATCTCTTAAGATAATAGAGGTAGTGGAGATGAACTATTCATTCTTATTTTGAAATGGCAAGATTCATGCATTCATTAAAAAGAAAAGAGGTGTCTGATTTAGAGAAAACTAGATTGCCTAGTTAATTATGAAAAATTGGGTGAAAACCATCACACCACTGAGCGACACACACAAGATAGTCCACGCACATCATCCAAAAGAGCGCCTCACCGAGACAACATGCAGGCGTCGTCATCAACACTCCTTACCTTGAGCAAACGACTCTGACTTCGTCGTAGGCGATCGTCGACTCAACCCACATTGTAGAGGTTGTGTGGAGTTGTATGAAGACCCGCACCAAAACTAAGCCACCTATGATCAAATAGCGTAGCTCCGACTCTGACTTTGCTGTAGGCGATCATCGAGTCAACCCACATTGTAGAGGCTGTGTGGAGTTGTGTGAAGATCCGCGCCAAAACTAAGCCACTTACAACCAGACAGCGCAACTCCGACTCTGACGAAGAACTATGAAGGATAAAACTAGGCATGGTTGGCGCCACTAAAGATCGTCGAACGGGCCACCTACAACCATTTATCATACACCACAGGCCTCGTCGCCGCAGCTTTGACTTCACAGAACAAACAAACTGAGGCAATCCCACGGTCACGTCGAAGAAGAGTCGGCTACCTCAACTATTGTTGTGTCGCTTACATCACTCCCACCGTCATCGTTGCCACAGATGCCTGGACACCACAACCGCCGCCATCCACCAGTCCTGCTTACCGATACCGAACTCCCAAGACACAACCCCTCGGAGGGAATACGACACCAAGGCGTAGCCATCATACGATCACACAGATCAAGTGCTTCCTCGGAGATGCCGAGATGGCCGGATCAGCGTGGGAAGGGTGCGGCAGCAAAGCAGCTATGCATCAAAGAAGTTCAAGCATGGCCGCCGCACCGCCGGCATTGCTGGTCACAACACAAAGCTGAGACATGGTCTTCACCCAAGCTCCCACACTACCTCAGCCGCACATCATCCCGCATTGGCCATGGCAAGCCCACCAACCACCATCGGAGCTGCCCATCGATGAAGAAGAAGCATCAAGATCCGCCACAGCCAAATGCGCCTCCTCGTGGAGACCATCGACGACCAACTACCAAAATGAGGCGCCAAATCTATCAACGGTCGTCCAGACGCGAGGCGAACCGTCATGCCCTGCCAAGCACCATATTGACAAGGAACACATGAGCGCTGCCCGAGAACAAGAACCACCATGGTTTCGAACCGCAGACAAGCATCAGAATCGTTAGCATGCCCCATGATCGCACCACGGCTGCCGGAGATCGGATTTGCTAGGCGCCCTTCCTCAACATCCCAGGCCCCGGAGCCATGCACGAGCAGGGGCGTCCTCACACTGGTTGGTGTTAGGGTCGAGGTAACATTGGCTTGGCCTAGGGTTCCAGTGGATGAGGGAGATGTGCCCTCTCCATATGCGGTGAGGGGTGGCGCGATGAAGAGACTGTTAGCTGGCGAGGAGGGGACGCCATCATCACCGGTGTTGGGATGGCCCCTCCAAGAACAAAAATTATTGGGGAGGCAGAGCTAACAATGAAGACAATGTGGAAGAGGCGAAGTAGGAGGTTTCTCGGACAACTAGGCAGAATGTGGCCATTTTATTTGTTTGGGGCTCCTCACCGGACGAAAGTGGAAGGAACTAATGAAAAATCCTACATCGTGCTCGTGTGGCCCTTTAATTTCCTGGGGTAGGAAGCAGAGAGGGCACCTTGAAAAGGGGGCACACGTCCATTGTGTAATGCTCGATGCACCACACATCGTTGCCATCAATCACACATGAATCGGGACAGCTCCTCGGCTTTCATGAATGTTGGCGCCTCCATTCCCATAGAAGCACGATGACAGCCCCGCATCTCCAAAGAGACGCCCTTTGGGAAGGCCCAATAAGGATTTGGCCCTCCCACCAGCAGGTGGCCTTCTCTTCCTTGAGTCTACAAAGTTAATGAAAGGATCGGGGCTGCTGTCATCTTAATGGGAACAAGTGTGTGCCGAGCACGCCATGTGGAGCAGCCAAAGGCGCATCAAAATATCATGCGCAATAAAAAAGGAGCTACGGGAAAAGGGCATTGAATGAAGCTGTAGATGGTAGGACGCCGCGAACCTACATGTACTAGGCGGTAAAAAAAGCCATCCAGGACGTAGTGCATCTTCCCTCGTGTGATAAGGTGCGCAACCTATAAAATGGATGATTATGACAACATAGGATATCTCTTTAATCAACAGGCAATTTCCAATGATGAGACACTGGCGAAAGGGACCCACCAAAGCGTAATGATGGTAAAGGGTACTCGAGTGTAAGCTTCATGGTAGCAACCTGCTTACTCAAGGTGTTCACTTGGGCTCCAACCCACATTGTTTGTGTGCGTTCACACGAGTAGGAACGACCACTCTTATACCCCCAACACTATATAAGGGGAGGTCTGCGGCCATCTAAAGATAACTCCTCCCACATCCAGAGAAAAGTAACACATAGAGGAGAGGGGGAAAGGGGATGCTAGGGCTGATAGGACTAGCCACATATTATGCCTCGAGCATTACCAAAGCTCTTGCGAGCACACCCCAAGGTCGCTCGAGCATATGTAAACACCACCATATCATACACATCAATCAACCAAGAACAAGAGTACCGTATTACGCCACAGTGCAGCATAAACCTATATAAATCTTTGTGTTCCGTGGTCTTTGGTAGCTAGAGGAAGACTCAGTGTTTTAGCCCTTGTCCAGACAAAAATACCGGGCATCCTTGACGCTGATGTCTTGAGTTGACATTCCGACAATAATGTTGTTTCCTCTTTTCTTCTAGTCACCTCTCACACTTTCATCATTCCTGCTGTCAACTTTCCGGCCCTTCTCCATCACCCTCCACTCTCTTTCATTACTCTAGCGGCAGCCATGTCGAGGTCCTCAACGGTACTACACATTGTATTAGTGTTGATGTTATGTGTGGTCAGATTCGCACATCAGCGACTATACTACCTGGTGTGCTACTAGAGAGGATCCGAGTCCACCGTAACCACGCTCCACAGATCGGCCACCATTGTCATTGTTCTCCGTCGCCGCCTCCAAGTTGTTAGGTAAGGTTGTCGCCGCAACGCGGGAAGGCATTCCACTATTTTTCAGGATGTTGTCGCCATCCATTCACTTCCTCCCCGCCACCTTCATATCCTTATCCTAGTCGCCGCCACACTCCTTAGATCTGCCACCATTGTCGTGTGTCCACCACTCCAGCTCCTTGTGAGCGTTACCATGTGTGTCATAGTCAATGTCGCCCCGTCATAGTCGTCATCTTGTCGATGTCGCACTCAGATTCCCCTTCTCCTCTCCTCTAGTATCCCTGACTTGTTTCCATTTTCTGCTTCCTTCCTCCTTGCTAACACCTCTCCCACCACTCATATTCTTCATAGTGGATGGCGTCGAGCCTCATGTTGTAAGAAGAAAGATCAAAAGTTCACTTCAAACTTGAAAAATTATGTGACCAAAGTTATTGCTATCTAGGAATTTCAATGCCTTAATTTAAAAGCCTTAGTTACAACCTCTATAAACTCTACTTTTGTTGTTGTTTTCTACTATTGAAAACAATATGTGGTCTATGCACACACTCACACACATCATGTTCACATGTGATATATCCATCATATGCCCACATTGTTTTAGTAAATACATGCCTAGATTGTTGCGACTGTTTCCCTTTGTAGGTGAATGAAGCGCCTATATGTACCAAGTTGCCGACTCAAATACATGTTGGTTTTGGGGATAGAGAAGATAGACCAGCCAAGCATGTAGGTCTTAATTTGCAAAAAGAAAATCAACATCCAATATGGTCATTCATAGGAGTCCACACGTTTTCTATGGGAAGTGTTGACACAATAATTTATGGTATGTATAAGATGCATTGGTGTGCGTTTAAATATAAAGGAAGATACCATAAGAAGAAACATAAATAGATAAATTTAGTTAAGAAAAGTGCACTAATACTTCCACACATGAAAATTATAGGTTGACCTTTTAGGTCATACTCTATCAGTTCCAAATTACTTGAAGTCATAGGTTGGCCCAAGTGAATTTTCTTTATGATTTATCAAGTCTAAAGAAAAAATTGTTAATATTCAATGAAGCTTTTGGGGGGGAGCTTCCTACCTTTTTTACAATAGGACGTGGCCACATCTCTCAAGGCAATGTCTTTAAACCTAAAGATCCAAAGGGAGAATTCAACTACAATGATCCTGGCGAGGTGGTTTTCGTCCCGGAAGACAAGAGCATTGCAAGAGTCCCAAATTTTCACATGATGGTGAGGGCGACTGATGGACAAATGTTGGGGTCGAGGCCCGAGGGTGATTGGTCTCCCAAAGAAGCTTCAAAGGTGAGCAGGCATTATATTGAGGTGAATCCACACTTGAGAGGCGGCGAGGCAGAGAAGGGTGGTGTGGGAAGCATCTTCACAAGGGGCATCACATCGAGGGAACTAAGAAGAATCCACAGTATGTTTGTGGTGAAGGTTCTCCTTGGAGTTTAAGCTATCCCTAAAAAGTAGCCAACAAAAGATCTTCCTCTTGATAAACACTTTGGCACACCAGATGAAATCGTGGTTTGGTTGACGGTTGACTCAAGGGTGAGGGTGTTTTAGGCATTCCTGAACATGAAGGGCATACCGTGGATGAGGGACCGCTTGTCATTTGGGTTACTAGAGTGGAAATCCCGCAACACAGACAAAAATCCAATTCATGTGAGGCAACAGAAATAAGCTAACTTCAAAGTTTAGTCAATAAGACAAATTCTCAAACAATGGCCACTCGAATCTTGTCATTTGTAGTGTGCGAAAAAAGTGTGGGAAGTTTTTTTTGACAACCAGGAGTCTAGTGAGAAGAAGGTGGATATGCCATTATTCTGATCACAAAGGTGAGGTTGATAAGTGTTTGTAGTTGGTGGTTGATAGTCTTCCAAATGAATGAAGGTTTGGAAGATTTATCTGCAATGTTTAGGGGGTATCTATGGTGGTACAGTAAACCCAATGAATATCTGCACATTGTAGTAATTTCAAGGCAAATTTCATTTTCAAAAAAACTATTTTGAATTGACATATTTTTCCCTATTTTTAATGCGTAGACCACCAAAAAATAGGTTACAAAGATTTTTTAAGCTATAATTTGTTTTGCTCTCATGCAAGATTCCTCATTATAAAGAAGAAGTTCCTATGCAAGGGGTCAAGAGTTTTAAAAAAATGGTAAAAAACGACATAAAATACACGACCAGGGAGTCTAGAATGGAAGAAATGAGTGTAAGTATAGCACCCCTAGAGAGCGTCCTAGCCACCCAACCCAGAAGACATATATGGAACTTGTCTATGATCGGATCAAAGGCTGAAGTTGTTAGTTTAGTGGGGGAGAGTGGTAGCCTGAGGTAAAGGAGTGAGAAGGCCCTTTGAGAGCAGGTCAATGCATTATAATAGGCGAGGCATATTAGGGTGTGAGTGGATTGGCAAAATTGATTTTTTGCTGAAGTTGATAGAGAGGTGAGTTGCAAAGTAAAAGTTGTCCAAGATTTGTTTCAGAATGTGTGCGGCATCAGTGGAGGCATGCATAATAATCAGTGTATCGTCTATATGTTAAAAAGTAACTGGAGGCTTTGCATGGATTAGAGGGTGGTAGAAGATGTGGTGGGAGAAGGCTTTCTCCACCATGTGTTGAAGTATATCAGCCACAATGATAGAAGAAAGTTAAGATGATAGAGGGTCTCCCTGTATTAGTCCACATTTGTAGTTTATCCAAGGGTTGGTACCCCATTGTGGAGAACTGCAGTCTTACATGTGTCCATAGTGCCCGAAATCTAGTGACAAAGGAGGGGGAGCCACGGTTCTCTAAGATTATAAGGAGTGAGTCTGAGGAGATGGAGTCCAATGCCTTCCTAAAATCTATTTTGAACACAATAGTGGTGGCCTACCAAGAGTGGCAAGTGCTTAGCATGTCTACATCGTAAAGAATTATGTGACATTTCATCCCTGAAGGAAGCCAATTTGGTCACTATAAATAAGTAGTGGTATTAAGGACTTTTGAGGCTGAAGATTCATAGTTTGGAAATCGCGTTGGGCATGCAATTTTGGAGGGAGATGGGGCAAAAGGCATGTGGTGTAATGTCTGCCTCTTTCTTTGGGAGAAGCAACATAAAGACCCGGTTGAATATTTCTAGGTCCATGGTGAGATAATGGAGGGCCTGAAGAAAGGAGGGAAAATGTGCTTGATTGAGTGCCAGTAACAAAGAAAGGAGGCAGGACAAAAGCCATCCGGGCAAGGAGAGACAATCGGGTTCATGTGCAGGATGGCGTCATAACACTCTTGTTCTGTAAAGGGCAGGTTTGGGGTTTGAAACAGAGGTAGAGTTGAGTCATAGAGCAATGAGAGATCGAAGTTTCACGCAATGTTTTTTTCTTTTCCAAATAAGGTCTAAAGAAGCTTTTGAGCATTTTTTTATTTTTGGACGAGGAGAAAAAAAATTAGAGCCTTCATCTAGGATAACTGATTTTTTTCCTCAAGCGATGCGTACTGAGGCGTGAAATAACCTTGTGTTTTCATCTCCCGAAATGGTGGTTTTAGTATTTTCGCATTGTTTCCAGAAAGCATTTTTTGTCTAATGGGGCGTTGGAGGAAAATGATGTCAATCACCCTTAATTTCTTTTCTAAGAGAGATAAGGGACAAAATTACTCTAAAAGGTCCAGAATTTGGACAATGGGCTTACATTTTTTCCATATGATAGATGGGCTTTAGTTTTTTGCCCAAGTTTTGAGGCCCACTTGTTCTTTTGATTTGTCAATGAGGACAGTAGCTGGGTCTGGAGTGGTGAGGTTACAGGCATTTATAGGCCTATATTCTAGGAGGGTCATGGGCCACCAAATGTCAGCCAAAATTTTGTTACAAGCTGGGAATGAGGTCTAATACTTTTCAAAATGGAAGAGGCGGACAGAGGGAATTTTTGAGGAAATGGAGATGACTAGGGCGATAGTATCTGAGGTGAATCGCGTGAGGGGGGAGAGGTTAGTATTAGGGAAGACCTTGTCCCAAGTGAGGTTAAGAAACATTCTATCTCATCTTTCAGTAGTTAGATTAGATCGGTTATTTGACCAAGTGAAAAGTCTGCCTATTAGGGGTAATTCTAATAAAACCAATTGATCAATGGTGTTAGTGAAGGAGTCGGCTTCAGATAAGTGAAAGTCGGAGTTATGTATTTCATGTGCGAAGTGCATGAGGTTAAAGTCACCTACTACTAGCCAAGGTGTGGATTGTATGTGGCGGGGGGGATTTTTTTAGTTTGCCCAAGAACCTTTGTTTTATGGTCTGGAGGATGAGGCGTACACATTTCTGGTCAGTTGGTTTGATTTTCATGCCAAGCAAGTGAGTGCAAGGAGGATGTGAATTGGTGGTGCGAGCAATCGATTAGAGTGAGGTGTTTGGAGTTTGAGGCGGACAACAATCCTCCCGTAGATCCAATGGATAAAATTGTTCATAGGTGTCCAAAAAAAGCGGTAAGAACGGTCTATTCTTTTATAGTAGTGGGTCCTGGAGTTTCCTTTCCTTAAGAAGTGCAATTGAAGGATGTTGAGAAGTTAACTCGGATAAAATATCCACACATTTATCAATATCATTGAGGCCATAAGCATTCCAACAAATAAGGTGAAAGAAATTTGTTTCATAGATAAGTAGGATTAACACCGATTACATTAGGGGTTGTGTGGCCAACCTAGATAAACTAAGGTGCAGGGCCAAACATAATAATTTTATTTCCTCTTTTATTTCAGTCATCTCTCTCGCGCTTTTGTCATTCCTGCTGTCTACTCCCTGTAACGCCCCGAGACCGACGCTCCAGATGCCTGCCTTGTTTTGCGAGTCAGTTGTGCTATTTATTTGCTTGTTGCATTCAGCATTGCATCATCCGCATTGCATCGGCACTCGTTGCCGTCATTATTCTTAAAACTCGTAGCCGTTCGCAGTTGCCCTTTCTCTCTTATCAGACCATCTAACCTCTCTTGGCAGCCCGCATCCCCCTCTCGTGCGCGTCCGAAAGTTGTCCCGAACCTGACCCGAGCCGTCATGACCGTTGCGTCCGGATCATCCCCAAATATCTACAAAATATCTCCGTTTTGTTATTTGAACTCCCCTAACCTTCTATTCTTGACCGTCCGATTTAAACGGAGGGTCCAAAATCCGCCCCCTAGCTATATAAACAGTCAAACCCTAGCTAGTCAGTCCCATCCATCCAATCCCTCCTCCGCCGCCAGTCTCTCGCATCTTCATCGAGATCCAACCAGATCCATCTCCCTCCAACCAGCGCCCGAGCCTCCACCTCTCGATCTTCTCCCGATCCGAATTCTCTCCGACCACCTCCCTTGATTTTCGCCGCTGCCCAATCCACAACCTCCTCCGCCCATCGCCTGAGCCTCCTCTCCTCCAGGAGCATGAGCTCGTCCCGTGCGCGCCTTCACCTGACCCCGTCGCCTCCATCTTCATCGGAGCACCACCGGACCAGCAGGAGGAGCCCCTCCGCCATGGATGGCCGCCGCCACGAGCGGCGTCAGGGACCTCCTCGTCTCGTGCTCCCGCGCAGTCTCCGTCATCACTCGAACGCCATGGATACCTCCCCGAGCTCCAGTTCGCCTCGCGGTCGTTGGGAACCGGTGTCCCGCGGCCGAAGCCGGCCGCCCCCGACTTGCTGAACCATGCCGAGCTGCCGGAGCCCCGCTTCAAGTCCCCGCCGGTCTTCCTCCACGACGCTACCGCCTTGGACGTCTCCCGCCGGCCTCTGTTTTCCCCGCAACGCGTCGGCCACCTCTAGCAGCACCTCGAGGCCGAGCAGCTGCACCTGCGTCGCCCGCCAAGTTCTGCGCCGCTCCGCCGCCGCGCCAAGTTCCGCCGCCCCGATCTGCGCCTCCCCTTGTCGGATTTGGACCCCGGCGCCTCCCCGCGCTCCGTTCCGCCCGTTCCGGCCGGTTCCCGCCGACCCCGTCGCCAAGTCCCTCACTGTCGTTGCCTCTGCTTCGAGCCCTGTCGCCCGCTGCCTCCTCTGTGTCGCCGAGCCTCGCCCGTTCCAGCATCGCTCCGTGTTGACCGTCCAGCGCCAGCGTGGACGAGCGCCACTCGCCTGCGCAGGGCCACCTCTGCTCCCGCTGCAGCCCAGCTCCCTCTGCCGCCTGGAACGGCCTCTTCTTCCACCAAGGCCCAGTTCCCTGTAGCCCAATGTGAGCAACTCCCCTCAGCCCAGTACAACTCAGATTCGGCCCATGTATTTTTTTCCCTGCGCTGCGAATTTGTCTATTATCCAGAAAACTGCATGTTTATAGATTGCCCCCTGTTGTTCATGCATATAATAAATCACCAACCATGCATCGGTTTAAAGTGCTTTATATATGAAAAGTGCTTAGAATTTCATCTAGTTTCATAATCTGCTACCTTCATCCATGTTAAAAAATGTTTAAACTTGCTGTTTGATTATTTTGCTCAAATGCCATGTTAAAATGATTTATTTCATAACTAAATAACCATAGCTCGGATTAAATAAACTTTATATGTAAATGGGGTAGGAAAATGCCTAGTTTAACATGGTGCCATTACTTTGCATGTTTAACAACTCTAAAATATGGTTTAGGGCAAAACAGTACCAAATCCATAAATATGCACATGAGGATTTTCCGGAATTATTGTTTGGTGTTTCCGGCCTCATTTAAACTTGCCTAAATAGTTAGTTTACTTATGCTTCACCCCTTGCCATGTTTAATCACATTTAATATTGTTGGGTACATAACCGAGAGAGAACTAAATAATTGATGTGGTGTCTCGTCAATATGCAACTCGTTGCATATTGAGCTCCACTTAATTTGTAGGATTTCTTGTGCAATTGCCATGCCATGCTTCATTAAACCGGACATGCATCATACTTGATTGTGCATCATGCCATGTATATGTGATGGTTGTTTATTATGTTGTTTGTTTCTTTCCGGGTTGTTTCTCTCGTTAGCTTCGGTTTTCGTTCCGGAGTTGTGAGGATTCGTTCGACTATGTCCGTTTGTCTTCTTCATGGACTCGTTCTTCTTCCTTGCGGGATCTCAGGCAAGATGACCATACCCTCGAAATCACTTCTATCTTTGCTTGCTAGATTGCTCGCTCTTTTGCTATGCCTATGCTACGATGCCTACCACTTGCTTATCATGCCTCCCATATTGTTAAACCAAGCCTCTAACCCACCTTGTCCTAGCAAACCGTTGTTTGGCTATGTTACCGCTTTGCTCAGCCCCTCTTATAGCGTTGTTAGTTGCAGGTGAAGATGAAGTTTGTTCCTTGTTGGAACATGGAGATGTTGTTCCTTGATTGGAACATGTTTACTTGTTGGGATATCACAATATCTCTTATTTAATTAATGCATCTATATACTTGGTAAAGGGTGGAAGGCTCGGCCTTATGCCTGGTGTTTTGTTCCACTCTTGTCGTCCTAGTTTTCGTCATATCGGTATTATGTTCCCGGATTTTGCGTTCCTTACACGGTTGGGTGATTTATGGGACCCCCTTGACAGTTCGCTTTGAATAAGACTCCTCCAGCAAGGCCCAACCTTGGTTTTACCATTTGCCACCTAAGCCTTTTTCCCTTGGGTTCTGCAGACTCAAGGGTCATCTTTATTTTAGACCCCTGGGCCAGTTCTCCTTCGATTGCTGGTCCAAACCGAGCGATGTCCGGCGCCCCCTGGGCAATCTAGGTCTATGCCAACCCGATGTCTTGCTCATCCGGTGTGCCCTGGGAACGAGATATGTGCAGCTCCTATCGGGATTTGTCGGCACATCGGGCGGCTTTGCTGGTCTTGTTTTACCATTGTCGAAATGTCTTGTAGCCGGGATTCCAGGACTGATCGGGTCTTCCCAGTAGAAGGAACATCCTTCGTTGACCGTGAGAGCTTATAATGGGCTAAGTTGGGACACCCCTGCAGGGTATTATCTTTCGAAAGCCGTGCCCGCGGTTATGAGGCAGATGGGAATTTGTTAATGTCTGGTTGTAGAAAACCCGAAGTTGATCTTAACTAAAATGCATCAACCGCGTGTGTAACCGTGATGGTCTCTTCTCGGCGGAGTCCGGGAAGTGAACACGGTGTTGGAGTTATGCTTGACGTAAGTAGTTTCAGGATAACTTCTTGATCATAGTTGTTCGGCCGTGCTTTGCTTCTCTTCTCGCTCTCTTTTGCGTATGTTAGCCACCATATATGCTAGTCGCTTGCTGCAGCTCCACCTCATACCTTTACCCTTCCTATAAGCTTAAATAGTCTTGATCTCGCGGGTGTGAGATTGCTGAGTCCCCGTGACTCACAGATACTTCCAAAACCAGTTTGCAGGTGCCGATGAAACCGTGCAGGTGGCGCACCCGAGCTCAAGGAGGAGCTTGATGAAGATCTTGTTCTTTGTGTTGTTTCATTTCAGTTGATCAGTAGTGGAGCCCAGTTGGGACGATCGGGGATCTGTGTAGCATTTGGGGTAGTCTTCTTTTATTTTGGTTCCGTAGTCGGACCTTGATTGTATCTGGTTGATGTAATGCTCTATTCATGTATTGTGTGAAGTGGCGATTGTAAGCCATCTATGTATCTCTTTCCCTTCTGTATTACATGGGTTGTGTGAAGATTACCTCACTTGCGACATTGCTTTCAATGTGGTTATGCCTCTAAGTCGTGCTTCGACACGTGGGAGATATAGCCGCATCGAGGGCGTTACAAGTTGGTATCAGAGCCTTCCCCGACCTTAGGAGCCCCCACTGATTGATCGTTTTTAGCGGCCGAGTTGTGTCTAGAAAAATGTTTTGAGTTATTTAGGAATTATGTATCGGAGAGTTTAGGAATTCTTTTTACTTCCCAGTCTCCTCATCGCTCTGGTAAGGCATCCTGACGTAGAGTTTTGACTCTTCTCTTCTCAAATTTCACTAAAAAAAAATTTAGGATCACGCGAGTATCTTAGAATCGTTCCGATGGTTTTGTGATGACAACATTGTCTTGGTGCCTCCTGTCAGCAGGGGTTTAGTGGAAGTGTCCCGGGGAGTTGAGCTCTGAGGTGTTGTCATCATAATTTTATCGTTGCAGTTCTGGAATACCTGAGTTTAGTACGCCGACATCGAAAATCTCTTTTGTACAGTTGTTGGTGAGATAACCCTGATAGCCCAGTACTGAGGCAAGTGCGGGAGTATTGCCATAACTCGTATAACGGATGCTTTTCGAAGGTTGAGGTACACGATTTCCGAAGGTTTCTTGGTTATGTGTTGAAGGATGGATACAGCTGGATCTAGGTATTGTTAGTTTGGGTGATATATTTTGTGTCCCCTGTATCCCCAACACCTGATTGCATAACCAGAAAGTTTCGGGAGTTTATAAGTGGGAATTCAAGTAGCTCCTAGATTATGTTTCCACCACACACATGATACGATATGGGATCTATCATATGTTTGTTTCCGGCTTATTCTACAAGCCAAATCCTTTGTTTTTGTTTTATTTGTGGTATTCGAGTTGCTTCGAAGTCAAATGTTGAATCCATACCTTTCCTAAACGGTGTTCTCATATTTTTATGTGAATACTAATCCTTCTTGATCACTGAGGTTGTCTTTTCAATTCTTTCCAACCGGTGTGCTTCTCTTCAAGTGGATCCGATCATTTCAACATTCACAAGATCACCTCTCAGTTTTTCCCAACGCTGCTTCTTTCATCCGTCCCAAATTGTCTTTGTTTTTCCCGCCCTCCCACCCTCTTTCTTTAAGGACTCAGATTTCTTAACCAAGTATCCATTTTATTGAGTGAAGTTTCTTCATTCTTTTCCTTTAATGTTTTATCCGATGATTTCTCATGAAGACGCTAAGGAAGCTTCAACTTTATCATTGTTCCATTCTAATTTTCTTCTCCGGTGGATTCAATTCAAGCTTGTCGATCATATATTTCCCTCATTTCAAGTTCTTTCTCATGCCAGTGCCCCCCCTAATCATTCACCTCTCATTATTCATTTGTTCCGGAGTGCTAAAGATATCTCAGAAGATTCAAGTTTCCATTCTCAATTCACTCAAGTTCTTTTGAGGATGCTATCTCATTCAAGCCATTTAATTCAACCGGCGCAATCTATCTTTTAAATCGTTGAACGGTGTTTCTTTTGAGTGGGCCCTAACCCACAGGTCTTTTCCTAGGATCTTACCTGACTCTTCTAATTTTCCCGGAGTTATTCTCAAATTCTTTTCCAAGTTTGACGTAAGTATGAATTATCATCAGTCAAAAGTCTTTCTACAAGATCTTTCAAATTCTTTTCATCGTTGGTTCAACCTTTCCAATTTTGATCCCAGAGTGCCTCAACAATTCATGCTGGTGTTTCTCATCGTCATTCTCAACATTTGAAGACCGAAGAAGAGTTTCTCTTAAATCTTGCTCCATTCTCTTCAAGATTAATGGTTCTAGCTTGATGCCGTCCTCTCATAATTGTTTTCGTTTGTGAGAATTCTTTTCACCCATCCGGAGCAATTCAGGAGCCTTTTCAGTTTGATTCTCCAAAGCCCATCATCTCAGAATTATTCATCCCAGCTTTCAGCTCTCATTCTCAAAAGCTTACCGGTGCATCGTTCAATATCCTCTAATCAGTTCATGATCTCTTCGTCCTCATGTATCTAAATTCCCTCAAGTATCCACGTCGTTTTCTAATTCCTCCCGGTGATTTGTTCTCTTTTCTTCAGTCATTTTCAATTCTTACGGTGGTTCGTTTAAGAGTTCTCTTCCTTCGTTATCATATAGATTCATTCGTTCTTTCCAATCCTACCGGTGGTTCGTTGAAGACCTTCCCAAGTTTGCGCTATATCTATCCTAATCCTTTCTACGAGAATAAGTAGTATGACAAATCCATTTCTTATCATCAATTTAAATTGGTGAAGGATATGCATAACGTAATTCTTATTATGGTTTCTTCCAAGTGATCTAGTTTCTTCTTTCCAGAGTTGTTCATCATGTCACATTTCTCGGTTCGAGATGCTTCAGCTTTTTCTTTTCCGGAGTTCCAAGCTTTCTGCATTATCTCGTCGTGAAGCTCCATCTAAATCATTGCAAGGCTTCACCTTGTGTTTTCAAATTCTCTCTCTTTCTATCATCGTTGTTTTACCGGAGTTCTTCATGGAAGGTTCACAGGGTGGTTCGTTAAGGATTCTTTTCATTCTTCATTTGTTCTTCAAGATTTTTCTCGAAGTTATGATCCGGCAAGCTATACTCAAAATTAAACATGGTGCTCAACACATGTTTTGTTTGGAGGAGTTCAAGCATTTCTTCATCTTGCACTCCGAAGTGCAATTCTTTCTATCTTATCTTTTGAGGTGGTGTTATGTCATTCTTGATAATTTGAGTTCATGTTTCATGACTCACATGTTGTTAAGAATGAGGTATTTTAAACCCATCGACCTCTTCGTTGGAGTTATCTTGTGTCATGTTTCACCTAAAGCCTTCCCTAAGGAATGTTGCTATTGTGTTGCTTCTCAATGACCCAAGCTTGCTCTTTATCCTCTTGGTGGAACAAGTTTTCATCTCTTCGTTGATCTCAAGCAAGCAATTGTTTTCGTTAGTGGCAGAAGTTCACCTCAAGTTTTGAGATGTCTCAATAAGCCCACGAGGATCATATCTTTTCGTTGTTGGTTTTCCAACAACTCCGCTCAATCCTTCTTTTTAAAGATGCTCTCTCAAATCCATTTGAGGTAGTACATGTTGTTTTCTTCTCCATTCTTTTGTTCCAATGATCTATCTTCTATTCTTTCTTCCGGAGGCATTGTGATGTTGCTCTCTTCGCACATCATCTCAAATTGTGAGGATCGTGTTCTTTTCATGCATACCCATTTAACCGGAGTGTTGTATCTTCTCTGCTCAAGTTCTTTTCATCTTATCAAGTTCTTCATCTCTTTTCAACCGGAGTGCTGCCCGAATTCTTTAATCTATTCCTTGTCTAGCTAATTTTAACCGGAGTGGTTTTAAATTTCTTCTTGCCCCTTGAGCTCTTGATTCACGAGTTTGCAACATACAAGGTTCTAATAATGTTCCTTGTTCCTCTCATGTAACGGAGTGTTTTCAACTTCTTGCATCTCTGTTGGAGTCCTTCTTTCAATTTTGCCAACCTCTCAAGGTTCTTTGGTTTCACTCGTTTGTCAAATAATCAACTTAGTTTTACCTCTTCTCTTCCTCTTCCGTTTCCCTCCGGTGCCATCCTAGATCTCGGGACGAGATCCTCTCGTAGTGGTGGAGTGTTGTAACGCCCCGAGACCGACGCTCCAGATGCCTGCCTTGTTTTGCGAGTCAGTTGTGCTATTTATTTGCTTGTTGCATTCAGCATTGCATCATCCGCATTGCATCGGCACTCGTTGCCGTCATTGTTTTTAAAACTCGTAGCCATTCGCAGTTGCCCTTTCTCTCTTATCAAACCATCTAACCTCTCTTGGAAGCCCGCATCCCCCTCTCGTGCGCGTCCGAAAGTTGTCCCGAACCTGACCCGAGCCGTCATGACCGTTGCGTCCGGATCATCCCCAAACATCTACAAAATATCTCCATTTTGTTATTTGAACTCCCCTAACCTTCTATTCTTGACCGCCCGATTTAAACGGAGGGTCCAAAATCCGCCCCCTAGCTATATAAACAGTCAAACCCTAGCTAGTCAGTCCCATCCATCCAATCCCTCCTCCTCCGCCAGTCTCTCGCATCTTCATCGGGATCCTCCCAGATCCATCTCCCTCCAACCAGCGCCCGAGCCTCCACCTCTCGATCTTCTCCCGATCCGAATTCTCTCCGACCACCTCCCTTGATTTTCGCCGCTGCCCAATCCACAACCTCCTCTGCCCATCGCCCGAGCCTCCTCTCCTCCAGGAGCATGAGCTCGTCCCGTGCGCGCCTTCACCTGACCCCGCCGCCTCCATCTTCATCGGAGCACCACCGGACCAGCAGGAGGAGCCCCTCCGCCATGGATGGCCGCCGCCACGAGCGACACCAGGGACCTCCTCGTCTCGTGCTCCCGCGCAGTCTCCGTCGTCACTCGAACGCCATGGATGCCTCCCCGAGCTCCAGTTCGCCTCGCGGTCGCCGGGAACCGGTGTCCCGCGGCCGAAGCCGGCCGTCCCCGACTTGCTGAACCATGCCGAGCTGCCGGAGCCCCGCTTCAAGTCCCCGCCGGTCTTCCTCCACGACGCTACCGCCTTGGACGTCTCCCGCCGGCCTCTGTTTTCCCCGCAACGCGTCGGCCACCTCTAGCAGCACCTCGAGGCCGAGCAACTGCACCCGCGTCGCCCGCCAAGTTTTGCGCCGCTCCGCCGCCGCGCCAAGTTCCGCCGCCCCGATCTGCGCCTCCCCTTGCCGGATTTGGACCCCGGCGCCTCCCCGCGCTCCGTTCCGCCCGTTCCGGCCGGTTCCCGCCGACCCCGTCGCCAAGTCCCTCGCTGCCGTTGCCTCTGCTTCGAGCCCTGCCCCCCGCTGCCTCCTCTGTGTCGCCGATACTCGCCCGTTCCAGCGCCGCTCCGCGTTGACCGGTCCAGCGCCAGCGTGGACGAGCGCCACTCGCCTGCGCGGGGCCACCTCTGCTCCCGCTGCAGCCCAGCTCCCTCTGCCGCCTGGAACGGCCTCTTCTTCCACCAAGGCCCAGTTCCCTGTATCCCAATGTGAGCAACTCCCCTCAGCCTAGTACAACTCAGATTCGGCCCATGTATTTTTTTCCCCGCGCTGCGAATTTGTCTATTATCTAGAAAACTGCATGTTTACAGATTGCCCCCTGTTGTTCATGCATATAATAAATCACCAACCATGCATCGGTTTAAAATGATTTATATATGAAAAGTGCTTAGAATTTCATCTAGTTTCATAATCTGCTACCTTCATCCATGTTAAAAAATGTTTAAACTTGCTGTTTAATTATTTTGCTCAAATGCCATGTTAAAATGATTTATTTCATAACTAAATAACCGTAGCTCGGATTAAATAAACTTTATATGTAAATGGGGTAGGAAAATGCCTAGTTTAACATGGTGCCATTACTTTGCATGTTTAACAACTCTAAAATATGGTTTAGGGCAAAACAGTACCAAATCCATAAATATGCACATGAGGATTTTCCGGAATTATTGTTTGGTGTTTCCGGCCTCATTTAAACTTGCCTAAATAGTTAGTTTACTTATGCTTCACCCCTTGCCATGTTTAATCACATTTAATATTGTTGGGTACATAACCGATTGAGAACTAAATAATTGATGTGGTGTCTCGTCAATATGCAACTCGTTGCATATTGAGCTCCACTTAATTTGTAGGATTGCTTGTGCAATTGCCATGCCATGCTTCATTAAACCGGACATGCATCATACTTGATTGTGCATCATGCCATGTTTATGTGATGGTTGTTTACTATGTTGTTTGTTTCTTTCCGGGTTGTTTCTCTCGTTAGCTTCGGTTTTCGTTCCGGAGTTGTGAGGATTCGTTCGACTACGTCTGTTTGTCTTCTTCATGGACTCGTTCTTCTTCCTTGCGGGATCTCAGGCAAGATGACCATACCCTCGAAATCACTTCTATCTTTGCTTGCTAGATTGCTTGCTCTTTTGCTATGCCTATGCTACGATGCCTACCACTTGCTTATCATGCCTCCCATATTGTTAAACCAAGCCTCTAACCCACCTTGTCCTAGCAAACCGTTGTTTGGCTATGTTACCGCTTTGCTCAGCCCCTCTTATAGCGTTGTTAGTTGCAGGTGAAGATGAAGTTTGTTCCTTGTTGGAACATGGAGATGTTGTTCCTTGATTGGAACATGTTTACTTGTTGGGATATCACAATATCTCTTATTTAATGCATCTATATACTTGGTAAAGGGTCGAAGACTCGGCCTTATGCCTGGTGTTTTGTTCCACTCTTGCCGCCCTAGTTTCCGTCATATCGGTATTATGTTCCCGGATTTTGCGTTCCTTACACGGTTGGGTGATTTATGGGACCCCCTTGACAGTTCGCTTTGAATAAGACTCCTCCAGCAAGGCCCAACCTTGGTTTTACCATTTGCCACCTAAGCCTTTTTCCCTTGGGTTCTGCAGACTCAAGGGTCATCTTTATTTTAAACCCCTGGGCCAGTTCTCCTCTGATTGCTGGTCCAAACCGAGCGATGTCCGGCGCCCCCTGGGCAATCAGGGTCTATGCCAACCCGACGTCTTGCTCATCCGGTGTGCCCTGACAACGAGATATGTGCAGCTCCTATCGGGATTTGTCGGCACATCGGGCGGCTTTGCTGGTCTTGTTTTACCATTGTCGAAATGTCTTGTAGCCGGGATTCCAAGACTGATCGGGTCTTCCCGGTAGAAGGAATATCCTTCGTTGACCGTGAGAGCTTATAATGGGCTAAGTTGGGACACCCCTGCAGGGTATTATCTTTTGAAAGCCGTGCCCACGGTTATGAGGCAGATGGGAATTTGTTAATGTCCGGTTGTAGAAAACCCGAAGTTGATCTTAACTAAAATACATCAACCGTGTGTGTAACCGTGATGGTCTCTTCTCGGCGGAGTCCGGGAAGTGAACACGGTGTTGGAGTTATGCTTGACGTAAGTAGTTTCAGGATCACTTCTTGATCATAGTTGTTCGACCGTGCTTTGCTTCTCTTCTCGCTCTCTTTTGCGTATGTTAGCCACCATATATGCTAGTCGCTTGCTGCAGCTCCACCTCATACCTTTACCGTTCCTATAAGCTTAAATAGTCTTGATCTAGCGGGTGTGAGATTGCTGAGTCCCCGTGACTCACAGATACTTCCAAAACCAGTTTGCAGGTGCCGATGAAACCGTGCAGGTGGGGCACCCGAGCTCAAGGAGGAGCTTGATGAAGATCTTGTTCTTTGTGTTGTTTCATTTCAGTTGATCAGTAGTGGAGCCCAGTTGGGACGATCGGGGATCTGTGTAGCATTTGGGGTAGTCTTCTTTTATTTTGGTTCCGTAGTCGGACCTTGATTGTATCTGGTTGATGTAATGCTCTATTCATGTATTGTGTGAAGTGGCGATTGTAAGCCATCTATGTATCTCTTTCCCTTCTGTATTACATGGGTTGTGTGAAGATTACCTCACTTGCGACATTGCTTTCAATGCGGTTATGCCTCTAAGTCGTGCTTCGACACGTGGGAGATATAGCCGCATTGAGGGCGTTACACTCCCCCGCCTTCGTTATCCCTCTTTGTTACCACTGCTCTATTTCCTTACCCTAGCACTTGGTCAAGATCCTTAGGGTAGTGCACAATGTGGTAGGGAAATGTAATGTGTGGTCTAATCCGCACATCCGCAATCTTACTGCCTCATGCGCTACTGCAGAGGAACCCAATATGCAGTAGCCACGCTCCTCAACCCCCCCCCCCCCCATCATTGTCGGCGTCCAATATGTCGTAGCCATGTCTTCATTGCGTTTGAAATCTTCAGTCCCTCATTTACATTTATATGCAAAGTCTTTACTTTCCGTTGCGCACTCTTAGACTTGCATGTGTAGGGTGTATTTGACTTGCTAGAATTGCTAAAACTTTCCTATAACTAAAATTGGGAAACAAATAAGTTTTATTTGGTCAAGTATTCTAATCACACCCCTCTAGACATACTTTTGATCCTACAAGTGGTATTAGAGCTTTGGTCGCCATTGCATTGGTTTCACAACCTAGAGGAGTATGGCGTCTAGTGAGGGAAACTATCACCGTAGAGGTCCATATTTTGATGGTACAAACTTTGCTAGTTGGACGCATAAGATGAAAATGCATATTCTTGGTTATAACCCTGCCATTTGGGCTATTGTTCATGTTGGCTTGCAAGGTAAATTATTTGAGGATGGAGAAGAACCGTATCGTGAAGCAACCGCGGAAGATGTTGCAATTCAACGCTCAAGTATGTGGCATTCTTCAACGGTTTATTCCCCGAGGAGTTCAACAAGATTAGCCACCTCGAGAATGCAAATGAAATTTGGGATACATTGGTTAATATGCATGAAGGTACCGAGTCTGTCAAGGAATCCAAGTTGGATGTGCTTCAAAGTCAACTTGACAAGTTCAAGATGAAGGATGGTGAAGAAGTCGCCGAAATGTACTCTAGGCTTGCTCTCATAAAAAAATGAGATTGTCGGATTAGGAAGTGAAGAGATGACCGACAAATTCATCATCAAGACGATCCTTAGAGCCTTGGATGGAAGACATGATACCGTATGCACATTGATCCAAATGATGTCCAATTACAAAGATCTCAAGCCCATGAAAGTCATTGGAAGAATTGTTGCTCATGAGATGTCACTCAAGGATAAGGAGGAGCTCCACAACAAGTCAAGTGGTGGATACAAAGCTTCAAGTGATGCTCCTACAACATCAAGGCTAGTATATCCAATGAGTAATAAAGCCTAATGGTGAAGAACTTCAACAAATTCTACAAGAATAGAAGCAAAGAAAGAAGCTCCAACTCAAGGCCATATGAGAAAACATCATCAAGTCATAACCATAATTGCTACAATTGTGGAAGACCCAGACATTACTCAAATGAGTGCATGACACCTCACAAGAAAATAGAAGAGTCACCTAAAAGAACGAGTAGGAGAGATGAATCACCTCATAGAGAGAGGAGGAGTAGAGATCATCGTTATGAATGAAGACCTTCTCAAAGAAACAAGGAATCGGAAGGGACATACAAGTCAACCAAGAGCTATTCTAGAAGAATACATCAAGCTCATGTTGGTGAATCGGGTTCTGGCTCGGACTCTGACAACAACTCCGAGAGAAGTTATCACTCCGACTCCGACTATAGTCAAGATGAAGGTGTTGCCGGACTTGCTCTCGTGTCTTCCAACTCCCGTAACATATTTGATTCACCAAATGAAGTAATTGGAAGATGCTTCATGGCTAAAGGCCCCAAGGTATCACACCCTGAGTATCTTGATTTCAATAGTGATGAGGATGATTTGCTAGGTGATGATGATTTTCTTGTTGATAAAACTAGTGATGTGATCTATAATGAACTTGCTAGTAATCATGATAGTCAAGAAAAAATGAATGACAATGCTAAGAAGGAGATTGAGCGTCTAACTAAAGAACTAAACACTCTTAAGTTAGCTCATGAAACAACTCAAGAAGATTATAGTGAGCTTCTAAGAACTCATGAGAAGCTACGCTTCGAGAAGCTAAATTTAGAGCAAGAGCATGAGCTTCTAAAAGCAATCAATGATGATCTTATAAACAAGAGTTCTTCTTACATTCTCAAATGTCTCCTCTTGTGTACTTTTATGCCACAAGTTAAATCTACTCAAGCTAGTAACAAGAGTAAGAAATGTTCTACCTCTAGTAGCAACAATAACAATGCTAAATCTAGTATTGTTGCTTTTAGTAGTTCTATTGATTCCACAAATGATTCTCTTAGCCAAGTTACACTTGAGCAAAAAAACAATATATTGAAAGTAATTAGAGGAAAAGGAGTCTACAAGAGCCTTGCCGGAAGTAAGCAATTTGAGGAAATTGTACTCAAGCAAGGAAGGCACTAGAAGAACCAAGGTATTGGTTTTGAACGAAAGTTCAATGCCAATGGAGTAGAGTGGGAAGAAGATCAATACCCCAAGACTAAGTTTGTTCCTCAATAAGAGAAGTATGGCCCCACTTCTTTTGAGGGAACACAAGCTCAAGATGATCTTCCACCACAATACCACAAGCTAAAAGGCAAGGACAAGCTTAAGAGATTGACTCATTTGAAGAACCACCTCAAGCTTTGGTCAAATGGGTTCCCAAGACTTCATCAAGTGCTACTACACTCCATGTATTCCCATAAAATTGATGTGGGTCCCAAAGAAGAAGAACTAGAGAGTTCTCGAGGGTGACTCCGCCAACAAATTTCACTCATATTCATTTATGGCAAGAACTTGTGGAACCAACTTCAACATCTTGCATTAGTTCGTGGAGTCACACACCCTCTTGTTTGTAAGACAAGGGACAAGGTATTAAATGCATTCATATGTGCATTTCACTCTATGTCTATGGATACCCTTGTTTGTTCCTTGTGGGACTAACCCATGTAGGTATTGGAAGTGGAAAACTCCAAGGATTGCTCCCAACTATTGATGGACTACATCAACATTGAGCATCCACATTCACAACATCTACATGAAGTCATCATCGACAAAACCCAAGGTTTTCATCCCTCTTTGGGGGGATATCACATCTAGGGGGAGCTTTACTTTAAGACTTGACCCAAAGCAATTGTAATGGTGTGAACACATTAATGCTTTATGTAAAACTGGTAACCCCACATGTGCTTAAATCCAAGAGAAGAGTATGACCTATGATCAAGTGTTCTCATTTGACTCCTAAGTTAATATACTCATATATAGATGACTATGTCATCACCCATTGTTTGGTAGTTGCTAGTGTTTATTGTGCATGTTTGACACATATTTTATTTGCTATCTTATTGTGTGAGCATGTTGCTATGCATATTTCTCATTCGAGGACATCCATTTGTAGTTTGATTGATTTGGTTTTATTTGGCCAAGTGGACGTACAAGAATGCCTAAACATTTTCTCTAGTTATCTATCTCATCTTGTCTCAAATTCTCTTCATGCTACATCACATATTTGAACAAGCTCATTTTCGGACCCTCCGGGTGAGGAGCACTCGGAGTCACCGATCTACTTAGGGCTGACTTCCAAAACCCTCTAAGTGTTTTTCGGTCAGACCAATTCACTCAAACTCGGCTCCATCAAAGCACTTAGACTAATCCTCATTTCTATCTCGGTATGACCAATTTGAAAAATTCGGCTTCACCCAAGCTCACTGTCTTTGGCAGTTATGCATCTCGGTGAGACCGATTCGGTACTACCAACAGCACACCAGTATATATATATATGTGTGTGTGTGTGTGTGTGTGTGTGTGTGTGTGTGTATGCGGACCATATGTTCAAAGTTTCTTAAATCATTACGCCCCCACACCCCATTGTTTCTGCCACCCTGGTCTCCGGATCGTCGCCCTCGTCTCCAGCACGCCCTCGCTGTTGCATTCCGCCGCTGTCAACGAAAATCATCTCCGTCGTTGCCGCCGTAGGGGATCTCCACCAAGTTAGGGTGAGATTCACTCCCTCCCGTGCTTCCATATTCCAATTCAATGCACGATTGGCTAGTTTAGATCTTGCCACGGACTGATATTCATTATCCACTTCAATTCCTTTGATTAGTGTTCAGCAAAAAATTTAGGGTTAGGGTTGCATAGAATTCATCTCGGATTGACCGAATTGAAAGGATCGGCTTCACCGGTTTGACCTCTGGCCATTGCACTAAGTACGCTTCGGTGCCCCCGAGTTGTACTAATCGGTGAAACCAACCCTAAAATCTCAGTAGAACCCTAGCAATTCGGAGAGACCGTGACACACATCGGTCTAACCGAAACAGTGTGGCCAAGTCTCTGTTGTTGCTTCCTAAGCTACCGAAATTATCAAATTGGTAATTTTGATATGCCTTCTGTGAAAACCGAAAACTAAAGTTTGAACTCAATTTCTTTCAAAAATAGGTGCATTTTGTGATACTCATCCACTCTGCCTCACATAATCTATTCATAGTGTCAGTTGTCAGCATGTCTGAGGCCAGTGATAGTCATAACAATTCCAAAGAGGTCGGCTTGGACCTAGATGCAGGCACTAGTGTTGAAGAGAGCTATCATGAGGGAGAGAGGAGCTCTCCAAGCTTGCCTAAAGCAGCTACCAGAACAAGGAAAAAGAAGAACTCAGATGATGAGGATGAGAAATTCCATGTTGAGGAAGTGACCTCTAAGAAGCAGAAAACTGTTGTTGCCAAGGAATATGGCACATCTGCTAACACAAGGCCAGCTGCTAGTAAATCTATGGCCAAGGCTGCAGGGAAGAAAAGGGTGAGAAAGGAATCTGACCAAGTGACATTCAAGCCCACTTCTATGAGGAGAGATGATGCTCCAGAGACTGCTAAGCCTCCTCCAGCCAAGCAACAAAAGCTTATGGCTGATGTTATGCCCAAGAAAGCAGCCACAACCTCCAAATTTGCTGCTACCCCCAAGCCAAAGGGAAGGACTACCATGAACATATTTGCTATAGAGAAGGACAAGGCCCCAGTGCCTGAGAGAGAAGAAGCTGACGATGAAGCCCCAGTGCTAATGAAGCTTAGAGCCAGACTGCCGGAACACAATGATGTTCATCCTATGGTAGAAAACATGAAGGAGAGGAAGGATAAAGGTTTGAAAAAATGGAGAGAGTCAGACCCCTAGTCCATTAGAAGGAGAACTACTGTGGACTATCGTTTCTACACCAAAGAACAACAAGACTTCTATGAGACTTTGCTCCTTGATAAGAAGCCCGTAGTAAGTGACATGAGGTGGGTGGACTGGAAGTTCATTGACAAGCATGAGGATCACTTCCGCCATGTTCATGAGGATTTCAGGATTGTTGGTGTTGATGAGTTCACCGGGAATAAGCTCATGGAACGACAAGATGAAAATGCAATTTTACTTGACAGCTCACTTATATCCCAATGGAAGAATAGTCTGGATAATTGAAGGAGTCAGGTACCAGTCCAGTGTACTTGAGTGGGCCACTTTTGTAGGGTGTGCCTCAAGCTGATGAGAATGATATCGATGTGTATGCTAAGCCAAAGCTGAACCACAATTCCATGGCTAACATGTATACTAAGATTCCTGAGAATTACAACGACTCTCATAAGCTTGGCTCACTCTATCACTTGTTGGCAAGTCTTGCTACCTCCAACACCATCATGAGGCATACATTGATGCCCAAGTCAGGCGATGAGAAGATAATCCAAGGTCACTTCATCAACATGTTTTGTCACATTGATCAACATGAGAAGTTCAAAGTCATGGATCTTATAGTGAAAACTGACAAGAGGACAGCTGCTGCCAGAAGAGATCTTGTGGTTTTGCCCCCACACATTCAGATGCTCATTAACTCGAAGGGTGAAAACAAGTATTTTTTGCTGGATCATGAGCATATGCCGCTTAAGCCCAAGTTCGAGGATAACATGGTAATGATGGATCCATCCCCTGCTACCTCAGCCGCAGGACATGCCGAGGCAGAGGCTGCAAGAGCTACAGGACCTAGTGCTCCCTTAACTCCGGTGCTCAAGACCAAGACTGGCCAGATGCTTTTTCTCATTCAAGAAAATCAAAGGATTGAGCATAGTTTGGTCGACCTCACAAAGAACCAAAAGAGTCTTGAGAGGATAGTTGAGACTAAAATTCATGATATGGATGTCAAGGTTATAGAGGTTCAGACCACTGTTGAGAGTGTGAGGTGGATGAAGCCACTGCACGGTCTTCGAGAGATGATGAGGAGCACCCAGGTGAAGGCATTCCGATGACCACTCAGTTTTCAGACGATGCCCAGATCAGCTGCAGTGCCAGTCACCTCCAGAGCTATAGTTTCAACTCCAGCTACTACACCTTTGGTTGCCCCCTCAGCGCCTCCTACCATCTCTACTCCTCCAGCACAGCAGACGCCGTCAAAGCTCTTCGTGTATGCAATTTGCTCCACTCCGACGTCTACGCACATGGTGCTGCAAGTCAGAGGACTTCACCACCAGGATCCGCCGGAGATCAAGCCTAGAGCGAGGTTTAGCTCTACACTTCTACGAGCTTTTTGGTACTTGTTGACAAAGGAGGATAATTAGTATAGATCATTTGGCTTCGAGAGAGTGCTTTTGCGTTTATCATTTGGTTTCTTTGAGAGATTCCTACTACTTTGAGTTACTTTTGCTTGATGCATGTATGAGACTACTTTATTGTGTGCTTGATCATACCCAACTTTGATGCTATGCTTTCTTGGATATTCATTCTTATGCTCTTTGTATGATCATTCACTTGGATGATTGGTGACGGGTGCTTATTATATTGCAATCTTATCATTTTGAGTGCTCCACTAAGATGTATGTGACATGTAAGAGTAACTCATGATCCTAATCGATTATGCATTTGCATTCAAACACAAATTTTTAATAATTCACAAATTTAGGGGGAGCTCTTGCTTATCACATACTTCTCAAAGCGACGATGTGTTTAAATCATTATATCTTTTGTCGAAGCTTTGATCTATATGTTGTCATCAATTACCAAAAAGGGGGAGATTGAAAGTGCAACTAATCCCCAGGTGGTTTTGATAGTTAATAAAAACATATATGTCATTGATCTAATGCACATTGATAATAGATTTCAGAGAAGATCAATGATTGGCATGGCAAAGACTAGTGGATGTGGACCCCTCGAATACAAAGGATAAAGATTGGCAAAGCTTCACGGATCTACATTTTTTTTAAGTGATCCAAGATCACATTGAGTCCGTAGGAAATCCAATACTATTAAAAGGGGATGAGGTTTTGATCATGACTCAATTGCTCAAGTGCTTAGTGATATTGCTCCAAAACTCTTAGATGTTTCTCCACTTCCATCTTATCCAAAACCGTAAATATCCATCTCGGTCCCACCGAATCACTCCCATCCGGACCCACTGAGATGACCTCATATAGCACCACATGCCAAACAGCAATCCTTCGATGCAACCAAAATGGATCTCGGTCTCACCGAGATGGCCTAACCAAGTTTCTGTGACGAAGTTGCTTCATTTCGGAATCACCGAGATGAACCGATCGGAATTTCCAAAACGATGTCTTTCCCTAGCCATAGCACTTCGGTCCCACCGAGCTGGTATGATCGCTCTCACCGAAGAGCCTAACGGTCAAGTCTTTTGCACTAGTCGGTCTCACCGAGATTTTCATGTCGATGTCACCGACTTGGGGCAAAGACTTGTAACGGTTGGATTTTTGGTACTGCCTATTTATACCCCTCCACCACCACCTACTCTCTAAGAGAGCCATCAAAACAAAACACAACTTCCACTACTCATTTTCTGAGAAGAGAACCACCTACTAATGTGTTGAGATCAAGAGATTCCAATCCAACCATTTGTACATTGATTATTAGCCTTCCCCAAGTTGCTTTCCACTCAATCCCCTCTCCTACCAAAGCCAAATTTGTGAGAGAGTGTTTGAGTGTTGGGGAGGCTATCATTTGAAGCATAAGAGCAAGTAGTTCATCATCAACAACACGGTATATTACCTTTTGGAGAGTGGTGTCTCCTAAATTGGTTAGGTGTCACTTGGGAGCCTCCAATATTGTGGGGTTGAACAAAGGTTTTGTAAGGGCAAGGAGATTGCCTAATTCGTGAAGATCTACCCAAGTGAGGGAAGTCCTTCGTGGGCGTTGGCCATGATGGAATAGACAAAGTTGCTTCTTCGTGGACCCTTCATGGGCGGAGTCCTCCGTGGATTTGCGCAACCGTTACCCTCCATGGGTTGAAGTCTCCAACAACGTGGATTTACGATAGCACTAACTATCGGAACCACGCCAAAAATCATCGTGTCTTCATTGCGTTTGAAATATCCAATCCCTCCTTTATGTTCATATGCACAACTCTTAGACTTGCATATGTAGGGTGTATTTGACTTGGTAGAATTGCTAAAACTTGCCTACAACTAAAAATGGAAAAATGATAAGTTTTATTTGGTCAAGTAGTCTAATCACCCCCCCCCCTATAGACATACTTTTGATCCTACACTATCCATAACTAAAGATAGAAAACAACTAAGAATAAAAAAATAAAATGTATTCAGTGATAAAGCAAATAAGCGCACACGAGAATGTTCACGCCACGCTATTGCTCCCCCACGATGACCCTAGAAAAGAGCTTGATAATCCGTTGATGAATTGTCGTAGCACTTTCCGTTGATGAAGTGATAAGTATGGAGTATCGAACCCACAAGGAGCTAAAGATATGATCTGCATCCCCATCATCCGGTGTCGCAGATGTACCTCTCCGACCATCGCCCAGACATCCTCGAACGTTCGTAGCCCCTACCTACGCGCCTGACCGCCTTGGACTACGCCATCATCCACCCAGGATCCGTCTGTATCCAGCAACCCTCCACCCCCCCTATCGACGTCGTTCATGGTGGACACCACACCCGGCAGGTATTCGGTCAAATGCCATAATGTTTTTGTTGAACTTCTTGTTGTTTTCTAGAGTAAGCACAATGACGAGGTACTCGGTGATGGAGTATGAGTTGTTGTGCGATGCGTGGAAGGTCATATATGCGGACTTTGTAGGCATGAGGCAATGGGGCTCGGTGTTTTTACAAAACAAGCGTGTTTCATTTCTTGAGGAAAAGCACTTCGCGCCCTCCGGCATGCACGTGATCCATGATCGTAATGTGAAGTCACTAGCCAATCGATGATCACCATCTCTAACGCCTTCATGAAGTATTGCGGCGTGGTTGCACGAGTGGAGACAAAGCGCCCATCAGGCTCGCTTCTTGTTGCTCTACACGTTGATCAGTTCATTGATTCACTCAATGTTTAACATTGTTGTGTTGTACTACAGGACCGAGAGCAGACCATTTACATTCAACATTACTGGGTGAAGCTTAAGGGCAACAGTGCATGGGAGGATATCTGTCGATTATGACTCGCGTATCGTTGAATTTGCAATCGATGGATTCAAAAAAGTTGTTGAACATCCGGTTATCTCGAATGTAATATTTACACTTGTTGAGCTATTGTTATACTAGGAATATTTGTAGGCTATTTATGGATGAATTATGTTATTTTCTATTATAATTTTGAATTTGGCGGATAAAAAACATTACGAGCGGACATTTAGGGGACATTGTTGGATGTCGGGCTCTTGTATCCGAGTTCCAGACCAATCCGAACTAGTCCGCGAACGAATAGTGTGTCTGTTTTAAAGAACGGCGTTGGAGATGCCATAATGAAGCTAATTTGGTGTTGTAAATGTTGGTTTCTTTTGTCAGTAAACTTGCTCAAACATATAAAAAATTGACTTAGAACTAACCTAGATTGTAAATATCATCTTTGTTCCGAATTATAAACATAAAGAAGTTTGACTTAGAACAAACCTAGATTTTTTTTTGCATTCACTTAACACGGCAGAGGAATCCTGAAAACCCTTCGCACCTCCTGCCCACGCCCGAACTCCCATCTAGGGTTTCCTTGCCTCTCGTCGGCGCCGCCGGTCCGCCTTATCTTCTATGGTCCTCGGATCATGGAGGCACGATGGATCCCGGCCCTTGCCGGCGGGAGGGCTTCGTTTTTAGATGTTTTTCTGAGTTTTGTTAGGGTTTGTGCCATGCTCAAGAAGATGAGGCGGCGGCATCTTCTTGAAGATGGAATAAGGTCCTCTCCGCCTAGCCCCCGTCCCGGTGATGTTTTAAGCATCGTCGAAAGGCGTGTGGAGGTTTGTCTCCAGCGGATCTCGTGGGATCCGGTCGGTGTTTGTCTTCGGTGGATCCAACTGGATCCTGTCTTCGTTCGTCTACGTCTGTGTATCTGCAGGTTGGATCCTTCCGGTCTATGCTTCTCTTCATCGGCGGCGGTTGCTGTTCTGGTGCGCTGGTCCTATGGGGCCTTAGCACGACGACTTTCCGACTGTCTACTACAACAATGTTTGCCCGGCTCCGACGAGGGAGTGGCGAAGACGGCGGCGCGCCTTCGTCTCGCTCCAGTGATTGTAGTCGTCGCTAGGTGGTCTATGAACCTGGATGTAAATTTTACTTCTAGTGTTCTTTGTTCTACCTTGACAGTTGATGAATAGATCGAAAGTTTTCACGCAAAAAAACCTAGATTTTTAAATATCATCTTTGTTCTGAAATATAAGACATTTTTTGAGGGGTGAAATATAAGACGTTTTAAATATTAAATATAGACTACATATGCAGCTGAAATGAGTGAACAAACACAGTAAAATATGTCTAAATACATTCTGTATATACACTAAAATGAGTAGGACTTTTTATAGTTGGTAACGGATGGAGTAAATTTGGAACGGAGGAAATAGGAGTACACGTTTTTGTCGCACTAGGTACTCGTGTATACAGTTGTTCACCGGGCTGGACCGACCTGCGCCCGTGTTTAGTGCCCACCAAGCAGCTAGCCTCTACCCTAGCAGCAGCTAGCAGTAGCATCACCAACCGAAGTGTCAAGCGAGTATGCGACACACGGCACTAGAGATCCCTCTCGTACACACAAAAAAGAGACTGTCTATGCAACACACGGCATTCCGCCAGCTGCTACACACACAGTAGCCTGCCTAGCTATACCCTGGGGGGATCAGATGCCCGCCTCCCTGTATTAAAAGCGTATTCAAAATGCTAATCTTTTTTAATACGCTAATCTTTTTTAGCATTAGAGCTAGCAAAACGAAATAATAACAATAATAATAATAATAATAATAGTCACGTGTAGAATTATCCTCAGAAATAAATGCGCGCAATACGGCGAGATAAGATTTCAGAGGGAAACAGGATCTCAACTAAATAGCCCTAAATATACGAGATCGGCGTAAAACAGGAAAACAAATATATTAGAATGGCTGAGCAATAAACGTGGGGATTAATCGCGAGACCATTTTCGCGCAGATACTGCAGTACTGTGCCACATTTATGGCCAAAGATTTTCGATATTCCCCGCAAGAAAAAAAAGATTTTCGATATACCCGGTGGAAAGATAAACGGAATACGGATGGAAAAGGGAGCGGCAGATGGCAACAAAACGGAGCAGCCCGCGCCCCCCGCCTCTTATACGCACGCGCCCCCGCCCCCTCCCGGACCAGACGCACCCAGCGCACGGGCAGATCGAGGGCAGGCACAGGCGCCGTAGCCGAGACCGGGAGCCCCAACGGGCCAAGCACCACCACCACCAACCCTAGCTAGCCAGTCGACAGCCACCATGCAGCAGCGTCCAGCGTGCCGCCGCCCCGCGCTCTGACGCCCGCCGTCGGACGCCGGTCGCCGTCGTGGTCTAGCGAGCGAGAGAGCGTTTCTTTCTTGGTGCAGGGTAGGCGTATAGATCGACATATATGGGCGTGAGCCTGCTGAGGAAGCAGCACTCGTCGGCGGCGGGGGGCTCGAGCGGCGGGCCGTCGATGCCGCCCAAGGGGTGCATGGCGGTGCGCGTGGTGGGGCCGGGCGGCCGCGCGGAGGAGGAGGAGCGGTTCGTGGTGCCGGTGGGCTACCTCAAGCACCCGCTCTTCGTGGGCCTCCTCAAGGAGGCCGAGGAGGAGTACGGCTTCCAGCAGCAGGGCGCCATCACCATCCCCTGCGGCGTCGACAACTTCCGCCGCGTGCAGGCCATCATCGACGGCCAGCGGCACGGCGGCTCCGGCTCCGGCCGCCTCGTCTCCGGCGGTCACCACCACCACGGCTCCTCCTCGGGCCACCTCCACTTCCACCTCGCCGCCTGCTTCAGGGCCTGAGATCCGTGTCGACGGATCTCGCGCCCCCTCGCCGGCCGGATAGATCGATGCCATCTCCGGCCCCGTCTCGTTGCTTTGTTAATTAGTGTTGGTTTAATTAGACGGTCAGGTATGTGATGATCGAAGGATCATGCGTGGGTTGAGTGCTAGCTAGCGTTCGGGTCTGCGGGCGGGCGTGTTGGAACTTGGAAACACAGATGGATCATCCGGATTCCGCTCCAGCTTGTGGTGATGATCCATCGACGATGATGAAAATCGAAGATATTTCAGTGCCTATAATAGATTAACCAGATGTTCTCTTGTCCCTTTCCTCTACTGAATTGCCTTTGGCTTTCAGACTGTGTGGTTGGTAGTATTCTCTTTCCAGAGAAGAATCTTTCTTTGGGGCGTTGTTCATCATGGTTCATCCATACGCACGCACGCACGCCGGGGCCAAGAATTAATGAACAAACTTTTGAAGAACATCAAGCGAGTAACTCCAAGTTTAGACACAACTCCTTGACAAGCAAATAATAATAATTTAAAACTGTCGAGCTAGCTTGCGAAGGATCTATTTTTGTTCTTTCTTTTAGGGACCTCTAGCTTTCTTTCTTTCTTTTAGGGGCCTCTAGCTTGCGAAGGATCTATTTTCTTTCTTTCTTTTGTCCCATCTACTGTCTGCCTCCTACATTAATTTTCCCCAATCAAGCAGGGGATTAGTGGTGGATGTTAAGTGGAGTACTATGCAAACATTCACATATGTACTCATCAATATTCTCCTACTCCACTACTAATCAACAGATTAAGTGTACGCCAACCATATATGGCACCTACGTGTCCGTCTTTGGGAATATCGAGGCACCTATGCGCCGTTGAGAGCTTCTTGTGGCACAGGAGAAGCTGTGTCTATCTGAAAGGACAGGGCGGCGCCGCAGTGGAAAGGATGGATGGAGTGAGACAAAACTTTCCTAGGCCAGAAGGACAGGCAGACACGCAGTACGAGAAGGCAAGATCTGACTTGACCACCATGCAGCAGATACACAAACCTTCTTAGGCCAGATGGTTTTCTTACTTTGCTTCTTGGTGTAAACCCCCTTCTTGGATAAAAACTATGCTCCTAGATTGATCATACCAAAAGAAAATGGAAAGGGAAGAACGGGGGTATATAATGGACGAAAATTAACTGTTTTTCCTATAAAAAAAGTGAATCATCTCCGGCAATCAACCTGGAGTTGGATGAAGAGGAGGGGGCGGTGTTGGAGGAGGAGACCGCAAAAGAGCAAAGCAGAAGCTAGCAATAAAGGGGAGGAATAAAGTGGTGTAGACCCCCTTGATGAAGAAAAATGATGCCCTAAATTGATCGTATAAAAAGTTAAAGAAAAAACAATGAAAATGTTTTATCCCTCTTCCTAAGAAGTGAATAGTGCCCCACCCCCGCCGTTCAATTGGGAGTCGACCGGGGGTGCGGGAGTGGGAGAAGGCAAAAGGGCAAAGCATAAGCATGAGCACGAATAAAATGGAGGGGCGAAGTAGGGAAAGGAAGCTTACCGCTGAATGAAACTCCCCCGAAACCTCATCGGCGACGGGATGATAATTGTTATCCCGCCTCAGTTTCTCGCTACTTGCGGTGGTGGTGGATGACGGGCCACGGGGTAGCGACGACTGCAGATCCAACAATGAAGCGAGAAGAGGAGGAGTCACCGACAAAAGGATGCCTTCGCGACGAGGTAGGTTGGAGAGAAAGAGTGCGGAGATGGCAGGAGCAAAAAGGAGCGGAAGAGGAAGGGGAGCCCTTTATTTATAGTTATTTATGTGTGTTTGCGTGTGTGACAGGTAATCGGACACGAGTCGGCATCGGCGGTGAGGTAGGTGTGAGGGGAACAAAAGCGGTGGGAAATGGAGGTGCGACACGCACCATGTCTGTGTAATTGACATGTGTATAGGTTCGACGGATAACCGTATGACGGTGGTAGATGGTGGTTGGTATCAGAGCAATGGTGGTGGATTGGATGGTGAATCGAGATGGGAGGAGCCGTCGATAAAAGGAAGGTCACAATAGGTTGGGAAGGAAAACAAAAAGAGAAAAAATATATAATGGACACTGAGGCAAGGAGGTAGATAGGCGTGCCATGTATTTATAATGATTGTATGTTTGTATGTTTAATACACAGTCGGGTTACCATTAGCGGCAAGGTTGGTTGCATAAGAAAAGTGCGGAGAAGCAAAACAAGAAAGTCACAGAAAATGAAGGAGGGGGACTAGACACGCCTTGCATTTGTAATTGTCATAATATATTTGTTGTTCGGTAGATAATCAAACATGACTTGGCCTCGACCAAAACATAGATTCGACAGGAATAAAGTGAAAATAAAAGATAAAGGGGGAAGGTAAGGGGTGGGTTAGCGGCCCCTGTTTTTATGACTTGTTTGTAAACATTTGCATGTTTGTCGGATAGTCATGTATCCGTCAGAGAAAATGTGGTGCGTGACATGCACCCATTATTTTCCATAAGTCCCAACGATTTTATAGATTTGCTTATCACATTTCAGAGAATGTTCACTATGACATGATATTTTGTTTATGTAGTGCAAAAAGTTGTAATGTTTACTTTGAAGGTCTAAAAGTGCATGGATCTCAATGTCAGATCTATGGCTCTTTGCGTAGAGTCAAACTAGAGGCTAATGTGCACTTTGTCGCACCGCTCTTCACTCGTGCGGGCGATTGTTTTCTTTTGATTTTTATCTACGTTGACTTGTGTTCTAATTATGTCATGGCAATGCTTTTTCATTAGTTTATCGTGTTGGGTTGCCGTTGTATACGATATTTGTTCTAAGAGAAGAGTGTGTGTTATCTTGCAGTCCTTGCACGTTTCAGCCTCGGTGTCAGCCGGTGGTGTTTGTGTGATCCCCGTGGAAGCTCTTATTACATGGTAAAACCATAGAATCGTTCGTATGGTGCTCACATGGGCCGACCCATGAAGTCCTTGCTCTCTTATCTTGTCTCCTACTCTGTTCGTCACTTAGCTTTTTTCCCTCTTGCTCCACTGCTAGCTCAGAAATGCTATCATTTTTATGAAGAACTTCATGCATTTTTAAAATAAATTTGATTATGATATATTTTTAATACGATACATTTAAATACACAACTTTTTTAAGAAAATATTCATGAATTTAAAAAATATTCATGGATTTAGAGCAATGTTCATGAATTGTTAAATTTTTCATAAATTCAGAAATGTTCATAGACTTTCAAATATCCACGAATTCTTCAAAAAATATTAACTACAAAAAGTATCCATGGTCTTTCTAAACGTTCATGAATTTTAATAAATATTCATGAATTAGAGTGTGAAAAATAAAATAATATTAAAAGACAAAAAACAGAAGAAAAAACTATCAAAACTTTAAAGACACAAAAAAAGTACCAGACAAGACGTTATGAAAACTAGAAAAATGGGCCGGCCCACACCCTTACAGGAGGGACCATAACATTCCCCACGGCCCCCGAAGCACCCGGAGGCTCAAAATCTTGGGACCTTCGTACGTTAATAGATACTCCCTCTGCAAACAAACATAAAAGCATTTAGAATACTATTTTAATGATCTAAACGCTTTTATATTTCTTTACGGATGGGAGTACTAGAGTCCCCTAGAAATTTGCCTGATGCTCAGCAAAATCGTGGGAGAAAAGAAAACAGAAACGGAGGGCATTGGTTTAGTTTTTGAACTAAGAGAGGGCGACAGCCACAATCACTCCAGTCCCCTAGCAGTTTGCCTTCTTCCTAATAACTTATCACATCGGTTTCATGTTTCCCTGCAGAAGTTTTGGGCTCAGCTCAACGGCAGCTAGTAACGTGGAGAAGAATCGGGCGTGTTTCTAGGAACCCCCTCGCTATGCCTAGGCAAATGGAGAAACTGTATAGCACAAGTGTGCAGCATGCATGGGCGACACATGTCTGTCGCTCCAGGCCTCCAGGACTTGCATGCCTTGGCGCCGCTTTTTACTGAAATGTTGCCCCCGATGTTTCCCGTGCTACAAAAGGAGCAACATAGCACACTTAGTATATACTCTCTCCGTTCGAAATTACTTGTCATCAAAATGGATGTATCTAGAATTAAAATACATCTACATACGTCCATTTCAATGACAGATATTTCCGAACAGAGGGAGTATAATAATATAGAAGTAGATTAAAAACAGACGCCCCGCTAACAATAAAAATCCAACACACGTGCCGCCAATCATTGGCACTTTGGCAGCGCTCTTGTGGCCTTGCCGAACATTCCGAGAGATAGAAAATTGCACTGTACTCGTACCACCACCAGCAAGAAACCGCAGGGAAGGAAGGAAAGGATGATACGGAGAATCCTTTTCTGTACGGGCGGAGCACACGGGTGGACAAAGCGCAGACCGCAGACCACCGCAGCCCCTCGGTGTCAGGCCCGACTATTCTATTATTATTCCCCTCCCGATCAGGCTGCGCAGGCAGCCAGTGGCGCCGGCCGTCCCGACCTTGACGTCGACCCGCGCGCACCGCACCACGGAGCAATTTCACCAATATCTCCCCGGCCGTGTTCGTCCGTATCCGCGGCGGGGGTACCGTGCTCGAGATAAAGATAAAGGGCATGTTTGGTTCATAAGTCGTAGTACTTTTTTTAGTCCCAATTTATAAGTCCAAAGTCACTAAAAAGTCCCTACATGTTTGGTTTCTGGGACTTTAACATGGATTAAAAGACCATATTACAACTATAAGTCCCAAATGCCCACTTTAAGTCCCTATAAGTCTCTCCTGTTTGGTTTAGGTGGGACTTATAGGGACTTTTTTAAGTCACTAAATCAATAAGTCCCTGGAAACAAACACCCTCAAAGGGTTGAAGGTGGAAGGAGGGAATCCCCCGCTGGTTAGAGCATCTCCAGCCTCCGAGGAGGCATAAAAATCACCGTCTGGGGATGAGCCAATGGTATAATCGGCTCGGGGGCGGTTGGGCACCCACCCGTCGTCTCCAGATCGTCCCCAGGCGCCGATGTCGGCCCAGTTTTCGGCACACTTTTGACGAAAAGTGGCCTGATATCGGCGAGAATCGGTCCATATTCAGCATGATTCGGCATGAATTCTCAACATAAATAATTTTTTTATCACATAGTTCATCACAGAAAATCAAATAGTTCAACAAAATAGTGCAACAACAAATAGTTTAATATAAATTATATAGTTCAACAAATAAAAACTCATATTTCATCACACGTCGAGCTAAGCGTCGCCCTTGATCCTCCATAGATGCTCTACCAGATCCTGCTGCAGTTGTTGATGCACCTGTGGATTTCGGATCTCCTAACGCATATTGAGGTAGGCAGTCCAGGTTGCCGGTAGCTGGTGATCAACTTCGGCAAGAGGACCCTGCCTGTAGTATGGTTCTGTGTCAAACACTGGCTCTTCCTGCTCGCTCTCAATGATCATATTATGCAAGATGACAGAACAAGTCATGATCTCCCACATTTGATCTTTCGACTAGGTCTGAGCGGGGTACCGGACAACAGCAAATCGAGATTGGAGCATATCAAATGCCCGCTCGACATCCTTCCTACAAGCCTCCTGAACCTTGACAAAGTGTAACTTCTTGCCTACTGGCACATCATTTGAGATAGTCTTCACAAATGTAGACCATCTCGGATAGATGCCATCAGGTAGGTAGTACCCCTTGTTGTAGTGCCGCCCATTGACCACGAAGTTCACGGAGGAGAATGACCTTCAACAAGCTTGGCAAAGATAGGGGAGCACTGCAGCACGTTGATGTCATTGTGAGTTTCTGGCATACCAAAGAAGGAGTGCCAAACCCAGAGGTCCTGTGTGGCCACCGCCTCAAGTACCACACCGCAACCGCCTTTGGCGCCTTTGTACATCCCCTGCCAAGCAAATGGGCAGTTTTTCCATTTCCAATGCATGCAGTCGATGCTTCCAAGCATCCCAGAAAATCCTCTTGCTGCATTATGTGCTAGGATCCGAGCAATGTCTTCTACATAGGGTGTTTGCAAGTATTGCGGTCCAAACACTGCTACCACTGCCCTGTAGAACTTGTAGAAACACTCAATGATGATGGACTCGGCCATACGCTCATAGTCGTCGAGTGAATCACCGGGAGCTCCGTATGCAAGCATCCTCATCGTTGTCGTGAACTTCTGGATTGAGGTGAATCCAAGTTTGCCGGTGTAATCCTTCTTGCACTTGAAGTAGCTGTCGAACTCCCGGATGAAATTCACAGTCCTGAGGAAAAGCTTTCGGCTCATCCGATAACGGCGCCGAAATACTGTGTCGCCGTGCAGTGGAGCGTCGGCGAAGTAGTCGGAGTAGAGCATGCAGTAGCCTTCGAGACGATGTCGGTTCTTTGCTTTCATCCGCCCCGGCGCCAAGCCACCTCGCCGCGGCTTTTCATTGCCCGCCAGCAGGCCGGCGAGGGCGGCGAGGACCATAAGATGTTCCTCTTCCTGAACGTCGGCATCGGTTTCCTCCTCCAGCAGCACGGCAAGCGCCTCCTCGTCGTCCGAGTCCATTGCCGAGCAGGCAAATCGCCGAACACCTTGCGGGCGCGCACCCGCTTGCACTGCCCCTACGCGGCTGGAACGCCGAAAAAATCGCCCAGACGATGTTGGAGAGGTTGCCTCGGCGAAAACTCTTCTCTTTTTTCGGCGGGGAATGGTCTATTTAGCGGTGGTGGGCGGTGGGCGACGACGGGATCAGTCGGGTGGCGGTCGGGTGGCGGCCGAGCGCGCGGGGGGTAGGAGGCGGATCTGGACGATAGGCTTGACTTTTCGCCTGATGATGTGGGCCAGGCGTGCTTTTTCCTTGCGCCGGAGCCCCCGAGCGCCCCCCCCCCCAAGTGCGTTGGGTTCGACCTGTGATCGCCGGGCCAAAAACGGGCCGAGCCGGCGAATTTCGGTATCCTGGAAACGCGACTAGAGCGTTTTTTCGGTGCCGGCGTGAAAAAAGTCGCCTGGGAAAGGGGTTGTTAGGGGGCGCGGCTGGAGATGCTTTTACGGTGCATGATGGCAACGTCGCGCGCGCAGCCGGGAAACTAGTGCATGCCCGTTGTGAGTCCCCGTGGTAGGCCTGCCTCTGACGGGGAGAATAGATCATTAGTTTTTTTAGGGAAATAGATCATTAGTTTAGTGCGTATGATTACGCTAATTTGGGCACCGCTAGGCGCCGGCGCGCCGGCCTAGCGTTGGATATAGACACACATGGCCGTCAGATCTATAGGAAAAAAAGAAAAATCCCCTCCTCGCTCGCGTACAACTCAAGCATAACTCCATGAACCACGCGCGCCTCGCGCTAGCACCTCGGTGAGCTGCTCATCGGCGCGCTCGCGCTAGCAGCTTGCCGAGCCGCTCATCGGCGCGCTCGCCGGAGCCGCTCTTCGGGATTGCATAACGGCCGCCAGTGAGTCCCCTAGCGCGCTGTCACCGACGGATTGCAGCTCTAATCCCCTCCCCTGGTTGCTTCCAGCTCGCGATTCGCCATGGTTGCAGCATCCCCTGATCGACGTCACCGCCTTCGGCTCGCCGCGGCCGTCGGCTTGCATCTGGTGTCCTACAAAAAACAAAATCCTTGAAGCAAAAATTTACTAGGTTCCAGCAAGAAAAAGCTCCAGTTCCAGCATAACAAATTCAGTAGCAAAAAATAGCTCCAATGGTCAGTAGTAGCAAACAAATGCCAGGTTCCAGCAAAAGAAAAGATCGGTTTCAGCAAAAACAAATTCAGAGGAGAAGAACTACAGGGTCGATTGTAGCAAAAAATAAGGTAGTTCCAGCAAAATAAGATGCCGGTTCCAGCAAAAAAACACCTCGCAACCAACCGAGGGCTGACAATGTCACCAATAATCATGCCTCACCGCCGGCGGTCACGAAAACAAAAACATCTCAGCGATCTAGCAAAAAAACTTACGGTTGTAGCAAAAGAGAACGACGGTGCCAGCAAAAACGACTGGTCCACCTCGCAGCTCCACTGGACCTGGTTGTAGCTCCGCCGGACAACGCTTCCAGCTTTTCTCGACCATGGTTGTAGCACCCCCTTGCCAGCACATAGGAGCCTTGCAGCTCCGCTAGATTGTGGTTCCAGCTTTCTCCGACCACGGTTGCAGCTCCGGGGAACTGCAGTTGCAGCACCGCCGAGCCAATCCATGCCGGCGGCCACATAGTTTGCAGTTGCCGGCCGCGCCGCAACTCGTGCTCGTGATGCATCGTGGTCTAGTGCCTTTGCAGCACCACCACCGCTACCTGCTCGCAGCGCCCCCTGACGAGGATACGTACCTAGGGTAGGGTAACTTATCATACCTGAGGTACCCAATCAAGGACATGACTCCTACAATGAAAGACATTCTAAGAAGTATCAACATTTCAGTCGACCTGGTCAGCCCAGTCGACGGACACGAGCGTACTCGACCAGAAGCACAAGCAGTCGACCATGAAGACAGCCACTCGACTATAAGAAGACTTAAAGGCACTGCCTACAAACGGTCATCTCATAAGTAGCTTTTATGGCCTTCATGGTCCTTTATTACAGGCGTTACCAGTAACCCCCTCTCTTTATGTACATTAAACTCCTTGTAACGTGGGCTGGCTGGGGTCCTGGCGAACTCTATATAAGCCACCCCCCTCCACTAGGACAAGGGTTCGGAACTTTGTAACACACATACACATAATCCAGTCGACTGCCTCCGGGCTCCGAGACGTAGGGCTGTTACTTCCTCAGAGAAGGGCCCGAACTCGTAAAACTCCTTGCGCACACAACTACTCCATAGCTAGGATCTTGCCTCTCCATACTTACCCCTCATTCTCACTGTCAGACTTAGAACCACGACAGTTGGCGCCCACCGTGGGGCAGGTGTTCTAGCGATTTGTTGGAGGAGTTGGGATTCTTTCAACCCACATCATGTTTTCGAGCGGAGTCATGGTCGAGAGCCGCGAGATCCGTCTCGGCGCTCTCTCCTTCATCGTTGACAACTCTGCTTGGCTGCAGGAGGCTCCACTCGACGTGGACGCGCTTCCCGCCCGCGGAGCCACGCATTTTCGCGCATGCGTCCGCGGCGTCCTCCTGCGGCAACCGTCGACCCAGTACGGGTCGGCATTCATTTCGCCATCGTCGTCATCAGTTTCCCATCGGCGCAAGCGCACCGGTCGGTCGAGACTCCAGCGGTGGGTGAAGCACGCACTGGCCCGCCAGTCGGCCATCCCCCAAGTCGCGGCAATCGAGCCCGACGAGTCACTCTACGGCCTGTTCGATCTGTCGACTGGCTCCGTAGAGACTGCGTCCGAGTGCGACAGCAGCGATCCAGCGGCGGAAGTACTAATGGTCGACGGACCACGTAGTCCCCCCGGATTCCCCCACACCGAAGAGGTTGCCGCAGGGGGGATTCCGGCGCGGGGCCACGAAGAGTACATGCCCGAGCCCCTTACCTCAGTGCAGAGGGAGGAACTCCGTCGCCGGAACATGGACGCCCTTCACACTCCTATCGTTGGAGAAACCCCTGAGGCACGAGCCCTGGAGGAGGTGCGCTTCGCCAACTTGGCTGAACGTACTCGACTGGAGAATCTCCAGAGAGCACTCGACGAGCGCGCACGACCGCCCGCTCCCGAGTCCAGTCGTCGTCGCGTCTTCCAGCCGCCGACCCAGGTATACTATACCCCGATTCAGAATTTGGCAGCTGCGGCTCGCATAGCGGAGTCGATCCAGCCTTCACAGTCAGAGGCAGGGAGAGGTCTGTTGCAGATCAGAGATTAGCTCCGTGCAGCGGGTGACCAGAATTCAGCCATATCTCAGTCGCGCAACAGGATTCACAGTCGATCCGTCACTGCGAATTCCGTTCAGTCGGCTTATAGTCCAAGGTCGCCCCCGAGGCGTGAAGGACACAGAGGCCGGCACGAGGATCAATACCAAGGGCACGAGCGGTATGAGCACCGATTCGATCGCAACGATCAACGTCGAGTGCCTTCTCTCGCCCCAAGAGCGGGGTCGTACGTTCCTCGACGGCAAGAAGACAGACGCCAGTTCAGTACTGGGCGAAGGGTCCTAGTCGACCCCAGGGAACCAGGCTTTGATGCGAGATCCATCATCGTTCAAGGTCTGGTCGACCGAAACAGAGCTCACCGAGAAGACCGTGACAGAGGCGCGCCGTCCAGCAGCAGAGTTCATGTCTCAGGTCCCGAGTGTTTCAGCAGAGCAATCAGAGCTGCAGTGATTCCTCCCAACTTCAGGTTGGCGACTGGAGTCAACAAGTTCACCGGAGAGTCCAAGCCGGACACATGGCTCGAGGATTACCGAGTGGCTGTCCAGATCGGAGGCGGCAATGACGAGGTGGCCATGAAGCATTTGCCCCTCATGTTGGAAGGATCAGCCAGAGCGTGGTTGAATCAGTTGGCTCCCAGCAGTATTTATACTTGGGAAGATCTAGCCCAGGTGTTTGTCAGGACGTTCGAAGGGACTTGCAAGCGACCGGCAGGGTTGACAGAATTGCAATCATGTGTTCAGAAGTCGAGTGAAACCCTGAGGGATTATATCCAAAGGTGGATCACTCTGAATCACACGGTCGAGAATGTGTCCGATCATCAGGCAGTTTGCGCCTTCAAGGAAGGCGTCAGAAACAGGGAGTTAACTTTGAAGTTCGGTCGAACCGGGGATATGACCCTGAGTCGAATGATGGAAATCGCCACCAAGTACGCGAACGGAGAAGAGGAAGATAGACTCCGGAGTGGCAAGTATAAGGCAGCCGCTAATGAGGCCGGTGGAGGACACTCCAGTCGGAAGCAGAAGCGCAAGGCCGAGCCAGTCGCCCCCGGGGAAGCCTTAGCTGTGACCCCAGGGAAGTTTAAGGGGAAACCCAAGGGTCCTTGGAACCCCAAGAAAGTGAAAGACCAGGACGGGAACGATGTGATGGACTTACCATGCCACATTCACACGAAGAAAGATGAAGAGGGAAATCTCATTTACCCTAAGCATACCACTCGACAATGTCGACTCCTGATGCAACAGTTCCAAGGGAAGCAAGCCAAGGACAAAGAGAAAGAGTCAGACAAAGTTGAAGACAGGGAAGACAGCGGTGAAGAATACCCCCAAATCAATTCCACTCTGATGATTTTCGCTGATGTCGAAAGTAAGAGTCGACTGAAGGTCATCAATCGCGAAGTAAACATGGTCGCTCCGGTGACACCCCATTACCTGAAGTGGTCCCAGACCACCATCACCTTCGACCAGTCCGATCATCCGACTCATATTGTCACCCCAGGGAGGCAAGCGTTGGTGGTCGACCCAATTATTGAAGGCACTCGACTGACCAAGGTTCTGATGGACGGCGGCAGTGGGCTAAACTTGTTGTATGCAGAGACGTTGAAGGGGACAGGCATTCCGATGTCCCGACTCAGCCCCAGCAACATGAGCTTCCACGGAGTCATTCCTGGGAAGAAAGCTGAGTCACTCGGTCAAATCGCTCTCGACGTCGTCTTTGGTGACTCGAAGAATTTCCGGAAAGAAAAGTTAACCTTTGAGGTCGTGGATTTTCAGAGTGCGTACCACGCCATTCTTGGGAGGCCAGCCTATGCTCGTTTCATGGCTCGACCATGCTACGTATACCTCAAGCTGAAGATGCCTGGCCCCAAAGGTGTAATCACCATCGTTGGCAATCGGAAGAAGGCAGAGGAGTGCTTCCAGAAAGGCGCCAAAATTGCTGATGCTCAGATGGCAAAGATAGAGATACAAGAGTACCAGAAGACTGCGGATCCGAGTGAGTTGTTACGAGCCAAGAAGCCCGCCACGGAGTCAGCATTTCAGTCGACTGGTGAGACCAAGCAAGTCCACATCCACCCGACCGATCCAAATGCGGCTCCAACCAACATCTCCACTACACTCGACTCCAAATAGGAAGAAGCGCTCGTCCAGTTCCTCCGTGAGAACTGGGACATCTTTGCATGGAAGCCTGCTGACATGCCAGGTGTGCCCAGGGGACTGGCCGAGCACCGCCTTCGAGTCGACCCAAAGGTCAAACCAGTCAAGGAGCATCTCCGACGGTCCGCCGTTCAGAAGAGAAAGGCCATTGGCGAAGAAGTGGCCCGACTCCTAGCAGCAGAATTCATTCGCGAGATCTACCACTCCGAGTGGCTCGCCAATGTTGTGATGGTCCCTAAGAAGGACAGATCGTTGCGCATGTGCATCGATTTTAAGCATATCAATCGGGCCTGCCCGAAAGATCATTTTCCTCTTCCTCGCATCGACCAAATAGTCGACTCGACTGCAGGATGCGAGAGGTTATCTTTTTTAGATGCTTACTCTGGATACCATCAGATCCGTCTGTATGGACCCGACGAAATAAAAACAGCCTTCATCACCCCATTCGGGTGTTTTTGCTATGTTACCATGCCTTTCGGTCTCAAGAACGCCGGAGCTACATTCATGAGAATGATTCAGAAGTGCCTAATCACTCAAATCAGTCGGAATGTAGAAGCATACATGGATGACATAGTGGTCAAGTCACGAAAAGGTTCTGACCTGCTGACTGACCTAGCTGAAACTTTTGCCAATCTCAGGAATTATGATATCAAGCTCAATCCGTCGAAGTGCACATTTGGAGTCCCTGGAGGAAAGTTACTCGGTTTTCTTGTTTCCGAACGAGGAATCGACGCTAACCCCGAAAAAGTTGGCACCATACTCCGGATGAAACGCCCCGTGCGTGTGCACGATGTCCAGAAACTTACTGGATGCTTGGCCGCCCTAAGTCGATTCATCTCCAGGCTCGATGAAAAGGCGCTGCCTCTTTACCGACTGATGAAGAAGTCAGACACGTTCGAATGGACTCCAGAAGCTGATGCAGCATTTGCAGAGCTAAAAGCTCTTCTCTCCACCCAGCCGGTGCTTGCTGCTCCTGTCAGCAAAGAACCATTGTTGCTTTACATAGCAGCCACGGGACAAGTCGTCAGTACCGTTCTTACGGTCGAGCGGGAAGAGGAAGGAAAGACCTTCAAAGTTCAACGCCCAGTTTATTATCTCTCTGAAGTTCTGACCCCGTCGAAACAAAGATATCCCCACTATCAGAAGCTTGTTTACGGGATTTACATGACCACGAAGAAGGTTGCTCATTATTTCTCTGATCACTCTATCACAGTCGTCAGCGACGCTCCATTATCAGAGATTCTTCATAACAGAGATGCAACCGGTCGAGTGGCGAAATGGGCAATTGAACTTCTTCCTCTTGATATCAAGTTCGAAGCAAAGAAAGCTATTAAGTCCCAGGCAATAGCTGATTTCCTTGCCGAGTGGACCGAGCAGGAGCTTCCGACTCAAGTTCACTCGGAGCACTGGACTATGTTTTTCGATGGCTCCAAGATGCTGAACGGATCCGGTGCGGGGGTTGTACTGGTTTCCCCCGAGGAGATAAGCTCAAGTATGTCCTCCAGATTCACTTTGATTCCTCCAACAATGAGGCAGAGTATGAAGCGCTTCTATACGGATTACGTATGGCCATTTCACTCGGCGTCCGTCGCCTCATGGTCTACAGCGACTCAGATCTGGTTGTTAATCAAGTGATGAAGGAGTGGGACGTCCGAAGCCCATCCATGACGGGATATTGCAGCGCAGTGAGGAAGCTAGAGAAACGATTCGAGGGGTTGGAGCTCCATCATATACCCCGACTGAAAAATCAAGCTGCAGATGATCTGGCGAAGATAGGATCCAAAAGGGAGGCCATCCCTAAAGATGTGTGTTTGGAGCACATTCACACACCATCAGTGCGAGAAGATCCTTTCACAGAAGAGCCCCCACAACCAAAAAGCGCCTCTGACTCGACCGAAGTGGAGGTTCCAGCTGTGGTCGACCTGATTATGGAAGTTATGATCACCACTCCCGATTGGACAGTGCTGTACATTGCGTATATCATGAGAAAAGAGCTCCCAGAAGATGAAGAAGAGGCTCGACAGATTGTCCGTCGATCCAAAGCCTTTACAGTAATCAAAGGGCAGCTATACAGAGAAAGCGCGACTGGAGTTGGTCAGAAGTGCATCACACCTGAAGAAGGACAGATAATTCTTGAGGATATCCACTCGGGGACCTGTGGCCATCATGCGTCCTCTCGGACCATCGTGGCCAAAGCATACCGAGCGGGTTTTTACTGGCCAAAGGCGAACGAAATGGCAAAGGATATAGTCGACAAGTGCGAGGGGTGCCAGTTTTATTCCAACATGTCTCACAAGCCCGCCTCCGCCTTGAAGACCATTCCACTCGTCTGGCCTTTCGCTGTCTGGGGTCTAGACATGATCGGACCACTGAGAACTGGTAGGAGTGGCTTCACCCACTTGTTGGTTGCAGTCGACAAGTTCACGAAGTGGATAGAAGCCAAACCCATAAAGGACCTCGACGCAAGCACTGCCATCAGTTTTATCAGGGGATTGATATTCAGATATGGAGTTCCGCACAGCATCATCACGGATAACGGATCAAACTTTGATAATGACAGATTCAAAGCCTTCTACGCCTCTCAGGGCACTCGAGTCGACTATGCTTCAGTTGCTCATCCTCAGTCGAATGGACAGGCCGAGCGCGCGAATGGCCTCATCCTCAAAGGACTAAAACCCCGACTGATGCGTGATCTCAAACACGCAGCAGGTGCCTGGGTCGACGAACTTCCGTCAGTTCTATGGGGGTTGAGGACCACCCCTAACCGGTCGACTGGAAGAACACCATTCTTTTTGGTCTATGGAGCCGAAGCGGTTTTGCCGAGCGACCTGCTCCACAACGCGCCTCGAGTCGAGTTATATTCCGAAGCAGAAGCAGAACAGGCCCGGCAAGATGCAGTCGACCTCTTAGAGGAGGAAAGAGAGATGGCTCTAATCCGCTCGACCATCTACCAGCAAGAGTTGCGTCGGTTCTACGCCAGAAACGTGAAGGGTCGAGCCTTTCAGGAAGGAGATTTGGTCCTCCGCGTGGATCAGCAAAAACCTCACAAACTTGCCCCGACCTGGGAAGGCCCCTTCATCATCACCAAAGTCCTGCACAACGGAGCGTATCACCTCTACAACATCGATCGACGTATCGACGAGCCTCGAGCATGGAACGCGGACCTGCTCCGTCCTTTTTACACTTAAAAACTCACTCAACTGAGATGTAATAAAAGTACCTCTGTAGTTCTTTTGTTTCAAGCAAGAATTTCTTTTTCTGTTTGTCTAAATTTCCCCCAGTGGGTGACTTAGCTGCGAATCCGCTTCGCCTAAGTTTTCAGGAAATCCTACCGAGTGGAGAGCAAGTCTCCCACTCGGGGGCTTAGCTGCGAATCTGTTTCGCCTAAGAAATTAAAATCCTACCGAGTGGAGAGCCAGCCTCCCACTCGGGGGCTTAGCTGCAGTCCAAGCACTCGCCTAAGTAATTGAAATCCTACCGAGTGGAGAGCAAACCTCCCACTCGGAGGCTTAGCTGCAGTCCAAGTACTTGCCTAAGTAATTGAAATCCTACCGAGTGGAGAGCAAACCTCCCACTCGGGGGCTTAGCTGCGAATCCGTTTCGCCTAAGAAATTAAAATCCTACCGAGTGGAGAGCCAGCCTCCCACTCGGGGGCTTAGCTGCAGTCCAAGCACTCGCCTAAGTAATTGAAATCCTACCGAGTGGAGAGCAAACCTCCCACTCGGAGGCTTAGCTGCAGTCCAAGTACTCGCCTAAGTAATTGAAATCCTACCGAGTGGAGAGCAAACCTCCCACTCGGGGGCTTAGCTGCGAATCCGTTTCGCCTAAGAAATAAAAATCCTACCGAGTGGAGAGCCAGCCTCCCACTCGGGGGCTTAGCTGCAGTCCAAGTACTCGCCTAAGTTTGAAAAAATCCTACCGAGTGGAGAGCAAACCTCCCACTCGGGGGCTTAGCTGCAGTCCAAGCACTCGCCTAAGTTTGAAAAAATCCTACCGAGTGGAGAGCAAACCTCCCACTCGGGGGCTTAGCTGCAGTCCAAGGACTCGCCTAAGTAATTGAAATCCTACCGAGTGGAGAGCAAACCTCCTACTCGGGGGCTTAGCTGCAGTCCAAGCACTCGCCTAAGTAATTGAAATCCTACCGAGTGGAGAGCAAACCTCCCACTCGGGGGCTTAGCTGCAGTCCAAGCACTCGCCTAAGTAATTGAAATCCTACCGAGTGGAGAGCAAACCTCCCACTCGGAGGCTTAGCTGCATTCCAAGCACTCGCCTAAGTTGAAAAAATCCTACCGAGTGGAGAGCAAACCTCCCACTCGGGGGCTTAGCTGCAGTCCAAGCACTCGCCTAAGTAATTGAAATCCTACCGAGTGGAGAGCAAACCTCCCACTCGGAGGCTTAGCTGCAGTCCAAGCACTCGCCTAAGTAATTGGAATCCTACCGAGTGGAGAGCAAACCTCCCACTCGGGGACTTAGCTGCAGCCCAGTGCTCGCCTAAGCCATGTCGACAGACACCATCGCGGCGATAAGCATCGTGCAAACCAGGCAGCCTCTGAGGGAACAACGAATAGTAGATTGGCGGATCAAGTCACGAAGACATTCAACGTCGAGTCATGTTCGGATAAAATCAAAAGATCCTAGATCGCAAATAAAAGTACTCGAGCTATAAGCTCGACGGAGTTTATCGGTTACATAAACCACTCGGCATTCCGAAGCAAATTTAAGGCAAGGAACAACAGTTTTTACTCCTCCGGTGGAGGACTGGATGGTGCAACAAATTCGTCCAAGTCAATCCCATCAGAGATCCGAGTGGCAGCAGCGATGAAGGTCTCCAAGAAGTCCTGAAAGTTATGCTTCCTCGTATTGGCAACTTGGAGGGCGGCCAGCTTCTCTTCTCGAGCCTCCTTGCAGTGGACACGAACCAGCGACAGAGCAACATCGGCACCACACCTGGCAGAAGACTTTTTCCATTCTTGCACTCGGCCTGGAACCTCACTTAGTCGAGTGACCAAGGATTCAAGGTCGTTCTGAAGCGTCTCCTTGGGCCAGAGTGCGGAGTCGATCCGCGACACTGCAGCTTTCAGTCGAGCCAGGTAGTCCACCACACCAGCGACACGAGATTCCAACCGGAAGACATTCATGGCCACTTCATCCTTCACAGGAGAATTGATAGGGTCCAGGCGGGTCTCCACTCGACTGGTCTCTTCCTCAAAATTCCGGCAGAATTCTGAAAGAAGTTTCGACAGAGCAAAACTGTAACCAAATGGTGAGTCGACAACAACAAGATTAATCGCGCAAAGGGGGTTACCTTCAAGCATGAGGTATAGCTTCTTGGCAAGACCCCCAAGATAATCCCCCAAGTCCTTGTGCTTCCCCGCCAGCTGGCCGATCTTGTCGTTCAGAGTACTCTTGTCAGTCTTCAGTCGACTCGCTTCCCTATTGGCCTCGTCAAGAGCAGACTTCAGCCTAGCATTCTCGCTCTCAAGTTGACCGACTGAAGCAAGTTTCTCTTCAGCGAGCTTCAACTTCTCCGCAGCCGCCTTTTGTGCCTCCGCAAGGTCAAGATCTTTCTTCTTCAGGGCCTTCTCCAGTTCGTCTGCAAAGCAACAACAGACACAGAGTTCAGAACGGGCAGAGGAACAGAGATAGACGTCGAGTCCTCACCAGCCATACCTTTTGCTTCATCCTTCGCCTTCTGCACGTTTTCCTGAGCAAACTGCAAATCAAGATTAAGCTGGATCTGCTTATTCTTCAGATCAGCGAGCTGAGCAACAAGCTCACAAGACTTCTGCAAAGAGTCAATCGACAAAGGGTATCAAAGACAAGTTACTCCCGAGTGACTGAAAGAAAGAGCACAACACTTCTAAGACTACAGCCGAATCAAAACATTCAACAGTAGCCTCGGGGACTACACCCAGTGGGTGCACTCAGCGTGCCCCCACCGGTTTTCCTTGATTTCCATCAGTCGAGTGAGGAAGTTTGAAAGCATAAAGACCGCAGTCGACTGCCAGCAGTCGACCGTGGCCTTGGGGACTACACCCAGTGGGTGCACTCAGCGTGCCCCCACCAATGAAAAATTTCAGATCAACAGCACCCAGTGGGTGTACAACGCAAGTGAAGACCAACTAACCTGGACGTTCTGCTGCAACGCCGAGCTAATGTCATAGGCCGCTTGACTGGCATCCCGAGCCGCTTTGGTCTGCTCCATCACGAGCCCCGCCTGACGTATAGCCTCCTTAGCAGCACTCGCTTGATCCTCCGGGGTCTGGTAGGCGGCGAAGAACGAGGGCGGATCGACCAGTGGGAGAGCAGTCGACGACGAAGGCCGGGCAGTCGTCAGTGGCTCAGCAGAAGTCACAGTAGTCCGGGCGGTGTTGTCACCCCCTTGGACCACCGCCTCAGCAGTCGACGCGGTTTGAGGAGCCTTGTCGACCAGAGCCCTCCGGCCTCTCCTCCTTAAAGGCCTGAGCGGCACTTCCGCCTCCTCCTCATCATTCGGAAGGTCAATAATGTTGGTCGGAGCTACAAAAGTTCAGAAATGAATATCCAATCGACTCAGCAGTTAAACAGTCGGATCGTGTCAAAGATTATACCTAAATTGGAAGTGACGGCGTCCTCCATCGTCTCATCGACATTCTGGATGGAAGTCTCGGAAGTAGCGGCGCTGCACGATTCCAAGCAAATAATTTGAAAGTGAATCGACTAAGAATCCGTTCTAGTCGACTCAAGAAAGATAAAAACAGTCACTTACCCAGAGATGACAGGGATGGCGACCCTGATCTTGGGCAAGGCCTTGGGTGGCTTGGTCGGGATGGCTCTGGGCTGCTTGGGTGCCTTCTCAGTTGGGGCCGGCGACGCGGTCCGAGGGCGCTTGGATGATTGGCCCACCGGAGCACTCGACTGACCGCGCTCCACGGCGGGATCCTGAGCATTCTTGGAGCGTCTCTCGCGTCGAGGAGGGTCGACCTCCACCTCTTCATCTTCATCACCCGAGTCGTCGCTGACCTCCTCCTCTACGTCATCATCAGATTCCCACTCCTCGACTTCACCTTCACCCTCACTTCCTTCGCCTCCACTCCCTCCTCCTTCAGATACTTGCTCCTGGTTCCCGTTCGGCATCGAATACATGTCGTTGATCTCCTGCAAGACAACGGGCAGAGCAAGGATCAGTCGACTTATCGCAAGCCAGTTACAAGACGGAGTGAAAATTTCAGTCGGAAGAAGTGAAACGTACCTTGTCTGTCTCCATCATCCCATCAAGCGGAGCAATCCTCCTAGAACCCCTGGGGTTGTCCTTATTCCCGGTCATGCTGGTCAGCCAGCTCTCCAGTACAGAAGCCTCGACCCCCTCCGGGTGGATCCGAGTGGAGTCGTCGGGCCCGGAATACAACCACATCGAGTGATCCCGAGCCTGGAGAGGTTGGATTCGTCGCTGGAGGAAGACTTCGAGCAAATCCATGCCGGTCACGCCTTCCCGAACCAACTCAACCACTCGACTGACTAATACCTTCACCTGAGCCTTCTCCTCTGGAACCACTTTCAAAGAAGCGGGTTTCTGCACTCGGTCCAAGGTAAAAGGAGGAAGGCCGGTCGAGTGGCCAGGGGTCGGCTGGTCCTTGCAGTAGAACCAAGTCGACTGCCACCCGCACACGGAGTCGGGAAGTGTCATGGGAGGAAAACAACTCTTACCCCTCGTCTGGATCCCGAGGCCCCCGCACATCTGGATCACCTGCGTCCTTTCCCCGTCCGGGTTAAGCTTTTTAACCGACTGGGATCGGCAAGTGAAGATATGCTTGAAGAGGCCCCAGTGAGGTCGACAGCCTAAGAAACACTCACACAGAGACACGAACGCAGCAAGATAGACTATGGAGTTGGGCGTGAAATGGTGGAGCTGTGCTCCGAAGAAGTTCAGAAAGGCCCTAAAAAAAGGACTCGGGGGCAGGGAAAACCCCCGGTCGACATGGGTGGCTATCAGGACGCGCTCACCCTCTCGAGGTTTCGGCTCCGTCTCCTTCCCAGGGAGGCGAGCAGCCTTGTAGGGAATGAGTCCCCCCTCCACCATGTCGTCGATATCCGCTTGAGTAAGGATGGAGGGCATCCAATCTCCCTGTAGCCAGCCGGACGGCAGAGCGGCCCGCGAGGACGACCCACCTCGGCCAGATTTCTTTCCCTTACCCTTTGCCGCGGCCTTCTTCGCGTGTTCCGCCGCCGCCGTCTTGTCCGTCCCCATTGTCTCGAACAAGGTCTTGGCCGAGCGGCGGTGTCGAGATCGCAGCGAAGAGCGAGGCGGAGGCTTACGGAGGAAGGGAGAAGGAAAACAAGGGCGCACAGTAAAAAAATCGGAATCATTACCTTATATAAGGCCACACCCGAGTGGCTGATCAGTGGGCCTGCGCCCCCCAGTCAGATCCCGCAACAGGCGCGCGCGCAGTACGTGGCGAAAAAGGCGGCGCGGAGATCGAGGCGCCCTTGCCTTATCCAGCCGATTCGCGTGATTTTCTCCGTCCGGTGCGCTCCTCAATTTTCAAATCCCGCAAGATCCGCGATCGACAGGACGGTTTGTCAGACGAAAAGATCTGTTTCCTTAAGTCTCCCAAGAGACTCGTCACGTAAACACACTCGACGGTAATATGAAACCACTCGACGGACATCTGAATGGATCAAGGCAAGTGAAGAATGGGTTCCCACCGTGACTTCCATTTATCCAAAGACAGATGCAACCGAAGCATGGAGGTTGAGTCGGAAGCACAGGCTCGGCCCCATTCTCACTTAACCCCTGACCCATTCGGGGGCTAATGACGAGGATACGTACCTAGGGTAGGGTAACTTATCATACCTGAGGTACCCAATCAAGGACATGACTCCTACAATGAAAGACATTCTAAGAAGTATCAACATTTCAGTCGACCTGGTCAGCCCAGTCGACGGACACGAGCGTACTCGACCAGAAGCACAAGCAGTCGACCATGAAGACAGCCACTCGACTATAAGAAGACTTAAAGGCACTGCCTACAAACGGTCATCTCATAAGTAGCTTTTATGGCCTTCATGGTCCTTTATTACAGGCGTTACCAGTAACCCCCTCTCTTTATGTACATTAAACTTCTTGTAACGTGGGCTGGCTGGGGTCCTGGCGAACTCTATATAAGCCACCCCCCTCCACTAGGACAAGGGTTCGGAACTTTGTAACACACATACACATAATCCAGTCGACTGCCTCCGGGCTCCGAGACGTAGGGCTGTTACTTCCTCAGAGAAGGGCCCGAACTCGTAAAACTCCTTACGCACACAACTACTCCATAGCTAGGATCTTGCCTCTCCATACTTACCCCTCATTCTCACTGTCAGACTTAGAACCACGACACCCCCCCCCCCCCTCCGCCATGGGTAAGAGGCCGTCAGGAGGTACAAACGGCGGCGAGCTATTCAAGATCGGGATGAAACAGGAAAAAGGGGATTGAGGAAAAGAGAGGGGGAGGAAGAGATAAGGTGGGGATAGATCGTGTGTGGGTCCCGCAATGCACGTGGCTTCTTGTGTTCCTTTCTATCACGAGCGGGCGTGGATGTGTGTCGTGGTTTACTGAGCGAGTGAGGTGCGACCGGCCCAAATTTCGGCCGGCGCACCATTTCCAAACGTTTACCTATGTGCAAAGGCCCCTGTGATCATGACCCGATTGGAGAGGGTGCGTCAGCAAGTTAGCAGCTAGAGGAGTATATAGAAGATGATCTCAAAAAAAGGAGTATATAGAAGAAAAATCGACTGAACCACGTACAGGCCCACCGTAGGTACGTCGGCCCGACTAAGACGTGCCTACACTGCTGACAACCTTGGCATTTCTTCTTTACAAGTTGCCGCGCGAAGGAGGACTTCTTTTTCTATGTGTGTTGTGTGTGGACGCACGTCGTGGTCACGCCAGGACCGACCCACAGTACGTACTCTCCAAGGACAATCCGGTTGCACGGACGGACCATATATACATATATCCATGCCATGGCACCTACGTGCGTACGTGCGTCGGTACGTGTAGAATAGGATATAGATATAGACTCATCATATATAGATAGGATAATCACCAGAAGACCACAACGTCCTTGCGTTTGAAATTCTCGCTGCCCAGATTGCATGCGTATGTGTATCGGTCATTAGCTTTCGTTTTCAGCGTGCTTGTGCTAGAGTAGTGTGAGGATGATTGACCTTTCGAGAAGTTTGACCACGGAGTGTGATTTGACCTGAGATTAAGCATATTAACACGAGATTAAGAAAAAATTTAAAAATTTAAAAAATATTTGATTTTTTTTTACTAATGACGCACTTCTATGTGGTGCGTCATTACTAAGTCAGATAGTAATGGCGCACCTCTAGGCATACTAATGGCACACTACAGGTGCGTCATTAGTATCTGATATACTAATGGCGCATCAGTGATGCGCCATTAGTAAAAAAATACTAGTGACGCATCAGTAGTGCGCTATTAATAGGCAAAACTGATGGGCCACTAATAAGCCTTTTCCTAATAGTGAGTCGGCCTCACTCCCTCCTCTCGTCCTGCTGTCGTGTTTCACTCGCAATATATACCACATCGGACAGCGAGAGAGGGAGAGAGAGACCACAAACTGTTCTTCTCATCTTGTTTCTGCAAACTGTCGAGTTCCCCAAGTGACCAAGTGGTGCAAAATATCGATGCCAAGACGGGCACGCGATGTGCCACAAAGATATCGAAAAATAGCGATGTTTGCAGGATCACGCTCTCTCCCCTCTCTCCTCAGTCAGGATACGTCGGAGCGGTGGTTCCCTGGAATCTGGATATGCCAGTTTAGCTAGCCGGCTTCTTCTCTGGGAATATGTACGTACGTACGTGCTCCAGTAGTTAGCAAGCACACGCAAGTGAGGACGGTCTCTTTTGGGTGCACTGCACAGGAATATGCTGTGCACTGTATATATGTACGTGGCTCTCCTCTCTTGTGTGCGCCTCGTGCCTGTCATCTTCACTCATTTCATGCTCTTGGCTCTTACTTCTGGGTCCATGGACATGGACACAAAGTTTTCTCGGCATGGGATCTTATGCTTAAATTGGGCACGTTATCCTAGCTGGTGGGCAAGTCCCTAGCACTAGAATTAGCAGGTGCTGATGAATTAGTGATGTATGTAAGAATACATGGCGGGGAACGAGAGAATCGAGCGCCAGCTCTTCCTCTCATTGCATGCTAATTAATAGTCCAGACACTCCCCATAATATCGTTGCATTAGCCAGTTCTCCGTCGCTGCCAGGCTTGATAACGACGACGACGACGTACGGTCGACACTGCCATCCTTGTCCTGCCAAAGCTGCATGTATACATAGTATACATTATTAGTGATGATTACTACTATGACATGCATGCTACTCCATCTGTTCCTAAATATAAGTCTTTGTAAAGATTTTACCATGAACCACATACGGATGTATATAAATGCATTTTAGAGTGTAGATTCATTCATTTTACTCCGTATGTGATCCATAGTGGAATCTCTCCAAAGACTTATATTTAGGAACAGAGGGAGTAGAATCATCGACCCTCCGAGATGCCCCGGTCACTTTCTACTTAATTAACTACACCGGTGCTAGATGCTACGATGAGTGTGTAATTTGGCGCATGCATCATACCAAACCAACTGTTAGTTCGATCCGTTTTTCTGAGGAATCTTAACGTCCGTACGTGTACTGTGCACGTGCACGTACGTATATACGTGTGGATGTGTACCTGTACCCGCGTACGTACGTAGTAGACTGCATGATTGATTCCGCTGTCTGGAGGAAGAAAGAGGAATCTTGTGTTCCCTCTCGGCCGTCCCTGCATGACTTGGAGTTGGAACGCATCCTCCGCTACTGTGTAGTGTACGCGTGTACCTCCATCCGCCTCAGGCTGCAGCTGTGCAGACACAGAGAGGAGGGATGGCAAAGTCATGCATGCAGAAACGTTCCCCGAAAACCTAGGCGGCTCTCGTTAGTCGACTAGGGTTTCGAGGGAAAATGACGGCGCGCGACCGATCTCGATCGACGCGGCGCACCAGGGCGGCGTCAGGATGTCTCACTCCGGCGCCGGCAAAGGGAAGGAAGGATCTCTCTCGCCACGCGCAGCGAGGGCCAGACTTGAGGAGGCAATGGGCAAGTTAGATCTGACTGAAGAAGAAGCTACGCCATTGGTGATGGACGACGTCGGCGAGGAGGAACCGACGAAGTGGTCGCTGGCGGGCAAGGTGCTTCACCGTCACACCCTCCATATTCAGACGATCTCCAATGCCCTCCGCCCTGCTTGGGGAAACCCTAAGGGTTTGAGTTTCAATTCTGTCGGAGAGAACACCTTTGTGGCGGATTTCCCCACCAAGCGCGACCGCGATCGCGTCTGGGAGGGCAGCCCGTGGCACATCAGCAAGCACGCGGTCATCCTCTCGGAATTTTCGGAGTGCATGCAACCATCTGAACTTCAGTTCAATGAGCTGCAGATTTGGGCCAGGGTTCCTAACTTGCCGTTCAATCTGCGCAATGAGAAACGGGGTCAGGCAGTGGCCAGGCAAATTGATCCTAATGCAAAACATGTGCAGTTTGATCCCGTTGGTGGTTTTTTAGGGCGAGAGTAACTATTGATGTCAGAAAGCCTCTGAGAAGGTGGATCCTCATTGATTCTGCGGCTTGCGGTAGCCGTGACTGGTATGATATCCAATACGAACAAGTCCCAAACTTTTGCTTCTCGTGTGGCCGCCTTGGCCATCCGGATTTGGTTTGTCCGACGCTCGGAACTAGGGATGAGAAGGGCGATCTCCCCTTTTCAACCAACCTCCGCGCGCCGGAGGAGAAGAAGAAGGCTTCCTCTGGTGAGAACTCCGGGACGAACCAACAACGTGCAAAAACAGCCAAGAGTGCAACCGCCGAGACTAGTTCAACCAGAGACGGCGATCCTGAGGTCAACTCTCCTAGGAAAAGGAACACGATTGGAAACAAGAGGAAAGTTGGGACCCCAAAGAAAGTTTACAGACATTTAGCTTTGCCTGCTCCGGCTACTTCTGAACAAGAACAAGAAAACAACATGGTCACCATCCCGGCGAGTTCAGTACAGCCGGCTGGGGAGGGAACATCAGTGGACACGGAAGAGGAACGTGCACCAAAGAAGAAGAGAGAGACACCCACCACTTCTGACAACTCGGCAGGAGCTGCTTTGCAGCCCTGCCAGGAGTCATGAACTGTCTAAGCTGGAACTGCCGGGGGCTTGGGAACCCCGAGGCAGTTCGCGAGCTTCGCAACATCGCGAGGCAAGAAGGACCCGCCCTGGTTTTCGTTATGGAGACAAAAATCAGAGGCAAGAGAGTTGAGGATCTGCGGCATACCCTAGGGTTTGCAGGCAGTTTTGGAGTGGACAGCGATGGTCTGAGCGGAGGCATAGGACTGTTCTGGTCCAACGACGTGAAAGTGGAACTGAAAAACTATAGCAAGAATCATATCGATGTGCTGGTGCGGGAGGATGCAGGCAGTTCGGTCGGCTGGCGTTTTACGGGGTTCTATGGAGCGCCCAAGGCAGCAGACCGCCACCATAGTTGGCGCTTCATGCGCACTCTGCATGCTATACCTCACGACGCATGGCTCTGTGTTGGTGACTTCAATGAAACCCTCTATCCCCATGAACACTTCAGTATGTTAGCCCGGCCTGAGTGGCAGATGAGGAATTTTTGCGAAGTGGCCGACGAATGTGCTCTCCAGGACCTAGGCTGGTCAGGGGTTCCATACACGTGGGACAACCGTCAATCCGGAGATGCAAATGTCAAGGCTAGGCTCGACAGGGCCTTCGCCAACGAAGAATTCAGACTGAAGTTCGAACACACACGAGTACGGCATGTGTGTGCGGTGGAGTCGGATCATTGCTTTGTTGTGACGGAACTCAGGCACCACGCATTCCACATCGCTCGTTCAAGAAAAGGCAATTCCGTTATGAGAATATTTGGCAGTCACACCAGGATTACGAGCAGCTTATAGCGACATCTTGGCGCAGTTATGATCGCAACCCTGGTATGCAAGGAATTATGGACTCCCTTGGGGAGCTTCAACAGCAACTCGAGCCTTGGGGAGCCCGAGAATTTGGTAGCCTGTCAAAATCGGTACGTAACCTGCAAAAACGACTCGACCGGCTACGACGTCATTCAGTTGGCCGAGGCCCAACAGAAGAGGAGAAAAGAATTGTGGTTCAGTTAAGAGATACGCTCCGTCTCCAAGAGATTTGGCTTCGGCAACGATCGCGAGTTCCATGGTTGCGTGATGGAGACCGCAACACGGCCTACTTCCAGGCACAAGCAAGGCAGTGGCAGCGCACTAATAGAATAGCTTCTCTTACGAGAGCAGATGGATCTGTTTGTGCTACGGATACAGAAGTGAAAGAGGAAATTTTAGCCTTTTATCAGGCTCTACTCGTCGCAAGGCGTCAACGATGCCAATGCGCTGTTATCACATGTTCCCACCCGGGTTACACCGGGCATGAACGATCTTCTTTACAAGCCGTTCGAACCACCCGAAGTGCGCCAGGCTCTGTTCCAAATGTCCCCATCCAAGGCGCCGGGAGTACATTGTTTCACGGCGGGCTTTTTCCAACGCCATTGGGAGCTTCTTGGAGAAGACGTAACCAAGGCGGTGCTGGATTTTCTTAATGGTGGTGAACTTCCCACGGGCATAAATGATACATCGATCACTTTGATCCCAAAGGTACGTCACCCCCAAAATATTTCACAGTATCGTCCTATCGCACTCTGCCCCGTTTTATACAAAGTGGCTGTCAAGGTGATTGCCAACCGCTTGCGCATGTGCATGGATGATATTATTAGTGAAGAACAAAGTGCCTTCGTCCCCGGTCGTTTGATTACTGACAATGTCCTGGTGGCCTTTGAAAGTGTTCATACGATGAAGAGGCGAAAGAAGGGGAAAATTTTCACATGTGTAGTCAAACTTGACATGATGAAAGCCTATGATAGGGTGGAATGGCATTTCTTGGAGTTAATCCTATTGAAACTGGGGTTCAGGGTCAATCTGGTGAGGTTGATCATGAAGTGTGTCACTTCCGTTCGCTTTGCAGTCCGGGTGAACGGAGAGCTGCTACCATATTTTTCTCCATCCAGAGGACTTCGGCAAGGGTGTCCAATATCTCCATATTTGTTTCTCCTTTGTGCCGAGGGCTTCTCGTCTCTCTTGAAGAACTATGGCAACTATGTTGACAGAGGTATTCGAGTAAACTTCAGAGCCCCATGGGTGAACCATCTTTTGTTCGCCGACGATAGCCTTATTTTCATCAAGGCGAACACGGAGAGTGCAACAAGACTTAATCAGATCCTGCAGATCTATGGTGATGCTTCCGGACAATGCGTAAACAGAAGCAAGAGTGCCATTTATTTCAGTCCGAACACTCCCACAGATCTCAGGCAAGCTCTGAAGCAACTGCTAGGTGTCCAAGTGGAAGCGCTTTCAGAGCGATACCTTGGCCTACCCACTGCTGTTGGCAAGATCAATAGTGGAACGTTTGAACATTTGGGTGACCGAGCCAAGGGGAAAATGCAAGGCTGGTCCGTGCGCCTGTTTGCATGCGCTGGCCGGGAAGCATTAATCAAGTCGATTGTTCAGGCGATTCCTACATTCAGCATGAGCTGTTTCCTTCTGACAAAGAAGGTGTGCAAAGGCCTCACGTCCAGCATGGCGAAGTACTGGTGGGGAAGCTCCCTAGATAAGCGATCCCTGCACTGGATTGCCTGGGACGAGCTGGCCACGCCGAAGTGCAAGGGCGGAATGGGTTTCCGCGATCTCCGTATGTTTAACCTGGCTTTACTAGGAAAACATGGTTGGCGCTTCATGATGAATCCGAACTCTCTATGTGCCAAGGTGATGAAAGGAAGATATTTCCCAGACACAGATTTCCTACATGCCCCGGTTCCCAAGTCCTCATCGGCCACTTGGCAGGCAATTGTGGCGGGTCGTGAAGCATTGCAGGCTGGTCTGGTGAAACGAGTAGGCGATGGATCGTCCATAGCAATATGGGAGGATAAATGGATTCCTTCCACCATCAAGATGTCCCCTTTGTTCCGCCCAGCTAACACCATGGTGGAAACTGTGAGTGAACTGATAGACTCTATGAACTGGACATGGCGGACAGAGCAGGTTCGGGAGATCTTCATCGCGCCGGATGCAGCAGCCATTTTGAACATTCCGTTGCGGCACGGCGGGGGTGAAGATACCTATGCATGGGCCTTTGAGAAGTCAGGCATTTACTCTGTTAAATCGGCGTATCGTGCTTTCGTGAATCAAAAAGAGCGGCAGGCTCTAGATGAGGGGCAAGTTACCGGCACTTCAGTGGATCAACAACATGTGTGGAATGCCATTTGGAAACTCAAAGTAGTCCCAAAAGTCAAGGTGTTTTGGTGGCGTGTGATGAGAGGAATTTTACCTGACGAGTGCACTCTCAAACGCCGCCATATGAAGCAGATCAGCACCTGCAAGGTTTGTTTGGCAAGAGAAGAAGATCTGGAGCATGCACTTATGCTTTGTTCACATGCTCGCCGGTTCTGGAAGGAAACTCGGCTGCTCTTCGACATCAACTTGCCAAGGCTGCACCCACACACATGGCGCAAGGACATTTTATGTGATCAACGCTTTTCTGAGAAGGAAAGAGCGATCCTAGTCACGGTGATGTGGGCAATATGGACATCCCGAAATCGGCTCACGCACGAACGGGATGGAATTGATCCTGTCTTTTCTGTAAGACGGATACGCGAGGATCTAGCTCTACTTGAGCTACCGAAGCAGCAAGTATCTATGCTGCCAGGTTTCGGATGGCGGCCGCCCGACGCTGGATTTATGAAAATCAACACCGACGCTGCTACACATCTCGATGATGGCAACGCAGGGGCAGGCGGCGTCGCTCGCTCGGCATCGGGCTTCAAGGGTGCATGGTGCAAGCCGATCCCGGGGGTGACAGATCCTCTCATAGCGGAGGCTCTAGCGCTCAAGGAAGGAGTATTACTTGCAACACTACGAGGCTACACGCATGTGATCATGGAGACCGACTGTCTAGAGGCAGTAAACCTCTGGAACTCTCGCTACACCGATCGCTCGGTGATAGCACCTATCCTAGATGAAATAGGAGAGCTAGCTTTTAGTTTTACTTCCTTTTCTGTTCAACATGTAATGAGATCAGCGAACAGTCCAGCACATTTGTGTGTAAAGCGTGCTTGTACGCTTTTAGTGACTGAGAGCTGGCTAGACTCTACCCCACCGTTCCTGATCAGCAGCCTTCTGGCTGACTGCTCAGCGAGCACGTTTGTTGAATAAAGCTCTCTAAGGTTTCCCTGGAAAAAAAAAGACACAGAGAGGAGGGGTTCGAATTCGATGGAGGTCCGTACGGGAGTAGTAGGTCACGTGTGATCTCGCCGTCAGCCAACAGTAATCTGCCCGCTCGTCCACGTTGCCGCCACGTCCGCCTGATTAAGACCTACTACTACAAATAATCCTTTCGTTTCGTATAGGTTCATCGGTCTGCTGCAGCTGGGAAACTAGAATACTGCTCGCAGTCGTCGTTGTACTGACGCTGTTGTTTTAGTCCACTCGTCGGAGAGTGACTAGTGAAGCTGTTGTACTTGCTTCATTGCTTAAGTCTCCAGTATTTATTTATTTTTGAAACGGAGACAAAAGCTTTGCCTCATCCATTAAATAAGAGAGAATAGAGTTAGTTACAAACAACCCGAGTACACGGCATGCGGATTACTTGTGTAATAACAAAGACCCTAGTTTTTTAGCACCGACGATGATCCAAAGGTTAGCCTCGGTAGCTTCAGGCTGTGTATTGTTGGTGTTGAAAAGGAGAAACTGTGCAGCAGAGGGAGGGGCAGAACAGGGAGAACAACAAGGGGCGAGCAACACACTGCACTGCAGCAATGATGCTTCTTTCAGGTGAGGTGCGTGCACTGGATCTTACGACCTGCATGACCGGTTTGGTCGAACACGTACGTACGAGGAGAGGGAGGACCAGATCTCTGGCACGCAGATATATAACTCCTTCACCCTTGACCCTTGGATTGGATTATTGATCTGCTTCCTCCAAACCAAATCTTCAATCATGGCAAGGCTTCGACTGTATGACAACTGACAAGGCTTCCACTGTATGTAGGTGTATTTTTTTTTCATCATATAGACAAGACATGGCATGTCGACCGTGCCAAAACGATTTTGGGAGACTCGTCTTTGCGTGAGCGCGTTTGATGATGAAATCAGCCGCCGGCCATCGCCATCTAGGCCGGGGGAGCAACTTGGAGGAATGGGAAAAGAATGATCTCTTGCTTGCTGTTACCGGCGGTTTTCCCTTTCATCATCACATCTCCCTTTCTAGCATGGGCTGAAAGCCACATCCTAAGTGCCATCTCCTTGTCATGGCACTGAAATCAACCAATGAAACAGTGTCATTGTAGAGACAAGTGCAAGTCTCTAACTGGTATCACAAATAACCCTCGCCTACACGTGCATGTCGCCGGCCTGCTGTTTATAACATCCAGCTGCAAAAAAGCGTTTAATTCCGATCGGTTTCACGTGCATGTCGCCGGCACTGAAATCATCCGATCGGTGGCCTCTACAGCGCCGCGTCGCGATTTGATAGAGGCCACCGCTGCAATTGGCAATGGCACAGCGAATTTTCTTCCCTCAAGGGGACTGCAGCGAGACGGCGAGAGACAGCACAGAAAATTCGCAGCTGCGAGTGTGGTGCCCATGGTCAATGATGCCATGCCGTGCATTCCCCGAAGAGTCGGGAGGCTTGCGGGTAGATGTGGAAGCCGGGGATCGGGGGCGTCGTCGACACGCGCGCGGCGACTCCGCCAGCACCAGACGAGAAAACGTGGACGAGCCGGTGTTGGCCGTAGTCACGGCGGCGTTGATGAGCCTGTGCTGACAAGGGTTCAACCCTAGGTAGAACAGGGCCTCCCTCGTTGCCGCCGCGACGCGGGCGTTGGTGTCCTCCTGCTGTGCGGTGGCGGCGAGAGCGGCGACGGCTGCTGCTTCTTTCCTTGCGTCCACCGTGTGCCTCCGGCCCTTCCTCTTGACCGACTGCATGCCCTGCTCCTCGGGCACCAGCTCGGGACAAAGACAAAGGATTGGAGGTGAAAGGAGGGAATCACCCGCTGGTTACGGTGCATGGTGGCGAGGCGACGACGACGTCGCGCGCGCAGCCGGGGAAACTACTAGTGCATGTCCGTTCTGGGGCCCCGCGAAAGGCCCACCGCTGACAGTTCGTTCGTCGCCTCCTAAGTTAATTTAGTGCGTATGATTAGGCTAATTTATTTATACTATATGTGCAAGGCCCCTGTGATCATGACGGGATTACGGATGGTGCATCAGCGAGAAAAGCCTAGCTTTTTTTGAGCAGAAGAAAAATGGACTGAACCACGTACAGGCCCGCCGTAGGCACGTCGCCACGTCGGCCCGATTACGACGTGCTTATATATTGCTGACAGGCTTGGCGTTTCTTCTTTACAAGTTGCCGCACGAAGGAGGACTTCATCTTTTTTATGTGTGCTGTGTGTGGACGCACGTCGTGGTCACGCCAGGACCGACCCACAGTACGTACTCTCCAAGGACAATCCGGCCAGTTGCACGGACGGACCATATATGCATATATCTATGCCATGGCACCTACTGCGTACGTGCGTCGGTACGTGTAGGATAGGATATAGATATAGACTCATCATATAGTAGATAGGATAACCACCAGAAGACCACAACATCCCTGCGTTTGAAATTCTCGCTGCCCAGATTGCATGTGTTTTGTGTATCGGGTAATCGTTTTCGCTTTCAGCTGCTTTGACCTCTGGACGGGTCGGCCTCACGCCCTCGTCCCATCCTGCTGTCGTGTTTCACTCGCAATATATACCACGTCGGACAGCGAGAGAGAGAGAGACCACAAACTGTTCTTCTCATCTTGTTTCTGCAAACTGTTGAGTTCCCCAAGCGACCAAGTGGTGCAAAATATCGATGCCAACTTGCCAAGACCGGCACGCAGTAAGATATCAAAAAATAGCGATGTTTGCAGGATCGCGCTCTCTCCCCTCTCTCCTCAGTCAGAATACATAGCTAGCCGGCTTCTTCTCTGGGAACATGTACGCACGTACTCCAGTAGTGAGCAAGCACACGCAAGTGAGGACGGTCTCTTTTGGGTGCACTGCACAGGAATATGCTGTGTACTGTGTATATATGTGTGTGGCACTCCTCTCTTGCGTGCGCCTCGTGCCTGTCATCTTCCTTCATTTCATGCTCTTAGCTCTTACTCCCTCCGTTCCAAAATAGATGATCCAACTTTGTACTAAAGTTAGTATAAAGTTGGGTCATCTATTTTGGAACGGAGGGAGTACTTCTGGGTCCATGCATGGAGACAAAGTATTCTCAGCATGGTTATCCTAGCTACTCCTTGCCCTAGCACTAGAATTAGCAGGTGCTGATGAATCAGTGATGTATATGTAAGAATAACATGGCGGGAACGAGAGAATCGACCGTCAGCTCCTCCTCTCATCGCATGCAAGTTAATGGTCCACACTCTCTCCATAATTTCGTTGCATTAGCCAGTTCTCCGTCACTGCCAGGCTTGATAACGACGACGACGACGTACGGTCGACACTGCCATCCTTGTCCTGCCAAAGCTACATGTATATTTTACATTATTATTACTGATGATTACTCCTATGACATGCATGGTAGAATCATCGATCCTCCGAGATGCCCCGGTCACTTTCTACTAATTAACTAGACCCCCACTAGATTCTACGATGAGTGTGTAATTTGGCGCATGCATCATCATACGTACCACTGTTAGTTCGACCCGTTGTCCGGAGGAATCTTGACGTACGTATACGGATAATCGGGTAAGTATGTGTACCGCGAATCGCGATGCTTGGAGGAGGAAGAGGAATCTTTGTGTTCCCTCTCGGCCATCCCTGCATGCATGCATGCCTTTGAACGCGTCCTCCGCCCTGTGTGGTGTACGCGTGTACCTCCATCCGCCTCAGGCTGCAGCTGTGCAGAGACAGAGAGGAGGGGTTCGAATTCGACGAAGGTCCGTACGGGAGTAGGTCACGTGTGATCTCGCCGTCAGCTAGCAGTAATCTGCCCGCGCGTCCACGTTGCCGCCACGTCCGCCTGATTAAGACGTACTGCAAACAATCCTTTCGCTTCGTAGGTTCATCAAATCAGTCTGCTGCAGCTGGGAAACAAGAATACTACTCGCAGTCGTTGTACTGACGCTGTTGTTTTAGTCCACTCGTCGGAGAGTGCCTAGTGAAGCTGTTGTACACTTGTACTTGCTTCATTGCTTCAGTCTTCAGTACTGTTGGTGTTGCAAAGGAGAAACTGTGCAGCAGAGGGGGAGCAGAACAGGGAGAAGATGCCACTGGATCTTACGACCTGCATGACCGGTTTGGTCGAACACGTACGTACGAGGAGAGGGAGGACCAGATCTCTGGCACGCAGATATATAGCTCCTTCACCCTTGACCCTTGGATTGGATTATTGATCTGCTTCCTCCAAACCAAATCTTCAATCATGGCAAGGCTTCGACTGTATGACAACTGACAAGGCTTCCACTGTATGTAGGTGTATTTTTTTCCATCATATAGACAAGACATGGCATGTCGACCGTGCCAAAACGATTTTGGGAGACTCGTCTTTGCGTGAGCGCGTTTGATGATGAAATCAGCCGCCGGCCATCGCCATCTAGGCCGGGGGAGCAACTTGGAGGAACGGGAAAAGAATGATCTCTTGCTTGCTGTTACCGGCGGTTTTCCCTTTCATCATCACATCTCCCTTTCTAGCATGGGCTGAAAGCCACATCCTAAGTGCCATCTCCTTGTCATGGCACTGAAATCAACCAATGAAACAGTGTCATTGTAGAGACAAGTGCAAGTCTCTAACTGGTATCACGAATAATTCCCTCGCCTACACGTGCATGTCGCTGGCCTGCTGTTCAACATCCAGCTGCAGAAAAAAAGATTAATTCCAATCGGTTTCAGCTACAGCGCCGCGTCGCGATTTGATAGAGGCCGCCGTTGCAATTGGCAATGGCACAGTGAATTTTCTTCCCTCTGGGGAAACTGCAGCGAGCTGGCGAGAGACAGCACAGAAAGTTTGCAGAATCGAGTGGTGCACATGGTCAATGATGCCGCGCCGTGTAGCATACGGGGCTGACCTCCTCCGCTATATCGACACGACGGAACTTCAGAGGGAAAATAGAGGTTCAGAAGCTTCTGAATGGTGCAGCGGAAAGGAAGATGGAGCACGTGAGAGAACGGGCCTGAAAAACTGCTGAGGCCACATTCTGAACGGGGAGCGGTGCATTTTTGGACATTTCATGTACTTAAGATGTTACTCCCTCCATCCCGAATTACTTGTTGCTGCGACAAGTAATTCAGGTCAAAAGAAGTATTAAGCTGAGCATTACGACCAGCTGCAGCTCTGTATTGATACCAAACGACAAGGGGCGGGGGGTTGGGAAAACGTTTGAACACTATATTTCTCGAGCAAACCATCCGATCGCCTTCATTACAAAAGATTTTTACATGTATTCTCTCTACAAGAGCTATGGTGACAACAACCAACAACATCACAAAAAGAAGAAGAATGATCATTAACCACAAGACAGAAGAAGCAAGGGTGGGGGGCAACAACAAAATCAGGGGAGGGAGCCATATAATGAGCAGCGGTAAAATTATAACCAGATACATCTTTTTTCCGCATGGTTTACTTAATGCCGTCTTGTGTTTGCCCCCCGTATTGTAACACCATGTAAAAATTTGGTAAACCCAAGAAAGTTTAGCTTGCCGTCTGTTTTTCTGATCCAATCTTGCACGATGGAATAATGAGTCGGAGCAAGATTTAGTTCCTGCATACAAATGGGGAGGCCAGGTTAGCTACTCTGTGGCACGAGAACCTAAAGGCCATCCTATGCTCCCAAGCCCGACTGAGACAAATGCTGTTAAAATTACTGTGATTCTACATACCTGAGCCAACTCCTCGACTGATATGACTCGGTTGCCCTCCTGTTCAAAGTGCTGAAAAGCTGTTCCAGCAATCTCCTCCCATCTGTCCAGGGCCTCAAGCTGGTAAGGGCTTATAGCTGCGGCACAGAATTCTTCGAAATCCATACTCCTGTATGCAAGTGGTTCCAACTGAGAGAAACAAAAACGAGGTCAGCAACTTTGACTACTAATTACACAATGTTATAACAGGAAAACAAAAACAAAACAAAATACAATTTGGATTAAAAAATGGAACTTGTCCAGTAATATGAATGGTCAAACAGATATGTTGACTGGGCGGTTGCATAATTCATGCTATCCAGCAAAACTAATCAAAGTATGCTAGAATTATGGTTAACAGTATTAAAAAAGGCAAACTGTGTCTACATGTGTAAGATTTCAAAGGGAAACCATTAATTGACACCACCCCAGATAGGATGATCAAAACCCTTGCTATCAAACTCCAAAATACAGTGCATAACTTTTTTTTCGAAATAATACAGTGCATAACTAGATAAGAAGTAATGAATCAAATGCGGTAAAAAACAAATTAACCCTCTATAGAAGCACCAATTATGTTAGTTGGACAACTATGTTCTATGATAATTTGGCATGTCTTAATTCAAAGTTTTCAACACAGGCGCCAGATTATTATGATATTAGTAGCAGTGCCAAAGTAACCAAAGAGGAAACCATCCATTGCTTATGGCCAGTAAATAAAGACCCTTACCGCATGCAAAAACTCAAGAATTCTTGATTCCTTCATTGCATCAGTTAGATACCGCGTTAAAGCCTGGATAAGACCATGAAACACTATGATTAAAAGGTTGTAATAAACATACATGGAGATAATTTATCATGTCATTTCATCAGGCGCCAATATAAGTTATCCACATTTCTTCATCCTTATTAAATACATCCACTCATGGTTTTTACAAGCACCAAGAAAGTTTTCTTAGAATTGAACTCTGAATGATAATTTCTATTACGACATGTAAATAAGTGCAAAACATCGCACTGCAGTACTCAGATAAAAATCTAGCACCACCATCACTCATGTATCACTAAACCATATTGTTACAGTGATGGTAAACGGTTGCAACATTTGAATTTCAAATGTGTAAATGTCTGACAAAAATAAACACAGCGAGTAATCAGTAAGAGCATCTCACCGTCCGAAAGTTGTCAAGTGACACGACTCCATCTCTAGGTTCAAGTAGATCAAACTGTAGCCTAAGATACAAGAGTTCGTCATCCTTTAAAGCCTTGGATAATGCCTGACGTAAAGAGCTAACTGTTAGAACCTTCTGATTGTCAATAAGAGCAAATGTTCTGCTTATGGTCGAAGTTACACCACAACTCTGGTACAAACTCGTATAAAAGAGTTACATGGGGAAGATTGGAAGAAAATGTCTAAGCAATACCAGGACGAATAAAAGTATCATTCAAAACACCCCATAGGAACAAGCATGCAATCCTAAATAGTACTCCCTCCGTTCCGAAATATAAGTCTTTTAGACATTTCAAATAGACTACAACATACGGATGTATGTAGACATATTTTAGAGTCTAGATTCACTCATTTTGCTCCGTATGTAGTCACCTATTGAAATCTCTAGAAAGACTTATATTTAGGAACGGAGGGAGTAAAATGAAAGATAAAATTCATTGGATTGGCAAAAAGCTTAGTTAGCATATATCAAAACAGGAAAGAGATTCGCATTGGCACACTGACACACATAAGTAGGATCCTGCTTGGACAAAGATGGTCTACCCCACCCATGCACATTTAGCTCATCACTATCAGTAAGATCGATAAAACTCCAAAAAAACACTTGGAAACAAACATAATGTCATGGGAGTCAATGGTGTACCTTTAGCGCCAAACGTTTAAGAGGAGTGGCACGAAGGTATTGCTTAATTAATCTGTAGACAAGAATATCCAGCGGAATCTGTCTTTGGTCATCCCGCAACCAAGGGTGAGCTGCAGAAAAAGACGGAATATGTTTGTATTACGGTCTCAGTATCAATACTATACATATGGTTATTTTTTCATAAAATAGACTACCAAAAAAGGCTTCACAAAGAAAACACAAAATGAGTACTGTGACATCACACAACAATACTTAATAAGCAATTCTGACAACTTACTCAATGCCTGGACAGCTGTCATTCTTTTGCGGTAATCCTTGTTAAGAAATCTTTTCACAAAATCCTTAGCTTCAGCTGACACTGAAGGCCATGGTGAATCATCAAGGTTGGGATCAGCTCTCAATACAGATCGGAAGATTCCAGATTCTGTCCGTGCCCAAAATGGCCGACTACCACAGAGCAGAATGTATGTTATGACACCTATACTCCAAATGTCTGCTTCCATACTGTATGATCTGTGTAGAACCTCTGGGGCAACATAATATGCACTTCCAACAATATCATTGAGCCTTTCATCTGCATTATATAACAAGAGTATCTGGTAAGCTAAATAAATATGTAGCAGCATTTAGGTGGAAAATAGCACAAAGTTCATTCCAAGCACTGTTTCCTGAAATATATATGCTAGCACATATCAAAACATGAAAGAGGTTCCCACTGGAACATCAACAGGACAACAGCTATGTCAAGCTATAAGCATTAGGTGAATTGTATTATCATATGCAGATTGGAGGTAGCAACCACAATATGGCCAATAACCAAATGTTTTTATATAACTCAAAACCATGCAAAAGTCGCACGTAAAAATTTAGATACAGATACTCAATCAATTTTCATTTTATTGTTACTATTTCACGCCAATCATCAAGCTGCAGCATATGACAATGTACCATTTTCTTGACACGATCGTTAAGGTAATATCTTTATTACTGCAAGACACTAAATCTTAATACTAAATTATCAACATGATCTCTTTTTCAGTTAGCAGTTTAACTAATTAACAGACAAGTTATGAGATCAAAATGGCAATGCAAACCAGTTCCACAAGTCGAAATACACAGACAAAGGTAAAAAGGACATTATATCTCCGCGATCATACTGTTCGTTTCTATCGCAGTCAAGATACTTTAACTAAAACATTCCATCAAAATCAAGATACTCATCTTAGGATATAGATAAATATAAGGCAGAAAGGATGTGAACAGATGGAGATGAGAATCTTGTTTATTTATCCGGTGAGATGGTAGAAAGCTGACATAAAAAATGTAAGCTAAAGAGACCATCCTCTAATAAATCTATGATGTTCCTTCGAAAGACTTCTGCAATTATTTCATTTTTAGCATATTGTCTTGTGATGTCTGGCTGCCACATAGAAATCACGCAAATGTAACTACAACGTACAATGTGGCGAGTGGGGAAGTAAGAATGTTGGTTTTACCAAATAGAGTGTCAGTTCCTGAAGAGAGTTCATCTTAACCTAAGTAAAATTCAGCATTTATGCTCACATTAGCTGGATGCAGATCCTATGTGATTGCAATGTGATGAATACCAGTTTTAATCGAAACATTTTACCAGGAAGCGATTTAAAATTGATGGTAAAGTTGCACTACGAGGGTTACTCACACAGTGAGCTCTGAATAGAGTAGCTTCACTTATTCAAGAACATTAGTTTTCTGGATATGCCATATAACAAGTTGACTGTCAAGTTCCAACGGATGGGAATTTTTGGCTTCATCAGAAACACCAGGTCATAGTTCGTAATATACTAAAAGATGTACTGATATTTACCATGGTAGGGATGTCGAATCATTCAAGCAAAGCGGCCAAAGTAGCACAACAAATCACACCCAGTGTTTCTTTGCTAAGTTGCTTCATGTCATCATGTGCACTTTCTTTTTACAATAATAAGCAATTAAGCAGGAAAGAGAGATATCCAATAAAAAGGAAACAAATAGAACAGAAATGGGATTTGCTTGATCAAGGTGACGATCCCTTTAATAAGCTTGTAGCACATTTTAGTGCATATAAAGATGAAAATCAGTTTACTATACCTGGTCTGATGAAATCAGAGAGACCAAAATCAATCAACTTCATGGGCGCATTTTCATCTCTTGTTGTGAAAAGGAAGTTCTGTCCAAATGAAAATAACTATGTCACTAGATGTGGTTTATTATTTGACAGGATTTGGAGGCTACAGGCATAATAAATGTCCCTTGGAAGAAAGAACAATGGAATGCAATGGGATAAGATGGCAGAGAAGGAATCCCTAAAATACACAGAAAATAGTTTTTGAAGAATTCAAAGGGTACCTCTGGCTTCAAATCGCGATGCACTACTCCCTGAAGATGACAAAAGGCCACTACACTCAAAATCTGTACAACTATCGCTTTAGCATCTTCTTCTGTGTATCTCCCACCTCTTCAATAGTTCAAGTTCGCATCCTTGGTAAGTATTAGTAAGAGATATTGCTAGTTTGCAGTGGATGAAGAAATTGCAAAAAGTACCTGGCTAATATTCTGTCTAGCAATTCTCCACCCTCACATAATCTGTTAAAGGGAAACAAGATGAGAAAAATGCTGCCTGGCACACGTTACAAAAGATGCCGTAAATAATGCTTATTTACAATGATAGTACATCCAAAGATAGATAACATAGTTATTAAGTAGAGGCACGAGAAAGTGTTTTTCAGACATGTGAGAAGAATATGAGATCTCTTATGTATTAGAGGAGGACAAATTATAAGCAATTAAAATGGCATATAAAAAGGACATAAAAACATACTCCATGACAATGTAGACATTGAGGGCATCCTCACATGCATCATAGAATTTGACAAGATTGTTGTGACCTGATAGAGCTTTCAAAATCTTCACTTCCCTACGAACATCTTCGATGGAAATGGCTGTTGTCATCTGTCAAACACAAAAGCAAATTGCTTAATTTATTAAGTAGTGCTACCCAAATGAGGAGCTGACCGGGAAATACTTTTTTCAGTTGCATAGTTGTCTTCTACTATTAAGAATATCTGAGATTATTTTCCAAAAGTGCTAGTAACTGTACGAGATTTACAGGTGGCATTTTCGAAAGGCTACATGCATCATTGCATGTAGTCATAAAACGAGAGGGAATAAATCAACCATCAGTACAGTCAGATTTATTTCCAAATTGTGCCACTTACAACCCTCAGCGTTTGCTGTCTTCAAATTTGCATGCAATATTTGATTGTATAACAAAACTGTCATTTCTCAACAAGAACTTTATAATTATTTTTAGAAACCGGACTAAGCATGGATCAAATGTTAGAGATGGAACACCAGAGCTCACATCAGTAACTATGCTACAGTTTAATTCATTGTTATTTCACACAATTATTTGATGTGAAATTACAAGAGTATTGCCCTGCACAAAGTAAAGCTGCCTATGAACAAATGATGTCCTGTGATGTCTTTTTCGCCTTTGGAATAGTAGCAGGAGCTTTAGAGAAGGATTTTTTTTAGGCAAGTCAGAGCTCTGTTAAACATGGGTGGCCCAATTAATGATAGGATTAATCATCGCGGCTTACACCAACGCCTCCAGGCCCACTGCAAAATCCTAATAAGTTAGTATAACAAGATGCCAGCTATTGGAGTACAACATGGTCTGCCAGTCGGGCCATGTTTACCAAACATCATTGTTTGGCCAGCGAACGTACAGAATGTATTAAATATCAACATGTGTTTTCTGAAAACATGAATGCATCACCTAAATCTAGAAGTCTAAAAGTAAAGCAGTCCAGTGCACAACAGTACATTCTGATCCCACGGGCAGAACAATAAAAACCACCAAACAATTAGGCATTGGCTAAATACATCCCTGATGTTCTAAGAAGATATGTTAACCATCTTTTATTTTTTAGCGATTGGATCAATCCAGGATTCAGATCATGGGTATACCATGCCTGCTCTATGAAGTCCCTGACAGTTGATGCCACCTACAGGACAACATAGATCATTCTTTCCGATACTGTTCAATTGAGCAATGCCACCCTCCAGTGTCTTTTCGCCTAATAAACTTTAACCTCGTAGCCTCCTTGGATATTTCTTCACTTCATAGATATCTATCCTGCTGATTGCAAATGGCAAATGGGCCTGATATTTCCAACTCTGTGATCAAAACTAACAATACCGACAGGGTTGAAACGGCATCTCTTGTATTCTTCAGATGACTGACTACTGGGACTATAGTACAATAATATCATTATCAGCTTTCCCTGAGAGTGTTGCAAAATCCACCTCAAAATCTACAGGCATTAATTAACTATAAACGAAGGAGAGGCCTGGCGCAGTGGTGAAGTACTTCCCACTTGTGCCAAGAGGTCCTGGGTTCGACGCGGCCTCTCTGCATTGCATTGTGCCAGGGTAAGGCTTGCCTCGTATAATCCTTCCCAAGACCCAAATTGGTGTGGGAGCTTCTAACACTGGGTCTGTCCTTTTTCTATTAACTAACTATAAACAAAAAGGAGAGGTGACAAGGTAGGTTAGGACTTAGGACATGTACTGCTGATTTGTTAGAATATCATTTATCGTTAGCAAGAATAGGGTAGGCCACCAAGAACATTGTACTAGTCTAACGCCTAAAGTTTCTACGTGCATGCACATTATATTGATCTAAGATTCAGATAATTTTCAGCTAGAATTGAAACCCACCTTAAACCATCTAAAACCTTAATTCATACCACGAAGAAACAATTAAATATATACAATAATACAATCTTCAACCATCCCAAATCTAACTACGTACTCCTACATGGGAAGAACACTGTAGAAATTTTTAGTAAGAATTAACCATGTTATGGTATAATATTAATTTCTCTGGTACAATCTAACTTTCTAAGAGTTGAAATCCTCAACCCAACAGAAAAACGTGAAGCATTAGTTTTAGTCTATAAATTGTACATGAGCCTATAACCACATCAATTAGACAACTATGTAAATTTCCCATATTCCCGTTCGCGCCAAGATTCAGCGACAAATCTAAGAGTGATCCTAAAATTTACAGAGTAAAAAATGAATCACCACAGTGCTCGTGTCGTTCAATCTCGATCATTCAGATCATCAACAGGCACCATATATTTCCCTTACTAGCTATGCAATGGCGCGAAATGCATGGCGGTTACGGCAACGGAAACGGCTTACATTTGAAAAAAATTAAATCCCACAGTTGAAGCTTGAAATCAGCATACCACCACAGGTCCCTCACCTTAGCTTTGGAGATGATCTTGACGGCGACGGTCTGGCCCTTGTACTCGCCCTTCTTCACGACGGCCGAGCAGGTGTGCCCGAAATGGCCCCTCCCCACCTCCTTCCCGAGCTCGTATTTGGCCCCGAAGTTTTTCCCGAATCCGAACGTCTTGTCCAATGGCCTTTCCGCTTCCGCTCCATCCGCGACGGCTCCAGCACCTGGTCCAGCAGCAACCGCGCCTTCCTCCGGAATCGGCCCTTCCTTAGGCTTCCCTCCGCCCAGCCTTTTGGCGAGCGTGGCCTTGATGTGCTTGGCCGGCGAGGGCGGCGGGAAGGGGCGCTTGAAGAACCTCCTGGGCGTGGACCTGGCCGGCGAGGGCGACACCCCGGCCGGCAGCGGGCTGGTGCCCCCCGCGGGGTAGGGGCTGGGCCAGGCGACCCCGGGCGTCTGGTGCACGGGCGTAGTCGATCCGGACTTGCGGCGCCGCGGGGTCCCGGCCGCGGCGGCCGGCGTGGGCTGGCGCGGCGGCGGCGTCTGCGGGGCGCCGTTCGCCGGGGGCGGCGAGTGCGTCTCCGCCACGACCCCGAAGTCGTCCTCCCCGGCCCCGCCGCGCGCGGACGCGCCCTTGCCGTAGCACTGCCCCATGGCCGGGCCCCCGCCTCGGCCTGCCGGAGGCGGAGGACCGCTCGGGCTAGGGTTAGGGTTTGGGGCCTAGCTCGCTAGCTGGCCCAGGCCCGAACACGGCGGCCGCACCGGCGCGCGCGGGCGGGAGGGGGGGAGGGGGGCGGGTCGTCGCCCTCGTCGCGAAGGCAGAAATGTGGGGACGAAGAGGGGGAGGAGGAGCGAGGGGGAGAGAGAAAATGGCGTCGTGTTTCTCTCTCCTCGCCCCTCGGGTAACAGCCGGGAGAGGCAAGCGAGGGAGGCGACTGTAAAACCCGCCGCCCCGCCAGGGGGCTGAACGTAAAAAGGCCGCGCGGGCGCGATGGAGAAAGTGAGATCTCCCCTCGCTCTCTCGCTCGCTCGTACGGGGAGACAAAATTCAAGTGTAACGCCTTTCTGGTCCGTGGGGCCGGGCCGGGCGGGCCCCGCCCGTCATCGGCGTGCGGCGGCGCGTACCCCGGCCGTGCGTGGAAAATTCGAAAGGAGGCGGATGGGATGGGCGAGGTGGCGGTAGTAAATGCGGGGTGAGTGACAGGTGGGGGCGGGTGGGGCGTTTGGTGTTGCGTGCGACGCGACGGAGCTCGTTCTGTTCTGTCCTCGGTGGCCGTGTGAGGGTGAGGGCAGTTGGTGGCACCGTTGTCCACTTGTACCCGTTTTTATCACAGCGGGAGACCTGCCCGTTTTCGGTGTGGGAGTGGTTGATGATTCAGGCTGGCCGTTTTAATGGATTTTAGTGTTGCCTTCCTGGTTTTAGGTGATCTTTTTCTTTCTTTGCGCTGCTTTTCTTTTTGTTTGTTTGATTTGATTGATTGGTTGATTGAAAGTCAGGAAAACGATTCATGTCGGCCCAAAATTGCTCCCACATAAATGGAGTATGTAGTGAAAAAAATCAAGGATTTCCAATGTTCAAGGTAGGGGGGTTTTGCCCGCTTGAATATGCTGGCGTTTGTTGCAGGATTTCCAATTTGGTTCCGAACTGGTTGCGGATTTCATCGACGGGTTGCAACTTTTTTTTAACAAAGGTCGCTTGTTGGTGCATGCTCATGCAACCGATCGGCATCAAGATGTGGTTCATAATTGGTGGATAAAACCTTCAAACAAGACTGGAGTCATTACATGCATCTTCTGTCGCGAGCAGGTATGCCCCGTTTCAAGAGAATTGCGAGTGGTATGGCCCCACTGCAAAACCCACCACTTGCATCCATTCTCCTATTACCCGGTGGTGATACTAGAAACAACCTCTTTCACGACAAGTGGTGTAATTCATTTCGAACTCCTATATTATATGAATTCTTCTGTAAACACAGGAAAAAAAGAGTTTTTCCGGCCACACATGACATGGATTTGCAAATATAGTCGTTCTAGTGGTCAGAGCTAGGCATCACTCCATCATCATTCACCTTCACTGACATTTGGTGGATGAAGCCTCGCGTTGCTTATTGATCCAATCTAAGCCCACGCGATCCTCACATTCCTTTAGAAAATTTGGGCTAATGCCAAGGCTTTCCATGGGTATTGACAAGACAACTATTAAGGTCACCGACGTTGTATATAATCAAACATTTTGGTCACATAGGTTTAGAGTAACTAATGAAATGTGTTGACATGTTTGTCGAGACTACCTAGCCTAGTGGATCATCCTCGCATGTTTTAGCTAACATGTCAACTAGCCAAAATTTCCAAAGTTGACTAGGCTCTCATATCCTAAATGCCATGTACTTTTAAGCATGATTTCATATATTTTAAAGTGGCAGAGTATATAGTTTGCACTTCTTTACAACAGTAGTACTCGCTTCACATCACAAACAAGTCACACTTTTGGGTATTGATGCATTCTTCAAGATATAATTTTGACCATTAATTTGTATTAATATATGTGCAAAACCCACGAGAATATAGTATTATAAAAAGACAAATATATGCATGTGATTTTTAACTTTTTTGCATGAAATTAAAATGCTATTTGTAGTTAATGATTTCAAAATTTGTCTGAAATGCATGTTTGAAACGTCAAGTGTTTTTGATATGGAGAAAGTACTTATTATTGTAAGTAGCGAAGTAACATCTTAGACAATAACTCTGACGACATGCCCAATTATAAATGTAAGCAGTACTCCATCCAACTAGAGATACATAGGACACATAATTTGCGTATGGAGTGTTTTGGATTGTAGTCAATACATACCCTACCTATTTTATTTTATTTTATTTTAGTCATGACCAAAAAATTGGTGCGTGTTTGGATGATTGCTATTATGTTGGCTTGCCCATGACTATTTGGCAACTATAGCCCAACTTATTAGCCCGGCAATGATAGGGTCTTCAGAAATATCAGACCTTCTTTTAGAAGGTGGAGGGCCAGTTTTAATATGATATCTCCCTCCTAGCCCATAGGATTGAGTCCAAATTCAAGGAAGACCTCATCAGATGGATTTCCTTTTTACCTCCTTGAGGTTAGTTTTGCCTTAGTGGGATTTGTTAGACCTTTTCTTTTGGGTCCCTTTGGACTATGTAATTCTTGTACATTTGTATCTATTTTGGAATAAAATTTTGTTGTGGGGGTTTTCCCTACAGTCACTGGTCAAAAAAAAAATATTAGCCCAACTTTTCTTCCGAATAATGCCAGACCAAAATATCGGTTCATCAAATGTTTGATAAGGCTAACTGGGGCTCAAACAAACGTACCCAGAGTCAATGTTCGAAACTTTAACCACTAACACACGTGAAAGCACATGGACTGAATTTGCAAGAGTTACATTACTGCAATTGCCTTTGTTCTATTATATAATATTTCCATGTTAAAATAGTTCATATTGACTTGAATTAAGTCAAACTTTTTTCGCTGCAAAAGATAAAGTTATGTCAAACTTTGTTAAGTTTAACCAAATATATAGAAAATTTATCAGTGTTTCCAGTAACATGTCAATATTACAAGTGACGGTGTCTTGAACTAGGGGGTACTCACCACGTCGTCTCCCGATTATGTGGATCGGGCCGAGGACCTCCCATGGAGGTTCACTATTGGGCTACTTTGGGCAGCCCATGAAATATACGAGGAAGATTCCACAAGACTTGGTGATCAAGACAAGGACTCCTCTCCACCAATGTACTCGACTAGGACTGTTGTTATCCTTGGTCTCTCATACATTATATAAGCCAAGGACAGGCTAGTCGATAAATCATATCCATACAACCATTCATACATTCATCATACCCCCTAGGGTTTAGACTTCAACTCACGATCTTGTGGTAGATCAACCCTATACCTTGATACTTCCATAATTTAAACAAGAGCGGGACGTAGGGTTTTACCTTCGTAGAGAGGGCCCAAACCTAGGTAAACTTCGCGTGTGTTCTCTCTTGTTACACATCGATCCGATCTAACAGCTCAGGCCTCCCAATCCGAGATCTGCCGGTTTTGACACCGACAACAAGATTCAACATAAACTGTATTTTATTTACTATTTGGATTTTAGTGTTGCCTTCCTGGTTTTAGGTGATCTTTTCTTTCTTTCCGCTGCTTTCTTTCGGTTTGATTTGATTGAATGAAGGCAGAAAAACGAAAAGCTAACATTCATGTCGGCCGAACATTGCTCCCACATAAATGTTTAGTCATATATAGTGTTTTTCATGGATTTCCAATGTTCAATGTAGGGTTTTTTCCCACTTGTGTATGTTGGTGTTTGTTGCAAGATTTCCAATTTGGATTCCGAGCCGGTTACAGATTTCATCGTGAGGCTTCAACTTTTTTAACAAAGGTCGCGTGCTACTATGCATGCACGTGCAACGGGTCGGCATCTATAGATGACTAGTTCATAATTGGTGGATAAAACCTCCAAACAAGATTGGAGCCGTTTGCATGCATCTCCTGTCGCGAGCAGGCAAACAACGATGGTAATCCCCATTCCGAGAACATTGTGAGCGGTACGACCCCGCTGCAAAAACCACTGTTTGCATCCATTCTTTCTGTTGCCCGGTGGTGATGCTACAAACAACTTCTTTCACGACAAGTGGTCTAATTCATTCCAAACTTCTATATTATCTGAATTCCTCTATAAACACATAAAATTAAGCATGTTTTTGGGCCACAAATGACATCGATTTGCGAATATAGTCAGTATAGTGGGCAGAGCTAGGAATTACTCCGTCATCATTCACCTTCACTAACATTTGGTGGATGAAGCCTCACATTGCTTATTGATCCAATCTAAGCCCACGCGATCCTCGCATTCCTTTAGAAAATTCAGGCTAATACCAAGGCTTTCCATGGGTATTTACAAAACAACTATTAAGGTCGCCAACATTGTGTATAATCAAACTTTTTGGTCACATAGGTTGAGAGAAACTAATGAAAAGTGTTGACATGTTTGTCGGGGCTACCTAGCCTAGTGGATCGTCCTTGCATGTTTTAGCTAACATGTCAACTTGCCAAAATTTCCAAATTTGACTAGGCTCTCATATCCTAAATGCCATGTACTTTTAAGCATGATTTCATATATTTTTAAGTGGTGGAGTATATATTTTGCACTTCTTTACAACTGTAGTACTCCCTTCACATCACAAACAAGTCACATTTTGGGGGTATTGATGCATTCTTCGAGATATAATTTTGACCATTAATTTGTATGTAATATGTGTGCAAAACCCAGAAAATATAGTATTCTAAAAAAACGAGACAAATATATGCGTGTGATTTTTTATTTTTGGTATGAAAAATTAAAATGCTATTTGTAGTTAATGATTTCAAAGTTTGGATGAAATGCATGTCTGAACGTCACGTGTTTTTGATAAGGAGAAAGTGCTTATTATTGTAAATAGCGAAGTAACATTTTAGACAATAACTCTGACGACATGCCCAACTATAAATGTAAGCAGCACTCCATCCGACTAGACATACATAGGACACATAATTTGCGTATAGAGTGTTTTGGATTGTAGTCAATACATACCCTACTAATTTTATTTTATTTTATTTTAGTCATGACCAAAAAAATTGGTGCGTGTTTGGATGATTGCTATTATGTTGGCCTGCTCATGACTGTTTTGCAACTGTAGTCCAACTTATTAGCCCAGTTAATACTGTCAGCTTTTTTCTAAATAATGTCGGCTATTTCCTTTGCGAACGAAAAAGCTTGACCAAAATACCTGTTAGTCAAATTTTTAACAAGGCTGACTTGGGCTCAAACAAACGTACCCAGAGTCGATGTTCCAAACTTTAACCACTAATACATGTGAAAGCGCATGGATTGAACTTGCAAGAGTTCCATTATTGCAATTGCCTTTTTTCTATTATATAATATCTCCATGTTAAAATAGTTCATATTGACTTGAATTAAGTCAAACTTTTTTCATTGCAAAAAATAAAGTTATGTCTAACCTTGTTAAGTTCCCCCCGCAATTTTTTTTTGTTAAATTTGACCAAATATATAGAAAAATTATCAGTATTACAGTAACATATCAATATTACAAGATTCAACATAAACTATATTTTTATTTACTACTCCCTCCGTCCCAAAATAAGTGACTCAACTTTGTACTAACTTTGTACTAAAGTTAGTACAAAGTTGAGTCACTTATTTTGGGTATTAAAGTTAGTACAAAGTTGAGTCACTTATTTTGAGACAAAATTAGTACAAAGTTGAGTCACTTATTTTGGGACTGAGGGAGTATTTGGTAGTATATATGTCGATATATTTTCTCTATAAACTTGATCGAACTTTATCTAATTTTGACTCGGGAGTCAGGACAATACTAATATGCACCATATTTTAACACGGATGAATAACCTTTGTACTATTTTAATGCATATCATAAGCAACAAAAAATCACAATATAAACCGTCGTCGGAGGCCGTGAAGAGCCAAGCAAATTTTTTAATATCAGACGGGTCGAGTGGTAAATCAGGTGTTGGTTTGCCCATTTCCTTTTCTTTTCCTTTTCTGAGTTGATGATTTGCCCATTTTCCGCATCAATGACTGGAGCATTGATCATCCAAGACCAAGAATAGTCAGATGGTTGTTCTAAACTTCTCTTTCAAAGCATATTAGCACCGCGACCTGGCATCAAATTGCTGTTAGAATTTGACCACGGAAGCGAGCGTGCGTCTTTTTGAACTTTGGCTCCTTGGTCGCCTTTCAGGCTGCGGTGTCCACGTGACACTTGTGCGGTGGCGTGTCTCGGATGCAAGGCAAACCGTGTTGACATTTCCAGCTCGGCCGCACCGATCAAAGGCCACCTTGTCTGACCCTTTCGTTTCAAACGTAACAGAGGACTAATCGCTAGACCAGTACTGGTAATATGTTTTTCGCTGAACAATCGTGTCGTTTTAATTTTCTCTCGGCCGGGTCTTGAGAAAGTTGGCCATCTGCCAGGCTATATACGCAAGAAATTAAAGCCCTCGAGCCTTGATACGGGATAATGGGAACGAGGCCATATTCCACGACGAAAGAAGAGTTCAACCGCGAAGACGGGGCAGCACTACGTGTGTGGACATGGTCGTGCGCCACCTGACTGACCATTTCTTTAGTGCCCTCTTGAAAAAGCAAAGCTGCACACGATCATCAACGACGAAACAGCCGAGCATGTGCTAACATGTGTGCAAATTTGGTGCCGAAACCCCGCGACTAAAACCGACTCTGTTTCAGGCAAAGAGACGAGCAGGTTATGCGCACCAGAAGTGTGTAGACAAAGCTGCCAGTGCCGAGCCGTCGCTAGCAGTATCCCTCGGACTGCGATAGATCATCCACGCGCCGATTATGCAGTGAGTGTGTGTATAACCTGGACATCAAGATACGTACCCACCCTACAGTAACCATCTCAGAATCTCAGTTCACGACGACCGGGACGAGACCATGGCCGGAGAGTACGGCTGCGGCGCACCGGAGCTGTCACCAGATCTCCTGTTTTTAGCGGAATCTGGCGGGTGCGCGGCCGGGCCTGCCATGTCCGGTGCGTGCGACTTGATGGCCTGAAACCGAGCGATCAATAGGAGATTTTGCAGGGCCGGACCGGACGGGCTCGGTCGCTTTCTTCGCCGTGGTATAGAGACGGTTCGAGGGGATCCAAATGGCCGGGCGCATCTTTCGGGGAGAACTTGTTTTCGCTCCTCGCAGATCGAAAGTGATACGACCCATTGCTGTCCGGTTTACCGTGAAAGGGTAGAATGATGTGAATTGCTTTTATGTTTTTTGTAGATAAGAACGAGAGATCTAGTAGCCGAGTCCAGCAATTCATCATGAAAGAAATGAAAGATCAATGGCGGGGCTGTACAATTATATTGGGCAGGCTGGACTAAAAGAAAGCGCATAATTTCTGCTCGCAAGGACTAGTCTGGTGTTCATCGTTTTCGTCCTGGGTTGGGCTGCCTACAAACTGGTTTTTAAACTTAGCTTTCGCACCAAAACAAGAACCTTGACAAATGTGCTCGCATTTATATGGATTTATTTCAGAAACTTCAGCGATATTCCTTCAGTGGTATACTGACATATCTGTTGATTAAAAGGTGTTTACGCTCGTATTGTCTTTTGTCAAAAAAAGAAAAGAAACCTTGACAACGAGTATATAGGCGACCCGGTATGACCATGGCATTCCCGTCACAAAGCCCCGATATTGGGGACATTTTTCGCCGCCACCTGTCCCGATACGAAAGGGGCACCAGCGCAAGTTGGCTCCACCTCTGAGCTTGGGGCGACACACATGAAGCGAGAGGGGGCTAGAGGCGAGGGGGGGTGCAGATCAACGTGAAGTTGTGTGCAACTTTTTCTATACATTTTCGGATGTTGATATAATAATTATGATTGGTTGATTTTGAGAGGCATTTAAAGCTTTTTGAGTTTAATATTTTAAAGAGAGGGGGAAAAAGGACTTTCCCACGTGTTTAATTTGAGATTTTCTTTGCTTCTCAGGTATTTAAATCCAATCCCAATTCAAAAAATAATTGGAAGGCTTGAATATTTAACTATATCTTATTTGATGTTATTTAAAACCATATTCCAATTAAAAAAACAAAATAAGAGAGATAACATAACGTCAAATATTAAAGGATTGGAAATGTTTGTAAATGTTCATTTTTGAAGAAATTAGGGTTTCATCAACTGATCATATGATTACAGCCGTTTTGGAATGGACTCCCTAACTTCCAAAGGAACATTTCCCAACCAACAGCCATGCGCTGTTGACCTCTACCTAATGTGGCCATACCATGGCTAGCATAATTTTGAGTGCAGCTCTTAACAAGGTTCATTGACCGTTCTCCTTCCATGAGGGCCTTGACTTCCTTCACTATGTGTGCATACCTTGACCTATCATAAAAGCACTATTCAACAGAGAAACACCCTCGGCATAATTGTACTCCATCACGATCGGGAGTTGAGACCACTAGAGTGCTAGATAGGGGCGGACCCAATTGTGCTTCATCACGATTGGGAGTTGAGACCACTAGAGCGCTAGCCAGGGCGGATCCATGGAAAAACTTGAGAGGAGGCAAGAATGTATGACCGTATTCATGAACCAATAGGACGAGCACCTATATAAACTAAAATACGGGCATAACATCTCCTTTCTTTCAAATCATCAAGGCAGGCCCCCATTCCACTATCAATTGAAATCAAGGCAGGGGGCTAGAGCTTCCCCCTCCCCCCCTCGTGATTCCATTACCAATTCTTTTAAAACATTAAACTTATATTAAGGTGCACCGTCATTCATTGCAGGTGTCGCTATTGGGCTTGGTATTGGCTTCCAAGTTCTACTTCTTGGTTTAGGCGCAATGTTTATCCCACATAGATGGAGAAGAGACGTCCAAAGCAACTAAGAAGGAAGCATTTTACAGAGAAACATGGCCTCCTTCTAGAAAAATTAATATCATCGAGTGAAGATGCAAGTGAAAGGACAAACATTTTCTTGCTAGAAGAGTTGGAGTAGACAACAACCAACTTTGATCACACATGGATCCTTGGTCATGGATGGCATGGCATATGATGTGCACATAGTTGCCAAGTTCTCGGGTCGACGGGGTTGAGGGACGGGAACGAGGGTCGAGGATCGTTGGTTGTCAATAACAGGGAACAACAGGGGTATACATCTTTCAAACGACCGATCGATGGGTGGAACAAGTCCCTAATAGCCCGGGAACAATGACCCTAAAATGATAGGATGGTTCGAGGAATGCTGGAGGTGCATTATAGGATAGCTAAATCACCGTGAGAGTTAAATTTCAAGAAAGGATACAATTGACTGCCCTGTACAGAGATACGATATCGCTAATTACTTGATCGTAGGTAAAGCTAAAGACCATCCCTTTCCTTTATCTACATTTGCCATACATGGCTAATTTTATTGACAACCGAAATTATGGAGAGAAGGTCCGAATCATCAAAACATCGATCGTTGAAGTTCTCACTGCAAGTCAAGTTAAATTTTGAGCCGCCGGTTCAACACTTCGTCGTCACCTCTACGACATTGTGGCCCGCCATGGCTGCTTTGTTGGGGAAGGTAGTATTTCAAAAAAATTCCTACGATCACGCAAAATCTATCTAGGAGAAGCATAGCAACGAGCGGGGAGAGTGTGTCTACATACCCTCGTAGACCGAAAGTGGAAGCGTTTAGTAACGCGGTTGATGTAGTAGAACGTCTTCGCGATCCAACCGATCAAGTACTGAACGCACGACACCTCCGTGATCTGCACACGTTCAGCTCGGTGACGTCCCTCGAACTCTAGATCCAGCTGAGGCGAGGGAGAGTTTCGTCAGCACGACGGCGTGGTGATGGTGATGATGAAGTTACCGACGCAGGGCTTCGCCTAAGCACTACGACAATATGACCGAGGTGGAAAACTGTGGAGGGGCACTGCACACGGCTAAGAAATCAACTTGTGTGTTTATGGGGTGCCCCCTTCCCCCGTATATAAAGCAGTGGAGGAGGGGGTCGGCCGGCCTCATGGGGCGCGCCCCAAGGGGGGGAATCCTACTCCTACTAGGAGTAGGTTCCCTCCTTTCCTAGTCCAACTAGGAGGGGGGGGGGGGGAGAGGAAGAGGGAGAGAAGGAAAGCCCCCCCCCCCAATTCGGATTGGGCTTGGGAGGACGCGCGCCTCCACTTGGCCGCCTCCCCCTCTCTTCCACTAGTTCCGGTAACCCCCCGATACTCCGGAAAATGCCCGAACCTATCCGAAACCTTTCCGGTGTCCAAACATAACCTTCCAATATATCAATCTTTATGTCTCGACCATTTTGAGACTCCTCGTCATGTTCGTGATCTCATCCGGGACTCCGAACTACCTTCGGTACATCAAAACACATAAACTCATAATACCGATCGTCATCAAACGTTAAGCGTGCAGACCCTACGGGTTCAAGAACTATGTAGACATGACCAAGACTCATCTTCGGTCAACAACCAATAGCGGAACCTGGATGCTCATATTGGCTCCCACATATTCTACGAAGATCTTTATCGGTCAAACTCAAACCGCATAACAACATACGTTGTTCCCTTTGTCATCGGTATGTTACTTGCCCGAGATTCGATCGTCGGTATCACTATACTTAGTTCAATCTCGTTACCGACAAGTCTCTTTACTCGTTCCGTAATGCATCATCCCGCAACTAACTCATTAGTCGCATTACTTGCAAGGCTTAGAGTGGTGTGCATTACCGAGAGGGCCCAGAGATACCTCTCCAACAATCGGAGTGACAAATCCTAATCTCGATATATGCCAACTCAACAAACACCATCGGAGACACCTGTAGAGCATCTTTATAATCGCCCAGTTACGTTGTGACGTTTGGTAGCACAAAAAGTGTTCCTCCGGCAAATGGGAGTTGCATAATCTCATAGTCATAGGAACATGTATAAGTCATGAAGAAAGCAATAGCAACATACTAAACGATCGGGTGCTAAGCTAATGGAATGGGTCATGTCAATCACATCATTCTTCTAATGATGTGATCCCGTTAATCAAATGACAACACATGTCTATGGTTAGGAAACACAACCATCTTTGATCAACGAGCTAGTCAAGTAGAGGCATACTAGTGACACTCTGTTTGTCTATGTATTCACACAAGTATTATGTTTCCGGTTAATACAATTCTAGCATGAATAATAAACATTTATCATGATATAAGGAAATAAATAATAACTTTATTATTGCCTCTAGGGCATATTTCCTTAAGTCTCCCACTTGCACTAGAGTCAATAATCTAGATTACACAGTAATGATTCTAACACCCATGGAGCCTTGGTGCTGATCATGTTTTGCGCGTGGAAGAGGCTTAGTCAATGGGTCTGCAACATTCAGATCCGTATGTATCTTGCAAATCTCTATGTCTCCCACCTGGACTAGATCCCGGATGGAATTGAAGCGTCTCTTGATGTGCTTGGTTCTCTTGTGAAATCTGGATTCCTTCGCCAAGGCAATTGCACCAGTATTGTCACAAAAGATTTTCATTGGACCCAATGCACTAGGTATGGCACCTAGATCGGATATGAACTCCTTCATCCAGACTCCTTCGTTTGCTGCTTCCGAAGCAGCTATGTACTCCGCTTCACATGTAGATCCCGCCACGACGCTTTGTATTCGGGAGTTGCATATTCTCATAGTCAGAGGAACATGTATAAGTCATGATGAAAGCAATAGCAACAAACTAAACGACCATAGTGCTAAGCGAACGGATGGGTCTTGTCCATCACATCATTCTCTAATGATGTGATCATGTTCATCAAATGACAGCTGATGTCTACTACACAATCTTCTTCTTGTAGACGTTGTTGGGCCTCCAAGTGCAGAGGTTTGTAGGACAGTAGCAAATTTCCCTAGTGGATGACCTAAGGTTTATCAATCCGTGGGAGGCGTAGGATGAATATGGTCTCTCTCAAGCAACCCTGCAACCAAATAACAAAGAGTCTCTTGTGTCCCCAACACACCCAATACAATGGTAAATTATATAGGTGCACTAGTTCCGCGGTAGAGATGGTGATACAAGTGCAATATAGATAGTAGATATAGGTTTTTGTAATCTGAAAATATAAAAACAGCAAGGTAACAAGTGATAAAAGTGAGCACAAATGGTATTGCAATGTTAGGAAACAAGGCCTAGGGTTCATACTTTCACTAGTGCAAGTTCTCTCAACAATAATAACATAATTGGATCATATAACTATCCCTCAACATGCAACAAAGAGTCACTCCAAAGCCACTAATAGCGGACAACAAACAAAGAGATTATGGTAGGGTACGAAACCACCTCAAAGTTATTCTTTCCAATCAATCCATTGGGCTATTCCTATAAGTGTCACAAACAGCCCTAGAGTTCGTACTAGAATAACACCTTAAGACACAAATCAACCAAAACCCTAATGTCACCTAGATACTCCAAAGTCGCCTCAAGTATCCGTGGGTGTGATTATACGATTTGCATCACACAATCTCAGATTCATCTATTCTATTCAACACAAAGTACTTCAAAGAGTGCCCAAAGTTTCTACCAGAGAATCAAGACGAAAACGTGTGCCAACCCCTATGCATAGGTTCATGGGCGAAACCCGCAAGTTGATCACCAAAACATACATCAAGTGAATCACATGATATCCCATTGTCACCACAGATATGCACGGCAAGACATAAATCAAGTGTTCTCAAGTCACTAAAGACTCAATCCGATAAGATTACTTCGAAGGGAAAACTTAATCCATTACAAGAGAGCAGAGGGGGAGAAGAAACATAAGATCCAACTATAATAGCAAAGCTCGCGATACATCAAGATCGTGCCAAATCAAGAACACGAGAGAGAGAGAGAGAGAGAGAGAGAGAGAGAGATCAAACACATAGCTACTGGTACATACCCTCAGCCCCGAGGGTGAACTACTCCCTCCTCGTCATGGAGAGCGCCGGGATGATGAAGATGGCCATCGGTGAGGGTTCCCCCCTCCGGCAGGGTGCCAGAACAGGGTCCCGATTGGTTTTTGGTGGCTACAGAGGCTTGTAGCGGCGGAACTCCCTATCTATTCTGTTCCCTGATCGTTTTAGGGATATGGGTACATATAGGAGGAAGAAGTACTTCGGTGGACCTCCGGGCTGTCCACGAGGCAGGGAGGCGCGCCCTAGGGGGTGGGCGCGCCCCCCACCCTCGTGGGCAGCCCGTGACTCCCCTGGTGCAACTCCGGTACTCCGTGGGCTTCTTCTGGTCCAAAAATAGGTTCCGTGGAGTTTCAGGTCAATTGGACTCCGTTTGATATTCCTTTTCTTCGAAACATTAAAATAGGCAAAAAAACAGCAATTATGGGCTGGGCCTCCGGTTAATAGGTTAGTCCCAAAAGTAATATAAAAGTGGATAATAAAGCCCAGTATTGTCCAAAACAGTAGATAATATAGCATGGAGCAATAAAAAATTATAGATACGTTGGAGACGTATCAACAACACATGTCTATGGCTAGGAAACATAACCATCTTTGATAAATAAGCTAGTTAAGTAGAGGCATACAAGGGACACTCTGTTTGTCTATGTATTCACACATGTACTAAGTTTCCGGTTAATACAATTCTAGCATGAATAATAAACATTTATCATGTTTTGCTCGTGAGGAAATGTAAATAACAACTTTATTATTGCCTCTAGGGCACATTTCCTTCAGTCTCCCACTTGCACTAGAGTCAATAATCTAGATTACCCAGTAATGATTCTAACACCCATGGAGTCTTGGTGCTGATCATGTTTTGATCGTGAGAGAGGCTTAGTCAACGGGTCTGCAACATTTAGATCCGTATGTATCTTACAAATTCTGGGCTGGGCCTCCGGTTAATAGGTTAGTCCAAAAAATAATATAAAAGTGGATAATAAAGCCCAATATTGTCCAAAACAGTAGATAATATAGCATGGAGCAATCAAAAATTATAGATACGTTGGAGACGTATCAAGCATCCCCAAGCTTAATTCCCGCTCGTCCTCGAGTAGGTAAATGATAAAAAAGATAATTTTTGATGTGGAATGCTAGTTGGCATAATTACAATGTAATTCTTCTTAATTGTGGTATGAATATTCAGATCTGAAAGATTCAAGATAAAAGTTCATATTGACATAAAAATAATAATACTTCAAGCATACTAACTAAGCAATTATGTCTTCTCAAAATAACATGGCCAAAGAAAGTTCATCCCTACAAAATCATATAGCTTAGTCATGCTCCATTTTCTTCACACAAGAATGCTCTCATGAGGCACAACCCCGATGACAAGCCAAGCAATTGTTTCATACTTTAGTAATCTCAAACTTTATAAACCTTCATGCAATACATGAGCGTGAGCCATGGATGTAGCACTATGGGTGGAATAGAATATGATGGTGGGGGTTATGTGGAGAAGACAAAAAAGGAGAAGGTCTCACATCAACGAGGCTAATCAATGGGCTATGGATATGCCCATCGATTGATGTTAATGCAAGGAGTAGGGATTGCCATGCAACGGATGCACTAGAGCTATAAATGTATGAAAGCTCAACAAAAGAAACTAAGTGGGTATGCATCCAACTTGCTTGCTCACGAAGACCTAGGGCACTTGAGGAGGCCCATTGTTGGAATATACAAGCCAAGTTCTATAATGAAAAATTCCCACTAGTATATGAAAGTGGCAAAACAAGAGACTCTCTATCATGAATATTATGGTGCTACTTTGAAGCACAAGTGTGAAAAAAAAGGATAGTAGCATTGCCCCTTCTTTCTTTCTTTTTTGGGCCTTCTTTTTTTTCTTTTGGCCTTTCTCTCTTTTTTGGGACAATACTCTATTAAATGATGATCATCACACTTCTATTTATTTACAACTTAATGATTACAACTCGATACTAGAACATAGTGTGACTCTATGTGAATGTCTCCGGCAGTGTACCGGGATATGTAATGAATCAAGAGTGACATGTATGAAAGAATTATGAATGGTGGCTTTGCCACAAATACTATGTCAATTACATGATCATGCTAAGCAATATGACAATGATGAATGTGTCATGATAAATGGAATGGTGGAAAGTTGCATGGCAATATATCTCGGAATGGCTATGGAAATGCCATAATAGGTAGGTATGGTGGCTGTTTTGAGGAAGATATAAGGAGGTTTATGTGTGAAAGAGCGTATCATATCACGGGCTTTGGATGCACCGGCGAAGTTTGCACCAACTCTCAATGTGAGAAAGGGCAATGCACGGTACCGAAGAGGCTAGCAATGATGGAAGGGTGAGAGTGCATATAATCCATGGACTCAACATTAGTCATAAAGAACTCACATACTTATTGCAAAAATCTACAAGTCATCAAAAACCAAGCACTACGCGCATGCTCCTATGGGGATAGATTGGTAGGAAAAGACCATCGCTCGTCCCGGACCGCCACTCATAAGGAGGACAATCAAAGAACACCTCATGTTTCAAATTTGTTACACAACGTTTACCATACGTGCATGCTATGGGACTTGCAAACTTCAACACAAGTATTTATCAAATTCACAACTACTCAACTAGCACAACTTTAATATTACTACCTCCATATCTCAAAACAATCATCAAGCATCAAACTTCTCTTAGTATTCAAAACACTCATAAGAAAGTTTTTACTAATCTTGAATACCTAGCATATTAGGATTATTTAAGAAAATTACCATGCTATTTAAGACTCTCAAAATAATATAAGTGAAGCATGGGAGATCAATAGTTTCTATAAAACAAATCCACCACCGTGCTCTAAAAGATATAAGTGAAGCACTAGAGCAACAACAAACTACTCTGAAAGATATAAGTGAAGTTCAATGAGTAGTCGAATAATTATGCAACTATGTGAAGAATCTCCCATTTTAAGAATTTCAGATCTTGGTACTTTATTAAAACATCAAGCAAAACAAAATAAAATAAAATTATGCTCCAAGCAAAACATATATCATGTGGTGATTAAAAATATAGCTCCAAGTAAAGTTACCGATGGAAGTAGACGAAAGAGGGGATGCCTTCCGGGGCATCCCCAAGCTTAGACGCTTGGTTATCCTTGAATATTACCTTGGGGTGCCTTGGGCATCCCCAAGCTTAGGCTCTTGACACTCCTTATTCCATAGTCCATAGAATCTTTACCCAAAACTTGAAAACTTCACAACACAAAACTTAACAGAAAACTCGTGAGCTCCGTTAGCGAAAGAAAACAAAACACCACTTCAAGGTACTGTAATGAACTCATTCTTTATTTTTATTGGTCTTAAATCTATTGTATTCCAACTTCTCTATGGTTTATAAACTATTTTACTAGCCATAGATTCATCAAAATAAGCAAGCAACACAATGAAAACAGAATCTGTCAAAAACAGAACAGTCTATAGTAATCTGTATCAAACGTATACTTCTGGAACTCCAAAAATTCTAAAATAAATTGTTAGACCTGAGGGATTTGTCTAGTAATCATCTAAAAAAGAATCAACTAAGTAGCACTCTCCAGTAAAAAGTCAAAGCTAATCTTGTGAGCGCTAAAGTTTCTGTTTTTTATAGCATGATCATAAAGACTTCACCCAAGTCTTCCCAAAGGTTCTACTTGGCACAAACACTAATTAAAACATAAAACCACATCTAAACATAAGCTAGATGGATTATTTATTACTAAACATAACCAAAAAACAAGGAACTGAAATAAAATTGGGTTGCCTCCCAACAAGGGCTAACGTTTAAAGCCCCTAGCTAGGCATAATGATTTCAATGATGCTCACAAAAAGATAAGAATTGAAACAGAAAGAGAGCATCATGAAGAATATGACTAGCACATTTAAGTCTAACCCACTTCCTATGCATAGGTATTTTGTGATAAAACAACTTATGGGAACAAGAATCAACTTGCATAGGAAGGTAAAACAAGCATAACTTCAAAACCTTAAGCACATAGAGAGGAAACTTGATATTATTGCAATTCCTACAAGCATATATTCCTCCCTCATAATAATTTTCAGTAGCATCATGAATGAATTCAACAATATAACCAGCACCTAAAGTATTCTTTTCATGATCTACAAGCATAGAAATTTTATTACTCTCCACATAAGCAAAATTCTTCTCATTCGGAATAGTGGGAGTATCATAAAAGACTTGAATACTATAAATTGTTTCCACATTAAAAGAGTAATGTTCAGAGAAAGGGTACTCATAATCATGACAAATTTTATAAATATAATAATTACTACTCTTTATAGCATAAGTTTCATCACAATAATCATCATAAGTAGCAACTTTGTTCCCATCATAATCAATTGAAACCTCTTCCAAAATAGTGGATACATCACTAAATAAAGTCATGACCTCTCCAAATCCACTTTCATAAATATTATAAGATTCAATATCCTCCAAAATAGTGGGATCATTACTTCCTAAAGTTGACACTCTTCCAAACCCATTTTCATCAATATAATCATCATAAGTAGGAGGCATGCTATCATCACTATGCGTTTGCATATCAAAACTTGGGAGGCTAATAACATCATCTTCATTAAACATAGCATCCCCAAGCTTGGGACAAAAATTAATTTCAGCAAATATATTCTCAAATATGTCATCCTCATTAAACATAGCTTCTCCAAGCTTGGGCCTTTTCATATCATAAGTATAATCATTCTCATCATTAATAGTACGGATAGCACCAATAGTATAGCAATTATCATCATCACAATGAGTAGTAGGAGCAACATCATTCGGGAGGGATACCTTTTTACCTTTGCTTCTCCGTTTTTTATTTTTCTTCTTCACATCATGTGCGGGTTTATCCCTCTTTTTTGAGCTCCTTATTGATGAGATTGGTTGAACAGAAAGCTCCTCCTCGTTACCTGATTCACCATAAGAAATAATAGGAGAAAATTGGGAAGTCTCTTCCCTTTCATTAGTATTCTCTTCATCTTCTATTTGTTTTCTTTTCTTTATGTAATTGGCAATATAAGGATTTTTGTTGCAATTCACCGCACAATACATATAAATTTCTTCTAAATCAATATCGAGGAATTTCTCAAGGTTATATTCTGGAATATGCTTAGTTTGACGTTTCATTTCTTCACAACCCAAAAGCAAACTAAGTTCATTATGATGTGCAAGGGAAATCAAGTCATCACAATTTTTGGACACGATTCGATCATGAAACAATTTGCATTTGATATTTAAATGACCATGTTCATTGCAAAGTTCACAAGTACGGTAAAGATATTTTAAATTTTCAGCACTCACATTTAGCCTTTCTTGCAACCATTTAGTTTCTAAATGCTTATGCCTCTTGCAATATCTATCTTCCCTATTTGGTATGTACTTGCAAACCCAATGCACTCCACAAAAATTGACATGTTTATAGGAGGCATTTTCATCATAACTAGTGCAATCATCATTAGTACTATGGATATTCAAAGAGTTCATACTAACAACATTGCAATCATACTCATCATTCAAAGATTTAATGCCAAACATTTTAATGCATTCTTCTTCTAACATTTTGGCACAATTTTCTCTCCCATCATACTCACGAAAGATATTAAAAAGATGAAGCGTATGAGGCAAACTCAATTCCATTTTTTGTAGTTTTCTTTTATAAACTAAACTAGTGATAAAACAAGAAACTAAAAGATTCGATTGCAAGATCTAAAGATATACCTTCAAACACTCACCTCCCCGGCAACGGCGCCGGAAACTGCTTAGTTGACGGGGTGTGAGTGCCGCTTACCTAGCCTCCCCGGCAACGGCGCCAGAAAAGAGCTTGATGTCTACTACACAACCTTCTTCTTGTAGACGTTGTTGGGCCTTCAAGTGCAGAGGTTTGTAGGACAGTAGCAAATTTCCATCAAGTGGATGACCTAAGGTTTATCAATCCGTGGGAGGCGTAGGATGAAGATGGTCTCTCTCAAGCAACCCTGCAACCAAATAACCTAAAGTCTCTTGTGTCCCCAACACACTCAATACAATGGTAAATTGTATAGGTACACTAGTTCTGCGAAGAGATGGTGATACAAGTGCAATATAGATAGTAGATATAGGTTTTTGTAATCTGAAAATATAAAAACAGCAAGGTAACAAGTGATAAAAGTTAGCACAAATGGTATTGCAACGCTAGGAAACAAGGCCTAAGGTTCATACTTTCACTAGTGCAAGTTCTCTCAACAATAATAACATAATTGGATCATATAACTATCCCTCAACATGCAACAAAGAGTCACTCCAAAGCCACTAATAGCGGACAACAAACGAAGAGATTATGGTAGGGTACGAAACCACCTCAAAGTTATTCTTTCCAATCAATCCATTGGGCTATTCCTATAAGTGTCACAAATAGCCCTAGAGTTCGTACTAGAATAACACCTTAAGACACAAATCAACCAAAACCCTAATGTCACCTAGATACTCCAATGTCACCTCAAGTATCCGTGGGTATGATTATACGATTTGCATCACACAATCTCAGATTCATCTATTCTATCCAACACAAAGTACTTCAAAGAGTGCCCCAAAGTTTCTACCGGAGAACCAAGACGAAAACGTGTGCCAACCCCTATGCATAGGTTCATGGGCGAAACCCGCAAGTTGATCACCAAAACATACATCAAGTGAATCACGTGATATCCCATTGTCACCACAGATACGCACGGCAAGACATACATCAAGTGTTCTCAAGTCATTAAAGACTCAATCCGATAAGATTACTTCAAGGGGAAAACTCAATCCATTACAAGAGAGTAGTGGGGGAGAAGAAACATAAGATCCAACTATAATAGCAAAGCTCGCGATACATCAAGATCGTGCCAAATCAAGAACACGAGAGAGAGAGAGAGAGAGAGAGAGAGAGAGAGAGAGAGATCAAACACATAGCTACTGGTACATACCCTCAGCCCTGAGGGTGAACTACTCCCTCCTCGTCATGGAGAGCGCCGGGATGATGAAGATGGCCACCGGTGAGGGTTCCCCCCTCCGGCAGGGTGCCGGAACAGGGTACCGATTGGTTTTTGGTGGCTACAGAGGCTTGCGGTAGCGGAACTCCCGATCTATTCTGTTCCCCGATCATTTTAGGGTATATGGGTACATATAGGAGGAAGAAGTACATCGGTGGACCTCCGGGCTATCCACGAGGCAGGGGGCGCGCCCTAGGGGGGGGCGCCCCCCACCCTCGTGGGCAGCCCGGGACTCCCCTGGTGCAACTCCGGTACTCCGTGGGCTTCTTCTGGTCCAAAAATATGTTCCGTGGAGTTTCAGGTCAACTGGACTCCGTTTGATATTCCTTTTCTTCGAAACATTGAAATAGGCAAAAAAAACAGCAATTCTGGGTTGGGCCTCCGGTTAATAGGTTAGTCCCAAAAGTAATATAAAAGTGGATAATAAAGCCCAAAGTAGATAATATAGCATGGAGCAATAAAAAATTATAGATACATTGGAGACGTATCAACAACACATGTCTATGGCTAGGAAACATAACCATCTTTGATAAATAAGCTAGTTAAGTAGAGGCATACTAGGGACACTCTGTTTGTCTATGTATTCACACATGTACTAAGTTTCCGGTTAATACAATTCTAGCATGAATAATAAACATTTATCATGTTTTGCTCGTGAGGAAATGTAAATAACAACTTTATTATTGCCTCTAGGGCACATTTCCTTCAGTCTCCCACTTGCACTAGAGTCAATAATCTAGATTACCCAATAATGATTCTAACACCCATGGAGTCTTGGTGTTGATCATGTTTTGATCACGAGAGAGGCTTAGTCAACGGGTTTGCAACATTCAGATCCGTATGTATCTTACAAATCTCTATGTCCCCTTCCGTCACTTGATGACGGATGGAATTGAAGCGTCTCTTGATGTGCTTTGTCTTCTTGTGAAATCTGGATTCCTTTGCCAAGGCAATTGCACCAGTATTGTCACAAAAGATTTTCATTGGACCCGATGCACTCGGTATGACACCTAGATCGGATATGAACTCCTTCATCCAGACTCCTTCATTTGCTGCTTCCGAAGCAGCTATGTACTCCGCTTCACACGTACATCCCGCCACGACACTCTGTTTGGAACTGTACCAACTGACAGCGCCACCATTCAATATAAATACGTATCTGGTTTGTGACTTAGAGTCATCCAGATCAGTGTCAAAGCTTGCATCGATGTAACCATTTACTGTTGGGGAACGTAGTAATTTAAAAAAATTCCTACGCACACGCAAGATCATGGTGATGCATAGCAACGAGAGGGGAGAGTGTTGTCTACGTACCCTCGTAGACCGTAAGCGGAAGCGTTATATCAACGCGGTTGATGTAGTCGTACGTCTTCACGATCCGACCAATCCAAGCACCGAAAGCACGGCACCTCCGAGTTCTAGCACACGTTCAGCTCGATGACGATCCCCGGACTCCGATCCAGCAAAGTGTCGGGGATGAGTTCCGTCAGCACGACGGCGTGGTGACGATCTTGATGTTCTACCGTCGCAGGGCTTCGCCTAAGCACCGCTACAATATTATCGATGATTATGTGTTGGAAATATGCCCTAGAGGCAATAATAAATTAGTTATTATTATATTTCCTTGTTCATGATAATCGTTTGTTATCCATGCTAGAATTGTATTGATGGGAAACTCAGATACATGTGTGGATACATAGACAACACCATGTCCCTAGTAAGCCTCTAGTTGACTAGCTCGTTGATCAATAGATGGTTACGGTTTCCTGACCATGGACATTGGATGTCTTTGATAACGGGATCACATCATTAGGAGAATGACGTGATGGACAAGACCCAATCCTAAGCCTAGCACAAGATCGTGTAGTTTGTATGCTAAAGCTTTTCTAATGTCAAGTATCCTTTCCTTAGACCATGAGATTGTACAACTCCCGGATACCGTAGGAGTGCTTTGGGTGTGCCAAACGTCACAACGTAACTGGGTGGCTATAAAGGTGCACTACGGGTATCTCCGAAAGTGTCTGTTGGGTTGGCACGAATCGAGACTGGGATTTGTCACTTCGTGTAACGGAGAGGTATCTCTGGGCCCACTCGGTAGGACATCATCATATGCGCAAAGTGACCAAGGAGTTGATCACGGGATGATGTGTTACGGAACGAGTAAAGAGACTTGCCGGTAACAAGATTGAACAAGGTATCGAGATACCGACGATCGAATCTCACGCAAGTGCAATACCGCGAGACAAAGGGAATTGAATATGGGATTGATTGAATCCTCGACATCGTGGTTCATCCGATGAAATCATCGTGGAACATGTGGGAGCCAACATGGGTATCCAGATCCCGCTGTTGGTTATTGACCGGAGAGTTGTCTCGGTCATGTCTACATGTCTCCCGAACCCGTAGGGTCTACACACTTAAGGTTCAATGACGCTAGGGTTATAAGGGAAAGTATGTATGCGGTTACCGAATGTTGTTCGGAGTCCCGGATGAGATCCCGGACATCGCGAGGAGTTCCGGAATGGTCCGGAGGTAAAGATTTATATATAGGAAGTATGGTTTTGGCCACCGGAAGTGTTCTGGGCATCACCGGTAGTGTACCGGGACCACCGGAGGGGTCCGGGGGTCCACCGGGAGGGGCCACCAGCCCCAGAGGCTTGCGTGGGCCATAAGTGGAAAGGGACCAGCCCCTATGTGGGCTGGGGCGCCTCCCACCAAGGCCCAAGGCACCCTCAAGAGGAGAGGGGGCAAACCCTAGGCGCAGATGGGCCCTAAGGCCCACCCTAGGTGCGCCCCCTCTCTCTCCCCTTGGCCGCCTCCCAGATGGGATCTGGGGGCTGCCGCCGCCCCTAGGGAGGGAACCCTAGATGGGGGCGCAGCCCCTCCCCTCCCCCTATATATAGTTGAGGTCTAGGGGCTGCCCAACACATGATTCAATCTCCCTCTTGGCGCAGCCCTACCTCTCTCCCTCCTCGTCTCACGTAGTGCTTGGCGAAGCCCTGCTGGAGTCCCGCGCTCCTCCACCACCACCACGCCATCGTGCTGTTGCTGGATGGAGTCTTCCCCAACCTCTCCCTCTCTCCTTGCTGGATCAAGGCATGGGAGATGTCACCGGGCTGCATGTGTGTTGAACGCGGAGGTGCCGTCCGTTCGGCACTAGGATCATCGGTGATTTGGATCACGACGAGTACGACTCCATCAACCCTTTTCACTTGAACGCTTGCGCTTAGCAATCTACAAGGGTATGTAGATGCACTCTCCTTCCCCTCGTTGCTAGATTACTCCATAGATTGATCTTGGTGATGCGTAGAAAATTTTAAATTTCTGCTACGTTCCCCAACATTATGGTGGAGGGAGGCGCCGCACACGGCTAAGAGAACGATCACAAAGATCAACTTGTGTGTCTAGAGGTGCCCCCTGCTAGAAATTGGCATATCACGTTGTGGTTTTGCGTAGGTAAGAAACGTTCTTGCTAGAAACCCATAACAGCCACGTAAAAACATGCAACAACAATTAGAGGACGTCTAACTTGTTTTTGCAGGGTATGCTATGTGATGTGATGTGGCCCAAAAGAATGTGATGAATGATATGTGATGTATGAGATTGATCATGTTCTTGTAATAGGAATCACGACTTGCATGTCGATGAGTATGACAACCGGCAGGAGCCATCGGAGTTGTCTTAATTTATTAATGACCTGCGTGTCAACATAAACGTCATGTAATTACTTTACTTTATTGCTAACCGTTAGCTGTAGTAGTAGAAGTAATAGTTGGCGAGAAAACTTCATGAAGACACGATGATGGAGATCATGATGATGGAGATCATGGTGTCATGCCGGTGACGATGATGATCATGGAGCCCCGAAGATGGAGATCAAAAGGAGCAAAGTGATGATGGCCATATCATGTCACTATTTGATTGCATGTGATGTTTATCATGTTCTACATCTTATTTGCTTAGAATGACGGTAGCTTAAATAAGATGATCCCTCACTAAAATTTCAAGAAAAGTGTTCTCCCTAACTGTGCACCGTTGCGAAGGTTTGTCGTTTCGAAGCACCACGTGATGATCGGGTGTGATAGATTCTAACGTTCGAATACAACGGGTGTTGACGAGCCTAGCATGTACAGACATGGCCTCGAAACACATGCGAAACACTTAGGTTGACTTGACGAGCCTAGCATGTACAAACATGGCCTCGGAACATGGAGGACCGAAAGGTCGAACATGAGTCGTATAGAAGATACGATCAACATGAAGATGTTCACCGATGATGACTAGTCCGTCTCACGTGATGATCGGACACGGCCTAGTTGATTCGGATCATGTATCACTTAGATGACTAGAGGGATGTCTATCTAAGTGGGAGTTCATTAAATAATCAGATGAACTCAGTTATCATGAACATAGTCAAAAGGACTTTGCAAATTATGTCATAGCTTACGCTTTAGTTCTACTGTTTTAGATATGTTCCTAGAGAAAATTTAGTTGAAAGTTGATAGTAGCAGTTATGCAGACTGGGTCCGTAAACTGAGGATTGTCCTCATTGCTGCGCAGAAGGATTATGTTCTTAATGCACCGCTCAGTGTGCTGAACCTCGAGCGTTGTTTGTGGATGTTGCGAACATCTGACATACACGTTTTGATGACTACATGATAAGTTCAGTGTGTAATGCTAAATGGTTTAGAATTGAGGCACCAAAGACGTTTTTGAAACATCGCAGAACATATGAGATGTTCCAAGGACTAAAATTGGGATTTCAGGCTAGTGCCCATGTCAAGAGGTATGAGACCTCTGACAAGTTTCTTAAGCCTGCAAACTAAGGAGAAAAGCTCAATCGTTGAGCATGTGCTCAGATTGTATGAGTACTAAAATCGCTTGAATCGAGTGGGAGTTAATCTTCCAGATAAGATAGTGATGGTTCTCCAAAGTCACTGCCACCAAGCTACTAGAGCTTCGTGATGAACTATAACATATCAGGGATATGATCTTTGAGGTATTCGCGACACCGCGAAAGTAGAAATCAAAAGGGAGCATCAATTGTTGATGGTTAGTTAAACCACTAGTTTCAAGAAGGGCAAGGACAAGAAAGGTATACTTCATGAAACAACAAATCAGTTGCTGCTCTAGTGAAGAAACCCAAAGTTGAACCCAAGCCCGAGACTAAGTGCTTCTGTAATAAGGGGAACGGTCACTGAAGCAGAACCACCCTAGATACTTGGTAGATAAGAAAGGCTGGAAAGATCAACAGAAGTATATTGGATATACATTATATTAATGTGTACTTTACTAGTAATCCTAGTAGCACTAGGGTATTAGATACCGGTTCGGTTGCTAAGTGTTACTAACTCAAAATAAAAGGCTACGGAATAAACGAAGACTAGCTAAAGGTGAGATGACGATATGTGTTGGAAGTATTTCCAAGGTTAATGTAACCAAATATCGTACGCTCCCTCTACCATCGAGATTGGTATTAAAACCTAAATAATTGTTATTTGGTGTTTGCGTTGGGCATATACATGATTGGATTATGTTTATCGCAATATAGTTATTCATTTAAGGAGAATAATGGTTACTCTGTTTATTTGAATAATACCATCCCGGTCGTAGTGATACACATGTTCATGCCAAAAGATATAAGATAGTAATGATAGTACCACATACTTGTGGCACTGCAATTTGAGTCATATTGGTATAAAACGCATGAAGAAGCTCCATGAAGATGGATCGTTTGGACTCACTTGATTTCGAATCACTTGAGACATGCAAATCATACCACATGGGCAAGATGACTGAAAGGCCTCGTTTTCAGTAAGATGGAACAAGAAAGCAACTTGTTGGAAGTAATACATCTTGATGTGTGCAGTCCAATGAGTGTTGAGGCATGTAGTGGATATCGTTATGTTCTTACTTCACAGATGATTTGAGTAGATGCTAAGTATATTTACTTGATGAATCATGAGTATGAATAATTGAAAGGTTCAAGTAATTTCAGAGTGAAGTTGAAGATCGTCGTGACAAGAGGATAAAATGTCTATGATATGATCATAGAGATTTATATCTGAGTTACGAGTTTGGCACACAATTAAGACATTGTGGAAATTGTTTTACGACTAATACCGCCGGGAACACCATAGTGTGATGGTGTGTCCGAACATCATAACTGCACCCTATTGGATGTGGTGCATACCATGATGTCTCTTATCGAATTACCACTATCGTTTATGGGTTAGGCATTAGAGACAACCGCATTCACTTTAAATAGGGCACCACACAAATCCGTTGAGACGACACCGTATGAACTATGGTTTAGAGAACCTAAGCTGTTGTTTCTTAAAAGTTTGGGGCTACGACGCTTATGTGAAAAAGTTTCAGGCTGATAAGCTCGAACCCAAAGCGGATAAATGCATCTTTATAGGACACCCAAAACAGTTGGGTATACCTCCTGTCTCAGATACGGAAGCAATAGGAATTGTTTCTGAAATCGGGTCCTTTCTCGAGGAAAAGTTTCTCTCGAAAGAATTGAGTGGGAGGATGGTGGAGACTTGATGAGGTTATTGAACCGTCACTTCAACTAGTGTGTAGCAGGGCACAGGAAGTTGTTCCTGTGGCACCTACACCAATTGAAGTGGAACCTTATGATAGTGATCATGTAACTTTAGATCAAGTCACTACCAAACCTCGTAGGACAACAAGGATGCGTGCTATTTCAAAGTGGCACGTAATCCTGTCTTGGAAGTCATGTTGCTAGACAACAATGAACCTACGAGCTGTGGAGAAGCGATGGTGGGCTCGGATTCCGATGAATGGCTCGAGGCCATAAAATATGAGACAGGATCCATGTATGAAAACAAAGTGTAGACTTTGGCAGAACGACTCGATGGTCGTGAGGCTGTTGAGTACAGATGGATTTTAAAAGGAAGACGGACAATGATGGTAAGTGTCACCATTGAGAAAGCTCAACTTGTCGTTAAGATGTTTCCTGACAAGTTCAAGGAGTTGATTACGATGAGACTTTCTCACTCGTAGCGATGCTAAAAGTCTGTTGGAATTATGTTAGCAGTTACTGCATTATTTATGAAATCTTATAGATAGGATGTCAAAACATTGTTTCCTCGATGATTTTATTGAGGAAAGGTTGTATGAGATACAACCAGAAGGTTTTGTCAATCCTGAAAGATGCTAACAAGTATGCAAAAACTCCACCGATCCTTCTAAGGACTGGAGTAAGCATCTCGGAGTTGGAATGTATGCTTTGATGAGATGATCAAAGATTTTGGGTTTATACAAAGTTTATGAGAAACTTGTATTTCCAAAGAAGTTAGTGGGAGCACTATAGAATTTTTTATGAGTATATGTTGTTAACATATTGTTGATCAGAAATGATGTAGAATTTCTGGAAAGCATGCAGGGTTATTTGGAAAGTGTTTTCCAATGGAGAACCTGGATTAAGCTACTTGAACATTGAGCATCGAGATCTATAAGGATAGATCAAAACGCTTAATAATACTTTCAAATGAATACATATCGTGACAAGATTTCGAAGGAGTTCAAAATAGATCAGCAAAGAAGGAGTTCTTGGCTGTGTTACAAGGTGTGAGCATTGAGTAAGACTCAAGACCTGACCACGGCAGAAGAGAGAGAAAGGACAAAGGTCGTCCCCTATGCTATAGACGTAGGCTCTATAGTATGCTATGTTGTGTACCGCACCTGAAGTGTGCCTTGCCAGGAGCCAGTCAAGGGGTACAAGAGTGATCCAGGAATGGATCACAGGACAACGGTCAAAGTTATCCTTGGTAACTAGTGGATTGAGGAATTTTCTCGATTATGGAGGTGGTAAAAGAGTTCGTCGTAAAGGGTTACGCCGATGCAAACTTTGACACTAATCTAGATTATTCTGAGTAGTAAACTGGATTCGTAAAGTAGAACAATTATTTGGAATAGCTCCAAATAGAGCGTGGTAGCTGCATCTAGGAGATGACATAGAGATTTGTAAAGCACACACGGATCTGAAAGGTTCAGACCCATTGACTATAACATCTCTCACAAGCCTAACATGATCAAACCCTAAACTCTTTGGGTGTTAGTCACATGGGGATGTGACCTTGAGTGTAAATCACATAGCGATGTGAACTGGATTATTGACTCTAGTGCAAGTGGGAGACTGTTGGAAATATGCCCTAGAGGCAATAATAAATTAGTTATTATTATATTTCCTTGTTCATGATAATCGTTTGTTATCCATGCTAGAATTGTATTGATGGGAAACTCAGATACATGTGTGGATACGTAGACAACACCATGTCCCTAGTAAGCCTCTAGTTGACTAGCTCGTTGATTAATAGATGGTTACGGTTTCCTGACCATGGACATTGGATGTCGTTGATAACGGGATCACATCATTAGGAGAATGACGTGATGGACAAGACCCAATCCTAAGCCTAGCACAAGATCGTGTAGTTCGTATGCTAAAGCTTTTCTAATGTCAAGTATCCTTTCCTTAGACCATGAGATTGTACAACTCCCGGATACCGTAGGAGTGCTTTGGGTGTGCCAAATGTCACAATGTAACTGGGTGGCTATAAAGGTGCACTACGGGTATCTCCGAAAGTGTCTGTTGGGTTGGCACGAATCGAGACTGGGATTTGTCACTCCGTGTAACGGAGAGGTATCTCTGGGCCCACTTGGCAGGACATCATCATATGTGCAAAGTGACCAAGGAGTTGATCACGGGATGATGTGTTACGGAACGAGTAAAGAGACTTGCCGGTCAAGATTGAACAAGGTATCGAGATACCGACGATCGAATCTCCGGCAAGTGCAATACCGCTAGACAAAGGGAATTGAATACGGGATTGATTGAATCCTTGACATCGTGGTTCATCTGATGAAATCATCGTGGAACATGTGGGAGCTGTCGTGGTTCTAAGTCTGACAGTAGAATGGGGGGTAGGAATGGAGAGGCAAGATCCTAGCTCTGGAGTAGTTGTGCACGCAAGGAGTTAACGAGTTCAGGCCCTTCTCGGAGGAAGTAATAGCCCTACGTCTCGGAGCCCGGAGGCGGTCGACTGGATTGTATGCGTGAGTGTTACAAAGATGCGAACCCCTGTCCTAGTGGAGGGGGGTGGCTTATATAGAGTTCGCCAGGATCCCAGCCAGCCCACGTTACAAGGGGTTTAATGTACATAAAGAGAGGGGGTTACTGGTAACGCCTGTAATAAAGGACCATGAAGGCCATAAAAGCTACTTATGAGGTGACCGTTGGTAGGCAGCGTCTTTAGATCTCCTTACGGTCGAGTGGTGTCTTCATGGTCGACTGCTTGTGCTTCTGGTCGAGTACGCTTGTGTCCGTCGACTGGGCTGACCAGGTCGACTGACCTGTCGATACTTCTCGGAATGTCTTTTATTGTAGGAGTCGTGTCCTTGATTGGGTACCTCGGGTACGATAAGTTACCCTATCCTAGGTACGTATCCTCGTCATTAGCCCCCGAATGGGTCAGGGGTTAAGTGAGAATGGGGTCGAGCCTACGCTTCCGACTCAACCTCCATGCTTCGGTTGCATCTGTCTTCGGATAAATGGAAGTCACGGTGGTGCCTCATTCTTCAGTTTGCCTCGATCCATTCAGATGCTCGTCGAGTGGTTTCGGATTACCGTCGAGTGTGTTTACATGACGAGTCCCGTGGGAGACTTAAGGAAATGGATCTTTTGTCTGGCAACCCGCCCTGTCGATCGCGGATTTTGCGGGATTTGAAAATTGAGAAGCGCACCGGACGGAGGAAACCGCGCGAATCGGCTGGATAAGGCAAGGGCGCCTCGATCTCTGCGCCACCTTTTTCGCCACGTACTGCGCGCGCGCCCATTGCGGGATCTGACTGGGAGGCGCAGGCCCACTGATCAGCCACTCGGGCGTGGCCTTATATAAAGCAATGACTCTGACCTTTTACTGTGCGCCCTCGCTCTTCTTCCTCCTTCCTCCGTAAGCCTCCGCCTCGCTCTCCGCCGCAACCTTGACACCGCCGCTCGGCCAAGACTTCGTTCGAGGCGATGGGGACGGATAGGACGGCGGCGGCGGAACGGGCGAAGAAGGCCGCGGCGAAGGGCAAAGGGAAGAGATCTGGGCGAGGCGGGTCGTCCTCGCGGGCCGCTCTGCCATCCGGCTGGCTGCAAGGGGATTGGATGCCCTCCATCCTTTCTCAGGCAGATATCGACGACATGGTGGAGGGAGGACTCATCCCCCACAAGGCCGCTCGCCTTCCTGGGAAGGAAACGGAGCCAAGACCTCGTGACAGTGAGCGCGTCCTGATAGCCACCCATGTCGACCGGGGGTTCTCTCTGCCCCCGAGTCCTTTCTTTAGGGCTTTCCTGAACTTCTTTGGAGCGCAGCTCCACCATTTTACGCCCAATTCCGTAGTCTATCTCGCGGCTTTTGTGTCTCTGTGCGAGTGTTTCTTAGGTTGTCGACCTCACTGGGGCCTCTTCAAGCACATCTTCACCTGCCGATCCCAGTCGGTTAAGAAGCTTAACCCGGACGGGGAGAGGACGCAGGTGATCCAGATGTGCGGGGGCCTCGGGATCCAGACGAGGGGTAAGAGTTGTTTTCCTCCCATGACACTTACCGATTCTGTGCGCGGGTGGCAGTCGACTTGGTTTTACTGCAAGGACCAGCCGACTCCTGGACACTCGACCGGCCTACCTCCTTTCACCTTGGACCGAGTGCGGAAACCCGCTTCTTTGAAAGTGGTTCCGGAGGAGAAGGCTCAGGTGAAGGTACTAGTTAGTCGAGTGGTTGAGTTGGTTCGTGAAGGCGTGACCGGCATGGACTTGCTCGAAGTCTTTCTCCAGCGACGAATCCAACCTCTCCAGGCTCGGGATCACCCGATGTGGTTGTATTCCGGGCCCGACGACTCCACGCGGATCCACCCGGAAGGGGTCGAGGCTTCTGTGCTGGAGAGCTGGCTGACCAGCATAACCGGAAATAAGGACAACCCCAGGGGCTCCAGGAGGATTGCTCCGCTCGACGGGATGATGCAGACAGACAAGGTACATTTTGCTTCTTCCGACCGAAATTTTCACTCCGTCTAGTAACTGGCTCGCGAAAAGTCGACTGATCCTCGTTCTGTCTGTTGTTTCGCAGGAGATCAACGAGATGTACTCGATGCCGAATGGGAACCAGGAGCACGTATCTGAAGGAGGAGGGAGTGGAGGTGAAGGGAGCGAGAATGAAGTTGAACCCGAGGGCGAAGTCGAGGAGTGGGAATCTGACGATGACGTAGAGGGGGAGGTCGGCGATGATTCGAGTGACGAATATGAAGAGGTGGAGGACGACCCTCCTCGACGCGAGAGACGCTCCAAGAACGCGCAGGATCCCGCCGTGGAGCGCGGCCAGTCGAGTGCTCCGGCGGGCCAGTCATCCAAGCGCCCTCGGACCGCGTCGCCGCCCCCATCTGAGAAAGCGTCCAAGCAGCCTAGAGCCATCCCGACTAAGCCACCCAAGGCCTTGCCCAAGATCAGGGTCGCCATCCCGGTCATCTCCGGGTAAGTGATTGTCATCACCTTTCTTGAGTCGACTAGAACGGATTCTTAGTCGATTCATTTTCAAATTATTTGCTTGGAATCGTGCAGCGCCGCTACTTCCGAAACTTCCATCCAGAATGCTGATGAGACGATGGAGGACGCCGTCACTTCCAACTTAGGTATGATCCTTGAAATGATCCGACTGTTTAACTGCTTGGTCGATTGGGTATTCATTTCTGAACTTTTGTAGCTCCAACCAACATCATTGACCTTCCGGATGATGAGGAGGAGGCGGAAGCGCCGCTCAAGCCTTTTGGGAGAAGAGGCCGGAGGGCTCCGGTCGATAAGGTTCCTCAGACTGCGTCGACTGCCGAGGCGGTGGTCCAAGGGGGTGACAATACCGCCCGGACTACTGTGACTTTTGCTGAGCCACTGACGACTGCCCGGCCTTCGTCGTCGACTGCCCCTCCACCGGTCGACCCGCCCTCGTTCTTCGCCGCCTACCAGACCCCGGAGGATCAAGTGAGTGCTGCCAAGGAGGCTATACGTCAGGCGGGGCTCGTGATGGAGCAGACCAAGGCGGCTCGGGATGCCAGTCAAGCGGCCTATGACATCAGCTCGGCGTTGCAGCAGAACGTCCAGGTTAGTTGATCTTCACTTGCGTTGTACACCCACTGGGTGCCGTTGGTCGAAATTTCTCATTGGTGGGGGCACGCTGAGTGCACCCACTGGGTGTAGTCCCCGAGGCCACGGTCGACTGCTGGCAGTCGACTGTGGTCTTTGTACTGTCTTTCTGTAGTTGCACCTTGTCGGATGACACTGTATCCGGTCGACTGCTGGCAGTCGCCCCCTTTTTTTTTTTCCTGAAAACCAGTGGGTGTAGTCCCCGAGGCTACTGCCGAATGTTTTGATTTGGCTGTAGTCTTAGAAGTGTTGTGCTCTTTCTTTCAGTCACTCGGGAGTAACTTATCTTTTATACCCTTTGTCGATTGACTCTTTGCAGAAGTCTTGTGAGCTTGTTGCTCAGCTCGCCGATCTGAAGAATAAGCAAATCCAGCTCAATCTTGATTTACAGTTTGCTCAGGAAAATGTGCAGAAGGCGAAGGATGAGGCAAAAGGTATGGCTGGTGAGGACTCGACGGCTGTCTCTGTCCTCCTGTCTGTTCTCAACTCTGTGCTTATTGTTGTTTCGCAGACGAACTGGAAAAGGCCCTGAAGAAGAAAGATCTTGACCTTGCGGAGGCACAAAAGGCGGCTGCGGAGAAACTGAAGCTTGCTGAAGAGAAACTTGCTTCGGTCGAGCAACTGGAGAGCGAGAACGCTAGGCTGAAGTCTGCTCTTGACTCGGCCAACAAGGAAGCGAGTCGACTAAAGACTGACAAGAGTACTCTGAACGACAAGCTCGGCCAGCTGGCGGGGAAGCATAAGGACTTGGGGGACTATCTTGGGGATCTTGCCAAGAAGCTATACCTCATGCTTGAAGGTAACCCTCTTTGCGCGATTAACCTCGTTGTTGTCGACTCACCATTTGGCTACAGTTTTGACCTGTCGAAACTTCTTTCAGAATTCTGCCGAAACTTTGAAGAATAGACCAGTCGAGTGGAGACCCGCTTGGACCCTATCAACTCCCCCGTGAAGGACGAAGTGGCCATGAATGTCTTCCGGTTGGAATCCCGTGTCGCTAGTGCGGTGGACTACCTGGCTCGACTGAAAGCTACAGTGTCACGGATCGACTCCGCACTCTGGCCCAAGGAGACGCTTCAGAACGACCTTGAATCCCTGATCAGTCGACTAGGTGAGGTTCCAGGTCGAGTGCAAGAATGGAAGAAGTCTTCTGCCAGGTGCGGCGCTGACGTGGCTTTGTCACTGGTTCGCGTCCACTGCAAGGAGGCGCGCGAGGAGAAGCTGGCTGCTCTCCAGGTTGCCAATACCAGGAAACATAACTTTCAGGACTTCATGGAGACCTTCATCGCTGCTGCCACTCGGATCTCTGATGGGATCGACTTGGACGAATTTGTTGCACCATCCAGTCCTCCGCCGGAGGAGTAAAAAACTGATGCTCTTTGCCTTAAATTTGCCTCGGAATGCCGAGTGGTTAATGTAACCGATAAACTCCGTCGAGCTTATAGCTCGAGTACTTTATTTGCGATCTAGGATTTTTTGGTTTTGTCCGAACTTGGCTCGACGTTGAATGCCTTCGTGACTTGATCCGCCGATCTAATATTCGTTGTTCCCTCAGAGGCTGCCTGGCTTGCTCGATGCTTATCGCCGCGATGGTGTCTTGTCAACCTGGCTTGGGCGAGTATCGGGTTATAGCTAAGCCCCCGAGTGGGAGGCTGGCTCTCCACTCGGTAGGATTTTGATTTTACTTAGGCGAGTACTTGGACTGCAGCTAAGCCCCCGAGTGGGAGGTTTGCTCTCACTCGGTAGGATTTCAATTACTTAGGCGAGCACTTGGACTGCAGCTAAGCCCCCGAGTGGGAGGTTGGCTCTCCACTCGGTAGGATTTCAATTACTTAGGCGAGTACTTGGACTGCAGCTAAGCCCCCGAGTGGGAGGTTTGCTCTCACTCGGTAGGATTCCAATTACTTAGGCGAGTACTTGGACTGCAGCTAAGCCTCCGAGTGGGAGGTTTGCTCTCACTCGGTAGGATTTCAATTACTTAGGCGAGTGCTTGGACTGCAGCTAAGCCCCCGAGTGGGAGGTTTGCTCTCCACTCGGTAGGATTTTTTCATTACTTAGGCGAGTGCTTGGACTGCAGCTAAGCCCCCGAGTGGGAGGCTGGCTCTCCACTCGGTAGGATTTCAATTACTTAGGCGAGTACTTGGACTGCAGCTAAGCCCCCGAGTGGGAGGCTGGCTCTCCACTCGGTAGGATTTCGATTTTACTTAGGCGAGTACTTGGACTGCAGCTAAGCCTCCGAGTGGGAGGTTTGCTCCCACTCGGTAGGATTTCGATTTTACTTAGGCGAGTACTTGGACTGCAGCTAAGCCCCCGAGTGGGAGGTTTGCTCCCACTCGGTAGGATTTCGATTTTACTTAGGCGAGTACTTGGACTGCAGCTAAGCCCCCGAGTGGGAGGTTTGCTCCCACTCGGTAGGATTTCGATTTTACTTAGGCGAGTACTTGGACTGCAGCTAAGCCCCCGAGTGGGAGGTTTGCTCCCACTCGGTAGGATTTCGATTTTACTTAGGCAAGTACTTGGACTGCAGCTAAGCCCCCGAGTGGGAGGTTTGCTCCCACTCGGTAGGATTTTGATTTACTTAGGCGAAACGGATTCGCAGCTAAGCCCCCGAGTGGGAGGCTGGCTCTCCACTCGGTAGGATTTTGATTACTTAGGCGAAGCGGATTCGCAACTAAGTCACCCACTGGGGGAAATTTAGACAGACAGAAAAAAGAAATAGCAGTCTTTTTCTTGAAACAAAGGAATTACAGAGGTACTTTTATTACATCTCAGTCGAGCGAGTTTTTAAGTGTAAAAGGGACGGAGCAGGTCCGCATTCCACGCTCGAGGCTCGTCGATCCGTCGATCGATGTTGTAAAGGTGATACGCTCTGTTGTGCAAGACTTTGGTGATGATGAAAGGGCCTTCCCAGGTCGGGGCAAGTTTGTGAGGTTTTTGCTGATCCACGCGGAGGACCAAGTCTCCTTCCTGAAAGGCTCGACCCTTCACATTTCTGACGTAAAACCGACGCAACTCTTGCTGGTAGATGGTCGAGCGGATTAGAGCCATCTCTCTTTCCTCCTCTAAGAGGTCGACTGCATCTTGCCGGGCCTGTTCTGCTTCTGCTTCGGAATATAACTCGACTCGAGGCGCGTTGTGGAGCAGGTCGCTTGGCAAAACCGCCTCGGCTCCATAGACCAGAAAGAATGGCGTTCTTCCAGTCGACCGGTTAGGGGTGGTCCTCAACCCCCATAGAACTGACGGAAGTTCGTCGACCCAGGCGCCTGCTGCGTGTTTGAGATCACGCATTAGTCGGGGTTTTAGTCCTTTGAGGATGAGGCCATTCGCGCGTTCGGCCTGTCCATTCGTCTGAGGGTGAGCAACTGAAGCGTAGTCGACTCGAGTGCCCTGAGAGGCGCAGAAGGCTTTGAATCTGTCATTATCAAAGTTTGATCCGTTATCTGTGATGATGCTGTGCGGAACTCCATATCTGAATATCAATCCTCTGATAAAACTGATGGCAGTGCTTGCGTCGAGGTCTTTTATGGGTTTTGCTTCTATCCATTTCGTGAACTTGTCGACTGCGACCAACAAGTGGGTGAAGCCACTCCTACCGGTTCTCAGTGGTCCGACCATATCTAGACCCCAGACAGCGAAAGGCCAGACGAGTGGAATGGTCTTCAAGGCGGAAGCGGGCTTGTGAGACATGTTGGAATAAAACTGGCACCCCTCGCACTTGTCGACTATATCCTTTGCCATTTCATTCGCCTTTGGCCAGTAAAAACCCGCTCGGTATGCTTTAGCCACGATGGTCCGAGAGGATGCGTGATGGCCGCAGGTCCCCGAGTGGATGTCTTCGAGAATTATCTGTCCTTCTTCAGGCGTGACGCACTTCTGACCGACTCCAGTCGCGCTTTCTCTGTATAGCTGCCCTTTGATTACTGTAAAGGCTTTGGATCGACGGATGATCTGCCGAGCCTCTTCTTCATCTTCTGGGAGCTCTTTTCTTATGATATACGCAATGTACGGCACTGTCCAATCGGGAGTGGTGGCCATAACTTCCATAATCAGGTCGACCACAGCTGGTACCTCCACTTCGGTCGAGTCAGAGGCGCTTTTTGGTTGTGGAGGCTCTTCTGTGAAAGGATCTTCTTGCACCGATGGTGTGTGAATGTGCTCCAAACACACATCCTTAGGGATGGCCTCCCTTTTGGACCCTATCTTCGCCAAATCATCTGCAGCTTGATTTTTCAGTCGGGGTACATGATGGAGCTCCAACCCCTCGAATCGTTTCTCCAGCTTTCTCACTGCGCTGCAATATCCCGTCATGGATGGGCTTCTGACATCCCACTCCTTCATCACTTGATTAACAACCAGATCTGAGTCGCCGTAGACCATGAGGCGACGGACGCCGAGTGAAATGGCCATACGTAATCCGTATAGAAGCGCTTCGTACTCTGCCTCATTGTTGGAAGAATCAAAGTGAATCTGGAGGACATACTTGAGCTTATCTCCTCGGGGGGAAACCAGTACAAGCCCCGCACTGGATCCGTTCAGCATTTTGGAGCCATCGAAAAACATAGTCCAGTGCTCCGAGTGAACTTGAGTCGGAAGCTCCTGCTCGGTCCACTCGGCGAGGAAATCAGCTATTGCCTGGGACTTAATAGCTTTCTTTGCTTCGAACTTGATATCAAGAGGAAGAAGTTCAATTGCCCATTTAGCCACTCGACCGGTCGCATCTCTGTTATGAAGAATCTCTGATAATGGAGCGTCGCTGACGACTGTGATAGAGTGATCGGAGAAATAATGAGCAACCTTCTTCGTGGTCATGTAAATCCCGTAAACGAGCTTCTGATAGTGGGGATATCTTTGCTTCGACGGGGTCAGAACTTCAGAGAGATAATACACTGGGCGTTGAACTTTGAAGGTCTTTCCTTCCTCTTCCCGCTCGACCGTAAGAACGGTACTAACGACTTGTCCCGTGGCTGCTATGTAAAGCAACAATGGCTCTTTGCTGACAGGAGCAGCAAGCACCGGCTGGGTGGAGAGCAGAGCTTTTAGCTCTGCGAATGCTGCATCAGCTTCTGGAGTCCATTCGAACGTGTCTGACTTCTTCATCAGTCGGTAAAGAGGCAACGCCTTTTCACCGAGCCTGGAGATGAATCGACTTAGGGCGGCCAAGCATCCAGTAAGTTTCTGGACGTCGTGCACACGCACGGGGCGTTTCATCCGGAGTATGGTGCCAACTTTTTCAGGGTTAGCGTCGATTCCTCGTTCGGAAACAAGAAAACCGAGTAACTTTCCTCCAGGGACTCCAAATGTGCACTTTGACGGATTGAGCTTGATATCATAACTCCTGAGATTGGCAAAAGTTTCAGCTAGGTCAGTCAGCAGGTCGGAACCTTTTCGTGACTTGACCACTATGTCATCCATGTACGCTTCTACATTCCGACTGATTTGAGTGATTAGGCACTTCTGAATCATTCTCATGAATGTAGCTCCGGCGTTCTTGAGACCGAAAGGCATGGTAACATAGCAGAAACACCCAAACGGGGTGATGAAGGCTGTTTTTATTTCATCGGGTCCATACAGACGGATCTGATGGTATCCAGAGTAAGCATCTAAAAAGGATAACCTCTCGCATCCTGCAGTCGAGTCGACTATTTGATCGATGCGAGGAAGAGGAAAATGATCTTTCGGGCAGGCCCGATTGATATGCTTAAAATCGATGCACATGCGCAACGACCTGTCTTTCTTAGGGACCATCACAACATTAGCGAGCCACTCGGAGTGGAAGATCTCGCGAATGAATTCCGCTGCTAGGAGTCGGGCCACTTCTTCGCCAATGGCCTTTCTCTTCTGAACGGCGGACCGTCGGAGATGTTCCTTGACTGGTTTGGCCTTTGGGTCGACTCGGAGGCGGTGCTCGGCCAGTCCCCTGGGCACACCTGGCATGTCAGCAGGCTTCCATGCGAAGATGTCCCAGTTCTCACGGAGGAACTGGACGAGCGCTTCTTCCTATTTAGGGTCGAGTGTAGTGGAGATGTTGGTTGGAGCCGCATTTGGATCGGTCGGGTGGATGTGGACTTGCTTGGTCTCACCAGTCGACTGAAATGCTGATTCCGTGGCGGGCTTCTTGGCTCGTAACAACTCACTCGGATCCGCAGTCTTCTGGTACTCTTGTATCTCTATCTTGGCCATCTGAGCATCAGCAATTTTGGCGCCTTTCTGGAAGCACTCCTCTGCCTTCTTCCGATTGCCGACGATCGTGATTACACCTTTGGGGCCAGGCATCTTCAGCTTGAGGTATACGTAGCATGGTCGAGCCATGAAACGAGCATAGGCTGGCCTCCCAAGAATGGCGTGGTACGCACTCTGAAAATCCACGACCTCAAAGGTTAATTTTTCTTTCTGGAAATTCTTCGAGTCACCAAAGACGACGTCGAGAGCGATTTGGCCGAGTGACTCAGCTTTCTTCCCAGGGATGACCCCGTGGAAGCTCATGTTGCTGGGGCTGATCCGGGACATCGGAATGCCCATCCCCTTCAACGTCTCTGCATACAACAAGTTTAGCCCACTGCCGCCGTCCATCAGAACCTTGGTCAGTCGAGTGCCTTCAACAATTGGGTCGACCACCAACGCTTGCCTCCCTGGGGTGGCAATATGAGTCGGATGATCGGACTGGTCGAAGGTGATGGCGGTTTGGGACCACTTCAGGTAATGGGGCGTCACTGGAGCGACCGTGTTTACTTCGCGATTGATGACCTTCAGTCGACTCCTACTTTCGACATCGGCGAAAATCATCAGAGTGGAATTGATTTGAGGGTATTCTTCGCCGCTGTCTTCTCTGTCTTCAACTTTGTCCGACTCTTTCCCTTTGTCCTTGGCTTGCTTCCCTTGGAACTGTTGCATCAGGAGCCGACATTGTCGAGTGGTATGCTTAGGGTAAATGAAATTTCCCTCTTCATCTTTCTTCGTGTGAATGTGGCATGGTAAGTCCATCACATCGTTCCCGTCCTGGTCTTTAACTTTCTTGGGGTTCCAAGGGCCCTTGGGTTTCCCCTTAAACTTCCCTGGAGCCACAGCTAAGGCTTCCCCGGGGGCGACTGGCTCGGCCTTGCGCTTCTGCTTCCGACTGGAGTGTCCTCCGCCAGTCTCATTAGCGGCTGCCTTATACTTGCCACTCCGGAGTCTATCTTCTTCTTCTCCGTTCGCGTACTTGGTGGCGATTTCCATCATTCGACTCAGGGTCATATCTCCGGTTCGACCAAACTTCAAAGTTAACTCCCTGTTTCTGACACCTTCCTTGAAGGCGCAAACTGCTTGATGATCGGATACATTCTCGACCGTGTGATTCAGAGTGATCCATCTCTGGATATAATCCCTCAGGGTTTCACTCGACTTCTGAACACATGACTGCAATTCTGTCAACCCCGCCGGTCGCTTGCAAGTTCCTTCGAACGTCCTGACGAACACCTGGGCTAGATCTTCCCAAGTATAAATACTGCTGGGAGCCAACTGATTCAACCACGCTCTGGCCGATCCTTCCAACATGAGGGGCAAATGCTTCATGGCCACCTCGTCATTGCCGCCTCCGATCTGAACAGCCACTCGGTAATCCTCGAGCCATGTGTCCGGCTTGGACTCTCCGGTGAACTTGCTGACTCCAGCCGCCAACCTGAAGTTGGGAGGAATCACCGCAGCTCTGATTGCTCTGCTGAAACACTCGGGACCTGAGACGCGAACTCTGCTGCTGGACGGGGCGCCTCTGTCACGGTCTTCTCGGTGAGCTCTATTTCCGTCGACCAGGCCTTGAACGATGATGGATCTCGCATCAAAGCCTGGTTCCCTGGGGTCGACTGGGACCTTTCGCCCAGTACTGAACTGGCGTCTGTCTTCTTGCCGTCGAGGAAGGAACGACCCGGCTCTTGGGGGAGGAGAAGGCACTCGACGTTGATCGTTGCGATCGAATCGGTGCTCATATCGCTCGTGCCCTTGGTACTGATTCTCGTGCCGGCCTCTGTGCCCTTCACGCCTCGAGGGCGACCTCGGACTATGAGCCGACTGAACAGAATTCGCAGTGACGGATCGACTGTGAATCCTGTTGCGCGACTGTGACACGGCCGAATTCTGGTCACCCGCTGCATGAAGCAAATCTCTGATCTGCAACAGACCTCTCCCCGCCTCTGACTGTGAAGGCTGGATCGACTCCGCTATGCGAGCCGCAGCTGCCAAATTCTGAATCGGAGTACGGTATACCTGGGTCGGCGGCTGGAAGACACGACGACGACTGGACTCAGGAGCGGGTGGTCGTGCGCGCTCGTCGAGTGCTCTCTGGAGATTCTCCAATCGAGCACGTTCAGCCAAATTGGCCAAGCGCGCCTCCTCCAGGGCTCGCGCCTCAGGTGTTTCTCCAACGATAGGAGTGTGAAGGGCGTCCACGTTCCGGCGACGGAGTTCCTCCCTCTGCACTGAGGTAAGGGGCTCGGGCCTGTACTCTTCGTGACCCCGCGCCGGGATCCCCCCTGCGGCAACCTCTTCGGTTTGGGGGAATCCGGGGGGGCTACGTGGTCCGTCGACCATTAGTACTTCCGCCGCTGGGTCACTGCTGTCGCACTCGGACGCAGTCTCTACGGAGCCAGTCGACAGGTCGAACAGGCCGTAGAGTGACTCGTCGGGCTCGATTGCCGCGACTTGGGGGATGGCCGACTGGCGGACCAGTGCGTGCTTCACCCACCGCTGGAGTCTCGACCGACCGGTGCGCTTGCGCCGGTGGGAAACTGATGACGATGATGATGATGATGACGGCGCAACGAATGCCGACCCGTACTGGGTCGACGGTTGCCGCAGGAGGACGCCGCGGACGCATGCGCGAAAATGCGTGGCTCCGCGGGCGGGAAGCGCGTCCACGTCGAGTGGAGCCTCCTGCAGCCAAGCAGAGTCGTCTACGATGAAGGAGAGAGCGCCGAGACGGATCTCGCAGCTCTCGACCATGACTCCGCTCGAAAACATGATGTGGGTTGAAAGAATCCCAACTCCTCCAGCAAATCGCTAGAACACCTGCCCCACGGTGGGCGCCAACTGTCGTGGTTCTAAGTCTGACAGTAGAATGGGGGGTAGGAATGGAGAGGCAAGATCCTAGCTCTGGAGTAGTTGTGCACGCAAGGAGTTAACGAGTTCAGGCCCTTCTCGGAGGAAGTAATAGCCCTACGTCTCGGAGCCCGGAGGCGGTCGACTGGATTGTATGCGTGAGTGTTACAAAGATGCGAACCCCTGTCCTAGTGGAGGGGGGTGGCTTATATAGAGTTCGCCAGGACCCCAGCCAGCCCACGTTACAAGGGGTTTAATGTACATAAAGAGAGGGGGTTACAGGTAACGCCTGTAATAAAGGACCATGAAGGCCATAAAAGCTACTTATGAGGTGACCGTTGGTAGGCAGCGTCTTTAGATCTCCTTACGGTCGAGTGGTGTCTTCATGGTCGACTGCTTGTGCTTCTGGTCGAGTACGCTTGTGTCCGTCGACTGGGCTGACCAGGTCGACTGACCTGTCGATACTTCTCGGAATGTCTTTTATTGTAGGAGTCGTGTCCTTGATTGGGTACCTCGGGTACGATAAGTTACCCTACCCTAGGTACGTATCCTCGTCAGGAGCCAACATGGGTATCCAGATCCCGCTGTTGGTTATTGACCGGAGAGTTGTCTCGGTCATGTCTACATGTCTCCCGAACCCGTAGGGTCTACACACTTAAGGTTCGACGACGCTAGGGTTATAAGGGAAAGTATGTACGCGGTTACCGAATGTTGTTCGGAGTCCCAGATGAGATCCCAGACGTTGCGAGGAGTTCCGGAATGGTCCAGAGGTAAAGATTTATATATAGGAAGTATGGTTTTGGTCACCGGAAGTGTTCTGGGCATCACCGGTAGTGTACCGGGACCACCGGAGGGGTCCGGGGGTCCACCGGGAGGGGCCACCAGCCCCGGAGGCTTGCGTGGGCCATAAGTGGAAAGGGAACAGCCCCTATGTGGGCTGGGGCGCCTCCTACCAAGGCCCAAGGCGCCTTCAAGATGAGAGGGGGCAAACCCTAGGCGCAGATGGGCCCTAAGGCCCACCCTAGGTGCGCCCCCCCTCTCTCCCCTTGGCCGCCTCCCAGATGGGATCTGGGGGCTGCCGCCGCCCCTAGGGAGGGAACCCTAGATGGAGGCGCAGCCCCTCCCCTCCCCCTATATATAGTTGAGGTCTAGGGGCTGCCCAACACATGATCCGATCTCCCTCTTGGCGTAGCCCTACCTATCTCCCTCCTCGTCTCACGTAGTGCTTGGCGAAGCCCTGCTGGAGTCCCGCGCTCCTCCACCACCACCACGTCATCGTGCTGCTTCTGGACGGAGTCTTCCCCAACCTCTCCCTCTCTCCTTGATGGATCAAGGCATGGGAGACGTCACCGGGCTGCATGTGTGTTGAACGCGGAGGTGCTGTCTGTTCTACACTAGGATCATCGGTGATTTGGATCACGACGAGTACGACTCCATCAACCCGTTCACTTGAACGCTTCCGCTTAGCGATCTACAAGGGTATGTAGATGCACCTCCTTCCCCTCGTTGCTAGATTACTCCATAGATTGATCTTGGTGATGCGTAGAAAATTTTAAATTTCTGCTACGTTCCCCAACATTATGGTGGAGGGGGGCACCGCACACGGCTAAGAGAACGATCACGAAGATCAACTTGTGTGTCTAGAGGTGCCCCCTGCCCCCGTATATAAAGGAGCAAGGGGGGAGGCCGCCCAGCCCTAGCAGGGCGCGCCAGGAGGAGGAGTCCTACTCCTACTAGGAGGGGGAAAGGAAGGGGGAGAGGGAGAAGGAAAGGGGGGCGCCGTCCCCCCCTCTCCTTGTCCAATTCGGACCAGAGGGGCAGGGGGCGCGCGGCCCACCCTGGCTGCCCCTCTCTCTCCACTAGGGCCCATAAGGCCCATTACTTCTCCCGGGGGGTTCCGGTAACCCTCCGGCACTCCGGTTTTCTCCGAAATCACATGGAACACCTCCGGTGTCCGAACATAGCCGTCCAATATATCGATATTTATGTCTCGACCATTTCAAGACTCCTCGTCATGTCCGTGAACACATCCGGGACTCTGAACAAACTTCGGTACATCAAAATATATAAATTCATAATGAAACTATCATCATAACGTTAAGCGTGCGGACTCTACGGGTTCGAGAACAATGTAGACATGACCGAGACACGTCTCTGGTCAATAACCAATAGCGGAACCTGGATGCTCATATTGGCTCCTACATATTCTACGAAGATCTTTATCGGTCAGACCGCATAACAACATACGTTGTTCCCTTTGTCATCGGTATGTTACTTGCCCGAGATTCGATCGTCGGTATATCAATACCTAGTTCAATCTCGTTACCAGCAAGTCTCTTTACTCGTTTCTGTAATACATCATCTCGCAACTAACTCATCAGTAGCAATGCTTGCAAGGCTTATGTGATGTGTATTACCGAGGGCCCAGAGATACCTCTCCGACAATCGGAGTGACAAATCCTAATCTCGAAATACGCCAACCCAACATGTACCTTTGGAGACACCTGTAGAGCTCCTTTATAATCACCCAGTTACTTGTGATGTTTGGTAGCACACAAAGTGTTCCTCCGGTAAACGGGAGTTGCATAATCTCATAGTCATAGGAACATGTATAAGTCATGAAGAAAGCAATAGCAACATACTAAACGATCGGGTGCTAAGCTAATGGAATGGGTCATGTGAATCACATCATTCTCCTAATGATGTGATCCCGTTAATCAAATGACAACACATGTCTATGGTTAGGAAACATAACCATCTTTGATTAATGAGCTAGTCAAGTAGAGGCATACTAGTGACGTTTAGTTTGTCTATGTATTCACACAAGTATTATGTTTCCGGTTAATACAATTCTAGCATGAATAATAAACATTTATCATGATATAAGGAAATAAATAATAACTTTATTATTGCCTCTAGGGCATATTTCCTTCAGTCTCCCACTTGCACTAGAGTCAATAATCTAGATTACACAGTAATGATTCTTACACCCATGGAGCTTTGGTGTTGATCATGTTTTGCTTGTGGAAGAGGCTTAGTTAACGGGTCTGCTACATTCAGATCCGTATGTATCTTGAAAATCTCTATGTCTCCCACCTGGACTAGATCCCGGATGGAATTGAAGCATCTCTTGATGTGCTTGGTTCTCTTGTGAAATCTGGATTCCTTTGCCAAGGCAATTGCACCAGTATTGTCACAAAAGATTTTCATTGGACCCGATGCACTAGGTATGACACCTAGATCGGATATGAACTCTTTCATCCAGACTCCTTCGTTTGCTGCTTCCGAAGCAGCTATGTACTCCGCTTCACATGTAGATCCCGCCACAATGCTTTGTTTAGAACTGCACCAACTGACAGCCCCACCGTTTAATGTAAATACGTATCCGGTTTGCGATTTAGAATCGTCCGGATCAGTGTCAAAGCTTGCATCAACGTAACCATTTACTATGAGCTCTTTGTCACCTCCATATACAAAAAACATATCCTTAGTCCTTTTCAGGTATTTCAGGATGTTCTTGACAGCTGTCCAGTGATCCACTCCTGGATTACTTTGGTACCTCCCTGCTAGACTTATAGCAAGACACACATCAGTTCTGGTACACAACATTGCATACATGATAGAGCCTATGGCTGAAGCATAGGGAACATCTTTCATTTTCTCTCTATCTTCTGAAGTGGTCGGGCATTGAGTCTTACTCACTTTCACACCTTGTAACACAGGCAAGAATCCTTTCTTTGCTTGATCCATTTTGAACTTTTTCAAAACTTTGTCAAGGTATGTGCTTTGTGAAAGTCCAATTAAGCGTCTTGATCTATCTCTATAGATCTTAATGCCCAATATGTAAGCAGCTTCACCGAGGTCTTTCATTGAAAAACTCTTATTCAAGTATCCCTTTATGCTATCCAGATATTCTATATCATTTCCGATTAGTAATATGTCATCTAGATATAATATCAGAAATGCTACAGAGCTCCCACTCACTTTCTTGTAAATACAGGCTTCTCCAAAAGTCTGTATAAAACCAAATGCTTTGATTACACTATCAAAGCGTTTATTCCAACTCCGAGAGGCTTGCACCAGTCCATAAATGGATGGCTGGAGCTTGCACACTTTGTTAGCTCCCTTTGGATCGACAAAACCTTTTGGCTGCATCATATACAACTCTTCTTCCAGAAATCCATTCAGGAATGCAGTTTTGACATCCATCTGCCAAATTTCATAATCATAAAATGCGGCAATTGCTAACATGATTCGGACAGACTTAAGCATCGCTACGGGTGAGAAGGTCTCATCGTAGTCAATCCCTTGAACTTGTCGAAAACCTTTTGCGACAAGTCGAGCTTTGTAGACAGTAATATTACCGTCAGCGTCAGTCTTCTTCTTGAAGATTCATTTATTCTCAATTGCTTGCCGATCATCGGGTAAGTCAACCAAAGTCCATACTTTGTTTTCATACATGGATCCCATCTCAGATTTCATGGCTTCAAGCCATTTTGCGGAATCTGGGCTCACCATCGCTTCTTCATAGTTCGTAGGTTCGCCATGATCTAGTAGCATGACTTCCAGAACAGGATTACCGTACCACTCTGGTGCGGATCTCACTCTGTTTGATCTACGAGGTTCAGTAGTGACTTGTTCTGAAGTTTCATGATCATTATCATTAGCTTCCTCACTAATTGGTGTAGGTGTCACAGAAACCGGTTTCTGTGATTTACTACTTTCCAATAAGGGAGTAGGTACAGTTACCTCATCAAGTTCTACTTTCCTCCCAGTCACTTCTTTCGAGAGAAACTCCTTCTGTAGAAAGTTTCCGAACTTAGCAACAAAAGTCTTGCCTTCGGATCTGTGATAGAAGGTGTATCCAACAGTTTCCTTTGGATATCCTATGAAGACACATTTCTCCAATTTGGGTTCGAGCTTATCAGGTTGAAGCTTTTTCACATAAGCATCGCAGCCCCAAACTTTTAGAAACGACAACTTTGGTTTCTTGCCAAACCATAGTTCATAAGGCGTCGTTTCAACGGATTTTGATGGTGCCCTATTTAACGTGAATGCGGCCGTCTCTAAAGCATAACCCCAAAACGATAGCGGTAAATCAGTAAGAGACATCATAGATCGCACCATATCTAGTAAAGTACGATTACGACGTTCGGACACAGCATTACGCTGTGGTTTTCCGGGTGGCGTGAGCTGCGAAACTATTCCGCATTGTTTCAAATGTACACCAAACTCGTAACTCAAATATTCTCCTCCACGATCAGATCGTAGAAACTTTATTTTCTCGTTACGATGATTTTCAACTTCACTCTGAAATTCTTTGAACTTTTCAAATGTTTCAGACTTATGTTTCATTAAGTAGATATACCCATATCTGCTTAAGTCATTTGTGAAGGTGAGAAAATAACGATATCCGCCACGAGCCTCAACATTCATTGGACCACATACATCTGTATGTATGATTTCCAACAAATCTATTGCTCTCTCCATAGTACCGGAGAACGGTGTTTTTGTCGTCTTGCCCATAAGGCACGGTTCGCAAGTACCATGTGATTCATAATCAAGTGGTTACAAAAGTCCATCGGTATGGAGTTTCTTCATGCGCTTTACACCGATATGACCCAAACGGCAGTGCCACAAATAAGTTGCACTATCATTATCAACTCTACATCTTTTGGCTTCAACATTACGAATATGTGTGTCACTACTATCGAGATTTAATAAGAATAGACCACTCTTTAAGGGTGCATGACCATAAAAGATATTACTCATATAAATAGAACAACCATTATTCTCTGATTTAAATGAATAACCGTCTCGCATCAAACAAGATCCAGATATAATGGTCACGCTCAACGCTGGCACCAAAGAACAATTACTTAGGTCTATTACTAATCCCGAAGGTAGATGTAGAGGTAGCGTGCCGACCGCGATCACATCGACTTCAGAACCATTTCCCACGCGCATCGTCACCTCGTCCTTAGCCAATCTTCACTTAATCCATAGTCCCTGTTTTGAGTTGTAAATATTAGCAACAGAACCAGTATCAAATACCCAGGTGCTACTGCGAGCATTAGTAAGGTACACATCAATAACATGTATATCACATATACCTTTGTTCACCTTGCCATCCTTCTTATCTGCCAAATACTTGGGGCAGTTCCGCTTCCAGTGACCAGTCTGCTTGCAGTAGAAGCACTCAGTTTCAGGCTTAGGTCCAGACTTGGGTTTCTTCTCCTGAGCAGCAACTTGCTTGCTGTTCTTCTTGAAGTTCCCCTTCTTCTTTCCCTTGCCCTTTTTCTTGAAACTAGTGGTCTTGTTGACCATCAACACTTGATGCTCCTTTTTTATTTCTACCTCCGCAGCTTTAAGCATCGCGAAGAGCTCGGGAATAGTCTTTTCCATCCCTTGCATATTATAGTTCATCACAAAGCTCTTGTAGCTTGCTGGTAGTGATTGGAGAATTCTGTTAATGACGCTATCATCCGGAAGATTAACTCCCAGCTGAATCAAGTGATTATTATACCCAGACATTTTGAGTATATGCTCACTGACAGAACTATTCTCCTCCATCTTGCACCTGTAGAACTTATTGGAGACTTCATATCTCTCAATACGGGCATTTGCTTGAAATATTAACTTCAACTCCTAGAACATCTCATATGCTCCATGATGTTCAAAACGTCGTTGAGGACCCGATTCTAAGCCGTAAAGCATGGCACATTGAACTATCGAGTAGTCATCAGCTTTGCTCTGCCAGGCGTTCTTAACGTCGTCAGTTTCATCAGCAGCAGGCCTGGCACCTAGCGGTGCTTCCAGGACGTAACTTTTCTATGTAGCAATGAGGATAATTCTCAAGTTACGGACCCAGTCCGTGTAATTGCTACCATCATCTTTCAACTTTGCTTTCTCAAGGAACGCATTAAAATTCAACGGAACAACAGCACGGGCCATCTATCTACAATCAAATATAAACAAGCAAAATACTATCAGGTACTAAGTACATGATAAATTTAAGTTCAATTAATCATATTACTAAAGAACTCCCACTTAGATAGACATCCCTCTAATCCTCTAAGTGATCACGTGATCCAAATCAATAAACCATGTCCGATCATCACGTGAGATGGAGTAGTTTCAACGGTGAACGTCACTATGTAGATCATATCTACTATATGATTCACGTGAGATGGAGTAGTTTCAACGGTGAACGTCACTATGTAGATCATATCTACTATATGATTCACGCTCGACCTTTCGGTCTCCGGGTTCCGAGGCCATATCTGTTATATGCTAGGCTCGTCAAGTTAAACCTGAGTATTCTGCGTGTGCAACTATTTTGCACCCGTTGTATTTGAACGTAGAGCCTATCACACCCGATCATCACGTGGTGTCTCAGCATGAAGAACTTTCGCAACGGTGCATACTCAGGGAGAACACTTTTACTATGATAATTTAGTGAGGGATCATCTTATAATGCTACCGTCAATCAAAGCAAGATAAGATGCATAAAAGATAAACATCACATGCAATCAATATAAGTGATATGATATGGCCATCCTCATCTTGTGCTTGTGATCTCCATCTCCGAAGCATCGTCATGATCACCATCGTCACCGGCGCGACACCTTGATCTCCATCGTAGCATCGTTGTCGTCTCGCCAATCTTATGCTTCTACGACTATCGCTACCGCTTAGTGATAAAGTAAAGCATTACAGGGCGATTGCATTGCATACAATAAAGCGACAACCATATGGCTCCTGCCAGTTGCCGATAACTCGGTTACAAAACATGATCATCTCATACAATAAAATTTAGCATCATGTCTTGACCATATCACATCACAACATGCCCTGCAAAAACAAGTTAGACGTCCTCTACTTTGTTGTTGCAAGTTTTACGTGGCTGCTACGGGCTTAGCAAGAACCAATCTTACCTACGCATCAAAACCACAACGATAGTTTGTCAAGTTGGTGTTGTTTTAACCTTCGCAAGGACTGGGCGTAGCCACACTCGGTTCAACTAAAGTTGGAGAAACTGACACCCGCCAGCCACCTGTGTGCAAAGCATGTCGGTAGGACCAGTCTCGCGTAAGCGTACGCGTAATGTCGGTCCGGGCCGCTTCATCCAACAATACTGCCGAACCAAAGTATGACATGCTGGTAAGCAGTATGACTTATATCGCCCACAACTCACTTGTGTTCTACTCGTGCATATAACATCAACACATAAAACCAGGCTCGGATGCCACTGTTGGGGAACGTAGTAATTTCAAAAAAATTCCTACGCACACGCAAGATCATGGTGATGCATAACAACGAGAGGGGAGAGTGTTATCTACGTACCCTCGTAGACCGTAAGTGGAAGCGTTATATCAACGCGGTTGATGTAGTCATACGTCTTCACGATCCGACCGATCCAAGCACCGAAAGCACGGCACCTCCGAGTTCTAGCACACGTTCAGCTCGATGACGATCCCCGGACTCCGATCCAGCAAAGTGTCGGGGATGAGTTCCGTCAGCACGACGGCGTGGTGACGATCTTGATGTTCTACCGTCGCAGGGCTTCGCCTAAGCACCGCTACAATATTATCGAGGATTATGGTGGAGGGGGGCACCGCACACCGCTAAGAGAACGATCACGAAGATCAACTTGTGTGTCTAGAGGTGCCCCCCTGCCCCCGTATATAAAGGAGCAAGGGGGGAGGCCAGCCAGCCCTAGCAGGGCGCGCCAGGAGGAGGAGTCCTCCTCCTAGTAGGAGTAGGACTCCCCTCTTCCTACTCCTACTAGGAGGGGGAAAGGAAGGGCGAGAGGGAGAAGGAAAGGGGGGCGCCGCCCTCCCTCTCCTAATCCAATTCGGACCAGAGGGGGAGGGGGCGCGCGGCCCACTGTCGGTGTACTAAAGTAGGGGTACCTTAGTACCCCAGACTTGTGCACGGGCAGTTGTAGCACCCTGCGGCAAGGCCCGCCCAGGAAGCGCCAAGAGAAGACCAAGCATTCAAGACAAGGCCCCCGGCAAGAGGAGCTTGCCGGGCCAAGAAGACGAGGCCCCCGGCAAGAGGAGCTTGCCGGGCCAAGAAGACAAGACCCCGGCAAGAGGAGCTTGCCGGGACGACTGAGCCCATGTAATGCCATCCAAGAACAAAGTATAAGAGACGAAAGATCGAGACCCCGACAAGAGGAGCTTGTCGGGAAGGCCGAACCCAGGCACCACAAGAGAAGCCCGCCACGGCGCGCTATGCGCCCCGGCAAGGCCTGATAGCCGGCAAGCTATCAGGCACAGGAAGACGACCCCCGCGGCAAGCCACTTGCCGCGGCAAATCGCCACCTCAGGACTGCGCTCCAGCTCGCCCGCCCACGCGTCGCTCCGGGGCTTCCCCCAAGGGCACGTGGCGGGCACCGCGTAGCCTGGGGCATGCGGTGGCATGCAACCACCATCGTGGCGAGCGGTGGCGCACCTAACGGTCCGCCTCGGTGCTGCCCGGGCGACCGTGACGGGCATTTAATGCCCTTGTCCCCTACCGTCAGAAGTAGGTATGATAACACTGTGCCGCATTGTAGCGCCACCGTTCCCGCACTGTTACAACTACCACCCCTTTTACGCTTTTACCCCTTTCTCTTACGTTGACACCTGTCGGTGACCCCTTTGCGCTATAAAAGGAGGCCCGTGTGCAACGTAGAGGGGGTTCCGGGGGTTCGGAGATTTGGGGATCCAGACAGCCATACGCTCGAGGCAGCTAGCTCTCCACGCTCCCGAGCTCCCCAGTTCAATACGACCAAGCAGGAGTAGGGTTTTACGCGTCCATCGCGGCCCGAACCTGGGTAAACCGCCCGTGTGCTCGCCTCGATCTGCTCTCTGTGCTCCCTCCGCCCCCCTCACCGGACAACGAAAGGGGCTCCGGCCCCATAGGTGCTCGCGGGGGACGCGGTCCGCCCCGACATCTTTGGCGCGCCAGGTAGGGGATAACTCGAGGTTGTGCGGATCAGATCCGGCGTTCGCGCGAGCGCGCTCTTCGTCAGCTTCTCCGAATTCGCTAGCTTCATCAACACCATGGCCCCGAAGAAGAAGGCTTCGGAGGTCGCGGGCCCGTCCGCGTCACTCCCACCGCTACCGGAACCAACGGTGGGCGGGGGAGACGCCGTCGGAGGGGTGGCCACCGGCGAGAATGCTCGCGGTGCCACCAAATCCAAGAACAGGGCAGACGACCGAGCCTCGGCCTCCGAGGGCGCGTCGCAGCCGTTCCGACAAACGATGACCCAGCAGCGCCCTGCCACAGGAGGTGGCATCCGCTTGCTGGACCAAGGACAAACTGGAGGTTCACGGGACGCCCCGGGCCCCCGTCCGGACACGGGCAAGGCGAAGGCGCCGGGGAGGGACCCCGCTCTTTCTAACATTGTTAGGAGTCCGAGCGTATCCCGCTCCTCGCGCCACTCGCCCCCGCTCCCCTCCACTCCGGCAGAAGCGCTCGCGAGAGCGCAACTGCTCCTCGACTACCCTCCAGCGGCCGACAAGGCCGAAGGCTGGAGGGCCACCATCCAGAGCCTGATCGCCTTCGCCAACGACGACACGCCGCAGCAGCCGGCGACCTCACGGCCACGGCAGGTCGAGAAGACGAAGGCCGACGGCGACAAAACCGCCGGGGGTGCAACCACCATGCACTCCCCGGCGCAGAAGCAGAAGACGCCGCCCCGCTGGAGCAACGCCGACGACGGCTCTACAGCGTCGTCAGACCCGCGGACCCGCCGGGACCAGCGCCGAGTCCTCGACGAGCGGCAGCAAGAAGACGCTCGAACAAGGATTGAGCGCCGCCGAGAAACTCGGCGGCAATCAGACCAGCGGGCTGGGAACGCTGTCGACGCGCACGCGCCCGGTGAACCAGGTGACTTACCGTACGCGGCAGGTTGCCCTGCGTTCACCCGTGAGCTGCGGCGCGTCCGGTGGCCCAGCACGAAGAACTTCAAGCCCGACGTACCGGAGAAGTACGACGGCAGGACGCACCCCTCGGAGTTTCTCAGCATCTACACGATCGCTGTACAAGCTGCCGGGGGGCGCGACGAGAGAATATTGGCGAACTACTTCCCGCTCGTGCTTAAGCCGAAGGTTCGTTCGTGGCTTATGCACTTGCCGGAAGGCTCCATTTCTTCCTGGGCGGATCTTTGCCACCAGTTTGTTGGCGCCTTCACAGGCGGCCACAAACCTCATGGCCAGGATAGCGACCTCCACATCCTAGCCCAGAAGGAAGGAGAACCCTTGCGCAAGTACATCCAGCGCTTCAGCCGCGTGCATCGCAACATCCCCGACGTTCACCCTGCCGCGGTTATCAGCGCGTTCCACCAGAACGTGCGTAACCGCCGCATGCGTGAAGAGATGGCCATGACCAAGATCCGGGACGTCAGCGAGCTATATGCCCTGGCTGACAAGTGCGCGCGCGCGGAGGGGGGGAGGAAACTCCCCGGGGAGGATGCTGGCGCAGGAGAAAGCGACAGTGACGACACCGCCCCGGCGAAGAGAAGCCAGCGGCGGAATAATAGGAGGAAGAACAGGAAAGAGGTGCTTGCCGTCGAGGAGTCCGGCAAGGAGGCTCCCGCCAAGCAAACGCAGGCTGGCGGCTCCGGCAAGGAGCCTGCCCCTGTGGCGGCAGCCGACAAGCAGGACGGCTCCGACAAGCAATACTGCAAGATCCACCGCACCAAGGGCCACGATCTCTCCAACTGCAAAAGCGTCGAGAACCTCGTCGTGCAGCAGAAGGCTGAGTACGAGAGGCGCGACAAGGGGAAGGCCCAGGGTGGAGGTGGCGAACCAAGCAAGAAGCGGCCGCCCATCGGCCGGGGAGGACGCCGCGGCAAGGCCAAGCAGCGGCAAGGCGATCGGCCTCCCCGGGGCCGCGACGAGGATGAAGAAGACGACGACGAAGACGTGGAAGACGAAGATAACAGCGAGCAGGAGTTCCAGAAGGCCACGGAGGTCCTATGCGTTGACGGCGGCGCCTCTCTGCACACCTCCCACCGCCAGCTTAAGCGGTGGGCGCGAGAGGTGAACGCAGCAGAGCCGCCCGTGGAGTCGCGCAGGCTCCTCAAATGGTCCAGCACGCCCATCATTTTCCATCTTGAGGATCACCCCGACCGCACAACCGCGGTCGGGTGCTTGCCGATGCTGGTCTCACCCACCATCCGCAACCTCAAGGACACCAAAATGTTGGTAGACGGCGGGGCCGGGCTGAACTTGATCTCCTCCGCTGTGATCAAGAAACTCCAGATCCCAGACGGCGAGCTCGAAGAGACCGGATCCTTCCAAGGAATCAATCCGGGGAAGAGCAAGCCCAAGGGGAAGATTACTCTGCCTGTGACCTTCGGCGGCGAGCTCAACTTCAGGACTGAACGCATCACGTTCGACGTCGCTGATATCCCGTTACCATACAATGGGATCCTCGGCCGTCCCGCTCTCGCCAAGTTCATGGCAGCTTCCCACCACGCCTACAACGTACTCAAGATGCCGGGGCCGATAAGCGTCATCACTGTCCATGGCAACAAAAAGGACGCGCTTATCTGCGCCGACAAGATCTACCGGGATGTAGCAGCCGCGGCAGAGAAGGACACACTTGCCGCTGAAGCCCACGGGCGGAAGAAGGCAAGGACCAAGCCCGGTAAGTGCTCTGGGGCCCACTCCGGCAACCGCACCTCTTCGGAGTGCTGCGCCGCCGTCGAGGACGCTCCATCGAGCTCCACCGGCAAGTACAAGAAGGGAATGACCGCTCCTCCGGCAACCAAGAAGGTGTCCGCCAAGGAGGACGGCACTGGCGGTACCTTCACCATCAGTGCCACGCTTGACAGCAAATAGGAAAGCGCGCTCGTTGCCTTCCTGCGGGCGAATGATGACGTGTTTGCATGGCAACCGTCCGACATCCCCGGTGTTCCCAGGAGGGTGATTGAGCATAAGCTCGCTGTCTGTCCTCACGCGCGACCCGTCAAGCAGAAAGTGAGAAAGCAAGCCGTGGAGCGCCAAGAATTCATCAGCGAAGAGATCAAGAAGCTAGAGGCAGCGGGCCTAGTGAGAGGTGTGATCCATCCAACGTGGCTGGCCAATCCGGTCGTCGTGCGCAAAGCCAATGGGAAGTGGAGACTGTGCATAGACTTCACCGATGTGAATAAAGCATGTCCCAAGGATCCATTTCCCTTGCCGCGCATTGACCAGATTGTTGACTCCACTGCCGGATGTGAGCTACTCTCTTTTCTTGATGCATATTCGGGCTACCACCAAGTCTTTATGGCCAAAGAAGATGAAGAGAAGACCGCATTTATCACTCCGTGCGGCACCTATTGCTTCAGACGCATGCCGTTTGGACTGAAGAATGGGGGATCAACGTTTGCAAGGGTAGTGCACACTGCTTTCGAGCCACAGATCCATAGGAACGTGGAGGCCTACATGGATGACATCGTGGTGAAGAGCAGGAGCAAGGAAACCCTGGTCCAAGATCTGGAAGAGACATTTCAGAACCTGCGCAAGATACAGCTCAAGCTGAACCCCGAGAAGTGCGTTTTCGGAGTCCCCTCCGGCAAGCTTCTCGGGTTCTTTGTGTCACAGAGGGGGATTGAAGCTAATCCCGACAAGATCAAAGCCATCGAGCAGATCGAAGCCCCAGAGCGCGTCAAGGACGTCAGAAAGCTTGCAGGTTGTGTGGCCGCCCTCAGTCGGTTCATTTCAAGGTCTGCAGAACGCGCCCTGCCCTTCTTTAAAATCTTGAAGAAGGCAGGCCCCATGCAGTGGACTCCAGAAGCGGAGGCAGCGCTGCAAGATTTGAAAAGGTACCTATCCTCCACTCCAATACTTGTCGCACCTAGACCACAGGAAAAGTTGTTGCTATACCTAGCGGCAACCAACCAGGTGGTTAGTGCTGCGTTAGTGGCGGAGAGGGAGGCCGACGAGGAGCCTATACCACCTGCAAGCGAATCCAGCGACAAGCGGGGGGCTGCTCCGGCAAGCTCTGGCCCCGACAAGGACCACCCTGCGCAGGAACAGCATGGAGCGCGGAAGAAGATGGTGCAGCGCCCGGTGTATTTTGTGAGTTCCCTCTTGCAGGGGGCTAGATCAAGATACTCTGGGGTGCAGAAGTTGCTTTTCGGCCTCCTCATGGCCTCGAGAAAGCTGCGCCATTACTTCCAAGCACATGAGATAACAGTAGTCACTCGCTTCCCGCTGAAGAGGATATTGCACAATCCCGAGGCAACAGGCAGGATCGTCGAGTGGGCACTGGAGCTGTCGAGCTTTGGACTCAAGTTTGAAAGTACTTCAACCATACAGAGCCGAGCTTTGGCAAAATTCATAGCTGAGTGGACCCCGACGCCAGATGGAGAAGCCCAAGAAACAAGCACGCCCGTACAAGAAGCAACAAGCGAGTGGGTAATGTACTTCGATGGTGCCTTCTCGCTGCAAGGCGCCGGTGCTGGCGTGGTACTCATCGCGCCCACCGGAGAGCACCTCAAGTATGTTATCCAGATGCACTTCCCAAGAGAGCAAGCAACCAACAATACTGCTGAGTATGAAGGCTTGCTCGCCGGCCTCAGGATTGCGGCCGAACTTGGGATCAGAAAGCTGATTGTGCGGGGAGATTCTCAACTGGTGGTCCGGCAAGTCAACAAGAGCTACCAGAGCCCTCTGATGGAAGCTTATGTAGATGAAGTGAGAAAGCTGGAAGGACACTTTGAAGGGCTGCAAATGGAGCACGTCCCGAGAGCTTAGAATGAGATAGCAGACGGCCTTTCGAAGTGTGCTTCGTTGAAGTTACCTGTGGAACCAGGGACCTTCTTACTCAAGCTGACTCAACCATCCGTTACACCATCAGTTGGGCAGTCCAAGAAAAGGAAGTTGGTCTCCGGAGACTACTTGCAGGCGGACCTTCCTGAGACCGCCGCCAAGGTCCCCAAGATCAACAACCAGAACGCCGAGGGACAGCCCGCTCCTGCGGATCCCAGGATCCGTCCAGTCGAAGCAGGTGTCCCCGGTAAGCCTTGCTCCGGCGAGCAGATCAGCAGTCTGAACGCCGAGGGACAGCCCGCTCCTGCGGATCCAAGGATCCGTCCAGTCGAAGCAGGTGTCCCCGATAAGCCTTGCCCCGGCAAGCGGATCAGCAGTCTGGACGCTGAGGAACAGTCCGCTCCTGCGGATCCGAGGATCTGTCCAGTTGAAGCGGGGGTTCCCGACAAGCTTTGCCCCGGCAAGCTTGCCGGGGGATCACCGGATCCGGCGGAACCAGAGGTTCTTGCCGTAGAATCCGGGGTCCCCGCAGCGGCCTTCATGCCTTTAGTCCTTGCCGTCGAGCCCCGGGCTCCGGCATGGGCGCAGCAGATCGTCCGTTTTCTGCAAACTGGAGAACTTCCCGACGACCCAGAAGAGATGGAGAAGATCACCAGGCAGTCAAGTATGTACCAGTTCGTGGACAACGAGCTGTACAGAAGGAGACTCAACGGTGTCAGATTGAAGTGCATCTCCAGGGAAGACGGACAGAAGCTGTTGGCAGAGATACACGGAGGCATATGCGGCCATCACATTGGCGCGAGAGCACTTGCCGGGAAAGCCTTCCGGCAAGGGTTCTTCTGGCAAGAAGCCCTCCAAGATGCAACTGCACTAGTAACCAAGTGTGAAGCGTGCCAGTTCCATGCAAAACAGATTCATCAGCCAGCTCAAGCTCTCCAAACAATCCCTTTATCCTGGCCCTTCTCGGTCTGGGGGCTCGATATCCTCGGCCCTTTTCCCCGAGCCGTCGGGGGCTTCGAGTACTTGTACGTTGCAATCGACAAGTTCACGAAGTGGCCAGAAGTGGAGCCAGTGAGGAAGGTGACCGCGCAGTCAGCAGTCAAGTTCTTCTGGTCGATCGTCTACCATTTCGGAATCCCCAACAGAATCATCACCGACAACGGGACACAGTTCACAAGTCGCGCCTTCATGCAATACGCCCAGGATCTTGGCACCAAGGTCTGTTTCGCTTCGGTTGCTCACCCCAGGAGCAACGGTCAAGCAGAAAGGGCCAACGCTGAAGTGCTGCGCGGACTCAAGACCAGGACTTTCGACAGGCTGCACAAGTGCGGGAGAAATTGGATTGAGGAGCTGCCGGCGGCTCTTTGGTCAATCAGAACGACACCGAGTCGAGCCACCGGACAGACACCCTTTGCTCTAGTCTATGGAGCGGAAGCAGTTATCCCCATGGAACTCGTATACGGATCTCCTCGGGTGCTCGCTTATGACGAGCTCGAGCAAGAGCGGCTGCGCCAAGATGACGCGCTGCTCCTTGAGGAAGGACGTCTCCAGGCTGCGGTACGAGCTGCTCGATACCAGCAAGCCTTGCGTCGCTACCATAGCCGCAAGGTCAAGGCCAGGAGTCTCGAAGAAGGCGACCTTGTTCTCCGGTGCACTCAGTCAGCCAAGGGTTCCAACAAGTTGACGCCAAAGTGGGAAGGACCTTATCGGGTGAGACGAGTCACGAGGCCTGGCGCTGTCCGCCTCGAGACCGAAGAAGGCGTACCAGTGAGCAACTCCTGGAACATAGAGCATCTTCGCAAGTTTCACCCATAAGGCGCGGTTGCCGTGACCCGCTCCGGCAACCATCGGTTTGTACAGGCCTTGCCGCTGTTGCATGTAACCCCTTGTACAAAGCCAGGCGAAGCCCCTGGCACCAGATAAAGTTGCCCTGTTAGGCGACCTTGTTCTTAGGCACGTTCAGTCGGCCAAGAATTATAACAAGTCGACGCCGAAGCAGGAAGGCCCTTGTCGGGTGAAACGAGTCGCGAGGCCCGGCGCTGTCCGCCTCAAGACCGAAGAGGTCCTACCAGTGAGCAACTCCTGGGAATATAGAGCATCTTCGCAAGTTTTGCCCACAAGGCGCGGTTGCCGTGATCCGCTCCGGCAACCATCGGTTTGTACAGGCCTTGCCGCTGCTGCATGTAACCCCTTGTACAAAGCCAGGCGAAGCCCCTGGCATCAGATAAAGTTGCCCTGTTAGGCGACCTTGTTCTTAGGCACGTTCAGTCGGCCAAGAATTATAACAAGTCGACGCCGAAGCAGGAAGGCCCTTATCGGGCGAGACGAGTCGCGAGGCCCGGCGCTGTCCGCCTCAAGACCGAAGAGGGCCTACCAGTGAGCAACTCCTGGGAACATAGAGCATCTTCGCAAGTTTCGCCCATAAGGCGCGGTTGCCGTGATCCGCTCCGGCAACCACCGGTTTGTGGAGGCCTTGCCGATGTTGCATTTAAGCCCTCGTACAAAGCCAGGCGAAGCCCCTGGCCGAAGATAAAGAAGCGCTGGCGCCCTAGATTTTAGCATGCATGCTAAGTCAGAGTCTCGTCCTTGGTTAGGGTTGTCAGTTCCTAACTGTCGCTAACCCCTAACTTAGAGGTCGAGTCCGCGTCTTTTTCCCGTCCTTTCCCTTTTGGCTCACAGGAATTGAATGTCCTTGCCGGGCCGCTCAAGGACAAGGAAGAGGAGAAGGACGAGCCAACACCTACGCCCCGGCGAGCCAGAGTCGCTGGGGGCTGCAACCTCAGATAAGTTTTGCATCCCTCATCATGCATTCTCTTATGGACTGTGGAATTTGAAAGCCTCCTTTCCTCCTGGAAAGCTACCGTGCTCTCTTAGCGGCAAGCCCCAGAGCGCGTTCCTGGGGCCCGTTTCGTTAGCAGCCGCGGCAGCAAGAGGGAGGGAAGCGAGGGGCCGGAACCCGCCTGCTCCCCGCCTCCGCCAAGGGCGTGAGAAAGGTCGAGCAGTGCGGGGGAGCGGCTGGGCCTGTTGCCGGGCGAGAAACCGTCTATCTTAACGATGTAAAGGATTCGTTCCTTACCGCGGTTTCCACCCGCGAGACAAATGATCCGGCAAACATCCCCTTTTCATTAAAAACATTCCACTCAGGTACAGTTCAGAGAGAATGAAAAACATGAAAGGAGGGATTACAAGGCTTAAACGCAACTAAGGCCCGAAGGCTTACAAGCTGAAAAGAGATAAGGTGCCCGTAATCCCTTTCTTGTCTCTCTCCTCAGGAGGTAGGGCAAGTAGGCGAAGAGGGCGAAAGGGGCACCTAGATGAGCTACGGGTGGCAGAAGGCACCAAGAGAAGATCCGGGGGCTCCGCCCGGGGGTCTCCGGAGGCTGAAGAAGGCGGAGGCGCCGGAGGCAGAGCTGGAAGATGAGGCAGCGGCCTTGCCGCCAGCCTCTTCCTCTTCCCCAGCCTCGCCACTCCGGCCGCCCGAGGAGACCAAGCCCCCGGCAAGAGGAGCTTGCCGGGCCGAAGAGAAGACCCCGGTGGTCGTCACCGAGAGCAAGGGTGATGACGGCGTCTGGGGCGCATCTGGAACACGAGGCACCGGAGCGTCAGCCAGCTGTCGAAGTCGGCCCGTACTCCGACTTCGCGGCCTTCGACGTCCGCCCTCTGTCCTCCTCAGCAGCCCCCCTACGCCAGTCGCCCAAGGAGACGACCCCGGGGAGTTCACGGAGCCCGGCGCGGTCGATGAGGCCGCCGGTGCCACACGGAGCTGCGGCCGACGCCTAGTCGTACCCGTCATCCCGGCGGCTGCTCCCCTCGTCGTCGCTGTCGCTCCCCTCCTCGTCACTCTCGCTCGAGGAGGAGCCTTCGCTGTCGGAGGAGCTATCTTCGCAGCACCGGGCCCGGATGCCGAAGCCCCAAAAGGCCTTGACGGAGAGGAGGTCCTCCCCCACTAGCTTAAAGTGGAGGGTGAACCCCTCCGTCAAGCTGTGGATCCGGGCGAACGTCTTCCACCCGCGGCCCAGACACACCTCGCCGGGGGCTCGGGGCTCGACGTGGACTCGCATCCCACTGATCCCGCAGCCCCTCATGCGCAGGTTTAGCGTCTCAGGCTGCTCCACCTCCAACACGCTCGCGAATGGAGCGGGAAGCCGGAGGTGGCGACGAGGCGCCCGGCGCAGCCTGATAATGAACTCACGGGGGTCGTCCCCGAGATGGACCGCGGGAAGGAACGGAGCCGCTGGCGGAGGCAAGGACGGCGCACCGATCCGTCCGCCCCGAGCGCCTCGGCCCCGTCCACGACCTCGTCCGCGACCTCGCCCTCTCCCTCTTCCCCCGACGACCGGCTCCGCCGCCGCGGGCGCAAGGGGAGGAGGGGCGCGTTGCCTAGCAGACACCCTCGCGGCAACCGAAGAAGAACCAGGGTTCCCCCCCTCCATCACAGATGGGGGAAGGAAACCAGAAGCAGAAGGAGGAAGGAGATGGAGTGCGGATTTCCGTCGCCCCCTTTCGCTCCTTATAAAGGGGCGGAGTGGGACCGCGGCCGCCTCGCTCCTCCAATAGAAGCGGAGGAAGGACAGGCGACTGGGGCCGACCCACTGCATCGACCCGCGCCGGCCCGACTCCCTGCCTCCGCCGCCGCGACTCCGAGTGCATGAGGACCGCGTGGTGGGCGCGCAGAACCGAGGCGACGGGTGGGACGACCTCTCCCCATCCCGTGATTATGGGGAACGGACGCCTCGAAAGCCGCGCCTCACCCCCGTTCATTTATCGAGCCGCGCCTCCGCACCTCCCTCCACTTAAAGAGGGAACGGGCGTTTCGCCCCCACGACGCCGCGATAAGCGCGCGCCGCCTGGGGAAGGAGCGACGGGTGCGGAGTTAAGGAGCAGCGCGACCAAGGCCATGCGTGCCCGTGCACTGTTAGGGCCTGGCCCAACGACGCTCGGCACCGTGTGTGGCCCAGGCCCGGGGGCTCCTGTCGGTGTACTAAAGTAGGGGTACCTTAGTACCCCAGACTTGTGCACGGGCAGTTGTAGCACCCTGCGGCAAGGCCCGCCCAGGAAGCGCCAAGAGAAGACCAAGCATTCAAGACAAGGCCCCCGGCAAGAGGAGCTTGCCGGGCCAAGAAGACGAGGCCCCCGGCAAGAGGAGCTTGCCGGGCCAAGAAGACAAGACCCCGGCAAGAGGAGCTTGCCGGGACGACTGAGCCCATGTAATGCCATCCAAGAACAAAGTATAAGAGACGAAAGATCGAGACCCCGACAAGAGGAGCTTGTCGGGAAGGCCGAACCCAGGCACCACAAGAGAAGCCCGCCACGGCGCGCTATGCGCCCCGGCAAGGCCTGATAGCCGGCAAGCTATCAGGCACAGGAAGACGACCCCCGCGGCAAGCCACTTGCCGCGGCAAATCGCCACCTCAGGACTGCGCTCCAGCTCGCCCGCCCACGCGTCGCTCCGGGGCTTCCCCCAAGGGCACGTGGCGGGCACCGCGTAGCCTGGGGCATGCGGTGGCATGCGGCCACCATCGTGGCGAGCGGTGGCGCACCTAACGGTCCGCCTCGGTGCTGCCCGGGCGACCGTGACGGGCATTTAATGCCCTTGTCCCCTACCGTCAGAAGTAGGTATGATAACACTGTGCCGCATTGTAGCGCCACCGTTCCCGCACTGTTACAACTACCACCCCTTTTACGCTTTTACCCCTTTCTCTTACGTTGACACCTGTCGGTGACCCCTTTGCGCTATAAAAGGAGGCCCGTGTGCAACGTAGAGGGGGTTCCGGGGGTTCGGAGATTTGGGGATCCAGACAGCCATACGCTCGGGGCAGCTAGCTCTCCACGCTCCCGAGCTCCCCAGTTCAATACGACCAAGCAGGAGTAGGGTTTTACGCGTCCATCGCGGCCCGAACCTGGGTAAACCGCCCGTGTGCTCGCCTCGATCTGCTCTCTGTGCTCCCTCCGCCCCCCTCACCGGACAACGAAAGGGGCTCCGGCCCCATAGGTGCTCGCGGGGGACGCGGTCCGCCCCGACACCCACCCTGGCTGCCCCTCTCTCTCTCTCTCCACTAGGGCCCATAAGGCCCATTACTTCTCCCGGGGGGTTCCGGTAACCCTCCGGCACTCCGGTTTTCTCCGAAATCACCTGGAACACTTCCCGTGTCCGAACATAGCCGTCCAATATATCGATCTTTATGTCTCAACCATTTCGAGACTCCTCGTCATGTCCGTGATCACATCCGGGACTCCGAACAAACTTTGGTACATCAAAATATATAAACTCATAATGAAACTGTCATCGTAACGTTAAGCGTGCGGACTCTACGGGTTCGAGAACAATGTAGACATGACCGAGACACGTCTCCGGTCAATAACCAATAGCGGAACCTGGATGCTCATATTGGCTCCTACATATTCTACGAAGATCTTTATCGGTCAGACCGCATAACAACATACGTTGTTCCCTTTGTCATCGGTATGTTACTTGCCCGAGATTCGATCGTCGGTATCTCAATACCTAGTTCAATATCGTTACCGGCAAGTCTCTTTACTCGTTTCTGTAATACATCATCTCGCAACTAACTCATTAGTAGCAATGCTTGCAAGGCTTATGTGATGTGTATTACCGAGAGGGCCCAGAGATACCTCTCCGACAATCGGAGTGACAAATCCTAATCTCGAATTACGCCAACCCAACATGTACCTTTGGAGACACTTGTAGAGCTCCTTTATAATCACCCAGTTACGTTGTGACGTTTGGTAGCACACAAAGTGTTCCTCCGGTAAACGGGAGTTGCATAATCTCATAGTCATAGGAACATGTATAAGTCATGAAGAAAGCAATAGCAACATACTAAACGATCGGGTGCTAAGCTAATGGAATGGGTCATGTGAATCACATCATTCTCCTAATGATGTGATCCCGTTAATCAAATGACAACACATGTCTATGGTTAGGAAACATAACCATCTTTGATTAATGAGCTAGTCAAGTAGAGGCATACTAGTGACGTTTAGTTTGTCTATGTATTCACACAAGTATTATGTTTCCGGTTAATACAATTCTAGCATGAATAATAAACATTTATCATGATATAAGGAAATAAATAATAACTTTATTATTGCCTCTAGGGCATATTTCCTTCATTTACAACGAGCTCTTTGTCACCTCCATAAACGATAAACATATCCTTAGTCCTTTTCAGGTATTTTAGGATGTTCTTGACCGTTGTCCTGTGATCCACTCCTGGATTACTTTGGTACCTCTATATTATACTTATAACAAGGCACGCATCAGGTCTGGTACACAGCATTGCATACATGATAGAACCTATGGCCGAGGCATAGGGAATGACTTTCATTTTCTCTCTATTTTCTGCAGTGGTCGGGCATTGAGTCTCACTCAACTTCACACCTTCTAATACAGGCAAGAACCCTTTCTTTGACTGATCCATTTTGAACTTCTTCAAAATCTTATCAAGGTATTTGCTTTGTGAAAGTCCAATTAAGCGTCTTGATCTATCTCTATAGATCTTGATGCCCAATATGTAAGCAGCTTCACCGAGGTCTTTCATAGAAAAACTTTTATTCAAGTATCCTTTTATGCTATCCATAAATTCTATATCATTTCCAACCAGCAATATGTCATCCACATATAATATTAGAAATGCTATAGAGCTCCCACTCACTTTCTTGTAAATACAGGCTTCTCAAAATTATGTATAAAACCATATGCTTTGATCACACTATCAAAACGTTTATTCCAACTCCGAGAGGCTTGCACCAGTCCATAAATGGATCGCCGCATCTTGCACACTTTGTTAGAACCCTTTGGATCGACAAAACCTTCTGGTTGCATCATATACAACTCTTGTTCCAGAAATCCATTCAGGAATGTAGTTTTGACATCCATTTACCAAATTTCATAATCATAAAATGCGACAATTGCTAACATGATTCGGACAGACTTAAGCATCTCTACGGGTGAGAAGGTCTCATCGTAGTCAGCTCCTTGAACTTGTCGAAAACCTTTCGCAACAAGTCGAGCTTTGTATACTGTAATATTACCATCAGCGTCAGTCTTCTTCTTGAAGATCCATTTATTCTCTATGGCTTGCCGATCATCAGGCAAGTCAACCGAAGTCCACACTTTGTTCTCATACATGGATCCCATCTCAGATTTCATGGCCTCAAGCCATTTCACGGAATCTGGGCTCATCATCGCTTCCTCATAGTTCGTAGGTTCGTCATGGTCAAGTAACATGACGTCCAGAACCGGATTGCCGTACCACTCTGGTGCGGATCTTATTCTGGTGGACCTACGAGGTTCGGTAGTAACTTGATCAGAAGCTTCATGATCATCATCATTATCTTCCTCACTAGTTGGTGTAGGAATCACTGGGAACAGATTTCTGTGATGAACTACTTTCCAATGAGGGAGCAGATACAATTACCTCATCAAGTTCTACTTTCCTCCCACTCACTTCTTTCGAGAGAAACTCTTTCTCTAGAAAGGACCCATTCTTAGCAACGAAAATATTGCCTTCAGATCTGTGATAGAAGGTGTACCCAACAGTTTCCTCTGGGAATCCTATGAAGACACATTTCTCTGATTTGGGTTCGAGCTTATCAGGTTGAAGCCTTTTCACATAAGCATCGCGGCCCCAAACTTTAAGAAACGACAACTTGGGTTTCTTGCCAAACCACAGTTCATATGGTGTCGTCTCAACGGATTTAGATGGTGCCCTATTTAATGTGAATGCAGTCGTCTCTAAAGCATAACCCCAAAACGATAGCGGTAAATCAATAAGAGACATCATAGATCGCACCATATCTAATAAAGTGCGGTTACAATGTACGGACACACCATTACGGTGTGGTGTTCTGGGTGGTGTGAGTTGCGAAACTATTCCGCATTGTTTCAAATGAAGACCAAACTCGTCACTCAAATATTCACCTACACGATCGGATCATAGAAACTTTATTTTCTTATTACGATGATTTTCCACTTCACTCTGAAATTCTTTGAACTTTTCAAATGTTTCAGACTTATGTTTCATTAAGTAGATACACCCATATCTGCTCAAATCATGTGTGAAGGTCAGAAAATAACAATACCCGTCGCGAGCATCAACACTCATCGGACCGCATACATCAGTATGTATTATTTTCAATAAGTCTGTTGCTCGCTCCATTGTTCCGGAGAATGGAATTTTAGTCATCTTGCCCATGAGGCATGGTTCGCAAGCATCAAGTGATTCATAATCAAGTGATTCCAAAGGCCCATCAACATGGAACTTCTTCATACCCTTTACACCAATATGACCTAAACGGCAGTGCCACAAATAAGTTGCATTATCATTATTGAACTTATATCTTTTGGCTTCAATACTATGAATATGTGTATCACTACTATCGAGATTTATTAAAAATAGACCACTCATCAAGGGTGCATGACCATAAAATATATTACTCATATAAATAGAACAACCATTATTCTCTGATTTTAATGAATAACCGTCTCGCATCAAACAAGATCCAGATATAATGTTCATGCTCAACGCTGGCACCAAATAACAATTATTCAGGTCTAAAACTAATCCCGAAGGTAGATGTAGAGGTAGCGTGCCGACGGCGATCACATCGACTTTGGAACAATTTCCCACGCGCATCGTCACCTCGTCCGTAGCCAATCTTTGTTTAATCCATAGCCCTTGTTTCGAGTTGCGAATATGAGCAACAGAACCAGTATCAAATACCCAGACACTATTACGAGCATTAGTTAAGTACACATCAATAACATGTATATCAAATATACCTTTCACTTTGCCATCCTTCTTATCCGCCAAATACTTGAGGCAGTTCCGCTTCCAGTGACCAGTCTGCTTGCAGTAGAAGTACTCAGTCTCAGGCTTAGGTCCAGACTTGGGCTTCTTCACTTGAGCAGCAACTTGCTTGCCATTCTTCTTGAAGTTCCCCTTCTTCCTTTTGCCCTTCTTCTTGAACCTAGTGGTCTTGTTGACCATCAACACTTGATGCTCCTTCTTGATTTCTACCTCCGCAACCTTTAGCATCGCGAGGAGCTCGGGAATTGTCTTATCCATCCCTTGCATATTATAGTTCATCATGAAGCTTTTGTAGCTTGGTGGCAGTGATTGAAGAACTCTGACAATGACACTATAACCGGAAGATTAACTCCCAGTTAAGTCAGGTGATTGTGGTACCCAGACATTCTGAGTATATGCTCACTGACATAACTATTCTCCTCATTTTGCAACTGTAAAACTTTTTGGAGACTTCATATCTCTCAATCCGGGCATTTGCTTGAAATATTAACTTCAACTCCTGGAACATCTCATATGCTCCATGACATTCAAAATGTCGTTGAAGTCCCGGTTCTAAGCCGTAGCATGGCACACTGAACTATCGAGTAGTTATCAGCTTTGCTCTACCAGACGTTCACAACGTCCGACGTTGCTCCTGCAGCGGGTCTTGCACCTAGCGATGCTTCCAGGACGTAATTCTTCTATGCAGCAATGACGATAATCCTCAAGTTACGGACCCAATCCGTGTAGTTGCTACTATCATCTTTCAACTTAGCTTTCTCTAGGAACGCATTAAAATTCAATGGAACAGTAGCACGGGCCATTTATCTACAACAACATAGACATGCAAAATACTATCAGGTACTAAGTTCATGATAAATTAAAGTTTAATTAATCATATTAATTAAGAACTCACACTTAGATAGACATCCCTCTAATCATCAGAAGTGATCACGTGATCCATATCAAATAAACCATGTTCGATCATCACGTGAGATGGAGTAGTTTTCAATGGTGAACATCACTATATTGATCATATGTACTATAAGATTCACGCTCAACCTTTCGGTCTCAGTGTTCCGAGGCCATACTTGCATATGCTAGGCTCGTCAAGTTTAACCCGAATATTCTGTGTGTGCAAAACTGGCTTGCACCCGTTGCATGTGAATGTAGAGCTTATCACACCCGATCATCACGTGGTGTCTCGGCACGACGAACTGTCGCAACGGTGCATACTCAGGGAGAACATTTATACCTTAAAATTTAGTGAGAGATCATCTTATAATGCTACCGCCGTACTAAGCAAAATAAGATGCATAAAGGATAAACATCACATGCAATTAATATAACTGATATGATATGGCCATCATCATCTTGTGCCTTTGATCTCCATCTCCAAAGCACCGTCATGATCACCATCATCACCGGTTTGACACCTTGATTTGCATCGTAGCATCGTTGTCGTCTCGCCGACTATTGCTTCTACGACTATCGCTACCGCTTAGTGATAAAGTAAAGCAATTACATGGCGATTTCATTTCATACAATAAAGCGACAACCATATGGCTTGTGCCAGTTGCCGATAACTGTTACAAAACATGATCATCTCATACAACAAATTATATATCATCGCGTCTTGACCATATCACATCACAGCAAGCCCTGCAAAAACAAGTTAGACGTCCTCTACTTTGTTGTTGCAAGTTTTACGTGGCTGCTACGGGCTTAGCAAGAACCGTTCTTACCTACGCATCATGTTATATTTGTGTCGAATATTATGTACGCAAGGGGTTACGTGGACTTGGAGTTGTAATTGGTGTGGTTAGGTACGAGTTGTGTAGGAGTCGTACACTTGTATCCTAGGCCTCTTATATACGGAGGGGCACCACACGTTGTAACCCGTGACGACTTGATAGCAACAGGTACGCGGGGGAGCCGACGGCTTGTGCCGGCGCCCGGGCGGCCGGTGTTGCGGTATCTTGGGGAGGAGCGCCCATAGTCATGCCCCGGGGATGTAGCCATATCGGTGAATCTCGTTAACAAATATCGTGCCTCGGTGTGTCGTCTATGATCTTGCATTAGCGTTTTATTCTAACAAGTGGTATCATGAGCAAGGTTGCGAGAAGGCTATGCGGAAGATCATCCGGAGGTACGAGGATCATGCTTGACGGGTGTCATGGAACGTCTGATTGGCGCAAGGTGGAGCATGGCGGCGATCGCGGAGGTGGTCGGTGGTGTCGGACACTTCGGGCAGGAGGCCTGGACCGTTCGATGGGCTGCGGTCGGTAAGGATCGGCTAGGTGTGGCGATCGGACCGGTGTAGTGGTTGTTGAAGATGTTGTGGAGGCGACGGATTCGGCTCGCGATCAGACTGGCGACTAGACGTGGGGACGACCGGATAGATTGGAGTGTGAGAGCATCGAGACGATGCGCTCGATGTTGTACAAGGGCGGCGGCGCGGCACTGCGGACGGATTGTGTTGGAGACGTGGATGGCCAGGGTATGGCACGACTCGTGCACGAATGATGCGCGAGGTGGCGTCTGTTTCAGCAGGGTTGGCGTACAGTGTGCGCGCGACAGGGCAAGTTACAGATTGCTGGCAAAGAACCAAGAAACAGAGACTAGGAAGACGAGCAGTCGTCGAGATCAGCGGCGGGGTTTTTTCCGAGATGTACGGACCGAGAGAAGGCATGGTGCAAGGCAGCGTACGAGAAGCTTCGGTGTCGTGCGGCAGCAGGTCTCATGTGGTAGCGCGCAACGCGTAAAGGCAAAGGCGTGTTTTTTTTTGAGAATTCTTTGCATTCAGATCACGAAATAATACAAAATAGTTGACCCTTACAAGCACACTGAAACACAAACACAAAGGACCATAAACACCTAGAGTACCCTAAGACAACCATAACATGAGAAGATCTCCGGAGCTCCGTGTCATCATCCCTGAATCTTGAGAGAAGACCCCTGCAGCAGAACGATATGCAACCAGGCACAAGCAGATCATCATCTTCAACCACGGAACAATTGCCACCATACTGCTTCCTCCTTACTTGACACCAGCGCTGAGAGGGCATGGACATCAATCCAACACACCTGCAATAGCCGTCGCCATCTTTGGCTTTGAGTACCGCAAAAAATGTCCCTTCCGGAAGGCAAAGGCGTGTTGGGAAGTAGTCCAGGCGAGATTGGCGTACATGCATGGCGGTTCTGATTAAACAAAAGAAAGGCTTAGCGTCGGCGGGCGAAAGTTGTTTGGATTGGTATGCAATGCATGTTGGGCCCAGGGTTGTACAAGGTGTGCACGTTGGATTACATGAAAATATAGTATTACATGAGCGTGCACATTGGGCAAAGGCTGATCACAATTGGATTTGTGTTAGGAGACTGCAAACCGTGACCGTGAGGTTGTGGCACTCGGTTTCAGTCTCGGTTTTAGTCTGAGAAAAGGAAAATATAGGGCCGCGCCATCCAGCGGTAATAAAAGGCTGGGTGACGAGGCTGGCAGAGCACACAAATCAATCTGCAGGTTCAGGAAAAAGGTGGAGCAGCCAGTTTTGGTGGAGAGCAATTGATCTGTGTTACGGCGACGGGTTCCATAGGAATTTCTGAAGGGCAAACAGGAAGTTTGTGTAGATCAGATTTCTTGGTAGATTGCGGACTGCGGCGTGGCTTCAGACGAGGAATACGAGATTAGTGATCTTTTTCATGAGGAAGTCGCAGAGGAAAACAAGGGCGATCAGACCGGCGGCAATAGGTCGGTTAGATCGCGGCTCGGCATGGCGTCGTGATTCACCATGTTTGATTTGGAGAAATTCGATGGCACGGGTAATTTCGGTCTATGGCAGACAAGAGTCAAGGATATTCTGGCGCAGCAGGGAATCCTGAAGGGTTTGCAGGAGACGAAGCCGACCAAGGTTGACAACGATGTGTGGGAGGATATGCAAGTGCAGGCGGCCGCTACCATACAACTTTGTCTTGCGGATCAGGTCATGTATCATGTCATGGACGAAGATTCTCCTAAGGGAATTTGGGACAAGTTGGCAAATCGTTATATGTCCAAGTCAGCAACCAATAAGATGTATTTGAAGCAAAAGTTCTATGGGCTGAAGATGCAGGAGGGGTCGGATCTTGTGGAGCATGTGAATGCCTTTAATCAGTTGGTCACGGATCTAGCGCGTCTGGATGTGAAGATTGATGATGAGGATAAGGCGCTACTTCTTCTTGTTTCGTTGCCGCCGTCCTATGAGCATTTGGTCATTACATTGACACATGGAAAGACAACCGTCAATAATGAGGAAGTCACAGCAGCGTTGCTTGGACATGAGTTGAGGAAGCAAAATAATGCTATAGAGGAGAGTACCCAAGGTTTGGGGTTGGCAGTTAAAGGTTATCAGCTCAGGAAGAGACAAGAGGCGGAGAAGAAAAAGAAGAAAAAGGTGCAGTGCTACAGGTGCAAGGATTTGGGACATATAAAGAGGGAATGTCCAGAACTGAAGGGTGGGGCAAGTGCTAATGCGGCTACTCATGGTGATGGCTCGGACAGTGATAGTGATGTTCTCGTTGTATCAAACAGGCGGCCAACAAAAACTGAAGCGTGGATGTTGGATTCAGCTTGCTCTTTTCATGCGACGCCCAACAGGGAGTGGTTCTCTTCGTACAAGTCTGGTGAGTTTGGTTTAGCCTATGTGGGCGATGACATAGGTTATCATGTTGCTGGAGTAGGTGACATCAAAATCAAGAATTGACGGAGTTGAGCGGATGCTTCGGGGAGTCAGGCATGTGCCAGGGCTAAGGAGGTATCTAATTTTGCTTGGTGTTCTTCATGATGGTGGTATGGAATTCCGTTGTGATTGGGATACGAAGACCATGAAAATCATGGAAGATGGGGTGGCCGTGATGATAGGAGAGAGGACGGCTTCGCATCTTTACAAGTTGCAAGGGAGCACTATTGCAGGTGGAGCCATGAAGAGTGGAGCTGCAGGAGTAGCAGTGGAGTCCCACGATGGCGGCGGGTCAGACCCGTCGGGTAGCTCTCAGTAAGCTACAAAGGAGACAACCCAAGTCCGGAGTACATGGAGGTTCGAGCATGGACGACTTCTAAGTGGTGGAGAATATTCACCAAGGTGGAGTTTGTTATATTTGTGTTGAATATTATGTACGCAAGGGGTTACGTGGACTTGGAGATGTAATTGGTGTGGTTAGGTACGAGTTGTGTAGGAGTCGGACACTTGTATCCTAGGCCTCTTATATACGGAGGGGCATCACATGTTGTAACCCATGACGACTTGATAACAATAGGTACGCGGAGGAGCCGACGGCTTGTGCCGGCGCCCGGGCGGCCGGTGTTGCGGTATCTTGGGGAGGAGTGCCCGTAGTCATGCCCCGGGGATGTAGCCATATCGGTGAACCTCGTTAACAAATATCGTGCCTCGGTGTGTCGTCTATGATCTTGCATTAGCGTTTTATTCTAACACATCAAAACCACAACGATTTTTCGTCAAGTGTGTCGTTTTAACCTTCAACAAGGACCGGGCGTAGTCACACTCGCTTCAACTAAAGTTGGAGAAATAGACACCCACTAGCCACCTGTGTGCAAAGCACGGCAGTAGAACCAGTCTCATGAACGCGGTCATGTAATGTCGGTCTGGGCCGCTTCATCCAACAATACCGCCGAATCAAAGTATGGCATGCTGGTAAGCAGTATGACTATTATCGCCCACAACTCCTTGTGTTCTACTTGTGCATATAACATCTACGCATAGACCTGGCTCGGATGCCACTGTTGGGGAACGTAGTATTTCAAAAAAATTCCTACGATCATGCAAAATCTATCTAGGAGAAGCATAGGAACGAGCGGGGAGAGTGTGTCTACGTACCCTCGTAGACCGAAAGTGGAAGCGTTTAGTAACGTGGTTGACGTAGTCGAACGTCTTCGCGATCCAACCGATCAAGTACCGAATGCACGACACCTCCGCGATTTGCACACGTTCAGCTCGGTGACGTCCCTCGAACTCTAGATCCAACTAAGGCCGAGGAAGAGTTTCGTCAGCACGACGGCGTGGTGACGATGATGATGAAGTTACCGGCACAGGGCTTCGCCTAAGCACTACAACAATATGACCGAGGTGGAAAACTTTGGAGGGGGGCACCGCACATGGCTAAGAAATCAACTTGTGTGTTTATGGGGTGCCCCCTTCCCCCTTATACAAAGGAGTGCAGGAGGGGATCGGTCGGCCTCATGGGGCGCGCCCCAAGGGGGGGAATCCTACTCCTACTAGGAGTAGGTTCCCTCCTTTCCTAGTCCAACTAGGAGGGGAAGGAAAGAGGAAGAGGGAGAGAAGGAAAGCCCCCCCCCCCCCCAATTCGGATTGGGCTTGGGAGGGCGCACGCCTCCACTTGACCGCCTCCCCCTCTCTTCCACTAGGGCCCATGAAGGCCCATTAACCCCCCGGGGGGTTCCGGTAACCCCCGATACTCCAGGAAATGCCCGAACCTATCCGAAACCTTTCCGGTGTCCAAACATAACCTTCCAATATATCAATCCTTATGTCTCGACCATTTAGAGACTCCTCGTCATGTCCGTGATCTCATCCGAGACTCCGAACTAGGGGTGGGCATTCGGTAGAAACCGAAATTTCGGTTTATACCGTTCGATTAGTAAAACCAAAAACCGAATATGGCAGTCCAAGAATAATAACCGATATTTCGGTTAACCGACCATTTTTGTTCGGTTCTCAATTTATACCGACTGGCTGCATTGGTGCTGCAACGTTACAGCGAGTGTATCTTCCAGGGACTGTGACCTCTTATATAGCCGAGCACCTTGTCCCTCGCAGTGTAGCTAATCGATGTGGGACTAAAAAAGTAAAACTCCAGCCGTTGCACATTCCATTAGCCATCGGAAATAGTATTTGGGCCTTGAAATTATGTAGACGGGCCCTATCACAAAAGGTAGAGTAGCTAGCTGGGCCCTTCGTAGTTCCGACGCAAATGTGTGACTGGAACACGCGCTCGACCGTGAGCAGTTGCATATCTCAAAAAAAGTTGGCATCTAGCAAGACGTGCGCGACCGTGAGCAGTTAACATTTGGCGAGACGTGCACCCCTAAAAAAAAGTTTGGCTAGACGTGCGGCCGCGGGGGTGCGTCGCACTGGAATTGCGTGGACTTCTATTTGGCGAGATGTGCGGCCGTGCGGGAGACTTCAGTTTTTTCCATCGGTTATCGGTTAAATACCAAACCTACCGATTTCAATTTGGTTATTAAACCTAAAAACCGAATTCAAATATAACAGCAGCAAAAACCGAAAATTTGGTTTTTTCGGTTTCGGCATCGGTTCGATATTCGGTTGCTCGGTTTGTATGCCCACCCCTACTCCAAACTACCTTCGGTACATCAAAACACGTAAACTCATAATACCGATCGTCATTGAACGTTAAGCGTGCGGACCCTACGGGTTCGAGAACTATGTAGACATGACCGAGACTCATCTCCAGTCAATAACCAATAGCGGAACCTGGATGCTCATATTGGATGCCACATATTCTACGAAGATCTTTATCGGTCAAACCGCATAACAACATACGTTGTTCCCTTTGTCATCGGTATGTTAATTACTTGCCCAAGATTCGATCGTTGGTATCACTATACCTAGTTCAATCTCGTTATCGGCAAGTCTCTTTACTCGTTCCGTAATGCATCATCCCGCAACTAACTCATTAGTCGCATTGCTTGCAAGGCTTATAGTGATGTGGATTACCGAGAGGGCCTAGAGATACCTCTCCGACAATCGGAGTGACAAATCCTAATCTCGATATATGCCAACTCAACAAACACCATCAGAGACACCTGTAGAGCATCTTTATAATCAACCAGTTACGTTGTGACGTTTGATAGCACACTAAGTGTTACTCCGGTATTCGGGAGTTACATAATCTCATAGTCAGAGGAACATGTATAAGTCATGATGGAAGCAATAGCAACAAACTAAACGATCATAGTGCTAAGCTAACGGATGGGTCTTGTCCATCGCATCATTCTCTAATGATGTGATCCTGTTCATCAAATGACAACACATGTCTATGGCTAGGAAACATAACAATCTTTGATAAACAAGCTAGTCAAGTAGAGGCATACTAGGGACACTCTGTTTGTCTACGTATTCACACATGTACTAAGTTTCCGGTTAATACAATTCTAGCATGAATAATAAACATTTATCATGATATAAGGAAATGTAAATAACAACTTTATTATTGCCTCTAGGGCACATTTCCTTCAGGCTTGCCTGGTCGGCTGCATGGAGCGGCAGCAGGATGGGGGACTCCGAGTAGCGGGCCGCCTGACACCACGTTCATGCGGGTGAAAGGTGGACGCGATGGATTCCTGGCTCCTGGTAAATATGGACGTCTCCTCCTCCATGAATCCATCATTCTGTTTCCTACTGGCGATTGTGAGTTGGAATCGAGATCGAGTTTTTTGGGGTGGCTGAATTGGTTCGTATCCAAGCGTACGGCGGTGTCCTAGACATCGACACGTGGCGTCCCACAAATCGACTCCGACTCTCGTTTCGGGTTGACGATCCTGGTTCGAGGTTTGCTACCTCATTCCCCGTTCCCGACAATTATGGGTGTACAAAGGCATCTTATCTGACCAACATGTAGTGTCTATAAGGAAATCTAAGGTCATTGAGCAAGGTGAGATTGAAAAGTTCATCAATGGTCATCATCCTTTCATGGATAAACCACAAAAACATTAAGTTTTATGGTTGTTGCCTTGAAACAGAGGCAGGGGCGCACCCAGGCAAAAAACTTGAGAGGAGGCAAGAATGTATGGCCATATTTATGAACGAACAAGCCAAGCATCCATATAAACTCAATATATGGACATAATCACTCCATTCAGTGGGCGGAGCCCCCCATTCCATTATCAATTGAAATAAAGGCAGGGGACCAGAGCCCCCCGGTCCATTATGCATTCTTTTTAAACATGAAACCAATATTAAGGTGGACCACCATTCATTGCAGGTATCGCTATCGGGTTTGTTATTGGCTTATAGCTTCTACTTCTTGGCTTAGGTGCAACGTTTATCCTACGTATATGGAGAAGAGGCATCCAAGGTAGCTAAGAAGGAAGTATTTACAAAGAATCATGGCCTACTTCTAGAAAACTAATATCATCTAGTGAAGATGCAAGTGAAAGGACAAAGGTTTTCTTGCTGGAAGAGTTGGAACAGACAATGGCAACATTGATCATGCATGGATCCTTGTCGTGGAGGGCATGGCATGGTGTACACAGGTATATAATTTGTCCAGTGTGTGGTGGCTATAGACACTAGTATATGACCCCCTCATTAGCAGCGACCTGTAGTGCCTACTAGCAGCACCTTGGCGGAATGCTGCTACTGGTAACATGATACCAACAGCGTCTGCCTTGACCGTTGTTGGTAATTTGCTATAGTAAGCTTCCCAACCACAATTTCTGTTCCACACCGTTCATTTATATCAAGAAACACCTAACAACCTACTTAGTTTTCAAACAACCCCAATTCATGTGATAGAAATAAGAGGGAAAGCCATCCGGTCCAAAAGCTCTTAGGGGTCTAATTTGGAACAAAGCATGGGATATCTCATTATCAGTAAAAGGTGCCTTAAGCCTTTCATCCATGTCATTAGACACCTTTGGTGTTATTTCCCCCGATACCTCGCCAGTTCAAAGGGTCATATCCTTTTGTGAAAACTTCCTTAAAATATGACGCAACCATCCTTTCAATCTTCATTGGGGCATTGCACCAAGTGCCATCCTTCTTCTATCCTCACATGCAGAACCTTCCCTGCTTTCTTGATCAGATTCTCCATGAGATATTTCTTGCAGCAGCCATGAGGTAACTTGTGGATTTGCAGCCATATAGGCATATGAACTATTTCCATATCTCGGGCCTTGCTGAAACCATCGTATGGGCTCCGGAGAATAGCCCATTGCCGAGATATGCATGGCCTCTGCTCCATGATTCTCTCCCGATCACCTAGACATGATGCTTGCACTACAAAGATATTAGCGCATGTCAGCTGGAAGCGGAGTTCCTGCGCCGGATTCTAAGCAGCCCGCATATCTCCGAAAAGCCCCCCCCCCCTTGGCTGAAGCTCTTTGTCAGTATGAACCCTAGCAAGGGCCAGCCAGTGTACGCTCTCATTAATGACCGAATCATCAACATCAATTTTTAAGTCGTCGAATTCCTCGCCATCCAGATTGAGCTAGTTGAAGAGGTCGCCTAGATCGCTAGGGTTTCCCGTCACACCACAGCTTGTTGTTGATTGCGCGTCAGATGGTGTCGCCATATCTTCCAAAAAAGGGGTGGGGGCATCAAGATGGCTCCGGAGGGGAAGGGAATGGGCGTGGGGCGGCTGGTAACGAGGGACCACACAGGCGATCAAGATCGAGGATCTTAAACCCTAGCCGCCGCGTGGAGGAAACACACTCGTTGCCATCTTAAGAACGGTCGAAAGATCGGTCAAAATTGTGTGGAGAGGTTCTCTCTCTACATATATTATTGACGGAAGGCCTTGAATCTGGCATACAATACTCCATTTTTCTAATCCTTCCATCAACATCATTTGGCATTTCCCCTCCCAGCATAATACACACACTTTTGACCCGAGAAACGTCGCTAGCCCAGATGTGCACATATACACAGGCACCACGACACGACTTCCTTCTGATCCACAATCTTTGACATAACCTAGCTCGATCAAACAACATTGCCATCACGAACGGATCCAAATGCCGTCGACATATAGTAATATCAAGGCACTGCTGGTTTGGTACTGTACTTAAGTTGCAGTATCAGGCAACGCCTAACAGCCTACTCAGTCAGCACGTGTGGATCCGTTGACGACTGATGGCGACGCTTCATCACTTATATAAATATTAATAAGAATATAAAATAACATATAACCTCTCCCTGTAACGTGCATGTCATCCGTGATGCAATACTTTGACATATGGTGGCTCCTGTACGCGTGCTTAATGATACCACTAGTAGTAGCTAGTAATCTCTTTTTGAGAGTGGCCGGTCTGCCGTAGTATTCATTAGCTGTGTGGTCAAGTCCCATCTGCGGCAGTTAACTTAACTTTTGATCGGGTTAGGTTACGCGTGATGCTCGGACGAGACCCTGCGGCCGTGCGTAGTACGTATCACCTCGTCACCTGCTACGCCACGTCGCCCTCGCGCACGCCGTGCAGTTTGAAAAATGCTGCTTCCTGCGGTCATGGCCGAGCTAATCCCGAAGAATTACGAGCCGCGGCCGGCGGCGGTGGTGGCGGTGATGTGGGCTGGATCTCCGGAATCTGAGCCCGTCCGGCCTGACGGAAAATGGCGCGCCGCAAGCAGACGCCGCGCCCGAGTAAAGAAATGTTTGAGAAGGGGAGCAGGTGCAGGCGCGGAAGCATCTGCCCGGCATAAAACAAACACGGCAACGCATCACGATTTGGTTTAGTAGGAGTACAATAATGCTGCATCATTGGGTGCAGTAAGATATATAGTACTCTTACTGTTGTTTGTAGTTAATTATCACTTTGCAGCGGGTGCATGAGGGGACTGACACGCGAAGGTTCCAAGCCATTAAACATCTAAGCTGCGCAAAGGTTCAGAGAAAAGGCCCATGTGCTGTGTTCTTATCTGTTCAGAACAGCCATTAGATCAAACCGGTGTAAATGCGTAAATTCCATTGCAGACTGAGCGGCACTAACGCATAGCAGTTCAGTAAAGGCTCCTGTGCTGTGTTCTTCTCGACCGGAGAAGAAAATGGCCGCGCAAGCTCATCAACGTGCTATGCGTTAGTGCCGCTATCATGACTTGCGTTGCAGACAGTACCGCCGGCTGCTGCTGTCGGCTGCTAGTAATGTGGCATGTACTTGCGTGCAGTAACAATGCTGCATCGTTGGGTGCAGTAAAAGTGCGGCAAATTTGATAATTTTGACCTTCGGATGAAATCAATTTACAGAATGAACTGCCCGTGAAACTATTTCATGTCTCTGACCTTTTTGTGTAGCGCTCGTCACGCAGGCGCCACACCCTACGGTGCAACGCCTAGCTAGGGGGCGTTGCACGCCAGACCACCGTGGCAGCCCTGGGCCCCACACCCAGCAGTGCAGCGCCTCTGAGCTAGGCGCCACACATGTAATGTGCGGCGCCTAGCCGTCGGGCGCTGCACCGTGACTTAGATCCAGCCACGGCGGCCCTCTCCTCCCCCACCCACCCCATTGCAGCAGTTACAGAACAGAACAGAAGAAGCCGCGGCGGCGGCCCTCTCCACTCCCCCTCTCAATCCCCTTTCCCAAATCCATCAGATCTAACGATTTGGTCCATGGATTACTTCACCAATCCATCCTAGAAGGTACCCTCCTCCGTCCCCTTCTTTCTATCCATATAATGTATGCCATTTTGAAGATTTTGAGGAACCATTGTTTGATTTGATTAGATTTGAATGTTGCATGTATTATAAACTTGCATGTACCTAATTTAGCAACCCTAGTTTAGTATATTTTATTGAAAATATATGGTTTGGATACATGTAGGTTGACATGTTATTTTATATGGAAAAGAGATTTGTATTAAATCTTGCATGAAGTAGGACTAGTTTAGTTTATTTGTGTTGAAATTATATTTGTATTGACAAGAATGCTTTGGATACATATGCTTTGAATTTTGCATCTAGTAGCCGTACTTTAGTTTATTTGTATTCAAAAGATAATTGTGTTGACAAGATTTTTTTTAATTGTTAGGATGGTTTGCCTTCTCGATGATCACTGGGACAAACAACACCGGTCGTACGCTATGTCGGTGGAGCAGCGGGTAATAATGAAAGTTGTCGGTGTTATGAATTTCGTGTTTATTTCAAACACAAATGCCCAATATGTAATGATTTGTTTGTTTGTTTGTAGGAGATTGCACCTCTGAAGCTTCGGTCTCACGGGGTCACCCTTGGGGTGGATGCGCTATGATGAGCGGTACATACAGTATGTAAGGGAGACAGGACTTCTCCCTTTCATTCAGTTGGTCAGCCGATCGACGCCACCCAACAATGCTGCAGCACTCACCGCGCTTATTGATCATTGGAGGCCAGAGACACACACTTTCCATCTTCGGACCGGGGAGATGGCCGTGACACTCCAGGATATTGCTATGATCACCGGTCTTCCAATCGATGGGAACCCTTTATGTATGAACACCGATTCTGATGGGTGGCGCGCGCAGATGCATGCCCTTATCGGTATGGTTCCTCCGAAGCCTCGGGAACCAGAAGCAGAAGACAAGAAGAAGGAAAGAGTCGTAGCCGGTGCTCCTTTCATGTGGATTACATTGCACTTTGGTACTTGCCCTGAGGATGCTAATAAGGACACGGTCAAGGCATATGCTCGTGTCTACATGTGGTACGTGATATCCAGGACTATGTTTGTTGATGGCACAGGCAAGAATGCTCCATGGATGTGGCTGAAGGCGTTGACCGTCTTCGATAGCAAATGGAGTTGGGGTTCGGCGACACTGGCTTACTTGTATCGACAGTATGAAGTTGTTTCCATTTCACTTCATTGATACATTATCAATGCGCTCTTGCTATTAATTCAACCATGTTCTTTTTTATGTGCAGTTGGACGAAGCCTGTTGTAGGCAATCTGGAGGTATTGGTGGTTGTCTACTCGCACTTTCCATATGGAGTTGGGAGCATTTGCCGGTTGGACGACCGAAGACCGTGGAGTACGAGGATTGGGACGACAAAGATGACCCACTATGGCTCCCCACTTGAGCTCACAAGTGGGATGTGTTAAATGAGACGACGGATGATCCCTCGGTCATGTACAAGTTGTACAAGAGCGAGCTGGACGCGATCACGCCTGAGAAGGTGAATCGACGTTGCATAAGTGATTATCATGCTTCTATCATAACTCGATATCAATTTTGCATTCTATCCCATTTTGCAGGTGGAATGGGAGCCGTATGGAAAAGGAGAGAGTTTTGGTAACCCTATAGAGTCAGGCTGAATTCGATGTGCACTAGGGATAGGGATCTCTGGCATATGCAGTTCCGGTTCAAGTCCAAATGCAAACTTGAATCAACCTTCTTCCTTGCAAATAACTCAAGAGCCTTGTCTAGTGATTCGGCCACCGTCTCCTTGTATGCAACCCAACATTGCTCCGAGTTGACACGCATTGTCTTCCAACGGATGTGCATTCCAAAACCAACATTATGCCTTTTCTCCAACTCAACTATATCACTAGGGTCCATCCAATTCAAAATTTTCCTCACTTGTTGCAAGAGCTCCGCATAGCTAGGACTACTAGCAAACACCATGTCAAGCTCATCCGGGTCCGGTTCAATATTGCCTTTCAAGAAGGCGTCTTTATCCTCATGATGAACAAACGCACATGTTCTTCCCATCCCTATAAGCATTCAAAGAACACAAGGTAACATTGCTTTCATGAGTACTAACATTGCTTCCATCAAACAACAACCCTAACCCTAACCCTAACCCTAACCATAACCCTAGCCCTAAACCTAACCCTAGCACCAACATAAGAACACCCATAAGAATAACCCTAACATACTAACAAAGCCTAATCATAGGAAATTGGCAAACAAACATCTTACATCTCCATGCAAATCTCTCGATCCAAAGAAAACTAGGGTTTCCCCAAACTAGCAACAAATGAGCAATTTGATAACATTACTTGGATCATAACAAGGGGATCGGAGAAGATTACTTTGAGGGAGGGTTTGACTTCGAAATCCACGGATAAATTCTTCAAATTTGCAATATTTGGGAGAGGATTTGAGAGGGGGAGAGAGTAGGAGAGGGGGCAAAGCTTGGTTTGGAGTTTGTGGTGTGGATGGAGTGGGGGAGGGGGAGGCGGGGCAGCCAAGTGGCTGGATAAGTCACAGTGCAGCGCCTACGCGCTAGGCGTTGCACTTTAAATGTGTAGCGCCTAACACGGAGGCGCTGCACGTTACATGTGTGGCGTCTAGCTCGGAGGTGCTGCACTGCTGGGTGCGGGCCCAGGGGCTGCCACGGTGGACTGGCGTGCAACGCGCCAGAGCTAGGCACTGCACCGTAGGATGTGACGCCTGCGTAGCGGACGCTACACAAAAATGTCATCAGCGTAAAATAGTTTCACGGTCAGTTCATTCTGTGAATTGATTTCGTCCGGAGGTTAAAATTGTCAAATTTGCCTAAAAGTGCTGCACCATTTGCTGCCGGCAGTAATCCAATCTGACACACGAAGGTTCCAAGCGGTTAAAGAAAAAAAAACTAAGCATGCTTCAGAAAAGGTACCTACTTGTCGAGATCATCTTCTTGTAACTTGTGAGCAGACCAGAGAAGAAATGCAGTTTCTAGCACTGTACTGCTAGGATCAAGAGTCACACTGCCAAGTTTCTAACCGTGCGGCGTGTACCTGTACTATACTGGTATAAAGTACGCGGAGAGAGACATGTGAGGGTAGTACCATGGATGGATGGATCGCAGTATCCTGAACGTCAACGACTTTCTGGTTTTTTTTTTTTCATTTTTTGCCGGGCGTAGTCCCTGGCAGCTGGAATCCTAGCCGCCGCCAGGGAAGGCCGATCTTCCAACGCCGCTCTCCAGCGGCTCCCCTCCGCCGGCGATCCTCGGTCGTCGGTGGTGAGGGGGGGTCACCGGATCCACGCGTGTGGATCGTTTTTACTCTCTCGTAGTCTAGGCTTTTAGGTTGTTCATCGTCTTTGCTTCGGCGGCGACGATGACAATGCTGAATAAAGATTCTTCGAATCCTTCCCTGACAAGGCCATCGGTCCTATGGTTGGGGATGGATTTGGAAACAAGTCTGTTCAAGCAAGGATGGCGTGGCGGCGGCGGCATCCTCGTGGTGGACCTGTGTCCTCATGTTCCGCCGTTGCGACGGCGTTTGTTCCAACGTCGGCGTAGAGGTTGGGAGGTAGTCCAGGAGCGGATGCGGATTGTGGTCTACATCGACCATATCTGGAAGACGGAGCATGTGCTCGGCTCGTAGTTCGTGGATGGCAGATGTGGTTTCCTCCTTCGGCGTTTTAGTCGTGGTGGGGTGCTAGACTTGGAGTTCGATGACGCGTCCGGGGTGTTGCCCCGACCTGATTTGTTCAACGATAAGGGCTTCACTTTTGGTGAGCCATCTTGGAGGTCCGCAAAGCTGCATATCAGCGATGGAGCCACGTCAAGCTCAGGTGAAGAGGTGATTTGTCATTCTTTTCGTGGTGGCTGCTATAGTGGTGCCGGAGATAGGTGACGGACGTTGGTGTCAAGGTCAGAGATATTTTGTTATCTTTTTAGTTTTGTCATGTCGGTATTTGTATTTTGTTTTTTCTAATATGAATAAGACACGTATTACCGTGAAAAAAAAAACGACTTTCTGGTATCGCTGTTCGTACACGCGATCCATCCAAAAGGGAATGACCAAAAACGATGTTCACTTGAGAAATGGAAGGGTGCCAAGACTGATGCCCTGCGTAGTGAATAATACACTTGGACAGATCCGATTCGTACTTTATATTTTTTTAGAATATTCATTCATACAGCGATGTATGCAGATTTAAGTTTAAAGGCTTGGCTACATCCGAACTAAAATATCACGTTTTTGCGAGAGAGTACTCTTTTGAGAGGGTGCTTGGATCCAAGGGACTATTTTTAGTCTGACTAAAAATAGTCTTTTTTAGAGGCTAAAGTTTCAAGCACTCCTGACTAAAAGGAGACTAGAACTAGTCTTGAGGCTAAAAAGTTTTAGTCAAGGGAACCCTACTAAAATATGGATTAGCTCTCTCTCCCCTCATTTAATTCCTCTACTTTAACACATGCAAGTTCATGATTGGATGGTTTGAAGAATAATAAATGCTTAATAATTTGATTTTAGTCTCTTTAGTATTTGGATCCAAGCATGGATGAGGCTAGCAAATTTTAGTCCCAGTACTTTTAGTCATGGGACTAAAACGTATCCAAGCACCCTCTGAGTCTATAGCCTATAGACGACTTATATCCAAATCGTCAACATTATTGATCAGCTGACTACGAGGCAAGAGATTCGAGCCCCCAATCTCGTCAACTGATCATCGCATCATGAACGTTTCAACGTCCATTTATAAATAACATGTGAGGACAACCCGAGCAGCAACTGGCAAAATGACAATACTAGCAAACTACAAATGAACTTTTCATGTACCAAGGTCAGCTTGACCAGAGCTGGAATATTTGACCTTGATACTAGTTTTTTCTCAGCTGTTGACTTCAGTTTCTATTTCTATTTCTATTTCTTTTCTTTGAAAGCATATGACCTACAAAAAAGGGTGTATGTACCATAGGCATTTCCATAGGTTTAGGGTTTATTAGTTAATGAAAAAGAAGATAATTGGTCCGTCAAGAGTTGATGTAAAGGATGTCGCTCCCGAGTGCATTCTTTTTTTTTTTTACTTTTGACAGCATCACGGCAACCCACATAGCCCATTTTCTTCTTATTCAAAGAACCCTAGAGTCCATTTTTTGCTAAAGATATCAAGCTACTTTTAGGATGTTTTTTAAGAAACACTTGTAACTTGCCAGACCCAAGAGCTCGACCGTGTGCCTTGGCAGACCCAAGTTCGAACCTTGTGGGTGGAATTTATTTCACGTATTTAAAACTTGGTGTCTCACACCTTCCTTCTTAATTATAGTGTCGTGGGGATCCTTCCCCGTTGGTTTATTTCTTTTAGACACACTTGTACCTTTATTCATAACCATTACATGTAGGGTGAAACTTCATTAGGGTCAAACTGGGCCGTGGCTTGCCCAAGATTTCTGCACTTTTTTCTACTTATTCTTTGGAGCCCAGCCCACCATTGACAGTCCATTAAGCACAATGCACTACACCGCGCGCCCTTTACACGGTTGATCCACTAAGCTACCAAAGAAACAAAAAACTAAGGGACCCCTAGAAAAAAAAATCTAAGGGAGTGTTTGGATTCCGCCCTAGCTAGCCCCGCAGTACCATTGGTGTGCCAAAAAATTAGGGCGGGAACTGACCGCCAACATCTCGCCAAATCATTGGTGTGAAGAAGAACGAGGAGGCTCAACCATCCCTAGCACACCAAATATTTGGTTCTGATCCAAACACATGCCCAAGCAGCCAATCACTTCCAATATTTTGGCCGGGCAACACTAGCTCAAATCCAAATAGACCCTAAGCACCAGGCTCCGGCATGCTCTCGCACGCAACATTGAGAAGTGCCGCAACAATGGCAGGTCAGCTGCACATGCACATAGTAGGACATAAGCAAAATGGGCAAAAAATAGAGTGACAAAAACCTAGTTTTCTTTTTTTTTACCTTTGTAGGAATTCCGTCGAGCACCTTGTGGGCGAGGAGGAGCAAACCAGCCGGCGGGTTGTCGTTGGCCAGATGACAACCGAAAATCACCGGCGCCACCCCAAATTCGTCGACGATCCGTTCGGTGATGTCGGTCGGGCAGCAAGCAATGGTGCTCTGGCAGCCGCTAGTCCACCTTCAAAGGACGCGACCGAGCTGCGACAACCATATGGGCGACGACGCTCTGGTGGTTGTCCGTAATCAGTCGAAATTGAGGGGGCGACGAGTGCAAAATGAAAGGTGCGGCGGGCTGTCCGGAGGCTATCCGAGGTGGCGGGGTGGAGCGGCGAGGTCTAGGGTAGGCGGCGGAGCAGCAACGGTGTCTTTTTTGCGACAGAAAATTGCTGCTTCCGATCAGTGGAGTGGAGGTCCGGCCGCGCACGGGAACAAAACATATGCGGTTGGGCGATTTTGCGGCAGCCGTCCAAGTGTTGTATAGTTGCAGCACTTGGGGCTGCACTTTAGGGCTGCTTAATTTTTTTTGCAAAATTTTTATGATAGGGCAACGGCTAGAGGATTGTTTTTTTTTTGCCTTAAGTGCCCTAAAAAGGCCTAGTTTTTCTTTTGAGGAAAAAAAAGGCCTAGTTAGGGCAGCTTTTTTTAGGCTAATGCACGAACTCGGTAACCGCGTACTGCTCCAGCCCGTTTAACTCGGTCCAAAAAGACCCAATTAAAGCCCAACAAGGGCATGCCGGCCTTGTCGCCCACCCACCTAACAACTTGGGCTTTCCGATCGGGTCCCTTCCTCCTCCGTTCCCAATCCGAATCCACCAACGCAGAGGAGTGGCGAGAGAATCTCCGGAGAAGAAGCAGGAGCGGGTGCGGCGGCGAGGTCGATGTCGACGACGGCGGGGTACCTGGCGCGGCGCGCGGGGCAGAAGGAGCGGGTGCGGCTCCTCTACCGCCGCGCGCTCAAGGACACCCTCAACTGGGCCGTCCACCGCCACCTCTTCTACCAGGACGTGAGCGCCCCTCTCCCCCACCCTCCCCCGATCTCCCCGCCCCCTCGCGGATCTGACCCCGTGTTCTTCTCCCGTGCAGGCTTCCGAGCTCAGGGACAAGTTCGAGGTCAACAGAAATGTGGTAAGGCTGAAGATTCGCGTCCCCCCCCTTCCTCTCTCTGTTGACGATTCGCATCTGACGGCGATCCCCGTGGTGTTCTTATCGATTTCCTGTGTGTGTGTGTGTGTGTCGTAGGAGAACCTGGACGTGATCGACAGGCTCATCGAGGACGCGGAGGCGCAGCAGAGGAACTTCCAGCACCCGGATCCTTACATTGGTAAGCCTTGAAATGGTTGCGCCCTTGGTTCCTGCTGCTGGTGCCTCTGTTTGTGGATGTGATACTGCCCTGCGGTAAATCATGTGGCGTGATACTTGCAGTTGTTTTGTTACGCTGTTGAACATTGAGTCACTGATCATTCAGTCGGTAATGTTTTTGATCACTCAGGCCCGATGAATTTGTATGGTTTACAAAAGCAGTGAGCTCAAGCCTGCATTTTTTAATGATTGATTGCGTATAGTTAGAGGTGTAGAGCTACTTGGAGACATGTCTTGTCATCACTTAGTTCATCACATTATCTTGTTATTTCATTTTGTTGGTTTGTAGAACTACTTATTAGCTTTCAGTAATAGAGGAGTATCCTCCTCTGTAAGAAATAATTCAGGTTATCTTAGGATACCAATATTTGTTTGAGGTGTGAGCTGTGTTGTTTAGTCACAACTAACTGCTGTCGTGAGTAGTGACATCATTTTCATGTTTTAGTCAGTGCTAACCTTCACTGCAAACGTAACATTCTCAGGCCAGAAATGTACAGACTTGTTACATATTCATTTCAGTGTCGCACTATTCTGATTCAGGCCAAACTTCATTTACCATCAGTTTATCCTTGAGAATGGAGGCTGCTCCAGCTTTATGATACACATTCTGTTGTGCAAAATAGCATTTTTTTAGAAATAGAATAATAATTGTTGCGCATTCTTTTGTTTCATAATTGATAGTTAATGTACTTAGGCTTTAGATTAAAGTGAAAAAATGACACATTTTCAGATAGGTTATTGTCGGTACTATAGCATCTTAAGATCATACTACCTGTAACAAACTGCTCATGTGCATCCTAGGTATGCTTTCCTTTGATGCAATTGCTTTCTTACCCTATGTTACCTGTTTAACAAATGTGATTTTGGGGTTTTGGTATGCTGTGATTCTTCTGATTGATGATGTTATGCAATGTATCTATCTCTGCAGTTCCATGGGCTCCTGGTGGCACTAAATTCACAAGGAACCCTCCTCCGCCTGAAGGGGTAAGAACATATATGAAATTTATTTTTAACATATCTCAGTTGTTGAGGTACTTCTGTTTATCGTGCTGTGTTTGGAGCTTCTAATGTGAGATATCTTACAAAAGTTCTTATGCAAATCTCAGTTCAAATTAGTTGACCAGTTGATTAATTAAAACATTTTACTTTATGCAGCGTTCGTCTGTCAAAATGCACGACGACTACTTTTTTACTAAACCTTTTGTGTGTTGCCAGAAATGTGTTCAATAAGCTTAGCTCCTCAACATTTTTTGCTGAATTGTTTAGAGTACTTTAGACCATTTTCTTGGTTAACCTGTCATCTCGTGCATGCTGCTGCCGAAGAGGCAAATTTCATGATATTTTTTGTTTGATGTAGTTCCCCTTGAGCATGCAATGTCTATGAAACTGTTACACTACTGTTAAAATGGTATATTGTCTTTGCAGATTGAGATTATCTACAACTATGGCAAAGAAGACCAATGAACAAGAATCATGCATTTGTGAGCAGAGCCTGGCACCTGCGGAGTGCAAAGGACTTACTTTCACTTTTCCAGATGATAGCATGCAACTGAGCTGCTGTATGATTGTTAAGAACAAAATAAAATTACTCGCCTCCTTCCATGTGTTTCTTTTATCATGGATGTTGTATGCCAACTATTTTGTGCTCATCAGCTAGTTCATCGTTTACATTTACTGAGCTTTCTTTGTCAAGTTATGCATGACTAAAATGTTTGTACGCACAACCATTGATATGCTGCTATTCGTTTGGTGGCCTTGCTGGTAGTCCCAAAATGAGGATGGGGTTACCTAAGAGCATCTCTAACAGGTGATGTATAATAGGCACTCAAAAGCAGTTTTAGGGGACCAAAAGGTGAGTTTTAGGCATTACAAATTGTTCTCCCCCAACATATGATAAAAATTAGGGCATCATTGTTCCAACAGATGATGTAAAATAGGACACTACAATTACATACATCTTGAAACAAATAATATCAAATTCATCTCAATTGAATCCCAAACAAATAAAACACAAATAGTACAAACATAACATCAAACTCATCAATCCACTACATCAAATTATTACATAGTTCATCAATGCATAACATCATCTTCGACACAAATTTGTCATCACACATAACAACTAAGTTTGTCACACATGACAACAAAGTTTATCACACGTGACATGGAACACAGAGATAAAACTAGTGCTCTTGTTGCCCATGCCATGTCCACCACTCCTCAACGAGATCTTTTTGAAGATCATCGTGCTTACAGGAATCTCAAATGGTACACCTCAGAAAGCGTCAGATTCGGTCTTCCCTTCTACAGGACCGCATCCGTTGTTACATGAGTTCATAGAAGGTGTAATCCATATCTTTTCCACACTCATTCTCAATGATCATGCACATGCTGTGCATGATCATGTAAGTTGTGATGATGTACTAACCAAGGATCTCTTGATCCCAAAACCTAACCGGTCCTCTCATAATAGCAAATCTGGCTTGCAAAATCCCAAAAGCCTTCTTCAAATCTTTACTAATAGTCGCTTAAGTATTATGGAAGTAGAGTTCTTTTAACCTTGGGGGTTTAAAATTGGCTTCACAAAAGTAGCCCACTTCGGTTATATTCGATCCGTAAGGTAGTGGCCCATGTTGTACGTACAACCATTTGCTTGTAACTCCATCGATGGTGATTCCCCATTGGCTAACTTTGCAAAGAGAGGTGACCGTTGGAGCACTGATGTCATTGTAAGATCCAGACATCCCAAAATGTGCATGCCAAGTCCATGTCTCTAGAGCGGCCATGCCATGCTACATGGCGGTTCTACCACTTCCAGTGCACGCAATCAATTGAATCAAGCATACATGGAAAACCACATGCTTTGTTCATCTTCAAAAGTACCGCCGTGTCTTGAGCATTGCGTGCTCTCAAATACTCTGGCTTGAACACTTCAACTGCTTACATCGCTTCATTGCAGATATGGAGCCCCGCGACGTTTGGCTTCATGGTCGCCGCTACACGTGGTCTCATGAGCAAGATCACCCTGCTCTTGTGCGGAACAATATGGTGTTGTGCACACCTAGCTGGGATTTGATGCAACCGTAGTGCTTACTCCGCTGCCTATCTTCCACGGCCTCGGGCCATTGTCCTCTCTTCATTGAATGCGCCGCCGCCAAGCGCTTCCACTTTGAGCGGTTCTGTCCTAAATTACATGTCTACCTCAACGTGGTTTCTGAGGTGTGGAACTCTGTCCACCTGGACCCCGAACCTTTCTGACGCAACTTTGCACGTCTCAAGGAGACGGCCTGAAAGCTTCGTAGTTGAACTAAAACAGCGGGAAACATCTCTCTGCAGTTGCTTCTTGTGCATGAGCTTATCGCGCGTCTGGATGAGGCTCAAGCTAGTCGACCGCTCTCTGCCTTCGTTTCTAGGTTTCGCCGCAGGCTAAAGCGCACCTACCCGGGTTTGCCCTCTCTTGAAAGATCTATCATGTGGCAGTGTGCTCATTTTTTCCGGCTACGCAGCAGCGAGACCAACTCGCCCTTCCTTTGCATTCACGCGTCGCGCTGCCAACAGGAGGGCATGATCATTATCCTCCAGATGGGTGACCAGCTGATCTCAGATGAGGTTGCGATGGAGGAGGCGGCCTTCACCTACTTCTCCCGGATTATTGGCTCCTCGGACGACTGTGAATTCACCCTTGATCTTGAGGTGATCAACCCACATTCTTTTGATCTCTCGAGCCTCGAGCAACCCTTCATCAAGGAGGAAATTTGGAATGCTATCAATCAACTCCCCATTGGCAAAGCGCCTGGGCCTAATGGATTCACAACATAATTTGTGCGCTCTTCTTGGGAGGTGATCAAGGGAGATAGTGTGAGGCTCTCGACAAGATTTGTACGCTCAATGGTCATGGGTTTATCAAACTGAACGAGCCCCTCCTCACCCTCTTGCCAAAGAAACCTGATGCCTGCTCTCCCTTCTATTGGCAAAGCTTTTTGCCAAGGTTCTCTGTCTCTCTCTTTTCAGATTACTCTGCGTCTGTGCGAGCTTGTGTTTGCTAACCCAAGCGCATTTATCACGGGGTACTGCATCCATGAAAAATTTCTCCTGGTTCAGTAGTCTGCTCGCCACCTGCACAATCGAAAGCTTCTGAGGGTTCTTCTCAAGTTGGTTATTACTCGTGCATTCGATTCTGTCTCCTAGCAGTTTCTCCTTCAAACTTTGCGCCATCTGGGGTTTGGCCCACACCAGAGAGTGTGGATCTCCATCCTTCTATCAACATCTACTCGCATCCTCATCAATGGATCTCCAGGCCTTCCTATTAGGAACGCTAAGGGAATGCGCCAGGGCGTCCTTCTGTCCCTGATGCTATTCACTATCATGATTGATGTGCTCAATTCGCTCATCCAGCCGACGATTCAGGCTGGAATCCTTAAGCAGCTAACTCCTCATCATATGACCTCTAGTGTCCCGTTGTACACCAATGACGTCCTCGTACCTTGCCACCTCGACTCAAGAGACCTTATGCTATGCGCAAGCTGCTTCAAGTCTTCGGAGGTGCGTTAGGACTACACACCAATTTCACGAAGTGCTCTATGACCCCCATCCAGTGCGTGCCTATGGATGATGTGGTCATTGCGAACGAGCTGGCATGCTTGGTTCATGTATTCCTGATAACTTACCTTGGGTTGCTGCTATCAGTGAGAAGAATCCACTCTTTCCACCTCGTGCTGCTAGTTGACCGCATGCGCAAGAATCTGTCTACTTGGAGAGCATCCCTGATTGCCCGAGGGGAAAGACTTGCCCTTTTGCAGCATTTTCTCTATGCCATATGCTTGGACACCTGCTCGCGACCATCGTCCTCACTGATGCCATCCTCAAGAAAGTTAGTGGGTAATTCGCAACTTTGTGTGGCATGGGCGGAAGGATGTGGTCGCTGGCCACTGCATTGCCAATTGGCGGATGGTTTGTATGCCGCTGTAGTTGGGCGGCCTTGGTGTCCAAGACCTGCATCGCACCAGAATCTCTCTCCACACGCGCCGGATTTGGCTGCAGGACACAAACCACTGTCATCCTTGGAGCCATTTATCCCTTCCCTATGACCCTGAGGTCCGTACCATCTTCTACACTTCCACAAATTGGGAACTTTGGGATGGCTGCTCTTACAAATTATGGACAGATCAGTGGATTCAAGGCTAATCCATTGCGGAATTCGTGCCAGCTATGTTTGCGAAGGTTCCACGGTGGCGGCGCCGGTTGCGTTCAGTTGTCGATGGGCTGCATGGTCGTGCCTGGGTCCAAGACATCACCGACACCCTTAGTGCTCTTTCCATGGTCCAGTATATTGATTTGTGGCGGCGTGTCCATCATACCCCTCTTATGATGCCCCAAACAGGATTCGATGGCGTTGGACACAAGACGACCGCTACTCGACACTCTCCTACTACACCGCGTTGTTCCATGGCTCCACCACCTCGCCACATTCCATGCTTACCTGGCGGACTTGGGCACCGCTTAGCATCAAGTTTTTCTGGTGGCTCACGCTCCAAGACCGATGCTGGACTAACACGCATCTCACTCTGATTGGTCTCCCTCACAATTTTGCTTGCGCATTTTGTGACCAGGCTGTCGAAACTACGCATCACCTCCTGATTAGCTATTCCTTCTCTTGGATCATATGGCATGGTGTCTACTCAGCTCTAAGGCTCGCCAACAATTTGCCACGAGGCATTGCCCACTTCTTTCGACTGTTGCAATCTTCTATATTGACCTCTCTAGCTTCTCTTCACAATACACCGGCCTCGCTCGGGATCATCGTTGCTTGGTCTCTCTGGACGCACTAGAATGCTTGCAATTTCGACAATGCGCACACGTCGTCCTCCACAGGCTATTCTCGACGAGGACAAGCCATTGGATTTAGCTGGTGCTAAGGGCCTCACAGTATTTACCTTTAACCTGCCTTAGTTCCTGTTTCTGTTCTATAACTACTCCCTGTCGATCTAGCCACACCATCTTATTTCATGACTATTTGCAGGCTCTTTGGAGCTCTGTCTCCTTTGTATCAATGAAATGATACTCATTTTGCGTATTCATGAAGAACACTTCAACCGCTGCTTTTGCAAATTGTTTGACGTAAAAAAATTGAAGTGCTCTCTCCCATTGCCAAGTTATTATCAATGAAATCTACTAGAAAACATATGTCATCATGCGCAATGTGGCCGTCACATTATGGATAGTTCTAGCTTCAAGATTTCTGTGCAATTCCTCCTCTGTTCGAAGGACCGATCTTGTTGCTTGACACAATTAACAATGTGAAGGAAAAATTGGAGACGTCCTAATCTGGCGTTGCAATATCTCTCCAGATAAACCAGATTTTGGGCAGAATAGTTGCACATCGTTTTACGGTGAGCATATTTCCTATCCCTCCGAATTAACTCATGGGAGAAAATAGAACCACCGTGCTTTGGCCTCTTGTTCTTGTGCATCATCAATATCAAAGCAATGTCCTCCTATTTTTTGACCTGCAAGTAGTAGGAGAGGCTCCTACTATGCTATATTAATATAGGGTTTACTTCTACATATGTATAAATGAAGAGGGCAACTCTCAAACAGAAAACATATTGTCAAACCAGAAAAGTAAAAAGGTCTAACGCAAAAAGGTCAAAGGCCAAAGATAATAAAAGAAAGGGTCACAGAGAAACGACAAGCAGAGTGATATAATCCCAAAGAAGGGGGCCCTGTCTATATTTAAGCCAGAGTAAACATGCAATTGCAACATCCCAAAGGCTAAAGCAAATATACAAACGCAATTACTATAGTAGCAATAATCATGTTGACATAGTGAAAACAAAAAGCAAAAAATAAAGATATTTATTGGATTGCCTCCGAACAAGCGTTATTGTTTAATGCCTTCTAGCTAGGCATAATGCTAATATCATGTTTTATCATCATTCATTTCCTTTTCATATTCTTTCCTTTCCGCACCAACTTTTCTAATGGGCAAACATAAGTAATTGAAAGGGCTATATTTAGTTATTTTTACATTCAGGAACTCCAATTCTAGTGGTGGTGGATCATGTTCATAGAATCCCTCATACATCACAGTTATCTCAACCTCTATAGGTTTTCTAGCGGTGTGCCTAAATAAATTTTCTAAGAACCCAACATTAATCCCTCTAACAATTTATTCAACCTTATAATTAGTGTTCTCAAATAAATTCCTAACCAAGACTGAAGGTGGGATTCTTTTCCTAGCATTTTCTCCAAAAGCCACATAATCTTTGGACTTCATTCTATGCATAACATCTTGGTCATATAGGACTTGTTCTATAGGAGGACATTCATGATTAGTTTTATAGAAAGGAAAGATGTCCCTAGCTTCTTTATTATGAAATCAAATCATTCATTAAGATAGTAACGACCAAATTTTTAGCTCTAGGATCGTTGATATTAGATAATTCAAGAAACAATCATTGTAATGTTGGATGAATATGCTTGAATTTTCTCTCTAATTTTATCACCAACAAAACTGTGGCATTCACATAGCTATTTGTTTTCATAAGTATAGACCCCTCAAAAGTTGGTATGACCCCTAAACGAGTAAATAATTCATGAATAACACTTTTCCCAATGATATTTCCACTTCCTATATGAAATATTTTTGTTTTCCAAGTTAAAGGAATATCATCATCATGAGAATCATTACTGTAAATAGGTGTCTTAGGTGTTTGCTCATTATTTTTTATAGGGCTATCTTTACTAGCGTCCTCAATAGTAGACATGATAGCAGCAAGAGTAAGAATAGCAACACAAGCTATTTTTGAAGATTTTTTAAGGCAAGCAAAGATGCAAGAAAGGCAAAAAAGAAAAAGTAACTAGGTAAGATATATAACAAGTAAGTAATGTGTTTGTTTGAAGGTACCTCTTTGTTAGTAGAAGACTCACCGACAATGGTGCCATGAATCTTGCATCTCCCGCAGGAGTTGTTGGGATTCCCCCTAGTGTAAGGCTGAATAAGAACGGTAGCAAGTATTTCCCTCAGTTAGAGAACCAAGGTTATCAATCCAGTAGGAGTCTTCTTCTATCTCTTTGATCTTCAAGGTCATCATAGTAGTAGATGCAGACGGGTCCATAGCTAGTAGCTGGATGGCTTCTTCTATCTCTTTGATCTTCAATACAATGTTCTCCTCGATGTTCTTGGAGAGCTATTCGATGTAATCTTATTTTGTGGGGTGTTTGTTGGGATCCGATGAATTGTGGGTTTATGATCAGATTATTCATGAGAAATATTTGAGTCTTTCCTGAATTCTTATATGCATGATTGTTATATCTCTGTATTTCTCTCCGATCTATTCGTTTGGTTTGCCCAACTAGATTGATTTATCTTGCAATGGGAGAGGTGCTTTGTGATGGGCTCGATCTTGCGGTGCTCAATCTGAGTGACAGAAAGGGACATGGCATGTATTTGTATCGTTGCCATTAAGGATAAAAAGATGGGGTTTATTCATATTCATTGGGTTTACTTGGTCTACATCATGTTATCTTGCTTAAGGCATTACTCTATTTTTATTAACTTAATAACCTAGATGCATGCTGGATAGCGGTCGATGGGTGGAGTAATAGTAGTAGATGCAGACATGAGTCGATCTACTTGTCTTGAAGGTGATGCCTATATACATGATCATTGCCTTGAATATCGTCGTAACTATGCACTTTTCTATCAATTGCCCAATAGTAATTTGTTTACCCACCGTATGCTTTTATTCAAGAGAGAAGCCCCCTGGTCAACTTTTATCATATATAAAATCCCAAAAATAGCTTGCTGCAATTTATTTACCGTTATTTTATTTTGTGTTTTAATCTATCTATCTATCACCATGAGATTTGATCCTTGCAATTAACCACCGAGGGGATTGACAACCCCCTTGTTTGTGTTGGGTGCAAGTATTTGCTTTTGTGTGTGTTGGTGTTGCTAACGAGGTTCTGTGTAGTTCTCCTACTGGATTGATAACCTTGGTTCTTAACTGAGCGAAATACTTATCTCTACTGTACTGCTTCATACTCTCCTCTTCGAGGAAATCCCAACGCAGCTCACAAGTAGCATGCATCTGCTACTCATACTCCACCTCAAAACTGCTATCTAGCATGCATGTCAAGGTATTAAGTTTGCAGGAAACAGAGTATCACAATAAGCAAGATCACATGATGTAGACAGGTGCTACTCCCACAAGAGTTGTTGGATTTCCCCGAAGAGGAAGTGAGGGAGTCCTAGATTAGGGGGTGTCCGGATAGCCGGACTATACCTTCGGCCGGACTCCTGGACTATGAAGATGCAAGATTGAAGACTTCGTCCCATGCCCGGAAGGGACTTTCCTTGGCGTGGAAGGCAAGCTTGGCGATACGGATATGTGGATCTCCTACCATTGTAACCGACTCTGTGTAACCCTAGCCCTCTTTGGTGTCTATATAAACCGGAGGGTTTTAGTTCGTAGGACGAACAACAATCATACCATAGGCTAGCTTCTAGGGTTTAGCCTCCTTGATCTCATGGTAGATCTACTCTTGTACTACCCATATCATCAATATTAATCAAGCAGGAGTAGGGTTTTACCTCCATCGAGAGGGCCCGAACCTGGGTAAAAACATCGTGTCCCTTGTCTCCTGTTACCATCCGCCTAGACGCACAGTTCGGGACCCCCTACCCGAGATCCGCCGGTTTTGACACCGACATTGGTGCTTTCATTGAGAGTTCCTCTGTGCCATCGCCATCAGGAAGGATGCCTCATCCCGTCTTTAAAGACGACACCGTCGCTAAGGGAGCTTTGGCTGTCGTCCAAACTCTCCGGCTAGGTGGTTTTCTTATGACCGCCTGTTCGGCTGCTGCGCCGACGAAGACCTCTCGGGTCATCAAAAGCAATCTTCATGTCAGCTCGGAACTTGCCGAGCAGTTAGATCCAATGGAGCTCTCTTCCATAAACGAGCTCTTGGATCGCATCGCCGCCCTGGGAGTCGCTACCGATTACGACCAGATCGTGCCTAAACCCGATCTAAGAGAGATCAATGTTGCCGTGGTAGAGGGACAGTGCGGCGACCCTTCATCTATCTTAAGGAATAGCTACGTCCGGATTCCCGATCCCTCCAAGCCGGATACCCGCGGAGGGGAGGACATCACTCAAGACCTGAACTTAGAGTCGGGAAACAGGCTAGGTTCATCGGACAACATCCAAGAATCCAAACTTTCGAGTTCGGAAACTCCTTGGCCTCTGAGTCTCAGATTGGGTGAGGTTTCGGATTTAATTCCACCCACCCACCCGAACATATGCGATCTATCCCAAATTAGGCAAAAGCCCGAAGAAATAGTACATCATTACTGGGGCAGATTCCTCCTGGTTATGAACAGGATCAGGGACTGCCGTGAGGAAGACACAATCTCATTCTTCTACAATAATTGCACGGACAAGGGAATCCTCAACGCCATAAGTCGCCGTGATATTACACGCTTCGCTGACTTGGCGTCCATAGTACGAAAGTATTGTGCGATGGAAAGCGCCTGGAAAACCGAAATAAAATTTTGGGATAATCCGGCCCTGAATACAAACCCAATCCGAAATAAAAGGGTGCATCATCGCCAGACACCCGAGTTAAACACCAAAAAGCAAAAACCCTCTACAGGGCATGGAACCGTACTGGAAGGATGGCTTAATGGACCCTGTAAAATTCACAGTACAAAGGGCGCCACACCAACTCACAGCCTTAGAGCATGTTGGATACTCCGGCAGGTGGCCAAAATGGGCGAAGATCTTCTAATTCCGGAGGCCACAGAAAGCCACCCCAGAGACACCGGTACGGTATTAACAGTCTTCGAGACTTTCGCATCAAATAATATGCGAAAAAGAACACTCCGCAGCCTTGCCGAAGTCTACCAAGTAGCAACAATAAACCCATGGAGTGACACAACTATTACTTTCAATGCCAGTGATGAACCTAAATTCTGAACAGCCCGAGCACCAGCCGCATTGGTCCTCAGTCCAATAGTGGACGACTTTCGCTTTACCAAGGTATTCATGGATGGAGGCAGCGGATTGAACCTCATTTACGAGGAAACCCTTCAAAAAAATGGAAATAGACTGGAACCACATTGAGCGAAGCAGCACAAGCTTTAGAGGAATAATCCCCAGTCGGGAAGCATGCTGTATAGGAAAAATCACACTAGATGTGGTGTTCGACACGCCGGATAATTACAGGTCCGAAGAGGTCACGTTCCAAGTGGCCCCGTTCAGTAGTGGATACCACGCTCTGCTAGGGTGGGAAGCGTTTACAATCTTCCAAGCAATACCCCATTACGGGTACATGAAGCTTAAGATGCCTGGGCCGAACGGGATTATCACTCTCGCTAGTGATCCGGACATAGCACTCCGCGCCGAAAATAAGACAGCCGCACTGGCCCTTGAGGCACTATCCGAAGCCCTAGCGGCTGAGGAGCTAACTGCGCTGCGCTCCATGGTGAACAGGGACGATGTGATACTCGACAAAAGATCCAAGTCCACCTCCTTTAAACCAGCGGACGAAATAGTCAAATTCCAGGTCCATCCAGCGGACCCCAATAAAACAGCTTCCATCGGGGCACAATTAAACCCTGGTGTAGACGCCGCACTGCGAGAGTTCCTACGTGAGAACTGGGACATTTTCTCCTGGCACCCTTCAGACATGCCAGGAATCCCACGCAGGCTGGCCGAACACAGCTTAAATATCCTAAAAGGATTCAAACCCGTCAAACAGGCTCTCCGGCGTTTTTCCGAACCTAAGAGACAGGCCATGGGAGAGGAGCTAGCCAAGCTATTGGAGGCCGGATTCATCAAAGATATAAAACATCCGGACTGGCTAGCAAACCTGGTGATGGTACCAAAGAGGGAAAAATCCTGGCGCCTGTGCGTTGATTTTAAAGACCTTAACAAGGCTTGCCCAAAGGATCCCTTCCCCCTACCCCGCATCGATCAAATTATGGACGCTACCGCAGGACACGATTCATTGTGTTTCCTCGATGCATATTCCGGTTACCATCAAATCAAGATGGCAGACTCCGACCAAGCCGCAACAACATTCATCACACCATACGGCCCATTCTGCTTCAACACAATGCCCTTCGGGCTCAAAAACGCCGGCGCAACATATCAGCGCATGATTCAGACATGTCCGGCAAACCAGATCGGCAAAACAGTGGAGTCATACGTGGATGACGTGGTCGTTAAAACAAGACATGTCGAATGTCTAGTAGACGACTTGAGGCTCACATTTGATAACCTCCGAACATACGATATCAAGCTCAATCCGGAAAAATGCGTTTTCGGCGTTCCAGCCGGAAAGCTATTGGGCTCCATTGTATCAGGTAGAGGAATTGAAGCAAATCCGGCCGAGATCCGAGCTCTGTCACAATTGGATATCCCAAAGGACCTCAAACAAATACAAAAATTAACCAGATGCGTGGCGGCTCTAAGCCGCTTTATCTCCCGCTTGGGAGAAAAGGCACTTGGTCCCTTGTAAGCAAGGCCTTCCGTACAGGCTTTTATTGGCCGACGGCCTGGGCAGACGCCCAGGACTTAGTCCAATGATGCGTCGGTTGTCAGCTTTTTGCAAACCAAAGCCATATGCCACCCACCGCCCTCCAAACTATCCCCATCACTTGGCCCTTCGCGGCCTGGGGGCTTGACATGGTTGGACCCCTTAAAGGCAGAACCCACAAGAAAAAATACTTACTGGTCATGGTGGATAAGTTCACCAAATGGATAGAAGCCAAGCCTGTTAAGACGGCCGAATCCGGACCGGTGATAGACTTTATATCCGGGGTTGTACACCGTTAGGCGTCCCCCACAGCATCATCACTGATAACGGCACGAACTTTACGGCCGACAAGGTAAAACTCTGGTGCAAAAACATGGGCATCAAGCTCGATTATGCTTCCGTCTATCACCCATAAACTAACGGCCAGGTCGAACGTGCAAATGGTCTTATCATGAGCGGCATCAAACCCAGATTAGTGCGGTCCCTTAAGGAATCTAACACGCACTGGGTAGAGGAGCTCGACTCCGTACTCTGGGGGCTGCGGACCACGCCGAATGGCACCACCGGATACACACCATTCTTCATGGTGTACGGCGCAGAGGCAGTTTTGCCTTGCGATAAATATTCGTGACTCACCTCGAGTGCGCATGTACGAAGAAAGAGAAGCCGTGCTCGATCGGCAGGACAGTTTGGATGCCTTGGAGGAGGAGCGTGACGTGGCAAAAGCCCGTTCCGCATTCTATCAACAGCAGGCTTGAAGATACCAAAGCAGAGAAGTACGGGCCAAAAATTACAACATTGGCGAATTAGTTCTACGCCTGCCGGACAAGAAAAAGGACAAACTCAAGCCCAAGTGGGAAGGTCCCTTCATAATTGACCAAGTCCTGACCGGTGGAGCGTACCGCCTGCGAGACACATCAGATAACCGACTCGAGACGAACCCATGGAACGCAGCCCGTCTCCGAAGATTCTATGCCTAGCGCCGGACTCTGTGTTCGTCTCCTTCCTCTGTCCATTTTTTATATACTGTCTGTCTTACATTTCTCTCCTTCTCCCCTCCCTTTCTTTTATAGCCTTTAAAGGCTCATCAAATGACGTGCTATCCACACTCATTAAACTTGGGGGCTTATTTTAACAGAAGCTTATTTATACGGGCTTTATGCCCAACACATGTGTCACACTTCCGCATGTACCTTTTATTTCACCATTATATGCATCGATATGACTTAAGTTTTGGCCAAGCTGGGTTGCCTGGCTCCTGTGCTTACCCCTACGTTCCCGATTGTTCGGCTAGGTGGTAAAGGGAGCACCTCTGTGATTGTTACTGCCGGGTCAGCCGGATGTGTACCTCAGACTGGGTGAAGCCGAAAGCTAGCGTTCTTAAGGGAATATTCGGTCGGTGAACTAAAAGATGACCTTTTCACTAATTTATTTATGCGCCCCCAGATGCTTTTTCCTGCGTCTTTTTCGCAGAATGGACATGCACTTTAGGGCATGCCTCCCAGGGAAAGGAACCCTTAACAGAACTATTCTCCCTGGAAGATGTTTCTTACTAACCATGTAATATAACATAACTAGTTGGGCACTTGTCTGTTCAAGCACTAATGACCCCTACGCCTGGTCTCCATGCATACCCCGGTTCTTATATAACCGCGAGGGTATTCGGACACACTCCGGACTGTCAGGTCCCGAGGTTGAAGCGAAAAGGTCGGCCATGACAAACGATCTACAATCCGGCTAGAAGGCATTACAAATGTCAATTAAAATTACATAGTCATTCTAACTGATTGTATTCCTCTTCAATACCATAACAGGCTGTCTAGTTTACAGTCCTGCTGGGAATACTTTGCGGCCAATTCTACTTGGCCATATACTAAGCTTACAGGGATCTCCTTCCCATCGGGCCCCACATGTCCGACTTCGGCCATGTGGTTGGGGTCAGCCTTCGTGTACCGCATCTTCACCATGGCCCAGACCTCCCTAGCGCCTTGACGGCAGGCCGATATCTTCCACAATCGGAACCGCCGCCGCACTCCCTTCAGCTTCTCTGCAAGCTCTCCAAGGCCTTCGGGCATGGAGATGGATGGCCACAAGGCCTGGGCGACGCCTTGCATCACCTGCCGAACTCGCTTGTGCAGTTGCGAGAGCTCGGGAAGAAGGTCACCCGTAGAACCGGGCATCTCCTCTGCAGGACGACCTGTTAGCACACCTACAAACATTACTCTGTTAGTCGACTTCCTCGCCGAACTCTTTTTTTCAAAGGTTCGTTTAAGCACTTAATAAATATGCCGCGCCGAAGCCGCTGATTCTCCTTAACGGAGTCCGACTGCTGGGCACGAACATCTTTCAGTTCAACGCCCAGCTTGGTGTTGGCATCTTGGAGATCATTCTTCTCCCGCCTCACCTTTGCCAGCACGCTCTCACCAGCCCTTAACTGGCGCAGGAGTTGTTGCTTTTCCGGATCTAATCCGGCGCCATCTGCAATTTCATTTGTCAGATTTGCACACACGCCACACTTTACAAAATACTTATCTTTTTGAAGCATATATTACCAACGGGGGCTCCTTGGGCTCCCCTGTCGCGGCTAGTGCAGCCTCAAGTTGGGCTTTGCACTCTTCTAGCTCCTGGGACAGTTGGGTATTCTTTTCCGCAAGACCCTGCATTATTAAATGATCCTTAAATCAGTTCTTCTAACTGTTTCAAGTCTCGGGGGCTACTGATATATATAACCATTAAATTTTCTCACCCGTATGTCTTTTACATATTGCTCCGTGGCTCTGGCTAGACCATTTTGAGCGGCATAGAGGTACGCATCTCCCGAATTGAAGGCATCCAACGCCTCTTGGGAGAAACAAGTGTCGTGAAGAACTGTCCGGCGACGCCTGTGGTTCATGGCACTCTCCACCTCGGAATTGGTGGCAGACAGCCTGTCCGCATCCTTTGTTAGAGGAGCGTCCGGTGCGCGCCTCGTGTTCGCCTCCGCCTCCGGACCAGGCTTTGGAGCCTGGCTGGTGGAGGCGCGATTGGCAGCCTCTCCGGATATAGTCCGGCGAGGTATCTTTGTCCTGAAGAGAGCACGAGTGTTAATATGCCTTGAAGGAATAACACCTGGGAATAAGAGGGCGCGCTATACCTTTGCGCCGGCGCCTCGGTCCGGACTGCACTTCTTTTCTACCCACGGGGCCCTGCAGCCCCTCGTTGGCTAGTCGCCGCAGGCTCGGCCTCCCGTCTCAACCCCCCCTGCAAAACACGGTTGTTATCAGGAATCTGAAAACACGCGAGGGTGGATCCCTTTTTGAGGTGCTGGGACTTCGGTCTCAGTTACCTGGGAGGCCGGGAGTAGCCCTGGGTAATCGTCCGTAATGGCCACCAAGGCGTTGTCCTTGCTCAATTGATGGAACACTTCATCAATCAGCTCCACAGATAAGCCCGGATCCTCTTGGGAGGCCGGGTCGAGGGACCGTCCCGGATCCTCGGGCTGTGGAGGAGGGCTGTTTATTTCTTTAACAGCCTGGCGCAATTCCTGCATTGAAGTCGTTAGACTATATACTTAAAAGATGGGAATATGAAACGGATGGGCAAGTAAAAGTGTCCACTTACACAACTCGGAGGATTGTACATAGTAAATCCACCCTGTGGGTTGACGCGGAGAAATTCCTCCTATTCTCCCTTGTACGAAGCGGACAAGATCTTTATTAGAGAGGCAGCCGAGTCCGGCCCCTTACGGCCGTGACGGGTGGCGTCATCCTCCCCGTTGAAGTCCCACATGGGGTGGCCTCTATACTGAAGCGGCTGCACCCCCTGCATGATGCATGCGGCCATGACTCCGATCATGGTTAGTCCGGAATGAGCTAATAATCTTATCCGACCCATCAGGTAAAGGACGTCCTTGTCACTTTCCCTCTAAGGGCTTCGTGGACGCCCGCTTAGGCGCTTCTTCAGGGGAGCAGTGTCGAACTCAGGGAGGCCGATCCAAACAGGATCCGGCAATGGGACATCCTCTATATAAAACCATTCCGAAGGCCAAGTCTCGGACGCCTTCTTTGGGGTTCCGGATAGATATCCGGTCCCGGCGATGCGCCACACTTCGGCTCCGCCCACTTAATATATTGACCCCTCCTGAGAACAGGGCACCAGGCAGAATAGCCTCTTCCACAGCGTGAAATGAGCCTCAACACCCAAAAATAGCTCGCAGAGGACTACGAAGCCCGCGATATGCAATATGGAGGAAGGCGTGAGGTTGTGCAGCTGGAGGCCATAGAACTCCAGGAGCCCTCGGAGAAACGGATGAATTGGAAATCCGAGCCCTCTTATTATATAAGGGACAATGCATACCCGCTCTTCTTTGGAGGGATTGGGGGCGCTCTCCACTTGCTCTCCGCCATTATAGGTGGCAACTCCGGCTCGAACTGGGATCATATAGGCCGGAGGGAGAAATCCCTTGGTTTGGAGCGTCACTAGCTCGCTGTGCGGGATGGAGCATCTCTCCCAATCTCCAGGCTGAGGGCTGGAAGGGCGAGAGGAGGAGTTGCGACGGCTGGCCATGGTGGGGTGGAGCTTTGTCGGATGCGCTCTGATTAATACTCGCGAAGGGGAGAAGGTGTGGTTTGGATCTAAATCCTCGTCCCTTTAAATAGGCGGCTCATTTACGTGGCTAGGGGTGTGAATGTAAAAACACCCAGACTTTTCGTATTCATTTGACACGTGGAAGACGACCATTATTGGGCGTAGAAGCCAAGGAGCGCTACATTTACAAGAAACCGGACATTATTCAACAGGTACACCGAATTTGGAGGAGAACCCGCCTTGCAATGCCGAAGACAATTTGCGCGCCGGACTCGTCGTCATTGAAGCCTGGTTCGGGGGCTACTGAGGGAGTCCTGGATTAGGGGGTTTCCGGATAGCCGGACTATACCTTCGGCCGGACTCCTGGACTATGAAGATGCAAGATTGAAGACTTCATCCCGTGTCCGGAAGGGACTTTCCTTGGCGTGGAAGGCAAGCTTGACGATACGGATATGTGGATCTCCTACCATTGTAACCGACTCTGTGTAACTCTAGCCCTCTCCGGTGTCTATATAAACCGGAGGGTTTTAGTCCGTAGGACGAACAACAATCATACCATAGGCTAGCTTCTAGGGTTTAGCCTCCTTGATCTCGTGGTAGATCTACTCTTCTACTACACATATCATCAATATTAATCAAGCAAGAGTAGGGTTTTACCTCCATCGAGAGGGCCCGAACCTGGGTAAAAACATCGTGTCCCTTGTCTCCTGTTACCATCCGCCTAGATGCATAGTTCGGGACCCCCTACCCGAGATCCGCCGGTTTTGACACCGACAGGAAGGGTGATGTAGCACAATAGTAGAAAGTATTTCCCTCAGTTAAGAACCAAGGTTTATTGAACCAGTAGGAGGCAACACGCGTACAACATTAGTAGAACCTGCACACAAACAAGGTAATTGCTTGCACCCAACAAAGGCAAGGGGGTCGTCACTCCCCTTGTTCTTGCTAGCCACAAGGTTAAAAGCAAATAATAGTAAAGATAACAAAGGATAATAGTAACTAGAATAATGATAGTAGATTGATAACACTTGTAGGAACTTGTAAATATATGGAGAATGGACCCAGGGGCCATAGGTTCACTAGAGGCATCTCTCTCGAAAGCAGAATAGCGAAGGGTAAACAAATTACTGTTGGGCAATTGACAGAACTGCGGTTATGAAGATCATCCAATGCATAATCATTATATTGGCATTACGTCCATGACAAGTACACCGTTAATCCAACTGCATCTACTACTATTACTCGAACCCAAGACCGCTATCCGACATGCATCTCAAAGTATTAAGTTCATACAAACAGAGTAACACATTAAGTAAGATGACAATGTAGATAAAATAGTATCAACCAATATGACCAAACCCCATCGTTTTATCCTTAGTATCAAGAACTCAAATACATGCCTTATCCTTTTTGTCATTGGACAGGATCACCGCAAGATTGAACCTACTACAAAGCACCTCTCCCACTGAATATAAATCAATAAAACTTGGCCAAAGTAGACCGGTGGATTGGAGAGAAATACAAAGCTGTAAAATTACACAATAAGGAAGGCTCTAGAAATCAAAATATATCAATAAATAATCTGATCATAAACCTACAATTCATCGGATCCCAACAAACACATCACAAAAGATTACATCAGATTGATCTAAGGGCAGATCATTGTATTGAAGATCAAAAGAGAGAGAAAGTCATCTAGCTACTGCTATGGACCTGAAGGTCCAGTAGGAACTACAAACACATCATCATGTATGTGTCAAGGTTGATGAAGATAGCCTCCCAATGGTTTCCTCCCCTCCGACAGAGTACAGACAAAGGGCTCCAAATGGGGTCGTGTTTGAACTTATGCTTGCGGTGGCGGAAAAATTGTTTCGGGTCTCGCCCTGAGGGTTTTGGAATATTTATAGGCAAAAGATTAGGGAAAACGGAGCATCAGGGAGCCCACAAGCTCACCAGGCGCGCATACCCCCTGGGTGTGCCACCAGGGCATGTGCCCGCACGTGTGTCTTTTGGTCTCTCCTCGAAGCTTCTAGGATCTCTTATGTTCCAGAAAAAATCACCTTAAAGTTTCATCGTGTTTGGACTTTGGTAGGTATGGTTTTTCTGCGAAACAAAAAACATGCAAAACATCGGAACTGGTGCTGGGCACTAAGTTAATAGGTTAGTCCATAAAAATGATTTAAAATGGCATATAAAGCACACAAGAGCGATAATATAATAGCATGAAACAATAAAAAATTATAGATACGTTGGAGACATATCAAGAAGAAGACGTCAATCAATATGAAAACCCCGTCGTTTAATCCTTAGTGGAAACAATACTAAACATGTCTTAGCCCTTTTTGTCACTGGGTTAGATCACCGCAAGAATGAACCCACTACAAAGCACCACTCCCTTTGAAGAAAACCCCATCGAAATTGGCCAAAGAAGATAGATAGATAGATAGATCAGAGAGCATGCAAAACTATTTAATTATACAACAAGAAAACCTCAAAAGATTTGATTGATTTCAAAGGATAATCTGATCATAAAGTGATAATTCATCATATGCCAACAAACACACTACTGATTACATCGAGTTGATCCCTATCATGTGAGGTAGTTCACGGGAACATGGTATTGAAGATCCAAGATATATATATATATATATATATATATATATATATATATATATATATATATATATATATATATAGCTACTACTATGGACCCTATGGTCCTAATGGAACTACTCACACATGGTCATAGAGAGAACAAGGTTGATGAAGAAGGATCTGACAGTTGCTTCGTCATCCGGCAGGGCTCCGGAATAGGCCTCTAGATTGGATCTTCACAAAACACGAACTTGTATCGGTGATAAAATTCTTCTAAAAATACAAGAAAGGGATTTGATATTTATAGGGACTTATGGTGGTGCAACGGAGGTAAGGCAGTATTTGTGGGTCCCACACACCCTGGTGGCATGCCCTAGGGCCAAGACACGCCACCTGGCCATGTGCGTCCATGGTGGGTCATCTCGTCCTCCCCCGAGCTTCTAGGGTCCTTCTTCGTCCAGAAAAATCATAAAAAATGGCACTGTGTTTTGACTTTCCTAAATATTGATTTCCCGCGAAACCAAAAACAAGCAGAAAACAAAAACTAGCATTGGGTAGTAAATTAATATGTTAGTCCAACAAAATAATATAAATTCTATCAAAGTATATAAAAGTGATAATATAATAGCATGAAAGAATAACAAATTATACATACGTTGATAGTGTTGGGATTTCCCTGAAGAGGAAGGGTGGTGTAGTATAGTAGCAGATAGTATTCCCCTCAGTTAAGAGCCAAGGTTTATCAAACCAATAGGAGACCGCACACAAACAATGTGAACAGTACCTGCACACACACAAAGCAAATGCTTGCACCCAACAGAGGTAAGAGGGTTGTCAATCCCCTTGTTCTTGCCAATTGCAATGATCAAATATGGTAGTGATAGATAAACAAATAAAAAAGCGAGCAATTTTAGGTTTTAAGTAATAATGGAGAATAGACCCCGGGGCCGTAGGTTCACTAGAGGCATCTCTTTCATAATCATAGCAATGGTGGGTAGACAAATTACTGTTGGGCAATTGACAAAATAACGCATAGTTATGATTATAATTCTTCATGGCATGATTCATACATAGGCATTATGTTCATTACAAGTAGACAGTATAATCCAACTGCGTCTACTACTATTAGTCCACCCCAAGACTGCTATCCAACATGCATCTCAAAGTATTAAGTTCATGGCAAGTAGAGCAACACTTTAAGAAATATAACATAATGTAGAAAAAGTAAGACCAAGCAATATGTTCGAACCCCGTCATTTTATCCTTAGAACTCCTCTGTCACAGAGTAAGGACACCGCAAGATTGAACCCACTACTATGCACCACTCCCTTTGAAGATCTAATCATCTAATTGTCTAAAGAAGACTCATAGATCGGAAAGCATACATAGCTATTAAATGACACACGTATATACATAGAAAAGACTCAAATAATATCAATGAAGAATCTGATCATAAACCCACAATTCATCGGATCCCAACAAATGCACCGCAAAAGTTACATCAAATAGTTCTCCGAAGATATCATTGTATCGAAGATCAAAAGGAGAGAGATAAAGCCATCTAGCTACTGACCCGTAGGTCCTATGGGAACTACTCACACATCATCATGGAGGCAGCAAGGTCAATCAAGATTGTCTCCCCAATGGTTTCCCCCTTCGGTAGATCACCAAAAAAGGCCTCCGGATGGAATCACGGAAGAATAGAGGCTTGCTACTTGTGATAGGATTTGGGATTCTCCAAAGAGGAAGGTCGATATAGTGTAGTACCAAATTTATTTCCCTTAGTTAAGAACCAAGGTTTATCGAACCAATAGGAGGCACCACATGGACAAGATAAATGGTACTTGCACACACACACACACACACACACACACACACACACACACCCCCCAATAAATGCTTGCACCCTACGACAACAAGGGGGTTGTCCATCCCCTTGTTCTCGCCAATTGCAAGGATTAAATCTGATACGTCTGTGCCAAGTAGACTTACTGACGCCTACTACTATTACTCTACCCCTTGACCGCTATCCAGCATGCATCGCAAGGTATTAAGTTCATAACAAACAGAGTAATGCTTGAAGCATGATGACATAATGTAGACAAAGCTAGACCAATTTATATATTTTATCCCCATTATTTTACCCTTAGTAGCAACAATACAAATACATTCCTTGCAACTCCTACTGGCACAGAGTAAGGACACCATAAGATTGAACCTACCACCAAGCACCTCTCCCACCGAAGATAAATCGATCTACCTGGCCAAAGAAGACAGAGAGATCGGAGAGAAATACAAGGCTATAAAATCACACATGGATAAATCTCAAAAAAGACTCCAATACTTTCAATGAATAATCTGATCATAAACCCACAATTCATCGGATCCCAACAAACACACCGCGAGAATTACATCGAATAGATCTCTGAAGAGATCATTGTATTCAAGGTCATATATATATATATATATATATATATATATATATATATATATATATATATATATATATATAGAGAGAGAGAGAGAGAGAGAGAGAGAGAGAGAGAGAGCCATCTAGCTACTGCTATGGACCCGTAGGTCCTATGGGAACTACTCACATATCATCATGGAGACAACAAGTTGATGAAGATTGCCTCCCCAATAGTTTCCCCCTCTGGTAGAGTACCGAAAAAGGCCTCCAGATGGGATTGCAAAGTAGAGGCTTGCGGCAGCGATAAAACTGTTTCGGGTCTCACTCGGGTGGTTTCTGGATCTTAGGGAATTTATAGCACTGGAATTAGGTCAAACGGAGCCACGTAGTAGTCACAAGCTCACACGGCGTGCCCCCTGGGGGCGGGCCATCTGAGCTTGTGACTCCCTTGACCATCGTCTGGTGCATGCCTGAAGCTTGCAGGGTCCCTTCTGGTCCTGAAAAATAACCGTAAAATTTCATTGTGTTTGGACTTTGTTTGGTATGTTTTTTTTTTCTGAAACAAAGAAATAGGCAAAAAATAGAAATTGGTACTAGGCACTAAGTTAATAGGTTAAGCCACAAAAATGATATAAAAATGGCATATGAAGCATACAAGATTGACAATATAATATCGTGAAACAATAAAAATTTATAGATACGTTGGAGACGTATGAGCATCCCCAGGCTTAGTTCCTTCTCGTCCTCGAATAGGTAAATGATAAAAATAGAATTTTTGACATGAAATGTTACCTAACATGTATTATCATGTAATTTTTTTACGGTATGAATATTGGGAAGCGATGAAGTATTTGATATTAAAATGATAATATGCATGAGTACTAGAAAGTAATCATTACCCTTCAAAATAAACAATGCTAAAGAATATTATTCCCTGCTCATTTAATCATGCCACCATGGCATGACTCGGTCTTCCTTGCAATAAAGTTTAAATCATGAGCACCCCGGTGCCAAACCAAGCAATTGCATCGTAGTTTTTCTCGCTTCGGATTTTTCAACTTCACTCAATACATGGGCATGAGCCATGGACTTAGCACTACGGGTGACAAAGAGAATGATGGTAGAGGTGTATAAAGGAAGATAAATGTTGACAAGCCTCGCATCAACTAAGCAGATCATTAGGAAATGGAGAGGTCTTACAATCAATATCAATGCGAGGAGTAGGGACTACCATGCAATGGATGCACTAGAGCTATAAGTGTATGAAAGGTCTCTATATGAAACTAAGTGGGTGTGCATCCAACTTGCTTGCTCATAAAGACCTCGAGCATTGGAGGAATCTCATCATCGAAATATACAAGCCAAGTTATGTAATGTAAAAATTCCACTAGTATATGAAAGTGAGAAATCATGGAGACTCTCATATGAAGAACATGGTTCTACTTTGAAGCACAAGTGTGGAAAAAAGGATAGTAGCATTACCCCTTCTCTATTTTTCTCTTTTTAATTTTTTTAGAACAATATCATGAACCTTATCCCACTTTTTTGAGGACTCATTTGTCTCTATCGTTATTAACCTCACTGTGACAATACTCTAATAATGATGATCGTCACACTTCTATTTACTAGCAACTAGATAAACTGAAATAATAGGACTGCATATGAATGCCTCTAGTAGTGTACCAAGATGTGCATTGATCTAGTGTAATATGTATAACAATGATGAACGACGGCTTTGACACAAATATCATGTCGGCTCTATATGATCATGCAAAGCAATATGACAATTAACACTCAAGTCATGTGAATAGTAACGGTGGAAGTTGCATGGCAACATATCTCGGTATGGCTATGGAAATGCCATGATAGGTAGGTATGGTGTCTGTTTTGAGGAAGGATGTATAATGTTTATGTGAGAAAGAGCGAGTCATTTCATGGGATTTGGATGCACTGGCGAAGTTTGCACTAAGTCTCGAGGTGAGAAGGATCAATGCACGGTACCGAAGAGGCTAGCAAAATATGGATAGGTGGGAGTGCTTATAGTCCACAAACTTACATTGGTCATAAAGAAATCATATACTTATTGTGAAATATTTAGAAGCCCTCAAGTCAAAGTACTAGTCGCATTCCCCTAGGGAGGAGGTTGGGAGGAGTTAACCATCGCGCACCCCGATCCGGACAACACAAAGGATTTCAATCAAGGATACATTACGCTCCAATATCCTGGTCATGCCATGGCCGACACTTTAATGAATAGACAATCACGAACCTTAACATTGATATTTTTGTTGACCAATGATTATCAGCTAGTAAACCTTCATATTATAACCTCAGTATCATTTAAGTCACAATGTTCAGCAATCTACAAGCAAGTTTTTATTATAACACCCTTGTATACCTATCATTTTTAGACCAAACATATAACTCGTGCAAATTACAACTACCTATTTAACTCTCTGAAAGATATGAGTGAATCATGAGAGTGCAATTAATTTCTATAAAATATAAGTACCGCCGTGCTCTAAAGATATAAATGAAGCACATGAGCAACCGCCTAACTCAAAATATATAAGCAAAGCATAATGAGCATTCTATAAATTATGATGAATGTGTATCTCATAATTTGTGTGGTCAGGAAACAATGATTGTGTCAACAAGCAAACAAAATATAATATAATACACGACGCTCCAAGCAAAACACATATCATGTGATGAATAAAAATATAGCTCCTAGTGATATTATCGATAGATTGGAGATGAGATAAGGATGCCTTCTGAGGCATCCCCAAGCTTAGATGCTTGGTTCTTCCCTGAATATTACCTTGGGGGGTGCCTTAGGCATCCCCAAGCTTAGGGTCATGTCGGTCCTTATTCTTTTTTCCGTCGTCATCTCACCCAAAGCTTGAGAAGTTTAATCACACGAAAATCAACAAAACCTCATGAGATCCATTAGTATAATAGATAAATCATTAACTTAGGTACTGTCATAAATAGATTCATAATTGTTATTTCATAACACCAACTGTATTCTATCATCTCCATGGCTTATACCCCCCGATACAATCCATATATACTACAAAATAAGCACACTACACAGTAAAAATAAAATTGATCTAAAACAGAGCACCACGCAATGATTAGAACTAAACCCACACTTATGTAACTGTAAAAATTCTAAAAAAATAGTACATCATAGGCAATTTGTATCCCAATACCGTGTAAATATTCAAACCATTATCACGTTCCTATAAAACATGATAATTCAAATACTGGGTGCTAAACTTTCTGTTTTTGCACATAATCAATTCAACAATCATCCAAATCATCCTAAAGGCTTTACTTGGAAAAACTCAAAATAAAAGATAAAAACCTGATCATTATAGTAGAAAATATCACGTTGACACAAAAAATTAAAAAAGGAAAATAAAGATAACTATTGGGTTGCCTCTCAGCAAGCGCTATTGTTTAATGCCCCTAGCTATGCATAATGCATAGTATCAAGTATTATCATCTTTCAAAGTAATGCCATAGGTGGCTCTAATTATAGATTCATAAGGAGGTTTAATTATCTTTATAGCGAAATTTTCCATTCCCTTCTTTAGGGGAAATTGGTACCATATGTTACCTTCTTTAATGCCAATTATTGCACCTATGGTTCTTAAGAACGGTTTACCAAGTATAATGGGACAAGAAGGATTACATTCAATATCAAGAACAATAAAGTCCATGGGCACATAATTTATATTAGCAAGAATAAGCACACCATTCACTCTACCCAATGGCTCTTTAATAGTAGAATCTGCTAAGTGCAAAAATTTAGAGAACATTCATCCATATGAGTGAAACCTAGGGCATCATATAAAGCTTTTGGCATGGTGGAAACACTAGATCCTAGATCACCCAAATCATTGCACTCATAATATTTATTTTTAATTTCAATTGTTGGTTCCCATTCATCATGTAATTTTCTTGTAATAGACACTTCTAGATCAATTTTCTCTTCATTAGCTTTAATAAGAGCTTCTACGACATGTTTAGTAAAAGCTTTGTTTTGTGCATAGGTATTAGGTGAATTGATCATGGATTGAAGCAAGGAAATACATTCAATTAAAGGACAACTATCAAAATAAAGTTTTTGTAATCCAAAGTAGTGGCACAACATTATCTAAAGTTTTAACCTCTTCAAACCCACTTTTAGTATTTTTCGCATTATGATCATCACCCTCCAAATTATTGTGACGCCTTACAACTAAAGTGGACTCATATCCAGTCCCTTTATCATCAAGTTTAATATTATTAAATAGGATTCAGTGACACACAAATCATTTTAGTATCTTCATCATTATTATCGTGAAAACCGGATGCGAATGCTTTTTCTAAAGATTCCCATTTAGCTCTAGCCTTTCGATTCTTATTCCACTCTCTTCAATGAAACTCAGATAGCTTTTAAAGATTCAGAAATTTCATCCCTTGTAGGTAGCAAAATTTTAATTTTAAGCATATACATATCATGCACAAGTCCATCCATGTTTCTATACATATCATCAACTTTACTCAAATGTTCTTCAACCGTATGAAAACTTTTTGAGTACTAATAAATTCTTTAATATTGTTCTCTAGATCAGAGGGCATCCTATTATTATTATTATTATTATTATTATTATTATTATTATTATTATTATTATTATTATTATTATTATTATTATTACTACTACTACTACTACTACTACTACTACTACTACTACTACTACTACTACTACTATTAGTATTACTATTATTATTATTATTATATGAATTGCCATAGGAATTAACATAACTACTAGAGGGATTACCGGGGTAGGACCTAGGATTGTTAAAATCCCTCCATAAGCATTATTATCGAAATTATTCCATGAAATAAAATTCACATCAATAGCATCATTATTTTTCTCAATCAAAGTAGGCAAAGGAATATCATTTGGATCAATTGGAGCACTTTTAGTAGCAAGCATAGTCATGATAACATTAATTTTCTCACTCGAGGATAGTTCCTCGATAGAATTTACCTTCTTACCAGTTGGAGTGCGCCCAGTGTGCTATTGGGAGTAGTTTTTCATCATTTTTTGATAAGCTTCGTGGCCTCTACAAATGTTATTACGATGTCCTGCAAGTGCACACGGTTTAGTTGTAGTTTTTTCGAAGTAAGAGTATCAATCTCACATGGAGGACATGAATCAATCTTTCATCTTTTGAATGATACAAATAGTGTGCATGTAAGTTATGAGTAATCCAAAGCAATGGTAATGTAATGAAAATGGTGTATCAGGCAAAAAGGTGAATGTTTCAATAAAAGAAAATAACGAAAAGTGTAAATAAGAGGCTTAAAACCAATAGGACTAAACCGTTCCTAGGAAGTTCGGAATCCCCTCTAGTGTGCATCCATAGCGGTGCCTAAACACAATGCTACTTCGGATTCCTAAGCCACTTTACATGTTTCTATTTGTGGGTAGAGTCAATACATATATGTGCATACACTCGGTAGCCCCATATTGCATACGCCACTACCGTTCTTTCCACTCCGATTACCAAATGGTGATTAAGGGGAAAAAGTGAAGGAAATATGCCCTAGAGGCAATAATAAAGTTATTATTTATTTCCTTATATCATGATAAATGCTTATTATTCATGCTAGAATTGTATTAACCGGAAACATAATACTTGTGTGAATACATAGACAAACTAAATGTCACTAGTATGCCTCTACTTGACTAGCTCGTTAATCGAAGATGGTTATGTTTCCTAACCATAGACATGTGTTGTCATTTGATTGACGGGATCACATCATTAGGAGAATGATGTGATCGACATGACCCATTCCATTAGCTTAGCACCCGATCGTTTAGTATGTTGCTATTGCTTTCTTCATGACTTATACATGTTCCTTTTACTATGAGATTATGCAACTCCCGTTTACCAGAGGAACACTTTGTGTTCTACCAAACGTCACAACGTAATTGGGTGATTATAAAGGTGCTCTACAGGTGTCTCCAAAGGTACATGTTGGGTTGACGTATTTCGAGATTAGGATTTGTCACTCCGATTGTCGGAGAGGTATCTCTGGGCCCTCTCGGTAATGCACATCACTTAAGCCTTGCAAGCAATGCAACTAATGAGTTAGTTGCAAGATGATGTATTATGGAGCGAGTAAAGAGACTTGCCGGTAACGAGATTGAACTAGGTATTGAGATAACGACGATCGAATCTCGGACAAGTAACATACCGATGACAAAGGGAACAACATATGTTGTTATGCGGTCTGACTGATAAAGATCTTCGTAGAATATGTAGGAGCCAATATGAGCATCCAAGTTCCGCTATTGGTTATTGACCGGAGACGTGTCTCGGTCATGTCTACATTGTTCTCGAACCCATAGGGTCCGCACGCTTAACGTTACGATGACAACTTCATTATGAGTTTATATGTTTTGATGTACCGAAGATTGTTAAGAGTCCCTGATGTGATCACGGACATGACGAGGAGTCTCGAAATAGCCGAGACATAAAGATTGATATATTGGACGACTATATTCGGACACGGGAAATGTTTTGGGTGATTTCGGAGAAAACCGGAGTGCCGGAGGGGTTACTGGAACCCCCCGGGGAAGTATTGGGCCTTAGTGGTCCTGAGGGGAGAGAGAGGGTAGCAGCCCAGGAGGTGGCGCGCTCCCTCCCATGAGGAGTCCGAATTGGACTAGGGGAAGGGGGAGCGGCCCCTCTTTCCCTCTCCCTCTCCCTCTCTTTCCTTCCCCCTTCTCTCTTCCTAGTTGGACTAGGAAAGGGGAGTCCTACTCCTACTAGGAGGAGGACTCCCCCCTCCTTGGCGCGCCCCAAGGGCCGGCCAGCCTCCCCCCTTGCTCCTTTATATACGGGGGCAGGGGGGCACCTCTAGACACACAAGTTGATCTTCGTGATCGTTCTCTTAGCCGTGTGCGGTGCCCCCCTCCACCATAATCCTCGATAATATTGTAGCGGTGCTTAGGCGAAGCCCTGCGACGGTAGAACATCAAGATCGTCACCACGCCGTCGTGCTGACGGAACTCATCCCCGACACTTTGCTGGATCGGAGTCCGGGGATCGTCATCAAGCTGAACGTGTGCTAGAACTCGGAGGTGCCGTAGTTTCGGTGCTTGATCGGTCGGGCCGTGAAGACGTACGACTACATCAACCGCATTGTCATAACGCTTCCGCTATCGGTCTACGAGGGTACGTAGACAACACTCTCCCCTCTCGTTGCTATGCATCACCATGATCTTGCGTGTACGTAGGAATTTTTTTGAAATTACTACGTTCCCCAACAGTGGCATCCGAGCCTGGTTTTATGTGTTGATGTAATATGCACGAGTAGAACACAAGTGAGTTGTGGGTGATATAAGTCATACTGCTTACCAGCATGTCATACTTTGGTTCGACGGTATTGTTGGATGAAGTGGATCGGACCGACATTACGCGTACGCTTACGCGAGACTGGTTCTACCGACGTGCTTTGCACACAGGTGGCTGGCGGTTGTTAGTTTCTCCAATTTTAGTTGAACCGAGTGTGGCTACGCCCGGTCCTTGCGAAGGTTAAAACAACACCAACTTGACAAACTATCGTTGTGGTTTTGATGCGTAGGTAAGATTGGTTCTTGCTCAGCCCGTAGCAGCCACGTAAAACTTGCAACAAACAAAGTAGAGGACGTCTAACTTGTTTTTGCAGGGCATGTTATGATGTGATATGGTCAAGGCATGATGCTAAACTTTATTGTATGAGATGATCATGTTTTGTAACCGAGTTATTGGCAACTGGCAGGAGCCATATGGTTGTCGCTTTATTGTATGCAATGCAATCGCCCTGTAATGCTTTACTTTATCACTAAGCGGTAGCGATAGTCGTAGAAGCATAAGTTTGGTGAGACGACAACGATGCTACGATGGAGATCAAGGTGTTGCGCCAGTGACGATGGTGATCATGACGATGCTTCGGAGATGGAGATCACAAGCACAAGATGATGATGGCCATATCATATCACTTATATTGATTGCATGCGATGTTTATCTTTTATGCATCTTATCTTGCTTTGATTGACGGTAGCATTATAAGATGATATCTTACTAAATTTCAAGATAAAAGTGCTCTCCCTGAGTATGCACCGTTGCCAAAGTTTGTCGTGCCCAGACACCATGTGATGATCGGGTGCGATAAGCTCTACGTCCATCTACAATGGGTGCAAGCCAGTTTTGCACACGCAGAATACTCAGGTTAAACTTGACGAACCTAGCATATGCAGATATGGCCTCAGAACACTGAGACCGAAAGGTCGAGCGTGAATCATATAGTAGATATGATCAACATAATGATGTTCACCATTGAAAACTACTCCATTTCACGTGATGATCGGTTATGGTTTAGTTGATTTGGATCACGTGATCACTTAGAAGATTAGAGGGATGTCTTTCTAAGTGGGAGTTCTTAAGTAATATGATTAAATTGAACTTAAATTTATCATGAACTTAGTACCTGATAGTATCTTGCTTGTTTATGTTTGATTGTAGATAGATGGCCCGTGCTGTTGTTCCGTTGAATTTTAATGCGTTCCTTGAGAAAGAAAAGTTGAAAGATGATGGTAGCAATTACACGGACTGGGTCCATAACCTGAGGATTATCCTCATTGCTGCACATAAGAATTACGTCCAGGAAGCACCGCTGGGTGCCAGGCCTGCTGCTGATGCAACTGACGACGTTAAGAACGTCTGGCAGAGCAAAGCTGATGACTACTCGATAGTTCAATGTGCCATGCTTTACGGCTTAGAATCGGGACTTCAACGACGTTTTGAACGTCATGGAGCATATGAGATGTTCCAGGAGTTGAAGTTAATATGTCAAGCAAATGCCTGGATTGAGAGATATGAAGTCTCCAATAAATTCTATAGCTGCAAGATGGAGGAGAACAGTTCTGTCAGTGAGCATATACTCAAAATGTCTGGGTATAATAATCACTTGATTCAACTGGGAGTTAATCTTCCGGAAGATTGCGTCATTGACAGAATTCTCCAATCACTTCCACCTAGCTACAAGAGCTTCGTGATGAACTATAATATGCAAGGGATGGATAAGACAATTATCGAGCTCTTCGCAATGCTGAAAGCTGCGGAAGTAGAATTCAAAAAGGAGCATCAAGTGTTGATGGTCAACAAGACCACTAGTTTCAAGAAAAAGGGCAAATGGAAGAAGAAGGGGAACTTCAAGAAGAACAGCAAGCAAGTTGCTGCTCATGAGAAGAAACCCAAATCTGGACCTAAGCCTGAAACTGAGTGCTTCTACTACAAGCAGACTGGTCACTTGAAGCGGAACTGCCCCAAGTATTTGGCGGATAAGAAGGATGGCAAGGTGAACAAAGGTATATGTGATATACATGTTATTGATGTGTACCTTACTAGAGCTCGCAGTAGCACCTGGGTATTTGATACTGGTTCTGTTGCTAATATTTGCAACTCGAAACATGGACTACAGATTAAGCGAACACTGGCCAAGGACGAGGTGACGATGCACGTTGGAAATGGTTCCAAAGTCGATGTGATCGCGGTCGGCACACTACCTCTACATCTACCTTCGGGATTAGTATTAGACCTAAATAATTGTTATTTGGTGCCAGCGTTGAGCATGAACATTATATCTGGATCTTGTTTGATGCGAGACGGTTATTCATTTAAATCAGAGAATAATGGTTGTTCTATTTATATGAGTAATATCTTTTATGGTCATGCACCCTTAAAGAGTGGTCTATTTTTGATGAATCTCGATAGTAGTGATACACATATTCATAATGTTGAAGCCAAAAGATGCAGAGTTGATAATGATAGTGCAACTTATTTGTGGCACTGCCGTTTAGGTCATATCGGTGTAAAGCGCATGAAGAAACTCCATACTGATGGACTTTTGGAACCACTTGATTATGAATCACTTGGTACTTGCGAACCGTGCCTCATAGGCAAGATGACTAAAACGCCGTTCTCCGGTACTATGGAGAGAGCGACAGATTTGTTGGAAATCATACATACAGATGTATGTGGTCCAATGGATATTGAAGCTCATGGCGGATATAGTTATTTTCTCATCTTCACAGATGATTTAAGAAGATATGGGTATATCTACTTAATGAAACATAAATCTGAAATATTTGAAAAGTTCAAAGAATTTCAGAGTGAAGTTGAAAATCATTGTAACAAGAAAATAAAGTTTCTACGATCTGATCATGGAGGAGAATATTTGAGTTACGAGTTTGGTCTACATTTGAAACAATGCAGAATAGTTTAGCAACTCACGCCACCCGGAACACCACAACGTAATGGTGTGTCCGAACGTCATAATTGTACTTTACTTGATATGGTGCTATCTATGATGTCTCTTATAGATTTACCGCTATCGTTTTGGGGTTATGCTTTAGAGACGGCCGCATTCACGTTAAATAGGGCACCATCAAAATCCGTTGAGATGACGCCTTATGAACTGTGGTTTGGCAAGAAACTAAAGTTGTCGTTTCTGAAAGTTTGGGGCTGCGATGCTTATGTGAAAAAACTTCAACCTAATAAGCTCGAACCCAAATCGGAGAAATGTGTCTTCATAGGATACCCAAAGGAGACTGTTGGGTACACCTTCTATCACAGATCCGAAGGCAAGACATTTGTTGCTAAGAATGGATCCTTTATAGAGAAGGAGTTTCTCTCGAAAGAAGTGAGTGGGAGGAAAGTAGAACTTGATGAGGTAACTGTACCTGCTCCCTTATTGGAAAGTAGTACATCATAGAAACCGGTTTCAGTGACACCTACACCAATTAGTGAGGAAGCTAATGATAATGATCATGAAGCTTCAGAACAAGTCACTATTGAACCTCATAGATCAACCAGAGTAAGATCCGCACCAGAGTGGTACGGTAATCCTGTTCTGTAAGTCATGCTACTAGATCATGGCAAACCTACAAACTATGAAGTAGCGATGGTGAGCCCAGATTCCACAAAATGGCTTGAACCCATGAAATCTGAGATGGGACCCATGTATGAAAACAAAGTATGGACTTTGGTTGACTTCCCTGATGATCGACAAGCAATTGAGAATAAATGGATCTTCAAGAAGAAGACTGACGCTGATGGTAACATTACTGTCTACAAAGCTCGACTTGTTGCAAAAGGTTTTCGACAAGTTCAAAGGATTGACTACGATGAGACCTTCTCACCCGTAGCGATGCTTAAGTCTGTCCGAATCATGTTAGCAATTGCCGCATTTTATGATTATGAAATTTGGCAGATGGATGTCAAAACCGCATTCCTGAATGGATTTCTGGAAGAAGAGTTGTATATGATGCAGCCAGAAGGTTTTGTCGATCCAAAGGTAGCTAACAAAGTGTGCAAGCTCCAGCGATCCATTTATGGACTGGTGCAAGCCTCTCGGAGTTGGAATAAACGCTTTGATAGTGTAATCAAAGCATTTCGTTTTATACAGACTTTTGGAGAAGCCTGTATTGACAAGAAAGTGAGTGGGAGCTCTGTAGCATTTCTGATATTATATGTAGATGACATATTACTAATCGAAAATGATATAGAATATATGGATAGCATAAAGGGATACTTGAATAAGAGTTTTTCAATGAAAGACCTCGATGAAGCTGCTTACATATTGGGCATTAAGATCTATAGAGATAGATCAAGACGCTTAATTGGACTTGCACAAAGCACATACCTTGACAAAGTTTTGAAAAAGTTAAAAATGGATCAAGCAAAGAAAGGATTCTTGCCTGTGTTACAAGGTGTGAAATTGAGTAAGACTCAATGCCCGACCACTGCAGAAGATAGATAGAAATTGAAAGATGTTCCCTATGCTTCAGCCATAGGCTCTATCATGTATGCAATGCTGTGTACCAGACCTGATGTGTGTTTTGCTATAAGTCTAGCAGGGAGGTACCAAAGTAATCCAGGAGTGGATCACTGGACAGCGGTCAAGAACATCCTAAAATACCTGAAAAGCACTAAGGATATGTTTCTCGTATATGGAGGTGACAAAGAGCTCATCATAAATGGTTACGTTGATGCAAGCTTTGACACTGATCCAGACGATTCTTAATCGCAAACCGGATACGTATTTACATTAAACGGTGGAGTTTTCAGTTGGTGCAGTTCTAAACAAAGCGTCGTGGCGGGATCTACATGTGAAGCGGAATACATAGCTGCTTCGGAAGCAGCAAACGAAGGAGTCTGGATGAAAGAGTTCATATCCGATCTAGGTGTCATACCTAGTGCATCGGGTCCAATGAAAATCTTTTGTGACAATACTGGTGCAATTGCCTTGGCAAAGGAATCCAGATTTCACAAGAGAACCAAGCACATCAAGAGACGCTTCAATTCCATCCCGGATCTAGTCCAGGTGGGAGACATAGAGATTTGCAAGATACATACGGATCTGAATGTAGCAGACCCGTTGACTAAGCCTCTTCCACGGGCAAAACATGATCAGCACCAAGACTCCATGGGTGTTAGAATCATTACTGTGTAATCTAGATTATTGACTCTAGTGCAAGTGGGAGACTGAAGGAAATATGCCCTAGAGGCAATAATAAAGTTATTATTTATTTCCTTATTTCATGATAAATGTTTATTATTCATGCTAGAATTGTATTAACCGGAAACATAATACATGTGTGAATACATAGACAAACAGAGTGTCACTAGTATGCCTCTACTTGACTAGCCCGTTAATCAAAGATGGTTATGTTTTCTAACCATGAACAAAGAGTTGTTATTTGATTAACGAGGTCACATCATTAGTTGAATGATCTGATTGACATGACCCATTCCATTAGCTTAGCACCCGATCGTTTAGTATGTTGCTATTGCTTTCTTCATGACTTATACATGTTCCTTTGACTATGAGATTATGCAACTCCCGTTTGCCGGAGGAACACTTTGGGTGCTACCAAACGTCACAACGTAACTGGGTGATTATAAAGGAGTACTACAGGTGTCACCAAAGGTAGATGTTGGGTTGGCGTATTTCGAGATTAGGGTTTGTCACTCCGATCGTCGGAGAGGTATCTCTGGGCCCTCTCGGTAATGCACATCACTTAAGCCTTGCAAGCATTGCAACTAATGAGTTAGTTACGGGATGATGTATTACGGAACGAGTAAAGAGACTTGCAGGTAACGAGATTGAACTAGGTATTGGATACCGACGATCGAATCTCGGGCAAGTAACATACCGATGGACAAAGGGAACAACGTATGTTGTTATGCGGTCTGACCGATAAAGATCTTCGTAGAATATGTAGGAGCCAATATGGGCATCCAGGTCCCGCTATTGGTTATTGACCGGAGACGTGTCTCGGTCATGTCTACATTGTTCTCGAACCGTAGGGTCCGCACGCTTAAGGTTTCGATGACAGTTATATAATGAGTTTATGAGTTTTGATGTACCGAAGGAGTTCGGAGTCCCGGATGAGATCGGGGACATGACGAGGAGTCTCAAAATGGTCGAGACGTAAAGATCGATATATTGGACGACTATATTCGGACATCGGAAGGGTTCTGAGTGGTTCGGGTATTTTCGGAGGTACCGGGGAGTTACGAGAATACGAGGAAGAAGCAATGGGCCTTGATGGGCCTTAGTGGGAAGGACCAGGAGGTGGCGCGCGCCCCTCCCAAGCCCAGTCCGAATTGGACAAGGGGTTTGGGGCGCGGCCCCTCTCTCCCTTCCTTCCCCTCTTCCCCTCTTTCCCCCCCTGACCTAGTTGGACTAGGAAAGGTGGAATCCTACTCCCGGTGGGAGTAGGACTCCCCTGGCGCGCCCAAACCTAGGGCCGGCCTCCTCCCTCCCTTGCTCCTTTATATACGGGGGCAGGGGCATCCCATGGACAGACAAGTTGATCTTTGTGATCGTTCCTTAGCAGTGTGCGGTGCCCCCCTCCACCATATTCCACCTCGAATATATCGTTGCAGTGCTTAGGCGAAGCCCTGCGCCGGTAGAACATCAAGATTGTCACCACGCCGTCGTGCTGACGGAACTCCTCCCCGAAGCTTTGCTGGATCGGAGCTAGGGGTGCGTCATCGAGCTGAACGTGTGCGAAGAACTCGGAGGTGCCGGAGTAACGGTACTTGGATCGGTCGGATCGGGAAGACGTACGACTACTTCCTCTACGTTGCGTCAACGCTTCCGCTTCGGTCTACGAGGGTACGTAGACAACACTCTCCCCTCTCGTTGCTATGCATCACCATGATCTTGCGTGTGCGTAGGATTTTTTTTGAAATTACTACGTTCCCCAGCAGTATGTACTCCGTAAAATCAGATTTTCCCAAAACTAAGTCACTCAACCTTTATTTACTTGTTTCCCTTCCTGCCTCTTTGCCTCGAACAGACTATGCCAAACTCCCCTGCCTGCCGCGCAGGAAAAGACCTGCCCTCGCCTTTTTTTAGTTCGAGTTTGTATCGATGGATCGTGCGAAGCAGAAAAAACCAAGTCGTGTCTTGTACTCCTCCGTCGACGCTTGCTTTCATGAATTCTGTACTTCCTCACGCAGACAGGTGCGGCCCGGTATGTTGATGTCGACCAGGCCGTGAGAAATGGACGGAAAAAATGACCTCAGCATCATAGGCGGCTCAAACAGATGAACCGGCCGCGGTGTTGTAAACCGGCGCGGACGGGCGATTTAACCACGTCGTTTTGATGTAGTGAACAATTGTCCTGCATCACCAATATTGCAGACCAAGGCAAAGATAAACTGCTCTTTGACAAAAACAACATGTGCTAATAAAGCAAAATTGGATGGATATCACCTAATTTGTTTGGATGACGGATGATCCGTTTTATCGCGACAGAGATGGCTCAGACAGACCAGCGACTTGACATAGCCCCGGCGGCTTAAAGCGGCAAGGGCGGCTCAACGCGGCTCCGGCAGGTTGATGTAGATTAAGCTGCACGGATGGCGGCCTGTACACATCCGTTCAACAACAAGCGGGCGTGGACGCCGGTGCATGATGATGATAACGCATACCCCATAGGCATGGCACCACCTTTATAATAAATCATTGTCCTGCACATAAAAATGTACATACCAAAGTGATTGTTTTTTGACAAAAAACAATGTGCATTAATAAAAGAATTTTAGATGAATATCACCTGATATTTTTAGCAGATGAACGCTGTCGCTGGTGCTGGATAATGTTGGACGTACTCAAATCAAAGATAGCTAGAGAGATGCACGCCTGATGTAGTACCAGCACCTACATGGGTCTTCACTTGTCTTTTCCCACTTTTGTTTTTGAGTAACGATTGCTTTTGAATGCCTTGCTATCCATGCCGACGTGCCTGACGCCCATCAAGTGTTCATTACTACTTGATGCATGTGGACAGCGTTGCTATCACCACTGTCGAGTAATGTTTTCTCGGACGGTGTATCAAACTGGTCATGAGAGTCGTTTGTCCGGGCGCAGGGATTTAAAAATAGATTCAGTATCAGCATCATCCACGCCCATAATTCCTGCTGTTCCCCTTGCTCCTCTACCGCACGGGAGTTGACCGTGGCCTCCAAATCTGGCGATAGGGGAAGAGACTCATCGGGCATAAAAAATCCATCAGCGAAAGTGAGGGCAGCTCGGCAGTGCAACAGTCCAGCGAAGGTGGAGAGCAGCGGCGGCTCAGCAGGGAAACGGCGGGTCACGGCCTCGACGGCTTAATGCAGGGAAACTCCAAGGAAGGGGCAGTGGAACAAGGCGGCTCGAGGCAGCAAGAAACGGCGCCTGACCCGGCCACACGGGCTACAGCAGCCATAGCAAACCGCGGCGGAGGCGAACCGGCCAGCCACGACAGAGGCTTCGGCAATGGCTCGGCGTTGACCCGCCATCGCGGAGGTGACTCGGCCACGGAGGCGCCGGCTTGCAGGCAACCGCAAGAGCTTGCGGCGACGGCAGGTCATGGCGATGACTTGGGGTCAAACCTGTTGCAGCTCGGTGGCGGCGGCTCAGAGGCGGAAGTGACTCGACGATGGCAGCAGGTGGCACGCCGGTGAGTTGAAGTAACGGAGACCGCGACAGCGGGAACGAGGCGACGGCTCCGGCACGATTCAGGCAACGATGGTTTGGCATCCGGCGGCAGTTTTACGAGGCCAGGGCGTCCTGGAACGAACACGAAGCAGTCAAGGCAGGTTTTCCTCCTCCGAGTCGTGGTAGTTTTCGACGAATCCATCCCTGTGGACTCAGAGTGAGGCCGGGGGGGGGGGGGGGGCGACGGCAGAAGCCGGCCGACTCAAAGGCGGACCCGCTGAGAGGAAGCGGACCACGGCGGTTTACGCGCTGCGGGCGATTTCGAGGACAGGGCCGTTTCAACAGCGAGTTGAACTCTGAAGAAGATCCACGCCCATTAACCTTCTCCTAATCATCGTCTGTGTGGCGCTGGAGATTGGACCTGTTGATCTGTCAGTCTGATCTGGTGTTGTAGTCCTTTTCCCAAACATGCATGCTCACATGAAGCAGTTTCAACAAATATTATTTGTTATCTGGACCGATTTGCCTCCTCAAAATCTGAGCTTTAATCAAGAACAGTACGCAAGTACTTGATGGAGCAGCAACGAAGTAGTAGTATTGCCTTCTCACGCCCGCCTTGGTAAAGATTGATCTGACCCGGCGTACTATAGTACAGAAAAACTCATGTCGGCCTCAGCGGTACGCGTTTATAACAGTAAAACTTGGACTTCTATTCAGATTCGACGGATCGCGTTGCATCGGTGACGCACCAAAAAACCCTAATTTTTCTTTGAACGCAAATCTCATAGATTGCAAGTGCAGACCCTTCCAATCTGGTTCTTCTTGATCCAGATTTTCACGAGCTTCTCGAAACCTTGGGAAAGATCCCTCCAAGAAACTCAACACCACCATGCGCAGGCCCCATGGTGGGCGCCAACTGTCGTGGATTTGTCACGGCAGATGTCCTTAGTGTCAGGACTTAGTCGCGAGGCCAACGCATCCATGTGGCAGCTTGAGAGGGGTTGAGTGGGACGAGAGACGCAGGGCGGATCAACACGCAAGACAAGGGTTTAGACAGCTTCGGGCCCCGGGAAACATCATCCGGTAAAAACCCTACATGCTGTTTGAGGCTAGGTCTCATTATCATCCCGAGGGAGACGCCGTAAACCGGCTCTTGTGTCTAGCCCTAGAGATTATTGATTGCTTGTAGCTTGTAGCTTCTAACTTGTCCCTCTTTGGGGAGCCCTGCCCCTCCTTATATATGTTGAAGGGGCGGGTTACATGTGGAGTCCTATTAGGATTAGGACTAGTCTATCTCTAATACAAACCGGATACAAGTCCTGGTCTTAACTCTTTGTAAGATAAATATTCCTTTCCTCTTAAACCGGCCCACCATAGTTGAACCGGCCTTCATGAACCGCCAGACGGGCCACCGGGTCTTGTCGCTCCTCTGACCCGTCCGTCGGGTTACCAGTGAGTTACAACGTCCCGACGGGTTGCTGGTAAACCGCCAGGTCTGGGCGGGTCTTCAGATAAACCGCCAAGTCCGGCCGGGTTAACTTCCGGCCGGTTTACACCGCGGGGTATATCCCCGACAGTATGTACTCCGTAAAATCAGATTTTCCCAAAACTAAGTCACTCAACCTTTATTTACTTGTTTCCCTTCCTGCCTCTTTGCCTCGAACAGACTATGCCAAACTCCCCTGCCTGCCGCGCAGGAAAAGACCTGCCCTCGCCTTTTTTTAGTTCGAGTTTGTATCGATGGATCGTGCGAAGCAGCAAAAACCAAGTCGTGTCTTGTACTCCTCCGTCGACGCTTGCTTTCATGAATTCTGTACTTCCTCACGCCGACATGTGGGACATATAGCACCCGGGTCGACATGGCATGCACCAAATAACAGTGCAGAACAGCAGGGGGACGCACCCCAGTCGTACCGTCCCAATAGTAGTAATGAGCAATGACACATCTAATCACAATGATGCACCTTCCCAAACGGATGAAGCAACCATTATTTCACACTTTGCTTCGCCATCATCTCCTTCAAGAAAACCACGTATTGCTTCTATCATTGTTCTGCCTCAAGAGGGACACGCATCGCCTTGGTACATCATGTCACGTGGGACCGCATGACAGGCCTTGCTCCCCCGCCCATCGCTCGGTAAAATCACCTCATTTTTACTACTTCCTCCGTATCAGTTTACAGGGCATGGACGTCGTTCTTGGTTGAGAATTTAACTGGCTATATATGTGATGAACAATATATGTTCAGAAACTACATCCGCTTAAGAATCTAATGATATACTTTTTGTGACATAGTAACTCATATTTAGTTTGTCAAATGGTTGACCTAGAACTATGTGCATTCCCTATAAACCGAGACGGATAGGGTAGTACAGTATATTTTTAGATCAATATAGTCTGGATTCACCAAGAAGCAAAACCAAGTGGTAGACTGCTCCTGTCATGTTGGTGTAGCAACTCAATCAAGGTGAGTCCGCACACAAAAAGGCAACACACTTAACAGGACCCCTTTGGCCGACATGTGGCTCACCCACCGTATTGTTCCACGTGCGATGCACCAAATTACTGTTCGGAGTAGCGGTTGGACTTGGAGGCACCCCGGTCGTAGCGCCGCAATAGTAGTAAATGAGTGACGAGGGGTCAAATCACAAAGCCCCACCTTTCCAGCATTAAGCTGGATGGACGAAGCAACCATCATTTCAATCTAGGGCGCAACAACATAAAGAGAAGAGAAAACCAATGATGTGTGCGGCAGCTACCAAGGGCACTCTAGGGTAGAGGCCTCCACTACAAATCCTTTTTTTAAAGTGCCTCCACTACAAATCCACTTCTCCCTTGTCCTCCTGAATAAAATCAATGATGCATGCGGCGGTAGGGTTTGTAGGAGTACTACAACATGCGGGGCCACGTCGTAGTAAACGAGAGAGGGATTGAGTTCGAGTCGATGCCTGAATATGTGTGGGCCACTTGGTTTTACGGGAACGAGGCAGCATTTTGGGTTCGGGGACCAGTGGAGATATACGTACAAAAAATTGTGGACGCAGGTTTGACCGAAAGGCAATGATGCATGGGCCCTGCATTTTGATATACCCGCGGCCCGTTAAATTTGCTACTCTACTCAAAATAATGCATAAAAGTTCCTTCAAAAACATCTATAACTAATGGGAAGTGAATGTATGCTTAAAATGAAAATGTAGTACTCCCTCCGTCTAGGTGTATAAGTCATCTTAAGTTCTTTTGTTAGTTAATAGCATTCCCTACAAAGAATTAACCACTGCATGTCATGTTTGAAAGTCTCAAGCCATTGAAGGCATGCACGGCCCACATCTCTTATTGGTTGATACGTCATGAAACAAGAAATGAGGAGGGAGTTAATGTACCGTGCCTAAGTGTTTTGGGATTATTTGGTTTTTGGAAGATGACTTACACACCTAGACGGAGGGAGTAGAAAGAGAAAAAAATGAATTGCAGTTAAAAGAATGACATTTCTAACAAAAATTTGAATGTGAACTACATATGTGTGCACGTGACCAGCACATACATTGATGTGAAATCTAATGCAAGAAATAACTTATGAGTAACATGCACGAATTGATGATGTGGTGCTTGCATGCATAGAGTACAAAAACAATGTGATTTATGACTTGCATGCATGACGTGTTCTTGTGCCATAGTTGCATGTCTAGGAAAAAAGCTATTAGTGTGTTGTACTAGCTATTTAGGAATAGAAGATGTATATATGGAAGTTGTAGGGAAAGAGATGACATGTATCTCAATTCCTATGAGTAGGGATTGGAAAAGAGATGTCATTTGGTTCACATCATAGGAACTTTTCTATTGAATCTAGAGATGACATGTATCTCAATTCCTATGAGGAGGGATTAGAAAAGAGATGTCATTTGGTTCACATCATAGGAACTTTTCTATTGAATATACGATAATGTTTATTTTCCTTTGAAATTATGGGAGTATAGGAATTCATTCATATGAACCAAGTGGCTCTAAAGCTCTAAAAATGATATCATGCTTATTTCCTTTGAAATGTGGAGTATATGAATCTATTCCTATGAACCAATTGGCTCTAAAGGAAAAAACCCTATAAAAATAATATCATATAGAGTTCCTATGATATTCCTCCACACCAAAGGATGGTTGAAATTGTTGCAGGTGATACGATGGTCCTTCTTTGTAGACTCCTCCCCCATCTTTATAGTTACCTCTCGCAAATGAATGAAATGATATATACTGGGTATTCGATATGTGCATTTTGGTACACGAAAACTCGGTAAAAGTTTGCGAGGTTCAAATTTTCAATAAAGCTATGTGCATTGCATTTGGAACGGAGTGAGGAGCATACAACAGTTGCTAACACTCACGTGGAAGATTTGTGTGTAGGAGGAGTGGTTGTTCTATTAAATGACATGGCAAAACTGACACTGTCGGATGCCGATCTAACGGTTCTTACAACGTTCGTCAGGAAACGGCTTGTGGCGAACGTTTTTCGGATAATGATTTATAGACACATGCATTGAATTGATACATGCCCCCCTCTCTCACGCACACACGCACCCTCACGAGTCACGACTCTCCCGAGTCCTCTCGCACCCACCGTCTATCTGCAGGTAGATGTCACACACATATGTGCTCTTCACACCCTGCCCTCAGAATTTGTAAAAAACAAAAGACATCACGCACCTTTTATTTTAACTCACACGTCACACACTTATACTATTACTCTTGTGGCGAACGTTCTTTGGGCATAGTATATTGTACTCTCATGAAGAGAAGCGGTGCACGCACGCACTAGTTCTCTCACACCCACTCGCGGGTACATGTAGGAGTGCATTTTTTCAAAGCTGGTACAACAAAATCACCTCACTATACATATAAGTAGGAGCCTTAGCGCTTGCTTTACTAGTTGTGATCGGTGCAATAAGGCGATAAAAATTGCTTCTAAAAGTGTTAGATCATTTAGTGTAAGAGAAAATTGAGCGTTGTACGAACTTGTGATGGCAAAGCAATAAAAGCGACAGACTGCATAATAAAGGTTTCTATAATAAGGGGCAATATAATGTGACGTTCAATTGCACTAAGGGATTGAGCATACAAACAAATAAGCGCATGGCAACCTCTGCTTCCCTCTGCGAAGGGCCTATCATTTAATATTCAATATTAATTTTTATGCAAAGAGTCAAAGTTATTCTATCTATCCCTTTTTATTTTTCTCTTTTGGCAAGCATCATGTGGTGAGGAAAGATCTAGGAGCATATGTCCAGTTGAATATGGGTAGCATGAGTAATTATTGTTGACAACACCCTAGAGGTGAATACGTTGGGAGGCAAAACAATAAGCCCCTATCTTTCTACGTGTCCGGTTGAAATGTTTTGCTCATGAGTATGCGGTGAGTGTTAGCAATCATAGAAGACTATATGATGGTTCAGTATGTGGAGACCTTACTTAAACTCTGTTGAATAAGTTGAATTGCAATTGCTTGATGAACAAGAACATAGGTTGTTGAGTTTCAAGAGAGTTCATTGTTTGAACCTTAACATGTGAATTGGTTGCCACCATAACATGAGAAGTTTCATAAGAAAGAATTGCTGTTATGATGCTAAGAAAAGTGATTGAAATTGTCATTGATCAAACTTATGCACTTTCCTAGCATTCACACTTCATAAATTATTTCTTTTATCATTTACCTACTCGAGGACGAGAAGGAACTAAGCTTGGGGATGCTGATACGTCTCCAACGTATCTATAATTTACGAAGTATTCATGCTGTTATTTTATCATTCTTGGATGTTTTACAATCATTTTATACCAACTTTATATCGTTTTTTGGGACTAACCTGTTGACCCAGTGCCCAGTGCGAGTTGCTGTTTTTTGCTTGTTTTTTACATCGCAAAAGATCAATATCAAACGGAGTCCAAACACCGCGAAACTATTTTTTGAATTTTTTATGGACTAGAAGGAAACCAATGGGTCAGAGCAGCACCTGGGGGGTGCCCCGAGGGGGCACAACAAACCAGGGCGCGCCAGGCCCACCTGGCACGCCCAGGTGGGTTGTGCCCACCTCGGTGGCCTCCCGCACCCCTTCTTTTCACTATAAATTCCCAAATATTCCAAAACCAATCGGGGTTACCCTAGATCAGAAGTTCTGCTGCCGCAAGGTCTTTGTATCTAAAAAAACAATCTAGAACCCGTTCCGACACCATGCTGGAGGGGGGAATCATCTCCGATGGCCATCTTCATCATCCCGGCGGCCACCACGATGAGGAGGGAGCAGTCCATTCTCGAGGTTGAGGGTTTGTACCAGTAGCTATGTGTTTAATCTCTCTCTCGTGATCTATATCATGGGCTTTGTTAATACAGTCGGATCATATGATGTTTCCACCCTCTATACTCTTGTTATGATGAATTGAATCTTTACCCTTTGAAGTTTTGTATTGTCAGATTGAATATCCAGAGATGAGAACACATGATATATGTCTTGCAATATGAATACTTGAGGTGAAAATTGGGGTATCTTTTTGATTCACTTGATATATGTTATGGCATTCAACTGACGGATTCCCGTGGTGACATTGGGGTAATCTATGCATAGGGGTTGATGCAGGTTTTTCCCCGGTAGAAACTTTGGGGTCTCTTTGTAGTTCTTTGTGTGGATTGAGTATTATGAATATGAATTTTCTTTGGTGTTATCTTAGTACAAACTCTTGATTAGATCGAATGAAAGAATAGCTTGCGTTATTCTAGTACGAACTCTAGGATAGATTGATCGGAAAGAATAGCTTTGAGGTGGCTTCGTACCCTACAAACAATTCCTATCTTTTGTTCTCCGCTAATAGGAACTCGGGAGTGATTCTTTGCTGCACTTTGAGGGATAATCATATGATCCAACTATGTTAGCATTGTTGAGAGGTTGCACTAGCGAAAGTACGGACTCTAGGCCTCATTTTTAAGCATTGCAATACCGTTTTTGTGCCCGTTTAATATTTGCTACCTTTCTGTTCTTATTTATTCAGATTATAAAAATATATTTCTACCATCAATATTACACTTTTATCACCATCTCTTCGCTGAACTAGTGCACCTATACAATTTGCCATTGTATTGGGCGTGTTGGGGACACAAGAGATTTCTTGTATTTGGTTGCAGGGTCATTTGAGCGAGACCACCTTCATCCTACACGTCTCATGGATTGATAAACCTTAGGTCATCCACTTGAGGGAAAATTGCTACTGTCCTACAAAACTCTGCGCTTGGAGGCCCAACACGTGTCTACAAGAATAAAGTTGCGTAGTAGACATCAAGCTCTTTTCTGGCGCCGTTGTCGGGGAGGTGAGTGCTTGAAGGTATATCTTTAGATCTTGCAATTGAATCTTTTAGTTTCTTGTTTTATCACTAGTTTGGTTAATAAAAGAAAACTACAAAAAATGGAATTTAGGTTGCATCATATTATTGATCATCTTTATAATATCTTTCTTGAAAATGATGGAACAGAAAATTGTGCTCAATTGTTAGAAGAAGAAGTCGATAAAATGTTTGGCACAAAATATTTGAATGTTGAGCATGATTGCAATGTTGTCAGTATGAACTCTATGAATATCCAAAATGCTAATGATGATTGAACTATTCATGAAAAAAAATGTTTCTTATAAGCATGTCAATTTTTGTGGTGTGGAAAGACTTTGTGATGACATGCCTCATAGGGATGATAGATTTTGCAAGAAGTATAAACATGATGAAACCAATCGATGTATCAAAGTGATAGATGAGTTTGCTACAAAGTTATGTTCTCTTTATCCTATTACTTGTGAGCTTTGCAATAAAGTTGGTCACCTTAATTTCCAATGCATGCTTTTTCATGATCGCATCATGTCCAAATATTGCAATAACTTGATCACCGTTGAACTTTATAATGAAATTTGTTTATATTTGGGGTATGCAGAATTGACACATAAGAATAGTTGGTTTGAAGCATTCATACTTATGGACCATGTTGAAACTAGCATGAAAGAAATATATATGTTTTGTGTGGTAAATTGCAATGAAAATGCTTATATTGACAACTATCAAAAGATGGGAAAACCAATAGAATATAAAAGGAATACCAATTAAAGGGTAAATATTTCCACTTTCCCTCCTATTGTCTCTCATGATGTAATATGTGACGATGAGGAGCACCCTATTCAACCAATCTCATCAATAAGAAGCTCGAAAATTATTATTAAACCCACACATGATGTGGTGAAGAAGAACAAAAGAAGAAACAAGAGAGGTAAAAAGGTATCTCTCCCAAATAATGTTGCTCCTATTATTGTTGTGCCTCATGAGAATGAATCAAAAATAATTGTGGAAGATGATACACTTGATGATGATATTGCTTCTATGTCTTATGGCACTATGTCCGAGAGTACTATTGATGATGATTTTGCTATGCCTATTGCTTGTTATGATGATTATGATTGGGAAGATATTGATACTTCTTATAATCTTGGAAATCTTTTTGGCACCAACTTGGGAAATTAAAATGATAGCAATTGTTATACCGTTGGTGCTATTCATACTATTAATGATGAGAGTGATTATGCTTATGATATGCCAAGCCACAAGCTTGGGGATACTATGTTTGATGATAATGACATGTTTGAGAATTTATTTGCTGCAATTAATGTTTGTCCCAAGGTTGGGGAGGCTATTCTTAATGAAGATGATCTTTTCAGTCCCCTTACTGTGAATGATCAAATTTGCTATGATGAGTGCATGCCTCCTACTTATGATGATTATTGTGATGATACTTATGTTATAAAAAGTAGTGATAATCATTGTCATGATTTTGATTATCCCTTTGCTGAACATTACTCTTTTAATGTGGTAACAATTTGTAGTATTCGAGCTTCCTATGATACTCCCACTATTATGAATGAGAATAGAATTGCTTATATGGAGAGTAATAAATTTTCTATGCTTGTGGATCATGAAAATAATATTTTTTGTGATGGTTATATTGATGAATCCATTCATGATTCTACTGAATATTATTATGATAGATGAACTTATGCTTCATGATGCTCTTCTTATGTTTCAATTGTTATCTTGTATGCGAGCATCATTGAAATCATCATGCCTAGCTTAAAAGGCATTAAAGAAAAGCGCTTGTTGGGAGAAAACCCAACACTTTTACCTACTGTTTTTGGGTGTTCACATGATTATGCTACAGTATTGATCATGTTTTATTGCTTTTCTTCAATAATGTCCCAAGTAAAGCCTTTGGGATCATCTTGGGTGATAGTTGATTTGACCCTACTGAAAAATAGAAACTTTTCACTCACGAAAATGGGTCCCATTTTTAACAGAAGAGTGATTTTGAGTTGTTTCTTTTTGAAGAAGTTTAATATACAAATTTTTCACGTGGTACAATTTGTTTCATAATTTTTGGAGTAGCAGAAGTATGGTAGTTATCCAGATCATTACAGACTGTTCTGTTTTTGACAGATTCTGTTTTCAGTGCATAGTTTGCTTGCTTTCTAGTTTCAATGGCTTATATTGCCCAATATAAATTATGAAAATGATATGGTACAGTAGGCATTGTGTGGAAACATTTATGAATCTTGTCTTTGACAATACCAAAAGTGAAATGGTTTGCTCTTTATCATACTAACCTATCTCACGAAGTTCTGTTAAGTTTGTTGTGATTGAAGTTTTCAAGTTTTGGGTGAGATGTCGATATGAGGAGAATAAGGAGTGACAAGACCCTAATCTTGGGGATTCCCAAGGCAACCCAAGTTAATATACAAGGAATATCCGAGCAACTAAGCTTGGGGATGCCCCGGAAGGCATCCCCTCTTTCGTCTCCAACATTATCTGTAACCTCACTTGGAGCTAAGTTTTCATTCGTCACATGGTATGTGCTTTGCTTGGAGCATCAACTTATTTTGTTTGGATTTGACTGATGTTATTTAGAATAATGTTTTGCATCTTTTATTTCAATAAAAATGTCAAGGATGTCCTTTACTATGCATATTTTGCAAGTATACATGTTGCTGTTTGAAAATAGAAAGTTTACCTCTGTTGCAAAAATTGCCTAGAAAATTCAGAGTGTGATAAATTATTGAAACTTTTTGCAAATTAAGCTCTGATAAATTCTATACAGTTTGGTAGATTTTCACAATTTTTGGAGTTAGGGAAGTATGACGAATCTTGCATTCTTTACAGACCGTACTGTTTTGGCAGATTGCTGTTATGTTTGCATTGTTTGCATATGTTTGCTTGTTTAATGATCCTATTTGAGGATAGTAGTATTAAATATGCAGAGGCATTTAGTATGCAATGTTGAATAATAATTTTAGTGATTTGCTACAGTAGAGAATGATAAGGTTTTTGCATTGGTTTATACTAACTTATCTCACGAGTTCTTGTTGAGTTTTGTGTGGATGAAGCTTTTGAGATTTAGGAAAACCATGATATGCGAGGAATTAAGGAGACACAAAAGATCAAGCTTGGGGATGCCCAACGCATCCCAAGTAAATATTCCAAGAAGTCTCAAGTATCTAAGCTTGGGGATGCCCCGGTAGGCATCCCACCTTTCTTCTTCAACAATTATCGGTTATTATCGGTTGAACCTAATTTTTTGCTTCTTCCCATGATGTGTGATATCCTTGAAATGCCATTTATTGTTTTGCTTGCTGTTTTAACAAATTACTTAGATCTGAAGCTTTTAAATAAGAGAGAGTCCTCACATACCTATCTGTTAACTTAACTACTCGATTGATCTTCACTTATATCTTTTTGGAGTAGTTTGTCATTTACTCTTGTGCTTCACTTATATCCCATGAGTAAATTGTTGAATGAATTGAATATCATGAAGTTGAAATCATATCATGCCTAAGGGTAGCTTCACATTTGGGTTTACAAAGTGAAACCTTTTCAGGCTTGACAATCACAATATTGGTCATACAAGCAATTCACAAATAATTATTATAAGGAAGAGAACTTTCACATGCAAATACACTATCCTAGAAACTTTTGTGATTGTGAGCCCCCATCAAAATATTATATGCCAAAATTGTTGGCGTTGGACAAGGAAGACAATGTAATGATTTATGTTCGCTCATATTCACAGAGAAGTCATATTGTCATAGATCCTTTAACATATGGTGCCTGCCCCCCATATTTGCTAGCCAAAAATTCTGCACCAAGTAGAGATACTACTTCTGCATCCAAAAACCCTTAAACCCAAACCTTATTTTCAAGAGTCCACCATACCTACCTAAGGATTGAATAAGATTCATCAAGTAAGTTGTCGTCGGTGCAATAAGGCAATAAAAATTGCTTCTAAAAGTGTTAGATGATTTAGTGTTAGAGAAAATTGAGCGTTGTACGAACTTGTGATGGCAAAGCAATAAAAGCGACGGACTGCATAATAAAGTTTGCTATCATAAGGGGCAATATAATGTGACATTCTCTTGCACTAAGGGATTGATCATACAAACAAATAAGCACATGGAAACCTCTGCTTCCCTCCGCGAAGGGCCTATATTTTAATTTTCAGTATTAATTTTTATGCAAAGAGTCAAATTTATTCTCTCTATTCCTTTTTATTTTTCTCTTTTGGCAAGCATCATGTGTTGAGGAAAGATCTAGGCACATTTGTCCTATTGAATATGGGTAGCATGAGGTATTATTGTTGACATCACCCTTGAGGTGAATACGATGGGAGGCAAAACAATAAGCCCCTATCTTTCTATGTGTCCGGTTGAAATGTTTTGCTCATCAGTATGCGATGAGTGTTAGCAATCATACAAGACTATATGATGGTTGAGTTTGTGGAGCTCTTACTTAAACTTTGCTGAATAAGTTGAATTGCAATTTCTTGGTGACTAAGAACATAGGTTATTGAGTTTCAAGAGAGTTCATTGTTTGAACCTTAACATGTGAATTGGTTGCCACTATAACATGAGAAGTTTCATAAGAAATAATTGCTGTTATGATCCTAAGAAAAGTGATTGAAATTGTCATTGATCAAAATTATGCACTTTCCTAGCATTCACACTTCATAAATTATTTCTTTTATCATTTACCTACTCGAGGATGGGTAGGAATTAAGCTTGGGGATGCCGATACGTCTCCAACGTATCTATAATTTATGAAGTATTCATGCTCTTATTTTATCATTCTTGGATGTTTTACAATTATTTTATAGCAACTTTATATCATTTTTTGGGACTAACCTATTGACCCAGTGCCCAGTGCCAGTTGCTGTTTTTTGCTTGTTTTTTACATCGCAGAAAATCAATATCAAACGGAGTCCAAACACCGCGAAACTATTTTTTGGATTTTTTATGGACCAGAAGGAAACCAATGGTCCAGAGCAGCACCTGGGGGTGCCCCGAGGGGAACAACCCACCAGGGCGCGCCAGGCCCACCTGGCGCGCCCAGGTGTGTTGTGCCCACCTTGGTGGCCTCCCGCACCCCTTCTTTGCACTATAAATTCCAAAATATTCCAAAACCCGTCGGGGTTACCCTAGATCAGAAGTTCCGCCGCTGCAAGGTCTCTGTATCCATGAAAACCAATCTAGAACTCGTTCCGGCACCCTGCCGGAGGGGAGAATCGTCTCCGGTTGCCATCTTCATCATCCCAGTGGCCACCACGATGAGGAGGGAGTAGTCCACCCTCGAGGTTGAGGGTTTGTACCAGTAGCTATGTGTTTAATCTCTCTCTCTGATCTATATCATGGGCTTTGTTAATATAGTCGGATCATATGATGTTTCTACCCTCTATTCTCTTGTTATGATGAATTTAATATTTACCCTTTGAAGTTTTGTATTGTCAGATTGAATATTCAGAGATGAGAACACATGATATATGTCTTGCAATATGAATACTTGAGGTGACAATTGGGGTATCTTATTGATTCACTTGATATATGCTATGGCATTCAACTCGCGGATTCCCGCGGTGACTTTGGGGTAATCTATGCATAGGGGTTGATGCACGTTTTCTCCGGTAGAAACTTTGGGGTCTCTTTGTAGTTCTTTGTGTGGATTGAGTATTATGAATATGAAATTTCTTTGGTGTTATCTTAGTGCGAACTCTTGATTAGGTCGAACGGAAAGAATAGCTTGCGTTATTCTAGTACAAACTCCAGGATAGATTGATCGGAAAGAATAGTTTTGAGGTGGCTTCGTACCCTACAAACAATTCCTATCTTTTGTTCTCCGCTAATAGGAACTCGGGAATGATTCTTTGCTGCACTTTGAGGGATAATCATATGATCCAATTGTGTCAGCATTGTTGAGAGGTTGCACTTGTGAAAGTACGGACCCTAGGCCTCATTTTTAAGCATTGCAATACCGGTTTTGTGCCTGTCTAATATTTGCTACCTTGTTGTTTTTATTTATTCAGCTTATAAAAATATATTTCTACCATCAATATTACACTCTTATCACCATCTCTTCGCCGAACTAGTGCACCCTATACAATTTGACATTGTATTGGGTGTGTTGGGGACACAAGAGATTTCTTGTATTTGGTTGCATGGTCGTTTGAGAGAGACCACCTTCATCCTACACCTCTCACGGATTGATAAACCTTAGGTCATCAACTTGAGGGAAAATTGCTACTGTCCTACAAAACTCTGCGCTTGGAGGCCCAACACGTGTCTACAAGAATAAAGTTGCGTAGTAGACATCATCCACATGCTGACGACGCCTCACGTATATATTCCTTCGAAACCTGCCTTGGTCTACTGCCCCACCTCCCCACGTGGCTGCGTGTGGATCTTTTTCTACTTCCGTCAGCTATTCCAAAGCCACTAGACTTGTACTATTATTAGAGGTAAAGCTAGTTCATACAGTCGAATCTTAGAGTTGGTTCAAACAGGGAAGAAAGTGGGAAAGCTGTAGCATGAATCTAGGACTTGGTTGTATGAGCAAACGGGGGAAAGTAGTAGATAATGGCTACCCAACCGGTCTCTTGGTTGAAAAGGTGAAGAAAGCATGGTGTATGGCGAAGGGTGGCGGGAAGTGGACCTCTCTCTTGGTCGAAAAGGAAAGAAAGTGAGGGGTGTTGGGGGACAACGCAAATGAGAATGAGCAGGTCTAGATTTTCTATGCTCACATAGGAAAATGTCGCCGAGGAGATAAAAAATGGGACAAATGTAAACATGCTTCCTGAGTGTTTGCCGCTCTTGCAACCATATCTGCCTCACCACTTTATACCCCTGGTGTCCCTACGCCCATATCGCTGCCATTAATGTAAAATCCCATGAAGCGTTAAGCAATGCCACCTAATGTCACTATAAGTAATGGTCTAGTGTCGTCGATAAATGGAAGCAATGCCACTGAGGGAGTCCTGGACTAAGGGGTCCTCGGGCGTCCGGCCTATTATCCATGGGCCGGACTGATGGCTCGAGAAGACATGAAGGCCGAAGGTTGTACCCGTGTCCTAATTGGACTATAATTGGCGTGGAAGGTGATACGTCTCCAACGTATCTATAATTTTTGATTGCTCCATGCTATATTATCTACTGTTTTGGGAAATATTGGGCTTTATTATCCACTTTTATATTATTTTTGGGACTAACCTATTAACCGGAGGCCCATCCCAGATTTGGTGATTTATGCCTATTTCAGTGTTTCGAAGAAAAGGAATATCAAACGGAGTCGAAACGGAACGAAATTGTAACATCCCAAAATTCTAAATTTTGGAATGTTATATTAAATAATTAATTTGATTGATTGTTTGATTGCTGTGTGAATGGTTGTGTGAAATTGAGTGAAATTTGAAACTTTTTTGAAAGTTAAATGAGAGGGAATGAAATGACTTCCCAAACTTTCATCCTTGCATTTGATCTTAATGAATTTCAAATTCATTTCATCACAATACCCTTGAGTGAAGAAAACATGACTTCTTCTAGAAGCAAAAAGGGTTTTTAAAGATTTTTGAATTTCATTTTTGAAAGCATTTCAAATTTAGAAACTTTATGCAACTCAATGATTTTCATGAGAGAGGATAAAATGACTTCTTCAAAATATAGGAAATATGAGTTGGAAGTATGAAGAAAAGGTTTGAATTTCCAATTCAAAACCATTTGGAAGTTTTTGGGTTTTATTTTCAAATTATTTTTCTCCAAAAATAAAATATATGGAAAATAGGGTAAAATGATTCCCTACATTATAAAAATGGAGAAAAATAAATTTTAAATCATTTTGGCATTTTAAAGAAATTTTATTTGAATTTTATTTGCAGCAGTAGCACTATTTGTTTTATTAGAATTTGTGTGAATTTTATTTCATCTTGTAAAATAGTTCATATTGTAGGATTTCTTTTTCCGGTCGTTTTGATATATAATACTCCTATATTTTATTTTCATTTTATTTTCTAAAATGATTTTTCTTCAAGAAATCTTTTAAAAAAAAGGAAAGGTATTTTTCTTTTTGGGCCAAATCCGGCCCGATCCGAAGCGAATCATCTCCTTCCTCCAGCACATCTCTTTCCGATCCACTGTAGCTCCACCGGAGCATCGCCGGAATCGCGGGATTCGCGAATCTCGTTGCCCCCTCCTCCAAGAAGACCTCCTCCCCCTATAAATAGCCACCTCGCGCATCCATTCCCACCCCTAGTCCCTCCTCTCCTCGCCCCACATCGCCGAGCCGCCTCGCCGGAGTTCGCCGGACCACCTTCGCCATTGCCGCCCCGTCCCGCCACCACCGGACGCCCCGCCGCCACCCGCCACCACCATCCGGCCGCCCTCGACGAGCTGCCCCCGTCCGTCCCCTCGCCTCGCCCGGAGGACCACCGGAGCCACCCCGCCCGAGCCCCTCGCCGGAACAGGTACAGAAATCCCGACCTACAGTTTTTTTTTCTTTCTCGTTCTGTTTTTAAAACAGAATAGTTTCAATCTTGTAAAATCCATAGTTAATTATCTACGAGGTATTTTTGAGTGATTCCAACTGCCTTGGATCACAAATTTTATGAAGTTTCTGTTAGTTCAATTTTATTTCACATTTGAGCTGTTTAAATTTGTGTTTGTATGAATTTTCTCAAATCACTAGATTTGAGCTATTTTGAGTTAGGAATATTATTTTTGACCGATTCTTTTTGCCCCTGGTCTCTAGGACCTTTGTTTATCCAGTAGTATTTAGTGTTTTATTTCTAGGTTAATTTAAATTAGGTTTTTAGCAAAACAGGACTGTTTTACTTATAGTTTTGTTTTAGTCTTTTCTTTATTGTTTTTATTAGTTTTAAATTATTTCTTTTTGTCACGTTTGACAAACTTAGTTTTGTTTCTGTTAGTCAACCAAAGATTTTTTATTATTATTAAAAATATATTTTATTTAGTTTTGTATGAAAACTTGTTTTGGTCATAGTTAGTGTTTCATAAAAGCTTTTTATTTGTTTCTTTTTTTTGCAAATAAAATTTTGTGAAAAATACTTTCTGTTAAATTAGTTATTTTCTGTTAATTTATCAGTTTAGTGTTTTAATTGTTGTTATGTTTTTACTTAGGACAAAACTATTTTGTGTTATGTCTTCGAGTTCTCTTTAGTAGTTTTGTGGTATAGTTTTCCTTTTTATTTGGTGTCCCTTGATGATTTGCATTTTTTTATTTGTTGATTTTATTATGAGTGTTAGAATTGCTTGCTTATATGAATGCTATGTTTGACTATATAGATTTTGAACGGAGTGACGAATAATTCTACCAAGTCTTTATTTGAGTGCGACTATCTTCATCGACATACCAGGCAAGTTCACTTTGACCATATTTTTCATACCAATGTTTTTATTGCATTTAGTGGCACCATTATTTCAATCCCTCCAGTAGTGATATTGAATTCTTGTAGTGGAGTAGAATGCATGAGGTAGGAACCCATCTTCCTGTTACCAAGCCCGGGACGTTGTTTACTTTTAAAGCTACGCTATAGTAGACGGGGTTGGTATGAGTGCTCGGGAGTGGTGTGAGAATGGAGGATTTTACGTCAAAGACGATAACTTCCTGATGGCACCTGCGAGGACAGCATCTTCGAGACCTCAAGACTTCAAGACTCGAGACAAGACTTCAATACACACTACTGGGTGGACTGGTTGTGAGGCACCCTGGAGTACCCAGTGGATTTGCCTAGTGAGCTGGGTTCTGGCCAGTACTCATGAGGAAAGTTCCACCCAGACTCAAAGAGACGGAAGAATACTTCATGACCAGAAGCTTACCTGTGCAACCGCAAGTCACTATGGGCTCTGGCTTGGTTGACCTTAGTTGTGACTCTGGCTGGGACGGTGCTAGCAGATGTAGAACGACGGTAGGATTGGATGAGCACCGGACAGTGGTCAGAGGAACTCTTCGGAAGACCATGTTTCGGTCATCTTGTTCTCAAACACCATGAAGTGCGAGAACGTAAAAAGAGGGATCGAATCTTGCGGGTAAAGTGTACAAACCTCTGCAGAGGGTTAAAACCTAATCGATTAGCCGTGTCCCCGGTTACGGACAATTTGAGTCTCTGGACTTGGATCTATCTCGGAACTCTCAACACCGGATTGATAACTTAATTGTGGGCAACTTATGATGATTTTGGGCTATGGGACATCGGTTGGCGGAACCATGTCATGTTAGAAAACTCCGTAGTACAGGCTCCTGATATTCCTTTGTTGTAGGAAAAGTAAAACCAGCTTTTATGCAAAACAAAAACTCAGACCCAGAGCCACAAAGCCATATTGCATATAGAATAGTTTTATCATCAGCTTTCTCTTATTGTGATCTTGCCGGTACATTCAATGTACTGACCTACACGGCTGCAACGTATCATGTTGCAGATATTTTCTTCGACGAGTAAGAGTTACGATACAGGGTTACGGTCTACACTCAACCTGCCGATGGCGTTGATGGGACTCCACACTCGTTTGATTGTTTCCGCTGAGTATTACGAGGTATATATATCAGTTTTACGTTATTTATACATGTGATTGCACTTTGATATATACATTGATGTACTGTGTGTGCCAGCATACTGATCCAGGGATGGCACAGATACACAGAGGCTTGACCGTCTGAGGTCGGGTCGCTACAGAAATCAACTGGGGAAGTTATTTTTTGAAGGAAAGCTACCGGATGGAGTTGGACCCCATGTCAGGAGCCAAGGGAGGAGCTCACGAGGGTGGGGGGCGCGCCCACCCCCCTAGGGCACGCCCCCCAGCCTCATGGGGCCCCCTAAGCTCCACCGACGTACTCCTACACCCATATATACCTACGTATCGTAGAACTTCCAGAACGGAGATTAGATCGGGAGTTCTGCCACCGCAAGCCTCTGTAGTCACCAAAAACCAATCGGGACCCTGTTCCGGCACCCTGCCGGAGGGGGGAACCCTCACCGGTGCCCATCTTCAACATCCGGTCGCTCTCCATGACGAGGAGGGAGTAGTTCACCCTCGTGGCTGAGGGTATGTACCAGTAGCTATGTGTTTGATCTCTCTCTCTCTCATGTTCTTGATTTGGCACGATCTTGATGTATCGCGAGCTTTGCTATTATAGTTGGATCTTATGTTTCTTCTCCCCCTCTACTCTCTTGTAATGGATTGAGTTTTCCCTTTGAAGTAATTTTATCGGATTGAGTCTTTAAAGATTTGAGAACACTTGATGCATGTCTTGCCGTGCGTATCTGTGGTGACAATGGGATATCACGTGCCACTTGATGTATGTTTTGGTGACCAACTTGCGTGTTCTGCCCATGAACCTGTGCATAGGGGTTGGCACACGTTTTCGCCGTGATTCTCCGGTAGAAACTTTTGGGCACTCTTTGAAGTACTTTGTGTTGGATTGAATAGATGAATCTGAGATTTGATGCATATCGTATAATCATACCCACGGATACTTGAGGTGACATTGGAGTATCTAGGTGACATTAGGGTTTTGGTTGATTTGTGTCTTAAGGTGTTATTCTAGTACGAACTCTAGGGCTGTTTGTGACACTTATAGGAATAGCCCAACGGATTGATTGGAAAGAATAACTTTGAGGTGGTTTCATACCCTACCATAATCTCTTCATTTGTTCTCCGCTAGTAGTGACTTTGGAGTGACTCTTTGTTGCACGTTGAGGGATAGTTATATGATCCAATTATGTTATTATTGTTGAGAGAACTTGCACTAGTGAAAGTATGAACCCTAGGCCTTGTTTCCTAGCATTGCAATACTGTTTATGCTCACTTTTACCGCTTGCTACCTTGCTGTTTTTATATTTTCAGTTTACAAAAACCTATATCTACCATCCATATTGCACTTGTATCACCATCTCTTTGCCGAACTAGTGCACCTATATAATTTATCATTGTATTGGGTGTGTTGGGGACACAAGAGACTCTTTGTTATTTGGTTGCAGGGTTGCTTGAGAGAGACCATCTTCATCCTATGCCTCCCACGGATTGATAAACCTTAGGTCATCCACTTGAGGGAAATTTGCTACTGTCCTACAAACCTCTGCACTTGGAGGCCCAACAACGTCTACAAGAAGAAGGTTGGGTAGTAGACATCAAGCTCTTTTCTGGCGCCGTTGCCGGGGAGGCTAGGTATGTGAAGGTATATCTTTAGATCTTGCAACCAAATATTTTTGTTTCTTGTTTTAGCACTACTTAGTTTATAAAAGAAAAACTACAAAAAATGGAATTGAGTTTGCCTCATACGCTTCATCCTTTTAATATCTTTCGTAAGTATGATGGAAAAGAAAATTGTGCCAAAGTGTTAGAAGAAGAATTCATTAAAATGTTTGGCACTAAATCTTTGAATTATGAGCATGATTGCAATGTTGTTAGTATGAACTCCTTGAATATCCATGGTACTAATGATGATTGCACTAGTTATGATGAAAATGCCTCCTATAAACATGTCAATTTTTGTGGAGTGCATTGGGTTTGTAAGTACATACCAAATAGGGAAGATAGATATTGCAAGAGGCATAAGTACTTAGAAACCAAATTGTTGCAAGAAGGGCTAGATGAATGTGCTGAAATATTCAATATTTTTCGTGCCCCTTGTGAACTTTGCGCAATGAACATGGTCATTTAAAGCTCCAATGCTATTTGTTTCATGATCAAGTCATGTCCAAATATTCTGATAATTTGATTACCCTTGAGCATCATAAAGAACTTAGCCTTCTTTTGGGTTATGAAGAAATGAAATGTATAACTAAGGGTATTCCAAAATTTAATCTTGATAAAATTCTTGATTTTGATCTAGAAAAGATTTATATGTATTGTGCGGTGAATTGCATTGAAAATCCTTATATTGCCAATTACATAAAGAAAAGAAAAACAAATAGAATATGAAGAGAATACTAATGAAAGGGAAGAGACTTCCCAATATCCTCCTATTATTTCTTATGATGAATTAGGTAACGAGGAGGAGCCTTCTATTCAACCAATCTCATTAATAAGGAGCTCCAAAAAGAGGATTGAACCCACACATGATGTGGTGAAGAAGAAGAAAAGAAAAAGGAAGAGAGGTAAAAAGGTATCTCTCCCAAATAAAGTTGCTCCTATTATTGTTGTGCCTCATAAAAATGAAGATGATACACTTGATGATGATCTCATTATGCCTATTGCTAGTTGTGATGATTATGATTGGGAAGATAATGATACTTCTTATGATCTTGAAAATGTTTTTGGCGCTTGCTTGGAAGAATATAATAATTGCTATACTATTGGTGCTATCTATACTATTAATGATGAGAGTGATTACGCTTATGATAAGAAAAGGCCCAAGCTTGGGGAAGCTATGTTTGATGAGGATGACATATTTGAGAATATATTTGCTGAAATTAATGTTTGTCCCAAGCTTGGGGATGCTATGTTTAATAATGATAATATTTTTAGCCTCACAAGTTTTGATATGCAAAGTTGTTATGATGATAGCATGCCTTCTACCTAGGATGATTATATTGATGAAAGTGGGTTTGGAAGAGTGTCAACTTTAGGAAGTAGTGATCCCACTATTTTGGAGGATGTTGAATCTTATAATATTTATGAAAGTGGATTTGGAGAGGTCATGACTTTATTTAGTGATGTATCCTCTATTTCGGAAGAGGTTTCAATCGATTATGATGAGAACAAAGTTGCTACTTATGATGATTATTGTGATAAAACTTATGCTATAAAGAGTAGTGATGATTATATTTATAAAACTTGTCATTATTATGAGTACCCTATCTCTGAACTTTACTCTTTTAATGTGGAAACAATTTATATTATTCAAGTCTTTTATGATACTCCCTCTATCCCGAATGAGAAGAATTTTGCTTATGTGGAGAGTAATAAAATTTCTATGCTAGTAGATCATGAAAATAATGCTTTAGGTGCTGGTTATATTGTTGAATTCATTCATGATGCTACTGAAAATTATTATGAGGGAGGAACATATGCTTGTAGGAATTGCAATAATACCAAGTTTCCTCTCTATGTGCTTAAAATTTTGAAGTTATGCTTTTTTGCCTTCCTATGCTAGTTGATTATTGTTCCCATAATTTGTTTGCTCAAAAAATACCTATGCATAGGAAGTGGGTTAGACTTAAATGTGCTAGTCATATTCTTCATGATGCTCTCTTTATGTTTCAATTCTTATCTTTTATGTGAGCATCATTGAAATCATCATGCCTAGCTAGGGGCGTTAAACAATAGCGCTTGTTGGGAGGCAGCCCAATTTTATTTTTGTTTATTGCTTTTTGGTTATGTTTAGGAATAAATAACCCATATAGTTTCTGTTTAGATGTGGTTTTGTGTTTTAATTAGTGTTTGTGCCAAGTAGAACCTTTGGGAAGACTTGGGTGAAGTCTTTATGATCATGCCGTAAAAAACAGAAACTTTAGCGCTCACGAGATTAGCTAGAACTTTTTACAAGAGAGTGATATTTAGTTGATTATTTTTGCAGATGATTACTAGACAAATTACTCAGTTCCACCAATTTATTTTAGAATTTTTGGAGTTCCAGAAGTTTGCGTTAGTTATAGATTACTACAGACTGTTCTGTTTTTGACAGATTCTATTTTGATTGTGTTGTTTGCTTATTTTGATTAATCTATGGCTAGTAAAATAGTTTATAAACCATAGAGAAGTTGGAATAAAGTAGGTAACACCAATATAAATAAATAATGAGTTCATTACAGTACCTTGAAGTGGTGTTTTGTTTTCTTTCGCTAACGGAGCTCACGAGTTTTCTGTGAAGTTTTGTGTTGTGAAGTTTTCAAGTTTTGGGTAAAGATTCGATGGACTACGGAATAAGGAGTGGAAAGAGCCTAAGATTGGGGATTTCCAATGCACCCCAAGGTAATATTCAAGGATAACCAAGCGTCTAAGCTTGGGGATGCCCCGGAAGGCATCCCTTCTTTCGTCTTCGTTCATCGGTAACTTTACTTGGAGCTATATTTTTATTCACCACATGTTATGTGTTTTGCTTGGAGCATCATTTTATTTTCTTTTAGCTTTGCTTGCTGTTTGAATAAACTATCAAGATCTGAAATTATTAAATGGGAGAGTCTTCACATAGTTGCATAATTATTCTACTACTCATTGATCTTCACTCATATCTTTTGGAGTAGTTTGTCGTTTGCTCTATTGCTTCACTTATATCTTTTAGAGCATGGTGGTAGTTTTATTTTGAAGAAATATATGAACTCTCATGCTTCACTTATATTATTTTGAGATTATAAAATATCATGGTAATTTGCTTAAAATCCTAATATGCTAAGCATACAAGATTTGTAAGAATTCTTATGAGTATGTTGAATACTAGGAAAAGTTTGATGCTTGATAATTATTTTGAGATATAAAGATGGTGATATTAGAGTCATGCTAGTTGAGTAGTTGTGAATTTTAGAAATACTTGTGCTAAAGTTTGTGATTCCTGTAGCATGCACGTATGGTGAACCGTTATGTGATGAAGTTGGAGCATGATTTCTTTATTGATTATCTTCCTTGTGAGTGGCGGTCGGGGACGAGCGATGGTCTTTTCCTACCAATCTATCCCCCTAGGAGCATGTGCGTAATACTTTGCTTTGATGACTTGTAGATTTTTGCAATAAGTATATGAGTTCTTCATGACTAATGTTGAGTCCATGGACTATACACACTTTTCTTCCTTCCACCATTGCTAGCCTCTCTAATACCGCGCACTTTTCACCCGTATCATACACCCACCATATATCTTCCTCAAAATAGCCACCATACCTACCTATCATGGCATTTCCATAGCCATTCCGAGATATATTGCCATGCAACTTTCCACCGTTCCATTTATTATGACACGCTCCGTCATTGTCATATTGCTTAGCATGATCTTGTAGTTGACATCGTATTTTTGGCAAAACCACCATTCATAATTCTTTCATACATGTCACTCTTGATTCATTGCATATCCCGGTACACCGCCGGAGGCATTCATATTGAGTCATATCTTGTTCTAAGAATCGAGTTGTAATTCTTGAGTTGTAAGAAAATAAAAGTGTGATGACCATCATTATTAGAGCATTGTCCCCGTGAGGAAAGGATGATGGAGACTATGATTCCCCCACAAGTCGGGATGAGACTCTGGCCGAAAAATAAAAAAAAGAGGCCATAAAAAAAGGAGAAAGGCCCAAATAAAAAATAAACAAATAAAAAAATGAGAGAAAAAGAGAGAAGGGACAATGCTACTATCCTTTTGCCACACTTGTGCTTCAAAGCAGCACCATGATCTTCATGATAGAGATTCTCTCATTTTGTCACTTTCATATACTAGTGGGAATTTTTCATTATAGAACTTGGCTTGTATATTTCAATGATGGGCTTCCTCAAAATGCCCTAGGTCTTGGTGAGCAAGCGAGTTGGATGCACACCCACTTAGTTTCTTTTGTTGAGCTTTCATATACTTATAGCTCTAGTGCATCCATTGCATGGCAATCCCTACTCACTCACATTGATATCTATTGATTGGCATCTCCATAGCCCGTTGATACGCCTAGTTGATGTGAGACTATCTTCCCCTCTTTTTGTCTTCTCCACAACCACCATTCTATTCTAGATTTAGTGCTATATCCATGGCTCACGCTCATGTATTACGTGAAGATTGAAAAAGTTTTGAGAATGTCAAAAGTATGAAACAATTGCTTGGCTTGGCATCGGGGTTGTGCATGATTTAAATACTTTGTGTGGTGAAGATAGAGCATAGCCAGACTATATGATTTTGTAGGGATAACTTTCTTTCGCCATGTTATTTTGAGAAGACATAATTGCTTTGTTAGTATGCTTGATGTATTATTATTTTCATGTCAATATTAAACTTTTGTCTTGAATCTTATGGATTTGAATATTCATACCACAATTAAGAAGATTTACATTGAAATTATGCCAACTAACATTCCACATCAAAAATTATCTTGTTATCATTTACCTACTCGAGGACGAGCAGGAATTAAGCTTGGGGATGCTTGATACGTCTCCAACGTATCTATAATTTTTGATTGCTCCATGCTATATTATCTACTATTTTGGGCAATATTGGGCTTTATTATCCACTTTTATATTATTTTTGGGACTAACCTACTAACCGGAGGCCCAACCCAGATTTGTTGTTTTATGCCTATTTCAGTGTTTCGAAGAAAAGGAATATCAAATGGAGTCGAAACGGAACGAAATCAACTGGAGAAGTTATTTTTGGAAGGAAATCTACCGGATGGACTTGGACCCCATGTCAGGAGCAAAGGGAGGTTCTCACGAGGGTGGGGGCGCGCCCCCTGCCTCGTGGGGCCCTCAAAGCTCCACCAACATACCCCCTGCACCCATATATACCTACGTATCGTTAAACTTCCAGAACGGAGATTAGATCGGGAGTTCCGCCGCCACAAGCCATTGTAGCCACCAAAAACCAATTGGGACCCTGTTCCGGCACCCTGACGGAGGGGGGGAACCCTCACCGGTGGCCATCTTCATCATCCTGGCACTCTCCATGACGAGGAGGGAGTAGTTCACCCTCGAGGCTGAGGGTATGTACCAGTAGCTATGTGTTTGATCTCTCTCTCTCTCTCTCTCGTGTTCTTGATTTGGCACGATCTTGATGTATCGCGAGCTTTGCTCTTATAGTTGGATCTTATGTTTCTTCTCACCCTCTACTCTCTTGTAATGGATTGAGTTTTCCCTTTGAAGTAATTTTATCGGAATGAGTCTTTAAAGATTTGAGAACACTTGATGTATGTCTTGCCGTGCGTATCTTTTCTGACAATGGGATATCACGTGCCACTTGATGTATGTTTTGGTGACCAACTTGCGGGTTCTGCCCATGAACCTATGCATAGGGGTTGGCACACGTTTTCGTCGTGATTCTCCGGTAGAAACTTTTGGGCACTCTTTGAAGTACTTTGTGTTGGATTGAATAGATGAATCTGAGATTGGGTGATGCATATCGTATAATCATACCCACGGATACTTGAGGTGACATTGGTGTATCTAGGTGACATTAGGGTTTTGGTTGATTTGTGTCTTAAGGTGTTATTCTAGTATGAACTCTAGGGCTGTTTGTGACACTTATGGGAATAGCCCAACGGATTGATTGGAAAGAATAACTTTGAGGTGGTTTCGTACCCTACCATAATCTCTTCGTTTGTTCTCCGCTATTAGTGACTTTGGAGTGACTCTTTGTTGCACGTTGAGGGATAGTTATATGATCCAATTATGTTATTATTGTTGAGAGAACTTGCACTAGTGAAAGTATGAACCCTAGGCCTTGTTTCCTAGCATTGCAATACTGTTTACGCTCACTTTTACCGCTTGCTACCTTGCTGTTTTTATATTTTCAGTTTACAAAAACCTATATCTACCATCCATATTGCACTTGTATCACCATCTCTTCGCCGAACTAGTGCACCTATACAATTTACCATTGTATTGGGTGTGTTGGGGACACAAGAGACTCTTTGTTATTTGGTTGCAGGGTTGCTTGAGAGAGACCATGTTCATCCTACGCCTCCCATGGATTGATAAACCTTAGGTCATCCACTTGAGGGAAATTTGCTACTGTCCTACAAACCACTGCACTTGGAGGCCCAACAACGTCTACAAGAAGAAGGTTGTGTAGTAGACATCAGAAGGCAAGCTCGACGACCGACTATGAAGATTCCTTCTTATGTAACTGACTCTATGTAAACCCTAGATCCCCCAGTGTTTATATAAACCGTAGGGGTTAGTCCGGAAAGGACATACACATTACCATAGTCATATAGGCTAGACTTCTAGGGTATTAGCCATACGGTCTAGAGGTAGATCAACTCTTGTAATACTCATATTCATCAAGATCAATCAAGCAGGAAGTAGGGTATTAACTCCATAGAGAGGGCCCGAACCTGGGTAAACATCGTGTCCCCCGTCTCCTGTTACCATCGATCCTAGACGCACAGTTCGGGACCCCCTACCCGAGATCCGCTGGTTTTGACACCGACATTGTTGCTTTCATTGAGAGTTCCATTGTGCCGTTGACGAAAGGCTTGATGGCCCCTTCAATCGTCGATAGTGACCCCGTCCAAGGACAAACCTTCCTCCCCAGATAGATTTTTGTGTTCGGCGGCTTCTTACTGCAGGCCAATTCACTTGGTCGTCTGGAGCAGATTGATAGCTACGCCCCTGGCCGCTAGGTCAGATTTGGATGTTTGAACTACGCCAAAGACGTCCGTGGAGACTTGATCTCCAACGGATTTGAGACCGCAGAGATCGCTCCCCCTCGCCCCGATGAACGTGACTTAAATCTGTCGTCGTATCACACCCAGGAGATGGTTCCTATTGCTGCAACTGCCTTAGAATCGAAGCAGATCGTGCCATCGTGGCCACAGAGCCCGCGACGTTGGAGCCGCACACGAACTCGACACCCTGCAATATTTGTGTGAACGGAACTTCGTACTCGTCCCCGACAATAGGTTCCGGACCATGTACGCTTGCGGACACCGAGCTAGGTCGGTTATCGATTTTCAAATTCAGCACCGCAGACGTTTTTCAGCACTCACCTTTGGGCGATGTGCTGAACTCTTTAAAGAATTTGTCCTTGGAGAAGGACTCAATGCAGAACTATGTTCGGTTCGAATTAGAGGCTGATGATGGGGAATTTTGCTTCCCACCTGCCACCCACTTCATAGCTACTGTCGAGGACTTAACCAACAAGCTCGACTATGGCTCCTGTCGGCGTTCTGGGAACAGGGGTCCCCAGACTTGCCTGCCTGCGGCCTGCGGCGTGGCTCAAATGGGGGCCCAACGTGGCCCATCTTCATCAACACGAGGCTCAAGACCCTCGCGAGGGGCCAAGCCTCGCGAGGCGGACGACACGGCGCTTCCTCAAGCACAGCCTCCTTAGGCTGGCTCGCGAGGAGGCGGAGAGAACAAGTGGGTACCTCACGAGGTGCCCATGACGGAAGCCATGACGACCAAGGGTGCCAGGCGGGTGCCCGCCCGCGCAGCGTCTCCCTTTCCTCTTTGGTGCAAAGGGGGCAAGCGCAGGCGAGAGGATCAAGCAAAGGCACCCATTTCGGTGCAACGAGACCAAGACCAGTCCAACGGTGGGAAGGAGGTCACCATGGTGCCCAGGACGGCGTCACCACAGGGCCTTTGGCAGGCGAAGACCAACTTTAGTCAGGATAAGTGTACCAGATGTTCCCCTTCAAATTGACCAATTGTTGGCGCCCTTCCCGCTCAATATTTGGGAAGACGCCCAGGGCCTTTGCCTATAAATAGGACTAGCCACCCCCGGGGTAGGGGGACGAGATGGAGACCTGATTCATTATCTAGAGGCAAACATAGAGAGAGAGAAGGACAATCGAACTCCTCCAACAGTTCATCCCCTAGCCAAGAACAGACCCTCGCGAGGCTGTTCTTCCTTGTACTGTTCTTCCTCATCAACCCAAGAGGCCATCCACCCATCACACTGGAGTAGGGTATTACACCGCATCAGTGGCCCGAACAAGTATAAACTCTGTGTCTCTTGTGTTGTTCTTGCAGTAGTTAGATCCTTTCGAGACGGAGAGGTAGAGGGCACGATCTCCGCGCGCACCCCAGAGTTCGAACCTTAAGGGTCTGCCGGAACCCGTGATCCGACATTTGGCGCGCCAGGTAGGGGTGCGCCGGAATCAGTCTTCCACCGCTCCGCTCTCCTCCGACCGTCGCATCCATGTCTGACGCTCGTCGGGCACGCGCCGAGTGCCGGTCCGCCATCGCTTCCCGCGCCGTACAGACGGCTCCCGTCGGTGGGCGTCCTCGTCGTTCCCCGTCGCCCGCCGTCAACGCCGCCACCGGCCCGGCGGGGAACAAGCAGCAAGCATCCTCTCAGCACCCGTCCGTACGGCAAGATGGCCGCACCGCCACTCCGTCGCTCACCCCGTCCGGTTCTTCGTCGCACGCACTTCGCGCGCCCTTGGAGGCTCAAGCTGCGCTCATCGCCGCGAACGAGCTCCTGCGCTACCGCCCCATCGACGACATCTACGAGGAGTGGCTCGACCGCGTCGCCGAGCTCGTCCGCTCCGCAGGGGGCTCTCCCGCTCCTTCCGCACCGCTGCGCCGCACTCCGCCCCGCATGGGCAATGAAGCCCTGGGGGCATTCCAGCCGCCTCCTTTCCAAGAAGATGCCATGGCCCCAAGGCGCACAGCTCCTCGGCGTAACCCGCTCCGTCATGCGCCGGCCCAGCAAGAACGGAGCTGCCAAGAAGTCCCGCGACCGCAAGAGGCCGCCCGGGCGCTCCCAGCCCCGGCTTGCCGAGACCCCGCTCCAGCTCCGGCACGTCAAGACCCCGCGCTGCTCCCAGCTGCAGCGCAAGGGGACCCACAAGGCCAAGCTCTCCCTCAACCAAAACCTCGCGCAGTCACCGCTGGCTGCCGCGCCTACACCCCTGAGCTGCGTAGCGTCGCGTGGCCCGGCAAGTTCAAGCCGGACCTGCCTCCTCGCTACGACGGCACAACTGATCCCACAGAGTTCCTCCAGCTCTACGAGCTAGGAATTGAAGCAGCCAGCGGGGACGAAAAGGTCATGGCGAACTGGTTCCCCATGGCGCTGAAGGAAGGTGCTCGCACTTGGCTCCTGAACCTGGCCCCAGGCACGATCTCCTCCTGGGACCAGATGCGTACTCGCTTCATCGCCACCTTCCAAGGTACCCGCGACCGGCCTCCCACCGTGAGCAACATGCGCCGCATCAAGCAGCAACCTGGAGAGACCCTGCAAAAGTACATCCAGCCCCTTCAACAGTGCGCGCCTCAAGATCCCCAGGGTGTCCGAAGAAGCCATCATTTCGGCCTTCTCCGATGGCGTGCGCGACGTCAAGATGAAGGAGGAGTTGGCGATGCATGAAGACCTCTGCACCTCCCTGGAGCTGTTCAACCTGGCGACCAAGTGCGCCAGAGCTGAGGAGGGACGCCTCTCCCTCCTCGAGCTGCCTGCCGCAGACCCAGAAGAGAAGAAGCCTAAGCCCAAGGACGTGAAGCGCAAGGGGGCTGCCGTGCTCGCGGCAGAGCCGGACACCAAGCGGGGCAAGGATCTGCCCGAATCCTCTAGGGGCAGCCGATACTGTGTGTACCACGACCTCCACACCCACAACACCAATGAATGCCAAGAACTCCGCGCCGTGCGAGAAGGAAGAGTCGGCCGACGCCCTGACCGTGCTGACCGGGGCTACGGCCGAGGAGGAGGAAGGAACCCGGGACGCTGGGAAGATCGTGGCCCACGTCAAGGCTGGCGTGACCAACCTCGAGAGGACCGCTGGCGTGACCTGCCTCGCGAGGGGGACTGGAGGGACCAGCCTTGTGAGGATCACCCTCATGGCAACCCAGGCCTGCCGCCGTTGCCGCCTCAGCCAAGAAGGAATGAAGACCTCCACCAAGACGAGGGGGCTGGGGGCTTCCAGAAGCCTCGAGCAATCGCCTGCATCCTAGGCGGAGCTCAAGCCCCAGCCTCACAACGTATCTTCAAGCAGTTTGCTCGCGAAGTGAATGCAGTTCTTCCCAAGCTCGAAGCAACGCGTCCCCTCAAGTGGTCGTCCTGCGTCATCATGTTCAGCTCAGCAGACCAGCTCAAGTGCGCGGCCACAGCTGGAGTCCTCCCAATGCTTTGTTCCCCAGTCATCAGCAACGTTTTGGTCACCAGGACCCTCATCGACGAAGGTGCAGGGCTCAATGTCTTGTCCGTGGAAACATTCAACAACCTCCAAGTACCCTATGACCAGCTTCAGCCAACCAAGCCCTTCTCCGGGGTCACCGATGGTTCCACAGTCCCGATCGGGCAGGTCCGCCTCCCAATCACCTTCGGGGCCCGCAACAACTACCACACCGAGCTCATCAACTTTGATGTCGCCCACATCCGCCTGCCGTACAACGCCATCCTCGGGTACCCGGCACTGGCCAAGTTCATGGCCGTGACTCACCATGGCTACAACGTCCTTAAGATGCCAGGAAGCGGCGGCGTCATCACGGTGCCCTGTCAAGAGAAGGATGCAGTGTGTACCCTGGAGCGAGCCTTTCAGGCCGCGTCACTGGAAGACCCAGATCACAGAAGCAGGAGGCTTCCTGAGACCACCCCCAAGAAGAAGAAGACAACGTCAGGCTCAGCCCCTCAGGAGGCAGGCCCTTCAAGGGCCGCGTCTGCCCAGGGGGATCCTCCTTCAATCGCATAGGAAAGCGCACCCGGCGCCCTCCTCAGGCAGGGCTCGGGGGCTCTCACCTGGAGGGCCACCGACCTCACCAAGGTCACGAGGGAGGCACTGGGGCACCATGTGGAGGCGTGCTTCGAGGCACGTTTCCCTCGAAAGGAAGCCATGGAAAGAAGGTCAGACCAGCAGGAGTTTGTTAGCAAGGCCATTCAAGAACTACAGGAGTCAAGGATCATAAGAGGTTGCCGTCGCCCACCAGCTGTGGCTCCCCATCCAGGCGAGGATGGTGGGCTGCGCGTCTGCGTCGACGTACCAGGGCTCAATCAGATCGCCACGGTGGAGCGCCTCTGGCCCTCACAAGTGGGGCGCTGCGGAGGACCACCCCACAACTATGTTCGCATGCCTTATGGCCTGCCGAGCGTGGCTGCGGCGTACCAGCGCCTCATGAGGACCGTCTTGGAGGCGCAACAAGACGGGCGTTCCACGGCCCTGGCGGAGATGGAGGCTGCTCACAAGGAGCCACCAGTGCCCCCGGAGCCTCCCGAGGCCCCTGGGCCTGGGGGCTCGTGAGGATCGGCTTCTGCAGCCCACCGAGTCTGCTGCACCAACGCCACTACACCGACGACATCTTCAGGTGACATCTTTCAAGTTTCATTCCCAGCTGGGAGCGCCCTCCCAGGGTTGCGTCATTCCCAGGCCGCGTGGGTCCGTCCCTGTGGCATGTATCCCTTTTTATCTTTTCAGTCGCTAGCTTGCTTTGCTGGGGGGGCGCCCCTCGGGCTGCATCATCCCCAGGCCACTCGGGCTAGGCCCAGCGGCATGTATCCCTTCCGCGTTTATTTCCAATTATGCATCATGCTTAATTACTTGATGCCGTCCACGGCACCTTTTCTTCTTCATGTCGACCACTTGCATGTTAAAGGGGGGGGCGCCTGAGCATCGCGACTCAGGGCTCTTACTGGCTCTCCAGCCCTCACCCTCTGGCCTTGTCCACGGCATCGCGACCTGGCATACCAGCGACGGCTGAGACAAGCTCGAGGGCCGGGACCCGAGGACATAGAGTGCCGTCATCTAACTAGATTTTGCAGGAACACATCTCAAGATACGACCCAGTGCGAGGCGCAACCCGCCTAGAGGTAGGGCCTCGTGAATCCCGCGCTGGCTCACGGGTGCCCAGATACACCTTACCTAGCTCTACCGTGCCAGCCACGTGTCAGGGCGGGGTTGTACACGCCCCGGGGGCTCCTCCCGGAGGGGAGCCCCCTCCCACGTACCAGTGGAAGCACCATGCTCCGCGCTGGCTGGCGACACTGCCGAGGAGCGGCTATGCCCGTACACATACGGAAGCGCTATGCTACGCGCTGGTGATAAACAACTGAGGGTGGCCACCGGGCAGCATTAACCTCAGGGAGCCCCGTGCTCAGTGGCCAGCCTCATCGCAACGCCTCCCCCCGAGAGCGCCGCGCGAGGGGGCTGGGCACGGGGCCTACGACTGGGTCACGCCCAGCCGTACGCCCCAGCCAGGCCCCTCGGGCCTGGTTCGTCGTGCGTCTCTCCCCGAGCGGAGCCAAGGTACGAAGGCTGTTTGCGCGTCAAGGGGGACTCCTGAGCATCGCGACTCAGGAGCCTAACTGGCTCCGTAGCCCCTCAATCCTTAGTTCCGAAAGGCTATGCTGGGTGAGGTACGCACAGGGTCGGGCTCTGCAGACGTAGAACGGTAGCCCCGCATACATTCCATCTCATGATGTTCGCGCGTCAAGGGGGACTCCTGAGCATCGCGACTCAGGAGCCTAACTGGCTCCGTAGCCCCTCACTCAGTTCTGAAAGGCTATGCTGGGTGAGGTACGCGCGGGGTCGGGCTCTGCAGACGTAGAACGGAAACACACCTACATCACGCTTCCCTACTTGTTGTTCGTGCGCCAAGGGGGACTCCTGAGCATCACGCCTCAAGAGTCTAACTTGTCACGTGGCCCCTCATTCCTTTGGTCCCGTCCTGGTTTCCGGTCGGGGCTGATGTTGGGTGAGGCATGCGCGTGGCCGGGCTCTGCCGGCGTAGAACATAAGCAAGTAGGGAAGGGGAACATAAAATTCAAGGAACTTAAAAGTAAATATTACAACCCATACTGTCGCCTTGGTACCAAACGCAAATTTAAATGCCTCCCCGAGGCGTCGTGCATGTGCAGGAATCGAAAGAAGGACATGAACGATAGCGGAGTCACTTGTCGGCAGCGGAGTCGCGTGGAGTAGCTTCGCCTTGTGGGGTAGTGGGTCCGGCAGCGCCTCGCTTCGGCTTGGTGCTGAAGGCCCGGAACTTCCCTAGCAGCGCCTCTGCGCGCCCCTTCACGGCCTCGACAGCAGCAGCAGCGCCCTCGCCGCTCACCGGCTCCAGCAAGCTGTCGAGGTCGGCGCTGGGATCGCGAAGGTAGACATGGGCGAAGACCCGCGTCAGCGCGGCAGAAGACAGGACACGCGCCTCGGCCTCAATCGTGGGGGCGAGGCCAAGGGCGACATCTCCAAGAGCCTTCACCAAGAAGGGAAGCAGTTTGGCGGGGCCGTCCCCGTCACCAGCCAGCGGGCTATCCAGGCCACTCTCGTAAAGCGTTTTCAGTGAAGCTCGGGAATCCCTCTCCATGTCCGCGAAGGCCACGCGATCCTCGGCAAGGACCCGGGCCTTGGCGTCCATCTCGGCCTTCGTCGTCTCCAGCTCCTTCTTCAACGCGCCTAGGTGGCTGCGGCGCTTCTTGAGCTTCGCCTCCCGGTCCTCGAGCGTCGCCTCGCGAGCCTTCACCCCCTTCTCCTGCTCTTGGCGAAGGCAGGTCTCCTCTGCAAGCTGATCATGAAGGCCTTGCAACTCATCCTCCAGCTCCTTGCAGCGGCCGCGGATGCCAACCGCCTCACCCATGGCCGCGTCACGGGCAGCCTTCGCCTCGAGAGTAGCCTCCCTCTCCTCGTCACAGGCCGTCGAGGCCTGAACTAGCGCTGCCCGAATCGAGGCGTCAGAGCGAATTCACCCCGAGGCCAGCTCCAGGCGCCCGGCCACCAGGCGAGGGTCGGCGCCTAGAAGATCCTGCCGCAGCCGGTCCAGTCCAGCAACAGCCCGCTCCAAGATGGAAGAAGAAGGCGGAGAAGCATCAGCACACCCCGAGGCAGCAGGAGGGGTCGTGGAACCAGCGGTCGGCGGAACATGAGGAGATGGTAGCGGCGGCGAGGCTACAGTATCCCGAGACGGAGTCCGCTGCGCCTCCCCAGCCATAGGAGTAGCACCAGGCAAGGGCACCTCGGAGGTCACTTGAGCCATAGGGGCTGACGCCCCGGCCAACTCAGCCAAGCCCCGCAAGGACGAGTGGGCAGGAGAAGCTCGTGCGTCGTGGTCGCCCTCCCCTGCAGGTGGAGGTGTCGCCGCAGCTGGGGCCTCAGGAGCTCCCTTCAGCTTCTTCGCCGCGGGCGCCAGCCTGCTCAGGAGAAGTAATCGTCAAGCCTCGTCAGTGGAACAAGAAACCAGGGATCAAGGATCAAGCACTTACAGGTCGTCGCCAGAAAGCTCCAGCGGTCTCCTGCCAAACTTGAAGCCGGAGAGCCGGCTGGAGGGGTCGACCTCGGAAGCAGAAGGCGCGTCAGCGGTTCGCCCCGGAGTCAAGGCGGACCCGCGGGGAATCAACCCGGTCCTGCCCTTCTTCAGGACCGGGGGTGAGCTCCCGCTGCCCAGCACGTCGTCGTCATCGTCATCATCGCTCAGCGAAAGACGAAGAGCGCGGGGCTTGCGCTGGAGCGGGGGAGCCCTAGACTCTCCGTCAGTCGCCTCGGAGTCAGGACCTCCCTCCCGCTCCTCCTCGCCCGCTCCTCCGCTGGAGTCGCCGGAAGACACATCCAGCAGATCCTCGGGAGCCAACACGGGCACGAGCCCATCCCCATTGAAGACGGGCATGGACTCCACCGCTTGCTCCCAATCGTCGCGGAGGAACAGAGGCGAAGGTGCGCCCTCCAGCCTTGCCACCTCGCCCCCGACCAGGGATTGGAGGACCGCAGTCACGTCCTCTTCGCCCACGGCTGCGGGGCTCGGGTGAGGCCTCCACATCGGGGGAGAGTACTGCCGAAGCGGAGCCAGCTGGTGCTCCAAGAACTCCCTCAGCAGCGACGCCACGGTCAGCTTCGCCGTCGCCATGTTGGCTGGCTTCAGGTCGACATCCATCTTCGCCAGCATCGACTTCGCGCGGGGACCCGTGAGCTCCGCTCAGCACCAGTCGCTGGAGCTCACGGGCGGCTCCGTGGGAAGATCGCCAGGAGAAGGACGGAGTTGGGGTGGAGATGCAAAGCTTGCAAGTTGTAATGGCGGAGGACGGCGAGGAAGAACTCATAGAAAGGGGGCACCAGGCCCGCTGTAATGGAGCTCACGAAGAAAGGATAGAAGGTGCTCCCTTGGCCTTCAGGGGCATCAGAGCCGACCTTGAACATTTGCGCCCCGTCAATGCCCTGCGCCGCGGCCATCCGGCGCAGTATGGCGAGGCTAGCCTCCGACATGTTGGGCGAGTCCAAAGCAGGCGAGAACCAAGCTTCGGCCAGGGCACGGCGAGGCGCCATGGCTACCTGGGTCGAGCAGGTGGAGCAGATCTGGAAGCTTGGAGGAAGAGAGGAGAAGCGCAAGAAAGGGGATCTGAGCAGCGAAGGAGAAGAACAAAACCCGAGCAGATGCCACGCCTTTAGTATCCTGCGCAGTTGCAAAAGCACCCACGTCCAATCAACCGCCACGCGGCGCCCAAGCCCGCTGGCTGTTAGGGCCCGTGGCGCTACGCCCTTGCCCTTTCGCCTCTCGGCACGGCCAAGTCCATGCGCGCCTTGGGCCCGGGGGCTACTGTCGGCGTTCTGGGAACGGGGGTCCCCAGACTTGCCTGCCAGCGGCCTGCGGCGTGGCTCAAATGGGGGCCCCAGGGTGGCCCATCTTCATCAACACGAGGCTCAAGACCCTCGCGAGGGGCCAAGCCTCGCGAGGCGGACGACACGGCGCTTCCTCAAGCACAACCTCCTTAGGCTGGCTCGCGAGGAGGCGGAGAGATCAAGGCGGGTACCTCACGAGGTGCCCATGACGCAAGCCATGACGACCAAGGGTGCCAGGCGGGCGCTCGCCCGCGCAGCGTCGCCCTTTCCTCTTTGGTGCAAAGGGGGTAAGCGCAGGCGAGAGGATCAAGCAAAGGCACCCATTTCGGTGCAACGAGACCAAGACCAGTCCAACGGTGGGAAGGAGGTCACCATGGAGCCCAGGACGGCATCACCACAGGGCCTTTGGTAGGCGAAGACCAACTTTAGTCAGGATAAGTGTACCAGATGTTCCCCTTCAAATTGGCCAATTGTTGGCGCCCTTCCCGCTCAATATTTGGGAAGAGGCCCAGGGCCTTTGCCTATAAATAGGACTAGCAACCCCCAGGGTAGGGGAACGAGATGGAGACCTGATTCAGTATCTAGAGGCAAACATAGAGAGTGAGAAGGGCGATCGAACTCCTCCAACAGTTCATCCCCTAGCCAAGAACAGACCCTCGCGAGGCTGTTCTTCCTTGTACTGTTCTTCCTCATCAGCCCAAGAGGCCATCCACCCATCACACTGGAGTAGGGTATTACACCGCATCGGTGGCCCGAACCAGTATAAACTCTGTGTCTCTTGTGTTGTTCTTGCAGTAGTTAGATCCTTTCGAAACGGAGAGGTAGAGGGCACGATCTCCGCGTGCACCCCAGAGTTCGAACCTTAAGGGTCTGCCGGAACCCGTGATCCGACTGTCGGTGTACTAAAATAGGGGTACCTTAGTACCCCGAACTTGTGCACGTGCAGTCCTAGCACCCCGCGGCAAGGCTTGCTAGGCGCTCGCCAAAACTCTCCATGGTCCCTTTTTGGGCCATCCAAGAACAAAGTATTCGAGCCAAGGCCCCGGCAGGAGGAGCTTGCCGGGAAGGCCACCCGAAGAGAGCAAGGCCCCGGCAAGAGGAGCTTGCCGGGACGGCCGCTCGAAGCACAAGGCCCCGGCAAGAGGAGCTTGCCGGGAAGGCCGACCAGGGCACGACAGGAGACTTGTTGCGACGCGCCACGCGTCCCGGCAAGGACCGGTGAGCAACAAGCTCCCGGGCGCGACAAGGCATCAACCGCGGCAAGGCACTTGCCGCGGCAAGTCACCACCCCGCGCCTGCGTTCCAGCTCATCCACCCACGCGTCGCTCTGGGGCCATTCCAGGCGTACGTGGCGAGAGGCTGCGCAGCCAGGGGCATGCGGTGGCGAAGCAACGCTGACAGGGTAGCCGTCGTGGCAAACGGTGGCGCCCCTGACGGTCCCTTTTCTGCATTGTTTGGGCGACCCAGACGGGCATTTAATGCCCTTGTCCCCTGCCGTCAGAGTTAGGTATGATAGCACTGTGCAAACAGCTGTACCCAACACAACGTTTTCCAGTTTTACCCCCGCCTGCGTTGCCACCTGTGGGTAACCCCTTGCGCATATAAAAGGAGGCCCCATGCACAACGTGGGGGGGAGGGAGGAGAAAGGAGGTCACTCATGCTCGGTCTGATTAGTTGCCTGAGTGTACTGTAGCACTCAGCGCTCCCGAACAAGAACACAATACAAACCACAAAGCAGTAGTAGGGTTTTACGCATCCGTGCGGCCCGAAGCTGGGTAAACCCCTTGTGTGCATCGCCTCGATCCGCTCTTCGCGCGACCTCCGCCCCCCGCCGAACCAGAAAGGGGCTCGGTCCCCATAGGTGTTCGAGGAGGCAGATTTCCCCCGACACCGACAGCTCCGAAGACATCGACGGTATGGACGACGATGCCGACAAGGAGAAGGCCAAGATCCACCATTCACTAGACGTTGGAAGGCCACCTCTTCGTACGACATGTACATGGTTGATACACCTAAAGGATCTGGCGATGACAAAGAAGAGCCAGATGCGAATAAACCCTCTGAGACGCAGCCCAGGCGCCGGCGCCCTAAACGCCATTCTAAGTCGCGTCGCTCAAAAGACGGCAACACTAGAACAGGAGAAAATAGTACTCCATGTGACACCGAAAACAATCAAGACCCTGTGGGAGCCGCATCCAAACAGGAGGAACAAGACAGCGGTCAAAATAACCCTGATAAACAGGCCGTGCCCAACGAACCAGATGACGATAGTAATCGTCCAGTCTCCAAGGATGAGGAAAGCCTCAGCAATGATGATTTCATCGTGCCCGAGGCACCCCGCGAGCAGGAGCGCTTCAAGCGCCAGCTAATAGCTAATGCAAGAAGCCTAAAGAAAAAGCAGCAGCAGCTCCAAGCAGATCAAGACCTACTCATCGATAGATGGACCGACGTCCTGGCAGCCAAAGAAAACGACCTCAAGCGCCCAGCCAAGAATTACCCAAAGCGCAGACTGCTACCTCAATTCGATGAGGAGGCACCAGATCCCATACCTCCCTCGCGCAATGCGGACCAACCACCACGTGGTCGGGATAGTGCGGCGGACCGACCACCCCGTGGTCGGGATAAAATGGCAACTCAGGCCAAACAACAGCCCGCCCCACCACCTCGCAAAAACAGGGACAGAACAGCTCGGGACCATACGTACGACCTTCGGCAGGAATTGGACAGTAGAGCTGGACACACCAGATCAATCTACGGATCATGAGGACGCTTCCCTACTCGGGATGACGGCTACCCATTCGGACGTTACAAACCTAGTCACACCCAGGCCGATAGCCGTAGACGGACTTCATCGGAGGTGCGCCATGATGTGGCCCGCTATAGAGGCGCCGCACACCCTCTTTGTTTCACAGATGAGGTGCTGGATCACGAATTCCCCGAGGGGTTCAAGCCCGTCAATATTGAATCATACGACGGAACAACCGATCCCGCAGTATGGATTGAGGACTTTATTCTCCACATCCACATGGCCCGTGGAGATGACCTCCACGCCATCAAATACCTCCCACTAAAGCTCAAAGGGCCAGCTCAACACTGGCTAAATAGCCTGCCTGAAAATTCCATTGGCAGCTGGGAGGACTTGGAAGAAGCCTTCCTTGACAACTTCCAAGGTACATATGTCCGGCCACCCGATGCCGATGACTTAAGCTACATTGTTCAACAACCTAGAGAATCAGCCAGAAAATTCTGGACTAGGTTCCTAACCAAAAAGAACCATATCGTTGCCTGTCCAGATGCCGAGGCTCTAGCAGCCTTCAAACAGAGCATCCATGACGAATGGCTAGCGCGCCACCTTGGCCAAGAAAAGCCGAATTCTATGGCAGCCCTTACAACACTCATGACCCGCTTTTGCACGGGTGAGGACAGTTGGCTGGCTCATAGCAAAAACGCGGCCAGCGAGGCAGGCCCCTCTGAGGCCAAGAACAGCATTGGCAAGCTCCGGCGCAGTAGACACAAACGTCGAAGCAATGGAGATAACACCGATGACACCACAGTTAACGCCGGATTCAGAGGGTCCAAGTCCGGCCAACGGAAGAAGCCTTACAAAATAAACAAAGAGGGACCTTCCAGCCTGGACCGCATACTCGGTCGTCCGTGCCAGATACACGGCACCCCAGACAAACAAGCCAATCATACCAATAGGGATTGTTGGGTTTTCAAACAGGCTGGCAAGTTAAATGCTAAAAACAAAGAAGAGGGATCAAAAAGTGAGGACGAGGACGAAGAGCCCCGGCAGCCAAACACTGGGGGCAGAAGAAATTTCCCCCTCAAGTCAAAATGGTGAACATGATATACGCTACACACATCCCCAAACGAGAGCGTAAGCGAGCACTCAGGGACGTCTACGTGGTAGAGCCAGTCGCCCCAAAATTCAATTCATGGTCGTCCTTCCCGATCACCTTCGATCGTCGGGATCACCCCACTAGTATCCGGCATGGTGGTTCAGCCACATTGGTCCTCGACCCAATCATCGACGGATTTCACCTAACACGAGTCCTAATGGATGGTGGTAGCAGCCTCAACCTGCTTTATCAGGATACAGTGAGGAAGATGGGCATTAATCCCTCACGAATCAAACCCACAAAGACTACCTTTAAAGGATTCATACCGGGTGTTGAGGCCCGCTGTATGGGCTCAATCATGCTGGAGGTGGTCTTCGGCTCTCCGAACAACTTCCGAAGCGAAGAGTTAATCTTCGATATTGTCCCCTTCCGCAGCGGCTACCACGCACTGCTCAGACGAACCGTGTTCGCTAGATTCAGCGTGGTGCCACACTATGCTTATCTCAAGCTTAAAATTCCCGGTCCATGCGTCGTGATAACTGTCAACGGAAACACAAAACGCTCCCTCCGGACAGAGGAGCACACCGCCGCCCTAGCAGCAGAGGTACAAAGCGGCCTTCTCAAGCAGCATCATAGTCTGGCTGCCAAGCCCCTGGACATCATTAAGAGAGTCCGGACTACACTACAACAGGACTGCGCGGCTCATCAAGAGCTCGATTAGCAATTCGGCCTCCGTCCCAATCCCGATGAGGTAGTGGTATTCATACCACGCGTACATAATTACGCACTCAAAAGCCCATGGGCATCGACGGAGGCGCAAGCTAGCCCGGGATCTACAGTTCTGCTAGACCAATTCCGGACACACATATAACTTTACTATCTTCTTTTTCCTTGTTTTAGGGCTCTCTTATGCGGGCCTCCTTCGACGGCTTGATTAATGGCCCTGTCAAAGGATGAACACACCGGATTGACACGGAGCACAAGCGTACACGGGAAGCCCTAGAGGTTAATTCAACGAGTACCCTATCCGCTCTCAAGACCCACACGCATCTCACCTTTTGGTTGTGTCATGTCAAGTATCCGGTTACTTATTCCATTATTTTGTACCAATGTGCTTTGACGCATTAACCCAACTATAAGGGAAACAGTTCATGACCCAATTTCGAGGGCCCCGGATCATATCTCTGTTCTATCTTTGTTTTCCTTTAATTACTAACAACCATACACTCTGATACATTTTATATTCACCAGGGGCTCCCCATCGCCCCATAATATGGCAAAAAAGTCCGAACACTCCTTAAAGATAAGTTCGGCACCCCGAATTTAGCATTATATGCATTGGCTCCGAATCATGTGTTTGGTCAATAGTTGGGTTGCCCGGCTCGTGTGCTTGCTACCCTACGTTCCGCTAAATCGGCTAGGGTAGTAAAGGGAGAACTACTGCGATTGTGCCCTGGCCTTGAACAGATGAGCGCCTCAGTAGAGAAAGCCGAAAACTAACTGTCATGATACAGCGAGAGCTGGTCAGCTGTTCGAGGTTACACATCGTTGGAGATTTTTCCGTGTTACGCCAAGGATCGGTCATTCCCGATCAGATGCTGACAGCACTCTGGTTCGCACCAGGGGCTGCGCCCATGCTTTATTATAAAACTCATATGGCTAAGTGAGGGCATTTAAGCCGCATAGTCTAATTTCCTTGTTCTTTGCGCTAAAAAACTCCTTCAAGGACCATATAATTGAATCAAGATTGCTTAGATTCCGTCCCGAACACCTCCGTACTACCTACGTGAGGGCAGAAGCCGACGACTAGCCAACCCTCAGATTACATACAACACGGCTGTCGGTGTCAAAACCGGTGGATCTCGGGTAGGGGGTCCCAAACTGTGCGTCTAGGCGGATGGTAACAGGAGACAAGGGCCACGATGTTTTTACCCAGGTTCGGGCCCTCTCGACGGAGGTAAAATCCTATTCCTGCTTGATTGATATTGATGATATGGGTAGTACAAGAGTAGATCTACCACAAGATCAGAGAGGCTAAACCCTAGAAGCTAGCCTATGGTATGATTGTTCTTCTGTCCTACGGACTAAAACCCTCTGGTTTATATAGACTCCGAAGAGGGCTAGGGTTACACAGAGTCGGTTATAATGGTAGGAGATCTACATATCCGTATCGCCAAGCTTGCCTTCCACGCCAAGGAAAGTCCCTTTCGGACACGGGACAAAGTCTTAAATCTTGTATCTTCATAGTCCAGGAGTTGGACCGAAGATCTAGTCTGGCTATCCGGACACCCCCTAATCCAGGACTCCCTCAGTAGCCCCTGAACCAGGCTTCAATGACGATGAGTCCGGCGCGCAGATTGTCTTCGGCATTGCAAGGCGGGTTCCTCCTCCAAGTACTTCGTAGAAGATTGTGAACACAAGGATAGTGTCCAGCTCTGCAAAATAAGTTCCACATATTGCCATAGAGAGAATAATATTTACACAAATCTAATATGCTGACGTACTCCGCAGTGCGATATCACACCACGGCCAAGTCTTTATTTACTATCCCACCTCAGCGCGTTTAGCGAGGCGGTTTCCTTGGCACGTCCTGTCAAAGCAGAGATTGTGTCCCCTTATTCCGGGATTCTCATCAATACGGGCATGGGTAACCCAACCGTGCCATCGATTACGGCGCTTGGGAGATAAGCGAGTTTTACTAGGCGGGTGGGGACGCGCAGTTTGCGTCCGCCCATATAAGGGGATAAGGATCCACCTTTTTACCTACGCCTTCTTCCTCCTTTGCCTATCCATTTCCACGCACTCGAGCTCCAGCGCCCAAGTTCGCACTCCCCACCTCAACCTTCTCTAGCCATGTCCGGAGCGGGAGGCAAGTGGATGGTCTCCTCCATCACGGAGGGACACATCAAAAAGCTGAGGAAGGCCGGATACTTGTCTGACGACATCGCGCACCGGCTTCCCGAAGGGGGGCAGCTCATCCCCACTCCAAGGCCCCATGAGAGGGTGGTGTTCCTCGCCCATTTCCTCCGTGGACTAGGTTTTCCTCTCCACCCATTTGTCCGGGGTCTCATGTTCTACTACGACCTAGATTTCCACGATCTGGCCCTAAACTTCATCCTCAACATCTCGGGGTTTATCGTCGTGTGCGAGGCCTTCCTCTGCATCCAACCCCACTTTGGCTTGTGGCTGAAGACCTTCAATGTCAAGCTGAAGGTAGTGGGCGGCCGCCAAGCGAAGTGCGGAGGCGCCATGGTGGGCAAGATGCCCAACGTCCTATGGCTCGAGGGCTCCTTCGTGGAGTCCATAAAGGGGTGGCAATCGGGATGGTTCTACATCACCGAGCCGCGCGACCCTGCATGGGTCGCAGCCCCTGAGTTCCAATCCGGAATCCCCACGCGGCTCACCTCCTAGAAAGAGAAGGGTCTGCCGTGGGGCAAAAAAGGAGAGTTGACCGAACTCCAAACATGCATCCAAACCCTGGTGAACAAGAAGCTCAAGCTTGTCAATGTAGTCCAGGTCATGCTCATCCATCGGATACTCCCGTGCCAACAACAGGCTTTCAGCTTGTGGGAGTTTAGTCCGGCACAGCACCGAGCACTGAGCAGGCTCTTCGACACTATGTACGAAGATGCCTAGAAGGTGCTGTTCAAGGGCGCCGAGGCTCCCGCATCCGCTTCCGAGGATCGCGGATTGAGCGCGCAACGTCAAGCCGGCGCTGTAAGCTGCTTTTACCTTTTACAGGTTTTTTATCTTTCATAGTTTGACTCTATGCGGGATCTAAACTCCCTTACCTTTGACAGGATTGGTAGGAGACGTACGGACAGATCAGCTCTCCGGCTCCTTTGCCCGAAGACCCAGCGGACGCCCATTTGATAGGACTGTTGGTTCCGGCACCCTACATGGTGCCGGAGAAGAAGGCCAAGAAGAAGATCACGGGGGCTCGAAAGAGTGCCCGACGTTCGGTGGTGTCGGATTCATCGTCCGACGACTCCAAGACGCACTCCTCCCGCGAAGACGAGGAGGAGGAAGAAGAGGCCTCTCCCCCTCCAGCGGGGGGAGGAAAGAAAAGGAAGGCTGCCCCAACTGGGGAGGCCGGGGGGTCCAAGAAGGGGAAAACCCTTCTTCCGGACTACTCCACCAACGCCGACGACGGCGAAGAGGAGTGGCCGCACAGGGCCAAGCCCCTAGCGAAATCGTAAGTTTTCAGATACCAGAATGACTCATGGCGTTCCTTTATTGCATAGCTTTTCCTAATGCCGAATATATTTATGCAGTCCGCCCAAAGACGGGCTCGACACGTCATCGAGCGGTTCTCTGGATTCGTCGGATGTGAATAGTACTTCACTTCCGGCCGCCTCCTTCCCTCACCCTACGTATAACGCCGAGGTGTTGTCCCAGGAGTCTCCAGGCCAGGAGGAGGTGGTCCTAGAGGCGTCGCAAGGCAACCTCTCGGACTCCAGGTGCCCAGGGGACAAAGCTCCCAAGGGCTCCGAGTCTGGCCCTAGGCCGGACACCGTTCCGGAACCTTCAAAGGTTCCGGAGTCCGGCAGGCGGCCCCCTAAGAAGAAGGGCAAGCCTACAACGCCGGTGACCTCCGCCCAACCGAGGGCACCGGATAACTTGCTGGAGGTGCTTAACAGCGCCTCCATCGACGAGGAGCATCATACTGTAATGAGTACGGTGATCCAGAAGGTTCAGTTCGCCAAGAGCGGGCTGACCGAAGCCTGTGCCAGCCTGTTGACAGGCTTTGAGGTATGTAAAAAATATGTAAAAATATTACCGCATAGATAGTAGCCCCTGATGCTCTTTTTGGCGTTCGGAAAGAAAAGCCGAATAGAGGATCTAATAATATTCGCAGGAGTCTAACAAAATTAAGTCAATATGTGTATGTAGGCTTCACTGCTGGCGTCCGCCGCACTAACTGCGGAGGTCGACACGCTGAAGCAGAACCTCGAGCGGTCCAAGCAGGAGCTCGGCCTTGCCAAGAAGCAGCTCGAGGACAAAGAAGGTAAGAGATACCTTTTTTAAATGTATATATATATGGTGCAATTGCAATAAAATGACATGATTAATGTGGCTATTGTAGGGGCCACAACTGAGGTGGCAACCCTTAAGCAGGCGCTGTCCGAGGCTGAAAAGAAGGCGGCCACAGAGCGCACCGAGCGGGAGAAGCATGAGGTGTAGGTTGGCGAGGTGCGGCGAGAGCTCCAGGCTCTCATGAAAAAACATGAGAGTTTGGAGCTTGACTCGAAGACGCGAGAGTCCGAGCTCGCGGCGGCCATTGAAAATGCCAAGTCTGCCAAGGCCGAAGCCCAGAAGGCCCTCTAGGAGGTGGAGGCGATGAAGAAAATAGCGGCGGGTAAGGCATTCTTTATGCAAAGCAAGCACGTGAAAGTGAGTTACTTGTTACTTACCTGAATCCGGAGCTCTCCAGGAGCATTCGCAGATTTGCCCCGCAGCGTGCCAGATGCCGCTGCCTTCTACCGAGCCGAGGAGGGAAGCTCAGCGGAGAAGGTGTTCTGGTCTCAGTATGCTGAGGCCGGACACCCTGTGCCCTTGAGCGACCAGCTGAAGCAACTGGTCGAGCTCCACAAGGTGGCCGAACAGGCCATGAAGGGCCTCATAGTTCGGCTGTGGCCTGGAGAGGCTCTGCCTGGGAGCTACTTCGGGCTGGTGAGGCGGCTGGTGGAGGCCTGTCCAAGGCTCGAAGTCATGAAGCGCTCCGTCTGCATCGAAGGTGCCCGTGCTAAGGTGCATTGGGGCAAGCTGGATGCGGAGAAGCTTGTGAAGGACGGGCCGGTGCCGGGCAAGGAGCATCGCCACCCCGAGATGTACTATGAGGGCGTCTTGAAGCGTGCCCGCCTTATGGCGGACGAATGTTCAAAAGATGTAATTTTTGAGTGAAACTTCCTCGTTTTGTCTTGTGCGCTGAAAACTTGTTCATATGCGCTATGCAACGCTTGTTTAATTTAAAATATTACCTTCTATGCGGCCGTTTATCAAATTTGAGAGATGGCGAGTCGTCGGCTTCTGCCCCCATGCCACGAGTGCTGGGGTGTTCGGGATAAACTTGAGCGCTCTTTTTCCCATTCTTGGCTCCTTCGAGGGAGGCGCTCAACACAACGAACAAGGCAATCGGACTATAATGCTTGAACACTCTCACTTAGCCATAGAATTCTATAATTTTAAATTTCGGCGAAGCCCCTAGTGTTCGGAAGACCGAGCTCGGGGCGCTATCCACGCCTAGGCCGGACAAAGCCGACTCCTCGCTTTATGCAGCATAAGACTTTAGGGACTCGAAAACCTCTCGAACAGCGACCAGCTCTCGCCTCATCATGACAGTCAGTTTTAGCTTTCTCTCCTAAGGTGCTTAGCCCAGCTCAACTGGGGCACAATCGCAGTAGTTCTCCTAGTGCTACCTTAGCCGATATAGCGGAACGTAAGGTACCAAAACATAGGAGCCGCGCAAACCAAACTATTGACCCAAGACATGATTCGGAGCCGATGCATATAATGCCATAAGTTCGGGGTGCCGCACTTGTGAAAGTGTTCGGACTTCTCACACCGTGTTGTGGGGTACTTAAGCCCCTGGCGTATTGGCCGTACCAAAGTGTACGGGTGCAACATGTCATTAATGAAAATATATTCGTAAAAAGGGTAATGCAATAATAGACGGGAGCTATGCATTGTTTTATTTAAAAAAGTTGCGATCAACGCCGAATGATACAAATAGTGCAATAAGCAAAAGATGGGACTATTTAACATGTCCTTTCTGGGGGCGAGCTGCGGAATGGTATGCGAAACAGGTGTATTGTTCGTTATAGAGACCACCTGAGAGTTCCATAGTGCGGCGTAGCTTTCTGCTTCCCTGCTTGTTGTATCGTTTGTGCGGCAATTGTACTGCCGGACAGACCTTCCAAAGAATGGAGTCCTGAAAGTAAGAGAAAATGAAGAAGTCAGCAGCCCCTAGTGCGGTTTAAGCCGTGTTTCGGGTGTGCCGTGATGGTGCCCCTCCCCCTTTGCCCATGGTATTTCTAGAGCGTAGTTATGCACGTGCAACACTGGTTTCACAAGTTCGCGAGGGCTGGGGTTGGGGCCGCATTGCTACGCTCGCTCGGAACGTGCCAGGCGGTCTTGTTGTAGGTTACTCCGGGCGCGCTTGACGGTGTCCGGACGTTTAATGGCCGGATTGAAGAATTGCCTTGAGAGGCTGCTTTGTACTTCCGCTGCGAGAGCCGCCATATGCTCCTCCGTTCGGAGAGAGCGTTTGGTGTTTCCATTGACCGTGATGATTCCTCGAGGTCCTGGCATCTTGAGCTTGAGGTATGCATAGTGTGGCACTGCATTGAACTTTGCGAATGTGGTTCGCCCGAGCAGTGCGTGATAGCCACTACGGAACGGGACTATGTCGAAGATTAACTCCTCGCTTCGGAAATTATCCTTAGATCCGAAGACCACTTCAAGTATAACTGAGCCTGTACAGTTGGCCTCTACACCTGGTATGACGCCTTTAAAGGTCGTTTTAGTGGGTTTAATCCTCGAGGGATCGATGCCCATTTTTCGCACTGTATCCTGGTAAAGTAGGTTCAGGCTGTTGCCGTCGTCCATAAGGACTCTAGTGAGGTGAAATCCGTCAATAATTGGGTCAAGAACCAATGCGGCGAATCCGCCATGACGGATGCTAGTGGGGTGGTCACTTCGATCAAAAGTGATCGGGCAGGAGTACCATGGGTTGAACTTTGGGGCGACTGGCCCTAACGCATATATGTCCCTGAATGCACGCTTCCGCTCCCGCTTGGGAATGTGGGTTGCGTATATCATGTTCACCGCCACACTTGTGGGGGGATACCCTTCTGTCCATTATTGTTCGGTGGCCGGGGCTCATCCTAGTCATCGCTCTGCAGCCCCTTGTCTCTGTTTTCGGCATGTAGCTTGTCTGCCTGCTTGAACACCCAACAATTCCTGTTGGTGTGATTGGCTGGCTTTTCGGGGCTGCCGTGTATCTGGCACGAGCGATCGAGTATTCGGTCCAAACTGGATGGGCCCGGAGTATTTCTCTTGAATGGCTTTTTCCGCTGACCGGATTTAGAGCCTCTGAATCTGGCGTTAACTGCCGTATCCTCAGCATTGTCACCGTTAATGCGGCGCTTTTGCTTGTTGCGATGTGACCTGCCACTTCTGTCCTTGGTATCCGAATTACCAGGGCTCTTGGTCATGTTATTGCCGCGAGCTAGCCAGCTGTCTTCTCCTGCGCAAAAGTGGGTCATAAGTGTCGTGAGGGCTGCCATAGATTTTGGCTTTTCCTGTCCTAGGTGCCGTGCAAGCCACTCGTCACGAATGTTATGCTTGAAGGCTGCTAGGGCCTCTGCGTCCGGACAGTCGACGATTTGATTTTTCTTGGTTAGGAACCGTGTCCAGAATTGTCTGGCCGATTCCTCTGGCTGCTGAATTATGTGGCTTAGGTCATCGGCGTCTGGTGGTCGCACATAAGTGCCCTGGAAATTGTCGAGGAATGCGGCTTCCAGGTCCTCCCAACAATCAATTGATTCTGCTGGCAAGCTGTTAAGCCAATGCCGAGCTGGTCCTTTAAGCTTGAGTGGGAGGTATTTGAGGGCGTGTAAGCCATCACCACGGGCCATGTGGATATGAAGGAGATAGTCCTCGATCCATACTGCAGGATGTGTTGTGCCATCGTATGATTCGATGTTCACGGGTTTGAAACCCTTGGGGATTTGATGATCCATTACTTCATCTGTGAAGCATAGTGGGTGTGCGGAGCCTCTGTATTGGGCTATATCACGATGCAACTCAAATGAGCTTTGTCTACTGTGTTCGGCCCAGCCGGATTTACAGTATCCGGCGTGACGATTACCATCTCATGCCATGGGGCGCCCACGCGATCCGTAGATCGATCTTGTTTGCCTTGCCTTGTCCTCCAATATATCTCGCAGGTCTGGCGCGGTTCCCCGTGCCTTGGTATTTTTTGAGCATCGCCGGGGTGCGGTTTGAACGGAGGGCCATGAGGCCTCTCTGTCACGGCCACGAGGTGGTCGATCGGCCGCGTCATGCGTTGGTGATGTAGGTTTAAGTGCTTCCACCTCTAATCGGGGTAGCAGCCTGCGCTTGTGGTAGCTCTTGGAGGGGCGTTCGAGTTCGTACTCTTCGGCCGCAAGGACTTCAGTCCATCTGTCGGCTAGCAAGTCTTGGTCACCTCTAAGATGTTGCTGTTTTTTCTTGAGGCTGCTCGCCGTGGCCATATGCCTGCATTTGAAACGCTCTTGTTCGACGGGATCCTCTAGCATGACAAATTTGTCGTCGTCGAGGCTTGCCTCGTCTTCGAAGGGAGGCATGTAATTATCGTCCTCCATCTCTTTGTCTACCGCTCTCTCATGAGGGCTGGCTTCTCTGTCCTCCTGTGCGGAATCCTGCTGGAGGGGGTTGTCCTCGGCACTGTCCGGGGTGTTATTATCTCCCATGCCGGAATCACCGTTTTTGCTCTGCCGGGATTTAGAGCAGCGCCGCTGACGCTGGCGCTTAGGCTGCTTCTTGGAGGGGTCATCCTCTGCTGTTCCATCGCCACTGCCTTCTTTTGGGGTGTCCACCATGTATATATCATACGACGAGGTGGATTTCAAGTGCCCTATAGGCGCTGGTTCCTGTTCGTCTCCTACATCGTCGTCCATACCGTCGATGTCTTTGGAGTCGAGGTCGAGCATGTCGGTTAAATCATCGACAGTGGCTACGAAGTGGGTGGTGGGTGGGCTTTGAATTTCTTCGTCATCCGCATCCCAACCTTGCTGACCATAGTCCGGCCAGGACTCCCCTAATAAAGAGAGAGACTTTAGTGAGTTCAGAATATTGCCGAAGGGCGAGTGCTAAAAGATATCGACGGCGGTAAATTCCATGACCAGCGCCCAATCGGATTCGATTGGCAAGGGCGCGGGGGGTTCGGAGTCCGGAGAGGAGTCCGGCACCTTGGAGCCACGGGCCTCGCAGAGAATAGGGATGGTGTTCGGCTTGATCGCCGTAGAGATTGCAGCCCCCGAGGCGGTGTCCAACCACTCGTACTCGATCGGTGTAGTCGGCTCCGAGCTAAGGGTCGGAATGGACATGGATGCGGCCTCCAAGGCACTGTCCGGTAGCAGAGCTAGATCATGCCCTTCATGACAGTGCGGCGCGCCCAACTGTGGCTCGAATCCGTCGAAGATCAAGTCTCCGCGGATATCAGCCATGTAGTTCAAGCTTCCAAATCTGACCTGATGGCCAGGGGCATAGCTTTCGATCTGCTCCAGATGGCCAAGCGAATTGGCCCGCAGTGCAAAGCCACCGAATACGAAGATCTGTCCGGGGAGAAAAGTCTCACCCTGGACCGCATCGCTGTTGATGATCGGAGGAGCCATCGGGCCTAAAAGCGACGAGACAGAGGAACTCTCAATGAAAGCACCAATGTCGGTGTCAAAACCGGCGGATCTTGGGTAGGGGGTCCCGAACTGTGCCTCTAGGCGGATGGTAACAGGAGACAAGGGCCAAGATGTTTTTACCCAGGTCCGGGCCCTCTCGACAGAGGTAAAACCCTACTCCTGCTTGATTGATATTGATGATATGGGTAGTACAAGAGTATATCTACCACGAGATCAGAGAGGCTAAACCCTAGAAGCTAGCCTATGGTATGATTGTTGTTCTGTCCTATGGACTAAAACCCTCCAGTTTATATAGACACCGGAGAGGGCTAGGGTTACACAGAGTCGATTGTAATGGTAGGAGATCTACATATCCGTATCGCCAAGCTTTCCTTCCATGCCAAGGGAAGTCCCGTTCGGACACGGGACGAAGTCTTCAATCTTGTATCTTCATAGTCCAGGAGTCCGGCCGAAGATATAGTCTGGCTATCTGGACACCCCCTAATCCAGGACTCCCTCAACGGCCACACGAAATTATATTGCAAACAGGCTTTGTTTTCATATTACAAGGCAGGGGCAACACGAATACATTTATTCAAATACAATGTCCTGCGAACATTGTGCTGCTGCAAGTCGAGACCCTTCTATGACATCCGCGAAATAACGCTTGGGTGTGCGGTGCTCCTTACCCTCCGGTGGCCCTCTGGCCACTTCAACGGCATTCATCTTCGCCCACCACATCTTGCAACGGGCGAAGGCCATGCGGGCACCCTCGATGCAGACCGATCGCTTGATGATGTCTAGATACAGACAGGCTTCCACCAGCCGCTTCACGAGGCCGAAGTAGCTCCTGGAATAGCTTCGGCTGGCCACAGCCAGATTATCAAATCCTTCATGGCCAGTTAGGCCACCCTATATACCTCCACCAACTGTTTCAGCTGATCGGTAAAGGGCATCGGATACTCTGGCACAACATACTGTGACCAGAACTGCTTTTCCATGGAGCTGCCTTCTCCAGCTTGGAAGAACTCACAGCATCAGACAAGCTGCGTGGCAGATCCGCAAACGCCCCTGGGCAACTCCGAATCAAGGTTAGTAAAAGGTACTTCCTCTCTGCATACTTGCTTTGCATGTTAAATGCCTTACCCGCTGCGATTTTCTTGGCCTCCTGGATCTCCTGGAGAGCGCCCCGGGCCTCATTCCGCGTGGCCCCCTCACCCTGGCGAACCTTGGTAAGTTCGGTCTCTCGGACCGATGCCTCGCGCTCCAAGACTTCGCACTTGTTCACCGCGTCCTGGAGCTCCTGCCGGACCTCCTTGACCCAGGCCTTGAGCTTTTTTAGGGAGGCTTACTGCTGGACAACCTTCTCCTCGGCCTCGCCTAGGGCCGTCCTCAGTGCCTCGACCTCGGTCATGGCTCCTGAACATATTACGACACTGCGGTCAATAAACAACGCCTGTTCTTTTCGAACACACAGCAAGTTGTCACTCACCTTGCTTCTCCTGGAGCCAAACCTTAACCTCGCCGAGCTTGTTATCGGTCCACTCCAGCTTCTGCCTCAGTTCAGAGACTTCGTCAGCATGCGAGGTTGCAGCCAACAGTGACGCCTGCTCATTCATAGATATTATGTTAGCCTCCTATAACAAAAATTTGATCCTCTGTCCGGTTTGTCTCGCCGAACACCGGACAGTGTCTCAGGGGCTACTGTCTACACAGGGTTATTCTCTTTCTTACCTCGAAACCTGTTAACAGGCAGTTGCAGGCTTCATTCAGTCCACTCTTGGCGGACTGAACCTTCTCGATAACCGCACCCATAAGGACACGGTGCTCGTCCATGATGGAGGCGCCTCATAGAGCCTTCATCAGGTCATCCGGCGCCCCTAGATGGACAGGAGCCACCGGTGGAAGCAGCGCACCCCTTCCTTCAAAGGGGACTGCTCGCCCGACTCCGGAGCCATATGGGCCTCCGGAATCACATTCGGCTGAGGGACAAACTGGATGCGGCCCTCTTCGCCAGTCTCCATGGGGATCGGCTCCCCCATGTGTCCGGCAGTGGAGGTCTCGCCTTGTGGCGCCTCCCGGACAGCATCCTGGGCTCCTGCCAGGTTCGAAGCAGTCCTCCGAGACAACACTTCATTGTCATCCCTGGCCCCGGGGGAACGAGCAGGCGGTGGCGACATGCTCGCGATCTCCGACGAAGCCAACGAACCTCCAGATGAGGATCGCTGGATAAGGTCGCGGGCCGGACTGCAAATAATACATTTAACTATGTCAAGATAATGAAAATAAAGGGCCATATATGTGCACGAGCGAGCCATGTCACTTACGATGCATCCTGGGGTTTAGTGCGGGGGCGTCGTTCCGGACAGCTGTCAACGTCCCATGCGGTGTTGACCGCTGGGACGCCTGTCGGATCACGGGTTCCGGCAGAACCTTAAGGTTCGAACTCTGGGGTGAGCGCGGAGATCGTGCCCTCTACCTCTCCGTCTCGAAAGGATCTAACTACTGCAAGAACCACACAAGAGACACAGAGTTTATACTGGTTCGGGCCACCGATGCGGTGTAATACCCTACTCCAGTGTGATGGGTGGATGGCCTCTTGGGCTGATGAGGAAGAACAGTACAAGGAAGAACAGCCTCGCGAGGGTCTGTTCTTGGCTAGGGGATGAACTGTTGGAGGAGTTCGATTGCCCTGCTCTCTCTCTCTCTATGTTTGCCTCTAGATACTGAATCAGGTCTCCCTCTCGTCCCCCTACCCTGGGGGTGGCTAGTCCTATTTATAGGCAAAGGCCCTGGGCCTCTTCCCAAATATTGAGCGGGAAGGGCGCCAACAATTGGCCAATTTGAAGGGGAACATCTGGTACATTTATCCTGACTAAAGTTGGTCTTCGCCTGCCAAAGGCCTTGTGGTGACGCCGTCCTGGGCTCCATGGTGACCTCCTTCCCACCGTTGGACTGGTCTTGGTCTCGTTGCACCGAAATGGGTGCCTTTGCTTGATCCTCTCGCCTGCGCTTGCCCCATTTGCACCAAAGAGGAAAGGGAGACGCTGCGCAGGCTGGCGCCCGCCTGGCACCCTTGGTCGTCATGGCTTGCGACATGGGCACCTCGTGAGGTACCCGCCTTGATCTCTCCGCCTCCTCGCGAGCCAGCCTAAGGAGTCCGTGCTTGAGGAAGCGCCGTATCGTCCGCCTCGCGAGGCTTGGCCCCTCGCGAGGGTCTTGAGCCTCGTGTTGATAAAGATGGGCCACGCTGGGCCCCCATTCGAGCCACGCCGCAGGCCGTAGGCATGCATGTCTGGGGACCCCCGTTCCCAGAACGCCGACAGTAGCCCCCGGGCCCAAGGCGCGCACGGACTTGGCCGTGCAGAGAGGCGAAAGGGCAAGGGCGTAGCGCCGCGGGCCCTAACAGCCTGCGGCCTTGGGCGCCGCGTGGCGGTTTATTGGACGTGGGCGTCTCTGCTTCCCCACGACGCCTCGACGATCGCACGGATTGGACAAGTCCCTGCATGCAAATCGTGTCATGATTACCTGTGATCGTGGAGGCCGACGGTTGGCCTCCGCCAGCTATAAGTATGGCACCGCGCGTGCCCTTCCAGTCCATCTCCCATTCCTTTCTCCTTCGCCTTGATTCTTGCTCCGCCTTGTCATGATGGCTCCGATTCGCTGGTTCTCCGCAGCGGAGAAGGGAAAGGCTCCTCAAGAGGGACCTGACCCGCTCCCGCCGAAGAAACGGCCTGCCTTACGCGGCCAAGACGAGGAGAACCGCCTGGTGGTGCTGAGGCCTTGGTACGAGCGGCCTCCGCCGGGATTCCCGCTTCCCTTGTATGCCCACGCCGAGGGCCTTGAAAGAGGAGATGCCGATCCCCTCGGCCAGCGCCGTCGCCGGCGCCGGAGGGTCACGAAGGTGTGGGTCGTTCCTCCTGGAGTCCATGCCGAGGGCTCCTCCCGCGACCTCGTGCTCCACGCCGCCATGCCTCCGCGGACTTGGATTCGCTTTCCTCCCTTCTTCGCCTCCGTCTTCCCGCGGGGAACACTCCTGGAGCTGTGGCTGCAGCACGCTGACTGCAGCACTCCTGCGACCGAGGCAGAGGTCGCGATCACTGCCCCGGGCGAGGTCTTCATGACTCGCAGCTGGGGCGAAATCGCTCGATGCTGCAGAACGAAGGGCGCCCTCACGATCCACCTGGAGTATGACGGCGCTTCGGTGATGTTCTTCAAGTTCTTCGACGCGAACGGTCGCTGGCTAGAGTGCTGCCCCAGGGGAGGCGGCCAGGACCTCGCTATGGCGACGGCTGGGCCCGCCAACCGCCCCCTGGACAGCTCCATGAGCGACGGGAGCGCCGGAGGATCCAACGATCCCAGTGAGGTCTTCGCGACGCCGGAGATGAGCGACGACAGCTACGAGCCTACGAGCCAACGCCGCTCCCGGAGCAGGGCAGGCTCGCTCGGTCGCCGCTGGTCTTGATCTGTATGGGGTTGGCGCCGGTGCTTGACGGCCCACTATTGATGATGGCATCTTTTGCAAGGGCACGTGTAGTTAGAACCCTTTAGGATCCGTTCCCTGCGAGGAATCACATTGTGCCCCATAGGGGCTTGTAAGGCGGATGTGATCCTTGTTGTTAATATGTAACCCTTGCTATGGATCTGTGCGAATCGCAATTCCGTCATAGTTCGGTCTTCCCTTTCGCACCTCGCGAGGGCTTAGTGCTCTGCGTCGATAGGTCCCAGTCCCAAGGCGGCGTCAGCCGTCGCTGGTATGCCAGGTTGTGATGCCGTGGTCAAGGCCAGGAGGTGAGCGATCCGGGGTCCGGTAAGAGCCCCTGAGTCGCGATGCTCAGGAGGTCCCCTTTGGCGCCCAAGCAGCCGTCGCTTGGTGAGAAAGAGAAGCAACGTTACTAGTACAGAGTCGCTTTAGGTGCGGGGGTAGTGCCACGGTAGCCAACGCTTTGGATGGTGACTGATCTTGAGAATCGGAGATTGCCCCCAGCGCGTCGTCGGGTCCGGAGGGTAATTTTAACGGAGTTGCTTGACGAGGTCCTCGCATGCCCCTTCTCCCTTGCCTCTGCCCCCCTTTCTGCTCTACGTCCTCGGGTCCCGGCCCTCGAGCTTGTCTCAGCCGTCGCTGGTATGCCAGGTCGCGATGCCGTGGTCAAGGCCAGAGGGTGAGGGCTGGAGAGCCAGTAGGAGCCCGGAGTCGCGATGCTCAGGCACCCCCCCTTTAACGTGCAAGCGGTTTGCGCGGGCGAGGGTAAAGGAAACGCCGTGAGGGCCTTGGCTAGCACAGCTTCCTCTAAGGATCCTGCAGATTCAATACAGAAAGAAGATGGGGCTGCCATGGCAGTAATTAGCTGATTGTTAGTCGCTCAGGAGCTCGCTGGTTGGAGCGGGTGAGGTGTGTCTGGGCACCCGTGAGCCAGCGCGGGACTCACAAGGCCCTACCTCTAGGCGGGTTGCGCCTGGCGCTGGGCCGTATCTTGAGATGTGTTCCTGCAAAATCTGGTTAGATGCTGGCACTCTACATCCTCGGGTCCCGGCCCTCGAGCTTGTCTCAGCCGTCGCTGGTATGCCAGGTCGCGATGCCGTGGACAAGGCCAGAGGGTGAGGGCTGGAGAGCCAGTAAGAGCCCTGAGTCGCGATGCTCAGGCGCCCCCCCCTTTAACGTGCAAGTGGTCGACATGAAGAAGAAAAGGTGCCGTGGATGGCATCAAGTAATCAAGCATGATGCATAATTGGAAATAAACGCGGAAGGGATACATGCCGCTGGGCCTAGCCCGAGTGGCCTGGGGATGATGCAGTCCGAGGGGCGCCCCCAGCAAAGCAAGCTAGGGACTGAAAAGATAAAAAGGGATACATGCCACAGGGACAGACCCACGCGGCCTAGGAATGACGCAACCCTGGGAGGGCGCTCCCAGCTGGGAATGAAAGTTGAAAGATGTCACCTGAAGATGTCGTTGGTGCAGTGGCGTTGGTGCAGCAGACTCGGTGGGCTGCAGAAGCCTATCCTCACGAGCCCCCAGGCCCAGGGGCCTCGGGAGGCTCCGGGGTCACTGGTGGCTCCTTGTGAGCAGCCTCCATCTCCGCCAGGGCCGTGGAACGCCCGTCTTGTTGTGCCTCCAAGATGCTCCTCATGAGGCGCTAGTACGCCGCAGCCACGCTCGACACGCCATAAGGCATGCGAACATAGCTGTGGGGTGGACCTCCGCAGTGCCCCACTTGTGAGGGCCAGAGGCGCTCCGCCGTGGCGATCTGATTGAGCCCTGGTACGTCGACGCAAACGCGCAGCCCACCATCCTCGCCTGGATGGGGAGCCACAGCTGGTGGGCGACGGCAACCTCTTATGATCCTTGACTCATGTAGTTCTTGAATGTCCTTGCTAACAAACTCCTACTGGTCTGATCTTCTTTCCCTGGCTTCCTTTCGAGGGAAACGTGCCTCGAAGCACGCCTCCACATGGTGCCCCAGTGCCTCCCTCGTGACCTTGGCGAGGTCGGTGGCCCTCCAGGTGAGAGCCCCCGAGCCGTGCCTGAGGAGGGCGCCAGGCGTGCTTTCCTATGCGATTGAAGGAGGATCCCCCTGGGCAGACGCGGGCCTTGAAGGGCCTGCCTCCTGAGGGGCTGAGCCTGACGTTGTCTTCTTCTTCTTGGGGGTGGTCTCAGGAAGCCTCCTGCTTCCGCGATCTGGGTCTTCTAGTGACGCGGCCTGAAAGGCTCGCTCCAGGGTACACACTGCATCCTTCTCTTGACAGGGCACCGTGATGACGCCGCAGCTTCCTGGCATCTTGAGGACGTTGTAGCCATGGTGAGTCACGGCCATGAACTTGGCCAGCGCCGGGTACCCGAGGATGGCGTTGTACGGCAGGCGGATGTGGGCGACGTCAAAGTCGATGAGCTCGGTGTGGTAGTTGTTGCGGGCCCCGAAGGTGACTGGGAGGCGGACCTGCCCGATCGGGACTGTGGAACCATCGGTGACCCCGGAGAAGGGCTTGGCTGGCTGAAGCTGGTCATAGGGTACTTGGAGGCTGTTGAATGTTTCCACGGACAAGACAATGAGCCCTGCCCCTCCGTCGATGAGGGTCCTGGTGACCAGAACGTTGCTGATGACTGGGGAACAAAGCATTGGGAGGACTACGGCTGTGGCCGCGCACTTGAGCTGGTCTGCTGAGCTGAACGTGATGACGCAGGCCGACCACTTGAGGGGACGCGTTGCTTCGAGCTTGGGAAGAACTGCATTCACTTCGCGAGCAAACTGCTTGAAGATATGTTGTGAGGCTGGGGCTTGAGCTCCGCCCAGGATGCAGGCGATTGCGCGAGGCTCTTGGAAGCCCCGAGCCCCCTCGTCTTGGTGGCGGTCTTCATTCCTTCTTGGCTGAGGCGGCAACGGCGGCAGGCCTGGGTTGCCATGAGGGCGATCCTCACGAGGCTGGTCCCTCCAGTCCCCCTCACGAGGCGGGTCACGCCAGCGGTCCTCGCGAGGTTGGTCACGCCAGCCTTGACGTGGGCCACGATCTTCCCAGCATCCCGAGTTCCTTCCTCCTCCTCGGCCATAGCCCCGGTCAGCACGGTCAGGGCGTTGGCCGACTCTTCCTTCTCGCACAACGTGGAGTTCTTGGCATTCATTGGTGTTGTGGGTGTGGAGGTCGTGGTACACACAGTATCGGCTGCCCCTGGAGGATTCGGGCAGATCCTTTCCCCGCTTGGTGTCCGGCTCTGCCACGAGCACGGCAGCCCCCTTGCGCTTCACGTCCTTGGCCTTGGGCTTCTTCTCTTCTGGGTCTGCGGCAGGCAGCTCGAGGAGGGATAGGCGTCCCTCCTCAGCTCTGGCGCACTTGGTCGCCAGGTTGAACAGCTCCAGGGAGGTGCAGAGGTCTTCATGCATCACCAACTCCTCCTTCATCTTGACGTCGCGCACGCCATCGGAGAAGGCCGAAATGATGGCTTCTTCGTACACCCTGGGGATCTTGAGGCGCGCACTGTTGAAGCGCTGGATGTACTTTTGCAGGGTCTCTCCAGGTTGCTGCTTGATGCGGCGCATGTCGCTCACGGCGGGAGGCCGGTCGCGGGTACCTTGGAAGTTGGCGATGAAGCGAGTACGCATCTGGTCCCTGGAGGAGATCGTGCCTGGAGCCAGGTTCAGGAGCCAAGTGCGAGCACCTTCCTTCAGCGCCATGGGGAACCAGTTCGCCATGACCTTTTCGTCCCCGCTGGCTGCTTCGATTCCCAGCTCGTAGAGCTGGAGGAACTCTGTGGGATCAGTTGTGCCGTCGTAGCGAGGAGGCAGGTCCGGCTTGAACTTGCCGGGCCACGCGACGCTACGCAGCTCGGGGGTGTAGGCGCGGCAGCCAGCGGTGTCCGTGGGAGGTTTTGGTTGAGGGAGAGCTTGGCCTTGTGGGTCCCCTTGCGCTGCAGCTGGGAGCAGCGCGGGGTCTTGACGTGCCGGAGCTGGAGCGGGGTCTCGGCGAGCCGGGACTGGGAGCGCCGGGGCGGCCTCTTGCGGTCGCGGGACTTCTTGGCAGCTCCATTCTTGTTGGGCCGGCGCATGACGGAGCGGGTTACGTCCAGGAGCTGCGCGCCTTGGGGCCATGGCATCTTCTTGGAAAGGAGGCGGCCGGAATACCCCCGGGGCTTCATTGCCCATGCGGGGCGGAGTGCGGCGCAGCGGTGCGGAAGGCGCGGGAGAGCCCCCTGCGGTGCGGACGAGCTCGGCGACGCGGTCGAGCCACTCCTCGTAGACGTCGTTGACGGGGCGGTAGCGCAGGAGCTCGTTCGCCGCGATGATCGCAGCTTGAGCCTCCAAGGGCGCGCGAAGCGCGTGCGACGAAGAACCGGCCGGGGTGAGCGACGGAGTGGCGGTGCGGCCATCCCGCCGTACGGACGGGTGCTGAGAGGATGCTTGCTGCTCGTTCCCCGCCGGGCCGGTGGCGGCGTTGACGGCGGGCGACGGGGAACGACGAGGACGCCCACCGACGGGGGCCGTCTGGACGGCGCGGGAAGCGATGGCGGCCCGGCGCTCGGCGCGTGCCCGACGAGCGTCAGACATGGATGCGACGGTCGAAGGAGAGCGGAGCGGTGGAAGACTGATTCTGGCGCACCCCTACCTGGCGCGCCAAATGTCGGATCATGGGTTCCGACAGACCCTTAAGGTTCGAACTCTGGGGTGCACGCGGAGATCGTGCCCTCTACCTCTCCGTCTCGAAAGGATCTAACTACTGCAAGAACAACACAAGAGACACAGAGTTTATACTGGTTCGGGCCACCGATGCGGTGTAATACCCTACTCCAGTGTGATGGGTGGATGGCCTCTTGGGCTGATGAGGAAGAACAGTACAAGGAAGAACAGCCTTGCGAGGGTCTGTTCTTGGCTAGGGGATGAACTGTTGGAGGAGTTCGATCGCCCTTCTCTCTCTCTATGTTTGGCTCTAGATACTGAATCAGGTCTCCCTCTCGTCCCCCTACCCTGGGGGTGGCTAGTCCTATTTATAGGCAAAGGCCCTGGGCCTCTTCCCAAATATTGAGCGGGGAGGGCGCCAAGAATTGGCCAATTTGAAGGGGAACATCTGGTACACTTATCCTGACTAAAGTTGGTCTTCGCCTGCCAAAGGCCCTGTGGTGACGCCGTCCTGGGCTCCTTGGTGAACTCCTTCCCACCGTTGGACTGGTCTTGGTCTCGTTGCACCGAAATGGGTGCCTTTGCTTGATCCTCTCGCCTGCGCTTGCGCCCTTTGCACCAAAGAGGAAAGGGAGACGCTGCGCGGGCTGGCGCCCGCCTGGCACCCTTGGTCGTCATGGCTTGCGTCATGGGCACCTCGTGAGGTACCCGCCTTGATCTCTCCGCCTCCTCGCGAGCCAGCCTAAGGAGGCCGTGCTTGAGGAAGCGTCGTATCGTCCGCCTCGCGAAGCTTGGCCCCTCGCGAGGGTCTTGAGCCTCGTGTTGATGAAGATGGGCCACGCTGGGCCCCCATTCGAGCCACACCGCAGGCCACAGGCAGGCAATTCTGGGGACCCCCGTTCCCAGAACACCGACAGTCCCCATTCGAGCCACGCCGCAGGCCGCAGGCAGGCAAGTCTGGGGACCCCGTTCCCAGAACGCCGACAACGCCCTTCCCCTTCTTGGACGTTTCCACCTCCAGACGCGTCGAAGCCGCCCTGTTCTTCTTCCTCTCCTCAGGGGGAGGGTTGTTCTCGTCCTCCTCCTCCTCTTCCTCGTCATTGTCCTTAGGGACATAGGAATGGGCTTCGTCATCTTCGTACGTCACGTCCGAAGTGCCCTTGTGATAGGGACCACTCTTGGTCCCCTTGGTCTTCTTCTTGACCTTCTTCTCCGGCGCCTTGTAGGGCGCCGGCACCAGCATCTTTGCTAGATGCGGGATGACCGGTTCTTCGGGCAGCGGGGCCGGACATTGAATCCGCTTCGCCCTCTCCATCCAGTCCTGAAAAAGCAATGGTAAACTCAGACGTCATCCTAGGAACAATTAAGTTAGGGGATACATGAGAAATGACATACCTCGCTGGTGGGGTGTTTACAATCGTGACCGCAGTCTGAATCCATGGCCGGTGGCTTCTTGTTGCCCTTAAAACGCAACTTACATGCATCTTCGTGGGTGGTTTCGAAGAGCCTCACCAGGGTTTGATGCTTCTTCGGATTGAAATCCCATAGAGGGCGGCTTCTGCGCTGGCATGGGAGAATCCGGCGAACTAGCATCACCTGGATTACATCGACGAGCTTGACGTCCTTGGCTATCATGCTCTGGATGCGCGTCAACGCTATTAGCTCATCGGGCGAACACCAATCTAGACTCTTCTCGACCCAGGAGGTGAGTCGAAGGGGAGCACCGGAGCGGAATTCGGCAGCCGCGACCCAGGTGATGCCACGGGGTTCTGTGATGTAGAACCATTGTCTCTGCCACTCCTTTACTGTCTCAACGAAAATTCCTTTCGGCCAAGAGATGTTGGGTAGCTTGCTCACCATGGCTGATCCGCACTCCGCGTGCTGGCCATCCACCAACTTCGGCTTCACATTGAAGACTTTGAGCCACAACCCAAAGTGGGGATGGATATGGAGGAAGGCCTCACACACGACTATGAACGCCGAGATGTTGAGGAAGGAATTCGGGGACAGATCATGGAAATCTATCCCGTAATACATCAACCCGCGGACGAAAGGGTGGAGCGGAAACCCTAGCCCGCGGAGGAAATTGGGGATGAATACTACCCTCTCAGTGGGCTTCGGCATGGGGATGATCTGTCCCTCGGCCGACAGACGGTGGGCGATCTCCTTCGCCAGATAACCAGCCGCCCGAAGCTCAGTAATGTCCTCCTCCTTGACGGAGGAGACCATCCACTTGCACTGGCCTCCGGATCCGGACATGGTTGCTTGAGTGGAGATAAGATGAGAACTTGGGCGCTGGAGCTCGAGATCGGAAAGGCGGAGACAGAGAGAAGGCGTGAGAGGGGAAGAGCGAATCCTTATCCCCTTATAAAGGCCCTGAATGTCAAGCACCTCCTCGCTCGCCTTAAGATTTGCCTATTCCCAAGGACCGTATAAACGACACAATTGGATTACCCATGCCCACATTGATGAGAATCCCGCAATGAGGGGGCATGATCTCTTCTATGACAGGACGTGCCAATGGCAACCGCATCTTGAAACATGGAGCGGCATACGAAAAATGGTTCGAAGTTGTGACCGGTCAGGCGTGATGTCATGCTGCAAAAAGGTTGTCCGCGGATGGAACTCCTGTAAAAATATATTCTCTCTGCAGTTGTGTATGGTGTGTGACAGGTCCGGATACTATCATCGCATCCGAAGACTATCTTAGAGTTCAGAAAAAGGGAAACCCGCCTTGCAATGCTGAAGACAATCTGTGCGCCAGACTCCTCATCATTGAAGCCAGGTTCAGGGGCTACTGAGGGAGTCCGGGACTAAGGGGTCCTCGGGCGTCCGGCCTATTATCCATGGGTCGGACTGATGGGCCGAGAAGACATGAAGGCCGAAGACTGTACCCGTGTCCGGATTGGACTCTACTTGGCGTGGATGGCAAGCTCGGTGACCGACTATGAAGATTCCTTCTTATGTAACCGACTCTATCTAAACCCTAGATCCCCCCGGTGTGTATATAAACCGGAGGGGTTAGTCCGGAAAGGACATACACATTACCATAGTCATATAGGCTAGACTTCTAGGGTTTTAGCCATTACGATCTCGAGGTAGATCAACTCTTGTAATACTCATATTCATCAAGATCAATCAAGCAGGAAGTAGGGTATTACCTCCATAGAAAGGGCCCAAACCTGGGTAAACATTGTGTTCCCCATCTCCTGTTACCATCGATCCTAGACGCACAGTTTGGGACCCCCTACCCGAGATCTGCCGGTTTTGACACCGACAACCACCACCATTTTATGAAGTGCTTCCATCTTGCTTTATTTCCCATGAATTGTGTTTTTGCGGTTACACTTCAATCTCACACCGCTAACATTGCTTCATCCTAGTGGAACTGCACAAATTTGATTGCACGTTTACTGACCATGTGCTACTGTCATGACAGTAATACTAATGCTACTGTTCTGCATGTTAATCTAGTGGCAGTGTTGATGTGATGGGATGCTGCTTACCTAAGGGCACTTTCACATTGTCAATGTAGTGCCAATTATAACACGATAGATGCTGTTGTTGATCATATGCCACTGCAAATAACTGTCACTATTTAAATAACCGTATTTCGTATTTGCACAAACAGGGATGTCTGTCTCCATATCGTTTCTAACTGTGCAATCAAAAGTACACACCTCGGTTTTAGTATAACTGCACAAAATGAGACGGCTATTCCTAGCTGTCGTCCTCTAACCACCAGTGTTCCAGGTATTCCTACATTGGTAGTAACTAGGTAGAATGACCAAGGCAATCTAAAAGAAGCTGATTCGTACGTTTTACTTCCTGACTGCAGTGCAGGGACGAGCGAAAACAACTGCAATATATTGAAGGGATATAAACCGATCAAGCAAACACTGCGGCATTTTTCCGAACCCAAACGACAAGCTATGGGAGAGGAGCTAGCTAAGTGCGAGGCCGGATTCATCAGAGAAATAAAACACCCGAACTGGCTAGCAAACCTGGTGATGGTACCAAAGAAGGATAAATCCTGGTGCCTATGCGTCGATTTCAAAGACCTCAACAAGGCCTGCCCTAAGGATCCCTTCCCCCTCCCTCACGTCGATCAGATTATTGATGCAACCGTAGGACACGACTCACTGTGTTTCCTCGACGCATACTCCGGATACCATCAAATCAAGATGAAGGAGTCCGATCAAGCCGCAACGGCATTCATTACCCCATACGGGCCTTTCTGCTTCAACACTATGCCTTTCGGGCTCAAAAACGCTGGCGCCATCTACCAACGCATGATTCAAACATGTCTGGAGAAACAAATTGGCAAGACAGTTGAAGCATATGTGGACGACATAGTCATCAAGAGTAGGCACCTCGAGTCACTAATACACGACTTACGTTTCACATTCGACAACCTCCGTACATATGACATCAAGCTCAATCCGGAAAAGTGTGCTTTCGGCGTTCCCGCCGGAAAACTGTTGGGCTTCATCGTAACCAATAGAGGAATTGAGGCCAATCCAGCCAAAATTCTGGCTTTGTCACAATTGGCTATACCAACTGACCTTAAACAGGTCCAAAAACTAGCCGGATGCGTGGCAGCTTTAAGCTGCTTTATCTCTAGATTAGGAGAAAAAGCATTGCCACTGTATCGCCTTCTCCGACGCACTGACCACTTCGAGTGGACGGATGCGGCAACGGCTGGACTGGAAGAAATAAATGCCCTTTTAGCAAGTAACCCAATCCTTGTCGCGCCGAGAGTCGGCGAACCAATGTTATTATACATCTCCGCAACGCACCAAGTGGTGAGCACGGTGCTCGTCATCGAGCGAGAGGAGGACGGACACAAATTCCCGCTTCAGAAGCCGGTATACTACGTATCCACCGTTCTCACACCATGCAAATATCGATACCCTCATTACCAAAAGATAGCATACGCGGTCTTCATGGCATACCGGAAGCTGTGACACTACTTTCAAGAGTGCTCGATCATGGTGGCTTCCTAGGTACCACTCAACGACATAATAAACAACCGCGATGCCACGGGCCGGATTGCCAAGTGGGCCATTGAGCTCCTTCCATTCGACATAACATATAAACTCTGCCGAGCCATTAAATCCAAAGTACTGGCTGACTTCATCGCCGAATGGACAGAGGCCAAACTCCCTAAAGAGTACGGCACATATTCCAACTGGGTTATGCACTTCGATGGTTCCAAAATGCTGGCGGGATTAGGGGCGGGCGTTGTCTTAACATCCCCCACTGGAGATGCGGTTCAGTACGTACTCCAAATATTATACCCAGACTCCAACAATGCAGTTGAATACGAGGCCTTATTGCATGGTCTTCGGATGGGTGTCTCCATGGGCATACAACGCCTGGAAGTGCGCTCGTACTCAAACCTCGCAATATCTCAAATAAATGGAGATTTCGATGCCAAAGATCCAAAGATGGCGGCTTACCGTAACGCCGTTCTAAAAATTTCGGCCCGGTTCGAGGGGCTCGAGTTTCATCATGTGGCTCGACAAAGTAATCATGCGGCGGATGTCCTTGTTCGCATCGGCGCCAAGCGCGACCCTGTCCCACCTAACATCTTTCTGGAAAGGCTTTTCAAGCCATCCATGGTGTGGAAAGGGGAGAGCGGCAACACCGGTCTGGATCCGACCATAACCTCAGATTCCAAACACACAGATATCATCGGGGGCTCAGCCACCGAAATAACACCATCGGCCCATCTTATCATGGCAGTCATTGCCCCATGGACCGAACCTTTCTTGGCCTACCTTAATAGGCGAGAACTCCCTGAGGATCAGAATGAGGCTCGCCGCATTATCGGGCGCTCGAAAGCCTACAAGGTTCATGACGAAGAACTCTACAAGAAAAGCACTACCGGTGTACTTCAAAGATGTATCTCCGAAGAAGAGGGGCGGCAGCTCTTGGCTGAAATTCATGCCGGTCTCAGTGGTCACCACGCCGCGGCTCGGGCCCTTGTAAGCAAGGCCTTCCGTACAGGTTTCTATTGGCCGATGGCCCAAGCAGATGCACAGGGCCTTGTCCAACGTTGCGTCGGATGCCAGCTTTTCGCCAACCAAAGCCATATGCCACCCACCGCTCTACAAACAATCCCCATCACTTGGCCTTTCGCCGTCTGGGGGCTTGATATGGTCAGACCCCTTAAAGGAGGAAGCCGTAAGAAAAAGTATCTGCTGGTCATGGTGGATAAATTCACTAAGTGTATAGAGGCCAAACCAGTTAAAACGGCCGAAGCCGGACGAGTGATAGACTTCATATCCGGTGTTGTGCACCGTTATGGTGTTCCATACAGCATCATCACCAATAACGGCTCCAATTTCACAGCTGATGAGGTGAAAACCTGGTGTGCTAATCTGGGCATCAAGCTCGATTACGCCTCTGTCTATCACCCGTAAACAAACGGTCAAGTCGAATAATCCAATGTTCTTATTATGGGCGGCATTAAACCCAGACTAGTGCGGTCTTTGAAAGAATCAGACACGCACTGGGTTGAGGAGCTCGACTCCATACTCTAGGGGTTGCGGACCACGCCCAATCGCACTACCGGATATACACCTTTCTTCATGGTGTACGGCACAGAGGTTGTGTTACCCTGCGACATTATTCATGACTCACTCGAGTGCGCATGTACGAAGAGAGAGAGGCCAAGCTCGATCGGCATGACAGCTTAGATGCCCTGGAGGAGGAGCGCGACGTCGCAAAAGCCCGTCCCGCAACAGCAGGCCCGCAGATACCAAAGCAAAGAAGTGCGGGCCAAGACTTAAAATGTTGGTGAACTCGTTCTACGCCCTTCGGAGAAGAAAAAGGACAAACTCAAGCCCATGTGGGAGGGTTCCTTCATCATTGACGAAGTTCTCACTGGAGGAGCGTACCGCCTGTGTGATGCATCAGACAATCGCCTAGAGCCGAACCCCTGGAACGCGGCCAGACTCCGAAGATTCTATGCCTAGCGTCGAACTCTTTGTTCGTCTCCTTCTCCCTATTGTTTCATTATTTTTCCTCTCTTTTCTCTTTTCCTTTTTTAGCCTTAAAGCTTTCGTACGGCTAAAACCGTGCACCTATGATGTACACATCCTCAAATATGTACGTCCATTATACCTGGGGGCTTCTGGCACAGAAGCTTATTTTTGTTATTTTCCGAGCATCAAGCTCATCACATATGCGTTTTTTTCCTCATATGTACCTTTTCTTCGCCATTATATGCATCGATATGACTTAAGTTTTGGCCAAGCTGGGTTGCCTGGCTCCTGTGCTTATGCCCTACGTTCTCGTTAGTTCGGCTAGGGCATAAATAGAGCACCTCTGCTGTCGGGGATATACCCCGCGGTGTAAACCGGCCGGAAGTTAACCCGGCCGGACTTGGCGGTTTATCTGAAGACCTGCCCTGACCTTGGCGGTTTACAAGCAGCCCGCTTGGTCGTTATGACTTACTGGTAACCCGGCGGGCGGATTAGACGGATGACAAGGCCCAAGGCCCAGAAGGCCGGTTCAACTATGATGGGTCGGTTTAAGAGGAAAGGAATATTTGCCTTACAAGGAGTTAAGGCCAGGACTTGTATCCGGTTTGTATTAGAGATAGACTAGTCCTAATTCTAATAGGACTCCACATGTAAACCGCCCCTTCAACATATATAAGGAGGGGCAGGGCTCCCCAAAGAGGGGAACGAGGAACGATCTTTAGGGCTAAACATAAAGAGCCGGTTTACGGCGTCTCCCTCGTGATGATAATGAGACCTAGCCTCAAACAGCATGTAGGGCTTTTACCGGATGATGTTTCCCGGGGCCCGAAGCTGTCTAAATCCTTGTCTTGCGTGTTGATCCGCCCTGCGTCTCTCGTCCCACTCAACCCCTCTCAAACTACCACATAGATGCGTTGGCCTCGCGACTAAGTCCTGACACTAAGGACATCTGCCGTGACAATTCCACGAGAGTTGGCGCCCACCGTGGGGCCAGGCGCACGGTGGTGTTGAGCTCTTGGAGGGATTTTTTCTAGGGATCAAGGAGCTTGTAATTTTCAATAAGAAGAAGAATCATTGCGGAAGAACCACAAATTGCCAAGGAAGTATCCACGGGCGTGTCGTCTCACATGCAAAACTGTAGTCAAACTGATCTTGACCCAGAGAAGGATTCAGACGCAGCCGCAACCCGGATCCAAAACGATTCAACACGGTATATTTTTCCTGGTCGGTTTACTGCCTTGCAGAAAAGCTGATTCGACGCGCTGTTGAACCGCCCCCGGGTTATCTCTGAGGCACCGGATAAAGACAACGGTACCTCAAAACCGCCTGGCCTCTTTCTATTTTTTCAATCCGGACCGGGTCCTGCTCCGCATCTGTTTCAGATCCGCCACTACGTCAAGAGTCGCCATCACCTCTGCCTCAACTACTATGATCTGAGGACGCGAGCACGGACGAATTGAACCTTGCTACTACTACTTGTTAGGAGAAACGGAGCCAAGTCATGCTGCGATCCACATGCAACTACTAGTGCAAATACTACGTCAGTTTTTGTGCTTGGATTAATCCGTTCGGGTCAGCCATCTACGCTGAATCGCCGAAGCTCCAGCTCTGAACTGCCATCACGGCCGTCGCCTCCATCTCCAAAATTGCCTCGGCCTCACTTCGCGACTGCGCCTCGAGACCACCCGCGCCGTGAGCCGCCCGGCCGTGCAGCCACCTACCGCGATGGTCCGCCTCTGCCTTTGGTTGGCCTCACGCCCCTGACTCCCCTCGTTGTTTGTCCATGGCTCTGCCCTGCTTTGACTGCTGCGCCTGTGCGCCCGTCCCCGAGCCGCCCGCTTGATGGCTCGACTCCGTCTGGCCGCCCTGCCGGGTGCTCCGGCTGGGACATGCACCCGTCGAGCGTGCACTGCTTGGAGTAGATGGTCACGGATTGGTATTTGTGCGTGAAGCTACGCGTATTATATACTGGAGCACAGGGAGTACTAGTCGAGGCTGATTTTCTTTCCATCGGAACATTCACATGGAGGAGAAGTGCATGTACGCATGATTGGTTCAAAGGCCATTATGCCAAACACAAAAAGGAGCACGGGTCTTAGTGAGTTGTTCTCTTAATCTCGTCGCTTCTATCATTTGGGTTTACATCAAAGACGCCGCGTCATCAGTGTCAGTAAAGCTGCCCAACGAGGAGGCATGCACGTTGGTCAGAGGCAATAAAGCACAAATATCAGGTGATATTCATCTAAAGTTTATTTTTCTTAACACATATTGTTTTTATCAAAGAACAATTACTTGGTCTTGTAATATTTTTACAGGATCATTACAAAAAGGTGTCGCCTAAGGGGGCGCGTCAACATCGCTTTTGCACTGGTGTTTGTCCGTGCTATGATGCTCAACGGATGCACGTGCAAGTTGCCGCCCCGATGTTCGGATTACATCCTCCGCACCTGCGGTCGATTCGTGCGTCTGCACCGGTTAAACAACATCACGTTTGACTCGCCGTCCGCGCCGCTTTACCACGCCATGGACGACTCGTCCATCTGCCCTCATGGCGGTTCACGCGTCCGCACCGGTTCACGAGTCCGCACCGGCTTACAATGCCACGACCGACTCATCTGTTGTCTGGGCGAATCAGGACAATTGGTCATTACAAAGCCGATGGACAGATCATGGATATATAAATCACGTAATTACTGTCATGTGCTACCATATGACCGTGCCACAATGATCTAAGAATATATGTGCAAGACGCCGCTACTGCGGCCCGGACTACATCGATTCACCGGGACCGTGCTTGCAGTTGCCTCGCCTGACCACGCCTGCGATTGACTCGTTCGTCCGCGTCCGGCCGGTTTACGCCGCGGTGGATATTTTCTGGCTAACATATCAGGTGAAATCCATCCATTATATTTTCATAATATGTATTGCTTTCTTTAAAAAGAGCAAATACTCTGGCTTGCAAGTTTTCCAATGCAGGACAAATTGTCTAATGCAAAAAGGGGATTATTATATCGCTGAGCTATTGGATAACCCGTGCCGGTTTATATCGCGATCCAGTCCGCGTCAACTCGTCAGGACCATGCGAATTACCCAATAGCGCGTGCACAGGCTGCCATCCCCCGCAGTCCGGTCTACATCAACATACCGGGCCGCACCTGTCTGCATGAGCCATTTATTGAGTATGAACAAGTCACAGCTTGGGTAGCCCGGTTTTCTTTCAAATTGGAGGCAAATTATCATCAACCACCGTCTGCACTGGATGGATCAATGGACAGGCGCACAAGTCGCCGCCGCTACAGTTTGGTTAACTTCAAGTCACCAGTTGGAAGGAACCATTGGCCGAGTTGCTGACACGGTTCAAACGGGATCATTTACAACCCACCGCAATCACCTCAACCTTCTGTGGATTCACGTCGTGCTGTCAACATCAATGATATACAAGTTATGCCGGTTTATATCACGGTCAAATATGGAGAGTCTCAAGCCAACTCCTCGAGTCACCTTTGAGACTCGGGGGCTACGATGACATGACTCAGCAAATCTTGCCAGTTTCAGCCGGTTTAAGAAACCCAGGACGATGGAGGGAAAGATAACCTGTCCCGGAACTGCTGTTATATTGATGAAAATTTAAAGGCCGTCAGAAAATTTCCGGCTTAGAAAGTATATGACAGTTACGAAATCCCGGCTCAATGAAGAAGATTCAGGTCATCAGAAAGGATTCCGGTTTAAAATCCGGCTCAAGGGAAGTCAGTCTCATTGAAGCTCTCAAATATCCGGTTTACGATCCGGTTCAAGGGAAATCTATTCTCCCACAAAGCTCTGAAGCGCTCAAATCCGGTTTAAGAATTTCCGGTTCAAAAAGGAATTAACCTCTTGCAAATTCGAGTTTAAAGGCCGTCAGAAAATTTCCGACTGAAAATGAAGATTCCGGTTTACGATCCGGTTCAAGGGAAGGATGTCTCTCACAAAGCTTTGAAGCTCTTAACATCAGGTTCAAAATCCCGGTTCAAGAAGAATTTATCTCTTGAAAAAAGTTGAAAATTACCGAAGAGGACCTGCTGCCATGATGCGCGGTTCAAACATGGGTATCCTGCCTTATTGGCCTAACATATTATTGATCACTTGGGGGCTCGGTCATATTTGAACCGATGCAATACCTCTTGATCGGCGAAAGCCACCAGATCACTTGGGGGCTCGGTTATATTTGAACCGATGCAATACCTCTTGATCGGCGAAAGCCACCAGGTCACTTGGGGGCTCGGTCGTGTCCGAACCGATGCAATACCTCTTGGCCGGCGAAAGCCACCAGATCATTTGGGGACACAGTCACGTCTGAACCGGTCACGCCTCTTGGTCGGCCTACGGGCCTTAGAGTCATTTGGGGGCTTGGTCGAACCCGAACCATAGCAATGCCACTTGGCCGGCGTAACGCCACGCGTCATTTTGGGGTCCTGGCTGACTGACACCATCGCTACGCCTTCGGGGGGCTTGGTTGCGCCTGACCATGGTAATTCCATCTGACCAAGCTCAGTAGAGCTCTTCTTTTGCAAAAAGTTGTTGCCATTGCTTTTGCTTTAATAGCCTTTCTTGAGAAGTTGCTATTTTATTTGCGTTTTTTGAACCGACAGTATTTTGTACCGGTTCAAACAACTAAATTGGCGGAACACGGTCCATTTTTAGACCGGAGATTATCTGCCCGGTTTGATTTTCGGTTACCATCCTATTATGGAGTAAATCGGTGTTTATCAACCCGGCTCGGCTTTCAACTACAAGTTGTGAGTACATGATCAAGTTATAATCCGGAGATTATCAGCCCGGTCTGGTTTGACTACAAGTCACCAGTATTATATATGGTTAATCCGGTGTTTATCACAGCCCGGTACGGTTTTATCATAAACCGGCACAATATGGAAGGAGTTATCATTACTCAAGATTGGGATTATCACTCTTACTACAAAAAGTTGGTAAACCAACGATGTGATTCAATGTCACAGGTATGATATATTTCATATTTTTAAGTGCAGCCTTGGTTATAAACCCAGGTTATATGTTGGGCATTATGACCCGTCCGGCGGTAAACCGCCAGGACACTTTAAACTTGTTGTATGTAGAAACAGGTTGAATAACGCATGGTTATAAATTATCCGGTGTTTATTAAACCGGTCTGGCTTTGGACTATAAGTCGCCAGTATATATTTGGATTGCGCCATAGGAATCATGCGCTTATAAGTTATTGGATTATATTATTCAAATAGCCAAACTTGGCTAAATTTTCATTATGATATTGGATGAATAATGTTTTCATACCAGATTATATTATCTTGAATAGCCATCATGGCTGGATTTTTATTATGGTTATCAATAACCAGTATTATAATTAAGGTTTTCAAAGTCGCTTTAGCGCAATGGCTATCATATTATCAATGGATATGATTTATTCTACAATTGAAGGAATAGTCCCGAGTCGCTGCAGGCTTACTACCCGGAACTTGGGGGCTACATTGTTCAAAGTTGAGATTCAAATATGCAAGTCTCATGTCGCTGCAAGCATGCACCATGACACTTGGGGGCTAATGCAAAGTCATTTTTGCTCATCTTATTAAAGACCCAACTCATCACATCGTAATGAGCTGGCCCTTGGAGGCTACCAATTGCTCCTGTCAACTATTCAAGGTACAAAGCTTTTTATCCATTATATTGAAGGGTTCACTGCTCAGTTGGTAAAGCACAAGGCTCTTAACCTTGTGGACGTGAATTCAAGCCTCATGATGGGGGTTACATCATATGATGTTATTTTCATTGAAGTATATATATATCAAAGTCCCAGCTCAATATTATCTTACTGAGCCGGCCCTTGGGGGCTACATTGGTTGAAGTTTTATGGGCATCAATCAATTACAAGTCCCAGCTTGCTGCAAGCATGACAACCCGGCACTTGCGGGCTACAGGTATTATATTATTATCGAAGAAATATTTTCAAATTCTCTGTTGAGCAAATTAGATTGACCCGGCATCACCAATCATTATGACCCCGTGGCTGCAACCCGGTGTCATCAATAATCATAAACCGGTGTCTGCAACAATCATGAACCGGTGTCTGCAACAATCATAATCCGGGGTCATCGGTTTTTATAACCCGACCATTTGGTAATGTTAAACCGGCAAGTTTTCAAGACCGGGATCATCTTCAAACCGGCTGAATATTAGATGAATATTTCAAGACCAATATTTCTTAAACCGGCGCTTTGGAAGCCGACTCAAGTGGATTATTCTTCACAATATTTTTCTATGAGAAAGCAATGTCAGCAATTTGAGTATGAAGCTGGTTATTAACCCAGATTTTTCTAGAAGGAGGGAATAACAAAGACTTAAGGATGATCAGTGCCGGTCTACAAGAATTCTTAACCCGGAGCACAACCTGTCAAATTTGTGCTGGTATTTATTTGCAGCATAAGTTTACCATGGATAAGTCCAAGCTAAACTTGGGGGCTAATGTCGGGGATATACCCCGCGGTGTAAACCGGCCGGAAGTTAACCCGGCCGGACTTGGCGGTTTATCTGAAGACCCGCCCTGACCTTGGCGGTTTACAAGCAGCCCGCTTGGTCGTTATGACTTACTGGTAACCCGGCGGGCGGATTAGACGGATGACAAGGCCCAAGGCCCAGAAGGCCGGTTCAACTATGATGGGTCGGTTTAAGAGGAAAGGAATATTTGCCTTACAAGGAGTTAAGGCCAGGACTTGTATCCGGTTTGTATTAGAGATAGACTAGTCCTAATTCTAATAGGACTCCACATGTAAACCGCCCCTTCAACATATATAAGGAGGGGCAGGGCTCCCCAAAGAGGGGAACGAGGAACGATCTTTAGGGCTAAACATAAAGAGCCGGTTTACGGCGTCTCCCTCGTGATGATAATGAGACCTAGCCTCAAACAGCATGTAGGGCTTTTACCGGATGATGTTTCCCGGGGCCCGAAGCTGTCTAAATCCTTGTCTTGCGTGTTGATCCGCCCTGCGTCTCTCGTCCCACTCAACCCCTCTCAAGCTACCACATAGATGCGTTGGCCTCGCGACTAAGTCCTGACACTAAGGACATCTGCCGTGACAATTCCACGACATCTGCGATTGTTACTGCAGGGTCATCCGGTTGTGTACTTCGGACTGGGTGAACCGAAAGCTAGCGTTCTTAAGGGAATATTCGGTCGGAGGACTAAAGATGTTTTTACATTCATTCCACTATAAACCCCCAGATGTTACGTATACTGCGATTTTTTTCAATCACAGTTCGAACATGCACATTAATGCATGTACTCCCAGGGAAAGGAACCCTTAACGTAACTATTCTCTCTAGAAGATGTTTCTTACAATCACAATGTAATATAACATAGCTAGCCGGATACAACTTGTCTGTTCAAGCAACTATGACCCCTACGCCTGGTTTCCACGCATACCCCAGTCTATTTTGCCGCTCAGGTGTCAGGACCCCGATCCTAAGCCACATCGTTCCAGCATATAACACATCATATCACTTTGCGGCCTCACGCACGGTACTCCCACGGGTGCCACCTTACCTGGCCCGGGACCGTTTGCGCCTTTTGGCTCACGTATATGATAGTGTCGCTAGCATCCATATGACAGAGAACCCGGGCCGACATGGCTAGTCGTTAACCCAAGGCGGCACTAACCTATGAGGACAGGCATACATGAATCACATCGAGCATGTCGGTCAACAACGTATAAATCCGGGCTATAGCACTGGGCTAACGGGACTCCGGTAATCCGGGCTGTAGCAGGCTAGGCAGGACTCCAGATAACACCGCGTGACATTTCCCCGAAGGGACAGACATAGGAACGAAGTGAAACACATGCCGGCCAGTCAAGTGTTCCAAGCAGTAGTGCTGGGCTAGCAGGACTCCGGTGAACCGGGCTGTAGCGGACTACGATCGCTCAGAAGCACTAGACTACATTTCCCCATATGATAGGCTGCCAAGGATAAACAACTAGATAGTCGGATCCCACACATAGCAAGCATTTCAATCATACACACAATATGCTCGATATGTGTAGATACAACATGGCATCACAACAGGACTCTACGACTCAAGTATTTATTCATTAGGCTCCGAGGAGCGAGATATTACAAACATGGGTCTCATGACCCAACATTCAGAGCATACAAGTCAAACACATGCGGAAGCTTAACATGTCTGAGTACAGACATCTACAAATGAAAAAGGCTGAGAAGCCTGACTATCTACCAGATCCTGCCAAGGGCACAAGATCGTAGCTGAGGTATCAAGCTAAACGTCGAAGTCCAAGCGGTACTGCTAGCGAGACTGATGTCTCTCTGCAAAAACATAAAATAGGCAAACGTGAGTACAAACGTACTCAGCAAGACTTACATCAGAACTAACTACATATGCATCAGTTTCAATAAAGGGGGTGGTGGAGTTTGACTGCAGCAAGCCAGCCTTGACTCGGTGGTTAACCTGAACTACGACTGCAAGTAACTCTTTTGAGGTGGCGCACACGAGTCCACATATTCACCATATCAATACACCACTATGGATCCGCTCCCGTCTCCCTACGAGAAGGCCATCCATAGCACTCACGCTTATCTTGCGTATTTTAGAGTATCCACTTTCACTTGTCTATGAACTGTTATAGGCAACCCAGAAGTCCATAACCGCGGACACGGCTATTCGAATAGATGATGTTAACCCTGCAGGGGTGTACTTCTTCACACACGCTCTCACCACTTACCGCCGTTTACACGACATGTACTCGGCAACCTTCAAGCGGAAGCCCAGCGAGGGTGTCGGCCACGGCCTACCTAAACACTCAAGTCTCTAGTCCAGGTTTATCGCCTATCCGGGTTCCATCCATGAGGAGATCCGGCCGGAGTTTCGCTCACAGCCCCAAACGATGTGTACAGGGTCCGAGACACCAAACGGGCGCCCGGCTGCCCGGCCACGTGCCTACCGCAACACAGCCCACCCCTACGGTCAGCGCTGCGTGCGGCCCCCAGCATACTACAAACACCAGAAACTACTTTGCAACTCCTGGACAGAGGACAAGGGTGATCAAGAAGCCGAGAGGGTCCATTGGTTTCAGGCCCAATGCGTGGTAGTAACTGTTTCATGGATCACAAACACAGAACTCAGTTCCTGAGGACGGCTTCAATGAGACAACCCACCATGTACTCCTACATGGCCTCTCACCAATACCTTTACCAAATCGTGTTCACACACTTAGCTCACACACAATAGGACATGTTCAACACCATTCCGATTCATACCCGATGAATCAGACCCGACTCAACTCTAAGCAGTAGCAGGCATGACAAACAAACTTGTATGAGTAGGCACATCAGGGCTCAAACAACTCCTACTCATGCTAGTGGGTTTCATCTAATTACTGTGGCAATGACAGGTCATGCAAAGGATAAAGGGGTTCAACTACCGCAGCAAGTAATAGTTGAATCGTTGTTGTCTTAATGCAGTAAAAGAGAGCAGGAGCGAGAGAGTGGGATTGTATCGGAATGAACAAGGGGGTTTTGCTTGCCTGGCACTTCTGAAGATAATATAGTTCTTCATCGGTGTCATCGATCTCGTCGTCGAAACATCGTCTACTGAGAGGGGACGGTTACCGGCAAACAAGGAAGAAACGCAATCAATGCAATGCAACAATATGATGCATGATCATGACATGGCAATACGATGTGTTTTGACTAATGCATACTAGGACAGGTTGATTTGAACCCATTTGAATCAAAGATTCAAATGTAAGCTCATGTATGTAGTCATAATGGTGCATTATCTTGTTTCACCTAAACAGCAAGGTTAAAGTGTTCTAACATGCATGAAAATGGTACAGATGGATAGATTGGATTTTTATGATCATTTTTCATATATAATTTATTTCATTCTGAGCTACGGTTGATTTTATATGAATTTTAGAAGTTTTAGGCATTTTATGGAATTTCCTGAATAAAAATAAATCCAGAAATAGCATTACTGCGTCAGCACTACGTCACTGTGATGTCAGCAGGGTCAACGGCGTGGTCCAGACCAGTGGGGTCCACTGGTCAGTGACACAGCGTCAACAACGGAGGCTGACATGTGGGTCCGGTCAACATGTGACGTGGCAAAGTCAAAATGACAGGTGGGGCCCAGTGGATTAGTCTAAGTTAAACAGGGGAATTAATCTAACCTAAACAGGCGCATGGGCCCACATGGCAGTGGCTTAAGGGGTTGATTAGAGGGGTCATTAGCAGCTAATGACGGACATGTCATCATCACCGGCGTCTTAACGCCGGCGACCAAATCCGCGGCGGTGCGCACCGGAGTGGCTCGGGGTTCACCTCCCCGGCGCCCAAACGAGCAGCCGAGGGCAGCTACGGGGAGCTGGAGCTCACCCGCATCTAGCGCGGCAAGTGGTGACAGCGGGGACGACCGGAGTTGAGCGCGGCGTCGACCTCGGCGGTGGCCGGAGTTCGGGCGAGGTCGGGGTTGGCGCTAGGGGGCACAGCAGGTCGAACGGGTGGGCGCGCCCGGATCCTGGGAGAGTGCTGAGCACGGGGCAAAGCTCGGGTGTGGTTGGCGGAAGCTATGGCCGTGGCGGCGATGAAGCATGGCGGCGGCGAGCTTCGGACGCGGTGGTTAGTGAGGCTAGAGGAGGAAATAGACGGCGGGGAGAGAGGGGTTTGGTAGGGGAGCTTACGGCGAGGTCGAAGCGGAGCTCAGCAGACTCGGGGGCGCGGAGGAGACGGCGAATCGGATGGCGACATCCGGCGGCCGTTGTCGGAGAAGAAGGCCACATGCGTCGTCATGGGGCCGTCCTGGCTAGTGTAGCTCGGCGAGGAGGAAGGAGAGGATGCGGCGATGCTCGTGGATACGACAGAGGGGCGAGGGGGTGGCTGTTGCTACGGCAACGACGAGCGGCGGCGACGGGCGCGCTCGGTGGTCGCGTGGGAGAGAAACAGAGAAGGGAGAGAGGTCCAGGGAGAGAGAGGGAGAGGCCCGGGGTGTGCGTGGAACCTCCAGGGTCGTCCAGGCCGTCGGGGGAGTGAAGCAGGCAGGGTGGAGGTGGCCTGCGCGTGGCCAGCAGGCGGCGAGCGCGCGCCCCTGCCTTCTGGCGCGAGGTAGGGGGTGACCGGCGCTGGCCAGCCGGCTGGGCCGGCACAGTGCCAGGCCAGCAGTGGCCCAGGTAAAACCCTTTCCCTTTTGTTTCTGCTTTATTTTATTTCTGTAGGTTGGTTGCATTTCTAAAAATACCTGGGCATCTCCAAAATTCACCAAACTGCACATGGCGACTACTTGGAATATATCCAGCATGGAACATTTTAGTTTGGGGTTATTTGAGCATTTGAAATATTTTATATAATTTAAATGCCCAAACTCAAATAACTAAAGATTTAATCCAGTGACCACATATGTCATGAAGAATGTGCAACACCTCTGGTTATGGTTCATAGCATTTTTCCAGAAATGATGAACATTTTAAAAGCCATTTGGAATCAATGAAAATATTTTAGTTGAACCTAGTGAAATTCATTTAGTGCTAGGGTTTCAACAATCCCCATTTCAAATTTTCTTTGGAATTTTAAACATGATGCATGGATGCAAACAAAGGTAGGCAAGGCCTAAACTGGGGCTGTGACAGCTCACCCCCACTAAACAAGAATCTCGTCCCGAGATTCAAGTCGTGAGGTTAGAAGAAAGGAGGTCACAACTATCACGGTCTCCTCGATCCAACTGCCCTTCTCGAAGAAGTAGCTTCATTGCATCATATTGATCTTGACGTCCTTGCTTTTGAGATCTTCATCCAGCACGATGGTGACAGAAAGAAACTCTATAGGAAACGATCTCCTCGAAGATCGAGCATTCAGGATTAACTCGTGGAATGAGATGTTGGAACATCTTGAGTTGAGGCACAAAACGCATCGTGAGGGACGGAAGAACAACAACGAGGTTTGATTTGATGGGCAACAATTCCACACTTAGAAAGATGGTGGATGGTGTCAAGGTGGCGAGGAAAAAAATTTGCCATGATTCCGTAACGGGGCACCTCAGGGAAGGTGACTCGAAGAAATATTCCCTTAAGTGGCAAAAAGAATTACTTTTGATACTGAGATCATTGGAACTCTTTATTCCAGCCTAAGGCAATCACAAACGATCGTTTGAAGGAGTTCGGAAAGGTGACATACTCGGACTAGGTTGGATGATGTGGACTACGTTGTTGAAGACAACGCAATGAATGATTTTGCTTATCACCGGAAATGGATGGAACCCAAGGTAGAATGGCACAACAGCGGTGCAAGCTGGGAACAAAATGCAAATGTTGGGAATGATTCTGGTAACTGGGAGATAACTCAACAGTCGAGAGCAATTCCACTGTATGAATGGTTATAGCATAATCGAGGAATACTAATAGCACAAGAGTCCCTAAGGAACAACTTCTAAAATAATTCGCACAAGATCCTCACGGAGAAGATGGTGAAATTGACCAGTCAAGATGCTACAATGATAGATCTTCCGGCTAGGTGTGTCGGTCAGACCATCAACCTTGTCAGGACCTACATAGTAGATCTTGGAAAAGTTCCAGCCATCATATCTGCCTGAGATTCAGATCTGGCTGGTAACAGGATTTTTCAGACAACATGTCCAGAAAAGAAAAGGTTGCAACACAAGTCGACGAGATAACGTTGCGAGACTCTCGGGAGATGAACTACGATAGCGAGCTCCAAAACATGAGCTGGTTCTGCTAAACACATGTAAACACGCTGTCCCAGACAAGCATGACCACACGGTAGTCTTACAACAAAACACTACCGAGTTCAGGTGGGGGAACCATCATCTAGGGTAACGAAGTCTTGTGCATGACCTAGGATTTGCACAACAGCTCCTTTTCCTAGAACAAATCAGTCAGTGGCTTGGTGTGCTAGGGATTACCACGGAGTGGAGGTAATTAATCTACCAAACCATAGAATACTTTGCACGTATGCATGCCTGACTTGGGATGATTCCAAGGAAAACAAAACAAACCTTTCTCGAATCCACGGCGGCAACTTGCCTCAAATGCACATGAACTAGAGGAAGTCACTTCTTTCATCCAGGCATAAGCTTCATGAATGGAACACGAAGGCAATGCTTCCAAAATTTCCAACACTAGCTTAATGTTCAACATGAATCACGGGGGAGACAAAATGCTGCTGATGGGCTCAATAGCAACTCATCGGGATTTCCATATCACTGGACTTCCACCATCATGTGAACACGGTGATAGTATTGGTCAGACCAAGAGATGTAATGGTGTATGCTCGAGGGATCAACCACGAGTAAGACAACATTACGAACATCGTTGGTTCTGATTTGACTTGACGATAGCCCATACTCAAGTCAAAGTTTTGACAAGACAATACATCCAACAACTGATCACGAGGACCAATTGGTGAAGATATCATCTTTCTTCAACACACACCACAAAAGATATCCCTTAGGGATGAGCGTGGTAGGACAAGCTTTTATCTTCCAACTTTCTAAGTTGTTGTTAAGCTTGACCAACTAGCTCAGGGGTATCCAACATAGATTCTTGGAGAATGGGTGGTTTACAAGAAACCAACTTGATCACGAACTTAACATAGCGGTCAGGTGACAACCAGGTAATACTTCCGAGAAGATCTTCGGAAAATCACGAACCACCGATATGTTTCTAAGCCCGAGAACAATCTTGCCTTTCAGAGCAAGACGATATGATCAAATAAGCAAGGGATTGAATAATCCTAACTCATTGATCGAAGAGTGCACCAGAAATAAGGACTAGGTAGCACGATCAATCTTAGGATGATGATTTAATAACCAACACGCTAAGAATGAGAATATTGTCCATTTACTACCAAGCAAGGAGTTGCTCGGAGTATTGATTTCACACATCACAATTCACTTGTCGGCATTCCGGTTACAACAACACGAGGGCCGAGGAATGAATGACGATGGTGAGAGTATCACTGTATCAAAAATTCATAAGAGGAGGTGCAATTCTCATGATGTTCCTGACATAAAGTGGGTAATACTTCAGGGTAGAACAGAATCAAAGCTTGATTGCCTTTGATCTGCGGAATACAACTGCTTTGACCCACTCCTAGATATGGATGGGGTACTGGAGTTTGTTTCTCCTAGTCATTCCAGAATAGAATGGCTTGACGGACCACAAGAATAATAGGCATCGGTGAACACGAATGCACAACTATTCCTGACTATCAATTGATAGACGAAGGTCAGAATATAACTGAAGGGGGGAACAACTCAAAGAACATACGATTTTCTGAGTTGTGGATGCATAGGCGAGTATGTTGAACCAAGTTCGACATATTTCTTCCGGATAACCCATGCAAAGAAGGTAGAACTGGCAGATTCACAATGCAGAATGGAGAACTCATCAAGAGCACTCTGGTTGTGATCTTTTGGTTCAGAGAACTTCTGCCATAAGCGGTTCGTAGTATTTGGAAGAAGAAGATACCACGTACCTCGAGGACTATCGCAAAGGTTACTAATATCTTAAGGGAACTAGCAAATACTAACAACATGAAGTAGGGTGAATCACGGGTTCGAAAACCCAGGAGTAGAATACCTACTACTAAATGGCATCATGGGATGCTTTCAAGAATGGTGGCCAGAATTATCACATGGGAACACAAAACATTGCTAGATTACTAGATGATCCCCTAAGACACCTAGGGTCATAGTAATAATTCCAACATATATGTCGAGGCAATAGAATACCTCAACTCAGCAATTAGTGTGATTAATCTGGCCCAAAAGGACATCGGGAACATGGAGAAAGGATTTGCAAATGCATCAGATAGTTTAGAAACCTGGAATGACTCGGACAGCATAACGGCTGTAAATGCTCAAAATGATTTGAGGCATCCTGCAAAAATGGTGGCATAACCACTCAACATCACAATATCAATGTTTTGAGGCCAGCTATGAACATATAAAAGTAGTAGGAACTGAACTGAGGCTTGAATTCAACAATCCTAGGCAACTATGGTTTAGTAACACGTCATCCTGAGAGATAGAAGAGAAGGCCTAGTTCTTAATCCCCGTAGAAGAGAAGAGGTTGACTCAGATCAGAAGGGCATAAGGTAAAGAAGTAAAAAGAGCCTTACGTTCCCTTCCCACAATCAATTCCCTTATGTAACTAAAGCATTTCTAGACTCAACTTCGACCAGTTTGGCTTGGTAATCCTACAGGCAGTCAGGCTCTGATACCAACGCTGTCAGGACCCCGATCCTAAGCCACATCGATCCAACATATAACACATCATATCACTTTGCGGCCTCACGCACGGTACTCCCACGGGTTCCACCTTACCTGGCCCGGGACCGTTTGCGCCTTTTGGCTCACGTATATGATAGTGTCGCAAGCATCCATATGACAGAGAACCTGGGCCGACATGGCTAGTCGTTAACCCAAGGCGGCACTAACCTATGAGGACTGGCATACATGAATCACATCGAGCATGTCGGTCAACAACGTATAAATCCGGGCTGTAGCACTGGGCTAATAGGACTCCGGTAATCCGGGCTGTAGCAGGCTAGGCAGGACTCCAGATAACACCGCGTGACATTTCCCCGAAGGGACAGACATAGGAACGAAGTGAAACACATGCCGGCCAGTCAAGTGTTCCAAGCAGTAGTGCTGGGCTAGCAGGACTCCGGTGAACCGGGCTGTAGCGTTCTACTATCGCTCAGAAGCACTAGACTACATTTCCCCATATGATAGGCTGCCAAGGATAAACAACTAGATAGTCGGATCCCACACATAGCAAGCATTTCAATCATACACACAATATGCTCGATATGTGTAGATACAACATGGCATCACAACAAGACTCTACGACTCAAGTATTTATTCATTAGGCTCCGAGGAGCGAGATATTACAAACATGGGTCTCATGACCCAACATTCAGAGCATACAAGTCAAACACATGCGGAAGCTTAACATGTCTGAGTACAGACATCTACAAATTAAAAAGGCTGAGAAGCCTGACTATCTACCAGATCCTGCCAAGGGCACAAGATCGTAGCTGAGGTATCAAGCTAAACGTCGAAGTCCAAGCGGTACTACTAGCGAGACTGATGTCTCTCTGCAAAAACATAAAATAGGCAAACGTGAGTACAAACGTACTCAGCAAGACTTACATCAGAACTAACTACATATGCATCAGTTTCAATAAAGGGGGTGGTGGAGTTTGACTGCAGCAAGCCAGCTTTGACTCGGTGGTTAACCTGAACTACGACTGCAAGTAACTCTTTTGAGGTGGCGCACACGAGTCCACATATTCACCATATCAATACACCACTATGGATCCGCTCCCGTCTCCCTACGAGAAGGCCATCCATAGCACTCACGCTTATCTTGCGTATTTCAGAGTATCCACTTTCACTTGTCTATGAACTGTTATAGGCAACCCAGAAGTCCATAACCGCGGACACGGCTATTCGAATAGATGATGTTAACCCTGCAGGGGTGTACTTCTTCACACACGCTCTCACCACTTACCGCCGTTTACACGACATGTACTCGGCAACCTTCAAGCGGAAGCCCAGCGAGGGTGTCGGCCACGGCCTACCTAAACACTCAAGTCTCTAGTCCAGGTTTATCGCCTATTCGGGTTCCATCCATGAGGAGATCCGGCCGGAGTTTCGCTCACAGCCCCAAACGATGTGTACAGGGTCCGAGACACCAAACGGGCGCCCGGCTGCCCGGCCACGTGCCTACCGCAACACAGCCCACCCCTACGGTCAGCGCTGCGTGCGGCCCCCAGCATACTACAAACACCAGAAACTACTTTGCAACTCCTGGACAGAGGACAAGGGTGATCAAGAAGCCGAGAGGGTCCATTGGTTTCAGGCCCAATGCGTGGTAGTAACTGTTTCATGGATCACAAACACAGAACTCAGTTCCTGAGGACGGCTTCAATGAGACAACCCACCATGTACTCCTACATGGCCTCTCACCAATACCTTTACCAAATCGTGTTCACACACTTAGCTCACACACAATAGGACATGTTCAACACCATTCCGATTCATACCCGATGAATCAGACCCGACTCAACTCTAAGCAGTAGCAGGCATGACAAACAAACATGTATGAGTAGGCACATCAGGGCTCAAACAAATCCTACTCATGCTAGTGGGTTTCATCTAATTACTGTGGCAATGACAGGTCATGCAAAGGATAAAGGGGTTCAACTACCGCAGCAAGTAACAGTTGAATCGTTGTTGTCTTAGTGCAGTAAAAGAGAGCAGGAGCGAGAGAGTGGGATTGTATCGGAATGAACAAGGGGGTTTTGCTTGCCTGTCACTTCTGAAGATAATATAGTTCTTCATCGGTGTCATCGATCTCGTCGTCGAAACATCGTCTACTGAGAGGGGACGGTTACTGGCAAACAAGGAAGAAACGCAATCAATGCAATGCAACAATATGATGCATTATCATGACATGGCAATATGATGTGTTTTGACTAATGCATACTAGGACAGGTTGATTTGAACCCATTTGAATCAAAGATTCAAATGTAAGCTCATGTATGTAGTCATAATGGTGCATTATCTTGTTTCACCTAAACAGCAAGGTTAAAGTGTTCTAACATGCATGAAAATGGTACAGATGGATAGATTGGATTTTTATGATCATTTTTCATATATAATTTATTTCATTCTGAGCTACGGTTGATTTTATATGAATTTTAGAAGTTTTAGGCATTTTCTGGAATTTCCTGAATAAAAATAAATCCAGAAAAAGCATTACTGCGTCAGCACTACGTCACTGTGATGTCAGCAGGGTCAACGGCGTGGTCCAGACCAGTGGGGTCCACTGGTCAGTGACACAACGTCAACAACAGAGGCTCACGTGTGGGTCCGGTCAACATGTGACGTGGCAAAGTCAAAATGACAGGTGGGGCCCAGTGGATTAGTCTAAGTTAAACAGGGGAATTAATCTAACCTAAACAGGCGCATGGGCCCACGTGGCAGTGGCTTAAGGGGTTGATTAGAGGGGTCATTAGCAGCTAATGACGGCCACGTCATCATCACCGGCGTCTTAACACCGGCGATCAAATCCGCGGTGGTGCGCACTGGAGTGGCTCGGGGTTCACCTCCCCGGCGCCCAAACGAGCAGCCGAGGGCAGCTACGGGCAGCTGGAGCTCACCCGCATCTAGCGCGGCAAGTGGTGGCAGCGGGGACGACCGGAGTTGAGCGCGGCGTCGACCTCGGCGGTGGCCGGAGTTCGGGCGAGGTCGGGGTTGGCGCTAGGGGGCACAGCAGGTTGAACGGGTGGGCGCGCCCGGATCCTGGGAGAGTGCTGAGCACGGGGCAAAGCTCGGGCGTGCTTGGCGGCAGCAGTGGCCGTGGCGGCGATGAAGCATGGCGGCGGCGAGCTTCGGACGCGGTGGTTAGTGAGGCTAGAGGAGGAAATAGACGGCGGGGAGAGAGGGGTTTGGTAGGGGAGCTCACGGCGAGGTCGAAGCGGAGCTCAACAGACTCGGGGGCGCGGCGGAGACGGCGAATCGGATGGCGACATCCGGCGGCCGTGGTCGGAGAAGAAGGCCACAGGCGTCGTCATGGGCCGTCCCGGCTCGTGTAGCTCGGCGAGGAGGAAGGAAAGGATGCGGCGATGCTCGTGGATACGACAGAGGGGCGAGGGGGTGGCTGTTGCTACGGCAACGACGAGCGGCGGCGACGGGCGCGCTCGGTGGTCGCGTGGGAGAGAAACAGAGAAGGGAGAGAGGTCCAGGGAGAGAGAGGGAGAGGCCAGGGGTGTGCGTGGAACCTCCAGGGTCGTCCAGGCCGTCGGGGGAGTGAAGCAGGCAGGGTGGAGGTGGCCTGCGCGTGGCCAACAGGCGGCGAGCACGCGCGAGGTAGGGGGTGACTGGCGCTGGCCAGCCGGCTCGGCCGGCACAGTGCCAGGCCAGCAGTGGCCCAGGTAAAACCCTTTCCCTTTTGTTTCTGCTTTATTTTATTTCTGTAGGTTGGTTGCATTTCTAAAAATACCTGGGCATCTCCAAAATTCACCAAACTGCACATGGCCACTACTTGGAATATATCCAGCATGGAACATTTTAGTTTGGGGTTATTTGAGCATTTGAAATATTTTATATAATTTAAATGCCCAAACTCAAATAACTAAAGATTTAATCCAGTGACCACATATGTCATGAAAAATGTGCATCACCTCTGGTTATGGTTCATAGCATTTTTCCAGAAATGATGAACATTTTAAAAGCCATTTGGAATCAATGAAAATATTTTAGTTGAACCTAGTGAAATTCATTTAGTGCTAGGGTTTCAACAATCCCCATTTCAAATTTTCTTTGGAATTTTAAACATGATGCATGGTTGCAAACAAAGGTAGGCAAGGCCTAAACTGGGGCTGTGACATCAGGTATTCGGGAACACTCCACACCTCCGGGTCCAGAGGTCGAAGCGAAAAGGTGTGCCATGACAATCGTTTTACAATCTGGCTAGGGGCAAACATGTCAAGGAAAGTACATAGTCACTTGGACTAAAAAATTTCCTCCTCTATACCGTCTAACAGGCTATCTAACTTACAATCCTGTTGGGAATATTTGGCGGCTACTTCTAGTTGGTCATATACTAAATTAACGGGAATTTATTTCCCATCTGACCCTAGAGGTCTGACCCGTGCCATATGATTTGGATCAAGCTTGGTATACCGTCTTTTCATCATGGCCCAGGCCTCTCACGCACCTTCCCGGCAGGCCGATATCTTCCATAATCGGGAACGCCGCCGTGCTCCCTTGACTAGTTGTACAAGCTCCTCCATACTTCCTGGAGGGGAGGCGGATGGCCATAAGGCCTTGGCAACACTTTGCATCGCCTGCCGAGCTCGCTCGTGCATTTGCGACAGCTCTTGTACCAGATCGCCTAAGGATCCGGACATCTCCTCCTCGGGACGGCCAGTCAGCATACCTACAGACATAACTCTGTCAGTTCTGTTCCTCGCTGAATTACACAAAGGTAGGTTTGAACAAATACTAAATATGGCGCCTCGCAGCCTCTTATTTTCCTTCATGGAGTCAGCCAGCTGGGCCCGCACATCTTTCAGTTCTTCACCCAGTTGGGTATTGGTATCCTGGAGTTTGTTTTTCTCCTCCCTGGCCCGTGTCAGTATACGTACGCCCGCGGCCCGTTGCCTTTTGGCTTCCTGTTCACCTGCTTGCGCGACTTCCAGTGCCTCCTTAAGTTTATCTAATGCTCATGCCATGAGATATGCAACCCTATTAGCATTGCTGGTATATAATTATATTTTCTCGATGGAGGGGAATATATTACCAGGCGATGCCTTCTTGGATTTTTCCAGTTCAACGGTAGCGGCATTTAGCTCGGTCCGACACTTTTCCAGTTCTGGAGACAACAGGTTGTTCTTCTCCGTAAGCACCTGGTTATACAATGATCCTTAAATCAGTTGTATCAACTGCTACAAGTCTCGGGGGCTACTGGTATATAATTATCATATTTGGACAGTGTAAACTTACCCGTATATGTTTCAAATATGGGTCTGTGGCTCTGGTAAGCCCGTCTCGAGTAGCTCGGATGTATGCATCAGCCGAGCTGAAGGCATTGAATGCCTCTTTTTTAAAGCCGGGGTCGCGTAGAACGGCCCTCCGGCGCCGATGATTCATGGCGCTCTCCACTTCCAAGTTTGTGATGGATACATCATCTGAATCCTCTACCAAAGGACAATACGGCATCACTCCCGTATCAGCCCCCGTCTTTATGACAGGGTCTGGAACCTGGCTGTTGGGAGTGTGATCGGCAGGACCCCCGGACATAGTCTGGCGAACGCTTTTCCTGGTAAGGCACAAACAAACAATGTCACAGTTGGATGTGACTGCCAAGGAGCATATTTACAAAGTCGTACCTCTTTGATGAAGGCTTGGTCGTGTCTTCGTTTGCCTTCCTCTTCGAAGGCTTGCCCGGCATGGGTGCCGCTCTCTTTGGAGTTGCCTCTAGTGTAACATGGCGCACCGAACGCCTCCCCTTTGGAGCACGAGACAGGGCGGTGGGTGAGGCAGAATGAGGAAGCTCTTTTGGAGGATATGTCTCCTGATTACTTACGTGTGAGGCAGGGAGAAGACCAGGATAGTCGGCGGTGAAGGCCACTTCCGTGCCGTCATAGCACGCCTGGTAGAACACCCCATTCTCGAGCTCCACGAATATTTCTGGATCCTCTTCGAATCCGGGGTGAAGGTCCTAGTTGTGGTCCTCTGGCTGTGGGGCGGGGCTGTGGAGCCCCTTGGTGATCTTTCGCCATTCCTGTTACAAATGGACGGATTAATGTTCATTAAAATTGACTCAGGGAGTAGATTTAGTAGAGTAGTAGGATTGGAACTCACCCAGCTAGGAGGATTGTACATGGAAAATCTATGTCGGTGCTTGATACGAGTGAATTCCTCTTTCTACCCTTTGAATAGTTCGGCTAATATTTTGGCCAAAGTGGTGGGGGTGTCCGGACCCTTCTGACCGCAACGGGAGGCGTCATCTTCCCCATTATAGTGCCACATGGGAAGCCCTCTATATTGGAGTGCCTGAACCCCCCGCGCTATGGAAGTCGCCATTACCTCGACTATTGATAATCCGGACTGGGCGAGCGCCTTTATCTTGCCCATCAATTGACGGACTTCCGTGCTGTCGTCCTCCTCGGGGCTCCGAGGGTGCTAGTTGTGGCATCTCTTCAACGGAGCGCTTGAAAATTCGGGCAGACCCATTCGGACTGGGTCAGGAAGGGCGACGTCCACAATATATAACCACTCGGAAGGCCACTCTTCGGACGCCTTCTTTGGCGTGCCGAACAGGTATCCGGTCCCGGCAATGCGCCATACCTCGGCTCTGCCCACTTCGAATATTGATCCCTCTTGGTTACGAGGGACGAGGCAAAATAGTTTCCTCCATAATTCAAAATGGGCCTCATAGCCCAGGAATAGCTCACAAAGAGAAACATAACCTGCGATGTGCAGGATGGAGGCAGGAGTGAAATTGTGAAGTTGGAGGCCATAATACTCCAGAAGTCCTCGGAGGAATGGATGGATTGGAAATCCGACGCCTCTTAGCAGGTAGGGAACGAAGCACACTCGTTCCCCCCTGGATGGATTGGGGAAATTCTCAGCCTGAGCCCCACCGTTGAAGGAAGTCAATCCTGCTGGAACGGGGACTAGATATGTGGGGGGAAGAAATCCCTTTGTTTGCAGCCTCACTAGCTGACTGTGGGATACAGAACATCTCTCCCAGTCGCCTTTTTCAGGGCCGTGGGGACGTGAGGAAGAACTAGGAGTGCTAGCCATGTTGGAGTGGTCTCTCCTAGCAAGCTCTGAGGATTTTCCGCGTGATGTGGAACGGATCTGACATCCAATCCCATTAAATAGACAACTCTTTGAAGTCATCGGAGGAGGAACCCACCTTGCAATGGTGAAGACAATCTGTGCGCCGGACACATCGTCATTGAAAGCCTGGTTCGGGGGCTACTGAGGGAGTCCTGGACTAAGGGGTCCTTGGGCGTCCGACCTGTTGGACATGGGCCAGACTGATGGGCTATGAAGATACAAGACCGAAGACTCTCACCCATATCCGGATGGGACTCTCCTTGGCGTGTGAGGCAAGCTTGGCGTCCGGATATGAAGATTCCTTTCTCTGTAACCGACTTTGTATAACCCTAGTCCCCTCCGGTGTCCATATAAACTGGAGGGCTTAGTCTGTAGAGACAAGGAGAATCATAGTCATATAGGCTAGACTTTTAGGGTTTTAGCCATTACGATCTAGAGGAAGATCAATCAAGCAGGACGTAGGGTATTACCTCCATAGAGAGAGCCCGAACCTAGGTAAACATCGTGTCCCCCTTCTCCTATTACCATCAACCTTCGATGCACAATTCGGGACCACCTACCGGAGATCCGCCGATTTTGACACCGACACAATCACTGCTGTCGGAGGAACTGCCGACGAGGCCAGCAGTGGGCCCGGCGCCTGCCGCTGCGCCGTCTTGACGGCTCCCTCCAGGGCAGCACTCCAGGCGGCAGCCTTCCTCATCGAAGACCTTGAAGAACATCATGGAAGCGCCGTCGTACCCGAAGTGGATCCCGAGGGCGCCCACCGCGCTGCAAGCGCGGGCGACCTCGCCCCATCCGCGGGTCATGAAGTTCTTGCCCGGGGAGACTACCTCAACCTCCGCTCCCCTCGCCGTGGCGTCGCACTCAGCGTGCTGCAGCCATAGCTCGAGTGCCCCCCTCGGCGGCATCTCAGTAGAGAAGAATTGTGGGAATCGGATCTAGGAGCATGGTGGCATCACCGCCCACACCACAAGTTCGCGCGAGGAGCCCTTGGCGTGGGTTCGCGGGGCAGCGGCGCGCACCGCCACGGCACGGCCACCGCGGCCACGACACGGTCGGCGCCGGTCGCTGCCTCCTCCTTCGAAGCCATCTGCCTGGGCGTACTAGGGCAGCGGATAGCCAGGGGAGGTCGTTCATACCAAGGCCTCGTCACCTCCGGCCTCACAACAACGTCACGAGGATGGGCCAGCCTCTTCTTCGGCGGGAGTGGCCCTAGCTCTTCGCGGGGGCTTTTCCCCTTCTCAGCGGCGGAGAATCTCTGTATTGGCGCCATGGGTGTCGCAGCAAGGAGGAGGAATAAGATGCGGGCGGAATGGAGGAAGAGATGAGTAACGGGGGCACCACCCCCTTCCTCATTTATAGCCAGAAGGAGGCCAACCGCCAGCCTCCACGATTGCAGGTAATGATAGTTTTCTTCTGCATGCAGCAGGGACTCGTCAAGTCAGGAAGTTGCCAAGGCAGCGTGGGGAAGCGGAGACACCCATGTCCCATCAATCGCCATGCATCAATCATGGCCGCAGGCTATTGGGGCTCACGGTGCTCCGTACTTGACCCTTGGCTTCGCCTCGAAGCCAAGTCCGAGTGCGCCTTGGGCCCGGGGGCTACTGTCGGCGTCCTGGGAATGGGGGTACCCAGACTTGCCTGCCTGCGGCCCAGGGCGTGGCTCAGCCAACGGCCTGGTACGGCCCATCTTCATCAGCAACCACTCAAGACCCTCGCAAGGATCCAAGCCTCGCGAGGCGGGCAACACAAGACCTCCTCAGGGGCAGCCTCCCCAGGCTGGCTCCCGAGGAGCTAAGATATCTATGCAAGGGGCACCTCGCGAGGTGCGCATGACGTGAGCCATGACGACCAAGGCCAGGAAGGCGCCAGCAGGCGCAGAGTACCAGCTGCGTCTTTTGTGCTAAGGGGGCAAGCGCAGGCGAGGAGTCCCGAGGCATCAGACAAAGGTTTCATATAGGTGCAACAAGACCAAGACCGGCAGGACGGAGGTCACGGCGGAGCCCACGATGGTGTCACCACCAGAGCCTTTGGCAGGCGAAGATCACCTTTTGTCAGGATAGCTTGTACTAGTTGTCTCCCTTCAAACTTGGTCGTTGTGGGATCCCTTCCCGCCTAATATTTGGGAAGAGGGCCAGGGCCTCTATAAATAGGACTAGCCACCACCCTAGAGAGGGGGGATCGTTGGGGCCATCCTTGCACACACAAGCCCACCGAGCTCAAGAACACGTCTCCTCAGGAGGCTATTCATCCCTTGTACTTTTTCATCCTCAGCCTACAAGGCAATCCACCACACGACACTGGAGTAGGGTATTACACCACAACGGTGGCCCGAACCAGTATGAACCCTCGTGTCTCTTGTTCTTTGGGTTCATCGAGCTAGGCCTTGAGATTGTTGTGAGAGCGAGCTTGAGTGAAAGAGATCTTCGTGTGCACCCCAGTGTTTGAACCTCAAGGGTTTGCCGGAACCCAAAATCCGATTGTCCGGACCCACCTGGTCGAAGCGTATGTAGCGTTGTCATTCTGGTCGCGAATGTGTACATACATACTGGTCGATCGTTCTGTCTGTAGGCTACAGTGATGAACCATGGCCGAGTAAGGTAGAGCACGTGTCGTAGTAGAGGCGCGCACATAGAATGTACACATACATACAACCAGGGTTCAAGAAAGTAAATACGGCCACGTACGTACATACGGGCGGGGTCTCGAATGACTACTCGCGCATACGTACGGCCAGGGCTCGTGTACATGGCTGGGTCAGAACAGAGAAACTGCGTCGTTGTGTTCATCGGGAACCAACTTGCTTGGACAGAACTTCTGATCGAAACGAGGCATGGCGTACCGTAGAACGGAGGAAATGGCCTTTTGTTCAACTAGCCATGGTCGAAACAGGGTCTTGTTCATCGGGTGGGGTCTGGCATACCGCAAAACAAAGGAAACAGACTTCTCTTGGACCTCCTACGGTCGAAACGGGGTCATGTTGATCGGGAGGGGTGTGGCGTACCGCAAAACAGAGGAAACGGACTTGTGTTGGACCGCTACGGTCGAAACGAGGGTCATGTTCACCGGGAGGGGTCTGGCGTACCACAAAATGGGACTCCACAGGATATTGTTCATCTCCACCATCGACTGCCTCCACAGGCTACTGTTCATGCACCGCCGACCTCCTCCAGCCTCCACTTGCGACTGTTCATCCATGGCGTCTCCCCTCTTGCCTCCACCAGCCTCTATTCATCCACGGGCTCCTGTTCATCCAGCCCTCCACGGGGTCCTGTTCATCCAGCCCTCCACGGGGTCCTGTTCATCCACCCCCAACCGGCTTGATCTGGGTCGTGTTCATCCAGCGGCAACGGCCTCTACTACCACGGGGTCCTGTTCATCCAACCCCCCATCGGGAACTGTTCATCCAACCCCCCCCCCCCCCAAACAATGGTCACTGTTCATCAAGGGAAGGAGGCAGCAGGTTCGATCAGCTTCAGTTAGCAGCAGTAGCATAGGAATCACTCGGGTTCAATTAACAACAAGGGATCGATCGAGGTTCAGTAACGTAGATAGTGCAATCGCTCGGGTTCAGTTAGAGCCCAACGCCTCGCTCGGGTTCAGTTAGAGCATAACGCCTCGCACACACATGCGTAAGTGTACAAGAGAACCGCGCAAACCTCTGTGCATCACTCAGCCTCGACCACCCACCGTACCCGGAAACTCCCCGTTATTTACCTGCCCTCGTTTCTACCACGTTTTTTTCCATCATGGACGGCCCAAAGAATGTCATGCAGCTGCGTCCCCGGCCCACACAACACGAAAAGCCCATTTTCTATCATGATTTTTTGTCATAGAAGTTGGAGCCCACCACATCTATGATGATACCGGATTTTATCACAATTATCGTCATAGAAGTGTCATAAGCATGACAGAAAAAATTCGTTCGGCCCAAAATGTCACGGATGTGTCTTTTCTGTAGTGGAGGAGTCACCGCTGGGGTCGCAGCATGTTTGCAGGGGAGACCACGGCCTCTCTTGGGCGGCGGAGAACCTGTCCCCTCCTTGGGGGCCTTCCCCTTTACGGTGGCAGAGAACCTTCTCGCTGGCGCCATGGATGCTACAACAAGACGGCTAGACCAAGAAGAAGAAGAAGGAGCGAGCAGCGAGCAGATGGAGATGAGAGAGGGGGGCTTTGCCCCTTCCCTCATTTATAGCCTGAGGGAGGCCACCCACCGGTCTCCACGATCCCACGCAATAATGGTCTCTCTCTGCATGCAGAAGGCTTTTGTCAAGTCAAACGGTTGCCAAGATAGTGTGGGGAAGCGAAGACACCCACGTCCCATCAATCGCCAAGCATCGACCAAGGCCGCAGGCGGTTGGGGCCCGCGATGCTTCGCCTTTGCCCCTTGTCTTCGCCTCGAAGCCAAGTCCGAGCGTGCCTTGGGCCCAGGGGCTAATGACGGTGTTCTGGGAACGGGGGTACCCAGACTTGCCTGCCTGCGGCCCATAGCATGGTGATACGTCTCCAACGTATCTATAATTTATGAAGTATTCATGCTGTCTTATTATCATTCTTGGATGTTTTACAATCATTTTATAGCAACTTTATATCATTTTTGCGACTAACCTATTGACCCAGTGCCCACCGCCAGTTGTTGTTTTTGCTTGTTTTTTACATCGCAAGGAATCAATATCAAAGGGGGTCCAAACACCGCGAAACTTTTTGGAGATTTTTTATGGACCAGAACACCCAGGATGGGCCATAGTAGCACCTGGGGGTGCCCCGAGGGGGGCACAACCCACCAGGGTGCGCCTGGGGGCCTAGGCGCGCCCACCTCGGTGGCCTCCCGCACCCCCTCTTTACCCTATAAACTCACAAATATTCCAAAAACCCTCGGGGTTAACCTAGATCAAAAGTTCTGCTCCCACAAGGCTCTGTAGCCATATAAAACCAATCTAGACCCGTTTTGGCACCCTGTCTGAGGGGGGAATCATCACCGGTGGCCATCTTCATCATCCCGGCGGCCACCACGATGAGGAGGGAGTAGTCCGCCCTCGGGGCTGAGGGTTTGTACCAGTAGCTATGTGTTTAATCTCTATCTCTCTCTCATGATCTATATCATGGGCTTTGTTAACATAGATGGATCATATGATGTTTCTCCCCTCTATACTCTTGTTGTGATGAATTGAATCATTACCCTTTGAAATTTTGTCTTGTCGGATTGAATATTCAGATATGAGAACACATGATGTATGTCTTGCGGTATGAATACTTGAGGTGACAATGGGGTATCATATTTATTCACTTGATGTATGTTATGGCACTCAACTTGCAGATTCCCGAGGTGACACTGGGGTAACCTATGCATAGGGGTTGATCCACATTTTTATTATGTTTTCTCCCGATAGAAACTTTGGGGTCTCTTTGTAGTTCTTTGTCTGGATTGAGTATTATGAATATGAATTTGCTTTGGTGTTATTTTAGTACGAACTCTTGATTAGATCGGTCGGAAAGAATAGCTTGCGTTATTTTACTACGAACTCTAGGATAGATTGATCGGAAAGAATAGCTTTGAGGTGGTTTCTTACCCTACAAACAATTTATATCCTTTGTTCCCTGCTAATAGGAACTCGGGAGTGATTCTTTATTGCACTTTGAGGGATAGTCATATGTTCCAACTGTGTTAGCACTGTTGAGAGATTGCACTAGTGAAAGTACGGAGCCTAGGCCTTGTTTTCAAGCATTGCAATACCGTTTTTGTGCCCATTTACTATTTGCTACCTTGCTGTTTTTATTTATTCAGATTATAATATATGTTTCTACAATCCATATTACACTTTTATCACCATCTCTTCCCCGAACTAGTGCACCTATTCAATTTTCCATTGTATTTGGTTGCAGGGTCATTTGAGAGAGACCATCTTCATCCTACACCTCTCATGGATTGATAAACCTTAAGTCATCCACTTGAGGGTAAATTGCTAATGTCCTCCAAAACTCTGCGCTTGGAGGCCCAACACGTGTCTACAAGAATAAAGTTGCATAGTAGATGTCGGCGTTCTGGGAACGGGGGTCCCCAGACTTGCCTGCCTGTGGCCTGCGGCATGGCTCGAATGGGGGCCCAGCGCGGCCCATCTTCACCAACACAAGACCCAAGACCCTCGTGAGGGGACAAGCCTCGCGAGGCGGAAGACACGGTGCTTCCTCAGGCGCGGCCTCCTCAGGAGGCTCATGAGGAGGCGGAGAGATCAAGGCAGGGTACCTCGCGAAGTGCCCATGACGCAAGCCATGACGACCAAGGGTGCCAGGCGGGCGCCAGCCCGCGCAGCGTTCCCCTTTCCTCTTTGGTGCAAAGGGGGCAAGCGCAGGCGAGAGGATCAAGCAAAGCCACCCATTTCGGTGCAACAAGACCAAGACCAGTCCAACGGTGGGAAGGAGGTCACCATGGAGCCCAGAACGGCGTCACCACAGGGCCTTTGGCAGGCGAAGACCAACTTTAGTCAGGATAAGTGTACTAGATGTTCCCCTTCGAAATGGCCAATTGTTGGCGCCCTTCCTGATCTAATATTTGGGAAGAGGCCCAGGGCCTTTGCCTATAAATAGGACTAGCCACCCCCAGGGTAGAGAGGGGAAGAAACCAGCTAGAACGTAGCATCCACAAACAGAGCTAGCAACACACTTAGAGAGAGTGAAGGGCGATCGAACTCCCCCAGCAGTTCATCCCCTAGCCAAGAACAGACCCTCGCGAGGCTGTTCTTCCTTGTACTGTTCATCCTCATCAGCCCAAGAGGCAATCCATCCACCACAAACTAGAGTAGGGTATTACACCACAATGGTGGCCCGAACTAGTATATACCCTGTGTCTCTTGTGCTGTTCGTTCTGTAGTTTAGATCCTTGCGAGACGGAGAGGTAGAGGGCATAATCTCCGCGCGCACCCCAGAGTTCGAACCTTAAGGGTCTGCCGGAACCCGTGATCCGACAATTGGCGCGCCAGGTAGGGGTGCGCCGGAATCTGCCTTCCACCGCTCCGCTCTCCTCGACCGTCGCATCCATCTCTGACGCTCGTCGGGCCCGCGCCGAACGCTGGGCCGCCATAGCTTCCCGCGTCGCCCAGACGGCCCCCGTCGGTGGGCGTCCTCGTCGTTCTCCGTCGCCCGCCGTCAACGCCGCCACCGGCCCGGCGGGGAACGAGCAGTAAGCATCGTCTCAGCACCCGTCCATGCGGCAAGACGGCCGCACCGCTACTCCGTCACTCATCCCGGCTGGCTCTTCGTCCCGCGCGCTCCGCGCACCCTTGGAGGCTGGAGCTGTGCTCATCGCGGCGAACGAGCTCCTGCGCTACCGCCCCGTCGACGACGTCTACGAGGAGTGGCTCGACCGCGTAGCCGAGCTCGTCCGCGCCGCAGGGGGCTCTCCCGCGCCGTCCGCACCGCTGCGCCGCACTCCGCCCCGCGCGGGCAATGAAACTCCGGGATCGTACCAGCCGCCCCCTCTCCAAGAAGATGCCATGGCCCCAAGGCGCGCGGCCCCTGGGCGGAACCCACTCCGTCAGGCGCCAGCCCAGTAGGAACGGAGCTGCCAAGAAGTCCCTCGACCGCAAGAGGCTGCCCGGGCGCTCCCAGCTCCGGCTCGCCGAGACCCCGCTCCGGCCCCGCGCGTCAAGACCCCGCGCTGCTCCCAGCAGCAGCGCAAGGGGACCCGCAAGGCCAAGCTCTCCCTCAACCGAAGCCTCCCGTGGCCACCGCACGCTTCCGCGCCTACACCACCGAGCTGCGCAGCGTCGCATGGCCCGGCAAGTTCAAGTCGGACCTGCCCCCTCGCTACGACAGCACAACTGATCCCGCAGAGTTCCTCCAGCTCTACGAGCTGGGAATCGAAGCTGCCAGCGGGGACGAAAAGGTCATGGCAAACTGGTTCCCCATAGCGCTGAAGGAAGGTGCTCGCACTTGGCTCCTGAACCTGGCCCCAGGCACGATCTCCTCCTAGGACCAGATGCGTACTCGCTTCATCGCCAACTTCCAAGGTACCCGCGACCGGCCTCCCGCCGTGAGCGACATGCGCCGCATCAAGCAGCAACCTGGGGAGACCCTACAAAAGTACATCCAGCGCTTCAACAGCACGCGCCTCAAGATCCCCAGGGTGTCTGAGGAGGCCATCATTTCGGCCTTCTCCGATGGCGTGCGCGACGTCAAGATGAAGGAGGAGCTGGCGATGCATGAAGACCTCTGCACCTCCCTGGAGCTGTTCAACTTGGTGACCAAGTGCGCCAGGGCTGAGGAAGGACGCCTCTCCCTCCTCGAGCTGCCTGCCGCAGACCCAAAAGAGAAGAAGCCCAAGGCCAAGGACGTGAAGCGCAAGGGGGCTGCCGTACTCGCGGCAGAACCAGACACCAAGCGGGGCAAGGATCTGCCCGAATCCTCCAGGGGCAGCCGGTACTGCGTGTACCACGACCTCCACACCCACAACACCAACGAATGCCAAGAACTCCGCGCTGTGCGAGAAGGAAGAATCGGCCGTCGCCTTGACCGTGCTGACCGGGGGTATGACCGAGGAGGAGGAAGGAACCCAGGGCGCTGGGAAGATCGTGGCCCACGCCAAGGGTGGCACGACCAACCTCGCGAGGACCTCTGGCGGGACCAGCCTCATGAGGGGGACTGGAGGGATCAGCCTTGTGAGGATCGCCCTCACGGTAACCCGGGCCTGCCGCCGCTGCCGCCACAGCCAAGGAGGAACGAAGACCGCCACCAAGACGAGGGGGCTGGGGGCTTCCAAGAGCCGCGCGCAATCGCCTGCATCTTGGGCGGAGCTCAAGCCCCAGCCTCTCAACGTATCTTCAAGCAGTTTGCCCGCGAAGTGAGTGTAGTCCTCCCCAGGCTCGAAGCAACGCGCCCCCTCAGGTGGTCAGCGTGCGCCATCACATTCAGCTCGGCTGACCAGCTCAAGTGCGCGGCCACAACCGGAGTCCTCCCGATGCTTTGCTCCCCAGTCATCAGCAACGTTCTGGTCACCAGGACCCTCATCGATGGTGGAGCAGGGCTCAACGTCTTGTTCGTCGAAACATTCAACAACCTCCAAGTGCCCTATGACCGGCTTCAGCCAACCAAGCCTTTCTCCGGAGTAACCGACGATTCCACAGTCTCGATTGGGCAGGTCCGCCTCCCTGTCACCTTCGGAGCCCGCAGCAACTACCGCACCGAGCTCATCGACTTCGACGTCGCCCACATCCGCCTGCCGTACAACGCCATCCTCGGATACCCAGCGCTAGCCAAGTTCATGGCCGTGACTCACCACGGCTACAACGTCCTCAAGATGCCGGGAAGTGGCGGCGTCATCACGGTGCCCTGTGAAGAGAAGGACGCAGTGTGTTCCCTGGAGCGAGCCTTTCAGGCCGCGTCGCTAGAAGACCCAGACCGCGGAAGCAGGAGGCTTCCTGGGACCACCCCCAAGAAGAAGAAGACGTCGTCAGGCCTAGCCCTCAGGAGGCAGGCCCTTCAGGGCCCGTGTCTGCCCAGGGGGACCCTCCTTCCATCGCATAGGAAAGCGCACCCGGCGCCCTCCTCAGGCAGGGCTCGGGGGCTCTCACCTGGAGGGCCACCGACCTTGCCAGGGTCACGAGGGAGGCGCTCGGGCACCATGTGGAGTCGTGCTTCGAAGCATGATTCCCTCGAGAAGGAGCTAGGCGAGGAAGGTCAGACCAACAGGAGTTCGTTAACAAGCCATTCAAGAACTACAGGAGTCAGGGATCACGAGAGGTCGCCGTCGTCCACCAGCTGTGGCTCCACATCCAGGCGAGGATGGTAGGCTGCGTGTCTGTGTCGATGTACCAGGGCTCAATCAGATCGCCACGACGGAGCGCCTCTGGCCCTCCCGAGTGGGGTGCTGCGGAGGACCGCCCCACAACTATGTTCGCATGCCTTAGGGCCTGCCGAGCATGGCTGCGGCGTACCAGCGCCTCATGAGGGGCATCTTGGAGGCTCAGGAAGATAGGCGTTCTGCGGCTCTGGCGGAGATGGAGGCAGCCCGCGAGGAGCCATCAGTGCCTCCGGAGCCTCCCGAGGCCCCAAGGCCTGGGGGCTTGTGAGGATCGGCTTCCGCAGCCCACCGAGTCTGCAGCACCAACGCCACTTCGCCAACGACATCTTCAGGTGACATCTTTCAAATTTCATTCCCAGCTGGGAGCGCCCCCCCAGGGTTGCGTCACTCCCAGGCCACGTGGGTCCGTCCCCGTGGCATGTATCCCTTTTTATTTCCTTCAGTCATTAGCTTGCTTTGCTGGGGGCGCCCCTCGGGCTACATCATCCCCAAGCTGCTCGGGCTAGGCCCAGCGGCGTGTATCTCCCCTGCGTTTATTTCCAATTATGCATTTGCTTATCAAGCTTGATTACTTGATGTCGTCCACGGCACCTCTTCTTCTCCATGTCGACCACTTGCACGTTAAAGGGGGGGGTGCCTGAGCATCGCGACTCAGGGTTCTTACTGGCCCTCCATCCCTCACCCTCTGGCCTTGTCCACGGCATCGCGACCTGGCATACCAGCGACGGCTGAGACAAGCTCGAGGGCCGGGACCCGAGGACGTAGAGTGCCGGGATCTAACCAAATTTTGCAGGAACACATCTCAAGATAAGGCCCAGTGCCAGGCGCAACCCGCCTAGAGGTAGGGCCTCGTGAGTCCCGCGCTGGCTCACGGGTGCTCAGATACACCTCACCTAGCCCTACCGTGCCGGCCACGTGTCAGGGCGGGGCTGTACACGCCCCGGGGGCTCCTCCCGGAGGGGAGCCCCCTCCCACGTACCAGTGGAAGCACCATGCTCCGCGCTGGCTGACGACACTGCCGAGGAGCGGCTATGCCCGTACACATACGGAAGCGCTATGCTCCGCGCTGGTGATAAACAACTGAGGGTGGCCTCCGGGCCGCGTCAACCTCAGGGAGCCCAGAGATTAGTGGCTGGCCTCATCGCAACGCCTCCCCTCGGGAGCGCCGCGCGAGGGGGCTAGGCACGGGGGCTGCGACTGGGTCACGCCCAGACGTACGCCGCCCAGCCAGGCCCCTCGAGCCTGGTTCGTCGCGCGTCTCTCCCCGAGCGGAGCCAAGGTATGAAGGACGTTTGAGCGTCAAGGGGGACCCCTGAGCATCGCGACTCAGGGGCCTAAGTGGCTCCGTAGCCCCTCACTCCTTAGTTCGGAAAGTCTATGCTGGGTGAGGTACGCGCGGGGCCGGGCTCTGCAGACGTAGAGCGGTAGCCCCACTTACAGCTCGCCTCATCACCCGCTGTTCGCGCGTCAAGGGGGACTCCTGAGCATCGCGACTCAGGAGCCTAACTGGCTCCGTAGCCCCTCACTCCTTAGTTCCGAAAGGCTATGCTGGGTGAGGTACGCGCGGAGTCGGGCTCTGCAGACGTAGAACGGAAGATACACCTACATCACGCTTCCCTACTTGTTGTTCGTGCGCCAAGGGGGACTCCTGAGCATCGCGACTTAGGAGCCTAACTTGTCACATAGCCCCTCACTCCTTTGGTCCCGTCCTGGTTTCCGGTCGGGGCTAATGCTGGGTGAGGTACGCGCGGGGCTGGGCTCTGCCGGCGTAGAACACAAGCAAGTAGGGAAGAACATAAAATTCAAGGAACATTCAAGGAACTTAAAAGCAAATATTATAGTCCATACTGTCGTCTCAGTACCAAGCGCAAGTTTAAATGCCTCCCTGAGGCGTGGTGCATGTGCAGGAACTAAAAGAAGAACAGGAACGATAGCGAAGTCACTTGTCGGCGGTGGAGCTGCGTGGGGTGGCTTCGCCTCGTGGAGCATCAGGGCCGGCAGCTCCTTGCTTTGGCTTGGTGCTGAAGGCCCGGAACATCCCCAGCAGTGCCTCCGCGCGCCCCTTCACGGCTTCGACAGCAGCGGCAGCACCCTCGCCGCTCACCGGCTCCAGCAGGCTGTCGAGGTTGGCGCTGGGATCGCGAAGGTAGACGTGGGCGAAGACCCGCGTCAGCGCAGCGGAAGACAGGGCACGCGCCTCGGCCTCAGCCGTGGGGGCGAGGCCAAGGGCGACATCCCCAAGGGCTTTAACCAGGAAGGGAAGGAGCTTGGCGGGGCCGTCCCCGTCACCGGCTAGCGGGCTATCCAGGCCGCTCTCGTAAAGCGTCTTCAGCGAAGCGCGGGCATCTTTCTCCATGTCCGCGAAGGCCACGCGATCCTCGGCGAGGACCCGGGCCTTGGCGTCCAGCTCGGCCTTCGTCACCTCCAGCTCCTTCTTCAACGCGCTTAGGTGGCCGTGGCGCTTCTTGAGCTTGGCCTCCCGGTCCTCGAGCGCCGCCTCGCGAGCCTTCGCCCCCTTCTCCGTCTCCTGGCGAAGGCGGACCTCCTCCGCAAGCTGGCCTCGCAAGCCCTGCAGCTCGTCCTCCAACTCCTTGCAGTGACTACGAACTCCAACCACCTCTCCCAGGGCCGCATCACGGGCAGCCTTCGCCTCGAGGGTGGCCTCCCTCTCTTCGTCACAGGTCGTTGAGGCCTGAACCAATGCCGCCCGAATCGAGGCATCAGAGCGAATCCACCCTGAAGCCAGTTCCAGGCGCCCGGCCACCAGGCGAGGGTCGGCCCCGAGAAGATCATGCTGCAGCCAGTCCAATTCAGCAACGGCGCGCTCCAGGATGGAAGAAGAAGGCGGAGAAACATCGGTGCGCTCCAAGATAACAGGAGGAGTTGGGAAGCAGCGGTCGGTGGAACGGGAGGAGAAGATAGCGGCGGCGAGGCGCAGTGTCCCGAGGCGGAGTCCACTGCGCCTCCCCAGCCGTAGCAGCGGCGCCAGAGAAGGGCAGCTCGGGGGTCACTTGAGCCGTGGGGGCCGTCGCCCCAGCCAGATCAGCCAAGCCCCGCGTCACGGTCACCTTCCCCTGCAGGCAGAGGCACCGCCGTAGATGGGGCCTCGCGAGCTCCCTTCGGCTTCTTCGCCATGGGCGCTAGCCTACTCAAGAGAAGCAATCATCAAGCCTCGACGGCGGAACGAAAAACCAAGGATCAAGGATCAAGCACTTACGGGTCGTCATCAGAAAGCTCTAGCTGCCTCCGGCCATACTTGAAGCCTGAGAGCCGGATGGAGGGGTCGACCTCGGGAGCAGAAGGCGCGTCCGCGGCTCGCCCGGGAGTCAGGATGGACCCGCGAGGAATCAACCCGGTCCTGCCCTTCTTCGGGACCGGGGGCGAGCTCCCGCTGCCCAGCACGTCATCGTCGTCATCATCATCATCGCTCGGCGAGAGGCAGAGAGTGCGGGGCTTGCGCTGGGGAGGGGGAGCCCTGGACTCTCCGTCGGTCGCCTCGGAGTCAAGGCCTTCCTCCCGCTCCTCTTCGCCCCCCTCTCTGCTGGAGTCACCGGAAGACACGTCCACAGGTCCCTCGGGGGCCACCACGGGCACGGGCCCGACCCCGTTGAAGACGGGCATGGACTCCACCACTCGCTCCCAATCGTCGCGAAGGAACAGGGGCAAGGGTGCGCCCTCCAACCTTGCTACCTCGCCCCCGACCAGGGATTGGAGAACCGCGGTCACGTCCTCTTCGCCCATAGCTGCAGGGCTCGGATGAGGCCTCCACATTGGGGGAGAATACCGCCGAAGCGGAGCCAATTGGTGCTCCAGGAACTCCCTCAGCAGCGACGCCCCGGTCAGCTTCGCCGCCGCCATGCTGGCCGGCTTCAGGTCAGCGTCCATCTTCGCCAACATCGACTTCGCGCGCGGATCCGTGAGCTCCGCTCGGCACCAGTCGCTAGAACTCACGGCCGACTCCGTGGGAAGGATCAGCCGAGGATGGATGCGCCTGGCGTCTACCAAAACCCACTTGCTCCGGAAGCCCTCGATCCTCTTCCCCGGATTCGAAATGGCCATGATACTGCCGCACGCGACGAAGCTCGCGCACGCAGAAGGGGAACCACGAGAAGTCCGGAGGTAGAAGTAGTGGCGCAGCAAGGCCACTGAAGGCTGCACCCCCACATGAGCCTCGCAGTAGTAGGCGAAGATCGCCAGAAGAAGGATGGAGTTGGGGTGGAGGTGCAGAGCTTGCAAGTTGTAATGGCGGAGGACGGAGAGGAAGAACTAAGAGAAAGGAGGCACCAAGCCCGCAGTAATGGAGCTTACGAAAAGAGGATAGAAGGTGCTCCCTCGGCCCTCAGGGGTGGCGGAGCTGACCTTCAACACCTGTGCCCCGTTGATGCCCTGCGCCGCCGCCATCCGGTGCAGTCGGGTGAGGCTCTCCTCCGACACGTTGGGCGAGTGCAGGGCAGGCGAGAACCAAACTTCGGCCGGGGGCTGGCGAGGCGCCATAGCTACCTAGGTCAACTGGATGGAGCAGATCTGGAAACTTGAAGGAAGAAGAGGCACAAGAAAGGGGATCTAAGCAGCGGCCGAAGAAGGAGAAAAGCAAGGCCGGAGTGGATGCCACGCCTTTAATGACCTGCGCAGTTGCAAAAGTACCCATGTCCAATCAACCGCCACGCGGCGCCCAAGGCCGCAGGCTGTTAGGGCCCGCGGCGCTTCGCCCTTGCCCTTTCGCCTCTCGGCACGGCGAAGTCCATGCGCGCCTTGGGCCCGGAGGCTACTGTCGGCGTTCTGGGAACGGGGGTCCCCAGACTTGCCTGCCTGCGGCCTGCGGCGTGGCTCAAATGGGGCCCCAGCGCGGTCCATCTTCACCAACACAAGACCCAAGACCCTCGCGAGGGGCCAAGCCTCGCTAGGCGGACGACACGGTGCTTCCTCATGCACGGCCTCCTCCAGATGGCTCACGAGGAGGCGGAGAGATCAAGGCAGGGTACCTCGCGAGGTGCCCATGACACAAGCCATGACGACCAAGGGTGCCAGGCGGGCGCCAGCCCGCGCAGCGTTCCCCTTTCCTCTTTGGTGCAAAGGGGGCAAGCGCAGGCGAGAGGATCAAGCAAAGGCACCCATTTCGGTGCAACAAGACCAAGACCAGTCCAACGGTGGGAAGGAGGTCACCATGGATCCCAGAACGGTGTCACCACAGGGCCTTTGGCAGGCGAAGACCAACTTTAGTCAGGATAAGTGTACTAGATGTTCCCCGTCAAATCGGCCAATTGTTGGCGCCCTTCCCGCTCAAATATTTGGGAAGAGGCCCAGGGCCTTTGCCTATAAATAGGACTAGCCACCCCCAGGGTAGAGAGGGGAAGAAACCAGCTAGAACGTAGCATCCACAAACAGAGCTAGCAACACACTTAGAGAGAGTGAAGGGCGATCGAACTCCCCCACCAGTTCATCCCCTAGCCAAGAACAGACCCTCGCGAGGCTGTTCTTCCTTGTACTGTTCATCCTCATCAGCCCAAGAGGCAATCCATCCACCACAAACTAGAGTAGGGTATTACGCCACAATGGTGGCCCGAACTAGTATAAACCCTGTGTCTCTTGTGCTGTTAGTTCTGTAGTTTAGATCCTTGCGAGACGGAGAGGTAGAGGACATAATCTCCACGCGCACCCCAGTGTTCGAACCTTAAGGGTCTGCCGGAACCCGTGATCCGACAGTAGACATCAAGCTCTTTTCTAGCGTTGTTGCCGGGGAGGTGAGTGCTTGAAGGTATATCTTTAGATCTTGCAATTGAATCTTTTATTTTCTTGTTTTATCACTAGTTTGGTTTATAAAAAGAAAAGTACAAAAATGGAATAGAGGTTGCATCATATTATTGATCATCTTTATAATATATTTCTTGGGAATGATGGATCGGAAAATTGTGCTCAGTTGTTAGAAGAAGAAGTCAATAAAATATTTGGCACAAAATATTTGAATGATGAGCATGATTGCAATGTTGTTAGTATGAATTCTTTGAATATCCAAATTGCTAATGATGATTGCACAAGTCATGACAAAAATGTTTCTTATAAGCATGTCACTTTTTGTGGAGTGAATTGGGAGTGCCTTTGCACACCAAAAAGGGAAGATAGATTCTTTAAGAAGCATTAATATTTAGAAACGAAAAAATTGCAAGAGAGGCTAAATGATTGTGCTGAACCATGTAATTTTTTTGCCATCCTTGTGAACTTTGCAATGAACATGGTCATTTAAATCTCCAATGAAAATTATTTCATGATCAAATCGTGGCCGAAAATTGTGATAACTTGATTAACCTTGAGAATCATAAAGGGCTTAGTCTTCTTTTGGGGTATGAAGAAATGTAACGTATGACTAAGTGAAAGTGCAACTATCCCTAGGTGGTTTTGGTAATTCATAACAACATATAGCTCATTGAGCTAATGCTATTCCAATATGATTATTTCAGGAAAGCTCAATGATTGGCATGGCATGGATGATGAAAGTAGATCCCTCAAAATGCTAAGCACAAAAGATTGGCTCAAACTCAAAAGCTCAAGATTCTTCATTTCACATTTTAGTGATCCAAGATCACATTGAGTCTATAGGAAAAGCCAATACTATCAAGGAGGGATGAGGTGTTGATTAATGAGCCTCTTGCTTTATGTGCTTAGTGATATGCTCCAAAACCCTCAACTACTTTCCCATATCCACATTTGACCTAAACCCAAAGCCAAACTCGGACCTACCGATTCTTTCAATCCAAAGCCAAACCCTAGCAAATCGGTTCTACCGATAGGGATCTCGGTCTCACCGAGATTGGATTGCAATCTCTCTGTTTCCTTTTCGTAAATTTTCGATCTCACCGAAAGAGCGGATCGGTCCCACCGAGTGTTACGCCCTCGATGCGGCTATTTCTCCCACGTGTCGAGGCACGACTTAGAGGCATAACCGCATTGAAAGCAATGTCGCAAGTGAGGTAATCTTCACACAATCCATGTAATAAATAAAGGGGAAAGATACATAGTTGGCTTACAATCGCCACTTCACACAGGTACATAAATAACATCCATCAAACAGGTTACACTCAAGGTCCGACTACGGCACCAAAATGAAAGAAGACTACCCCAAATGCTAAACAGATCCCCGGATCACCCAACTGGGCTCCACTACTGAACATCTGGAAAAGAAACATAGTAACGGCCACGTTCCTCATCGAACTCCCAATTGAGCTCGGTCGCGTCATCTGCACCGATATCGTTGGTACCTGCAACTGAGGTGATAATATCTGTGAGTCACGGGGACTCAGCAATCTCACACCCGCGAGATCAAGACTATTTAAGCTTAAAGGTGGGAAAGGGGTTTATGAGGTGGAGCTGCAGCAAGCGACTAGCCTGTGGTGGCTATAGCGCAAAAGAGAGCGAGAAGAGAAGGCAAAGCACGATCGAGAAGCTAGAATTGATCAAGAAGTGATCCTGAAACAACCTACGTCAGGCATAACTCCAACAACCGTGTTCACTTCCCGGACCCCGCCGAGAAGAGACCATCACGGTTACACACGCGGTTGATGTGTTTTAGTGAAGGTCAACTTCGGGTTTTCTACAACCGGACATCAACAAATTCCCATCTGCCTCATAACCGCGGGCACGGCTTTCGAAAGATAATACCCTGCAGGGGTGTCCCAACTTAGCCCATGATAAGCTCTCACGGTCAACGAAGGATATTCCTTCTACCGGGAAGACCCGATCAATCTCGGAATCCCGGACTACAAGACATTTCAACAGCAATAAAACAAGTCCAGCAAAACCGCCCGATTGTGCCGACAAATCCTGATAGGAGCTGCACATATCTCGGTCTCAGGGCACATCCGGATAAGTCAAGCTACGAGTAAAACCAGCCCTCGAGTTGCCACGAGGTGGCCCCGCAGGTTGCTCGGTTCGAACCAGCACTTAGAGAAGCACTGGCCCGGGGGGGGGGGGGCTAAAATAAAGATGACCCTCGGGCTCGCGAAAACCCGGGGGAAAAAGGTAGGTGGTGGCAAATGGTAAAACCAATGTTGGGCTTTGCTGGAAAAGTCTTATTCAAAGCGAACTGTCAAGGGGGTCCCATAAATCACCCAACCGTGTAAGGAACGCAAACTCCGGGAACATAACACCGGTATGACGGAAACTAGGGTGGCAAGAGTGGAACAAAACACCAGGCATAAGGCCGAGCCTTCCACCCTTTACCAAGTATATAGATGCATTAATTAAATAAGAGGTATTGTGATATCCCAACAAGTAAACATGTTCCAACAAGGAACAACAAGATCATGTTCCAACAAGGAACAAACTTCATCTTCACCTGCAACTAGCAACGCTATAAGAGGGGCTGAGCAAAGCAGTAACATAGCCAAACAACGGTTTGCTAGGACATGGATGGTTAGGGGCTGACATGGCAATATAGGAGGCATGATATAGCAAGTGGTGGGTATCGCAGCATAGGCATAGCAAAAGAGCGAGCAATCTAGCAAGCAAAGATAGAAGTGATTTCGAGGGTATGGTCATCTTGCCTGCAAGGTTCTCAGAGTTGTCGAAAGCTTGGTCCTCGTAAGCGTTCTCAACGGAATCCTCGTTCACGTACTCGTCTCCCGGCTCTACCCAAGACAAGAGAACAAGCAGAGGAACCAATATCAACCACGATGCAATGCGCAAGCAATATGATGCAAAAACATGGCATGATATGCGAGAGGTGATATGCAATACGTATGCATGCTCCGGAAGGACAAGGATGAACAGGGCATAATCTTGGCAAACCAAGCATGCCGCTGGATAGATGAGGTGATTTCGGTTGAAATCGATATAAAGATCACCGGATTCGGATGCACGGTTTGCAAATGGCAAGCAATACAAGAATGACACGAATCTGCCATAAACAGCATGATGCTACTTAGCAAGCAATAAATAATTAAGCTACTGCACCCAAACATGGCAACAAGGCATATGACAGTATTCTAGTCAAGATGCACGACAAAAGATGAACACTGAGCTACGGCTAAATCACATCATAACAGGTTCAAACAAGCATGGCAAAAGTGCAAGAGATAACAAGTTCCCAGACTTGGTGAAAATATCAACAAGCAGAAACTGACATCAGGATGACATGTTCGGAGCAACGAAACAACATGTTACAGGTCCAGAACATAGCAAAGTAAGGCATGGCATGAATCTACTCATAGTACTTGACAAAAGTCCTTTACTGACCATAAGCCAAAAAGGACCAGAAAATATGATTACACCCATGTCAATTAAGCAAGTTTCGTTACAGGTTTCAGACTTAGCAGAAAACTGGACATGGCAGAAAACTGTTAACGACTAGGCATGTTCGTGAGCTCGATGCACTCACTACAGAGCAATTCATGATTAACTAAGCATACATACATCAAGAAGACATGGCATAATAACTAAACATGGCAAGAATAACATCATATCATGCAAGGGTCAACTACACCAAGCTTGGCAAAAACGAATAACACGTAAACAATCTGCCAGCAATATTTTGAAGCAAAAGTAGAGCTCGATTGACTCAAGCTATGGCACACCATAATTGCAAACAAAGGCATGGATGGATTAAGCAAATACTCAAGTTCAAAACTCCCTTACTGATCATGCTCAAATTATGCATAGATCACTCAGAAACAACAAGAATACATGGCACGAAAATAACAGCAGTCAGGGACTTAGTGAAATCACTGTCTCTGAAATCAGCAACATCAAGACACCTAGTTTGCATGCTTGTGCTAGTCACCATAAAGATCATAAAAATACATGGCAAAATCCTATGGATAGGTAACATGGCATACTACAAAACTCATGTAGGACTCAACTTCATAGGAGGTACACATCAATCATGGCAAAAATGACAAAAGTGCATGTTCAGATAAGATCCAGCAACTAACATCAACTAGCCCTCTTCTAACAGCATTTAGGGCAACAAGATGACTTCAAATGAATATGATGCAATGTAACAAAATGATGTACTCTTCGATGCGAACAAAACGACATATTATACGCACGAAACGGAGCTACGGATGCAAAGTTACGGCATGTAGAAGAACTGATGATAATGATGAAATGCACGGGACTTAGAAATATTTTGAGGTGAGAGAAGTCAACGGTTAGCGCGGAAATCGAGGTTCGCCGGCGCGGCGGCCGGAGACGGGGCGGCGATGGCGGGGGCCGGCCGGATCTGGGCGCTCCGGCCCGGATCTGGCGCTGGCGACGGCGAGGAGGGCGGCGGAGCTCCGGGGCGGCGCGGGGAGGCGGGGACGGCGACGCGGCGGCGCGGGACGGCGTGGACGGCGACGCGGTGGCGCGGGACGGCGGCGAGGCGGCGGAGACCGGCGACCTGGCGGCGGGGCGCGCTGGCGGGGAGGCGCGGGCGCCTGCGGGCGGGCGGCGGCGACCCGGGCCGGGGAGGGCCCCGCGTGGGCTCGGGCGGGCCCTGGCGGCGGCGAAGTGGGCGCAGCCCACGTGGCGGCGCGGGACTGGAGGGAAGCGGCGGCGCGGGCGCGAGGTGGACGGCGGGCGCGCGGATCGAGGAAAATTAGGGTTTCGGGGTGTTTCTCTCCCAGATTTAGACGGGGGAGACGTTTTTATAGACAGAAGGAGCTAGGGAGCTCCAAACGGAGTGCGGTTTTCGCCCACGCGATCGTGATCGAACGGCGGAGGACATGGGAGTGGCTTAGATGGGTTATTGGGCTGTTATGAAGGGGTGTTGGGCTGCAACACACACAAGGCCTTCACGGTTACCCGGTTAACCGTTGGAGTACCAAACGAACTCCGATTGACCCGAAACTTGACAGACGGTCTACCGGTGCTATACCAAGGCCACATGTCAAACCTCGGTCCATTCCGAGAATGTTTAATACCCGCTCACGAAGAAATGTAAAAGGGGACGTCGGGAGACATAGGAGCGCCGGATTGCAAAACGGACAACGGGAAAGATGCTCGGATTTATGAGACGAACGCGTATGCGAATGCGATGCACATGATGACAAGAAATGAAATGCATGACATGACCAAAATGCAAACCGAAGAGAACCCAACCACGGAGGGAATATTATAATACAATGCCGAAAATGGCAAGAGTTGGATTACAAATATGGCAAGTTACATCGGGGGCGTTACAACACACCACCACTACGAGAGGATCTCGTCCCGAGATCTAGGACTGAAAGAACTCCGGATACTCGGAACATAGTTGGTCTTCACGCTCCCAGGTGGCCTCTCGGTCTGAATGATGTGACCATTTCACTTTGAGGAATTTGATTGACTTGTTGCGAGTCTTGCGCTCAGTTGTCTCAAGAATAGCAACTGGATGCTCATGATAGGACAAATCTTCTTGAAGATCAATCTCTTCGAAGTTGATGGTGCGCTCAGGCGTCTTGAAGCACTTGCGAAGCTGTGACACGTGGAAGACATCGTGCACATTTGCAAAGTTGGAGGGAAGCTCAAGTTGATAGGCTAGATCGCCTCGTTTGCCGATGATCTTGAAGGGACCGACGTATCGCGGGGCAAGTTTCCCCTTGATACCGAAGCGACGAGTTCCTTTCATTGGCGAGACGCGGAGGTAGACATGGTCTCCGATCTCGAATGCCACATCACGGTGTTTGCTGTCGTAATAGCTCTTCTGGCGCGACTGCGCTGCTTTGAGGTTCTCACGAATCACCTTGCACATAGCCTCAGCTTCTGAGATCAAATCATTGCCGAGCAATTGACGTTCACCGGTTTCAGACCAGTTGAGAGGAGTACGGCACTTTCTGCCATAGAGAATCTCGAATGGGGCTTTGCCCGAGCTGGCTTGAAAACTGTTGTTGTAAGAGAACTCAGCATAAGGAAGACAATCCTCCCACTTCATGCCGAAAGAGATAACATAGGCTCTGAGCATATCTTCAAGAATTTGATTGACACGCTCAACTTGTCCACTAGTCTGAGGGTGGAACGCTGTGCTGAAGCGAATGTTGGTGCCCATGGCCGACTGAAAAGAATCCCAAAATTTGGAGGTAAAGATGCTGCCACGGTCTGAAGAGATCAATTGTGGAATGCCGTGTAAGGAGACAATTCTGGAGGTGTAGAGCTCTGCCAGCTGCGCTGCTGTGATAGACTCTTTGATAGGAAGAAAATGAGCCACTTTGGTGAGCTTGTCGATGACGACGAAGATAGCATCATTTCCACGCTTAGACTTAGGAAAACCAGTCACGAAGTCCATTTCGATATGATCGAACTTCCATTCTGGAATAGCAAGAGGTTGGAGAAGACCAGCTGGTCGTTGGTGTTCTGCTTTCACCCTTCTGCAGACATCACATTCATTCACGAATTGAGCGATCTCACGCTTCATTCGAGTCCACCAATACGACTGCTTGAGGTCATGGTACATCTTTGAACTTCCAGGATGAATTGACAGAAGAGAATTGTGCGCTTCGTTCATAATGACTTTACGAAGATCACCCTTTGGAACCACGATCCGGTCCTCGAAGAAAAGAGTATCTCTGTCATCAACTCGATAGCACTTGTATTTGGGGATGCTCTTTTCAATACCACGTTTCACCTTCTTCACCATGGTATCCAACAATTGAGCCTCACGAATCTGATCTTCCAAAGTAGGAGAAACAATGAGGTTGGCAAGAACACCTTGAGGAACAACTTGGAGATTCAACTTGCGAAAAGCCTCACATAGATCCGGTTGAAAGGGCTTGAGGATTAAGCTGTTGCAATAAGCCTTTCTGCTCAAAGCGTCTGCAACCACATTAGCCTTGCCTGGAGTATATTCAATACTCGGATTATACTCTTGAATCATTTCGACCCATCGAGTTTGCCTGAGGTTGAGATGAGGCTGAGTGAAGATATACTTGAGACTCTTGTGATCTGTGAAGATGTCCACTTTCCTTCCCAACAGGAGATGTCTCCATGTTATTAGTGCGTGGACAACTGCCGCCAACTCAAGATCGTGAGTGGGGTAGTTCCTTTCATTGGGCTTCAACTGGCGAGAGGTATAGGCAACGACCTTCTTCTCTTGCATTAACAAAGCACCGAGGCCCTGGAGAGAAGCATCACAGAATACTTCATAAGGCTTGGATTCATCAGGAGGAGTCAGAACTGGAGCAGTGACGAGTTTCTCTTTGAGAGTGTTGAAAGCAACGTCACACTCAGGAGACCAGACATATTTCACATGCTTCTGGAGGAGGTTGGAAAGAGGCTTTGCAATCTTGGAGAAATTCTCAACGAATCTTCTGCAATAGCTTGCAAGTCCAAGGAAACTGCGAAGCTGCTTGACATTCTGAGGAGGATTCCAATTCAAAACTGCAGACACCCTCTCTGGATTAACAGCGATGCCCTTGGCAGAGATGATATGACCAAGATAAAGAACTTCATCAAGCCAGAATTCACATTTGGAGAACTTCGCATATAATTGATACTCTCTGAGCTTGTCGAGTACCAACCGCAAATGTTCGGCATGATCCTTCTTATTCTTGGAGAAGACCAAGATATCATCGAGATAGACCAAGACAAATTCGTTGATGTAGGGGTTGAAGATGAAATTCATCAAGCGAGTGAAATACGGAGGAGCATTGACGAGGCCGAAAGACATGACAGTGTATTCATAAGAACCAAAGCTTGTTCTGAATGCTGTCTTGGGAATATCTTCTTCACGAATGCGAATCTGATGATAACCCATACGAAGGTCAAGCTTGGAGAACACCTTAGCACCTTTGAGTTGCTCAAATAGCTCATTGATGTTGGGAAGTGGGTACTTGTTCTTGATAGTCTTCTTGTTCAATGGACGGTAATCGACGCAAAGTCGGTCCGTGCCATCCTTCTTCTTGACAAAAAGAACACCACAACCCCATGGAGAAGAACTCGGTCTGATCAGACCAGACGTTCTTGTTTATCGAGTTGAATCTTCAATTCCTTGAGCTCATCTGGTCCAAGCTTGTAAGGACGCTTGCAAACAGGTTCCGTGCCAGGCTCAAGCTCAATAACGAATTCAACTGGCCTGCGGGGAGGCATACCCGGAAGCTCTTCTGGAAAAACATCTTGGTACTCACAAACAACTGGAATCTGAGAGATAGCCTCCATTTCACCCATCTCATTGAGAGAAAACAACCGAATGGTATCATCACGAGAAGCATAGATGATCACATCGTTTGAAGTGTGAGTCAATTTGATTTCCCTGGCAGCACACTCAAGCTGAGCCTTGTGCTTAGAAAGCCAGTCCATCCCGAGAATGAGATCAATATCAGAATCACCAAGCACAATTGGTTTAGACAAGAATTTGTAGTCACCCATCTTGATAGAAACATTGGGAACCACCAGACTTGAGCTCAAACGTTTACCAGGAGAAATGACAGGCATGGGTCTATCCAAATTTGAAGAAGTGAACTCATGCTTGGCAATGAATGGTCTTGACATGAAACAATGCGATGCACCAGTATCAAATAAGACTTTTGCAGGAATATCATTAACAGGAAGATTACCCATGATCACTTCAGAAGACTCCTCTGCTTGAGCTGGATTCAACATGTTCACCTTGACATGCTTAGGATTATGCTTGACCACTGCATTGCTGGAAGATTTCACAGGAGGAGGAGGCGGAAGGCGCCTCTGGTTGAAGCACTTGTTCGCATAGTGACCCTTCTGCTGACATTTGTTACAAGTCACCTCTGAGAGCGGACGATGGTAAGGAGCACTTGGCCTTGGAGCTTGGTTCTGAGACTTGTTCTAATAGCCAGGGTTGGGTGGGTGGGAAGATCCACGACCGCTTGAGTTCTTCTGCTGATAAGGCTGACGGAACGGAGGAGGAGGAGGCAACCAGAACTTCTGTTGCTTAGCTGCCACAAGTGAAGAAGAAGAAGACTGAACTGCATCTCTGACTCTCTTCTTAGATGCCTCACACTTGAGCTGAGCAGCTTCTTGTTTCAGCGCCATGTTGTAGAATTCATCATACTTTAATGGCTCGAAAAGCACGAGAGCAAGCTGCAGATCTTCTCTGAGACCACGCCTGAACTGGTAGATCATACTCTTCTCATCAGGAATGTCTTGCCTTGCAAAACGAGAGAGTTTCTGAAACTGAGTGTTGTATTGATAGACAGTCATGTTGCCTTGCTTGAGATTGCAGAATTCCTCACGCTTAAGCTCAACAACACTTTCTGGAATGTGGTGTGCTTTGAAGTCACGACGGAAATCATCCCAAGTGATCACGCGACCTCCTCTGGAATCTTTGTATTGCTGGAACCACTCAGCAGCTTGATCTTTGAGTTGAAAAGAGGCAAACTTGACAAAGTCCTCAGGTCTCACATTGCTGCACTCGAAATGTTTGCTGATGTCCACGAGCCAATCATCTGCGTCTGTGGCCTCGACACAGTAGCTGAAGGTCTTTGGCTGATTAGCAAGGAACTGGTTCAGTGAAGCGAAATGCGGCTGATTGTTGCCTTGGCCTTGAATCTCTTGATTAGCTTGACCTTGGTTGCGATCTTGCAAGAGCTGAATCAAAATCTGAGCATTGGCATTAGTGGCAGTCATCAAGGCTTGCCAAGCTTCCGGAGGCGGAGGTGGTGGCGGAGGGTTAGCCTGATTCCCGTCATTGCGTTCCGGATTCTGACGCGTTGGTGGAGCCATCCTGAAGAGGGTGACATCCATTAGCATCTTGACAGAGATATATTGAAGTTGAATCAAAGGAACGAAATTGCAACATATAGTCTTCACAATTAACATTCGAACGAGAATGAACGAATGAATTCCAATGTAAAATATCACACTCAAGCTGAGAAGCCACTTAGGACATGGTAAGGAATAAAATCAACAAGGTACGGAAGTGAACAAATACTTAGTAAGGATTACCCAATCACAAACCAAATATCTGCGGAAGAAATACTAAAGCTACAAGAATTCCCACTTATAAACTCCCGAAACTTTCTGGTTATGCAATCAGGTGTTGGGGATACAGGGGAAGCATAATATCTCACCCAAACTAGCAAATCCTACAACCAGCTGTATCCATCCTTCAACACATAACCAAGAAACCTTCGGAAAACGTCTACCTCAACCTTCGAAAACCCATCCGTTATACAAGTCATGGCAATACCCCTGCACTCGCCACAGTACTGGGCTATCAGGTTATCTCACCAACAACTGTACAAAAGAGATTTTCGATGTCGGTCGTACTAAACTCAGGTATTCCAAAACCGCAACGATAAAATTATGACGACAACACCTCGGAGCTCAACTCCCCGGGACACTGCCACAACCCCTAAATGTCAGGAGGCAACCAAGACAATGTTGTCATCATAAAACCATCGGAACGATTGTAATATACCCGCGTGATCCTAAAATTTTTTTTTAGTGAAATTTGAGAAGAGAAGAGTCAAAACTCTACGTCAGGATGCCTTACCAGAAGGTCGAAGGGACTGGGGAGTAAAAAGAATTCCTAAACTCTCCGATATATAATTCCTAAAAGACTCAAAACATTTTTCTAGACACAACTCGGCCACTAAAGACGATCAAACAGTGGGGCTCCTAAGGTCGGGAAAGGCTCTGATTACCAACTTGTTACACCCTCGATGCGGCTATATCTCCCACGTGTCGAGGCACGACTTAGAGGCATAACCGCATTGAAAGCAATGTCGCAAGTGAGGTAATCTTCACACAATCCATGTAATAAATAAAGGGGAAAGATACATAGTTGGCTTACAATCGCCACTTCACACAGGTACATAAATAACATCCATCAAACAGGTTACACTCAAGGTCCGACTACGGCACCAAAATGAAAGAAGACTACCCCAAATGCTAAACAGATCCCCGGATCACCCAACTGGGCTCCACTACTGAACATCTGGAAAAGAAACATAGTAACGGCCACGTTCCTCATCGAACTCCCAATTGAGCTCGGTCGCGTCATCTGCACCGATATCGTTGGTACCTGCAACTGAGGTGATAATATCTGTGAGTCACGGGGACTCAGCAATCTCACACCCGCGAGATCAAGACTATTTAAGCTTAAAGGTGGGAAAGGGGTTTATGAGGTGGAGCTGCAGCAAGCGACTAGCCTGTGGTGGCTATAGCGCAAAAGAGAGCGAGAAGAGAAGGCAAAGCACGGTCGAGAAGCTAGAATTGATCAAGAAGTGATCCTGAAACAACCTACGTCAGGCATAACTCCAACAATCGTGTTCACTTCCCGGACCCCGCCGAGAAGAGACCATCACGGTTACACACGCGGTTGATGTGTTTTAGTGAAGGTCAACTTCGGGTTTTCTACAACCGGACATCAACAAATTCCCATCTGCCTCATAACCGCGGGCACGGCTTTCGAAAGATAATACCCTGCAGGGGTGTCCCAACTTAGCCCATGATAAGCTCTCATGGTCAACGAAGGATATTCCTTCTACCGGGAAGACCCGATCAATCTCGGAATCCCGGACTACAAGACATTTCAACAGCAATAAAACAAGTCCAGCAAAACCGCCCGATTGTGCCGACAAATCCTGATAGGAGCTGCACATATCTCGGTCTCAGGGCACATCCGGATAAGTCAAGCTACGAGTAAAACCAGCCCTCGAGTTGCCACGAGGTGGCCCCGCAGGTTGCTCGGTTCGAACCAGCACTTAGAGAAGCACTGGCCCGGGGGGGGGGGGGGCTAAAATAAAGATGACCCTCGGGCTCGCGAAAACCCGGGGGAAAAAGGTAGGTGGTGGCAAATGGTAAAACCAATGTTGGGCTTTGCTGGAAAAGTCTTATTCAAAGCGAACTGTCAAGGGGGTCCCATAAATCACCCAACCGTGTAAGGAACGCAAACTCCGGGAACATAACACCGGTATGACGGAAACTAGGGTGGCAAGAGTGGAACAAAACACCAGGCATAAGGCCGAGCCTTCCACCCTTTACCAAGTATATAGATGCATTAATTAAATAAGAGGTATTGTGATATCCCAACAAGTAAACATGTTCCAACAAGGAACAACAAGATCATGTTCCAACAAGGAACAAACTTCATCTTCACCTGCAACTAGCAACGCTATAAGAGGGGCTGAGCAAAGCAGTAACATAGCCAAACAACGGTTTGCTAGGACATGGATGGTTAGGGGCTGACATGGCAATATAGGAGGCATGATATAGCAAGTGGTGGGTATCGCAGCATAGGCATAGCAAAAGAGCGAGCAATCTAGCAAGCAAAGATAGAAGTGATTTCGAGGGTATGGTCATCTTGCCTGCAAGGTTCTCAGAGTTGTCGAAAGCTTGGTCCTCGTAAGCGTTCTCAACGGAATCCTCGTTCACGTACTCGTCTCCCGGCTCTACCCAAGACAAGAGAACAAGCAGAGGAACCAATATCAACCACGATGCAATGCGCAAGCAATATGATGCAAAAACATGGCATGATATGCGAGAGGTGATATGCAATACGTATGCATGCTCCGGAAGGGCAAGGATGAACAGGGCATAATCTTGGCAAACCAAGCATGCAGCTGGATAGATGAGGTGATTTCGGTTGAAATCGATATAAAGATCACCGGATTCGGATGCACGGTTTGCAAATGGCAAGCAATACAAGAATGACACGAATCTGCCATAAACAGCATGATGCTACTTAGCAAGCAATAAATAATTAAGCTACTGCACCCAAACATGGCAACAAGGCATATGACAGTATTCTAGTCAAGATGCACGACAAAAGATGAACACTGAGCTACGGCTAAATCACATCATAACAGGTTCAAACAAGCATGGCAAAAGTGCAAGAGATAACAAGTTCCCAGACTTGGTGAAAATATCAACAAGCAGAAACTGACATCAGGATGACATGTTCGGAGCAACGAAACAACATGTTACAGGTCCAGAACATAGCAAAGTAAGGCATGGCATGAATCTACTCATAGTACTTGACAAAAGTCCTTTACTGACCATAAGCCAAAAAGGACCAGAAAATATGATTACACCCATGTCAATTAAGCAAGTTTCGTTACAGGTTTCAGACTTAGCAGAAAACTGGACATGGCAGAAAACTGTTAACGACTAGGCATGTTCGTGAGCTCGATGCACTCACTACAGAGCAATTCATGATTAACTAAGCATACATACATCAAGAAGACATGGCATAATAACTAAACATGGCAAGAATAACATCATATCATGCAAGGGTCAACTACACCAAGCTTGGCAAAAACGAATAACACGTAAACAATCTGCCAGCAATATTTTGAAGCAAAAGTAGAGCTCGATTGACTCAAGCTATGGCACACCATAATTGCAAACAAAGGCATGGATGGATTAAGCAAATACTCAAGTTCAAAACTCCCTTACTGATCATGCTCAAATTATGCATAGATCACTCAGAAACAACAAGAATACATGGCACGAAAATAACAGCAGTCAGGGACTTAGTGAAATCACTAAGTCTCTGAAATCAGCAACATCAAGACACCTAGTTTGCATGCTTGTGCTAGTCACCATAAAGATCATAAAAATACATGGCAAAATCCTATGGATAGGTAACATGGCATACTACAAAACTCATGTAGGACTCAACTTCATAGGAGGTACACATCAATCATGGCAAAAATGACAAAAGTGCATGTTCAGATAAGATCCAGCAACTAACATCAACTAGCCCTCTTCTAACAGCATTTAGGGCAACAAGATGACTTCAAATGAATATGATGCAATGGAACAAAATGATGTACTATTCGATACGAACAAAACGACATATTATACGCACGAAACGGAGCTACGGATGCAAAGTTACGGCATGTAGAAGAACTGATGATAATGATGAAATGCACGGGACTTAGAAATATTTTGAGGTGAGAGAAGTCAACGGTTAGCGCGGAAATCGAGGTTCGCCGGCGCGGCGGCCGGAGACGGGGCGGCGATGGCGGGGGCCGGCCGGATCTGGGCGCTCCGGCCCGGATCTGGCGCTGGCGACGGCGAGGAGGGCGGCGGAGCTCCGGGGCGGCGCGGGGAGGCGGGGACGGCGACGCGGCGGCGCGGGACGGCGTGGACGGCGACGCGGTGGCGCGGGACGGCGGCGAGGCGGCGGAGACCGGCGACCTGGCGGCGGGGCGCGCTGGCGGGGAGGCGCGGGCGCCTGCGGGCGGGCGGCGGCGACCCGGGCCGGGGAGGGCCCCGCGTGGGCTCGGGCGGGCCCTGGCGGCGGCGAAGTGGGCGCAGCCCACGTGGCGGCGCGGGACTGGAGGGAAGCGGCGGCGCGGGCGCGAGGTGGACGGCGGGCGCGCGGATCGAGGAAAATTAGGGTTTCGGGGTGTTTCTCTCCCAGATTTAGACGGGGGAGACGTTTTTATAGACAGAAGGAGCTAGGGAGCTCCAAACGGAGTGCGGTTTTCGCCCACGCGATCGTGATCGAACGGCGGAGGACATGGGAGTGGCTTAGATGGGTTATTGGGCTGTTATGAAGGGGTGTTGGGCTGCAACACACACAAGGCCTTCACGGTTACCCGGTTAACCGTTGGAGTACCAAACGAACTCCGATTGACCCGAAACTTGACAGACGGTCTACCGGTGCTATACCAAGGCCACATGTCAAACCTCGGTCCATTCCGAGAATGTTTAATACCCGCTCACGAAGAAATGTAAAAGGGGACGTCGGGATACATAGGAGCGCCGGATTGCAAAACGGACAACGGGAAAGATGCTCGGATTTATGAGACGAACGCGTATGCGAATGCGATGCACATGATGACAAGAAATGAAATGCATGACATGACCAAAATGCAAACCGAAGAGAACCCAACCACGGAGGGAATATTATAATACAATGCCGAAAATGGCAAGAGTTGGATTACAAATATGGCAAGTTACATCGGGGGCGTTACACCGAGATTGCAATGTAAACTCTCTGTTTCCTTTTTGTAACATTTCGGTCTCACCGGAAGAGCAAATCGGTCCCACCGAGTTTACCTGACCAACTCTCTGGTTAGCTTATTACCAAATCGTTCTCACCGAGTTTGTGTAATCGGTCTCACCGAGATTACGTTATGCCCTAACCCTAACCATATCGGTCCTACCGAGTTACATGTCGGTCCCACCAAAAATCTCTAACGGTCACTAGATTTACTAAATCGGTCCGACCGAGTTTGTTGATTCGGTCCCACCGAGATTGGTAAATTGTTTGTAACGGTTGGATTTTGTGTGGAGGCTATATATACCCCACCACCTCCTCTTCATTCGTGGAGAGAGCCATCAGAACACATCTACACTTCCAACTTATATGTTCTGAGAGAGAACCACCTACCCTTGTGTTGAGGCCAAGATATTCCATTCCTACCATATGAATCTTGATCTCTAGCCTTCCCCAAGTTGCTTTCCACTCAAATCTTCTTTCCACCAAATCCAAATCCTGTGAGAGAGAGTTGAGTGTTGGGGAGACTATCATTTGAAGCACAAGAGCAAGGAGTTCATCATCAACACACCATTTGTTACTTCTTGGAGAGTGGTGTCTCCTAGATTGGCTAGGTGTCACTTGGGAGCCTCCGACAAGATTGTGGAGTTGAACCAAGGAGTTTGTAAGGGAAAGGAGATCGCCTACTTCGTGAAGATCTACCGCTAGTGAGGCAAGTCCTTCATGGGCGATGTCCATGGTGGGATAGACAAGGTTGCTTCTTCGTGGACCCTTCGTGGGTGGAGCCCTCCGTGGACTCGCGCAACCGTTACCCTTCATGGGTTGAAGTCTCCATCAACGTGGTTGTAGGATAGCACCACCTATCCGAACCACGCCAAAAAATACTTGTCTCCAATTGCGTTTGAATTCTCCAAACCCTTCCCTTTACATTCTTGCAAGTTGCATGCTTTACTTTCCGCTGCCTATATACTCTTTGCATGCTTGCTTGAATTGTGTGATGATTGCTTCACTTGTCCTAAAATAGCTAAAATCTGCCAAGAACTAAAATTGGGAAAAGGTTAAGTTTTTATTTGGTCAAGTAGTCTAATCACCGCCCCTCTAGACATACTTTTGATCCTACAAGTGGTATCAGAGCTTTGGTCTCGATTTGCTTTGATTTCCATAGCTTTTGGTGATCACAGCCTTGGTTTCACAACCTAGGAGAGTATGGCGTCTAGCGAGGGAAATTATCACCGTAGAGGTCCTTATTTTGATGGTACTAATTTTGCTAGTTGGAAGCATAAAATGAAAATGCATATTCTTGGACATAACCCCGCCGTTTGGGCTATTGTGTGTGTTGGTTTGCAAGGTGACTTCTTTGATGGGAAAGAACCAAACCGTGAAGCTACCGCGGAAGAGTTGAAGATGCTGCAATACAACGCTCAAGCTTGTGATATTCTCTTCAACGGATTGTGCCCCGAAGAATTCAACAAAATCAGCCGTCTTGAGAATGCAAAGGAAATTTGGGATACTTTGATTGATATGCAGGAAGGTACCGACTCCATCAAGGAATCCAAATTGGATGTGCATCAAAGTCAACTTGACAAGTTCAAAATGAAGGATGGTGAAGGTGTGGCTGAAATGTACTCTAGGCTTGCTCTCATCACAAATGAGATTGCCGGCTTAGGGAGTGAAGAGATGACCGATAGATTCATCGTCAAGAAGATCCTAAGAGCCTTGGATGGAAAATATGATACATTGTGCGCATTGATCCAAATGATGCCCAATTACAAAGATCTCAAGCCAACGAAAGTCATTGGAAGAATTGTTGCTTATGAGATGTCACTCAAGGATAAAGAGGAACTTCACAACAAATCAAGTGGTGCTTACAAAGCCTCATGTGAATCCCCCACATCATCAAGTGAGAAACAAACCTTCAATGAAGAATTGAGCTTAATGGTGAAGAACTTCAACAAGTTCTACAAGAGTAGAAGCAAAGATAGAAGCTCCAAGTCAAGGTCCTACAATGTCAAAAGATCTTCTAGTCGAGAGCGAAACTGCTACAATTGTGGAAGACCCGGACACTATTCCAATGAGTGTACGGCTCCCTACAAAAGAAGAGAAGATTCTCCAAAAAGAAGAAGCAAAAGAGAAAAATCACCATCAAGAGAGAGGAGTAGAGATGATTGTTATGAACGAAGATACTCACAGAGAAACAAGGATTCGGAAAGAAAAGAAAAGTCATCAAGTAGCTACACAAAACGAAGACATCAAGCTCATGTTGGTGAATGGGTATCCAGATCCGACTCCGACAACCACTCCGAGAGAAGTTATCACTCCGATTCCGAATATACTCAAGATGAAGGTGTTTCCGGTCTAGCACTTGTGTCAGCCAACTCCTACGACATATTTGACTCACCAAATGAAGGAATTGGAAGATGCTTCATGGCCAAAGGTCCTAAGGTAACACACCCCGAGAATGTCGATTTCAATAGTGATGAAGATGACTTGTTAGGTGATGATGATTTACTTGTTGACAACTCTAGTGATGAATACTATGATGAAACGTCAATTAATCATGCTAATCAAGATAAAACGAATGACAATGACAAGGAGAAGATTGAGGCTCTAACTAAAGAACTAGACACTCTTAAGTTAGCTCATGAAACTATCTTCGAAGATCATCGAGAACTTTTAAGAGCTCATGAGAAGTTACGCTTCGAAAAGCTCAATCTTGAGCAAGAGCATGAGTTTTTAAAGGCAATCAATGATGATCTCCGCAAGAAAAGTTCTTCTTACATTGCCAAGCGTTTACTCTTATCCACTTACATGCCTCAAGTCAAGTCTAGTAACAAGAACAAGAAACATTCTTCCTCCAGTAGTAACAATGATCATGTTAAATCCAATATTGTTGCTTCTAGTAGTTCTCTTGATTCCACTAATGATTCTCTTAGACAAGTTATACTTGAGCAAGAAAATAGCTTATTGAAGGGAATTATAGAGAAAGGAGTCTACAAGAGCCTTGCCGGAAGTAAGCAATTCGAGGAAATTGTACGCAAGCAAGGAAGGCACCAGAAGAATCAAGGTGTTGGATTTGAACGAAAGTTCAACGCCAATGGAGTTGAGTGGGAAGAAGATCAATACCCTAAGACAAAGTTTGTTCCTCAACAAGAGAAGTATGATCCTACTTCTTTCAAGGGGACACAAACTCGATATGAGCTTCCACCACAAGACTACAAGCAAAAAGGCAAGGACAAGCTTCAAGAGGAAATTGATGCATTTGAAGAAGCTCCTAAGACCTTAGTCAAGTGGATTCCCAAGACTACTTCAAGTTCCACTTCATCAAGTACGACTACAACCCCAAGGATTCCCATCAAGATGGTGTGGATCCAAAAGAAGAAGAACTAGAGAGTTCTTGAGGGTGACTCCGCCAACATACTTCACTCCTATCATTTTGGCAAGAACAAGTGCAATCAACTTCCACATCTTGCACTAGTTCAAGGAGTCACAAACCCTCTTGTTGGTAAGTCAAGGGACAAGGTAACCTAAAAGCTTTCATGGACATCATCTTGTGTGTGCGTCACTCTATGTCTATGGATATCCATGTTTGTTCCTTGTGGGACTAACCCATGTAGGTATTGAAAGTGCAATTCACTCCAATGGATAGCTCCAATTGTTCTACATCAACATTGAGCATCCACATCTTCAACATCTACATGAAGTCATCATCGACAAAACCCAAGGTTAGTTCATCCATCTTAGAGGGGATATCACATCTAGGGGGAGCTTTACTCTAAGACTTGAGCTAAAGCAACTCTAATGATGTGAACACAACAATGCTTTATGTAAAAGTGGTAACCCCACTTGTGCTTAAACGATGAGTATGACCTATGATCAAATGTTCTCATTTGACTCCTAAGTCAATATACTGAAATATAGATGACCTAGTCATCACCAATTGCTTGATAGATGCTAGAATTGGTTGTGCATGCTTTGTCACATATTTCAATTGCCATTTTATTGTGTGAGCATGTTGGTTGCATATTTTACTCATTCGAGGACATACACTTGTTGTTTTGATTGATTGGTTTTTCTTTCTCTTGCCAAGTGGACGGACAAGAATGCCTAAGAACCTTCTCTAGCTATCTATGATTTTCTTGTCTCAAACTCTATTCATGCTACATCACAAAATTTGATCAAGTCAGATTCGAACCACTCTGTGTGAGGAGCACTCGGAGTCCCCGATTCGTCATAGACTTAAACTTCCAAAACTTATTTGTGATTCTCGGTCTGACCGATATCTCCTTTTCGGTCCTACCGAGATCATTAAGTCGATCTATGTTTTCGATCTCGGTGCAACCGATTTGAACCATTCGGTCACACCGAGTTGTTCCACTCGGTCACACCGACAGGGTCGGGCTATATATAGTCACGGGCAAAATTTTGGAAATTTCTCTGAACCCCTTCGCCCGCGCGATAGCTCGCTCTGCCAACGTGGTCTCCGGATTGTCTTCTTGCCGCCAACCGCCTCCAGTCGCTGGTCTCCATCGCCGTCAACGGAATTCAACCCCGCCGTTGCCGCCGTAGCGAGTCTCCGCCGAGCTAGGGTATGGACTCGATCTTTGTGCTATTCCCCATCCGATTCCTAGAACATTGTGATCATATTGATTCTTGCCACGATTGAAACACTCCTATCCAGTCAATGCAATTCGTAGAATAGGTTTGATTTGAAATTTTAGGGTTAGGTTTCCGCCGAGACCATCTCGGACCCACCGGGTTGAAAAACTCGGTCCCACCGATTTGGCTCATGCCATTGCACAAGTGAGACTCGGTCTGACCGAGAAGTACTAATCGGTGTGACCGATTTTGGAAATTTGTGAAACCCTAGTAGTCTCGGTGCCACCGAACTGTGACTCGGTCTGACCGAGTTCACCAGTTTAGGTTCCAAAAACTGCTTCGGTATCACCGAGTTTAAAAATCGGTAGATCCGAAATGATTTCTGTGGGAAACTAAAACTGAGATTTTGAATCATTCTTCTGCAAAAACCTCTGCATTTTGTGATGCTCATCTATTCTACCTCATCTATAAACTCTGCACAGGGACAGCAGTCAGCTTTTTCATCATGGCTGATCAGAGTGATAGCCAGAATGTGTCAGAACAGCAAGTGCACATGAGTGAGGGCACTAGTCCCTCCAGTTCTTCAGATGAAGGCAGCAGGAGAAATCCTAGCAATTTTCCAAAAGCTGCCACCAGACAAAAGAAGAAGAGAACCTCAGAATCAGAGGATGAGGATTATGTGGCAGAAGAAGAAGAAGAAGCTACTCCGAAGAGAGTAGTGCTCAAGAAAGAGTATGGCTCAGCTGCAGCCATCAAGCCTGGAATGCACAGAAAGGCACCTGCAAAGAGAGTTCCTACCTCCAAGCCTAGGAATGTTGTTCCTGAAGAAACTATAAAGTTCACAATGGAATCCGAAGAGGAAGAAATTGGCCAGGACAAGAAAAAGAAGAGAGCCAGAACTACAACTGCCAGAGTTGTTGGCAAACCTTCTATGAGGAGAGATTCAGAAGAGGAAGAAGAAGAGGTTGCTGCACCAGCACCTAAGGCACCCAAGCTCATGGGTGATGCTATAAGATCAGGGGCTACTGCATCCAAGCCCAAGGAAGCACCCAAAGCTGCATCAAAGGCCAATCCAGCTCCAAAGCCAAAACCAAAGAGAAATACAAGGAGCATCCCAGCTGCTGAAAAGAACAAGGCCCCAGTGCCTGACATTGCAGAAGAGGAAGAAGATCAAGTTCTGAGGAAGCTAAAGCCCAAGATCCCAGACCACAATGATGCTCATCCTATGGCTGAGGATATGAAGATCAGAAGAGACTTAGGGTTGAGGGAGTGGAGAGCAGAAGATCCTTATGCTACAAGGAGAAGAACTGTTGTTGATTGCAGGTTCCACACAAGGGAACAGCAGGACTTCTATGAGACAGTTCTGCTTGATAAGAAGCCCATAGTTTGTGACATGAGATGGGTAGACTGGGAATACATCAAGGACAATGAAGAGCACTTTCCTGGAGTGCAAGACAGTTTCAAGGCTTGTGGAGTAGCTGACTTTGTTGGGCAGAAGCTCACAAAGTGGAATGAAGAGCTAATCATGCAGTTCTACTCCACAGCACACTTCTATCCAGATGGAAGGATTGTATGGATGTCAGAAGGAACAAGGTATCAATCAACAATTGCTGAATGGGAAAAAATGATCAATGCCCCAGAGGAGCATGAGGATGACTTAGACATATATGCCAAGAAGAAGATGGACCACAACTCCATGTCCAACATGTACAAGGAGATCCCCAACAAGGCACTTGATACTTTCAAGTTTGGCTCAGAACATTATCTTCTGTCAGGGCTACCAACCATTAATTGGATTCTGAGGCATACTTTATTGCCCAAGTCAGGTGATCAAAAGATGATCAGAGGCCATGCAATCAATTTGCTTCATATCTTTGATGTGCCACAAAAGTTCAAGGTGATGAGCCTCATGGTAGAAACTATCAAAAGGACTGCAGCAGATCAGAAGAGGAGTTGTGGTTATGCCCCTCAGATCCAAGAGCTGATCAACTCCAAGATGGGCACAGGCATATACTTATTGGACAAGGAACATTTGCCTCTTCATCCAGACTTTGAGGATAATCAAGTTGTGATGAACAAGGATGAACCATCATCAGCTCATGCACAAGCTAAGAAGGAGAAGGCAAGGAAGGAGAAAGCTGCCAAGATGCCAACTCAAGAGGAGGCATCTGAGTATTTCCTGAAAACCAAGCAAGAGCAGCTTAGTTACTTGATTGCATCCACACTGAGGACTGAGAAAGGATTGGCCACCCTCACTCAGAATCAGGAGAGCTTAGAGAGAATCGTAGAACAAAAGTTCTATGACTTGGATGTCAAAGTAACAGAGATTCAGTCTGCAGTGGAGCAACTTCAAGATGACATGCAGGAGAGGAAAGGGAAGACTACCACAGATGCATTTTCCAGAGTGCCACGAGCTCAGAGGTCATCAGCAGTGCCAGTTCCTGACACCATAGCCACCTCCTCAGCTCCAGCTACAGCTCCAGCCCAACCAGCTCCAACATCCACTTCATCTCCAGCTCCAACCACTTCAACAGAAGCCTTCGTCCTTGGAGTGATCCAGACTCCACCACCACCAGAAGATCAAGCCTGAGTGTCGATCTAGCACTATGCATTTTCTAGGAACTTTTTGGTAACTTGTTGCCAAAGGGGGAGAAAAATGTATAGATCATAGGCTTCGAGAGAGAGAGAGAGAGAGAGAGAGAGAGAGAGAGTTGCTTTTATTCTCTCTTGCTTTATTTGGTGGTTTTACAAACTTTGTTGGCTTTTGGTTGAGATACTATGATATGCTTGTGAGACATTGATGATCATGTGTTTGATCATAAGCTACACTTATGCATGCTTAATATTATCCTATCTATCTTTTGTGATCATTCACGTTTCTTGGTGATGAGTGCATGTATTTAATTCTTATCATTTTGAGCGCTCCACCAAGATGTATGTGACATGGAAGAGTAACCCATGATTCTAACTCTTTGTGCATTTTCAGTCCAAAGCAAATTTTAAATATGCACAAATTTAGGGGGAGCTCTTACTTATCACATACTTCTCAAAGCGACGATATATTTCATTCTTATTATCATTTGTCGAAGCTTTGATCTATAGGTTGTCATCAATTACCAAAAAGGGGGAGATTGAAAGTGCAACTATCCCTAGGTGGTTTTGGTAATTCATAACAACATATAGCTCATTGAGCTAATGCTATTCCAAGATGATTATTTCAGGAAAGCTCAATGATTGGCATGGCATGGATGATGAAAGTAGATCCCTCAAAATGCTAAGGACAAAAGATTGGCTCCAACTCAAAAGCTCAAGACTCTTCATTTTACATTTTAGTGATCCAAGATCACATTGAGTCTATAGGAAAAGCCAATACTATCAAGGAGGGATGAGGTGTTGCTTAATGAGCCTCTTGCTTTATGTGCTTAGTGATATGCTCCAAAACCCTCAACTACTTTCCCATATCCACATTTGACCTAAACCCAAAGCCAAACTCGGACCTACCGATTCTTTTAATCCGGCGCCACCGAGTTTCATTTGTCTTAAGCCACTGCCAAACCCTAGCAAATCGGTTCTACCGATAGGGATCTCGGTCTCACCGAGATGGGATTGCAATCTCTCTATTTCCTTTTCGTAACTTTTCGGTCTCACCGAAAGAGTGGATCGGTCCCACCGAGATTGGAATGTAAACTCTCTGTTTCCTTTTTGTAACATTTTGGTCTCACCGGAAGAGCAAATCGTTCCCACCGAGTTTACCTGACCAATTCTGGTTAGCTTATTACCAAATCGGTCTCACCGAGTTTGTGTAATCGGTCTCACCGAGATTACGTTATGCCCTAACCCTAACCATATCGGTCCTACCGAGTTGCATGTCGGTCCCACCAAAAATCTCTAACGGTCACTAGATTTACTAAATCGGTCCGACCGAGTTTGTTGATTCGGTCCCACCGAGATTGGTAAATTGTGTGTAACGGTTGGATTTTGTGTGGAGGCTATATATACCCCTCTACCTCCTCTTCATTCGTGGAGAGAGCCATCAGAACACATCTACACTTCCAACTCATATGTTTTGAGAGAGAACCACCTACCCTTGTGTTGAGGCCAAGATATTCCATTCCTAACATATGAATCTTGATCTCTAGCCTTCCCCAAGTTGCTTTCCACTCAAATCTTCTTTCCACCAAATCCAAATCTTGTGAGAGAGAGTCGAGTGTTGGGGAGACTATCATTTGAAGCACAAGAGCAAGGAGTTCATCATCAACACACCATTTGTTACTTCTTGGAGAGTGGTGTCTCCTAGATTGGCTAGGTGTCACTTGGGAGCCTCCGACAAGATTGTGGAGTTGAACCAAGGAGTTTGTAAGGGCAAGGAGATCGCCTACTTCGTGAAGATCTACCACTAGTGAGGCAAGTCCTTCGTGGGCGATGGCCATGGTGGGATAGACAAGGTTGCTTCTTCGTGGACCCTTCGTGGGTGGAGCCCTCCGTGGACTCGCGCAACCGTTACCCTTCGTGGGTTGAAGTCTCCATCAACGTGGATGTAGGATAGCACCACCTATCCGAACCACGCCAAAACATCCTTGTCTCCAATTGCGTTTGAATTCTCCAAACCCTTCCCTTTACATTCTTGCAAGTTGCATGCTTTACTTTCCGCTGCCTATATACTCTTTGCATGCTTGCTTGAATTGTGTGATGATTGCTTGACTTGTCCTAAAATAGCTAAAATCTGCCAAGAACTAAAATTGGGAAAAGGTTAAGTTTTTATTTGGTCAAGTAGTCTAGTCACCCCCCTCTAGACATACTTTCGATCCTACACTAAGGGTTTTCCAAATCCCAAGTGATTCCTTGATTTTGATCTAGAAGAAATTTATATGTTTTGTGCGGTAAATTTGATGGAGAATCGTTAGATTGCCAACTATCTAAAGATAAGAAAAAAAAATAGAATATGAAGAGAGTACTAATGAAAGGGAAAATATTTCCCAGTACCCTCCTAGTGTTTATTATGATGAATCAGGTAACGAGGAGGAGCTTCCGATCCAATCAATCTCTTCAACAAGAAGCTTGAAAAAATTAATTAAACCCACACATGGTGTGGTGAAGAAGAAGAAAAGAAGAAGAAAGAATAAAGGTAAAAAGGTATCTCTCCCAAATAATGTTGATCCTATCACCATTGTGCCTCATGAAAGTGAATCAAATATGTTGATGGATGATGATGATATTGAGTATGATTTTGTGATACCTACTACCTATTGTAATGAGTATGATTGGGAAGACAACGATATCCCTTATGATCTTGAAAATCTTTTTAGCACTTGCTTGGAAGAATATGATAATAATGTTTGCTATACTATTGGTGCCATTCATGCTATTGATAGGAATGATTGTGATGATATGAAAAACCACAAGCTTTAGGATGTTATGTTTAATGAGTATCATATGTTTGAAGATTTATTTGCTGGAAATAATGTTTGTCCTAAGCTTGGGGATCCTTTGCTTAATGAAGATGAACCTTTGATTCCTTCTACTTTCGATAAGAAAATTTATTATGATGATAGCATGCCTCCTATTTATGATGATGACATTGATGAAAGTGGAGTTGGAGAGGTCATGACTTTATTTAGTGATACATCCACTATTTTGGAAGAGGTTTGACTATGACAATAAACTTGCTATCTACAATGACTATTATGATGAGATGTATGCCATAAAGAGTGATGAATATTCTATGCTTGTGCATCATGAAAAGAGTGTTGTATGTGATAGTTATATGGTTGAATCCATTCATGATGTTTCTGAAAATTATTATGAGGAAGGAACTTATGCTCTTACATATCTCAATAATATCAAGTTTCTTCTCTATGTGTTGATTGTTTTGACGTTGCACTTGTTTTTCCTTCCTATGCTAGTTGATTCTTGTTCCCATAAGTTGTTTGCTCACAAAATCCCTATGAATAGGAAGTGGGTTAGACGTAAATGTGCTAGTCATATGCTTCATGATGCTCTCTTCATGTTTCAATTCTTATCTTTTATGCGAGCATCATTGAAATCATCATGCCTAGCTAAAAGGCATTAAAGAAAAGCGCTTGTTGGGAGACAACCCGACACTTTTACCTACTGTTTTTGTGTGTTCACATGATTATGCTACTGTATTGATCATGTTTTATTGCTTTTGTTTCAATAAAGTGCCAAGTAAAACCTTTGGGATCATGTTGGGTAATAGTTGTTTTGATCTTGCTGAAAAACAGAAACTTTTGCGCTCACGAAAATAAGTCTAATTTTTAACAGAAGAGTGCTTTTGAGTTGATTCTTTTTATAGAAGTTTAATATACAGATTTGTCACGTGGACCTATTTTTCCATAATTTTTGGAGTAGCAGAAGCATGGTTTGAGTATAGATTACTACAAACTGTTTTGTTTTTGACAGATTCTATTTTCAATGCATAGTTTGCTTGTTTCCTAGTTTCCATGGCTTATATTGCTCAATATAAATTGTGGAAATGATATTATAAAGTAGGCATTGTGTAGAAACAATTATGAATCTTGTATTTTACAGTACTAAAGTGAAATTGTTTTGCTCTTTATCATACTAACCTATCTCACGAAGTTCCGTTAAGTTTTGTGTGATTGAAGTTTTCAAGTTTTTGGTGAGATATCGATATGAGGAGAATAAGGAGTGACAATAACCTAAGATTGGAGATTCCCAAGGCACCCCAAGTTAATATCCAAGGAAGATCCAAGCAACTAAGCTTGGGGATGCCCCGAAAGGCATCCCCTCTTTCGTCTCCAACATTATCGGTAACCTTACTTGGAGCTATGTTTTCATTCGTCACATGATATGAGTTATTCTTGGAGCGTCATTATATTTTGTTAGGATTTGCTTTCTGTTACTTATAATAATTTTTTGCATATTTAATTTCAATAAAAATGTCAAGGATAGCCTTTGTCATACTTATTTTACAAGTCTACATGTTGCTGTTTGAAAACAGAAAGTTTATCGTTGTTGCAAAAATTCCCTAGAAAAGTCAGAATGTGATAAAATGTTGAAACTAATTGAATATCAAGATCTGATCAATTTTCTACAGTTTGGTAAAAATTTCATAATTTTTTGAGTTAGGGAAGTATGATGAATCTTGCATTCTTTATAGACTGTACTGGTTTGGCAGATTGCTGTTATGTTTGCACTGTTAGCATATGTTTTCTTGTTTAATGATTCTATTTGAGGATAGGAGTATTAAATATGCATAGGCATTTAGTATGCAATGTTGAATAATAATTTTAGTGATTTTCTATAGTGGATAATGATAAGGTTTTGCATTGGTTTTTACTAACTTATCTCACGAGTTCTTGTTGAGTTTTGTGTGGATGAAGCTTTTGAGATTTAGGAAAACCGTGATATGAGAGGAATTAAGGATACAAAAAATCTCAAGCTTGGGGATGCCCAAGGCGCACCAAGATAATATTTCAAGAAGTCTCAAGCATCTAAGCTTGGGGATGCCCTGGTAGGCATCCCACCTTTTTTTCTTCAACAATTATCGGTTAGTATCGGTTGAGCCTAAGTTTTTGCTTCTTCACATGAGTTGTGCTATTATTGGATTGTCCTTTATTTTAATTTTGCTTTCTATTTTAATAAAATACTTAGATCTGAAAGTTTTTAAATAAAATGGAGTCCTCAAGTAGTTGCCAGGGAGGCTAAGTAAGCGGCATTCACATCCCATCAACGAAGCTCTTTTCTATGGAATTGCTCTAGTGCTTCACTTATGTCTTTTTGAGCATGGTGTGTTTTAATATTTGTGAAGAAATTCTCTTTTGCTTCACTCAAATTAATTTGAGATAAATAAATATTATGCTCATGATCTTCATTTGTATCTTTCTGGAGTAGCTTGTCATTTACTCGTGTGCTTCACTTATATCCTATGAGTAAATTGTTGAATAAATTGCATGTCTTGAAGTTGAAATCATATCATGCCTAGTGGTAGCTTCACATTGGGTTTAGAAAGTGAAATCTTTTGAAGCTTGACAATCACAATATTGGTCATACAAGCAATTCACGAATAATTAGTATAAGGAAGAGAACTTTCACATGCAAATACACTATCTTGGAAATCTTTCGTGATTGTGAGCCCCCATCAAAATATTATATGCCAAAATTGTTGACATTGGACAAGGAAGAAAACGTAATGATTTATGTTTGTTCATATTCACAAAGAAGTTATATTGTCATTGATCCTTCAACATGTGGTGCTTGCCCCCCATCTTTGCTAGCCAAAAATTCCACACCAAGTAGAGATACTACTTGTGCATCCACAAACCCTTAAACCCACATCTTATTTTCAAGAGTCCACCATATCTACCTAAGGATTGAGCAAGATCCTTCAAGTAAGTTGTCATCGGTGCAATAAGGCAATAAAAATTGCTTCTAAAAGTGTTAGATCATTTATTATAACAGAATATTAAGCGTTGTATTAACTTATGATGGCAAAGAATAAAAGCGACAGACTGCATAATAAAGCTTGCTATCATGAGGGGCAATATAACGTGACATTCTTTTTCACTAAGGGGTTGAGCATACAAACAAATAAGTGCATGGCAACCTCTGCTTCCCTTTGCGAAGGGCCCAGCTTTTACTTTTATGTATTTACTTTTACGCAAAGAGTCAAAGTTTTTCTCTCTATTCCTTTTTATTTTTCTCTTTTGGCAAGCATCATGTGGTGAGGAAAGATCTAGGCACATATGTCCAATTGAATATGGGTAGGATGAGTTATTATTGTTTACATCACCCTTGAGGTGAATACGTTGGGAGGCAAAACAATAAGCCCCTATCTTTCTATGTGTCTGGTTGAAACGTGTTGCTCGTGTGTATGCGGTGAGTGTTAGCAATCATAGAAGACTATAAGATGGTTGAGTATGTGGAGCTCTTACTTAAACTCCGTTGAATAAGTTGAATTGCAATTGCTTGGTGACTAAGAACATAGGTTGTTGAGTTTCAAGAGAGTTCATTGTTTGAACCTTAACATGTGAATTGGTTGCTACTTTAACATGAGGAATTTTTATGAGAAAGAATTGTTGTTATGATGCTAGGAAAAGTGATTGAAATTATCATTGATCAAACTTATGCACTTTGCTAGCATTCACACTTCATAAATTATTTCTTTTATCATTTACCTACTCGAGGACGAGTAGGAATTAAGCTTGGGGATGCCGATACATCTCCAATGCATCTATAATTTATGAAGTATTCATGTTGTTTTATTATCATTCTTGGATGTTTTACAATCATTTTATATCAACTTCGTATCATTTTTGGGACTAACCTATTGACCAAGTGCCCAGTGCCAGTTGCTGTTTTTGCTTGTTTTTTACATCGCAGGAAGTCAATATCAAACGGAGTCCAAACACCGCAAAACTTTTTGGAGATTTTTTATGGACCAGAACACCCAGGATGGCCAGAGCAGCACCTGGGGGGTTCCCCGAGGGGGCACAACCCACCAGGGCGCGCCTGAGGGCCCAGGCGCACCCAGGTGGGTTGTGCCCACCTCTGTGGCCTCCCGCACCCCCTCTTTACACTATAAATTCACAAATACTCCAAAAACCCTCGAGGTTAACCTACATCAGAAGTTCTGCCGCCGCAAGGCTCTGTAGCCACAGAAAACCAATCTAGACCCGTTCCGGCACCCTGTCGGAGGGGGGAATCATCACTGGTGGCCATCTTCATCATCTCGGCGTCCACCACGATGAGGAGGGAGTAGTCCACCCTCAAGGCTGAGGGTTTGTACCAGTAGCTATGTGTTTAATCTCTCTCTCTCTCTCTCGTGATCTATATCATGGGCTTTGTTAACATAGATGGATCATATGATGTTTCTCCCCTCTATACTCTTGTTGTGATGAATTGAATATTTACCCTTTGAAATTTTGTCATGTCGGAATTAATATTCACATATGAGAACACATGATGTAGCCTTGCGGTATGAATACTTGAGGTGACAATGGGGTATCATATTTATTCACTTGATGTATGTTATGGCACTCAACTTGTGGATTCCCGAGGTGACATTGGGGTAATCTATGCATAGGGGTTGATGCATGTTTTTATTATGTTTTCTCCCGATAGAAACTTTGGGTTCTCTTTGTAGTTCTTTGTGTGGATTGAGTATTATGACTATGAATTTGCTTTGGTGTTATTTTAGTACGAACTCTTGATTAGATCGATCGGAAAGAATAGCTTGCGTTATTTTAGTACGAACTCTGGGATAGATTGATCAGAAAGAATAGCTTTGAGGTGGTTTCGTACCCTACTAACAATATCTATCTTTTGTTCTCCACTAATAAGGAACTCGGGAGTAATTCTTTATTGCACTTTGAGGGATAATCATATGATCCAACTATGTTAGCACTGTTGAGAGATTGCACTAGCGAAAGTACGGACCCTAGGATTGCTTTCAAGCATTGCAATAGCATTTTTGTGCCCGTTTACTATTTGCTACCTTGCTGTTTTTATTTATTCAGATTATAAAGATATATTTCTACCATCCATATTACACTTTTATCACCATCTTTTCGCCGAACTAGTGCACCTATCCAATTTGCCATTGTATTGGGTGTGTTGGGGACACAAGAGATTTCTTGTATTTGAATGCAGGTTCCTTTGAGGGAGACCATCTTCATCCTACACCTCTCACGGATTGATAAACCTTAGGTCATCCACTTGAGGGAAAATTGCTACTGTCCTACAAAACTCTGCGCTTGGAGGCCAACACATGTTTACAAGAATAAAGATGCGTAGTAGACATCACGTGGCTCCACAAACGGCCCGGTACGGCCCGCTTTCAGCATCAACAACTCAAGACCCTCGTGAGGAGGACGACACCAAGACCTCCATAAAGAGTGGCCTCCTTAGGCTGGCTCCTGAGGAGCAGAGATTTCTATGCAAGCCTCACCTCGCGAGGTTCAGATGATGTGAGCCATGACGACCAAGGCCAGGCGGGTGCCAGTGGGCGAAGTGCACCAGTTTCCTCTTTCGTGCTAAAGAGGCAAGCGCAGGCGCAAAGTCCCGAGGAATCAGCCAAAGGTTTCCATTTCCATTCAACAAGACCAAGACCACCAGAACGGCAGGACAGAGGTCATCGCCGAGTCCACCACGGCGTCACGACCAGAGGCTTTGCTGGCGAAGACTAATTTTGTCAGGATAAGATGTACTAGTTGTCTTCCTTCAAATTTGGCCGTAGTGGGATCCCTTCCCACCTCCATTTTGGGGGAAGAGGACTAGAGCCACTCTAAATAGGACCTAGCCATCACCGTAGAAAGGGACGAACGATTCAGATCATCCTCTACCCCACCAGCTCAAGAACACACCTCCTGAGGTCGTTCTTCCAATGTACTAGTTCATCCTCGGCCCACCTCGAGGCCAATCCACCACAAAGCAAGAGTAGGGTTTTACACCGCAAGGTGGCCTGGACCTGGGTAAACCGAAATGTCCCATTTCCTTCCTGTTCACCGAGCTAGGCCGTGAGATTGGCGAGCAGGCAGACTGGGGAGGTTGAGTTCTTCGCACGCACCCTGGAGTTCGAATCTCTCAAGGGTCTGTGGAGCTTGAAATCCCATAGTTATGATGCGTGACACGCCATTTCTAAAGATCAGGCGGCATCAGCAAGCAAGGAGCTGGCTTAAAAAGCTCCGTCCTGAGGACTTTGAGTAAATGGTATAGCCCCGACGAGCACGCGGCGAGCGGCATGGTATTGAGATTGTCCACACGCAAAACAATGAGATTGATTACCTCTGTAGGGAGCGAATTCCAGCCACTCTTTCGACGGATAGTGCTCGGTTCTTCCATTGTTAGTGCTTAGGTTTTGGAAGAGGGGGGAGGCGCCTTAGCAGGGATGGAAGATTGGATGATTATGTGCAGACAAAGATGGAGAAGCGAATATGTGATGCGGGAAGTGGACGGGTGATGATGAGAACAACACGCCGCTTGACTTATGAGACACATCCCAGTAGCCTAGGCTCATATCGATGCCAGAAAACTTGCTTGAGTGATCACAGTACTATTACTCCCTATAGTACCTACTACTATGCCCTAGTTTGCATATAGAGTAGTGGAGTAGGACTCTGCTCTACTACTAGCAGCGGAAGAGTAGTATATTCTAATCTAAAATAGTTATAAACTTCAATGCTCGTGCATGGAATGACTACGAACTGCCAACGGTGTTAACTCCAATCCCCAGCAAACGTTCGCTGGTAGACATGGCAGTTGCAAACGCCCGCGACACAGTTATAGTACGTGCGTAAGGGTGGCGGTTTTGTCAAATACTATGGCTTAAAACAGGCCACCATTGGATGGAAATCTGACGGTTACGTGGGATTCGCCAGGATAGAGATCGTGGCGAACAATCGCCAGATATCATTACTAAAAAAAGGTTAAAACACCCGGGGTATAACTTCCACCGGCTGACCACTAACAATGATACTAAAATAGTTGTAAAATGGTCAAAGACCATGTCTATGTGGTGTTTGGAATTATATGCAAACTAGCCAGATGCCCATGCATTGCACAGAACATCAAGATGCATTTTTTTACAAAACACCTATTGTGATTGACCCATGCAGGAGTAATCCCATGTGTAAAAACTAATGATATCTCACGAATTTTATCGGAAAAATGGTATCTCGAGAATTTCATCGAAAAAATGATATCTCGAGAAAGAAGAGAGGTAAGGTGAGGAGGAGTGGGGCGTGTGGTGACTGGTGGTCGGACTGGGCAGGGGCATGGGGATGGACGGCACCGGCAGCGGCCACCATGCCAGATTGTTCCAGAGACTTCGTTTTTTAATTGCTCAGCAATGAGGTTGTGGGAGATAAGGATGAACAAGGCAAGGCCTTATCTGTAAATGTGGAGAGAGGTGCGGGTATCTTTTGTAAAATTCCCATAGTTTGCTTTCTATCCGTCAGATATAGATCGGACGGTCAATATTACAAGATGGCAAGCACACCATCATCACCAACTCAGTATTTTATAAGAGTAGAGAGTAGAGACTCGAGAGTACTATGGATTAAAAGTAAGGACACCATCTACTGCTTCTTGTGCTACTCTTGTGCTCCATTCGGCGGGCGCAATGTCCCCTACAGCCACTCCCTCTTGCGCTCCATACGGCGGGCGCAACATCCCCTATAGCCACTCCCGTTTCATGGATGGCCTGGTCGATGCCTGCAAGGTGCCCTGCGTGTACAAGAGTTTCGGCTGCGAGAGGTACATCGACTAGCACTCGTTGGCGGAGCATAGTTCCAGATGCGTGCACGTGCCCTGCTACTACTATGAGTGCACGCTACCGTTTGAGGGATCGCCGGTGAGCCTCGTGCATCACCTCACGGCACCGTCCGTCAATCACTACTGGCCTGAGGCGGTGAACATCAAGTACGAGACATGCAACCCGTTCGCCATGCCGGAGTCGCTGGAGGATCACCGCCGCCTGCTAGTCACGAAGGGGGACGACAGCGTCTTCCTCTTGGTCGTGGGCACTAGCAAGGCCCATGTAGGTCGCCACCCTGTCTATGTAGTGTGCGTCAGGGGCAACGCCGCTGACACTGACACGAGGCCGGTGGACAGGTGCGTGCTCATTGTTACTGCCCCTCCGAGGCATGAGGGCGCGCACACCACCTCCATCATGCTGACTGGGACTATGACGAGTTGCTCCGTTCCGGGCAATGTGGACACGGAAGACGCCTGGTTTGATTTTCACCCCAAGATGGTGCACGGGGACTTCAAGGAGGTTCACCTGGTCATATGCATTACCAAGTCAAATGTTCATCATTAGTCCTCGCTCAATGTAATCTGTTGTCTAAGCATGTGGAGACCTCTTATTTATATAGTATAGAACCTTCCATGCATGACCTTGCTCTTTTAGAGTATCACGCTTGAATAAAAGTGTATCCATTTATGGTTTAGTCTAGAATCTTCCATGTATGCTTTTGCTCCATTAGAGTTCTCGCTTGCCATTTATGAGATTAATTGAGAATTTTTACTATAGTAATGGTGAAAGACTTATGATGAACCATTTATTACATCTCCTAAGTCATCCTAATTTAAACCCTCCATCTAGGTGTATAAGAGAATGGTTAATACTTAATAGTATAGCCAACTGTTGACTATATGAAAGTGCCATGTCATCTATACCCAACTTATAGGCAACATGTATAACAATTAGCTATAAGTATGTGCTACTTTATTAATACATGGCCCACTTTCCACTCTCACATAGTGCCTAGGAGCACATGCTATAGCTGGCTCTTGCATGAGAGCCTACTTACATTCTCTCTCCTATCCTCTCTCTCCTCCAAATAAGCATTAGAAATATTACTTTACTTCTCACAGCCTACTTACTGTACCTTTTTGTACTCACTCTAAGTCACCTTACAAAAACCAAATAATCCCAAAACACTTAGGTGCGGTGCATTAACTCCCACCTCGTTTCTTGTTTTTTGACATATCAACCAATAAGAGATGTGGGGCGTGCATGTTTTCAATGACTCAAGACTACCAAACACGACATGCAGTGGTTAGTTCATTGCATGCAATAATATTAATTAGCAAATAAACATTAAGTTCTCTTGTTTTCCCCTCATTCTTTGTCACGGTGCACAACTTAAGATGACTTATTCACCTAGACGGAGGGAGTACATTCATGGTGGTCTAGAAAAAATAAACAAAATCGATACTCAAAAACTAATTCTTAAAGATCATTTCTTGCAAAACACAATAAGTGTTATTTATTCACAAGTTTTGGATGCAAGTTGAATAGTTGAACGCTTTTGTTTGCAAAAGATACTTTTTTATATATTTTACCCAGATGTTTGTGAGCTCTAGAGAAGAAATAATATCCAAAGAAACCTATCGATACTGGTTACATATGAGATCACCCCCACATACTTTGTCAAAATAAACAACTCCCCAATCAATGCATTGCACTGTTCCGTGCAACGCACGGGCACCTTACTATATATAGTACAACCATAAATTTAACTAACATTATATATAGTACAATAAATGCTCATGCATGTTACCAAAAATTATATCATTGAAAACTATGTTGAAATATGAATCCAACGATATAGTTTTTGTTGACATGCACTAACATTTTGTCAGTTAAATCTTCAGTCAAATTCAATGGGGGACTAATGAACCACGACCGAGGTAGTACTAGTGTAGAGGGCGGCGCTACACGGGAGTCTCACACCACTCGTGGCGCGGCAGTAAAGTCGTCATATCACAAAACCCCACCACTCCGAGTAATAAGTGGCCTGGTAAAATAAACGGACAAGCAACCATGACATACCTCTGTATTTTTTGCATTTCATCTCTCTGCATTTACTTTGTCCGGTTCATCTCGCACACTCGATCCCTAGCTACTACTCCTAGTATCCCTAGCTACTACTCCTAGGGCCAGTTCTTTTGCCGGCTTAAAAAATAAGCTATCTCTTCCCCAGCTTTTCCCATAATACTAGTCACAGTGGAGAGTAACATAAGGTGCCTCACTCATTCATTTGGGCTTCTATACTACTACTCCCTCCGTCTATGTGTGCAAGTTACCTTACAAAAACCAAATAATCCCAAAACACTTAGGCATGGTACATTAACTCCCTTCTCATTTCTTGTTTCCTGACATATCAACCGATAAGAGATGTGAGCCGTGCATGCTCTCAATTACTTGAGACTACCAAACATGACATGAAGTGGTTAGTTCATTGCATGCAATGCTATTAATTAGCAAAAACCATTAAGTTCTCTCGTTTTCCCCTATGCCTTGGTTGCGGTGCACAACCTAAGATGACTTATACACCTAGACGGAGGGAGTACCTCCGTCCTGGTTTATTAGTCAGCATTGTAATTTGTGCTAAATTTTGACCAAAGATTTAACTGATAAAATGTTAGTACATGTCAACAAAAGTTATACAATTTTTTGTTACATGCATAAACATTTCATTAGTTAAATTTATGGTCAAAATTTGACACAGATTACAATGGGGACCAATAAACCAGGGCGGGGGTAGTAGTTATGGGATTACTAATCTAGAAGCCTAAAAGAACTGGCCCCTGGTACTCCTAGTACTAGTACTCAAGTTAGAATTCCAATTGCACGACACAATTTGTTAGGCAAAAAATTCGATACAGGGTGTACGAAGCGGTTTGGGAATTTGCATGCCTTCTCGACCAGTGAGATACTCCGTACAAAGTAGGATAGATAAATAACCACAGAGAAGGAAGCTAAAAGTAAACAATCAAACGAGCATCTTTGCATTGAATCGTTTCACAAGCTTGACTAGTGTTGTTTTTCTACTTTTACAAAAACCGCATCGTAATGTTAAAACGTGCATTTGCACGTACATAAGTAATAGTAGTAGCACAGTCTGCAAGCATATATAGAGAGAGACGTGTCGTGCGATATATAGTTAAGTTTGTGTTATATGCATGTACTTACAAAATGTGTATGGATATAGAAGGTTTCCAAACTTTTCCTTTTGCATACTTAATTAAGGACACTAATAATTCCCGAACGTTTGGCATTTATCATTTGCGTCCCAAAACTAACGAGATTGCGTTACGAAACAAATTATTCCTAATAAAAGCCACAATGCTCGCAGGAGCACTTGCGGCGCGCCATGAGTGCCCTGGTGCGCGGCCGTTTCCCAGCGCGCTAACACAACGCCTCTTCCTCAGCCTCGCAACTCGTGAGGTGCTGATTGGCGCCTTGCCGGCGGGCGAGCATGATCTCACCGGTGTGGTGATCCGGTGCCAACAGGTACTCCTCCTCGCTGGAAGCATGCACCTGGTCCATGTACCGCCAAGCGTAGATGAGGCACTTGGGCCCGACTGCACTCAGGGCTTTGGCACGGGCGTCCTCCGCCACCCTCACGGCCCTCGCACAAGCCTTCTACCAAAGAGCCAATTGCCTGACTCTCTCGGACGCGACATAAGCCTGCCAGTCAGCATGCCTCGCGGCGCGCTTCTCTTCCTCGGCCTACTTCTCCACCTCTATTTTGGCGCGCTCTATCGGAGGCAAAGCCTCCCACAAGGCGACCTCCATTTCTTTCCAAAGCTCCTCAAGGCTGCGGGGCTCGGCGGGTGGCGCGATGTTCTCCTTGTAGCGGGGAGCCGATGCGTCCTCCGACGCGTGTGCTGGCGAGACTGGGAATGCCGACGCGTCCACCTCGACGCGTCGCGCCGAGGAGCGGAATGCCGACGCGTCCTCCTCGACTAGTGGCGGCGAGGAAGGAACGGCGACGTGTGACGTTCGCGCGGTGCAGCGAGGTGTTCCTAGGGCTTGGGAGGGGCGATGCCATGGTGGTCGACGTGACAGGGAGGGGAAGGAGATAGCGATGAACGTGAGCGTTCTTTCGAATGTCGTGGGAGGCGCAGTATTTATAGCGAGCAACGGCATGCCTACGTAAGATATGTTGCGTGATTAACGTGACAGCTATGTGGTCATACTTTTTTGGAGTAAATTACGAGGGAGGGAAGGGTGGAAATATTGCTGGTCACATCGGATTGGATGAGCGCGGGGGGAGGAGAGTCATGCACGCAGGGTTTTTTCACACGGGGTGGAGTGGTGGGACTGTCGGAGGGAGAAGGAGAGTTCATGCAGGCAAATTGTTTTCACACATGGAGAGGAAAAGATTTGGAGACTAACGGGCTTCCTGCAGGTATGGGTAACGGTGCATAATAAGTCATCGTGCATGCCGGGCTAGGTATAGTCTCAAGTCATTAAAAACATACACGCCCCACACATGTTCAGATTTCAAGGTGCACTAAATTATTGCATGCGATGATTAAGGCTGGCCATAGTGGTGGTATCTTAGCTGGTATCATGCACACGGGAATAGCAAACGTGCTGATGTGGCAAAGAATTCAAGAATAGAGGGGGCTTAGAGTAACATAGGTAGATACCGTGTCATGTTAAATACTATGCTACTTTCTGTCATGCATGGCACTATAAAGGTAGTCTCGTATCATACACTAGTATCATGCACATGATACTAGTATATGATACATTCCACTATGAGTAGCCTAAAGAGAATATTAACTAATCTCTACTCTTACAAAAAGCAGAGTTGGTGATGACGGTGTGCCTGCCATCCTGCAATATAGGCCGTCTGATCTATATCTAATGGATAGGAAGGAAACTATGACAATTTACCCGCACTCCTCTCCACATTTGCAGATATGGCCTTCCCTCGTCCACCCTTTTCTCCCACAAGATAAACTACTCATACAAATGCATCTTGATGTTCTTTGCAACGCACGGGCATCTTGCTAGTGCATGTAAAAATCTTTGTCATTTACTAGTGTTCATGCATGCATGCAATGCGATAATGCATTGGTAAACACATTTGTTTGTGAAGAACGAGAGCATTAATTGAGTACTTTTGCATACTACAAAAACTATTCCACCGCCTCTATCTTGGTAAGAGTAGGTGAAAATTTTGAATCGAGCCCTTTAAACTAGAAGGGAGGTAGCAGTACTCTAATAGCTAACCTTGTTGTGATGACTAGATATGACATGGCATGCATCTGGACGGAGGAACTAGCCTGCATTGTGCATATAAGTTTTGTCTGAAGTCAATGTACCTCTACTTTGACCAAACTTATAGAAAAATGTATCAACATTCACAATGTCAAATCAATATTTTTATACTCATTATGAAATGTAGTTTCATAAAATATATATTTGGTATTGTAGACATTGATATTTTTAGTATAAATTTGGTCAAAAACTTTGCAAACTTTGACTTGACACAAATGTAACGCGGAGTAAAAAGGACCAGAGGGAGTATCATGCATGCGGAGTAGGCAAAAAAATTGCTCATTTATAGCCGTCCGAAGTTTCAAAGGGCGCGACCGCGCGAGGGAGGCGAAGGTCGTGGGGGTGCGACGGTTGACGGAATTAAGTGAAGTGACATGCACGCACCGGCATGGCGTGCGAACACGAAGAAGCTTTACCGTCAAGCCTACGATATGGGTCTAGTATAAATGACATCTAGTGGGTTCCGCTTAGTACTCGAGAACTCTTTGGGGGCATGCAGTTGTTTATCCATCGGGCAAGCCACCACCCCACGCCCTACTCATCCCTGTCTTCTACCTTACAATAGTTCACTCCTAGTCATCCTGTCCTTTCACATTACACCAGTTCAACTTATCCTAACCCGCCTCCAAAATCCATGGCCTCCCAAATATCCATGATTGTTGCTGACTACCAGGTTAGAACCATCACCGGCGATGAGTTCATCATCATCTACACCCGTAGATCCACGACTGTGGAAGCATGCCTTGCTTGCTTCTACTCATGTTCAAAAGTTCAAAGGATGAGTGGGTCGTTGGGCTAGATGTTGAGTACACCACAGTCCTGGAAAGCGAGAAGCTTCTAAAGGAGGCAGAGAAGAAGAAGCCCGCCCTAATCCAGGTTTGTGTAAATAACGTGTGCTTGGTCTACCACATATTCCATGCCGACATTAGGTGCCAGGAATTTGAGTTCTTACTCAAGGACAAAAGAGTGAAATTCGTTACTACAGACTTTAGGAACGACAAGAGAGTCCTGGGTCGGATAGGCCTCGTTGTAGGCCAGCCCTTCGATCTCCAGAAGGCAAGCCTGGTGTCCTCCTCTCAGCCTTGAATGCTGACCCTGGCAGCAGCCATGATTGATCCTTCGCACGCTTAGCTGAAGAAACCTCACCCGAAGTTTAATCGTGCATGGGAGTCGAAGACAATAGATGAAGATCACGTCTTGTACGCAGTAATGGATGCCTACCTTTGTTTAAATATCTACAAGGGTTGGATGAAGAAGCAGAGCCCAGTGTACGGTTCAAGCAAAGAAGTGTCGGTGAAGAGGAAGAGGAAGAGGGACGAGGACGAAGTCGAGGACGTGGACTCGGACTTCGAGTAAGGTGGCAGTGTTGTTGCTCATGCTGGTTCTACTGTAGTGTCAAGTGGACTAGTTGCTTAGTTTTATTTCAGGGGTGTGTTGTGCTGAGCCCCCAACAAAACTATGTTTATGTTCTTTCTCGTTATTTGAACTCTTTAGTACGTACGGTAGTACTAATATGTCTTACTATTGTTCTTCTTGTAGTTGGTACTACTACTCGTATCTTCGCCTTCCTACTGTACTTATTACATACTAGTAGTATAATTTGGGTCAGTTGATTTATGAAAGAAGTTTGACGGAGCGAAGATAGAAGACGGCAGAGAAGCTACCCCAGTATCTATATTAGGGTGGGAGGGTGCCCATAATCTATCTTATGAGTGTTGGGTGTGGAATGCAGTTTGCCGGAAAAAATGGATGGTGCCCAGGGTTAAACGGATGGCAGGGGTGGAGCGAGCATGGCGGTGGCAGACGGTTCAGGGGACGGCGGGGCGGGGGCAGCAGGTGGTTAGGCCTGTGGTGGCCTGGCAGCTCGATGCCTTAGAGAGAAGATGAACAGTGCATCAATTTCAGATGTTGAAGAAGCCCTTCTGGCCGTCCATGTTGCATCCAATGGCTCACAAGAGTCGACTGGCCCAAATTGTTCCTTTAGATTGCGGGATCCACGTGGCATTCAAGGTCTCAAAGGTAGATTCCCCGTCCGCACCCGGTTTGCGGACTCTGTGAGGGAGCGACTAGCTTCCGCCGCGACAGCCACCATGCGCGCCTCCTCCGCGCGGGCAGAGACGACAATGACACGCTAGATCCTCCTCACTGGCGTCCTGGAGCACGTGCTCGTCCTCCTCTTCGTATGTTGCGGGCAAAGACGCGGCTCCACCAGCTGCTTGCATGCTTGGCAGCGCGGGGGCATTGCGAGGAGGGACTGCAGATGACGTGAGTGGGTGAGCCTTCGGCTTCATGGAACAGGGATGGCGGGGACACGGTGGTGACGGGAGAGAAATGGTCGGCCGGAGCAGGCGGGCGCAGGCATGCGCAACGACGGCGACATACACTAACAAAAAAATACACTTCCATGATGATACGTGTTTGTCACACTAGGTCGCGTTTTCTGTCATGCATGTACACCCATGACAAATTTATGACAGAATCAAGATAGTCATACATGTGCTGTCATAGAAGTGTTCCGTGACATTACCAAAATTATCATCATGGAAGTGTCCACTTCCATGACGATAAATCGCGCGTCACAGAAGTGCTTTCGTCAAGGGTGACCGACACATGGCATCCACCGTAACGGAACGCCGTTAAGCTATCAGGTCGGATTTTGGATTCGATAACCCGTTAACAGCCACGACCAATGCCGATTTTCCACGTGTAAAATTCTCATTGGTGACGGATCCAACGAGCGAGATGGGCCTATGATATGTTGACACGTGGACCGGCCCAAAAGTGGCCCATAAAGATTAAATGGGTCGGCCCAACCGAAGGCCAATAAGATTTAGCGGACCATAATGGGCTGGCCCAGCTAAAGGCCCACAAAATTTAGCGCACTATAATGGGCCGGCCCAGCTTAAGGCCCACACGACTTTTTAGACCATAATGGACCGGCCCAGCTAAAGGCCCACAAGATTTTGCGGACCATAATGGGTCGGGCCAGCTAAAGGCCCACAAGATTCTGCCGACCATAATGGGCCGGCCCAGCTAAAGGCCCAACATTCTCTGTCAAATCGGCCCGTCAACGGCCTGTCCTAAACTTGTCATCAACGCGGCCCATGGTCACTTCTGGCCCGTTAACAGTCCGCTAAGTAATTGGGCCGAATTACGGCCCGGTGTATTTCTGGCCTGTTAAAGGTCCGGCTTCATTTGGGCCCATTTACAGGCCATCAAAACTTTCAGCCCATAAACGACCGTGAAGGATTTGGGTCATATTCGGCCATGTCTGACATTCGGCCTGTTAGAGGCCCACTATAGCTTTGGGCCACTTTCGGCCTGTTGTCATTTTCGGCGTGTTAAAGCCGGACGGAAACCATGGGCCATATGTGGCCCAACGTCATATCGGGCCCATTAACGGCCCATATAGAAATGACGATAATCTAGCCCGACCGAAGTTCTGGCCTGTTAAAGGCCTGTGTATTAGGTCGGCACATTTACGGCCCGTCCAAATTTTGGCCTGTTAAAGTCCAGTGGGTTATTTGGCACAATCAGGGCCCAATCTCACTTTCGGTCTATTAAAGGCCCATGTATTTTATGGGCTCGAGATATTTACACCTGTAAACGACCTATTTTTACTTGAGGGCCCAGATTATGTTTAGGCCTGTTAAAGGCCCACTATGGGCACAGGCCTACCAGAAAAATATGAAAGCTTATGCTGATTTAGGCCCAGATATTTTTAGTGGGCTACATGCCAATTTCGGCCCGTAATCGTTTTTAGCCCAATTGGAATGGGCCCGAAGAATGTTGGCTTGTTGGGCTCCCACGAAGCTTTCGGTCGATTACATTACTAAGATAAACCTACACTATACAAAAATAGCGTCGTAATTACTGCAGCCTGAGGCAGCATCATAAATGTTGTATCACAACAAAATAAATTCCAGCCATACAACAAAAGGCCTGTTGGCATAAAGTTTAGAGTCCTTCTAGATAAAAGCACCATCAGATGTATAGAAGCACAGATCATTTGACCTGAGTGCTAATGTTTCAGGCTGTAGAATCTGATGGAGCAGCACGATCTCCACCTTTTTTCCGCCATTGCTCTTGAACAACGAAGCGAATGTCTGATAGTCTGGTTTCAAAACCATCCATATCTTGGCGACATTTCTCAACCACTATTCTTGTTTCCAAAACAACGTCCATTAGGGATTGGACTTGTGTCTGGAGCACAGATATATCACTCTGTCTAGCAGGAAGATTTTGTTCAGTAGGCGATTTGGACGAGGTTACCTTGACAACAAACCCAGAATTACGCAGGAAGGTGCTTTTTGCACTCTTAGTGGAGAGATACTGACGCACTGCAGCAAGAGGAGACATTGTGCCTGTAGTAGCCTCGTGACCTTCAGGTGGTTGTGGCTGTTCAATCATTTGTTCCATAGCTTCCTGAAAGTTTGAACTTGTAGATTAGTGTACCAGATAAGTTACTAATGAGACAAAAACAAACAAAGTAGGTTAAACGTTTATACATAACTTATTTTGGTGAACTACTGTAATACATTAGCATGTGTTGTACTGCCAACTACATAATAAAATCACTTTCGGAACATATGTCCATGTAGCATGCCTACTGTATTGTCTATTTCCTCACATTCCTTGACATCTAAGGACAAAGAGACATGGTTTAAAGTAGGATGAACATAGTATGACATCATTCATATCATGGGCAAACAGATATAAAATAAACAGGCTATTTTATCATTGTGTGCGCACGTGAACATAACAACTAGATTACAGATCAAGACCAAAAGAATATCCTTCATCTCTTTTAAACCATGTAAGGTGAAATGATACGTTAAGACAACTGTGAATAAAAGTGAACAAAGTAATTGACATTGGCTACAAACCAAGTAGTTAAATGAACACATCACAGTACCAATCAGTTCAAGGCAGCAGGAGTAAGGACTTACAACAGCGGCTTGAACTGGTGTGCTCATGCCCTTCATCTTGCTGGTGTGGCAATCCTTGAAGATTTGCACTGCATTCGGTTCAGGTTCTTTTTGGTCTGCACGGGATTTCCTCTGTATTTGGAACAAGTCAATATAGATACAATAATATGGCACAAAAAAGAAGGAAGTAGCAGAGCCTCGCAATGTGCAATATAGCTACGAGATCCTGTAGTATGTTGGAATTTCACTTTAGAATAGTTGGTTTTGTTCTTCAATCAGTTAGCCTAGAAGAAGATACACTTGTAAGGCACATACATAAATACAAGTTCAATATGTGGTCTGATCAAATACATATAGCCTACCTGATACTTTGGATCAGACCAGTGTTTAACGAGGGCTCTCCAGTCTTCATCTCTAATATATTCCACTGGAGATGTTTGGGCGATTTTATTGTTAGCCTTGCCTTCAAAGTGAGATTTTCTAAGGTGGTACCGATACTGTCGCAGAGCAGACTGAAAACATGAGTGCATGCTTGTCTAGTTGCATCATCTTTCGGATCCAACTTGAACCTCATCTGTTGAAAAAATAATGTGAGTCTTATTAGGAGGAAGCTAGAAAGTATGGGACAGAGCAAGACAATATTACTAATTGCAATGAATAACATTACTTACAGATAAATGGTCAAGGAAGGTGTTAAACTAGGTATTGTCTTTCTCATTCCTGTACTGGATCCACGTTGGGAGGATACGTGCATGACACCTAACGGCAACGGCTGCCTCTCATACTAACTTGGCTGACTCTGTAGCATCACGTGGCCTTTTTAAACCTGCCTCAAAATGGATCTCCATTCTTCCTCCTTTAGATTTTGTTAATCTATCAAGCATTATCCTTGATGTCTGTTTCCGCTTGCACCGTGGTGCTAGTTCAACAACGAATATGGAAAGTGTTAGTGTACATCAAACTGTGAGAGTACATATAAAAGAGCATGCAACTGCAACTTGACTCGGTCAGGTACCGTCTTGGTGTTGATTCTCATGAGGTTCATCTGATCTTGCCAAGTCCTGTTGTGTCAGCAGTGCTTCGGAAGTAGTGTTAGGTGTGAAGGCAGCTTGGGAACTGGCCAATTTCGGAGCAAACGAACGAGTAACTGGTTGAGATGCTGGTACAGTTGAAGCGGATGCTGTAGCTGGTGGAGCAGGTGATACTGTGTTTGTAGATTTAGCCGATGGACTTGGACCTTCTACTGCACTATAAGTACCAGCAGAATCTCGACGGCAGAACCTTTTTCGTTTCACCGGACGAGTAACAGCACTCCCTACTATATTATTTTCCTTGCTCTTTTTTCACTTTGCCATGTCAAGCTGTACCCACAACACAAAAGAATAAAATCACTCTTCAGTACTCATTGATGCATGATACAGACAAGCAATACTTTGATGTAAGACAACCGTATGAGGATGGAATATGTAAGAAAAATAGGACGGCATGACATATTCACAGTTACGATGTGCAAACTAAGCAGATGGATTTTCAAGAAAATAGAAGTAATGCAAGCTAGACACCATATGAAAGATGCAACCAATATTACTCTGCCAAGTTAAAAGTGTCTTGTCATAAGTGGCAATTCAAAAAATTAGAAGCAGTACAACGTAGAAATCAATGCAAGATGCAACCACTATCAACTGCCGTGTTAAAAGCGTCCAATCATGACTGACTGATGCGGGATACACAACAGCAGTACTTTGATGTAAGAACATGGTATTATAGATAGATGTAGTGTATTCTAGACACAGAAAGCCATGTCATATGCACATGTATAATGTATAAACTTAGCAGGTGCAATTTAATCAAAATAGAAGAAATACAGGTAGACAACATATGCAACATGAAACCAATTATGACACTGTCAACTTAGAGCAAGCACCTACGATGGTAAAGTACGGGAGATGAACTCATCATGTAGACTTGGGACTTCAACTTCATTAGCAGTAGCAGTGGAAAATCTAGAGAGTCTCTGTTTGCGTCGGTGCGGAGGACCACCAACATCCCCTAACTTACTCTTTTCTTCCTATTTTCTGATATTGCCTTATGAAGTCAAAACCACAAGAAGATGAATAAAATTAGCTCTGCATAACTGGTTGATGCATGATACAGACGAACACTACTTTGATGTAAGGCAAGCACAGGATAGGAGGATGGAATATATACAAAAAATACAGCGCTTCATATTCACACGTACGATAGCGTGTCTTATGGGTAAGTAATCGTTGCAGGTATAAGTTGTAAGCTACGCAGATGCAATTCAACATAATCAGAAGCAATACAAACTAGACATCGTACGGAAAACACAACCACGTATAACAGTTCCAAGTAAGAGCAAGCACCGGTGATGGTGGAGTAGGGGAGATGTGCTCATCATGTACATGTATGTTCTAGAAACAGGAACAGGTGTCATATTCACAGGCATTATGTGTAAAGTAAGCAGATGCAATTCAAGTTAGAAGCAATACAAGCTAGACATCATACGCAACATGCAACCACATATAATAGTGACAAGTTAGAGCAAGCACCTGTGATGGTGGAGTAGGGGAGTCATCATCTACACAGCTACGTTGACTGTCCAGCCTTGTGTTGTCTTGCGAATCTTGTTGGGAGGATGGCGGAGTAGAATCTGTAGAGACCCCCTGTTTGAGTTGCTCCGAACGACCACCATCATCCACTGTCGGACTAATTTCCTTCAGCTGTAATGATTTTGCATTGTGAAGTCAAACTGATAAGAAAAAGGGATTAGAAACACTGCAAGACACCATATGGAAGGTGCAATCAATATCACTCTGCCAAGTTAAAACTGTCTCGTCATAGGTGGCGTTCATCAAACTAGAAGCAATACATGCTAGAAATCATATTCAAGACGCAAACAAATATCACACTGCCAACTTAAAGGTGTCCCATCATAAGTGACTGATGCAGGATACACAAGAAGAGTAGTTTCATGTAAGAACATGGTGTGATAGACAGATATAGTATGTACCAAAAACAAGAAAGTGTGTCATATTCACATGTATCATGTGGAAGCTAAGCAGATGCAGTTTACACTAATTAGGAGCAATACGATCTAGACACCATATGCAACATGCAACCAGATATCACACTGCCAAGTTAGAGCAAGCACCTTGGATGGTGGAGTAGGGGAGCGGAGACTTGGACCTTGTAATGCACTATCAGTACAAGGAGGATCGGTACAGATGCTCCGTTTACGTTGCTGCAGAGGACCACCATCATCGCCTTCCTTACTCTTTTCCTTCCTCTTTCTTGATTTTGCCTTGTCAAGTCAAACCCACAAGAAAAAGGAATACAATTTGCTCTTCAGAACTCATTGATGCATGATACTGACGAACACTACTTTCATGTAAGGCAGCCGCATGATAGGAGGATGGAATATGTATGAAAAACAGGACGACATGACATATTGACATGTATGATGTATAAAGTGTAAACTAAGCACAAGGTGCTTGAACTTGTTAGAATCGATGCAAGCTAGAAACCATATGAAAGATGAAACCAATATCACTCTGCCAAATTAAAAGGGTGCCCTAACAAATGTATTTGACCAAATTAGAAGCAATACATGGCAACAGGCTAGAAATGATATGCAATATGCAATGAATAAAGGTGACTCATCGTAAGTGATTGATGCAGGATACAGAAGAGAGATAGTTTCATGTAAGAACAAGGTTAACACATAGATGTAGTGTGTACCAAAAATAGGAAGGCATGTCATATTCACAGGTATAGTGTGTAAACTAAGCAGATGCAATTTACCCTAATTAGAAGCATTACAAGCTAGACACCGTATGCAACATGCGACCACATATCACACTGCGAAGTTAGAGCAAGCACCTGTGATGGTGGTGTAGGGGAAATGCGGTCTTCAGGTACAGAGCTACGTTCAATATCTTCATTTAGGCTTGCTGTTTCTTGAGAATCATGTGGAGAGGATGAAATTGCATTCTTTATAAGAGTATTGCATCTCATATTAACCAACATGTGTGACTGTCTCATCATAAGCGATAGACGCAGGATACACAAGAACAGTAGTTTGATCTAAGAACATGGTGTGATAGGCAGATGTAGTATGTACCAAAAACAGGAAGGCGTGTCATATTCACATGTATAATGTGTAAGCTAAGGAGATGCAATTTAACAAATTAGGAGCATTGATGAGGGATACACAAGAAAAGTAGTTTGATGTAAGAACATGGTTAATAGAAAGACGTAGTATGTACCGAAAACAGGAAGGCATGTCATATTCACAGGTATAATGTGTTAACTAAGCAGATGCAATTTACCCTAATTAGAAGAATTACAAGGTACGACGCCATATGCAACATGCAACCACATATCACACTGCCAAGTAAGAGCAAGCACCTGCGATGGTGGTGTGGGGGAATTGCGGTGATCAACTAGAGAGCTACGTTGACTATCTTCATTTAGCCTTGCTGTTTCTTGAGAATCATGTGGGGAGGATGACACTGCACTCTTTAAACGAGTATGGGGTCTCACAGTAACCCACCCGGCTGACTGTCTCATCATAAGTGATTGATGAGGGATACAAAAGAGCATTAGTTTGATGTACGAACATGGTTAATAGACATATGTAGTATGTATCGAAAATAGGAAGGCATGTCATTATCAAAGGTATAATGTGTAAAGTAAGCAGATGCAATTTAACCAAATTGGAAGCAATACAAGCTAGACACCATATGCAACATGCAACCACATTTGACAGCGCGAAGTTAAAGCAAGCACCTGGGAAGGTTGTGTGTGGCAATTGAGATCATCAACTGCAGAGCTACGTTTACTGTCTCCAACTACTGACACTGCACCCGTTAGAGCGCTGGAACGCTTAGTGCTTATCTTCGAATTACACTGGAGCGACTTCTATCTTTTCTTTTCTGCATTCATCAACACTTCGTCAGAGTCGGAAATACCCATGCATAAAAAAAATAGTGTGAGTATGGGTGAAGTGTGTGCACAATTAGTATAGTGTAAAGGTAGCAGATAGCAGGTCGGTGAGAAATAAATGACGAGAGACATATGATAGCTCTACAACATGCATGGCACACTAAATTACTACATGATTCTATGAAAATAACAGTCGACTGAAAGCAAATAGGTCAGTCCATTTTTTCTGCACCGTCCGATGTACAAAGAACGGGAAGATCGCCATCATCTACCTCCAGCCAGTCAGTGTTGACGTTCTTCCCCGAAAGACCAGCGACCACCGGCCCAGTATTCCTCCCCTGCCTGCGCCCTCCCCTCGACCTCACCGCGCCGCCGTGCTAGGCAACGCCCCCCCGGCCATCCATTCAAGCCCCGCCGACCTCCAGATCGGGTGCAAGCAGCTCGTGCACCCCACACCCCGCTTCCCCGGGGAGCAGGCGGACTAGGTGCTCCGCGCGCCTAAGCGGGTGCTGCATCTTTTAATTGCGGTTCGACTGATCCTGAATTGAAATCCAGGCGGGCTACTGACCTCTAGCAAAGGTGAAATAGTAAAAGCGAGGAAACCTTGTGCATTTAGTATCACGAAGAAGTTGCAGTAAGAAGCTCTCAACTAGTTTCTTTCGTGGGATGAATACGGTGTGAGCGGAGACGTAATATTTGCATGAATATGGGAAGAGGAGTACCTCTTTCTGCTGGCAGTGCTGTGTCCTCCTTCTGTTTTTCCGACGATCTTCTTGTTGTTCGCCGGAAACCAGAAGTTGTGGAGGACGGTGCAGCCTTGGACGAACCCATGGCCAAGTTGTTGAGTGTGGTGCGGTGGCCATCTGTCGGCGGCGGGGAAGTAGATCCGAGACGGCGAATGACGGCGTAGCGGGAACAGCTCCGGTGCGGTGGACGGTTGCGATAGTGGAGCCGCAGCAGTGAGCCGCAGGACGGCGTGGTCGAAGTGGTTCTGGTATGGCGCATGTCAGCGTCGGCGTCGTGGAGGCAGCTCTGCCTCGGCTTCAGCTGCTAACTCCTTGAGGGCGTTGCGGTTGCGGTTGCATTGGACGACAACGTCGGGGTACCGGCTTCGGCGTGATGGAGGAGGGCGGCGGTGGATTGGCAGCTATTGGGTGGAGGACGGAGGAGACTGGGGTTTCGCGGCTGGTGAAGAGGGCGTTTTCGCGCCCACGGAGTATGAATGGGGAAACGAAGGGAGGCGGGGAACTAATGGGGAACAACGTTTCGGTTTGAGACGTGCTTGTTTTTAAATTTGGGGAAAGTTACAAACTTTCCCCCCATCTAAAATTTCGGACATATTGCGGGTTGGGGGTAGGACAGTCATGTCAGGTGTCCCAAATGTGGGCGGGATAGATTTCGACCGAGCGCATGGGTAGGCACCCACGGCGTATGAATGCTTCTCTAGCATCTTGGTGAAGTTACAAACCTACCCTGGTTTAGACCTTTGGACAACGGGCCGATAGGCTACACGGGCTAGAGTCAGGACAGTAATTTCCTACCACCAAAACATTAGTATCGCGCGGTTTCGGGTGACCAGAGGCCTATTTGGCGCTTCGTTCAATTTTTGGGAGCAGAAGCATTGACGTTTTCGGTTCTCTTGAATTGAACTTTTGGGATTTGTCAAACTTCACAAATCTTTACTCTTGAAAATCCTAAAGCTACGATTATTTTGGAATGGAGGGGGTATATTTGAATATACATTGTACGCGAGTATATATTAAAAAATATGCAACTTACTTCAGTTCATGCATGGTTCCAGATATAATCTCCTTGGTTGCAAAAAAAAGTTAGATATGCGTATGAATATATATATATATATATAGCATGTTCAAACTCACAACAAAGATTGATGCCCCCTTGTACATCTGATTTACAAATGCCATTATCTCGGGTTCAAATAGATGAATGCACTTCCTATGAATTCGAATCTTCGAAACCCCCTTTATGTTGAATTCGACATGTATTCTATTTCGTAGCTAGCAATTTGCAATGTATCCATGCAAGTGGCAAATGTATAAAGTTCTTCACACTAACAACATGGAGTGCACTAATTAATGTTTATATATGAATTGAAAAAGCATCCATTGCCTGTATTTCAAATCACTCTCACTCTATGGATCGATAATATGAAATAAACACATGCACATGCTAGAATTCAATTGCAGTTGAAGAAAGAGCCTACTCCTGGTACTGTATATTAGTGATAGGGGTGTGTACGAAGTACACGTGAATACCAGGCATTGTGCGTGTGTGGATACTATGGACGAACTAGCCCCCAAGCTTGTATAACATACTAAGGGCCTAGGGTTACAAATCATATATAGTCAGCTTATCACCAGTGGAGATAGAGTCCTCCGCGACTCTGGTAGCTTCATGTTGTACGCCCAGTCCTCCACATGGTTCTTCGTATAACACGTCTGGGTCCAACCTATATGTGGCGCAGGATGGAACCGACCCATGAGTCTTCATGTTGACCCACCACAACTAGAAATGATATGCCCACCACACCACACACGCAATCGGCCACTAAGAAAATAAGCGTATACAATAGTACAACGTTATCTAGCTCACGATACGTCTCCATATTTTGTTGATGACACTGACGGACTTTGCATTTGATGCGTGCTCCGTATTTTGTTGACGACACTTACGGTCATTGTATTTGAAGCGAAAGCACGATATGGTCACTGGACTTCAGAATAAGCTCATCACGGTCACCGCATACATTTTGTCGTGCTAACCAACATGTGGTTGGATGGTTAAAGGACAATGGTTTCTCGAGCCCACCAAGGTTAATGTCCCGGTGCTCGCATTTATCTTGTGTTAATTTCAGTATTTTCCGGCGACGTACGTTCAGTGGGAGGAGACGTTCCACTCGACTACGAGGCACCTATGGTGACTTCGTAAAATCTCAAGATCATATATGCTGGCCCACTCTCTCGAAGGTGATCATAGGGGTCGGGTTTGCGTGTGTGCGCTTATGGCGGTGAGTGCTTGCGCGTATATATGAGCCCTTGCATCTGTACCGTGTTAAACAAATACATATCATGATTATACGGTTACTGGCTCACCCGTACAACTCCGTATTTTGTTGATGACACAATCAATTGACCAGTCAAACGTTCCACACGGCGCAACTAGTTGTAACGCCCTCGATGCGGCTATATCTCCCACGTGTCGAAGCACGACTTAGAGGCATAACCGCATTGAAAGCAATGTCGCAAGTGAGGTAATCTTCACACAACCCATGTAATACATAAGGGAAAGAGATACATAGTTGGCTTACAATCGCCACATCACACAAATACAAGAGTAAAACATTACATCAACCAAGTACAATCAGGGCCCGACTACGGAGCCAAAATAAAAGAAGAAACCCCAAAAGCGACAAAGGTCCCCGATCGGCCCCAACTGGGCTCCGCTACTGATCGACTAGAACGAAACAACATAAAGGACAAGATCTTCATCGAACTCCTCCTTGAGCTCGGGTGCGTCACCTGCACGGTTTCATCGGCACCTGCAAACTGGTTTTGGAAGTATCTGTGAGTCACGGGGACTCAGCAATCTCACACCCGTGAGATCAAGACTATTTAAGCTTATCGGTAGGGTAAAAGGTATGAGGTGGAGCTGCAGCAGCGACTAGCATGTATGGTGGCTAACATACGCAATTGAGAGCGAGAAGAGAAGGCAAAGCACGGTCGAACAACTATGATTAATAAGTGATCCTGAAACTACTTACGTCAGACATAACTCCAACAACCGTGTTCACTTCCCGGACCCCGACGAGAAGAGACCATCACGGTTACACACGCGGTAGGTGTATTTTAAATTTAAGATCAACTTCGGGTTTTCTACAATCGGACATTAACAAATTCCCATCTGCCACATAACCGCGGGCACGGCTTTCGAAAGTTCAAAACCCTGCAGGGGTGTCCCAACTTAGCCCATGATAAGCTCTCGCGATCAACGAAGGATATTCCTTCTCCCCGGGAAGACCCGATCAGTCTCGGAATCCCGGCTACAAGACATTTCGACAGCAATAAGACAAGAACAGCAAAGCCGCCCGATGCGCCGACATCCTGATAGGAGCTACACATATCTCGTTCTCAGGGCAACACCGGATGAACACTACGTACGGCAACCGACGATACCCCAAGTTGCCCCGGGGCGGCACCGCAAGTGGATCTAGTTTGGACCAACACTTAGACAAGCATTGGCCCGGGGGGGGGGGCTAATAAAGATGACCCTCGGGCTGATCAAACCCAAGGGAAAGGGATAGGTGGTAGGAAAATGGTAAAACCAAGGTTGGGCCTTGCTGGAAGAGTCTTATTCAAAGCGAACTGTCAAGGGGGTCCCATAAATCACCCGACCGCGTTAGGGACGCAAAATCCGGGAACATAACACCGATATGACGGAAACTAGGGCGGCAAGAGTGGAACAAAACACCAGGCATAAGGCCGAGCCTTCCACCCTTTACCAAGTATATAGATGCATTAATTAAATAAGATATATTGTGATATCCCAACAAGTAAACATGTTCCAACAAGGAACAACATCTCCATGTTCCAACAAGGAACAAACTTCATCTTCACCTGCAACTAACAACGCTATAAGAGGGGCTGAGCAAAGCGGTAACATAGCCAAACAACGGTTTGCTAGGACAAGGTGGGTTAGTGGCTTGGTTTAACAATATGGGAGGCATGATAAGCAAGTGGTAGGTGTCGCAGCATAGGCATAGCAAAAGAGCGAGCAACTAGCAAGCAAAGATAGAAGTGATTTCGAGGGTATGGTCATCTTGCCTGAGATCCCGCAAGGAAGAAGAACGAGTCCATGATGAAGACAAACGGACGTAGACGAACAGATCCTCACAAATCCAGAACGAAACCGAAGCTAACGAGAGAAGCAACCCGGAAACAAGCAAACAACATAGCAAACAACCACCACATAAACATGGCATGATATGCGAGATGTGGTATGCAATGCATATGCATGGGCGGGAAGGGAAAAGATGAACAAGGCATAATCTTGGCAAACCAAGTATGCCACTGGAAAGGTGAGGTGATTTCGGTTGAAATCGATATAAAGATCACCGAAATCGGATGCACGGTTTGCAAATGACAAGTAAAACAAGAATGACACGAATCTGTCATTAACAGCATGATGCTACTTAGCAAGCAACAAGAAATTAAGCTACTGCACCCAAATGTATCAACAAAGCATATGACAGAGAACTACTCAAGATGATTGACAAAAAATGAACACTGAGCTACGGCTAAATCACATCATAACAGGTTCAAACAAGCATGGCAAAAGAGCAAAAGATAATAGGTTCACAGACTTGGTGAAAATAACATGCCAGAAATTACCATCAGGATGACATGTTTAGAGCAATGAAACAACATGCTACAGAATCAGGACATAGCAAAGCAAGGAATGGCATGAATCTACTCAAAGCATATAACAATAGTCCCTTACGGACCATAAGCCAAAAGGGAACAGAAAAATATAATAACACCCATATCAATTAAGCAAGTTTCGTTACAGGTTTCAGACTTAGCAGAAAACTGGACATGTCAAAAACAGATAACAAGTACGCATGTTCGTGAGCTCGACGCACCCACTACAGAGCATTGCATGATAAACTAAGCATACATACATCAAGAAGACATGGCATAGAAGCTATACATGTCAAGAACAACATCATAGCATGCAAGCATCAACTACAACAAGCTTGGCAAAATCGAATAACATGTAAACAATCTGCCAGCAACATTTTATAGCAAAAGTAGAGCTCGATTGACTCAAGCTATGGTACACCATAATTACAAGAAAAAGCATGGATGGATAGAGCAAATCCTTATGCTCAAAGCACCCTTACTGATCATGCTCAAAAGAGGCATAGATCTCTCTGAAACAACATGAACACATGACATAAAAATAACAGCAGGCAAGGACTTAGTGAAATTACTAAGTCTCTGAATTCAGCAACATTAAGTACCCTAGTTTGCATGCTTGTGCTAGTCACCACAAAGATCACAAAAATACATGGCATAAACCTCCAGAAAGATAGCATGGCATATTACAAAACACATGTAGAGCTCAACATCATAGGATGCACACATCAATCATGGCTAAAAATGACAAAAGTGCATCTACTGAAACAGATCTGAACCTAACATCACATAGCCCTCTTCTAACAGCATTTCGGGCATCAAGATGAGCTCAAATGAAAATGATGCAATGAGACGAAATGATGTACTCGTCGAGGCGAACAGTTTGATAGGCTATACGCCCAAAAAGGAGCAATATGCAGCAAGATATGGCATGTTGAACAGAGGACCAGAATGCAAAGTTATCAGGGACTTGGGCAAAAAAACGAAGTCAACCTTCGGTCCAGATCTAGATCGTGGCAACACCGGAGACGGGGAAGAAGACGGTGGCCGGCGGGGCCCGGGGCGCGGGGAGGCGAGCGGCGAACGGGGACGCCGGCGAGTGGCGGCGTCGGCCGGGGCGGCGGCGCAGGACGGCGGAGGGCGCGAGGCGGCGGCGCAGCGCGGTTAGCCGGCGACGCGGGCGCTGGGCGGCGGCGCGGTAGCGGGCAGTCGGCGGCGCAGGCGCGAGGAGGCGGCGCGGCGAGGTTGCGGGCGGGCGGCGTTCGCGGGATCGGCGGCGGAGGCGCGGGCGCTAGCGCGGGGCGGCGCGCCGGCGGGTTTGCTCGGGCTCGGCCGGACGACGGGGAGGTGCGGGGAGGCGCGGGCCTCCCGCGGTGGGTGGCGGCGGCGACTCGGGCCCCGTGGGCCGGATTTGGGCCTGCGCGGGCCCTGGCGGCGGCGGGACGGCAGCGGGACAGGTGGCGAGCCCCGATTGGGCGCGGGCGGCGGCGGAGCTGAGGTGGCGCTCGCGGATTGGCCAGGCGACGTGGCGGCGGGGCGGACATGTCCGGTGGGGGTGCGGACGCGTCCGGTGGCTGCGGGAGGAGTTAGCCTAGGGTTTGATCTGCGCGAGAAATCCGAGGGGGAGCACTTATTTATAGGTAGAGGGGGCTAGGAAGCTCCAAATGGAGTGCGGTTTTCGCCCACACGATCATGATCGAACGCCCGATAACATGGAGATGACTTAGGTGGGTTTTGGGCCACTTTGAAAGGGGTGTTGGGCTGCACCAAAATAGGCCTTCACGGTTACCCGGTTAACCGTTGGAGTATCAAACGGACTCCGATTGACCCGAAACTTGACAGGCGGTCTATCGGTGCTATACCAAGGCCGCTTGGCAAATCTCGGTCCATTCCGAGAAAGTTTAATACCCGTACATGAAAAAGGTAAAAGGGGACGTCGGGGAACATAGGAGCGCCGGATTGCAAAACGGACAACGGGGAAAATGCTCGGATGCATAAGACGAACACGTATGCGAATGCGATGCACATGATGACATGATATGAAATGCAGATGATGACATGGCAAAGTGCAACACGCAAGCACATGACATGGCAACGATGGCGAATAACTGGCGGACACCTGGCGCAACGAAACCGGGGCGTTACACTAGTGTTGCACCATCAGGGCGCATAACCGTGGGGCCCACCTGTCAACCCGTATATGAAAGAAAGAAATGGTATTTTGAGTCTGTACTGTGTTAATAAAATTGGAGTACATTTTAGGGTGATCGTACGGTCACTGGCTCACCATACAGCTCCGTAATTTGTTGATAATACGATCAATTGACCAGTGAAACGGTCCACACTCAGCAGCGCACATTACCATAGGGCCCACCCGTTAGTGCGTATATGAAGGACAGAAACGGTAATAAATTAGTGGTCGGTGGGTATTCAAAGTCGTGAGACCTCTGTTTGGAAATCACCGGCGGTTGGGGGGCGTTCATTGGGCGGTGGGGTGGGGATCCCCGGAGAAAAAGCTCGGCGGGGGGGGGGGGGGGGGCTAGAGGGATGGCCGGTGCAGCGGCGGACCGGCGGTGGGGAGTAGTTTCGGGGAGGGCGGGCCGGCCGCGAGCGGCGGGGGCTGGCGATTCGGCCGGTGGTGGCTGGCGGCTCCGGGGGGTGGAGTTTGATGATAAACTGGAGGCCCTTGATTTCGTATCCAACGGCTGGAAAATCTAATGACCAGAGATGAAGAAGTCAGTAGACTGACGTGTAGCCTCACCCGGCACGTACACATGCACGCACGCAAGACACGCACGCATGTAGGCATGCAACACTGACACGTGCACACGCATGCATGCTGGCGTGCAACACTGACACGTACACATGCACTCACGAACACACGCACGTACTCACCCATGCATGCAACACTGAAACATACCCTTGCACGCACGCAACACTCGCACGCCTGCATGCACATAGGACACGACGCAAGACACACGTTCAACCTATACGTGCGTGCACCCTTTGTTAAGGACATGGATTGTTATGGGTATTAATCAATCTTATCTGTGATAAGCAGAACATTGATGTTTGCAGCGGTCTTTATGAATCACAATGTATCGAACGGGCTATCAACATAGTAGGCTTATCTACATGAAAAAGATGACATCACACTCAATGAACAATCATCGGATTATGAAATGCCTGCTTCTGACCGCCCTGGCCCACCAAAGGTTCCTCTGCTGTGCGCTGCCTGCGTTGGGTCACTGACATGCCGGCCATGCACCCAAAGAGCCCACACGTCAGTGGAAGAACGGCGCGGTGTCCTAGGTCAGAGTCGAGGGCGCCATTCGCGGCACGCCCGGCTGAACACGCCTCCGTGCCGCATTCAAATGCCTCCATGAAACCCGCCCGTGTGGAAGCCGAACTCACTCTGGACACACGTCCGTTCATGACCGGGCCGGCGTTAAAGGCAACGCCGGCTGAGCTCCTCCCGTCCGCCCTCTATTTAATCTCCTATTTAAACGAGGCCAAATGCCGGCCATGAATCGCACACCTCGGCCGCTCCCCTATCTCCTCCACCATTTTGTCCACTCTTACAATGGCTTACGAAGAGTAGTTATTCCGCATCCAAGCCGGCTGGCTAGCCCGCCGGATACGAGCTATGCAGCTCACTGATCCTCCTCCCTCCCTTCGCCCGACGGAGCCAGTTGCCTTCCCAAGCTAGCGCGCGGTTCAGCAACTCGCCACTCCAAGCCAGCTCGATGAGGAGCGGCGCACGGGCGTCGTTACTGCCGTCCATGCCGCCACCTCGTACCGCGTCTCCCGTTTCTGTGGCCGAGACTCCCATGCCGGCGGCCGCGCCATGAAGCAATGACAGAAGCCGGGTGCGCGGAGAGCGGCGAGTCGGTGGCCAGCGCCTCCGCGTCCGCCGCCATCATCGAGGAGAAGTATAACACGGGAGGCCGCCATCGCTTGGGTCCCATGAAGGCCACCACGGAGGCGACACCGGCGTACACAGCAGGTGACCTTTTGTTGTGAGGACCTTCGTCGACCCTGCATGGGCTCCACAGAAGAGGGCAATGTTAGGATGAACTCGAGCCGGTGCCGACCATGGCGAAGTAGTCGCCAATATTTTGGCTACCCCGGGCAAGATCCAAACAACCCCTCCCAACAGATTCAAATCCCTCGTTCGCCGTGGAATTTTGCCATGTGTTGTTTTCATGGACTAGCAAGATGCCCGTGCATTGCACGGAACATCAAGATGTATTTTTTTACAAACTCCCGCATGCATGCAAGGGATAATTAATGTCCTCCTTTGCTAGTACCACAAGTAAAACACCATTAATATTGCACCGATTAGTGTTAGTGGCCTTGTATATATGCAAATTGTAATTTTGATAGTGGCCCCTTGTATATAAAAATGGAGGGAGAAAGATGAGAGATAAGGCGATGAGGAGTGGGGCGTGGTGGTGACTGGTGGTCGGACTGGGCGAAGGCATGGGGATGGACGGCACATTATGTCTAGGTTTGCATCTCTCTCACACACACCCACATAGGTGGGGGACGTGCACTAAGAGAAGAGGTGCACGCACGACACACGTACTCCCGTCTCTTTCCCAACTACACCCGCGCGGGTACACGGTGGAGCTCATTTTTGTACGAAAAAGGCAGCCCACGTGGTAATTTGGCACGTGTACTGGTTGTCCACTTGGTGGAGGGAGGATCGTCTACCATGGGTGAACAAACAAATTGCGACTTGACGCGTTATGTTAAATTAAAAAAAGAGGCAAACCATGTGGGGCCTACCTTAGAGGCAAGGCTCTATACACTGGAGTACTTTTGATATGTCCCGTCAACTCACAGAACAAGGAGAAGCTTGCTTAGTATGCCGTCTCCCCCGCCCACGGGCGCGGTGGCTCGCAGGATGAGGTGAAGCTTGCTTACCACACCTTACGCCCGCTCCCTCGCTCACGCGTGCAGTGGCTCGCAGCCCGAGGAGAAAATTGTACTACTCCCTCCGTTTATCCTCGTCCCTACTACGTACTTTGGTTAGTACTCCCTCCATTTACTTATACAAGGCCACTATAAAAAAATACATTTTGCATCTATACAAGGCCACAAATAGTAATTGTCGGTGTCAAAACCGGCGGATCTTGGGTAGGGGGTCCCGATCTGTGCGTCAAGGTCGGATGGTAACAGGAGACAAGGGACACTTTATTTTACCCAGGTTCGGGCCCTCTCGATGGAGGTAAAACCCTACTCCTGCTAGATTAATATTGATGGTATGGGTAGTACAAGAGTAGATCTACCACGAGATCAAGGAGGCTAAACCCTAGAAGCTAGCTTATGGGTATGATGATGGTTATGATGTGTTCCTCCTACGGACTACAACCCTCCGGTATATATAGGCACCGGATAGGGTTAGGGTTACACAGAGTCGGTTACATTGGTAGGAGATCTTGAATATCCGCACGCCTAGCTTGCCTTCCACGCCAAGGAAAGAACCTTCTGGACACGGGACGAAGTCTTCAATCTTGTATCTTCATAGTCCTGGAGTCCGGCTGAAGATATAGTTCGGCTATCCGAACACCCCCTAATCTAGGACTCCCTCAGTAGCCCCCGAACCAGGCTTCAATGACGTCGAGTCCAGCGCGCAAATTTGTCTTCTGCATTGCAAGGCGGGTTCCCCCTCCGAATCTTGTGTACCTGTATGAATAATGTCCGTAGCGCTCCTCGGTCTCGGTGCCCAATAATTGCCGTCTTCCACGTGTTGAACGAATGCGAAAAGCCCGGGGGTGTTTTTATATTCACACCCTTGGTCATATAAACGAGCTGCCTATTTAATGGGATGGGGATCTAGATCCAAACCACATCTTCTTCTCCCCGCGAGTTATCATCAGAGCGTCTCCAGCAAAGGTCCATTCCAACATGGCCAGCTGTCGTAGCTCCTCCCCTCGCCCCTCCAGCCCCAAATCCGGAGACTGGGAGAGTTGCACCATCCCACACAGCGAGCTAGTGTCACTGCAGGCCAAAGGATTCCTTCCCCAAGCATATATGGTCCCGGTCCGAGCCGGACTCGCCACCTACAACGGCGGCAAGCAAGCGGAGAGCACCCCCAATCCTTCTAAAGGAGAGCGGGTGTGCCTCGTCCCTTATTTATTAAGGGGTCTGGGATTTCCAATTTATCCATTCCTCCGCGGGCTTCTGGAGTTCTACGGCCTCCAGCTGCACAACCTCACGCCTGGCTCTGTGCTACATATTGCAGGCTTCGTTGCCCTTTGCGAGCTATTTTTTGGCGTCGAGGCTCATTTTGCACTGTGGAAGAGGTTGTTCTGCTTGGTGCCCCGTTCTCAGAAGGGGTCTATATACCAAGTGGGCGGAGCCGAAATATGGCGCATCGCCGGGACCGGATACCTATCAGGAACCCCAAAGAAGGCATCCGAGGACTGGCCTTCAGAATGGTTCTACATAGACGACGTCCCGCTGCCGGACCCTGTCCGGGTCGGCCTCCCTGAGTTCAGCATGGCTCCCTTAAAGAAACGCTTAAGTTGGCGTCCGCGGAGCTCTCAGAGAGAAAGCAACAGAGACGTTCTTTACCTGATGGGCCAGATAAGACTGTTGGCTCATTCCGGACTAACCATGATTGGAGTCATGGCCGCACGTATTATGCGGGGGGTGCAGCCGCTTCAATATAGGAGTCACCCCATGTGGGATTTCAACGGGGAGGATGACGCCACCCGTTACGGCCGCAAGGGGCCAGACACAGCTGCCGCTCTAGTAAAGATTCTAACATCTTTGTACAAGGGAGAAAAGGAGGACTTCCTCCGCGTCAACCCGCGGGCCGGATTCACTATGTATGAACCTCCAAGTTGGGTAAGTGAACAATTGCACTTTCCCGCTTATTTAATGCTCCCATGACTAGATACGTAATCTGGTGATTTCAATGCAGGAGCTTCGACAGGAGGTAAAGGATATCAACAGCTGCCCTCCACAGCCTGAGGACCCAGAACGGTCCCTCGATCCGGACTTCGAAGAGGATCCGGACATATCGGTGGAGCTCATCGATGGGGTGTTCCACCAGTTAAGCAAAGATAATACCTTGGTGGCCATTACGGCTGATTATCCCGGGTTAATCCCGGCCTCCCAGGTGACAGAAACCGGAGTGTTTATTCCCGCAAGAGAGATTCCGTACTTACATATTCCGGTGTTTCTGACGACAACCGTATTTTACAGGGGAGATTTCCGAGGAGGGAGGCCGAACCTGCGGCGGCTAGCCAACGATGAGCCGCCGGGCCCCGTGGGTTAAAAAGGCATGAAGTCCGTACTGAGAGTTCGGCACAAAGGTATAGCACGCCCTCTGTCTTCCTGGCGTTATTCTGTCAGGGTATGTCAACATCCGTACTGTTTCCAGGACGAAGAGGCCCCGCCGGACTATATCCGGAGGGGCCGCCAACCGCGCCTCTACCAGCCAGGCCCCAACGTCTGGTCCGGAGGCGGGGACAAACACCAGGCTTGCGCCGGACGCTCCTCCAACAGAGGACGCGGACCGTCTATCTTCCACAAATTCAGAAGTGGAGAGTGCCATGAACCATAGGCATCGCCGGACAGTTCTACGCGACGCTTGTTTCTCCCGAGAGGCCTTAGACGCCTTCAATTCGGGAGATGCGTACCTTCGTGCTGCTCAAGATGGTTTAGCCAGAGCCACGGAGCAGTATGTGAAAGACATACGGGTAAGAAAATTTAAATATATATATACCAGTAGCCCCCGAGACTTGAAACAGTTAAACTAACTGATTTAAGGATCATATAATATGTAGGTTCTTACTGAGAAGAACACCGTGTTGTCCCAGGAGCTGGAAAAGTGCAAGGCCCAACTAGAGGCTGCACTAGCCGCAACAGGGGAGCCCAAAGGGACCCCCTCAGGTATGATATACTTTGAGAGATTAGTATTGTGTGGCTTATGTGCGAATCAGACAATTAATGTTACAAATGGTGCCGGACTAGATCCGGAGAGGCAACAACTCTTACGTCAGTTAAAGGCTGGCGAGAGTACGTTGACAAGGGTGAGGCGAGAGAAGAATGATCTTCAGGATGCCAACACCAAGCTGGATGTTGAATTGAAAGACGTTCGTGGCCAGCTATCTGACTCCACGAAGGAGAATCAGCGTCTTCGACGCAGCATATTTAGTAAGTGCTTGAGCGAACCCTTTGAAAAAAAAGGAATTCGGCGAGGAAGACGAATAACAGAATTATGTCTGTAGGTACGCTCACAAGTCGTCCTGCAGAGGAGATGCCCGGTTCTACGGGTGACCTTCTCCCCGAACTCCTGCAACTACACGAACGAATTCGGCAGGAAATGCAAGGGGTTGCCCGGGCCTTATGGCCTGCCCACTCCACGCCCGAGGGCTTTGGAGAGCTTGCGGAGAAGCTGACGGGAGCTCGGCGGCGCATCCGGTTGTGGAAGATATCAGCCTGCCAACAAGGCGCGAGGGAGGCCTGGGCCATGGTGAAGACCCGCTTTACGAAGTCTGACCCCAATCAGATGGCCGAGGTCGGACCAGTGGGGCCTGACGGGAAGGAGATCCCTGTGAGCTTGGTGTATGGCCAGGTAGAGCTGGCCGCAAAGTATTCCCAGCAGGACTGTAAATTAGACAGCCTGTTAGATGGTATAGAGGAGGAATACGATCAGTCAAGATGACTATGTAATTTATAATTGACATGTGTAATGCCTTCTAGCTGAATTGTAGATCGTTTGTCGTTGCCGACCTTTTCGCTTCGACCTCGGGACCTGACGGTCCGGAGTGTGTCCGAATACCATAACGGCTATATAAAAGCCGAGGTATGCATGGAGACCAGGCGTAGGGGTCATTAGTGCTTTATCAGACAAGTGCCCAACTAGTTATGTTATATTACATGGTTAGTAAGAAACATCTTCCAGAGAGAATTGTTCCGTTAAGGGTTCCTTTCGCTGGGGTGGCGTGCCCTAAAGTGCACGTCCAGACTGCAAATGCAGAAGATCATCTGGGGGCATGTATAAAATAGAAAGGTTCATCTTTAGTTCACCGACCGAATATTCCCTTAAGAACGCTAGCTTTCGGCTTCACCCAGTCTGAGGTACAAATCCGGCTTATCCGGCAGTAACAATCGCAGAGGTGCTCCCTTTACCGCCTAGCCGAACAATCGGGAACGTAGGGGTAAGCACAGGAGCCAGGAAACCCAACTTGGCCAAAACTTAAGTCATATCGATGCATATAATGGCGAAGAAAAGGTGCATGCGAAAGTCTGACGCATGCGTTGGCTGTGAAACCCATATAGATAAGCTTCTGCTAAAGAAGCCCCCAGGTTTAAGGAGCGCGGATAGCGCATCATATAATGAGCCTTTTACGGGCTAGAAAAGAAAAGAGTAGTAGACAAAGTAAAAAAAAGGTATAAATGTAAATAATGGACAGAGGAAGGAGACAAACACAGAGTCCGGCGCTAGGCATAGAATCTAGACGTGTGGCGATCCATGGGTTCGGCTCGAGTCGGTTGTCCTACGCATCTCGCAGGCGGTACAATCCACCAGTTAGGACTTGGTCGATTATGAATGGACCTTCCCATTTGGGCTTGAGTTTGTTCTTTTGCTTATCCGGCAGGCGCAGAACTAGTTCACCAACGTTGTAGTTTTTGGCCCGTACTTCTCTGCTCTGATATCTTCGAGCTTGCTGTTGATAGAATGCGGAACGGGCCTTAGCCACGTCACGCTCTTCCTCTAAGGCGTCCAGGTTGTCCTGCCGATCAAGCTCGGCTTCTCTTTCTTCGTACATGCGCACTCGAGGTGAGTCATGAATTATGTCGCAGGGCAGAATCGCCTCAGCACCGTAAACCATAAAGAATGGCGTTAATCCGGTGGTATGATTTGGCGTGGTTCGCAGCCCCCAGAGTACGGAGTCGAGCTCCTCTACCCAGTGCATATCAGATTCCTTGAGGGACCGCACTAGTTTGGGTTTGATGCCGCTCATGATGAGACCATTTGCACGTTCGACCTGACCGTTAGTTTGTGGGTGATAGACAGAAGCGTAGTAGAGCTTAATACCCATGTTTTTGCACCACAACTTTACTTCATCAGAGGTGAAGTTTGTGCCGTTATCGGTGATAATGCTGTGGGGGACACCATAACGGTGTACGACCCCGGATACGAAGTCTATCACAGGTCCGGATTCGGCCGTCTTGACAGGCTTGGCTTCTATCCATTTGGTGAATTTATCCACCATGACCAATAAGTATTTTTTCTTGTGGGTTCTGCCTTTAAGGGGTCCCACCATATCGAGCCCCCAGACCGCGAAAGGCCAAGTGATGGGGATAGTTCGGAGGGCGTTGGGTGGCATATGGCTTTGGTTGGCAAAGAGTTGGCAACCGACGCACCGTTTGACTAGGTCCTGAGCGTCTGCTCTAGCCGTCGGCCAATAGAAGCCAGTACGGAAAGCCTTGCTTACAAGGGACCGAGCCGCGGCGTGATGGCCACCGAGTCCGGCATGAATTTCCGCCAACAGACTCCGCCCTTCCTCTTCGGAGATACACCTTTGAAGGACTCCTGTAGTGCTTTTCTTATATAGCTCTCCCTCGTGTACTTTATAGGCTTTAGATCGCCGCACTATCCAGCGTGCCTCGTTTTGGTCCTCGGGGAGTTCCTGCCTAGTATGGTAGGCTAGGAATGGTTCCGTCCACGGGGCGATGACCGCCATTATTGCGTGTGCTAAGGGTGTAATTTCGGTGGCGGGGCCGCCGATTATGTTTGATTGTTCGGCATTGGGTTGTGCGGTTATGCCCGGGCTATTATCCGAGGGTTCCCCCTCCCATGTTACGGATGGTTTGAATAATCTTTCTAAGAAGATGTTGGGGGGACTGCATCTCGTTTTGCTCCAATGCGTGCCAGGACGTCCGTTGCCTGATTATTTTCTCGGGCTATGTGATGGAACTCCAGTCCCTCGAACCGAGCTGACATTTTTAGTACGACATTGCGATAAGCTGCCATTTTTGGGTCTTTGGCGTCGAAGTCGCCATTTATTTGGGATATCGCGAGGTGTGAGTCCCCGCATACTTCCAGGCGTTGAATGCCCACGGATACAGCCATCCGGAGGCCATGTAGAAGGGCCTCGTATTCGGCTGCATTGTGGGAGTCCGTGTACATAATTTGGAGTACATATTGGACTATATCTCCTGTAGGGGATGTCAAAACAACGCCAGCCCCCAGTCCGGCCAGCATTTTGGAGCTGTCGAAATGCATGATCCAGTTTGAGTACATGCCGTACTTTTTAGGGAGTTCGGCCTCTGTCCATTCGGCGACGAAGTCGGCTAGGACTTGCGATTTAATTGCTCGTCGTGGCTTGTAGGTTATATCGAACAGGAGGAGCTCTATGGCTCATTTTGCTATCCGGCCTGTTGCATCGCGGTTGTTGATAATATCGTTGAGTGGTACTTCCGAGGCTACGGTAATAGAACACTCTTGAAAGTAGTGTCGTAGCTTCCGGGATGCCATGAATACCGCGCATGCGATTTTTTGATAATGCGGGTATCGTGATTTGCATGGTGTGAGGACAGTGGACACGTAGTAAATCGGCCTTTGAAGGGGTAATTTATGTCTGTCCGTTATCCGTTCGACGACGAGTACTGCGCTAACAACTTTATGGGTTGCGGCAATGTACAATAGCATGGGTTCGCCGGTATTCGGCGCGGCCAGGACGGGGTTTGTTGCCAAGATGGCCTTTATTTCCTCGAGTCTGGCCGTGGCAGCGTCCGTCCACTCGAAGTGTTCGGTGCGCCTAAGGAGGCGGTAAAGGGGTAGTGCCTTTTCTCCCAAGCGGGAGATGAAGCGACTTAAGGCCGCCACGCATCCAGTGAGTTTCTGAATTTGCTTGAGATCTTTTGGGACATCCAATTGTGACAGAGCTCGGATTTTAGCTGGATTTGCTTCAGTTCCTCTGCGGATACAATGAAGCCCAGGAGCTTTCCGGTTGGGATGCCGAAAACACATTTTTTCGGATTGAGCTTGATGTCGTATTTTCGCAGGTTGTTGAATGTAAGTCTCAAGTCGTCTACTAGAGATTCGACGTGTCTTGATTTAACGACCACATCATCTACGTACGCCTCCACTATTTTGCCGATCTGATTTGCCAAACATGTTTGAATCATGCGCTGATATGTCGCGCCAGCGTTTTTGAGCCCAAAGGGCATTGTGTTAAAGCAGAATGGGCTGTATGGCGTGATGAATGCTGTTGCAGCTTGGTCGGATTCTGCCATCTTTATTTGATGGTAACCGGAGTATGCGTCGAGGAAACACAGGGAATCGTGTCCTGCGGTGGCATCGATGATTTGATCAATTCGAGGGAGGGGAAAGGGATCCTTTGGGCAGGCCTTGTTAAGGTCTTTGAAGTCGACACACAGGCGCCAGGATTTGTCCTTCTTTGGTACCATTACCAGGTTTGCTAGCCAGTCTGGGTGTTTGATATCTCTAATGAATCCGGCCTCCAATAATTTGGCTAGATCCTCTCCCATGGCCTGTCTCTTTGGTTCGGAGAAATGCCGAAGGGTTTGTTTGACAGGTTTGAATCCTTTCTGGATATTTAAGCTGTGCTCGGCTAGCCTGCGTGGGATTCCTGGCATATCTGAGGGGTGCCAAGCGAAAATATCCCAGTTCTCTCGTAGGAACTCGCGCAGTGCGGCGTTTACATCAGGGCTCAATTGTGCCCCGATGGAGGCTGTTTTATTCGGGTCCGTTGGGTGGACCTGGAATTTGACTATTTCGTCCGCTGGTTTGAAGGATGTGGATTTGGATCTCTTATCGAGTATCACATCATCCTTGCTAACCGTGGATCGCAGCGCCGTCAGCTCTTCGGCCGCTAAGGCTTCAGATAGTGCCTCGAGGGCCAATGCGGCTGTCTTGTTTTCGGCGCGGAGTGCTATGTCCGGATCACTAGCGAGAGTGATAATTCCGTTTGGCCCAGGCATCTTAAGTTCATGTACCTATAATGGGGTATGGCTTGGAAAACTGTGAATGCCTCTCATCCTAATATAGCGTGATATCCGCTTCTGAACGGGGCCACCTTGAACGTGATTTGTTCGGACCTGTAATTTTCCGGCGTGCCGAATACCACATCTAGTGTGATCTTTCCGGTGCAGCGCGCTTCCTGACTAGGGATTATTCCTCTAAAGGTTGTGCTGCTTCGCTCAATGCGGTTCCAGTCTATTTCCATCTTTTGGAGGGTTTCCTCGTAGATGAGGTTCAATCCGCTGCCTCCGTCCATAAGTACCTTTGCGAGGCGACAGCCGTCCACTATGGGACTGAGAACCAATGCGGCTGGCGCTCTGGCTGTTCGGAATTTAGGTTCGTCGCTCGCATTGAAGGTGATGGCAGTATTGCTCCATGGATTTATGGTCGCTACTTGGTAGACTTCGGCGAGGCTGCGAAGTGTTCTTTTTCGCATGTTATTTGATGCGAAAGTCTCGGAGATTGTGAGAACGATACTGAAATTCTCGGGCTGGTTTCCTTCGACCTCTGGATTTAGGAGGTCCTCGCCAATTTTGGCCACCTGCCGGAGTATCCAACATGCCCTGAGGCTGTGAGTTGGGGTGGCATCCTCTGTACTATGAATCTTGCAGGGTCCATCGAGCCACCTTTCTAGCACGGTTCCGTGCCCCATAGAGGGTTTTGATTTTTTATTTAATCCAGGCGCTTTGCTGTAGTGTGCCCTATTGATTCGGATGGGATTGCTATTCAAGGACGGATTATCCCAAAATTTAATTTCGGTTTTCCGAGCACTTTCCATTGCATAGTATTTTTGTACTATGGACGCCAAGTCAGCAAAGCGCGTAATATTACGACGACTTATGGCGTTGAGTATCCCCTTGTCCGTGCAGTTACTGCAGAAGATTGAAATCGCGTCTCCCTCGTGGCAGTCCTTTATCCTGTTCATAAGCAGGAGGAATCCGGCCCAGTAATGATGTACTGTTTCTTCGGGCATCTGCTTGATTTGGGAGAGATCGCTTAAGATCGGACGGGCGGAATTCATTAGATCTGATACTTCGCCCGGTTTGCTGTTCGGAGGACGAACAACCTCCGGATTCCGAGATCTGGAGTCCTGTATGTTTTCCGATTTGCCTGGTTCCAAGCCCAGGTCTTGGGTTGTATCCTCCCCTCCGTGGATATCCGGCATGGAGGGTTCCGGAATTCGGACGTAACTGGTCCTTAAGATTGATGAAGGGTCACCGCATTGTGTTTCCACCACAGCAACATGATGGGTGGCTTGGGGAGAGTTGATTTCCCTTAGATCGGGTTTAGGCCCAACCTGGTCGTAGTTTGTAGCGACCCCCAAGGCGGCGATGCGATCCAGGAGCTCGTTTATGGAGGAGAGCTCCACCGGATCTAGCTGGTCGGCCAATTCCGAGCTGACGCGGAGATTGTTTTCGATGACTCGAGAGGTCACCGTCGGCGTAATGGCCGAACGGGCGGTCATGAGAAAACCACCCAGCCGGAGGGGTTGGCCGAGAGCCAAAGCTCCCTCAGTGACGGTGCCGTCTTTGAAGACGGGAAAAGGCATCCTTCCTGATCGCGACGGCACAGAGGAACTCTCAATGGAAGCACCAATGTCGGTGTCAAAACCGGCGGATCTCGGGTAGGGGTCACGATCTGTGCGTCAAGGTCGGATGGTAACAGGAGACAAGGGACACTTTATTTTACCCAGGTTCGGGCCCTCTCGATGGAGGTAAAACCCTACTCCTGCTAGATTAATATTGATGATATGGGTAGTACAAGAGTAGATCTACCACGAGATCAAGGAGGCTAAACCCTAGAAGCTAGCCTATGGGTATGATGATGGTTATGATGTGTTCCTCCTACGGACTACAACCCTTCGGTTTATATAGGCACCGGATAGGGTTAGGGTTACACAGAGTCCGTTACATTGGTAGGAGATCATGAATATCCGCACGCCTAGCTTGCCTTCCACGCCAAGGAAAGAACCTTCCGGACACGGGACGAAGTCTTCAATCTTGTATCTTCATAGTCCTGGAGTCCGGCTAAAGATATAGTTTGGCTATCCCAACACCCCCTAATCCAGGACTCCCTCAGTAATCGAGACAAAAGTTACTACTCCCTCCTTTCCAGTTTATCGCTCAATTTCAAAATCTCTCCAACCAAGGTAGACGGTGAGTGGTTGAATTAATTTCGTAGTTTGCACAAGTAATTAGTACGCTCGTTTTTCTCAAGAAGTTGTGTTTACTGAGGCATTATTTAGAACGAATGCATGAATGACCACTAAATTTCCATGAACTTGTACATGCACTGGTTAGTTTCCTCTTGACACTGCTTGCGTCTGGTGATCTAACGCACCTGGAAATCCAACATGTAATGGTACTATTACTAGTATAGTAGAATTGAGACTTATTAAACGGAAAACGAATGTTTTTTAGATGAGCCCTATAAACCCTAGTGGGTACGTACTCCGTAAAAACAGATTTTTCCAAAACTAAGTCGCTCCCTTTCATGAATTATGTAGTAGTATACTCCCCCGTCGACCCTCCCTTTCATGAATTCTGTTCTTCCTGTCGCCGACATGTGGGACATATAGCAACCGGGTCGACGTGTCAAGCACCAAATAACAGTGCAGAACAGCAGGGGGGACGCACCCCACTCGTACCGGCCCAGTAGTAGTAATGAGCAATGAGACGTCAAATCACAATGCCGCACTTTCCCAGACAGACGAAGCAACCCTTATTGCACACTCCGGTTCGCCATCATCTCAAACCACGTACTAGTATCACTTCTACCTCAAGAGGGACACGCACATCGCCTTGGTACATCATGACACATGGGACCGCATGCCAGGCCATGCTCCCCCGCCGATCGCTCGGTAAAATCACCTTACTATACTTCCTCCATATCGGTTTACTACATGGCATGCACGTCGTTCTAGGTTGAGAATTTAACTAGCTATATATGTGATGAACAGTACTCTAGCCTTTTAAAAAATGTATACTTTTGTACAGTAGTACTATCGATGGATTGCGCCATGGAGCAAAACTTGAAATTAAAAAAAGGTGGTACATATAGAGAGCGCTCATCGCCAAATTATGCATATAGTACTATTAAAAAAGCTAGTACGTGCTTAATTGGGGTGCTAAATTCAATTAAAGAAATACTAGTAGTATGTACATATTGAAGAGTTAAAGTAACGAGAAGAAACATAACATAGTTCTGCTGGGGGCTAAGCACAACACACCCCTCAAATTAAACTAAGCACACCTGAAATTAAACTATGCAACTAATCCGGTAGACACTGCATTAGAAGTTTAGAACCACCATGAGCAACAACACTGCCACCTTCCTCGGAGTCCTCGTCCATGTCCTCGACTTCATCCTTGTCCCTATTCCTCTTAGCCGATACTTCTTTGCTTGAACCGCACACTTGGCTATTGCTCTTCATCCAACCCTTGTAGATATTGAAGCAAAGGTAGCCATGCATTGCAACGTAGTGGATGTGGTCTATATCTAGTACATTCCGCTGCCATGCATGACGATGAAACATGTATGGAGGTTTCACCAGTTTACCATACGAAGGATGAACCATGGCTCCTGCCAGGGTCAGCATTGAAGGTTGACGAGAGGGCACCAACCGATTCTTCTGGAGGTCGAAGGGGTTGCCTACAATGAGGCCTATCCAACCCAGGATTTCTTTATCGTTACCAAAGTCTACAGTAACGAATTTGACTAGGTTGCTCCCGAGGAAGTCCTTAAAATCCTGGCACTCAACGTCGGCATGGCATATGTGGTAGACCAAGCATAAGTCATGCACGCAAACCTGGATCACGACGGGCTTCTTCCTCTCTTCATCCTTTAGATCCTTCTCTCGTCCCACGACTGTGGTGTACTCAACATCTAGCCCAGCGACCCACTCATCATCTGAGTTTTCGAACATGCGTCTGAAGCGAGAAAGGCATCCTTTCACTGTCGCGGAAGAACGGGTGTAGATGACGTCGAACTCATCGCCGGTGATGGTTCCAACCTTGTACTCACCGCCGATCATGGAGATTTGGGACGCCATGGATTTGGGAGGAGGTTTAGGATTAGTGGAACTGCCGTAATGTGAATGGACGGGACGACTAGGAGCGAACCGCCGTAGTATTGAAGGACGTGTGGGGACGAGTAGGAGAGAACTGCCAGCGTGCGAACGGCAGGGTAGTGGCTTTCCATTCTCCCATGATAGGGGCTTCCGAGAGCCCTTGGACCTGAGATCGAACGGTTGCATGGCGTGATTCTAGACCTATGGGTGAATATCCTATCCTGGAGGGTAATTCTGCAAATTTTCAGCAACTTAGCATGCGACCGTTCGATCTCAGATCCAAGGGCTGCCAGCAACCCGTATCATGGCCGCGCCTACCACCACCGTCGCGTCGCTCGCGCGGTCGCGCCCTTGGAGATTTAACACGGTGCGTTAGGCTATCTGATGTTGGCACGTCATACATAGTCATCACTTAGTCACTCATACTACAACAAGGTTGGATATAAGTGTATTTTTTTTACTCCTCTCTATCTCTTTCTTCGTACTAAAGGAAGAAACGGTGCTAGTAAGCGCGTGTATTTATTGCATTTGCCAAGGAGTGACCTCTTCCAATGAAATGGTGTTGCTAAGTTTGCTTCATTTAATTAGCTATATACTCAAAATTGTCTTTTCACCTAGGTACAAGCGCTTAGCACCGTTTCTTCCTTGGGTCACCTAACTAGTCTCTCTCTTCTTGATTAACTTGCCGCATCAGACTTTATGCCTATGTGGCAAGCTTAAGCATCTGTAGGAGCAAGTAAAAGTAAGTACAATAGTGCGCTTTACATGGCATTTTTGCATATGTGGAGGAAAGAGAGGCAAGGAAAAAGTGCAGAAGTGGGCTCTCATGCAAGAGCCAGCCTCTACTACATGGTGGAGCATTGGGAGAGGCACCTGTATGGAGGTGATCAGGAATTTGGGAGACTCACGCCAGTCGTAGCGCCGCAGTTAAAATGATAATGGCAAGTCAAATCACGGGGGCCCACCTGTCCAGCAGTAACTCGCTGTCAAATCACACAACCCTACGTTTGCAGCAGCTACTCCCTCGTCTTCTCACGTCTCTGTCGAACCGACTAGGCGGAACTGCCCCTCCGCCTACCGCGCAGGAAAAGCCCCGCCCTCGACTTTTAGATACAACTACATCCGCTTAAGAATCCAATGATATACTTTTTGTGACATAGTTGTCGGCGTTCTGGGAACGGGGGTCCCCAGACTTGCCTGCCTGCGGCCTGCGGCGTGGCTCGAGTGGGGGCCCAACGTGGCCCATCTTCATCAACACAAGGCTCAAGACCCTCGCGAGGGACCAAGCCTCGCGAGGCGGACGACACGGAGCTTCCTCCAGCACGGCCTCCTTACGTTGGCTCGCGAGGGGGCGAAGAGATCAAGGTGGGGTACCTCACGAGGTGCCCATGACGCAAGCCATGACGACCAAGGATGCCAGGCGGGCGCCAGCCCGTGCAGTATCCTCCCTTTCCTCTTCGGTGCAAAGGGGGCAAGCGCAGCAGAGAGGATCAAGCAAAGGCACCCACTTCAGTGCAACGGGACCAAGACCAGCTCCACGACAAGGAAAAAGTCACTGTGGAGCCCAAGCCGGCGTCATCACCAGAACCTTTGGCAGGGGAAGACCAACTTTAGTCAGGATAAGTGTACCCGATGTTCCCCTTCAAATCGGCCAATTGTTGGCGCCCTTTCCGCTCAATATTTGGGAAGAGGCCCAGGGCCTTTGCCTATAAATAGGACTAGCCACCCCCAGAGTAAAAGGAGAGGCATTTTAGAATCCAACCTGATTCAGGACCTAGAGCAAGTAGAGAGAGAGAAGGGCGATCGAACTCTCCCTCGCAGTTCATCCCCTAACCAAGAACTCACCCTCGCGAGGTCGTTCTCCCTTGTACTATTCTTCCTTGTCAGCCCGAGAGGCAATCCACCCACCACAAACTAGAGTAGGGTATTACACCGCAACGGTGGCCCGAACTAGTATAAATCTTGTGTCTTTTGTGTTGTTCTTGAAGTAGTTTAGATCCAATGAGACGGAAAGGTAGAGGGCTCGATCTCCGCGCGCACCCCAGAGTTCGAACCTTAAGGGTCTGCCGGAACCCCCGATCCGACATTTGGCGCGCCAGGTAGGGGTGCGCCGGGATCCGTCTTCCACCGCTCCGCTCTCCTCCGACCATCGCATCCATGTGCGGCGCACGTTGAGCTCGCGCCGCGCCAGCGGCCCTCGCTGGCGGACGTCCTCGCCATTTCCTGCCGCTCGCCGTCAACACCGCCACCGGCCCGGTGGAAGGCGAGCGACAAGCACCACCCCCGCGCCTACCTATGCGACCGGGCTGTCGCACAGCAACGTCGACGCTCCCGGCCGTCGCGGCCCTCCTGGGCGGCTCGCAGGCGCCACCAACGAGCCGCCACGTCAAGCCGTTTGCCCGCCAGATCGGCGTCGTTTCCGCACGGCAGGGGGCTCCCACGGACCGGGCGGCGCGCGAGGTTGGCCTGACCTTCAGCTCGGAAGACCACCCAGCTAACTTGGCCGGCTCGGGTGCGCTCCCCCTGTTGTGCACCCCCACCATCTGCCAGGTGGCCTTCACCAGGACCCTCGTCGATGGCGGCGCGGGCCTCAGCGTACTTTCGGTCGAGACCTTCAACCTCCTCCGCATACCCCGGGAGCGGCTGCAGCCCAGCCAATCCTTCTCGGGTGTCGGGGGCGGGTCGTCCGACCCCTTGGGACAGATCCGGCTCCCGGTGACCTTCGGCACCTACGACAACTTCCGCACGGAGATGGTCGATTTCGACATCGCCCCCATCGGTTTCCCATACAACGCCATCCTCGGCTACCCGGCACTGGCTCAGTTCATGGTCGCCACGCACCCGGCGTACAACCTCATGAAGATGCCCGGGAGCAATAGTACTCTTACCGTGCATGGAGACACCGTGGACGCCCTGCGATTACTTAAGCTCGCCTTCAAGACGGCAGCATCGGTGCAGCCCGCCAACGCGGGGACTCCTGAGCCCAAGGGGGCTGCGCCTACCAAGAAGAAGCAGTTGTTCACCCAGGACAAGGCAGAAACCAAGCAGATACCCGTTGACGAGGACGGGTCCTCCAGCGCCACTTTCACCATTGGCGCCAACCTAGGGCCTGAGCAGGAGGGGGCCCTGGTCAAGTTCCTGCGCGCAAACAAGAAAGTGTTTGCTTGGGAGCCCGATCAATTGGTAGGGATCCCCAGGGACGTCATCGAACACCACCTCAACGTATGCCCAAATGTGCGCCCCGTAAAGAAGAAGGCCAGGCGGCAGTCCGCAGAGAAGCAGGCCTTCATCGTCCAAGAGACCCGCAAGTTGGAAGCCGCTGGAGTTATTCGCGAGGTCCGGTACCCAGATTGGTTAGCCAACCCAGTCGTTGTACCCAAGAAAGGGGGGAAGGAACGCATGTGTGTCGACTTCACCAACCTCAACAAAGCATGCCCGCAAGATCCGTTTCCGCTCCCTCACATTGACCAGATCGTCGATTCCACCGCCGAATGCGACCTGCTATGCTTTTTGGATGCCTTCTCAGGATATCACCAGATCAAGATGGCGATAGAAGACGTTGAGAAGACTGCCTTCTTTACCCCGTGCGGGGTATACTGCTACACATGCATGCCGTTTGGACTACGCAACGCAGGAGCAACCTTTCAGCGGCTGATGCACATCACCTTGGGCCCGCAGCTCGGGAAGAATGTTGAAGCATACGTCGACGACATCGTGGTGAAATCTCGAGAGGCCAGGACCCTGATACAAGACCAGGAGGAGACCTTCACGAGCCTCGACATAGTGAACCTGCGGCTCAACCCGGAGAAATGCGTGTTTGGCGTTCCCTCGGGCAAGCTTTTGGGATTCCTCGTGTCTCACCGTGGCATCGAGGCCAACCCCGAGAAGGTCAAGGCGGTCGAGGACATGAGTCCGCCAAAGACCCTCAGAGAAATGCAGAAGCTCACTAGGCGTGTGACCGCGCTAGGGCGCTTCATCTCCAAGTTGGGGGAACGTGCGCTACCTTTGTTTCAACTTATGAAGAGAAAGGGGCCCTTTGAATGGACTGAAGAGGAAGATAAGGCGTTTCAAGATCTCAAGAGGTACCTAACCAGTCCCCCAGTCATGGTGGCTCCGCGCCCTCAGGAGCCTCTGCTGCTTTACCTCGCCGCCACTCCCTACTCTTCCAGCGCAGCACTGGTGGCGGTTAGGGAGGAGCGCCAGTCCAAGGCCACAGCGACGGCCCAAGGTCGGACAAGACGGGAACAGGGAAAGCCCGAGAAAGCTGAAGCTACAGATGAAGAGAGTCAGCCGCCGAGGGATGCACGAGAGACAGAAGAGGCAGCATGCCCGGATGGTCCACCTCCCGAGGTCACAACATCTCGCGATGTGCCCTCACCTCCCGAGGGCGCCACGACCCAAGCTGCCCACAGCCTTGTTGAGCACCTGGTCTACTTCGTTAGCACGGTGCTGCGGGACGCGAGGGCCCGATATCCGATGCCCCAGAAGCTCCTCCTCGCGCTGCTGGTGGCCTCGCGCAAGCTGCGGCATTACTTTCAAGCTCACCCGATCAAGGTCGTCTCATCGTACCCCCTGGAGAGGGTGCTCAGGAGCCCTAACTCGGCCGGAAGGGTTGCTGAGTGGAACATAGAGTTGCAAGCGTTCCAGCTCGAGTTCAGCACAACTAGGGTCATCAAAGGAGCCGTGTTGGCGGATTTCGTGGCAGAATGGACAGAGGCGCCGGGCCTCAAGGATGACGAGGATCGCTCCCTCTCCCCAGGGAGCGAGGCGCCAGAAGGCTGGGTCATGTACTTCGACGGGGCATTCTCCAAGCACGGCGCGGGGGCTGGTGTTGTACTGATATCACCCACTCAGGATAAGCTTTGCTACGCAGTACAACTCTATTTCCAGCAAGGAGAAAAGTTCTACAACAACATAGCAGAATATGAGGGGCTGATAGCAGGGTTGAAGGCCGCAGCGGCCCTGGGAGTGAAGCGCCTCACCATCAAGGGCGACTCGTAGCTCCTAGTCAACTTCTCCAACAAGGTGTACGAGCCGAAGGACGAGCATATGGAGGCCTACCTAGCGGAGGTCCACAGGATGGAAAAGCAGTTCTGGGGGCTGGAGCTGAAGCACGTGCCCCGTGGCACCAACCAGGAAGCTGACGACATAGCCGGACGAGCGTCCAGGCGGCTGCCGCAGAAGCCCGGCGTCTTTGAAGAGCGGCTCTTCAAGCCTTCAGCGCAGCCAACGCTATCAAGCACAACTCAGCCTCGTGAGGAGCTCCCTCAGTTGCCAGCCTCGGGAGCCCCGGCCTGCGGGCCAACCTCAGGAGCACGTTTGCTCCTGACGATGGAACCTCAGGAGGAACGCTGGATCACTGAGCTCCGGAGTTACCTGATACATGGGACCCTGCCAGAGAAGGAGGAGGAAGCATAACGTGTAGCGCGGCAGGCCACGGCATACTGCATCAGAGACGGAGAGCTCTACCGGAAGCGACCCAACGACGTATCTCTGCGCTGCATCTCCAGGGAGCAAGGAAGGGAACTACTGGGGGACATACACGGCGGAGACTGCGGACACCACTCATCATCACGAACCCACGTCGGCAAAGCCTTCCGTAGTGGGTTCTATTGGCCCACCGCGCTCAACGACGCGGTCGAGTTGGTGAAGGCTTGTGAGGTCTGCCAGTTCCATTCCAAGTAGATCCATCAGCCGGCAGGGAGCCTGCAGACCATACCCCTCTCGTGGCCATTCGCAGTTTGGGGGCTGGATATTCTGGGCCCGTTCCCTCGGGCGCCAGGGGGCTACCGTTACCTCTACGTCGCCATTGACAAGTTCACCAAGTGGGCAGAGGTGGAGGCTGTCCGTACCATCCCCGCAGGCTCTGCGGTCAAGTTCATCAGGGGCATCGTGAGCCGGTTCGGGGTGCCGAACCGCATCATCACAGACAACGGTTCGCAGTTCACCAGTAACCTCTTCAAAACATACTGTGCTAACCTTGGAACGCAGATATGCTACGCTTCGGTGGCACACCCGTGAAGCAATGGGCAAGCCGAACGAGCCAACGCGGAGGTCCTGAGAGGCCTCAAGACCAGAACGTTCAAGAAGAAGCTGGAGGCCTGCGGCAGGGGTTGGTACGATGAGCTCCAATCCATGTTGTGGTCCATCCGCACGACCGCGACCAAACCAACCGGGGAGACTCCGTTCTTCCTGGTCTACGAAGCTGAAGCAGTTCTTCCTCACGAGGTCAGGCGTCGCTCCGCGCGGGTCCTGGCGTTCGACGAGACGCAGCAGGACACCATGCGGGGGATGGACCTCGTGCTGGGGGAGGAACGCCGCCGGGAGGCCGCGCTGCGAGTGGCAAGGTACCAACAGACGCTACGACGATAGCACTGCCGCAACATCCGCCCCAGGACCCTCGAGGTAGGAGACCTTGTACTCAGGCGGGTCCTCTCCAGGGAAGGGCTGCACAAGCTCTCTCCCATGTGGGAGGGCCCGTTCAAAGTTGTTCATGTTTCCAGGCCAGGCTCCGTGCGCTTGGAGACTCAAGAGGGAGAGCCGATCCAGAACGTGTGGAACATCCAGCACCTCAGGAGGTTTTACCCCTAAAAGGCCCTGAGCCTATGAAGATCATCTCTTTTTGGAAAAGGCCCTGAGCCTGTGAAGAAGGCGAACGCCTGTGAAGATCATCTCTTTTTGGAAAAGGCCCAGAGCCGGTGAAGAAGGCGAACGCCTGTGAAGATCATCTCTTTTTGGAAAAGGCCCTGAGCCTGTGAAGAAGGCGAACGCCTGTGAAGATCATCTCTTTTTGGAAAAGGCCCCGAGCCTGTGAAGAAGGCGAACGCCTGTGAAGATCATCTCTTTTTGGAAAAGGCCCTGAGCCTGTGAAGAAGGCGAACGCCTGTGAAGATCATCCCTTTTTGGAAAAGGCCCTGAGCCTGTGAAGAAGGCGAACGCCTGTGAAGCTCATTACCTCTAAGGAGAAAGCCCCGGAGCCTGTGAAGAAGGCCAATGCCTGTGAAGCTCGCCGCCCTGTGACACTCTCACGTAATAATGAGTGGGGCTGTACATGCCCCGGAGTCTCAGGAGCGCCGGCCTCAGGCCCTGGGGCTCCCTCCCACGCCCAGTGGCAGCACTTAGCTCCGCGCTGGTGGGAAGACGTCGAAGACTAGACTAGGTGTCGGACGCGGATTTTTCATCTGCTTTCCGCATTTGACGTGTTTTATTTGCATTCGAAGTCTTATCGAAGCTATCGCCGTTGTTGATTTGTGGTTTGTCGATTTTTGCTCCTCCTCTTGATTTTCTCCCATAAAGGCCTCGCGAGGGATGGGGCTCGAACGCCCTCGCGAGCGTTTTTGCTCTAGCCATTTAAAGGCCTCACGGCCCAGGCTCTCTACGGGAGCACCCCTCTGGTCCGTGCCCCTCGGGCACCGCGACATACACGCAGGGCCTGGGTCGGTCGCCCCCGGCTGGGGTCGCAAACTACCTACGCAAGGTCAAATAATCGTGGAACACGACAGCAAAATTAAGGTTACGGCCACAACGGCAATAATTCCTAAACACGCCCCCACGGGGCTCCTCGCAGTTGTCTTATCTTACACAGGAAGCAAAAGGAAAAGGAAAGGGCGAGCCCGGCGCGGCCCGCCCTGCATCAGTCTCCGGAGGCGACACCAGATGCCTCCGGAGCTCAGGAGGATTCCCTCTCGCGCTTCACCAGAGCGCGATGGCGGGCGGCTGAACAGCCACCCCCCAAGCAGGCGCAGAGGCGAGGGGGCTGGCTGCGGCCGCCACTGGAGGAGCCGCCTGAAGGGGAGTAGGCGAAGCTCGGGGAGCCTCGAGCGCCGCCAGCAGAGCGAGCGCTGTCTCCTTCGTTGTTGTCCTCGGGGCAGCATCCCGCGCGGCGATCGTCTTCCCCAAACACCCTCACGTAGAGGGTGCTGTCGCCGTCGAACTTGAAGTGCAGGGTGCACCGCCCGCCCAGGCCGCGCGCTCGGGCAAACGTCTGCCAGCCGCGGGTCAGGGCCCCGTTCCCAGAAGGGGAAACCTCGAGCGAGACCCAAGAGGACCTACTGCAGCAGCCGTCGGCCTAAAGCCAGAAGCCGCACTGGGCGCTGGCCGGCAGCTGGTTGATGAAGAAGCGAGGGAGCTGGAGCTAGGTGCTGGCCGGGTATGCCGACCACACGAAGAACTCCGGCAACACCTCCGCTGAGTGAAAGCGTGGCCTGGGAGGCCGCGCAGCCATAGCCTGCCTCTCCATGGCGGCCGAGCGCTCGCCACCGCGCGGAGAACCACCCCTGTGTTCGCGGGGAGCCACAGCGGGGACCACGGGATGCTTGCGGGGACGGCCCCGGCCGCGCTTGGCCGGAGGGGAGTCGGGCCCCGCCCGACTAGCCTTCCCCTTCTCCGCAGCTGAGAACCTCTTCGGGGCCATGTGAACGGCGGCGGCGAAGGAGAGGAGGAGGAAGAGAAGCGGGAAGGGATGGACTGGCGGAGCTTGTGCGGCCTCGCACTAATAGCCGGAAGAGGCCAACCGCCGAGCACCACGATCGCAGGTAATAATGACCCGTATCTATGCATGCAGGGACTAGTCAAGTCACGCGGTTGCCGAGGCATCATGGGGAAGTGGAGACGCCCACGTCCTATCAAACCGCCACGCGACGCCCAAGGCCGTAGGCTGTTAGGGCCCGCGGCGCTTCGCCCTTGCCCTTTCGCCTCTCGGCACGGCCAAGTCCATGCGCACCTTGGGCCCGGGGGCTACTGTCGGCGTTCTGGGAACGGGGGTCCCCAGACTTGCCTGCCTGCGGCCTGCGGCGTGGGTCGAGTGGGGGCCCAACGTGGCCCATCTTCATCAACACAAGGCTCAAGACCCTCGCGAGGGACCAAGCCTCGCGAGGCGGACGACACGGAGCTTCCTCCAGCACGGCCTCCTTAGGTCGGCCAATTGTTGGCGCCCTTCCCGCTCAATATTTGGGAAGAGGCCCAGGGCCTTTGCCTATAAATAGGACTAGCCACCCCCAGAGTAAAAGGAGAGGCATTTTAGAATCCAACCTGATTCAGGACCTAGAGCAAGTAGAGAGAGAGAAGGGCGATCGAACTCTCCCTGGCAGTTCATCCCCTAACCAAGAACTAACCCTCGCGAGGTCGTTCTCCCTTGTACTGTTCTTCCATCCACCCACCACAAATTAGAGTAGGGTATTACACCGCAACGGTGGCCCGAACTAGTATAAATCTTGTGTCTTTTGTGTTGTTCTTGCAGTAGTTTAGATCCAACGAGACGGAAAGGTAGAGGGCTCGATCTCCGCACGCACCCCAGAGTTCGAACCTTAAGGGTCTGCCGAAACCCCCGGTCCGACAATAGTAACTCCTATTTAGTTAGTCAAATGGATGACCTAGAACTACGTGCAGGCCCTATAAAACGAGACGCCTAAAAATAAAAAAACCGAGGCGGAGAGCATAGTTCAGCACGTATCTTTTTAGATCAATATAGTCGGGATTCACCAAGGAGCAAAACCAAGTGGTAGGCTGCTCCTGTCGTGTTGGCGTAGCAACTCAAGCAGAGTCAGTCCACACACGAAATGGCGACACACTTAACAGGACCCCTTTGGCCGACATGTGGCTCATCCACCGTCTTGTTCCACGTGTGATGCACCAAATTACAGTTCGGAGCAGCGGTTGGAATTGGAGGCAACCCGGTCGTACGCCGCAGTAGTAGAAAATGAGCGGCGAGGGGTCAAATCAGAAAGCCCCACCTTTCCCGTATTAAGCTGGACGGACGAAGCGACCATCATTTCACTCTAGGGCGCAAGAGCATAAAGAAAAGAGAAAACAATGATGCGTGCGGCAGCTACCTAGGGCACCCTAGGGTAGGGGTCTCCACTGCAGATCCTTTTTTTTGAAAGCGCCTCCACTACAAATCGGCTTCTCCCTCGTCCTCTTGAAGAAAACCGATGATGAGTGCGGCGGTAGGGTTTGTAGGAGTACTACGGCGTGCGGGTCCACGTCGTAGTAAACGGTTTCGAGCCAATGCCTTAAATATGCGTGGGCCGCTTGGTTTTACGGGAACGAGGCAGCATTTTGGGTTCGGGGACCAGTGGAGATATAGTACGTACAAAACATTGTGGACGTAGGTTCGACCGAAATGCAATGATGCATGGGCCCTGCATTTTGATATACCCGGGGCCGCGTGAAATTTGCTACTCTACTCAAAACTACTAGTAAGGTACACATGTATTGAACGCATGAGATTTCGAAACCAAATTATGAATAAATACACACTATAGCATGTAAAGCTTTGAGTCATATATGCATGATGTAGATGTTCGTTTAGTTCTTATAGTTCATCTCATTCAAAATCAATAAGTTTTATAAAAATGTTAAGATTCATGGGGTTGTGCATTGTACTCCCTCCGTTCCAAAATAGATGACCCAACTTTGAGTTAGTGCAAAGTTGGGTCATCTATTTTGGAACGGAGGGAGTAAATCATAAAGTAAAAAAAATAATGACAATTCATTTAAAATAATAATCAATTATGATACAGAAGATTCTAGAACAAAGGAGAAGTGCTTGTGTTTTGAGGATCGTGCATTATGCTTAAGCTCAACCATGGATTCTTCTAAATTGTACATGTGGCAGATCTGGTGGAATGTTGATGATATCCAACGGCCAGTAGTGCTCGGATTTGCCTATCTCTGCACTGTCGGGTTAGCTTCATCCAGTGACCATCTCTCAAAGTTATTGGCACACTATATAGTTCTTGTGCCATAGTTGCATGTTTTGGAAAAAAGCTACTAGTGGGTTGTACTATCTATTTAGGAATAGAAGATGTATACATGGAAGTTGTAGGGAAAGAGATGACATTGAGCATCTCAATTCCTATGAGTAGGGATTGGAAAAGAGATGTCATTTGGTTCACATCATTGGAACTTTTCTATTGAATCTAGAGATGACATGTATCTCAATTCCTATGAGGAGGGATTACAAAAAGAAATGTAATTTGGTTCATATCATCGGAACTTTTCTATTGAATATACGCTAATGTTTATTTTCCTTTGAAATTAAGGGAGTATAGGAATCCACTCATATGAACCAAGTGGCTCTAAAGCTATAGAAATGATATCATGTTTATTTCCTTTGAAATGTGGAGTGTATGAATCTATTCCTATGAACCAATTGGCTCTAAAGGAAAAAATCCTATACAAATCATATCATATAGAGTTCCAATGATATTCCTCGACACTAAAGGATGCTTGAAATTGCTGCGGGTGATACGATGGTCTTTCTTTGTAGACTCCTCACCCAACTTTATAGTTACCTCTCGAAGATGAATGAAATGACATATACATGGTATTCTACATGTGCAATTTGGTACACGAAAACTCGGTAAAAGTTTGCGAGGTTCGAATTTTCAATAAAGCTATGTGCACTGCATTTCGGAATGGATGGAGCATACGGCAGTTGCTAACACTCACGTGGAAGATTTGTGTGTAGGAGGAGTGGTTGTTCTGTTAAATGACATGGCAAAACTGACACTATCAGATGCCGATCTAACGGTTCTTACGGCGTTCGTCAGGAAAAGGCTTGTGGCGAACGTTTGTCGGATAATGATTTACGGACACATGCATTGTATTGATACGTGCCCCCCTCTTTCTCACGCACACGCACCCTCATGAGTCATGACTCTCCCGAGTCCTCTCGTAGACTCGCACGTCGCACCCACCGTCTATCTGCAGGTAGACGTCACGCACATATGTGCTCTTCACACCCTACCCTCAGAACTTCTAAAAAACAAAAGACGGCACGCACATTTTATTTTAGCTCACACGTCACACACTTGTACTATTAATCTTGCGGCGAACGTTCTTTGGGCATAGTATATTGTACTCTCACGAAGAGAAGTGGTGCACGCACGCTCTAGTTCTCTCACACCCACTCGCGGGTACACATAGGAGCGCATTTTTTTGAAGCTGGTACAACAAAATCACTCCACTATATATAAAAGCAAGAGCCTTAGCGCTTGCTTTACTAGGGTTCCTCTTGTTCACTCTCTCATGCTCTCCAGATCTAAGAAACACATAGGTGGCCACACTCTCTCTCAGCTCACGGCTGGTCACAAATCCGGCCGGACAACCTCGACCGGGGCAGGGGTGTAGGTGCATCGTTCACGCTGTCGTCAGCGGCGAGGGAGGAGACCAACGGCTGCTCGCGCGTCCCGATCGGCGGCCGTGCCGTTCTCTCCGAGAGAGCGCCGGCTCGGGAGGGCCTCCGACCCCTTCTTCCTCCCTGCGGTATTGTGGCCAAGATGCGGCCTCCCGACGCCGTCTTTGCGACATGTCGACGACCCTCAGGTATATATTCCTTCGAAACCTTCCTTGCCCTACTGCCCCAGCTCCCTTCGTGTGGATCCTTTTATACTTCCGTCCGCTGTTCCAAAGCCACTTAGACTTCTACTATTATTAGAAGTAAAGCTATTTCATACAGTCGACTCAAAGCGTTGGTTCAAACAGGGAAGAAAGTGGGAAAGCTGTAGCATGAATCTAGGACTTGGTTCTAAGACGAAACGGGGGAAAGTAGTAATATCTGTCAATGTTTAAATAACCATAGTTCTTATTTGCACGAACAGGGATGTCTGTCTCCATATTGTTCCGGGATATCTGTCTCCGTATCGTTTCTATCCGCGCAATCAAAAGCACACACCTCAGTTTTAGTACAGTTGTGCAAAATGAGATGGCTATCCCTCGTTGCCGTCGTCTTACCTCCCATCTTCAAGGTATCCCTACATTTGTAGTAACTAAGGTAGAATGACCAACGCAATCTAAAGGAAGCTGATTCATACATTTTACTTCCTGATTGTAGTGCAGGGACGAGCGAAAACAACTGCATCCTAGTCCGGAATGCACTTCCTACCAGTTCATCCATGGACCGAGAACTAGCTGGCACGGCTGCACGGCGGTTTTTTGGACAGGTGCGCGGACAAGAGGCATTGTGGTCTGCTTATTTCTGCAAATAGCGGTGCTTAAATTTAGTGGAATGCACAAGAATTTCACCTGGTCAGTACACTGCATGGTTCAGTTCAGCATTCCAGGTGAGACCACAATTATAATTGGTTATTATGGAATGAGAGAACCTAACCCTGAATGGTGGCAACAAGAAAAAACCAGAGTGAACTCCAGGAAATTTAAGCCTGCCGGGAGGCCCTTTGCTCAGAGAGAAGCCTTGCTTGTTTTTTCCTTATTTGTAAACCTTCTCACAACTTTGTCTTTTGCTGTGAACTAGTATATGTTTGATATGTTCTATGAATCATTGAGATGTATAAAATTGCTTAACTTATGCTTTTCAAGTTTTTTACGAAGACGAGTTTAATGCGAGTGTTCCACATGAGCGCTGGACTAGCGTGTGAACATTTGGAATTTATTACATTGTGGCCTCAATTAATTGCATGAACCACTGTAACAAGATACATAGTTGCTTATATGTCAGACAGCAGATTGTTGATTATTAGCTGGTCGATAGCCTAGTGTTGAAGCGAGCTGAGCCAATGTGTCGTGTTTTGCACAACTGCTTATAAGTGGGGTAGCACCAATAGTGTTTACAAGTACTTATGCATATGTCGGCGCACGGTTCTCGAACGAGTGCTCTATTTCATCAAAACACACACTTCTCGTATGATAAACCGTGACAACTTATGTCTTACCATCCCATATTCATGAAAAAACTAGTGAGGACGCATCTGTTTCGGCAACAATTACGATGGTTCTCACATGATTCACGGGCACACAAAAGTAGCAACAGTTCCCATAGACGGATTCAAACAGAGTACTAGCCCCAGAGGGGTCGATAACAGGCAAGGTTCGGATAATTAGACACAATCCAAATTACTATTAAACACTAGCTGGGGCAACTATTTCATGCCTCGATCTAATTTGGGCTGGACATAAGACGGAACTTGCCATGAACATCATCGAGGACGTCCCGCAGCAGCTCAATCCTGTGAACCTTCATGAAGACAACATTGTGGCCTTGCCACTGATAAAATTGTTTGTGGAGGCATGCCACGTCATCTTCCTGCGTAAGCTTGACAAGAACAGTATTCCTCACAAACGAAGGACTAGCTTTGAACTTCTTGTGCTTCAGTACACCCTGGACAACACACCTGACAACAGTGAGGCTGGAATACAACTCTTCATTGGTATAACCGCAAATGGCTTCCAGGATCCAACAGCCTAAGAACTCTGTTTTCCCAGTGCGTATATTCAGGTCGTCCGCCTCATAGCGAGTGACATGTACAACCACACAATCCTTGTCTACATCAGGGCTCTAATTGAAACAGAAACAAATTCTGAATTACTTTTCAGTATAAGAAACACAAGTTATTTAAACCACTATGTATACCATGGCATCGAAGCTAATAAAATTTTGCATTATTAATTACCACGTACTTCTTTTTCTAAAAAAAAATCACCACATACTTAGATGAAAAACCACAATCGAGATCGGCAAAGAAGGAAATCACCTTGGGCAGCTCAGCGGGGGGGGGGGGGGGCACATCCTCCAAGGGGGAAAACTGCTCCTGCAGTGCCACGGGGGCTGTAACCTCAAATAGGGCGTTGACCATCTCAGTATCTGGGGTCGCCTCGGTGGTTGCCTCCATCTTCTTGGAGCTCTCTGTCTCGTGGGGATCAGCCTCCCGCGTCTGCTCCAATATCGGCAGATCTTTGCCTGTTTCTCCTTGGTCCATCATGAAACTGACGAATACTAGGAGACCACTGAAAGGAAAACACAATCGCAATGACAATGAAACAAAAAAGAGAGTGAGGATCGGTTACTGCTTTGCAAAATTTCTTGTTTTCTCTGAATGAAAATATACCAACATCACGGATCCGCTTACCTTCCCTTCGTTCGGAGAGAAGAACAGTGGCAGATGCAATTGTTTCCTTTCTTGAAGATGGTGAGGGAGAAGGGGATTCAGCGAAGAGTGAAATGATGGTTGCTTCGTCCGTCAAACTTAGACTTCGGGGAGGGGGGGTTTTGTGATACAATGGCTCGTTACTGCCACGCTACGACCGGGGTGACTCTCCGCCTGCATACTGCCTTCTAATTTGGTGGATGGCATTTGGGCCCGCACGCTGCATGGCCCGCATGTCGGTGAAGAAAAGTATAACGGCATTCAGTAGAGGGAGACGTTTCAATGACCTAGGAGGAGCCAGAAGCGGTAGATTGTCTCCACTGTACTAGTAGTAATTGTTTTTCTGGGTAGCTGTAGAGGGTGTCCACTATACTAGTAGTAATTGTTTCTCGGGTCCCAAGACAAAACAGCCCATCCACACTAGTAAATAGTAAAATCAATTCAAAAGCCCATATATTTCCTGAATGAGATGCGCTACCCACACCCAGCACACCGCCCCCCCAAAAGAAACCTGGGTGCTCTTCTTCCTCCTCGCTCCTACAGAAAACCCCAGCTCCCCTTCTTCCTCACTCCTACAGAAAACCCCCAGCTCCCCTTCTTCTTTGCTCGCACTACAACTAGGCTCGTCATTCGTTACTCTGCTCAAATCCGTGAGAGCGACGGGACGCCCTCGAGGAAAATGGAGTCGGCTGACCCCAGCGCCAAGAAGATGAGGCTCCTGCCAGCGGCGACGCCTGTTGTAGATCCCGCACCTGGCAGCGCGGGGAGAAGCGGCGACCCCGCCCCCACCGGATCCCAGGAACCCATAGAATCTTGGGTGGACCGCATCAGCGATCTCCCGGACGCCATCGTTGGGGAGATCATCTCGCTTCTCCCCACCAAGGATTGCTGCCGCACCCAAATCCTCTCAATTCGGTGGCGCCCTCTATGGCGCGCCGTTCCCCTTAATCTCGACTGTCGTCAGCTATCTCTCCTCAATGATTTTGAAATCCCCAGAGCCATCATCTCCTCCCACCAGAGCTCCGTTCAAAGCCTCTGCATCCCGTCATGCTACCTGAGCAAGCATACCATGCCCTGCACAGTGGATGCCAGGCTAGAATCCCCTGAATTCACAAAACTACAACTGCTTGAGTTCTACTATTCCCCTAGAAATCACATACCACATACCGAACGCCATGAACTTGTGCCCTCAGCACCGATGTCCATCCCGGGGTTTTCGTCCTCTCTCCACACCGCCACCTTTGCGCAGTGCTACCTACCAAACAATCTGGTACTAAACCTTCGACTCCCATTTCTCGAGAAACTTTTACTTGTGCGGGTTCGTATATTGGGGGCCTCATTGCACAACATCATCCACTCCAGTTGCCCTGCGCTGGAGTGCTTGGTGCTTGTTTTCACAGTTAGAATCGGTTGTCTCCAAATAAAGTCGTCTAACCTTTTAAGAATTGGAATTTCTTTTGACGGAAGGCAGCTCATCATCCAAGATGCCCCTTCACTTCAAAGGTTGATCCTTGATTCGAGTTATTCACCGTCGCAAATAACCGTCCTCTCTGCGCCTAGACTGGAGACCTTCAGTGTAATACATGATCTCTGTGATCATTTCAATATGGTGTTTGGCTCCACAGTTCTTCAGGTACTTTATATTATCATCTACACTTGTAACCATAAGCTGCATTTTAAATTTCTGCGCATAATTTATGTATCATCTTGGAGTACACATTTTGTACCAATATTATGTTCTATGCTCAATGAAGAGTTTCTCCATGGATGGCCTATCAATGGTGTTGGATTCTGTCAAGATCTTATATATCCAAATGAATAGTTTTGATCTGAACAAGATTATTGGCTTGCTGCAATGCTTTCCATGTCTGGAGAAGTTGTATATAAAGGTGATAATTTCACGCACATTGGAAGCCCGCATATAGTGTACTAGAATTAACCATTCAGCTGTTGCTCTTTCGACACTCTTCTTTTAGACCTTAACTGTTTTCAATCTTCATGTCTATTTAGGCAACAGGATGGGGTAAGAAAGTTATAACCAATTGGTGGATTCGTAAGCATCGGGATTTTCTCACTTCTCATGAGATTCGATTGAAGACAATAATGCTAGAACGATATGTAGCCAACCGTGCAAACACAAGATTTGTCACATTCTTCCTGTTGAATGCGAGGTTACTATTGTCCATCAGGCTTAAGTTTATCAGCAACATGGTTTTGACGGATGGCTATGTCGAAGAGCAAAAAAAGGAGTTTCAGGTGGGCAAAAGAGCTTCTGAACGTGTCGGGCTTCTATTTACAACATATTGTGGTCATAATCCAGTAAATTTTACGACCCAGGATGTTCATTCTATAGACCTGACCGATCCATTTGACTGTGACTGCCAAAAACAGTGCTAGAGTTAGATGTTGTTGCCCTTTTCAATCTGGTTTTTTTGTAAACCTGATGAACAATTAACCCTCGTGCTTTTGTACAGTTTGTAAGCTGGAGTTAGATGTTCCTGCCCTTTTCAACTCGGCTGTGACTGTCATATTTTCTTTGAAACAAGGCAAATGGCTTGCCATTCATTTAATTTAGAGTGAAATATTGTAACAAATCCAAACCAAGGGAAATAACATCACTCTCGTCGGCTGCTTGAGCTCACTGTGCATTACAGAAGCCAAGTGATTAGCCCCCACCAGCACCCACAAACTTATTTCGAACTAGCACATCAAATGGGCTCTAAATTTTCATAGGAAAGTCTGGACATCTGGGGCTCACGCCATTGTCAACGTAGTTAATAAACAAGAGAATTACACTACGAGCGGCTGACACCAGGGACCCAGCAAGTCGCGCAGTTTTTTTAGGAACAAGCAGTTGTTATTTATACTAGTTTTAGCAACGGATCAAGGTAACAACGGGGCTGTGCGGGGGCTGTGGCCCGTCTAGCCAGGGTTTTATTTATGTTTACCACATCATGAGCCCAGTTGTGTATTTTTCTTGCTGAAAATGCTAGCCCAGTTCTATTTTTTAAAAAGAAATACCCAAAAAAGGCCTACTTGCTTTATCGTCCCTGCTGGGCTGCAAATCTTTCAAGACGAGGAGAGTGTCATTCGGTTTGCCCAGAAATGGGTTGTACATTTTTAAAACACATCAAACCGGGAATTAGTTTCAATTTTTTTTCATTACAAGATCTTAAATTCCATTGATTTTTATGCGCGGACAATTATTTGGATTTTATATTTATATAAATTATTTTTCAAAATAGTTTGAATGTGAATCGATATTTCTGGATTAAAAACAGTTGACCGCACCAAAATATGCAAAATTTCGTATACTTTTTAACCGTGGCCACAATATGGGGTGTGATGCTAACAAAAAGAAGATGGGCTCCAAAAAAAATCTTAAGAATTAGCAAATAGGCTGTACATTATTAGAAATAATGGCAGATGGGTTGTATGCTGTTTTCCACAGAATTGAGGTTGACTTGTGCGCCTACTACAGGTTGACGCGTATGCTTTCATAAAAAAAAGGTTGACGCACACGCAACGCCCTGTCAACTTAGTCAACACACGAGAGTAGTGACTGTTGGATGTCCATCCAACGGCTGTCGTGCTTCTTCAATCTCTGCTCTTCATGCTCAAGCCGCTCAAACAAGCACCGGCGGGACTGCCTGATCCCTCCTCCGCGCGGCCGGCTGTGCTACCGCGTAGGCCTCACCGCCCGACCGTACTCCCATCGCTGGCCTAGCCATCCCTCTACTCACCCACATCTGCTGTTATTCTCCGGCGACGGCAGACGAACCAGTAAACCCTCGTACAGTCGTACTCCCCTCCGCGTGGGAAACAACTGCCGAGTATTCCCTGGCTACGTGTCGCTCCCTTCCTAGGCCTCACCGTCGTCCACCGCCCTGGTGCTCTCGGTGCGGCCTGGTCAACGTGGTCAATGAACGACATCCATCGGAAGTGGACTGTACGTGGAGAGGCTGACAGCTGGGTCCACGGCCGCACGCAAGGAAATGCCTCCTTATTACACGCAAAATAATGATTCCTCCACCTGACAGCTAGGACCCACAGGAAGGGCCTCTGTATTACGCAAAAAAACGTTCCCCCCGCTGACAGGTCAGACCCACCAGCTATATCTTCACACGCAAGGAAGTGCCTCCTTATTACGCCCAAAAAAATGAATACCTCCTGCTAGCTGGGACCCACCATATTGTTGGGTTGGCTTGTGGTCCTACTAAGTTGACAGGGACGGAGAGCTTTGTCAACTTAGTCAATACTCCAGTGACTGTATGATGTCCATCCAACGGCCATAGTGCTTCTTCAACCTCTGGTCTTCTTGCTCCAGCCGCGCAAAGCAGCACCGGTCGTGCCGCCTGCTCCTGCCCCCCGTGGCCGGCTGTTCTACCGCGGAGGCCTCACCGCCCCTATACTACTCCCACCACTAGCTAGGCCAGCCCTCCACTCACACACACCCCCTGTAATTCTGCGGTGACGGCAGCCTCACACCGCGGCCGAACCAGTGAATGCTCGTACTCCTCTCCGCATGGGCATCAACTGCTGCATCTTGCCCGGCTCTCATCCCCTTCCTAGGCCTCGCCGTCGTCCACCGCCGTGGTGCTCTCGGCGCGGCGTGGTCAATGTGGTCAACGACCGATTTCCATCGGAAGAGTACTGTACGTGGAGAGGCTGACAACCGGGTCCGCGGCAGTCGCAAGGAAGTGCCTCCTTATTACGCGGAAAATAATTATTCCTCCACCTGACAGCGGGGACCCACCGGACGGGCCACCATTATTTTGCGAAAAAAAATCGTTTCCCCCTGACTGCTGGGGCCCACCGGACGGGCCACCGTATTTCGCGAAAAAAACGTTCCCCCCGCTGTCAGCCCGGACCCACCGGAAGTGCCTCCTTATTACGCACAAAAAAATGAATACTCCCCCGGCTAGCTGGGACCCACCTTGCTGGGAGGCTGACTTGTGGGCCTACTAAGTTGTCGGTGTACAAAAAGATGGGGTACACTTTTTGTACCCCTATGACTGTGCACGGGCAGTCTGAGCCACGGGCGCCGCCGCACCGAGCCCGGCAAGGGAGGTAGAACCAAAGTAAGGCCGAAGCCAAAGAGGAGCAGAACGACGCCAAGACCAAGAGCACAAAGAGCAAAGGGGACGAAGCAGGCCCCCCGGTAAGGTCCTTGCCGGGAGGCGGTTTTAGCAAACCCGGCAAGACCCTTTCCGTGGCAGCCTCGCCCCACACCTACGGAGCGGGTCACCCTTGAGTCCACTGCCCCCATGGGGCAAGGATTCGGGAGGCATCCCCGTGGTGGTATGCAGATCTTTGTGAAGACATTCAAGACCACATGCACACTTTAGAAGATGACGGTCCTTGGCGGGATCCCAGCCAAGGAAAACCACAAGGCCCCCGACAAGAGTCTTGTCGGGGATGGCAGCAAGCGCCACGGCAAGACCCTTGTCAGGGCCCCAGCAAGACCCTTGCCGGGGCCGCGGCAAGGCCCTTGCCGGGGACACCCGCGGGGCCACCATCGGACCCGCACCAGTCGCACCTCCACCACCGTTCGCATGCAGCTCCCGACCCAACCAGCTGGGCAGGCACCTGCGTGGCGGCACGCAGATCCTCGTGGAGACCTACCGCCGCGCCACCTCAGCTGCCTGCTGCCTACATGGCATAGCAGGCACCGCTGGCCAAGGCGCGTGTCGACGCAAGAGAGAGCGGCGACGGACGAGACGGGGCTCTCCTCCGCCCCCGATAAAGCAGGGACACCTAAGCAAGGCGCATTAAATGCGCCTTGTCATGTAATACGAGGGATAACCTCGCATCACTGTACCGTTTCCACCTCCTGTGTGCCACTGTGGCAGCCCCTTTCCCTATAAAAGGAGGCCCAGGTGACCAGGAGGAGGATTCGGCTTTTTGGAGCTCCTCACGCCCCATAGCTAGCTCAAGAACACCAGATATAATCCACCAAAGCAGGAGTAGGGTTTACGCACCTTCGCGGCCCGAACCTGGGTAAAGGAATCATGTACTGCCTGCTTGATCTGCTCTTCTCACGACCCCCGCGCCCTGCAACCACGGAAAGGGATTCCCGTGATCCCATAGGTGTTGTTCCACACCGACATCTTTGGCGCGCCCGACAGGGGCTGCGCAGTTGTGAGAATCGGCTTTAGCAACTAGTTCGACGCTTCTTCATCGTCATGGCGCCTAGGAAGAAGACGACAGTGGCGGTTGGCCCGTCGGACGCCGGGCATCCCATCCCGACGCAGGCGAGCAGCGGACCGGTTGCCGAAAGGACCCGGGGCGCTGTTCGCGAACACCAACACCGTCCCAGCAGCCGGAGTTTGGGAGGTGGCAATGTTCGTGCGCCCGGTAATGGGCCGCACGCCGCCAAATCCAAAGACGGGGCCGGGTCCTCCGCAGGTGTCGCGGGACCTTCCGAGGTCGCTGCCGCCCCGCCCGCTAGCGGCGCGAGGGCCTCCAGGGCTCCCACTCAGGCACCGACGCCGCGCTCCTCTCAAGCGGCACGCGACGAGCGGCATGATCACCCCGAAGACCCCGGGCGTCGCCGCGGGAAAAGCCCCGAGCGCCACTCCCGGGATGTAGAAGACCTGTCCGCTCGCCGAGGCGCTGGTGAAGACGGCGTGCGACCGCACGGTCATGATAGAACTCCTTCTGACATGGTCAGAAGTCGAAGCGCATCGCGATCCATGCAGGTTTCGCCGCCGCCGATGCCAGCAGAAGCCCTGGCGCGCGCAGTTGCTCCTCGATTTTCCTCCCACTACGGGGAAACTCGACGAATGGAGAGCCACCATCCGAAGCCTTGTTGCGGTGGCCAACAAAGATGATCCAACCCCGACGGAGCCCCCGAGTCGATGTTCCGACGGAGTCCCGCGTACCAGTGGCAGGAAGTTTGGCGGTGCCGCGACCACGGTGCACTCGCCTCCTCCTCGCCCGGTGCCACGGACACCAGCCCATCGCTACGTTGCGGGCGACGAAATCTCCATAGCGTCGTCCGACCCGCGGACCCACCAGGACCAACGCCGGGTCCTTCGGGATCGGGAGCATGAAGACGCTCGGACCACAATCGAGCGCCGGCGCGGAGCGCGCCACCAGTCAGATAGGCGAGCGGGGCCTGCTATGGACCACCCGGCACCGGGGAGCCCTGGGGACCTGCCTTACGAGGTAGGCTGCCCGGCTTTTACCCGTGAGCTGCGGCAGTTCTAGTGGCCCACTTACCGCACTTTCAAACCTGACGTGGGCGAGAAGTACGGTGGCAAGACTCACCCATCCGATGCAGGCTGCCAGAGCTCGTGACGATAAGGTGCTTGCAAATTACTTCCCGTTGGCTCTTAAACCCAACGCCATGTCATGGTTGATGCACTTGTCGGTAGACTCCATTTCCTCCTGGTCGGATTCGTGCCATGAGTTCGTGGGCGCCTTCACCGGCGGTCACCAAGCTCATGGCCAAGCAAGTGATCTCCACGGCATTCCCCAGAAGGGAGGCGAGAGTCTCCGCAAGTACATCCAGAGGTTCAGCCGGGTACAGTACAACATCCCAGATGTTCACCCTGCCGCCATCATCAGCGCATTCCATCAGAACGTTTGGAACCGCAAGATGCGCGAAGAGCTGGCAATGAATAAGGTGAAAGATGCCGCGGAGCTCTATGTTCTCGCGGACAAATGTGCCCGGGCCAAGGAGGGGAGGAAATACCCCAGTGAAGATGCCGACGTGGAAACCGACTCCTCTGAAGAGGATACCGCCGCCCCGGCGAAGAAAGGTCGTCACCACAACAGGAAGCGCAAAGGGAAAGCTGTGCTTACCGTCGAGGGGTCTGACGACACCGGCTCCGCCAAGAAGACCAAGGCAGGTGACCCTGGCCAGGAAATTGCCGGGTGTGTCGCCTGCCAGGCCTTGGCGGTTGCCGAGAAGCCAGGCAACTCCGACAAGCGATACTGCAAGATCCATCGCACCAAAGGCCGTGCTCTCCAAGACTGCCGGCAGGTTGAGCTCCTCGCTGAGAAGCAGAGGGTTGAATACGAGAGGCGGGACAAGGAGAAGGGCCAAGACGGTGCTGAGGGATCCGGCAAGAAACAGGACGGCCAGGCGGGCCATCGCGGCAAGGATAAGCAACAAGAGAGGCCCGCTCAGGGCCGTGACAGAAAGCCATAAGATGACGATCACGAAGACGACGACGAGTCCGGCGACCAAGAATTTCAGAAAGCTACAGAGGCCATGTGCGTTGACGGCAGCGCTTCGCTGCATGCCTCTCGGCGCCGGCTTAAACAGTGGGCGCGAGAGATTACAGCAGCAGAGCCGTTGCTCGATGCCCGGAGGCCGCTGAAGTGGTCCAGCACTCCTATCATTTTTGACTCTGAGGACCACCCTGATCGCACTACTATGGTCGGGTGCTCGCCGTTGTTGGTTTCACCGACAATACGCAACCTCAAGGTGACAAAAATGTTAGTAGATGGCGGGGCCGGTCTGAACTTAATCTCGCCTGCCGTGATTGAGAGGCTAAAGATCCCTGATGGAGACCTCGAAGAAACGGGCACGTTTCAAGGGGTCAGCCCAGGGAGAAGCCAACCCAAGGGGAAGGTCACGTTGCCCTTAACTTTTGGGAGCGACCTGAACTTCAGGACGGAGAGGATTGTGTTTGATGTTGCCAAGATCCCCTTGCCCTACAACGAGATCCTTGGCCGCCCAGCGCTGGCCAAGTTCATGGCGGCGTCACACTACGCCTACAATACCCTGAAGATGCCAGGGCCCGTGACGATCATCACCATCCCCTCCGACAAGAAAGATGCGCTGATTTGCGCTGACCAAGTGTACCAGTGCCGGGAGAATCTGGCTCCTCGGGCACCTATGGGGACGGAGCCCCTTCTCGGTTCGGCGGGGGGCGGAGGTCGCGCGAAGAGCGGATCGAGGCGAAGCACACGGGGTTTTTTTACCCAGCTTCGGAGCTCTCCGGAGAGATAATACTTCTACTGCTGCTTTGTGGATTGTATTAAGTTCTTGCTCGGGAGAGCTGAGTGCTACAGTACACTCAAGCAGCTAACGAGACCGAGCGTTCTTCTGTTTGTCCTCTCCGAGATCGCTCTCCAGGGACCGATCCCCCTCTACGTTGTGCATGGGCCTCCTTTTATATGTTCAAGGGGTCTCCAACAGGTGGCAACGTAGGTAAGGGCAAAAATGGAAGGACGTGGTGGTAGGTACAGCTACCTACACAGTGTATCATACCTAACCCTGACGGCAGGGGACAAAGGCATTAAATGCCTATCTACGTCGCCCTGACGGTGCAGAAAAGGGATCGTCAGGGGCACCACCGCTCGCCACGATGGCGATCTTGTCAGCGCCGCATGCCATAGTGTACCCCTGGCTGCACAGCCTCCCGCCACATATGCCAGGAAGGGTCCCAGAGCGACACGTAGGTGGGTGAGCTGGAGCGCAGGTACAGAGTGGTTGCCTGCTGCGGCAAGTGCCTTGCCGCGGCCGTTGTCTTGCCGCGTCCGGGAGCTTGTCGCTCTCCGAGTCCCGCCGGGACGCGTGGCGTGTCGCGGCAAGTTCTTTGAGATGCTCTGGTTGGCCTTCCCGGCAAGCTCCTCTTGCCGGGGTCTTGTGCCTTGAGTGGCCTTCCCGGCAAGCTCCTCTTGCCGGGGACTCGTCTCCTTGGCTTAAATACTTTGTTCTCGAATGGCTCCAAAGGAACCATAGAGGGCCTTGGCGATCACCTGGCAGGCCTTGCCGCGGGGTGCGGCGACTGCCCGTGCACAAGTTCGGGATACTAGGGTACCCCTACTTTAGTTCACCGACAGGAGCCCCGGGCCTGGGCCACACACGGTGCCGAGCGCTGTTGGGCCAGGCCCAAAACAGGGCACGGGCACGCACGGCCTAGGTCACGTCGCACCTTTCTCCGTATCCACCGCGTCCTCCCCGAACGGCATGCGTCGATTGCGGCGTCGTGGGAGTGGTCGTGGGTGGTCCTTTATTTGGAAAAACGAAACGCCCGCCTTCTGGCGGTTCGTATCTTCCTCATAAATGGAGGGAGGCGTGGAGGCGTGGTCTTCGAGGCGTCCACTCCCCATGATCACGGGGTGGGGAGAGGTCGCCTCACCCGTCGCCTCAACTCTGCACTCCAGCCACCCGGCCTCCATGCGCTTGGAGTGGCGAATGGTGGAGGCGGGAAACCGGGCCGTCACGGGTCGAGGCAACGGGTCGGGCCCAGTTCCCTGCGCCTTCTGTGTCTTGATTGGCTGAGCGGGGCGGCCGAGCCCCCACCCCGCTCCTTTATAAGGAGCGGGATAGGGGGGATGGAAACCTGCATTTTCTCGTCTCCTCCTTTCTTCAGCTTCTGCTCCCCTCTCTCTCATTCGCCATGGAGAAAGGGAACCCTGGTCCTTCGACGGTGGCGACGAGGGTTGCCGCTAGGCAACGCGTCCCTCCTCCCCCTGCACCCGTGGTGGCAGAGCTAGTTGCAAGGGGAAGAGGGAGGGGACGAGGCCGCGGGCGAGGTCGAGGGCGAGGCCGAGGCGGTCGGGGAAGAGGTGGGCGAGGCAGTCCGCCGGCCTCGCCTCCGCCAGCAGATCCTCTCCCCGTGGCGGATCATATTGGGGACGACCCTTGCGAGTTCTTTGTCAGGCTGCGTCGGCCGCCTCGTCGTCGCCTTCGTCTCCCGACTCCGTTTGCGAGCGAGATGGAGTTGGATCCGCCCGAGACACTGAGGTTGCACATGAGGGGTTGTGGAATCAGCGGTACGCGAGTCCGCGTTGATTTCCCGGCCCCTAATGTGATGTATCTTGGTCGAGGGTGGAAGACGTTCACCCGCATCCACAGCTTGATGGCGGGGCTCACCCTCCATTTTAAGCTGATGGAGGGCGGTCTCCTCTCCGTCAAGGTCTTCGGGTGCTTCGGGACTCGGGCACGGTGCTGCGTGGAGAGCTCCTCCGATAGCGAAGGCTCCTCCTCGGGCGGGAGTGACAAGGAGGACAGCGACAGCGACGACGAGGGCGGCGGGCGGCGGGATGACGGGTCCGACTAGGTGTCGGGTGCCGCTCCGCGTGGCACCGGCGACCCCATCATCCGCGTCGCTGGCTCCTGGAGCTTCTCGGGGTCGTCTCCTTGGGCGGCTGGCGTAGGGGGGGTGTGGAAGAGGAAGAGGGAAGGCGGCAAGGCCGTCAACTCGGAGTACGAGGGCACGACGCCCTCGACAGCGTGCTGACGTCCTGCCGCCTCGTCTTCGAGCTCTGCCTCCGGCGCCGCCACCACCATGTCGCCGAGACGTTCTTTTGTTGTCTTCTGCCACCCGTAGCTCGTCTAGGCGCCCCTTTTGTCCTTTTCGCCTACTTGGCCTGCCTCCTGAAACGAGGGACAAGAGAGGGATTACGGGCACCTTATCTCTTTTTAATTTGTAAGCCCTCGGGCCTTAGTTGCATTTAAAGCTTGTAATCCCATTATTCATGTTTTTCATCCTCTCATGAACTGTACCTGAGTGGAATGCTATTTAATGAAAAGGGGATGCTTTCCGGGTCACTTGTCTCGTGGGTGGAACCCACGTCAAGGAGCGAATCCTTTATATCACTTGCCCTGCCTTCTTCCCACGTCGCTCGCCCTTTCTCACACTTTTGGCGGAGGCAGAGAGGAGGCGGGTTCAGGCTCCTCGTTTCGTCCCTTTGCTGCCACGACTACGACCAAATCTGGCCTCGGGAACGAGCCCCAGGGCCTAGAGTTAAGGGAGCACGGTAGCTTTTAGGAAGAAAACGAGGTTTCGCATGCCTCAATCCATAAGAGAATGCATGGTAGGGGATGAAAAGCTTATCTGAGATTGCAGCCCCCGGCAACTCTGATTCGCCGTGGGTTAATCTTTGTACTTGCAGCCCCCGGCAATACCGACTTGCCGAGGTCTTGCAGCCCCCGGCACCCTGGCTTGCCGAGGTTCAGATGTCGGTCTGTCCTTCTCCTCCTTTTCGTCCTTAAGTGGTTTGGTCAGGATATGTGAGCCCTGCGAACCAAGGGAAACGAAAAGAACGGCAAAGGAACGCACACTCGACCTCTAAGTTAGGGGTTAGCCGCAACTAAGCACTGTCAACCCTAACCAAGGACGAGACTCGACTCAGCATGCATGCTAAAACTCAGGGCGCCAGCGCTTTATCTTCGCTCAGGGTCTGCGCCTGGCTTTGTACAAAGGATTACATGCAATAGCGGCAAGACTTGTACAAAATGGTGGTTGCCGGACAGGGTCCGACAACCGCGCCTTACGGGTAAAACTTACGAAGATGCTCGATGTTCCAGGAGTTGCTCACCGGAAAGCCATCCTCGGTCTCATGGCGGACAGCGCCAGGCCTAGTGACTCGTTTCACCCGGTAAGGGCCTTCCCACTTCGGCGTCAACTTGTTGGAATTCTTGGCGGAATGAACGCGCCAAAGAACAAGGTCGCCTTCCTCGAGACTTCTGGCTTTAACTTTGCGGCTATGGTAGTGGCGCAAAGCTTGCTGGTATCGAGCAGCTCGTACAGCAGCCTGAAGACGGTCTTCCTCAAGGAGCAGCGCGTCATCTTGTCGCAGCTGCTCTTGCTCAAGCTCATCATAAGCGAGCACTCGAGGTGACCCATATACGAGTTCCGTGGGGATAACTGCCTCTTCTCCATAGACTAGAGCGAAAGGTGTCTGGCCGGTGGCTCGATTTGGCGTCGTCCTGATCGACCAAAGAACCACCGGCAGCTCCTCGATCCAGTTCCTTCCGCACTTGTGCAGCCTGTCGAAAGTCCGGGTCTTGAGTCCATGCAGCACTTCAGCATTTGCCCTCTCTGCTTGACCGTTGCTCCTGGGGTGAGCAACAGAAGCGAAGCAGACCTTGGCGCCAAGGTCTTGGACGTACTGCATGAAGGTGCGACTCGTGAATTGTGCACCATTGTCGGTGATGATCCTGTTAGGGATTCCGAAGCGGCAAACAATCAACCTGAAGAACTTGACTGCTGACTGTGTTGTCACCTTCCTCACTGGTTCCACTTCCGACCACTTTGTGAACTTGTCGATTGCGATGTACAAGTACTCAAAGCCCCCGACTGCTCGAGGGAAGGGGCCGAGGATGTCGAGCCCCCAGACCCAAAATGGCCAGGATAAAGGGATCGTCTGGATAGCTTGAGCTGGCTGGTGTATCTGCTTGGAATGGAACTGGCATGCTTCACACTTGGTTACTTGTGTAGTTGCATCCTGGAGGGCTGTCGGCCAAAAGAAGCCTTGCCGGCAAGCGCTCTTGCGCCAATGTGGTGACCACAAATGCCTCCATGTATCTCTGCCAACAGCCTCTGTCCATCTTCCCGGGGAATACACTTCAATTTCACACCGTTGAGTCTTCTTCTGTACAGTGCATTGTCGACGAACTGGTACATACTTGACTGCCGGGCTACTCTTTCCGCTTCTTCTGGCTCATCCGGAAGTTCTCCTGACTGGAGGAAACGGACGATCTGCTGTGCCCATGCTGGAGCCTGTGGCTCGACAACAAGGACTAAAGGCATATCTGCTGCTGCGGGAACATCCGCTTCTACGGCGAGAACCTGCGGTTCAGCCGGAGCTTGATGATCCCCGGCAAGCTTGTCGGAGCGAAACTTGTCGGGAGCGTCTGCTACAACGAAACAAACCCTGGGGCTTGTCGGAGCAGACTGCTCCTCAGCACTCTTGGCGTTGATCTTGGGGACCTTCTTGGCGGCGGCTTCGGGTAGCTCTGTCGGAAGATAGTTACCAGAAATCAACTTCCTCTTCTTGCTCTGTCCAGTTGATGGCGTCACGGATGGTTGAGTCAGCTTGAGCACAAAGATCCCTGGTTCCACAGGTAACTTAAGTGCCGTGCACTTTGATAGGCCGTCCGCGATGTCGTTCTGAGCTCTTGGAACATGTGCCATCTGTACGCCGACAATGCGCTCTTCCAGCTTCCTCACTTCATCAACGTAAGACTCCATCAACGGACTCTGATAATTCTTGTTCACTTGGCAGACGACAAGCTGTGAGTCACCCCTGACAATGAGTTGCTTGATCCCAAGGTCTGTCGCGATCCTGAGACCGGCGAGCAATCCTTCATACTCTGAAGTATTGTTTGTTGCTTGCTCCTTGGGAAAGTGCATCTGGACCACGTACTTGAGGTGCTCTCCGGTGGGTGCGACAAGCAGCACGCCAGCACCGGCGCCTTGCAGCGAGAATGCACCATCAAAGTACATCAGCCACTCTTTGTTTGCTTCCTTGACGGGGATGCTCGTCTCTGGAATTTCTTCGTCTGGTGTTGGCGTCCACTCTGCTATGAATTCTGCCAATGCTCTGCTCTAGATAGTTGAAGTGCTCTCAAACTTGAGGCCAAAGCTTGACAATTCCAGTGCCCACTCAACAATCCTGCCTGTTGCTTCTGGATTCTACAGTATCCTCTTCAGCGGAAAGCGAGTGACAACTGTGATCTCATGTGCTTGGAAGTAATGGCGCAGCTTTCTCGAGGCCATAAGAAGGCCGAAAAGCAACTTGTGCACACCAGAGTACCTTGACCTAGCCCCCTGCAGAAGGGAACTGACAAAGTAGACTGGGCACTGCACCATTTTCTTCTTCTGTATCCCTTCGCACATTTGCGCAGATCCATCTTCGTCGGGACAAGAGCTTGTCGGGGAAGCCCCCTGCTTGTCGCTGGATATGCTTGCCGCGGTCGTTGGCTCATCATCTGCCTCTCTCTCTGCTACTAACGCAACACTAACCACTTGATTGGTTGCCGCCAGATATAGCAGCAACTTCTCTTGTGGTTTAGGTGCGACAAGTATTGGAGTGGAGGACAGGTATCTCTTCAAGTCCTGCAGCGCAGCCTCCGCTTCCGGAGTCCATTTCATTGGACCTGCCTTTTTCAAGATTTTGAAAAATGGCAGGGCGCGCTCAGCAGACTTAGAGATAAACCTGCTGAGAGCCGCCACGCAGCCGGCAAGTTTTCGTACGTCCTTGACGCGCTTCGGTGCTTCAATCTGCTCAATGGCCTTGATCTTGTCGGGATTGGCTTCAATTCCCCTCTAAGACACGAAGAATCCGAGAAGCTTGCCGGATGGGACTCCAAACACGCACTTCTCGGGGGTGAGCTTGAGGCTGATCTTGCGTAGATTTGCAAAAGTCTTTTCTAGATCTCAAATCAGAGTTACTTTGTCCCTGCTCTTGACCACTATGTCGTCCATGTAGGCTTCCACATTTCTGTGTATTTGTGGCTAAAAAGCAGTATGGACTACCCTTGCGAATGTTGAACCAGCATTCTTCAAACCGAAAGGCATTCGTACGAAACAGTACGTGCCACATGGAGTGATGAACGCGGTTTTCTCCTCATCCTCTTCTGCCATGAAGATCTGATGATATCCTGAGTAGGCGTCAAGAAATGAAAGCAAATCACATCCGGCCGTGGAGTCAACAATCTGGTCAATGCGCGGCGGGGGGAATGGGTCTTTGGGACAAGCTTTATTGACATCGGTGAAGTCGATGCAAAGCCTCCATTTCCCGTTTGCCTTGCGCACGACTACAGGATTGGCCAACCACGTGGGATGGAGCACTCCTCTGACGAGGTCTGCTGCTTCCAACTTCTTGATCTCTTCGGCAATGAACTCTTGGCGCTCCACTGCTTGTTTCCTGACTTTCTGCTTGACGGGCCGCGCATGAGGACAGACGACAAGGTGGTGCTCAATTACTTTCCTGGGAACGCCGGGGATGTCAGATGGTTGCCACGCAAACACATCGACATTCGCCCGCAGGAAAGCAACGAGCGTGCTTTCCTATTTAGGGTCGAGAGTGGCACTGATGGTGAAGGTACCACCAGTGCCGTCCTTCTTGGCGGACACCTTCTTGGTCGCTGGCGGAGCTGCCATCGTCTTCTTACACTTGCCGGTGGAGCTCGATGGTGCGTCCTCGACGGTAGCGCAGCACTCCGAAGAGGTGCGCTTGCCGGAGTGGGCATCAGAGCTCTTGCCGGACTTGGTCTTCTTCTTCCCCCCGGGAGCTTCAGCGGCAAGTGTCTCGCGATCTGCGGCGGCTGCTGCTTCCCGGTAGATCTTGTCGGCACAGATAAGAGCGTCTTTCTTGTCGCCATGTACAGAGATGACACTTATCGGGCCTGGCATCTTCAGCATGTTGTACGCGTAGTGAGAGGCCGCCATGAACTTGGCGAGCGCTGGACGGCCGAGAATTCCATTGTAAGGCAATGGAAACCGGCAATGTCGAAAGTGATCCTCTCAGTCCTGAAGTTCAGCTCGCTGCCAAATGTCACCGGCAGCGTGATCTTCCCCTTCGGCTTGCTCCTTCCCGGGTTGATTCCATGGAACGTGCCGGTCTCTTCGAGCTCGCTGTCAGGGACTTGGAGTCTCCGGAGCACAGCGGAGGAGATCAGGTTGAAGCCGGTCCCACCGTCAACTAGCATCTTAGTGACCTTGAGGTTGCGGATAGTTGGTGAGACCAACATCGGCAAACACCCGACAGCAGTTGTGCGATCAGGGTGGTCCTCAATATCAAAGATGATAGGCGTGCTGGACCATTTTAGAAGCTTGTGTGACTCAACGGGTGGTTCTGCTGCATTGACTTCCCGCACCCACTGCTTGAGTTGGCGGTGTGCGGTATGCAGAGAAGCACCGCCATCAACGCACAAAACTTCTGTGGCTTTCTGGAACTCCTGCTCGCTGGTCTCGGCGTCATCCATATCTTCGTCGTCGTCGTCATCTTCATCCTTGTCGCGGCCGCGGGGGGGTCTGTCGCCTTGCCGCTGCTTGGTGCTGCCGCGGCGTCACCCCGGCTGGTGCGCTTCGTACCGGATCCTCCAGCACCTCCTTGGGCCTTCTCCTTGTCGCGTCGCTCGTATTCGGCCTTTTGCAGCTCAACGAGCTGCTCGACCTTCTTGCAGCTCTGGAGGTCATGGCCTTTTGTGCGGTGAATCTTGCAGTACTGCTTGTTGGTGTCGTCCTGCTTGTCGGCGGCCGCCACAGCCTGGCATTTGGCGCATGCGGCAACCTCCTTGCCGGAGCTACCAGTCTTGGCTGTCTTGGCGCCACCTTCATTGCCGGACTGCTCGACAACTAGCACGTCTTTTCCTTTTTTTGCTTGCCGGGGCGGCATCATCGGTGTTAGATCCTCCTGTTCCTGTATTTTCTCCGGGGAGTTTCCTCCCTTCCTCAGCACGTGCACATCTGTCGGCCAGGGCATACAGCTCAGTGACGTCTCTGATCTTGCACATCGCCATCTCCTCCCGCATCCTGCGGTTACGCACGTTCTGGTGGAACGCACTGATGACAACGGCAGGGTGGACGTCTGGGATGTTGCGTTGCACTTGGCTGAATCTCTGGATGTACTTGCGCAGAGGCTCCCCTTCCTTCTAGGCAAGTAGGTGAAGATCACTCTCCTGGCCATGAGGTTTGTGGCCGCCTGTAAAGGCGCCGACAAACTGATGGCATAGGTCTACCCAGGAAGATATGGAGTTTTCCGGCAAGTGCATGAGCCAGGACCTGACGTTGGGCTTGAGCACCAGAGGGAAGTAGTTGGCAAGGATCTTGTCGTCTCGCCCCCCGGCAGCCTGCACCGCGATGGTGTAGATGCTAAGGAACTCCGACGGATGCAGCCTGCCGTCGTACTTCTCTAGTACGTCTGGCTTGAAATTCTTCGTGCTGGGCCACTGGACTTGCCGCAGCTCACGAGTAAACGCAGGGCAACCTACCGCGTACGTCAGGTCACCTGGTTCCCCTGGCGCTTGCATGTCGACAGCGGGGCCAGCGCGTCAGTCTGATTGACACTGCGTTTCTCTTCGACGCTCGATGCGGGTACGAGCGTCTTCTTGTTGCCGTTCGTGAAGAACGTGGCGCTGATCGCGATGAGTTCGCGGATCTGATGAAGCAATGGAGTCGCTGTCGTGGCGGACCCGGTGAGTCGGCGGTCTTGGCCTTCGGGGCGGAGAGTGCACGGTGGTTGCACCCCCACCGGTTTTGTCGCCATCGGCTCGCACCTGGCTGGCCTGCCGCGGCTGCGATGTGGTCGCCGGCCATGGAGTGTCGCCGTTGGCGAAGTCGATGAGACTCTGAATGGTGGCCCTCCAGTCGTCGATCTTGTCCGGCGTTGGAGGGAAGTCTAGGAGCAGTTGAGCTCGCGCCAAAGCTTCTGCTGGAGTGGCGGGTAACGGTAGCGAGTGGTGCGAGGAGCGAGATATGCTCGGACTTCCAACGATGTTAGAGGGAGCAGTATTCCGTCCAGGCGACCGTGCCTCGCTCGCGCCAGCACGTTGGCGTACATGTTGGCCTTGAGCATCCCGAGATCCGCCAGCCCGATTTGGGTCCAGCGAGCGTATGGTACCGTGAGTACCACAACGCTGCCGGTCCTGCACCTCTTGAGATGGGCGCGGTGCGCCTACGGACGCCCGGTCGTCGTGGGAGCCGGCTACGCCCCCGACGGGCAGCGCAGCCTTGTCCTTGGACTTGGTGGCACCGTGGGCTCCCTCGTCAACGCCCGTTCTTCCGCCGGCGTCTTCCCCACCAGTCGTTTGCTCCGGCGGCGGTGGATTCGACGCGGACGGCGCAGCCGCCTCCGAAGCCTTTTTCTTCGGCGGCATGTCGATGAAGTCGATGAAGATTTAGCTCGCGTGAACGCCGGATCAGGTTCACACAACCTCGACGCCCCCTACCTGGCGCGCCAAAGATGCCGGGGGAATCTGGCTCCTCGGGCACCTATGGGGACGGAGCCCCTTCTCGGTTCGGCGGGGGGCGGAGGTCGCGCGAAGAGCGGATCGAGGCGAAGCACATGGGGGTTTTTTACCCAGCTTCGGAGCTCTCCGGAGAGATAACACTCCTACTGCTGCTTTGTGGATTGTATTGAGTTCTTGCTCGGGAGCGCTGAGTGGTACAGTACACTCAAGCAGCTAACGAGACCGAGCGTTCTTCTATTTGTCCTCTCCGAGATCGCTCTCCAGGGACCGATCCCCCTCTACGTTGTGCATGGGCCTCCTTTTATATGTTCAAGGGGTCTCCAACAGGTGGCAATGTAGGTAAGGGCAAAAATGGAAAGACGTGGTGGTAGGTACAGCTACCTACATAGTGTATCATACCTAACCCTGACGACAGGGGACAAAGGCATTAAATGCATATCTACGTCGCCCTGACGGTGCAGAAAAGGGACCGTCAGGGGCGCCACCGCTCGCCACGATGGCGATCTTGTCAGCGCCGCATGCCACTGTGTACCTCTGGCTGCACAGCCTCCCGCCACGTATGCCAGGAAGGGTCCCAGAGCAACATGTAGGTGGGTGAGCTGGAGCGCAGGTACAGAGTGGTTACTTGCCGCGGCCGTTATCTTGCCGCGTCCGGGAGCTTGTCGCTCGCCGAGTCCTGCCGGGACGCGTGGCGCGTCGCGGCAAGTTCTTTGAGATGCTCTGGTTGGCCTTCCCGGCAAGCTCCTCTTGCCGGGGTCTTGTGCCTCGAGTGGCCTTCCCGGCAAGCTCCTCTTGCCGGGGACTCGCCTCCTTGGCTTAAATACTTTGTTCTCGAATGGCTCCAAAGGAACCATAGAGGGCCTTGGCGATCACCTGGCAGGCCTTGCCGCGGGGTGCTGCGACTGCCCGTGCACAAGTTCGGGATACTAGGGTATCCCTACTTTAGTACACCGACAACCAGCAAGCAGTCGCAGCAGCTGCCGCCGCTGGGGCGCTCGCCCCTGCTGCTGGGATCCCGGGGGGAAAAGAAGAATAAGGCCAGTCAGACCTCGGACACCCACTCCGGCAAGCGCACCTCTTCGGAGTGTAGCACTGCCGTCGAGGATGTGCCAGAGAGCTCCGCCGGCGGAAGCAAGAAGTCCAGGGCCACGCCGCCGGGAACCAAGAAGGTTTCCGTCGGCAAGGACGGCACGGGAGGAGCTTTCACCATAAGCTCCACCCTTGACGACAAATAGGAAGACACGCTCATCACCTTCCTGCGGGCGAATGTCGATGTGTTTGCATGGCAAGATTCTGACATCCCCGACGTTCCCAGGAAGGTGATTGAGCACCACCTTGCTGTCTGTCCTCATGCGCAGCCCGTCAAGCAGAAGGTCGGAAAGCAAGCTTTGGAACGACAAGAGTTTATCACTGAAGAAATCCGGAAACTGGAGGCAGCGGGTTTGGTAAGAGGAGTGCTCCATCCGACGTGGTTGGCCAATCCGGTCGTGGTGCGCAAGGCAAATGGGAAGTGGAGGCTGTGTATTGATTACACAGATATCAATAAGGCCTGTCCTAAAGACCCCTTCCCGTTTCTGCGCATCGACCAGATTGTTGACTCCACGGCTGGGTGTGATCTGTTGTGATTCCTCGATGCCTACTCCGGCTACCACCAGATCTTCATGTCGAAAGAAGACGAAGAGAAAACAGCATTCATCACCCCATGTGGTACGTATTGTTTTATACGGATGCCTTTCGGGTTGAAGAGTGCTGGATCGACGTTCCCGAGGGCGGTCCAGATCGGTTTTAAGCCTCAGCTCCACAGAAATATGGAGGCCTATATGGACGATATAGTGGTCAAAACCAAGGACAGGGCCACCCTCATACCAGATTTGTGGGAGACGTTTGCGAATCTGTGCAAGATCAACCTCAAGCTGAACCCTGAGAAGCGCGTCTTTGGTGTCCCGTCCGGCAAGCTTCTCGGGTTCTTTGTGTCGCAGCGGGGGATAGAGGCCAACCCGGACAAGATCAAAGCTATAGAGCAGATTGAAGCACCCAAGCGAATCTAGGATGTGCACCGGCTTGCTGGTTGCGTCGCTGCCCTGGGCAGGTTCGTATCCAAGTCCGCCGAGCGCGCCCTTCCCTTTTTCAAGATCCTGAAAAAGGCGGGGCCGGTGGAGTGGACGCCAGGAGCCGAAGCGGCATTGCAAGATTTGAAGAAGTGCCTCTCCTCCGCGCCAACACTAGTTGCGCCCAGGCATCTGGAGCCGTTGCTGCTATACTTAGCGGCAATGAACCAGGTGGTCAGCGCCGCGCTAGTGGCGCAGAGGGAGGTCGACGACGAGGAAATGGCAGCAACAGAGCCCGACGCCACCAGTGTGGAGGCAATACAGTTGGTCGAGGTGCCGCCAAAGAAGAAAGTGATGGAGCGCCCGGTCTACTTCATTAGCTCCCTCCTGCAGGGGGCTAGATCGAGGTACTCCGGTGTGCAGAAACTACTCTTCGGCCTCCTCATGGCCTTGAGGAAGCTGCGTCACTACTTCCAGGCACACGAGATCACTGTCGTCACTCGCCTCCCTCTGCAGCGGATATTGCACAACCCAGATGCGACAGGGAGGATTGTGGAATGGGCCCTGGAGCTGTCCAGCTTTGGCCTGAAGTTTGAAAGTACTTCGACGATCCAGAGCCAAGTCCTGGCGGAGTTCATTGCAGAATGGACCGCCACACCTGACGAACAAGCCCAAGAGACTGCTCTCCCTGGCAAGGAGGCAAGTTGCGAATGGATTATGTACTTTGATGGGGCTTTCTCCCTCCAGGGTGCCGGAGCTGGCGTACTGCTCGTCGCCCCCACCGGAGAGCACCTCAAGTACGTGATCCAGATGCACTTCCCCAGGGAGGCGTCAACAAACAACACGGCGGAATACGAAGGGCTGCTTGCCAGTCTCAGGATCGCGGCGGACCTCGGAATCAAAAAGCTCATCGTCAGGGGCGACTCGCAGCTTGTCGTCAAGCAAGTCAATAAGGATTACCAAAGCCCGTTGATGAAGGCCTACGTTGATGAAGTGAGAAAGCTGGAAGAGCGTTTCGACGGGATCCAGGCTGAACAGGTTCCCCAAATGGAGAACGATATCGCCGATTACCTGTCAAAGCGCGCTGCCCTCAAGCTACCTGTGGAACCAGGTACCTTTGTGCTTCAGCTAACTCAGCCATCCGTTGATCCATCAACAGAGCAGAACAAGAGAAGGAAATCAGTACCCGACAAGTACTTTCCCGCCGAGCTCCCCGGAGCCGCCGGCAAGGATGTTGCCGAGGACACTGAACCCGCCACAGGACAGCTAGCTCCGGCAGGAGCCTAGCCCTTGCCGTCGAGACGGCCGCCCCTATAGCGGAGGAAATGCCTTTAGTCCTCGCCGTTGAGCCTCAGGCTCCAGCGTGGGCACAACATACCGTCTGATTCCTCCAGACAGGGGAGCTTCCTGAGGAGCAGGAAGAAGCGGAGAAAGTAGCCCGTCGCTCCGCCATGTACCAGTTCGTCGATGACGTCCTGTACAGGAAGAGACCGAACGGTGTGAAATTGAAGTGCATCCCTCGAGAGGAAGGACTGGAGCTGTTGGCAGAGATACATGGAGGCATATGTGGATCCCACATTGGGTCGAGAGCCCTTGCCGGCAAGGCGTTCCGGCAAGGTTTCTTCTGGCCCACCGCCCTCCAGGATGCAACGACACTCGTCACCAGGTGTGAGGCGTGCCAGTTCCATTCAAGAAAGCTACATCAACCAACTCAAGCCCTTCAAACCATTCCTCTCTCCTGGCCCTTCTCGGTCTGGGGGCTCGACATACTGGGCCCCTTCCCCTGCGCTGTCGGGGGCTTTGAGTACTTGTACGTAGCCATCGACAAGTTCACAAAGTGGCCAGAAGTGGAGGCAGTGAGGAAGATCACAGCTCAGTCAGCCGTCAAGTTCTTCAAGGGGCTAGTGTGCCGTTACGGTGTACCCAACCGGATCATCACCGACAACGGTACGCAATTCACAAGCCACACCTTCATGCAATATACTCAAGACCTCGGCAGCAAAGTCTGTTTCGCTTCCGTTGTTCATCCGCGGAGCAACGGGCAAGCTGAGAGGGCAAATGCAGAAGTGTTGCGAGGCTTAAGGACCAAGACCTTTGACAGACTGCACAAGAGCGGAAGGCGCTGGATTGATGAGTTGCCGACGGTTCTTTGGTCAATCAGGACGACACCAGATCAAGCCACCGGCCAGACACCCTTTGCCCTGGTATACGGGGCAGAAGCAGTTATCCCCACTGAACTCATATACGGGTCACCTCGAGTGCTCGCTTATGATGAGCTTGAGCAAGAGCAACTGCGGCAAGACGGCGCATTTCTCCTTGAGGAAGATCGTCTTCGGGCGGCTGTGAGAGCAGCACGCTACCAGCAAGCCTTGCGCCGCTACCATAGCCGCAAGGTTCATGCCCGGAGCCTTGAGGAAGGCGACCTTGTTCTTCGGCGTGTTCAATCGGCCAAGAATTCCAACAAGTTGACGCCAAAGTGGGAAGGCCCTTATCGGGTAATACGAGTCACCAGGCCCAGCGCAGTCCGCCTAGAGACCGAAGATGCCGTTCCGGTGAGCAACTCCTGGAACATCGAGCATCTTCGCAAGTTTTACCCATAAGGCGCGGCTTGTCGGGCCTCCCGGCAAGCCACCCTTTTGTACAAGCATTGTCGATGATGCATGTAACCCTTTGTACAAAGCTAGGCGCAGACCCTGAGCATAAATGAAGCGCTGGCGCCCTAAGTTATAGCATGCATGCTAGATCGAGTCTCGTCCTTGGTTAGGGTTGATAGTGCTTAGCGGCGGCTAACCCCTAGCTTAGAGGTCGAGTTTGCATCTCTTTGCCGTTCTTTTGTCTCCTTTGGTTCGCAGGGCTCAGATATCCTTGTCGGATCACTTGAAGAAAAAAAGGGGGGAGAAGAGGGACGGACCAGCATCTAGGCCCCGGCAAGCCAGTATTGCCGGGGGCTGCAAGTACAAAGATTCACCCACGGTGAACCAGAGTTGCCGGGGGCTACAGTCTCAGATAAGTTCTTCATCCCTTATCATGCATTCTCTTATGGACTGAGGTATGCGAAACCTTGTTTCTTCCTAAGGCTACCGTGCTCCCCTAACTCTAGGCCGTAGAGCTTGTTCCTGGGGCCAGGTATGGTCGTAGTCGCGGCAGCAAAGGAACGAAACGAGGAGCCTGAACCCGCCTACTCCCTGCCTCCGCCGAAAGCGTTAGAAAGGTCGAGCGACGTGGGAAGACGGCAAGGCCTGCTGCCGGGCAAGGAAATGTCTATCTTAGAGATATCAAGGATTTACCCCTTGATGTGGGTTCTACCCGCAAGACAAATGACCCGGCAAGCATCCCTTTTTCATTAAAAACATTCCACTCAGGTACAGTTCATGGAAAATGAAAAACATGAATGATGGGATTACAAGCTTTAAATTCAGCTAAGGCCCGAAGGCTTACAAACTAAAAAGAGATAAGGTGCCCGTAATCCCTTTCTTGTCCCTCTCTTCAGGAGGCAGGTCGAGGAGGCGAAAAGGGCAAAAGGGGCGCCTAGACGAGCTACGGGTGGCAGAAGACACCAAGCGAATGTCTCGGTGGTCGTCCAAGGGCTGGGTGGTGATGGCCGCGCCGGAGGCAGAGCTCGAAGACGAGGCGGCAGGACGTCAGCACACGTCGAAGGCGTCGTGCCCACGTACTCCGAGTTGACGGCCTTGCCGCCCGCCCTCTTCCTCTTCCACAGCCTCCCAACGCCAGCCGCCCAAGGAGACGACCCCGAGAAGTTCAAGGAGCCGGCGACGCAGATGATGGGGTCGCCGGTGCCGCACGGAGCGGCGCCCGACACCTAGTTGGACCCGTCATCCTGCCGCCTGCCGCCCTCGTCGTCGCTGCCGCTGTCTTGCTCGTCACTTCCGTTCGAGGAGGAGTCTTCGCTATCAGAGGAGCTCTCCACGCAGCACCTTGCCCGAGTCCCAAAGCACCCGAAGACCTTGACGGAGAGGAGACCGCCCTCCATCAGCTTAAAATGGAGGGTGAGCCCCTCCGTCAGGCGGTGTATGCGGGCGAACGTCTTCCACCCTCGACCAAGATACATCACATTAGGGGCTGGGAAGTCGACGCGGACTCACGTACCGCTGATTCCACAACCCCTCATGTGTAGCCTCAAGGTCTCAGGCGGGTCCAGCTCCATCTCGCTCGCGAATGGAGTCGGGAGACGAAGGCGACGGCGAGGCGGCCGCCGTAGCCTGACGAAGAACTCGCAAGGGTCGTCCCCAACATGGCCCTCCATGGGGAGAGGAACTACTGGCGGAGGCGAAGCCGGCGTGCCGCCCCGTCCACCTCTTCCCCGACCGCCTCGGCCTCGCCCACGGCCTCGCCCTCTCCCCCTTCCCCTCGCGGCTGGCTCCTCCTCCGCAGGTGCAGGAGGAGGAGGGACGCGTTGTCGAGCGGCGACCCTCATCGCCACCGTCGAAGGACCAGGGTTCCCTTTCTCCATGGCGAATGAGAGGGAGGGGAGCAGAAGCTGAAGAAGTGAGATGGAGGAATGCAGGGCACCGACCCCCCCCCCCTGCTCTTTATAAAGGTGCAGGGTGGGGGCTCGACCGCCCCGTTCCGCCAATAAGGACGTGAACAGCGCAGGGGGCCGGGGCCGATCCGCCGCCCAGCCCGCGACGGCCCGGCTTCCTGCCTTCACCAACTGCCACCCCAGGCGCATGAGCGCCGTGTGGCGAACGTGCAGGACCGAAGCAACGGGTGAGGTGACTTCTCCCCGCCCCGTGATTAAAGGGGGTGGGCGCCTTGAAAGACCACGCCTCGGCCCAATCCAGTAAATGGGCCGCGCCTCCACGCCTCCCTCCGTTTATGGGGAAGGCGTGAGCCGCCCCCTTTTACTACGACGTGACGCATGCGTGCAGAGATCAGCCTCACGCATGTCGCCCATGTCACGCACGCCTCCCCACGACGCGCCATGCGCGAGAAGCGTGGGTGGCGCAGCGCGCGAAGAAACTTACCGCGGTAGAAACCGCCCTGCCTACCCGCGCACCGATCTTGGGCCTGGCCCAACAACGCGTTGTGCTCATGTGTGGCCCAGGCCCGGGGGCTCCTGTCGGTGTACAAAAAGAGGGGGGGTACACTTTTTGTACCCCTATGACTGTGCACGGGCAGTCTGAGCCACGGGCGCTGCCGCATCGAGCCCGGAAAGGGAGGTAGAACCAAAGTAAGGCCGAAGCCAAAGAGGAGCAGAACGACGCCAAGACCAAGACCACAAAGAGCAAAGGGGACGAAGCAGCCCCCCCCCGGCAAGGTCCTTGCCGGGAGGCGGTTTTAGCAAACCCGGCAAGACCCTTGCCGTGGCAGCCTCGCCCCACACCTACGGAGCGGGTCACCCTTGAGTCCACTGCCTCCATGGGGCAAGGATTCGGGAGGCATCCCCGTGGTGGTATCCAGATCTTTGTGAAGACATTCAAGACTAGATGCACACTTTAGAAGATGACGGTCCTTGGCGGGATCCCAGCCAAGGAAAACCACAAGGCCCCCGGCAAAAGTCTTGTCGGGGATGGCAGCAAGCGCCACGGCAAGACCCTTGTCAGGGCCTCGGCAAGACCCTTCCCGGGGCCGCGGCAAGGCCCTTGCCGGGGACACCCGCGGGGCCACCATCGGACCCGCACCAGTCGCGCCTCCACCACCGTTTGTATGTAGCTGCCGACCCAACCAGCTGGGCAGGCACCTGCGTGGCGGCATGCAGATCCTCGTGGAGACCTACCGCCGCGCCACCTCAGCTGCCTGCCCGCCTACATGGCATCGCAAGCACCGCTGGCCAAGGCGTGTGTCGACGCAGGAGAGAGTGGCGGCGAACGAGACGGGGCTCTCCCCGCCCCCGATAAAGCAGGGACACCTAAGCAAGGTGCATTAAATGCGCCTTGTCATGTAATACGAGGGATAACCTCGCATCACTGAACCCTTTCCACCTCCTGTGTGCCACTGTGGCAGCCTCTTTCCCTATAAAAGGAGGCCCCAGGCGACCAGGAGGAGGATTCGGCTTTTTGGAGCTCCTCACGCCCCATAGCCAGCTCAAGAACACCAGATATAATCCACCAAAGCAGGAGTGGGATATTACGCACCTTCGCGGCCCGAACCTGGGTAAAGGAATCGTGTACTGCCTGCTTGATCCGCTCTTCTCACGACCCCCGCGCCCTGCAACCACAGAAAGGGATTCCCGTGATCCCATAGGTGTCGTTCCACACTAACATAAGTTGACGGGGACGAAGGGTTTGTCAACTTAGTCAATATGAACGATTCTAGCTCCAGTGACCGTACGATCTCCATCCAACGGTCGTAGTGCTTCTTCAACCTCTGGTCTTCTTGCTCCAGCCGCCCAAAGCAGCGCCGGTCGTGCCGGATGCTTCTGCCTTCCATGGCCGGCTGTGCTGCCGCAGAGGCCTCACCGCCCCCTACTATTCCCACCGCCGGCCAGGCCCTGCGGCGACGGCAGCCTCAGACCGCAGCCGAACCAGTGAACCCTCGTAGTCCTCTTCGTGCGGGCTTCCACTGTCGCGTCCCCTTCCTAGGCCTCGCCGTCGTCCACCGCCGTGGTGCTCTCCGCGCGGCGTGGTCAAGGAACGACTTCCATCGGAAGAGTACTGTACGTGGAGAGGCTGACAGCTGGGTCCATGGCCAAAACCCAGTTTTTTTGTGATTTGCCAAGTAAGTCACTTTGTCTGGCCTGTTGGGCTGCAAATCTTTCAAGGCGAGGGACGAGGAGAGCTTTCATTTGGATGGCCGAGAAAATGGCCCATCAGTAATGAGAAATGGGTTGTACATTTTTAAAACACATCAAACCGGCAATTAGTTTCAAATATCTTTTTTTCATTTCAAGATTTTAAATGACATTAATTTTTATGTGTGGAGAATTTGTTGGATTTTATATTGATATACATTTATTTTTAAAATTAGTTTGAGTGTGAGTCGAAACTTCGGGATTCAAAACAGTTCGTACCGCACCGAAATATGCAAAATTTCGTATAATTTTTTAACCGTTGCCACAATATGGGCTGTAATGTTAACAAAAAGAATATGGGCTCCAAAAAAACCTTAAGAATTAGCAAATGGGATGTAAATTATTAGAAATAATGGCAGATGGGTTGTATGCTGTTTTCCACAGATTTGAGGCTTTCCTAAAAAAGGTTTACGCACAAGCACTGACTGTTGGATGTCCATCCAATGGACGTCGTGCTTCTTCAATCTCTACTCTTTCTGCTCCAGCCGCTCAAACAAACGCCGGCGGGACTGCCTGCTCCCTCCTCCGCGTGGCCGGCTGTGCTGCCGCGCAGGCCTCACCGCCTGACCGTACTCCCATCGCTGGCCTAGTCATCCCTCTACTCAGCCACACCTGCTGTTATTCTCCGGCGACGGCAGACGAACCAGTAAACCCTCGTACAGTCGTACTCCCCTCGGTGTGGGAAACAACTGCCGAGTCTTCCCTACCTCCGTGTCGTCCCCTTCCTAGGCCTCGCCGTCGTCCAACGCCCTGGTGCTCTTAGTGCGGCGTGGTCAACATGGTCAAGGAACGACTTCTATCGGACGTGGACTGTACGTAGAGAGGCTGACAGCTGGGTCCACGGCGGCAGCAAGGAAGTGCCTCCTTATTACGCAGAAAATAATGATTCCTCCACCTGATAGCAGGGACCCACCGGATAGGCCACCGTATTTCACGAAAAAACATTTCCCCCTCACTGCTGGGACCCACCAGCTACACCTTCGCACGGAAGGAAGTGCCTGACAGTCGGGACCCACCTGGTCGAAGCGTACGTAGCGTTGTCATTCTGGTCGCGAACGTGTACGTACATATATACTGGTGGATGTAGAGGCGCGCAAGTGTCATAGTAGAGGTGGCCAGGGTGCAAGAAAGAAAATACGGCCACGTATGTGTACATACGGGCGGGGTCTCGAACGCCTACTCGCGCATACGTACGGCGAGGGCTCGTGTACATGGCTGGGTCGGAACGGAGAAACAGCATCATCATCGTGCTCATGGGGAGGCAACGGAATGTGTCGTGTTCATCGGGAGGCAACGCGGTTGGGTCGGAACGGAATGTGTGGTCGTGTTCATCGGGAGGGCTTGGACGGAAGAGGCAATGGAAACGAGGCCTCGCGTACCACAGAACGGAGGAAATGGACCTCCTACGGTCAAAACGGGGGTCCTGTTGATCGGGAGGGGTGTGGCGCACCGCAAAACGGAGGAAACGGACCTCCTACGGTCGAAATGGGGGTCATGTTGATCGGGAGGGGTGTGGCGTACCGCAAAACGGAGGAAACGGACCTCCTACGGTCGAAACGGGGGTCCTGTTGATCGGGAGGGGTGTGGCGTACTGCAAAACGGAGAAAACGGACCTCCTACGGTCGAAACGGGGGTCCTGTTGATCGGGAGGGGTGTGGCGTACCGCAAAACAAAGGAAACGGACTTGCGTTGGAGCGCTACGGTCGAAACGGGGGTCCTGTTCATCGGGAGGGGTGTGGCGTACCGCAAAACGGGACTCCTTGGGATACTGTTCATCTCCACCGTCGACCCCCTCCAGCCTCCACGAGCTACTGTTCATCCACCGTCGACCTCCTCCAGCCTCCACGGGCTCCTGTTCATCCAGCCTCCACCGCGAGCTACTCCACCGGCTAGAGTTCAACCACCCCTCCACCGTCTACTGTTCATCCAGCCCTCCACACCACGGGGTCCTGCTCAACCACCCCTCCACGGGCAGCCCTCCACCGTCTACTGTTCATCCTGCCCTCCACGGGGTGGTCCTGTTCATCCACCCCTCCACAGGGTCCTGGTCATCCAGCCCCAACCGGCTCGATCGATCGGGATCCTGTTCATCCAGAGGCAACACCACGGGGTCCTGTTCATCCACCCCCACCGGGAACTGTTCATCCAAACCCCCCCGCAACGCTCACTGTTCATCAGGAGGCAGCATCGATCGGCTTCAGTTAGCAGCAGTAGCCAAGGAATCGCTCGATCGGGTTCAGCTAACAGCCATCGATCGATCGCTCGTGGTCAGTAACGCGTAGCCTGCAGTGCAATCGCTCGGGTTCAATTAGAGCCCAACGCCTCGCTCGGGTTCAGTTAGAGCCAACGCCTCGCAAACACGCGCGTACGTTTATGAGAGAAACGCGCATCGCTCGGCCCCCGACCTCCCACCATAACCGGGAACTCCCCGAAATTTTCCTCCCCCTCGCTTCTACCACGGTTTTTTCCGTCATGGACGGCCCAAAGAATGTCATGTAGCTGCGTCTCCGGCCTACCCAGGACGAAAAGCCCATTTTTTGTCATGATTTTTTGTCATAGAAGTAGGAGCCCACCACATCTATGATGATATCGGGTTTTGTCACAATTATCGTCATAGAAGTGTCATATGTATGACAGAAAAAAATTCGTTCGGCCCAAAATGTCACGGATGTGTCTTTTTTTGTAGTGATATAGATGAGTGCGCGTATGGGAGCTTAGTTTAGTTTTATATAGGGTTGGTCAGACTTGAAAGAACACCATACAAGTACACGTAAACATTAGACTAAGGCAGCGCTTATACTACCATATTAGTTAGCACAACATCGATACGGAATCCTGTGCAAGCGCGTGCACCGCGGTCGATCAAACGGTGCGTCACCGTGTCGCGCTCGAAGGACATCCACCGAACCTTTTGTTTGTGTGAAAACAATCCCCGAATATTACTCTACTTTTTTTCTTGGAAAAGTTCTTCATGCTACAATATTTCCATATATTTGAATTTAGCTTCAGTTCATGCTTATTTGGATTTGGACGTTTTAGGTGCGCCCTAGTTTTTTTTAATACTAATTCTGTGTGTGTGACTGAGAGAGAACACGTGTATGTGTCCATATGTGTGTTGTGGCGGAAGGGCAATGTGCAACGGTGCACGTGTGATAGAGACATAGAGAGGTGTGAATGTGCAAATCATCATGCATGAGTGAGACATAGAGATATGCCGATAAGTTGTGTATACATGAGAGAATGGTCTTCTATTTGTACTTGTGTGTGTGTGTGTGTGTGTGTGTGAGAGAGAGAGAGAGAGAGAGAGAGAGGAGCATCCGTAACACAACAACCATCTCTCTCGATTCGTCTGTCCCTCGCACGATCGCATGTAATACATGCATCAACGCACACATTTTGACACCCTCACCCGGCCCCTTCCCACCTCAGTGCCCGCACATCGCTCTCTATCTCGTACGCACAACCTCTTCGTGAAAACCCTATTTAGCATGTAGCTTTCCATCACATACACACACATTTTCTCCCTAGGTTTGATTTCTCTCAATATCTGACACACACACACACTGCACACACACTCCCCCCTCCCCCGAGCACATAATTCATCCCCATCCAAGGCTACATGGCGACCACTCTCGCTTGTGCTTCTCTGTGCCCCATCATGCACACCACCTCAATCTTCAAAGAGGGCATCGAGGAGAATGAACATGGCGACCACACTGCACTAGAGAATGCGGGGCCATTTGGAAGCAGGATGATGTGACGACGGCTGAATGACTCCTCCCCCCCTCTCTCTCCTGCACAAAATTATCAATCCCTCAACCCACGAGATCCTTCCCCTCTCGTCCATGTTTTTCCAGCTCTCTCATCAAACCTGTTGTCTCTTCTCCTTCCACGTGTACAAAATCCGGATGCACACGCATCTCATGTATATTACATGTCTCCATCTTTCTCATAGACCTAACTTCTTCATCTCTCTGTCTGTCTCTCTCTCTCTCTCTCTCTCTCTCTCTGTCTCTCTCTCTCTCTCGTTAGGTTTGTATCCTACTCTCTTGCCCACATACATACAATCTTTCCCGCCCTATCTGCTCCATCTTCGCAAGCTCCCTCTACACGTTTCATTCACACATTGGGATGTGCTCAAAATGTTGCTTTTATAATGGATCATGTAGAGTTATGGTTGGTTTTGTTGCATCCTACAAAGTAATAACTATGAAATGCATTTAGATTTTCATTTGACTGGGATTATGTGAGTTCGAGCATATTGTGAAGTACTGTAGACCTTGTATACATCGTGGAATTCAACAATGATTCTAACTATTGAATTGTATAAACCATTACATTCGAAGTCAGTAGCCTAATATACTTATTTCACGATTACAACAAATGATTAGTTCCACTGCAAACTAAGAAAACAAAAGTGTACTCCCTTCGTTTTTATTTAAGTCAAAGTCAAGTTTTGTAAAATCTGTAACATCCCAAAATTCTAAATTTTGGAATGTTATATTAAACAAATAGTTTTGATTGTTTGTTTTATTGTGGTGTGGTTGCTTGAGTGAAATTGAGTGAAATTTGAAACCTTTTGAAAGTTAAATGAGAGGTAATAAAAGGACTTTCCCAAACTTTCACCTTGCATTTATGATCTCCATGAATTCAAATTCATTTCATCACAAAACCCTAGAGTGAAGATGATATGACTTCTTCCATTTAAATAAATGAAAAGGGTTTTGAAAAGATTTAAATTCCATTTGGAAATATTTCAACTTCAGAAACTTTATGCGACTCAATGAGTTTCATGAGAGAAGATAAAATGACTTCTTCAATTGCTAAGAAAGATAGTTGGAAGTATCAGAGAAATCAAATTTAAAGTCCCTTTGAAGGTATTTTAAAAATCATTTTCAATTTGGAGTTATTTGGTTTTATTCAAATTATTTTTCTCCAAAAATAAAGTATATGGAAAATAGGGTAAAATAATTCCCTACATTAGAAAAAGAGAAATGAGTGTGAAATCATTTTGGTATTTTAAACAAATTTTAATTGATTTTAAAATGAACCAGTAGCATTGTTTGATTTATTTAAATTTTTGAGGATCCTATTTAACGCTAAAAAAATGTTCATGTTATAGAAAATCTTTTTCTGAATATTTTGATATATAATAGGGTTTTTTTATTTCTGTGCCCCTGGTTCCTTAGCTCTACTCATTCATCCCCACTCTATTAAGTTTTGCTCAATTTTCCCCACTCCCTTTCCCGAAACCCTCATACCTGGTTATAACGGACGTTGTCGTCGGGTCAATGCCTTTCACTGTTAGCTGACGAGTGGGGCCGCGTATACGTGGGTGCATGCAAGACTGCGGTCGTGGGGTAGCACGTGTCCTTTGACATGCCCGAAACGCCCCATCATATAAAGAGGGCAACGACCTCCATCGCCCCTACCATTTTCCCCAAATCTCCTCGCTCCGCCCAACGAGTTTGGGTTGGCTCATGCACCCAATGCTGGCCCGACCCTTTTGATGGCGTCAACAAAAAAACTGTGCATGCATATTTAAAATAAAAACAACTTAATTAAACATTAAAGCCGGACAGGAAGGCCGGCGAGAATCCACGCGTCCACATTAGCATTAAAAGAAATTAAAAACAACCTAACTACGAGGCGGCGCGCTGCGAGTGCGCCCTAGGCGTCGTCGTCATCGTCGTCGTCGTCCTCGTGGTGGGTGAGGTCGATGAGCGTCGGCGCAGGGCCGGCCCAGGGGAATGTCGTGTTCCAGGCGGCGGCGATGTAGGTCGCGGACAGCTGTTCCGGCAGGGACAGTGCCGGCGTGGGGGGCTGTGCGGCCGCCTGTGTAGCCGCGGCTTGGCACGCCTCCTCCTTGAGGTCACGCTCGAGCATCTCCTCATACTCACCGCGACGGCGCTCCTCGGCGAGCCGTCGCTGGCGCCACATCTCGAGGTACGCCGCCTCCTTTTCCGGGGTCGCCCCCATCCAAACCGGTGGCGCGGACACCCACTCGCTCACCACTCCCGTTCAGGAGAAGCGCGCGATGGGCTCCGACTCCGGCTTGGGCTCCGGATGCGGCTCCGGGTGGGCCTTGACGAGCCGTCGGGGAGGGTATGGGAGGGCTACCGGCGGCACGAAGCAATCGCCGGCTGCGGAGAGGGCGGGGACCTGTGCCATGGCCGCCTCGTAGCGAGCCTCCTCTTCCTCCTCCGCCTCCACCCTACGCCGCTCGTCCTCCTCGCCCTCGTGGTAGACCGCTGCAAGGGCCGCCTACCAGGCGGCCTCCACCGCCTAGTCTTCCTCCCGGACAATGAGCGGGGGCAGTGGCACGATGCGGTCGACCTCCCGCACGCCGCGTCGCCTTGCCTCCTCATGCTCGAAGGCGAACCACCTCACCCAGTTAGGCGAGTCGGTGGCATAGGTGGCGTCGCGGCGCTGCTTCGGCGTCAACATTGCCCGCCGGCGCCGCACCTCCTCCGCATGCGCCCTAGTCGACCGCGGCGGCGCCGGCACTGGGATCCTCTCTAGATCCATATGCCAGTCGTGCGGCATGGTGACGTCGGGGTACGGCAGAGGGACGTAGTGCTGCCAGTGCCACTCCGCCTGGTGGCACTGGCACGCTCACTCGGACCCTCTGCCGGCGAGCCGGCACCAGCGGAGGCAGTACGAACTCAGAGGGGAAAGGGACGGTGGGGGCCTTGCCCTTGGACTTGCTGCTGCCTGCGCCGGAGAAGAGCCCCATTTGGCCAGGGTTGACTAGGGTTTTTGCTAGGGTTTGCCGGCGACGGGGGAGCGAGCTTGCCTAGATGGGGATGGCGAGTTTGGATGTGGACGGCCCCGCTGCACGGTCGTCTTAAAAAAGGGCGATCTCCGTTGCCGACGCGTGGGCCTGTGGTCATAAATTAAACTGACCGCGAGTGGGCGGCTGCCAGGTGGGGAGAAGGCGGACAGCGAGAAGGCGTGCGTGGCGTCTGTTCGACGTCCGCGCTGATGCATTTGGGGCGCAAATTTGAAGTGATTTAGAGGAGGTCAAATAAATTTGAATTTGAGAAAATGTGCTCCAAATGAGCTCCCAAGCTAGGGTAAACAGCCCATTTGTAATCAAGTTTTTTTGAACCTACTCTAAATGAGCCAAATGTTTTTTTATTAACACATATCCACTTACAATAGTGTAGATTCGAAGTCTCACTATTTTTTTATTTTTTTTATTTTTCAAAAACAGAAGGTAACACCACCTCCTCTCCTTGAACTCTACGAAATCAGGTACATGATAGCTCATATGTGTGAAGGTTTTCTCATGAAAATGACGATAGAGCAAGTTTATGATTTTTGGTTGGTAACATGCATGTCACATAAGACAACATTGTGCGCATGTTTTATATATTTTTTTATTTTTTTAAAATTAATGGTGCTCATTTGACCTCGATCGAGCCAGCTAGGGTTTTTTCATGAAAATGACCATAGACCAAGTTTAGTATTTTTCCTCATTAGTTTGTCTTATAAAACGACGAACGGCAAAGGTTTCATATTTTCAATTTTATTTAAATTAGTTATGCTCAGTCAAAGCCTTCAAAACCCCGTTAACCAGCTCAAAACCCCTCTAAACCCTGCGGGGTTTCACCTAACCCTAGCTCCCAACGTCAGCCTTCCGATCATACTCTCGCGCCAAGCGACAGGTTCATATCTGGCCTTCTAGAAGGAACTAGGTGGGCTGGCTATGTGCAGGCTCCGCGTCGTTGGATCACAAGGACGGCTCTGCATCGTTGGATCGTGGGGAGATCCACGAGAGGCGATCCTATTGGTTGTGCTCGGCTGCTTGCCCACCACTGACACCGTGCAAAAAAATTGTTGTTATTTGGCCCAAAAGAAGACCAAGCTCTGGGCCGTCGAATTGCGTCGCTTTTTTTCCATCGTTTGCTCTGTTTTTTGTGAATGTTCTGGCTCTGTATTTTTGCATCGTTTTTTGCATCATTTGCTCTGTTTTTTGCATCGTTCCTTTTGTTCTATACAAATGTAAAATGACCAAATTTATACGGGCTAAATTTATTTTTATCATGTAAAATGGCCACAAACTATCAAAAAATGGGTCATTTTGCATTTGTATAATGGCCACAAGCCCTCTATCTCTTTTTATCATGCAAAATGACCAAATTTTTAAGGGCCAAATTTATTTTTATCATTCAAAATGGCCACAAGCTCTTCAAAAATTGTCTCATTTTGTTCATATAATATAGGGTATGACCACGGATTCCCACGCGTGCAATTAGCTTCTTTTTCTTCTTCTTTTCAAACCACCGTTTCCCATGCGTGTACACTCTCGATGCTGCGGTGGGTTTGAAAACGGGCTACTAACTTCACATTTGACCCCATTATTGCCACGACCAAATAACACGTAGCACTACGGCTATTTAAGCCACCCTCTGCCTCTGCCATCCCTCGTCCATCTGCCCTTCTTGCTCTTCGACCCCTTGTTGGCCCTATCTACATATTGGGACTGCATATTTGTTGATTATTTTCATAGAGAGCTCGGCTTGTTAGTAGGGTTCCCTTGTTAGTAACCACCTAGCTACATATTGGCATCGGTGCATGCCGGCTCGATCGACGCATGCAGGCAGGGTTTGCTGGGTGCATGCATAGCAGGCTTCTGTCCTGACGGTGCACGCAGACGTATAATGCAAGGGACGGCCCAATGGTCGAACAATGACACCACCCAACGCCACACAGTCTAGCGTGGCCCCACTACTCAGAGTTAACGGTCAAGCCTTTGACCCGACGGCAACGTCCGTTGTGCCCAGTTATGAGGGTTTCTGGCAAGGGAGTGGGGAAAATTGAGCAAAAGTTAAGAGCACGGGGATGAATGAGTAGAGCTAAGGAACCAGGGGCACAGATGTAAAAATCCCTATATAATATGCCTATATTATATTTTTATATTTTTGTGGTTTTTCTTTTTATTTATTGTCTGTTAAAAAAATATCCTTCGGACTGACTGGGCCGAAGCCCAGCTGGCCCAGCAGCGCGCCGCCTTCCCCGAGCCGCCACCGGACTCCACCGCCCGCATGCGACGCCGTCGCCGCCGTGTCCGACTACGCCTCCATAGCCGCCCTGCCCCCTCCTCCACGCATCGCGCCGCCCCACCCTCCTTAAATAGCGTCGCCCCGGACCCCTCGCTCCTCCTCCCGAGCCACGCCGCCGCCCTCACATCACGCCGCCGCCTTCGATAGTTGCCGTTGTCTCGCCGCCTTTCGCCGACGCAGCCCCGCGTCGTCGCTGCCCCGTCTCGCCGCGCCGCCATAGCCTTGCCGCACCACCCCGCCTCGCCGCTGCCGCTGCCGGAGCTCGCTGCCGCCACCTACCGTCGCTGCAGCCGGCCGATCCGCTGATCCACACCGAGCTGCCGCGAATCGGTATACACTTAACCCTAGATCGGTTTTTTCGGTTTTTCTTTAAAACCCGGTTTTCTTATTTAGTCTAGTTATTTAGTGAACGTGCGTTCATTTAGATCTGTTAGTGAACGTTTTTGTTCGTTAGTCTCTGTTAGCAGATGTTCGTCCTGTAGATTTTACTTTTTAGTTTAATTTTTGGCCAGGGACCTATCCGTGAATACTTTTCTTACAGATTAGCCCCTGGTTTTCAAACGATCACAACTTTTACATCGTTTATCCAAATCCAACGAAACCAGCACCCACTTCTTCGTTATGATCCCCTCTATCCAGATAACCAACTTAAACATATTTTTGAAAGTTTAAAATTTGATTTTAGACAGATTTGAATTCAAACTTCTTTTGTTCATAACTCGAGTTTTATAACTCCAATTTAATTATCTTTTTGCTAATTGAAGCTCTTGACCTAAAATTTCTGATAAGACCAAATCCACCCAATTTTGGTACTGTTAGAAGTTGTTTTCTGTTGCAAGAGTTAATTACTTGTTTTTGATGTTTTTCGAGATCTTTTTTTCGATTCTTTTGCATGAGTGCTTATGTATGCAATTGCTTGCTTACGATAGATTGATCGGAGTGTGACGAGTGGATCTATCACGAGTTATGAGTGTGACGAATCTTCATCAACCGTACAAGGTAAGTTCACACTTTGATCATACTCTTTTATACCCAGTTTTTTATGCATTAGTTTCAACCATCAAAGATGGCATGAGTAGGATTGGGAATATGTGGGATATTGTTATGTAGTTGATGAGGTAGGAACCTATTGTCCTTTATCAACCCTGGGAATATACGTTATGCTCATACTGCTTTGCTATGCTCGTAGACGTGGATTGGTATGTGAGATTCATGAAAGTTGCGAGAGTAATATTATCTAAACGAAACTTAAGGTGGCTACTTTAATACACATCTGGGTGGATTGGTTGGGGCACCCTGGGGATATACCACTGGCTTGTCCGGACACCTAGGGAATCCAGTGTTGTCCAAGGAGATCCCAGGGTACCCGTGTGATCATCCTATGGAATGCCACCCAGGCTCAAAGGGATCATAAGATTATTCATGCTAGAAACTTCCGTGTGCAGCCACAAGCCATTATGGGTTGTGGCATAGTTGAGTAAGTTGTGGGAAACCTTTCCATGATAGGCTAGCAGATGTAGAGGATTGTAGGTGTACCGGCCTATCTATCGGTTAAGGGGACCTCTTTAGAAAGACTGTGTCTCGATCATCTGCTTCTCAAACATCAGGCAGTGCGAGAAATTCAACTGAGTAGATCGAGTCTTGTGGGGAAAAGTGCGCAAACCTCTATAGAGTGTACAAACTAATCATGATTAGCCGTGTCCCCGGTTATGGACATTTTGAGTGTCTGGTATTTGGATTATTGATTGATCCCATCACTCTATTTAATGAAATTGTTGGGTTATTAATGATTGGGTGACTTTGGGATTGAGTTGGGGTTACCTTCTCAATATGGGTAATTTAACTTAGTAGTAAATGAAATTTATTCCTTTGCTGTAGGGAAAATTAGCTTTATGCAAGAATTAGACTTAGAGCCTCCACTAGCCAAATATGCATGTAGTGATAGCTATTATTCATCATTGCTCTATTGTGTGAATTTGCCAGTACATTCAATGTACTAACCTACATGGCTACAACGTCTCATGTTGCAGGAATCTTACGACGAGTAAGTGATACGTTAGGGTTACGATGTCTACACTCAACTTTGTCGTTGGTGTTGTTGGAAACTCCACAACCTTATTGTTACTTCCGCTATTTGGATTGAGGTAATAGTATTTACGTTACTTTTACATGTGATTGCACTCTGTTATAAATCCTCGAGTACTGTGTGTCAGCATACCGATCCAGGTATGACACTTAAGCACAGAGACTTGACCCATTCGGGTCGGCTTGGGTCGCTACAAAATCTCACAAAGTTTATAACAAAAAAAATTAACATATACAATAACAAATAAATACCATTAGATTCATCATTGAATGTACTTTCACATCATACATATTTGTTATGGTAAATGTTTATATTTTCCTATAAAGTTGGTCAAACTTTAGGAAGTTTGACTTCGGTCAAACCTAATATGCAGAGTAATAAAAACGGAGGGTGTACTAGTAGTTACTAGTACTACTAACTACTAGTACTACTCGCTAGTTGCTTAGCCCAATCACCCAACACGCTAAACGGGGAGTTTAGTGTTACAAAATTTTGAGGTCGGCGGGAAAATCTCTCGCGACCCTGATTCGATCAGTGTGAAGTTACCATCATACCCTTCGGAATAGGCCTATGAATGATGGTTGGTAGGGGGCTGTTTTGGTAACTTTAGGTTCACCCTACCCAGACAACTCCACCCCGGCACCCAGAGTAGTACACTTAAATACTCCCCATTTTCTATCCCCACCGCAAAATAGATTTCTTCATGGCACTGCAGCCTTCGTGCTCCTCCCCTTATACATCGACGTACTCGTCCACCACAGCGCATATGCCTCATCGACGATGTCATATGCCGCACTGGAGCCGGTCCACCGTCGTTGTCATACATGGAGCCTCTTCCCCGGCACCATCTTCCACGGTCTCGGATCTGCTTCGCGGAAGCTGACGCCAAGCGCAGAAGCACCACCGTCCTGGACAATGAACTGGCTCCTGTCGCTGACCGTGATGCACAGAGGCCGCCACGACCATCGTACTCCTCCTCGATTGGTACTGTGTGTATTGAATCTCTTAGTAGTACATGTGCAGTTCCAATTTTGTTCATACCTACCCTTCAAATTTCCTGGTTGCTATTGTTCCCGTAAAAGTAATTGGTTATAGCTTGCATTGTCCAACAGAATATCACCTTGTAATTGTGAGTCGCTCATGTATTGCACTGTGCTTGGGTAGGTTCCTCATCTGCAATATGTAGTGTGGCAAATAATGGATAATTTTTTAGAACTAGCAAGATGCCCATGCATTGCACGGAACATCAAGATGCATTTGTATGAGTAGTTTATCTTGTGGGAGATAAGGATGAACTAAGCAAGGCCTTATCTGTAAATATGGAGAGAGGTGCGGGTATCTTGTGTAACATTCTCATAGTTTGCTTTCTATCCGTCAGATATAGATTAGACAGTCTATATTACAAGATGGCAGGCACACCATCATCACCAACTCGGTTTTTTATAAGAGTAGTAGAGATAGTAGATAGTAGATATATATAATATATAAGAGAAGAGATATATAAGATATAAGAAGTAGTGATAAATATAATATATAATATATATATATAATCTATATAAGAGTGGAGAAGAGAGTAGAGATAGCAGGGACGTCGGGAAAGGATCGCGCACATGCGGCAACAAGCTGTCGGGCGCGTGCTAGTTTTGGCGCGCGGCGTCCGGCTCGCTTTATAAAATCCAACGCCCTCCCACCGCTCTTTGCCTCGCCACCGCTCTCTCCCCTCTCTTTCTCGCCTCACCGCTGCCGCGCCACCATGCCGCCGCGCCGTCGGGAAACTTGGGGCTACCGCGGATCCCACGCGCGCCCCTCTTGCGGCTTCTCCACCGAGATCCGGTTCCGCGAGAAGTGCCTCAGCACCGGCACTTTCGACACCGCCCATGAGGCCGCCCACGCGTACGACGCGGCGGCGTGGCACCTCCGGCGGACTCGTTCGGAGATGAACTTCCCCTACGTGCCGACGTGGGAGCGGGCGCAGGAGCTCGCGCCTCCGCCGCGGCTTATCACCAACGAGGATCTTCGCGACAACCGGAGGCGGGAGCACCGTCTCGGCATCGCCGAGATGGACAAGGACGCGATGGCATTGTGGCACCAACGCTTCCCGCAGGACATCATCAACGAGCGCGAGTTCTTGCGTAAAGGAGAGCGGACAGGAGAAGAGGGGGGCGGAGCGAGCCGCCTATCACGAGGACAGGCGTATGCGGAAGGGGGTCGTTCAATTCAACATCAAGCTAGGAGCAGCGTCGCCCTGGGACTTCGACGATGATCGGTATCTTGATGCCTACATTGAGACGTCGGAGGAGGACATCGCCGAGGCAGAGTCGGACGATGAGGAGTAGTTGAACTATCTATTTTTCTATCTATCTATCTATGCTATATCTATGCTGAGAAATATCTATGTATCTATATATGCCAGTATTGACTCGGAGTCGAATGTGTATCGAGTCAGATTAGAAAGGAGAAAAAATATAACGCGACTACTGGAGCGGCGCGCGTGCAATTTTTTTGTAGCGTCCACTGGAGCCAGTACTCTGTGGCCCGCAAAAACAAGCTATCCCGGCGTTGTAAATGCTTTTTTAACGCGCCATGTGTTGCGCTTCTGTTGGAGATGCTCTAACATGGCAGATGAGTGCTTCAATGTTGCCCACAAGATGTGTGAGTATTACTGTATTTTTCTTGCCATGTTGAGATTTTAAAACCACGAGTGCGAACTTGCAGAGGAGCAATGAAGACCAAACACGGGATATTGGGGACATCTTCAAGGAACGTGGCAAGTTAAAGAGGAGCTGCACCGAACCTGTTAAACGAGCTTTGGTAAGTAACACCCTTTCAATTACTTTCATTTAGCCTCGTGTTCTTCGATGTGTATATGTTGTAGTTCCTATTTCTCTTAACCTCATGTTCTTCAATGTGTAATAAGAAGAGTCTTAATTGTCCTAATGCTTTCATTTTTAGCTTGATGTAGGAAGTGGGTGTTCTCACCTTGGAGTCTGTTTTTATATTTCTCCTTTTGAATTCACTTCTCTGAGTCCTGTTTATCTAGCTTCTACTAAATGGTCTGGGTTGCTCTAAGTATTGAACTAAAAAGAAGTAACTTCATGTCAGGATGCAGTTCTTGCAAGGAGGGAAGTATGGTCAACCTCGAGATCATGTTTCCAAAATGAGGCTGGATTACACACAAGGTGCCCATTCCCTAATGATGCTGGATTAGACACAAGGTGCAAATTCCCAAATGATGCTGGATTACACACAAGCCAGGTGGAGTCGTCAACTGTTCTTATCCGTGTGGCTCCAGTAAAGGCTGAAAGAAAGCATGCAGCAACCCTTGAGAATGTAGCTGAGTTCCTAAAGAAGCGAAAAGAGCAATCAGATGCTCTGTTCACCCAAGCCAAAGAAGAGATGGAAGAAGCCAGACGGAAGCTAGGAGAGGCAGAGCAGGCTAGGCGTCTCCTGCTATCTAAAACTATTTTCAATACAAATTTTCCTTCATAATAGCTAGGTTCAAATGTTTATCCAGTCAGCATGCCTGTTGTGATGTCCATGCATCTACTGATGTGGCACAAAATAATTTTTTTTCGAGTCATGTAATAACAACAATTGCTTTCCAAACAATAATAGACAAAGCATTGGACATGGTATAGTTCACACGCAAGCCCAACATTCCAAGTTCAACTCCGACATCAAACTCATGTTCACAGATATCTGCACATTCATAGATAATGTCCATAACCATGATTCACTTCAAAGCCAAAAAATGTGAGGAGAGTTATAAATAAAGAAAAATCTCTAGTTCCTACTACCAGTGCGAGCACAACTAGTCAAGACCATACATAATTAATTATACTTTGGACATTTTTTGTCTAAACGCAAATAACTTCTGGAGGCAGGTATAATATTTCTAATGCCGGTCGTGGCTAGGGTCCATGATGTTTTGAGCCAAACCGGGCAACACACCGGGTGTTTGCCAGTGACACGGTGGTCATAACATTCGTGGGTTCCGAGCGGCGGCGGCTCCCATGGTATATTATTCCTCAGTGTCGGTGGTGGCCGCAGACATGTTGGCCACCTCCGCCAGCATGTTGCAGTTCCGCCAACGTTAGCATCGGATGGCGCGGCCAACAACGATGCACTGGATGCCGTGGTCCCCCATTTGTCGGCGTGCAACAACTGGCAACAATTTTGCGAGGAGGCTTGGAGCGTCGAGTTGATGCACCAGGGGCTAGCTTGGAGCGGCGGCTTGCTCCTCCACTTGCCCGCCTGCAGCCTTGCCCATGGTACTGACGGCCTGGGGCAGGGAGGAAGGTGGTGTAACGAGTTGACTAGATCGTCGGGGCACCCTGCCCGCTTCTATGCCGGAGAACTCGTCTTCCTGCTCACCGGATGCTATGGGGACTGTGGAGAAAATGGTTCAAGGAGGATATGGGGAGCGGCGGTGTGGTGCGGTTCTTGTCAAGCGTTTGGCCTAGTTTAAATAGTGGGCAGATGAGAGGAGCCAACCGGCGTTGTGTTGTAAAATGCCAGCCGGCTCGCGGAAGGACTTGATGCCGGCACACGCGCAGATTCAATGGAGGCAGGCGGGGCAGTCTGAAGTCAGTTGCATGAGGCGAGGAGGCGTGTTCAGCCTGGCCTACAGCGAGTGGGGCCCTCTTGGCCAGCGCGCTGGTTCAATGCCTGCGCTATGAGAGGTCGCGTCCATGTCAGAGAAATCACTCCCTCCAGTCCTTTTTTGTTTGGCTATAACAAAATGTCGTTTTCCATTCACATTTTACAAGTAAAATTCATGGACAAACTTTGACCCAAAATACGATGGGGACTAGTAAACCAGGACGGAGGTAGTATTTATGAATTCCATTTTTGCTCCATACCAATCTGCTAAAAACTAGTACTTATAACGCGCCATTGAAAATCGGAACTCTTACCCTGCTAAAAAATGATATTTTAAACATGGCTACTCGATCAATGGCGACTAGCGAGCCACCGCCTCCTGGTCATGCACCTGTGGTCCCAGCCATCAACTCCTACGGATCAAATTATCACGCAAGATGACTATTCCTACAAAGGTGCGCTCCACCATGTACTCGGTACCCGCGCCTGCAGCAATCTTTCACCTAGGGTTTTAGGGTTTATTTCTTTACGGTGCCTTTATGTAACTCTCATGTGTGCGAGATAGCGAGAGACCGAGTGCATACGTGCGCCTCTTCTCTTCGTATATGTACTCCACCGTTTGTCTGGTGTCCAAAAAATTATCAGTAGTAATAATTAGCAATGTGACAATGCGTTGCCACACGATCAAACTAGATTGATACATATTCACCGATTTGATAGAAAAGAGTCTAGTTCTGAAATACGTATATCACTAAAAATATGTTATGTTTCACTCAAAATATATTCATTTGGCGGTTTTTATGAGATAAGAGAGGAATGTGGTTGGTTTCAAGATTCGAGAAGTGGTATATCTCTACTCTTATAAAAAACAGAGTTGGTGATGATGGTGTGCCTGGCATCATGCCATATAGGCCGTCCGATTTATATCTGATGGATAGGAAGAAAAGTATGACAATTTTGCAAAAAGATACCCACACCCCTCTCCACATTTGCAAATAAGGCCTTCCCTCGTTCATCCTTTTCTCCCACAAGATAAACTACTCATACAAATGCATCTTGATGTTCCGTGCAACGCATGGGCATCTTGTTGGTTGTTACAAAAAGCCCATGTGTGTGTGGTGTGTGTGAGAGAGAGGGAGAGGGCAGGAGGACGGAGTGCGTGTGTGAGAAAGGCACAAAGAGTGTGTGTGCGAGAGGTATCACCATAAAATGAGGCGATAGTGTTTCTGTGCACGATCGAGAGGGCGTGTCTCAAGAAGGGACAAAAATGTACATAGATACAAGGAGCGCGAGAGAGACATGTATGAGATACTGGAAGCAAGAGTGTGCGGGTGTACAAACCTATCTGGAGGCTAGTCGATCAATGTTTGCGAGAGCAATATGAGTCGGGGGTGAGAAAGTGAGAGTTTTGTGTGTGAGAGAGAGAGACGGTAGTCGGGAAGGGGAGTGGAAGTAGGAGTTGTGTGTGTGTGTGTGTGTGTGAGAGAGAGAGAGAGAGAGAGAGAAAGGGGGAGAGTTTGTTTGATTAGTAAACAAATGAATAATTTCAGTTTTATAACTAAGATGAAGACGGAATGGAGACCGCAACAAATGTTGTGTATGCGGGAGAGAGTAATTTTAGTGGTAGGAGTCATATCTAGAGAGATATAGGGTGCGTGAGAGAATCCTAGAGAGAAACACAAAGTGAAAGACAAGTGAGAGTGTGTGTGTGGCGGTGAAAAGGAAAGCTTAGGTACCTAGTGATACCAAAGAAGGATAGAGACGTGAGAGATAATGAAAACCGTGTAATGTATAATGATAGGGAGAGTGTGACACTTCTCAAGGGAGATGTCGAGAGACCATGTTTGCGAAAATAGGAGAAACATGAAGTGAGCGTGCGGGTGAGCTGGAGAAACGAGAGTGATAGCTACATGAAGGAGCATGCGCAAGAGATGGATGTGAAAGGAGATTTAAATATTTTGTTGCGTGTATAGAGAATGTCAACATAAAAGGGATTCAAATATTTGAATTTGAGATGATGATACATGTAATTCATACTCAAACCAAAATTGATCTATACACTTTAGTAGAACATAATTTGGTTTAAAAATATTGAATTCAACCTTATGATTTTGAGATCATTGTATTGGTAAATCATATTATATATATAAAGGAGCAAAATTCTTTGTTGTGATTTTGAAAGTATATATAAAAAATGATGTATATAGAATTTTATCCAATAAAAATGGATCCTTCCCGAACAAAAATAGAATACAAACTTGATTCGAATTGAGTTGGCACGGTAGACGTGCACTCTTTCTCTGCAAAAATTTGAACGAAGCACGGAAAGTCGCACCAACTTCCTGATAACCCACAAGTATAGGGGATCATCTATAGCCTTCTTTGATAAATAAGAGTGTCGAACCCAAGGAGAAGCTAAAGGTAGAACAAATATTCCCTCAAGTTCTATCGACCACTAATACAACTCTATGCACGCTTACCAATTGCTTTACCTAGAATAAGTATGAAACTAGAAGTACTTTGTAGGTGTGATAGGATAGGGTTGCAAGATAATAAAGAGCACATAAATAAAATCTAGGGGTTTTTTAGATAAAGACACAGCTAAGTTAGTTTTAGTAGAGAGCTTTTGTCAACAAGAAAGTCATTTGTCCCTAGGCAATCGATAACAAGTACCGGTAATAATTCTGGTAATTTTATATGAGGGAGAGGCATGAGCTAACATACTTTCTCAACTTGGATCATATGCACTTATGATTGGACCCCTAGCAAGCATCTGCAACTACTAAAGATCATTAAGGTCGTGAAACCCAACCATAGCATTAAGTGTCAAGTCCTCTTTACTCCCATACGCCATAACCCACCTACTCGGGTTTAAGCTTCTGTCACTCTCGCAACCCACCATAAGCGAATCATGAACATATTGCAACACTCTACAGCGGGGGCCCCTCACGTTTGCGCGAGAATGGAGGGCACCGTAGGAAAGCACCATAAATAAAATATACAATCATACCAACCAAGATCACGATTAACCCACAGGACAAAACGGATCTACTCAAACATCATACGATAACCATAGATCATTGGGAAATAATATATGGAGTTGAGCACCATGTTTAAGTATAGATTACAGCGGGGAGAATAGGTGTTAAACCACTGCATAGAGGAGGAGAAAGTTGGTTTTGATGGTAGCAAGATTGTTGATGTAGATTGCCGTCACGATCCTAGCCCCGGGGGCACTCCGGCGCCACCGGGAGAGAGGGGGAGAGAGCCCCCCTCCTTCTTCTTCTTCCTTGGCCTCCCCCCTATATGGGAGGAGAGTTCCCCCTCTGTTCCTTGGTCTCCATGGCGGCGGAGGGGCGGGAGCCCCTCCGAGATTGGATCTCCTTCTCTGTTCTCTTCTGTTTCGCGTTCCCCAGATCTGGCCAAAAACCGTTTCCTATGTTCCCGGAGATCCGTAACTCCAATTGCGTTGAGATTTTAACACGATTTTTTTCCAGATATAAGCTTCCTTGCGCCCGAATTAGAGCTCCAACCGATGTACGAGGTGAGCACAACCCACCACCACGCACCTGGCTCAGGGGTGGTGCGCTGATGTCTTGTGCCCTGTGTGGGCCTACATTTGCGGTGACTCCAACTCCCAAAAATCACATATATTCCAAAATAATTCTCTGTGAAATTTTATTGCATTTGGACTTCATTTGATATGGATTTTCTGCAATAAAAAAACATGCAAAAACAGGAACTGGCACTGGGCACTGGATCAATAAGTTAGTCCAATAAATCATATAAAAAGTTGCTAAAATATATGAAAGTTGTATAATATTGGCATGAAACAATCAAAAATTATAGATACGACGGAGACGTATGAGCATCCCCAAGCTTAATTCCTGCTCGTCCTCGAGCAGGTAAATGATAAAAAAGATAATTTTTTATGTGGAATGCTAGCAAGCATAAACTTGATCATATGTCTAGTCATGGCATGAATATTAAGACATAAGTGATTCAAAGCAATAGTCTATAATTTGACATAAAGACATAAACACTCAGGCGTCCCAACAAACAATCATGTCTTTCAAAATACCAACGCTAAAGAAAGCTATCCCTACAAAATCATATATTCTTGTCATGCTTTGTCTTCTTAACACAAAGTATTTATCATGCACAACCCCGATGACAAGCCGAGCAATTGGTTTATACTTTTTAACGCGCTTCAGGTTTTTCAACCCTCACGCAATACATGAGCACAGGCCATGGATATAGCACTATGGGTGGAATAGAGTATGATGATAGGGGTAAATATAAAGAAGACAAAAAAGTAAGAAAGTCTCACATCGACGCGGCTAACCAATAGGCTGTGGAGATTCCCATCAATTGAGATCAATGTGAGGAGTAGGGATTGCCATGCAACGAATGCACTAAGAGTTATAAGTGTATGAAAGCTCAATATGAAAACTAAGTGGGTGTGCATCTAATCCTATAATAAAAAATTCCCACTGGTATATGAAAGTGACAACATAGGAGACTCTCCATATGAAAAACATGGTGCTACTTTGAAGCACAAGTGTAGTAAAGGATACTAACAATGCCCCTTCTCTCTTTGTTTTTTTTTTCTTTTTTTCTTTCTTTCTTTTTCTTTCTTTTCTTTTTTCCTTTTTTCATTTTTCTCTCATTGTCCGGAGTCTCATGCCGACTTGTGGGGGAATTATAGTCTCCATCATCCATTCCTCACTAGGGCACTGCTCTAAAAATGAATAATGATGATCATCACACTTCTATTTACTTATAACTCAAAAGAAATAAAAATTACAACTCGATACCTATGACAAACTAGGACTCTATATGAATGCCTCTGGCAATGTACCAGGATGTGCAATGATCTAGCGTAACATGTATGAAAAATGATGAACGGTGGCTGAGCCACAATTACTATGTCAGCTATATGATCATGCAAAGCAATATACAATGAATGCTCAAGTCATCAAATGGAAGCGGTGGAAGTTGCATGGCAATATATCTCGGAATGGCCATGGAAAAGCCATAATAGGTAGGTATGGTGGCTGTTTTGAGGAAGATATAATAAGGCTTATGTGTGATAGAGCGTATCATATCATGGGGTTTGGATGCACCTGCGAAGTTTGCACCACAACTTGATATTAGAAGGGGCAATGCACGGTACCGTAGAGGCTAGCAAATTGCGAAAATGTAAGAGTGCGTATAATCCATGGACTCACAATAGTCATAAAGAACTCATATACTTATTGAAAAAGTTTATTAGCCCTCGAAGCAAAGTACTACTACGCATGCCCCTAGGGGGATAGATTGGTATGAAAAGACCATCGCTCATCCCCGACCGCCACTCATAAGGAAGACAAACAATAATAAAATCATGCTCCAACTTCATAGCATAACGAGAGACTATACGTGCATGCTTCGAGAATCACAAACCTTAACACCAACCATTTACCAGTACCTCCCACATATTATCATCTCTATATCGCAAAATTATTGCAAGGAATCAAACATATCATATTCAGTGATCCATAAGTTTTATGTAGGATTTTATGACTAACCATGCAAGTGACCAATCCTTTTGACTCTCTAAATAGATATAAGTGAAGCATGAGAGTTTAATTCTTTCTACAAAAGACCATTCTCTAATAAATATAAGTGAAGCAAGAGAGCATTCTACAAACAACGGTTTTCTATGTGAAGAGAAACAGGCAATCCAAACTTCAAATGATATAGGTGAAGCACATGAAGCATTCTATAAAGCCATACTAAAAAGATATAAGTGAAGTGCAATGAGCATTTTATCAATCAACCATGGACTATCTCATACCAGCATGGTGCATAAAGAAAAATGAAAAGTAAATGCAAAAGACGCTCCAAGATTTGCACATATCACATGAACGAAACGAATCCGAAAACATATCGATACTTGTTGAAGAAAGATGGGATGCCTTCTGGGGCATCCCCAAGCTTAGACGCTTGAGTCTCCTTGAATATTTACTTGGGGTACCTTGGGCATCCCCAAGCTTGAGCTCTTGCCTCTCCTCCTTCTCCTCACATCGAGACCTCCTCGATCTTCGAACTCTTCATCCACACAAAACTTAACCAAACTTTTAGTGGCGCGGTTAGTGAATATGGCAATGAAATCCCATCATGTACTGCTGTAACATTATTGTATAATTATAAACAAACAATACCCACTGTATGCACTCACAATCCTATGGCCCCAAGTCAAGGAGGCTTCAACAAGAATTCAAAAATACGCAAATAATGAAGCTATAACAGCAATATGTGAAAACAGGACAGTCTGTAAAGATTTGAACATCCACCACACTTCTGTAACTATACAAATTCTGAAAAATTTAAGAAAAACAAACAATTTGTGTAGAAAGACGGTGCAAAAACTTTCAGAACCGTTTGACATTCCAGTAAAAACTGTAAAATCGCGCACTACTGCCAAAGTTTATGTTTTGCACTGCACAAACCAACAAGCAATTTAAACATCCTAAAGGCAAATCTTGGCACATTATTTTATAATACAATGGAATTGTACAAGGGGATAATTATTTTTGTTGATAAGTTTCTGCAATTAAGATTCACAAAGTTTCCATGAGCATGAACAAAGTTCAAGGACGCCCCCCCCCCACTTTCACAATGCTCGTCTCTCTCACTTTCGCTTTTCTTTTTGTGAAGTTTTAAGGTTCCCGCCTATATTTTTTGTTTTTAAACTATATAAAAGCACTCAAAAGAAATAAATGACTCCCTAAAACTTCCGGGTTGTCTCCCTGGAAGCGCTTTCTTTAAAGCCATTAAGCTAGGCATAAATTGCTCAAGTAATGGATCCACCCGGATCCCAAGGTATATCAAAGCTAATTTGAATCAACAATGATTTAGCATTTATTAGTGAGCACAAAGCAACATATATAATGCAATGACAAAGTCTAACTTTCTTCCTATGCATCGGCATGTCATACAAGAACAATTCATGCACATCAAGTAAATGTCAATACATAGCATAAGCAGTTTCCTGCAATTTTACCGTGTTGGAAACATAGGGAGCTGGAGATATAGTTCCTCTCTCATAATAATTGCAAGCAGGAGCAGCAAGCACATGCATATTATATTTATCAAAATCATCATGTGCAACGGCAAAAGGCAACCCATCAATGTAATCCTTAATAAGAGCGAACTTCTCCGATATAGTGTAGTTGGGAGAATCCAAAAAGATAATAGGACTATCATGTGTGTGTGCAATAGCAACAATGTCATTCTTAACATAAGGAACTATAGCAATTTCATATCCATAAGCACAATTCATATTGGCATCTTGGCCACAAGCATAACAAGCATCAAGTTCATCAAAAAGGGATATTTCAAATGAATCAACGGGATCATAGCAATTATCATAGCATTCATCCTTCGGTAAGAATGAAGGGACATTAAACAATGTATGAGTTGGAGGGTTACTCTCATTAGAAGGTGGGCACGGGTAGCTAATCCGCTCTTCCTCTATTTGTTCTTCGCTCTCCTCGTCATCTTTTTCATCCAATGACCTCATAGTTTCATCAATTTCTTCTTCCATAGACTCCTGCAAAATATTATTCTCTTCTTGGACAGCGGAGACTCTCTCAATAAATTCATCAATATCAGAATTATATTTATAATTATCATAGCAATATTTAAGTATGGCAAAATTTTCAGGTCTATAAACATCATCATCAAAAGCTTCATACTTTTCAAACAAAGATTCAATTTCATAAGCACCCTTAAAAGCAACAAATTCTTCTATTCTTTCCACATCATAGTAATCATATCTACCATTAGCATAAGAAGCTAAGGTTTCATTATCATTAAATTTGCATGAAAAGGAAAGATGTGGAGCGTTCATCAAAGAGTAATAAGTATAATCATATCTCAAGCATAGCTCCCGAGCATACCAATGCAACATATGAATTTGATACCATAACAATTTCCCTTTTTTTGAATATTTACTATAGGGTAAAAACCCCACTGCCCTTTATTGCAGCCTGAAAGAAAAGAACTGTATAGAGAAAGAAAGAGATTACAACCCTAAACTAAAGGTTAAGAAAAACTTACAATTACATGAGGGAGTTAACCAATCTACAAGCCTAGACTTATATCTATCCTTAAACCTATGTGACAGGAGAAGAATGTCATGTACAAAACTGCCCCTCCAGGCAGCAAAAGTAGCCTGACTCCCCTGAAAGTTCTCCCATTTCTCAGAATCCATATATTCCAAGCAGCTGTGAGCATAACTTCAAAGAAGAAAGGATGCCCAAATCTCTGCCTTGCTTGAGATATACTTTGCTGAATAGTAGAACCATGTGACCAATCGATCTGCAGGTAGTTCCAAACCATGGCACTATAATTACAACCAAATAAAAGATGAGCCATGTCCTCCCAAACAAAGGCATTATAGATAACACATAGATTATCAGCCGTAGGGGACCTCCAGTGTCTGCAGACCAGCATGTCCTTTGTGTTGAGCCTGTCAAAAAATAGGAGCCAGCCAAAAACCTTAATTTTCATAGTACATCTGCTCTGCCAAAGCCACCTGCAAGGTTGAATAGTTGGGAGGTGTGTATGCATGATGTCATAGAAGCTCTTCGCAGAAAACTGTCCAGATTTACCAGGCCAAATCCAAACATCAGGCAATGTTGGATCTCTTTGAATATTGAACAACCATCCTTCCAAGGTTTCCAATTCTGCTGCTGCCTGCTGAGAAATTGGTAGATGAAACATGGAGTACAAATCCTGAGTTTGTAAGAACTCCCTGACAGAAACCTTATCATCCAAAACAAAAGAGAAAAGCCTTGGTAATCTGAGGCTAAGTGGTCTTGAAGAGCTACCTACATTCCAAGCATCCGGCTAAAAGAGAGCAGAATCACCCATATTAACTTGCACTGAAGCAATTGACCTATATGTGTTAGCAATCTTGAGAATGTCTTTCCACCAAAAGGAGCCAGTTAGAACTATTGCATGGGGCACCACTCCATCATAATAACTATCCCAAATCAATTGGACCCAGGGAACCTGCTGCTTGTTGTAGAACTTATGCATTTGCTTGAGAAGCAGACCTTGGTTCTGAACATTACTCCCTAAAGTATTCACGTTGATCCAACATTACTCCCATTATATAGTTGAATGGGGTTTTCTCAGGATTATCAAAGTAGTGCATAATATCTTTCACATCACGAGCATCGAGGGTTTTACGAGGTTCCCTATCTCCATGAGTAGCAAGTACAACTATTTTTTTTTTGTTTCATGTTCCATATTCATAACTAGAGATAGAGAACAACCTAGAACAGAAAATAAAAACTACTTAGTGATAAAGCAAACAAGCACACACGAGATTATTCACCACACGCTATTGCTCCCCGGCAACGGCGCCAGAAAAAGGACATGATAACCCACAAGTATAGGGGATCGTTTGTAGCCTTCTTCGATAAATAAGAGTGTCGAACCCAACAAGGAGCTAAAGGTAGAAAAAATATTCCCTCAAGTTGTATCGACCACCGATGCAACTCTACGCGCGCTTACCGTTTGCTTTACCTAGAACAAGTATGAAACTAGAAGTACTTTGTAAGTGTGATAGGATAGGTTTGCAAGATAATAAAGAGCACGTAAATAAAATCTAGGGGCTGTTTAGATAAAGACACGACTAAGTTAGTTTTAGTAGAGAGCTTTTGTCAACAAGAAAGTCATTTGTCCCTAGGCAATTGATAACAAGTACCGGTAAGCATTCTTGTAATTTTATATGAGGGAGAGGCATGAGCTAACATAATTTATCTACTTGGATCATATGAACTTATGATTGGACCCCTAGCAAGCATCTTCAACTACTAAATATCATTAAGGCCGTGAAACCCAACCATAGCATTAAGTATCAAGTCCTCTTTACTCCCATACGCCATAACCCACCTACTCAGGTTCAAGCTTCTGTCACTCTCGCCACCCACCATAAGAGAATCATGAACATATTGCAACACCCTACAGTGAGGGACCCTCACATTTACAGAGGACAGAGGGCACTGGAGGACAGCACCATAAATATAATATACAACCATACCAACCAAGATCACGATTAACCCACAGGACAAAACGGATCTACTCAAACATCATAGGATAACCATAGATCATTGGGAAATAATATATGGAGTTGAGGACCATGTTTAAGTATAGATTACAGCGGGGAGAAGAGGTGTTGCACCGCTGCATAGAGGGGGAGAAAGTTGGTGTTGACGGTAGCAATATTGTTGATGTAGATCGCCATCACGATCCTAGCCCCAGCGCCACCAGGAGAGAGGGGGTGAGAGCCCCCCACCTTCTTCTTCTTCTTCCTTGGCCTCCCCCCTAGATGTGAGGAGAGTTCCCCCTCTGGTCCTTGGTCTCCATGGCGGTGGAGGGGCGGGAGCCCCTCCGAGATTGGATCTCCCTCTCTGTTCTCTTCTGTTTCGCATTCCCCAGATCTGGCCGAAAACCGTTTCTTATATTCCCGGAGATCCGTAACTCCGATTGCGCTGAGATTTTAACACGTTTTTTTCCGGATATAAGCTTCATTGCGCCCGAAGTAGAGCTCCAACTAACATATGAGGTGATCACAACCCACCACCACGCACCTGGCTCAGGGGTGGTGCGCTAGTGTCTTATGCCTTGTGTGGGCCTCCGTTTGCGGTGATTCCAACTCCCAAAAATCACATATATTCAAAAATAATTTTCCGTGAATTTTATTGCATTTAGACTACGTTTGATATGGGTTTTCGATGATACAAAAAAGATGCAAAAAAACTGGAACTGGCACTGGGCACTGGATCAATAAGTTAGTCCAATAAATCGTATAAAAAGTTGCCACAAATATATGAAAGTTGTATAATATTGGCATGAAACAATCAAAAATTATAGATACGACGGAGTCGTATCATTGCCCGAAACCAAAATCTGTGAGATGTTAATTACTGCCTATCCCTGACACGCAAAGCCTATCGGCTCGATTTCTATAGGTTTCGATAGGGGTAGGCTTGTAATTTCACTCAAACATAACATAACCACCTCCGCCTCTCACCTCCCTGGATTCATACACAGCGGGCGCCAAAACACAGTTTCTCCTTGGCCGAAATCGCCTCTGACCTCCATCCCTGATTCATACATGGTGGGCACCAAAACAAACTCTCGTTGGCAGAAATCTCCGTCAGCAAATATTCGGCGTATGCGAGATTACCATCCTATCCCCAACCGACTAATATTGTTGTGATCTAGGAAATTTCAAATGGGGGCTAAGTTTGTAAATTTCCTTGCATTTCAGACAAGCGCGCCCTTAATACATGGTTCCCCCCTTGCTCTCTCCGTCCATTTCCCCATTCGTACTCCGTGGGCGCCAAAACACCCTCTCCACCCCAGCCTCCTCTGTCCGCCACCACATCCACCGCCGTCCTCCTCCACCATGTCAGAGTTGATACCTCGACGCCGTCGTCCATTACAAGAGATCGACCTCTCTCATCCATGGCTTCGGACCCGGATCCTTGCATCTCGTCCTCTCGCTTCATCCCCGGCGCCGCTCCTACGACCGTCTCGTCCAACGCGTCGGGATATTTCCCCCGCCGCCACCGTCTACCCTCCTAGATCTGCTTTCACGTCGCCTGTGGTGTCAAAACCGGCGGATCTCGGGTAGGGGGTCCCGAACTGTGCGTCTAGGATCGATGGTCACAGGAGACAGGGGACACGATGTTTACCCAAGTTCGGGCCCTCTCTATGGAGGTAATACCCTACTTCTTGCTTGATTGATCTTGATGAATATGAGTATTACAAGAGTTGATCTACCATGAGATTGTAATGGCTAAACCCTAGAAGTCTAGCCTATATGACTATGGTAATGAATATATCCTTTCCGGACTAACCCCTCCAGTTTATATAGACACTGGGAGGATCTAGGGTTTACATAGAATCGGTTACATAAGAAGGAATCTTCATAATCGGTGGCCAAGCTTGCCTTCCACGCCAAGTAGAGTCCAATCCGGACACGGGTACAGTCTTCGGCCTTCATGTCTTCACAGCCCATCAGTCCGGCCCATGGATAACAGGCCGGACGCCCGAGGACCCCTTAGTCCAGGACTCCCTTAGTAGCCCCTGAACCTTGCTTCAATGACGAGGAGTCCGGCGTGCAGATTGTCTTCGACATTGCAAGGCGGGTTCCCCATTTTCCGAACTCCAAGATAGCATTCGTATGTGATGATAGTATCTGGACCTGTCACACACACCATACAAAACTGTAGAGAGAATATATTTTTACACGAGTTCCCTCCGCTGACAATTTTTTCGCAGCATGACATTACGTCTGACCGGTCATAATTTCGAACCATTTCTCTTCTGCTGCTCCATGTTTCGAGACGTGGTTGCTATGGGCACGTCTTGTCAAAGCAGAGATCGTGTCCCCTTATCACGGGATTCTCATCAATGCGGGCGTGGTTAACCCTACCGTGTCGTTTATACGGCCCTTGGGAATAGGCAAATCTTAAGGCAAGTGAGGAGGCGCTTGACATTCATGGCCTTTATAAGGGGATAAGGATTCCCTCTTCCTCTCTTTGGCCTTCTCTCTGTCTCCATCTTTCCAATCTCGAGCTCCAGCACCCAAGTGAAAGGATCGAGAAGAGGTGTCTAGAGGGGGGTGATTAGACACTAAGTGCTAAAAGTTGCAGTTTTTAATTTCTTTAAGTTGAAGTGGAGTTTTGGCACAAGTTTAACAAACACAATACATATCAAGCAAGCATGCGAGGAGTATATGAGCAGCGGAAAGTAAAGCATGCAACTTGCAAGAATTTAAAGGGAAGGGTTTGGAGAATTCAAACGCAATTGGAGACACGGATGTTTTTGTCGTGGTTCCGATAGGTGGTGTTATCGTATATCCATGTTAGTCCTGGCCATCTCAGGACCGGCCCTGTCGGCCCACCCAGGCCCGGCCCTAAAATCTAGGGCCTAGGACCGATGGGCTTGCCGGTGGGCCGGGCTTGGGCCTGAGTTTGGAGCCCACCAGCAGGGCCTGGACGGGCTTGGGCTTGGCATATTGGCATTTTAAGGAAGAGGCCCGGCACACGGACCTAAGCCCTAAGGGATTTTCAGGGCTTTTTACCAGATGGGCTGGGCTTGGGCTTGAAAAGTAGGCCCGATGGTAGGGCCTGGGAGGGCCTGGGCCTTGGTTTTTTGCCGTGGGCTTTTTCAGGCCCGGCCCAGCCCATGGCCAGATATAATCCATGTTGATGGAGACTTCAACCCACGAAGGGTAACGGTTGCGCGAGTCCACGGAGGGCTCCACCCATGAAGGGTCCATGAAGAAGCAACCTTGTCTACCCACGGAGGACTTGCCTCACTAGCGGTAGATCTTCACGAAGTAGGCGATCTCCTTGCCCTTACAAACTCTTTGGTTCAACTCCACAATCTTGTCGGAGGCTCCCAAGTGACACCTAGCCAATCTAGGAGACACCACTCTCCAAGAAGTAACAAATGGTGTGTTGATGATGAACTCCTTGCTCTTGTGCTTCAAATGATAGTCTCCCCAAAACTCAACTCTCTCTCACGGGATTTGGATTTGGTGGAAAGAAGATTTGAGTGGAAAGCAACTTGGGGAAGGCTAGAGATCAAGATTCATATGGTGGGAATGGAATATCTTGGCCTCAACACATGAGTAGGTGGTGCCTCTCAGAAAATGTGTATTTGAAGTGTAGATATGTTCTGATGGCTCTCTCCACGAATGAAGAGTGGGTGGAGGGGTATCTATAGACTCCACACAAAATCTAACCGTTACACGCAATTTACCAATCTCGATGAGACTGAATTGAGAAACTCGGTCAAACCGATTTAGCAAACCTAGTGACCATTAGGATTTTTGATGGGACCAACATGCAACTCGGTAGGACCGATATGGTTAGGGTTAGGGCATAACGTAATCTCGGTGTGACCGATTACACAAACTCGGTGGGACCGATTTTGGTAATAAGCTTAACCAGAGAGTTGGTCAGGCAAACTCGGTGAGACCGATTACACAAACTCGGTGGAACCGATTTTGGTAATAAGTTGACCAGAGAGTTTGCATTGTAATCTCGGTAGTACCGATTGCTCAATCTCGGTGAGACCGATATTGGTAATGGACATACACAGAGAGATTACAATCCCATCTCGATGAGACCGAGATCCCTATCAGTGAAACCGATTTGCCTAGGGTTTGTGGCAGTGGCTATGACAACTGAACTCGGTGGCGCCGGATAGACAGAATCAGTGGGGCCGAGTTTGACTTTTGGTTTAGGTCATATGTGGATGTGGGAAGGTAGTTGAGGGTTTTGGAGCATATCACTAAGCACTTTGAGCAAGCAAGCCATTAAGCAACACCTCATCCCCTCTTGATAGTATTGGCTTTTCCTATAGACTCAATGTGATCTTGGATCACTGAAATAGAAAATGTAGAGTCTTGTACTTGAAGCTTGAGCCAATCCTTTGTCCTTAGCATCTTGAAGGGGTTCCACATCCTTTAGTCCATGCCACTTAATTTGTTGAACTTTTCTGAAACATACTAGGTAAAAGTATTAGTCCAACAAGAGATATGGTGGCATTAATTACCAAAATCACCCAGGGAGCACTTGTGCTTTCAATCTCCCCCTTTTTGGTAATTGATGGCAACATACATCAAAGATTTAGATAAAGATAAAGAGAATAGCAAGTAAAGCTTTGGAAAGACATGTAACATGCATAGGCTCCCCCTACATGTATGCAATCATGTGAATATGGAATATAGAAGCATGTGAGAGCATAACCATGACAGAGTAGGCAACGTGTTACATGTATCTTGCTATATGCATCAGAGCAAAAGATATGAATATGGGAAATGTACCTTCATGCCCATGAGTCCTTCTTGCAAACAGTATGTACATCAGCAAGAGTTTCTCATACACATGACTATGATGCATATACTTACCTTGTGGTCTTGAGTTGTCTAGGATGGGATGAACCTGCGTAAACAAGGTTAGATAACACAGATGCACCTATTAGCTAGAGCAAACAAAAGAAACCACAAGAGTACCAAGACTGGGATGACATGTAGAGTGCGTACAGAGTACCACGATAGATATTGACATGTCCCCAAAGAGAAAGATATGCAATGAATTTGATAATTTTCTTTCCCTTGGATGTCTTGCTCCCCCTGAATCTAGCATGGGATACTGGGAGAAGATAGGGAAGAGAAAATCAAAGCTCAAAGAAACAAATGAACAGAGCTAATGCAAATACGCACATATGAACATGTCTTTCCCCCAAGAAGACATGTGGCATCTCTCCTCTTGAACATCAAGCATATGGGATCCTTGAAGATTACTCTTTCCTGGAGTATTCCCTCCCTTAGAGATCTCTCCCCCTAGAGATATGATTAAGCTTTGATGTGATCTCTCTCTCCCCCTTTGATATCAATTTCCAAGAAGGGTCTTCTGGAATTTATTGTGAATGGGTTTGGTCCTTGAATCACAGTACAAAGCATTTAGGTAAATGAGATACTTGCAGAGGACAAGATTCATTGAGTGGAGCTGGATCAAGAATAAAGCAGAAATAAATGGCAAAATTCTTTTCCTGTAGTGAAATCGGTGTCACTGAGTTGTTTGCTTCGGTTGCTCCAAAAATCTTCAGCTAGACCGGAGACATGAAACCGGTGGAACCGAGTTCATCATAGAGAATAACACTTGTCACCTTAGCTCACTAGACAAATAAGATCTCACAAAGATTTGCAATGAATTGGATGCAGAAAATGCAGAAAAAAAAGCAAAGAAAAGAAACTAAAAAGATTTAGATGAAGTTGAAAGGGGAAACAAATATGCATGGGACAAATACAAAAGCACAGAAAAGAACACAAGAGAACTTCGTCTAGAGTTGGGCGGTGACAAAGTCACCTATGTTAGAGTATATTGACTTAGGAGTCAAGTGAGATCACTTGATCATAGGACATACTCATCGTTTAAGCTCAAAATGGGTTTACCATTTTTCGTTTAAGCATCTTGATGTATTCACATCTTGTCGAGTTGCTTTGACTCATGACTTGGAGCAAAGCTTCTCGAAGATGGAATAACATACCTTGGGTGGCAGTGTTGATCGTGATCATGTAGTTGAACTTGTGCGGGTTGCTCAAGGTTGATGTAGCTCATCAAGAGTTGGGAGCACCATTTGGATTTTGAGTTCATCTACCTACATGGGTTAGTTTTTCGCAAGGAAGAGAACTTGTGTATCCAACAACACCATCATGAAACTCAACATAGAATTTGTCAAAGGATATGTTTGAATGGTTTCGTGCTTGCTTGTCTTCAACCACAATTGTGTAGAGACTTGGTGTGGGTACCCCGACTCATAAGTCGTGATCACCGAATGCACGTGTACAGTGATCCCAGAGATCAATGCTCATTGAACACATAGAAGCTGAATAACAAGAGTCTTACATCCATACATACCGTATTACACAAGTAGGACCATTATGGTCAAGTCTTGAGAATAACATTGCAGCGGAAAACTTCGTCGATGACTTGGACCCATGCCATCTGCCTTAACCCTACAGGCATTCTGACTGGGAAGCGTCCTAGATCGCATGTTTGTCACCGATGTATTCTTCTTCATATCGTGTTCTTTCATGCCTGGCCAATAAAATAACCAGTGGCAAGCCAATGAGTACTTTGAATGTACTCGCAAGCAACCCATGTTTTGGTTCAAGGTACAACAATGCATGATATAGGTAAATTTTTGCGGAAAGCTAGTTTTGAGTGCAATGACATGTTCAACAACTTGTAAGACATGCATCAGGAGAATTCAAGTAACCATGAGGACAGGTTACAGATATCAACATAAATAGAGTGGGCTCCAACCCAACTCATTCATGTCAAGTCCTTTGACTTGACCCAAGTAGCTCTTCCCACACACACTGGTTTGTAAACAAGTGGACGTAGCCCAAGAGCAGTTACCCAACTGTCCTTGACCGTGGACACGGCTATTCGAATAGTTTTACACTCTGCAGAGGTTGCACACTTTACCCACAAGATCCGGGGAACTTCCATGTCATCCACGACCCGCGGTACCTCAAGTACCCGGGGTAAGCACCCGATCACTATCTTTCCCTAGACGACACTAACATGGAGTCCACTCGTTGTTCTGTATCCTCACGATGTACATCATACGTGACTCGCTCGAGATCGTAACATCCGAGAGGGGACACAACGGTGTATCCGGTGCCGTGTGAAAACAGTCATGGCCGCCCTACCTGGCACGACCCCGTCCCGAGAGAGAGCACCAACTCTCCCCCGTCACTAGTAATGCGGGCTCCAAGCTAGTATCGACCTAGGTAATCAATAATGCCCTTTCCCATATAAGGGTAGAGTGGTTGCGCATGTATGGTTGGAATAACGGTCGCAACTTAAACCAATCCATTTTGGAAAACAACACACACTTGTCTCGGTACACCACCTCGTCATCAAGTGGTTACCCAACTCATCATCTCCCTCGGGCATAAGTGGCACCCGATGGGGTTTTCGAAAAGTCCTTTGAAAATACTTTGTCTCCATCACCATGCATATTCCCGTCCCTTTTTGCGTAGCACTACTTTAGCATCCTATCTACTCCCACCTGCATAACCCTCATAAGGAGGTAGGGTCATGCACAATGCAAGTATCAACGAGGAAGTAACGGAGGCAACCCATCAAAGTGGCTATCACCTCATCATGATTCCGTTGCAACAACAATAAAGTGCTATATGACATGCATAAAAAGGTTTCATAAACATGGTCAAAGGGCTGCTTGCCTGGTTTAAGAGAGTCTTGAGATCTTCTGGTCCTTCTCCAAGTACTCCGTCTACTTCGTCAACTAACGTCGAAACAATCATAATAAGCAACACAACAAGGCAGAAAATAAAAGTGCTCTAAAAATATGAAGTTAATTTTTATTGGATTCCCCTGGTCATATGAGGAATGACCAAAGTGGTTTCATTGGAAGTGGATCAATGAATATTTCTAAACATTTCGATATGATGGAATCAAGGGTTTTATGGGATTGCAAGAAGTGTACAGAAACATATTTTTGAAAATTGAGCAAAGGCACCCATTTAACAAAGGATGATTTTAGAAGCATCTAGGAGTTGGTTTCACTGGATTTGGAGTTCAAATGAAATTCCTATGAATTTGCAAAGTTGATAAATATGAAGAAATGGCTCAATAATTTATGTCGTACAGAAAGTATTATTAAAAATGTTCATAAACTAAGTTATGAACTTAGAAACATCTGGAAATTTGAATCATAGCATTTGGATTAAATTTGAGCCCTCTATGATTTTACAAAGTTTATGATAGAAATGGAAAAATGGGATTTGATAATTATTTGTGAAAGAAATATTTCTGGGAAAATGTGCAAATAGCACCATTAGATAGGGCATGAATTTAGAAACATTTAGAAACTTGAATCATCAAGTTTGGAGTTAATTTGAATTATTTATGGATTTTACAAATTATATAGAAAAGAAAAAGGAAGAAAGGGAGTCAACCTTATAAAGCGCACTGGGCGAAGCCCAGCTAAACAGCGCCTACTGGGCTCGGCCCAGTGGCTCAGCTGCGCGAGGGAGGAGGTGACGCCGAAGGCGCACTGCAGGAAGGCGCCACCCAGCGGGGCAAGCGGATCGGCCCGAAGCCGTTTCCACTTAACCCGACTGGTGGGCTGGCTCAGTCGCCTCTGCCGCTGACGGGCGGGCCACCATGCCAGCTGGCGGGGTGGTCGTCCTCTACCTCCAGCTCGAGGCAGAGCAGGGGAGGCAGAGCGCACGCCGGCGCTCGTCCGGCGATAGCCGGCGCCTCCGGCCGTCTCCCGCGGCGCTCCGCCTATGGGCGAGCTCAGCGCGGAGCGGCGCATCCGCTGGTGTAGGTCACGGCCACCGGAGGGGGCTGAGGTGACCGCAACTTTGACAGTGGCGGGGGAGGTCATCGGCCATCCGTGGCTCTCGGCGTTCGAGCATCCCCGCGACGGTTCAAGGAGGTGGGGAGGTTCGCCGGACCACGGGGAGTCTCTGTGTGGAGGAAAGGGAGGGAGGTGAGCTCGGCATTGCTCGAATTTGAGCAAGCCGAAGCGGCGGCCATGCGGTGGTAGGAGGAGAAGGGAGGCACGGGAGGAGGATCTGGATGCTCTAGGAGGTCGCTGGGGGGAAGAGAGAGCGAACGGTGCCCAGAGGTGGGACTCGGGATGGTCGTTTAAGGCGAGGTGACGGTGCACCATGGACGAGTGCGCCGGCGAGGTCATTGCCGTTGCTAGGGGTCATGGGGGCTCGGGTGTGCGTGTCCGGGGCATTTGTAGAGATGGTCTACGGCCAGGGGAAGGGAGAGAAGGAGAAGGGGAGGGCCAGAGCATCACGCGTGTGAGCTCGGCCATTGGGGCTATCCGGCGGCCGGTGCGCGTGCGAAAGGAGGCAACAGGAGGGAGAAGGAAGAGGGGGCCGATAGTGTTGCGTGTTGTGGACGCCGAGGCGGCCTCAGGGGACACAATTCCGGAGCCCAAGGTCGACGGGAGGCCTTGGAATGGGCGTGCTACAGTGCCGGAGAGCATTGTAGCATGCTCCAGAGCGCGAGCTCTGCATGCCATGGCATTGTTTATGTGCCAGGGGCGTGTCCACTAGTGTATGGGGCTTTGTGGGGTGAGTAAACAAAGTGGCAAAGGCATTGGATGCCATGGAGGGCCACTGGAATGAGGAGGGAGGTGAGAACGGAGGAGAATGCTGCTGTCCAGAAGGGTAAATGGGGGTGTTTCACCCCTCAATCATTGAGCTGAGGCCAGGGAAGAGTTACTGGAGATAGGAGAAGACTAGGAGGGGCTGTGGTAAAAAGTTGAGCTCAAGGAGATTAGTGGAAGAGGTCAAAATGGCATTTTGGAAAAGTGGCAGAAGGTGTTTGTTGTTGGTTTGGGCAAGAAAATGAACTCCATTTGGTATTAGGCTCCATAGGGTCAAATGGCACATATAATTAGGGCCTTCCACCAATTTGGAGCTCATTTGGGCAAAGTGGCCAGTGTAACTTTGGTAAACCCTAGAAATCAACAGAAATGGTTTTACCAAGATTTAGTCATGCAAATCAATTCTCCTTGATGCACCACTTGGTGTAGTGGCCTCATTTGGTCATGTGAACATGCTCACAAAAGTTGGGGTCAAGGAGAGAAAGTTGGTAGTACAAACTTGTTCAAATTTGACTCTGGTCAGAGAGGGTTTTGGGGCACTTTGATCAAGATAACATTCTCTCCAACTTGTGCCATTTGGTCTAGAGGCATTATTACACCATTTGAGCATGTGCACCAAGTTTGAGAGCATTTGGACATGTTTGACATTGCAAAAATGTTCAAACTTGAAAAAGGAAAGTGGTTTTGAGAGGGTTTCATGGGGTTATACATCTCTCCATGACATGGTATTTGGCAAGATCATAAAAAATGTAATATGTGACAAGCTAGAATTTTCTTGGATTTTTATGAAATTATTTCTTGTAGAAATATTTCAAATCCTTGAAATGAGCAGAAATGGTTTTGGGAGGTTTTGTCCAATATTTTGATCATGACCATGTGTTGAAACTCATATATGTGGAAAATATATGTCCATTGAGTCTCCCTAATTTTTCTCAAATATTTTAAAGCTTTTAAATAATTTTAACCTATTTAAGACCATTTTTGGCCTTAAGAAAAAGCCTTTAAATAAAATAGGAAAATAACTTTTAAAATTATATTTTTGTGGTTTCTGGGTAACCTATATCTAATAGGAGTCAAAAATATTTTTGGAAAGATTTTTACTGCCCTTAATTAAGTACTTGCAGTGCAATCCTCAATCAAGGGGTTTTTGGAAGAACTAATTTTTGAAAATACTATTTGGCCAAATTATTTTTGTAATAAAATACTATATTGCACTATACACATGGCATGATCATTGGGAAGAGGTTTTGGATCAAGGAGAAGGAGTATAAGAGTTGGAGGATTTATTTGATTTTAGAGCACTTGCAAACAACTCACAAAAATCAAATCAAGCAAAGTCCAAAACACTCAAAAGTTTTTGTCAAACCACATTTTATCATGATTTATTAGCTTAAGTGTTGTGGCATGAAAATCAGGGTGTGACACTTGGTGATGTAGAGATTGCTCAAGATGTCAGTGAGTTGCAATCTCATAGAATTAGATTCATCCAAGTACCTACAAGGGTTAGATAACATGCAAGATGCAAATTTTCCAAGACATAAGATAATCATCATAGGAGAAATATCAAGGATTAGTCGTAAGCTCAAGTCTTGCATGTATCCAATGGAGTTCCTACTCCAAGTTTGAAGCATCAATGGTGTTCAATTCACCTCTTAACCTGCAAAACACTTTCTCATCAAGTGGTTTAGTGAATATATCCACTAATTGCTTATTGGTGCAAACATGCTTAAGGTTTATGTCACCCTTAGCAACGTGATCTCGAATGAAATGATGACGAACTTCAATATGCTTAGTTCGACAGTGTTGCACGGGATTGTGAGCAATCTTGCTAGCAATTTCATTGTCACAAAGTAATGGAACATGTTTCACATATATCCCATAATCTTTAAGAGTTTGGGTCATCCAAAGCAACTGAGCACAACATGAACCAGCGGCAATGTATTCCGCTTCGGCGGTGGATAAGCATACCGAGTTTTGTTTCTTGGAAGACCAAGGCACAAGATATCTACCAAGGAATTGGCAAGTACCCGAAGTGGACTTTCTATCAACCTTGTCACCGGCATAGTCCGAGTCGGAGTAGCCAACAAGATCAAAGGAAGCCCTCTTTGGATACCAAATGCCAAAATTTGGTGCATGTATTAAGTATCTCACTATCCTCTTCACGGCCTTAAGATGACATTCCTTAGGATCAGCTTGATATCATGCACACATGCACACACTTAGCATGATATCGGGACGTGAAGCACATAGATATAATAATGAACCAATCATAGAGCGATAAACCTTTTGATCAACCGGTTCACCATCTTTGGTCAAATCAAGGTGTCCACTAGTAGGCATGGGTGTAGTCATACCTTTTCATTCTTGCATATTGAACTTCTTGAATAAGTCCTTGGTGTACTTCGTTTGAGAGACAAAGGTACCTTCCTTAGTTTGCTTGATTTGCAAACCAAGAAAGAATTTGAGTTCACTCATCATAGACATCTCAAACTTCTCCTACATTAGCTTCCCAAACTTTTCACTAAAATGAGGATTAGTTGATTCAAATATAATATCATCGACATAAATTTGGCATACAAATAGTTCTCCATTAACCCTTTTAGTAACAAGAGTAGAATCTATTTTTTCAATTTCAAAGCCTTTTTCAATAAGGAACTTGGTCAAGCATTTATACCATGCTCTAGGAGCTTGTTTAATACCATAAAGGGCTTTGTGAAGTTTGTAGACATGATTAGGTTTCTTAGGATTGACAAAGCTGGGAGGTTGCTTAACATAAACTTCCTCCTCAATTTCACCATTTAGAAAAGCACTTTTAATGTCCATTTGGTACAAAGTGATATCATGGTGATTAGCATAAGCAAGTAAGATGCGAATGGACTCAAGTCTAGCAACGGGAGCATATGTCTCACCATAGTCCATACCTTCGACTTGTGTGTAGCCTTGGGCGACAAGACGTGCTTTGTTGTGAACCACTTGTCCATCTTCATCTTTCTTGTTGCGAAACACCCATTTGGTACCGATGATGTTGTGGTTGTTGTCGGGCTTCTCGACCAATGTCCACACTTGATTTCTCTCGAAGTTGTGTAGCTCTTCATGCATAGCGTTTATCCAGTCCGATCCTCCAATGCTTCTTCAACCTTCATAGGTTCAATGCTAGAGATGAATGAGTAGTGTTCACAAAAGTTAGCCAAACGAGTTTTAGAGCGAGTGATTCTCCCGGTTTGGATATCATTGTAGATTTGTTCCACGGGATGATCTTTAGAAATTCTTGCTCGAACTCGTGAAAGCTTTTGCTTGGGTCTTGGTTGAACATCTTCTTCATCTTGTTCTTCTTCTTGGCCTTCTTCATTGTTAGCGTTGTCGTTCTCTTGTCGTGGTGGAGAAGGAGGTTGTTGATGTTCGTCTTGGTGCACTTCCTCCTTTTCTTCATCTTGGTGTGTCCCACTCGTGGATGCTCCCGTATCAAATCTTGGTTCACCTTGTCGTGAGGTAGAAGCTTCCACTTGGATGGACGAGGTACTCTCCTTCATATCCGTTGGACGAATCTTGCCAATAGACAAGTCTTGGATTGCTTCCGAGGGATCTTTGTCTCCTACATCAATTGGCAATTGCTCTACTTGCGAGCTGTTAGATTCATCGAACTTCACATCTACCATTTCTTCAACCTTTCAGGTGAAATTGTTGTAGGCACGGTATGTGTGAGAGTTTGAGCCATAACCAAGTAGGAAACCTTCATGAGACTTAGGAGCAAATTTAGAACGACTATGCTTATCAAGAATGTAGCATTTTGAGCCGAATACTCGAAAGTATCCAACTTGGGGTTTGTTACCGGTGAGGACCTCGTATGCCATCTTGTCGAGTAGCTTGTGAAGATATAAGCGATTTGTTGCATGACAAGCTGTCTCAACCGCTTCCGCCCAAAAGTGTTTTGGCGTCTTGTACTCATGAAGCATCGTTCTTGCCATCTCGATAAGAGTCCGGTTCTTCTTCTCAACGACTCCATTTTGTTGAGGTGTGTACATAGCCGAGAACTCATTTGAAATCCCTACATCGTCAAGAAAGGTGTCCACATTTGCGTTCTTGAACTCTGTTCCGTTGTCACTCCGAACCTTCTTGATCTTCATGGCAAATTGATTTTGGGCCTTCCTAGCAAAGTTTTTGAAGATCTTTTGGACCTGTGATTTGTCATCAAGAAAGAATACCCATGTAAATCTTGAAAAATCATCAACTATGACTAGACCAAATGAGTTACCACCAAGACTTTTGTAGGCATTTGGACCAAAGAGATCCATGTGAAGTAGCTTGAGGGGTCTTCTTGTGGTCATGATGTTCTTAGCGCGATGACTTCCTCCAACTTGTTTCCCTACTTGACAAGCACTACAAATTCTATCCTTGTCAAATATGACATCGTTAACGCCAAGGATATGATTTCCTTTAATGAGTTTGTCAAGGTTTCGCATGCCCACATGGCCTAGCCTTCTGTGCCACAACCAGCCTTTAGAAGATTCAGCAATTAAGCAAGTTCTAGGTTGAGCCTTTTTAGTGAAATCAAAAATGTAAAGATCTCCTCTACGTATACCGATAAAGACCATATTATGATTATCTCTACGAAACACTTGGCAGTCTACTTCAGTAAATAGGACATTGAAGCCGAAATCAGCAAGTCTAGATACTAAAAGTAAGTTGTAGCCAAGAGATTCAACGAGCATGACATTTTGTATGGAGCTATCATGTAAGATGGCCACCTTACCAAGGACAACCACCTTACCCTTTGAATTATCACCAAAAGTGACATACTTTCGAGGGCCGTCGTTTCCAGCAAGCTCACGGAACATGTCTTTATCTCCGCTCATATGATCAGTACATCCACTATCAAGGACCCATTCCTTTCCTCCAGCCATGTAGCCGCAAATATTTTCCATAAGACCAAAGTGTCTCATCGCATCATCGAGATCATAGTCACTGTCATCATCCTCATCATACTATCCATGTTCAACATCATTTTGTGATTGATCAATTCCTAGAGAGGGTAATTCATTAGACAAATGATCATCAGAATGGTCACCTTTATGAATTCTAATAGTTTCGGGTATGATATCGCTAATGATCCCAACATTTCCTATGGCACGCATGAGATTTATAAGCTCAAATAGACAATCACCAAAGCTAGGATCACTAGAATTCAACTTACTCAAAGCAATAGACTTATGGAGAATTTCTTCTAAATTTTTCAAGGAATAATCTGGGAATCGTTCCTCAAGAAATATCCATATAGTATAGGCACAATCAAGAGTACGCAAACAAGCAATAAAATTTTTGGGCAATCCTCTTATGATAAGATTGATGGTTCTAAGATTGCGAATCATGTCAAGATCCTCTTCAGGTGTGGGATGCAAGGGATCAATATGAGGTGCACAAGGGCTAGCAATGTATTTGTTCAAGTGATATTCATTGAAAATCTCAAGCATTTCATTTTTCCACTCATGAAAATATTCTCCATCAAGAATAGGCACTCTATGTCTAAGACTCCCCAAAGTAGACACATCCATCTTCCTCCAAAGGTGTTTAAACCAAGGCAATGGAAACCAATGCTCTGATACCAATTAAAAGGATCGAGAAGAGGTGTCTAGAGGGGGGGGGGGTGATTAGACACTAAGTGCCAAAAGTTGCAGTTTTTAATTTCTTTAAGTTGAAGTGGAGTTTTGGCACAAGTTTAACAAACACAATACATATCAAGCAAGCATGCAAGGAGTATATGAGCAGCGGAAAGTAAAGCATGCAACTTGCAAGAATGTAAAGGGAAGGGTTTGGAGAATTCAAACGCAATTGGAGACACGGATGTTTTACTCGTGGTTCCGATAGGTGGTGCTATTGTACATCCACGTTGATGGAGACTTCAACCCACGAAGGGTAACGGTTGCGCGAGTCCACGGAGGGCTCCACCCACGAAGGGTCCACGAAGAATCAACCTTGTCTATCCCATCATGGCCATCGCCCACGAAGGACTTTCCTCACTAGCGGTAGATCTTCACGAAGTAGGCGATCTCCTTGTCCTTACAAACTCCTTGGTTCAACTCCACAATCTTGTCGGAGGCTTCCAAGTGACACCTAGCCAATCTAGGAGACACCACTCTCCAAGAAGTAACAAATGGTGTGTTGATGATGAAGTCCTTGCTCTTGTGCTTCAAATGATAGTCTCCCCAACACTCAACACTCTCTCATAGGATTTGGATTTGGTGGAAAGAAGATATGAGTGGAAAGCAACTTGGGGAAGGCTAGATATCAAGATTCATATGGTGGGAATGGAATATCTTGGCCTCAACACATGAGTAGGTGGTTCTCTCTCAGAAAATGTGTATTGGAAGTGTAGATATGTTCTGATGGCTCTCTCCACGAATGAAGAGTGGGTGGAGGGGTATATATAGCCTCCACACAAAATCTAACCGTTACACACAATTTACCAATCTCGGTGAGACCGAATTGAGAAACTCGGTCGGACCGATTTAGCAAACCTAGTGACTGTTAGGATTTTCGGTGGGACCGACATGCAACTCGGTAGGACCGATATGGTTAGGGTTAGGGCATAACTTAATCTCGCTGTGACCAATTACACAAACTTGGAGGGACCGATTTTGGTAATAATCTTAACCAGAGAGTTGGTCAGGCAAACTCGGTGAGACCGATTACACAAACTTGGTGGAACCGATTTTGGTAATAAGTTAACCAAAGAGTTTGCATTGTAATCTCGGTAGTACCGATTGCTCAATCTCGGTGAGACCGATATTGCTAATGGACATACACAAAGAGATTACAATCCCATCTCGGTGAGACCGAGATCCCCCTATCGGTGAAACCGATTTGCCTAGGGTTTGTAGCAGTGGCTATGACATCTGAACTCGGTGGCGCCGGATAGAGAGAATCGGTGGGGCTGAGTTTGACTTTTGGTTTAGGTCATATGTGGATGTGGGAAGGTAGTTGAGGGTTTTGGAGCATATCACTAAGCACTTTGAGCAAGCAAGCCATTAAGCAACACCTCATCCCCTCTTGATAGTATTGGCTTTTCCTATAGACTCAATGTGATCTTGGATCACTAAAATAGAAAATGTAGAGTCTTGTACTTGAAGCTTGAGCCAATCCTTTGTCCTTAGCATCTTGAAGGGGTTCCACATCCTTTAGTCCATGCCACTTAATTTGTTGAACTTGTTTGAAACATACTAGGTAAAAGTATTAGTCCAACAAGAGATATGTTGTCATTAATTACCAAAATCACCCAGGGAGCACTTGTGCTTTCACCAAGCTCTCATCTCCTTTCCACTCAAGCAACCATGTTCGGATCCGGAGGTCAGGGCAAGTGGATGGTCTCCTCCGTCAAGGAGGATGACATTACTGAGCTTCGGGCGGCCGGATATGTGGTGAAGGAGATCGTCCACCATCTACCAGCCGAGGGACAGGTCATCCCCATCCCGAAGCCCACCGAGAGGGTAGTATTCATCCCCCGTTTCTTCCGCGGGCTAGGGTTTCCACTCCACCCTTTCGTCCGCGGGCTGATGTATTATTATGGGATAGATTTCCATGATTTGTCCCCGAATTCCTTCCTCAACATATCGGCGTTCATAGTCGTGTGTGTGGCCTTCCTCTATATCCATCCCCACTTCGGGCTGTGGCTCAAAGTCTTCAACGTGAAGCCGAAGGTGGTGAATGTCCAGCACGCGGAGTGCAGAGGAGCCATGGTGAGCAAGTTACCCAATGTCTCCTGGACAAAAGGCACCTTTGTGATGACAGTAAAGGAGTGGCAGAGGAAATGGTTCTACATTACAGAACCCCGCGGCACCACCTGGGCTACGGCTGCCGAATTCCGTTCCGGTGCTCCCATGCGACTCACCTCCTAGGTCGAGAAGAGTCCGGACTGGTGCTCGCCTGATGAGCTGATAGCATTGCAGACGCGCGTCCAGAGCATGATAGCCAAGGATGTCATGCTCGTCGATGTAATCCAGGTGATGCTAGTTAGCCGGATTCTCCCCTGCCAGCGCAGAAGCCGCCCTCTATGGGATTTTAATCCGAAGAAGCATCAAACCCTGGTGAGGCTCTTCAAAACCACCCATGAAGATGCCTGGAAGTTGCTTTTTAAGGGCAACGAGAAGCCTCCGGCCACGGATTCAGACCGTGGTGACGATTGTAAACACCCCGCCAGCAAGGTATGTTATTTCTGACGTATCCTTGACTTAATTGTTTCAAAGATGATGTCTGAGTTTATTATTGCTTTTTCACGACTAGATGGGGAGGGCAAAGCGGATGCAGTGTCCGGCTCCGCTGCCTAAAGAACCGGTCATCCCGCGTCTAGCGAAGATGCTGGTGCAGGCGCCATATAAGGCGTCGGAGAAGAAGGCCAATAAGAAGGCCAAGGGGGCCAAGAGTGGCCCCCGTCGCAAGGGCACTTCGGACGTGACGTCCGAAGACGACGAAGCTCATTCCTCTGTCCCTGAGGACAATGACGAGGAAGAGGAGGAGGAGGAGGAGAACAAACCTTCCCCTGAGGAGAGGAAGAAGAAGAGGGCGGCTTCGGCACGTCTGGAGGAGGAAACGCCCAAGAAGAGGAAGGGCATCCCAGCGGTCAACACCGCGTGGGACGTTGATAGCAGTCCGGAACGACGCCCCTGCACTAAGCCCCAGGCCGCATCGTAAGTGACATGGCTCGCTCGTGCGCACATCCGGCCCTTTCTCTCCATTATCTTGACATGGTTATCTGTAATATTGCAGTCCGGCCCGCGACCTTATCCAGCGATCCTCATATGGAGGTTCGTTGGCTTCGTCAGAGTTGCGAGCATGTCGCCACCGCTTGGTTATTCCCCCGGGGCCAGGGACGACACCGAAGTGTTGTCCCGGAGGACCACTCCGAACCGGGGAGGAGCTCAGGACGCTGTCCGGGAGGCGCCACAAGGCGAGACCTCCACTGCCGGACACATGGGGGAGCCGATCCCCATGGAGATTGGCGAAGAGGGCCACATCCAGTTCGGCCCTCAGCTGCATACGATTCCGGAGACCCATATGGCTCTGGAGTCGGGCGAGCAGCCCCCTTTAAAGGAGGGAGGTGTGCCTCTCCCACCGGTGGCCCCTGTCCATCTAGGGGCGCCCGATAACCGGATGGAGGCGCTACGAGGCGCCTCCATCATGGACGAGCACCGTGTCCTTATGGGTGCGATGATCGAGAAGGTTCAGTCCGCCAAGAGTGGACTGAATGAAGCCTGCAGCAACCTGTTGATAGGTTTCAAGGTAGGAAAGAGAAAAACCCGTGTAGACAGTAGCCCCTGAGACACTGTCCGGTGTTCGGCAAGAAGAATCGGTAGAGGATCAATCTCTTGTTATAGGAGACTAACGTAATATGTATGGATAAGCAGGCGTCGCTGTTGGCCGCAACCTCGCATGTTGCAGAAGTCTCTGAACTGAGGCACAGGCTGGAGCGGACCGAGAACGAGCTCGGCGAGGTTAGGGTTCGGCTCCGGGAGAAGCAAGGTGAGTAACGACTTGCTGTGTGTTCGGAAAGAGTAGGCGCTGTATATTGACCGCAGTGTCATAACATGTGCAGGAGCCGCGACCGAGGTTGAGGCCCTGAGGAAGGCCCTGGACGAGGCCAAGGAGAAGGTTGTCCAGCAGCAAGCCGCCCGTAAGAAGCTCAAGGCCTAGGTCAAAGAAGTCCAACAGGAGCTCCAGGATGTGGTGAAAAAATGCGAGGCCTTGGAGCATGATGCGTCGGTTCAAGGGACCGAACTCACCAAGGCTCGTCAGACCATGGAGACCGCACGGAATGAGGCCCAGGCCGCCCTCCAGGAGATCCAGGAGGCCAAGAAGATCACAACGATTGAGGCATTTAAGATGCAAAGCAAGTATGCGGAGAAGCAATACCTTTTACTAACCCGGGTTCGGAGTTCCCCAGGGGCTTTTGCGGATTTACCATGCAGTGTATCAGATGCCGCGGAGTTCTATCGAGCCAAAGGAGGGGGTTCTATGGAGACGCTATTCTGGTCGCAGTATGCGGCGCCAGAGCATCCCGTGTCCTTCACCGATCAGCTGAAGCAGCTGGTGGAGCTGCATAGGGTGGCCGAACTAGCCATTAAGGATTTAATAATATGGATATGGCCAGCCGAAGCTATGCCAGGCAGCTACTTCGGACTTGTGAGGCGGATGGTGAACACCTGTCCTCGGCTGGACGTCATCAAGCGCTCAGCTTGTATTGAAGGCGCGCACATGGCCTTCGCCCGTTGCAAGATGTGGTGGGTGAAGATGGACGCTGTCGAGGTGACCAGAGGGCCATCGGGGGGCAAGGAGTACCGCACACCCGAAAGGTATTTTGCGGATGTCCTGGAGGGGTCTCGCCTTGCGGCAGCACAATGTTCGCAGGACATTGTATTTGAATAAATGTATTCATGTTTCCCCTGCCTTGTATTATGAAAACAAAGCTTGTTTGCAATATAATTTTGTTATGCTTTAATTGTTTCCTCCTATGCGGTCGTGTTGTATGTAATCTGAGGGTTGGCCAGTCATCGGCTTCTGCCCTCTTGTAGGTAGTACGGAGGTGTTCGGGATGGAATCTAAACAATCTTGATCCAATTATATGGTCCTTGAAGGAGTTGTTTAGCGCAACGAACAAGGCAATCAGACTATGCGGCTTAAACCCCTCGCTTAGCCATAGGAGTTTTATAATAAAGCATGGGCACAACCCTTGGTGTGAACCAGAGTACTCTCAGCATCTGATCGAGAATTACCGATCCTTCGCGTAACGCGGAAAAAATCTCAAACGATTTGTAACCCTCGAACAACTGACCGGCTCTCGTCGTATCATGACAGTCAGTTTACAGCTTTCTCTACTGAGGCGCTCATCTGGTCAAGGCCAGGGCACAAACGCAGTAGTTCTGCCTTTACTACCCTAGCCGATTTAGCGGAACGTAGGGTAGCAAGCACAGGAGCCGGGCAACCCAACTATTGACCAAAGACATGATTCAGAGCAAATGCATATAATGCTAAATTCGGGGTGCCGGATTTATCTTTAAGGAGTGTTCGGACTTTTTTGCCGTATTATTGGGCGATGGGGAGCCCCTGGCGAATATGAAACGTACCAGAGAGTACGGTTGTTAGTAAATAAGTAATTAAAGGAAAACAGAGATAGAACAGACATAGGATCTGGGGCCCTTGAACTTGGATCATGAACTGTTTCCATTATAGTTGGGTTAATGCGTCAAAGCACATTGGTACAAAATAAAGCAATAAGCAACCGGCTATTTGACATGCACAACCAAAAGGTGAGCTGCGTGTGGGTCCGGAAAGCGGATAGAGTAATCGTTGAATTAGCCTCTAGGGCTTCCATTTACGCTTGTGCTCCGTGTCAATCCGGTGTGTTCATCCTTTGACAGGACCATTAATCAAGCCGTCGAAGGAGGCCCGCATGAGAGAACCCTCATCGGGATTGGGACGGAGGCCGAGTTGCTAAACGAGCTCTTGACTAGCCGTGCAGTCCTGCTGAGTGTAGTCCGGACTCTCTTAATGATGTCCAGGGGCTCGGCAGCCAGACTATGATGCTACTTGAGAAGGCCGCTTTGTACCTCTGCTGCTAGGGCGGTGGTGTGCTCCTCTGTCCGGGGGGAGCGTTCTATGATTCCGTTGACTGTTATGACGCCGCGTGGACCGGGCATCTTAAGCTTGAGATAAGCATAGTGAGGCACCGCGTTGAATCTAGCAAACGCGGTTCATCCGAGCAGTGTGTGGTAGCCGCTGCGGAAGGGGACGATATCGAAGATTAACTCTTCGCTTCGGAAGTTGTCCAGAGAACTGAAGACCACCTCCAGCGTGATTGAGCCCGTACAGCGGGCCACAACGCCTGGTATGACTCCTTTAAAGGTAGTCTTTGTGGGTTTGATTCATGAGGGATTAATGCCCATCTTCCGCACTGTATCCTAATAAAGCAGGTTGAGGCTGCTACCACCGTCCATTAGGACTCGGGTTAGGTGAAATTCGTCGATGATTGGGTCGAGGACCAATGCGGCTCAACCGCCATGCCGGATACTAGTGGGGTGATCCCGACAATCGGAGGTGATCCGGAACGACGACCACGGATTGAATTTTGGGGCGACTGGCTCTACCGCGTAGACGTCCCTGAGTGCTCGCTTACGCTCCCTTTTGAGGATGTGTGTAGTGTATATCATGTTCATCGTTTTGACTTGAGGGGGAAATTTCTTCTACCCCTCGGTGTTCGGCTGTCGGGGCTCTTCGTCCTCGTCCTCACTTTGTGATCCCTTTTCTTTGTTTTCGGCATTTAATTTGCCAGCCTGTTTGAAAACCCAACAATCCCTGTTGGCATGGTTGGCTTGTTTGTCTGGGTGCCGTGTATCTGGCATGGACGGTCGAGTATGCGGTCCAGGCTGGAAGGTACCTCATTGTTTCTTTTGTAGGGCTTCTTCTGCTGGCCGGACTTGGAGCCGCTGAATCGGCGCTAACTATGGTGTCATCGGTGTTATCGCCTTTGCTTCGGCGTTTGTGTCTATTGCGCCGGAGCTTGCCGGTGCTATTCTTGGCCTCGGAGGGGCCTGCCTTGCTGGCTATGTTTTTGCTATGAGCTAGCCAGCTGTCCTCACCCGCGCAAAAGCGGGTCATGAGTGCCATAAGGGCTGCCATAGACTTCGGCTTTTCTTGGCCCAGGTGGCGCGCTAGCCATTCGTCACGGATGATGTGTTTGAAGGCCGCTAGGGCCTCGGCATCTGGACAGTCAACGATCTGGTTCTTTTTGGTTAGGAACCTAGTCCAGAATTTTCTGGCTGATTCTCCAGGTTATTGAACTATGTGGCTTAAGTCATCGGCATCTGGTGGCCGGACATAAGTTCCTGGGAAGTTATCAAGGAAAGCCTCTTCCAAGTCCTCCCAGCTGCTGATGGAATTTTCAGGCAGACTATTTAGCCAGTGTCTAGCTGGCCCTTTTAATTTTAGTGGGAGGTATTTGATGGCGTGGAGATCATCTCCTCAGGCCATGTGAATGTGGAGAATAAAATCTTCGATCCACACTGCGGGATTGGCTGTTCCGCCGTATGATTCAATATTAACGGGCTTGAACCCCTCGGGAAATTCATGATCTAGCACCTCGTATATGAAGCAAAGAGGGTGTGCGGCGCCTCTATAGCGGGCCGCGTCATGGCGCACCTCCGATGAAATCCGTCTGCGGTTATCGGCCCAGGTGTGACTAGGTTTGTCATGTCCGAATAGGTAGCCGTCATCCCGAGTAGGGAAGCGTCCTCGCGATCCGTAGATCGATCTGGTGTGTCCTGCTCTACTGTCCGATTCCTGCCGAAGGTCGTATGTATGGTCCTGAGTTGTTATGTCCCTGTTTTTGCGAGGCGGTGGGGCAGGCTGTTGTTCGGCCTGAGTTGCCGTTTTATCCCGACCATGGGGTGGTCGGTCCGCCGCACTATCCTGACCACGTAGTGGTCGGTTCGCATTACGCGAGGGAGGTATGGGATCTGGTGCCTCCTCATCAAATTGAGGTAGCAATCTGCATTTTGGGTAACTCTTGGCTGGGCGCTTTAGGCCGTATTCTTTGGCTGTCAGGACATCGGTCCATCTATCGATGAGTAGGTCTTGATCTGCTTGGAGTTGTTGCTGCCTTTTCTTTAGGCTTCTTGCAGTAGCTATGAGCTGGCGCTTAAAGCACTCCTGCTCGAGGGGTGCCTCAGGCACGATGAAGTCCTCATTGCCGAGGCTCTCATCATCCTCGGAGGGTGGACGGTAACTATCGTCTTTGGTGTCACTGGGCATGGCCTGTTTATCAGGGTTAACTTGCTCGTTGTCTTGTTCCTCTTGTTTGGATGTTGCTCCAACAGGGTCTTCATTGTTTTCGGCGTCGTCAGAGTACTATTTTCTCCGGTGCCGGTGTTGCTGTATTTTGAGCGACGTGACTTAGAGCGGCGTTTAGGGCTCCGGCGCCTGGACTGCGTCTCAGAGGGTTTATTCACATCTGGCTCTTCTTTGTCATCGCCAGATCCTTTAGGTGTATCAACCATGTACGTGTCATACGAAGAGGTGGCCGTCCATTGTCCAGTGAATGGCGGGTCTTGGCCTTGCTCCCTGTCGGCATCGTCGTCCATACCGTCGATGTCTTTGGAGCCATAATCGAGCTCGTCGGTTAAGTCCTCGACGGTAGCTATGAAGTGGGTGGCGGGTGGGAAGCAAAATTCCCCATCATCCGCCTCTAGCTCGAACCGAACATAGTTCGGCTGTGAGTCCTTCTTTAAGGACAAGTTCTTTAAAGATTTCAACACATCGCCCAAAGGTGAGTGCTGGAATACGTCTGCGGTGCTGAATTCGAAGATTGATAACCGATCTAGCTCGGTGTCCGGTGGCGTACATAGTCCGGAACTTATAGCCGGAGATGAGTCCGAAGTTCCGTTGACGCAAATATTGCTGGGTGTCGAGTCCGTGTGCGGCTCCAACATCGCGGACTCTGTGGCCTCGGATGGCACGATCTGCTCTGGTTCTAAGGCCATTGCAGTAACAGGAGCCATATCCTAAATCTGGTCCGATGACAGATTTAGGTCACGTTCATCGGAGTGAGGGGGAGCGATCATTGCGGTCTCAAATCCATTGAAGATCAAGTCTCAACGGATATCCGTGACATAGTTCAAGCTTCCAAATCTGACCTGGTGGCCAGGGGCATGGCTATCGATCTGCTCCAGATGGCCAAGCGAGTTGGCCCACAGTACGAAGCCGCCGAACACAAAAATCTGTCCGGGGAGGAAGGTTTCTCCCTGGGCAACGTCACTATAGATGATCAAATGGGCCATCGAACCTTTCGTCAATGGCACAGTGGAACTCTCAATGAAAGCACCAATGTCGGTGTCAAAACAGGCGGATCTCGGGTAGGGGGTCCCGAACTGTGCGTCTAGGATCGATGGTAATAGGAGACGGGGGACACGATGTTTACCCAGGTTCAGGCCCTCTCTATGGAGGTAATACCCTACTTCCTGCTTGATTGATCTTGATGATATGAGTATTACAAGAGTTGATCTACCACGAGATCGTAATGGCTAAACCCTAGAAGTCTAGCCTATATGACTATGGTAATGAATATATCCTTTCTGAACTAACCCCTCCAGTTTATATAGATACCGGGGGGATCTAGGGTTTACATAGAGTCGGTTACATAAGAAGGAATCTTCATAATCGGCCGCCAAGCTTGCCTTCCATGCCAAGTAGAGTCCAATCCGGACACAGGTACAGTCTTCGGCCTTCATGTCTTCACAGCCATCATTCCGTCCCATGGATAAAAGGTCGGAAGCCCGAGGACCCCTTAGTCCAGGACTACCTCACTGCCAACAGCCATCGCTACCGCAGCACCGTCAAATTCTCAGCAGATGCATACACAGCGCCACACTAGAGGCGAAACTATTTCGTATCTGCTCAACTTATTTATCGCAGCAAGAAAATAGATCGCCTCTGGTTTACCGTCATTTCTTGTCCATCACTTGTTAGTTGAAAGCAAACAACTGTTGTGAAGTTGCCTTTGTCCGGTTTGCACCTTCAGATCTGCCATGGTACGCTCAACGCTATACTCGCAATGCTTATGGTTTTCCCCTTTTATATTCCACACTAGTTAAATGACAGTAGACTAAATTTCAAAATTGGGTCAGTCGATTTTTGAGAGCTCACCGAAGTTCGCTGGAGGGAAGGAAGGGGCTCGGGTGGGGATGGTGGTTGTGGGGGGTGGTGGCCTGGTGGTGGTGGGGCCTCACCGAATGAAGAAAACTCGACGCGGGTGGGGGCGTGGGTCGGGATGGGGGTGGCGGAGGAACACATGCGGTGGGGGCGGTTCAGGGGAGGGTGGGGGGGTTGGGGCCAGTGGTTCGGCCGGCGGCCCAGGCGGTTTTCTGTAGGGGAAGAATCAGAGATGAGGAAGAAGAAGGGTTAGGAGAGGTAGGATCTTCATCCAACCGCCTGAAATGGTCGACTGACCCAAATGACGAAAGTCACTCGACTTGCATGCAGACATTCCTCTATATTCAGTACAATCATCGTAGCTGCTTAGCATTGCTCCTCAATCCATCAAGCTAAACAACGTGCCACTCATAATTCCAAACCTATTGCTCAAATACAAATCTGATATGATGCTGATATTACTAAAACAGATAATGTTTAATTGGTCAGCTAATGTTCCTACTTTACTTTCGAAAAGCATGTGCACCACATATAGAGAGATAGTAGGGTGTTGCATTCTTAATGCACTCTAGTTCATCATGTGTGGGCACTGCGCAACAAACATTTTATTATCAAAATCCGCTTGCTCTTCTTTAGCATGTTCCTCTTTTGTTCTTCTTTAATAAGTACTCTCTTCTTTCCTAAATACAAGTCTTTGTATAGATTCCACCATGGACTAGATATGGAGCAAAATGAGTGAATCTACACTCTAAAATGTATCTGTATACATATGTATGTGATCCATAGTGGAAATCTCTACAAAGACTTATATTTTGGAATAGAGGGAGTATGATAGTAGTATAGTATGTTCCTTGTAGTGAAGAGGAGCAGGGACATTTGAAGTGTAGAGGTCTATTCGGTCGGTTGTGATGGACACTTTCAACTCTTCGGGCCTCTTTGATTCGTAGGATTTTATAAACATAGGAATAGGAATTGTAGTGGTCTGCCCACTTGAATCCCATAAGATTAGCAAAGAAATGCGGGGAGTTGTGTCACCTTTGAGAGTTACAGTGATACTAACAATACCACGCCTTCAGTTGAAGAGAGTCGGTATCTGAAGCCTTTCTAGCCGTACCGGCAATAGTAGCCCATATTTTCCAGCAAGTTCCACTTTCCTGATTTTACTTGTGATGCTTACAGTTTTCCCGTTATATCTACACTATGATATGTTTAGCTGCTTTGTGTCGCACTAGCAGCAGTCCACTCTTGAAGCTAAACAACACACCAATCATAAGTCCAAAGCTTACTTCTTCAAATATGAATTATTTTATGATACTAATATTAGTTAACAGATACACATTTAAGGGAAAACTTTGTTTTTGCCACTCTAGTTTTTGCCCACTTTGCTTATGCCACTCTAGAATTTGACATCTCACTTTTGCCACTCCTACCTTTTGACAATACATCACAAATGCCATTGGATGGCAAAAGCAATATTTTTTATATCACTTTTGCCACTCTTAGATTTTGAAATGTATCACAATTGCCACTCTGAAAATTTTGTTTTTTCCATGGAATGGCAATTGTGATAATTGTCAAAAGCTAAAGGTGGCAAAAGTGATATGTCGAATTCTAGAGTGGCATCAGCAAAGTGGGCAAAAACTAGAGTGGCAAAAACAAAGTTGTCCCCACATTTAATTGGTCAGCTAATGCTCCCACTTGATTTTCCAAATGCATGTGGCCACATATAGAGAGACAACATGGAGTTGCATTTCTTTGGGCGTTGTGATTCATCATGAGTGGGCGACCAACATTGTATGCAAAGAACCGGAACCTCAAGAATATGCTTCCTCTTCTGTTCTTTAACATGTTCCTCTTTTGTTATTCTGTATTTAGTACGTATAGTATGTTCCTTGTTAGGAAGGGGAGCAGGGACATCTACAGTCAACAGCTAATAGAGTTGGCATGTACGTGATCGATAGGCTTTCAACTAGTAGCGGCAATACAACACTGTATTTTCCAGCCAGTTCCAATTTCCTGATTTACATATGTTGGTTATGGTGTACCCCTTTTATGTACACTATGATCTGCCTAGTTGTTGTGTGCTCTTGTTATCACTGTTTGGCAATAAATTCTCTATATAGTATATTATGAACCTATCATCTACCAACTATCCTTACTTCTGGAGCCTATTTTTTGTGTACTTGTGCCAGATTATATTAATGCACGCAACATATTACAGCACACATGGGCTCTCTCACCAGAATCCAGTGATAGCACACAAGGGTTTATAGGGAACCCCTATATTAGAATATCCTCTACATTACAAAGATAATCTCACTACTATTTATGTTTTCATGCTTCTCAAATATTGTACGTAATCACAATGAATATCAGAATGCGCGCATCAGAAGAATATTGTGGAACACTGCAACTACTAACAAAATTGACACCAAGGCATTGAGTGCCATTCTAGATGCAATGAAACTCATACGCTCCCCACCTGCAGATTCTTGTTCAGAATATGATCCTAATGACTATTCTGACCTCAAGGAGTCGAAGGTAGATGGCCGTCCTATTCACCCATCAAGGTGCTTGTTCTAATTTGGCAAGGTTTTATTGATTGAACGTATCTTGCATAAGGTGTCTTGCATTTTTTCTACTCTGTTGCACCGCCATCTGGTTAGTTTACTCATCATATATGTCAAGATGCCATGCCCATCCATTATCAATACATAATCCATCTGTCATCATACCATGTTTTTTCACTCAAGTGTTGTTCTTGTGCATCAGACATCAAAAAGGAAGAGGTGATTGACGAACCTGAAGGAGCACCAGCAAAGTCCTTGAAAAACATGGTGGTGCTAGAGAAATCAGACATCACCCCACTTATATTGACTCTACAACTAGTGACACAAAACGTAGGACCGACTCTAGCAGACCGTACCCATACTTCATTGGCCACACCACTAGCCCCACCACATAGGACCTGCACTCGAGCAAAAGGTATGCCAATTTCAGTTGCCATAGCACCAGCCGTACCACAGAAAAAACCCCACTCCAGCAAAAAGTATAGCAAGTCCACCGGCCGAAGACCTATCCCAACTTCAGAGACGGCCAATTCTTGCAGATTGGAACCCCATTCCAGTTATTCCCAGTTTAAAATACAATGCTTTCAATGTTGTTAGGGACTACGTCCATATATTCCCATCATGAGAAGATAATAGTGAAGACAAACACCATTTTCACATCTTCTTGTCCCACTTACGTGTAAGTGCTATTATTCATGGTGATTATTTTCCTATTTTATGTTGATTGAACACATCGATGATTTACATTACATTGTTGTAAGTAGGCGAGGGTCAATCTGGATAGTCATGACAATCAAAGCTTTCTTGCGCTTTTCAAGGAAGCATTGCAACAGTATCGGTGTTACCTGAGGAAATCACACTTTGATGGAAAGTCTATAAACGAATTTACAGTGAAGTCTCATGTGCTAAATTTAAAAGACATTGAATGTAAAAAACTTGTTATGCACTGGTCTCGTTCCCAAGATGAGGTATTGTCTATGATATCACATGACAATTTGAACTTCTACTTTTCCGCATGTGCCTTACGGATATCTTTTGCAGGAAATCTGCTCGAAGAAGAATTCTGGTTTGAAAAGGACGACAGGATATCGCAAATATGCTGCTCACTGCTTTGCGCTTGTTAGTACATGTTGTCCTGTATCACTGTACTTGCATTCATAACTGGTTCATTATGTGACAGCAGTATGCATGATAGCTTGCTTATCAATTTTTTCGCTCCAATTATCCTGTATGTATGAATGGTTACATTAGTGTAGAATATATCCAATGCCAATGAAAAAGTTTAGCTCTGCATTGTTCTTGTAAGTACCTACTGTCCTTTATCAGTGTACTTATATTCACAGCTAGTTGTTCATGTACCATCACTCTGCAGCTTATTTTCCTTTGCCCTCCATTTTCTACACATCAGATCTATATTTACTCTTACCATAAGGTTGGATAACACCGATGGTACTGAAGAAGTTTAGCTCTGCATTGCTCTTGGTTGTACCTTTTGCATGTACTGTTGTACTTACATTTATAGCTACTTGGTTATGTAGCATCACTCTTCATCTATCTTAAATATTCTCCATTTTTCTTATATTGTCACATCTATATTTACTCTTAACAAAATGTAGAGTAAAGGCAATGCTTATTAAGAAGATTCTATGGTAAACTTCTTGAATTGCCCACCCCTCCCCCCCCCATCAGCATGGACAAGGGCTTTATAGAGTCGGTCTACACCACTAATGTAAGTTTGTCCTTCTCAAGCCTTCAAACTTTTTGTGTATGTTTGGTTAGGCATGGCTGCAATAGCTATTTATTTTAGCTGTTTGCATCAAATTGCATGTTTAAATTTTATTATGTAGCTCATAAACAAAAGTTTGTCTTTCTCAATTTAAGTTTTCGGTTGTACAACCAAGTTCCTTCTTCATACCATGTAAATTAAACTATACAGAGCAAGTGATCTTTTTTGCACTCATGTATGCTTCTGTTCTTGATCTGTAATCCAATGGTGTGGTGAACCTACCCACTATATCACAATGTCATATTCTGCAATGTCTTAACTTTGAACAATGTCATATCATTCTACTATTATTCAAACCGTCTCTTTAAATATGAAATGGGATAAATTGACAGCACACTAACCATTGATATGAGTTCTTGATTTGTAATCTAGTGGTATCGTGAAGCTGCCAACTCCTCCACAATATCATTTCCTGCCATGTCTTAACCTGAACAATACCATATTGTGTTAATGCTATTTTAAATTGTGTCACTTTATTCGTCAATAAGAAATGTAATGAATTGTCAGCACTGATATTTATATGTGCAAAACCTGTCATCTGTCTGCTTGTTTCTCTTTCATAGTGAGGAGGATATAAGCATCAAACAAGCGCAGTCTCATCAGCTTGCTTAGCTGCGTGCGCTGCAGCTCCTGAGCAGGGCTAACCTTTCTTGAACTCTATTGTAGTGTTGTTGGTTTTGTATATTATTTTGTCGGTTTATTTGCACTGGTGGCGATCTTTGATGCCCAGTGTATGTAATATGTTGTCTGCTTGTGCTTTATTATCATAGTGGCGAACTTTGATGCCCGGTGGATGTAATATGCGGTAATTTCTTTATTTTATAGTCTAGATTTTTTCTTATTAACGATGATGTAGTTATTTTACTGTATATATATATATCATGTCTTCGCTCCATGAAAAGTAAACCGGCCAAACCGTAAAATCACGGTACATGATCGGGCCGTCATGTAAATCACTATGTATGGGCCGCATCATGGGCCTAGTCATCTTGTTCTGTTAACAGTCCTAAATGTAAATTGGCCCACTAGTAGTATCGGTCCTTTAATAGGCCGAGTAAACCGTCGGCCCTATTTTCGCAAGAAAATTCAATGGGCTTTTAGTAGGCTGAAAAGTAGGTTGGGCCTGAAACATGCCGAATAGCTCACAGGCCGACAATAGGCTGAATAGACCCCAACCCATGATTGTGCCAATCACATTACAGGCCGTTAACAGGCCAAGATTGTCTCGGTCCTTGTTTGTCCCAATCAGATTATCGGCTGTGAGCAGGCCGGATGCAAAGCGGGCCATAGTTAGGCCCAACTATATGACAGGTTTTTAACAGGCCGAACTAAATATAGGGCCGAAATGTTAAACGGGCCTTTAACAGCCCGAAACTAATATCAGGCTGTATTACTAAATGGGCCTTTAGCAAACAAAAATCCTAACTAGGCCTCAAGTGGTCCCAAAAGCACAACATCCAGTTGACGGGCCGAATCTGATATGGGCCATAATTTATCCCAAAGGCTCTTAAAGGGCCGGATCTGATATAGGCCGTAATATGGCCCAGAACATGGTAGGCTATTAATGGGCCAAATCAAATATGGGCCCTTATTAGGCCCAGAACGTGGCAGGCTGTTAATTGACTGGATAAAATACGGGCCGGCATTTGGCCCAAAACATGGCAGCTTGTTAACGGGACGGCCCATGATACGTCTCCAACGTATCTATAATTTTTTATTGTTCCATGCTATTATATTATCTGTTTTAGATGTTTTATATGCATTAATATGCTATTTTATATGATTTTTGGGACTAACCTATTAACCTAGAGCCCAGTGCCAGTTTTTGTTTTTTCCTTGTTTTAGAGTTTCGCGGAAAAGGAATACCAAACGGTGTCCAAACGGAATAAAACTTTTGTGATGATTTTCCTTGGACCAGAAGACACCCAGGAGACTTGGAGTGCAAGTCAGAAGAGCCACGAGGCGGCCACAAGGGTGGAGGAGGCACCCAGGGGGTAGGGCGCGCCCCCGACCTTATGGGCCCCTCGGTGACCCCTGACCTAGATCTTCCTCCTATATATACTCTTATACCCCAAAAACATCCGGGGGAGCCACGAAACCACTTTTCCACCGCCGCAACCTTCTGTACCCGTGAGATCCCATCTTGGGGCCTTTTCCGGCATCCTGCCGGAGGGGGATTCGATCATGAAGGGCTTCTACATCAACACCATTGCCTCTCCGATGAAGCGTGAGTAGTTTACCACAGACCTACGGGTCCATAGCTAGTAGCTAGATGGCTTCTTCTCTCTCTTTGATTCTCAATACAAAGTTCTCCTCGATGTTCTTGGAGATTTATTCGATTTAATACTCTTTTGTGGTGTGTTTGCCGAGATCCGATGAATTGTGGATTTATGATCAGCTTATAGATGTATATTATTTGAATCTTCTCTCGATCTTATATGCATGATTTGATATCTTTGCAAGTCTCTTCGAACTATCGATTTGGTTTGGTCAACTAGATTTATTTTTCTTCCAATGGGAGAAGTGCTTAGCTTTGGGTTCAATCTTGCGGTATCCTTTCCCAGTGACAGTAAGGGCAGCAAGACACATATTGTATTGTTGCCATCGAGGATAAAAAGATGGGGTTTTCATCATATTGCTTGAGTTAATTCCTCTACATCATGTCATCTTGCTTAATGCGTTACTCCATTCTTTATGAACTTAATACTCTAGATGCATGCTGGATAGCGGTCAATGTGTGGAGTAATAGTAGTAGATGCAGAATCGTTTTGGTCTACTTGACACGGACGTGATGCCTATATTCATGATCATTGCCTTAGATATCGTCATAACTTTTGCACTTTTCTATCAATTGCTCGGTAGTAATTTGTTAACCCACCGTAATATTTTCTATCTTGAGAGAAGCCTCTAGTGAAACCTATGGCCCCCAGGTCAATTTTCCATCATATAAGTTTCTGATCTATAATTTTATTTACCTATTTAATTTCTTTGCAATCTTTTACTTTCTGTTACTTAAACCAAAAATACCAAAAATATTACTTTACTGTTTATCCATCTCTATGAGATCTCACGTTGCAAATAACCACGAAGGTATTGACAACCCCTTAATTGCGTTGGGTGCAAGGTTGGTGTTTGTTTGTGCAGGTATTCGGTGGCTTGCGTGTTGTCTCCTATTGGATTGATACCTTGGTTCTCAAAACATTGGGAAATACTTACGCTACTGTGTTCCTGACACAAGAGCCACCACCTCAGCTCTAGCTACAGCACTAGCCCAACCAGCTCCAGCATCTACTTCAGCTCCAGCTCCAACCACGTCTACAGAAGCCTTCGTCCTTGGAGTGATCCAGACTCCACCACCACCAGAAGATCAAGCCTGAGTGTCGATCTAGCACTATGCATTTTCTAGGAACTTTTTGGTAACTTGTTGCCAAAGGGGGAGAAAAATGTATAGATCATAGGCTTCGAGAGAGAGTGTGTTGCTTTTATTCTCTCTTGCTTTATTTGGTGGTTTTTCAAACTTTGTTTGCTTTTGGTCGAGATACTATGATATGCTTGTGAGACGTTGATGATCATGTGTTTGATCATAAGCTACACTTATGCATGCTTGACATATCTTATCTATCTTATGTGATATTCACTTTCCTTGGTGATGAGTGCATGTATTTCATTCTTATCATTTTGAGCGCTCCACCAAGATGTATGTGACACGGAAGAGTAACCCATGATTCTAACTCTTTGTGCTTTTGCAGTCCAAAGCAAATTTTAAATATGCACAAATTTAGGGGGAGCTCTTACTTATCACATACTTCTCAAAGCGACGATATAATTCATTCTTATTATCATTTGTCGAAGCTTTGATCTATATGTTGTCATCAATTACCAAAAAGGGGGAGACTGAAAGTGCAACTATCCCTAGGTGGTTTTGGTAATTCATAACAACATATAGCTCATTGAGCTAATTCTATTCCAAGATGATTATTTCAGGAAAGCTCAATGATTGGCATGGCATGGATGGTGAAAGTGGAACCCTCAAACTGCTAAGGACAAAGGATTGGCTCAAGCTCAAAAGCTCAAGACTCTTCATTTTACATTTTAGTGATCCAAGATCACATTGAGTCTATAGGAAAAGCCAATACTATCAAGGAGGGATGAGGTGTTGCTTAATGAGCTTTTTGCTTCATGTGCTTAATGATATGCTCCAAAATCCTCAGCTACTTTCCCATATCCACATATGACCTAAACCCTAAGCCCAACTCGGTCCTACCGATTCTTTCTATCCGGCGCCACCGAGTTTCAAATGTCATAAGCCACTGCCAAACCCTAGCAAATCGGTTCTACCGATAGGGATCTCGGTCTCACCGAGATGGGATTGCAATTTCTCTGTTTCCCTTTCGTAACTTTTCGGTCTCACCGAAAGAGCGGATCGGTCCCACCGAGATTGCAATGTAAACTCTCTGTTTCCCTTTTGTAACTTTTCGGTCTCACCGAAAGATCAAATCGGTCCCACCGAGTTTGCCTGACCAACTCTCTGGTTAGCTTATTACCAAATTGGTCTCACCGAGTTTGTGTAATCGGTCTCACCGAGATTACGTTATGCCCTAACCCTAACCATATCGGTCCTACCGAGTTGCCTGTCAGTCCCACCGAAAATCTCTAACGGTCACTAGGTTTACTATTTCTGTTGTGGATATTACTACTGGGCCTAAACCGGCCGTCTGGGCCGGGTTAATTTCATCAGTAGCTCAAGAATGTTAAAGCCCAGGAGGCTATGTAAAGGCCGAAGCCATAGTCGGTTTAACATCTGTAGCCGTAAACCGGCCTGTGTACAACTTGTATTGTAAGTTAGGAATAAGCAAGAGACCAACCCGGGTACGAGTATAAACCGGAGGTTGGGACTCTATGAACCGACGGGCGTCACCCGTGTATATAAGGGGATGACCCGATATCGGTTCAGGGGACAACCACAACTCGAGGCCTAGGCGAAGCTTATCTGCTCCCTAGTCATCGAGACTTCGTCAATTCCACCACAAACTAGACGTAGGCTTTTACCTTCATCGAAGGGGCCGAACTAGTATAAACTCTCTGTGTCCCTGTGTCCGCTTTAACCCCTTCGAGTTAACCCGTTGCGATGGCTCCACGACTAAGTCCTTTGGCTAGGACATCTGCCGTGACAAACCCACGACAGTTGGCGCCCACCGTGGGGCTATCGCATGATGGTTTCAAGTTCTTGGAGGGCCGCTTTGAAGGACTCAAGGGATATGCCATGGGCCGGATGACCAAGAGTCGCCGCGGCAAGATCTACATCGACGACGCAGGCTGGGGCCCCGAGGCCGGCTCAATTGAGTACGGGTACCGGGTCCCCTTTGGAGGTATACACGTTTTCATCGGCAAGATTGGTGAACCGGGCCCTCAGCTGGACACCTGCACCGACCTCATCGAGACAGCTCAGCGTGCGCGACCTGCCCGGGTTAAGCCAGCCGTAAAGCGTGCCTTTGTGGGAGTCATCCACGGGTGAAACTATGAGGACGGATCAGAATCTGGTGGCGAAACCGTTGTTTATTCCGGTGATGAGTCGTCAACCGGGGAAACTGAGTCCCTGTATCAAGTGCATGATGATCGGATTGGGGGCTGTTCCGTTGGCAACAGTATTCCGGAGCCCTCCGATCTGCCTAGTCGGGTCGGCATATTCATGGCTGGCACCCAGGCAGCGCCTCATTCATCGACGGCCGCAACAATGGTTTCCGGTTCAACGGCTGCCGGAGCAGGAGGTTCTGTGCGCCCACCGGTTCAAGTATTATCCGATCTGATCGACGCACTGGCGACACTCTTGACAGAGGCTAATCTGGCGGATCGGGATGCTCATAACGCAGAGATTGCAAAGGTGAGAGAGCAGATTAGCCAGGCCAAGGCGGATCTGGCGGCCGAGGAGGTCAGGATGGCTGCGGAACGGGCCGCTTTGGACGCACAAGCCTATAAGTTCATGCTGGATCAGAACGCTTCGCAGGAGGTCATGAGGAGGAAATATCGGTCCCGCCTGCCACCGGTTTTTGAAGGAAGGGATCTTTTCAAAACTCCTGGAGCAGGGACCAGTAATCGACCAGTGGTAAACCGAGCAGAGGCGCCCAGGACAAGCGCGCCGGTTCAGCCCCGCATAATAGATCTACCCTGTTATAACCCGGAGCCGCGGATTGTGACCACACCCCCGGATCATTACTCCAACCCGCTGGATAATCTTGTTGCTGCGGCAGCACGTCTAGAGGCTATTCCGGTCGAGGCAGATTCGTTACAGGCTGTAGAGACGCGCCGGGTCAAAGAGCTCCTCAGAACGGCGCTGGTCCAACAGGAGGCGTATTCATACAGCCGCGAGCGGATTCATTCTACTCCACGTCCAATCCGGAGTTATAACAGGCACCTGGAAGAACAAGCTGAGTCCAGCAATGCACGGCATGGAGGGCCCCGCGGCGACAATCCGGCTCCTGATGCTCAGGAGTTGGTAGACCGGGCCCGTGCACGCAGAGAAGCCGAATTGGCAGCACATCAGACTACGCCGGTTCGTCCCACCACTTCGGTCGAACCAGGGCTTGCTTCTAGCGCTTTGGGGGTGCCTTGCCTTATACCTGCTTTGCGCAATGTGCGCCTGCCTAAGGACTTCAAGGGGCCGCGCAAGGTACCAAATTATACAGCAGATCAACCCCTGGAGGCGTGGGTGGAGAGTTACGAGATGGCCATGGAGATGCTTGACGTAGATGAAGCTGCATGTGCAAAATATTTCTCTATGATGCTTGAAGGAACGGCCCGCACTTGGTTAAAAAGCCTGCCGCCCAATACCATCGGTTCATGGGCTCAATTGCGAGATCGGTTTATCAGTAATTTCAAAGATACGTGCAGGCAGCCCATGTCGATAGTGGACTTAGCCGCCTGCGTCCAGGCGGAAGGAGAGTCAACCACTCATTGGGTGCGCCGCGTTTCGCAAATCTTGCATTCATCAGACCGCATCAATGCTGACACTGCAGTTGTGACTTTGGAAAGCAATTGCCGGTTTGGGCCCTTGAGATTGAAATTAGGATGAATGAAGCGCCATTGCACTGACATAGGGACTCTCATGGCTGCTTTGGTAAAGTATGCTGATTCTGATAGTACCAAGGATCCCGAGTCTGATGATGAAAAGGCAGGGAAGGGAAAGAAGAACGGCAACTTCAGAGGACAGCAGCATCACCCAGGGAGCGGCGTTGGAGGCAAGCGTAAAGCGGATGGTTCCATGGATTTTGTGGCTAACACCAATGTGCAGAACAAGGGCCGGCCGCGTAGGGGCAAAGGCCGCGGTGGCGGACCCAGCCCCAATCCAGAGCGCTTAAATAGTTTGTTGAATCAGCCCTGCCCAAAGCATGGAACGACGGAGGAACCAGCAAACCATCTACGGAAGGATTGTTACATCATGCGAGAGTTCAAGAATTCCAACGCCTTCCGGTATGATCACAATCCCGGTGGCGGTTCAGGATCCGGGCCAAACCACGGTGGAGGAAACTCCGGTTCAGGGTTTAATGGTAATCCGAGCGGGACTGGTAATCCGGGCGGACATGGTAATCAACATAACCAAAATGATCAAGGGGGCTATAATCAGCAGCAGTCGGGATACCAAAGCAATCCGAAGCAGCTAAACAGTGGCCAGTATCATGTATTCACCACTAGTTTGGACAAGCGAGACCAGAAGGTCCGGAAGAGGGTAGTTAACTCTGTTGAACCGGCCGTGCCCCGATATCTACGATGGTCAGAGCAGCCGATCACCTGGAGTAGAGAGGATCACCCTCCTCGGGTGGATAATCCAGGTCAGCTGGCTTTAGTGGTGGTGCCTCAGGTAGGAGGTTATAAGTTCACCAAGGTGCTCATGGATGGGGGTAGCAGTATTAACATCCTGTACTATGAGACCTTTCGACGTATGGGGCTCAAGGATAAAGATCTACGGCCTTCAAACACGGTTTTTCATGGCGTGGTGCCAGGCAAGTCTGCGTATCCCGTGGGCAAGATAGCATTGGAGGTGGCTTTCGGAGATGATCACGATTCCCGATCAGAAACACTGACTTTTGAGGTGGTGAAGATCCAAAGCCCGTACCATGCCCTGTTTGGTCGGCCGGCTTATGCCAAATTCATGGCACGGCCCTGTTCTGTATATCTGCAGCTCAAGATGCCAGGCCACAAGGGAACCATCATGGTTCACGGGAGTCACAGGATCGCTTTGGAGTGTGAAGAGGGAGATGCCGCCTATGCAGAATCGGTTTGTGCTGCTGAGGAGCTCAAATACTACAAAGATAATGTTGATCCGACGGATATGACTCCTTTAAAGAAGCCTACCACAGAGCATGATCCGGTTTTAAAATTCACGTCAGCCGCGGAGACCAAGCTTGTTGATTTCGTAGCTGGTGATTCATCCAAGCAATTCAGCATCAGTACCAATCTGGATCCAAAATAGGAAAGCGCGCTCATCGAGTTCCTCCGTGAGAATCGGGACATCTTTGCATGGAAGCCCTCTGACATGCGAGGTGTACCGAGGCGACTCGCTGAGCACACCCTTAATGTGGATCCTAAATACAAACCGGTGAAACAGTTCCTCCGTCGGTTCAACGAGGAGAGAAGAAAGGCTATTGGAGAAGAGGTGGCCAGGCTCTTAGCAGCTGGCTTCATCGTTGAAGTTTTTCACCCTGAGTGGCTTGCTAATCCGGTGCTGGTCCTTAAGAAAAACGGCACTTGGCGTATGTATGTGGACTATATAGATCTTAATAAGGCCTGCCCTGTAGATCCTTTTGCCCTCCCCCGTATTGATCAAATCATTGATGCTACGGCGGGTTGCGAGCGTTTATGCTTTCTGGATGCATACTCCGGTTATCATCAAATTAAGATGGCGGTTAAGGACCAGGAGAAGACGGTGTTCATTACTCCCTTTGGAGCCTTCTGCTATGTATCTATGCCTTTTGGGCTCAAAAGTGCCTAGGCAACTTATCAACGATGTGTGCAAAATTGTCTCCACAAGCAGATTGGCCGTAATGTGCACGCTTATGTGGATGACATTGTGGTCAAGTCAAGGAAGAAGGAAACGTTGGTCGATGATTTGAAGGAGACCTTTGATAACTTAAGGACATACAAGATGATGCTCAATCCGGCCAAGTGTGTCTTTGGTGTACCAGCTGGCAAGCTATTGGGTTTCTTGGTGTCCAACAGGGGAATTGAGGCTAATCCGGAAAAAATTACGGCTATCACCTCTCTAGCTAAACCGAAATGCATCAATGATGTCCAACGTCTGGCGGGCAGAATTGCGGCGTTAAGCCGGTTTATCAGCCGCCTCGGAGAGAAAGCAATTCCTCTGTATCAAATGTTGAAAAAGACGGATTAGTTCGTCTGGAATTCTGCCGCTGATCAGGCGTTCGAGGATTTAAAGCGACAGCTGGTCAATCCGCCCGTACTCGCTGCTCCCACTGATAAGGAACCATTGCTATTGTATGTAGCTGCTAACGCTCGCGCGGTCAGTGTGGTTATTGTGGTAGAGCGGAAGGAGGCAGGCAAAGAATACCCGGTTCAGCATCCGGTTTATTACATCAGCGAGGTGCTGATTGAATCCAAACAACGATATCCGCATTGGCAAAAGCTAGTATATGGAGTTTTTATGGCAAGTCGGAAGCTGGAGCAGTATTTCCAAGGCCACCCTATCACGGTGGTCAGTTCTGCTCCTTTGGGTGATATCATCTAGAACCGGGAAGCGACTGGTCGGATTGCCAAGTGGGCTATTGAGCTTGGACCGCACGGTTTAAAGTATGTGCCTCGCACTGCGATAAAGTCTCAGGCATTGGTGGATTTTATCAATGATTGGACAGAGTTGCAAGTCCCTGAAGAGAAGCCGGATCACACTTACTGGACCATTCATTTTGACGGATCACGTCAATTGGAAGGATCGGGGGCTGGAGTCATATTAACTTCCCCACGAGGTGATAAGTTTTGTTATGTTCTCCGCTTAATGTTCCCTTGTACTAACAATGCAGCAGAATATGAGGCCTTGCTCCATGGTCTCCGGATGGCTAAGGAGATGAATTTAAGCCGGGTTAAGTGCTTTGGCGACTCTGATTTGGTGGCCCAGCAGGTCTCTGGTACATGGGATTCTAAAGATCCACTCATGGCTGCTTATCATCGTGAGGTTGATGTGGTCGCAGGTCACTTCAAAGGTTATCAGGTGGACCATGTGGACCGACGAAAGAACGAGGCGGCGGATGCTTTAAGTCAGCTAGGTTCACAGTGTAAACCGGTACCACCTAATGTGTTCCTTGATGTGCTTTACAACCCGTCGGTTCAACGGCCTGGCGAAGCAGATTTGGCGGTTCCTGACCCAGTGGCTCAATTGGTGGCAGCATTACATGTCATCCCGGATTGGACGCTTCCTTACCTGGCATACATGAATCGAGGGGAGTTGCCAGAGGATGAGATTCTGTCCAGGCAGATAGTACAGCGGTCCAAGTCCATGGTAGTTGAAAACGGCGAACTACATCATCGCAGTGTGACAGGAGCCTTTCAACGGTGTGTATCTCCTGAGGAAGGCCGTGAAATTTTGCGTGAGATCCACGAAGGAGATTGTGGTCACCATGCCGGTTCAAAGTATTTAGTGGCAAAAGCTTTTCGTCACGGTTTCTATTGGCTGACTGCTCATGCAGATGTGGAGGATCTGGTCAGGCGGTGTGATGGTTGTCAAAAATTCTCAAGACGCGCTCACGTCCCGGCTCAAGAATTGAGGATGATTCCAATTACTTGGCCGTTTGCAACCTGGGGGCTGGACATGGTTGGGCCTTTCAAAAGGTCCAAGGACAAGAAGACCCACCTTCTGGTGGCGGTGGACAAATTTACAAAGTGGGTAGAGGCAGAGCCCGTTAGCAAGTGTGATGCGGCCACCGCGGTTTGGTTCATCAAAAAAGTGATTTTCCGGTTTGGTTTTCCACACAGCATCATCACAGACAATGGTACCAATTTATATAAAGGTGCCATGAAAGAGTTTTGCGAACGAGAGCACATCCGCCTTGATGTGTCATCAGTGGCGCACCCACAGTCCAATGGTCAAGCAGAAAGAGCTAATCAGGAGATCTTGAGAGGCATTAAGCCCAGGCTTATGGTTCCTTTGCAGCGGACGCCGGGTTGTTGGGTCGAAGAGTTACCCTCTGTGTTATGGAGCATCAACACCACGCCTAACAGGTCAACTGGGTATACGCCGTTCTTCATGGTTTATGGGGCAGAGGCAGTTCTTCCTAGTGACATACGTCACGATTCACCTCGTGTGGCGGCTTACGTTGAAACAGACAACGAAAGTTCTAGACAGGACGCTTTGGACCGGCTAGATGAAGAGCGAGACATAGCAGCTGCCCGCTCAGCGATCTACCAACAGGATCTTCGTCGCTATCACAGTCGTCGGATCAGGACCAGAACCTTTCAAGAGGGAGATTTGGTGCTTCGACTTATTCAAGATCAAACCGAGATGCATAAATTGTCTCCGCCTTGGGAAGGGCCTTTCGTGGTCAGCAAGAATCTACACAATGGTTCATACTACCTGATAGATGTTCGAGAGCACAAAGACTCACACAAATCAGGACAAGAGACCGACAGACCATGGAATATAGCTCATCTTTGGCCTTACTATACTTGAGCCATGGGCTCTGCTTATGTATATATCATGACTATGTATATATTATAATAAATCGGATCCTCAGCTAAAGCGGGGTATCTGTTCTTTTATATCATGTGTGGTTACACGGGGTTGTCTTTAAGCAACATCCGGTTTACCCCTTGCAAGTCTTAACAAGATCACTTGAGGCTTCCTGTTCAAACATAGGTCGTGTTCGAACCAAAGAGAACGTAGCTATCCTTATGAGTCATTTGGGGGCTCGGTCATGTTTGAACCGATGCAATACCTCTTGGCCGGCGAAAGCCACCAGAGTCATTTGGGGGCTCGGTCATGTTTGAACCGATGCAATACCTCTTGGCCGGCGAAAGCCACCAGAGTCATTTGGGGGCTCGGCCGTGTCCGAACCGATGCAATACCTCTTGGCCGGCGAAAGCCACTAGAATCATTTGGGGACACGGTCACGTCTGAACCGGTCACGCCTCTTGGTCGGCCTACGGGCCTTAGAGTCATTTGGGGGCTTGGTCGAACCCGAACCATAGCAATGCCACTTGGACGGCATAATGCCACGCGTCATTTTGGGGTCCTGGCTGACTGGCACCATCGCTACACCTTCGGGGGGCTTGGTTGCGTCTGACCATGGTAATTCCGTCTGACCAAGCTCAATAGAGCTCTTCTTTTGCAAAAGGTTTTTGTCACCGTATTTTGCTCTCTTTCCTTTTTTAAGAGTTGATAGTTTATCGCTTTTTTCTTAAACCGACAATATTCTGCACCGGTTCAACATAGCCAATTTGGCGGAACACGGCCCTCTTTTTCAAAAACCTGAGATTGTTGGCTCGGTTTGAGTTTTTTCTGCTAAATATCCTTTTTCGAGCAACAAAAGGCTGCTATCATTAAAGGACGGTTTGCATTGTAAACCGGTGTTATATACACAGGGGTTCGATTCTCCCATGACGGTTTAAGAGTTATCAACTCCCGCTTCAGCATTGGCTACAAACGCCTATTTCATGCCCATTATATGACAGGTATTTCGTATCACAAAAGTTTGATCATACTTGCAAGTTTCCTTGCGTATCTATATAAAGATTCACAAACCGGATGACGGTACAACCGCCCTGGTAGTTTAAAATTTTGTGATCGCAGGAGATATAATGATTTTCCAAAGGAGGGTATCAGTGCTGATGCGCGAAGGCATCTCATGAAGCAGAAAGTACGGTCTATCCTATTACAAGGCAACATGGTGCCCAAATAAGATGATTGTTTCTTGAAAAAGTATCAAAAGGAAACCAGTTAAAACTGCCCTCGGTTCACGCCTGCGTGCCATTCTGGTTTGATGGTTCTGGATCATCCTGCGCCACTTCAGCTTCCTCCTCCCTACCCAGCGGCTGGAAGTCAACAGTGGTCCAATCGATCCCTATTAATGCTTGAAAAATGGCTTCCTCATGTATCAGTGACGACGGTTCAATATCAGGGGCATAAGTGTGCTTACGGATTGGAGGAATTAAGTTTTCCGCTTCAGGGATTGGCACAGCTACCCGCTTGTTCTGATCGTCATACTGGGCTTGATAATGAGACAAGTTTGCTTCTTCTACCAATTGGCAGGCCAGAGGGCGCACTGCCCGGTTTATCTTTCTCAATTCTTCTTCATCGAATTTGGAGCCATCCTCCTTTAAGCTAGGATAACCTTGAGCCGCTTCAATGGGGTCAAAATCAGGCACCCATGCTTTGGCTCGGATTAAGGCATTAATGGCTCCGGTTCGAGCAGCAGATCTTTTTAGCTCTTCAATCCGAGCAGGGAGCATCGACAACCTCTTCAGTGTGTCCTGGATCAATGTGGGCGCCGGATTGTTGTGTGAAGCAGTGGTGATAATCCGCTGTGCGCCCGTATACAGCTGCTCGACTAAAGTGTAGACCGCTTTCAGCTTCATGCGCACGTCTGATCCCAAGTGATTGATGCGAGTGCCTGTAATACAATCAGCAGGTCATAAACCGAGCTGTTTTATAGAAGAATCAAAGTCATTACACAAGTCACAGGAGGCTTACCAAAGATGGCTGCAGTCATTGCATGCACCTGTCGCTTCACGCTGGTCAATTCATCCGTTACCGGTTTAAGGGCAGCTTCTGCGTTTTCAATCTTCTTGGTTAAAGCGGCCTTTTCTGTGGCCCAGTCAGCCCGCTCCTTCTTAAAACCTTCCTTCAATTGTTCCATGCTGCCTAAAGCGCTGGTTAGTTCCTCCTTGGCTTTGGAAGTTTCTGCTTGCTGGGACTTCACATTCTCTTGAAGATCAGCGATTTGGCTCTCTTTGACCTTCAGTTCAACCTGCAGTCCGACAAGTTATACGATTTAAACAAAGGAAGTACCAAGCTCAATACAAATATTCAACTTTGTACTTGGGGGCTAATGCTTATTTGATCTCAAGTTATCAGTTAATTATCAAAGTCCCAAGCTCAATACAAATATTCAACTTGGCACTTGGGGGCTAATGGCTATTTGCTCTAATGATATTTCGGATGTTACGGTATGATGATTATAAGTGTCGATTCAATTATGATAAAGTTAAACCGACCCTTGGGGGCTACGGTGGTAAGAAGCAGGAGTGAGGGCATGGAAGTTACCTCGAATTTGTCTTTCATCATCTTCACAAGATTGGCTTCATAGTCACGGCTAGCATATAGCCGGTGTAAATAGCCAGAATGAATGTCTTGAGCACCAAGAGCGGAGTACGTTGCCAGATCAACATCCCATTTACCTTTACTTAAAGCAGAAATTTCTTCTTTAGCAGTGTGCTTGGCCAAAGCGATGGGATTTCCCGGTTCAATACGACCTATGCCAGTAATTATGACTTCGTCATCTTTGTGGTCGCCGGTCTGGACTGGTACGGTCGGTTTCTCGGCAGGCTTGGAGGAGCTAATGGTTTTCTCGGCACAAATCGGACTGGCTGGTTGATCCGTTGGGCCGGAGGGGTTAACAGAGCCTTCTTCAGGAACAACGACTTCATCTTGGACTAATGGGTCATCAATTACATCTTCAGGGATGGCCGCTTCAACGTTCGGGGCAGTTTCCGGTTCAGGAGGAGCGTTTTCTTCTCCTGTTTTGTCTTGGCGAGCTTTTTTGCTCGGCCTTGGTTTAGCTCTGAAAGAAGCAGCAAAGTTGAAGACAGCATATGTTGAAGATTACAACAATGGACAACTTGATGAGAAAGGTAAGCTTACCCAAGCACGGTTTTGAGCGGAGGCAGCTGAGTACCAGTTGACTCGCCAGAGGATGAGTGCGAGGTGACCTGATAATCAGAGTCAGACGGATTAAGCGGTTGACGAAAACAGCCCGCTTTAGGACAAAATTTGACAAGCAAATTAGAGACCTCTGAACGACGTTTCCGAACCGGACTGTTCGGTAAACCGGCGGAGGTAACTACCTGACCGCTGTGTCGGGTTGTACGACGCACCTCGTGCTGACGGGTCTTCATAAGAAAGTTGGGATCCAAGTAAGCAAGAGGATGGGAAAATTTAACTTTACGGTTCGCCTTACGGATTTTGTGGGAAGGCAGAAGGCTTGAATCAGAACAAATAGTAATTACCTCTGCATCATCAGCATGGCTCGCTTCGGCATCATCCTGACAAATTGCATCGTCAGCAAACTGCACGAACAATAAACCGAGGGAGTCAAGATCAGCTTCAAAACCCGGATTACCCACCTCATCATCGGTAGGATCGGAAGAGGCCGCGGTTTTCCTCTTGTGAGCAGACTTTTTGACGATTCTCGTCTTAGGCCGGGTCGATTGCTCCAGTTTATCTGCTTTTCCTTGAGGAGTTTTTTGCTCCAAAACGGGTCATCACCCTGCGTCAACAGACATTAGAATCAATCATATGCGCACAAGATAACATCAGACTTAAAGAAGAAATCTTGATTTACCACTGGTGGTTTATTGATGGCGCAGAAGGGAAGAAGGCCAGTTCGTGCACAGACGCGTTCCGGTTCATTTAGAATCTTCTTTACGGCTTCGGTGACCTCTTCATCCGTAAGCTGGATGTTTACATGACGTAACGGATCATCAACACTGCATGTGTATTCACACATCAAACCGGAGTGAATACTCCAAGATATCCAGCAACGAGCGAGGTCGACTCCTGTTAAACCGTTGGCCATGAAGGCTCTGAGCTTGGACAGTTGGGGAGCGTATTTACTCCTCTCTTTAGCAGTCAACCTCTGAGGAAGGGGTGAGTGTTGCTGAGCCGTTCTGGACGAAAACCGGGCAGGATATTCTCGTTCTCTGGGGAGGTGTCTTTACAATAAAACCAAGAGTTATTCCACTCTTGGGGGTGACTATGCAGTTTCGCATGAGGGTAAGTGACCTCTTTCCTCTTCTGGATTGAGACGCCACCCAGTTCCATGTTGGAGCCATCATTAAATTCTGTGCGGCGGTTTAAGTGAAAGCAATCTCGGAACAACTCAACCGTAGGTTCCTCTTGAAAGAACACCTCACAGAGCACTTGGAAGTGGCATATGTTAGTGACATAATTGGGGCCAATATCTTGTGGATGGAGTTGGAAATTAGCCAAAACGTCGCGATAAAATTTTGAACCGGGCGGGTTGAAACCGCGGGCTAAGTGATCCGCGAACACAACCACTTCTCCATCTCGGGGTGTAGGGGGGCACTCTTTGCCTGGCACCCTCCAATGAATCGCGTTTTTTCTGCTCAAAGCACCGGTCAGGACCAGATTATTCAGTTGAGTTTCCGTGACCCGGGAAGGGTCCCAGTTGCACTCATACACTTGCTTAGCCATGGGGAAGTCTACAAAACGAAAATGATTCCGGTTCAGGACTTATGTTCGGCACAGATTTTTTCATGTTGATGCTATCAATGTTAAACCGAAAGAAATCAATTACAATCTGGCATTGGTAAAGCGGTGCGGTCTATCAAAGGATTACTGGCGGTTCAACAAGGGGACTAATGGTATGCACCGATTTGGTGATCGTCTACCACAAGGTTAAACCGCTGGATCGAAGATCGTGGAACAGTTGGAAATGCAAAAGAGCAGGCGTGCGGAAACAGGTTTCACATTGTCTCAGTGTGATATTGGATCTGAGGCGATCTCATAAAAGGGGTAGAAACTCATGAGCTTTTGAAAATTGTGCAAGAACAGCAAGGTCAAAACTGTGGATCAGATCTACGATCTAAGTATATTACCCTGAAAACAGAGGCGGAAAACTGCTACCGAACGGAGCAAAAGTCACGGGGTCGTCTGAAGGTATATCCCAGTTTAAATGCAAAGAACGTGAGGAACGCGAAGAACGCGAAGAACTCGAGGAACGGGAAGAACACAGTAAACCCTAGAGGCGGGTCTGAGTTGAGAAGATGGGATTTCACCGGAGCTCCGAGGGATGCGGAAGAACGCCGCAGTTTCTCTGGTCCAGTCAGGTTGATGCAGCGGCCCGAGGTGATGCAGAGGTCAGCGACAGCGGCGGAGCTTTGAGGCTGGCGGCGCAGAGAAGACGAAGAGGAAAGGGATGAAGGAGAGAAAGAAATGACCTTTCACCCCTATTTATAAGGCAAGGCACGTGTATCGGGCGCGCGAATCCAGGAGCCACGGGTTTCAGAGGCAGAGCTGTCGCCTTGATTATTGCGAATTGGTTAAACAAAGAAGGCACCATAAAAGCTAGATTCATGATGATGTCATGCCGGTTTACGGCCACTAGAGGAAATGACGACATATCGGTTTAGCAATGAAGGGAAGATGCCGAATATGAAGGTTTATGCTAAGGGTTGACATGAGATCCTTCAAATCAACCTGGGGCCTAATGTTGTGGATATTACTACTGGGCCTAAACCGGCCGTCTGGGCCAGGTTAATTTCATCAGTAGCTCAAGAATGTTAAAGCCCAGGAGGCTATGTAAAGGCCGAAGCCATAGTCGGTTTAAGATCTGTAGCCGTAAACCGGCCTGTGTACAACTTGTATTGTAAGTTAGGAATAAGCAAGAGACCAACCCAGGTACGAGTATAAACCGGAGGTTGGGACTCTACGAACCGACGGGCGTCACCCGTATATATAAGGGGATGACCCGATATCGGTTCAGGGGACAACAACAACTCGAGGCCTAGGCGAAGCTTATCTGCTCCCTAGTCATCGAGACTTCATCAATTCCACCACAAACTAGATGTAGGCTTTTACCTTCATCGAAGGGGCCGAACTAGTATAAACTCTCTATGTCCCTGTGTCCGCTTTAACCCCTTCGAGTTAACCCGTTGCGATGGCTCCACAACTAAGTCCTTTGGCTAGGACATCTGCCGTGACAAACCCACGACAATTTCGGTCCGACCGAGTTTGTTGATTCGGTCCCACCGAGATTGATAAATTGTGTGTAACGGTTGGATTTTGTGTGGAGGCTATATATACCCCTCCACCTCCTCTACACTCGTGGAGAGAGCCATCAGAACACATCTACACTTCCAACTCATATGTTCCGAGAGAAAACCACCTACCCTTGTGTTGAGCCCAAGATATTCCATTCCTACCATATGAATCTTGATCTCTAGCCTTCCCCAAGTTGCTTTCCACTGAAATCTTCTTTCTACCAAATCCAAATCCTGTGAGAGAGAGTTGAGTGTTGCGGAGACTATCATTTGAAGCACAAGAGCAAGGAGTTCATCATCAACACACCATTTGTTACTTCTTGGAGAGTGGTGTCTCCTAGATTGGCTAGGTGTCACTTGGGAGCCTCCGACAAGATTGTGGAGTTGAACCAAGGAGTTTGTAAGGGCAAGGAGATCGCCTACTTCATGAAGATCTACCGCTAGTGAGGCAAGTCCTTCGTGGGCGATGGCCATGGTGGGATAGACAAGGTTGCTTCTTCGTGGACCCTTCGTGGGTGGAGCCCTCCATGGACTCGCGCAACCGTTACCCTTCGTGGGTTGAAGTCTCCATCAACGTGGATGTAGGATAGCACCACCTATCCGAACCACGGGAAAAACATCCGTGTCTCCAATAGCGTTTGAATTCTCCAAACCCTTCCCTTTACATTCTCGCAAGTTGCATGCTTTACTTTCCGCTGCCTATATACTCTTTGCATGCTTGCTTGAATTGTGTGATGATTGCTTGACTTGTCCTAAAGTTGCTAAAATCTGCCAAGAACTAAAATTGGGAAAAGGTTAAGCTTTTATTTGGTCAAGTAGTCTAATCACCCCCCTCTAGACATACTTCCGATCCTACAAGTGGTATCAGAGCTTTGGTCTCCATTTGCTTTGATTTCCATAGCTTTTGGTGGTCATAGCCTTGGTTTCACGACCTAGGAGAGTATGGCGTCTAGCGAGGGGAATTATCACCGTAGAGGTCCTTACTTTGATGGTACTAATTTTGCTAGTTGGAAGCATAAAATGAAAATGCATATTCTTGGACATAACCCCGCCGTTTGGGCTATTGTGTGTGTTGGTTTGCAAGGTGACTTCTTCGATGGGAAAGAACCAAACCGTGAAGCTACCGCGGATGAGTTGAAGATGCTACAATACAATGCTCAAGCTTGTGATATTCTCTTCAACGGATTGTGCCCCGAAGAATTCAACAAAATCAGCCGTCTTGAGAATGCAAAGGAAATTTGGGATACTTTGATTGATATGCACGAAGGTACCGACTCCGTCAAGGAATCCAAATTGGATGTGCTTCAAAGTCAACTTGACAAGTTCAAAATGAAGGATGGTGAAGGTGTCGCTGAAATGTACTCTAGGCTTGCTCTCATCACAAATGAGATTGCCGACTTAGGGAGTGAAGAGATGACCGATAGATTCATCATCAAGAAGATCCTAAGAGCCTTGGATGGAAAATATGATACCGTGTGCACATTGATCCAAATGATGCCCAATTTCAAAGATCTCAAGCCAACGGAGGTCATTGGAAGAATTGTTGCTCATGAGATGTCACTCAAAGATAAAGAGGAACTTCACAACAAATCAAGTGGTGCTTACAAAGCCTCATGTGAATCCCCCACATCATCAAGTGAGAAACAAAACTTCAACGAAGAATTGAGCTTAATGGTGAAGAACTTCAACAAGTTCTACAAGAGTAGAAGCAAAGATAGAAGCTCCAAGTCAAGGTCCTACAATGACAAAAGATCTTCTAGTCGAGAGCGAAACTGCTACAATTGTGGAAGACCCGGACACTATTCCAATGAGTGTACGGCTCCCTACAAAAGAAGAGAGGATTCTCCAAAAAGAAGAAGCAAAAGAGAAGAATCACCATCAAGAGAGAGAAGGAGTAGAGATGATCGTTATGAACAAAGATACTCACGGAGAAACAAGGATTCGGAAAGAAAGGAAAAATCATCAAGGAGCTACACAAAACAAAGGCATCAAGCTCATGTTGGTGAATGGGTATCCGGCTCCGACTCCGATAACCACTCCGAGAGAAGTTATCACTCCGACTCCGAATATACTCAAGATGAAGGTGTTGCTGGTCTAGCACTTGTGTCAACCAACTCCTACGACATATTTGACTCACCAAATGAAGGAATTGGAAGATGCTTCATGGCCAAAGGTCCTAAGGTAACACACCCTGAGTATGTTGATTTTAATAGTGATGAAGATGACTTGTTAGGTGATGATGATTTACTTGTTGACAACTCTAGTGATGAATACTATGATGAAACGTCAATTAATCATGCTAATCAAGATAAAACAAATGACAATGATAAGGAGAAAATTGAGGCTCTAACTAAAGAACTAAACACTATTAAGTTAGCTCATGAAACTATCTTCGAAGATCATCGAGAACTTTTAAAAGCTCATGAGAAGTTACGCTTTGAAAAGCTCAATCTTGAGCAAGAGCTTGAGTTTTTAAAGGCAATCAATGATGATCTCCGCAAGAAAAGTTCTTCTTACATTGCCAAGCGCTTACTCTTATCCACTTACATGCCTCAAGTCAAGTCTAGTAACAAGAACAAGAAAGATTCTTCCTCTAGTAGTAACAATGATAATGTTAAATCCAATATTGTTGCTTCTAGTAGTTCTCTTGATTCCACTAATGATTCTCTTAGCCAAGTTACACTTGAGCAAGAAAATAGATTATTGAAGGGAATTATAGAGAAAGGAGTGTACAAAAGCCTTGCCGGAAGCAAGCAATTCGAGGAAATTGTACGCAAGCAAGGAAGGCACCGGAAGAATCAAGGTGTTGGTTTTGAACGAAAGTTCAATGCCAATGGAGTTGAGTGGGAAGAAGATCAATACCCCAAGACAAAGTTTGTTCCACAACAATAGAAGTATGATCCTAGTTCTTTCAAGGGGACACAAGATCATGATGATCTTCCACCACAAGACTACAAGCAAAAAGGCAAGGACAAGCTTCAAGAGGAAATTGATACATTTGAAGAAGCTCCTAAGACCTTAGTCAAGTGGATTCCCAAGACTACTTCAAGTTCCACTTCATCAAGTACGACTACAACTCCAAGGATTACCATCAAGATGGTGTGGATCCAAAAGAAGAAGAACTAGAGAGTTCTTGAGGGTGACTCCGCCAACATACTTCACTCTTATCATTTTGGCAAGAACAAGTGCAATCAACTTCCACATCTCGCACTAGTTCAAGGAGTCACAAACCCTCTTGTTGGTAAGTCAAGGGACAAGGTAACCTAAAAGCTTTCATAGACATCATCTTGTGTGTGCATCACTCTATGTCTATGGATATCCTTGTTTGTTCCTTGTGGGACTAACCCATGTAGGTATTGAAAGTGCAATTCACTCAAAAGGATAGCTCCAAGTGATCTACATCAACATTGAGCATCCACATATTCAACATCTACATGAAGTCATCATCGACAAAACCCAAGGTTAGTTCATCCCTCTTAGGGGGGATATCACATCTAGGGGGAGCTTTACTCTATGACCTGAGCTAAAGCAACTCTAATGATGTGAACACAACAATGCTTTATGTAAAAGTGGTAACCCCACTTGAGCTTAAATGATGAGTATGACCTATGATCAAGTGTTCTCATTTGACTCCTAAGTCAATATACTCATATATAGATGACCTAGTCATCGCCAATTGCTTGATAGATGCTAGAATTGGTTGTGCATGCTTTGTCACATATTTCAATTGCCATTTTATTGTGTGAGCATGTTGGTTGCATATTTTACTCATTCGAGGACGTCCAATTGTTGTTTTGATTGTTTGGCTTTATTTTTCTTTTGCCAAGTGGATGGACAAGAATGCCTAAGAACCTCCTCTAGCTATCTATGCTTTTCTCGTCTCAAACTCTATTCATGCTACATCACAAAATTGATCAAGTCCGATTCGAACCACTCTGTGTGAGGAGCACTCGGGGTCCCCGATTTGTCATAGACTTAAACTTCCAAAACCTCTTTGTGATTCTCGGTCTGACCGATACCCCTCTTTCGGTCTTACCGAGATCATCAAGTTGATCTATGTTTTCGATCTCGGTGCAACCGATTTCAACCATTCGGTCACACCGAGTTGCAATAGCTATATACAGTTTTGCATCTCGGTGCCACCGAGTTGTTCCACTCGGTCACACCGACAGGGTCGGGCTATATATAGACACGGGCAAAATTTTTGGAAATTTCTCCGAACCCCTTCGCCCGTGCGATAGCTCTCTCTGCCAACGTGGTCTCCGGATCGTCTTCTTGCCGCCAGCCGCCTCCAGTCGCTGGTCTCCGTCGCCGTCAACGGAATTCAACCCCTCCGTTGCCGCCGTAGCGAGTCTCCGCCGAACTAGGGTATGGACTCGATCTTTGTGCTATTCCCCAATACGATTCCTAGCACATTGTGATCATATTGTTTCTAGCCACGTGTGAAACACTCCAATCCAGTCAATGCGATTCGTAGAATAGGTTTGATTCGAAATTTTAGGGTTAGGTTTCCGCCGAAACCATCTCGGACCCATCGAGTTGAAAAAATCGGTCCCACCGATTTGGCTCATGCCATTGCACAAGTGAGACTCAGTCTGACCGAGTATTACTAATCGGTGTGACCGATTTTGGAACTTTGTGAAACCCTAGTAGTCTCGGTGCCATCGAACTGTGACTCAGTCTGACCGAGTTCACTAGTTTAGGTTCCAAAACTGCTTCGGTATCACCGAGTTTAAAACTCGATAGATCCGAAATGATTTCTGTGGGAAATTAAAACTAAGATTTTGAATCATTCTTTTGCAAAAATCTCTGCATTTTGTGATGCTTATCCACTCTACCTCATCTATAAACTATTCACAGGGTCAGCAGTCAGCTTGTTCATCATGTCAGACCAGAGTGATAGCCAGAACATGTCAGAACAGCCAGTGCACATGAGTGAGGGCACTAGTCCCTCCAGCTCTTCAGATGAAGGCAGCAGGAGCACTCCCAGTAATCTGCCAAAAGCTGCCACCAGACATAGGAAGAAAAGAACCTCAGAATCAGAGGATGAGGACTATGTGGCAGAAGAAGAAGCTACTTCCATGAAAGTTGTGCTTAAAAAGGAGTATGGCTCAGCTGCAGCCATCAAGCCAGGGATGAAAATCAAAAGGTCAGCAGGCAGGCAGCCTATGCCAAAGGCCAGAGCCTCAACAAAGATTCCTGAGAAGCCTGCACCCAAAGAGCTAGTTGCTGCTGAAGGGAAGAAGGAAAGGAAAAGAGGCAAATGGTGCAACAAAGTTGATCCCATGGCTGAATTTGAACAGCATTCTTCTGATGAGGAAGAAGAAGAAGAGGTTGCTGCACCAGCACCTAAGGCACCCAAGCTAATGGGTGATGCAATCAAATCGGGGGCTACGGCATCCAAGCCCAAGGAAGCACCCAAGACTGCATCAAAGGCCAAGACAGCTCCAAAGAGAAATACAAGGAGCATCTCAGCTGCTGAGAAGAACAAGGCCCCAGTGCCTGACACTACAGAAGAAGAGGAAGGCCAAGTTCTCAAAAAGTTGAAGCCCAAGATCCCAGACCACAATCATGCTCATACTGTGGCTGAGGACATGAAAATCAGAAGAGACTCAGGGCTGAGAAAGTGGAGAGCAGAAGATCCATATGCTACCAGGAGGAGAACTGCTGTTGACTACAGGTTCCACACTAAGGAACAACAGGACTTCTATGAGACAGTCTTGTTGGATAAGAAGCCCATTGTGTGTGACATGAGATGGGTCGACTGGGAATACATCAAGGACAATGAAGAGCACTATCCTGGAGTGCAAGACAGCTTCAAGGCTTGTGGAGTAGCTGACTTTGTTGGGCAGAAGCTCACAAAGTGGAATGAAGAGTTGATCATGCAGTTCTACTCCACAGCACACTTTTATCCAGATGGCAGAATTGTATGGATGTCTGAAGGTATGAGGTACCAATCAACAATTGCTGAGTGGGCACAGCTCATCAATGCCCCAGAGGAGCATGAGGATGACCTAGATATTTATGCCAAGAAGAAGATGGACCACAACTCTATGTCCAACATGTACAAAGAGATCCCAAACAAGGCACTTGACACTTTCAAGTTTGGATCAGTACATTATCTTCTGTCAGGATTGCCAACCATCAATTGGATACTGAGGCACACCTTGTTGCCCAAGTCAGGTGATCACAAGATGATCAGAGGCCATGCAATCAACTTACTTCATATCTTTGATGTGCCACAGAAATTCAAAGTCATGAGCCTCATGGTAGAAACAATCAAAAGGACTGCAGCAGACCAGAAGAGGAGCTGTGGATATGCCCCTTAGATCCAGGAGCTGATTAACTCCAAGATGGGCACATGCATATATCTCTTGGACAGGGAACATTTGCCTATTCATCCAGATTTTGAAGACAATCAAGTTGTGATGAACAAGGATGAACCATCTTCAGCCCATGCACAAGCACAGAAGGAGAAGGCAAGGAAGGAGAAAGCTGCAAAGATGCCAACTCAAGAGGAAGCATCTGAATACTTCTTGAAAACCAAGCAAGATCAACTCAGTTACTTGATTGCATCCACCCTGAGGATAGAGAAAGGACTGGCCACCCTCACTCAGAATCAGGAGAGCTTAGAGAGGATCGTAGAGCAAAAGTTCTATGACATGGATGTCAAAGTGACAGAGATCCAGTCTGAAGTGGAGCAACTTCAAGATGACATGCAGGAGAGGAAAGGGAAGACTACCACTGATGCATTTGCCAGAGTGCCACGAGCCCAGAGGTCGTCTGCAGTGCCAGTTCCTGACACAAGAGCCACCACCTCAGCTCCAGCTACAGCACTAGCCCAACCAGTTCCAGCATCTACTTCAGCTCCAGCTCCAACCACGTCTATAGAAGCCTTCGTCCTTGGAGTGATCCAGACTCCACCACCACCAGAAGATCAAGCCTGAGTGTCGATCTAGCACTATGCATTTTCTAGGAACTTTTTGGTAACTTGTTGCCAAAGGGGGAGAAAAATGTATAGATCATAGGCTTCGAGAGAGAGTGTGTTGCTTTTATTCTCTCTTGCTTTATTTGGTGGTTTTTCAAACTTTGTTTGCTTTTGGTCGAGATACTATGATATGCTTGTGAGACATTGATGATCATGTGTTTGATCATAAGCTACACTTATGCATGCTTGACATATCTTATCTATCTTATGTGATCATTCACTTTCCTTGGTGATGAGTGCATGTATTTCATTCTTATCATTTTGAGCGCTCCACCAAGATGTATGTGACATGGAAGAGTAACCCATGATTCTAACTCTTTGTGCTTTTGCAGTCCAAAGCAAATTTTAAATATGCACAAATTTAGGGGGAGCTCTTACTTATCACATACTTCTCAAAGCGACGATATAATTCATTCTTATTATCATTTGTCGAAGCTTTGATCTATATGTTGTCATCAATTACCAAAAAGGGGGAGATTGAAAGTGCAACTATCCCTACGTGGTTTTGGTAATTCATAACAACATATAGCTCATTGAGCTAATTCTATTCCAAGATGATTATTTCAGGAAAGCTCAATGATTGGCATGTCATGGATGGTGAAAGTGGAACCCTCAAACTGCTAAGGACAAAGGATTGGCTCAAGCTCAAAAGCTCAAGACTCTTCATTTTACATTTTAGTGATCCAAGATCACATTGAGTCTATAGGAAAAGCCAATACTATCAAGGAGGGATGAGGTGTTGCTTAATGAGCTTTTTGCTTCATGTGCTTAAAGATATGCTCCAAAATCCTCAGCTACTTTCCCATATCCACATATGACCTAAAACCTAAGCCAAACTTGGTCCTACCGATTCTTTCTATCCGGCGCCACCAAGTTTCAAATGTCATAAGCCACTGCCAAACCCTAGCAAATCGGTTCTACCGATAGGGATCTCGGTCTCACCGAGATGGGATTGCAATTTCTCTGTTTCCCTTTCGTAACTTTTCGGTCTCACCGAAAGAGCTGATCGGTCCCACAGAGATTGCAATGTAAACTCTCTGTTTCCCTTTTGTAACTTTTCGGTCTCACTGAAAGATCAAATCGGTCCCACCGAGTTTACTTGTCCAACTCTCTGGTTAGCTTATTACCAAATCGGTCTCACCGAGTTTGTGTAATCGGTCTCACCGAGATTACGTTATGCCCTAACCCTAACCATATCGGTCCTACCGAGTTGCCTGTCAGTCCCATCGAAAATCTCTAACGGTCACTAGGTTTACTATTTTGGTCCGACCGACTTTGTTGATTCGGTCCCACCGAGATTGGTAAATTATGTGTAACGGTTGGATTTTGTGTGGAGGCATATATACCCCTCCACCTCCTCTTCACTCGTGGAGAGAGCCATCAGAACACATCTACACTTCCAACTCATATGTTCTGAGAGAGAACCACCTACCCTTGTGTTGAGACCAAGATATTCCATTCCTACCATATGAATCTTGAGCTCTAGCCTTCCCCAAGTTGCTTTCCACTGAAATCTTCTTTCTACCAAATCCAAATCCTGTGAGAGAGAGTTGAGTGTTGGGGAGACTATCATTTGAAGCACAAGAGCAAGGAGTTCATCATCAACACACCATTTGTTACTTCTTGGAGAGTGGTGTCTCCTAGATTGGCTAGGTGTCACTTGGGAGCCTCCGACAAGATTGTGGAGTTGAACCAAGGAGTTTGTAAGGGCAAGGAGATCGCCTACTTCGTGAAGATCTACCGCTAGTGAGGCAAGTCCTTCATGGGCGATGGCCATGGTGGGATAGACAAGGTTGCTTCTTCGTGGACCCTTCGTGGGTGGAGCTCTCCGTGGATTCGCGCAACCGTTACCCTTCGTGGGTTGAAGTCTCCATCAACGTGGATGTAGGATAGCACCACCTATCCGAACCACGGGAAAAACATCCGTGTCTCCAATAGCGTTTGAATTCTCCAAACCCTTCCCTTTACATTCTCGCAAGTTGCATGCTTTACTTTCCGCTGCCTATATACTCTTTGCATGCTTGCTTGAATTGTGTGATGATTGCTTGACTTGTCCTAAAGTTGCTAAAATCTGCCAAGAACTAAAATTGGGAAAAGGTTAAGCTTTTATTTGGTCAAGTAGTCTAATCACCCCCCCTCTAGACATACTTCCGATCCTACACTAACCTTTCAGAGGAAGAGAAAGAGAGATAGATGAAGACTCTGAGTAATCATAGAAAGGCCTTCGGATACTCAATGGATGATTTGAAGGGCATTAGTCCCTCTATTTGTACTCGTCATATATTTATGGAAGAAGGAGTTGAGCCAGTTCATGAATACCAAAGGAAGCTGAACCCCAAAATGAAAGAGGTAGTAAGAAAATGAATCATTTGTTTAGTCGATGCAGGTATCATATACCCAATCTTTTAAAGCAAGTGGGTGAGTCTAGTTCATTGCGTACCTAAAAAGGAGGGTTTACTATAGTACCTAATAAGCATAATTAACTAATCTCCACTAGAACAATAGTTGGGTATAGAATGTACATTTATTTTAGGAGGCTAAATAAGGAGACTCGTAAAGATCACCATCCTCTGCCATTTATTGATCAAATGCTAGAAAGGCTAGAAAGCACACTCACTTTTGATACTTAGATGGATATCCCGGCTTCTCACAGATAGCAATGCATCTGGAAGGCTAGGAGAAAACTACTTTTACTTGTCCTTTCTGTATGTACTCTTACAGTCATATGCCGTTTGGGCTATGTAATGCACCCACTAAATTTCAAAGATGCATGAATGCTATTTTTGCTGATTTTGTTGAAGAAATCATGGAGGTATTCATGGATGATTTTTCTATTTATGGGACCTCTTTTGATGATTGTCTTTACAATCTTGATAAAGTTTTGCAAAGGTGTGAATACACCAACCTTGTCTTAAACTGGGAGAAATGCCATTTCATGGTCAACAAAGGTATTGTTTTAGGGCATAAAATATCTGGTAAAGGCATCGAGGTGGATAAAGCAAAAATAGATGCCATAGAAAAGCTCCCTTATCCTCACAACATAAAAGGGATAAGGAGTTTTCTTGGACATGGTGGTTTTATAGACGTTTTATTCAAAACTTTTCTAGCATTTCCAAGCCCCTAACTAACCTTTTGCAGAAAGATGTTCCTTTCATGTTAGCGATGAGTGCAAGACCTCATTTGAGAAATCCAAACTCGCCTTGCTTAACACATCAGTCATTATGCCTTCAAATTGGAACAAACCTTTTGAGGTGGTGTGTGAGACTGGCGATAATGTGATAAGTGCGGTGTTAGGCCATCAAGAAGGTAACAAGTTTCATATTGTTTAGTATGAAAATCATACTCTTACTGAATCTCAAAGAACTTATGCTAAGAATGACAGAGAGCTATATGAAGTGATTTTTGCTTGTGAAAACTTCAGGTCTTACATCACTGACACAAAGGTCATATTTTACATCGATCATCAAGCAATAAAGGAGGTTCTTTATGTTAAAGAAATAAAGCCTCGTTGGATGAGGTGGTCATTTCTTTTGCAGGAATTTTATAGAAAAATAATAGATCGCCGGGAGATAAACGGGACATTGACAAACATTTCCCTCCTAGAAGAAGAGCATAAGTACCAAGGGACGGGAATATGCATCCCATATGGAATGGTGGTAGCCTTAGATAGGGCAACCATTCGTACCTTCGGGGATACTGAACCTTCGTTCATTTGATTGGAAGAACCATTCACGAAACTAAGGGTAAGAGAGGAAAGTGATTTATTTGACTACACTAACCCTTTGCATCCAGATAAACTAGAAAAGACGTCTTCATCACTATGTCACCGAAGAAAAAAGAAACCGGGGATGAAGACATACCCCAAAAGCAAAAGTTTGAAAAGGCGTGGGAGCTCACACAAGTTCTTTCAGTTACCCTAAGTATTGCTCTATTCAGTTTCGTTATATTTTTCTGTACAAATTTTTATGTTTTCCGAAATAATACGGGTGCTCATACGACCGGATTTGATTGTATAGAAGGCCGCCTTTCACTCTGATTCCGATGGTGACTTGGGCGAGGATGATGCAACCGCTCATATGACGAGTCGTGGTGTTATAAAAGATCATTGATCGCTCTGTCACCCAAGGCTAACCTTCATTTGCTTATGTTAAAAAATCCCTCACAGGCAAAGGTAGGACGAATGGGCGCCTATACGAGCGGGCATGGTCGTTGGGAACATCGTCGAACGCTCTAAGAAGGAAGACCTCTGCTCAAGCGATCCATGCGACCGCTCATACATTTGGCCACGATCGTATGGAACACCGTCAATCATGATTTCTTTCGATCCTTAACAGAATTTCACCCGATTTTGTCTGGATTGTTTCTGATTCTCTATAAATTCCTTATCTCGCCAAAAACCTATGCCTCCGACCTCTTATATATATATATATATATATATATATATATATATATATATATATATATAATTTGCCTCCTTCTCTATCAAAGCTAACAAACCAATCAAGGCCAGGTGTTTTTAAGTTCTGAAGTGCAGGGAAACAATGGCTCGTTCATGGGATGAGAGGCAAACCTCCTCGCAAGAGGAGAATGATCTAGAGCAAGAGGGGTATGACTCTCCATCACACCAAGGGAGAGGACCTGTCGCGTTCAATTGGTCTTCGTCGGAGGAAGATCTAAAGGAGCCACCCTTTTATGAATAGGATGAAGAAGAGGAGGAGGAGAATAAGCCAGAGTCCATCCCCATCAAATCAATCAAGGTCATCGTCAATGAGAACAAGCTTGAATTTGTCAAGGATACTCCAATCATCATGGGTAAGTGTGGTTTCGGAAACTGCACTATCCATGAACCGATGAGAGACTCTGGAGAAATCCACCCAAGGGCACGCAAGATGCACCCATCGGTACCCGTATGCAAGTGTGACCTCCAAGGAAGTGGCACGCCAACATCCCTATGCCTTCTACTCAGCCCGAGGTACATGTCAATTAATTTTAAGGTTGAAACTAAAATTATGACTCAGTAAAGAAGGGAGATGGAGGTGGTGCTGGCCACCAAGACTCGGGGGGCTTTAAACACAAGCCTGAGGATCATCGCCAACCAAGTTGTGACGCTTCCCATGTATCGTTCTTGTATCAAGGACCAGGAGACCACCAATGAGCTCATGATTAACGTACTCACTGGTGTCATCACTCCACCTACAGAGGAGGACACTGGTATCAATAAAAACGAGACTAAATGAATCTAGCCAGCTTAGCATGTTAGGCTTGGGGGGATTTTGAAGTCGTATCCCTTATCACTTTCCAATTAAATTTTAATTAAAGTTTCCGTCTAGTTTCAATAAGTAAGGACACTCATTCTTTCTTGATTGAGGGAAGAATCTTATCCAATGGGTCATGGATGTTTTAATGAATGTTCTATCGTGGTTTTTATCTAAAATTGCTTAGAATGTCGGTCCCTATTGTGTGCTAAATATTTTTGCTTTTAGATGATGATTATAAGTCTTCCACATCTTTTGTATGGATCGGGAATAAAATGTTAACAACTTTAAGGGGTTTGTCAAATTTATCTCAGCTTACCTCATGATTACTTGGTGGAGTTTAAAAGCTAATGATCCGGTATGAAAAAGAGCAAGTTTCCTTTACGGTAAAAACAAAACTTGAAAACAAAAAACTGAAATAATTGCATAAACCACCATAGTTGAACTCGCAAATCAAGCATATCTTTTCACGTCACGCCTCTAAATGAGGAAAAAGAAAATTTCCAATGACATGGGATAGGCTTGACTCTTCAAGAAAAAATAGGCAATAAAGAATGTTTTCCTTAAAAAGCAAAATCGAAGGAACTTCTTCAACTGAAAGAACGGAGTAACTATCCCTTAGAGTTGAAAAGCATCTTCTTAACGATCGATAGTAAGGTGTGGAAGCCTTCATGTTCATCTGATTAAGGTAGAAATATGGTAGTAGAAAAAAGAGTCGATCATATAATGCAAATACTGAAATTTCATGATGGAGTCATTCATTATCAACCATCTGCATCTCATAAAAAACATGGCATCTTTCTTACAAGCTATGGCATTTGCTCGGGGACGAGAAAACTTCTAAGTTTGGGGCAGTTGATGAGTCCAAATTACATGATTATTCTGCTAGTATTTTTGTGCCTACTTACTAGGCTTTGTGGAATTTTACCGTGTCCGTGCACTTCTTTTTTTCGTTTTTCTCAGATAATGCTTTTCTGGACCGGATACTATTTGATGGAAGAAATCCCAGGAAATGGTACTGGAATCACGTATTTAAAGTGATGATCACCTACCATAAAATAATCAACCAAAAATGGCAAAGAAGCAATCATCGCCGAGCCTCCAATGCAAAAGGTGGCGTTCCATACGACCGCACCCGCTCATATGGGCGATCGTATGGAGTGTCGTTGCTGCCTCCGGGTCAACTATATTGACCCTTGAACACGGATAAGAGATCAGATGCCCAGAAACAATGGAAACTCGTCTAGAAGCAGCAACCCTAGCCGCCGGAGCGATCTAGAGGAAGGAATTTTCAAGGAGGAGGCCATTGCGTCCATCACCGTCACTGGGAAGGCCTCAACATCATCACCACTATCATCATCATCATCCACTTCCTATTCATTGTAATCACAAGAACCCTAAAGGGAACGACTTGTGTATTACATATGTGATTCATTCATGTCCTCCATCACTAGTGTTATGGTGTTTGTTGCCTTCATGAGTGAGTAGTTCTCCAAGTTCTCAGGGATATGGATGAACCCTAGTGTGTAATAGATTATTGATATTAGGATTTAATATCCTCTTTGCATGTTTATTTTAATGATCTTCTTGACGTTGGGCGAAGTCGACCATCCAATGTATGCCAACTTTGGATGAAAAGTTATTACTATCGGCTAACAGATCCCATCTCCCTTCGTAGCAGATCATTGCAGCAGGGGGTAAAATAGAGACCACCTATAGACTGCTTCCACGGGGACCTTTTTGTTGGGGAACATAGTAATTTAAAAAAAAATCCTACATACACGCAAGATCATGGTGATGCATAGCAACGAGAGGGGAGAGTGTTGTCTACGTATCGAATACCCAGTATATATCATTTCATTCATCTGCGAGAGGTAACTATAAAGATGGGGGAGGAGTCTACAAAGAAAGACCATCGTATCACCTGCAACAATTTCAACCATCCTTTGGTGTGGAGGAATATCATAGGAACTCTATGTGATATTATTTTTATAGGGTTTTTTCCTTTAGAGCCAATTGGTTCATAGGAATAGATTCATATACTCCACATTTCAAAGGAAATAAGCATGATATCATTTTTAGAGCTTTAGAGCCACTTGGTTCATATGAATGAATTCCTATACTCCCATAATTTCAAAGGAAAATAAACATTATCGTATATTCAATAGAAAAGTTCTTATGATGTGAACCAAATGACATCTCTTTTCTAATCCCTCCTCATAGGAATTGAGATACATGTCATCTCTAGATTCAATAGAAAAGTTCCTATGATGTGAACCAAATGACATCTCTTTTCCAATCCCTACTCATAGGAATTGAGATACATGTCATCTCTTTCCCTACAACTTCCATATATACATCTTCTATTCCTAAATAGCTAGTACAACAAACTAATAGCTTTTTTCCTAGACATGCAACTATGGCACAAGAACACGTCATGCATGGAAGTCATAAATCACATTGTTTTTGTACTCTATGCATGCAAGCACCACATCATCAATTCGTGCATGTTACTCATAAGTTATTTCTTGCATTAGATTTCATATCAATGTATGTGCTGGTCACGTGCACACATATGTAGTTCACATTCACATTTTTGTTAGAAATGTCATTCTTTTAACTGCAATTCATTTTTTTTCTCTTTCTACTCCCTCCGTCTAGGTGTGTAAGTCATCTTCCAAAAACCAAATAATCCCAAAACACTTAGGCACGGTACATTAACTCCCTCCTCATTTCTTGTTTCGTGACGTATCAACCAATAAGAGCTGTGGGCCGTGCATGCCTTCAATGGCTTGAGACTTTCAAACATGACATGCAGTGGTTAATTCTTTGTAGGGAATGCTATTAACTAACAAAAGAACTTAAGATGACTTATACACCTAGACGGAGGGAGTACTACATTTTCATTTTAAGCATACATTCACTTCCCATTAGTTATAGATGTTTTTGAAGGAACTTTTATGCATTATTTTGAGTAGAGTAGCAAATTTAACGGGCCGCGGGTATATCAAAATGCAGGGCCCATGCATCATTGCCTTTCGGTCAAACCTGCGTCCACAATTTTTTGTACGTATATCTCCACTGGTCCCCGAACCCAAAATGCTGCCTCGTTCCCGTAAAACCAAGTGGCCCACACATATTCAGGCATCGACTCGAACTCAATCCCTCTCTCGTTTACTACGACGTGGCCCCGCACGCTGTAGTACTCCTACAAACCCTACCGCCGCATGCATCATTGATTTTATTCAGGAGGACAAGGGAGAAGTGGATTTGTAGTGGAGGCACTTTAAAAAAAGGATTTGTAGTGGAGGCCTCTACCCTAGAGTGCCCTTGGTAGCTGCCGCACACATCATTGGTTTTCTCTTCTCTTTATGTTGTTGCGCCCTAGATTGAAATGATGGTTGCTTCGTCCATCCAGCTTAATGCTGGAAAGGTGGGGCTTTGTGATTTGACCCCTCGTCACTCATTTACTACTATTGCGGCGCTACGACCGGGGTGCCTCCAAGTCCAACCGCTACTCCGAACAGTAAATTGGTGCATCGCACGTGGAACAAGACGGTGGGTGAGCCACATGTCGGCCAAAGGGGTCCTGTTAAGTGTGTCGCCTTTTTGTGTGCGGACTCACCTTGATTGAGTTGCTACACCAACACGACAGGAGCAGTCTACCACTTGGTTTTGCTCCTTGGTGAATCCAGACTATATTGATCTAAAAATATACTGTACTACCCTATCCGTCTCGGTTTATAGGGAATGCACATAGTTCTAGGTCAACCATTTGACAAACTAAATATGAGTTACTATGTCACAAAAAGTATATCATTAGATTCTTAAGCGGATGTAGTTTCTGAACATATATTGTTCATCACATATATAGCCAGTTAAATTCTCAACCAAGAACGACGTCCATGCCCTGTAAACTGATACGGAGGAAGTAGTAAAAATGAGGTGATTTTACCGAGCGATGGGCGGGGGAGGAAGGCCTGTCATGCGGTCCCACGTGACATGATGTACCAAGGCGATGCGTGTCCCTCTTGAGGCAGAACAATGATAGAAGCAATACGTGGTTTTCTTGAAGGAGATGATGGCGAAGCAAAGTCTGAAATAATGGTTGCTTCATCCGTTTGGGAAGGTGCATCATTGTCATTAGATGTGTCATTGCTCATTACTACTATTGGGGCGGTACGACTGGGTTGCGTCCCCCTGCTGTTCTGCACTGTTATTTGGTGCATGCCATGTCGACCCGGGTGCTGTATGTCCCACATGTCGGCGTGAGGAAGTACAGAATTCATGAAAGCAAGCGTCGATGGAGGAGTACAAGACACGACTTGGTTTTGGCTGCTTCGCACGATCCATCGATACAAACCCGAACTAAAAAAAGGCGAGGGCAGGTCTTTTCCTGCGCGGCAGGCAGGGGAGTTTGGCATAGTCTGTTCGAGGCAAAGAGGCAGGAAGGGAAACAAGTAAATAAAGGTTGAGTGACTTAGTTTGGGAAAATCTGATTTTACGGAGTACATACTGTTGGGGAACGTAGTAATTTCAAAAAATTTCCTACGCACACGCAAGATCATGGTGATGCATAGCAACGAGAGGGGAGAGTGTTGTCTACGTACCCTCGTAGACCGAAGTGGAAGCGTTGACGCAACATAGAGGAAGTAGTCGTACGTCTTCCCGATCCGACCGATCCAAGTACCGTTACTCCGGCACCTCCGAGTTCTTGGCACACGTTCAGCTCGATGACGCACCCCTAGCTCCGATCCAGCAAAGCTTCGGGGAGGAGTTCTGTCAGCACGACGGCGTGGTGACAATCTTGATGTTCTACCGGCGCAGGGCTTCGACTAAGCACTGCAACGATATATTCGAGGTGGAATATGGTGGAGGGGGGCACCGCACACGGCTAAGGAACGATCACAAAGATCAACTTGTCTGTCCATGGGGTGCCCCCTGCCCCCGTATATAAAGGAGCAAGGGAGGGAGGAGGCCGGCCCTAGGTTTGGGCGCGCCAGGGGAGTCCTACTCCCACCGGGAGTAGGATTCCACCTTTCCTAGTCCAACTAGGTCAAGGGGGGAAAGAGGGGAAGAGGGGAAGGAAGGGAGAGAGGGGCCGCGCCCCAAACCCCTTGTCCAATTCGGACTGGGCTTGGGAGGGGCGCGCGCCACCTCCTGGTCCTTCCCACTAAGGCCCATCAAGGCCCATTGCTTCTTCCTCGTATTCCCGTAACTCCCCGGTACCTCCGAAAATACCCGAACCACTCAGAACCCTTCCGATGTCCGAATATAGTCGTCCAATATATCGATCTTTACGTCTCGACCATTTCGAGACTCCTCGTCATGTCCCCGATCTCATCCGGGACTCCGAACTCCTTCGGTACATCAAAACTCATAAACTCATTATATAACTGTCATCGAAACCTTAAGCGTGCGGACCCTACGGTTCGAGAACAATGTAGACATGACCGAGACACGTCTCCGGTCAATAACCAATAGCGGGACCTGGATGCCCATATTGGCTCCTACATATTCTACGAAGATCTTTATCGGTCAGACCGCATAACAACATACGTTGTTCCCTTTGTCCATCGGTATGTTACTTGCCCGAGATTTGATCGTCGGTATCCAATACCTAGTTCAATCTCGTTACCTACAAGTATCTTTACTCGTTCCGTAATACATCATCCCGTAACTAACTCATTAGTTGCAATGCTTGCAAGGCTTAAGTGATGTGCATTACCGAGAGGGCCCAGAGATACCTCTCCGACGATCAGAGTGACAAATCCTAATCTCGAAATACGCCAACCCAACATCTACCTTTGGTGACACCTGTAGTACTCCTTTATAATCACCCAGTTACGTTGTGACGTTTGGTAGCACCCAAAGTGTTCCTCCGGCAAACGGGAGTTGCATAATCTCATAGTCAAAGGAACATGTATAAGTCATGAAGAAAGCAATAGCAACATACTAAACGATTGGGTGCTAAGCTAATGGAATGGGTCATGTCAATCAGATCATTCAACTAATGATGTGACCTCGTTAATCAAATAACAACTCTTTGTTCATGGTTAGAAAACATAACCATCTTTGATTAACGGGCTAGTCAAGTAGAGGCATACTAGTGACACTCTGTTTGTCTATGTATTCACACATGTATTATGTTTCCGGTTAATACAATTCTAGCATGAATAATAAACATTTATCATGAAATAAGGAAATAAATAATAACTTTATTATTGCCTCTAGGGCATATTTCCTTCACATACCCACTATGGAGGTAGTACTACTTACTACTCCCTCCTTTCTGGTTTATAGGGCTCATCTAAAAAAATTCGTTTTTCCGTTTTATAAGTCTCAATTCTACTACTAGTAGTAGTACCATCACATGTTTGGATTTCAGGTGTGTTAAATCACCCGATGGAAGCAATGTCAAGAGAAAACTCACCAATGCATGTAGAAGTTCATGGAAATTTAGTGGTCATGCATGCATTCGTTCTAATTAATGCCTTGGTAAACATAACTTCTAGAGAAAAACGAGCGTACTAATTACTTGTGCAAACTACGAAATTAATTCCACCACTCACCATCTACCTTGGTTGGAGAGATTTTGAAATTGAGCCATAAACCGGAAACGAGGGAGTAGTAACATAGCCTAGGGTAGCTTGCTGCACCATGGACTCCAAGGAAATTGCTGTAGTACTAATCCTATGTACCACTGTACTACTCCTACTACTAAAAGACATATATTTCAAACAATATGATAATCTGTCTAACCAAGGTAGCAACGAGTAGTAAATGGAGGAGTAGTAAGCAAGCTTCACCTCGTCCTGCGAGCCACCGCGCCCGTGGGCGGGGGAGACGGTGTACTAAGCAAGCTTCTCCTCGTTCTATGAGTTGATGGACACATCAAAAGTACTCTGGTGTATAGAGCCTTGCCTCTAAGGTAGGCCCCACATGGTTTGCCTCTTTTTTAACATAACACTTCAAGTCGCAATTTGTTTGTTCACCTGTGGTACACGATCCTTGAGGGAGTCCTGGATTAGGGGTGTCCGGATAGCCGGACTATACCTTCAGTCGGACTCCTGGACTATGAAGATACAAGATTGAAGACTCCGTCCCGTGTCCGGAAGGGACTTTCCTTGGCGTGGAAGGCAAGCTTGGTGATGCGGATATTCACATCTCCTACCATTGTAACCGACTTTGTGTAACACTAACCCTCTCCGGTGTCTATATAAACCGGAGGGCTTTAGTCCGTAGGACAACACACAACATACAACAATCATACCATAGTCTAGCTTCTAGGGTTTAGCCTCCTTGATCTCGTGGTAGATCTACTCTTGTACTACTCATATCATCAATATTAATCAAGCAGGATGTAGGGTTTTACCTCCATCGAGAGGGCCCGAACCTGGGTAAAACTTCGTGTCCCTTGTCTCCTGTTACCATCCGCCTAGACGCACAGTTCGGGACCCCCTACCCGAGATCCGCCGGTTTTGACACCGACATTGGTGCTTTCATTGAGAGTTCCTCTGTGTCGTCGCTTTTAGGCCCGATGGCTCCTCCGCTCATCAATAATGATGCAGTCCAGGGTGAGACTTTTCTCCCCGAACAGATCTTCGTCTTCGGCGGCTTCGCACTGCGGGCCAATTCGCTTGGCCATCTGGAGCAGATCGAAAGCTACTCCCCTGGCCATCAGGTCAGATTTGGAAGTTTAAACTACACGGCTGACGTCCACGGGGACTTGATCTTCGACAGATTCGAGCCACAGCCGAGCGCGCCGCACTGTCGCGATGGGCATGATCTAGTGAAGGAAATATGCCCTAGAGGCAATAATAAAGTTATTATTTATTTCCTTATTTCATGATAAATATTTATTATTCATGCTAGAATTGTATTAACCGGAAACATAATACATGTGTGAATACATAGACAAACAGAGTGTCACTAGTATGCCTCTACTTGACTAGCTCATTAAACAAAGATGGTTATGTTTCCTAACCATAGACAAAGAGTTGTTATTTGATTAACGGGATCACATCATTAGGAGAATGATGTGATTGACATGACCCATTCCGTTAACTTATCACCCGATCGTTTAGTATGTTGCTATTGCTTTCTTCATGACTTATACATGTTCCTATGACTATGAGATTATACAACTCCCGTTCACCGGAGGAACAGTTTGTGTGCTACCAAACGTCACAACGTAACTGGGTGATTATAAAGGTGCTCTATAGGTGTCTCCAAAGGTACTTGTTGGGTTGGCGTATTTCGAGATAGGATTTGTCACTCCGAATGTCGGAGAGGTATCTCTGGGCCCTCTCGGTAATGCACATCACTTAAGCCTTGCAAGCATTGCAACTAATGAGTTAGTTGCGGGATGATGTATTACGGAACGAGTAAAGAGACTTGCCGGTAATGAGATTGAACTAGGTATTGAGATACCGACGATTGAATCTCGGGCAAGTAACATACCGATGACAAAGGGAACAACGTATGTTGTTATGCGGTCTGACCGATAAAGATCTTCGTAGAATATGTAGGAGCCAATATGAGCATCCAGGTTCCGCTATTGGTTATTGACCGGAGACGTGTCTCGGTCATGTCTACATTGTTCTCGAACCCGTAGGGTCCGCACGCTTAAGGTTTCAATGACAGTTATATTATGAGTTTATGAGTTTTGATATACCGAAGGAGTTCGGAGTCCCGGATGAGATCGGGGACATGACGAGGAGTCTAGAAATTGTCGAGATGTAAAGATCGATATATTGGACGACTATATTTGGACATCGGAAAGGTTCTGAGTGGTTCGGGTATTTTTCGGAGTACTAGGGAGTTACGGGAATACGGGGGAAAAGTATTTGGCCTTATTGGGCCATACGGGAAAGATAGAGGGGCTGCCTAGGGCAGGCCGCCAGCCCCCCAAGGCCTAGTCCGAATTGGACTAGGGGGAGGGGGTGCGCCCCCTCCTTCCTTCCCTTCTCCTTTCCCCTTCCTTGTCTCCTACTCCTACTACATGGAAGGACTCCTAGTTGGACTAGGAAAGGGGGAATCCTACTCCCGGTGGGAGTAGGACTTCCTAGGGAGCGCCATAGAGAGGGCCGGCCCTCCCCTCCTCCACTCCTTTATATACGGGGGCAGGGGGCACCCCATAGACACACAAGTTGATCTTCGTGATCGTTCCTTAGCCGTGTGCGGTGCCCCCCTCCATGATATTACACCTCGGTCATATCGTTGCGGTGCTTAGGCGAAGCCCTGCGTCGGTAGAACATCATCATCGTCACCACGCCGTCGCGCTGACGGGACTCATCCCCGACACCCTGCTGGATCGGAGTCCGGGGATCGTCATCGAGCTGAACGTGTGCTAGAACTCGGAGGTGCCGTAGTTTCGGTGCTTGGATCGGTCGGATTGGGAAGACGTACGACTACTTCCTCTACGTTGCGTCAACGCTTCCGCTTCGGTCTACGAGGGTACGTAGACAACACTCCCCTCTCGTTGGTATGCATCACCATGGTCTTGCGTGTGCGTATGAATTTTTTTGAAATTATTACGTTCCCCAACAGTGGCATTCGAGCCAGGTTTTATGGTTTGATGTTATATGCACGAGTAGAACACAAGTGAGTTGTGGGCGATGTAAGTCATACTGCCTACCAGCATGTCATACTTTGGTTCGGCGGTATTGTTGGATGAAGCGGGCCGGACCGACATTACGCGTACGCTTACGCGAGACTGGTTCTACCGCCGTGCTTTGCACACAGGTGGCTGGCGGGTGTCAGTTTCTCCAACTTTAGTTGAACCGAGTGTGGCTACGCTCGGTCCTTGCGAAGGTTAAAACGGCATCAACTTGACAAACTATCATTGTGGTTTTGATGCGTAGGTAAGATTGTTTCTTGCTTGAGCCCGTAGCAGCCACGTAAAACTTGCAACAAACAAAGTAGAGGACGTCTAACTTGTTTTTGCAGGGCATGTTGTGATGTGATATGGTCAAGACATGATGCTAATTTTTATTGTATGAGATGATCATGTTTTGTAACTGAGTTAGCGGCAACTGGCAGGAGCCATATGGTTGTCACTTTATTGTATGCAATGCAATCGCCCTGTAATGCTTTACTTTATCACTAAGCGGTAGCGATAGTCGTAGAAGCATAAGATTGGCGAGACGACAACGATGCTACGATGGAGATCAAGGTGTCGTGCCGGTGACGATGGTGATCATGACGGTGCTTCGGAGATGGAGATCACAAGCACAAGATGATGATGGCCATATCATATGACTTATATTGATTGCATGTGATGTTTATCTTTTATGCATCTTATCTTGCTTTGATTGACGGTAGCATTATAAGATGATCTCTCACTAAATTATCAAGAAGTGTTCTCCCTGAGTATGCACCATTGCCAAAGTTCGTCGTGCCTAGACACCACGTGATGATCGGGTGTGATAAGCTCTACGTCCATCTACAACGGGTGCAAAACAGTTGCACACGCGGAATACTCAGGTTATACTTGATGAGCCAAGCATATACAGATATGGCCTCGGAACATGGAGACCGAAAGGTCGAGCGTGAATCATATAGTAGATATGATCAACATAAAGATGTTCACCATTGAAAACTACTCCATTTCACGTGATGATCGGTTATGGTTTAGTTGATTTGGATCACGTGATCAACTAGAGGATTAGAGGGATATCTATCTAAGTGGGAGTTCATAAGTAATGTGATTAATTGAACTTTAATTTATCATGAACTTAGTCCTGGTAGTATTAGCATATCTATGTTGTAGATCAATAGCTTGTGATGTTGCTCCCTGTTTTATTTTTTGATATGTTCCTAGAGAAAATTGTGTTGAAAGATGTTAGTAGCAATGATGCGGATTGGATCCGTGATCTGAGGTTTATCCTCATTGCTGCATAGAAGAATTATGTCCTTGATGCACCGCTAGGTGACAGACCTAATGCAGGAGCAGATGCAGACGTTATGAATGTTTGGTTAGCTCAATATGATGACTACATGATAGTTTAGTGCACCATGCTTAACGGCTTAGAATCGGGACTTCAAAGACATTTTGAACGTCATGGACCATATGTGATGTTCTAGGAGTTGAAGTTAATATTTCAAGAAAATACCCGAGTTGAGAGATATGAAGTCTCCAACAAGTTCTATAGCTAAAAGATGGAGGAGAATCGCTCAACTAGTGAGCATGTGCTCAGATTGTCTGGGTACTACAATCGCTTGAATCAAGTGGGAGTTAATCTTCCAGATAAGATAGTGATTGACAGAATTCTCTAGTCACCATCACCAAGTTAGTAGAATTTCGTGATGAACTATAATATGCAAGGGATGATGAAAGTAATTCCCAAGCTCTTCGTGATGCTGAAATCGACGAAGGTAGAAATCAAGAAAAGCATCAAGTGTTGATGGTTAACAAGACCACTAGTTTCAAGAAAAGGGAAAAGGGAAGAAGGGGAACTTCAAGAAGAACGGCAAGCAAGTTGCTGCTCAAGTGAAGAAGCCCAAGTCTGGTCCTAAGCCTGAGACTAAGTGCTTCTACTGCAAAGGGACTGGTCACTGGAAGCGGAACTACCCCAAGTAATTGGCGGATAAGAAGGATGGCAAAGTGAACAAAGGTATATTTGATATACAGATTATTGATGTGTACTTTACTAGTGTTTATAGCAACCCCTAAGTATTTGATACTAGTTCAGTTGGTATGATTAGTAACTTGAAATGGGAGTTGCAGAATAAACAGAGACTAGTTAAGGGTGAAGTGACGATGTGTGTTGGAAATAGTTCCAAGATTGATATGATCATCATCGCACACTCCCTATACTTTCGGGATTAGTGTTGAACCTAAATAAGTGTTATTTGTTGTTTGCGTTGAGCACGAATATGATTTGATCATGTTTTTTGCAATACAGTTATTCATTTAAGTAAGAGAGTAAATTGTTATTCTGTTTACATGAATAAAATCTTATATGGTTACACACCCAATGAAAATGGTTCGTTGGATCTCGATCGTAGTGATACACATATTCATAATATTGAAACCAAAAGATGCGAAGTTAATAATGATAGTGCAACTTATTTGTGGCACTGCCGTTTAGGTCATATTGGTGTAAAAGCGCATGAAGAAACTCCATGCTAATGGGATTTTGGAGTCACTTGATTATCAATCACTTGATGCTTGCCAACCATGCCTTATGGGCAAGATGACTGAAGACTCCGTTCTTCGGAACAATGGAGCGAGCAATTGACTTATTGGAAATAATACATATTGATGTATGCAATCTGATGAGTGTTAAGGCTCATGGCAAGTATCGTTATTTTCTGACCTTCACAGATGATTTGAGTAGATATGGGTATATCTACTTGATGAAACACTAGTCTGAAACATTTGAAAAGTTCTAAGAATTTCAGAGTGAAGTGGAGAATCATCGTAACAAAAATAAAAGTTTCTACGATATGCAGAGGTAGAATATTTGAGTTACGAGTTTGGTCTTCAATTAAAACAATGTGGAATAGTTTCACAAACTCATGCCACCTGGAACACCACAACATAATGGTGTGTCCGAACGTCATAATCGTACTTTATTTGATATAGTGCAATCTATGATGTTTCTTACCGATTTACCACTATCGTTTTGGGGTTATGCATTAGAGACAGCTGCATTCACATTAAAAAGGGCACCATCTAAGTCCGTTGAGACGACACAATCAGAACTGTGGTTTGGCAAGAAACCAAAGTTGTCGTTTCTTAAAGTTTGGGGTTGTGATGCTTATATGAAAAAGTTTCATCCTGATAAGCTCAAACCAAAATCGGAGAAATATGTCTTCATAGGATACCCAAAGGAGACTGTTGGGTACACCTTCTATCATAGATCCGAAGGCAAGACATTCGTTGCTAAGAATGGATCCTTTCTAGAGAAGGAGTTTCTCTCGAAAGAAGTGAGTGGGAGGAAAGTAGAAAACTTGATAAGGTAATTGTACCTTATCCCTTATTGGAAAGTAGTTCATCACAGAAATCTGTTCCTGTGACTACTACACCAATTTGTGAGGAAGCTAATGATGATGATCATGTAACTTCAAATCAAGTTACTACCGAATCTCATAGGTCAACCAGAGTGAGATCTGCACCAGAGTGGTATGGTAATCCTATTCTGGAGGTCATGTTACTTGACCATGACAAACCTACGAACTATGAGGAAGCGATGATGAGCCCAGATTCCGCGAAATGGTTTGAGGCCATGAAATCTGAGATATGATCCATGTATGAGAACAAAGTATCGACTTTGATGGATTTTCCCGATGATCAGCAAGCCATAGAAAATAAATGGATCTTCAAGAGGAAGACGGACGCTGATAGTAGTGTTACTATCTACAAAGCTAGACTTGTCGAAAAAGGTTTTTGACAAAGTTCAAGGTGTTGACTACGATGAGAGTTTCTCACTCGTATCTATGCTTAAGTCTGTCCGAATCATGTTAGCAATTGCTGCATTTTATGAAATCTGGCAAACGGATAAAACAAAGCTGCATTCCTTAATGGATTTATTAAAGAAGAGTTTTATATGATGCAACCAGAAGGTTTTGTCAATCCTAAAGGTGCTAACAAAATGTGCAAGCTCCAGCGATCCATCTATGGACTGGTGCAAGCATCTCGGAGTTGGAATATACGCTTTGATGAGTTGATCAAAGCATATAGTTTTATACAGACTTGCGGTGAAGCCTATATTTACAAGAAAGTGAGTGGGAGCACTACAGCATTTCTGATAAGTATATGTAAAATGACATATTGTTGATCGGAAATAATGTAGAATTATTCTGCAAAGCATAAAGGAGTGTTTGAAAGGAGTTTTTCAAAGAAAGGACCTCGGTAAAGCTGCTTACATATTGAGCATCAAGATCTATAGAGATAGATCAAGACGCTTGATAAGTTTTCAATGAGTACATACCTTGACAAGATTTTGAAGTAGTTCAAAATGGAGCAGTCATAGAAAGAGTTCTTTCCTGTGTTACAAGGTATGAAGTTGAGTAAAGATTCAAAACTCGACCACGGCAGAAGATAGAAAGAGAATGAAAGTCATTCCCTATGCCTCGGCCATAGGTTCTATAAAGTATGCCATGCTGTATACCAGATCTATTGTATACCCTACACTGATTTTGGCAAGGGAGTACAATAGTGATCTAGGAGTAAGATCACTAGACAGCGGTCAATATTATCCTTAGTGGAATAAGGATACATTTCTCGATTATGGAGGTGAAAAAAGGTTCACCGTAAAGAGTTACGTCGATGCAAGCTTTGACACCGATCTGGATGACTCTAAGTCTCAATCCAGATACATATTAAAAAGTGGGAGCAATTAGCTAGAGTAGCTCCTTGCAGAGCATTGTTGACATAGAAATTTGCAAAATACTTACGGATCTGAATGTGACAGACCTGTTGACTAAAATTATCTCACAAGCAAAACATGATCACACCTTAGTACTCTTTGGGTGTTAATCACATAGCGATGTGAACTAGATTACTGACTCTAGTAAACCCTATGGGTGTTGGTCACATGACGATGTGAACTATGGGTGTTAATCACATGGTGATGTGAACTATTGCTGTTAGATCACATGGCGACGTGAACTAGATTATTGACTCTAGTGCAAGTGGGAGACTGAAGGAAATATACCCTAGAGGCAATAATAAAGTTATTATTTATTTCCTTATTTCATGATAAATGTTTATTATTCATGCTAGAATTGTATTAACCGGAAACATAATACATGTGTGAATACATAGACAAACAGAGTGTCACTAGTATGCCTCTACTTGACTAGCTCATTAAACAAAGATGGTTATGTTTCCTAACCATAGACAAAGAGTTGTTATTTCATTAACGGGATCACATCATTAGGAGAATGATGTGATTGACATGACCCATTCCGTTAGCTTAGCACCCGATCGTTTAGTATGTTGCTATTGCTTTCTTCATGACTGATACATGTTCCTATGACTATGAGATTATACAACTCCCGTTTACCGGAGGAACACTTTGTGTGCTACCAAACATCACAACGTAACTGGGTGATTATAAAGGTGCTCTACAGGTGTCTCCGAAGGTACTTGTTGGGTTGGTGTAATTCGAGATTAGGATTTGTCACTCCGAATGTCGGAGAGGTGTCTCTGGGCCCTCTCGGTAATGCACATCACTTAAGCCTTGCAAGCATTGCAACTAATGAGTTAGCTGCGGGATGATGTATTACGGAACGAGTAAAGAGACTTGCCGGTAACGAGATTGAACTAGGTATTGAGATACCGATGATCGAAGCTCGGGCAAGTAACATACCGATGACAAAGGGAACAACGTATGTTGTTATGCGGTCTGACCGATAAAGATCTTCGTAGAATATGTATGAGCCAATATGAGCATCCAGGTTCCGCTATTGGTTATTGACCGGAGACGTGTCTCGGTCATGTCTACATTGTTCTCGAACCCGTAGGGTCCGCACGCTTAATGTTTCGATGGCAGTTATATTATGAGTTTATGAGTTTTGATATACCGAAGGAGTTCGGAGTCCCGGATGAGATCGGGGACATCACGAGGAGTCTCGAAATGGTCGAGACATAAAGATCAATATATTGGACGACTATACTCGGACATCGCAAAGGTTCTGAGTGGTTCGGGTATTTTTTGGAGTACCAGGGAGTTACGGGAATACGGGGGAAAAGTATTGGGCCTTATTGGGCCATACGGGAAAGAGAGAGGAGCTGCCTAGGGCAGGCCGCGCGCCCCCCCAAGGCCTAGTACGAATTGGACTAGGGGGAGGGGTGCGCCCCCTCCTTCCTTCCCTTCTCTTTTCCCCTTCCTTGTCTCCTACTCCTACTACATGGAAGGACTCCTAGTTGGAGTAGGAAAGGGGGAATCCTACTCCCGGTGGGAGTAGGACTTCCTAGGGCGCGCCATAGAGAGGGCCGGCCCTCCCCTCCTCCACTCCTTTATATACGGGGGCAGGGGGCACCCCATAGACACACAAGTTGATCTTCATGATCGTTCCTTAGCCGTGTGCGGTGCCCCCCTCCACGATATTACACCTCGGTCATATCGTTGCGGTGCTTAGGCGAAGCCCTGCGTCGGTAGAACATCATCATCGTCCCCATGCTGTCGTGCTGACGGAACTCATCCCCGACACCCTACTGGATCGGAGTCCGGGGATCGTCATCGAGCTGAACGTGTGCTAGAACTCGGAGGTGCCGTAGTTTCGGTGCTTGGATCGGTCGGATCGGGAAGACGTACGACTACTTCCTCTATGTTGCGTCAACGCTTCCGCTTCGGTCTACGAGGGTACATAGACAACACTCTCCCCTCTCGTTGCTATGCATCACCATGATCTTGCGTGTGCGTATGATTTTTTTTGAAATTACTACGTTCCCCTACATCTAGCTCTGCCGCCGAACAGTGCTCTGGAGGCCGCACACGCATCGGTTCCGACCCTGGATTCGGAACCAACTGTGTCGATCGAGGACGAGTGGTTGGACGCCGCCTCGGGGGCTGTGATCCCAACAGTGATCGAGCCGAACACCAGCCCCGCACTCCGCAAGGCCCATGACTCCGTGGGGCCGGACTCCTCTACGGACTCCAAGCCCCCCGCGCCCCTACCAATCGAATCCGATTGGGCGCTGATCATGGAGTTTACCGCCGTGGACATCTTTCAGCACTCGCCATTTGGCGATATTCTGAAGTCATTAAAGTCTCTCTCTTTATCAGGAGAGCCTTTCCAAACTACGGTCAGCAATGTTCGGATATGGACGACGAAGAAATTCAAAGCCCACCCACCACCCACTTTGTAGCCACTGTCGATGATTTAACCGACATGCTCGAGTTCGAATCCGAAGACATCGACGGTATGGACGCTGATGTAGGAGAAGACCAAGAACCAGCACCTATAGGGCACTGGAAAGCCACCTCATGGTATGACATATACATGGTGGATACCCCAAAAGAAGGAGATGGCGATGGAACAGCGGGGGATGACCCCTCCAAGAAACAGCCTAAGCGCCGGCGTCAGCGGCGCCGCTCTAAATCCCGCCAATAAAAAAATGGTGATTCCGGCACAGGAGATAATAATACTCCGGATAGCGCCAAAGAACACCCCCTCCAGCAAGATTCAGCGCAGGAGGATGGAGAAGCTAGCCCTCACGAGAGAGCGGCAGACAGAGAGGTCGAGGATGACAATTATATGCCTCCCTTCGAAGACGAGGCAAGCCTCGACGACGACGAATTCGTCGTGCCAGAGGATCCCGTCGAACAAGAGCGTTTCAAACGCAGGCTTATGGCCACGGCAAGTATCCTCAAGAAAAAACAACAACAGCTTAGAGTTGATCAAGATTTGCTAGCCGGTAGATGGACTGAAGTCCTTGCGGCCGAAGAGTACGAACTCGAACGCCCCTCCAAGAGCTACCCAAAGCGCAGGCTGCTACCCCGATTAGAGGAGGAAGCACCTAAACCTACATCACCAGCGCATGACACGGCCGACTGGCCACCTCATGGCCGCGACAGAGAGGCCTCTCGGCCCTCCACTCAAGCCGCACCCCGGCCTCGTTCAAAACATTTTAAGGCACGGGAAAATGCGCCAGATGTGTGAGACATATTGGAGGACAAGGCAAAGCAAACAAGATCGACCTAATGATCGCGTGGACGCCCCACGGCACGTGACGGTGATCGTCACTCCGGATATAATAAATCCGGCCGGGCCGGACACAATAGACAAAGCTCATTTGAGCTGCGTCGTGATATAGCCCAATACAGAGGCGCCGCACACCCCCTATGCTTCACAGATGAAGTAATGGATCATCAAATCCCTGAGGGTTTCAAACCCGTGAACATCGAATCATACGATGGCACAACAGATCCCGTGGTATGGATCGAGGATTATCTCCTTCATATCGACATGGACCACGGCAACGATCTACACGCCATCAAATACCTCCCACTCAAACTAAAGGGACCAGCTCGGCATTGGCTTAACAACTTGCCAGCAGAATCTATCAGGTGTTGGGAGGACCTGGAAGCCGCATTCCTCGATAATTTCCAAGGCACCTATGTGCAACCACCAGACGTCGATGGCCTAAGCCACATAATTCAGCAGCCAGAGGAATCGGCCAGGCAATTCTGGACACGGTTCCTAACAAAGAAAAACCAAATAGTCGACTGTCCGGACGCCGAGGCCCTAGCAGCCTTCAAGCATAATATCCGCGACGAGTGGCTTGCCCGGCACCTTGGACAAGAAAAGCCGAAATCCATGGAAGCACTCACGACGCTCATGACCCGCTTTTGCGCGGGAGAAGACAGCTGGCTAGCTCGTAGCAATAACTTGACCAAGAGCCTTGGTAATTCGGACACCAAGGACAACAGTGGCAGGTCGCTTCGAAACAAGCAAAAACGCCGCGTTAACAGCGGCAGCAACGAGGATACGGCAGTCAACGCCGGATTCAGAGGCTATAAATCTGTTCAGCGGAAAAAGCCATTCAAAATAAATACTCAGGGCCCGTCCAGTTTAGACCGAATACTCGATCGCTTGTGCCAAATACATGGCACCCCCGAAAAGCCAGCCAATCACACCAATAGAGATTGTTGGGTGTTCAAGCAGGCAGTCAAGCTAAATGCCGAAAATAGAGGCAAGGGGTTGCATAGCGATGACGAGGAGGAGCCCCGGCCGCCGAACAACAGTGGACAGAAGGGTTTTTCCCCACAACTGCGGACGGTGAACATGATATACGCAACCCACATCCCCAAGAGGGAGCGGAAGCGTGCGTTAAGGGACGTATATGCGATGGAGCCAGTCGCCCCAAAGTTCAACCCATGGTCCTCCTGCCCGATCACCTTCGATCGAAGGGACCACCCCACTAGCACCCGTCATGGCGGATTCGCCGCATTGGTTCTAGACCCAATTATTGACGAGTTTCATTTCACAAGAGTCCTTATGGACGGCGGCAACAGCCTGAACCTGCTTTACCAGGATTAAGTGCGGAAGACGGGCATAGATCCCTCGAGGATTAAGCCCACCAAAATGACCTTTAAAGGCGTCATACCAGGTGTAGAGTCCAACTTTACAGGCTCAGTCACACTTGAAGTGGTCTTCGGATCTCCGGACAATTTCCGAAGCGAGGAGTTAATCTTCGACATAGTCCCTTTCCGCAGTGGCTATCACGCACTGCTCGGGCGAACCGCATTCGCAAAGTTCAATGCGGTGCCGCACTACGCATACCTTAAGCTCAAGATGCCAGTCCATCGAGGAGTAATCACGGTCAATGGAAACACCGAACGCTCCCTCCGAACGGAGGAACACACGGCGGTCCTCGCAGCGGAAGTACAAAGCAACCTCTCAAGGCAGCTCAACAGTCCGGCCGTTAAACGTCCGAACATCGTCAAGCGCGCCCGGAGTAACCTACAACAAGACCGCCTGGCACGTTCCGAGCAGGCGTACCAACGCGGCCCCAACCCCAGCCCTCGCGAACTAGCGAAACCAGTGCCTCGCGTCCATAACTACGCTCTCGAAATACCATGGGCATAGGGGGAGGGGCACCATCACGGCGCGCCCGAAACACGGCTTAAACCGCACTAGGGGCTGCCGATTTCTTTATTTTCTCTTACTTTCAGGACTCCACACTTCGGAAGACCTGGTCGGCAATTCAACTTCCGCTCAAACGATGCAAGAACGAGGGAAGCAGAAAAGCTACGCCGCATTATATAACTCCCAGGTGGTCTCTATCACGAGCAGTATACCTGTTTTGCATACTATTTCGCAGCCTGCCCCTGGAAAGGACATGTTAAATAGTCCCACTTTTGCTTATCGCACTATTTGTATCGTTCTGCTTTGATCGCAACCTTTTTATAAACAATGCATAACTTTTTGTCTACTTTCGCATTACTGTTTTTTTACAACTATATGTTCATTAACGAGATGTTGCACCCGTACACTTTGGTACGGTCAATACGCCAGGGGCTTCAGTACCCCCTTATATGGTGTGAGAAGTCCGAACACTTTAACAAGTGCGGCACCCCGAACTTATAGCATTATATGCATCGGCTCCGAATCATGTCTTGGGTCAATAGTTGGGTTTGCCCGGCTCCTATGTTTTGGTTCCTTACGTTCCGTTGTATCGGCTAAGGTAGCACTAGGAGAACCACTGCGATTGTGCCCCAGTTGAGCTGGGTGGAGCACCTCAGTAGAGAAAGCTAAAACTGACTGTCATGATGAAGCGAGAGACTGGTCGCTGTTTTAGAGGTTTTTCGAGTCCCTAAAGACTTATGCCGCTTAGAGCGAAGAGTCGGCTTTGTCCGGCCAAAGGCATGGATAGCGCCCCGAACTCGGTCTTCCGAACACTAGGGGATTCGCCGAAATTTAAAATTATAGAATTTTATGGCTAAGTGAGAGTGTTCAAGCACTATAGTCCAATTGCCTTGTTCGTTGTGCTCAGCGCCTCCCTCGAAGGACCCATACATGGGAAAAAGAGCGCTCAGGTTTCTCCCGAACACCCCAGCACTAGTGGCATGGGGGCAGAAGCCGACGACTCGCCATCTCTCAAATTTGATAAACGGCCGCACAGAAGGTAATATTTTAAATTCAAAACGCATTGCTTAAGCGCACATGAACAAGTTCTCAGCGCACATGATAACACGAGCGAGTTTACTCCAAAATTACATCGATGGAACATTCATCCGCCACAAGGCGGGCACCCTTTAGAACATACTTATAATAGTTCTCGGGCTTGCGATGCTCCTTCCCCGGCGGTGGCCCGTCCTTCACAACCTTCTCACCATCCAGCTTGCCCCAGTGCACCTTAGCACGGGCAAGGGCCCTACGGGTACCTTCAATGCAAACGGAGCGCTTGATGACCTCGAGCCTTGGACAGGCCTCCACCTTGTCCGAAGTAGCTCCCAGGCAGAGCCTCTCCAAGCCATAGCCGAACTATGAGGCCCTTCATGGCCTGTTCGGCCACCTTGTGGAGCTTGACCAGCTGCTTCAGCTGGTCACTCAGGGGCACTGGGTGTCTGGCCTCAGCATACTGAGACCAGAACACCTTCTCTGTCGAGCTGCCCTCCTCGGCTTGGTAGAATGCGGCGGCATCGGACATGCTACGGGGAAGATCTGCGAATGCTCCTGGAGAGCTCCGGATTTGGGTAAGTAACAAGAAGCTCACTTTTACATGTTTGCTTTGCATAAAGAATGCCTTACCCACCGCTATCTTCTTCGCCGCATCCAACTCCTGGAGGTCCTTCTGGGATTCAGCCTTGGCAGACTTGGCATTTTCAATAGCTGCCGCGAGCTCGGACGCTCGCGTCTTTGAGTCAAGCTCCAAACTCTCATGTTTTTTCATGAGAGCCTGGAGCTCTTGCCGCACCTCGCCAACCTGGGCTTCATACCTCTCCCGCTCGGAGCGCTCCGTGGCCGCTCTCTTATCGGCCTCGGCCAACGCTTGCTTGTGGGTCGCCACCTCAGTTGTGGCCCCTACAATAACAATGTTAATCCTGTCATATTTTTGCAATTGCACTTTCATATTTTCCTTTTTTTCTATAAGGTATTTTTTACCTTCTTTCTCCTCGAGCTGCCATTTGGCAAGGCCGAGCTCTTGCTCGGTCCGCTCGAGGCCCTGCTTCAGTGTGCCCACCTCCGCAGTCAGTGCGGCGGTCGCTAGCAGCGAAGCCTGCATACGCATATTGCTCTTTTTCTGTTAGACTCCTGCGAATTTTATTAGATCCTCTATTCGGCTTTTCTTATATATCCTGCACTTACCTCGAAGCCTGTTAGAAGGCTGGCACAAGATTCAGTCGGTCCGCTCTTGGCGGACTGAACCTACTGGATCACCGCACTCATAATAGTGCGGTGCTCCTCGTCGATGGAGGCGCCGTTAAGCACCTCCAGCAAATTGTCCGGCGCCTCCGGTTGGACGGGGGCCGCCGGCTCAGTAGGCTTGCTCCTCTTAGAAGGAGTTTGCATACCGCGGTCCAGAACCGTTGACGATTCCGGCGCGGTGTCCGGCTCAAAGCCGGACTCGGAGCCCTGCGGGGTTTTATCCCCTTTACTCCTGGAGTCCAGGGGGTCGCCTTGTGGCGCCTCCAGGACCACCTCCTCCTGGCTTGGAACCTGTTGAGACAACACTTCAGCGTCGTCCGTAGGGCAGGGGGAGGTAGCCGTCGAAAGGGAGTTTACGTCCGACGAATCCAGGGAGCCGCTCGACGACTCATCAAGCCCGGCCTTGGGCGGACTGCATAATCATATTCGGCATAAGGAAAGGTTGTGCAATAAAGGAATGCTATGAATTACTCGGGTGGCCGGATGCTTACGATTCCGCCGGACCCTTGGCCACTCCTCTTCGTCGTCATCAGCGTCGGCGTGGTAGTCCGGAGGAAGGGTTTTCCCCTTCTTGGACCCTTCGGCCTCCCCGGTCATGGCGACCTTCCTTTTCTTTCCTCCCCCCGCTAGAGGGGGAGAGGTTTCTTCTTCCTCCTCCTCGTTTTCACGGGAGGAGCGCATCTCGGATTCGTCGGATGAAGAATCCGACACCTCCTGGCGACGGGAACTCTTTCGAGTCCCTGTGGACCTCTTCTTGGCCTTGTTCTCCGGCACCACGTAAGGTGCCGGAGCCAACAGCTTTGCTAAGCGAGCATCGGCTGGGTCTTCGGGCAAAGGAGCCAGCCAATCATGTCAAAGGAAAGGGAGTTTAGATCCCGCATAGAGTCAAACTATGGAAAACCAACATCCTGTAAAAGGTAAAAATACCTTACCGCACTGGCGGGAAGCTGCATGCTGAATCCGCGGTCCTCGGAAGCGGATGCGGGAGCCTCTGCGCCTTTGAATAGCACCTTCCAGGCATCTTCGTACGTTGTGTCGAAGAGCCTCCTCGGGGTTGGGTGTTGCGCCGGGTCGAACTCCCACAAATTGAAGCCCCGTTGCTGACACGGGAGGATCCGGCGGACAAGCATAACCTGGACTACGTTGACAAGCTTGAGCTGCTTGTTCACCAAGGTTTGGATGCATTTTTGCAGTCCGGTTACCTCTCCTTTATTTCCCCACGACAGGCCCATCTCTTTCCAAGACGTGAGCCGCGTAGGGGGTCCGGACCGGAACTCGGGGGCTGCGACCCATTTGGGATCGCGCGGCTCGGTGATGTAAAACCACCCCGATTGCCACCCCTTCAGGGTCTCCACAAAGGAGCCCTCGAGCCATAGGACGTTGGCTATCTTGCCCGCCATGGCGCCTCCGCACTCCACCTGGTTGCTACGCACCATCTTGGGCTTGACGTTGAAAGTCTTGAGCCATAGGCCGAAATGGGGGCAGACGCAGAGGAAAGCCTCACACACGACGATAAACGCCGAGATGTTGAGGACGAAGTTCGGAGCCAGATCGTGGAAATCTAGGCCATAGTAGAACATGAGCCCCCGGACGAACGGGTGGAGAGGAAAGCCTAGTCCGCGGAGGAAATGGGGAAGGAATACTACCCTCTCATGGGGCCTTGGGGTGGGGAGGAGCTGCCCCTCTTCGGGAAGCCGGTGCGCGATGTCATTAGACAAGTATCCGGCTTTCCTCAGTTTTTTGACGTGTCCCTCTGTAACGGAGGAGACCATCCACTTGCCTCCCGCTCCGGACATGGCTGGAGAAGGTTGAGGTGGGAAGTGCGGGCTTGGGCGTTAGAGCCCGAGTGCGCGGAAGATGGATATGCATAGGAGGAAGAAGGCATAGGTAAAAAGCTGGATCCTTATCCCCTTATATGGGCGGATGCGGTTAAGCGTCCCCACCAGCCTGGTAAAACTCGCTTATCTCCCAAGCGTCGTGATAAATGGCACGATTGGGTTACCCACGTTCGTATTGATGAGAATCCCATAAATAAGGGGACACGATCTCTGCTTTGACAGGACGTGCCATGGAAACTGCCTCGCGAAATGCGCTGAGGTGGGGGAGTAAAAATGATTCAAATAAAGACTTGGCCGTGGTGTGATGTCATGCTACGGAATATGTCAGCAGATTATATTTGTGTAAATATTATTCTCTCTATGGCAATATGTGGAAACTTATTTTGTAGAGTCGAACACTGTCTTTTGTGTTCAAAATCTTCTATGAAGTACTTGGAGGAGGAACCCGCCTTGCAATGCCGACGACAATCTACGCGTCGGACTCGTCGTCGTTGAAGCATGGTTCAGGGGCTACAGAGGGAGTCCTGGATTAGGGGGTGTCCGGATAGCCGGACTATACCTTCAGCCAAACTCCTGGACTATGAAGATACAAGATTGAAGACTTCGTCCCGTGTCCGGAAGGGACTTTCCTTGGCGTGGAAGGCAAGCTTGGCGATGCGGATATTTAGATCTCCTACAATTGTAACTGACTTTGTGTAACCCTAACCCTCTCCGATGTCTATATAAACCGGAGGGCTGTAGTCCGTAGGACAACACACAACATACAACAATCATACCATAGGCTAGCTTCTAGGGTTTAGCCTCCTTGATCTCGTGGTAGATCTACACTTGTACTACCCATACCATCAATATTAATCAAGCAGGACGTAGGGTTTTACCTCCATCGAGAGGGCCCGAACCTGGGTAAAACTTCGTGTCCCTTGTCTCCTGTTACCATCCGCCTAGATGCACAGTTCGGGACCCCCTACCCGAGATCCGCCGGTTTTGACACCGACAATCCTCCATCAAGTGGACAACCAGTACACGTGTCAAATTACCACGTGGGCTGCCTTTTCGTACAGAAATGAGCTCCACCGTGTGCCCGTGCGGGTGTGGTTGGGAAAGAGAGGGGAGTACGTGCGCCGTGCGTGCACCTCTTCTCTTCGTGCATGTCCCCCACCTACGTGGGTATGTGTGAGAGACATACAAACCTAGCCATAATGCACCGTCCATCCCCATGCCTCCGCCTAGTCCGACCACCAGTCACCACCACGACCCACTCTTCCTCACCTTATCTCTCATCTTTCTCGAGATATCATTTTTTCGATGAAATTCTCGAGATACCATTTTTCTGATAAAATTCTAGAGATATCATTAGTTTTTAGACATGGGATTACTCTTGCATGGGTCAATCACAACTTGTGTTTTGTAAAATTATACATCTTGATGTTCCGTGCAATGCACGGGCATCTTGCTAGTCCATGAAAACAACACATGGCAAAATTTCACAGTGAACAAGGGATTTGAATGTGCTGGGAGGGGCTGTTTGGATCTTGCCTTGGGTAGCCAAAATATTGGCAACCCTTTTGTCCACCAGTGCCTTTCCTACCGATGAACGAGGAATGGCTCGGGTGCTCATGCATCCTCCATCGCGCATGTTGGAGACGAGCTTGCATTAGTTGTGCTTTTTTTGTCCCACCACGCCGCCCGAGCTGGCCGCAGACCGACGGGGGACCCACAAATTGAGCCATCCAACCGTAGCCGCACACATTCTAACAACAACTCAACTGGACGAAATTCATGCAAACACGGTGATATTTCATATAAACAATGACGAAATTCATATAAAATACCTGATTTTCATACAAACATGATGGATTTCATTACATTCAAATCAACTAAGCGGTGCTAGTTCTGGACAGCACAGGTATATAATACCTGGCCTAAATGGTCGCCCTCCGATCCATTTGTGTTCCTCATGTCCGGCAGCACGATCACCTGACTGTCGGGAGCCCCAGCGGTATATGCTTTAGCACAAAGGACGGCTCGCTTCCCCACTGCCCAACTGATATCGTTGGCTGATGCCCAAGATGAAGGTGGAAGGAGGCTTCTCCGCTTCCATGGAGCCCATGCAGGGTTGACGAAGGTCCTCGCAATAAAAGGATCCGGCAAGACACCTGTTGTGTACGCCGGCGTCGCCTCCGCGGTGGCCTTCATGGGACCCAAGTGGCGGCGGCCTCCCGTGTTCTACTTCTCCTCGATGATGGCGGCGGACGTGGAGGCGCTGGCCACCGACTCATCCCTCTTTGCGCACCCGGCTTCTATCTCTGCTTGCATGGCACGGCCGCCGGCATGGGAGTCTCGGCCACACAAACGGGAGACACCGTCGCAGACACGGGAGGCGTAGTACGAGACGGCGGCGTGGACGGCAACGACGACGCCCGTGCACCGCTCCTCGTCAAGCTGGCCTGGAGCGGTGAGTTGCTGAACCGCGCACCGGCTTGGGGCGACAACTGGCTTCGTCGGGCAAGGGGTGGGAGGTGGATCAGCAAGCTGCATAGCTCGTATCCAGCAGGCTCGGCGGGCCACCCAACTGGCTTGGATGCGGGATAATTACTCTTCATAAGCCATTATAAGAGTGGACAAAATGGTGAAGGAGGAGATAAGGGAGTGGCGGAGGTGTGCGATTCTTGGGCGACGTCTGGCCTCGTTTAGATAGGAGATCAAATAGACGGTGGCCAGGAGGAGCTCGGCCAGTATTGCGTTTAATGCCGGCTCGATCATGAACGGACGTGTGTCTAGAGTGGGTTTCTCGGCTTCCACATGGGTTTCATGGAGGCATTTGAATGCGGCAAGGAGGCATGTTCAGCCGGGCGTGCAACGAGTGGCGCCCTCAACGTGTGGGCTCTTTGGGTACATGGCGTGCATGTCAGTGACCCAACGCAGGCAGCGCACGGCAAAGGAACTTTTGGTGGGCCGGGGCGGTCAGAAGTGGGCATTTCATAAACTGATGATTGTTCATTAAGTGTGACGTCATATATTTCATGTAGATAAGCCTACTATATAATGTAAGAGAATTTTATAATTTTCATATATACGTTGATAGCCCGTTCGATATGTTGCGATTCATAAAGACCGCTGCAAACATGATTTTTCTGCTTATCACAGATAAGATTGATTAATACCGGTAATAATCCATGTCCTTAACAAAGGGTGCATGCACGTATAGGTTGAGCGTGTGTGTTGCATTGTGTGCTGTGTGCATGCAGGCGTGCGAGTGTTGCGTGCATGCATGTGTACATTTCAGTGTTGCATGCATGTGTGCGTACGTGCGTGTGTTCGTGAGTGCATGTGTACGTGTCAGTGTTGCACGCATGCATGTGTGCGTGTGTTTGTTATGTGTACGTGTCAGTGTTGCATGCCTGCATGCGTGCGTGGGTTCATGCGAGTGTTGTGTGCCTGCATGTGTACGTGAGGGGTGAGGCTACACATCAGTCGGCCGACTTTTTCATCTATGATCAGTCGATTTTTCAGCCGTTGGATACGAAATCAAGGGCCTGCAATTTATCTTGAACCTCTACAATAATAACTCATGCTATCTATATTCAACTGGACATATGTGCCTAGATCTTTCCTCACCACATGATGCTTGCCAAAGGAGAAAAATAAAAAGGAAAAGACACTAGTGCAGAACCGGGCAATAGCACCAGTTCGTAAGGCCCTTTAGTGCCGGTTTAGGAACCGGCACTTAAGTGTGGGCACTAAAGCCCCCCCCCTTTAGTACCAGTTCAGCACGAACCGGTGCTAAAGGGAAACCACGTGGCACGAGAGCCAGCTCCGGGGGCCGGGAGCCCTTTAGTACCGGTTGGTAAAACCAACCGGTACTAAATGTTTTTGGGTTTTTGTTTTATTTTGTATTTTTCAATTAAATTTGTGTTATCAATTTAATTTAGGATTGTTTTATGTTATAATGAGTTGTAGTCGTCATCATCATCATCATCATCGCATATTAATAAATAAATAAAATCTAGCTAGCTAAAAATCATCATAGTCGTCTAATTACCACTATTTAATCATCATAGTCATTACCGCTAGCTATCTAATCATCACCAATGCTGGCTAGCTTAAAGAGGAAACATTCACTTTGTAACAGAAGCAAAGATATCATCAAGTTCAACATAATCATCACCAACATCGAAGTTCAGGACACGGACATGAGACAAGTACTAATTAAGAGCATGAACTAGTAGCTACTCCTGCTGCTCCCTCTCAGGTAGAATAGCATAGAACATGTATAGGTCTCCTGATTCATCATACTGGAGCATGCAGATGAATCTGTCTCCTAATCTTGGGTTGCGCTTCTCCTTGCTACCCCCTAGTACTTCTCTACGATCGTTAACAATTTTGCTCCAATCTTTCACTATTAAGCATTCTTCGCTTTTAGAAATCCTGAATGCACTCATGTGCAATGTAGGAAATCTTGGTCGTAAGCTAACCATTGACATGCGACCTTTTGTCTCGATCCACTGAGGCACAACTGTCATCGGAAGTCCCTGTTGAAGAACATCGTATAGTAATTAATATACTAAGCAATGAAAGTTTAGCTTCAAAAATAATGTATGCAAAAGATGCACTAATTAAGGACAAATATTTAAAATCTTACCATCTTTCGATTATAGATGTGACCATAGTTCAAAACGATCACCATTGGTCGCACGTTTTGAGTACTAACATTTCTAAGTTCAGGAAAAAAAATTGTCTTGATAGTATTAAGATCCTCAAGCCATGAAACATAATGACTTATATCCTCGCAGTTTACTTGAGCCCCGGGGCAGTAGTAGGTCCTGTCTACCAAGCGCCGGACATGTTTGCTTGAACCGAAATAAGCTGACAATACAAATTAGTTGTCAACTATTTTTGAATAAACTGTATCAAAGACATAAACATATGCATGCATGGTTGAGAAAAACTCACCAAATGGTAGAACTGGAGGCGTTTTCACATCGACCCAGATGTTTATATTACCTTCAACATCATCTTCCGGACGAATATCAAAGGTGATAACCATATCAGGCTCAAATGCATAAGCCTTGCATAGTGCTTGCCAAGTTTCGCATTCAAAATGGGTGTATGTGTCTCCATTATATAATTTGACGTTGAAAGTATACCCATGCTCCATCTTCAAGTAAACTCTCTTTACCTCCATATCATCTATAGCACTAATACCTATCTTATCCAAGACAAAAATTCTTGCATGGCAGGGGATGCGCTAGTAGAATAGTGAAAATTTAAAATTATAAGTTGAAGCAAATGAAGCATAAGTTTTGCATTCAAATAATAATTGACAAAGTGACTTACTGTATCAACTTCGAATGTCTCATCCAGCTTGATGCTGAAGCGCCTACCATCAACAAGGAAATTTTTGTTGCACAGGCCGCGCTGGTCTTCACAGTGTTCGCACATAATGAAATCTTTTTCGTCGTCAGATGACATTTCCTATTTTCATATAGGTGAAACATTAAACACCTATATCTAGCCAAATATATATTCATCTAACATTTGACATTAATATATCTAACTGTATATTCAATTGACATTACTATATATTTAACTTTTCTATCTAATTCATCTAACATTCGACATTAATCTAAAATTTATATAAACTCAAAATATATAAAAAATTAAATAAACAGAAAAACTCATTAACAAATAATATTTTAATTAGATCATCAAATCTCAGATACCTAAATTTTCTTACTAAAAATAAACTAGTTATATTAATTATTGAACTAGTTCAAATCTCATATACCTAAATAAACTAGTTCGACAATTTTCCTACTAAAAATAAACTAGTTATATTAATTATTCAACTAGTTCTAATCTCTAGTTCGACAATTTTTCTATCTAGCTATAGCTATAACATTCGACATTATAATCTAACATTCGATCATCTAATTAACTTCTCTAAAAAACAGAAAATAAGTAAAAAAAATGTGTGTGTGTATATATGTGTGTGTGTATGTGTGTGTGTGTACGTATGTGTCTATGTGAGTGTATGCGTGTGTGGTATGTGTACGTGTGTGTGTGCGGCCTCGTACGCCGCGCCGCCCCGTACGTATGAGAGGGGGCGGCGGCGTTCGGGGCGGCGGCGGGGACGGACGGCGGCGCGCGGCGTTCGGGGCGGACGGCGGCGCGGCGGGTACGCGCGAGGAGAGCGAGATATACGTACGGACGGCGGCGCGGGACGACGGCGGGACCGCGGCGCGGGACGACGACGGACGGCGGCGCACGGTGTTCGTGGCGGCGGCGGGGACGACGACGACGACGACGACGGGAGCGGCGCGCGAGAGGTTGACGAAAGAAGTGGAGAGATGTAACTGAAATTTCGTAGGTGCTGTATATATAGGGTGAGCCTTTAGTACCGGTTGGTGGCTCCAACCGGTACTAAAGGGTGGTCTTTAGTACCGGTTGGAGCCACCAACCGGTACTAAAGGCCTCGCGCTGCCTGCACAAAGTTTAGTCCCACCTCGCCGGGCGAAGGGCAGCCGCACTGGTTTATAAACCCAGCCGCGGCTGCCCTTTCGAACTCCTCTATATAGCAGGCTTGTGGGCCTAAACTCTGCGCGCTGCCCTGTGAGTCTGCTGGGCCTTTCAGGCCTGTAATTGCACGCCCGTGGCCTAGCAGGCCCACAGGGCAGCGCCCCAATTTTTTTATTTTTTTTCTTTTCTGCTTTATTTTCTTCTATTTATTTCTGCGTAGTTTTTTGTATAGTTTTTTCTTTTCTGTTATATTTATTTATGAGTAGTTTTTCATCTAGTTTGCCAAAATTCAACATTTTTAGAGTTCATTTTGTTGTCATTTTCAATTTCACGGTCATTTTGTGAACGATTGAAAAATAGCAAATATATTTTTTTCTTTTCTGCTTTATTTTTTCTTCTATTTATTTCTGAGTAGTTTTTTCTTTTCTGCTATATTTATTTCCTTCTATTTATTTCGGAGTAGTTTTTTAATATAAATTTTTTCTTTTTTGCTATTTTTTCTTTTCTGCAAAACTTGATGGTCAAAGTCTGGAGTTATAACCAAAGTTTAAAAAAAGAAATGCCGACGTGTAGTGTAATAAGTCCGGAGTTGTAATAAGTTATTAAAAATAAAAAAGAGGTGCAATGCTTCATTAATTTGCTTCAAGCCTTTCGGAATAGTGTATACTGAACGCATGAAAAATAGCAAATGAAGGCAGAAATAGTTGAAAGTTGATGGCGTCGCTTTGAATGGTGCATACTGAACGCACAAAAATTCTGGAGTTGTAATAAGTTTAAAAAATGAAATGCCTTTGTAACAGATGAGTTTAATTTCGTCAGAAACCTGAATACTTCGAAAGAGATTGTCTCGTTTGTAAACGAAGTGCATCCAGTTTTTGCCTTAACCCTCTCTACTTTTTTGAACAATCTATGTGGGTGAAATGATGATACCATGCCAAGTTTCAACTTTTTCAGAGTTCATTTGTAGTGCTTTTCAATTTCCAGGTCATTTAGTTCTCAAAACAAATCATTAAATGCATGAAAAATAGCAAATGAAGGCAGAAATAGTTGAAAGTTGATGGCGTCGCTTTGAATGGTGCATACTGAACGCACAAAAATTCTGGAGTTGTAATAAGTTTAAAAAAATGAAATGCCTTTGTAACAGATGAGTTTAATTTCGTCAGAAACCTGAATACTTCGAAAGAGATTGTCCAGTTTGTAAACGAAGTGCATCCAGTTTTTGCCGTAACCCTCTCTACTTTTTTGAACAATCTATGTGGGTGAAATGATGATACCATGCCAAGTTTCAACTTTTTCAGAGTTCATTTGTAGTGCTTTTCAATTTCCAGGTCATTTAGTTCTCAAAACAAATCATTAAATGCATGAAAAATAGCAAATGAAGGCAGAAATGGTTGAAAGTTGATGGTGTCGCTTTGAATGGTGCATACTGAACGCACAAAAATTCTGGAGTTGTAATAAGTTTAAAAAAATGAAATGCCTTTGTAACAGATGAGTTTAATTTCGTCAGAAACCTGAATACTTCGAAAGAGATTGTCCAGTTTGTAAACGAAGTGCATCCAGTTTTTGCCGTAACCCTCTCTACTTTTTTGAACAATCTATGTGGGTGAAATGATGATACCATGCCAAGTTTCAACTTTTTCAGAGTTCATTTGTAGTGTTTTTCAATTTCCAGTTCATTTAGTTCTCAAAACAAATCATTGAATGCATGAAAAATAGCAAATGAAGGCAGAAATGGTTGAAAGTTGATGGCGTCACTTTGAATGATGCATACTGAATGCACAAAAATTCTGGAGTTGTAATAAGTTTAAAAAAATGAAATGCCTTTGTAACAGATGAGTTTAATTTCGTCAGAAACCTGAATACTTCGAAAGAGATTGTCCAGTTTGTAAACGAAGTGCATCCATTTTTTGCCGTAACCCTCTCTACTTTTTTGAACAATCTATGTGGGTGAAATGATGATACCATGCCAAGTTTCAACTTTTTCAGAGTTCATTTGTAGTGTTTTTCAATTTCCAGTTCATTTAGTTCTCAAAACAAATCATTGAATGCATCAAAAATAGCAAATGAAGGCAGAAATGGTTGAAAGTTGATGGCATCACTTTGAATGACGCATACTGAATGCACAAAAATTCTGGAGTTGTAATAACTTTTAAAAAATGAAATGCCTTTGTAACAGATGAGTTTAATTTCGTCAGAAACCTGAATACTTCGAAAGAGATTGTCCAGTTTGTAAACGAAGTGCATCCAATTTTTGCCGTAACCCTCTCTACTTTTTTGAACAATCTATGTGGGTGAAATGATGATACCATGCCAAGTTTCAACTTTTTCAGAGTTCATTTGTAGTGCTTTTCAATTTCCAGTACATTTAGTTCTCAAAACAAATCATTGAATGCATGAAAAATAGCAAATGAAGGCAGAAATGGTTGAAAGTTGATGGCGTTGCTTTGAATGATGCATACTGAATGCACAAAAATTCTGGAGTTGTAATAAGTTTAAAAAAATGAAATGCCTGTGTAACAGATGAGTTAAATTTCGTCAGAAACCTGAATACTTCGAAAGAGATTGTCCAGTTTGTAAACAAAGTGCATCCAGTTTTTTCCGTAACCCTCTCTACTTTTTTGAACAATCTATGTGGGTGAAATGATGATACCATGCCAAGTTTCAACTTTTTCAGAGTTCATTTGTAGTGCTTTTCAATTTCCAGTTCATTTAGTTCTCAAAACAAATCATTGAATTCATGAAAAATAGCAAATGAAGGCAGAAATGGTTGAAAGTTGATGACGTCGCTTTGAATGACGCATACTGAATGCACAAAAATTCTGGAGTTGTAATAAGTTTTAAAAAATGAAATGCCTTTATAACAGATGAGTTTAATTTCGTCAGAAACCTGAATACTTCGAAAGAGATTGTCCAGTTTGTAAACGAAGTGCATCCAGTTTTTGCCGTAACCCTCACTACTTTTTTGAACAATCTATGTGGGTGAAATGATGATACCATGCCAAGTTTCAACTTTTTCAGAGTTCATTTGTAGTGCTTTTCAATTTCCAGTTCATTTAGTTCTCAAAACAAATCATTGAATGCATGAAAATAGCAAATGAAGGCAGAAATGGTTGAAAGTTGATGGCGTCGCTTTAAATGGTGCATACTGAACGCAAAAAATATAAGAGCATTTACATCATGAGCTTATATTTCTTTACTGTCTAAGTTGTCAATATGATCTTATAACATAAAAAATACTTTGATCATCAAAGATCTTTGTGATTACAATCTGAATTGTCAATATGAGTCATCAACAATTTATAAACCGATGAAGACTCATATTGCGGCCACAAATTCTACACATAGAGTTCAATGAAGACCAAGTGCTTATGATAGTTTTAGAAATAACATATTTAAGGTGGTAAAAGGCTTGTTAGGGGAGCGAGGTGGGACTAAAAACAGCCTGCCACAACCTCATTAGTACCGGTTCGTGGTACGAACCGGCACTAAATGGTGATGGTGGGGCCATAGCCTGGCCGCAGGCTGACACAGTCTCTTTAGTACTGGTTCGTGGTACGAACCGGTACTAAAGGTTCTCCACGAACTGGTACTATTGATTGCCGCCATGAACCGGCACTAATATACACATTAGTGCCAGCTCTAATTCAAACCGACACTAATTTGCTTCACGTTTGACCCTTTTTCTACTAGTGAGAAGGAAAACTTTGACTCTTTGCATAAAAGTAAATACATAAAAGTAAAAGATAGTCCCTTCGCAGAGGGAAGCATATGTTGCCATATGCTTATTTGCTTGTATGTTCAATCGCTTAGTGCAAAAGAACGTCACGTTGCATTGCCCCTTGTGATGGCGATCTTTGTTATGCTGTCTGTCGCTTTTATTCTTCACCATCACAAGTTCGTGCAACGCTCAATTTTCTCTTACACTAAATGATCTCACCCATTTAGAAGCAATTTTTATTGCCTTTTTGCACCGATGACATTTTACTTGAGGGATCTTGCTAAATCCCTAGGTAAGTATGGTGGACACTTGGAAATAAGATTTGGGTTTAAGGGTTTTTGGATGCACAAGTAGTATCTCTACTTAGTGTGGTATTTTTGGCTAGCAAAGATAGGGGCAAGCATCACATGTTAAAGGATCTATGACAATATGACTTGTATGTGAATATAAACAAACATAAACCATTAAGTTGTGAATCATTGTGAATATAAACAAACAATTTTGGCATATAATATTTTGATGAGGGCTTACAATTACAAAATATTTCTAGGATAGTATATTTATATGTGAATCTTCTCTTCCCTTATTAATTCTTTCATGAGTTGCTTCATTGACTAATGCTATGTTTGTCAATCTCTAATAAAATTTTATACTTATACTTTTCCTTATGTGGTGCTATCACCTACCATAGGATTAGTATATGATCTTTTTGATTTATTTCCTTTCTTTTATTTATTTCCTTTCTCTTTTTCCGTTCTTATTTCTTTTTTTATTTGCAACATGAAAGTAAAGAAAGCAAAAACTAAACTTTATTATATAACTTGCACACGAGTACAAGGATAGATCACTAAGAAAATTCTAAAATAAGAAAGGATCGAACTAACTTTATCTCATCTAAAGAAGAAAGATCGAACTAAAATAAGTAAAAGCAAAAGGATAGTGGGATGATACGATACCGGGGCACCTCCCCCAAGCTGGGCAGAAGCCAAGGGGAGTGCCCATACCCGATACTTAGTTCTCCTTTGGTGGTGAGGAAGATGGTGGTGGTGATGAAGAAGAGATCTTGTCCTCAGGTTTCCATGGCAGTGGTCCACCATCATAAGAGGAGGAGTGAGTCTTACGGGTCCAACAACTAGCAGCCAAACTCATACCTTTAAACCTCGCCTCATATTCGAAGACTTGGTTTTGGAGATCATAGATTTGGCTTTGGAGGAAATTGATTTGCTCGTTGAGGGTGAAGACGATGTCCTTCATGGTATTGCCATCCACCTTGAGATCACGGGAGAGGTCCGTGATTGGCATGGAGTCCACGCTCACCATCCCCTTGCACCGGAAGACATCTTGCTCCATAGCTTCGAGCCTAGCCTCCACGGTTCCAGTCCCCTTGGGAAAGGGCACGTCGCGAAGGTGAAGCACCCCCTCATGCATCTCAATGACCTAAGGGTGCTGCACCACCACCCGCTGATATGGGTTGATGACGTTCTTGAAGAACTTGTCCTTGGAGGAGCTTGAAGCAGCCATGGTAGATGGGATCTGACAGAAAACAGCAAGGAAAAGAGAACACATGATTTCTCCGTGATACGGTGATCAACTGGTTCGGGAAGTATATATTGATTTTTTTTATCTTGGAGGACAAGCATACGGAAGAAAAACGGAGTCCGGAAGGTGTCCCAGGTGGGCACAACCCACCTGGGCACGCCAGGCAAGCCTGGCGCGCCCTGGTGTGTGCCCACCAGGGGACGCTTCCTGGAAGTTTCTTTATTTCCAAAATTCTTAAATAATCCAAAATTGATAAAAAATATTTTTGCGGATTTTTTCGGAGTCCGTTTACTTACCGTATCATGTACCTCCTTATTTTCATGATTCTGGAGTGTACCGGAAGGACTCTTTTATGTGTTCTTCTGTCGGGGTGGACGGCGTCCCCCGCGAGCACCTATGGGGCCGGAGCCCCTTTCGTTGTCCGGTGAGGGGGGCGGAGGGAGCACGGAGAGCAGATCGAGGCGAGCACACGGGCGGTTTACCCAGGTTCGGGCCGCGATGGACGCGTAAAACCCTACTCCTGCTTGGTTGTATTGAACTGGGGAGCTCGGGAGCTTGGAGAGCTAGCTACACCGAGCGTATGGCTGTCTGGATCCCGGATCTCCGAACCCCGGATCTCCCAACCCCCTCTACGTTGCACACGGGCCTCCTTTTATAGCGCAAAGGGGTCACCGACAGGTGTCAACGTAAGAGAAAGGGGTAAAAGTGTAAAAGGGGGTGGAAGTTGTAACAGTGCGGGAACAGTGGCGCTGCAGTGCGGCACAGTGTTATCATACCTACTTCTGACGGTAGGGGACAAGGGCATTAAATGCCCGTCACGGTCGCCTGGACAGCACCGAGGCGGACCGTTAGGTGCGCCACCGCTCGCCACGGTGGTGGCTGCATGCCACCGCATACCCCAGGCTGCGCGGTGCCCCGCCACGTGCCCTTGGGGGAAACCCCGGAGCGACGCGTGGGCGGGTGAGCTGGAGCGCAGTCCTGAGGTGGCGATTTGCCGCGGCAAGTGGCTTGCCGCGGGGGTTGTCTTCCTGTGCCTGATAGCTTGCCGGCTATCAGGCCTTGCCGGGGCGCATGGCGCGCCGTGGCGGGCTTCTCTTGTGGTGCCTGGGTTCGGCCTTCCCGACAAGCTCCTCTTGTCGGGGTCTCGATCTTCTGTCTCGTATACTTTGTTCTTGGATGGTATTACACGGGCTTAGTCGTCCCGGCAAGCTCCTCTTGCCGGGGTCTTGTCTTCTTGGCCCGGCAAGCTCCTCTTGCCGGGGGCCTTGTCTTGAATGCTTGGTCTTCTCTTGGCGCTTCCTGGGCGGGCCTTGCCGCAGGGTGCTACAACTGCCCGTGCACAAGTCTGGGGTACTAAGGTACCCCTACTTTAGTACACCGACAGGAGCCCCCGGGCCTGGGCCACACACGGTGCCGAGCGTCTTTGGGCCAGGCCCTAACAATGCACGGGCACGCGTGGCCTTGGTCGCGCTGCTCCTTAACTCCGCATCCGTCGCACCTTCCCCAGGCGGCGCGCGCTTATCGCGGCGTCGTGGGGGCGGGGCGTGCGGGGTGAGCGTGACGTGGGTGGCGTGCGCGGGGCTGAACCGCGCAGGCGCGCGTCGCGTCGCGCACGATCTCTTTATTCGGAGAGGCGAAGCGTCCCCCCCCACCTCTTCCTCTTATAAGCAGAGGAAAGTAGGGGCGGTTCGCCCTTCCCTTGGTTGCTACCTCTCTAAAACCTCTGCCACCTCCTTCTCCCAGAGACAGCAGCGATCTGTCCTTGGAGCGCCCGGCGTCGTCAACTTCGACGATCCCCCTCCTCCGCCCCCGCCATGGCCCCGAAGAGCGATAAGGCGAAGGGGAAGGCCGCGAAATCGGCCGAGGCGCTACGGCCCGAAGCGCTTCGGAAGGAGACGGCGACGTTCCCCCCCCCCCCCCGGCTCGGTGCGGTGGAGCTGAGGGACAAGTACCGCCTCTTCTGGTCGACGAAGACGCGAGCGCATCCGCGCACGCGGGTGCTTCCCGCCGACGCCCAGAAGCAGTACCCGACCGGGTATCCTTTCTTCGTCGTCTTCTTCTACTGCGGGCTCTACCCGCCTTACTCGGAGTTCTTCTGTGAAATCATGAACACCTATGGCCTCCACCTCCTCGACTTTACCCCCAATGCCGTCCTGACAATGGCGGTCTTCACGCACCTCTGCGAGAACTTCGTCGGAGTCCGTCCCAACGTGGCCCTCTTCCGGCACTTCTTTGCCCCTCGGGTGGAGAAAGGAGAGCCGCTGTCCGGTGGGATCGCTTGGGTTTCCCGGTCCGGCAAGAAGGAGGCCTACTTAGATGGGGACCTCCGCGGCAGGTGGGAGGAGTGGAGGGCGGAATGGTGCTTGATTGTCGAGGACCATCCGCAGCCGTTCACCGTCATGCGCCGAACTCCGGTGGTGCGCGGCGATGGCTGGAGCGAGGTGTCCCCGGACGATGCCAAATTGAAGATCGCCATCACCCGGATCCTGCGTCTCAGGCTTGCCGGTCTCACCGTCGGCGCCGTCGGCGCGGATTTCCTTCGCCGCCGGATCGCCCCCTTGCAAGAGAGGGGGAGGCCGGCCTGGGAGTTCCAGAATGCGGCGGACATCATGAGGCTGCGTCCGGGCCTCAATTTCAACTTCACCGTGCTGGAGCACGACGCGATGTTGAAGGAGTTGTTCAGGCACGACCCCGACCACCCGGAGTGGTTCTGGCTGCCGCCGGGCGTCGTTCCCTTGTGCAACAACTCGTCGCTCAGCCATATCCTTGCGATGATGCCATTGTGCGACTCGCATGGGATCAATGCGACCTGGCAGGAGCCGCCGGAGGATGTCGTGCGGGCCTTCTTCGACGGCCTGGAGGAGGAGCCAGTCAATCCCGCCGAGAAGGATGGCCTCATCCGAGACACCACCGCGGCGGAGTTTGCTTACATTGCCTCCAGGATGGAGGAGGCGGCGGCCACCGCGGCCGCGGGCGAAGCTGGGTTCACCGAGGCCGAGGCGGAGGCGGCGGAGGCAGAGAGCCTCGCCGATCCGATGGAGCTTGTCGACCAGGGGGAACCAGCCGGGCACGGCGGCGAGGACGAGCCTGCCCAAGACGCGAGCGGCTTGCCGGAGGTCGGCGTTGCCTTCCTGCAGCTTCCGGGCGGCTCGTCGCAGGCGGAGCCCCCGGCCCAGCCGAGGAGGCGCCTCCGCAGGGCCGGGTCGGCAGCGGGAGCGGGGTCTTCGCGGGCTGGGGCTTCGGTTGCCGCTGCGCCCCGCGCCGCGGCATCGACGGGGGCGGAGTCATCCACTGCCCCTGCCAAGCGGCCCCGGGAACCCACTCCCCTGTCCCCCCGCGTCAGGGCCGAGCCGGTTTTCGACTATTCTGTGCTCAGCTCCGACGACGAGGAGGACGGAGAGTAAGTTCCCTATGGAGCTCATATCTTTTTCCCTGTTGGTTCGTCCTGTTCGACAGCTCGTTCGCCCTTCCCTTAACCCGGTCCCCTTCTCAGGACCCTGGCTCAGAGGAGAGCGAAGAGATCGAGGATCCCGTGGGTCATCCTTGATGACGAATCTCCCCCGGCAAGCGAGGTCGTGTCGGAGGCGCCCTTACCGGACCCGGCAGGGGATCCTCAGGGCAGCCCGCAACGCAGCCCCCAGCGTGAGCACATGACTTGCTCCTGCCGCTTGGCGCGTACGCGAGCTCTCCTTCTTCTTGTTGTTGATGCGAAGTTGTTGCTTTTGGGCAGGAGCGGAGCAGCTCCGGCGGGCGCATCCAGAGGGCGCCCCCGCCGTGCCGACCGCGTCTACTACCCTGCCAAGGGAGAGATCCCCGGCGAGGGAGGAGCCCCCGGCAAGGGAGGACCTTCCGACGGGGGACGCGGCCAACGATCCCCCAGCCGCGGCGAGCGCGGCTTCGGACCCCGTCGCCGGTAACTCTCCCTTGCGCAGAAAAGCTCCCCTCGGTCTTTTCTTCCTTTGACTCATTCGATTGATCTTTCTCCTTTCCTCAGACCCGCCCGCCTCGGATTCGATAGAGGCTGAGGTCGTCGTCGAGGAGGGCGCGCATGGCGATGCCGACGATGTTGCCGGCGCTCGGGAGGCGGACGGTGTTGATGCCCCCGCGGGCGACGGGAAGGCCGAGGCCGCCAAAGCCGACGCGGCCGCCTGGGGCGAGGGGACCGGTAATCGTGCCGACGGCCCCGAGGTGACGGGGGCGTCGGGCACTCCGCCGGCCAGCGACCCTGCCGCCGCCGCCGCGGCGGACTCCGAGGAGCCCCCGGCGGGCGCCTACCTGAAAGCAGGCGACGGCGTCTTCATCAGGCTCCCCTGGGAGTCGAGCTCCAGGGCGCCTGATGAGGGGGAGGCCTTGGACGGAGAGGTGCTTGCCTCCGTCGGGCTGACGGTGGTGGACGTGCCAAACTCCAGCGGCAATGAGCCCGAGGAGGAGCAGCTGTTCCGTAGGCTTGTGTCGCTCTACCGGGCCCGGCAGGCCAAAGTGGAGCGGCGAGAGGCCCTTGTCGCGAAGGCGGGTGCGGACATGGAGAAGCGCGCCGCCGAGCTCCGGGAGCTCAACCAGCAGGCCGTCCAGTCCCTGGCGGAGGAGCGGAGGCAGCTTGGCGAGGCGCGGACGGCCTTTATCCTTGAGAAGGCGGAGGCCGAGGAGCAGCAGAGGCTTGCCGCCGCGGAGTTATCCGTGCGGGAAGGCGAGCTGGTGCTGAAAACGGCCAGCCTCGCCAACCACGAGGAGGAGGTTGCCGCGCGCGAGCGGGCGCTCAGCGGAGACCTGAAGAAGGCGCAGGACGCTGCTGCAGCCGCTGAGGTCACCAAGAAAGGGCTGGAGGCGAGGGTGGCGCAGCTCGATTCCGACTTCAAGGCGAAGGACGAGGAGCTCGCCGCGCTCCGGCAGGAGCGCGAGAAGGGTGCGCTCACCCTCGGTGAGCTTCAGGGTCGCTTCGCCGAGAAGATCCAGGAGCTTGACGCCGCCAAGAACTCCAACTCCACTCTGGAACTGAAATTGGAGGCGCTCGGCAAGGCGCTGGACAGCGCTAAGGAGCGGGAGGCGGCTTTACGGAAGGAGGTCGACGGCAACGAGGAGCTGCTGAGGCGCGCCGCCGTTTCCCAGAACACCTTCAGGGATACGGTGGAGCGGTGGACCGAGGGCCTCGTCGACATCGCCGCCACCATCGACAAGGAGCTGACGCTGCTGGGGATCGAGGGCCACCAGTCCCTCACCGACGAGGGCGTCGTGCCCAGCGCCAAGCTCACTTCCTTCTTCCAGGGGGTGGTGCAGGCGCTCCAGCACCTCCGAACGTCGCTTCCGAAGGAGCTGGCCGACGAGACGCGGGAGGCCATCTCCGGGGCCCTCGAGAGGGTGCTGGTGAAGATCGTTTTCCGCAACCCCGACATCAGGCTTACTAACGTCCTCAGGCCCTTGCCGGAGAACGCAGACCTGACGGGGATCCAGGCCCTCATCGCCCCTATCGTCAAGAAGGCGGCCGGGGTCAAGAGGATCGAGGGCGACCGCGTGGACTAGGCCGCCTGCCCCTTTCTTTTATCTCCTTTCCCTGCCGCTGTTAAATATGCCATGGAAATGGCTGGTTAGAGCAGCAGTAAGGCATTTTGTAATATAACTTTTTATCTTAGGCAATGCATCGCACTGTTATCTCCTCTACTTGACCGGCGCCTTGTTCGTTTCCGCCCTACGTTTTCGGGGACTTGCCGGCGTAGGCCTCCGCCTTGCCACGGGCGCCGAGTGCGGGACGTCAGCGACCCGCTGGCGGGGCTACCACCGGCAAGAAACCTCGCCGCGGCTGGTTGCCGCTCACTCAGATTGTTGAGCAGGCTCAAGGCAAAGTAAGAGGTGCGACTGCGGTCGCAGCACGCTTAGGGTGCCGGGCGAGCTCGAAACAAAGTGAGGACGCTACTCGGGGTGTAGCACACTCAAGTCGTTGAGCGGACTCGAAACGAAATGAGGGCGCAACCAGCCTCGTGCCGGTCCTTCCGCGCTCAGGCCTCTCAACGAAGGCTCGGTCGTTCGAGGGAGATAACTCTTAAAAATTGATGGGGCAATTGCTCGAGCTCCGGCAACTTATCTTTTCTTATCGCTTGCTGCCCGGTAGGGTAAAACCTCCTCGGGCAGCATCCGGCCCATCCTGGGGGTAGGCAAAGGCGCAGGGCCTCACGACCCTCCGGAGCTAGGCGTAGCTATGCTTGGGGATCCGCGCCCCTCTCTGCGCCAAGGATCACATGCAACTGCGGCAAGACTTGGGCAGAGAGGATGGTTGGCGGAACGGGTTCCGGCAACCGCGCTGGCAAGATTCCTCCCACGGTCGGCGTCAACTCGTTCGGCACCCCGGCGGACGAGGCGCGCCGGGGAACGAGGTCGCCTTTCTCGTGACTTCTGGCGCTAACTTCTGCGGCTACGGGAGCGGCGCAGAGTTCGCTGGAGGCGAATCGTTCGCCCAGCGGCCAGAAGGCGGTCCTCCTCAAGGAGCAGCTGCTTCTTGCCCAGTGTCTGCGCGAGTGGATACTCGAGGAGGGCCGCATACGAGTCCGTGGCAAAGAATGCCTCCGCAGCACGCGCCCCACTGCCCCCTACCTGGCGCGCCAAAGATGTCGGGGTGGACGGCGTCCCCCGCGAGCACCTATGGGGCCGGAGCCCCTTTTGTTGTCCGGTGAGGGGGGCGGAGGGAGCACGGAGAGCAGATCGAGGCGAGCACACGGGCGGTTTACCCAGGTTCGGGCCGCGATGGACGCGTAAAACCCTACTCCTGCTTGGTTGTATTGAACTGGGGAGCTCGGGAGCTTGGAGAGCTAGCTACACCGAGCGTATGGCTGTCTGGATCCCGGATCTCCGAACCCCGGATCTCCCAACCCCCTCTACGTTGCACACGGGCCTCCTTTTATAGCGCAAAGGGGTCACCGACAGGTGTCAACGTAAGAGAAAGGGGTAAAAGTGTAAAAGGGGGTGGAAGTTGTAACAGTGCGGGAACAGTGGCGCTGCAGTGCGGCACAGTGTTATCATACCTACTTCTGACGGTAGGGGACAAGGGCATTAAATGCCCGTCACGGTCGCCTGGACAGCACCGAGGCGGACCGTTAGGTGCGCCACCGCTCGCCACGGTGGTGGCTGCATGCCACCGCATACCCCAGGCTGCGCGGTGCCCCGCCACGTGCCCTTGGGGGAAACCCCGGAGCGACGCGTGGGCGGGTGAGCTGGAGCGCAGTCCTGAGGTGGCGATTTGCCGCGGCAAGTGGCTTGCCGCGGGGGTCGTCTTCCTGTGCCTGATAGCTTGCCGGCTATCAGGCCTTGCCGGGGCGCATGGCGCGCCGTGGCGGGCTTCTCTGGTGGTGCCTGGGTTCGGTCTTCCCGACAAGGTCCTCTTGTCGGGGTCTCGATCTTCTGTCTCGTATACTTTGTTCTTGGATGGTATTACACGGGCTTAGTCGTCCCGGCAAGCTCCTCTTGCCGGGGTCTTGTCTTCTTGGCCCGGCAAGCTCCTCTTGCCGGGGGCCTTGTCTTGAATGCTTGGTCTTCTCTTGGCGCTTCCTGGGCGGGCCTTGCCGCAGGGTGCTACAACTGCCCGTGCACAAGTCTGGGGTACTAAGGTACCCCTACTTTAGTACACCGACATCTTCTGGTGTCAAAGTTTGGATAATATTACTTTCAACATTAATGGGTGTACCTGAGATATAATGCTTTATTGTTGTCCATTGACAACCTTTGGGTTAGTACCTTCGGAATTATTTATTTTGATGGCTCCAGACTGATAAACTTCCTCGATGATATAGGGACCTTCCCATTTTGAGAGGAGTTTTCCTGCAAAGAACATATTCTCCGACTTTAAACTCACGCTTTTGGATTCTTTTGTCATACCATGTTTTATCTTTCTCTTTGAATAATTTTGCATTTTCATAAGCTTGGGTTCTCCATTCATCTAATGAGCTTATATCAAGTAACCTCTTCTCCCCAGCTAGTTTGAAATCATAATTGAGTTCTTTAATTGCCCAAAATTATTTATTTTTTAATTCAAGAGGCAAATGACAAGCCTTTCCATAGACTATTTTATAAGACGACATACCCATAGGATTTTTATATGTTGTTCTATAATCCCAAAGTGCATCATCTAATTTCTTAGACCAATTTTTCCTGGACCTATTGACAGTCCTTTGCAAAGTTAATTTTATTTCTCTATTGCTAAGTTCAACTTGACCACTAGACTGAGGATGATAATGTGATGCAATTCTATGGTTAACATCATACTTGGCAAGCATTTTACGAAAAGCACCATGAATAAAGTGTGAACCACCATCAGTCATTAAATATCTAGGGACTCCAAACCTTGGGAAAATAACTTCCTTAAGCATTTTAATAGAGGTGTTGTGATCAGCACTAATGGTTGGATTAGCTTCTACCCATTTAGTAAAATAATCAACAGCAACAAAAATATGTGTATACCCATTAGAGGAAGGAAAAGGTCCCATGTAATCAAATCCCCAAACATCAAGTGGTTCAACGGCAAGTGAATAATTCATAGGCATTTCTTGACGCTTACTAATATTACCTATCCTTTGATATTTTCACAAGATGAGACATACTTACAGGCACCCTTGAAGAGAGTAGGCCAATAGAATCCAGACTTCAATACCTTGTGAGCAGTTCTATCTCCAGCATGATGCCCTACATAAGCTTCGGAGTGACATTTCCATTGGATTTGTCCCTGTTCATGCTCAGGTACGCAACATCTAATAATACCATCTACTCCTTCTTTATAAAGATGTGGGTCATCCCAAAAATAGTGTCTTAAATCATAGAAGATTTTTTTTCTTTTGTTGGTATGTAAAGCTAAGTGGCAAATATTTAGCAACAATGTAATTAGCATAGTAAGCATACCAAGGAGTACTATGAAAAACATTTATTGCAGCTAACTGCTCATCAGGAAAATTATCATCAATAGGTAGTGGGTCATCAAGCACATTTTCAAGCCTAGAAAAGTTATCAGCTACGGGGTTCTCAACACCTTTCCTATCAATAATATGTAAATCAAATTCTTGTAACAAAAGAACACATCAAATAAGTATAGGTTTAGTATCTTTCTTTTCCATAAGATATTTAATATCAGCATGGTCTGTGTGAACAGTTACATTGGAATCAACAATATAAGGTCTAAATTTATCACAAGCAAACACCACTTCTAAGATTTTTTTTTCAGTAGTAGCAAAATTTCTATGAGCATTGTCTAGAGTTTTACTAGCATAATGAATAACATTCAGTTTCTTATTAACTATTTGTCCTAGAATAGCACCAACAACATAATCACTAGCATCACACGTAATTTCAAAAGGCAAGTTCCAATCAGGTGGTTGAACAATAGTTGCAGAAATTAAGGCTTTCTTGAGTGTTTCAAAGGCTTCTAAACAATCATCATAAAAAACAAAAGGAATATCCTTTTGCAAAAGACTAGTAAGATGCCTAGAAATTTTAGAAAGGTCTTTGATAAACCTCCTATAGAAACCAGCATGACCTAGGAAACTACGAATACCTTTTATACCTTTAGGACATGGCATTTTCTCAATTGCATCAACCTTAGCTTTGTCCACTTCAATACCTCTTTCGGAAATTTTATGACCCAAGACAATGCCTTCATTAACCATAAAGTGGCACTTCGCCCAATTCAAGACAAGATTTGTTTGTTCACATCTCTGCAAATCTCGATCAAGATTTCTTAAACTATCATCAAAAGACTTCCCATAAATAGAAAAGTCATACATGAAAACCTCAACAATATTTTCACAATAATTAGAGAATATAGCAGTCATACATCTTTGTAAGGTAGCAGGTGCATTACATAAACCAAAAGACATAAGTCTATAAGCATAGGTTCCAAAAGGACAAGTAAAAGTGGTCTTTTCTTCATCAGGTTGAGAAACAAGTATTTGTGAAAAACCATAATATCCATCAAGGAAGCAAAAGTGTGTGTGCTTAGATAACCTTTCAAGCATTTATCAATAAAAGGCAAAGGGTAATGATCTTTTCTAGTTGCTTTGTTTAGTTTTCTAGAATCAATTACCATTCTATAGCCTGTAACAATTCTTTGTGGAATGAGTTCATTCTTATCATTAGGAGCAACAGGTATACCTCCTTTCTTAGGGACACAATGAACATGACTTACCCATCTACTATCAGTTATGGGATAAATTATACCTGCTTCCAAAAGTTTTAATATTTCCGTTCTTACCACCTCTTTCATCTTTGGGTTTAACCGACATTGGTGGTCAACAATTGGTTTAGCATCAGGTTCCATATTAATTTTGTGCTGACATAGAGTGGGACTAATGCCTTTTAAATTTGGTGGAACTCCAATTTCAAACGATTCCAATTCCATGATCCAATATCATCGCATAGCCTATACCATGCCAATTCTCTTCCCTTCAAAGATAAAGGGAAAACCTTTTTCATCACTTTGTCTCCAGGTATACCTGCAAGCTTAAACAATCCACAAATTTGTTCTACATATATCAAGTGCATATCAGGATGCTTGGTTCCATCTCCTGCATAAGGATTAGCTAGCAGTTGTTCTATCATACCCGAAGGAATTTCATATTCAATATTTTCAGTAGGTGTAGTAGGTTGAGGGGTAGCTAATTGTGGTTCTCATCAAGGTGAAGATACCCCGAACAAACCCCTCAAAGGATTGTTTTCCATAGTAACAAGTGACAATAAATTTCAGCACACTATATAAATGTTTCCTTACAAAATTCCACTTACCAAAGGCGCTTCACTCCCCGGCAACGGCGCCAGAAAATAGCCTTGATGACCCACAAGTATAGGGGCTCCATTGTAGCTCATTTCGATAAGTAAGAGTGTCGAACCCAACGAGGAGCAGAAGGAAATGACAAGTAGTTTTCAGTAAGGTAATGTCCGCAAGTGCTGAAATTCTAAGTAGTGGAGTAGTTTGATAGCAAGATAAATTGTAACGTGCAAGTAACCATAGTAGTAACAAAAGTGCAGCAAGGTATCCCAATCCTTTTGAGGCAAAGGGTAGAACAAAATGGTCTCTTATAGTGAACAAAGCGTTCTTGAGGGTACACGGGAATTTCATCTAGTCACTTTCATCATGTTGGTTTAATTCGTGTTCGCTACTTTGATAATTTGATATGTGGGTGGACCGGTGCTTAAGTGTTGTTCTTACTTGAACTAACCTCCTACTTATGATTGACCCTCCCAAAAGCATCTGCAACTACAAGAAAAGTATTAAGAATAAATTCTAACCATAGTATTAAACTTTTGGATCCAATCGGTCCCTTACGGAATAGCGCATAAACTGGGGTTTAAGCTTCTGTCACTCTCGCAACCCATCATCTAATTGCTACTCCACAATGCATTCCCTTAGGCCCAAATATGGTGAAGTGTCATGTAGTCGACATTCACATGACACCACTAAGGGGATCACAACATACATACTATCAACATATCGAACACATATCAAGTTCACAAGATTAGTTGCAACATGATTTCTCCCGTGACCTCAAGAAAAAAGTAACTACTCACAAATGAAAAACATGTTCATGATCAGAGGGGTATTAAATAGAATAATGGATCTGAACATATAATCTTCCACCAAATAAACCATGTAGTAATCAATTACAAGATGTAATCAACACTACTAGTCACCCACAAGAACCAATCTATAGTTCCGGTCGCAAGATTGAACACAAGAGATGAACTAGGGTTTGAGATGAGATGGTGTTGTTGAAGATGTTGATGGAGATTGCCCTCCCCAAGATGGGAGAGTTGTTGGTGATGATGATGATGATGATTTCCCCCTCCGGGAGGGAAGTTCCCCCGGCGGAATCGCTCCACCGGAGGGCAAAAGTGCTCCTGCCCAAGTTCCTCCTCGAGACTGCGGCGCTCCATCCCGAAGGTCTTCTCCTTCTTTTCTCTAGGTCAAAATGACCTATATACCAGAAGATGGGCACGTGAGGTGTGCCGGGGTGAGCACAACCCACCAGGGCGCGCCTGGGCTCCCTAGCGCGCCCAGGTCGGTTGTGCCCACCTGGTGGGACCCCTCTGGTAGTTTTAGTTTCTCCAATAATTCTTAAATATTCCATAAAAAATCTGCATGAAGTTTCAACTTATTTGGAGTTGTGCAGAATAGGTACCCTGACGTACCTTTTCCAGCTCCAGATTTCCAGCTGTCAGAATTCTCCCTCTTTGTGTGTACCTTGAAAATTATGAGAGAAAAGGCATTAGAATTACTCCAAAAAGCATTATTATGGATAAAAACATTATAAATAATAGTAAGAAAACATGATGCAAAATGGACGTATCAGGCGCCGACCGTCCTCGCCGAAGACCTAGAAGAAGAGCGTCGAGGCTCTGTCGTATTCGAAGTGGATGGTGAGGGGCCCTCCGAACAGCAGGCTCGGGCGATCTCGCCCCACCCTCGGGTCATAAAGATGTCGCTCGGGGGGACGACCTCGACCTCTGCTTCAGTAGCTTTGCTGCAGCACCCGGCGGGTTGCAGCCACAGCTTGGCAGGCCCCCTTGGCGGTATCTCCTCTACAAAGAACTGTGGGAGCCGGATCCACATGCACGGCGGCATTGCCACCCACACCACAAACTCACGCGTAGTGCCCTCGGCATGGGTGTGCGATCCGGGTGGCCGTGCAGCCATCGCCCGTCCTCCTCCGCGACCCCGACGCTCGCAGCGACGGGCCTTGCCAACACGCCTAGGGCTCTACGCGCGGGCATAGGGGTCGGGGCGCCCAGCGGAGGCTGCTCGTGCCTAGGCCGCGTCACCTCGGCCCCTTTGCCAACGTCGCGAGGGTGGCTAAACCTCTTCTTTGGCAGGAGTGACCCCGGCCCCTCCTTGGGGGGCCTTCCCCTTCTCCGCCGCGGAAAAACTCCTTATCGGCGGCATGGGTGCTTCAACGAGACGGCAAGATAGGGAAGAAGAAGAAGGAGCAAGCAGCAAGAAGATGGAGATGAGCAGGGGCTCCCCCCCATTTATAGCTGGAGGGATGCCAGCCGCTGGCCTCCATGATCCCCAGTAATGATGAACCTTCTTGCATATAGTAGGCTATTATCAAGTCGAACGGTGGCCGAGGCGGCATGGGGAAGTGGATACGCACACGTCCCATCAAGTGCCACGTGTCGACTGGGTCCGCAGGCAATTGGGGTCCACGACGCTTCGCCCTTGCCCTTTGGCTTCGCCTCGAAGCCAAGTCGGAGTGTGCCTTGGGCCCGGGGGCTACTATCGGCGTTCTGGGAACCAGAGTACCCAGACTTGCCTACCTGCGGCCCACGGCGTGGCTCCATCGACGACCTGGGATGACCCATCCTCAGTATCAACAACCCAAGACCCTCGCGAGGGGCCAAGCCTCACGAGGCGGACGACGCCAAGACCTCTAGAAGGAGTGCCTCCCTAGGCTGGCTCCTGAGGAGCAGATATTCCTATGCAAGCCCCATCCTCGTGAGCGCAGTACAGCAGGTTTCCTCTTTAGTGCTAAAGAGGCAAGCACAGGCACGGCATCCCGAGGAATCAACCAAAGGTTTCCATTTCTGTCCTACAAGACCAAGGCCGCCAGGACGACAAGACGGAGGTCATCGCCGAGCACAACATGACGTCACGACCAGAAGCTTTGCAGGCGAAGACCACCTTTCATCAGGATAAGATGTACTAGTTGTCTCCCTTCTAATTTGGCCGTTGTGGGATCCCTTTCCACCTTCATTTTGGGAAGAGGACCAGGGCCGCTATAAATATAGCCTAGACACCACCATAGGCGAGGGAGAGGGGAGAGACCATCCGAACCCTCACCAGCTGACACCAACACAAGAACACACCTCTTGAGGTTGTTCTCCCTCCGTACTAGTTCATCCTCAGCCCACCTTGAGGCTAATCCATCACAAAGCAGGAGTAGGGTTTTACACCGCAAGGTGGCCCGAACCTGGGTAAACTGTCGTGTCCCATTCCTTTCCACTTCATCGAGCTAGGCCGTGAGATCGACGAGTTGGCAGATTGGGGAGATTGAGTTCTTTGCACGCACCCAGAGTTCGAATCTTTCTTGGGTCCGCGGAGCCCCGAATCCGACATCCGTAGATATGGATTTTCCGAAAAATTCAAAACATGCTGAAAACGAGAACTCGCTCTGGGCACTGAATTAATTGGTTAGTCCAGAAAAATAATATAAATTTATATAAAATGTATTCAAAAGTGATATTATAATAGCATGAAACAATCAAAAAATATAAATATGTTTGAGACGTATCATGGCATACCTGGAAATTCCTCTGGAAACACTTTATGGTAATCTCTTACAACTGGCACTCCTATCAATACAACTCCTTTTTGTGGCATTAAGTTGTTCTTCCTCGTGTTTTCTCAAGGTCATGTGTCTTATCCTCTGACCTCCTATTGCCAGGCGAGTGATTGTCAACTTGGTAGTGTCTATGGTTCCTTGATACTGAGAGAGCTAACCCATACCCAAAATTATGTCCAATCTCTGTGAGTTTATTTTGCCAAGATTTGTCCAAAAAAATTATTGTCCAATGGTTAGGGTCATGTGGAAACATATTGGCTAGCCATGGATTCTGCACCGGCAAGGAACTTATGGAAATAGGGGCATTAAGGACTATGGTGGGAAGTTATATTTATCCACTACAACCCTTGACATGAATGAATGGGAGGTGTTGTTTTTGTGAAATATATTTCTTTATATAAATTTTATTTCTATACATGACTAAATTTCTGGCAATATACTCGCATGATCTTTGTTATGGAAGCGAGAATAACTTAGGTTGATACTCATGTTTTGTCTTTGCTTCCTCGCAGAAAAAACCCCTTCTACTAATGTAATTAATACATGGAAAAATACATGCAACATCATTGTATATTTCTACATAATCTTTGGCAATGGTTAATGGCATGACTTATCTAGAGAGCCTGTAAAACAAGAGTTGCTAAATAAAAGCAATTTGGGGAAGGAAACAAATAGCACCCTAATATTTCCCGAAGACTAGGCAACAATTACTAGCAGATATTAAGGAAAATAAAAGGGGGTGGGGCAATGTACATATACCAAACCAAAACATGACCCGTCTATCTTCTGGAATTCGCCACAAATGAATCATCATGCTAAAGAGCTTGCAAATGTAAAGGTTTGGGTCAAAAAGCCTATGTATAGTTGGACATCTTTGTATCACACAGATGTATAGTAAGAAATCAATGTGAAAGTACCTCCTAAATTCGAGTTAATACTTCAAAATTTCATTGGCATACTATAAAGTGATTAGTAGCAACATCTCATATCTTCTCATAAGCAACAGTGAGTGTGGCCTTTTGCTTTAATGAATATTTATTTTGTGCTAAATATACAAAGAATGAGATATTAACCTGGTGTGAAGCTCCCCTATAAATACACTATCATTCTCCAGGTTCTTGCAAACCAAAACAACAGCTAAACAAGCCCTCACATATTCGGTGACAATACTATAGTTGATATGGCTCAAGGAGACAATGAAGATAATTCTGCAAGGAGACACACACAGGAATTCAATGCATGGGTAAATGGCAAAATCAATATTGATGTTTCTTACTTTCTTTTACTATGGGGAGTGTCTCAATGTATATAATCTCCATGTTTCAAAAATATTGTTTGATCGAGACATCACCTTTTTCTAGATAGGAATCATGAGTCATGATATATATTCAACTAGTCTTATAACAATTGTATGATATTTACTTCCCCATCATTCATGTATATGACAACATTGTTTGCAGCTGACAAGGATGGAGACCATGAATGAAGAAGAACTAATGGAGTATGCTAAGAAATACAAAGATATGTTTAATAGTCAAATGGTTGAGGCATTTAAGAAGGTAAGCCTTATATAATTAGTTTGCTGAAACTTAGTTTATTCCTAAAAAAATCTTAGTTATATATATATATATATATGTGTGTGTGTGTGTGTGTGTGTGTCTGTGTGTGTGTGTGGATCCGATAAATTTTCTGAAGATTAAGCAGTCCACTTTTGCAGCTTCAAGAAAAGAAACAACAACAAACCAAAAGGAAAAACAAGAGGATCGCGCCAAGTCCAATAATGGGCGCAGTCCTGAAGTTCCACAAGGCCAATAACGATACCATGCCCCACCCAGGAGGATCTCCTAGTGCATGCTAAAGTGTCTCTCTTATCAGTCTTTGTTCTATAAGTGTACTGAAAGGTGCTCGACTAAATTATCCATATGGCTATTTATTTAGTTCTAGATTTTATTTCATGTAAAAGTTTGATTTGGTGAAAATAAAGAGCTACTTGGTATTCGTGTTGTTGTCTTTCCAACAAGGTTCATGTTGATGATTTGTGGCTCTTATGGTTGGACTTGGATTTGATTCCATGTAAACTCATATTGACAATAAAATAGTTATCCTGTTGTCAAGTCCATGTTGCTATGTTTGCCACACGATAGTAAGTTCTATTGTACATATTTCTTCAGCAAATTAACCTTTTGGGAAGTTGATTAGCTTTGTCTATTGGTTAGTTACCTATAATTCAATTGTTCTTATTACTAATTTTTGATAAATATTAGTACAAAGAATAAAAAACCGAGTTCTAGGTTTGGTCGCAAAGATAAAAGTTATGTTCTGTCGAATCTTGGCATGAATTGATGTGGCAAGATTTCTTAAATGACTTGGACTACAAACTCATGTTCGTCTTTAGGAGCAAGCGATTCTCCAGTATAAAAATAGAACTAGTGATGGCATGGAATTGAGCAAGAACTTAACTTCTGGATCCTCATAGGCCTCCTCCACATTAACGTGGTTTACATTGCCCATATTGAATAGATTTCACTTCTTCCCGTTTTTTATCTCCCTTGTCAACTCCATCTCCCATCTTGTTTTCGAGAAGTCCAAAGAGCAGTGATCTATATTCCTATACTTAACTCATGTTATATGGCTCAAAGTACTTGTTCATGCACTACAAAAAAAGACACATCTGTGACATTTCAGGCCGAACGAAAATTTTTATGTCATGCTTATGACACTTTTATGAGGATAATTGTGACAAAACCCGGTATCATCATAGATGTGGTGGGCTCCTACTTCTATGACAAAAAATCATGACAGAAAATGGGCTTTTCGTCCTGGGTGGGTCGGAGACACAGCTGCATGACATTCTTTGGCCGTCCATGACAGAAAAACCGTGGTAGAAGCGAGGGCGAGGAAAATATCGGGGAGTTCGCGGTTACAGTGGGCGATTGGGGGCCGAGCGATGCACGTTTCTCTCGTACACATATGCGCGTGGGTGAGAGGCGTTGGGCTCTAACTGAACCCGAGAGAGGCATTCGCCTACTGAAACCGAGTGATTGCACTATAGCCTACGTGTTACTGAACCCGAGCGATCAATCGATCCTTGGCTGTTAACTGAACCCGATCGAGCGATTCCTTCACTACTGCTGCAAATTGAAGCCGATTGAACCTGCTGCCTCTTGATGGATTGTGAGTGTTGCTGGGGGGTTGGATGAACAGGACCCCATGGTAGAGGCCGTTACCGTTGGATGAACAGGACCTCGATCGAGTCGGTTGGCGGTGGATGAACATGACCCCGTGGAGGGCTGGATGAATAGGACCCCGTGGAGGGCTAGATGAACAGGACCCCGTGGAGGGCTGGTTGAACAGTAGCCGTTGGAGGGCTGGATGAACAGTAGCCCATGGAGGGGTGGTTGAATAGGACCTCATGGAGAGGGATGGTTGAACATTAGCCGGTGGAGCAGCGGTGGAGGCTGGATGAACAGGAGCTCTTGGATGAACAGTCATAGCTGGAGGCTGGAGGAGGTCGACGGTGGATGAACAGTAGCCCGTGGAGGCAGTCGACGGTGGAGATGAACAATATCCCGTGGAGTACCGTTTTGCGGTACGCCACACCCCTCCCGATGAACAGCACCCCCATTTCGACCGTAGCACTCCAACATAAGTCTGTTTCCTCTGTTTTGCTGTACGCCACACCCCTCCCGATCAAAAGGACCTCGTTTCGACCGTAGAAGGTACAAGAGAAGTTTGTTTCCTCTGTTTTGCGGTACGCCAGACCCCTCCTGATGAACAGGATCCAGTTTTGACTGTGGTCGGTCGAACACAAGGTCGTTTGCTCTGTTCTGCGGTGCGCCAGGCCTCGTTTCGACCGGCTGTTCCGTCCAAGCCGATTGTCTCCCGACGAACACGACGACGTAGTTTCTCCATTCCGACCTAGCCATGTACATGAGCCCTAGCCGTATGTATGCGCGGGTAGGCGTTCGAGACCCCGCCTGTATGTACGTACGTGGCCGTATTTACTTTCTTGCACCCTGGCTGTACATACGTGTACACGATATTAACGGGATTGCGTGACATTCTATGTGCGTGCCTCTACAACGACACGTGCACGCCTAGACTATGACATGTTCCCTTCCTTACATGGCCACGGTTCATCTCTACAACCCGGAGACCGACTGAACGTATGTACGTACATGTTCGCGACCAGAATGACAACGCTACGTACGCTTTGATTAGGTGGGTCCCAACTGTCAGGAACTTCCTTGCGTGCCGAGATGTAGCTGGTCGGCATTAACAATAAAAAATAATTTTCCAGTGTCATCCATAAACTCATACCTTAGTCCTATAGGAGGTGGCAATTCTTGGATTGGCCTTGGAAAGACATTGGGTCTTTTCCTATTTTGTGCGCCACATTGACTCCACCATGTATAATACTCGCGGCCATTGGGCATTTTCCTCTTTTGTGTGCCGTATTGAATCTACCATGTATAATACTCACGGCCATGAAGGCAACACCATAACCAATAAAGCAATATATTTCTTTTCTTTGCCAATAATATTGTATTGTGTCAGCATCGGGGATCCGCAGACCCAAACAAGGCTTGAACTCTGGGGCGTGAACAAAGGATCCTGCTTCGCTACGACTCTCCGAGTGCTACCCCAAGGCCTAGCATCGTTGAGCTCGACCGAGAAGGAAGAATAAGTGGACACGGTGGTTGTCGGCGTTCTGGGAACGGGGGTCCCCAGACTTGCCTGCCTGCGGCCTGCGGCGTGGCTAACAAGGGGGCCCAGCATGGCCCATCTTCATCAACACAAGACCCAAGACCCTCGCGAGGGGCCAAGCCTCGCAGGGTGGACGACGCGGCACTTCCTCAGGCACGGCCTCGTCAGGCTGACTCACAAGGAGGCGGAGAAATCAAGGCAGGGTACCTCGCGAGGTGCCCATGACGCAAGCCATGACGACCAAGGGTGCCAGGCGGGCGCCAGTCCGCGCAGTGTCTCCCTTTCCTCTTTGGTGCAAAGGGGCAAGCGCAGGCGAGAGGATCAAGCAAAGGCATCCATTTCGGTGCAACGAGACCAAGACCAGTCCAACGGGGGGAAGGAGGTCATCGTGGAGCCCAGAACGGCGTCACCACAGGGCCTTTGGCAAGCGAGGACCAACTTTAGTCAGGATAAGTGTACCAGATGTTCCCCTTCGAATTGGCCAATTGTTGGCGCCCTTCCCGCTCAATATTTGGGAAGAGGCCCAGGGCCTTTTCCTATATATAGGACTAGCCACCCTGAGGGTAGAGGCATCGAGCAATCTAGAGGCATCGAGAATTGGGTACCTAGAATCTGAGCAAGAAGGGAGCAAGTGAGAGAGAGAGAGAAGGGCGACTGAACTCCTCCTAGCAGTTCATCCCCCTAGTCAAGAACAGACCCTCGCGAGGCTGTTCTTCCTTATGTTGTTCATCGTCATCAGCCCAAGAGGCAATCCACCCACCACAAACTAGAGTAGGGTATTACACCACAATGGTGGCCCGAACTAGTATAAACCCTGTGTCTCTTGTGTTGTTCTTTCAGTAGTTAGATCTTTGCGAGACGGAGAGGTAGAGGGCATAATCTCCGTGCGCACCCCAGAGTTCGAACCTTAAGGGTCTGCCGGAACCCGGAATCCGACATTTGGCGCGCCAGGTAGGGGTGCGTCGGAATTTGTCTTCCACGACTTCGTTCTCCTCCGACCGTCGCGTCCATGTCCGATGCCCGTCGAGCCCGCGTTGCCCGGGCGGCCCCCGCCGGTGGGCGTCCTCGTCGTTCCCCGTTGCCTGCCATCAACGCCGCCACCGGCCCGGCGGGGAACGAGCAGCAAGCGCCATCCCAGCATCTTCTTGTGCGACAAGGTGACCGCACCGCAACATCAACACCTCCGGTCGTCGCGGCCCTCCTGGGTGGCTCGCAGGTGCCGCCCACAAGTTGCCACGTCAAGCCATTTGTCTGCCGGGTCAGCGCCGTTTCCGCACGGCAGGGGGCTCCCACGGACCATGTGGCGCGCGAGGTCGGTCTGACCTTCAGCTCGGAGGAGCACCCCGCCAACTTGGCCGGCTCGGGCGCGCTCCCCATGTTGTGCACCCCCACCATCTGCCAGGTGGCTGTCACCAGAACCCTCGTCGACGGCGGCGCGGGCCTCAGTGTGCTTTCGGTTGAGACCTTCAATCTCCTCTGCATACCCCTGGAGCGGCTGCAACCCAGTCGGTCTTTCTTGGGCGTTGGGGGCGGGTCATCTAGCTCCTTGGGACAGATCCGGCTCCCGGTAACCTTCGGCACCTACGACAACTTCCGCACGGAGATGGTCGACTTCGACATCGCCCCCATCGGCCTTCCTTACAACGCCATCCTCGGCTACCCAGCGCTGGCCCAGTTCATGGCCGCCACGCACCCGGCGTATAACGTCATGAAGATGCCCGGGAGCAGCGGTGTCCTCACCGTGCACGGGGACACCGGGGACGCCCTACGGGTACTCAAGCTCGCCTTCAAGACCGCGGCATCGGCACAGCCCGCCGACGCAGGGACCCCCGAGCCCAAGGGGGCTGCGCCAGCCAAGAAGAAGCAGTTGTTCACCCAGGACAAGGCAGAAACCAAGAAGATACCTGTCGACGAGGACGGGTCCTCCAGTGCCACTTTCACCATAGGTGCCAACCTCGAGCCTGAGAAGGAGGAGGCCCTGATCAGGTTCCTGCGCGCAAATAAGAAGGTATTCGTGTGGGAGCCTGGTCAGTTGGCCGGGATCCCCCGGAGCGTCATCGAGCATCACCTCAACGTGTGCCCAAACGTGCGCCCCATGAAGCAGAAAGCCAGGCGGCAGTCCGCAGATAAGCAGGCCTTCATCGTCCAAGAAACCCGCAAGTTAGAGGCCGTCGGGGTCATTCGCGAGGTCCGATACCCGGATTGGTTGGCCAAACCTGTCGTTGTGCCCAAGAACAGGGGAAAGGAACACATGTGTGTCGACTTCACCAACCTCAACAAGGCATGCCCACAAGATCTGTTCCCGCTCCCCCGCATCGACCAGATCGTCGATTCCATCGCGGAGTGCGACCTGCTCTGCTTCCTGGACGCCTTCTCTGGGTATCACCAGATCAAGATGGCGGTAGAAGACGTCGAGAAGACCGCCTTCTTAACCCCATGCGGGGTGTACTTCTATACTTGCATGCCATTTGGGCTGCGTAACGCAGGGGCGACCTATCAGCGGCTGATGCACATCACCTTGGGCCCGCAGCTCGGAAAGAATGTCGAAGCTTACGTTGACGACATTGTGGTGAAATATCGGGAGGCCAAGACCCTAATACAAGACCTGGAGGAGACCTTCGCGAGCCTCGACGCAGTGAACCTGCGGCTCAACCCAGAGAAGTGTGTGTTCGGGGTCCCCTCAGGCAAGCTCTTGGGCTTTCTCGTGTCCCATCGAGGCATCGAGGCTAACCCGGAGAAGTTCAAGGCGGTCGAGGACATGAGCCCGCCGAAAACCCTCAGAGAAATGCAGAAGCTCACCAAATGCGTGACCGCGCTAGGGCACTTCATCTCCAAACTGGGGGAGTGAGCACTGCCTTTCTTCCAGCTAATGAAGAAGAAGGGGCCTTTTGAATGGACTGAAGAGGCAGATAAGGCGTTTCAAGATCTCAAGAGGTACCTAACCAGTCCCCCAGTCATGGTGGCTCCGCGCCCTCGAGAGCCCCTGCTGCTCTACCTCGCTGCCACTCCCTACTCTGCCAGCGCAGCCCTGGTGGCGGTTAGGGAGGAGCGCCAAATTAGAGCCACATCAGCAGCTCGAGACAAGGCCAGGCAGGAACAAGGAAGGCCCACAGGAGACGTAACCGCGGCTGAGGAAGATCAGCCGCCGAAGAGTGCACCGGAAGCAGGAGAGGCCACTCACCTGGACGGTCGACCTCCCAAGGCCACGTCACCTCGCGAAGCGCCCTTGCCTCCAGAGGGCGCCGCGAACACTGATGCTCTCAGCCTTGTTGAGAACCCAGTCTACTTTGTCAGCACGGTGTTACGGGACGCGAGGGCACAGTACCCCATGCCTCAGAAGCTCCTCCTCGCACTACTGGTGGCCTCGCGCAAGCTGCGTCACTACTTCCAAGGTCATCCCATCAAGGTCGTCTCGTCATACCCCTTGGAGAGGGTGCTCAGGAGACCTAACTCAGCTGGACGGGTCGCCGAGTTGAACATAGAACTGCAGGCGTTCCAGCTCGAGTTCAGCACGACCAGGGTCATCAAAGGAGCAGCGTTAGCGGATTTCATGGCAGAATGGACGGAGGCACCAGGCCTCAAGAACAACGAGGATCAGTCCCTCTCCGCAGGGAGGGAGGCGCCGGAAGGCTGGGTCATGTACTTCGATGGGGCGTTCTCCAGGCACGGCGCTGGGGCAGGTGCGGTGCTGATATCGCCCACTCAGGACAAGCTCTACTACGCCGTACAGCTCTGTTTCCAGCAAGGCGAAAAGGTCTCCAACAACATAGCGGAATATGAGGGTCTGATAGCGGGGTTGAAGGCCGCAACAGCTCTGGGGGTGAAGCGCCTCACCGTCAAGGGCGATTCGCAGCTCCTTGTCAACTTCTCCAACAAGGTGTATGAGCCGAAGGATGAGCACATGGAGGCCTATCTAGTGGAGGTCCGCAGGATGGAAAAGCAGTTCTGGGGGTTGGAATTGTGGCATGTGCCCCGTGGCACCAATCAGGAAGCCGATGACATCGCCAAACGGGCGTCCAGGCGGTTACCTCAGGAGCCTGGCGTCTTTGAAGAGCGGCTCTTCAAGCCCTCAGCCCAGCCGTCATTATCAAACACTGCTTAGCCTCGGGAGGAACTCCCCCAGCCACCTGCCTCAGGAGCCCCGGCCTGCGGCCCTGCCTCAGGGGCACGCCTGCTCCTGACTATGGAACCTCAGGAGGAATGCTGGATCACGGAACTCCGGAGTTATTTAACACAAGGGGCCCTGCCGGAGAAGGAGGAAGAAGCGGAGCGTGTGGCGCGGCAAGCCACGACATACTGCATCAGGGACGGAGAGCTCTACCGGAAGCGGCCGAACGACGTATCCCTGCGCTGCATTTCCAGGGAGCAAGGAAAGGATTTGTTGGAGGACATACACGGCGGGGACTGTGGGCATCACTCGTCATCACGGACCCTCGTTGGCAAGGCATTCCGCAGTGGGTTCTATTGGCCCACCGCACTCAACGACGCTGTCGAACTGGTGAAGGCTTGTGAAGCCTGCCAATTTCACGCCAAACAGATCCATCAGCCGGCAGGAGGCCTCCAGACTATACCCCTTTCGTGGCCATTCGCAGTCTGTGGGCTGGACATTCTAGGCCCGTTCCCTCGGGCGCCAGGGGGCTACCGCTACCTCTACGTCGCCATTGACAAATTCACCAAGTGGGCAGAAGTGGAGGCTGTCCGCACCATCCCCGCGGGTTCCGCGGTCAAATTCATCAGGGGCATCGTGAGCCGGTTCGGGGTGCCGAACCGCATCATCACAGACAACGGTTCGCAGTTCACCAGTAACCTCTTCAAAACATACTGTGCTAACCTTGGAACGCAAATATGCTACCCTTCGGTGGCGCACCCGCGAAGCAACGGCCAGGCCGAACGAGCCAACGCGGAGGTCCTGAGGGGCCTCAAGACAAGGACATTCAAGAAGAAGCTGGAGGCCTGCGGCAGAGGTTGCTACGATGAGCTCCAGTCCGTGTTGTGGTCCATCCGCACGACCGCAACCAAGCCAACCGTGGAGACCCCATTCTTCCTAGTCTATGGAGCCGAAGCAGTCCTCCCTCATGAGGTCAGACATCGCTCCGCGCGGGTCCTAGCGTTTGATGAGGCGCAACAGGACGCCATGCGGGGGATGGACCTCATGCTGGGGGAGGAACGCCGCCAAGAAGCCGCGTTGCGAGCGGCGAGGTACCAACAAGCGCTACGATGATATCACTGCCGCAACGTCCGCCCCAGGACTCTTGAGGTAGGAGACCTCGTGCTTAGGCGGGTCCTCTCTAGGGAGGGGCTGCACAAGCTCTCTCCCATGTGGGAGGGCCAGTTCAAGGTTGCTCATGTTTCCAGGCCAGGCTCCGTGCGCTTGGAGACTCAGGAGGGGGAGCCGATCCAGAACGCATGGAACATCCAGCACCTTCGAAGGTTCTACCCCTAAAAGGCCTAGAGCCTGTGAAGAAGGCAAACGCCTGTGAAGACTATCCCTTTTTGGAAAAGGCCCAGAGCCTGTGAAGAAGGCAAACGCCTGTGAAGACTATCCCTTTTTGGAAAAGGCCCAGAGCGTGTGAAGAAGGCAAACGCCTGTGAAGACTATCCCTTTTTGGAAAAGGCCCAGAGCCTGTGAAGAAGGCAAACGCCTGTGAAGACCATCCCTTTTTGGAAAAGGCCCAGAGCCTGTGAAGAAGGCAAGTGCCTGTGAAGCTCATTAAGAAGAAAGGCCCGGAGCTTGTGAAGAAGGCCAACGCGTGTGAAGCTCGCCGCCCGTGACACTCTCACGTAATAATGAGTGGGGCTGTCCACGCCCCGGAGTCTCAGGAGCGCCGACCTCAGGCCCTTGGGCTCCCTCCCACGCCCAATGGCAGCACTTTGCTCTGCGCTGGTGAGAAGACATCGAAGACTAGATTAGGTGCCGGACGCGGCTTTTTCATTTGCTTTCCGCAGTTGGCTCGCTTTGTTTGCAGCTGAAGTTTTATTGAAATTATTGCCGTCATTGGTTTATATTTCGTCGATTTTCACTCCCCCGTTTTGATTCCTCTTGCAAAAGGCCTCGCGAGGGAGGGCAGCCAAACGCCCTCGCGAGGGTTCCTGTTCTAATCGTTCTAAGGTTTCACGACCCGGGTCCATTACGGGAGCACCCCTCCAGTTCGTGCCCCTTGGGCACCTCGACACACACACACAGGGCCTGGGTCGGTCGCCCCCACGGCTGGGGCCGGGAACTATTTACGTGCAGACACACAGCTGAAAAGCGCGAAAGCTAAATCAAGGTAATTGTTAACAGCAGTAACCCCCAACACGCCCCCACAGGGCTCCATGCAGCTGTTCTCTTTTACGCAGGAAACAAAAGGAAAAGAAAGGACAAGCCCGGCGCGGCTCGCCTCGCTCCGACCAGCGGAGGCGACCCGGGATGCCTCCGGGGCTCAGGCGGACTCCCTCTCGCGCTTCACCGGGGCGCGGCGACGGGCGGACGAGTCGCCGCCTCCCAAGCAAGCGCGACGGCATGGGGGCTGACTGTGGCCACCGCTGGAGGAGTCGCCTGAAGAACAGTTGATGAAGCTTGGGGAGCATCGGGCGCCGCCAACCGCGCGGGCGCTGTCTCCTCCATCGTCGTCGGGGCGGGGCCCCCGGCCGCGGTCATCGTCCTCGGGGAAACACCCCGCGCGGCGACCATCTTCCCCAAACACCCTCGCATAGAGGGTGGCATCGCCGTCAAACCTGAAGTGCAGGGTGCACCTATGCTCCAAGCCGCGAGCACCGGTGAACGCCTGCCAACCACGAGTCCAGGCCCAGCTCCCGGTGGCGGAGACCTCCAATGCAGCCCACGAGGCCCGGCTGCAGCAGCCGTCCGCCTGAAGCCAGAGGCCGCCAGGGGCACCAGCAGGGAGCTCAACAAGGAGGAAGCGAGGGAGATGGAGACGGGCGCTAGTCGGCTCCGCCGCCCAAATGAAGAACTCCGACAGCACCTGCACAGCGTGAAAGCGTGGCCTGGGGGAGCGCGCAACCCAGGCGCGTCCCCCGGCCACAGCGGCTCGCGAGTCACCACGCTGGGAGCCATCTCCATGACCACTGAGCATTGCCGGGGCGGCCACGGGATGCTTCCGAGGGCGCCCTCGACCGCGCTTGGGCGGAGGAGAGGCAGGCTCAACCTGGTGGGCCTTCCCCTTTTCCGCAGCCGAGAGCCGCCTCGATGGAGCCATGGAGGAGAAGGAGAAAGCAAGGAGAGATGGACTGGGAGGGCACGCGCGGTGACGTACTTATAGCTGGCGAAGGCCAACGTCGGCCTCCACGATCATAGGTAATCATGACATGATTTGCATGTAGGGACTTGTCCAATCTGCGCGATCCTCGAGGCGTCGTGGGGAAGCGGAGGCGCCCACATCCAATCAACCGCCACATGGCACCCAAGGCCGCAGGCTGTTAGGGCCCGCGGCGCTTCGCCCTTGCCCTTCCGTCTCTTGGCACGGCCAAGTCCATGCGCGCCTTGGGCCCGGGGGCTACTGTCGGTGTTCTGGGAATGGGGGTCCCCGGACTTGCCTGCCTGCGGCCTGCGGCGTGGCTAAAAAGTGGGCCCAGCATGGCCCATCTTCATCAACACAAGACCCAAGACCCTCGCGAGGGGCCAAGCCTCGCGGGGCGGACGACGCGGCGCTTCCTCAGGCACGGCCTCATCAGGCTGACTCACGAGGAGGCGGAAAAATCAAGGCGGGGTGCCTCGCGAGGTGCCCATGACGCAAGCCATGACGACCAAGGGTGCCAGGCGGGCGCCAGTCCGCACAGTGTCTCCCTTTCCTCTTTGGTGCAAAGGGGGCAACCACAGGCGAGAGGATCAAGCAAAGGCATCCATTTCGGTTCAACGAGAACAAGACCAGTCCAACGGTGGGAAGGAGGTCATCGTGGAGTCCATAACGGCGTCACCACAGGGCCTTTGGCAGGCGAGGACCAACTTTAGTCAGGATAAGTGTACCAGATGTTCCCCTTCGAATTGGCCAATTGTTGGCGCCCTTCCCGCTCAATATTTGGGAAGAGGCCCAGGGCCTTTGCCTATATATAGGACTAGCCACCTCCAGGGTAGAGGCATCAAGTAATCTATGGGCATCGATAATTGGGTACCTAGAATCTGAGCAAGCAGGGAGCAAGTGAGAGAGAGAGAGAGAGAAGGGAGACTGAACTCCTCCTAGGAGTTCATCCCCCTAGTAAAGAACAAACCCTCGCTAGCCTGTTCTTCCTTGTATTGTTCATCGTCATCAGCCCAAGAGGCAATCCATCCACCACAAACTAGAGTAGGGTATTACACCACAATGGTGGCCCGAACTAGTATAAACCCTGTGTCTCTTGTGTTGTTCTTTTAGTAGTTAGATCTTTGCGAGACGGAGAGGTAGAGGGCATAATCTCTGCGCGCACCCCAGAGTTCGAACCTTAAGGGTCTGCCGGAACCCGGAATCCGACAGTGGTCTACCCAGGTTCGGTCCACCTTGAGGTGTAAAACCCTACTCCTGCTTTGTGGTGGATTGCCTCGCGAGGAGGATGAGTTTGAACTAGTACAAGTGTGAGCCGCTTGCGGAGAGCTCAATGCTGGAAGGATCCGATCCCCTTCCATGGTGGAGACTAACCTGTATTATAGTGGCCTTGGTCCTCTTCCCTCATAGCTTAGGCGGGAAGGGATACAACGGCGGCCAATGTTGAAGGGGCATAGGACTAGACCCTATCCTGACTAAAGGTGGTATTCGTCTGCAAAGCTTCTGGTCATGACACAGTGGTGGGCTTCGTGATGACCTCCGTCCTTCCGAGCCCGGGGTCTTGGTCTTGTTGCACTGGAATGGAAACCTTTGGGGGACTCCTTGGGAACCCGCGTACGTCCTTGCCTCCTTAGCACCAAAGAGGAAACTGTTCTGGACTATGCCCGCTCGCGCCCTGCTGGTCTTGGTCATCATGGCTCACGTCACCGCGAGCCTCACGAGCCGAGGTGCCTTCCTAGAGATGTCCGCTCCTCGGGAGGTCATGATGTTGTTCGTCACGCGAGGTGGGGGGCCTCGCGAGGGTCTTGCTCGTGGAGCCTTGGAGTTGGGCCGCGTCGGGCCATTGGTGAAGCCACGCGCTGGGCCGCAGGCAGGCGGGCCTAGGTACCCCCGATCCCAGAACACCGACAATAGCCCCTGAGCCCTAACTGACAGAACGCCGATAGTAGCTCGGCCTGGCTTCGAGGCGAAGGCAAAGAAGGGAGGGCGAAGCGACACGGGCCCTAACCGCCTACGTGCCAGGCTTGACGCATGGCGCACGATGGGATGCGGACGCCCCCACCTTCCCACGGCGCCTCAGCAACCGCCTGGGCTGAGAAAATCCTGGCGCGCACTGCAGGGCCCTCATTGCACGAAGGTAGAAGGGCGTCAGTTGGCCTTCTGATCGCATATAAGCGGGCGAAGAGGCAGAGCCCTCGACACATCTCCGTCTTCTCGTCCACTCGCCGTGGCAGCCATGGCGTCTGTAAGGAGGTTTAGCGCCGCCGAGAAGGGCAAAGCTCCGAAGGAGGGGACGAAGCCACCGCAGCCCAAGAGGGGCACGTGGACGCCCCCGCACGTCCGCTGCGACACCCGCAGGGACGTCGTCACAGGGGTGCGGGCATCCTCCATTGGTAGTCCGTACCGGCTCTGGCAGCCGCGGGAAGAACCTTGCTCGCGGCGGTGGCCGCGGGGGCCAAGGCGTCCATGGCCGAGGGGGACATGGGGCGGCCGCTCGTCCTCCTCGACCGCGATCCCATTCCGCCGACATGGCATGCGAGTTTGCCGTGTGGATGGAGAGTCCGCCATGCACCTGGCTCCAGCTTCCGCGCTCCTTCGCGGCGGGGCTGGCGGCGGACGGGCCCGTTGGGCTGTGGTTGGAGCCTGACGGATGCTACAAGAAGTCCTCATGGACGGAAGTCGAGGTCACCCCCTCAGGTTACGTTTACCTGACTCGGGGGTGGCGGTCGTTCACCCGCTCCCGCGGTCTGGAGGGAAGGCACACCCTCCACTTCAGGTTTGATGGGGCGGCAATGCTCTTCATCAAGATCTTCGGGGAGGACGGCGAACACCTAGGATGCTGCCTAGAGGGCGACAATAGTGGCGATGGCCACCTCTCCTCCGATGACCATGGCGGCAGCGACGTCCTCAGCGGTGAACTTGCCCTCGGCGATGACCGCGAAGCCTCTAGTGACGACGACACCTCCTCTGGGGACAGCGGGAGTGACAAAGACTATGACGAGCCATGACGCCACCGTGTCAAGGTGGATGACGACTCCGACTAGGCGTCGTGATGCCGGAGTCGACGCCTTAGGAGTCGCGGCCCTCGGGAGGCCAGTGCTTTTATTTTTATTTCCTGCACAGAAACCACGATGGTCCCCGTGGGGGCGTGTAAGGAACTGTGGCGCTTGCGCCTTTATCTTAATGTTTCCAGTTCATGTTTTCAAACCATGTTGGCGTCTCTCGTTTGGGCTCGAGTCCCCCTTTTTTTCTTCACGATAGCTTATTGCTCTGCGTAGCCGGGACCCAGTCCCCAGGTAAGCTTCCGTCGTCGCTGGTATGCCAGGTTGCGACGCTGTGTGCAAGGCTAGGAGGTGAGCGACCTGAGGTCCGGTAAGAGCTCCTGAGGCGTGATGCTCACGAGGTCACCCCTGACGTGCAAGCGGCTTTCGAGAGAGGCAAAAAAGGGGGGTTCTTTGCCCGGACGAGGTCGCGAGGATCAAGGTAAAGCGTTAATGGTAAGGCTCATGCTTGGCACGAATAAGATGACTTAGCTTGAGGTTCACATGGCCCGTGAGGGATTCCCGCGTCGTGAGGGAGTGCTTCCCTGGAGCTTTTGATCATGTGTACGCTTCCTACTCTGCACTAAGCCAACACAAGTCCCACTAGGGTTGCATGGAAAGATTGATGCCCATTATATATCAAGCAATGCCTGTGCTGCCAGGTCACACCCCTCTACCCGTATTCCCTTGTGAGCCTTACCCCCATATGCTTGCTCACCGCGATGATCTACGTCCTCAGGACCCGGTTCTCGAGTGGAGCTCAGCCACCGCAAGTATGTTATGTCGCGATGCCTGGAACAAGGCCAGGGGGTGAGGGCTCAAGAGCTAGTAGGAGCTCCTAAGGCGCGATGCCCAAGAGCCCCCTTTTAACATGCAAGTGGCTTGCGCGAAAAGGAGCGGTTTGCCTCGCGGGGGTTGCCAGGAAAGGGGCTTTGGCTGGCAACCCGCGATAGATGAAGTGATTTTACTTAGCCTTTCACAGATCAAACCGCTGCCTGGTCGAGGCACACCCTCTTGTGGTGGCAGGGTGTTGTCAAGGGGTCGTCCAGATGCATGTCTCCCGAGGTTCCTGCGCGTTGACAGATCACGAAATGCAGAGGGCGGCGCGCGTTTGCTGATCTGCTCATTATTGTTCCGTGAGAAGACAAAGGCACTAAGGACCTGGTGAGGTGACGTGCATGGGGTCGTCCCTTGAGCCAGAGCTCAGTCGCTTAGATTTGTTCAATGCTACAGGGACAGACCCAAGCACAGTCTTCATGCCAGTGGCCCCCTCTCATGGGACGTTCAGGAGAAGAGCGTGCAACACATGAAGCCCGCGGAGTGGCGGCTCCGGAAGCGATGTGACATCGAGCACAGGGTTAACAGTCATAACAACTCATGAAAGCACAATCGGTTTGAGGTACATGAGCAAAATGTCGAAGCTGCCGGGACGGGCCCTATTAGATTGAGGATAATGCAGCCCGAGGGCGCCCTCAATTGAATGAACCAAAAGTTCACCTGGTAATGATGTTGCAGAAGCGTCGAGGTAGTCGATGAAGCGCATCACGGTGTTGGGGAACGTAGTAATTTCAAAAAAAATTCCTACGTACACGCAAGATCATGGTGATGCATAGCAACGAGAGGGGAGAGTGTTGTCTACGTACCCTCATAGACCGAAGCGGAAGCGTTGACTCAACATAGAGGATGTAGTCGTACGTTCTCCTCGCGATCCGACCGATCACAACACCGTTACTCCGGCACCTCCGAGTTCTTGGCACACGTTCAGCTCGATGACGATCCCCGGGCTCCGATCCAGCAAAGCTTCGGGGAAGAGTTCTGTCAGCACGACGGCGTGGTGACGATCTTGATGTGTTACCGGCACAGGGCTTCGCCTAAGCACCGCAACGATATGACTGAGGTGGAATTTGGTGGAAGGGGGCACCGCACACGGCTAAGGAACGATCCGTAGATCAACTTGTGTGTCCTAGGGTGCTCCCCTGCCCCCGTATATAAAGGAGCCAAGGGGGAGGGGCTGGCCGGCCAAGGGGTGGCGCGCTAGGGACTCCTACTCCCTCCGGGAGTAGGATTCCCCCCCCCCAATCCTAGTTGGAATAGGATTCCTCAAGGGGGGGGGAAGAGAGAGAGGGGGGCCGGCCACCTTCTCCTAGTCCTAATAGGACTAGGGAAGGGGGGAGGCGCGCGGCCACTAGGGCTGCCCCTTTCTCCTTTCCACTAAGGCCCATTAAGGCCCATATGGCTCCCGGGGGGGTTCCGGTAACCCACCCGGTATTCCGGTAAAATCCTGATTTCACCTGAACACTTCCGATGTCCAAACATAGGCTTCCAATATATCAATCTTTATGTCTCGACCATTTAGAGACTCCTCGTCATGTCCGTGATCACATCTGGGACTCCGAACTCCTTCGGTACATCAAAACTCATAAACTCATTATATAACTGTCATCGAAACCTTAAGCGTGCGGACCCTACGGTTCGAGAACAATGTAGACATGAACGAGACACGTCTCCGGTCAATAACCAATAGCGGGACCTGGAGGCCCATATTGGCTCCTACATATTCTACGAAGATCTTTATCGGTCAGACCGCATAACAACATACGTTGTTCCCTTTGTCATCGGTATGTTACTTACCCGAGATTCGATCGTCGGTATCCAATACCTAGTTCAATCTCGTTACCGGTAAGTCTCTTTACTCGTTCCGTAATACATCATCTCACAACTAACACATTAGTTGCAATGCTTGCAAGGCTTATGTGATGAACATTACCGAGAGGGCCCAGAGATACCTCTCCGACGATTGGAGTGACAAATCCTAATCTCGAAATACGCCAACCCAACATCTACCATTGGAGACACCTGTAGTACTCCTTTATAATCACCCAGTTACGTTGTGACGTTTGGTAGTACCCAAAGTGTTCCTTCGGCAAACGGGAGTTGCATAATCTCATAGTCAAAGGAACATGTATAAGTTATGAAGAAAGCAATAGCAACATACTAAACGATCGGGTGCTAAGCTAATGGAATGGGTCATGTCAATCAGATCATTCAACTAATGATGTGACCTTGTTAATCAAATGACAACTCCTTTGTCTATGGTTAGGAAACTTAACCATCTTTGATTAACAAGCTAGTCAAGTAGAGGCATACTAGTGACACTCTGTTTGTCTATGTATCCACACATGTATTATGTTTCCGGTTAATACAATTCTAGCATGAATAATAAACATTTATCATGATATAAGGAAATAAATAATAACTTTATTATTGCCTCTAGGGCATATTTCCTTCACACGGAGGCTAGCTCGTCACGATCCAGACGGCTACGGGGGCCAGGGGGGCTCGCGAGGGCCCGGGGCCTCCTGAGACACCACCTCCAAGCGTCGGGCCTCATGAGATGCGTGCACGGATTGCGCAGGGCACTAGTACATAGCTCCCATGTTCACCGGGCCGAAGGGCATGCATATGTAGTTGCAGGGGTAGCCCCCGCTCTGGCCGACGCGCGACGGCCCGAAGAGGTCTTGAGATGCGGCCTTGTTGAGGCCCGGGATGTAGATGTAGACACGCAGCCCATCGCCCACGTCGGGGGCGGCGGCTGCACTAGTGGGGTGTGCGGGGCGGTGCTCGCCGCGCATGGCTTGCGCCTCCTAAAGTTCTTCAATCACCTTGGTGATGAATTCTTGTGCCCGTGGTGCCTTGCGCCTTTCTCCTTGCTTGTGGGGGCAGGCATCATGGCACGCCTCCAAGTGGTGCCCGAGCACCTCCCTCGTTGCACTGGTCAGGTCAGATGCTCTACAGATGGTAGCCCCCAAGCCCATCCTGAGGGAGGCGCCAGGTGCGCCTTCCTATGCGAGAGGAAGAGGCGCCCCGACAACACACGCAGAACCCAAGCCGTCACCGGCAGGTTTCTTGGCGTCCGGACGGCTCTTGGGGAGGAGCTGCTTCTTCTTCACGGGAGAAGCCTCAAGGGGCGCGGCGTCGCCCTCGCCGTCTGAATTCTCGGTCGTCGCAGCCGGTAGGTGTGCTCAAGGGAGCAGACCGCACCCTTCTCATGGCAAGCGACACTGATGACACCGTTGCACCCTGGCATCTTGAGGACATTGTAGCCATGGTGGGTAGCTGCCATGAACTTGGCGAGGGCGGGGTACCCCAGGATGGTGTTTGTCGGGACCCCGATCCTAAGTCACACTGATCTAGCATGTAACACCTCATATCACTTTGCGGCCTCACGCACGGTATTCCCACGGGTGCCACCTTACCTGGCCCGGGACCGTTTGCGCCTTTTGGCTCACGTATATGATAGTGTCGCTAGCATCCATATGACAGAGAACCCGGGCCGACATGGCTAGTCGTGAACCCAAGGCGGCGCCAACCTATGAGGACAGGCATACATGAATCACATCGAGCATGTCGGTCATCAACGTATTTATCCGGGCTGTAGCACTGGGCTAACAGGACTCCGGTTAACACCGCGTGACATTTCCCCGAAGGGACAGACACAGTAACGACGTGAAACACATGCCGGCCAGTCAAGTGTTCCGAGCAGTAGTGCTGGGCTAGCAGGACTCCGGTGAACCGGGCTGTAGCGGACTACTCTCGCTCGGAAGCACAAGACTTACATTTCCCCATATGAAAGGCTGCCAAGGATAAACAACTAGATAGTCGGATCCCACACATAGCAATACACGTTACACGTACGCATAACATGCAAGTATGTGCTGTACAACATGGCATCACAACATAACGCAAACTCATATAGATAAAGGCCCAGAAGAGCCACATAGCATTAAATACAAACAGGGGTCACATGACCCATCATTCAGAGCATACAAGCAACAAGCAGAAGCATTACATGTCTGAGTACAGACAACTACAAAAGAAAAAGGCTGAAACGCCTGACTATCTACAACCTCCGATCAAGATCGTAGCTGAGGTACAAGCTACTTGTCGAAGTCCACGTAACTAGTAAGACCGAAGTCTCCGCTGCAAAAACATAAATAAAGCAACATGAGTACAAAGGTACTCAGCAAGACTTACATCAGATCCTATCATACATGCATTTGTATCAAGAAGGTAATGTGGGGTTTAGTTGCAGCAAGCCAGCTTTGACTCTGTGGTTATCCTGTTCTACGACTGTTGGTAACTCTTTTGAAAAGACGCACACGAGTCCACTAATCACCACATCAATACACTACTATGGATTCATCCCCGTCTCACTACGAGAAGGCCATCCATAGCACTCACACTTATCTTGAGCATTTTAGAGTATCCACTTCAAGTTGTCTATGTACCACGTAAGCATCCAAGAAGTCCATAACCGAGGACACGACTATTCGAATAGATCATGATAACCCTGCAGGGGTGTACTTCTTCACACACGCTCTCACCACTTATCACCATGTACACGTCATGTATCTCGGCAACCTTCAAGCGGAAGCCTGGCGAGGGTGTCGGCCACGACCTGACTAACCACACAAGACTCTAGTCCAGGTTTATCGCCTATTCGGGTTCCATCCGCGAGGAGATCCGGCCGGGGTGTCGCTCACGGCCCCAAACGATGTGTACAGGGTTCCCGAGCCCACCATCCGGGTGCCACTCGGTACACCGGGCCACGTGTGCCTAGTCTGTCCCAAGCCCACCTGGCCGGGTGCCACTTGGTAGACTACTAACACTACCTACAAACACCAGAAACTATTTGCATCTCCTGGACAGAGATCAAGTGGGTTAATAAGTCGAGAGAGCTTGGAGCGCCCGGAGCCCAATGTGTGGTAGTAGCTAGTCATTGGACAACTTACACAGAACTCGGTTCTTAAGGACGGTCCCAATGAGACAACCCACCATGTACTCCTACATGGCCTCTCACCGCTACCTTTACCAAAACGTGTTCACACACTTAACTCTCAGCATCAGAACATATCATATCACTCCAATCCATTCCCAATGAATCAGACCTGACACAACTCTAAGCAATAGCAGGCATGGCATGGTAGAAGCACAACATGGCTCAATCAACTCCTACACATGCTAGTGGGTTTCATCTAATTACTGTGGCAATGACAGGTCATGCAGAGGAATGGGTTCAACTACCGCAGCATAAAGTAGCAGTTGATTCGTTGTTGTCCTAATGCAATAAAAGAGAGCAGGAGCGAGAGTGGGACCATATCGGAATGAACAAGGGGGGTTTGCTTGCCTGGTAGATCAACAAGGGAGGCACTGCTTCACAGACAGGTACTCTGGAACGGTCTCCGGAGCAGGACCTATCGAGAAGGAACGGTGCCAACAATCAATACACAAGCATATGCAACAATATGATGCATGAACATGGCATGAAGATGTGATGCTGTTTGACCTAATGCAACTAGCATTCAAACTGAATGAAGTCCATTTGAACCAAAGGTTCAAATGCAACTCCTAATTAAGCTCTTATAAATGCCATTTATATGATTTCACCTATTCAGCAGGTATAAGTTATTTTGTCATGCATGAAACTGGTACAGATGGATAGATTGCATTTTTCTGATAATTTTTCATATATAAATCATTTCAATCCGAGCTACGGTTGAATTGATATGAATTTTTGAAGTTTATAATAATTTCTGGAATTCTTGTTTAACAATAATTCCTGGAAAATAATTAATTGCATCAGCACCGCGTCATGCTTGCGTCAGCAAGTCAACGACGCTGACTGGTCAAACCTGACGTGTGGGGGCCACACGTCAGTGACAGGGGGTTAAACAGGGGTTTAATTAATCTTAATTAAAAAGGTTAGTGGCGATGGGGCCCACTGGTCAGTGACTTAGGGGTGGATTAAGTGGCAGGGTTAGCAGCTTAAACACGCGCCACGTCAGTCGCCGGAGTTTCGCCGGCGACGACCTCGAGACACGGCGGAGGTTCGCCGGAACGAGCTGGAGGCCACGGTTCGGCACACAGAGGCCACCAACGAGTAGCCCGTGCACGGGCGCATCCAACCGTGCTCAGGGGAGGCCGTGGGAACGGCGGAGCTCGCCGGAGCAGAGCTCGCGGCGGCGGCCATAGTCGGGCGCGAGCGGGATCGGCCTGCGGGGCACGGAGAGGCAGGGGAGAAGGGGGGGGGGTTCGACGGCGGGGCTCACCGTGGAACCGATGACGTCGACGGCGAGCTCGGGGACGGCCGGACGGCGACGTGCGGGCGGTGGAGATCCTCGGCGGCCGGCAGTGAAGATGGCAGCAAGGCGGCTCTCCAGGGCCTCCCGAGGCGCGTGGCTTGGCGGAGAGCTTCAGAGGGAGGAGGCGGAGCTCCTGGGCTCTACGGAGGGACGAGGGGACGGCGGGGAGCGCGTCGGCGGTGAGCTGCGGCGGAGGCAGCGCTTCGGCGCGGGGAGAGGGAGAAGTCCAGGGGAGGAGGGAGAGCGAGAGAGAGTGGAGAGGACCGGGGCGGCGCGGGGTGGCGCGTGGAGCATCCGAATCGTCGAGGGGGAGGACAGGCAGGCAGGGAGGGAGGAGGTGGCGCGGCGATGCGCACGCGTCGCCACACGCCCCTGGCCTCCTGGCGGGAGGTGGAGGACGACTGGCGTCGGCCAGTCGGCTGGGCCGGCCAGCTGGGCCGCACAGCTGGGCCGGTGGGCTGCATAGTGCCAGGTAAGCTCTTTTCTATTTTTTGTTTTCTTTTCTATTTTTTTCTGACATTTGTTTGATTTAATAAAATGCTAAATCATTTTATTTACTTATGCCAACTTTTGCAGGGGCTAATGGTATTATTCCAGAGCTCCTCAACAAATGGCACAATTTTTGTATATATAAAACATATATATCATTTATATATCCAATGCAAATAATTATTGCATTAATTCCAAATGCCCAAAATAAATATTTATGAGCTTCTAAAAATATTGGTTTGATTTTTACCTCTGTCCAATATTTTTAGAGAGTAACATGAACATTTTCTTGGACCTTTTTGGAGCACTTTTTATCTGAGTCATTTCCAGAAATAAAATCTGAGGGTTTCACAAATCCCCATTTCAAATTTAAAAGAATTTAAACATGATGCACACATGACTAGCTAGCCTTGAGCATACCAGAACTAGGGATGTGACAACTCGCCCCCACTCGAAAGAATCTCGTCCCGAGATTCAGGGGTTGACGGGAAGAAAGTGGGGTACTCCAGTCGAAGACGATCTTCACGCTCCCAGGTAGCTTCTCTCTCGGAATGATGAGACCACTGAACTTTGAGAAACTTGATGTTCTGACGTCGAGTAACACGCTCTGCTTGATCAAGAATGCGAACAGGGTACTCTCGATACGTGAGGTTATCATGGAGATCAAGCGTTTCGTGGTCCACTCCGCGGATGGGATCCGAGAAGAAACGCCTGAGTTGAGAGACGTGGAAGACATCATGTACTCGAGAAAAGTGTGGCGGTAGTTCCAACTGGTAGGCAACCTCTCCTCGTTTAGCGAGAATGCGAAAAGGACCAATGTAACGAGGAGCCAACTTGCCCTTGATACCGAATCGATGGGTACCCTTCAAAGGAGTAACCCGAAGGTAAGCCTTGTCGCCAACTTCATAAGCCACTTCCTTATGACGACGGTCATACTGGCTCATTTGACGAGATTGGGCTGTTTTCAAATTCTCACGAATGATGCGAACTTGCTCTTCTGCCTCCTGGATCATATCCGGTCCAAAGAATTGTCTTTCACCGGTTTCTGACCAGTTCAAAGGTGTTCGACATCTTCGTCCATACAGAATCTCAAAAGGAGCTCTCTTGAGACTGGATTGGTAGCTATTGTTATAAGCAAACTCGGCGAAAGGAAGACACTTCTCCCAATCCAAACCGAATGAGATAACGCAAGCTCTAAGCATGTCTTCGAGAATTTGGTTGACCCTTTCCACCTGACCACTTGATTGAGGGTGGAAAGCGGTACTGAAGGAAAGATGGGTGCCCATGGCAGTTTGGAAACTCTCCCAGAAATGAGAAGTGAAAAGACTACCACGGTCTGAATTGATCTCTAGTGGAACACCATGAAGTGAAACTATTCGAGAAATATATAAGTCAGCGAGCTGACTAGCGGTGATATTCTCTCGAACAGGTAGGAAGTGAGCCACTTTGGAAAGACGATCAATGACTACGAAGATAGCATTATTCCCTTTCTTGGTCCTGGGAAAGCCGGTGATGAAGTCCATACCAACCTTATCCCATTTCCATTCAGGAATGGCTAAAGGCTGAAGGGTGCCAGCAGGCCTTTGATGCTCTGCCTTAACGCGACGACAAACGTCATAGTTAGCAATGAACTGAGCGATTTCTCTTTTCATCCTGGTCCACCAGAACCTCTGGCGTAGGTCCTGATACATCTTAGTACTACCGGGATGAATCGTGAGAGGGGATTCATGAGCCTCCTTAAGGATCAGCTGTCGCAGATGTTGATTCTTGGGAACCACCAAGCGATTCTCAAAGAAAACAACACCTCGATCATCTATAGAGAAACTTCCACCAACTCCCTTGTTAATGTTTCTCTTGATCCGGGAAATTCCCGTATCCTGCTTCTGTGCAGAGATGATTTGATCCACAAGAGTAGGTTTCGCCACCAAGGTAGAAAGGAATCCATGAGGAGCAATGTGAAGGTTAAGCTTACAGAATTCCTCATGGAGAGGTGGTTGGCCCTGCTGCAACATAAGATTGTTGCAATAGGACTTACGACTTAGCGCATCAGCCATGACATTGCCCTTGCCTGGGGTGTAGGTAATCCCTAAATCGTAATCTGAGATCAACTCCAACCAACGTCTTTGCCTAAGGTTCAAATCTGGTTGGGTGAAGATATACTTGAGACTCTGATGGTCGGTGTATATCTCGCAACGTTTACCAAGAAGGTAATGTCTCCATGTCTTAAGTGCATAGACTACGGCTGCAAGCTCCAGATCATGTGTAGGATAATTATCCTCATGTGGATGCAACTGTCGAGATGCATAGGCAATCACATGATGATCCTGCATAAGAATGCAACCTAGTCCCTGTCGTGAGGCATCACAGTAGATAATAAAGTCCTTAGTGAAATCCGGTGGCACAAGTATGGGAGCAGAAGTCAGGCGTCTTTTCAGTTCCTGAAAACTGTACTCACACTGTGGGGACCACTCAAACTTTTTATCTTTCTTGAGAAGTTCCGTGAGGGGTTTGGCTACTCTGGAGAAGTTTTCAACAAAGTGGCGACAATAGCTGGCTAGACCAAGGAAACTCCTAACTTGTTTAACTGTTTCAGGTGGAGTCCAATCAAGAACGGCCTGAACTCTTTCGGGATTGACAGCAATGCCCTTACCAGAGATCACGTGGCCTAGATAGGTCACTTCTGGCAACCAAAATTCGCACTTGGAGAACTTGGCATAAAGGCGGTGCTCTCTGAGTTTTTCTAGCACAAGTCTAAGATGTTCGGCATGCTCTTCCTCGTTCTTCGAGTAAATAAGGATATCATCGAGGTAAACCACGACGAACTTATCTAAATACTCCATGAAGATCGAGTTCATCAAGCGGGAGAAGGTAGCTGGAGCATTGGTTAGACCAAAGGACATGACGGTGTACTCGTACTGGCCATAACGAGTGATAAAAGCCGTTTTAGGAATGTCCCCGTTTCTGATCTTGATTTGATGGTAGCCTAACCTTAAATCCATCTTGGAAAAGACTGAGGATCCAGCGAGCTGATCATACAGGTCGTTGATCCTGGGAAGCGGATACTTGTTCTTTATCGTGACCAAATTAACGGGACGATAATCTACAACCATCCGGTCCGTACCATCCTTCTTCTTGACAAAGAGAACGGGGCAAGCCCAGGGAGAAGAACTAGGACGGATGAAACCCTTTTGCAAGGACTCATTGTTGGGGAACGTAGTAATTTCAAAAAAAAATTCCTACGCACACGCAAGATCATGGTGATGCATAGCAACGAGAGGGGAGAGTGTTTGTCTACGTACCCTCGTAGACCGAAGCGGAAGCGTTGACACAACGTAGAGGAAGTAGTCGTACGTAGAGGAAGTAGTCGTACGTTCTCCTCGCGATCCAACCGATCACAGCACCGTTACTCCGGCACCTCCGAGTTCTTGGCACACGTTCAGCTCGATGACGATCCCCGGGCTCCGATCCAGCAAAGCGTCGAGGAAGAGTTCTGTCAGCACGACGGCGTGGTGACGATCTTGATGTGTTACCGGCGCAGGGCTTCGCCTAAGCACTGCAACGATATGATCGAGGTGGAATTTGGTGGAAGGGGGCACCGCACACGGCTAAGGAACGATCCGTAGATCAACTTGTGTCTTGGGGTGTCCCCTGCCCCCGTATATAAAGGATGAAGGGGGGGAGGCTGGCCGGCCAAAGGAGGGAGGCGCAGGAGGAGTCCTACTCCCTCTGGGAGTAGGATTCCCCCCCCCCCCCCAATCCTAGTTGGACTAGGATTCTTCAAGGGGGAGAGAGAGAGAGAGGGGGCGCCCCACTTCTCCTAGTCCTAATAGGACTAGGGAAGGGGGGGAGGCGCACAGCCCATGAGGGCAGCCCTCTCACCTCTTCTCCAAGGCCCATGTTGGCCCATTATGCTCCCGGGGGGTTCCGGTAACCCTCCCGGTATTCCGGTAAAATCCTGATTTCACCTGGAATGCATCCGATGTCCAAACATAGGCTTCCAATATATAATTCTTTATGTCTCGACCATTTCGAGACTCCTCGTCACGTCCGTGATCACATCCGGGACTCCGAACTCCTTCGGTACATCAAAATGCATAAACTCATAATAACTGTCATCGTAACGTTAAGCGTGCGGACCCTACGGTTCGAGAACAATGTAGACATGACCGAGACACGTTTCCGGTCAATAACCAATAGCGGGACCTGGATGCCCATATTGGCTCCCACATATTCTACGAAGATCTTTATCGGTCAGACCGCATAACAACATACGTTGTTCCCTTTGTCATCGGTATGTTACTTGCCCGAGATTCGATCGTCGGTATCCAATACCTAGTTCAATCTCGTTACCGGCAAGTCTCTTTTCTCGTTCCGTAATACATCATCTCGCAACTAACTCATTGGTTGCAATGCTTGCATGGCTTTATGTGATGTGCATTACCGAGAAGGCCCTGAGATACCTCTCCGACAATCGGAGTGACAAATCCTAATCTCGAAATATGCCAACTCAACATGTACCTTCGGAGACACTTGTAGAGCACCTTTATAATCACCCAGTTACGTTGTGACGTTTGGTAGCACACAAAGTGTCCCTACGGTAAATGGGAGTTGCATATTCTCATAGTTAACGGAACATGTATAAGTCATGGATAAAAGCAATAGCAATATACTAAACGATCGGGTGCTATGCTAATGGAATGGGTCATGTCAATCAGATCATTCAACTAATGATGTGATCTCGTTAATCAAATAACAACTCTTTGTTCATGGCTAGGAAACATAACCATCTTTGATTAATGAGCTAGTCAAGTAGAGGCATACTAGTGACACTCTGTTTGTCTATGTATTCACATATGTATTATGTTTCCAGTTAATACAATTCCAGCATGAATAATAAACATTTATCATGATATAAGGAAATAAATAATAACTTTATTATTGCCTCTAGGGCATATTTCCTTCAGTCTCCCACTTGCACTAGAGTCAATAATCTAGATTACAAAGTAATGATTCTAACACCCATGGAGTTTTGGTGCTGATCATGTTTTGCTCGTGGAAGAGGCTTAGTCAACGGGTCTGCAACATTCAGATCCGTATGTATCTTGCATATCTCTATGTCTCCCACCTGGACCAAATCCCGGATGGAGTTGAAGCGTCTCTTGATGTGTTTGGTTCTTTTGTGAAATCTGGATTCCTTTGCCAAGGCAATTGCACCAGTATTGTCACAAAAGATTTTCATTGGACCCGATACGCTAGGTACAACACCTAGATCGGATATGAACTCCTTCATCCAGACTCCTTCATTAGCTGCTTCCGAAGCGGCTATATACTCAGCTTCACATGTAGATCCCGCCACGACGCTTTGTTTAGAACTGCACCAACTGACAGCTCCACCGTTTAATGTAAATACGTATCCGGTTTACGATTTGGAATCGTCCGGATCAGTGTCAAAGCTTGCATCGACGTAACCGTTTACGACGAGCTCTTTGTCACCTCCATAAATGAGAAACATATCCTTAGTCCTTCTCAAGTACTTAAGGATGTTCTTGACCGCTGTCCAGTGATCCACTCCTGGATTACTTTGGTACCTGCCTGCTAAACTTACAGCAAGGCACACATCTGGTCTGGTACACAGCATTGCATACATGATAGAGCCTATGGCTGAAGCATAGGGGACATTTTTCATTTTCTCTCTATCTTCTGCGGTGGTCGGGCATTGAGTCTTACTCAATTTCACACCTTGTGCCACAGGCAAGAACCCTTTCTTTGCCTGATCCATTCTGAACTTTTTCAAAACTTTGTCAAGGTATGTGCTTTGTGAAAGTCCTATTAGGCATCTTGATCTATCTCTATAGATCTTAATGCCCAATATGTAAGCAGCTTCCCCGAGGTCTTTCATTGAAAAACTTTTATTCAAGTATCCCTTTATGCTATCCAGAAATTCTATATTATTTCCGATCAGTAATATGTCATCCACATATAATATCAGAAATGCTACAGAGCTCCCACTCACTTTCTTGTAAATACAGGCTTCTCCGAAAGTCTGTATAAAACCAAAAGCTTTGATCACACTATCAAAGCGTTTATTCCAACTCCGAGAGGCTTGCACCAGTCCATAAATGGATCGCTGGAGCTTGCACACTTTGTTAGCTTCCTTTGGATCGACAAAACCTTCTGGTTGCATCATATACAACTCTTCTTCCAGAAATCCATTCAGGAATGCAGTTTTGACATCCATTTGCCAAATTTCATAATCATAAAATGCGGCAACTGCTAACATGATTCGGACAGACTTAAGCATCGCTACGGGTGAGAAAGTCTCATCGTAGTCAATCCCTTGAACTTGTCGAAAACCTTTTGCAACAAGTCGAGCTTTATAGACAGTAACATTACCATCAGCGTCAGTCTTCTTCTTAAAAATCCATTTATTTTCTATTGCTTGCCGATCATCGGGCAAGTCAACCAAAGTCCACACTTTGTTATCATACATGGATCCCATCTCAGATTTCATGGCCTCAAGCCATTTTGCGGAATCTGGGCTCACCATCGCTTCTTCATAGTTCGTAGGTTCATCATGGTCTAGTAACATGACTTCCAAAATAGGATTACCGTACCACTCTGGTGCGGATCTTACTCTGGTTGATCTACGAAGTTCAGTAGAAAATTGATCTGAAGTTTCATGATCATTATCATTAGCTTCCTCCCTATTTGATGTAGGTGTCACAGAAACAGATTTCTGTGATGTACTACTTCTCAATAAAGGAGCAGATACTGTTATCTCATCAAGTTCTACTTTCCTCCCACTCACTTCTTTCGAGAGAAACTCCTTCTCTAGAAAGTTTCCGACTTTAGCAACAAAAATTTTTCCTTCGGATCTGTGATAGAAGGTATACCCAATAGTCTCCTTTGGGTATCCTATGAAGACACATTTTTCCGATTTGGGTTCGAGCTTATCAGGTTGAAGTTTTTTCACATAAGCATCGCAGCCCCAAACTTTAAGAAACGACAACTTTGGTTTCTTGCCAAACCACAGTTCATAAGGCGTCGTCTCAACGGATTTTGATGGTGCCCTATTTAACGTGAATGCGGCCGTCTCTAGAGCATAACCCCAAAAAGATAGCGGTAAATCGGTAAGAGACATCATAGATCGCACCATATCCAGTAAAGTACGATTACGACGTTCGGACACACCATTACGTTGTGGTGTTCCGGGTGGCGTGAGTTGCGAAACTATTCCGCATTGTTTCAAATGTAGACCAAACTCGTAACTCAAATATTCTCCTCCACGATCAGATCGTAGAAACTTTATTTTCTTGTTACGATGATTTTCCACTTCACTCTGAAATTCTTTGAACTTTTCAAATGTTTCAGACTTGTGTTTCGTTAAGTAGATATACCCATATCTGCTTAAATCATCAGTGAAGGTGAGAAAATAACGATATCCGCCACGAGCCTCAACATTCATTGGACCACATACATCAGTATGTATGATTTCCAATAAATCTGTTGCTCTCTCCACAGTACCGGAGAACGGTGTTTTAGTCATCTTGCCCATAAGGCACGGTTCGCAAGTGCCAAGTGATTCATAATCAAGTGACTCCAAAAGTCCATCAGTATGGAGTTTCTTCATGCGCTTTACACCGATATGACCTAAACGGCAGTGCCACAAATAAGTTGCACTATCATTATCAACTCTGCATCTTTTGGTTTCAACATTATGAATATGTGTATTACTACTATCGAGATTAAGTAAGAACAAACCACTCTTTAATGGTGCATGACCATAAAAGATATTACTCATATAAATAGAACAACCATTATTCTCTGATTTAAATGAATAACCGTCTCGCATCAAACAAGATCCAGATATAATGTTCATGCTCAACGCTGGTACTAAATAACAATTATTTAGATCTAATATTAATCCCGAAGGTAGATGTAGAGGTAGCGTGCCGACCGCGATCACATCGACTTTGGAACCGTTTCCCACGCGCATCGTCACCTCGTCCTTAGCCAATCTTCGCTTAATCCGTAGCCCCTGTTTTGAGTTGCAAATATTAGCAACAGAACCAGTATCAAATACCCAGGTGCTACTGCGAGAATTAGTAAGGTACACATCAATAACATGTATATCATATATACCTTTGTTAACCTTGCCATCCTTCTTATCCGCCAAATACTTGGGGCAGTTCCGCTTCCAGTGACTAGTCTGCTTGCAATAGAAGCACTCAGTTTCAGGCTTAGGTCCAGACTTGGGTTTCTTCTCTTGAGTAGCAACTTGCTTGCTGTTCTTTTTGAAGCTCCCCTTTTTCTTCCCTTTGCCCTTTTTCTTGAAACTAGTGGTTTTGTTAACCATCAACACTTGATGCTCCTTTTTGATTTCTACCTCCGCGGCTTTTAGCATCGCGAAGAGCTCGGGCATAGTTTTGGTCATCCCTTGCATATTATAGTTTATCACGAAGCTCTTATAGCTTGGTGGCAGTGATTGGAGAATTCTGTCAATGACGCAATCATCCGGAAGATTAACCCCCAGTTGAATCAAGTGATTGTTATACCCAGACATTCTGAGTATATGCTCACTGACAGAACCATTCTCCTCCATTTTACAGCTATAGAACTTATTGGAGACTTCATATCTCTCAATCCGGGCATTTGCTTGAAATATTAACTTCAACTCCTGGAACATCTCATATGCTCCATGGTGTTCAAAACGTCGTTGAAGTCCCGGTTCTAAGCCGTAAAGCATGGCACACTGAACTATAGAGTAGTCATCAGCTTTGCTTTGCCAGACGTTCACAACATCTGGCGTAGCTCTTGCACCAGGCCTGGCACCTAGCGGTGCTTCCAGGACGTAATTCTTCTGTGCAGCAATGAGGATAATCCTCAAGTTACGGACCCAGTCCGTGTAATTGCTACCATCATCTTTCAACTTTGCTTTCTCAAGGAACGCATTAAAATTCAACGGAACAACAGCACGAGCCATCTATCTACACAACATAGACAAGCAAGATACTATCAGGTACTAAGTTCATGATAAATTAAAGTTCAATTAATCATATTACTTAAGAACTCCCACTTAGATAGACATCTCTCTAATCCTCTAAGTGATCACGTGATCCAAATTAACTAAACCATGTCCGATCATCACGTGAGATGGAGTAGTTTCAATGGTGAACATCATTATGTTGATCATATCTACTATATGATTCACGCTTGACCTTTCGGTCTCTGTGTTCCGAGGCCATATCTGTATATGCTAGGCTCGTCAAGTTAAACCTGAGTATTCCGCGTGTGCAACTGTTTTGCACCCGTTGTATTTGAACGTAGAGCCTATCACACCCGATCATCACGTGGTGTCTCAGCACGAAGAACTTTCGCAACGGTGCATACTCAGGGAGAACACTTCTTGATAATTTAGTGAGAGATCATCTTATAATGCTACCGTCAAACAAAGCAAGATAAGATGCATAAAAGGATAAACATCACATGCAATCAATATAAGTGATATGATATGGCCATCATCATCTTGTGCTTGTGATCTTCATCTTCGAAGCACCGTCATGATCACCATCGTCACCGGCGCGACACCTTGATCTTCATCGCAGCATCGTTGTCGTCTCGCTAATCTTATGCTTCTACGACTATCACTACCGTTTAGCAATAAAGTAAAGCATTACATCGCGATTGCATTGCATACAATAAAGCGACAACCATATGGCTCCTGCCAGTTGCCGATAACTCGGTTACAAAACATGATCATCTCATACAATAAAATTTAGCATCACGTCTTGACCATATCACATCACAACATGCCCTGCAAAAACAAGTTAGACGTCCTCTACTTTGTTGTTGCAAGTTTTACGTGGCTGCTACGGGCTTTAAGCAAGAACTCATCTTACCTACGCATCAAAACCACAACGATAGTTTGTCAAATAGACTCCGTTTTAACCTTCTCAAGGACCGGGCGTAGCCACACTCGGTTCAACTAAAGTTGGAGAGACAGTCTTCCGCAAGCCATCTATGTGCAAAGCACGTCGAGGGAACCGGTCTCGCGTAAGCGTACGCGTAAGGTTGGTCCGGATCGTCTCGTCCAACAATACCGCTGAACCAAAGTATGACATGCTGGTAGGCAGTATGACTTGTATCGTCCACAACTCACTTGTGTTCTACTCGTGCAAATAACATCAAACCATAAAACCTAGGCTCGGATGCCACTGTTGGGGAACGTAGTAATTTCAAAAAAAAATTCCTACGCACACGCAAGATCATGGTGATGCATAGCAACGAGAGGGGAGAGTGTTTGTCTACGTACCCTCGTAGACCGAAGCGGAAGCGTTGACACAACGTAGAGGAAGTAGTCGTACGTAGAGGAAGTAGTCGTACGTTCTCCTCGCGATCCAACCGATCACAGCACCGTTACTCCGGCACCTCCGAGTTCTTGGCACACGTTCAGCTCGATGACGATCCCCGGGCTCCGATCCAGCAAAGCGTCGAGGAAGAGTTCCGTCAGCACGACGGCGTGGTGACGATCTTGATGTGTTACCGGCGCAGGGCTTCGCCTAAGCACTGCAACGATATGATCGAGGTGGAATTTGGTGGAAGGGGGCACCGCACACGGCTAAGGAACGATCCGTAGATCAACTTGTGTCTTGGGGTGTCCCCTGCCCCCGTATATAAAGGATGAAGGGGGGGAGGCTGGCCGGCCAAAGGAGGGAGGCGCAGGAGGAGTCCTACTCCCTCTGGGAGTAGGATTCCCCCCCCCCAATCCTAGTTGGACTAGGATTCTTCAAGGGGGAGAGAGAGAGAGAGGGGGCGCCCCACTTCTCCTAGTCCTAATAGGACTAGGGAAGGGGGGGAGGCGCACAGCCCATGAGGGCAGCCCTCTCACCTCTTCTCCAAGGCCCATGTTGGCCCATTATGCTCCCGGGGGGTTCCGGTAACCCTCCCGGTATTCCGGTAAAATCCTGATTTCACCTGGAATGCATCCGATGTCCAAACATAGGCTTCCAATATATAATTCTTTATGTCTCAACCATTTCGAGACTCCTCGTCACGTCCGTGATCACATCCGGGACTCCGAACTCCTTCGGTACATCAAAATGCATAAACTCATAGTAACTGTCATCGTAACGTTAAGCGTGCGGACCCTACGGTTCGAGAACAATGTAGACATGACCGAGACACGTTTCCGGTCAATAACCAATAGCGGGACCTGGATGCCCATATTGGCTCCCACATATTCTACGAAGATCTTTATCGGTCAGACCGCATAACAACATACGTTGTTCCCTTTGTCATCGGTATGTTACTTGCCCGAGATTCGATCGTCGGTATCCAATACCTAGTTCAATCTCGTTACCGGCAAGTCTCTTTTCTCGTTCCATAATACATCATCTCGCAACTAACTCATTGGTTGCAATGCTTGCAAGGCTTTATGTGATGTGCATTACCGAGAAGGCCCTGAGATACCTCTCCGACAATCGGAGTGACAAATCCTAATCTCGAAATATGCCAACTCAACATGTACCTTCGGAGACACTTGTAGAGCACCTTTATAATCACCCAGTTACGTTGTGACGTTTGGTAGCACACAAAGTGTCCCTACGGTAAATGGGAGTTGCATATTCTCATAGTTAAAGGAACATGTATAAGTCATGGATAAAAGCAATAGCAATATACTAAACGATCGGGTGCTATGCTAATGGAATGGGTCATGTCAATCAGATCATTCAACTAATGATGTGGATCTCGTTAATCAAATAACAACTCTTTGTTCATGGCTAGGAAACATAACCATCTTTGATTAATGAGCTAGTCAAGTAGAGGCATACTAGTGACACTCTGTTTGTCTATGTATTCACACATGTATTATGTTTCCAGTTAATACAATTCCAGCATGAATAATAAACATTTATCATGATATAAGGAAATAAATAATAACTTTATTATTGCCTCTAGGGCATATTTCCTTCACTCATCAAGTTGTTTCTTAAGTTCGGCTAGTTCTAAGGGTGCCATCTTGTAAGGTCTCCTAGAGATTGGAGCGGTTCCTGGGATAAGATCTATGACGAACTCTACATCTCTGTCAGGTGGAATACCTAGCAGTTCTTCTGGAAAGACTCCGGAAAGTCACGGACTACCGGGATATCTTCAAGGTCTGGAAGAGGGTTGGCGTTAAGAGAATAGAGTTGACGCTTGGCAACTCTAGTAGAGACAGTGACTATCTTGCCAGATGGGTGTGTAAGCTGAACAGACCTGGTGTAACAATCAATCTTGGCATAATGAGCTTTCATCCAGTCCATACCCAAGATGATGTTAATATCTGTAGACTTGAGGGCTATAAGTGATGCAAGGAATACAAGTCTATCGACAAGGATTTCATTACCATGGCTTATTCTGGTAGTTTGCCATCTAGACCCTGGAGTTTGGATTTCAAGTGGAGTTGGCATATCACAAAATGAGATGTCATGCAAACGAGCATAGCCTTCAGAGATGAAGGAGTGAGATGCTCCGGTATCGAAAAGAACCGAAGCTGGATGACAGTTGACAAGGAGTGTACCAAGAACGACATCTGGATCATCATGAGCGTCTTCAGCTGAGACGTGATGCACACGACCACGTTCAATGGGAGCTGACTTGACATTAATAATCTTGCATGGTGGCTTATCACGGCCAACAGACTTCTCGGGCGGGGGTGGAGCATAACTGGCTTGAGAGCAGTCACGTGCATAGTGTCCTGGTTCTCCGCATGTGAAGCAAGTCCCTGAGGTTGGACGTGGACCTGCATTGACAAGCGGTCTGCCAATAGGTCTGGGTGGAGCATGTAACTGAACTGGGTGAGGCGCCACATAAGATGGCCTCGGTGAATAACCGGGTGGAAGAGCGGAGTTCGGAATCCAAATCCGGCGCTTCTGAGAACTAGAACCGGAGGAAGAAACCAAATCACGGGTGTGCTTGCGAGACTCCTCGTAGGTGAGCTGAGCTGTCTCCGCGTTAATGGCCTTGTTCACAAGAGCCTGGAATGTATTGCATTGGTGCAAATGGAGATCACGACGCAACTTGGGGTTGAGACCCTTCCGGAACCTAGCTTGCTTCTTGGCGTCTGTGGACACTTCTTCTGTAGCATAGCGGGCGAGATTCTCAAACTCTCTACTGTAAGCATCAACAGCCATCTTACCCTGGGTGAAACTACAGAACTCTTCTCTCTTGCGATCGATGAGGGCTTCAGGAATGTGATGCTCGCGAAAAGCCTCAGTGAAACCTCTCCAGGTAGTTATCTGACCAGCTGGAAGCATAGCCTCATAGTTTTGCCACCAAAGACTAGCAGGACCTTCCAGGTGATATGCAGCATAGATGACCTTGTCACCTTCAGCTACGTTCGCAGAACGCAGCTTGTGTGTGATACTATGAAGCCAGTCATCTGCATCGAGTGGCTCAATAGAATGATGAAAAGTGGGTGGGTGCAAGCGAATGAAGTCATGAATGGTTGCAGACCCTTTGAACTGAGGTGTGGTGTTCTCCTCGATACGTGCCAACAAGCGGTTGGTCTCACGCTTGTTCATCTCAACCTCTAACATGAACTTTGCCAACGAAGACTGATCGGGAGGATCCTCATCCCTACCATCTCCGTGGTTCTGGCTATGGGCAATAGAACTTTGTTTAACTGATGACATCCTGAAGAACGAAACCAAGGAAACCAAGGATGGATTCAGCATCAACTATAGGATGCAGAAGGTAGCACAAGAATTTAGTATCTCTCAAACTCCTAGGATAATTCCGGCAGCATAACGGCAGTAAAATGCTCAATATGAGACATTCCGCAAAAGACGGGGTAGCACCATAATCAACGTCATCACACAAGGTTCTGAAATATTACTAAATAGGCTGCACAGAGGTAGTCAAAAACTGGAACATGACTCTGATCAACCAATCCTAAGAGACTACGGCGTAGTAACACGTGATCCTGATAGACAGAAGAGAAAGCCTAGTTCCTTAACCCCGTAGGAAAGATAGGATGACTCAGATCAGAAGGCATGAGATATAAGGAGTAAAAAGAGCCTTACGTTCCCTTCCACAATCAATTCCCCTACATAACTAAAGCATTTCTAGACTCAACTTCGACCAGGCTGGCTTGGAAATCCTACAAGTAGTCAGGCTCTGATACCAAAGCTGTCGGGACCCCGATCCTAAGTCACACCGATCTAGCATGTAACACCTCATATCACTTTGCGGCCTCACGCACGGTATTCCCACGGGTGCCACCTTACCTGGCCCGGGACCGTTTGCGCCTTTTGGCTCACGTATATGATAGTGTCGCTAGCATCCATATGACAGAGAACCCGGGCCGACATGGTTAGTCGTGAACCCAAGGCGGCGCCAACCTATGAGGACAGGCATACATGAATCACATCGAGCATGTCGGTCATCAACGTATTTATCCGGGCTGTAGCACTGGGCTAACAGGACTCCGGTTAACACCGCGTGACATTTCCCCAAAGGGACAGACACAGGAACGACGTGAAACACATGCCGGCCAGTCAAGAGTTCCGAGCAGTAGTGCTGGGCTAGCAGGACTCCGGTGAACCGGGCTGTAGCGGACTACTATCGCTCAGAAGCACTAGACTTACATTTCCCCATATGAAAGGCTGCCAAGGATAAACAACTAGATAGTCGGATCCCACACATAGCAATACACGTTACACGTACGCATAACATGCAAGTATGTGCTGTACAACATGGCATCACAACATAACACAAACTCATATAGATAAAGGCCCAGAAGAGCCACATAGCATTAAATACAAACAGGGGTCACATGACCCATCATTCAGAGCATACAAGCAACAAGCAGAAGCATTACATGTCTGAGTACAGACAACTACAAAAGAAAAAGGCTGAAACGCCTGACTATCTACAACCTCCGATCAAGATCGTAGCTGAGGTACAAGCTACTTGTCGAAGTCCACGTAACTAGTAAGACCGAAGTCTCCGCTGCAAAAACATAAATAAAGCAACATGAGTACAAAGGTACTCAGCAAGACTTACATCAGATCCTATCATACATGCATTTGTATCAAGAAGGTAATGTGGGGTTTAGTTGCAGCAAGCCAGCTTTGACTCTGTGGCTATCCTGTTCTACGACTGTTGGTAACTCTTTTGAAAAGGCGCACACGAGTCCACTAATCACCACATCAATACACTACTATGGATTCATCCCCGTCTCACTACGAGAAGGCCATCCATAGCACTCACACTTATCTTGAGCATTTTAGAGTATCCACTTCAAGTTGTCTATGTACCACGTAAGCATCCAAGAAGTCCATAACCGAGGACACGGCTATTCGAATAGATCATGATAACCCTGCAGGGGTGTACTTCTTCACACACGCTCTCACCACTTATCACCATGTACACGTCATGTATCTCGGCAACCTTCAAGCGGAAGCCTGGCGAGGGTGTCGGCCACGACCTGACTAACCACACAAGACTCTAGTCCAGGTTTATCGCCTATTCGGGTTCCATCCGCGAGGAGATCCGGCCGGGGTGTCGCTCACGGCCCCAAACGATGTGTACAGGGTTCCCGAGCCCACCATCCGGGTGCCACTCGGTACACCGGGCCACGTGTGCCTAGTCTGTCCCAAGCCCACCTGGCCGGGTGCCACTTGGTAGACTACTAACACTACCTACAAACACCAGAAACTATTTGCATCTCCTGGACAGAGATCAAGTGGGTTAATAAGTCGAGAGAGCTTGGAGTGCCCGGAGCCCAATGTGTGGTAGTAGCTAGTCATTGGACAACTTACACAGAACTCGGTTCTTAAGGACGGTCCCAATGAGACAACCCACCATGTACTCCTACATGGCCTCTCACCGCTACCTTTACCAAAACGTGTTCACACACTTAACTCTCAGCATCAGAACATATCATATCGCTCCAATCCATTCCCAATGAATCAGACCTGACACAACTCTAAGCAATAGCAGGCATGGCATGGTAGAAGCACAACATGGCTCAATCAACTCCTACACATGCTAGTGGGTTTCATCTAATTACTGTGGCAATGACAGGTCATGCAGAGGAATGGGTTCAACTACCGCAGCATAAAGTAGCAGTTGATTCGTTGTTGTCCTAATGCAATAAAAGAGAGCAGGAGCGAGAGTGGGACCATATCGGAATGAACAAGGGGGGTTTGCTTGCCTGGTAGATCAACAAGGGAGGCACTGCTTCACAGACAGGTACTCTGGAACGGTCTCCGGAGCAGGACCTATCGAGAAGGAACGGTGCCAACAATCAATACACAAGCATATGCAACAATATGATGCATGAACATGGCATGAAGATGTGATGCTGTTTGACCTAATGCAACTAGCATTCAAACTGAATGAAGTCCATTTGAACCAAAGGTTCAAATGCAACTCCTAATTAAGCTCTTATAAATGCCATTTATATGATTTCACCTATTCAGCAGGTATAAGTTATTTTGTCATGCATGAAACTGGTACAGATGGATAGATTGCATTTTTCTGATAATTTTTCATATATAAATCATTTCAATCTGAGCTACGGTTGAATTGATATGAATTTTTGAAGTTTATAATAATTTCTGGAATTCCTGTTTAAGAATAATTCCTGGAAAATAATTAATTGCATCAGCACCGCGTCATGCTTGCGTCAGCAAGTCAACGACGCTGACTGGTCAAACCTGACGTGTGGGGGCCACACGTCAGTGACAGGGGGTTAAACAGGGGTTTAATTAATCTTAATTAAAAAGGTTAGTGGCGCTGGGGCCCACTGGTCAGTGACTTAGGGGTGGATTAAGTGGCAGGGTTAGCAGCTTAAACACGCGCCACGTCAGTCGCCGGAGTTTCACCGGCGACGACCTCGAGCCACGGCGGAGGTTCGCCGGAACGAGCTGGAGGCCACGGTTCGGCACACAGAGGCCACCAACGAGTAGCCCGTGCACGGGCGCATCCAACCGTTCTCAGGGGAGGCCGTGGGAACGGCGGAGCTCGCCGGAGCAGAGCTCGCGGCGGCGGCCGGAGTCGGGCGCGAGCGGGATCGGCCTGCGGGGCACGGAGAGGCAGGGGAGAAGGGGGGGGTTCGACGGCGGGGCTCACCGTGGAACCGATGACGTCGACGGCGAGCTCGGGGACGGCCGGACGGCGACGTGCGGGCGGTGGAGATCCTCGGCGGCCGGCGGTGAAGATGGCAGCAAGGCGGCTCTCCAGGGCCTCCCGAGGCGCGTGGCTTGGCGGAGAGCTTCAGAGGGAGGAGGCGGAGCTCCTGGGCTCTACGGAGGGACGAGGGGACGGCGGGGAGCGCGTCGGCGGTGAGCTGCGGCGGCGGCAGCGCTTCGGCGCGGGGAGAGGGAGAAGTCCAGGGGAGGAGGGAGAGCGAGAGAGAGTGGAGAGGACCGGGGCGGCGCGGGGTGGCGCGTGGAGCATCCGAATCGTCGAGGGGGAGGACAGGCAGGCAGGGAGGGAGGAGGTGGCGCGGTGATGCGCACGCGTCGCCACACGCCCCTGGCCTCCTGGCGGGAGGTGGAGGATGACTGGCGTCGGCCAGTCGGCTGGGCCGGCCAGCTGGGCCGCACAGCTGGGCCGGTGGGCTGCATAGTGCCAGGTAAGCTCTTTTCTATTTTTGTTTTCTTTTTTATTTTTTTCTGACATTTGTTTGATTTAATAAAATGCTAAATCATTTTATTTACTTATGCCAACTTTTGCAGGGGCTAATGGTATTATTCCAGAGCTCCTCAACAAATGGCACAATTTTTGGATATATAAAACATATATATCATTTATATATCCAATGCAAATAATTATTGCATTAATTCCAAATGCCCAAAATAAATATTTATGAGCTTCTAAAAATATTGGTTTGATTTTTACCTCTGTCCAATATTTTTAGAGAGTAACATGAACATTTTCTTGGACCTTTTTGGAGCACTTTTTATCTGGGTCATTTCCAGAAATAAAATCTGAGGGTTTCACAAATCCCCATTTCAAATTTAAAAGAATTTAAACATGATGCACACATGACTAGCTAGCCTTGAGCATACCAGAACTAGGGATGTGACAGTGTTGTACGAGAGGCCGATGCGGGCCACACTGAAGTCAATGAGCTCAGTGTGGTAGTTTCGTGCATGCCGAAGGTGACAGGAAGGTGCACCTGCCCCAGGGGAGTGGTGGAGCCATCGGTCACCCTAGAGAATGGCTTGGTGGGCATGAGTTGGTCATAAGGTACTTGGAGCATCTCGAAAGTATCCACAGAGAGGACGTTGTGGCCGGTACCACCATCGATAAGCATCTTGGTGACTGAAATGTTGCTGATGGTGGGCGTGCACAGCATGGGGAGCGCGCCAGCAGTAGCCGAACACATGAGGTGGTCATTGGAGTCGAAGGTGATGGCGTACTGTGACCACTTGAGGGGGTGCGTGGCTTTAAGCCTGGGGAGGGCTGCGTTTACCTCGCGGGAGAACTACTTGAAGATGCGGTTTGAGGCGGGCGCCTGAGCTCCGCCAAGGATGCATGCAATCACAGCCTCTAGCCCCCTCGCCTTGCTGGTTGTCGTCATTCGTCCTTGGTGGCGGCAGCAGCGGAGGGAGGCTAGCATCGCCCTGAGGACGCGGCCTTGGGAGGCTGATCGCCCCAGGCACCGTCACTAGGCTGGTCATGCCACCCACCCTCACGAGGCTGGTCACGCCAGCCCTGACGGGTGATGTCTACTACGCAACCTTCTTCTTGTAGACGTTGTTGGGCCTCCAAGTGCAGAGGTTTGTAGGACAGTAGCAAATTTCCCTCAAGTGCATGACCTAAGGTTTATAAGTCCGTTGGAGGCGTAGGATGAAGATGGTCTCTCTCAAACAACCCTGCAACCAAATAACAAAGAGTCTCTTGTGTCCCCAACACAACTAATACAATGGTAAATTGTATAGGTGCACTAGTTCGGTGAAGAGATGGTGATACAAGTGCAATATGGATGGTAGATATAGGTTTTTGTAATCTGAAAATATAAAAAAAGCAAGGTAGCAAGTGCTAAAAGTGAGCGAAAATGGTATTGCAATGCTTGGAAACAAGGCCTAGGGTTCATACTTTCACTAGTGCAAGTTCTCTCAACAAGGATAACATAATTAGATCATATAACCATCCCTCAACGTGCAACAAAGAGTCACTCCAAAGTCACTAATAGCGGAGAACAAACGAAGAGATTATTGTAGGATATGGAACCACCTCAAAGTTATTATTTCTGATCGATCTACTGGGCTATTCCTATAAGTGTCACAAACATCCCTAGAGTTCGTACTAAAATAACACCTTAAGACACACATCAACCAAAACCCTAATGTCACCTAGATACTCCAATGTAACCACAAGTATCTACGGGTTTGATTATACAATATGCATCACACAATCTCGGATTCATCTATTCAAACCAACACAAAGAACTTCAAAGAGTGCCCCAAAGTTTCTACTAGAGAGTCAAGACAAAAACGTGTGCCAACCCCTATTCATAAGTTCACAAGGTCACAGAACCCGCAAGTTGATCACCAAAACATACACCAAATGGATCACACGAATATCCCATTGTCACCACAGATAAGCACATGCAAGATATACATCAAGTGTTGTCAAATACTTAAAGACTCAATCCGATAAGATAACTTCAAAGGGAAAACTCAATCCACTACAAGAAGGTAGAGGTGGAGAAGCATCATAAGATCCAACTATAATAGAAAAGCTCGTGGTACATCAAGATCATGCCAAATCAAGAACACGAGAGAGAGAGAGAGAGATCAAACACATAGCTACTGGTACATACCCTCAGCCGCGAGGATGAACTACTCCCTCCTCGACATGGAGAGCATCGGGACAATGAAGATGGCCACCGGTGATGATTTCCCCCTCCTGCAGCGTGCCGGACAGGGTCCCGACTGGTTTTTGGTGGCTACTGAGGCTTGCGGCAGTGGAACTCCCGGTCTAGGTTTCTTTTCGGGGGTTTCTGTATTTATATGAATTTTTGGCGTCGGTTTCATGTCAAGGGGGTCCACGATCCAACCACAAGGTCGAAGGGCGCTCCTAGGGGGTAGGGCACTCCCTCCACGCTTGTGGAGGCCTCGTGGCTCTTCTGGCCCAACTCTTTTGCTTCGGGGGCTTCTTCTAGTCCGCAAATTTTCAGCTCAATTGGACTCCGTTTGATATTCCTTTTCTATGAAACTCAAAAACAAGGAAAAACAGAAACCGGCACTGGGCTCTAGGTTAATAGGTTAGTCCCAAAAATCATGCAAAATAGAATATAAATGCATATAAAACAACCAAGATAGATAATATAATAGCTTGGAACAATCAAAAATTATAGATACGTTGGAGACGTATCAAGCATCCCCAAGCTTCATTCCTGCTCGTCCTCGAGTAGATAAATGATAAAAACAGAATTTTTGATGTGGAATGCTACCTAACATATTTATCCATGTAATTTCTTTATTGTGGCATGAATGTTCAGATCCATATGATTCAAAACAAAGGTTTAATATTGACATAAACAATAATACTTCAAGCATACTAACAAGATAATTATGTATTCTCAAAATAACAAGGCCTAAGAAAGCTTATCCCTACAAAATCATATAGTCTGGCTATGCTCCATCTTCATCACACAAAGTATTCAAATCATGCACAACCCCGATGACAAGCCAAGCAATTGTTTCATACTTTTGTTGTTCTCAAACTTTTTCAACTTTCACGCAATGCATGAGCGTGAGCCATGGACATAGCACTATAGGTGGAATAGAATATGGTGGTTGTGGAGAAGACAAAAAGAAGGAGATAGTCTCACATCAACTGGGCGCATCCACGGGCTATGGAGATGCCCATCAATAGATATCAATGTGAGTGAGTAGGGATTGCCATGCAACGGATGCACTAGAGCTATAAGTGTATGAAAGCTCAAAAAGAAACTAAGTGGGTGTGCATCCAACTCGCTTGCTCACGAAGACCTAGGGCAATTTGAGGAAGCCCGTCATTGGAAAGTGCAAGCCAAGTTATATAATGAAAAATTCCCACTACTATATGAAAGTAACAACATAGGAGTCTCTCCATCATGAAGATCATGGTGCTACTTTGAAGCATAAGTGTGATAAAAGGATAGTAGCATTGCCCCTTCTCTCTTTTCTCTCATTTTTTTTGTTTTTTTTTGTTTTTTGGCCTTCTCCTTTTTTTGCCTCTTTTTTTCGTCGGGAATCTCATCCCGACTTGTGGGGTAATCATAGTCTCCATCATCCTTTCCTCACTGGGACAATGCTCTAATAGTGAAGATCATCACACTTTTATTTACTTACAACTCAAGAATAACAACTCAATACTTAGAACAAAATATGACTCTATATGAATGCCTCCGGCCGTGTACCAGGATGTGCAATGAATCAAGAATGACAAGTATGAAAGAATTATGAATGGTGGCTTTGCCACAAATACGATGTCAACTTCATGATCATGCAAAGAAATATGACAATGATGGAGCGTTTCATAATAAATGGAATGGTGGAAAGTTGCATGGCAATATATCTTGGAATGGCTATGGAAATGCCGTTATAGGTAGGTATGGTGGCTGTTTTGAGGATGGTATATGGTGGGTGTATGGTAGAGGCGAAAGTTGTGCGGTACTAGAGAGGCTAGCAATGGTGGAAGGGTGAGAGTGCGTATAATCCATGGACTCAACATTAGTCATAAAGAACTCACATACTTATTGCAAAAATCTATTAGTCATCAAAACAAAGTACTATGCGCATGCTCCTAGGGGGATAGATTGGTAGGAAAAGACCATCGCTCGTCCCCGATCTCCACTCATAAGGAAGACAATCAATAAATAAATCATGCTCCGACTTCATCATATAACGGTTCACCATACCACTGGTGCACGTCGGTGCTATACAAACGGTTTTTAATCCCTTTCCGCGACGACATTTGGAACCGTCGCCAAGTGAGTGTGGGCGATAGGGGGGTGCTTCCCACACGACCTAGAAACCGTCGGGAATATGCCCTCCCGGCACACACGCTCAGCAAAATGAGGTCGTGTGCGACCGACGAGCGCTCAAATACGGAAATACGTACAGTAGAGCTAAACATACAATTATATAGGCGAGATTGTCTCAGGTCGCAAGTACATCCCACACAGTCAGTCCCCGCTAAACGTTTCCGTTTGTATGTACATCCCACACAGTCGCTTCAAGGAAAACGTTTCCATTCACAGGTACATCACACACAATTTTTCCCGTTAAATCGTTTGTGATAGCGTTGCCATTGCACACGATATTAATAATTTTATCGTTTGCGTTATTGAATGCATCACACACAGTGCGTAGAAGAAACTGTGTGGCAAAGGTTGTCCATCACACACAGTTTTTATGTGGTAAACGTTTGCGCAAGGTGGCCTAACGCAAATAGTTTTCAAGAGAAAGTCGTTTGTGCAGTGGATATTGATCGCACACGTGGTGGATCCTAGAAACGTTTCTGATCTCGACGTAGATCGCAGACGTTAGGCTTTCGCAAACCGTGTGTAGTGTAATCCCTAATTTAAAAATGCCGGTGTACAAAAGTAGGGGCTCTCCTTTTGACCTCTTTACTTGTGCACGGGCAGTCAGAGCCGCACACGGCGGCCACACTTAGCAGGGCAGAGGAAGGAAGCTGGAGAGAAGCCGAAGCACAAGACAACCAAGGGAACGCCAAGACCAGAAACACAGGAGGGCATGAGGGCGAGGTAGACTCCCTCGGCAAGAGCCTTGCCGGGGCAGCCTACCCGATGCCAGCGGAGCAAGGCACCCTTGAGCCCATGGTTTCCAACCCAACCAACCACACTGGAAAGAAGGCTCGGGAGGCGCCTCTGTGGTGGCATGCAGATCTTCTTCAAGATCATAAACATGTGAGATCAGATGAGGACCAGAAGAAAGTGACCCTCTACGGGATCCTAGACGAGGAAATCCACAAGACCCCTGGAAAGTGCCTTGCCGGGGACGACTGCAACGCCACGGCAAGACCCTTGTCGGGCCCCCGGCAAGACCCTTGCCGAGGGCATCAGCGGGGCCACTGTCAGGCCCGCACCAGCTGTAACATCCCAAATTTTCAATTTGGAATGTTATACATAGGTCATTCATACATATCATATTTTATTGCATTTCGTTTCACGATCCTCGAAATCCTAAGAAACTCGAGGACCCATGGAGAGAGTTGGGGATTTCACGTTCTTCATATTTGAATTTTATCAAATATTAAGGCAAGGATCATATTGGTTTTAATAAATTTCTCTCTGAAAATTATTCATATTAAAATATATGAGAGGAGATAATATGAATTCTCCAAAATAAATGAGATATTGGAGGAAAATTATTAAAATCCATAAATAAATTTTATTTGGATTTTATCGCAATTTTATTTGAATTAGGAAAAATATGCGTTTTTCAAAGTTGCATTATAGGCCTAAATAAATGTTCACTTTGTCCGGAAAATTTTTTGAGGACCGTGAAAACTTATTTCATGATTTTTGGAGTCCGGTTAGTATTTCTTTTATATGTTTTTCCGAGTCAGGATTTATTTCAAAAAAAGAGCACCGACCTAACGGGCCGTTTCCGACTAGGACTCCAGCCCAGACGGCCTTTATAAGCCGGGAGGCCCGAGGCCCCGCCCCAAGCCACCAGCCCCACTGCCCTAACCCTAGTGCCGCCACGCCGCCGTCCCGCCGCCGCCGGCGGCCTCGCCTGAGGTAGCCACCGTCGCCGCCGTTCGTCGGTTTTCTCAGAAAACCGATCGGTTTTTTTAAACCCTAGATCTTGTTGTTTTAAATAGATCGGTTCGGTTTATTTTCGATTTATTTATTTAGCAGACATTCGTCCGTACGTTCATTTTAACGAACGTTGTTCGCTAGTAAGTCGCAGACAGCGAACATTCGTTCGTTCGCCTGTTCGTCAGTTTTTCTTTTTCAGGGTTTTTCCGCGATTAATTCCGATCACGATTTGTGCCCTAATCTTCGATCTAGTGTAGCTTTTCGCTCGTTTATACAAATCAGGTGAAACAAGCGCCTAGATCTTTGTCTCGAAGCCCCCTTTTTGTTTAACCAACTTGAACAGGATTTTGGTACAGTAAAATTTGAATCTAGTCCAGATTAGTAATCAGATCTTGTTTCTTTCGCAGTTTGAGTTTCGTTGCTCCGTTTGATTTGATTCTTTTTGCAAACTGGAGTTCTTCAGTTGAACTTCCTGGTTAGGTCTTCTTATTTGAGATTTACCTGTGCATCATTGGTTGATTGCTTATGTATGATATTGTTTGTTTGCGATAGAGTTCCCGGAGTGCGAAGCGTGCTACTACGAGTCACTAGGTTTTGCGGATCGTCAGCAAGGCAAGTAACACATTGATCATACTTTTCATACCCAGTTTTTATGCATTAGTTCCAATCCTCAAACTCTGCATGATTAGGATGTGATTAAATTGTGGGTATTGGGAAGTAGTTTATGAGGTAGAACCTATTACCTGAGTTATTATCAAACCCTTGGGAGTTACTTCTACGTTATGCTTATATTGCCATGCTATGCTCGTTGACGTGGATTGGGTTTGAGTGTATCCATGACAGATGTGAGATGGTTTATTTAATGGTTTAACTTAAGGTGGCAACTTTAATACACATCTGGGTGGATTGTTGGTTTTGGGCACCTGGGGTTATACCATTGTTGTCCTCGGAGATCCCGGGGTTATACCGTGTGATCCTCCTATGGTCCGCCACCCAGGCTCAAAAGGATCATAAGATTATTCTTGCTAGAAATTTCCGTGTGCAGCCACAAGCTATTATGGGCTCTAGCATAGTTGAGTAAGTTGCATGACCTCTTCCAGTGGTAGGCTAGCAGATGTAGGGGATGTAGGTTGGTACTGTCTACCCGGGGTTAGAGCTAATGCTTCTGAAAGACTGTGTCTCGGTCATCCATTTCTTAAACACCATGCAGTGCGAGAAATCCAACGGAGGAGATAGAGTCTTGTGGGCAAAAGTGCTCAAACCTCTGCAGAGTGGACAAACTAATCATGGTTAGGCATGTCCCCGGTTATGGACATCTTGAGTATCTGGTTCTTGGATTATCATATGGATCTCATCACTCTAAATTAATTTGTTGGGTTGCTAATTACTTTTAATTGGGATTGAGATGGGGGTACCATTCTCAATGTTTCAACCACCATGATAGTTAAATTAAATATATTCCTTTGTTGTAGGAAAAAATTGGCTTTTCGCAAAGACATTATAACCATAGAGCTTCTACCATCCATTTATGCATGTAGTGATAGCATTAATCTATTCGTTGCTCTACTGTGTTATCTTGCCAGCATATTCCATGTGCTGACCCGTTTTCGGGATGCAACGTATCATGTTGCAGACTTTTCAGATGAGGAGTAAGGTGCGATAGGTCATTTTTCATGCACTCAGCTATGCCATTGGAGTTGATGGACCCACAAGACCCCCGGCAAGTGCCTAATCCACAAGATCATAAACCGTTCTAACCCAGCCACACCCGCCAAGAAGGATCAAAGTCACATTACCTGTTTCAAGTGCGGGAAGACTGGGCACTATGCCAATGATTGTTCGGATTGTAGAACGGAAATGGCAATGGAAGCACTGGGAAGAAGCCCAACCCTTTCAACAGGGGCCAAGTGAACCACGTGAACATGGAGGAGGTCGAAGAGCAGCCTGATGCTGTTATTGGTAAGTTTTTGGTTAAGTCATTAACTGCCCTTGTTCTATTTGATATTGGTGCATCGCATTCATACATTTCAAGGGGATTTGTGGACAAGTTTAAGTTACCCACCTTAGCCCTTAGGACACCATTGCTAGTAAGCTCACCCGGTGCAGAGTATATGGCCAGCTGATGGTGCGATCGGATACCCTTAACCATTGGTAGCCATGTTTTCCCCTCAGACCTAGTAATTCTTGAGTCACAAGGATTGGACGTGATACTAGGAATGGATTGGTTATCGAAGTATGGAAGAAACATTGACTGTGCTAGTAGGTCAATTCTACTCACCACCCTAGAGGGAAAACGATCAAGTATGTATCCAGGCATGTGCCTTGGAGGACTCAAGTAAATTCTCTCCGGGACTTGCTCAGGAGGAAGTGTCTGTAGTAAATGATTACCCCAATGTATTTTCAGAGGAGCTACCAGGAATGCCGCCAGATCGAGATATTGAGTTTTTGATAGAGCTATTGCCAGGCACCGGACCAATATCGAAGAGACCATACTGGATGCCCGCAAATGATCTGGAAGAGATCAAGAAGCAAATTAAGGAGTTGTTGGAGAAAGGTTATATCCGACGAAGTTCATCACCATGGGGAGCTCCAGTGCTCTTGGTTGAGAAGAAGGATGGATCATTGAGGATGGTTGTTGATTATCGTGCATTGAATGAAGTGACGATTAAGAACAAGTACCCACTGCCAATGATCAATGATTTGCTTGACCAGTTGCAAGGAGCTAAAGTGTTTTCGTAGATCGATTTGCGATCAAGATATCACAATCTGAAGATTCGAGAAAAGGATATACCAAAAACAGCTTTCACCACAAGGTACGGGTTATATGAGTATACGGTTATGTCATTTGGACTGACTAACGCCCCTGCCTATTTCATGAGTATGATGAACAAGGTGTTCATGGAGTTCTTGGATAAGTTTTTCGTGGTGTTCATTGATGATATCTTGGTATACTCGAAGAATGAAGAGGAACACAAGGAACATTTGCGTTTAGTTCTTGAGAAGCTCAGGGAACAACAGTTATATGCCAAGTTCAGCAAATGTGAGTTTCGGTTGAAGGAAGTTGGATTTCTTGAACATGTTAAATCAGGAGAAGGTATAGCAGTGGATCCTACCAAGTTTCACTCAGTCACCGAGTGGTTGGCACCCACCTCAGTTGGAGAGATCCGAAGTTTTCTTGGACTCGCGGGATACAATCGGAGATTTATTGAGAATTTCTCCAAGATTGCGAAGCCTATGACGACATTGTTGAAGAAAGATACCAAATTCCATTGGACAGAGGAATGTGAAGCAAGTTTCCAGGAGTTGAAGAAACGTTTGACTATAGCCCTAGTGCTAATTCTGCAGGATATACGCAAGGATTTCCAAGTGTATTGCGACGCCTCACTCTTAGGACTTGGAGGAGTACTTATGCAGGATGGAAGAGTTGCTTCCTATGCCTCACGACAGCTTCGACCGCATGAGTTGAACTAAGCCACGAATGATTTGGAGTTAGCAGCCGTAGTGCATGCGCTCAAGACCTGGAGACATTTTCTTATTGGAAATCGTTGTGACATGTACACGGATCATAAGAGTTTGAAGTACATTTTTACCCAGAAGGAGCTAAACCTCAGGCAAAGGAGATGGTTGGAGCTCATAAAGGATTATGATATGAAGTTGCACTATCATCCAGGAAAGGCCAATGTTGTAGCAGATGCTTTGAGCCGGAAGAGTTATGTCAACACCATCGTAAGCGGAGGATTGCCAAAGGAGTTAGCAGAATATCTGAGGGAGCTTCGTTTGGAGATAGTTCCTAGAGGCTTTGACGCAACATTGGAGGTTCAGTCAACATTATTGGAAAAGATCCAAGAAGCTCAGAAGGATGACAAGGAAATTGCTGAAATAAAGGAGAAGATGAGCGAAGGAAAAGCCAAAGGTTTTCATGAGGACGAGCACCACACGTTGTGGTTTGAGGATCGTGTAGATGTGCCCAATAATGCTGAGATCAGGAAGTTGATACTTCAGGAAGCTCATGACTCTCCATACTCGATACACCCCGGATACACCAAGATGTATTTGGATTTGAAGGAGCGTTTCTGGTGGATTGGTATGAAGAAGGATATTGCCGAGTATGTAGCCATATGTGATGTATGTCAGAGAGTGAAGGCAGAACATCAGAAGCCAGCAGGATTACTGCAGCCTATGCCGATACCCGAATGGAAGTGGGACAAACTTGGCATGGACTTTATCACCGGATTACCCAGGACCCGATCAGGATATGATTCTATCTGGGTAGTAGTGGATCGTTCGACCAAAGTAGCTCACTTTATCACAGTGAAAACCACCCATACAAGTGTGAAGTTGGCCAAGATATATATGACCAGGATCATATGTTTGCACGGAGTTCCGAGGACCATCGTATCAGATAGAGGAACACAAATTACTTCAAAGTTTTGGCACCAGCTACACCAGACCTTGGGTCCAGGTTGGAGTTCAGTACGACATTTCACCCGCAGACAGATGGACAGACTGAGAGAGTCAATCAGATTCTGGAGGACATGTTGAGAGCTTGTGCGCTAGATTATGGATCTAGTTGGGATGTCAACCTGCCCTACGCGGAGTTCTCGTAGAACAACAGCTACCAGACCAATTTGAAGATGGCACCGTTGGAAGCCCTGTATGGAAGGAGGTGCAGGACATCGTTGATGTGGGATGAAGTTGGAGACCGCGAGTTGTTTGGACCGGATATAATTAAGGAGTCTGAAGAGAAGGTTAAGTTGATTCAAGATAGACTGAAGGTAGCTCAGTCCCGACAAAAGAGTTAAGCAGACTTGAAACGCAAGGAGCTAGCCTATGAAATCGGAGACAGAGCATATCTACGAGTGTCACCCCTGTGAGGAGTTAAACGTTTTGGAGTCAAGGAAAAGTTAGCCCCGAGATTTGTAGGACCGTACTGTGTTTTGGAACGCATGGGCGAGGTTTCCTACAAGTTGGAGTTACTCGAAGGACTGTCAGGAGTTCATGATGTGTTTCATGTTTCCCAGTCGAAGAAGTGTCATGCATAGATGGCCGATATTCCTTTGAGAGATACAATGCCCCTGGAAGCAATTCAGTTGGATAGTGATTTGACGTATGAGGAGAAACCTGTCAAAATTCTTCAGCCTGTTCGTCACTTAGTCGCAGACAGCGAACGTTCATTCGTCAGCCTGTTCGTCAGTTTTTCTTTTTCCAGGGTTTTTCCGCGATTAATTCCGATCGCGATTTCTGCCCTAATCTTTGATCTAGTGTATCTTTTCGCTCGTTTATCCAAATGAGGTGAAACAAGCGCCTAGATCTTCGTCTTGAAGCCCTCTTTCTGTTTAAGCAACTTGAACAGGATTTTGGTACTGTAAAATTTGAATTTAATCCAGATTAGTAATCGGATCTTGTTTCTTTCGGTGTTTGAGTTTCGTTGCTCCGTTTGATTTGATGCTTTTTGCAAACTATAGTTCTTCAGTTGAACTTTCTGGTTAGATCTTCTTATTCGAGATTTACCAGTGCATCTTTGCTTGATTTCTTATGTATGCTATTGTTTGTTTGCGATAGAATTCTCGGAGTGCGAAGCGTGCTACTACGAGTCAGTAGGTTTTGCGGATCGTCAGCAAGGCAAGTAACACATTGATCATACTTTTCATACCCAGTTTTTATGCATTAGTTCCAATCCTCAGACACTGCATGATTAGGATGTGATTAACATGTGGGTATTGGGAAGTAGTTTTTCTTTTTCCAGGGTTTTTTTGCGATTAATTCCGATCAGGATTTCTGCCCTAATCATCGATCTAGTGTATCTTTTCGAACGTTTATCCAAATCAGGTGAACACAAGCGCCTAGATCTTCGTCTCGAAGCCGTCTTTTTGTTTAACCAACTTGAACAAGATTTTGGTACTGTAAAATTTGAATTTAGTCCAGATTAGTAATCGGACCTTGTTTCTTTCGAAGTTTGAGTTTTGTTGCTCCGTTTGATTTGATTCTTTTTGCAAACTGGAGTTCTTCAGTTGAACTTTCTGGTTAGATCTTCTTATTTGAGATTTACCCGTGCATCTTTGCTTGATTGCTTATGTATGCTATTGTTTGTTTGCGATAGAGTTCCCAGAGTGCGAAGCGTGCTACTACGAGTCACTAGGTTTTGCGGATCGTCAGCAAGGCAAGTAACACATTGATCATACTTTTCATACCCAGTTTTTATGCATTAGTTCCAATCCTCAAACACTACAAGATTAGGATGTGATTAACTTGTGGGTATTGGGAAGTAGTTGATGAGGTAGAACCTATTACCTGATTTTTTATCAAACCCTTGGGAGTTACTTCTACGTTATGCTTATATTGCCATGCTATGCTGACGTGGATTGGGTTTGTGTGTATCCATGACAGATGTGAGATGGTTTATTTAATGGTTTAACTTAAGGTGGCAACTTTAATACACATCTGGGTGGATTGTTGGTTTTGGGCACCTGGGGTTATATCAGTGTTGTCCTAGGAGATCCCGGGGTTATACCGTGTGATCCTCCTATGGTCTGCCACCAAGGCTCAAAGGGATCATAAGATTATTCATGCTAGAAACTTCCGTGTGCAGCCACAAGCTATTATGGGCTCTAGCATAGTTGAGTAAGTTGCATGACCTCTTCCAGCGGTAGGCTAGCAGATGTAGGGGATGTAGGTTGGTACTGTCTACCCGGGGTTAGAGCTAATGCTTCTGAAAGACTGTGTCTCGGTCATCCGTTTCTTAAACACCATGCAGTGCGAGAAATCCAACGGAGGAGATCGAGTCTTGTGGGGAAAAGTGTGCAAACCTCTGCAGACTGTACAAACTAATCATGGTTAGCCGTGTCAACGGTTATGGACATCTTGGGTATTTGGTTCTTGGATCATCATATGGATCTCATCACTCTAAATTAATTTGTTGGGTTGCTAATTACTTTTAATTGGGATTTAGATGGGGGTACCATTCTCAATGTTTCCACCACCATGATAGTTAAATTAAATATATTCCTTTGTTGTAAGTAAAAATTGGCTTTTGGTAACAACATTATAACCATAGAGCCTCCACTAGCCATATATGCATGTAGTGATAGCATTTATCTATTCGTTCTTCTACTGTGTTATCTTGCCAGCATATTCCATGTGCTGACTCGTTTTCGGGCTGCAACGCATCATGTTGCAGACTTTTCAGACGAGGAGTAAGGTGCGATAGGTCGTTTGTCATGCACTCCGCTATGCCGTTGGAATTGATGGACTCACTTTATCTTCCAAGCCTTTCGTTGTTATCGTTTTTAGATGGCCTTAAGCCATATTTATTGTAATAAGTTCTCTTTTGGAGACATTCGATGTAATAAGTGTGTGATTGGTACTCTGTTATAAATCCTTCGAGTACAGTGTGTGTCAGCATTACCGATCCAGGGATGACACTGAACACAGAGACTTGACCGTCTGAGGTCGGGTCACTACAAGATAGTTGATGGACTCACTTTATCTTCCAAGCCTTCTGTTGTTATCATTTTTAGATGGCCTTAAGCCATATTTGTTGTAATAAGTTCTCTTTTAGAGACATTCAATGTAATACGTGTGTGATTGGTACTCTGTTATAAATCCTTCTAGTACTGTGTGTGTCAGCATTACCGATCCAGGGATGACACTGAACACAGAGACTTGATCGTGTGAGGTCCGGTCGCTTCAAGATGGTATCAGAGCAGACGCTAAATGTAGGACACGAACACTAAGATGAGCCATAGGTCACCCTTCTCTACTCATTTCTGACTCCTCTCCATTTTCTACTCTTTAGGATGGCGGACTCAAGGAATAAGTTTGCACAACCGGATGAAGACACACCCTTTGAACGACACTTGAAGGAAGTCACTAGATACCTGAACATTGGCATACCAAGCTTCACCGGGACCTACACCGCCACTTTACCAGAAGAGGAGCGCTGGATGATCCGAGTTGAAGTTCCAGGAAGAACATTCACGCCAGTCACTGAGCCCATAGAGTTTTCCTTCGATGCACCAACCTGGAGTTTAGGCAAGAGCATGGCAGCCCACATCACCATGGGACGCATCGGCGAAGTTTATCACAAGGATCTTAAGGACACTATCTACCAGATATGTGGGCACCGAGATGAGCAATGGGAGATAGTCAGCACCAGGAGAGACAGATCCATTGCAGCTTTCATCCAGGAGTTAAACCAGCATATTCGACGGCAGGAGAACTAGATGTGCGCAGGCATGATAGATTTGAAGAAGGCGATGAACAGGATCACGGAGCTAGAAGAGGAACTCAAGTCTACACGCGATGGATATGTGGAGGAAGTAGCAATACTATTGGCGAAGAATGACGACCTGATAAGGAAGCTAGGAGTTTTCATGGGAGACCCCGTGCCAGGAGAAGTTGACGAACCCAAGGAAATTCGTTCTGAAGACTACATCATCATCGACGACACCGACTCCGACCCTGGTGATAGTGATGATGATTATGAAGACGAAGCTGGAGTAGATATCATGGAGTCTTCCACCGATCAATATTTCTAGATGACCACCATGTGATTAGTGATTATCCCCCATGTATATAGTAGTAGTCCGAGCACTTTTGTAACGTTAGTTCTAGACCGTTGTATGCCCTTGCTTGAATTGATTTGGTGTGATATGATTGTGTTTGTCTATAGTGTTTTCTCCCTAGACCTCATTTCTATTCTAATCTCTCCCCTCTAAACCCATCAGATGCCTCCGAGACGTGACACCGGATTTGTTTTCCCACCGGAGATCGCCCAGTTGATCCAGCAGCAGAATGCATGGATGCAGATACTAGTCCAGAACCAAGGCAACAACGACAACAACAACAACAACGACAACAACGACAAAGACAACGACAACAACGACAACGACAACAACGACAACGACAACAACGACAACAACAACAACAACAACAACAACAACCCACCGCCACCACCTCCAGTTGATAACTTAGCCCGTTTTCTGAGGTTGCAGCCGCCGGTGTTTTCCTGTAGCACCGAGCCAATAGTTGTTGATGACTAGTTATGCAAGATTGGAGGAGAGTTGACCACCGCAGGGTGCACTGATGCTGAGAAGGTGTGTTTTGCCGCACACCAATTGGATGGACCAGCAACATCATGGTAGGAGAATTACACAGCCACTTTCCTTATAGCCAATATCACTTGGGATCAGTTTCAGCAAGCACTTCGGATAGCCCATGTCGCAACTGGAGCTATGAGCATGAAGAAGCATGAGTTTCGCAACTTGCGCTAGGGAAATATTACTGTGGCTCAGTACGTAGATGAGTTCAGTAAGCTATCTCGTTATGCCCCTGATGATGTGGCCACAGATGCCGCGAAGCTAGAGAAGTTTATGGAAGGGCTTAATAATGAGATGAGCATGCAGTTGATGGTGGGAACATTTAACAACTACCGGGAGCTGGTAGACAAGGCTCTTATGATTGAAGGGAAGCAGCAGCAGATTGAGAGCCGCAAGAGGAAGTACGGACAAGGGAAGTACAATTCTGGAGCTTAGCAGAAGCCTCGTTTGACCCCGAACTCGGGAGGATTGACCCATAACCATGGAGGCCACACTCACAATGGAGGTAGTTTGCATAACCATAGCATCCCCAAGAATGGAAACGGGAATGGTGCAGGCAGCAATCAGAACCGCTCTAACCCAGCCACACCCGCCAAGAAGGATCAAAGTCACATTACCTATTTCAAGTGCGGGAAGACTGGGCACTATGCCAATGATTGTCCAGAATTGAAGAACGGAAATGGAAATGGAAGCGCTGGGAAGAAGCCCAACCCTTTCAGCAGAGGCCAAGTGAACCACGTGAACGTGGAGGAGGTCGGAGAGCAGCCTGATGCAGTTATCGGTAAGTTTTTGGTTAAGTCATTACCGCCCTTGTTCTATTTGATACTGGTGCATCGCATTCATACATTTCAAGGGGATTTGTGGACAATTTTAAGTTACCCACCTTAGCCCTTAGGACGCCCTTGCTAGTAAGCTCACCCGGTGCAGAGTATATGGCCAGCCGATGGTGCGATCGGATACCCTTAACCATTGGTAGCCATGTTTTTCCCTCAGACCTAGTAATTCTGGAGTCACAAGGATTGGATGTGATACTAGCAATGGATTGGTTATCGAAGTATGGAGGAAACACTGACTGTGCCAGTAGGTCAATTCTACTCACCACCCCGGAGGGAAAAAGGATCTAGTATGTATCCATGCATGCTCCTAGGAGGACTTAAGTAAATTCTCTCACGGGACTTGCTCAGGAGGAAGCGCCTGTAGTAAAGGATTACCCCGATGTATTTCCAGAGGAGCTACCAGGAATGTCGCCAGATCGAGATATTGAGTTTTTGATAGAGCTATTGCCAGGCACCGGACCAATATCGAAGAGACCATACCGGCTGCCCGCAAATAATCTGGAAGAGATCAAGAAGCAGATTAAGGAGTTGTTGGAGAAAGGTTACATCCGACGAAGTTCATCACCATGGGGAGCTCCAGTGCTCTTGGTTGAGAAGAAGGATGGATCATTGATGATGGTTGTTGATTATCGTGCCTTGCATGAAGTGACGATTAAGACCAAGCACCCACTGCCAATGATCAATGATTTGTTTGACCAGCTGCAAGGAGCTAAAGTGTTTTTGAAGATCGATTTGCGATCAGGATATCACTAGCTGAAGATTCGAGAAAAGGATATACCAAAAATAGCTTTCACCACAAGGTACAGGTTATATGAGTATACGGTTATGTCAGTTGGACTGACTAACGCCCCTTCCTATTTCATGAGTATGATGAACAAGGTGTTCATGGAGTTCTTGGATAAGTTTTTCGTGGTGTTCATTGATGATATCTTGGTATACTCGAAGAATGAAGAGGAACACAAGGAACATTTGCGTTTAGTTCTCGAGAAGCTCAGCGAACATCAGTTATATGCCAAGTTCAACAAATGTGAGTTTTCGTTGAAGGAAGTTGGATTTCCTGGACATGTTATATCAGGAGAAGGTATAGCAGTGGATCCTACCAAGGTTCAGTCAGTCACCGAGTGGTTGGCACCCACCTCAGTTGGAGAGATCCGCAGTTTTCTTGGACTCGCAGGATACTATCGGAGATTTATTGGGAATTAGGCAAGATTGCGAAGCCTATGACAACATTGTTGAAGAAATATACCAAATTCCATTGGACAGAGGAATGTGAAGCAAGTTTCCAGGAGTTGAAGAAACGTTTGACTACAGCCCCAGTGCTAATTCTGCCGGATATACGCAAGGATTTCCAAGTGTATTGCGACGCCTCACGCTTAGGACTTGGAGGAGTACTTATGCAGGACGGAAGAGTTGTTTCCTATGCCTCACGAAAGCTTCGACCGCATGAGTTGAACTATGCCACGCATGATTTGGAGTTAGCGGCCGTAGTGCATGCGCTCAAGACCTGGAGACATTTTCTTATTGGAAATCGTTGTGATGTGTACACGGATCATAAGAGTTTGAAGTACTGTACCTAGAAGGAGCTGAACCTCAGGCAAAGGAGATGGTTGGAGCTCATAAAGGATTATGATATGAAGTTGCACTATCATCCAGGAAAGGCCGAGGTCGTAGCAGACGCTTTGACCCGGAAGAGTTATGTCAATACCCTCGTAAGCGGAGGATTGCCAAAGGAGTTAGCCGAAGATCTCAAGGAGCTTTGTTTGGAGATAGTTCCTAGAGGCTTTGACGTAGAATTAGAGGTTCAGTCAACATTATTGGAAAAGATCCGAGAAGCTCAGAAGGATGACAAGGAAATTGCTGAAATAAAGGAGAAGATGAGTGAAGGAAAAGCCAAAGGTTTTCGTGAGGACGAGCATGACACCTTGTGGTTTGAGGACCGTGTATATGTGCCCAATAATGCTAAGATCAGGAAGTTGATACTTCAGGAAGCTCATGACTCGCCATACTCGATACACCCTGGAAACACCAAGATGTATTTGGAATTGAAGTAGCATTTCTGGTGGACTGGTATGAAGAAAGATATTGCCGAGTTTGTAGTCGTATGTGATGTATGTCAGAGAATGAAGGCAGAACATCAGAAGCCAGCAGGGTTACTGCAGCCTACGCCGATACCAGAATGGAAGTGGGACAAACTTGGCATGGACTTTATCACCGGATTACCCAGGACCTGATCGGGATATGATTCTATCTGGGTAGTAGTGGATCGTTTGACCAAAGTAGCTCACTTTATCCCAGTGAAAACCACCTATACAAGTGTGAAGTTGGCCAAGATATATATGACCAGGATCGTATGTCTGCATGGAGTTCCGAGGACCATCGTATCACATAGAGGAACACAGTTTACTTCAAAGTTTTCGCACCAGCTGCACCAGACTTTGGGTACCAGGTTGGAGTTCAGTACGGCATTTCACCCACAGAAAGATGGACAGACTGAGAGAGTCAATCAGATTCTAGAGGACATGTTGAGAGCTTGTGCGCTAGATTATGGATCTAGTTGGGATGACAACCTGCCCTACGCGGAGTTCTCGTACAACAACAGCTACCAGGCCAGTTTGAAGATGGCACCGTTCGAAGCCCTGTATGGATGGAGGTGCAGGACATCGTTGATGTGGGATGAAGTTGGAGACTGCCAGTTGTTTGGACCGGATTTAATTAAGGAGTCTAAAGAGAAGGTTAAGTTGATTCGAGATAGACTGAAGGTAGCTCAGTCCCGACAAGAGAGTTATGCAGACTCGAAACGCAAGGAGGTAGCCTATGAAATCGGAGACAGAGCATATCTACGAGTGTCACCCCTATGAGGAGTTAAATGTTTTGGAGTCAAGGGAAAGTTAGCCCCGATAATTGTAGGACCATACCGTGTTTTGGAACGCATGGGAGAGGTTGCCTATAAGTTGGAGTTACCCGAAGAACTGTCAGGAGTTCATGATGTGTTTCACGTTTCCTAGTTGAAGAAGTGTCATGCAGAGCTGGCCAATATCCCTTTGAGAGATACAGTGCCCCTAGAAGCAATTCAGTTGGATAGTGATTTGACATATGAGGAGAAACCTGTCAAAATTCTCGAGTTTGCCAACCGAGTTACTCGCATCAAGGTTATCAAGTTTTGCAAAGTTCAGTGGAGCCACCATGCCGAGGAGGAAGCCATCTGGGAAAGAGAGGATGATCTACGTAAGGACCACCCACACCTATTTTCTAGCCAACCCGAGTCTCGAGAACGAGATTCATATTAAGGGGGGTAGGTTTGTAACATCCCAAATTTTCAATTTGGAATGTTAAACATATGTCATTCATGCATATCATATTTTATTGCATTTCGTTTCGCGATCCTCGAAATCCTAAGCAACTCAAGGACCCGCGGAGAGAATTGGGGATTTCACGTTCTTCATATTTGAATTTTATCAAATATTGAGGCAAGGATCATTTTGGTTTCAATAATTTTTCTCTCTAAAAATATTTCATATTAAAATATATGAAAGGAGATAATATGACTTCTCCAAGATAAATTAAGTATTGGAGGAAAAATATTAAAATCCATAAATAAATTTTATTTGGATTTTATTGCAATTTTATTTGAATTAGGGAAAATATGCGTTTTTCAAAATTCCATTATAGGCCTAAATAAATGTTCACTTTGTCCGAAATATTTTTATAAGACCGCGAAAATTTATTTCAGGATTTTTGGAGTCCGATTAGTATTTCTTTTATACGTTTTTCCGCGTCAGGATTTATTTTAAAAAAAGAGCACCGACCTAATGGGCCGTGTCTGACTAGGACTCCAGCCCAGCCGGCCTTTATAAGCTGGGAGGCCCGAGGCCCTGCTCCAAGCCACCAGCCCCGCCGCCCTAACCTTAGCGCCGCCCCGCCGCCGACGCTGCCGCCTCGCGTCGCGCCACCGCCCCGCGCCGCCCCATTAACTTCGATGTGACGCATGCTTGCGGGAACCGCCCCATGCATGACCCCCCATGTCACACACGACCCTCCACGTCACGCGTTCAGTGCGGGTCGTGGGGAAGTGCAGCGGACGAAACAGTCACTACGGTGAAAATCCGCCCCACCAGCCCACACACCGTTCTGGGCCTGGCCCAACAACGTGTCACGCTTATGTGTGGCCCAGACCCGGGGGCTCCTGTCGGTGTACAAAAGTAGGGGCTCTCCTTTTGACCCCTTTACTTGTGCATGAGCAGTCAGAGCCGCGCACCGCGGCCACACTTAGCAGGGCAGAGGAGGGAAGCCAGAGAGAAGCAGAAGCACAAGACAACCAAGGCAACGCCAAGACTAGAAACACGGGACGACAAGAGGGCGAGGTAGACTCCCTCGGCAAGATCCTTGCCGAGGCATCCTCTGCAGCCCCGGCAAGAGCCTTGTCGGGGCAGCCTGCCCGATGGCAGCGGAGCAAGCCACCCTTGAGCCCACGGTTTCCAACCCAACCAACCACATTGGAACCAAGGCTCGGGAGGCGCCTCTGTGGTGGCATGCAGATCTTCATCAAGATCATAAACATGTGAGATCAGATGAGGACCAGAAGACATCAACCCTCGGCGGGATCCTGGCCGAGGAAATCCACAAGACCCTCAACAAGCGCCTTGCCGAGGATGACTGCAACGCCACGGCAAGACCCTTGCCAGGCCCCCGGCAAGACCCTTGCTGAGGGCATGAGCTGGGCCATTGCCAGGCCCACACCAGCGAAGACTCCACCGACGTTCCCAAGCAACTGCTAGCTCAAGCAGCTGGACAGGGACCTGCGTGGCGACGGGCGGCCTCTACACCGACTCGGCATGCACCTACGTGGTGGAATGCGGCCCTTCATGAAGGCTCCACCACCACACCAGCCCAACAGCCAGCCAACGTGGCGCCACGACGCCTCATCAGCTCGGACGCGTGTCGAGGCCAGGCGAGGCAGCGACAGCTGGGACGTGCTTCCTTGGCGTCCCCGATAAAGCAAGGGGGCACGTCGGCAGTGCATTAAATGCATTTGTCCAACGGTCCCAGAGGATAAGCTTATCGACTGTAGACCTTTCCACCTCCTGTGTGCCATTGTGGCAACCCCTTTTGCCTATAAAAGGAGGCCTGAGGCGACCAGGAGAGGGGGTTGGCTCTTTGGAACTATGCAGCCACCATAGCTAGTTCGAGAGCTCAAGAACACAAGAACATTCAATACATTCACCAAAGCAGGACAAGGTATTACGCATCTTCGCAGCCCGAATCTAGGTAAATGACCTGTGTGCTTCCTGTCAGACCTGCTCTTTGCACAACCACGCGCCCGCCGACCGTAGAAGGGATCCCAGTGACCCCATAGGTGTCGTTCCCACCGACAAAAAATCACATGTTTTGAATTTGAAAGTAGGCAATCACTTATTTCATATCCAACCATGTTTATTACAAATATAGGTTCAACCAAGAATGCATAGTTCGATGCACAGGTACATATACTGAAGAACTACAGAAGCACCAAGTAAAGAATGATGAGCCACAATTGTACTAAAGATTATAAAGAGAGAGGCGAAAGACATTCTGGTTGCTGGAGAAGGTGAAGCGGAATGCCCATATTGTGCCCTCCTCCATGCGTAATGCGCGCACGACTCTAGGCCACCCCTTGTGATGGCTGCCCGTCCATCCTTCACTGTCTTCATTAGGACTTTTCGATGCTCATTGTAGTCTGGATGAAATACTTTAACCTTCATTGCGTGTCCACCAATCATGTACTTTGCGAGGTAATCTTGAGTGAACTGCTTCGGGAACCACTGGGAACAAAAAAGATTCAGACATTGTTGTCTAACAACTCATTATGGGCAGTAAAAGGAGAAGGCTGCAGAGTTTGTAGTTACCATCCTACAGCTCACTATTGTGTTGGATATATGTAACGCCCCAGATGTAACTTGCCATATTTGTAATCCAACTCTTGCCATTTCCGGCTATGTGTTATGATATTCCCTCCGTGGTTGGGTTCTCTCCGTTTTGCATTTTGGTCAAGTCATGCATTTCATATCATGTCATCATGTGCATCGCATTCGCATACGCGTTCGTCTCATAAATCCGAGCATCTTTCCCGTTGTCCGTTTGGCAATCCGGCGCTCCTATGTCTCCAGGCGTCCCCTTTTACATTTCTTCGTGAGTGGGTATTAAACATTCTCGGAATGGACCGAGGCTTGACATGTGGCCTCGGTATAGCACCGGTAGACCGCCTGTCAAGTTTCGGGTCAATCGGAGTTCGTTTGGTACTCCAACGGTTAACCGGGTAACCGTGAAGGCCTCGTGTGTGTTGCAGCCCAACACCCCTTCAAAACATCCCAATAACCCCTCTAAGGCACTCCCATGTCCTCCGCCGTTCGACCACGATCGCGTGGCCGAAAACCGCTCTCCATTTGGAGCTTCCTAGCCCCTTCTACCTATAAATATGCCCTCTCCCCCGAAATCCCGGGTCAATTCCACCCTAAACCTAGTCCATTTCTTCCTCCCGCCGCCGGACGTGTCCGTCCCGGACCGGACGCGTCCACCGGCCGCGTCACACCGCCCAACCGCAGGCCGCCACGTCAGCGCCGCCCCGCCCGCAGCCAACCGCGCGACGCCACGCGTCCCGCGCGCCGCCCCACTTCGCCGTCGGGCCCGCGGGGCCCGAAGTCGGCCCGCCCGAGCCGCGCCGGGCCCGAGCGCGCCCCGCCTGCTCCGCCGCCTCGCCGCCCGGTTCCCGCTCCGCCGTCCCGCGCCGTCCTCGCCGGAACGCCGCCGCCGCGCCGGAGTAACGTCGCCGCTGCGCCATAGTCGCGCCACCCGCGGGCGTCCCGCGCCGCGCCGCCGTTCCCCGCCGCCGTCGCCGCGTCGTCCTCGCCCCCGTCGCCTTCCCCGCCGCAGCCGCTCCTCGCCGCCGTCGCCGCCGTCGCCGGAGACCGCCTCGGGCCGCGTGCCGCCGGATCTCAGATCTAGGGTTCTTCCCCCTCTCGTTTTATTTCGAAGTCCTTTGATTTTGCATCAACATCACATGTTCGACCTGCCATAACTTTGCATCCGTAGCTCCGTTTCGCGCGTGTAATATGTCAAATTGTTCGCATCAAAGAGTACATAGTTTTCTTCCATTGCACCATTTTCATTTGAGGTCACCTTGATGCCCGAAATGCTGTTAGAAGAGGGCTAGTTGATGTTAGTTGCTGGATCTTATCTGAACATGCACCTTTGTCATTTTTGCCATGATTAATGTGTATCTCCTATGAAGTTGTGTCCTACATGAGTTTTGTAATATGCCATGTTACATTTCCAGAGAATTTTGCCATGTATTTTTGTGATACTTCTGGTGACTAGCACAAGCATGCAAACTAGGTCACTTGGTGTTGCTGATTTCAGAGACTTGGTGATTTCACTAAGTCCCTGACTGCTGTTATTTTTATGTCATGTGTTCATGTTGTTTCCGAGAGATCTATGCATTATTTGAGCATTATAAGTAAGGGAGTTTTAAACTTGAGTATTTGCTCTATCCATACATGCCTTTGTTTGCAATTATGGAGTGACATATCTTGAGTCAATCGAGCTCTACTTTTGCTTCAAAATATTGCTGGCAGACTGTTTACGTGTTATTCGATTTTGCCAAGCTTGGTGTAGTTGATCCTTGCACGATATGATTTTATTATTGCCATTTCTAGTTCCTATGCCATGTATTCTTGATGTATGTATGCTTAGTTTATCATGCAATGCTCTGTAGTGAGTGCGTCGAGCTCACGAACATGCCTAGTCGTTATCTGTTTTTGACATGTCCAGTTTTCTGCTAAGTCTGTAACCTGTAACGAAACTTGCTTATTTGACATGGGCGTAATCATACTTTCTGATCCTTTTTGGCTTATGGTCAGTAAGGGACTTTTGTGAAGTGCTATGTGTATATTCATGCCATGCCTTGTTTTGCTATATTCTGAACCTGTAGCATATTGTTTCCTTGCTCTGAACATGCCATCCTGATGTTAGTTTCTGCTATGTTGATTATTTCACTAAGTCTGAGAACTTATTATCGTTTGTACTTTTGCCATGATTGTTTGGACCTGTTATGATGTGATTTAGCCGTAGATCAGTGTTCATCTTTTATCGTGCATCTTGTGTAGATTACTGTCATATGCTTTGCTGCCATGTTTGGGTGCAGTAGCTTAATTATTTGTTGCTTGCTAAGTAGCATCATGCTGTTTATGGCAGATTCGTGTCATTCTTGTTTTGCTTGTCATTTGCAAACCGTGCATCCGATTCCGGTGTTCTTTATATCGATTTCAACCAAAATCACCTCATCTATCCAGTGGCATGCTTGGTTTGCCAAGATTATGCCTTGTTCATTCTTATCCTTCCGGAGCATGCATACGCATTGTATATCACCACTTGCATATCATGCCATGCTTTGCATCATGTTGCTTGCGCATTGCATCGTGGTTGATATTGGTTCCTTTGCTTGTTCTCTTGTCTTGGGTAGAGCCGGGAGACGAGTACGTGACCGAGGATTCCGTTGAGAACGCTTACGAGGACCAAGCTTTCGACAACTCTGAGACTCTTGCAGGCAAGATGACCATACCCTCGAAATCACTTCTATCTTTGCTTGCTAGATTGCTCGCTCTTTTGCTATGCCTATGCTGCGATACCTACCACTTGCTATATCATGTCACCCATATTGCCATGTCAGCCCCTAACCATCCATGTCCTAGCAAACCGTTGTTTGTCTATGTTACTGCTTTGCTCAGCCCCTCTTATAGCGTTGCTAGTTGCAGGTGAAGATGAAGTTTGCTCCTTGTTGGAACATGATCTCGTTGTTCCTTGTTGGAACATGTTTACTTGTTGGGATATCACAATACCTCTTATTTAATTAATGCATCTATATACTTGGTAAAGGGTGGAAGGCTCGGCCTTATGCCTGGTGTTTTGTTCCACTCTTGCCACCCTAGTTTCCGTCATACCGGTGTTATGTTCCCGGAGTTTGTGTTCCTTACACGGTTGGGTGATTTATGGGACCCCCTTGACAGTTCGCTTTGAATAAGACTCTTCCAGCAAGGCCCAACATTGGTTTTACCATTCGCCACCTAGCCTTTTTTTCCCTTGGGTTCTGCAGACTCAAGGGTCATCTTTATTTTAAACCCCCGGGCCAGTTCTCCTTCGGTTGCTGGTCCAAACTAGAGCCCTTTGCAGTGCCACCTCGGGGCAACTCGAGGGCTGGTTTTTTAGTTGTACGGACTGCTCATCCGGTTGTGCCCTGAGACCGAGATATGTGCAGCTCCTATCAGGATTTGTCGGCACAATCGGGCGGCTTTGCTGGACTTGTTTTATTGCTGTTGAAATGTCTTGTAGTCCGGGATTCCGAGATTGATCGGGTCTTCCCGGTAGAAGGAATATCCTTCGTTGACCGTGAAAGCTTATCATGGGCTAAGTTGGGACACCCCTGCAGGGTATTATCTTTCGAAAGCCGTGCCCGCGGTTATGAGGCAGATGGGAATTTGTTGATGTCCGGTTGTAGAAAACCCGAAGTTGACCTTATCTAAAACACATCAACCGCGTGTGTAACCATGATGGTCTCTTCTCGGCGGGGTCCGGGAAGTGAACACGGTTGTTGGAGTTATGTCTGACGTAGGTCGTTTCAGGATCACTTCTTGATCACTTCTAGCTTCACGACCGTGCTTTGCCTTCTCTTCTCGCTCTCTTTTGCGCTCTAGCCACCATATGCTAGTCGCTTGCTGCAGCTCCACCTCACAAACCCCTTTCCCACCTTTAAGCTTAAATAGTCTTGATCTCGCGGGTGTGAGATTGCTGAGTCCCCGTGACTCACAGATATTATCACCACAGTTGCAGGTGCCAACGATGCCAGTGTAGATGACACGACCGAGCTCACTTGGGAGTTCGACGAGGAACGTGGCCGTTACTATGTTTCTTTTCCAGATGATCAGTAGTGGAGCCCAGTTGGGTGATCCGGGGATCTGTTTAGCATTTGGGGTAGTCTTCTTTCATTTTGGTACCGTAGTCGGACCTTGAGTGTAATCTGTATGATGGATGTTATTTATGTACTTGTGTGAAGTGGCGATTGTAAGCCAACTATGTATCTTTTCCCTTATTTATTACATGGATTGTGTGAAGATTACCTCACTTGCGACATTGCTTTCAATGCGGTTATGCCTCTAAGTGTGCCTCGACACGTGGGAGATATAGCCGCATCGAGGGCGTTACAAGTTGGTAATCAGAGCCTTTCCCCGACCTTAGGAGCCCCCACTGTTTGATCGTCTTTAGTGGTCGAGTTGTGTCTAGAAAAATGTTTTGAGTCATTTAGGAATTATATATTGGAGAGTTTAGGAATCCTTTTTACTCCCCAGTCCCTTCGACCTTCTGGTAAGGATTCCTGACGTAGAGTTTTGACTCTTCTCTTCTCAAATTTCACTAATTTTTTTTTTAGGATCACGCGGGTATATTACAATCGTTCCGATGGTTTTATGATGACAACATTGTCTTGGTTGCCTCTTGACATTTAGGGGTTGTGGCAGTGTCCCGGGGAGTTGAGCTCCGAGGTGTTGTCGTCATAATTTTATCGTTGCGGTTTTGGAATACCTGTGTATAGTACGCCGACATCGAAAATCTCTTTTGTACAGTTGTTGGTGAGATAACCCTGATAGCCCAGTACTGTGGCGAGTGCGGGGGTATTGCCATGACTTGTATAACGGATGCTTTTCGAAGGTTGAGGTAGACGATTTCCGAAGGCTTCTTGGTTATGTGTTGAAGGATGGATACAGCTGGTTGTAGGATTTGCTAGTTTGGGTGAGATATTATGCTTCCCCTGTATCCCCAACACCTGATTGCATAACCAGAAAGTTTTGGGAGTTTATAAGTGGGAATTCTTGTAGCTTTAGTATTTCTTCCGCAGATATTTGGTTTGTGATTCGGTAATCCTTACCAAGTATTTGTTCACATCCGTACCTTGTTGGTTTTATTCCATACCATGTTCTAAGTGGCTTCTCAGCTTTCGAAGTGTGATGATTTACATTGGAATTCATTCGTTCATTCTCGTTCGAATGTTAATTGTGAAGGCTATATGTTGCAATGTCGTTCCTTTGATTCAGCTTCAATATATCTCTGTCAAGATGCTAATGGATGTCACCCTCTTCAGGATGGCTCCACCAACGCGTCAGAATCCGGAACGCAATGAAGGGAATCAGGCTAACCCTCCGCCTCCACCTCCGCCTCCGGAAGCTTGGCAGGCCCTGATGACTGCCACAAATGCCAATGCTCAGATTCTGATTCAGCTCTTGCAAGATCGCAACCAAGGGCAAGCTAATCAAGAGAATCAAGGCCAAGGCAACAATCAGCCGCACTTCGCTTCACTGAACCAGTTCCTTGCTAATCAGCCAAAGACCTTCAGCTACTGTGTCGAGGCCACAGACGCAGATGATTGGCTCGTGGACATCAGCAAGCATATCGAGTGCAGCAATGTGAGACCTGAGGACTTTGTCAAGTTTGCCTCTTTTCAACTCAAAGATCAAGCTGCTGAGTGGTTCCAGCAATACAAAGATTCCAGAGGAGGTCGTGTGATAACTTGGGATGATTTCCGCCGTGACTTCAAAGCGCACCACATTCCAGAAAGTGTTGTTGAGCTTAAGCGTGAGGAATTCCGCAATCTCAAGCAAGGCACCATGTCTGTCTATCAATACAACACTCAGTTCCAGAAGCTCTCTTGTTTTGCGAGGCAAGACATCCCTGATGAGAAGAGTATGATCTACCAATTCAGGCGTGGTCTCAGAGAAGATCTGCAACTTGCTCTCGTGCTTTTCGAGCCATTAAAGTATGATGAATTCTACAACATGGCACTGAAACAAGAAGCTGCTCAGCTCAAGTGTGAGGCATCTAAGAAGAGAGTCAGAGACGCAGTTCAGTCTTCTTCTTCTTCACTTGTGGCAGCTAAGCAACAGAAGTTCTGGTTGCCTCCTCCTCCTCCGTTCCGTCAGCCTTATCAACAGAAGAACTCAAGTGGCCGTGGATCTTCCCACCCACCCAACCCTGGCTATCAGAAAAAGTCTCAGAATCAAGCTCCAAGGCCAAGTGCTCCTTACCATCGTCCGCTCTCAGAGGTGACTTGTAACAAATGTCAGCAGAAGGGTCACTATGCGAACAAGTGCTTCAATCAAAGGCGCCTCCCGCCTCCTCCTCCTGTGAAATCTTCCAGCAATACAGTGGTCAAGCATAATCCTAAGTCTGCAAAGGTGAACATGATGAATGCAGCTCAAGCAGAGGATTCTTCTGAAGTGATCATGGGTAATCTTCCTGTTAATGATATTCCTGCAAAAGTTTTATTTGATACTGGCGCATCGCATTGCTTCATCTCTAGACCGTTTGCAACGAAACATGAGTTGTCTTTCCAAGATTTGGTTAGACCATTGTCAGTTGTATCTCCGGGTAGATTCATGAACGCAAGCTCCTTTGTTCCGGATGTCTCCATCAAGATGGGCGACTATAAATTTCTATCTTCTCCAATGGTGCTTGGTGACTCTGATATTGATCTTATTCTCGGGATGGACTGGCTTTCTAAGCACAAGGCTCAGCTCGAGTGTGCTGCCAGGGAAATCAAATTGACTCACTCCTCTAACGATGTGATCATCTATGCCTCTCATGATGATACCATTCGGTTGTTTTCTCTCAATGAGATGGGTGAAATGGAGGCTATCTCTCAGATTCCAGTTGTTTGTGAGTACCAAGATGTTTTTCCAGAAGAGCTTCCGGGTATGCCTCCCCGCCGGCCAGTTGAATTCGTTATTGATCTTGAGCCTGGCACAGAACCCGTTTGCAAGCGTCCTTACAAGCTTGGACCAGATGAGCTCAAGGAATTGAAGATACAACTCGATAAACAAGAACGTCTGGGTCTGATCAGACCGAGTTCTTCTCCTTGGGGTTGTGGTGTTCTTTTTGTCAAGAAGAAGGATGGCACGGACCGACTTTGCGTCGATTACCGTCCATTGAACAAGAAGACTATCAAGAACAAGTACCCACTTCCCAACATCAATGAGCTATTTGAGCAACTCAAAGGTGCTAAGGTGTTCTCCAAGCTTGACCTTCGTATGGGTTATCATCAGATTCGCATTCGTGAAGAAGATATTCCCAAGACAGCCTTCAGAACAAGCTTTGGTTCTTATGAATATACTGTCATGTCTTTCGGCCTCGTCAATGCTCCTCCATATTTCACTCGCTTGATGAATTTCATCTTCAACCCCTACATCAACGAATTTGTCTTGGTCTATCTCGATGATATTTTGGTCTTCTCCAAGAATAAGAAGGATCATGCCAAACATTTGCGATTGGTACTCGACAAGCTCAGAGAGTATCAATTATATGCGAAGTTCTCCAAATGTGAATTCTGGCTTGATGAAGTTCTTTATCTTGGTCATATCATCTCTGCCAAGGGCATCGCTGTTAATCCAGAGAGGGTGTCTGCAGTTTTGAATTGGAATCCTCCTCAGAATGTCAAGCAGCTTCGCAGTTTTCTTGGATTTGCAAGCTATTGCAGAAGATTCGTTGAGAATTTCTCCAAGATTGCCAAGCCTCTTTCCAACCTCCTCCAGAAGCATGTGAAATATGTCTGGTCTCCTGAGTGTGATGTTGCTTTCAACACTCTCAAAGAGAAACTCGTCACTGCTCCAGTTTTGACTCCTCCTGACGAATCCAAGCCTTATGAAGTATTCTGTGATGCTTCTCTCCAGGGCCTCGGTGCTGTCTTAATGCAAGAGAAGAAGGTTGTTGCCTATACCTCTCGCTAGTTGAAGCCCAATGAAAGGAACTACCCCACTCACGATCTTGAGTTGGCGGCAGTTGTCCACGCACTAATAACATGGAGACATCTCCTGTTGGGAAGGAAAGTGGACATCTTCACCGATCACAAGAGCCTCAACTATATCTTCACTCAGCCTCATCTCAACCTCAGGCAAACTCGATGGGTCGAAATGATTCAAGAGTATAATCCGAGTATTGAATATACTCCAGGCAAGGCTAATGTGATTGCAGACGCTTTGAGCAGAAAGGCTTATTGCAACAGCATAATCCTCAAGCCATTCCAACCGGATCTCTGTGAGGCTTTCCGCAAGTTGAATCTCCAAGTTGTTCCTCAAGGTTTGCTTGCCAACCTCTTTGTCTCCCCTGCCTTGGAAGATCAAATTCGTGAGGCACAATTGTTGGATACCATGGTGAAGAAGGTGAAACATGGTATTGAAAAGAGCATCCCCAAATACAAGTGCTATCGAGTTGATGACAGAGATACTCTTTTCTTCGAGGACCGGATTGTGGTTCCAAAGGGTGATCTTCGTAAAGTCATTATGAACGAAGCACACAATTCTCTTCTGTCAATTCATCCTGGAAGTTCGAAGATGTACTATGACCTCAAGCAGTCGTATTGGTGGACTCGAATGAAGCGTGAGATCGCTCAATTCGTGAATGAGTGTGATGTCTGCAGAAGGGTGAAAGCAGAACACCAACGACCAGCTGGTCTTCTCCAACCTCTTGCTATTCCTGAATGGAAGTTTGATCATATTGAAATGGATTTCGTGACTGGTTTTCCTAAGTCCAAGCGTGGAAATGATGCTATTTTCATCGTCATCGACAAGCTCACCAAAGTGGCTCATTTTCTTCCTATCAAAGAGTCTATCACAGTAGCGCAGCTGGCAGAGCTCTACACTTCCAGAATTGTCTCCTTACACGGCATTCCACAATTGATCTCTTCAGACCGTGGCAGCATCTTTACCTCCAAGTTTTGGGATTCTTTTCAGACGGCCATGGGCACCAATATTCGATTCAGCACATCTTTCCAACCTCAAACTAGTGGACAAGTCGAGCGTGTCAACCAAATTCTTGAAGATATGCTCAGAGCCTGTGTTATCTCTTTCGGCATGAAGTGTGAGGATTGTCTTCCTTATGCTGAATTCTCTTACAACAACAGTTTTCAAGCCAGCTCGGGCAAAGCCCCATTCGAGATTCTCTATGGCAGAAAGTGCCGTACTCCTCTCAACTGGTCTGAAACCGGTGAACGCCAATTGCTCGGCAATGATTTGATCTCAGAGGCTGAGGCCATGTGCAAGGTGATTCGTGAGAACCTCAAAGCCGCGCAGTCGCGCCAGAAGAGCTATTACGACAGCAAGCATCGTGATGTGGCATTCGAGATCAGAGACCATGTCTACCTCCGTGTCTCGCCAATGAAAGGAACTCATCGCTTCGGTATCAAGGGGAAACTTGCTCCGCGATACGTGGGCCCCTTCAAGATCATCGGCAAATGAGGCGATCTAGCCTATCAACTCGAGCTTCCCTCCAACTTTGCAAATGTGCACGATGTCTTCCACGTGTCACAGCTTCGCAAGTGTTTCAAGACGCCTGAGCGCACCATCAACTTCGAAGAGATTGATCTTCAAGAAGATTTGTCCTATCATGAGCATCCAGTTGCTATTCTTGAGACAAATGAGCGCAAGACTCGCAACAAGTCAATCAAATTCCTCAAAGTGAAATGGTCACATCATTCAGACCGAGAGGCCACCTGGGAGCGTGAGGACCACCTACGTTCCGAGTATCCGGAGTTCTTTCAGTCCTAGATCTCGGGACGAGATCCTCTCGTAGTGGTGGTGTGCTGTAACGCCCCAGATGTAACTTGCCATATTTGTAATCCAACTCTTGCCATTTCCGGCTATGTGTTATGATATTCCCTCCGTGGTTGGGTTCTCTCTGTTTTGCATTTTGGTCAAGTCATGCATTTCATATCATGTCATCATGTGCATCGCATTCGCATACGCGTTCGTCTCATAAATCCGAGCATCTTTCCCGTTGTCCGTTTTGCAATCCGGCGCTCCTATGTCTCCCGGCGTCCCCTTTTACATTTCTTCGTGAGCGGGTATTAAACATTCTCGGAATGGACCGAGGCTTGACATGTGGCCTCGGTATAGCACCGGTAGACCGCCTGTCAAGTTTCGGGTCAATCGGAGTTCGTTTGGTACTCCAACGGTTAACCGGGTAACCGTGAAGGCCTCATGTGTGTTGCAGCCCAACACCCCTTCAAAACAACCCAATAACCCATCTAAGGCACTCCCATGTCCTCCGCCGTTCGATCACGATCGCGTGGCCGAAAACCGCTCTCCATTTGGAGCTTCCTAGCCCCTTCTACCTATAAATATGCCCTCTCCCCCGAAATCCCGGGTCAATTCCACCCTAAACCTAGTCCATTTCTTCCTCCCGCCGCCGGACGTGTCCGTCCCGGACCGGACGCGTCCACCGGCCGCGTCACACCGCCCAACCGCAGGCCGCCACGTCAGCGCCGCCCCGCCCGCAGCCAACCGCGCGACGCCACGCGTCCCGCGCGCCGCCCCACTTCGCCGTCGGGCCCGCGGGGCCCGAAGTCGGCCCGCCCGAGCCGCGCCGGGCCCGAGCGCGCCCCGCCTGCTCCGCCGCCTCGCCGCCCGGTTCCCGCTCCGCCGTCCCGCGCCGTCCTCGCCGGAACGCCGCCGCCGCGCCGGAGTAACGCCGCCGCTGCGCCGGAGTCGCGCCACCCGCGGGCGTCCCGCGCCGCGCCGCCGTTCCCCGCCGCCGTCGCCGCCCCGTCCTCGCCCCCATCGCCTTCCCCGCCGCAGCCGCTCCTCGCCGCCGTCGCCGGAGACCGCCTCGGGCCGCGTGCCGCCGGATCTCAGATCTAGGGTTCTTCCCCCTCTCATTTTATTTCCAAGTCCTTTGATTTTGCATCAACATCACATGTTCGACATGCCATAACTTTGCGTCCGTAGCTCCCTTTGGCGCGTGTGATATGTCAAATTGTTCGTCACGAAGAGTAGATCATTTTCTTCCATTGTACCATTTTCATTTGAGGTAATCTTGATGCCTGAAATGCTGTTAGAAGAGGGCTAGTTGATGTTAGTTGCTGGATCTTATCTGAACATGCACTTTTATCATTTTTGTCATGATTAATGTGTATCTCCTATGAAGTTGTGTCCTACATGAGTTTTGTAATACGCCATGTTACCTTTCCAGATAATTTTGCCACGGATTTTTGTGATACTTCTGGTGACTAGCACAAGCATGCAAACTAGGTCACTTGGTGTTGCTGATTTCAGAGACTTAGTGATTTCACTAAGTCCCTGACTGCTGTTATTTTCATGCCATGTATTCATGTTGTTTCTGAGAGATCCATGCATAATTTGAGCATTATCAGTAAGGGTGTTTTGAACTTGAGTATTTGATCTATCCGTCCATGCCTTTGTTTGCAATTATGGAGTGCCATAGCTTGAGTCAATCGAGCTCTACTTTTGCTTCGAAATGTTGCTGGCAGATTGTTTACATGTTATTCGATTTTGCCAAGCTTGGTGTAGTTGATCCTTGCATGATATGATTTTATTATTGCCATTTCTAGTTCCTATGCCATGTCTACTTGATGTATGTATGCTTAGTTTATCATGCAATGCTCTGTAGTGAGTGCGTCGAGCTCACGAACATGCCTAATCGTTATCTGTTTTTGACATGTCCAGTTTTCTGCTAAGTCTGTAACCTGTAACGAAACTTGCTTATTTGACATGGCTGTAATCATATTTTCTGATCCTTTTTGGCTTATAGTCAGTAAGGGACTTTTGTCAAGTTCTATGTGTAGATTCATGCCATGCCTTGTTTTGCTATATTATGAACATGTAGCATATTGTTTCGTTGCTTTGAACATGCCATCCTGATGTTAGTTTCTGCTATGTTGATTATTTCACCAAGTCTGAGAACTTATTATCGTTTGTACTTTTTCCATGATTGTTTGGACCTGTTATGATGTGATTTAGCCGTAGCTCAGTGTTCATCTTTTATCGTGCATCTTGTGTAGATTACTGTCTTTGCTGCCATGTTTGGGTGCAGTAGCTTAATTATTTGTTGCTTGCTAAGTAGCATCATGCTGTTTATGGCAGATTCGTGTCATTCTTGTTTTGCTTGTCATTTGCAAACCGTGCATCCGATTCCGGTGTTCTTTATATCGATTTCAACCGAAATCACCTCATCTATCCAGCGGCATGCTTGGTTTGCCAAGATTATGCCTTGTTCATTCTTGTCCTTCCGGAGCATGCATACGCATTGTATATCACCACTTGCATATCATGCCATGCTTTGCATCATGTTGCTTGCGCATTCCATCGTGGTTGATATTGGTTCCTTTGCTTGTTCTCTTGTCTTGGGTAGAGCCGGGAGACGAGTACGTGACCGAGGATTCCGTTGAGAACGCTTACGAGGACCAAGCTTTCGACAACTCTGAGACTCTTGCAGGCAAGATGACCATACCCTCGAAATCACTTCTATCTTTGCTTGCTAGATTGCTCGCTCTTTTGCTATGCCTATGCTGCGATACCTACCACTTGCTATATCATGTCACCCATATTGCCATGTCTGCCCCTAACCATCCATGTCCTAGCAAACCGTTGTTTGGCTATGTTACTGCTTTGCTCAGCCCCTCTTATAGCGTTGCTAGTTGCAGGTGAAGATGAAGTTTGTTCCTTGTTGGAACATGATCTCGTTGTTCCTTGTTGGAACATGTTTACTTGTTGGGATATCACAATACCTCTTATTTAATTAATGCATCTATATACTTGGTAAAGGGTGGAAGGCTCGGCCTTATGCCTGGTGTTTTGTTCCACTCTTGCCACCCTAGTTTCCGTCATACCGGTGTTATGTTCCGGGAGTTTGCGTTCCTTACACGGTTGGGTGATTTATGGGACCCCCTTGACAGTTCGCTTTGAATAAGACTCTTCCAGCAAGGCCCAACATTGGTTTTACCATTCGCCACCTAGCCTTTTTTCCCTTGGGTTCTGCAGACTCAAGGGTCATCTTTATTTAAACCCCCGGGCCAGTTCTCCTTCGATTGCTGGTCCAAACTAGAGCCCTTTGCAGTGCCACCTCGGGGCAACTCGAGGGCTGGTTTTAGTTGTACGGACTGCTCATCCGGATGTGCCCTGAGACCGAGATATGTGCAGCTCCTATCAGGATTTGTCGGCACAATCGGGCGGCTTTGCTGGACTTGTTTTATTGCTGTTGAAATGTCTTGTAGTCCGGGATTCCGAGATTGATCGGGTCTTCCCGGTAGAAGGTATATCCTTCGTTGACCATGAGAGCTTATCATGGGCTAAGTTGGGACACCCCTGCAGGGTATTATCTTTCGAAAGCCGTGCCCGCGGTTATGAGGCAGATGGGAATTTGTTGATGTCCGGTTGTAGAAAACCCGAAGTTGACCTTATCTAAAACACATCAACCGCGTGTGTAACCGTGATGGTCTCTTCTCGGCGGGGTCCGGGAAGTGAACACGGTTGTTGGAGTTATGTCTGACGTAGGTCGTTTCAGGATCACTTCTTGATCACTTCTAGCTTCACGACCGTGCTTTGCCTTCTCTTCTCGCTCTCTTTTGCGCTATAGCCACCATATGCTAGTCGCTTGCTGCAGCTCCACCTCACAAACCCCTTTCCCACCTTTAAGCTTAAATAGTCTTGATCTCGCGGGTGTGAGATTGCTGAGTCCCCGTGACTCACAGATATTATCACCACAGTTGCAGGTGCCAATGATGCCAGTGCAGATGACGCGATCGAGCTCACTTGGGAGTTCGACGAGGAACGTGGCCGTTACTATGTTTCTTTTCCAGATGATCAGTAGTGGAGCCCAGTTGGGTGATCCGGGGATCTGTTTAGCATTTGGGGTAGTCTTCTTTCATTTTGGTACCGTAGTCGGACCTTGAGTGTAATCTGTATGATGGATGTTATTTATGTACTTGTGTGAAGTGGCGATTGTAAGCCAACTATGTATCTTTTCCCTTATTTATTACATGGATTGTGTGAAGATTACCTCACTTGCGACATTGCTTTCAATGCGGTTATGCCTCTAAGTCGTGCCTCGACACGTGGGAGATATAGCCGCATCGAGGGCGTTACAATATAGCATTAACAAATAATTTTCTTGTCACCATTCGTATGTTTTTGCTAATAATCCTTATCAGTTTCCTCACTTGATGCTTGTTCATCAATATCTCATTACCCCATACGCAAAAAGGGTCGATGCGTGGATCCTTGCCAAGGGCATATGTACCTACAAGCAACAAGTCAATATTAGAAGCTAACTAGTGTCCAGGCCTAGATCTATATGCACTACATTATGGAATGATGGGGGGAGTACAAGCCGAGGGATGAAGCTAACCTCGGCAGAAAATGGTGGCCACTCCAGTTGTTGTCCTGCCAAAGTAGTGGAAAGGCATGATAAGTATAGCAACCTTAACATCAAACAAATATAGCAAAGGTAAAAAACAGCATCCCCAAATGATAGCTTGAATGTGTTGGTTTCAGCATGCTGTTAAAGCAGATATAAAATGGAAGGCAACGTTACCGACAGCAGGCTTAACAGCCATCAAATATTGCAATTCAAGCTGGTATTGTTGAAAATGAATAGAGGTAGGTAATTTTTAAACACCACACTAGATAAATGTGTAAAACTGAAATAAAAGGCATGTGTTAACTACACCAGGAATAACTGGAACCAAATATAGCCGTTCAAACTGGTATTGATGTAGTCGACCGGCACAGTTCCGACTTGCACATAATGAACAACACATTGTGAATGACTGAAATAAACAAGGAATAAATGACCAATATAACAACAAATATAGCCATTAAAAAAGGACAGAGTCTCACTACAACAACCTAACAAGCAAATGCAGATAAACAGGGCATATTCTTGAAAACTGGACAAATGCTCACTGCAACCAACCTAATAAGCAGATAAAGATAAATAAGGCATCTGCTTGATTACTGGACAAATGCTAAAAAAAGCAACCTAACAACCAAATACAGATAAACAATGCATCTTCTTGATAACTGGACAAATGCTAAAAAAAGCAACCTAACAACCAAATACAGATAAACAAGGCATCTGCTTGATAACTGGACAAATGCTCACTGCAACCAAACTATTCACTAAATACAAATAAACAAGGCATCTGCTCGATAACTGAAAAGATGCTCACTCCAACCAACCTAACAACCAAATACAGATAAACAAGGAATCTACTCACTATAAACAACCAAATATAGCCACTCGTGAAACTGAAGTGGAAAATTAATACTTAAACATCACATAGACCTATTGAACAATACATTTTTGCATAACTGAAATAATTAAACACGATACAGTTAAAGCACCGCACGACAAATGCTACTGCGACAATGGGTGCGTGTTCGCAAGCTAGAAAAGGTAAGATTTGCTGATAGAATGTTGCCTCACATTTCATGGATGGGATCCTTCCAGTTGAAAGAGCACAGACCCATGGTGCACTCTCTGATGTCACAGATGGGCTATTTTACCTTGGAAGAACCTTTGTGGGTGCCCTCCTTGTGGTCGTGCTCGATGAGATCTGACTTGGCAATTGAGGATCCCAAGCCGCCTCCATAGAATATGTCCTTCAGAAATGACAAAATGGGCTCGATGGCGTATAAAGCTCGCAAATCCTTGACCGCTTGGCGGAGGAGATCAGCGGCAGGGCCGTCGAAGAGATTGACGGTGGCTGAACTGGAGGGGTTGGGGATGGACCACTAAACCTGTGACATGGCCTGCGTGAAGCCGTCGGTGTGGACGAGCTTGATGTTGTAGCCAGCTTTCTCGAGATACAGTAATACGCTAACCCACTCACCTGAAGCCTTCAACACGGCAACATTGTCAACTTCTTTGTTGGCTTCCGCGGTGACGTATTGCTCCTGGATCGACAGGTCGGGGCGAACGGCGGCCACCTCGCCAATGTCCGCCAGAGAGGCCATGATAAACCTCTTCTTGGCCGAACGCTCGTCGGGCTCCCCAGGAAACGTGGTCGAGCTTAGGTTGCGACATTCTGGAGCAAGGGATGTGGATCTGGCGGGGAGGGACACCGCAGGCCTCATCTAAAAACTCAGGGGAGTGGGGCGACGGTATGGGAATCATTGGGTAACCTGAACTTTATTATCTAAGCTAGGAGGAACGGACAGACTGGCAGGGCTTGGCTGCGGCGTCGGTGGTGACTGTGAGCTAGGGTTCGAGGGGGGAGGGGCGGGTGGGGGAATGTGGAGGGGGTGGTGTTTGAGGATACGCCGCGGCTACTAAAAATTTCAGTAATGGTGGGTGGAGATGGTGGTGGACGAGGGAGGGCGACGGTTCAAATGCCTCGGCTACTGCAATTTTACTACACGGTCGGTGCTGGAGGAGTGTCGGCGACGGTTGAAGTATAGCGGCTACTAAAATTTGGGTAAAGGAATTGATGCGGGGCGGGAGTGCCCAAGATCGCGCACATTCCAATAACAATATGCGTGTATGATAATAAGGAAAAGTGGCGCGGATCTGCCGATTTTTGCAACGCTCAAGGCGGGTAGTTTGTTTTTTATATTTCTATCTAGCTGGTCTATCGCACACAGTTCGTCCTAATTTCCAAATAAACCTACCCGCCTTTATCTTGCACAGGTGGTGGTTTTACAGCGCACTTGCATCGCACACAGTTGTCGGCGTCCAGGGAAGGGGGTCCCCAGACTTGCCTACCTGCGGCCCACGGCGTGGCGACGCCAGCGGCCCTGTACGGCCCATCTTCACCAACAAATACTCAAGACCCTCGCGAGGGGCCAAGCCTCGCTAGGGGGATGACACAAGACCTCCTCGGGAGCGGCCTCACCAGGCTGGCTCGCGAGGAGCAGAGAGATCGAAGCAAGGGACACCTCATGAGGTTCAAGTGACGCAAGCCATGACAGCTGGAGCTAGGCGAGCGCCAGCGTGCGTAGCGTCCTCATTTCCTCTTTGGTGCTAAAGGGGCAAGCGCAGACGAGGGGTCCCGAGGCGTCAGGCAAAGGTTTCCATATCGGTGCAACGAGACCAAGACCTGCAGGACGGCGAGACAGAGGTACAGCATCACCACCAGAGCCTTTGGCAGGCGAAGACCACCTTTAGTTAGGATAACTTGTACCAGTTGTCTCCCTTCGAATTTGGACGTTGTTGGATCCCTCCCCGCTCAATATTTGGGGAGAGGACCAGGGCCTCTATAAATAGGGCTAGCCACTACCATAGAGAGGGACGAATCATTGAGCTCTCCCTCAACCACACAAGTTCACCAAGCACAATAACACCTCTCCTCAGGAGGCTGTTCTTCCCCTTGTACTTTTCATCCTCAACCTAAGAGGCAATCCACCACACCACACTAGAGTAGGGTATTACACCACAACGGTGGCCCGAACCAGTACAAATTTTCTGTCTCTTATGTTGCCGGTTCGTTGATCTAGGCCTTGAGATCGCGGTGAGGCCGAGGGTGCGATTAGGTAGGGGGAGATCTTCGTGCGGACGCTAGTGTTCGAACCTCAAGGGTTTTGCCAGAACCCGAAATCCAACATTTGGCGCGCCAGGTAGGGGTGTGCCGGAGCTTTCCTTCCACCAGTTGATCCTCCGACACTCCGCGGTTCCGATGACCGGCGACCCGAGGGCCAATGCCGACCGCTGGGCAGCTTGACCAGCCCGGGCGGCGCCGTCTGTCCAAGAAGACCTGGACCCCGCGCCCCAACCAGCACGCGCACTGCCAAACGCTGCAGGGCGCGGGCGGCACGGTCACACACCATCGGCCCTTACTCCACGCCAAGCGCGGGCAGCCGCAAGAGCCTCAAGCCACGCTACATCCATGGTGCTGCACACCCGACGGGAACAAGAAAACATGAGGGCCGCGCTCACGGTGGCTCGAGAGCTGCTGCGTTGCCGGTTAATGGATAGCGGCCGGGATGCGTTGCTGGAGTGCGTCGCTGAGGTCCCGGACGCCGCGGCCTCGGGAGCACCGCCCTTCTGCTCCCTGCTTACGCCTCAGGCAGCGGCCAGATTGCACGGCGGGCCTCGCCGCGCCCGCGCACCCCCGGGCGCACCAAGAGGCTTCATCGACACCGCCGCGACCAGCAACACCGGACGCCGAATCGCACCCGCGCCAGCTCCGATGGGCGTGGGCACGAGCGTTGCCACCTACGGTCCCGGCGGGATGCCGCCCTACCATCCTCAAGGCGGTGCGCTGGGCCGGGCAACGTGGAGTGTGGGGCACTTCGTCGAGGTCCTCAAGGCGACGGCCTCAGAGGCCTACGTGCCTCGCATGGTGGACCAGGAGTACACGATGGAAGACGGCCCTGGCTCGTTCCTCGAGCTAGGCTGGGAGGAGGAGGCCCTAGAAGCTGAGGCCTTCCAGGAGCCTTCCCGATCGTGTCGGTGACAATAGCTACAGGGTACCGCTAATCTCTCAGGAGCAAGCTTACGCTAACCATGGATCGCAGGAGGATCAGGTCACGGCGGCGGATGGCGTCCCCAGCTCGACGGCCTCCCTCCCACCAGGAGGAGCGCACTTGGGGCTGCAGGGGAGGGTTCGGGGAGCAAGGCCCCTCCCCGCTCCGCATGGAACAAGGCGTCCCCCGGAGGTAGGCCCTCTGCCGGGGAGGTGCTGGTGAGCCTTCCGCCGGTAGAGGACCCGTGGTCACCGAGGGCGCCGCTGGTGTCCCCTTTGCCCCTTGGCGTCGTCTTGGTTTCTGGAGCCCCCAATGGTGGTCGAGGGTGGCACAAGGCGGGGCCCTCATCTAGCGATATGAAGTAAGGCTCGCGCCTGTGAAGGTCTCCGCTTGTGACACTCTCATGTAATAATGAGTGGGGATGTACATGCCTCGGAGTCTCAGGAGTGCTGCCCTCGGGCCTCGGGGGTTCCCTCCCACGTCCTAGTGGAAGCACTTAGCTCCGCGCTGGTGAGAAGACAAGAAGACTAGACTAAACGCCGGACGCGACCATTTCCTTTTAACCTCTTTTCTGTAGCCCTGCCTTCTGGCTTTGGATCTAAGTTTGGAGTTGAATTTTCATTGGTGTGCATGGGGGTGCCTTTTCTCATTCGTGCGATTTCTTGCAATTTGGTTCCTTACCTTGATTTGGAGTTCGCACCCGCTGCCTCCCCCTCACAAGCCCCTCGCAAGAGAGGGCTGGGTATGGCGCACGCGCTGCGCACATGCCCTGCCATCGCCGACGCTTGCTTCTCGCGAGGCCCTCTCGGACGGATCGGCAGGCTCCTTAGAAATTCCCAACCTCACGGGCCAGTTCAGGACCCGTCCTGGCTAAGGTAAACCATAGCAGCAAACTCACGGCAAGGTTCACGGGCTCATGAAGATACATACCCAGCTAGCCTAAAAAATAGAGGCAGTAATCTGTTTACATGAGGGGCTTCCCCTCCCAAAATGCTCTTACAACTTCCAGGGCCGCGCCCGAGTTTTTGCATGCAGGATAAACATCAGGGAAGCACGGGTTCAAACAGACATGTCGCTCACTGCGTCCCCCAGGTCGTCTCCAGACGCGTCGCTGACGTCACTGTCGCCATCGCTGGCATCACCATCACCATCGCCAGCGCCGCCCTCGCCATCGTCGACCACGTCGCCTTCATCCACTGTCGCGTCGTCATCAGAAGCGAAGGCCCTGACTAGCGCATCCACATTGTCTTCCACCCATCACGCCAGATCGCCCTGGATGGCCTCTGGCGGGGGGCAATGGTGGCGTCAAAATCAAAGTTGGGGTAGGTGTTCTGGAGGTGGCTGAAGACGCAGGAGAACGCGCACCTGAGAAGGCCATGAAACCTCTCTTCAACAAGCTGGTGAGCCCTGTCGGATCTGTTCTCCAGACGTGTCACCACATCGGTGAAGAAGCAAAGGTGACTGGCATAATCATTCGCATGGGGATGAGGGGCATTTTCATCACAGATGTAGCCCAGCGCCGTGTTGGCCCGGTTCCTGAGGTCTTGGCACATGGGGGAGTGCACGCGCTCCAACTTCCGCCCCTAAAGCACTTCCTCCCCGCTCCATTGCACGAAGGACTCGGCATTCGCGACTCGCTGCTGAAGAGAAAGCAGCTCGTCACGAGCGGAGGCCAGCTGTAACGCCCCAGATGTAACTTGCCATATTTGTAATCCAACTCTTGCCATTTCCGGCTATGTGTTATGATATTCCCTCCGTGGTTGGGTTCTCTCCGTTTTGCATTTTGGTCATGTCATGCATTTCATATCATGTCATCATGTGCATCGCATTCGCATACGTGTTCGTCTCATAAATTCGAGCATCTTTCCCGTTGTCCGTTTTGCAATCCGGCGCTCCTATGTCTCCCGGCGTCCCCTTTTACATTTCTTCGTGAGCGGGTATTAAACATTCTCGGAATGGACCGAGGCTTGACATGTGGCCTCGGTATAGCACCGGTAGACCGCCTGTCAAGTTTTGGGTCAATCGGAGTTCGTTTGGTACTCCAATGGTTAACCGGGTAACCGTGAAGGCCTCGTGTGTGTTGCAGCCCAACACCCCTTCAAAACAGCCCAATAACCCATCTAAGTCACTCCCATGTCCTCTGCCGTTCGATCACGATCGCGTGGCCGAAAACCGTGCTCAATTTGGAGCTCCCTAGCTCCTTCTACCTATAAAAAGGCCATCTCCTCCGCGATCGCCTCGCCGCCGCCGGACGTGTCCAACTCCGCGCCGGACGGATTCCGCCGCCGCCCGCGGCCAATCGGCGCCTGCCACGTGGCCGCCCCACCCGCCGGCCACCGCGTGCCCGCCCGCGGCCCGCTCGGCCCGGGGTAGGCCCCCGCGGGAACAGGCCGCCGCCGTCCGCTCCGCCCTCCTCCTCGCGCCCCGCCGCCTGGGCTGTGCGCCGCCGCCTCCCGCGATCGCCGGCCGGCGCCGCCTCGCCCCGCCGCCGACTGCCGCCGCCTCCGCCCGCTCCTCGCCGCACCGCGCCGTCCCCGCTCGCCGCCGCACCCGTCGCCGGCGCCGGATCCGCCAGGTCCGGCCGGCCCTCGCCTTGCCGCCACCTCCCTCGCCCTCTCCGGCGAGCTCCGGTCCCGCCTCGGCTTCCGCGCGACGAACCCTAGATCTGAAATCGGAGGTCGAATTTCTCTAAGTCCTCATGATTTTGCATCATCATCGCATGTTCATCGTGCCGTAACTTTGCATCCGTAGCTCCGTTTCGCGCGTATAATATGTCACATTGTTCGCCTCGAAGAGTGCATCATTTCGTTCCATTGTATGATTTTCATTTGATGACATCTTGATGCCAGAAATGCTGTTAGAAGAGGGCTAGTTGATGTTAGTTGCTGGATCTTATCTGATTATGCACTTTTGTCATTTTTGCCATGATTGATGTGTACCTCCTATGAAGTTGAGTCCTACATGAGTTTTGTAATATGCCATGTTACCTATCCAGAGGATTTTCCCATGTATTTTTGTGATCTATGTGGTGACTAGCACAAGCATGCAAACTAGGTATCTTGATGTTGCTGATTTCAGAGACTTAGTGATTCCGACTGCTGTTATTTGTATGCCATGTGTTCATGTTGTTTCTGAGAGATCTATGCATAATTTGAGCATGATCAGTAAGCGAGTTTTGGACTTGAGTATTTGCTCTATCCATCCGTGCCTTTGTTTGCAATTATGGTGTGCCATAGCTTGAGTCAGTCTAGCTCTACTTTTGCTTCAAAATGTTGCTGGCAGATTGTTTACATGTTATTCGATTTTGCCAAGCTTGGTGTAGTTGATCCTTGCATGATGTGATGTTGTTCTTGCCATGTCTAGTCACTATGCCATCTCTTTTTGATGTATGTATGCTTATTTTATCATGAAATGCTCTGTAGTGAGTGCATCGAGCTCACGAACATGCCTAGTCGTTATTAGTCTGAAACCTGTAACGAAACTTGCTTATTTGACATGGGCGTAATCATATTTTATGATCCCTTTTGGCTTATGGTCAGTAAGAGACTTTTGTCAAGTGCTATGAGTAGATTCATGCCGTGCCTTTCTTTGCTATGTTCTGGACCTGTAGCATGTTGTTTCGTTGCTCTGAACATGTCATCCTGATGTTAGTTTCTGCTTTGTTGATATTTTCACTAAGTCTGTGAACCTGTTATCTTTTGCACTTTTGCCATGCTCGTTTGGACCCGTTATGATGTGATTTAGCCATAGCTCAGTGTTCATCTTTTATGCTTTGTTGATATGTTTGGGTGCAGTAGCTTAATTTCTCGTTGCTTGCTAAGTAGCATCATGCTGTTTATGGCAGATTCGTGTCATTCTTGTATTGCTTGCCATTTGCAAACCGTGCATCCGATTCCGGTGAACTTTATATCGATTTCAACCGAAATCACCTCACCTATCCAGTGGCATGCTTGGTTTATCAAGATTATGCCCTGTTCTTCCTTGTCCCTCCGGAGCATGCATACACATTGCATATCACCTCCCGCATATCATTGCCATGTTTTGCATCATGTTGCTTGCGCATTGCATCGTGGTTGATATTGGTTCCTTTGCTTGTTCTCTTGTCTTGGGTAGAGCCGGGAGACGAGTACGTTAACGAGGATTCCGTTGAGAACGCTTTCGAGGACCAAGCTTTCGACAACTCTGAGACTCTTGCAGGCAAGATGACCATACCCTCGAAATCACTTCTATCTTTGCTTGCTAGATTGCTCGCTCTTTTGCTATGCCCATTCTGCGATACCTACCACTTGCTATATCATGCCACCCATATTGCCATGTCAGCCCCTAACCCTCCATGTCCTAGCAAACCGTTGATTGGCTATGTTACTGCTTTGCTCAGCCCCTCTTATAGCGTTGCTAGCTGCAGGTGAAGATGAAGTTTGTTCTTTGTTGGAACATGATCTTGTTGTTCCTTGTTGGAACATGTTTACTTGTTGGGATATCACAATACCTCTTATTTAATTAATGCATCTATATACTTGGTAAAGGGTGCAAGGCTCGGCCTTATGCCTGGTGTTTTGTTCCACTCTTGCCACCCTAGTTTCCGTCATACCGGTGTTATGTTCCCGGAGTTTGTGTTCCTTACACGGTTGGGTGATTTATGGGACCCCCTTGACAGTTCGCTTTGAATAAGACTCTTCCAGCAAGGGTCATCTTTATTTTAAACCCCCGGGCCAGTTCTCCTTCGATTGCTGGTCCAAACTAGAGCCCTTTGCAGCGCCACCTCGGGGCAACTCGAGGGCTGGTTTTAGTTGTACGGACTGCTCATCCGGATGTGCCCTGAGACCGAGATATGTGCAGCTCCTAACAGGATTTGTCGGCACAATCGGGCGGCTTTGCTGGACTTGTTTTATTGCTGTTGAAATGTCTTGTAGTCCGGGATTCCGAGATTGATCGGGTCTTCCCGGTAGAAGGTATATCCTTCGTTGACCGTGAGAGCTTATCATGGGCTAAGTTGGGACACCCCTGCAGGGTATTATCTTTCGAAAGCCGTGCCCGCGGTTATGAGGCAGATGGGAATTTGTTGATGTCCGGTTGTAGAAAACCCGAAGTTGACCTTAACTAAAACACATCAACCGCGTGTGTAACCGTGATGGTCTCTTCTCGGCGGGGTCCGGGAAGTGAACACGGTGTTGGAGTAATGTCTGACGTAGGTCGTTTCAGGATCACTTCTTGATCACTTCTAGCTTCTCGACCGTGCTTTGCCTTCTCTTTTCTCGCTCTCTTTTGCGCTGTAGCCACCATATGCTAGTCGCTTGCTGCCGCTCCACCTCACTATCCTTTTCCTACCTATAAGCTTAAATAGTCTTGATCTCGCGGGTGTGAGATTGCTGAGTCCCCGTGACTCACAGATATTATCACAACAGTTGCAGGTTCCGACGATGTCAGTGCAGATGACGCGACCGAGCTCACTTGGGAGTTCGACGAGGAACGTGGCCGTTACTATGTTTCTTTTCCAGATGATCAGTAGTGGAGCCCAGTTGGGTGATCCGGGGATCTGTTTAGCATTTGGGGTAGTCTTCTTTCATTTTGGTATCGTAGTCGGACCTTGAGTGTAATCTGTATGATGGATGTTATTTATGTACTTGTGTGAAGTGGCGATTGTAAGCCAACTATGTATCTTTCCCCTTTATTTAGTACATGGATTGTGTGAAGATTACCTCACTTGCGACATTGCTTTCAATGCGGTTATGCCTCTAAGTCGTGCCTCGACACGTGGGAGATATAGCCACATCGAGGGCGTTACACCAGCTCGGCCTGCGCCGTGACCAGGGCAGCTGCGGCGGCTTTCTCATGTTGCTCCACCTCGGCCAACTCTGCCCTGAGGGCAGTGGTCCGGCCCTGATGACTGCCACAAATGCCAATGCTCAGATTCTGATTCAGCTCTTGCAAGATCACAACCAAGGGCAAGCTAATCAAGAGAATCAAGGCCAAGGAAACTATCAGCCGCATTTCGCTTCACTGAACCAGTTCCTTGCTAATCAGCCAAAGACCTTCAGCTACTGTGTTGAGGCCACAGACGCAGATGATTGGCTCGTGGACATCAGCAAGCATTTCGAGTGTAGCAATGTCAGACCTGAGGACTTTGTCAAGTTTGCCTCTTTTCAACTCAAAGATCAAGCTGCTGAGTGGTTCCAGCAATACAAAGATTCCAGAGGAGGTCGTGTGATCACTTGGGATGATTTCCGTCGTGACTTCAAAGCGCACCACATTCCAGAAAGTGTTGTTGAGCTTAAGCATGAGGAATTCCGCAATCTCAAGCAAGGCACCATGTCTGTCTATCAATACAACACTCAGTTCCATAAGCTCTCTCGTTTTGCAAGGAAAGACATTCCTGATGAGAAGAGTATGATCTACCAGTTCAGGCGTGGTCTCAGAGAAGATCTGCAACTTGCTCTCGTGCTTTTCGAGCCATTAAAGTATGATGAATTCTACAACATGGCACTGAAACAAGAAGCTGCTCAGCTCAAGTGTGAGGCATCTAAGAAGAGAGTCAGAGACGCAGCCCAGTCTTCTTCTTCTTCACTTGTGGCAGCTAAGCAACAGAAGTTCTGGTTGCCTCCTCCTCCTCCTCCGTTCCGTCAGCCTTATCAGCAGAAGAACTCAAGTGGTCGTGGATCTTCCCACCCACCCAACCCGCAGAATCAAGCTCCAAGGCCAAGTGCTCCTTACCATCGTCCGCTCTCAGAGGTGACTTGTAACAAATGTCAGCAGAAGGGTCACTATGCGAACAAGTGCTTCAACGAAAGGCGCCTTCCGCCTCCTCCTCCTGTGAAATCTTCCAGCAATGCAGTGGTCAAGCATAATCCTAAGTCTGCAAAGGTGAACATGATGAATGCAGCTCAAGCAGAGGATTCTTCTGAAGTGATCATGGGTAATCTTCCTGTTAATGATATTCCTGCCAAAGTCTTGTTTGATACTGGTGCATCACATTGCTTCATCTCAAGACCTTTTGCATCTAAGCATGATTTTGTTACTCAAGTTTTGCCGGGACCTTTGTCTATTGTGTCCCCGGGTAAGCAATTGACTTCTCGAGTTTCGGTTTCGGATGTTTCCATCAAGATGGGCGACTATAAATTTCTATCTTCTCCAATGGTGCTTGCTGACTCTGATATTGATCTTATTCTCGGGATGGACTGGCTTTCTAAGCACAAGGCTCAGCTTGAGTGTGCTGCCAGGGAAATCAAATTGACTCACTCTTCTAATGATGTGATCCTCTATGCTTCTCGTGATGATACCATTCGGTTGTTTTCTCTCAATGAGAATGATGAATTGGAGGCTATCTCTCAGATTCCAGTCGTTTGTGAGTGCCAAGATGTTTTTCCAGAAGAGCTTCCGGGTATGCCTCCCCGCAGGCCAGTTGAATTCGTTATTGATCTTGAGCCTGGCACGGAACCCGTTTGCAAGCGTCCTTACAAGCTTGGACCAGATGAGCTCACGGAATTGAAGATTCAACTCGATAAACAAGAACGTCTGGGTCTGATCAGACCGAGTTCTTCTCCGTGGGGTTGTGGTGTTCTTTTTGTCAAGAAGAAGGATGGCACGGACCGACTTTGCGTCGATTACCGTCCATTGAACAAGAAGACTATCAAGAACAAGTACCCACTTCCCAACATCAATGAGCTATTTGAGCAAATCAAAGGTGCTAAGGTGTTCTCCAAGCTTGACCTTCGTATGGGTTATCACCAGATTCGCATTCGTGAAGAAGATATTCCCAAGACAGCATTCAGAACAAGCTTTGGTTCTTATGAATATACTGTCATGTCTTTCGGCCTCGTCAATGCTCCTCCATATTTCACTCGCTTGATGAATTTCATCTTCAACCCCTACATCAACGAATTTGTCTTGGTCTATCTCGATGATATTTTAGTTTTCTCCAAGAATAAGAAGGATCATGCCAAACATTTGCGATTGGTGCTCGACAAGCTCAGAGAGTATCAATTATATGCGAAGTTCTCCAAATGTGAATTCTGGCTTGATGAAGTTCTTTATCTTGGCCATATCATCTCTGCCAAGGGCATTGCTATTAATCCAGAGAGGGTGTCTGCAGTTTTGAATTGGCAACCCCCTCAGAATGTCAAGCAGCTTCGCAGTTTTCTTGGACTTGCAAGCTATTGCAGAAGATTCGTTGAGAATTTCTCCAAGATTGCAAAGCCTCTTTCCAACCTCCTCCAGAAGCATGTGAAGTATGTCTGGTCTCCTGAGTGTGACGTTGCTTTCAACACTCTCAAAGAGAAACTCGTCACTGCTCCAGTTCTGACTCCTCCTGATGAATCCAAGCCTTATGAAGTATTCTGTGATGCTTCTCTTCAGGGCCTCGGTGCTGTGTTAATGCAAGAGAAGAAGGTTGTTGCCTATACCTCTCGCCAGTTGAAGCCCAATGAAAGGAACTACCCCACTCACGATCTTGAGTTGGCGGCAGTTGTCCACGCACTAATAACATGGAGACATCTCTTGTTGGGAAGGAAGGTGGACATCTTCACCGATCACAAGAGCCTCAAGTATATCTTCACTCAGCCTCACCTCAACCTCAGGCAAACTCGATGGGTCGAAATGATTCAAGAGTATAATCCGAGTATTGAATACACTCCAGGCAAGGCTAATGTGATTGCAGACGCTTTGAGCAGAAAGGCTTACTGCAACAGCTTAATCCTCAAGCCCTTTCAATCGGATCTTGGTGAAGCTTTCCGCAAGTTGAATCTTCAAGTTGTTCCTCAAGGTTTTCTTGCCAACCTCATCGTCTCTCCTACTTTGGAAGATCAAATTCGGGAGGCTCAATTGTTGGATACCATGGTGAAGAAGGTGAAACGTGGTATTGAAAAGAGCATTTCCAAATACAAGTGCTATCGAGTTGATGACAGAGATACCCTTTTCTTCGAGGACCGGATCGTGGTTCCAAAGGGTGATCTTCGTAAAGTCATTATGAACGAAGCGCACAATTCTCTCCTGTCTATTCATCCTGGAAGTACAAAGATGTACCATGACCTCAAGCAGTCGTATTGGTGGACTCGAATGAAGCGTGAGATTGCTCAATTCGTGAACGAGTGTGATGTCTGCAGAAGGGTGAAAGCAGAACACCAACGACCAGCTGGGCTTCTCCAACCTCTTGCTATTCCTGAATGGAAGTTTGATCATATCGAAATGGACTTCGTGACTGGTTTTCCTAAGTCCAAGCGTGGAAATGATGCTATCTTCGTCGTCATCGACAAGCTCACCAAAGTGGCTCATTTTCTTCCTATCAAAGAGTCTATCACAGCAGCGCAGCTGGCAGAGCTCTACACCTCCAGAATTGTCTCTTTGCACGGCATTCCGCAATTGATCTCTTCAGACCGTGGCAGCATCTTTACCTCCAAATTTTGAGATTCTTTTCAGTCGGCCATGGGCACCAATATTCGTTTCAGCACAGCTTTCCACCCTCAGACTAGTGGACAAGTCGAGCGTGTCAACCAAATTCTTGAAGATATGCTCAGAGCCTGTGTTATCTCTTTCGGCATGAAGTGGGAGGATTGTCTTCCTTACGCTGAATTCTCGTACAACAACAGTTTTCAAGCCAGCTCGGGCAAAGCCCCATTCGAGTTTCTCTATGGCAGGAAGTGCCGTACTCCTCTCAACTGGTCTGAAACCGGTGAACGCCAATTGCTCGGCAATGATTTGATCTCAGAGGCCGAGGCTATGTGCAAGGTGATTCTTGAGAACCTCAAAGCCGCGCAATCGCGCCAGAAGAGCTATTACGATAGCAAACATCATGATGTGGCATTCGAGATCGGAGACCATGTCTACCTCCGTGTCTCGCCAATGAAAGGAACTCGTCGCTTCGGTATCAAGGGGAAACTTGCTCCCAGATACGTCGGTCCCTTCAAGATCATCGGGAAACGAGGCGATCTAGCCTATCAACTTGAGCTTCCCTCCAACTTTGCAAATGTGCACGATGTCTTCCACGTGTCACAACTTCGCAAGTGCTTCAAGACGCCTGAGCGCACCATCAACTTCGAAGAGATTGATCTTCAAGAAGTTTGTCCTATCATGAGCATCCAGTTGCCATTCTTGAGACAACTGAGCGCAAGACTCGCAACAAGTCAATCAAATTCCTCAAAGTGAAATGGTCACATCATTCAGACCGAGAGGCCACCTGGGAGCGTGAAGACCACCTACGTTCCGAGTATCCGGAGTACTTTCAGTCCTAGATCTCGGGACGAGATCCTCTCGTAGTGGTGGTGTGCTGTAACGCCCCAGATTTAACTTGCCATATTTGTAATCCAACTCTTGCCATTTCCGGCTATGTGTTATGATATTCCCTCCGTGGTTGGGTTCTCTCCGTTTTGGATTTTGGTCATGTCATGCATTTCATATCATGTCATCATGTGCATCGCATTCGCATACGTGTTCGTCTCATAAATCCGAGCATCTTTCCCGTTGTCCGTTTTGCAATCCGGCGCTCCTATGTCTCCCGGCGTCCCCTTTTACATTTCTTCATGAGCGGGTATTAAACATTCTCGGAATGGACCGAGGCTTGACATGTGGCCTCGGTATAGCACCGGTAGACCGCCTGTCAAGTTTCGGGTCAATCGGAGTTCGTTTGGTACTCCAACGGTTAACCGGGTAACCGTGAAGGCCTCGTGTGTGTTGCAGCCCAACACCCCTTCAAAACAGCCCAATAACCCATCTAAGTCACTCCCATGTCCTCCGCCGTTCGATCACGATCGCGTGGCCGAAAACCGTGCTCAATTTGGAGCTCCCTAGCTCCTTCTACCTATAAAAAGGCCATCTCCTCCGCGATCGCCTCGCCGCCGCCGGACGTGTCCAACTCCGCGCCAGACGGATTCCGCCGCCGCCCGCGGCCAATCGGCGCCTGCCACGTGGCCGCCCCGCCCGCCGGCCACCGCGCGCCCGCCCGCGGCCCGCTCGGCCCGGGGTAGGCCCCCGCGGGCCCAGGCCGCCGCCGTCCGCTCCGCCCTCCTCCTCGCGCCCCGCCGCCTGGGCTGTGCGCCGCCGCCTCCCGCGGTCGCCGGCCGGCGCCGCCTCGCCCTGCCGCCGCCTCCGCCCGCTCCTCGCCGCACCGCGCCGCCCCCGCGCCGTCCCCGCGCGTCGCCGCACCCGTCGTCGGCGCCGGATCCGCCAGGTCCGGCCGGCCCTCGCCTCGCAGCCTCCTCCCTCGCCCTCTCCGGCGAGCTCCGGTCCCGCCTCGGCTTCCGCGCGACGAACCCTAGATCTGAAATCGGAGGTCGAATTTCTCTAAGTCCTCATGATATTGCATCATCATCGCATGTTCATCGTGCCGTAACTTTGCATCCGTGGCTCCGTTTCGCGCGTATAATATGTCAAATTGTTCGCCTCGAAGAGTGCATCATTTTGTTCCATTGCATCATTTTCATTTGAGGTAATCTTGATGCCCGAAATGCTGTTAGAAGAGGGCTAGTTGATGTTAGTTGCTGGATCTTATCTGATTATGCACTTTTGTCATTTTTGCCATGATTGATGTGTACCTCCTATGAAGTTGAGTCCTACATGAGTTTTGTAATATGCCATGTTACCTATCCAGAGGATTTTTCCATGTATTTTTGTGATCTATGTGGTGACTAGCACAAGCTTGCAAACTAGGTATCTTGATGTTGCTGATTTCAGAGACTTAGTGATTCCACCAAGTCCCTGACTGCTGTTATTTTTATGCCATGTGTTCATGTTGTTTCTGAGCGATCTATGCATAATTTGAGCATGATCAGTAAGGGAGTTTTGGACTTGAGTATTTTTCTCTATCCATCCGTGCCTTTGTTTGCAATTATGGAGTGCCATAGCTTGAGTCAATCGAGCTCTACTTTTGCTTCAAAATGTTGCTGGCAGATTGTTTATATGTTATTCGATTTTGCCAAGCTTGGTGTAGTTGATCCTTGCATGATGTGATGTTGTTCTTGCCATGTCTAGTCACTATGCCATGTCTTTTTGATGTATGTATGCTTAGTTTATCACGAACATGCCTAGTCGTTATTAGTTTCTGCCATGTCTAGTTTTCTACTAACTCTGAAACCTGTAACAAAACTTGCTTATTTGACATGGGTGTAATCATATTTTATGATCCCTTTTGGCTTATGGTCAGTAAGAGACTTTTGTCAAGTGCTATGAGTAGATTCATGCCGTGCCTTTCTTTGCTATGTTCTGGACCTGTAGCATGTTGTTTCGTTGCTCTGAACATGTCATCCTGATGTTAGTTTCTGCTTTGTTGATATTTTCACTAAGTCTGTGAACCTGTTATCTTTTGCACTTTTGCCATGCTCGTTTGGACCCGTTATGATGTGATTTAGCCGTAGCTCAGTGTTCATCTTTTATCGTGCATCTTGTGTAGATTACTTTCATAGGCTTTGTTGATATGTTTGGGTGCAGTAGCTTAATTTCTCGTTGCTTGCTAAGTAGCATCATGCTGTTTATGGCAGATTCGTGTCATTCTTGTATTGCTTGCCATTTGCAAACCGTGCATCCGATTCCGGTGAACTTTATATCGATTTCAACCGAAATCACCTCACCTATCCAGTGGCATGGTTGGTTTATCAAGATTATGCCCTGTTCTTCCTTGTCCCTCCGGAGCATGCATACGCATTGCATATCACCTCTCGCATATCATTGCCATGTTTTGCATCATGTTGCTTGCGCATTGCATCGTGGTTGATATTGGTTCCTTTGCTTGTTCTCTTGTCTTGGGTAGAGCCGGGAGACGAGTACGTGAACGAGGATTCCGTTGAGAACGCTTTCGAGGACCAAGCTTTCGACAACTCTGAGACTCTTGCAGGCAAGATGACCATACCCCCGAAATCACTTCTATCTTTGCTTGCTAGATTGCTCGCTCTTTTGCTATGCCCATGCTGCGATACCTACCACTTGCTATATCATGCCACCCATATTGCCATGTCAGCCCCTAACCATCCATGTCCTAGCAAACCGTTGATTGGCTATGTTACTGCTTTGCTCAGCCCCTCTTATAGCGTTGCTAGCTGCAGGTGAAGATGAAGTTTGTTCCTTGTTGGAACATGATCTTGTTGTTCCTTGTTGGAACATGTTTACTTGTTGGGATATCACAATACCTCTTATTTAATTAATGCATCTATATACTTGGTAAAGGGTGGAAGGCTCGGCCTTATGCCTGGTGTTTTGTTCCACTCTTGCCACCCTAGTTTCCGTCATACCGGTGTTATGTTCCGGGAGTTTGCGTTGCTTACACGGTTGGGTGATTTATGGGACCCCCTTGACAGTTCGCTTTGAATAAGACTCTTCCAGCAAGGCCCAACATTGGTTTTACCATTCGCCACCTAGCCTTTTTTCCCTTGGGTTCTGCAGACTCAAGGGTCATCTTTATTTAAACCCCCGGGCCAGTTCTCCTTCGATTGCTGGTCCAAACTAGAGCCCTTTGCAGCGCCACCTCGGGGCAACTCGAGGGCTGGTTTTAGTTGTACGGACTGCTCATCCGGATGTGCCCTGAGACCGAGATATGTGCAGCTCCTATCAGGATTTGTTGGCACAATCGGGCGGCTTTGCTGGACTTGTTTTATTGCTGTTGAAATGTCTTGTAGTCCGGGATTCCGAGATTGATCGGGTCTTCCCGGTAGAAGGTATATCCTTCGTTGACCGTGAGAGCTTATCATGGGCTAAGTTGGGACACCCCTGCAGGGTATTATCTTTCGAAAGCCGTGCCCGCGGTTATGAGGCAGATGGGAATTTGTTGATGTTCGGTTGTAGAAAACTCGAAGTTGACCTTAACTAAAACACATCAACCGCGTGTGTAACCGTGATGGTATCTTCTCGGTGGGGTCTGGGAAGTGAACACGGTGTTGGAGTAATGTCTGACGTAGGTCGTTTCAGGATCACTTCTTGATCACTTCTAGCTTCTCGACCGTGCTTTGCCTTCTCTTTTCTCGCTCTCTTTTGCGCTGTAGCCACCATATGCTAGTCGCTTGCTGCAGCTCCACCTCACTATCCTTTTCCTACCTATAAGCTTAAATAGTCTTGATCTCGCGGGTGTGAGATTGCTGAGTCCCCGTGACTCACAGATATTATTACAACAGTTGCAGGTTCCGACGATGTCAGTGCAGATGACGCGACCGAGCTCACTTGGGAGTTCGACGAGGAACGTGGCCGTTACCATGTTTCTTTTCCAGATGATCAGTAGTGGAGCCCAGTTGGGTGATCCGGGGATCTGTTTAGCATTTGGGGTAGTCTTCTTTCATTTTGGTACCGTAGTCGGACCTTGAGTGTAATCTGTATGATGGATGTTATTTATGTACTTGTGTGAAGTGGCGATTGTAAGCCAACTATGTATCTTTCCCCTTTATTTAGTACATGGATTGTGTGAAGATTACCTCACTTGCGACATTGCTTTCAATGCGGTTATGCCTCTAAGTCGTGCCTCGACACGTGGGAGATATATCCGCATCGAGGGCGTTACACCAGCTCGGCCTGCGCCGTGACCAGGGCAGCTGCGGTGGCTTTCTCATGTTGCTCCACCTCGGCCAACTCTGCCCTGAGGGCAGTGGTCCGGCCCACGGCTTCGGCTTCCACAAGATCCAGCTTCAGGTCGTACCTGCCGACAAGATCCGCGCACGCCTCGGCCACCCTGCTGTCGACATCCTTCGGTATCCTGGCCCTGCGCCCATTAGCGGCATCCTCCGCTTGGGCAACCTGGCGCTCCCTCGTCTCCAGCATCTCAAGCTCAAGGCTGCTCTCCACGGCTTCCCGCGCCAGCGCTTCCTCACACCTCAGGATCTCTTCCTCCTCGGCAGGCGCCCCCCTCGTTCACGCAAGGGAGGCCTTGCGCGCTTCCACTTGCTCCTCCAAGGAGGCGCTCCAAGCTTGGATCTCCCACGTGCGTTTCTTTGTGACCTCACAACGACGGTCAGCTTCCCGGGCCTCTTCCAGGGCCCGAGTGCAGGCCTCACGCGAGGCCTCAAGAGACACCTCGGCCTTCGCATTATCAAGCTCGCGCTGGTGGCGCCTGAGGTTGATGGCCACCATCAGCTTATGCCACTCCTCCATCAGCCGAAGACCCTCGACCTTGAGGTGCACGTCTACATCGACAAGTTCTCCGCCGAGCCGGCTCATCACGCCCATTGCCTCCTGAAAAAGCTCGTGGCGAATGACACTCTGTTGGTGCGCAAGCTCAAGCGCGACCGATCCCGTCCTCCATGGCGGGGATTGCAGACGGGACCCGGAGCGGCTCGCCCCCTTTTAGCAGGGGCTGGCACCCCTGATCACCAACTGGGCTTCGACGGGAGCCCGATCGAGTCGAGGCTCGCTACTCGAAGAGGAAGCCAAGACTGAAGCCATCCAGCCACAACCATAGGAGGATCCCTTGGCACGCTCGCCGCACCTCCGGCAAGGCCACGAAGAAGAGACGACAGGAGCGAGGGTTCGAGATGCCAAGCTGGCGTGTCTGTCTCTCCGTTCGACCTCACGCCAGGGGCGACATGCTGGCTCGGGGTGCTCAAGGCTAGCGCGAGACTCGAGGCAGTAGGAGGCTGCTTCCTGAGAGGCAGGGATCCTGAAAAGCCATCGTCAGGAAGGGAAGCGGCACTCAACGGATCACAAAGATAAGGTACTTACTCATCTATGGCGATGTACTTCCTCTGTTTCAATGGCCGGAGGGCACCACTGCTGCATCTTGGGGACCCCTTCCTCTCGCGGAGTACTTCGAAGTCCACACAGAGCCTGCCAAAGCACTGGACGTGGCGGCCAGCACAGGGCGTGACTGGAGAAGTGCCCAAGGAGACGACCTTAGGGGCGCCAAGCTGGGAAGAGTTGTCGGGCTCTGCCTCCCAACGGCTCGCGATGGCCTCGGGAACTTCGGCCTCAGGAGCAGCGGGTTGCGTCGCCCCTTCAACTGCTTCCCATGGTGAGGGTTGCGGGTTCCCGAGGATGGCGCCTCGGGAGCCTCGGGCAGCGTCGGCGCCTCGGCACCCGCACACTTGACCTCCAGCGGCACTTGCCCCCCTGCATCCACCCTTGGGGCAAGTTCGGTGTCGGCGACAAGGAGAGGAACCATGGTGATGGGATTCTCATGAGGCCCCACAAGGCTGACTGGAAGTAGCCCCCATTCATCGAAGGGGGCATCTGCCCAGCGAACTCCACCCTGTTCGAGCAGCTGTACAAGAGACAACTCTCCTGCGGAAAATCGCCTGGCGAGGGGTCACTGGCCAAGACTTCGAGCATCGTTCTTCGTGCCTCGGCCGGGAGCCCCGACTCCTGAAGCCTCATGTGATCTTGGTCACCGGTCATGGCCCACATTGGTTGGGAATGTCGCTGGAGTAGGGCGATGCGGCGTCGGAGGAACTCCTTCATCACCTGGGGCTCGGTCACACCAAGGTCCTTCATCCTCCTCAACCGGAGCCAGACGAAGGCAAGACAGGAGCTCACGAGCTCCTCGTGACCCCAGCCGGAGCTGGGGACGGCGGGTGACGACAGAGGCAAGAGCAGGGGGCAGAGCACTCCGACATCAACAATACACCCACCGCCTCCGGAACTCGCTCATTGACGGCGGGAGTTCAAAGTCAACCCCTGAGCTGGCAGTCGCCGCCACGGCCTGGAAGCTCAGGCACCCTAAGCACTGCTGGGGGTCGGTCAGGTGCAGCGAGAAGAAATGGCAAAAGAGGGCCACGAAAGGGGCAATGCCTACCATGGCCTTGTAGACAAAGGCGAAGATGAGAAGGGCGACGGATTGGGGATCAAGGTGCAACATATGGATCTGATAATGGGAGAGCACGACGTTGAAGAAGGCGGAGAAGGGAGGAACCAGGCCTGCCCACAAGGCATCAACGAAGAACTGGACCTCAGTGGTTGTCCTATCGATAGTTGCTCGGGACGCAGGCCAGGCCACCGTCCCTCCCCATTCATTGAAGCTGGTAGCGAGCGCAGGGTGGACCTTGTCCATGGCCTCCTGATTGAGCACCCATGATCGGCCGATGGCGGGCTCAACGGCCATAGGCGAGCAGGCCGAGGATGGGGGCTTCTTCCCTTTCTCCGTTCGGTTCGGCGCCATGGCGGTGGAGAGGACTGAGCTCGGGTCGTATTGAAAGAGGAAGCTGAGGTTTGAAGAAGCGGAGAAGTTGGGAGGTGCATTTCCAGCAAGGGTGAAATAACTCTATAGAACGCTGTGGCCGCCTAGTCAGGCGGATATCAAGGCTGCATGGGAAAGCGGGGCCGCCCACGTCCAATCGGTCGCCACACGTCGAGCAGGGCCGCAGGCTGTTGGGGCCCGCGGCACTCCACACTTGTACTTTGGCTTTGCCTCGAAGCCAAGTCCGAGCGCGCCTTGGGTCCGGGGGCTACTATCGGCGTCCTGGGAACGGGGGTCCCCAGACTTGCCTGCCTGCGGCCCATAGCATGGTGCCGCCAGCGGCCCTGGACGACCCATCTTCAGCAACAAATACTCAAGACCCTCGCGAGGGGCCAAGCCTCGCGAGGGGGACGACACAAGACCTCCTCGGGAGCGGCCTCACCAGGCTGGCTCGTGAGGGGCGAAGAGATCAAGGCAAGGGACACCTCGCGAGGTTCCTATGACACAAGCCATGACGACTGGCGCCAGGCAGGCGCCAGTGCACGAGTGTCCTCGTTTCCTCTTTGGTGCTAAATGGGCAAGCGCAGACGAGGAGTCCCGAGGCGTCAGGCAAATGTTTCCATATCGATGCAACGAGACCAAGACCAATAGGATGGAGGTCACCGTGGAGCCGAGGACGGTGTCACCACCAGAGCCTTTGGCAGGCGAAGACCACCTTTATTCAGGATAACTTGTACTAGTTGTCTCCCTTCTAATTTGGCCGTTGTTGGATCCTTTCCCGCTCAATAATTGGGGAGAGGACCAGGGCCTCTATAAATAGGGCTAGCCACCACCATAGAGAGGGACGAATAATTGAGCTCTCCGTGAACCACACAAGTTCACCAAGCACAAGAACACCTCTCCTCAGGAGGCTGTTCTTCCCCTTGTACTGTTCATCCTCAGCCCAAGAGGCAATCCACCACACCACACTGGAGTAGGGTATTACACCACAACGGTGGACCGAACCAGTATAAATCTCCTGTCTCCTGTGTTGCGGGGTCGTTGAGCTAGGCCTTGAGATCATGGTGAGGCCGAGGGTGCGATTAGGTAGGGGGAGATCTTCGTGCACCCCCCAGCGTTCGAACCTCAAGGGTTTTGCTGGAACCCGAAATCCGACAATGGATAAGCCAGTACCTCCACCCTTTGCTTGCGCTTGTGCGGTCGTGGTGATTTCAGCGCACTTGCATCGCACACTGTTGCGCCAGTACCTCCGCCTTAATTTGCTCTTGCTTGAGCAGTTGTGGTGATTTCAACGCACTTGCATCGCACACGGTTGAGCCAGTACCTCCACCTTAATTTGCTCGCACTTGCGCGGTCATGGTGATTTCAGCACAGTTGCATCACACACGGTTGAGCCAGTACCTCCAATTTATTTTCTCGCGCTGGCGCAGGCGTGGTGATTCACATCGCACTTGTATCGCACATGGTTAAGATATTATACCCCATGTCCGTTGAGCGTCATCAGAGTATTTGCAGCAAAAAATAACATTAGAGAGGGTCAAAAGATAGCCACACCATCATGTGGCCCAAATATATATGAGTGAAAAGGGTGGTCTGTGATGTTCAAAATTCCAATGCACAACTTTGACCGCGTGGGCCGTGTCGGGGGTTGGGTGCGACATATGCCAAAGGATGGCTTATCATGGTGGGAGCAAGTAGAACGTCGTCGGTGCCCGGAAACGGGATGAGGCGTAGACACGAACGCCGGCGTACTTTACCCAGGTTCAGGGTTCTCCTGGGAGATAATACCCCTAGTCCTGCTCTGCGGGGTCTCCGCATGATCTCTAAGGTGGAAAGGGTGCAAGCTTGCTCCTCGAGCTATATGCTAGAGGTAGGAGAAGGCAAGGCCAGCCTTTTCCCTCTCTATATGATCTGGTCTATTTCTAATGGGTTCGAACCCTTTGCACGGGTGCCCTGGGGGTTTATATAGGCCTACCCCACAGGGGTACAATGGTAATCCGGATGGGCGCAGGGCCCAGCCGTCAGTCTCTTCGGTCGACGGTTTCTCCGCCGACTGGTGGGCCCCGCCGACGGGTCCGGTACGGAGCCGACATGCCGTGTCCGCCGCTTGCGGGTCTTGCCGGCAGCTGATTACTATAGCCGTGCCTCTAATGACGCAGGCTTGGTCATGGGGTCGTGGCTACAGCCCCGCCGCCTAGAGGGCGATTAGTGTAGCCACTTCCTGTCTCGTCTGGTTAATGGCACGTGGGACCCGTGGGAGGGGCTGGCCGACTCCCGAGGGCCGACTGGTGGCGCTCTCGCCATCTTTTGGGCTCTCGCTGACTGGTGGGACCCGTCATCCCTAGGTCGTACAGACAGGCCGTCGTGGGTGCAGGACTCTGCCCACAGGTGCTGATGTCAGGGCTGGCATGGTAACAGTGTTGTGCCGGACGGAAATCTTCGTGGGTACGGCGCACTGTGGCCACGCCAGCCTCTGCGAACGAGGAGGGAATGGGCTTTACTGTGGCCACTCCCCGCCCCACCCCCCTTTATGAGGGCATGGGCATCCGTTGGTGCTGTGGGCCGACTCCCCGTGGCCGGCTTCTCTGAAAGCCTCCTGATAGGAGTCGGCTTGTCTTGAACGCGCCTTCTGGACTCGGCCGTCTTCGGGTAGTCGGCTGTTCTTTCAGCCAGCCACTAGAAGGTGGCCTCTCATCTTGGCGCCATGAGGGGCGCAGTCTGCCCCGATGTATTGAAAGGTTCTGGGCCCAGGGTTAGCCTACCCGTGGCGCATTACTCCAACAATAGTCCCCGAAGCTGGTGAGGTGCCGCGGATGACCAGCCGAGGAGCCTCAGCAGTTTCTCTCTCCGGGCGCTCGAGGTCAGAACCTCGTTTGACTTCTGCTGAGCCGACTGGTAGGAGTCGGACTCGCCCAAATCTACTTACCCAATATTTCAAACGGTTCGACGGGATCCAAGTGGCGTGCTACCGAAGCTTCTAGGCCACCGCCCGTTTCGGGCCTGTCACGTGGCAACGCACGGCCGGGCCAGTCTGCCCACCCACGCGCGTGACGGGACAGGCCTTCAGGCGGGGCCCGCCGCTACGGTGCCTCGGCGCACGAGCGGATCCGCTGCGGCTGTGGCGGACGGTTGAGGTTCCCACGGAGTTACTACGCGCAGTAACTCCATGCGATAAACGTGGGGGTCGTGGGGTCGTGGCGCAGTAAATCCCACGACCGCCCCCTCGGCTTCGCAGCCCATGAGTCTATAAGTAGGGGGAGGAGGGGGAGCGGCAGAGCACGCGTGCCCCTCCTCCATGCTACTCCTCCTTCTTCTTCTTCTTCCTCGTACAACCGTGCCCTAAGCTTCGCCGAGCACTGCGGTGATCCACTCACGATGAGCTCCTCTTCCGCCGCCGCGCCCCCCTCGGTGCACTCCGACACTTGGGATGGCTCAGAGGTCCACGAAAACCACGTCGACTTCCTCCGCAAGACGCGTCGGCTCCCCGGCAAGGATTACGTGCGGGTCCGCCCTGCGCCACGGGGGAAATCTCGCCGGTGCCGCAGGAGGTCGAGCGGGCCATCTTCCTCTCGCACTGCCTGCGCGGCCTAGGCCTGCCGGCGAGCGGTTTCTTCCGCTCCTTCCTCGAGTTTTACGGCCTCCAGCTGCACCACCTTACACCCAACACGGTAGTGCTGCTGTCCGCCTTCTTCCCCATATGCGAAGGCTTCCTTGGCGTCCTCCCCACCGTCGAGCTCTGGGGGGAGTTCTTCTTCTCCAAGCTTGGCACCCAAGCCGTAGGCATGCCGGCTCAGTGCGGCGCGTTCATCGCCGTGCGGAGGTCGGGGGCCGACAACCCGTTCCCCTTCATCAAGCTGATCAAATCGGTGAAGATGTGGCAGCGGTCGTACTTCTACGTGAAGAGCATCTTCGCGAAGGGCGACTGGGTCAATCTGCCGCCCTACGTAGCCGTCCCGCCGGCTGGGAGGTAGCCCAACTGGTCGTATCGGGCCAGGACACTGGCGCTCGTAGGAGCCGGCGCCGTCTCGCGACTCCGAGTGCTGACGCAGGCGGATGTCATGACTGGGCCGGACTTGCTGGCCGCCTTCATGGCGCGCCGAGTTCTCCCGCTCCAAGGTCGCCCCCACATGATAATCTAGATGAGCGGGCATCGGGACCCGAGTCGGATGTGCACCAAGGTTATGCCCCACGAGGAGGTGGCCTACATGGTAAACTACCTTGCAGACTGCAAGCTCGTGGAGGAGTGGCAGTTCGGCAAGGAGCCATACTCGCGAACCAACCCCCCTCCCGTGGTAAGTTGTTTCCTTTTTCTCTTTTCAGCTTTCTTGACTTTTTGCTGCCGATTCCGTCTTGTCCGTTCTGACCAGTCGGCTTTGGTCAGAACCCTCTCCTCCATCCAGCAGCCGGCGCCGCGGGGCCAGCCCGCGAATTCCTCGCCGATCGGGCGAAGAGCGAGGTCGACGACCCTGATCTGGGGGCGGCGGCCTTGGAAGACGACACCGAGGGAGGAGGCGGCCCACAGCTCGGGGCCAGTCTCGAGGACTGGCCTGACGATGATGAGGAGGTCGCCCCCTGGCACCAGCCAGGAGCCGGCCAGCCCGGCGCAAGCTCTTCCGCCGCGCCGGACGCTCAAGGCGGCGCGAAGAAGCGTAGGGCCGTGCCGAGTTTGTTCGGCAGCCGGCCGAAGAAGCCCAAGAGCTCGGCCACGGCGACCGAGCGGGACGAGGCGGCCGCCAAGGCCCTCCGTTTACGCAAGGAGGTGAAGAAGCCGCCACTGGTCTCCGCGTGAGTGCTCCCACGTTTTGCCTTTATTCTTTCTTTGTAGATTTTTTCTGAGTCTCTACTTCTTTCCCTTGGTCCAGGGCTCCCGTCACACTTGAGAGGGTCGCCGCCACCTCCGTCATGGGGTCGACGGAGACGTCCACCACCACTCGGTGGGTTGACCCCGCCGCCGACCTCCGAGAGGCGACGGAGCGGAACGCGCAAGAGAAGCGCGAGGAAGAAGAGGCCGCCCGCCTGGGGAAGGCGGAGGCCTCCACCAAGAAAAAGCTGGCAGAGGCCGAGGCCGCCGTCGCGGCGGGGAGGCAGGCAGAGCAAGCCGCGCACCGCCAATCAGCAGTGTTCGTCACCCCGCTGAACTCTGCGCCACCGCGACCGGGGTTCACGGGGCAGACTAGGGAAGCCGGCAGCGAGAACCCGATCATGGCGAGGGAAGGTGGCGACGCGTCCATGCAGGACGTGGTGGTGCCGCCGCCGCCGGGAGGCGTGCAAGGCGAGCAGCCGACGGAACCGCCGGCGCCGCCGACTGAAGACGAGGTCGTGGCGGGCCTGCTTCTTCAAGTCAGCACGCCAGCGCGTTGCCGCCTTGGGAAGGTGACTTCGGCGCCGCGCCCTTTGGAAGCCGGCACCGCAAGCTCCACGATCCCAGAAGCTGAGGCAACGAGCGCCGCGCCCACTGGGTGGGTGCGAGGAGGTGGGACGGGCCCGTTGAACCAGGCGCTTCTGGACTTCCAGGCCGAGCTCCGAGTTGAGGGCGACGCCATCTAGAACTGCACCAAGGCGCACCTGGCGTCGCGGACAGCCATCCGGGTACGTCTCCTCCTTCTTGTTTTGTTTATTTTTCTTTTTTCCTCTCTGTGGGGGCGCGCCAACGCACCCACTGGGTGTTGTCCCTGAGTTTCGGGCCGGCTGCTGAGCAGGCGGCTTGGAACTCTAATCAGCGAGTTCCAAGAACTAACATTCGTCTGAAATGTTTGTCACGGGACTATCACAATCTTTGTGCGACCGCCTTCAACCGCAACGTTGAAGAGCTGGGCAAGCGGACCGCCGACTTGTCGGAGAGCCGGAGTGAGTCCTCTTTCTTCTCTGCGGGGGCGCACTGGCGCACCCGCGGGCCGTAGTCCCCGAGATTCGGGCTGACTGCTGAGCAGTCGGGCCGGATCTCCCTGGCGACCTTCTTTTTGTTGACGACTAATGCCTTCTTTCTTCTTTTTCTTCAGAGGCCAACGCCACCCCTGCAGTAGCAGCTGGGCGAGGCCAGCACCGCGCTGCGTGCCAAGGAGGAGTGCAACAAGCTGGCCGTAGTGCGCGACCTGCTGGTTGTGCAACTAGCAGAGCAGAAGGAGCTGCTCAAGAAGGCCATGGAAGAGGCGGAAGAAAAGGAGACCGCCCTCCTAGCTGAGTTCGCAAGCGAACGCTCCTCCTGGACCAACAAGGAGGCGCTGCTGACCTCCGGCTTCCATGAGAACGAGGATCTCGTCGACAGTAAGCCTCCTCATTTTCCTTTTTGAGTTAACGGCTGTTGGTCGAGCCGACTCCTAGTTTTTGACTTGTTCTTCGTTCTTTCGTCTTGGCAAACTTCTTCCCTGGGCACTTGCAGGCCGCTAATCAAACTGTCGGATTTCGGGTTCCGGCAGACCCTTGAGGTTCGAACTCTGGGGTGCGCGCGGAGATTGTGCCCTCTACCTCTCCGTCTCGCAAGGATCTAGCTACTGAAGTAACCACACAAGGGACACAGAGTTTATACTAGTTCGGGCCACCATTGTGGTGTAATACCCAACTCTAGTTTTTGGTGGGTGGATTGCCTCTTGGGCTGATGGTGGTGAACAATACAGGGAAGAACAGCCTCGCGAGGGTCTGTTCTTGGTGAGGGGGATGAACTGCTAGGAGGAGTTCAGCCGCCCTTCTCTCTCTCTCTTTCCCTCTGCTCGCCCAGATTCTTGGTGTCCCATGTCCTGGGGGTGGCTAGTCCTATTTGTAGGCAAAGGCCCTGGGCCTCTTCTCAAAAATTGAGCGGGAAGGGCGCCAACAATTGGCCATTTTGAAGGGGAACATCCAGTACACTTATCCTGACCAAAGTTGGTCCTCGCCTGCCAAAGGCCCTGTGGTGACGCCGTTCTGGGCTCCACGATGACCTCCTTCCCACCGTTGGACTGGTCTTGGTCTCGTTGCATCGAAATGGATGCCTTTGCTTGATCCTCTCGCCTGCGCTTGGCTCCTTTGCACCAAAGAGGAAAGGGAGGACACCGTGAGGGCTGGCGCCTGCCTGGCGCCCTTAGTCGTCATGGCTTGCGCCATGGGCACCTCGTGAGGTAACCGCCTTGATCTCTCCGCCTCCTCGTGAGCCAGCCTGATGAGGCCGCGCCTGAGGAAGCACCGCGTTGTCCGCCCTGCGAGGATTGGCCCCTCGCGAGGGTCTTGGGTCTTGTGTTAATGAAGATGGGCCATGCTGGGCCCCCTTTGAGCCACGCCGCAGGCCGCAGGCAGGCAAGTCTAGGGACCCCCGTTCCCAGAACGCCGACAGTAGCCCCCGGGCCCAAGGCGCGCATGGACTTGGCCACGCCGAGGAGCGAAAGGGCAAGGGCGAAGCACCGCGGGCCCTAACAGCCTGCGGCCTTGGGTGCCGCGTGGAGGTTTGATTGGACGTGGGCGTCTCCGCTTCCCCATGACGTCTTGGCAACTGCGTGAGTTGACTAGTCCCTGCATGCATAGATACGGGTCATTATTACCTACGATCGTGGTGCTCGGCGATTGGCCTTTTCCGGCTATAAGTACGGGGCCGCGTGAGCTCTGCCAGTTCGCCCCTCCCTGCTTCTCTTCTTCTTCTCCTTGGCCACTCGCCGCTCTCATGGCTCCAAAGAGGTTCTCTGCCGCAGAGAAGGGAAAGGCCAGTCGGGCAGGGCCCGACTCCCCCCCGGCCAAGCGCGGCCGGGGTCGTCCCCGCAAGCATCCCGCGGTCCCCGTTGCGGCTTCCCGTGGCCACAGGGGTGGTTCCCCGCATGGTGGCGAGCGCTCGGCTGCCAAGGGGAGGCAGGTCGTGTCCGCGCGGCCCCCCAGGCCGCGCTTTCGCTCGGCGGAGGTGCTGCCGGAGTTCGTCGTGTGGTCGGCGGACCCGACCAACACCTGGCTCCAACTCCCTCGCGTCTTCATCGGCGAGCTGCCGGCCAGCGCCCGGTGCGGCTTCTGGCTCCAGGCTGACGGTTGTTGCAGCAGGGCCTCCTGGGTTTCGCTCGTGGTCTCCCCTTCTGGAAACGGGGCCCTGACTCGCGGCTCGCAAACGTTTGCCCGCGCGCGCGGCCTGAGTCAGCGGTGCACCCTGCACTTCAAGTTTGACGATGACGGCACCCTCTATGTGAGGGTGTTTGGGGAAGATGGTCACCGCGCTGGATGCTGCCCCGAGGGCGATGACCGCGGCCAGGGGCCTCGCCCCGACGACGATGGAGGAGACAGCGCCCGCTCGGATGGCGGCGCTCGATGCTCCCCAAGGTCCACCAACTCTTCTTCAGGCGACTCCTCCAGCGGTGGCCGCAGCCAGCCCCCACGCCGTCGCGCTTGCTTGGGGGGTGGCAGCTAGTCCGCCTGTCACCGTGCCCCGGTGAAGCGCGAGAGGGAGTCCGCCTGATCCCTGGAGGCATCCCGGGTCACCTCGGCTGGCCGGAGCGAGGCGAGCCGCGCCGGGCAAGTCCTTTCTTTTCCTTTTGTTTCGTGCGTAAAAGAGAACAGCTACATGGAGCCCTGTGGGGGCGTGTTGGAAGTTATTGCTGTTAACAACTACCTTGAGTTAGCTTTCGCGCTTTTCAGCTGTGTGTCTGCACGTAAATAGTTTCCGGCCCCAGCCGTGGGGGGCGACCGACCCGGCCCTGTGTGTGTGTCACGGTGCCCGAGGGCACAGACTGGAGGGGTGCTCCCATAATGAACCCGGGTCGTGAAACCTTAGAACGAGTAGAACAGGAACCCTCGCGAGGGCGTTCGGCTGCTCCCCCTCACGAGACTTATTGCAAGAGGAATCAAAATGGGGCAGTGAAAATCAACGAAATGTAAACCAATGACGGCAATAATTTCAATAAAACTTCAACTGCGAACAAAGTGAACCAACTGCGGAAAGAAAATGAAAAAGCCGCGTCCGGCACCTAATCTAGTCTTCGACGTCTTCTCACCAGCGCGGAGCTAAGTGCTGCCACTGGGCGTGGGAGGGAGCCCCAGGGCCTGAGGCCGGCACTCCTGAGACTCCGGGGCGTGTACAGCCCCACTCATTATTACGTGAGAGTGTCACGGGCGGCGAGCTTCACAGGCTTTGGCCTTCTTCACAGGCTCGGGGCCTTTCTTCATAGGCTCAGGGCCTTTTCCAAAAAGGGTTAATCTTCACAGGCGTTCGCCTTCTTCACAGGCTCAGGGCCTTTCCCAGAAAAGGTTTAATCTTCACAGGCGTTCGCCTTCTTCACAGGCTCAGGGCCTTTCCCAGAAAGGGGTTAATCTTCACAGGCGTTCGCCTTCTTCACAGGCTCAGGGCCTTTTACGGGTAGAACCTCCGGAGGTGTTGGATGTTCCACGCGTTCTGGATCGGCTCCCCTTCCTGAGTCTCCAAGCGCACGGAGCCTGGCCTGGAAACATGAACAACCTTGAACGGGCCCTCCCACATGGGAGAGAGCTTGTGTAGCCCTCCTGGAGAGGACCCATATGAGCACGAGATCTCCTACCTCGAGGGTCCTGGGGTGGATGCTGCGGCAGTGATACCGTCGCAGCGCCTGCTGGTACCTCGCCGCTCGCAGCGCGGCTTCTCGGCGGCGTTCCTCCCCCAGCACGAGGTCCATCCCCCGCATGGCGTCCTGTTGTGCCTCATCGAACGCTAGGACCCGCGCGGAGCGATGTCTGACCTCGTGAGGGAGGACTGCTTCGGATCCGTAGACCAGGAAGAACGGGGTCTCCCCAGTTGGCTTGGTCGCGGTCGTGCGGATGGACCACAACACGGACTGGAGCTCATCGTACCAACCTCTGCCGCAGGCCTCCAGCATCTTCTTGAACGTCCTTGTCTTGAGGCCCCTCAGGACCTCCGCGTTAGCTCGTTCGGCCTGGCCGTTGCTCCGCGGGTGCGCCACCGAAGCGTAGCATATCTGCGTTCCAAGGTTAGCACAGTAAGTTTTGAAGAGGTTACTGGTGAACTGTGAACCGTTGTCTATGATGATGCGGTTCGGCACCCCGAACCGGCTCACGATGCCCCTGATGAACCTGACCGCGGAACCCGCGGGGATGGTGCGGACAGCCTGCACTTCTGCCCACTTGGTGAATTTGTCAATGGCGACGTAGAGGTAGTGGTAGCCCCCTGGCGCCCGAGGGAACGGGCCCAGAATTTCCAGCCCCCAAACTGCAAATGGCCATGAAAGGGGTATAGTGTGCAAGCCTCCTGCCGGCTGATGGATCTGTTTGGCGTGAAATTGGCAAGCCTCACAAGCCTTCACTAGCTCGACAACGTCGTTGAGTGCGGTGGGCCCATAGAACCCGCTGCGGAATGCTTTGGCGACGGGGTCCGTGATGACGAGTGATGCCCACAGTCCCCGCCGTGTATGTCCTCCAACAGTTCCTTCCCTTGCTCCCTGGAAATGTAGCGCAGGGATATGTCGTTTGGCCGCTTCTAGTAGAGCTCCCCGTCCCTGATGCAGTATGCCGTGGCTTGCCGTGCCACACGCTTCGCTTCTTCCTCCTGCTCCGGCAGGGCCCCCTGTGTTAAATAACTCCGGAGTTCCGTGATCCAGCATTCCTCCTGAGGTTCCATAGTCAGGAGCAGGCGTGCCCTTGAGGGAGGGCTGCAGGCCGGGGCTCCTGAGGCAGGTGGCTGGGGGAGTTCCTCCCGAGGCTGGGCAGTGTTTGACAACGACGGCTGGGCTGAGGGCTTGAAGAGCCGTTCTTCAAAGACGCCAGGCTCCTGAGGCAACCGCCTGGACGCCCGTCTGGCAATGTCATCGGCTTCCTGATTGGTGCCACGGGGCACATGCTTCAATTCCGGCACCCAGAACTGCTTCTCCATCCTGCGGACCTCCGCTAAATAGGCCTCCATGTGCTCATCCCTTGGTTCATACACCTTGTTGGAGAAGTTGACAAGGAGCTGTGAATCACCCTTGACGGTGAGGCGCTTCACCCCCAAAGCTGCTGCAGCCTTCAACCCCGCTATCAGACCCTCATATTCCGCTATGTTGTTCGAGACCTTTTCGCCTTGCTGGAAACATAGCTGTACGGCATAGTAGAGCTTGTCCTGAGTGGGAGATATCAGCACCGCACCTGCCCCGGCGCCGTGCCTGGAGAACGCCCCATCGAAGTACACGACCCAGCCTTCCAGTGCCTCACTTCCTGGGGAGAGGGACCGATCCTCGTTGTTCTCGAGGCCGGGTGCCTCCGTCCATTCTGCCACGAAATCTGCTAATGCTGCTACTTTGATGACCCTGGTCGTGCTAAACTCGAGCTGGAACGCCTGCAGTTCTATGTTCCACTCGGCGACCCGTCCAGCTAAATTAGGGCTCCTGAGCACTCTCTCCAAGGGGTATGATGAGACGACCTTGATGGGATGCCCTTGGAAGTAGTGACGCAGCTTGCGCGAGGCCACTAGTAGTGCGAGGAGGAGCTTCTGGGGCATGGGGTACCGTGCCCTCGCGTCCCGCAACATCGTGCTGACAAAGTAGACTGGGTGCTCAACAAGGCCGAGAGCATCAGTGTTCGCAGCGCCCTCCGGAGGCGAGGGCGCTTTGGGAGGTGATGTGGCCTCGGGAGGTTGTCCGTCCACGCGAGTGGCCTCTCCTGCTTCTGGTGCATTCTTCGACGGCTGATCCCCCTCAGCCGTAGTTACGTCTCCCGTGGGCCTTCCTTATTCCTGCCTTGCCTTGTCTCGGGCTGCTGGTGTGGCTCCGATTTGGCGCTCTTCCCTAACCGCCACCAGGGCTGCGCTGGCAGAGTAGGGAGTGGTGGCGAGGTAGAGCAGCAAGGGCTCTCGAGGGCGCGGAGCCACCATGACTGGTGGACTGGTTAGGTACCTCTTGAGATCTTAAAACACCTTATCTGCCTCTTCAGTCTATTCGAAAGGCCCCTTCTTCTTCATTAGCTGGAAGAAAGGTAGTGCTCGCTCCCCCAGCTTGGAGATGAAGCGCCCTAGCGCGGTCACGCGTCCGGTGAGCTTCTGCATTTCTCTGAGGGTTTTCGGCGGGCTCATGTCCTCGACCGCCTTGACTTTCTCCGGGTTAGCCTCGATGCCCCGATGGGACACGAGAAAGCCCAAGAGCTTGCCTGAGGGGACTCCGAACACACACTTCTCTAGGTTGAGCCGCAGGTTCACTGCGCCGAGGCTCGCAAAGGTCTCCTCCAGGTCTTGTATCAGGGTCTTGGCCTCCCGAGGTTTCACCACGATGTCGTCAACGTAAGCCGCAACATTCTTCCCGAGATGCGGGCCCAAGGTGATGTGCATCAGCCGCTGAAAGGTCGCCCCTGCGTTACGCAGCCCAAATGGCATGCATGTATAGTAGTATACCCCGCATGGGGTTAAGAAGGCAGTCTTCTCGACGTCTTCTACCGCCATCTTGATCTGGTGGTACCCAGAGAAGGCGTCCAGGAAGCAGATTAGGTCGCACTCCGCGGTGGAATCGATGATCTGATCGATGCGGGGGAGCGGGAACGGATCTTGCGGGCATGCCTTGTTGAGGTTGGTGAAGTCGACACACATGTGTTCCTTTCCCCCCTTCTTGGGCACAACGACAGGGTTGGCCAATCAGTCTGGGTATCGGACCTCGCGAATGACCCCAGCGGCCTCCAACTTGCGGGTTTCTTGGACGATGAAGGCTTGCTTCTCTGCGGACTGCCGCCTGGCTTTCTACTTCACGGGGCGCACGTTCGGGCACACATTGAGGTGGTGCTCGATGACGCTCCGGGGGATCCCTACCAACTGATCAGGCTCCCAAGCGAACACCTTCTTATTTGCGCGCAGGAACCTGATCAGAGCTTCCTCCTGCTCCGGCTCGAGGTTGGCGCCTATGGTGAAAGTGGCACTGGAGGACCCATCTTCGTCGATAGGTATCTGCTTGGTTTCTGCCTTGTCTTGTGTGAACAACTGCCTCTTCTTGGTTGGCGCAGCCCCCTTGGGTTCGGGGGTCCCCGCGTCGGCCGGCTGTGCCGAGGCCGCTGTCTTGTTGGCGAGCTTGAGTACCCGCAAGGCATCCTCGGTGTCCCCAGGCACAGTGAGGACACCGCTGCTCCCGGGCATCTTCATGAGGTTATACGCCGGGTGTGTGGTGGCCATGAACTGGGCCAGCGCCGGGTAGCCGAGGATGGCGTTGTAAGGAAGGCCGATGGGGGCGATGTCAAATTCGACCATTTCCGTGCGGAAGTTGTCGTAGGTGCCGAAGGTTACTGGGAGCCGGATCTGCCCCAAGGAGCTGGATGACCCGCCCCCGACGCCCAAGAAAGACCGAGTGGGTTGCAACCACTCCAGGGGTATGCGGAGGAGGATGAAGGTCTCAACCGAAAGCACACTGAGGCCGGGGCCGCCGTCGACAAGGGTTCTGGTGACAGCCACCTGGCAGATGGTGGGGGTGCACAACATGGGGAGCGCGCCCGAGCCAGCCAAGTTGGCGGGGTGGTCCTCTGAGCCAAAGGCCAGACCGACCTCGTGCGCCACTTGGTCCATGGGAGCCCCCTGCCGTGCGGCAACGACATCAACCCGGCAGACAAACGACTTGACGTGGCGACTTGTGGGCGGCGCCTGCGAGCCGCCCAGGAGGGCCGCGACGACCAGAGGTGTTGATGTAGCGGTGCGGTTATCTTGCCGCACAGGCAGATGCTGGGATGACGCTTGATGCTCGTTCCCCGCCAGGCCGGTGGCGGCGTTGGTGGCGAGCGACGGGGAACGACGAGGACGTCCATCAACGGGGGCCGCCTGGGCGACGCGGGCTCGACGAGCATCGGACATGGACGCGACGGTCGGAGGAGAACGAAGCGGTGGAAGACAAATTCCGGCGCACCCCTACCTGGTGCGCCGAATGTCGGATTTCGGGTTCCAGCAGACCCTTGAGGTTCGAACTCTGGGGTGACCTCTACCTCTCCGTCTCGCAAGGATCTAGCTACTAAAATAACCACACAAGGGACACAGAGTTTATACTAGTTCGGGCCACCATTGTGGTGTAATACCCAACTCTAGTTTGTGGTGGGTGGATTGCCTCTTGGGCTGATGGTGGTGAACAATACAGGGAAGAATAGCCTTGCGAGGGTCTGTTCTTGGTGAGGGGGATGAACTGCTAGGAGGAGTTCAGCCGCCCTTCTCTCTCTCTCTTGCCCTCTGCTCGCCCAGATTCTCGGTGCCCCGTGTCCTGGGGGTGGCTAGTCCTATTTGTAGGCAAAGGCCCTGGGCCTCTTCCCAAAAATTGAGCGGGAAGGGCGCAAACAATTGGCCAATTTGAAGGGGAACATCCAGTACCCTTATCCTGACCAAAGTTGGTCCTCGCCTGCCAAAGGCCCTGTGGTGACGCCGTTCTGGGCTCCACGATGACCCCACCGTTGGACTGGTCTTGGTCTCGTTGCACCAAAATGGATGCCTTTGCTTGATCCTCTCGCATGCGCTTGCCTCCTTTGCACCATAGAGGAAAGGGAGGACACCGCGAGGGCTGGCGCCCGCCTGGCGCCCTTAGTCGTCATGGCTTGCGTCATGGGCACCTCGTGAGGTACTCGCCTTGATCTCTCCGCCTCCTCGTGAGCCAGCCTGATGAGGCCGCGCCTGAGGAAGCACCGCGTTGTCCGCCCTACGAGGAATGGCCCCTTGCGAGGGTCTTGGGTCTTGTGTTGATGAAGATGGGTCGTCCTAGGCCCCCTTTGAGCCACGCCGCAGGCCGCAGGTAGGCAAGTCTGGGGACCCCCGTTCCCAGAACGCCGACACAAACCATCGAGGCGGATCGCGAGGGGCGGAGGGCGGATGGCACGGAAATCGCCGCCGACGCCCCCTGAACCCTTGATGGGCAGTTCTTGAGCATTGAGGCTCGCCTGCGGGCGGCCCACCGGATGCTTAGCCGGCTTCAGCGTGTCGGCGCCCAGGCGATCGCCGCCCTGTGGCCAGACATGCCGGCTTTGCGCACTCCCAGTCGGACTACCGACTAGCTGGAGGTTGCGGCTGGCCATCTTGAGGCTTGGAAGGGCTCCTCGGCCCTAGCTGGAGCGCGTCGGGCCTTGGAGTTCGTCAAGGCGTGGTATCCTAGGCTGGATTTAGACTGGCTAGCCACACTCCGGCTAGAGGCCCAGGCGGATCTGGCAGATGTGGAAGACGCCCTCGTCAAGCACGCGGTGTCGATCGCCGAGTACACCGACACCAGCATCTTCGTCCCCGAGCGGGCTGAAGACGGCGAGGAGGTGTCGCCGGAGAGGTTCGGGATGAACCCAGAGTACGGCGAAGACTCGGGGGAGGTGGTTGGCTCTAGTGTCGAGGAGGAAGGCGAGGCGGACGACGGAGGTGAGATGGAGGCACCAGAAGACGGAGCGGACGGCCAACCTTACCTCGACCGCGCCTCCAGCAACAAGTCGCGCCCGACCGAGCCGGCTGCCGCCGGAGGTGATCAAGGCGAGACCGACCAGCCGGCCATCCTAACAATTGGCGCCGCTGACTCCTCCGAACCCCCGAACCCATCTGCCGCTTCCTAGTCTGCCACTTTATCTTTTGTTTTTCCTGCTTAATAGTCTCGAAGAACTTGTTAATTCGCACAATTCCACCCGCGGGGTGTATTTTGAACTTCTGCTCGAAGATTCGGCCAAGGGCCTCTGCTATGTAAATATTCATCCGAGTTCTACCTCTTCTTGTTTATTGCTCCTTTGGCTTTTTCCTCTGTCGCCTTCCCTTAGTTGCCGTCTTGTCAGCCGGACAGCCGCTCTGTGGACTGTTGCTGAGTCAAGTACCTAGCTACTTTGGGAAGGCAAGTACTTAGCCGTTTAGAGTTTTCTGGCAAGTTGTATAGAAATGGCAAGCCGGCAGCTCAAGAGTCGGTTGCAAAGGGCTGGAAGCCAGTTTAAACTATGTTCATGCTTTGAGCCCTTAGCCATTTTCTGTGTGGACACCCATTCTACCTTACTCCTGCCCACCAGTCAGTCGCTCTGCGAGCTGCGGCTTCTGACAGGAGACGGCTTAAGTGCCGCACACTACTTGTCCGGCTGCAGGAAGCATTTCATAGCGCAAGTCGGCAAGTCCCCGGGCCGACTAGTCGAACCCGGTGCCAAGCAGCGTAACAACAAATAACATACTCGTAGGCATAATTCTTACCATATAGAAAAAAGAGGGCAGTCCCCGAGCTCTTCTCGAGGGGCCCGAAGTCTTGGTACTTTAATACAAAAGGTAGCGTGGTACATACTGCATCAACTGTAAAATCTTCGGAGGAGGTTTGCATTCCATGGCTGCTCCGTCTCTTTGCCGGAGTTGTCCCTCTTGCGTGCTCGGGGCTTCTGAGCGTCGATCAGGTAGTAGGAGTCGTTGCCCAACACTTTGCTGACGATGAAAGGGCCTTCCCAAGGTGCTGAGAGCTTCTGCTGGCCGGCTGTTTGCTGGATCAGCCGGAGCACAGGGTCGCCCTCTTGGAAGGATCTCGGCCTGACCATCCGGTTGTAGTACCGATGCAGGCTCTGTTGGTAGATGCTGGACCGGCTGAGTGCCAACAGCCGGCCCTCTTCCAGCTGATCGACGCCGTCTTGTCGTGCTCCTTCTGCTTCCTCCTCGGTGTACATGGTGACTCGTGGGGAGTCGAACTCTATGTCCGTTGGGATGACGGTTCGGCACCGTAGATGAGGAAGAAAGGCGTGAAGCCGGTTGACTTCTTTGGAGTTGTGCGCAGACTCCAGAGGACGGCTGGCAACTCATCGAGCCAGCAGCCAGCCGAGCGCTCCAGAGGCTCGACCAGTCGAGGCTTGATGCCAGACAGGATGAGGCCGTTTGCTCGCTCCACTTGGCCATTTGACTGCGGATGGGCAACGGACGCTAAGTCCAGTCGGATGCCCTGCGTCATGCAGAAACAGGCCAAGGCACCTTTGGCAAAATTTGTGCCGTTGTCGGTGATGATGTTGTGTGGTATGCCGTACCGAATTATGATGTCGGAGATGAATGTCACGGTAGTCGGACCATTCATCTTCTTGATCGGCTTTGCTTCTATCCACTTGGTGAACTTGTCCACCGTGACAAGTAAGTGAGTCAGACCACCTCGCGCCGTCTTGAATGGTCCCACCATGTCCAGGCCCCAAACAGCAAAGGGCTAGGCAATGGGAATAGTCTTGAGTGCAGAAGTCGGCTGATGCGGCTTGGAGCGGAACTTCTGGCACCCTTTGCATTTTTGGACCAAGTCCTTGGCGTCTTCCAAAGCAGTCGGCCAGAAGAAACCATGGCGGAAGGCTTTGGCGATGAGTGCTCTTGAAGCCGCGTGGTGGCCACACTCGCCTTGATGGATATCTTTGAGAATTGCTTAGCCTTGATCTGGCTCCACGCAGCGCTGGTAGACGCCAGTGACACTGCGCCTTACAAGCTCTCTGTTGACTATGGTGTAGGCTGTTGCTCGGCGTTGCACTTGCCAAGCTAGGGTCTCGTCAGTTGGCAGCTCTTTGCTCACAAAGAATTTGAGGATGGGCTGGGCCCATGAGGGTGCTGCGATCTCTTCGATTGTCAGAACTGCAACCTGGATGGGGATGGATGGGCCGGGAGGCGGCGGGTTGGAGTCAGCAGCCGCTTGCTAGATCGATGAAGTCCCCGAGCCGATTGGTGCAGTCCCCGGGCCGAGTTCTGATGTCTTTGGGTTGGCCGCCGCAGTCCCCGGGCCAGGCTCTGAAGTCTCCGGGCCGTCTTCAACTGCCGCGCTCCCGGAGCCGTCTGTCAGGATTCTTGTGCCTTCTGCTGGAGCTCTCGAGTCGGAGACGACTGCTTCGGGTGGAGCCGGCACAAAGATAGAGTCTGATTCTGGTGAAGGCTTGACAGACGGTTTGAGGAGGCGCTGAAGAGCGACGCTGGATGGTATTGCTTGACGGGCAGAGCCGATTCATGCCAGGGTGTCTGCTTGGTCGTTGTCGTTTCTTGGCACATGGAGAAACTCGCACCCCTCAAAATATCCACTGAGTTGCTGCACGAGGAAGCGGTAGCTCGCCATATTAGCATCTTTGGCGTCCGAGTCGCCGGACAACTGCTGGATCACCAAGTCGGAGTCACCATAGCACAGGATCCGGCGAATGCCGAGTTCTTTGGCAAGCCAGAGCCCGTGAATGAGTCCCTCGTATTCGGCGACGTTGTTGGAGGCGGCAAAATGGATTTGCAGCGCAAATTTGAGATTTTCGCCTTTGGGAGAGGTGAGGACAATGTCGGCTCCCATGCCGGTGCGCATCTTGGAGCCCTCGAAATCCATCCGCCAATGGGTGGAGTCAGGCGCTAGTGGCAGGTACTGGGTCTCGGCCTAGTCGAAGAGGAAGTCGGCCAGTGCCTGTGACTTGATGGGAGTGCGAGGCTGGTAGTAGATGGTGTAGGGGGCCAAATCTATGGCCCATTTGGCCACTCGGCCTGAAGCATCTCGGCTTCCGAAGATTTCGGCTAGTGGAGTTGTGCAGACCACAATGATTGGATGCTCTTGAAAGTAAGGCTTCAACTTCTTGGCGGCAAAGTGCACGCCGTAGCACACCTTCTTGTAGTGGGGGTAGTTTTGCTTGGAGGTCGACAGTACTTCGCTCAAGTAATACACCGGTCTCTGGACTGGTAGTGCCTTGCCTTCCTCCTTGCGCTCTACCATAATAACTGTGCTGACTACTCGGCTGGTGGCGGCGATGTATAGGAGCATGGGCTCCTTAGGAGTCGGAGCCGCCAGAACAGGCGGAGTAGTCAATATCTTTTTCAACTGGAAAAAAGCTTTGACCGCCTTGTGGTTCCACTCGAAAAAAGTGGTCTTCTTCATCAATTGGTACAGGGGGAGAGCCTTCTCGCCCAGCCGGCTGATGAGTCTGCTGATGGATGCCAAACAGCCGGTGAACTTCTGTACGTCTAGCAGTCGGCTGGGTACTTCCAGCCTCTCAATGGCCTTGATCTTCACAGGGTTGCACTCTATGCCGCGTTCGGAGACCAAGAAGCCAAGAAGCTGGCCGGCTGGTACTCCGAAGACGCACTTCTTACGGTTGAGCTTGATCTGAAATCGGTGCAGGTTCTCAAAGGTCTCCTTGAGGTCTTCCAGCAGTGTTCCACGCTTCTCCGTCTTCACCACCACATCATCCACGTAAACGTGGGCGTTTCTGCCGAGTTTCTTGAGGAGGCACTTCTACATGCAGTGTTGAAAGGCGGCGCCGGCATTCCTCAAGCCGAACGTCATAGTCAAGTAGCAGAAGGCTCCAAATGGTGTGATGAAGGCGGTTTTCAGTCTGTCAGCCGGGTTCAACTTTATCTGGTGGTATCCTGAATATGCATCCAAAAAACTCAATAGCTCGCATCCGGCTGTGGAGTCTATTACTTGGTCAATCCTTGGCAGAGCGAAAGGGTCCTTGGGGCAAGCTTTGTTGAGGCTGATGTAATCAATACACATTCGCCACTGCTTGTTCTTTTTCAGCACTAGGACCGGGTTGGCTGGCCACTCTGGAAAGAACACCTCCATGATGAAGCCGGCTGCCAGAAGTCGGGCTATCTCTTCTCCAACAACTCTTCTCTTCTCTTCTGACAGGCGGCGCAAGGGCTAGCTTCACATCACATCGGACATGTAGCTTGTGCTCGGCGAATTCCGTCGGAACACCTGGCATGTCTTTGGGGGACCATGCGAAGATGTCCCGATTCTCACGGAGGAAATCGATGAGCTCGCCTTCCTTTTGCTGTCGAGGTTCGCACCTATGACAGCGTACCTCTCTGGGTACTCCGGGTCCAAGGGTATCTTCTTTGTCTCTTTGGCCGGCTTGAACGAACCCTCAGCTTCTGACTCCTTGGGGTTGGGCGACATATCTGGCTGCTTGCCGGCCATCGCCACAACCCGGTCAAGGAGCCGCTTCTCAGCCGCGATCACCAGGGACTCGGCCAGCCGACTGCTCTTAGCTGTGCAGGCGGACGACTTTCTGTAGTCGCCGGCTATGGTCAGAATCCCCTTGGAACTCGGCATCTTCATCTTGAGGTAGGCGTAGTGGGGGACGGCCATGAACTTGGCCAGGGCAGGCAGACCAAGCAACGCATGGTATGGGCTTTCGAGGTCCACCACTTCAAACCACACTGACTCTCGACGGAAATGATCTTTGTCTCCGAAGAGGACATCTATCAGGATCTTGCCGATTGGTGAGCAGGAAAGGCCAGGAACTATGCCATGGAATACAATCCGGCTGTTCTGAAGCTGTCTTTGCTTGATTCCTAACTTCTCCATGGTGTCCTTGTACAGGATGTTAATGCTGCTGCCGCCGTCTATCAGGACTCGGGAGAAACGAGCAGCTTGCTTGTCCGTGGCAAAGGTGGCATCCAATACCAAAGCGTAGGAGCCTGGACTCGGCATCACCTCTGGGTGGTCAGCTTTGCTCCGGCTGATGGGTTTCTCCGACCAATGCATGAACTCTGGTGTCTCCGACGCTACTGCATTCACTTCTTGTTGCTGCAGCCGCCTGCTGCATCGATCATCGGCCACACTGGTGAACACCATGTAGGCCCCGTGCTCTTCTGGGTACTCGTCTTGTACTACGCCGACTAGTCTGACAGCCGGCTGCTGAGGTGGAGGAGGAGGCGGCTGTCCAGCAGGCGGAGGAGGCACGAGGCCGTCTCCCTTGGCGATCCTGGTGAGCCAGTGGCACTTCCGAGTAGTGTGGTTGGACGGCTTCGCACCACTTTGGAACTTGTAGGGGCCATCCAAAGTCTGCTCATAGGAGAAAGCCGGCAACCAGTTTGGCTTGCCGCCCTTCTGTCTTTTGGCCGGAGACTGCCCCTCCGGCTGCGGGTCTTCGACCGTCGCCTCCTGTCGGCTGTTGGAAGCCGGCTGTGGGGCCTTGCGCTTGTTGTTGCTCTGTTGATGTCACCGACTGGCCTCTCCAGCCGGGGTTCTAGGAGCCTGAGAAGCCACTTTGCCAGTCGCACTAACTTGAATCTCCGCCTTCATGGAGGAGATGGCCGTGGTGTAGTTGTCTCCTATGATCAGTAGCTCGTCGAGGGTCTCTGGCTCGTCGTAGAGGAGCTTGTGCTTGAGGAGGGTGCCTTCTCTGCACCCGACGGTGAAGTACTCGATAGCATGCACCTCGTGCACGCCCTCGCAGGAGTTCCGGAGCTCGGCCCAACGCGTGAGGTAATCGCGAATTGACTCGTTGGGGCCTTGCACGCACAAGGAAAGCTGGCGAGGCTTGGGAGGTCGCTTGTACGTGTTGGTGAAGTTGCGGACGAAGGCGTCGGTGAAGTCGACCCAGCTGTTGATGCTGCGGGGCTTCGGGCTGTTCAGCCATGTCCGGGCCCTGCCCTGGAGCATGAGCGGAATGTATTTCACGGCAACACGCTTGTTGACGTTTTCTATGTTGACGGCGGTGGAGTAGTCAACTAGCCAATCTTCTGGCTTCACGGAGCCGGTGTACTTGGGCGTGTCTCTTGGGAGCATGAACCCTTTGGGAAAGGGCTCATCTCGAATACGGGGGCCAAAACACGGCGGACCCAGCTCGTCTTCTTCTTCCAGCGCCATGGATCAGTGGAGTCTGTCGATCCGGTGGCGGGCGTCGTTCTCTCTGACTCCTTCTCGGTGGCCAAGGCGGTCGTCGAGTGTCGGGTGATCAACAAGCGGCGGGGAGACTCGCCTTTCCCAGCAAGGGGGAGGAGGCGGACAGTCGTCTCATTGTTCCATTGCTCTTGGGCGGCCGTCTTGGTTGCGCTCGATGGTGACGTGAGTCCGACTGCGGCTGGCAGCCGGCTCCTTATCTTTTCTTCCGCGGACACCGCCAGTCGGCATCCGAGAGGTCGCGCCTTGGTCTCGGCGAGGAGGCGGGTCGTTGTTTTGCCGTTGTGGCGCATCAGTGTGGCAGCCGGCCTCGTTCTGCTCGGCAACCGCATCAAGGAGTCGCTGGACGCGCTCCGTCATCAGGCGACGTTCTTCGCCCTCGAAATTGTCCAGCTTGTCAGCCGCCGCCTGGGCGGCTCGGATGTTCTCCGCAGGCGTGGCATAAACGGGGCGATTCGCCCCGAACAGGTTGGCGATGGCCACGCCGCGCCACTGCACCGCGCCGAGGCGGCTAGGCCCGGCTGGAGCCGGCGAGCTACCCACAGCGCGATCCATCTCGCGCTGGTAGGCCTCTGACAGGCGTCTCATGCTGGCCAGCTTCTTCGCACCCTCGATGAGCTGAAGGCGGCGCGTCTCCAGCGTCTCGGCGTCGGCGTCTTCGGAAATGGGCGCGGTCAGGTCTTGTAGCATTGCGTCAAGTGGCTCATGAGCTCCTCCGCCGGAGTGCTCGCCATGACCGATGACAAGCACCTCCGTGACGGTGCTTCCGGCGCTCTCCGCGCGAGGAAGCGGCTCGTCGTAGACCACCACGTTGGTGGGGAACGCGTCGAGCGACGCGGTGTCAGAATCGACCAACATCGGATCGGTGGAGCCTACGTACTCCAAGTCCACAGCTGGCTCGCTGGCGACGTGGAGTTGATCGAGGAGGCCCGCGTGGAGGCTCTCGGGGCTGCCTGTGCCCGCGTCGGATGAAGGCTCGTCGGAGAGGCGAATCTCGCCGACAAGATCGCGAGGCAGCTGGCCGTGCAGGCGATCTCAGCGCCATGCAGCACGTCGGCGCACACTCCGTATGGCATCCCAGGCTGGCTGCGCTCGCCAGGGAGGAAAATGGTTCCCGTCCAGAGCAGATCTCCGGACGACGGTGCACCCCGCCCCACGGTGGGCACCAAATGTCGGGGGTTGGGTGCGACATATGCCAAAGATGGCTTATCATGGTGGGAGCGAGTAGAATGTCGCCGGTGCCCGGAAGCGGGATGAGGCGTAGACAGGAACGCCGGCGTACTTTACCCAGGTTCGGGGCTCTCCTGGGAGACAATACCCCTAGTCCTGCTCTGCGGGGTCTCCGCATGATCTCTAAGGTGGAAAGGGTACAAGCTTGCTCCTCGAGTTGTATGCTAGAGGTAGGAGAAGGCAAGGCCAGCCTTTTCCCTCTCTATATGATATGGTCTAGTTCTAATGGGTTCGAACCCTTTGCATGGGTGCTCTGGTTGGGCGCTGGGCCCAGCCGTCAGTCTCTTCGGTCGCCGGCTTCTCCGCCGACTGCCAGGGCCCGCCGACTAGTGGGCCCCACCGACGGGTCCGATACGGAGCCGACAGGCCGTGTGAAAGTGCAACCATCCCTGGGTGGTTTTGGTAATTGCTAACAACATATAGCTCATTGAGCTAACATTATTCCAAGATTAATATTTCAGGAAAAGCTCAATGGATGGCATGGCATGGATGAGGAAAGTGGATCCCTCAAAATTATAAGGACAAAGGATTGGCTCAAACTTCAAGATCAAGACTCTACATTTTATATTTTAGTGATCCAAGATCACATTGAGTCTATAGGACAAGCCAATACTATCAAGGAGGGATGAGGTGTTGCTTAATGAGCCTCTTGCTTCATGTGCTTAGTGATATGCTCCAAAACCCTCAACTATCTTCTGACATCCACATTTGACCTAAGCCAGAAATCAAACTCGGCTTCACCAATTCTTTCTATCCCGCGCCACAGAGTTTCACTTGTCATAGCCACTGCCACAAACCCTAGCAATTCGGTTTCACCGATAGGGATCTCGGTCTCACCGAGATGGGATTGCAATTTCTCTGTTTCCCTTCATAACGTTTCAGTCTAACTGAAGTGAGCGATCGGTCCCACCGAGATTGCAATGTAAACTCACTGTTTCCTTTTCGTAACATTTCGGTCTCACCGAAAAGAGTGAATCGGTCCCATCGAGTTTACCTGACCAACTCTCTGGTTAGCTTATTACCAAAATCGGTCCCACCGAGTTTGTTTAATCGGTCACACCGAGATTACTTTATGCCCAAACCCTAACCATATCAGTCCTACTGAGTTGCATCTCAGTCCCACCGAAAATCCTAACGGTCACTAGGTTTGCTAAATCGGTCCGACCGAGTTTAACGATTCGGTCCCACCGAGTTTGGCAGATTGTGTGTAACGGTTAGATTTTGTGTGGAGGCTATATATACCCCTCCACCCACTCTTCATTCGTGGAGAGAGCCATCAGAACACATCTACACTTCCCATACACATGTTCTGAGAGAGAACCACCTACACTTGTGTTGAGCTCAAGATATTCCATTCCTACCATATGAATCTTGATCTCTAGCCTTCCCCAAGTTGCTTTCCACTCAAATCTTCTTTCCACCAAATCCAAATCCTGTGAGAGAGAGTTGAGTGTTGGGGAGACTATCATTTGAAGCACAAGAGCAAGGAGTTCATTATCAACACACCATTTGTTACTTCTTGGAGAGTGGTGTCTCCTAGATTGGCTAGGTGTCACTTGGGAGCCTCCGACAAGATTGTGGAGTTGAACCAAGGAGTTTGTAAGGGCAGGGAGATCGCCTACTTCGTGAAGATCTACCGCTAGTGAGGCAAGTCTTTCGTGGGCGACGGCCGTGATGGAATAGACAAGGTTGCTTCTTCGTGGACCTTTCGTGGGTGGAGCCATCCGTGGACTCGCGCAATCGTTACCCTTCGTGGGTTGAAGTCTCCATCAAAGTGGATGTACGACAGCACCACCTATCGGAACCATGCCAAAAACATCCGTGTCTCCAATTGCGTTTGAATCCTCCAAACCCTTCCCTTTACATTCTTGCAAGTCGCATGCTTTACTTTCCGCTGCACATATACTCTTTTGCATGCTTGCTTGAATTGTGTGAAGATTGCTTGACTTGTGCTAAGATAGCTAAAATCTGCCAAGAACTAAAATTGGGAAAAGGCTAGTTTTTTATTTGGTCAAGTAGTCTAATCACCCCCCTATAGACATACTTCCGATCCTACAAGTGGTATCAGAGCTTTGGTCTCCATTTGCTTTGATTTCCATAGCTTTTGGTGGCCATAGCCTTGGTTTCGCAACCTAGGAGACTATGGCGTCTAGCGAGGGAAATTACCACCGTAGAGGTCCTTACTTTAATGGTACTAATTTTGCTAGTTGGAAGCATAAGATGAAAATGCATATTCTTGGACATAACCCTGCCGTTTGGGCTATTGTGTGTGTTGGCTTGCAAGGTGACTTCTTTGATGGGAAAGAACCAAACCGTGAAGCTACCGCGGAAGAGTTGAAGATGCTGCAATACAATGCTCAAGCTTGTGATATTCTCTTCAACGGATTGTGCCCCGAAGAATTCAACAAAATCAGCCGTCTTGAGAATGCAAAGGAAATTTGGGATACTTTGATTGATATGCACGAAGGTACCGACTCCGTCAAGGAATCCAAATTGGATGTGCTTCAAAGTCAACTTGACAAGTTCAAAATGAAGGATGGTGAAGGTGCCGCTGAAATGTACTCTAGGCTTGCTCTTATCACAAATGAGATTGCCGGCTTAGGGAGTGAAGAGATGACCGATAGATTCATCATCAAGAAGATCCTAAGAGCCTTGGATGGAAAATATGATAGCGTGTGCACATTGGTCCAAATGATGCCCAATTACAAAGATCTCAAGCCAACGGAAGTCATTGGAAGAATTGTTGCTCATGAGATGTCACTCAAGGATAAAGAGGAACTTCACAACAAATCAAGTGGCGCTTACAAAGCCTCATGTGAAGCCCCCACATCATCAAGTGAGAAGCAAACCTTCAATGAAGAATTGAACTTAAGGGTGAATAACTTCAACAAGTTCTACAAGAGTAGAAGAAAAGATAGAAGCTCCAAGTCAAGGTCCTACAATGACAAAAGATCTTCTAGTCGAGAGCGAAACTGCTACAATTGTGGGAGGCCCGGACACTATTCCAATGAGTGTACGGCTCACTACAAGAGAAGAAAAGACTCTCCCAAAAGAAGAAGTAGAAGAGAAGAATCACCATCTAGAGAAAGAAGGGGTAGAGATGATCGTTATGAACGAAGACACACACGAAGAAGCAAGGATTCAAAAAGAAAAGAAAAGTCATCAAGGAGCTACACAAAACGAAGACATCAAGCTCATGTTGGTGAATGGGTATCCGGCTCCGACTCCGACAACCACTCCGAGAGAAGCTATCACTCCGATTCCGAATATACTCAAGATGAAGGTATTGCCGGTCTAGCACTTGTGTCAACCAACTCCTACGACATATTTGACTCACCAAATGAAGGAGTTGGAACATGCTTCATGGCTAAAGGCCTAAAGGTATCACACCCCGAGTATGTTGATTTCAATAGTGATGAAGATGACTTGTTAGGTGATGGTGATTTACTCGTTGACAACTCTAGTGATGAATACTATGATGAAACGTCAATTAATCTTGCTAATCAAGATAAAACGAATGACAATGATAAGGAGAAGATTGAGTCTCTAACTAAAGAACTAAACACTCTTAAGTTAGCTCATGAAACTATCTTAGGAGATCATCCAGAACTTTTAAGGGCGCACGAGAAATTACGCTTTGAAAAGCTCAACCTTGAGCAAGAGCATGAGTTCTTAAAGGCAATCAATGATGATCTTCGTAAGAAAAGTTCTTCTTACATTGCGAAGCGTTCACTCTTATCCACTTACATGCCTCAAGTCAAGTCTAGTAACAAGAACAAGAAATATTCGTCCTCTAGTAGTAACAATGATCATGTTAAATCCAATATTGTTGCTTCTAGTAGTTCTCTTGATTCCACTAATGATTATCTTAGCCAAGTTACACTTGAGCAAGAAAATAGCCTATTGAAAGGAGTTTACAAGAGCCTTGCCAGAAGTAAGCAATTCAAGGAAATTGTACGCAAGCAAGGAAGGCACCGGAAGAATCAAGGTGTTGGTTTTGAACGAAAGTTCAATGCCAATGGAGTTGAGTGGGAAGAAGATCAATACCTCAAGACAAAGTTTGTTCCTCAACAAGAGAAGTATGATCCCACTTCTTTCAAAGGGACACAAGCTCAAGATGATCTTCCACCACAAGACTACAAGCAAAAAGGCAAGGACAAGCTTCAAGAGGAAATTGATGCATTTGAAGAAGCTCCTAAGACCTTAGTCAAGTGGATTCCCAAGACTACTTCAAGTTCCACTTCATCAAGTACAACTACAACTCCAAGGATTCCCATCAAGATGGTGTGGATCTAAAAGATGAAGAACTAGAGAGTTCTTGAGGGTGACTCGGCCAACATACTTCACTCTTATCATTCTGGCAAGAACAAGTGCAATCAACTTCCACATCTTGCACTAGTTCAAGGAGTCACAAACCCTCTTGTTGGTAAGACAAGGGACAAGGTAACATAAAAGCTTTCATAGACATCATCTTGTATGTGCATCACTCTATGTCTATGGATATTCTTGCTTGTTCCTGGTGGGACTAACCCATGTAGGTATTGAAAGTGCAACTCACTCCAATGGATAGCTCCAATTGATCTACATCAACATTGAGCATCCACATCTTCAACATCTACATGAAGTCATCATCGACAAAACCCAAGGTTAGATAATCCCACTTAGGGGGGATATCACATCTAGGGGGAGCTTTACTCTAAGACTTGAGCTAAAGCAACTCTAATGGTGTGAACACAACAATGCTTTATGTAAAAGTGGTAACCCCACTTGTGCTTAAACGATGAGTATGACCTATGATCAAGTGTCCTCATTTGACTCCTAAGTCAATATACTCATATATAGATGACCTAGTCATCGCCAATTGCTTGATAGATGCTAGAATTGGTTGTGCATGCTTTGACACATATTTCAATTGCCATTTTATTATGTGAGCATGTTGGTTGCATATTTTACTCATTCGAGGACATCCACTTTATCGGCGTTCTGGGAACGGGGGTCCCTAGACTTGCCTACCTGCGGCCTGCGGTGTGGCTCAAAAGGGGGCCCAGCACGGCCCATTTTCATCAACACAAACCCAAGACCCTCGCGAGGGGCCAAGCCTCGCGGGGCGGACGACACGGAGCTTCCTCAGGCACGGCCTCATCAGGCTGGCTCACGAGGAGGCGGAGAGATCAAGGTGGGGTACCTCACGAGGTGCCCGTGACGCAAGCCATGACGACCAAGGGCGCCAGGCGGGCGCCAGCCTGCACAGTGTCCTCCCTTTCCTCTTTGGTGCAAAGGGAGCAAGCGTAGGCGGGAGTATCAAGCAAAGGCACCCATTTCGGTGCAACGAGACCAAGACCAGCCCCACGACAAGGAAGAAGTCATTGAGGAGCCCAAGCCAGCGTCACCACCAGAGCCTTTGGCAGGCGAGGATCAACTTTAGTCAGGATAAGTGTACCATATGTTCCCCTTAAAAATGGCCAACTGTTGGCGCCCTTCCCGCTCAATATTTGGGAAGAGGCCCAGGGCCTTTGCCTATAAATAGGACTAGCCACCCCAGGGTAGAGGTGTTGGGGAACGTAGTAATTTCAAAATTTTCCTACGCACACGCAAGATCATGGTGATGCATAGCAACGAGAGGGGAGAGTGTTGTCTACGTACCCTCGTAGACCGAAGCGGAAGCGTTGACGCAACATAGAGGAAGTAGTCGTACGTTCTCCTCGCGATCCAACCGATCACAGCACCGTTACTCCGGCACCTCCGAGTTCTTGGCACACGTTCAGCTCGATGACGATCCCCGGGCTCCGATCCAGCAAAGCATCGGGGAAGAGTTCCGTCAGCACGACGGTGTGGTGACGATCTTGATGTGTTACCGGCGCAGGGCTTCGCCTAAGCACTGCAACGATATGATCGAGGTGGAATTTGGTGGAAGGGGGCACCGCACACGGCTAAGGAACGATCCGTAGATCAACTTGTGTGTTCAAGGGTGCTCCCCTGCCCCCGTATATAAAGGAGCCAAGGGGGAGGGGCTGGCCGGCCAAGCCTGGCGCGCCAGGAGAGTCCTACTCCCTCCGGGAGTAGGATCCCCCCCCCCCAATCCTAGTTGGAATAGGATTCCTCAAGGGGGGGAAAGAGAGAGAGGGGGTCGGCCACCTTCTCCTTGTCCTAATAGGACTAGGGAAGGGGGGAGGCGCGCGGCCAGCCCTAGGGCAGGCCCTTTCTCCTTTCCACTAAGGCCCAATATGGCCCATATGTTTCCCGGGGGGTTCCAGTAACCTCCTGGTACTCCGGTGAAATCCCGATTTCACCCGGAACACTTCCGATATCCAAATGTAGGCTTCCAATATATCAATCTTTACATCTCGACCATTTCGAGACTCCTCGTCATGTCCGTGATCACATCCGGGACTCCGAACAACCTTCGGTACATCAAAATGCATAAACTCATAATAACTGTCATCGTAACGTTAAGCGTGCGGACCCTACGGTTCGAGAACAATGTAGACATGACCGAGACACGTCTCCGGTCAATAACCAATAGCGGGACCTGGATGCCCATATTGGCTCCTACATATTCTACGAAGATCTTTATCGGTCAGACCGCATAACAACATAAGTTGTTCCCTTTGTCATCGGTATGTTACTTGCCCGAGATTCGATCGTCGGTATCCAATACCTAGTTCAATCTCGTTACCGGCAAGTCTGTTTACTCGTTCCGTAATACATCATCTCGCAACTAACTCATTGGTTGCAATGCTTGCAAGGCTTATGTGATGTGCATTACCGAGAAGGCCCTGAGATACCTATCCGACATTCGGAGTGACAAATCCTAATCTCGAAATACGCCAACCCAACAAATACTTTCGGAGACACCTGTAGAGCACCTTTATAATCACTCAGTTACGTTGTGACGTTTGGTAGCACACAAAGTGTTCCTACGGTAAACTGGAGTTGCATAATCTCATAGTTAAAGGAACATGTATAAGTCATGGATAAAAGCAATAGCAACATACTAAACGATCGGGTGCTATGCTAGTGGAATGGGTCATGTCAATCAGATCATTCAACTAATGATGTGATCTCATTAATCAAATAACAACTCTTTGTTCATGGTTAGGAAACATAACCATCTTTGATTAATGAGCTAGTCAAGTAGAGGCATACTAGTGACACTCTGTTTGTCTATGTATTCACACATGTATTATGTTTCCAGTTAATACAATTCTAGCATGAATAATAAACATTTATCATGATATGTAAGGAAATAAATAATAACTTTATTATTGCCACTAGGGCATATTTCCTTCAGTCTCCCACTTGCACTAGAGTCAATAATCTAGATTACAAAGTAATGATTCTAACACCCATGGAGTCTTGGTGCTGATCATGTTTTGCTCGTGGAAGAGGCTTAGTCAACGGGTCTGCAACATTCAGATCCGTATGTATCTTGCATATCTCTATGTCTCCCACCTGGACTAAATCCCGGATGGAGTTGAAGCGTCTTTTGATGTGTTTGGTTCTTTTGTGAAATCTGGATTCCTTTGCCAAGGCAATTGCACCATATTGTCACAAAAGATTTTCATTGGACCTGATACGCTAGGTACAACACCTAGATCGGATATGAACTCCTTCATCCAGACTCCTTCATTAGCTGCTTCCGAAGCAGCTATGTACTCAGCTTCACATGTAGATCCCGCCACGACGCTTTGTCTAGAACTGCACCAACTGACAGCTCCACCGTTTAATGTAAATACGTATCCGGTTTGCGATTTAGAATCGTCCGGATCAGTGTCAAAGCTTGCATCGACGTAACCATTTACGACGAGCTCTTTGTCACCTCCATAAATGAGAAACATATCCTTAGTCCTTCTCAAGTACTTAAGGATGTTCTTGACCGCTGTCCAGTGATCCACTCCTGGATTACTTTGGTACCTGCCTGCTAAGCTTACAGCAAGGCACACATCAGGTCTGGTACACAGCATTGCATACATGATAGAGCCTATGGCTGAAGCATAGGGAACATTTTTCATTTTCTCTCTATCTTCTGCGGTGGTCGGGCATTGAGTCTTACTCAACTTCACACCTTGTAACACAGGCAAGAACCCTTTCTTTGCCTGATCCATTTTGAACTTCTTCAAAACTTTGTCAAGGTATGTGCTTTGTGAAAGTCCTATTAAGCGTCTTGATCTATCTCTATAGATCTTAATGCCCAATATGTAAGCAGCTTCACCGAGGCCTTTCATCGAAAAACTCTTATTCAAGTATCCCTTTATGCTATCCAGAAATTCTATATTATTTCCGATAAGTAATATGTCATCCACATATAATATCAGAAATGCTACAGAGCTCCCACTCACTTTCTTGTAAATACAGGCTTCTCCAAAAGTCTGTATAAAACCAAATGCTTAGATCACACTATCAAAGCGTTTATTCCAACTCCGAGAGGCTTGCACCAGTCCATAAATGGATCGCTGGAGCTTGCACACTTTGTTAGCTCCCTTTGGATCGACAAAACCTTCTGGTTGCATCATATACAACTCTTCTTCCAGAAATCCATTCAGGAATGCAGTTTTGACATCCATTTGCCAAATTTCATAATCATAAAATGCGGCAACTGTTAACATGATTCGGACAGACTTAAGCATCGCTACGGGTGAGAAAGTCTCATCGTAGTCAATCCCTTGAACTTGTCGAAAACCTTTTGCAACAAGTCGAGCTTTATAGACAGTAACATTACCATCAGCGTCAGTCTTCTTCTTAAAAATCCATTTATTCTCAATTGCTTGCCGATCATCGGGCAAGTCAACCAAAGTCCACACTTTGTTCTCATACATGGATCCCATCTCAGATTTCATGGCCTCAAGCCACTTTGCGGAATCTGGGCTCACCATCGCTTCTTCATAGTTCGTAGGTTCATCATGGTCTAGTAACATGACTTCCAAAATAGGATTACCGTACCACTCTGGTGCGGATCTTACTCTGGTTGATCTACGAGGTTCAGTAGAAACTTGATCTGAAGTTTCATGATCATTATCATTAGCTTCCTCCCTATTTGGTGTAGGTGTCACAGAAACTGATTTCTGTGACGTACTACTTCTCAATAAGGGAGTAGATACAGTTATCTCATCAAGTTCTACTTTCCTCCCACTCACTTCTTTCGAGAGAAACTCCTTCTCTAGAAAGTTTCTGAATTTAGCAACAAAAATCTTGCCTTCGGATCTGTGACAGAAGGTGTACCCATCAGTCTCCTTTGGGTATCCTATGAAGACACATTTTTCCAATTTGGGTTCGAGCTTATCAGGTTGAAGCTTTTTCACATAAGCATCGCAGCCCCAAACTTTAAGAAACGACAACTTTGGTTTCTTGCCAAACCACAGTTCATAAGGCGTCGTCTCAACGGATTTTGATGGTGCCCTATTTAACGTGAATGCGGCCGTCTCTAAAGCATAACCCCAAAACGATAGCGGTAAATCGGTAAGAGACATCATAGATCGCATTGTTTCAAATGTAGACCAAACTCGTAACTCAAATATTCTCCTCCACGATCAAATCGTAGAAACTTTATTTTCTTGTTACGATGATTTTCCACTTCACTCTGAAATTCTTTGAACTTTTCAAATGTTTTAGACTTGTGTTTCATTAAGTAGATATACCCATATCTGCTTAAATCATCAGTGAAGGTGAGAAAATAACGATATCCGCCACGAGCTTCAACATTCATTGGACCACATACATCAGTATGTATGATTTCCAATAAATCTGTTGCTCTCTCCATAGTACCGGAGAACGGTGTTTTAGTCATCTTGCCCATAAGGCACGGTTCGCAAGTGCCAAGTGATTCATAATCAAGTGACTCCAAAAGTCCATCAGTATGGAGTTTCTTCATGCGTTTTACACCGATATGACCTAAGCGGCAGTGCCACAAATAAGTTGCACTATCATTATCAACTCTGCATCTTTTGGCTTCAACATTATGAATATGTGTATCACTACTATCGAGATTAAGTAAGAACAAACCATTCTTTAATGGTGCATGACCATAAAAGATATTACTCATATAAATAGAACAACCATTATTCTCTGATTTAAATGAATAACCGTCTCGCATCAAACAAGATCCAGATATAATGTTCATGCTCAACGCTGGTACTAAATAACAATTATTTAGATCTAATATTAATCCCGAAGGTAGATGTAGAGGTAGCGTGCCGACCGCGATCACATCGACTTTGGAACCATTTCCCACGCGCATCGTCACCTCGTCCTTAGCCAATCTTCGCTTAATCCGTAGCCCCTGTTTTGAGTTGCAAATATTAGCAACAGAACCAATATCAAATACCCAGGTGCTACTGCGAGAATTAGTAAGGTATACATCAATAACATGTATATCATATATACCTTTGTTAACCTTGCCATCCTTCTTATCCGCCAAATACTTGGGGCAGTTCCGCTTCCAGTGACCAGTCTGCTTGCAATAGAAGCACTCAGTTTCAGGCTTAGGTCCAGACGTGGGTTTCTTCTCTTGATTAGCAACTTGCTTGCTGTTCTTTTTGAAGTTCCCCTTTTTCTTCCCTTTGCCCTTTTTCTTGAAACTAGTGGTTTTGTTAACCATCAACACTTGATGCTCCTTTTTGATTTCTACCTCCGCGGCTTTCAGCATCGCGAAGAGCTCGGGCATAGTTTTGGTCATCCCTTGCATATTATAGTTCATCACGAAGCTCTTGTAGCTTGGTGGCAGTGATTGGAGAATTCTGTCAATGACGCAATCATCCGGAAGATTAACTCCCAGTTGAATCAAGTGATTGTTATACCCAGACATTCTGAGTATATGCTCACTGACAGAACCGTTCTCCTCCATCTTACAGCTATAGAACTTATTGGAGACTTCATATCTCTCAATCCGGGCATTTGCTTGAAATATTAACTTCAACTCCTGGAACATCTCATATGCTCCATGGTGTTCAAAACGTCGTTGAAGTCCCGGTTCTAAGACGTAAAGCATGGCACACTGAACTATAGAGTAGTCATCAGCTTTGCTTTGCCAGACGTTCACAACAACTGGCGTAGCTCTTGCACCAGGCCTGGCACCTAGCGGTGCTTCCAGGACTTTAATTCTTCTGTGCAGCAATGAGGATAATCCTCAAGTTACGGACCCAGTCCGTGTAATTGCTACCATCATCTTTCAACTTTGCTTTCTCGAGGAACGCATTAAAATTCAACGGAACAACAACACGAGCCATCTATCTACACAACATAGACAAGCAAGATACTATCAGGTACTAAGTTCATGATAAATTTAAGTTCAATTAATCATATTACTTAAGAACTCCCACTTAGATAGACATCCCTCTAATCCTCTAAGTGATCACGTGATCCAAATCAACTAAACCATGTCCGATCATCACGTGAGATGGAGTAGTTTCAATGGTGAACATCACTATGTTGATCATATCTACTATATGATTCATGCTCGACCTTTCGGTCTCCGTGTTCCGAGGCCATATCTGTTATATGCTAGGCTCGTCAAGTTAAACCTGAGTATTCCGCGTGTGCAACTGTTTTGCACCCGTTGTATTTGAACGTAGAGCCTATCACACCCGATCATCACGTAGTGTCTCAGCACGAAGAACTTTCGCAACGGTGCATACTCAGGGAGAACACTTCTTGATAATTAGTGAGAGATCATCTTATAATGCTACCGTCAATCAAAGCAAGATAAGATGCATAAAAGATAAACATCACATGCAATCAATAGAAGTGATATGATATGGCCATCATCATCTCGTGCTTGTGATCTCCATCTTTGAAGCACCGTCATGATCACCATCGTCACCGGTGCGACACCTTGATCTCCATCGCAGCATCGTTGTCGTCTCGCCAATCTTATGCTTCCACGACTATCACTACCGCTTAGTAATAAAGTAAAGCATTACATCGCGATTGCATTGCCTACAATAAAGCGACAACCATATGGCTCCTGCCAGTTGCCGATAACTTGGTTACAAAACATGATCATCTCATACAATAAAATTTAGCATCATGTCTTGACCATATCACATCACAACATGTCCTGCCAAAACAAGTTAGACGTCCTCTACTTTGTTGTTGCAAGTTTTACGTGGCTGCTACGGGCTTAAGCAAGAACTCATCTTACCTACGCATCAAAACCACAACGATAGTTTGTCAAATAGACTCCGTTTTAACCTTCTCAAGGACCGGGCGTAGCCACACTCGGTTCAACTAAAGTTGGAGAGACAATTTTCCGCAAGCCATCTATGTGCAAAGCACGTCGAGGGAACCGGTCTCGCGTAAGAGTACGCGTAAGGTTGGTCCGGATCGTCTCGTCCAACAATACCGCTGAACCAAAGTATGACATGCTGGTAGGCAGTATGACTTGTATCGTCCACAACTCACTTGTGTTCTACTCGTGCAAATAACATCAAACCATAAAAACCTAGGCTCGGATCCCACTGTTGGGGAACGTAGTAATTTCAAAATTTTCCTACGCACACGCAAGATCATGGTGATGCATAGCAACGAGAGGGGAGAGTGTTGTCTACGTACCCTCGTAGACCGAAGCGGAAGCGTTGACGCAACATAGAGGAAGTAGTCGTACGTTCTCCTCGCGATCAAACCGATCACAGCACCGTTACTCCGGCACCTCCGAGTTCTTGGCACACGTTCAGCTCGATGACGATCCCCGGGCTCCGATCCAGCAAAGCGTCGGGGAAGAGTTCCGTCAGCACGACGGCGTGGTGACGATCTTGATGTGTTACCGGCGCAGGGCTTCGCCTAAGCACTGCAACGATATGACCGAGGTGGAATTTGGTGGAAGGGGGCACCGCACACGGCTAAGGAACGATCCGTAGATCAACTTGTGTGTTCAAGGGTTCTCCCCTGCCCCCGTATATAAAGGAGCCAAGGGGGAGGGGCTGGCCGGCCAAGCCTGGCGCGCCAGGAGAGTCCTACTCCCTCCGGGAGTAGGATCCCCCCCCAATCCTAGTTGGAATAGGATTCCTCAAGGGGGGGAAAGAGAGAGAGGGGGCCGGCCACCTTCTCCTAGTCCTAATAGGACTAGGGAAGGGGGGAGGCGCGCGGCCAGCCCTAGGGCAGCCCCTTTCTCCTTTCCACTAAGGCCCAATATGGCCCATATGTTTCCCGGGGGGTTCCGGTAACCTCCTGGTACTCCGGTGAAATCCCGATTTCACCCGGAACACTAACGATATCCAAATGTAGGCTTCCAATATATCAATCTTTACGTCTCTACCATTTCGAGACTCCTCGTCATGTCCGTGATCACATCCGGGACTCCGAACAACCTTCGGTACATCAAAATGCATAAACTCGTAATAACTGTCATCGTAACATTAAGCGTGCGGACCCTACGGTTCGAGAACAATGTAGACATGACCGAGACACGTCTCCGGTCAATAACCAATAGCGAGACCTGGATGCCCATATTGGCTCCTACATATTCTACGAAGATCTTTATCGGTCAGACCGCATAACAACATACGTTGTTCCCTTTGTCATCGGTATGTTACTTGCCCGAGATTCGATCGTCGGTATCCAATACCTAGTTCAATCTCGTTACCGGCAAGTCTCTTTACTCGTTCCGTAATACATCATCTCGCAACTAACTCATTTGTTGCAATGCTTGCAAGGCTTATGTGATGTGCATTACCGAGAAGGCCCTGAGATACCTCTCCGACATTCGGAGTGACAAATCCTAATCTCGAAATACGCCAACCCAAGAAATACTTTCGGAGACACCTGTAGAGCACCTTTATAATCACTCAGTTACGTTGTGACATTTGGTAGCACACAAAGTGTTCCTATGGTAAACGGGAGTTGCATAATCTCATAGTTAAAGGAACATGTATAAGTCATGGATAAAAGCAATAGCAACATACTAAACGATCGGGTGCTATGCTAGTGGAATGGGTCATGTCAATCAGATCATTCAACTAATGATGTGATCTCGTTAATCAAATAACAACTCTTTGTTCATGGTTAGGAAACATAACCATCTTTGATTAATGAGCTAGTCAAGTAGAGGCATACTAGTGACACTCTGTTTGTCTATGTATTCACACATGTATTATGTTTCCAGTTAATACAATTCTAGCATGAATAATAAACATTTATCATGATATGTAAGGAAATAAATAATAACTTTATTATTGCCTCTAGGGCATATTTCCTTCAAGAGGCACTTAGAATTGGAAGGATCAAGACATCCAGACAGAGAGATCAATCGGCAATCAGATCAGAGAGAGAGAGAGAGAAGGGAGACTGAACTCCTCCTAGCAGTTCATCATCATCATCAGCCCAAGAGGCAATCCCCTCGCGAGGATGTTCTTCCTTGTATTGTTCATCATCATCAGCCCAAGAGGCAATCCACCACACCACACTGGAGTAGGGTATTACACCACAACGGTGGCCCGAACCAGTATAAACCCTGTGTCTCTTGTGCTGTGTTTTCCATAGCTTAGATCTTTGCGAGGCGGAGGGGTGCATGTAGGTAGAAGGCGTAATCTCTGCGTGCACCCCAGAGTTCGAACCTCAAGGGTCTGCCAGAACCTGAAATCCGACATTTGGTGCGCCAGGTAGGGGTGCGCCGGAATTCGTCTTCCACCGCCCCGTTCTCCTCCGACCATCGCGTCCATGTCTGACGCTCGTCGGGCCCGCGCCGAGCGCCGAGCCGCTCTAGCTTCCCGCGTCGCCCAGACGGCTCCCGTCGGCGGGCGTCCTCGCCGTTCCCCATCACCTGCCATCAACGCCACCACCGGCCCGGCGGGGAACGAGCAGCAAGCGTCGTCTTAGCATCCGTCCGTGCGGCAAGACGGTCGCACCGCCACTCCCTCGCTCACCCCATCTGGTTCTTCGACCCGTGCGCTTCGCGCACCCATGGAGGCTGGAGCTGCGCTCATCGCGGCGAACGAGCTCCTGCGTTACCGTCCCGTCGACGACGTCTACGAAGAATGGCTCGACCGCGTCGCCGAGCTCGTCCGCGCCGCGGGTGGTTCTCCCGCACCGTCCTTTCCGCTGCACCGCACCCCACCCCGTGCGGGCGACGAAGCTCCGGGGGCGCCCCAGCCGCCTCCCCCTCAAGAAGGCGCCCCGGCTCCGAGGCGCATGGCCCCTGGGCGGAACCCGCTCCGTCAGGCGCCAGCGCGGCAAGAGCAGAGCTGCCAAGAAGTCCCTCGCCCGCAAGAAGCTACCTAGGCGCTCCATGCCCCAGCGCGTCGCGACTATGCTCCTGCTCCCGCACGTCAAGACCCCGCGCTGCTCCCAGCTGCAGCGCGTGGGGACCTGCAAGACCAAGCTCTCCGCCACCCAAGGCCTCCCATGGCCACGGCAGGCTGCCGTGCCTTCACCACCGAACTACACAGTGTCACATGGCCGGGCAAGTTCAAACCAGACCTACATCCTCGTTATGACGGCACGGCCGACCCTGCAGAGTTCCTCCAGCTCTATGAGTTGGGCATCGAAGCTGCCAACGGAGACGAGAAGGTCATGGCGAACTGGTTCCCCATGGCGCTTAAGGACGGGGGCCACACCTGGCTCCTTAACCTGGCTCCGGGCACGATCTCCTCCTGGGACGAGATGTGCACCCGCTTCATCGCCAACTTCCAAGGTACTCGCGACCGACCACCCGTCGTGAGCGACATGCGCCGCATCAAGCAACAACCCGGAGAGACCCTTCAGAAATGCATCCAGCGCTTCAACAACGCACGTCTCAAGATTGCCAAGGTGACCGAGGAGGCCATCATCTCAGCCTTCTCCGACGGTGTGCATGACGTCAAGATGAAGGTGGAGCTGGCGATGCATGAAGACCTATGCACTTCCTTGGAGCTATTCAACTTGGCGACCAAGTGCGCTAGGGCTGAGGAAGGGCGTCTCTCCCTCCTCGAGCTGCCTGCCGTAGACCCAGAAGAGAAGAAGCTCAAGGCCAAGGATGTGAAGCGAAAGGAGGCTGCCGTGCTCGCGGCAGAACCAGACACCAAGCGGGGCAGAGATCAGCCAGAGTCTTCCAAGGGCAGTCGGTACTGTGTGTACCATGACCTCCACACCCACAACACGAACGAATGCCAAGAGCTCCGAGCCCTGCGAGAAGGAAGGATCAGCCGTCGTCCCGATCGCGGTGATCGGGGCTACGGTCGAGGAGGAGGAAGGAACGCAGGACGCTGGGAAGACCACGGCCCGCGCCAAGGGTGGCGCGATCGACCTCGCAAGGACCGCTGGCAAGACCCGCCTCGCGAGCGAGGCTGGAGGGATCAGCCTCGCGAGGACCGCCCGCAAGGCAACGCAGGCCTCCCTCCGTTGCTGCCGCCGCCAAGGAGAAACGAGGACCGCCATCAGGACGAGGGGGCTAGAGGCTTCCAGGAGCCGCGCGCGATCGCCTGCATCCTGGGAGGAGCTCGAGCCCCAGCCTCTCAGTGCATCTTCAAGCAGTTCGCCCGCGAAGTGAATGCAGTCCTCCCCAAGCTCGAAGCCACGCGCCATCTCAGGTGGTCCGCGTGCACCATCACGTTCAGCTCAGCGGATCAACTCAAGTGTGCAGCCACAGTCGGAGTCCTCCCGATGCTTTGCTCCCCAATCAGCAGCACGTGCTGGTCACCAGGACCCTCATCAACGGCGGGGCAGGGCTCAACGTCCTGTCCGTGGAAACATTCAACAACCTCCAAGTACCTTACAACCAGCTTCAGCCAACCAAGCCTTTCTCCGGGGTCACCGACGGCTCCACGGTCCCGATTGGGCAGGTCCGCCTCCCAGTCACCTTCAGGACATGCAACAACTACCGCACCGAGCTCATCGACTTCAATGTCACTCACATTCGCCTGCCGTACAACGCCATCCTTGGATACCCAGCGCTGGCCAAGTTCATGGCCGTAACTCACCACGGCTACAACGTCCTCAAGATGCCAGGAAGTTGCGGAGTCATCACGGTGCCCTGTGAAGAGAAGGATGCGGTGTGTTCCCTGGAACGAGCCTTTCAGGCCACATCACTGGAAGACCAGGATCGCAAAAGCAGGAGGCTTCCCGAGACCACCCCAAGAAGAAGAAGACATCATCCAGCTCAGCCCCTCGGGAGGCAGGCCCCTCAGGGCCCGCGCCTGCCCAGGGGGATCCTCCTTCCATCGCATAGGAAAGCGCGCCTGGCGCCCTCCTCAGGCAGGGCTCGGGGGCTCTCCCCTGGAGGGCCACCGACCTGGCTAGGGTCACGAGGGAGGCGCTTGGGCATCACATGGGGGCGCTTGGACACGCTTCCCTCAAGAAGGAGTAAAGCAAGGAGGGTCAGACCCACAGGAGTTCGTCAGCAAGGCCATTCAAGAGCTACAGGAGTCAACAGTCATGAGAGGTAGCCGCCGCCTACCAGCTGTGGCTCCCCATCCAGACGAGGATGGTGGGCTGCGCGTCTGCATCGACATACCAGGGCTCAATCGAGTCACCTCTCTGGAGCGCCTCTGGCCCTCGCGAGTGGGGCACTGCGATGGTCCACCCCACAGCTACGTTCGCATGCCTTACGGCTTGCCGAACGCGGCTGTCACATACCAGCGCCTCATGAGGGGCATCATGGAGGCCCAAGAGGCCAGGCATTCCGCAGCCTTGGCGGAGATGGAGATGGTCTGCGAGGAGCAGCCAGCGCCTCCGGAGCCTCACGAGGCCCCTGGGCCTGGGGGCTCGTGAGGATCGGCTTCCGCAGCCCACCGAGTCTGTTACACCAACACTCGTTTGTCCTCAACATCATCAGGTGACATCTTTCAAGTTTCATTTCCAGCCGGGAGCGCCCCCCCAGGGCTGCATCATTCCCAGGCCGCGTGGGTCCGTCCCTGTGGCATGTATCCCTTTTATTTCATGTCGTTAGCTTACTTTGTTGGGGGCGCCCCTCGGGCTGCATCGTCCCCAACTCGTTCGGGCTAGACCCAGCGACATGTACCCCCTTTTGTGTTTATTTCCAGCTATGCGTTCGGCCTACCATGCTTGATTATTTGATGCCGATTCACGGCACCTCTTCTTCTCCATGTCGACCACTTGGACGTTAAAGGGGGGTGCCTAAGCATCGCGAATCAGGGCTCTTACTGGCTCTCCGGCCCTCACCCTCTGGCCTTGTCATGGCATCGCGACCTGGCATACCAGCGACGGCTGAGACCAGCTCGAGGGCCGGGACCCGAGGACGTAGAATGCCGGCATCTAACCACATTTGCAGGAACACATCACAAGATAAGGCCCAGTGCCAGGCGCAACCCGCCTAGAGGTAGGGCCCCGTGAGTCCCGCGCTGGCTCACGGGTGCTCAGATACACCTCGCTAGGCCCTACCGTGCCAGCCACGTGTCAGGACGGGGTTGTACACGCCTCGGGGGCTCCTCCCAGAGGGGAGCCCCCTCCCACGTACCAGTGGAAGCACCATAGTCCGCGCTGGCTGACGACACTGCCGAGGAGCGGCTATGTCCGTACACATACGGAAGCGCTATGCTCTGCGCTGGTGATAAACAACTGAGGGTGGGCCCCGGGCCGCATTAACCTCAGGGAGCCCAAAGCTCAGTGTCTAGCCTCATCGTAACGCCTCCCCTCGGGAGTGCCGCGCGAGGGGGCTGGGCACGGGGGATGCGCCTGGGTCACGCCCAGACGCACGCCACCCAGCCAGGCCCTCCCGGGCCTGGTTCGTCACGCGTCTCTCCCCGAGCGGAGCCAAGGTACGAAGGCCGTTTGAGCGTCAAGGGGGACTCCTGAGCATCGCGACTCAGGAGCCTAACTGGTCCCGTAGCCCCTCACTCCTTAGTTCCGAAAGGATAACGCTGGGTGAGGTAGGCGCGGGGCCGGGCTCTGCAGACGTACGCGCCAAGGGGGACTCCTGAGCATCGCGACTCAAGAGCCTAACTTGTCACGTAGCCCCTCACTCCTTGGTCCCGTCCTGGTTTCCGGTCGGGGCTAGTGCTGGGTGAGGTACGCGCGGGGCCGGGCTCTGCCGGCGTAGAACATAAGCAAGTAGGAAGGAATAGCGTAAATTTCAAGGATTTCAGAAGCAAATACTACTGTCCACACTGTTATCTCAACACCAGACGCAAGTTTAAACGCCTCCCCGAGGCATGGTACATGTGCAGGAATTAAAAACAAGACAGGAGCCACGACAGAATCGCTCGACGGCGATGGAGCAGGGCGGAGTGGGTTCGCCTCATGGAGCAGCAGGGTCGGCAGCGCCTTGCTTCGGCTTGGTGCTGATGGCCCGGAACTTCCCCAGCAGAGCTTCCGCGCGACCCTTCACGGCCTCGGCAGCGGCAGCGGCACGCTCGCCGCTTGCTGGCTCCAGCAGGCTGTCGAGGTCAACGTTGGGATCGCGAAGGAAGATGTGGGTGAAGACCCGCGTCAGCGCTGTATAAGACAGGTGTCGGCATTCTGGGAACGGGGGTCCCCAGACTTGCCTGCCTGCGGCCTACGGCGTGGCTCAAAGGAGGCCCAGCACGGCCCGTCTTCATCAACACAAGACCCAAGACCCTCGCGAGGGGCCAAGCCTCGCGGGGCGGACGACACGGCGCTTCCTCAGGCGCGGCCTCGTCAGGATGGCTCATGAGGAGGCGGAGAGATCAAGGCAGGGTACCTCACGAGGTGCCCATGACGCAAGCCATGACGACCAAGGGTGCCAGGCGGGCGCAAGCCCCCGCAATGTCATCCCTTTCCTCTTTGGTGCAAAGGGGGCAAGCGCAGGCAAGAGGATCAAGCAAAGGCATCCATTTCGGTGCAACAAGACCAAGACCAGTCCAACGGTGGGAAGGAGGTCATCGTGGAGCCCAGGACGGCGTCACCACAGGGCCTTTGGCAGGCGAGGACCAACTTTAGTCAGGATAAGTGTACTGGATGTTCCCCTTCGAATTGGCCAATTGTTGGCGCCCTTCCCGCTCAATATTTGGGACGAGGCCCAGGGCCCTTGCCTATAAATAGGACTAGCCACCCCCAGGGTAGAGGCATCTGGGATCCAGAATCCGAGCAAGGAGAAAGAGAGAGACAGAGAGAGAGAGAGAGAGAGAGAGAGAGAGAGAGAGAGAGAGAGAGAGAGAGAGAGAGAGAGAGAGAGAGAGAGAGAAGGGCGGCTGAACTCCCCTAGCAGTTCATCGTCCCAGCTAGAACACGCCCTCGCGAGGCTGTTTTCCCTTGTACTGTTCATCATCATCAGCCCAAGAGGCAATCCACCTCGCCACACCGGAGTAGGGTATTACACCACATCGGTGGCCCGAACCAGTATAAACTCTGTGTCCTTTGTGTTGTTCTTTTGGTAGTTTAGATCCTTGCGAGACGGAGGGGTAGAGGGCATAATCTCCGCGCGCACCCCAGAGTTCGAACCTTAAGGGTCTGCCGGAACCCGAAATCCGATATTTGGCGCGCCAGGTAGGGGTGCGCCGGAATTTTTCTACCACCGCTTTGTCCTCCTTCGACCGTCACGTCCATGTCTAACGCTCGTCAGGCCCGCACCGAGCGCCGGGCCGCCATCGCCTCCCGCGTCGCCCAGACGGCTCCCGTCGGTGGGCGTCCTCGTCGTTCCCCGTCGCCCGCCGTCAACGCCGCCACCGGACCGGCGGGGAACGAGCAACAAGCGTCGTCTCAGCACCCGTCTGTGCGGCGAGACGGCCGCACCGCTACTCCGTCGCTCACGCCAGCTGGCTTTTCATCCCACGCGCTCCGCGCGCCCTTGGAGGCTCGAGCTGCACTCATCGCGGCAAACGAGCTCCTGCACTACCGTCTCGTCGACGACATCTACGAAGAGTGGCTCGACCGCGTCGCCGAGCACGTCCACGCCGCAGGGGGCTCTCCTGCATTGTCCGCTCAGCTGCGCCGCACCCCGCCTCGCGCAGGCCATGAAGCTCCAGGGGCGTACCAGCCACCTCCACTCCAAGTAGACACCATGGCTCCAAGGCGCATGGCCCCTGGGCGGAACCCGCTCCATCAGGCGCCAGCCCAGCAAGAACGGAGCTGCCAAGAGGTCCCTCGACCGCAAGAGGCTGCCCGAGCGCTTCCTGTTCCGGCTCGCCGCGACCCTGCTCCAGCTCCGGCACGTCAAGACCCCGTGCTGCTTCCGGCGCAGCGCATGGGGACCCTCAAGGCCAAGCTCCCACTCGACCGAAGCCTCCCGTGGCCACGGCCGGCTGCCGCGCCTACACCACCGAGCTGCGCAGCGTTGCGTGGCCCGGCAAGTTCAAGCCAGACCTGCCTCCTCGCTAGGACGGCACGACTCACCCAGCCGAGTTCCTCCAGCTTTACGAGCTGGGCATCGAAGCTGCCAGCGGGGACGAAAAGGTCATGGCGAACTGGTTCCCCATGGCGCTCAAGGAAGGGGCTCGTACCTGGCTCCTGAACCTGGCACCAGGCACGGTCTCTTCCTGGGACCAGATGCACACCCACTTCATCGCCAACTTCCAAGGTACTCGCCACCGGCCGCCCGCCACGAGCGACATGCGCCGCATCAAGCAACAACCCGGAGAGACCCTGCAAAAGTACATCCAGCGCTTCAACAGCGCGCGTCTCAAGATCCCCAAAGTGTGCGAGGAAGCCATCATCTCAGCCTTCTCCAACGGTGTGCGCGACATCAAGATGAAGGAGGAGCTGGCGATGCATGAAGACATGTGCACCTCCCTGGAGTTGTTCAACTTGGCGACCAAGTGCGCCAGGGCTGAGGAGGGGCGTCTCTCCCTCCTCGAGCTGCCCGCCATGGACCCGGAAGAGAAGAAACCCAAGGCTAAGGACGTGAAGCGCAAGGGGGCTGCCGTGCTCGCAGCAGAGCCTGATACCGAGCGAGGCAAGGATATGCCCGAATCCTCCAGGGGCAGCCGATACTGCGTGTACCACGACCTCCACGCCCACAACACCAATGAATGCTAAGATCTCCGCGCCGTGTGAGAAGGAAGGATCGGCCGACGCCCTGACCGCGCTGACCGGGGCTACGGCCGAGGAGGAGGAAGAAACCCAGGATGCTGGGAAGATCGCGGCCCGCGCCAAGGGTGGCGCGATCAACCTCGCGAGGACCGCTGGCGGGACCTGCCTCGCGAGGGGGATTGGAGGGACCAGCCTCGTGAGGATCGCCTGCAGGGCAACGCAGGCCTTCCCCCGCTGCCGCCTCAGCCAAGGAGGAACGAGGACCACCACCAAGACGAGGGGGCTGGGGCTTCCAGGAGCCGCACGCAATCGCCTGCATCTTGGGTGGAGCTCAAGCCCCAGCCTCCCAACGGATCTTCAAGCAGTTTTCCCGTGAGGTGAATGCAGTCCTCCCCAGGCTCGAAGCAACGCGCCCTCTTAGGTGGTCGGCGTGCACCATCACGTTCAGCTCAGCGGATCAGCTCAAGTGCGCGGCCATGGCCGGGGTCCTCCCGATGCTTTGCTCTCCAGTCATCAGCAACGTACTGGTCACCAGGACCCTCATCGACGGTGGGGCAGGACTCAACATCCTGTTCGTGGAAACATTCAACAATCTCCAAGTGCCCTATGACCAGCTTCAGCCAACCAAGCCTTTCTCCGGAGTCACCGACGGTTCCACGATCCCGATCGGGCAGGTCTGCCTCCCTATCACCTTCGGGGCCCGCAGCAACTACCGCACCGAGCTCATCGACTTCGACGTCGCTCACATCCGCCTGCCGTACAACGCCATCCTCGGGTACCCGGCGCTGGCCAAGTTCATGGCCGTTGTCGGATCACGGGTTCCGGCAGAGCCTTAAGGTTCGAACTCTGGGGTGCGCGTGGAGTTGATGCCCTCTACCTCTCTGTCTCGCAAGGATCTAAACTACCAAAGGAACAACACAAAGAACACAGAGTTTATACTGGCTCGGGCCACCGATGTGGTGTAATACCCTACTCCAGTGTGGTGGGTGGATTGCCTCTCGGGCTGATGATGATGATGATCAGTACAAAGGAGAACGGCCTCGCGAGGACCTGTTCTTGGCTAGGACGATGAACTGCTAGGGAAGTTCAGCCGCCCTTCTCTCTCTCTCTCTCTCCTTGCTCTATGATTGCACTGGATACCCTCCCTCCTTTGCTCTGGGGGTGGCTGGTCCTATTTATAGGCAAAGGCCCTGGGCCTCTTCACAAATATTGAGCGGGAAGGGCGCCAACAATTGGCCAATTTGAAGGGGAACATCTGGTACACTTATCCTGACCAAAGTTGGTCCTCGCCTGCCAAAGGCCCTGTGGTGACGCCGTTCTGGGCTCCACGATGAGCTCATTCCCACCGTTGGACTGGTCTTGGTCTCGTTGCACCGAAATGGATGCCTTTACTTGATCCTCTCGTCTGCGCTTACTCCCTTTGCACCAAAGAGGAAAGGGGAGGACACTGTGCGGTCTGGCGCCCGCCTGGCACCCATGGTCGTCATGGCTTGCGTCATGGGCACCTCGTGAGGTACCGTGCCTTGATCTCTCCGCCTCCTCATGAGCCAGCCTAAGGAGGCCGCGCCTAAGGAAGCGTTGTGTCATCCTCCCTGCGAGGCTTGGCCCCTCGCGAGGGTCTTGATTCTCGTGTTGATGAAGGTGGGCTTTACTGGGCCTCCATTCGAGCCACGCCACAGGCCGGAGGCAGGCATGTCTGGGGACCCCCGTTCCCAGAACGCCGACAGTAGCCCCTGGGCCCAAGGCGCGCCCGGACTTGGCCGTGCCGAGAGGCGAAAGGGCAAGGGCGAAGCGCCGCGGGCCCTAACAGCCTGCGGCCTTGGGTGCCTCGTGGCGGTTGATTGGGCGCGGGCATCCCTGCAACCGCATGGGTTAAGGGCGCAATCTCTGCCCAGGCTTTGCTATTCTCTTTGTTCCGTCGTTGCTCAGATCCCCTTTCTTGCGCCTCCCCTTCCTTCCTCCAGACTCCCAGATCTGCTCCCTTGTGACCTTGGAAGTCATGGCGCCGCGCCAGCCTCCCACTAAAGCTTGGTTCTCGCCGGCTCTGGACTCGCCGAATGTGTCGGTGGCGAGCCTCGCCCGGCTGCGCCGGATGGCGGCGGCGTGGGGAGTCGACGGAACGCGGGTGTTCAAGGTCGGCTCCGCCATCCCTGAGGGCCGAGGAAGCACCTTCTACCCTCTCTTTGTAAGCTCCATTACTGCGGGCCTGGTGCCCCCTTTCTCCGAGTTCTTCCTCTCTGTCCTCCGCCACTATGACTTGCAAGCTCTGCATCTCCACCCCAACTCCGTCCTTCTCCTGGCAATCTTCGCCTACTACTGCGAGGCTCATGTGGGGGTGCAACCCTCAGTGGCCTTGCTGCGCCAGTACTTCTACCTCTGGGTCACCCGTGGCTTCCCTTCCGCATGCGCGAGCTTCGTTGCGTGTGGCGGCGCCATGGCCATCTCAAATCCCGGGAAGAGGATTGAGGGCTTCAGGAGCAAGTGGGTCTTGGTGGACGTCGGGCGCATCCACGCTCGGCTGATCCTACCCACGGAGCAGCCCGTGAGTTCCAGTGACTGGTCCCAGGAGGAGCTTACGGACCCCGCGCGAAGCCGGTTCTGGAGAAGATGGACGCGGACCTGAAGTCGGCCGGCGCGGCGGCAGCAAGGCTAACCGGTGCGTCGCTGCTGACGGAGTTCCTGGAGCACCAGCTGGCCCCGCTTCGGCGGTACTCACCTCTGATGTGGAGGCCTCACCCGAGCCCCGCGGCCCTGGGCGACGAGGATGTAACCGCGGCGCTCCAATCCCTGGTCGGGGGCGAGGTGGGGAGGCTGGAGGGCGCGCCTGTGCCCTTGTTCCTTCGCGATGACTGGCAGCAAGTGGTGGAGTCGATGCCTGTCTTCAACGGGGACGAACCCGTGCCTGTGGTGGCTCCCGAGGGACTGGTGGACGTGTCCTCCGGCGACCCCAGCGGAGAGGAGGGCGAAGAGGAGATGGAGGAGGGCCCTGACTCCGAGCCAACTGACGGAGAGTCTAGGGCTCCCCTCCCCCGACGCAAGTCCCGTACTCTCCGCCTCTCATTGAGCGATGATGAGGAGGTCGACGACGTGCTGGGTAGCGGGAGCTCGCCTCCGATCCCGAAGAAGGACAGGACCAGGCTGATCCCCCGCGGGTCCGCCTTGGCTCTGGGGCGATCCACGGACGCGCCTTCTGCTCCTGAGGTTGACCCCTCCAGCCGGCTCTCAGGCTTCAAGTACGGCCGGAGGCTGCTCGAGCCCTCCAGCGACGACCTGTAAGTGCTTGATCCCTCATCCTTTGTTCCTTGTTTCGTCGCTGGGGCTTGATATTGGCTTCCCTTCGAATAGGCTGGCGCCCGCGGTGAAGAAGCCGAAGGGGGCTCCCGAGGCCTCATCCGCGGCAACGCCTCCGCCTGCAGGTGAGGGCGATCGTGAGGCACGGGCCTCCCCTGCCCGCTCATCTTTGCGAGGCTTGGCTGAGCTGGCTGGGGAGAGCCCAGCCCCCATGGCCCAGGCGACTCCCGAGGTGCTCCTGCCTGCTGCCGCCGCCACGGTCGTCGGGGCGCAGCAGACTCCGCCTCAGGACACTGTGGTCTTGTCGTCGCTACCTTCTCCTTCCGCTCCACTGGTTGCTGCTTCCCCGACTCCTCCTGTTGTTTTGGCGCGCGCTGATGTTTCTCCGCCTTCTTCTTCCATCCTGGAGCGTGCCGCTGCTGAACTGGACCGGCTGCGGCAGGATCTTCTTGGCGCCGACCCACGCCTGGTGGCCAGGTGCCTGGAGCTGGCCTCGGGGTGGATTCGCTCTGATGCCTCGATTCGAGCGGCGCTGGTTCAGGCCTCAACGGCCTGTGACGGAGAGAGGGAGGCCACCCTCGAGGCGAAGGCCGCCCGAGACGCGGCCCTGGGAGAGGTGGTTGGAGTCCGTGGCCGCTGCAAGGAGCTGGAGGACGAGCTGCAGGGTCTGCGGGACCAGCTCGCGAGGGAGGTCCGCCTTCGCCAGGAGCAGGAAGAAAGCGCGAAGGCTCGCGAGGCGGCCATCGAGGATCGGGAGGCCAAGCTCAAGAAGTGTGGCGCCCACCTAGGCGCACGGAAGAAAGAGCTGGAGGTGACGAAGGCCGAGTTGGACCGCAAGGCTCGGGTTCTTGCCGAGGATCGCGTGGCCTTCGCAGACATGGAGAAAGATGCACGTGCTTCGCTGAAGACACTCTACGAGAGCGGCCTGGAGAGCCTGCTGGCTGGTGATGGAGATGGCCCCGCCAAGCTGCTTCCCTTCCTGGTTAAGGCCCTTGGAGATGTCGCCCTTGGCCTTGGGCCCACGGCTGAGGCCAAGGCGCGCGTCCTGTCTTCTGCTGCACTGACGCGAGTCTTCGCCCACATCTATCTTCGCGATCCCGGCGCCGATCTCGACAGTCTGCTGGAGCCGGTGAGCGGCGAGGGTGCGGCCGCCGCTGTCGAAGCCGTGAAGGGGCGCGCGGAGGCACTGCTGGGGAAGTTCCGGGCCTTCAACACCAGGCCAAAGCGAGGCGCCGCTAGCCCTACTGCTCCACAAAGCGAGGCCATTCCGCGCTGCCCCACCGCCGACAAGTGACTCCGCTGCCGCTCCTGTTCTTCTTTTACTTCCTGCACATGCACCACGCCTCGAGGAGGCATTTAAACTTGCGTTTGGTACTGAGACGACAGTATGGGCTATAATATTTTGCTTTTAAATTCCTTGGGTTTTATGCTTTTCTTCCCTACTTGCATGTGTTCTACGCCAGCAGAGCCCGGGCGCGCGCGTACCTCACTCAGCATTAACCCTGACCGGAAACCAGGACAGGACCAAAGGAGTGAGGGGCTACGTGACAAGTTAGGCTCCTGAGTCGTGATGCTCAAGAGTCCCCCTTGGCGCACGAACTACAAGTAGGGGAGCATGATGTAGGTTTATCTTCCGTTCTATGTCTGGAGAGCCCGACTCCGCGCGTACCTCACCCAGCATAGCCTTTCGGAACTAAGGAGTGAGGGGCTACGGAGCCAGTTAGGCTCCTGAGTCGCGATGCTCAGGAGTCCCCCTTGACGCGCAAACAGCGGGCAATGAGGTGAGATGCGAGTGGGACCACCGTTCTACGTCTGCAGAGCCCGACCCCGCGCGTACCTCAACCAGCATAGCCTTTCGGAACTAAGGAGTGAGGGGCTACGGGACCAGTTAGGCCCCTGAGTCGCAATGCTCAGGGCCCCCCTTGACGTGCAAACAGCCTTCATACCTTGGCTCCGCTCGGGGAGAGACGCGCGACGAACCAGGTCCGAGGGACCTGGCTGGGTGGCGTACGCCTGGGCATGACCCAGTCGTAGCCCCCGTGCCTAGCCCCCTCGCGCGGCGCTCCCGAGGGGAGGCATTGCGATGAGGCCAGCCACTGAGCTCTGGGCTCCCTGAGGTTAATGCGGCCCGGAGGCCACCCTCAGTTGTTTATCACCAGCGCGGAGCATAGCGCTTCCGTATGTGTACGGGCATAGCCGCTCCTCGGCAGTGTCGTCAGCCAGCGCGGAGCATGGTGCTTCCACTGGTACGTGGGAGGGGGCTCCCCTCTGGGAGGAGCCCCCGGGGCGTATACAGCCCCGCCCTGACACGTGGCCGGCACGGTAGGGCTAGTTGAGGTGTATCTGGGCACCCGTGAGCCAGCTTGGGACTCACGAGGCCCTACCTCTAGGCGGGTTGCGCCTGGCACTGGGCCGTATCTTGAGATGTGTTCCTGCAGAATTTGGTTAGATGCCGGCACTCTACGTCCTCGGGTCCCGGCCCTCGAGCTTGTCTCAGCCGTCGCTGGTATGCCAGGTCGCGATGCCGTGGACAAGGCCAGAGGGTGAGGGCTGGAGAGCCGGTAAGAGCCCTAAGTCGCGATGCTCAGGCACCCCCCTTTAACGTGCAAGTGGTAGACATGGAGAAGAAGAGTTGTAGTGGACAGGCATCAAGTGATCAAGCATGATAGGCGAATGCACAGTTGGAAATAAACGCGAGGGAGATACACGCTGCTGGGCCTAGCCCGAGCGGCTTGGGGATGATGCAGCCCGAGGGGCGCCCCCGACAAAGCAAGCTAACGATCGGAAACTAAAAAGGGATACACGCCGCAGGGACGGACCCACATGGCCTGGGAGTAATGCAGCCCTAGGAGGGCGCTCCCAGTTGGGAATGGAGCTTGAAAGATGTCACCTGAAGATGTCGACAGCGAAATGGCGTTGGTGCGGCAGACTCGTTGGGCTGCGGAAGCCGATCCTCACGAGCCCCAAGGCCCTGGGGCCTCGGGAGGCTCCGGAGGCGCTGGCGGCTCCTCGCGGATCATCTCCATTTCTGCCAGGACTGCGGAATGCCTATCCTCCTGAGTCTCCATGATGCCCTTCATGAGGCGCTGGTACGCAGCAGCCACGCTCGGCAAGCCGTAAGGCATGCGAACATAGTTGTGGGGTGGACCCCCACAACGCCCCACTCGTGAGGGCTAGAGGCGCTTCGTCGTGGCGACTTGATTGAGCCCTGGTACGTCGATGCAGACACGCAACCCACCATCCTCGCCTGGATGGGGAGCCACAGCCGGTAAGCGGCGGCAAGCTCTCATGATTCTCGACTCCTGTAATTCTTGAATGGCCTGGTTAACGAACTCCTGCTGGTCTGACTCTTCTTGCTTCGCTCCTTCTTGAGGGAAACGTGCTTCGAAGCACGCCTCCACGTGGTGCCCAAGCGCGTCCCTCGTGACCCTGGCTAGGTCGGTGGTCCTCAAGGTGAGAGCCCCCGAGCCCTGCCTGAGGAGGGCGCCGGGCGCGCTTTCCTATGCGATGGAAGGAGGGTCCCCCTGGGCAGGCTCGGGCCCTAAGGGCCCTGCCTCATGAGGGGCGGAGCTTGACGACGTCTTCTTCTTCTTGGGTGTGGTCTCGGGAAGCCTCCTGCTTCCGCGCTCTGGGTCTTCCAGCGACGCGGCCTGAAAGGCTCGCTCCAGGGAACACACTGCGTCCCTCTCTTCACATGGCACCGTGATGACGCCGCCACTCCCTGGCCTCTTGAGGACATTGTAGCCGCGGTGAGTTACGACCATGAATTTGGCCAGCCTCCGCTTTTCCATCGCCATCTCCATCTTTTGGAGCATCCACCATGTATATGTCGTATGACGAGGTGGCGGTCCAGCGCCCTACAGGTGCTGGTTCTTGCTCGTCTCCTCCTTCGTCGTCCATACCGTCGAAGTCTTCGGAGCCGAAGTCGAGCATGTCGGATATATCGTCGACAGTGGCTATTAAGTGGGCGGTGGGTGGGCTTTGAATTTCTTCGTCGTCCGAATCCCAACCTCGCAGGCCATAGTTCGGCCCGGGCTCTCCTGACAAAGAGAGAGGCTTGAGAGAATTCAGAATATCACCAAAAGGTGAATACTGAAAGATGTCCGCGGCAGTGAACTCCATTACAGGCGCCCAATCTGATTCGATCGGCGGGGGCACGGACGACCCGAAGTTCGGAGAAGAGTCCGACTCCTTGGAGTCACAGGCCATGCGGAGCGCGGGGCTCGTGTTCGGCTCAATGGCCTTTAAGATCGCAGCCCCCGAGGTGACGTCCAACCGTTCGTCTTCAAAGAACGCAGCGGGCTCCGAATCGAGGATCGGGGCCGGAGCGTATGCGGCCTCCAGGACACTGTTCGGAGGCAGAGCTATATCATGCCCCTCGAGATAGTGCGGCGCGCTTGGCTGTGGCTCAAATCCGTCGAAGATCAAGTCTCCGTGGATATCTGCCGTGTAGTTTAGGCTTCCAAACCTGACTTGATGGCCAGGGGCGTAGCTCTCGATCTGCTCCAGATGACCAAGCGAGTTGGCCCGCAGAGTGAAGCCGCCGAAGATGAAGATCTGTCCGGGGAGAAAAGTCTCACCCTGGACCTCATCGTTGTTGATGATCAAAGGAGCCATCGGGCCTAAAGGCGACGACACAGAGGAACTCTCAATGAAAGCACCAATGTCGGTGTCAAAACCGGCGGATCTCGGGTAGGGGGTCCCGATCTGTGCGTCAAGGTCGGATGGTAACAGGAGACGAGGGACACTTTATTTTACCCAGGTTCGGGCCCTCTCGATGGAGGTAAAACCCTACTCCTGCTAGATTAATATTGATGATATGGGTAGTACAAGAGTAGATCTACCATGAGATCAAGGAGGCTAAACCCTAGAAGCTAGCCTATGGGTATGATGATGGTTATGATGTGTTCGTCCTACGGACTACAACCCTCCGGTTTATATAGGCACCGGATAGGGTTAGGGTTACACAGAGTCGGTTACATTGGTAGGAGATCTTGAATATCCGCACGCCTAGCTTGCCTTCCACGCCAAGGAAAGAACCTTCCGGACACGGGACGAAGTCTTCAATCTTATATCTTCATAGTCCTGGAGTCCGGCTGAAGATATAGTTCGGCTATCCGAACACCCCCTAATCCAAGACTCCCTCAGTAGCCCCTGAAGCAGGCTTCAATGACGACGAGTCCAGCGCACAAATTGTCTTCGGCATTGCAAGGCGGGTTCCTCCTCCAAATTCTTCAAGAAGATAATAAACACCAAAAAATAGTGTCCGGCTCTGCAAAACAAGTTTCCACGTATTGCCATATAGAGAATAATACAAACACAAATCAAATCTGCTGACGTATTCCGCAGTGCGTCATAACACTGCGACCAAGCCTTCTGTATGGATTATTTTTTGTTGTTCCACCGCAGCACGTTCAACGAGGCGGTTTCCTTGGCACGTCTTGTCGAAGCAGAGATCGTGTGCCCCTTTTAACGGGATTCTCATTAATGCGGACATGGGTAACCCAACCGCGCCATTTACCACGGCGTGTGAGCGGCAAGCGAGTTTTATTAGGTAGGTGGGGACGCATAACGGCATCAGCCTATATAAGGGGATAAAGATCCACCTCTTTCACCTACGCCTTCTTCTTCCTTTGCCCATCCATCTCCTGCGCACTCAAGCTCCAACGCCCAAGTTCGCTCTTTCTTCCCCAACCTGCTCCAGCGATGTCCGGAGCGGGTGGCAAGTGGATGGCTTCCTCCGTTACGGAGGGTCAAATCAAAAAGCTTAGGAAGGCCGGATATCTGTCCAAGGACATCCCGCACCGGCTTCTCGAGGCGGGGCAGCTTCTTCCCACCCCAAGGCCCCATGAGAGGGTAGTTTTTCTCCCCCATTTCCTCCGCGGACTGGGTTTTCCACTTCACCCTTTTGTTCGGGGGCTCATGTTCTACTACGGCCTGGACTTCCACGATCTGGCCCCGAACTTTATCCTCAATATCTCGGCGTTTATCATCGTGTGTGAGGCCTTTCTCCGCATCCACCCCCACTTCGGCCTCTGGCTCCATACCTTCAACTTCAAGCCCAAGGTGGTGTCCGGCACCCAGGCGGAATGCGGAGGTGCTATGGCCGGAAAAATGGCCAACGCACTCTGGTTCGATGGCTCTTTTGTGGAGTCCTTAAAGGGGTGGTAGGCAGGGTGGTTTTACATCACCGAGCCACGCGACTCGAAATGGGTCGCGGCCCCTGAGTTCCGATCCGGACCCCCCACGCGGCTCATGTCCTGGAAAGAGACGGGCCTATCGTGGGGCAACGAAGAAGAAGTGACCGGACTACAAACTTGCATCCGGTCCCTGATGAACAAGCCCATCCGGCATGTCAACATCATCCAGGTCATGTTCGTTCGCCGGATCCTCCCGTGCCAAGAATGGGAGTTCACTTTGTGGGAATTCGACCCGGCGCAGCACCAAACCCTCAATAGGCTCTTCGACACGACATATGAAGACGTCTGGAAGGTGCTAACCAAAGGCGCCGAGTGCCCCACATCCGCTTCCGAGGACCGCGGATACAGCTCGCAGCGCAACGCTGGCGAGGTAGGCTATTTATACCTTTCACAGGTTCGTTAAAGCTTTTCTACATAGATTAACTCTATGTGGGATCTAAAACCTCCCTTTGCCTTTGACAGGCGTGGCTGAAGATAGCCGGACCAATCAACTGTCCGGCTCCTCTGCCCGAAGACCCAGCCCCAGCTCTCTTAGAGAAGCTGCTGACTCCGGCGCCCTATGTGGTGCCGGAGAAGAAGGTAAGGAAGAAGAAGACCACCGGGACTCGGAAGAGTGCCCGCAATGTGGTGGTGTCGAGCTCGTCATCTGGCGAGTCTGCGACGCCCTCCTCTCGTGAAAATGAGGAGGAGGAACAAGGAAGCTCTCCCCCTCCAGCGAGGGGAGCGAAAAAGAAGAAGGCCGCCCCAACAGGGGAGGCTGAGGGGTCGAGGAAAAGGAAGACCCCTCCGCCGGACTACTCCTCCAACGCCGAAGAGGGCAGAAAGGAGTGGCCGGACAGAACCAAGCGTCCGGCGACATCGTAAGTATTCACATACCAGAATGACTCATAGTATCTTCAAGTGCGCAGCTTACCCTAATGTCGAATGCTATTTGCGCACCCCGCCCTGAGCCGCACTCGATGATTCATGGAGCGGCTCCCTGGATTCGTCGGACATGAACTCTGTCCCGCCCGCAGTCTCCCCCAGCGGGGCGGACGACGCCGAAGCGGCGTCCCGCCGAACGGGGCAGGAGGAGGTGGTCCTGGAGGAGCCGCAAGGCAATCCTTAGGACCCCAGGAGTAAAGGGGATGAAACCCCCCAGGGCTCCCAGTCCGGCTTTGTGCCGGACACCGCGCCGGACTCAACCGTCCTGGCTCGCGGTGGGCGAACTCCTTCCAAGAGGAGTAAGCCGTCTGAGCCGGCGACCTCTGTCCAACCAGAGGCGTCGGATAGTCTGTTGGAGGCGCTTGAAGGCGCCACCATCGACGAGGAGCACCGTACTGTTATGAGTGCGGTGCTCCAAAGGGTTCAGTCCGCCAAGAGCGGACTGAATGAAGCTTGCGCTAGCCTTCTAACAGGCTTCCAGGTAAGCAAAAAATATGCTAAATTCATTACCGCATAGACAGTAGCCCCTGATGCTCTGTTCGGTGTTAGGAAAGAAAAGCCGAATAGAGGATCCAACAATTTTCGCAGGAGTCTAATAAAAGGTCTAATATGCGTATGCAGGCTTCCCTGCTGTCCACCGCCGCGCTGACTGTGTGGGTGGAAGTCCTGAAAAAGGACCTCGAGCGGTCCGAGCAAGAGATCAGCCTTGCCAAAAGGCAGCTCGTGGAAAAGGAAGGTAAGAAATACCCCTTAGAAGAAAAAAAAGGTTCCTATAGAGAGGCTTGATTGCAAAAAGAAATAACAGGATTGTACTGCTTATTGTAGGGGCCACAACCGAGGTGGCAACCCTGAAGCAGGCGCTGGCTGAGGCCGAGAAGAAAGCGGCCGAGGAGCGCGCCGAGCGAGAAAAGCTTGGGGTCCAAGTCGGCGCAGTGCAGCAAGAGCTGCAAGCTCTCATGAAGAAACATGAGGGTTTGGAGCTTGAGGCAAAAACGCAAGCATCCGAGCTCACGTCGGCTGTTGAGACCACCAAGAGTGCCAAGGCCGAAGCCCAAAAGGCCCTCCAAGAGTTGGAGGATGTGAAAAAGATAGCAGCGGGTAAGCCATTCTTAATGCAAAGTAGGAATATAAAGGTGAAATACCTATTACTTACCCGAATCCGGAGTTCTCCAGGGGCGTTCTTCGATCTTCCCCACAGCGCATCCGACGCCGCCGCATTCTACCGAGCTGAAGAGGACAACTCGACGGAGAGTGTGTTCTGGTCTCAGTATTCTAAGGCCGGACACCCTGTGCCCTTAAGCGATCAGCTGAAGCAGCTGGCCGAGCTCCACAAGGTGGCCGAACAGGCCATGAAGGGCTTACTAGTTCGGCTGTGGCCTGGAGAGGCCCTGCCTGGGAACTACTTGTGGCTGGTGCGGCGGCTGGTGGAGGCCTGTCCACGGCTTGAGGTCATCAAGCGCTCCGTCTGCATAGAAGGTGCCCGGAGGGCCCTTGCCCGTGTAAGGGTACACTGGGGCAAGCTGGACGGAGAGAAGCTGGTGAAGGACGGGCCGCCGCAGGGGAAGGAGCATCGCAAGCCTGAGAACTACTACAAGGAAGTTCTCGCTGGAGCTCGCCTTGTCGCGGATGAGTGTGCCAAAGATGTAATATTTCAATGAACTCGCTCGTTTGTATCCTGTGCGCTGAAAACCTGTTCATATGCGCTTAAGCAATGCTTTCTGAATTTAAAATATTATTTTCTATGCGGCCGTGTATCAATAACTGAGAGATGGCGAGTCGTCGGCTTCTGCCCCCATACAACTAGTGCTGGGGTGTTCGGGATAAACCTGAGGGCTCTTGTTCCCATAGTTGGGTCCTTCGAGGGAGGCGCTCAGCACAACGAACCAGGCAATCGGACTATAATGCTTGAACACTCTCACTTAGCCATAGAACGTTATAATTTTAAATTTCGGCGAAGCCCCTAGTTCGGAAGGCCGAATTCGGGGCACTATCCACGCCTTTAGCCGGACTTAACCAGCTCTCCGCTCGAAGCGGCATAAGCCTTTAGGGACTCGAAAAACCTCTCGAACAGCGACCGGTCTCGCGCCTTATCATGACAGTCTGTTTTAGCTTTCTCCACTGAGGTGCTCACCCACCTGATCTGGGGCACAATCGCAGTGGTTCTCCTAGTGCTACCTTAGCCGATAGAGCGGAACGTAAGGCACCAGAACATAGGAGCCGGGCAAACCCAACATATGACCAAAATCATGACTCGGAGCCGATGCATATAATGCTATAAGTTCGGGGTGCTGCACTTGTGAAAGTGGACGGACTTCTCACACCATATAGAAGGGTAATAAAGCCCCTGGCGTGGTTTGCCGTACCATGGTGTATGGGTGCGATCATGTTATTTGAGTAAACATATGTATCTTAAAAGAAGATAATGCTAAAAATAGACGAAAAGCTATGCATTATTTATGAGGAGGCTGTTTATTCAAGCCGAACGATACAAGTAGTGCGAAAAAAATTTAGACTATTTAACATATCCTGACCAGGCGCAGGCCGCGGAATTTAGAAACAGATATATCGCTCGAAATAGAGACCACCTGAGAGTTCCATGATGCGGCGTTGTTTTTTCTGCTTTCCTGGGTCCTGTATCGTCTGTGCGGCAGCGAGGCCGAACACTGTATCCAGAGTATGGAGTCCTGAAAGAAAAGAAGAACCCGGCAGCCCCTAGTACGTTTGACGCCGTATTGTTGGCATGCCGTTTTATCTGCCCCTTCCCCTATGCCCATGGAATTGTAAGGGCGTAATTGTGTACTCGAGGTACTAGCTCCACTATGTAGCGATGGCTGGGGTTGGGGCCGTATTGCTACGCATGCTCTGAATGCGCCAGTCGGTCTTGCTGCGGGTTACTCCGGGCGCGTTTTGCTTTGTCCTGCTTTGTAGCGGCCGGACTCGAGAGCTGCCTTAACAGGCTGCTTTGTACCTCTGCTGCGAGGGCCGCCGTGTGTTCCTCCGTACGGATGGAGCGTTCGGTGTTTCCGCTGACCGTGATTACACCTCGAGGGCCTGGCATCTTGAGCTTGAGATATGCGTATTGCGGCACCGCATTGAATTTAGCGAATGCGGTTCGTCCAAGCAGAGCATGATAGCCACTGCGGAACGGAACTATGTCGAAGATTAACTCTTCGCTTCGGAAGTTGTCCGGAGATCCGAAGACCACATCAAGTGTTATGGAGCCTATGCAATTGGCCTCTACACCTGGGATGACGCCTTTAAAGGTCGTCCTTGTGGGCTTGATCCTTGATGGATCTATGCCCATTTTTCGCACTGTATACTGGTAAAGCAGGTTCAGGCTACTGCCGCCGTCCATGAGGACTCTTGTAAGGTGAAATCCGTCAACGATTGGGTCAAGAACCAATGCGGCGAAACCGCCGTGACGGATGCTAGTGGGGTGGTCCCTTCGATCGAAGGTGATCGGGCAAGAGGACCGTGGGTTGAACTTTGGGGCGACTGGCTCCATCGCGTATACGTCCCATAGCGCACGCTTCCTCTCCCGCTTGGGAATATGAGTCGCGTATATCATGTTCACCATCCGCACTTATGGGGGAAACCCCTTCTGTCCGTTGTTGTTCGGCGGCCTGGGCTCCTCTTCGTCATCGCTGTCTAGCCCCTTGTTTTTGTTTTCGGCTCTTAACTTGCCTGCCTGCTTGAGCACCCAACAATCCCTGTTGGTGTGATTGGCTGGCCTTTCGGGGGTGCCGTGAATCTGGCACGAGCGGTCGAGTATTCGGTCCAAACTGGACGGGCCCTGGGTATTCTTTTTGAATGGCTTTTTCCGCTGACCGGATTTATGGCCTCTGAATCCGGCGTTTACTGCCGTATCTTCATTGTTGTCGCTGCTGACGCGGCGTTTCTGTTTATTCCGTCGCGACCTGCCACTTTTGTCCTTGGTATATGAATTACCTTGCTTCTTCAATAAGTTGTTGCTGCGAGCTAGCCAGCTATCTCCGCCCGTGCAAAAGCGGGTCATGAGTGTCGTGAGGGCTGCCATGGATTTTGGCTTTTCCTGTCCCAGGTGCCGGGCAAGCCACTCGTCACGGATGTTATGCTTGAAGGCTGCTAAGGCCTCTGCATCCGGACAATCGACTATCTGAGTTTTCTTTGTTAGGAACCGTGTCCAGAATTGCCTGGCCGATTCTTCTGGCTGCTGGATTATGTGGCTTAGGTCGTCGGCGTCCGGTGGCCGTACGTAGGTCCCCTGGAAGTTGTCGAGGAATGCGGCCTCCAGGTCCTCCCAAGAGCCGATCGAATCTGCGGGGAGGCTGTTAAGCCAGTGCCGGGCTGGTCCCTTAAGCTTAAGGGGTAAATATTTGATGGCGTGCAAATCATCGCCACGTGCCATGTGGATGTGCAGGAGATAGTCCTCAATCCATACTGCCGGATCTGTCGTACCATCGTACGACTCGATGTTGACGGGTTTAAAACCCTCTGGGATTCTATGATCCATTACTTCGTCTGTGAAGCATAGTGGGTGTGCGGCGCCCCTGTACTGGGCTATGTCTCGACGCAGTTCGGAGGAGCTGTTCCTGTTGTGTTCGGCCCGGCCGGATTTATTGTGTCCGGAGTGAAAACTATCACGTGCCGTCGGGCGTCCGCGCGATCCATAGATCGATCTTGTTTGCCTTGCTTTTTCCTCCAGGACGTCTCGCAGGTCTGGTTCGTGTTCCCGTGCCTTGGTAAAGCGGCTGCGGGGCATGGCTTGTTTGGATGTTCGACAGGCTTCTCTGTCGCGGCCGCGAGGCGGCCGATCTGCCATGTCTTGGGCTTCCTCCTCTGATTGGGGTAGCGGCCTGCGCTTAGGATAGTTTTTGGAGGGGCGTCCGAGCTCTTGCTCTTCGGCCGCAAGGACTTCAGTCCATCTGTCAGCTAGCAAATCTTGATCAGCTCTAAGATGTTGCTGCTTTTTCTTTAGGCTGTTCGCCGTGGCTAAAAGCCTGCGTTGAAAGCGCTCTTGTTCGGCGGGGTCTGGTGGTACGATAAATTCATTGCCGCCGAGGCTTGCCTCGTCTTCGGAGGGAGGCATGTAGTTATCGTCCTCGACCTCTCGCTCTGCCGCTCTCTCATGAGGGCGGTCTTCTCCATCTTCCTGTGCCGAATCCTGCTGGTTTTGGTGTTCTTCGGCGCTGTCCGTGGTAGTATTATCTCCCGTGCCGGAATCACCGTTTCTGCTGTGGCGGGATTTGGAGCGGCGCCGCTGACGTCGGCGTTTTGGAGGCTTTTTCGAAGTGCCATCCTCCGCTGTTCCATCGCCATCTCCATCTTTTGGAGCATCCACCATGTATATGTCGTATGACGAGGTGTCGGTCCAGCGCCCTACAGGTGCTGGTTCTTGCTCGTCTCCTCCTTCGTCGTCCATACCGTCGAAGTCTTCGGAGCCGAAGTCGAGCATGTCAGATATATCGTCGACAGTGGCTATTAAGTGGGCGGTGGGTGGGCTTTGAATTTCTTCGTCGTCCGAATCCCAACCTCGCAGGCCATAGTTCGGCCCGGGCTCTCCTGACAAAGAGAGAGGCTTGAGAGATTTCAGAATATCACCAAAAGGTGAATACTGAAAGATGTCCGCGACGGTGAACTCCATTACAGGCGCCCAATCTGATTCGATCGGCGGGGGCACGGACGACCCGAAGTTCGGAGAAGAGTCCGGCTCCTTGGAGTCACAGGCCATGCGGAGCGCGGGGCTCGCGTTCGGCTCAATGGCCTTTAAGATCGCAGCCCCCGAGGTGACGTCCAACCGTTCATCTTCAAAGAACGCAGCGGGCTCCGAATCGAGGATCGGGGCCGGAGCGTATGCGGCCTCCAGGACACTGTTCGGAGGCAGAGCTATATCATGCCCCTCGAGATAGTGCGGCGCGCTTGGCTGTGGCTCGAATCCGTCGAAGATCAAGTCTCCGTGGATATCTGCCGTGTAGTTTAGGCTTCCAAACCTGACTTGATGGCCAGGGGCGTAGCTCTCGATCTGCTCCAGATGACCAAGCGAGTTGGCCCGCAAAGCGAAGCCGCCGAAGATGAAGATCTGTCCGGGGAGAAAAGTCTCACCCTGGACCTCATCGTTGTTGATGATCAAAGGAGCCATCGGGCCTAAAGGCGACAACACAGAGGAACTCTCAATGAAAGCACCAATGTCGGTGTCAAAACCGGCGGATCTCGGGTAGGGGGTCCCGATCTGTGCGTCAAGGTCGGATGGTAACAGGAGACAAGGGACACTTTATTTTACCCAGGTTCGGGCCCTCTCGATGGAGGTAAAACCCTACTCCTGCTAGATTAATATTGATGATATGGGTAGTACAAGAGTAGATTTACCACGAGATCAAGGAGGCTAAACCCTAGAAGCTAGCCTATGGGTATGATGATGGTTATGATGTGTTCGTCCTACGGACTACAACCCTCCGGTTTATATAGGCACCGGATAGGGTTAGGGTTACACAAAGTCGGTTACATTGGTAGGAGATCTTGAATATCCGCACGCCTAGCTTGCCTTCCACGCCAAGGAATGAACCTTCCGGATCCTGGAGTCCGGCTGAAGATATAGTTCGGCTATCCAAACACCCCCTAATCCAGGACTCCCTCAGCTGAGGCGGCAGCGGAGGGAGGCCTGCGTTGCCATGAGGGCGGTCCTCACGAGGCTGATCCCTCCAGTCCCCCTCGTGAGGCAGGTCCTGCCAGCGATCCTCGCGAGGTTGGTCGTGCCACCCCTGGCGCGGGCCACGATCTTCCCAGCGTCCCGGGTTTCTTCCTCCTCCTCCTCGGCCGTAGCCCCGGTCGGCGCGGTCAGGGCGACGGCCGACCCTTCCTTCTCGCACAGCGCGGAGTTCTTGACATTCGTGGGTGTTGTGGGTGTGGAGGTCGTGGTACACACAGTACCGGCTGCCCCTGGAGGATTCGGGCAGATCCTTGCCCCGCTTGGTGTCCGGTTCTGCTGCGAGTACGGTAGCCCCCTTGCGCTTCACGTCCTTGGCCTTGGGCTTCTTCTCTTCTGGATCTGCGGCGGGCAGCTCGAGGAGGGAAAGACGACCCTCCTCAGCCCTGGCGCACTTGGTCGCCAAGTTGAACAGCTCCAGGGAGGTGCAGAGGTCTTCATGCATCGCGAACTCCTCCTTCATCTTGACGTCGCGCACGCCATCGGAGAAGGCCGAGATGATGGCTTCCTCAGACACCTTGGGGATCTTGAGGCGTGCACTGTTGAAACGCTGGATGTACTTTTGCAAGGTCTCCCTAGGTTGCTGCTTGATGCGGCGCATGTCGCTCACGGCGGGCGGCCGGTCGCGAGTACCTTGGAAGTTGGTGATGAAGCGGGTGCGCATCTGCTCCCAGGAGGATATCGTGCCTGGAGCAAGATTCAGGAGCCAGGTGCGAGCTCCTTCCTTCAGCGCCATGGGGAACTAGTTCGCCATGACCTTTTCATCCCCGCTGGCAGCTTCGATGCCCAGCTCGTAGAGCTGGAGGAACTATGCGGGATCAGTCGTGCCGTCGTAGCGGGGAGGCAGGTCCGGCTTGAACTTGCCGGGCCACGCGACGCTACGCAGCTCGGTGGTGTAGGCGCGGCAGCCTGCGGTGGCCATGGGAGGTTTCGGTTGAGGGAGAGCTTGGCCTTGCGGGCCCCCTTGCGCTGCAGCTTGGAGCAGCGCGGGGTCTTGACGTGCCGGAGCTGGAGCAGGGTCGCGGCGAGCCGGAGCAGGGAGCACTCGGGCAGCCTCTTGCGGTCGAGGGACTTCTTGGCAGCTCCGTTCTTGATGGGCTGGCGCCTGACGGAGCGGGTTCCACCCAGGGGCCATGCGCCTTGGAGCCATGGCGTCTTCTTGGAGTGGAGGTGGCTGGTATGCCCCCGGAGCTTCATTGCCCACGCGGGGCGGGGTGCAGCGCAGCGGAGCGGACGGCGCAGGAGAGCCCCCTGCGGCGCGAACGAGCTCGGCGACGCGGTCGAGCCACTCTTCGTAGATGTCGTCGACGGGATGGTAGCGCAGGAGCTCGTTTGCCGCGATGAGTGCAGCTCGAGCCTCCAAGGGCGCGCGGAGCGCGTGGGACGAAGAGCCAGCTGGCGTGAGCAATGGAGTAGCGGTGCGGCCGTCTCGCCGCACGGACGGGTGCTGAGACGACGCTTGTTGCTCGTTCCCCGCCGGGCCGGTGGCGGCGTTGAAGGCGGGCGACGGGGAACGACGAGGACGCCCGCCGACGGGAGCTGTCTGGGCGACGCGGTAAGAGATGGCGGCCCGGCGCTCAGCGCGGGCCCGACGAGCGTCAGACATGGATGCGACGGTCGGAGGAGAACGGAGCGGTGGAAGACAGATTCCGGCGCACCCCTACCTGGCGCGCCAAATGTCGGATCACGGGTTCCGGCAGACCCTTAATGTTCGAACTCTGGGGTGCACGCGGAGTTGATGCCCTCTACCTCTCCGTCTCGCAAGGATCTAAACTACCAAAGGAACAACACAAAGAACACAGAGTTTATACTGGTTCGGGACACCGATGTGGTGTAATACCCTACTCCAGTGTGGTGGGTGGATTGCCTCTCGGGCTGATGATAATGATGATCAGTACAAAGGAGAACGGCCTCGCGAGGACCTGTTCTTGGTTAGGACGATGAACTGCTAGGGAAGCTCAGCCGCCCTTCTCTCTCTCTCTCCTTGGTCTATGATTGCACTGGATACCCTCCCTCCTTTGCTCTGGGGGTGGCTGGTCCTATTTATAGGCAAAGGCCCTGGGCCTCTTCCCAAATTTTGAGCGGGAAGGGCGCCAACAATTGGCTAATTTGAAGGGGAACATCCGGTACACTTATCCTGACCAAAGTTGGTCCTCGCCTGCCAAAGGCCCTGTGGTGACGCCGTTCTCGGCTCCACGATGAGCACATTCCCACCGTTGGACTGGTCTTGGTCTCGTTGCACCGAAATGGATGCCTTTGCTTGATCCTCTCGCCTGCGCTTGCCCCCTTTGAACCAAAGAGGAAAGGGGAGGACATTGTGCGGTCTGGCGCCCGCCTGGCACCCTTGGTCGTCATGGCTTGCGTCATGGGCACCTCATGAGGTACCCTGCCTTGATCTCTCCGCCTCCTCATGAGCCAGCCTGAGGAGGCCGCGCCTGAGGAAGCGCTGTGTCGTCCTCCCCGCGAGGCTTGGCCCCTCGCGAGGGTCTTGAGCCTCGTGTTGATGAAGGTGGGCCGTACTGGGCCTCCATTCGAGCCACGCCGCAGGCCGCAGGCAATCAAGTCTGGGGACCCCCGTTCCCAGAACGCCGACAGCCGTAACTCATCATGGCTACAACGTCCTCAAGATGCCAGGAAGTGGTGGAGTCATCACGGTGCCGTGTGAAGAAAAGGATGCAGTGTGTTCCCTGGAGCGAGCCTTTCAGGCCGCGTCACTAGAAGACCCAGATCGCGGAAGCAGGAGGCTTCCCGAGATCACCCCCAAGAAGAAGAAGACATCGTCAGGCTCAGCCCCTCAGGAGGCAGGCCCCTCAGGGCCCGTGTCTACCAAGGGGACCCTCCATGCATCACATAGGAAAGCGCGCCCGGCGCCCTCCTCAGGCAGGGCTCGGGGGCTCTCAGGGCCAGGGTCACGAGGGAGGCGCTTGGGTACCACGTGGAGGCGTGCTTCGAAGCACGTTTCCCTCAAGAAGGAGCAAGGCAAGGAGAGTCAGACCAATAGGAGTTCGTTAACCAGGCCGTTCAAGAACTACAAGAGTCAAGAATCATGAGAGGTTGCCGCCGTCTACCAGCTGTGGCCCCCCATCCAGGCGAGGATGGTGGGCTGCGCATCTGCATCGACGTACCAGGGCTCAATCAAGTCGCCACGACGGGGCACCTCTAGCCCTCACAAGTGGGGCGTTGTGGATGTCCACCCCAGAGCTATGTTCGCATGCCTTACGGCTTGTCGAGCGTGGCTGCTGCGTACCAGTGCCTCATGAGGGGCATCATGGAGACTCAGGAAGACAGGCGTTCCGCAGTCCTGGCAGAGATGGAGATGATTCGCGAGGAGCCACCAGCGCCTCCGGAGCCTCCTTAGGCCCCTGGGCCTAGGGGCTCGTGAGGATCGGCTCCGGCAGCCCACCGAGTCTGCTACACCAACGCCACTTCGTCCGCGACAACCCCAGGTGACATCTTTCAAGCTTCATTTCCGGCTGGGAACGCCCCCCCAGGGCTGCTTCATTCCCAGGCCGCGTGGGTCCGTCCCTGCGGCATGTATCCCTTTTTAGTATTCGATCATTAGCCTGCTTTGTTGGGGGTGCCCCTCGGGTTGCATCATCCCCAGGCCGCTCGGGCCAGGCCCAGTGGCGTGTATCTTCCTTGCGTTTATTTCCAACTATGCATTCGCCTATCATGCTTGATTACTTGACGCCTATTCACGGCACCTCTTCTCCCCAATGTCGACCACTTGCACGTTAAAGGGGGGTACCTGAGCATCGCGACTCAGGGTTCTTACTGGCTCTCCAGCCCTCACCCTCTGGCCTTGTCCACGGCATCGCGACCTGGCATACCAGCGACGGCTGAGACAAGCTCGAGGGCCGGGACCCGACGACGTAGAGTGCCGGCATCTATCCCAATCTGCAGGAATACATCTCAACATACGGCCCAGTGCCAGGATAAACCCGCCTAGAGGTAGGGCCCCGTGAGTCCCGCGCTGGCTCACGGGTGCCCAGATACACTTCACCTAGCCCTACCGTGCTGGCCACGTGTCAGGGCGGGGCTGTACATGCCCCGGGGGCTCCTTCCGGAGGGGAGCCCCCTCCCACGCACCAGTGGAAGCACCATGCTCCGTGCTGGCTGACGACACTGCCGAGGAGCGGCTATGCCCGTACACATACGGAAGCGCTATGCTCCGCGCTGGTGATAAACAAATGAGGGTGGCCTCCGGGCCGCATCAACCTCAGGGAGCCCAGAGCTCAGTGTCTAACCTCATCGCAATGCCTCCCCTCGGGAGCGCCGCGCGAGGGGGCTAGGCACGGGCGCTACGACTGGGTCACGCCCAGGCGTACGCCACACAGCAAGGCCCCTCGGGCCTGGTTCGTCGCGCGTCTCTCCCCGAGCGGAGCCAACGTATGAAGGCCGTTTGAGCGTCAAGGGGTACCCCTGAGCATCGCAACTCAGGGGCCTAACTGGCTCCGTAGCCCCTCACTCCTTAGTTCCGAAAGGCTATGCTGGGTGAGGTACGCGCGGAGTCGGGCTCTGCAGACGTAGAACGGAAGATACACCTACATCACACTTCCCTACTTGTTGTTCGTGCGCCAAGGGGGACTCCTGAGCATCGCGACTCAGGAGCCTAACTTGTCACGTAGCCCCTCACTCCTTTGGTCCCGTCCTGGTTTTCGGTCGGGGCTAATGCTGGGTGAGGTACGCGCGCGGCCGGGCTCTGCCGACGTAGAACACAAGCAAGTAGGGAGGAAAAGCTTAAAACTCAAAGAATTTAAAAGCAAATATTACAGTCCATACTATTGTCTCTGTACCAAACGCAAGTTTAAATGCCTCCTCGAGGCGTGATGCATGTGCGGGAAGTAAAAGAAGAACAGGAGCGGCAGCGGAGTCACCTGTCGGTGGTGGGGCAGCGCGGAGTGGCCTCGCTTCGTGGAGCAGTAGGGCCGGCAGCGCCTTGCTTCGGCTTTGTCGGCGTTCTGGGAACGGGGGTCCCCAGACTTGCCTGCCTGCGGCCTGCGGCATGGCTCAAATGGGGGCCCAACGTGGCCCATCTTCATCAACACAAGGTTCAAGACCCTCGCGAGGGGCCAAGCCTCTCGCGAGGCGGACGACACGGCGCTTCCTCAAGCACGGCCTCCTTAGGCTGGCTCGCGAGGAGGCGGAGAGATCAAGGTGGGTACCTCACGAGGTGCCCATGACGCAAGCCATGACGACCAAGGGTGCCAGGCGGGCGCCAGCCCGCGCAGTGTCTCCCTTTCCTCTTTGGTGCAAAGGGGGCAAGCGCAGGCGAGAGGATCAAGCAAAGGCACCCATTTCGGTGCAACAAGACCAAGACCAGTCCAACGGTGAGAAGGAGGTCACCATGGAGCCCAAGACGGCGTCACCACAGGGCCTTTGGCAGGCGAAGACCAACTTTAGTCAGGATAAGTGTACCAGATGTTCCCCTTCAAATTGGCCAATTGTTGGCGCCCTTCCCGCTCAATATTTGGGAAGAGGCCCAGGGCCTTTGCCTATAAATAGGGCTAGCCGCCCCCAGGGATCGGGCATCTAGAATCCGATCGGATTGAGCATCTAGAGCAAGTAGAGAGAGACAGAGAAGAGCGCCAGAATCAATCTTCCACCGCTCCGCTCTCCTCCGACCGTCGCATCCATGTCTGACGCTCGTCGGGCCCGCACCGAGCGCCGGGCCGCCATCGCTTCCCGCGCCGTCCAGACGGCCCCCGTCGGTGGGCGTCCTCGTCGTTACTCGTCGCCCGCCGTCAACGCCGCCACCGGCCCGACGGGGAACGAGCAGCAAGCATCCTCTCAGCACCCGTCCGTGCGGCGAGGTGGCCGCACCGCCACTCCGTCGCTCACCCCGGCCGCTTCTTCGTCGCACGCGCTTCGCGCGCCCTTGGAGGCTCGGGCTGCGCTCCTCGCGGCGAACGAGCTCCTGTGCTACCGCCCCGTCAACGACGTCTACAAGGAGTGGCTCGACCGCGTCACCGAGCTTGTCCGCGCCGCAGGGGGCTCTCCCGCGCCTTCCGCACCACTGTGCCACACTCCGCCCCGCATGGGCAATGAAGCCCCGGGGGCATTCCAGCCGCCACCTTTCCAAGAACATGCCATGGCCCCAAGGCGCGCAGCTCCTGGGCGGAACCCGCTCCGTCATGCGCCGGCCCAGCAGGAACGGAGCTGCCAAGAAGTCCCGCGACCGCAATAGGCTGCCCTGGCGCTCCCAGCCCCGGCTCACCGAGACCCCGCTCCAGCTCCAGCACGTCAAGACCCCGCGCTGCTCCCAGCTGCAGCGCAAGGGGACCCACAAGGCCTAGCTCTCCCTCATCCAAAACCTCCCGCGGACACCACTGGCTGCCGCGCCTACACCCCCGAGGTGCGTAGCGTCGCGTGGCCCGGCAAGTTCAAGCCAGACCTGCCTCCTCGCTACGACGACACAACTGATCCCACGGAGTTCCTCCAGCTCTACGAGCTGGGAGTCGAAGCAGCCAGCAGGGATGAGTAGGTCATGGCGAACTGGTTCCCCATGGCGCCGAAGGAAGGTGCTCGCACTTGGCTCCTCAACCTGGCCCGGGCACGATCTCCTCCTGGGACCAGATGTGTACTCGCTTCATCGCCAACTTCCAAGGTACCCGCGATCGGCCTCCCGCCGTAAGCGACATGCGCCGCATCAAGCAGCAACCTGGAGAGACCCTGCAGAAGTACATCCAGCGCTTCAACAGGCGCGCCTCAAGATCCCCAGGGTGTCTGAAGAAGCCATCATTTCGGCCTTCTCCGATGGCGTGCGCGACGTCAAGATGAAGGAGGAGATGGCAATGCACGAAGACCTCTGCACCTCCCTGGAGCTGTTCAACCTGGCGACCAAGTGCGCCAGGGCTGAGGAGGGACGCCTCTCCCTCCTCGAGCTGCCTGCCGCAGACACAGAAGAGAAGAAGCCGAAGGCCAAGGACGTGAAGCGCAAGGGGGCTGCCGTGCTCGCGGCAGAGCCGGACACCAAGCGGGGCAAGGGGCAGCCGGTACTGTGTGTACCACGACCTCCACACCCACAACACCAATGAATGCCAAGAACTCCGCACCGTGCGAGAAGGAAGAGTCGTTCGACGCCCTGACCGTGCTGACCGGGGCTACGGCCGAGGAGGAGGAAGGAACCAGGGACGCTGGGAAGATCGTGGCCCACGTCCAGGCTGGCGTGACCAACCTCGCGAGGACCGATGGCATGACCAACCTCGCGAGGACCACTGGCGTGACCCGCCTCGCGAGGGGGACTGGAGGGACCAGCCTCGTGAGGATCACCCTCATGGCAACCCAGGCCTGCCGCCGTTGCCGCCTCAGCCAAGAAGGAATGAAGACTGCCACCAAGACGAGGGGGCTGGGGGCTTCTAGGAGCCTCGCGCCATCGCCTGCATCCTGGGCGGAGCTCAAGCCCTAGCCTCTCAACGTATCTTTAAGCAGTTTGCTCGCGAAGTGAACGCAATTCTACCCAAGCTCGAAGCAACGCGTCCCCTCAGATGGTCAGCTTGCACCATCATGTTAAGCTCAGCAGACCAGCTCAAGTGCGCGGCCACAGCCGGAGTCCTCCCAATGCTTTGTTCCCCAGTCATCAGCAATGTTCTGGTCAGCAGGACCCTCATCGACGGAGGGGCAGGGCTCAATGTCTTGTCCGGGGAAACGTTCAGCAGCCTCCAAGTGCCCGATGACCAGCTTCAGCCAACCAAGCCCTTCTCCGGAGTCACCGACGGTTCCACGGTCCTGATCGGGCAGGTCCGCCTCTCGGTCACCTTCGGCACCTACGACAACTACCGCACCGAGCTCATCGACTTTGACGTCGCCCACATCCGCCTGCCGTACAACGCCATCCTCGGGTACCCGGCGCTGGCCAAGTTCATGGCCGTGACTCACCACGGCTACAACGTCCTCAAGATGCCAGGAAGCGGCGGCGTCATCACGGTGCCATGCCAAGAGAAGGACGCAGTATGTGCCCTGGAACGAGCCTTCCAGGCCGCGTCACTAGAAGACCCAGATCGCGGAAGCAGGCAGGCCCTTCAAGGCCCGCGTCTGCCCAGGGGGACCCTCCTACAATCGCATAGGAAAACTCGCCCGGCGCCCTCCTCAGGCGGGGCTCAGGGGCTCTCACCTGGAGGGCCACCGACCTCGCCAAGGTCACGAGGGAGGCGCTGGGGCACCATGTGGAGGCGTGTTTCGAAGCACGCTTCCCTCGAAAGGAAGCCAGGGAAGGAAGGTCTGACCAGCAGGAGTTTGTTAGCAAGGCCATTCAAGAACTACAGGAGTCAAGGATCATGAGAGGTTGTCGTCGCCCACCAGTTGTGGCTCCCCATCCAGGCGAGGATGGTGGGTTGCGCGTCTGCGTCGACGTACCAGGGCTCAATCAGATCTCCACGGCGGAGCGCCTCTGGCCCTCACAAGTGGGGCGCTGCGGAGGGCCACCCCACAGCTATGTTCGCATGCCTTATGGCCTGCCGAGCGTGGCTGCGGCGTACCAGCGCATCATGAGGAGCATCTTGGAGGCGCAAGAAGACAGGCGTTCTGCAGCCCTGGCGGAGATGGAGGCTGCTCACGAGGAGCCACCAGTGCCTCCGGAGCCTCCCGAGGCCCCTGGGCCTGGGGGCTCGTGAGGATCGGCTTCCGCAGCCCACCGAGTCTGCTGCACCGACGCCACAGCACCGACGACATATTCAGGTGACATCTTTCAAGTTTCATTCCCAGCTGGGAGCGCCCTCCCAGGGTTGCGTCATTCCCAGGCCACGTGGGTCCGTCCCTGTGGCATGTATCCCTTTTTATCTTTTTAGTTGCTAGCTTGCTTTGCTGGGGGCGCCCCTCGGGCTGCATCATCCCCAGGCCACTCGGGCTAGGCCCAGCGGCATGTATCCCTTCCGCGTTTATTTCCAATTATGCATCATGCTTGATTACTCGACGCCGTTCGCGGCACCTTTTCTTCTTCATGTCGACCACTTGCACGTTAAAGGGGGGTGCCTGAGCATCGCGACTCAGGGCTCTTACTGGCTCTCCAGCCCTCACCCTCTGGCCTTGTCCACGGCATCGCGACCTGGCATACCAGCGACGGCTGAGACAAGCTCGAGGGACGGGACCCGAGGACGTAGAGTGCCGGCATCTAACCAGATTTTCCAGGGACACATCTCAAGATACGACCCAGTGTCAGGCGCAACCCGCCTAGAGGTAGGGCCTCGCGAGTCCCACGCTGGCTCACGGGTGCCCAGATACACCTCACCTAGCTCTACCGTGCCAGCCACGTGTCAGGGCGGGGCTGTACACGCCCCGGGGGCTCCTCCCGGAGGGGAGCCCCCTCCCACGTACCAGTGGAAGCACCATGCTCCGCGCTGGCTGACGACACTGTCGAGGAGCGGCTATGCCCGTACACATACGGAAGCGCTATGCTCCGCGCAGGTGATAAACAACTAAGGGTGGCCTCCGGGCCGCATTAACTTCAGGGAGCCCCGAGCTCAGTGGCCGGCCTCACCGCAACGCCTCCCCCCCAGGAGCGCCGCGCGAGGGGGCTGGGCACGGGGGCTACGACTGGGTCGCGCCCAGCCGTACGCCCCAGCCAGGCCCCTCGGGCCTGGTTTGTCGCGCGTCTCTCCCCGAGCGGAGCCAAGGTACGAAGGCCGTTTGCGCGTCAAGGGGGACTCCTGAGCATCGCGACTCAGGAGCCTAACTGGCTCCGTAGCCCCTCACTCCTCAGTTCCGAAAGGCTATGCTAGGTGAGGTACGCGCGGGGACGGGCTCTGCAGACGTAGAACGGTATCCCCGTTTACATTCCATCTCATGCTGTTCGCGCGTCAAGGGGGACTCCTGAGCATCGCGACTCAGGAGCCTAACTGGCTCCGTAGCCCCTCACTCCTTAGTTCCGAAAGGCTATGCTGGGTGAGGTACGCGCGGGGTCGGGCTCTGCAGACGTAGAACGGAAACACACCTACATCGCGCTTCCCTACTTGTTGTTCATGCGCTAAGGGGGACTCCTGAGCATCGCGACTCAGGAGCCTAACTTGTCACGTGGCCCCTCATTCCTTTGGTCCCGTCCTGGTTTCTGGTCGGGGCTGATGCTGGGTGATGCATGCGCGTGGCCGGGCTCTGCCGGCGTAGAACATAAGCAAGTAGGGAAGAGGAACATAAAATTCAAGGAACTTAAAAGTGAATATTACAACCCATAATGTCGCCTTGGTACCAAACGCAAATTTAAATGCCTCCTCGAGGCGTCGTACATGTGCAGGAATCGAAAGAAGAACAGGAACGATAGCGGAGTCACCTGTCGGCAGCGGAGTCGCGTGGAGTAGCTTCACCTTGTGGGGTAGTAGAGCCGGCAGCGCCTCGCTTCGGCTTGGTGATGAAGGCCCGGAACTTCCCTAGCAGCGCCTCTGCGCGCCCCTTCACGGCCTCGACAGCAGCAGCGGCGCCCTCGCCGCTCACCGGCTCTAGCAGGCTGTCAAGGTCGGTGATGGGGTCGCGGAGGTAGACATGGGCGAAGACCCGCGTCAGCGCGGCGGAAGACAGGGCACGCGCCTCGGCTTCAACCGTGGGGACGAGTCCGAGGGCGACATCTCCAAGAGCCTTCACCAAGAAGGGAAGCAGTTTGGCGGGGCTGTCCCTGTCGCCAGCCAGCGGGCAATCCCGGCCACTCTCGTAAAGCGTCTTCAGTGAAGCGCGGGCATCCTTCTCCAAGTCCGCGAAGGCCACACGATCCTCGGCAAGGACCCGGGCCTTGGCGTCCAGCTCGGCCTTCGTCGTCTCTATCTCCTTCTTCAACGCACCTAGGTGGCTGCGGCGCTTCTTGAGCTTCGCCTCCCGGTCCTCGAGCACCGCCTCGCGAGCCTTCACCCCCTTCTCCTGCTCTTGGCGAATGCGGGTCTCCTCAGCAAGCTGATGACGAAGGCCTTGCAACTCGTCCTCCAGCTCCTTGCAACGGCCGCGGATGCCAACCGCCTCTCCCAGGGCCGCGTCACGGGTAGCCTTCGGCTCGAGGGTAACCTCCCTCTCCTCGTCACAGGCTGTCGAGGCCTGAACCAGCGCTGCCCGGATCAAGGCGTCAGAGCGAATCCACCCCGAGGCCAGCTCCAGGCGCCCGGCCACCAGGCGAGGGTCGGCGCCTCGAAGATCCTGCCGCAGCCGGTTCAGTCCAGCAACAGCTCCCTCCAGGATGGAAGAAGAAGGCGGAGAAGCATTAGCGCGCTTCAAGGCAGCAGGAGGAGTCACGGAACCAGCAGGCGGCGGAACGGGAGGAGAAGGTAGCGACGGCGAGGCTGCGGTATCCCGAGACGGAGTCTGCTGCGCCTCCCCAGCCGTAGCAGCAGCACCAGGCAAGGGCACCTCTGGGGTCGACCGAGCCATGGGGGCTGCGGCCCTAGCCAGATCAGCCAAGCCCCGCAAAGACGAGTGGGCAGGAGAAGCCTGTGCGTCGCGGTCGCCCTCCCCTGCAGGTGGAGGTGTCGCCACAGCTGGGGCCTCAGGAGATCCCTTTAGCTTCTTCGCCGCGGGCGCCATCCTGCTCAGGAGAAGTAATCGTCAACCCTCGTCAGCGGAACAAGAAACCAGGAATCAAGGATCAAGCACTTACAGGTCGTCGGCAGAAAGCTCCAGTGGTCTCATGCCAAACTTGAAGCCAGAGAGCCGGCTGGAGGGGTCGACCTCGGAAGCAGAAGGCGCGTCAGCGGTTCGCCCCGGAGTCAAGGCGGACCCGCAGGTAATCAACCCGGTCCTGCCCTTCTTCGGGACCGGGGGCGAGCTCCCGCTTCCCAGCACATTGTCGTCATCGTCATCACTCAGCGAAGGGCGGAGAGCACGGGGCTTGCGCTGGAGCGAGGGAGCCCTGGACTCTCCGTCAGTCGCCTCGGAGTCGGGGCCTGCCTCCTGCTCCTCCTCGCCCCCATCTCCGCTGGAGTCGCCGGAAGACACATTCACCAGATCCTCGGGAGCCACCACGGGCACAAGCCCGTCCCCGTTGAAGACGGGCATGGACTCCACCACTTGCTCCCAATCGTTGCGGAGGAACAGGGGCGAAGGCGCGCCCTCCAGCCTTGTTGCCTCGCCCCCGACCAGGGACTAGAGGACCGCAGTCACGTCCTCTTCGGCCACGGCTACGGGGCTCGGGTGAGGCCTCCACATCAGGGGAGAGCACTGCCGAAGCGGAGCCAGCTGGTGCTCCAGGAACTCCCTCAGCAACGACGCCCCGGTCAGCTTCGCCGTCGCCATGTTGGCTGGCTTCAGATCGGCGTCCATCTTCGCCAGCATCAACTTTGCGCGGGGATACGTGAGCTCCGCCCGGCACCAGTCTTCCGAGCTCACGGCTGGCTCCGTGGGAAGGGCCAACCTAGGATCGACGCACCCGGCGTCAACCAATACCCACTTGCTCCGAAAGCCCTCGATCCTCTTCCCTGGATTCGAGATGGCCATGGAGTTGCCGCACGCGACGAAGCCCGCGCACGCAGAAGGAGAACCCTTGGAGGTCCGGAGGTAGAAGTAGTGGCGCAGCAAGGCCACTGAAGGCTGCACCCCCACATGCGCCTCACAGTAGTAGGCGAAGATCGCCAGGAGAAGGATGGAGTTGGGGTGGAGATGCAAAGCTTGCAAGTTGTAATGGCGGAGGACGGCGAGGAAGAACTCAGAGAAAGGAGGCACCAGGCCCGCTGCAATGGAGCTCACGAAGAAAGGATAGAAGGTGCTCCCTTAGCCTTCGGGGGCATCGGAGCCGACCTTGAACATCTGCGCCCCATCAATGCCCTGCGCCGCAGCCATCCGGTGCAGTAGGGCGAGGCTCGCCTTCGACATGTTGGGCGAATCCAAAGCAGGCGAGAACCAAGCTTCGGCCGGGGCCCGGCGAGGTGCCATGGCTACCTGGGTCGAGCGGGTGGAGCAGATCTGGAAGCTTGGAGGAAGGAAGGAGAAGCGCAAGAAAGGGGATCTGGGCAGCGGATGAAGAAGGAGAAGAACAAAACCCGAGCAGATGCCACGCCTTTAGTATCCTGCGTAGTTGCAAAAGCACCCATGTCCAATCAACCGCCAGGCGGCGCCCAAGGCCGCAGGCTGTTAGGGCCCGCGGCGCTTCGCCCTTGCCCTTTCGCCTCTCGGCATGGCCAAGTCCGTGCGCGCCTTGGGCCCTGGGGATACTGTCGGCGTTCTGGGAACGGGGGTCCCCAGACTTGCCTGCCTGCGGCCTGCGGCGTGGCTCAAATGGGGGCCCAACGTGGCCCATCTTCATCAACACAAGGTTCAAGACCCTCGCGAGGGGCCAAGCCTCTCGCGAGGCGGACGACACGACGCTTCCTCAAGCACGACCTCCTTAGGCTGGCTCGCGAGGAGGCAGAGAGATCAAGGCGGGTACCTCACAAAGTGCCCATGACGCAAGCCATGACGACCAAGGGTGCCAAGCGGGCGCCAGCCCGCGCAGTGTCTCCCTTTCCTCTTTGGTGCAAAGGGGGCAAGCGCAGGCGAGAGGATCAAGCAAAGGCACCCATTTCGGTGCAACAAGACCAAGACCAGTCCAACGGTGAGAAGGAGGTCACCATGGAGCCCAGGACGGCGTCACCACAGGGCCTTTGGCAGGCGAAGACCAACTTTAGTCAGGATAAGTGTACCAGATGTTCCCCTTCAAATTGGCCAATTGTTGGCGCCCTTCCCGCTCAATATTTGGGAAGAGGCCCAGGGCCTTTGCCTATAAATAGGGCTAGCTGCTCCGAGGGATCGGGCATCTAGAATCCGATCGGATTGAGCATCTAGAGCAAGTAGAGAGAGAGAGAGAGAAGGGCGATCGAACTCCCCCTAGCAGTTCATCCCCTAGCCAAGAACAGACCCTCGCGAGGTCGTTCTTCCTTGTATTGTTCTTCATCATCAGCCCAAGAGGCAATCCACCCACCACACTGGAGTAGGGTATTACACCACAATGGTGGCCCGAACCAGTATAAACCTTGTGTCTCTTGTGTTGTTCTTGCAGTAGTTTAGATCCTTGCGAGACGGAGAGGTAGAGGGCTCGATCTCCGCGCGCACCCCAGAGTTCGAACCTTAAGGGTCTGCCGGAACCCTAGAATCCGACAGGCTTGGTGCTGAAGGCCCGAAACTTCCCTAGCAACGCCTCCGCGCGCCCCTTCACGGCTTCGACAGCAGCGGCAGCACCCTCACCACTTACCGGCTCCAACAGGTCGTGGAGGGCTGCGCTGGGATCGCAAAGGTAGATGTGGGCGAAGACCCGCGTCAGCGCAGCAGAGGACAAGACTCGCGCCTCGGCCTCGGCCGTGGGGCCGAGGCCAAGGGCGACATCCTTAAGGGCACGAACCAGGAAGGGAAGCAGCTTGGCGGGTCCATCCTCGTCACCGGCCAGTGGGCTCTCCAGGCCGCTCTCGAAGAGCGTCTTTGTAACGCCCTCGATGCGGCTATATCTCCCACGTGTCGAAGCACGACTTAGAGGCATAACCGCATTGAAAGCAATGTCGCAAGTGAGGTAATCTTCACACAACCCATGTAAAACATAAGGGAAAGAGATACATAGTTGGCTTACAGTCGCCACTTCACGCAATAAATGAGTAAAGCATTACATCAAACAGATACAATCAAGGTCCGACTACGGAACCAAAATAAAAGAAGACTACCCCAAATGCTACACAGATCCCCGATCGTCCCAACTGGGCTCCACTACTGATCAACTGAAATGAAACAACACAATGAACAAGATCTTCATCGGGCTCCTCCTTGAGCTCGGGTGCGTCACCTGCACGGTTTCATCGGCACCTGCAAACTGGTTTTGGAAGTATCTGTGAGTCACGGGGACTCAGCAATCTCACACCCGCGAGATCAAGACTATTTAAGCTTATAGGTAGGGTAAAAGGTATGAGGTGGAGCTGCAGCAAGCGACTAGCATATATGGTGGCTAACATACGCAAAAGAGAGCGAGAAGAGAAGGCAAAAGCACGGTCGATGAACTATGATCAAGAAGTGATCCTAGAACAACCTACGTCAAGCATAACTCCAACACCGTGTTCACTTCCCGGACTCCGCCGAGAAGAGATCATCACGGTTACACACGCGGTTGATGTATTTTAGTTAAGATCAACTTCGGGTTTTCTACAACCGGACATTAACAAATTCCCATCTGCCACATAACCGCGGGCACGGCTTTCGAAAGTTCAAACCCTGCAGGGGTGTCCCAACTTAGCCCATTATAAGCTCTCGCGATCAACGAAGGATATTCCTTCTCCCCGGGAAGACCCGATCAGTCTCGGAATCCCGGCTACAAGACATTTCGACAGTAATAAAACAAGTCCAGCAAAGCCGCCCGATGCGCCGACATCCTGATTGGAGCTGCACATATCTCGTTCTCAGGGCAACACCGGATGAGCTGTCCGTACAACTAAAACTAGACCCCAAGTTTCCTTGAGGTGGCGCTGCAAAGCGCTCTAGTTCGGACCAATACTTAGACAAGCATTGGCCCAGGGGGGGGGCTGAATAAAGATGACCCTCAGGTTAGCTACTCCCAAGGGAAAGGTATAGGTGGTAGGCAAATGGTAAAACCAATGTTGGGCCTTGCTGGAAAAGTCTTATACAAAGCGAACTGTCAAGGGGGTCCCATAAATCACCCGACCGCGTTAGGGACGCAAGAATCCGGGAACATAACACCGATATGACGGAAACTAGGGCGGCAAGAGTGGAACAAAACACCAGGCATAAGGCCGAGCCTTCCACCCTTTACCAAGTATATAGATGCATTAATTAAATAAGATATATTGTGATATCCCAACAAGTAAACATGTTCCAATCAAGGAACAACATCTCCATGTTCCAATAAGGAACAAACTTCATCTTCACCTGCAACTAACAATGCTATAAGAGGGGCTGAGCAAAGCGGTAACATAGCCAAACAACGGTTTGCTAGGACAAGGTGGGTTAGAGGCTTGGTTTAACAATATGGGAGGCATGATAAGCAAGTGGTAGGTATCGCATCATAGGCATAGCAAAAGAGCCAGCAACTAGCAAGCAAAGATACAAGTGATTTCGAGGGTATGGTCATCTTGCCTGAAATCCCGCAAGGAAGAAGAACGAGTCCATGAAGGAGACAAACGGACGAAGTCCAACGAATCCTCACAACTCCGGAACGAAACCGAAGCTAACGAGAGAAACAACCCGGAAACAAACAAACAACATAGTAAACAACCACCACATACACATGACACAATGCACAAACAAGTATGAAGCATGTCCAATTTAATGAGGCATGGCATGGCAAAGGCAACAAACAAAACTACAAGTTAAGTGGAGCTCAATATGCAACGAGTTGCATATTGACGAAACACCACAACAATTATTTAGTTCTCTCCCGGTTATGTACCCAACATTATTAAATGTAATTAAACATGGCAAGGGGTGAAGCATAAGTAAACTAACTATTTTGGCAAGTTTAAATGAGGCCGGAACAACAAACAACAATTTCGGAAAATCCTCATGTGCATATTTTAGATTTGGTACTGTTCTGCCTAAAAACATATTTTATTGTTGTTAAACATACAAAGTAATGCTACCATGTTAATCTAGGCACTTTTCTACCCCCATTTACATATAAAGTTTATTAAATTCAGAGCTATGGTTATTTAGTTATGAAATAAATCATTTTAACACGGCATTTAAGCAAATTTAAACAAACAACATTTTAAGCATTTTAATTGTTGTTATCATGATGCGGATCACATGTGCAAGTTTTAAGCAATTTTATGAAAATGTTGACAAGAGCATTATGAAGCATTTGTCGTCGTGGCGGAAACGAATAAGGGTGCCATGGCAACGACAACGGAAATGGTGCCACGGCAACATTCCGGTTCCGATAACTCGATTGAGATGTCGGTGCAAAAGAAAGTGTGGAGAGCATGCCATGCAAGATGGTGGGGTGATCCCGGTTACCAGGTTCCCACGTGTCGACGGCGAGGCAATGAGGAACGCGCAAGGAACAACTCGGACATGGTGCAAACACGGGCATCTCATTCAACACATGCATTCGGTCCACGACGGTAGTTCTCGGCGGTTATACCTTCGAAGCGTGCATATTCATAACGGATCGAGTCGGTGCGAAGTAGAGGAAGTAGATGTTCACGGGTAGTTGTGGGAAGTAGTCGTTATCGTTTCGTAGTTGTACACACTCCGTAGATGTTCGGGCTTGACGTCCACGGGGTCTTCGAGGCCGGCGGTAGTGGTACACACGTCGTCGTGGAAGTAGTGGTTCGCGTTTTGAAGAGGAACTTGACGAATCCGATTTCCCCGGCGGTCGAGAGTAGTGGTACTTGACGCAATCCACGCAAAGGGTGCTGGTTCGGGCAACGGTCTTGATGAAGGTGTACTTGGAGAACCAAGGGTATGTCTTGGCGTGCATCAGTCTGTTGACAAACAACGTGTATAGGAGACAGAGACATCTCTTGCGATCTTCCGGTCAACATGAACAGGAGGCCAGATCTAGCGAAGGGACGGGGAGGCGGCCTCGACCCGTGGACCTGGCGTTTGGCTGAATCGAGTCCACGGGGACAAGCGGGCGAGCTGCTGCTGCTGTCCGAGGCGAAGCAGGGCGCAGTTCAGACGAAGTGGAGGCAGCGGCAGCGGGGCTGGCGACGAAGATTCGTGCGAGGACGGGGTTCAACGCGGGGTTGTCCCGCTCGATGCAGGTGGCACTGCGATGCAGGGGACTTGGCGCGGCGATGCAGAAGCTTGGCGGGCGGAGGCGAGCGACGACAAGGCGTGATGCAGGGGAGGCAGACGAGGTCCCGTACGGGCGGCGGTGATGCAACAGGAACTCGCCGGCGTTGAGGATGATGGCCGGGCGCGACGCGAAGCACCAAGGGGCGGCCATGGCGTTCCTTCTGCTGCGGACCATGAAAGAGCAAGAGAGGTCAGGAGGGAGAGGGCACGGGGAAGGAGAAGAAAGAGGGCAGGGGTGCAGGGACGGCCTGGTGGTGCTTGCTCCGACGAGCTCCGTCGTGGAGGCGGCGGGGTCCAGCAGGTCAGGCGAGGCGAAGCGGTGGCACGGGGAGGCTCGTGGCAGGGGCTTGAGGATGGGCGCGGGAGGCCATGGCAGAGGAGGAGCGACGCCGGGATTTGGAGGAGGACGAGCGAGGGGATCGAGGGAGAGAAGTGGATCGGGAGAGGGGTTAGCGCTGCCCTCTCCCTGTGTGACGGCGCTCAGGAGGGAGATGGGGATCGAGCAGGGGAGGCTAGGGTTACGACGGGGCGCGGCTGGGCTGCGGATGGGCCTTGGAGGCTGGGCCTAGGAGGTTAGATAGGCTGAAAGAGGTAAGTGAGGCGGGCTGTGGTGCTATGGGCTGCGGTCTAGGAGGGGCCCGGGTAAGGAGAATGTAAGTCTCCCTTTACTTATATTTCTGTTTAATAAATAAACAGTCTCCAAAGGAAAATGTCCAGGAGGTTTGGGGAAGAATATGAATAAAGTAGAGATATACTTGGACTCCTGGAATTATGCTCCATCTGATAAAATAGGTTTGGGCATTTTTAGAGAAAGAAAATTATCGCAAGCTTGAATTTAATTCAAACTTGAGGCAATTTTGATTCCAACCAAATCAAGTCCAAATGAGCTGAAATTTGGCAGAGAGGGTGTAGGTATGGTTTAAGATTAACAGAAAATAAATGAACATTAATGGAGGCACAAATAATGCCACTTGGCATGAAAGCCAAGATTTGAAAGAAAGGAAGAAGTGATAAGGTTTGCACGTGGAGAAAGGTCTTGATGAAAAGATGAAGACACAAATGACCATAGGAGGAGGGGAAGGGTGATGCAATGGGTGATCATGCATGAAACACACAATGCACATGATGAGCATGATGAAATGCAACATTACAAGAAGCACAAATGCAACACTCGAAATATAAGGAAGTCTTCTGGAATGTCGGTCTCGGGGCGTTACAACACTCCACCACTACAAGAGGATCTCGTCCCGAGATCTAGGATGTCACCGGAGGGAAAACGGAGGAAGAAGAGGAAGAGGTAAACTAAGTTGCTTCTTTACCAAAGAGTGAAACCAAAGAACCTTGAGAGGTTGCAAAGCTTGAAGAAATGACACGACGGAGGTGACCAAAATTTAAAACACTCCGTTAGATAAGAGGAACATGGGATACGACGAGAACCAAGAGGTGAAGTGACAAGGTAGATATTGAAACCACTTCGGTTAAAACAAGATAGAGAAGGAATAAGAATGACATGATTTGGGCAGCACTCCGACTGAAAATGGAAGGGATTTGAACATGATCTTGACAAGATGAGAGGATACTTGCTGAAAATAACAACACACTGCCTCCAGAACTATTAGAAGAATGGCACAAGGGGTAAGAAAGATTTCAGACAGCACTTCGGTTAAATGGATAATGCAAGAAAAAGAACATGATCCTCGCAATTCGAGAAGGAGAGTGAAAGGAGCAACATCACAATGCCTCCGGAAGAAGAAATAGAAGATAGATCATTGGAATAAAAGAATGGAGAAGAAAACAACATGTGCTACCTCAAATGGATTTGAGAGAGCATCTTTAAAAAGAAGGATTGAGCGGAGTTGTTGGAAAACCAACAACGAAAAGATATGATCCTTGTGGGCTTATTGAGACATCTCAAAACTTGAGGTGAACTTCTACCACTAACGAAAACAATTGCTTGCTTGAGATCAAAGAAGAGATGAAAAACGTGTTCCACGAAGAGGATAAAGAGCAAGCTTGGGTCATTGAGAAGCACCACAATAACAACATTCCTTAGGGAAGGCTTTAGGTGAAATATGACACAAGATAACTCCAACGAAGGGATTGGTGGATTTAAAATATCTCATTCTTGACAACATGTAAATCATGAAGCATGAAGAGAAATTGTCAAGAAAGACATAACACCACAACAAAAGATAAGGTAGAAATAATTGCATTTTGGAATGCAAGATGAAAGAAAGCTTGAACTCCTGAAAACAAAACATGTGTTGGAACACCATGTTTATTTTAGAGTATAGCTTGGCGGACCTTAACTGCGAGAGAAATCTTGAAGAACAATTGAATAATGGAAAGAATCCTTACGAACCACCATGTAGAGCCTCCATGAAGAACTCCGGTAATGAAAGGATGATAAAAATAAAGAGAAGTTGAAAACACAAGGTGAAGCCTTGCGATGATTTAGATGGAGCTTCGCAATGAGATAATGCGGAAAACTTGGAACTCCGGAAATGAAAAAGATGAAGCCTCTCGAACCGAGAAATATGACATGATGAACAACCCTGGAAAGAAGAAACTAGATCACTTGGGTGAAACCAAAATAAGAATTACGTTATGCATATCCTTCACCAATTTAAATTGATGACAAGCAACGGATTTGGCATACTACTTATTCTCGTAGAAAGGATTAAGATAGATATGGCGCAAACTTGGGAAGGTATTGATGGAACCATCGGTGGAATTTGGAAACAACGAATGAATTAATATGATAACGAAGGAAGTGAAATCTTGAACGAACCACCAAAAGAATTGAAAATGAACGAAGAAAAGATAAAGAAACACCGGGAAGAATTAGCAAACGAACGAAGATACTTGAGAGAATTTAGATAAAAATGAACGAATAGATCATGAGCTGAATAGAGAATACTTGAATGATGCACCGGTAAGATTTGGAGAATGATAGCTGAAAGCTGGAATTGAATAATTCTGAGATGATGGGCTCCGAAGAATCAAACTGAAAAGACTCCTGAAATGCTCCGGATGGGTGAAAAAAATTCTCACAGTCAAAAACAATTATGAGGATGGCATGAAGCTAGAACTATGAATCTTCAAGAAAACGGGCCAAGATTTAGGAGAAATTCTTCTTCGGTCTTCACATGTTGAAAATGACGAGGAGAAACACCACGAAAATGTTGAGAAACTCCGGAAGGATTAAAAGAGGAAAGGTTGAGCCAAAGATGAAAAGAGTTTGAAAGATCTTGGAGAAAGACATTTGACTGATGATAATTCATTCTTACGTCAAAATTGGAAAAGAATTTGAGAATAGCTCCGGGAAGATTAGAAGAGTCAGGTAAGATCCTGGGAAAAGACCTGTGGGTTAGGGCCCACTAAAAAGAAAACACCGTTGGAAAAGATTACTTGTCAGGGAGATTGCACCGGTTGATTTAAATGGCTTGAATAAGATAACAACCTCGAAATAGTAAGAATTGATGCAGAGTGAAAAACACGAATCTTCAGAGATATCTTCAGCACTTCGGAACAAATGAATAGCGAGAAGTGGATGATTAAGAGATGCACCAGTACGAGAAAGCATTTGAATTGAGGAAAAGATATGATCGACAAAGCTTGAATTGAATCCACCGGAGAAGAAAGAGAACGAATGATGATGAAGTTAAGGCTCCGTTCGTATCTTCCTGAGAATCACCGGATAGAACATTGACGGAAAAGAATGGAGAGACTTCCCATCTATAAGATGGATACTTGATTAAGAAATCCGAGTCCTTGAGGGAAAAAAAGGGTGGGAGGGCGGGAAAACAAAGACAACTTGGGGACGGGTGAAACGGATACCGTTGCAAAGAACTAAGAATTGATCTCGCGAATGTTGAAATGATCGTATCCACTTGAAGAGAAGCACGCCGGTTGGAAAGGATTGAAAAGACAACCTCGATGATCAAGAAGGATTAGCATCCACATAGAAATATGAGAACACCGCTTAGAAAAGGTATGGAATCAACACTTGACATTGAAGCAACTCGAATACCACAAAACAAAACAAAACAAAAACAAAGGATTTGGCTCGCGGAATAAGCCGGAACAAACACAAATGATAGAAATTTACCCAATCCCATATCATGCATCTGTCGGAAAGATATTCTAGGAGCTACTTGAATTCCCACTTATAAACTCCCGAAACTTTCTGGTTATGCAATCTGGTGTTAGGGATACAGGGGACACAAAATATATCACCCAAACTAACAATACCTATATCCAGCTGTATCCATCCTTCAACACATAACCAAGAAACCTTCGAAAATTGTTTACCTCAACCTTCGAAAAGCATCCGTTATACGAGTTAGGGTAATACTCCCGCACTCGCCTCAGTACTGGGCTATTAGGGTTATCTCACCAACAACTGTACAAAAGAGATTTTCGATGTCGGCGTACTAAACTCAGGTATTCCAGAACTGCAACGATAAGATTATGACGACAACACCTCGGAGCTCAACTCCGCGGGACACCTCCACTAAACCCCTGCTGACAGGAGGCACCAAGACAATGTTGTCATCACAAAACCATCGGAACGATTCTAAGATACCAGCATGATCCTAAATTTTTTTTAGTGAAATTTGAGAAGAGAAGATTCAAAACTCTACGCTAGGATGCCTTACCAGAGCGATGAGGAGACTGGGAAGTAAAAATAATTCCTAAACTCTCCGTTACATAATTCCTAAGTGACTCAAAACATTTTTCTAGACACAACTCGGCCGCTAAAAACTATCAATCAGTGGGGGCTCCTAAGGTCGGGGAAGGCTCTGATACCAACTTGTAACGCCCTCGATCCGGCTATATCTCCCACGTGTCGAAGCACGACTTAGAGGCATAACCGCATTGAAAGCAATGTCGCAACTGAGGTAATCTTCACACAACCCATGTAAAACATAAGGGAAAGAGATACATAGTTGGCTTACAATCGCCACTTCACGCAATACATGAGTAAAGCATTACATCAAACAGAGACAATCAAGGTCCGACTGCGGAACCAAAATAAAAGAAGACTACCCCAAATGCTACACAGATCCCCGATCGTCCCAACTGGGCTCCACTACTGATCAACTAAAATGAAACAACACAATGAACAAGATCTTCATCGAGCTCCTCCTTGAGCTCGGGTGCATCACCTGCACGGTTTCATCGGCACCTGCAAACTGGTTTTGGAAGTATCTGTGAGTCACGGGGACTCAGCAATCTCACACCCGCGAGATCAAGACTATTTAAGCTTATAGGTAGGGTAAAAGGTATGAGGTGGAGCTGCAGCAAGCGACTAGTATATATGGTGGCTAACATACGCAAAAGAGAGCGAGAAGAGAAGGCAAAAGCACGGTCGATGAACTATGATCAAGAAGTGATCCTAGAACAACCTACGTCAAGCATAACTCCAACACCGTGTTCACTTCCCGGACTCCGCCGAGAAGAGACCATCACGGTTACACACACGGTTGATGTATTTTAATTAAGATCAACTTCGGGTTTTCTACAACCGGACACTAACAAATTCCCGTCTGCCACATAACCGCGGGCACGGCTTTCAAAAGTTCAAACCCTGCAGGGGTGTCCCAACTTAGCCCATTATAAGCTCTCGCGATCAACGAAGGATATTCCTTCTCCCCGGGAAGACCCGATCAGTCTCGGAATCCCGGCTACAAGACATTTCGACAGTAATAAAACAAGTCCAGCAAAGCCGCCCGATGCGCTGACATCCTGATAGGAGCTGCACATATCTCGTTCTCCGGGCAACACCGGATGAGCTGACCGTACAACTAAAACCAGACCCCAAGTTTCCTTGAGGTGGCGCTGCAAAGCGCTCTAGTTCGGACCAACACTTAGACAAGCATTGGCCTGGGGGGCTGAATAAAGAGGACCCTCGGGTTAGCTACTCCCAAGGGAAAGGTATAGGTGGTAGGCAAATGGTAAAACCAATGTTGGGCCTTGCTGCAAAAGTCTTATACAAAGCGAACTATCAAGGGGGTCCCATAAATCACCCGACCGCGTTAGGGACGCAAGAATCCGGGAACATAACACCGATATGACAGAAACTAGGGCGGCAAGAGTGGAACAAAACACCAGGCATAAGGCCGAGCCTTCCACCCTTTACCAAGTATATAGATGCATTAATTAAATAAGATATATTGTGATATCCCAACAAGTAAACATGTTCCAATCAAGGAACAACATCTCCATGTTCCAACAAGGAACAAACTTCATCTTCACCTGCAACTAATAACGCTATAAGAGGGGCTGAGCAAAGCGGTAACATAGACAAACAACGGTTTGCTAGGACAAGGTGGGTTAGAGGCTTGGTTTAACAATATGGGAGGCATGATAAGCAAGTGGTAGGTGTCGCAGCATAGGTATAGCAAAAGAGCGAGCAACTAGCAAGCAAAGATAGAAGTGATTTCGAGGGTATGGTCATCTTGCCTGAAATCCCGCAAGGAAGAAGAACGAGTCCATGAAGGAGACAAACGGACGAAGTCGAACAAATCCTCACAACTCCGGAACGAAACCGAAGCTAACGAGAGAAGCAACCCGGAAACAAACAAACAACATAGTAAACAACCACCACATACACATGGGACGATGCACAAACAAGTATGAAGCATGTCCAATTTAATGAGGCATGGCATGGCAAAGGCAACAAACAAAACTACAAGTTATGTGGAGCTCAATATGCAACGAGTTGCATATTGACGAAACACCACAACAATTATTTAGTTCTCTCCCTGTTATGTACCCAACAATATTAAATGTAATTAAACATGGCAAGGGGTGAAGCATAAGTAAACTAATTATTTAGGCAAGTTTAAATGAGGCCGGAACAACAAACAACAATTCCGGAAAATCCTCATGTGCATATTTTAGATTTGGTACTGTTCTACCTAAACGCATATTTTATTGTTGTTAAACATACAAAGTAATGCTACCATGTTAATCTAGGCATTTTTCTACCCCATTTACATATAAAGTTTATTAAATTCAGAGCTACCGTTATTTAGTTATGAAATAAATCATTTTAACATGGCATTTAAGAAAATTTAAACAAACAACATTTTAAGCATTTTAATTGTTGTTATCATGATGCGGATGACATGTGCAAGTTTTAAGCAATTTTATGAAAATGTTGACAAGAGCATTATGAAGCATTTGTCGTCGTGGCGGAAACGAAAAAGGGTGCCATGGCAACGACAACGGAAATGGTGCCACGGCAACATTCCGGTTCCGATAACTCGATTGAGATGTCGGTGCACAAGAAAGTGTGGAGAGCATGCCATGCAAGATGGTGGGGTGATCCCGGTTACCGGGTTCCCACGTGTCGACGGCGAGGCAATGAGGAACGCGCAAGGAACAACTCAGACATGGTGCAAACACGGGCATCTCATTCAACACATGCATTCGGTCCACGACAGTCGTTCTCGGCGGTTATACCTTCGAAGCGTGCATATTCATAACGGATCGAGTCGGTGTGAAGTAGAGGAAGTAGATGTTCACGGGTAGTTGTGGGAAGTGATCGTTCTCGTTTCGTAGTTGTACACACTCCGTAGATGTTCGGGCTTGACGTCCACGGGGTCTTCGAGGCCGGCGGTAGTGGTACACACGTCGTCGTGGAAGTAGTGGTTCACGTTTTGAAGAGGAACTTGACGAATCTGATTTCCCCGGCGGTCGAGAGTAGTGGTACTTGACGCAATCCACGCATAGGGTGCTGGTTCGGGCAACGGTCTTGATGAAGGTGTACTTGGAGAACCAGGGGTATGTCTTGGCGTGCATCAGTCTGTTGACGAACAACGTGTATAGGAGACAGAGACATCTCTTGCGATCTTACGGTCAACATGAACAGGAGGCCAGATCTGGCGAAGGGACGGGGAGGCGGCCTCGACTCGTGGACCTGGCGTTTGGCTGAATCGTGTCCACGGGGACAAGCGGGCGAGCTGCTGCTGCTGTCCGAGGCGAAGCAGGGCGTAGTTCAGGCAAAGTGGAGGCAGCGGCAGCGGGGCTGGCGACGAAGATTCGTGCAAGGACGGGGTTCAACGCGGGGTTGTCCCGCTCGATGCAGGTGGCACTGCGATGCAGGGGACTTGGCGCGGCGACGCAGAAGCTTGGCGGGCGGAGGTGAGCGGCGATGAGGCGTGATGCAGGGGAGGCAGATGAGGTCCCGTACGGGCGACGGTGATGCAACAGGAACTCGCCGGCGTTGAGGATGATGGCCGGGCGCGACGTGAAGCACCAAGGGGCGGCCATGGCGTTCCTTCTGTTGCGGACCATGAAAGGGCAAGAGAGGTCAGGAGGGAGAGGGCACGGGGAAGGAGAAGAAAGATGGCAGGGTGCAGGGACGGCCTGGTGGTGCTTGCTCCGACGAGCTCCGTCGTGGAGGCGGCGGGGTCCAGCAGGTCAGGCGAGGCAAAGCGGTGGCACGGGGAGGCTCGGGGCAGGGGCTTGAGGACGGGCGCGGGAGGCCATGGCAGAGGAGGAGCGACGCCGGGATTTCGAGGAGGACGAGCGAGGGGATCGAGGGAGAGAAGTGGATCGAGAGAGGGGTTAGCGCTGCCCTCTCCCTGCGTGACGGCGCTCGGGAGGGAGATGGGGATCGAACAGGGGAGGCTAGGGTTACGACGGGGCGCGGCTGGGTTGCGGATGGGCCTTGGAGGCTGGGCCTAGGAGGTTAGACGGGCTGAAAGAGGTAAGTGAGGTGGGCTGTGGTGCTATGGGCTGCGGTCTAGGAGAGGCCCGGGTAAGGAGAATGTATGTCTCCCTTTACTTATATTTCTGTTTAATAAATAAACAGTCTCCAAAGGAAAATGTCCAGGAGGTTTGGGGAAGAATATGAATGAAGTAGAGATATACTTGGACTCCTGGAATTATGCTCCATCTGATAAAATTGGTTTCGGCATTTTTAGAGAAAGAAAATTATCGCAAGTTTGAATTTAATTCAAACTTGAGGCAATTTTGATTCCAACCAAATCAAGTCCAAATGAGCTGAAATTTGGCAGAGAGGGTGTAGGTATGGTTTAAGATTAACATAAAAATAAATGAACATTAATGGAGGCACAAATAATGCCACTTGGCATGAAAGCCAAGATTTGAAAAAAGGAAGAAGTGATAAGGTTTGCACGTGGAGAAAGGTCTTGATGAAAAGATGAAGACACAAATGACCATAGGAGGAGGGGAAGGGTGATGCAATGGGTGATCATGCATCAAACACACAATGCACATGATGAGCATGATGAAATGCAACATTACAAGAAGCACAAATGCAACACTCGAAATATAAGGAAGTCTTCTGGGATGTCGGTCTCGGGGCGTTACAGTCTTCAGTGAAGCACGGGCATCTTTCTCCATGTCTGCAAAGGCCACGCGATCCTCGGCAAGGACCCGGGCCTTGCGGTCCAGCTCGGCCTTCGTCACCTCCAGCTCCTTCTTCAGCGCACCTAGGCAGTCGCGGCGCTTCTTGAGCTTGGCCTCCCGATCCTCGATGGCCGCCTCGCGAGACTTCGCGCCTTCCTCCTGCTCTTGGCGAAGGCGGACCTCCTTCGCGAGCTGGTCCCGCAGGCCCTGCAGCTCGTCCTCCAGTTCCTTGCAGCGACCACGGACTCCAACCATCTCTCCCAGGGCCGCGTCTCGAGCAGCCTTCGCCTCGAGAGTGGCCTCCCTCTCTCGGTCACAGGCCGTCGAGGCCTGAACCAGCGCCGCCTGAATCGAGGTGTCGGAGCGGATCCACCCCGAAGCCAGCTCCAGGCGCCCGGCCACCAGGCGAGGGTCGGCGCCAAGAAGATCCTGCCACAGCCGGTCCAGTTCAGCAACGGCACGCTCCAAGGCAGCATGAGGAGTTGGGGAAGCAGCGGTCGGTGGAATGGGAGGAGAAGGTAGCGGCAATGAGACCATAGAATCCTGAGGAGGAGTCTGCTGCGCCCCGACGACTGTGGTGCCGGCAGCAGGCAGGGTCACCTCGGGAGTCACCTGGGCCATGGGGGCTGGGCTTGCCCCAGCCAGCTCAGCTAGGCCGCGCAAGGATGACCGGGCAGGAGAAACCCGTGCGTCACGGTCGCCTTCCCCTGCACGCGGAGGCATTGCCGCGGATGTCAGGTGGTTGGTGCGACATATGCCAACGGGTGGCTTATCTGTGTGGGAGCCAGTAAGACGTCGCTGGTGCCTGGAAGCGGGATAAGGCGAAGACATGCACGCCGACGAATCTTACCCAGCTTCAGGGCTCTCCGTGGAGATAACACCCCTACTGCTGCTCTGCGGGGTCTCCGCATGATAACTCGATGAACAAGTAACTACAAGGCGCTCCTTGAGCTGTTTGGCGAGAGGAAGAAGAAGGGCAAGGCTAGCTCTACTCTTCTCTCTATGTGTGTGGTAACCTAGATCAGATCAACCCTTTGCATGGGTGCCCTGGGGGTTTATATAGGCCTACCCCCCGAGGGTACAATGGTAATCCGGCTGGGAGCGGGTCCCAGCCATCAGTGTCTACGCTCGCCGGCTTCTGCGCCGGCTGCTGGGGCCCGCCAGCTAGTGGGTCCCGCCGGCTGCTGGCATCTTGGCCGACAGGCAGGCCCTACTGCCTAGGGCCCTGTCGGCGGCCGATTACTGTTGCCTCAATCCCGATGATGAGGGCTTTATCGAGGTAAGCGTGGCTACAGTGCCCCCGCCTGGCGGGCGATCACTGTAGCCTCACGCCATCTTGTCTTCTTAATGGGGCGCCACCTTCGAGGGAAGGAGCAAGCCGGCTTTGGGGAAGCTGGCCACGTCTTGGCCGACTGGGGGAGGCCTGGCCGCCTTCGGGTGTCTCTCTGCCAAAGGGCCCACCGCCCGTGGGCTGCGCTGACAGCCCGCCGTGGATGGCGCCATAGTCATCATGGCAACAGTGCCGCGCCGGACGGGACAGGGCCACCCCGTACGGCGCACTATGCCAGGCGTGCTCCGGGTTTCGGGGATGGCAGGCTTCACTATAGCCACGCCCCGTCCCATCGCCGTTATGTGGTTGTGGGCCTCGAGGGTACGATCTTGACCGCGCTGTGGGAGCCGGCTTCTTGGAGTCGGCCTTCTCGAGGCCGGCTTCTCGGAGCCGGCCCTCCCGCGGCTTTCTTCTTGAGGGTTAAGACCGGGCCGCCTCCCGACAGTCGGCCTAAGAGGCAGCCGGCAGGGGGAAGGCGGCCCCACGTCTTGGTTTCTTGGAGGCCGGATTGGCTTGTAATTTTTTCTGAAGTGCCAAAGGGAGCCGGCTAGGCTACCCGTGGTCATTTACCCCGACAGTAGTCCCCGAAGCTAGTCGCGCTTCGAGGTCGGCAAGGGGAATGAGAAGCTCGGTCAGCTTCCCGTCTTGAGGAGCCAGCAGCTGGGAGTCGGCTCCGCTTAAGCGCGCCGCCTTGGATGGGCGCTGTGGTCTCGTCAACGGGAAAGTGGGCCAATTCGCGCGCTGACCGCGTGCCTCCCCGCATGTCACGTGGCAGGAAAGGCCTACCATGGCGCGTGCGTGACGGGACGGCGCCGCAGGCCCGAGCCAGCCACTCCTGGCCTCGGCCCAGGCGCGGATCTTCTGCGGCCCAGGGCGGTCTATTGGCCTTCCTGCGGCGGTTTCACCATGCCGTCAAGGCACAATAATAGCGGGACGTGGGGGAGTGGGCTCAGTTAATCCCACGTCCCCCACACCACGTCTCCTCTGCTCCGCCGCGAGAACCTATAAGTAGGGGGAGGAGAGGGAGCGGCAGAGGCTCGCACGCTCTCCCTCGCTCCACCCTCCCTCGTCTTCTTTCTTCTCTTTCTCTCCACCGCCGCGCCGCTCCAATGGCGCTCTCGAGCTCGTGGGACGGCTCCAACGTCCTCGACGAGCACGTCGAGTTCCTCCGCCGGAAGCGGCGTCTGCCCGGTGAGAACTATGTGCGGGTCCTGCGCGCGCCGGAGGAGGAGATTTCGTCGGTGCCGGAGGAGGGCGAGCGGGTGATTTTCCGCGCACACTGCATACGCGGCTTCGGCCTTCCGCCGAGCGGATTCCTCCGCTCGTTCCTCGAGTTTTACCATCTTCAGCCGCATCACCTCACCCCCAACGCCGTGATGCTGCAAGGAGCCGTACTCTCGCGCCAGACCTCCGCCTGCCGTGAGTATTTCTTCTTTCTTTTTCTTCTTGTAGTCGGTCGCTTGGTAGCCGGCTTCTGACCAGCCGGCTTGTCTTCCGCAGAATCCTCTTCTTCCGCCGGCGGCCGGGACCGCAGGGGCGGAGCGCCCGTTTCTCCCCGACCGCACGGTAGATGACGTCGACGACCCGGACCTCGGAGCGGCCGCCATGGAGGACGCCGCCGAGGGGGGAGGCGGCGAGGCAGGCGGTGCCGGGCTCGGAGCCGGCCTCCAGGACTGGGCGGACGACGACGAGGTCTAAACCGTCCCGCATCGCCAGCCGGCGCCGGATCCTCAAGGCGCAGGCTCTTCTGCCGCGCCGGCTGCCCGTGGCGCCGCACCGAAGCGCCGGGCCGTGTCGACCTACTTCGCCAGCCGGCCGAAGAAGCCCAGGGGCACCGCCGCAGCAACCAAGCGGGACAAGGCGGCCGCGAAGGCGGCCCGCTTCCAGAAGGTCGTGAAGCGGCCGCAGGCGGTTTCGGCGTAAGTGTCCGTCGTCTTGCATTCTCGTTGTGCTTTTTGATTGAAGTTCTTTTATAAATCCTTTCTTCTTCGACCGGCCAGGGCGCCGCTTTCCCTTGAACGGGGTCCCGCCGGCTCCGTGATTGACTCAGCCGGAGGGTCTTCGAGCTCCCGCCGCGGGGACCCCCGCGCCGACCTCATGGAAGCTACGGCGCGGAACGCGCGGGAGGCGCGGGAGGAGCGGGAAGCGTCGGAGCAGAGAGCCACCCAGGCAGCGAAGGAGCAGGCCGACGCGGCGGCCAAGGCCCAGGCGGAGGCGACGGCCGCGGAGAGGGAGGCGGAGGCCTCGCGCAACCGGTCTCCACTGCTCGTCATCCCCCTGCGGAGTGTGGCTCCCAACGCCCCCGTGCCTCCGTCTGAGGAGGCCAACCGCGGCCAAGAGGCGGCGGAGCGGAGGGAGGATGATGAGGTCGCCTTGGATGAGGCACCGCAGACGGCGCCGACTGGAGTGTGCCAGGGCGGCCAGCCGACTGCGGCGCCAGTGCAGCCGGCCGGGAGTGAGCCGGCAGCAGTAGCCGGCCAGGTGGTGCTCCCGTCAGCACGCCCACGTGCAGGGGAAGCTGCCCCTGTGCTGGAGCCCAACAGAGCTGCGACCGCCCGTCAGACGGCGGAGGCCTTGGAGGCGGCCAGCTCCAGCACGTCCGAGTGGGCGCCCAATGAGGAGACGGGCGAACTGAACGCGTCGGCCCAGGAGGTCCGGAACCGGCTTCAGGCCCATGCCACCGCGCTGCAGCGATACACTCGCGATTTCCTTGCGACGCGGGCCGTTGTTCGGGTGAGTCTTCTGGTCTTGGATGCTTTAGCTTTTTGATTTCTTCTGTGGGGGCGCGTCAGCGCACCCACTAGGTGTAGTCCCCGAGTTCCGAGTCGGCTGCTGAGCAGGCGACTCAAAACTTACTAGGTCCTGATAGTTTTCTTATTCTTGTGTCCTGTCTGATCTTCCAGGAGTACCATAACTGGAGTGCTACCGCCTTCGACTCCCAGGCTCGAGAGCTGCGCCAGAAGAGCGAAGATCTGACCAACAGCCGGAGTGCATGCTCCGTTTTCTTCGTATCCTGTTGGGCGCGTCAGCGCACCCACTGGGTGTAGTCCCCGAGATCCGGGCCGACTGCAGAGCAGTCGGGTCGGATCTTCCCCGGCGACTTGTTCCTTATTGCTTCTTCCTTCATCTTCATGCTTGCAGGGGCCAACGCCGACTTAAGGGAGCATCTCAGCCGGGCCCAAACCGCCCTTCGCGCCAAGGAGGCCGAGCTCAATGCCTTAGTGCAGGAGCGCGAACGCCTGGCCAAGAAGTTGGCCGACCAGGAGGAGGGCCACAAGGCGGCCCTGAAGAAGGCACAGGAGAGCGAGGCCACCCTCAAAGCCGAGTTTGAGACCGAAGCGGTGAGCTTGGCTGAGGCGAAGCAGGCGCTGAGCGAGGGTTACAGCCGGATCGAGGACCTGATCGATGGTAAGCCGCCTCCCTTACTCCTTGCTCGCCCCCTTGCCCTCTGATTCGTCTTCTGATTTGTGCTGCTTTTGTTTTCTGTGCAGACTACTTCCCCCGCCACTCCGTCGGGGCCACTCAGGCCATCGAGGCCCACCGCAAGGCATGCCGTCAGGCAGGAGTTGAGATCGCGCCAGACGCGAACCGGACACTCGAGGAGCAGCTTCTAGCGATCCAAGCCCGGCTGCAGCCGGCACACCGCATGCTCCGTCGTCTCCAGCGCGCCGGAGCGCAGGTGCTGGCCGCCCTCTGGCCAGGCGAGGCGATTCCCCGCACCCCGAGCCGGACTGCCGACTGGCGGGAGGTGGCAGTCGGCCGCTTCGAGGCCTGGAAGGCCTCCGCTGCCCGATCTGGCGCCAGGCGGGCGCTGGAGTTCGTCCGGGCCTGGTACCCCGGGCTGAATTTGGAGCAGCTGAGGACTTGGCGGGAGGAGGCTGATGAAGAGCTGGTGGAGGTGCGGCCGGCTATCATCCGGCGTGCTTCAGCTCTTGCCGATTTTACGAACACCAGCGTCTTCGCTCCTGAGGTGGACGAGAACGACGTCGCCCAGCCGGAGGAGTGGTTCGGGCTGAACCCGGCGGAAGGTGAAGACTCGGCGGAGGAGATCGCCTCCAGCGATGAGGGTGAAGACGAAGAAGGGGAGGAGGGCGAAGACGTCGAGCCGGCCGATGAAGCGACCAGCCAGCCTCAGCATGACCGTGCCTCCAGCAACGAGGCGCGTGTTAGAGCGCCCTCTGCGGGAGGCGGTGATCACGCCGAGGTTCACCAGCCGGCCACTCCTCCAGCCGGCGCTACTGTCTCAGCCGACCTACCCGACACGCCAGTCGCTCCCTTGGCTTGATCTGCCATCTTTGTTTTTCCTGTTTTTTACTCTTTGAACAATTTTTATTAAGTTTGCGCAGTTCCACCCACTCGGGGTGTATTCAAACTATGTTGAATGTTGGTCTTTTCAAGGCCTTTTGTGTAAATATACTCATGCATGTGTTTGGCTTCCATTCTCGTATGCTTTTTATCCTTAGGTTGTTTCCTTTGCCGCCTTCCCCTGATTGCCGCCTTCCCCTGATTGCCGCCTTCCCAGCCAGCAGCTGCTCTGCGGTCTGTGGCTAAGGAAGAACTCGGCTATCTTTTTTGGGGAAGGCAAGTACTCGAGCTTTCTTAGATTGTAGCGAAGTGAATGGAAACCGGCCAGCCGGCTACTCTTGTAGTCGGTCGGCGGTGGGAAAAACCGGCCTTTGTTATATTAGTCCGTTAGTCCCTAGCCGTTTTTCGTGTGGGCGTCCTTTCCTACCTTTGGCTCTTGCCAGCCGGACAGCCGATTCTTCGAACTGCGACTTTTGGCAAGAGAGGGCTTTGGAGCCGGCACACTACTTGTCTGACCACGGGTAGGACTTCTAAGATAACTTAAGGCGGCCAGTCCCCGGGCCGACTAGTCGAACCCGGTGCCGGACGAGAGAAGTAAATGAAATGGCATAATCATAAGCATGATACTCTTCATTCATAGATGAAAGATGGCAGTCCCCGAGTTCTCCTCGGGGGGGCTATTGTCTCGTACTTAGTACAAAAGTTAGCGTGATACATACTGCATTTCAACTGTAAAATCTTCGGAGGAGGTTGGCGTTCCATGGTCGTTCCGACTCCTTGCCGGAGTCGTCTCTCTTTCGTGCCTTCGGCTTCTGTGCGTCGATCAGGTAGTAGGAGTCGTTTCCTAGAGCTCTGCTGATGACGAAGGGGCCTTCCCAAGGGGCCGAGAGCTTGTGCTGGCCGGCTGTTCGCTGGATCAGCCGGAGTACAAGGTCGCCCTCTTGGAAAGATCTTGGCTTGACCTTTCGGCTATGGTAGCGATGCAGACCTTGCTGGTAGATGGCGGACCGACTGAGGGCTAACAACTGGCTTTCTTCCAGCAGGTCGACGTCGTCTTCTCGTGCTTCCTTGGCCTCCGCCTCCGTGTACATGGTCACACGAGGCGAGTCGAACTCGATGTCGGTTGGGATGACCGCCTCGGCGCCATATACGAGGAAGAAAGGGGTGAAGCCGGTTGACCTGTTTGGGGTAGTGCGCAGACTCCAGAGGACGGCCGGCAGCTCATCGAGCCAACAGCCGGCCGAACGCTCCAGTGGCACGACCAGTCGGGGCTTGATGCCGGAAAGGATGAGGCCGTTGGCTCGTTCGACTTGGCCGTTAGACTGCGGGTGGGCAACGGACGCTAAGTCCAGTCGGATGCCCTGCGTCGCGCAGAAACGTGCCAATGCTCCCTTGGCAAAATTTGTGCCGTTGTCGGGGATGATGTTGTGCGGCACGCCGTACCGAGTTGTTATATCTGCAATGAATGTCACGGCAGTCGGCCCATTCAGCTTCTTGATCGGCTTTGCTTCGATCCGGCTCGATGGCCCATTTCGCCACCCGGCCGGATGCGTCCCGGCTGCCTATGATCTCGGCGAGCGGGGCGGTGCATACGACCGTGATGGGGTGCTCTTAGAAGTAGGGCTTCAGCTTCTTGGCGGCAAAGTACACGCCATAGCACATCTTCTGGTAGTGCGGGTAGTTCTGCTTCGAGGTAGACAGCACCTCGCTCAAATAGTACACCGGCCTCTAGACCGGCTGGGCTCGGCCCTCCTCTGGGCGCTGGACTACGAAGACGGTGCTGACCACCCGACTGGTTGCAGCAATGTAGAGGAGCATGGGCTCCTTCTCAGTCGGCGCTGCCAAGACAGGCGGCGTGGTCAGCATCTTCTTCAGCTCATCAAAAGCTTGGTCGGCTTGGTCGTTCCACTCGAAGTGAGTGGTCTCCTTCATGAGGCGGTAGAGGGGGAGAGCCTTCTCTCCGAGTCGGCTGATGAAGCGGTTCAGGGAAGCCAAGCATCCGGTGAACTTCTGGACGTCTCGCAGCTTGATGAATATCGCCATTCTCTCAATGGCCTTGATCTTCATTGGGTTGCACTCGATGCCGCGTTCGGAGACCAGGAAGCCTAGGAGCTAGCCGGCTGGTACTCCGAAAACGCATTTCTCGGGGTTGAGCTTGATCCGGAACCGGCGCAGGTTCTCGAATATTTCCTTGAGGTCTTCTAGCAAGGTGTCGCGCTTCTCCGTATTCACCACGATGTCGTCCACATAGACGTGGGCGTTTCTGCCGAGTTGCTTGAGGAGGCACTTCTGCACGCAACGCTGAAAAGTGGCACCGGCATTTCTCAAGCCGAATGTCATAGTCAGGTAGCAGAAGGCTCCAAATGGCGTGATGAAGGCGGTCTTCAGGCGGTCGGCCGGGTCCAACTTTATCTGATGGTATCCGGAGTAAGCATCCAAAAAACTCAGTAGCTCGCATCCGGCTGTGGAGTCTATCACTTGATCTATTCTTGGCAGGGCAAAAGGATCTTTGGGGCAGGCCTTGTTGAGGCTCATGTAGTCTATACACATGCGCCACTTGTTGTTCTTCTTCAGCACGAGTGTAACGCCCCGAGACCGATGCTCGAGAAGACTTCCATATATTCCGGGTTTCGCCGTGTGTTTCTTTGTGCTTGCTCTTTTATTTTTGCATTGCATCATGTCATCATGCCATCAATTTCTCAAATCAACTAAAACTCAAACAAATTGCATGGGTCTTTGATCCATTTAAATCGAGGGAATTCACTTGTGATTTCTCTTTACAACATATTCAAAGTCTCCAATATTACTAAGGAGCTATAATAAAATATTCCATTAATTGGAATGCACCATAACACACTTGCAATTTAAGTCCATGCCTCTTCTGCTTCAAGTTTCACCTCCAAACTTTGCCAACATTTCTTTTCCCATTTATCGAGGCTCTTCCTAATTTCTCAGCATTTTGGAAACCTCTAATTCCTAGTCCTTGCTCATACCTTTTGAATTAAATTCAAATGATTTTGAATTTAATTCCTGCAATCTTGCCACTCCTATTTTTCATGGACCGTGCACATTTTTACGAGTCCGTGGAAACTATCCCCGTGCCCAACTCTTACTCTAACCTTTATTTTCTTCCCTTTTTCTTTCTCTTTATTTTCTGTTTTGAAAAGAGAATTAGAGAAAGAGAGAGAGAGAGAGAGAGAGAAGGAGCCCAGCAGCCTGGGCCTCCCAACCTCCCGCGCCGGCCCAAGGCCAAGGCCCAGCCGCCCCCACCAATCCCTCCTAACCCTAGCCCGAAACCCCTGCCCGATCCGCCACTCTCCCTCATCTCCTCCCTCGCGGCGTCACCACGCATGAGAGGAGCGCCTCGCCCGATCCCTTCTGCCTCCTCCTCGCTCGCCTCCCTCCTCTTGATCTCTCCCTCTCGTCCTCTCACGCCGCCGGCAAACACACACGCAACACACCAGGGAGGAGTCCCCGCGCCCGATCCCCCAGCTCCTCGTGCCGGTGGGCCTCGCGTGCGAGCTCGACCCCGAGCGCCTGAGATGCTCTTCCTCCCTTCTCCACATGCGCCCGGATCTCGCCTCCACCACCATGCGCCGCGCGCCCAACCTCCTCCCTCACCTGCGGCCTCCTCCTCGCCGCATCCTGCCGTTCTCCGTCGTCGCCGGACCTGCGCCATCCTCTGCTTCCTCTACGGCGACCAAGGGCCCCATCGCGTCGCGCCCAGTCGCCACCAGCTACTCCGGCGAGCCTCTGCCGCTCACCACCACCATCATCTCCTTGCTGCCGCCGCCCCGAGGCCCCTTGTGATGTTTTGAGTTGGACCGTCAAGATCTGCAAGATCGACTACATGGACGCCAAGACCATACCAGGACCGCCAAGCATCTTCTCTGTGATTTTTTGCCAAGTACCACAACAACGCGTCAAGTACCTCTACCGTCGTCTCCGGAAACGCCAAGTACCCCTACGCACGAAGACGCCAAGTCCGTTTCGGGATTCATCAAGTACCCGCTATCGATGGCTCGAAACGTCTATGAAACGTGTACCACTACCGTCGACCCGCGAAGACCCCGTGGACGTCAAGTTCCTTGTCGTGACCCCGAACATCTACGGAACATGAACAATTACTTCCTCTTCGAAACGTGAACCACTACCGTAGCGAGAACGACTACTTCCCCTCCGAACCGATTCACTTCAAAAATGCACGCTTCGAAGGTATAACCCCGAGACGACCTTCCGAGAACGAATGTGGGTTGTATGAGATGCCCGTGTTTGCACCATGTCCGAGTTGTTCCTTGCGCGTTCCTCATTGCTTTGCCGTCGACACGTGGGAACCCGATAACCGGGATCACCCCACCATCTTGCATGGCACGCTCTCCACACTTTCTTTTGCACCGACATCTCAATCGAGTTATCGGAACCGTAATGTTGCCGCGGCATCATTTCCGTTTCGTCGTCGTGGCACCCATTTATTTCTACCACGGTGACAAATGCTCTCATCACGCTCATGTCAACTTTTAATAAAAATTGCATAAAACTTGCATATGTCATCCGCATCATAATAACAACATTTAAAATGTTTATATTTGTTGTTTCCATTAAATTTGCTAAATGCATATGGGGATTTACCGGATTTGTTGTTTGTTATATCCGGCCCCATTTAAATTGTTTAGATGGTATAGTTTTGTTACGCTTCACCTCTTGCCATGTTAACTAATATTTAATATTGTTGGATAGATAACTGAGAGAGAACTAAGTAAGTCATGTGGTGTTTCGTCAATATGCAACTCGTTGCATATTGAGCTCCACTTAATTTGTAGTGTTGTTTGTTGCACTTTGCCATGCCATGCTCATTAAACCGGACATGCATCATACTTGATTGTGCATCATGCCATGTTTATGTGATGGTTGTTTACTATGTTGCTTGCTTCTTTCCGGGTTGTTTCTCTCATTAGCTTCGATTTCGTTCGACTACGTCCGCTTGTCTTCTTCATGGACTCGTTCTTCTTCCTAGCGGGATCTCAGGCAAGATGACCATACCCTCGAAATCACTTCTATCTTTGCTTTCTAGATGCTCGCTCTTTTGCTATGCCTATCCTGTGATGCCTACCACTTGCTTATCATGCCTCCCTTGCTACCATGTCAAGCCTCTAACCCACCTTGTCCTAGCAAACCGTTGTTTGGCTATGTTACCGCTTTGCTCAGCCCCTCTTATAGCGTTGTTAGTTGCAGGTGAAGATGAAGTTTGTTCCTTGTTGGAACATGGAGATGTTGTTCCTTGTTGGAACATGTTTACTTGTTGGGATATCACAATATATCTTATTTAATTAATGCATCTATATACTTGGTAAAGGGTGGAAGGCTCGGCCTTATGCCTGGTGTTTTGTTCCACTCTTGCCGCCCTAGTTTCCGTCATACTGGTGTTATGTTCCTTGATTTTGCGTTCCTTACACGGTTGGGTGATTTATGGGACCCCCTTGACAGTTCGCTTTGAATAAGACTCCTCCAGCAAGGCCCAACCTTGGTTTTACCATTTGCCACCTGAGCCTTTTTCCCTTGGGTTCTGCAGACTCAAGGGTCATCTTTATTTTAAACCCCCGGGCCAGTGCTCCTCTGAGTGTTGGTCCAAACTAGAGCACCGTGCGGGACCGTCCCTAGGCAACTTGGGTCACGTTGGTACCTGTACGCTTCGCTTATCCGGTGTGCCCTGAGAACGAGATACGTGAGACTCCTATCGGGAATTGTCGGCACATCGGGCGGCTTTGCTGGTCTTGTTTTACCATTGTCGAAATGTCTTGTAGCCGGGATTCCGAGACTGATCGGGTCTTCCTGGTAGAAGGAATATCCTTCGTTGACCGTGAGAGCTAATAATGGGCTAAGTTGGGACACCCCTGCAGGGTATTATCTTTCGAAAGCCGTGCCCTTGGTTATGAGGCAGATGGGAATTTGTTAATGTCCGGTTGTAGAAAACCCGAAGTTGATCTTAATTAAAATACACCAACCGCGTGTGTAACCGTGATGGTCTCTTCTCGGCGGAGTCCGGGAAGTGAACACGGTGTTGGAGTTATGCTTGACGTAGGTTGTTCTAGGATCACTTCTTGATCATAGTTGTTCGACCGTGCTTTTGCCTTCTCTTCTACCTCTCATTTGCGTATGTTAGACACCAGATATGCTAGTTGCTTGCTGCAGCTCCACCCCACTACCTTCTCCTACCCATAAGCTTAAATAGTCTTTATCTCGCGGGTGTGAGATTGCTGAGTCCCCGTGACTCACAGATACTTCCAAAACCAGTTTGCAGGTGCAGATGAAACCGTGCAGGTGACGCACCCGAGCTCAAGGAGGAGCTCGATGAAGATCTTGTTCATTGTGTTGTTTCATTTCAGTTGATCAGTAGTGGAGCCCAGTTGGGACGATCGGGGATCTGTGTAGCATTTGGGGTAGTCTTCTTTTATTTTGGTTCCGTAGTCGGACCTTGATTGTATCTATTTGATGTAATGCTTTACTCATGTATTGCGTCAAGTGGCGATTGTAAGCCAACTATGTATCTCTTGCCCTTATGTATTACATGGGTTGTGTGAAGATTACTTCACTTGTGACATTGCTTTCAATGCGGTTATGCCTCTAAGTCGTGCTCCGATATGTGGGAGATATAGCCACATCGAGGGCGTTACAAGTTGGTAATCAGAGCCATCCCCGACTTAGGAGCCCCCTGCTTGATTGAATCGCTGACTTTGTTGAGTCTAGAACAAAATGCTTTGAGTCTTAGGATTATATATATATCGGAGAGTAGGATTCTTTTTACTCCTCAGTCCCTTCGTCGCTCTGGTGAGGCATCCTGACGTAGAGTTTTGACTCTTCTCTTCTCAAATTTCATTAAAAAAATTTAGGATCACGCGGGTATCTTGGAATTGTTCCGATGGTTTTGTGACGAGAACATTGTTCTTGGTGCCTCCTGACATTTAGGGGTTGTGGCAGTGTCCCGGGGAGTTGAGCTCCGAGGTGTTGTTGTCACAATTTTATCGTTGCAGTTTTGGAATACCTGAGTTTTGCCGACATCGAAAATCTCTTTTATGCATTTGTTGGTGAGATAACCTCGATAACCCAGTACTGGGGCGAGCTCGAGAGTATTGCCATAACTCGTATAACGGATGCTTTTCGAAGGTTGAGGTACACGATTTCCGAAGGTTTCTTGGTTATGTGTTGAAGGATGGATACAGCTGGATCTAGGTATTGTTAGTTTGGGTGAGATATATTGCGTCCCCTGTATCCCCAACACCTGATTGCATAACCAGAAAGTTTCGGGAGTTTATAAGTGGGAATTCAAGTATCTCGTAGGATATCTTTCCAACAGACACATGATACAATATGGGATCTATCATATGTTTGTTTCCGGCTTATTTCCTAAGCCAATCCTTTATTTTGTTTTGGTTTGTCGTATTCAAGCTGCTTCGAAGTCAAGTGTTGATTCCATACCTTTCCTGAGCGGTGTTCTCAAATTTCTATGTGGATGCTAATCCTTCTTGTTCATCAAGGTTGTCTTTTCAATCCTTTCCAACCGGTGTGTTTCTCTTTAAGTAAATCCGATCATTCCAATATTCGCAAGATCAATTCTAAGCTTTTTCTCAATGGTGTTCATTTCATCCGACCCAAGTTGCTTTTGTTTTCCCACCCTCCCACCCTTTTCTTCAAGGACTCGGATTTCTTAATCAAGTATCTTTTTTATTGATGGGAAGTCTCTGCGTTCTTTTCTTTCAATGTTTTTATCCGGTGATTTCCCATGAAGATACTAATGGAGTTTCAAGTTCATCATTCATCATTCTCTTTCTTATCCGGTGGATTCAATTCAAGTTTTAGGTGTTGATCTTATCCCCTTCCTCGTTTCAAGTGCTTTCTTATGCCGGTGTATCTCTTAATCATTCACCTCTCGCTTTTCCATTTGTTTCGGAGTGTTGAAGATATCTCAGGCGATTCGCGTTTTCATTCTTAATCCTTTCAAGCTATTTCGAGGTTGTTATCTCATTCAAGCCATTTAATTCAACTGGCGCAATCTCTCTTTTAAATCATTCAATGGTGTATCTTTTGAGTGGGCCCTAACCCACAGGTCTTTTCCCAGGATCTTACCTGACTCTCTAATTCTTTCCGGAGTTATTCTCAAATTCTTTTCCAATTTTGACGTAAGAATGAATTATCATCAGTCAAATGTCTTTCCCCAAGATCTTTCAAATTCTTTTCCTCGTTGGTTCAACCTTTATATTCTTCATTCTGGAGTGCCTCAACAATTCATGGTGTTGTTTCTCGTCATCATTCTCGGATTTTGAAGACCGAAGAAGAGTTCCTCTTATATCCTTACCCGTTCTTCCAAAGATTCATGGTTCTAGCTTGATGCCATCCTCTCATAATTTTTTAAAAATTGTGAGAATTCTTTTCACCCATCCGGAGCAATGCAGGAGTCTTTTCAGTTTGATTCTTCGGAGGCCATCATTTCAGAAGATATTATTCATTCAAGCTTTCAGCTCTCGTTCTCCAAATCTCACTGGTGCATCATTCATGTATTCTCTAACCAGCTCGTGATCTATTCGTTCATTTGTATCTAAATTCCCTCAAGTATCAACGTCATTTTCTATTTCTTCCCGGTGTTTTTTATCGTTTCTTCGTTCATTTTCATTTCTTACGGCGGTTCATTCAAGAATTCTCTTCTGTTGTTATCGTATCAATTCATTGTTCTTTCCAAATCCTACTGGCGGATCGTTGAAGAATTTTCCAAAGTTTACGCTATATATCTCTAAATCCTTTATACGGGAATAAGTAGTATGCCAAATCCGTTGCTTGTCATCAATTTAAATTGGTGAAGGATAAGCATAATGTAATTCTTATTCTTGTTTCATCGAGTAAATTCAATTCCTTATTCCGGAGGTTTATCAATATTCTTGATTTCATTTGTTCATCTTTCTTTCCGGAGTTCCAAGTTTTCTCGGTTATATCATTTCAAAGCTTCATTTTATCACTGCAAGGCTTCACCTTGTGTTTTTCAACTTCTCTTTCTTTCTATCATCCTTTTATTACCGGAGTTCTTCATGGAGGCTCTACATGGTGGTTCATCAAGGATTCCTTTCATTCTTCATTAGTTCTTCAAGATCTCTCTCGAAGTTAAGACCCGCCAAGCTTTACTCTAAAATAAACATGGTGTTCAACACATGTTTTGTCTTGAGGAGTTCAAGTATTCTTCATCTTGCATTCCGAAGTGCAATTCTTTCCATCAATATCTTTTGAGGTGGTGTTATGTCGTTCTTGACAATTTCCCTTCGTGTTTCATGATTCACATGTTGTCAAGAATGAGGTATTTTAATCCATCGATCTCTTCATTAGAGTTATCTTGGGTTATATTTCACCTAAAGCTTTCCATAAGGATTGTTGCTATTTATGGTGCTTATAAATGACCCAAGTTCTTCATTTATCCTCCCGGTGAAATAAGTTTCTCGTCTCCTTGTGGATATCAATCCAATCTATTGTTTTCGTTAATGGTCGGTTGTCACCTCATAATTTTGAGATGTTTTCCATAAGCCCACAACAAGCTTGCGCTTTTCGTTGTTGATTTCCCAACAACTCCGTTCAATCCTTCCTTGCAAGGATGCTCTTGAAATTCAATTGTGGTGGAAGTTGTCATTTTTTCTTCTCTGTCCCTTTATCCCAACAATCTATCTACTATTCTTTTGTTCCGGAAGCATTGTGATGTTGCTCTCTTCACTCTTCATCTCGAATTGTGAGGATCATGTTCTTTCCTCTTGCTTATCCATTTAACCGGAGTGTTGTTGTCATATCTTCAAGTTCTCTCACCTTATCAAGTTTTGCCCCCCTTCTCAACCGGAGTGTGGTCTGAAATGTATCTTACCCCTTGTGCCATTCTTTCAATTCCGAAGGCAGTGTGTTGTTGATCTCTTCAAGTATCCTCTCATCTTGTCAAGTTCATGTTCAATTCCTTCCATTTTCAGTCGGAGTGTTGTCCAAATTATGTCATTCTTGTTCCTTCTCTGTCTAGTTTTAACCAGAGTGGTTTCAATGTCTATCTTGTCACGTAAACTCTTCTTTCTCGCCGTATTCCATGTTCCTTGTTCCTCTTGCTGAACGGAGTGTTTTAGATTTTGTTCACCTCCGTCGTGTCTTTTCTTCAAGCTTTGCGACCTCTCAAGGTTCTTTGGTTTCACTCGTTTGTCAAAGAAGCAACTTAGTTTTACCTCTTTCTTCTTCCGTTTTCTATCCGGTGCCATCCTAGATCTCGGGACGAGATCCTCTCGTAGTGGTGGAGTGTTGTAACGCCCCGAGACCGATGCTCGAGAAGACTTCCATATATTCCGGGTTTCGCTGTGTGTTTCTTTTGTGCTTGCTCTTTTATTTTTGCATTGCATCATGTCATCATGCCATCAATTTCTCAAATCAACTAAAACTCAAACAAATTGCATGGGTCTTTGATCCATTTAAATCAAGGGAATTCACTTGTGATTTCTCTTTACAACATATTCAAAGTCTCCAATATTACTAAGGAGCTATAATAAAATATTCCATTAACTGGAATGCACCATAACACACTTGCAATTTAACTCCATGCCTCTTCTGCTTCAAGTTTCACCTCCAAACTTTGCCAGCATTTCTTTTCCCATTTATCGAGGATCTTCCTAATTTCTCAACATTTTGGAAACCTCTAATTCCTAGTCCTTGCTCAAACCTTTTGAATTAAATTCAAATGATTTTGAATTTAATTCCTGTAATCTTGCCACTCCTATTTTTCATGGACCGTGCACATTTTTACGAGTCCGTGGAAACTATCCCCGTGCCCAACTCTTTCTCTAACCTTTCTTTTCTTCCCTTTTTCTTTCTCTTTATTTTCTGTTTTGAAAAGATAATTAGAGAAACAGAGAGAGAGAGAGAGAGAGAGAGAGAGAGAAGGAGCCCAGCAGCCTGGGCCTCCCAACCTCCCACGCCGGCCCAAGGCCAAGGCCCAGCCGCCCCCACCAATCCCTCCTAACCCTAGCCCAAACCCCCTACCCGATCCCCCACTCTCCCTCGTCTCCTCCCTCGCGGCGTCACCACGCACGAGAGGAGCGCCTCGTCCGATCCCTTCTGCCTCCTCCTCGCTCGCCTCCCTCCTCTCGATCTCTCCCTCTCGTCCTCTCACACCGCCGGCAAACACACACGCAACACACCAGGGAGGATTCCCCGCTCCCGATCCCCCAGCTCCTCGTGCCGGTGGTCCTCGCGTGCGAGCTCGACCCCGAGTGCCTGAGATGCTCTTCCTCCCTTCTCCACGTGCGCCCGGATCTCGCCTCCACCACCATGCGCTGCGCGCCCAACCTAATCCCTCACCTGCGGCCTCCTCCTCGCCGCATCCTGCCGTTCTCCGTCATCGCCGGACCTGCGCCATCCTCTGCTTCCTCTACGGCGACCAGGGGCCCCATCGCGTCGCGCCCAGTCGCCACCAGCTACTCCGGCGAGCCTCTGCCACTCACCACCACCATCATCTCCTTGCTGCCGCCGCCCCGAGGCCCCTTGTGATGTTTTGAGTTGGACCGTCAAGATCTGCAAGATCGACTACATGGACGCCAAGACCATACCAGGACCGCCAAGCATCTTCTCTGTGATTTTTTTGCCAAGTACCACAACGACGCGTCAAGTACCTCTACCGTCGTCTCCGGAAGCGCCAAGTACCCCTACACACGAAGACGCCAAGTCCGTTTCGGGATTCATCAAGTACCCGCTACCGATGGCTCGAAACGTCTACGAAACATGTACCACTACCGTCGACCCGCGAAGACCCCATGGACGTCAAGTTCCTTGTCGTGACCCCGAACATCTACGGAACATGAACAATTACTTCCTCTTTGAAACGTGAACCACTACCGTAGCGAGAACGACTACTTCCCCTCCGAACCGATTCATTTCGAAAATGCACGCTTCGAAGGTATAACCCCGAGACGACCTTCCGAGAACGAATATGGGTTGTATGAGATTCCTGTGTTTGCACCATGTCCGAGTTGTTCCTTGCGCGTTCCTCATTGCCTTGCCGTCGACATGTGGGAACCCGATAACCGGGATCACCCCACCATCTTGCATGGCACGCTCTCCACACTTTCTTTTGCACCGACATCTCAATCGAGTTATCGGAACCGGAATGTTGCCGCGGCATCATTTCCGTTTCGTCGTCGTGGCACCCCTTTATTTCTACCACGGTGACAAATGCTCTCATCACGCTCATGTCAACTTTTAATAAAAATTGCATAAAACTTGCATATGTCATCCGCATCATAATAACAACATTTAAAATGTTTATATTTGTTTTTTCCATTAAATTTGCTAAATGCATATGGGGATATACCGGATTTGTTGTTTGTTATATCCGGCACCATTTAAATTGTTTAGATGGTATAGTTTTGTTACGCTTCACCTCTTGCCATGTTAACTAATATTTAATATTGTTGGATAGATAACTGAGAGAGAACTAAGTAAGTCATGTGGTGTTTCGTCAATATGCAACTCGTTGCATATTGAGCTCCACTTAATTTGTAGTGTTGTTTGTTGCACTTTGCCATGCCATGCTCATTAAACCGGACATGCATCATACTTGATTGTGCATCATGCCATGTTTATGTGATGGTTGTTTACTACGTTGCTTGCTTCTTTCCGGGTTGTTTCTCTCATTAGCTTCGGTTTCGTTCCGGAGTTGTGAGGATTCGTTCGACTACGTCCGCTTGTCTTCTTCATGGACTCGTTCTTCTTCCTAGCGGGATCTCAGGCAAGATGACCATACCCTCGAAATCACTTCTATCTTTGCTTGCTAGATGCTCGCTCTTTTGCTATGCCTATGCTATGATGCCTACCACTTGCTTATCATGCCTCCCTTGCTACCATGTCAAGCCTCTAACCCACCTTGTCCTAGAAAACCGTTGTTTGGCTATGTTACCGCTTTGCTCAGCCCCTCTTATAGCGTTGTTAGTAGCAGGTGAAGATGAAGTTTGTTCCTTGTTGGAACATGGAGATGTTGTTCCTTGATGGAACATGTTTACTTGTTGGGATATCACAATATATCTTATTTAATTAATGCATCTATATACTTGGTAAAGGGTGGAAGGTTCGGCCTTATGCCTGGTGTTTTGTTCCACTCTTGCCGCCCTAGTTTCCGTCATACCGGTGTTATGTTCCTTGATTTTGCGTTCCTTACACGGTTGGGTGATTTATGGGACCCCCTTGACAGTTTGCTTTGAATAAGACTCCTCCAGCAAGGCCCAACCTTGGTTTTACCATTTGCCACCTAAGCCTTTTTCCCTTGGGTTCTACAGACTCGGGCGGCTTTGCTGGTCTTGTTTTACCATTGTCGAAATGTCTTGTAGCCGGGATTCCGAGACTGATCGGGTCTTCCCGATAGAAGGAATATCCTTCGTTGACCGTGAGAGCTTATAATGGGCTAAGTTGGGACACCCCTGCAGGGTATTATCTTTCGAAAGACGTGCCCGCGGTTATGAGGCAGATGGGAATTTGTTAATGTCCGGTTGTAGAAAACCCGAAGTTGATCTTAATTAAAATACACCAACCGCGTGTGTAACCGTGATGGTCTCTTCTCGGCGGAGTCCGGGAAGTGAACACGGTGTTGGAGTTATGCTTGACGTAGGTTGTTCTAGGATCACTTCTTGATCATAGTTGTTTGACCGTGCTTTTGCCTTCTCTTCTCACTCTCATTTGCGTATGTTAGACACCAGATATGCTAGTCGCTTGCTGCAGCTCCACCCCACTACCTTCTCCTACCCATAAGCTTAAATAGTCTTGATCTCGCAGGTGTGAGATTGCTGAGTCCCCATGACTCACAGATACTTCCAAAACCAGTTTGCAGGTGCCGATGAAACCGTGCAGGTGACGCACCCGAGCTCAAGGAGGAGCTCGATGAAGATCTTGTTCATTGTGTTGTTTCATTTCAGTTGATCAGTAGTGGAGCCCAGTTGCGACGATCGGGGATCTGTGTAGCATTTGGGGTAGTCTTCTTTTATTTTGGTTCCGTAGTCGGACCTTGATTGTATCTGTTTGATGTAATGCTTTACTCATGTATTGCGTGAAGTGGCGATTGTAAGCCAACTATGTATCTCTTTCCCTTATGTATTACATGGGTTGTGTGAAGATTACCTCACTTGCGACATTGCTTTCAATGCAGTTATGCCTCTAAGTTGTGCTCCGACACGTGGGAGATATAGCTGCATCGAGGGCGTTACAACGAGGACCGGGTTGGCAATCCACTCCGGAAAGAACACCTCCATGATGAAGCCGGTAGCCAGAAACCGGGCTATCTCTTCTCCTACAATCCTTCTCTTTTCCTCCGACAGTTGGCGGAGGGGTTGCTTGACCGGTTTTGCACCTTCTCGGACATGTAATTTGTGCTCGGCGAAATCCTCCGGAACACCCGGCATGTCCTTGGGGGACCATGCGAAGATGTCCCGATTCTCACGGAGGAAATCGGTGAGCTCGCCTTCCTATTTGCTGTTTAGGTTTGCCCCCAATGACGGCAAACCTTTCCGGGTGCTCGGGGTCAAGAGGTATCTTCTTCGTTTCCTTGGCCGGCTAGAAGGAACCTTGGGCATCACACTCTTTGGGATCGGGGGACAAGGCCGGCTGCTTGCCAGCCATGGCCACGACCTGGTTCAACTTCTTCTTCTCTTCGGCAATCACCGGGGACTCGGCCAGCCGGCTGCTGGCCGCTGCGCACTCGGCTGATTTCTTGTAGTCGCCGACTATGGTGATGATGCCATTGGTGCTCGGCATCTTCATCTTGAGGTAAGCATAGTGGGGAACAGCCATTTACTTGGCCAAGGCAGGTCGGCCAAGCAGTGCATGGTAAGAGCTCTCAAGGTCCACCACTTCAAACCAGATGGCCTCCCTGCGGAAATGATCCTTGTCCCCAAAGAGGACATCAATCTTGATCTTGCCAATGGGGGAGCAGGACAGGCCGTGTACGATGTCGTGGAACATAGTTCGGGTGGGCGTGAGCTGCTTCGTCTTGACGTTGAGTTTCTTCAGGGTGTCGAGGTACAGGATGTTGATGCTGCTCCCGCCGTCTATCAACACGCGGGAGAAACGGGCCGCACGTCTGTCCGTTGCAAGGGTGGCGTCCAGAACCAGTGCATAAGAACCGGGAGATGGCATCACTCTGGGTGGTCGGCCCGGCTCTAGCTGATGGGTTTTTCAGACCAGTGCATGTGCTCGGAGGGGTTGGAGGCAACTGTCAGCGTTCTGGGAATGGGGGTCCCCAGACTTGCCTGCCTGCGGTCTGCGGCGTGGCTCAAATGGGGGCCCAGCGTGGCCCATCTTCATCAACACGAGGCTCAAGACCCTCGCGAGGGGCCAAGCCTCGTGAGGCGGACGATACAGCGCTTCCTCAAGCACAGCCTCCTTAGGCTGGCTCGCGAGGAGGCGGAGAGATCAAGGCGGGTACCTCACGAGGTGCCCATGACGCAAGCCATGATGACCAAGGGTGCCAGGTGGGCGCCAGCCCGCGCAGCGTCTCCCTTTCCTCTTTGGTGCAAAGGGGGCAAGCGCAGGCGAGAGGATCAAGCAAAGGCACCCATTTTGGTGCAACGAGACCAAGACCAGTCCAACGGTGGGAAGGAGGTCACCATGGAGCCCAGGACGGCGTCACCACAGGGCCTTTGGCAGGCGAAGACCAACTTTAGTCAGGATAAGTGTACCAGATGTTCCCCTTCAAATTGGCCAATTGTTGGCGCCCTTCCCGCTCAATATTTGGGAAGAGGCCCAGGGCCTTTACCTATAAATAGGACTAGCCACCCCCAGGGTAGGGGGACGAGAGAGAGACCTGAATCAGTATCTAGAGGCATACATAGAGAGAGAGAAGGGCGATCGAACTCCCCCTAGCAGTTCATCCCCAAGCCAATAACAGACCCTCGCGAGGCTGTTCTTCCTTGTACTGTTCTTCATCATCAGCCCAAGAGGCGATCCACCCACCATAAACTAGAGTAGGGTATTACACCACAACGGTGGCCCGAACTAGTATAAACTCTGTGTCTCTTGTGTTGTTCTTGTAGTAGTTAGATCCTTTCGAGACGGAGAGGTAGAGGGCACGATCTCCGCGCACACCCCAGAGTTCGAACCTTAAGGGTCTGCCGGAACCCGTGTTCCGACAGCAACCGCGTTGACTTCTTGGTGCTCGCGGCGCCTGCTGCGCCGATCTTCGGGCTGGTTGGTGAAGACGACATAGGCGGCGTACTCGTCGGGGAACTCGTCATGCACGGCTCCAACTACTGGCCGAGCGGCCGGCTGCTGCGGAGCCGGAGGCGGCAGACCAGCAGGTGGAGGCGGCGCGAGCCCTTCGCCTTTGGAGATTCGGGTGAGCCAGTGGCACTTCCGGGCTGTGTGATTCGACGGCTTCGCGCCGCTGTGGAACTTGCATGGGGTGTCGAGGGTTTGCTCGTAGGAGAAGGCCGGCTGCCAAGCCGGCCGGCCACCTTTCTGCTTCTTGGGTGCGGCCCGCCCTTCGGGCTCCTCGCCCTCGACCGTGGCCACCTACCGACTGGTGGAAGGCGGCATGGGGCCCTTGCGCTTGTGGTCGTTTTGGTACGGGCGTCGGCCGGAGTCCCCAGCCGGCGTCTTGGGCGCTGGGTTGAGTACCTTCCCGGACGCGTCAACCCGAAGTTCAATCTTCATTGAGGAGTCGGCGGTGGCGTACTTGTCTGCTATGACCAGAAGCTCGTTGAGGTTAGTTGGCTCGTCGCAGAGGAGCTTGTGCTTGAGGAGGGTGCCCTCTCGGCACTCGGATGTGAAGTATTCGATGGCTTGTACTTCGTGCACTCCTTCGCAAGAGTTGCGGAGCTTGGCCCAACGCGTGAGGTAGTCGCGAGTGGACTCGGCGGGGCCTTGTACGCACAAGGAGAGCTGTCTGGGCTTGGGAGCACGCTTGTAGGTGCTTGTGAAGTTGCGGACGAAGGCTTCTATGAAGTCTAGCCAGATGTTGACGCTGTATGGCTTAAGGCTGTTGAGCCAGGTCCGTGCCTTGCCTTGGAGCATGTGGGGCACGTATTTCACGGCAACGTGCCGGTTGCCGTTCACGATGCGTACTGCGGTGGAGTAGTCGATCAACCAATCTTCCGGCTTCACGGAGCATTTGTACTTGGGCGTGTCTCTTGGGAGCGAGAAGCCTTTGGGGAAGGGCTCGTCGCGGATGCGGGGGCCAAAGCAAGGCGGGCCGACATCATCTTCTTCTTCTAGCGCCAGGGATCGTGCTAGGCGGTCGATCCGGTGGCGGGTGTCGTTCTCGCCGACTCCTTCGCGGCGACCTAGTCGGCCGCTGAGAGTCGGATGTGTGACAGGCGGTGGGGTGGGATACCTCTCCCCACGAGACGGAGGCGGAGGCGGGTTGCCCCGCCGCTCCACGGCTCGAGGGTGGCCTTCTGCGTCTCGCTCGATGGAGATCCGGGTTCGGCTTCGGCTGCCAGCCGGCTCTTTCTCGTGTCACGCGCGGGTTCTACCCGCAGTCGGCGTCCGGGACATCGCGTCGTGCTCTCCGCACGGTGGAGGGCTTTCCTCGCGGACGTCAGCTTCGTGCCGCTACGCGGCTGCATCGATTAGCTGCTGGATGTGTCTGGTCATGTAGGGGAGCTCATCGGCCCCCAGTCCATCCAGCTCGTCTACGGCCCCCTGGGCGGCGCGCAGGTTCTCGAGTGGGGTGACATAGACTGGGCGGTCGACTCCAAGCAAGTTGGCGATGACAACGCCGCGCTGTCTGACGACGCCGACTCGGCTTGGCCCGCCAGAAGGTGGCATGCTGAAGGCGGCGCGGTCGACTTCGCGCTGGTGGGCCTCGGTGAGGCGTCTCACGGAAGCTAGCTTCCGGCCCTCCGCGAGGAGGGCAAGGCGGCGAGCCTCCAATGCTTCGGCGTCGGCATTGGCCGGGAGGGGGACGGACAGATCATGGATCGCCGCTTGCGGGGCGTCGTGGGCGTTCTCGCCAGAAGCGCCGCCGTGGCTGATGACCATCACCTCGGTGGTGGCAACATCACAGCCATCGGCTCGGGGAAGCGGGTCGTCGTAGATCACGATGTTGGTGGGGAAGGCATCGAGCGAGGCAGTGTCGGAGTCGACATGCATCGGGTCGGTGGAGCCAACGGACTCCCGGTCCACAGCAGGCTCGCTGGAGACGTGGAGCTGGCCGAGGAGGTCGACGAGGTGGTCGGTGCCCGCGTCGGAAGCGGGCTCGTCGGAGATGAGGGCCTCGCTAAGGGGATCGGCGAGGACGCTTGCTGCGCAAGCGTTGATGACGCCTTGCAGTTCGTCGTGGCAAGCGCCATCGGGTGTGCCGGGCTGGCTACGCTCACTGGGGAGGAAGAAAGTTCCCGTCCAGAACAGGTCTCCGGACGACGGTGCACCTGGCCCCACGGTGGGCGCCAAATGTCGGGTGGTTGGTGCGACATATGCCAACGGGTGGCTTATCTATGTGGGAGCCAGTAAGACGTCGCCGGTGCCTGGAAGCGGGATAAGGCGAATACATGCACGCCGGTGAATTTTACCCAGCTTCGGGGCTCTTCGTGGAGATAACACCCCTACTGCTGCCTGCGGGGTCTCCGCATGATCACTCGATGAACAAGTAACTACAAGGCGCTCCTTGTGCTGTTTGGCGAGAGGAAGAAGAAGGGCAAGGCTAGCTCTACTCTTCTCTCTATGTGTGTGGTAACCTAGATCAGATCAACCCTTTGCATGGGTTCCCCGGGGGGTTTATATAAGCCTACCCCCCGAGGGTACAATGGTAATCCGGCTGGGAGCGGGTCCCATCCATCAGTGTCTACGCTCGCCGGCTTCTGCGCCGGCTGTTGGGGCCCGCCGGCTGGTGGGTCCCGCCGGCTGCTGGCATCTTGGCCGACAGGCAGGCCCTACTGCCTAGGGCCCTGTCGGCAGCCGATTACTGTTGCCTCAATCCTGATGATGAGGGCTTTATCGAGGTAAGCGTGGCTACAGTGCCGCCGCCTGGCGGGCGATCACTGTAGTCTCACGTCGTCTTGTCTTCTTAGTGGGGCGCCACTTTCGAGGGAAGGAGCAAGCCGGCTTTGGGGAAGCCGGCCACGTCTTGGCCGACTGGGGGAGGCCTGGCCGCCTTCGGGTGTCTCTCTGCCCAAAGGGGCACACCGCCCGTGGGCTGCGCTGACAGCCCGCCATGGATGGCGCCATAGTCATCATGGCAACAGTGCCGCGCCGGACGGGACAGGGCCACCCCGTATGGCGCACTATGCCAGGCGTGCTCTGGGTTTCGGGGGTGGCAGACTTCACTGTAGCCACGCCGCGTCCCATCGCCGTTATGTGGTTGCGGGCCTCGAGGGTACGATCTTGACCGCGCCGTGGGAGCCGGCTTCTTGGAGTCGGCCTTCTCGAGGCCGGCTTCTCGGAGCCGGCCCTCCCGCGGCTTTCTTCATGAGGGTTAAGGCCGGGCCGCCTCCCGACAGTCGGCCTAAGAGGCAGCCGACAGGGGGAAGGCGGCCCCACGTCTTGGTTTCTTGGAGGCCGGATTGGCTTGAAATTTTTTCTGAAGTGCCAAAGGGAGCGGGCTAGGCTACCCGTGGTCATTTACCCCGATAGTGGATGGGGCCTCGAGAGCCCCCTTCGGCTTTTTCGCCGCGGGCGCCAGCCTATCCAAAGAGAAGCAAACATCAAGCCTCAGCGGCGGAACAAGGAACAAATGACGAAGGATCAAGCACTTACGGGTCATCGCTGGAGAACTCGAGCAGCCTCTGGCCATACTTGAACCCAGAAAGCCAGGTGGAGGGATCAGCCTCAGGCGCAGAGGGCGTGTCTGCGGACTGCCCCGGAGCCGGAGCGGACCCGCGGGGGATCAGCCCAGTTCTGCCCTTCTTCGGGATCGGGGGTGAGCTCCCGCTACCCAGCACATCGTCGACCTCATCATCATCGCTTGACGAAAGGCGGAGAGTACGGGACTTGCGCCGGGGGAGGGGAGCCCTTGACTCTCCGTCAGTTGCCTCAGAGTCAGGCCCTCCTCCCGCTCCTCTTCGCCCTTCTCGCCACTGGAGTCGCCGGAGGACACGTCTACCAGTCCCTCGGGAGCCACCGCGGGCACGGGCCCGTCCCCGTTGAAGACGGGCATGGACTCCACCACCTACTTCCAGTCGTCGCGAAGGAACAAGGGCGTAGGCGCGCCCTCCAACCTTGCCACCTCGCCCCCGACCAGGGATTGGAGAACCGCGGTCAAATCCTTGTCGCCCAAGGCCGCGGGGCTTGGATGAGGCCTCCACATCGGAGGTGAGTACCGCCAAAGCGGGGCCAGCTGGTGCTCCAGGAACTCCCTCAGCAGCGACGCGCAGGTCAGCTTCGCCGCCGCCGTGCCGGCCGGCTTCAGGTCCGCGTCCATCTTCTCCAGAACCGTCTTCGCGCGGGGGTCCGTAAGATCCGCCCGGGACCAGTTGCCGGAACTCACGGGCTGCTCCGTGGGTAGGATCAGCCGAGGGTGGATGCGCCCGGCGTCCACCAAGACCCACTTGCTCCTGAAGCCCCTCAATCCTCTTCCCGGGATTCGAGATGGCAATGGCGCCACCACACGCGACGGAGCTCGCGCATGCGGAAGGGGAACCACGGGTGACCCGGAGGTAGAAGTAGTCGTGCAGCAAGGCCACTGAGGGTTGCACCCCCACATGAGCCTCGCAGTAGTAGGCGAAGATCGCCAGGAGAAGGATGGAGTTGGGGTGGAGATGCAGAGCTTGCAACTCGTAATGGCGGAGGACAGAGAGGAAGAACTCGGAGAAAGGAGGCACCAGGCCCACAGTAATGGAGCTTACGAAGAGAGGGTAGAAGGTGCTTCCTACGCCATCAGGGGTGGCGGAGCCGACCTTGAACACCCGCGACCCATCAATGCCCCATACCGCCGCCATCCGGCGCAACTGGGCAAGGCTCGCCTCCGACACATTCGGCGAGTCCAGAGCCGGCGAGAACCAAGCTTCAGCAGGAGGCTGACGCGGCGCCATGTCTTCCAAGGTCACAGGGGAGCAGATCTGGGAGTTTGGAGGAAGGAAGGAGAGGCGCAAGAAAGGGGATCTGGGCAGCGACAGGAGAAATAGAAGAGCAAAGCCTGGGCAGACACTGCGCCTTTAACCTGCGCGGTTGCGGAGGCGCTCGTGCCCAATCAACCGCCACGCAGCGCCCAAGGCTGCAGGCTGTTAGGGCCCGCGGCGCTTCGCTCTTGCCCTTTCGCCTCTCGGCACGGCCAAGTCCGGGCGCGCCATGGGCCCGGGGGCTACTGTCGGCGTTCTGGGAACGGGGGTCCCCAGACTTGCCTGCCTGCGGCCTGTGGCGTGGCTCAAAGGAGGCCCAGCACAGCCCTTCTTCATCAACATAAGACCGAAGACCCCCGCGAGGGGCCAAGCCTCGCGGGGCGGACGACACGACGCTTCCTCAGGCGCGGCCTCGTCAGGCTGGCTCACGAGGAGGCGGAGAGATCAAGACAGGGTACCTCACGAGGTGCCCATGACGCAAGCCATGACGACCAAGGGCGCCAGGCGGGCGCCAGCCCGCGCAGTGTCCTCCCTTTCCTTTTTGGTGCAAAGGGAAAAAGCGCAGGTGAGAGGATCAAGCAAAGGCATCCATTTCGGTGCAACAAGACCAAGACCAGTCCAACGGTGGGAAGGAGGTCATCGTGGAGCCCAGGACGGCGTCACCACAGGGCCTTTGGCAGGCGAGGACCAACTTTAGTCAGGATAAGTGTACTGGATGTTCCCCTTTGAATTGGCCAATTGTTGGCGCCCTTCCCGCTCAATATTTGGGATGAGGCCCAGGGCCCTTGCCTATAAATAGGACTAGCCACCCCCAGGGTAGAGGCATCTGGGATCCAGAATCCGAGCAAGGAGAAAGAGAGAGAGAGAGAAGGGCGGCTGAACTCCCCTAGCAGTTCATCGTCCCAGCTAGAACACGCCCTCGCGAGGCTGTTTTCCCTTGTACTGTTCATCATCATCAGCCCAAGAGGCAATCCACCTCGCCACACTGGAGTAGGGTATTACACCACATCGGTGGCCCGAACCAGTATAAACTCTGTGTCCTTTGTGTTGTTCTTTTGGTAGTTTAGATCCTTGCGAGACGGAGGGGTAGAGGGCATAATCTCCGCGCGCACCCCAGAGTTCGAACCTTAAGGGTCTGCCGGAACCCGAAATCCGACAACAGGACACGCGCCTCGGCCTCGTGCGTGGGGCCAAGGCCAAGGGCGACATCTTCAAGAGCACGAACCAGGAAGGGAAGCAGCTTGGCGGGGCCGTCCTTGGTGCCAGCCAGCGGGCTCTCCAGGCCGCTCTCGTAAAGCGTCTTCAGCGAGGCGCGAGCCTTCTTCTCCATCTCTGCGAAGGCCATGCGGTCCTCGGCAAGAACCCGGGCCTTGTTGTCCAACTCGACCTTCCTCGCCCCCAACTCCTCCTCTAGCGCACCCAGGCGGTCATGGCGCTTCTTGAGCTTGGCCTCCCGGCCCTTGATGGCCGCCTCGCAAGCCTTCACGCCTTCTTCTTGTTCTTGGCGAAGGCGGGCCTCTTTCGCGAGCTGGTCACGGGTGCCCTGCAGCTCCTCCTCCAGCTCCTTGCAGCGACCACGGACGGCGACCGCCTCCCCCAGGGCCGCTTCACGAGCAGCCTTCGCCTCAAGGTTGGTGTAACGCCCTCGATGCGGCTATATCTCCCACGTGTCGACGCACAACTTAGAGGCATAACCGCATTGAAAGCAATGTCGCAAGTGAGGTAATCTTCACACAACCCATGTAATACATAAGAGAAAGAGATACATAGTTGGCTTACAATCGCCACTTCACGCAAAACATGAGTAGAGCATTACATCAAACAGATACAATCAAGGTCCGACTACGGAACCAAAATAAAAGAAGACTACCCCAAATGCTACACAGATCCCCGATCGTCCCAACTGGGCTCCACTACTGATCAACTGGAACGAAACAACACAATGAACAAGATCTTCATCGAGCTCCTCCTTGAGCTCGGGTGCATCACCTGCACGGTTTCATCGGCACCTGCAAACTGGTTTTGGAAGTATCTGTGAGTCACGGGGACTCAGAAATCTCACACTCGCGAGATCAAGACTATTTAAGCTTAAAGGTAGGACAGGGTAGTGAGGTGGAGCTGCAGCAAGCGACTAGCATATCTGGTGTCTAACATACACAAATGAGAGCGAGAAGAGAAGGCAAAAGCACGGTCGAACAACTATGATCAAGAAGTGATCCTGAAACTACTTACGTCAAGCATAACTCCAACACCGTGTTCACTTCCCGGACTCCGCCGAGAAGAGACCATCACGGTTACACACGCGGTTGATGTATTTTAATTAAGACCAACTTCGGGTTTTCTACAACCGGACATTAACAAATTCCCATCTGCACATAACCGCGGGCACGGCTTTCGAAAGTTCAAACCCTGCATGGGTGTCCCAACTTAGCCCATGATAAGCTCTCGCGATCAACGAAGGATATTCCTTCTTCCCGGGAAGACCCGGTCAGTCTCGGAATCCCGGCTACAAGACATTTCGACAGTAATAAAACAAGACCAGCAAAGCCGCCCGGATGTGCCGACAAATCCTGATAAGAGCTGCACATATCTCGGTCTCAGGGCACACCGGTGTAACGCCCCAAGACCGGAGATTCAGATGCCTTCCATGGATTCCGGGTTTAGTCATGTGTTTTGTTTTGCTTGTTGCTTTCCTCTTTGCATATGTACCTTGCATCATGTCATCATGCCACTAAATTTTGCAACTCAAATAAATTGCATGGATCTCTGATCTATTTAAATCGAGGGAATTCACATGGTGACTTCTCTTTATAACATATCCTCCTAATATTAGGGAGCTATATTAAATATTTCCTTAATTTGGAAATCACCACAACACACTTGCAAATAATCCCAATGCCTTTGTTATCTTAATTCTTGGTCTCCAACCTTGCCATATATTCTTTCATCATATTCCGGAGCTCCACCAAAAAACCGAACATTTTTGGACCTTCCCAACCCTCACTTCCTATTCAAATCATTTGAATTCAAATCAAATGAGTTTGAATCTAAATCTTTTAATCATGGTCTTTTCTATTTTCTCGGAACAAGCACATTTTTGTGAGTCCGGGAAAATTAACCGCGTGCCCAAATTGTTTCCTTAACCCTCTCTTTCTTTTTCTTCTCTCTAATTTGTTTTCTGCTAAACAAAATGTGAATAAGAGGGAGGGAGGAGCAAGCCCAGCTGCAGCCTCAGGCCGGCCGGCCCAAGATCCCGCCAAGGCCCAGCTCTGGCGCCTATCTAACCCTAGCCCCGACCCCCTCCTCTCGATCCCCTGGTCTCTCCCTCCTTCCCCCGCTCGCGCCGCCTGAGAGGAGCGAGAGCCTCTCGCTCGATCCCGCAGCGCCGCGCCCTCGTCCCGTTCCTCTCTGCCTCGCCGCCGCCGTCGTGACCCCTCGTCCCCACCGCCAACTCTCCTCGTCGGAGGAGCACCAGGAGGAGTGGAGCACCTTCCATCGTCGCCCTGTTCCCTGTTTCCCTGGGGTCTTCTCCGCGAGGCCTTCTTTGAGCAAGGTCGGTGCCACAACGCCTTGCTCGTCCCCGTGAGATCCAGAAAGTCCGGCGCCTCCCCAAGCCCATTGCCACCACCAGCAGTCATCGCCGCCCTGCTTCCCCTGCATCCTCTGCTGCACGCAGGAGGACGAGACGCGCCCCCAACCCCCTGCCTCACTGCGTTCTGTGCCGGAGTTCCCCTACCCGACGCCTTCGATCCGTCACCTCGCAGAGGAGAGGACCAACAGCACAAGCCACATCGAGCTTCGCCAAAACCTGCCGCGTTGACCAAGGCCCTGCTCAAGCCCTCGAATTGTACGACTACACGATGCCCGCCAAGTTCGACGACGCTCTCCGCCCGAACGACTACCGCCGACTCGTATCTCTCCGCCGCCGTGGGTTACGTCAAGTCCAACAATGACCCCGAGGAACTACGATGCGCCAAGTACCTCGTCGAGACGTGTACCACTACCGCCGCCCGAACGTCTACCAAACATGTAGCACAACCATCGTTGAAGACCCCGTGGACGTCAAGTTCCGTGTCGTGACCCCGAACATCTATGGACATGAACCACTACTTCCCTCAACGTCCTGTGAACGACTACTTCCTCTACGAACCGATCCGCTTAGAAACGCACGCTTCAAAGGTATAACCGCCGAGAACGACCGCCGTGGACCGAATGCATGTGTCGAATAAGATGCACAGTTTGCACCGTGTCCGAATTGTCACTCGTTTCCATGCGACTAACCCATGGGAACCCGGTAGTCGGGAGCACCCCACCATCTCTTGCATGTTCCCCACATTCGCGCACATCTTCTTTTGCATCGATATCTCCATGAGTTATCGAAACCGATATGTTGCCGTGGCATCATTTTCGGATTCGTAGCCGTGGCACCCCTTTCTTCCACCACGGTGACAAATGCTTCATAACATGCTCTTGTCAACATTTTCATAAAATTGCTTAAAACTTGCACATGACATCCGCATCATGATAACAACAATTAAAATGTTTAAAATGTTGTTTGTTTAAATTTGCTTAAATACCATGCTAAAATGATTTATTTCATAACAAAATAACCGTAGCTCCAAATTTATTAAACTTTATATGTAAATGGGGTGGAAAAATGCATAGTTTAACATGATGCACTTTATTTTCCTGTTTTACAACATTAAAAATATGCTTTAGGACAGATCAGTACCAAATCTAAAATATGCACATGAGGTTCTTCCGGAATTGTTGGTTGTTATCTCCGGCCTCATTTAAATTGCCTAAATAGTTAGTTTACTTATGCTTCACCTCTTGCCATGTTTAACAACATTTAATATTGTTGTGTACATAACCGAGAGAGAACTAAATAATTGATGTGGTGTTTCCTCAATATGGAACTCGTTGCATATTGAGCTCCACTTAATTTGTAGTGTTGTTTGTTTCACTTTGCCATGCCATGCTCATTAATCCGGACATGCATCATACTTGATTGTGCATCATGCCATGTTTATGTGACGGTTGTTTACTATGTTGCTTGTTTCTTTCCGGGTTGCTTCTCTCGTTAGCTTCGGTTTCGCTCCGGAGTTGTGAGGTTTCGTTCGACTACATCCGTTTGTCTTCTTCATGGACTCGTTCTTCTTCCTTGCAGAATTTCAGGCAAGATGACCATACCCTCGAAATCACTTCTATCTTTGCTTGCTAGTTGCTCGCTCTTTTGCTATGCCTATGCTGCAATACCTACCACTTGCTTATCATGCCTCCCATATTGTTAAACCAAGCCTCTAACAAACCCTGTCCTAGCAAACCATTGTTTGGCTATGTTACCGCTTTGCTCAGCCCCTCTTATAGCGTTGTTAGTTGCAGGTGAAGATGAAGTTTGTTCCTTGTTGGAACATGGAGATGTTGTTCCTTGTTGGAACTTGTTTACTTGTTGGGATATACCAATATATCTTATTTAATTAATGCATCTATATACTTGGTAAAGGGTGGAAGGATCGGCCTTATGCCTGGTGTTTTGTTCCAATCTTGCCACACTAGTTTCCGTCATACCGGTGTTATGTTCCCGGATTTTGCGTCCCTAACGCGGTCGGGTGATTTATGGGACCCCCTTGACAGTTCGCTTTGAATAAGACTCCTCCAGCAAGGCCCAAGCTTGGTTTTACCATTTGCCTCACCACCACCTACTTTCCCTTGGGAGTAATTAACCCAAGGGTCATCTTTATTTAGCCCCCCCCCTGGGGCCAATGCTTGTCTAAGTGTTGGCTCGAAACGAGTAGACTGCGGGGCCACCTTGGGGAAACTTGAGTCCTGGTTTTACTCGTAGGATGTCTCATCCGGTGTTTCCCTGAGAACGAGATATGTGCAGCTCCTATCGGGATGTCGGCGCATCGGGTGGCTTTGCTGGTCTTGTTTTATTACTGTCGAAATGTCTTGTAGCCGGGATTCCGAGACTGATCGGGTCTTCCCGGGGAGAAGGAATATCCTTCGTTGATCGCGAGAGCTTATCATGGGCTAAGTTGGGACACCCCTGCAGGGTTTGAACTTTCGAAAACCGTGCCCGTGGGTATGTGCCAGATGGGAATTTGTTAATGTCCGGTTGTAGAAAACCCGAAGTTGATCTTAATTAAATACACCAACCGCGTATGTAACCGTGATGGTCTCTTCTCGGCGGAGTCCGGGAAGTGAACACGGTGTTGGAGTTATGCTTGACGTAGGTTATTCTAGGATCACTTCTTGATCATAGTTGTTCGACCGTGCTTTTGCCTTCTCTTCTCGCTCTCATTTGCGTATGTTAGATACCAGATATGCTAGTCGCTTGCTGCAGCTCCATCTCACTACCTCCTCCTACCCATAAGCTTAAATAGTCTTGATCTCGCGGGTGTGAGATTGCTGAGTCCCCGTGACTCACAGATACTTCCAAAACCAGTTTGCAGGTGCCGATGAAACCGTGCAGGTGATGCACCCGAGCTCAAGGAGGAGCTCGGTGAAGATCTTGTTCATTGTGTTGTTTCGTTCCAGTTGATCAGTAGTGGAGCCCAGTCGGGACGATCGGGGATCTGTGTAGCTTTTGGGGTAGTCTTCTTTTATTTTGGTTCCGTAGTCGGACCTTGATTGTATCTGTATGATGTAATGCTTTACTCTTGTATTGGGTGAAGTGGCGATTGTAAGCCAACTATGTATCTCTTTTCCCTTATGTATTACATGGGTTGTGTGAAGATTACCTCTCTTGCGACATTGCTTTCAATGCGGTTATGCCTCTAAGTCATGCTTCGACACGTGGGAGATATAGCCGCATCGAGGGCATTACAAGTTGGTATCAGAGCCATCCCCGACCTTAGGAGCCCCCACTGATTGATCGTTTTTAGCGGCCGAGTTGTTTCTAGAAAAATGTTTTGAGTCATTTAGGAATTATGTATCGGAGAGTTTAGGAATTCTTTTTACTTCCCAGTCTCCTCATCACTCTGGTAAGGCATCCTGACGTAGAGTTTTGACTCTTCTCTTCTCAAATTTCACTAAAAAAATTTAGGATCACGCGGGTATTTTAGAATCGTTCCGATGGTTTTGTGATGACAACATTGTCTTGGTGCCTCCTGTCAGCAGGGGTTTAGTGGAAGTATCCTGGGGAGTTGAGCTCTGAGGTGTTGTCGTCATAATTTTATCGTTGCAGTTCTGGAATACCTGAGTTTAGTACGCCGACATCGAAAATCTCTTTTGTACAGTTGTTGGTGAGATAACCCTGATAGCCCAGTACTGAGGCGAGTGCGGGAGTATTGCCATAACTCGTATAACGGATGCTTTTCGAAGGTTGAGGTAAACGATTTCCGAAGGTTTCTTGGTTATGTGTTGAAGGATGGATACAGCTGGATCTAGGTATTGTTAGTTTGAGTGATATATTTTGTGTCCCCTGTATCCCCAACACCTGATTGCATAACCAGAAAGTTTCGAGAGTTTATAAGTGGGAATTCAAGTATCTCGTAGGATATCTTTCCAACACACACATGATACGATATGGGATCTATCATGTGTTTGTTCCGGCTTATTCTGCAAGCCAAATCCTTTGTTTTTGTTCCGTTTTGTGGTATTCGAGTTGCTTCAATGCCAAGTGTTGATTCCATACCTTATTCTAAATGGTGTTCTCATATTTCTATGTGAATACTAATCCTTCTTGATCACTGAAGTTGTCTTTTCAATCCTTTCCAACCGGTGTGTTTCTCTTTAAGTAAATCCGATCATTCCAACATTCGCAAAATCAATTCTAAGCTTTTTCTCAATGATGTTCGTTTCATCCGACCCAAGTCGTCTTTGTTTTCCCACCCTCCCACCCTTTTCATCAAGGACTCATATATCCCTAACCAAGTATCCATTTTATTGAGTGAAGTTTCTTCATTCTTTTCCTTTAATGGTTTTATCCGGTGATTTGTCATGAAGACGCTAAGGAATCTTCAACTTTATCATTGTTCCATTCTAATTTTCTTCTCCGCTGGACTCAAGTCAAGCTTTCAGTGTTGATCGTATTCTTTTCCTCGTTTCAAATGTTTTGCCATACCGGTGCATCTCATAATCTTTCACTTGTTATTCATTTGTTCTAGAGTGCTGAAGATATCTCAGAAGATTCGTTTCCATCCTCAATCCGTTCAAGGTATTTTGAGGTTGTTATCTCATTCAAGCCATTTAATCAACCGGTGTAATCTATCTTTTAAATCATTCAACGGTGTTCCTTTTCAGTGGGCCCTAACCCACAGGTCTTTTCCCAGGATCTTACCTGACTCTTCTAATTTTCTCGGAGCTTCTAAAATTCTTTTCAAAGTTTGATGTAAGAATGAATTATCATCAGTCAGATGTCTTTCTCCAAGATCCTTCAATTCTTTCTTCGTTGGTTCAACCTTTCTAATTTTCATTCTGGAGTGTCTCAACAATTCATGGTGGTGTTTCTCATCATCATTCTCAACATTTGAAGACCGAAGAAGAGTTTCTCTTAAATCTTGCTCCATTCTCTTCAAGATTCATGGTTCTAGCTTGATGCCATCCTCTCATAACTATTTTGATTGTGAGAATTCTTTTCACCCATCGGGAGCAATTCAGGAGTCTTTCAGTTTGATTCTCTGGAGCCTTTCATCTCAGAATTATTCATTCTCAGCTTCGTCTATCGTTCTCCAAATCTTACCGGTGCATCATTCAATATTCTCTAATCAGTTCATGATCTCTTCGTTCTCATGTATCTAAATACTAGCAAGCATCTTTGTTCATTTGCTAATTCTTCCCGGTGTTTCTTTATCTTTTCTTCGTCCATTTTAAATTCTTACGGTGGGTCGTTCAAGAGTTCTCTTCCTTCGTTGTCATATAGATTCATTCGTTCTTCCCAAATCCTACCGGCGGATTGTTGAAGACCTTCCCAAGTTGAGCAATATCTCTCTTCAATCCTTTTTCAACGAGAATAAGTAGTATGCCTAATCCGTTGCTTGTCATCAATCTAAATTGGTGAAGGATACACATAACATAATTCTTGTTCTTGTTTCATCCAAGTGATTGATTCATTCTTCCGGAGTTCGTAATGGTATCAATTTCTCAGTTCTAAGTTGTTCATCTCTTCTTTCCGGAGTTTGTTCATCATATCACATTCTTGGTTCGAGATGCTTCATCTTTTCTTTCCGGAGTTCAAAGTTTTCTCAGTTATATCATTTCTAGGCTCCATCTGAATCATTGCAAGGCTTCACTTTGTGTTTTCAACTTCTCTTCCTTTTTATCATCCTTTTATTTACCGGAGTTCTTCATGGAGGCTCTACATGGTGGTTCGTCAAGGATTCCTTTCATTCTTCAATTGTTCTTCAAGATTTCTCTCGAAATTATGATCCGCCAATCTACTCAAAATTAAACATGGTGTTCAACACATGTCTTGTTTTGAGGATTCAATCATTCATCATCTTGCATTTCTAAGTGCTATTCGTTCTACCCTATCATTTGAGGTGGTGTTATGTCATTCTTGACAATTTCACTTCGTGTTTTATGATTCACAAGTTGTTAAGATTGAGATATTTAAACCCATCATTTTTCTCTTCGTTCAGGAGATCCTTTTGCATCCCATCAATCTCTTCATTGGAGTTATCTTGAGGTTATATTTCACCTATAGCCTTCCACTGGGAATGTTGCTATTTGTGGTGGTTATTCATGACCCAAGCTTGCTCTTTATCCTCTTGGTGGAAGAAGTTTTCATCTCTTCGTTAATCTTAGGCAAGCAATTGTTTTCGTTAATGGCAGAATTTCACCTCAAGTTTTGAGATGTCTTCATAAGCCCACAAGGATCATATCTTTTCATTGCTGGTTTTCCAACAACTCCGCTATAACCTTCTTGGAAGGGTGCTTTCCAAATTCAATTGTGGTAGAAGTTATCATTTTCTTCTCCATTCATTTATTCCAATGATCTAACTTCTATTTCTTCTTCCGGTGGCATTGTGATGTTGCTCTCTTCACCCATCATCTCATTTTGGAGATCATGTTCTTTTCCTTGCTTATCCATTTAACCGGAGTGTCGTGTTGCCATTCGAGCTCTCTCATCTTATCAAGTCTTGCATCTCTTCTCAACCGGAGTGCTGTCTGAAATCTTTCTTATCCCTTGTGCCATTTTTCAATAGTTCCGGAGGCAGTGTGTTGTTGATTTCATCAAGTATCCTCTCATCTTGTCAAGATCATGTTCAAATCCCTTCCATTTTCAGCCGGAGTGCTGCCCAAATTCTTTCACTTTTACTCCTTGTCTATTCCGTGTTAACCGGAGTGTTCTGTCATCTCTTCAAGTCCTTTTTCATCTTATCAAGTTTAGCTCATCTTGTTTCAACCGGATTGCTTGCAGGTACTTCTTGTCCATCGTAACCATTCTTGTTTGTCATTTATACTACAAGGTTCTCGTAATATTCCTTGTTCCTCTTTTCTAACGGAGTGTTTTCAACTTTGTTCATCTTTGTTGTTTTCTTTCTTTCAATTTGTCCAACCTCTCAAGGTTCTTTGGTTTCACTCGTTTGTCAAAGAAGCAACTTTGTTTCACCTCTTCCCCTTCCTCTTCCGTTTCCCTCCGGTGCCATCCTAGATCTCGGGACGAGATCCTCTCGTAGTGGTGGAGTCTTGTAACTCCCCAAGACCGGAGATTCAGATGCCTTCCATGGATTCCGGGTTTCGTCATGTGTTTTGTTTTGCTTGTTGCTTTCCTCTTTGCATCTGTGCCTTGCATCATGTCATCATGCCACTAAATTTTGCAACTCAAATAAATTGCATGGATATCTGATCTATTTAAATCGAGGGAATTCACATGGTGACTTCTCTTTATAACATATCCTCCTAATATTAGGGAGCTATATTAAATATATCCTTAATTTGGAAATCACCACAACACACTTGCAAATAATCCCAATGCCTTTGTTATCTTAATTCTTGGTCTCCAACCTTGCCGTATATTCTTTCATCATATTCCGGAGCTCCACCAAAAATCCGAACATTTTTGGACCTTCCCAACCCTCACTTCCTATTCAAATCATTTGAATTCAAATCAAATGAGTTTGAATCTAAATCTTTTAATCATGGTCTTTTCTATTTTCTCGGAACAAGCACACTTTTGTGAGTCCGGGAAAATTAACCGCGTGCCCAAATTGTTTCCTTAACCCTCTCTTTCTTTTTCTTCTCTCTAATTTGTTTTCTGCTAAAGAAAATGTGAATAAGAGGGAGGGAGGAGCAAGCCCAACTGCAGCCTCAGGCCGGCCGGCCCAAGATTCAGCCAAAGCCCAACTCTAGCGCCTATCTAACCCTAGCCCCGACCCCCACCTCTCGATCCCCTGGTCTCTCCCTCCTTCCCCCGCTCGCGCCGCCTGAGAGGAGCGAGAGCCTCTCGCTCGATCCCGCAGCGCCGCGCCCTCGTCCCGTTCCTCTCTGCCTCGCCGCCGCCGTCGCGACCCCTCGTCCCCACCGCCAACTCTCCTCGCCGGAGGAGCACCAGGAGGAGTGGAGCACCTTCCGTCGTCGCCCTGTTCCTTGCTTCCCTGGGGTCTTCTCCGTGAGGCCTTCTTTGAGCCAAGGTCGGTGCCGCAGCGCCTTGCTCGTCCCCGCGAGATCCAGAAAGTCCGGCGCCTCCCCAAGCCCATCGCCACCACCAGCAGTCATCGCCGCCCTGCTTCCCATGCATCCTCTGCTTCAAGCAGGAGGACGAGACGCGCCCCCAACCCCCTGCCTCACTGTGTTCTGCGCCGGAGTTCCCCTACCCGACGCCTTCGATCCTTCACCTCGTAGAGGAGAGGACCAGCAGCACAAGCCACATCGAGCTTCGCCAAAACCTGCCGCATTGACCAAGGCCCTGCTCAAGCCCTCGAAGTGTACGACTACACGATGCCCGCCAAGTTCGACGACGCTCTCCGCCCGAACGACTACCGCCGACTCGTATCTCTCCGCCGCCGTGGGTTACGTCAAGTCCAACAATGACCCCGAGGACCTACGATGCGCCAAGTACCTCGTCGAGACGTGTACCACTACCGCCGCCCGAACGTCTACAGAACATGTAGCACAACCATCGTTGAAGACCCCATGGACGTCAGGTTCCGTGTCGTGACCCCGAACATCTACGGACATGAACCACTACTTCCCTCGACGCCTTGTGAACGACTACTTCCTCTATGAACCGATCCGCTTCGAAACGCATGCTTCAAAGGTATAACCGCCGAGAACGACCGCCGTGGACCGAATGCATGTGTCAAATGAGAAGCACAGTTTGCACCGTGTCCGAATTGTCACTCGTTTCCATGCGACTAACCCATGGGAACCCGTTAGTCGGGAGCACCCCACCATCTCTTGCATGTTCCCCACATTTGCGCACTTGCTTCTTTTGCATCGATATCTCCATGAGTTATCGGAACCGATATGTTGCCGTGGCATCATTTTCGGATTCGTTGCCGTGGCACCCCTTTCTTCCACCACGGTGACAAATGCTTCATAACATGCTCTTGTCAACATTTTCATAAAATTGCTTAAAACTTGCACATGACATCCGCATCATGATAACAACAATTAAAATGTTTAAAATGTTGTTTGTTTAAATTTGCTTAAATACCATGCTAAAACGATTTATTTCATAACGAAATAACCGTAGCTCTAAATTTATTAAACTTTATATGTAAATGGGGTGAAAAAATGCATAGTTTAACATGATGCACTTTATTTTCCTGTTTTACAACATTAAAAATATGCTTTAGGACAAATCAGTACCAAATCTAAAATATGCACATGAGGTTCTTCCGGAATTGTTGGTTGTTATCTCCGGCCTCATTTAAATTGCCTAAATAGTTAGTTTACTTATGCTTCACCTCTTGCCATGTTTAACAATATTTAATATTGTTGTGTACATAACCGAGAGAGATCTAAATAATTGATGTGGTGTTTCCTCAATATGCAACTCGTTGCATATTGAGCTCCACTTAATTTGTAGTGTTGTTTGTTGCACTTTGCCATGCCATGCTCATTAATCCGGACATGCATCATACTTGATTGTGCATCATGCCATGTTTATGTGATGGTTGTTTACTATGTTGCTTGTTTCTTTCCGGGTTGCTTCTCTCGTTAGCTTCGGTTTCGCTCCGGAGTTGTGAGGTTTCGTTCGACTACGTCCGTTTGTCTTCTTCATGGACTCGTTCTTCTTCCTTGCGGAATTTTAGGCAAGATGACCATACCCTCGAAATAACTTCTATCTTTGCTTGCTAGTTGCTCGCTCTTTTGCTGTGCCTATGCTGCGATACCTACCACTTGCTTATCATGCCTCCCATATTGTTAAACCAAGCCTCTAACCCACCTTGTCCTAGCAAACCATTGTTTGGCTATGTTACCACTTTGCTCAGCCCCTCTTATAGCGTTGTTAGTTGCAGGTGAAGATGAAGTTTGTTCCTCGTTGGAACATGGAGATGTTGTTCCTTGTTGGAACTTGTTTACTTGTTGGGATATCACAATATATCTTATTTAATTAATGCATCTATATACTTGGTAAAGGGTGGAAGGCTCGGCCTTATGCCTGGTGTTTTGTTCCACTCTTGCCACCCTAGTTTCCGTCATACCGGTGTTATGTTCCCGGATTTTGCGTCCCTAACGCGGTCGGGTGATTTATGGGACCCCCTTGACAGTTCGCTTTGAATAAGACTCCTCCAGCAAGGCCCAACCTTGGTTTTACCATTTGCCTCACCACCACCTACTTTCCCTTGGGAGTAATTAACCCAAGGGTCATCTTTATTTAGCCCTCCCGGGCCAATGCTTGTCTAAGTGTTGGCCCGAAACGAGTAGACTGCGGGGCCACCTTGGGGAAACTTGAGGCCTGGTTTTACTCGTAGGATGTCTCATCCGGTGTTGCCCTGAGAACGAGATATGTGCAGCTCCTATCGGGATGTCGGCGCATCGGGCGACTTTGCTGGTTTTGTTTTATTATTGTCGAAATGTCTTGTAGCCGGGATTCCGAGACTGATCAGGTCTTCCCGGGGAGAAGGAATATCCTTCGTTGATCACGAGAGCTTATCATGGTCTAAGTTGGGACACCCCTGCAGGGTTTGAACTTTCGAAAGCCGTGCCCGCGGGTATGTGGCAGATGGGAATTTGTTAATATCCGGTTGTAGAAAACCCGAAGTTGATCTTAATTAAAATACACCAACCGCGTGTGTAACCATGATGGTCTCTTCTCGGCGGAGTCCGGGAAGTGAACAGGGTGTTGGAGTTATGCTTGACGTATGTTGTTCTAGGATCACTTCTTGATCATAGTTGTTCGACCGTGCTTTTGCCTTCTCTTCTCGCTCTCATTTGTGTATGTTAGATACCAGATATGCTAGTCGCTTGCTGCAGCTCCATCTCACTACCTCCTCCTACCCATAAGCTTAAATAGTCTTGATCTCGCGGGTGTGAGATTGCTGAGTCCCCGTGACTCACAGATACTTCCAAAACCAATTTGCAGGTGCCGATGAAACCGTGCAGGTGATGCACCCGAGCTCAAGGAGGAGCTCGATGAAGATCTTGTTCATTGTGTTGTTTCGTTCCAGTTGATCAGTAGTGGAGCCCAGTCGGGACGATCGGGGATCTGTGTAGCTTTTGGGGTAGTCTTCTTTTATTTTGGTTCCGTAGTCGGACCTTGATTGTATCTGTATGATGTAATGCTTTACTCTTGTATTGGGTGAAGTGGCGATTGTAAGCCAACTATGTATCTCTTTTCCCTTATGTATTACATGGGTTATGTGAAGATTACCTCACTTGCGACATTGCTTTCAATGCGGTTATGCCTCTAAGTCGTGCTTCGACACGTGGGAGATATAGCCACATAGAGGGCGTTACAACCGGATTGTCCAAACTTCCGATAGGCGAACCCAGAGTTGCCCCTGGTGGCCACCGGCGGCTGACGGTTTGGACCAGCACTCGAAGGAGAACTGGCCCGGGGGGGGGGGGCTAAAATAAAGATGACCCTCGGGCTCCGGAAACCCAAGGGAAATAAAAGGGCATAGGTGAGGCAAACGGTAAAACCAATGTTGGGCCTTGCTGGAGGAGTCTTATTCAAAGCGAACTGTCAAGGGGGTCCCATAAATCACCCGACCGCGTTAGGGACGCAAAAATCCGGGAACATAACACCGATATGACGGAAACTAGGGCGGCAAGAGTGGAACAAAACACCAGGCATAAGGCCGAGCCTTCCACGCTTTACCAAGTATATAGATGCGTTAATAATATAAGAGATATTGTGATATCCCAACAAGTAAAAATGTTCCAACAAGGAACAACATCTCCATGTTCCAACAAGGAACAAACTTCATCTTCACTTGCAACTAATAACGCTATAAGAGGGGCTGAGCAAAGCGGTAACATAGCCAAACAATGGTTTGCTAGGACAAGGTGGGTTAGAGGCTTGACATGGCAAAGTAGGAGGCATGATATAGCAAGTGGTAGGTATCGCAGCATAGGCATAGCAAAAGAGCAAGCAACTAGCAAGCAAAGATAGAAGTGATTTCGAGGGTATGGTCATCTTGCCTGAAATCCCGCAAGGAAGAAGAACGAGTCCATGAAGAAGACAAACGGACGTAGTCGAACGAATCCTCACAACTCCGGAACGAAAACCGAAGCTAACGAGAGAAGCAACCCGGAAACAAACAAACAAATAGTAAACAATCATCACATAAACATGGCATGATGCACAATCAAGTATGATGCATGTCTGGTTTAATGAAGCATGGCATGGCAAAGTGCACAAACAATACTACAAATTAAGTGGAGCTCAATATGCAACGAGTTGCATATTGCCAAAACACCACATTTAATTATTGAGTTCTCTCTCGTATATATATCCAACAATATTAAATGTTGTTAAACATGGCAAGAGGTGAAACATATGAAAAACTACCTATCTAGGCAAATTTAAATGAGGCCGGAACAACAAACAACAAGTCCGGTAATCCCCATATGCATTTAGCCATTTAATGCAAGCAACAGTTTTAAGCAATTTAAAAGTTGTTATCATGATGCGGATGACTTATACAAGTTTATGCATTTTTTATGAAAACGTTGACATGAGCATGTTATGAAGCATTTTTCACCGTGGTGGAAGAAAAGGGATGCCACGGCAACAAATCCGAACATGATGCCACGGCAACATATCGGTTCCGGTAGCTCATGGAGTTACCGGTGCAAAAGAAAACGTGTCGGGAGCGAGTCATGCAAGGATGGTGGGGTGATCCCGGATACCGGGTTCCCACGGGACGACGGCATGGCTAACGAGGAGGAACGTGCATGAAGCAAACGTGCACGGTGAAAACATATGGTTCATCTCAGACAACACACATTCATCCACGGGTCAACGTTCTCAGCAGTTATACCTTTGAAGCGTGTATTTTCGAAGCGGACTGGTTCGGAGAGGTAGTAGTCGTTCACGAGTCGTCGAGGGAAGTAGAGGAAGTAGTTGTACACGGATCTTGTCGGATCCACGGCGACGGTAGTCGTACATGGTTCGTAGATGTTCAGGGTCGCCGTGAGGAAATTGTCGAAACCAGGAACTCGGTCGTCAGTATAGGTACTTGGTGAAATCCACGGGTGTCAGTAGTTGTATATGGTCTTCGCGTTGTAGTCTGACTTGGCGATTCCAAAACGTTCATCGGTAGTGGAACTTGGCGGTCTCGACGGTCATCGTGGTACTTGTCAAAAGGAATCCACCGAGGCGGTCTTGTGTCCCTGGATTCAGTGGCCTTGGCAACGACAAAAGGGGCAGCATCACGCAGCATGCTTGGCGAGGGGCTACAAGTGAGAGGCGATGGCAGCGGCAAGGCGAGCAGCAGCACGAGTCACGGACAGAGGAGGTGCTGCCGGGCGCTGATGGTGGTGGAGCAGGGGAAGTCAACGCGGGCTCGTGTGTGGCCTCCAGCGGGGCTTACGAACGACGCAAGAGCAATGAGGCGATTGTGGTGGTCAGCGGCAGGAAGCGGTCACCGGTCTTGTGGTGACAACGACGACGAACAGAGGCGCGCGGAGAAGCAGCCGTCTGGCGATGGAGCAGAGGCGTCCATGGCCAGCGACCCAAGGTTTCGAAGATGGCCGGATCCGGGCCAGCTCGGGTTGGGGAGGCGAGGTAGCAGGCCGGTGGCGGGGCTTGGCGCTGGGGAGGTCGATGCAGAGGAGGGTCGGAGACGCCGGAAGCGGACGACGGTGGGGCGGCGCTAGTCGAGGCGGAGGTGGCCCTCGGGGAGGCGCGGGGCGACGAGCAGGAGGCCGCTGGTGAGGGAGGAGGGCGCGACGTCCTCTGGAGCAGCGTGGCGAGGCGAAGGCTGGCGGCGGCGGGCTCCAATGGCCGGCTGGTGGCCGGGGCCAGCGCGAGGAGACGGGGCGGCGCTCGCCGGAGTCGGGGCCGAAGGGAACAGGTCGAGGGGCTCCTCCCCTGGCGACGGAGCTGACGAGACGATGGCACCGGGTAGACGAGGAGGCAGGCGAGGAGGTCCTGGCCCGGTGGCGAGCTTGAGGGGATCGGGCGCGGGCTCTCCTCTCGCTGGCTCGGTGCGTGCGTGTGTGTGTGGCGGCGGGCAGAGGGAACGAGAGGGAGAGGTCGATAGGAGGGGTCGGGCCTAGGGTTAAGGAGGGATTGGTGGGGGCGGCTGGGCCTTGGGCCGCAGCTATAGGAGACCCAAATGGTCGGCTGGGCTGGGCTAGAATCTCTCTCTACCTCACACACATGACAGAAGAGAGAAAAAAGAAAGGAAGAAAAGGAAAGAAATAAAAAGGTTAGAGAAGGGACTTGGGCATGGGGATTATTTTCCCGGACTCATAAAAAAGAGCTTGATCCAAGAAAATAGAAGTGAGCGTGTGTGTGAAGACTGGATTCGAACTCGTTTAAATTAAATTCAAATGAGTTTGAATAAGAAGTGGGGATTTGAAAGGTCCAAAAAATGTTGAGATCTTTGGTGGAGCTCTGGAAGATGATGAAAGAATAAGTGGCAAAGTTGGAGATCAGGAATTAAGACAACAAAGGCATTAGGATAATTTGTAAGTGTGTTTGCGGTAAATCCAAATAATTGGAATATTTACTATAGCTCTCTAAATATCGAGAGGATATGTTTTAAAGAGAATCACCATGTGAATTCCCTCGATTTAAATGGATCAAAGATCCATGCCATTTATTTAGTTGAGTTGCAAAAGATTTATGAGATGATGGCGTGATGCAATGCAAAATAAAAGGGCAGGCACAAATGAAACACACGGCGAAACCCGGAATCTATGGAAGTCTTCTGAAGCGTCGGTCTTGGGGTGTTACAACACTCCACCACTACAAGAGGATCTCGTCCCGAGATCTAGGATGGCACCGGAGAGAAACGGAAGAGGAAGATGTAAAACAAAGTTGCTTCTTTGACAAACGAGCGAAACCAAAAACCTTGAGAGGTTGGACAAATTGAAATAAAGAAAACAATGGAGATGAATGAGTTTGCAAAAAAACTCTGTTAGATAAGAGGAACAAGGAACACCATGTGAACCTTGGAGGTTGTAAAACTATGAATGACGAGCACTAAGAACAAGAAGGAACTGAAAGCACTCTGGTTGAAACGAGATAAACAAGGAAGAACAAATTCGGACAACACTCCGGTTGAAAAGAGATGCAAGACTTGATAAGATGAAAAGAACTTGAGCAGAGAAGATACAACACTCCGGTTAAATGGGTATGCATGAAAAGAACACGATCCTCACAATTTGAGATGATGTGCGAAGAGAGCAACATCACAATGCCTCCGGAAGAAAGAATAGAAGATAGATAATTGGAGCAAAAGAATGGAGAAGAAAACAACATGTACTACCTCAAATGGATTTGAGAGAGCATCTTTAAAAAAGAAGGATTGAGCGGAGTTGTTGGAAAACCAACAACGAAAAGATATGATCCTCGTGGGCTTATTGAGACATCTCAAAACTTGAGGTGAACTTCTGCCACTAACGAAAACAAACGATTGGATTGATATCAACAAGGAGACGAGAAACTTATCTCACCGGGAGGACAAATGAAGAACTTAGGTCATTTATAAGCACCATAAATAGCAACAAACCTTAGAGAAGGCTTTAGGTGAAGTATAAACCCAAGATAACTACAAAGAAGAGCTTGATGGATTTAAAATATCTCATTCTTAACAACATGTGAATCATGAGACATGAACTCAAATTATCAAGAATGACATAATACCACCTCGAATGATACGGTTGAAAGAATTGCACTTTAAAATGCAAGATAAAGAATACTTGAGCTCCTCTAAAAAGAATCTCGATGAACACTTCGAGAAGGAATTAAATCCTTTGTGAATCATCATGTAGCCTCCATAAAGAACTCCAGTAATAAAAGGATGATCAAATGAAATGAAGGATGAAAAGAATAAGGTTGAAGCCTTGCAATGATTAGATGGATCTCTGTGGTGATATAATTGCGAGAGCTTGGAACTCCGAGGAAGATAAGGTGAAACAATTGAAATCAAGAATTTGAAGAACCTCCGGAATAGGGAATTGAGTTAACTCGATGAAACAAGAATAAGAATTACATTATGCTTATCCTTCACCAATTTAGATTGATGACAAGCAACGGATTTGGCATACTACTTATTCTCGTAGAAAGGATCAAGATAGATATGGCGCAAATTTGGGAAGGTCTTCAACGAACCACCAGTAGGATTTAGACAGAACGAATGAATTGATATGATAACAAAGAAAGAGAACTCCTGAACGAACCACCGTAGGAATTGAAAATGAAAGTAGCAACGCACAATTACCGGGAAGAAATAAAAAACGAATAAAGATACTTGACAGAATTTAGATACATGAGAACGAAGAGATCATGAACTGATTAGAGAATATTGAATGATGCACCGGTAAGATTTGGAAAACAAGAGCTGAAAGCTGAGAATGAGGAATTATGAAATGATGGCCTTCGGGGAAAAGAAATGGAAACAACTCATGAAATGCTCCGGATGGGTATGAAAAGAATTCTCACAATCGAAACAATTATGAGAGAATGGCATCAATCTAGAACCACGCATCTTCAAGAGAATGGACAAGATTTAAGGGAAACTCTTCTTCGGTCTTGAAATGTTGAGAATGACGATGAGAAACACCACCATGAATTGTTGAGGCACTCCGGAATGAAAATTGGAAAGGTTGAACCAACGATGAAAGAATTTGTAAGATCTTGGAGCAAAACAGCTGACTGCTGAAAATCCATTCTTACGTCAAACTTTGAATAGAATTTGGGAATCGCGCCGGGAAAATAGAAGAGTCAGGTAAGATCCTGGGAAAAGACCTGTGGGTTAGGGCCCACTAAAAAGAAACACCGTTGAACGATTGCTTGAAAAGAGAGATTGCACCGGTTGAATTAAATGACTTGAATGAGATAGCATCCTCAAAAGAACTTGAGTGAATTGAGAATGGAAACTTAAATCTTCTGAGATATCTTCATCACTCCGAAACAAATGAATAGCGAGAGGTGAATGATTAAGAGATACACCGGCATAAGAAAGCACTTGAAATGAGAAAAGGAATATGATCAACACCGAAAGCTTGACTTGAGTCCACCGGAGAAGAAAAGAATGAAGAATAATAGACTTGAAGCTTCTTTAGCATCTTCATGAGAAATCACCGGATGAAACATTAAAGGACAAGAATGAAGAAACTTCACTCAATAAAATGGATACTTGGTTAAGAAATCTGAGTCCTTGAAGAAAAGGGGTGGGAGGGCAGGAAAAACAAAGACAACTTGGAACGGATGAAGCAAACACCGTTGAGAAGAACTGATAATTGATCTTGCGAATGTTGAAGTGATCGGATCCACTTGAAGAGGGACACACCGGTTGGACAAGAATTGGCATGACAATCTCGATGATCAAGAAGGATTGGTATTCACATAGAAGTGTGAGAACACCGCTTAGAATAAGGTATGGAATCAACACTTGACTTCGAAGCAACTCGAATACCACAACTTAAAACAAAACAAAGGATTTGACTTGCAGAATAAGCCGGAAACAAACATATGATAGATCCCATATCGTATCATGTGTCTGTTGGAGAGATATTCTAGGAGCTACTTGAATTCCCACTTATAAACTCCCGAAACTTTCTGGTTATGCAATAAGGTGTTGGGGATACAGGGGACACAAAAAATATCACCCAAACTAACAATACCTAGATCCAGCTGTATCCATCCTTCAACACATAACCAAGAAACCCTCGGAAATCGTCTACCTCAACCTTTGAAAAGCACCCGTTATACGAGTTATGGCAATACTCCCGCACTCGCCTCAGTACTGGGCTATCAGGGTTATCTCACCAACAACCGTACAAAAGAGATTTTCGATGTCGGCGTACTAAACTCAGGTATTCCAGAACTGCAACGATAAAATTATGACGACAACACCTCAGAGCTCAACTCCCCGGGACACTTCCACTAAACCCCTGTTGACAGGAGGCACCAAGACAATGTTGTCATCACAAAACCATCGGAACGATTCTAAGATACCCACGTGATCCTAAATTTTTTTTAGTGAAATTTGAGAAGAGAAGAGTCAAAACTCTACATTAGCATGCCTTACCAGAGTGATGAGGAGACTGGGAAGTAAAAAGAATTCCTAAACTCTCCGATACATAATTCCTAAATGACTCAAAACATTTTTCTAGACACAACTCGGCCGCTAAAAACGATCAATCAGTGGGGGCTCCTAAGTCGGGGAAGGCTCTGATTACCAACTTGTAACGCCCTCGATGCGACTATATCTCCCACGTGTCGAAGCACGACTTAGAGGCATAACGACATTGAAAGCAATGTCGCAAGTGAGGTAATCTTCACACAACCCATGTAATACATAAGAGAAAGAGATACATAGTTGGCTTACAATCGCCACTTCACGCAAAACATGAGTAGAGCATTACATCAAACAGATACAATCAAGGTCCGACTACGGAACCAAAATAAAAGAAGACTACCCCAAATGCTACACAGATCCCCGATCGTCCCAACAGGGCTCCACTACTGATCAACTGGAACGAAACAACACAATGAACAAGATCTTCATCGAGCTCCTCCTTGAGCCCGGGTGCATCACCTGCACGGTTTCATCGGCACCTGCAAACTGGTTTTGGAAGTATCTGTGAGTCACAGGGACTCAGCAATCTCACACCCGCGAGATCAAGACTATTTAAGCTTAAAGGTAGGACAGGGTAGTGAGGTGGAGCTGCAGCAAGCGACTAGCATATCTGGTGTCTAACATACGCAAATGAGAGCGAGAAGAGAAGGCAAAAGCACGGTCGAACAACTATGATCAAGAAGTGATCCTGAAACTACTTACGTCAAGCATAACTCCAACACCGTGTTCACTTCCCGGACTCCGCCGAGAAGAGACCATCACGGTTACACACGCGGTTGATGTATTTTAATTAAGATCAACTTCGGGTTTTCTACAACCGGACATTAACAAATTCCCATCTGCCACATAACCGCGGGCACGGCTTTCGAAAGTTCAAACCCTGCAGGGGTGTCCCAACTTAGCCCATGATAAGCTCTCGCGATCAACGAAGGATATTCCTTCTCCCCGGGAAGACCCGATCAGTCTCGGAATCCCGGCTACAAGACATTTCGATAGTAATAAAACAAGACCAGCAAAGCCGCCCAGATGTGCCGACAAATCCTGATAGGAGCTGCACATATCTCGGTCTCGGGGCACACCGGATTGTCCAAACTTCCGGTAGGCGAACCCAGAGTTGCCCCTGGTGGCCACCGGCGGCTGACGGTTTGGACCAACACTCGAAGGAGAACTGGCCCGGGGGGGCTAAAATAAAGATGACCCTCAGGCTCCGGAAACCCAAGGGAAATAAAAGGGCATAGGTGAGGCAAACGGTAAAACCAATGTTGGGCCTTGCTGGAGGAGTCTTATTCAAAGCGAACTGTCAAGGGGGTCCCATAAATCACCCGACCGCGTTAGGGACGCAAAAATCCGGGAACATAACACCGATATGACGCAAACTAGGGCGGCAAGAGTGGAACAAAACACCAGGAATAAGGCTGAGCCTTCCACCCTTTACCAAGTATATAGATGCGTTAATAATATAAGAGATATTGTGATATCCCAAGAAGTAAACATGTTCCAACAAGGAACAACATCTCCGTGTTCCAACAAGGAACAAACTTCATCTTCACCTGCAACTAATAACGCTATAAGAGGGGCTGAGCAAAGCGGTAACATAGCCAAACAATGGTTTGCTAGGACAAGGTGGGTTAGAGGCTTGACATGGCAAAGTGGGAGGCATGATATAGCAAGTGGTAGGTATCGCAGCACAGCCATAGCAAAAGAGCGAGCAACTAGCAAGCAAAGATAGAAGTGATTTCGAGGGTATGGTCATCTTGCCTGAAATCCCGCAAGGAAGAAGAACGAGTCCATGAAGAAGACAAACGGACGTAGTCGAACGAATCCTCACAACTCCGGAACGAAAACCGAAGCTAACGAGAGAAGCAACCCGGAAACAAACAAACAACATAGTAAACAATCATCACATAAACATGGCATGATGCACAATCAACTATGATGCATGTCCGGTTTAATGAAGCATGGCATGGCAAAGTGCACAAAAAATACTACAAATTAAGTGGAGCTCAATATGCAACGAGTTGCATATTGCCAAAACACCACATTTAATTATTTAGTTCTCTCTCGTTTATATATCCAACAATATTAAATGTTGTTAAACATGGCAAGAGGTGAAACATATGAAAAACTACCTATCTAGGCAAATTTAAATGAGGCCGGAACAACAAACAACAAGTCCGGTAATCCCCATATGCATTTAGCCATTTAATGCAAGCAACAGTTTTAATCAATTTAAATGTTGTTATCATGATGCGGATGACTTATACAAGTTTATGCATTTTTTATGAAAACGTTGACATGAGCATGTTATGAAGCATTTGTCACCGTGGTGGAAGAAAAGGGATGCCACGGCAACGAATCCGAACATGATGCCACGGCAACATATCGGTTCCGGTAGCTCATGGAGTTACCGGTGCAAAGGAAAACGTGTCGGGAGCGAGTCATGCAAGGATGGTGGGGTGATCCCGGATATCGGGTTCCCACGGGACGACGGCATGGCTAACGAGGAGGAACGTGCATGAAGCAAACGTTCATGGTGCAAACATATGGTTCATCTCAGACAACACACATTCGTCCACGGGTCAACGTTCTCAACAGTTATACCTTTGAAGCGTGTATTTTCGAAGCGGACTGGTTCGGAGAGGAAGTAGTCGTTCACGGGTCATCGAGGGAAGTAGAGGAAGTAGTTGTACACGGATCTTGTCGGATCCACGGCGACGGTAGTCGTACACGGTTCGTAGATGTTCAGGGTCGCCGTGAGGAACTTGTCGAAACCAGGAACTCGGTCGTCGGTATAGGTACTTGGTCAAATCCACGGGTGTCAGTAGTTGTACATGGTCTTCGCGTTGTAGTCTGACTTGGCGATTCCGAAACGTTCATCGGTAGTGGAACTTGGCGGTCTCGACGGTCGTCGTGGTACTTGTCGAAAGGAATCCACCAAGGCGGTCTTGTGTCCCTGGATTCAGTGGCCTTGGCAACGACAAAATGGGCAGCATCATGCAGCATGCTTGGCGAGGGGCTACAAGTGAGAGGGCATGGCAGCGGCAAGGCGAGCAGCAGCACGAGTCACGGACAGAGGAGGTGCTGCCGGGCGCTGATGGTGGTGGAGCAGGGGAAGTCAACGAGGGCTCGCGTGTGGCCTCCAGCGGGACTTGCGAACGACGCAGCAGCAAGGAGGCGATTGTAGTGGTCAGCGGCAGGAAGCGGTCACCGGGCTTGTGGTGACAACGACGACGAACAGAGGCGCACGGAGAAGCATCCATCCAGCGATGGAGCAGAGGCATCCATGGCCAGCGACCCAAGGTTTCGAAGATGGCCAGATCCAGGCCAGCTCGGGTTGGGGAGGCGAGGTAGCAGGCCGGTGGCGGGGCTTGGCGCAGGGGAGGTCGATGCAGAGGAGGGTCGGAGACGCCGGAAGCGGACGACGGTGGGGCGGCGCTAGTCGAGGCGGAGGTGACTCTCGGGGAGGCGCGGGGTGACGAGGAGGAGGCCGCAGGTGAGGGAGGAGGACGCGACGTCCTCTGGAGCAGCGTGGCGAGGCGAAGGCTGGCGGCGGCGGGCTCCGGTGGCCGGCTGGTGGCCGGGGCCAGCGCGAGGAGACGTGGCGGCGCTCGCCGGAGTCGGGGCCGAAGGGAACAGGTCGAGGGGCTCCTCTCCTGGCGACGGAGCTGACGAGGCTATGGCACCGGGTAGACGAGGAGGCAGGCGAGGAGGTCCTGGCCCGGTGGCGAGCTTAAGGGGTTCGGGCGCGGGCGCTCCTCTCGCTGGCTCGATGAGTGCGTGTGTGTGTGGCGGCGGGCAGAGGGAACGAGAGGGAGAGGTCTAGAGGAGGGGTCGGGCCTAGGGTTAAGGAGGGATTGGTGGGGGCGGCTGGGCCTTGGGCCGCAGCTACAGGAGACCCAAATGGTCGGCTGGGCTGGGATGGAATCTCTCTCTACCTCACACACATGACAGAAGAGAGAAAAAAGAAAGGAAGAAAAGGAAAGAAATAAAAAGGTTAGAGAAGGTACTTGGGCATGGGGATTATTTTCCCGGACTCATAAAAATGAGCTTGATCCAAGAAAATAGAAGTGAGCGTGTGTGTGAAGACTGGATTCGAACTCGTTTAAATTAAATTCAAATGTGTTTGAATAAGAAGTGGGCATTTGAAAGGTCCAAAAAATGTTGAGATCTTTGGTGGAGCTCCGAAAGATGATGAAAGAATAAATGGCAAAGTTGGAGATCAAGAATTAAGACAACAAAGGCATTAGGATAATTTGTAAGTGTGTTTGCGGTAAATCCAAATAATTGGAATATTTACTATAGCTCTCTAAATATCGAGAGGATATGTTTTAAAGAGAATCACCATGTGAATTCCCTCGATTTAAATGGATCAAAGATCCATGCCATTTATTTAGTTGAGTTGCAAAAGATTTATGAGATGATGGCACGATGCAATGCAAAATAAAAGGGCAGGCACAAATGAAACACACGGCGAAACCCAGAATCTATGGAAGTCTTTTGAAGCGTCGGTCTTGGGGCGTTACAGTTGGCCCGCTTCTCCTCGTCGCAAGCCGTCGTGGCCTGGACCAGTGCCGCCCGAATCGAAGCATCAGAGCGAATCCATTCTGAAGCCAGCTCCAAGCGCCTGGCCACCAAGCGAGGGTCGGCGCCAAGAAGATCCTGCCGCAGCCGGTCCAGTTCAGCAGCAACACGATCCAGAATGGTGGGAGGAGTCGGAGAGACAGCAGTCGGTGGAGTGGGAGGAGAAGACGGCCGCTCGACCACAGCATCTCGAGGCGAAGCCTGCTGCGCCCCCACGGCTGCGGAGGCGGGAGCAGCGGAGGCACCTCGGGAGTCGCTTGGGCCATGGGGGCTGGGCTCGACCCAGCCAGCTCAGCCTGCCCTCGCGAGGACGACCGGGCAGGAGAGGCCCGTGCGTCGCCCTCACCTTCCTTTGCGAGCGGAGGCGCTGCCCCGGATGGAACCTCAGGAGCTCCCTTCAGCTTCTTTGCTGAGGGAGCTAGCCTATCCAAGAGAAGCGAACGTCAAGCCTCAGCAGCAGAACAAGAAACAAAGACAAGAATCGAGCACTTACAGGTCATCGCCAGCGGGCTCAAACAGCCTCCGGCCAAATTTGAAGCCCGAAAGCCGGCTGGAAGGGTCGGCCTCGGGAAGCTCGGGAGCGGAAGGCGCGTCTGCGGTCCGCTCCGGGGCCGGGGCAGACCCACGGGAGATCAGCCCAGTCATGTCCTTCTTGGGGATCGGGGGCAAGCTCCCGCCGCCCTGCTCGTCATCATCCTCGTCGTCATCGCTCGAAGACAGGCGGAAAGCGCGGGGCCTGCGCTGGGGGAGGGGAACCCTCGACTCTCCGTCGGTCGCCTCGGAGTCAGGCCCTTTTCCCCGCTCCCCTCCTTCCTCCTCATCGCTGGAGTCGTCAGAGGACACGTCCCCCGGTTCCTCGGGAGCTTCAGTGGGCACGGGCCCGTCCCCGTTGAAGACGGGCATGGACTCCACTACCTGCTCCCAGTCGTCGCGGAGGAACAAGGGCGTAGGAGCGCCCTCCAACCTCGCCACATCGCCCCCAATCAGAGATTGGAGGACCGCGGCCAGATCTTCGCCGGACAAGGCCGTGGGGCTCGGATGAGGCCTCCACATCGGAGGTGAATACCGCCGAAGCGGAGCCAGTCGGTGCTCCAGGAACTCGCTCAGTAGCGACGCGTCGGTCAGCTTCATCGCCGCCATGTTGGCCGGCTTCAGATCCGCGTCCATCTTCTCCAACACCATCTTCGCACGGGGATCCGTGAGCTCCGCTCGACCCCAATCGCTGGAGCTCGCGGGTTGCTCCGTGGGCAAGATCAGCCGAGGGTGGATGCGCCCAGCATCTACCAAGACCCACTTGCTCCTGAAGCCCTCGATCCTCTTCCCGAGGCTCGAAATGGCGATGGCACCACCGTACGCGACGAAGCTCGCGCACGCGGAAGCGGGACCGCGGGAGGTCCGGAGGTAGAAGTAGTGGCGCAGCAGAGCCACTGAGGGCTGCACCCCTATGTGAAACTCACAGTAGTAGGCGAAGACTGCAAGGAGAAGGACGGAGTTGGGATAGAGATGCACAGCCTGCAGCCTGTAATGGCGGAGGACAGCGAAGAAGAACTCGGAGAAGGGAGGCACCAAGCCAGCAGCAATGGCGCTAGCAAAGAACAGATAGAAGGTGCTCTTCTTGCCCTCAGGGGTGGCGGAGCCGGCCTTGAACGCCCTCGCTCCGTCGATGCCCTGCGTCGCCGCCATCCGGCGCAGCCGGGCGAGGCTCGCCTCCGACATGCTCGGCTGCTCTAGGGCAGGCGAGTGCCAAGCTCCGGCCGGGGGCTGATGAGGCGCCATGGCTTCCTAGGTCGCGCGGACGAGGTAGATCTGAAGTTTTGGAGGAAGGAAGGAGAGGCGCAAGAAAGGCGATCTGAGCAGCAACCGGAGAAAGCAAAAAGAGCAAAGCCTGGGAAGATGCCGCTCCCCTATCAACCCGCGCGGTTACTTAGGCGCCCACGTCCAATCAACCGCCAGGCGGCACCCAAGGCCGCAGGCTGTTAGGGTCCGCGGCGCTTCGCCCTTGCCCTTTCGCCTTGCGCACGGCCAAGTCCGGGCGCGCCTTGGGCCCGGGGGCTACTGTCGGCGTTCTGGGAACGGGGGTCTCCAGACTTGCCTGCCTGCGGCCTGCGGCGTGGCTCAAAAGGGGGCCCAACACGGCCCATCTTCATCAACACAGACCCAAGACCCTCGCGAGGGGCCAAGCCTCGCGGGGCGGACGACACGGAGCTTCCTCAGGCACGGCCTCATCAGGCTGGCTAACGAGGAGGCGGAGAAATCAAGGTGGGGTACCTCACGAGGTGCCCGTGACGCAAGCCATGACGACCAAGGGCGCCAGGCGGGCGCCAGCCCGCACAGTGTCCTCCCTTTCCTCTTTGGTGCAAAGGGAGCAAGAGCAGGCGGGAGTATCAAGCAAAGGCACCCATTGTGGTGCCCAAGCCAGCGTCACTACTAGAGCCTTTGGGAGGCGAGGACCAACTTTAGTCAGGATAAGTGTACCATATGTTCCCCTTCAAAATGGCCAACTGTTGGCGCCCTTCCCGCTCAATATATGGGAAGAGGCCTAGGGCCTTTGCCTATAAATAGGACTAGCCACCCCCAGGGTAGAGGCAATTAGAATTGGAAGGATCAAGACATCCATACAGAGAGATTGATCGGCAATCAGACCAGAGAGAGAGAAGGGTGACTGAACTCCTCCTAGCAGTTCATCACCCCGGCCAAGAATAGACCCTCGCGAGGCTGTTCTTCCTTGTATTGTTCATCATCATCAGTCCAAGAGGCAATCCACCACACCACACTAGAGTAGAGTATTACACCACAACGGTGGACCAAACCAGTATAAACCCTGTGTCTCTTGTGCTGTGTTTTCCATAGCTTAGATCTTTGCGAGGTGGAGGGGTGCAGGTAGGTAGAAGACATAATCTCCGCGCGCACCCCAGACTTCGAACCTCAAGGGTCTGCCGGAACCCGAAATCCGACACACTTGTTGTTTTGATTGATTGGTTTTCTTCTCTTTTACCAAGTGTATGGACACGAATGCCTAAGAACCCTCTCTAGCTATCTATGCTTTTCTCGTCTCAAACTCTATTCATGCTACATCACAAAATTTGATCAAGTCAGATTCAGACCACTTTGTGTGAGGAGCACTCGGAGTCCCCGATTTGTCATAGACTTAAACTTCCAAAACTTCTTTGTGCTTTTCAGTCTGACCGATTCCTTCATTTCGGTCGTACCGAGATCACAAAGTCAATCTAGGTTTTCACCTCGGTGCAACCGATTTGAACTCTTCGGTCACACCGAGTTGCTATAACTGTCAACAGTTATGCATCTCAGTGCCACCAAGTTGTTCCACTCGGTCACACCGACAGGGTCGGGCTATATATACTCACGGGCAAAATTTTGGAAATTTCTCTGAAACCTCTTTGCCCGCGCATAACTCGCTCTACTTCCTGGGTCTCCGGATCGTCCTCGTCGTCGCCAGTCGCCTCCTGTCGCTGGTCTCCGCCGCCGTCAACCGATTTCGCCTCCGCCGTTGCCGCCGTAGCGAGTCCACCACTGAACTAGGGTATGGACTCGATCGCAGTGCTATCCCCGTCTGATTCCTAGCACATTCTGTTCATTATGATTCTTGCTACAATTGAAACACTCCTATCCAGTCAAATCAATCCATAGAATAGTTGCGATTCAAAATTTTAGGTTTAGGTTTCCGCCGAAACCATCTCGGACCCACCGCGGTTCCACCGATTCGGCCACGGCCATTGCACATGTGGTTCTCGGTCTGACCGAGAATTACAAATCAGTGAGACCGAGTTCAGGACTTTGTGAAACCCTAGCAGTCTCGGTGCCACCGAACTGTGACTCGGTCTGACCGAGTTCACTAGTTTAGGTTCCAAAAGCTGCTTCGGTATCACCGAGTTTGAAAATTGGTTGATCCGAAATGCTTTCTGTGGAAAACTAAAACTAAGTTTTTGGCTCATTCTTTGACAAAAATCTCTGCATTTTGTGATGCTCATCCACTCTATCTCATTTATAATCTATTCACAGGGTCAGCAGTCAGAGTTTGCAACATGTCTGATCAGAGTGACAGCCAGAACAAATCTAAGGAGCAGGTTCATATGAGTGAGGGCACTAGTCCCTCTAGCAGCTCTAATGAGGGTAGCAGGAGCACCCCAAGCAACTTGCCTAAGGCTGCCACTAGAGCTAGCAAGAAGAGAACTTCTGAATCAGAGGATGAGGACTATGTGGCAGAAGAGGAAGCCACTTCTAAGAAGAAGGTGCTCAAGAAAGAATATGGCTCAGCTGCAGCCACAAAGCCAGGATTGAAGATCAAAAGGACAGCAGGGAGACAACCCATGTGTAAAGCCAGAGCCTCTTCTCAAGCATCTTTGGAATCTCAAACCAAAGAGGCTACTACAAAAGATAAGAAGGAAAGAAAGAGGGGCAGATGGTGCAAGAAGGTGGATCCAATGGCTCAATTTGAGAAGCACTCCTCAGAAGAAGAAGAGGAAGAAGAGGTTACTGCACCAGCACCCAAGGCACAGAAGCTTATGGGTGATGCCATAAGGTCAGGGGCTGCAACATCAAAGCCCAAAGAAGCACCCAAAGCTGCTGCTAAGTCTACTGCTCCAGCTCCAAAGCCAAAACCTAAGAGGAACACGAGGAATATATCTGCTGCTGAAAAGAACAAGGCCCAGTGCCTGATATTGCTGAAGAAGAAGAAGGACAAGTTCTCAGGAAGCTCAAGCCCAAGATCCCAGACCACAATGATGCTCATCCTGTGGCTGAGGACATGAAAATTAGAAGAGATTCAGGGCTGAGGAAGTGGAGAGAAGCAGATCCATATGCTTCAAGGAGAAGAACTGCTGTGGATTACTGGTTTCACACCAAGGAACAACAAGATTTCTATGAGACAGTGCTGCTGGATAAGAAGCCCATAGTGTGTGACATGAGATGGGTTGACTGGGAATATATCAAGGAGAACGAAGAACACTATCCTAGAGTGTATGATAGCTTCAGTGCTTGTGGAGTTGCAGACTTTGTTGGGCAAAAGCTCACAAAGTGGAATGAGGAGCTCATTATGCAATTCTACTCCACAGCACATTTCTATCCAGATGGTAGGATAGTTTGGATGTCAGAAGGCACTAGATATCAGTCTACAGTTGCGGAATGGGCTCAGTTGATCAATGCCCCCGAAGATCAACAAGATGACTTGGATGTCTATGCCAAGAAGAAGATGGATCACAATTCCATGTCAAACATGTACAAGGAGATCCCAGACAAAGCTCTTGAAACTTTCAAGTTTGGGTCAGTTCACTTCCTTCTGCCAGGGCTGCCTACAATCAACTGGATCCTAATGCACACTCCCTTGCCCAAGTTAGGTGATCACAAAATAATCAGAGGCCATGCAATAAACTTGCTTCACATATTTGATGTGCCACAGAAGTTCAAGGTAATGAGCCTCATAGTTGAGACAATCAAGAGGACAGCAGCTGGTCAAAAGAGGAGTTGTGGATATGCCCCACAAATTCAGGAGTTGATTAACTCAAAGATGGGCACAGGCACATACCTGCTGGATAAGGAACACCTGCCCATCTGTCCAGATTTTGAGGACAATCAAGTTGTCATGAATGAGAATGAACCATCATCTGCACATGCACCAGCAAAGAAGGAGAAGGCAAAGATGGAGAAAGCTGCCAGGATGCCAACTCAAGAGGAGGCATCTGAATACTTTTTGAAGAACAAGCAGGAGCAACTCGGTTACCTGATAGCATCAACTCTGAGAATTGAGAAAGGACTGGCCACCCTGACTCAAAACCAAGAGATCCTGGAAAGAATCATGGAACAAAAGTTCTATGACCTAGATGTGAAAGTAACTGAGATTTAGTCTGCCGTGGAGCAATTACAGGATGATATGCAGGGGAGGAAGCGCAAGACCACAACTGATGCATTTGCCAGAGTGCCCAGAGCTCAGAGATCTTCTGTAGTGCCAGTTCCTGACACCAGAACCACCACTTCTGCACCAGCTATAGCTTCAGTTCCACCAGCTCCAGCTCCTACCCCAGCAGCTCCAACCACTTCTACTGAAGCCTTCGTCCTTGGCGTCATCCGGACTCCACCAACTGAAGACCAAGCCTGAGAGTCGTTTAGTGCTATGCATTTTCTATGGACTTTTTGGTAACTTGTTGCCAAAGGGGAGAAAAATCTATAGATCATAGGCTTCGAGAGAGAGAGAGAGTTTGCATTTGTTCTCTCTTGTCTTCTTGGTTGAAACTTTATTTGCTTTTGAGTGCTTGAGATACTATGCCTTAATCTGTAAGACATTGATGATCATGTGTTTGATCATAAGCTACACTTAATGCTTGTTGGATGTTATTATTAGTTTATCCTTATTTGGATCATTCACTTTGCTTGGTGATGAGTGCATGTATTTAATTCTTATCATTTTGAGCGCTCCACCAAGAGGTATGTGACACGGAAGAGTAACCCATGATCCACACTCATTGTGCATTTGCAGTCCGAAGCAAATCTTAAAATATGCACAAATTTAGGGGGAGCTCTTGCTTATCACATACTTCTCAAAGCGATGATATATTTCATTCTTATTATCATTTGTCGAAGCTTTGATCTATATGTTGTCATCAATTACCAAAAAGGGGGAGATTGAAAGTGCAACCATCCCTGGGTGGTTTTGGTAATTCCTAACAACATATAGCTCATTGAGCTAACATTGTTCCAAGATTAATATTTCAGGAAAAGCTCAATGGATGGCATGGCATGGATGAGGAAAGTGGATCCCTCAAAATTATAAGGACAAAGGATTGGCTCAAACTTCAAGATCAAGACTCTACATTTTATATTTTAGTGATCCAAGATCACATTGAGTCCATATGACAAGCCAATACTATCAAGGAGGGATGAGGTGTTGCTTAATGAGCCTCTTGCTTCATGTGCATAGTGATATGCTCCAAAACCTCAACTATCTTCCCACATCCACATTTGACCTAAGCCAAAAATCAAACTCGGCCTCACCGATTCTTTCTATCCGGCGCCACCGAGTTTCACTTGTCATAGCCACTCCCACAAACCCTAGCAATTCGGTTTCACCGATAGGGATCTCGGTCTCACCGAGATGGGATTGCAATTTCTATGTTTCCCTTTGTAACGGTTCGGTCTAACCGAAGTGAGCGATCGGTCCCACCGAGATTGCAATGTAAACTCACTGTTTCCTTTTCGTAACATTTCGGTCTCACCGAAAAGAGCGAATCGGTCCCACCGAGTTTACCTGACCAACTCTCTGGTTAGCTTATTACCAAAATCGGTCCCACCGAGTTTGTTTAATCGGTCACACCGAGATTACGTTATGCCCAAACCCTAACCATATCAGTCCTACCGAGTTGCATCTCAGTCCCACCGAAAATCCTAATGGTCACTAGGTTTGCTAAATCGGTCCGACCGAGTTTAACGATTCGGTCCCACCGAGTTTGGCAGATTGTGTGTAACGGTTAGATTTTGTGTGGAGGCTATATATACCCCTCCACCCACTCTTCATTCGTGGAGAGAGCCATCAGAACACATCTACACTTCCAATACACATGTTCTGAGAGAGAACCACCTACACTTGTGTTGAGCTCAAGATATTCCATTCCTACCATATGAATCTTGATCTCTAGCCTTCCCCAAGTTGCTTTCCACTCAAATCTTCTTTCCACCAAATCCAAATCCTGTGAGAGAGAGTTGAGTGTTGGGGAGACTATCATTTGAAGCACAAGAGCAAGGAGTTCATAATCAACACACCATTTGTTACTTCTTGGAGAGTGGTGTCTCCTAGATTGGCTAGGTGTCACTTGCGAGCCTCCGACAAGATTGTGGAGTTGAACCAAGGAGTTTGTAAGGGCAAGGAGATCGCCTACTTCGTGAAGATCTACCGCTAGTGAGGCAAGTCCTTCGTCGGCGACGGCCGTGATGGAATAGACAAGGTTGCTTCTTCGTGGACCCCTTCGTGGGTGGAGCCCCCCGTGGACTCGCGCAACCGTTACCCTCCGTGGGTTGAAGTCTCCATCAACGTGGATGTACGATAGCACCACCTATCGGAACCACGCCAAAAACATCAGTGTCTCCAATTGCGTTTGAATCCTCCAAACCCTTCCCTTTACATTCTTGCAAGTTGCATGCTTTATTTTCCGCTGCTCATATACTCTTTTGCATGCTTGCTTGAATTGTGTGAAGATTGCTTGACTTGTGCTAAGATAGCTAAAATCTGCCAAGAACTAAAATTGGGAAAAGGCTAGATTTTTATTTGGTCAAGTAGTCTAATCACCCCCCTCTAGACATACTTCCGATCCTACACCGTGTCCGCCGCTTGCGGGTCTTGTCGGCTGATGATTACTATAGCCGTGCCTCTAATGACGCATGCTTGGTCATGGGGTCTGTCGGTGTCAAAACCGGCGGATCTCGGGTAGGGGGTCCCGAACTGTGCGTCTAGGCCGGATGGTAACAGGAGACAAGGGACACGAAGTTTACCCAGGTTCGGGCCCTCTTGATGGAGGTAAAACCCTACTCCTGCTTGATTAATATTGATGATATGGGTAGTACAAGAGTAGATCTACCACAAGATCAAGGAGGCTAAACCCTAGAAGCTAGCCTATGGTATGATTGTTGTGTGATGAAGTTGTCCTACGGACTAGAACCCTCCGGTTTATATAGACACCGGATACGTTTAGGGTTACACAAAGTCGGTTACAATGGTAGGAGATCTTCAATATCCGCATCGCCAAGCTTGCCTTCCACGCCAAGGAAAGTCCCTTCCGGACACGGGACGAAGTCTTCAATCTTGTATCTTCATAGTCCAAGAGTCTGGCTGAAGGTATAGTCCGGCTATCCGAACACCCCCTAATCCAGGACTCCCTCAGTAGCCCCTGAACCAGGCTTCAATGACGACGAGTCCGGCGCGCAGATTGTCTTCGGCATTGCAAGGCGGGTTCCTCCTCCAAGTTCTTCAATAAGAATTTAAACACCAAGGATAGTGTCCGGCTCTGAAAAATAAGTTTCCACATATTGCCATAGAGAGAATAATATTAACACAAATCTAATCTGCTGACGTATTCCGCAGTGTGACATCACACTACGGCCAAGCCCTTATTCGAATCGTTTTCACTTTTCCACCTCAGCGTGTTTTGCGAGGCGGTTTCCTTGGCACGTCTTGTCAAAGCAGAGATTCTCATCAATACGGACGTGGGTAAACCAACCGCGCCATTTATCACGGCGCTTGGGAGGCAAGCGAGTTTTACTAGGCTGGTGGGGACGCATAGCCGCATCCGCCCATATAAGGGGATAAGGATCCACCTTTTTACCTACGCCTTCTTCCTCCTTTGCCTATCCATCTTCTGCGCACCCAAGCTCCAGCGCCCAAGCCCGCACTTCCCACCTCAACCTTCTCCAACAATGTCCGGAGCGGGAGGCAAGTGGATGGTCTCCTCCGTCACGAAGGGCCATGTCAAAAAGCTAAGGAAGGCCGGATACCTGTCCAAGGACATCGCGCACCGGCTTCCGAGGAGGGGCAGCTTCTCCCCACCCCAAGGCCCCATGAGAGGGTAGTTTTCCTTCCCCACTTCCTCCGCGGACTGGGTTTTCAACTCCACCAATTTGTCCGGGGGCTCATGTTCTACTAGGGCCTGGATTTCCACGATCTGGCCTCGAACTTTGTCCTCAACATCTCAGCGTTTATGGTTGTGTGCGAGGCTTTCCTCCGCGTCCGCCCCCATTTCGGCCTTTGGCTCAAGACCTTCAACGTCAAGCCCAAGGTGGTGCGCGGCAGCCAGGCGGAGTGCGGAGGCGCCATGGCGGGAAAGATGGCCAACGACCTATGGCTCGAGGGCTCCATCATAGAGACCCTAAAGGGGTGGCAATCCGGGTGGTTTTACATCACCGAGCCACGCGATCTGAAATGGATCGCAGCCCCTGAGTTTCGATCCGGACCCCCACGCGGCTTATGTCCTGAAAGAGACGGGCCTGTCGTGGGGTGACGAAAAAGAGGTGACCGGACTGCAAACATGCATCCAGTCCCTAGTGAACAAGCCGATCAAGCTTGTCAATGTAGTCCAGGTTATGCTCATCCGCCGGATCCTCCCGTGTCAACAACGGGACTTTACTCTGTGGGAGTTCAACCCGACGCAGCACCAAACCCTCAACAGGCTCTTTGACACGACGTATGAATACGTCTGGAAGGTGCTAACCAAAGGCGCCGAGGCTCCCGCATCTGCTTCCGAGGACCGCGGATACAGCTCGCAGCGTCACGCTAGCGAGGTAAGCTATTTTCACCTTTTACAGGATGTTAAAGTTTTTTCATAGTTTGAATCCATGCGGGATCTAAACTCCCTTACCTTTGACAGGCTTGGTAGGCGATATCCGGACCGATTAACTGTCCGGCTCCCTTGCCCGAAGACCCAGCCCCTGCTCTCCTAGTGAAGCTGCTGGCTCCGGCGCCTTATGTGGTGCCGGAGAAGAAGGCCAAGAAGAAGAAGGCCACGGGGACTCGAAAGAGTGCCCGTAACGTGGTAGTGTCGGACTCGTCATCCGACGAGTCCGAGATGCTCTCCTCCCGTGAGAATGAGGAGGAGGAAGAAGAAGCCTCTCCCCCTCCAGCGGGGGGAGGAAAGAAAAGGAAGGCTGCCCCAACGGGGGAGGCCGAAGGGTCCAAGAAGAGGAAGACCGCTCCGCCGGACTACTCCCCCAACACCGATGAGGACGATGAGGAGTGGCCAGACAGGGCCAAGCGTCCGGCGAAATCGTAAGTGTTCGGATAACAGAGTAACTCATGATGTTCCTTTGTTGCACAACTTTCCCTAATGTCGAACATAATTATGCAGCCTGCCCCGGGCCGGACTCGACGAGTCATCGAGCGACTCCCTGGATTCAGCGGACGTGAACTCAGTTCCGCCCGCTGTCTCCCCCCGCACTGTGGACGATGCCGAAGTGGCGTCGCGACAAGCTCCGGGGTAGGAGGAGGTGGTCCTGGAGGAGCCGCAAGGCGACCTCCCGGACCCCAGGAGTAAAGGGGACAAAACCCCCCAGGTCTCCAAGTCCGGCTTCGAGCTGGACACCGCACCAGAATCTTCAACGGTTCCGGACCGTGGCAGGCGAACTCCTTCCAAGAGGAGCAAGCCTTCTGAGCCGGTGGCCTCCGTCCAACCGGAGGTGCCGGACAATCTGCTGGAGGTGCTTGACGGCGCCTCCATCGACGAGGAGCACCGCACTATTATGAGTACGGTGATCCAGAAGGTTCAATCCGCCAAGAGCGGACTGAGTGAAGCTTGTGCTAGCCTTCTAACAGGCTTCGAGGTAAGTAAAAATATGTAAAAATATTACCACATAGACAGTAGCCCCTAATGCTTTGTTGGGCGTTCAGAAGGAAAAGCCGAATAGAGGATCTATTAAACTTCGCAGGAGTCTAACAAAAAAGAGTCAATATGCATATGCAGGCTTCGCTGCTAGCCACCGCCGCACTGACTGCGGAGGTGGGTGTCCTGAAACAGGGCCTCGAGCGGACCGAGCAAGAGCTCGGCCTTGTCAAGCGGCAGCTCGAGGAAAAAGAAGGTAAGAGATACCTTACAAAAAAAGTGCCTATAAAAAGACGCGATTGCAAAAAATAACAGGATTGTACTACTTATTGTAGGGGCCACGACTGAGGTGGCGACCCTCAAGCAGGCGCTGTCCGAGGCCGAGCAGAGAGCGGCCACAGAGCGCACTGAGCGAGAGAAATTTGAGGCGCAGGTCGACGAGGCGCAGCAAGAGCTTCAGGCTCTCATGAAAAAACATGAGAGTTTCGACCTTGACTCTAAAATGCAAGCGTCCGAGCTCGCCGCGGCCGTCAAGACTGCCGAGTCTGCCAAGGCCGAAGCCCAGAAGGCCCTCCAAGAGTTGGAGGCAATGAAAAAGGTAGCGGCGGGTAAGGCATTCTTTATGCAAAGCAGAAATATAAAAGTGAACTACTTGTTACTTACCCGAATCCGGAGCTCTCCAGGGGCATTCGCAGATCTTCCCCGCAGCGTATCCGATGCCGCTGCATTCTACCGATCCAAAGAGGGCAGCTCGACGGAGAAGGTGTTCTGGTCTCGGTATGCTGAGGCCGGACACCCTGCACCCTTGAGCGACCAGCTGAAGCAGCTGGTCGAGCTCCACAAGGCGGCCGAACAGGCCAAGAAGGGCTTCATAGTTCGGCTGTGGGCTGGGGAGGCCCTACCTAGGAGCTACTTCAGACTGGTGCGGCGGCTGGTGGAGGCCTGTCCAAGGCTCGAGGTCATCAAGCGCTCTATCTGCATCGAAGGTGCCCATAGGGCCCTTGCCCGTGCAAAGGTGCACTGGGGTAAGCTGGACGGTGAGAAGCTTGTGAGGGACGGGCCGCCGCCGGGGAAGGAGCATCGCAAGCCCGAGAACTATTACAAGGATGTTCTTGCTGGTGCCCGCCTTGTGGCGGATGAATGTACCAAGGATGTAATATTTGAATGAACTCGCTCGTGTTTATCCTGTGCGCTGAAAACTTGTTCATATGCGCTAAGCAATGCTTGTTGAATTTAAAATATTATTTTCTGTGCGGCCGTTTATCAAAAATTTGAGAGATGGCCAGTCGTCGGCTTCCGCCCCCATGCCACTAGTGCTGGGGTGTTCGGGATAAACATGAGCGCTCTTTTTCCCATGTTTGGGTCCTTTGAGGGAGGCGCTCAGGACAACGAACCAGACAATCGGACTATAATGCTTGAACACTCTCACTTAGCCATAGAACTTTATAATTTTAAATTTCGGCGAAGCTCCTAGTTCGGAAGACCGAGTTCAGGGCGCTATACACGCCTTGGACGGACAAAGCCGGCTCCTCGCTCGAAGCGGCATAAGTCTTTAGGGACTCGAAAAACCTCTCGAATAGCGACCGGTCTCTCGCCTCATCATGACAGTAAGTTTTAGCTTTCTCCACTTAGGTGCTCGGCCCAGCTCAACTGGGGCACAATCGCAGTGGTTCTCCTAGTGCTACCTTAGCCGATATAGCGGAATGTAAGGCACCAAAACATAGGAGCCGGGCAAACCCAACTATTGACCCAAATCATGATTCGGAGCTGATGCATATAGTGCTATAAGTTCGGGGTGCCGCACTTATGAAGTGTTCGGACTTCTTACACCATATTAAGGGGTACTGAAGCCCCTGGTGTATTTGCCGTACCATAGTGTACGGGTGCCACATGTCATTAATGAACATATATATAAAAAGAGGATAATTCAAAAAATAGACAAAAAGCTATGTATTGTTTATAAAGAGGCTGCTATCAAAGCAGAACGACACAAGTAGTGCGATAAGCAAAAGATATTGGACTATTTAACCTGTCCTTGCCAGGGGCAGGCCGCGGAATTGTATTCAAAACAGGTATACTGCTCGTAACAGAGACCACCTAGGGGTTCCATAGTGCGGCATGGCTTGTCTGCTTTCCTTGGTCTTGCATCGTTTGTGCGGCAGTTGAATTGCCGAACAGGTCATCCGAAGTATGGAGTCCTGAAAGTCAGAAAAAAAATTCGGCAGCCCCTAGTACGTTTTAGGCCGTATTTTTGGCTTGCCATTATTGTGCCCCTTCCCCTGCGCCCATGGTATTTCAAGAGCATAGTTATGTACACGAAGCACTAGTTTCGCTATGTCGCGAGGGCTGGAGTTGGGGCCGCACTGCTATGCCTGCTCAGAACGTGCCAGGCGGTCTTGTCGTAGGTTACTCCGGGCGCGCTTGGCAGTGTCTGGATTTTTAACGGCCGGACGGGAGAATTGCCTAAGAAGGCTGCTTTGTACTTCTGCTGCGAGGGCCGCCGTGTGCTCCTCCGTTCGGAGGGAGCGCTCGGTGTTTCCATTGACCGCAATTACTCCTTGAGGGCCTGGCATCTTGAGCTTGAGATATGCGTAGTGTGGCACCGCGTTGAACTTTGCAAATGCGGTTCGCCCGAGCAGGGCGTGATAGACACTGCGAAACGGGACTATATCGAAGATTAACTCTTCGCTTCGGAAATTGTCCGGAGATCCGAAGACCACTTCAAGTGTTACTGAGCCTGTGCAGCTGGCCTCTACACCTGGTATAACGCCTTTAAAGGTCGTTTTTGTGGGCTTGATCCTCGAGGGATCGATGTCCATTTTCCGCACTGTATCCTGGTAAAGCAGGTTCAGGCTGCTGCCGCCGTCCATGAGGACTCTTGTGAGATGAAATCCGTCGATAATTGGGTCAAGAACCAATGCGGCAAACCCGCCATGACGGATGCTAGTGGGATGGTCCCTTCGATCAAAGGTGATCGGGCAGGAGGACCATGGGTTGAACTTTGGAGCAACTGGCTCCAGCGCGTATACGTCTCGTAGCGCACGCTTCCGCTCCCTCTTGGGAATGTGGGTTGCGTATATCATGTTCACCGTCCGCACTTGTGGGGGAAAACTTTTCTGTCGACTGCTGTTCGGCGGCCTGGGCTCCTCCTCGTCATCTCTATGCAGCCCCTTGTCTCTGTTTTCGGCTCTTAACTTGCCTGCCTGCTTGAACACCCAACAATCCCTGTTGGTGTGATTTGCTGGCCTTTCGGGGGTGCCATGTATCTGGCACAAGCGATCGAGTATTCGGTCCAAACTGGACGGGCCCTGAGTATTCTTTTTGAATGGCTTTTTCCACTGACCGGATTTATAGCCTCTGAATCCAGCATTTACTGCCGTGTCCTCGTTGCTGTCGCTGTTAACGCGGTGCTTTTGCTTATTTCGTCCGACCTGCCGCTTTTGTCCTTGGTATCCGAATTGCCAAGGTTCTTGGTTAAGTTGTTGCTGCGAGCAAGCCAGCTATCTTCTCCCGCGCAAAAGCGGGTCATGAGTGTCATGAGGGCTGCCATAGATTTCGGCTTTTCCTGTCCCAGGTGCTGGGCAAGCCACTCGTCGCGGATATTATGCTTGAAGGCTGCTAGGGCCTCAGCATCCGGACAGTCGACTATTTGATTTTTCTTTGTTGGGAACCGTGTCCAGAATTGTCTGGCTGATTCCTCTGGCTGCTGAATTATGTGGCTTAGGTCATCGGCATCCGGTGGTCGTACATAAGTGCCCTGGAAGTTGTCGAGGAATGCGGCTTCCAGGTCCTCCCAAGAACCGATTGAGTCTGCTGGCAAGCTGTTGAGCCAATGCCGGGCCGGTCCCTTAAGTTTGAATGGGAGGTATTTGATGGCATGTAGATCATCACCGCGGGCCATGTGGATATGAAGGAGATAATCCTCGATCCATACCGCAGGATCTGTTGTGCCATCGTATGATTCGATGTTTACGGGTTTGAAGCCCTCAGGGATTTTATGATCCATTACTTCATCTGTGAAGCATAGTGGGTGTGCGGCGCCTCTATACTGGGCTATATCACGGCGCAGATCGGAAGAGCTTTGTCCATTGTGTTCGGCCCGGCCGGATTTATTGTATCCGGAGTGATGATCACCGTCATGTGCCCTGGGGCGCCCGCGTGATCCGTAGATCGATCTTGTTTGCCTTGCCTTGTCCTCCAGTATATCTCGCAGATCTGGCGTGTTTTCCCATGCCTTAGCATGTTTTGAGCGGCGTCGGGGCATGGCTTAAGTGGAGGGCTTAGAGGCCTCTCTGTCGCGGCCACGAGGTGGCCGGTCGGCCATGTCATGCGCTGGTGATGTAGGTGCTTCCTCCTCTAATCGGGGTAGCAGCCTGCGCTTTGGGTAACGCTTGGAGGGGCGTTCAAGTTCATACTCTTCGGCCGCAAGGACTTCAGTCCATCTATCTGTAGCAAATCTTGATCAGCTCTAAGCTATTGTTGCTTTTTCTTGAGCCTGCTTGTCATGGCTAAAAGCCTGCGTTTGAAACGCTCTTGTTCGGCGGGGTCTGATGGTACGACGAATTCGTCGTCATCGAGGCTTGCCTCGTCTTCGGAGGGAGGCATATAGTTATCGTCCTCAACCTCTTGGTCTGCCGCCCTCTCATGAGGGCTGGTTTCTCCATCTTCCTGTGCCGAATCTTGTTGGAGGGGGTGTTCTTCGGCGCTATCCGGAGTAGTATTATCTCCGGTGCCGGAATCACCGTTTTTGCTTTGGTGGGATTTAGAGCGGCGCCGCTGACGTCGGCGTTTGGGATGTTTCTTAGAAGTATCATCTCCCACTTTTGCATCGCCATCTCCATCTTTTGGAGCATCCACCATATATATGTCATACGACGAGGTGGCCTTCCAGCGCCCTATGGGTGCTGGTTCCTGTTCGTCTCCTGCATCATCGTCCATACCGTGGATTTCTTCGGAGTCGAAGTCGAGCATGTCGGTTAGTTCGTCGACAGTGGCTACGAAGTGGGTGGTGGGTGGGCTTTGAATTTCTTCATCGTCCGTATCCCATCCTTGCTGACCGTAGTCCGGCCAGGGCTCTCCCAATAAAGAGAGAGACTTTAGCGAGTTCAGGATGTCGCCGAAGGGCGAGTGCTGAAAGATGTCCGCGGCGGTGAACTCCATAATCGACGCCCAATCGGATTCGATCGGTAGGGGCACGGGAGGTTCGGAGTCCGGAGAGGAATCCGGATCCTCGGAGTCACGGGTCATGCAGAGTGCGAGGCTGGCGTTTGGCTCGATCGCCTTTGAGATCGCAGCCCCCGAGGTGGCGTCCAGGTGCTCATCCTCGATTAGCGAAATAGGCTCCGAGTTAAGGGTCGGAACCGGTGTGTGTGCGGCCTCCAGGGCACTGTTCGGCGGCGCGCTTGGCTGTGGCTCGAATCCGTCGAAGATCAAATCCCCGCGGATGTTTGCCGTGTAGTTTAAGCTTCCAAACCTGACCTGATGGCCAGGGGCGTAGCTTTCGATCTGCTCTAGGTGGCCAAGCGAATTGGCCCGCAGTGCGAAGCCGCCGAAGACGAAGATCTGTCCGGGGAGAAAAGTCTCACCCTGGACCGCATCGTCGTTGATGATCAAAGGAGCCATCGGGCCTAAAAGTGACGACACAGAGGAATTCTCAATGAAAGCACCAATGTCGGTGTCAAAACCGGCGGATCTCGGGTAGGGGGTCCCGAACTGTGCATCTAGGCCGGATGGTAACAAGAGACAAGGGACACGAAGTTTTACCCTGGATGTGGTGTTCGGCACGCCGGATAATTACAGGTCCGAACAGATCACGTTCCAGGTAGCCCCGTTCAAAAGCGGATACCACGCTATACTAGGGCGGGAGGCTTTTACAGTTTTCCAAGCTATACCCCATTACGGGTACATGAAGCTTAAGATGCCTGGGCCAAACGGAATTATCACTCTCGCTAGTGATCCGGATATAGCACTCCGCGCCGAAAACAAGACAGCCGCATTGGCCCTCGAGGCACTATCAGAAACCTTAGCGGCCGAAGAACTGACTGCGCTGCGATCCACGGTTAACAGGGACGATGTGATACTCGATAAGAGATCCAAATCCACATCCTTCAAACCAGCGGACGAAATAGTAAAATTCCAGGTCCACCCTACAGACCCCAATAAAACAGCCTCCATCGGGGCACGACTGAACCCTGATGTAGACGCTGCACTGTGAGAGTTCCTACGAGAGAACTGGGATATTTTCGCTTGGCACCCCTCAGATATGCCAGGAATCCCACGCAGGCTGGCAGAACACAGTTTAAATATCCAGCAAGGATTCAAACCTGTCAAACAAACTCTTCGGCGTTTCTCTTAACCAAAGAGACAGGCTATGGGAGAGGAGCTAGCCAAGTTATTGGAGGCTGGATTCATTAGAGACATAAAACATCCGGACTGGCTAGCAAACCTGGTGATGGTACCAAAGAAGGACAAATCCTGGCGCCTGTGTGTCGATTTTAAAGACCTTAATAAAGCCTGCCCAAAGGATCCCTTCCCCCTCCCCCGTATCGATCAAATTATCGATGCCACCGCAGGACACGATTCGTTGTGTTTCCTCGACGCATACTCCGGTTACCATCAAATCAAGATGGCAGAATCAGACCAAGCTGCAACAGCATTCATCACACCATACGGCCCATTCTACTTCAACACAATGCCCTTTGGGCTGAAAAACGCCGGCGCAACATATCAGCGCATGATACAGACATGTCTGGCAAACCAGATCGGAAAAATAGTAGAGGCGTATGTGGATGATGTGGTCGTCAAATCAAAACACGTCGAATCTCTAGTAGACGACTTGAGCCTTACATTCGATAACCTCCAAAAATTCGACATCAAGCTCAATCCGGAGAAATGCGTTTTCGGCGTTCCGGCCGGAAAGCTCTTGGGCTTCATCGTATCCGGTAGATGAATTGAAGCAAATCCAGCCAAGATCCGAGCTTTGTCACAATTTGATGTCCCAAAAAACCTCAAACAAATACAGAAATTAACCGGATGCGTGGCGGCTCTAAGGCGCTTCATCTCCCGCTTGGGAGCAAAGGCACTCCCCTTTATCGCCTCCTTCGGCGCACCGAACACTTCGAGTGGACGGACGCCGCCATGGCCGGACTCGGTGAAATAAAAGACATATTGGCAACAAACCCAGTCCTGGCCACGCCAAACACCGGCGAGCCAATGCTATTATACATCGCGACAACCCATCAAGTTGTCAGCACAGTGCTCGTCGTCGAGCGGGAAACGGACGGACACAAATTCCCCCTTCAAAAGCCAGTCTACTACGTGTCCACCGTCCTCACTCCATGCAAATCACGATACCCGCATTATCAGAAAATTGCATACGCGGTATTCATGGCATCCCGGAAGCTACGACACTACTTTCAAGAGTGTTTTATTACAGTAGCCTCGGAAGTACCACTCAATGACATCATCAATAACCGCGACGCAACGGGCCGGATCACAAAATGGGCCATTGAGCTTCTCCCATTCGACATAACTTATAAGCTACGACGAGCTATCAAATCGCAAGTGTTGGCCGGCTTCGTCGCGGAATGGACAGAGGCCGAACTCCCTAAAGAGTACGGCACATACTCAAACTGGATCATGCATTTCGACGGCTCCAAAATGTTGGCCGTACTGGGGGCTGGCGTCGTTTTGACGTCCCCCACAGGAGACACTATCCAATATGTACTCCAAATTATGTACACGGACTCCAACAATGCAGCCGAATATGAGGCCCTCTTACATGGTCTCCGGATGGCAGTATCCATGGGCATTCAACGCCTAGAGGTACGCGGGGATTCGAACCTCATGATATCCCAGATAAATGGCGACTTCGACGCCAAGGATCCAAAAATGGCAGCTTACCGCAACGCCGTCATAAAAATGTCGGCCCGGTTCGTGGGGCTAGAGTTTCACCATATAGCCCGAGAAAACAATCAAGCAGCGGACGTCCTGGCACGCATCGGAGCAAAACGCGATGCAGTCCCCCCAACATCTTTTTGGAAAGATTGTTCAAGCCATCAGTAACATGGGAGGGGGAACCCGCAATTAACAGCCCCGACGCAGCCGCACCACTCGACGCCGAACAACCTGACATAATTGGAGGTCCTGCCAATGAAATTACACCTTCGGCCCATGTAATAATGGCGGTTATCGCCCCGTGGACAGAACCATTCCTAGCCTACCTTACTAGGCAGGGACTCCCAGAGGACCAAAACAAGGCCCGCTGCATAGTGCGGCGATCCAAAGCCTACAAAGTCCACGAGGGGGAGCTTTATAAGAAAAGCACTACCAGAGTCCTCCAAAGGTGCATCTCCGAAGAGGAAGGGCGGAACCTTCTGGCTGAAATTCACGCCGGACTCGGTGGTCATCACGCTGCTGCTCGGTCCCTTGTCAGCAAGGCTTTCCGTACAGGCTTTTATTTGCCGACGGCCCGGGCAGACGCTCAGGACCTAGTCCAACGTTGCGTTGGTTGCCAACTTTTTGCCAACCAAAGCCATATGCCACCCACCGCACTCCAAACTATACCCATCACCTGGCCCTTTGCGATCTGGGGGCTTGACATGGTCGGAGCCCTTAAAGGTGGAACCCATAAGAAAAAATACTTACTGGTCATGGTGGATAAGTTCACCAAATGGATAGAAGCCAAGCCTGTTAAAACGGCTGAATCCGGACCTGTGATAGACTTCATATCCGGGGTTGTACACCGTTATGGCGCCCCCCACAGCATCATAACCGATAACGGTACAAACTTTACAACCAACGAGGTAAAACTCTGGTGCAAAAACATGGGCATCAAGCTCGATTATGCTTCAGTCTATCACCCACAAACCAACGGCCAGGTCAAACGTGCAAACGGTCTTATCATGAGCGGCATCAAACCCAGACTAGTGCGGTCCCTCAATGAATCTAACACGCACTGGGTAGAGGAGCTCGACTCCATACTCTGGGGGTTGCGGACCACGCCTAATCGCACCACCGGATACACACCATTCTTTATGGTGTACGGCGCAGAGGCAGTTCTACCCTGCGACATAATCCATGACTCACCTAGAGTGCTCATGTATGAAGAAAGAGAAGCCGAGCTCGATCGGCAGGACAGCTTGGACGCCTTGGAGGAGGAGCGCGACACGGCAAAAGCCCGTTCCGCATTTTATCAACAACAGGCCCGAAGATACCAAAGCAGAGAAGTACGGGCCAAAAATTACAATGTTGGTGAACTAGTTCTACGCCTGCCGGATAAGAAGAAGGACAAACTCAAGCTCAAGTGGGAAGGTCCATTTATAATCGACCAAGTCCTGACTGGTGGGGCATACCGCCTGCGGGATGCGTCGGATAACCAACTCGAGCCGAACCCGTGGAACGCCACCCGTCTCCGAAGATTCTACGCCTAGCGCCGGACTCTGTGTTCGTCTCCTTTCCCTGTCCATTTTTTACATTTTTTCTGTCTTGTATTTCTCTCCTTCCCCTCTTTTTCCTTCATAGCCCTTAAAAGGCTCACTACGTGACGCGCCACTCGCGCTCATTTAACCTGGGGGCTTCTTTAATAGAAGCTAATTTATACGGGCTTCATGCCCAACACATGTGTCAAACTTCCGCATGTACCCTTTTCTTCACCATTATATGCATCGATATGACTTAAGTTTTGGCCAAGCTGGGTTGCCTGGCTCCTGTGCTTACCCCTACGTTCCCGATTATTCGGCTAGGCGGTAAAGGGAGCACCTCTGCGATTGTTACTGCCGGGTCACCCAGATGTGTACCTCAGACTAGGTGAAGCCGAAAGCTAGCGTTCTTAAGGGAATATTCGGTCGGTGAAATAAAACATGATCTGTTTTATTAATTTTCATGCGCCCCCAGATGCTCTTTCTGCGTCTTTTTCACGCAGTTCGGACATGCACTTTAGGGCATGTGTCCCCAGCAAAAGGAACCCTTAATGGAACTATTCTCTCTGGAAGATGTTTCTTACTAACCATGTAATATAACATAACTAGTTGGGCACTTGTCTGATAAAGCACTAATGACCCCTACGCCTGGTCTCCACGCATACCACGGTTCTTATATAACCGCTATGGTATTCGGACACACTCCGGACCGTCAGGTCCCGAGGTTGAAGCGAAAAGGTCGGCAACGACAAATGATCTACAATCCAGCTAGAAGGCATTACATATGTCAATTTCAAAGTACATAGTCATTTTGACTGATTATATTCCTCCTCTATACCATCTAACAGGTTGTCTAATTTATAGTCCTGTTGGGAATACTTTGCGGCCAATTCTACTTGACCATACACTAAGCTTACAGGGATCTCCTTCCCATCAGGCCCCACCAGTCCAACCTCGGCCATGTGGTTTGGGTCAGACTTCGTAAAACGGGTCTTCACCATGGCCCAGGCCTCCCTAGCGCCTTGTCGGCAGGCTGATATCTTCCACAAGCGGAAGCGCCGCCGAGCTCCCTTCAGCTTCTCCAAGACCCTCGGGCATGGAGTGGGCGGGCCATAAGGCTTGGGCAACGCCTTGCATAGCTTGCCGAACCCGCTCGTGCAGCTGCAGGAGTTCGGGAAGAAGGTCACCCGTAGCACCGGGCATCTCCTCTGTACGACGACCTGTGAGCATACCTACAGACAATACTCTGTTAGTCGACTTCCTCGCCGAACTCATTTTTCAAAGTTCGTTCAAGCACTTACTAAATATGCCGCGTCAAAGCCGCTGATTCTCCTTCGAAGAGTCCGACAGCTGGCCACGAACGTCTTTAAGTTCAACATCCAGCTTGGTGTTGGCGTCCTGAAGATCGTTCTTCTCTCGCCTCACCTTGGTCAACATACTCTCACCGGCCTTTAACCGGCGTAAGAGTTGTTGCTTTTCCGGATCAAGTCCAGCGCCATCTGCAACATTAATTGTCAGATTTGCACCCAAACCGCAGAATACTAATCTTTCAAAGTGTATCTTACCCGAGGGAGTCCCTTTGGGCTCCCCTGCTGCGGCTAGTGCGGCCTCTAGTTGGGCCTTGCACTTTTCCAGCTCCTGGGACAGCACGGTGTTCTTCTCTATAAGAACCTGCATATTATATGATCCTTAAATCAGTTCCTTTAACTGTTTCAAGTCTCGGGGGCTACTGGTATATGTATATATTTAACCAAAATTTTCTTACCCGTATGTCTTTCACATATTGCTCCGTGGCTCTGGCTAAACCATCTTGAGCGGCACGGAGGTACGAGTCTCCCGAATTGAAGGCATCTAAAGCCTCTTGGGAGAAACAAGCGTCGCGCAGAACTGTCCGGCGACGCCTGTGGTTCATGGCACTCTCCACTTCTGAATTTGTGGCAGACAGCCTATCCGCATCCTCTATCGGAGGAGCGTTCGGTGCGCGCCTCGTGCTCGTCTCCGCTTCCTGGCCGGACGTTGGATCCTAGCTGGTAGAGGCGCGATTGGCAACCTCTCCGGATATACTCCGGCGAGGACTCTTCGTCCTGAAGACAGCACGAACGTTAATATGCCCTGACGGAGTAACACCAGGGAAACAGAGGGTGCGCTATACCTTGGCGCCGGCATCTCAGTCCGGACTACATTTCTTTTTGCCCCACGGGGCCCTGCGGCCCCTCGCTGGCTAGCCGCCGCAGGTTCGGCATCCCGCCTCGGAAATCTCCCCTGCAAGATACGGTTGTCATTGGAAACGCCGGAATACGTGAGAATGGAATCTCTCTTGCAGGAATAAACACTCCGGTTTCTGTCACCTGGGAGGCCGGGATTAACCCGGGGTAATCAGCCGTAATGGCTACCAAGGTGTTGTCCTTGCTTAACTAATGGAACACCCCGTCGATAAGCTCCATAGATATGTCCGGATCCTCTTCGGAGTCCGGATCGAGGGTCTCGGATCACGGGTTCCGGCAGACCCTTAAGGTTCGAACTCTGGGGTGCGCGCGGAGATCGTGCCCTCTACCTCTCTGTCTCGTAAGGATCTAACTACGAGAAGAACAACACAAGAGACACAGGGTTTATACTAGTTTGGGCCACCATTGTGGTGTAATACCCTACTCTAGTTTGTGGTGGGTGGATTGCCTCTGGGGCTAATGATGAAGAACAGTACAAGGAAGAACAGCCTCGTGAGGGTCTGTTCTTGGCTAGGGGATGAACTGCTAGGGGCAGTTCGATCGCCCTTCTTGCTATCTGAGTGCGTTGCTACGTTCTAGCTGGCTTCTCGATGCCCTACTGTTTTTTTGGTACTCGATCCAATTTCCTCTAGATACTGAATCAGGTGCCTCTACCCTAGGGGTGGCTAGTCCTATTTATAGGCAACGGCCCTGGGCCTCTTCCCAAATATTGAGCGGGAAGGGTGCCAACAATTGGCCATTTTGAAGGGGAATATCTGGTACACTTATCCTGACTAAAGTTGGTCTTCGCTTGCCAAAGGCCCTGTGGTGACGCCGTCCTGGGCTCCATGGTGACCTCCTTCCCACCGTTGGACTGGTCTTGGTCTCGTTGCACTGAAATGGGTGCCTTTGCTTGATCCTCTCGCCTGCGCTTGCCCCCTTTGCACCAAAGAGGAAAGGGAGACGCTGCGCGGGCTGGCGCCCGCCTGGCACCCTTGGTCGTCATGGCTTGCGTCATGGGCACCTCGTGAGGTACCCGCCTTGATCTCTCCGCCTCCGCGCGATCCAGACTAAGGAGGCCGTGCTTGAGGAAGCGCCATGTCGTCCGCCTCGCGAGGCTTGGCCCCTCGCGAGGGTCTTGAGCCTTGTGCTGATGAAGATGGGCCACGCTGGGCCCCCATTTCAGCCACGCCGCAGGCCGCAGGCAGGCAAGTCTGGGGACCCCAGTTCCCAGAACGCCGACAGTAGCCCCCGGGCCAAAGGCACACGCGGACTTGGCCGTGCCAAGAGGCGAAAGGGCAAGGGCAAAGCACCGCGGGCCCTAACAGCCTGCGGCCTTGGGCGCCGCGTGGCGGTTGATTGGACGTGGGCGTCTCCGCTTCCCCATGATGCCTTGACGATCGCGCGGATTGGACAAGTCCCTGCATGCGAATCGTGTCATGATTACCTGCGATCGCGGAGGCCGACGGTTGGCCTTCGCCGGCTATATGTACGGCGCTGGGCGTGCCCTTCTAGTCCATTTCTCCTTGCTTTCTCCTTCGCCTTGATTCTTGCTCCGCCTTGCCGTGATGGCTCCGATTCGCCGGTTCTCTGCAATGGAGAAGGGAAAGGCTCCTCAAGAGGGACCAGACCCGCTCCCGCCGAAGAAACGGCCTGCCTTGCGCGGCCGAGACAAGGAGGACCGCCTGGTGGTGCTGAGGCCTTTGTACGAGCGGCCTCCGCCGGCATTCCCGCTTCCCTTGTATGCCCATGCTGAGGGCCTTGGAAGAGGAGATGCCGATCCCCACGGCCAGCGCCGTCGCCGGCGCCGGAGGGTCATGGAGGTGTGGGTCGTTCCTCCTGGAGTCCACGCCGAGGGCTCCTCCCGCGAGCTCGTGCTCCACGCCACCATGCCTCCGCGGACTTGGATTCGCTTTCCTCCCTTCTTCGCCTCCGTCTTCCCGCGGGGAAGACTCCTGGAGCTGTGGCTGCAGCACGCCGACTACAGCACTCGTGCGACCGAGGCAGAGGTCGCGATCACTGCCTCGGGCGAGGTCTTCATGACTCGCGGCTGGGGCGAAATCGCTCGGTGCTGCAGAACGAGGGGCGCCATCACGATCCACCTAGAGTACGACGGCGCTTCAGTGATGTTCTTCAAGGTCTTCGACGCGAACGGTCGCCGGCTGGAGTGCTGCCCCGGGGGAGGCGGCCAGGACCTCGCTATGGCGACGGCTGGGCCTGCCAACCGCCCCCTGGACAGCTCCACAAGCGATGGGAGCGCCGGAGGATCCAGCGATCCCAGTGAGGTCTTCGTGACGCCGGAGACGAGCGACGACAGCTACGAGCCCGCGAGCCAACGCCCCTCCCGGAGCAGGGCAGGCTCGCTTGGTCGCCGTCGATCCTGATCTGGATGGGGTTGGCACCGGTGCTCGACGGCCCACTGTTGATGATGGCATCTTTTGCAAGGGCGCGTGTAGTTAGCACCCTTTAGGATCCGTTCCCTGCGAGGAATTACATTGTGCCCCATAGGGGCTTGTAAGGCGGCTGTGATCCTTGTTGTTAATATGTAACCCTTGCTATGGATCTGTGCGAATCACAAATTCCGTCATAGTTCGGTCCTCCCTTTTGCACCTCGCGAGGGCTTGGTGCTCTGCGTCGACAGGTCCTAGTCCCAAGGCGGCGTCAGCCGTCGCTGGTATGCCAGGTCGCGATGCCGTGGTCAAGGCCAGGTGGTGAGCGACCCGGGGTCCGGTAAGAGCCCCTGAGTCTCGATGCTCAGGAGGTCCCCTTTGGCGCCCAAGCAGCCGTCGCTTGGTGAGAAAGAGAAGCAACGTCGCTAGTACGGAGTCGCTTTATGTGCGGGGGTAGTGCCACGGTAGCCAACGCTTTGGATGGCGACTTATCTTTAGAATCGGGGATCGCCCCCAGCGCGTCGTCGGGTCCGGGGGTAATTTGAACGGAGTTGCTTGATGAGGTCCTCGCGCGCCCCTTCTCCCTCGCCTCTGCCCCCCTTTCTGCTCTACGTCCTCGGGTCCCGGCCCTCGAGCTGGTCTCAGCCGTCGCTGGTATGCCAGGTCGCGATGCCGTGGACAAGGCCAGAGGGTGAGGGCTGGAGAGCCAGTAGAAGCCCTGAGTCGCGATGCTCAGGCACCCCCCTTTAACGTGCAAGCGGTTTGCGCGGGCGAGGGTGAAGGAAACGCCGTGAGGGCCTTGGCTAGCACAGCTTCCTCTAAGGATCCTGCAGATTCATTACAGAAAGAAGATGGCGCTGCCATGGCAGTTATCAGTCGATCGTTAGTCGCTCAAGAGCTCGTTGGTTGGAGTAGGTGAGGTGTACCAGGGCACCCGTGAGCCGGCGCGGGACTCACGAGGCCCTACCTCTTAGGCGGGTTGCGCCTGGCACTGGGCCGTATCTTGAGATGTGTTCCTGCAAAATCTAGTTAGATGCCGGCACTCTACGTCCTCGGGTCCCGGCCCTCGAGCTTGTCTCAGCCGTCGCTGGTATGCCAGGTCGCGATGCCGTGGACAAGGCCAGAGGGTGAGGGCTGGAGAGCCAGTAAGAGCCCTGAGTCGTGATGCTCAGGCGCCCCCCCTTTAACGTGCAAGTGGTCGACATGAAGAAGAAAAGGTGCCGTGGACGGCATCGAGTAATCAAGCATGATGCATAATTGGAAATAAACGCGGAAGGGATACATGCCACTGGGCCTAGCCCGAGTGGCCTGGGGATGATGCAGCCCGAGGGGCGCCCCCAGCAAAGCAAGCTAGCGACTGAAAAGATAAAAAGGGATAGATGCCACAGGGACGGACCCACGGGGCCTGGGAATGACGCAACCCTGGGAGGGCGCTCCCAGCTGGGAATGAAACTTGAAAGATGTCACCTGAAGATGTCGTCGGTGCAGTGGCGTTGGTGCAGCAGACTCAGTGGGCTACAGAAGCCGATCCTCACGAGCCCCCAGGCCCAGGGGCCTCGGGAGGCTCCGGGGACACTGGTGGCTCCTCGTGAGCAGCCTCCATCTCCGCCAGGGCTGTGGAACGCCTGTCTTCTTGCGGCTCCAAGACGCTCCTCATGAGGCGCTGGTACGCCGCAGCCACGCTCGGCTGGCCATAAGGCATGCGAACATAGCCGTGGGGTGGTCCTCCGCAGCGCCCCACTTGTGAGGGCCAGAGGCGCTCCGCCGTGGCGATCTGATTTAGCCCTGGTACGTCGACGCAGACGCGCAGCCCACCATCCTCGCCTGTATGGGGAGCCACAGCTGGTGGGCGATGGCAACCTCTCATGATCCTTGACTCCTGTAGTTCTTGAGTGGCCTTGTTAACAAACTCCTGTGGGTCTGACCTTCTTTCCCTGGCTTCCTTTCAAGGGAAACGTGCCTCGAAGCACGCCTCCACATGGTGCCCAAGCGCCTCCCTCGTGACCTTGGCTAGGTCGGTGGCCCTCCAGGTGAGAGCCCCCGAGCCCTGCCTGAGGAGGGCGCCGGGCGCGCTTTCCTATGCGATTGAAGGAGGATCCCCCTGGGCAGACGCGGGCCTTGAAGGGCCTGCCTCCTGAGGGGCTGAGCCTGACGTTGTCTTCTTCTTCTTGGGGGTTGTCTCAGGAAGCCTCCTGCTTCCGCGATCTGGGTCTTCTAGTGACGCGGCCTGAAAGGCTCGCTCCAGGGTACACACTCCATCCTTCTCTTGACATGGCACCATGATCACGCCGCCGCTTCCTGGCATCTTGAGGATGTTGTAGCCGTGGTGAGTCACGGCCATGAACTTGGCCAGCGCCGGGTACCCGAGGATGGCGTTGTATGGCAGGCGGATGTGGGCGACGTCAAAGTCGATGAGCTCGGTGCGGTAGTTGCTGCGGGCCCCGAAGGTGACTGGGAGGCGGACCTGCCCGATCGGGACTGTGGAACCATCGGTGACTCCGGAGAAGGGCTTGGTTGGCTGAAGCTGGTCATTGGGCACTTGGAGGCTGTTGAATGTTTCCACGGACAAGACATTCAGCCCTGCCCCTCCGTCGATGAGGGTCCTGGTGACCAGAACGTTGCTGATGACTGGGGAAGAAAGCATTGGGAGGACTCCGGCCGTGGCCGCGCACTTGAGCTGGTTTGCTGAGCTGAACGTGATGGTGCAGGCCGACCACCTGAGGGGACGCGTTGCTTCGAGCTTGGGGAGAACTGCATTCACTTCGCGAGCAAACTGCTTGAAGATACGCTGAGAGGCTGGGGCTTGAGCTCCGCCCAGGATGCAGGCGATGGCGCGAGGCTCCTGGAAGCCCCCAGCCCCCTCGTCTTGGTGGCGGTCTTCATTCCTTCTTGGCTGAGGTGGCAACGGCGGCAGGCCTGGGCTGCCATGAGGGCGATCCTCACGAGGCTGGTCCCTCCAGTCCCCCTCGCGAGGCGGGTCACGCCAGCGGTCCTCGCGAGGTTGGTCACGCCAGCCTTGACGTGGGCCACGATCTTCCGAGCGTCCCGGGTTCCTTCCTCCTCCTCGGCCGTAGCCCCGGTCAGCACGGTCAGGGCGTCGGCCGACTCTTCCTTCTCGCACGACGCGGAGTTCTTGGCATTCATTGGTGTTGTGGGTGTGGAGGTCGTGGTACACACAGTACAGGCTGCCCCTGGAGGATTCGGGCAGATCCTTGCCCCGCTTGGTGTCCGGCTCTGCCGCGAGCACGGCAGCCCCCTTGCGCTTCACGTCCTTGGCCTTGGGCTTCTTCTCTTCTGGGTCTGCAGCAGGCAGCTCGAGGAGGGAGAGGCGTCCCTCCTCAGCCCTGGCACACTTGGTCGCCAGGTTGAACAGCTCCAGGGAGGTGCAGAGGTCTTCATGCATCGCCAACTCCTCCTTCATCTTGACGTCGCGCACGCCATCGGAGAAGGCCGAAATGATGGCTTCTTCGGACACCCTGGGGATCTTGAGGCGCGCACTGTTGAAGCGCTGGATGTACTTTTGCAGGGTCTCCCCAGGTTGCTGCTTGATGCAGCGCATGTCGCTCATGGCGGGAGGCCGGTCGCGGTTACCTTGGAAGTTGGCGATGAAGCGAGTACGCATCTGGTCCCAGGAGGAGATCGTGCCTGGAGCCAGGTTCAGGAGCCAAGTGCGAGCACCTTCCTTCAGCGCCATGGGGAACCAGTTCGCCATGACCTTTTCGTCCCCGCTGGCAGCTTCGATTCCCAGCTCGTAAAGCTGGAGGAACTCTGTGGGATCAGTCGTGCCATCGTAGCGAGGGGGCAGGTCCGGCTTGAACTTGCCGGGCCATGCGACTCCGCGCAGCTCGGCGGTGTAGGCGCGGCAGCTAGCGGTGACCGCGGGAGGTTTTGGTTGAGGGAGAGCTTGGCCTTGCAGGTCCCCTTGCGCTGCAGCTGGGAGCAGCGCGGGGTCTTGACGTGCCGGAGCTGGAGCGAGGTCTCGGCCAGCCGGGGCTGGGAGCGCCCGGGCGGCCTCTTGCGGTCGCGGGACTTCTTGGCAGCTCCGTTCCTGCTGGGCCGGCGCATGACGGAGCGGGTTCCGCCCAGGAGCTGCGCGCCTTGGGGCCATGGCATCTTCTTGAAATGGAGGCAGCTGGAATGCCCCCGAGGCTTCATTGCTCACGCGGGGCGGAGTGCGGCGCAGTGGTGCGGAAGGCGCGGGAGAGCCCCCTGCGGCGCGGACGAGCTCGGCGACGCGGTCGAGCCACTCCTAGTAGACGTCGTCGACGGGGCGGTAGCGCAGGAGCTCGTTCGCCGCGATGAGCGCAGCTCGAGCCTCCAAGGGCGTGCGAAGCGCGTGCGACGAAGAACCGGCCGGGGTGAGCGACGGAGTGGTCGTGCGGCCATCTCGCCGCACGGACGGGTGCTGAGAGGATGCTTGCAGCTCGTTCCCCGCCAGGCCGGTGGCGGCGTTGACGGCGGGCGACGGGGAACGACGAGGACGCCCACCGACGGGGGCCGTCTGGACGGCACGGGAAGCGATGGCGGCCCAGCGATCGGCGCGGGCCCGACGAGCGTCAGACATGGATGCGACGGTCGGAGGAGAGCGGAGCGATGGAAGACAGATTCGGGCGCACCCCTACCTGGCGTGCCAAATGTCGGATCACGGGTTCCGGCAGAACCTTAACGTTCGAACTCTGGGGTGCGCGCGGAGATCGTGCCCTCTACCTCTCCGTCTCGTAAGGATCTAACTACGAGAAGAACAACACAAGAGACACAGGGTTTATACTAGTTCGGGCCACCATTGTGGTGTAATGCCCTACTCTAGTTTGTTGTGGGTGGATTGCCTCTGGGGCTGATGATGAAGAACAGTACAAGGAAGAACAGCCTCGTGAGGGTCTGTTCTTGGCTAGGGGATGAACTTCTAGGGGGAGTTCGATCGCCCTTCTTGCTCTCTGAGTGCATTGCTACGTTCTAGCTGGCTTCTCGATGCCCTACTGGTTTTTTGGTACTCGATCCGATTTCCTCTAGATACTGAATCAGGTGCCTCTACCCTGGGGGTGGCTAGTCCTATTTGTAGGCAAAGGCCCTGGGCCTCTTCCCAAATATTGAGCGGGAAGGGCGCCAACAATTGGCCATTTTGAAGGAGAACATCTGGTACACTTATCCTGACTAAAGTTGGTCTTCGCCTGCCAAAGGCCCTGTGGTGACGCCGTCCTGGGCTCCATGGTGACCTCCTTCCCACCGTTGGACTGGTCTTGGTCTCGTTGCACCGAAATGGGAGCCTTTGCTTGATCCTCTCGCTTGCGCCTGCCCCCTTTGCACCAAAGAGGAAAGGGAGACGCTGCGCGGGCTGGCGCCTGCCTGGCACCCTTGGTCGTCATGGCTTGTGTCATGGGCACCTCGTGAGGTACCCGCCTAGATCTCTCCGCCTCCTCATGAGCCAGCCTAAGGAGGCCGTGCTTGAGGAAGCGCCATGTCGTCCGCCTCGCGAGGCTTGGCCCCTCGCGAGGGTCTTGAGCCTTGTGCTGATGAAGATGGGCCACGCTGGGCCCCCATTTGAGCCACGCCGCAGGCCGCAGGCAGGCAAGTCTGGGGACCCCCGTTCCCAGAACACCGACAGAGGGACCTTCCTAGGTCCTCAGGCTGGGGAGGGCGGCTGTTTATATCCTTTACTTCTTGTCGCAATTCCTGCATTAAAGTCGTTAGACTACATATCTAACCGTGGGAGTATAAAAGAAAAGGGCAAGTGCAATTGTTCACTTACCCAACTTGGAGGTTCGTACATAGTGAATCCGGCCCGCGGATTGACGCGGAGGAATTCCTCCTTTTCGCCCTTGTACAAAGAAGATAAGATCTTCACTAGAGCGGCGGCTGAAGCCGGCCCCTTATGACTGTAACGTGTGGCGTCATCCTCCCAGTTGAAATCCCACATGGGGTGGCCTCTATATTGTAGCGGCTGCACCCCCCGCATAATGCATGCCGCCATGACTCCAATCATGGTTAGTCCGGAATGAGCCAACAGTCTTATCCGGCCCATCAGGTAAAAGACGTCTCTGTCGCTTTCTCTCTGAGAGCTCCGCGGACGCCAGCTCAGGCGTTTCTTCAACGGAGCACTGTTGAACTCAGGGAGACCGACCCGGGTAGGGTCCGGCAGCGGGACGTCATCTATTTAAAACCATTCCGAAGGCCAGTCCTCGGACGCCTTTTTTGGGGTTCCGGATAGGTATCCGGTCCCGGCGATGCGCCATACTTCGGCTCCGCCCACTTGATATATGTGCCCCTCTTGAGAGCGGGGTACCAAGCAGAACAACCTCTTCCAGAGTGCGAAGTGAGCCTCGACGCCTAAAAATAGCTCGCAAAGGGTGACGAAGCCCGCAATATGTAACACGGAGCCGGGCGTGAGATTGTGCAGCTGGAGGCCGTAGAACTCCAGAAGCCCGCGGAGAAATGGATGAATTGGAAATCCCAGTCCCCATGTTAGATAGGGAACAAGGCACACCCGTTCTACTTTAGAAGGATTGGGGGTGCTCTCCGCTTGTTTACCGCCATTATAAGTGGCGAGACCGGCTCGTACCGGGACCATGTATGCGTGAGGGAGAAATCACTTGGCCTGAAGCGACACTAACTCGCTATGTGGGATGGTGCAACTCTCCCAATCCCCGGGTATAGGACCGGAGGAGCGAGGGGAGGAGCTACGTCGGCTGGCCATGTTGGATTGGACCTTTGCTGGGAGCGCTCCGATGATAGCTTGCGGAGAGGAGAAGATGTGGTTTGGATCTGAATCCCCATCCCGTTAAATAGGCGGCTCGTTTATACGGCTAGGGGTGTGGATGTAAAAACACCCCGGCTTTTCACATTCGTTTGACACGTGGAAGACGACAATTATTGGGCGCAGGAGCCGAGGAGCGCTACATTACGAAAAATGGACATTATTCCTACATGCACACAGGATTTGGAGAAGAACCCGCCTTGCAATTCCGAACAATCTGCGCGCCGGACTCGTCGTCCTTGAAGCCTGGTTCGGGGGCTACTGAGGGAGTCCTGGATTAGGGGGTGTTCGGATAGCCGGACTATACCTTCAGCCGGACTCCTGGACTATGAAGATACAATATTGAAGACTTCGTCCCGTGTCCGGATAGGACTTTCCTTGGCGTGGAAGGCAAGCTTGGCGATGAGGATATTCAAGATCTCCTACCAATGTAACCGACTCTGTGTAACCCTAACCCTATCCGGTGTCTATATAAACCGAAGGGTTGTAGTCCGTAGGAAAATCATCTTCATACACAATCATACCATAGGCTAGCTTCTCGGGTTTAGCCTCCTTGATCTCGTGGTAGATCTACTCTTGTACTACCCATATCATCAATATTAATCAAGCAGGAGTAGGGTATTACCTCCATCGAGAGGGCCCAAACCTGGGTAAAAACATCGTGTCCCTTGTCTCCTGTTACCATCCAGCCTTGACGCATAGTTCGGGACCCCCTACTCGAGATCCGCCGGTTTTGACACCGACAGGCCGCGTCATTGAAGATCGATGAGAGGGGCCAAAAGTCAAGAACCACCTGGAAGTGGCCAAATATATGTACGAATATTGGGGATAAAACTTCAAATACACAATGCATAACTTTGGTGGCACCTGCCTCGCAAACCCGAAAGCACCCTAACAACCACCTAGCTAGGATATATATAATGACATAATGTTGTACCTAGCTAGGATGCTTGGCCCACCACCTCCCACTTCGTGTCAGCGGGGCGGATGCACGTAATGATTTATACTTTGGTTATACATGCATGTCGCCATGACCTACCATAAGATGGACCAATGAATCTATCATTTGGTCAAATGATACTTGTTGTTGTCGATAAACCGCTTGGGCCAATAGATTGAACCATCATAAAAATCGCACGAGAGGGACCACAAAACCAGCACCTCTTGCATGCGTCCCAAAATGATGTATGTTGGGAAGGGTGATGTGTGTTTTCAATATAGAATAATGTACAACTTAGATGTGGTGCCTACCTCTCGATACAGACAACAACCATGAAGGCAAGGTAATTAAGGACGAGATATGTAGGTCGAACCCAGCAATCCGAGCATGTGGGAGGGAATCCTGACAACAGATGAGCTCGAGCTTTGGTTGAGCGACATGTGACGGTGACCGTCCCTAACACAAACTAGGAGGAATCCATTCATGGCCAACACATAATACCCCTCATTATCGGTCCAAGGGATGATATATATACACTCAGGGAGCCCCAGATATGCGTGTCGTCAAAAAAACCACACAAGGGAGACGTGGTCGGTCAGAAGACCCCGTATACACTGCATGCGGCCCAAAAATATGTATGGGTACGGTGGTGTGTGATGTGTTTAAATCCCAAATGCACAACTTTGATGGGCCACCAACTACATTACAAACTGAACATCGTACCCGACTCCAAGCTTGGTTCAATACGTACGATGTCAATTTCCCAACTTCGAAGCGGCGGCGGGGGGGGGGGGGGGGGGGGAGTCGTCCCACGCATGCATGGGACACACACACACACACACACACACACACATATATATATATATATATATATATACATCTATACACCTATATAGTGTGCGAATAACTTTGCAAGTTGGTCGTTGGATGAAACCAATCCGACGGTACGACGGTACAAAGATGTCAAATCCGAGCACTACTGGTCGTTGGATATCATCTACATTCCACTAGATTCTACCACATGCATGTACAATCTAGAAGACTCCATGGTTGAACATAAGCATAATGCACAAACCACAAACACACAAGCACTTCTCCTTTGTTCTCTAGAGTCTTCCATATCTTAAGTGCCCAAACTTTTTTTTTCTAAATGAATTGTCACTTTTTGTTTTCACCTTTACAATGCACTATTCCATGAATCTTAAAATAGATTTAGATTTTTTTATAAAACTAATTGATTTTGGATGAGATGAACTATAAGAATTAAACAAACATCTACATCATGCATATATGACTCAAAGGTTACATGCTATAGTGTGGTATTTGTTCATAATTTGGTTACCAAATCTCATGCATGCAATGCACATGTACCTTACTAGTATCAATAGGAAACCATCATGGTCAAACCCTTCTTGTTCTGGGTCAAAGGGATAGATTATGTGGGGCCCCCTAATTGTCGGTAAAGGATGGTATATATACCTCGGCGAGCACACAGATATGTGCCATGTCTATAAGCCGCACAAGGGAGATATGCTCGGGAAGAACACCCTGCCCATATACCCTGCATGCAACCTGAAAAAGGTTTACATAATCGCCATACAGGTCAAGTCAATCATTCTTTAATTTTTTAGAGGAAAAAATAGCCCATAAAAAATAGTAGGTTTATATAATCGCCATGACAAGTCCGGTCAATCATTCTTTAATTTTTTTACAGCAAAAAATAACCCATAAAAACATAGTCTACAAATTAGCAAAACAAGGATCCTAAGGTTTATATAATTGCCAGGATAGGTCATCATAGAGATATATTAATATATCTCTATAATGACCGTGTCATAGCATTTAAATGAAGATTGAGATATGCAACTTCCCCCGGGTCACCCATCCTTGGACTACTCTATCCCAAGCATGCTTAACTTCTGCGTTCTATTCGACTAGGCTAGCGGATGGGAAGCCGACCCTTGCTAATTAGAATTGCCTCCTTGCCATTAAGGTGTTTCACGCTGTCGAAAGGGCTCAGGGTTGCCGTTCGATCTGGGAGCATCCAACGGTGCACACGTACGATCCGTGGGGTTTGGGTTCTGGCCAATCGGAACGCGTGACTCAGATTGCGCGCGTAGTAAAGGGGGCATCGGCCACGGTTTGGTAGGAACACGGCTTTCGTGTGTGAACCATGTGTTATTTGAAAACAGTTTTTGGAGGGGCTATTTGAAAACATTTACATGTGTTGTCAAAAGGGATGAGGATCGCCGTTCGATCAAGGAGAATCCAACGGTGCAGACGTACGACCCGTGGGGTTTGGGTTCTGGGCAATCAGAACGCTCGACTCAGATCGCGCGCGCAGCTAGGGGGATATCATACGGAAACCAACATTCAGGGGAAACCGGTGAAACCACGAGAAAAAGATGTTTTGAAGTTTCAAAAAAATTGAAAAAAATGTGGGATGTTCAGAGGATGATGTTTTATTGCCACACAAAATTTCAAGTTGAAACACATTATGAGATGTGAGCTATGAAAAAGACAAAACCAATGTTGAATAGTGCCGAATAGTAATGTCACTATTCAGGGCTAAATTTATCTTTTTCATAGCTCACATCTCATAATGTTTTTCAACTTGAAATTTTGTGTCGCAATAAAACATCACCTTCGTAAGATCCCACATTTTTCAGATTTTTATGAAACTTTAAAATATGGTTTCCACGAAGTTTTCATTGAATATCGGATTTCGTGAGTGAACCGTGTTCTATTTGAAAACATTTCGTGAGAAGAATCTCGGTTTGTAAATCCCCATAAATCCAAAACTAAGACGAAAATCGTGAAACCTGGCATGGTGTTATGACATGGCACTTATATGTCAAGGAATTTTTTTCGTCCATTGTGGCGCAAGTTTTATTACAAGCCTCTTACAAACCGGAGCTTCTCTCAAAGAAGACTCGTGGTTCCGATAGGGAAACATGCCCCCCTTGTGGGCGAAACTTAATCACTGCCTCTTTTTGCCTTGTATTTTCTTCTACGGGCAACATGGAATGACAGGATATCTGTGTTGAAATTTAAACTTATTCAGGGTTCGTTTGGCCTTTTTATACACTGATTGAGTTTCCTAGGCATTTAATGCCCATAATTCAAATATGAACTACAAATACATGCTCCAATTCACAAAAATGGCTAGAAAAATTATACATGTGTCCGTGGGTGCATGTTTAGGTCCCATGCCAGGAATGGGAATGAATTACAACCGTACCGGTGTCATGGCTCGTCCTCAAACATTTCGAATATCGGTTTTTAAGTCCCCATAAGTCCTAAGCTCACCAGAAAGTCATCAAAGGTGGCATGGTGTCACGTCATGGAACATATATGTCATGGTAAAAACATTGTCCAATTTGGGCCAAGCTTTATTACAAACCTCTTACAAAAATCGGAGCTTCTCTCAAAGAAGCCTCGTGGTTCCGATAGGGAAATGTGTTCCCCTTGTGGGGGAGACATAGTCACTGCCTCTTTTCGCCTTGTATTTTCTTCCACGGGCAACATGGAACGACATGATATCCATGGTGAAATTTAAACTTATTCATGGTTCCTTTGGCCTTTTTATACACTAATTGAGTTTCCTAGGCATTTAATGTCCATAATTCAAATCTGAACTACAAATACATGCTCCAGTTTACCAAAATGGCTAAAAAAATTATACATGTGTCCTTGGGTGCATGTTTAGGTCTCATGCCAGGAATGGGAACGAATTACAACCGTATTTGTGTCCTGGCTCGTCCTCAAACATTTCGAATCTCGGTTTTTAAGCCCCCATAAATCCTAAACTCACCAGAAAGTCATCAAAGGTGGCATGGTGTCACGCCATGGCACATATATGTCGTGGTAAAAACATTGCCAATTTGGGCCAAGCTTTATTACAAACCTCTTACAAACTGGGGCCTGTCGCAAGAACCCTCATGGTTTCGATAGGGAAACATGTCCCCTTCTGGGCCAAACGATAATCACTCCCTCTTTTAGCCTCATATTTTCTTCTACACACAACACGGAACAACTGGAGATTCACGCTGAACTGTGAAATTATTCAGGGTTCGTTTGACCTGTTTTATTCATTAATTCAGTTTTCTAGGCATTTCAATGTCCATAATTCAAATCCGAACTACAAATACATGCTCCAGTGCACCAAAATGGCTAGAAAAAATGTACATGTTTCCTTAGGGTGCATGTTTAGGTCCCATGGAACAAATGGGAACGAATTCAACCATCTCGCCGTCCTGGCTTGGCCACAAACATTGCGAATCTCGGCTTTTAAATCTCTGTAAATCCAAAACTCACCAGGAAATCATGAAACTTGGCATGGTGTCACTACATGGTACATATAATTGTCCAATTTGGGTGAAGCTATATTACAAGCCTTTTACAAACCAGAGCCTATCGCAACCCTCGTGGTTCCAGTAGGGAAACATGCCCCTCTTGTGGGCGAAACGACAATCGTTGCCTCTTCTCGCCTTGAACTTTGTTTTCTACAGGCAACATAGAATAACAGGAGTGTCGGGCTGAAATTTGAAACTGTTCAGGGTTCATTTGGACATTGTACATATATTACTAATTACTAAGTTTTCTATGCATTTAATGTAGCCCATAATTCAAATTTGAACTACAACCACATGCTCAAGTGAAGCAAAATGGGTGGGAAATCGTACATGTGTCATTGGGTGCATGTTTAGGTCTCATTTAAGGAATGGGAATGAATTACAAACTTGTCGGTGTCCTGAAACATTGAGAATCTTGGTTTTTAAATCCCAGTAAATCAAAAAGTCACCCAAAAAACATGAAACTTTGCATGGTTTCATGACATGGCACGTATATGCCGTGGTAAAAAAACGTCCAGTTTGAGAAGGGGCGCACACATTAGTAGCCAATGAAGTCCTTTTTGAAACAAAAAGCTGACACGTTAATATCGCAAACGGTTGTATTATATTAATCATGTCGAAATTTAACCATCATGAGTGGCGTGCGTGCAGCTGTTTGATTAGACAGGACGAGCGCGAGAAGTCCGTCATGCAGGCTCGACGGGATGGGTGCGAGCAGTCCGCCGCGCAGGCTCGATGGGACGCGTGCATCCTATCCACCTCGCAGGCTCGACGGGACACGTGCGAGCAGCAAGGCCACCCATGCTCATCGGGAAGCGAGCTCTTTGACCTCCATGCACCAGCCGCCGCCCGCCTCGCTCACAACTTCTCCATTAATGGGTTAATTAAAGCACCTAGATGGAGGGTGTTTTCTTGTGATCACATGGCAGCATTTTCTTTGTTCGTGTTTTCAACTCGTATTCCGCCCTAATATAAATTGGCAATAGGGCAACGGATAATACGACCACAAATAAAATGGCAACGGATAATACGACGACAAATTTACAATGGCGCAGATAATAATTGTCTTACATATTTTGGTTAATTTAAAATTCCACATGCGGCAAAGCCCGGAAGACACGGGGGCAAGAGAAGAAGGAAATTGCAGACAACGATCTGGGTCGCTATTGTCTCTACTCGTCGATGGATCGCCGGGCGGCGAAATCCTTCAGCTCCTTCTTCAATTCCTCACGACTTTGCTTGAAAGCAGCCACGGATTCCTCCACCTCCTACTCGCAGTCAATCCGGAGCTTCCTCATGCCACCCATCAGTTCCTCGGCGACTGCTTTAAGTGTCATCTCCGAGGCACTGCTCTGCTCATGCAGCATCTTCCAGTCGGTCGCTCCCTCCTTCTCGGTGACCAAATTGAGGAGCTTCGCATTGTCACCCATGAGTTGCTGGACGAGGCCGTTCGCCTTGTCAACCGAGGCATCGCTGATCTTGAGCAGCTTCATCAAGCCGTCGACCAGCTCCTGCTGCATAGTGACGCCAGCGAGAATGTCGTCGCCGCTGGCGAAGGACTTTAGGAACGTCGGCTCGTCGCGATGGCTGATGCCGTGAATGCACTTGTGAGAGCCCTCGCGTGCCCGTGAGAGCTCGTTCCAGGGCTCCGCGGCGCGCCAGGACATCACTGTTGCGGCTACGGCTTCATAGCAGGACCTCTCTAGTGCTTCCGCAACCTTGGTCTTTGCTTCCTGGTTATATGTCCACCCTAAACTCCTCCTACCGGTCATGGCGGAACGACTTGGCAGAAAAAACTAGTTTTGTGGATGATGAGGAGAGGAACTGTGAAGTAATTTTCGAGTGGGTGGTTTTTATAGCCCGGTGCTTAGTATGAACACATATTAGTTTGATAGTTGTGAACAAATTTGCAATTACTTATTGTGTTGTAATCAACAATGTGACGAGAAGCAAGGTCAAAATTTATTGATGGCAGAAGGTTGACCATGTGGTTGCTCGCCGTTGAGGCGGCCGTGGCGTGCTCCGCTCTGGCGTCCCCGCGCGCGCTCTGCTCGCCGTTGAGGCAAAGTTACAATGGCAATTGTTAATAATTCTTAATATTTGTCTTACATATTTAGTATAATTTAAAATGCCAAATGCGGCATGGCCCAGAACACTCACGACCTACATATGCATACAATTATAATAAAATATAAGCTAAAAGGCTGAGCTGGCAGCCTTCCGATTATGGTCTTCTCGGACTCCATGATCAGCATAGCACCCTTGCGGCCGTTCATTCCAAGTGAACCGATCCGCCTCCGCCTACGGAGCTGCTGGTGCTGGGAGGTGTTGGGGAACGTAGTAATTTAAAAAAAAATCCTACGCACACGCAAGATCATGGTGATGCATAGCAACGAGAGGGGAGTGTTGTCCGCGTACCCTCATAGACCGTAAGCAGAACCGTTATGACATCACAGTTGATCGTACGTCTTCATGATCGATCGATCCTAGCACCAAAAGTACGGCACCTCCACGATCTGCACACGTTCGGCTCGGTGACGTCCCACGGACTGACGATCCAGCAGAGTGTTGAGGGAGAGCTTCGTCAGCACGATGGCATGATGACAGTGATGATGAAGCTACCGGCACAGGGCTTCGCCTAAGCACTACGACAGATGACCGAGGTGGTTTATGCTGGAGGGGGGAACCGCACACGGCTAAGAGATCAATGATCAACTTGTGTGTTCTAGGGTGCCCCCTACACCCGTATATAAAGGAGCAAGGGGGGAAGGCCGGCCGGCCCTTGTGGTGCGCTAGGAGAGGAGGAGTCCTCCACCTAGTAGGACTAGGACTCCCCTTTCCTACTCCTACTAGGAGGGGGAAAGGAAGGATGAGAGGGAGAAGGAAAGGGGGGCGCTGCCCCCCCCCCTTCCCTAGTCCAATTCGGACCAGAGGGGGAGGGGGCGTGCAGCCTGCCCTAGCCAACCCTCTCTCTCTCTCTCCACTAAGGCCCATGTGGCCCACTAGTTCTCCCGGGGGGTTCCGGTAACCCCTCGGCTCTCCGGTTTTACTCGAAACAACCCGGAACACTTCCGGTGTCCGAATATAGTCATCCAATATATCAATCTTTATGTCTCGACCATTTCGGGACTCCTCGTCATGTCCGTGATCACATCCGGGACTCCGAACTATCTTTGGTACATCAAAACACATAAACTCATAATACTGATTGTCACCGAACGTTAAGCGTGTGGACCCTACGGGTTCGAGAACTATGTAGACATGACCGAGACACATCTCCGGTCAATAACCAATAGAGAAACCTGGATTCTCATATTGGTTCCCACATATTGTACGAAGATCTTTATCGGTCAAACCGCATAACAACATACGTTGTTCCCTTTGTCATCAGTATGTTACTTGCCCGAGATTCGATCTTTGGTATCTCGATACCTAGTTCAATCTCGTTACCGCCATGTATATTTACTCGTTCCGTAATGCATCATCCCGCAACTAACTCATTAGTCACATTGCTTGCAAGGCTTATAGTGATGTGCATTACCGAGAGGGCCCAGAGATACCTCTCCGACAATCGGAGTGACAAATCCTAATCTTGATCTATGCCAACTCAACAAACATCATCGGAGACACCTGTAGAGCATCTTTATAATCAACCAGTTACGTTGTGAAGTTTGATAGCACACAAAGTGTTCCTCTGGTATTCGGGAGTTGCATAATCTCATAGTCATAGGAACTTGTATGAGTCATGAAGAAAGCAGTAGCAATGAAACTGTAACAATCATAATGCTAAGCTAACGAATGGGTCTTGTCGATCACATAATTCTCCTAATGATGTGATGCCATTCATCAAATGACAACACATGTCTATGGATAGGAAACTTAACCATCTTTGATTAACGAGCCAGTCAAGTAGAGGCATCCTAGGGACATTCTGTTTGTCTATGTATTCACACATGTACTAAGTTTCCGGTTAATACAATTCTAGCATGAATAATAAACATTTATCATGATATAAGGAAATATAAATAACAACTTCATTATTTCCTCAAGGGCATATTTCCTTCAGTCTCCCACTTGCACTAGAGTCACTAATCTAGTTCACATCGCCATGTGATTTAACACCAATAGTTCACATCGTCATGTGATTTAACACTCTATAGTTCCCATCGCCATGTGACTGAGGGAGTCCTGGACTAAGGGGTCCTCGGGCGTCCGGCCTGTTAGTCATGGGTCGGACTGTTGGGCTGCAAGGATACGAAGACCGAAGACTACACCCGTGTCCGGATGGGACTCTCCTTGCTGTGGAAGGCAAGCTTGGCGGCCGAATATGTAGATTCCTTTCTTTTTAATAGAGGTTGTGTAACCCTAGATCCTCCCGGTGTCTATATAAACCGGAGGACTTAGTCCGGAAAGAGATATACTCATTACCATAGTCATACAAGCTAGACTTCTAGGGTTTAGCCACTATGATCTCGTGGTAGATCAACTCTTGTAATACTCATATTCATCAAGATCAATCAAGCAGGAAGTAGGGTATTACCTCCGTAGAGAGGGCCCGAACCTAGGTAAACGTCATGTCCCCTGTCTCCTGTTACCATTGACCTTAGACGCACGGTTCAGGACCCCCTATCCGAGATCCGCCGGTTTTGACACCGACATTGGTGCTTTCATTGAGAGTTCCACTATGCCGTCGACGAAGGGTTTGATGGCCCCTTCAATCGTCAACAACAATGCTGTCCAAGGGGAAACCTTCCTCCCTGGACAGATCTTTGTGTTCGGCGGCTTCGCACTGCGGGCCAACTCGCTTGGCCACCTGGAGCAGAACGACAGCTACACCCCTGGCCATCAGGTCAGATTTGGGAGCTTGAATTACATCGTGGACATCCGTGGAGATTTGATCTTCACCGGATTCGATACTGCGGCGATCGCTCCTAGTCACCCCGATAAACATGACCTAAATCTGTCATCGGGCTGCATCCAGGAAATTACTTCCCTAACTGCTCTGGCCGTAGGTCCGGAGCATATTGCGCTGCCCAAGGACGGGATGCTCAACCTCCCTGCGGAGGCCGCAGATTCCACGGAGTTGGAGCCAAACATAGACCTAAAGTCACATGATGTCTTTGTCACCGGAACTCCGGACTCGTCTCTGGTCATAAATTCCGGGCCATGCGCATCCGCGGACGCTGAACTAGATCCCTTATCGATCTTTGAGTTTAGCGTCGCAGACATCTTCCAGCATTCGCCATTGGGCAATGTGCTAAATTCGTTAAGAAATCTGTCCTTGGCGGGGGGACTCATAGCCGAATTATGTCCCGTTCAAGCTAGAGGCTGATGATGGGGGAGAATTTCGCCTCCCACCCACCACCCACTTCATAGCCACCGTCGAAGACTTAACCGACACGCTTGACTATGACTCCGAAGACATCGACGGTATGGACGACAATGCCGGAGACGAGGAGGCCCAATACCCACGGTTCACCGAACGATGGACGGCCACTTCCTCATATGACATCTACATGGTAGATACGCCAAAAATAGTAGCGGTGATGACAAGGAAAACCCAGCAAAGGAGGACCCTCCTAAAACACAACCAAAGCACCGGCGTCAGCGGTGCCGCTCTAAATCCTGCCGCAGCAAGGATAGCCACACCGGCACAGGAGACGACAACACTCCGGATGGTGCCGAAGATACAAAAGAACCCGATGAACAAACTGCCGAATGAGACAATCGGGAATCAGGGCATGCCAGCCCTAACGAACAGGCCATAGAAGAAGACTCGGAGGATGGTAGTTACCGTACGCCCTCTGAGGAGGAGGTGAGCCTCGACAACAAAGACTTCATCGTGCCTGAGGAGCCCCTGGAGCAGGAGCGCTTTAAGCTTCAGCTAATAGCCACTGCGAGGAGCCTGAAAAAGAAGCAGCAGCAGCTTCAAGCTGAACAAGACCAGCTCAATGACAGATGGACCGATGTCCTGGCAGCCGAGGAATACGGCCTTGAACGCCTAGCCAAATGTTACCCGAAGCGCAGATTACTCCCTCAGTTCGACGATGAGGCACCAGATCCCGCACCAGCATCACGCAACACGGCTGATCGGCCACCGCCCGGTCGGGATAAAACTGTAACCCGAGACGAAAACCAGACTGTCCCGCCCCTCCGTAAAGGCAGGGATAATATAGCTCAGGGTGATACATATGACCTCCGCCAAGACCTGGACAGTAGAGAGGATCATACAAGATCGATCTAAAGATCGCGAGGACGTGCCTTAACGCACGGGGACAGCTACCTATTCGAGCGTGACAACCCTAGTCACGCCTGAGCCGAAAACCGCAGACGAACTCCATCAGAGCTACGTCGCGATGCGGCCTGATATAGAGGCTCCGCACGCCCTCTTTGCTTTACTGATGAAGTAATGGACCACGAATTCCCAGAAGTGTTTAAACCCGTAAACATCGAATCATACAATGGAACAACCGACCCCGCGGTATGGATCGAGGATTTTATTCTCCACATCCACATGGCCCGCGGGGATGATCTTCACGCCATCAAATACCTAGTACTAAAACTTAAATGGCTAGCCCGGCACTGGCTAAACAGTCTACTCGAGAATTCTATTGGCAGCTGGGAGGACCTGGAAGAAGCTTTTCTCGACAAATTCCAAGGTACATATGTTCGGCCGCCAAACGCCGATGACTTAAGTCACATAGTCCAACAACCCGGGGAGTCAGCCAGGAAGTTCTGGACTAGGTTCCTAACTAAAAAGAACCAGATCGTCGACTGTCCGGATGCCGAAGCCTTAGCGGCCTTTAAACATAGCATCCGCAATGAATGGCTCACCAAGGTTAAGAACAACAACGGCAAGCTTCGACGTAACAGACACAGACACTAAAGCAATGGTGATAATACCAACGACACTACAGTCAATGCCGGATTCAGTGGCTCCAAGTCCAACCAGCGGAAGAAACCGTACAAATGAAACAATCAGGGACCATCCAGCCTGGATTGCATACTCAATCACCCATGCCAGATACTGTCACATCCTAGCTAGTCCATGCATTAGAGTGTTGCATCATGTCTACCTTTCATCAGAAACTTGAATTGGGGAAGACAGAACCCCCAGAACCACTCTGAATTCAACTAAGGTTTACTAAAAATATTTTCAATGAACCTGAAATGCCTTTCTAAAAAGTTCACCCTCTTTGTCTTGGGTTAGAACCTCTGGCAAAATTGGTGCACAATTTTCTAGGTCAACAGAAGGTCATTGAATTAAATCATATGTAAATCGCATTTGGGCATTTAAATGCTAGTAAATATTTTGAATGCTCAAATAATTCTGAAAATAAGTGTGGGCTATTGGAGATATTCTAAACAGAGCCTCTGATTATTTTCAAGATTTTTAGAAGTGCCTAACTATTTTTAACAAAGCCACAATCTTAAAAAATAGAAAATAGAAATTAAAAGAGAAGCAGAGGCTTACCTGGCGCCCACCTGGCACGCCCACCTGCCGGCCCAGCCCAGCCACCGCTCCAGTGAGCTGCTTGTCTTGGCCAGGTAGGAAGCCAGGTGCTCGACGCCGGCACCAGCGTGTGCCATGAAGCGGCCCGCCGCCCCGCTTCCTCCCCTCGCCGTTCCGCCGCCCTGGGTCGGTCACCCACTCCTCCCCTGAGCTCGCAGATACACCCTCTCCTCCCCAGCTCCTCTCCATCGCTCTCCCGCACCATGGCCGACGCCACCCCAGCCGCACCGCCATTGTAGTCGCGCTCTTCGTCGTCCCTGCGTCGTGCCACCGTGTCCAGAAGCTCCGCCGCCCTCCTCTCCTTCGAGCAAGCCGATCCCCCGAGCGCTCGCTTGCCCCGAAGCCTCTGCACCGACCTCGCCCAACTCCGCCACCGCCGGAGATCCCCTTTGCCGTCACCGCCGCACCAGTTCGTCCCCGACCGCGTCGTCTGCACCGTCGTGACCTCCATGAGCTCAGCTATCTCCTTTCCCTTCTTGTCCTCGCTCTCGAGCACCGCCACGACCCCATGGAGCTTCACCGCATGCGTCACCACCGAGCTCGTCGTCGACGTGTCTCCAGCCAACCACCGGCCAGACCACCGTGTCCAACACACTCACTGCGCCCCCAGGAGTCCAACACACCACCCCACGCGCCTCGACGTGCCCCGTAGCCTTGGGTTCATCTTCACCCGACTCGGGCGACCACCAAGGTCGTCGCCGGCGACGTTTCCGGCCACCCCGAGCTACACCACTGCCACCAAACGACGTGGCTTGCTCCCAGCTACGCGTAGATGCCCTCCACCGCTCATTTGGTCGCCGGAACGCGCTAATGCACTGTCACCGCCGCGTCTGGCCTCGCCGGCGGCTAAAATTTGGTGGGTTTGACCTTTGACTTTGACTGGGTGGGCCCAAGTTGACTTCCCTGAGTCTATGACAAGTGGGGCCCCCCTCTGCTAATTAACTCAGATTAGTTTTAACTAAATTTAGTTAGGTTAAATAACTGCTGACATGCGGGACCTACTGGTCAGGTCGACCTGGACGTCCACTTTGACCACTGACGTCACCCTGACGCACTGCTGACGCAATAACTAATTTTTGGATTTATTTTTATATAGAAAATTCCAGAAATTGTTGCAAACTTCAAAAATTCATAGAAATTAATCTGTAACTCCAAATGCAAAGATTTATATATGAATTTTGATCAGAAAAATTCAATCTATCCATTGGTAGTGGTTTCATGCATGAAAAAACAAGTTAACCTTGCTGATTAAGAAAAATAAGATAATGCACTAATATGGCTATGTTAAATGAACTAACATTTGAATATTTGATTCAAATGAGTTCATTCCTTTCTGTTCTAGCTTGCATTAGGCCAAGACACATTCATATTGCCATGTCATAGCATGCATCATATTGTTGCATATCGTCATGTGTTGATTATGTTCGGTGTGTTTTCGCGGTAGGTTCTGTCTCCGAGGATAACCCCGAATATCCGACTGAAGGGCAGTACCCTACTACCACTACATCAGGCAAGCAACCCATTGGTCATTCTGATACAAACCCATGTTCCCGCTTCTGCTCTTGTTTACTGCATTAAGACAACGCATTTCAAACTATTGTGTGTTACGGTAGTTGAACCCACTTCCTTTGGATGACCTGTCATTGCCACACTAACTAGCTGAAACCCACTAGCATGTGTAGGATTTGATTGAGCCATATTTGTGTTTCCTACCATGCTATGCTTGCTATGCTTAGAGTTGTGTCAGGTCTGGCTCATCGGGATGATGAACTAGAGTGAAAGGTTGTGTCGGCAATGAGAGTGAAGTGTGGAATATAATTTGGTAAATGAATCGATGAGAGGCCATGTAGGAGTACATGGTGGGTTGTTTCATTGAGGCCGTCCCTAAGAACTGAGATCTGTGTGTGTGATTTAAGGTTCAGCTACTACCACACATTGGGATCCTTAATTGACCCTCTCGACTTATTAACCACTATTGTCCTCTGTCCGGGAGTTGCAAAGTAGTTTCTGGTGTTCGTAGCATGTTGGGGGCCGCACGCAGCGCTGACCTTAGGGGTGGGCTGACGGTAGGCACATGGCCCGATGTACCGATTCGCCCATTTGGTGTCTCGGGAACCCTGCACACATCGTTCGGGGCCGTTAGTGGAAACCTCGGCCGGACTCCCTGCGGATGGAACCCGAATAGGGGATAAACCTGGACTAGGGACTCGTGTGTTTAGTCAGGTTGTGGCCGACACCCTCGCTGGGCTTCCGCTTGAAGGTTGCCGAGTACACGTCGTGTAGCGGCGATAAGTGGTGAGAGCGTGTGTGAAGAAGTACACCCCTGTAGGGTATAAAACTATTCGAATAGCCGCGTCCACGGTAAAGGACTACTTGGTCACCTATGCAGTTCATAGACAAGTAAATGGATACTACTAAAAGCCTCAAGATAAGTGTGAGTACCGCGGATGTCCCTCTCGTAGGTTGACGAGAGAGGATCCACGGTGGAGTATTGTGTTGGTGATTAGTGGACTCGTGTGCAACAAATGCTTTACAAGTTGTGTCTATCGTAGGATAGCTTAGCCATGAGTCAAAGCTAGCTTGCTGCAATAAATCCACTACCTTCTTGAGAATGTGCATGTATAGTAGGATTCTGTTGTAAGACTTGCTGAGTACCTCCGTACGCATGTTGCTTTAATTAATGTTTTCAGACGACAACACCGCCCCCCTCCGATGGGTTCTATGTAGACCTCGACGTTGACGAGTGACTGGCCACCCAGGTGGTGATCCAAGCCTTGGAAGGGCCCGCTCTAGATAAATAGGCTTCCTCGAGCCTTTTTCCTTTCTAGTGTCTGTACTCAGACTAAGTTGCTTCCGCATGTGCTTGTATGATAGTATAACTTGAGTGTCGGGTCGTGTGACCCCTATCTGTATGAATATGTTATGTGTGGCTCCTCGGAGCCTTTTAAATAAAGTACTTTGAGTTGTAGAGTTTTATTTTGATGCCATGTTGTATGTACTCATATCGGGCATATTGTGCGTATGATTGAAATGCTTGGTATGAGTGGGATCCGACAATCTAGTTGTTTATCCTTGGCAGCCTCTCATATGGGGAAATGTAGTCTAGTGCCTCCTGAGCGATAGTAGTCTGCTACAGCCCGGTTCACCGAAGTCCTGCTAGCCCAGCACTACTGCTCTGGACACTTGACTGGCCGGCATGTGTTTCACTTCGTTCCTGTGTCTGTCCCTTCGGGGAAATGTCACGCGGTGACATCCGAAGTCCTGCCTAGCCTGCTACAGCCCGGGTTACCGGAGTCCTGTTAGCCCAGTGCTACAACCCTGATTCACACGTTGATGACCGACATGCTCGATGTGATTCATGTATGCCTGTCCCCATGGGTTAGTGCCGCTTTGGGTTCACGACTAGCCATGTTGGCCCGAGTTCTCTATCATATGGATGCTAGCGACACTATCATATACGTGAGCCAAAAGGTGCAAATGGTCCCGGGCCATGGTAAGGCGACACCCGTGGGATTACCGTGCGTGAGGCCGCAAAGTGATATGAGATGTTACCGGCTGGGTCGTTGTGACTTGGAATCGGGGTCCTGATAGCGCTGGCATCAGAGCCAGACTGCCTGTAGGTTCGCTAAGCCAAACTGGTCGATGTCGAGTCTAGAAATGCTTTAGTTATATGTAGGGGAATTGATTGTGGGAGGTAACGTAAGGCTCTTTTTACTCCTTTACCTTATGCCCTCTGATCTGTGTCATTCTCTTCTCATTCTACGTGGGTTAAGGACTAGGCTCTCTTCTCTCTATCAGGTTCACGTGTTACTAATCCATAGTAACTTATAGGATTGTTGGTTACCAGCCTCAGTTCGGTTTCTACCACTTTAGTATGTTATCAGTTGAACCAGAACCTTGATATAATGTTGTTGAGTGGTTTTTCAATCTGTTGTGAATGTCTCAAATCTGTTCCTCAGCATTTACAGCTATTATGCTGTCCAATTTTCCCTAGAAATTCTAATGTCTTTGCATTGTGGTTGTGCTTTCAGATGGCCACTCGTGCTCAAAACCAAGTGGTTCGCCTGACCCGGTGCCTCGATGTGCCTGGTCATACGGCTATGTTAGTCCGGGTAATGATCGAGACGGGTTACCGTTGGTATCCCGAATACACTGTCGAAGAGCAATTCCGGGACTTTAATCAAAGCCAATATTTCTGCACTGTCAGGATATTTCCTTCTTATCTGGGATCTACCGAGCCCCTGCACTGTTCCTATGGACTCGGGGTTACTATTGAGATGGATGTGCAGGATGCTGCCTATTCTATGATGACCATCATGCGAGTCAGGACTGGCCTGCTTCAGAACACCGTCTTTCGTTATATGCCAGCTTCGCTCCCTGGAGCGCAAGGGTATCTCCAGGCTATCTATGCTGACTCCACACATGAGGACTCATTAACTCGCACCACTGCCGAGATGCTCGAGGATAAGGACCGAGAGAATCGGGCCTTGAGACTGGAGCTTTTCAACACCCGTGCTGATCATTGGTCCACTTTGACTCGGTTTGCACTGGCTGTGCAAGCTGGATGTACAGATACGAGGTATCTATATCCTGTGAAATCTGCTCTGCCATGGTGGATTGGGTGATGTGGGAGGGATCACCCCACCCCGTGGTCCCCGCAGGCCACCGTTTGTTGGTCCAAGACCTCATCCTAGCCCCTATGGTCCACAAGCTCCTCAGGACCGTCTGTTCCTGGATGATCACGTTGAACTTCCAGGCTATGGAGGTGAATTCTATGAGGACTACTACGGAGTTGTCTGAGTTAGTAGTAGTATCACTAGTATTGTAATAGTTGTATTTCCACCGTCCTATGTGACCTGTAGAATATGACTTGGTTGTATCCAATTCCAGAGGTGTAGAAAAAAATAATGAATAGGAGCTTGGAATGCCTCCGATGAGATGTAACGTCTTTCATTGTAGTTGTACTTTAGCCTGGGCTTGTACTAAACTATGTATGGTGTGTATGACCGTTGGTATATATATGGCAGTTCTATATTACCATGTCATACGGATGAACATCTCTACATTCCGTGTTATCCATTACATTCTGCACTTCCTTGCCAAAATTTTGCCATCCTTGTCTAAGCCGTTGACTTGTTTTCCTATTATGGTCAACACCCGCAACAATACTGCTGCTCCGGAGCCGGGTGAAGCCAGCGCAGCTAGGAATGAAAATCTACCTCAACCACCTTCTCTGGCAGAAGTTATGCTGGAGGCAGAACGAAGCAAGCGTGAGACCAATCGCTTGCTGGAGCGGATTGAGCAGAATACTGCACGCCAGCCGAGGAACGATCTGGTGTCAATCAATGACTTCGTCAAGTTGTACCCACCGAAGTTTAATCATTCCATCGAGCCTCTCGATCCGGATGACTGGCTTCACAGCATCACCCACAAGCTACGTTCTGCCAACGTAGCCGAAGCTGATAAGGTTATCTTTGCTGCCTATCACCTCGAAGGCCCTGCTAGCCATTGGTGGGAAAACTTTGAGGCTATGCGCCCGGTTGGCCAACTCAGTACCTGGGCTGAATTCAGTGCGGCTTTCCATGAGCATCACATCCCGGAAGGTCTCATGGATCGTAAGAGGGAAGAGTTCCACAATTTCACCCAGGGTAGACTGACTGTGGATGCGTACAGTCGTGAGTTTGGAAATCTAGCATGTTATGCTCCTGAAGAGGTATCCACCGATGCCAAGAAGCAGGCAAGGTTCCGCAAGGGACTTAGCCCCGAGCTTCGTCGTGATCTTCGTCTGCACGAGTGCACCTCCTTTCAGAAGTTAGTCAAAAAGGCCATCAGTGCTGAGACATGACATACTGACTTTGAAGCTTCACGCAAGCACTCCTGTGACTCTGGTTCTTCATCCGGCTCCGGATCTCAGAAGCGCCGGGTCTGGATCCCAAACACCGCTCTGCCACCCCGGTTCACTCCGAGGCCATCCTTTGAGGCGCCTCGCCCCAACCAGCATTATGGACAGCCCAAGACTTATGGTGGCCCCACTTCTAATGCTGCTCCACGCCCCAATGTGATAACTTGTTTCAAGTGTGGGGAGACGGGTCACTACATCCGTGAGTGTCCCCAGAACAACCCCAATCAGCCTGGAAAGTCCGTTGGTCATGGCAAGCCAGTAGGAAAGGTGCTCTACGCCAAGCCAGCCACCACTACACGTGGCCATGTCAACTACGTCTCAGCTGAAGAAACTCATGAGGATCCCGTCGTTCTCGGTACGCTCCTTGTTAATTGCCATCCGGCAACTGTTCTCTTTGATACTGGAGCATCTCATTCATTTATTTGTGACAGCTATGCTCGATTGCACAACACCACATTCAGTGACATGCTCACCTCCATGGAAATTCAGACTCCTGGTTCTAGATGGCAAACCTCTAGAATAAGTCATGGGAATGAAATCCTGGTCGATAGATTAGTCTTCCATGCATCACTAATAGCTCTCAAGTCCTCGGACATAAACATCATCTTGGGTATGGACTGGATGTCAGCCCATTACACTAAGATTGATTGCTCCACTAGAACTGTTCAACTCACCTATCCCTAGGGCAAGATAGTCAATGTTTTGACCCGAGTGTCTGAGCGTCAGCTCTACTCCTTAAATGCCAACCCTCTTCCAGACCTTGAAGATATTTCGGTAGTCCGTGACTTCCCAGATGTCTTTCCAGAGGAACTGCCAGGTGTTCCACCTGACAGAGATGTCGAGTTCGTGATAGACCTTGTTCCAGGGACCGTCCCAATGTCTAGAAGACCTTATAAGATGGCACCCTTAGAACTAGCCGAGCTTAAGAAACAACTCGACGAGTCCTTGCAAAAGGGTTTCATCCAGCCTAGTTCTTCTCTATGGGCTTGCCCCATCCTCTTCGTCAAGAAGAAGGATGGACCGGATCGGATGGTTGTAGATTACCGACCTGTAAATTTGGTCACCATCAAGAACAAGTATCCGCTCCCCAGGATCAGCGGCCTGTATGATCAGCTCGCTGGATCCTTAGTCTTTTCCAAGATGGATTTGAGGTTGGGCTACCATCAAATCAAAATCAAGAACGGGGACATTCCTAAAACGGCATTTGTTACTCGTTATGGCCAATATGAGTACACCGTCATGTCCTTCGGTTTAACCAATGCTGCAGCCACCTTCTCTCGGTTAATGAACTCGATCTTCATGGAGTATTTGGATAAATTCGTCATGGTATATCTTGATGATATACTCATCTACTCCAAGAATGAGGAAGAACATGCCGACCATCTAAGGCTAGTATTGACGAAACTTCGAGAGCATCGCCTTTATGCCAAATTCTCTAAGTGCGAATTTTGGTTGCCAGAAGTGACCTATCTAGGCCATGCAATCTCTGGTAAGGGCATTGCTGTCAATCCCGAGCGAGTTCAAGCCATCCTTGACTGAACTCCACCTGAAATGGTCAAGCAATTTCGGAGTTTCCTTAGTCTAGCGAGCTACTGTTGCCGCTTCGACGAGAATTTCTCCAAGGTTGCTAAACCTCTAACCGAACTCCTCAAGAAAGATAAAAAGTTCGAGTGGACCCCACAGTGCGAGTTCCTCTTTCAGGAACTGAAAAGACGCCTGACATCTGCTCACGTACTTGTTCCACCAGATTTTTTAAGGACTTTGTTATCTATTGCGACGCCTCGCGACAAGGACTAGGTTGCATACACATGCAAGATCGTCATGTGATTGCCTACGCTTCTCGACAGTTGCGCCCACATGAGGATAACTATCCTACACATGATCTAGAGCTTGCAGAAGTGGTCCATGCACTCAAAACATGGCGACATTACCTTCTTGGTAATCGTTGTGAAATTTACACCGATCACCAAAGTCTGAAATACATCTTCACCCAACCGGATTTGAATCTCATGCAAAGACGTTGGGTCGAGTTGATTACGGATTACGACCTAGGAATAACTTACACCCCAGGAGAAGCCAATGTCATGGCTGATGCACTAAGTCGTAAATCTTATTGTAACAACATGATGTTACAACAAAGTCAACCACTTCTCGACGAGGAATTTCGTAAGCTTAACCTTCACATTGTTCCTCGAGGATTCCTTTCCACCCTGGTGGCGAAACCCAACCTTACGGATCAAATCATAACCGCTCAGTGGTATGATAGAGGAATATCTCGGATCAAGGAGAACATTGCTAGCGGAGCTGCTAAGTGTTTCTCCATAGATGAGCGAGGTGTGTTCTTCTTCGAGAACCGCTTGGTGGTTCCCAAGAAACAACAGCTACAACAATTGATCCTTAAGGAAGCTCATTACTCCCATCTCACCATTCATCCCGGTAGTACTAAAATGTATCAAGACCTACGCCAGAGGTTTTGGTGGACTAGGATGAAGAGAGAAATCGCTCAATACGTTGCTAATTGCGACGTTTGTCCTCGAGTTAAAGCAGAGCATCAACGGCCTGCTGGCACCCTTCAACCTTTGGCCATTCCTGAATAGAAATGGGATAAAATCAGTATGGATTTCATTACCCGGTTTCCCAGGACCAAGAGAGGGAATAATGCTATCTTCGTTGTTGTCGATCGTCTTTCCAAAGTAGCCCACTTCCTACCCATTCGTGAGAGTATAACCGCTAGCCAGCTAGCTGAATTGTACATCTCCCGAATAGTGTCTCTTCATGGTGTTCCATTGGAGATTAACTCAGACCGTGGAAGTCTCTTCACCTCTCAATTTTGGGAAAGTTTCCAAAATGCTATGGGAACTCATCTCTCCTTTAGCACCACCTTCCATCCTCAATCAAGTGGTCAAGTAGAAAGACTCAATCAAATTCTGGAGGATATGCTTCGAGCTTCTGTCATCGCTTTTGGTATGAATTGGGAGAAGTGCCTTCCATTCGCCGAGTTCGCTTATAACAATAGTTATCAAGCTAGCTTGGGCACAACTCCTTTCGAAGTTCTCTATGGACGAAAATGTCGAACGCCTCTTAACTGGTCAGAAACCGGGGAAAGACAACTCTTTTGCCCGGATATGATCTAGGAAGCAGAAGAGCAGGTTCGCATTATTCGTGAGAAATTGAAAACAGCCCAATCTCGTCAAAAGAGCCAATATGACCGCAAGCATAAGCCTATGTCTTATGAAGTTGGCGAGAAGGCTTACCTTTGGGTTACTCCTTTCAAGGGAACCCATTGATTCGGTATCAAAGGCAAATTGGCTCCTCGTTACATTGGACCCTTTTGCATTCTTGCCAAACGAGGGGAAGTCGCCTACCAGTTGGAACTACCTCCACATCTTTCCAGAGTCCATGATGTCTTCCACGTTTCTCAACTCACGCGTTGCTTCTTGGATCCTATCCGTGGAGTGGACCACGAAACGCTTGATCTCCAAGATAATCTCACATATCGAGAATATCCCGTTCGTATCCTTGATCAAGCCGAGCGTACCACTCGACGCCAAAATATCAAGTTTCTCAAGGTTCAATGGTCACACCATTCCGAGCAAGAAGCAACTTGGGAAAGGGAGGATCGTCTCCGACTTGAGTACCCCACCTTCTTCCCAACGGATCCTAAATCTTGGGACAAGATTCTTTTGAGTGGGGGTGAGTTGTCACATCCTAGCTAGTCCATGCATTGGAGTGTTGCATCATGTCTACCTTTCATCAGAAAATTGAATTGGGGAACACAGAACCCCCAGAACCCCTCTGAATTCAACTAAGGTTTACTAGAAATATTTTCAATGAACCTGAAATTCCCTTCTAAAAAGTTCACCCTCTTTCTTGGGTTAGAACCTCTGGCAAAATTGGTGCACAATTTTCTAGGTCAACAGAAGGTTATTGAGTTAAATCATATGTAAATTGCATTTGGGCATTTAAATGCTAGTAAATATTTTGAATGCTCAAATAATTCTGAAAATAAGTGTGGGCTGTTGGAGATATTCTAAACAGAGCCTCTGATTATTTTTCAGGCTTTTCAGAAGTGCCTAACTATTTTAAATAAAGCCAAAAACTTACAAAAAATAGAAAACAGAAATTAAAAGAGAAGAAGAGGCTTACCTGGCGCCCCCCTGGCAAGCCCACCTGTCGGCCCAGCCCAGCCACCGCTCCAGCGAGCTGCTTGGCTCGGCCAGGCAGGCAGCCAGGTGCTCGACGCCGGCACCAGCGCGCGCCACGCAGCTGCCCGCCGCCCTGCTTCCTCCCCTCGCCGTTCTGCCGCCCTGGGTCGGTCACCCACTCCTCCCCTGAGCTCGCACACACGCCCTCTCCTCCCCAGCTCCTCTCCCTCGCTCTCCCGCACCATGGCCGACGCCACCGCAGCCGCACCGCCGCCGTAGTCGCGCTCTCCGTCGTACCTACGCCGTGCCACCGTGTCCAGAAGCTCCGCTGCCCTCCTCTCCTTCGAGCAAGCTGAGCCCCAAGCGCTCGCTTGCCCCGAAGCCTCTGCACCGACCTCCCCCGACTCCGCCACCGCCGGAGATCCCCTTTGCCGTCACCGCCGCACCAGTTCGTCCCCGACCGCGTCGTCTGCACCATCGTGACCGTCGTGAGCTCAGCTATCTCCTTCCCCTTCTCGTCCTCGCTCTCGAGCACTGCAGTGACCCCATGGAGCTTCACCGGACGCGTCACCGCCGAGCTCGTCGCCGACGTGTCTCCGGCCAACCACCGGCCACACCACCTTGTCCAACACACTCACTGCACCCCCAGGAGTCCAACGCACTACCCCACGCGCCTCGACGTGCCCCGTAGCCTCGGGTTCATCTTCACCCGACTCCGGCGACCGCCAAGGTCGTCGCTGGCGACGTTTCCGGCCACCCCGAGCTCCACCACTGCCACCAAATGTCACGGCTTGCTCCCAGCTATGCGTAGATGCCCTCCGCCGCTAAATAGGTCGCCGGAACGCGCTAATGCACTCTCACCGCCGCGTCTGGCCTCGCCGGCGGCTAAACACCAGTGGGTTTGACCTTTGACTTTGACTGGGTGGGCCCAGGTGGACTTCCCTGAGTCTATGACAAGTGGGGCCCCCTCTGCTAATTAACTCATATTACTTTTAATTAAATTTAGTTAGCTTAAATAACTGCTGACACGCGGGACCCACTGGTTAGGTTGACCTGGACGTCCCCTTTGACCATTGACGTCATCCTGACGCACTACTGATGCAATAACTAATTTCTGGATTTATTTTTATATAGAAAATTCTAGAAATTGCTGCAAACTTCAAAACTTCATAGAAATTAATGTGTAACTCCAAATGCAAAGATTTATATATGAATTTTGATCAGAAAAATTCAATCTATCCATTGGTAATGGTTTCATGCATGACAAAACAAGTTCACCTTGCTTATTAAGCAAAATAAGATAATGCACTAATATGGCTATGTTAAATGACCTAACATCTGAATCTTTGATTCAAATGAGTTCATTCCTTTCTGTTCTAGCTTGCATTAGGCCAAGACACATTCATATTGCCATGTCATAGCATGCATCATATTGTTGCATATCATCATGTGTTGATTATGTTTGGTGTGTTTTCGTGGTAGGTTCTGCCTCCGAGGATAACCCCGAATATCCGACTGAAGGGCAGTACCCTACTACCACTACATCAGGCAAGCAACCCATTGATCATTCCGATACAAACCCATGTTCCCGCTTCTGCTCTTGTTTACTGCATTAAGACAAAGCGTTTCAAACTGCTGTGTGTTGCGGTAGTTGAACCCACTTCCTTTGCATGACCTGTCATTGCCACAGTAACTAGATGAAACCCAGTAGCATGTGTAGGAGTTGATTGAGCCATATTTGTATTTCCTACCATGCTATGCTTGCTATGCTTAGAGTTGTGTCAGGTCTGGCTCATCGGGATGATGAACTAGAGTGAAAGGTTGTGTCGATAATGAGAGTGAAGTGTGGAATATGATTTGGTAAATGAATCGATGAGAGGCCATGTAGGAGTACATGGTGGGTTGTTTCATTGATGCCGTCCCTAAGAACTGAGATCTGTGTGTGTGATTTAAGGTTCAGCTACTACCACACATTGGGATCCTTAATTGACCCTATCGACTTATTAACCACTCTTGTCCTCTGTCCGGGAGTTGCAAATTAGTTTCTGGTGTTTGTAGCATGCTGGGGGCCGCACGCAGCGCTGACCTTAGGGGTGGTCTGTGTTGCGGTAGGCACGTGGCCCGGTGTACCGATTCGCCCGTTTGGTGTCTCGGGAACCCTGCGCACATCGTTCGGGGCCGTTAGTGGAAACCTCGGCCGGATCCCTGCGGATGGAACCCGAATAGGTGATAAACCTGGACTAGGGACTCGTGTGTTTAGTCAGGTCGTGGCCGACACCCTCGCTGGGCTTCCGCTTGAAGGTTTCCGAGTACACGTCGTGTAGCGGCGATAAGTGGTGAGAGCGTGTGTGAAGAAGTACACCCCTGCAGGGTATAAAACTATTCGAATAGCCGCGTCCGCGGTAAAGGACTACTTTGTCACCTATGCAGTTCATAGACAGGTAAATGGATACTACTAAAAGCCTCAAGATAAGTCTGAGTACCGCGGATAGCCCTCTCGTAGGTTGACGAGAGAGGATCCACGGTGGAGTATTGTGTTGGTGATTAGTGGACTCGTGTGCGACAAATGCTTTACAAGTTGTGTCTATCGTAGGATAGCTTAGCCATGAGTCAAAGCTGGCTTGCTGCAATAACTCCACTACCTTCTTGAGAATGTGCATGTATAGTAGGATTCTGTTGTAAGACTTGCTGAGTACCTCCGTACTCATGTTGCTTTAATTAATGTTTTCAGATGACAACACTGCCCCCTCCGATGGGTTCTATGTAGGCCTCGACCAAGTGACTAGCCACCCAGGTGGTGATCCAAGCCTTGGAAGGGCCCGCTATAGATAAATAGGCTTCCTCAAGCCTTTTTCCTTTCTAGTGTCTTTACTCGGACTAAGTTGCTTCCGCATGTCCTTGTATGATTGTATGACTTGAGTGTCAGGTCGTGTGACCCCTATCTGTATGAATATGTTATGTATGGCTCCTCGGTGCCTTTTAAATAAAGTACTTTGAGTTGTAGAGTTTTCTTGTGATGCCATGTTGTATGTACTCATATCGCGCATATTGTGCGTATGATTGAAATGCTTGGTATGTGTGGGATCCGACAGTCTAGTTGTTTATCCTTGGCAGCCTCTCATATGGGGAAATGTAGTCTAGTGCCTCCTGAGCGATAGTAGTCCGCTACAGCCTGGTTCACCGGAGTCCTGCTAGCCCAGCACTACTGCTCTGGACACTTGACTGGCCGGCATGTGTTTCACTTCGTTCCTGTGTCTGTCCCTTCGGGGAAATGTCACGCGGTGACATCTGGAGTCCTGTCAAGCCTGCTACAGCCCGGGTTACCGGAGTCCTGTTAGCCCAGTGCTACAGCCCGGATTCACACGTTGATGACCGACATGCTCGATGTGATTCATGTATGCTTGTCCCCATGGGTTAGTGCCGCTTTGGGTTCACGACTAGCCATGTCGGCCCGGGTTCTCCGTCATATGGACGCTAGCGACACTATCATATACGTGAGCCAAAACGCGCAAACGGTCCCGGGCCAAGGTAAGGCAACACCCGTGGGATTACCGTGCATGAGGCCGCAAAGTGATATGAGGTGTTACCGGCTGGGTCGATGTGACTTGGAATCGGGGTCCTGACAGATACATGGCACCCCAGGAAAACTAGCCAACTATACCAATAGAGAGTGTTGGGTTTTCAAACAGGCCGGCAAATTAAACACTGAGAACAGGGAAAAGGGATCACAAAGCGAGGACGACGAGGAGGAGCCCCGACAACCGAACACAGGGGGACAGAAGAAGTTTCCCCCTAAAGTGAAAACAGTAAACATGATATATGTTACACACATCCCCAAAAGGGAGTGCAAACGCGCATTAAGGGACGTCTACGTGATAGAGCCAGTCGCCCCAAAATTCAATCCATGGTCGTCATTTCTGATCACTTTTGATCATCGGGATCATTCGACCAGTATCCGGCATGGCGGATCAGTCGCACTAGTCTTGGACCCAATCATTGATGGATTCCACCTCACGCGAGTCCTTATGGACGGTGGTAGCAACCTCAATCTGCTCTATCAAGACATAGTGCGCAAAATGGGCATTAATCCATCAAGGATAAAGCTCACGAAGACTACCTTCAAAGGAGTCATACCAGGTGTAGAGGCCCGCTGTACGGGCTCAATCACACTAGAGGTTGTCTTTGGATCCCCCGACAACTTCCGAAGCGAAGAGTTAATCTTTGACATCATCCCATTCCGTAGTGGTTATCACGCACTGCTCGGACGGACTGCATTTGCTCGGTTCAACGCGGTGCCGCACTATGCTTACCTTAAGCTCATGATGCCCGGTCACGCAGCGTCATAACAGTCAACGGAAACACGGAATGCTCCCTCCATACAGAGGAGCACACCGCCGCCCTAGTAGCAGAAGTACAGAGCGGCCTTCTCAAGCAGAACCGTAATCCGGCTGCCGAGCCCCTGGACATCATAAAGAGGGTGCGGACTACACTACAACCGGACAGCTCGGCTCATCAAGAGCTCAATTAGCAATTTGGCCTCCGTCCCAACCCCGATCATGTAGTGGCATTCATACCGCGCGTGCATAATTACGCACTAGAAATCCCATGGGCATTGACGGAGGCACAACTAGCTGGTGATCCACAATACGGCTCGACCGCTCCCGAACAAATATACTTTCACTGTTTCTTTTATGATTTTCAGGTTTCTTTTCCAGAGGCCTTTCCTGACGACTGGATCACGGATCCTTTCAAAGCACAAATACACCAAGCCGGTAGTCAGCTCGGACGTAGAGGGGAATTTCTAAGTGGTTTCTTAAACAACCACCCTACCTGTCTGCAGGGTCCCACGCACAGCTCTCCCTTGGTCGTGGCATGTCAAATAGCCAGTTGCCTATCACACTACTTGTACCAATGCGCTTTGACGTATTAATCGAATCATAATGGAAACAGTTCGCGGCCCAAATTGTACGGCCCCTGCTCATTGCCTTTTTGCTCCTTTTCTGTTTCCCTTTTTACTATTAATAAGCTTATCAGGTAGCACCCGTACACTGTTGTACGTTTCACTTTGCCAGGGGATTCATAGCGGATAGCGCCCCGCACTATGGCAACAAAGTCCAAACACTTTTTACAGTATAGTTCGGTACCTCGAATTTAGCACTATATGCATTGGCTCTGAATCATGTCTTTGGTCAATAATTGGGTTGCCCGGCTCCTGTGCTTGCTACCTTATGTTCTGCTATATCGACTAAGGTAGTAAAGGGAGAACTACTGCGATTGTGGCCTGGTTTATCCAAAGAAGCACCTCAGTAGAGAAAGCTCAAAACTGACTGTCATGATGTGGCGAGTGTCGATGAGCTGTTCGGAGGTTGAAAATCGTTGGAGATTTCTTCCGCGTTACGCGAAGGATCGGTACTTCCCAATCAGACGCTTATAGCACACTAGTTCGGAAACTAGGGGCTGCGTCCATGTTTTTATTGTCGAACTCCTATGGCTATGTGAGGGCGTTAAAGCCGAATAGTCTGGTTGCCAGGTTCGTTGCGCTAAAAAACTCCTTCAAGGACCATATACTTGGATCAAGATTGTTTAGATTCCATTCTGAACACCCCCGTACTACCTACGTGGGGGTAGAAGCCGACTACTGGCCAACCCTCAGATTTCATACAACACGGCCACACATGAGGCAAAATTAAAAACATAACAATCATTATATTACAAACCCACTTTGTTTCACTATACAAAGCAAAGACAACACGAATGTATTCATTCAAAAATAATGTCCTGCCTACACTGTGCTGCTACATTGCGAGACCCCTCCAAGACATCCGCGAAATAGCGCTCGGGTGTGTGGTGCTCCTTGCCCTCTGGCGGCCCCTGGGCCAGCTCGACGGTGTTCATCTTCGCCCACCACATTTTGCAACGGGCGAAGGCCATACGAGCACTCTCAATACAGGCCGATCGCTTGACGATAGCCAGCCGAGGATAGGCGTCCACCATCCGTCGCACGAGTCCGAAGTAGCTACCAGGCATAGCTTCGGCTGGCTATAGCCGGATTATCAAATCCTTCATGGCTAGTTCGGCCACCCTATGCAGCTCCACCAGTTGTTTCTGCTGATCGGTGAAGGGCACGTGATGCTCTTGCGCAAGATATTGTGACCAGAATAGCCTCTCCATGCAGCTCCCTTCTTCGGCTCGGAAGAACTCTGTGGCGTCGGACACACTTCGCGGCAAATCAGCAAAAGCCCCTGGAGAACTCCGAATCCGGGTTAGTAAAAGATACTTCCTCTCCGCATATTTGCTTTGCATACTAAATGCCTTACCCGCTGCGATCTTCCTCGCCTCTTGGATCTCTTGGAGGGCGCCCTGGGCCTCATTCCGGGCCGTCTCCGCGCTCTAACAAGCCTTGGAAAGTTCGGCCTCCTTAGCCGACGCGTCATGCTCCAAGGTCGCACTTCTTCACCGCGTCATGGAGATCTTGTTGGACCTCGTTGACCCGGGCCTTGAGCTTCTTACGGGTAGCCTGCTCCTTGACGGCCTTCCCCTCGGCTTCGTCCAGGGCCTTTTTCAGGGCCTCGACCTCGGTCGTTGCTCCTATTTATATCAAGATACTTCGGTCGATATATAACATCCTACTCTTTCCGAATACTTCTTGGGTTATTACATATCTTGATTCTCCTGGAGCTACCTCTTCACCTAGCCGAGCTCCTCCTCGGCCTGCTCTAGCCTCCACTTACGTTCGAAGACTTCGGCAGCATGTGAGGCCGTAGCCAGCAGTGACGCCTGCATATGCATTCCAGACAAATTTCGTTAGTTCCCTGCAATAAAGGAATGATCCTCTGTCCAGCTTTTTATTCTGAACACCGGACAGTGTCTATACGGGGATTTTCTCTTTTTTCGCTTACCTCAAGACCTGTCAGCAGGCTGCTGCAGGCTTCGGTTAGTCCGCTCTTGGCAGACTGAACCCTTTCAATCACCGTGCCCATAAGAACATGATGCTCATCCATAATGGAAGCGCCTCGTAGCACTTCCAGCAGATCATCTGGTGCCCCTGTTTGGACAGGGGTCACCGATGGAATAGGCATACCCCCTTCTTCGACGGAGGTTGCATGCGGATTCCGGAGCCATATCGGTCTCCGGAATCAAGTCCGGTTGAGGGCCGAACTGAGTACGGCCCTCCTCCCCGGTCACCCGAGGGATTGGTTCCCCCTGGTGTTCGGTGATGGGGGCTTCGCCTTCGGGCGCTTCTTGAGCCTCTCCCCGGCATGGGAAGGTCAGTTGGGAGAGCACCTCGTCGTCCCATTTTGGCCTTGGGAGAGTAAGCGGCTGGCGGTGTCTCGCTAGCCATCTCCTGTGGGTCCAACGAAACTCTTGATGAGGATCGGTGGGAACTGTCATGGGCCAGACTGCAACAGCATAAGTAGCCATGTCAATACATTGAAATGGAGAGGCTGGACTTATGGGTATGCGACACTTACGAAGCAGCTTGAGGCTTGGTCCGGGGGTGTCGCTCCGGACTACTATTGACGTCCCACGCGGATTTATCCGCGAAGGAGCCCTTCCCCTTCTTGGACGTCCCCGCCTCCAGGCTCGTGGAGGCCGCCCTCTTCTTCCTTCTCCCATCAGGGGGAGGGCTATTCTCCTCCTCCTACTCCTCATCGTCGTCATCGTCGGCGGCGGAGGAGTGGGTCTTGTCTCCGGATGTCGCGTCCGAAGCACTCTTGTGACGGGGGCCACTCCGGCCTCCCTTGGCCTTCCCCTTGGCCTTCTTCACCGGCGCTGTATAGGTCGCCGGCACCAGCATCTTCGCTAAACGCGGAATGACTGGTTCTTCAAGTAGCGGAGCCGGACACTGAATCTGCTTCGCCCTCTCCATCCACTCCTGAAAAGGCAATGATAGTAAAAGTTCAGATATCCTCCCTGAAGAAAATAAGTAGAGGACGCGATGGAAACTTACCTCGCTGGCAGGATGGTTAATGTCGTGCCCACAATCCGAATCCGTGGCTGGCGGTATCTCGTCGCCCTTGAAGAGCAACTTCCAGGAATCTTCGTGAGTCATTCCGAAGAGCCTCTCCAGGGTTTGGTGCCTCCTCAGATTAAGCTCCCAAAGGGGGCGTTTTCGGCTTTGGCAAGGGAGGATCCGGCGAACCAGCATCACTTGGATTACATCGACAAGTTTGACATTCATGTCCACCATGCTTTGAACGCGCGTCTGCAACGCTATCAGCTCGTCTGGCGAACACCAGTCCGGGCTCTTCTCGACCCAGGAGGTGAGTCGAATGGGAGCATCGGAGCTGAATTCGGCAGCCGCGGCCCAGTTTGTGCCGCGGGGTTCTGTGATGTAGAACCATTGTTTTTGTCATTCCTTGACAGTCTCCACGAAAGTGCCTTTTGGCCAGGAGACATTAGCCAGCTTACTCACCATGGCTCCTCCGCACTCTGCATGCTGGCCGTCCACTACCTTCGGCTTCACGTTGAAGACTTTGAGCCACAGCCCGAAGTGGAGTTGGATGCGGAGGAAGGCCTCACACACGACGATAAACACCAAGATGCTGAGGAAAGAGTTCGCGGATAGATCTTGGAAGTCTATCCCATAATAATACATTAGCCCGCGGACGAAAGGGTGGACGATTTCCCTGGGTTGGAAGAGGGTGGGCGATTTCCTTCGCCAAATACCCGGCCGCCCAAAGCTCGGCAATGTATTTCTCCTTCATGGAGGAGACCATCCATTTGCCTTGACCTCCGGATTCGGACATGGTCTAATGCTTTTCGGAGATGGAGAAAGATGAGAACTTGGGCGCTGGAGCTCAAGGATGGAAGGGTAGAGGAAGGGGAAGGTGTGAGTAGATAAGGGTGGATTCTTATCCCCTTATAAAGGGTCACGAATATCAAGCGCCTCCTCACCCGCCTTAAAACTCGCCTATTCCCAAGGGCCGTGTAAACAGCACGGTTGGGTTACCCGCGCTCGTATTGATGAGAATCCCGCAATAAGGGGACACGATCTCTGCTTTGACAAGACGTGCCAATGGCAACCGCGTCTCGAAACGTGGAGTCATAGACGAAAAACGGTTCGAAATTATGACCGGACAGATGTGATGTCATGTTACAAAAAAGTTGTCAGCGAATTGGACTCGTGTAAAATTATCTTCTCTCTCTGGTTGTGTGCGGTGTGTGTGTTACAGGTCCGGACATGTCGATACGTCCGAAGACAATCCTAGAGTTCGGAAAGGGGAACCCGCCTTGCAATGCCGAAGACAAATCTACGCGCCGGAGTCCTTGTCATTGAAGCCAGGTTCAGGGGCTACTGAGGGAGTCCTGGACTAAGGGGTCCTCAGGCGTCTGACATGTTAGTCATGGGCTAGACTAATGGGCTGCGAGGATACGAAGACCGAAGACTGCACCCGTGTCCGGATGGGACTCTCCTTGCTGTGGAAGGCAAGCTTGGTGGCCGAATATGTAGATTCCTTTCTTTGTAACTGACCTTGTGTAATCCTAGATCCTCCCGGTGTCTATATAAACCGGAGGACTTAGTCCGGAAAGAGATATACTCATTACCATAGTCATACATGCTAGACTTCTAGGGTTTAGCCACTACGATCTCGTGGTAGATCAACTCTTGTAATACTCATATTCATCAAGATCAAACAAGCAGGAAGTAGGGTATTACCTTCATAGAGAGGGCCCGAACCTGGGTAAACATCGTGTCCCCTGTCTCCTATTACCATCGACCTTAGACGCACAGTTCGGGACCCCCTGCCCGAGATCCGCCAGTTTTGAGACCAACAGTGACCAAAACCCAAAGGGTTTACTAGAGTCAATAATCTAATTCACATTGCCATGTGATAAACACCCAAAGAGTACTAAGGTGTGATCATGTTTTGCTTGTGAGAGAGTTTTAGTCAATGGGTCTGCCACATTCAGATCCGTATGTATTTTGCAAATTTCTATGTCTACAATGCTCTACACAGAGCTACTCTAGCTAAATGCTCCTATTTTCAATATGTATCTAGATCGAGACTTTGAGTCATCTAGATCGGTGTCAAAGCTTTCATCGACGTAACTCTTTATGATGAACTCTTTGTCAACTCCATAACCGAGAAAACATTTCCTTATTCCACTAATAATAATTTTGACCGCTGTCCTGTGATCCACTCCTGGATCACTATTGTACCCTTTTGCCAATCTCATGGTGAGGTACAAAATAGGTCTGGTACACAGCATAGCATACTTTATAGAACCTATGACTGAGGCATAGGGAATGACTTTTCATTCTCTTTCTATTTTCTGTCGTGGTTGGGTTTTGAGTCTTACTCAACTTCACACCTTGCAATATAGGCAAGAACTCCTTCTTTGACTGTTCCATTTTGAACTACTTCAAAATCTTGTCAAGGTATGTATTCATTGAAAAATCTTATCAAGCGTCTTGATCTATCTCTATAGATCTTGATGCTCAATGTGTAAGCAGCTTCGCTGAGGTCCTTCTTTGAAAAACTCCTTCCAAACACTCCTTTATGCTCTCTAGAAAATTCTACATCATTTCTGATCAACAATATATCACTCACATATACTTATCAGAAAGGCTGTAGTGCTCCCACTCACTTTCTTATAAATACAGACTTCACCGCAAGTCTGTATAAAACTATATGCTTTGATAACACTATCAAAACGTATATTCCAACTCCGAGATGCTTGCACCAGTCCATAGATGGATCACTGGAGCTTTGCACACTTTGTTAGCACCTTTATGATTGACAAAACCTTCTGGTTGCATCACATACAACTCTTCTTTAAGAAATCCGTTAAGGAATGCAGCCATTTGCCAAATTTCATAAAATGCGGCAATTGCTAACATGATTCGGACAGAATTTGAAGCATTGATACAAGTGAGAAAAACTCATCGTAGTCAACACCTTGAACTTGACGAAAACATTTTTGCGACAATTCGAGCTATGTAGATAGTAACACTACTATCAGCGTCCGTCTTCCTCTTGAAGATCCATTTATTCTCTATTTCTTGCCAATCATCGAGTAAGTCAACCAAAGTCCATACTTTGTTCTCATACACGGATCCCATCTCAGATTTCATGGCCTCAAGCCATTTTGTGAAATACGGGCTCATCATTGCTTCCTCATAGTTCATAGGTTCATCATGGTCAAGTAACATGACCTCCAGAACAGGATTACCGTACCACTCTGGTGCGGATCTTATTCTTGTTGACCTATGAGGTTCGGTACCAACTTGATCTGAAGTTTCATGATCACCCTCATTAGCTTCCTCACTAATTGGTGTAGGAATCACTGGAACTGATTTCTGCGATGAACTACTTTCCAATTCGGGAGAAGGTACAATTAGTGAGAGAGAAAACTCCTTCTCTAGAAAGGATCCACTCACTTCTACTTTCCTCCCACTCACTTCTCATCAAGTTCTACTTTGCTCCCACTCACTTCTTTCGAGAGAAAACTCCTTCTCTAGAAAGGATCCACTCTTAGCAACAAAGATATTTCCTTTGGATCTGTGATAGAAGGTGTACCCAACAGTTTCTTTTGGGTATCCTATGAAGACGCATTTCTTCGATTTGGGTTCGAGCTTATCAGGTTGAAGCTTTTTCACATAAGCATCGCAGCCCCAAACTTTAAGAAACGACAGCTTAGGTTTTATTGCTAAACCATAATTCATACGGTGTCGTCTCAACAGATTTAGACGATGCCCTATTTAGCATGAATGCAGTTATCTCTAATGCATAATCCCAAAACGATAGTGGTAAATCGGTAAGAGACATCATAGATCACATCATATCCAATAAAGTATGGTTATGACGTTCAGACACACCATTACGCTGTGGTGTTCCAGGTGGCGTGAGTTGTAAAACTATTCCACACTGTTTTAAATGAAGACCAAACTCATAACTCAAATATTCGTCTCCACGATCAGGTCGTAGAAACTTTATTTTCTTGTTACGATGATTTTCTACTTCACTCTGAAATTCTTTGAACTTTTCAAATGTTTCAGACTTATGTTTCATCGAGTAGATATACCCATATCTGCTCAAATCATCTGTGAAGGTTAAAAAATAACGATACCCGCCGCGAGCTTTAACACTCATCGGACCGCATACATCAGTATGTATTGTTTCCAATAAGTTAGTTGCTCGCTTCATTGTTCCGGAGAACGGAGTCTTAGTCATCTTGCCCATGAGGCATGGTTCGCAAGCATCAAGTGATTCATAATCAAGAGATTCCAAAAGCCCATCAGCATGGAGTTTCTTCATGCGCTTTACACTAATATGACCTAAATGGCAGTGCCACAAATAAGTTGCACTATCATTATTAACTTTGCATCTTTTGGCTTCAATATTATGAATATGTGTATCACTACGATCGGGATCCAACAAACCATTTTCATTGGGTGTATGACCATAGAAGGTTTTATTCATGTAAACAGAACAACAGTTATTCTCTAACTTAAATGAATAACTGTATTGTAATAAACATGATCTAATCATATTCATGCTCAATGCAAACACCAAATAACATTTATTTAGGGTCAAGACTAATCCCGGAGGTAAAGGGAGTGTGCGATGGTGATCTTATCAACCTTGGAATCACTTCTAACACACATCATCACCTCGTCCTTAACTAGTCTTTGTTTATTTTGCAACTCCGATTTTGAGTTACTACTCTTAGCAACTGAACCAGTATCAAAATACTGAGGGGTTACTATAAACACTAGTAAAGTACACATCAATAACATGCATATCAAATATACCTGTGTTCACTTTGCCATCCTTCTTATCCGCCAAGTATCTAGGGTTGTTCCACTTCCACTGAGCATTTCCTTTGTAGTAGAAGCACTCAGTTTCAGGATTGGGTCTAGCTTTGGGCTTCTTCACGGGGATGACAACTTGTTTGTCATTCTTCTTTCTATCCCTTTGCCCTTTTCTTGAAACTAGTGGTGTTGTTAACCATGAACACTTGATGCTTTTCTTGATTTCTACCTTCGCCGATTTTAGCATCGCGAAGAGCTTGGGAATTGTTTTCGTCATCCCTTGCATATTATAATTTATCATGAAGTTCCAGTAACTTGGTGATAGTGACTAGAGAACTCTGTCAATCACTATTTTATCAAGAACATTAAATCCCACTTGATTCAAGCAATTGTAGTACTTAGACAATCTGAGCACATGCTCACTGGTTGAGCTATTCTCCTCCATCTTGTAGGCAAAGTACTTGTCAGAGGTCTCATACCTCTTGACACGGGCATGAGTATGAAATACCAATTTCAATTCTTGGAACATCTTATATGCTCTGTCGCATTCCAAACATTTTTGAAGTCCCGGTTCTAAGCCATAAAGCATGGTGCACTAAACTTTCAAGTAGTCATCATATCGAGCATGTCAATACGTTCATAAAGTCTTCATCTGCTCCTGCAATAGTTCTGTCACCTAGTGGTGCATCAAGGACATAATTTTCTATGCAGAAATGAGGAAAATCGTCATATCACGAACCAAGTCCGCATCATTGCTACTATCATCTTTCAACTTATATTTCTTTAGGAACATATCATAAATAATACGGGGAGCTACATCGCGAGCTATTGATCTACAACATAGTTATGCAAATACTCTCAGGACTAAGTTCATGATAAATTAAAGTTCAATTAATAAAATTACTTAAGAACTCCCACTTAGATATACATCCCTCTAATCATCTAAGTGATCACGTGATCGAAATCAACTAAACCATGTCCGATCATCACGTGAGATGGAGTAGTTTTCAATGGTGAACATCACTATGTCGATCATATCTACTATATGATTCACGCTCGACCTTTCGGTCTCAGTGTTCTGAGGCCATACCTTCATATGCTAGGCTCGTCAAGTTTAACCCGAGTATTCTGCGTGTGCAAAACTGGCTTGCACCCATTGTATGTGAACGTAGAGCTTATCACACCCGATCATCACGTGGTGTCTCGGCACGACGAACTTTCGCAACGGTGCATACTCAGGGAGAACACTTGTACCTTGAAATTTAGTGAGAGATCATCTTATAATGCTACCGTCGAAGTTAGCAAAATAAGATACATAAAGGATAAACATCACATGCAATCAATATAAGTGATATGATATGGCCATCATCATCTTGTGCCTTTGATCTCCATCTCCAAAGCACCGTCATGATCACCATCGTCACCGGCGTGACACCTTGATCTCCGTCGTAGCATCATTGTCTTCTCACCAACTATTGCTTCTATGACTATTGCTACCGCTTAGTGATAAAGTAAAGCAATTAAATGGCGATAGCATTTCATACAATAAAGCGACAACCATATGGCTCATGCCAGTTGCTGATAACTTTGTTACTAAACATGATCATCTCATACAATAAAATTTAGCATCATGTCATGACCATATCACATCACAAAATCCCCTGCAAAAACAAGTTAGACATACTCTACTTTGTTGTTGCGAGTTTTACGTGGCTGCTACAGGCTGAGCAAGAAACCGTTCTTACCTACGCATCAAAACCAAAATAATTTTTCGTCAAGTATGTGATGTTTTAACCTTCAATAAGGACCGGGCGTAGCCATACTCGATTCAACTAAAGTTGGAGAAACTGACACCCGCCAGCCACCTGTGTGCAAAGCACGTCGGTAGAACCAGTCTCGCGTAAGCGTACGCATAATGTTGGTCCAGGCCGCTTCATCCAACAATACCGCCGAATCAAAGTATGGCATGCTGGTAAGCAGTATGACTATTATCGCCCACAACTCTTTGTGTTCTACTCGTGCATATAACATCTACGCATAAACCTAGCTCGGATGCCACTGTTGGGGAATGTAGTAATTTCAAAACAAAATCCTACGCACACGCAAGATCATGGTGATGCATAGCAACGAGAGGGGAGAGCGTTGTCCACGTACCCTCGTAGACTGCAAGAGGAAGCATTATAACAACGTGGTTGATGTAGTCGTACGTCTTCACGATCGACCGATCCTAGCACCGAAAGTACGGCACCTCCGCGATCTGCACATGTTCAACTCGGTGATGTCCCATGAACTCACGATCCAGCAGAGTGTCGAGGGAGAGCTTCATCAGCACGACGGCGTGATGACAGTGATGATGAAGCTACCAGCGCAAGGCTTCGCCTAAGCACTATGACGTTATGACCGAGGTGGATTATGCTGGAGGGGGGCACCGCACACTGCTAAGAGATCAATGATCAACTTGTGTATTCTAGGGTGCCCCCTGCCTCTGTATATAAAGGAGCAAGAGGGGGAGGCCGGCCGGCCCTTGTGGTGCACCAGGAGAGGAGGAGTCCTCCTCCTAGTAGGAGTGGGACTCCCCTTTCCTACTCCTGCTAGGAGGGGGAAAGGAAGGAGGAGAGGGAGAAGGAAAGGGGGGCGCCGCCCCCCCTTCCCTAGTCCAATTCGGAACAGAGGGGGAGGGGCCGCGTGGCCTGCCCTAGCCGGCCCTCTCTCTCTCTCTCCACTAAGGCCCATGTGGCCCATTAGTTCTCCCGGGGGGTTCCGGTAACCCCTCCGGCACTCCAGTTTTACCCGAAACCACCCGGAACACTTCCGGTGTCCGAATATAGTCATCCAATATATCAATCTTTATGTCTCGACCATTTCGGGACTCCTCGTCATGTCCGTGATCACATCTGGGACTCCGAACTATCTTAGGTACATCAAAACACATAAACTCATAATACCGATCGTCACCGAACATTAAGCGTGCGGACCCTATGGGTTCAAGAACTATGTAGACATGACTAAGACACGTCTCCGGTCAATAACCTATAGTGGAACCTGGATGCTCATATTGGTTCCCACATATTCTACGAAGATCTTTATCGGTCAAACAGCATAACAACATACGTTGTTCCCTTTGTCATCGGTATGTTACTTGCCTGAGATTCGATCGTCGGTATCTCAATACCTAATTCAATCTCGTTACCGGCAAGTCTATTTACTCGTTCTGTAATGCATCATCCCACAACTAACTCATTAGTCACATTGCTTGCAAGGCTTATAGTGATGTGCATTACCGAGAGGGCTCAGAGATACCTCTCCGACAATCGGAGGGACAAATCCTAATCTTGCACTACAAAAAAAGACTCATTTGTGACATTATGGGCCGAACGAATTTTTTTTCTGTCATACTTATGACACTTCTATGACAATAATTGTGACAAAACACGATATCATCATAGATGTGGTGGGGTCCTACTTCTATGAAAAAAAATCATGACAGAAAATGGGCTTTTCGTCCTGGGCTGGCCGGAGACGCAGCGGCATGACATTCTTTGGGCCATCCATGAGGGAAAAAACCGTGGTAGAAGCGAGGGCGAGGAAAATATCGGGGTGTTCCCGGTTACGGTGGGAGGTCGGGGCCGAGCGATGCTCGTTTCTCTCGTACATGCATGCGCGTGGGTGCGAGGCATTGGGCTCTAACTGAACCCGAGCGAGGCTTTGGGCTCTAACTGAACCCGACTGATTGCACTACAGGCTACGCATTACTGAACCCGAGCGATCGATCGATGGCTGTTAACTGAACCCGATTGAGCGATTCCTTCGCTACTGCTGCTAACTGAAGCCGATCGATGCTCCCTCTAGATGAACAGTGAGCGTTGCTGGGGGGTTTGGCTGAACAGTTCCCGGTGGGGGTGGATGAACAGGACCCCGTGGAGTTGCCTTTGGATGAACAGGACCCCGATCGATTGAGATGGTTGGGGCTGGATGAACAGGACCCCGTGGAGGGCTGGATGAACAGGACCACCCTGTGGAGGGCAGGATGAACAGTAGCCCGTGGAGGGATGGTTGAACAGGAGCCCATGGAGAGGGCTGCTTGAACAATAGCCGGTGGAGTAGCGCGCGGTGGAGGCTGGATGAACAGGAGCCCGTGGATGAACAGTCGCAGGTGGAGGCAGGAGGAGGTCGACGGTGGATGAACAGTAGCCCGTGGAGGCTGGAGGGGGTTGACGGTGGAGATGAACAGTATCCCGTGGAGTCCCGTTTTGCGGTACGCCACCCCCATCCCAATGAACAGGATCCCCGTTTCGACTGTAGCGCTCCAACACAAGTCCGTTTCCTACGTTTTGCGATACGCCACACACCTCCCGATCAACAGGAGCCCCGTTTCGACCATAGGAGGTCTGTTTCCTCCGTTTTGCGGTACGCCAGACCCCTCCGGATGAACAGGATCCTGTTTCGAACGTGGTCGGTCGAACACAAGACCGTTTCCTCCATTCTGCGGTATGCCAGGCCTCGTTTCCATCAGATGTTCCATCCAAGCCCTCCCGATGAACACGACGACGCATTCCGTTCTGACCCAGCCGGTTGGCTCTCCATGAACACGACAACGACGCTGTTTCTTCGTTCCGACCCAGCCATGTACACGAGCCCTGGCCTTATGTACGCGCGAGTAGGCATTCGAGACCCTGCCCGTATGTACGTTTGTGGTCGTATTTACTTTCTTGCACCCTCGCCGTTGTACGTACGTGTACATGCTACGTGTGTGCTTCTGCTAAGATATGTGCGCGCCTCTGCATCGACCAGTATGTACATACACGTTCGCGACCAGAATGACAATGCTACGTACGCTTCGACCAGGTGGGTCCCGACTGTCAAGCACTTCCTTGCGTGCGAAGATGTAGCTGGTGGGTCCCAGCAGTCAGGGGGCAAATCGTTTTTTTGCCCGGACGCACTTCCTTGCGTGCGAAGATCTAGCTGGTGGGTCCCAGCAGTCAGGGGAAACAGTGTTTTCATAAAATACGATGGCCCGTCCGGAGGGTCCCTGCTGTTAGGTGGAGGAATAATTATTTTGCGCGTAATAGGGAGGCACTTCCTTTCTGCGGCTGTGGACCCAGTTGTCAGCCTCTCCACGTACAGTCCACATTCGATGGGATCCGTTCCTTGACCATGTTGACCACGCCGCGCCGAGAGCACCAGGGCGATGGACGACGGCGAGGCCTAGGAAGGGGGCGTGCGGAGCCGGGGAAGACGCGGCAGTGGATGCCCACGCGTAGAGGAGTACGATGGTTCACTGGTTCACTGCGGTGTGAGGCTGCCGTCGCCGCAGAATAACAGGGGGTGTGGGTGAGTAGAGGGATAGCCTGGCCAGCGGTGGGAATAGTAGGGGCGGTGAGGCCTCCGCGGCAGCACAGCCGGCCACGGGAGGCAGGAGCATGCGGCACGACCGGCGCTGCTTTGGGCGGCTGGAGCAAGAAGACCAGAGGTTGAAGAAGCACTACGGCCGTTGGATGGACATCGTACGGTCACTGGAGCTAGAATCATTCATATTGACTAAGTTGACAAAGCACTCCGTCCCCGTCAACTTAGTAGGCCCACAAGTCAGCCTCCCACCAAGGTGGGTCCCAACCAGCAGGGGGAGTATTCATTTTTTGTGCATAATAAGGAGGCACTTCCGGTGGGTCTGAGCTAACAGCGGGGGACCATTTTTTGCGCAATACGGTGGCCCGTCCGGTGGGTCCCAGCAGTCAGGGGGAACATTTTTTCGTGAAGTACGGTGGCCCGTCTAGTGAGTCCCTGCTGTCAGGTGGAGGAATCATTATTTTCTGTGTAATAAGGAGGCACTTCCTTGCTGCCGTCATGGACCCAGTAGTCAGCCTCTCCACGTATAGTCCACGTCCGATGGAAGCCATTCCTTGACCATGTTGACCACGCCGCGCCGAGAGCACCAGGGCGGTGGACGACAGCGAGGCCTAGGAAGGGGACAACACGGAGTCGGGGAAGACGCGGCAGTGGAAGCCCGCGCGGAGAGGAGTACGAGGGTTCACTGGTTCGGCTGCGGTGTGAGGCTATTGTCGTCGCAGAATAACAGGGGGTGTGGGTGAGTAGAGGGATGGCCTGGCCAGCGGTGGGAGTAGTAGTGGGCGGTGAGGCCTCCGCGGCATCACAGCCGGCCACAGGAGGCAGGAGCACGTGGCACGACCGGCGCTGCTTTGGACGGCTGGAGCAAGAAGACCAGAGGTTAAAGAAGTACTATGGCTGTTGGATGGACAACGTACGATCACTGCAGCTAGAGTCGTTTATATTAACTAAGTTGACAAAGCCCTTGGTACGCATCAACTTAGTAGGCCCACAGGTCAGCCTCCGAAACGGTGCGCCCCAGATTTCAATGGGAGGAATCATTTTTCGGGCGGCTGAAGCAAGAATATCCGAGATTGAAGAAGAAGAACGACATCCGTTGGATGGACATCCAACGGCCGCAGCTGCCAGAACCGTGTGTTGTTGACAAAGCCTTGCATACGCGTCAACTTAGTTTTTTTAGGGGACACGTCAACTTAGAAGGCCCACAAGTGTGTGGCAGAGAACATATAGCCCATTTGCAATTTGTAAGAATGTACAACCCATTTTTTAATTCTAATGGAATTTACTACAACCCATTTACAGTTTGTCAAAAATACAACCCATTTTCTAGCGAGGACAACGATTAATAATTTCAACCAACTGCTCAAAACAGAATTCAAAAAAATATTACATTTTATTGGATCCGAAATATTTTTATCCAAAATTTCTAGTCAGATTAAATATAATTTCAAAATAAAGTTGTATTACGTTAAAATCCAATGAAATATTGCACGTGCAACAAGTAATGAAATTAAAATTTCCGAATTTCAAAAATAATATATTTTTTAAACTAATTATGCATTTGGTGCATTTTTTTATAGTTACTACCCAGTTATTATAATTACACACCATTTATTAATTCTTAAAGTCCATTTTCTTGTTAAGCCTAATGCATACCTCCTAGGAAAGTTTGCAGCCCAGCGGGGCGGAGAATAACAAGTTGACCCGGATATTGTGTACAACTGTCGGGCCAGTTGCATTGCTAATGTTGAAAAAAAGGCCTGTGTAGTACAGTACAACCTAACATGCTTACTCAGCCCACATTCAGCGACGTCGGAAAGGCCCAAATAATGCTTCTGTACAACTTTTTGAAGTAACTGAGCTCAATTAATTACTTAAGAAAAAAGTTAGATTATAGTGGAACCTAATTAAAAGCTGTCACGAGCAAAGAAATAATTCAATGGGTCCCACTTGTGCGTGTGTGCGCGTGTGTATGTGTGTGATAGAGAGAGAGACCCATCGGTCGATGCTCGTAAATAAATCTTTCAGCCATATGCATTGCTGATGCTCAGTAAAAACTTATATAGTTGACACAATCATATAGAACATCATAGCACACTGAACTTGCATACAAAAATTTCACGCAGGCGGCACAATCAGGATGGAAGTAGTGGATCGCTGCGGGTGGGGCTATGTTGAAACCAACGAACTCGTACATAACGGTTCATCATCTTTATAAATGACAGGGAAATATCTTGAATGATGTTCAAAGAAAACAGACAGACAACACAATAAGTTCTGCTAGCACATTAAGTTGACGTGCATCCCTTCCTAAAAAAACTTCAGGTACAAAATTAAAACAGGTCACAATCAAATGTACTGGCACATCAGTGCTTCACACCCATAGCTCAGATTTAACTAGTATCTGACAAGATTCAGTTGTTACCTCAAATTAAAGCAAATCCAGGCAGCCAGCCCTGCCTCTTCTTCCAAAGAAGCAGTGGCCTCCGCCGCGTGATAGAGTAGGCCCTATGCCATCCACCGTTCCTACACTGGGAAAGTCTGACGTTGACTCCTGTAATGGACGTCGTCGACGGACCCTGGCACAAAGGGAACAAGGCTCCCAAGGGCTCCAAGTCCGGCCCTGGGCCGAACACCGCACCGAAACCTTTAGTGGTTCCGGATTCCGGTAGGCAGCCCCTCACTAAGAAGGGCAAGCCTACCACGCTGGTGACCTCCGTCCAACTGGAGGCGCCAGATAACTTGCTGGAGGTGCTTAACGACGCCTCCATCGACGAGGAGCACCGCACTATTATGAGTGCGGTGGTCCAGAAAGTTCAGTCCTTCAAGAGCGGGCTGACTGAAGCCTGTGCCAGCCTTCTAACAGGCTTTGAGGTATGTAAAAAATATATGAAAATATTACCGCATAGACAGTAGCCCCTGATGCTCTGTTCGGTGTTCACAAAGAAAAGCCAAATAGAGTATCTAATAATATTCGCAGGAGTCTAACATAATTATGTCGATATGCGTATGCAGGCTTCACTGCTGGCCTCTGCTGCACTGACTGCAGAGGTTGATGCACTGAAGTAGAACCTCGAGCGGTCCGAGAAAGAGCTCGGCCTTGCCAAGAAGAAGCTCGAGGAGAACCAAGGTACGTAATGCCTTGTTTGTGTGTGTATATATAAAAAAGATGTAGTTGCAAAAAATAATAGGATCGTTACTGATGTGCTAGGGGCCACGACCGAGGTGGCGACCCTGCAGCAAGCGCTGTCCGAGGTAGAAAACAAAGCGGCCACGGAGCGCACCGAGCGAGAGAAGCAAGAGGCGCGGGTGGGCGAGGTGCAGCAAGAGCTCCATGCTCTCGTGAAGAAGCATGAGGCTTTGGAGCTTGACTCGAAGACGCGAGAGTCCGAGCTTGCCTCGGCTCCTGAGAGCGCCAAGCATGCTAAGGCCGAAGCCCAGAAGGCCCTCCGGGAAATTGACGAGATGAAGAAGATAGTGGCGAGTAAGGCATTCATTATGCAAAGCAAGCATGTGAAAGTAAATTACTTGTTACTTACCCGAGTCCAGAACTTTCCAGGGGCGTTCGCAGATTTGCCCCGCAGTGTGTCGGATGCTGCAAAGCACTACCGAGCCGAGGAGGGGAGCTCGACGGAGAAGGTGTTCTGGTCTCAGTATACTGAGGCCGAACACCCGGTGCCCTTAAGCGACCAACTGAAGCAATTGGTCGAGCTCCACAAGGCGGCCGAACAGGCCATGAAGGATCTTATAGTCCGGCTGTGGCCTGGAGAGGCCCTTCCTGGGAGCTACTTCGGGCTGGTAAGGCGGCTTGCGGATGCCTGTCCTTGGCTTGGGGTCATCAAGCGCTCCGTCTGCATCGAAGGCGTCCACAGGGCGCTTGCCCGTGTTAAAGTACACTGGGGCAAGATGGACGCTGAGAAGCTGGTGAAGGATGGGCCACCGCAGGGCAAGGAGCATCGCCACCCTGAGATGTACTATGAGGGCGTCCAGAAGGGTGCCCGCCTTATGGCGGATGAGTGTTCCAAAGATGTAATATTTGAGTGAACTTGCTCGTGTGATCCTGTACGCTGAAAACTTGTTCATATGCGCTATGCAACGCTTGTTTGAATTTAAAATATTACCTTATGTGTGGCCGTTTATTAAATCTGAGAGATGGCGAGTCGTCGGCTTCTGCCCCCCGTGCCATGAGTGCTGGGGTGTTCGGGATAGACCTGAGCACTCTTTTTCCCATTCTTGGGTCCTCCGAGGGAGGTGCGCAGCACAACGAACAAGGCAATCGGACTGTAACGCGTTATCACTCTCACTTAGCCAGAGAATTCTATAATTTTAAATTTCGACTAAGCCCCTAGTGTTCGGAAGACCGAGTTCGGGGCACTATACACGCCTAGGATGGACAAAGCCGGATCCTCTCCCTAAGCGACATAAGTCTTTAGGGACTCGAAACCTCTCGAACAGCGACCAGCTCTCACCCTATCATGACAGTCAGTTTTAGCTTTCTCTACTGAGGTGCTTAGCCCAGCTGAGCCGGGGCACAATCGCAGTAGTTCTCCCAGTGCTATCTTAGCTGATATAGCGGAACGTAAGGTAGCAAAACATGGGAGCCGGGCAAACCCAACTATTGACTAAAGACATGATTCGGAGCTGATGCATATAATGCTATAATTTCAGAGTGCCGCACTTGTGAAAGTGTTCAGACTTCTCACGCCGTATTATGGGGTGCTTGAGCCCCTGGCGCATTAGCCGTACCAAAGTGTACGGGTGCTGAATGTCATGATTGAACATATATAGATAAAAAGGAATGAATAGAGAATGCAATAATAGACGGAAGCTAAGCATTGTTTATTTGAAAAAGTTGCATTAAAAGCAGAATGATACAAATAGTGCGATAAGCAAGAGATGGGACTATTTGACATGTCCCCTTCAGGGGCGAACTGCGGAATGGTATTTAGAACAGGTATTTTGCTCATTATAGAGACCACCTGGGAATTCCACAGTGTGACGTAGCTTTCTGACTCCCTGGTTATTGTATCGTGTGTTCGGCAATTGTACTGCCGAACAGGTCTTCCGGAGAGTAAAGTCCTGAAAGTAAGAAAAAATGATAAAATCGGCAGCCCCTAGTGCGGTTGAGCCGGGTTTTGGGGCGTGCCGTGGCCGTGCCCCTCCCTCTGTGCACATGGTATTTGCAGAGCGTAATTATGTACGCGTAGCACGGATTTCGCCGTTTCGCTGGGGCTGGGGTTGGGGCCGCATTGCTACGCTTGCTCGGAACGTGTTAGGCGGTCTTTTTGTAGGTTACTCCGAGCGCGCTTGATGGCGGAATTTTTATCGCCGTACCGGAGAATTGCCTTGAGAGGCTGCTTTGTACTTCTGCTGTGAGGGCCGCCGTGTGCTCCTCCGTTCGGAGAGAGCACTCGGTGTTTCCATTGACTGTGATGACTCCCCGAGGTCCTGGCATCTTGAGCTTGAGTTATGCATAGTGCGGCACCGCATTGAACTTTGCAAATGCGGTTCGCCTGAGTAGTGCGTGATAACCACTACGGAACAGGACTATATCAAAGATTAACTCCTTGCTTCGGAAATTATCCGGGGATCTGAACACCACTTCTAGTTTGACTGAGCCTGTGCAATGGGCCTCTACACCTGGTATGACGCCCTTAAAGGTCGTTTTTGTAGGTTTAATCCTTGAGGGATCGATGCCCATTTTGCGCAGTGTGTCCTGATAAAGTAGGTTCAGGCTACTGCCGCCGTCGCTAAGGACTCAGTGAGGTGAAATCCATCAATGATTACGTCTAAAACCAATGCGGCAAATCCACCATGGCGAATACTAGTGAGGTGGTCCCTGCGATCGAAAGTGATTGGGCAGGAGGACCATGGGTTGAACTTTAGGGCGACTGGCTCCAATGTGTATACGTCCCTTAACGCACGCTTCCGCTCCCTCTTGGGGATGTGGGTTGCGTATATCATGTTCACCGTCCGCACTTGTGGGGGGAAACCCTTCTGTCCTCTGTTGTCGGCGGCCGGGGCTCCTCCTCGTCGTCGCTATGTAACCCTTTGTCTTTGTTTTCGGCATTTAATTTGCTGGCCTGCTTGAACACCCAACAATCCCTGTTGGTGTGGTTGGCTGGCTTGTCGGGGTGCCATGTATCTGACACGAGCGATCGAGTATACGATCCAAACTGGACGGGCCCGTAATGATTCTTTTGAATGGCTTTTTCCACTGACCGGGCTTAGAGCCTCTGAATCCAGCATTAACTGTCGTATCCTCAGTATTGTCGCTGTTAATGCGGCGCTTGTGTTTGTTGCGACGTGGCCTGCCATTGCTGTACTTGGTATCCGAATTACCAGGGATTTTTGAAATGTTATTGTTGCGAGCCAGCCAGCTGTCTTCTCCCGCGCAAAAGCAGGTCATGAGTATCGTGAGGGCTGCCATAGATTTCGGCTTTTCCTGTCCAAGGTGCCAAGCAAGCCACTCGTCGCTGATGTTATGCTTGAAAGCCGCTAGGGCCTCTGCATCCGGACAGTCGACGATTTGATTTTTCTTGGTTAGGAACTGTGTCCAGAATTGTCTGGCCGATTCCTATGGCTGTTGAATTATGTGGCTCAGGTCATCGGTGTTTGGTGGTCGCATATAGGTGCCCTAGAAGTTGTCGAGGAATGCGGCTTCCAGATCTTCCCAACACCCAATGGATTCTGCTGGTAAGCTATTGAGCCAGTGCCGAGCTGGTCCTTTAAGCTTGAGCGGGAGGTATTTGATGGCGTGTAGATCGTCACCACGGGCCATGTGGATACGAAGGAGATAGTCCTCAATCCATACCGCAGGATCTGTCGTACCATCGTATGATTCAATATTCATGGGTTTGAAACCCTCTGGGATTTGATGATCCATTACTTCATCTGTGAAGCAAAATGGGTGTGTGGCGCCTTTGTACTGGGCTATATCACGACGTAGCTCAAATGAGTTTTGTATGCTGTGTTCGGCCTGGCCGGATTTACTTTTACTATGTCCGGCGTGACGGTTATCGTCTCGTGCAGTGGGGCGCCCACGCAATCCGTAGATCGATCTTGTTTGCTTTGCTTTGTCCTCGAATATATCTCGCAGGTCTAGCGCGTGTCCCCTTGCCTTGGTATTTTTTGAGTGACACCGGGGTGCGGCTTGAGTTATGGGCCGAGAGGCCTCTTTGTCGCGGCCACGAGGTGGGCGGTCAGCCGCGTCATACGCTGGAGATGTAGGTTTAGATGCTTCCTCCTCTAATCGGGGTAGCAACCTGCGCTTTGGGTAGCTCTTGGAGGGGCGTTCGAGTTCGTATTCCTCGGCCGCAAGGACTTCAGTCCATCTGTCAGCTAGCAAGTCTTGATCAGCTCTAAGTTGCTGCTGCTTCTTCTTAAGGCTATTTCTCGTGGCTATAAGCCGACGCTTGCAACGTTCTTGCTCAACGGGATCCTCAGGCACGACAAATTCGTCGTCGTCGAGGCTTGCCTCGTCTTTGGAGGGAGGCATGTAATTGTCATCCTCTTCCTCTATGTTCGCCGCTCTCTCATGAGGGTTGGCTTTTCCATCCTCATGCGCTAAATCTTGCTGGAGGGGGTAGTCTTCGGCACTGTCTGGGGTGTTATTATCTCCTGTGCCGGATGTTGGGGAACGTAGCAGAAATTTAAAATTTTCCTACGTGTCACCAAGATCTATCTATGGAGAAACCAGCAACGAGGGGAAAGAGAGTGCATCTCCATACCCTTGTAGATCGCTAAGCGGAAGCGTTCAAGTGAACGGGGTTGATGGAGTCGTACTCGTCGTGATCCAAATCATCGATGACCAAGTGCCGAACGGACGGCACCTCCGCGTTCAACACACGTACAACCCGGTGACGTCTCCCATGCCTTGATCCAGCAAGGAGAGAGGGAGAGGTTGAGGAAGACTCCATCCAGCAGCAGCACAACGGCGTGGTGATGATGGAGGAGCGTGGTGATCCAGCAGGGCTTCGCCAAGCACTACGAGATATGAGGAGGAGAGAGGTAGGGTTGCACCAACAGGGAGAGATCAGATCGTCTTGTGGGCAGCCCCTAGGCCTCACTATTTATAGGAGGAGGGGAGGAGGGTGCGCCCCCTCTAGGGTTCCCACCCCTAGAGGGGCGGCAGCCCTAGATGGGAAAAAGGGGGGCGGCCAAGAGGGGAGGAGAGGGAGGCGCAGGGAGTATGGGCCTTAGGGCCCATCTGCCCTAGGGTTTGCCCCCTTCACCTCTCCCTTGCGCCTTGGGCCCTTGTGGGGGGGCGCACCAGCCCACCTGCGACTGGTCCCCTCCCACACTTGGCCCATGCATGCCTCCTGGGCTTGTGGACCCACTTGGTGGACCCCCGGACACCTCCGGTGGTCCCGGTACACTACCGGTGATGCCCAGAACACTTCCGGTGGCCAAAACCATACTTCCTATATATAAATCTTTACCTCCGGACCATTTCGGAACTCCTCGTGACATCCGGGATCTCATCCGGGACTCCGAACAACATTCGGTAACCACATACGAACTTCCTTTATAACCCTAGCATCATCGAACCTTAAGTGTGTAGACCCTACGGGTTCGGGAGACACGCAGACATGACTGAGACGTTCTCCGGTCAATAGCCAACAGCGGGATCTGGATACCCATGTTGGCTCCCACATGCTCCACGATGATCTCATCGGATGAACCACGATGTCAAGGACTCAATCAATCCCGTATACAATTCCCTTTGTCTATCGGTACGATACTTGCCCGAGATTCGATCGTCGGTATCCCGATACCTTGTTCAATCTCGTTACCGGCAAGTCTCTTTTACTCGTTTCGCAACACATCATCCCGTGATCAACTCCTTGATCACATTGTGCACATTATGATGATGTCCTACCGAGTGGGCCCAGAGATACCTCTCCGTTACACGGAGTGACAAATCCCAGTCTCGATTCATGCCAACCCAACAGACACTTTCGGAGATACCTGTAGTGTACCTTTATAGCCACCCAATTACGTTGTGACGTTTGGCACACCCAAAGTATTCCTACGGTATCCGGGAGTTGCACGATCTCATGGTCTAAGGAAATGATACTCGACATTAGAAAAGCTTTAGCATACGAACTACATGATCTTGTGCTAGGCTTAGGATTGGGTCTTGTACATCACATCATTCTCCTAATGATGTGATCCCGTTATCAACGACAACCAATGTCCATGGTCAGGAAACCGTAACCATCTATTGATCAACGAGCTAGTCAACTAGAGGCTTACTAGGGACATGGTGTTGTCTATGTATCCACACATGCATCTGAGTTTCCTATCAATACAATTCTAGCATGGATAATAAACGATTATCATGAATAAGGAAATATAATAATAATCAATTTATTATTGCCTCTAGGGCATATTTCCAACACCGGAATCACCGTTTTTGCTTTGGCGAGACTTAGAGCGGCGCCGCCGATGCCGACGCTTAGGTTGCTTCTTGGAGGGGTCATCCTCCGCTGTGCCGTCGCCATTGCCTTCTCTGGTGTGTCCACCATATATATATCATACGACGAGATGGCTTTCCAGTGCCCTGTACGCGCTGGTTCCTGTTCGTCTCCTACATCGTCGTCCATACCGTCGACCTCTTCGGAGTCGAAGTCGAGCATGTCGGTCAGATCATCGACAGTGGCTATGAAGTGGGTGGTGGGTGGGCGTCGAATTTCTTCGTCGTCGCATCCCAATCCTGCCGGTCATAATCCGGCCAGGACTCTCCTGACAAAGAGAGAGACCTTAGTGAATTCGCTATGTCGTCGAAGGGCGAGTGCTGAAAGATATCCGCGGCGGTGAGCTCCATGATCGGCGCCCAATCGGATTCGATTGGCAGGGGCGTTGATGGTTCAGAGTCCGGAGGAGAGTCCGGAAGGTGGAGTCATGGATCTCGCGAAGCGTAAGGTTGGTGTTCGTCTCAATCGTCGTTGAGGCTGCTGCCTCCGTGGCGGGGTCTAACCACTCACCATTGGATGGCGCAGTTGTCTCCAAATTGAAGGTCGGAGCGAGTGCGGGTGCGGTCTCCAGGACACTGTTCGGAGGCAGAGCTAAATCATGCCCATCGTGATAGCGTGACGCACTCGGTCGGGGCTCGAATCCATCGAAGATCAAGTCCCCACGGGCGTCGGCCGTGTAGCTCAAGCTTCCAAACCTGACCTGCTGGCCAGGGGCGTAACTTTCAATCTGCTCCAGATGGCCAAGCGAATTGGCCTGCAGTGCAAAGCCGCCGAATACAAAGATCTGTCCGGGGAGAAAAGTCTCACCCTGGACTGCATCGCTAACGATGATTGAAGGAGCCATCAAGCCTAATGACGACGACACAGAGGAACTCTCAATGAAAGCACCAATGTCGGTGTCAAAACCGGCGGATCTCGAGTAGGGGGTCCCGAACTGTGCGTCTAGGCGGATGGTAACAGGAGACAAGGGACACAATGTTTTTACCCAGGTTCGGGCCCTCTCGATGGAGTTAAAACCCTACTCCTGCTATATTAATATTGATGATATGGGTAGTACAAGAGTAGATCTACCACGAGATCAGAGAGGCTAAACCCTAGAAGCTAGCCTATGGTATGATTGTTGTTGTGTCCTAAGGACTAAACCCTCCGGCTTATATAGACACCGGAGGGGGCTAGGGTTACACAGAGTCGGTTACAACGAAGGAGATCTACATATCTGTATTGCCAAGCTTGCCTTCCACGCCAAGGAGAGTCCCATCCGGACACGGGACGAAGTCTTCAATCTTATATCTTCATAGTCCAACAGTCCGGCCAAAGGTTATAGTCTGGCCGTCCGGATACCCCCTAATCCAGGACTCCCTCAACGAGCACCAACTTTTTACCGTCTTCTCTGAAGGCAGCCATCCAGTGGGAGTTCATGCCGACCCAGTACATACCTACCAAGAAGTTTCGAGCGATGGTGATCGGATCAAAGTCGAGGGAAATGATGTACGGCGACCCACTACATACCTGCAAAGAAGTTTCGGTTAATGGAGATCGGATTGAAGTCGAGGGGCATCATGTACGCCTCCGTATCATGGTGAGCCAATCTCGCAAGACTAGATAGTAGCAAGCAGGGTGTCCTGAAAAGCTTTGGCCTTGCTTCGATGATGGCCGTGTGCATGCCCCTCGAGCATGCAGCCAGCGGCAGGGCACTCAACATATCAATACACGAACAACATAGGTTGAGGACGTCACTGGGGAGATTGCTCCAATCGCGGCTCATATGGATCCTGCGCGGTTCGCGTTCGGTCATGGTGGAGTTTGGAAGGTGGGGTTTTGGGGGGCTTGATTTACGGGGGAGAAGGTTGTCGATGCATGAGCGGCTAGCGAGGGAATAATGGTACTGGGTGAGGCGAGCGAGGCGAGGGTATGGGGGGCATAGTGAGATAATGAAGAGTGACCTCAGGATCTCCGGCGAGTTGGAGATGGAGATGGAGTGGTGCTAGGGGAGAGGGAGACGAGGCGAGGCATGCTATACATCGGCGGTGATAGTGACTGCATAGTGCACAAGGTGAGGCTGACTTTGGTAACCCGGACACGCCTCCTGGACTGGTGTCACCTCGGGTGCAGGGTCTTGTCACTTCACTATGAGGACTGGATGAATAGTAATATTTTGACCATCAAGTGTACCACAGTTGTACTACTACTAGTAGTAGGAGTAGTAGGAACATGAGTACACTCCCATGCTAGCATGCCTCTGGGTTCACTTCATCCTCCAACTATCATCCATATTGCAAGCAGAACCAAATTCTCGTGCATGCAGAAGCGCGAAGAAGGACTTCTCTTTTTTGAGGATAACCGCATATTCCTTAACCGTAGTAGGAACATGAGTAGTACTCCCTCCGGTCCTCTTTTGTCTGCCATAACTTTTTTCAGTATTTCTCTAATTTGTCTGCGTATATACCCTTTTGCATGCGCCCATTTCCCTCCATGCCCCACATTCACAGCATTAATTAGCGTACGCATGAGCAGCTACAGCAGACTCCAGCCAATAAACTGCAGCATGCAAGTGGGCCATTCTGTGCGCATGGGAGAGAGAAAAGGCAACCGAAGAGCCCGTCCAATCCATTGCATGCAGTAGTCAAACCACCACAGCTCTCCTCATGCATGCACATAACTTCTCCCATTTACTTCTCCATCAGGAACCGATTTTCCTCGGCTTTTCACTACTCCTTGATCTTCATTTGCATCCAAACCACACTGCATTCACATTGTTTTAACCTCTTCACATCCTCCTGGAGTAATTCCGAAGCCCTATAAATAATCATCTTCTTCAGTTAGACTAGCTAGCTAATCCTAATTATCCAAACCATAGCCCTCCCATCCAGTGGTTCCAAATGGCGAAAGAGATCGAGATGCAGGTTTTTAGGGCCCAACATGTCCTCGTCGAAGGCTCGTTAAGTATAGTTGCCACAGTCACCGACCAGCCAGGGTTCTTCGGAAGTGGATCAACAATGTATCCAACTCCCTCCAAAAGGTGGAGATGAATGTCATCAGTCTCGACGCAGAGTACATGTAGCGTGCCACTGGGAAGATCCAACGCGCTGCTGTCCTTCAGCTGTGCCTCAAAGATGATGTTTTGGTGTACCACATCATACACGCGCCCTCCATACCAGGTGAGATTCACGATTTCTTGTCTCGGGAGGACATATACTTTGGTGGGGCAGCCATCGCAGGGGACAAACAGAAGTTGGAGCCGTGCAGCCTGATTTGAAAAGCATCGCTGATCTACAAACCAGAATAAAAATTCCTATAGAAGATTGTGATAAACCGACACCATCCCTATTCGACATAGCAAATTTTGTGCTAGGAACAAATCTTCAGAAGGGTGACGAGACGCTGGCATTAAGGTCGTCTGGATGGGAGAATTATCCCTTGACGTACGAGCGGATAAAATATGCTGCCATCGATGCCCGTATGAGTTTCGAGATAGCTGCAAGGTCCAGAGAGCTTGTGGCGAAGCCGTCTCCCACAGAAAATGAAGAGGTGTCGCGCCTCCCGTGTCTATGGGCGCGCCTCCCATGCCTGCGGTAGCGCCATGCAGGCAGAGACAGAAGCCGGGTGCATGGTGAGCGACAAGTCGGTGGCCAGCTTCTCCGTGTCCGCCGCCATCATCGAGGAGAAGTAGAACACGGGAGGCCGCCGCCACTTGGGTCCCATGAAGGCCACCACCGAGGCGACGACTGCGCATTCAGGTGGTTTCTTTGCTTCTTCGTCTATTCCGAGGACCTTCGTCGACCCGACAAAGTGTCTAGCGGACATGATGAAGACAAAGGGATCCGCGGGCGGCCATTTAGATTATGTACTCCCTCTCTAGCTGGTGGGAAATTTTTCTTCTAAGAATGGATAAATTGTATGTATCTATAACTAAAAAGTCTAGATACATCAATTTCTAGGACAAGTATTTTCGGACGGAGGGAGTATGAATTATACCAAGAGAGCCGGATTGGCACTGCTTAGTTCATGTAAATGTAATGAAATTCATCATGTTTATATGAATATCTGGCTTTTTTATACAAAATCCTTCATGCTTATATGAAATCAGTCTGTGTTTGCACGAATTTCATCTGGTTGGTTAGAGTTGTGAAAACGTATGTCGCTGGCGTTTGATGTCGTCCTCTGCGGAAGGAAGCGGGAGGAAATTTGCCGGATGCCGTTGGAGATGCTCTTATGCTGGAAATAATAGAGTGACATCCAATCCATTTGAGTTAATTGCGTGTATGATTGTCCCTCTATAAAAAGTTAATTGCATGTACAGTGTACACGTGACTTGCAGGGTGGCTACAGCTTCGTACAGAAAGTTAAAAAGAAACAAGTCCATCCTTAATCTTGTATTCTAAGTACTCTGTGGGTTCCACTGTCAGTACAGTAGTGAAAGAAGTATATATTAAATAAGTAATATATAATATAAAAATCTAAAGTTAAAGACAGAATTCGAACTCATGTCATCGCGTTGCGAGCATCCGACGCTAACCAGTCCAGCACATTTTTGTTGTAGACCATGCTGGAGATATATCTCCATGTCTACTCTAAAAAGACAAATATTTAGGAATGGAGGGAGTAGAAAACAGAGTTGGTGATGATGGTGTGCGTGCCATCCTGCTATATAGGCTGTCGGATTTATATCGAACAGATAGGAAGAAAACTATGCCAATTTTTCAAAAATATACCCACACCCCTCTCCACGTTCGCAAATACGGCCTTCACTCATTCATCCTTTTCTCTCACAAGATAAACTACTCATACAAATGCATCTTGATGTTCTGTGCAACGCACGGGCATCTAGCTAGTTTCTTTTAAAATAGTTACTGCGATAATTGGGTTGAAGTGATATATTTTATGTCTGCCCCGAATGATTTCAGATTCACTAGTAGTATCAAAGAAAAGGTTGCCTTGTTAATTAACAGAAAACAGGGAGTAAACTATCACATGAGGCCGGTAAAAATGAGGCACACTGGGTTCAGCGTCATCGTCACTACAGCTATGCACGCGCGAGAAGACTACATATCGAGGGGGCTACTAAGCGAGGCACAGAGACACAATGTTCGCAAGAGAAACCAATTGGCAGATTACGATCAGATCGAGTTATCACCCTTCTGCTGTCATTGTTGGGGTGCGGGGTGGGGAGGGAGAGAAAGACGTATTGAGAGTGTGCTCGGTAGGCACAAAGGCACAACTAGCGAGTGTGTGTGTATGTGTGTGTGTGTTTGAAAGAGGAGTAGATAGATTACTATCAAGATCAAGGTGTCGCCCTACTCCTTCGGTGTCGGGCAGTGTGTGTGCGTGTGTGTGTGTGTTTGAGAGAGAAGCTAGTCGATAGATTAATATCAAGATCCAGGTGTCACCCTACTCCTTCGGTGTTGGGAAGTGTGTGTGTGTGTGTAGTTGTGTGGGTGTGGGTGTGTGTGTCGGGGGGGGGGGGGCAGTGACACTTACATATCCCTACTCTTATAAAAAAGAGAGTTGGTGATGATGGTGTTCCTGGCATCCTGCAATATAGGCCATCCGATTTATACCCGACGGATAGGAAGGAAACTGTGGCAATTTTGCAAAAACATACCCACACCCCCTCTCCGCATTTGCAAATAAGGCATTCCCTCGTTCATCCTTTTCTCCCACAAGATAAACTACTCATACAAATGCATCTTGATGTTCGGTGCAATGCATGGGCATCTTGCTAGTAGGGAGAAGGAGTTTGTGTGACACATATCTAGCTATATTAAGGGATAGGTAGATAGCATTTGTGCGAGGCATACTTAAAGCATCACGAAGATAAACAAAATTGTGTGCATGCAAGTGCCGGAAAATTGAAGCGAGAAACAATGTGTGTGTGCGCGCGTGTGTGTGTGTGAGAGAGAGGGAGAGGGTGTGAGAGAGAGAGAGAGCGAAATCTCAAAACAAAAGGTGCTCTGCTGGAATCCCATTGTATGTATTCATATGGTTCCGGAACTCGAGTTAACCTTAGGCATATGTGTGAGAGACATTATTATACTTTGAGACATTAGTGGCTCTGGGTGGGCGGAATTAAAGGGGTGGGCGTGTTCGACAGAGAGAGCGTGTGTGTTTCTGTGTAAGAGACTTGTAGGACGGGGTAGAAAGACGAATTCTAACCTTGACGGAGGGAGAGAAATACACGAAGTGCGCGTGTGTGATTCCGATGCCCACAGGGAAATGAGATATGTATGCCTGTGAGAGAGATTGCGCAATTCATTCACGTATCACTATCTAGCGATCATGGACATACATCGCTTGAACATAAATCAATATCTACTTCGTATTGTGGCCAAAGGTACAATATCGATTCAACGCTATAAAGATTGGACACTCACATATCACATTTTTCTATTTAAATAAACCTTTTCGGTTGTGCATGCCAAAGTTACAGTGATGTTTCTTCAAACAACCAATGTAGCTATCATGTACATGCACCATTGTTACTCTTGCATTCAAAATCATTAGTCTTGGATGATTTAAGGTTCTATTATGAAGTAATATATGTAATATTCATATATGAATTCAACGGGTATGCAATTTATGAAATGGAGGCTATGTAATCATATGAGTAACACTTTTAAGTAGCGGACTACAATATCCATTTCTTTTTGTGCGCCTCTACACTAACACGTCAATGCGTTATGTTTAAAGTAAATAACCAATTGCACTAAATTATCTATTCACACGAGGAATACATAGGCTGAGCATTTGATCCATTTTTTGTGAACACGCCACTACACCCGTACGATTGGTCGCGCCCGTGTGATCGTCCAAGTTATCGGCGCATCATCCCGAGTTATTGTCTTTTTTTCTAGGGTGTACTTCACACCAGTTATTAACTGCTGACGCGTGCCCCGTGTACACAGTCTCGCATGACCTTCCCGCTAGCACGGTCCAAAATTAGTTGAAACTAGATACGGACGATCCCGCGGGCGGCAAAATCTCCCGCCTCCATCTAAAATTTCCGCCACCTTAGTCTTTAGCATGCGAAATTCCCCTTTTGTCCTTGGTGCACGGAGACCAACAGTTACAATACTGCCATCATCTACATAATAGGTCGGGCTGCTTTGGTAACTTCAGGTCCCCCCCACTACACGGCACCCCCATTTCCTCCCCCCCTCCCGCAAAAACGACTAACTCCATAGCACCAGAGCATCTCACATCACGGCGTCCGTACTTCATCGGCCTTTCTCCCCTCCCCTCTCGAAACCTAGATTGCTCATCCATCGGCGTACCAGAGCCCATTCACTGCCAGCGGCGTCCACCTCACCAGATCTGCTTCTGCTGCCGCATCTACCTGTCACATCCCTAGTTCGGGTAATGCTTAGTGCTTGCATTAGAGTGTTGCATCATGTTTAAATTCTATTTAAATTGAAATGGGGATTGATCAAACCCTAGCACCTAAAAGAAATCAAATAGGTTCAAATAAAACCTATTTCAAAGAACCCAAAATGCCTTTGAAAATGTTCATGATTTTTGTTAAAGGTGAAAACCTCTGCCAAAAATGATGCTAATATTTTCAGGCCATTCTGGATAATTGAATTAATTCTTAAAGTATTTGAATTGGGGCATTTAATTGCTATACATATTATTATTAAATGCTCCAACAATTCTGAAAATAGCTAAGAGCCTCTGTAATAATTCATTTAATGCCCATAATTATTTTCAGGATTTATTAAAATGATTTGGGCTATAAACTAAATCAAAACAAAATAACAAAAATAGAAAACATAAACTAAATTTTAAAAGAGAGAGAGGAACTACCTGGGCTCACCTAGCCGGCCCAGCTGGCCCAGCCCACCTGGCACCTCCTGTCGCCTTCCTCCTGCCAGTAGGAGCAGCTGCGTGCTCGCACGCGCGCGGCCGAGGAGGCCAGCTCCTCCCTGCCTGCCTGCCCCTCCCCGACGCATCTGGACGTCGCCACGCGCCCCCTGGACCCCCTCTCCGCTCTCTCCCTCGCTCCCTGGCCTCTCCCCTCTCTCTGCTTCCCCCTCCCGAACACGTCTGAGCGCCGCTGTCGCTGCTGCTCGGCGTTGCCGTGCCCACCGCCTCCCCCTCGCTTTCCCGACCAGTCCACGAGCTCCGCCTACTCGCCATCGACCTCTACGACGACCCACGCAAGCCGGGACGCCCTGCAGAGCTGCCCCTGACGTCGTCTTCCTCGTCGGTGCCGCGGCTCGCCGCCGTCAAATCCGCCGCTGTTCGTGCCTCCCCGAGCTCGCCGAGAAGCTCTTCGTGACCGCAGTGAGCCCCCGGTCATTTCCCCCCTAACCCTGCCCTCGTTTGGTAGCCGTAGCCGCCGCCCCCTTGCTTATCGTAGCCGTCGCCGCGCGGGCTCGTCGCCGGCGAAGCCCGGTGACCAAATGGCCTCGCGCGTGCGTCCGTTGCACTCGCAACGACCCGTGGAGCAACGCTAGCATGACAGCCAGCTCGTTTGCAAGCCGCAGCGCTAACCCGCACCCACCCGAGCTCCGGCCGCCGCCAAACACGTCGCCGGCGCCTTTTCCGGCGACCCCGAGCCCAACTGCCTACACCACCCGCCGCGGCTCACTCCCAGCTAGCCATAGAGCCCAACGGCGCCCCGAATGGTGCCCTGTAGGTGAAACCCGCACCTGCCCCGCCGCTCGGTTTGGTCGCCGCCGGCCATACTCCGGCGAGTCGACGTGGCTCCACCATTAGGGGCTAATGACCCTGCTAATTAGCCCCTCTCTCACTGACAGTAGGGTCCCACTCCCTAATTAACCACGGTTTAATTTTGTTTAGACTAAACTAACCACGCAGGGCCCACAGGTCAGTTTGACCATGCCGCGTCACCTGTTGACCGGCCCCACGCATCAGCTCTGACCCGGCTGACGTGGCCGTTGACCAGGCCCACATGTCATCCACACTAACCAGCCTGGGTCACTGACTTGTGGATCCCACACGTCAGGTTTGACCCGGGTCAACCCAGTTGACCTGCTGACGTCATGATGATGTCAGGCTGACGCAATAATCCTTTTCTGGAATTTAAATAAATCTTAAATGATTTATTTATTTCAGAAAATACCCAAAACTTTGGAAAATCATAGAAAATAATCTATAACTCAGAATGAAATAATTTATATATGAAAAATTATCAGAAAAATTCAAGGAATCCATCTGTACCATTTTCATGCATGTTTGAACAATGCTTGTCCTCTGTTTTGGACAAAACAAATAAAGGGCATTTAAATAATCATATATGGAGTTGGAATTTGAATTATGTATTCAAACCAACTTCATTTAAATCATAGCTAGATGCATTAGCCCAAACCACAGCATATTGCCATGTCATGATCATGCATCATATTGTTGCATTGCATTGATTGTGTTTCTTCTGTGTTTGTCGGTGTTTGTCCCCTCCCGATAGCCGATGTTCCGACGATGAGTTCGATGACACCGATGAAGAGCTATATTATCTTCAGAAGTGCCAGGCAAGCAAAACCCCCTTGTTCATTCCGATACAATCCCACCCTCTCGCTCCTGCTCTCTTTTACTGCATTAGGACAACAACGATTCAACTGATACATGCTGCGGTAGTTGAACCCCTTTCCTCTGCATGACCTGTCTTTGCCACAGTAAATAGATGAAACCCACTAGCATGAGTAGGAGTTGTTTGAGCCATGATGTGCCTACTCATTCATGCTTGTTGTCATGCCTGCTACTGCTTAGAGTTGAGTCGGGTCTGATTCATCGGGAATGAATTGGAATGTGGTGAACATGTCCTACTGTTGAAAGCTAAGTGTGTGAACACGATTTGGTAAAGGTAGCGGTGAGAGGCCATGTAGGAGTACATGGTGGGTTGTCTCATTGCAGCCGTCCTCAGGAACTGAGTTCTGTGTTTGTGATCCATGAACAGTTACTACCACACATTGGGCTCCGGGCACTCCAAGCTCTCTCGACTTATTAATCAACTTGATCTCTGTCCAGGACTTGCAACTAGTTTCTGGTGTTTGTAGGTAGTGTTAGTAGTCTACCAAGTGGCACCCGGTACAGGTGGGCTTGGGACAGACTAGGCACAGTGGCACGGTGTACCGAGTGGCACCCGGTTGGTGGGCTTGGGAACCCTGCTCACATCGTTTGGGGCCGTGAGCGACACCCCGGCCGGATCTCCTTGCGGATGGAACCCGAATAGGCGATAAACCTGGATGAGAGACTTGTGTGATTAGTCAGGTCGTGGCCGACTCCCTCGCCCGGCTTCCGCTTGAAGGTTGCCGAGGTACATGACGTGTACAGGGCGATAAGTGGCGAGAGCGTGTGTGAAGAAGTACACCCCTGCAGGGTTATCATTATCTATTCGAATAGCCGGATTCCTCGGATATGGAAACTTGGACCCCTTGCATAGTTCATAGACAAGTGAAAGTGGATACTCTAAAATGCGCAAGATAAGCGTGAGTGCTATGGATGGCGTTCTCGTGGGAAGACGGGAGCGGATCCATAGTGGTGTATTGATATGGTGAGTATGTGGACTCGTGTGCGCCACCTCAAAAGAGTTACTTGCAGTCATAGTTCAGGATAGCCACCGAGTCAAAGCTGGCTTGCTGCAGTCAAACTCCACCACCCCTTTATTGATACTGATGCATATGTAGTTAGCTCTGATGTAAGTCTTGCTGAGTACAATTGTACTCACGTTTGCCTATTTTACGTTTTTGCAGAGAGACTTCAGTCTCGCTAGTAGTACCGCTTGGACTTCGACGTTTAGCTTATTACCTCAGCTACGATCTTGTGCCCTCGGCAGGGTCTAGTGGATAGTCAGGCTTCTCAGCCTTTTCATTTGTAGTTGTCTGTACTCAGACAAGTTAAGCTTCCGCATGTGCTTGTTGCTTGTATGCTCTGTATGTTGGGTCATGAGACCCATGTTTGTAATATCTCGCTCTTCGGAGCCTAATGAATAAATATTTTGAGTCGTAGAGTTATGTTGTGATGCCATGTTGTATTTACTCATATCGGGCATATTGTGTGTATGATTGAAATGCTTGGTATGAGTGGGATCCGACTATCTAGTTGTTTATCCTTGGCAGCCTTTCATATGGGGAAATGTAAGTCTAGTGCTTCTGAGCGATAGTAGTCCGCTACAGCCCGGCTCACCGGAGTCCTGTTAGCCCAGCACTACTGCTCGGAACACTTGACTGGCCGGCATGTGTTTCACGTCGTTCCTGTGTCTGTTCCTTCGGGGAAATGTCACGCGGTGTTATCCGGAGTCCTGCCTAGACTGCTACAGCCCGGCTCACCGGAGTCCTGTTAGCCCAGTGCTACAGCCCGGATATATACGTTGTTGACCGACATGCTCGATGTGATTCATGTATGCCTGTCCTCATGCGTTAGTGCCGCCTTGGGTTCACGACTAGCCATGTCGGCCCGGGTTCTCTGTCATATGGATGCTAGCGACACTATCATATACGTGAGCCAAAAGGCGCAAACGGTCCCGGGCCAGGTAAGGTGGCACCCGTGGGAATACCGTGCGTGAGGCCGCAAAGTGATATGATGTGTTACATGCTAGATCGATGTGGCTTAGGATCGGGGTCCCGACAGCTTTGAACCCCTCCCACCTCCCCTAGAAACAAGTAGACTGCTCATCCACCACTCTACCACAACCCATTCAGTGCTGGCCTTGTCCACGGCGTCGGATTTGCTTCGCCGGTACTCTCGTCAACTGCAGCGCATCTGCAACAGCTCATTCGTACTCCCCATCGGAGACGTTCGTCCACCCCCCGGAGCCGCCCCACCGACGCCCCGGTTGACGGCCTCTGATCCTCTTCGCCGACACCTTCCTCAACCCTACCTGAGCCACTTCGCCGACACCAACGTCAACCCCACCGGAGTAGCTTTGCCTATACCATTTTCAACCCTACCGGGGCCGCTTTGCCAACTCACAAGTCCACGGCCTCAGATCCGCTTCCTCGCACCCTCATCCAACCTACCGGAGCAGCTTTTGACGCCCCGTCCACGGCTGGAGATCTGCATCGTCGACACCAACCTTAACCCAACCACCGGAGCAGCTTCACCTACGCCCTCGTCCACAGCCACAGATCCGCTTCGCCCACACCGTAGTCCACCCTACCGGAGCCGCTCCACAAACACCCTACTCGATGGTTCTAAATCTCCTTACCGGACCCCGACAGCCAGCGCAGTGTCATCATCCTTGACGTTTCTTACCTGATTCCCACCGTCTGGCAAGATGCCAAGCACCCGCCATGGCCTAGGTACTTGTCACCTTTAAACCCGTCCAGCATCACCTTCCCGATGTACTTCAAATATACTAACAAGTCATTGTTACCTGTTATGCAACTGGCAAAAACTACAAGGACGATGTTTCTTCTGGATCTAACTGTCGGTGTACAAAAAGAGGGGTACACTTTTTGTACCATTATGACTGTGCACGGGCAGTCAGAGCCGCGCCCACGACCACACCAAGCAAGGCAAGGGAGGTGAGACAGGGTAAGACCAAAGCTCAAGGGAACTTGGAGCAGCGCCAAGGCTAGGACCATGAAGAGCCAAGGGACGAGGCAGGCTCCCCTGGCAATATCCTTGCCGGGACCGACTTTAGCAGCCCTGGCAAGACCCTTGCCGCGGCAACTCGCCCCACGCCTACGGAGCAAATCACCCTTGAGTCCACTGCCACCATGGGGCAAGGATTCGGGAGACGTCTCCATGGTGGCATGCAGATCTTTGTGAAGAAACACTCAATATCAGATATGCACTAAGAAGACGACGACCCTTGGCAAGATACCAGCCAAGGAAGACCACGAGACCCCCGGCAAGCGCCTTGCCGGGGACGACGGCAGGCGCCGCGACAAGACCCTTGTCGGGGCCCCGGCAAGGCCCTTGCCGAGGACGACTACAGGCCACCATCAGGCCCACGCCAACCAAGTCTCCACCGTCGTTCGCATACAGCTGCCGACCCAACCAACTGGGCAGGCACCTGCGTGGCGGCATGCAGATCTTCGTGAAGACACCGCCACCGCGCCACCTCAGCTGCCTGCCTGCCTACATGGCACCACTGGCATCACTGTCCAGGGCGCGTGTCCACGCAATGAGGAGCGGCGATGGACGGGACGGGCTTCGCCCCCGCCCCCGATAAAGCAAGGGCACCTAAGCAGACGCATTAAATGCGCCTTCTCATGTAATGCGAAGGATAACCTCGCGTCACTGTACCCTTTCCACCTCCTGTGTGCCACTGTGGCAGCCCCTTTTTCCTATAAAAGGAGGCCCGAGGCAACCAGGAGAAGGATTGGCTTTTTGGAGCCCTATACGCCCCATAGCTAGCTAAAGAAGACAGATATACATCCACCAAAGCAGGAGTAGGGTTTTACGCATCCTCGCGGCCCGAACCTGGATAAACAAATCGTGTGCTATTTGTTTGATCCGCTCTTCTTTCAACCCCGCGCCCCGCTAAGAGTAGTAGGGATCCTTGTGATCCCATAGGTGTCGTTCTCACCGACATCTTTGGCGCGCCAGGTAAGGGGTGCAGTTGTGAGAATCGGCTCTAGCAGTTAGTCCAGTGCCTCTTCGTTGTCATGGCACCCAAGAAGAAGACAACGGTGGCGGTCGGCCAGTCGGGAGCCGGACAGCCCGTACCGACGTGGGTGAGCAGCGGACCGGTCGCAGAAAGGACCCGGGGCGCCGCTCGTGAACACCAACACCGTCCCAGCAGCCGGAGTTTGGGAAGCGGCGATGTTCGTGCGCCTGGTAACGGGCCACGCATCGCCAAATCCGAAGAAGGAGCCAGGCCCACCACGGGTGGCGCGGGGCCTTCCAAGGTCGTTGCCGCATCACCCGAAGGTGACGTAAGGGCCTCCAAGACTCCCATGCCGGCGCCAACAGCATGCTCCTCCCAGACAGTGCGCGAAGAACAGCGTCATCACGCCGAAGATCCCGGGCGTCGCCGCGGGAAGGGTACCAAGCGCCACTCCCGGGACGTAGAAGACCTGCCCGCTCGCCGAAGCGCTAGTGAAAACGGCATGCGGCCGCGGGATCGTGATAGAGATCCTTCTGACATGGTCAGAAGTCAAAGCGCGTCGCGATCCGTGCAGGTTTCGCTGCCGCCGACGCCAGCAGAGGCCCTGGCGCGCGCGCAGTTGCTCCTCCACTTTCCTCCCGCTACGGGGAAACTTGACGAATGGAGAGCCACTATCTGAAGCCTTGTTGTGGTGGCCAACAAAGACGAACCAAGTCCGGTGGAGCCCCCGGGTCGACGCTTCGATGGAGTCCCACGCACCAGTGGCGGAAGGGCCGGCGGCGCCGCGACCATGATGCATTCGCCTCCTCCGCGTCCAGTACCGCGGATGCCGACTCGTCGCGACGTCACAGGCGACAACATCTCCATAGCGTCGTCCGACCCACGGACCCACTGTGACCAGCGCCAAGTTCTTCGGGAACGAGCCCATGAAGACGCTCGAACCACTATCGAGCGCCGGCGTGGAGCGCGCCACCAGTCAGACAGGCGAGCAGGGCCTGCTTTGAACCACCCGGCACCGGAGAGCCCTGGAAGCCTACCTTACGAGGTAGGCTATCCGGCTTTTACCCGTGAGTTGCGGCAGTTCCAGTGGCCCACTCACCGCACCTTCAAACCTGACGTTGGTGAGAAGTACAACGGCAAGACCCACCCGTCGGAGTTCCTCAGCATCTACACCATCGCGATGCAAGCTGCCGGAGCCCGCGACTATAAGGTGTTTGCAAATTACTTTCCGTTAGCTCTTAAACCCAACGCCATGTCATGGTTGATGCACTTGTCGGTAGACTCTATTTCCTCCTGGTCGGATTTGTGCCATGAGTTTGTTGGCGCCTTTACTAGGGGTCACCAAGCCCATGGCCAAGCAAGCGACCCGCACGTCATCCCCCATAAGGGAGGTGAGAGTCTGCGCAAGTATATACAGAGGTTCAGCCGGGTACAGTACAATATCCCTGATGTTCACACTGCCGCCATCATCAGCACGTTCCATCAGAACGTGCGTAACCGCAAGATGCACGAAGAGCTGGCAATGAACAAGGTGAAGGATGTGGCAAAACTCTACGTTCTTGCTGATAGATGTTCCTTGGCTGAAGAGGGAAGGAAGTACCTCGGCAAAGATGCCGGAAACCGACTCTTCAGATGAGGATACTGCCGCCCCAGTGAAGAAAGGCCGGCGCCGCAACAGGAAACGCAAGGGTAAAGCTGTGCTTGTCGTCGAGGGATCTGATGACGCCATCTCCGCCAAGAAAACCAAGGCAGATGACCCCAACGAGGAAATTGCCGGATGTGTCGCCTGCCGGACCTTGGCGGCTGCCGAGAAGCCGGGGAACTCCGACAAGCAATACTGCAAGATCCATCGCACCAAAGGCCATGATCTCCAGAACTGCCGACGGGTTGAGCTACTTGCTGAGAAGCAAAAGGCTGAATATGAGAGGCGGGACAAGGAGAAGGGCCAAGACGGCGCCGAGGGGTCCGACAAGAAGCATGACGACCAGGCGGGCCGTCGCGGCGAGGATAAACAGCAGGAGAGACCCGCCCGGGGCCGCGACAAGAAGCTAGAAGACGATGATCACGAAGAGGACGACGAGTCTAGTGACCAAGAATTTCGGAAAGCTATAGAGGCCATGAGCATCGACGGCGACGCCTCGCTGCATACCTCTCACCGCCGGCTTAAACAGTGGGCACGTGAGATTACGGCAGCAGAGCCGTCGTTCGATGCCCAAAAGCCGCTGAAGTGGTCCAGCACACCTATCATTTTTGACACTGAGGATCACCCTGATCGCACTACTGCAGTCGGGTGCTTGCCATTGTTGGTTTCACCAACAATACACAACCTCAAGGTGACAAAGATGCTAGTCGATGGCGGGGCCGGTCTGAACTTAATCTCGCCTGCCGTGATCGAGAAGCTGCAGATTCCTGACGGAGACCTCGAAGAGACGGGCACGTTTCAGGGGTTCAACCTGGGAAGAAGTCAACCAAAGGGGAAGGTCACGCTACCCGTGACTTTTGGGAGTGATCTGAACTACAGGACAGAAAGGATCGTGTTCGATGTTGCCAAGATCCCCTTGCCTTACAACGGGATCCTTGGCCGCCCAGCGCTGGCCAAGTTCATGGTGGCGTCACACTACGCCTACAACACCCTGAAAATGCTGGGCCCTGTGACGATCATCACCGTCCCATCCGACAAGAAAGGTGCGCTGATTTGCGCTGACCAACTCTACCAACAAGTAGTTGTAGTAGCTGCCACTGCTAAGGTACTTGCTCCTGCCACTGGAGCCCCGGGAGGGAAGAAGAAGAAGACCGGTGACGCCTCGGGCACCCACTCCAGTAAGCGCACCTCTTCGGAGTGTAGTGCTCCTGTCGAGGACGTATCAGAGAGCTCCACCGGCAAGAACAAGAAGTCCAGGGCCACGTCACCGGTGACCAAGAAGGTATCCGTCAAGGAAGACGGCATAGGAGGGGCTTTCACCATAAGCTCCGCCCTTGACGACAAATAGGAGGACGCGCTCGTCACCTTCCTGCGGGTGAATGTTGATGTGTTTGCGTGGCAAGCATCTGACATCCCCGGCGTTCTCAGGGAGGTGATTGAGCACCACCTTGCTGTCTATCCTCATGCGCGGCCCGTCAAGCAGAAGGTCAGAAAGCAAGCTTTGGAACGGCAAGAGTTCATCACAGAGGAGATCCGGAAACGGCAGGTTTGGTGAGAGGAGTGCTCCATCGAACGTGGCTGGCCAATCCAGTGGTAGTGCGCAAGGCGAATGGGAAGTGGAGGCTGTGTATTGATTACACAGATATCAATAAGGCTTGTCCCAAAGACCCTTTCCCGTTGCCACGCATCGACCAGATTGTTGACTCCACGGCTGGGTGTGATCTGTTGTCATTCCTCGATGCCTACTCCGGCTACCACCAGATCTTCATGACGAGAGAAGACGAAGAGAAGATAGCATTCATCACCCCATGTGGTACGTATTGTTTTCTACGGATGCCTTCGGGTTGAAGAGTGCTGGATCAACGTTTGCAAGGGCGGTCCAGATTGGTTTTGCACCCCAGCTCCATAGAAATATGGAAGCTTATATGGATGATATAGTGGTCAAAACCAAGAACAGGGCAACCCTCATACCGGATTTACAAGAAACATTTGCAAACCTACGCAAGATCAATCTCAAGCTAAACCCTGAGAAGTGCGTCTTTGTTGTCCCGTCCGGCAAGCTTCTCGGGTTCTTTGTGTCACAGCGCGGGATAGAGGCCAATCCAGACAAGATCAAAGCTAATAGAGCAGATTCAAGCAACCCAAGCGAGTCAAGGATGTGCGTCGGCTTGCTGGTTGCGTTGCCGCCATCGTCGGCTTGCTGGTTGCGTTGCCACCATGAGTAGGTTCATTTCCAAGTCCGCCGAGCGCGCCCTTCCCTTTTTCAAGATTTTGAAAAAAGCGGGCCCGATGGAGTGGACGCTAGAAGCTGAAGCAGCATTGCAAGATTTGAAGAGGTACCTCTCCTCAGCGCCAATACTAGTTGCGCCTAAGCCACAGGAACCTTTGCTGCTATACTTGGCGGCAACGAACCAGGTGGTCAGCGCCGCGCTAGTGGCGTAGAGAGAAATTGATGACAAGGTAATAGCAGCGACAGAGCCCGATGCCATCGATGCAAAGACGACACAACCAGTTGGAATGCTGCCGAGGAAGAAAATGATGCAGCACCCGGTCTACTTTGTTAGTTCCCTCCTACAGGGGGCTAGATCAAGGTACTCCGGTGTGCAGAAACTGCTCTTCGGCCTTCTTATGGCCTCGAGGAAGCTGCGTCACTACTTCCAGGTGCACGAAATCACTCTCGTCACTCGCCTCCCTCTACAACGGATATTGCACAATCCAGACACAACTGGAAGAATCGTAGAGTGGGCACTGGAACTGTCCAGCTTTGGCCTCAAGTTTGAGAGTACCTCGATGATTCAAAGCCGAGTCCTGGCGGAGTTCGTTGTAGAATGGACCGCGACGCCTGACGAAGAAGCCCAAGAGACTGCTCCCCCAGGCAAGGAGGCAAGTTGCGACTGGATCATGTACTTTGATGGAGCTTTCTCCTTACAGGGCGCCGGGGCTGGCGTACTTCTTGTCGCGCCCACCGGAGAGCACCTCAAGTACGTGGTCCAGATGCACTTCCCCAGGGAGGCGTCAACAAATAATACGGCTGAGTACAAAGGGCTTCTTGCTGGTCTTAGGATCGCAGCGGACCTCGGAATCAAGAAACTTGTCGTCAGGGGCGACTCGCAACTTGTCGTCAAGCAAGTCAACAAGCATTACCGGAGCCCGTTGATGAAGGCCTACGTCGATGAAGTGAGAAAGTTGGAAGAGCGTTTTGACGGTATACAGGCAGAACACGTTCCCCGTGCGGAGAATGACATCGCCGATTACCTGTCAAAACGCGCAGCCCTTAAGCTACTTGTGGAACCAGGTACCTTTGTGCTTTAGCTAACTCAGCCATCCATTGATCCATCAACAGAGCAGAACAAAAGGAGGAAATCAGGGCCCGGCAAGTACTTTCCCGCCGAGCTCCCCGGAGCCGCCGGCAAGAATGTTGCCGGAGACACTGAGCCCGCCACAGGACGGCTAGCTCCGGTGGGGCACCAAGCTCTTGCCGTGGAGACAGCCGCTCCTATAGCGGAGGAAATGCCTTTGGTCCTCGCCGTCGAGCCTCGGGCTCCAGCGTGGGCACAGCACACCGTCCGGTTCCTCCAAACAGGGGAACTTCCTGAGGAGCAGGAATAAGCGGGAAAAGTAGCCCGTCGGTCTGCTATGTACCAGTTCGTCGGTGACGTTCTGTACAGGAAGAGGCCGAACGGTGTGAAATTGAAGTGTATCCCTCGAGAGGAAGGACTGGGGCTGTTGGCAGAGATACATGGAGGCATATGTGGATCCCACATAGGGTCGAGGGCCCTTGCCGGCAAGGCATTTCGGCAAGGCTTCTTCTGGCCCACTGCCTTCCAGGATGCAACGACACTGGTCACCAGGTGTGACGTGTGTCAGTTCCATTCAAAGAAGCTTCATCAGCCAGCTCAAGCCCTCCAGACCATTCCTCTCTCCTGGCCCTTCTCGGTCTGGGGGCTCGACATACTGGGTCCTTTCCTCCGCGCTGTCGGGGGCTTTGAGTACTTGTACGTCGCAATCGACAAGTTCACAAAGTGGCCAGAGGTGGAAGCAGTGAGGAAGGTCACAGCTCAGTCAGCCGTCAAGTTCTTCAAGGGACTAGTGTGCTGTTTTGGTGTACCCAACAGGGTCATCACCGACAACGACACGCAGTTCACAAGCCACACCTTCATGCAATATACCCAAGACCTCGGCAGCAAAGTCTGTTTCGCTTCAGTTGCTCACCCACAAAGCAATGGTCAAGCTGAGAGGGAAAATGCTGAAGTGCTGCGAGGCCTAAGGACAAAGACCTTTGACAGGCTGCACAAGAGTGGAAGGCGCTGGATTGATGAGTTGCCGACGGTTCTTTGGTCGATTAGAACGACGCCAAATCGAGCCACCGGCCAGACACACTTTGCCCTGGTATACGGGGCAGAAGCAGTTCTCCCCACTGAACTCATATATAGGTCACCTCGAGTGCTCGCTTATGATGAGCTTGAGCAAGCGAAACTGCGGCAAGATGACGCAACGCTCCTTGAGGAAGATCGCCTTCGGGCGGCTGTGAGAGCAGCACGCTACCAGCAAGCCTTGCGCCGCTACCATAGCCGCAAGGTCCATGCCCGAAGCTTTGAGGAAGGCGACCTTGTTCTTCGGCGCGTTCAATCGGCCAAGAATACCAACAAGTTGACGCGAAAGTGGGAAGGCCCTTATCGGGTAATACGAGTCACCAGGCCTGGCGCAGTCCGCCTGGAGACCGAAGATGCCATTCCGGTGAGCAACTCCTAGTACATTGAGCATCTTCGCAAGTTTTACCCATAAGGCGCGGCTTGCCGGGCCCCCCGGCAAGCCACCTTTTGTACAAGCCTTGCCGGCAAGGCATGTAACCCTGAGCATACCCTGAGCATAAATAAATGAAGCGCTGGCACCCTAAGTTATAGCATGCATGCTAGGTCGAGTCTCGTCCTTGGTTAGGGTTGATAGTTGTCGGATTTCGGGTTCCGGCAGACCCTTGAGGTTCGAACTCTGGGGTGCGCGCGGAGATTACGCCCTCTACCTCTCCGTCTCGCAAAGATCTAAACTACTAAAAGAACAACACAAGAGACACAGAGTTTATACTGGTTCGGGCCACCGATGTGGTGTAATACCCTACACAAGTGTGGTGTGGTGGATTGCCTCTTGGGCTGATGATGATGAACAATACAAGGAAGAACAGCCTCGCGAGGGTCTGTTCTTGGCCTGGGGGATAAACTGCTAGGAGGATTTCAGCCGCCCTTCTCTCTCTCTCTCTCTCTCTCTCTCTCTCTCTCTCTCTCTCTCTTTTACTGATTCAATTGCTAGATGCCTAGATTCTGGATTGCGCGGTTGCTCCCGTCCTCTACCCTGGGGGTGGCTTGTCCTATTTATAGGCAAAGGCCCTGGGCCTCTTCCCAAATATTGAGCGGGAAGGGCGCCAACAATTGGCCAATTTGAAGGGGAACATCCGGTACACTTATCCTGACTAAAGTTGGTCCTCGCCTGCCAAAGACTCTGGTGATGACGCTGGCTTGGGCTCCACAGTGACTTCCTCCTTGTCGCGGAGCTGGTCTTGGTCTCGTTGCACCGAAATGGATGCCTTTACTTGATCCTCTCGCCTGCGCTTGCCCCCTTTGCACCAAAGAGGAAAGGGAGGACACTGCGCGGCTGGCGCCCGCCTGGCGCCATTGGTCGTCATGGCTTGCGTCATGGGCACCTCGTGAGGTACCCCGTCTTGGCCTCTCCGCCTCCTCGTGAGCCAGCCTGATGAGGCTGTGCCTGAGGAAGCTCCGCGTCGTCCGCCCCGCGAGGCTTGGCCCCTCGCGAGGGTCTTGGGTCTTGCGTCGATGAAGATGGGCCGTGCTGGGCCCCCTTTGAGCCAAGCCGCAGGCCGCAGGCAGGCAAGTCTCGGGACCCCCGTTCCCAGAACGCCGACAGTAGCCCCCGAGCCCAAGGCGCGCCTGGACTTGGCCGTGCTGAAAGGCGAAAGGGCGAGGGCGAAGCGCCGCGGGCCCTAAAAGCCTGCAGCCTCGGGCGCCGCGTGGTGGTTGATTGGACGTGGGCAACACTGTTCCTGTAACGCCCTCGATGCGGCTATGTCTCCCACGTGTCGGAGCACGACTTAGAGGCATAACCGCATTGAAAGCAATGTCGAAAGTGAGGTAATCTTCACACAACCCATGTAATACATAAGGGAAAGAGATACATAGTTGGCTTACAGTCGCCACTTCACACAATACATAAATAAACATCCATCATCCAGATTACCCTCAAGGTCCGACTACGGAACCAAAATGAAAGAAGACTACCCCAAATGCTACACAGATCCCCGATCGTCCCAACTGGGCTCCCCTACTGATCATCCGGAAAAGACACATAGTAACGACCACGTTCCTCGTCGAACTCCCACTTGAGCTCGGATGCGTCATCTGCACTGGCATCGTCGGCACCTGCAACTGTTTTGGTAGAATCTGTGAGTCGCGGGGACTCAGCAATCTCACACCCACGAGATCAAGACTATTTAAGCTTAAAGGTAGGATAGGGTTGTGAGGTGGAGCTGCAGCAAGCGACTAGCATATATGGTGGGTACATTCGCAAAAGAGAGCGAGAAGAGAAGCAAAGCACGGTCGTGAAGCTAGGAGTGATCAAGAAGTGATCCTAGAACAACTTACGTCAAACATAACTCCAACACCGTGTTCACCTTCCGGACTCCGCCGAGAAGAGACCATCACAGTTACACACGCGGTTGATGTGTTTTAATTAAGGTCAACTTCGGGTTTTCTACAACCGGACATCAACAAATTCCCATCTGCCTCATAACCGCGGGCACAGCTTTCGAAAGATAATACCCTGCAGGGGTGTCCCAACTTAGCCCATTATAAGCTCTCACGGTCAACGAAGGATATTCCTTCTACCGGGAAGACCCGATCAACCTCGGAATCCAGGACTACAAGACATTTCGACAATGGTAAAACAATACCAGCAAGACCACCCGACTGTGCCGACAAATCCCGATAGGAGCTGCACATATCTCGTTCTCAGGGCACACCGGATGAGATACGCCACGAGTAAAACCAGCCATCGAGTTTCCCCAAGGTGGCCCCGCAGGCGGCTCGGTTCGGACCAACCCTCGGAGGAGCACTGGCCCGGGGGGGGGGGGGCTAAAATAAAGATGACCCTCGGGCTTGCGAAAACCCGGGGGAAAAAGGCTTAGGTGGCAAATGGTAAAACCAAAGTTGGGCCTTGCTGGAGGAGTCTTATTCAAATCGAACTGTCAAGGGGGTCCCATAAATCACCCAACCGTGTAAGGAACGCAAAATCAAGGAACATAACACCGGTATGACGGAAACTAGGGTGGCAAGAGTGGAACAAAACACCGGGCATAAGGCCGAGCCTTCCACCCTTTACCAAGTATATAGATGCATTAATTAAATAAGAGATATTGTGATATCCCAAAATAATCATGTTCCAACATGGAACAAACTTCATCTTCACCTGCAACTAGCAACGCTATAAGAGGGGCTGAGCAAAGCGGTAACATAGCCAATCAACGGTTTGCTAGGAAAGGATGGTTAGAGGTTTGACATGGCAATATGGGTGGCATGATATAGCAAGTGGTAGGTATCGCAGCATAGGCATAGCAAAAGAGCGAGCATCTAGCAAGCAAAGATAGAAGTGATTTCGAGGGTATGATCATCTTGCCTGCAAGGTTCTCAGCGTTGTCGAAGGCTTGATCCTCGTAAGCGTTCTCAACAGGTTCCTCGTTCACGTACTCGTCTCCCGGCTCTACCCAAAAACAAGAACACAAGCAAAGGAACAACTATCAACCACGATGCAATGCGCAAGCAACATGATGCAAAACATGGCATGATATGCGAGATGTGGTATGCAATGCATATGCGTGCTCTGGAAGGAAAAGATGAACAAGGCATAATCTTGGCAAACCAAGTATGCCATTGCAAAGGTGAGGTGATTTCGGTTGAAATCGATATAAAGATCACCGGAATCGGATGCACGGTTTGCAAATGACAAGCAACAAGCAAACCAAGAATGGCATATTTCTGCGATTAACAGCATGATGCCACTTAGCATGCAACAAGAAATTAAACTACTGCACCCAAACATATCAGGAAAGCATATGGCAGTGATCTACTAAAGATGCTAGACAAAATATGGACACTGAGATATGGCTAAATCACACAATAGCAGGTTCAAACAATCATGGCAAAAGTGCAAAAGATAACAGGTTCACAGACTTGGTGAAATCAACATCATGCCAGAAATTAACATCAGGATGACATGTTTAGAGCAAGGAAACAACATGCTACAAGCACAGGACAAAGCAAAATATGGCATGGCACGAATCTACTCAAAGCATTGAACAAAAGTCCCTTACTGACCATGAGCCAAAAAGGACCAGAAAATATAATAGCACCCATGTCAATTAAGTAAGTTTACGAGCTCGATGCACTCACTACAGAGCATTGCATGATAAACTAAGCATACACCCATCAAGAAGACCTGACATAGAAGCTATACATGGCAAGAACAACATCATAGAATGCAATGATCAACTACAACAAGCTTGGCAAAATCGAATAACATGTAAACAATCTGCCAGGAAACATTTTATAGCAAAAGTAGAGCTCGATTGACTCAAGCTATGGCACTCCATAATTACAAAAAAGGCAAGTATGGATATAGCACATTCATATGTTCAAAACATCCTTACTGATCATGCTCAAAAGAGGCATAGATCTCTCTGAAACAACATGAACACATGGCATAAAAATAACAGCAGGGAATAACTTAGTGAAATTACTAAGTCCCTGAAATCAGCAACATTATGATCCCTAGTTTGCATGCTTGTGCTAGTCACCAAAAAGATCACAAAAATACATGGCTTACACCACTGTAAAGATGTCATGGCATATAACAAAACACATGTAGGACTCCAGTTCATAGGATGCACACATCAATCATGGCGAAAATGACAAAAGTGCAAGTACTGAAACAGATCCAAAACTAACATCACATAGCCCTCTTCTAACAGCATTTAGGGCATCAAGATGAGCTCAAATAAAAATGATGCTATGAGATGAAATGATGTACTCATCGTGGCGAACAATTTGACATATTACACGCACAAAACGGAGCAGTATGCAGCAAGTTATGATGCGATGAACATGCAACAAAATATCTGCAGAAAAAAGACTTGGGGGAATTTCGACCTCCGAGATCTAGGGTTGACCCGGCGCGGAAAACGAGACGGCGGCGCGAGCTCGTCGGAGTTGGTCGGAGATGGCGGATCCGGGCCGGATCTCGCCGGATCCGGCCGGATCCCGGCGCGGGGAGGCGGAGGACGGCGGCGGCGCTGCTCGTCGCGGGCGGCGGCGACGGAGGACGGCGTGGGGCGCGCGGCGGCGGAGGCGCGACGCGGCGTGGCGGCGGAGGCACGAGGCGGCGCGGGCGGAGGTCGGGGGGCGCGCCGGGGTGCGTGGGGAGCGGCTGGGCCACGGGGGCCCTCCCCGGGCTTCGGCGGGCCGCGGGAACGGCGGGGAACTAGGGACCCCCCGGGACACGTGGCGGAGGCGGGTTGGTCCGGCGGAGCGGGCGGACGCGTCCGGCTCCGCCCGGACGTGTCCGGCGGCGCAGAGAGGAGCGGGGCTAGGGTTAGGGGCGGATTTGATCCAGGATTTCGGTGGAGGAGGTGTTTTTATAGGTAGAAGGAGCTAGGAAGCTCCAAATGGAGAGCGGTTTGCGGCCACACGATCGTGATCGAACCACGATGGACATGGGAGTGACTTAGATGCGTTATTGGGCTGATTTGGAGGGGCCTTGGGCGGCAACCCAAAAGAGGATTTCACGGTTACCCGGTTAACCGTTGGAGTATCAAACGACCTCCGAATGACCCGAAACTTGACAGGCGGTCTACCGGTGCTATACCAAGGCCGCTTGACAAACCTCGGTCCATTCCGAGAAAGTATAATACCCGCTCACGGAAAAAGGTAAAAGGGGACGCCGGGGAACATAGGAGCGCCGGATTGCAAAACGGACAACGGGGAAAATGCTCGGATTCATGAAATTAACTCGAATGCGAATGCGATGCACATGATGACATGATATGAAATGCATGGCATGAACAAAATGCAAAAGAAGGAAAACCCAACCACGGAGGGAATATCATATCACATTGCCGAAAATGGCAAGAGTTGGAGTTACAACTATGGCAAGTTACATCCGGGGTGTTACAGTTCCCCCACGCCCCCTTATTTTGCGCCCTGCTTAGCGGACTCGTAGTTGTACACAGCCGCCCCCCCTTCCTGCTGCTCGAGCGTCCTCTGTCCTTCCTTCCCTCGAACGCCAGCTCCTGCTTCCAATCCAATCTCGAATCTTCCCCTCCTTCCCATCGCCATGGCTCCGATGAAGAAGGAGAGAGGGAAGAAACCCATGCCTCCGTCTTGCCCGCCGCCATCGGTGGCCCCTGCCGTCGGCCGGTCGATCATACTCAATTGAGAGTGCCTGGGCAAGGTCAGCTCAGCTCCGGCTACCATCTTCAACGAGTGTGGGAGGACGACGGCCTGGCCTACGTCTCACTTCCCCACTGACAGGATAATCACTGAGGTCCATTATTTTGCTGATGCCCTGTGGGCGGGTCTGGTTCCCCCCTTTTCCGATTTCTTCAAGGCCGTTCTTTCCCATTACCAGATCCATATGATGCATCTGGGTCCTGAATCCATCACCCTTCTTTCAGTCTTTGCTTTCATTTGCAAGGCAATGATGGGCATCCCTCCTTCTGTTGCCTTGCTGCGCCATTTCTTCTCTCTGCGCCTTGTCGACCCCATCCAATGCTCGGCGTGTGTGAAATTCGTCGCTGCGCCTGAAACTGCGGCCTCAGGGATCAACTTAGAGCTTCCTTCGCCTTCGGCTGGGTTCCGCGAGCGGTGGTTGTACGTTGATGTCGGGGTGCCCAGCCCCCTGCTGTCAAAGCCAACCTCGTCTGCTGTCCCTAATTCGGGCTAGGGCCAGGAGACGCTTGAGAGCCCCCGGCTCGCCTTCGTCTGGCGCCGCTTCGGGTTCTAGAAATCGATTGGCGTGACAGTGCCCAAGGTAGTGAAGGAGTTCCTGTTGCGTCGCATTGCCCCTCTCCAACGCCACTCCCGCCGGATGTGGGCCTTCAGTGGGCGTGGTGATCGCATGCGGCTCCAGGAAGAGGACCTGACGCCTGAGGTGCTAAGGACAGTGCTCCTGATCCTGACTGGCGACCCCAACCCGGGTAGCATCCAGCGGGGAGGTGCCCTGCTGTACCTCTGCCAGAACAGGGACGATTTTGTGAAGCAGGTGCCTATCTATGATGAATGGGGGATGCGCCCTGCTGGCCTCTAGGCGTCTCGGGAGAACCCAGTGGTGGCGACTGCTCTTCCAGTCGGCCTAGGCGACTCTTCCTCAAGTGGCGGAGCAGGGAGGCATGAGGCGCCAGAGGCTGAGGGGGCTTCTGATGAGGTGGGAGCGCCGGGTGATGCTCTCGAAGGAGCAGCTCCCGGGACCCGTGTCGCTGAGGCTGAGGGTGGCAAGCAGCTGCTCCCGGCGCCTGGGGCTGAGGCTCCCGAGGCCCCAACCGCGACTTCTAGCGAGGTGATTGGCAGCATGAGTCAGGCAGGCGCCCCTGACGCGGATCGCCTCGACGCTCCGTCTTCGTCGCAGGTTGATCCTTGCGCCCTTCATCTGGAGACGGGCTGGCTCTTGGTCGGGCTTCTGGCGCAGCGCGCCCGGCCGTCGCGAGGGTGCCAGCCCCCAGCCCCTGCCCGGAGGGGGAACGATGATTCGTGGCCCCCAGCGCTTGCTTGGGGCAGATGATGGTGTGGAAGACGTGCTCGAGCGCGCCCGGGAGCGCCGCACTCGCCGCCAAGGATTCCTTCGAAGGGCGACTGACGCGGTGAACCTGCTTGGGGAGGAGCTTGTCGATGAAGACGCGCGCCTGGAGGCCGAGGGCCTGCGCCTGGCTGCAGGGAGGCGCGAACTAGAGGCCGCCATCGCCCTCGCGCGCCATCGGCGTGATCTTGATGATGAACAGGTGAAGGCGTTGCTAGAGGCCTCTCGGGTGGCCCGGTCCCAGGCTGCCGAGGAGGCCCGGGGGGCCGACCGACGGCGAGAGGCGGAGGAGGAGCAGGCTCGGGAGCTCCTGGCCTGGTGCCACTCACTGGAGGAGCAAGTGGAGCTGGGCGAGGCGGCCCTTGCGTCGATGAAGGTGGCCTCTGGCGACCCAGCTGAGCTCCAGAAGCGTGAGGAAGGGTTGGCGCTGGAAGCCGCCGAACGCACCCGCGAGTACGAGCGGCTGGAGACGAGGGAGCGCTTGGTGACGCAGGAGGAGGACGATGCCGCTGCAAGGGAAGCTCGTGTCCTGGAGGAGGTTGGACGTCGGGTGGCGATGGCGCGCCAAGACATCGAGCGCGAGTTTGAAGGGAGACTGGGGTTGATCCGGGTCGAGGCTGAAGGAAGGACCGTAGCCTTGATGGCCAAGCGGGAGGAGGCGACGCGGCTGGCTGACGCTTCTCGGGCCGCCCTTGTGGTAGCGCAAGGGGAGTTAGCCGCCTCCCAGGCCGAGATGCTTCGTCTTCACCAGCGGGTGGAGGAGGCTGAGGCCGTCGCGTGCCAGAACGCGGATGAGATACGCCAGCGGCAGGTCCTGGAGCATGTGCACGGCCCTATGCTCGCCACGCTCCGGGAGAGAGCTACCACGGCCTTGGGCAACATCTGCGAGGCGGCTGTCAGTGAGCCGCACACAATCAACTATGCCGGCAGCCTTCTGTTCTTCACCGCCGTGGTGACGCAGCTGGAGGGGCGGTCGGTCAGGGCCGACAGGTTGGTGGAGGAGAGGAGCCGCGCCCTGCTCGGGCGCGCCTTTTCCCGTGTCTTCAGCCATCTCCGGAACATGGATCCCCACTTCGACTTTGACGCCGCTATCGCCCCAGTCCCCCAGGACATCCAAGACGACATGGCGCACTGGGTGGAAGACAACATGGACGCTCTTGTCAGGGCCTTCGCTTCGGACGACGATGACGCGATCGTGGCTGCCGACGAGGGCGGTGTGGTGAACGGCCCTGACGCCGCTGGTGGCGATGCAGATGGCGATGGCGAGTTCAGCGACGCCAGCAACGGCTCGGGAGGTGCTTCCGAGGAAGCATTGGGGGATTTGTCCGACTGAGTTTATATCGCCCCTGTTTTTTTTTCTTTACCCTGCATGAATAGAACTCAGGTTTTTGGCCTGATGGTCATGAGAGCATTTTGGGAGGGGGAGCCCCTCATGTAAAACCTGTGTTTATTGTACTAGTAGTTGTTATATTGCGCGAGCGCCCGCGCCTGGCGGTTGGCCAGTTTACCTTTGCTTCGTGCAGGCCCTGAGGCAGCCTGTGGGAGGACGTGATGTCTTGGGTGTCCTCTAGTTGAATCTGTAGGACGTGAGAGTGTCGCTGGCCGGGAGCTTCACAGGCGTTGGCCTTCTTCACAGGCTCCAGGCCTTTTCCCAAATGCGATGGCTTCACAGGCATTTGCCTTCTTCACAGGCTCTGGGCCTTTTCATGAACGCGGCGGCCTCACATGCATTCGCCTTCTTCACAGGCTCGGGGCCTTTTCCTAAACGCGAGAGCTTCACAGGCATTCGCCTTCCTCACAGGCTCGGGGCCTTTTACCAAACGCGACAGCTTCACAGGTGTCGGCGTTCAAGGAACGAGGGTCCCCAGACTTGCCTGCCTGCGGCCTGCGGCGTGGCTCGAGTGGGGGCCCAACGTGGCCCATCTTCATCAACACAAGGCTCAAGACCCTCGCGAGGGGCCAAGCCTCGCGAGGCGGACGACACGGCGCTTCCTCCAGCACGGCCTCCTTAGGCTGGCTCGTGAGGAGGCGGAGAGATCAAGGTGGGGTACCTCACGAGGTGCCCATGACGCAAGCCATGACGACCAAAGGTGCCAGGCGGGCGCCGGCCCGCGCAGTGTCCTCCCTTTCCTCTTTGGTGCAAAGGGGGCAAGCGCAAGCGAGAGGATCAAGCAAAGGCACCCATTTCGGTGCAACGAGACCAAGACCAACTCCGCGAAAAGGAGGAAGTCACTGTGGAGCCCAAGCCATCGTCATCACCAGGGCCTTTGGCAGGCGAAGACCAACTTTAGTCAGGATAAGTGTACGAGATGTTCCCCTTCAAATTGGCCAATTGTTGGCGCCGTTCGCGCTCAATATTTGGGAAGAGGCCCAGGGCCTCTGCCTATAAATAGGGCCAGCCACCCCCAGGGTAGGGGCATCGGGAATCAAGCATCTAGAGCAGAGAGAGCATCCAGAGAGAGAGAGAAGGGCGATCGAACTCCCCCTAGCAGTACATCCCCTAGCCAAGAATAGGCCCTCGCGAGGCCGTTCACCTGTACTATTCTTCCTCATCAGCCCAAGAAGCGATCCACCCACCACACTGGAGTAGGGTATTACACCACAATGGTGGCCCGAAACAGTATAAACCCTGTGTCTCATGTGTTGTTCCTGCAGTAGTTTAGATCCTTACGAGACGGAGAGGTAGAGGGTTCGATCTTCGCGCGCACCCCAGAGTTCGAACCTTAAGGGTCTGCCGGAACCCCAGAATCCGATATTCGGCCTGCCAGGTAGGGGTGCACCGGAATCAGTCTTCCACCGCTCCGCTCTCCTCCGACCGTCGCATCCATGTCTGACGCTCGTCGGGCCCGCGTCGAGCGCCGGGCCGCCATCGCTTCCCGCGCCGTCCAGACGGCCCCCGTCGGTGGGCGTCCTCGTCGTTCCCCGTCGCCCGCCGTCAACGCCGCCACCGGCCCGGCGGGGAACGAGCAGCAAGCATCCTCTCAGCACCCGTCCGTGCGGCCGGATGGCCGTACCGCCACTCCGTCGCTCACCCCAGCCGGTTCTTCGTCGCACGCGCTTCGCGCGCCCTTGGAGGCTCGGGCTGCGCTCCTCGCGGCGAACGAGCTCCTGCACTACCGCCCCGTCGACGACGTCTACGAGGAGTGGCTCGACTGCGTCGCCGAGCTCGTCCGCGTCGCAGGGGGCTCTCCCGCGCCTTCCGCACCACTGCGCCGCACTCCGCCCCGCGTGGGCAATGAAGCCCCGGGGGCGTTCCAGCCGCCTGCCTTCCAAGAAGATGTCATGGCCCCAAGGCGCGCAGCTCCTGGACGGAATCCGCTCCGTCATGCGCCAGCCCAGCAGGAACGAAGCTGCCAAGAGGTCCTGCGACCGCAAGAGGCCGCCCGGGCGCTCCGCGCCCTGGCTCGTCGAGACCCCGCTCCAGCTCCGGCATATCAAGACCCCGCGCTGCTCACAGCTGCAGCGCCAGGGGACCCACAAGGCCAAGTTCTCCCTCAACCAAAACCTCCCGCGGCCACCGCAGGCTGCCGCGCCTACACCCCTGAGCTGCGTAGCGTCGCGTGGCCCAGAAAGTTCAAGCAGGACCTGCCTCCTCGCTACGACGGCACAACTGATCCCACGGAGTTCCTCCAGCTCTACGAGCTGGGAATTGAAGCTGCCAGCGGGGACGAGAAGATCATGGCGAACTGGTTCCCCATGGCGCTGAAGGAAGGTGCTCGCACTTGGCTCCTGAACCTGGCCCCAGGCACGATCTCCTCCTGGGACCAGATGCGTACCCGCTTCATCGCCAACTTCCAAGGTACCCGCGACCGGCCTCCCGCCGTGAGTGACATGCGCCACTTCAAGCAGCAACCAGGAGAGACCTTGCAGAAGTACATCCAGCGCTTCAACAGTGCGCGCCTCAAGATCCCCAGGGTGTCTGAAGAAGCTATCATTTCGGCCTTCTCCGATGGCGTGCGCGACGTCAAGATGAAGGAGGAACTGGCGATGCATGAAGACCTCTGCACCTCCCTGGAGCTGTTCAACCTGGCGACCAAGTGCGCCAGAGCTGAGGAGGGACGCCTCTTCCTCCTCGAGCTGCCTGCCGCAGACCCAGAAGAGAAGAAGCCCAAGGCCAAGGACGTGAAGCGCAAGGGGGCTACCGTGCTCGCGGCAGAACCGGACACCAAGCGGGGCAAGGATCTGCCTGAATCCTCCAGGGGTAGCCGGTACTGTGTGTACCACGACCTCCACACCCACAACACCAATGAGTGCCAAGAACTCCGCGCCGTGCGAGAAGGAAGAGTCGGCCGACGCCCTGACCGTGCTGACCGGGGCTACGGCCGAGGAGGAGGAACGAACCCGGGACGCTGGGAACACTGTGGCCCACGTCCAGGCTGGCTTGACCAACCTCTCGAGGACCGCTGGCGTGACCCGCCTCGCGAGGGGGACTAGAGAGATCAGCCTCGTGAGGATCGCCCTCATGGCAACCCAGGCCTGCCGCCGTTGCCGCCTCAGCCAAGAAGGAATGAAGACCGCCACCAAGACGAGGGGGCTGGGGGCTTCCAGGAGCCTCGCGCCATCGCCTGCATCCTGGGCGGAGCTCAAGCCCCAGCCTCTCAACGTATCTTCAAGCAGTTTGCTCGCGAAGTGAATGCAGTCCTCCCCAAGCTCGAAGCAACGCGTCCCCTCAGGTGGTCGGCCTGCACCATCACGTTCAGCTCAGCTGACCAGCTCAAGTGCGCAGCCATAGCCGGAGTCCTCCCAATGCTTTGTTCCCCAGTCATCAGCAACGTTCTGGTCACCAGGACCCTCATCGACGGAGGGGCAGGGCTCAATGTCTTGTCCGTGGACACGTTCAACAGCCTCCAAGTGCCCTATGACCAGCTTCAGCCAACCAAGCCCTTCTCCGGAGTCACCGACGGTTCCACAGTCCTGATCGGGAAGGTCCGCCTCCCAGTCACCTTCGGCACCTACGAAAACTACCGCACCGAGCTCATCGACTTTGACGTCGCCCACATCCGCCTGCCGTACAACGCCATCCTCGGGTACCCGGCGTTGGCCAAGTTCATGGCCGTGACTCACCATGGCTACAACGTCCTCAAGATGCCAGGAAGCGGCGGCGTCATCACGGTTCCATGTCAAGAGAAGGATGCAGTGTGTGCCCTGGAGCGAGCCTTCCAGGCCGCGTCACTAGAAGACCCAGATCGCAGAAGCAGGAGGCTTCCTGAGACCACCCCCAAGAAGAAGAAAACAACGTCAGGCTCAGACCCTTAGGAGGAAGGCCCTTCAAGGCCCGCATCTGCCCAGGGGGACCCTCCTTCAATCGCATAGGGAAAAGCGCCCGGTGCCCTCCTCAGGCAGGGCTCGGGGGCTCTCACCTGGAGGGCCACCGACCTCGCCAAGGTCACGAGGGAGGCGCTGGGGCACCATGTGGAGGCATGTTTCGAAGCACGCTTCCCTCGGAAGGAAGCCAGGGGAGGAAGGTCAGACCAGCAGGAGTTTGTTAGCAAGGCCATTCAAGAACTACAGGAGTCGAGGATCATGAGAGGTTGCCGTCGCCCACCAGCTGTGGCTCCCCATCCAGGCGAGGATGGTGGGCTGCGCGTCTGCGTCGACGTACCAGGGCTCAATCAGATCGCCACGACGGAGCGCCTCTCGCCCTCACAAGTAGGGCGCTGCGAAGGACCACCCCACAGCTATGTTCGCATGCCTTATGGCCTGCCGAGCGTGGCTGCGGCGTACCAGCGCATCGTGAGGAGCATCTTGGAGGCGCAAGAAGGCAGGCGTTCCGCAGCCCTGGCGGAGATGGAGGCTGCTTACGAGGAGCCACCAGTGCCTCCGGAGCCTCCCGAGGCCCCCGGGCCTGGGGGCTCGTGAGGATCAGCTTCCGCGGCCCACCGAGTCCGCTGCACCAATGCCACTGCACCGACGACGTCTTCAGGTGACATCTTTCAAGTTTCATTCTCAGCTGGGAGCGCCCTGCCAGGGTTGCGTCATTCCCAGGCCGCGTGGGTCTGTCCCTGCGGCATGTATCCCTTTTTATCTTCTCAGTCGCTAGCTTGCTTTGCTGGGGGCGCCCCTCGGGCTGCATCATCCCCAGGCCACTCGGGCTAGGCCCAGCGGCATGTATCCCTTCCGCGCTTATTTCCAATTATGCATCATTACTCGATGTTGTCCGCGGCACCTCTTCTTCTTCATGTCGACCACTTGCATGTTAAAGGGGGGTGCTTGAGCATCGCGACTCAGGGCTCTTACTGGCTCTCCAGCCCTCACCCTCTGGCCTTGTCCACGGCATCGCGACCTGGCATACCAGCGACGGCTGAGACAAGCTCGAGGGCCGGGACCCGAGGATGTAGAGTGCCGGCATCTAACTAGATTTTGCAGGGACACATCTCAAGATACGGCCCAGTGCCAGGCGCAACCCGCCTAGAGGTAGGGCCTCGTGAGTCCCGCGCTGGCTCACGGGTGCCTAGATACACCTCACCTAGCTCTACCGTGCCAGCCACGTGTCAGGGCGGGGCTGTACACGCCTCGGGGGCTCCTCCCGGAGGGGAGCCCCCTCCCACGTACCAGTGGAAGCACCATGCTCCGCGCTGGCTGACGACACTGCCGAGGAGCGGCTATGCCTGTACACATACGGAAGCGCTATGCTCCGCGCTGGTGATAAACAACTGAGGGTGGCCTCCGGGCAGCGTTAACCTCAGGGAGCCCCGAGCTCAGTGGCCGGCCTCATCGCAACGCCTCCCCCCGGGAGCGCCGCGCGAGGGGGCTGAGCATGGGGGATACGACTGGGTCACGCCCAGCCGTACGCCCCAGCCAAGCCCCTCGGGCCTGGTTCGTCGCGCATCTCTCCCCGAGCAGAGCCAAGGTATGAAGGCCGTTTGCGCGTCAAGGGGGACTCCTGAGCATCGCGACTCAGGAGCCTAACTGGCTCCGTAGCCCCTCACTCCTTAGTTCCGAAAGGCTATGCTGGGTGAGGTACACGCGGGGTCGGGCTCTGCAGACGAAGAACGGTAGCCCGGCCTGCATTTCGTCTCGCCACCTGCTGTTCGCACATCAAGGGGGACTCGTGAGCATCGCAACTCAGGAGCCTAACTGGCCCCGTAGCCCCTCACTCCTTAGTTCCGAAAGGCTATGCTGGGTGAGGTACGCGCGGGGTCGGGCTCTGCAGACATAGAATGGAAACGCACCTACATCGCGCTTCCCTACTTATTGCCCGTGCCCTAAGGGGGACTCCTGAGCATCGCGACTCAGGAGCCTAATTGATCATGTGGCCCCTCATTCCTTTGGTCCCGTCCTGGTTACCGGTCGGGGCTGATGCTGGGTGAGGCATGCGCGTGGCCGGGCTCTGCCGGCGCAGAGCATAAGCAAGTATGGAAGAGGAACATAAAATTCAAGGATCTTAAAAGCGAATATTCCACCCATAATGTCGCCTTGGTTCCAAACGCAAATTTAAATGCCTCCTCGAGGCGTCGTGCATGTGCAGGAATCGAAAGAAGAACAGGAACGATAGCAGAGTCACTTGTCGGCAGCGGAGTCGCGTGGAGTGGCTTCACCTTGTGGGCTAGTAGAGCCGGCAGCACCTCGCTTCGGCTTGGTGCTGAAGGCCCGGAAATTCCCCAGCAGCGCCTCCGCGCGCCCCTTCACGGCCTCGACAGCAGCAGCGGCGCCCTCGCCGCTCACCGGCTCGAGCAGGCTGTCAAGGTCGGCGCTGGGGTCGCGAAGGTAGACATGGGTGAAGACCCGCGTCAGCGTGGCGGAAGACAGGACGCGCGCCTCGGCTTCGACCGTGGGGACGAGTCCGAGGGCAACATCTCCAAGAGCCTTCACCAAGAAGGGAAGTAGTTTGGCAGGGCCGTCCCCATCGCCAGCCAGCGGGCAATCCTCGGCAAGGACCCGGGCCTTGGCGTCCATCTCGGCCTTCGTCGTCTCCAGCTCCTTCTCCAGCGCACCTAGGTGGCTGCGGTGCTTCTTGAGCTTCGCCTCCCGGTTCTCGAGCGCCGCCTCGCGAGCCTTCACCTCCTTCTCCTGCTCTTGGCGAAGGCGGGTCTCCTCTGCAAGCTGACCACGCAGGCCTTGCAACTCGTCCTCCAGCTCCTTCCAGCGGCCGCGGGTTCCAACCGCCTCTCCCAGGGCCGCGTCACGGGCAGCCTTCGCCTTGAGGGTAGCCTCCTTCTCCTCGTCACAGGCCGTCGAGGCCTGAACCAGCGCTGCCCGAATCGAGGCGTCAGAGCGAATCCACCCCGAGGCCAGCTCCAGGCGCCCAAGCCGTCGTCATCACCAGAGCCTTTGGCAGGCGAAGACCAACTTTAGTCAAGATAAGTGTACCAGATGTTCCCCTTCAAATTGGCCAATTGTTGGCGCCCTTCCCGCTCAATATTTGGGAAGAGGCCCAGGGCCTTTGCCTACAAATAGGGCCAGCCACCCCCAGGGTAGGGGCATCGGGAATCAAGCATCTAGAGCAGAGAGAGCATCCAGAGAGAGAGAGAAGGGCGATCGAACTCCCCCTAGCAGTTCATCCCCTAGCCAAGAATAGGCCCTCGCGAGGCCGTTCACCTGTACTGTTCTTCCTCATCAGCGTAAGAAGCAATCCACCCACCACACTGGACTAGGGTATTACACCACAATGGTGGCCCGAACCAGTATAAACCCTGTGTCTCATGTGTTGTTCCTGCAGTAGTTTAGATCCTTACGAGACGGAGAGGTAGAGGGTTCGATCTTCGCGTGCACCCCAGAGTTCGAACCTTAAGGGTCTGCCGGAACCCCAGAATCCGACAACAGGCAGTCGCCTTCTTCACAGGCTCCGGGCCTTTTCCCCAACGCGACAGCTTCACAGGCACTCGCCTTCTTCACAGGCTACAGGCCTTTTCCCAAACGCGACAGCTTCACAGGCAGTCGCCTTCTTCACAGACTCTGGGCCTTTTCCTAAACGCGACAGCTTCACAGGCAGTCACCTTCTTCACAGGCTCTGGGCCTTTTACTAAACGCGACAACTTCACAGGCAGTCGCCTTCTTCACAGGCTGTGGGCCTTTTCCTAAACGGACAATCTCCGCAGGCACCGGAAAATCCTCCTGAGAGGGAGCGACAGCGGCAGTTTGGGTTGCGCACGAGCTAGGCCTGACCCGACTCGCGAGGGGCTCGCGAGGGGAGGCAGCTGTGGTGAAGTGGTAACCAGAACGCGAGGGGAGGCAGCTGTGGAGACTAAGCACCCCTTCCCCGAACACACGCAAATCTCAAATTCGAATCCAACTTAAATGCAGCGGGGGAAAAGTTACAACCAAAGGAAAAGGCAATGAAAGCAGACAAAAGGCCGCGTCCGGCACCTAATCTAGTCTTGGACGTCTTCTCACCAGTGCGGAGCTAAGTGCTGTCCACTGGGCGTGGGAGGGAGCCCCAGGGCCTGAGGCCGGCACCCCTGAGACTCCGGGGCATGTACAACCCCACTCATTATTATGTGAGAGTGTCACGAGGCGGCGAGCTTCACAGGCACTGGGCCTTCTTCACAGGTACCGGCCTTGCTTCATATTGCCAGACGAGGGCCCCGCCTTGTGCCACACTCTAGTGCCACCAACGATGACGGGAAACCAGGACGCCGCCGGTGGGGTAGAGCGGTCGCCAGCGGTTCCCCCGACGACCACGGGTCCTCCGCCAGGGGCAGGCCCTTAGGCAGCTCCCCAGTGGAGGGCCTACCTCCTGAGAACGCCTTGCTCCGTACGCCGCGGTGGTGATGTCGGATCTCTGCCCCTCTCCTGCAGCCCCCTGCGCCCTCCTCCCGAGGGGTAGGAGACTGTGGGAGTGAGGCAGCTGCTTGCTGTGGCGACCTGCACTTCCTGCGATCCATGATTAGCGTACTCCTGCTCCGGAGAAATTAGCGGTACCTGATAATTGTCGCCCCCAGCGTGGCCGGCGGAACCGTCCCGGGGCTCCTGGAAGAGCTCAGCTTCTGGTGTCTCGTCCCCCTAGCTCGGGCTGAGGAGCGAGCCTCGTTCGCCCTCGTGAGCGTGCCCTTGGTGTATCATGTGGGGAACATATTCTTGTGGCGTCGTCATCCCGAAGGCTACGCCGTAGTGCTCCGTGTGCCATGCAGCTCTACTTGACGTGCCCACCATGGGGTGGGAGCACGGCTGCCCGCTGGGGCCGTGGGCCGCGCCGAGTCCCTCTCCTTCACGCGCCGGGGGCGGGGGTAGCGCTACCGCCGGTCCGGCGCCGACAGCTTCACCGGCGTTGGAGTAGCCTTGGGGCCCGCGCGCGGGGCCCCCGCGCGTGCCGCCTTGGGCTTGAGACGGGAGCTGGACGCAAAAGCGGTGAGCCCCCGAAGAGGCAAAGCCCAGGAGCTCGGCGACCCGCTCTAGCAGCACGTCGCGGCCGCCTTCCAGCAGCCTACACTACAGCAGCTCTCGGGCCACCGTGAGCGCGGCCCTCGAGTTCGCCTGCTCCCGGCGGGTGTACGGTGTCGTGGTCGCGGCGTGATTGGAGGCCCTTGATGCCGATCGCGCTTGCCGCGGTGTGAGGGTCGTTGAAGCCTGTCCGCGTCGCCCGCAGCCCGTAGCGCCCTGCGGACCACGAGCTGCCTGGGGCGCGGAGTCGCCCGAGGCGAGTGGCTCAGCGCGGGCGAGCCACGCCACCCATGGATCTTGGTTGCCCGCCTGGTCGCCGGACATGGTGTTGACGATGCGACGGGACGCGAAGTGGTAGAAGGGTGGATTCCGGCGCACCCCTACCTGGCACGCCAAATGTCGGATTTCGGGTTCCGGCACACCCTTGAGGTTCAAACTCTGGGGTGCGTGCGGAGATTACGCACTCTACCTCTCCGTCTCGCAAAGATCTAAACTACTAAAAGAACAACACAAGGGACACAGAGTTTATACTGGTTCGGGCCACCGATGTCGTGTAATACCCTACTCCAGTGTGGTGTGGTGGATTGCCTCTTGGGCTGATGATGATGAACAATACAAGGAAGAACAGCCTCGCGAGGGTTTGTTCTTGGCCTGGGGGATGAACTGCTAGGAGGAGTTCAGCCGCCCATCTCTCTCTCTCTTTTACTGATTCAATTGCTAGATGCCAAGATTCTGGATTGCGCGGTTGCTCCCGTCCTCTACCCTGGGGGTGGCTAGTCCTATTTATAGGCAAAGGCCATGGGCCTCTTCCCAAATATTGAGCGGGAAGGGCGCCAACAATTGGCCAATTTGAAGGGGAACATCTGGTACACTTATCCTGACAAAAGTTGGTCCTCGCCTACCAAAGGCTCTGGTGATGACGCTGGCTTGGGCTCCATAGTGACTTCCTCCTTGTCGCGGAGCTGGTCCTGGTCTGGTTGCACCGAAATGGATGCCTTTACTTGATCCTCTCACCTGCGCTTCTCCCCTTTGCACCAAAGAGGAAAGGGAGGTCACTGCGCGGCTGGCGCCCGCCTGGCGCCCTTGGTCGTCATGGCTTGCGTCATGGGCACCTCGTGAGGTACCCCGCCTTGACCTCTCCGCCTCCTCGTGAGCCAGCCTGACGAGGCTGTGCCTGAGGAAGCTCCGCGTCGTCCGCCCTGCGAGGCTTGGCCCCTCTCGAGGGTCTTGGGTCTTGCGTCGATGAAGATGGGCCGTGCTGGGCCCCCTTTGAGCCACGCCGTAGGCCGCAGGCACTCAAGTCTGGGGACCCCCGTTCCCAGAACGCCGACAATAGTGCTTAGCGGCGACTAACCCCTAGCTTAGAGGTCGAGTGTGCGTCTCTTTGTTCTTCTTTTGTCTTCTTTGGTTTGCAGGACACGCAGATACTCTTGCCAAGCCACTTGGAAAGAAAAAAGAACAGACTAGCATTTAGGCCCCGGCGAGCTAGTATTGCCGGGGACTGCAAGAGCAAAGATTTACCCACGGCAAACCAGGATTGCCAGGGGCTGCAGCTTCAGATAAGTTCTTCATCCCTTATCATGCATTCCATTATGGACTGAGGTATGTGAAACCTCGTTTTTCCTTAAGCTACCATGCTCCCCTAACTCTAGGCCCTAGGGCTCGTTCCTGGGACCAAGTTTGGTCGTGGTCGCGGCAGCGAAAGGATGAAACAAGGAGCCTAAACCCACCTCATCCCTGCCTCTGCCAAAGGCGTGAGAAAGGTCAAGCGAGGTGGGGAGACGGCAAGGCCTGTTGCCGGGCGAGAAAATATTTATCTTAGAGATATCAAGGATTTACTCCTTGTCATGGGTTCCACCCGCAAACAAATGACCCGGCAAACATCCCTTTTTCATTAAAAACATCCCGCCCAGGTACAGTCCATATGGAATGGAAAACATGAACAAGGGGATTACAAGTTTTAAATTCAACAAAGGCCCGAAGGCTTACAAACTAAAAAGAGATAAGGTGCCCGTAATCCCTTTCTTGTCCCTCTCCTCAGGAGGCAGGTCAAGGAGGCGAGAAGGGCAAAAGGAGCGCCTAGGCGACCTACGGGTGGCAGAAGACACCAAGAGAACATCTTGGTGGCCGTCCAAAGGCTGGATGGTGATGGCGGCGCCAGAAGCAGAGCTCGAAGACGAGGCGGCAGGACGTCAGTACGCGTCGAAGGCATCGGTGCCCGCGTACTCCGACTTGACGGCCTTGTCGCCCGCCCTCTTCCTCTTCCGCAGCTGTCGGATTTCGGGTTCCGGCAGACCCTTAAGGTTCGAACTCTAGGGTGCGCGCGGAGATTATGCCCTCTACCTCTCCGTCTCGCAAGGATCTAAACTACCAAAAGAACAACACAAAAGACACAGAGTTTATACTAGTTCGGGCCACCGATGTGGTGTAATACCCTACTCCAGTGTGGTGGGTGGATTGCCTCTTGGGCTGATGATGATGAACAGTACAAGCGAGAACAGCCTCGCGAGGGCGTTTTCTAGCTGGGACGATGAACTGCTAGGGGAGTTCAGCCGCCCTTCTCTCTCTCTCTCTCTCTCTCTCTCTCTCTTTGCTCGGATTCTGGATACTCGATGCCCATGCTCCTCGCTTTGCCCTGGGGGTGGCTAGTCCTATTTATAGGCAAAGGCCCTACGCCTCTTCCCAAATATTGAGCGGGAAGGGCGACAACAATCGTCCAATTCGAAGGGGAACATACAGTACACTTATCCTGACTAAAGTTGGTCCTCGCCTGCCAAAGGCCCTGTGGTGACGCTGTCCTGGGCTCCACGATGACCTCCTTCCCACCGTTGGACTGGTCTTGGTCTTGTTGCACCGAAATGGATTCCTTTGCTTGATACTCTCGCCTGCGCTTGCCCCCTTTGCACCAAAGAGGAAAGGGAGGACACTGCGCGGGCTGGCGCCCGCCTGGCACCCTTGGTCATCATGGCTTGCGTCATGGGCACCTCTTGAGGTACCCTGCCTTGATCTCTCCGCCTCCTCGTGAGCTAGCCTGACAAGGCTGCGCCTGAGGAAGCACTGTGTCGTCCACCCCGCGAGGCTTGGCCCCTCGCGAGGGTCTTGGGTCTTGTGTTGATGAAGACGGCCGTGCTGGGCCTCCTTTGAGCCACGCCCCAGGCCGAAGGCAGGCAAGTCTGGGGACCCCCGTTCCCAGAACGCCGACAGTAGCCCCCGAGCCCAAGGCGCGCCCGGACTTGGCCGTGCCGAGAGGCGAAAGGGCAAGAGCGAAGCGTCACGGGCCCTAACAGCCTGCGGCCTTGGGCGACGCGTGGTGGTTGATTGGACGTGGGCGTCTCCGCCTCCGCGCAGGTTAAAGGCGCAGTGTCTGCCCAGGCTTTGCTCTTCTCTTTATCCTGTCGCTGCCTAGATCCCCTTTCTTGCGCCTCTCCTTCCTTCCTCCAAATTCCCATATCTGCTCCCCTCTGACCTTGGAAGACATGGCGCCGCGTCAGCCTCCTGCCGAAGCTTGGTTCTTGCCGGCTCTGGACTCGCCGAATGTGTCGGAGGCGAGCCTTGCCCGGCTGCGCCGGATGGCGGCGGCGTGGGGCATTGACGGGGCGCGGGTGTTCAAGGTCGGCTCCGCCACCCCTGAGGGCCGAGGAAGCACCTTCTACCCTCTCTTCGTAAGCTCCATTACTGCGGCCTGGTGCCACTTTCTCCGAGTTCTTCCTCTCTATCCTCCGCCATTACGACTTGCAAGCTCTGCATCTCCACCCCAACTCCATCCTTCTCCTGGCGATCTTTCACCTACTACTGCGAGGCTCATGTCGGATTCGGGGGTTCCGGTAGACCCTTAAGGTTCGAACTCTAGGGTGCGCGCGGAGATTCCGCCCATTACCTCTCCGTCTCGCAAGGATCTAAACTACAGAAGGAACAGCACAAAGAACACAAAGTTTATACTAGTTCGGGCCACCGTTGTGGTGTAATACCCTACTCTAGCTTGTGGGTGGATGGATTGCCTCTTGGGCTGATGATGATAATGATCAGTACAAAGGAGAACGGCCTCGCGAGGGCCTGTTCTTGGCTAGGACGATGAACAGCTAGGGAAGTTCAGCCGCCCTTCTCTCTCTCTCTCTCTCTCTCTCTCTCTCTCTCTCTCTCTCTCTCTCTTGCTCTATGATTGCTCTGAATACTCTCGATCATCCCCCCCTCTACCCTGGGGGTGGCTGGTCCTATTTATAGGCAAAGGCCCTGGGCCTCTTCCCAAATATTGTGCGGGAAGGGCGCCAACAATTGGCCAATTTGAAGGGGAACATCTGGTACACTTATCCTGACCAAAGTTGGTCCTCGCCTGCCAAAGGCCCTATGGTGACACCGCTCTGGCTCCACGATGAGCTCATTCCCACCGTTGGACTGGTCTTGGTCTCGTTGCACCGAAATGGATGCCTTTGCTTGATCCTCTCGCCTGCGCTTGCCCCCTTTGCACCAAAGAGGAAAGGGAGGACACTATGCGGTCTGGCGCCCGCCTGGCACCCTTGGTCGTCATGGCTTGCGTCATGGGCACCTCGCTAGGTACCCTGCCTTGATCGCTCTGCCTCCTCATGAGCCAGCCTGAGGAGGCCGCGCCTGAGGAAGCGCTACGTCGTCCTCCCCGCGAGGCTTGGCCCCTCGTGAGGGTCTTGAGTCTCGTGTTGATGAAGGTGGGCCGTATTGGGCCTCCTTTGAGCCACGCCACGGGCCGCAGGCAGGCAAGTCTGGGGAACCCCGTTCCTAGAACGCCGACAGTAGCCCTCGGGCCCAAGGCGGGCATGGGCTTGGCCGGGCCGAGAGGCGAAAGGGCAAGGGCGAAGCACCGCGGGCCCTAACAGCCTGCGGCCTCGGGCGCCGTGTGGTGGTTGATTGAACGTGGGCGGTATTGTTTGCCCACGGTCCCTTATTTTGCGCCGCGCTAGGTTGCCCCACGGTTGTACACATCCGCCCCTCTTCCTGTTGCTCGATTGTCCCCTGTTCTTCCTTCCTTCGAACTCTGACTCCTGCCTCTCATCCCATCTCACATCTTCTCTCTACCGTCCTCAACCATGGCTCCGACAAAGAAAGAGAAAGGGAAGAAGCATGTGCTCCCATCTCATCCGCTGCCGTCGGCGGCCCCCACCGTTGGCTAGTCAATCATACTCAATCTGGAGTGCCTGGATAAGCTCAGCCCGGCCTTGGCCACTATTTTCAACGAGTGTGGGAGGACGACGGCCTGGCCTACATCTCACCTCCCCTCCAACAGGATAATCACCGAGGTTCATTACTTTGCTAACGCCTTCTGGGCGGGTCTGGTTCCCCCCTTCTCTGATTTCTTCAACGTCGTCCTCACCCATTACCAGATCCACATGATGCATCTGGGCCCTGAATCCATCACCCTCCTTTCAGTCTTTGCTTTTGTCTGTGAGGCGCCGATGGGCATCCCTCCTTCCGTTGCCCTGCTGCGCCACTTCTTCTCCCTGCGTCTTGCCGACCCCGCTCAATGCTCGGCATGCGTGAGCTTCGTCGCTGCGCCTGAGACTGCAGCTTCTGGTATTGACTTGAAGCTCCCCACACCTTCAGCTGGGTTCCATGAGCGGTGGTTGTACGTCGATGTCGGGGTGCCCAGCCCCCTGCTGGTGAAGCCAACTTCGCCTGCTGTACCCAACTCTGGCTGGGGCCAGGAGACGCTCGAGAGCCCCCGGCTCGCCTTCGTCTGGCGCCGCTTTACGTTCTTGAAAACGCTTGGCGTGACGGCGCCCAAGGTGGTGAAGGAATTTCTGTTGCGCCGCATTGCCCCTCTCCAGCGCCATTCTCGCCGGATGTGGGCCTTCAGCGGACATGGTGATCACATGAGGCTTCAGGAGGAAGACCTGACGCCTGGAGTGCTAAGGACAGTGCTCTTGGTCCTGACCGGCGACCCCAACCCGGGCAGCATCCAGCGAGGAGGGGCCCTGCTGTACCTCTGTCAGAACAGGGATGATTTCGTGAGGCAGATGCCCCCTTTCGACAAGTGGGGGCTACGCCCTGCCGGCTTCCAAGGGCCTCGCGAGAACCCTGTGGTGGTGACCGCCCTTCCGGTCGGCTTAGGCGAATCCTCCTCAAGTGGTGGAGCAGGGAGGCCGAAGACAGCGAGGCCCGAGAAAGCTCCTGATAAGGTGACTGCAACTGGCGGTGCTCTCGAGGGGGCAGCTCCTGAGGCCCGTGCTACCGAGGCCGTTGGTGTGGCGCAGCCGCCTCCGATGCCCGGGGCCGTGGCTCTCGAGGCCCTGGCTGCGTCTTCTGCCGAGGTGTCCGGCAGCACGCGCCAGGCCGGTGCCCCTGACGCGGATAGCGCTCCTGCTTTGCCTTCACCGCGGGTTAATCCTTGCGCCCTTCTTCTGGGCCACTTTCGTGTGGTCTTTGAGGCCCTTCGGAGGAAAAAGGGAGGCCCTAGGTGACGACTCCCCTTGTCGCTTGCTGAAGCGCCGGAAGTACTTCGCCACCGACGAGTAAGCCTCCTCCTTTTCCGGCTCCTGATCCCCTTGTTATGTCTACTGATTCTTGCTCTGCAAGCCCCTTCCTGACGAGGTCGTGGAGGTCGCCGAGGTGCCGCCTCCTTTGGCTCCACCTCCCCCATCGCCCCTGGACGTCCCGAGCAGCACGGCTCTTGTGGTGAGGACGAACGAGGGGGCGGACCGTCCTGACGTGCCCCGCAGCCCTTCTCTTCCTGCGATCTTCCTTCATGGGCCCTCTCTTGGCGTGGCCAGCCTGCCGTGGGCTTCTCATCTAGACGCGGGCTGCGACTGGCTGAGGCGCCCCCGCGCCCTTCGCCTGGAGACATGCCGGCCCCAGGCCGAACTTCTGGCGCGGTGTGCCTGGCCGTCGTGGGGGCGCCAGCCCCCAGCCCCCTGGCCGGAGAGGGAGCGATGATTCGTGCCTCCAGCCGCTTGCCTAGGGTAGACGATGGTGTGGGAGATGTGCTCGAGCGTGCATGGGAGCGCCGCGCTCGCCGCCGCGAATTCCTTCGAAGGGCGAGCAGCGCGGTGGACCTGCTTGAGGATGAGCTCGCTGATGAAGACGCGTTCCTGGAGGTCGAGGGCATGTGCCTTGCCGCGGAGAGGCATGAGCTGGAGGCCGCCGTCGCCCTCGCACGCCGCCAGCGCGACCTCGGGGACAAAGAAGCAAAGGCGTCACTGGAGGCCTCCCGGGTGGCCCGATCCCAGGCCGCTGAAGAGGCCCTGGAGGCCGACCGACAGCGAGAGGCGGCGGAGGAGCGGGCTCGGGAGCTCCTGGCCCGATGCCACTTGCTGGAGGAGCAAGTGGAACTGCGCGAGGCGGCCCTTGCGTCGATGAGGGTGGCCTCTGGCGACCCAGCCGGACTCCAGAGACGTGAAGAGGCGCTGACGCTGGAGGCCGCCGAACGTACCCGTGAGTACGAGCGGCTGGAGACGAGGGAGCGCCTGGTGACGCAGGCGGAAGATGAAGTTGCTGTTCGGGAGGCGCATGTCTTGGAGGAGGTCGGTCGCCGGGTGGCGACAGCGCGCCAAGGCCTCGAGCGTGAGTTCGAGAGGAAGCTGGAGTTGATCCGGGTTGAAGCTCAGGGGAGAACCGCAGCCCTGAGGGCCCAACGGGACGAAGCGACGCGGCGAGCCGACGCCTCCCGGGCCGCCCTTGAGGCAGCGCAAAAGGAGTCGGCTGCTCTCCAGGCCGAGGTGCTCCGCCTTCGTCAGCAGGTGGAAGAGGCCGAGGCTGTCAAGCGTCAGAACGCCGATCAGATACGCCAGCGGCAGGTCCTGGAGCACATGCATGGCTCCATGCTGGCTACGCTCAGGGAGAGGGCCAACGCAGCCTTGGGCAATGTCTGCGAGGAGGCTGTCGGCGAGACGCATCCGGTCAACTATGCTGGCAACCTGCAGTTCTTCACTGCCGTGGTGACGCAGCTGGATGCGCGGTCGACCAGGGCCGACAGGTTGGTGGAGGAGAGGAGTCGTGCCCTGCTTGGGCGCGTGTCGGATCACGGGTTCCGGCAGACCCTTAAGGTTCGAACTCTGTGGTGCGCGCGGAGGTCGCGCGCTCTACCTCTCCGTCTCATAAGGATCTAACTACTAGAAGAACAACACAAGAGACACAGGGTTTATACTGGTTCGGGCTACCATTGTGGTCTAATAACCTACTCCAGTGTGGTGGGTGGATTGCCTCTTGGGCTGATGACGAAGAACAATACAAGGAAGAACAGCCTCGCGAGGGTCTGTTATTGGCTAGGGGATGAACTGCTAGGGGGAGTTCGATCGCCCTTCTCTTTCTCTCTGTATGCCTCTAGATACTCAATCAGCTCTCTGGATGCTGAATCGGATCAGATTGCCTCTACCCTGGAGGTGGCTAGTCCTATTTATAGGCAAAGGCCCTGGGCCTCTTCCCAAATATTGAGCGGGAAGGGCACCAACAATTGGCCAATTTGAAGGGGAACATCTGGTACACTTATCCTGACTAAAGTTGGTCTTCGCCTGCCAAAGGCCCTGTGGTGACGCCGTCCTGGGCTCCATGGTGACCTCCTTCCCACCGTTGGACTGGTCTTGGTCTCGTTGCACCGACATGGGTGCCTTTGCTTGATCCTCTCGCCTGCGCTTGCCCCCTTTGCACCAAAGTGGAAAGGGAGACGCTGCGCGGGCTGGCGCCCGCCTGGCACCCTTGGTCGTCATGGCTTGCGTCATGGGCACCTCGTGAGGTACCCGCCTTGATCTCTCCGCCTCCTCGCGAGCCAGCCTAAGGAGGCCGTGCTTGAGGAAGCGCCGTATCGTCCGCCTCGCGAGGGTCTTGAGCCTTGTGTTGATGAAGATGGCCCATGCTGGGCCCCCACGCCGCAGGCCGCAGGCCGCAGGCAGGCAAGTCTGGGGACCCCCGTTCCCAGAACGCCGAGAGTAGCCCCCGGGCCCAAGGCGCGCATGGACATAGCCGTGCCGAGAGGCGAAAGGGCAAGGGCGAAGCGCCGCGGGCCCTAACAGCCTACGGCCTTGGGCGCCGCGTGGCGGTTGATTGGACGTAGGCGCTTTTGCAACTGCGCAAGTTATTAAAGGTGTGGCATCCGCTCGGGCTTTGTTCTTCTCCTTCTTCATCCGCTGCTCAGATCCCCTTTCTTGCGCTTCTCCTCCCTTCCTCCAAGCTTCCAGATCTGCTCCACCCGTTTGACCTAGGTAGCCATGGCGCCTCGCCGGGCCCCGGCCGAAGCTTGGTTCTCGCCTGCTTTGGATTCGCCCAATGTGTTGAAGGCGAGCCTCGCCCTACTGCACCAGATGGCTGTGGCGCAGGGCATTGATGGGGCGCAGATGTTCAAGGTCGGCTCCGATGCCCCTGAAGGCCAAGGGAGCACCTTCTATCCTTTCTTCATGAGCTCCATTACAGCGGGCCTGGTGCCTCCTTTCTCTGAGTTCTTCCTCGCCGTCCTCCGCCATTACAACTTGCAAGCTTTGCATCTCCACCCCAACTCCGTCCTTCTCCTGGCGATCTTCGCCTACTACTGCGAGGCGCATGTGGGGGTGCAGCCTTCAGTGGCCTTGCTGCGCCACTACTTCTACCTCCGGACCTCCAAACGTTCCCCTTCTGTGTGCGCGGGCTTCGTCGCTTACGGCAGCTCCATGGCCATCTTGAATCTAGGGAAGAGGATCGAGGGCTTCCGGAGCAAGTGGGTATTGGTTGACGCCGGGTGCGTCCACCCTTGGTTGGCCCTTCCCATGGAGCCGCCCGTGAGCTCGGAAGACTGGTGCCGAGCGGAGCTCATGGATCCCCGCGCGAAGTCGATGCTGGCGAAGATGGACGCCGATCTGAAGCCAGCCAACATGGCAACGACGAAGCTGACCGGGGCGTCGTTGCTGAGGGTGTTCTTGGAGCACCAGCTGGCTCCGCTTCGGCAGTACTCTCCCCCGATGTGGAGGCCTCACCCGAGCCCCGCAGCCGTGGGCGAAGAGGACGTGACTGCGGTTCTCCAGTCCCTGGTCGGGGGCGAGGCAGCAAGGCTGGAGGGCGTGCCTTCGCCCCTGTTCCTCTGCGACGATTGGGAGCAAGTGGTGAAGTCCATGCCCGTCTTCAACGGGGACGGGCTCGTGCCTGTGGTAGCTCCCGAGGATCTGGTGGACGTGTCTTCTGGCGACTCCAGCGGAGGAGCGGGCGAGGAGGAACGGGAGGGAGGTCCCGACTCCGAGGTGACTGACGGAGAGTCTAGGGCTCCCCCGCTCCAGCGCAAGCCCCGCGCTCTCCGCCTTTCGCTGAGCGATGATGACGATGACGACGACGTGCTAGGCAGCGGGAGCTCACTCCCGGTCCCGAAGAAGGGCAGGACCGGGTTGATTCCCCGCGGGTCCGCCTTGACTCCGGGGCAAACCGCTGACGCGCCTTCTGCTTCCGAGGTCGACCCCTCCAGCCGGCTCTCAGGCTTCAAGTTTGGCAGGAGGCCGCTGGAGCTTTCTGGCGACGACCTGTAAGTGCTTGATCCTTGATCCCTGGTTTCTTGTTCCGCTGACGAGGCTTGATGATTACTTCTCCTGAGCAGGCTGGCGCCCGCGGCGAAGAAGCTGAAGGGAGCTCCTGAGGCCCAGCAGTGGCGACACCTCCACCTGCAGGGGAGGGCGACCGCGACGCACGGGCTTCTCCTGCCCACTCGCCCTTGCGGGGCTTGGCTGATCTGGCTGGGGCTGCAGCTCCCATGGCCCGGTCGACCCCAGAGGTGCCCTTGCCTGGTGCTGCTGCTACGGCTGGGGAGGCGCAGCAGACTCCGTCTCGGGATACTGCAGCCTCGCCGTCGCTACCTTCTCCTCCCGTTCCGCCGGCTGCTGGTTCCGCGACTCCTCCTGCTGCCTTGAAGCGCACTGATGCTTCTCCGCCTTCTTCTTCCATCCTGGAGCGAGCTGTTGCTCTACTGGAGCGGCTGCGGCAGGATCTTCTAGGCGCCGGCCCTCGCCTGGTGGCCGGGCGCCTGGAGCTGGCCTCGGGGTGGATTCGCTCTGACGCCTTGATTCGGGCAGCCCTGGTTGAGGCCTCGACGGCCTGTGACGAGGAGAGGGAGGCTACCCTCGAGGCGAAGGTTGCCCGTGACGCGGCCCTGGGAGAGGCAGTTGGCATCCGCGGCCGCTGCAAGGAGCTGGAGGACAAGTTGCAAAGCCTTCATGATCAGCTTGCAGAGGAGACCCGCCTTCACCAAGAGCAGGAGAAGGGGGTGAAGGCTCACGAGGCGGCGCTCGAGGACCGGGAGGCGAAGCTCAAGAAGCACCGCAGCCACCTAGGTGCGTTGAAGAAGGAGCTGGAGACGACGAAGGCCGAGCTGGATGCCAAGGCCCGGGTCCTTGCCGAGGATCGCGTGGCCTTCGCGGACATGGAGAAGGATGCCCGCGCTTCACTGAAGACGCTTTACGAGAGTGGCCTGGATAGCCCGCTAGCTGGTGACGGGGATGACCCCACCAAACAGCTTCCCTTCTTGGTGAAGGCTCTTGGAGATGTCGCCCTCGGACTCGCCCCCACGGCTGAAGCCGAGGCGCGTGTCCTGTCTTCCTCCGCGCTGACGCGGGTTTTCGCCCATGTCTACCTTCGCGACCCCAGCGCCGACCTTGACAGCCTGCTGGAGCTGGTGAGCAGCGAGGGCGCCGCTGCCGCTGTCGAGGCCGTGAAGGGGCGCGCAGAGGCGCTACTAGGGAAGTTCCGGGCCTTCAGCACCAAGCCGAAGCGAGGAGCTGCCGGCCCTACTACCCCACAAGGCGAAGCCACTCCACGCGACTCTGCTGCCGACAAGTGACTCCGCTATAGCTCTTGTCCTTCTTTCGATTCCTGCACATGCACGACGCCTCGAGGAGGCATTTAAATTTGCGTTTGGTACCAAGGCGACAGTATGGGTTGTAATATTCACTTTTAAGTTCCTTGAATTTTATGTTCCCCTTCCCTACTTGCTTATGTTCTACGTCGGCAGAGCCCGGCCACGTGCATGCCTCACCCAGCATCAGCCCCGACCGGAAACCAGGACGGGACCAAAGGAATGAGGGGCCACGTGACAAGTTAGGCTGCTGAGTCGCGATGCTCAGGAGTCCCCCTTGGCGCACGAACAACAAGTAGGGAAGCGCGATGTAGGTGCGTTTCCCGTTCTACGTCTGCAGAGCCCGACCCCGCGCGTACCTCACCCAGCATAGCCATTCAGAACTAAGGAGTGAGGGGCTACGGAGCCAGTTAGGCTCCTGAGTCGCGATTCTCAGGAGTCCCCCTTGACACGCGAACAGCATGAGATGGAATGTAGGCGGGGCTACCGTTCTACGTCTGCAGAGCCCGACCCCACGCGTACCTCAGCCAGCATAGCCTTTAGGAACTAAGGAGTGAGGGGCTACGGAGCCAGTTAGGCTCCTGAGTCGCGATGCTCAGGAGTCCCCCTTGACGCGCGAACAACATGAGATGGAATGTAGGCGGGGCTACCATTCTACGTCTGCAGAGCCCGACCCCGCGTGTACCTCACCCAGCATAGCCTTTCAGAACTAAGGAGTGAGGGGCTACGGAGCCAGTTAGGCTCCTGAGTCGCGATGCTCCGGAGTCCCCCTTGACGCGCAAACGGCCTTTGTACCTTGGCTCCGCTCGGGGAGAGACGCGCGACGAACCAGGCCCGAGTGGCCTGGCTGGGGCGTACGGCTGGGCGTGATCCAGTCGTAGCCCCCGTGCCTGGCCCCCTCGCGCGGCGCTCCCGGGGGAAGGCGTTGCGATGAGGCCGGCCACTGAGCTCGGGGCTCCCTGAGGTTAATGCGGCCCGGAGGCCACTTTCAGTTGTTTATCACCAGCGCGGAGCATAGCGCTTTCGTATGTGTATGGGCATAGCCGCTCCTCGGTAGTGTCGTCAGCCAGCGCGGAGCATGGTGCTTCCACTGGTACGTGGGAGGGGGCTCCCCTCCGGGAGGAGCCCCCGGGGCGTGTACAGCCCCGCCCTGACACGTGGCTGGCACGGTAGAGCTAGGTGAGGTGTATCTGGGCACCCGTGAGCCAGCGCGGGACTCACGAGGCCCTACCTCTAGGCGGGTTGCGCTTGGCACTGGGCCGTATCTTGAGATGTGTTCCTGCAAAATCTGGTTAGATGCCGGCACTCTACGTCCTCGGGTCCCGGCCCTCGAGCTTGTCTCAGCCGTCACTGGTATGCCAGGTCGCGATGCCGTGGACAAGGCCAGAGGGTGAGGGCTGGAGAGCCTGTAAGAGCCCTAAGTCGCGATGCTCAGGCACCCCCCCTTTAACGTGCAAGTGGTCGACATGAAGAAGAAGAGGTGCCGCGGACGGCATCGAGTAATAAAGCATGATGCATAATTGGGAATAAACGCGGAAGGGATACATGCCGCTGGGCCTAGCCCGAGTGGCCTGGGGATGATGCAGCCCGAGAGGCACCCCCAGCGAAGCAAGCTAGCGACGGAAAAGATAAAAAGGGATACATGCCACAGGGACGGACCCATGCGGCCTGGGAATGACGCAACCCTGGGAGGGCGCTCCCAGCTGGGAATGAAACTTGAAAGATGTCACCTGAAGATGTTGTCGGTGCAGTGGCGTTGGTGTAGCAGACTCGGTGGGCTGCGGAAGCCGATCCTCATGAGCCCCCAGGCCCAGGGGCCTCGGGAGGCTCCGGAGGCACTGGTGGATCCTCGTGAGCAGCCTCCATTGTAACGCCCCGGTTCTGACGCGCCAGGTGTCCGTCAGTTATTCGCCGTCGTTGCCATGTCATGTGCTTGCGTGTTGCACTTTTCCATATCATCATCTGCATTTCATATCATGTCATCATGTGCATCGCATTCGCATACGTGTTCGTTTCATGCATCCGAGCATTTTCCCCGTTGTCCGTTTTGCAATCCGGCGCTCCTATGTTCCCCGGCGTCCCCTTTTACCTTTTTCTGTGAGCGGGTATTAAACCTTCTCGGAATGGACCGAGGTTTGTCAAGCGGCCTTGGTATAGCACCGGTAGACCGCCTGTCAAGTTTCGGGTCATTCGGAGATCGTTTGATACTCCAACGGTTAACCGGGTATCCTCAAAGGCCTCTTTTGGTGCAGCCCAACACCCCTTTCAAAGTGGCCCAAAACCCACCTAAGTCCCTTCCATCCTCTCGGTCGTTCGATCACGATTGCGTGGCCGAAAACCGCACTCCATTTGGAGCTTCCTAGCCCCCTCTACCTATAAATATGTGTCTCTCCCCGAAATTTCGGGCAGATGAACCCTAGCCCCGCTCCCTCTCCGCCGCCGGACACGTCCGTCCACGCCGGACACGTCCGTCCGCGCCGGACATGTCCGCTCTCCATGTCGTTCCGGCCAATCCGGAGGCGACACGTCATCGCGCCGCCGCCCACAGCCTATCCCCCGCCGCCACGTCAGCTCCCCCCGCTCCCTCTCTCTCCTCCGCCGCCGCGGGCCCGCCGGGGCCCGAGCGAGGCCCGCCCGGCCCGAGCCGTCGCCGCCGCGCGCTCGCGGGCGCCCGAGCCGGGGTCCCGAGCTCCCGCTCGACCCGCGCGCCGACCCGCGCGCCGACCCGCGCCGACCCGCGCGCCGACCCGCGCCTCCGCCCATCGCCGTCGTCCGCGCCGCGGGCCGCCACTGCTCCGGCGCCGCGCGCCGCCCCGCGGAGCCCGTCCGCCGCCGCCCGCCACCTCGCTGCTGCGCCGCCACCGCCCGCCGCCTTGCTGCTGCTCCGGCGCCGCGCCTCTCTGCTCCGGCGACCGCGCCGCCCGCCGCCTCTTCCTCCGACGCCGGCGAGCTCCCCGGCGCCAGATCCGCCTCCCCGTGCCCGGATCCCACCGTCTCCCTCCTCTTCGGAGCCTCCTCCGGCGAGTCCGGCTCCGCATCGACTTCCGTGCCCGATCCAGATCTGAACGAGGTTGACCCCGAAATCCTTCTAAGTCCTCAGATTCTTACATTATAATGCCATGTTGAACGCATCATATCTTTGCACCCGTGTGTCCATTTTGGGCGTATAGCATATTAAATTGTTCGCCTCGATGTGTACATCATTTAAACTCATTGCGTCATTTTCATTTGAGCTCATCTTGATTCCCTAAATGCTGTTAGAAGAGGGCAATGTGATGTTAATTTCTGATTCTTATCAGAACATGCACTTTTGTCATTTTTGCCATGATTGATGTGTGCATCCTATGAAGTTGAGTCCTACATATGTTTTGTAATATGCCATGCCATCTTTCCAGATATTTATGCCATGTATTTTTGTGATCTTTGTGGTGACTAGCCCAAGCATGCAAACTAGGGTACTTAATGTTGCTGATTTCAGAGACTTAGTATTTTCACTAAGTCCTTGCCTGCTGTTATTTTTATGCCATGTGTTCATGTTGTTTCAGAGAGGTCTATGCCTCTTTTGAGCATGATCAGTAAGGGTGTTTTGAGCATATGGATTTTCTCTATCAATCCATGCCTTTGTTTGTAATTATGGAGTGCCATAGCTTGAGTCAATAGAGCTCTACTTTTGCTATGAAATGTTACTTTCAGATTGTTTACATGTTATTCGATTTTGCCAAGCTTGTTGTAGTTGATCCGTGCACGATATATTGTTGTTCTTGCCATGTCTAGATTCTATGCCATGTCTTCTTGATGGATGTATGCTTAGTTTATCATGTAATGCTCTGTAGTGAGTGCATCGTGCTCTCGAACATGTCTACTTGTTATCTGTTTTTGACATGTCCAGTTTTCTGCTAAGTCTGAAATCTGTAACGAAACTTGCTTAATTAATATGGGTGTTATTATATTTTCTGATCCTTTTTGGCTTATGGTAAGTAAGGGACTTTTGTTAAGTGCTTTGAGTGGATTCATGCGATGCCTTGCTTTGCTATGTCCTGATCCTTTAGCATGTTGTTTAATTGCTCTAAACATGTCATCCTGATGTTAATTTCTGGCATGTTAGTATTTTCACCAAGTCTGTGAACCTGTTATCTTTTGCACTTTTGGCATGCTTGTTTGAATCTGTTGTGGTGTGATTTAGCCATATCTCAGTGTTCATCTTTTGTCAAGTATCTTGAGTAGATTACTGTCATATGCTCTGTTGACATGTTTGGGTGAAGTAGATTAGTTTCTTGTTGCTTGCTAAGTAGCATCATGTTGTTAATGGCAGATTGTTGTCATTCTTGTTTTGCTTGCCATTTGCAAACCGTGCATCCGTTTCCGGTGATCCTTATATCGATTTCAACCGAAATCATCTCATCTTTCCAGTGGCATATTTGGTTTGCCAATATTATGCCTGGTTCATCTTTTTCCTTCCGAAGCATGCATATGCATTGCATACCACATCTCGCACATCATGCCATGTTTATGTGAGGGTTGTTTACTATGTTGTTTGTTTGTTTCCGGGTTGCTTCTCTCGTTAGCTTCGGTTTCGTTCCGAAGTTGTGAGGATTCGTTCGTCTACGTCTGTTTGTCTTCTTCATGGACTCGTTCTTCTTCCTTGCGGGATTTCAGGCAAGATGACCATACCCTCGAAATCACTTCTATCTTTGCTTGCTAGTTGCTCGCTCTTTTGCTATGTCTATGCTGCGATACCTACCACTTGCTTATCATGCATCCCATATTGTTAAACCAAGCCACTAACCCACCTTGTCCTAGCAAACCGTTGTTTGGCTATGTTACCGCTTTGCTCAGCCCCTCTTATAGTGTTGGTAGTTGCAGGTGAAGATGAAGTTTGTTCCTTTTTGGAACATGGAGATGTTGTTCCTTGTTGGAACATGTTTACTTGTTGGGATATCACAATATATCTTATTTAATTAATGCATCTATATACTTGGTAAAGGGTGGAAGGCTCGGCCTTATGCCTGGTGTTTTGTTCCACTCTTGCCGCCGTAGTTTCTGTCATATCGGTGTTATGTTCCCGGATTTTGCGTCCCTAACCCGGTCGGGTGATTTATGGGACCCCCTTGACAGTTCGCTTTGAATAAGACTCTTCCAGCAAGGCCCAACCTTGGTTTTACCATTTGCCTACCACCTATCCCTTTCCCTTGGGTTTGATCAGCCCGAGGGTCATCTTTATTCAGCCCCCCCGGGCCAATGCTTGTCTAAGTGTTGGTCCGAACTAGAGCCCTTTGCAGCGCCCTCTCAAGGAAACTTGAGACTTGGTTTTAGCTGTACGGACTGTTCATCCGGTGTTGCCCTGAGAACGAGATATGTGCAGCTCCTATCAGGATGTCGGCGCATCGGGCGGCTTTGCTGGACTTGTTTTATTATTGTCGAAATGTCTTGTAGCCGGGATTCCGAGACTGATCGGGTCTTCCCTGGGAGAAGGAATATCCTTCGTTGATCGCGAGAGCTTATCATGGGCTAAGTTGGGACACCCCTGCAGGGTTTGAACTTTCGAAAGCCGTGCCCGCGGTTATGTGGCAGATGGGAATTTGTTAATGTCCGGTTGTAGAAAACCCGAAGTTGATCTTAACTAAAATACACCAACCGCGTGTGTAACCGTGATGGTCTCTTCTCGGCGGGGTCCGGGAAGTGAACACGGTTGTTGGAGTTATGTTTGACGTAAGTAGTTCAGGATCACTTATTGATCATAGTTGTTCGACCGTGCTTTGCCTTCTCTTCTCGCTCTCATTTACGTATGTTAGCCACCATATATGCTAGTCGCTTGCTGCAGCTCCACCTCATACCTTTTACCCCACCTTTAAGCTTAAATGGTCTTGATCTCGCGGGTGTGAGATTGCTGAGTCCCCGTGACTCACAGATACTTCCAAAACCAGTTTGCAGGTGCCGATGAGACCGTGCAGGTGACACACCCGAGCTCAAGGAGGAGCTCGATGAAGATCCTATCCTTTATGTTGTCTCGTTCTAGTCGATCAGTAGTGGAGCCCAGTTGCGGTCGATCGGGGAACTTTGTCGCTTTTGGGGTTTCTTCTTTTATTTTGGCTCCGTAGTCGGGCCCTGATTGTATTTGGTTGATGTAATGCTTTACTCTTGTAATTGTGTGAAGTGGCGATTGTAAGCCAACTATGTATCTCTTTCCCTTATGTATTACATGGGTTGTGTGAAGATTACCTCACTTGCGACATTGCTTTCAATGCGGTTATGCCTCTAAGTCATGCTTCGACACGTGGGAGATATAGCCGCATCGAGGGCGTTACAAGTTGGTATCAGAGCCATCCCCGACCTTAGGAGCCCCCACTGATTGATCGTCTTTAGCGACCGAGTTATGTCTAGAAAAATGTTTTGAGTCATTTAGGAATTATATATCGGAGAGTTTAGGAATTCTTTTTACTTCCCAGTCTCCTCATCGCTCTGGTAAGGCATCCTGACGTAGAGTTTTGACTCTTCTATTCTCAAATTTCACTAAAATTTTTTAAGGATCACGCGGGTATCTTAGAATTGTTCCGATGGTTTTATGATGACAACATTGTCTTGGTTGCCTCCCGTCAGCAGGGGTTTAGTGGATGTGTCCCGGGGAGTTGAGCTCCGAGGTGTTGTCGTCATAATTTTATTGTTGCAGTTCTGGAATACCTGAGATTAGTACGCCGACATCGAAAATCTCTTTTGTATAGTTGTTGGTGAGATAACCCTGATAGCCCAGTACTGAGGCGAGTGCGGGAGTATTGCCATAACTCGTATAACAGATGCTTTTCGATGGTTGAGGTAGACGATTTCCGAAGGTTTCTTGGTGATGTGTTGAAGGATGGATACAGCTGGATCTAGGTATTGATAGTTTGAGTGATATATTTTGTGTCCCCTGTATCCCCAACACCTGATTGCATAACCAGAAAGTTTCGGGAGTTTATAAGTGGGAATTCAATTAGCTCTTATAATAACTTTCCAACAGACACATGATACGATATGGGATCTATCATATGTTTGTTCCGGCTTATTCTGCAAGCCAATCCTTTGTTTTGTTTTATTTGTGGTATTCGAGTTGCTTCAATGTCAAGTGTTGATTCCATACCTTTTCCAAGCGGTGTTCTCATATCCCTATGTGGATACCAATCCTTCATGACAACTGAGAGTGCCATGTCAATCGTTTTTCAACCGGTGTGTCTCTCTTCAAGTGGATCCGATCACTTCATCATTCGCAAGATCAATTATCACTTCTTCTCAACGGTGTTTGTTTCATCCGTCCCAAATTGTCTTTGTTTTTCCCGCCCTCCCACCCTTATTTCTTCAAGGACGCAGATTTCTTGATCAAGTATCCATCTTATTGAGGTGAAGCCTCTCCGTTCTTCTCCTTCATGTTCTTGCCCGGTGCTTCTCATGAAGATGCTAACGGAGCCTCAAGTTTATAATTATTTGTTCTTTTATCTTCCCCGTCGTGTTCAATGCAATCTTTCGATGGTGATCACATCTTTTCCTCGTTGCAATACCTTCTCATACCGGTGCACCTCATAATAATTCACTTCTCGTTATTCATTTGTTCCGGAGTGATGAAGATATCTCAGAAGATTCAAGTTTCCATTCTAAATTAACTCAAGTTCTTTTGAGGATATTATCTCATTCAAGCCATTTAATTCAACCGGTGTAATCTCTCTTTCAAGCAATCGTTCAACGGTGTTTCTTTTGAGTGGGCCCTAACCCACAGGTCTTTTCCCAGGATCTTACCTGACTCTTCTAATCATCCCGAAGCTATTCCCAAATTCTTTTCGATGTTTGACGTAAGAATGATTTACCATCAGTCATATGTCTTTCTCCAAGATCTTTCAAATTCTTTTCATTATTGGTTCAACATTTCTAATTCTCATTCCGGAGTGCTTAAACAATTCATGGTGGTGTTTCTCATCGTCATTCTCAACATTTGAAGACCGAAGAAGATCTTTTCTTTAATCTTGCCCCTTTCTCTTCAAGATTCATTGTTCTAGCTTGTTGCCATCCTCTCATAATTGTTTCGATTGTGAGAATTCTTTTCATACCCATCCGGAGCATTTCATGAGTTGTTTCCATGTCTTTCCTCCGAAGGCCATCATGTCATAGGTATTCATTCTCAGCTTTCAGCTCTCGTTCTCCAAATCTTACCAGTGCATCTTTCAATATTCTCAAATCAGTTCATAATCTCTTCGTTCTCATGTATCTAAATCCTAGCAAGCATCTTCGTTCATTTGCTAATTCTTCCCGGTGATTCGTTCTCTTTTCTTCATTCATTTTCAATTCTTACGGTGGTTCTTTCAAGACTCTTCTTCCTTCGTTTATCATATCAATTCAATCGTTGTTTCAATCCTACCGGTGGTTCGTTGAAGACCTTCCCAAGTTTGTGCTATATCTCTCTTAATCTTTTCTATGAGAATAAGTAGTATGCCAAGTCCATTGCTTGTCATCAATTTAATTGGTGAAGGATGCGCATAACATAATTCTTGTTCTTGTTTCATCCAAGTGTTTAATTCCTCCTTTCGGAGTTTATTCATGATGAATAAATTCTTGATTTCAATTGTTTCACCTTATCTTCCTCGGAGTTCCAAGCTCTCGCAATTATATCACCACGGAGATCCATCTAATCATTGCAAGGCTTCAACCTTATTCTTTTCATCTTTCATTTCATCTGATCATCCTTTTATTACCGGAGTTCTTTATGGAGGCTACATGATGATTCTCAAAGGAGTTAATTCCCTCTCGAAGTGTTCATCGAGATTCTTGTTGGAGGAGTTCAAGTATTCTTTATCCTGCATTCCGAAGTGCAATTCTTTCTATCATTATCTTTTGAGGTGGTGTTATGTCCTTCTTGACAATTTCCATTCATGTTTCATGATTCACATGTCGTCAAGAACGAGGTATTTTAAATCCATCAATCTCTTTGTGGGAGTTATCTTGTGTCATGTTTCACCTAAAGCCTTCCCTAAGGAATGTTGCTATTATGGTGCTTATCAATGATCCAAGTTTTCTCCTCTCTCCTCGGTGAAAGAAATGTTCTTCTCTTCATTGATCTCAAGAAAGAAATTGCTTCCTTTGGTGGTCGGTCGTCACCTCATAATTTTGAGATGTTTTCTATAAGCCCACTACAAACTTATTCTTTTCCGTTGCTAGTTTTTCCAGCAACTCCGTTCTATCCTTCTTTTTAAGGGTGCTTTCCAAGCTCATTCATGGTAGAAGTTGGCATTTCCTTCTCCATTATTTCTTTCTTTCCAATGATTTATCTTCTATTCTTTCTTCCGGAGGCTTTGTGTTGTTACCCTCTTGTCAAATCATTTTGTTTTGTCAGGACCTTGTTCTTTTCTTGCTTATCCATTTAACCGGAGTGTTATGTCTATCGTTCCTCTTTTAACCGGAGTGGTTTCAATGTCTATCTTGTCACGTAAACTCTTCTTTCTCGCCGTATTCCATGTTCCTTGCTCATCTTTTGTAACGGAGCGTTTTCAACTTCGTTCATCTCCGTTGTAGTATCTCTTGCAAGATTCTGCAACCTCTCAAGGTTCTTTGGTTTCACTCTTTTGTCAAAGAAGCAACTTAGTTTTACCTCTTCTCTTTCTCTTCCGTTTTCCCCTCCGGTGCCATTCTAGATCTCGGGACGAGATCCTCTCGTAGTGGTGGAGTGTTGTAACGCCCCGGTTCTGACACGCCAGGTGTCCGTCAGTTCTTCGCCGTTGTTGCCATGTCATGTGCTTGCATGTTGCACTTTGCCATATCATCATCTGCATTTCATATCATGTCATCATGTGCATCGCATTCGCATACGTGTTCGTTTCATGCATCCGAGCATTTTCCCCGTTGTCCGTTTTGCAATCCGGCGCTCCTATGTTCCCCGGTGTCCCCTTTTACCTTTTTCCGTGAGCGGGTATTAAACCTACTCGAAATGGACCGAGGTTTTTCAAGCGGCCTTGGTATAGCACCGGTAGACCGCCTGTCAAGTTTCGGGTCAATCGGAGGTCGTTTGATACTCCAACGGTTAACCGGGTATCCGCAAAGGCCTCTTTTGGTGCAGCCCAACACCCCTTTCAAAGTGGCCCAAAACCCACCTAAGTCCCTTCCATCCTCTCGGTCGTTCGATCACGATCGCGTGGCCGAAAACCGCACTCCATTTGGAGCCTCCTAGCCCTCTCTACCTATAAATATGTGTCTCTCTCCGAAATTTCGGGCAGATGAACCCTAGCCCCGCTCCCTCCCCGCCGCCGGACACGTCCGTCCGCGCCGGACATGTCCGCTCTTCACGTCGCTCCGGCCAATCCGGAGGCGACACGTCATCGCGCCGCCGCCCACAGCCTATCCCCCGCCGCCACGTCAGCTCCCCCCGCTCCCTCTCTCTCCTCCGCCGCCGCGGGCCCGCCGGGGCCCGAGAGAGGCCTGCCCGAGCCGTCGCCGCCGCGTGCTCACGGGCGCCCGAGCCGGGGTCCCGAGCTCCCGCTCGACCCGCGCGCCGACCCGCGCCTCCGCCCAGCGCCGTCGTCCGCGCCGCGGGCCGCCACTGCTCCGGCGCCGCGTGCCGCCCCGCGGAGCCCGTCCGCCGCTGCCCGCCGCCTCGCTGCTGCGCCGCCGCCGCCCGCCGCCTTGCTGCTGCTCCGGCGCCGCGCCTCTCTGCTCCGGCGACCGCGCCGCCCGCCGCCTCTTCCTCCGACGCCGGCGAGCTCCCCGGCGCCGGATCCGCCTCCCCGTGCCCGGATCCCGCCGTCTCCCTCCTCTCCGGCGCCTCCTCCGGCGAGTCCGGCCCCGCATCGACTTCCATGCCCGATCCAGATCTGAACGCATCGACCTCCTCAGATTCTTACATTATCATGCCAAGTTCAACGCATCATATCTTTGCAGCCGTGGCTCCGTTTTGGGCGTATAGCATATTAGATTGTTCGCCTCGATGTGTACATCATTTCAACTCATTGTGTCATTTTCATTTGAGCTCATCTTGACTCTCTAAATGCTGTTATAAGAGGGCTATGTGATGTTAGTTTCTGATTCTTATCAGAACATGCACTTTTGTCATTTTTGCCATGATTGATGTGTGCATCCTATGAAGTTGAGTCCTACATGTGTTTTGTAATATGCCATGCCATCTTTCCAGAGATTTATGCCATGTATTTTTTTGATCTTTGAGGTGACTAGCACAAGCATGCAAACTAGGATACTTAATGTTGCTGATTTCAGAGACTTAGTATTTTCACTAAGTCCTTGCCTGCTGTTATTTTTATGCCATGTGTTCATGTTGTTTCAGAGAGGTCTATGCCTCTTTTGAGCATGATCAGTAAGGGTGTTTTGAGCATATGGATTTTCTCTATCCATCCATGCCTTTGTTTGTAATTATGGAGTGCCATAGCTTGAGTCAATAGAGCTCTACTTTTGCTATGAAATGTTACTTTCAGATTGTTTACATGTTATTCGATTTTGCCAAGCTTGTTGTAGTTGATCCGTGCACGATATATTGTTGTTCTTGCCATGTCTAGATTCTATGCCATGTCTTCTTGATGGATGTATGCTTAGTTTATCATGTAATGCTCTGTAGTGAGTGCATCGTGCTCTCGAACATGTCTACTTGTTATCTGTTTTTGACATGTCCAGTTTTCTGCTAAGTCTGAAATCTGTAACGAAACTTGCTTAATTAATATGGGTGTTATTATATTTTCTGATCCTTTTTGGCTTATGGTAAGTAAGGGACTTTTGTTAAGTGCTTTGAGTGGATTCATGCGATGCCTTGCTTTGCTATGTCCTGATCCTTTAGCATGTTGTTTAATTGCTCTAAACATGTCATCCTGATGTTAATTTCTGGCATGTTAGTATTTTCACCAAGTCTGTGAACCTGTTATCTTTTGCACTTTTGGCATGCTTGTTTGAATCTGTTGTGGTGTGATTTAGCCATATCTCAGTGTTCATCTTTTGTCAAGTATCTTGAGTAGATTACTGTCATATGCTCTGTTGACATGTTTGGGTGAAGTAGATTAGTTTCTTGTTGCTTGCTAAGTAGCATCATGTTGTTAATGGCAGATTGTTGTCATTCTTGTTTTGCTTGCCATTTGCAAACCGTGCATCCGTTTCCGGTGATCCTTATATCGATTTCAACCGAAATCATCTCATCTTTCCAGTGGCATATTTGGTTTGCCAATATTATGCCTGGTTCATCTTTTTCCTTCCGAAGCATGCATATGCATTGCATACCACATCTCGCACATCATGCCATGTTTATGTGAGGGTTGTTTACTATGTTGTTTGTTTGTTTCCGGGTTGCTTCTCTCGTTAGCTTCGGTTTCGTTCCGAAGTTGTGAGGATTCGTTCGTCTACGTCTGTTTGTCTTCTTCATGGACTCGTTCTTCTTCCTTGCGGGATTTCAGGCAAGATGACCATACCCTCGAAATCACTTCTATCTTTGCTTGCTAGTTGCTCGGTCTTTTGCTATGCCTATGCTGTGATACCTACCACTTGCTTATCATGCCTCCCATATTGTTAAACCAAGCCACTAACCCACCTTGTCCTAGCTAACCGTTGTTTGGCTATGTTACCGCTTTGCTCAGCCCCTCTTATAGCGTTGTTAGTTGCACGTGAAGATGAAGTTTGTTCATTTTTGGAACATGGAGATGTTGTTCCTTGTTGGAACATGTTTACTTGTTGGGATATCATAATATATCTTATTTAATTAATGCATCTATATACTTGGTAAAGGGTGGAAGGCTCGGCCTTATGCCTGGTGTTTTGTTCCATTCTTGCCGCCCTAGTTTCCGTCATATCGGTGTTATGTTCCCGGATTTTGCGTCCCTAACGCGGTCGGGTGATTTATGGGACCCCCTTGACAGTTCGCTTTGAATAAGACTCTTCCAGCAAGGCCCAACCTTGGTTTTACCATTTGCCTACGACCTATCCCTTTCCCTTGGGTGTGATCAGCCCAAGGGTCATCTTTATTCAGCCCCCCCCCCCCCCGGGCCAATGCCTGTCTAAGTGTTGGTCCGAACTAGAGCCCTTTGCAGCGCCCTCTCAAGGAAACTTGAGACTTGGTTTTAGCTGTACGGACTGCTCATCCGGTGTTGCCCTGAGAACGAGATATGTGCAGCTCCTATCAGGATGTCGGCGCATCGGGCGGCTTTGCTGGACTTGTTTTATTATTGTCAAAATGTCTTGTAGCCGGGATTCCGAGACTGATCGGGTCTTCCCGGGGAAAAGGAATATCCTTCGTTGATCGCGAGAGCTTATCATGGGCTAAGTTGGGACACCCCTGCAGGGTTTGAACTTTCGAAAGCCGTGCTCGCGGTTATGTGGCAGATGGGAATTTGTTAATGTCCGGTTGTAGAAAACCCGAAGTTGATCTTAACTAAAATACACCAACCGCGTGTGTAACCGTGATGGTCTCTTCTCGGCGGGGTCCGGGAAGTGAACACGGTTGTTGGAGTTATGTTTGACGTAAGTAGTTCAGGATCACTTATTGATCATAGTTGTTCGACCGTGCTTTGCCTTCTCTTCTCGCTCTCATTTGCGTATGTTAGCCACCATATATGCTAGTCGCTTGCTGCAGCTCCACCTCATACCTTTTACCCCACCTTTAAGCTTAAATAGTCTTGATCTCGCGGGTGTGAGATTGCTGAGTCCCCGTGACTCACAGATCCTTCAAGAACCAGTTTGCAGGTGCCAATGAGACCGTGCAGGTGACACACCCGAGCTCAAGGAGGAGCTCGATGAAGATCCTATCCTTTATGTTGTCTCGTTCTAGTCGATCAGTAGTGGAGCCCAGTTGGGGTCGATCGGGGACCTTTGTCGCTTTTGGGGTTTCTTCTTTTATTTTGGCTCCGTAGTCGGGCCCTGATTGTATTTGGTTGATGTAATGCTTTACTCTTGTAATTGTGTGAAGTGGCGATTGTAAGCCAACTATGTATCTCTTTCCCTTATGTATTACATGGGTTGTGTGAAGATTACCTCACTTGCGACATTGCTTTCAATGCGGTTATGCCTCTAAGTCGTGCTTCGACACGTGGGAGATATAGCCGCATCGAGGGCGTTACATCCATCTCCGCCAGGGCCGTGGAACGCCTGTCTTCTTGCGCCTCCAAGACGCTCCTCATGAGGCGCTGGTATGCCGCAGCCATGCTCGGCAGGCCATAAGGGATGCGAACATAGTTGTGGGGTGGTCCTCCGCAGCGCCCCACTTGTGAGGGCCAGAGGCGCTCCGCCGTGGCGATACGGTTGAGTCCTGGTACGTCGACGCAGACGCGCAGCCCACCATCCTCGCCTGGATGGGGACCCACAGCTGGCGGGCGACGGCAACCTCTCATGATCCTTGACTCATGTAGTTCTTGTATGGCCTTGCTAACAAACTCCTGCTGGTCTGACCTTCCTTCCCTGGCTTCCTTTCGAGGGAAACGTGCTTCGAAACACGCTTCCACATGGTGCCCCAACGGCTCCCTCGTGACCTTGGATAGGTCGGTGGCCCTCCAGGTGAGAGCCCCCGAGCCCTGCCTGAGGAGGGCGTCGGGCGCGCTTTCCTATGCGATTGAAGGAGGGTCCCCCTGGGCAGACGCGGGCCTTGAAGGGCCTGCCTCCTGAGGGGCTGAGCCTGACGTTGTCTTCTTCTTGGGGGTGGTCTCAGGAAGCCTCCTGCTTCCGCGATCCGGGTCTTCTAGTGACGCGGCCTGAAAGGGTCGCTCCAGGGCACACACTGCATCCTTCTCTTGACATGGCACAGTGATGACGCCGCCGCTTCCTGGCATCTTGAGGATGTTGTAGCCGTGGTGAGTCACGGCCATGAACTTGGCCAGCGCCGGGTACCTGAGGATGGCGTTGTACGGCAGGCGGATGAGGGCGACGTCAAAGTTGATGAGCTCGGTGCGGTAGTTGTCGTAGGTGCAGAAGGTGACTGGGAGGCGGACCTGCCCGATCGGGACCGTGGAACCGTCGGTGACTCCGGAGAAGGGCTTGGTTGGCTGAAGCTGGTCATAGGGCACTTGGAGGCTGTTGAATGTTTCCACGGACAAGACATTGAGCCCTGCCCCTCTGTCGATGAGGGTGCTGGTGACCAGAACGTTGCTGATGACTGGAGAACAAAGCATTGGGAGGACTCCGGTTGTGGCCGCGCACTTGAGCTGGTCTGCTGAGCTGAACGTGATGGTGCAGGCCGACCACCTGAGGGCTCGCGTTGCTTCGAGCTTGGGGAGAACTGCATTCACTTCGCGAGCAAACTGCTTGAAGATACGTTGAGAGGCTGGGGCTTGAGCTCCGCCCAGGATGCAGGCGATTGCGCGAGGCTCTTGGAAGCCCCCAACCCCCTCGTCTTGGTGGCGGTCTTCATTCCTTCTTGGCTGAGGCGGCAACGGCGGCAGGCCTGGGTTGCCATGAGGGCGATCCTCACGAGGCTGGTCCCTCCAGTCCCCCTCGCGAGGCGGGTCACGCCAGCGTTCCTCGCGAGGTTGGTCATGCCAGCGGTCCTCGCGAGTTTGGTCACGCCAGCCTTGACGTGGGCCACGATCTTCCCAGCGTCCCGGGTTCGTTCCTCCTCCTCAGCCGTAGCCCCTGTCAGCACGGTCAGGGCGTCGGCCGACTCTTCCTTCTCGCACGGCGCGGAGTTCTTGGCATTCATTGGTGTTGTGGGTGTGGAGATCGTGGTACACACTGTACCGGCTGCCCCTGGAGGATTCGGGCAGATCCTTGCCCCTCTTGGGGTCCGGCTCTGCCGCGAGCACGGCAGCCCCCTTGCGCTTCACGTCCTTGGCCTTGGGCTTCTTCTCTTCTGGGTCTGCGGCAGGCAGCTCGAGGAGGGAGAGGCGTCCCTCCTTAGCCCTGGCGCACTTGGTGGCCAGGTTTAACAGATCCAGGGAGGTGCAGAGGTCTTCATGCATCACCAACTCCTCCTTCATCTTGACGTCGCGCACGCCATCGTAGAAGGCCGAAATTGTCACATCCCTAGCTAGGCCATGCATTAGAGTGTGCATCATGTTTACATTCTATTAATTCTGAAATGGGAAATGCCAGAACCCCCAACACACACTTCCCCCCCCCCCTGGAAATAACTAGGGTTTACTAAAATCTTTTTCAATGAACCTGAAATGCCCTTCTGAAATGTTCACCCCCTTTGTTTTGGGTTTAAACCTTTGACAAAAGTGGTGCACAATTTTCTAGGTCAACAGAAGGTTTTTGAATTAACACATAAGTATTTGAATTTGGGCATTTAAAATTTATAAAAATATTTTAAATGTTCAAATATTCTCAAACAGAAATGTTTCATGTTGTCTATATTTTAAATAGTATGCATGAGCAGTTTGGGGATTTTTGGAGTTGTTTAAGTATTTTAAATAAGTCCACAAAGTTGCAGAAATAATAGAAAAAGAAAACAGTTAACCAGAGAAAAACTAACCTGGACGCTACCCACCTGCCGGCCCACCTGGCGGCCCAGCACTGTGCTGGCCCGCGCCAGCCAGCTGCTTCGTCCCCGCCAGGCAGGCAGGGAGCTGACGCCGGCGAGCGCGAGCTCGCCACGGCGTCACCTGCTCGCCGCTTCGCCGCCCGACGCGCTGGACGTCCTCCACGTCGCGCCCTCGACCCCGTGGACACCTCACTTCTCCCCCTGGCTCTCTCTCTCGCTCTCCAGCTCCATGGCCGCCGCACCCGTCGCCGCTCCGCCGCCATAGCTGCGCCCACCGTTGCCCCCTCGCCCCGCTGACCTGCCCAGAGGCTCCGCCACTTCGCCCTCGCCCTCCCCACCGAGCCACGCCTCGCCGGAGGCCCTGCATCGCCGCCATCCGCTCGTCTCCGACCCCGGTGCCCGCCGACCGCCATTCTTCGATTCGTGCCGCTCCGTTCGCCCCCGAGCCCGCTGAGCTGCTCGTCGACCTCCCTGTGAGCTCCCGCACCTTCTCCCCCTCCTCCCATGCCTGCTAGCTCGCCGTAGCGCCCGTCCCCGACGAGCCCGAGAGCTTGGCTCCGCCGGCCATGGCGCCACCGCGGCCATAGCCCCTGCCACCCGGGCCAGAGCGCGTCAACGTGCTCCTGGAGCCTCCAGGAGGCCAAAACAGCCACCAGCCGGCCCCCTAACGCACCGTAGCGCCAAAGCCACCTCCACCCGAGCCCCGGCGCCGCCAAACCCGTCGCCGGCGATGTTTCCGGCCACCCCGAGCCCAACTGTTGCCACCGAACGCCGCGGGAGGATCTCAGCTACCCGTAGATGGCCTCCGCGCCTTGTTTGGTGGCCAAAACGAGCAAAATCACTTGCTCCGCCGCGTCTGACCTCGCCGGCGGCTAGACGCCGGCGAGTTGACCCTAACCGTTGACTTGTGGACCCAGTTGACTCCTCTGAGTCTATGACATGTGGGCCCCGACTGCTAATTAATCCAGGTTTTAAAAAATAATCTAATATGTTAAGTTAATGACCCTGACACGCGGGACCCACGTGTCAGGTTTGACCTGGACCGGTCTGTTGACCTGCTGAGGTCAGCATGACCTCATGCTGACGCAATTAGTTATTTTGCTGGATTTTATTTTTATACAGGAAAATCCAGAAAATAGTTCAAACTTCAAAATTTCATAGCAAATTATCTGTAGCTCCAAATGCAAAGTTCTATATATGAAAAATTATCAGAAAAATCCAATCTATCCAATGGAACTAGTTTCATGCATGTTAAAACAAGTTAAACCCACTGTTTAGGCATTATAAGGTATTGCACTAATATGATCTTATAAATGCACTACCATTTGAATCTTTGGTTCAAATAGGGTCATTTCCTTCTAGTTTAACTTGCACAAGACCAGGACACATTCATATTGCTATATCATTGCATGCATCATATTGTTGCATATCGTCATGTATTGATTGTGTTGCAATGTGTCATTCGTGGTAGGTTCTGCCTCCGAGGATATCTCCGAGTATCCAGTTGAAGGGCAGTATCCCACCACCACTCCATCAGGCAAGCAAACCATTGATCATTCCGATACAAACCCATGTTCTCGCTTCTGCTCTCGTTTACTGCATTAAGACAACGCGTTTCAAACTGCTGTGTGTCGCGGTAGTTGAACCCACTTCCTTTGCATGACCTGTCATTGCCACAGTAACTAGATGAAACCCACTAGCATGTGTAGGAGTTGATTGAGCCAATACATGTGTATGTGTGTTCCTACCATGCTATGCTTGCTATGCTTAGAGTTGTGTCAGGTCTGGTTCATCGGGATGATGATCCGGAGTGAAAGGTTGGGTCGTTGTCGAAAGTGTGGAAGTGTTGAACACGATTTGGTAAAGGAATTGATGAAAGGCCATGTAGGAGTACATGGTGGGTTGTTTCATTGAGGCCGTCCCTAAGAACTGAGATCTGTGTTTGTGATCCATGATTCAGCTACTACCACACATTGGGCCCTGAAATATGACCCCGCTCGACTTCTTAATCACCCCTGTTCTCTGTCCAGGAGTTGCAAGTAGTTTCTGGTGTTTGTAGTATGCTGGGGGCCGCACGCGGTGCTGACCATCGGGGTGGGCTGTGTTGCGGTAGGCACGTGGCCGGGTCAACCGGGCGCCCGTTTGGTGTCTCGGAACCCTGTTCACATCGTTCGGGGCCGTTAGTGGAAACCTCGGCCGGACTCCCTGCGGATGGAACCCGAATAGGCGATAAACCTGGACTAGAGACTTGAGTGTTTAGGTAGGTCGTGGTCTACATCCACGTCGGCTTTCGCTTGAAGTCTGCCGAGCACATGTCGTGTGCAGACGCTAAGTGGTGGAAACATGTGTGAAGAAGTACACCCCTGCAGGGTTATAAATAATCTATTCGAATAGCCGTGTCCGCGGTAATGGACTTCTGGTTCGCTTATATCAGTTCATAGACAAGTTAAATGGATACTACTAAAAATCTCAAGATAAGTGTGAGTACCGCGGATGGCCCTCTCGTGGGATGGCGAGAGAGGATCCACGGTGGAGTATTGTGTTGGTGTTAGTGGACTCGTGTGCGATAAATGATTTACAAATGGTGTGTATCGTAGGATAGTTTAGCCAAGAGTCAAAGCTGGCTTGCTGCAATAACCCCACTACCTTCTTGAGAATGTGCATGTATGATAGGTTTCTGTTGTAAGACTTGCTGAGTACCTCCGTACTCATGTTGCTTTAATCATGTTTTTCAGACGACTACACCAACCCCTCTGATGGGTTCTATGTAGACCTCGACGTTGACGAGTGACTTATCACCCAGGTGGTGATCCAAGACTTGTGAAGGGTCGTTGTAGATAGACAGGCTTCGTCAAGCCTTCTTTCTTTCTAGTGTCTGTACTCAGATTACTTTGCTTCCGCATGTGCTTGTATGTTTGTATGACTTGAGTGTTGGGTCATGTGACCCCTATCTGTATGGATGATATGTATGGCTCCTCGGAGCCTTCTAAATAAAGTACTTGAGTCGTAGAGTACTGTTGTGATGCCATGTTGTATTTACTCATATCGGGCATATTGTGTGTATGATTGAAATGCTTGGTATGAGTGGGATCCGACTATCTAGTTGTTTATCCTTGGCAGCCTTTCATATGGGGAAATGCAAGTCTTGTGCTTCTGAGCGATAGTAGTCCGCTACAGCCCGGTTCACCGGAGTCCTGCTAGCCCAGCACTACTGCTTGGACACTTGACTGGCCGGCATGTGTTTCACGTCGTTCCTATGTCTGTCCCTTCGGGGAAATGTCACGCGCTGATATTCGGAGTCCTGCCTAGCCTGCTACAGCCCGGGTTACCGGAGTCCTGTTAGCCCAGTGCTACAGCCCGAATAGAAACGTTGATGACCGACATGTTCGATGTGACTCATGTATGCCTGTCCTCATAGGCTAGCGCCGCTTTGGGTTCACGACTAGCCATGTCGGCCCGGGTTCTCTGTCATATGGATGCTAGCGACACTATCATATACGTGAGCCAAAAGGCGCAACCGGTCCCGGGCCAGGTAAGGTGGCACCCGTGGGAGTACCGTGCGTGAGGCCGCAAAGTGATATGATGTGTTACACGCTGGATCGATGTGGCTTAGGATCGGGGTCCTGACAGCGTTGGCATCAGAGCCGGACTGCCTGTAGGTTCGCTAAGCCAAACTGGTCGATGTCGAGTCTAGAAATGCTTTAGTTATATGTAGGGGAATTGATTGTGGGAGGGAACGTAAGGCTCTTTTACTCCTTTACCTTATGCCCTCTATTCTGAGTCATTCTCTTCTCATTCTACGTGGGTTAAGGAACTAGGCTCTTTTCTCTCTATCAGGTTCACGTGTTACTAAATCCGTAGTAACTTATAGGATTGTTGGATACAACCCAGTTCAGTTCTACTAAAGTTTAGTATGTTGCCAATTGAACCAGAACCTTGATATGTTGTTGTTGAGTGGTTTCGCAAACTGTTGTGGATGTCTCAAGTCTTTTTCTGAGCATTTACAGCCGTTATGCTGTCCAATTTCATCCAGAAATTCTAATGCCTTTGCACTATTTTGTGCTTTCAGATGGCTACCCGTCCCCAAAACCAAGTGGTTCGTCTGACCCGTTGCATCGGTGTATGTGGTCATACCGCCATGTTGGTTCGAGTGATGGTGGAGGCAGGTTACCGATGGTACCCCGAATACACCGTCGAAGAACAGTTTAGAGATTTCAACCAGAGCCAATATCTGTGCACGGTTAGGATTTATCCATCTTATCCCGGAGCCACGGAACCACTCCACTGTTCTTATGGACTCGGGATCACTATTGGGATGTCCGTTCAAGATGCAGCCTACTCGATGATGACCATTATGCGAGCTAGAACTGCTTTGTTGAGCAACACTGAATTTCGCTACATGCCAGCATCCCTCCCTGGGGCGCATGGTTACCTTCAGGGCATGTACAGTGATGCATCCCATGAGGACTCACTCCTTTGCACCACTACTGAGATGTTGGAAGATAAGGACCATGAAAACCGGGCCTTGCGTATGGAGCTCTTTAATGCTCGTGCTGATCATTGGGCCACCTTGACGAGGTTTGCACCTGCTGTGCAAGCCGGATTCATGGACACGAGAGACTTGTACCCTGTGCGGGCTAGTCTGCCAGACTTCATGGAATGGCGTGAGGTGGGAGGCATCACCCCTCCTCGTGGGCCTTTTCTACCGCCATTTGTTGGACCGAGGCCGCATCCAAGTCCCTATGGTCCACAAGCACCGCAGCACCGTCTGTTTCCAGATGACCATGTTCCGCTTCCAGGTCTGGGTGGTGACTTCTATGAGGACTTCTACGGAGCCGCCTGAGTTGGTAGTAGTCTCGCTAGTATTGTAACAGTTGTATGTCCACCGTCCTGCGTGACCCGTGGAATATGACTTAGTGTGTATCAATTCCGGAGGTGTAGAAAAATAATGTTTAGGAGCTTGGAATGCCTCCGATGAGATGTAACGTCTGTCGTCTTAGTTGTACTTCAGCTTGAGCTTGTACTAAACTATGTATGACGTGTATGACCGTTGGTATATATATGGCAGTTTCTATATTACCATGTCATACGGATGATCATCTCTGCATTCCTTGTTATCCATTACATTCCGCACTTCCTTGGCCAGATTCTGCCATCCTGGTTTAAATCATTGTTTTGTTTTCCCAGGATGGTCAACACCCGCAGCAACCCTGCTGCTCCGGAGCAGGGAGAAGCTAGTGCTCCTAGAGAGGAAAGTCTGCCTCAACCACCTTCTCTGGCCGAAGTGATGCTGGAGGCAGAGCGCAACAGGCGCGACACCAACCGCTTGTTAGAGCGGATTGAACAAAACACTGCACGTCAGCAAAGGGTCAATCCAGTGTCCATCAATGACTTTGTCAAGCTGTACCCGCCAAAGTTTAATCATTCCATCGAGCCTCTCGATGCGGATGACTGGCTCCGCAGCATCGCCCACAAGCTACGTTCTGCCAACGTGGCTGAAGATGATAAAGTCACCTTTGCTGCCTATCACCTCAAAGGCCCTGCCAGCCTTTGGTGGGAGAATTATGAGGCTATGCGTCCGGTCGGCCAACTCACTACTTGGGCTGATTTCAGTGCCGCTTTCCGTGAGCATCATATCCCGGAAGGTCTTATGGACCGCAAGAGGGAGGAGTTCTGTAACTTCACCCAGGGGAAGCTGACTGTGGATGCATACAGTCGCGAGTTTGGGAAGCTTGCACGCTATGCTCCCGAAGAGGTATCCACCGATGCCAAGAAGCAGGCAAGGTTCCGCAAGGGACTTAGCCCTGAGCTCCGACGTGACCTTCGTCTGCATGAATGCATTTCTTTTCCGAAGCTAGTAAATAAGGCCATCAGTGCCGAGACGGGGCATAATGATTTTGAAGCTTCACGCAAACACTCCCGTGACTATGGATCTTCATCCGGTTCTGGATCACAGAAGCGCCGGGTCTGGATTCCAAATTCTGCTATGCCACCCAGGTATACTCCGAGGCCATCCTTTGAGGCGCCTCGTTCCAATCAACAGTATGTGCCGCCGAAGACTTTTGGAGGCCCCACTGCCAATACTGCTCCACGCCCCAATATAACAACTTGCTTCAAGTGTGGTGAGCCAGGCCACTACATCCGTGAGTGTCCCCAGAACAACCCCAGCCAGTTCGGAAAGTCTGTTAGCCGTGGTAAGTCAACAGCAAAAGTGCTTGTCGCCAAGCCAGCCACCACTGCTCGTGGCCATGTCAACTACGTTTCAGCTGAAGAAACTCAAGAGGACCCCAACGTCGTTCTCGGTACGCTCCTTGTTAATTGCCATCCGGCAACTGTTCTCTTTGATACTGGAGCATCTCATTCATTTATTTCTGAGAGCTATGCTCGTTTGCACAACACCACTTTTTGTGACATGCCCACCTCCATGGAAATTCAAACTCCCGGTTCTAGATGGCAAACCTCTAGGATCAGCCATGGAAATGAAATTCTTGTCGACAGATTGGTTTTTCTCGCGTCACTAATAGCTCTCAAGTCCTCGGACATAAACATCATCTTGGGTATGGACTGGATGTCAGCCCATTACGCCAAGATTGACTGCTCAACTAGAACTGTTCAACTTACCCATCCATCGGGCAAGACAGTTAATATTTTCACCCGAGTATCGGAGCATCAGCTCTACTCTCTAAATGCCAATCCCCTTCCAGACCTCGAAGATATTCCGGTAGTCCGTGACTTCCCGGATGTCTTTCCAGAGGAACTGCCAGGTGTTCCACCTGACAGAGATGTCGAGTTCGTAATAGACCTTGCCCAGGAACCGTCCCAATCTCTAGAAGACCTTATAAGATGGCACCCCTAGAACTAGCAGAGCTTAAGAAACAACTCGATGAGTCCTTGCAAAAAGGTTTCATCCGTCCTAGTTCATCTCCATGGGCTTGCCCCGTCCTCTTCGTCAAGAAGAAGGATGGAACGGATCGGATGGTTGTGGATTACCGACCTGTCAATTTGGTCACTATCAAGAACAAGTATCCGCTCCCCAGGATCAACGATCTGTATGACCAGCTCGCTGGATCCTCAGTCTTTTCCAAAATGGATTTGAGGTTGGGCTACCATCAAATCAAAATCAAGAACGGGGACATTCCCAAAACGGCCTTTGTCACTCGTTACGGCCAATACGAGTACACCGTCATGTCCTTCGGTTTAACCAATGCTCCAGCCACTTTCTCTCGGTTAATGAACTCGATCTTCATGGAGTACTTGGATAAATTCGTCGTAGTATACCTCGATGATATACTCATCTACTCCAAGAATGAGGAAGAACATGCCGAACATCTAAGGCTAGTATTGATGAAACTCCGAGAGCATCGCCTTTATGCCAAATTCTCCAAGTGCGAATTCTGGTTGCCAGAAGTGACCTATCTGGGCCATGTAATCTCTGGCAAGGGCATTGCTGTCAACCCCGAACGAGTTCAAGCTGTCCTTGACTGGACTCCACCTGAAACGGTCAAGCAAGTTCGGAGTTTTCTTGGTTTAGCGAGCTATTGCCGCCGCTTCGTCGAGAATTTTTCCAAGGTTGCTAAGCCTCTAACTGAACTCCTCAAGAAAGATAAAAAGTTCGAGTGGACCCCACAGTGCGAGTTCAGCTTTCAGGAACTGAAAAGACGCCTGACATCTGCTCCCGTACTGGTACCACCAGATTTCTCTAAGGACTTTGTTATCTATTGCGACGCCTCGCGACAAGGACTAGGTTGCATACTCATGCAAGATCGTCATGTGATTGCCTACGCATCTCGACAGTTGCGTCCACATGAGGATAATTATCCTACTCATGATCTAGAGCTTGCAGCAGTAGTCCATGCACTCAAAACCTGGCGACATTACCTTCTGGGTAATCGTTGCGAAATTTACACTGATCACCAAAGTTTGAAATATATCTTCACCCAACCGGATTTGAATCTCAGGCAAAGACGTTGGGTTGAGTTGATCTCGGATTACGACTTAGGAATAACTTACACCCCAGGCAAAGCCAATGTCATGGCTGATGCACTAAGTCGTAAATCTTATTGTAACAACCTGAGGTTACAACAAGGTCAACCACTTCTCCACGAGGAATTCCATAAGCTTAACCTTCACATTGTTCCTCGAGGATTTCTTTCCACTCTGGTGGCGAAACCTAACCTTACGGATCAAATCATAGCTGCCCAGAAGCGCGATAAGGGCATATCTCGGATTAAGGAAAACATCGCTAGCGGATTTGCTAAATGTTTTTCCATGGATGAACGAGGTGTTGTCTTCTTCGAGAACCGCTTGGTGGTTCCCAAGAAGCAACATTTACGTCAATTGATCCTTAAGGAAGCTCATGAATCCCCTCTCACCATTCATCCCGGTAGTACTAAAATGTATCAAGACCTACGCCAGAGGTTTTGGTGGACTAGGATGAAGAGAGAAATCGCTCAATACATTGCAACTTGCGACGTCTGTCGTCGTGTTAAGGCAGAGCATCAACGGCCTGCTGGCACCCTTCAACCATTGGAGATTCCTGAATGGAAATGGGATAAAATCGGTATGGATTTCATTACCGGGTTTCCCAGAACCAAAAGAGGGAATAATGCTATCTTCGTTGTTGTCGATCGTCTTTCCAAAGTAGCCCACTTCTTACCTGTTCGCGAGAGTATAACCGCTAGCCAGCTAGCGGATTTGTACATCTCTCGAATAGTATCTCTCCATGGTATTCCATTGGAAATTAATTCAGACCGTGGAAGTCTTTTCACCTCTCGATTTTGGGAAAGTTTCCAAAATGCTATGGGGACTCGTCTTTCTTTTAGCACCGCCTTCCATCCTCAGTCAAGTGGTCAAGTAGAACGAGTCAATCAAATTCTGGAGGATATGCTCCGAGCTTCTGTCATCTCTTTCGGTATGAATTGGGAGAAGTGTCTACCATTCGCCGAGTTCGCTTATAACAACAGTTATCAAGCTAGCTTGGGTAAAGCTCCTTTCGAAGTTCTTTATGGACGAAAATTTCGGACGCCTCTTAACTGGTCAGAAACCGGCGAGAGAAAACTCTTTGGCCCGGACATGATCCAGGATGCAGAAGAGCAGGTTCGCATTATTCGTGAGAAGCTGAAAACCGCCCAATCCCGGCAAAAGAGTCAGTACGACCGCAAGCATAAACCCATGGCTTATGAAGTCGGCGAGATGGCTTACCTTCGGGTTACACCTTTAAAGGGGACCCATCGATTCGGTATCAAAGGCAAATTGGCTCCTCGCTACATTGGACCCTTTCGCATTCTTGCCAAACGAGGGGAAGTTGCCTACCAACTGGAACTACCTCCGCATCTCTCCAGAGTTCATGATGTCTTCCATGTTTCTCAACTCAGGCGTTGCTTCGCGGATCCTATCCGTGGAGTGGACCACGAAACGCTTGATCTCCAAGATAACCTCACTTATCGGGAATACCCCGTTCGTATCCTTGATCAAGCCGAGCGTACCACTCGACGCCACAATATCAAGTTTCTCAAGGTTCAATGGTCACACCATTCTGAGCAAGAGGCTACCTGGGAAAGGGAGGATCGTCTTCGACTTGAGTACCCCGCCTTCTTTCCGGAGGAACCTAAATCTCGGGACGAGATTCTTTTGAGTGGGGGTGAGTTGTCACATCCCTAGCTAGGCCATGCATTAGAGTGTGCATCATGTTTACATTCTATTAATTCTGAAATGGGAAATGCCAGAACCCCCAACACACACTTCCCCCCCCCCCCTGGAAATAACTAGGGTTTACTAAAATCTTTTTCAATGAACCTGAAATGCCCTTCTGAAATGTTCACCCCCTTTGTTTTGGGTTTAAACCTTTGACAAAAGTGGTGCACAATTTTCTAGGTCAACAGAAGATTTTTGAATTAACACATAAGTATTTGAATTTGGGCATTTAAAATTTATAAAAATATTTTAAATGTTCAAATATTCTCAAACAGAAATGTTTCATGTTGTCTATATTTTAAATAGTATGCATGAGCAGTTTGGGGATTTTTGGAGTTGTTTAAGTATTTTAAATAAGTCCACAAAGTTGCAGAAATAATAGAAAAAGAAAACAGTTAACCAGAGAAAAACTAACCTGGACGCTACCCACCTGCCGGCCCACCTGGCGGCCCAGCACTGTGCTGGCCCGCGCCAGCCAGCTGCTTCGTCCCCGCCAGGCAGGCAGGGAGCTGACGCCGGCGAGCGCGAGCTCGCCACGGCGTCACCTGCTCGCCGCTTCGCCGCCCGACGCGCTGGACGTCCTCCACGTCGCGCCCTCGACCCCGTGGACACCTCACTTCTCCCCCTGGCTCTCTCTCTCGCTCTCCAGCGCCATGGCCGCCGCACCCGTCGCCGCTCCGCCGCCATAGCTGCGCCCACCGTTGCCCCCTCGCCCCGCTGACCTGCCCAGAGGCTCCGCCACTTCGCCCTCGCCCTCCCCACCGAGCCACGCCTCGCCAGAGGCCCTGCATCGCCGCCATCAGCTCGTCTCTGACCCCGGTGCCCGCCGACCGCCATTCTTCGATTCGCGCCGCTCCGTTCGCCCCCGAGCCCGCTGAGCTGCTCGTCGACCTCCCTGTGAGCTCCCGCACCTTCTCCCCCTCCTCCCATGCCTGCTAGCTCGCCGTAGCGCCCGTCCCCGACGAGCCCGAGAGCTTGGCTCCGCCGGCCATGGCGCCACCGCGGCCATAGCCCCTGCCACCCGGGCCAGAGCGCGTCAACGTGCTCCTGGAGCCTCCAGGAGGCCAAAACAGCCACCAGCCGGCCCCCTAACGCACCGTAGCGCCAAAGCCACCTCCACCCGAGCCCCGGCGCCGCCAAACCCGTCGCCGGCGATGTTTCCGGCCACCCCGAGCCCAACTATTGCCACCGAACGCCGCGGGAGGATCTCAGCTACCCGTAGATGGCCTCCGCGCCTTGTTTGGTGGCCAAAACGAGCAAAATCACTTGCTCCGCCGCGTCTGACCTCGCCGGCGGCTAGACGCCGGCGAGTTGACCCTAACCGTTGACTTGTGGACCCAGTTGACTCCTCTGAGTCTATGACATGTGGGCCCCGACTGCTAATTAATCCAGGTTTTAAAAAATAATCTAATCTGTTAAGTTAATGACCCTGACACGCGGGACCCACGTGTCAGGTTTGACCTGGACCGGTCTGTTGACCTGCTGAGGTCAGCATGACCTCATGCTGACGCAATTAGTTATTTTGCTGGATTTTATTTTTATACAGGAAAATCCAGAAAATAGTTCAAACTTCAAAATTTCATAGCAAATTATCTGTAGCTCCAAATGCAAAGTTCTATATATGAAAAATTATCAGAAAAATCCAATCTATCCAATGGAACTAGTTTCATGCATGTTAAAACAAGTTAAACCCACTGTTTAGGCATTATAAGGTATTGCACTAATATGATCTTATAAATGCACTACCATTTGAATCTTTGGTTCAAATAGGGTCATTTCCTTCTAGTTTAACTTGCACAAGACCAGGACACATTCATATTGCTATATCATTGCATGCATCATATTGTTGCATATCGTCATGTATTGATTGTGTTGCAATGTGTCATTCGTGGTAGGTTCTGCCTCCGAGGATATCTCCGAGTATCCAGTTGAAGGGCAGTATCCCACCACCACTCCATCAGGCAAGCAAACCATTGATCATTCCGATACAAACCCATGTTCTCGCTTCTGCTCTCGTTTACTGCATTAAGACAACGCGTTTCAAACTGCGGTGTGTCGCGGTAGTTGAACCCACTTCCTTTGCATGACCTGTCATTGCCACAGTAACTAGATGAAACCCACTAGCATGTGTAGGAGTTGATTGAGCCAATACATGTGTATGTGTGTTCCTACCATGCTATGCTTGCTATGCTTAGAGTTGTGTCAGGTCTGGTTCATCGGGATGATGATCCGGAGTGAAAGGTTGGGTCGTTGTCGAAAGTGTGGAAGTGTTGAACACGATTTGGTAAAGGAATTGATGAAAGGCCATGTAGGAGTACATGGTGGGTTGTTTCATTGAGGCCGTCCCTAAGAACTGAGATCTGTGTTTGTGATCCATGATTCAGCTACTACCACACATTGGGCCCTGAAATATGACCCCGCTCGACTTCTTAATCACCCCTGTTCTCTGTCCAGGAGTTGCAAGTAGTTTCTGGTGTTTGTAGTATGCTGGGGGCCGCACGCGGTGCTGACCATCGGGGTGGGCTGTGTTGCGGTAGGCACGTGGCCGGGTCAACCGGGCGCCCGTTTGGTGTCTCGGAACCCTGTTCACATCGTTCGGGGCCGTTAGTGGAAACCTCGGCCGGACTCCCTGCGGATGGAACCCGAATAGGCGATAAACCTGGACTAGAGACTTGAGTGTTTAGGTAGGTCGTGGTCTACATCCACGTCGGCTTTCGCTTGAAGTCTGCCGAGCACATGTCGTGTGCAGACGCTAAGTGGTGGAAACATGTGTGAAGAAGTACACCCCTGCAGGGTTATAAATAATCTATTCGAATAGCCGTGTCCGCGGTAATGGACTTCTGGTTCGCTTATATCAGTTCATAGACAAGTTAAATGGATACTACTAAAAATCTCAAGATAAGTGTGAGTACCGCGGATGGCCCTCTCGTGGGATGGCGAGAGAGGATCCACGGTGGAGTATTGTGTTGGTGTTAGTGGACTCGTGTGCGATAAATGATTTACAAATGGTGTGTATCGTAGGATAGTTTAGCCAAGAGTCAAAGCTGGCTTGCTGCAATAACCCCACTACCTTCTTGAGAATGTGCATGTATGATAGGTTTCTGTTGTAAGACTTGCTGAGTACCTCCGTACTCATGTTGCTTTAATCATGTTTTTCAGACGACTACACCAACCCCTCTGATGGGTTCTATGTAGACCTCGACGTTGACGAGTGACTTATCACCCAGGTGGTGATCCAAGACTTGTGAAGGGTCGTTGTAGATAGACAGGCTTCGTCAAGCCTTCTTTCTTTCTAGTGTCTGTACTCAGATTACTTTGCTTCCGCATGTGCTTGTATGTTTGTATGACTTGAGTGTTGGGTCATGTGACCCCTATCTGTATGGATGATATGTATGGCTCCTCGGAGCCTTCTAAATAAAGTACTTGAGTCGTAGAGTACTGTTGTGATGCCATGTTGTATTTACTCATATCGGGCATATTGTGTGTATGATTGAAATGCTTGGTATGAGTGGGATCCGACTATCTAGTTGTTTATCCTTGGCAGCCTTTCATATGGGGAAATGCAAGTCTTGTGCTTCTGAGCGATAGTAGTCCGCTACAGCCCGGTTCACCGGAGTCCTGCTAGCCCAGCACTACTGCTTGGACACTTGACTGGCCGGCATGTGTTTCACGTCGTTCCTATGTCTGTCCCTTCGGGGAAATGTCACGCGCTGATATTCGGAGTCCTGCCTAGCCTGCTACAGCCCGGGTTACCGGAGTCCTGTTAGCCCAGTGCTACAGCCCGAATAGATACGTTGATGACCGACATGTTCGATGTGACTCATGTATGCCTGTCCTCATAGGCTAGCGCCGCTTTGGGTTCACGACTAGCCATGTCGGCCCGGGTTCTCTGTCATATGGATGCTAGCGACACTATCATATACGTGAGCCAAAAGGCGCAACCGGTCCCGGGCCAGGTAAGGTGGCACCCGTGGGAGTACCGTGCGTGAGGCCGCAAAGTGATATGATGTGTTACACGCTGGATCGATGTGGCTTAGGATCGGGGTCCTGACAGAAATGATGGCTTCTTCAGACACCCTGGGGATCTTGAGGCACGCACTGTTGAAGCGCTGGATGTACTTTTGCAGGTTCTCTCTAGGTTGCTGCTTGATGCGGCACATGTCGCTCACGGCGGGAGGCCGGTCGCGGGTACCTTGGAAGTTGGCGATGAAGCGACTACGCATCTGGTCCCAGGAGGAGATCGTGCCTGGGGCCAGGTTCAGGAGCCAAGTGCGAGCACCTTCCTTCACCGCCATGGGGAACCAGTTCACCATGACCTTTTCGTCCCCGCTGGCCGCTTTGATTCCTAGCTCGTAGAGCTGGAGGAACCCTGTGGGATCAGTTGTGCCGTCGTAGCGAGGAGGCAGGTCCGGCTTGAACTTGCCGGGACACGCGACGTTACCCAGCTCGGGGGTGTAGGCGCGGCAGCCAGCGGTGACCGCGGGAGGTTTTGGTTGAGGGAGAGCTTGGCCTTGTGGGTCCCCTTGCGCTGCAGCTGGGAGCAGCGCGGGGTCTTGGCGTGCCGGAGCTGGAGCGGGTTCTCGGCAAGCCTGGGCTGGGAGCGCCCGAGCGGCCTCTTGCGGTCGCGGGACTTCTTGGCAGCTCCGTTCCTGCTGGGCCGGTGCACGACGGAGCGGGTTCCGCCCAGGAGCTGCGCGCCTTGGGGCCATGGCATCTTCTTGGAAAGGAGGCAGCTGGAATGCCCCCCGGGCTTCATTGCCCACGCGGGGCGGAGTGCAGCGCAGTGGTGCGGAAGGCGCGGGAGAGCCCCCTGCGGCGCGGACGAGCTCGGCGACGCGGTCGAGCCACTCCTCGTAGACGTCGTCGACGGGGCGGTAGCGCAGGAGCTCGTTCGCCGCGATGAGCGCAGCTCGAGCCTCCAAGGGCGCGCGAAGCGCGTGCAACGAAGAACCGGCCAGGGTGAGCGACGGAGTGGCGGTGCAGCCATCCCGCCGCACGAACGGGTGCTGAGAGGATGCTTGCTGCTCGTTCCCCGCCGGGCCGGTGGCGGCGTTGACGGCGGGCGACGGGGAACGACGAGGACGCCCACCGACGGGGGCCGTATAGACGGCACGGGAAGCGATGGTGGCCCGGCGCTCGGCGCGGGCCCGACGAGCGTCAGACATGGATGTGACGGTCGGAGGAGAGCGGAGCGGTGGAAGACGGACTCCGGCGCACCCCTACCTGGCGCGCCAAATGTCGGATCACGGGCTCCGGTAGACCCTTAAGGTTCGAACTCTGGGGTGCACGCGGAGGTCGTGCCCTCTACCTCTCCATCTCATAAGGATCTAACTACTAGAAGAACAACACAAGAGACACAGGGTTTATACTGGTTCGGGCCACCATTGTGGTGTAATACCCTACTCCAGTGTGGTGGGTGGATTGCCTCTTGGGCTGATGACGAAGAACAATACAAGGAAGAACAGCCTCGCGAGGGTCTGTTCTTGGCTAGGGGATGAACTTCTAGGGGGAGTTCGATCGCCCTTCTCTCTGGATGCTGAATTGGATCAGATTGCCTCTACCCTGGAGGTGGCTAGTCCTACTTATAGGCAAAGGCCCTGGGCCTCTTCCCAATTATTGAGCGGGAAGGGCGCCAACAATTGGCCAATTTGAAGGGGAACATCTGGTACACTTATCCTGACTAAAGTTGGTCTTCGCCTGCCAAAGGCCCTGTGGTGACGCCGTCCTGGGCTCCATGGTGACCTCCTTCCCACCGTTGGACTGGTCTTGGTCTCGTTGCACCGAAATGGGTGCCTTTGCTTGATCCTCTCGCCATCGCTTGCCCCCTTTGCACCAAAGAGGAAAGGGAGACGCTGTGCGGGCTGGCGCCCGCCTGGCACCCTTGGTCGTCATGGCTTGCGTCATGGGCACCTCGTGAGGTACCCGCCTTGATCTCTCCGCCTCCTCGCGAGCCAGCCTAAGGAGGCCGTGCTTGAGGAAGCGTCGTGTCGTCCGCCTCGCGAGGCTTAGCCCCTCGCAAGGGTCTAAAGCCTTGTGTTGATGAAGATGGGCCACGCTGGGCCCCCATTTGAGCCACGCCGCAGGCCGCAGGCAGGCAAGTCTGGGGACCCCCGTTCCTAGAACGCCGACAGCGCGCTTTTTCCCGCGTCTTCAGCCATCTTGAGGACATGGATCCCCACTTTGACTTTGATGCCGTCATCGCCCCAGTCCCCCAGGTCGTCCGAGGCGACCTGGCGAGCTGGGTGGAAAACAACATGGACGCTCTTCTGCAGGCCTTCGCTTTGGATAACGACGGCGTGATCGTGGCTGCTGAGGAAGGCGGTGTGGTGGACGGTCCCGGCGCCGCTGGCGATGATGCAGGCAGCGGTGGTGAGTCCAGCGACACCAGCGGCGGCTCGGGAGGTGCCCCTGAGGACGCCTTGGGGGATTTGTCTGACTGACTGCGTGTTGCTCCTGTCTTTTTGTCCTACACGGATAGAACTCAGGTGTTTGGCCTGATGGTCGTGAGAGCATTTTGGGAGGGGAAGCCCCTCATGTAAGACTTGCGTAGATCGTACTAGCAGCTATTATATTGTGCGAGCATCCATGCCTGGCGGCTGGTTGGTTTACCTTTGCTTCGCGCAGGCGTCGAGGTAGCTCGTGGCGTCCTGAGCGTTCTTTAGTTGAAATCATAAGATGCGCAAGTGCTGTCAGTGAGGGGCTTCTCAGGGGCTGGCCCTCTTCACAGGCTCCGGGCCTTCTTATAAACGCGGTAGCTTCACAGGCATTCGCCTTCTTCACAGGCTCTGGGCCTTCTCCAGAGCGCAACGGCTTCACAGGCGTTCGCCTTCTTTACAGGCTCCGGGCCTTTTCCTGAGTGCAACAGCTTCACAGGCGTTCGCCTTCTTCACAGGCTCCGGGGCTTTTCCTGAGTGCAACAGCTTCACAGGCACTTGCCTTCTTCACAGGCTCTGGGCCTTTTCCAAAAAAGGGAAGGTCTTCACAGGCGTTCGCCTTCTTCACACGCTCTGGGCCTTTTCCAAAAAAGGGAAGGTCTTCACAGGCGTTTGCCTTCTTCACAGGCTCTGGGCCTTTTCCAAAAAGGGAAGGTCTTCACAGGCGTTTGCCTTCTTCACAGGCTCTGGGCCTTTTAGGGGTAGAACCTCTGGAGGTGCTGGATGTTCCACGCATTCTGTATCGGCTCCCCCTCTTGGGTCTCCAAGCGCACGGAGCCTGGCCTGGAAACATGAACAACCTTGAACGGGCCCTCCCACATGGGCGAGAGCTTATGCAGCCCCTCCCTGGAGAGAACCCGTCTGAGCACGAGGTCTCCTACCTCAAGGGTCCTCGGGCAGATGTTGCGGCAATGATATCATCGCAGCGCCTGTTGGTACCTCGCCGCCCGCAACGCGGCTTCCCGGCGGCGTTCCTCCCCCAGTATGAGGTCCATCCCCCGCATGGCGTCCTGCTGTGCTTCGTCGAACACTAGGACCCGCGCGGAGCGACGCCTGACCTCGTGAGGGAGGACCGCTTCAGCTCCATAGACCAGGAAGAACGGGGTCTCCCCAGTTGGCTTGGTCGTGGTCGTGCGGATAGACCACAACACGGACTGCAGCTCGTCGTACCAACCTCTGCCGCAGGCCTCCAGCTTCTTCTTGAACGTCCTGGTCTTGAGGCCTCTCAGGACCTCCACGTTGGCCCGTTCGGCCTGCCCATTGCTCCGCGGGTGCGCCACCGAGGCGTAGCATATGTGCGTCCCAAGGTTAGCACAGTAAGTTTTGAAGAGATTACTGGTAAACTGCGAACCGTTGTCTGTGATGATGCGGTTCGGCACCCCGAACCGGCTCACGATACCCCTGATGAACTTGACCACGGAGCCAGCGCGGATGGTACGGACGGCCTCCACTTCTGCCCACTTGGTGAACTTATCAACGGCGACGCAGAGGTAGTGGTAGCCCCCTGGCACCCGAGGAAACGGGCCCAGAATATCCAACCCCCAAACTGCGAATGGCCATGAGAGGGGTATAGTCTGCAGGCCCCCCGCCGGTTGATGGATCTGCTTGGAATGAAAATGGCAGGCCTCGCAAGCCTTTACTAACTCGACTGCATCGTTGAGCGCGGTGGGCCAATAGAATCCGCCACGGAATGCCTTGCCGACGAGGGTTCGTGATGATGAGTGATGCCCGCAGTCTCCGCCGTGTATGTCCTCCAGTAGTTCCTTTCCTTGCTCCCGGGTGATGCGGCGCAGAGACACATCATTTGGTCGCTTCCGGTAGAGCTCTCCATCTCTGAGGTAGTATGCCGTGGCCTGCCGTGCCACACGCTTCGCTTCCTCTTCCTTCTCCGGTAGGGCCCCTTGTGTTAAATAACTCCGGAGTTCTGTGATCCAGCACTCCTCCCGAGGTTCCATCGTCAGGAGTAGACACGCTCCTGAGGTCGGTCCATAGATCGGGGCTCCCGAGGCTGGCGGCCGAGGGAGCTCCTCTCGAGGCTGAGCGACGTTTGATAACATCGGCTGTGCTGAGGGTTTGAAGAGCCGCTCTTCGAAGACGCCTGGTTCCTGTAGCAATCGCCTGGATGCCTGCCCGGCTATGTCGTCGGCTTCCTGATTGGTGCCACGGGGCACGTGCTTCAGTTCCAACCCCCAGAACTATTTTTCCATCCTGCGGACTTCTGCTAGATAGGCTTCCATATGCTCGTCCTTCAGCTCGTATACCTTGTTGGAGAAGTTGACAAGGAGCTGCGAGTCGCCCTTGACGGTGAGGCGTTTCACCCCCAGAGCTATTGCGGCTTTTAATCCGGCTATCAGACCCTCATACTCTACTATGTTGTTGGAGACCTTTTCACCTTGCTGGAAACAGAGCTGTACGACATAGTAGAGCTTATCCTGAGTGGGTGATATCAGCACCACGCCAGCCCCCGCGCCGTGCCTGGAGAACGCCCCATCGAAATACATGACCTAGCCTTCAGGCGCCTCACTCCCTGGAGAGAGGGACCGATCCTCGTTGTCCTTGAGGCCTGGTGCCTCTGCCCATTCAGCCACGAAATCCGCTAACGTTGCTCCTTTGATGACCCTAGTTGTGCTGAACTCGAGTTGAAACGCTTGCAGTTCTATGTTCCACTCGGCGACCCTTCCTGCTGAGTTAGGACTCCTGAGCACTCTCTCCAGGGGGTACGATGAGACGACCTTAATGGGATGGGCCTGGAAGTAGTGACGCAGCTTGCGCGAGGCTACCAGTAGTGCGAGGAGGAGCTTCTGAGGCATTGGGTACCGTGCCCTCGTGTCCCGCAGCACCGTGCTAACAAAGTAAACTGGATGCTCAACCAGGCCGAGAGCATCTAGGGTTGCGGCGCCCTCGGGAGGTAGGGACACCTCACGAGATGACGCGGCCTCGGAAGGCGGATCATCCGAGCGTGTGGCTTCTCCTGCTTCTGGTGTGCTCTTCGGCAGCCGACCCTCCTCAATTGCGGCTGTGGCTTCTGCAGGCTTTCGGTGCTCCCGTCTTGCCTTGCCTCGGGTTGCCGCTGCGGTCTTGGTTCGGTGCTCCTCGCTAACCGCCACCAGGGCTGCGCTGGCGGAGTAGGGAGTGGCGGCGAGGTAGAGCAGCAGGGGCTCTTGAGGGCACGGAGCCACCATGACTGGGGGACTGGTCAGGTACCTCTTGAGATCTTGAAACGCCTTCTCTGCCTCTTCAGTCCATTCAAAGGGCCCCTTTTTCTTCATCAGCCGAAAGAAAGGCAACGCTCGCTCCCCTAATTTGGAGATAAAGCGCCCTAGCGCGGTCACGCGCCTAGTGAGCTTCTGCATCTCTCTGAGGGTCTTTGGCAGACTCATGTCCTCGACCGCCTTGACCTTCTCTGGGTTGGCCTCGATGCCACGATGGGACACGAGGAAGCCCAAGAGCTTGCCCGAGGGGACGCCAAACACACATATTTCTCCGGGTTGAGTCGCAGGCTTACTGCGTCGAGGCTCGCGAAGGTCTCCTCCAGGTCTTGTATCAGGGTCTTGGCCTCCCGAGATTTTACCACAATGTCATCAATGTAGGCTTCGAAATTCTTTCCGAGTTGCGGGCCCAAGGTGATGTGCATCAACCGCTGAAAGGTAGCTCCTGCGTTACGCAGTCCGAACGGCATGCATGTATAGCAGTATACCCCGCACGGGGTCAGGAAGGCGGTTTTTTCAACGTCTTCCACCGCCATTCTGATCTGGTGATATCCGGAGAAGGCGTCCAGGAAGCGTAGCAGGTTGCACTCTGCGGTGGAATCGTCGATCTGGTCGATGCGGGGGAGCGGAAACGGATCTTGCGGGCATGCCTTGTTGAGATTGGTGAAGTCGACACACATGCCTTCCTTCCCCCCCCCCTTCTTAGGCACAACGACAGGGTTGGCCAACCAATCCGGGTATCGGACCTCACGAATGACCCCAGCGGCTTCTAGCTTGCACGTATCTTGGACAATGAAGACCTGCTTCTCTGCGGACTGCCGCCTGGCCTTCTGCTTCACGGGGCACGCATTCGGGCACACGTTGAGGTGATGCTCGATGACACTCCTGGGAATACCTGCCAACTGATCGGGCTCCCAAGCGAACACCTTCTTATTCGCGCGCAGGAACCTGACCAAGGCCTCCTCCTGCTCAGGCTCAAGGTTGGCGCCTATGGTGAAAGTGGCACCGGAAGACCCGTCCACGTCCACGGGTATCTGCTTGGTTTCTGCCTTGTCCTGGGTGAACAACTGCTTTTTCTTGGCGGGCGCAGCCCTCTTGGGCTCAGGGGCCTCCGTGTTGGCAGGCTGCGCTGACGCCGCCGCCTTGAAGGCGAGCTCGAGTACTCGCAAGGTGTCCCTGGCGTCTCCGTGCACAGTGAGGGTACCGCTGCTCCCGGGCATCTTCATGAGGTTGTACGCCGGGTGCGTGGCGGCCATGAACTGAGCCAGCGTCGGGTAACCGAGGATGGCGTTGTAAGGGAGGCCGATGGGGGCGATGTTGAAGTCGACCATCTCCGTGCGGAAGTTGTCGTAGGCGCCGAAGGTTACCGGGAGCCGGATCTGTCCCAGGGAGTCGGACGATCCGCCCTCGACGCCTGAGAAAGATCGACTGGGCCGCAGCCGCTCCCGGGTTATGCAGAGGAGGTTGAAGGTCTCAACTGAAAGCACACTGAGGCCCGCGCCGCCGTCGACGAGGGTTCTGGTGACGGCCACCTGGCAGATGGTGGGGGTGCACAACAGGGGGAGCACGCCCGAGCCTGCCAAGTTGGTGGGGTGATCCTCCGAGCTAAAGGTCAGATCGTACTCGCGCGCTGCCCGGTTCGAGGAAGCCCCGTGCCGTGTGGAAGCGGTGCTAGCCAGGCGGGCAAACGGCTTGACATGGCGACTCGTGGGCGGCGCTTGCGAGCCGCCCAGGAGGGCCGCAATGACCGGAGGTGTCGATGTTGTGGCGTAGTCGCCCATCGCACACGCGGATGCTGGGGTGGTGCTTGCTGCTTGTTTCCCGCCGGGCTGGTGGCGGTGCCGATGGCGGGCGATGAGGGACGATGAGGACACCCACCGGCGAGGGCTGCTGGGGCGAGCGGGCCTGACCGGCGTCGTACATGTGTGCGGCGGCCGGAGAAGGACGGAGCGGTGGAAGACAGATTCCGGCGCACCCCTACCTGGCGCGCCAAATGTCAGATTTGGGGGTTCCGGCAAACCCTTAAGGTTCGAACTCTGGGGTGCGCGCAGAGATTCTGCCCATTACCTCTCCGTCTCGCAAGGATCTAAACTACAGAAGGAACAGCACAAAGAACACAGAGTATATACTAGTGCGGGCCACCGTTGTGGTGTAATACCCTACTCTAGCTTGTGGGTGGATGGATTGCCTCTTGGGCTGATGATGATGATGATCAGTACAAAGGAGAACGGCCTCGCGAGGGCCTGTTCTTAGCTAGAACGATGAACTGCTAGGGAAGTTCAGCCGCCCTTCTCTCTCTCTCTCTCTCTCTCTCTCTCTCTCTCTCTTGCTCTATGATTGCTCTGAATACTCTCGATCATCACCCCCCCTCTACCCTGGGGGTGGCTGGTCCTATTTATAGGCAAAGGCCCTGGGCCTCTTCCCAAATATTGAGCGGGAAGGGCACCAACAATTGGCCAATTTGAAGGGGAACATCTGGTACACTTATCCTGACCAAAGTTGGTCCTCGCCGGCCAAAGGCCATGTGGTGACGCCGCTCTGGGCTCCACAATGAGCTCATTCCCACCGTTGGACTGGTCTTGGTCTCGTTGCACCGAAATGGATGCCTTTGCTTGATCCTCTCGCCTGCGCTTGCCCCCTTTGCACCAAAGAGGAAAGGGAGGACACTACGCGGTCTGGCGCCCGCCTGGCACCCTTGGTCGTCATGGCTTGCGTCATGGGCATGTCGCGAGGTACCCTGCCTTGATCTCTCCGCCTCCTCGTGAGCCAGCCTGAGGAGGCCGCGCCTGAGGAAGCGCTGCGTCATCCTCCCCGCGAGGCTTGGCCCCTCGCGAGGGTCTTGAGTCTCGTGTTGATGAAGGTGGGCCGTATTGGGCCTCCTTTGAGCCACGCCACGGGCCGCAGGCAGGCAAGTCTGGGGACCCCCGTTCCCAGAACGCCGATAGCTCATGTGGGGGTGCAACCCTGAGTGGCCTTGCTGCACCACTACTTCTAACGCACCCAGTAGCCCCACAGTAGCCCCTCACTCCTTAGTTCCAAAAGGCTATGCTGGGTGAGGTACGCGCGGGGCCGGGCTCTGCAGACGTACAACGGTGGTCTCACTCGCATCTCACCTCATCGCCCGTTGTTTGCGCGTCAAGGGGGACCCCTGAGCATCGCGACTAAGGGGCCTAACTGGCTCCGTAGCCTCTCACTCCTTAGTTCTGAAAGGCTATGTTGGGTGAGGTACGCACGGAGTCGGGCGAGGTCTTCCGGCCTTCTGGGGATTGATCTTCACAGGCGTTCGCCTTCTTCATAGGCTCTGGGCCTTTTCCAAAAGGGATTGATCTTCACAGGCGTTCACCTTCTTCACAGGCTCTGGGCTTTTTCCAAAAGGGATTGATCTTCACAGGCGTTCGCCTTCTTCACAGGCTCTGGGCCTTCATGGGTAGAACCTCCGGCTGACCCAGAAATGCGACATTTGGGGCCCCGACGCGCCTATCCTTTTTGGTAGTTTCGCGTCACCTCCCGAGGTAGCAACCGTTTCCTGTTCGAACGGCGCCGACAGGGTCTTGAACAACACCCCTACCTGGCGCGCCAAATGTCCGATTTCGGGTTCCGGCAGACCCTTAAGGTTCGAACTCTGGGGTGCGCGCGGAGATTATGCCCTCTACCTCTCCGTCTCGCAAGGATCTAAACTACCAAAAGAACAACACAATAGACACAGAGTTTATACTGGTTCAGGCCACCGATGTGGTGTAATACCCTAATCCAGTGTGGTGGGTGGATTGCCTCTTGGGCTGATGATGATGAACAGTACAAGGGAGAACAGCTTCGCGAGGGCGTGTTCTAGCTGGGACGATGAACTGCTAGGGGAGTTCAGCCTCCCTTCTCTCTCTCTCTCTCTCTCTCTCTCTCTCTCTCTCTCTCTCTCTCTCTCTCTCTCTCTCTCTTTACTCGGATTCTGGATACCCGATGCCGATGCTCCTCTGGCTGCCCTGGGGGTTGCTAGTCCTATTTATAGGCAAAGGCCCTGGGCCTCTTCCCAAATATTGAGCGGGAAGGGCGCCAACAATCGGCCAATTCGAAGGGGAACATACAGTACAATTATCCTGACTAAAGTTGGTCCTCGCCTGCCAAAGGCCCTGTGGTGACGCCGTCCTAGGCTCCACGATGACCTCCTTCCCACCGTTGGACTTGTCTTGGTCTTGTTGCACCGAAATGGATGCCTTTGCTTGATCCTCTCGCCTGCGCTTGCCCCCTTTGCACCAAAGAGGAAAGGGAGGACACTGCGCGGGCTGGCGCCCGCCTGGCGCCCTTGGTTGTCATGCCTTGCGTCATGGGCACCTCGTGAGGTACCCTACCTTGATCTCTCCGCCTCCTCGTGAGCCAGCCTGACGAGGCCGCACCTGAGGAAGCACCGTGTCGTCTGCCCCGCGAGGCTTGGCCCCTCGCGAGGGTCTTGGGTCTTGTGTTGATGAAGACGGGTCGTGCTGGGCCTCCTTTGAGCCACGCCGCTGGCCCCAGGCAGGCAAGTCTGGGGACCCCCGTTCCCTGAACGCTGACAGTAGCCCCCGGGCCCAAGGCGCGCCCGGACTTGGCCGTGCCGAGAGGCGAGAGGGCAAGAGTGAAGCGCCGCGGGCCCTAACAGCCTGCGGCCTTGGGCGCCGCGTGGCGGTTGATTGGACGTGGGCGTCTCCGCCTCCGCGCAGGTTAAAGGCGCAGTGTCTGCCTAGGCTTTGCTCTTCTCTTTCTCCTGTCGCTGCCCAGATCCCGTTTCTTGCACCTCTCCTTCCTTCCTCCAAACTCCCAGATCTGCTCGCCTATGACCTTGGAAGACATTGCGTCACCCTCCTGCCAAACCTTGGTTCTCGCCGGCTCTGGACTCGCCGAATGTTTTGGAGGCGAGCCTTGCCCGGCTGCGCCGGATGGCGGCGGCGTGGGGCATTGACGGGGCGCGGGTGTTCAAGGTCGGCTCCACCACCTGAGGGAGTCCTGGATTAGGGGGTGTTCGGATAGCCGAACTATACCTTCAGCCGGACTCCAGGACTATGAAGATACAAAGTTGAAGACTTCGTCCCGTGTCTGGAAGGATCTTTTCTTGGCGTGGAAGGCAAGCTAGGTGTGCGGATATTCGAGATCTCCTACCATTGTAACCGACTCTGTGTAACCCTAACCCTATCCGGTGTCTATATAAACCGGAGGGTTGTAGTCCGTAGGACAACCATCATCATACACAATCATACCATAGGCTAGCTTCTATGGTTTAGCCTCCTTGATCTCGTGGTAGATCCACTCTTGTACTACCCTTAACATCAATACTAATCTAGCAGGAGTAGGGTTCTACCTCCATCGAGAGGGCCTGAACCTGGGTAAAATAAAGTGTCCCTTGTCTCCTGTTACCATCCGACCTTGACGCACAGTTCGGGACCCCCTACCCGTGATCTGCCGGTTTTGACACCGACATTGGTGCTTTCATTGAGAATTCCTCTGTGTCGTCGCTTTTAGGCCCGATGGCTCCTTTGATCATCAACAACGACTAGGTCCAGGGTGAGACTTTCCTCCCCGGACAGATCTTCGTCTTCGGCTGCTTCGCTCTGCGGGCCAATTCGCTTGGTCATCTGGAGTAGATCGAAAGCTACGCCCCTGGCCATCAAGTCAGGTTTGGAAGCTTAAACTACACGGCTGATATCCGCGGAGACTTGATCTTCGACGGGTTCGAGCCACAGCCAAGCGCGCCGCGCTACTTCGAGGGGCATGATATAGCTCTGCCTCCTAATAGCACCCTGGAGGCCGCACACGCTCCGGACCCGATCTTTGACTCGGAGCCCGTTGCATTCTCTGAGGATGAACGGTTGGACATCACCTCGGGGGCTGCGATCTCAAAGGCGATCGAGCCGAACGCCAGCCCCGTACTCCGCACGGCCCAGGACTCCAAGGAGCCGGACTCTTCTCCGAACTCCGAGCCTTCCGCGCCCCCGCCGATCGAATCTGATTGGGCGCCAGTAATGGAGTTCACCGCCGCAGACATCTTTCAGTGCTCACCTTTCGGTGATATCCTTTCAGCGGATGCTTGCGCTTTCGCCTCAAGCTCCAAACCCTCATGTTTTTTCATGAGAGTTTGTAGGTCTTGCTGCACCTCGCCGACCTGAACCCCAAGCCTCTCTCGCTCGGCGCGCTCCTCGGCCATTTTCTTCTTGGCCTCAGCCAGCGCCTGCTTTAGGGCTGTCACCTCGGTTGTGGCCAATACAATAAGCAGTACAATCCTGTTATTTCTTTCTGCAATCAAGCCTCTCTATAGGCACCTTTTTCTTCTTTTTTAGGTATTTCTTACCTTCCTTCTCCTCGAGCTGCCGTTTGGCAAGGCCGAGCTCTTGCTCGGTCCACCCAAGGTCCTGTTTCAGGACATCCACCTGCGCATTCAGTGCGGCGGTGGACAGCAGTGAAGCCTGCATACACATATTTGACCTTTTTTGTTAGACTCCTGCGAAAATTATTAGATCCTCTATCCGGCTTTTCTTTCCGAACACCGAACAGAGCATCAGGGGCTACTGTCTATGCGGTAAATAAATTGGCACATTTTTTACTTACCTCGAAGCCTCTTAGAAGGCTAGCGCAAGCTTCATTCAGTCCGCTCTTGGCGGACTGAATCCTTTGGATCACCGTACTCATAACAGTACGGTGTTCCTCGTCGATGGCGGCGCCCTCAAGCACCTCCAGCAAATTGTCCGGCGCCTCCGGTTGGACGGAGGCCGCCGGCTCAGATGGCTTACTCCTCTTGGAAGGAGTTCGCCCGCCGCGGACCGGGACTGTCGAGTCCGGCGCGGTGTCCGGCACAAAGCCGGACTTGGAGCCCTGGGGGGTTTCATCCCCTTCACTCCTGGGGTCCGGAGGATTGCCTTTGTGGATCCTCCAGGACCATCTCCTCCTGCCCTGAAGCTTGGCGGGGCGCCACTTCGGCGTCGTTCGCCCCACGGGGGGAGACCGCGGGCGGAACAGAGTTCATGTCCGACGAATCCAGGGAGCCGCTCGACGAGTCGTCGAGTTGGGCCCGGGGCGGGCTGCATAAAATACGCGCGATATCAGGGAAAGCCGCACACTAAAAAAAAGGGGTATCATTAGTTACTCTGGTGTTTAAATACTTACGATTTCGCCGGACACTTGGTCCTGTCCGGCCACTCCTCTCCGCCCTCTTCGGCGTCGTGGGAGTAGTCCGGCGGAGGGGTCTTCCTTTTCCTTGACCCCTCGGCCTCCCTTGTTGGGGCGGCCTTCTTCTTCTTTGCTCCCCTCGCTGGAGGGGGAGAGCTTCCTTGTTCCTCCTCCTCATTTTCGTGAGAGGAGGGCGTTGCGGACTCGTTGGATGACGAGTCCGACACCACCATGTTGCGGGAACTTTTTTGAGTCCCGGTGGTTTTCTTCTTCTTGGCCTTCCTCTCCGGCACAACGTAAGGTGCCGGAGCCATTAGCTTCACCAAGAGAGCTGGGGCCAGGTCTTCAGGCAGAGGGGCCGGACAGTTAATCGGACCGGATATCTCCAGCCAAGCCTGTCAAAGGTAAAAGGGGGTTTAGATCCCGCATAGAGATAATCTATGAAGAAGAGCTTAACGAACCTGTCAAAGGTATAGATAGCTTACCTCGCCGGCGATACGCTGCGAGTTGTATCCGCGATCATCGGAGGCGGTTGTGGGGGACTCGGCGCCTTTGGTTAGCACCTTCCAGACGTCTTCATACGTTGTGTCAAAGAGCCTACTGAGGGTCTGGTGCTGCGCCGGGTCGAATTCCCACAATGTAAAATCCCGTTCTTGGCACGGGAGGATCAGGCGAATGAGCATGACCTGGCCTATGTTGGCGAGCCGGATTGGCTTGTCCACCAGGGACTGGACGCATGTTTGCAACCCAGTCACTTCTTCCTCGTTGCCCCATGACAGGCCTGTCTCTTTCCAGGACATGAGCCGCGTGGGGGGTCCGGATCTGAACTCAGGGGCCGCGACCCATTTCGGATCGCGGGGCTCGGTGATGTAAAACCACCCAGCCTGCCACCACTTTAGGGACTCCACGAGGGAGCCATCGAACCAGAGGACGTTGGCTATCTTGCCAACCATAGCGCCTCCGCACTCCGCCTGGGTGCCGGACACCACCTTGGGCTTGACGTTGAAGTTCTTGAGCCAGAGGCCGAAGTGGGGGCGGACGCGGAGAAAGGCCTCACACATGACGATAAACGCCGAGATGTTGAGAATGAAGTTCGGGGCCAGATCGTGGAAATCCATGCCATAGTAGAACATGAGCCCCCGGACAAATGGATGAAGTGGAAAGCCTAGTCCGCGAAGGAAGTGGGGGAGAAAAACTACCCTCTCATGGGGCCTTGGGGTAGGAAGAAGCTGCCTCTTATAAGGAAGCCGATGCGGGATATCCTTGGACAAGTATCCGGCTTTCCTTAGCTTTTTTACTTGAGCCTCCGTAAAAGAGGAGACCATCCACTTGCCTCCCGCTCCGGACATTGTTGGAGAAGGTTGAGGAAGAAGAGCGGACTTGGGCGTTGGAGCTTGAGTGCGCGAGAGATGGATTGGCAAAGGAGGAAGAAGGCGTAGGTTAAAAAGGTGAATCCTTATCCCTTTATATAAGCAGGTATGGTTAGGCGTCCTCACCTACCTAATAAAACTCACTTGCCTCCCAAACGCCGCGGTAAATGGCGTGGTTGGGGTCCCCACGTCCATATTAATGAGAATCCCGTTAGAGGGGGGCACACGATCTCTGCTTCGACAAGACGTGCCAAGGAAACCGCCTCGCTATACGAGCTGAGGTGGAACAACGAAAACAATTTATATAGAAGGCTTGGCCGCAGTGTTATGACGCACTGCGGGATACGTCAGCAGATTTGATTTGTGTTAATATTATTCTCTGTATGGCAATACGTGGAAACTTATTTTGCAGAGCCGGACACTATTCTGTGGTGTTTATAATCTTCTTGAAGAACTTGGAGGAGGAACCCACCTTGCAATGCCGAAGACAATCTGCGCGCCGGACTCGTCGTCATTGAAGCCTGGTTCAGGGGCTACTGAGGGAGTCCTGGATTAGGGGGTGTTCGGATAGCCGAACTATACCTTCAGCCGGACTCCAGGACTATGAAGATACAAAGTTGAAGACTTCGTCCCGTGTCCGGAAGGATCTTTTCTTGGCGTGGAAGGCAAGCTAGGTGTGCGGATATTCGAGATCTCCTACCATTGTAACCGACTCTGTGTAACCCTAACCCTATCCGGTGTCTATATAAACCGGAGGGTTGTAGTCCGTAGGACAACCATCATCATACACAATCATACCATAGGCTAGCTTCTAGGGTTTAGCCTCCTTGATCTCGTGGTAGATCCACTCTTGTACTACCCTTATCATCAATATTAATCTAGCAGGAGTAGGGTTTTACCTCCATCGAGAGGGCCTGAACCTGGGTAAAATAAAGTGTCCCTTGTCTCCTGTTACCATCCAACCTTGACGCACAGTTCGGGACCCCCTACCCGAGATCCGCCGGTTTTGACACCGACACCACCCCTGAGGGCCGAGGAAGCACCTTCTACCCTCTCTTTGTAATCTCCATTACTGCGGGCCTGGTGCCTCCTTTCTCCGAGTTCTTCCTCTCTGTCCTCCGCCATTACGACTTGCAAGCTCTGCATCTCCACCCCAACTCCATCCTTCTCCTGGCGATCTTCGCCTACTACTGCAAGGCTCATGTGGGGGTGCAACCCTCAGTGGCCTTGCTGCGCCACTACTTCTACCTCCGGGTCATCCATGGTCTCCCTTCCGCATGCGCGAGCTTCGTCGCGTGTGGTGGCGTCATTGCCATCTCGAATCCCGGGAAGAGGATTGAGGGCTTCAGGAGCAAGTGGGTCTTGGTGGACGCCGGGCGCATCCACCCTCGGCTGATCCTTCCCACGGAGCAGCGCGTGAGTTCCGGCGACTGGTCCCGGGCGGAGCTCACGGACCCCCGCGCGAAGCCAGTTCTGGAGAAGATGGACACGGACCTGAAGCCGGCTGGCACAGCGGCGGCGAAACTGACCGGCGCGTCGCTGCTGAGGGAGTTCCTGGAGCACCAGCTGGCCCCGCTTCGGCGGTACTCACCTCCGATGTGGAGGCCCCATCCGAGCCCCGCGGCCTTGGGCGACGAGGATTTGACCGCGGTTCTCCAATCCCTGGTTGGGGGCGAGGTGGCAAGGTTGGAGGGCGCGCCTGCGCCCTTGTTCCTTCGCGACGACTGGAAGCAGGTGGTGGAGTCCATGCCCGTCTTCAACGGGGACGGGCCCGTGCCCGCGGTGGCTCCTGAGGGACTGGTGGACGTGTCCTCCGGCGACTCCAGCGGAGAGGAGGGGGAAGAGGAGCGGGAGGAGGTCCCTGACTCCGAGGCAACTGATGGAGAGTCGAGGGCTCCCCTCCCCCGGCGCAAGTCCCATACTCTCCGCCTTTCATCAAGCGATGATGATGAGGTCGATGACGTGCTGGGTAGCGGGAGCTCACCCCCGATCCCGAAGAAGGGCAGAACCAGGCTGATCCCCCGCGGGTCCGCTCCGGCTCCGGGGCGGTCCGCAGACACGCCCTCTGCGCCTGAGGCAGATCCCTCCACCCGGCTTTCTGGCTTCAAGTATGGCCAGAGGCTGCTCGAGTTCTCCAGCGACGACCCGTAAGTGCTAGATCCTTCGTCTTCTGTTTCTTGTTTCACCGCTGAGGCTTGATGTTTGCTTCTCTTTGGATAGGCTGACGCCGGCGGCGAAGAAGTCGAAGGGGGCTCCCGAGGCCCCGTCCGCAGCAACGCCTCCGCGTGCAGGGGAAGGCGACCGTGACGCACAGGTTTCTCCTGCCCGGTCATCCTTGCGCGGCCTAGCTGAGCTGGCTGGGGCGAGCCCAGCCCCCATGGCCCAGGTGACTCCCGAGGTGACCCTGCCTGCTGCCGGCACCACGGTCGTCGGGGCGCAGCAGACTCCGCCTCAGGATGTTGTGGTCTCGTCGCCGCTACCTTCTCCTCCCATTCCACCATCCGCTGCTTCCCCAACTCCTCCTGCTGCCTTGGAGCGTGCCGATGTTTCTCCGTCTTCTTCTGCCGTCCTCGAGCGTGCCGTTGCTGAACTGGACCGGCTGCGGCAGGATCTTCGGCAGGAGGCGGACGCGGCGCCATGTCTTCCAAGGTCACAGGGGAGCAGATATGGGAGTTTGGAGGAAGGAAGGAGAGGCGCAAGAAAGGGGATCTGGGCAGCGACAGGAGAAAGAGAATAGCAAAGCCTGGGCGGACACTACGCCTTTAACCTGCGCGGAGGCGGAGACGCCCACGTCCAATCAACCGTGCACGTGTAGGCGGAGGTAGTTTGACGAGGTAGCAACCGTTCCCTGTCGGCGTTAGACAATTTCGGCCTTCTGGGGATTGATCTTCACAGGCATTCGCCTTCTTCACAGGCTCTGGGCCTTTTCCAAAAGGGATTGATCTTCACAGGCATTCGCCATCTTCATAGGCTCTGGGCCTTTTCCAAAAGGGATTGATCTTCACAGGCGTTCGCCTTCTTCACAGGCTCTGGGCCTTCATGGGTAGAACCTCCGGCTGACCCAGAAATCCGGGTGTAGGTGGGTCGAACCTCTGGTCGAACCTAACGGTTGCTTCACGTAGTTCAAGCAAGGGCGCAGGTGCGGAAGGCCGGAAGACAATTTCCGTTTCCTAAGCGGAAGGCCGTAGGTTCGACCCCTACCTGGCATGCCAAATGTCGAATTTCGGGTTCCGGCAGACCCTTAAGATTCAAACTCTGGGGTGCGCGCGGAGATTATGCCCTCTACCTCTCCGTCTCGCAAGGATCTAAACTACCAAAAGAACAACACAAAAGATACAGAGTTTATACTGGTTCGGGCCACCGATGTGGTGTAATACCCTACTCCAGTGTGGTGGGTGGATTGCCTCTCAGGCTGACGATGATGAACAGTACAAGGGAGAACAGCCTCGCGAGGGCGTGTTCTAGCTGGGACGATGAACTGCTAGGGGAGTTCAGCCGCCCTTCTCTCTCTCTCTCTCTCTCTCTCTCTCTCTCTCTCTCTCTCTCTCTCTCTCTCTCTCTCTCTCTCTCTGCTCGGATTCTGGATACCCGATGCCCATGCTCCTCACTTTGCCCTGGGGGTGGCTAGTCCTATTTATAGGCAAAGGCCCTAAGCCTGTTCCCAAATATTGAGCGGGAAGGGCGCCAACAATCGGCCAATTCGAAGGGGAACATACAGTACACTTATCCTGACTAAAGTTGGTCCTCGCCTGCAAAAGGCCCTATGGTGACGCCGTCCTGGGCTCCACGATGACCTCCTTCCCACCGTTGGACTGGTCTTGGTCTTGTTGCACCGAAATGGATGCCTTTGCTTGATCCTCTCGCCTGCGCTTGCCCCCTTTGCACCAAAGAGGAAAGGGAGGACACTGCGCGGGCTGGCGCCCGCCTGGCACCCTTGTCGTCATGGCTTGCGTCATGGGCACCTTGTGAGGTACCCTGCCTTGATCTCTTCGCCTCCTCGTGAGCCAGCCTGACGAGGCTGCGCCTGAGGAAGCACCGTGCCGTCCGCCCCGCGAGGCTTGGCCCCTCGCGAGGGTCTTGGGTCTTGTGTTGATGAAGACGGGCCGTGTTGGGCCTCCTTTGAGCCACGCCGCAGGCCGCAGGTAGGCAAGTTTGGGGACCCCCATTACCAGAACGCCGACAACAGCCTCCCAACGCCAGCCGCCCAAGGAGACGACCCCGAGAAGTTCAAGGAGCCGGCAACGCAGATGATGGGGTCGCCGGTGCCGCACGGAGCGGCGCCCGACGCCTAGTCGGACCCGTTATCCTGCCGCCTACCACCCTCGTCGTCGCTGACACTGTCCTCCTCATCACTCTCGCTCAAGGAGGAATCTTCACCATCAGAAGAGCTCTCCACACAGCACCTTGCACGAGTCCCAAAGTGCCCGAAGACCTTGACGGAGAGAAGGCCACCCTCCGTCAGCTTAAAATAGAGAGTGAGCCCCTCCGTCAAGCTGTGGATACGAGCAAACGTCTTCAATCCCCGACGAAGATACATCACGTGAGGAGCAGGGAAGTCGACGTGGACCCGCGTACCACTGATCCCGCAGCCCCTCATGTGCAACCGCAATGACTGCGGTGGATCCAGCTCCATCTCCCGCGCGAATGGAGTCGGGAGACGAAGGCGACGGCGCGGAGGCCGGCGCAGCCTGACGAAAAACTCACACGGGTCATCCCCAACATGGCCCTCCATTGGAAGAGGAGCTGCTGGCGGGGGTGAGGCCGGCGCGCCACCCCGTCCTCCTCTTCCCCGAGCGCCCCGGCCTCGCCCCCTTCCCCTCGCGGCCGGATCTGCCACCGCAGGCGCAGGAGAAGGAGGGACGCGTTGTTGAGCGGCGACCCTCGCCGCCACCATTGAAGGACTGGGATTTCCTCTCTCCATGACGGATGGAAGAGAGGAGCAGAAGCTGAAGGAAGAAGAAGATGGAAGAATGCGGGACGCCATCCTCCCCTCCCGCTCTTTATAAAGGAACGGGGTTGGGGCTCAGCCGCCCCGCTTGGCCAACCAAGGCGCGGGAGGCGCAGGGAGCCAGGAACGACCCGCTGCCCCAACCAGCGACGGCCCGGTTTCCCGCCTCCACCGTTTGCCACCCCAAGCGCATGGGAGACATGTGGCAGACGTGCAGAACCGAGGGGACATGTGAGGCGACCTCTCCCCACCCCGTGATCGTGGGGAGTGGACGCCTTGAAGACCGCGCCTCGGCCCCATTCAGTAAATTGGCCGCACCTCCACGCCTCCCTCCGTTTATGGGAAAGGCGCGAGCCGCCCCTTTACTACGACGTGACGCATGCGTGCAGAGAGCAACCCCACGCATGCCGCCCACGTCACGCCTACCTCCCCATGCCGCGCCACGCGCGCGAGTCGTGGGAAGCGCAGCGCGCGAAAAATCTTACCGCGGTAAAAACCGCCCCGCCTGCCCGCGCACCGTTTTTTGGGCCTAGCCCAACAACGTGTTGCGCTTATGTGTGGCCCAGGCCCGGGAGCTCCTGTCGGTGTACAAAAAGAGGGGTACACTTTTTGTACCTATATAACTGTGCACGGGCAGTCAGAACCGCGCCCACGACCACACCAAGCAAGGCAAGGGAGGTGAGCCAGGAAAAGACCGAAGCTCAAGGGAACTGGAGCAACGCCAAGGCCAGGACCACGAAGAGCCAAGGGACGAGGCAGGCTCCCCCGGCAAGATCCTTGCCGGGACCGGCTTTAGCAGCCCCGGCAAGACCCTTGTCGCGGCAACTCGCCCCACGCCTACGGAGCAAATCACCCTTGAGTCCAATGCCCCCATGGGGCAAGGATTCGGGAGACGTCTCCGTGGTGGCATGTAGATCTTTGTGAAGAAACACTCAAGATCAGATATGCACTAAGAAGACGACGACCCTTGGCAAGACACCAGCCAAGGAAGACCACGAGACCCCCAGCAAGCGCCTTGCCGGGGATGACGGCAGGCGCCGCGACAAGACCCTTGCCAGGGCCCCGGCAAGGCCCTTGCCGAGGACGTCTACAGGCCACCATCAGGCCCACGCCAACCAAGTCTCCACCGTCGTTCGCATACAGCTGCCGACCCAACCAACTGGGCAGGCACCTGCGTGGCGGCATGCAGATCTTCCTGAAGACACCGCCACCGCGCCACCTCAGTTGCCTGCCTGCCTACATGGCACCACTGGCATCACTGTCCAGGGCGCGTGTCCACGCAATGAGGAGCGGCGACGGACGGGACGGGCTTCGCCCCCGCCCCCGATAAAGCAAGGGCACCTAAGCAGACGCATTAAATGCGCCTTCTCATGTAATGCGAAGGATAACCTCGCGTCATTGTACCCTTTCCACCTCCTGTGTGCCACTGTGGCAGCCCCTTTTTCCTATAAAAGGAGGCCCGAGGCAACCAGGAGAAGGATTCGGCTTTTTGGAGCTCTGCACGCCCCATAGCTAGCTCAAGAACACATATATACATCCACCAAAGCAGGAGTAGGATTTTACGCATCCTCGCGGCCCGAACCTGGATAAACGAATCGTGTGCTATTTGTTTGATCCGCTCTTCTTTCAACCCCGCGCCCCGCTAACCGTAGTAGGGATTCATAGGTGGCATGTAGGAATTCATGTACACTACATTAGGCTCCCTTAGAGTGCCTGCTAGTCCAGAACACAGAGTCATGGCTAGTTTATGCTACACAAACAATCATTAATTGGTGGTTTAAATATGCGCAAGGGATATGCAATGTATTATCATGTAGAGATGTCTGAAATTAGCCGTGTCAACTTGCAGATAGGGTTACACAATGAAAAAGTACAAGATGTATGTGGTAATTTCATGGAACATCGCAAAAAAAGGAGAGCCAGCGGTGAGCCTATATAGTGTGCTATGGTACATCACTCCTCCATTGTGATCATCGTGACATGTTATTTGTATGTCAGTTCTATTGGCCAAGTTTCTTAGGGATAGTTATTACGAGTTATCCTAAGAAAATAAGCACTTGTGATTATAAGCTCCATGTAATAAGCCAACCAGTTCTTTTCAATGCGTTTTCAGCTTATCTTTAGTATGATCAGTGAAAAGTCTAGATTGCATTATATTTTTTCATTTTGCTGCCCATATGAAAATTAATTTGACTTGCAAACATCACAAATTTAATCCAGTGCAGTAATTAATATGATAGGAAAATAGACCACCACTATTTGCTCAAAATGCAAATACAAAGATACCATCTACTTGGCACAATCTATTTTGGTCAATGTTTTCCATAAAGATCCCATTGCCTAATTTAAATGAAAAAGGCCTGACCCACATTTAAATGAAGAACAATTATTTATTCAAATTCGATGGTCCAAGTGGCTGGTTATTATCATATTGCAGCACCACCTGAAAGCATCATATAGCAGCAGCAACAACTCATCATACAGCAGCAGTGTGCAATTCATCATATACCAGCAGCAGCTCATAGCAATTCATCATATAGCAGGAGCAGGAGCAGCTCATAGTAATTCATCATATAGTAGCAGGAGCAGCTCATAGCAATTCATCATATAGTAGCAGCAGGAGCAGCTCATAGCAATTCATCATATAGCATCAGCAGGAGCAGCTCATAGCAATTCATCATACAACACCAGCATGAGCAGCTTATAGCAACTCATCATATAGCAGCAGCAGCAGCTCATAGCAATTCATCATATAGCAGCAGCAGCTCATAGCAATTCATCATATAGCAGCAGCAGCTCATAGCAATTCGTCATATAGCAGCAGCAGGAGCAGCTCATAGCAATGCATCATATAGCAGTAGCAGAAGCATCTCATAGCAATTCATCGTATAGTGGATCAGAATGAAAATTTGGCAAAAAATCAGAGGAGATCCTCACCTTGTTCGATGAGCTCATCCTTCAACAGCACCTCAAGGCCACAGCCTGGGAGGTGGGGAGGGGGAATAAGGTGCCTTCTATCGCAGTGTGGCATCAGCCGTAGTTGTGCAGCGCCTGGTGGAGTAGTGCGTTGGAAGAACCACACTGGAGCAGCTGCTAGAGACCATGAGAATGAGGGGCGTCACCAGAGGGAGGAGCAGCCACGGAGATTTGCCCCTACCCGCCGGCCATGTAGCCTAGCTGTACAGAGCATCATCAAGGACCGGGCCAGGTGGGACCAGTGGCGACGGCTTGCTAGAGGAACCCTAGTGCTACAGGCAGGGGATCAAGGTAGAGGGAAAGGGGAGAGGAGATGCAAGCGGGCAGGGCAATGAACGCTTGCGTTTTTGTTTTTACTTGAGGGTGAGGTGTGACGCGGGTGTCACCAGTTGCATTTTGAGTGTAATATAGGCAGACAACAGAGTCATTTCACTATTCCCCTTCCCTTCAATTTTTAGTGAGGTTCTACCCAAAACACCTCCCTCCAAAGCGAAATTAGTTAAGCCCAAGCCCATAACTCAAAAATGACTTCTTTACATCTTTTATGGCTTATTTTTACAATAAGCCCTGAAAAGGCAGAATAGAACTGGCCCTTAACCTGCAATTCAATTGCGCGTGCAATGATGAATCACTCATGCCTGCTATAGTGTACATTTAGGCATCATCATACATGGTATAACCTAATACATGTGCATTCCATTGTAGAATCTGGAATATGTAATGTTTATGTTAGTTAATACATTGCACATGATGTTTAAATGCCCCTTAAATCTGGTCAGTCAAGTGATGGTCTTTAAGCCGCCTTCTTTGCTTCTTTTCTTGATATGTAAGATTTGCTCACACATCTGTTCAATTGCTTGTTTGCATCAGCCAGCCATACTAGGACTGTTTGCTTTGATTACTTGTTGTTTTGACCTAACACTCTAGCAGAGCTTGTCAACGATTTAAACACTAAGGGCTGCTATAGTGGGGCCTTTTCTAACTCATAGGTGACATAAAGGTTTGGCTGTACACTAAAGTAGGCTCTCCAAGAGTACCTGGAGATCCAGTTCGAAGGTATGCCTAGTTTTTACATAGTGCAGACATAGTAAATGCTCATTTCATTGTGTGCAAGTGCAAGAGATGCGGCATGTTTCATTATGTGGTGTTGTTTTGTTATAATCTCATCCTTTTGTGTTCACAGACTGGAAAGTATGCATATTTATCTTCCAAGGAGACGAGTAACTAGTTTGTCTCACCTTGCAGAGGTGGTGCAATGAAGATAAGATTGAGGATTTCCAAGTACAAGATGTTAGGAAGGAGCCTTGCAAGAGAAGTAGGAGCTGCGCTGAGCCTCTTCGACCTGTTAAGGTAAGTCACTGTATCCAACTCAACAGTTCAATTCCTTGTTTGTTTCAGGCATAGTTAATTTACTCTTTTCAATTGCTTTATTTGTCCTCAGTTAATGAGATGCCCAAAGAATGATGCCTGATGTTGGGTACTTGTATAACTATTAGTTGACATAATTAAAGGCCTTACCATTTAATTACTCTACCGAAGTGTGCCTGAAGCTTTGAAGTCTATTAACCAACTAATATTGCATGAGGATCACAATCTAGTTTATACTAGGGTAATGATTGCATAGTTCTGCTTGTTGTAGTATGTTTGTATGAAATCCTTTGCTGTTCATTATGCTCCCTAAGACTTCAGTTGAGCTACAAAATGGCCAACTGCTTGCTTACTTCTACGCAACATGTTGTCTAAATTTGTAACTTGTTTGTGTTTTGGATTGGGCCCCAACATCATGCTCCTCTGGTGAGCTAAGAGAGATTTCTATATGCAGGCTGCACATAGTACCTTTTTTATAATTTAAAATATCACCTGCTTATGCTTCATGATGTGTAACATTATTGTTAGTCCTGTTTTGCCATGTACAAATTAGTCTGTCTTGCTCGCTTCACTGTTGTAACTATATTTTTGCCCTAGTCATGTGTACTTACAGAAACATTTCAAGATAAAGTGACATCAACACAAGATCTGCGAGCAGTGCGGCATGGCCGTTACCGAATGATTATGGATTGGAATTGGAATGTGCTGATGTTCTCGAGCATCAACTAGAGGTGGCAAGACAACGTGTACATGATTCTGAACGTACAATCAACAAGTTGAGACTGGACATGCAGGTATTACATGCAGGAGTCAAAAAATGAAACAAGACACTGAGGTAACAACAAAGGAATTGGAGATTTTGCAGACTGAAATTTGTGCTATCTAAATCCGGCCAATCCTATTTTCTGAAGAGATTATAGTTCAAATGGTAAGTTATGTTGATGCGCGTCCATGATGTATGAGCTGTATTTGCCCAGTGTATGTAATTTGCTGTTTGTGTATGCTTTATTATCACTAGTGCCGAACCACAATGCCCAGTGGGTATAATCGGCTGTAATTTCTTTATTGTATAGTGTAGGATTATTCTACGTTTCTATGCCTTAGTCTCTTTACTATATAGTGTATGTTTTAAAAGGTGATAGTATATAGTAGGATAATTCTTTGAATATGCTATATCATTCAAACGGGGGCCAACTCGCCCAAACGTTGTAGTGACCATGGCCCTCCACAGGTCGTACGATCCATGGGCCATCTACGGGACGGACGATCCATGGCCTTCTATGGCCGTCGAATTCGTGGGCCTTTTATGGGCTATCGGATCTGTGGGCCTTCTATCGGCTGTCGGATCCATGGGCCTTCTATGGGCCATCGGATCCATGGGCCTTCTATGGGACGTCGGATCAATAGGCCTTCTATGGGCCGTCGGGTTAATGGGCCTTCTACGTCCCGTAGGATCCATGGGCCTTCTACGAGCCGTCTCATCTATGGGCCTTGTACGGGGCGTAAAAGGGGCCGTAAATGGGATAGAGTGGAAATCGTACGTTTTATGGGTTGACCATAATGGGTCGTTAATAGGCCGTATTTGATGATGCTATGAAAATGGCCCAACAGATTAACGGGCCACAAACGGGCCGACTGTATCCACGGCTGAATTTGGCCCACAAGCAAAAAAGGCTAGTAACGGGCTGTAAGTAACCGAATGCTGGAAATGAGCCCAAGAATAAATGGGCCCTCAGAATGCCGAGGTAACACGGGCTGGAAACGACCCAATGGAATAATGGGCCGCTAATAGGTATAAAGCGATACACTGTTCATTACGGGGCGGTTTCACCACGGGCAATTAATGGGGCAAGAGTTACAAAGGGACTCATATGGGCCGAAATACGTCATGGGCCATACATGGGCCGGAAGTAAAAATGGGCTAAAATTATATTGGATGTCCTAGCTGACGCTACTGGGCCTAATTCGGATAGGCCGTAAACGGGCCCTAGGTTAGCGGGCTGTAAATGGGCTATATGCGAACAGGCCGTTAACAGGCTTCCCGTGGGCCGTCCCGCCACCTTTTGACCAAGTCAAACGGGCCGGCCTTTTCACAGGAATGGGCCTCTCTTGGGCCGTGCCACGTGTCGACGTATCATAGGCGCTTTGGGTCCAATGAGTGGATGACATCTGTCCCAAGGGTGAGCCGCCACGTGTTTCCTCCAGCCAATGATTATTTTACACGTGGAAATTCCCCATTGGTTGAGGCTGTTAACGGGTTATCGGATCCAAAACCGGACCCGATAGCTTAACGGCGTTCCGTTACAGTGGATGCCACGTGTCAGTCACCCTTGACGAAAGCACTTCTGTGACGCGCGATTTATCATCACGGAAGTGGACACTTCCGTGATGATAATTTTGGTAATGTCATGGAACACTTCTATGATAGCACAGGTATGACTATCTTGGTTCTGTCATAAAATTTTCATGGATGTACATGCATGACAGAAAACGTGACTTACTGTGACAAACACGTATCATCACGGAAGTGTATTTTTTGTAGTGTTGATCTATGCCAACTCAACAAACACCATCGGAGACACCTGTAGAGCATCTTTATAATCACCCAGTTATGTTGTGACGTTGTATAGCACACAAAGTGTTCCTCTGGTATTCGGGAGTTGCATAATCTCATAGTCATAGGAACATGTATAAGTCATGAAGAAAGCAGTAGCAATGAAACTGTAACGATCATAATGCTAAGCTAACGAATGGGTCTTGTCCATCACATCATTCTCCTAATGATGTAATCCCGTTCATCAAATGACAACACATGTCTATGGCTAGGAAACTTAACCATCTTTGATTAACGAGCTAGTCAAGTAGAGGCATACTAGGAACATTTTGTTTGTCTATGTATTCACACATGTACTAAGTTTTCGGTTAATACAATTCTAGCATGAATAATAAACATTTATCATGATACAAGGAAATATAAATAACAACTTTATTATTGCCTCTAGGGCATATTTCCTTCAGGAGGCTCTTGGGGCTGCTGGGCCTCTTCCAGAAGAGCTTGACAGCGTGCAATCACGCGCATGACAACTCCGCGCAACCGCTCCATTTCCATATCTCTGGCCTGGTAGCAAATTCCGTTGATCACCTGCATCCTCAAGATATCACGTTGGCGATGTTCTACTTCGTCAGGGGCGCCAACTCCGCCAAGGATGCGCTCGAGCCTGGCCACCACATCATCAGGATCGAGGTTGACACGGCCGTCGTGGGCAATGATGAAGCCGTAGGCTGCCTTTGTCTTGACTGAATCACAGAGGTCCTATGCCCATTCCTTGCGGGGCATCAGGCTCTCGATGAGCACTAGTGACGGTGGCTCTTCAGGTGGGTCGTCAATCATGCCGCCGAGCAGCTATGGATCTTTTGCACGGTGGATGGCAAACTGCTCATCACACCTCCTCTGCAATATGTCGATTGTGCTCCCAACGACTGTGACGCCGATATCGCTGCCGATGGGCCATGGTGCCTGCACCGGCCGATGAAGCTCTTGCTCCCCGACCTGCTGCGGCTCGTTCTCCTCGCCGAAGATGTAACATAGGTAGGCATCGACGCGAAGCTTTGGTCGTTGCCTGGCATGCTTGGAATAACTAATGGTAGATGGGTGAGGACTAGATCTTCGCAGAGTGTCGCGGCGGTGCGTTGCCGCCTGGTTTATATGCAGCAAGCCGTTAGCTGGTGGCGGGAAACCGGTGACGGAATATGCGTGGATTTTACAATTCACCCACGTGGAGTGCGGGAAGCATTCGCTAGAGCGCTGGAAGACTAAGTGGGTTATTTATCACACAAGTGTTAACATAAGGAAATGTATGTGTAACTTACTAATCATCGCACACGAGTACTCGCAGACGCATCGTGTGCGATACTCCTAGCCACCGCCAGCGACTAGTTTGCATTTTTCAAAGTTTTTTGTACACACAGAATCGCACACGAAACAACTGTATTAACTGTCTGTGTTGTAATTTCTCATCACAAACAATTCATCCGAGTCGGATGTTTGCCACGTATCACACACATCTTGTTAAGTTGAACCGTTTCTGTTGCGTTCGCTAATCGAAAACAGTTTGTCTGAGTGAACCGTATGCCCTATATATCACACACCTTGATCTGGCTAACCATTTATGTTGCACTCCCTAATAGCAAACGGTTCATCAGAGCGAACTGTATGCCGTATATCACAAGCACATTGATATGCCTGCCCGTTTCTGTTGTTTGCCTCATCGCAAACAGTTCGAACGGGTGAACCGTGTGCCCTGAATCGCACACACAACTAAAATCTAAACCGTGTTTGATGGCTCCGCCATCGCAAACGTTTTGCACCTTTTTTGACGGTTTTTATACATCCTCGTTTGTGATTAATGCATCCCACACAGTTTCGTCAAAGGGTCTCTGATCGTAGTGTCGCGTTAGCAGCATCTTGCAATAGTGTACGTGCATGCTACAGGAACCACAAACTTTAACACAAGTATTTCTCAAATTCACAATTACTCACTAGCATGACTCTAATATCACCATGTTCATATCTGAAAACAATCATAAGGAATCAAACTTCTCATAGTATTCAATGCACTTTATGAAAGTTTTATTATATCCCTCTTGGATGCCTATCATATTAGGACTAAATTAATAACCAAAGAAAATTACCATGCTGTTTAGAGACTCTCAAAATGATATAAGTGAAGCATGAGAGTTCAACAATTTCTTCAAAATAAACTACTGTCGTGCTCTAAAAAGATATAAGCGAAGCACTAGAGCATGATATAAGTGAAGATCAATGAGTAGTTGAATAATTACGTAACTATCTAAAGACTCTTTCTCATAAATAAAATTTTAGATCTTAAGTACTTTATTCAAAACAGCAAGAAAAAAAATGATATTGCAAGAATAGCACATATCATGTGAAGAAGCAAAAATTTAGGCTCAACCAAAACTGATCGATAGTTGTTGAAGAAGAAAGGTGGGATGCCTACCGGGACATCACCAAGCTTAGATGCTTGAGACTTCTTGAAATATTCACTTGGGATGCCTTGGGCATCCCCAAGCTTGAGCTTTTGTGTCTCCTTAATTCCTTTCATATCGCGGTTTCCCTAAATCATAAAAGCTTCATCCACACAAAACTCAACAAGAACTCATGAGATAAGTTAGTATAAATCCATGCAAAACCTTATCATTCTCTACTGTAGAAAATCACTAAATTATAATTTGACATTTCATACTAAATGCCTCTGCATATTTAACACTCCTATCATCAAATAGAATCATTAAACAAGCAAACATATGCAATCATAATAGCAATCTGTCTAAACAGGATAGTCTGTAAAGAATGCAACAGGAATCATACCTCCCTAACTCCATAAATTCTGAAAAAAATACCACACTATAGATAATTTGTTGTTACTCATTGTGTAAAAATTTCAAGATTTTATCATGTTCTGACTATTCACAAATATTCAAAACATAACAGCAAACTTTTTGTTTTTAAAACAGCAACATATATGGACTTGCAAAATAAGCATGGTAAAGGCTACACTTGACCTTTTTATTTAACTAAAAGATACAAAAAAATTCTATGAATAACATCAAGCAAATACTAAAAAAATAAAATGACGCTCCAAGCAAAACACATATCATGTGGTGAATAAAAATATAGCTCCAAGTAAGGTTACCGATGAACGAAGAGGAAAGAGGGGATGCCATTCGGGGCATCCCCAAGCTTAGGCTCTTGGTTGTCCTTGAATATTACCTTGGGGTGCCTTGGGAATCCCCAATCTTAGTCTCTTTCCACTCTTTATTCCTTAGTCCATCAAAACTTTACCCAGAACTTGAAAACTTCACAACACAAAACTTAACAGAAAACTCATGAGCATTGTTAGTATAATAAAACAAATCATTCACTTTGGTACTGTCAAGACAAGATTCATAATTTTTCTCACATGATTCCTACTGTACACTATCATTTCTACAATTTATATTAATCAATATAAGCCATAGAAACTAGAAAACTAGCAAACTATGCATCGAAAACAAAATCTGTCAAAAACAGAATAGTCTGTAAAGATCTGAATTGAAATCATACTTCTGCAACTCCAAAAATCCTGAGAAATTAGTAAGTCCTAAGAAATTTGTCTATTAATCTTCTGCAAAAAGAATCAACTAAAAATCACTCTTAAGCTAGAAATGAGAATTGTTTTCGTGAGCGCAAAAGTTTCTATTTTCAGCAAGATCAAATCAACTATCACCATAAGCCATCCCAAAGGTATTACTTGGCACTTTATTGAAACAAAAGCTATAAAACATGATTACTATAGTAGCATAATCATGTGAACACACAAAAACAGTAGGGGTAAATATTGGGTTGTCTCCCAACAAGCGCTTTTCTTTAATGCCTTTCTAGCTAGGCATGATGATTTCAATGATGCTAACATAAAAGATAAGAATTGAAACATAAAGAGAGCATCATGAAACATATGACAAGCACATTTAAGCCTAACCCACTTCCTATGCATAGGGATTTTGTGAGAAAATAACTTACGGGAGCAACAATCAACTATCATAGGAAGGCAAAACAAACATAACTTCAAGATTTTCAACCCATAGAGAGGAAACTTGATATTATTGCAACTCATACAAGCATATATTCCTCCCTCATAATAATTTTCAGTAGAATCATGAATGAATTAAACAATATAGCTATCACATAAAGCCTAATTCTCATGATGCACAAGCATATAAATTTTGTTATTCTCCACATAAGCAAATTTATTCTCATGAATAGTAGTGGGAGCCAACTCAACAAAATAACTATCATGTGAGACATAATCAAATTGAAAATTAAAATCATGATGAAAAGTTTCATGGTTGTCATTATTCTTTATAGCATATATGTCATCACAATAATCATCATAGATTGCAACTTTTTTCTCATAATCAATTGGAACGTCTTCCAAAATAATGGATTCATCACTAAATAAAGTCATGACGTCTCCAAATCCACTTTCATAATTATCACAATAAGATTCAACATCCTCCAAAATAGTGGTATCATTACTTCCTAAAGTTGACACTCTTCCAAACCCACTTTCCTCAATATAATCATCATAAATAGGAGGCATGCTTTCATCATAATAATTATTCTCATCAAAACTTGGGGGACTAAAAATATCATCTTCATCGTACATAGCATCCCCAAGATTGTAGCTTTGCATATCATTAGCATCATGGATATTCAAGGAATTCATACTAACAACATTGCAATCATTCTCATCACACAAAGATTTTATGCCAAACATTTTAATGCATTCTTCTTCTAACACTTTGGCACAATTATAGGAATCCTTATTTTCACGAAAGACATTAAAAAGATGAAGCATATGAGGCAACCTCAATTCCATTTTTTTGTATTTTATAGACTAAACTAGTGATAAAACGAGAAACTAAACGATTCGATTGCAAGATCTAAAGATATACCTTTAGGCACTAATCTCCCTAGCAACGATGCCAAAAAAGAGCTTGATGTCTACTACGCAACCTAAGTGCAGAGGTTTGTAGGACAGTAGCAAATTTCCCTCAAGTGGATGACCTAAGGTTTATCAATCCGTGGGAGGCGTAGGATGAAGATGGTCTCTCTCAAACAACCTTGCAACCAAATAACAAAGAGTCTCTTGTGTCCCCAACACACCCAATACAATGGTAAATTGAATAGGTGCAGTAGTTCGACGAAGATGGTGATACAAGTGCAATATGGATGGTAGATATAGGTTTTTGTAATCTGAAAATATGAAAACAGCAAGGTATCAAGTGGTAAAAGTCAGCAAAAACGGTATTGCAATGCTTGGAAACAAGGCCTAGGGTTCATACTTTCACTAGTGCAAGTTCTCTCAACAATGATAACATAATTAGATCATATAACAATCCCTCAACATGCAGCAAAAAGTCACTCCAAAGTCACTATTAGCGGAGAACAAATGAAGAGTTTATTGTAGGGTACGAAACCACCTCAAAATTATTCTTTCTGGTCGATCTATTGGGATATTCCTATAAGTGTCACAAATAGCCCTAGAGTTCGTACTAAAATAACACCTTAAGACACACATCAACCAAAACCCTAATGTCACCTAGATACTCCAATGTCACCACAACTATACACGGGTTTGATTACACGATATGCATCACACAATCTCATAATAATATATTCGAACCAACACAGAGAACTTCAAAGAGTGCCCCAAAGTTTCTATCGGAGAGTCAAGACGAAAACGTGTGCCAACCCCTATGCATAAGTTCACAAGGTCACAGAACCGGCAAGTTGATGTCGGGGGAAACGACACCTACGGGATCATGAAGAATCCCTTTTTGCTACGGTTGGCGGGCGCGGGGCTGTGGATAGAGCGGGATTAGAAGATCAACGCAGGGGGATTATCCAGGTTCGGGCCACAAGTGATGCGTAATACCCTACTCCTGCTGGTTTATGTTTATCTAGTGTTCTTGGACTAGCTATAAAGCGTGCAGGGTCCAAAAATTCTGAATCCTCTCACAGTACGCCGCAGGCCTCCTTTTCTAGATAAAGGGGCTGCCACAGTGGCACACAGGAGGTGGAAAGTTTGTACAGTAGTCGAGTTTATCTCCTGGCACCGTAGCACAAACGCATTTAATGCACTGCCGACGTGCCCTTCTTGCTTTATCGGGGATGGCAAGGAAGCTCATCCCAGCTGTCGCCGCCTCACCTGGCTTCGACGCGCGTCCGAGCTCGCGAGGCGTGTAGTGCCACGCTGGCTGGCTGGCTGCTGAGTTGGTGCGGTGGCAGAGTCTTCATGAAGATCTTCATGCCACCACGCAAGTGCTTGCTGAGTCGGCCTAGAAGCCACACGTCGCCACGCAAGTGCCTGCCTAGTTGATGGGCTGACAGCTGTGTGGGAACGGCGGTGGAGTCTTGGCAGGTGGGGGCCTGGCTGTGGCCCCGCGGATGTCTTTGGCGAGAGCCTTGCCTGGGGCCCCGGCAAGGGTCTTACCGCGGCATCATGGGCGTCTCCGGCAAGGGTCTTGCCGGGGGTCTTGTGGGTATCCTTGGCGAGGATCTTGGCAAGGATCTCCATCTTATGACTCTCATCTAATCTTGCATGTTCTTGGTCTTCACAAAAATCTGCATGGCACCATGGAGGCGCCTCCCGAGCCTTGGTTCCAATGTGGGTGATGGTGTCGTAATTCTTAGGCTCAAGGGTGATAGCTTTGCTGGTGTCGGGCAAGTTGCCCCGGCATGGTTCTTGCCGGGGCTGTGGAGGCCGCCCCGGCAAAGGCCTTGCCGGGGGAGTTCACCTTGCCCCTCTGCTCTTTGTGTTTTTGGTCTTGGCGTTTCTCTGTTAGTCTTGTGTCTTTTCTCCCAGTGCCCCGCCAAGCGTGGCCGCAGGTGGGGCTGCAACTGCCCGTGCACAAGTAAAGGGGTACCAAAAGGACCCCAACTTTTGCACACTGACAGGAGCCCAGGGCCTGGGCAACACATAAGCACAGACCGTTTGTTTGGCCAGGCAAAAAACGGTGCGCGGGCGCGCGCATGGCGGGGTTTTACCGCAGTAACTCCCCTTGCTCGTTGCGCTTCCCCACAACCCATGTTGAATTCACGGCATGGGGGTCGTGCGTGACGTGGGGGTCATGCGTTGGGCGGTCCCTGCACGCGTGCGTCACATCGCGGTAAATGGTAAAGAAGCGGCCCGTGGCTTCCCCATAAAAAGGAAAAACCGCAGGCACGCTGCTCATTTACCCTCTACGCCTCTTCCAATCTCGGAACCTCCATTCCCCTTTACTTCCTTCGGCGAAAGATTCGAAGCTTTTGCCTCTGCTTGCAGCCACTGCGCCCCCATTGCTCTTGATCCTTCGCCCTCTCCCAGCCGCCATGGCACCCAAAACCAGCAAGGGCAAGGTAGCGGCCAAGGACGTCGGGGAGAAGGAGGCGCCAGAGAGCTAGTTGGTGGTGCGGCGAATGCAGCTCACCTACTTCCCTTCGACGGTCAATGCGGTCCACCTCAAGAACTGCTTTTTGCCCCTGTGGGGGAGGAAGACAACGGGGCACCCTGCCACGCGTGTCGTCCCCGCCGATTTTGCCAAGGCCGGCCCAAATCGGTACCCCTTCTACGTCGATTTCTTCTCCTGCGGGCTCTGCCCCCTTTCTCTGACTTCTTCAACGATGTCATGCACACCTACGGCTTCCATCTTCTGGATCTTACGCCGAATGTCGTGGCGTGCATGACTTTCTTTGCCCATCTCTATGAGGGCTTTGCCGGGGTGCTCCCTAGCATGATGCTCTTCCTCCACTACTTCTCCCCTCGCCTTCAGCGAGGGTGCGCCATCTCCGGCTGCATCACCTTGATCCCGAGGACCCAGGATAAGGGCATGTATCCGGAGGGTGCTCAGAAGGAGAGGTGGGAGGAATGGCGGAGCCGGTGGTGCTGGATCGAGGAGAAGGACCCGCAGGAGTTCTGTCGGGTTCGTCAGAGCCCGCCGACCCGCCGCAGGGACTGGAGCGACCTCGACGCCAATGACGAGAAGCTCACGATCGCCACCACCAGGATCCATCGCCTCACTATGGTCGGCTCACCCTCGAGGTGATCGGGGCCGACTTCATCCAGCACCGAATCGCCCCGCTGCACAACAAGGGGAGGCCGACCTGGGATTTCAGGAACGCGGCCGACATCATGAGGATCCACCTTGGCCTGAAGCACAACTTTACGGTGATGGGGCACGCCCACTTCTGCCAAAGGCTCTTTCAGCTCGACATGGACGACGACGGCAGAGCTAAGAGGACTGGCAGGGCCGCGAAGGCCGGGAAGGCCGTCAAGGGCCTCCTGTTTGGGTTGCCGGCGAGAGTGGTCCCGCTGAGCAACAACTCTCGCCAATCCGCTATCATCGCCATGATGCCGTACTTCAATGTGCATGGCCTTGACCCGGCCTGGGCCGAGCCGCCAACGAAGAAGGTGCAGGAGTTCTTCGACCCTTTGTCGGAGAGCTATGTCCGTGACAGCCGCTGCTCATCCAAGACACCACCAAGGCGGAGCTGGACTACATCGCCGCCAGGGCGGCGGAGGCATCGCTCGATAGGGAGGTCAACAGCGTTGGCGCCACGGAGGACGAGGCTGACATGGTCGCGGAGGAGAGGCAGCTTGCTGAGTGGGAGGAGTCTGCCTAGGAGGCTAGCGGCACCGGCGCCGGGGCCCCCCCTTGTTGAAGATGCGGGCAACGAGTCGTCCGAAGAGGAGGTCGAGGCGAACGACCCCCCGGCCGCAGGGAGGCGGCGCGCCCTGCGACGCGCCAGCTCTGGCAAGCCGTTTCGGTCCGGCAGGACCATGCTGCGGCAGCCGACCAAGGAGCAGCTTGTGTGCTAGATGAGAGCGATGAAGGCCGCGGCAGCGAAGAAGGCGGTGAAGGCCGCGGTGGTGAAGAGGACATCGAGTGCTTCCTCCTCGTCCAAACGGCACCGGACTCCATCCCCTTCTCCTCCTCCCTCAAACAGCACTTTGGAGGCCGAGTTTGACCTCGGATCATTTAGCCCAGCGAGGAAGAGGAAGCTAGTGGAGGAGGAGGTGGAGGACGAGTAAGTATGTCGCCCCCCACATCATCTCCTGACCTTACTCCTGTGTTATCCTCATTGGACTTGATGTTATCTTCATAGGTACGGGGAGACGCTGGCCCGGAGGGTGGCGAAGAGGGCCAAGGCCTCGACAGGCAACAAGCCCCCGACGGGTACTTCGCGTACGCCGTTGCTGGTGGAGAGCAGCCGGATAGCAGCCCTCGACGCAGCCCCCGCTTCAGCCCCCAGTGTGAGTCCATCACTCACTCCTTCACTGGTGAGCATTGGGGTGTGAATTCTTGATGCTGGCCTTGTTGGGTTTGCAGGGGAAAACGGCAGCAAGAGGAGCCATTGAGGGCCACTCCCAACATGCCGCCCCCCTCGACTACGCCGCCCAGAGGGGCGTCCCTGGCAAGGGCACCCACCATCGAGCCCACGCATATGGAAGATGAGGAGGTGAGCTTGGGTGCTGGTGGCCCTGCCCCGGCAACGAATGTTGGCGGGGAGGGCGCCACTTCTACCCAGCCTGGTGCGGGTAAGTTGCTTACTTCCCATCCCTGTTCTTTCTTCTCCTTTTTGAAACTTGACCTTTCCCCTGTCTTATTCCCCTTCTTGGTATCCAGACCCTTCCTCGGTGGACCGGGAGGACATTGACACCGTGATCGAAGAGGTCGCCAGGGACGCCGAGGCTGGGGCCGACAAGATCGCCGAAGAGGAGGCCGCCAAGGGGCTTGCCGGGGAGGCTGGCGAGGCTGCTGCCGAGGAGGCCGGCAAGGGGCCTACCGGGGAAGGGGTGGTTGATGACCAACCTTCCTCCTCTGCTGCCTCCGGCTCGGAAAAGTACTTGAAGGTGGCTGATGACCTGTTCGTCCACCTTCCAGGAACGGCGAGCACTAGGGCGCCAACCGAGGGGGAGGTGTTTGACGATGAGGCGCTCACCGCCGCCGAAGCTTGAGGTTGTTAACGAATCGAGTGCCGCTGGCGGCGGTTCCCAAGAGGAGCAGCTCCTTTGGGCCATGAACGTCAATTTCCAAAAGCTCCAGGCGCTCCACCGTGCCCGCCTGGACAAGGCAAAATCTAGGATGGCGGCGGCGGACAAGGCAGATATGGATCTTGAGGAGCGCGTTGCCGAGACACATGCCTGGTTCCGCAAGGCCCACGAAGAACTGAAGGTTGCCCAGGATCTGCTGGCCGAGCGCAAATAAGAGCTTATCTTGAAGCAGCTGAAGTTGAGAAAGCCCAGGAGGCGACAAAGGAACAGGCTGCCAAGGACGAGGCCGCTCGGCACCAGCACCAGGCTGAGCTGAACTCCTAGGAGGAGGACCTTGCCGCTCGTGGGGAGGCACTCGCCGCCACACTCTGTGGCAAGGATGAGGAGGTCGAGAAGCTCGTCGCGCAGCAGACCTAGGAGCTGGAGCAGAGGCACAAGGAGGCACTCAATGGTCAGGCCCTGGTCCACGCCGACAAGGTGAAAGAGCCAGAGGTGGAGCAGGACGGGCTGAAGAAAAAGGTCCTAGAGCTGACGAAGGAGAAGGACACGATCAACAACACTTTGGTGGAGGCGCAGGCCGCAGTCCTCGGCAAGGCCGAGCTACTCTCCAAGGCCAACGACTCCATCAACGACCTGAAGCTGAAGTTGGATGGCCTTGACGGGACGCTTTCGGAGGTCAGGGCCCGGGAGGAGACCCTGACCAAGGACTTGGAGGAAGAGAAACGACTACAGAGGGACGGCGCCGTCGAGTTCGAGGATTACGCGAAGGGCGTGAACCTCTAGATCGACCGCCTCGTCGACGTCGTTGGGAAGCTCACCGCCCAGCTAGACGTCATGGGCATGCCGGACGTCAGGCTCTCCGAGGATAGGAACACGAGCCCCAACGCTAGGCTGAACTTGTTCTTCGAGCGCATCATCGATGCCCTGGATTAGCTCCGCTCCAACCGGGCAACTTATCTGGCCAACGAGTCCCGGAGGCTCTGCCGAGGCAGCCTGACCAAGGTGCTCACCAAGGTGGCGTTTTGGAACCCCACCGTCAACTTCGCCGACGTGCTGGAGAGCTTGCCGGAGGGGATGGACCTCTCAGCGCTCAAGGAGCGTATCAAGCCCATCATCGACTATGTCGACGGAGTCCATAGGGTGGAGCACCGAGACTAGGCACCCCGTTTCTCGTTGCCGCTGCGAGTTCAAGACCAAGACAATTTTATCTTAAGTTAGAACCGCAGCGATTATTTGATGTAATATAACTCTGCAGTACCTTAATGTCAAACATGCTATCTTCCCGTTGGATATTTCTTTGTATGTTTGCCATACGCTTGGTGAGATAAGGCTGCCGGCGTGTAAACCCATGCCGTGGTGCTTTGAGGACGGATCCTTAGCACCCTGCCGAGAGGGCGCTTGCTGCCGGGCAAACCACCTTTCTGTTCTCAGCTGAGCCGCATGAACTGTCGAGCGGACTCGAGACAGAGACACGGGCGTTGCTAATAGCGGGTAGGACACCATGCCGTTCTCAGCGCGACAGCATGAACTATCGAGTGGACTCGAGACAAGGACAAAGGCGTTGCCAATAGCAGAAGGGTCCCATTGCGTGCAGGTTTCCCATACAGGGAGCAAGATCTCTCGAGGAAGATGCACTTATATAAATGAAATTAGCCAAAATTTTGCTTGACTTAGCTTTTCGTGGCCGCGCGGATGGTTGTCGAAGCTGCGGACGGCACTAGAGGGCGGCTAATCAACGTCGCCCTCTCCCTTCGAGCCATCCCCATGAAAGAGTCAACACATCGGCTCCAAAACCAGATTCCCACGGCTTGCGCCCCCTGCCTGGCGCACCAAAGATGTCGAGGAAATGACACCTACGGGATCACGAAGAATCACTTTTTGCTACGGTTGGCGGGCGCAGCGCTGTGGAAAGAGCGGGATTAGAAGATCAACATAGGGGGATTATCTAGGTTCGGGCCCCAAGTGATGCGTAATACCCTACTCCTGCTGGTTTATGTTTATCTAGTTTTCTTGGACTAGCTACAATGTAACGCCCCGAGATCGATGTGCCAGGTGTCCTTCGCTTAGTTGCTGTTGTTGCCTCGTCTTTTGCTTGCGTGTCATGCATTTCATATCTTTGCATCATGTGCATTGCATCATGTCATAAATCTTTTGCCTCTCAACTAAATAAATGGGATGGATCTTTGATCCATTTAAATCGAGGGAATTCACATGGTGATTCTCTTTAAAACATATCCTCTCGATATTTTGAGAGCTATAATAAAATATTCCATTAATTGGAATGCACCATAACACACTTGCAATTTAAGTCCATGCCTCTTCTGCTTCAAGTTTGACCTCCAAACTTCGCCAACATTTCTTTTCCCATTTATCGAGGCTCTTCCTAATTTCTCAACATTTTTGAACACTTCTAAATCCTCGTCCTTGTTCAAACCATTTGAATTAAATTCAAATGAATTTGAATTTAATTCTTGCAATCATGCCTCTCCTATTTTTCGTGGACCATGCACATTTTTACGAGTCCGTAAAAATTGTCTGCGTGTCCAAATTCTTCCTCTAACCTTCTCTTCTCTCTTTTCCTTTCTCTTATTTCTCTGTTTTGTTTTTTTTTCTTTAGAGAGAGAGAGAAAGCCCAACCCTGCAGCCAGGCCAGCCCATTTGGCCAAGGCCCAGCCGTCCCACCTTCCTAACCCTAGGCCCCGATCCCCATCTCCCCTCGATCTCCTCCCCCGCCGCCAGAACCCACGCACGCATCTCGCACGCAGAGAGGCAGTGCCCGCATCCCTCGATCCCCCTCCTCCTCCTTCGTTCCTCCCTCCAGCGCCAGCGCCCGTGTCCTTCTCCCCTCTCGATCCCGCGCGCCTTCCCCTCCTACAGTCGCCTCCACCTCCAGATCGGGCTGGCCTCCGCCGCCCTGGCCCGTTCCCGGCCGGAACCCGCCGGCAGGACGTCGTCCCCGACCCCCACGGCCTAGGGAGAGGAGCTCCCGTGCCCGACGCCACGCCCGGACCGCCCTGCGCCTCCCTCCGTCGTACTCCCTGCCGCCAACATCGCCGGAGACGGGCTCCCGATGCCCAGTTCCGCTTTCATCCGCTGCATCCGCGCCATCCTCGTTGCCAAGGCCAAGGGCGGGACGCCCCTGCTCTTCCTCACCTCGTCCTCGTCGCCGGGATCGCGTCAAGTCCCTCGCCGTTATCCTCTGCTCGGGAACGAGCTCGGCCCCGCGCCTTGGACTTGCTCCATGCCCAGATCGCCCTGCACCTCGCCGCCTGCTGCTCCTCTGCTTCGAGCAGGAGGACGAGCGCTCGACCACGCGTGTTGACCGCGCCCCTGCTCCGTCCTCGTGCCCGCCGGGCCTCCTCTGCTTCGACCGTCGACCTCCGCAAGTTCAGGACCAAGACCCGAGACCTGAGACCCGTGGCCTCCGCTGCTAATTTCCATGGGCGTCAAGTACCTCTTCCGGTGATTCGAACGTCTACGTAACGTGTACCTCTATGCTTGAAAACGTTGGATGCGCCAAGTTCCACTACCGCCGACGTACATTTCGCCAAGTACCACTACCGTCGGCCTCGGAGACACTGGATTCGTCAAGTACCTCTTCAACACTGTGTACCACTACCGTCGACCCTGAAGCCCTCGGATTCGTCAAGTCCGAAGATGCAAGTACCGCTCCGAACCATATACGACGACCGTCGCCGAAAACCCGTGTAATGTGAACATGAACTACTACCGCCACGAGAACAACTACTTCCTCTACGAACTCGATTCACAACGTAATGCGCGCGTCGAAGGTATAACCCCGAGAAGACCTTCCGAGAAAGAATGTTGTGTGGTGTATGAGATGCTCGTGTTTGCACCGTGATCGAATTGTCGTTTGCGATGCCCCTCTTTTGCCTTGCCACCGACACGTGGGAACCCGGTAACCGGGATCACCCCACCTTCTATCGCATGTCACGCTCTCGTCAATTTCCCTTTTGCACCGGCATCTCAATCGAGTACCGGAAACCAATATGTTGCCGTGGCATCATTTTCGGATTCGTTGCCGTGGCACGCTTTCTTTCCACCACGGTGACAAATGCTTCAATATAATGCTCTTATCAACATTTTGCTTAAAACTTGCTCATGTCATCTGCATCATGATATCAACTTCAAGTATGGTTAATTTGTTGTTTCCATTAATTTGTTTAAATGCCATGGTAAAATGATTTAATTCATAACTAAATAACCGTAGCTCGGTTTTAAATAAACTTTATATGTAAAAGGGGTAGAAAAATGCCTAGTTTAACATGGTGCACTGTATTTTGCTGCTTAATAACATTAAAATGTGGTTTAGGACAGAACAGTACCAAATTCATATTATGCACATGAGGATTTTCCGGAATTGTTGTTGTTATTTCCGGCCTCATTTAACCTTGCCTAGATAGCTAGTTTACTTATGCTTCACGTCTTGCCATGTTTAAAAACATTTAATATTGTTGGGTACATAAACAAGATCGAACTAAATATTTGTTGTGGTGTTTTATCAATATGCAACTCGTTGCATGTTGAGCTCCACTTAATTTGTAGTATTGTTTGTGCACTTTGCCATGCCATGCATATTTAAAACGGACATGCATCATACTTGGTTGTGCTTCATGCCATGTTTGTGCTTGTTGGTTTACCATGTTGTTTGTTTGTTTCCGGGTTGTCTCTCTCGTTAGCTTCGGTTTCGTCCCGGAGTTGTGAGGATCTGTTCGTCTACGTCCGTTTGTCTTCTTCATGGACTCGTTCTTCTTCCTTGCGGGATTTCAGGCAAGATGACCATACCCTCGAAATCACTTCTATCTTTGCTTGCTAGTTGCTCGCTCTTTTGCTATGCCTATGCTGCGATACCTACCACTTGCTTATCGTGCCTCCCATATTGTTAAACCAAGCCTCTAACCCACCTTGTCCTAGCAAACCGTTGTTTGGCTATGTTACCGCTTTGCTCAGCCCCTCTTATAGCGTTGTTAGTTGCAGGTGAAGATGAAGTTTGTTCCTTGTTGGAACATGGACTTGTTGTTCCTTGTTGGAACATGTTTACTTGTTGGGATATCACAATATATCTTATTTAATTAATGCATCTATATACTTGGTAAAGGGTGGAAGGCTCGGCCTTATGCCTGGTGTTTTGTTCCACTCTTGCCGCCCTAGTTTCCATCATATCGGTGTTATGTTCCGGATTTTGCGTCCCTAACGCGGTCGGGTGATTTATGGGACCCCCTTGACAGTTCGCTTTGAATAAGACTTTTCCAGCGAGGCCCAACCTTGGTTTTACCATTTGCCTCACCACCACCTACTTTCCCTTGGGAGTAATTAACCCAAGGGTCATCTTTATTTAGCCCCCCCGGGCCAATGCTTGTCTAAGTGTTGGTCCAAACCAGAGCCACTTGCGGTGCCACCCCTAGGCAACTTGGGGTATCGTCGGTTGCCGTACGTAGTGTTCATCCGGTGTTGCCCTGAGAACGAGATATGTGCAGCTCCTATCAGGATGTCGGCGCATCGGGCGGCTTTGCTGGACTTGTTTTATTGCTGTCGAAATGTTTTGTAGCCGGGATTCCGAGACTGATCGGGTCTTCCCGGGGAGAAGGAATATCCTTCGTTGATCGCGAGAGCTTATCATGGGCTAAGTTGTGACACCCCTGCAGGGTTGGAACTTTCGAAAGCCGTGCCCGCGGTTATGTGGCAGATGGGAATTTGTTAATGTCCGGTTGTAGAAAACCCGAAGTTGATCTTAATTAAAATACACCAACCGCGTGTGTAACCGTGATGGTCTCTTCTCGGCGGGGTCCGGGAAGTGAACACGGTTGTTGGAGTTATGTTTGACGTAAGTAGTTCAGGATCACTTATTGATCATAGTTGTTCGACCATGCTTTGCCTTCTCTTCTCGCTCTCATTTGCGTATGTTAGCCACCATATATGCTAGTCGCTTGCTGCAGCTCCACCTCTTACCTTTTACCCTACCTATAAGCTTAAATAGTCTTGATCTCGCGGGTGTGAGATTGCTGAGTCCCCGTGACTCACCTGATACTTCCAAAACCAGTTTGCAGGTGCCGATGAGACCGTGCAGGTGGCACACCCGAGCTCAAGGAGGAGTCCGATGAAGATCTTGTCCTTTATGTTGTTTCGTTCTAGTCGATCAGTAGTGGAGTCCAGTTGGGGTCGATCGTGGACCTTTGTCGCTTTTGGGGTTTCTTCTTTTATTTTGGCTTCGTAGTCGGGCCCTGATTGTACTTGGTTGATGTAATGCTTTACTCTTGTAATTGTGTGAAGTGGCGATTGTAAGCCAACTATGTATCTCTTTCCCTTATGTATTACATGGGTCGTGTGAAGATTACCTCACTTGCAACATTGCTTTCAATGCGGTTATGCCTCTAAGTCGTGCTTCGACACGTGGGAGATATAGCCGCATCGAGGTGGTTACAAGTTGGTTATCAGAGCCTTCCCCGACCTTAGGAGCCCCCACTGATTGATCGTTTTTAGCGGCCGAGTTGTGTCTAGAAAAATGTTTTGAGTCATTTAGGAATTATATATCGGAGAGTTTAGGAATTCTTTTTACTTCACAGTCTCCTCATCGCTCTGGTAAGGCATCCTGACGTAGAGTTTTGACTCTTCTCTCCTCAAATTTCACTAAAAAAAATTTAGGATCACGCGGGTATCTTAGAATCGTTCCGATGGTTTTATGATGACAACATTGTCTTGGTTGCCTCCCGTCAGTAGGGGTTTTAGTGGAGGTGTCCCGGGGAGTTGAGCTCCGAGGTGTTGTCGTCATAATTTTATCGTTGCAGTTCTGGAATACCTGAGTTTAGCCCGCCGACATCGAAAATCTCTTTTGTACAGTTGTTGGTGAGATAACCCTGATAGCCCAGTACTGAGGCGAGTGCGGGAGTATTGCCATAACTCGTATAACGGATGCTTTTCGAAGGTTGAGATAGACGATTTCCGAGGTTTTCTTGGTTATGTGTTGAAGGATGGATACAGCTGGATCTAGGTATTGTTAGTTTGGGTGATATATTTTGTGTCCCCTGTATCCCCAACACCTGATTGCATAACCAGAAAGTTTCGGGAGTTTATAAGTGGGAATTCAAGTAGCTCCTAGAATATCTTTCTAACGGACACATGATACGATATGGGATCTATCACATGTTTGTTTCCGGCTTATTCTACAAGCCAAATCCTTTGTTTTTTTGTTTTATTTGTGGTATTCGAGTTGCTTCGATGTCAAGTGTTGATTCCATACCTTATTCTAAGCGGTGTTCTCATATTCGTATGTGGATACCAATCCTTCTTGATCATCAATATTATCATGCCAATTCTTTTCCAACCGGTGTGTCCCTCTTCAAGTGGATTCGATCACTTCAACATTCGCAAGATCAATTATCAGTTCTTATTAACGGTGTTTGCTTCATCTGTTCCGAGTCGCCTTTGTTTTCCCACCCTCCCACCCTTATTTCTTCAAGGACGCAGATTTCTTGATCAAGTATCCATCTTATTGATGTGAAGCCAATCCATTATTCTCCTTAATGTTCTTATCCGGTGATTATCATGAAGATGGTCAGGAGTTTCAAGTTCATTTTTCGTCATTCTTTTCTTCTCCGGTGGTTCCAATTCAAGCTTTATCGATCACATCTTTTCCTCGTTTCAATACCTTCTCATACCGGTGAACCTCTTAATCATCCACCTCTTTCTATTCATTTGTTCCGGAGTGTTGAAGATATCTCAGAAGATTCAAGTTTCCATTCTCAATTCACTCAAGTTCTTTTGAGAATGCTATCTCATTCAAGCCATTTAATTCAAACGATGCAATCTCTCCTTTCAAGTAATCGTTCAACGGTGTTTCTTTTGAGTGGGCCCTAACCCACAGGTCTTTTTCCAGGATCTTACCTGACTCTTCTAATTTTCCCAGAGCTTCTAAAATTCTTTTCAAAGTTTGATGTAAGAATGAATTATCATCAGTCAAATGTCTTTCTCCAAGATCCTTCAATTCTTTACATCGTTGGTTCAACCTTTCCAATTTTCATTCCGGTTTGCCTCAACAATTCATGGTGGTGTTTCTCATCGTCTTTCTCAACATTTGAAGACCGAAGAAGAGTTTCCCTTAAATCTTGTCCGTTCTCTTGAAGATTCATGGTTCGAGATTGATGCCATTCTCTCATAATTGCTTCGGTTGTGAGAATTCTTTTCATACCCATCCAGAGCATTTCATGAGTTGTTTCCATTTCTTTTCCCTGAAGGCCATCATTTCATAATTCCTCATTCTCAGCTTTCAGCTCTTGTTTTCCAAATCTTACCGGTGCATCGTTCAAATATACTCTAATCAGTTCATGATCTCTTCGTTCTCATGTATCTAAATCCTAGCAAGCATCTTCGTTCATTTTCTAATTCTTCCCGGTGTTTTCTTATCTCTTCTTCGTTCTTTTTCGATTCTTACGGTGGTTCGTTCAAGAGTTCTCTTTCTTTGTTATCATATCAATTCATTCGTTCTTTCCAATCCTACCGGTGGTTCGTTGAAGACATTCCCAAATTTGCGCTATATCTCTCTTCAATCCTTTTTCAACGAGAATAAGTAGTATGCCTAATCCGTTGCTTGTCATCAATTTAAATTGGTGAAGGATACGCATAACATAATTCTTGTTCTTGTTTCATCCAAGTGATTAATTCCTTATTCCGGAGGTTCATCAAAATTCTTGATTTCAATTGTTTCATCTTGTCTTCCTCGGAGTTCCAAGCTCTCGCAATTATATCACCACGGAGATCCATCTAAATCATTGCAAGGTTTCACCTGGTGTTTTCAACTTCTCTTTCTTTCTATCATCCTTTTGTTTACCGGAGTTTTTCATGGAGGCTCTACATGGTGGTTCGTCAAGGGTTCTTTTCATTCTTCAATTGTTCATCAAGGTTTCTCTCGGAGTTATGATCCGTCAAGCCATACTTCAAAATAAACATGGCGTTCAACACATGTTTTGTTTGGAGGAGTTCAAGCATCCTTCATCTTGCATTCCGAAGTGCAATTCTTTCTACCTTATCTTTTGAGGTGGTGTCATGTCATTCTTGACAATTTCCCTTCATGCTTCATGAATTACATGTTGTCAAGAGAGGTATTTAAATCCATCAATCTCTTCATTGGAGTTATCTTGGGTGATATTTCACCTAAAGCCTTCCATAAGGAATGCTGTTATTGTGGTGCCTATAATCCAAGTTTCCTCCTATTATCTCGGTGAAAGAAGTTTTCATCTCTTTGTGATCTCAAGCAAGCAATTGTTTTCGTTAGTGGCAGAAGCTCACCTCATAATTTTGAGATGTTTCCATAAGCCCGCTACAAGCTTATTCGTTTCGTTGTTGGTTTTCCAACAACTCCGTTCTAACCTTCTTGTTAAGGAGGCTCTTTCAAATTCAATTGTGATAGAAGTTGTTGTTCTCTTGTCTGTTCTCTTGATTCCACTCTTTCACTTGTTCCGAAGGCATTGTGATATTGCTCTCTTCGAACCATCTTCTTGTTTTGTCAAGATCATCTTTTTCTTGCTTATCCATTTAACCGGAGTGTTGTCTCATCTCTTCAATATCTTTCTTCTCATCAAGTTTTCTTCTCTTTTCAACCTTCAAGTTCTCGTAATACTCCTTGTTCCTCTTTTCTACCGGATTGTTTGCAATCTCGCTCATCTCTGTTGTACTCTTTCTCTTAAATTGTTCAACCTCTCAAGGTTCGTGGTTTCACTCTTTTGACAAAGAAGCAACTTAGTTTTACCTCTTCTCCTTCTCTTCCGTTTTTTCCCTCCGGTGCCATCCTAGATCTCGGGACGAGATCCTCCCGTAGTGGTGGAGTGTTGTAACGCCCCGAGACCGATGTGCCAGGTGTCCTCCGCTTAGTTGCTGTTGTTGCCTCGTCTTTTGCTTGCGTGTCATGCATTTCATATCTTTGCATCATGTGCATTGCATCATGTCATAAATCTTTTGCCTCTCAACTAAATAAATGGCATGGATCTTTGATCCATTTAAATCGAGGGAATTCACATGGTGATTCTCTTTAAAACATATCCTCTCGATATTTAGAGAGCTATAATAAAATATTCCATTAATTGGAATGCACCATAACACGCTTGCAATTTAAGTCCATGCCTCTTCTGCTTCAAGTTTCACCTCCAAACTTTGCCAACATTTCTTTTCCCATTTATCAAGTCTCTTCCTAATTTCTCAACATTTTTGAACACTTCTAAATCCTCGTCCTTGTTCAAACCATTTGAATTAAATTCAAATGAATTTGAATTTAATTCTTGCAATCATGCCTCTCCTATTTTTCGTGGACCATGCACATTTTTACGAGTCCGTAAAAATTGTCTGCGTGTCCAAATTCTTCCTCTAACCTTCTCTTCTCTCTTTTCCTTTCTCTTATTTCTCTGTTTTGTGTTTTTTTTCTTTAGAGAGAGAGAGAGAAAGCCCAACCCTGCAGCCAGGCCGGCCCATTTGGCCAAGGCCCAGCCGTCCCACCTTCCTAACCCTAGGCCCCGATCCCCATCTCCCCTCGATCTCCTCCCCCGCTGCCAGAACCCACGCACGCATCTCGCACGCAGAGAGGCAGTGCCCGCATCCCTCGATCCCCCTCCTCCTCCTTCGTTCCTCCCTCCAGCGCCCGCGCCCGTGTCCTTCTCCCCTCTCGATCCCGCGCGCCTTCCCCTCCTGCAGCCGCCTCCACCTCCAGATCGGGCTAGCCTCTGCCGCCCTGGCCCGTTCCCGGCCGGAACACGCCGGCAGGACGTCGTCCCCGACCCCCACGGCCTAGGGAGAGGAGCTCCCGTGCCCGACGCCACGCCCGGACCGCCCTGCGCCTCCCTCCGTCGTCCTCCCTGCCGCCAACATCGCCGGAGATGGGCTCCCGACGCCCAGTTCCGCTTGCATCCGCTGCATCCGCGCCATCCTCGTCGCCAAGGCCAAGGGCAGGACGCCCCTGCTCTTCCTCACCTCGTCCGCGTCGCCGGGATCGCGTCAAGTCCCTCGCCGTTGTCCTCTGCTCGGGAACGAGCTCGGCCCCGCGCCTTGGACTTGCTCCATGCCCAGATCGCCCTGCACCTCGCCGCCTGCTGCTCCTCTGCTTCGAGCAGGAGGACGAGCGCTCGACCGCGCGTGTTGACCGCGCCCCTGCTCCGTCCTCGTGCCCGCCGGGCCTCCTCTGCTTCGACCGTCGACCTCCGCAAGTTCAGGACCAAGACCCGAGACCTGAGACCCGTGGCCTCCGCTGCTAATTTCCGTGGACGTCAAGTACCTCTTCCGGTGATTCAAACGTCTACGTAACTTGTACCTCTACGCTCGATGCGGCTATATCTCCCACGTGTCGAAGCACGACTTAGAGGCATAACCGCATTGAAAGCAATGTCGCAAGTGAGGTAATCTTCACACGACCCATGTAATACATAAGGGAAAGAGATACATAGTTGGCTTACAATCGCCACTTCACACAATTACAAGAGTAAAGCATTAGACCTTTGTCGCTTTTGGGGTTTCTTATTTTATTTTGGCTCCGTAGTCGGGCCCTGATTGTACTTGGTTGATGTAATGCTTTACTCTTGTAATTGTGTGAAGTGGCGATTCTAAGCCAACTATGTATCTCTTTCCCTTATGTATTACATGGGTCGTGTGAAGATTACCTCACTTGCGACATTGCTTTCAATGCGGTTATGCCTCTAAGTCGTGCTTCGACACGTGGGAGATATAGCCGCATCGAGCGTAGAGGTACAAGTTACGTAGACGTTCGAATCACCGGAAGAGGTACTTGACGTCCACGGAAATTAGCAGCGGAGGCCACGGGTCTCAGGTCTCGGGTCTTGGTCCTGAACTTGCGGAGGTCGACGGTCGAAGCAGAGGAGGCCCGGTGGGCACGAGGACGGAGCAGGGGCGCGGTCAACACGCGCGGTCGAGCGCTCGTCCTCCTGCTCGAAGCAGAGGAGCAGCAGGCGGCGAGGTGCAGGGCGATCTGGGCATGGAGCAAGTCCAAGGCGCGGGGCCGAGCTCGTTCCTGAGCAGAGGACAACGGCGAGGGACTTGACGCGATCCCGGCGACGCGGACGAGGTGAGGAAGAGCAGGGGCGTCCTGCCCTTGGCCTTGGCGACGAGGATGGCGCGGATGCAAGCGGAACTGGGCGTCGGGAGCCCGTCTCCGACGATGTTGGCGGCAGGGAGGACGACGGAGGGAGGCGCAGGGCGGTCCGGGCGCGCCGTCGGGCACGGGAGCTCCTCTCCCTAGGCCGTGGGGGTCGGGGACGACGTCCTGCCGGCGGGTTCCGGCCGGGAACGGGCGAGGGCGGTGGAGGCCAGCCCGATCTGGAGGTGGAGGCGGCTGCAGGAGGGGAAGGCGCGCGGGATCGAGAGGGGAGAAGGACACGGGCGCGGGCGCTGGAGGGAGGAACGAAGGAGGAGGAGGGGGATCGAGGGATGCGGGCACTGCCTCTCTGCGTGCGAGATGCGTGCGTGGGTTCTGGCGGCGGGGGAGGAGATCGGGGGGAGATGGGGATCGGGGCCTAGGGTTAGGAAGGTGGGACGGCTGGGCCTTGGCCAAATGGGCCGGCCTGGCTGCAGGGTTGGGCTTTCTCTCTCTCTCTCTAAAGAAAAAAAAACAAAACAGAGAAATAAGAGAAAGGAAAAGAGAGAAGAGAAGGTTAGAGGAAGAATTTGGACACGCAGACAATTTTTACGGACTCGTAAAAATGTGCATGGTCCACGAAAAATAGGAGAGGCGTGATTGCAAGAATTAAATTCAAATTCATTTGAATTTAATTCAAATGGTTTGAACAAGGACGAGGATTTAGAAGTGTTCAAAAATGTTGAGAAATTAGGAAGAGCCTCGATAAATGGGAAAAGAAATGTTGGCAAAGTTTGGAGGTGAAACTTGAAGCAGAAGAGGCATGGACTTAAATTGCAAGTGTGTTATGGTGCATTCCAATTAATGGAATATTTTATTATAGCTCTCTAAATATCGAGAGGATATGTTTTAAAGAGAATCACCATGTGAATTCCCTCGATTTAAATGGATCAAAGATCCATGCCATTTATTTAGTTGAGAGGCAAAAGATTTATGACATGATGCAATGCACATGATGCAAAGATATGAAATGCATGACACACAAGCAAAAGACAAGGCAACAACAGCAACTAAGCGGAGGACACCTGGCACATCGGTCTCGGGGCGTTACATACAAAGCGTGCAGGGTCCAAAAAGTCCGAATCCTCTCACAGTACGCCGCGAGCCTCCTTTTATAGATAAAGGGGCTGCCACAGTGTCACATAGGAGGTGGAAATATTGTACAGTAGTCGAGTTTATCTCCTGGCACTGTAGGACAAACGCATTTAATGAGCTGTCGACGTGCCCTTCTTGCTTTATCGGGGACGACAAGGAAGCTCGTCCCAGCTATCGCGGCCTCGCCTGGCTTCGACGCACGTGCGAAATGAAGAGTCGTGTAGTGCCAGGCTGGCTGGCTGGCAACTGAGTTGGTGCGGTGGCAGAGTCTTCACGAATATCTTCATGCCACAATGCAGGTGCTTGCTGAGTCGGCCTGGAAGAGCCGCACGTCGCCACGCAGGTGCCTGCCTAGTTGGTGGGCTGGCAGCTGTGTGGGAACGGCGGTGGAGTCTTGGCAGGTGGGGGCCTGGCTGTGGCCCCACGAATGTCTTCGGCGAGAGCCTTGCCGGGGCCCCGGCAAGGGTCTTGCCTCGGCGTCGTGGGCGTCTCCCGCAAGGGTCTTGCCGGGGGATCTCGTGGGTATCCTTAGCGAGGATCTTGCCGAGGATCTTCGTCTTCTGACTCTCATCTAATATTGCATGTTCTTGGTCTTCACAAAGATCTGCATGCCACCATGGAGGCGCCTCCCGAGCCTTGGTTCCAATGTGGGTGATGGCATCGGAATCCTTAGGTGATACATCTCCAACGTATCTATAATTTTTTATTGTTCCATGCTATTATATTATTTGTTTTGGATGTTTAATGGGCTATATTATACACTTTTATATTATTTTTGGGACTAACCTACTAACCAAAGGCCCGGTGCGAATTGCTATTTTTTTTGCCTATTTCAGTGTTTCGTTGAAAAGGAATATCAAACAGAATCCAAACGGAATGAAACCTTTGGGAGAGTTATTTTTGGAACAAACGTGATCTAGGGGACTTGGAGTGGACATCAAGAAAGAAGCGACGAGGCCACAAGGCAGGGAGGCACGCCTGCCCCCTGGGAGCGCCCCCACCCTCATGGGCCCCTCGCAGCTCCACCGACCTACTTATTCCTCCTATATATACCCATATACCCCAAAAACAAAGAGGAGCACCATGAAACCCTATTTCCACTGCCGCAACCTTCTGTACCCATGAGATCCCATCTTGGGGCCTTTTCCGGCGCTCCGCCGGAGGGGGAATCGATCATGGAGGGCTTCTACAACAACACCATAGCCTCTCCGATGATGTGTGAGTAGTTTACCACAGACCTTCGGGTCCATGGTTATTATCTAGATGGCTTCTTCTCTCTCTTTGGATCTCAATACAAAGTTCTCCTCGATCTTTTTGGAGATCCATTCGATGTAATTATTTTTGCGGTATGTTTGTCGAGATCCGATGAATTGTGGGTTTATGATCAAGATTATCTATGAACAATATTTGGTTCTTCTCTGGATTCTTATATGTATGATTTGATATCTTTGCAAGTCTCTTCGAATTATCAGTTTGGTTTGGCCTACTAGATTGATCTTTCTTGCAATGGGAGAAGTGCTTAGCTTTGGGTTCAATCTTGCGGTGTCCTTTCCCAGTGACAGCAGGGACAGCAAGGCACACATTGTATTGTTGCCATCGAGGATAAAAAGATGGGGTTTATATCATATTGCTTGAGTTTATCCCTCTACATCATGTCATCTTGCCTAATGCGTTACTCTGTTCTTATGAACTTAATACTCTAGATGCTGGATAGCGGTCGATCTGTGGAGTAATAGTAGTAGATGCAGAATCGTTCTGGTCTACTTGTCGCGGACGTGATGCCTATATACATGATCATGCCTAGATATTCTCATAATTATGCACTTTTCTATCAATTGCTCGACAGTAATTTGTTCACCCACCGTAATACTTATGCTATCTTGAGAGAAGCCACTAGTGAAACGTATGGCCCCTGGGTCTATTTTCCATCATATAAGTTTCCAATCTATTTTATTTTGCAATCTTTACTTTCAATCTATATTATAAAAAATACCAAAAATATTTATCTTATTATCTCTATCAGATCTCACTTTTGCAAGTGGCCATGAAGGGATTGACAACCCCTTTATCGTGTTGGTTGCGAAGTTCTTATTTGTTTGTGTAGGTACGAGGCTGTCGGTATCAAAACCGGCGGATCTCGGGTAGGGGGTCTGGAACTGTGAGTCTAAGGCGGATGGTAACAGGAGGCGGGGGACACAATGTTTACCCAGGTTTGGGCCCTCTAGATGGAGGTAATACCCTACTTCCTGCTGGATTTATCTTGATAATATGAGTATTACAAGAGTTGATCTACCACGAGATCATAGAGGCTAAACCCTAGAAGCTATCCTATGGTATGATTGTTGTCGTCCTGCGGACTAAACCCTCCTGTTTATATAGACACTGGAGGGGGCTAGGGTTACACAGAGTCGGTTACAAGGGAGGAGATCTACATATCCATATTGCCAAGCTTGCCTTCCACGCCAAGGAGAGTCCCATCCGGACATGGGACGAAGTCTTCAATCTTGTATCTTCATAGTCCAACAATCTGGCCAATGGATATAGTCTGGCTGTACGAGGACCCCCTAATCGAGGACTCCCTCAGTAGCCCCTGAACCAGGCTTTAATGACGATGAGTCCGGCGCGCAGATTGTCTTCGGCATTGCAAGGTGGGTTCCTCCTCCGAATACTCCATAGAAGATTTTGAACACAAGGATAGTGTCTAGCTCTGCAAAACAAATTCCACATACTGTCGTAGAGAGAATAATATTTCCACAAATCTAATCTGCTGACGACTTCTCATAACGTGACGTCATACCATGGCCTGATCATCATTCGAACTGTTTTTCTCAATCAGCCTGCCACTGCCCATTTTGCGAGGCTATTTTATTGGCACGTCTTGTCGAAGCAGAGATCGTGTCCCCCTTATTATGGGATTCTCATCAATATGGATGTGGGTAACCCAATCGTGCCCGTTGGTATGACTCCTCGATTCTAGGCAAGTCCCAAACGGCCACAGGAGGACGCTTGATATTCACCCTCTTTATAAAGAGTCCAAGGCCCATCCTTTCTCTTCTCATACTTGATGGAATCCTTCCCCCACCTCGAGTTTCAACACCCAAGGCTCAGGTCAGGCGCTTCGGACCTTCAACCATGTCCGGATCCAACCTTCAAGGTCAGTGGATGCCCTCCTCTGTCACAGAGGAAGACATCAAGAAGCTAAGAGAGGCTAGGTATTTGACCGGCGAAATATCGCACAGGCTGCCTGCTCGAGGGCAGGTCATTCCCACTCCCGAACCCGACGAGAGCGTTGTATTCATCTCTCACTTCCTTTGAGGGCTAGGCCTTGTTCTAGATCCCTTTGTTAGGGGGCTCATGTTCTATTATGGGCTGGATTTCCATGACCTGGCCCCGGATTCTATCCTTCACATCTCGTCGTTCATCATCGTGTGTGAAGCCTTCCTCCGCATTACCCCACACTTCGGCTTATGGCTCAAGACCTTCAATGTGAAGCCGAAGATGATTGAGGGGCAACATGCAGAGTGCGGAGGTGTCGTAATAAGCAAAGGCGTCGATATTCCATGGCCAATGGGTTCCTTCCCGGAGGTGTCCAGTTTATGGCAACGGGAGTGGTTTTACATCACAGCTCCCCGGGGTACCAAGTGGGTAGCCGCCCCTGCCTTTCGCTCGGGCTCCCCGCCACAACTGACGTCATGGATCAACAAGGGGCTGGACTGGGGGCCAGTAAATGATGTGTCGATATTGCAGAGTCGCATCCGAGATCTCCTCAAGAGAGATGTCAGCCTGGTCACGATAATGCAAGTCATGCTAGTTCGTCGAGTCCCACCTTGCTAACGTCGACCCCTCCGTATGTGGGAGTTCAACCCGGAAGGACCCCGAGCTATTCACCACTTCCCTTGGCATGACGCTCGAAGAGATGTACAAATTGTTCTTCGGACCAGAAATAAGGTGTCCGGACACCCCCGAGGATGCGGGTCTGAGCTACAATCGTCCAGATACCAAAGTAAGTAGTCCCATGGCTGAACACGTTGTCTTTTAATTTATCACAACATCATCCTGAAAAGTCACCTTTTGACCAGGACTGGATAAAAGGGGCGAAGATGATCAGGTGTCCGGCCCCCCATCCCGAGGGCTCACCGGATCCTGTACTAGCCAGGATGCTTGAGCTGGCGCCTTATCAGGCGCCCTCAGGGGAAGATAAAGGGGGGAATAAAGAGGCTGAAAGTGGGCCTCGCTCATTATTCATCCAAACCGGGGGAATTCACGCCTCCGCGAAGGAGGATAACCGGGGAGAAGAATCTGAAATCCCCTCTCCCCAGGGAAGGAAGAGGACCACCTCTGAAGACTTAGAAACAATGGTTTCCAAACGAGGGAAGAAATCTTCGCCAGAGGGTCCGGCCCCGGAGGGTACCCTTGTCGCACAGTGCCCGCAAGGGGATCAGCCCTCCACCGAGCTGAACAAAAAGTACTTAATAGTAAAAATATCCTGCTTTACTTCTGAGGACAATAACCGAAGCATATATCTTGTAGTTCGGATCGTAGCCCTTCTCGACAGAGTTCGTCTTCGGGGGATCTTCTTCCGGAGATGATGGAGAGCGAAACACCTCCCCATACCACCCCTCCTCATGAGGCGGGCGACCCTAAGGTGTCATCACGGAGGGTTTCTCCTGATCCGCCAAGGCCAGAGGGTAATCCTTCGGCCACCCGAAGTCCGGAGTATTCGGCTCTTCAGGAGAGCAACAGAAAGAGTCAGGGACCGTCCGGTGTGCGATCGGATGTATTGAAGGATCTTCTCGAGCAAGCGGCTATCTCAGAAGCGCATCATACGCTAATGGGTACGGTGGTTGAGAGGATTTCATCCGCCGAAAGCGGGTTGCATGAAGCTTTTATGAGTCTGCTGAAAGGCTTTGAGGTATGTGAAATAGTGTATGTCTTTTGACGGTACCGCACACATTAGGTGTGCCCTATGCAGATAGTAGCCCCTGAGCCTCTAGTTACTGTCGAAAACGGCGGCAAACAGAGGATCATAGTCCCAGGTAATAATCATGCTACCTTCATGTGCAGGTGGCTGAGGGTCCGGTGGCTAGCTGGACTGGTGAGTTTGCCGAACTGAAGCGGCAACTTGATGCAGCAGATGCCGACATCGTGCTTGTAAACAAGCGGCTCGACGAGGCACAGGGTATGTGATTTCTCCGGTGATCAACACATAGTAAGAGGAGCATTATGCTAGTATCTTTAATATGTTGTGACTGCAGATGGGGCTGCCGCCATGGAGACCCTTCGGGCGGAACTTGCCTGAGCCAAGGAGCAGGTCAGGACGAGTGATGCGGCCGCTCTACAGGCGGTCGAAGAGCTAAGAGCCAAATAGGCTGGAGAAGGCCATGGTAGCGGCACAGGACGCCCGCTCTAAAATCAGAGCGGTGAAGGAGGAGTTGCGTCAAGCAGGCGATATCGCGGCTGGGAAGCCCTTTTTGTTGCGGATGACGTTCGGAGATCCTAAGTATGCCCCTCTGGATCAACTTTGGAGTTTTGCAGACGCATACGTGGATTTGGCAGCAAGTGCTGCTGATGCGGCCGAGTATTTCAAAGTTCAAAAAGATCATGAGGTGGAAAAGCTGTTCTGCTCGCAGTTCAATGTTCCAGTGCGTCCGCTGCTGTTGAATGAGCGAATGGCTGAGTGGGCCGAGCTCCATAGGTTGTCCGTACTTGCCATGTGGTCTGTTGTGGATCATCTGTGGCCGGAAGCACTACAAAAAATACACTTCCGTGATGATATGTGCTTGTCACAGTAGGTCGCTTTTTTTGTCATGCATGTACATCCATGACAAATTTATGACAGAATCAAGATAGTCATACCTGTGATGTCGTAGAGGTGTTCCATGACATTACCAAAATTATCATCATGGAAGTGTCAACTTCCATGACGATAAATCGCGCGTCACAGAATTGCTTTCGTCAAGGGTGACCGACACGTGGCATCCACCGTAATGGAACGCCGTTAAGCTATCGGGTCGGGTTTTGGATCGGATAACCCGTTAATAGCCCCGACCAATGGGGATTTTCCACGTGTAAAATCATCATTGGCTGGAGGAAACACGTGTCGGCTCATCGTTGGGACAGATGTCAACCACTCATTGGACGGAAGGCGCCTATGATACGTCGACACGTGGCACGGCCCAACAGAGGCCCATTCCTGTGAAAAGGCCGACCCATTTGACTTGGTCAAAAGCTGGCGGGTCGGCCCATGGAAAGCCTGTTAACGGCCTATTCGAATATAGCCCATTTACAGCCCGCTAACCCAAGGCCTGTTACACCCTATCCGAATTAGGCCCAGTAGCGTCATCTGGGCCATCCAATATGATTCCAGCCCGTTTTCACTTCTGGCCCATGTATGGCCCATGATGTCTTTTGGCCCATATGGGGCCCTATGTAACTCTTGGCCTACTAACGGCCCGTGGTGAAACTGGCCCGTAATGAATAGTGTATCACTTTACACCCATTAACGGCCCGTGGTGAAACTGGCCCATAATGAACAGTGTATCACTTTGTACCCATTAACGGCTTGTTATTCCATTGGGCCGTTTCCAGCCCATGTTATCTTTCGGCCTTCTGAGAGCCCATTTATTCTTGGGCTCATTTCCAGCATTTGTTTACTTACGACCCGTTACTGTCATTTTCTACTTGTGGGCCAAATTCAGCCCATGGTTACAGTCGGCCCGTTTGTGGTCCGTTAATACGTTGGACCGATTTCATAGCGTCATCAAATACGGCCTATTAACGATGGCCCGTTATGGTCGGCCCATGAACGAACGATTCCAACTCTAGCCCGTTTACGGCCATAATGCGGTCTGTTTGGCCCATGTTTGGCCAACCGATTATACGGCCCGTATAAGGGCCATTGATAATACGGCCCGCAGAAGGCCCATTGTTTCTACGACCCGTAGAAGGCCCATTGTTTCTATGGCCCGTATAAGGCCTACTGTTTCTACGGCCAGTAGGAGGCCCAGTGTCACTCCAGTAAATATTAGCCCATGGTTATTGTGGCCTAGTTTTAAAAAATAGGTTATTGCAGCCACTAGCTAACCGCGGAAAAAGAACTGCAATGACTACATGCAAACAAATAAACAAGACAACAGGGAAATAAATAAGCAAGCAACTAACGCTAGGCTATCACGGCTATTACACATATTACATCCACTGTGCATCAAAGTTCGCCACCAGTGCAAATATAGGGAACAAAGAAGCATATCATATACATTGGTTGTCAAAGTTGGCGACCAGCGCAAATAAACGCCACAGCAAAACAAATACAGAACTGAAACCACTTCAGAAGATCTCAAGAAACAATATCCTGGGTACCCATAATGCTGGCAAGATGCTTAGCAAGCTTATTAACTTTCTCTTGTTTGGCGCTTAAATCCTCCAGCGCTTGTTATTGCACCAGAAAATATGCATCTGAATTCTGCAGGGACTTCCTCAGTCCTTCAGCTTCCTGTCGTAGCACATCTGATCGATGTCTTTCAACTTGAAATTGAGACTCAAGAAGACGAACTGATTCAGGCAGCGAGTTCGAAGAGCTTGTGCCAGCAGTAGTGGCCAGTAACTCGCACACTACATCAAGATAGGACTTTTGGGTTCCCTCACTGTCGTCAAGATAGTTTTTATCAGCTTTCTTGGAGACCAACAGGGATGTCTCACTATCTTGAACCTTATCTGCATTACTTCCTTTACCATTGGATAACGCGGTACTGTTCTCCAATATTTTGTCCGCATTCTAAAAGAAAAACAAGAGGACACATCACATGTTTACCATGTTGTATATGAAACTCATTTTGGTAAATGAGTTCAGTAGTAAAGTGGACAGGATAACAGCATGAAACAAACATATATCTATGTACCATCGTCACTTTATGGTCTATATCATTCTAGTTTTTGTTGCCAAATCAAGATAGAGACACAGTTCAAATAATATTTGTTCAAGACAAAGCAGAATAGACAGAATATAAGTGTGGGTAACTATAGAGCAATAACAACACTTGTAATGTGCATGACATGAGAACATAAATGTTTATTCAATTGGAACTGAAATCAACATAGAGCAGGTTACAACAGCAAACCAGTTAAAGAAATAGGTTTAAAACATACCTATTGCGCCATTGGAGTTTCAATTCCATCCTTCAAATTTGAAAATAGTTGGTATGAGTAAATACAGTCATGCAAGAGGAAAGGAGTATGAACCATAGCTACAGAACCTGACCCGAGAACAAATCTTCTTCTCCTTTAAGCGTTGAGTTGGGATTCGGAGTGGTGGTCCTCGTGCTTTGGGCACTGCGGTTCCCTTACTAACTGCTCGTGTTTGGGTGCTTTGTGGTGCAGACGGTGTTGTGTCAACTGGAACTGGGTTACTATCTGCCGAGGTTGGGGTTAGAAGGGGTGTAGCTGGTTCTCTATCCAACTGGGTAGGGGTACAATCTGCGAGAGTCTAGGTTATGTGTGGTGGATATGGTCCTTGGGCAAGTAGAACCGTGGTTCTATCTACATCAACTGGTAGCACTGTCTTTTCTGAAGACCGTGTTGTTACTTTCTTAGATACTGCCATCACGCTCTCCAATTCAAATGGTTGATAAACAAGAAAAGTAATTGAAAGTATAGACATTGTATGATAGACAGGTGCAATGGATAGTGGGGAATAAAAGAGGGCATGAAATAATTCATATTTATGTTGTCTAACCAAACAGGATAGCATGCCACAATTTCACATATATGATGGCTAACTAAACAGGATAGCATGACACAATTTCACATTATGATGGCTAACTAAAAAAGATGGAAAGACATAGTTCAAAATATGAGACTATGTAAACAGGATGACATGACATAACTATATAATGTGTTTATTAAATAGGTTGGCATGCCATAATTCACATACATTCACAGATAGAATGTCGTAATTCAAAATATGATGACTATAAACACTAAACAGGATGAGATGATATAACTATATGATGTCTTTATTAAATGGGTTGCCATGCCATAATTCAGATAGATGATGTGTATGTACTATGTAAACATGATTACATGATATAATTCAAATATATGATTTATATAGTAAGCAAGTAAGCAGATGGCAATCCATATATGATGTAAAACTAAGCAATGCAAGATAACATGCATGACATGGGTAATATAACCCTGCTAAGTTTGAGCATAGACCTCAGGGGCAAAATAGGACTGGTCATCAGTCTCTGAATCCTCCTCTGAGGAGCTCTCTGTAACCAGCAAGATGTCTGCTTCAGCAGGTAGCATTGTCTGCTCTGAAGACCTTGTTTTCACTCCAGATACTTCCATCGCCGCTTCAAATGGCTGATGCACAGGAAGAGTAGTTGAATATACAAACGTTGTCGACAAATGGAACACGTAATACAAAAAAAATGATAGCATGATATAATTCACATACATGATGATTGGCTAAACAGCATGGCAATGCATAGTTCACATATATAATGCCTTTGCAACAAGATAGCATTGTATAATTCACATATATAATGTCTTGCAACAAGATGGCAATGCATAATTCACATATATGGTAATTAGACACTGAACAGGTGGCATTCACACAAAGCATGTCTCAACTAATCAAATGATATAGCAATGCGAGACACCATACGCACGATATGAGCAACATAACCCTGCCAAGTTAGAGCATACACCTCGGGGGGAATAGGACTGGTCATCTGTCTCTGAATCCTCCTCTGAGGAGCTATCTGTAACCAGCGAGATATGCGCTTCGTCAGATAGCATAGTCTGCTCTGAAGACCTTGTTTTCACTCCAGAATTTGCCATCACCGTGTCAAATGGCTGATGCACATGAAGAGCAGTTGAATGTAATAACATTGTTGACAAATATAATATGTAACGAAAAAAAGGATGGTCTGATATAATTTACATATAAGATGACTGGCTAAGCAGGTTGGCATTGCAAAATTCACATATATGATGCCTGGCTAAACAAGATGGCGTTGCATAATTCACATAAATGATGAATAAACTAAATGGATGGCATTCGCACAAAGGATGTCTAAACTAAGCAGATGACATATTTGATGTATAAAGTAAGCAATGCAAGACACCATATGCATGATATAACCAACATCAGCATGCCAAGTTAGAGCGAAGACCTCAGGGGGTAAATAGGAGTTGTCTTCTCCTTCTGAATCCCCCTCAGAACAGGTATCCTCCTCCTTATTACATTCCGAAATGCGTGGAGGGGGGCTGCCTTTGCGCCTACCATGGAGCGATGTCTGCATGAAATTTTATTGCCATGCAAGGCTCGTCTCTTTTGCTCTACATGTTCAGTTCCATTGTTTACAAATAACTTCCATGCATAGGAATAAAACATAGTGAGATTATGTAAGGAGTGCATGCAGAAATCCAGAGTGATGGTAGCAACCTGTGGATAGACCCAAAACCAATAATAGCAGGCAGATAATGGCTTCAGTTAAAAAATACAGATAATGGCTTCTTTACTGTTTGTTTCCCACCCAACATGAAACTCATGGTAGACACCGGAGATTAACCAGATAGTAGATAGATACTATTGATAGCGGCCCCGATATGTACCCCACAGCCATTTAAAAACTCAAGTTTGACCATTAGTTTGGAACTGACTCAGAGTCTAATCGGTGAACAGGACGATAAAGTAGCATGTAATATTAAGCGATGCATAACGTAAGCAGACACAAAAGAGTGCGACCTCTCTTGCGGACCTGTGTAGTCCTCGAGGTCATCTGCTCAGTTGATGATGGTAGTGCAGTTTTCATGGCTGCCAGCGGCGGGGAAGAAGATCTGAGGCGGCGAAAGACAGTCTAGAGGCCGGATCCCTGCTGTACTGGACCCTTCTATCGTTGGAGCAGCTGAGCTGGGGTGGACGACGGCGTAGCAGGAGCGGGACAAACCACGCAAGGTTTTCTTTGACAACTATCTGTAAGAGAAGTAATTCTGTAAGGGCTCGTTTGAATTGGAGGATTCCAACAATGCAGGGATAGGAAATAGACAGGAATAGGATAGGAATGCACGTGCAAAACAGAGAATTTAAAAACACAGGATTTCTGCCAATCTGGGTGTTTGATTCACAACAATTGGAAGATCACAGGATGCAAAGAAGCATGGTGAGATTAATGTTGGAAATATGCCCTAGAGGCAATAATAAATAGGTTATTATTATATTTCCTTGTTCATGATAATCGTTTATTATCCATGCTAGAATTGTATTGATAGGAAACTCAGATACATGTGTGGATACATAGGCAACACCATGTCCCTAGTAAGCCTCTAGTTGACTAGCTTGTTGATCAATAGATGGTTACGGTTTCCTGACCATGGACATTGGATGTCATTGATAACGGGATCACATCATTAGGAGAATGTTGTGATGGACAAGACCCAATCCTAAGCCTAGCACAAGATCGTGTAGTTCGTATGCTAAAGCTTTTCTAATGTCAAGTATCGTTTCCTTAGACCATGAGATTGTGCAACTCCCGGATACCGTAGGAATACTTTGGGTGTGCCAAACGTCACAACGTAACTGGGTGGCTATAAAGGTGCACTACGGGTGTCTCCGAAAGTGTCTGTTGGGTTGGAACGAATCGAGACTGGGATTTGTCACTCCGTGTGATGGAGAGGTATCTCTGGGCCCACTCGATAGGACATCATCATAATGTGCACAATGTGATCAAGGAGTTGATCACGGGATGATGTGCTACGGAACGAGTAAAAAGAGACTTGCCGGTAACGAGATTGAACAAGGTATCGAGATACCGACGATCGAATCTCGGGCAAGTACTATACCGCTAGACAAAGGGAATTGTATACGGGATTGATTAAGTCCTTGACATCGTGGTTCATCCGATGAGATCATCGTGGAACATGTGGGAGCCAACATGGGTATCTAGATCCCGCTGTTGGTTATTGACCGGAGAACGCCTCGGTCATGTCTACGTGTCTCCCGAACCCGTAGGGTCTACACACTTAAGGTTCGATGACGCTAGGGTTATAAAGGAAGTTTGTATGTGGTTACCGAATGTTGTTCAGAGTCCCGGATGAGATCCCGGACGTCACGAGGAGTTCCGGAATGGTCCGGAGGTAAAGATTTATATATAGGAAGTATGGTTTTGGCCACCGGAAGTGTTCTGGGCATCACCGGTAGTGTACCGGGACCACCGGAGGTGTCCGGGGGTCCACCAAGTGGGGCCACAAGCCCCGGAGGCTTGCATGGGCCAAGTGTGGGAGGGGACCAGCCCCAGGTGGGCTGGTGCTCCCCCCACAAGTGCCCAAGGCGCAAGGGAGAGAAGATGGGGCAAACCCTAAGGGCAGATGGGCCCTAAGGCCCATGCTCCCTGCGCCTCCCTTTCCTCCCCTCTTGGCCGCCCCCTTGTTTCCCATTTAGGGCTGCCGCCCCTCTAGGGGTGGGAACCCTAGAGGGGGCGCACCCTCCTCCCCTTCCCCTATATATATGAGGCCTAAGGGCTGCCCAAAAGATGTGATCTGATCTCTCCCTGTTGGTGCAGCCCTGCCTCTCTCCTCCTCATATCTCGTAGTGCTTGGCGAAGCCCTGCTGGATCACAACGCTCCTCCACCACCACCACGCCGTTGTGCTGTTGCTGGATGGAGTCTTCCTCAACCTCTCCCTCTCTTCTTGCTGGATCAAGGCACGGGAGACGTCACCGGGCTGTACGTGTGTTGAACGCGGAGGTGTCGTCCGTTCCGCACTTGGTCATCGGTGATTTGGATCACGACGAGTACGACTCCATCAACCCCGTTCACTTGAACGCTTCCACTTAGCGATCTACAAGGGTATGTAGATGCATTCTCTTTCCCCTCGTTGCTGGTTTCTCCATAGATAGATCTTGGTGACACGTAGGAAAATTTTAAATTTCTGCTACGTTCCCCAACAGTGGTATCAGAGCTAGGTCTATTGCGTAGATTCCATGCACGAGTAGAACAAAAAGTAGTTGTGGGCGTTGATTTTGTTCAATATGCTTACCGTTACTAGTCAATCTTGATTCGGCGGCATTGTGGGATGAAGCGGCCCGGACCGACCTTACACGTACACTTACGTGAGACAGGTTCCACCGACTGACATGCACAAGTTGCATAAGGTGGCTAGCGGGTGCCAGTCTCTCCCACTTTAGTTGGATCGGATTCAATGAAAAGGGTCCTTATGAAGGGTAAATAGCAATTGACATATCACGTTGTGGTTTTGCGTAGGTAAGAAAAGTTCTTGCTAGAAACCCATAGCAGCCACGTAAAACATGCAAACAACAATTAGAGGACGTCTAACTTGTTTTTGCTGGGTATGCCATATGATGTGATATGGCCAAAAGGATGTGATGAATAATATATGTGATGTATGAGATTGATCATGTTCTTGTAATAGGAATCACGACTTGCATGTCGATGAGTATGACAACCGGCAGGAGCTATAGGAGTTGTCTTAATTTATTTATGACCTGCGTGTCAACATAAATGTCATGTAATTACTTTACTTTATTGCTAACCGTTAGCTGTAGTATTAGAAGTAATAGTTGGCGAGACAACTTCATGAAGACACGATGATGGAGATCATGGTGTCATGCCGGTGACGATGATGATCATGGAGCCCCGAAGATGGAGATCAAAAGGAGCAAAGTGATGATGGCCATATCATGTCACTATTTGATTGCATGTGATGTTTATCATGTTTTTGCATCTTATTTGCTTAGAACGACGGTAGTAAATAAGATGATCCCTCATTAAAATTTCAAGAAAGTGTTCCCCCTAACTGTGCACCGTTGCGAAAGTTCGTCGTTTCGAAGCACCACGTGATGATCGGGTGTGATAGATTCTTACGTTCACATACAACGGGTGTAAGCCAGATTTACACACGCGAAACACTTAGGTTGACTTGACGAGCCTAGCATGTATAGACATGGCCTCGGAACACAAGAGACGGAAAGGTCGAGCATGAGTCGTATGGTAGATACGATCAACATGAAGATGTTCACCGATGATGACTAGTCCGTCTCACGTGATAATCGGACACGGCCTAGTTGACTCGGATCATGTAATCACTTAGATGACGAGAGGGATGTCTATTTGAGTGGGAGTTCATATGATGAACTTAATTATCCTGAACATAGTCAAAAGATCTTTGCAAATTATGTCGTAAGCTCGCGCTTTAGTTCCACTGTTTTAGATATGTTCCTAGAGAAAATATAGTTGAAAGTTGATAGTAGCAATTATGCGGACAATAGAAGGCTTATGTCCTTAATGCAACACTCGGTGTGCTGGACCTCGAACGTGGTCTGTGCATGTTGCGAACATCTGACATACACGTTTTGATGACTACATGATAGTTCGGTAATGTTAAATGGTTTAGAATTGAGGCACCGAAGACATTTTTTAAATGTCGCGGAACATATGAGATGTTTCAAGGGCTGAAATTGGGATTTCAGGCTCGTGCCCACGTCAAGAGGTATAAGACCTCCGACGATTTTCTTGGCCTGCAAACTAAGGGAGAAAAGCTCAATCGTTGAGCTTGTGCTCAGATTGTCTGAGTACAACAATCACTTGAATCGAGTGAGAGTTGATCTTCCAGATAAGATAGTGATGTTTCTCCAAAGTCATTGCCACCAAGCTGCTAGAGCTTCGTAATGAACTATAACATATCAGGGATAGATATGATGATCCTTGAAATATTCGCGATGTTTGACACCACGAAAGTAGAAATCAAGAAGGAGCATCAATTGTTGATGGTTAGTGAAACCACTAGTTTCAAGAAGGGCAAGGGCAAGAAGGGATACTTCATGAAACGGCAAATCAGCTGCTGCTCTAGTGGAGAAACCCAAGGTTGAACCCAAACCCGAGACTGAGTGCTTCTGTAATAAGGGGAACAGCCACTAGAGCAGAATTACCCTAGATACTTGGTAGATGAGAAGGCTGTCGATAGAAGTATATTGGATATACATTATGTGAATGTGTACTTTACTAGTACTCCTAGTAGCATCAGGGCATTAGATACTGGTTCGGCTGCTAAGTGTTAGTAACTCGAAATAAAAGCTACGGAATAAACGGAGACTAGCTAAAGGTGAGCTGACGAGATGTGTTGGAAGTGTTTCCAAGGTTGATGTGATCAAGCATCGCACGCTCCCTCTACCATCGAGATTGGTGTGAAACCTAAATAATTGTTATTTGGTGTTTGCGTTGAGCATAGACATGATTGGATTATGTCTATCACAATACGGTTATTCATTTAAGGAGAATAATGGTTACTCTATTTATTTGAATAATACCTTCAATGGTCTTGCACCTAAAATGAATGGTTTATTGAATCTCGATCATAGTGATACTCATGTTCATGCCAAAAGATATAAGATAGTAATGATAGTACCACCTACTTGTGGCACTGCCATGTAAGTCATATTGGTATAAAACGCATGAAGAAGCTCCATGTTGATGGATCTTTGGACTCACTCATTTTTTAAAAAGGATTGAGTGATGTGAACCATCTCTATTGGTATATACGCATGAAGAAACTCCATGCAGATGGACCGTTTGGACTCACTTGATTTTGAATCACTTGAGATATGCAAATCATACCACATGGGCAAGATGACTGAAAGCTTCGGTTTCAGTAAAATGGAACAAGAAAGCAACTTGTTGGAAGTAACACATTTTGATGTGTGCAGTCCAATGAGTGCTGAGGCACGCAGTGGATATCATTATGCTCTTACTTCACAGATGATTTGAGTAGATACTGAGTATATTTACTTGATGAAACACAAGTCTGAATTATTGAATGGTTCAAGTAATTTCAGAATGAAGTTGAAGATCTTCGTGATAAGAGGATAAAATGTCTATGATATGATCATAGAAATGAATATCTGAGTTACGAGTTTGGCACTGTGGAAATTGTTTCACAACTAATACCGCCTGGAACACCATAGTGTGATGGTGTGTCCGAACATCATAGTTGCACCCTATTGGATATGGTGCGTACCATGATGTCTCTTATCGAATTACCACTATCGTTCATGGGTTAGGCATTAGAGACAACCGCACTAACTTTAAATAGGGCACCACGTAATTCCGATGAGATGACACCGTATGAACTATGGTTTAGAGAAACCTAAGCTGTCATTTCTTAAAAGTTTGGGGCTGCGACGCTTATATGAAAAAGTTTCAGGCTAATAAGCTCGAACCCAAAGCGGATAACTGCATCTTCATAGGACACCCAAAACAGTTGGGTATACCTCCTGTCTCAGATTCGAAAGCAATAGGGATTGTTTCTCAAATCGGGTCCTTTCTCGAGGAAAAGTTTCTCTCGAAAGAATTGAGTGGGAGGAAGATAGAACTTGATAAGGTTGTTGAACCTTTACTTCAGGCAGAGAGTAGCGCAAGCACAGGAAAAATGTTTCTGTGGCCCCTGCCTTAGTTGAAGAGAAAGCTAATGATGATGATCATGGAGCTTCAGATCAAGTTACTATCGAACCTCATAGGTTGACAAGGGTGTGTACAACTTCTAAGTGGTAACCCTGTCTTAAAAGGTCACGTTATTGGACAACGATGAACCTATGAGCTATGGAGAAGCGATGGTGGGCCCGGATTCCGATGAATGGCTCGAGGCCATAAAATCCGAGAGAGGATCCATGTATGAAAACAAAGTGTAGACTTTGGCAGAACAGCTCGATGGTCGTGAGGCTGTTGAGTACAGATGGATTTTAAAAGGAAGACGGACAATGATGGTAAATGTCACCATTAAGAAAGCTCGACTTGTCATTAAGATGTTTCCCAACAAGTTCAAGGAGTTGACTACGATGAGACTTTCTCACTCGTAGCGATGCTAAGAGTCTGTTGGAATTAGCAGGTACTGCATTATTTATGAAATCTTGCAGATAGGATGTCAAAATATTGTTTCCTTGTTCTTGAGGAAACTTTGTATGTGATACAACCAGAAGTTTTTGTCAATCCTGAAAGATGCTAACAAGTATGCAAAGCCCCAGCAATCCTTCTAAGGACTGGAGTAAGCGTCTCGGAGTTGGAATGTACACTTTGATGAGATGATCAAATATTTTGGGTTTATACAAAGTTTATGAGAAACTTGTATTTCCAAAGAAGTGAGTGGGAGCACTATAGAATTTCTGATGAGCATATGTTGTTGACATATTGATGATCAGAAATAATGTAGAATTTCTAGAAAGCATATAGGGTTATTTTAAAAGTGTTTTTCAATGGAAAACCTGGATTAGGCTGCTTAAACATTGAGCATCAAGATCTATAGGGATAGATCAAAACGCTTAATGGTACTTTCAAACGAACACATACCATGACAAGATTTTGAAGGAGTTCAAAATAGATCAGCAAAGAAGGAGTTCTCGGCTGTGTTACAAGGTGTGAGTATTGAGCAAGACTCAAGACATGACCACGGCAGAATAGAGAGAAAGGACGAAGGTCGTCCCCTATGCTTTAGTCATAGGCTCTAAAGTATGCTATGTTGTGTACCGCACCTGAAGTGTGCCAAACCATGAGTCAGTCAAGGGGTACAAGTGTGATCTAGAAATGGATCACAGGACAACGGTCAAGGTTATCCTTAATAACTAGTGGACGAAGGAATTTTCTCGATTATGGAGGTGAAAAAAAAGAGTTCGTCGTAAAGGGTTACGCCGATGCAAACTTTGACACTAATCCAGATTATTCTGAGTAGTAAAATTGGATTCGTATAGTAGAACAGTTATTTGGAATAGCTCTGAATAGAGCGTGGTAACTGCATCTAGGAGATGACATAGATATTTTTAAAGCACACACGGATCTGAAAGGTTCAGACCCGTTGACTATAACATCTCTCACAAGAATAACATGATCAAACCCAGAACTCTGTGAGTGTTAATCACATGGCGATGTGAACTAGATTATTGACTCTAGTGCAAGTGGGAGACCGTTCGAAATATGCCATAGATGCAATAATAAATAGGTTATTATTATATTTCCTTGTTCATGATAATCGTTTATTATCCATGCTAGAATTGTACTGATAGGAAACTCAGATACATGTGTGGATACATAGGCAACACCATGTCCCTAGTAAGCCTCTAGTTGACTAGCTCCTTGATCAATAGATGGTTACGGTTTCCTGACCATGGACATTGGATGTCATTGATAACGGGATCACATCATTAGGAGAATGATGTGATGGACAAGACCCAATCCTAAGCCTAGCACAAGATCGTGTAGTTCGTATGCTAAAGCTTTTCTAATGTCAAGTATCGTTTCCTTAGACCATGAGATTGTGCAACTCCCGGATACCGTAGGAATACTTTGGGTGTGCCAAACATCACAACGTAATTGGTTTCTATAAAGGTGCACTACGGGTGTCTCCGAAAGTGTCTGTTGGGTTGGCACGAATCGAGACTGGGATTTGTCACTCCGTGTGACGGAGAGGTATCTCTGGGCCCACTCGGTAGGACATCATCATAATGTGCACAATGTGATCAAGGAGTTGATCACGGGATGATGTGCTACGGAATGAGTAAAAAGAGACTTGCCGGTAACAAGATTGAACAAGGTATCGAGATACTGACGATCGAATCTCGGGCAAGTACTATACCGCTAGACAAAGGGAATTGTATACGGGATTGATTAAGTCCTTGACATCGTGGTTCATCCGATGAGATCATCGTGGAACATGTGGGAGCCAACATGGGTATCCAGATCCCGCTGTTGGTTATTGACCGGAGAACGTCTCGGTCATGTCTACGTGTCTCCCGAACCCGTAGGGTCTACACACTTAAGGTTCGATGACGCTAGGGTTATAAAGGAAGTTTGTATGTGGTTACCGAATGTTGTTCGGAGTCCCGGATGAGATCCCGGACGTCACGAGGAGTTCCGGAATGGTCCGGAGGTAAAGATTTATATATAGGAAGTATGGTTTTGGCCACCGGAAGTGTTCTGGGCATCACCGGTAGTGTACCGGGACCATCGGAGGTGTCCGGGGGTCCACCAAGTGGGGCCACAAGCCCCGGAGGCTTGCATGGGCCAAGTGTGGGAGGGGACCAGCCCCAGGTGGGCTGGTGCGCCCCCCCCCCCCCCCACATGTTGGGGAACGTAGTAATTTCAAAATTTTCCTACGCACACGCAAGATCATGGTGATGCATAGCAACGAGAGGAGAGTATGATCTACGTACCCTTGTAGATCGCAACGGAAGCGTTTGACACAACATAGAGGAAGTAGTCGTACGTCTTCTTCCCGGTCCGACCGATCCAAGCACCGTTACTCCGGCACCTCCGAGTTCTTAGCACACGTTCAGCTCGATGACGATCCCCGGGCTCCGATCTAGCAAAGCGTCGGGGAAGAGTTCCGTCAGCATGACGGCATGGTGACGATCTTGATGAACTACTGACGCAGGGCTTCGCCTAAGCACTGCGACAATATGACCAAGGTGGAATTTGGTGTAAGGGGGCACCGCACACGGCTAATGAACGATCTCAAGGATCACCTTGTGTGTCTATGGGGTGCCCCCTGCCTCCGTATATAAAGGATCCAGGGGGAGGGGCTGGCCGGCCAAGCCCTTGGCGCGCCAGGAGAGTCCTACTCCCTCCGAGAGTAGGATTCCCCCCCTAATCCTAGTTGGACTAGGACTCCTCAAGGGGGAGAGGGAGAGAGGGGGCCGGCCACCTCTCCTAGTCCTAATAGGACTAGGGGAAGGGGGGGAGGCGCGCGGCCACCTAGGGCAGCCCCTTTCTCCTTTCCAGTAAGGCCCACTATGGCCCATTTGGCTCCCGGGGGGTTCCGGTAACCCTCCCGGTATTCCGGTAAAATCCTGATTTCACCTGGAACACTTCCGATGTCCAAACATAGGCTTCCAATATATCAATCTTTACGTCTCGACCATTTAGAGACTCCTCTTCATGTCCGTGATCACATCCGGGACTCCGAACAACCTTCGGTACATCAAAATGCATAAACTCATAATAACTGTCATCGTAACGTTAAGCGTGCGGACCCTACGGTTCGAGAACAATGTAGACATGACCGAGACACGTCTCCGGTAAATAACCAATAGCGGGACCTGGATGCCCATATTGGCTCCTACATATTCTACGAAGATCTTTATCGGTCAGACCGCATAACAACATACGTTGTTCCCTTTGTCATCGGTATGTTACTTGTCCGAGATTCGATCGTCAGTATCCAACACTTAGTTCAATCTCGTTACCGGCAAGTCTCTTTACTCGTTCCGTAATACATCATCCCGCAACTAACTCATTAGTTGCAATGCTTGCAAGGCTTAAGTGATGTGCATTACCGAGAGGGCCCAGAGATACCTCTCCGACGATCGGAGTGACAAATCCTAATCTCGAAATACGCCAACCCAACATTTACCATTGGAGACACCTGTAGTACTCCTTTATAATCACCCAGTTACGTTGTGACGTTTGGTAGTACCCAAAGTGTTCCTCTGGCAAACGGGAGTTGCATAATCTCATAGTCATAGGAACATGTATAAGTCATGGATAAAGCAATAGCAGCATACTAAACGATCGGGTGCTAAGCTAATATAATGGGTCATGTCAATCAGATCATTCAACTAATGATGTGACCTCATTAATTAAATAACAAATCTTTGTTCATGGTTAGGAAACATAACCATCTTTGATTAACGAGCTAGTCTAGTAGAGGCATACTAGTGACACTCTATTTGTCTATGTATTCACACATGTATTATGTTTCCGGTTAATACAATTCTAGCATGAATGATAAACCTTTATCATGATATAAGGAAATAAATAATAACTTTATTATTGCCTCTAGGGCATATTTCCTTCAGTCTCCCACTTGCACTAGAGTCAATAATCTAGATTACACTGTAATGATCCTAACACCCATGGAGTCTTGGTGCTGATCATGTTTTGCTCGTGGAAGAGGCTTAGTCAACGGGTCTGCAACATTCAGATCCGTATGTATCTTACAAATCTCTATGTCTCCCACCTGGACTAGATCCCGGATGGAGTTGAAGCATCTCTTGATGTGTTTGGTCCTTTTGTGAAATCTGGATTCCTTTGCCAAGGCAATTGCACCAGTATTGTCACAAAAGATTTTCATTGGACCCGATGCACTAGGTATGACACCTAGATCGGATATGAACTCCTTCAACCAGACTCCTTCGTTTGCTGCTTCCGAAGCAGTTATGTATTCCGCTTCACATGTAGATCCCGCTACAACGCTTTGTTTAGAACTGCACCAACTGACAGCTCCACCGTTTAATGTAAACATGTATCCGGTTTGCGATTTAGAATCGTCCGAATCAGTGTCAAAGCTTGCATCAACGTAACCTCTTACGGTGAGCTCTTTGTCACCTCCATATATGAGGAACATATCCTTAGTCCTTTTCAGGTATTTCAGGATGTTCTTGACCGTTGTCCAGTGATCCACTCCTGGATTACTTTGGTACCTCCCTGCTAAACTTATAGCAAGGCACACATCAGGTCTGGTACACAGCATTGCATACATGATAGAGCCTATGGCTGAAGCATAGGGAACATCTTTCATTTTCTCTCTATCTTCTGCAGTGCTCGGGCTTTGAGTCTTACTCAATCTTACACCTTGTAACACAGGCAAGAACCCTTTCTTTGCTTGATCCATTTTGAACTTCTTCAAAATCTTGTCAAGGTATGTGCTTTGTGAAAGTCCAATTAAGCGACTTGATCTATCTCTATAGATCTTTATGCCTAATATGTAAGCAGCTTCTCCGAGGTCTTTCATTGAAAAACTTTTATTCAAGTATCCCTTTATGCTATCCAGAAATTCTATATCATTTCCAATCAGTAATATGTCATCCACATATAATATTAGAAATGCTACAGAGCTCCCACTCACTTTCTTGTAAATACAGGCTTCTCCGAAAGTCTGTATAAAACCAAATGCTTTGATCACACTATCAAAGCGTTTATTCCAACTCCGAGAGGCTTGCACCAGTCCATAAATGGATCGCTGGAGCTTGCACACTTTGTTAGCTCCCTTTGGATCGACAAAACCTTCCGGTTGCATCATATACAACTCTTCTTCCAGAAATCCATTCAGGAATGCAGTTTTGACATCCATCTGCCCAATTTCATAATCATAAAATGCGGCAATTGCTAACATGATTCGGACAGACTTAAGCATCGCTACGGGTGAGAAAGTCTCATCGTAGTCAATCCCTTGAACTTGTCGAAAACCTTTCGCGACAAGTCGAGCTTTGTAGACAGTAACATTACCATCAGCGTCAGTCTTCTTCTTAAAGATCCATTTGTTCTCAATTGCTTGCCGATCATCAGGCAAGTCAACCAAAGTCCATACTTTGTTCTCATACATGGATCCCATCTCAGATTTCATGGCTTCAAGCCACTTTGCGGAATCTGGGCTCACCATCGCTTCTTCATAGTTCGTAGGTTCATCATGATCTAATATCATGACCTCCAGAACAGGATTACCGTACCACTCTGGAGCGGATCTCACTCTGGTTGATCTACGAGGTTCAGTAGTATCTTGATCTAAAGTTTCATGATCATTATCATTAGCTTCCTCAATTATTGGTGTAGGTGTCGCAGAAACAGTTTTCTGTGATGTACTACTTCTCAATAAAGGAGTAGGTACAGTTACCTCGTCAAGTTCTACTTTCCTCCCACTCACTTCTTTCGAAAGAAACTCCTTCTCTAGAAAGTTTCCGAACTTAGCAACAAAAGTCTTGCCTTCGGATCTGTGATAGAAGGTGTATCCAACAGTTTCCTTTGGATATCCTATGAAGACACATTTCTCCGATTTGGGTTCGAGCTTATTAGGTTGAAGCTTTTTCACATAAGCATCGCATCCCCAAACTTTAAGAAACGACAACTTTGGTTTCTTGCCAAACCATAGTTCGTAAGGCGTCGTCTCAACGGATTTAGATGGTGCCCTATTTAACGTGAATGCGGCCGTCTCTAGAGCGTATCCCCAAAACGATAGCGGTAAATCAGTAAGAGACATCATAGATCGCACCATATCTAGTAAAGTACGATTACGACGTTCGGACACACCATTACGCTGTGGTGTTCTGGGTGGCGTGAGTTGCGAAACTTTTCCACAATTTTTCAAATGTACACCAAACTCATAACTCAAATATTCTCCTCCACGATCAGATCGTAGAAACTTTATTTTCTTGTTACGATGATTTTCAACTTCACTCTGAAATTCTTTGAACTTTTCAAATGTTTCAGACTTGTGTTTCATTAAGTAGATATACCCATATCTGCTTAAGTCATCTGTGAAGGTGAGAAAATAACGATATCCGCCACGAGCCTCAATATTCATCGGTCCACATACATCGGTATGTATGATTTCCAACAAATCTGTTGCTCTCTCCATCGTACCGGAGAACGGTGTTTTAGTCATCTTGCCCATGAGGCACGGTTCGCAAGTACCAAGTGATTCATAATCAAGTGGTTCCAAAAGTCAATCAGTATGGAGTTTCTTCATGCGCTTTACACCGATATGACCTAAACGACAGTGCCACAAATAAGTTGCACTTTCATTATCAACTCTGCATCTTTTGGTTTCAACATTATGAATATGTGTATCACTACTATCAGGATTCATCAAGAAAAGACCACTCTTCAAAGGTGCATGACCATAAAAGATATTACTCATATAAATGGAACAACCATTATTCTCTGATTTAAATGAATAACCGTCTCGCATTAAACAAGATCCAGATATAATGTTCATGCTCAACACTGGCACCAAATAACAATTATTTAGGTCTAATATTAATCCCGAAGGTAGATGTAGAGGTAGCGTGCTGACCGTGATCACATCGACTTTGGAACCGTTTCCCACGCGCATCGTCACCTCGTCCTTTGCTAGTGTCCGCTTATTCTGTAGTCCCTGTTTTGAGTTGCAAATATTAGCAACAGAACCAGTATCAAATACCCAGGTGCTACTGCAAACATTAGTAAGGTACACATCAATAACATGTATATCACATATACCTTTGTTCACCTTGCCATCCTTCTTATCCGCCAAATACTTGGGGCAGTTCCGCTTCCAGTGACCAGTCTGCTTGCAGTAGAAGCACTCAGTTTCAGGCTTAGGTCCAGACTTGGGTTTCTTCTCTTGAGCAGCAACTCGCTTGCCGTTCTTCTTGAAGTTCCCCTTTTTCTTCCCTTTGCCCTTTTTCTTGAAACTAGTGGTTTTGTTAACCATCAACACTTGATGCTCCTTCCTGATTTCTACCTCCGCAGCTTTTAGCATTGCGAAGAGCTCGGGAATAGTCTTGGTCATCCCTTGCATATTATAGTTCATCACGAAGCTCTTGTAGCTTGGTGGCAGTGATTGGAGAATTCTGTCAATGACGCAATCATCTGGAAGAGTAACTCCCAATTGAATCAAGTGATTATTATACCCAGACATTTTGAGTATATGCTCACTGACAGAACTGTTCTCCTCCATTTTGCAGCTATAGAACTTATTGGAGACTTCATATCTCTCAATCCGGGCATTTGCTTGAAATATTAACTTCAACTCCTGGAACATCTCATATGCTCCATGACGTTCAAAACGTCGTTGAAGTCCCGGTTCTAAGCCGTAAAGAATGGCACACTGAACTATCGAGTAGTCATCAGCTTTGCTCTGCCAGACGTTCATAACTTCTGGTGTTGCTCTAGCAGCAGGCCTGGCACCTAGCGGTGCTTCCAGGACGTAATTCTTCTGTGCAGCAATGAGGATAATCCTCAAGTTACGGACCCAGTCCGTGTAATTGCTACCATCATCTTTCAACTTTGCTTTCTCAAGGAACGCATTAAAATTTAACGGAACAACAGCACGAGCCATCTATCTACAATCAACATAAACAAGCAAGATACTATCAGATACTAAATTCATGATAAGTTTAAGTTCTGTTAATCAAATTAATTAAGAACTCCCACTTAGATAGACATCCCTCTAATCCTCTAAGTGATCACGTGATCCAAATCAACTAAACCATAACCGATCATCACGTGATATGGAGTAGTTTTCAATGGTGAACATCGTTATGTTGATCATATCTACTATATGATTCACGCTCGACCTTTCGGTCTCTGTGTTCCGAGGTCATATCTTATATGCATAGCTCGTCAAGTATAACCTGAGTATTCCGCGTGTGCAACTGTTTTGCACCCGTTGTATTTGAACGTAGAGCCTATCACACCCGATCATCACGTGGTGTCTCAGCACGAAGAACTTTTGCAACGGTGCATACTCAGGGAGAACACTTCTTGATAATTTAGTGAGAGATCATCTTATAATGCTACCGTCAATTAAAGCAAGATAAGATGCATAAAAACATCACATGCAATCAATATAAGTGATATGATATGGTCATCATCATCTTGTGCTTGTGATCTCCATCTCCGAAGCACCGTCATGATCACCATCGTCACCGGCGCGACACCTTGATCTCCATCGTAGCATCGTTGTCGTCTCGCCAATCTTATGCTTCCACGACTATCACTACTGCTTAGTAATAAAGTAAAGCATTACATCGCGATTGCATTGCATACAATAAAGCGACAACCATATGGCTCCTGCCAGTTGCTGATAACTCGGTTACAAAACATGATCATCTCATACAATAAAATTTAGCATCATGTTTTGACCATATCACATCACAACATGCCCTGCAAAAACAAGTTAGACGTCCTCTACTTTGTTGTTGCAAGTTTTACGTGGCTGCTACGGGCTTAAGCAAGAACTCATCTTACCTACGCATCAAAACCACAACGATAGTTTGTCAAATAGACTCCGTTTTAACCTTCTCAAGGACCGGGCGTAGCCACACTCGGTTCAACTAAAGTTGGAGAGACAGTCTTCCGCAAGCCATCTATGTGCAAAGCACGTCGAGGGAACCGGTCTCGCGTAAGCGTACGCGTAAGGTTGGTCCGGATCGTCTCGTCCAGCAATACCGCTGAACCAAAGTATGACATGCTGGTAGGCAGTATGACTTGTATCGTCCACAACTCACTTGTGTTCTAATCGTGCAAATAACATCAAACCATAAAAACCTAGGCTCGGATGCCACTGTTGGGGAACGTAGTAATTACAAAATTTTCCTACGCACACGCAAGATCATGGTGATGCATAGCAACGAGAGGAGAGTATGATCTACGTACCCTTGTAGATCACAACAGAAGCGTTTGACACAACGTAGAGGAAGTAGTCGTACGTCTTCTTCCCGGTCCGACCGATCCAAGCACCGTTACTCCGGCACCTCCGAGTTCTTAGCACACGTTCAGCTCGATGACGATCCCCGGGCTCCGATCCAGCAAAGCGTCGGGGAAGAGTTCCGTCAGCACGACGGCGTGGTGACGATCTTGATGAACTACTAACGCAGGGCTTCGCCTAAGCACTGCGACAATATGACCGAGGTGGAATTTGGTGGAAGGGGCACCGCACACGGCTAATGAACGATCTCAAGGATCAACTTGTGTGTCTATGGGGTGCCCCCTGCCTCCGTATATAAAGGATCCAGGGGGAGGGGCTGGCCGGCCAAGCCCTTGGCGCGCCAGGAGAGTCCTACTCCCTCCGGGAGTAGGATTCCCCGCACCCCCCTAATCCTAGTTGGACTAGGACTCCTCAAGGGGGAGAGGGAGAGAGGGGGCCAGCCACCTCTCCTAGTCCTAATAGGACTAGGGGAAGGGGGGAGGCACGCGGCCACCTAGGGCAGCCCCTTTCTCCTTTCCACTAAGGCCCACTATGGCCCATTTGGCTCCCGGGGGGTTCCGGTAACCCTCCCGGTATTCCGGTAAAATCCTGATTTCACCTGGAACACTTCCGATGTCCAAACATAGGCTTCCAATATATCAATCTTTACGTCTCGACCATTTCGAGACTCCTCGTCATGTCCGTGATCACATCCGGGACTCCGAACAACCTTCGGTACATGAAAATGCATAAACTCATAATAAATGTCATCGTAACATTAAGCGTGCGGACCCTACGGTTCGAGAACAATGTAGACATGACCGAGACACGTCTCCGGTCAATAACCAATAGCGGGACCTGGATGCCCATATTGGCTCCTACATATTCTACGAAGATCTTTATCGGTCAGACCGCATAACAACATACGTTGTTCCCTTTGTCATCGGTATGTTACTTGTCCGAGATTCGATCGTCAGTATCCAATACTTAGTTCAATCTCGTTACCGGCAAATCTCTTTACTCGTTCCGTAATACATCATCCCGCAACTAACTCATTAGTTGCAATGCTTGCAAGGCTTAAGTGATGTGCATTACCGAGAGGGCCCAGAGATACCTCTCCGACGATCGGAGTGACAAATCCTAATCTCGAAATACGCCAACCCAACATTTACCATTGGAGACACCTGTAGTACTCCTTTATAATCACCCAGTTACGTTGTGACATTTGGTAGTACCCAAAGTGTTCCTCTGGCAAACGGGAGTTGCATAATCTCATAGTCATAGGAACATGTATAAGTCATGGATAAAGCAATAGCAACATACTAAACGATCGGGTGCTAAGCTAATATAATGGGTCATGTCAATCAGATCATTCAACTAATGATGTGACCTCGTTAATTAAATAACAACTCTTTGTTCATGGTTAGGAAACATAACCATCTTTGATTAATGAGCTAGTCTAGTAGAGGCATACTAGTGACACTCTGTTTGTCTATGTATTCACACATGTATTATGTTTCCGGTTAATACAATTCTAGCATGAATAATAAACCTTTATCATGATATAAGGAAATAAATAATAACTTTATTATTGCCTCTAGGGCATATTTCCTTCACCACAAGTTCCCAAGGTGCAAGGGAGAGAAGAGGGGGCAAACCCTAAGGGCAGATGGGCCCTAAGGCCCATGCTCCCTGCGCCTCCCTCTCCTCCCCTCTTGGCCGCCCCCTTATTTCCCATCTAGGGCTGCCGCCCCTCTAGGGGTGGGAACCCTAGAGGGGGCGCACCCTCCTCCCCTTCCCCTATAAATATGAGGCCTAGGGGCTGCCCAAAAGACGCGATCTGATCTCTCCCTGTTGGTGCAGCGCTGCCTCTCTCCTCCTCATATCTCGTAGTGCTTGGTGAAGCCCTGCTGGATCACAACGCTCCTCCACCACCACCACGCCGTTGTGCTGCTGCTGGATGGAGTCTTCCTCAACCTCTCCCTCTCTCCTTGCTGGATCAAGGCACGGGAGACGTCACCGGGCTGTACGTGTGTTGAACGCGGAGGTGCCGTCCGTTCGGCACTTGGTCATCGGTGATTTGGATCACGACGAGTACGACTCCATCAACCCCGTTCACTTGAACGCTTCCGCTTAGCGATATACAAGGGTATGTAGATGCATTCTCTTTCCCCTCGTTGCTGGTTTCTCCATAGATAGATCTTGGTGACACGTAGGAAAATTTTAAATTTCTGCTACGTTCCCCAACAATTAAGTCAAACCACAAGAAAATGTACGGTTATAATGCTATTATGCTACTATCTCTTAGTCTTGTGCTTCATGAATAGGAATTTGAAAAGGAGGACAAGTGAAAATTAAAATTCCTACATTTTTTCTTTCAAGGAGACACTAAAGGAACAAATCCGTGTGCTGAGTGGACAATATATATAACATGTAGAGTAAAAAAGAGATGCAATAAGTGTACAACCTCTTTGGCGAAGCCATGTCGATCTCAGCGTGATTGGGTTGGCCGGTAAGGATGCTCCGGCAGACTTGGCTGTCGGAGGAGGGGAAGAAGATCTTAGGCGTCTGGAGATGGAGCTCGAGGTAATGCTCCGCTGTGATGGAGGGTTTCGTTGTTGGAGCAGCTCCGGTGAGTTGTACGACGCTGAGGCTGAAACAGGACAAGAGAGACAACGAACAACATTAACCTGAGTGGAATTCTAATAGCATCTCCAATACATGACATAAAATACATAACCACAAAGTGCTAGATGTAAAATACATCAGCCGCTCATCTCTGAACTTAACTGTCGAAATTGAATTTAACTGTCGAAACTGAACTTAACTGTCAAAACTAAACTTAACTGTCGAAACTGAATTTTGCTGTCGAAACTGAACGCACTAGCAAGGTGAGGCTACACGTCGGTCGACTGACTTTTTCATCTCTGGTCAGTCGATTTTGCAGCCGTTGGATACAAAATCAAGGGCCTGCGGTTCATCTTCCACCTCCACCCCCTGAGCCGGCCAAATAGCAGCCCCCCATCGCCCGCGGCCGGCGGTGCACCGCCCCGACCGCCCCAAAAACACTCTCCACCGCTGGTCCGCCGCCGCCCCGGCCATCCCTCTAGGCCCCCCGTGCCAAGCTTTTTCTCCGGCGATCACCACGCCACCGCCCCGCCAACGCCCCGCCACCGCCGGCGACCACCGCCCCCATCCTGAACCCTAAGATAGATAGTGGGGTACCTCTCCGGCGAGCCCCCTCCCCGCTGCGGCTGGTTTTTCCTTCACCCCGGCGGCATCGGAGTGAAGTGTAGCTAAATCAGAGCAGCATCGTAAGCAAGAGCAAGAACGAGAGCAGCAGCGCGAGAAAGAGCAATAGCAAGAGCAGACCAGGCAGGGGACCGAGAGCAAGAGCAGAGCAGCAGCGCGAGCGAGAGCTAAAGCAGCAGCAGGTCCTACTGATGTGGAGGCTGAGGGAGCGTCGCCGTGGAGGAAGTGGCCAGCGACGCCACCGTGGATGAAGCTGCGCCGTGTCGGCTCAGGAACGAGCACCGGCAGCACCATGAGATCGAATCAAGAAGAAAATGTGGCGATTAGTGTACAACCTCTTTGGTGGCGCCGATTAGGCCGCAGCTTCATCCGAGGAAACGGTGATGATGATGCTCTTCCGGTGGTGCAGGTGAAGACGGCAGTGTGGGAATGGAGGTGGCGCGAAAGACGAGGGGAACGTCGGGGCAGCTCCTTGGAGGTGGTGGACGGGGTGGTTGAACCGGAGGGACGATGAGATCGATGACGGATCCTCATCCGGTACGGTGTATGAGGGACGTCGAGGTGTTGTTGTGGACGACGTCGTCGGGGAAGAGGCTCCGGCTGGGTGGCGGACGGAGCAGAGTGTGGGGTTTCATCGCGGGTTTTCGCGGCCTCGGTGTACGAATGGGTGGGCGGATGGGATGGCAGTGGGGAACCATGGCTTAGAGACGCGCTTGTCCTAAATGTGGGGTAAGTTACAAAAGTACCGCCACCGATTTGAGGCGGTTCTTTCGGTTCAGGGGTACCACGGGCATTTCGCGTGTCGGGATTTCACAGGAGGTGGGAGTTTTCGCGCGTGTTGTAATTTCGGAATAGCAAGGCACGGGTTGAGATGGAGGGAGTTGTCGGAGCACAACGAGGCAAAGATATATCTTAAATATTTCGGGCTAACAAGGCGCGGGTTGAAATTTCCGGACAAGCCTAACGTGTACTGTACCAAATCAATGCACCCTACAAATGTCATTCAAAACTTTGAATTCATGTTATGTTCAATTAAAATATTTCTCTACGTGTATAATGCATGCAACCTACTACTCAAATGAACGTTTTAGTGCATTCCAAACGTATATACTACCGCTTCAATATGAACTAAATTTGAATTCGTTTCTCTATTTGAATAAGATCTACAGTAATGATTGTTGTGAAGTCAAAGCATTTGAATTCATTTCTCTATTTTAATAAGATCTACAATCATCATTATTGTCAAGTTAAACCATCGATTGTGTATTATCTTCACAGCACCCACATGATTAGTCTCGAGTTACATATGAACTATGTGTACTATATGAACTCGAACTAGATTTTTTGAATCCACTTTATTTTGATTTCAAATCACATTACATTTCTAGCTCTAGCTAGATCTTCATAATCTTAACCATGTCTCATATGTATAATGTGTCTATCACATTCTGTATGGTGCCCCGCCCCCTACGCCTACAAGTATTTAGATGTGAGTTGCAAACACCACACATTACCACAAATTCAAATAAAATGCGAGAATGTTCGATATATAGTATTGTTTAGATTGTTCGATATTTAGTTGTAAGCTGCAAACACCACACATTATCACAAATTCAAATAAATTGTGAGATTGTTTGATGTATAGTATGGTTTAGATTGTTCGGCATTTAGCTGTGAGTTGCAAACGCCATGCATTACCACATTATGGTATAACATGTGCACAGCACATGTATCACCGCTATATTCATGCATGCAATGTTTAAAACACTATGATCTCCTATTCAAATATATGAATCCGCTTTCATATCAAATTATGATCTTTGTTAGTCTCTTACACCCACACAATCCTCTAACCTTTGTAGCTACCACTAAGTTTCTCTCATGCGTGCACACGCCCTCCTCGCCCTCCCCCTCCCTCGGCATTCTATCCACCGGGCACATTCATTTTTTTCTATAGGTCGTTCTCCCAGAGTCTCCACAAATCCTTTCCGACACACACCGATCGATAAACCTCTCCAGCAATGCCTGCCTACAACATACAAACACACCTTCAATCTCCTCCTTTATGTGTCCTTGCCTCGTGTCTCTCATAGGGTCAGACACACGTGTAAACTCTCGCCCCTCTTTTCATCGCTCTCACAACCGCACACTCCTCCCCCTATCTAGCTAGTAGTTGGGCCTCTCGCACCACCTCCTAGCTCCATTCTCTCTGTCTATCTGTCTCGCTGGGCCTTATTTGCCTCTAACAAATGGATGTACGTCGACCGATCTCTCGCTATACATATAGCTAGCTAGGTCCTTATAACTCGTTTTTACCCACACGTCAATCGATCTACCTCATTAGTTGTGTCTCTCCCTTCCTCCGACAAACAACAATTGATCTACCGATCTAGTTAGGTTTGCTTACCAAACACATGGTTCCCCTTCATCATCCATGGATGCATCCCGACAAATCTATCACGCACAGGCACACACAGAAACACATCCCCACTCTTATTGACAACATTGCAGTTCCACCCTCAGTTTGTCTAGTAGGCCTCTCCCACCATCTTCGAGAAGCAACTCCATCACCCATCCAGCACTCTACCCCTCTCCCTCCCTCTCCCTCCCTCTCTCTCTCTCTCCTCTCTCTCTCTCCCATCATACTTCCTGTCCTTCAGTTATGTATGGATGTCGACTGATCTCCCTCAAGACATAGTTGGGTCTCTCCTTCTGAACACATATTCGAGTCGTTCTACCTCTATAGTTAGGCCTCTGCCTACCCCTCCCACCACCCCCCTCCCCCCACACACACCGATACATCGAGCGCTCTAGTCATGTCTCCCTGCCACACACAAACTTGACGTGTGCCCTCTAACGTTCCGGTAGGCCAGTCTCCCTATATCTTTGACTTGTACACACACACAATTTCGATGGCTCTCTTCATCGATCTCGCACCCACCCACTTGATCCTCTCTTCGACTCTATCGATAGCTATGACCCCTCCCTCTCTTCTCGTGGATTGCCCGACCCTCTATGTATGATATGGATAGGCCTCCATTTCACACACATTGCATGAAAAATTTTGTTTGAGATGTCATCGACACATATTCCCACAAATAATTCACGAAATCAACCCCCCACCCCACCCCCACCCCAAAACAAAAAACACTCAGGAACGCGGTTTGTATCTCTCACACACACCCACGTAGGTGGGGGACGTGCACAAAGAGAAGAGGTGCATGCACGGCGCACGTACTCCCGTCTCTTTCCCAACCACACCCTCGCGGGTACACGGTGGAGCTCATTTCTGTACGAAAAAGGCAGCCCACGTGGTAATTTGGCACGTGTACTGGTTGTCCACTTGGTGGAGGGAGGATCGTCTACCACGGGTGAACAAACAAATTGCGACTTGACGTGTTATGTTAAAAAAAGAGGCAAACCATGTGGGGCCTACCTTAGAGGCAAGGCTCTATACACTGGAGTACCTTTGATGTGTCTCGTCAACTCGCAGAACGAGGAGAAGCTTGCTTAGTACGCCGTCTCCCCCACCCACGGGCGCGGTGGCTCGCAGGATGAGGTGAAGCTTGCTTACTATGCCTTACGCCCGCTCCCTCGCCCATGCGCGCGGTGGCTCGCAGGACAAGGAGAAAAATTTACTACTCCCTCCGTTTACTCCTCTTCCCTACTACGTTGGTTATAGAGATTATATCATATTGTTTGGAATATATATGTCCTTTAGTAGATTTCAATATGAACTACTAGTACATACTCTAAACACTGATGTATATAGATGTATTTTAGAGTGTAGATTCACTCATTTTGCTCCATATGTAGCACTCTCCCTCACCCCCCGACCCTCACCCACGTGGTGGACGTGCAGCAATTCATTCGGTCTCATATAGCCAGAACGATATATACTACACTACCATTATTGCTCGACTTCCCGAAGAGGCGAAGAGCCAATCGCAAGGTTAATATTTTGGAGATGCCAAGCGCAAGGTTATAGGAGAACGAGCAGTAGGTGCCGTGTCATTTATAAATTAAGTTTTTTTTCTTCAATGGCACGTACACAATATGATAGGTTCATATGGAGAGAAAAGGAAACCGCTCCACTATATACATAGTCAGGACGGGCCAGCCTACACGGTTGCTTGCTGGGGTTGCTCTCTTCACACTCTCTCGCACAAAACGACTGTGGCCACATCTCTAACATCCCAGCGGATCACGTCCGCTTGGGGAAGGGGTGGATGCTTAGTGTAGATGCGGTGGTCGTCGCCGACGGTGAAAACCCACTGTCGGCGCGTCCCGATCAGGGGTCCCCTCCATTCTCTCTCACAAAGCCGGTGAGGTTGCCTTCGTCCCTTGCTCACTGCCGCGACATGGGCAGTTGCCGCCTCCCGCCGCCCTCCTCAAGGTTGAGCTACGTCCCTCAGGTACAACTCCCTTTACAGCCGGCTTGCACCACTGCTCCAGCTGCCCACATCACTCCCTGTGGATATTTATCTACTTCTTTGCCCCGCGCATACATCTACTGGCTTCTACGTACTGTATTTGTGATGAGTTTATGTCTCATCACCTAGTCCCAGTAATCTTATTCTAATCACGCTTGTTCAATTTCTTTGCCACAGGGATGCTCATCTCGATTTTGGTGAAACTGCACAAAATGATCCGATGGTCAAAAGGTTGCAAACTTCATTTATTAGGAAGCTCGAACGTTGCTAGCAAATTGAAGTCTGGTCAGGGTTCACGGTTCAAGGGCTAGGGACTGCATGGATTGTTTTTTTAGCTGCCTCTGTTCCAAAATAAGTGTCAACTTTAGTAGTTGTACAACTTTGTACTAAAGTTTGCACAAAGTTGAGAAACTTACTTTGGAATGGAGGGAGTACATATTTACTATGATCTGTCAATCATTGAGATGCAATAGCATGCATGTTAGTCTCCTTTGTATTTGATGAAATGTTGCAATGGGCAAGCTTGGACGCAAGATACATGTAACAGAAGCTGGAAGCTTCATAGCATTGTACAAATTTATCTCGCTGATAAATTACAGTGCGTACTATACTAGTACTTCATCCATTCCTAAATATAAGTCTTTGTAGAGATTTCACCATGAACCACATGCGGATGTATATAGATGCATTTTAAGTGTAGATTCATTCATTTTGTTCTGTATGTAGTGGAATCTCTACAAAGACTTACTATCTACTAGTAATAGCTAGCCCCCACTACTAGGAATTCTCTATCCTCTCCTTGAGCCACGTCATCAAAATTGATGTAGCCGTTAGATAAAGTAAATCAGTCCATAATAGTCGTCTGATCTAGACGTTGAGAGGCTCCGCACTAAGCCACATGCAAGCATGCAGAAATATCATGCCACATGCATGTGAGTGGGTTTTAAATCACATCAACATGTCTGCATGCAAGCATGAACTGGTAGCATGCATGTAAGTGAGCTTTTAAGTCCCATTGACATGTCAAAAAGAAAAATATAATCCCATTATGCAGTAGGAGTTGGCTGATCTTTTTTCCTTACGTGGGATGATCTAAATGATGATGGGAGTTTATTTAGTTTGGCTACCACATTTGTCATGATGGTAGTAATATTTAGGAACGGAGGGAGAACTATGTAAAGAGTTAGGTGTCGCACAGTGATAGTGTGAGGTGGGCCATGTAATCACTGAGCCTGCGTGTTTTCACTGCTCTTGCACGCCTCCGCTGTAAGAATGGAGAAAATTGTAATACAGTAGTAGTATACCTCCTTTCGCTGAAAGCGTAGGACATCCAGGAGTCCTACCACCTCAGTAATAAAGACCAATGAGCCGTCAAATCACAGAGACCCAGCAGTAAGTTGGACGGATGAATCAACCATCACTCTTGCGCCAGTGAGAGGTCGCGTCCGCTCTGCCCGGGCATGAATGCGGCACCGATTCTTTGGAGCGGCGCTCACCGTTTCGGACGGGAAGCACGCGCGGGCGATGGAGGGGCTTTGGGTGGACCAGGCTGGTCAGGAGCGGGCGTGGCAGCTGTCCGCATGTCCCTACCGGACACGCCCGGAAATGAGAGGATGCACCGACTCTCGCGGCTAAAATCGTATACTACACCACATCTCTCTGTAGGAGTAGGTCGATCTGTCGCTCTCTCTAACACACACATGGTGTTACACACACACACACACACACGCACACGCACACGCACACGCACGCACCTTGGTCCCGTTGCACCTTCTAATGTGACTTATTACACCTAGACGGAGGGAGTAGTAAGTATACGAGATACGGTGGCACACTGACTTAAGTCGAATACAAGTGCCCAAAATTTGTGAGCATGTTATAATAAGGATTCACTTAAAATAGTACGTGAGCGAACAGAGGGATCAATTGGACAGTGTTCCCGAGCAGTTGCGAGATGTGTGAGGTAAGATACACCGCTGTCGCTTTTAATTTTTCTTTTAATTTGTTTGTTTCACCCTCTGACTGCTGGGACCCAACGTACTATGTGGAGAGAGGTAAGGTGACTAAGGCTGCATTATTTCTGCACCACTGTGGATAGTCTTACCACCAAAGCCACATGACACGATTATGATTGAAATCCCAATGACTCCCACACACACAAAAAAACACGGCATGCTTGTCACACGAATGCAGGAATGTATAGAAGGTTATTTCCCTCTCGTTAAACATAACGGGAGGGTTGTGTAGCTGATTAGGCTGTTCGCTCATCAAACTTGAGATCTCGGGTTTGATAACTACACTTGAGCAACTGGTCAAAATGTTTTCTAGGGTTTGCACGCTTCACACTCTCTCTCCAGTATATATATACACGCTGGAGCCTCAGCGCCCTCTCCAGATCTAAACAAGACTTCGTTGGCCTCTCTCTCCCCTCACTGCTGCTCAAAGAGCCGGCAGGATCTGTCCGTCAGGAAGGGAAGGAGGCTTAATGATGTCGCCGTCGGTGAGGGACTACCAGCGCAGCTATTCACTTTCCACCCAGCGACGGCGCGAGAGGGCCTTCGACCCCTTCTTCTTCGCCGTCGTCCCGTCGCCCACCGAACCACACCCCAAGAACCTTAAGGTATAATTTACTTACTCCACATGCATTGCTCTAGCTGCATGTATACCATGAATCTAGGACGTGGTTCAAAGAGGAAAATAGTGGGAAAAGTTGTATATAGCATGAATCTAGGACGTGGTTCAAAGAGGAAATGAAGGGGGAAAGTTGTATAGCATTAATCTGGGACGTGGTTCAAAGAGGAAAGGAATGGGGGAAAGTAGTGGGGAAATTTGTATCGCATAAATCTAGGACGTGGTTCAAAGAGGAAAGGAAGGGGAGAAAGTACTAGTTCAAAAAGGAAAGGAAGGGACAAGGCTGTAGAGTTTGAGCAGGACTAGATTTGCTGCGCTCACATAGGGAAAGGCGTCTAAAGATAACAAAACTGGGACCAACACAAATATGCTCCTTGGTTGTTTGTTCTTTGTTGCAACAGACTGTGCATGACCACAGTACATTGGTAGATGCACATGGTGCTGGTGCGTCCACTGTCCCGTGCAACTCATTAGCTATTGTTAATCTAAGGCCCTATTTGGTTAAAAACTCCCTAGTCCCTACCGGCTGGGTTCCAGGGACTAAACATGGACTAGAGGTTATTAAATGACATGCTAAAAGACCATGTTACCCCCCAGTAATGAACTAATAGAGACAAGGTGCGATGCGTGGCAGGGGCAACTGTTGGAAAAAGTCCGAAAAAGACTCCCTCGGGGTCTTCTTTCTTTAGTCCCAAATGCCCACTTTTAGTCCCTACAAGTCCCTCCTCTTTGGTTTAGATGCGACTGACACGGAGTTTTTTTTAGTCCCTACACCAAAATGTCCCTGTAAATAAACACCCTCTAATAATGCCTCTGGAAAATTGATGCAATGCCACAGTTAAAAGCAAATTACATGTTTAATGAATTTTATTGTTAATATAATCTCTATGTTAATATTAATCAATGCCACCATTTGAGAAATGCTACTTTCTTGCTTTCTTTCCCATTTAGATAGATGCTTTTTTTGTTGGCTTCTGTGTCATCCACCGTTATTGACCACTAATTGTTTCCTTTGCACCTCTGTGTAAACAGGGTTATCTGCTTCACCTCGTTGCCATTGTGACATTTTGTTGCATTTCACAAAACACTTCTGTTTTAAGAGTGTTTTGTGCAGTTCAACCAAAATGTCACACCGACAACGTTGCTTGATTGCTTGATCTTAGTGGAACTGCACAAGAGGAGATCTTACTTCCTATCCGTTAAGGCGAATTTGGTTCAGATCTTCTTCTTGTGAGTTGTTTGAATTCCGCATCATGAGAGGTCAGTACTAGCCTTCTTTCACATGATTCTGCAGTGTGCATTCGTATGTTGTGCTACTTGTACGATAATGTTGCTTGATTCTAGTGAACTGCACAAATGGAGACAAGACTTCCAATCTGTATGTGCACCGTAATATCCCATTGAGGTAAGATAAGGATATTTCACAACTATTGGCCTGTATTTTGCCACTTTCATCAGAAAATTGAGTTTAGTACTATACTTGTGCTCCCTAATTGACATGCCAAATCTTACATTGAAGGCGAAGCTTGTTTGTTATTGAACCAAGTGATGAAGGGGAAGAACAAGGGGAAGAAAAACAAAAATCAACTCCCGGTGCTGTAATGAAGCACTGGAACTGTGATGACACAAGTAATGATATAGTTTTGCATCTTAATTTATCGCTATGGCTGGAACGAGCAATTGTTTTGCCACTGATTTGATGCCACTCTTAATGTAATATGTAATTATATCTACTTGTGCAAACAGGGATCTTCTTTGAAGATACCATATATTTTAGTGGAACTGCACAAGAAGATGTTGGAAACATTAAACTAATCGAGGAGTATATAGTAAGCATGGCCACCACGTTAGATAGCAACAGATGGTTCCGGAGAATTGCTTCATCTGTATGCTCTACACAATAAGCCTCCTGACAAAGGTTGGTACTCGCCCACTGATTTCATCCATATAATTGAGCTTTGTCATCTCTATTGGTGTTGTGCTATTGTTTAGATACTGTCATGAAAAAGTGGTATTGTCCTTGAGAAGTGCTTCATCTGTGTTGTTTTAAATATTTCCTTTCCTTTTTTTCAAGCAAACAGTGATGCTACCATTTAGTAGTCCTATTGTCTTTGCACAACAGGATCATCTTCCTCTGAAGAAGAATATGGAGTACGTGAAGTGACTAGTTCCGATTATGCCAGGATGAAGAAGCCCTGTCTATCTTACCATCAGAAGGAGCAGTTGAAGGATGGTTACATTACTCCCCACAAGACCAAACTAACTTTAGCTCAGAAGGACTGACAAAATCTCCATTTTTTTGCTGTGATGCGCGAGTACAATGTTGTTCTAGGATTCTTTCTAGTGAGTTCCATTTTTCTAAAAGTGTGCTCTACATGGACCATGTATGTGCCTGTTGAAACTGTCAATTCATAGTACAGTTTGCTCTATACTAATCAGTTTTTTGTATTTGTGCGAACACGGGTGCTCAGCTTGATTTCAATGGGAACTGCACAAAATATTCATGAATACATCGAATCATTCATTTCCACCACAAGAAAGGAGGTGCCGATAAGTTCAAGGTGTTGCAACATATAAGGGCGAAATCATACGAGCTACGTGCGAATTTGGTTGATTTTGGTGGAACTGCACAAAAAGAACAGCTGGTTTATTTAGCACGAGGTGCCATGTCAATGTCTGAACTGATGGCAAACCCTGCCCATTCCACAATCGTAGGCATTTGATCTATTGGAATGGGACAACATTGTCAAATTTTGCTCATTGATTTTAGCAAGACATGCGTTTGATATTTTCGAATGGGACGCCCTTTGCTGTCAGCAGCTTCGATCAATTTTTTCTTTATTCTTTAGTTGTGAAGTAAATATTTCCTCTGACATGTGAGTCGCTGAGATGCATAATCATGGATTGTTTTGAATGTTCTCTATGAATTGCCAGGCATGTGTGTTTGATTGCAATGTACAGAAACACTAAAAAGCTGCTCAAACTCTTTGTACTCCTTCTGTTCCTTTTTACTACGCACATTGTGGAAGTGCATACTTTTTTGTATAAGATTGGTCAAAGTAGAGATACTTTGACTGCAGACAAAACTTGTATGCAGACTAGAAAGGACCGGATGGAGTACATGTGAAACTGCTGCAAATGAGGTGATCACCCTTGGAATAATGCTAGTACGTATTGTTTTGCATGTTCACCCAATGTTAGTGATACAGGAATTCGAACTAATCAAAATAAATTCATTCATACACGGTCGGATTTCATATAAACATGCCAGATTTCATTACATTACATACATTCTTCAACTAAAAAGGGGTGCGCAGGAGGTATAATTAATTAACCAAAGCTACCCACCTGTGTCCCGCTGAGCCGAACAGAAGCTTCAGTGACTTAACTGCATGTGCAGTTGTGTAACTCACATGTGGCCTATTGGGACCACGTGTCAGTCAGCCAACTGCACCAGCAGTTAAGTAGAAGCAGCGTTGTTCTCCAGCAGAACTCCCAAACTCCATGTCGCCGCCAAGAAGCTAACCGGTCGTTAATGGTCAACCTGCCTATCTTGGCTTCAATAGGAGGGTAGTGTCGGTGTACTAAAGTAGGGGTACCTTAGTACCCCGAACCTATGCACGGGCAGTCGTAGCCCCCCCGCGGCAAGGCTTGCCAGGCGATCGCCAAGACTCTCCGTGGTCCCTTTTTGGGCCATCCAAGAACAAAGGATTTGAGCCAAGGCCCCGGCAAGAGGAGCTTGCCGGGAAGGCCATCCGAAGAGAGCAAGGCCCTGGCAAGAGGAGCTTGCCGGGACTGCCGCTCGAATCACAAGACCCCGGCAAGAGGAGCTTGCCGGGAAGGCCATCCACGGCACGACAAGGACCTCGCCACGGCGCGTCCCGCGCTCCGGCAAGGCCCGGTGAGCGACAAGCTCCCGGGCGTGACAAGACATCCACCACGGCATGGCGCTTGCCGCGGCAAGTTACCACCCCGTGCCTGCGCTCCAGCTCACCCACCAACATGTCGCTCTGGGGGCGTTCCAGACGCACGTGGCAGGAGGCTGCGTAGCCAGGGGCATGCGGTGGCGAAGCGAAGCTGACAAAGTAGCCATCGTGGCAAACGGTGGCGCTCCTGACGGTCCACTTCCCTGCACCGTCTGGGCGACGCGGACGGGCATTTAATGCCCTTGTCGCCCGTCGTCAGAGTTAGGTATGATAGCACTGTACAGCCACTGTGCAGGCAGCTGTACCCACTACAGCATTCTACCATTTTTGCCCCCACCTACGCTGCCACCTGTGGGTAACCCCTTGAGCATATAAAAGGAGGCCCCATGCGCACGTAGGGAAGGGAGGAGGAGACCCATTTCCACGCTCGGCCTCGCCATCGGCTCGTGTGTACTGTAGCACCACGCGCCTCCGAGCAAGAACACAATACAAACCACAAAGCAGCAGTAGGGTTTTACGCATCCGTGCGGCCCGAAGCTGGGTAAAATCCCTTGTGTGCACCGCCTCGATCTGCTCTTCGTGCAACCTCCACCCCCCCCCGCCGAACTAGTAAGGGGCTCGGTCCCCATAGGTGTTCGAGGAAGCCGATTCCCCCCGACATCTTTGGCGCGCCAGGTAGGGGGCGTCGAAGTTGTGCGAACCTGATCCGGCGCCTGCACCAGCTAGATCTCCTTCACCTTCATCGACATGCCACCGAAGAAGAAGGCTCCGGAGGTGGCCGGTCCGTCTGCGTCGAACCCGCCGCCCTTGGAGCAAACGGGTGGCGGGGACGGCACCGGCGACGGGACGGGCGTCGTCGAGCCAGCTCATGGCGCCACGGCGTCCGAACATGCACCGCGCCCCTCTCAGGAGGCACGGGACCAGCAGCGTCTTGGCGCCCATGGTACCATACGCTCGCTGGACCCAAATCGAGCCGGCGGATCCCAGGGCGCTCAAGGCTAGCACTCACACCAACGTGCTGGCGCGAGCATGGCGCGGCTGCCTGGTCCGGGTGTTGCTCCTTCTAACATAGTTAGAAGTTCGAGCACATCCCGCTCCACGCGCCGTTCGCCACCGCTGCCCGCCACTCCGGCAGAAGCTCTGGCGCGAGCTCAACTGCTCCTAGACTACCCTCCAACGGCGGACAAGCTTGACGACTGGAGGGCCACGATACAGAGCCTCATCGGTTTCGCCAACGGCGACACCCCGCGGCAGCACAGCGCGTCGCAGCCGCGGCGGGGCGGCCAGGCGAGGACCGATGGCGCCAGGACCGGCGGGGGTGCAACCACCGTGCACTCCCCACCCCAGAGGCCAAGATCGCCGACTCACCGGAATCATCACGACAACGACTCCACCGCGTCGTCGAATCCGTGAACTCGTCGCGATCAACGCCAAGTTCTTCACGAGCGAGAGCAAGAGGACGCTCGTACTCGCATCGAGCGTCGGAGAGAAGCGCGGCGTCAATCAGACCACCGCGCTGGGCCCTCTGTCGACATGCATGCACCAGGGGAACCAGGCGACCTGCTGTACGCGGTGGGCTGCCCTGCGTTCACCCGTGAGCTGCGGCAAGTCCAGTGGCCCAGCACGAAGAATTTCAAGCCAGACGTACCAGAGAAGTACGACGGCAAGTCGCATCCGTCGGAGTTCCTCAGCATCTACACCATCGCGGTGCAGGCTGCTGGAGGGCGAGACGACAAGATCCTTGCCAACTACTTCCCGCTGGTACTCAAATCCAACGTCAGGTCCTGTCTCATGCACTTGCCAGATAACTCCATAACCTCCTGGACAGACTTGTGCCATCAGTTTGTTGGCGCCTTTACGGGCGGCCACAAACCCCATGGCCAAGCGAGCGACCTTCATCTGCTCGTCCAGAAGGAAGGGGAACCCTTGCGCAAGTTCATCCAGAGATTCAGCCGTGTACACTACAACATCCCAGACGTCCACCCCGCCGCGGTCATCAGCGCGTTCCATCAGAACGTGCGTAACCACAGGATGCGGGAGGAGATGGCGATGTGCAAGATCAAAGACGTCAGCGAGCTATATGCCCTGGCCGACAAGTGTGCCCATGCTGAGGAAGGGAGGAAACTCCCCGGAGAGAACACTGGAGCAGGAGAATCTGACAGTGAGGATACCGCCCCGGCAAGGAAGGGCCAGCGGCGGAGCAACAGGAAGAAGAAGAGCCAAGAAGTACTGGTTGTTGAGCAGTCCGGCGATGAAGGCGCCGCCAAGAAGGCCCAGGCTGTTAGCTCTGGCAAGGAGATTGCCAGATGCGCCCACTGCCAGGCCGTGGCGGCCGTCGACAAGCGGGACGGCGCCAACAAACAGTACTGCAAGATCCACCGCACCAAGGGCCATGACCTCCAGAGCTGCAAGCAGGTCGAGCGGCTCGTCGAGCTGCAAAAGGCCGAGTACGAGCGGCGCGACAAGGAGAGAGCCCGGGGAGGTGGCAGAGGATCAGGCACGAAGCGCCCCGGCCAGGGAGGACGCCGCGACAAGGACAAGCAGCGGCAAGCGGAGCGACCTCCCCGCGGCCGCGACAAGAATGAAGACGACGACGAAGACGAAGACATGGATTACGTCGAGACCAGTGAGCAGGAGTTTCAGAAAGCCACAGAGGTTTTGTGCGTAGACGGTGGCGCCTCCCTGCATACTTCTCACCGCCAGCTCAAGCAGTGGGCGCGGGAAGTCAATGCAGCGGAACCACCCGTCGAGTCGCGCAAGCCTCTGAAATGGTCCGGCACGCCTATCATCTTTGATATTGAGGACCACCCTGATCGCACAACTGCGATCGGGTGCTTGCCGATGTTGGTCTCACCAACAGTCCGCAACCTCAAGGTCACTAAGATGCTAGTTGACGGCAGGGCCGGCTTGAACCTGATCTCCTCCGCTGTGCTCCGGAAACTCCAAGTCCCCGACAGCGAGCTCGAAGAGACCGGCACATTCCAAGGAATCAACCCAGGAAGGAGCAAGCCGAAGGGGAAGATAACGTTGCCAGTAACATTTGGCAGCGAGCTGAACTTCAGGACAGAGAGGATCACTTTTGACGTTGCCGATTTTCCATTGCCTTACAATGGAATTCTCGGCCGTCCAGCGCTCGCCAAGTTCATGGCGGCCTCTCACTACGCCTACAACATGCTTAAGATGCGAGGCCCAATAAGCGTCATCTCTGTCCCCGGCGACAAGAAGGATGCCCTTATCTGTGCCGACAAGATCTACCGGGAAGCAGCAGCCGCAGCGGATCACAAGCCGCTTGCCGCTGAAGCTCCCGGAGGAAAGAAGAGGACCAAGCCCGGCAAGTGCTCTAGCGCCCACTCCGGCAAGCGCACCTCTTCGGAGTGTTGCGCTATCGTCGAGGACGCGCCATCGAGCTCCACCGGCAAGAGTAAGAAGACAATGGCAGCTCCGCCAACGACCAAGAAGGTGCCCGCCAAGGAGGACGGCACTGGTGGTACCTTCACCATCAGTGCCACGCTCGACCCCAAATAGGAAAGTGCGCTCGTTACTTTCCTGCGGGCGAATGTCGATGTGTTTGCCTGGCAACCATCTGACATCCCCGGCGTTCCCAGGAAAGTGATTGAGCACCACCTCGCCGTCTGTCCTCACGCACGGCCCGTCAAGCAGAAAGTCAGGAAGCAAGCAGTGGAGCGCCAAGAGTTCATCGCAGAAGAGATCAAGAAGTTGGAAGCGGCAGGCCTCATCAGAGGTGTGCTCCATCCTACGTGGTTGGCCAATCCTGTTGTCGTGCGCAAAGCAAATGGGAAATGGAGGCTTTGCATCGATTTCACTGATGTTAAGAAAGCTTGTACCAAAGATCCCTTTCCCTTGCCGCGCATTGACCAGATTGTTGACTCCATGGCCGGATGTGACCTGCCTTCATTTCTTGACGCCTACTCTGGATATCATCAGATCTTCATGGCTGAAGAAGATGAAGAGAAGACCGCGTTCATCACTCCATGTGGCACGTACTGTTTCGTACGGATGCCTTTCGGACTGAAGAACGCCGGTTCGACATTTGCGAGAGTTGTCCACACTGCTTTTGAGCCACAAATCCACAGGAATGTGGAGGCCTACATGGACGATATAGTGGTCAAGAGCAGAGACAGGGCAACCCTGATTCAAGACTTAGAAGAGACCTTTGCGAATCTGCGCAGGATCAGCCTCAAGCTCAACCCCGAGAAGTGCGTGTTCGGAGTCCCTTCCGGCAAGCTTCTCGGATTCTTCGTGTCTCAGCGAGGAATAGAGGCCAACCCAGACAAGAACAAGGACATCGAGCAGATTGAAGCACTAACCCGTGTCAAGGACGTATGAAGGCTTGCCGGCTGCGTCGCGGCTCTCAGCAGATTTATTTCCAAGTCTGCAGAACGCGCCCTGCCATTTTTCAAAATTTTGAAAAAGGCGGGTCCAGTAAAATGGACTCCGGAAGCGGAGGCTGCGTTGCAGGACCTGAAGAAGTACCTGTCCTCCGCTCCAATACTTGTCGCGCCTAAACCACAAGAGAAGTTGCTGCTATACCTGGCGGCAACCAATCAAGTGGTTAGTGCTGCGTTAGTAGCGGAGAGGGAGGCAGATGATGATCCAGCGACCGCGGCAAGCACGTCCAGCGACAAGCAGGGGGCTTCCCCAACAAGCTCTGGCCCCGACAAGGATGAATCTGCGCAGGAGCAAGTGGAGGTGCGGAAGAAGAAAATGGTGCAGCGCCCAGTTTACTTTGTCAGCTCCCTTTTGCAGGGGGCTAGGTCAAGGTACTCTGGTGTGCAGAAATTGCTTTTCGGCCTCCTCATGGCCTCGAGAAAGCTGCGCCATTACTTCCAAGCACACGAGATTATGGTTGTCACCCGCTTTCCGCTGAAGAGGATACTGCAGAATCCAGAAGCAACAGGCAGGATTGTCGAGTGGGCACTAGAACTGTCGAGATTCGGTCTCTAGTTCGAGAGCACCTCGACTATCCAAAGCAGAGCATTGGCGGAGTTCATAGCGGAGTGGACACCGACACCGGACGAAGATATCCCAGAGACGAGCATCCCCGCCAAAGAAGCAAGCAAAGAGTGGCTGATGTACTTTGATGGTGCCTTCTCGCTACAAGGCGCCGGTGCTGGCGCGTTACTTATCGCGCCCACCGGAGAGCACCTCAAGTACATAGTCCAGATGCACTTCCCCAAGGAACAAGCAACCAACAATACTGCAGAGTATGAAGGTTTGCTTGCCGGTCTCAGGATCGCGGCAGAACTTGGGATCAAGAAGCTCATTGTCAGGGGTGACTCGCAGCTTGTCGTCCGCCAAGTGAACAAGGATTACCAGAGTCCGTTGATGGAAGCGTACGTTGATGAAGTGAGGAAGCTGGAAGAGCACTTTGACGGCCTGCAAATGGAACACATTCCACGAGCTGAGAATGACATCGCTGACGGCCTGTCAAAGTGCGCAGCATTTAAGTTACCTGTGGAACCAGGGACCTTTGTGCTCAAGCTGACTCAGCCATCCGTAACGCCATCAACCAGACAGAGCAAGAAGAGGAAGTTGGTCTCCGGCGACTATCTTCCGGCAGAGCTCCCCAGAGCCGCCGCCAAGAAGGTCCCCAAGATCGACGCCAAGAGCGCTGAGGAACCGTCTGCTCCAGAAAACCCCAGGGTTTGTTCCGTAGAAGCAGGCGCTCCCGACAAGTTTTGTTCCGGCAAGCTTGCCGGGGAACGTCAAGCTCCGGCCGAGCCCCAGATCCTCGCCGTAGAAGCGGACGTTCCCGCAGTAGCAGAAGTGCCTTCAATCCTTGTTGTCGAGCCGCAGGCTCCAGCATGGGCGTAGCAGACTGTCCATTTCCTCCAGCACGGAGAACTTCCCAAAGAACAAGAAGAAGCGGAAAGAGTAGCCCGGCGCTCGAGTATGTACCAGTTCGCCGACAACACACTATACAAAAGAGGGCGCAACGGTGTGAAATTGAAGTGTATTTCCCGGGAAGACGGACTACAGCTGTTGGCAGAGATACATGGAGGCATATGTGGTCACCACATTGGCGCAAGAGCACTTGCCGGCAAAGCGTTCCGGCAAGGTTTCTTCTGGCCGACAGCCCTCCAGGATGCAACTGCACAAGTAACCAAGTGTGAAGCGTGCCAGTTCCATTCCAAGCAGATACACCAGCCAGCTCAAGCTCTCCAGACGATCCCTTTATCCTGGCCATTTTCGGTCTGGGGGCTCGACATCCTCGGCCCCTTCCCTCGAGCTGTCGGGGGCTTTGAGTACTTGTACGTCGCAATCGACAAGTTCACAAAGTGGCCGGAAGTGGAACCAGTGAGGAAGGTGACAACACAGTCAGCCATCAAGTTCTTCAGGTCGATTGTCTGCCGCTTCGGGATCCCCAACAGGATCATCACCGACAACGGTACACAATTCACGAGCCGCGCCTTCATGCAATACGTCCAAGATCTCGGCGCCAAGGTCTGCTTCGCTTCTGTTGCTCATCCCAGAAGCAACGGTCAAGCTGAAAGGGCCAACACCGAAGTACTGCGCAGGCTCAAGACCAGAACTTTCGACAGGCTACACAAGTGCGGAAGAAACTGGATCGAGGAGCTGCCGGTGGCTCTTTGGTCGATCAGAACGACGCCAAATCGAGCCACTGGCCAGACACCATTTGCTCTAGTCTATGGAGCAGAAGCAGTTACCCCCACGGAACTCGTATACGGGTCACCTCAAGTGCTCGCTTATGATGAGCTTGAGCAAGAGCGGTTGCGTGAAGATGATGCGTTGCTCCTTGAGGAAGATCGTCTTCAGGCTGCTGTGCGAGCCTCTTGCTACCAGCAAGCTTTGCGTCGCTACCATAGCCGCAAAGTTAAAGCCAGAAGATTCGAGGAAGGAGACCTTGTTCTTCGGCGCGCCCCGTCCGCCAAGAATCATAACAAGTTGACGCCGAAGTGGGAAGGCCCTTACCGGGTGAGACGAGTCACGAGGCCCGGCGCTGTCCGCCTCGAGACCGAAGATGGCACTCCGGTGAGCAACTCCTGGAATGTTGAGCATCTTCGTAAGTTTTACCCGTAAGGCGCGGTTGTCGGGCCCCGCCCGGCAACCAACCTTTTGTACAAGTCTTGCCGCAGTTGCATGTAATCCTTTGTACAAAGCCAGGCTCAGACCCTGAGCAGCAGAAATGAAGCGCTGGCGCCCTAAGTTTTAGCATGCATGCTGAGTCGAGTCTCGTCCTTGGTTAGGCTTGATAGTGCCTAAGAGCTGCTAACCCCTAGCTTAGAGGTCGAGTCTGCGTCCTTTTTCCTGTTCCTTCGTTTCCTTTGGTTCGCAGGGTTTTGTACATCCTGGCCAGACCGCTTAAGGGCGAAGAAGAGAAGAAGGGCGGGCCAGCATCTGGTCCCCGGCAAGCTAGTACTGCCGGGGGCTGCAAGTACGAAGATTCGCCGGCGGCAAGCCAAAGTTGTCGGGGGCTGCAATCCCAGATAAGTTTTCGCATCCCTTGTCATGCATTCTCTTATGGACTATGGAATACGAAAACCTTGTTCCCTCCTAAAAGCTACCGTCCTCCCTTAACGGCAGGCCCCAGAGCGCGTTCCTGGGGCCCGTTTTGGTAGTAGTCACGGTGGCAAAGGAGCGGAACAAGGGGCCCGAACTCGCCTCGTCCCTTCCTCCGCCAAAGGTGTGAGAGGGGTCGAGTGGCGCGGGAAGACGGCAGGGCCTGTTGCTGGGCAAAGGAGTGTCTATCTTAACGATATAAAGGATTCGTTCCTTGGCGTGGGTTTTACCCACGAGACAAGTGGCCCGACAAACATCCTCTTTTCATTAAAAACATTCCGCTCAGGTACAGTTTAGAGAGAATGAAAGACATGAAAAGATGGGATTACAAGTTTTAAACACAGCTAAGGCCCGAGGGCTTACAGATTGAAAAAAGATAAGATGCCCGTAATCCCTTTCTTGTCTCTCTCCTCAGGAGGTAGGACAAGGAGGCGAAAAGGGCAAAAGGGGCGCCTAGGCGAGCTACGGGTGGCAGAAGACACCAACAGAACGCCCTGGGGGCTCCGGAGGCTGGATGGTGGCGGTGGCGCCGGAGATGGAGCTCGAAGATGAGGCAGCGGGACGTCAACACGCTGTCGGGGGCACCTAGCCCTCGTACTCCGAGTTGACGGCCTTGTCGCCAGTCCTCCTCCTCTTCCGCAGCCTCGCCACTCCAGCCGCCCGGGAAGACGACCCTGAGAAGCTCAAGGAGCCGGCGACCCGGATGATGGGGTCGCCGGTGCCACACGGAGCTGCGACCGGCGCCTAGTCGGACCCGTCATCCCGACGACCGCTGCCCTCGTCGTCGCTGTCGCTCCCCTCCTCGTCACTCTCGCTCGAGGAGGAGCTTTCGCTGTCGGAGGAGCTATCCACGCAGCACCGGGCCCGGGTCCCTAAGTCCCCGAAGGCCTTGACGGAGAGGAGATCGCCCTCCATCAACTTGAAATGGAGGATGAACCCCTCCGTCAAGGTGTGGATACGGGCGAATGTCTTCCACCCCCGGCCAAGATACACTATGCCGGGGGCTGGGAACTCGACGTGGACCCGCGTGCCGCTGATCCCGCAGCCCTTCATGCGCAGCCTTAGCGTCTCGGGTTGCTCCATCTCCATCACGCTCGCGAAGGGAGCCGGGAGGCGGAGGCGGCGGCGTGGCGCCCGGCGCAGCCTGACGAAGAACTCGCAAGGATCGTCCCCGAGATGGACCGCCGTGGGAAGAGGGGCCGCTGGCGGAGGCGAGGCCGGCGCATCGCCCCGCCCGCCTCTTCCCTGAGCGTCGCGGCCTCGTCCACGCCCTCGTCCACGACCTCGCCCCCTCCCCCTTCCCCTTACGGCTGGCTCCGCCACTGCGGGTGTAAGGGGAGGAGGGCGCGCTGCCTGGTGGCAACCCTCGCAGCCACCGATGAAGGACCCGGATTCCCTTTCTCCATGGCTAATGGAGGGGGGGGTCAGAGGATGAAGAGAAGGAGGGATGGAGGAGTGTGGGTTCCCGTCGCCCCCTCTCGCTCTTTATAAAGGAGCAGGGTGGGGGCTCGACCGCCCCGCTCAGCCAATCAAGACGCAGGGAGGCCAGGCGACTAGGGCCGACCTACTGCCCCGACCCGCGACGGCCCGGTTCCCTGCCTCCACCGCCCGCAACCCCGGGTGCATGGAAGCCGCGTGGCTGACGCGCAGGACCGAGGCGACGGATGAGGCGACCTCTCCCCACCCCGTGATCATGGGGAACGGGCGCCTCGGAAACCGTGCCTCGGCCCCATCCAGCGAACAAGCCACGCCTCCACGCCTCCCTCCACTTATGGAGCTAGCACGAACCGTTCCCCCTTTATGGCGACGTGACGCAGGCCTGCGGGCTCAGCCCCGCACACGCCGCCCACGTCACGCACGCCTCTCCCCACGATGCCGCGTTCGATGCGTGCCGTTCGGGGAGGACGTGGTGGGCGCAGAAGCAAATACAGCGTGACCCAGGCCGCGCGTGCCCGTGCACTGTTTTGGGCCTGGCCCAACAGCGCTCGGCACCGTGTATGGCCCAGGCCCGGGGGCTCCTGTCGGTGTACTAAAGTAGGGGTACCTTAGTACCCCGAACCTGTGCACGGGCAGTCGTAGCCCCCCCCCCCCCCGCGGCAAGGCTTGCCAGGCGATCGCCAAGACTCCCCATGGTCCCTTTTTGGGCCATCCAAGAACAAAGTATTTGAGCCAAGGCCCCGGCAAGAGGAGCTTGCCGTGAAGGCCACCCTAAGAGAGCAAGGCCCTGGCAAGAGGAGCTTGCCGGGACTGCCGCTCGAAGCACAAGACCCCGGCAAGAGGAGCTTGCCAGGAAGGCCATCCACGACACGACAAGGACCTCGCCACGGCGCGTCCCGCGCTCCGGCAAGGCCCGGTGAGCGACAAGCTCCCGGGCGCGACAAGACATCCACCACGGCAAGGCGCTTGCCGCGGCAAGTTACCACCCCGTGCCTGCGCTCCAGCTCACCCACCAACGTGTCGCTCTGGGGGCGTTCCAGACGCACGTGGCAGGAGGCTGCGTAGCCAGGGGCATGCGGTGGCGAAGCGAAGCTGACAAAGTAGCCATCGTGGCAAACGGTGGCGCTCCTGACGGTCCACTTCCCTGCATCGTCTGGGCGACGCGGACGGGCATTTAATGCCCTTGTCCCCCGCCATCAGAGTTAGGTATGATAGCACTGTACAGCCACTATGCAGGCAGCTGTACCCACTACAGCATTCTATCATTTTTGCCCCCACCTACGCTGCCACCTGTGGGTAACCCCTTGAGCATATAAAAGGAGGCCCCATGCGCATGTAGAGAAGGGAGGAGGAGACCCATTTCCACGCTCAGCCTCGCCATCGGCTCGTGTGTACTGTAGCACCACGCGCCTCCGAGCAAGAACACAATACAAACCACAAAGCAGCAGTAGGGTTTACGCATCCGTGCGGCCCGAAGCTGGGTAAAATCCCTTGTGTGCACCGCCTCGATCTGCTCTTCATACAACCTCCGCCCCCCGCCGAACCAGTAAGGGGCTCGGTCCTCATAGGTGTTCGAGGAAGCCGATTCCCCCCGACAGGTAGCAGCGGTGGCCTTACTTGGACACGAGCGGCAGCAACCTATTGTGTTCTACTCTTCCTCATTTTCTGTGTGGCGCGGCCTTGTTGGCAGCGGGGCGGGGCCTCGGCGGAGCCGACGATGTCCTCTCTCTCGTTGCCGGAGGGCGGCGCCTCAGCGGAGCGGTGGAAATCCTCCCCAGCGTTGCCGGTAGGGTGGGGCCTCGGCTGAGCCGGCGATGTCCTCTGCCTCATTATTGGCGGGGCGGGGCCTCGGCGGAGCCGGCGGTGTCCTCTGCCTTTTTGCTGGCGCCGCGGGGCCTCGGCGGAGCAGGGCCTCATCGATGCCAGCGGAGCGGGGACTCGTCAGAGCCGACATTGTCCTCTGCCTCGTTGTTGGCACCGCGAGGCCTCGGCGGAGCAGGGCCTCGTCGACGCCAGCGGAGCGGGGACTCGTCGGAGCCGCCATTGTCCTCTGCCTCGTCCTCGGTCTCGCCAAACAGCGCCTCGCCGCTTCATCTCCCTCTTTGCTAGCCTCTTTGTAGGCGGCCGCAGCCTCCGCCACCCGCATGCGGTACTGCCAGCGCTCGAGGCGGCCCTTGCGGGCGGAGCGGTACGAGTCGAGCAGCGCCTCCTGCTCCGCCCGCTCCGCGGCGATCTGCTCCTCCGCCTGCAGGTGCTCTTGGAGGAGATGGTGGTTGTAGGCGGCGTCGGCCTACGCCTACCGGAATTGCTCCTGACGCATCTGCCTCACACTGTCCATATATTGGGCACGGGCCTCGCCGATGGTCATGGTGCAATGCACCGGCGAGGATGGCGTGGAGGAGGGGGTTGGCACCGGATTGTCGACTACCATGTTCTCCATTGGGACGTCGTCGTCCTCCGGCTGCCTGCCGGCCAGCCGGTCGGCGGCAATGGCTGCCATCTCCTTGTGGTCCGTCCTCCGCCCATCCCGTAGAGCGCTGGAGCGCGAGGAAGCCATGGTGGGCATTAGTTGTGTGGACAGGAGAAAGGGAACGGATGCGGATGACTGCGGCTATGGCCGGTGCAGCAGTTTATATAGCAATGGTGGGCGGGCGGAGGGACGGACGTGTGGCGCTGGAGTAGCCGCCTCGGCAACCGCGTATCATTAATGTGGGCGGCAGATGGACGGATGTACGGCACTTGTGTCGTTTGAAGGCGGAGCAATCGCCTGCACCGGCAAGCGGGGCAGGCGGTGCTGACTGTTTCGGGCGGAAAGCGCGCGCGGGCGAGGAGATGACTTTACTTGGAGAGGATGACAATGGGGACCCACCAGGTCCATAGCCTCACGTACGCAAGTGCCTCCTTATTATATTTATATATATATATATATATATGTATATATATATATACTCCCTCCGTTTAGGTGAATAAGTCGTATTAGAAGGGTGCATCACGACCTAGGTGCAAGCAGATTGGTGGAAAAGAAGAATATTTCTCTCTTCTAAACACAACATTTAATCACAGCAGTTAAGAGGATGCCTTATTAGCTACCCATGCAGGCCATCGTAATTCATAGCATGCACAGCGCTTTTATTTATTGCCTAATAACCGCATGGATGTGCTGCATGTATTGGTCCTTGCCCGAGCAGAAAAAGTGAGGAAAGGGGTTTCCACGGGAGACCACGAGGCAGAGGTGGAAGCGCTCGCTGGAGTAATTTATTTTGCTTCCTCCTGGTTTCCTAACATCACGGTCCCACACCATTGTCAACCTATGTAGTAGTCAATAAACGAGAGAATTGCGCAAGAAGCGGCCGATAGCTGGGACCAAGCAGCTCGAGCAGTATTTGTGTTTTTGAGGTGTGAGCACTTCAGAGTTTTTCGATGTTTAGCCCAGATATTAATTTTTCTCCTCTGAACAACAACGAAAACATCGCTGCAGGTATTAACTGGGCGGGTTGTGGCCCGTCTAGCCCAGGCCAGATATCCAGCCCAGATATTAATTTTTTTTCAAGATGAAAATGGCTAGCCCAGCTATACTTTTTTTAAGGAATACCCAGGCAAGGTCAAGTTGTTATTCTCCGCCCCGCTGGGCTGCAAATCTTTCCTAGGAGGGATGCATTAGGCTTAACAAGAAAATGGGCTTTAAGAAATAATAAATGGGATGTAATTATAAAAACTGGGCAATAACTATAAAAAATGCACCAAACACGTGATTACTTTATAAAATATTATTTTTGGATATTGAAAATTTTAATTTCATTAATTGTTGCGAGCGCAATGTTTCGTTGGATTTTTACGTAATATAAATTTATATTGAAATTGTATTTAATCTGACTAGAAATTTCGGGATAAAAATATTTCGGATCCCATCAAAATGTGGGGAATTTTATTGAATTCTGTTTTGAACGGTTGGTTGAAATGGGTTGTACTTTTAACAAACTGTAAATGGGCTGTAGTAAATTCCATTAGAATTCAAAAATGGGCTACACATTCTTACAAATCTCAAATGGGCTATAAGTTCTTTGCCACACACTTCTGGCCTTACTAAGTTGACGCGTCCCCTAAAAAACAGAGTTGACGCGTACGCAAGGCTTTGTCAACTTATAGTCAACGCACGGTTCTAGCAGCAGTGGCCGTCGGATGTCCATCCAACGGATGTCGTGCTTCTTCTTCGATCTCGGATATTCTAGCTTCACCCGCCCAAAAAATGATTCCTCTCCCTGACATCTGGGGCGCACCATTTCGAAGCTAACCTGTGGGCCTACTAAGTTGACGTACCAAGGGCTTTGTCAACTTAGTCAATATAAACAATTCTAGCTGTAGTGACCGTACGATGTCCATCCAACAGCCGTAGTGCTTCTTCAACCTCTGGTCTTCTTGCTCCAGCCGCCCAAAGCAGCGCCGGTCATGCCGCATGCTGCTGCCTCCCATGGCCGGCTGTGCTACCGCGGAGGCCTCACCGTCCCCTACTATTCCCACCGCTGGCTAGGCTCTGCAGCGACGGCAGCCTCACACTGCAGCCGAACGAGTGAACCCTCATACTCCTCTCCGCCTGGGCATCCACTGCCGCGTCTTCACCGGCTCCGCGTCGTCCCCTTCCTAGGCCTCGCCGTCGTCCACCGCCCTGGTGCTCTCGGCGTGGTGTGGTCAACGTGCTCAAGGAACGACTTCCATCGGACGTGGACTGTACATGGAGAGGCTGACAGCTGGGTCCACAGCGGCAACAAGGAAGTGCCTCCTTATTACGCGGAAAATAATGATTCCTCCACCAGACAGCAGGGACCCACCGGACGGGCCACCGTATTTCGCGAAAAAACGTTTCCCCCGTGACTGCTGGGACCCACCAGCTACACCTTCGCATGCAAGGAAGTGCGTCCGGGCAAAAAAAAACGAGCCCAGTTATTTTTTCGGAAGCCTGTGGTCCGTCTAGCCCAGGCTTATATTTTATGTTCACCATGTGACTAGCCCAGCTATTTTTTTGTGAAAATGAGCCCAGTTTATTTTTTCTGAAGAATACCCAATCCAGGCCTACTTATTTTTCTACGCCCTTATGAGCTGCAACTCTTTCAAGACTCCTGCAAATCTTGGAAGTAATATGAAATGGGTTGTAAATATAAAAACAGATGACAAATTGGCAATTACTTTATAATTTCTGAATTGATCACATTTTCAGATTCCTATTTCACTGGGCATTAACATAATTTAAATATATCTTCAAAGTACTTTAAATCTGGCTGGACATTTCGGTATTAAAAATAGTTTGGAACCCACAGAAATATGCGAAATTGGCCCTGGCCAGCCAAAAAACGACTACGATAAATTGCATAAGAAGTTGCCATGAGCTATATATAAATTATTAAAAAAAAGAGGGAGTGGTCTGACTTGTGGGCCTGTTTAGTTGATGCGTATGCAAGATTTTTTTTAGTTATTATATACATCAACAAACGATTCTAGCAGACATAACCGTTGGATGTCAATCCAATGGCCGTCGTGTTTCTTCAACTGATCTTCTTGCTCCAGCCGCCAAAGAAGCGCCGGCGGGACCGCCTACTCCCGCCTCCCATGGCCGGCTGTGCTGCCGCGCAAGCCTCAGCGCCCCCTACTACTCCCACCGCTGGCCAGGGCATCCCTCTACTCACCCACACCCCCTGTTATTCTGCGGCGACGGCAGCCTCACACCGCAGCTGAACCGGTGAACGCTCGTACTCCTCTCCGCGTGGGCGTCCACTGCCGCGTCTTCCCCGACTCCGCGTCGTCCCCTTCCTATTCCTCACCATCGTCCACCGCCGTGGTGCTCTCGGCCCGGCGTGGTCAATGTGGTCAACGACCGACTTCCATCGGAAGAGTACTGTACATGTAGAGGCTGACAGCTGGGTCCACAGCAGCCGCAAGGAAGTGCCTCCTTATTACGCGGAAAATAATTATTCCTCCACCTGACAGCGGGGACCCACCGGACGGGCCACCAGTATTTTGCAAAAAAATTGTTTCCCCCTGACTGTTGGGACCCACCGGACGGGCCACCGTATTTCGTGAAAAAAACGTTCCCCCCGCTGTCAGCTTGGACCCACCGGAAGTGCCTCCTTATTACGCACAAAAAATTATACTCCCCCGGTTAGCTGGGACCCACCTTGGTGGGAAGCTGACTTGTGGGCCTACTAAGTTGACGGGGACGAAGGACTTTGTCAACTTAGTCAATATGAATGATTCTAGCTCTAGTGACCGTATGATGTCCATCCAACGACCGTAGTGCTTCTTCAACCTCTGGTCTTCTTGCTCTAGCCGCCCAAAGCAGCGCCGGTCGTGCCGCCTCCTCCTGCCTCCCGTGGCCGGCTGTGCTGCCGCGGAGGCCTCACCGCCCCCAACTATTCCCACCGCTGGCCAGGCCCTGCGACGACTGCAGCCTCACACCACAGCCGAACCAGTGAACCCTCGTACTCCTCTCCGCGCGGGCTTCCACTGTCGCGTCTTCCCCGGCTCCGCGTCGTCCCCTTCCTAGGCCTCGCCTTCGTTCACCGCCGTGGTGCTCTCGGCGCGGCGTGGTCAATGTGGTCAACAACCGACTTCCATCGGACGCTGACAGCTGGGTCCACCGCCGCAGCAAGGAAGTGCCTCCTTATTACGCGCAAAATAATTATTCCTCCACCAGACAGCGGGGACCCACCGGACGGGCCACCGTATTTCACGAAAAAACGTTTGCCCCTGACTACTGGGACCCACCAGCTACATCTTCACACGCAAGGAAGTGTCTGATAGTCGGGACCCACCTGGTCGAAGCGTACGTAGCGTTGTCATTCTGGTCGCGAATGTGTACGTACATATATACTGGTGGATGTAGAGGCACGCACGTGTCGTAGTAGAGGCGGCCAGGGTGCAAGAAAGAAAATACGGCCACGTATGTGTACATACGGGCGGGGTCTCGTACGCCTACTCGCGCATACGTACGGTGAGGGCTCGTTGACATGGCTGGGTCGGAACGGAGAAACAGCGTCGTCGTCGTGTTCATGGGGAGGCAACGGAATGCGTCGTGTTCATGGGGAGGAAACGGAATGCGTCGTGTTCATTAGGAGGCAACGGAATGCATGGGAGCCAACCGGCTGGGTCGGAACGGAATGTGTGGTCGTGTTCATTGGGAGGGCTTGGATGGAATAGGCGATGGAAACGAGGCCTAGCGTACCACAGAACGGAGGAAACGGCCTTGTGTTCGACCGGGCACGTTCAAAACGGGATCCTGTTCATCGGGAGGGGTCTAGCGTACCGCAAAACGGAGGAAACGGACCTCCTACGGTCGAAACGGGGGACCTGTTGATCGGGAGGGGTGTGGCGTACCGCAAAACGGAGGAAACGGACTTGTGTTGAAGCGCTACGGTCAAAACGGGGGTCCTGTTCATCGGGAGGGGTGTGGCGCACCGCAAAACGGGACTCCACGAGATATTGTTCATCTCCACCGTCGACCCCCTCCAGCCTCCACGAGCTACTGTTCATCCACCGTCAACCTCCTCCAGCCTCCACCTGCGACTGTTCATCCACGGGCTCCTGTTCATCCAGCCTCCACCGCGCGCTACTCCACCAGCTACTATTCAACCAGCCCTCTCCGCGGGCTCCTGTTCAACCACCCCTCCACGGGCTACTGTTCATCCTGCCCTCCACCGTCTACTGTTCATCCTGCCCTCCATGGGGTGGTCCTGTTCATCCAGCCCTCCACGGGGTCCTGTTCATCCAGCCCCAACCGGCTCGATCGATTGGGGTCCTGTTCATCCAGAGGCAAAACCACGGGGTCCTGTTCATCCACCCCCACCGGGAAATGTTCATCCAACCCCCCCCCCCCCCCGCGCAACGCTCACTATTCATCCAGAGGCAGCATCGATCGGCTTCAGTTAGCAGCAGTAGCGAAGGAATCGCTCGATCGGGTTTAGTTAACAGCCATCGATCGATCGCTCGGTTTAAGTAACGCGTAGCCTCCAGTGCAATTGCTCGGGTTCAGTTAGAGCCCAACGCCTCGCTCGGGTTCAGTCAGAGCCAACGCCTCGCACACACGCGCGTACGTGTATGAGAGAAACGCGCATCGCTCGGCCCCCGACCTCCCACCGTAACCGGGAACTCCCCGAAATTTTCCTCACCCTCGCTTCTACCACGCTTTTGGATGGCCCAAAGAATGTCATGCAGCTGCGTCTTCGACCTGCCCAGGACGAAAAGCCCATTTTCTGTCATGATTTTTTGTCATAGAAGTAGGAGCCCACCACATCTATGATGATACCGGGTTTTGTCACAATTATCGTCATAGAAGTGTCATATGTATGACAGAAAAAAATTCGTTCGGCCCAAAATGTCACGGATATGTCTTTTTTTGTAGTGAAGGGCCAAGGCCGAATAGTTATTTTAGTTTAGTGCAACAGTTCCTTGGTGCTGTGCCGCGCATCGACGCTATGAAGAGGTCGGCGTGCATAGAGGGTGCGCGGATGGTTCTTGACCGTGTCAAGACATACTGGGCAGAGATGGAGGCCACCGCTATTGCAACCCAGAGTTCGGCTGTGGACCGAGTATCTGCCGAGCACTACTTTGAAGAAGTCCTTGAAGGTGCTCGTTTAATAGAGGCTTAGTGCTTGATGAATATTATGTTCTATTGACATGTTTTCCCATTGTAAGAACAATGTTTATTAAATTATAAAGGCTGCATTTATACTTTTGCCTGAAAGTATTATGATGCCTCCTGTGCGGCCGTTTATGTATATATGTATATAACTTGAAAGTTTGCAGTCGTCGGCTTCATCCCCCACGCATATAATGCTGGGGTGTTTGCAAAAAATGAGTATTCACACTTGATCCAACGTCTTGGTCCATTAAGGAGGTGATAGCGCAGTGAACGAGGCAATCGAAATATATTGCTTTAACACTTTCACTTAGCCATAGGAGTTCGACGGTGGGACTACTATATAGCCCCTGGTACCTCCGCGCTCGCCCGAATACGGGGCGCGTACATACATGATCGGGAAACGACACTTCGTTAATGAGGAGGAATCCCGAAGATTCTGCTAAGTCATCGAGTGGTTAACCAGTCTCGCGCTTTATCATGACAGTTAGTTTTCGGCTTTCTCTACTGAGGTGCTCATCGGGATGAACCAGGGCACAATCACAGCAGTTCTCCTGGTGCCTCCTTAGCCGATAGAGCGGCACGTAAGGTAGCAAAACACGGGAGCCGGGCAAACCCAACATTTAACCAAAGACATGATTCGGAGCTGATGCATATAAGGCCAAACTCGCGACGCCGAACACTCCATAAGGTATTAGGTCTTTATAACATATGTCGGGCTGAGCAATGCCCTTGATAATGAACCCCGAGTATCTAGGTACGTGCAATGTTCTGACTGGCCAAATGCCAATAACGTCAACATCCTTCTCGGTTGTACTGAGTATCCGGAGAATGTGAACAACAAGAGACAGTAAAAAAAGGTTTACGTAGGGTCTTAATCTAAAAAGAAACCTTTGAGCGGGTCCCTGTTGCACGTCTACGCCTGTGTCTCCGTTGTGCCGTATCCTGGAAGGGTGTAGCACGATTGTCATCTATAAAAGAGAAGAACTTAGATGAAAGCTGTCGTGCGAAAAATTGGTTATTCTCAATAAATCATTAAAAATTAATATAAGTAAAGTTGAGCCGAACTAGCCCTGTTTACACGCGGGAAGCCCCTGGTACCGTCTATGGGGGTATAATCATCAAACCAATCTCGGGTTTATCTAAGATGTTATAGCTAGTAATGCGCCAGACTCGTCTAGCCGTGTTCGCGGTCTTGACGACCGATTATTTATTCTGGTTGGAGGTGTCGTTTAGTGTTCGGCTGCTAAAGCTGTCGTACATTCTTCCGCGTGTAAGGAACACTCAATGTTTCCACTTACTGTAATGGTGCCATGTGGACCGGGCATCTTAAGCTTGAGAGAAGCGTAATGCGGTACTGCATTAAAACGAGCAAAAGTTGCTCTTCCGAGTAGTGCTTGATAGCCACTTCGGAATGGAGCGATGCCAAAGGTTAACTTTTCGCTTTGGAAGTTGTCGGGAGAACCGAATACAACCTCTAGTATTAGCGAGCCCGTGCAGCGAGCCTATGGGCCTGGTATTACTCCCTTGAAGGTAGTATTACTGTGGCTGATTTTTGTCGGGTCTATCCCCATTTTGCGGACTGTGTCCTGATGTATCAGGTTAAGACTATTGTCGCCGTTCATAAGGACTCGTGTGAGACGGTATCCATTTATTATTGGGTCTAACATCAAGGCGGCCAATCCTTCATGCCGGATGCTTATCAGGTGATCCCTGTGATCAAAAGTGATCGGTCAGGCCAACCAGGGGTTGAACTTAGGGGTGACGGGCTCTACGGCATGTGTGTCTCGGAGTACATATTTGCTTCTCTTTTTCGTCACGTGGATCATGTTCACTGCTTTGACCTCTGGTGGGAATTTTTTATGTCCCCTAGTGCTTTTCTGGCGAGGCTCATCCTCGTCTTCACTTGGTGTCTCCCTCCCCTTGTGTTCGGCGTTTAGCTTACCGGCCTACTTGAAGACCCAGCATTCTCTGTGGGTGTGATTTGCAGGTTTATCAGGGGTGCCATGAATCTGACATAGTTTATCTAGAATCTTGTTTAGGCTGGACGATCCATCTCTACTGCCTTTGAAAGGCTTTTTCCGCTTGCCCGGTCGAGAGCCCCTGAATCCGGCATTTACCACCGTGTTATCTGGGTTGTATTCTTTATTTCGACGCTTGCAATTACTGCGACGTGGTCTTCCATTGCCATCCCTGACTTCGGATGTGCCTGGGTCGCTGGTGCTACTACGGGCTAGCCAGCTATCTTCGCCGGTGCAAAAGAGGGTCATGAGGCTTGTCAGGGCTGCCATTGTTCTTGGTTTTTCTTGGCCGAGGTGTCAGGCGAGCCATTCGTCTCGGACGCTGTGTTTTAAAGCTGCTAAGGCTTCGGCGTCTGGGTAGTCGACGATTTGGTTCTTCTTAGTGAGAAATCTGTTCCAAAGCTTTCGGGCTGACTCTCCGGGCTGTTGAATTATATGACTTAAATCGTCTGCATCCGGAAGTCGGACATAGGTCCCTTGAAAATTAGCCCGAAAAGCATCCTCGAGCTCCTCCCAACTTCCAATTGAGTTTTCGGGGAGGCTTTTCAGCCAGTGTCGAGTTGGTCCTTTCAGCTTGAGGGGCAAGTACTTGATGGCGAGGAGATCATCTCCGTGAGCCATATGGATATGGAGTATAAAGTCCTCAATCTAGACCCCAGGGTTTGTGGTTCCGTCGTACGCCTCTATGTTCACTGGTTTGAATCCTTCTGGAAATTCGTGGTCCAGCACCTCATCGGTGAAACATAGGGGTGTGCGGCACCCCTGTATTTGGATGTGTCGTGGCGTTCTGACGGTTGTAGTATTCGGTTTTGATTTTGTGCCGGAGCGCGCTTCCTAGATCCATAGATGGACCTGGTCATACTGGATTTTTGGCGCAAGTCCTCACGTAAATCGTGTGTTGACTTATGTGCGGCATAGTTGGCCGCCCTATCGCGGCCACGAGGTGGTCGATCTGGCCGATCAGCCGTTTTATTCTTCGGCTGTGTGGGCTCCACGGCCTCATCATCAAATTCAGGCAATAGCTTGCGCTTTGGATAGCTCTTTGTGCGGTAACTACCACCATACTATTCTTCATTGTCGAGCACTTTGTTCCATCTACTGTTGAGCATATTCTGCGCGGCCTTAAGCCTTTGCTTCATCTTCTTCAGGCTCCTCGCGGTGGCAATAAGCCTTCTGCGGAGGTTCTCTTGTTCCAAGTGCCTTTCCGGGATGATGTGTGCATCTTCGTCCGAACTGTTTTCCTCTCCGGAGGGAGGTTGATGAGCTTTATCCTCGGCGTCGCCGTGTTCGGACAGCGGATCCGTACTATTTTCGCCGTTTGCTGGTTCATCCTGCTCTGCCGCTGTGTCAATGTGGTCGTTGTTTCCTCTAGAGTCGACTGGGGTGTTATTTTCTCTCGCGTTGTTATCGTTGTTTTTGTCAAGGCGGGATTTGGAGTGGCGCCTACGCCGACGCTTTGTTTGCTTCTCGAGGGAGCTATCCTTCGCTGCATCCTTCTGTTCCTCGTCATAGTTTTCTTTGGGTGTATCCACCACGTATATGTCATGTGATGAAGTGGTTGTCCAGCGCCCTGTGGGTGATGGTCCATGTTCCTCTCCTGCGTCATCGTCCATGCCGTCAATGTCTTTGGAGTCGAAATCGAGCATGTTGGTTAAATCGTCGACAGTGGCTACTAAGTAGGTGGTGGGTGGGTCGCGAATTTCCTTGTCGTCCGCATTCCATTCTAGCCGGACATAGTTCGGCCAAGGTTCTCCTGACAAGGAGAGGGGCCTTAATGAATTTAGTACGTCGCCGAAAGGCGAGTGCTGAAAGATATCCGCGGAGGTAAACTCCATGATCGGTGCCCAATCAGATTCGATGGGCACGGACACAAGCGGCTCGGAGTCCGTGGCCGGGGACGAATCCAATGATTCAGCAACACGGGTCTCATGGGAGGTAAAGTCAGTATTCGGGTCTATCGCCACGGAGAGTGCGGCTTTCGTGGCGGGGTCTATCCACCCGTCCTCCGATGGCGCAATTTGTTTCGGATTAAGGGCCAGAGTAGTTGCAGGCGTGATCTCCTGAACACTGTCCGACGGTAGAGCTAAATCATGTTCGTCATGATCATGCGGCGCACCTGACATGGGCTCGAATCCGCCAAAGATCAAGTCTCTCGGATGTCGGCAGTGTAGTTCAAGTTTCCAAATCTGAACTGATGGTCAGGGACGTAGCTTTCGATCTGCTCCAGATGGCCAAGCGAATTGGCCCGCGGTACGAAGCCGCCGAATACGAAGATCTGTCCGGGGAGGAAAACCTCGCCCTGGATCGCATCGTTGCCGATGATCGAAGGAGCCATCAAGCCTTACGGTGACGGCACAGTGGAACTCTCAATGAAAGCACCAATGTCGGTGTCAAAACCGGCGGATCTCAGGTAGGGGGTCCCGAATTGTGTGTCTAAGGCGGATGGTAACAGGAGGCGGGGGACACAATGTTTACCCAGGTTCAGGCCCTCTCAACGGAGGTAATACCCTACTTCCTGCTTGATTAATCTTGATAATATGAGTATTACAAGAGTTGATCTACCACGAGATCGTAGAGGCTAAACCCTAGAAGCTAGCCTATGGTATGATTGTTGTCGTCCTACGGACTAAACCCTCCAGTTTATATAGACACCCGAGGGGGCTAGGGTTACATAGAGTCGGTTACAAGGGAGGAGATCTAAATATCTGTATTGCCAAGCTTTCCTTCCACGCCAAGGAGAGTCCCATCCAGACACGGGGCGAAGTCTTCAATCTTGTATCTTCATAGTCCAACAGTCCGGCCAATGGATATAGTATGGCTGTCCGAGGACCCCCTAATCCAAGACTCCCTTGGTTCTCAAAAACTGAGGGAAATACTTACGCTACTTTGTTGCATCACCCTTTCCTCTTCAAGGGAAAAACCAACGCAAGCTCAAGATGTAGCAAGAAGGATTTCTGGCACCGTTGCCGGGGAGATCTACGCCAAGTCAAGATATACCAAGTACCCATCACAAACTCTTATCCCTCGCATTACATTATTTTCCATTTGCCTCTCATTTTCCTCTCGCCCACTTCACCTTTGCCGTTTTGTTCGCCCTTTTTTTCGCTCGCCCTTCTTTTGCTTCTTGTGTGTCCATGTGTTAGATTGTTTGCTTTGCTGTCATGGCTAGTCCTTCTATCATTGTTAGTACTCCCGATCATGAAGTTCTTAATTTTAAACAAAGGGAGGGAGAAAATCTAAAAGATGCTTGTCATAGAATTTGCAATGTTCAGAATAGATCTACTAGGAAGCAATCCACTTCCGCTCTTCTCCGCAATTTTTATGTAGGCATCATCCCTTGGAATAGATATATTCTTGATACCATTACCGGAGGGAATTTCTTGGGTAGCCATACTTTCGATTCTTATAATGATATGATAGATTTGTTTGGCCCACCACCTCTTTTGGTTAATGGAACTATTTTAACTTTGGAACATGTGATGCAAAGGCTTGAAATTATTGAAAATAAAGTTGCTACTATAGAGTTGATTGAAAATTTGGATAAAAAGATCCACAACCAAATTACCCAATACGGATCTAAGGTAGGAGTTGCTCTTAAAATTTTTAAAGAAAAGGAACCCATAGTTAACGAAAAGATAGATCAAGATTCCACAAGAATTGATAAAATTGAGGATATTATTACCAACTTAGGGTCTGCCTTTTCTTCCGTGAAAAATACTCCAAAACCTCCTAATGCTAAAATTGCCAAACTGATGTATGTTCCTAAAAATAAGGGTGAAACTTCTAGTAAGGAAAATGTGGATCTCAAATCCATAAGCGTTCACCCCAACTTTCTCGCTATCATTAAGGAACCTTTTGCTAGAAATGATTTTCTTGATTTCTCGCTATCATTAAGGAACCTTTTGCTAGAAACTCCTAATGGTTATAAGTGTTCTATTAAAGAATTGCCTACCAAAGATGATCATACCTAGATCTATTCTTGCCTTTATGCCTAGCTAGGGCCGTTAAACGATAGCGCTTGTTGGGAGGCAACCCAATTTTATTTTTGCTTCTTGATTTTTGGTTTTGTTTAGTAATAAATAATTCATATAGCTTATGTTTAGATGTGGTTTTATGTTTTAAATTAGTGTTTGTGCCAAGTAAAACCTATAGGATCTTCTTGGAAAATAGTTATTTGATCTTGCTGAAAAAATCAGAAACTTTCTGCTCACGAAAACAATTGTTCAAAAACACTAGAACGTGATAAATATTGATTCCAATTGCAGTAGATCAATAAAAAATTATTTAGGTCATCCTATTTTGGTAGAATTTTTTATTTACAGAAAGTTTGCGTTTGATACATATTACTACAGATTGTTCTGTTTTTGACAAATTCTGTTTTTCGTGTGTTGTCTGCTTATTTTGATGAATCTATGGCTAGTATCGGAGGGTATAAACCATAGAGAAAGTGGAATACAGTAGGTTTAACACCAATATAACTAAAAGATGAGTTCATTACAGTACCTTGGAGTGGTGTTTTGTTTTCTTTCGCTAATGGAGCTCATGAGATTTTCTGTTGAGTTTTGTGTTGTGAAGTTTTCAAGTTTTGGGTAAAGATTTGATGGATTATGGAATAAGGAGTGGCAAGAGCCTAAGCTTGGGGATGCCCAAGGCAACCCAAGGTAAAATTCAAGGACAACCAAAAGCCTAAGCTTGGGGATGCCCCAGAAGGCATCCCCTCTTTCGTCTTCGTCCATCGGTAACTTTACTTGAGGCTATATTTTTATTCACCACATGATATGTGTTTTGCTTGGAGCGTATTGTATGATTTGAGTCTTTGCTTTTAGTTTACCACAATCATTCTTGCTGTACACACCTTTTTGGGAGAGACACACATGAATCGGAATTTATTAGAATACTCTATGTGCTTCACTTATATCTTTTGAGCTAGATAATTTTGCTCTAGTGCTTCACTTATATCTTTTAGAGTACGGTGGTGGTTGTCACAGCCCTAGAATTTGATTGCAATTAGTTTCATAAGCCTCCATGCATCATGTCTATATTTTTTTGAAATTTGAAATGGGGATGACAAACCCTGGCACCAAATGAGTTCAACTAGGTTCAAATAAAAATATTTTCAATGAACCTGAAATGCCCTTCTAAAATGTTCATCATCTTTGCCTTGGTCTTAAACCTCTGATAAAAATGGTGCACATCTTTCTAGGACATCATAGGGTCACTGAATTAAATCATACTCTATTTGCATTTGGGCATTTAAATGCTATAGGATATTTTAGATGTCCAAATAATCCTAAACTGAAATGTTCCATGTTGGTTATATGCTAAACAGTGGGCATGAGAAGTTTGGTGATTTTTGAAAGTGTCTAAGCATTTTTAGAAAAACCACAAAGTTGCATAAAAATAGAAAATAGGAAATAAAAGAGAGAAAGAGATTACCTGGCTTACCTGGACGGCCCAGTAGGCGGCCCACCTGGCCGGCCCAGCCCAGCACCGCTGCCAGTCATCTCCCACCTCTCGCCAATAGGACGAGAGGCGTGTGGCCGCCATGCACGCGTGCACGCGCTCACCAGCTCCTGCTTGCTGCCGCTACTCGAGACGGCCCCGAGCGCCACGACACCCCCCCCCCCCCCGACCGCCCCCTCTCTCTGGACCCGCTCCTCCTCCTCTTCCCTCTCTCTCTCCCGCGATCGACCATGAGCACCTGAGAGCGCCGACGAGCACCACCGCGGCCCTCGTCCACCCCTCGCCTCGCCGATGCTTCCAGAAGAACCACCGCGCCTTCCTCTTCATCTCCACCAACCCACATGTCGCCGGAAGCCCCGTAGCACTGTCTTCGCCACCATCTTCTTCCTCCGGACGCCGGAGATCGGCTTCGTCATTCCACCCGCACCGGACCTCCCCCGGGCCGCTGACCTCTTCAACGTGATCGCTGTGAGCTTCCGCGCCGAACTCCTCTCTTCCCCCTCGCGTTCGCGAGCTCCAGCACGCATCTCCGCCATGGCCGAGAGCTCGGCTCCGCCGCGCATGTCGCCGCCGTCATTCTAGCCACTGCCGCTCGCGTCCGAACCTATAAACGCACTCAGCGCATTCCAGGAACCCAAAGCACCTACCTACTCGTCCTCCCGTGCATCGTAGCGCTCTGTACATCTTCACCGAACTCCGTCCGCCGCGCAAGTCGCTGCCGCCGTCGACTTAGGCCACCAGAGCTGCTTCTACGTGCACCCCTAGATGGGGGCGAGCGAGGGCTCCCCCCTGGTGCTCTCAGCACGGCAAGCCACAGCCTCTAGCGCCACTCCGGCGAACTGCGCCGCGTCTGTCTGTCTCCGGTGACTAACCCCGGCGGCTGCCGACGTGGCCGTCATTAGGTTAGGGACTAATTAACGATGTTAGTTAACACTAGTCACTGACTGTGGGTCCCAGTTTGTTAGCTTACTGGTTAACCAAACTAATAAGGCTAATTAGCAAAAACCAGTGGGCCCATGCGTTAGCTTTGATCGAGCCGACGTGGACCTTGACCGGCCCCACCTGTCAGTGACCCAAGCCAGCACTTTTACATTGACCAGTGGGCCCCACTGGTCAGGTTTAACCCCGAACCGCTCAGTTGACCTGCTGACGCAGGGATGACACGATGTTGACGTCATAATGTTTCCTGGATATTTAATTAAATCAGAAATGATTTATTTAATCTAGAAATTGCCTAAACTTCTAAAAATCATAGTAATTCAACCGTAACTCCAAATGAAATAAATTATATATGAAAATGATCAGAAAAATCCAATCTATCCATCTGTACTAGTTTCATGCATGTTAGAACAATTTATGACTACTGTTTAGGACAAATGGAATTTAAATAACCACATGTGGAGTTTGAATTTGAATCTTAGGTTCAAACCAACCTCATTTAACTTGTTGCTAGTTGCATTAGGCCAATCAACAGCATGTTTCCATGTCACATTCATGCATCATATTGTTGCACGGCATTGATTGTGTTTCTTCTTTGTTTGTCGGTGATTGTTCCCTCTCGATAGACGTGATTTCGACGATGAGTTCGATGACACCGATGAAGAACTATATTATCTTCAGAAGTGCCAGGCAAGCAAAACCCCCTTGTTCATTCCGATACAATCCCACTCTCTCGCTCCTGCTCCCTTTTACTGCATTAGGACAACAACAATTCATCTGTTACATGTTGCGGTAGTTGAACCACTTTCCTCTGCATGACCTGTCATTGCCACAGTAAATAGATGAAATCCACTAGCATGAGTAGGAATTGTTTGAGCCCTGATGTGCCTACTCATTCATGTTTGTTGTCATGCCTGCTACTGCTTAGAGTTGAGTCAGGTCTGATTCATCGGGGATGAATTGGAACAGTGATGAACATGTCTTACTGTGTGTGAGCTAAGTGTGTGAACACGATTTGGTAAAGGTATCGGTGAGAGGCCATGTAGGAGTACATGGTGGATTGTCTCATTGAAGCCGTCCTTAGGAACTGAGTTCTATGGTTGTTATCCATGAACAGCTACTACCACGCATTGGAATGCTTAAGTGCCCCTCTCGACTTATTAACCAACCTGATCTCTGTCCATGGGTTGCAACTAGTTTCTGGTGTTTGTAGGTTGTGTTAGTAGTCTACCAAGTGGCACCTGGTAGAGGTGGGCTTGGGACAGACTAGGCACAGTGGCTCGGTGTATCAAGTGGCACCCGGTTGGTGTGCTTGGGAACCCTGTACACATCGTTTGGGGCTGTGAGCGACACCCCGGCCGGATCTCCTTGCGGATGGAACCCGAATAGGCGATAAACCTGGACTAGAGACTTGTGTGGTTAGTCAGGTCGTGGCCGACTCCCTCGCCAGGCTTCCGCTTGAAGGTTGCCGAGGTACATGACGTGTACATGGTGGTAAGTGGCGAGAGCGTGTGTGAAGAAGTACACCCCTGCAAGGTTATCATTATCTATTTGAATAGCCGGATTCCTCGGATATGGAAACTTGGACCCCTTGCATAGTTCATAGACATGTGAAAGTGGATACTCTAGAATGCGCAAGATAAGCGTGAGTGCTATGGATGGCGTTCTCGTAGGGAAAGAGGAGCAGATCCATAGTGGTGTATTGATATGGTGAATATGTGGACTCGTGTGCGCCACCTCAAAAGAGTTACTTGTAGTCATAGTTTCGGATAGCCACTGAGTCAAAGCTGGCTTGCTGCAGTTAAACTCCACCACCCCATTTATTGATACTGATGCATATGTAGCTAGTTCTGATGTAAGTCTTGCTGGGTACATTTGTACTCACGTTTGCTTATTTTATGTTTTGCAGAGAGACGTCAGTCTCGCTAGTAGTTCTGTGTGGACTTCAACGTTTAGCTTGATACCTCAGCTACGATCTTGTGCCCTCGGCAGGATCTAGTAGATAGTCAGGCTTCTCAGCCTTTTTCATTTGTAGATGTCTGTACTCAGACATGTTAAGCTTCCGCATGTGCTTTGACTTGTATGCTCTGAATGTTGGGTCATGAGACCCATGTTTGTAATATCTCGCTCCTCGGAGCCTAATGAATAAATACTTGAGTCGTAGAGTTATGTTGTGATGCCATGTTGTATTTACACATATCGAGCATATTGTGTGTATGATTGAAATGCTTGGTATGTGTGGGATCCAACAACCTAGTTGTTTATCCTTGGTAGCCTCTCTTATGGGGAAATGTAGTCTTGTGCTTCCATGAGCCATAGTAGTCCGCTACAGCCCGGTTCACCAGAGTCCTCCTAGCCTAGCACTACTGCTCCGGAACACTTGACTCGCCGGCATGTGATTCACTTCGTTCCTATGTCTGCCCCTTCGAGGAAATGTCACGCGGTGACATCCGGAGTCCTGCCTAGGTGCTACAGCCCGGGTTCCCGGAGTCCTGTTAGCCCAGTGCTACAGCCCGGATTCACACGCTGCTGACCGACATGCTCGATGTTGTTTCATGTATGCCTGTCCCTGTAAGTTAGTGCCACTTTGGGTTCACGACTAGTCATGTCGGCCCGGGTTCTTTGTCATATGGATGCTAGCGACACTATCATATACGCGAGCCAAAGGCGCAAACGGTCCCGGGCCACGTAAGGTGGCACCCGTGGGAATACCGTGCGTGAGGCCACAAAGTGATATGATGTGTTACATGCTAGATCGGTGTGACTTAGGATCGGGGTCCTGACAGCTTTGGTATCAGAGCCTGACTGCCTGTAGAATTACCAAGCCAAATTGGTCGAAGTCGAGTCTAGAAATGCTTTAGTTATATAAGGGAATTGATTGTGGAAGGGAACGTAAGGCTCTTTTTACTCCTTTACCTTATGCCCTTCTGATCTGAGTCATCCTCTTCCTTTCTACGGGGATTAAGAACTAGGCTTCTCATCTTTCTATCAGGATCACGTGTTACTAATCCGTAGACTTATAAGATTGTTGGATTCAAGCCCCTGTTCAGTTTCTACTACTTTCAGTATGTTGTCAGTTGAACCAGAACCTTGATATGATGTTGTTAAGTGACTATGCTAATCCTTGTGAATGTCTCAAATCTTTTTCTGAGCATTTACAGCCGTTATGCTGTCTGAGTCATTCCAGGTCTCTAAATAGTCTGATGCATTTGGAAATCCCTTCTTTCCATTCCAGATGTCCCTTTGGGCCAGTTCAACCACACTAATCGGTGAGTTGAGGTACTCTGTTGCCTCGACATATAAGTTGGAGCTATTATTATGACCCTAGGTGTTTTAGGGAGTCACCTAGTAATCTAGCCATGTTTTGTGTTCCCGGTGTGATGATTCTGGCCACCATTCTCGAAAGCATCCCGTGATGCCATTTAGTTAGTAGGCCTTCTATTTCTGGGTTATTAAGCCCAAGATTCACTCAACTTAGCTCGTGTTGATAGTGCTGCTCGTACCTTTAGGATATTAGTAACCATGCGACAGTCCTCGAAGTCCATGGTATTTCCTTATTCCAAATACCATGAACTTCTTATGGCAGAAGTTCTTTTGAACCAAAAGATTACAACCAGAGTGCTTTTGATGAGTTATCCATTATATTGTGAATCTGCTAGTTCTACCGTTCTGCATGGGTTATCCGAAAGAAATGTTGAGCCTTACCCGACATACTAATCTATGCATCCACAACTTAGAAAGATATATGTCCCTTTGAGTTGTTCCTCTTTAATTGTATTTTGACCTCCGTCTATCATTTGATAGTCAAGAGTATGTGTGCATTCGTTCACCGATGCCTATTACTCTTGTGGTCTGTCAAGCCATCCTATTCCAGAATGACTAGGAGAAACAAACTCCAGAACCTCATCCATATCTAGGATTGGGTCAAAGCAATTGTATTCCGCAGATCAAAATGCCAACCCAACTTTTGCTCTGTTCTACCTTGAAGTGTTACCATCTTTATGTCAAGAATGTGATAATAATTGCACCACCGCTTATGAATTCTTGACGCAGTGATACTTCTCGCCATCATTATTCATTCCTCAGTCCCGTGTTGTTGTAACCGGAATGCCGACAAGTGAACTGTGATGTGTGAAATCAATACTCCTAGCAACCCTATTGATTGGTAGTTAATGGACGATAATCCCATTCTTAGTGTGTTGGTTATTGAATCATCATCCCAAGAATGATCGTGCTACCTAGTCCTTATTTCTGGTGCACTCCTCGATCAATGAGTTAGGATTGTGTCAATCCCTCACTCTTTTGATCATATCATCTTGCCTTGAAAAGCAAGGTTGTTCTCGAGCTTAGTAAGATATCGGTGGTTCGTGATGTTCCGAATATCTTCTCGGAAGTATTACCAGGTTGTCACCTGACCGCTATGTTGAGTTTGTGATCATGTTGGTTTTCCTCCAAACCACCCATTCTCCAAGAATCTGTGTTGGATACCCCTGAGCTAGTTAGTTAAGCTAAAACAACAACTTGGAGAGTTGGAAGATAGAAGCTTGTCTGACTTAGTTCATGTTAAGGGATATCCTTTTGTGTGTGTGTGTGTGTGCTGAAGAAAGGTGACCTCTCCATCAGTTGGTCCTCGTGATCAGTTGTTGGATCTATTGTCTTGTCAAAACTTTGACTTGAGTATGGGCTATCGTCAAGTCAAATCAGAACCAACGATGTTCGTAATGTTGTCTTACTCTTGGTTGATCCCTCGAGCATACACCATTACATCTTTTGGTATGACCAATGCTATCACCGTGTTCACATGATGGTGGAAGTCCAGTGATATGGAAATTCCGATGAGTTGTTGTTGAGCCCATCACCAGCATTTTGTCTCCCCCATGATTCATGTTGAACATCAACCTAGTGTTGAAAACTTTGTAAGCAATGTCTTCGTGTTCCGTTCATGAAGATTATGCTTGGATGAAAGTAGTGACTTCCTCTAAGTTCACGTGCATTAGGTGCAAGTTGCCGCCGTGAATTCGAGAAAGTTAGTTTTGCTTCCTCTGGAATCACCCCAAGTTAGTCATGCACGTGCGAAGTATACCATGGCTTGAGAGGTTAGCTACCTCCATTCCATCGGTATTTCCTAGCACACCAAGCCACTGATTGATTTGTTCAAAGAAAAAAGTTCATGCACTAATCCTGAAGGGCCCGAACGGATATGCACAAGACTTCGTTATCCCAATGATGGTTCCCAACCAGAACTCGGTAGTGTTTTTATTATAAGACTACTATGTGGTCATTCTTGTCTTGGACAACATGCTCACATGTATGTAGCAGAACCGGCTCATGTTTTGGAGCCTGCTATCGTAGTTCATATCCTGAGAATCTCGCAACGTCATCTCGTCGATTTGTGTTGCAAATTTTCCTTTCAGACATGCTGAGTCTGGAATATCCTGACACCAACCAGATCTGAATCTCAGGCAGATACGATGATTGGAACTTTTCCAACAGTTGCATTTCATTCCCAGTTTGCACCGCCATCGTGCCAATTCCCCATGGGTTGCCCTTCTCGGTAGTTGCTGTCCAATATCATCTTCAAAAGTGGCCTTACCATGGGTCCCCTCCACCTCCGATGATAAGCAAATCATCATTTGCGTTGTCTTCAGAAGGTAGTCCACATCACCCATCCTAGTCCGAGTATGCCATTTCTTCGAGCTCTTTCAAACGATCAATTGTAAATTGCCTTAAGCTGGTATGAAGAGTTTCAATGATCTATGGATCAAAGTTAATTCCTTTTGCCACTTAAGGCAACAGTTCAAAGAGTCACCTTTTCCAAGGTGCCCCGTTACGGGATCATGGCAATTATTTCCTCGCCACCTTGACACTATCCACCATCTTTCTGAGCGTGGAATTGTTGCCCACCAAATCAAACCCCGTCGTTTGTTCTTCCATCCCTCTCGATGTGTTTTGTGTCTCAACTCGAGATGTTTCAACATCTCATTCCGCGAGTTGATATTGTATAGCTCTATCTTCGAGAAGATCAATCCTAGTAGAGTTTCTTTCCGTCGTCATCATGTGGATGAAGATCTCAAAAGCGAGGATGTCAAGATCAACGTATGAAACGAATCAACAACCTTATGAGGTGCAACCTGGATCGTGACGATTGCATTAGATTTGTGTCCCCTCTGTCTTCTTACCTCACGTCTTGAATCTCGGGACGAGATTCTTGTTTACTGGGGGTGAGTTGTCACAACCCTAGAATTTGATTGCAATTAGTTTCATAAGCATCCATGCATCATGTCTATATTTGTTTGAAATTTGAAATGGGGATAACAAACCCTGGCACCAAATGAGTTCAACTAGGTTCAAATAAAAATATTTTCAATGAACCTGAAATGCCCTTCTAAAATGTTCATCATCTTTGCCTTGGTCTTAAACCTTTGATAAAAATGGTGCAAATATTTCTAGGACATCATAGGGTCACTTAATTAAATCATACTCTATTTGCATTTGGGCATTTAAATGCTATAGAATATTTTAGATGTCCAAATAATCCTAAATTGAAATGTTCCATGTTGGTTATATGCTAAACAGTGGGCATGAGAAGTTTGGTGATTTTTGAAAGTTCCTAAGCATTTTTAGAAAAACCACAAAGTTGCATAAAAATAGAAAACAGGAAATAAAAGAGAGAAAGAGATTACCTGGCTTACCTGGACAGCCCAGTAGGCAGCCCACCTAGCCGGCCCAGCCCAGCGCCGCCGCCAGTCATCTCCCACCTCTCGCCAATAGGAAGAGAGGCGTGTGGCCGCCGTGCGCGCGCGCACGCGCTCGCCAGCTCCTGCTTGCCGCTGCTACTGGAGACGACCCCGAGCGCCACGACACCCCCCCCTCTCTCTGGACCCCTCCTCCTCCTCTGCTCTCTCTCTCTCTCCCGCGATCAACCACGAGCACCTGAGAGCGCCGACGAGCACCACCGCGGCCCTCGTCCACCCCTCGCCTCGCCGATGCTTCCAGAAGAACCGCCACGTCTTCCTCTTCGTCCCCACCAACCCACATGATGCCGGAAGCCCCGTAGCACTGTCCTCACCGTCGTCTTCTTCCTCCGGACGCCGGAGATCGTCTTCGTCGTTCCGCCCGCACCGGACCTCCCCCGGGCCGCTGACCTCTTCAACATGATCGTTGTGAGCTTCGGCGCCGAACCCCTCTCTTCCCCCTCGCGTTCCCGAGCTCCAGGATGCATCTCCGCCATGGCCGAGAGCTCGGCTCCGCCGCGCATGTCTCCGCCGTCATTCTAGCCACCGTCGCTTGCGTCCGAACCTATAAATGCACTCAGCACGTTCCCAGGAACCCAGAGCACCATCCTACTCGTCCTCCCGTGCACCGTAGCGCTCTGTCCATCTTCACAAAACTCCGGTCACCGCGCAAGTCGCTGCCGCCGTTGACTTAGGCCACCAGAGCTGCTTCTACGTGCACCCCTGGATGGGGGCGAGCGAGGGCTCCCCACTGGTGCTCTCAGCGCGGCAAGCCGCAGCCTCTAGCGCCACTCCGGCGAGCTGCGCCGCGTCTGTGTGTCGCCGGCGACTAACCCCGCGGCTGCAGACGTGGCCGTCATTAGGTTAGGGACTAATTAACCATGTTAGTTAACACTAGTCACTGACTGTGGGTCCCAGTTTGTTAGTTTACTGGTAAACCAAACTAATTAGGCTAATTAGCAAAACCAGTGGGCCCATGCGTCAGCTTTAACCGAGCTGACGTGGAGCTTGACCGGCCCCACCCGTCAGTGACCCAAGCCAGCACTGTTACACTGACCAGTGGGCCCCACTGGTCAGGTTTGACCCCGAATAGCTCAGTTGACCTGCTGACGCAGGGATGACACAGTGTTGATGTCATAATGTTTCCTGGATATTTAATTAAATCAGAAATGATTTATTTAATCCAGAAATTGCCTAAACTTCTAAAAATCATAGTAATTCAATCGTAACTCCAAATGAAATAAATTATATATGAAAAATGATCAGAAAAGTCCAATCTATCCATCTGTACTAGTTTCATGCATGTTAGAACAATGTATGACTACTGTTTAGGACAAATGGAATGAATGGAATTTAAATAACCACATGTGGAGTTTGAATTTGAATCTTAGGTTCAAACCAACCTCATTTAACTTGTTGCTAGTTGCATTAGGCCAATCAACAGCACGTTGCCATGTCACATTCATGCATCATATTGTTGGATGGCATTGATTGTGTTTCTTCTTTGTTTGTCGGTGATTGTTCCCTCTCGATAGACGTGATTTCGACGATGAGTTCGATGACACCAATGAAGAACTATATTATCTTCAGAAGTGCCAGGCAAGCAAAACCCCCTTGTTCATTCTGATACAATCCCACTCTCTCGCTCCTGCTCCCTTTTACTGCATTAGGACAACAATGATTCATCTGTTACATGCTGCGGTAGTTGAACCACTTTCCTCTGCATGACCTGTCATTGCCACAGTAAATAGATGAAACCCACTAGCATGAGTAGGAATTGTTTGAGCCCTGATGTGCCTACTCATTCATGTTTGTTGTCATGCCTGCTACTGCTTAGAGTTGAGTCAGGTCTGATTCATCGGGGATGAATTGGAACAGTGATGAACATGTCTTACTGTGTGTGAGCTAAGTGTGTGAACATGATTTGGTAAAGGTATCGGTGAGAGGCCATGTAGGAGTACATGGTGGGTTGTCTCATTGAAGCCGTCCTTAGGATATAGTTCTATGGTTGTGATCCATGAACAGCTACCACCACGCATTGGAATGCTTAAGTGCCCCTCTTGACTTATTAACCAACCTGATCTCTATCCAGGAGTTGCAACTAGTTTCTGGTGTTTGTAGGTTGTGTTAGTAGTCTACCAAGTGGCACCCGGTACAGGTGGGCTTGGGACAGACTAGGCACAGTGGCCCGGTGTACCAAGTGGCACCCGGTTGGTGGGCTAGGGAACCCTATACACATCGTTTGGGGCCGTGAGCGACACCCCGGCCGGATCTCCTTGCGGATGGAACCCGAATAGGCGATAAACCTGGACTAGAGACTTGTGTTGTTAGTTAGGTCGTGGCCGACTCCCTCGCCAGGCTTCCGCTTGAAGGTTGCCGAGGTACATGACGTGTACATGGTGGTAAGTGGCGAGAGCGTGTGTGAAGAAGTACACCCCTGTAGGGTTATCATTATCTATTTGAATAGCCGGATTCCTCAGGAATGGAAACTTGGACCCCTTGCATAGTTCATAGACATGTGAAAGTGGATACTCTAGAATGCGCAAGATAAGCGTGAGTGCTATGGATGGCGTTCTCGTAGGGAAAGAGGAGCAGATCCATAGTGGTGTATTGATATGGTGAATATGTGGACTCGTGTGCGCCACCTCAAAAGAGTTACTTGTAGTCATAGTTTCGGATAGCCACTGAGTCAAAGCTGGCTTGCTGTAGTTAAACTCCACCACCCCATTTATTGATACTGATGCATATGTAGCTAGTTCTGATGTAAGTCTTGCTGGGTACATTTGTACTCACGTTTGCTTATTTTATGTTTTGCAGAGAGACGTCAGTCTCGCTAGTAGTTCTGTGTGGACTTCAACGTTTAGCTTGATACCTCAGCTACGATCTTGTGCCCTCGGCAGGATCTAGTAGATAGTCAGGCTTCTCAGCCTTTTTCATTTGTAGATGTCTGTACTCAGACATGTTAAGCTTCCGCATGTGCTTTGACTTGTATGCTCTGAATGTTGGGTCATGAGACCCATGTTTGTAATATCTCGCTCCTCGGAGCCTAATGAATAAATACTTGAGTCGTAGAGTTATGTTGTGATGCCATGTTGTATTTACACATATGGAGCATATTGTGTGTATGATTGAAATGCTTGGTATGTGTGGGATCCGACAACCTAGTTGTTTATCCTTGGTAGCCTCTCTTATGGGGAAATTTAGTCTTGTGCTTCCATGTGCCATAGTAGTCCGCTACAGCCCGGTTCACCGGAGTCCTGCTAGCCCAGCACTACTGCTCCGGAACACTTGATTGGCCGGCATGTGATTCACTTCGTTCCTATGTATGTCCCTTCGGGGAAATGTCACGGGGTGACATCCGGAGTCCTGCCTAGCCTGCTACAGCCCGGGTTCACGGAGTCATGTTAGCCCACTGCTACAGCCCGAATTCACACGCTGCTGACCGACATGCTCGATGTTGTTTCATGTATGCCTGTCCCTGTAAGTTAGTGCCACTTTGGGTTCATGACTAGTCATGTCGGACCGGGTTCTTTGTCATATGGATGCTAGCGACACTATCATATATGCGAGCCAAAAGGCACAAACGGTCCCGGGCCAGGTAAGGTGGCACCGTGGGAATACCGTGCGTGAGGCCGCAAAGTGATATGATGTGTTACATGCTAGATCGGTGTGACTTAGGATCGGGGTCCTGACAGTGGTTTTATTTTATAGAAATTATTGATCTCTCATTCTTCACTTATATTATTTTGAGAGTCTTTTAGAACAACATGGTAATTTGCTTTGGCTATAAAATTAGTCCTAATATGATAGGCATCCAAGATGGGTATAATAAAAACTTTCATAAAAAGTGCATTGAATACTATGAGAAGTTTGATACTTGATGATTGTTTTGATATATGAAGATGGTAATATTAGAGTCACGCTAGTTGAGTAGTTGTGAATTTGAGAAATACTTGTGTTAAATTTTGCAAGTCACGTAGCTTGCACGTATGGTAAACATTGTGTAACAAATTTGAAGCATGAGGTATTCTTTGATTGTCATCCTTATGAGTGGCGGTCGGGGACGAGCGATGGTATTTTCCTACCAATCTATCCCCCTAGGAGCATGCGCGTAATGCTTGGTTTTTGATGACTTGTATATTTTTGCAATAAGTTTGTGAGTTCTTTATGACTAATGTTGACTCCATGGATTATACGCACTCTCACCTTTCCATCATTGCTAGCCTCTTCGGTACCGTGCATTGCCCTTTCTCACCTTGAGAGTTGGTGCAAACATCGCCGGTGCATCCAAACCCCGTGATATGATACGCTCTATCACACATAAACCTCCTTATATCTTCCTCAAAACAGCCACCATACCTACCTATTATGGCATTTCCATAGCCATTCCGAGATATATTGCCATGCAACTTTCCACCGTTTCATTTATTATGACACGCTTCATCATTGTCATATTGCCTTGCATGATCATGTAGTTGACGTCATATTTGTGGCAAATCCAACATGCATAATTTATCATACAGGTCACTCTTGATTCATTGCCCATCACGGTACACCACCAGAGGCATTCATATATTGTCATACTTTGTTCTAGTATCAAGTTGTGATCATTGAGTTGTAAATAAATAGAAGTGTGATGATCATCATTAATAGAGCATTGTCCCAAATAAAAAAAGAGAGAAATGCCAAATAAAAAAAGGAAGGCCCAAAAAATAGAAAAGAAATACAAAGGGACAATGCTACTATCCTTTTTTCCACACTTGTGCTTCAAAGTAGCACCATGATCTTTATGATAGAGAGTCTCTTGTTTTATCACTTTCATATACTAGTGGGAATTTTTCATTATAGAACTTGGCTTGTATATTCCAACAGTGGGCTTCCTCAAATGCCCTAGGTCTTCATGAGCAAGCAAGTTGGATGCACATCCACTTAGTTTCTTTTGTTGAGCTTTCATACATTTATAGCTCTAGTGCATCCGTTGCATGGCTATCCCTACTCCTTGCATTGACATCAATTGATGGGCATCTCCCTAGCCCGTTGATTAGCCACGTCAATGTGAGACTTTCTCCTATTTTTTCTTCTCCACATAACCCCCATAATCATACTCTATTCCAGCCATAGTGCTATATCCATGGCTCACGCTCATGTATTGCGTGAATGTTGAAAAAAGTTTGATATTACTAAAGTATGAAACAATTGCTTGGCTTGTCATCAGGGTTGTGCATGATGAGAGCATTCTTGTGTGACGAAAAGGGAGCATGACCAAACTATATGATTTTGTAGGGATGAACTTTCTTTTGCCATGTTATTTTGAGAAGATATAATTGCTTAGTTAGTATGCTTGAAGTATTATTATTTTTGATGTAAATATTAAACTTTTATCTTGAATCTTTCGAATCTGAACATTCATGCCACAATAAATAAAATTACATAGAAAATTATGCTAGGTAGCATTCCACATCGAAAATTCTGTTTTTATCATTTACCTACTCGAGGACGAGCAGGAATTAAGCTTGGGGATGCTTGATACGTCTCCAACGTATCTATAATTTTTTATTGTTCCATGCTATTATATTATCTGTTTTGGATGTTTAATGGGATTTATTATACACTTTTATATTATTTTTGGGACTAACCTACTAACCAAAGGCCCAGTGCAAATTGTTGTTTTTTGCCTATTTCAGTGTTTCGCGAAAAAGGAATATCAAACGAATCCAAAGGGAATGAAACCTTCGGGAGAGTTATTTTTGGCAAACCACGAAACCCTATTTCCACCGCCGCAACCTTCTATACCCGTGAGATCCCATCTTGGGGCCTTTTTCGGCGCTCCGCCGGAGGGGGAACCGATCACGGAGGGCTTCTACATCAACACCAGAGCCTCTCCGATGATGTGTGAGTAGTTTACCACAGACCTTCGAGTCCATAGTTATTAGCTAGATGGCTTCTTCTCTCTCTTTGGATCTCAATACAAAGTTCTCCTCGCTCTTCTTGGAGATCTATTCGATGTAATTCTTTTTGTGGTGTGTTTGTCGAGATTCGGTGAATTGTATGTTTATGATCATGATTATCTATGAACAATATTTGGTTCTTCTATGAATTCGTATATGTATGATTTGATATCTTTACAAGTCTCTTTGAATTATCAGTTTGGTTTGACCTACTAGATTGATCTTTCTTGCAACGGGAGAAGTGCTTAGCTTTGGGTTCAATCTTGTGGTGTCCTTTCCTAGTGACAGTAGGGCCAGCAAGGCACGCATTGTATTGTTGCCATCGAGGATAAAAATATGGGGTTTATATCATATTGCTTGAGTTTATCCCTCTACATCATGTCATCTTTCCTAATGCATTACTCTGTTCTTATGAACTTAATACTCTAGATGCATGCTGGATAGCGGTCGATGTGTGGAGTAATAGTAGTAGATGCATAATCATTTCGGTCTACTTGTCGCGGATGTGATGCCTATATACATGACCATGCCTAGATATTCTCATAATTATGAACTTTTCTATCAATTGCTCGACAATAATTTGTTCACCCACCGTAATACTTATGCTATCTTGAGAGAAGCCACTAGTGAAACCTATGGCCTCCGGGTCTATTTTCCATCATATAAGTTTCCAATCTATTTTATTTTGTAATCTTTACTTTCAATCTATATTATAAAAAATACCAAAAATATTTATCTTATTATCTCTATTAGATCTCACTTTTGCAAGTGGCCGTGAAGGGATTGACAACCCCTTTATTGCGTTGGTTGCAAGGTTCTTATTTGTTTCTGTAGGTACAAGGCGACTTGCGTGTAGTATCCTACTGGATTGATACCTTGGTTCTCAAAAGCTGAGGGATATACTTACGCTACTTTGCTGCATCACCCTTTCCTCTTCAAGGGAAAAACCAACGGGACCTCAAGAGGTAGCATTAGGGTCAAGGGTGGCAGCTCTGCTGGTGTCGGGCAAGTTGCCCCAGCAAGGTTCTTGCCGGGGCTGTGGAGGCCGCCTCGGCAAAGGCCTTGCCGGGGTTGTTCACCTCTCCCCTCTGCTCTTTGTGTTTCTGGTCTTGGCATTGCTCTGTTCGTCTTATGTCTTTGCTCCCACTGCCCTGCCAAGCGTGGCCGCAGGTGGGGCTGCAACTGCCTGTGCACAAGTAAAGGGGTACCAAAAGGACCCCTACTTTTGTACACCGACAGTTGATCACCAAAACATACATCAAATGGATCACGTGAATATCCCATTGTCACCACAGATAAGCACATGCAAGACATATATCAAGTCTTCTCAAATCCTTAAAGACTCAATCCGATAAGATAACTTCAAAGGGAAAACTCGATCCATTACAAGAAGGTAGAGGGGGAGAAGCATCATATAAGATCAAACTACAATAGCAAAGCTCGCAGTACATCAAGATCATGCCAAATCAAGAACACGAGAGAGAGAGAGAGAGAGAGAGAGAGATCTCAAACACATAGCTACTGGTACATACAATCAGCCCCGAGGGTGAATTACTCCCTCCTCATAATGGAGAGCGCCGGGATGATGAAGATGGCCACCGGTGATGATTTCACCCTCCGGAAGGGTGCCGGAACCGGGTCCTGATTGGTTTTTGGTGGCTACAGAGGCTTGCGGCGGCGGAACTCCGGATCTAGGTTTCTTTTCGGGGGTTTCTGTATATATAGGAATTTTTGGCGTCAGTTTCACGTAAGGGGGGTCCACGAGTCAACCACAAGGTCGGAGGGCGCTCCCAGGGCGTAGGGCGTGCCCTCCACCCTTATGGAGGCCACATGGCTCTTTTGGCCCAACTCTTTTGCTTCGGGGGCTTCTTCTGGTCCATAAAAAATCACCGTAAATTTTCAGCTCAATTGGACTCCGTTTGAGATTCCTTTTCTGCGAAACTCAAAAACAAGGAAAAACAGAAATTGGCGCTGGGCTCTAGGTTAATAGGTTAGTCCCAAAAATCATATAAAATAGCATATAAATGCATATAAAACATCCAAGATAGATAATATAGTAGCATGGAACAATCAAAAATTATAGATACGTTGGAGACGTATCAACGGGTGTTGCGGCTGTCCCCGTGGCCTCCTCCACGGTCAAAGCCACAGTCGCTACGCTCGGGGCGACGACCCAGGCGCTCGTCCCAGAGCGCCCTGAGCTCCTGACAGTCGTCAGTGTTGTGAGTACGCACATTATGGAAAACACAGAACGGGCGAGTATTCCTTGGGGGCTCGTCATGATCTCGGCCGCGCTTCAGCTCAGGCTCCGCCGCCAGCACAGTGGGGCCCTTGCGCTTTGCTTCTTTGGCCTTGGCCTTCTTGTCTTCAGGATCGACATCTGGGTACTTGAGGAGGGAGAGGCGGCTTTATTCGGCCTTGGCGCACGTGTTCTCCAGGTTGAATAGCTCCAAAGCCGAGCACAGTTCATTGTTGATGGCGAGCTCCTCGCTCATCCTAATGTCAGTGACGCCTTCCGTGAATGCGAAGAGGATGGCCTCGTCTGAAGCCTTCGGGATCTTGAGGCGAACTTGAGTAAAGAGTTGAATGTACTTGCGGAGGGTCTTGCCCGGATGCTGCTTCACGCGTCGCAGGTCCCTGACAGTGAGGGCGTGGTCTTGGGTCCCTTGGAAGTTTGCTATGAACTGCTCGCGCAGCTCATCCCATGAGGAGATTGACCCTCCGGGAGGTGCATGATCCAGGAACACGCGCCATCCTTGAGGGCCATGGGGAACTAGTTTGCTATGACCTTGTCGTCTCTGTTGGCCGCCTTGGTGCTCAGCGCGTATAGTTGAAGGAACTCCGTAGGGTCAGGAATGCCATCGTAGCGCGGAGGCAGATCCGACTTGAACTTGACCGGCCAAACAACATGGCGCAGCTCACACGTGAAGGCGCGGCAACTGGCCGCGCTCACGGGGGCGGCCCGTGCGAGAGGGGCACGGTCCTGACGCCCACCACGGAAGCCTCCAGGGTAGCCTGGTCTTGAGGCTGGCGCAACGGTGCCAACAGCGCACGCGCGTCGTATTGTGGCCGCTGCACGACCTGGCAGCTGGCCTCGTCCCGCGCCGGTGTCGATGCTCCGCGCAATGGGTCGCGTGGACGCGCGGCGCACCTTGGCTCGATGTCGGCGTCGCGCAGAGGAGGAGGCGGGGGCGCTCCATGAGCCACGTCGCCCGTGTGAGATGGCGGGGGGCGGAGCGAGTGGGAGGGCGCCGGGGGCCCGCCCGCGGCGTTGACAAGCTCGGTGATGCGGCCCAGCCAGGCGTCGTAGCCCTCGTTGGCAGGGCGGTAGCGCAGTAGCTCGCGCACCATGAGCAGTGTCGCCTGCGCGTTCGCCGGCCCACGGCACGAGTTGGAGGACGAAGTCGTGGCGGGGGTGAGGGAAGGCGTGGCAGTGCGATCATCATGCTGCACGTAGGGTGGCAGCGAAGAGTCCTGCTGCTCATGAGTGGCAGGGTTGGTGGCGGCGTTGGCTGCTAGAGAAGCGGAGCGGCGAGGGGCGCCACGGCCCACCGATGCCATCTGGGCGACACGGGCGGCCCGGCGCTCAGCGCGGACCCGGCGGGCGTCGGCCATGGTAGCGCCGAAATGAGGACGGAGGAGAGCAGAAGGAAGAACCTCGACACGCCCCTACCTGGCGTGCCAAATGTCGGAATCGGGGCTCCGTGGACCCAAACAAGGTTCGAACTCTGGGGCGTGAACGGAGGATCATGCTTCTCTATGACTCACCGTCCACCACCCCAAGGCCTGGCCTCATCGAGCTCAAGCGAGCGGGAAGAGGAAGTGAACACGATGGTTTACCCAGGTTTGGGCCACCTTGCGGTGTAAAACCCTACTCCTGCTTTGTGGTGGATTGCCTCGCGAAGAGGATGAGTAGGAACTAGTACAAGTGTGAGCCACTTGGGGAGAGCTCAATGGTGGAAGGATCCGATCCCCTTTCATGGTGGAGACCAACCTATATTTATAGTGCCCTTGGTCCTCTTCCCTCATAGCTTAGGCGGGAAGGAATACAACAGCGGCCAATTTGAAGGGGGACAGGAGTACACCCTATCCTGACTAAAGGTGGTATTCATCTGCAAAGCTTCTGGTCATGACGCAGTGGTGGGCTTGGTGATGACCTCCATCCTTCCGAGCCCGGGGTCTTGGTCTTGTTGCACTAGAATGGAAACCTTTGGGGGACTCCTTGGGAACCCGCGTACGTCCTTGCCTCCTTAGCACCAAAGAGGAAACGGTCCTGGACTGCGCCCGCTGGCGCCCTGCTGGTCTTGGTCGTCATGGCTCACGTCACCGTGAGCCTCGCGAGGCGAGGTGCCTGCCTAGAGATTTCTGCTCCTCGGGAGACAGCCTCGGGAGGCAGCTCCTTGGGAGGTCTTGATGTTGTTCGCCTCGTGAGGTGGGGGGATCGCAAGGGTCTTGCTTGTGGAGCCTTGGAGTTGGGCCGCGCCCGGCCGTTGGGGAAGCCACGCGCGGGGTCGCAAGCAGGCAGGCCTGGGTACCCCCGATCCCAGAACACCGACATCTTGATACTTTGCAATTGTTTTTTCCCACTAGTATTTATATTTCTGCCGTTGATCATCTTATATATGATTTGATTTGTGCAAACTTATATATGTGTGGATGTATCCGATGTCTCATGAAATTATCAACAAATGTATGATTGTGAACTTGTATATGGATGCGAATTTGTGTCAATGGTGAAATTATATTCAGTTTGATGTTTGCAGGTCAATTCTTGCATTGAAACATGCCATCCTTATGTAACCGTGTGGAACAAGTTGGGACATGACAATAGGGAAAACTAATTTGGATAGTTGGATTGGCGATGGATAACACATATGCAAGTTACAAAACTTGAGCCGACAAGTTTTAAATTCATATGAAGAAATTCAAACTTAAAACCAGTCGACGCCGTGTACCTCCAATCCGGTGACCTATTAAGTCTTTCACCACAAGGCCTTTTCTATTGTAGTCGCTCCTGAAATGAGCACACTCTGCACACAACACACTGAGATTAATAATTTGTGCACACTTTGTAAGATTTGCATGTGTGCGGTGTGGTCTCTAATAGCACATGGTCGTGAGTAGACAATCGCATGCCATGAAACTTGCGTGGTGTAGTTCGGTGATCGTTCGGTGGTGATGGACCATCACCCTTGCACAATTGTTGTCTCTATACCAATGCAACACTTTTAGCGCAATAAAACATTTCAGTAATTCTTGTTTGGAATCAACATTTTAATAACTAGATAATACCCCGTGCCGCGGGATGTTATTGTGTGATAAAGATCTCAAAAGAGAGGGGGCGCATAGAAAAGAAAGAGAGTTAGAAAATGCAATTTTGTACACGATCTTAGTAGTTTATTAGATCATCAAAATTAGTTTCCATCTCAGTGTAAAGGAGGTGATGCAACTTAAAAATTATTAGCACATAATTTATTTAAATGAGAACACTAATATAGGGAGAAGATAAAGAAAGAAAACATAATGACCAACAAGGCTTCAGACAAAATATATGCTCAGATACCATAACAATATGAATTGCTTGTTCGCGCCTTGATTGAACTCCTAGCTTCAATCCTACTTGTGTTGTAGTCCCACTCAACTTATAAAACACTACATATATGTACATCCTGATTGTAAAATGCATTATGGCAATTAATTGGTGTTGAAACCAATACACATGAAGCACTGGATTTATGAGTTGGACTTGCAGGATCTCTCTCCTCTCGTGCAACAATGGGTGTCCTGCACCATCAGCTAGCATATGCTACTAGCTAGTAGTAGGTGGATCACGTAGGAGGAGGCCAACCAGCGTCCTAGTGGTGGTCACGTAGTGTAAGGAGGTCGTGTGAGGACCTACTCGTGCAGAGGACAAAGATTAGACAGATGAGTGAAGAACATAAGCAAAGAGCTAAGGGAGGTGCGCAAGATGGCCTGCTAGGTCACTTGACGTTGCGAAGAAGGCTGGCCACCAAATGGCCCAGCTTGAGCGGTCTATGGTGTTGTTGTTGGGGAACGAAGCATGAAAATCCAAAATTTTCCTACGAACACCCAAGATCTAATCTAGGAGATGTATAGCAATGAGAGGGGAGTGGTGTCTACATACCCTTGTAGACCAAAAGCGTTAACGATCTAGAGATCATGGTTGGCGTAGTCATACTCGCGTCGCGATCCAATCCGATCCAAGTACAGCACATGCATCAGCTCCGAGTTTAGCACACGTACGGCTCAACGGCGTCCTCTCCTTCTTGATCTAGCAAGTGAGGGAGAGAAGGTGGATGAGATCTGAACCAACACGATGGTGTGGTGGTGGTGGTGGCAGGGGAACTCCGGCAGGGCTTTGCCAAGCGCGTGTGCTGGTGAAATGTGGGAGGAGTTGGGAGAGGTAATGGGCAAGGATCGAAGGGAGGGCAGCCCCCAATGCCTTCCCACCTATATATAGGCATGGAAGGGGTGGTGGCTTGCCCTCCAAGGCCCTAGGGTCGTCGGTCAAAGGGGACGAAGGAAATCCCTCCTTTCCTTCCCCACGGATCGCTATCCCCCTTTTTTAGGGATACTGATCTTATCCGTTCGGGATATTATACTATTCCTTTTAAGGGATGATCTTGGTGTGCCTAGACCAGGGTTGTAGGGACTTTCCCCATTACCCACGTTCATGTGAGTCTCACAAAGCAGGTGTGCCCCACTCCGGAACCTTCTAGAACCTTTTTCGGTACAATACCAAAAAATTGAACTTTTCCCGGAACCCCGATAACAACTTTCCATATATGAATATTTACCTCCGGACCATTCCAGAGCTCCTCGTGGTTTCTGATGACCCACAAGTATAGAGGATCATTTGTAGTTCTTTTCGATAAGTAAGAGTGTCGAACCCAACGAGGAGCGGAAGGAAATGACAAGTAGTTTTCAGTAAGGTAGTGTCTAGAAGTGTTGAAATTGTAAGTAGCGAGTAGTTTGATAGTGAGGTAATTTGTAACGAGCAAGTGACGATAATTGTAACAAGTATGCAGCAAGGTAGCCCAATCCTTTTGAGGCAAAGGACAGGCCAAAACGGTCTCTTATGATAAGCAAAGTGTTCTTGAGGGTACACGGAAATTTCATCTAGTCACTTTCATCATGTTGGATAGATTTGTGTTCGCTACTTTGATAATTTGATATGTGGGTGGACCGGTGCTTAGGTGTTGTTCTTACTTGAACAAACCTCCTACTTATGATTAACCCTCCCGCAAGCATCTGCAACTACGAGAAAAGTATTAAGAATAAATTCTAACCATAGCATTAAAATCTAGGATCAATTGGTCCCTTACAGAATAGTGCATAAACTGGGGTTTAAGTTTCTGTCACTCTCGCAACCCGCCATCTATTTACTACTCCACAATGAATTCCCTTAGGCCCAAATATGGTGAAGTTTCATCTATTCGGCGTTCACATGACACTAAGGGAATCGCAACATACATACCATCAAAATATCGAACACATATCAAATTCACGTGATTACTTGCAACATGATCTATCCCGTGACCTCAAGAACAAAAGTAACTACTCACAAGTAATCAACATGCTCATGATCAAAGGGGTATTAATATGCATAATGGATCTGAACATATAATCTTGCACCAAATAAACCATATAGTAATCAACTACAAGATGTAATCAACACTACTAGTCACCCCCTGGCAACAATCTATAGTTCCGGTAACAAGATTGAATACAAGGGATGAACTAGGGTTTGAGATGAGATGGTGTTGATGAAGATGTTGATGGAGATTGCCCTCCCCAAGATGGAAGAGTTTTTGGTGATGATGATGACGATGATTTCCCCCTCCGGGAGGGAAGTTCCCCCGGCAGCATCGCTCCGCCGGAGGGCAAAAGTGCTCCTGCCCAAGTTCCGCCTCGAGACGGCGGCACTATGTCCTGAAAGTCTTCTTCTTATTTTTTTCTAGGTCAAAATCACTTATCTACCAGAAGATGGGCACCAGAGGTGGGCCGAGGAGGCCACAACCCACCAGGGCGTGCCTGGGGGGCCTGGCGCACCCAGGTGGATTGTGCCCACCTAGTGGGCCCCCTTTGGTGTTTAATGGCTCCAGTATTTCTTAAATATTCCATAAAAATCCTTGTGGAGTTTCAGCTCATTTGGAGTTGTGCAGAATAGGTGGCCTGACGTAGCTTTTTCAGGTCTAGATTTTCAGCTGCCAGAATTCTCCCTCTTGGTGTGTACCTTGCAAATTATGAGAGAAAGGGCATTAAAATTACTCCAAAAAGCATTATTATGGATAAAAACATTGTAAATAACAGTAAGAAAACATGATGCAAAATGGACATATCAACTCCCCCAAGCTTAGACCTCGCTCGTCCTCAAGCGAAAACCAAAATTGAAAAACATGTCCACATGCTTTGAGAGAGAGGTGTCGATAAAAACAAAATACGGGCATAGAAGCATCATGTTGATTATTATAACAGCAACAAAATTAAACATAATACTTTTATCATAGAACTTCTATCATACACTTCCCATGAATAAGTAATAGTTCATCACACAATCGAAGTATAAAGCAAAAACTCTATTAGAAACCAACAAACTATGTTCTCAGTCAACTTTGCAACTACAATTCATCATCTTTTCAGGAAGGGTCACATGTTGGAGCCTTTAGGCAAGTCCACATACTCAACCATCATATAGTCTTCTATGATTGCTAACACTCACCGGGTACACATGAGCAAAACGTTTCAACTGGACACATAGAAAGATAGGGGCTTATAGTTTCGCCTCCCAACATACTCACCTCAAGGGTGATGTCAACAATAATAACTCATGCCATCTATATTCAACTGGACATATGTGCCTAGATCTTTCCTCACCACATGATGCTTGCCAAAGGAGAAAAATAAAAGGAATAGAAGGAAAACTTTGAATCTTTGCATAAAAGTAAAAGATAGGCCCTTCGCAGAGGGAAGCAGAGGCTGCCATGCGCTTATTTGTTTGCATGCTCAATCCCTTAATGCAAGAGAACATCACGTTGTATTTCCTCTTAAGATGACAACCTTTATTATGCAGTCTGTCGCTTTTATTCTTTGTCATCCAAGTTCATACAACGCTCAATTTTCTCTTACACTAAATGATCTCACATATTTAGAAGCAATTTTTATTGCCTTTGTTTGCACCGATGAGAACTTACTTGAGGGATATTGCTCAATCCGTAGGTAGGTATGGTGGACACTTGAAAAGTTTTGGTTTTAAGGGTTTTTGGATGCACAAGTAGTATCTCTACTTAATTAGTGCAGAATTTTTGGCTAGCAAAGATAGGGGGCAAGCACCACATGTTAAAGGATCTATGACAATATGACTTCTATGTGAATAAAAACAAACATAAACCATTACGTTGTCTTCCATGTCCAACGTCAACAATTTTGGCATATAATATTTTGATGAGGGCTCACAATCACAAAAGATTTCTAGGATAGTATATTTATATGTGAATCTTCCCTTCCTTTATTAATTCTTTCATGAGTTGCATCATTGACTAATGCTATGTTTGTCAATCTCTAATAAAATTTTCTTACTTATACTTTTCCTTATGTGGTGCTATCACCTACCATAGGATTAGTATATGATCTTATTGATTTATTTCCTTTCTTTTATTTATTTCCTTTTTGTTTTTCTTTCTTTCTTATTTCTTTTCTTTATTTGCAACATGAAAGTAAACAAATAAAAACTCAAGCTAAACTTTATTATATAACTTGCACGTGATAACAATGATAGATCACTAAGCAAACTCTCCAAGAAGAAAATATCAAACTAAACTTTATTCATCTAAGCAAAAGATTGAACTAAGATAAGTAAAAGCAAAAAGATAGCGGGGTGATACGATATCGGGGCTCCTCCCCCAAGCTTGGTGGAAGCAAAGGGGAGTGCCCATACCCGATACTCAGTTCTCCTTTGGTGGTGAAGAAGGTGATGAAGCAATCTTGTCCTTAAGGGTCAAGAGATCCTGCAGCCGATGGATGACGCTCCGGAGATAGGTGATATGCTCTTGATGCAGAATATTTTCGCGAGTGAGATACTTATTTTGTATGCGAACTATTTCAAAGACACGAAAAGCTTCAATCTCATCAGGAGTAAGGTGAGTAAGACAGGGTTTAAGGATATCTTCCTCCTCCTCAGCCAACAGTGCTTGTGTTGCCACCGGGGATGGATCTATGGTAGTTTCCTGGCCCTTGTCTCCCTTGATAGCGTCCGTGGGCTCCTCTCTCTTCGTCTCGATCTTCATCAGCCAAGCATCTTCTTCCATGGGGTTGGAGGAGCAGGAAGATATGATGCCTAGCTTCACAAATCTGACCAAAAACAGCAAGAAAAGAGAACAGAGGATTTTCTCCGTGATACGGTGATTAACAGGTTCGGGAAGTATATATAGATTTTTTTTATCTTGGAGGACAAGCATATGGAAGAAAAACGGAGTATGGGAGGTGTCCCAGGTGGGCACAACCCACCTGGGCGCGCCTGCCTGGCACGCCCTGGTGTCTTGTGCCCACCAGGGGACGCTTACTGGAAGTTTCTTTATTTACAAAATTTTAAAATATTCCAAAACTGATAAAAAATATTTTTGCAAATTTTTTGGAGTCCGCTTACTTACCGTATCATGTACCTTCTTATTTTGACGATTCTAGAGTGTTCCGGAAGGACTCTTTTATGTGTTCTTCCGATGTCAAAGTTTGGATAATATTACTCTCAACATTAATAGGCGTACCTGAAATATAATGCTTTATTCATTGTCCATTGACAACCTTCGGGTTAGTGCCTTCGAAATTATTTATTTTGATGGCTCTAGATCGGTAAACCTCCTCGATGACATATGGGCCTTCCCATTTCGAGAGGAGCTTCCCTGCAAAAAATCTAAAACAAGAGTTGTACAAAACAACATATTCTCCGACTTCAAACTCACGCTTTTGGATTCTTTTGTCATGCCATCTTTTGACTTTTTCTTTGAATAACTTTGCATTTTCATAGGCTTGGGTTCTCCATTCATCTAATGAGCTTATATCAAATAACCTCTTTTCACTAGCAAGTTTGAAATCATAGTTGAGTTCTTTAACTGCCTAGTATGCTTTATGTTCTAACTCAAGAGGCAAATGACAAGCTTTTCCATAAACCATTTTATAAGGAGACATACCCATAGGATTTTTATATGCTGTTCTATAAGCCCAAAGTGCATCATCTAATTTCTTAGACCAATTCTTCCTGGACCTATTAACAGTCTTTTGCAAAATTAATATTATTTCTCTATTGCTAAGTTCAACTTGACCACTGGACTGAGGATGGTAGGGTGATGCAATTCTATGGTTAACATCATACTTAGCAAGCATCTTACGGAAAGCACCATGAATAAAGTGTGAACCACCATCAGTCATTAAATATCTAGGGACTCCAAACCTTGGGAGAATAACTTCCTTAAGCATTTTAACAGACGTGTTGTGATCAGCACTACTGGTTGGAATAACTTCTACCCATTTAGTAACATAATCAACAACAACCAAAATGTGTGTATACCCATTAGGGGAAGGAAAAGGTCCCATGTAATCAAATCCCCAAACATTAAATGGTTCAACAGCAAGAGAATAGTTCATAGGCATTTCTTGACGCTTACCGATATTACCTATTCTTTGGCATTCATCACAAGATGAGACATACTTACGAGCATCCTTGAAGAGAGTAGGCCAATAAAATCCAGGCTGCAATACCTTAAGAGTAGTTCTATCTCCAGCATGATGCCCTCCATACGGTTCGGAGTGACATTTCCATAGAATTTGTCCCTGTTCATGCTCAGGTACACAAAGTCTAATAACACCATCTACTCCTTCTTTATAAAGATGTGGGTCATCCCAAAAGTAGTGTCTTAAATCATAGAAGAATTTTTTTATTTTGTTGGTATGTGAAGCTAGGTGGCAAATATTTAGCAACAATGTAATTAGCATAGTCAGCAAACTAAGGAGTACTATTAGCAACATTTATTGCAGCTAACTGCTCATCAGGAAAACTATCATCAATAGGTAGTGGGTCATCAAGCAAATTTTCAAGCCTAGACAAGTTATCAGCTACGGGGTTCTCAGCTCCCTTTCTATCAATGATATGCAAATCAAATTCTTGTAACAAGATAACCCAACGAATAAGCCTAGGTTTAGCATCTTTCTTTTCCATAAGATATTTAATAGCAGCATGGTCTGTGTGAACAGTTACTTTGGAATCAACAATATAAGGTCTAAACTTATCACAAGCAAACACCGCTGCTAAGAATTCTTTTTCAGTAGTAGCATAATTTCTTTGTGCACTGTCTAAAGTTTTACTAGCATAATGAATAACATTCAACTTCTTATCAACTCTTTGCCCTAGAACAACACCAAGAGCATAGTCCACTAGCATCACACATAATTTCAAAAGGCAAGTTCCAATCAGGTGGTTGGACAATAGGTGCAGAAATTAAGGCTTTCTTGAGTGTTTCAAAGGCTTCTAAACAATCATCATCAAAAACAAAAGGAACATCCTTTTGCAAAAGATTAGTGAGAAGCCTAGAAATTTTAGAGAAGTCTTTAATAAACCTCCTATAGAAACCAACATGACCTAGGAAACTACGAATACCTTTTATATCCTTAGGACATGGCATTTTCTCAATTGCATCAACCTTAGCTTGGTCCAGTTCAATACCTTTTTCAGAAATTTTATGACCCAACGCCTTCATTAACCATAAAGTGGCACTTCTCCCAATTCAAGACAAGATTTGTTTGTTCGCATCTCTGCAATACTCGATCAAGATTGATTAAACAATCGTCAAAAGACTTCCCATAAATAGAGAAGTCATCCATGAAAACCTCAACAATCTTTTCACAAAAGTCAAAGAATATAGCCATCATGCATCTTTGAAAGGTAGTAGGTGCATTACATAAACCAAAAGGCATACATCTATAAGCATATGGTCCAAAAGGACAAGTAGAAGTGGTTTTTTCTTGATCAGGTTGAGAAACAGGTATTTGTGAAAAGCCATAATATCCATCAAGGAAGCAAAAGTGTGTATGCTTAGATAATCTTTCAAGCATTTGATCAATAAAAGGCAAAGGATAATGACCTTTTCTAGTAGCTTTGTTTAATTTTCTGAAATAAATTACCATTCTATAGCCTGAAACAATTCTTTGTGGAATAAGTTCATTTTTATCATTAGGAACAATAGTTATACCTCCTTTCTTAGGGACACAATGAACAGGACTTACCCATCTACTATCAGCTATAGGATAGATTATACCTGCTTCCAGAAGTTTTAATATTTCTGTTCTTACCACCTCTTTCATCTTCGGATTTAACCGACGTTGGTGATCAACAACTGGTTTAGCATCAGGTTCCATGTTAATTTTATGCTCACATAGAGTGGGACTAATGCCTTTTAAATCATCAAGCGTATATCCAATAGCAGCTCGGTGCTTCCTTGGCACTTTCAATAATCTTTCTTCTTCATGTTCTAAAAGGTTAGCACTAATAATAACAGGATATATTTTCTTTTCATCAAGATAAGCATATTCCAGAGTGTCTGGCAATTGTTTTAATTCAAACACAGGATCACCCTTAGGTGGGGGAGGACCTCCTAGAGTTTCAATAGGCAAATTGTGTTTAAGTAGAGGACGTTGTTCAAAGAAAATATTATCTATTTCATTTCTTTCATGGATATGTAGATCATTTTCATGGTCTAGCAAGTATTGCTCTAAAGGATCAGTAGGTGGCACAGCAATAGAAGCAAGACCAATTAATTCATCCTTACTAGGCAATTCTTTTTCATGATGATTCTACTAAACTTGGAAAAATTAAACTCATGAGACTCATCACCAAAGCTAACACCCGTAGTTTGTTTTTTGCAATCTATCTTAGCATTAACTGTGTTCAAGAAAGGTCTACGAAAAATAATGGGATAGAAGTCATCTTGTGGGGAACCAAGAATAAGAAAATCAGTAGGGTATTTTACTTTCCCACACAAGACTTCAACATCTCTAATGATCCCACAAGGTGATATGGTGTCTCTATTTGCAAGTTTAATAGTAACATCTATGTCTTCTAACTCTGTAGGTGTTATATCTTCCCTAATTTCTTGATATAACTTGCAAGGAATAACACTCACACTAGCACCCATGTCACATAAACCATGATAACAGTGATCTCCTATTTTAACTGAAATGACGGGCAGGCCCACTACTGGTCTACTTTTATTCCTTTTATCGGGTTTAGCAATTCTAGCAGCTTTTGCACACAAGTAGATAACATGGCCATCCACATCTTCTTCTAAGATATCTTTAACCATAGCAATATTAGGTTCAACTCTAATTTGTTCATCAGGTTTAGGTGTTCTAACAGAGCTTTTGTTAACCATAGTCAAAACTTTAGCATGTTCCGTTATCCTAACAGGAAAAGGAGGTTTCTCAATATAGGCAGTAGGAACAACTGGATCAACATGATAGCGTATAGTTTCTTCTTTAACTGGTATCGGTTCTTTAATTTCTTCTTTAATTGGTGGGTGATATTTAAGACACTTCTCTTTAGGGAGTTCAACATGAGTAGCAAATGATTCACAAAAGAAGGCTACTATCTCAGAGTCAAGTCCATATTTAGTGCTAAATTTTTGAAAAGCATCGGTATCAATAAAATATTTAACACAATCATACTTAAGCTTCATACCTGACTCTTTACCTTTGTTGAGTTCCCAATCTTCAGAGTTGCGTTTAATTCTTTACAGAAGATCCCACTGGAATTCAATAGTTTTCTTCATAAAAGAACCAGCACAAGAAGTATCCAGCATGTTTGATCATTACGAGAAAGCCGAGCATAAATTCTGAATAATAATTTCTCTTGAGAGCTCATGATTGGGGCATGAATATAACATTGACTTAAGCCTCCACCAAGCTAGAGCGATACTTTATCCTTCATGAGGCCAAAAATTATATATATAATTCCGATCACGATGAACTAGATGCATAGGATAAAAAGTTTGGTGAAACTCCAATTTTAAACGATTCCAATTCCATGATCCAATATCATCGATAGCCTATACCATGCCAATGCTTTTCCCTTCAAATATAAAGGGAAAACCTTTTTCATAACTTCATCCCTGGGTAAACCTGCAAGCTTAAACAATCCACTAATTTGTTCTACATGTATCAAGTACATGTCAGGATGTTCGATTCCATCTCCTGCATAAGGATTAACTAGCCGTTGTTCTATCATACCCGAAGGAATTTCATGTTTAATATTTTCAGTAGGTGCAGTAGGTTGAGGGGTAGCTAATTTTGGTTCTGGACGAGGTGAAGATACCCCGAACAAACCCCTCAAAGGATTGTTTTCCATAGTAACAAGTGACAATAAATTTCAGCACACTATATAAATGTTTCCTTACCGAATTCCACTTACCAAAGGCGCTTCACTCCCCGGCAATGGCGCCAGAAAATAGCCTTGATGACCCACAAGTATAGGGGATCAATTGTAGCTCTTTTCGATAAGTAAGAGTGTCGAACCCAACGAGGAGCAGAAGGAAATGACAAGTAGTTTTCAGTAAGGTAGTGTCTGCAAGTGCTGAAATTGTAAGTAGCGAGTAGTTTGGTAGCAAGGTAATTTGTAACGAGCAAGTAACGATAATTGTAACAAGTATGCAGCAACGTAGCCCAATCCTTTTGAGGCAAAGGATAGGCCAAAACGATCTCTTATGATAAGCAAAGCGTTCTTGAGGGTACACGGGAATTTCATCCAGTCACTTTCATCATGTTGGTTTGATTTGTGTTCGCTACTTTGATAATTTGATATGTGGGTGGAGCGGTGCTTAGGTGCTGTTCTTACTTGAACAAACCTCCTACTTATGATTAACCCTCCCGCAAGCATCTGCAACTACGAGAAAAGTATTAAAAATAAATTCTAACCATAGCATTAAACTCTAGGATCCAATCGGTCCCTTATGGAATAGTGCATAAACTGGGGTTTAAGTTTCCGTCACTCTCGCAACCCACCATCTATTTACTACTCCACAATGCATTCCCTTAGGCCCAAATATGGTGAAGTTTCATCTAGTCGACGTTCACATGACACCACTAAGGGAATCACAACATACATACCATCAAAATATCGAACACATACCAAATTCACATGATTACTTGCAACATGATTTATCCCGTGACCTCAAGAACAAAAGTAACTACTCACAAATAATAAACATGCTCATGATCAGAGGGGTATTAATATGCATAATGGATCTGAACATATAATCTTGCACCAAATAAACCATATAGTAATCAACTACAAGATGTAATCAACACTACTAGTCACTCCCTAGCAACAATCTATAGTTCCGGTAACAAGATTGAATACAAGGGATGAACTAGGGTTTGAGATGAGATGGTGCTGATGAAGATGTTGATGGATATTGCCCTCCCCAAGATGGAAGAGTTGTTGGTGATGATGATGACGATGATTTCCCCCTCCGAGAGGGAAGTTCCCCCGGCAGAATCGCTCCGCCGGAGGGCAAAAGTGCTCCTGCCCAAGTTCTGCCTCGAGACGGAGGCACTACGTCCCGAAAGTCTTCTTCTTATTTTTTTTCTAGGTCAAAATCACTTATATACCATAAGATGGGCACCAGAGGTGGGCCGAGGAGGCCACAGCCCACCAGGGCGCGCCTGGGGGGCCTGGCGCGCCCAGGTGGATTGTGCCCACCTGGTGGCCCCTCTCTGGTGTTTAATGGCTCCAGTATTTCTTAAATATTCCTAAAAAATCCTCGTGGAGTTTCAGCTCATTTGGAGTTGTGCAGAATAGGTGGCCTGACGTAGCTTTTTCAGGTCCAGATTTTCAACTGCCAGAATTCTCCCTCTTGGTGTGTACCTTGCAAATTATGAGAGAAAAGGAATTACAATTACTCCAAAAAGCATTATTATGGATAAAGACATTGTAAATAACAGCAAGAAAACATGATGCAAAATGGACGTATCAATTCCCCCGAACAACCTTTGGACTTCCCACTATTAATATCTCAACACTACCCTAGCGCTACCGAACGTTAAGCGTGCGACCCTACAGGTTCGAGAATCATGCAGACATAACGGAGACTTCTCTCCGGTCAATAACCAATAGCAGGATCTGGATGCCCATATTGATTCCTACATATTCAACAAAAATCTTTATTGGTTGAACCATGATGTCAAGGATTCAGTCAATCCCGTATGCAATTCCCTTTGTCCAGCGATATGTTACTTGCCTGAGATTCGATCGTTGGTATCTCCATACCTAGTTCAATCTCGTTACCGGCAAGTCTCTTTACTCGTTCCGTAATACAAGATCCCGTGACTAAACTCATTAGGCACATGAAGCTTCTTTTGATATTGTATTGCTGAGAGGGCACAGAGATATCTCTCCATCACACGGAGTGACAAATCCCAGTCTCGATCCACACAACCTAACAGACACCTTCGAAGATACTTGTAGAGCACCTTTATGACCACCCAGTTGCGAGGTGACGCTTGATAACACACAAGGCATTCCTCCGGTATTCGGGAGTAGAATGATTTCATGGTCGAAGGAAGAGATGCTTGACATGAAGAAAGCTATAGCAAATAACTAAATTATCTGATGCTAAGCTTACGGTTGGGTCTGTCCATCACATCATTCTCCTAATGATGCGATCCCGTTATCAAATGACAACTCATGTCCATGGTTAGGAAACCTTAACCATCTTTGATCAACGAGCTAGTATAGTAGAGTCTTACTAGGGACACGGTGTTGTCTATGTATTCACACATGTACTTAAGCTTCCGATCAATACAACTCTAGCATGAATAATAAACATTTATCATGAACGGGAAATATGATAATAACCATTTTATTATTGTTGGGGAACTAGCATGCAATTTCAAAAATATTCCTACGCTCACGCAAGACCTATCTAGGAGATGCATAGCAACGAGAGGGGGAGAGTGTGTCCACGTACCCTCATAGACCGAAAGTGGAAGCCTTAGGTTAACGCGGTTGATGTATTCGAACGTCTTCATGATCCAACCGATCCAAGTACCGAACATACGACACCTCCGTGTTCAGCACACGTTCGGCTCGATGACGTTCCTCGAACTCTTGATCTAGTAGAGGGTCGAGGGAGAGTTCCGTCAGCATGAAGGCATGGTGACGATGTTGGTGATGTGATCCGCGCAGGGCTTCGCCTAAGCACTACGACGCTATGACCGGAGGAGTAAACTGTGCAGGGGGCACCACACACGGCTAAGAGAACAATTGATGTGCTATGGGGTGCCCCCTTGCCCCCATATATAAAGCAGCGGAGGAGGAGGCCGACCACAAGGGGCGCGCCAAGGAGATGGGAGTCCTACTAGGACTCCAGTCCTAGTAGGATTCGACCCCCTTTTTTCCTTCTTCCGGAGGGGGAAAGGGCGAAAGGAGAGGAGTATGAGAAAGAAAGGGGGCGCCGCCCCCTTCCCTAATCCAATTCGGCCTCCTCCCTTGTGGGGGGCGCACCAGCCCCTTGTGGGCTGGTTAGCTGCCCTCATATAGCCCATATCTTTGATGTCTACTATGCAACCTTCTTCTCGTAGACGTTGTTGGGCCTCCAAGTGCAGAGGTTTGTAGGACAGTAGCAAATTTCCCTCAAGTGGATGACCTAAGGTTTATCAATCCGTGGGAGGCGTAGGATGAAGATGGTCTCTCTCAAACAACCCTGCAACCAAATAACAAAGAGTCTCTTGTCTCCCCAACACACCCAATACAATGGTAAATTGTATAGGTGCACTAGTTCGGTGAAGAGATGGTGATACAAGTGCAATATGGATGCTAGATATAGGTTTTTGTAATCTGAAATTACAAAAACAGCAAGGTAACTAATGATAAAAGTGAGCGTAAACGGTATTGCAGTGCTAGGAAACAAGGCCTAGGGTTCATACTTTCACTAGTGCAAGTTCTCTCAACAATAATAACATAATTGGATCATATAACTATCCCTCGACATGCAACAAAGAGTCACTCCAAAGTCACTAATAGAGGAGAACAAACGAAGAGATTATGGTAGGGTACGAAACCACCTCAAAGTTATCCTTTCGGATCGATCTATTCAAGAGTTCGTAGTAAAATAACATGAAGCTATTCTTTCCGTTCAATCGATCATAGAGTTCGTACAAGAATAACACCTTAAGACACAAATCAACCAAAACCCTAATGTCACCTAGATACTCCAATGTCACCTCAAGTATCCGTGGGTATGATTATACGATATGCATCACACAATCTCAGATTCATCTATTCAAACCAACACAAAGTACTTCAAAGAGTGCCCAAAAGTTTCTACCGGGGAGTCAAGATGAAAACATGTGCCAACCCCTATGCATAAGTTCATGAGGTCATGGAACCCGCAAGTTGATCACCAAAACATACATCAAGTGAATCACGTGATATCCCATTGTCACCATAGATAAGCACATGCAAGACATACATCAAGTGTTCTCAAATCCTTAAAGACTCAATCCGATAAGATAACTCCAAAGGGAAAACTCAATCCATTACAAGAGAGTAGAGGGGGAGAAACATCATAAGATCCAACTATAATAACAAAGCTCGCGATACATCAAGATCGTACCACCTCAAGAACACGAGAGAGGGAGAGGGAGAGAGAGAGGGAGAGAGAGACAGAGAGAGAGAGAGAGATCAAACACATAGCTACTGGTACATACCCTCAGCCCCGAGGGTGAACTACTCCCTCCTTGTCATGGAGATCGCCGGGATGATGAAGATGGCCACCGGTGATGGATCCCCCCTCCGGCAGGGTGCCGGAACAGGGTCCCGATTGGTTTTTGGTGGCTACAGAGGCTTGCGGTGGCGGAACTCCCGATCTATTCTGTTCCCGATGTTTTTAGGGTATATGGATATATATATAGGCGAAAGAAGTCAGTCAGGGGAGCCACGAGGGGCCCACGAGGGTGGGTGGCGCGCCGAGGAGGGCAGGCGCGCCTCCCTGCCTCGTGGCCACCTCGAAGCTTCCTTGACTTCAACTCCAAGTCTCCTGGATCATGTTCGTTCCAAAAATCATGCTCCCGAAGGTTTCATTCCATTTGGACTTCGTTTGATATTCCTTTTCTGCAAAACAGTGAAACAAGGGAAAAAATAGAAACTGACACTGGGCTCTGGGTTGATAGGTTAGTTCCAAAATAATATAAAAGTGTTCAATAAAGCCCATAAACATTCAAAACAGATAATATAATAGCATGAATACTTCGTAAATTATAGATATGTGGGAGACGTATCAGCATCCCCAAGCTTAATTCCTGCTCGTCCTCGAGTAGGTAAATGATAAAAGAAATAATTTATGAACTGTGAATGCTAGCAGGTGCACAAGTTTGATCAATGATAATTTCAATCACCTTTTCTAGCATCCTTATATATCATAACAATAGCTCATCTCATAAAGCTTCTCATGATCAAGTAACAAGCTATTCACATGTTAAAGTATAGATCATAAACTTTCTTGAAAACTGACAAACCGTGTTATCAGTCATCAAACAATTACAATTCATCTTATTTTCAGGAAGAGTCTATGTCAGAGTTTTGATTTAGCAAACTCCACATACTCAACTATCATTTAGTCTTTCACAATTGCTAACACTCACGCAATATTTATGGGTTCAAAGTTTTAACCAGACACAGAGAAAAATAGGGGCTTATAGATTCACCTCCCAACCTTTTACCTCAAGGGTAATGTCAACAATAATAGTTCATGATGCATTACATCCAATTATATATATATATATATATATATATATATATATATATATATATATATATATATATATATATATATATATATATATATATATATATATATATACACCCAGGGTGAAGAATAAATTATTCCTCGCCCTGGTCAACCGACCCAGCCAAAGTATCATTGCTCCTGATCCCACCGCACCCCATCCTGGCTCCTCTATCGTAACCTTTTGTCCCTGTTAGAGGTAATTTTACATCGATGTTACAGCGCCCACGCCTCTGAATGTCACACGTCGTGGGATGGATGGAGTAGAGAAAAAAGTGGTCCAGGGATTACAAGCCAGCCACATCCCAGTTTTATTCTGGTTAGATAATGAGAGCGGTTCTAGCGGCGGCGACTGGGCTCGACTCTGTGATGGTCAACGCCTCAACGGGGCAGCCGGGACGCCGTGGTGAGCGGCGGCTGGCCTCGGTCACTGTGGTGGATGGTCGGAAGCATAGTTTGCGGAGGCGGCGCTATTGTGGCAGTGGCGGTCACCTCGGATCCTCCATGGCTGGCTCGACTCCCGTGACTTCCTCTCCCTCGGCTCGTACGGTTCCCGTTCCTTCCATCCCCCAACTCTCTTTTTTCCATTGTCTTTGATTCCTCCCCGTGAATGCCCATTGTGGAGGAGGCCGCCACGCCAAGAGCTCAAGGACTGACATCGGATTGATTCGGGGGTGGAGAAACTGGTGCATTGGCCTCGCGGTTCGGCCGTGTACGGTCTAGCGGCAGACGACATCGTCGTAGCGGTATGACGCCGGGCGGCTGGGGGACCATTTGGAGCTGAAGCGGTGGGTTAGAGGAGTGCCAGATTGGATAGGATACATGGCCTTCACTTTTGCAACATGGATTTGTTAGTGTTCGTAACTTTCCCAATTTTCTGATGTTGATTTCGAAGATCTGGAGAGTTGGATCTAAACTAAAGAATTATTTACCTGGCCTAATAACTTCCCCGCTGCAGGGTGTGGCTCTGTTACAGACTACTAGCTCATACCTTAAATACAAGTATGTTGATCAAATCTTGTTTTAACTTTATCCGCCTCATTCTTTGTTTGGGCACCTCTCGATATAGATTCATCTATGTGTTTGATTGTTGTATTCACAGAAACAATTGTGTACGAGAGATTAATTTATGCGTCGTTTGAAATTGAATTTTATGGCTAGTAAGAAAATGCATTTTTTAGTACTTATCAGTGCAAGTAGTTGTTTGTTTTTCTGTTCTTAGTAAGTTTATACAAAATTTTGAGTTACAATTTACAATCAGTGTTCTTCGGCAGGTACGGCAGGTATATAGCATGTAATTAGCCAATACTTCTGGGTGGGCAAGCTCACTGCACAGTTGAACTTGTAGCAACCTTGATATGTATTAGTAGCACTATTTGTGCTGATACACCAACTTTCCTTCGTTGAAGGGTATGCTCTTTCCTATTTTTCTTAAATTTCATTTGACCACATCTTAATTGGCCATGCTATTATAAAAACATAGCTTTATTTCAGTTTGTTGAGATTTATCTAGAAACAACTTGGCCTATAGTTGCGTGGGTTATTATCAAGTTTTTTACTCATTTTTAACTAGTAGTTATGTTATAGAAGTTTGTCAGAAGATAGGAGCTATCCAGCTTTGTTGGGCAACTTTTTAAGATTGACGTTGATGTTCTAACCTCCGTATTACACTATGTTTTCTTCTCAGATCATAGATCAATTGGGAGCTTTTCTCCCCTGCCAAAGTAACTACTATAGATTTATAGACACATATGCTTCCCCTATGATGAATGTCTGTTGAACGAAAAATGCATTCATCTTGTGTGTAGTTTTTGGGACCAACGAATTATTTGGACATATGTGCACTTGAAAGGAATGGATGCATATATGCTGGTACTGAAAAAGGGTACGTTGTACTAATTTTGTCCAACATGCATGCAAATCTTTCAGACTATATTTTCCAGTCATGTTTTTTAAATTAATTTTCTCTAGCATAAACCCAACTTTCTATGTTTATGTGTTTCAGCCGTAATAGTTTACTAGGTATGAATCATCGGTTAATCCATCTCGGTGTTCTCTTAACAAAGGATTGCATGCTATTGAGCTTGGCTCAACTACCGATGGAACATATATTCCTTTCTTTTTTCCCAATGGTGGTTGATTTGCTTCTTCCATGGAGGCATGTGATTTGCTAATTGTCTATTAGCCAGTTAGAGAAGTAGTGGCAATCAATGTATATTTCAATTCTTGTATCTTATCTAGATAGCTTCAGACATACTTAGCTCTCTTGTGTTTCAAGAAAATGAATGTTGCTACTCAAAAGAAGTGATGGACTAGGTACTAAGTACGTATTACCCGATTTTACTATATTGCGAGTTACATAGCATATTTTTCTTGTGCCTGGTCGATCGCTTGCTTCTCTACACGCATATGCTTGTACTGGCAGTGATTTTTTTCAGGCACATTCTTGAGCAGGCTGGTTGGTTTGATTTGGTGTTGTGTTGTGTGCTTGATTTCTCCATTTGCTGGTCAGGATTGGACAAGGTGTAAATACCCGTTACCGCTAGAAAGATCCAAGGGTTGTTGATATACTTTTTTTAGGTCATATGGTTGGTTGTTTTATCCTTTTGAATGATTACAGGTTAAGAAACATACTAGCATCCCCTGCCAAAAAGAAAAGAAAAAGAATACTCGCATAGAAGGCAGAAGTCGGACATGCCTCAGTTCTGAAGATTATGAAGCTCTAGATAGAAGTATTGTGAGCAAACAATGAAGTCATGTACATCAAACTGCAACTTTGAAAGATAGTTACCGTGGATGCTTCAGAGCACATGTGAACTCCAAAATCTATGGTGTCAATGTTGTGAAGATATTGGAATGTTTCATGTTTGGGACTTTCAGAACTTATGATATGACGGTGTGGAAAATTTCCAGAGATATTTAGGAAACCTAGTTATTTGATTCTGCTGTTACAAAATAACCTTGAGAGAATCCCCATAGTTTGCAAATAATCGTGGAGTTCTCACTGCAACAAAGAGAGGACCTACACCTGCAATGCCCGCGTGACAGCAAAGTGGCTAATCTTGTTTCTTGTGTAAAGCAAACTCTGTAGAGCTTCATGTTGTGAGAATAGTTCCAAGTTGGCCGTGTGATTTGGTTTACATTTTTGGTTGCGTGCCGGTGTACAAAATAAAAGATGGCATTATGAAGTATTTTACATTGAATTCATGGACCGTGCATTGGTGGCATTTTCTGTACGTTGAACATCATTATTTCACATCGCTCCCAAACTTGTAACGTTCTTTCGTCAGCTTCAAATTTCCTACGTTCGTGTTTGTAAAATTAGTGTGTGTTGTATCCATGCACATGCTAAGCTGGCGGCGCTCTCTACGGATCAGCTGGCCGAGTGACACGGTGGACGACGACTACCCGGAGAAGCATATCCTGCCACCGGCCGAGCGACGGGCTGGACTATGGCAACCTGGAGAAGCATCTTGCCTCTCTCTTCGTACTGCACTCTATCATCATTTCTTCGGAGTTGACTGGGAGATTTTTTTGTTAAAAGAAGTTGACAGAGGATAGAGGAAGATGCGGTAGAGATCTTATAGACAGTGGTAATTTGAGTAGTCTACCCACAGTAAAATTACGTTGCACTCAAAACAAAGCAAAACCGGATGGGTTGCTCGCATGCACGATATGTAACTTACCTCCATGCATCTTGTAAAATTACCTTCAATGCCTTTTTACTTATGGTAATTTTAGCCAGACATGCTCCTTCCTCCACAATGTAATTTTACCTTACAGTGTGCCATGTGTGGCTGTAGATGCATGGGTAGGCTGGGGAGCGCGACCCATGGGATTGACTATTCGTCACCCTGGGTGAGGAATAGTTATTCTTCATCCCCCTCTATTTTACCATCAATACATCGTAATTTTACGTCCCGTAAGTTTTGTCTTATTTTCAACATAAAAAGAGACCGTAAGAAAATATACAATCGTCGTAAAAAATATTTTATGTTATGTAAATTTACAAATGTAAAAACATAGTGTAAAATACACATAAACTGCAAATTTGTTATTTAATGACCTATATTTTGATTTTCTGATGCGAAATTTTACATAGTGAATCAATATGAATGTAAGTATTTGAATTTTAAACGTAATTTAATTATGAAATGATCGTAAGATTACCTCGGGTGAAGAATAACTTATTCTGCATCCTGGGTGATGAATAGCATCACTATATATATATATATATATATATATATATATATATATATATATATATATATATATATATATATATATAATCTTTCCAACACAATGTGCTTGCCAAAGGATAAAATGTAAAAAGGAAAGGTGAAGATCACCATGACTCTTGCAAAAGAATAAAAGATAGGCCCGTCGCAGAGGGAAGCAGAGGTTGCCATGCGCTTTTATAGTTGGATGCACAAAATCTTAATGCGAAAGAATGTCACTTTATATTGCCACTTGTGATAGGGACCTTTATTATGCAGTCCATTGCTTTTATTGCTTACATATCACAAGATCGTATAAAGCTTATTTTCTCCACACTAAAATATCATACATATTTAGAGAGTAATTTTTATTGCATGCGCTGATGACAACTTACTTGAAGGATCTTACTCAATCCATAGGTAGGTATGGTGGACTCTCATGGCAATACTGGTTTAAGGGATGTTTGGAAGCACAAGTAGTATCTCTACTTGGTTCAAAGAGTTTGGCTAGCATGAGGGGGAAAGGCAAACTCAGCATGTTGAATGATCCATGACAATATACTTTATTTCGGATTTAAGAAAACATAACCCATTACGTTGTCTTCCTTGTCCAACATCAACCTTTTAGCATGTCATATTTTAATGAGTGCTCGCAATTACAAAAGATGTCCAAGATAGTATATTTATATGTGAAATCTCTCTTCCTTCAATATTCTTTCATGAATTGTTTAAGTGACCAATACAATGTTTGCTAACCTTCAATAAATTTACCACCTCTACTTCTTATATGTGAAGTCATTACTCCCCATGGGATAAGCATATTAAACATATATAATTTCAGATTTATGATATTCAAATCATTCAACTATTTACTCATAGGATATAAGTGACGCACACGAGTAAATGACAAACTACTCCAAAAAGATATAAGTGAAGATCAATGAGTAGTTAAATAATTATGTAGCTATGTGAAGACTCTCCCATTTGATAATTTCAGGTCTTGATATTTTATTCAAACATCAAGAAAAACAAAATAAAATGACATTCTAAGAATAGCAAACATCACGTGAAGAAGCAAAAACTTAGGATCAAACGATACTAACCGATAGTTGTCGAAGAAGAAAGGTGGGATGCCAACCGGGGCATCCCCAAGCTTAGACGCTTGAGACTTCTTGAAATATTATCTTGGGATGCCTTGGGCATCCCCAAGCTTGAGCTTTTGTGTCTCCTTAATTTCTCTCATATCACGGTCTCCCTAAATTTCAAAAGCTTCATCCACACAAAACTCAACAAGGACTCGTGAGATAAGTTAGTATAAACCAATGCAAAAACCTTATCATACTCTACTGTAGAAAATCACTAAAATTATTAAATGCCTCTGTATATTTAATAGTCCTATCCTCAAATAGAATCATTAAAGAAGCAAACATATGCAAACAGTGCAAACATAACAGCAATCTCCCTAACCAGGACAGTCTGTGGTAATCTGTATCAAACTTATATTTATGGAACTCCAAAAATTCTGAAATAAATTGGTGGACCTGAGTAATTTATCTATTAATCATCTGCAAAAAGAATCAGCTAAATAGCACTCTCCAGTAAAAAGTTGTAGCTAATATCGTGAGCGCTAAAGTTTCTGTTTTTTACAGCAAGATCAAAAAGACTTCACCCAAGTCTTCCCAAAGGTTCTACTTGGCAATTTATTGAAAAAAAAGCTATAAAACATGATTACTACAGTAGCTTAATCATGTGAACACACAAAAACAGTAGGGGTAAATATTGGGTTGTCTCCCAACAAGCGCTTTTCTTTAATGCCCTTCTAGCTAGGCATGATGATTTCAATGATGCTCGTATAAAAGATAAGAATTGAAACGCAAAGAGAGCATCATGAAGAATATTACTGGCACATTTAAGTCTAACCCACTTCCTATGCATAGGGATTTTCTGATCAAACAATTTATGGGAACAATAATCAACTAGCATAGGAAGGCAAAACAAGCATAATTTTAAAACTTTAAGCACATAGAGAGGAAACTTGATATTGTTGTAATTCCTACAAGCATATATTCCTCCCTCATAATAATTTTCAGTAGCATCATGAATGAATTCAACAATATAACTATCACATAAAGCATTCTTTTCATGATCCCTGAGCATATAAATTTTATTACTCTCCACATAAGCGAATTTCTTCTCATGAATAATAGTGGAAGCAAACTCAACAAAATAATTATCATGCAAGGCATAATCCAATTGAAAACTAAAATCATGATAACAAGTTTCATGGTTATCATTATTCTTAATAGCATACAAGTCATCACAATAATCATCATAGATAGCAACTTTGTTATCATAATCAATTGGAACCTCTTCCGAAATAGTGGATTCATCACTAAATAAAGTCATGACCTCTCCAAATCCACTTTCATCAATATAATCATCATAAATAGGAGGCATGCTTTCATCATAATAAATTTGCTCATCAAAACTTGGGGGGGAAATATCATCTTCATCAAACATAGCTTCCCCAAGCTTGTGGCTTTGCATATCATTAGCATCATGGATATTCATAGAATTCATACTAACAACATTGCAATCATGCTCATCATTCACATATTTTATGCCAAGCATTCTATGTAATTCTTATTCTAGTACTTGAGCACAATTTTCCTTACCATCATTTTCACGAAAGATATTAAAAAGATGAAGCGTATGAGGCAAACTCAGTTCCATTTTTTTTGTAGTTTTCTTTTATAGACTAAACTATTGATAAAACAAGAAACTAAAAGACTCGATTGCAAGATCTAAAGATATATCTTCAAGCACTCACCTCCCCGGCAATGGCCCCAGAAAAGAGCTTGATGTCTACTACGCAGCCTTCTTCTTGTAGACGTTGTTGGGCCTCCAAGTGCAGAGGTTTGTAGGACAGTAGCAAATTTCCTCAAGTGGATGACCTAAGGTTTATCAATCCATGGGAGGCGTAGGATGAAGATGGTCTCTCTCAAACAACCCTGCAACCAAATAACAAAGAGTCTCTTGTGTCCCCAACACACCCAATACAATGGTAAATTGTATAGGTGCGCTAGTTCGGCGAAGAGATGGTGATACAAGTGCAATATGGATGGTAGATATAGGTTTTTGTAATATGAAATTACAAAAACAGCAAGGTAACTAATGATAAAAGTGACCGTAAACGGTATTGCAATGCTAGGAAACAAGGCCTAGGGTTCATACTTTCACTAGTGCAAGTTATCTCAACAATAATAACATAATTGGATCATATAACTATTCCTCGACATGCAACAAAGAGTCACTCCAAAGTCCTAATAGAGGAGAACAAACGAAGAGATTATGGTAGGGTACGAAACCACCTCAAAGTTATCCTTTCTGGTCGATCTATTCAAGAGTCCGTAGTAAAATAACATGAAGCTATTATTTCCGTTCAATCTATCATAGAGTTCGTACAAGAATAACACCTTAAGACACAAATCAACCAAAACCCTAATGTCACCTAGATACTCCAATGTCACCTCAAGTATCCGTGGGTATGATTATACGATATGCATCACACAATCTCAGATTCATCTATTCAAACCAACACAAAGTACTTCAAATAGTGCCCCAAAGTTTCTACCGGAGAGTCAAGACGAAAACGTGTGCCAACCCCTATGCATAAGTTCACGAGGTCACGGAACCCGCAAGTTGATCACCAAAACATACATCAAGTGAATCACGTGATATCCCATTGTCACCAAAGATAAGCACATGCAAGACATACATCAAGTGTTCTCAAATCCTTAAAGACTCAATCCGATAAGATAACTTCAAATGGAAAACTCAATCCATTACAAGAGAGTAGAGGGGGAGAAACATCATAAGATCCAACTATAATAGCAAAGCTCGCGATACATCAAGATTGTACCACCTCAAGAACACGAGAGAGAGAGATCAAACACATAGGTACTGGTACATACCCTCAGCCCCGAGGGTGAACTACTCCCTCCTCGTCATGGAGATCGCCTGGATGATGAAGATGGCCACCGGTGATGGATCCCCCCTCCGGCAGGGTGCTGGAACAGGGCCCCGATTGGTTATTGGTGGCTATAGAGGCTTGCAGCGGCGGAACTCCCGATCTATTCTGTTCCCCGATTTTGTTAGGGTATATGGATATATATAGGTGAAAGAAGTCAGTCAGGGGAGCCACGAGGGGCCCATGAGGGTGGGGGCGTGCCCAGGGGGTAGGCGCGCCTCCCTGCTTCGTGGCCACTTTGAAGCTTCCTTGACTTCAACTTCAAGTCTCCTGGATCACATTCGTTTTAAAAATCATGCTCCCGAAGGTTTCATTCCGTTTGGACTTCATTTGATATTCCTTTCTGCGAAACACTGAAACAAGGGGAAAAACATAAACTGGCACTGGGCTCTGGGTTAATAGGTTAGTCCCAAAAATAATATAAAAGTGTTTAATAAAGCCCATAAACATCCAAACAGATAATATAATAGCATGAATACTTCATAAATTATAGATACGTTGGAGACGTACCAATCTTCCACCGGGTGTTCTGGTAACCCCTCCAGTACTCCGGTATGTACCCGAGACACTCCGGAACCCTTCCGGTGTTCGAATACTACCATTGTGGGGACCCCGACTCATAAGTCGTGATCACCGAATGCACGTGTACAGTGATCCCAGAGATCAATGCTCACTGAACACACAGAAGCTGAATAACAAGAGTCTTACATCCATACATACCGTCTTACATAAATTATGACCATTATGGTCAAGTCTTACATAGATAAAGCCTTAAGGGTTGAACATCAAATGAAACACAAGCAGCGGAAATCTTCGTCGATAAGTAGAACCCATGCCATCTGCCTTAACCCTACAGTCATTCTGACTGGGAAACGTCCTAGTTCGCATGTTCGTCTCCAAAGAATTCTTCTTCAAACTCCTATTCTTCCATGCCTGGCCAACTAAATAACCAGTGGCAAGCCAATGAGTACTTTGAATGTACTCGCAAGCAACCCATGTTGGTTCAAGGTACAATAATGCATGACATAGGTAAATTTTTACGGAAAGCTAGTTTTAAGTGCAATGATATGTTCAACAACTTGTAAGACATGCATCAGGAGAATTCAAGTAACCATGAGGACAGGTTACAGATATCAACATAAATAGAGTGGGCACCAACCCAACTCAATCATGTCAAGTCCTTGACTTGACCCAAATAGTTCTTCCCACTATCCAACACACACTGGTTTGTAAATACGTGGACGTAGTTTAAGCAGCACCGCCCAACTGTCTTTGACCGTGGACACGGCTATTCGAATAGTTTTACACTCTGCAGAGGTTGCACACTTTACCCACAAGATCCGGGGAACTTCCGTGTCGACCACGACCCGCGGTACCTCAAGTACCCGGGGTAAGCACCCGATCACTATCTTTCCCTAGACGACACTAACATGGAGTCCACTCGTTGTTCCGTATCCTCATGATGAACATCATGCGAGACTCACTCGAGATCGTAACATCCGAGAGGGGACACAACGGTGTATCCGGTGCCCTGTGAAAACAGTCATGGCCGCCCTACCTGGCACGACCCCGTCCCGAGAGAGAGCACCAACTCTCCCCCGTCACTAGTAATGCAGGCTCCAAGCTAGTATCGACCTAGGTAATCAATAATGCCCTTTCCCATATAAGGGTAGAGTGGTTGCGCATGTAAGGTTGGGACAGTCGACAAATCTTAAATCTAATCCGTTTTCGAAAACAACACACTCACTTGCCTTGGTACACCACTTCGTCATCAAGTGGTTACCCATCTCATTGTCTCCCTCGGGCATAAGTGGCACCCGACGGGGTTTTCTAAAAGTCTTTGAAAACACTTTGACTCCATCACCATGCATATACTTGTCCCTCTTTGCGTAGCAACTACTTTGGCATCCTATCTACTCCCACCGGCATAACCCTCATAAGAAGGTAGGGTCATGCATAATGCAGGTACCAACGAGGAAGTAACGAAGGCAACCCACCAAAGTGGTTACCATCACATCATGATTTCGAAGCAACACTAATAAAGTGCTATATGACATGCATAAAAAGGGGTTTCATAGACATGGTCAAAGGGCTGCTTGCCTGGCTCAGCAAAGTCTTTTGGGTCTTCAAAGTCTTCTGGTCCAACTCCTTCGTCAGCAACGCAATCTATCGTTGCAAAATAATAACGAGAAAATAAGGCAATAATAAAACAGAAAAACCAAAGTGCTCAGAAAAATGTCAACTCATTTTTGTAAAATACTAGGTTGAAAACTAAGAAGGGGAAAATTCCTAGTTTTGGATTTGAAGTCATATAAGAGGGGATATGGATTTCCAAACAGAGATTAAACTGCTCAAATTTGAATTTAAATTTGAACAATACATAAAAGTTGGTTGGATTTGGATGAAAGTTGCACCATTAAATAGGTGGGATTTTTACAAGATTTTAGGAACTGGAATTGTTGCATTTGGATTATTATTTGATCCTGTGGAATTTTTGGAATAGTGACGGAAAAAGAAAAAGAAAAAGGGCACTGTGCCTGCTGGGCCAGAACAGCTGCGGGGCAGCAGGCACAGCCAGCGAGCCGGCCCAGCCGAGCCAGCGCACAGCGCGCGCGCCCGCCCACCCATTTTAAACCTGACGGCCGGGGCCCGCAGGTCAGGGAGAGAGAGGGGCGCGGGAACGGGGGAGAGGATGACAGGCGGGGCCCACCTGTCATCACTAACCCGTGGACAGGGGGGTCGCGGTGCTCATCGGCGACGATGCAGGCCACGGCGAGCTCCGGCGAGTGCGGGGATGGCTTCAGGAGGTTTCCGCGCGTCGGTGGGTGGTGGACTTGGCCGGCGGGGGTGCCTGGTTCGCCGACGACGAGGAGCTTCGGGAGGCGGTGGCTCCGGCCGTTTCCGGCAGCTACAGAGAGGGGAAACAAGGGGGAAAAGGTCAGGGGGCTGCAGGGGTTCCAGATCGAGGCAGAGGAGGAGCGGGGGAGGCTTATACCTCGCGAACTCCGGCGAGCCGAAACGGCGGAGCTCTAGCTCGATCTCGAGCTCGGGCGGCTCTGGAGAGGAACTGGGGGTGCAGGGGGAGGGTTTGGTGGTGCAGAGAGCGAGTGGTGAGGAGAGAAGGGCTCGGGGAGGCCTTTATATAGGCGAACGGAGAGGTCCAGCAGACCCGTGCGCCGGCGAGCTCGCGCTCGTCGCTGCAGGGCTCGGGGAGAGCAGGCGTGGTGTCTGGGGTGTTCCTGGACGTCGACCACGTCAGGTGAGATAGAGAGAGGAAGTGGGAAGAGGTCAGGGGTGCGCGCGTGCGAGCCGCTCCATTGGCGCGCTCGGGCGGCCTCTGTTCGCTAGCGCGGAGGCGCGGGGAGGAGGAGAGAGAAGGGAGCCGACCGCGTAGCGTGCTGCGGACGCCGAGGCGCATCAGCAGGCGTGCGGGGGAGGCCCGAGGTCGTCGAGTCGTTGGGCAGAGAGCGGCTACAGTGCGGGAGCGCACTGTAGCGCGCTCCAGAGTGTGCAAATGGCCGGCATGCCATTTTTTTGGCAAAGTGGGCATGGCCAAGCATGTCTGGTAGCCCTAGGGAGGAGTAAAGAAGAGGGGAGGGGCATTGGAGAGCCAGTAGAAGAGAAGAGAGGGTGAGGGAGAGAGAGAAAGTGGTTGTCCAGAGAGGAAGAGAGAGACTTTACCCCTCCAATAAGTGAGCTGTGGGCTTGCCATTGTTACTAGAGGTGAAAGGGGGTTAGGAGGAGCTGTGGTAAAGAGTTGAGCTCAAGGAGATTAGTGGAAGGGGTCAAAATGGTGTTTTTGGAAAAATGGCAGAAGGTGTTTGTTGTTGGTTTGGGCAAGAAAATGAACTCCAATTGCCATGATACTCCACAGGGTGAAATTTCATATAATTAGGGCCTTCCACCAATTTGGAGTTTATTTGAGCAAAGTTGCCAATGCAACTTTTGTAAACCCTAGAAATTAGCAGAAATGGACTTGTGTAGATCTAGTTGAGCAAATCACTTCTCCTGGATGCACCACTTGGTGTAGTGGACTCATTTGGTCATGTGAACATGCTCACAAAAGTTGGGGTCAAGGAGAGAAAGTTGGTAGTACAAACTTGTTCAAATATGGTTCTAGTCAGAGAGAGTTTTGGGGCATTTTGGTGAACCAAAATGACTTTGATTGACATGAGGCTTTGCAAGGTGATCACAATATGCATTTGTGACTTGCTGGATTTTCCTTGGATTTTTATGAAAATATTTCCTGTAGAAATATTTCAAATCCTTGAAATGGGCAGAAATGGTTTTGGGAGGTTTTGTCCAATATTTTTATCATAACCATGTGTTGAAACTCATATATATGGAAACTATATGTCCATTGAGTCTCCCTAATTTTTCTCAAATATTTTTAAAGCTTGTAAATAATTTTAACCTATTTAAGACCATTTCTGGCCTTAAGAAAAATCCTTTAAATAAAATAGGAAAATACTTTCAAAATTATTTTTTTGTGGTTTCTGGGTATCCTATATCTAATAGGTGTCAAATATATCTTTGGAAATTTTTTTACTGCCCTTAATTAAGTATTTGCAGTGCAAACCTCAATCCAGGGGTTTTTAGAATACTAATTTTTGAAAATACTTTTTGGCCAAATTATTTTTGTAAGAAAATACTATATTGCTCTATACACATGGCATGATCATTGGGCAGAAGTTTGGGACAAGGAGATGAAGTATAGAAGGTGGAGTAGTTGACTATGAAGAGCACTTGAAAAACCACACAGAGAAAACCAACTTCAAAGTAAAAGCCAAATAATGCAAAAGTTTTTGTTGGTCCAAATTTTCATGCTTTGTTAATGCAAATAACATGTTACAAAATGCAGGGTGTGACAACCTTCCAATATATAAATCTTACCTCTCGACCATTTTGAGATTCCTCGTCATGTCTGTGATCTCATCCGGGACTCTGAACAAACTTCGGTCACCAAAACACATAACTCATAATACAAATCATCATCGAACGTTAGGTGTGCGGACCCTACGGGTTCGAGAACTATGTAGACATGACCGAGACACATCTCCGGTCAATAACCAATAGCGGAACCTGGATGCTCATATTGGTTCCTACATATTCTACGAAGATCTTTATCGGTCAAACCGCATAACAACATACGTCATTCCCTTTGTCATCGGTATGTTACTTGCCCGAGATTCGATCGTCGGTATCCTCATACCTAGTTCAATCTCGTTACCGGCAAGTCTCTTTACTCGTTCCATAATGCATCATCCCGCAACTAATGCATTAGTCACATTGCTTGCAAGGCTTATAGTGATGTGCATTACGAGAGGTCCCAGAGATACCTCTCCGATACTCGGAGTGACAAATCCTAATCTCAATCTATGCCAACCCAACAAACACCTTCGGAGACACCTGTAGAGCATATTTATAATCACCCAGTTATGTTGTGACATTTGATAGCACACAAGGTGTTCCTCCGGTATTTGGGAGTTGCATAATCTCATAGTCAAAGGAATATGTATAAGTCATGAAGAAAGCAATAGCAATAAAACTGAACGATCAACATGCTAGGCTAACGGATGGGTCTTGTCCGTCACATCATTCTCCTAATGATGTGATCCCGTTCATCAAATGACAACACATGTCTATGGTCAGGAAACTTAACCATCTTTGATTAATGAGCTAGTCAAGTAGAGGCATACTAGGGACACTTTGTTTTGTCTATGTATTCACACATGTATCAAGTTTCTGGTTAATACAATTCTAGCATGAATAATAAACATTTATCATGATATAAGGAAATATAAATAACATCTTTATTATTGCCTCTAGGGCATATTTCCTTCAGTCTCCCACTTGCACTAGAGTCATTAATCTAGTTCACATCGCCATGTGATTTAACACCAATTGTTCACATCATCATGTGATTTAACACTCTATAGTTCACATCGCCATGTGACCAATACCCAAAGGGTTTACTAGAGTCAATAATCTAGTTCACATCGCCATGTGATTAACACCCAAAGAGTACTAAGGTGTGATCATGTTTTGCTTGTGAGAGAAGTTTAGTCAACGGGTCTGCCACATTCAGATCCGTATGTATTTTGCAAATTTCTATGTCTACAATGCTCTGCACGGAGCTACTCTAGCTAATTTCTCCCACTTTCAATATGTATCTAGATTGAGACTTAGAGTCATCCGGATCAGTGTCAAAGCTTGCATCGACGTAACCCTTTACGACGAACTTTTTGTCACCGCCATAACCGAGAAACATATACTTATTCCACTAAGCATAATTTTGACCGTTGTCCAGTGATCCACTCCTGGATCACTATTGTACCCTCTTGCCAAACTCATGGTGAGGTACACAATAGGTTTGGTACACAGCATAGCATACTTTATAGAACCTATGACTGAGGCATAGGGAATGACTTTTCATTCTCTTTCTATTTTCTGTCGTGGTCGGGCTTTGAGTCTTTACTCGACTTCACACCTTGCAACACAGACAAGAACTCCTTCTTTGACTGTTCCATTTTGAACTACTTCAAAATCTTGTCAATGTATGTACTCATTGAAAAAACTTATCAAGTGTCTTGATCTATCTCTATAGATTTTGATGCTCAATATGTAAGCAGCTTCACCGAGGTCTTTCTTTGAAAAACTCCTTTCAAACACTCCTTTATGCTTACCAGAAAATTCTACATCATTGCCGATCAACAATATGTCATTCACATATACTTATCAGAAAGGTTGTAGTGCTCCCACCCACTTTCTTGTAAATATAGGCTTCACCGCAATTATGTATAAAATTATATGCTTTGATCAACTCATCAAAGCGTATATTCCAACTCCGAGATGCTTGCACCAGTCCATAGATGGATCGCTGGAGCTTGTGCATTTTGTTAGCACTTTTAGGATTGACAAAACCTTCTTGTTGCATCATATACAACTCTTCTTTAAGAAATCGATTAAGGAATGAAGTTTTGACATCCATTTGCCAGATTTCATAAAATGTGGCAATTGCTAACATGATTCGGACAGACTTAAGCATCGCTACGAGTGAGAAAATCTCATAGTAGTCAACACCTTGAACTTGTTGAAAACCTTTTGTGATAAGTCGAGCTTTGTAGATAGTAATAATACCATCAGCGTCCGTCTTCCTCTTGAAGATCCATTTATTCCCTATGTCTCGCTGATCATCGGGCAAGTCAACCAAAGTCCACACTTTGTTCTCATATATGGATCCCATCTCAGATTTCATGGCCTCAAGCCATTTTGCGGAATCTGGGCTCATCATTGCTTCCTCATAGTTAGTAGGTTCGTCACGGTCTAGTAACATGACTTCCAGAACAGGATTACCGTACCACTCTGGTGCGGAACATACTCTGGTTGAACTACGAGGTTTGGTAGTAACTTGATCCGAAGTTTCATGATAATCATCATTAACTTCCTCACTAATTGGTGTAGGCATCACTGGAACTAATTTCTGTGATGAACTACTTTCTAATTCAGGAGAAGGTACAACTACCTCATCAAGTTCTACTTTCCTCCCACTCACTTCTTTCGAGAGAAACTCCTTCTCTAGAAAGGATCCATTCTTAGCAATGAATATCTTGCCTTCGGATCTGTGATAGAAGGTGTACCCAACAGTCTCCTTTGGGTATCCTATGAAGACACATTTCTCCGATTTGGGTTCGAGCTTATCAGGTTGAAGATTTTTCACATAAGCATCGCAGCCCCAAACTTTAAGAAATGACAGCTTAGGTTTCTTGCCAAACCACAATTCATACGGTGTCATCTCAAACGGATTTAGATGGTGCCCTATTTAACGTGAATGCAGCTGTCTCTAATGCATAACCCCAAAATGATAGTGGTAAATCGGTAATAGACATAATAGATCACACCATATCTAATAAAGTACGGTTATGACGTTTGGACACACCATTACGTTGTGGTGTTCCACATGGCGTGAGTTGTGAAACTATTCCACATTGTTTTAAATGAAGACCAAACTCATAACTCAAATATTCACCTCCACGATCAGATTGTAGAAACTTTATTTTCTTGTTACAATGATTTTCCACTTCACTCTAAAATTCTTTGAACTTTTCAAATGTTTCAGACTTATGTTTCATCAAGTAGATATACCCATATCTGCTCAAATCATCTGTGAAGGTCAAAAAATAACGATACTCGCCGCGAACCTCAACACTCATCGGACCGCATACATCAGTATGCATTATTTCCAATAAGTCAGCTGCTCACTCCATTGTCCCGAAGAACGGAGTCTTAGTCATCTTGCCCATGAGGCATGGTTCACAAGCATCAAATGATTCATAATCAAGTGATTCCAAAAGCCCATCAGCATGGAGTTTCTTCATGCTCTTTACACCACTATGACCTAAACGGCAGTGCCACAAGTATGTTGCACTATCATTATCAAATTTTGCATCTTTTGGCATCAATATTATGAATATGTGTATCACTACGATCGAGATTCAATAAACCATTTATATTAAGTGTATGACCATAGAAGGTTTTATTCATGTAAACAGAACAACAATTATTCTTTGACTTAAATGAATAACCGTATTGCAATAAACATCATCCAATCATATTCATGCTCAACGTAAACACCAAATAACATTTATTTTAGGTTCAACACTAATCCTGAAGGTAAAAGGAGTGTGCGATGGTGATCCTGTCAACCTTGGAATCATTTCCAAAACACATCATCACCTTGCCCTTAACTAGTCTCTGTTCATTTTGTAACTCCTGTTTCGAGTTACTAATCTTAGCAACTGAACCAGTATCAAATACCCTGGGTTACTATGAACACTAGTAAAGTACACATCAATAACATGTATATCAAATACACTTTTGTTCACTTTGCCATCCTTCTTATATGCCAAGTATCTAGGATAGTTCAACTTCCAGTGACCATTTCTTTTGTAGTAGAAGCACTCAGTTTCAGGCTTGGGTCTGGCTTTGGGCTTCTTCATGGGAGTGGCAACTTTCTTGCCATTCTTTTGAAGTTTTCCCTTTCTTTCCCTTGCCCTTTCCTTAAAACTAGTGGTCTTGTTAACCATAAACACTTGATGCTTTTTCTTGATTTCTACCTTCACTGATTTCAGCATTGCCAAGATCTTGGGAATCGTTTTCGTCATCCCTCGCATATTATAGTTCATCACGAAGTTCTAGCAACTTGGTGATAATGACAAGAGAACTCTGTCAATCATTATCTTATCTGGAAGATTAACTCCCACTTGATTCAAGCGATTGTAGTACCCAGACATTCTGAGCATATGCTCACTAGCTGAGTTATTCTCATCCATCCTATAGGCAAAATACTTTGTCAGAGGTCTCATACCTCTTAACACGGGCATGAGTCTGAAATACCAATTTCAACTCTTGGAACACCTCATATGCTCCATGTCGTTCAAAACATTTTTGAAGTCCCGGTTCTAAGCCGTAAAGCATGGTGCACTAAACTATCAAGTAGTCATCATACCGAGCTTGACAAACATTCATAACGTCTGCATTTGCTCCTGCAATAGTTCTGTCACCTAGTGGTGCATCAAGTACATAATTCTTCTGTGTAGCAATGAAGATAATCCTCAGATCGTAGACCAACTGGCTTGCACCCGTTGTATGTGAACACAGAGCTTATCACACCCGATCATCACGTGGTGTCTCGTCACGACAAATTGTAGCAACGGTGCATACTCAGGGAGAACACTTATACCTTGAAATTTAGTGAGGGATCATCTTATAATGCTACCGCCGTACTAAGCAAAATAAGATGCATAAAAGATAAACATCACATGCAATCAAAGTATGTGACATGATATGGCCATCATCATCTTGTGCCTTTGATCTCCATCTCCAAAGCACCGTCATGATCTCCACCGTCACCGGCTTGACACCTTGATCTCCATCGTAGCGTCGTTGTCATCTCGCCAACTATTGCTTCTACAACTATCGCTACCGCATAGTGATAAAGTAAAGCAATTACATGGCGATTGCATTTCATACAATAAAGCGACAACCATAAGGCTCCTGCCAGTTGCCGACAACTTTTACAAAACATGATCATCTCATACAATAACTTATATCACATCATGTCTTCACCATATCACATCACAACATGCCCTGCAAAAATAAATTAGACGTCCTCTACTTTGTTTTTGCAAGTTTTATGTGGCTGCTACGGGCTTCTAACAAGAACCGTTCTTACCGACGCATCAAAACTGTCGGATCGGGGGTTCCGGCAGACCCTTAAGGTTCGAACTCTGGGGTGCGCGCGAAGATCGTGCCCTCTACCTCTCCGTCTCGTAAGGATCTAAACTACTGCCAGAACAACACAAGAGACACAGGGTTTATACTGGTTCGGGCCACCATTGTGGTGTAATACCCTACTCCGGTGTGGTGTGGTGGATTGCCTCTTGGGCTGATGAGGAAGAACAATACAAGGAAGAACGACCTCGCGAGGGTCTGTTCTTGGCTGGGGATGAACTGCTAGGGGGAGTTCAATCGCCCTTCTCTCTCTCTACTTGCTCTGGATACTGAATCAGGTTGGATTCTGGATTCTGGATCCTGGATGCCTCTACCCTAGGGGTGGCTAGTCCTATTTATAGGCAAAGACCCTGGGCCTCTTCCCAAATATTTGAGCGGGAAGGGTGCCAACAATTGGCCGATTTGAAGGGGAACATCGGGTACACTTATCCTGACTAAAGTTGGTCTTCGCCTGCCAAAGGCTCTGGTGATGACGCCGGCTTGGGCTCCACAATGACTTCTTCCTTGTCGTGGAGTTGGTCTTGGTCTCGTTGCACCGAAATGGGTGCCTTTGCTTGATCCTCTCGCCTGCGCTTGCCCCTTTGCATCAAAGAGGAAAGGGAGGACACTGCGCGGGCTGGCGCCCGCCTGGCACCTCTGGTCGTCATGGCTTGCGTCATGGGCACCTCATGAGGTACCCCACCTTGATCTCTCCGCCTCCTCGCAAGCCAGCCTAAGGAGGCCGTGCTGGAGGAAGCTCCGTGTCGTCCGCCTCGCGAGGCTTGGCCCCTCGCGAGGGTCTTGAGCCGTGTGTTGATGGAGATGGGCCACGTTGGGCCCCCACTCGAGCCACGCCGCAGGCCGCAGGCAGGCAAGTCTGGGGACCCCCGTTCCCAGAACGCCGACAGTAGCCCCCGGGCCCAAGGCGCGCATGGACTTGGCCGTGCCGTGGGGCGAAAGGGCAAGGGCGAAGCGCCGCGGGCCCTAACAGCCTGCGGCCTCGGGCGCCGCGTGGCGGTTGATTGGACGTGGGCGTCTCCACTTCCCCACGACGCCTCGACGATCGCGCGGATAGGACAAGTTCCTGCATGCAAACCATGTCATGATTACCTATGATCATGGAGGCCGGCGGTTGGCCTCCGCCGACTATAAGTACGGCACCACGCGTGCCCTTCCAGTCCATCTCTTCTTGCTTCCTCCCCCGCCTCAGTTCTTGCTCCGTCTTGGTGTGATGGCTCCGATTCGCCGGTTCTCCGCGGCGGAGAAGGGAAAGGCTCCTCAAGAGGTACCTGACCCGCTCCCGCCGAAGAAACGGCCTGCCTTGCGCGGCCAAGACGAGGAGAATCGCCTGGTGGTGCCGAGGCCTTGGTACGAGAGGCCTCCGCCGGGGTTCCCGCTTCCCTTGTATGCCCACGCCGAGAGCTCTGGAAGAGGAGATGCCGATCCCCTCAGCCAGCGCCGTCGCCGGCGCCGCAGGATCACGAAGGTGTTGGTTGTTCCTCCTGGAGTCCACACCGAGGGCTCCTCCCGCGAGCTCGTGCTCCACGCCGCCATGCCTCCGCGAGCTTGGATCCGCCTTCCTCCCTTCTTCGCCTCCGCTTTCCAGCAGGTGAGACTCCTGGAGCTGTGGCTGCAGCATGCCGACTGCTGCACTCCTGCAACCGGGGCAGAGGTTGCGATCACCGCCCCGGGCGAGGTCTTCATGGCTCGCGGCTGGGGTGAAATCGCTCGGTGCTACAGAACGAAGGGCGCCCTTACAATCCACATGGAGTACGACGGCACTTCGGTGATGTTCTTCAAGGTCTTCGACGCGAACGGTCGCCGGCTGGAGTGTTGCCCCGGGGGAGGCGGCCAGGACCCTGCCACGGCGACGGCGGGGCCCGCCAATCGCCCCCTGGACAGCTCCGCAAGCGATGGGAGCGCCGTAGGATCCAGCGATCCCAGTGAGGTCTTCGCGACGCCGGAGACGAGCGACGACAGCTACGAGCCCGCGAGCCGGCGCTGCTCCCGGAGCAGGGCAGGCTCGCTTGGTCGTCGTCGATCCTGATCTGGATGGGGTTGGCGCCGGCGCCTGCCGGCCCACTGTTGATGATGGCATCTTATGCAGGGGCGCGTGTAGTTAGCACCCTTCAGGATTCGTTCCCTGCGAGGAATCACATTGCGCCCCATAGGGGCTTGTAAGGTGGCTGTGATCCTTGTTGTTAATATGTAACCCTTGCTATGGATTTGTGCGAATCGCGAATTCCGTCGTAGTTTGGTCCCCCCTTTCGCACCTCGCGAGGGCTTGGTGCTCTGCGTCGACAGGTCCCAGTCCCAAGGCGGCGTCAGCCGTCGCTGGTATGCCAGGTCGCGATGCCGTGGTCAAGGCCAGGAGGTGAGCGACCCGGGGTCCGGTAAGAGCCCCTGAGTCGCAATGCTCAGGAGGTCCCCTTTGGCGCCCAAGCAGCCGTCGCTAGGTGAGAAAGGGAAGCAACGTCACTAGTACGGAGTCGCTTTAGGTGCGGGGGTAGTGCTGCGGTAGCCAATGCTTTGGATGGTGAATTATCTTGAGGATTGGAGATTGCCCTCAGCGTGCCGTCGGATCTGGGGGGTAGCTCAAGCGGAGCTGCTTGACGAGGTCCTCGTGTGCCCCTTCTCCCTTGCCTCTGCTCCCCTTTCTGCTCTACGTCCTCGGGTCCCGGCCCTCGAGCTGGTCTCAGTCGTCGCTGGTATGCCAGGTCGCGATGCCATGGACAAGGCCAGAGGGTGAGGGCTGGAGAGCCAGTAGGAGCCCTGAGTCGTGATGCTCAGGCACCCCCCTTTTAACGTGCAAGCGGCTCGCCGGTTGGAGCGGGCGAGGTGTGTCGGGGCACCCGTGAGCCAGCGCGGGACTCACGAGGCCCTGCCTCTAGGCGGGCTGCACCTGGCGCTGGGCCGCATCTTGAGATGTGTTCCTACAAAGTCTTGTTAGATGCCGGCACTCTACGTCCTTGGGTCCCGGCCCTCGAGCTTGTCTCAGCCGTCGCTGGTATGCCAGGTCGCGATGCCGTGGACAAGGCCAGAGGGTGAGGGCTGGAGAGCCGGTAAGAGCCCTGAGTCGCGATGCTCAGGCACCCCCCCTTTAACGTGCAAGTGGTCGACATGAAGAAGAAGGGCGCCGCAGACGGCATCGAGTAATGATGCATAACTGGAAATAAACGCGGAAGGGATACACGCCGCTGGGCCTAACCCGAGCGGCTTGGGGATGATGCAGCCCGAGGGGCGCCCCCAGCAAAGCAAGCTAGCGACTGAAAAGATAAAAAGGGATACATGCCACAGGGACGGACCCACGCGGCCTGGGAATGACGCAACCCTGGGAGGGCGCTCCCAGCTGAGAATGAAACTTGAAAGATTTCACCTGAAGTTGTCGTTGATGCAGTGGCGTTGGCGCAGCAGACTCGGTGGGCTGCGGAAGCTGATCCTCACGAGCCCCCAGGCCCGGGGGCCTCGGGAGGCTCCGGAGGCACTGGTGGCTCCTCGTGAGCAGCCTCCATCTCCGCCAGGGCTGCGGAACGCCTGCCTTCTTGCGCCTCCAAGATGCTCCTCATGATGCGCTGGTACGCCGCAGCCACGCTCGGCAGGCCATAAGGCATGCGAACATAGCTGTGGGGTGGTCCTCCGCAGCGCCCCGCGTGTGAGGGCTAGAGGCGCGATCTGGTTGAGCCCTGGTACGTCGACGCAGACGCGCAGCCCACCATCCTCGCCTGGATGGGGAGCCACAGCTGGTGGGCGACGGCAACCCCTCATGATCCTTGACTCCTGTAGCTCTTGTATCGCCTTGCTAACAAACTCCTGTTGGTCTGGCCTTCCTTCCCTGGCTTCCTCCCGAGGGAAGCGTGTTTCAAAACACGCCTCCACATGGTGCCCCAGCGCCTCCCTCGTGACCTTGGCGAGGTCGGTGGCCCTCCAGGTGAGAGCCCCCGAGCCCTGCCTGAGGAGGGCGCCGGGCGCGCTTTCCTATGCGATTGAAGGAGGGTCCCCCTGGGCAGACGCGGGCCTTGAAGGGACTACCTCCTGAGGGTCTGAGCCTGACGTTGTCTTCTTCTTCTTAGGGGTGGTCTCAGGAAGCCTCCTGCTTCCACGATCTGGGTCTTCTAATGACGTGGCCTGAAAGGCTCGCTCTAGTGCATACACTGCATCCTTCTCTTGACATGGCACCGTGATGACGCCGCCGCTTCCTGGCATCTTGAGGACGTTTTAGCCATGGTGAGTCACGGCCATGAACTTGGCCAGCGCCGGGTACCCGAGGATGGCGTTGTACGGCAGGCGGATGTGGGCGACGTCAAAGTCGATGAGCTCGGTGCGGTAGTTGTTGTAGGTGCCGAAGGTGACTGGGAGGCGGACCTGCCCGATCGAGACCATGGAACCGTCGGTGACTCCGGAGAAGGGCTTGGTTGGCTGAAGCTGGTCATAGGGCACTTGTAGGCTGTTGAACGTTTCCACGGACAAGACATTGAGCCCTGCCCCTCCGTCGATGAGGGTCCTGGTGACCAGAACGTTGCTGATGATTGGGGAACAAAGCATTGGGAGGACTCCGGCTGTGGCTGCGCACTTGAGCTGGTCTGCTGAGCTGAACGCGATGGTGCAGGCCGACCACCTGAGGGGACGCGTTGCTTCGAGCTTGGGGAGGACCGCATTCACTTCGCTGGGAGGCTGGGGCTTGAGCTCTGCCCAGGATGCAGGCGATGGCGCGAGGCTCCTGGAAGCCCCCAGCCCCCTCGTCTTGGTGGAGGTCTTCATTCCTTCTTGGCTGAGGCGGCAACGGCGGCAGGCCTGGGTTGCCATGAGGGCAATCCTCACGAGGCTGATCCCTCCAGTCCCCCTCGCAAGGCGGGTTGCGCCAGCGGTCCTCGCGAGGTTGGTCACGCCAGCCTGGACGTGGGCCGCGATCTTCCCAGCGTCCTGGGTTCCTTCCTCCTCCTCGGCCGTAGCCCCGGTCAGCACGGTCAGGGCGTCGGCCGACTCTTCCTTCTCGCACGGCACGGAGTTCTTGGCATTCATTGGTGTTGTGGGTGTGGAGGTCGTGGTACACATAGTACCGGCTGCCCCTGGAGGATTCAGGCAGATCCTTACCCCGCTTGGTGTCTGGTTCTGCCGCGAGCACGGCAGCCCCCTTGCGCTTCACGTCCTTGGCCTTGGGCTTCTTCTCTTCTGGGTCTGCGGCAGGCAGCTCGAGGAGGGAGAGGCGTCCCTCCTCAGCTCTGGCGCATTTGGTCGCCAGGTTGAACAGTTCCAGGGAGGTGCAGAGGTCTTCATGCATCGCCAGCTCCTCCTTCATCTTGACGTCGCGCACGCCATCGGAGAAGGCCGAAATGATGGCTTCTTCGGACACCCTGGGGATCTTGAGGCGCGCGTTGTTGAAGCGCTGGATGTACTTCTGTAGGGTCTCCCCAGGTTGCTGCTTGATGCGGCGCATGTCGCTCACGGCGGGAGGCCGGTCGCGGGTACCTTGGAAGTTGGCGATGAAGCGGGTACGCATCTGGTCCCAGGAGGAGATCGTGCCTGGGGCCAGGTTCAGGAGCCAAGTGCGAGCACCTTCCTTCAGCGCCATGGGGAACCAGTTCGCCATGACCTTCTCGTCCCCGCTGGCAGCTTCGATTCCCAGCTCGTAGAGCTGGAGGAACTCCGTGGGGTCAGTGGTGCCGTCGTAGCAAGGAGGCAGGTCCGGCTTGAACTTGTCGGGCCACGCGACGCTACGCAACTCAGGGGTGTAGGCGCGGCAGCCAGCGGTGGCCGCGGGACGTTTTGGTTGAGGGAGAGCTTGGCCTTGCGGGTCCCCTTGCGCCGCAGCTGGGAGCAGCGCGGGGTCTTGACGCGCCGGAGCTGGAGCAGGGTCTCGGCGAGCCGGAGCCGGGAGCGCCCGGGCGGCCTCTTGCGGTCGCGGGACTTCTTGGCAGCTCCGTTCCTGCTGGGCCGGCGCATGACGGAGCGGGTTCCGCCCAGGAGCTGCGCGCCTTGGGGCCATGGCATCTTCTTGGAAAGGTGGCGGCTGGAACGCCCCCGGAGCTTCATTGCCCATGCGGGGCGGAGTGCGGCGCAGTGGTGCGGAAGGCGCGGGAGAGCCCCCTGCGGCGTGGATGAGCTCGGCGACGCGGTCGAGCCACTCCTCGTAGACGTCGTCGACGGGGCGGTAGCGCAGGAGCTCGTTCGCCGCGATGAGCGCACCTCGAGCCTCCAAGGTCACGCGCAGCGCGTGCGACGAAGAACCGGCTGGGGTGAGCGACGGAGTGGCCGTGCGGCCATCCCGCCGCACGGACGGGTGTTGAGAGGACGCTTGCTGCTCGTTCCCCGCCGGGCCGGTGGCGGCGTTGACGGCGGGCGACGGGGAACGACGAGGACGCCCGCCGACGGGGGCCGTCTGGACGGCGCGGGAAGCGATGGCGGCCCGGCGCTCGGCGCGGGCCCGACGAGCGTCAGACATGGATGCGGTGGTCGGAGGAGAGCGGAGCGGTGGAAGACGGATCCCGGCGCACCCCTACCTGGCGGGCCAAATGTCGGATCGGGGGTTCTGGCAGACCCTTAAGGTTCGAACTCTGGGGTGCGCGCGGAGATCGTGCCCTCTACCTCTCCATCTCGTAAGGATCTAAACTACTGCCAGAACAACACAAGAGACACAGGGTTTATACTGGTTCGGGCCACCATTGTGGTGTAATACCCTACTCTAGTATGGTGTGGTGGATTGCCTCTTGGGCTGATGAGGAAGAACAATACAAGGAAAAATGACCTCTCGAGGGTCTGTTCTTGGCTGGGGATGAACTGCTAGGGGGAGTTCAATCGCCCTTCTGTCTCTCACTACTTGCTCTGGATACTGAATCAGGCTGGATTCTGGATTCTGGATCCTGGATGCCTCTACCCTGGGGGTGGCTAGTCCTATTTATAGGCAAAGGCCCTGGGCCTCTTCCCAAATATTTGAGCGGGAAGGGCGCCAACAATTGGCCGATTTGAAGGGGAACATCGGGTACACTTATCCTGACTAAAGTTGGTCTTCGCCTGCCAAAGGCTCTGGTGATGACGCCGGCTTGGGCTCCACAGTGACTTCTTCCTTGTCGTGGAGTTGGTCTTGGTCTCGTTGCACCGAAATGGGTGCCTTTGCTTGATCCTCTCGCCTGGGCTTGCCCCTTTGCACCAAAGAGGAAAGGGGGGACACTGCGCGGGCTGGCGCCCGCCTGGCACCTCTGGTCGTCATGGCTTGCGTCATGGGCACCTCGTGAGGTACCCCACCTTGATCTCTCCGCCTCCTCGCGAGCCAGCCTAAGGAGGCCGTGCTGGAGGAAGCTCCGTGTCGTCCGCCTCGCGAGGCTTGGCCCCTCGCGAGGGTCTTGAGCCGTGTGTTGATGGAGATGGGCCACGTTGGGCCCCCACTCGAGCCACACCGCAGGCCGCAGGCAGGCAAGTCTGGGCACCCCCGTTCCCAGAACGCCGACAAAAACCACAATGATTTTTCGTCAAGTGTGTTGTTTTAACCTTCAACAAGGACCGGCCGTAGTCAAACTCGACTCAACTCAAGTTTGAGAAACAGACTCCTGCCAGACACATGTGTGCAAAGCACGTCGGTAGAACCGGTCTCATGAACGTGGTCATGTAATGTTGGTCCGGGCCGCTTCATCGAACAATACCGCCGAATCAAAGTAAGATGTTGGTGGTAAGTAGTATGACTATTATCACCCACAACTCTTTGTGTTCTACTCGTGCATATCATCTACTTATAGACCTCGCTCGGATGCCACTGTTGGGGAACGTAGCGTGCAATTTCAAAAATGTTCTTACACTCGCGCAAGATTTATCTAGGAGATGCATAGCAACGAGAGGGGGAGAGTGTGTCCAGGTACCCTCGTAGACCGAAAGCGGAAGCGTTAGGTTAACGCGGTTGATGTAGTCAAACGTCTTCACGATCCAACCGATCCAAGTACCGAACGTACGGCACCTCCGTGTTCAGCACACGTTCAGCTTGATGGTGTCCCTCGAACTCTTGATCTAGTAGAGGGTCGAGGGGGAGTTCCATCAGCACGACGGCGTGTGACGGTGTTGGTGATGTGATCCGCGCAGGGCTTCGCCTAAGCACTACGACGCTATGACTGGAGGAGTAAACTGTGGAGGGGGGCACCGCACATGGCTAAGAGAACAATTGATGTGCTATGGGGTGCCCCAACCCCCGTATATAAAGGAGGGGAGGAGGAGGCCGGCCACAAGGGGCGCACCAGGGAGAGGGGTAGGATTCGGCCCCCCCTTTTTTTCCTTCTTCCGAAGGGGGATAGGGGGAAAGGAGAGGGAGTAGGAAAAGGAAGGGGGGCACCGCCCCCTTCCCTAATCCAATTCGGCCTCCTCCCTTGTGGGGGTGCACCAGCCCCTTGTGGGCTGGTTAGCCTCCCTCATATGGCCCATATGGCCCATATCTTCCACCGAGGGGTTCCGGTAACCCCTCCGGTACTCCGGTATGTACCCGATACACTCCGGAACCCTTCCGGTGTCTGAATACAACCTTCCAATATATCAATCTTTACCTCTTGACCATTTGGAGACTCCTCGTCATGTCCGTGATCTCACCTGGGACTCTGAACAAACTTCGGTCACCAGAAAACATAACTCATAATACAAATCGTCATCGAACGTTAAGCGTGCGGACCCTGCGGATTCGAGAACTATGTAGACATGACCGAGACACATCTCCGGTCAATAACCAATAGCGGAACCTGGATGCTCATATTGGTTCCTACATATTCTATGAAGATCTTTATCAGTCAAACCGCATAACAACATACGTCATTCCCTTTGTCATCGGTATGTTACTTGCCCGAGATTCGATCATCAGTATCCTCATACCTAGTTCAATCTCGTTACCGGAAAGTCTTTTTACTCGTTCTGTAATGCATCATCCCGCAACTAACTCATTAGTCACATTACTTGCAAGGCTTATATTGATGTGCATTATGAGAGGGCCCAGAGATACCTCTCCGATACTCGGAGTGACAAATCCTAATCTCGATCTATGCCAACCCAACAAACACCTTCAGAGACACCTGTAGAGCATCTTTATAATCACCCAGTTACGTTGTGACATTTGATAGCACACAAGGTGTTCCTCCGGTATTCGGGAGTTGCATAATCTCATAGTCAAAGGAATATGTATAAGTCATGAAGAAAGCAATAGCAATAAGACTGAACGATCAACATGCTAAGCTAACGGATGGGTCTTGTCCATAAAATCATTCTCCTAATGATGTGATCCCATTCATCAAATGACAACACATGTCTATGGTCAGGAAACTTAACCATCTTTGATTAATGAGCTAGTCAAGTAGAGGCATACTAGGGACACTTTGTTTTGTCCATGTATTCACACATGTATCAAGTTTCCGGTTAATACAATTCTAGCATGAATAATAAACATTTATCATGATATAAGGAAATGTAAATAACATCTTTATTATTGCCTCTAGGGCATATTTCCTTCAATTATTGCCTCTAGGGCATATTTCCAACAATTGCCCTGTGCTCTCATGAAACTTGGCGCCTCACCCTCTTGTCCTGCCATGCCGTCTCCATCCTATACGTCATTGACACCGTCCATGCCTAAAATGACGTCTTTAGCGCCACTGTCCTCCCCCACAATGTCAACCTAGGAGCCTAAAGGTATGTTACCATGCTTTAGGGTGAGAGACTGGGAAAGGGGTGAGAAAGGAAAGGATGAATCCATCAATTCGTGTGGACATCTTAAGGAGAATGACGAACAGGAATAGCCAGTTGTCTAATGTGATACATGCCTCTGTTACTCCTAGATTTGTTTTCATGAGAAGTCAAAGACCCATGGCAAAGTGCAGATATGAAGAACCAGAAGTTTCTTTTGCTTTATTCATCGTGAAGGAGATAGTGGTTGGTTGAGTTGACAAATAACTGCCCAAGTAAAAGATGGTCTCGCTGACCATTAATTGTTGTTGGTGGATTGGTTGATGTTTGGAACTTAAAGGTGACGTCGCATGCATGTTGGAACTGAAAGGTGATGTGGCATGCATGGTGACGTGGATAGTGTGCATGTAAAGAGAATTGCTAGTAGTGGGGACCAACTTTTTAAGAATAGTAGATCTCATCAAGTACAAAAGCAAGAAGTTGAAAAAATAAATAACCATTGACATCACACCCAAGAACTTGAAAAAGAAACCGTAAGATCGCACAAAAGCTGTCGGATGTGGGGTTCCGGCAAAACCCTTAAGGTTCGAACTCTGGGGTGGGCGCGAAGTTCTTCCCTCCTACCGATCTACGCCCTTGCTCACTAGGATCTCGCGGAAGAACTCGACAAACTTGCAACACAGAAAGACATGAGATTTATACTGGTTCGGGCCACCGTTGTGGTGTAATACCCTACTCCAGTGTGTGGTGGTGGATTGCCTCTTGGGCTGATGAGGAACATTACAAGGGGAAGAACAGCCTCCTGAGGTTGAGGTGTTCTTGCGCTTTGTGGACTTGTGGATGAGAACTCGATCCCCTCCGACCTCCTCTACTATGGTGGCTAGCTCTACTTATATAGGCCTTGGTCCTCTCCCCAAATATTGAGCGGGAAGGGATCCAACAATGGCGGGCTAATTTGGAAGGGGACAACTAGTACAAGCTATCCTGACAAAAGCGGTCTTCGCCTGCAAAAGGCTCTGGTGGTGATGCCATCTTGGGCTCCATGGTGACCTCTGTCTTGCCGTCCTGCTGGTCTTGGTCTAGTTGCACAGATATGGAAACCTTTGCCTGATGCCTCGGTACTCCGCGCCTGCGCCTGCCTCCTTAGCACCAAAGAGGAAACAAGGACGCTACGCGCGCTGGCGCCCGCCTGGCACCAGTCGTCATGGCTCACGTCACGAGAGCCTCGCAAGGTTTGCCCCGCCTTGATATATCCGCTCCTCGCGAGCCTGCCTGGAAAGGTCGCTCCTGAGGAGGTCTTGCGTCGTCCGCCTCGCGAGGCTTGGCCCCTCGCGAGGGTCTTGAATGCCTTGTTGATGAAGATGGGCCGTACAGGTCCGCTTGCACAGCCACGCCGTGGGCCGCAGGCAGGCAAGTCTGGGGCCCCCTCGTTCCCAGAACACCGACAATAGCCCCCGGGCCCAAGGTGCGCTCGGGCTTGGCTTCGCGGCGAAGCCAAGGGTCAAGCACGGAGCGTCGCATGCCCCCAAAGCCTGCGGCCTTGGTTGACGCGTGTCGGTTGATTGGACGTGGGCGCCTCCACTTCCCCATGCTACCTCGACAACTGCACGACTTGACAAGTCCCTGCGACATGCAAGGAAAACCATCATTACCTGTGATCATGGGAGGCGCCGGTTGGCCTTCTTCCGCTATAAATGGGGAAGGGGGCGGAGCCCCCGTCGCCCATCTCTTCCTTGCTTCACTCGCTTCCTCCTCCTTGCTCCTCTGCTTGCAACAATGGCACCCATCCAAAGGTTCTCCACCGAAGAGAAAGGAAAGGCCCCCCGTGATGATCCGGGGCCACTCCCGCTGAACAAGAGGGCGGTCCATCATCACAACGAGGCGGCGATGCAGGTGGTGACAAGGCCTTGGTGCGAGCGGCCTCCTCCGGGGTACCCGCTTCCCTTGTACGCCCGAGCCGAGGGCTCAAGAGGGCAGAGCGACGAGCGACGACGCCCGTGGTCGCTGCGCGACAGCGATGCGTGTCGTTGCTCCTAGAACCCACGCCACGGATTCCTCACGCGAGCTTGTGCTATGGGCGCCGATGCCCCCGAGTTCTTGGATCCGCTTTCCGCGGTTCTTCTCCGATGCGATGCCGCCGAGGGGGCCTCTTGAGCTCTAGCTGCAGCACGCCGACTGCGACGCTCCAGCGACCGGAGCAGAGGTCGAAGCGGTCCCCACCGGCAAGATCTTCATGACTCGCGGCTGGGGCGAGGTCGCATGGGTCTGCCGTGCGAAAGGCACCCTCGCGATTCATTTTGAGTTGGACGGCGTCTCCACGCTCTTCTTCAAGGTCTTCGACGCAGAGGGCCGCCGCCTGGAGTGTTGCCCTGGAGGGAAGCGCCAGGATGACGCACGCTCCGCTCGTGGCTACTCAGCAGCAGCAGCCCCTGGGAGTCTAGCGACTCTCCTGAGCTCTACGAGACTCCAGAGATGAGCGACGGCAGCTACGTGGCCCCAAGCTCCCGCCGGGCTCGGAGCAGAGTCGCGGCGCCCAACCGCTGTCGCTGCTGATCTGGATGGGGTTGGCGCCGGCCTCCCGTGGCCCACTGTTGATGATGTCGTCTGCCACGGGAGGGTGTAGATAGGATTCCTCTTAGTTTTTGCTTTTGTTTCCTGCGAAGAATCATGAGGTGCCCCGTGGGGGTGTGTAAGGATCTGTAGTGCCTTTTGTGTATATATTCCCTGATATGAAAATTTGCGAACGCATGTCCTGTTCGGGCTCTGTCTTCCCTTTTCAACCTCGCGATAGCTTGTTGCTCTACGCTGATAGGTCCCAGTCCCCAGGAAGGCAGCAGCCGTCGCTGGTATGCCAGGTCGCGTGCTGTGGTGAGCGGCCCGAGTTCCAGTAAGATCCCCTGAGGCGCGATGCTCAGGAGGTCCCCCTTAGCGCCCCAGCAGCTATGGTAAGGCAGGAAAGGGATGTGGCGTGGCCACAACAGGAATGCGGCGAGCATGACCCTTAGGTCCTATTGACTAGCCGGTCTGTGCTCAAGACTTATCTCAGTAGTTCAGGGTTGATTCTTCATGATGCGCTAGGCTTGTGCGCCACCATCCACAGTGTAGCTAGGTTAGGCCCGTACAGGCCCTTCCCCTTCCAATGCTTTCATTCGTGCTCTACGTCCTTAGGTCCCGACCCTCGATCTGCTCCAAATGGCTGTCGGATCACGGGTTCCGGCAGACCCTTAAGGTTCGAACTCTGGGGTGCGCGCGGAGATCGTGCCTTCTACCTCTCCGTCTCGTAAGGATCTAACTACTGCAAGAACAACACAAGAGACACGAATTTATACTAGTTCGGGCCACCATTGTGGTGTAATACCCTACTCTAGTTTGTGGTGGGTGGATTGCCTCTTGGGCTGATGAGGAAGAACAGTACAAGGAAGAACAGCCTCGTGAGGGTCTGTTCTTGGCTAGGGGATGAACTGCTAGGGGAGTTCGATCGCCCTTCTCTCTCTCTCTAGATGCCGGATTAGATGCCCCTACCCTGGGAGTGGCTAGTCCTATTTATAGGCAAAGGCCCTGGGCCTCTTCCCAGATATTGAGCGGGAAGGGCACCAACAATTGGCCATTTTGAAGGGGAACATCTGGTACACTTATCCTGACTAAAGTTGGTCTTCGCCTGCCAAAGGCCCTGTGGTGACGCCGTCCTGGGCTCCATGGTGACCTCCTTCCCACCGTTGGACTGGTCTTGGTCTCGTTGCACCAAAAGGGGTGCCTTTGCTTGATCCTCTCGCCTGCACTTGCCCCCTTTGCACCAAAGAGGAAAGGGGGACGCTGCGCGGGCTGGCGCCCGCCTGGCACCCTTGGTCGTCATGGCTTGCATCATGGGCACCTCGTGAGGTACCCCACCTTGATCTCTCCGCCTCCTCGCGAGCCAGCCTGAGGAGACCGTGCTTGAGGAAGCGCCGTGTCGTCCGCCTCGCGAGGCTTGGCCCCTCGCGAGGGTCTTGAGCCTTGTGTTGATGAAGATGGGCCACACTGGGCCCCCATTCGAGTCACGCCGCAGGCAGGCAAGTCTGGGGACCCATGTTCCCAGAACACCGACAGTAGCCCCCGGGCCCAAGGCGCGCATGGGCTTGGCCGTGCCGAGAGGTGAAAGGGCAAGGGCGAAGCGCCGCGGGCCCTAACAGCCTGCGGCCTCGGGCGCTGCATGGCGGTTGATTGGACGTGGGCGGCACTGTTTACCCATGCTTCCTTATTCTGCGCCGCGCTAGGTTGCCCCTCTCCAGCGCCATTCTTGTCGAATGTGGGCCTTCAGCGGCTGTGGCAACCGCATGAGGCTTCAGGAAGAAGACTTGACACCCGAGGTGCTGAGGAAGGTGCTCTTGGTCCTGACAGGCGATCCCAACCCTGGCAGCATCCGGCAGGGTGGAGCTTTGATGTACCTCTGCCAGAACAGGGATGACTTTGTGAGGCAGATGCCCCCCTTCGATGAGTGGGGGTTGCGCCTTGCTGGCTTCCGAGGGCCTCGCGAGAACCCTGTGGCAGTGATTACCCCTCCGGTCGGCCCAGGCGAATCCTCCTTGAGTGATGGTGCAGGGAGGCGGGAGACAGCGGGGGCCGAGAGGGCCGCTGATGATGTGACCGCATCTGGCGATGCTCTTGATGGGGCAGCTCATGAGGCCCTTGCTGCCGAGGCTATGGGTGAGGCGCTGCCGCTTCCGACGCTTGAGGTCGAGGCTCCTGAGCCCCCGGCCGTGATCTCTGGCGAGGCAACTGCCCGTGCGCATCAGGCATGTGTCCTCGACGCAAGTGGCCTTGGTACTCCGTCCTCTTCGCAGGCTGATTCCTGTGCATCTCTCCTGGGCCGTTTCCGTGTGGACTTTGAGGCCCTCCATAGAAAAAGGGAGGCCCTGGGCGACGACTTCCCTTGCCGCTTGTTGAAGCGCCGGAAGTACTTTGCTGCCGATGAGTAAGTCTTCTCCTTTTTTGTTCCCTATCCTGCTTGCCGCATCCGCTGATCCTTGCTCTGCAGGCCTCTCCCTACCGAGCTCAATGAAGCCGTCGAGTCGACGCCTTCCTTAACTTCGTCTCCTCCGCCACCCCTTTGTGCCTCGAGCTGCACTGCCCTTATGGTTTGGGCGAGCGACGACGCGGACCGTCACACAGCGCGTGGTGACTCTTCTGTTCCTGCGATCTCCTTCCGCGGGCCTTCCCTCGACATAGGGAGCCTGCCGTGGGCTTCCCGTTTGGTCGCGGGCTGCGACTGGCAGAGGCTCCCCTCGGGCCCTCCTCCTGAGGGCAGGCTGGACTCAGGCCGGGCTTCTGATGCGGCGCGGCCAGCCGTCGTGCGGGCGCCAGCCCCCAGCCCCCTGCCCGGGGCTGGAGCGATGGTCCAAGATCCTCGACGCCTGCTTGGGGCGGATGATGGCGTGGCAGATGTGCTTGAGCGTGCTCGGGGGCGTTGTGCCCGTCGCCATGAGTTCCTCCGAAGGGCGAGTGGCGCCGTAGACCTGCTTGGGCAGGAGCTCGCTGAGGAAGACGCGCGCCTGGAAGCCGAGGGCCTGCGCCTGGCCGCAGAACGGCGCGAGCTAGAGGCCGCCGCTGCTCTCGCGCGTCGTCAGCGCGACCTTGATGACGAAGGAGCGAAGGCGTCGCTGGAGGCTTCCCTGGCGGTTCGGTCTCAGGCCGTTGAGGAGGCCCGAGGAGCAGACCGACGGCGAGAAGCAGCAGAAGAATGGGCTCGTGAGCTCTTGGACCGGTGTCGCTCGTTGGAGGAGCAAGCGGAGCTGCGCGAGGCAACCCTTGCATCGATGGAGGTGGCTTCTGGCGACCCGGCTGAGCTTCGGAAGCGCGAGGAAGCGTTGGTGCTGGAGGCCGCCGAACGCGCTCGCGAGCACGAGCAGCTGGAGACGAGGGAGCGCCTAGTGACGCCGGCGGAAGATGATGTCGCCGCACGGGAAACGCGTGTCCTGGAGGAGGTTTGCCGTCGGGTGGCGACAGCGCGCCAAGGCCTCGAGCGTGAGTTAGAGGGGAAGCTGGGGATGATCCGAGTCGAAGCTGAGGGTAGAACCGCCGCCTTGAGGGCCCAACGGGATGAGGCGACGCGACGAGCGGACGCCTCCCGGGTCGCCCTTGAGGCAGCGCAGAAGGAGCTGGCCACCTCCCAGGCCGAGGTGCTCCGCCTTCGCCAACGTGTGGAAGAGGCTGTGGCCATCGAGCGTCAGAATGCCGACGAGATACGCCAGCGGCAAGTCCTGGAGCACGTGCACGGCCCCATGCTCACCGCTCAGGGAGAGGGCTAACATTGCCCTGGGCAACATCTGTGAGGCTGCCGTGGGCGAGCCGCACACGATTAACTACGCCGGCAATCTGCAGTTCTTCACCACCGTGGTGGCACAGCTGGAGGCACGGTCGGTCAAAGCCGATAGGTTGGTGGAGGAGAGGAGCCGCGCCCTGCTCGGGCACGCCTTTTCCCGCGTCTTCAGCCATCTTTGAAACATGGATCCCAACTTCGACTTCGACGCCGCCATCGCCCCAGTTCCCCAAGCCGTTCGAGGTGACCTGGCTGAATGGGTGGAGAGCAACGTAGATGCTCTCGTCCGGGCCTTCACTTCGGATGATGACGACGTGATCGTGGCCGCCGACGAAGGTGGCGTGGTGGATGACCCCAATGCCGTTGATGGTGGCGCAGACGACGAGGGCGAGTCCAGCGACGCCAGCGATAGCTCGGGAGGCGCCCCCGAGGATGCATTGGGGGATTTGTCAGATTGACCATGTACTATCCTTGTCTTTTTACCCTGCATAGATAGAACTCAGGCGTTTGGCCCGACGGTTGTGAGAGCATTTTGGGAGGGGAAGCCCCTCATGTATGAACTCGTATCTAATATATCTGCAGTGATTAAATCGTACGCGTGTCCAACGGTAGGCTGGTTCACCCTTGTTCCTTCTTGACTCCAAAGCCACCTGCTGGATGGCGCCGCGCCTCGGGTGCTTTCCAGTTGAAACCTCGGGAGGCGGGGTCGTTGCTGACAGGAAACCCCACAGGCGTGGGTCGTTTTCGCAGGCTCCGAGCCTTCTCCTGAGTGAGGCGTCTTCACAGGCGTTCGCCCTCTTCACAGGCTCAGGGCCTTTTTCTCGAGCGAGACGTCTTCACAGGCATTCTCCTTCTTCACAGGCTCAGGGCCTTTTCCTCGAGCGAGACGTCTTCACAGGCATTCGCCTTCTTCACAGGCTCAGGGCCTTCTCCCCGAGCGGGACGGCTTCACAGGCATTTGCCTTCTTCACAGGCTCAGGGCCTTCTCCCGAGCGGGACGTCTTCACAGGCATTCGCCTTCTTCACAGGTTCAGGGCCTTCTCCCGAGCGGGACGGCTTCACAGGCATTTGCCTTCTTCACAGGCTCAGGGCCTTCTCCCGAGCAGGACGGCTTCACAGGCATTCGCCTTCTTCACAGACTCAGGGCCTTTTTCCCGAGCGGGACGGCTTCACAGGCATTCGCCTTCTTCACAGGCTCAGGGCCTTCTCCCGAGCGGGACGTCTTCACAGGCATTCGCCTTCTTCACAGGCTCCGGGCCTTTCATGAGAAAATGATCTCCGCGAGCACCAAAGGTCACCTCGCGAGGGAGCGAAAGCAGCAGTCTGGGTCGTGCTCAAGCTAGGCCTGGCCCGGCTCGTGAGGGGCTCGCGAGGGGAGGCAGCTGTGGTGAGGTGGTGACTAGAACGCGGGAAACGGTTCAAACAAGACCAAGCACCCCTTCCCCGAACGCACGCAAAGCTCAGATTCGAATTCAACTTAAATCCAACGGGGGAAAAAGGTTACAACCAAAGGAAGAAGGCAATGAAAGCAAACAAAATGGCCGCGTCCGGCACCTAATCTAGTCTTCGACGTCTTCTCACCAGCGCGGAGCTAAGTGCTGTCCACTGGGCGTGGGAGGGAGCCCCAGGGCCTGAGGCCGGCACCCCTGAGACTCCGGGGCGTGTACAGCCCCACTCATTATTACGTGAGAGTGTCACGGGGCGGCGAGCTTCACAGGCACTGGGCCTTCTTCACAGGAACCGGCCTTGCTTCATATCGCCAGAAGAGGGCCCCGCCTTGCGCCACACTCTAGTGCCACCAACGACGACCGGAAACCAGGACGCCGCCGGTGGGGTAGAGCGGTCACCAGCGGTTCCCCCGACGACCACGGGTCCTCCGCCGGGGGCAGGCCCTCAGGCGCCTCCCCAGCGGAGGGCCTACCTTCTAAGAACGCCTTGCTCCGAACGCCGTAGTGGTGATGTAGGATCCCTACCCCTTTCCTGCAGCCCCCTGCGTCCTCCTCCCGAGGGGTAGGAGGCCGCGGGAGCGGGGCAGCTGCTTGCTGCGGCGACCTGCACCTCCTGTGACCCATGATTAGCGTATGCCTACTCTTGAGGAATTAACGGTACCCGATAGTCGTTGCCTCCAGTGCGACCGACGGAGCCGTCCTGGGCTTCCCGGAAGGGCTCAGCCTCTGGCGTCTCGTCCCCCCAGCTGGGACTGAAGAGTGAGCCCTGTTCGCCTTCGTGAGCGTGCCCTTGGTCCATCATGTGGGGCACGTATTCCTCTGGCGCCGCCACCCCGAATGCCATGCTGTAGTGCTCCATGCGCCACGTGGCGTTGCTCGTCGTGCCCACCGTGGGGTGGTAGTGCGGTTGCCCGCACGCGCCGTGGGCTGCGCCGAGCCCTTCTCCTTCTCGCGCCGAGGGCGGGGGTAGCGCCACCGCCAGTCCAGCACCGACGGATTCGCTGGTGCCAGGGTAGTCCTGAGGCCCGCGGGGGCGCGCGGGGCCTCCTCGTGCGTCGCCCTGAGCTGGAGGCGGAAGCCGAGTGCAGAAGGGGTGAGCCCCCGAAGCGGCGAAGCCCAGGAGCTCGGCGACCAGCTCCAGCAGCACGTCACGGCCGCCCTCCAGTAGCCTGCACTGCAGCAGCTCCCGTGCTACTATGAGCGCGGCCCTCGAGTTCGCCTGTTCCCGGCGGGTGTACGGTGTCGTAGTTGCGGCGTGATTGGAGGCCCTCGCTGCCGACCGCGCCTGTCGCAGTGTGAGGGTCGCAGAAGCTTGCCCGCGTCGCCCGCGGCCCACAGCGCCCTGCAGACCGCGAGCTGCCTGTGGCGTGGGGTCGCTTGGAGCGGGAGGCTCCGCACATATGGGCCATGCCGCCCATGGGCCTTGGTTGCCCGCCTGGTCGCCGGACATGGTGACGACGACGCAACGGGAGACGGAGCAATGGGAAGGCAGATTCCGGCGCACCCCTACCTGGCGCGCCAAATGTCGGATCACGGGTTCCGGCAGACCCTTAAGGTTCGAACTCTGGGGTGCGCGCGGAGATCGTGCCTTCTACCTCTCCGTCTCGTAAGGATCTAACTACTGCAAGAACAACACAAGAGACACAAGATTTATACTAGTTCGGGCCACCATTGTGGTGTAATACCCTACTCTAGTTTGTGGTGGGTGGATTGCCTCTTGGGCTGATGAGGAAGAACAGTACATGGAAGAACAGCCTCGTGAGGGTCTGTTCTTGGCTAGGGGATGAACTGCTAGGGGAGTTCGATCGCCCTTCTCTCTCTCTCTCTCTCTAGATGCCGTATTAGATGCCCCTACCCTGGGAGTGGCTAGTCCTATTTATAGGCAAAGGCCCTGGGCCTCTTCCCAGATATTGAGCGGGAAGGGCGCCAACAATTGGCCATTTTGAAGGGGAACATCTGGTACACTTATCCTGACTAAAGTTGGTCTTCGCCTGCCAAAGGCCCTGTGGTGACACCGTCCTGGGCTCCATGGTGACCTCCTTCCCACCGTTGGACTGGTCTTGGTCTCGTTGCACCGAAAGGGGTGCCTTTGCTTGATCCTCTCGCCTGCGCTTGCCCCCTTTGCACCAAAGAGGAAAGGGGGACGCTGCGCGGGCTGGCGCCCGCCTGGCACCCTTGGTCGTCATGGCTTGCATCATGGGCACCTCGTGAGGTACCCCCCCTTGATCTCTCCGCCTCCTCGCGAGCCAGGCTGAGGAGACCGTGCTTGAGGAAGCGCCGTGTCGTCCGCCTCGCGAGGCTTGGCCCCTCGCGAGGGTCTTGAGCCTTGTGTTGATGAAGATGGGCCACACTGGGCCCCCATTCGAGTCACGCCGCAGGCTGCAGGCAGGCAAGTCTGGGGACCCCCGTTCCCAGAACGCCGACAATGGCCAAGCGAGTTGGCCCGCAGTACGAAGCCGCCGAATACGAAGATTTGTCTGGGGAGGAAAACCTCACCCTGGATCGCATTGTTACCGATGATTGAAGGAGCCATCAAGCCTTATGGTGACGGCATATCGGAACTCTCAATGAAAGCACCATTGTCGGTGTCAAAACCGGTGGATCTCGAGTAGGGGGTCCTGAACTGTGCGTCTAAGGCGGATGGTAACAGGAGGCGGGGGACACGATGTTTACCCAGGTTCGGGCCCTCTCGATGGATGTAATACCCTACTTCCTGCTTGATTGATCTTGATGATATGAGTATTACAAGAGTTGATCTACCACGAGATCGTAGAGGCTAAACCCTAGAAGCTAGCCTATGGTATGATTGTTCTTGTCCCACGGACTAAACCCTCCAGTTTATGTAGACACCGGAGGGGGCTAGGGTTACACAAATTCGGTTACAAAGGAGGAGATCTACATATCCGTATTGCCAAGCTTGCCTTCCACGCCAAGGAGAGCCCTATCCAGACACGGGACGAAGTCTTCAATCTTGTATCTTCATAGCCCAACAGTCCGGCTAAAGTATATAGTCCGGCTGTCCAAGGACCCCCTAATCCAGGACTCCCTCAGTAGCCCCTGGACCAGGCTTCAATGACGATGAGTCCGGCATGCAGATTGTCTTCGGCATTGCAAGGCGGGTTCTTTCTCTGAATACTCCATAGAAGATCTTGAACACAAGGGTAGTGTCCGGCTCTGCAAAACAAATTCCACATACCACCGTAGAGAGAATAATATTTCCACAAATCTAATCTGCTGATAACTTTTGTAGCATGACATCACACCACAGCCCGGTCATTATTCGAATTGTTTTTCTCAACCTGCCACTGCACGTATTGCGAGGCAGTTTTCTTGGCACGTCTTGTCGAAGCAGAGATTGTGTCCCCCCTATTACGGGATTCTCATCAATACGGGTGTGGGTAACCCTACCGCGCCATCAATTACAACACTTGGGGAATAAGCGAGTTTACCAGGCAGGTGGGGAGGCGCATAGTTTCTTCCGCCCTTATAAAGGGACAAGGATTCCTCTTTTTCACCCACGCCCTCTTCCTCCTTGCTCATCCATTCTTGCGCACTCGAGCTCCAGCACCCAAGTTCGCATTTTCTCCTCAAACCACTCCAAGCATGTCCGGAGCGGGAGGCAAGTGGATGGTCTTCTCTGTCACGGAGGAGGACATCACAAAGCTACGGGGAGCCGGATATCTGGCCGTGGATATTGCACACCAGCTGCCAGATGCGGGGCAGATCATCCCTACTCCAAAGCCCCATGAGAGGGTGGTATTCTTTACCCACTTCGTCCGTGGACTGGGATTTCCTCTCCACCCGTTTGTCCACGGGCTCATGTTCTACTACGGGCTGGACTTTCACGATCTGGCCCCCAATTTCATCCTCAACATCTCGGCGTTCATCGTTGTGTGTGAGGCCTTCCTCTACATCAAGCCCCACTACGGCCTGTGGCTGAATACCTTCAATGTTAAACCGAAGGTGGTGGTCGGCCAGCAAGCGGAGTGCAGAGGCGCCATGGTGGGCAAAATGCCCAACGCCACCTGGCTCGAAGGCTCCTATGTGGAGACCATAAAGGGGGGGAAATCGGGGTCTACATCACCGAGCCGCGCGACACCAACTGCGTGGCAGCCCCCGAATTTTGATCCGGAATCCCCATGCGGCTCACCTCCTGGAAAGAGAAGGACCTGTCCTAGGGTTCTTTGGTAGAGCTGACCGGACTCCAGGCCTAAGTCAAGAACATGATGAGAAAGAAAATCAAGCTCGTCAATGTGGTCCAAGTCATGCTCTTCAGCCGGATGCTCCCATGTCAAAGACGGGCATTCAATTTGTGGGAGTTCGACCCGACCGAGCACCAGACGCTACGAGAGCTATTCGACACGACGCACAAGGACGTCTGGAAGGTGCTGTTCAAGGGCGGCGAGGTACCTCCTCCCCTTACCGAGGATCGCGGACTCTGCGCAAAGTGCCCTGCCAATCTAGTAAGTATTTTATATCTCATAAGATGTTCTTTTCCCCAGTATGACCACGCACGGGATCTAAGCCTCCACACCATTTAACAAAACTGGGTAGCGACAGCGGAGCAGATCGATTGTCCAGCCCCCCTGCCCAAAGATCCAACAGATGCTCTCCTAATGAAGATGCTGGTTCCGGCGCCTTACGAGGTGCCGGCGAAGAAGGCCAAGAAGAAGGCCACGGGGACCCGGAAGGGTCTCCGGCGCAAGGTTATATCGGACTCATCGTCCGAAAACACCAAGGCGCACTCCTCCCACGAAGACGAGGAGGAAGAAGAGGAAAGCTCTCCCCCCCAGCCGGGGTGGGGGGACAAGAAAAGGAAGGCCGCCCCATCCGGGGAGACTGAAGGGTCCAAGAAGGGAAGGACCCTCCTCCCGGACTGCTCCACGACGGCCGCATTCAGCACCGAGGAGTGGTTACCTAGGGACAAGCCCCTGGCCAAGTCGTGAGTATCCGGATACCGTAATAATTCTTGATATGTTTTATTGCACTGCTTCTCATCACGCCGAACATGATTATGCAGTCCGTCCTGAGCCCATATCGACGTATCTTCGTCGGATGGTTCTTTGGATCCGTCGGATATGAACAGCGCTTCGCTCCTGACCGCCTCCTCCCCCCGCCCTACGGATGACGCCGAGGTGTTGTCTCGAGGGGCACCAAACCAAGGGGGATAGTTCTGGAGGCGCCCCCAGGCGACATTCCAGGCGCTGGGCGCCTGAAGGGCAAGACTCCCCTGGGCCGCCGGGGGCAGCAAGTCTAGGCCCAAGCCGAATACGGCGCCGGAACCTCCAGTGGTTTCGGATTCTATCAGGCAACCCCTCACTAAGGAGGCAAGCCGTCTGTGTCGATGGCCTCTGTCCGTCCAGAGGCATCGGACAACTTGCTGGAAGTGCTTTGCGGTGCTTCCATTGACGAAGAGCACCGCACTATTATGAGTGCGGTGGTAAAAAAGGTTCAGTCCGCCAAGAGCGGACTGACTGAAGCTTGTGTCAGCCTCCTAACAGGCTTTGAGGTGAGTAACCAGATTATAAGAGAATGTTACCGCATAGACAGTAGCCCCTGATACTCTGTTTGGCGTTCGCGAAGGAAGGCCGAATAGAGGATCAAATAATAATCGCATGAGTCTAATCGGAATATGTGTGTGTGCATATGCAGGCTTCACTGCTGGCCGCTCCCGCACGTACTGCGGAGGTCGCCGCACTAAAGCAGGACCTTGAGCGGTCCAAGGAAGAGCTCGGCCTTACCAAGAGGCAGCTCGAAGAGAACAAAGGTAAGTGATACCCCGTCTGTATATTGATAAAGAGAAATATGGTTTTGGAATGATAGGATCGTCATGAATTTTGCTAGGGGCCACGACCGAAGTGGCGGCTCTAAAGAAGGCGCTATCCGAGGCCGAAGACAAAGCGGCCAAGGAGCGCCTCGAGCGAGAGAAACAAGAGGCCTGAATAGGCGAGGTGCAGCAAGAGCTCCAGGCTCTCGTTAAGAAACACGAGTCCTTGGAGCATGACTTGAAGACGCAAGGGTCCGAGCTTGCGAAGGCCCTTGAAAATGCGCAACATGCCAAGGCCGAAGCCCGAAAGGCCCTCCAGGAAATTGAGGCGGTTAAGAAGATAGCGACGGGTAAGGCATTCTTTATGCAAAGCAAGCATGTGAAGGAAACTTTCTTTTTTACTTACCCGAGTTCGGAGCTCTCCAGGAGCGTTTGCAGATCTACCCCGCAGTGTGTCGGATGCCGTGGAGTTCTACCGGGCCGAGGAGGGGAGCTTGACGGAGAAGTTGTTCTGGTCTTAGTATACTGGGACCGAACACCCAATGCCCTTGAGCGACCAGCTGAAGCAACTGGTCGAGCTCCACAAGGCAGCCGAACAGGCCATGAAGGGTCTTATAGTCCGGATGTGGCCTGGCGAGCCCCTGCCTGATAGCTACTTCGGTCTGGTGAGGCGGCTTGTGAATGCCTGCCCACGGCTTGAAGTCATAAAGCGGTCCTTCTGCATCGAGGGTGCGCGCAGGGCTTTTGCCCGGGCGAAGGTGCACTAGGCGAAGCTGGACGTCGAGAAGCTGGTGAAGCAGGGGCCGCCGGAAGGCAAGGAGCATCGCCACCCCGAAAAGTATTACGACAGTGTCCTGAAGGGTGCTCGCCTTGTGGCGGAGGAATGTGCTAAGGATGTCATATTTGAATGAATGTAATCATGTGATCCTGTAATATGAAACGAGTTCATTTGCGCTACGCAACGCTTGTTAATTTAAAATATTACCTTCTGTGCGGCCGTTTATAAAATCTGAGAGTTGGCCAGTCGTCAACTTCTGCCCCCATGTAACTAGTACTGAGGTGTTCGGGATAACCGAGCATTCTTTATCCCAATTTTGGGTCCTTCGAAGGAGGTGTTCAGCACAATGAACCAGGCAATCAGACTATACAGCTTTGTCACTCTCACTTAGTCACAGAAGTCTACAATTTTAAATTTTGGCGAAGCCCCTAGTATTCGGAAGGCCGAATTTGGGGCGCTATGTATGCCTAAGTCGGGCAAGGCCGACTCCTCGCCCGAAGCGGAAAAAGTCTTTAAGGACTTGAGACCTCTCAAACAGCGACCAGCTCTCGCCGCATCATGACAGTCAATTTTTGGCTTTCTCTACTGAGGTGCTCGTCTGGAAGAACCGGGACACAATCGCAGTAGTTCTCCCAGTGATACCTTAGCCGATTTGCGGAATGTAAGGTACCAAAACATGGGAGCCGGGCAAACCCAACTATTGACCCAAGACATGATTCGGAGCTGATGCATATAATGCTGTAAGTTCGGGGTGCCGCACTTTCGAAAGTGCTCAGACTTCTCACGTCGTATTATGGGGTATACTGAAGCCCCTGGCGTACTAGTCGTACTAGAATGTACGGGTGCAATCTGTCGTAAATAAGCAGGCAAGAAAAAAAAGAAAGGGTAATGCAATAATAGGCTAACGCTATGTATTGTTTATTAAATAGTAGGCTGAAGCGTACGGATACAAGTAGTGCAATAAGCAAAAATAAGGACTATTTGACATGTCCTATCCAAGGGCAAGCTGCGTACGGGTATGTAAAACATGTATATCGATCGTTATCAGAGACCACCTGAGGATTCCCTAGCACGTCAGACCGTCTTGCTTCCTTGGTATTTCTTACCGCCATGAGTCCAATCAATTGGACTGCCGAAAAGTGCTTCCAAGGAGTAAGGTCCTGAAAGAGAGAAAAATGATAAAGGTATACAACCCCTGGGGCGGTTGAGCCGCATTGTGGGACATGTCGTGGTGGTGTCTCCGCCTATGCCCATGGTATCTTGAGTGCGTAGTTATGTACGCGTGGCGCAGATTTCGCCGCTTGACTGGGACTAGGACAGAGGCCGAATTGCTAGTCGAGCTCAAAACGTGCCTGCCGATCCGCCTGCGGGGTACTCCATACTCGCTTGAAGGTGTCCGGTGTCTTTTTCGCCGAATTGTCGGCTTGCCTAATAAGGCTGCATTGCGCTTCTGCTGCGAGAGCCGCAGTGTGCTCCTCCGTGCGGAGCGAGCGCTCTGTGTTTCCATTAACTGTTATAACCCCGCGTGGTCCTGCCATTTTGAGTATGAGGTATGCATAATGTGGTACCGCATTGAATCTGGCAAATGTGGTTCATCCGAGCAGTGCGTGATAGCCGCTGCGAAAGGGGACGATATCGAAGATTAACTCCTCGCTTCGGAAGTTGTCCGGGGATCCGAAGACCACTTCCAGTGTGATTGAGCCCATGCAACATGCCTCTACACCTGGGATTACCCCTTTAAAGGTGGTTTTTGTGGGTTTGATCCTCGAGGGGTCTATGCCCATTTTGCGCACTGTATCCTGACAGAGCAGGTTCAGGCTGCTGCCACCGTCCATAAGGACTCGAGTGAGGTGAAATCCGTCAATGATGGGGTCAAGGACCAATGCGGCAGATCCGCCATGACGGATACTAGTGGAGTGGTCCCTGCGATCAAAGGTGATCGGACAAGAGGACCATGGGTTGAACTTTGGGGCGACTGGCTCCATCGCATAGACGTCCCTTAGTGCATGCTTCCGTTCCCTCTTGGGAATATGGGTTGCGTATATCATGTTCACCGTTTTCACTTGTGGAGGGAACCTCTTCTGTCCTCCTATGTTCGGCAGCTGTCGGAGTAATGGGCCACGGGTAGGCTAACCCGAGACCCAGAGCCTTTCAAGACATCGGGGCAGGCTTCGCCCCTCAAGAATCCCAAGACGGAGGGCCGCCTCTGGGAGTCGGCTGCAGCACCGCCGACTACCCACTCACGGACGAATCCCAGAGACGACTACGACATGAGCCGACTCCCAGTTGGCGACTTCCAGAGAAGCCGACTATGGGGAGTCAGCCAGCGACTTCACCACCTCATGCCTTCGTGAGGAGGGACGGGACGGGGCGTGGCCTCAGTACGGGCCACACTCGCCCCTTACCGAGGGCGAGCATGGCCACAGTGCGTCGTACTAACGGAGATCTCCGTCCGGCGCGGCACTGTTGCCATGCCTGCTCTGACATCAGCCCCAGGGGCGGCACCCTGTGCCCAAGTCGGCCTGCCTATACGGCCTAGAGGCGGCGGGTCCCGCTAGTCAGCGGGGGGACAGAAGACGGCGAGAGCGCCACAAGACGGACCCCGTGGGAGTCGGCCTCCGAGAGTCGGCCGGCTCCTCCCATCGGCCCCGCACGCCATTAACCAGATGAGATGGGGAGTGGCAACAGTGATCGCCCGTCAGGCGGCGACACTGTTGCCACGACCCCACGACCAAGACAACGTCACCAAAAGCACGGCTACAGTGGGCTAGTCAGTCGGCAGGGCCCGCAGGCGGTGGACCCTAGAAGTCGGCGGAGAAGACGGCGGCCTGAGAGACAGACGGCTGGGACCCGCGCCCAGCCGGATTACCATTATACCCCCGGGGGGTAGGCCTATATAAACCCCCGGAGCATCCATGCAAAGGGTTCGATTCTTTAGGCACTAGACCAGAGACACAAGAGGGAGAGAGCTAGCCTTGCCCTCTCCTACCTTCAAGAAACAGCTCAAGGAGCAACTTTGCATACACATTGCCATAGTGATCATGCGGAGACCCCGCAGAGCAACAGTAGGGGTGTTATCTCCTCGGAGAGCCCCGAAGCTGGGTAAGATTCGCCGGCGTTCATGTCTACGCCTCATCCCGCTTCCAGGCACCGGCGACATTCTACTCGCCCCCACCATGATAAGCCATCCTTTGGCATAGGTCGCATCCAACCCCCGACATTTGGCGCCCACCATGGGGCGAGGTGCACCGTCGTCCGGAGACCTGTTCTGGACGGGAACCCTTTTCCTCCCTGGCGAGCGCAGCCAGCCCGGCACTCCAGAGGGGGTTTGCGCCGACGCGCTGCGCGGCGCTGAGATCGCCGGCGCGGCCAGCTGCCTCGCCGAACTTGTCGGCGAGGTTCGCCTCTCCAACGAGCCTGCATCCGACGCAGGCAACGGCGGCCCCGAAAGCCTTCTCGCGGGCCTCCTCGACGGACTCCACGTTGCTGGCGAGCCCGCCGCCGACCTGGAGTCCGTAGCCTCCACCGACCCGATGCTGGTCGATTCCGACACTGCGTCGCTCGACGCATTCCCTACCAACGTGGTAGTCTACGACGAGCCGTTCCCTCGCGCGGAGAGCGGCGGAAGCACTGTCACAGAGGTGCTCGTCATCGGCCATGGCGAGCACTCCGACGACGGGGCCCATGACCCGCTCAATGCGGCGCTACAAGACCTGGATGCGCCCATCCCAGAAGACACTGACGCCGAGACGCTGGAGGCACGCCGCCTCCAGCTCGTCGAAGGCGTGAAGAAGTTGGCAAGCATGAGATGCTTGTCAGAAGCCTACCAGCATGAGACGGATCGTGCTGTAGGCGGCTCGCCAGCCCCAGCGGGGCCTAGCCGCCTAGGCGCGGTCCAGCAACGCGGTGCGGACATCGCCAGCATGTTCGGGGCCAATCGCCCCGTATACGCCACGCCCGCAGAGAACATCCGAGCCACCTAGGCGGCGACGGACGAGTTGGACAACCTCGAAGGCGAAGAGCGCCGACTGATGACGGAGCGTGTCCAGCGGCTCCTCGACGCGGCTACGACGCAGAACGCGGCCGGCTGCCACACTGAGGCGCCGCAACGATAGAACGACGACCTGCCACCCCGCCGAGACCAAGGCGCGACGTCTCGAACACCGACTGGCGGTGTCCGCGGAAGGAAAGACAAGGACCCGGCTGCTAGTCGCAGTCGGACTCACATCTCCATTGAGCGCGACCAAGACGGCCGCCCAAGAGCAGTAGAGCGGCAAGACGACTATGTGCCTCCTCCACCTCGCAGAGAAAGGCGAGTCTCCCCGCCACCAGTTGAGCATCCGACTCTCGGAGGCCGCCTCGGCCGCCAAGAAGGAGTCGGAGAGAATGATGCCCGCCACCGGATCGACCGGCTCCACCGATCCCTGGCGCTGGAAGAAGAAGACGAGTTGGGTCCGCCGTGTTTCGGCCCCCGCATCCGAGATGAGCCCTTTCCCAGAGGGTTCACTCTCCCCAGAGATACTCCCAAGTACACCGGCTCCGTGAAGCCGGAGGATTGTCTGGTTGACTACTCCACAGCAGTCAGCATAGCAAACGGCAGCAAGCGAGTTGCCGTGAAGTACGTTCCGCTCATGCTCCAGGGCACGGCCCGGACATGGTTGAACAGCCTGAAGCCCCGCATCATCAACAGCTGGGTCGACTTCACCGAGGCTTTCGTCCACAACTTCACAAGCACGTACAAGCGACCTCCCAAGCCTCACCAGCTCTCCTTGTGCGTGCAAAGCCCCAACGAGTCGACTCGCGACTACCTCACGCGTTGGGCCGAGCTCCGAAACTCCTACAAGGGCGTGCACGAGGTGCAGGCCATCGATTACTTCACAGCCGGGTGCAGAGAAGGCACCCTCCTCAAGCACAAGCTCCTCTGCGATGAGCCAGAGACCCTGGATGAGCTGCTGATCATAGCAAACAAGTACGCCACGGCCGACTCCTCCATGAAGACGGATATCCAAGTTAGCCCAGCCGGCAAAGTGGCCCCTCAGGCTCCCAGAACTCCGGCCGGAGACGCCAGCCGGCGACAGCAGCAGAGCAACTTCAAGCGCAAGGCCCCGCAGCCGGCTTCCAGCAGCCGGCAGGTGGCGACAGTCGAAGACCAGCAGCCAGAAGGGAAGCCCCAGCCCAAGCGGCAGAAGGGCGGCAAGTCCAACTGGTTGCCGGCTTTCTCCTACGAGCAGACTCTAGACGGCCCATGCAAGTTTCACAGCGGCGCGAAGCCATCAAATCACACCACCCAAAAGTGTCACTAGCTCACCAGGATTGCCAAGGGAGACGGCCTGATGCCTCCTCCGCCTGCTGGGCAGCCGCCTCCGCCTCCACCCCAGCAGCCGGCTGTCAGGCCAGTCGGCCCAGTACAAGACGAGTACCCAGAAGAGCATGGAGCCTACGTGATATTCACAAGTGTGGCAGATGACAAACGCAGCAAGCGGCTGCAGCGGCAAGAGGTGAACGCGGCGGCGTCAGACACTCCAGAGTTCATGCAGTGGTCCAAGAAATCTATCAGCTGGAGTAGAGCTGATCACCCAGAGGTGATGCCAAGCCCAGGCTCGTACGCCTTGGTCTTGGAGGCCACCTTTGCCACCGATAAGCGGGCCGCTCGTTTCTCACGAGTGCTGATAGACGGAGGCAGCAGCATCAATATCCTGTACAAGGATACCATGGAGAAATTAGGAACCAAGCAAAGACAGCTTCAGAGCAGCCGGACCGTATTCCATGGCATTGTCCCTGGCCTTTCCTGCTCCCTAATCGGCAAGATTTTGATAGATGTCCTCTTTGGAGACAAGAGCCATTTCCGCCGAGAGCCAGTCTGGTTCGAGGTGGTGGACCTTGAGAGCCCGTACCACACGCTGCTTGGCCGACCTGCTTTGGCCAAGTTCATGGCGGTCCCCCACTACGCCTACCTCAAGATTAAGATGCCGAGTTCCAAGGGGATTCTGACTATAGCCGGCGACTACAGGAAGTCGTCCGCTTGTGCGGCCGAGAGAAGTCGGCTGGCCGAGTCCCTGGTTATTGCAGCAGAGAAGCGGCTTCTTGATCGGGTTGTGGCGATGGCCGGCAAGCAGCCAGAAATGTCGCCCAACCCCCAGGAGTCGGAAGCTGAGGGCTCGTTCAAACCGGCAAAGGAGACGAAGAAGATACCCTTGGACCCAGAGCACCCGGAGAGGTACGCTGTCATAGGTGCAAACCTTGACAGCAAATAGGAAGGCGAGCTCGTTGATTTCCTCCGTGAGAATCGGGACATCTTTGCATGGTCCCCCAAAGACATGCCAAGTGTACCGACGGAATTCGCCGAGCACAAGTTACACGTCCGGTCTGATGTGAAGCCCTTCAGGCAGCCCTTGCGCCGTCTGTCAGAAGAGAAAAGAAGAGTTGTTGGAGAAGAGATCGCCCGGCTCCTTGCAGCTGGCTTTATCATGGAAGTGTTCTTTCCAGAGTGGCTAGCAAACCCAGTCTTAGTGCTGAAGAAGAACAAGCAGTGGCAGATGTGTATTGACTATACAAGCCTCAACAAAGCCTGCCCAAAGGACCCGTTTGCTTTGCCGAGAATCGATCAGGTGATAGACTCCACAGCCGGATGCGAGCTGTTGAGCTTCTTAGATGCCTATTCAGGATATCACCAGATCAAGTTGGACCCGGCAGACAGACTGAAAACCGCCTTCATCACGCCGTTTGGAGCCTTCTGCTACCTGACCATGACGTTCGGCTTGAGGAATGCCGGCGCCACCTTTCAGTGTTGCATGCAGAAGTGCATCCTCAAGCAACTCGGCAGAAATGCCCATGTCTATGTGGATGATATGGTAGTGAAGACGGAAAAGCGCGGAACTCTGCTGGAAGACCTCAAGGAGACCTTCGAAAACCTGCGCCGATTCTAGATCAAGCTCAACCCCGAGAAGTGCGTCTTCGGAGTACCAGCCGGCCAACTCCTTGGCTTCCTGGTCTCCGAACGTGGCATAGAGTGCAACCCCATGAAGATCAAGGCCATCGAGAGGATGGAGGTACCCAGCCGACTGTTGGATGTGCAAAAGTTCACTGGCTGTCTGGCATCCATCAGCCGGTTTATCAGTCGGCTGGGCGAGAAAGCTCTCCCCTTGTACCAGCTCATGAAGAAGACCAATTTTTTCGAGTGGAACCACAAGGCGGACGAGGCCTTTCTCCAGCTGAAGAAGATGTTGGTTACTCCCCCTGTGTTGGCGGCTCCGATTCCCAAAGAGCCCATGCTCTTGTACATCGCCGCCACCAGCCAGGTAGTCAGCACAGTCATCATAGTTGAGCGCAAGGAGGAAGGCAAGACACTACCTGTCCAGAGACCGGTTTATTACCTAAGCGAAGTACTGTCGACCTCCAAGCAGAACTACCCCCACTACCAGAAGATGTGTTATGGTGTGCACTTTGCCGCCAAGAAGCTGAAGCCTTATTTCCAAGAGCATCCGATCACTGTGGTCTGCACGGCCCCGCTAGCCGAGATCATTGGAAGCCGAGATGCGTCTGGCCGAGTAGCCAAATGGGCCATAGAGTTGGCCCCCTACACGATCTACTACCAGCCCGCACCGCCATCAAATCGCAAGCACCGGCCGACTTCCTTGTCGACTGGGCCGAGACCCAGTACCTGCCGCCAGCGCCCGACTCCACCCATTGGCGGATGCATTTCGATGGCTCTAAGATGCGCACTGGCTTGGGAGCCGGCGTTGTTCTCACTTCTCCCAAAGGCGACAAGCTCAAGTATGCGCTGCAGATCCATTTCGCGGCCTCCAACAACGTCGCCGAGTATGAGGCGCTCATTCAGGCTTGCCAAAGAACTTGGCATTCGCCGGATCCTGTGTTATGGCGACTCCGACTTGGTGGTCCAGCAGTCATCTGGCGACTGGGATGCCAAGGACGCAAACATGGCAAGCTACCGCTTCTTCGTGCACCAACTCAGTGGATATTTCGAGGGGTGCGAGTTCCTCCACGTGCCAAGAAACGATAATGACCAAGCAGATACTTTGGCACGAATCGGCTCCACCCGCCAAGCAATACCATCTGGTGTCGCTCTTCAGCACCTCCTCAAGCCATCCATCAAGCCTTCACCAGAGTCAGATTCCATTTTTGTGCCGACTCCTCCTGAAGAAGTCAGATCCGACTCAGGAGCCCCAGCAGACGGCACAAAGATCCTTGCAGACGACTCCAAGAACGCCGCAGTCAAAGCCGGCCCGGGGACTTCAGAACCCGGCCCGGGGACTGTGGCGACCAGACAAAAGACTCCAGAGCTCGGCCCGGGGACTCCGTTGATCCAGCAAGAAGCCGCAGACTCCAGCCCGCCGCCTCCTAGCCCAGCCGCCCTCGTCCAAGTAGCAGTCCTGACAGTTGAAGAAATAGCAGCACCCTCATGGGCTCAGCCCATCCTCAAATTCCTGGTGAACAAGGAGCTACCAACTGATGAAACCTTGGCTCGGCAAGTACAACGCCGAGCGGCAGCATACACCATAGTCAACAGAGAGCTAGTCAGGCGTAGCGTCACTGGTGTTTACCAGCGCTGCGTCGAGCCGGAGCAAGGCCAAGCAATTCTCAGAGACATCCATCAAGGCGAGTGCGGCCACCATGCAGCCTCAAGAGCACTCGTCGCCAAAGCTTTCCGGCATGGTTTCTTCTGGCCGACTGCCCTGGAAGAGGCCAAAGAGTTGGTCCAGAAATGCAAGGGGTGCCAGAAGTTCCGCTCCAAGCCGCATCAGCCGGCTTCTGCGCTCAAGACCATCCCAATCGCCTGGCCCTTTGCAGTATGGGGCCTGGATATGGTGGGACCATTCAAGACAACACGAGGTGGCCTAACTCACCTACTTGTCGCAGTGGACAAGTTCACCAAGTGGATAGAAGTGAAACCCATCAAGAAGTTGAATGGTCCGACTGCCGTGACTTTCATCTCCGACATCACAATTCGGTACGGCATACCGCACAGCATCATCACCGACAACGGCACCAACTTTGCCAAGGGCGCTTTGGCCCGTTTCTGCGTGACGTTGGGCATCCGACTGGACTTAGCGTCCGTTGCCCATCCGCAGTCAAACGGCTAGGTGGAGCGGGCGAATGGCCTCATCCTGTCCGGCATCAAGCCTCGGCTGATCGAACCGCCAGAGCGTTCGGCCGGCTGTTGGCTTGACGAGTTGCCAACCGTCCTCTGGAGTCTGCGCACAACTCCGAACAAGTCAACCGGCTTCACGCCCTTCTTCCTCGTCTACGGTGCTGAAGCCGTCATCCCAACGGATATAGAGTTCGACTCCCCGCGAGTCACGATGTACACCAAGGAGGAAGCAGAAGAAGCACGACAAGATGGCATCGATCTGCTGGAAGAGGGACGGCTGTTAGCACTCAGTCGGTCCAGCATCTACCAGCAGAGCCTGCGCCGATACTATAACAGGAAGGTCAGGCCAAGATCCTTCCAAGAGGGCGACCTTGTGCTCCGACTGATCCAGCGAACAGCCGGCCAGCACAAGTTGTCGGCGCCTTGGGAAGGCCCCTTCATCATCAGCAAAGTGCTGGGCAACGACTCCTACTACCTGATCGATGCTCAGAAGCCCCGAGCACGCAAGAGGGACGACTCCGGCAAAGAGACGGAACGACCATGGAACGCAAATCTTCTCCAAAGATTTTACAATTGATGCAGTATGTACCACGCTACCCTTTTGTATTGAAGTACCAAGACTTCGGGCCCCCCGAGACAAGCTCGGAGACTGCCCTTTTTTGTTATCTGTATGATAAGTATTATGCCTCCGAGTATTCTACCCTTTGTTATGCCGCTTGGCACCGGGCTCGACTAGTCGGCCCGGGGACTCGTCGTCTTGCGCTATGAAAACGCTTCCTGCAGTCAGACAAGTAGTGTGTGGCGCCTAAGCCGTCTCCTGTCAGAAGCCGCAGCTCGCAGAGCGACTGTCTGGTGGGCAGGAGTAAGGAAGAAGGGGCGCCCACATGAAAAATGGCTAAGGACTCAAAGCGTAAGCATAGCTTAAGCCGGCTTTCCAGCCGTTCCTCGCAAAACCGACTCTTGAGTAGTCGGCTTGCCGTTTTCTATCCGACTTGCTAAGAAAACTCTAGAATGGCTAAGTACTTGCCTTCCCAAAGTAGCCAAGTATTTGATCCAGCGGCAGTCCGCAGAGCGGCTGTCCGACTGGCAAAGACGACATCTAAGGGAAGGCGGCAAAGGAAAATGCCAAAAGAGCAATAAGCAAGATATGATAGAACCTAGATAAATATTTACATAACATAGGCCCTTGGCCGAATCCTCGAACGGAAGTTCAAAATACACCCCGCGGGTGGAATTGTGCGAATTAACAAAGTTCTTCGAGAAACTACTAAAACAGAGACAAGGCGGCAACCTACGAAGCAGCAGACGGATTTGGAAGCTCGGAGGAGATGGCGGTGTCGGATGTTGGGGCGGCCGGCTGAGCAGTCTCGGCTTGACCGCCTCCAGCGGCAGTCGGCTCGATTGGGCGCGGCTCGTTGTTGGAGGCGCGGTCGAGCTGAGGCTGATCGCCCGCTCCGTCTTCTGGCGCCTCCATCTCGCCTCCGACCTCCGCCTCGCCTCCCTCCTCGGCACTGGAGCCGATCACCTCCGCCGAGTCCTCGTCGTAGTCCGGGTTTATCCCAAACCACTCCGGCGGTGCCTCCTCGCCATTGTCAGCTCGCTCAGGAATGAAGACGTTGGTGTCGGCGTACTCGGCGATCGCTGCGGCGCGCTTGACAAGGGCGTCCTCCATGGCTGCCAGCTCCGGCTGGGCCTCGGCCCAGAGCGTGGCTAGCTGGTCCAGGTCCAGGTCTGGATACCATGCCTTGACAAACTCCAAAGCCTGACGCGCTCCAGCCCATGCCGAGGAGCCTTTCCAAACCTCCAAACGGCCTGCTGCGACCTCCAGCCAGTCGGCGGTCCGGCTGGGGGTGCGCAGAATCGGCATGTCTGGCCACAAGGCAGCAATCGCCTGGGCGCCGACACGTTGAAGCCGGCGCAATATTCGGTGAGCCGGCCGCAGGCGAGCCTCGATGCTCAGAAGCTGCTCGTCAAGGCTCCGGGGGCATTGGCGTCAACCTCCTCGCCAGCTGCCCTCCGCGCCTCGCGATCGGCCTCGATGGCCTAAGTGGCAGCTTGCGTGTGGCCCGAGAAGAAGTCTGTCGAGACGAAAAAAGAGTCAAGTCAGAAAAGTTAGAGTCGGCCCAACCTATAGTCGGCTGCTCAAAGAAAGAGAGTAAAGAAAACTCACCATCAACGATATCCTCAATCTCGTGGAAGCCGGAGGTCAGCATCGCCTCCTTGTCGGTCCAGGAGGAGTGCTCGGTCTCAAACTCGGCCAGGAGTGCAGTCTCTTTCTCCTTCGCCTCCTCCTGTGCCTTCTTGAGCAGCTCCTTCTGCTCCGCCAGCTGTGCAGACAGCAAGTCACGCTCCGTGATGAGCTTGCTGCACTCCACCTCCTTGGCACGCAAGGCGGTATTGGCTTTGCCTAGCTACTGCTGAAGAACGGCGTTGGCCTCTGAAGAAAGAAGAAAAAAGACGCAAGTCATCAGCAAAGAAGGTCGCCAGGAAGATCCGGCCCGACTGCGCAGCAGTCGGCCCGAATCTCGGGGACTACAGCCCGCGGGTGCGCCAGCGCGCCCTCGCGAAGAAGGAAACTTACTCCGGCTCTCCGACAAGTCGGCAGTCCGCTTGCCCAGCTCTTCAACGTTGCGGTTGAAGACGGTGACCCGGAGGTTGTGGTAATCCTGTGATAAGCATTTCAAGAACAAGAATAAGCATTTGGAACTTGCCAATAGAGTTCCGGCCCGCCTACACAGCAGCCGGCCCGGAACTCGGGGACTACACCCAGTGGGTGCGCTGGCGCGCCCCGACAGAGAAGAGCAAGAAAAAGCAAAGTCAGAGGAAACCATACCCGAATGGCCGCTCGCGACGCCAGATGCGCCTTGCTGCAGCTCTGGATGGCATCGCCTTCGGCTCGCAGCTTCGCCTGGATGTCCAGCAGCGCCTGATTCAGCGGGCCTGTGCCGACTCCTCGCACCCACCCGACGGGCGCAGCGCTCGTCGCCTCGACGTCTGGGATGGCCGAGCTGGCTGCACCGGTCTCCAGGGGGCGTGGCGCTGAAGTCGCCTTCTCCATATGGCGGCGCGTTGGCGAGGCGACTTGGAGGAGTAGATTCGCCATGTCTACGTCTGCAGTCGGCGGCACCGGCGGGTCCGCCGGCTGTTCACCTCGCGCGCTTCCCGATGGCGGCGGAGGCGGTGGTGGCGGCACAACCGTGTCCGGCTCGGGGGCCTCGCCGCCCTCCCTCTCCATAATGGGGTGCTCCCCGCCGACTTCCCCAGTCTGCTCCGAGAAATCCAGAGGCGGCGGCGCCGAGTTCAGTGGGATGACGAGCAGTGCCGACTGGTGGCGCGCGGCTTCCTCTGCTTGCCTCCTTGCCGCGATGGCGGCTTCGGCGTCATCCAGTTTCTTCTGGGCAGAGGCGGCTGCCTTCTCAGCCTCCGCCTTCTCTCGGAGGGCGTCTTCGTCCTCGTCGCGCTTCTCCTGCGCATTTCGCTCCGTCGCCTCCCGGAGATCAGCGGCGGGGTCAATGCGCCGAGTGGTGGCGGACGACTCTGCCGACCCTCTGATGGAGGCGGCGGTAACCCTCCCAAGGGTGAGGGGAGCAATGGAGCAGGGAAAGCGTGTAAAAGATATGAACAAAATCCACTAGAAGATAAAACAAGACAAAAGACAGAAGCACTTACCCGGAGGATAGCGGCGGCTTCTTCACTTCCTTGTGGAAGCGTTAGGCCCTCGCGACCGCCTCTTCCCGCTTGGTCGCGGTGGTCGCCCCCTTGAATTTCTTCTCCCGGCCGCCAGTGGAACTCAGCCTGGCCCAGCGCTTCCTCGCGCCGCCTAGACCGCCCAAGGCGGCGGACGAGCTCGCGCCGTGATGGCCGGCTCTTGACTGGTGGCGCGGGGCGACTTCCCCGTCTTCGCCGACGGGCCAGTCGGCAAAGGTGGCCGAGGGCCTGAGGCCGCCTTCCTCTCCTCCGCCGCCTCCATCGGCGTCGGTGTCGGTGTCAAAACCGGCGGATCTCGGGTAGGGGGTCCCGAACTGTGCATCAAGGTCGGATGGTAACAGGAGACAAGGGACACTTTATTTTACCCAGGTTCGGGCCCTCTCGGTGGAGGTAAAACCCTACTCCTGCTGGATTAATATTGATGATATGGGTAGTACAAGAGTGGATCTACCACGAGATCAAGGAGGCTAAACCCTAGAAGCTAGCCTATGGTATGATTGTGTATGATGATTATTCTTCTACGGACTACAACCCTCCGGTTTATATAGACACCGGATAGGGTTAGGGTTACACAGAGTCGGTTACAATGGTAGGAGATCTCGAATATCCGCACGCCTAGCTTGCCTTCCACGCCAAGAAAAGATCCTTCCGGACACGGGACGAAGTCTTCAATCTTGTATCTTCATAGTCCTGGAGTCCGGCTGAAGGTATAGTCCGGCTATCCGAACACCCCCTAATCCAGGACTCCCTTAGTAGCCCCCGAACCAGGCTTCAATGACAACGAGTCCGGCGCGCAAATCGTCTTCGGCATTGCAAGGCGGGTTCCTCCTCCGAATCCTGTGTACCTGTACGAATAACGTCCGATTTTTGTAATGTAGCACTCCTCGGCTTTAGTGCCCAATAATGGTCGTCTTCCACGTGCTGAACGAATGCGAAAAGCTTGGGGTGTTTTTACATCCACACCCTTAGTCATATAAACGAGCCGCCTATTTAACGGGATGGGGATTTAGATCCAAACCACATCTTCTCCTCTCCGCGAGTTATCATCAGAGCGTCTCCAGCAAAGGTCCATTCCAACATGGCCAGCCGTCGCAGCTCCTCCCCTCGCCCCTCCAGTCCTAAACCCGGAGACTGGGAGAGTTGCACCATCCCACACAGCGAGTTAGTGTCGCTGCAGGCCAAGGGATTCCTTCCCCAGGCATATATGGTCCCGGTCCGAGCCGAACTCGCCACCTATAATGGCGGAAAGCAAGCGGAGAGCATCCCCAATCCTTCTAAAGGAGAGCGGGTGTGCCTCGTCCCTTATTTATTAAGGGGACTGGGATTTCCAATTCATCCATTCCTCCGTGGGCTTCTGGAGTTCTACGGCCTCCAGCTGCACAATCTCACGCCCGGCTCCGTACTACATATTGCGGGCTTCGTTGCCCTTTGCGAGCTATTTTTAGGCGTGAGGCTCATTTTGCGCTGTGGAAGAGGTTGTTCTGCTTGGTGCCCCGTTCTCAAAAGGGGTCCATTTATCAAGTGGGCGGAGCCGAAGTATGGCGCATCGCTGGGACCGGATACCCATCCGGAACCCCAAAAGAGGCGTCCGATGACTGGCCTTCGGAATGGTTTTACATAGATGACGTCCCGCTGCCGGACCCTATCCGGGTCGGTCTTCCCGAGTTCAACAGTGCTCCACCAAAGAAACGCTTGAGCTGGCGTCCGCGGAGCTCTCAGAGAGAAAGTGACAGAGACGTCCTTTACCTGATGGGCTGGATAAGACTGTTGGCTCATTCCGGACTAACCATGATTGGAGTCATGGCCACATGCATTATGCGGGGGGTGCAACCGCTTCAATATAGAGGCCACCCCATGTGGGATTTCAACTGGGAGGATGACGCCACCCGTTACGGTCGTAAGGGGCCAGCCACAGCTGCTGCTCTAGTAAAGATTTTAACATCTTTGTACAAGGGATAAAAGGAGGACTTCCTCCGCGTCAACCCACGGGCCGGATTCACTATGTACGAACCTCCAAGTTGGGTAAGTGAACAATTGCACTTGCCTATCTGTTTAACGCTCCCACGACTAGATACGTTATCTGACGATTTCAATGTAGGAACTGCGACAGGAAGTAAAGGATATCAACAGCCGCCCTCCACAGCCTGAGGACCCAGAACGGTCCCTCGATCCGGACTCTGAAGAGGATCCGAACATATCGGTGGAGCTCATCGACGGGGTGTTCCATCAGTTAAGCAAGGACGATACCTTGGTGGCCATCACGGCCGATTACCCCGGGTTAATCCCGGCCTCCCAGGTGACAGAAACCGGAGTGTTTATTCCCTCAAGAGAGATTCCATTCCCACATATTCCGGCGTTTCAAACGACAACCGTATTTTGCAGGGGAGATTTCCAAGGCGGGAGGCCGAACCTGCAGCGGCTAGCCAACGAGGGGCCATAGGGCCCCGTGGGGCAAAAAGAAATGTAGTCCGGACTGAGATTCCGGCACAAAGGTATAACGCGCCCTCCGTATCCCTGGTGTTATTCTGTCAAGGCATATTAACATTCGTGCTGTTTCCAGGACGAAGAGGCCTCGCCGGACTATGTCCGGAGAGGTCGCCAATCGCGCCTCCACTAGCCAGGTTCCAACGTCTGGTCCGGAAGCGGGGACGAGCACTAGGCGCGCACCGGACGCTCCTCCAACAGAGGATGTAGACCGGCTGTCTGCCACAAATTCAGAAGTGGAGAGTGCCATGAACCACAGGCGTCGCCAGACAGTTCTACGCGACGCTTGTTTCTCCCGAGAGGCTTTAAATGCCTTTAATTCGGGAGATGCGTACCTTCGTGCCGCTCAAGATGGTTTAGCCAAAGCCACGGAGCAGTATGTGAAAGACATACGGGTAAGAAAATTTTGGTTATATATATATATATATATATATATATATATATATATATATATATATATATATATCAGTAGCCCCCGAGACTTAAAACAGTTAAAGTAACTGATTTAAGGATCATATAACATGCAGGTTCTTACAGAGAAGAACACCGTGCTGTCCCAGGAGCTGGAAAAGTGCAAGGCCCAACTAGAGGCCGCACTAGCCGCAACAGGGGAGCCCAAAGGGACCCCCTTAGGTAAGATACACTTCGAAAGATTAGTATTGTGCGGCATGGGTGCAAATCTGACAATTCATGTTGCAGATGGCGCCGGACTTGATCCGGAGAGGCAACAACTCTTACGCCGGTTAAAGGCCGGTGAGAGTATGTTGACAAGGGTGAGGCGAGAGAAGAATGATCTTCAGGATGCCAACACCAAGCTGGATGTTGAACTGAAGGACGTTCGTGGCCAGCTGTCGGACTCCATGAAGGAGAATCAGTGGCTTCGACGCGGCATATTTAGTAAGTGCTTGAACGAACTTTGAAAAATGAGTTTGGCGAGGAAGTCGAATAACAGAGTATTGTCTGTAGGTATGCTCACAGGTCGTCCTGCAGAGGAGATGCCCGGTTCTACGGGTGACCTACTCCCCGAACTCCTGCAATTGCACAAGTGAATTCGGCAGGCGATGCGAGGCGTTGCCCAAGCCTTATGGCCTGCCCACCCCACGCCCGAGGGCCTTGGAGAGCTTGCGGAGAAGCTGAAGGGAGCTCGGTGGAGCTTCCGATTGTGGAAGATATCAGCCTGCCGACAAGGCCCTAGGGAGGCCTGGCCATGGTGAAGACCCGCTTTACGAAGTCTGACCCCAATCACATGGACGAGGTCGGACCGGTGGGGCCCGACGGGAAGGAGATCCCTGTGAGCTTAGTGTATGGCCAGGTAGAACTGGCCGCAAAGTATTCTCAGCAGGACTGTAAATTAGACAGCCTTTAGATGGTATAGAGGAGGAATACAATCAGTCAGGATGACTATGTAATTTATAATTGACATGTGAAATGCCTTCTAGCCGGATTGTAGATCGTTTGTCGTTGCCGACCTTTTCGCTTCAACCTTGGGACCTGACGGTCCGGAGTGTGTCCGAATACCATAATGGTTATATAAGAACCGAGGTATGCATGGAGAACAGGCGTAGGGGTCATTAGTGCTTTATCAGACAAGTGCCCAACTAGTTATGTTATATTACATGGTTAGTAAGAAACATCTTCCAGAGAGAATAGTTCCGTTAAGGGTTCCTTTCGCTGGGGTGGCGTGCCCTGAAGTGCACGTCCGGACTGCAAATGCAGGAAAACATCTGGGGGCATGTATAAGTAAAAAAGGTTCATCTTTAGTTCACCGACCAAATATTCCCTTAAGAACGCTAGCTTTCGGCTTCACCCAGTCTGAGGTACACATCCGGCTTATCCGGCAGTAGCAATCGCAGAGGTGCTCCCTTTACCGCCTAGCCGAACAATCGGGAATGTAGGGGTAAGCACAGGAGCCAGGCAACCTAGCTTGGCCAAAACTTAAGTCATATCGATGCATATAATGGTGAAGAAAAGGTGCATGAGGAAGTCTGACGCATGCGTTGGGTGTGAAACCCGTATAAACAAGCTTCTGTTAAAGAAGCCCCCAGGTTTAAGGAGCGCTGGTAGCGCGTCATATTATGAGCCTTTAAGGGCTAGAAAAGGAAAGAGTGGGAGGAGACAAAAAGAAAAACAGAAAGATATATGTAAAAATGGACAGAGGAAGGAGACAAACTCAGAGTTCGGCGCTAGGCATAGAATCTTCGGAGACGTGTGGCGTTCCATGGGTTCGGCTCGAGTCGGTTGTCCGACGCGTCTCACAGGCAGTACGCTCCACCAGTGAGGACTTGGTCAATTATGAAGGGACCTTCCCATTTGGGCTTGAGTTTGTCCTTTTTCTTATCCTGCAGGCGTAGAACTAGTTCGCCAACATTGTAATTTTTGGCCCGTACTTCTCTGCTTTGATATCTTCGAGCCTACTGCTGATAAAACGCGGAACATGCTTTAGCCACGTCGCGCTCCTCCTCTAGGGCGTCCAGGTTGTCCTGCCGATCAAGTTCGGCTTCTCTTTCTTCGTACATGCGCACTCGAGGTGAGTCATGAATTATGTCGCAGGACAGAACTGCCTCAGCACCATACACCATAAAAAATGGTGTGAATCCGGTGGTACGATTCGGCGTGGTTCGCAGCCCCCAGAGTACGGAGTCGAGCTCCTCTACCCAGTGCGTATTAGATTCCTTTAGGGACCGCACTAGTCTGGGTTTGATACCGCTCATGATGAGACCATTTGCACGTTCGACCTGGCCGTTAGTTTGTGGGTGATAGACAGAAGCATAATCGAGCTTAATGCCCATGTGTTTGCACCACAGCTTTACTTCGTCAGAGGTGAAGTTTGTGCCATTATCGGTGATAATGCTGTGGGGGACACCGTAACGGTGTACGACCCCGAATATGAAGTCTATCACAGGTCCGGATTCGGCCGTCTTAACAGGCTTGGCTTCTATCCATTTGGTGAATTTATCCACCATGACCAATAAGTATTTTTTCTTGTGTGTTCCACCTTTAAGGGGTCCTACCATGTCAAGCCCCCATACCGCAAAAGGCCAAGTGATGGGGATAGTTCGGAGGGCGTTGGGCGGCATATGGCTTTGGTTTGCAAAGTGCTGGCAACCGACGCATCGTTTGACTAAGTCATGGGCGTCTGCTCGGGCCGTTGGCCAATAAAAGCCTGTACGGTAAGCCTTGCTTACAAGGGATCGAGCTGCAGCATGGTGGCCACCGAGTCCGGCATGAATTTCAGCCAACATACTCCGCCCTTCCTCTTCTGAGATACATCTTTGGAGGACTCCTGTAGTACTTTTCTTATAGAGCTCTCCCTCATGGACTTTATAGGCTTTAGATCGCCGCACTATGCAGTGTGCCTCGTTTTGGTCCTCTGGGAGTTCCTGCCTAGTAAGGTAGGCGAGGAATGGTTCTGTCCACGGGGCGATGACCACCATTATTACGTGGGCTGAGGGTGTGATTTCGGTGGCAGGGCCTCTGATTATGTCAGATTGTTCGGCGTCGGGCTGTGCGGTTGTGTTCGGACTGTGGACCGAGGGTTCCCCTTCCCATGCTACAGATGGCTTGAATATTCTCTCTAAGAAGATGTTGGGGGTACTGCATCTCGTTTTGCTCCAATACATGCCAGGACGTCCGCTGCCTGATTATTTTCTCGGGCTATATGGTGAAACTCCAGTCCTTCGAACCGAACTGACATTTTTAGGACGGCATTGCGATAAGCTGCCATTTTTGGGTCTTTGGCGTCGAAGTCGCCATTTATTTGGGATATCGCGAGGTTGGAGTCCCCGCGTACTTCTAGGCGTTGAATGCCCATGGATACTGCCATCCGGAGACCATGTAGAAGGGCCTCATAGTCGGCTGCATTGTTGGAGTCCGCGTACATGATTTGGAGTACATATTGGACTGTATCCCCTATAGGGGACGTCAAACGACGCCAGGCCCCAGTCCGGCCAGCATTGTGGATCCGTCGAAATGCATGATCCAGTTGGAATATGTGTCGTATTCTTTAGGGAGTTCGGCCTCTGCCCATTCGGCGACGAAGTCGGCTAGGACTTGCGATTTAATTGCTCGTCATGGTTTGTAGGTTATGTCGAACGGGAGGAGCTCTATGGCCCATTTGGCTATCCGGCCCGTTGCATCGCGGTTGTTGATAATATCATTGAGTGGTACTTCCAAGGCTACTGTTATGGAACACTCTTGAAAGTAGTGACGTAGCTTCCAGGATGCCATGAACACCGCGTATGCGATCTTTTGGTAATGTGGGTATCGTGATTTGCATGGTGTAAGGACAGTGGACACGTAGTAAACCGGCCTTTGAAGGGGGAGTTTGTGTCTGTCCGTTGCCCGCTCAACGACGAGTACTGCGCTAACAACTTGATGAGTTGCGGCAATGTATAATAACATGGGTTCGCCAATGTTCGGCGCGGCCAGGACTGGGTTTGTTGCCAAGATGGCCTTTATCTCCTCGAGTCCGGCCGTGGTAGCTTCCGTCCACTCGAAGTGTTCGGTGCGCCTAAGGAGGCGGTAAAGGGGTAATGCCTTTTCTCCCAAGCGGGAGATAAAGCGGCTTAAGGCCGCCACGCATCCGGTGAGTTTCTGTATTTGTTTGAGGTCTTTTGGGACATCCAATTGTGACAAAGCTCGGATTTTAGCTTGATTTGCTTCAATTCCTCTACCGGATACAATGAAGCCCAGTAGCTTTCCGGCTGGAACGCCGAAAATGCATTTTTCCGGATTGAGCTTAATGTCGTATTTTTGGAGGTTGTCGAATGTGAGCCTCAAGTCGTCTACTAGAGATTCGACATGTCTTGATTTAACGACCACATCATCTACATACGCCTCCACTGTTTTGCCGATCTGGTTTGCTAGACATGTTTGAATCATGCGCTGATATGTCGCACCGGCGTTTTTTAGTCCAAAGGGCATCGTGTTGAAGCAGAATGGGCCGTATGGTGTGATGAATGTTGTTGCGGCTTGGTCTGATTCTGCCATCTTGATTTGATGGTAACCGGAGTATGCGTCGAGGAAGCACATGGAATCGTGTCCTGCGGTGGCATCGATGATTTGATCTATTCGAGGGAGGGGAAAAGGATCCTTTGGGCAAGCCTTATTGAGGTCTTTGAAGTCGACACACAGGCGCCAGGATTTGTCCTTCTTTGGTACCATCACCAGGTTTGCTAGCCAGTCCGGGTGTTTTATATCTCTGATGAATCCGGCCTCCAATAACTTGGCTAGCTCCTCTCCCATAGCATGTCTCTTTGGTTCAGAGAAACGCAGAAGGGTTTGTTTGACAGGTTTGAATCCTTGCTAGATATTTAAACTGTGTTCTGCCAGCCTGCGTGGGATTACTGGCATATCTAAGGGGTGCCAAGAGAAAATGTCCCAGTTCTCTCATAGGAACTCTCGCAGTGCGGCGTCTACATCAGGGTTCATTCGTGCCTCGATGGAGGCTGTTTTATTTGGGTCCGTAGGGTGGACCTGGAATTTGACTATTTCGTCCGCTGGTTTGAAGGATGTGGATTTGGATTTCTTATCGAGTATCACATCGTCCCTGTTAACTGTGGATCGCAGCGCAGTCAGTTCTTCGGCCGCTAAGGTTTCTGATAGTGCCTCAAGGGCCAATGCGGCTGTCTTGTTTTCGGCGCGGAGTGCTATGTCCGGATCACTAGCGAGAGTGATAATTTCGTTTGGCCCAGGCATCTTAAGCTTCATGTACCCGTAATGGGGTATAGCTTGGAAAACTGTAAAAGCCTCCCGCCCTAGTACACCGTGGTATCCGCTTCTGAACGAGGCTACCTGGAACGTGATCTGTTCGGACCTGTAATTATCCGGCGTGCTGAACACCACATCTAGTGTGATTTTTCCGGTGCAGCGCGCTTCCTGACTGGGAATTATTCCTCTAAAAGTTGTGCTGCTTCGCTCAACGCGGTTCCAGTCTATTTCCATCTTTTGGAGGGTTTCCTCGTAGATGAGGTTCAATCCGCTGCCTCCGTCCATGAGTACCTTTGCGAGGCGACAGCCGTCCACTATGGGACTGAGGACCAGTGCGGCTGGTGCTTTGGCTGTTCGAAATTTAGGTTTGTCACTCGCATTGAAGGTGATAGCAACATTACTCCATGGATTTATTGTCGCTACTTGATAGACATCGGTGAGGCTGCGAAGTGTTCTTTTTCGCATGTTATTCGATGCGAAAGTGTAACGCCCCCGATGTAACTTGCCATATTTGTAATCCAACTCTTGCCATTTCCGGCTATGTGTTATGATATTCCCTCCGTGGTTGGGTTCTCTCCGTTTTGCATTTTGGTCATGTCATGCATTTCATATCATGTCATCATGTGCATCGCATTCGCATACGCATTCGTCTCATAAATCCGAGCATCTTTCCCGTTGTCCGTTTTGCAATCCGGCGCTCCTATGTCTCCCGGCGTCCCCTTCTACATTTCTTCGTGAGCGGGTATTAAACATTCTCGGAATGGACCGAGGCTTGACATGTGGCCTTGGTATAGCACCGGTAGACCGCCTGTCAAGTTTCGGGTCAATCGGAGTTCGTTTGGTACTCCAACGGTTAACCGGGTAACCGTGAAGGCCTCGTGTGTGTTGCAGCCCAACACCCCTTCAAAACAGCCCAATAACCCATCTAAGTCACTCCCATGTCCTCCGCCGGTCGATCACGATCGCGTGGGCGAAAACCGCACTCCGTTTGGAGCTCCCTAGCTCTTTCTAGCTATAAAAACACCTCCCCCTCCAAATCCGGGTCAAAACCCACCTTCTAACCCTAAGCTCGCCTCGAAATCCGCGCCAGATCCCTCCGCCGCCGCCACCTGTCCAGCGCCGCCGTCCGCCTCCACCGGCCCGCCGGGCCCGCGCCAGGCCCGCGGGGCCCGGATCCGCCGCGCCGCCGCCCGCGGGGCGCCCGCGCGCCCGCAGCAGCCGCCGCCTGCCTCGCCTGCCGCCGCCTCGCCCGGTCGCCGCCGCCTCGCCCGGTCGCCGCCGCCCCGCGCCCCGCCGCGCCCGGCGCCGCCCCTGCCTGCCTCCACCGCCCCGATCCGGGCCGGATCCGGCGAGGTCCGGCCGGAGAGGCCCAGATCCGGCCTTCCCCCGCCTCCTCCGGCGCTCCTCCGGCGACCCGCGCCGGCGAACCTCGAACTCCGCGCCACCGTTGACTTCTCTCCTCTCTCTTAGTATTTCTAAGTCCCCAAGTTTTCATATTATCATCGCATCTTCGACATGCCATAACTTTGCATCTGCAGCTCCGTTTCGCGCGTATAATATGTCATTTTGTTCGATTCGAAGAGTACATCATTTTGTTCCATTGCATCATTTTCATTTGAAGTCATCTTGATGCCCGAAATGCTGTTAGAAGAGGGCTAGTTGATGTTAGTGGCTAAATCTTATCTGAACATGCACTTTTGTCATTTTTGCCATGATTGATGTGTACCTCCTATGAGGTTGAGCTATACATGTGTTTTGTAATATGCCATGTTACCTATCCAGGGAATTTTGCTATGTATTTTTTTGATGCTTGAGGTGGCTAGAAATTGCATGCAAAGTAGGGATGATGATATTGCTGTTTTCAGAGACTTAGTGATTTCACCAAGTCCCTGACTTTTGTTATTATCATGCTGTATGTTCATGTTGTTTCCGAGAGTTCTATGCATATTTTGAGCATGATCAGTAAGGGAGTTTTGGACTTGAGTATTTGCTTAATCCATTCATGCCTTTTTTTGAAATTATGGAGTGCCCTAGCTTGAGTCAATCGAGCTCTACTTTTGCTTCAAAATCTTGTTGGCAGATTGTTTACATGTTATTCGATTTTGCCAAGCTTGGTGTAGTTGATCCTTGCATGATATGATGGTATTATTGCCATGTATTGTTACTATGCCATGTCTTCTTGATGTATGTATGCTTAGTTTATCATGACTTGCTCTGTAGCGAGTGCATCGAGCTCACGAACATGCCTAGTCGTTATTAGTTTTCTGCCATGTCCAGTTTTCTACTAAGTCTGAAACCTGTAACGAAACTTGCTTAATTGACATGGGTGTAATCATATTTTCTGATCCTTTTTGGCTTATGGTCAGTAAGAGACTTTTGTCAAGTGATATGAGTAGATTCATGCCATGCCTTACTTTGCTATGTTCTGAACCTGTAGCATGTTGTTTCGTTGCTCTGAACTTGTCATCCTGATGTTGTTTTTCCTGACTTGCTGATTATTTCACTAAGTCTGTGAATCTGTTATAAGTTGCACTTTTGCCATGATGGTTTGGACCTGTTATGATGGGATTGAGCCGTAGCTCAGTGTTCATATTTTGTCGTGCATCTTGATTAGATTACTGTCATATGCTTTTTTGCCATGTTTGTGTGCAGTAGCTTAATTATTCATTGCTTGCTAAGTAGCATCATGCTGTTTATGGCAGATTCGTGTCATTCTTGTTTTGCTTGCCATTTGCAAACCGTGCATCCGATTCCGGTGATCTTTATATCGATTTCAACCGAAATCACCTCATCTATCCAGTGGCATGCTTGGTTTGCCAAGATTATGCCCTGTTCATCCCTGTCTTTCCGGAGCATGCATACGCATTGCATATCACCTCTCGCATATCATGCCATGTTTTGCATCATGTTGCTTGCGCATTGCATCGTGGTTGATTTTGGTTCCTTTGCTTGTTCTCTTGTCTTGGGTAGAGCCGGGAGACGAGTACGTGACCGAGGATTCCGTTGAGAACGTTTACGAGGACCAAGCTTTCGACAACTCTGAGAACCTTGCAGGCAAGATGACCATACCCTCGATATCACTTCTATCTTTGCTTGCTAGATTGCTCGCTCTTTTGCTATGCCTATGCTGCGATACCTACCACTTGCTATATCATGCCTCCTATATTGCCATGTCAGCCCCTAACCATCCATGTCCTAGCAAACCGTTGTTTGGCTATGTTACTGCTTTGCTCAGCCCCTCTTATAGCGTTGTTAGTTGCAGGTGAAGATGAAGTTTGTTCCTTGTTGGAACATGATCTTGTTGTTCCTTGTTGGAATATGTTTACTTGTTGGGATATCACAATACCTCTTATTTAATTAATGCATCTATATACTTGGTAAAGGGTGGAAGGCTCGGCCTTATGCCTGGTGTTTTGTTCCACTCTTGCCACCCTAGTTTCCGTCATACCGGTGTTATGTTCCCGGAGTTTGCGTTCCTTACACGGTTGGGTGATTTATGGGACCCCCTTGACAGTTCGCTTTGAATAAGACTTTTCCAGCAAGGCCCAACATTGGTTTTACCATTCGCCACCTAGCCTTTTTCCCTTGGGTTCTGCAGACTCAAGGGTCATCTTTATTTTAACCCCCCCGGGCCAGTTCTCCTTCGATTGCTGATCCAAACTAGAGCACCGTGCAGGGCCGTCCCTTGGCAACTTGGGTTATGTTGGCTCCTGTACGCTTCGCTTATCCGGATGTGCCCTGAGACCGAGATATGTGCAGCTCCTATCAGGATTTGTCGGCACAATCGGGCGGTTTTGCTGGACTTGTTTTATTGCTGTTGAAATGTCTTGTAGTCCGGGATTCCGAGATTGATCGGGTCTTCCCGGTAGAAGGAATATCCTTCGTTGACCGTGAGAGCTTATCATGGGCTAAGTTGGGACACCCCTGCAGGGTATTATCTTTCGAAAGCCGTGCCCGCGGTTATGAGGCAGATGGGAATTTGTTAATGTCCGGTTGTAGAAAACCCGAAGTTGACCTTAACTAAAACACATCAACCGCGTGTGTAACCGTGATGGTCTCTTCTCGGCAGGGTCCGGGAAGTGAACACGGTTGTTGGAGTTATGCCTGACGTAGGTTGTTCAGGATCACTTCTTGATCATTTCTAGCTTCTCGACCGTGCTTTGCCTTCTCTTCTCGCTCTCTTCTGCACTGTAGTCAACTTATGCTAGTCGCTTGCTGCAGTTCCACCTCACTATCCTTTCCCCACCTTTAAGCTTAAATAGTCTTGATCTCGCGGGTGTGAGATTGCTGAGTCCCCGTGACTCACAGATATTATCACCTCAGTTGCAGGTACCAACGATGTCAGTGCTGATGACGCAACTGAGCTCACTTGGGAGTTCGATGAGGAACGTGGCCGTTACTATGTTTCTTTTCCAGATGATCAGTAGTGGAGCCCAGTTGGGTGATCCGGGGATCTGTTAGCATTTGGGGTAGTCTTCTTTCATTTTGGTACCGTAGTCGGACCTTGAGTGTAATCTGTTTGATGGATGTTATTTATGTACTTGTGTGAAGTGGCGATTGTAAGCCAACTATGTATCTTTCCCTTTTATTTATTACATGGATTGTGTGAAGATTACCTCACTTGCGACATTGCTTTCTATGCGGTTATGCCTCTAAGTCGTGCCTCGACACGTGGGAGATATAGCCGCATCGAGGGCGTTACAAGTTGGTAATCAGAGCCTTTCCCGACCTTAGGAGCCCCCACTGTTTGATCGTCTTTAGTGGCCGAGTTGTGTCTAGAAAAATGTTTTGAGTCATTTAGGAATTATATATCGGAGAGTTTAGGAATTCTTTTTACTCCCCAGTCCCTTCGACCTTCTGGTAAGGCATCCTGACGTAGAGTTTTGACTCTTCTCTTCTCAAATTTCACTAAAAAAAAATTTTAGGATCACGCGGGTATATTACAATCGTTCCGATGGTTTTATGATGACAACATTGTCTTGGTTGCCTCCTGACATTTAGGGGTTGTGGCAGTGTCCCGGGGAGTTGAGCTCCGAGGTGTTGTCGTCATAATTTTATCGTTGCGGTTTTGGAATACCTGAGTTTAGTACGACCGACATCGAAAATCTCTTTTGTACAGTTGTTGGTGAGATAACCTGATAGCCCAGTACTGTGGCGAGTGCAGGAGTATTGCCATGACTTGTATAACGGATGTGTTTTCGAAGGTTGAGGTAGACGATTTCCGAAGGTTTCTTGGTTATGTGTTGAAGGATGGATACAGCTGGTTGTAGGATTTGCTAGTTTGGGTGAGATATTATGCTTCCCCTGTATCCCCAACACCTGATTGCATAACCGGAAAATTTCGGGAGTTATAAGTGGGAATTCATGTAGCCTTAGTATTTCTTTCGCAGATATTTGGTTTGTGATTGGGTAATCCTTACCAAGTATTTGTTCACTTCCGTACCTTGTTGATTTATTCCTTACCATGTTCTAAGTGGCTTCTCAGCTTTGGAAGTGTGATGATTTACATTGGAATTCATTCGTTCATTCTCGTTCGAATGTTAATTGTGAAGACTATATGTTGCAATTTCGTTCCTTTGATTCAGCTTCAATATATCTCTGTCAAGATGCTAATGGATGTCACCCTCTTCAGGATGGCTCCACCAACGCGTCAGAATCCGGAACGCAATGATGGAGATCAGGCTAACCCTCCGCCACCACCTCCGCCTCCGGAAGCTTGGCAAGCCTTGATGACTGCCACAAATGCCAATGCGCAGATTCTGATTCAGCTCTTGCAAGATCGCAACCAGGGTCAAGCTAATCAAGAGAATCAAGGCCAAGGCAACAATCAGCCGCACTTTGCTTCACTGAACCAGTTCCTTGCTAATCAGCCAAAGACCTTCAGCTACTGTGTCGAGGCCACAGACGCAGATGATTGGCTCGTGGACATCAGCAAACATTTTGAGTGCAGCAATGTCAGACCTGAGGACTTTGTCAAGTTTGCCTCTTTTCAACTCAAAGATCAAGCTGTTGAGTGGTTCCAGCAATACAAAGATTCCAGAGGAGGTCGTGTGATCACTTGGGATGATTTCCGGCGCGATTTCAAAGCGCACCACATTCCAGAAAGTGTTGTTGAGCTTAAGCGTGAGGAATTCCGCAATCTCAAGCAAGGCAACATGACTGTCTATCAATACAACACTCAGTTCCAGAAGCTCTCTCGTTTTGCAAGGCAAGACATCCCTGATGAGAAGAGTATGATCTACCAGTTCAGGCGTGGTCTCAGAGAGGATCTGCAGCTTGCTCTCGTGCTTTTCGAGCCATTAAAGTATGATGAATTCTACAACATGGCACTGAAACAAGAAGCTGCTCAGCTCAAGTGTGAGGCATCTAAGAAGAGAGTCAGAGACGCAGTTCAGTCTTCTTCTTCCTCACTTGTGGCAGCTAAGCAACAGAAGTTCTGGTTGCCTCCTCCTCCTCCGTTCCGTCAGCCTTATCAGCAGAAGAACTCAAGTGGCCGTGGATCTTCCCACCCACCCAACCCTGGTTATCAGAACAAGTCTCGGAATCAAGCTCCAAGGCCAAGTGCTCCTTACCATCGTCCGCTCTCAGAGGTGACTTGTAACAAATGCCAGCAGAAGGGTCACTATGCGAACAAGTGCTTCAACCAGAGGCATCTTCCGCCTCCTCCTCCTGTGAAATCTTCCAGCAATGCAGTGGTCAAGCATAATCCTAAGCACGTCAAGGTGAACATGTTGAATGCAGCTCAAGCAGAGGATTCTTCTGAAGTGATCATGGGTAATCTTCCTGTTAATGATATTCCTGCCAAAGTCTTATTTGATACTGGTGCATCGCATTGTTTCATGTCAAGATCGTTCTTTGCAAAGAATGATTTTCCTTGGACTTACCTGGATAAACCGTTGGGTGTTATTTCTCCGGCGAAATCAATGAGAGCAAACTCTTTAGTTCCTGATGTCTCTATCAAGATGGGCGACTATAAATTTCTGTCTTCTCCAATGGTGCTTGGTGATTCTGATATTGATCTTATTCTCGGGATGGACTGGCTTTCTAAGCACAAGGCTCAGCTTGAGTGTGCTGCCAGGGAAATCAAATTGACTCACACTTCGAACGATGTGATCATCTATGCTTCTCGTGATGATATCATTCGGTTGTTTTCTCTCAATGAGATGGGTGAAATGGAGGCTATCTCTCAGATTCCAGTCGTTTGTGAGTACCAAGATGTTTTTCCAGAAGAGCTTCCGGGTATGCCTCCCCGTCGGCCAGTTGAATTCGTTATTGAGCTTGAGCCTGGCACGGAACCCGTTTGCAAACGTCCTTACAAGCTTGGACCAGATGAGCTCAAGGAATTGAAGATTCAACTCGATAAACAAGAACGTCTGGGTCTGATCAGACCAAGTTCTTCTCCTTGGGGTTGTGGTGTTCTTTTTGTCAAGAAGAAGGATGGCACGGACCGACTTTGCGTCGATTACCGTCCATTGAACAAGAAGACAATCAAGAACAAGTACCCACTTCCCAACATCAATGAGCTATTTGAGCAACTTAAAGGTGCGAAGGTGTTCTCCAAGCTGGACCTTCGTATGGGTTATCATCAGATTCACATTCGTGAAGAAGATATTCCCAAGACAGCATTCAGAACAAGCTTTGGTTCTTATGAATATACTGTCATGTCTTTCGGCCTTGTCAATGCTCCTCCGTATTTCACTCGATTGATGAATTTCATCTTCAACCCCTACATCAACGAATTTGTCTTGGTCTATCTCGATGATATTTTGGTCTTCTCCAAGAATAAGAAGGATCATGCCGAACATTTGCGATTGGTACTCGACAAGCTCAGAGAGTATCAATTATATGCGAAGTTCTCCAAATGTGAATTCTGGCTTGATGAAGTTCTTTATCTTGGTCATATCATCTCTGCCAAGGGCATCGCTGTTAATCCAGAGAGGGTGTCTGCAGTTTTGAATTGGAATCCTCCTCAGAATGTCAAGCAGCTTCGCAGTTTCCTTGGACTTGCAAGCTATTGCAGAAGATTCGTTGAGAATTTCTCCAAGATTGCCAAGCCTCTTTCCAACCTCCTCCAGAAGCATGTGAAATATGTCTGGTCTCCTGAGTGTGACGTTGCTTTCAACACTCTCAAAGAGAAACTTGTCTCTGCTCCAGTTTTGACTCCTCCTGATGAATCCAAGCCTTATGAAGTATTCTGTGATGCTTCCCTCCAGGGCCTCGGTGCTGTGTTAATGCAAGAGAAGAAGGTTGTTGCCTATACCTCTCGCCAGTTGAAGCCCAATGAAAGGAACTACCCCACTCACGATCTTGAGTTGGCGGCAGTTGTCCACGCACTAATAACATGGAGACATCTCCTGTTAGGAAGGAAAGTGGACATCTTCACAGATCACAAGAGTCTCAAGTATATCTTCACTCAGCCTCATCTCAACCTCAGGCAAACTCGATGGGTCGAAATGATTCAAGAGGATAATCCGAGTATTGAATATACTCCAGGCAAGGCTAATGTGGTTGCAGACGCTTTGAGCAGAAAGGCTTACTGCAACAGCTTAATCCTCAAGCCTTTCCAACCGGATCTTTGTGAAGCTTTCCGCAAGTTGAATCTCCAAGTTTTTCCTCAAGGTGTTCTTGCCAACCTAATTGTCTCTCCTACTTTGGAAGATCAAATTCGTGAGGCACAATTGTTGGATACCATGGTGAAGAAGGTGAAACGTGGTATTGACAAGGGCATTTCCAAATACAAGTGCTATCGAGTTGATGACAGAGATACTCTTTACTTCGAGGACCGGATTGTGGTTCCAAAGGGTGATCTTCGCAAAGTCATTATGAATGAAGCGCACAATTCTCTCCTGTCTATTCATCCTGGAAGTTCAAAGATGTACCATGACCTTAAGCAGTCGTATTGGTGGACTCGAATGAAGCGTGAGATCGCTCAATTCGTGAATGAGTGTGATGTCTGCAGAAGGGTGAAAGCAGAACACCAACGACCAGCTGGACTTCTCCAACCTCTTGCTATTCCAGAATGGAAGTTCGATCATATCGAGATGGACTTCGTGACTGGTTTTCCTAAGTCCAAGCGTGGAAATGATGCTATCTTCGTCGTCATCGACAAGCTCACCAAAGTGGCTCATTTTCTTCCTATCAAAGAGTCTATCACAGCAGCGCAGCTGGCAGAGCTCTACACCTCCAGAATTGTCTCTTTGCACGGCATTCCACAATTGATCTCTTCAGACCGTGGCAGCATCTTTACCTCCAAGTTTTGGGATTCTTTTCAGTCGGCCATGGGCACCAACATTCGCTTCAGCACAGCTTTCCACCCTCAGACTAGTGGTCAAGTCGAGCGTGTCAATCAAATTCTTGAAGATATGCTCAGAGCCTGTGTTATCTCTTTCGGCATGAAGTGGGAGGATTGTCTTCCTTATGCTGAATTCTCTTACAACAACAGTTTTCAAGCCAGCTCGGGCAAAGCCCCATTCGAGATCCTCTATGGCAGGAAGTGCCGTACTCCTCTCAACTGGTCTGAAACCGGTGAACGTCAATTGCTCGGCAATGATTTGATCTCAGAGGCTGAGGCCATGTGCAAGGTGATTCGTGAGAACCTCAAGGCAGCGCAGTCGCGCCAGAAGAGCTATTACGATAGCAAACACCGTGATGTGGCATTCGAGATCGGAGACCATGTTTACCTCCGTGTCTCTCCAATGAAAGGAACTCGCCGCTTCGGTATCAAGGGGAAACTTGCCCCGCGGTACGTCGGTCCCTTCAAGATCATCGGGAAACGAGGCGATCTAGCCTATCAACTTGAGCTCCCCTCCAACTTTGCAAATGTGCACGATGTCTTCCACGTGTCACAGCTTCGCAAGTGCTTCAAGACGCCTGAGCGCACCATCAACTTCGAAGAGATTGATCTTCAAGAAGATTTGTCCTATCATGAGCATCCAGTTGCCATTCTTGAGGCTACTGAGCGCAAGACTCGCAACAAGTCAATCAAATTCCTCAAAGTGAAATGGTCACATCATTCAGACCGAGAGGCCACCTGGGAGCGTGAAGACCACCTACGATCTGAGTATCCGGAGTTCTTTCAGTCCTAGATCTCGGGACGAGATCCTCTCGTAGTGGTGGTGTGTTGTAACGCCCCCGATGTAACTTGCCATATTTGTAATCCAACTCTTGCCATTTCCGGCTATGTGTTATGATATTCCCTCCGTGGTTGGGTTCTCTCCGTTTTGCATTTTGGTCATGTCATGCATTTCATATCATGTCATCATGTGCATCGCATTCGCATACGCATTCGTCTCATAAATCCGAGCATCTTTCCCGTTGTCCGTTTTGCAATCCGGCGCTCCTATGTATCCCGGCGTCCCCTTTTACATTTCTTCGTGAGCGGGTATTAAACATTCTCGGAATGGACCGAGGCTTGACATGTGGCCTTGGTATAGCACCGGTAGACCGCCTGTCAAGTTTCGGGTCAATCGGAGTTCGTTTGGTACTCCAACGGTTAACCGGGTAACCGTGAAGGCCTCGTGTGTGTTGCAGCCCAACACCCCTTCAAAACAGCCCAATAACCCATCTAAGTCACTCCCATGTCCTCCGTCGGTCGATCACGATCGCGTGGGCGAAAACCGCACTCCGTTTGGAGCTCCCTAGCTCTTTCTAGCTATAAAAACACCTCCCCCTCCAAATCCGGGTCAAAACCCACCTTCTAACCCTAAGCTCGCCTCGAAATCCGCGCCAGATCCCTCCGCCGCCGCCACCTGTCCAGCGCCGCCGTCCGCCTCCACCGGCCCGCCGGGCCCGCGCCAGGCCCGCGGGGCCCGGATCCGCCGCGCCGCCGCCCGCGGGGCGCCCGCGCGCCCGCGCGCCCGCAGCAGCCGCCGCCTGCCTCGCCTGCCGCCGCCTCGCCCGGTCGCCGCCGCCTCGCCCGGTCGCCGCCGCCCCGCGCCCCGCCGCGCCCGGCGCCGCCCCTGCCTGCCTCCACCGCCCCGATCCGGGCCGGATCCGGCGAGGTCCGGCCGGAGAGGCCCAGATCCGGCCTTCCCCCGCCTCCTCCGGCGCTCCTCCGGCGACCCGCGCCGGCGAACCTCGAACTCCGCGCCACCGTTGACTTCTCTCCTCTCTCTTAGTATTTCTAAGTCCCCAAGTTTTCATATTATCATCGCATCTTCGACATGCCATAACTTTGCATCTGCAGCTCCGTTTCGCGCGTATAATATGTCATTTTGTTCGCTTCGAAGAGTACATCATTTTGTTCCATTGCTTCATTTTCATTTGAAGTCATCTTGATGCCCGAAATGCTGTTAGAATAGGGCTAGTTGATGTTAGTGGCTAAATCTTATCTGAACATGCACTTTTGTCATTTTTGCCATGATTGATGTGTACCTCCTATGAGGTTGAGCTATACATGTGTTTTGTAATATGCCATGTTACCTATCCAGGGAATTTTGCTATGTATTTTTGTGATGCTTGACGTGGCTAGAAATTGCATGCAAAGTAGGGATGATGATATTGCTGTTTTCAGAGACTTAGTGATTTCACTAAGTCCCTGACTTTTGTTATTATCATGCTGTATGTTCATGTTGTTTCCGAGAGTTCTATGCATATTTTGAGCATGATCAGTAAGGGAGTTTCGGACTTGAGTATTTGCTTAATCCATTCATGCCTTTGTTTGCAATTATGGAGTGCCCTAGCTTGAGTCAATCGAGCTCTACTTTTGCTTCAAAATCTTGTTGGCAGATTGTTTACATGTTATTCGATTTTGCCAAGCTTGGTGTAGTTGATCCTTGCATGATATGATGGTATTATTGCCATGTCTTCTTGATGTATGTATGCTTAGTTTATCATGACTTGCTCTGTAGCGAGTGCATCGAGCTCACGAACATGCCTAGTCGTTATTAGTTTTCTGCCATGTCCAGTTTTCTACTAAGTCTGAAACCTGTAACGAAACTTGCTTAATTGACATGGGTGTAATCATATTTTCTGATCCTTTTTGGCTTATGGTCAGTAAGAGACTTTTGTCAAGTGATATGAGTAGATTCATGCCATGCCTTACTTTGCTATGTTCTGAACCTGTAGCATGTTGTTTCGTTGCTCTGAACTTGTCATCCTGATGTTGTTTTTCCTGACTTGCTGATTATTTCACTAAGTCTGTGAATCTGTTATAAGTTGCACTTTTGCCATGATGGTTTGGACCTGTTATGATGGGATTGAGCCGTAGCTCAGTGTTCATCTTTTGTCGTGCATCTTGATTAGATTACTGTCATATGCTTTGTTGCCATGTTTGGGTGCAGTAGCTTAATTATTCATTGCTTGCTAAGTAGCATCATGCTGTTTATGGCAGATTCGTGTCATTCTTGTTTTGCTTGCCATTTGCAAACCGTGCATCCGATTCCGGTGATCTTTATATCGATTTCAACCGAAATCACCTCATCTATCCAGTGGCATGCTTGGTTTGCCAAGATTATGCCCTGTTCATCCCTGTCTTTCCGGAGCATGCATACGCATTGCATATCACCTCTCGCATATCATGCCATGTTTTGCATCATGTTGCTTGCGCATTGCATCGTGGTTGATTTTGGTTCCTTTGCTTGTTCTCTTGTCTTGGGTAGAGCCGGGAGACGAGTACGTGACCGAGGATTCCGTTGGGAACGTTTACGAGGACCAAGCTTTCGACAACTCTGAGAACCTTGCAGGCAAGATGACCATACCCTCGATATCACTTCTATCTTTGCTTGCTAGATTGCTCGCTCTTTTGCTATGCCTATGCTGCGATACCTACCACTTGCTATATCATGCCTCCTATATTGCCATGTCAGCCCCTAACCATCCATGTCCTAGCAAACCGTTGTTTGGCTATGTTACTGCTTTGCTCAGCCCCTCTTATAGCGTTGTTAGTTGCAGGTGAAGATGAAGTTTGTTCCTTGTTGGAACATGATCTTGTTGTTCCTTGTTGGAATATGTTTACTTGTTGGGATATCACAATACCTCTTATTTAATTAATGCATCTATATACTTGGTAAAGGGTGGAAGGCTCGGCCTTATGCCTGGTGTTTTGTTCCACTCTTGCCACCCTAGTTTCCGTCATACCGGTGTTATGTTCCCGGAGTTTGCGTTCCTTACACGGTTGGGTGATTTATGGGACCCCCTTGACAGTTCGCTTTGAATAAGACTTTTCCAGCAAGGCCCAACATTGGTTTTACCATTCGCCACCTAGCCTTTTTCCCTTGGGTTCTGCAGACTCAAGGGTCATCTTTATTTTAACCCCCCCCGGGCCAGTTCTCCTTCGATTGCTGGTCCAAACTAGAGCACCGTGCAGGGCCGTCCCTTGGCAACTTGGGTTATGTTGGCTCCTGTACGCTTCGCTTATCCGGATGTGCCCTGAGACCGAGATATGTGCAGCTCCTATCAGGATTTGTCGGCACAATCGGGCGGTTTTGCTGGACTTGTTTTATTGCTGTTGAAATGTCTTGTAGTCCGGGATTCCGAGATTGATCGGGTCTTCCCGGTAGAAGGAATATCCTTCGTTGACCGTGAGAGCTTATCATGGGCTAAGTTGGGACACCCCTGCAGGGTATTATCTTCCGAAAGCCGTGCCCGCGGTTATGAGGCAGATGGGAATTTGTTAATGTCCGGTTGTAGAAAACCCGAAGTTGACCTTAACTAAAACACATCAACCGCGTGTGTAACCGTGATGGTCTCTTCTCGGCAGGGTCCGGGAAGTGAACACGGTTGTTGGAGTTATGCCTGACGTAGGTTGTTCAGGATCACTTCTTGATCATTTCTAGCTTCTCGACCGTGCTTTGCCTTCTCTTCTCGCTCTCTTCTGCACTGTAGTCAACTTATGCTAGTCGCTTGCTGCAGTTCCACCTCACTATCCTTTCCCCACCTTTAAGCTTAAATAGTCTTGATCTCGCGGGTGTGAGATTGCTGAGTCCCCGTGACTCACAGATATTATCACCTCAGTTGCAGGTACCAACGATGTCAGTGCTGATGACGCAACTGAGCTCACTTGGGAGTTCGATGAGGAACGTGGCCGTTACTATGTTTCTTTTCCAGATGATCAGTAGTGGAGCCCAGTTGGGTGATCCGGGGATCTGTTAGCATTTGGGGTAGTCTTCTTTCATTTTGGTACCGTAGTCGGACCTTGAGTGTAATCTGTTTGATGGATGTTATTTATGTACTTGTGTGAAGTGGCGATTGTAAGCCAACTATGTATCTTTCCCTTTTATTTATTACATGGATTGTGTGAAGATTACCTCACTTGCGACATTGCTTTCTATGCGGTTATGCCTCTAAGTCGTGCCTCGACACGTGGGAGATATAGCCGCATCGAGGGCGTTACAGAAAGTCTCAAAGACTGTGAGAACGGAACTGAAATTTCCTGGCCGGTTTCCTTCGACCTTTGGAATTAGGAGGTCGTCGCCAATTTTGGCCACCTGCCGGAGTATCCAACATGCCCTGAGGCTGTGGGTTGGGGTGGCGTCCGCTGCACTATGAATCTTGCAGGGTCCATCTAGCCACTTTTCTAGTACGGTTCCATGCCCCCTAGAGGGTTTTGATTTTTTAGTGTTTAGTCCGGGCGCCTTACTGTGGTGCGCCCTCTTGATTCGGACGGGATTGCTATTCAAGGCCGGATTATCCCAAAATTCAATTTCGGTTTTCCAGGCACTTTCCATGGCACAGTATTTTTGTACTATGGACGCCAGGTCAGCAAAGCGTGTAATATTACGATGGCTTATGGCGTTGAGTATTCCCTTGTCCGTGTAGTTACTACAAAAGATTGAAATCGCGTCTTCCTCGCGGCAGTCCTTTGTCCTATTCATAAGTAGGAGGAATCTGGCCCAGTAATGTTGTACTGTTTCTTCGGGCATCTGCCTAATTTGGGAGAGATCGCTTAAGATCGGGTGGTCGGGCGTCGTTCAATCTGAGACTTCGCCCGGTTTGCTGTTCGGAAGCCGAAGAACTTCCGGATTCTGAGATCCGGAGTCTTGGATGTTGTCCAATTCGCCTGATTTTAGGCTCAGGTCTTGGATTGTACCCTCCCCTCCGCGGATATCCGGCATGAACGGTTCAGGAATTCGGACGTGGCTAGTCCTTAAGATAGATGAAGGGTCGCCGCATTGTGTTTCCACCACAGCAACGTGGTGGGTGACTTGGGGAGAGTTAATTTCCCTTAGATCGGGTTTAAGCCCAACCTGGTCATAATTTGTAGCGACCCCAGGGCGGCGATGCGATCCAAGAGCTCGTTTACAGAAGAGAGCTCCATCGGATCCAGCTGCTCGGCAAGTTCCGGGCTGACGTGGAGGTTGCTTACGATGACCCGAGAGGTCACCGTCGGCGCAACGGCCGAACAGGCGGTCATGACAAAACCACCTATCCGGAGGGTTTGGCCGATAGCCAAGGCACCCTTAGTAACGGCGCCATCTTTAAAGACGGGAAAAGGCATCCTTCCTGATCGCAACGGCACAGAGGAACTCTCAATGAAAGCACCAATGTCGGTGTCAAAACCGGCGGATCTCGGGTAGGGGGTCCCGAACTGTGCATCAAGGTCGGATGGTAACAGGAGACAAGGGACACTTTATTTTACCCAGGTTCGGGCCCTCTCGGTGGAGGTAAAACCCTACTCCTGCTGGATTAATATTGATGATATGGGTAGTACAAGAGTGGATCTACCACGAGATCAAGGAGGCTAAACCCTAGAAGCTAGCCTATGGTATGATTGTGTATGATGATTATTCTTCTACGGACTACAACCCTCCGATTTATATAGACACCGGATAGGGTTAGGGTTACACAGAGTCGGTTACAATGGTAGGAGATCTCAAATATCCGCACGCCTAGCTTGCCTTCCACGCCAAGAAAAGATCCTTCCGGACACGGGACGAAGTCTTCAATCTTGTATCTTCATAGTCCTCGAGTCCGGCAGAAGGTATAGTCCGGCTATCCGAACACCCCCTAATCCAGGACTCCCTCAGTCGGCCTCCATCGCCGCCGCCCCCAGGTCGGGGTCGTCGACGTCACTCTCCGCTCGGTCGGGGGCGAACTGGCGGGGTGGTCCCGCGGCGCCGGCCGAGGGCTGGACGAGAGGATTCTGATTTGAAAGATAAAGATCAGGAGTCGGAGTCGGCTGCAAAGGAAAAGAAGAAGAAGAAAGATAACTTACAACCGGCGGGGGGTTGGCGCGTGAGTACGGCTCCATGCCGAACTGCCAATCCTCCGAGAGGCCGCAGTTCGCGATGAAATTCACCGTGTCCGCCACCTCCGCGTGGGGCATGTCCTTGGTGCACATCTGACTGGGGTCCCGGTGGCCGCTCATCTGACAGATCAGATGAGGATGGCTTTGGAGCGGGAGGACTCGGTGCGCCACGAAGGCGGCCAGCAAGTTGGCCCCAGTCAAACCCGCCGACTGCGTCAGCACTCGGAGTCGCGCAACGGCGGCGGCACCAGCCGGAGTCAGCGTCTTGGTGCGGTAGGACCAGCTGGGTTGCCTCCTAGCTGGCGCACCGGCTTCGTAAGCCGGCAGATTGACCCAGTCGCCATCTGGGGCGACGTTCTTCACGTAGAAGTATGAGTGCTGCCACATCTTCACCGACTTGATTAGCTGGATGGCGGGGAATGGGTTTTCGGCCACCGTTCTCCGCATCGTGATGAAGGCGCCGCACTGGGCTGGCACGCCGGCGACGTGCGTGCCGAGCTTGGACTGAAAGAATTCTCCCCACAGCTCGATGGTGGGGAGAATGCCGAGGAAACCCTCGCACAGAGTGGTGAAGGCCGCCAGCAGCACCACCGTGTTCGGAGTGAGGTGGTGCGGCTGGAGGCCGTGGAACTCCAGAAACGAGCCGAAGAACCCGCTCGCCGGCAGCCCCAGGCCGCGCATGAGGTGTGAGCGGAACACGAGCTGCTCGCCCTCCTCCGGCGCCGGCGTCACCTCCTTCGCCGACGGGGCGTGGGCCTGCACGAGGTTCACGCTCGGGAGGCGACGCGCCCTGCGGAGGAATTCGATGATGTCGTCGTCAATCTCAGAGCCGTCCCACACTCCGGAGCGCACGGCGGCGAGCGCGGCGGCGGAAGATGAGCTCATCGCTGCAAGCGGGACGTGGTTCGGCGCAGCAGCGGCTGGAGGACGAAGAAAGAGGAAGAAGAAAGAGGAAGAAGCAAAGGGAAGCGGGGGAGAGCGGGAGCGCGTGCTTCGCCGCCCCGCTCCCCACGCCTACTTATAGGCCTGCGGGCTGAGAAGCGAGGGGGCGTCGTGGGATTAACTGCGCCCGCGCCCCCACGACCCCCACGATTTACCCCACGAATTACTGCGTGCAGTTACTGCGCTGGAATCCCAACCGCCCGCATGGCCGCAGCAGATCCGTTCAAAGGCCGAGGCGCGGTAATGGAGGGCCCCTCCTACGGGCCTGTTCCGTCGCGCGCGTGGGCTGGCAGACTGGCCCAGCCACATGGCGCCGTTCGGCGGGTCCGTAGTAGGCGGCGACGGTGCGGCTTCTCAAGCACGCATCCGAACCCCGCCGCGACTTTCGAACTCTTAAGGGAGCAAGACGACCTTCGACGGGTCCGGCTTCCTAATAGTCGGCTTGGCGGAGACGGCCTGAGCAGATCGTCTCCTGATAGTCAGCTTGAGGGAAGACGGCACGCAAGGCCTAGACCCAACCGCTGGAGGGAAGAAACTGTTGAGGCCCCTCGATGTATCTCCCTCGACGCCTCACCAGCTTCGGGGACTACTGTCGGAGTAATGGGCCACGGGTAAGCTAACCCGAGACCCAGAGCCTTTCAAGACATCGGGGCAGGCTTCGCCCCTCAAGAATCCCAAGACGGAGGGCCGCCTCTGGGAGTCGGCTGCAGCACCGCCGACTACTCACTCACGGACGAATCCCAAAGACGACTACGACATGAGCCGACTCCCAGCAGGCGACTTCCAGAGAAGCCGACTATGGGGAGTCGGCCCGCGACTTCACCACCTCATGCCTTCGTGAGGAGGGACGGGACGGGGCGTGGCCTCAGTACGGGCCACACCCGCCCCTTACCGAGGGCGAGCATGGCCACAGTGCGTCGTACTAACGGAGATCTCCGTCCGGCGCGGCACTGTTGCCATGCCTGTTCTGACATTAGCCCCAGGGGTGGCACCCTGTGCCCACGTCGGCCTGCCTATACGGCCTAGAGGCGGCGGGTCCCGCTAGTCAGCGGGGGGACAGAAGACGGCGAGAGCGCCCCAAGACGGACCCCGTGGGAGTCGGCCTCCGAGAGTCGGCCGGCTCCTCCCACGGGCCCCGCACGCCATTAACCAGATGAGATGGGGAGTGGCAACAGTGATCGCCCGTCAGGCGGCAGCACTGTTGCCATGACCCCACGACCAAGCCAACGTCACCAGAAGCACGGCTACAGTGGGCTAGTCAGTCGGCGGGGCCCGCAGGCGGTGGACCCCAGAAGTCGGCGGAGAAGACGGCGGCCTGAGAGACAGACGGCTGGGACCCGCGCCCAGCCGGATTACCATTGTACCCCCGGGGGGTAGGCCTATATAAACCCCCCGGAGCACCCATGCAAAGGGTTCGATTCTTTAGGCACTAGACCAGAGACACAAGAGGGAGAGAGCTAGCCTTGCCCTCTCCTACCTTCAAGAAACAGCTCAAGGAGCAACTTTGTATACACATTGCCATAGTGATCATGCGGAGACCCCGCAGAGCAGCAGTAGGGGTGTTATCTCCTCGGAGAGCCCCGAAGCTGGGTAAGATTCGCCGGCGTTCATGTCTACGCCTCATCCCGCTTCCAGGCACCGGCGATGTTCTACTCGCCCCCACCATGATAAGCCATCCTTTGGCATATGTTGCATCCAACCCCCGACAGCGGCCGAGGCTCCTCCTCGTCGTCGCTATGCAGCCCCTTGTCCTTGTTTTCGGCATTCAACTTGCCAGCCTGCTTGAACACCCAGCATTCTCTGTTGGTGTGATTGGCTGGCTTATCGGGGGTGCCGTGAATTTGACACGAGCGATCGAGTATGCGGTCCAAACTGGATAGGCCCGGATTGCTCCTTTCGAACGGCTTTTTCCGCTGACCGGATTTAGAGCCACTGAATCCGGCATTGACTACCGTGTCTTCGGCGTTATCGCCGTTGTTGCGGCGCTTGTGTCTGTTATGACGTGGCCTGCCGTTAGTATCTTTGGCATCTGAACTGCCAGGATTCCTTGATGTGTTGTTGTTGCGAGCCAGCCAGCTGTCCTCGCCCGCGCAAAAGCGGGTCATGAGTGTCGTGAGGGCTGCCATGGACTTCAGCTTCTCTTGGCCGAGGTGTCGGGCGAGCCACTCATCCCGGATGTTTTGTGTTAAATGCCGCTAAGGCCTCGGCATCCGGACAGTCGACAATTTGGTTCTTTTTAGTTAGGAACCGAGTCCAAAATTTCCTGGCCGATTCACCTGGCTGTTGGGTTATGTGGCTCAAGTCATCAGCATCGGGTGGTCGCCCATAAGTGCCCTAGAAGTTGTCAAGGAATGCATCTTCCAAATTCTCCCAACTACCAATGGAGTTTGCTAGCAGGCTATTTAGCCAATGTCGAGCTGGTCCTTTGAGTTTTAGTGGGAGGTACTTGATGGCATGTAGATCGTCACCGCAGGCCATGTGGATGTGGAGGAGGAAATCCTCGATCCATGCCGCGGGGTCTGTTGTGCCATCGTATGACTCAATGTTCACGGGTTTGAATACTTCTGGGAATTCATGATCCATTACTGTTGGAAATATGCCCTAGAGGCAATAATAAAAGCATTATTATTATATTTCCTTATTCATGATAATTGTCTTTATTCGTGCTATAATTGTGTTATCCGGAAATCGTAATACATGTGTGAATAACAGACAACAACATGTCCCTAGTGAGCCTCTAGTTGACTAGCTCGTTGATCGACAGATAGTCATGGTTTCCTGACTATGGACATTGGATGTCATCGATAACGAGATCACATCATTAGGAGAATGATATGATGGACAAGACCCAATCCTAAACATAGCATAAGATCGCATAGTTCGTTTGCTAGAGTTTTCCAATGTCAAGTATCCTTTCCTTAGACCATGAGATCGTGTAACTCCCGGATACCGTAGGAGTGCTTTGGGTGTGCCAAACGTCACAACGTAACTGGGTGACTATAAAGGTATACTACGGGTATCTCTGAAAGTGTCTGTTGGGTTGACATGGATCGAGACTGGGATTTGTCACTCCGCTTGACGGAGAGGTATCACCGGGCCCTCTCGGTAATGCATCATCATAATGAGCTCAATGTGATCAAAGTGTTTGATCACGGGATCATGCATTACGGTATGGGAAAAGTGACTTGCCGATAACGAGATTGAACGAGGTATTGGGATACCGACGATCGAATCTCGGACAAGTAAAATACCGATTGACAAAGGGAATCGTATACATGATTAATTGAATCCTCGGCATCGTGGTTCATCCGATGAGATCATCGTGGAGTATGTGGGAGCCAACATGGGTATCCAGATCCCGCTGTTGGTTATTGCCCGAGAGCCGTCTCGGTCATGTCTGCATGTCTCCCGAACCCGTAGGGTCTACACACTTAAGGTTCGGTGACGCTAGGGTTGTGAAGATATGTATGTGCAGTAACCCGAATGTTGTTCGGAGTCCCAGATAAGATCCCAGACGTCACGAGGAGTTCCGGAATGGTCCGGAGGTAAAGAATTATATATAGGAAGTGCTATTTTGGCCATCGGGACAAGTTTCGGTGTTATCGGTATTGTACCGGGACCACCGGAGGGGTCCCGGGGGTCCACCGGGGGGTCCACCTGCCCCGGGGGGCCACATGGGCTATAGGGGGTGCGCCCTGGCCTATATGGGCCAAGGGCACCAGCCCCAAGGGCCCATGCGCCAAGGAGACTTGGAGAGGGAAGAGTCCAAAGAGGGGAAGGCACCTCCGAGGTGCCTTGGGGAGGATGGACTCCTCCCCCCTTTGGCCGCACCCCTTCCTTGGAGGAAGGGGCAAGGCTGCGCCCTCCCCCCCTCTCATGCGCCTATATAAAGGGAGGGGAGGGAGGGGTGGCCACACCCTATGCCCTGGCTCCTCCCTCCTCCCTGCAACACCTCCTCCTCCTCCCGTAGTTGCTTAGCGAAGCCCTGCCGGAGTTCTGCTGCATCCACCACCACACCGTCGTGCTAGATCTTCCTCAACCTCTCCTTCCCCCTTGCTGGATCAAGAAGGAGGAGACGTCTCCCGTCCCGTACGTGTGTTGAACGCAGAGGTGTCGTCCGTTCGGCACTGGATCATCGGTAAATTGGATCACGGCGAGTACGACTACCTCATCCACGTTCACTTGAACACTTCCGTTGCGATCTACAAAGTGGTATGTAGATGCTATCTAATCTGAATACTCGTTGCTAGATGAACTCATAGATGGATCTTGGTGAAACCGTAGGAAAAATTTTAATTTTCTGCAACGTTCCCCAACAGTGGCATCATGAGCTAGGTCTATGTGTAGTTCTTCTTGCACGAGTAGAACACAAAGTAGTTGTGGGCGTCGAATTGTCAATTCTTCTTGCCGTTACTAGTCAATCTTGATTCAGCGGTATTGTGGGATGAAGCGGCCCGGACCGACCTTACACGTACGCTTACGTGAGACCGGTTCCACCGACTAACATGCACTAGTTGCATAAGGTGGCTGGCGGGTGTCTGTCTCTCCTACTTTAGTTGGAGCGGATTCGATGAAAAGGGTCCTTATGAAGGGTAAATAGAATTTGACAAATCACGTTGTGGTTTTATGTAGGTAAGAAAACGTTCTTGCTAGAACCCTAATTCAGCCACGTAAAACTTGCAACAACAATTAGAGGACGTCTAACTTGTTTTTGCAGCAAGTGCTTTGTGATATGATATGGCCAAAGTTGTGATGTATGATGAATGATCTGTATGTGATGTATGAGATGTTCATGCTATTGTAATAGGAATCACGACTTGCATGTCGATGAGTATGACAACCGGCAGGAGCCATAGGAGTTGTCTTTATTTTTTGTATGACCTGCGTGTCATTGAGAATCGCCATGTAAATTACTTTACTTTATTGCTAAACGCGTTAGCCATAGTAGTAGAAGTAATAGTTGGCGAGCAACTTCATGGAGACACGATGATGAAGATCATGATGATGAAGATCATGGTGTCAAGCCGGTGACAAGATGATCATGGAGCCCCAAGATGAAGATCAAAGGAGCTATGTGATATTGGCCATATCATGTCACGTTTATTATTTGATTGCATGTGATGTTTATCATGTTTTGCATCTTGTTTACTTAGAACGACGGTAGTAAATAAGATGATCCCTCATAATAATTTCAAGAAAGTGTTTTCCCTAACTGTGCACCGTTGCTAAGGTTCGTCGTTCCGAAGCACCACGTAATGATCGGGTGTGATAGGTCCTTACGTTCGCATACAACGGGTGTAAGACAGATTTACACACGCAAAACACTTAGGTTGACTTGACGAGCCTAGCATGTACAGACATGGCCTCGGAACACAGAAGACCGAAAGGTCGAGCATGAGTCGTATAGAAGATACGATCAACATGAAGATGTTCACCGATGTTGACTAGTCCGTCTCACGTGATGATCGGACACGGCCTAGTTGACTCGGATCATGTAATACTTAGATGACTAGAAGAGGGATGTTTATCTAAGTGAGATTTCATTAAATAATTTGATTAAATGAACTTTATTATCATGAACTTAGTCTAAATATTTACAATATGTCTTGTAGATCAAATGGCCAACGTAGTCCTCAACTTCAACGCGTTCCTAGAGAAAACCAAACTGAAAGACGATGGTAGCAACTATACGGACTGGGTCCGGAACCTGAGGATCATCCTCATAGCTGCCAAGAAAGATTATGTCCTAAGAGCATCGCTGGGTGACGCACCTATTCTCCCTGCAGAACAAGACGTTATGAACGCTTGGCAGTCGCGATGCGATGATTACTCCCTCGTTCAGTGCGGCATGCTTTACAGCTTAGAGCCGGGACTCCAAAAGCGTTTTGAGAGACATGGAGCATATGAGATGTTCGAAGAGCTGAAAATGGTTTTCCAAGCTCATGCCCGGGTCGAGAGATATGAAGTCTGCGATAAATTATTTAGCTGTAAGATGGAGGAAAATGGCTCTGTCAGTGAGCACATACTCAAAATGTCTGGGTTGCACAACCGCTTGACTCAACTGGAAGTTAATCTCCCGGATGAAGCGGTCATTGACAGAATCCTCCAGTCGCTTCCACCTAGCTACAAGAGCTTTGTGATGAACTACAATATGCAGGGGATGGTAAAGACCATTCCTGAGGTATATGCTATGCTGAAATCAGCAGAGGTAGAAATCAAGAAGGAGCATCAAGTGTTGATGGTGAATAAAACCACTAAGTTCAAGAAGGGCAAGGGTAAAAAGAACTTCAAGAAGGACGGCAAGGAAGTTGCCGCGCCCAGTAAGCAAGTTGCCGGGAAGAAGCCAAAGAATGGACCCAAGCCCGAGACTGAGTGTTTTTATTGCAAGGGAAGTGGTCACTGGAAGCGGAACTGCCCCAAATACTTAGCGGACAAGAAGGCCGGCAAAACCAAAGGTATATGTGATATACATGTAATTGATGTGTACCTTACCAGTACTCGTAGTAGCTCTTGGGTATTTGATACCGATGCAGTTGCTCACATTTGTAACTCAAAGCAGGAGCTGCGGAATAAACGGAGACTGGCGAAGGACGAGGTGACGATGCGCGTCGGGAATGGTTCCAAGGTCTATGTGATCGCCGTCGGCACGCTACCTCTACATTTACCTACGGGATTAGTTTTAAACCTTAATAATTGTTATTTAGTGCCAAGTTTGAGCATGAACATTGTATCTGGATCTCGCTTAATTCGAGATGGCTACTCATTTAAATCCGAGAATAATGGTTGTTCTATTTATATGAGAGATATGTTTTATGGTCATTCTCCGATGGTTAATGGTTTATTCTTAATGAATCTCGTACGTGATGATACACATATTCATAGTGTGAATACCAAAAGAGTTAAAGTTAATAATGATAGTCCCACATACCTGTGGCACTGCCGCCTTGGTCACATAGGTGTCAAACGCATGAAGAAGCTCCATACAGATGGACTTTTAGAGTCTCTTGATTATGAATCATTTGACACGTGTGAACCATGCCTCATGGGCAAGATGACCAAGACTCCATTCTCAGGCACAATGGAGCGAGCAACCAACTTGTTGGAAATCATACATACCGATGTGTGCGGTCCAATGAGTGTTGAGGCTCGCGGTGGCTATCGTTATGTTCTCACCCTCACTGATGACTTGAGTAGATATGGGTATGTCTACTTAATGAAACACAAGTCTGAGACCTTTGAAAAGTTCAAGGAATTTCAGAGTGAGGATGAAAATCAACATGATAGACAGATCAAGTTTCTACGATCAGATCGTGGAGGAGAATACTTGAGTCACGAATTTGGCACACACTTAAGAAAATGTGGAATAGTTTCACAACTCACGCCGCCTGGAACACCTCAGCGTAATGGTGTGTCCGAACGTCGTAATCGCACTCTATTAGATATGGTGCGATCTATGATGTCTCTTACCGACTTACCGCTATCTTTTTGGGGCTATGCTTTAGAGACTGCCGCATTCACTTTAAATAGGGCTCCGTCGAAATCCGTTGAGACGACACCGTATGAATTATGGTTTGGGAAGAAACCTAAGCTGTCGTTTCTAAAAGTTTGGGGATGCGATGCTTATGTCAAGAAACTTCAACCTGAAAAGCTCGAACCCAAGTCGGAAAAATGCGTCTTCATAGGATACCCTAAAGAAACTGTTGGGTATACCTTCTAGCTCAGATCCGAAGGCAAGATCTTTGTTGCCAAAAATGGATCCTTTCTGGAGAAAGAGTTTCTCTCGAAAGAAGTAAGTGGGAGGAAAGTAGAACTTGATGAAGTGTTACCTCTTGAACCGGAAAATGGCGAAACTCAAGAAAACGTTTCTGAGGTGCCTACACCGACTAAAGGGGAAATTAATGATGATGATCAAGATGCTTCTAATCAAGCTCCTACTGAAATTCGAAGGTCCACAAGGACACGTTCCGCACCAGAGTGGTACGGCAACCCTGTCTTGGAAATCATGTTGTTAGACAACGGTGAACCTTCGAACTATGAGGAAGCAATGGCGGGCCCGGATTCCGACAAATGGCTGGAAGCCATGAAATCCGAGATAGGATCCATGTATGAAAACGAAGTATGGACTTTGACTGACTTGCCCGTTGAGCGGCGAGCGATAGAAAATAAATGGATCTTTAAGAAGAAGACAGACGCGGATGGTAATGTGACCATCTATAAAGCTCGGCTTGTCGCTAAGGGTTATCAACAAGTTCAAGGGGTTGACTACGATGAGACTTTCTCACCGGTAGCGAAGCTCAAGTCCATGCGAATCATGTTAGCAATTGCCGCATACTATGATTATGAGATATGGCAAATGGACGTCAAAACGGCATTCCTTAATGGTTTCCTTAAGGAAGAATTGTATATGATGCAGCCGGAAGGTTTTGTCGATCCTAAGAATGCTGACAAGGTGTGCAAGCTCCAACGCTCGATTTATGGGCTGGTGCAAGCATCTCGGAGTTGGAACATTCGCTTTGATGAGATGATCAAAGCGTTTGGGTTTACACAGACTTATGGAGAAGCCTGTGTTTACAAGAAAGTGAGTGGGAGCTCTGTAGCATTTCTCATATTATATGTAGACGACATACTTTTGATGGGAAATGATATAGAACTCTTGGACAGCATTAAGGCCTATTTGAATAAAAGTTTTTCAATGAAGGACCTTGGAGAAGCTGCTTATATATTAGGCATCAAGATCTATAGAGATAGATCGAGACGCCTCATAGGTCTTTCACAAAGCACATACCTTGATAAGATATTGAAGAAGTTCAATATGGATCAATCTAAGAAGGGGTTCTTACCTGTGTTACAAGGTGTGAAATTGAGCTCAGCTCAATGTCCGACCACGGCAGAAGAAATAGAAGAGATGAGCGTCATCCCCTATGCCTCAGCCATAGGTTCTATTATGTATGCCATGCTGTGTACCAGACCTAATGTAAACCTTGCCGTAAGTTTGGTGGGAAGGTACCAAAGTAATCCCGGCAAGGAACACTGGACAGCGCTCAAGAATATCCTGAAGTACCTGAAAAGGACCAAGGAAATGTTTCTCGTTTATGGAGGTGACGAAGAGCTCGTCGTAAAAGGTTACGTCGACGCTAGCTTCGACACAGATCTGGATGACTCTAAGTCACAAACCGGATACGTGTATATTTTGAATGGTGGGGCAGTAAGCTGGTGCAGTTGCAAGCAAAGCGTCGTGGCGGGATCTACATGTGAAGCGGAGTACATGGCAGCCTCGGAGGCAGCACATGAAGCAATTTGGGTGAAGGAGTTCATCACCGACCTCGGAGTCATACCCAATGCGTCGGGGCCAATCAAGCTCTTCTGTGACAACACTGGAGCTATTGCACTTGCAAAGGAGCCCAGGTTTCACAAGAAGACCAGGCACATCAAGCGTCGCTTCAACTCCATTCGTGAAAATGTTCAAGATGGAGACATAGAAATTTGTAAAGTGCACACAGATCTGAATGTCGCAGATCCGTTGACTAAACCTCTCCCTAAGGCAAAACATGATCAGCACCAGAACTCTATGGGTGTTCGATTCATCACAATGTAACTAGATTATTGACTCTAGTGCAAGTGGGAGACTGTTGGAAATATGCCCTAGAGGCAATAATAAAAGCATTATTATTATATTTCCTTATTCATGATAATTGTCTTTATTCGTGCTATAATTGTGTTATCCGGAAATTGTAATACATGTGTGAATAACAGACAACAACATGTCCCTAGTGAGCCTCTAGTTGACTAGCTCGTTGATCGACAGATAGTCATGGTTTCCTGACTATGGACATTGGATGTCATCGATAACGAGATCACATCATTAGGAGAATGATATGATGGACAAGACCCAATCCTAAACATAGCATAAGATCGCATAGTTCGTTTGCTAGAGTTTTCCAATGTCAAGTATCCTTTCCTTAGACCATGAGATCGTGTAACTCCCGGATACCGTAGGAGTGCTTTGGGTGTGCCAAACGTCACAACGTAACTGGGTGACTATAAAGGTATACTACGGGTATCTCTGAAAGTGTCTGTTGGGTTGACATGGATCGAGACTGGGATTTGTCACTCCGCTTGACGGAGAGGTATCACCGGGCCCTCTCGGTAATGCATCATCATAATGAGCTCAATGTGATCAAAGTGTTTGATCACGTGATCATGCATTACGGTACGATAAAAGTGACTTGCCGATAACGAGATTGAACGAGGTATTGGGATACCGACGATCGAATCTCAGACAAGTAAAATACCGATTGACAAAGGGAATCGTATACAGGATTAATTGAATCCTCGACATCGTGGTTCATCCGATGAGATCATCGTGGAGTATGTGGGAGCCAACATGGGTATCCAGATCCCGCTGTTGGTTATTTCCCGAGAGCCGTCTCGGTCATGTCTGCATGTCTCCCGAACCCGTAGGGTCTACACACTTAAGGTTCGGTGACGCTAGGGTTGTGAAGATATGTATGTGCAGTAACCCGAATGTTGTTCGGAGTCCCGGATGAGATCCCGGACGTCACGAGGAGTTCCGGAATGGTCCGGAGGTAAAGAATTATATATAGGAAGTGCTATTTTGGCCATCGGGACAAGTTTCGGTGTTATCGGTATTGTAACGGGACCACCGGAGGGGTCCCGGGGGTCCACCGGGGGGGTCCACCTGCCCCGGGGGGGCACATGGGCTATAGGGGGTGCGCCCTGGCCTATATGGGCCAAGGGCACCAGCCCCAAGGGCCCATGCGCCAAGGAGACTTGGAGAGGGAAGAGTCCAAAGAGGGGAAGGCACCTCCGAGGTGCCTTGGGGAGGATGGACTCCTCCCCCCTTTGGCCGCACCCCTTCCTTGGAGGAAGGGGCAAGGCTTCGCCCTCCCCCCTCTCATGCGCCTATATAAAGGGAGGGGAGGGAGGGGTGGCCGCACCCTATGCCCTGGCTCCTCCCTCCTCCCTGCAACACCTCCTCCTCCTCCCGTAGTTGCTTAGCGAAGCCCTGCCGGAGTTCTGCTGCATCCACCACCACACCGTCGTGCTGGATCTTCCTCAACCTCTCCTTCCCCCTTGCTGGATCAAGAAGGAGGAGACGTCTCCCGTCCCGTACGTGTGTTGAACGCGGAGGTGTCGTCCGTTCGGCACTAGATCATCGGTAAATTGGATCACGGCGAGTACGACTACCTCATCCACGTTCACTTGAACGCTTCCGTTGCGATCTACAAAGTGGTATGTAGATGCTATCTAATCTGAATACTCGTTGCTAGATGAACTCATAGATGGATCTTGGTGAAACCGTAGGAAAAAATTTAATTTTCTGCAACGTTCCCCAACAATTACTTCATCAGTGAAGTGTGTGCGGCGCCTCTATGCCGGGCTATGTCACGACGCGGTTCATACGAGTCCTGTCTGTTGTATTTGGCCCAGCCGGATTTGCTTTTAGCGTCTCCGGCGTGACGATCATCGTCACGCGTTGGGGCGCGACCCCGTGATCCGTAGATCAATCTTGTATGTCCTGCTTTATTGTCCAGTACGTCTCGCAGGTACCGCATGTTGCCCCAGGCCTTGGTGTTTTTGTTTGTCTGGCGATGGGGTGCGGGCTGGACTTCGGGCTGATATGCCCCTCTGTCTCGGCCACGAGGTGGCTGATCAGCTGCATCATACGTTGGTGATGTAGGTTTTGATGCTTCCTCCTCGAGTTGGGGTAGCAACCTGCGCTTTGGGTAACTCTTGGTTGGGCGTTCGAGTTCGTATTCCTCGGCCGCAAGGACTTCAGTCCATCTATCCGCTAGCAGATCCTGATCAGCTCGAAGCTGTTGTTGCTTTTTCTTCAGGCTGTTTGTTGTGGCTATAAGCCGGCGCTCGAAGCGCTCCTGCTCGACGGGATCCTCAGGCATGATAAATTCTTCGTCGCTGAGGCTCCCCTCGTCTTCGGAGAGAGGCTTGTAGTTGTCATCCTCTGATTCTCCATCTGCTTCCTATTCTAGAGGGCTAGCTTGTTCATCCTCCCGCTCGAGGTCTGGCTGGAGGGGATTGTCGTCGTCTTTGGCACTATCCGGAGCGTTATTGTCTCTTATGCCAGTATTGCTGCTTTTGCTATGGCGGGACTTAGAGCGGCGCCGACGTCGGTGCTTGGATTGCTTCTTGGAGGGATTATCCTCCGTTGTCTTATCGCCATTGCCTTCTTTGGGGGGTGTCCACCATGTATATGTCATATGATGAGGTGGCAGTCCAGCGACCTATGGGCGGTGGTTCTTGTTCGTCTCCTGCATCGTCGTCCATACCGTCGATGTCTTCGGAGCCGAAGTCGAGCATGTCGGTTAAATCGTCGACAGTGGCTACTAAGTGGGTGGTGGGTGGGGAGCGAATTTGTTCGTCATCGGCATCCCATTCTAGCCGTACATAGTTAGGCCAGGGGTCTCCTGACAGGGAGAGAGACCTCAACGAGTTTAGCATGTCGCCAAAGGGCGAGTGCTGAAAGATATCCGCAGAGGTAAACTCCATGATCGGTGCCCAATTGGATTCGATAGGCATGGATGCAGGCAGCTCGGAGCCCGTGGCCGGGGACGAATCCAAGTGTCCGGCAACACGGGTCTCATAGGAAGTGACGTCAGCATTCGGCTCTATCACCGCTGAGTTCGTGGCCTTCGTGGCGGGGTCCATCCACCCGTACTTAGGCGGTGCAATTTGTTCCGGATTGAGGGCCGGAGTAGTTGCAGATGTGATTTCTCAAACACAGCCCGACAACAGAGCTAAGTCATGCTCGTCGTCACTGTGCGGCGCACCTGACATGGGCTCGAATCTGTCGAAGATCAAGTCTCCGCGGATGTCGGCAGTATAGTTCAAGTTTCCAAATCTGACCTGATGGCCAGGGGCGTAGCTCTCGATCTTCCCCAGATGGTCAAGCGGGTTGGCCCACAGTACGAAGCCGCCGAATACGAAGATCTGTCCGGGGAGAAAAACCTCACCCTAGATCGCGTCGTTACTGATGATTGAAGGAGCCATCAAGACTTATGGTGACGGCATAGTGGAACTCTCAATGAAAGCACCAATGTCGGTGTCAAAACCGGTGGATCTCGGGTAGGGGGTCCCGAACTGTGCGTCTAAGGCGGATGGTAACGGGAGGCGGGGGACATGTTTTTTACCCAGGTTCGGGCCCTCTCGATGGAGGTAATACCCTACTTCCTGCTTGATTGATCTTGATGATATGAGTATTACAAGAGTTGATCTACCACGAGATCGTAGAGGCTAAACCCTAGAAGATAGCCTATGGTATGATTGTTCTTGTCCCACGGACTAAACCCACCAGTTTATATAGACACCGGAGGGGGCTAGGGTTACACAGAGTCGGTTACAAAGGAGGAGATCTACATATCTGTATTGCCAAGCTTGCCTTCCACGCCAAGGAGAGTCCTATCCGGACATGGGATGAAGTCTTCAATCTTGTATCTTCATAGTTCAACAGTCCGGCTAAAGTATATAGTCCGGTTGTTCGAGGACCCCCTAATCCAGGACTCCCTCAGCTGGTATGCCAGGTCGCGATGTCGTGGTCAAGGCCAGGGGGTGAGGGCTGGAGAGCCAGTAAGAGCTCCTGAGTCGTGATGCTCAGGAGCCCCCCTTTTCACGTGCAATCGGATTACTTGTAAGAGGAGAAGGCCCGCGGTGCCGCCCGCTCTTATCCTCGGGAGGGTCCTGCAGGTCATCACGAGGAGAAACACGGTTTTGCCGTTATGGTTGCTAGCCTTGCTCTGAGACGAGATGGAGGCACTGAGGGCCTGGTGAGGTGACGTGCGCGGGGCGTGCCGCGAGCCAGAGCTCGACCGCTCAGGTTTGTCGACGTGGCAGGGACGGACCCATGCACCAGCGCCGTGCCTGTGTGAGGAGGCCCCGTGGGAGGCGACGATCGACCAGGTGGTAGCAGAGCAGGCAGTAATCATCGGCAGGTTAAGCATGGAAGACAAATCAACTTGGGTAAATGCAGAAAGACTCATGCCACCGGGTTAGGCCCGGGCGGCTTGGGGATGATGTAGCCCGAGGGGCGCCCCAACAAGGTAAGCTAAAGACATGAGCAAAAGTGATACATGCCACAGGGACGGACCCACGTGGCCTGGGAATAATGCAGCCCGAGGGGCGCTCCCAGCTAAACGGACTTGGAAAATATCACATGGTTCTGTTGACGAAGGAGAGTTGGGGCAGCTGAAGGCACGCGGCAAAGGACCGGCTCCTCACGAGCCACCAGGGCCTGAGCCTCGAGAGGCTCTGGGGGCTCGGGAGGTTCCCTGAAGACCGTCTCCATCTCCGTCAGGACGGCGTGGTACCTGGCTGTAACGCCCCGGATCTGATGCGCCAGGTGTCCGTCAGTTATTTGTCGTCTTTGCCATGTCATGTGCTTGCGTGTTGCACTTTGCCATGTCATCATCTGCATTTCATATCATGTCATCATGTGCATCTCATTTTGTATACGTGTTCGTCTCATGCATCCGAGCTTTTTCCCCGTTGTCCGTTTTGCAATCCGGCACTCCTATGTCCCCCGGCGCCCCCTTTTACCTCTTTTCATGTGCGGGTGTTAAACTTTCTCGGAATGGACCGAAGTTTGCCAAGCGGCCTTGGTACACCACCGGTAGACCGCCTGTCAAGTTTCGTGCCATTTGGAGTCCGTTTGATACTCTAACGGTTAACCGGGTAACCGCAAAGGCCTCTTTGGAGTTGCAGCCCAACACCCCTCCAAACAGCCCAATAACCCATCTAAGTCATCTCCATGTTCTCGGTCGTTCGATCACGAACGTGTGGGCAAAAACCGCACCTCATTTGGACACTCCCACCTCCTTCTGCCTATAAATAGGTGCACCCCTCCGAAATTTCGGGTCCAAAACCCTAGTCTATCTCCTCCCCGCGCCGCCGGACGCGTCCATGCCGCACCGGACACATCCACCGCCCACCGCCACGTCGCTCCAGCCAATCCGAGCTTGCCACGTCGCCTCCTCAGCCAACCGCGAGACGCCACGCGTCCCCGCGCCGGCGCCCACATCGCCGGACACCCGGGGCCCAGATCCGGCCCGCCCCGGGGCCGAACCGGGCCACGTCGGGCCCGTCTTCGCCGCCGCCCGCCCGTAGCTCGCCTGCGCCGCTGCCTAGCTCCCGCCACCGATCGAGGGAAGGAGCCCCTCGATCCCGCAGCTCCACCCCGACGACCCTAGCCTCGCCGCCGGCCATCTCCGCGAGGTCGCCGCCTCCCCGTCGCCTCTCGTTTCTCTCTCTCTCCCTCACCCGCGTTTCTCTCTCTCTCTCTGCAGCGCCGCCGTGTCCGGATCCGCCGTCGGCAGCGCCTCCTCTCCTGGATCCTGTCGGCCCCGCCTCGTCCCGCGCTCGCCGGAGCGGCACCGGGATCCGCCGCCGTCGTCGCCCCGCTCGGGAGCGGGCTCGTCCCGCTCGCCGGTGACCGGCGCCGCCTCGTGGGCCCCGTGGACCAGACCCCGCGGCCCAGCTCCCTCCCTTCCAAATCGGGCCGAAGCCCATGGTGAGCTCTGCCCCTATCTAGCGCCCTGTGCATCAAATAGTATATTGCGCTCGTCTGTTTTTTTTCCTGAAAACTGCTAAGTCCCTAAATATTTGCATTCTGGTGCTATGTTTGACCTGCTATATCTCTCTGCATATTGTTCCGTTTGATGCATACAATATACTGAATTGTTCGACTCGATGAGTACATCATTTTATCTCATTGCATCATTTTCATTTGAGCTCATCTTGATGCCCGAACTGTTGTTAGAAGAGGGCTATGTGATGTTTGTTTCAGATTCTCAGCTGAACATGCACTTTTGTCATTTTTGCCATGATTGATGTGTGCATCCAATGATCTTGATATTTACATGTGTTTTGAACTATGCCATGCCATCTTTACACGGGTATATGCCATGTATTTTTGTGATCTTTTTGGTGACTAGAACAAGCATGCAAACTAGGCATCTTAATGTTGCTGATTTCAGGGACTTAGGAATTTCACTGTCTTTGTCTGATGTTATTTTTATGCCATGTATTCATGTTGCTATAGTGAGATCCATGCATCTTTTGAGTATGTTCAGTAAGGATGTTTTGTAGATATGGTTATGCTCTATCCATCCATGCTCCTTTTGCATTTATGGAGTGCTCTAGCATGTCTTAATCTTGCTCTACTTTTGCTATAAAATGTTCCTGGCAGATTGTTAACATGTTTAGCAATTTGCCTAGCTTGTTGTTGTTGGTCCTTGTATGCTATGTTGTTGTTCTTGCCATGTCTAGATTCTATGCCATGTCTAGTTGCTGGTTGTATGCTTGGTTTGTGATGCAATGTCTCGTAGTGAGTGCATCGAGCTCACCAACATGCCTACTTGTTATTTGTTTTGCCATGCTCCAGTTTTTCACTAAGTCTGAATCTGTTTATGTTTTTGCTATGTTCACATGCTTGCAATTGTATTCTATGATCCCTTTTGGCTTATGGTCATTAAGGGACTTTTGTTATATGCTTTGAGTAGATTCATGCCATGCTCTTGTTTGACATGTTAGCTTGCTGTAACATGTCGTTTGGTAGCTCTAAACATTGCAACCTGATGTTATTTCTGCCATGTCCTGAAATTCTGCTAAGTCTGTGAACCTGTTATTATTTGCAATCTTGCCATGCCCTTTTAAGCATGTTTTAATAGTTTCTGGAGATAGTTCAGTGTTCATGTTTTGTCGTTCTTTACCTGTACATCATGTCTGTGCCTTTTGTTTTCATGTTAAGTTCCTGTACCATGTTGTTTTGATGCTTGCTAGATGCCTACTTGCTGTTATGGACAGATTGTTGTCACATCTTGTATAGAGTGTATGTGTTGAACCGTTGCTCCGTTTTGAGCATGCTCTGCATGAAACTTGCTTAGAATTGCATGTAGCTTCATATTATCATGTTGCATCCTTGTTTTGAGGTGTTTGCTTGATGTTTGTATGCATTTTGCGTCAATGACATGTTTATCTTGTTTTGCTCATATCTTCTAGGGCGTAGCTCCAAATTAAATGAACTTTATATGTAACTTGACTAAAATTTCGTGTAGATCATGTTGGTGCATCTTAACTTGCTGTTTAACAACTTGAACTTAATGTTTATTCAGATCTGGTCCAATTTCGAAATTTGCATATGAGGACTTACCGGAATTGTTATATATTGTTTCCGGCCTCATTTAAACTTGCTTTGATGTGTTGTTCTTGTATGCATCATCTCTTGCCATGAGTAGCTTCATGTAGCCTTGTAATGCATCATACTTGGTTGAGCATCATGCCTTGTTCATGTGTGGTGTGTTTACCATGTTGTGTGCTTCTTCTCGATAGTTACCGTTTCGTTGCGATCGTGAGGATTCGTTCGTCTACGTTTGGTTCGTCTTCGTGGCTTCATCTTCTTCATGGACTCGTTCTTCTTCCTTGCGGGATTTCAGGCAAGATGACCGTCACCTTGGATCTCATTACTATCATTGCTATGCTAATTGCTTCGTTCTATCGCTATGCTGCGTTACCTACCACTTGCTGCTCAAGCCTCCCAAATTGCATGATAGCCCCTGACCTTTGATACCCTTTCTAGCAAACCGTTGATTGGCTAAGTTACCGCTTTGCTCAGCCCCTCTTATAGCGTTGCTAGTTGCAGGTGAAGATGAAGATTGCTCCATGTTGGATTATGTTTATGTTTATGTTGGGATATCACAATATCTCTTATATTATTAATGCATCTATATACTTGGTAAAGGGTGGAAGGCTCGGCCTTATGCCTGGTGATTTGTTCCACTCTTGCCGCCCTAGTTTCCGTCATATCGGTATTATGTTACCGGATTTTGCGTCCCTAACGCGGTTGGGTGATTTATGGGACCCCCTTGACAGTTCGCTTTGAATAAGACTCCTCCAGCAAGGCCCAACATTGGTTTTACCATTTGCCTACCATCTATCCCTTTCCCTTGGGTCGGCCAGCCCGAGGGTCATCTTACTTTAGCCCCCCCCCCCCGGGCCAATGCTTGTCTAAGTGTTGGTCCAAACCAGAGCCACTTGCGGTGCCGCCCCTAGGCGGGTATCGTCGGTTGCCGTACGTACTGCTCATCCGGTGTTGCCCTGAGAACGAGATATGTGCAGCTCCTATCGGGATGTCGGCGCATCGGGCGGTCTTGCTGGTCTTGTTTTATTACTGTCGAAATGTCTTGTAGCCGGGATACCGAGACTGATCGGGTCTTCCCGGGGAGAAGGAATATCCTTCGTTGATCGCGAGAGCTTATCATGGGCTAAGTTGGGACACCCCTGCAGAGTTTGAACTTTTGAAAACCGTGCCCGCGGTTATGGGCAGATGGGAATTTGTTAATGTCCGGTTGTAGTAAACTTAAAGTAAACTCTTCTAAAATACACCAACCGTGTGCGTAACCGTGAGTGTCTCTTTTCGGGGTTGATCGAGAGGAGAACACGGTTTCTGGGTTATGTCTGACGTAAGTAGGAGTTCAGGATCACTTCTTGATCATTACTAGTTGACGACCGCTGGCTTTGCTTCTCTTCTCGCTCTTATTTGCGTATGCTAGCCACCATACTCATGCTTAGTCGCTGTTGCAACCTCACCACTTTACCCCCTTCCTTACCCATTAAGCTTTGCTAGTCTTGATACCCATGGTAATGGGATTGCTGAGTCCTCGTGGCTCATAGATTACTACACCACCAGTTGCAGGTACAGGTTATGCGATGATCATGACGCGAGAGCGATGTTTATTTGTGTTGGAGTTCTTCTTCTGCTTCTTCTTCGATTGAGGGATAGGTTCCTGGTCGGCAGCCTGGGCTAGCAGGATGGATATTGTTTGAGTTTCTGTTTATGTTTCATCCGTAGTCGGATGTTGATCTTATGTATATGATGTACTATTGTATTCATGTGACATTGTATGACTTGGTTGTATCCCCACTATTATGTAATGTTGATGTAATGATATCCACCTTGCAAAAGCGTCTTCAAGATGCGCTTCTATCCTTGGTGGGACCTTCGAGTTCCTTTAGGATAGGGTCGCATCTTGGGCGTGACACTGGCCTCCTGAGCCGCCAGGACAGGCTGCATGTTGCGCTGATAGGCTGACGCCACGCTCGGCAAGCCGAAGGGCATGCGAACGTAGCTGTGTGGCGGGCCCTCACAACGGCCCACACGCGAAGGCCAGAAAATCTCCTGAGACACGGCCCTGTTGAGCTCTGGAACGTCAATGCAGACGCGCAGCCCGGCATCGCCTGGATGGGGAGCTGCGCCTCATGAGCGGCGGTCGCCGCGCATGGCCCTTACGTATTGCAGTTCCTGAGTGGTCTTGGTGATGAACTCCTGAGTGGTGGGCACTCCTTGTCCTGTGTCCTCCTGAGTGAAACGTGTCGCGAAGCACGCCTCCAAGTGGTGCCCAAGCACCTCCCTCATGAGGTTGGCAAGGTCCGAGGCCCTCTAGAAGAGAGCCCCCGAGCCCTGCCCAAGGAGGGCGCTGAGCGCGCCTTCCTATGCGATGGAGGGAGGCGCCCCTGGAGCAGGCGCTGATCCTGATAAGGCTCCAGCAGCGTCGTCACCCTTCTGAGATCCTGCGCGGCGCAGCTGCTTCTTCTTCTTGGGGAGGGCCTCAAGAGGGCCCTCGCCTTTGCTGTCGGGGTCGTCGATTGCCGCAGCTGGGAAGGCATGCTCGAGGGAGCACACCGCATCTCTCTCTTAACATGGTACCGTGATGATTCCGCCGCTTCCCGGCATCTTGAGGACGTTGTAGCCGTGGTGGGTGACCGCCATGAACTTGGCCAGGGCGGATACCCGAGGATGGCCTTGTATGGCAGGCAGATGTGCGCGACGTCGAAGTCGGTGAGCTCAGTGTGGTAGTTCTTGCGCTCCCCGAAGGTGACAGACAAGCGGACCTGCCCTATCGATGTGGTGGAACCGTCGGTCACCCCTGAGAAAGGCTTGGTAGGCTGAACCTGTTCATACAGGACTTGGAGGTTGTTGAACGTGTCGACGAATAGGACATTGAGCCCTGCGCCGCCATCGATGAGGGTCTTGGTAACTTGCACGTTGCTGATGACTGGGGAGCACAGCATCGGGGGGGCGCCAGCGGTGGCTGCGCACTTGAGCTGATCTGCCGAGTTGAAGGTAATGGTGCACTGGGACCACCTGAGCGGGCGCGTGTCCTCCAGCTTGGGGAGGACTTCATTCACCTTGCGAGCGAACTGTTTGAAGATGCGCTGAGAGGCTGGGGCCTGAGCGCCGCCCAAGATACAGGCGATGGCATGCGGCTCCTGGAAGACCCCAGCCCCCTCGTCCTGATGGTGATCGTCGTTCCTTCTGGGTGGTGGCGACAGCGGGGGAAGACCGGCGTTGCCCTGAGGACGATCCTCACGAGGCTGGTCCCTCCAGGCGCCCTTGCGAGGATGGTCCTGCCAGCGGTCCTCACGGGGCCTGTCGCGCCACTCCTGTCGCGGGCCATGGTCGTCCCAGCGTCCGCCCCCACGTCCTCCTCCTCGGTCGTAGCCCCGGTCGTTGCGCTCGGGGCGTCGACCGAAGCGTCCTTCGCGAATGGCTCTGAGCTCTTGACATTCACTGGTGTTGTGGGTGTTCAGGTTCTGGAAGGCGCAGAACGGTCGACTGCCCTTGGATGACTCGGGCTGGTCTCTGCCCTGCTTGGTGTCCGGCTCCGCTGCGAGCACAGCTGCTTCCTTGCGCTTCACGTCCTTGGTCTTGGCCTTCTTCTCCTCTACACCCACAGCTGTCAGCTCGAGGAGGGAAAGGCGCCCCTCCTCAGCTCTTACGCACTTGGTCGCCAGGTTGAACATCTCCTGAGATGTGCAAAGCTCCTCGTGGATAGTGAGCTCCTCCTTCATCTTGATGTCGCGGACGCCGCCGGAGAACGCGGAGATGATGGCCTCATCTGTGACCTTGGGGATCTTGAGGCGAGTGTTGTTGAAGTGCTGGATGTACTTCTAGAGGGTCTCTCCTGGTTGTTGCTTGATGCGGCGCAGGTCACCCGCGGCCGGTGGGCGGTCGCGGGTGCCTTGGAAGTTGGCGACGAGGAGGTCGCGCATCTCATCCCAGGAGGAGATCGAGCCGTGCTGCAGGTTCAGGAGCCAGGAGCGGGCACCATCCTTGAGAGCACGGGAAACCATTTTGCCATGACTTTCTCGTCACCGTTGGCCGCTTCGATGCTCAGCTCGTAGAGCTGCGGGAACTCCGCGGGGTCGGCGGTGCCGTAGCGAGGAGGCAGGTCTGGCTTGAATTTGCCCGGCCAGGCGACGCTACACAGCTCGAGGGTGAAGGCGCGGCAGCCAGCTGTGGTTGCTGGGGCCCGCTCTAGAGGTGGAACTTGGTCTTGGCGAGGCCCGCGTGCTGCTGCCGCAGGCAGCGCGCGGTCTTGGCGAGGTGGCGCGGGAAGCGCTGGTGCAGCTTCCCGTGGACGAGGAATTTCTTGGCAGCTTCTCTCTTCGCGTGCGGGCACCGGGCGTGGTGGATCACGCCGTGGGGCCGCGCGCCTTGGTGCCAAGGCACACTCTTGGGGCAGAGGTGGTGGAGGCGCTCCATGAGCCATGTCGCCCGTGGCTGGCGGAGGGTGAGGCAATGAGTGGGATGACGCGGGAGAGCCCCCTGCGGCGCGGACAAGTTCGGCGACACGGTCGAGCCAGTCCTCGTAGAGGTCATCGACTAGGCGATAGCGCAAGAGCTCGCTCGCCATGAGGAGCGCGGCGTGCGCATCCATGGGAGCGCGACGTGCGTGGGACGAGGAACCGGCCGGGGTCAGCGATGGAGTGGCGGTGCGGCCGTCCTGCCGCACCGATGGGTGCAGCGAGGACACTTGCTGCTTGTTCCCCGCCGGGCCGGTGGCGGCGTTGGCGGCAGGAGACGGAGAATGATGAGGTGGCCCACCGACGGGAGCCGTCTGAGCAACGCGGGCGGTGAGAGCAGCCCGACGCTCAGCTCGAGCGCGGCGAGCGTCCGCCATGGAGACGACGGAGCGACGGAGCGACGTATCGACGGAAGGGAAGCTACGGCGCACCTCTACCTGGCGCGCCAAATGTCGGATGTGGGGTTCCACAAAACCCTTAAGGTTCGAACTCTGGGGCGCGCGCGAAGTTCTTCCCTCCTACAGATCTACGCCCTTACTCACTAGGATCTCGCGAACAAACTCGACGAACTCGTAACACAAAAAGACACGAGATTTATACTGGTTTGGGCCACCGTTGTGGTGTAATACCCTACTCCAGTGTGTGGTGGTGGATTGCCTCTTGGGCTGATGAGGAACAGTACAAGGGGAAGAACTGCCTCCTGAGGTTGAGGTGTTGTTGTGCTCTGTGGACTTGTGAATGAGAACTCGATCCCCTCCGACCTCCTCTACTGTGGTGGCTAGCTCTACTTATATAGGCCCTGGTCCTCTCCCCAAATATTGAGCAGGAAGGCAGCCAACAACGGCAGGCTAATTTGAAAGGGGACAGCTAGTACAAGCTATCCTGACAAAAGCGGTCTTCACCTGCAAAAGGCTCTGGCGGTGACGCTGTCTTGGGCTCCATGGTGACCTCCGTCTTGCCGTCCTCCTGGTCTTGGTCTCGTTGCACCGATATGGAAACCTTTGCCTGATGCCTCGGTACTCCGCGCCTGCGCCTGCCTCCTTAGCACCAAAGAGGAAACAAGGATGCTGCGCGCTGGCGCCCTCCTGGCGCCGGTCGTCATGGCTCACGTCACGAGAGCCTCGCGAGGTTTGCCCCGCCTTGATATCTCTGCTCCTTGCGAGCCTACCTGGAACGGTCGCTCCTGAGGAGGTCTTGCGTCGTCCGCCTCACGAGGCTTGGCCCCTCGCGAGGGTCTTGAATGCCTTGTTGATGAAGATGGGTCGTACAGGCCCGCTTGCACAGCCACGCCGTGGGCCGCAGGCAGGCAAGTCTGGGGACCCCCGTTCCCAGAACACCGACAAAAGCTTTGATTGGCACACCACAGAAACGAAACCCTATTATCATTTTCTTAACCCTTGCACTTGGCTTTGATTGTTGAACACAATCAGATTTCATGCATGCTTGTAACTTTTGAGCTGCTCCTCGACATATAAGAGAAAAAGAAAGGACATGGAGTTTTTAATTCGAGCTCATATGCACACTGATTAGCAGTAAGATCCCCAAAAATAGTAAATAATTTCAAAACATTCTAAGGTTTTTGTGATAAGCACTGATAAATTTATCACATGCGCGCAAAATTTGGTGACGGAGTGACATTCCAATTTTGGAGCATCGATTTTCTTGTTTTTTCCCAGTCCTACATGTTAGAAGGATAGAGAGGGATTGGTGGAATCGTTGTTTATTGCTTGAGCCATGTGGGCATATATATAGGGTACAATGACCAACTTGAAGTATAAGACAAGGCAGGTACAAATCCTAGTCTATCCTATACTTCCTAATAATCATAATACTCAACATCCCCGTGCAGTCACAACGGAGTGACGTAGACGGTGAGATTGGTGAAGAATCCGAAGGTAAGCTGACGGACATCCCCCACGGTCGTAACGGTCGCATCACGGAAGTTGTGGCTGAAGTGGAAACTAACGAGGTTGCTCAAGCAAGGCGGTAGCCCTTTATGCCGATGTCGAGGTAGCCGAGAGCATGGGGGGTGTAGCCGTGGTTGAGGTAGCCGTGTGAAGAATGCCGTGGTCGATGTCGAGTCGGGGTAGCCGGTGTCGAGGAAGTCGTCATGGAGCCGCAGGCGCAAAGAGGCGCCGTGTTAGTCATGGGTGCAGTGGTGTCGAAGTAGTGGTGCACCGGGAATAAGACGTTGTTGATGAGGTGTCGTGCCGGGTTTGCCAAACCTGGAGACACGTCGTAGACGAAGGCACACGTCGGTGTTGCCAGCATCGGGCATGCATAGACGGACGAAGACGAAATTGACGAAGTACCACACCGGGCTTGCCAGGCCCGGGGACACGTTGTGGACGAAGGCACGCATCGGTGTTTCCAGCACCGGGCATGCATAGAAGAGGGACCTACACGAGTTGTACGCCATGTCGAGGAGTCAGAGAGGCCAACAGAGAAGGAGACTCGACGACGGTTGTGACGCTAATCGGCGTGGGGCAGATGTCACCAACGGTGGTCGGAGTAGACGAAGTGGTCGGGGAAGATGATGACGATGCTGGCAACGGGCTGGTGCTGGACGAAGATGAAGAGGGTGGACGGGTGGCGCCACTCAGGTGAGCGAGCGGCAGCGACGCCGAAGAAGAGCAGCGGCGGCAACAGCTGCGTTAGTAGTGCCGCGGCGATGCTCGAAGTAGGCGAGAAGAACCGAACAACGTGATGAAGACCGACACAGATGGTGGCGTTCGCACGCCAAGGGAGGCGGTGCAACGCATACCACGGGAAGTCGACGTGCGGGGACGGCGGGGTGGACCGCGGCCGCGGCGCTACTGCCCGAAGGGGCGACGCAGCAGCGGCATGCTTGTCGGGATGACGGCGGGAAGACCTCAAGGCGGTGGCGTGGACTGCAGTGCTACGACCTGAAGGGGCGGCACAAGGGAGGAGCGCGGGTCGGTGCAGCCATGGTAACGGCCTTGGGCGATGCGCGGGGACCGCGTGCTGCGGCCTTACAACCTGAAAGGGCGGTGTAGCGGCGGCGCAACGGCGGAGCGCGGGTCGGTGGAGCCATGGGAACGACCTCGGGCGGTGGCGGGGATTACGTGTCGGTGTAGTAGCGGCTTGCGAGTCGGGGTGGCCGCGGTGAGAACCACTTGCCGGTGGCGACGGCCCGATGGGCGGCGACGGAGGTAGCCATCGGGAGGATCGCAGGGCGGCGGCGTGAACCGTGTGTCGCAGCGCGACGACCTAAAGGGGCTTCGGCGGGAGTGGCGTGCGGCCAGGGCAGCCGACGGGATGACCTCGGGGTGGTGACGCAGCGATCCAAAGGGATAACACGATGGCAACCTGTGGTTCGATTGGCGGTAGGAACGTGCTCAGGGACGGCTTGGTGGAGACAGACGCGTGATCGGTTGATCAGATCGACGGCGATGCTGTACGCGCCATGGCAGGGACGACGCGCAGATCGAAGTCGATGGCGATGTTGTCGGTGATGTTCCGGGCAATGACAATGAAGACAAATCAACAATGAAGACCACGCGGACAAGCGGCTGACATCGACGCACGAAGGCGTCCCTTGGGCGACACATTCAATCTTGCCGCACGATTGATGATGAAGTGGCCGGTGTAGTCGACGTCGATGTCGGAGTAGAGGCGCGGGGGTCGACGACGGCGACGGGCGACGCAAACTGATCTTAGATCGGAAAACCAAAAAGTAAACGCCGATCAAAGCGACCGGAGAGAGAGAGAGAGAAAACATGAATCAAAGATTGGGAAAAAGACTCTCTAGGATAGCCGGTCGACACAACCGGGGGACGAACCCTAGGTACGGGCGGCGCGGTCCCCGACGACTGTCATGGAGGCCGACCGCCCGGGGGCGGCGCGCGGGGCGAAAGCGGCGGTTAGGATTGGATCGATTAGGCTGATACCATGTTAGAAGGATAGAGAAGGATTGATGGAGTCGTTGTTTATTGCTTGAGCTACGTGTGCACATATATATAGAAGTACCTTGACCAACTTAAAGTACAAAACAAGGCATGAACAAATCCTAGTCTATTCTATACTTCCTAATAATCATAATACTCAACACTTCAGAATTATTATTTCATCACGAAATTTTTCACGCGGGTCAAACATTCATCAATGTTTATCATAAAAAGAATTCAAAATATCTTGACTTTTTTCTACTATTGTTTTGAATTTTACTGTTCTTCCGAGTGCATGTGAGCTCGGGATTAGAAGAGCGCTTTCGAAAAAGAAAACCCTAACGGGGAAGCAAACGTAACGTGATAAAACGTGAGCACAAGCAAGTAAGCAACCGGTGGCCTTGCCAAGTGTGAAGCCGGCGCCAACCTTACTGACAGGTGGGGCCCACGCCCGCGGTCCTCACACTGAGAAGGCGGCCCCGCGCACCGTTCGTTGGCTTCTCGTTAAGCTAAACTACTAGTCGGCGAGAAGAAGGAATCGGAGAGACGCAAGCCCACGCGAATCCCCGAACCCAATCGGAGCGACGAGAGGAAGAAACCGGCCGACGAGGGGAAGGAAGGCCCGCCGCAGCGATGCAGACGCAGAGGTCACCGGCGATGGTGGGGGGAGGGCCCGGGTCGGCGGTCGGGTCGCCGTCCCCGGCGACGGTGCCGGTGAGGCGGCGCTGCGAGGGCACGGCCATGGGGGCCGTCACCCTCGACCTCCGCCCCGGCCTCGGCGTAGGCCCCTTCACCCTTGGTGAGTTTCCCCCAACAACCCTAGCGAACCAACCGGCCGCCGTCGCCGCGTCGGTTGGGATCCGATTTCCGAACCCGTCGTTTGCTTCCTTTCGCCCCGCACGCGACAACGGAAGAGAAACCTGCGTTTGAAGCAACCGCTTAGCTGAAAGTTTCGATTTTTTTGCCAATTCTGACACAAGAGCTCGGGGATGGTCGGTGCAGGGATGCCGATTTCCGATGCATTTGCGCAGATTGAACACCAGCCAAACATTTACGATGTTGTCCACGTGAAGTACTTCGACGAGGTTCGTGATGGGCAGCCCTTGTTTAGTGTTACCAGAGCCACCAAATTAACCTTAACTGATTGGTGTGGTTCATTCTGTGATTCCAGGAACCTCTAAAGTTGGACTTCGTCATAAGCTTTCCGGATCACGGGTTTCACTTGCGCTTCGATCCTTGGTCGCAGGTTTGTTTCAGTCATATGCTTGGGTTTTCCTTATACTCTGGTTGCATTGTAGACATCGTTGATCTCACTTGTACTGAATTCATATGTACAGTAGCATTTGTTTGTTGGTATTGAATACTGTACTGAAATGTTTATATAACCAAATTATAGTGGTTCTATGCTTCGTTCAAAATAGAAAGTGTAATGCAGACTGTCAGTAGTTTAGTGCCGTAGTTATTTGAATTCTGCAGCAAAATTTTCTTAAAGAATATGGTATAAAAACTTGTACATACTTTGCATTTGAGATTGGTGAAAAAAAATTCACTATTGATCTGAAAATCTTGCTCTTTTATTTTTCTCCTGCAGAGGCTTCGCCTCATCGAGATTTTTGATGTTAAGAGACTGCAATTGCGTTACGCGACGTCTTTAATTGGGTGAGGAGCTTCTACGCATTCCCTCTTTTCTGTGTAGTCTATTTTCAAGAACCCTTGGGTCGAGTAAAGCTAATATGTGGCATGGTCACTCATTTTTTGCCCTAACCATTCAGCAAAAGGTTTGGTGCTGTGTTACTGACGATTTCCTTCTCCCTTCTATTCTTTCAGCGGTCCATCGACGCTAGCCACTTTTGTATCTGTTTATGCTCTATTCGGACCGACTTTCCCTGGGATATATGATAAAGAGAGGGGCATGTATACCCTCTTCTATCCAGTATGTCATGACAAATAGCCCTTGCTTTGTTTTATTTCTTTCAAGATTTTGTTCCATGTTCCATTTCCTGGTCTGTTTGGGTTTATCTTACTCAAAAGATTTTGCAGGGTTTATCATTCGCATTCCCTATCCCCAGTCAATATACAAATTTCTTCAACAATGGGGAAGGTATGTTGCTAAATAGTCACATTCATTTCTGCATAACTATCATTCACAGCATTTCTTCTCAGCTTCTTATTGCACTTGCAGTGGCAGATCTGCCTCTGGAATTTCCTGATGGCACAACTCCGGTTACGTGCCGTGTTTCTATATATGATAGCTCAACAGATAGCAAAGTTGGTGTTGGGTCATTGATGGATAGGGCAGTTATTCCTGCCTTACCTGCGGGCAGCTTATATATGGAGGAAGTACATGCAAAGGTACATTGCCTATTTATTGATGATATTTCCAGCCTATTAATCCTGTGAAATGTGCAGAGATTTTCCTGTTTCATGATTCACACGATCTGGTTTTACAACTGCACACCACCACCACCACAACAACAACAGCAGCAGCAGCAGCAGCAACAACAAAGCCTTAAGTCCCAAACAAGTTGCGGTAGGCTAGAGCTGAAACCCATAAGATCTCACAACCAACTCATGGTTCTGGCATATGGATAGCTAGCTTCCATGCACATCTGTCCATGGCTAGTTCTTTGGTGATACTCCACTCCTAAAGATCTCTCTTTACGGACTCCTCCCATGTCAAGTTCGGTCTACCCCGACCTCTCTTGACATTATCAGCACGCTTTAGCCGTCGGCTATGCACTGGAGCTTCTGGAGGCCTGCGCTGAATATGCCCAAACCATCTCAGACGATGTTGGACAAGCTTCTCTTCAATCGGTGCTACCCCAACCCTATCCCGTATATCATCATTCCGGACCCGGTCCTTCCTTGCGTGGCCACACATCCATCTCAACATGCGCATCTCCGCTACACCACTGTTGAACATGTCGCCTTTTAGTTGGCCACACTCAGCGCCATACAACATTGTGGGTCGAATCGCCGTCCTATAGAACCTGCCTTTTAGCTTTTGTGTCGCCAGAAGCTTGGCGCCACTTCATCCATCCGGCTTTAATTCGATGTTTCACATCTTCATCGATATCTCCATCCTTTTGCAGCAAAATGTTTTTGAGCAAGTATATATACTAAAAGAAAGTAAATGCAGAATTTTAGGCTGAACAGCTGGTAGTGTATGTGTCATGCATCATTGTTATTGTCTTTCGTGCGTAGGATAAAATATATATGTGACTGAATAAGCTCTCGACATAACATCACTGGAGCAAACCTTTTTTAAAGCTTTATCTTGTTTTCAGCTTGGTGAAGAGCTTTGGCTCACTACTGGGGGGCAGCATATTCCTTTCGGAGCATCACCCCAGGTGTAAATCATTGTACCGTCTGCTCTCTTTTTCTGAAGCATGCTTTAATGGTTTCTTACGTGATGCGATATCTTTGGCAGGATATCTGGACCGAATTGGGTCGTCCATGTGGTATCCACCAAAAGCAGGTGTGCTTGTAATTTTGATTTTTTTTTACTGAACCACTGCGATATGGATTTTCATAGAGATTGTGGCAAGCTAATCTTTCAATTGTTACGAATAACATGTGCTAGATTACTAGAATGCATACTTTCCAGTTTATTCTTTGGAAACATGTATCTCTTCCTCCATATTTTATCCTATACTGAGCTGGTGACGATAACCAGGATGTCACTTCTAGTTAATATTCTTGGCATGCTAGAAAAGCCAGAGTTATCTGTTATTTCAAAGACCAGGAAACAATAAATGATTCCATGCACTCAAGCAATTCAACATATGGTCAAAAAGATCCGAGGACATCTCAGTCTCATACTGAACTACTCCCTCCGTTCGGAATTACTTGTCTCGAAAATGGATGTATCTATAACTAAAATACGTCTAGATACATCCATTTCTACGACAAGTAATTCCGAACGGAGGGAGTAGGTGTTAGGTGATGTTGCAACATGAAGTGTTGGTAGAATAAAATGTGGAAATTTGATCGAATAACCCAAAAAATATGCTTGGAACATGTGAAATGTCATAGTTCGACAAGGATTTTTCTGGCACTTGCAGATTGCTTTGGGAGGTTTGAGTGTTACTTGCAAAACAATGTTGCGTCAGATGCAGTTTAAAGATAAAGCAGCCAAAGCCCAAAAAGCTGTTTCACCTTTCGCTTTCTGATTTTTAGATTTATATTTTATATCCAGAACCATTATTTTACCTCTTGATACATGTCAACTCTTCTGTAATATATGCTCTCCCTTTTTTGTTATTGAAAGAATAATATAAGGAAAGACCAAAATCCTAAGCACTCTCAATACTGCATTCTCATCTTTAATGCTTAGCATATCGTCCTCTCATGTTAGGTGGACCAAATGGTTATACACTCCGCATCCGACCTCCGTCCTCGGACTACTCTTTGTGGAGACTACTTCTACAACTACTTCTCGCGTGGTATAGATATCTTATTTGATGGTCAGGTATGGAGTTTTTTGTATAGTAGGTGTGCCTGCACACTTCAAAGTTTACAACATTTCTTTTGTGAGGTTCAACCAGCATGTTGACCAGTAGATTTTGTTTCATTGCAGACTCACAAGATAAAGAAGTTTGTTTTACATACAAACTTCCCTGGTCATTCTGATTTCAATTCGTACATGAAATGCAACTTTGTTATCTATGACGCTGAAGGTACGAACTGCTAGCTACAGTCAGTTTGCTGCTGATGTGGTCAATACTAATTAACTATGGGCTTTGTTTCAGCTGAAGGGGCACAGCAGCCGGGTAACACTTCCAAGAATTGCATAACACCTCGCACAAAATGGGAACAAGTCAAGGTATGGTGTTCACCATGAGTTTATGCTGCAATAGATTTATAAGTTAACCTATAACTATCAGCTTTGCTTTGATTTGCCATTTCATTACTAAACCTTTTGTGCTCCCTCTATGACAACTTGTTTTTCCTAGATTTATTTATGAGATATCTCGATCTTGTAATGGTTGAATGGCTGCCTTCGTGAAAAGTTGGTGAATGACAGACTTTTTGAACTTGCATGCAAATAAATGGGTTACTGATGCTTCTTTTACCCTGGTAAAGAAAATATTTCTTTGATTGGCATACAAATAAAAGTAAAATCAGATCGTGGGTAATGTGCTCCCATGCTAAGACAGCATCAGTTCTTTTCTTAAAAGCAGCTCAGCATACCATGTAGCAATTGTTTGACCAGTAACGTTGTTTCTCGGCCATGGCCATTTTTTCTTCTTTTGATTTCCCATGCTTATTTGCTAACTGACTAATGTCTGTTGATTCTATTGTATTAGGAGATCCTTGGCGACTGCGGTCGAGCAGCAATCCAGACACAGGGCTCGATGAATAACCCATTTGGATCAACTTTCGTCTATGGATACCAAAATATTGCTTTTGAGGTGGGCTACCTATCACTCGGCTTCAGAAACCTTCTTTTCCTGCGCTAACTGTGTCATCAATTTGTTTGTTATCACTCTGATCTGACATTGGCAACTCTTCCGTTCCCATTGACCAACAGGTGATGAAAAATGGATATATCGCCACCGTTACTCTCTTCCAGTCATGAGTAGCATAGTCGCACCCGCACCCGCACCTACCTGATGTACGCGGCATGCAAAGTCTGTGAAGCATGACCCTTCCTTACGTTGTAAATTAACCTGTATATCCCACTCATTGTACAGGAACTTTGTTCCTCGGGTCTCTCTGTAAATATCATTCCATCACTATTGTTTTATCAACTAATTAATCATGATGTTGGCGTGATTCTGTATCACCCTGAACACAACCTTGTATAGGGTTTCTTTTGCTGTCAGGATACCTTGAACAATAATTCCGTGCAAAATCAAACTCCTTCCATTCTGAGTCGGCAAAAGGGAACATAAATGTTAAAATCTGACACCTGGGTTGGCAAATTATGTTATTTTCTTAAGCAAACATGGCAAATCCAAGAATGAAAATGCTTTAAAAAGAAAACTATTTGCCAACCGGGGAGTTAGATTTGCCATGCTTAAAATTGGTGAGACTTGCCTAGACAACCTCTAAGGCAGCCTTAGGCACAAACCGAACACCTTTATAGCAAAATCCAAGGACAAAAATGTTAAAAAGAAAACTAGTGTAAAAAACGTTCTTATATTATGGGACGGAGGGAGTACTTTTTTAGTAGCGCAACCAAGTGACCTAAATGTGTATGCTACCCCCTTCAGACGGGTAGTACATAGGGTGTGCGCGTTTTTTATGTCGCTGATTCTGACTAATTAAATATATGTTATACGCCATCAAAATTATATATTTAGAAACTTTGCTTGAATATGAATCCAGTGACATGCTTTTTATGTCGGCATATGAACGGAATATGATACAAGTACATGTTTAGAAACTTTGTTTGAGTATGAATGGTATATGATACATGTACCCGGCACACCTGACCGGTGTGACTGAGTTTGATGAAAAATATCAGCATTTAAAATATCAAACACTATCTCCGAAACAAAATGTAAGACCTTTTTATGTCCTATGCAAAATATTTTTTTTTGTCAAATAGACCTTTTTTTAATTATGGTCAAACAGACTTGGGATAGAAGCAATATGCAAAGTACTCCTATCTGAAACGGAGGGAGTGCTCCAAATTCTTGACTCGCAACGAGCATAATGCTCTAGAGGAAGGGACGGTATCGGAGACATCATCATCAAAGAAACAGCTTTGGTCGACTCTATGGAAGCTCAAAATACTACCAAAAGTGTGGGTTTTTTGGTGGAGAGTGGTGCGGGGAATTCTTCTCGACTACGCCACACTGCAGCACCGCCATATCAGGACAATCGCTACGTGCGATCTGTGTAAATCTTCAGAAGAAGATCTGATGCACGCTCTAGTGCATTGTTCCCATACAAGGAGCTTTTCGGCAGCGGCACGCGAGGAACTGGATCTCAAACTACCTCGTCTGCATCCTAGTACTTGGGCTAAAGACATTGTCTTGGACGAGATAATTCCTGATGCTGACAGGTGCAAGATCATCACGGTAATGCATGTGATATGGACTGCTCGTAACCGGTGGACTCATGATTAGGAGGGTTTTGACCCTCGACAGTTCATCAAACGGGCGAAAGAAGATCTGTCAGTATTGGCTATGCCACAGGGCCGTCGACGTTTACCAGTAGGTCAAAACTGCCCCCCCCCCGAACCGGGTTGGGTGAAAATAAACACCGATGGGGCCATTGACGTGGATGCCTAGAATGGGGGTGGAGGAGGTGTCGCTAGATCTCACCTCTCCTTCATGGGGGCATGGAGTAAACCCTTTCCGGGTGTTTCTGATCCTTTCATCGCCGAGGCTCTTGCGTTGCGAGAGGGTACCATTTTTGCTCAACTCAAAGGCTTTTCACATGTGGTGATGGAAACATACTGTTTGGAGGCAGTCAACCTCTGGACCTCGCATCACAATTCAACGTCAATTGTGGCACCTGTCTTCGATGAAATTAGGGAAAGATTTACATATTTTGCCTCCTTTTCGGTTCGGCATGTTATGAGGGATGCTAATATTCCAGCAGATATTTGTGCTTAATTTGGAGAGCAGCGTTTCGGTGCCCGGGTGCATCTGCACCCGGTCAAAAAAAATTCATAAAAAATTCAGAAAAATTCAAAAAATTCCAAAACAAATTAGGGTGGTAAAAAATTTGATGCGTGAGGTACGCTTTAATATTCAAAACATTTGGACTTCTGTGCAGCTCTCAGCAAAAAAGACAACTCAGACAAGAATAGTACGTGAACAGTATACATTTTTACATACCTCCGATTTGTCTTTTTTGCTGAGAGCTGCGCAGAAGTCCAAATGTTTTGAAAATTGGAGCGTATCTTACGCATCAAATTGTCTACCACCCTAATTTTTTTGAATTTTTCTAGTATTTATTTTGATTTTCTTCGTGAGCGCAGGTGTAGATGAGCTCGGGTTCAGATTTGAATTTTCCCTTAATTTGCTACTAGTCTTAGTAGTTCGGAGTGTTGGATAGAGGAAAGTCCAGGTTTCCTCGTGAGTAGCCTTGTGGCAGATTGTAACCGAATATCTATTAATCTATTAAGCAATAAAGGTCCCAATTTCTATGTCAAAAAAGAAATCTTGATAAAGACTGCACAAAGCGAAATCGAAAACCAAACACAAGAAGCTCCGACTGAATAAACGCCAGAGGCGGCGGCACCAGGAAAGCGAGTCTACAGTCTCTCCACGCGGGGCACAGATCACCACTCGTCGCCGCCGCACCTCCACGCCGGCGGATATGGAGCGCGCCGGCTCCGGCGCCGGCGCCGCGCCGGGGGTCCCTGCGGCAGGGGAGGGCGCCGCCGCGGCGGCGGCGGCGGCAGCGGCGACCCCGGTGGCAGGGGCAGGGGTGGTGAAGGGGAGGTCGTGCAAGGGCTGCCTCTTCTACTCGTCGGTGCTCAGGTCCAAAGGGCGCGGCCCCGTCTGCGTCGGCGTCACCCGCGGCATCCCCCAAGGTCGAAAATCGCGCCCGCACCACCCTCCTCCTCTCCTCTTCTCTTACCCTCGATTGCCTGCTGCTTGCTTTAGGGTCTCTAGTGGGCTAGGGTTCCCCTGTTCCTAGTTCAGCCATTAGCCATGTAATCTGTGCCCCCTGAGCTTTCGCTGGGCTCCCTGTTCTGCGCAAGATTTCGTTTTTTTGCGGTGATGCACACACGCACCAACCATGGGGATGCATAGGGATTAGGGCTCCTGTGTTGTTTGCAAACAGGGATACCCATTCCCACACACTAGGAAGAAAGCACCTTGATTGCAATTCATGTCTTCAGGGGAATTCGACAAAATTGCAATGCTCACATCATAGGTTTATCTGGAAACTAAGCTGTATTGTGGTACTGGGTTTCCCCATTCCGTTAGTTGGTTAACAGAGACAAACAAAGTTTGCAATGGGAAACGGCTCGGCATGCCTGAGGAAAACCCACTGCCCGCCCCTGCTTCCGGAAAAAGACAATTGGACGAAAACAAATCCTAGCACCATCCCGTCAAACATTCAAAGTTATTACATCCCATACTGACGCATAACATCAGTGCCACAAAAGAATTCTACCAGTTAATCTAGTAGGCTATCGATCATACAGATCCCAGGAAGCTTACTGTAAAAGTATTCTCTACTACTGCCATTTAGTGTTAATACCTGGACCTGTGGGAAGGATAAGCGCCTGGGTTTGTTTGTTGACTCTTCAGAGCAGTACAAGAAAGTCACTGCATTTACGTCATTACGTATCAGATTCTGGATCTTCTATCGAGTTTATATGTGCCACCGATGTTCTGGGAACCACACAAGGACAATTGAGTGTATGAGATTAGGTCCCCATTATGTGACTGCAAAGATGACTAGGAGCAGATACTTATTCAATTTCATTGAAACATAGTGTTAGGTCAGGGCACCAATTCCATTTAAATTTAGAATGTTGTTGATCAACCTAGGTTCACCAATAAAATCCTGTATTTTATTTGTACTCTGTACTGATGATCAGTTGAATATGCTAAATCAGTAAAAAAATACGATCCATTATATAGCTTTGAGATTATCTCTCGTGACAATCTCTGCAGAGCAGCAGAAGTACAGCTTCATATCATGAATGTTTATCTCTGTATCATGTACACTGGATTTATCGTCTCACCAGTCACCATAGCAGTAATAATAGCTGACTTAAAATACTGACTTGTTTTTATCTGATTTTTGTGATTCTTAACTTTTGGGTTGACTTGTTTTATCCTATCTTGGTTTTTGTTGAACTTGCTACGGATACCAGTTCCTGATCGTATGGTTGGAGAAATTGAGCTGGGAGCTATCCAAGAAGGCCGCAACCTGTCCAACTTCAAATATGCATGTGCTGGATATTCCATATACCTAGATGACAAAGATAGCTCTACAGTGAAGGGAGAGAAGCATGCAGAGCTCCCTATCTGTGTTGGAGTTGAGGTATTTCTTCTTCTTCCTAAGCATTTATTGCACTGAAATTATGCTTAACATGTCAGCTCACACATAAGCAGTATGTCAATGTGACTTAATGTGCATGGGAATTATGCTGCCTGTTTATGGCTTATACTGTATAGGACGTCTTAGTACAGCAGGCATAGTCTATGGCAGTTGAAGCAATTTAGCGTGCAAGCCTAGTTCTGTATTATGTATATGGAAAAAATGGCTGGTGTGTTCATGGCAAACCATATACCTTTTATTTGTTTACAATGATGAATTGATGCCACTTCCCTTCTTTTCTCAATCACAGTAGGAATGAATGATGGCCATGCCATAACAATAAACATATATTCTTGATCTTTTCCCTAATATGTTCATTATTATTATTGAAACTGCTTGGCCAGTATCTTACTGTAAGTATATGTCAAAGGATAAATTATGTGTAAGCAAGAAGTGTTTTTCTTTTTTCTTTTTCTGCAGCTATTGACAGACAGAGCTCCAACTAAACAAGCTCCAGCTCACGTGACTAAAGAAGCTCCAGGTCACATGAAAAAAGATGGTAAGGAAAATATTTATTTTATTGCCTAACAAGTATGTAACTGTATAAAATAATACTACAATAGCAACTGCAAAGCCTACCACGGTATGCTAGATCACTGCCAGAGCCCAGAGGTGCTTAACATGTCACACTTTCCTTCAGTAGCCTCTGTACTGCAGATCCTCTGTAGACTGTAATGAATGGTCTCACCTGTTACTTATAGCCTGCCTGTTAAAGAAGAAATGAGTGGATATGCTAATGTTGCATCGTTTGTTATTGCATGATTCAAAGCCGCCAAATCTTATTCTTAAAGTTAATTTTGCCACAGTAGACAAACAATACAGAAAATGTTCCCTAAAACAGAATATCAGAAAAGGTACTTTAATTAACTCGCGGTGATTGGAGGAACTGGATCCTAAAGTAGTCTGAATTCTGAGTCGAACAGTCTTGGAGCTCGCCTATATCTCAGTGTGCCTGAAACTAAACTTATTTTACGTTGGTTAGTAAGACTTGCTCTTCACGAGAAAGATGTGATGATTAACTTATTGGATCTAGAAATTTCACTCATCTTGATAACATTGCAGCTACTCAAGCACATGGGCACAAACCTGCGCTGACACAAGCCGATTTCATAACCAAGTACGTTGCTCTTTTGGTTTAAACTCTAATCGAGTCCATGGATTTGCATTGAATTTTAACAAACGGCGAATTTTCAACTGAACCTGCAGATTTCAGAGGAATGCTGGACTTGTGGCCAGCGGTGTGGTTAGGAACATGAATAAAGTTGGGACTTACGTCAAAGACACGGTGGATGACATCCTGTACCCATACCGCAAGCGTCCCAAGTAAAACCCAGCTCTTGTTCTCCTTAAATCCTGGAGTAGAATAGAGAAAAATGTGGGAACATGTAATCTATTACTTCCTTCCGGAGACACTGGCGTAGGAGTAGCCTCGCTTGTTTCGGAGGCTGTGGCTGGATTTCACTGTTTGTCAGCTCATGCCTATTCCGATTCTTGTCATGTTCCTTTGGTAGAGCCTCTCCGCTCCCCAGCTTGCAATGCGATCTTCATTCTGCTGGTTCCTCCAGCAATGTATAGGGTGCAATGTAACAAAGCTATAAAGGAGCTCATCTTTTGCCTATTTGAGGCTAGCCTTTGGAGAATAATAAATTAATAACGGGCCGCTATTTCGTCTTCCTTTGCTGGATTTATTTGGATTCATGGCACTGTCTTGGTATTACGTACAGAGGAAATCTTATTTCAGTAGTTAGAAAAACTGTCATGCCGGCTGTTCATTTGATTGAGCTGAAACTGTCTTTTCCTTTTCAATTATATATACCATCAGTGGTAGTTACCACTACTTGAGTTTGAGTTTTGTATGTTGTATGCAATATCTATCAAATCGGAGAGTATGCACGCGTAGTATGTACTCCCTCCGTCCCATAATGTAAGAACATTTTTTACACTACACTAATGTCAAAAACGTTCTTATATTATGGGAAGGAGTAGTATATAAGAATGTTTAGGTAGTATATATATTATCTTTTGGTAGTATGTATCATATTTTGAGTATGCTCTATAAATATGTACATATTTCATAAATACTCCCTCCGTTCCTAAATATAAGTCTTTTTAGACATTTCAAATGGACTACAACATATGGATGTATGTAAACATATTTTAGAGTGTAGATTCATTCATTTTACTTCGTGCGTAGTCACTTGTCGAAATCTTTAGAAAGACATATATTTGGGAACGGAGGGAGTATAATAAAATTCATGGGCCAACTTGCAATTTTTATATCTAGTACATGAACATATTAAAAATAATAAAGTAGAATATATACTACCACAAGATAGTATATGTACACATGGTGAAGCATCCAAATGGAGCAATCGCCTCTTATACCTCTTCACATCCTCAATTATTTATTTACTACAGTCGTGTGAGCCATTCGTAGAGCTCATCAATTTTGGGTACAAGTATACATAAGTTAAATCACGACAACACCACAATATCTGCGTGTGTATAGCAGAATGGACAATGTAGTTCAAATCATGTCCGGTCAGTGGAGACTTCAGCTCCGCTGCAGTGTCGCCGCGGCGCCTGGCTTCTCCCAGACGGCGTAGTCGTTGCCGTGCGCCGAGGTCATGAACCCGGCCGGGATCACCGCCCCGACGTCGTACCTGGACCCGATCTTCACCACCACCTTGCCGTCGATCTCGGCGACGTAGGCGTCCCCTTCGTGCATCAGGATCTTCAGAGCGCTAGTCGCCGTGATGCCGTTGCGCTTCCTGATCGCCACCAGCGCCGCGATCTGGTCCTTGAACCCCCAGGCGAAGAAATGGTCGTAGAACTGCGAATCATCGAGACGACAGATTTTAGTTTCCTGAATGAGTGGTCATGACCCGTGAGAGTGAGCTCCGGAGCAGGTTTGCTTACGATGCATGGGATGCCGGGGTGGGTGAGGATGTAGGCGTAGCCCTGCATGACCTTGTCGGAGGGGAATGGCCACATGGCCTGCGTGGAGCCGGTGTCGTGGTTGTCGACGAAGGTGACGGCCTTGGCCGGCCACCACCCCATCACGCCGGGAGCCTTCCCCTGCGGGTCGATCAGCCGCCACAGCTCGCCCTCCACGGCGGCGTTCAGAATCCCTTTGGTCGTGAAGTCGAACACCATGCCGGCCGAGGCCGCGCCGCCCACCTTGTCCACCCAGTTCACCAGATTCTGCCGGTGCGCGTCCTGGTCGTAGTTGGGCTTGCCGTCGCCGCCGGTGGCCATGTTGTCCCACACCTCGGCCACGGTGAGGCTCGGGGACGTGCCATCGATGTACACCTTGGCCATCTCCGGCGAGTAGCCCTTGGCGAAGTCAAAGCGCCACGCGTCGAAGCCGAGGTCGCTCTTGAGCCAGAGGAGCCACTCCTTGAGCTCGCGCTGGACGCGGTCGTTGAGGTGGTCGATGTCGGGCGCGGCTGCGAAGTCGGCGCCGGTATCGAGGTTGGCGGTGCCGTCGGAGTAAGTGGTGTCGTCGCGGCAGATCATGTGGGGGCCCCAGTCGAGGCGGCCGTCGGAGGTGCCGCCCTCGAAGATGCAGTAGATGCCGCGGCTGTCCTTATAGTCGGCGCAGCGGTGGTTGATGACGATGTCGGCGATCGCCTGCACGCCCTTGCCGTGGAGCGCGCCGATGAGCGACTTGAGCTCCGCCGCGTTGCCGTACTTGGACGCGTCGATGTCGTACAGCCGACCGGGCATGTAACCTGCACCGGACAACTCGACCGTTTTAGTTTCTCGTCACTAGTATAAATATCTTTTTAAAATCGCTATCAAACTTAGCATGTTGTCCACGCCACGCCTCTATGATTCCTTCCCTCTCTTTCTGTTGCCTCTAGATGTTGAGACACGAATGATTTAGTGGGAAGAGGGAGGGAGAGACTGGAGGAGGTGGAGGACCTTGGGTGGAGACGGAGTGCGACGGCGGCGGCAGCCAGACGTGGGTGACTCCGGCGGCGGCGATGTCGTCGACCTTGCCCATCATCATGTTGTACCACCCGCCGCTCTGCTTCCACGACTCCCAGTTGAACCCCTGCAACGCCCATTAAGCTCCTGAGCTCTGATTCTCTGAGGAAAGAAAAACTAAGCAAAAGAAATACATGAATCAAATATCACGAGCATAAGTACCTGGAAGAGGACTTGATGGCCGGAAGCCAACCCGGCGAGAAGCAGCAGCAGGAGAGAGAAGCAGCACAGATGGTTGCCGTTCTTCCCCATCGCGTACGCTACGCTAGTGTCGATCTCACAGCACAGTAGACTCTTCTTCTCCGGATGAATGAATGATTGGCTGACTGGCTGATCGACTGATGGCTACAAGTGTCCCGCGTGCTTGGTATTTATAGGCAGTGGATGGCATGGCAGTATTTAACGCGAGCTACGTACCGTAGAGTGTGTTGCTTGGAGACACTGCATGGATACCAGACTCTGTTACGAGAAAAGGTGCAGCCGATGACGGTCAAGTCAATCCGGGGTGGCACAAATTCCATGGAAAAAGATGGCACCATCCAAGTTGGGATCGAAACCCAGCCTTGCCCTTACCTTTTTGGATAACTGATTTTCCAATTGGAGGATAAGCATGGGGAGGAAATGAATTGAACATAGTGCAGGATTTTTCAAGTTTCCAAGGCAGGAAACTCGGTGCAAAATATATCTGCACGACTGTACAGAACAGAACTGAGAGTGATAGACTGTTGTTAATGTGGTAGAGCAAGAGAAATATCGCATCAGAGGACGCTCCTTTTTTGGGCCGAGGAACCAACGGTGGAGAATGAGGCCGTAGATGAATCATGTGCAGATATCTCGAAGGTTTTTGGTGTGTGTACGCGACGACGCATCGGAGGAAGCTAAGCCGTGCTGTCAGTGTAGCGTGGCTTCGAGAGCGAGTGTGACAGCAACAGTACGAGTACTACTCCGCAGCACACGATCGGGTAAGAATTGCTCAAGGCCGTACACATTGTCAGCAAACACGAGAGGTTGTTTACACCAACGTCGTGTTGTCGGAGTATCATATGTACCACGTCCAAGTTGTTTATACTATAGACTTCTGAAATTCTCTGGGATTTATAAGGAGTACGACGTGTATTTTTCGTCCAGAGTCCAGACAGGTGATTAGTTGCCTGCATGTTCTTGAGTTAATGCAGTCTATGGACGTGCCTCCAGAGATACCAAGACGGCAAAGGCACTGGCCAAGTGGAGCTCGAAATCTACATGCACATGTTGCTGGTATTTGCAGTTGTAAAGATCAACCTTGGCGACTCAACAGAGGTGCCAAAAGTATGTTGGCCCGATAAACATTGATGGCGCGGATAGGAAAGTGAAGTCTGAGGTTTGGGCAGGGCAGCTACACCCACGGAGCATAGAGTATGTTTGGTTCGTGTCTAAAAGCCAAACTGCCATTTTTTTTCTTCCGAATATGTTAAAAAATTATCTCAGTTTTTTAAACATGACAAATCGAACGTTTTTTATTACTAATTATGTTGTAGCGAGAATTGCAATTTTCTTTAACAAGCATGACAAATGTTGGCAAAAAACTAAACATAGCAAGGAGTTGCCATGATTGATAAAGGAAATTGTCATCCCCGTGACAACATAATTTGCCATCTCAGGCGTTTAATTTGCCATGCTAGATATTTTGACATTCAATTTGTAGTGAAATTCAAAAAAACTGTGATAGCGAAATGTTTGGTCTTTGTTTGGATTGTTGTTAAAATTTTGGCATGCACATGCCGGCTTGCTGTTTCATTCTTGCCAACGTTTGTCAAATCAATTTTTTCTGTCAAGAGAGGGTAAGAGCATTTACAGCCAGGCGCCCTCAACGCATCTCAAACGCCCCCGCGGGCGGGGGGGGGGGGGGGGGGTGACCGGTCACAAGGAAAAATCGACCCAGCCGGGCGCCTCAAACTGGCCTCGCCCTTCATGTCGAGCACAAATCTAGGGCGGATATGGGGCGGCCCGGGCACGCCCGGGCGCGTCCACCTGACAGGCCCGGCCCATCACTAACCCCACAGCTGTCCCACAAAATCTGCAATCCGGCTTCCAGCTCCGAACCCCAGCTCACTCCATTCGTCTCTCTCGCTCTGTCCTGTCCTCTTCCCTCCCGCATTCCAATCCAACACTACTGCAGGATGCTGCTAACGCAACACTACAATCAGAGACACTTCGACAAAACTGTGTGTGATGCATTAATCGCAGACGGTGTTGTAAGAAAACCGTAAAAAATGATACAAACTGTTTGAGATGTCGGAGGACACCCCTTTTTGGGCCGAGGAACCAACGGTGGAGCAGGTGGGGCAAAATTTCGTGTTTTGACCCTTTTTGCAAAGAAATTCGAGATCTGACCCCTGTCTGAAACTATTTCGGGATCTGACCCTTTTGACTACCGCCAGGAGGGCCGGCGGTAGGTTTGCACGTCCTACCGCCATCAGCAGTGGCGGTAGGCCCTCTAACGGCGACTGACGGCCGTCGGCGCATACTGACGGGGAAAATGGCCTACAGCCGCAGACAGTGGCAGTAGGGTTCGGTGGCCTACCGCCCGAGGTGGTGGCGGTAGGTACCGAAGAGGCAACTGATGCTGCGGGCGGGCCCTAGCCCACCCACCAGCCCGTTCTTCCTCCTCCCCTCGAATCGAACAGAGTCGAGCGCCGCCTCTCTCCTCCTTCCGATCCCCACCCTCGATATCCCTCTTCCCTACACCATTTTCGCTGATCTTTGGGGCAAATCGAAGATACCGGTAAGCTCCTCCATTCCCTCCAATCAGTTTTCGCAATGGTTTTTTATTTTTGAAGCTATTTTTGGCAGTAGGTGCAACCTAGGTTAATTTTTTTAATGATGTTTTAGTTGTTTAGGAGTATATGATTTAGTAATAGGCCTATGTGAGGATGTGTGGGTGAAACAATTGAAAGATATGTGAGGATATGTTGGTGAATGCATATATGTTGGTCCATTTTGTTTTGTTATGTATATATGAATTTTATAAGAAATCTTCTTGTATGTTGAATGCAAGATTGTGAGGATGAAGGCATAACAAAATTCGTAGACGGTTAATGTATTGCAAATTTGTGAAGATGGATGTTTTGAAAAATTGGTAGGTGGTTAATGCATAGTGCGAAAATGTGTGTATTTCTATTTCATATAGTTGCAAATGTATGAACCCTAGGTTTAGTCTTTCTTATAACCATACGAGGAACCCTCTCTAGTTGATATGATGAACCCTAGAACCTAGATGAACCCTAGGTTTAGTCTTTCTTATAGCCATATGTGATGATTTCTTGTGTGAATATTGTAGATATTTGTTTTGCTATATATCTCCATTGATTTAGGTGGAATCTACCTATATCTGATGAATGCTTGCATTAGAACAAATATTGATGTTTAATTAACTTTATCCAATCAATGCTTATATAAGGAACATGGCGTCACCACCACCACTTGATGAGGATGATGACTATGAAGATCCACTTGAGGAAGCCATCTGTGCTCAAAGAGTGAGGTTGAGCGATCAGGAGGTGTGCAACCTATGTGACAACTTTCTGCCACGTGTTGACTTGATCGGGGCGCCATTCGTGACCCGTCTGACAAGTACCATGATCGATCGACATGACATGGTATGTTATTAGTGTAGAATCTAAGGAATTGTTAATAGTTTAGATAATCCATACTTATTAATTGATATGTTTTTCTTATTCAGAAATTGCCAAAGAGCATATCTGAGAGTTGTGGCATTGAGGCTGATGAAGAAGGCTATGCTGGAATACGCCTTACCGCAAGGGGCCCGGTCATTACTTGTGCGTACGGCGTGGACACGGACGGTCGAACACATTTAAGCACAGATGGGTGGAAGAGCTTCCTCGTTGACAAAAATCTTCATGTTGGACAGGCCATCCTTATTACTATCAGGAACACCAACCGTCAAGGCTTGAAGATGATGATCGTCATCGATATCATCTAAACTATATATATGCGTGTGGCTGTTGATGATCGTCATGTTTGATTGCTACCTATGGATGAAACCTTTTATGTGGTCGATGACTGTTGAACTTGTTAAACTTTTTATGTTGGCTTCGTGAAACTATTTGGATGCGAACAAACTATGTTATTTGATACTTGTTTCTTAATCCGTATTGGCAAAACTAATTATGCTTATGTCTATGAAATTGTGCTTATTGTTTCTTATGTTCAGGGCCCTTGCATATTTCTATGAAATTGTGATCAAATTATTTGGATGTGATCAAACTTCTTATGTCTACGAAACTTTACACGAAACACAGGACCCTACCGCCAGGCGTCCTGGCGGCAGGGTCAGACAGCCTACCGCCGTGAGCCTTGGCGGTAGGGTACCGCCAGAGCGCTTGCATATCTCGTTACAGAAAGCATGCACGGCAAAACCCTGCCACACCTTACCGCCAGAGCCTTTGGCGGCAGGGTTAGACAGCTTACCGTCAGGTTATCTGGCGGTAAGGTACTTATCCACGTCAGCGCGCGATGACGGCCGCCATCCCCATCCGTCACACCCTACCGCCAGGGCATCTGGCGGTAGTCTGTCTAACCCTACCGCCAGGGGCTCTGGCGATAGCAAAAGGGTCAAATCCGGAATTTTTTCGAACGAGGTCAGATCTTGATTTTGTTTGTAAAAAAGGGTCAAAACACGAAATTCGGCCAGCAGGTGGCCGTAGATGAATGATGCATGTGCAGAGTGCAGACATCTCGAAGGTTTTTGGTGTGTGTACGCGGCGACGCATCGGAGGAAGCTAGCCGTGCTGTCAGTGTTGCGTGGCGCTTCGAGAGCGAGTGTGACCGTGACAACACGAGTACTGCTCCGCAGCACGCGATCAAGAATTGCTAAGGCCGTACATTATGGTCAGCAAACACGAGAGGTTGTTTACACCAACGTCGTGATGTTGGAGTATTAGGTCAACTCCACCGCGCGACCCTATCCTGTTCGTTCCCGTCCGTTTAAGGTAAAAGCGACAAACGAGACGGCCCAGCGCGCAGGCGCAAACGGACTTTTGTCCGCTTTGTATCCGCTTTCGACCCATCCCCAGCCCAAACTTGCGCCGGTTTTGGGGTGAAACGGACAGCGCGCAGACGGGCGGGACGCGCGCGCTTGTCCTCCCCTGGCCCGCCTGTCGGTGGGAGAAACCAAGACACCCCCCACGCCTATTTGGCGCCATTTCCCCCAAACCCTCCCACGTCCCTCCCGCCGCCCCCTCTCTCCCCCGTCCATGGCCGACGCCCCACCAAGTTTCGGCGGTCTGGCCGTCGACCCGACCGCAAAGGTGAAGAAGAAGGCGCCAAGGAAACCGCGGTCGGAGTGCACGCCGGAGGAGATCGCCAAGTTGGACGCGGATTCGGCGAAGAGGAGGGAACAGAGAGCGGCCGTCAAGGTCAATGCCGCCGCGGCCAAGTTCGCCGCCCAGCGCGAGGAGCTGGAGGCCGCGCGGCGCAAGGCCGCTGCCGACGAGAAGGAGGACCTCGTCAACAAAGCGCACGCCATCCTCATGCTTGGCATGGGCCGTCCGGCGGGGTTCCATGCAGCGGCCGTCGGCCCGGTGAGCACAGGCTCGTCGGTCGCCCGGCCTACGCACTGCCAGTCGCCGACGTCGCGCGCCGCGCCCATGTCGCCCGGCTTTCCTCCACCCAGGCACGACGGCCAGACCCGTTTCTCGGCGTCACCGGACGTGGGCTTGTTCGCGCCGTCCACACCATGCCCCGTGGCCGTCATCGACCTCAACGTCACGCCTGGGTCCAGCAGCGGCGGGCGGCCGTCCGTCGAGATGCAAAGAAAGCAGGCGCGTGCACCGTTCACGGGCACCGTGCCGGCCCCCCGCGTGTTGTTTGACGGAATGCCAACCTCAACGCCGACGGTGGACGGCCCCTTGATGCCAGGCAGAAGGAGATGCTCGACGCCGAAGGCCTGAACAAGGTCGTCCAATCGGCGTGGCCGTTCTTTTTGGAGGCTGGCATGGGTGTCGCCCGCCCGCTGGGCCGCTGGTAGTGTGCCGGCGAAAAAACATTCATTTTGGAGGCTGGCTGTGTTGCCAGCCGCTGGCTGTGTTGCCGGCGAGGACAACTATTCATTTTGGAGGCTGGCTGTGTTGCTGGCCGCTGGCGGATGCCAGCGATGGTCGTGTAGGCCGCTGGCTTTGTTGCCGGCGTGATGAACTGGGGTCGTGAACTGGAGCTTGGCATTTGAAACGTCCCTTTTTTCTAAAATAGACGCGGACAGGATGGGGCAAAAGGATGCCACCGCATCTCAGGACAGGCCCGGACACGGCCCCAAATTCTTACCCAAACGGACAGAATCCGTACAAAACGGACGTCCGTTTGGGGTCCCGTGGTGGAGTTGGCCTTACATGTACCACGTCGAAGTTCTTATACCATACACTTCTGGAGTGGAATTCTCTGGCATTCATTATAAGTATTTTTCGTGATTAGTTGCCTGCATGTTCGTGAGTTGATGCAGTCTATAGGCGTGCCTCCAGAGATACCAAGACGGCAAAGGCAGTGGCCAAGTGGAGCTCGAAATCTACATGCATATGTTGCCGGCATTTGCAGTTGTAAAGACAATCAACCTTGGCGACTCAACAGAGATGCCAAAAGTATGTTGGCCCGATAAACATTGATGGTGTAGATAGGAAAGTGAAGTATGAAGTCTGGATAAGGCTACGCCCACTGAGCATATGGTATGTTCGGTACTTCGGTTCGTGTCTAGAAGCCACAGTGCAAATAAATACAAAAAATAAATGTTTAAAATCCTATATCAGCCATCTAAGCATGACAAACTGAACGTTTTTTAATTACAAATTATCTTGTAGTGAGGATGAAAAATTTCTTTAACATGGATTTGCTATGCTTGATAAAGAAAATTGTCATCCTCACACCAACATAATTTGCCATCTCGGACGTTTAATTTGTCATGCTAAAAAAATCTGACATTCAATTTGTAGTGAAATTCAAGAAAAATGTGGTAACCAAATTTTGGTCTTTGTTTCGATTGTTGTTATACTTTGGCATGAACATGCCAACTTGTTGTTTCATTTTTGACAACATTTGCCAAATCATTTTTTTTTGAAAATAGGGTAAGACCCCTTTTGCCAAATCACCTGTTAAGTATTTTTAAATATTATTTTGGAATATATTTGAGTCAAACCAAATGATTTTCTAAATTATCTATATCTTTTAAACCGTAACTTCAATTTTAACATATTATATATGAAATTTTATTAAAAAATGTGTGGAATCTAAATATAATGTTAATTTTACCTGTTAAATATTTTTAAAATATTGTTATGGAAGCAAACTTATAATTTATAGCGCAAGATCCTTTTTTTCATACCGGCGGCGATTCAGATTGCAAATAAACACCCCACTATAACCATATAGGGAAAAGAAAACATTGATAACTACCTATGCATACCTCTGAAAAATGTCGCAGGGGAAAACAACAGATTTCTCATCGCGAGAGTGAGAGAAAGCAAGAGAGAGAGAGAGAGGGGGGGGGGGGGAAGATAGACGCCTTAGGCTTAACCATATTCAACACACATTTTTTGTTGTTTTGTGTGAACACTGAAGCCATCGCCTGCGAGGGTGAGAAGGAGGATAAGCGGCAACACAAATATGATGCCTCGCAAAAATAAAGGAGATGGACCTATTTGTGGTTTTGAGTGATGGTTGTTGATTTAAGAGCGCGTGTTATGTTTTCTCTCCCGTTGCAACGCACGAGCTCTTTTGCTAGTAAATGTTTAAAATCCTATATCAGCCATCTAAGCATGGCAAACTGAACGTTTTTTTATTACAAATTATCTTGTAGCGAGGATGAAAAATTTCTTTAACATGGATTTGCTATGCTTGATAAAGAAAATTGTCATCCTCACACCAACATAATTTGCCATCTCGGCCGTTTAATTTACCATGCTAAAAAAATCTGACATTCGATTTGTAGTGAAATTCAAAAAAAAAAAATGTGGTAACCAAATTTTGGTCTTTGGTTGGATTGTTGTTATAACTTTGGCATGGACATGCCAACTTGTTGTTTCATTTTTGACAACATTTGCCAAATCATTTTTTCTTTTGAAAATAGGGTAAGACCCCTTCTGCCAAATCATGGACACAAAAAACATTGATCAAAGTTTTGGTTAGCCACATATTCGATAAGGTGAATTTTGACTCCAACCAAACATATTGTTATAGTTATTTTAGATATCTCGACAATACATGATAGTGCCACTAACGACCAAGGTGCGATATGCGCGGTCGACTTAGTTAATTGTGCTCACTTCTGATGCACCCTCGGCAATTGTTTCAAAAATCCTCTCCCTTCCTGAACCAGGTCGCAAAGTGCACACAATAGGCCTCAATCATCTTAAAAATCAATTTGACACCAGCATTAGCAAGAATTCTAACTTTGGAGCAATAACGACAGCCGAGATGGAAGTGACATGTTCGTCGAAGCATTGGCCATAACCTTGTGCAGGCAAGACGATACGGAGATCCTAGAGGCTTTCTCTTGCAAGGAAGCATTGGCATCAGCCAACCACATATCATTCCCATGATAGTGGTGGCGAGTGAATGCCTACAGGTGAAAGGCAATAGACCAGACATATGAAGCCATAATATGTTGTGGTGACAGAAGAGTAGTGGTGGAGCTACCAAAAATTTGTTGGGGGTCCAGACAGTACAAATAGTGCTAACAATTTACAAATCAATGCATTATTATGGGCTAGACTTCATGTAAAATTCTTTTTTTGCTTCAATCTAGGGCGGGCCACGACCCTTTCAGCCTCGCTGAAGCTCCGCATGTGTAGAAGAGATCAAGGCATCTAGTAGGAGTTTCCTAAAGGAGGCTAGCTCACAGCTCCACCCCCTTCGTTGGGGCATCATGTTTGGCTTGTGAATCCACTAGGTGGCATCGACATGCCCTTCATGTTTAACTCTAAGTAAAAAAAAAATGAGAAAGTCACAAAAAATAATAATAATGTTTTTCCCAAAATATATTATTTTAATTTTGTGTTTCTAATTGCAAAAGGTGAAAATAAAAACATTGGCACAATAGAACAATTCAAGAACTCCAGTCAAAAACAATACTCGTAAATATATAAATAAATGTTCAAGTATTTTTAAAAAGTGGTCATATACTTAGAAAAAATGTTCATGGAATTTGAAAATGTGTCAGAGATTTAAAAAAGACCATTGAACTAAAAGTGTATACTTATTTTAATAAGAAAATTCCTGTATTTGAAAGGTGTTAATATATTTATATTTGTGCAATTTTCAAAGTGTTCATGCATTTTAGAAATGTTCATGTAACTTTAACAAACGTTCACATATTTTTAATAAATGTTCATAAGTTTTATAAAGCGTTCACATATTTTCCAGAAACATTCATATAATATAAATAGCTTCATACATTTTAACAAACTGTTCATGTAATTTCTAGAAAGTTTTCACAACTTTAGAAAAAAAAATATGCATGTACTTGTGAAAAGTCTTGAGGTAATTAAAAAATATACATGTACTTTTAAAAAGTGTTCGTGCATTTTAATATTGTATGTATAGTTTTGAAAAGGCATTCACGTGTTTTATAAAAACGCCCATATAGTTTTTAAAAATGTTGATGCATATGAAATGCTCAAGTACTTTCCAAGAATACAGAAAAAATAAAAGGAAAATGCGAAAATAATAAAGAATAAGAAAAAAATGTAAAACCAAAACAAGAAAAATAAGAAAATAGTTAAAACAAGGAAATAGAAAAACTAAAGGAAAATAAAATATAGAAATATTAAAAAAATACTGGGAAATAAGGGACATGTGAAGGAAAGAAAGGAAAGGGAAAATGGAGTAAGAAAAACAACCACCATGACCCGACAAAACCGGTGCATGCCAGAAAAGATGATGCAACGTGACAAAACCAAATACTGCCACTATAAAAACAAAGCTGGCCCGATATGTCATCTAAAAATAAAACCAGGGCCAAGTTGGGCCTGCCAACTAAGCGTGCATCATAGGCGTTGGATGACAAAAAATATCTGGACAGTCCAGTTCGAATTTTAGAGTTGGTTTGGTGAACTGTGTCGGAGTAGCTCTTGTGTCCAAGGAGCACGACTATGTCTCGATTGACGTGAGACAGTAGCAAGTCTCTCCTCAAGCAGCCGCTAGAATGGACTGGCCCGGCGCAGACGACAGGCCTTTAGCGCTCTTTTTTCCATCCTGTTTTCACATTTCTGCGTCTGCTTTGTGCATTAGATTTTTTTTCCCTTTAGCTTATGTTTGAAATATTCTAATATATCCTTTATAAATATCATTTTACATAAAATTTGAAAAATGTTAATCACGCATTTCAAAAAGGTTAGACATGTAAAAAATGGTTCTAATGTATATGAAAACAAATGTTAATCATATAACTTTTTCCCTGGTGTGTATAAAAAATATACAATATGTATGGGAAAAAGTAGACATAAAAAATGTTTCAAAATATTTAATCCTGTATTTGAGAAATATTAAACACATTTATAAAAAATGTTCCTGGTGAATAAAAATGTAAAATATGTACGAAAAAGTAGACCTAAAAAAAATGATCTTGTACAAACTTTAGTCATGTATTTCGAAAATATTAAACGTGTATGTAAAAAATGTTCTTGGTGTATAGGTAAATTGTAGAATGTGTATGAAGAAGTTGACATCAAAATATATGTTTCAAAAGTGTTAACATTTTATTTGAAAAAAAATTTCAACATGTACACAAATATTTTTATACAATGTATAAAATGTAGGCTTTGCTTAAAAAAATGTCTATTGCTATTAAAAATGTATGTTGCATTTAAAAACATATTCACATTTTCCTGAAATGTCTGTGATTTTTTTAAAAATGTTGATAAAAATGTTCGCCAGTTTTAGCAAAATGATTATTTCTATTAAAATGTTCAATGTGTATTTTAAAGTGTGGTCCATGTATTTGACAAAAATGTTCAAAAGCATATATTGAAAGAAAAATATGCATCTTGTATTTGGAAAATGTTCAACGTGTTTCAGAACAATGTTTGATGTGTACATTAAAAATTTATATTGTGTACTGAAAAGAGTAGACATATGTTAAAAAAAGAAAACAAACAAAAACCAACAAAAGAAACAAAAAGAAAATTGAAGCAAGACAAAAAAATTTTAGAAAAGAAAAAAACCCATTGAAAATCGAGAAAGAAACAAAAAAAGAAAGAAAAGAAAATCAAGTGAAAACCGAGAAAGAGACGAAGAAACCCGGTGAAAAAACAAAGAAAATAGCAAAATGGAGAAAAATGAGTGAATAAACGAAGGAAACCAAAGAGAAAAGAAAAAGGAAAAAACCTACAAAATACGGAGCCAAAACCATTACAACGACCGAAACAAAACCACAAGCGTCTCGATCGAAATCCAGCGAATGAAAAAAACACTAAAATGGGCTAGCCCGGTAGCTACACGCGGGGGGAATCCTTCAAGAGAGACAGACATAATACTTGCTATAGGTGAGATATACTCTTCTTGTTCTCCAAGCGGCATATAGCACCTAGGTAGAATAAGAGGACCCGTTGCTAACTACAACACTCTTCCTACAATTGGGCTTAAAGCTGGACAAGTTCCAGCATTCCAGGTCTTCCCCCACTATCCCGAAGACTTGAAACAGAAAACTATAACAAGCTTAGGGAAACTTCAGATGGGCCGCAATACCATGCTTTGAGTAATCTTTGGCCCGTTTATCTACAGATATTCGAAGCCTAGGAGGAATTCTCTATGTTTGGACTCCCATAGAAAGAAGTTTGGTCCCACTCAAGGCGGGCCTGTCCGAAGTGGATGGCTAGAAAACAATGGACCAAATGGATTGCACAAGGTGCAAGTTTACTTAACACTAGCTAATTGATCGTGCGTTGTAACTGGGGCAAACATATTTTAGTTATTTAATATCAATTGCGAGTGCCTCAACATAGACGTTGTGAGTGGTTTTTTTCTATGGCCCGTCCTACATCGATGTCAGCGGGTAGGATTGTTTGGAAGAATGTGAAGATGATGAAAAGGGGTGAGCGATTTTAGAAAAAGCGCAAATAAATGATACTTTTCCTAAATTAAGGAGATTCTCACTTGAGGTATTTAGTCACAATACGCATGCTATAGTCAAAACTGGAAAAGAATGATACTCTGCATGATTAACGTGGTCCTTTTATCCAACATTAGATGATACTTTTCATAAATTAATGGATGCCATTTTCTTGTTTTAAGGGAATGAGTAGGACAAGGAAAAACGTCGATTTAGTTCAGATTATTTCATATCACTATATATATGTTGGTTTTTATTTTGTGCCACATCCGACATCCGTTGAGATTACAAAAAAAATCTACAGAAAACCAAGCGGGGATGAGGGTGTGGGAGTAAAAAGCTGGGGGAGGAGGTGAGGCGAACCTACCAATTCCCTTTTAATAGTAGAGATAATGTCGACGGAGGAATCTCTCAAGATGGTCGTTGAGGGGCAGCAACGACAGTTTGACTGGATGAGCACGGCAATTTTCTTGGTGAATCTATTGTGGTGATTGAAGGACTACTTGATTTGGTCAGTTTAGAGGTGATGGCATGCAATGAGGCAATTGCTCTAGCTCAAGATCCTAATAGCACAGTTGCTCTAGTTGCTTCAAATTGTCGGGAGATGGTTACCAATCTTCATAAAAAGGACCCATGTGCCTATGCGATGGTTTTAAGGGAGATTGATCATCATTCTAGGGCACTTCATGAGGTGTGAGTTGTCCATGAGAACAATGATTCCAATGACGAAGCTCATAGCTTAGTTAAGACAGTGACTGCCCTCAATTCAGGCCGTCATGTTTGCTTTGGCATATTGAATGAAGAAATACCCATTTCCCACTAAAAAGATCTTTGTATTAGATCTTCGAGAGAAAAACTTTGTGCTTGACTAGCCAAAAACTTCGGATGTGAAACACAAGAATGTGAAAATAATGTCTATTTTTGGTCCTTGATTTACATGCATGCAGGGTTTTTTATTCGCCTAATTGATGCCTTACATCGGGTTTCCGCCCAAAGATTGGATTCTACAACTAACTGCTTTCCAGTTTTAAAGACCCACCTGTATCCTTGGATCGGTAATTTGACCAACGTAACACGAGTTATATATCACAAAAAATATACTATTAGAAACATCAAATGCTATATTTTCTAATTGTATAACTTTTGTGACAAACAATTTATATTATAATGGTCAAATTGTTGATCTAGGATAGGCATGGGCGTTTTAAACCGGAAAGGAAAATGAAGTTGATTTTCTTGTTGCCACACATCATGCAAAAAATTCTAGCAGAATCCCTCACTATGAGTAGCCACTTCGCACGGAGTACAGATGATCCATGGATTTTGGTTGGAACTGAGTGGAAATGTTTCTTTAACCGGCCAGGCTCGATGACAATGATAGGATATGAGATTGCATCATTTTATCTTGTTAGTGCACGGTTATTTCAAGCTCTGTGCACCTTTTACTGTTAATTTGTGTACGATGTACTAGATGAGTAATACTCTAAACTTAATCAATATGGCTGTCAAGATGAGTTAATAAAACAATCTCCTTTATCGAAAAAATTCAATATGGCTGTGTGCATTATTTTATGCAGAGGCCAGGGTAGACCTTCCTTTTGAAAAATATATATGCATAATAACCAGAAAACATTATCATCACAAGTACCAAAATATATATGATAGTAGCAGCAAGTAGCTCACAACCAAAGTCACAGCAGATCATACAATACACAGTGGAGCACTACGACGTTAATTACACATTGAACTATATCGTGTGTACGAGGCCACAACATATCACAAATACAAACGCACAGTTTTCTTCTTATTGTGGTAATAACTTGATGGATCACTTGATATATAATAAGCTACTAATAGGAGGGATCGCCGTGATCGATTAGCCGAGGCGCAGGTCGTGGGAGCCGCCGTAGGCCATGCCGTGCAGGTTGGGCTGGCTGGGCACCACGCGGAAGGCGTACATGTCTGCCGCCGAGCCGCCACCCATCGCCACCGCCGCCACGCCGTCCCACCCGCCCGCCGCCGGGTTCTCCACGAACCCGTATGCCGGGTCCTCGCGCATGCCCTGCATACAAACGCGTGCACATTCATCATCGTCAGCTAGGATTCATGCATGGTCGTTGCTATACATAGATAGGGACCGAGAGGGCTCACCAGCTCCTGCTGCAGATTCTTGTATGCTTCCTGGGAGTGCTTCACCTGAATATGTGCAATGGATTCCGAGAGAAGCATGAATTAGTACACGAATGTAGCTGCAGGGGTTAAATACATGTGTATATTTATCGTACAACAGGAGGCACTGAATGACAAAAGCCAGAGTCGATCTATATATATCTGACATATATTAGACATTACAGTCTTAGACATGTTGTGGATACACACAATTTGACATGGGTTTGTTGCCTCTCTAACTGCATGGTCATTGAGAAACCTCTCAAGTAAAAAGACGTGTTCAGACTGAGTAGGAAAACCTGGCCAGTCTATATGAAGGACCATGGCATGCAAGCAAACTCAGGGCTGGGGGTTGTTTCCTATAGGTTGTGCTCTTAGTTCTATCGCTCTAGCTATAGGTTCCTCCATATATCCATGTAGAATATAATGGTGCTACCACATACGCGTGCATGCCATGTGTCCATGCTGACGAGATGTATAGTTCCATCTAAGCATTGTTTCGAGGGGAATTGTCAAAAATCCCTTTTGATAAGTATGTAGGTAACTTCAATTACAATAATCTTTACGTCACACAATTTTTTCTTCAAAAAGGAGGTTAAACCTCCGGCCTTTGCATCATTGTGATGCACACAACCATATATATTAATTATTACAGAGTACAGAAAAAAGGCAACTATGGCTAAACCACTACAAGATAAAAATGACAGAAAATAAAAGCTACAAAAAGGAAACTGTAAGAGTCACCGGCAGTATAAACTACACACAGAAAAAGTCCAGATACAATTCCCCGGAAAAAGAAAATAAGGTTGAGACACAATTGAACCTACAAAATAAAGTTCAAATACAATCATCACTCAACAAAAAACTTCCAGATACATTCATGACTTGTACGAGGTTTTTTTGTATTTAATCCATACTTCGCCAAAACAAAGGCCTTTGTAGAAAAAGGGGGCAATTTAGGGGTGTATTATCTACTCATACAGACTCTACTTACAAATCAAGACCAAAACACACATGAAATTTCACAAAAAAGAACAAACAAAAAGTGGCGTAAAAATCAGATGGATGGAAAATAAGATTGTAGTTCATCTCTTTTTTCTTGAGAACACAAAAAAATGCTATGAATATTTTCACATATGTGCATGCTGAAATAATGCAATAGTATTAAAATACAGGAATCTAGCATGCACATAAAATTATGAGTTGTTTCACGATGAAATAACACCTTAATTTATATATCTTCACATATATCTATTCCCTCTGCTCAATAATACATGATGTTTTGGATCTTGCATGGTGTCAAAGTGCAAGTACTGCTGTTACATTTGTATCAACATGTCATTAAAAATTCCATGAAATTTTTAATAATGGTATTTCCAGTTGGACAATATGATTCAAATTCTATATATTCATGCTTGATGTTAAAGAAGTTTGAGTACACCCATTCTAGGTCGTCATCTATTTCGAATGGAGGCTGCCGGTTTTAACTACCAAGTGCGGGTAGCTTGTTTGTTTAGCTACTAGCTAGTTCCCTGCTGCAGATTGTTGTGGATATATATACTCCTTGAACATCAATCATACTCAATTTACATGAATTTCCAGAAGTTAAACTTATATTTAAACTATGGTAGTCAGTTTATCTCATATTAACTTAAGTTTTGGTCTTCACTATGACTTTAGGAGTAGGCGGTGACTAGAACATATAGGCTGGATTTCCTTTTTTGGTTATTGATGGTAGTGGAACCCGGTCTAGAACTGTTGCACATGAAAAAATGTTGGCAAAAAGAAAAGGCAAGAGAAACAATCTTTCTCAAATACGGAGTACATTATACTCGCTGCACTCTTAAGCATACATCATTCTGTACATAGGAATGGCCTTTAAACTTTGACTTCCATCTTTACATGAACATTGTTAAAGACATATTTTATTGATTTCATTTTTACCTGACTAACATTTTTCTAGCTTAATCACAGTGAAAGTTGCAGAAACTTAACTTGACTAAAACATCGTGCGTATTTATATCACCTAACGAAGGTAGCACTAATCAAGTACATGCTTGTATATTTGACGGGCCAACATGCATTTAATTTAATTAGACTGTTTTGTTATACGTGCATGTACTTTACAAGATGCTTTTACATGGATGATTGAAGAAAATGAATATATATCAACTCATCTAATACCCGCTCTCTGTTTTAATTTACTCCGCATGTTTGCTTTGACCTAAGTTAAACTTTATAAGTTTGACCAAGTTTATAAAAAATAATCTAAATTTTCACAATAAAAAATATATATGGTATGAAAATATTTTGTTTGATGATTCTAATGGTATTGGCTTGGTATTGTGGATTTTTTTTTGTATAAACTTGATCAAAGTTTAGATAGTTTGACCCGAGACAAAGCTAATATGCGAAGCAAATAAAAACGGAGGAAGCACCCATCATGTAAGATTAGTGTCATCTAGTGCGAGGACCAACTGTTTTATCGTTTAGATTAACATTGCAGATCTCATATATGTCATCTAAGCAATTGTTCATCCAACGCCACTACAAAAGCATCCAGCCATATAATCCCAAGGGCTATAGAAGAAACTCATGTAGTTGAGATAAGTTTAACATTGTTATAGTTCCAATTTTTTTGCCAATTATGCGCAGGGCTACTGACTAGATCTGTATGTGGTCCTTAATTCAATAGCAGAAGTACGGGAGCTTCTGAACACTGGGGCAACCATATGGAGATGGTTGCGGGCTTTGTTCAACCGGTTGGAATGCGAGTCTAGTCATGGGATCAGTAAAACATATGCGCTTTTATTTGTTGGATGCGGTTGTTACCTTGTCATATCATCTTTATAACAGATTTTAAAAACCTCACAATAAGAATGCTTTGTGCATCGCTCGATCTAGAGCCCGGGGTTTTAACCTTCTTTTCGAAAAGAAAAAGACACACTATTCTTTCCCTGAGCGCCTATATTAATGCCACACGGACCTAGAACATTAACATATGTTGAAACCAATTTTAGCTTCACATTGACGACTGGTATAAAGCATTACACCCAGGACTACGCAAAGCTGAAGACCGGATCATATGTCAGTACGCAAAACAAAAGAAAGGCGATAGTTCTCTGCCATGCATTTCAGATCGAAAAGCCAACAGGCCGTATAACTAAAGGCTTCGTTTCCATAGTTCCGCAAACCATAAAGCCTCGTCGCCGGTCCTCATCTACAAGGGGTATCATGGCACTGTGCAATCTCATAAAAATCCGTGTTTGACATGCTACCCCCAGATAGCCAGGGGACCGAACAAAGCAGCCATGCACGCTCATGCACCCATGCATCTCTAGGCAGCCAGCTACTGATCGATCATCTAGCTAGGCTTAGCAGGAGATACGTGTAGTGCATGAGAGATATAGCCCCAAGATTATTGTCCTTCGCTCTTTCTCAATTCCAGCTTATGTGTTTCTGTCAAAAGGAGACAGATCACTGCATCTATTGCTGTTCGTCTACGTGTGTGTGCAACTGTGCATGCATGTAAGCACATGACATGCATACTCTACACCGAGATTTTCCCAAAGGCTCTATAGCTAAGCTAATTAGCTACGCCAAGATTTGGATCTAGAATTGTAGAGTGTAGAGTCTCGAGTTGTCGAAGTGAGGGGGTTGAGTGTGTAAAGTGCAGACACGCATGGCAGTGCACCGTGTACATTGGCATGCAATGTGTTTGTTTGGGGCGTGGAGGTGTCTGTCAGATCTTTGCTTCCATCGGTCACTAGCTAGGTTGAATGTTCAACCATATAAGGGTTGGGAGATGGATATATGTTTGGGGCTCTAAGCTAGCTAGCTAGCTAGGTTATGAGAGTGGTTAATATGTAACGCCATGCATATGATGCAGCTCATGAAGTGCAATAATGGTCATACATATCTAGCTAGACGGACCTTCTCAAACAAAATTAATGTGACCGAATGACGGCACACTATAATAGAGAGATCCGGTGAACGCATGGTTTTTGAACAGTGGCATGGAGAACTAGCTAAATAAAGAAACTGTAACAAGTGGCAGCTGACACAAGGCAAGGTAAACGAATTGGGGAAAGATCTAGTTTTGTGGAGATATGTGTGCACCAGAACAGTCATGTACACCAAATTGGGCAACTCCTGAAATTTCCGAGCTACCGAAAAAACTACTTCTCAATCCATAGAAAACAGTTTGCAATAATTGTTTAGAGAAGATCTCACCTTCTTCTTGTAGGTTTCAGTCTGCGTGGTGATCACATGATACTGCAAAATCAAAACGAACACAACAGACAAAGGAGAAGAGGATTAATTAAGATGTTATGTTGTTAAAGGAAGCAATACATGGGATGAAATTAAACAAGATAAACCCAACCAGTTCGCTGGAACTAAGAAAAATCAGTCAATTGTTAATTCTATCCTAGAGATCGAGAACTCGTGCAGATCTACGACCAAAAGGGGCTAGCTACTCAGCATGAAATATGCACGGATTGGACGGCAGATGAGCGAGCAGGAACAGACAGATCCAGCTAGGAATCGAAGCCTAAATCAGTAAATCTGGTAGCTAGGGTTTGTACGTGCATGCCTTCCTCTGGCGAACCTCCTTGAGAGCGGCATCGACATTTTGCTCAAGGTCGCGCAGCTCCTCGAACTCCAGCGCGTCCAGATCTTCACCCATCCTTTGCCTGGGATGGATACAGGAGCAAACAGTATGTTAATTCAAGTCGATCTCGGCATCAAATCAATCTAAATTGCTGGAGCTGGAGAATCCCCATGAAAGAAGTAAAGAAGGAAAGAGGAAAGTGATTGACCTGATCTCTGTGCGCAGGTTCCGATTGATGTCCTTGAGATGGCTCAGCGTGCGCTGCATATTCTGCGATGAAATGAAACCAAACCAAAGCAAATCAGCCAAAGCAAAAGAGCAGTGGAGCAATGGAAGATGGAGCTTGGACTCGATTAGATCTCATGTCAAATCACAAGAAAACAGCGAATGGGTAGCTATCTAGCAATTAAAAGGGAAAGGAGAAAGTGTTGCAGCTAAAGAAAAAGACGGATTGAGGCAAGAAAGAGAAGCAGCAACCTCATACTGCTCGATCCACAGGCTGGTCCCGATGGCCTGCTGGTAGCGGTCAAAGATCCCCTTGATGCTGCAAGTACGTACATACATGGAGAAGAACAAGACGAAGCTGCCTTATGTTAGAGAGCCAGAGGTAATCAAGCAAGAACTACCAGCTAGAGATTTGGTGGATGGTGTGAGGAGCTCGTGGTTCGTACTCGGTGCCGGTGCTGCAGAACTCGTGGTACTTGCCGGTGGAGGAGAACATGATGATGGCGACCTGGGCGTCGCAGAGCACGGTGAGCTCCCGCGCCTTCTTCATGATCCCCGACCGGCGCTTGGAGTAGGTCACCTGCCTGTTGGTGGCGTTCTCGATCCGCTTTATCTCGATCTTCCCCCGCCCCATCTCCGCCGGCCGATCCACCTCCTCCGACCCCGCAATCGCGCGCGCCACCGCGAGCGAGCGAGCGAGCTGGCTAGCTAGGTCGACCGACGCAGCGACGGGTGGAGAAGAAAGAGTATGGGGGGAAGGAGGGGAGATCGGCTAGCTGCTGCCGCTGTTGCTGCTTCTCGAGCTGCTGGTTTGGTTTAGTAAAGGAGGTGGGATGGAGGTGGTGCCGAGTGTGCGTGTGCATTTCGGGGTGGCGAGGACGGTGGTGGGTGGCGCCGATGGACGGGGACGGTTGCCGAATCCGTGAAAGGCGTGGGGAGCCGCGCCGGCCTGCCCTGCCCTACCCTACCCCGCCCGCGCGCACGGGCCGTACGACCACCACGTAGCCCCGTAACGCGTATGGTTTTGAGCGCCGTTGCGTGCGTGCGGGGCGGCCGGCCGTGGTTTTGAGCGCCGGACGGACGCGGGCGCGGGCGTATGCCCGGGGGGTATGTTGCTGTGGCGTGGCCGTGGCCGGGCAGCGCTCGGCACAACGGTTAGCACGGTTCGGGCTCTGCGGCCATCATTGCTTCGCTGCTTGGCCTAGCTTGCCGGTCTCTCGACTTGAGGCATGCGCATGCAGAAAAGAGGCCCTATGGCTAGATACCATTCTCTCCTGCATTTTCAGCTTAGGGAAAAAAGTATTTCCCCTCTCTTTTCTTCTTTTGTGTGGATAGAAGGGGCATTCTCTCATCTTAATTCTTAGTTAACATTTCTCTGTTTTTCAGATTATTAGGTTAACATTTCTATCATTTTGTACATAAAGCTAAAATTTCTCTTTTCGCAAAAAAATGGTTAACATTTCTCTTAGAGCATCTCCAACGGCCGCCCAACACGCCGCGCGCTAAAAACCACTTTCCCGCGCGCCCTTCGCCTGGTTTTGCGCGGCCGGCAGCGCTGTCTCCAACAGCGGCGCTAAAATGCAGTGCGCGCGCAACTCCAGCAGCGCGCAAAAAATGCAGTGCGCGCGACTCACCGGGGCATTGCCATATATTGCATTTTGGACACAAAATGAATTTCAAACATTAAAAATACAATGAATATGGCATATAAATTTGACACAAACAAGTTGATGAATAAAAGTTCATGCCCACAAGTTCATCCAACCAAGTTCAAAATGCAAACCAAGTTCATGACACAAACGAAAGACACATCAAACCAAGTTCAAAATGCAAACCAATTTTTTACCTTTGGGGCATATCGTCGAACACGTTGTGCGCGTCGGCCGCCGGCTCAACGAGTGAGCTCGCCGGCGCTTCGGTAGCCGCCGCGCCCATCACACGCCCTGCAAGCTTCTTCCTCTTCGCCTTCGAGGTGCCGGAGCCGTTCGGCGCCTTGTTCTTCTTCGGGGATGTCTTGCCCTTCTTAGGTCGCACCGCATTGGGGAGCTTCGAGGGGGGTGGCGGCACAGGGCGGCGCCGGCGCGAGGCCACCCGTCGTCGAGGTCATCCGCGGCGGCATGAAGAGGCCGCGCGCGAGGCCGATGCTCGGAGGAGCTCCGGCGGAGGCGAGGCCAACGCTCCCCGCGCTAGGGTTTGCGGCGGCGGCGGTGGAGGGGTCGTGGCTGTAGGATGGGGTGAGCGGGGTGCCGGCGCGTGCGTCCATCGGGTCAAGTTCGCCGGCGCCGGCGCGCGCGGGGCGAAGGTGGCGGGGAGGAGAGAGTGCGGCGCGAGCGCTCGTTCGTGCCGCGCGCGGAAGCGGGCGCCCCAAATACACAACGCGAGTTGGCAATTCGGACCACACACCCAACTCCATATGCCGCGCGCGCGATTATTACGCGCCCGCTGGAGCAACTCTACCGGTTGCGCGCGCGCAAAAATGGCCAAATTTACGGCGCGACGCTTGTTTAGCGCGGCTGTTGGAGATGCTCTTAGTATACTCTCATACACAAAAAGTATTTGTTGAATTGCCAGAGAGAGATGGGAGGAGGAAGGAGGAGGTTGTTGTTGGCCTCATCCGTCATAACGGTCAACTTAATGGTTAAAATAGACGGAGTTGACTTTCGTGCCACGTCAGCCCTGACAAACGGCCCCGCTTGTCATAAACGCGTTTAAATTATATAAACTGGCCACCTCCGAAAGTGGTAGTTGTTAGTCACAAAATTAAGAAATTTTGGTAGTTTTCGGTCACTTCCGAAAGTATTTTCCTCTCTTCTCTTCTTTTGTGTAAGAAGAAGAACGGGCATCCTCTCATTTTAATTCGTAGTTAACATTTCTTTGTTTTTCAGGTCAGGTTAACAGTTCTATCATTTTGTACATAAAGCTAATAAAATTTCTCTTTTTGCAAAAAAAGGTTAACATTTCTCTTAGTATTGCTCGTGGCAGATCTAGAAATTCAAGAAAGATGGAGCAAGACGGATCCGGTCGGACGGTGTACCTCGTCGGTTCTGTAATATGTGTCACGTCGGGTCACGGATTCAATCTGCCAAGTCCCGGGTAACTTTACCATTGGATTGAAAATGGACGGTAGCACCGTGTAACACATGACACTGTAGAAAATATCGTGTAGTACATATAACTATCCATGTTAATCAAACCACTAATTCTAAACGATAGGTGGCTAAGTCTAATCCAAGTCACCGTTTCATCATTTTTTTGAGGAAAAAGAGTAAAATTACATTACTCTTGAGCCAACCAAGCAGTCGGCAGCCAGCACTGCTCTCAGGTCATCCGGGACGTTAGCCATCCATTGCGTGTCCCCTTTACTTCTAGCTCGGCCTGCGAGACAGTGCGCCAGCTTGTTTTGCTTTCGATTTGTGTATCTCACTTGAGCTCCTTGGAAATTCTTTAGCTCCTCTTTGATGTCATGAAGCACTGAAAAGCAAGCAGAGCGGTTACAAGAATCAGGCTGTAGTTCCTTCATCAGAAAGGAACAGTCAGTTTCAGCAATAATAGGCCCTCTGTATAGCGCCGCCAAGGTCTGCAGACCACAGAGCAGAGCCCGAGCCTCAGCTTCCTCCACTGAAGAGCAGCGATCGATTCCTTTGGACAACGAGAATAAAATAAGTCCCCTGTGATCGCGAGCAACAGCGCCCACATGAGACACTCCGCTGTCAGCTAAGAAGGAAGCATCGGTATTCAGTTTCACAGTATCGCCGTCAGGGGGAATCTATTGAATTGCTGCACCTGAAGCAGGATCCGAGCCATCTTCCTGCTGCATTGCCGCAAAAGCTTCAACTTCCGACCGATCTTTCCCAGCCAACGCAACCTCAGTATGCCCCAAGGCCTGTTTGTCCATTGGACCTGACGAAAGCACCATGTAGCAGATGTTCAGTTCGTCCTCATATTGCTCCAAAAAATGAACTGATCTGCTGATTAATTCCTTCCCTGTACTATGGATGCAGTCATCACGAAGGAACCAACACCTCCACAGCAACAGTAAGGTTTTGACCTTCATTTCCATATTGCAAGTTCCTAGGAGATTCTGAAGGCAGTCCACCCCAGTGTATCTAAACTGCAACTCGCTAGGAAGATCCCAGATTTTTCGCATTTCACTCCTTAGAGCCTTGCTTTTAGTACAGGAAATCACTGCATGATATTCATCTTCGACTCCGTTGCCACAAATATTGCAGGTGCTGTCAACTTCCAGGGTACGCTTCCATTTGTTCATCTTGGTTGGCAGGGTGCCTGTCGTGATTCTCCATCCAAAAATCTTAATTTTTTCAGGAACCTTTGCTTTCCAAATGATATCCCAGATGCATCGGTCATTGGCTGCATTTGTGGAGCTCGAAGCCTGCCGGTTTTCCTGGTTTTGAAGGGAAGCCGCGAGTCTGTACGCGCTCCGGACCGTGAAGGTGCCAGATTTCTCAAAGTGCCACGCCACCGTGTCCTCCGCCTCCGAAATTGGAAGTTTTATATTGCAAATCGCTTCAGCATCAAAACGATAGAACAATTGGTGGATCAACTCCGAATTCCAACCATTGTCGTCAGTATTCATCAACTGATTAACCCATCTTAATCTAGAGCGGCGAATAAATTGTGCAGGTTTCAGTCCTTCCTCACGCGGGATCCATTGGTCACGTTGAATGTTAACCTTTCTTCCATTACCGATCCTCCAAACAAGGCCCGCCTTAAGAAGCTCAAGCCCGTACTCGATTCCCCGCCAGGCCGGAGATGCATTTGATGCAAATACCGTGTCCAAAAGCTCGCCATTGGGGTAGTATTTGGATTTCAGAATTCTGGCACACAAGCTATTCGGTCTTTGAATCAATCTCCAGGCTTGTCGAGCGAGCAGAGCTTGGTTGAAGAGCTTCATATCTTTAAAACCAATGCCACCACCTCTTTTTGGCTTGATCATTCGTTCCCAGGACATCCAGTGCACCTTCCTGTGACCATTTTCATCGCCCCACCAAAAGTCTCGAATCAGTTTCTCGTATCTATCGCGGAAACCTTGGGTCATTTTGAAAACCCCCATACAGTAAGTGGGAAGGGCTTGGAGGACAGACTTAATTAGGACCTCTTTTGCTGCATGAGACATAAACCTCTCTGACCAATCCGAACATCTCTTAATAAATCTCTCCATTATTGGCTGGAACATGGATTCTTTCATTCGTCCTTCTGGCGTGGGAAGTCCTAAATACTTGCTTTCAAAGGTCGCGGCCGTGATATCGAGCACACTTTTTACGTCTTGCTGGACCTCCACTGGGCAAACCTCGCTGAAAAGAGCAGAACACTTGCTATAACTGAGCAGTTGCCCCGAACCCTTTTGGAAATCAAAGAGGACTTGTTTCACTCTTTCGGCCTCTTCTTTTGACGCTTTGAAAAAGAGTAGGCTGTCGTCGGCGAACAGAAGATTTGATATTCCAGGGCATCCTCGGGCAATCTTAATAGGAGTTATATTTCCCAGGCGAATCTGTTTATCCAACAGACAGGTGAGTCCTTCCGCGACGAAGAGAAACAAGTAAGGGCTCAAAGGGTCACCCTGACGAAGTCCCCTCGAAGGGGAAAAGGTTTCGAGCAGTTCACCATTGTATTTGACAGAATACCTCACAGATTTCACACAACACATAACCCAATCCACCCATTTACGATCGAAACCAAGTTTCAACAGGGCCTCTTCCATGAATCCCCAGTCCACCCTATCATACGCTTTCGCCAAGTCCAACTTGAAAGCACAATGGGTATTAGCAGCCTGTTTGCTATACTGGATCTTATGGAAGCATTCGAAAGCAATGGTAGCGTTGTCCGTAATTAAACGCCCTGGAATGAAGGCACTTTGTGTCTCAGAAATGATTTCATCCAAGATGGGTCTCAGACGGTTTACCATGCATTTCGAGATTACCTTGTAGATTACATTGCACAGACTTATGGGGCGAAAGTCTATCAAATGCTTTGGGTTGTTTTTATTGGGTATAAGCACTATGACCGTGTCATTGGTTCCCTCCGGCATGATACCCTCCCTGAAAAAATTCAGAACCGAAATCACCACGTCCTTTTTTACCGTGCTCCAGTTCCTTTGAAAAAACCTAGCCGGGAAGCCATCAGGTCCGGGAGCTTTCAAAGGTCCAATTTGAAACAACGCATCACTAACCTCCTTCTCTGAGAACTCCTTGAGCAGCGATGAGTTCATATCATTTGTCACTCTTTCACTAAGACAGTCCACAATAACTTTGGGGTCTAGACCTTCTTCTTTTGAGTACAGATTTTTGAAGAAGTTTGTGGTCATATCCTGCAACTTCGTTCGGTCCTCCACCCAGTTACCTTCTTCATCCTTTAACTTGTTTATGGTGTTTTTCTTTCGCCTCCATGATGCCTTACGCTGGAAATATTTTGTATTTCTGTCTCCCTCTCGCAACCAGAGGGCTCTTGACCGCTGTCTCCACATCATTTCCTCGCGATGAAGCATCTCGTCTAGCTTTTTTGCCACTGTTTTAATTTCCTTATCCCTAGCAACTGAGGTTTGCTGCGAGCACAAGTATTCCAACTGTTTCCTGAGCACTGAAGTTTGTTTAATGATCGAGCCGAAATTCTTTTTTGCCCAAGCATTCAACGAGCTTTGCAAACCTGACAGTTTCTCTGTTATTTCCGATAAGTTCTCAGCAGTCCTCTTCTCTTTCCACGAATTCACAATCGCATCAGCGAGCGAATCCATCCTTTCCCACATATATTCGTAGCGGAAACCTTTGTTTAGGGGCCGCCATTCATTCCTCTGTCCAAACCTAAGTAACAAAGGGAGGTGATCAGATCTGGAAGAGCATAAATGCTCTATCGATGCATTCGGGAATAATGAACTCCATTGCAGGTCAGCCACACCCCTGTCTATTCTTGCCTTTACATTGTTCCCTCCATCCTGCTTGTTGTCGTATGTCCATTTAGGCCCTTTGAACCCGAGGTCGAGCAACCTACAATCAGCTAGAACTTCTCTGAAATTCGCCATGTTTCTTTCATTCCTTTGTGTTTTGGAGAAGTGTTCATGTTGCCAAGAAGTTTCATTAAAATCTCCTATCATAAGCCAAGGTTCATTGGATGCTGGTTTGATTCTACGCAGGAGATCCCACATGTGGTGCCTCTCGCTGGCATTCGGTTCACCATAAACAAAAGTACCCCGCCATTGACGACCATGGGGATTGAGACGAATTAACACATCAATGTAACGGGGACCAACAGCGAGCTTTTTTATTTCAACTTGCTCATCATAGAAGAGAGCAATTCCTGCACCCTTCCCTTTTCCAACATGGGAAATACAGTGCTTGAGACCTAGTCTCCTACGAAGTTTATTTACATACTCCTCGCTTTTCCTAGTTTCAGAGATGAAGATGATCGAAGGACGGTACGTGCGCACTAGGCACACGAGCTCCTGAACTGTCCGGGGCTGCCCCAGGCCCCGACAGTTCCAGCTAATGATCGTCATGGCTCCTGGCGGGTGCTGTTTGTCGCACCCACCAGTAGACCGGGAGCCCCAGGCCCGGTTGCTTCCTGACCTCCATCCGTGCCATTGTTGCTCATTCCATCCGCTTGGCCAGTCTCTTTCTTCTTCTTGTTCTGATCAGAAACAGCCCCATCCTCCTTTGCACCCGCATACTCTGACCCTTCCTGTGTAGGAGCCTCTCTTTTACCCAGCACCGAGCCAACGATCGCATAACCTTTTCTGTTGCCCTTGGACGCCTCCTTTTTCTTTTTGTTACCCCCCTTTTCTCTGTATCAAAACCTGGCTTTGAGCCCATGTCCTCCACCCGAATTCCTTCTGTTTTGTTGGCTACCTGCACTTGTACAGCAGCTGTCTTCACCATCTCATTTCCTCTTGCCTGCGTACCATGGTTTTCCCCTTCCAGACCAACAGCCTCCACAGAGTGGGACGCATCCGCCTTACCAACCACCGGGCTCGCAGCAACCATAACAGTTATAGTGTTCGTGTCCTCCTGGACTGGATCAGTTTCCATTTTGTCACCCACCGTTAGACGGGCGATGACTTCACTCACTTGCTCAACCGCCTCCGACACCACAGACTTGGCCGGGCAATGAATAGCAGAGTTGCTGGGCGGCATGGGAGCACGCCAAGGGGGACTAGCCGCTTGACCAAGCTTGGGTTTTCCCATCTTGTCCGGCAGGAACCAGGCGCGTGGGTCATCAAAGTGAACGGCACGCACACTGATATCTTTGGAGTATCTCAGTTTCTTTTCATTCTCAGGAAGATCACACCTTGCTTCCATATGCCCTATGAAGCCGCAGAACAAGCAGAAATTTGGCAGTCTTTCATACCACAGAGAGACAGGCACCTCTTCACCAGTGATCTCATCCTCCAGGGTGATATCCTTTAGCAGAGCAGAGTACAGGGGAAGTTGCACCCTTGCACGAAGAAATTTTTCGCAAATGTTTCCCCTCGAGTGTTGGTCAATCATCACCAGTTTCCCAACCTGTTCACCCAGAATACGGGCCAATTCCTTGGTGAGGAGGTAGAAAGGCCTGGCCAAATCATGTACCAGGTTGGTGGATTGGCACTGTTGGTGTGCGACGTTGGCTACGTATGCTTCTTCTCTGCATCCTCGTGGCACGGCAGCTGCCTTCAATTTGTGGATGGGGCTTCAGTGAAAGCCTTGCATGGCAGTGGCCATTGTTATGCCTTGGAGTGTTGTTATCCTTCTTGGAGATCCAGTATCATCCCAATTTGGGTCTGCCTCCCCTTGTTTAACTACAGTTCTCAATGATCTTGCCGTGTCATCGGTCGATGTGTGATGGTTGCTGGTAGGAAGGTCGATTTAGCTTTGCGACGTTCCTCTCCTTGGAAGCATTTCTTGACACCCCCCCCCACACACACCACTACCACTGCAAGACACATGAATCTACTACTCCCTCCGTTCCAAATTACTTGTCGCACTTATGGATGTATCTAGATGTAATTTAGTTTTAGATACATCCATTTTAGTGACGAGTAATTTGAAACGGAGGGAGTAGGTTTTTTGGCCATGCGTCGGGTCTCTATTCATGTTTTTATTGATGCGTTTGGGGATCGTTGGTTTGTACAGTTTCCGTGCCACTGGTGTGCAATTGGAATCTTAGCTCAGTCGATGGGATCAAGTGAACATATGTTCTCATAGTTCTTATACTACATTTGCTTGTTTCGTGTATATTTTGAGGTTCTTTCCCTTTTTGAATGCATGCAATTTTGGAAGCTTCTCGTCGCCGGTTATGGTATTATTATTTCAAAATCAAGGCTCATTTGAGCATTCCATCTGAAGGGTCAAACAATATGTAGTGAAGGACCAAACAGTAACTAATTTTCTTGGGAATTTAGAGGATAAGCATATGCATACATGCACTTGCATAATTTCCTTAGTCCCTCTGGCCTCTACCACTAGTGTTGCTTGTAAATACCAACTTAGAAACAATGCATTTCTCAAATACAAAATTGCAGGAACTGCATTTCTCAAATTGATTGCTTCAATCAGTCATTTCTTGTCTGACAATTTTTTTTCCAAATTTCATATCAATTTCTTTTGGAACGAAAAGATCTTATGAATTTTTTGTATATACGTATCACCAACTATGGAGGAGAACTCGTGATCCATGTGTGCAATCTTGTGTAGCTTAGACCCCTCCGCCTAGACCGTCGCCGGCCTCCCGGCCACGGCGGACCACGATCCTTGCCGCCGTACTCCGCTCCGGACGCGGCAGCCACCATAGATAGTCCGATGGCTCTTGCGGACCTGAACTTCGACAAAGGACAAGATTTTGCGGCTGAGGTATGGAGGAAATGGGGTGTACCCATTAACTATGAAGAAGGTAAAGACATGCAAGAATTCATTTTGGTTGCTGAGTTCACCCGCTCAAGGATCAGACTCACGGTGGAATCTGTAGCCTCCATCCTCCTCTCATGTTTTGGAGGCCGTGCTTTTCTGTTCAAGGTCCAGTTGCTGCAAAACTGGTCTTTCTGATTTTCGGTCTCATCTAAAGAGGTGGGTTTATCAATGCTAAATGGAGGTAACATCTCTCTACCTGATCTCAATGTTAACTTTCTCCTTTGGGGCTCAGGAGGTCCCAATTCTCGCTGGGAAATCGACCAATATCTCCAAGAAAAAGAGGATGAATGGACTCATGTCTTTCGCAATCACCCTAGGAAATCTTACCTACAAGCTCTTAGATCACCCACCACATTCGTTCCACATGCATTAGCCCCAATTCGCCGACACGGTCACTCACATGATCCTCCAAGATCTCAATCTTCGGACCGTGATCGTCGCCCGGAGTCATTTCAGGGCAATAATGCGGGAGTGGGTAATTCGCCCATTCAAACCGCTATTAATGGGCTTTGTTGCGTCCAGTGTCTGTTGCATGGCCATCTTCGGCCCAACTGCACTAACCGAATCAAGTGTAGAGCATGCAAGAGATGGAGCCATATTGCTCGGGACTGTTTCTCCTCTAAGCAGCCCAACCCAAGCCCTGTCATCCGGCCCACAGCCCAATCGACACCGAATCAAGTGATTCCGAGGCAAATCTGTACTGTTGCCGCGAATGTGACTAATCAACCGGTCAGAGGGGTAGTCATTGCCTATGCCAACCAAGGAAACAGAGGGGACGCCTCAATATCTGCCAGAGTGGGTATCCTCCATTACAACCCCTCCTCTATTTCCATAGCTCAAAGATTGAGATAAGCAATTATCGGAGACAGAGCTCAATCCCCTTCACTCTGCCTCGCCATTCACCCTCCCTCATCCTCAACGAATCAATCCATGGCCTCCTTCCCGTTCGACCCAAGCCCCTTCATCCCAGCTGGCCACCACAGCGTCGACGTTGCGGGCAGACCAACCGCATTCGTATCCTTGCGGGTGCGGTCCCGACGGCGCATGAAGAATGGGCCATCGCAACCATCGTCCCGATGCCCAATCTGCTGGTTCAATTCGCTACTATTCGTGAGGTACTTGTTGAGTTTCTTACTGATGTCAAGCACCTGGGGTTTTCTGAGATCTCGCCCTGCCCTTTTGGCCAAGCTTATGTCAAGCTCAACAGTGTTTTTGATCAAGATGAACTAGTCAACAACAGTCCGCATCCATTTATGGATGTGCATGTTATTTTTTTAAAACACAATCAAGGTCTGAATTGGCGTAAACTGAATCTTAGCAGAGAAGCTTGGATTTTACTGTGCGGATTTCCTTTGGACCGCCGCAGTATTCATGAGATCAACAATGCAGTCTGCAAATTTGGCAAATTTGTGACGTGGGACAGGAATAAAAGCACCAGAGCTAATCTCATGGTTAAAGTCAAAGTGGAAGAACTTAGAGACATTCCTGCTAGCATTGTTACTAGGGAAGGAAATGATTCTGCTACCCTCTCTGTTCCTGCGGTAATTTTACAAGACACTGATTTGGGAAGGGAGGCACCTGATGAGGACCCAATTCCCCCTTATGGCAATCCCCACCATGTCCCAACCCAGGCTCATTTCTGCCAAAACCAACACAACCACTTCATTGGTCCCCTTCAATTCCATGAAAAAGAAGCAGTTCAGGGACATGTTCAGAATCCACTCTTAGATCACCAATTGGGCACACAGGTTGAAGATGACGACGACATGGATGACCTGGTTGGGGTCACTGGGCCATACAAGTAGAGCAGGAACTTATAGACCAGGAATTGCATGCAGGGGAGTTTATGAATTTGAATGAGTTGATGGAGCCTCTGGAAGAAGATCTAGAGCATCTAGGTGAGGAGCATCAGGCGGCTAACAACAATTGTCACTGACTCTATAGAACCACCTAATCACAGTGCTAAGACTGCTAGTTCTGCTGTTGGGCCTTTGGCGCCAATCCTTCCTATCATTCCTGATTTAAATGCTGATATTGGGCCATTGGAGCCTGTAGAGCCCATTTTGGCCCAGGAGGCCCCTATAGTGGTCTTACAGGCTGAGAGAAGGCTGGTGGAACCAGCACTGGAAGATCTAAATCAAACAGCTATTCCAAATGTCACTCCAGAGGATCACACTCTCCATTCGGTGGACCCAGTGCAGTGTGAATGCTCATCGACCCCCTGACTCAAGACTATTTTTGGTATTGACAACACAAATGAACTAATGAAATCCCCAGCAGCTCCTGACACTTTGGAAGCACCACAACTTGAGTCCACTCTTCAGGTTTTACAAGCTCAGTCTGATCCAATTCTCAGTATGGACAAGTTTGCCCCCCTAGAACAAGCAGCATGTGAACCCCTCCTACTGTAATGCAACAGAATGAGGTTCAAGATCCTAATATGATTTCTAATGCTGTTAATCCCATGATTTTTACTGAAGGTGAAGGTGAATCCTCCTCCTCTAATGACACTGCTCCACCAGGTTTCCTTGTTCCTATGTTCATGCCTGATAATCTTAATGACACAGGGAAGAGACATATCTCATCTGAAGAACAAGGAGTTGAAATCAAGGATGAGGAGAAATACCTTGGAAAAGAAGGAGCTCTGATCTGGACCAGGCACTTTGCTCCTAAACAAAACAACAAGGACATCATTCAGGTACCTGTAGACTGGGTAAATTTTCTGTGTGTTACTCTTCTATCACCTGAAATTTTTAACTGGGCCATAAAATTTGTAACTTCTAAAGTCTAGGAAATTATCTCTCAAAACAAGGATGAGGAGATCTGTTTACCTTTTGCCTTGCTAGTATCCTGTCCTGTCAGCTCAAATTACTTGTCCCTTGGATAATTCTCAGGATCAGGAGAACACCCCTAACTCTATGGGTGGATCACAAGAGATCACTTCCTCCTCCACCTATGCTATGCATCAGAACAGAAAGAGGAAGGACAAGGGACCACTAGTGGAAACAGAGGTAAGGAGGAGTTGTAGACTCCAAAAGATTAATAAAGGTTACAAAATATCAATTTGCATGGATAAAGACTGCATGGCATGTCATTCTTTCCCTCCACCATTACCTTCTAAGATTATTAAGAATCTAAACACTACTTATTGCAAGGTCAATGCTCATGATACTACAGAAGATGAACTTACCACCAAGATCAAAAAGCGCAAGGTATGCCCCAAAACAAAGGATGGTGCCAGCAAAGCTAAGGAGGGGTCCACTGGTGGGAAGAATGCCAAGTAGCAAGCCTTTTCTTCTATCTTCTGTAATAGTACTTGATCTTTTGGTGTCATGAGTCTACATGTTTATGTGGTGTATGACTGGGTTCTATCCCTTATGGATTCTGTGTGGAAGACTTGTTATCCCTTATCTCAGTGTGTTATGAAACTCTGGGTTGATCTGTGCTGTGTTATTCTGCTTGTTCTGGTTGCTCTGGTCTGTATGATGTGTTAGTGGCTCTCCAAGTATCAGTCTCACCCCCTCCTCCCTCTAGTTTACTGTAATCCTTATGAAGAGAAACTGGAATATTCTGAACTGGAACATTAGGGGCATCAATGACCCCAAGAAATGGGATGCTCTATCCAATAAAATTGCTGAATCTGCTTGTTCCATCATCTGCCTCCAAGAAACCAAAAGAGACCATTTTGACACTGCTTATATTAGGAAATTCTGCCCAAAGAACATCTCAAAATTTCTGTTTCTTCCCTCTAATGGTGCTTCTGGTGGGCTGTTGATTGCCTGGAATGAGCAATTATTCTCTGGGTTGCTGATACATCAGAATGACTACTCCTTGACCATCAATTTTACTTGTAAACTCTCTGGGACTGCATGGAAACTCACCAACATCTATGGACCTTGTCAGCAAGATGCAAGAGGTGATTTTCTTGATTGGTTCAAAAATTATCAGGTGGGGGATGATGAAAATTGGCTTGTATTGGGTGATTTTAATTACATAAGATATCCTCACAACAGAAACAGAGATGGTGGCAGTATAAATGACATGTTCTTGTTCAATGAAGCAATCAATAATCAAGCACTTGTTGGAATTCCTCTAAAAGGCAGAAAGTTCACCTCGAGCAATTTGCAAGAAGCCCATCTTCTGGAAAAGCCGGATTGGTGTTTTACCTCTGAAGCATGGAAACTCATGTTTCCTTCTACTCAAGCCATCCCTCTTGCCAAAACAACTTCACATCACATCCCTATTGTTATCAAAGTGGGCACCTGCATCCCTAGATCCCAAATATTCAGATTTGAGAATTTCTGGCTCAAGCACCCCCAATTCAAGGAAGTAGTCAAAAATAACTGGGAGCAAGAGGTGCATGAAACTTATAGTGCAAAATGCATTGCTGCTAAATTTAAGAGGCTTAGGAAGGGCCTAAAGATCTGGGCCAAAACTATTTCAAACCTGAAAGATACTATCTAGAACATCAACTTCATGATTCTATTCTATGATGTCATTGAGGAATATAGGGACTTGTCTATGGAAGAATATAATGGCAGGAGGATACTCATTGATCATTTGAGTCTTATTAATGAGCGTCAGAGGATTTATTGGAAGCAAAGGGCTACCATCAGAAACATCAAGACGGGGGAAGAAAACACCAAATACTTTCAAGCCAAAGCCACCATTAAGCACAGATTTAACCACATTGCTAGGCTGAAAGATGAAGAAGACCATGAGCATGCTGACTATAATGCAAAAGCTGCTATTCTTTTCAGAGCTTTCAAGAAGAGACTGGGCTCAGTTTCCAAAACTGAAAACCCACTTCTTCTCCAGTCTCTACTCTTGCAACATGATGACTTGTCAGACCTGGAGATACCTTTTGCTAAGAAAGAAATTGATGATGTTATTATGAAGATGCCTGCTGATAAAGCACCTGGACCAGAAGGATTTAATGCAACATTTCTTAAAGCCTGTTGGGATATTGTGGCTCCTGGTTTTTACAGACTTATTGAAGATTTTCATTTGTGGATAGTAAATCTATAGAGTATTAATTATTATTTTATTACCTTGATCCCCAAGAAAGATGATGATGCACAACCCAATGCCTTCAGACCAATCTCTCTCTTAAATTGCACTTTGAAGATCTTAACCAAGTTACTGGCCAACAGACTGCAAAAGAAGATTCTCAAGCTGATCCACCCCAACCAATATGGGTTTTTATCCAACAAATGTATACAAGATTGTCTGGCCTGGTCTTTTAAATGCATACATCAATGTTACCAGTCAAATCAAGATGTGATTCTCCTGAAATTGGATTTTGAGAAGGCCTGTGATATGCTTAACCATGACACTATTATTGAGATTTTACAAGCTAAAGGTTTTGGTTCTAAGTGGATCAATTGGATTAAGATGATATATGGCACTGGGTTTTCTTCTGTTCTTCTCAATGGGGTACCTGGAAAACAATTCTTATGTAAATGTGGGGTGAGGCAGGGTTGTTGGGGATCGTAGCAGAAATTAAAATTTTCCTACGCATCACCAAGATCTATCCATGGAGTATTCTAGCAACGAGGGGATAGGAGAGCATCTACATACCACTTGTAGATCGCAACGGAAGCGTTCAAGGAGAACGTGGATGATGGAGTCGTACTCGCCGTGATCCGAATCACCGATGACCAGCGCCGAAAGGACGGCACCTCCGCGTTCAACACACGTATGGGACGATCGACGTCTCCTCCTTCTTGATCCAGCAAGGGGGAAGGAGAGGTTGATGAAGATCCAGCAGCACGACGGCGTGGTGGTGGATGCAGCAGAGTTCCAGCAGGGCTTCGCCGAGCTTCTGTGGAGAGAGGGAGAGGTGTAACGGGGAGAGGGAGGCGCCAATCCAGAAGGGGTGCGGCTGCCCTCCCTCCCCCCTTTATATAGGCCCCCAAGGGGGGGTGCGCAGCCCTGGAGATGGATCTCCAGGGGGGGCGGCGGCCTAGGGTGGGGGGCTTGCCCCCCAAGCAAGGGGGGCGCCCCCACTAGGGTTTCCCCCCAACCCTAGGCGCATGGGCCCAAGGGAAGGGGGTGCGCCCAGCCCACCAGGGGCTGGTTCCCTGCCCCTTGTGGCCCATGAGGCCCTCCGAGAGGGCTGGCCCCTCAAGGTGGACCCCCGGTGCCTCTCCGGTGGCCCCGGTACAATACCGATACGCCCCCGAGACTTTCCGGTGTCCGTACAACAACTTCCCATATATAAATCTTTACCTCCGGACTACTCCGGAACCTCTCGTGACGTCCGGGATCTCATCCGGGACTCCGAACAACCTTCGGTTTGCTGCATACTAATATCTTTAACAACCCTAGCGTCATCGAACCTTAAGTGTGTAGACCCTACGGGTTCGGGAGACATGCAGACATGACCGAGACGATCTCCGGTCAATAACCAACAGCGGGATCTGGATACCCATGTTGGCTCCCACATGCTCCTCGATGATCTCATCGGATGAACCACGATGTCGAGGACTTAATCAATCCCGTACTCAATTCTCTTTGTCCAGCGGTATGATACTTGCCCGAGATTCGATCGTCGGTATACCGATACCTTGTTCAATCTCGTTACCGGCAAGTCTCTTTACTCGTTCCCATAATACATCATCCCGTGAACAACACCTTGATCACATTGAGCTCATTACGATGATGTCTTACCGAGTGGGCCCAGAGATACCTCTCCGTCACACGGAGTGACAAATCCCTGTCTCGATTCATGCCAACCCAACAGATACTTTCGGAGATACCTGTAGTGCACCTTTATAGTCACCCAGTTACGTTGTGACGTTTGATACACCCAAAGCACTCCTACGGTATCCGGGAGTTGCATAATCTCATGGTCTAAGGAATGATACTTGACATTCAGAAAAGCTCTAGCAAACGAACTACACGATCTTTATGCTATGCTTAGGTTTGGGTCTTGTCCATCACATCATTCTCCTAATGATGTGATCCCGTTATCAATGACATCCCCATGTCCATAGTCAGGAAACCATGACTATCTATTGATCAACGAGCTAGTCAACTAGAGGCTTACTAGGGACACATTGTGGTCTATGTATTCACACATGTATTATGATTTGCGAACAATACAATTATAGCATGAACAATAGACAATTATCATGAACAAGGAAATATAATAATCCATTTATTATTGCCTCTAGGGCATATTTCCAACAGTCTCCCACTTGCACTAGAGACAATAGTCTAGTTACATTGTGATGAATCGCACACCCATGGAATTTTGGTGTTGATCATGTTTTGCTCTAGGGAGAGGTTTAGTCAACGGATCTGCCACATTCAGGTCCGTATGTACTTTACAAATCTCTATGTCTCCATTTTGAACACTTTCACGAATGGAGTTGAAGCGACGCTTGATATGCCTGGTCTTCCTGTGAAACCTGGGCTCCTTCGCAAGGGCAATTGCTCCAGTGTTGTCACAGAAGAGAGTCATCGGGTCCGACGCATTGGGTATGACTCCTAGGTCGGTGATGAACTCCTTCACCCAGACTGCTTCTTGTGCTGCCTCCGAGGCTGCCATATACTCTGCTTCACATGTAGATCCCGCCACGACGCTTTGCTTGCAACTGCACCAGCTTACTGCCCCTCCATTCAAAATATACACGTATCCGGTTTGTGACTTGGAGTCATCCAGATCTGTGTCGAAGCTAGCGTCGACGTAACCCTTTACAACGAGCTCTTCGGCACCTCCATAAACGAGAAACATATCCTTAGTCCTTTTCAGGTACTTCATGATGTTTTTGACCGCTGTCCAGTGTTCCTTGCCGGGATTACTTTGGTACCTACCTAGCAAACTTACGGCAAGGTTTACATCGGGTCTGGTACACAGCATGGCATACATAATAGACCCTATAGCTGAGGCATAGGGGATGACACTCATCTCTTCTATATCTTTTGCCGTGGTCGGGCATTGAGCAGTGCTCAATCGCACACCTTGCAATACAGGCAAGAACCCCTTCTTGGACTGATCCATTTTGAACTTCTTCAAAATCTTGTCAAGGTACGTACTTTGTGAAAGACCGATGAGGCGTCCTGATCTATCCCTATAGATCTTGATGCCTAATATATAAGCAGCTTCTCCAAGGTCCTTCATTGAAAAACACTTGTTCAAATAGGCCTTTATGCTTTCCAAGAATTCTATATCATTTCCCATCAATAGTATGTCATCCACATATAATATGAGAAATGCTACGGAGCTCCCACTCACTTTCTTGTAAACGCAGGCTTCTCCATAAGTCTGCATAAACCCAAACGCTTTGATCATCTCATCAAAGCGAATGTTCCAACTCCGAGATGCTTGCACCAGCCCATAGATGGAGCGCTGGAGCTTGCATACTTTGTTAGCATTCTTAGGATCGACAAAACCTTCTGGCTGCATCATATACAATTCTTCCTTAAGGAAGCCGTTAAGGAATGCCGTTTTGACGTCCATTTGCCATATCTCATAATCATAGTATGCGGCAATTGCTAAAATGATTCGGACAGACTTCAGCTTTGCTACGGGAGAGAAAGTCTCATCGTAGTCAACCCCTTGAACTTGCCGATAACCCTTAGCGACAAGTTGAGCTTTATAGATGGTCACATTACCATCCGCGTCTGTCTTCTTCTTGAAGATCCATTTATTTTCTATGACTCGCCGACCATCGGGCAAGTCATTCAAAGTCCATACTTTGTTTTCATACATGGATTCTATCTCGGATTTCATGGCTTCTAGCCATTTGTCGGAATCTGGGCCCGCCATCGCTTCTTCATAGTTCGAAGGTTCACCGTTGTCCAACAACATGATTTCCAGGACAGGGTTGCCGTACCACTCTGGTGCGGAACCCGTCCTTGTGGACCTACAAAGTTCAGTAGGAGCTTGATCAGAAGTATTTTGATCATCATCATTAACCTCCTCTCTAATCGGTGCAGGCACCACAGGAACATTTTCCTGAGCTGCGCTACTCGGATTTTCAAGAGGTAGTACTTCATCAAGCTTTACTTTCCTCCCACTTACTTCTTTCGCGAGAAACTCTTTCTCTAGAAAGGACCCGTTTTTGGCAACAAAGATCTTGCCTTCGGATCTGAGGTAGAAGGTATACCCAACTGTTTCCTTGGGATATCCTATGAAGACGCATTTTTCCGATTTGGGTTCGAGTTTTTCAGGTTGAAGTTTCTTGACATAAACATCGCAACCCCAAACTTTCAGAAACGACAGCTTAGGTTTCTTCCCAAACCATAATTCATACGGTGTCGTCTCAACGGATTTTGACGGAGCCCTATTTAAAGTGAATGCGGCTGTCTCTAGAGCGTATCCCCAAAACGATAGCGGTAGATCTGTAAGAGACATCATAGATCGCACCATATCCAATAGAGTGCGATTACGACGTTCGGACACACCGTTACGCTGAGGTGTTCCAGGCGGCGTGAGTTGTGAAATGATTCCACATTTTCTTAAGTGTGTGCCAAATTCGTGACTTAAATATTCTCCCCCACGATCTGATCGTAAGAACTTTATTTTTCTGTCACGTTGATTCTCAACCTCACTCTGAAACTCCTTGAACTTTTCAAAGGTCTCAGACTTGTGTTTCATTAAGTAGACATACCCATATCTACTCAAATCATCAGTGAGAGTGAGAACATAACGATAGCCTCCGCGAGCCTCAATGCTCATTGGACCACACACATCTGTATGTATGATTTCCAACAAGTTGGTTGCTCGCTCCATTGTCCCTGAGAATGGAGTCTTGGTCATTTTGCCCATGAGGCATGGTTCGCACGTGTCAAATGATTCATAATCGAGAGACTCTAAAAGTCCATCAGCATGGAGCTTCTTCATGCTCTTGACACCAATGTGACCAAGGCGGCAGTGCCACAAGTATGTGGGACTATCGTTATTAACTTTACATCTTTTGGTATTCACACTATGAATATGTGTAACATCACGTACGAGATTCATTAAGAATAAACCATTAACCATCAGAGCATGACCATAAAACATATTACTCATATAAATAGAACAACCATTATTCTCAGATTTAAATGAGTAGCCATCTCGCATTAAACGAGATCCAGATACAATGTTCATGCTCAAACTTGGCACTAAATAACAATTATTCAGGTTTAAAACTAATCCCGTAGGTAAATGTAGAGGTAGCGTGCCGACGGCGATCACATCGACCCTGGAACCATTCCCGACGCGCATCGTCACCTCGTCCTTTGCCAGTCTCCGTTTATTCCGCAGCTCCTGTTTTGAATTACAAATATGAGCAACGGCACCGGTATCAAATACCCAGGAGCTACTACGAGCACTGGTAAGGTACACATCAATTACATGTATATCACATATACCTTTAGTGTTGCCGACCTTCTTATCTGCTAAGTACTTGGGGCAATTCCGCTTCCAGTGACCAGTTCCCTTGCAATAAAAGCACTCAGTTTCAGGTTTGGGTCCATTCTTTGACTTCTTCCTGGCAACTGATTTACCAGGCGCGGCAACCTCCTTGCCGTCCTTTTTGAAGTTCTTCTTACCCTTGCCTTTCTTGAACTTAGTGGTTTTATTCACCATCAACACTTGATGTTCCTTTTTGATCTCCAGCTCTGCAGATTTCAGCATTGAATACAACTCGGGAATGGTCTTTTCCATCCCCTGCATATTGTAGTTCATCACGAAGCTCTTGTAGCTAGGTGGGAGCGACTGAAGGATTCTGTCAATGACCGCCTCATCCGGGAGATTAACTTCCAGCTGAGTCAAGCGGTGGTGTAACCCAGACATCTTGAGTATGTGTTCACTGACAGAGCTATTCTCCTCCATCTTACAGCTAAAGAACTTGTCGGAGACATCATATCTCTCGACCCGGGCATGAGCTTGGAAAATCAATTTCAGCTCCTCGAACATCTCATATGCTCCGTGTTGCTCAAAACGCTTTTGGAGCCCCGGTTCTAAGTTGTAAAGCATGCCGCACTGAACGAGGGAGTAATCATCAGCACGAGACTGATGGGCGTTCATAACATCCTGGTTTGCTGGGAATGGTGCATCACCTAGCAGTGCTTCTAGGACATAATCTTTCTTGGCAGCTATGAGGATGATCCTCATGTTCCGGACCCAGTCCGCATAGTTGCTGCCATCATCTTTCAGCTTGGTTTTCTCTAGGAACGCATTGAAGTTGAGGGTGACATTAGCGTGGGCCATTTGATCTACAAGACATATTGTAAAGATTTAGACTAAGTTCATGATAATTAAGTTCATCTAATCAAATTAATGAATGAACTCCCACTCAGATTTGACATCCCTCTAGTCATCTAAGTGTTACATGATCTGAGTCAACTAGGCCGTGTCCGATCATCACGTGAGACGGACTAGTCATCATCGGTGAACATCTCCATGTTGATCGTATCTTCTATACGACTCATGTTCGACCTTTCGGTCCTCCGTGTTCCGAGGCCATGTCTGTACATGCTAGGCTCGTCAATCCAACCTAAGTGTATTGCGTGTGTAAATCTGGCTTACACCCGTTGTATGCGAACGTAAGGACCTATCACACCCAATCATCACGTGGTGCTTCGGAATGACGAACCTTAGCAACGGTGCACAGTTAGGGAGAACACATTTTTGATATTTTAATGAGGGATCATCTTATTTATGCTACCGTCGTTCTAAGCAAATAAGATGTAAAACATGATAAACATCACATGCAATCAAATAGTGACATGATATGGCCAACATCATTTCGCTCCTTTGATCTCCATCTTCGGGGCACCATGTTCATCGTCATCACCGGCATGACACCATGATCTCCATCATCATGATCTCCATCATCGTGTCTTCGTGAAGTTGTCACGTCAACTATTACTTCTACTACTATGGCTAACGCTTTAGCAATAAAGTAAAGTAATTACATGACAATTTAAGTTGACACGCAGGTCATAAATAAATAAAGACAACTCCTATGGCTCCTGCCGGTTGTCATACTCATCGACATGCAAGTCGTGATTCCTATTACAATAACAAGATCATCTCATACATCACATGATTCATCACAACTTCTGGCCATATCACATCACAAAGCACTTGCTGCAAAAATAAGTTAGACGTCCTCTAATTTTTGTTGCAAGTTTTTACGTGGCTGTTATAGGTTGCTAGCAAGAACGTTTCTTACCTACGTTAAAACCACAACGTGAATTGTCAATCTCTATTTACCCTTCATAGGACCCTGTTCATCGAATCCGATCCAACTAAAGTGGGAGAGACAGACACCCGCCAACCACCTTATGCAACTAGTGCATGTCAGTCAGTGGAACCGGTCTCACGTAAGCGTACGTGTAAGGTTGGTCCGGGCCGCTTCATCCCACAATACCGCTGAACCAAGATAGGACTAGTAACGGCAAGAAGATTTGACAATTCGACGCCCACGACTACTTTGTGTTCTACTCGTGCATAGAAACTACGCATAGACCTAGCTCTGATGCCACTTTTGGGGATCGTAGCAGAAATTAAAATTTTCCTACGCATCACCAAGATCTATCCATGGAGTATTCTAGCAACGAGGGGATAGGAGAGCATCTACATACCACTTGTAGATCGCAACGGAAGCGTTCAAGGAGAACGTGGATGATGGAGTCGTACTCGCCGTGATCCGAATCACCGATGACCAGAGCCGAAAGGATGGCACCTCCGCGTTCAACACACGTACGGGACGATCGACGTCTCCTCCTTCTTGATCCAGCAAGGGGGAAGGAGAGGTTGATGAAGATCCAGCAGCACGACGGCGTGGTGGTGGATGCAGCAGAGTTCCAGCAGGGCTTCGCCGAGCTTCTATGGAGAGAGGGAGAGGTGTAACGGGGAGAGGGAGGCGCCAATCCAGCAGGGGTGCGGCTGCCCTCCCTTCCCTCCTTTATATAGGCCACCAAGGGGGGGGGGTGCGCAGCCCTGGAGATGGATCTCCAGGGGGGCGGCGGCCTAGGGTGGGGGGCTTGCCCCCCAAGCAAGGGGGGCGCCCCCACTAGGGTTTCCCCCCAACCCTAGGCGCATGGGCCCAAGGGAAGGGGGTGCGCCCAGCCCACCAGGGGCTGGTTCGCTGCCCCTTGTGGCCCATGAGGCCCTCCGAGAGGGCTGGCCCCTCAAGGTGGACCCCCGGTGCCTCTCCGGTGGCCCCGATACAATACCGATACGCCCCCGAGACTTTCTGGTGTCCGTACAACAACTTCCCATATATAAATCTTTACCTCCGGACTACTCCGGAACCTCTCGTGACGTCCGGGATCTCATCCGGGACTCCGAACAACCTTCGGTTTGCTGCATACTAATATCTTTAACAACCCTAGCGTCACCGAACCTTAAGTGTGTAGACCCTACGGGTTCGGGAGACATGCAGACATGACCGAGACGATCTCCGGTCAATAACCAACAGCGGGATCTGGATACCCATGTTGGCACCCACATGCTCCTCGATGATCTCATCGGATGAACCACGATGTCGAGGACTTAATCAATCCCGTACTCAATTCTCTTTGTCCAGCGGTACGATACTTGCCCGAGATTCGATCGTCGGTATACCGATACTGTAACGCCCTCGATGCGGCTATATCTCCCACGTGTCGAGGCACGACTTAGAGGCATAACCGCATTGAAAGCAATGTCGCAAGTGAGGTAATCTTCACACAATCCATGTAATAAATAAAGGGGGAAGATACATAGTTGGCTTACAATCGCCACTTCACACAAGTACATAAATAACATCCATCATACAGATTACACTCAAGGTCCGACTACGGCACCAAAATGAAAGAAGACTACCCCAAATGCTAAACAGATCCCCGGATCACCCAACTGGGCTCCACTACTGATCATCTGGAAAAGAAACATAGTAACGGCCATGTTCCTCATCGAACTCCCAAGTGAGCTCGGTCGCGTCATCAGCACTGACATCGTTGGTACCTGCAACTGAGGTGATATATCTGTGAGTCACGGGGACTCAGCAATCTCACACCCGCGAGATCAAGACTATTTAAGCTTAAAGGTGGGAAAAAGATATTGAGGTGGAGCTGCAGCAAGCGACTAGCATATGTTGGCTACAACGCAAAAGAGAGCGAGAAGAGAAGGCAAAGCACGGTCGAGAAGCTAGAAATGATCAAGAAGTGATCCTGAAACTACCTACGTCAGACATAACTCCAACAACCGTGTTCACTTCCTGGACCCCGCCGAGAAGAGACCATCACGGTTACACACGCGGTTGATGTGTTTTAGTTAAGGTCAACTTCGGGTTTTCTACAACCGGACATCAACAAATTCCCATCTGCCTCATAACCGCGGGCACGGCTTTCGAAAAGATAATACCCAACATGGCAAAATTCCCTGAATAGGTGGCATGGCATATTACAAAACTCATGTAGGACTCAACTTCATAGGAGGTACACATCAATCATGGCAAAAATGACAAAAGTGCATGTTCAGATAAGATCCAGCAACTAACATTAACTAGCCCTCTTCTAACAGCATTTCGGGCATCGAGATGACCTCAAATGAAAATGATGCAATGGAACAAAATGATTTAATCTTCGAGGCGAACAAAACGACATATTATACGCGCGAAATGGAGCTACGGATGCAAAGTTATGGCATGATGAAGATGCGATGATGATGATAAAATTTAAAGGACTTAGAGAAATATTTGAGGGGGGGCGAAGTCAACCACCGGCGCGGAAACCGAGGTGGCGTGGATCTCGATCCGGCGCGGCGCGCTCGCTGGAGCTCGGCGGGGAGGAGGACGTCGAGGGGAGGCCGCGGGCGAGGAGGCGGGGTCGCGGGCGGCGGCGGCGCGGTCGCCGGTGGGGCGGCCGGCGCGGGAGGACGCGGATCCGGGCGGTGCGGGTTCCGGCGCCGGCGCGGGCGACGGCGGTCGCCGGCCGGGCGGAGGCGGCGGAGCCGCGGGCCGGCGCGGGCGCGGCGGGTGGCGCGGCTGGGCCGCGGGGGCCCCGCCTGGGCCCCGGCGGGCCGGCGCGCGGGCGGCGGCGCGAGGATGTGGGCGCGGGCGCGGGCGAATAGGAAGGCGCCACGTGGCGGCGGTGAGGTGGCCGGCGGCGGCGGGGCTGTCGGCGCGGATTCCGAGGCGAAGCTAGGGTTTCGGGGTGAGACTCTCTCAGATTTAGACGGGGAAGACGTTTTTATAGACAGAAGGAGCTAGGGAGCTCCAAACGGAGTGCGGTTTTCGCCCACGCGATCGTGATCGAACGGCGGAGGACATGTGAGTGACTTAGATGGGTTATCGGGCTGTTTTGAAGGGGTGTTGAGCTGCAACACACACGAGGCCTTCACGGTTACCCGGTTAACCGTTGGAGTACCAAACGAACTCCGATTGACCCGAAACTTGACAGGCGGTCTACCGGTGCTATACCGAGGCCACAAGTCAAACCTCGGTCCATTCCGAGAATGTTTAATAACCGCTCACGAAGAAATGTAAAAGGGGACGCCGGGAGACATAGGAGCGCCGGATTGCAAAACGGACAACGGGAAAAATGCTCGGATTTATGAGACGAACACGTATGCGAATGCGATGCACATGATGACATGATATGAAATGCATGACATGACCAAAATGCAAAACGGAGAGAACCCAACCACGGAGGGAATATCATAGCACATAGCCGGAAATGGCAAGAGTTGGATTACAAATATGGCAAGTTACATCGGGGGCGTTACAACACACCACCACTACGAGAGGATCTCGTCCCGAGATCTAGGACTGAAAGAACTCCGGATACTCGGAACGTAGGTGGTCTTCACGCTCCCAGGTGGCCTCTCGATCTGAATGATGTGACCATTTCACTTTGAGGAATTTGATTGACTTGTTGCGAGTCTTACGCTCAGTTGTCTCAAGAATAGCAACTGGGTGCTCATGATAGGACAAATCTTCTTGAAGATCAATCTCTTCGAAGTTGATGGTGCGCTCAGGCGTCTTGAAGCACTTGCGAAGCTGTGACACGTGGAAGACATCGTGCACATTTGCAAAGTTGGAGGGGAGCTCAAGTTGATAGGCTAGATCGCCTCGCTTGCCGATGATCTTGAAGGGACCGACGTATCGCGGGGCAAGTTTCCCCTTGATACCGAAGCGACGAGTTCCTTTCATTGGCAAGACACGGAGGTAAACATGGTCTCCGATCTCGAATGCCACATCTCGGTGTTTGCTATCGTAATAGCTCTTCTGGCGCGACTGCGCTGCTTTGAGGTTCTCACGAATCACCTTGCACATGGCCTCAGCCTCTGAGATCAAATCATTGCCGAGCAATTGACGTTCACCGGTTTCAGACCAGTTGAGGGGAGTACGGCACTTTCTGCCATAGAGAATCTCGAATGGGGCTTTGCCCGAGCTGGCTTGAAAACTGTTGTTGTAAGAGAACTCAGCATAAGGAAGACAATCCTCCCACTTCATGCCGAAAGAGATAACACAGGCTTTGAGCATATCTTCAAGAATTTGATTGACACGCTCGACTTGTCCACTAGACTGAGGGTGGAAAGCTGTGCTGAAGCGAATGTTGGTGCCCATGGCCTTCTGAAAAGAATCCCAAAACTTGGAGGTAAAGATGATGCCACGGTCTGAAGAGATCAACTGTGGAATGCCATGCAAGGAGACAATTCTGGAGGTGTAGAGCTCTACCAGCTGTGCTGCTGTGATAGACTCTTTGATAGGAAGAAAATGAGCCACTTTGGTGAGCTTGTCGATGACGACGAAGATAGCATCATTTCCACGCTTGGACTTAGGAAAACTAGTCACGAAGTATATTTCGATATGATCGAACTTCCATTCTGGAATAGCAAGAGGTTGGAGAAGACCAGCTGGTCGTTGGTGTTCTGCTTTCACCCTTCTGCGGACATCACACTCATTCACGAATTGAGCGATCTCACGCTTCATTCGAGTCCACCAATACGACTGCTTGAGGTCATGGTACATCTTCGAACTTCCAGGATGAATTGACAGAAGAGAATTGTGCGCTTCATTCATAATGACTTTACGAAGATCACCCTTTGGAACCACAATCCGGTCCTCGAAGAAAAGGGTATCTCTGTCATCAACTCGATAGCACTTGTATTTGGGGATGCTCTTTTCAATACCACGTTTCACCTTCTTCACCATGGTATCCAACAATTGTGCCTCACGAATCTGATCTTCCAAAGTAGGAGAGACAACGAGGTTGGCAAGAACACCTTGAGGAACAACTTGGAGATTCAACTTGCGGAAAGCTTCACAAAGATCCGGTTGAAAGGGCTTGAGGATTAAGCTGTTGCAGTAAGCCTTTCTGCTCAAAGCGTCTGCAATCACATTAGCCTTGCCTGGAGTATATTCAATACTCGGATTATACTCTTGAATCATTTCGACCCATCGAGTTTGCTTCAGGTTGAGATGAGGCTGAGTGAAGATATACTTGAGACTCTTGTGATCGGTGAAGATGTCCAATTTTCTTCCTAACAGGAGATGTCTCCATGTTATTAGTGCGTGGACCACTGCCGCCAACTCAAGATCGTGAGTGGGGTAGTTCCTTTCATTGGGCTTCAATTGGCGAGAGGTATAGGCAACAACCTTCTTCTCTTGCATTAACACAGCACCGAGGCCCTGGAGAGAAGCATCACAGAATACTTCATAAGGCTTGGATTCATCAGGAGGAGTCAAAACTAGAGCAGTGACAAGTTTCTCTTTGAGAGTGTTGAAAGCAACGTCAAACTCAGGAGACCAGACATATTTTACATGCTTCTGGAGGAGGTTGGAAAGAGGCTTAGCAATCTTGGAGAAATTCTCAACGAATCTTCTGCAATAGCTTGCAAGTCCAAGAAAACTACGAAGCTGCTTGACATTCTGAGGAGGATTCCAATTCAAAACTGCAGACACCCTCTCTGGATTAACAGCGATGCCCTTGGCAGAGATGATATGACCAAGATAAAGAACTTCATCAAGCCAGAATTCACATTTGGAGAACTTCGCATATAGTTGATACTCTCTGAGCTTGTCGAGTACCAATCGCAAATGTTCGGCATGATCCTTCTTATTCTTGGAGAAGACCAAAATATCATCAAGATAGACCAAGACAAATTCGTTGATGTAGGGGTTGAAGATGAAATTCATCAACCGAGTGAAATACGGAGGAGCATTGACAAGGCCGAATGACATGACAGTATATTCATAAGAACCAAAGCTTGTTCTGAATGCTGTCTTGGGAATATCTTCTTCACGAATGCGAATCTGATGATAACCCATACGAAGGTCAAGCTTGGAGAACACCTTAGCACCTTTGAGTTGCTCAAATAGCTCATTGATGTTGGGAAGTGGGTACTTGTTCTTGATAGTCTTCTTGTTCAATGGACGGTAATCGACGCAAAGTCGGTCCGTGCCATCCTTCTTCTTGACAAAAAGAACACCACAGCCCTCTTCTAACAGCATTTCGGGCATCGAGATGACCTCAAATTAAAATGATGCAATGGAACAAAATGATGTACTCTTCGAGACGAACAAAACGACATATTATACGCGCGAAATGGAGCTACGGATGCAAAGTTATGGCATGATGAAGATGCGATGATGATGATAAAATTTAAAGGACTTAGAGAAATATTTGAGGGGGGGCGAAGTCAACCATCGGCGCGGAAACCGAGGTGGCGCGGATCTCGATCCGGCGCGGCGCGCTCGCCGGAGCTCGGCCGGGAGGAGGACGTCGAGGGGAGGCCGCGGGCGAGGAGGCGGGGTCGCGGGCGGCGGCGACGCGGTCGCCGGTGGGGCGGCCGGCGCGGGAGGACGCGGATCCGGGCGGTGCGGGTTCCGGCGCCGGCGCGGGCGACGGCGGTCGCCGGCCGGGCGGAGGCGGCGGAGCCGCGGGCCGGCGCGGGCGCGGCGGGTGGCGTGGCTGGGCCGCGGGGGCCCCGCCTGGGCCCCGGCGGGCCGGCGCGCGGGCGGCGGCGCGAGGATGTGGGCGCGGGCGCGGGCGAATAGGAAGGCGCCACGTGGCGGCGGTGAGGTGGCCGGCGGCGGCGGGGCTGTCGGTGCGGATTCCGAGGCGAAGCTAGGGTTTCGGGGTGAGACTCTCTCAGATTTAGACGGGGAAGACGTTTTTATAGACAGAAGGAGCTAGGGAGCTCCAAACGGAGTGCGGTTTTCGCCCACGCGATCGTGATCGAACGGCGGAGGACATGTGAGTGACTTAGATGGGTTATCGGGCTGTTTTGAAGGGGTGTTGAGCTGCAACACACACGAGGCCTTCACGGTTACCCGGTTAACCGTTGGAGTACCAAACGAACTCCGATTGACCCGAAACTTGACAGGCGGTCTACCGGTGCTATACCGAGGCCACAAGTCAAACCTCGGTCCATTCCGAGAATGTTTAATAACCGCTCACGAAGAAATGTAAAAGGGGACGCCGGGAGACATAGGAGCGCCGGATTGCAAAACGGACAACGGGAAAAATGCTCGGATTTATGAGACGAACACGTATGCGAATGCGATGCACATGATGACATGATATGAAATGCATGACATGACCAAAATGCAAAACGGAGAGAACCCAACCACGGAGGGAATATCATAGCACATAGCCGGAAATGGCAAGAGTTGGATTACAAATATGGCAAGTTACATCGGGGGCGTTACAGATACCTTGTTCAATCTCGTTACCGGCAAGTCTCTTTACTCGTTCCCGTAATACATCATCCCGTGAACAACACCTTGATCACATTGAGCTCATTACGATGATGTCTTACCGAGTGGGCCCAGAGATAGCTCTCCGTCACACGGAGTGACAAATCCCAGTCTCGATTCATGCCAACCCAAACAGATACTTTCGGAGATACCTGTAGTGCACCTTTATAGTCACCCAGTTACGTTGTGACGTTTGATACACCCAAAGCACTCCTACGGTATCCGGGAATTGCATAATCTCATGGTCTAAGGAATGATACTTGACATTCAGAAAAGCTCTAGCAAACGAACTACACGATCTTTATGCTATGCTTAGGTTTGGGTCTTGTCCATCACATCATTCTCCTAATGATGTGATCCCGTTATCAATGACATCCCCATGTCCATAGTCAGGAAACCATGACTATCTATTGATCAACGAGCTAGTCAACTAGAGGCTTACTAGGGACACATTGTGGTCTATGTATTCACACATGTATTATGATTTCCGAACAATACAATTATAGCATGAACAATAGACAATTATCATGAACAAGGAAATATAATAATCCATTTATTATTGCCTCTAGGGCATATATCCAACAAGGGTGACCCCCTATCACCTCCCATTTTTGTGCTTGCTACAGATCTGCTACAATACATGATGAATGAAGCAATGCATAATTCTCTGATACAAGCACCTTTGGTACATCAAACAAGCCCGAACTTCCCTATCATTCAATATGCTGATGATACCATCCTCATTGTTAAAGTCGAGGCCTCCCAACTAATGCATATCAAGAACCTACTTCTCCACTTTGCAGCCTTCACTGGTCTGAAAGTCAACTACAACAAGTCAATTATGATACCTATCAACACTTCTGATGAACAGATGCAATACTTGTATTCTATCTTCGGCTGCCAGATTGGAAAACTTCCTCACACTTATTTGGGTTTACCTCTCAGCCTGCACAAACCTAGAATTGAAGACTACTTGCCTCTGCTGAAGAGAGTAGAAAACATACTGTTGGGATGTTCAACTCTGCTTTTCATTGGAGACAAATTGACTCTTATTAAATTAGTGTTCTCCAGCTTGCCCATTTTCTTCATGTGCTCCCTCGGGCTGCCGGCAATAGTGGTCAAGCAATTGAGCATTTACCTAAAGAACTGTTTTTAGAGGAAATTTGGATCAACTAAGAGAGGAGCAGCACTCATAGCATGGGACACAACATGTCAACCTAAAGCCAATGGAGGACTGGGGATATTGAATAATGAGACTCATAACAAGGCTCTTCTCATGAAGCAACTTCATAAATTTTTGAATAAGGTTGATATACCATGGATTAATATCATTTGGGAATCATACTACTCTAATTCTCTCCTTGGTGAGAGACTGGTGGGATCATTCTGGTGGAAATAATTACTCAAGCTGCTGCCAGTCTATAAACAATTTGCAGTCTGCAAGGCACACTCAGGAAATACTACACTGTTGTGGTCTGATACCTGGTGGGAGCAACCACTTGTAACCAAATTCCTTGAGCTTCAATCTTTTGCAAGAAATGAATATGAAACCTCGAGGACAACTATTTGTGGCCAAGACTTATCAAAACTTTTTCACACACCAATGTCACAGCAAGCCTGCCATCAGTATAACCTACTTCTTCAACATCTGCAACTCAGACCCGCTTCCAGTAACTCAGATGAATGGTGCATTCTTGGATCAAACAAAGGCTACTCGTCCATCAAAATGTATCACCACATGAGAGGACCCAGCCTGATACATCCGATCTTCCAACAGATATGGAAAACATCTTGTAGGACGAGACATAAGATTTTCATCTGGCTACTCCTCCATGACAGGATCAACACAAGAAATCTTCTCAACAGAAAGGGTATGCATCTTGATGACTATAATTGTGCACTCTGCTATGAATACACTGAGGAAACTCTGCTCCACCTCTTCTGGAACTGCCCTTTTGCACTCCAATGCTGGGAATCCATCATTCCTTCTAAACTTAGAGGCACCTCCATCTTTGATGGTTTCCAGCTGGCTATGACACAACTGCCCCCAGATATTGCACTAGATATTGTCTCTATGGGCTGTTGGGGTATTTGGTCCATCAGAAACGATAAGATATTTTGAGCAGCAGCTCCACACATCCAGGGATGGAAGTTTTACCTCCAAGAAGGTCTTTGGGCAGCACAGATCAAAGCAAAGCATTCTAAAGCGGATAAGATTAGGTCCTGGGTCACATAGAACATAATTAGTTTCCATGTTTTATAAAACTGGTATTGGGTGATCACTTTTGTATGAACGTTTCTATGTATATTTTTTAAAATATAATTTACCATAGAACTATTGTTCTACGGTTTTCCGGTCAAAGAAAACCAACTATGGAGGCAATATATCCCTAAAAACATATATTATGACGCATATTAGTTAAAATGGGAGGGATCTAGTTAGTGTTCGATCAGTGAGTTGTAAGCCTCATCGCAAATCCCTCCAATTTCGAATGATAAGAATCATAAGATGTTCTAATGTTTTCTGAATCGGATGCATATAGACGCGTTTTTGTGTGTTTATTTCACTCATTTCAGTCTCTATGTTGTAATCCATAATATTGAAATAGTATCCAAAATGTGTTATAATTCGGAACATGGATGATATCATTGAGTGGTAGTTTTTTATATAAAAAATAAAGTAGAGCTCCCGGCTCTATTATTCAGAAAAGAAGCATGTAGATTAGGTCATCAGTTTTGCATATAGTTGGTAGTGGACTCATAGTCACGGATGAGGAGCAGTGTGCTTGTGATTCACAGCCGATGAGGAGGTTTGTATGTGTCCATGTACTAGTTTTTTTATTGAAACTGGGCACAAGATTTTTCACTTTCATTGACTAAGAAGAAGGTTTAGAGGTTTTTGGCCAATGACCGAATTACACTCGCGCGGCACTACATTACCCAAATACCTGGCCCATGCAAGGGAACATAGCTTTGAAACATCTTTAGTTCTAGCAACAAGAATCCCAACCGGCAGCGCGGTGTCATGGAAGACGCGTGCATTCCTCTCGTTCCAAATTTCCCACGAGATAAGCATAATAAAAGACATCATCGCCCGTCAAGATTGCGACATGTTGGTGTCAATGAGGTTCCACCATGCCTTCACTGAACGGACCGCCACCCAAGCCGCAGGGTGCACATCAACCAAGCCAAGACTTAATCATTTCCCAAACTCGAACCGTGTAGCGGCATTGGAAAAGGAGGTGAGCCGCGTACTCTTGAACTTGCTTGCATAAGGGGCAGCGATCGCAAGTTAGGCCAACCCCGGTGTTGAAGCCTGTCGGCCATCCATATCCTATTATTGATCACAATCCAAGCAAAGAATTTGCATTTTGGAGGAGCCTAGATCTTCCACACCAACGGTTGCATGTTGGAGTCCACTAAGCCCAGGAAGTACGCTTTGTAGGCCAAGGATGCAGAGTAAGAGCCATCGGTAGAAAGCTTCCATGAGATAGAATCGGGCACATCAGGGTTGGGGTATACCAAAGATAATTTCTCCCAAAGGTTGACGAACTCGGTCATGTGTAGCGGAGGTGATCCCATCGGTATTGACTTGAGAGACCGAGAAGTTATTATTCAATGCCTTTTGGACCATACATCCCCTTCTTTTCAATAGGTCAAAAATCTTCGGGGTGATGTCTTTGGGCCTCATGCCATCTAGCCAAGATGAATCCCAGAAAGAAGCACGAAGACCGTTGCTAAGAAACACCTTGGTGGCGGCTGTAATTTTTTTTACCATTCTCATCGCAAGGGTTACCCAAGCGAACCAACGGTTTCACTGGATCCAACCATTCTGCCCAAAGCCACCGGATATGAAGTGTGGGCACAAACTTCCTCAGATTTAGGATACCTAGACCCCCATGAACCTTGGACTTGTAGACCTGCACCCAGTTGATCTTGCATTTGCCACCAGTGACCTTGTCACAACCCACCCAGAGGAAAGCACGCCAAAGAGAATCAATCTTTTCCAGAACCTCAATCGGAAGGTTTAATGCTGTCATATAATATATGTCAATGTCCGCGATGACAGACTTGACCAGAACAGCCCTTCCCGGAGATGCCATTAGCATGCCCAGCCATGGAGAAAGCTTGGATGCAATCTTGTCCTCCAGGGGCTGGAAGTGGATTGTATTCAGCCTCTTGACCGACAAAGGCAATCCGAGGTACTTCATCAGGAAGGAAGATCGGTTGGCCGGGAAGGAATGTAGAATATCACCAAGGTCCAAGTGATCACATCAGATGGGGGCAACCATGCTTTTAGAGCAGTTCGTGGTCAGGCCAGTGACCTCACCGAAACATGCAAGGGTTTCCGCGAAGAATTTGACTTTCATATTTTGGCGCAAGAAAGACCGCATCATCGTCCTTGTATAAGGAGGCACGGATCACCATCGCATTTCCATCAAGAGGGCGCAACTCGTCTTGCTCGGTGGCCTTCTGTAGGATATGATCCAGAGGATCTATTACAAGCACAAAGAGGAGGGGGGAGAGGGGGCCCCTGCCTCAAGCCACAGCCTGGGGCTATTGGGCATCCAGGTACACCATTGAGAAGAACCCTCGACGAAGCTGTAGATAGGAGGGCCAAGACCCAACCTCGGAAGCGAGGTGGGAAGTCGAGGTGGTTCAACAACTCGAGGAGGAAGTCCCATCTAACCGAGTTGAAGGCCTTTTTTATATCAAGTATAGAGAGCATGGCCCTTTTTTTGTCTTCTTTTTTTGCGGCGAAAGCGTCGGGTAAGATTGCGAATGTACATAAAGTTCTCATGGATACATCTTTTTTTGATTAAGGCGCTTTGAGCTTGGGAAACAAGGTCATTCATGTGGGGAGCCAATTGGTTGGACATGACTTTGGCTATGATCTTCACGGTGGCATGAATAAGACTGATAGGGTGAAAATCGGAGTCCATGTACTAGTGATGTTAGCCTGTCTTCACTACATATATGCTGTAGCAACGTGACAGGTACACGTACATGCGTGATTTCTACCATGGAACGTTGACATGTATTACTCCGAAAAAAGAAAAGAAAAAACGTTTACATGTATGTGTACGCACGTAGGAGTACTGTCCCATGTATTACACGTACAAGTCGGTCAGACAAGGCTAGAAAATTTCCTGGTTTGCAATTTCGTACACTATCTCGCAATCTTCTTGGAAACCTTTGCTGAGGAAGGTGTTACCAATCCTCATTCCTTTGCATGCATCAGGCAATGTCGTCAACTGATCGATCGGGTAGATGCAAGATCGATCGGGCCGGAACTCGCCATCCAACGAGGAGAGACGAATGAATGCTCATGACCGATCACGTCCATCCAATCGCTCACGGTAATATCGATCGATCACCGGACATCCATCCATGCATGCATGATCCGTCATCAGTGGCGCAGGCGGAGGCAGAGGCCGAGGCTGGGGATGCGAGAGTTATTCTCGAACTTGACACGAGACGGGGACAGGACGTGATGGGCGCATGATACTGTTGATTTCATTTCATGCGGTCCGCCGATGCGCCCGGGTCAGTCAGTCAGCCGGGCATGGACGCGAGCGGAAACGCTCCGCGCGGCTTTCCTAGTCCAGGCACGCGTTGATGTGTCCGCGGTGCCGTTTCCGGCGCTTGGACGTGACCCATCACTGCGCGGGCTACAGGGACGTGCTCGGGCAGAGCGTGAGCCGTGTGGAGAGAAAATTTGCCTCGCTTTTTTTTGCTTCTTTGTTTTGCGTCAGTGGGTACATGGGGGTAGCGCAGGTGCGACTTTTGGCTAGGGTTTTGGCTTGTTGCTCGGAAGGCAGTTGATGCATGTTCTTGGCTGAGTTGGCATGGATGGTCATTTGGTCAATACGCGATGTGGTTATTAAGCTAGGCAACGGTTAGCCTGATCTTACCCTGGATTGTTTGGGGAGATTTGCATTGGTCAACGCCGCTTCAGAGGATGGAAGTATGCGTGTAACTGGAAGTCAAGTTTTTTTCTTTTGCGGGATGAATTCAAGTTTAGTAGAACGCCTGGTAGGATGAAGTGGCACGAGAATGACGTATACTGAGGTGGTGCATCTCGCCGTTGAGGACATAGGGTAGAGAGATTTAGCCTATAGACCTAGAGGTAACCATACTCATGTGATTGGAACATCGCTTTTATGTCTAGGGTGAAAACTACTCCCCCGTCCCAAAATTCTAGTCTTAAATTTATTTAAATACGGATGTATCAAGTCATGGTTTAGTATTAGATATATCTATATCTAGACGAATTTAGGACAAGAATTTTGGGACGGAGAAGTATCTAGCCTTAATAAGTTGGACTCAACAACATCAAACTTGTGGCGTTACCACATTGAAGGTGTTGTCTCCATGTTGATGTTCTGGTCTTAATTGATTGATCTCGACATCATGAATGCAAACCCTTGTCCTGATCGTCTTGGCTGGATGCTGCGACGCGGGCGCTAGTGTGTTATGCCTCTTGAAGGTGTTTGACGTCAAAGAAAACGACTTAGTCATATATGTCTTTACTTAATACTTGTAGGAAGATTCCTTCAAAAAAAAATACTTGTAGGAAGATACATGTAGTGGTTTTTCTCCGGTACACTACTAGGAAAAACCCTATAGGCAGACACTTTAACAGTGGCGCGGGGTAAGTGGGCTGCGCTACTGCTGCTTAGCGGTAGCGCGGGGTAAAACCCAACGATGTAGGTGAAGATTACCAGTAGCGCGGGTTCAACACACCAACACTACTACTAAGTGGTCCCCATCGTGCCCCCGGGGGCTGGCCACATAGCAGGGTGGGGTATGAAATCCGTGCTACAACGAACTAGATAGCAGTAGCGTCGGTCTTCTAACTAGCGCCGCTATTGTGGATACACGGGCCCAACTCCCGGGCCTTGCCTAGCAGCAGCGCCTGTTGTGTGTCCCGCACTACTGCTAACCGGCTTAGCAGCAGCACGAGCCTCGTTGTCGGATTTCGGGTTCCGGCAGACCCTTAAGGTTCGAACTCTGTAGTGCGCGCGGAGATTACGCCCTCTACCTCTCCGTCTCGCAAAGATCTAAACTACTGAAAGAACAACACAAGAGACACAGGGTTTATACTAGTTCAGGCCACCATTGTGGTGTAATACCCTACTCTAGTTTGTGGTGGGTGGATTACCTCTTGGGCTGATGATGATGAACAGTACAAGGAAGAACAGCCTCACGAGGGCCTGTTCTTGGCCGGGAGGATGAACTGCTAGGAGGAGTTCAGCCGCCCTTCTTTCTCTCTGTCTCTCTCTCTGGATTCTAGCTCGCTGGGTGCCGAATCCTCTCTACCCTGGGGGTGACTAGTCCTATTTATAGGCAAGGGCCCTGGGCCTCTTCCCAAATATTGAGCGGGAAGGGCGCCAACAGTTGGCCATTTTGAAGGGGAACATCTGATACACTTATCTTGACTAAAGTCGGTCCTCGCCTGCCAAAGGCTCTGTGGTGACGCCGTCTTGGGCTCCACGGTGACCTCCTTCCCGCCGTTGGACTGGTCTTGGTCTCGTTGCACCGAAATGGATGCCTTTGCTTGGTCCTCTTGCCTGCGATTGCCCCCTTTGCACTAAAGAGGAAAGGAGGACACTGTGCGGGCTGGCGCCCGCCTGGCGCCCTTGGTCGTCATGGCTTACGTCATCGGCACCTCGTGAGGTACCCCGCCTTGATCTCTCCGCCTTCTCGTGAGCCAGCCTGATAAGGCCGCGCCTAAGGAAGCTCTGCGTCGTCCGCCCCGCGAGGCTTGGCCCCTCGTGAGGGTCTTGGGTCTTGTGTTGACGAAGATGGGCCGTGCTGGGCCTCCTTTGAGCCACGCCGCAGGCCGCAGGCAGGCAAGTCTAGGGACCCCCATTTCCAGAACGCCGACAGTAGCCCCCGGGCCCAAGGCGCGCCCGGGCTTGGCCGTGCTGAGAGGCGAAAGGGCAAGGGCGAAGCGCCGCGGGCCCTAATAGCCTGCGGCCTTGGTCGCCGCGTGGCGATTGATGGAACGTGGGCGTCTCCGCTTCCCCACGACGCCTCGGTGGTCGCGCGGATTGGACAAGTCCCTGCATGCAGATCATGTCATGATTACCTGTGATCGTGGAGGCAGACGGTTGGCCTTCGCCGGCTATAAGTACGGAACTGCGCGTGCCCTGCCAGTCCATCTCTCCTTGCTCCCCCTTCTTCTTCATGGCTCCGTCGAGGAAGTTCTTGGCTGCAGAGAAGGGGAAAGCCCGCCAGGTTGAGCCTGCCTCTCCCCCGCTCAAGCGCGGCCGAGGACGCCCCTGGAAGCATCCCATGGCCGCCGCGGCTGCGTCCCGCGGTCGTGGAGGTGGTTCCCAGCGTGGCGACGGGCAAGCTGCTGCGGCCGGGGGACGCGCATTGGTCGCGCGCTCCCCTAGGCTGCGCTTTCACGTCGCGGAGGTGCTGCCGGAGTTTGTCGTATGGTCGGCGGAGCCGGCTAGCGCCCGACTCTAGCTTCCTCGCTTCCTCCTTGGTGAGCTCCCGGCCGGCGCGCCGGGCGGCCTCTGGCTTCAGGCAGACGGCTGCTGCGGCCGGGCCTCGTGGGCCGCACTAGAGGTCTCCGCCACTGGGATCTTGGCCCTGACTCACGGTTGGCAGGCGTTCGCCCGTGCTCGCGGCCTGGGGCGCCGGTGCACCCTGCACTTTAAGTTTGACGGCGATGCTACCCTCTACGTGAGGGTGTTTGGGGAAGATGGTCGCCGCGCAGGGTGTTGTCCTGAAGGTGACGACCGCGGCCGGGGACCCAGCCCCGACGACGATGGAGGAGACAGCGCCCGCGCGGTTGGTGGCGCCCAAGGCTCCCCAAGCTTCATCGACTCTTCTTCAAGCGACTCTTCCAGCGGTGGGCGCAGTCAGCCCCCACGCCGTCACGCCTGCTTGGGAGGCGGCAGCACGTTCGCCCGCCGTCGCGCCCCGGTGAAGCGCGAGAGGGAGTCTGCTTGAGCCCCGGAGGCAGCCGAGTCTCCTCCGCAGGCTGGTGCGAGGCGAGCCGCGCCAGACTTGTCCTTTCTTTCCTTTTGTTTCCTGTGTAAAAGAAAACAGCTGCGTGGAGCCCCGCGGGGGGCATGTTCGGGTTTATTGCTGTTAACCATTACCTTGATTCCGTTCTCGCGCCCTTTGGCTATGTGTCCGCGCATAAATAGTTCCTAGCCCCAGCCGTGGGGGGTGACCGACCCAGGCCCTGTGCGTGTCACGGTGCCCGAGGGGCACGGACCGGAGGGGTGCTCCTGTAACGGGCCCAGGTCGTGAAACCTTTGAATGACTAGGGTAGGAACACTCGCGAGGGCGCTCGGCTATCCCCCCTCACGAGGCCTTGCACAAGGGAAATCAAAGCGGGGGGAGTAAAAATCAACGAACCACAAACCAACGACGGCAATAGTTTCAACACGACTTCAAATGCGAAGAAACAAGCCAACTGCGGAAAGCAAATGAAAAAGCCGCATCCGGCACCTAATCTAGTCTTCGACGTCTTCTCACCAGCGCGGAGCTAAGTGCTGCCACTGGGCGTGGGAGGGAGCCCCAGGGCCTGTGGCCGGCGCTCCTGACACTCCGGGGCATGTACAGCCCCAACTCATTATTACGTGAGAGTGTCACGGGCGGCGAGCTTCACAGGCGTTGGCCTTCTTCACAGGCTCCGGGCCTTTCTTCTTAGGGGAAACGTGTAACGCCCTCGATGCGGCTATATCTCCCACGTGTCGAGGCACGACTTAGAGGCATAACCGCATTGAAAGCAATGTCGCAAGTGAGGTAATCTTCACACAATCCATGTAATAAATAAAGGGAAAAGATACATAGTTGGCTTACAATCGCCACTTCACACAAGTACATAAATAACATCCATCAAACAGATTACACTCAAGGTCCGACTACGGTACCAAAATGAAAGAAGACTACCCCAAATGCTAAACAGATCCCCGGATCACCCAACTGGGCTGCACTACTGATCATCTGGAAAAGAAACATAGTAACGACCACGTTCCTCATCGAACTCCCAAGTGAGCTCGGTCGCGTCATCTGCACTGACATCGTTGGTACCTGCAACTGTGGTGATAATATCTGTGAGTCACGGGGACTCAGCAATCTCACACCCGCGAGATCAAGACTATTTAAGCTTAAAGGTGGGAAAAAGGGGTTGTGAGGTGGAGCTGCAGCAAGCGACTAGCATATGGTGGCTACAGCGCAAAAGAGAGCGAGAAGAGAAGGCAAAGCACGGTCGTGAAGCTAGAAGTGATCAAGAAGTGATCCTGAAACAACCTACGTCAGACATAACTCCAACAACCGTGTTCACTTCCCGGACCCCGCCGAGAAGAGACCATCACGGTTACACACGCGGTTGATGTGTTTTAGTTAAGGTCAACTTCGGGTTTTCTACAACCGGACATCAACAAATTCCCATCTGCCTCATAACCGCGGGCACGGCTTTCGAAAGATAATACCCTGCAGGGGTGTCCCAACTGAGCCCATGATAAGCTCTCACGGTCAACGAAGGATATTCCTTCTACCGGGAAGACCCGATCAATCTCGGAATCCCGGACTACAAGACATTTCAACAGCAATAAAACAAGTCCAGCAAAGCCGCCCGATTGTGCCGACAAATCCTGATAGGAGCTGCACATATCTCGGTCTCAGGGCACATCCGGATGAGCAGTCCGTACAACTAAAACCAGCCCTCGAGTTGCCCCGAGGTGGCGCTGCAAAGGGCTCTAGTTTGGACCAGCAATCGAAGGAGAACTGGCCCGGGGGTTTAAAATAAAGATGACCCTTGAGTCTGCAGAACCCAAGGGAAAAAGGCTAGGTGGCGAATGGTAAAACCAATGTTGGGCCTTGCTGGAAAAGTCTTATTCAAAGCGAACTGTCAAGGGGGTCCCATAAATCACCCAACCGTGTAAGGAACGCAAACTCCGGGAACATAACACCGGTATGACGGAAACTAGGGTGGCAAGAGTGGAACAAAACACCAGGCATAAGGCCGAGCCTTCCACCCTTTACCAAGTATATAGATGCATTAATTAAATAAGAGGTATTGTGATATCCCAACAAGTAAACATGTTCCAAACAAGGAACAACAAGTCCATGTTCCAACAAGGAACAAACTTCATCTTCACCTGCAACTAACAACGCTATAAGAGGGGCTGAGCAAAGCAGTAACATAGCCAAACAACGGTTTGCTAGGACATGGATGGTTAGGGGCTGACATGGCAATATAGGAGGCATGATATAGAAAGTGGTAGGTATCGCAGCATAGGCATAGCAAAAGAGCGAGCAATCTAGCAAGCAAAGATAGAAGTGATTTCGAGGGTATGGTCATCTTGCCTGCAAGGTTCTCAGAGTTGTCGAAAGCTTGGTCCTCGTAAGCGTTCTCAACGGAATCCTCGGTCACGTACTCGTCTCCCGGCTCTACCCAAGACAAGAGAACAAGCAAAGGAACCAATATCAACCACGATGCAATGCGCAAGCAACATGATGCAAAACATGGCATGATATGCGAGAGGTGATATGCAATGCGTATGCATGCTCCGGAAGGACAAGGATGAACAGGGCATAATCTTGGCAAACCAAGCATGCCACTGGATAGATGAGGTGATTTCGGTTGAAATCGATATAAAGATCACCGGAATCGGATGCACGGTTTGCAAATGGCAAGCAATACAAGAATGACACGAAACTGCCATAAACAGCATGATGCTACTTAGCAAGCAACAAACAATTAAGCTACTGCACCCAAACATGGCAACAAAGCATATGACAGTAATCTAATCAAGATGCTCGACAAAAGATGAACACTGAGATACGGCTAATTCACATTATAACAGGTTCAAACAAGCATGGCAAAAGTGCAAACGATAACAAGTTCCCAGACTTAGTGAAATTATCAAAGTAGCAGAAACTAACATCAGGATGACATGTTCAGAGCAACGAAACGACATGCTACAGGTTCAGAACATAGCAAAGAAAGGCATGGAATGAATCTACTCAAGGCACTTGACAAAAGTCCCTTACTGACCATAAGCCAAAAAGGATCAGAAAATAAGATTACACCCATGTCAAATAAGCAAGTTTCGTTACAGGTTTCAGACTTAGCAGAAAACTGGACATGGCAGACAACTGTTAACGACTAGGCATGTTCGTGAGCTCGATGCACTCACTACAGAGCATTGCATGATAAAATAAGCATACATACATCAAGAAGACATGGCATAGTAACTAGAAATGGCAAGAATAACATCATATCATGCAAGGATCAACTACACCAAGCTTGGCAAAATCGAATAACACGTAAACAGTCTGCCAGCAATATTTTGAAGCAAAAGTAGAGCTGGATTGACTCAAGATATGTCACTCCATAATTGCAAACAAAGGCATGTATGGATAGAGCAAATACTCAAGTTTAAAACTCCCTTACTTATAATGCTCAAATAATGCATAGATCTCTCGGAAACAACATGAACACATGACATAAAAATAACAGCAGTCAGGGACTTAGTGAAATCACCAAGTCTCTGAAATCAGCAACATCAAGTGACCTAGTTTGCATGCTTGTGCTAGTCACCACAAGTATCACAAAAATACATGGCAAAATCTTCTGGATAGGTAACATGGCATATTACAAAACTCATGTAGGACTCAACTTCATAGGAGGTACACATCAATCATGGCAAAAATGACAAAAGTGCATGTTCAGATAAGATCCAGCCACTAACATCAACTAGCCCTCTTCTAACAGCATTTCGGGCATCAAGATGACTTCGAATGAATATGATGCAATGGAACAAAATGATGTAATCTTCGAGGCGAACAAATAGACATATTATACGCGCGAAACGGAGCTATGGATGCAAAGTTATGGCATGTCGAATATGTGATGATATTGCAAAATAATGAGGACTTAGAAATAAAACGAGGGGGGAAGTCAACCGACGCGCGGTTCGAGGAACGCCGGCGCGGGCGAACTCCGGCGAGCCCCTCACGGCGCGGGGAGGAGCGGGAGGCGGCCGGCGTCGGCGGGGAACGCCGGATCCGGTCCGGCCCGACCGGATCCGCGGCGTGCGGCGGCGGGCGCCGCGGCGGAGCGGGCGACGGCGCGGCGGCGGAGGCGAGCGACGGCGGGGCGGCGAGGCGGGCGACGGCGGCGGACTGCGCGGGGCGGAGGAGCGGGAGGCGGCCGTCGTGGCGGGGATGCGGCGCGGGCGCGGCCCGGTTGGCGGCGCGGGAGGGCCCGGCGCGGGCCTGCGCGGGCCGGCGGCGCGGGGTGGCGGCGCCTGCCACGTGGCAGCCCCGGGTTGGCCCGGGCGGCGGCGGCGACTCCGTCCGGCGGCGGCGGACACGTCCGCCCGCGCGGAGCGATGAAATTAGGGTTTCGGGGTGGATTTGCCCGTGATTTGAGGAGGGGGAGGCGTTTTTATAGATAGGAGGAGCTAGGAGGCTCCAAACGGAGTGCGGTTTTCGCCCACGCGATCGTGATCGAACGGCGGAGGACATGGGAGTGACTTAGATGGGTTATCGGGCTGTTTTGAAGGGGTTTTGGGCTGCAACACACACGAGGCCTTCACGGTTACCCGGATAACCGTTGGAGTACCAAACGAACTCCGATTGACCCGAAACTTGACAGGCGGTCTACCGGTGCTATACCGAGGCCACATGTCAAACCTCGGTCCATTCCGAGAATGTTTAATACCCGCTCACGAAAAAATGTGAAAGGGGACGCCGGGAGACATAGGAGCGCCGGATTGCAAAACGGACAACGGGAAAGATGCTCGGATTTAAGAGACGAACACGTATGCGAATGCGATGCACATGATGACATGATATGAAATGCATGACATGACCAAAATGCAAAACGGAGAGAACCCAACCACGGAGGGAATATCATAGCACATAGCCGGAAATGGCAAGAGTTGGATTACAAATATGGCAAGTTACATCTGGGGCGTTACAAAATGAGCTTCACGGGCACTTGCCCTCTTCACAGGCTCCGGGCCTTCTCCAAAAAAGCGTAATCTTCACAGGCGTTCGCCTTCTTCACAGGCTCTGGGCCTTTTTCAAAAAGGATAATCTTCACAAGCGTTCGCCTTCTTCACAGTCTCTGGGCCTTTTCCAAAAAGGATAATCTTCAAAGGCGTTCGCCTTCTTCACAGGCTCTGGGCCTTTTAGGGGTAAAACCTCCAGAGGTGCTGGATGTTCCACGCGTTCTGGATCGGCTCCCCCTCCTGAGTCTCCAAGCGCGCGGAGCCAGGCCTGGAAACATGAACAACCTTGAACGGGCCCTCCCACATGGGAGAGAGCTTGTGCAGCCCCTCCCTGGAGAGAACCCGCCTGAGCATGAGGTCTCCTACCTCGAGAGTCCTGGGCGGATGTTGCGGCAGTGATATCGTCGTAGCGCCTGTTGGTACCTCGCCGCTCGTAACGCGGCTTCTCGGCGGCGTTCCTCCCCCAGCACGAGGTCCATCCCTCGCATGGCATCCTGTTGTGCCTCGTCGAACGCCAGGACCCGCGCGGAGCGACGTCTGACCTCGTGAGGGAGGACTGCTTCGGCTCCGTAGAACAGGAAGAACAGGCTCTCTCTAGTTGGCTTGGTTGGGGTTGTGTGGATGGACCACAACACGGACTGGAGCTCATCGTACCAACCTCTACCGCAGGCCTCCAGCTTCTTCTTGAACGTCCTGGTCTTGAGGCCCCTCAGGACCTCTGCGTTGGCTCGTTCGGCCTGGCCGTTGCTTCGTGGGTGCGCCACCGAAGCGTAGCATATCTGCGTTCCAAGGTTAGCACAGTATGTTCTGAAAAGGTTACTGGTGAACTGCGAACCGTTGTCTGTGATGATGCGGTTCGGCACCCTGAACCGGCTCATGATGCCTCCGATGAACTTGACCGCAGAACCCGCGGGGATGGTGCGGACGGCCTCTACTTCTGCCCACTTGGTGAACTTGTCAGTGGCGACGTAGAGGTAGCGGTAGCCCCCTGGCGCCTGAGGGAACGAGCCCAGAATGTCCAGCCCCCAGACTGCGAATGGCCACGAAAGGGGGATAGTCTGCAGGCCTCCCGCCGGCTGATGGATCTGCTTGGCGTGAAATTGGCAGGCTTCACAAGCCTTCACTAGTTCGACAGCGTCATTGAGCGCGGTGGGCCAGTAGAACCCACTGCGGAATGCCTTGCCAATGAGGGTCCATGATGATGCATGATGCCCACAGTCCCCGCCGTGTATGTCCCCCAGTAGTTCCGTTCCTTGCTCCCTGGAGATGCAGCACAGCGATACGTCGTTTGGTCGCTTCTGGTAGAGTTCTCCATCCCTGATGCAGTATGTCGTGGCCTGCCGCGCCACACGCTCCGCTTCCTCCTCCTTCTCCAGCAGGGTCCCGTGTGTTAAATAACTCCGAAGTTCCGTGATCCAGCACTCCTCCTAGGGTTCCATTGTCAGGAGCAGGCGTGCTCCTGAGGCCGGGCCGCAGACCGGGGCTCCCGAGGCAGGTGGCGGCGACTCCGTCCGGCGGCGGCGGACACGTCCGCCCGCGCGGAGCGATGAAATTAGGGTTTCGGGGTGGATTTGCGCGTGATTTGAGGAGGGGGAGGCGTTTTTATAGATAGGAGGAGCTAGGAGGCTCCAAACGGAGTGCGGTTTTCGCCCACGCGATCGTGATCGAACGGCGGAGGACATGAGAGTGACTTAGATGGGTTATTGGGCTGTTTTGAAGGGGTTTTGGGCTGCAACACACACGAGGCCTTCACGGTTACCCGGATAACCGTTGGAGTACCAAACGAACTCCGATTGACCCGAAACTTGACAGGCGGTCTACCGGTGCTATACCGAGGCCACATGTCAAACCTCGGTCCATTCCGAGAATGTTTAATACCCGCTCACGAAAAAATGTGAAAGGGGACGCCGGGAGACATAGGAGCGCCGGATTGCAAAACGGACAACGGGAAAGATGCTCGGATTTAAGAGACGAACACGTATGCGAATGCGATGCACATGATGACATGATATGAAATGCATGACATGACCAAAATGCAAAACGGAGAGAACCCAACCACGGAGGGAATATCATAGCACATAGCCGGAAATGGCAAGAGTTGGATTACAAATATGGCAAGTTACATCTGGGGCGTTACAACACACCACCACTACGAGAGGATCTCGTCCCGAGATCTAGGACTGAAAGAACTCCGGATACTCGGAATGTATGTGGTCTTCACGCTCCCAGGTGGCCTCTCGGAATGATGTGACCATTTCACTTTGAGGAATTTGATTGACTTGTTGCGAGTCTTGCGCTCAGTTGTCTCAAGAATAGCAACTGGATGCTCATGATAAGACAAATCTTCTTGAAGATCAATCTCTTCGAAGTTGATGGTGCGCTCAGGCGTCTTGAAGCACTTGCGACGCTGTGACACGTGGAAGACATCGTGCACATTTGCAAAGTTGGAGGGGAGCTCAAGTTGATAGGCGAGATCGCCTCGTTTGCCGATGATCTTGAAGGGACCGACGTATCGCGGAGCAAGTTTCCCCTTGATACCGAAGCGACGAGTTCCTTTCATTGGAGAGACGTGGAGGTATACATGGTCTCCGATCTCGAATGCCACATCTCGGTGTTTGCTGTCGTAATAGCTCTTCTGGCGCGACTGCGCGGCTTTGAGGTTCTCACGAATCACCTTGCACATAGCCTCAGCCTCTGAGATCAAATCATTGCCGAGCAATTGACGTTCACCGGTTTCAGACCAGTCGAGAGGAGTACGGCACTTCCTGCCATAGAGGATCACGAATGGGGCTTTGCCCGAACTGGCTTGAAAACTGTTGTTGTAAGAGAATTCAGCATAAGGAAGACACTCCTCCCACTTCATGCCGAAAGAGATAACACAAGCTCTGAGCATATCTTCAAGAATTTGATTGACACGCTCAACTTGTCCACTAGTCTGAGGGTGGAACGCTGTGCTGAAGCGGATGTTGGTGCCCATGGCCGTCTGAAAAGAATCCCAAAATTTGGAGGTAAAGATGCTGCCACGGTCTGAAGAAATCAATTGCGGAATGCCGTGCAAAGAGACAATTCTGGAGGTGTAGAGCTCTGCCAGCTGCGCTGCTGTGATAGACTCTTTGATAGGAAGAAAATGAGCCACTTTGGTGAGCTTGTCGATGACGACGAAGATAGCATCATTTCCACGCTTAGACTTAGGAAAACCAGTCACGAAGTCCATTTCGATATGATCAAACTTCCATTCTGGAATAGCAAGAGGTTGGAGAAGACCAGCTGGTCGTTGGTGTTCTGCTTTCACCCTTCTGCGGACATCACACTCATTCACGAATTGAGCGATCTCACGCTTCATTCGAGTCCACCAATACGACTGCTTGAGGTCATGGTACATCTTCGAACTTCCAGGATGAATTGACAGAAGAGAATTGTGCGCTTCATTCATAATGACTTTACGAAGATCACCCTTTGGAACCACAATCCGGTCCTCGAAGAAAAGGGTATCTCTGTCATCAACTCGATAGCACTTGTATTTGGGGATGCTCTTTTCAATACCACGTTTCACCTTCTTCACCATGGTATCCAACAATTGTGCCTCACGAATCTGATCTTCCAAAGTAGGAGAGACAACGAGGTTGGCAAGAACACCTTGAGGAACAACTTGGAGATTCAACTTGCGGAAAGCTTCACAAAGATCCGGTTGAAAGGGCTTGAGGATTAAGCTGTTGCAGTAAGCCTTTCTGCTCAAAGCGTCTGCAATCACATTAGCCTTGCCTGGAGTATATTCAATACTCGGATTATACTCTTGAATCATTTCGACCCATCGAGTTGCCTGAGGTTGAGATGAGGCTGAGTGAAGATATACTTGAGACTCTTGTGATCGGTGAAAATGTCCACTTTCCTTCCCAACAGGAGATGTCTCCATGTTATTAGAGCGTGGACCACTGCTGCCAACTCAAGATCGTGAGTGGGGTAGTTCCTTTCATTGGGCTTCAACTGGCGAGAGGTATAGGCAACAACCTTATTCTCTTGCATTAAGACAGCACCGAGGCCCTGAAGAGAAGCATCACAGAATACTTCATAAGGCTTGGATTCGTCAGGAGGAGTCAGAACTGGAGCAGTGACAAGTTTCTCTTTGAGAGTGTTGAAAGCAACATCACACTCATGAGAGCAGACATATTTCACATGCTTCTGGAGGAGGTTGGAAAGAGGCTTTGCAATCTTGGAGAAATTCTCAACGAATCTTCTGCAATAGCTTGCAAGTCCAAGAAAACTGCGAAGCTGCTTGACATTCTGAGGAGGATTCCAATTCAAAACTGCAGACACCCTCTCTGGATTAACAGCGATGCCCTTGGCAGAGATGATATGGCCAAGATAAAGAACTTCATCAAGCCAGAATTCACATTTGGAGAACTTCGCATATAATTGATACTCTCTGAGCTTGTCGAGTACCAATCGCAAATGTTCGGCATGATCCTTCTTATTCTTGGAGAAGACCAAAATATCATCGAGATAGACCAAGACAAATTCGTTGATGTAGGGGTTGAAGATGAAATTCATCAAGCGAGTGAAATACGGAGGAGCATTGACAAGGCCGAAGGACATGACAATATATTCATAAGAACCAAAGCTTGTTCTGAATGCTGTCTTGGGAATATCTTCTTCACGAATGCGAATCTGATGATAACCCATACGAAGGTCAAGCTTGGAGAACACCTTAGCACCTTTGAGTTGCTCAAATAGCTCATTGATGTTAGGAAGTGGGTACTTGTTCTTGATAGTCTTCTTGTTCAATGGACGGTAATCGACGCAAAGTCGGTCCGTGCCATCCTTCTTCTTGACAAAAAGAACACCACAACCCCAAGGAGAAGAACTCGGTCTGATCAGACCCAGACGTTCCTGTTTATCGAGTTGAATCTTCAATTCCTTGAGCTCATCTGGTCCAAGCTTGTAAGGACGCTTGCAAACGGGTTCCGTGCCAGGTTCAAGATCAATAACGAATTCAACTGGCCTGCGGGGAGGCATACCCGGAAGCTCTTCTGGAAAAACATCTTGGTACTCACAAACAACTGGAATCTGAGAGATAGCCTCCAATTCATCATTCTCATTGAGAGAAAACAACCGAATGGTATCATCACGAGAAGCATAGATGATCACATCGTTAGAAGAGTGAGTCAATTTGATTTCCCTGGCAGCACACTCGAGCTGAGCCTTGTGCTTAGAAAGCCAGTCCATCCCGAGAATGAGATCAATATCAGAATCACCAAGAACAACTGGTTTAGACAAGAATTTGTAGTCGCCCATCTTGATAGAAACATCCGGGACACAAACATTAGATGTCATTTGCTTGCCCGGGGACACAATAGACAACGGTCTCGGCAAAACTTGAGTACCCAAATCATGCATAGCCACAAAAGGTCTTGAAATGAAAGAAAGCGATGCTCCAGTGTCAAATAAGACTTTAGCAGGAATATCATTAACAGGAAGATTACCCATGATCACTTCAGAAGACTCCTCTGCCTGAGCTGCATTCAACATGTTCACCTTGGCATGCTGGGAATTATGCTTGACCACTGCATTGCTGGAAGATTTCATAGGAGGAGGAGGCGGAAGGCGCCTTTGGTTGAAGCACTTGTTCGCATAGTGACCCTTTTGCTGACATTTGTTACAAGTCACCTCTGAGAGCGGACGATGGTAAGGAGCACTTGGCCTTGGAGCTTGGTTCTGAGACTTGTTTTGATAGCCAGGGTTGGGTGGGTGGGAAGATCCACGGCCACTTGAGTTCTTCTGTTGATAAGGCTGACGGAACGGAGGAGGAGGAGGCAACCAGAACTTCTGTTGCTTAGCTGCCACAAGTGAGGAAGAAGAAGACTGGACTGCGTCTCTGACTCTCTTCTTAGATGCCTCACACTTGAGCTGAGCAGCTTCTTGTTTCAGCGCCATGTTGTAGAATTCATCATACTTTAATGGCTCGAAAAGTACGAGAGCAAGCTGCAGATCTTCTCTGAGACCACGTCTGAATTGGTAGATCATACTCTTCTCATCAGGAATGTCTTGCCTTGCAAAACGAGAGAGTTTCTGGAACTGAGTGTTGTATTGGTAGACAGACATGGTGCCTTGCTTGAGATTGCGGAATTCCTCACGCTTACTCTCAACAACACTTTCTGAAATGTGGTGTGCTTTGAAGTCACGACGGAAATCATCCCAAGTAATGACACGACCTCCTCTGGAATCTTTGTATTGCTGGAACCACTCAGCAGCTTGATCTTTGAGTTGAAAAGAGGCAAACTTGACAAAGTCCTCAGGTCTCACATTGCTGCACTCGAAATGCTTGCTGATGTCCACGAGCCAATCATCGGCGTCTGTGGCCTCGACACAGTAGCTGAAGGTCTTTGGCTGATTAGCAAGGAACTGGTTCAGTGAAGCAAAGTGCGGCTGATTGTTGCCTTGGCCTTGATTCTCTTGATTAGCTTGCCCTTGGTTGCGATCTTGCTAGAGCTGAATCAGAATCTGAGCATTGGCATTTGTGGCAGTCATCAGGGCCTGCCAAGCTTCCGGAGGCGGAGGTGGAGGCGGAGGGTTAGCCTGATTCCCGTCATTGCGTTCCGGATTCTGACGCGTTGGTGGAGCCATCCTGAAGAGGGTGACATCCATTAGCATCTTGACAGAGATATATTGAAGTTGAATCAAAGGAACGAAATTGCAACATATAGGCTTCACAATTAACATTCGAACGAGAATGAACGAATGAATTCCAATGTAAATCATCACACTTCCAAAATTGAGAAGCCACTTAGAACATGGTAAGGAATAAAATCAACAAGGTACGGAAGTGAACAAATACTTGGTAAGGATTACCCAATCACAAACCAAATGTCTGCGGAAGAAATACTAAAGCTACAAGAATTCCCACTTATAAACTCCCGAAACTTTCCGGTTATGCAATCAGGTGTTGGGGATACAGGGGAAGCATAATATCTCACCCAAACTAGCAAATCCTACAACCAGCTGTATCCATCCTTCAACACATAACCAAGAAACCTTCGGAAATCGTCTACCTCAACCTTCGAAAACACATCCGTTATACAAGTCATGGCAATACTCCTGCACTCGCCACAGTACTGGGCTATCAGGGTTATCTCACCAACAACTGTACAAAAGAGATTTTCGATGTCGGCGTACTAAACTTAGGTATTCCAAAACCGCAACGATAAGATTATGACGACAACACCTCGGAGCTCAACTCCCCGGGACACTGCCACAACCCCTAAATGTCAGGAGGCAACCAAGACAATGTTGTCATCATAAAACCATCGGAAAGATTGTAATATACCCGCGTGATCCTAAATTTTTTTTTAGTGAAATTTGAGAAGAGAAGAGTCAAAACTCTACGTCAGGATGCCTTACCAGAAGGTCGAAGGGACTGGGGAGTAAAAAGAATTCCTAAACTCTCCGATATATAATTCCTAAAAGACTAAAAACATTTTTCTAGACACAACTCGGCCACTAAAGACGATCAAACAGTGGGGGCTCCTAAGGTCGGGGAAAGGCTCTGATTACCAACTTGTAACGCCCTCGATGCGGCTATATCTCCCACGTGTCGAGGCACGACTTAGAGGCATAACCGCATTGAAAGCAATGTCGCAAGTGAGGTAATCTTCACACAATCCATGTAATAAATAAAGGGGAAAGATACATAGTTGGCTTACAATCACCACTTCACACAAGTACATAAATAACATCCATCAAACAGATTACACTCAAGGTCCGACTATGGTACCAAAATGAAAGAAGACTACCCCAAATGCTAAACAGATCCCCGGATCACCCAACTGGGCTCCACTACTGATCATCTGGAAAAGAAACATAGTAACGGCCACGTTCCTCATCGAGCTCCCAAGTGAGCTCGGTCGCGTCATCTGCACTGACATCGTTGGTACCTGCAACTGTGGTGATAATATCTGTGAGTCACGGGGACTCAGCAATCTCACACCCGCGAGATCAAGACTATTTAAGCTTAAAGGTGGGAAAAAGGGGTTGTGAGGTGGAGCTGCAGCAAGCGACTAGCATATGGTGGCTACAACGCAAAAGAGAGCGAGAAGAGAAGGCAAAGCACGATCGTGAAGCTAGAAGTGATCAAGAAGTGATCCTGAAACAACCTACGTCAGACATAACTCCAACAACCGTGTTCACTTCCCGGACCCCGCCGAGAAGAGACCATCACGGTTACACACGCGGTTGATGTGTTTTAGTTAAGGTCAACTTCGGGTTTTCTACAACCGGACATCAACAAATTCCCATCTGCCTCATAACCGCGGGCACGGCTTTCGAAAGATAATACCCTGCAGGGGTGTCCCAACTGAGCCCATGATAAGCTCTCATGGTCAACGAAGGATATTCCTTCTATCGGGAAGACCCGATCAATCTCGGAATCCCGGACTACAAGACATTTCAACAGCAATAAAACAAGTCCAGCAAAGCCGCCCGATTGTGCCGACAAATCCTGATAGGAGCTGCACATATCTCGGTCTCAGGGCACATCCGGATGAGCAGTCCGTACAACTAAAACCAGCCCTCGAGTTGCCCCGAGGTGGCGCTGCAAAGGGCTCTAGTTTGGACCAGCAATCGAAGGAGAACTGGCCCGGGGGTTTAAAATAAAGATGACCCTTGAGTCTGCAGAACCCAAGGGAAAAAGGCTAGGTGGCGAATGGTAAAACCAATGTTGGGCCTTGCTGGAAAAGTCTTATTCAAAGCGAACTGTCAAGGGGGTCCCATAAATCACCCAACCGTGTAAGGAACGCAAACTCCGGGAACATAACACCGGTATGACGGAAACTAGGGTGGCAAGAGTGGAACAAAACACCAGGCATAAGGCCGAGCCTTCCACCCTTTACCAAGTATATAGATGCATTAATTAAATAAGAGGTATTGTGATATCCCAACAAGTAAACATGTTCCAAACAAGGAACAACAAGTCCATGTTCCAACAAGGAACAAACTTCATCTTCACCTGCAACTAACAACGCTATAAGAGGGGCTGAGCAAAGCAGTAACATAGCCAAACAACGGTTTGCTAGGACATGGATGGTTAGGGGCTGACATGGCAATATAGGAGGCATGATATAGAAAGTGGTAGGTATCGCAGCATAGGCATAGCAAAAGAGCGAGCAATCTAGCAAGCAAAGATAGAAGTGATTTCGAGGGTATGGTCATCTTGCCTGCAAGGTTCTCAGAGTTGTCGAAAGCTTGGTCCTCGTAAGCGTTCTCAACGGAATCCTCGGTCACGTACTCGTCTCCCGGCTCTACCCAAGACAAGAGAACAAGCAAAGGAACCAATATCAACCACGATGCAATGCGCAAGCAACATGATGCAAAACATGGCATGATATGCGAGAGGTGATATGCAATGCGTATGCATGCTCCGGAAGGACAAGGATGAACAGGGCATAATCTTGGCAAACCAAGCATGCCACTGGATAGATGAGGTGATTTCGGTTGAAATCGATATAAAGATCACCGGAATCGGATGCACGGTTTGCAAATGGCAAGCAATACAAGAATGACACGAAACTGCCATAAACAGCATGATGCTACTTAGCAAGCAACAAACAATTAAGCTACTGCACCCAAACATGGCAACAAAGCATATGACAGTAATCTAATCAAGATGCTCGACAAAAGATGAACACTGAGATACGGCTAATTCACATTATAACAGGTTCAAACAAGCATGGCAAAAGTGCAAACGATAACAAGTTCCCAGACTTAGTGAAATTATCAAAGTAGCAGAAACTAACATCAGGATGACATGTTCAGAGCAACGAAACGACATGCTACAGGTTCAGAACATAGCAAAGAAAGGCATGGAATGAATCTACTCAAGGCACTTGACAAAAGTCCCTTACTGACCATAAGCCAAAAAGGATCATAAAATAAGATTACACCCATCTCAAATAAGCAAGTTTCGTTACAGGTTTCAGACTTAGCAGAAAACTGGACATGGCAGACAACTGTTAACGACTAGGCATGTTCGTGAGCTCGATGCACTCACTACAGAGCATTGCATGATAAAATAAGCATACATACATCAAGAAGACATGGGAAAGATGCTCGGATTTAAGAGACGAACACGTATGCGAATGCGATGCACATGATGACATGATATGAAATGCATGACATGACCAAAATGCAAAACGGAGAGAACCCAACCACGGAGGGAATATCATAGCACATAGCCGGAAATGGCAAGAGTTGGATTACAAATATGGCAAGTTACATCTGGGGCGTTACAAAACGAGCTTCACGGGCACTTGCCCTCTTCACAGGCTCCGGGCCTTCTCCAAAAAAGCGTAATCTTCACAGGCGTTCGCCTTCTTCACAGGCTCTGGGCCTTTTTCAAAAAGGATAATCTTCACAAGCGTTCGCCTTCTTCACAGTCTCTGGGCCTTTTCCAAAAAGGATAATCTTCAAAGGCGTTCGCCTTCTTCACAGGCTCTGGGCCTTTTAGGGGTAAAACCTCCAGAGGTGCTGGATGTTCCACGCGTTCTGGATCGGCTCCCCCTCCTGAGTCTCCAAGCGCGCGGAGCCAGGCCTGGAAACATGAACAACCTTGAACGGGCCCTCCCACATGGGAGAGAGCTTGTGCAGCCCCTCCCTGGAGAGAACCCGCCTGAGCATGAGGTCTCCTACCTCGAGAGTCCTGGGCGGATGTTGCGGCAGTGATATCGTCGTAGCGCCTGTTGGTACCTCGCCGCTCGTAACGCGGCTTCTTGGCGGCGTTCCTCCCCCAGCACGAGGTCCATCCCTCGCATGGCATCCTGTTGTGCCTCGTCGAACGCCAGGACCCGCGCGGAGCGACGTCTGACCTCATGAGGGAGGACTGCTTCGGCTCCGTAGAACAGGAAGAACAGGCTCTCTCTAGTTGGCTTGGTTGGGGTTGTGTGGATGGACCACAACACGGACTGGAGCTCATCGTACCAACCTCTACCGCAGGCCTCCAGCTTCTTCTTGAACGTCCTGGTCTTGAGGCCCCTCAGGACCTCTGCGTTGGCTCGTTCGGCCTGGCCGTTGCTTCGTGGGTGCGCCACCGAAGCGTAGCATATCTGCGTTCCAAGGTTAGCACAGTATGTTCTGAAAAGGTTACTGGTGAACTGCGAACCGTTGTCTGTGATGATGCGGTTCGGCACCCTGAACCGGCTCATGATGCCTCCGATGAACTTGACCGCAGAACCCGCGGGGATGGTGCGGACGGCCTCTACTTCTGCCCACTTGGTGAACTTGTCAGTGGCGACGTAGAGGTAGCGGTAGCCCCCTGGCGCCTGAGGGAACGGGCCCAGAATGTCCAGCCCCCAGACTGCGAATGGCCACGAAAGGGGGATAGTCTGCAGGCCTCCCGCCGGCTGATGGATCTGCTTGGCGTGAAATTGGCAGGCTACACAAGCCTTCACTAGTTCGACAGCGTCATTGAGCGCGGTGGGCCAGTAGAACCCACTGCGGAATGCCTTGCCAATGAGGGTCCATGATGATGCATGATGCCCACAGTCCCCGCCGTGTATGTCCCCCAGTAGTTCCGTTCCTTGCTCCCTGGAGATGCAGCACAGCGATACGTCGTTTGGTCGCTTCTGGTAGAGTTCTCCATCCCTGATGCAGTATGTCGTGGCCTGCCGCGCCACACGCTCCGCTTCCTCCTCCTTCTCCAGCAGGGTCCCTTGTGTTAAATAACTCCGAAGTTCCGTGATCCAGCACTCCTCCTAGGGTTCCATTGTCAGGAGCAGGCGTGCTCCTGAGGCCGGGCCGCAGACCGGGGCTCCCGAGGCAGGTGGCTGGGGGAGTTCCTCCCGGGGCTGAGCAGTGTTTGATAATGACGGCTGGGCTGAGGGCTTGAAGAGCCGCTCTTCGAAGACGCCAGGTTCCCGAGGTAACCGCCGGGACGCCCGTCCGGCGATGTCATCGGCCTCCTGATTGGTGCCGCGGGGCACATGCTTCAACTCAACCCCCAGAACTGCTTCTCCGTTCTGCGGACCTCCGCTAGACAGGCTTCCATGTGCTCATCTTTTGGCTCATACACCTTGTTGGAGAAGTTGACAAGGAGCTGCGAATCGCCCTTGACGGTGAGGCGCTTCACCCCCAGGGCGGCTGCGGCCTTCAAGCCCGCTATTAGCCCGTTGTTGGAGACCTTTTCACCATGCTGGAAACAGAGCTGTACAGCGTAGTAGAGCTTGTCCTGAGTGGGTGATATCAGCACCGCACCAGCCCCAGCACCGTGCCTGGAGAATGCCCCATCGAAGTACATGAGCCAACCTTCCGGCGCCTCGCTCCCTGGGGAGAGGGACCGATCCTCGTCGTCCTTGAGGCCTGGTGCCTCCGTCCATTCTGCCACGGAATCCGCTAATGCTGCTCCCTTGATGACCCTGGTCATGCTGAACTCGAGCTGAAACGCCTGCAGTTCTATGTTCCATTCAGCGACCCTTCCGGCTGAGTTAGGGCTCCTGAGCACTCTTTCCAAGGGGTATGACGAGACGACCTTGATGGGGTGACCCTGGAAATAGTGATGCAGCTTACATGAGGCCACCAGTAGCGCGAGGAGGAGCTTCTGAGGCATGGGATACCATGCCCTCGCGTCCCGTAACACCGTGCTAACGAAGTATACTGGGTGTTCCACAAGGCTGAGTGCATCAGCGCTCGCGGCGCCCTCCGGAGGCAAGGGCGCCTCACGAGGCGACGAGGCCTCTAGAGGCAGACCATCCAGGTGAGTGGCCTCTCCTGCTTCCGGCGCACTCTTCTGTGGCTGATTTTCCTCAACCGCGGTTGTGGCTTCCGTGGGCCTTCCTTGTTCCTGTTTTGCCTTGTCTCAAGCTGCTACTGTGGTTCTGATTTGGCGCTCCTCCCTAACCGCCACCAGGGCTGCGCTGGCGGAGTAAGGAGTGGCGGCGAGGTAGAGCACCAGGGGCTCCTGAGGACGCGGAGCCACCATGACCGGGGGGCTGGTCAGGTATTTCTTGAGATCTTGAAATGCTTTGTCTGCCTCTTCGGTCCATTCAAAGGGCCCCTTTTTCTTCATTAGCTGGAAGAAAGGCAGCGCTCGCTCCCCCAGCCTGGAGATGAAGCGCCCCAGCGCGGTCACATGTCCGGTGAGCTTCTGCATTTCTCTGAGGGTCTTCGGCGGGCTCATGTCCTCGACCGCCTTGACCTTTTCCGGGTTAGCCTTGATGCCTCGATGGGACACGAGGAAACCCAAGAGCTTGCGTGAGGGGACTCCGAACACACACTTCTCTGGGTTGAGCCTCAGGTTCACTTCGTCGAGGCTCGTGAAGGTTTCCTCCAGGTCTTGTATCAGGGTCTTGGCCTCCCGAGACTTCACCACAATGTCGTCAACGTAAGCTTCGACATTCTTCCCAAGCTGTGGGCCCAAGGTGATGTGCATCAGCCGCTGAAAGGTTGCCCCTGTGTTACGCAGCCCAAATGGCATGCATGTATAGCAGTACACCCCGCAGGGGGTCAGGAAGGCGGTCTTCTCGACGTCTTCTACCACCATCTTGATCTGATGATACCCAGAGAAGGCATCCAGGAAGCATAGCAGGTCGCACTCTGCGGTGGAATCGACGATCTGGTCGATGCGGGGAAGCGGGAACGGATCTTGCGGGCATGCCTTGTTGAGGTTGGTGAAGTCGACACACATGCGCTCCTTCCCTCCCTTCTTGGGCACCACGACAGGGTTTGCCAACCAATCCGGGTATCGGACCTCGCGAATGACCCCAGCGGCTTCTAACTTGCGGGTTTCTTGGATGATGAAGGCCTGCTTTTCTGTGGACTGCCGCCTTGCCTTCTGCTTCACGGGGCACACGTTTGGGCACACGTTGAGGTGGTGCTCGATTACACTCCTAGGGATCCCCGCTAACTGATCAGGCTCCCAAGCGAATACCTTCTTGTTCGCGCGCAGGAACCTGATTAGGGCCTCCTCCTGCTCAGGCTCAAGGTTGGCGCCTATGGTGAAAGTGGCACTAGAGGTCCCGTCCTCGTCGACAGGTATCTGCTTGGTTTCCGCCTTGTCCTGGGTGAACAACTGCTTCTTCTTGGCGGGTGCAGCCCCCTTGGGCTCGGGGGTCCCTGAGTCGGCGGGCTGTGCCGATGCCGCCGTCCTGAAGGCGATCTCGAGCATCCGCAGCGCGTCCCCGGCGTCCCCGTGCACGGTGAGGACGTCGCTGCTCCCGGGCATCTTCATAAGGTTGTACGCCGGGTGCGTGGCGGCCATGAGCTTAGCCAGCGCTGGGTACCCGAGGATGGCGTTGTAGGGGAGGCCGATGGGGGCGATGTCGAAGTCGACCATCTCCGTGCGGAAATTGTCGTAGGTGCCGAAGGTTACTGGGAGCCGGATCTGTCCCAGGGAGCTGGATGACCCGCCCCCAAAGCCTGAGAAGGGCCGGCTGGGTTGCAGCCATTCCAGAGGTATGCGTAGGAGATTGAAGGCCTCAACCGAAAGCACGCTGAGGCCCGCGCCACCATCGATGAGGGTTCTGGTGACGGCCACCTGGCAGATGGTGGGGGTGCACAAGATGGGGAGCGCGCCCGAGCTAGCCGAGTTGGAGGGGTGGTCCTCCGAGCTGTAGGTCAGGCTGGTCATGGGCGCCGCCCGGTCCGGGGGAGCCCCCTGCCGCGCGGAAGCGATGCTGAACTGGCGGACAAACGGCTTGACATGGCGACTTGTGGGCGGCGCCGGCGAGCCGCCCAAGAGGGCCGCGATGACCGGGAGCGTTGGTGTAGCGGCGCAGCCGTCTTGCCGCACTGACAGATGCTGAGACGACGCTTGCTGCTTGTTCCCCGTCGGGCCGGTGGCGGCGTTGACAGTGGGCGACGGCGAACGACGAGGACGCCCGCCGATGGGAGCCGTCTGGGTGACACGGGAAGCGATGGCGGCCCGGTGCTCGGCGCGGGCCCGGCGGCGTCGGACATGGACGCGATGGTCGGGGGAGAGCAGAGCGGTGGAATACAAATTCCAACACACCCCTACCTGGCGCGCCAAATGTCGGATTTCGGGTTCCGGCAGACCCTTAAGGTTCGAACTCTGGGGTGCGCGCGGAGATTACGCCCTCTACCTCTCCGTCTCGCAAAGATCTAAATTACTGAAAGAACAACACAAGAGACACAGGGTTTATACTACTTCGGGCCACCATTGTGGTGTAATACCCTACTCTAGTTTGTGGTGGGTGGATTGCCTCTTGGGCTGATGATGATGAATAGTACAAGGAAGAACAGCCTCGCGAGGGCCTGTTCTTGGCCGGGAGGATGAACTGCTAGGAGGAGTTCAACCGCCCTTCTTTCTCTCTGTCTCTCTCTGGATTCTAGCTCGCTGGGTGCCGAATCCTCTCTACCCTGGGGGTGGCTAGTCCTATTTATAGGCAAGGGCCCTGGGCCTCTTCCCAAATATTGAGCGGGAAGGGCGCCAACAGTTGGCCATTTTGAAGGGGAACATCTGGTACACTTATCCTGACTAAAGTCGGTCCTCGCCTGCCAAAGGCTCTGTGGTGACGCCGTCCTGGGCTCGATGGTGACCTCCTTCCCGCTGTTGGACTGGTCTTGGTCTCGTTGCACCGAAATGGATGCCTTTGCTTGGTCCTCTTGCCTGCGCTTGCCCCTTTGCACCAAACAGGAAAGGAGGACACTGCGCGGGCTGGCGCCCGCCTGGCGCCCTTGGTCGTCATGGCTTAAGTCATGGGAACCTCGTGAGGTACCCCGCCTTGATCTCTCCACCTTCTCGTGAGCCAGCCTGATGAGGCCGCGCCTGAGGAAGCTCTGCGTCGTCCGCCCTGCGAGGCTTGGCCCCTCGCGAGGGTCATGGGTCTTGTGTTGACGAAGATGGGCCGTGCTGGGCCTCCTTTGAGCCACGCCGCAGGCCGCAGGCAGGCAAGTCTGGGGACCCCCGTTCCCAGAACGCCGACACTCGTGCCCCGCACTACTGCTAAGCCACCCTTATCCTCTCCCTGTTGCACGTTTCTCACTCTCTTTCCCTCTCTCACCGTAGCGGTCGCTCCTCCTCCCGTCGTCGTCGACGTCCCTGCCATCCCCAGCCTCGGTAAGCCTCCTCCTCCTCTTTGCTCCCTCCTCCTCCCGCCGCCCCTTTATCCCTAATAGTGTTTGTTGCTTATGATCTCAAATGATTCCTAGTAGATGTATCCAAAAATTCAAGATAAATGAGCAAATTATTATGAATGCAATGGACAACATTCTTTCGTATGTCACATATCAAAAAATAACTCTAGATGTTAATTGGTAATAGCTTTGAAGAGTTTTAGAAAATGATCTTTGAAGAGGAAGAAAGGAGTTTGGTATTTAGTTTTGGACAGCTATGGAATTTTCAGTAAATGAATTCTTCCTAAATAATGAAAACGAGCTTTAGGCAGTGCCAAAGTTGTCAATTAAAGGATCTTTAGGTAGCTTTCGTAACAAATGCCAAACCATTTTTAGTAAATGAACTCTGCTCATTTTCAATAATATCTTTGAAGAATTTCAGAACTAAGTTTCTCATTGAACCAAGTTTCTCACTGAAAACATATTAGTTGATCAACCTTTGGCTAAATGCACTACTTGGAGGCCGCCGACGACCAGGAGTAGTTAGGAGGCTCCCAGGCATGAGGCCTTGCCTTTTCGATCGTTGTTGCTTTTGTGCTAGCCTTCTTAAGGCAAACTTGTCTAACTCATGTCTGTACTCAGATATTATTGCTTCCGCTGACTCTTGTATATTCGAGCTTATGTCTTCGAGCCCTCGAGGCCCCTGGCTTGTAATATAAAGCTTGTATTATTTTAATTTGTGTCTAGAGTTGTGTTGTGATATCTTCCCGTGAGTCCTTGATCTTGATCGTACACGTTTGCGTGTATGACTAGTGTACGATTGAATCGAGGGCGTCACAACCTTCGTGAGATCCGTTAGTGTAAGAAAGCAAATCACTACTATTAGTACTGTACCAAACCAATTCATATTTTGTTTTTGCATTATATCTACTGTATTCCAACTTTCCTATGGCAAAAACTCATCAAAGAAAACCATAGAGCCATCAAAATAAGCACACAACGCATAGAAAACAGAATCTGTCAAAACTGAACAGTCTGCAGCAATCTGACTATTTCGAAAACTTATGGAACTCCAAAAATTCTGAAAAATTAGGAAGATTTGAGCAATTTGTATATTAATATACTGCAATTGGAATTGGTATTTTATCACGCTCTGATAAAAAATCAGAATTGTTTTCGTGAGCGCAAAAGTTTCTGTTTTTCAGCAAGATCAAACAACTATCACCCAAGAAGATCCTAAAGGCTTTACTTGGCACTAACACTAATTAAAACACAAAAAACACAATCATAAAAGTAGCATAATTGTGCTAAAACTCAAGAACAGAAAGCAAAACGCAAAAATAAATTTTATTCATTGGGTTGCCTCCCAACAAGCGCTATAGTTTTACCCCCTTAGCTAGGCATAAAGCAAGGATCTAAGTTTTGTCATCTTTGGTTCGAGATCCATAAGATGCCCTCATGATTGATTCATATGGTGGCCTAATTCTTGTTCTAGGAAAGTGTTCCATACCCTTCCTCAAGGGAAATTGGAACTTAATATTGCCTTCTTTCATATCAATCACGACACCGATAGTGCGTAAAAACGGTCTACCAAGAATAACTGGACAAGACGGATTGCGCTTAATATCAAGAACAATAAAATATATGGGCACATAATTCCTATTTGCAAGAATAAGAACACCATTAATTTTTTCCATAGGCTTTTTAATAGTAGAATCCGCCAAGTGCAAGTTTAAAGAACAATCTTCAAGATCGGTAAAACCAAGCACATCACGTAAAGATTTCGGAATTGTAGAAACACTAGCACCCAAATCAAACAAAGCAAAACATTTATAATTTTTAATCTTGACTTTGATAGTAGGTTCCGACTCATCATGCAATTTTCTAGGAATTGAAACTTCTAATTCCAATTTTTCTTCAAGAGCTTTCATCATAGCATCAACAATATGTTTAGTAAAAGCTTTATTTTGTCCATAAGCATAGGGTGAATTTATCATGGATTGCAAAAAATAAATACAATCAATCAAAGAGCAACTATCATAATTAAAGTCTTTGTAATCCAAAAGAGTGGGCACATCACTAGTTAAAGTTTTGACCTCTTCAAACCCACTTTCATCAATTTTCTCAACAAGATTTTCACCCTACGAAATATTGGCACGCCTTCTACCTAAAGTTGACTCTTCTACATTCCCTTGTTTCATAAATATTAACTTTACTAAACAAGGAGTCAATAGAAGGAACACCAATCATTTTAAGATCTTCATCACTTTTATCCTCTAATGAGATTGGTTTGGCGGCCATTTGATTTACTAGAGTAGCTTGTGCATCGGATATTTTTCCTAGCAAACTTTCAGCAAAAGCATACTTAGATTGAAGATTGCAAACTTCTCTACTAATATCATCAAGTTGTTTTGTGATAGCATCCAGCACAACGGAGTGCTCCATAAGTTATTCAGTAAAATACTTATTGTGCTCAAATTGTGTAGTCATATATTCCTTAGTACTTTTCTCAATTTCAAGCAAAATATATGGGTAAGGACATCATAATATTTTCTTTGAGGCATCATGACTATGCAAACAAGAAAGCACACAAAAACATATCTGGCAAGAAAACGGCGAACGGAAAAGAGAGGCGAATAAAACGGCAAATTTTTGTGAAGTGGGGGAGAGGAAAACAAGAGACAAATGGCAAATAATGTAAATTGCAAGGAGATGAGATTTGTGATTAGGAACCTGGTATACGTTGAAGATCCTCCCTGGCAACGGTGCCAGAAATTCCCTTTGATGTCGCTTGAAGCTACGTCGGTATTTCCCCAAAGAGGAAGGGATGATGCAGCACAACGGCGGTAGGTATTTCCCTCATATATGAAACCAAGGTTATCGAACCAGTAGGAAAACTAAGCAACACAACGTAAATAGCCCCTGCACACAGATAACAAATCCTCGCAACCCGACATGTTAAAGGGGTTGTCAATACCTTTCGGGGTACGACGCCTGAAGATAGGCAAACGGACATGAGATAATTTTGTAGTAAATTGATAAATCGAGCGTCAAATAAAGTAAATAGGGAAAAATTCAGCAAGGTATTATTAGTTTAATAGATCTGAAAATAAAAGCAAAGGAAAATAGACCGCAAAGGCAAATAATATGAGAAAGAGACCTGGGGGCCGTAGGTTTCACTAGTGGCTTCTCTCGAGAAAAATAGCAAACGGTGGGTGAAAAATTACTGTTGGAAATTGATAGAACTTCAAATACTCATGACGATATCCAGGAAATGATCATTATATAGGCATCACATCCAAGATTACTCGATCGACTCCTGCTTGCATCTACTACTATTACTCTAGACATCGACCGCTATCCAGCATGCATCTAGTGTATTAAGTTGATGGAAAAATGGAGTAATGCAATAAGAACGATGACATGATGTAGACAAGATCTATTTATGTAGAGATAGACCCCATCGTTTTATCCTTCGTAGCAACAATATATACGCGTCGGTTCCCTTTCTGTCACTGGGATCAAGCACCATAAGATCGAACCCACTACAAAGCATCTCTTCCCATTGCAAGATAAATGGATCAAGTTTGCCAAAAAAAAACCAAATATCGGAGAAGAAATACGAGGCTATAAGAGATCATGCATAAAAGAGATCAAAGAAACTCAAATACTTTCATGGATATAAAAAGATAGATCTGATCATAAACTCAAAGTTCATCGATCCCAACAAACACACCGCAAAAGAGTTACATCATATGGATCTCCAAGAGACCATTGTATTGAGAATTCAGAGAGAGAGAGAGAGAGAGAGAGAGAGAGAGAGAGAGAGAGAGAGAGAGATAGAGATAGAGATAGAGAGAGAGAGAGAGCCATCTAGCTACTAACTACGGACCCGAAGGTCTACAAAGAACTACTCACGCATCATCGGAGAGGCACCAATGGAGGTGGTGAACCCCATCCGATATGGTGTCTAGATTGGATCTGGTGGTTCTGGACTCTGTGGTGGCTGGATGAATATTTCGTCGACTCCCCTAGGGTTCTGGAAATATTGGGGTATTTATAGAGCAAAGAGGCGGTCCGGGGGGCACCCGAGGTGGGCAGAACCCACCAGGGCGCGCTTGGGCCTCCTGGGATGCCCTGGTGGGTTGTGCCTCCCTTGAGGCTCCCCTGAGGCGCAGTCAGGGCCCGTTGTGTTCCTTCTGGCCCATAAAAATTCCCCGTAAAGTTTCGGGACATTTGAACTCCGTCTGATATTGATTTTCTGCGATGTAAAAATCATGGAAAAAACAGCAACTAGCACTTGGCACTATGTCAATAGGTTAGTACCAAAAAATGATATAAGATGATTATAAAACATCCAAGATTGATAATATAACAGCATGGAACAATCAAAAATTGTAGATACATTGGAGATGTATCAGTCCACCATACCTGCCTATATGCGGTATTACCCTGTCGTCCTAAGTAAATTTGCATGTGCCACCTGTAAAAACTTTTAAATAAATATCCTTTTTGTGTGTCTGGATCATTCAGGGAACGACAGGAGGTGGTCAGTATCTTCCATGCTAAGCGGGTTATTTTCAGGTCAAGTGTTTATTCACTCGCCATCGCACGATAAAAGGGCGGTAATAGGAATGCCCAGTCCCAAACTGCAAACTGAAAAAGAGTTAATCTCTTAAATAATCAAACAAAAACTCCCAATGGAGTCAAAACCTTTACTTTTATCGCTTGGGAACCGCCACTAGCGTGCTTAGCATGGAAGATATTGATAACTGATAGTAGTGATGTAAATGAGATGGGTGCATGTCTCAAAATATCATTTACCTTTGTTTTAAAATTTGAGCTCTGGTACCTCTGCAAATCACTGCTTCCCTCTGCGAAGGGACTATCTATTAACTTTTATGTTTTGTCATCACCTTCTAAAACAAGCGCTAGAACCTGAGAGCACAACTGTCATGACTTATGCATTGTGTGTAGCTAATGTTGGGTGCATCATGACTGGATCTTTTCTACCATGAATTACAATGTTTAGTCGCTGCTTGAACTTTGGAGGTGCTCTGCATTTATGTTTTGCGGTCTCAGAAAAGGCTAGCGAGATACCACTATTGTCATATTATTTCATGGTTGTTTTGACAACGTGTTGCCGTTTGAGATACCTTATTATTGCTCGCTAGCTGATTATGTCATTGATATGAGTCATTATAATCTTTAAGAGTTATTTTTGACATGGTTAGTTATAATGTTGGCTGAAAACCTGGGTGTTGTTTAAGCTTATTTATGCAAACAAGAGCAAAAGAGTTCATAAAAGTTTTTCTTTTTCACTTTCAGTTTATCAACTGAATTGCTTGAGGACAAGCAAAGGTTTAAGCTTGGGGGAGTTGATGCGTCTCTAATGTATCTACTTTTCCTAAGACTTTTCCTCTTGTTTTGGACTCTAATTTGCATGATTTGAATGAAGCTAACCCCGGGCTGACACTGTTTTCAGCAGAACTAAAATGGTGTTGTTTTTGTGCAAAAATAAAAGTTCTCAGAATGGAACAAAACTTTGCGAGGATTTTTATACTATAAATAAGAATTTCTGGAGCCAAGATCCATCAGAGAGGGGCACCTGGGTGGACACAACCCACCAGGGCGTGCCCCCCTCTCCTGGCGCGCCCAGGTGGGTTGTCCCCACCTAGTGGCCCAGCAGACCTTGAAACCAACGCTATAAAATCCTATTTTTCCAAAAAAAATCAGGAAGAAAGAATTATCGCGCTCCATGAGACGAAGCCGCCGTCACCTCCTGTTCTTCATCGGGAGGCCAGAACTGGAGTCCGTTTGGGGCTCCGGAGAGGGGGATCTTCATTCTTCATCATCACCAACCCTTCTCCATCACCAATTCCATGATGCTCCCCACCTGGAGTGAGTAGTTCTTTCGTAGGCTCGTTGGTCGGTGAGGAGTTGGATGAGATTCATCATGTAATCGAGTTAGTTTTGTTAGGGATTGATCCCTAGTATCCACTATGTTCTTAGATTGATGTTGCTATGACTTTGCTATGCTTAACGCTTTTCACTTTGGGCCCGGGTGCCATGAACTGATATCTGAACCGTTTATGTTATCACAATTATATCCATGTTTTAGATCCAATCTTGCAAGTTATAGTCACCTACTACGTGTTATGATCCGGAAACCCCGGAGTGACAATAGTCGGGACCACTCCCGGTGATGACCGTAGTTTGAGGAGTTCATGTATTCACTATGTGTTAATGCTTTATTCCGGTTCTCTATTAAAAGGAGGCCTTAATATCCCTCAGTTTCAAAAGATGTCATGCAAGTTCTTTCCATAAGCATGTATGACTATTTACGGAATACATGCCTACATTATATTGACGAACTGGAGCTAGTGCCGTATCACCCTAGGTTATAACTTTCTCATGATGTATATCATCCGACAAGTCACCGATCCAATGCCTATGAATTTATCTTATATCGTTCTTGCTAAGTTACTACTGCTATAATCACTGTTACACTTGCTACAAAATTACTGTTACCATTGTTACCGTTACCGTTACTGCTTCTACTATTATCAAAACTATCATACTACTTTGCTACTGATCACTTTGCTGCAGATAATTAATCTCCAGGTGTGGTTGAATTGACAACTCAGCTATAATACCTTCAAATATTCTTTGGCTCCCCTTGTGTCGAATCCATAAATTTGGGTTGAATACTCTACCCTCCAAAACTGTTGCGATCCCCTATACTTGTGGGTTATCACATAGGTGCTAGTGTAAGTGTTATTCCTTACACCTTATATCAAGAAATTATGAATGACATAACACCCACAGAGATAGAAGACATAGATGTTACTATTAAACTTGCTAATAGGGACACTATATCACCAATTGGGATTGTTAGAGATGTTGAAGTCTTATGTGGGAAAATAAAATACCCTACTGATTTTCTTGTTCTTGGTTCCCCACAAGATGACTTTTGTCCCATTATCTTTGGTAGACCTTTCTTGAACACCGTTAATGCTAGAATAGACTGTGAGAAACAAACTGCCGGTGTTTGTTTTGGTGATGAGTCTCATGAGTTTAATTTTTCCAAGTTAAGTAGAAAGCTTCACGAAAAAGATTTGCCTAGTAAAGATGAATTAATTGGTCTTTCTTCTATTGTTGTGCCTCCTACTGATCCACTAGAACAATATTTGCTAGATCATGAAAATGATTTACATATGGATGGAAGAAATGAAATAGATAAGATTTTCTTTGAACAACGTCCTCTGCTTAAACACAATTTTCCTACTGAAACTCTTGGAGGTCCTCCTCCACCTAAAGGTGAACTTGTGTTTGAATTAAAACAATTGCCAGATACTTTGAAATATGCTTATCTTGATGAAAAGAAGATATATCCTGTTATTATTAGTGCTAACCTTTCAGAACATGAATCAGAAAGATTATTGAAAGTTCTAAGGAAGCACCGAGCTGCTATTGGATATACTCTTGATGATTTAAAGGGCATTAGTCCCACTCTATGTCAGCACAAAATTAATATGGAACCGGATGTTAAACCCGTTGTTGATCACCAACGTCAGTTAAATCCGAAGATGAAAGAAGTGGTAAGTGCGGAAATATTAAAACTTCTGGAAGCAGGTATAATCTATCCCATAGCTGATAGTAGATGGGTAAGTCTTGTTCATTGTGTCCCTAAGAAAGGAGGTATTATTGTTGCTCCTAATGATAAGAATGAACTTATTCCACAAAGAATTGTTACATGCTATCGAAAGGTAATTGATTTTACAAAATCAAACAAAGCAACTAGGAAAGATCATTACCCTCTGCCTTTTATTGATCAAATGCTAGAAAGATTATCTAAGAACACACATTTTTTGCTTCCTTGATGGATATTCTGGTTTTCCACAAATACCTGTTTCTCAACCTGATCAAGAAAAGACCACTTCTACTTGTCCCTTTGGAAATTATGATTATAGACGTATGACTTTTGGTTTATGCAATGCACCTGCTACCTTTCAAAGATGTATGACTACTATATTCTCTGACTTTTGTGAAAATATTGTTGAGGTTTTCATGGATGGCTTCTCTGTTTATGGGAAGTCTTTTGATGATTATTTAAGCAATCTTGATCGAGTTTTGTAGAGATGCGAGCAAACAAATCTTGTCTTGAATTGGGAGAAGTGCCAATTTATGGTTAATGAAGGTATTGTCTTGGGTCATAATATTTCTGAAAGAGGTATTGAAGTGGACAAAGCTGAGGTTGATGTAATTGAGAAAATGCCATGTCCTAAAGATATCAAAGGTATTCGTAGTTTCCTAGGTCATGTTGGTTTCTATAGGAGATTTATCAAAGACTTTTCTAAAATATCTAGGCCTCTTACGAATATTTTGCAAAATTATATTCCTTTTGTTTTTATGATGGTTTTTTAGAAGCCTTTGAAACACTCAAGAAAGCCTTAATTTCTGCACCTATTGTTCAACCACCTGATTGGAACTTGCCTTTTGAAATTACGTGTGATGCTAGTGATTATGTTGTTGGTGCTGTTCTAGGACAAAGAGTTGATAAGAAACTGAATCTTATTCATTATGCGAGTAAAACTCTAGACAATGCTCAAAGAAACTATGCTACTACTTAAAAAGAATTCTTAGCAGTGGTGTTTGATTGTGATAAATTTATACCTTATATTGTTGATTCAAAAGTAATTGTTCACACCGATCATGCTGCTATTAAATATCTTATAGAAAAGAAAGATGCTAAACCTAGACTTATTCGATGAGTTCTTTTGCTACAAGAATTCAATTTACATATCACTGACAGAAAAGGAGCTGAGAACCCCGTAGCTGATAACTTGTCTAGGCTTGAAAATGTGCATGATGATCCACTACCTATTGATGATAGTTTTCCTGATGAACAGTTAGCTGCAATAAATGTTGCTCATAACACTCCTTGGTATGCTGGCTATGCTAATTACATTGTTGCTAAATATTTACCACATAGATTTACATATCAACAAAAGAAAAAATTCTTCTATGAATTAAGACACTACTTTTGGGATGACCCACATCTTTATAAAGAAGGAGTAGATGGTATTATTAGACGTTGTGTACCTGAGCATGAACAGGGACAAATCCTATGGAAATGTCACTCCGAAGCTTATGGAGGGCATCATGCTAGAGATAGAACTGCTCACAAGGTATTGCAATCTAGATTTTATTGGCCTACTCTTTTCAAGGATGCCCGTAAGTTCGTTTTATCTCGTGATGAAGGCCAAAGAATAGGTAATATCGGTAAGCGTCAAGAAAGGCCTATGAATTATTCACTTGCTGTTGAACCATTTGATGTTTGGGGATTTGAAAGTGCAACTAATCTGTGGGTGGTTTTGGTAATTCATAACAACATATAGCTCATTGAACAAATATTCTTTCAAAGATAATCATTTCAAAAAGTTCAATGATTGGCATGGCATGGACTAGAGATGTGGACCCCTCAAAATGCTAAGGACACATGATGTGGACGTGGTATCTACGGATATGACCAAAAAACGCAGAATTATGGTCGAAACAATATATATTTTAAAGGTGAATTCTAGTAGTAATTATAAAATAACATTATTTTTTTTACTACAGACAAAATTATTACTACATCTGAATTTATTTCATGCAGGATTATCGGAGATTTATTCAAACCACGTGTCAAGATACGCTTGCTTGTGCATATACAAATACATGCTTGTGTGTTTGCACATCCGTATGATACGGCTGACTTGGTGCAACCATGCAATCCAATGGTGCAACATGCATGCAAAGAGGAGGAGGGCCATAGCCATATGTGATGCATATCACACGATGCATGCATGCAATTCAGCCCACACGCACATGGGCGCTTGAGTAGGCCACGTACAACACCGGCCACGTGAGTGCCCCAGCTACGTCCATGCAATGCATGACTGGTCCATCAAACGACAAATCAACGCGACAGCTCCCCTTCATACTACTATAAATAATTAGCCTCCATCTAGGATTAGACTCGGGTTCTATTGTATTGTCTAGCCATTGCTACAATTTCGCACCTAAGAGACGTGTCAGTCGTATCATACGGATGTGCAAACACACAAGCATGTATTTGTAATTTACGAATATTTTGTGTGTTTGCAATTTACCTTTGTTCTTGCCGGTTCTTCGGTTGCTTGTAGGAACTCGAACCTTGTTGTTCAGGTTGATCATGCCCACAACAAGGTCAATAACCATCGGAGATTGGTTTAGCGATTGTCGAGGCGTATTATCGGGTACGATATAGCCGGATCGTCAAGGTAAAAATCCACCAAATCGATAATTATCCCCACTCTTATCGAAAGATCGGGTCGCCGTCACATCAAGTGGTATCAGTTTTCGGGTTCATCGGTAAGAGATTTATAGTTTTATTAGATTAGTTTCTTTTTTGTCCTCTAACCCATGAAAAAGCCAAGAAAATAGATTAGTTCATCCATTACACCTACCTTTTTTTAGCCTTTAGCAATTTTTGCATCTAGTATTTGTGTAGTTCAATTTTTGGTTGCATACATCCTAGAATTAGTGCTGGTTTAGATTAGTGTAGGATAGGAAGTATGTCTAGAGGGGGAGGGGGTGATTAGACTACTTGACCAAATAAAAATCTAGCCCTTTCCCAATTTTAGTTCTTGGTAGATTTTAGCTATCTTTGCACAAGTCAAGCAATCTTCATACAATTTAAGAAAGCATGCAAAAGAGTATATGAGCAGCGGAAAGTAAAGCATGCAACTTGCAAGAATGTAAAGGGAAGGGTTTGGAGGATTCAAACGCAATTGGAGACACATATGTTTTTGGCGTGGTTCCGATAGGTGGTGCTATCGTACATCCACGTTGATGGAGACTTCAACCCACGGAGGGTAACGGTTGCGCGAGTCCACGGAGGGCTCCACCCATGAAGGGTCCACGAAGAAGCAACCTTGTCTATTCCATCACGGCCGTTGCCCACGAAGGACTTGCCTCACTAGCGGTAGATCTTCACGAAGTAGGCGATCTCCTTGCCCTTACAAACTCCTTGGTTCAACTCCACAATCTTGTCGGAGGCTCCCAAGTGACACCTAGCCAATCTAGGAGACACCACTCTCCAAGAAGTAACAAATGGTGTGTTGATGATGAACTCCTTGCTCTTGTGCTTCAAATGATAGTCTCCCCAACACTCAACTCTCTCTCACAGGATTTGGATTTGGTGGAAAGAAGATTTGAGTGGAAAGCAACTTGGGGAAGGCTAGAGATCAAGATTCATATGGTTGGAATGGAATATCTTGACCTGAAACACAAGTGTAGGTGGTTCTCTGTCAGAACATGTGTATTGGAAGTGTAGATGTGTTCTGATGGCTTTCTCCACGAGTGAAGAATGGGTGGATGGGTATATATAGCCTCCACACAAAATCTAACCGTTACACACAATCTGCCAAACTCGGTGGGACCGAATGGTTAAACTCGGTCGGACCGATTTAGCAAACCTAGTGACTGTTAGGATTTTCGATGGGACTGAGATGCAACTCAGTAGGACCGATATGGTTAGGGTTAGGGCATAACATAATCTCGGTGTGACCGATTACACAAACTCGGTGGGACCGATTTTGGTAATATGCTAACCAGAGAGTTGGTCACGTAAACTCGGTGAGACCGGTTCGCACTTTTCGGTGAGACCGAAATGTTACGAAAGGGAAACAAAGAGTTTAAATTGCAATATCGGTGGGACCGATCGCTCACTTCGGTTAGACCAAAACGTTACAAAGGGAAACAGAGAAATTGCAATCCCATCTCGGTGAGACCGAGATCCCTATCGGTGAAACCGAATTGCTAGGGTTTGTGGCAGTGGCTATGACATGTGAAACTCGGTGGCGCCGGATAGAAAGAATTGGTGGGGCCGAGTTTGACTTTTGGTTTAGGTCATATGTGGATGTGGGAAGATAGTTGAGGGTTTTGGAGCATATCACTAAGCACATGAAGCAAGAGGCTCATTAAACAACTCCTCATCCCTCCTTGATAGTATTGGCTTTTCCTATAGACTCAATGTGATCTTGGATCACTAAAATATAAAATGTAGAGTCTTGATCTTGAAGCTTGAGCCAATCTTTTGTCCTTATAATTTTGAGGGATCCACTTTCCTCATCCATGCCATGCCATTCATTGAGCTTTTCCTGAAATATTAATCTTGGAATAATGTTAGCTCAATGAGCTATATGTTGTTAGGAATTACCAAAACCACCCAGGGATAGTTGCACTTTCAATCTCCCCCTTTTTGGTAATTGATGACAACATATAGATCAAAGCTTCGACAAATGATAATAATAGTGAAAGATATCGTCGCTTTGAGAAGTATGTGATAAGCAAGGGATCCCCCTAAATTTGTGCATATTTTAAGATTTGCTTTGGACTTCAAATGCACAATGAGTTAGGATCATGGGTTACTCTTCCATGTCACATACATCTTGGTGGAGCGCTCAAAATGATAAGAATTAAATACATGCACTCATCACCAAGCAAAGTGAAAGATCAAAATAAGGATAAACTGATAGTAACATCGAACAAGCATTAAGTGTAGCTTATGATCAAACACATGATCATCAATGTCTCACAGATAAAAGCATAGTATCTCAAGCACTCAAAAGCAAATAAAGTTCAACCAAGAAGACAAGAGAGAACAAATGCAAACTCTCTCTCTCTCTCGAAGCCTATGATCTATACATTTTTCTCCCCCTTTGGCAACAAGTTACCAAAAAGTTCATAGAAAATGCATAGCACTAAAATGACTCTCAGTCTTGGTCTTCAGGTGGTGGAGTCCGGATGACGCCAAGGACGAAGGCTTCAGTTGAAGTAGATGGAGCTGCTGGGGTAGGTGCTGGAGGTGGTGGTGCTGAGGCTGTAGCTGGTGCAGAAGTAGTGGCTCTGGTGTCAGATACTGGCACTGCAGATGATCTCTGAGCTATAGGCACTCTAGCAAATGCATCAGTTGTGGTCTTGCCCTTCCTCTCCTGCATATCATCCTGTAGTTGCTCCACAGCAGACTGAATCTCAGTTACTTTCACATCTAGGTCATAGAACTTTTGTTCCATGATTCTTTCCAGGCTCTCTTGGTTTCGAGTCAGGGTGGCCAGTCCTTTCTCAATTCTCAGAGATGATGCTATCAGGTAACCGAGCTGCTCCTACTTGTTCTTCAAAAAGTACTAAGATGCCTCCTCTTGAGTTGGCATCCTGGGAGCTTTCTCTATCTTTGCCTTCTTTGTCGGATTCAGGGGTTCCGGTAGACCCTTAAGGTTCGAACTCTGGGGTGCGCACGAGATCGTGCCCTCTACCTCCCCGTCTCGAAAGGATCTAACTACTGCAAGAACAACACAAGTGACACGTGGTTTATACTGGTTCGGGCCACCATTATGGTGTAATACCCTACTCCAGTGTGGTGGGTGGATTGCCTCTTGGGCTGATGAGGAAGAAGAATACAAGGAAGAACAGCCTCGCGAGGGTCTGTTCTTGGCTAGGGGATGAACTGCTAGGGGGAGTTCGATCGCCCTTCTCTTTCTCTCTCTAGGTGCCTCTACTGGTTTCCTGGTACTCAATCCGATTCGCCCCCTAACCTGGGGGTGGCTAGTCCTATTTATAGGCAAAGGCCCTGGGCCTCTTCCCAAATATTGAGCGGGAAGGGCGCCAACAATTGGCCAATTTGAAGGGGAACATCTGCTACACTTATCCTAACTAAAGTTGGTCTTCGCCTGCCAAAGGCCCTGTGGTGACGCCGGCCTGGGCTCCATGGTGACCTCCTTCCCACCGTTGGGCTGGTCTTGGTCTCGTTGCACCGAAATGGGTGCCTTTGCTTGATCCTCTCGCCTGCGCTTGCCCCCTTTGCACCAAAGAGGAAAGGGAGACGCTGCACAGGCTGGCGCCCGCCTGGCACCCTTGGTCGTCATGGCTTGCGTCATGGGCACCTCGTGAGGTACCCGCCTTGATCTCTCCGCCTCCTCGCGAGCCAGCCTAAGGAGGCCGTGCTTGAGGAAGCGCCACGTCGTCCACCTCGCGAGGCTTGGCCCCTCGCGAGGGTCTTGAGCCTTGTGTTGATGAAGATGGGCCATGCTGGGCCCCCATTTGAGCCACGCCGCAGGCAGGCAAGTCTGGGGACCCCCGTTCCCAGAACGCCGACAGTAGCCCCCGGGCCCAAGGCGCGCACGGACTTGGCCGTGCCGAGAGGAGAAAGGGCGAGGGCGAAGCGCCGCGGGCCCTAACAGCCTGCGGCCTTGGGCGCCGCGTGGCGGTTTGACACGAAGTGGGCGTCTCCACTTCCCCATGATGCCTTGGTACTGCGTGACTTGACTAGTACCTGCATGCATAGATACGGGTCATTATTACCTGCGATCGTGGTGCTCGACGGTTGGCCTCTTCCGGCTATAAGTGCGAGGCCGCACAAGCTCCGCCAGTCTACCCCTTCCCGTTTCTCTCCTTCTTCCTCTCCCTCGCCGCCGTCGCTCGCATGGCTCCGAAGAGGTTCTCAGCCGCGGAGAAGGGGAAGGCTAGTCAGGCGGGGCCCGACTCCCCTCCGGCGAAGCGCGGCCGGGGTCGTCCCCGCAAGCATCCCGCGGTCCTCGCTGTGGCTCCCCGTGGACACAGGGGTGATTCTCTGCGTGGTGGTGAGCGCTCGGCTGCCATGGGGAGGCAGGCTGTGGTTGCGCGGCCTCCCAGGCCGCGCTTTCGCTCGGCGGAGGTGCTGCCGGAGTTCGTCGTGTGGTTGGCGGACCCGACCAGCACCTGGCTCCAGCTCCCTCGCTTCTTCATCAGCGAGCTGCCGGCCAGCGCCTGGTGCGGCTTCTGGCTCCAGGCTGATGACTGCTGCAGTAGGGCCTCTTGGGTTTCGCTCGAGGTCTACCCTTCTGGGAATGGGGCGCTGACCCGCGGCTGGCAAACGTTTGCCCGCGCGCGCGGCCTGGGCGAGCGGTGCACCCTGCACTTCAAGTTCGACGGCGACGGCACCCTCTACGTGAGAGTGTTTGGGGAAGATGGTCGCCGCGCAGGATGCTGCCCTAAGGACGACGATGGAGGAGACAACACCCACTCTGCTGGCGGCGCCTGAGGCTCCCCAAGCTTCGCCAACTCCTTTTCAGGCGGCTCCTCCAGCGGTGGCCGCAGCCAGCCCCCTCGCCTCCGCGCTTGCTTGGGGGGTGGCTGTTCATCCGCCCGTCGTCGCGCTCCGGTGAAGCGCGAGAGGGAGTCCGCCTGAGCTCCGGAGGCATCCGGTGTCGCCTCAGCAGGCCGATGTGGGGCGGGCCGCGCCGGGCTCGCCCTTTCCTTTTTCCTTTTGCTCCCTGTGTAAGATAAGACGGCTGCATGGAGCCCCGTGGGGGCGTGTTGAGAATCATTGCCGTTGTAGCCATTACCTTGATTTTGTTGTTGCGCTTCTCAACTATTTGCCCTCGCGTAGGTAGTTTGCGGCCCCAGCCGGGGGGCGACCGACCCAGGCCCTGTGTGCATGTCGCGGTGCCCGAGGGGCACGAACTAGAGGGGTGCTCCTGTAGAGAGCCCGGGCTGTGAAACCTTTAAGCGGCTAGAGCAGACACGCTCGCGAGGGCGTTCGAGTCCCATCCCTCGCGAGGCCTTTCATGAGTGAAAATCAAAACGAGGAGCGAAAATCGACAAACCACAAATCAACAATGGCGATAGTTTCGATAAGACTTCAAATGCAAGTAAAACACGCCAAATGCGGAAAGCAAATGAAAAAGCCGCGTCCGGCACCTAGTCTTGTCTTAGACGTCTTCTCACCAGCGCGGAGCTAAGTGCTGCCACTGGGCGTGGGAGGGAGCCCCAGGGCCTGAGGCCGGCGCTCCTGAGACTCGGGGCGTGTACAGCCCCACTCATTATTACGTGAGAGTGTCACGGGGCGGCGAGCTTCATAGGCATTGGCCTTCTTCACAGGCTCCGGGCCTTCCTTCTTAGAGGTAATAAGCTTCACAGGCATTCGCCTTCTTCACAGGCTCTGGGCCTTTTCCCTTGGAGGTAATGAGCTTCACAAGCATTTGCCTTCTTCACAGGCTCAGGGCCTTTTCCAAAAAGAGATGATCTTCACAGGCGTTCGCCTTCTTCACAGGCTCAGGGCCTTTTCCAAAAAGAGACGATCTTCACATGCGTTCGCCTTCTTCACAGGCTCAGGGCCTTTTCCAAAAAGAGACGATCTTCACAGGCGTTTGCCTTCTTCACAGGCTCAGGGCCTTTTCCAAAAAGAGACGATCTTCACAGGCGTTCGCCTTCTTCACAGGCTTAGGGCCTTTTCCAAAAAGAGACGATCTTCACAGGCGTTCGCCTTCTTCACAGGCTCAGGGCCTTTTAGGGGTAGAACCTCCGGAGGTGCTGGATGTTCCACGCGTCCTGGATCGGCTCCCCCTCTTGAGTCTCCAAGCGCACGGAGCCAGGCCTGGAAACATGAACAACCTTGAACGGGCCCTCCCACATGGGAGAGAGCTTGTGCAGCCCTTCCCTGGAGAGGACCCGCCTGAGTACGAGGTCTCCTACCTCGAGGGTCCTGGGGCGGATATTGCGGCAGTGATATCGTCGTAGCGCCTGCTGGTACCTTGCCGCTCGCAGCGCGGCTTCCCGGCGGCGTTCCTCCCCCAGCACGAGGTCCATCCCCCGCATGGCGTCCTGCTGCGCCTCGTCGAACGCCAGGACCCGCGCGGAGCGACGCCTGACCTCGTGAGGAAGGACTGCTTCGGCTCCATAGACCAGGAAGAACGGGGTTTCCCCGGTTGGTTTGGTCGCGGTTGTGCGGATGGACCACAACACGGATTGGAGCTCGTCGTACTAACCCCTGCCGCAGGCCTCCAGCTTCTTCTTGAACGTCCTGGTCTTGAGGCCTCTCAGGACCTCCGCGTTGGCTCGTTCGGCTTGCCCATTGCTTCGCGGGTGTGCCACCGAAGCGTAGCATATCTGCATTCCAAGGTTAGCACAGTGTGTTTTGAAGAGATTACTGGTGAACTGCGAACCGTTGTCTGTGATGATGCGGTTCGGCACCCCGAACCGGCTCACAATACCCCTGATGAACTTGACTGCGGAGCCTGCGGGGATGGTACGGACAGCCTCCACCTCTGCCCACTTGGTGAACTTGTCAATGTCGACGTAGAGGTAACGGTAGCCCCCTGGTGCCCGAGGGAACGGGCCCAGAATATCCAACCCCCAAACTATGAATGGCCACGAGAGGGTTATAGTCTGCAGGCTCCCCGCTGGTTGATGGATCTGCTTGGAATGGAACTGGCAGGCCTCGCAAGCCTTTATTAACTCGATTGCGTCATTGAGCGCGGTGGGCCAATAGAACCCACTACGGAATGCTTTGCCGACGAGGGTCCGTGATGATGAGTGATGACCGCAGTCTCCGCCGTGTATGTCCCCCAGTAGTTCCCTTCCTTGCTCCCTGGAGATGCAACACAGAGATACGTCGTTGGGTCGCTTTCGGTAGAGTTCTCCGTCTCTGATGCAGTACGCTGTGGCCTGCCGTGCCACACGTTCTGCTTCCTCCTCCTTCTCTGGCAGGGCCCCACGTGTCAGGTAATCCCGGAGCTCTGTGATCCAGCACTCCTCCTGAGGTTCCATCGTCAGGAGCAGGCGCGCTCCTGAGGGAGGCCCACAGGCCGGGGCTCCTGATGCTGGTGGCCGAGGGAGCTCCTCTCGAGGCTGAGCCGTGCTTGATAGCGTTGGTTGCGCTGAAGGTTTGAAGAGCCGCTCTTCGAAGACGCCGGGCTTCTGCGGCAGCCGCCTGGACGCCCTTCCGGCTATGTCGTCAGCTTCCTGGTTGGTGCCACGGGGCACGTGCTTCGCTCCAGCCCCTAGAACTGCTTTTCCATCCTGCGGACCTTTGCTAGGTAGGCTTCCATGTGTTCATCCTTCGGCTCGTACACCTTATTGGAGAAGCTGACTAGGAGCTGCGAGTCGCCTTTGATGGTGAGGCGCTTCACTCCTAGGGCCGCTACGGCCTTCAACCCGGCTATCAGTCCCTCATATTAGGCTATGTTGTTTGAGACCTTTTCTCCATGCTGGAAACAGAGTTGTACTGCATAGCAAAGCTTATCCTGAGTGGGTGATATTAGCACAGCACCAGCCCCCCGCGCCGTGCCTGGAGAATGCCTCGCCAAAGTACATGACCCAGCCTTCTGGCGCCTCGCTCCCTGGGGAGAGGGAACGATCCTCGTCGTCCTTGAGGCCTGGCGCCTCAGTCCATTCCGCCACGAAATCTGCCAATGTGGCTCCTTTGATGACCCTAGTTGTGCTGAACTCGAGCTGAAACGCTTGCAACTCTATGTTCCACTCAGCGACCCTTCTGGCTGAGTTAGGGCTCCTGAGCACCCTCTCCAGGGGGTACGCCGAGACGACCTTTATCGGATGAGCTTGGAAGTAGTGACGCAGCTTGCGCGAGGCCACCAGCAGCTTCTGAGGCATCGGGTATCGTGCCCTCGCGTCCCGTAGCACTGTGCTAACGAAGTAGACCGGTTGCTCAACAAGGCTGAGAGCATCTGGGGTCGCGGCGCCCTCGGGAGGTGAAGGCACCTCGCGAGATGCTGTGGCCTCGGGAGGCGAACCATCCGGGCTTGCCGCCTCTCCCGTCTCTGGTGCGTCCCTCGGTAGCTGACTCTCTTCATCTGTAGTTTCGGCTTCCTCGAGCTTTCCTTGTTCCCGTCTTGTCTGACCTCGGGCTGTCGCTATGGTCTTGGCCTAGCGCTCCTCCCTAACCGCCACCAAGGCCGCGCTGGCGGAGTAGGGGGTGGCAGCGAGGTAGAGTAGCAGGGGCTCTTGAGGACGCGGAGCCACCATGACTGGGGGACTGGTTAGGTACCTCTTGAGATCCCGAAACGCCTTATCTGCCTCTTCAGTCCATTCAAAGGGCCCCTTTTTCTTCATCAGCTGAAAGAAAGGCAACGCTCGTTCCCCCAACTTGGAGATGAAGCGCCCTAGTGCGGTCACACGCCCAGTGAGCTTCTGCATTTCTCTGAGGGTCTTTGGCGGACTCATGTCCTCGACCGCCTTGACCTTCTCGGGGTTGGCCTCGATGCCACGGTGAGATACGAGGAATCCCAAAAGCTTGCCCGAGGGAACGCCAAACACACATTTCTCCGGGTTGAGCGGCAGGTTCACTACGTCGAGGCTCGCGAAGGTCTCCTTCAGGTCTTGTATCAGGGTCCTGGCCTCTCGATATTTCACCACAATGTCATCGACGTATGCTTCAACATTCTTCCCGAGCTGCGGGCCCAAGGTGATGTGCATCAGCCGCTGAAAGGTTGCCCCTGCGTTGCGTAGTCCAAATGGCATGCATGTATAGCAGTATACCCCGCACGGGGTCAAGAAGGCGGTCTTCTTAACGTCTTCTATCGCCATCTTGATCTGGTGATATCCGGAGAAGGCAACCAAAAAGCACAACAGGTCGCACTCGGCGGTGGAATCGACGATCTGGTCGATGCGAGGGAGCGGGAACGGATCTTGCGGGCATGCCTTGTTGAGGTTGGTGAAGTCGACACACATGCGTTCCTTCCACCCTTTCTTGGGCACAACGACAGGGTTGGCCAACCAATCTGGGTACCGGACCTCGCGAATGACTGCAGCGGCTTCTAGCTTGCGGGTCTCTTGGACGATGAAGGCCTGCTTCTCTGCGGACTGCCGCCTGGCCTTTTGCTTCACGGGGCGCACATTTGGGCACACGTTGAGGTGGTGCTCGATACGTCCCTGGGGATCCCTGCCAACTGATCGGGCTCCCAAGCAAACACTTTCTTGTTTGCACGCAGGAACTTGACCAGGGCCTCCTCCTGCTCAGGCCCCAGGTTGGCGCCAATGGTGAAAGTGGCGCTGGAGGACCCGTCCTCGTCGACGGGTATCTGCTTGGTTTCTGCCTTGTCCTGGGTGAACAACTACTTCTTCTTGTAGGCGCAGCCCCCTTGGGCTCAGGGGTCCCCGCGTCGGCGGGCTGTGCCGATGCCGCCGTCTTGAAGGCGAGCTTGAGTACTCGCAGGGCGTCCCCGGTGTCTCCGTGCATGGTGAGGGTACCGCTGTTCCCGGGCATCTTCACGAGGTTGTACGCCGGGTGCGTGGCAGCCATGAACTGGGCCAGCGCCGGGTAGCCGAGGATGGCGTTGTAAGGGAGGCCGATGGGGGCGATGTCGAAGTCGACCATCTCCGTGCGGAAGTTGTCGTAGGTGCCGAAGGTTACCGGGAGCCGGATCTGTCCCAAGGAGTCGGACGACCTGCCCCCGACGCCTGAGAAGGATCGGCTGGGTTGCAGCCGCTCCCTTGGTATGCAGAGGAGGTTGAAGGTCTCGACCGAGAGCACGCTGAGGCCCGCGCCGCCGTCGACGAGGGTTTTGGTGACGGCCACCTGGCAGATGGTGGGGGTGCACAACAGGGGGAGCGCGCCCGAGCCGACCAAGTTAGCGGGGTGGTCCTCCGAGCTGAAGGTCAAACCAACCTCGCGTGCCGCCCGGTCCGGGGGAGCCCCCTGCCACGCGGAAACGTCGCCGTTCTGGCGGGCAAATGGCTTGACGTGGCGGCTTGTGGGTGGCGCCTGCGAGCCGCCCAAGAGGGCCGCAACGACCGGGAGCGTCGACGTCGTGGGGCAGCCGCCCTGTTGTGTAGGCATACGCCGGGGTGGTGCTTGCTGCTCGCCTCCCGCCGGGCCGGTGGCGGTGTTGACGGCGGGCGACGGGGAACAGCGAGGACGTCCACCAGCGATGGCCGCTGGCGTGACGCGAGCTCGACGTGCGCCGTACATGGATGCGGCGGTCGGAGGAGAGCGGAGCGGTGGAAGACAGATTCCGGCGCACCCCTACCTGGTGTGCCAAATGTCGGATTCAGGGGTTCCGGCAGACCCTTAAGGTTCAAACTCTGGGGTGCGCGCGAGATCGTGCCCTCTACCTCCCCGTCTCGAAAGGATCTAACTACTGCAAGAACAACACAAGTGATAGAGGGTTTATACTGGTTCGGGCCACCATTGTGGTGTAATACCCTACTCCAGTGTGGTGGGTGGATTGCCTCTTGGGATGATGAGGAAGAATAATACAAAGGGGAACGACCTCGCGAGGGTCTGTTCTTGGCTAGGGGATGAACTGCTGGGGGGAGTTCGATCGCCCTTCTCTCTCTGTCTGCTGCCTATCTAACTGATTGTCGGGTTGCTCTCTCGATCTTCTTCCTCTTTCTCTATCATGGATCCCCCTTTATCCTGTGGGTGGCTAGTCCTATTTATAGGCAAAGGCCCTGGGCCTCTTCCCAAATATTGAGCGGGAAGGGCGCCAACAATTGGCCAATTTGAAGGGGAGCATCTGGTACACTTATCCTGACTAAAGTTGGTCTTCGCCTGCCAAAGGCCCTGTGGTGACGCCGGCCTGGGCTCCATGGTGACCTCTTTCCCACCGTTGGGCTGGTCTTGGTCTCGTTGCACTGAAATGGGTGCCTTTGCTTGATCCTCTCGCCTGCGCTTGCCCCCTTTGCACCAAAGAGGTAAGGGAGACGCTGCGCGGGCTGGCGCCCGCCGGGCACCCTTGGTCGTCATGGCTTGCGTCATGGGCACCTTGTGAGGTACCCACCTTGATCTCTCCGCCTCCTCGCGAGCCAGCCTAAGGAGGCCGTTCTTGAGGAAGCGCCACGTCGCCCGCCTCGCGAGGCTTGGCCCCTCGCGGGGGTCTTGAGCCTTGTGTTGATGAAGATGGGCCACGCTGGGCCCCCATTTGAGCCACGCCGCAGGCCGCAGGCAGGCAAGTCTGGGGACCCCCGTTCCCAGAACGCCGACATTCTTCTTCTTTGCTTGAGCTTGTGCAGGTGATGGTTCATTCTCATTCATCACAACTTGATTGTCCTCAAAATCTGGATGGATGGGCAGGTGTTCCTTATCCAACCGATATGTGCCTGTGCCCATCTTCGAGTTAATCAACTCCTGAATTTGTGGGGCATATCCACAACTCCTCTTCTGATCAGCTGCTGTCCTCTTGATGGTCTCAACTATGAGGCTCATTACATTGAACTTCTGTGGCACATCAAATATGTGAAGCACGTTTATTGCATGGCCTCTGATCATTTTGTGATCACCTGACTTGGGCAAGAGAGTGTGCCTTAGAATCCAGTTGATTGTAGGCAGCCCTGACAGAAGGATGTGAACTGACCCAAACTTGAAAGTCTCAAGAGCTTTGTCTGGGATCTCCTTGTACATGTTTCACATGGAATTGTGATCCATCTTCTTCTTGGCATAGACATCCAAGTCATCTTCTAGCTCTTCTGGGGCATTGATCAGCTGAGCCCATTCTGCAACTGTAGATTGGTATCTTGTGCCTTCAGTCATCCATACTATCCTGCCATCTGGATAGAAATGTGCTGTGGAGTAGAATTGCATTATGAGCTCCTCATTCCACTTTGTGAGCTTCTGCCCAACAAAGTCTGCAACTCCACAAGCTTTGAAGCTGTCAAGCACTCCAGGATAGTGTTCTTCATTCTCCTTGATATACTCCCAGTCAACCCACCTCATATCACACACTATGGGTTTCTTGTCCAGCATCACTGTCTCATAGAAGTCTTGCTGTTCCTTAGTGTGGAATCTGTAATCAACAACAGTTCTTCTCCTTGAAGCATATGGATCTGCCCCTCTCCATTTCCTCAGCCCTGAATCTCTCCTGATTTTCATGTCCCCAGCCACAGGATGAGCATCGTTGTGGTCTAGAATCTTGGGCTTGAGCTTCCTGAGAACTTGTCCTTCTTCTTCTTCTTCAGCAGCAACATCAGGCACAGGGGCCTTGTTCTTCTCAGCAGCAGATATGTTCCTAGTGTTCCTCTTAGGTGCACTCTTGGGCTTGGAGGCAACTTTGGGTGCTTCTTTGGGCTTTGATGATGCAACCCCTGACCTTATAGCATCACCCATAAGCTTCTGTGCCTTGGGTGCTGGTGCAGCAACCTCTTCTTCCTCTTCTTCTCCCTCAGAGTCTCTCCTCATGGAGGGTTTGCCAAGAACTCTGGCAGTAGTCGTTCTGACTCTCTTTTTCTTCTTGTCTTGGCCACCTGCTTCTTCTTCAGAATCCATGGTAAATTTCAAGGTTTTTCCAGTGGCAACCTTCCTAGGCTTGGAAGCAGGAACTCTCCTTGCAGGTGCCTTCTTATGCATACCTGGCTTTGTGGCTGCAGCTGAGCCATATTCTTTCTTGAGCACTTTCTTCTTTGAAGTGGCTTCCTCTTCCTCTGCCACATAATCTTCATCCTCAGACTCTAAAGTCCTTTTCTTGCTTGCTCTAGTGGCAGCCTTGGGCAAGTTGCTTGGGGTGCTTCTGCTACCCTCATCAGAGCTACTAGAGGGACTAGTGCCCTCACTCATGTGAACCTGCTCCTCTGATTTGTTCTGGCTATCACTCTGATCAGACATGTTGCAAACACTGACTGCAGACCCTGTGAATAGATTGTAGATGAGATAGAGTGGATGAGCATCACAAAATGCAGAGATTTTTGCAAAAGAATGAGTCAAAAACTTAGTTTTAGTTTTCCACAGAAAGCATTTTGGATCAACCGATTTGCAAACTCGGTGATACCGAAGCAGCTTTTGGAACCAAAACTAGTGAACTCGGTCAGACCGAGTCACAGATCGGTGGCACCGAGACTGCTAGGGTTTCACAAAGTCCTGAACTCGGTCACACCGATTTGCAATTCTCGGTCAGACCGAGAACCACATGTGCAATGGTCGTGGCCGAATCAGTGGAACCGAGTTCCGCAACCCGGTGGGTCCGAGATGGTTTCGGCGGAAACCTAAACCTAAATTTTCAAATCGCATCTATTCTAAGGATTGTTTTGACTGGACAGAAGTGTTTCAATTGTAGCAAGAATCATAATGAACACAATGTGCTAGGAATCAGACGGGGATAGCACTGTGATCGAGTCCATACCCTAGTTCGGCGGTGAACTCTCTACGGCGGCAACGGTGGAGACGAAATCCATTGACGGCGGTGGAGACCAGCGACATGAGGCGGCTGGCGACGAGGAAGATGATTCGGAGACCCAGTAGGCAGAGCGAGCTATGCGCGGGCGAAGAGGTTACGGAGAAATTTCCAAAAAATTTCCCGTGAGTATATATAGCCCGACCCTGTCGGTGTGACCGAGTGGAACAACTCGGTGGCACCGAGATGCATAACTGTTGACAGTTATAGCAACTCGGTGTGACCGAAAAGTTCAAGTCGGTTGCACCGAGGTGAAAACCTAGATCGAGTTAGTGATCTCGGTATGACCGAAATGGAGGAATCGGTCAGACCGAAAAGCACAAAGAAGTTCTGGAAGTTTAAGTCTATGACAAATCGGGAACTCCGAGTGCTCCTCACACAGAGTGGTTTGAATCTGACTTGATCGAAATTTGTGATGTAGCATGAATAGAGTTTGAGACGAGAAAAACATAGATAGCTAGAGAGGGTTCTTAGGCATTCTTGTCCATCCACTTGGCAAAAGAAAAGAAAACCAATCAATCAAAACAACAAGTGGATGTCCTTGAATGAGTAAAATATGCAATCAACATGCTCACACAATAAAATGGCAATTGAAATATGTGGCAAAGCATGCACAACCAATTCTAGCATCTATCAAGCAATTGGCGATGACTAGGTCATCTATATATGAGTATATTGACTTAGGAGTCAAACGAGAACATTTGATCATAAGTCATACTCATCGTTTAAGCACAAGTGGGGTTACCACTTTTACATAAAGCATTGTTGTGTTCACACCATTATAGTTGCTTTAGCTCAATTCTTAGAGTAAAGCTCCCCCTAGAGGTGATATCCCCCCTAAGAGGGATGAACTAACCTTGGGTTTTGTCGATGATGACTTCATGTAGATGTTGAAGATGTGGATGCTCAATGTCGATGTAGATCATTTGGAGCTATCCATTGGAGTGAGTTGCACTTTCAATACCTACACGGGTTAGTCCCACAAGGAACAAACAAGGATATCCATAGACATAGAGTGATGCACACACAAGATGATGTCTATGAAAGCTTTTAGATTACCTTGTCCCTTGCCTTACCAACAAGAGGGTTTGTGACTCCTTGAACTAGTACAAGATGTGGAAGTTGATTGCACTTGTTCTTGCCAAGATGATGTGAGTGAAGTATGTTGGCGGAGTCACCCTCAATAACTCTCTAGTTCTTATTCTTTTGGATCCACACCATCTTGACGGGAATCCTTGGTGTTGTCGTTGTACTTGATGAAGTGGAACTTGAAGTACTCTTGGGAATCCACTTGACTAAGGTCTTAGGAGCTTCTTCAAATGCATCAATTTCCTCTTGAAGCTTGTCCTTGTCTTTTCGTTTGTAGTCTTGTGGTGGAAGATCATATTGAGCTTGTGTCCCTTTGAAAGAAGTGGGATCATACTTCTCTTGTTAAGGAACAAACTTCGTCTTGGGGTATTGATCTTCTTCCCACTCAACTCCATTGGCATTGAACTTTCGTTCAAAACCAACACCTTGATTCTTCCGGTGCCTTCCTTGCTTGCGTACAATTTCCTCGAATTGCTTACTTCCGGCAAGGCTCTTGTAAACTCCTTTCTCTATAATTCCCTTCAATAAGCTATTTTCTTGCTCAAGTGTAACTTGGCTAAGAGAATCATTAGTGGAATCAAGAGAACTACTAGAAGCAACAATATTGGATTTAGCATGATCATTGTTACTACTAGAGGAAGAATCTTTCTTGTTCTTGTTACTAGACTTGACTTGAGGCATGTAAGTGGATAAAAGTAAATGCTTGGCAATGTAAGAAGAACTTTTCTTACGAAGATCATCATTGATTGCTTTTAAGAACTCATGCTCTTGCTTAAGGTTGAGCCTTTCAAAGCATAATTTCTCATGCGCCCTTAAAAGTTCTCGATGATCTCCTAAGATAGTTTCATGAGCTAACTTAAGAGTGTTTAGTTCTTTAGTTAGAGACTCAATCTTCTCCTTATCATTGTCATTCGTTTTATCTTGATTAGCATGATTAATTGACGTTTCATCATAGTATTCATCACTAGAGTTGTCAACAAGTAAATCATCATCACCTAACAAGTCATCTTCATCACTATTGAAATCAACATACTCGGGATGTGATACCTTTGGGCCTTTAGCCATGAAGCATGTTCCAACTCCTTCATTTGGTGAGTCAAATATGTCGTAGGAGTTGGTTGACACAAGTGCTAGACCGGCAACACCTTCATCTTGAGTATATTCGGAATCAGAGTGATAGCTTCTCTCGGAGTGGTTGTCGGAGTCGGAGCCGGATACCCATTCACCAACCTGAGCTTGATGTCTTCGTTTTGTGTAGCTCCTTTATGACTTTTCCTTTCTTTCCGAATCCTTGCTTCTCCGTGAGTGTCTTCGTTCATAATGATCATCTCTACTCCTTCTTTCTCTAGATGGTGATTCTTCTCTTCTACTTATTCTCTTGGGAGAATCTTCTCTTCTCTTGTAGGGAACCGTACACTCATTGGAATAGTGTCCGGGCCTTCCACAATTGTAGCAGTTTTGCTCTCGACTAGAAGATCTTTTATCATTGTAGGACCTTGACTTGGAGCTTCTATCTTTGCTTCTACTCTTGTAGAACTTGTTGAAGTTCTTCACCATTAAGCTCAATTCTTCATTGAAGGTTTGTTTCTCACTTGATGATGCGGGGGATTCACATGAGGATTTGTAAGCACCACTTGATTTGTTGTGAAGTTCCTCTTTATCCTTGAGTGACATCTCATGAGCAACAATTCTTCCAATGACTTCCGTTGGCTTGAGATCTTTGTAATTGGGCATCATTTGGATCAATGTGCACACAGTATCATATTTTCCATCCAAGGCTCTTAGGATCTTCTTGATGATGAATCTATCGGTCATCTCTTCACTCCCTAAGCCAGGAATCTCATTTGTGATAAGAGCAAGCCTAGAGTACATTTCAGCGACACCTTCACCATCCTTCATTTTGAACTTGTCAAGTTGACTTTGAAGCACATCCAATTAGGATTCCTTGACGGAGTCGGTACCTTCGTGCATATCAATCAAAGTATCCCAAATTTCCTTTGCATTCTCAAGACGGCTGATTTTGTTGAATTCTTCGGGGCACAATCCGTTGAAGAGGATATCACAAGCTTGAGCGTTGTATTGCAGCATCTTCAACTCTTCCGCGGTAGCTTCATGGTTTGGTTCTTTCCCATCAAAGAAGTCACCTTGCAAGCCAACACACACGATAGCCCAAACGGCGGGGTTATGTCCAAGAATATGCATTTTCATCATATGCTTCCAACTAGCAAAATTACTTCCATCAAAGTAAGGACCTCTACGGTGATAATTTCCCTCGCTAGACGCCATACTCTCCTAGGTTGTGAAACCAAGGCTATGACCACCAAAAGCTATGGAAATCAAAGCAAATGGAGACCAAAGCTCTGATACCACTTGTAGGATCGGAAGTATGTCTAGAGGGGGGGTGATTAGACTACTTGACCAAATAAAAATCTAGCCTTTTCCCAATTATAGTTCTTGGTAGATTTTAGCTATCTTTGCACAAGTCAAGCAATCTTCATACAATTCAAGAAAGCATGCAAAAGAGTATATGAGCAGCGGAAAGTAAAGCATGCAACTTGCAAGAATGTAAAGGGAAGGGTTTGGAGGATTCAAACGCAATTGGAGACACGGATGTTTTTGGCGTGGTTCCGATAGGTGGTGCTATCGTACATCCACGTTGTTGGAGACTTCAACCCACGGAGGGTAACGGTTGCGCGAGTCCACGGAGGGCTCCACCCACGAAGGGTCCACGAAGAAGCAACCTTGTCTATTCCATCACGGCCGTCGCCCACGAAGGACTTGCCTCACTAGCGGTAGATCTTCACGAAGTAGGCGATCTCCTTGCCCTTACAAACTCCTTGGTTCAACTCCACAATCTTGTCGGAGGCTCCCAAGTGACACCTAGCCAATCTAGGAGACACCACTCTCCAAGAAGTAACAAATGGTGTGTTGATGATGAACTCCTTGCTCTTGTGCTTCAAATGATAGTCTCCCCAACACTCAACTCTCTGTCACAGGATTTGGATTTGGTGGAAACAAGATTTGAGTGGAAAGCAACTTGGGGAAGGCTAGAGATCAAGATTCATATGGTTGGAATGGAATATTGTCGCGACCGGTTTTCCAGACCTTAAATTCCAGAAAATGGCCGACGAGCTCATCAGCCCAGGATTACTGTTATCTAATGAGGCACCAACTTGTTATAGAAATTCCAAGCAAAGGTACAAAATATGTAGTACAAGACCATTGTGGCCTATGAGTACAACAAATGGTTTCTAGTGGTTGAGGGCGGAAGCGGTTTGTGGATCACCATGGCTATGGGACTCCATTTCCCACGGGAACAACTGACCAGGTTAACTCCTATCTTCACGAGGCTGCTATCACCATTGCTCTGGTTCCGAGGCGGTCGTCGCAACGCTCCTCCCCAAGCAATAAATCTGGCCAAGACAATAGCCAGGGACAAGCCAGTGAGTACTTTGAATGTACTCGCAAACATTAAGAACACATGTATAATATAACCGTTGATGCTCATGCTTTGCAATATCCTTATACTCACTTAGTTAGTCATAAATAAATATCTTGATGTATGTAAACAGGTCATTCATATGCACCCGGAAATTTATGCAATGTCCACATAGAGGTAATAAATACTGGGTGCCAAGCGAGGGTCTGAATGACTCCTCGAGCGGAAAATGCAGAATAATAATACTGGTACCAAATGAGTGTCTGAAAGACTCCTCGAGCGGAAAATGCAGAATAATAATACTGGTACCAAACGAGTGTCTAAAAGACTCCTCAAGCGGAAAATGCAGAATAATAATACTGGTACCAAACGAGTGTCTGAAAGACTCCTCGAGCGGAAAATGCAGAATAATAATACTGGTACCAAACGAGTGTCTGAAAGACTCCTCGAGCGGAAAATGCGGGATAATAATGCCACAGTCGGGCGTCTGAGCGACACCACAGAAAGGGCTTTAAAAGAAATGCCACGGCCGGGCGTCTGAGCGACACCACAGAAAGGGCTTTAAAAGAAATACCATAGCCGGGCGTCTGAGCGACACCACAGAAAGGGCTTTAAAAGAAATGCCACAGTGAATATCCCGGAGGTAGAACCATCCCAGAGATATTCGATGATGACAGTAATAATCATGGGTTAGTCAACAATAGTAATAATCAAAATCATCACAAGTCACAAGTAGTAGTTCCCGTTCTGGTTTAACCGTTTCACCTCCGAAAACCGACACTAAGACCGACGCCTGACCCATCCCAGACTGTAGTCCTTAACCATGGACACGGCTATTCGAATAGGTTTAATCTCTGCAGAGGGTGTACTCTTTACCCACGAGTAACGGATTCCTTTAGTCCATCGGGACTAATTCCGCCTACGGCCTTTTAGTTGAAAACACGCCTAACTTGCACACACCAGCTTGACTCATCGTGTCTGGAATCACCCACGACACTTGTCAAGCAAAACTCTAAGTGGGGAGGCTACAACCTCGCGTAGCATGGGATCAAATTTATATCGCGCGCTCTAAGGGGTGGCCTCCCCTCTCGGTCCCAACCGGAAACACCCATGCCCCCTGACCAGGTGGCATGCCTACCGGCTACAACCGATATCTTCCACCATGGCCTCTCTGTACGGTGTGTGCTGGGAAGGGGTTGACAACTTACTGAACCGTACCCTACCTGCGGCAGGGACGAGTGGTAGTACGAGGCAAGTATGGGGGTTACTGGAACAAGACTCGATCTGCGGTCGACTCAGGAGGTTCATAAGTTCCCTGCATGACATGTATATCAAATATATTTCAACCAACAAAAATCACCACTCAATATACCTTACCATGCCATATCGGAAATAACCGTCCCGACGGGGCCCGGCGACAAGCTCACGCCTACCCAAGGCCGAGGCTTTCCCGGATTTCCTTTCCGGTATGCGTGCAAGGCACATGAGGATGATTACCGTCACAATCATATTTATTTCCAATAGCAAGGAAAATCGTTGATATGCTTCCATGCAAAAGATCATGTCACATGAAATATCAATTCCACCGAAATGAGGTGGTGTTATAAATGTGTCAACTAACACATCAAAAATATTATGCCAAGGTTCAAGATGCTTGCCTTTAAGTTGTGGAGGGGTGAGGTGCTCTCCAAAACTTTTGAAAGTTTCTTCCCTCTCTCCAAAATCCTATTTTAAAAATATTTGAATTAACACACATTTCAAAACAGTACAAAAAGTTGTTTTGGAAAATTTTCAAATAAATCTAAAAATAAACTAGATCAAATTTGAGGAAGGTAGGAAAAAGAATCAACTCATTTGGAGTTATATTTAAAAAGATATAGTCAATCAAAGTCCTGGTCAAAATTGATTTAAATAAAACAAAAAAGGAAAAACATTCAGAGGGAAATACGCTTTCGGAGCGGGGAGACGTACTGGGGGAATCACGCCTTCACTTAAACACATGGACGGCGCGGTGCGTCACTGACAGTGGGTCCAGGGGGCCCACTAGTCAGGTTTGACTAGTCTTCTCCCTCTCTTTCCTCTGTCCCGAGCGGAGGCGGAGCTCCGGCGATCGTCGCCGGCGACTAGCGGCTCCTCGCGGGGCTCCGAGGGCGGGAATGGATCCGCTACTCCGGGGCGGTCCTCCCGGTGGTCGCCTGGCAGGTGGGGGCAGAGGGAGCTGCCGACGGCGAGCTCCTCGGCGGAGGTGGCCTCGGGAGCAAAGTGCTTTTGGGGCTGCGGTGGCTCCCGATCAAAATCGAGCAGGGGGAAAGGTTCACGGGAGGAAGAGGAGGCTTCTGGTGGAGAGAGTGGAGAGGTGGAGGTCCTGGTGGCGCCAGAACGGCAGGGGCAGTGGCGGTGGCCGGAGTTGCCGGAGACGGGGAGGAAAACCTCCCTGGGTCGAATGCGGGCTAGGGAAACGCCATAGGGGTGGCCTGAGGTTGCCTGCATGCGGGAACGGGCTCGGGGTCTCCTTAAATAGGCGTGGCAAGGCGGTTCCGCGGCGTCCGTGGATAAGCTCTCCGGCGACCGCCATTCTGTAGCTAGGGGCGTCGTGGCGGCGACGAGCGCTAGGCGACACCCTTGTGGATGAGCTTGCGCTGTTCCAGGGGCCAGGTGGCGAGCTGGGGTGGCTTGGGCGGCGCTGCACGGAGCAGAAGCTGTCGGCCGACGCTGGCGTGCCGCCAAAATTGCTCTGGTGGTGGCGCTGTAGGGTGCCAGGGCGGGCTGGCGTGTAGTGGTGAGGCGGGGAACGTGTGGCAGCTAGCTGCAGGTAGTCACGAGCTGGAACGGGTGCGGGTGAGACATGACGGCTCGGGTGCACGCGGCTGCAATTGGCGCGCTCTGGGCGCGTCCAGAGCACGCTCACCAGCTGCTCGGCGAAATGCTAGGGCAAGCTAGAGGTCTCGAGTGAGGCTGGGACTTAGCAGGCCTAAGCTAGGGGTAGTGGGGAGTCCATTGGAGAAGGTAGCTAGGCAAGGGAAGCAAGATCACAGTGTAAACAAAAATTCATGCCAAATCTGATCATGCCCACAGGGTGTTTGACACAATGCCAAGGGCACTTAGGCAAGTCTTGGAGTGGTCAAAAACTCCAGATCAGTGTCTCCTTAGATGCAAGAGAGAGTGGTGAGGTTAGTTTGGCAAAAGGAGAAACTTGTTAGTGCAAATTTGCAGAATTACAATTCTGGACAGGAAATAAATGGCATCATTTCATGAACCAAAATTGCCCCAAAGGGTGCATGCTCCTGGACTTAGGGGTTTGGTAGGGAGGACTATGAGCACGAGAAAACACAAGGTCACTGGAGCAAGAAATAATAGGGTTGCAGTAGAAAACACCAGTCTGGTCCAGAATGAAGATGATGCTGATTTACTCAAAAATTGCAAATAACATCACTGGGTTTTTGCATAAAGTTGAATCATATGATATTACTAACATCCCATAATTTTGGTAGAGGCTAGAAGAAAATATTTAAATGGGTTGTAGTGCAAAAATGCCCACTGGACTAGAGAAGAAATTTAGGTGTAGAGCTCAAAATATTTCATGAAATAAAGATGTTTTTGCATAAAAGTGATTTAATAACATCACATGACATCTCCAAATTTTGGTGGGAATTTTAAGTGAATTTATCAAATGGTTGTAGTTCAAATATGGCCATTCAACTTTGAAAAACCATTTTCAAGAAAGTAAAGATCAAGCAACTTAATTATGCCATTAGTTGCACTGATAAAAGTAAAGTTTTTTTCTAGAGAGGTTAAACAAGTCCAATAACACATTTGAAAAGTTCACACTTAGGGGAAAAACTCCATAATGACAAGGTTAAAGATCAAAAGGGAGCTCATAAAATAAAGGTTTTAAGTCCTGGCAAAAAAAAAATTTAATTTATAAAACAAGGCCAAAATTTTTCGGGTGTCACAGAACTAACCCCCTTAAGAAAAATCTCGTCCTCGAGATTTGTTAAAAGTCGCATAAGAAAAAAATTGCATGCAACGAAAATGTGGCTACAGTAAGAGGGCAATAAGTGATGAAAACCACAGTGTGAAAACTGGTGCTGCGCGGAGAAGGATCTACGGTCTGAGACAAAAACGTGAGATTCTACGCTGGGTATAAATTTAGAATAAAGTCTAAATTTAAATATACGCTGGTCGTACCCGGGAGCACAGTGCTCTCTCTGGCCGACAGGTGGACCCGGGGCCCACAGTCAGCCTCTTCTTCTCCCTCTGGCTCTTCTTCTTCCTCTCTCCTGCGCGCTTTCCTGTGCTTTCTCCACCGGCGACGCCTAGCGTGTAGGGCATCTAGGCCGTACCACGGTAGTGCGCGGCGTGCTAGCTGCCGGAGCAGCGTGCACTCACCTCGCGGGCCAGCACGCGGTCAGCACTGCTCGCGGATTCGTCTCCGAGCACTGGCGATCGAGCGGTGTTGGTGGACTTCGCCCACCGTGCACCGAGCTCGAGCTATAAAACGGCCGAGGTTTTTCTCTCTTCTCCTCACCTCTGGCCTTGCTCCTCCCCCAACTTCCTCCTCCATTACTGCTTACAGAAGCTCGGGCGAGGCTCTAATGGCGGAGGCGATGCCGGACTGGTATGCGATCTTGATATGCGGAGGGCTGGCGACACTGCTGGGGCTCTCCGTGCTCCTGTGTGCGATGATCCTTGATGATCGTCGCGATGCTGCTGTTCGGGTGTTGGCTCTCCACGGCGGTGGTGATCACGAGGAGTAGGTGGGATGCCGGGTGCTAACCGTGGTTAGGAGAGGGGTTAGCCAGCTGCAACACTGTTGCAAAGTTTCGTAAACGGTGAACGTGTGTGTGTCCGATTGTTTGCGGTTGTGGGTCAGCTGTTGTTGTTGTGCTAGAGTGAAATCCACGTCATGAGCAAGTGCCTAAGTATCGACTCAGAAAAAGATGTCTCACTCCAGGATTATTCGCGGAAGAAAACAGTAATGCAACAGAATCACTCATATTAATCGAAATTAACAAAATATCACACTTAAAGCACACACTAAGCTCCACGCACAAGTTACAACACGCAAATAAAGGTTGCAATAAATAATGTAGCAGCGACGTCTATAATGCAAACGGTAACTGGATGGGGTCCCGAGAAAATGTTTCTGGTACTGAGACACATTCTTCCTCTATCGGAGAAAGCGGATTGACTAGTCGATGCACGTGCCTTTCCTGGTCGGGCCTCAGTGATCTGCCGATGGCGATCTGAGGATTTAAGTCTGCGAGGCTCTGGAGATAACCCATCACGCGTTGGATCAAACTCTCTTGAGCGATGACATACTGGACAAGGTTGGCCAGGACGGGGTCTCTTTCGATTCGCACACCAGGAAACGATGTTACTCCTCCGGGCGCTGCACGGCTCGGGAAGTAATAATACCCACGTTCGCTGGCATAGGGTACCGCGAATCGAAGGCGAGCAAGTGCTTCGCAAGCCGCAGCTTCCACGGCCATCTGTGGGGTTTGCATAGATTTCCCCACGAAGGAGACCTCTGTCGGGTCTTGGGCTGAGTTTACGGGAGGGATGTGCACTGTTGCCCAGTATCTCGAGGTGAAAGAGGTGATCCTCGATTTGAACAACTCGTACTGGGGTGGCTGGGTAGCGCCCATGGTACTGCAGGTAAAATCCCACAATATCTTGACAAAACTACCCGGGGTTGCATCTGGGGTTCTTAGGTAAATGCTGGGGTTCGGCATGGCGAGGAAATGGTTGTGAGGGTGATGCACAAGGTGAGAGGTGCTTGGCAAGGTCACGCGGTGGCCTTTTTATAGCACTGGAGCTGGATCATTTTTACCGTGGTGAAGGGTAATGAAATTTCCAGCTCTGATCCGGGATTCGAAGTCAATGTCATAGATACACTTATTCCACCGAGGTGACATGTTACTGTGGGGGCTGTCGGGAAGGTTTTTGGTAGCTGCGCCAGGGGTAGCAATCTCACACTGTGTACTGGGTGTTTAGTCAAGGTTATCATTAAAGCAGAGGCATGACAACAAGTAGCGTTTAAATACCAGGCCACACGATTACAAAGCGAGGATACACTGGGAATCGATACAGCTCGGGTTACTTAGTCTACCTCGTTTACATCCATGCGGGCGTGCCTTGTGGATGTCGAGGCTTCTCCACGGGTCTCGCCGTCGGAATTGACTGGAGTGGGTTGAGGGGATGCAGGCTCGGGGTAGCGATGATGGCCATCTCGGGGATTGCTGGCCACAACTCCGTTGGAGTGTGTTCCCAAAATGCGACGTAGCACTTCTAGGGTTATCGCAACACCTTGGCCGATGGCTGGGGTAGACCTCAGGGGCTCGATCGGTTGTCCAAACAGCACGACTGGGTTGTCGGCGTTGGGCTTGTCCTCTTCTCTTGCCGGGGCTCGACGAACCAGCTCTCCACGAGCTGCGATAAGATCAATTGTGACCTGATCGCACAGTTCTTCTAGTGCACTTACATAGCGCACCAGGTGCAACAATGCAGGATCTGTCTCGTGATCTCCGTTGGCAACTTGGGGTGGTCTACCATACCCTTCACGCCTGGGGTAGTAGTGGAACGAGCGACAGTCAACTCTTGGTGACAAGTGCCGGAGATGAACTATAGCTTCTCGAGCAGCTAGTTGGATGGCTTGTGGCTCAAAGGAAGTTGTCCTTCCGGTGAACCTGTAGGGGCGTTCGGGTGCGAGACCCCTACCGTAGATGTGTAGAGTGGCCCAGAATTGATGGCTTTCACCGCTTACGGGCCCTTGGTACACAACATATTCTGGGGGCTCTTCTAATGCATAGGCACGACGGGTGAGATTTGCGAGTATGGTCACAAAACCTCCAAGGTTGGTCGCTGTGGTCTCATGGTGCACAATAGGACCAGGCATTGTGGCTTGGTTTAGGATAGCGGCCGGGCTGTGCTGGGTTGAGACTAGCGTGCCCTTTTTATAGGAAAAAGGGGTCGGAGTCTTCCTTCGCACGCTTGCGAGAAAGGACTATTTAGGGGGGGGGGGGGGCGGTCACTGGCGCGTGATCGACGGCTAGGCTGGTAGGTTGGGCACCGACTGCAAAAAGGTGTCGGGTCACTATGGGGCTATCTAGCAGGAGAAGCTTGGCTGTGGGTTTGGTTATGGCTCGGTGGTTTGGCATGCCTAAGTTTATTGACCTGGCTAAGATAGGATTAGCCAATAGTCAGCCTGGCTCTGATACCAAGTCTGTCGCGACCGGTTTTCCAGACCTTAAATTCCAGAAAATGGCCGACGAGCTCATCAGCCCCAGGATTACTGTTAGCTGATGAGGCACCAACTTGTTATAGAAATTCCAAGCAAAGGTACAAAATATGTAGTACAAGACCATTGTGGCCTATGAGTACAACAAATGGTTTCTAGTGGTTGAGGGCGGAAGCGGTTTGTGGATCACCACGGCTATGGGACTCCATTTCCCACGGGAACAGCTGACTAGGTTAACTCCTATCTTCACGAGGCTGCTATCACCGTTGCTCAGGTTCCGAGGCGGTCGTCGCAACGCTCCTCCCCAAGCAATAAATCTGGCCAAGACAATAGCCAGGGACAAGCCAGTGAGTACTTTGAATGTACTCGCAAACATTAAGAACACAGGTATAATATAACCGTTGATGCTCATGCTTTGCAATATCCTTATACTCACTTAGTTAGTCATAAATAAATATCTTGATGCATGTAAACAGGTCATTCATATGCACCCGGAAATTTATGCAATGTCCACATAGAGGTAATAAATACTGGGTGCCAAGCGAGGGTCTGAATGACTCCTCGAGCGGAAAATGTAGAATAATAATACTGGTACCAAACGAGTGTCTGAAAGACTCCTCGAGTTGAAATTGCAGAATAATAATACTGGTACCAAACGAGTGTCTGAAAGACTCCTCGAGCGGAAAATGCAGAATAATAATACTGGTACCAAACGAGTGTCTGAAAGACTCCTTGAGCGGAAAATGCAGAATAATAATACTGGTACCAAACGAGTGTCTGAAAGACTCCTCGAGCGGAAAATGCGGGATAATAATGCCACAGTCGGGCGTCTGAGCGACACCACAGAAAGGGCTTTAAAAGAAATGCCACGGCCGGGCGTCTGAGCGACACCACAGAAAGGGCTTTAAAAGAAATACCACAGCCGGGCGTCTGAGCGACACCACAGAAAGGGCTTTAAAAGAAATGCCACAGTGAATATCCCGGAGGTAGAACCATCCCAGAGATATTCGATGATGACAGTAATAATCATGGGTTAGTCAACAATAGTAATAATCAAAATCATCACAAGTCACAAGTAGTAGTTCCCGTTCTGGTTTAACCGTTTCACCTCCGAAAACCGACACTAAGACCGACGCCTGACCCATCCCAGACTGTAGTCCTTAACCATGGACACGGCTATTCGAATAGGTTTAATCTCTGTAGAGGGTGTACTCTTTACCCACGAGTAACGGATTCCTTTAGTCCATCGGGACTAATTCCGCCTACGGCCTTTTAGTTGAAAACACGCCTAACTTGCACACACCAGCTTAACTCATCGGTGTCTGGAATCACCCACGACACTTGTCAAGCAAAACTCTAAGTGGGGAGGCTACAACCTCGCGTAGCATGGGATCAAATTTATATCGCGCGCTCTAAGGGGTGGCCTCCCCTCTCGGTCCCAACCGGAAACACCCATGCCCCCTGACCAGGTGGCATGCCTACCGGCTACAACCGATATCTTCCACCATGGCCTCTCTGTACGGTGTGTGCTGGGAAGGGGTTGACAACTTACTGAACCGTACCCTACCTGCGGCAGGGACGAGTGGTAGTACGAGGCAAGTATGGGGGTTACTGGAACAAGACTCAATATGCGGTCGACTCAGGAGGTTCATAATTTCCCTGCATGACATGTATATCAAATATATTTCAACCAACAAAAATCACCACTCAATATACCTTACCATGCCATATCGGAAATAACCGTCCAGACGGTGACCGGCGATAAGCTCACGCCTACCCAAGGCCGAGGCTTTCCCGGATTTCCTTTCCGGTATGCGTGCAAGGCACATGAGGATGATTACCATCACAATCATATTTATTTCCAATAGCAAGGAAAATCGTTGATATGCTTCCATGCAAAAGATCATGTCACATGAAATATCAATTCCACCGAAATGAGGTGGTGTTATAAATGTGTCAACTAACACATCAAAAATATTATGCCAAGGTTCAAGATGCTTGCCTTTAAGTTGTGGAGGGGTGAGGTGCTCTCCAAAACTTTTGAAAGTTTCTTCCCTCTCTCCAAAATCCTATTTTAAAAATATTTGAATTAACACACATTTCAAAACAGTACAAAAAGTTGTTTTGGAAAATTTTCAAATAAATCTAAAAATAAACTAGATCAAATTTGAGGAAGGTAGGAAAAAGAATCAACTCATTTGGAGTTATATTTAAAAAGATATAGTCAGTCAAAGTCCTGGTCAAAACTGAATTAAATAAAACAAAAAAGGAAAAACGTTCAGAGGGAAATACGCTTTCGGAGCGGGGAGACGTACTGGGGGAATCACGCCTTCACTTAAACACATGGACGGCGCGGTGCGTCACTGACAGTGGGTCCAGGGGGCCCACTAGTCAGGTTTGACTAGTCTTCTCCCTCTCTTTCCTCTGTCCCGAGCGGAGGCGGAGCTCCGGCGATCGTCGCCGGCGACTGGCGGCTCCTCGCGGGGCTCCGAGGGCGGGAATGGATCCGCTACTCCGGGGCGGTCCTCCCGGTGGTCGCCTGGCAGGTGGGGGCGGAGGGAGCTGCCGGCGGCGAGCTCCTCGGCGGAGGTGGCCTCGGGAGCAAAGTGCTTTTGGGGCTGCGGTGGCTCCCGATCAAAATCGAGCAGGGGGAAAGGTTCACGGGAGGAAGAGGAGGCTTCTGGTGGAGAGAGTGGAGAGGGGGAGGTCCTGGTGGCGCCGGAATGGCAGGGGCAGTGGCGGTGGCCGGAGTTGCCGGAGACGGGGAAGAAAACCTCCCTGGGTCGAATGCGGGCTAGGGAAACGCCATAGGGGTGGCCTGAGGTTGCCTGCGTGCGGGAACGGGCCCCGGGTCTCCTTAAATAGGCGTGGCAAGGCGGTTCCACGGCGGCCGTGGATAAGCTCTCCGGCGACCGCCATTCTGTAGCTAGGGGCGTCGTGGCGGCGACGAGCGCTAGGCGACACCCTTGTGGATGAGCTTGCGCTGTTCCAGGGGCCAGGTGGCGAGCCGGGGTGGCTTGGGCGGCGCTGCACGGAGCAGAAGCTGTCGGCCGACGCCGGCGTGCCGCCAAAATTGCTCTGGTGGTGGCGCTGTAGGGTGCCAGGGCGGGCTGGCGTGTAGTGGTGAGGCGGGGAACGTGTGGCAGCTAGCTGCAGGTAGTCACGAGCTGGAACGGGTGCGGGTGAGATGCGGCGGCTCGGGTGCACGCGGCTGCAATTGGCGCGCTCTGGGCGCGTCCAGAGCACGCTCACCAGCTGCTCGGCGAAATGCCAGGGCAAGCTAGAGGTCTCGAGTGAGGCTGGGACTTAGCAGGCCTAAGCTAGGGGTAGTGGGGAGTCCATTGGACAAGATAGCTAGGCAAGGGAGGCAAGATCACAGTGTAAACAAAAATTCATGCCAAATCTGATCATGCCCACAGGGTGTTTGACACAATGCCAAGGGCACTTAGGCAAGTCTTGGAGTGGTCAAAAACTCCAGGTCAGTGTCTCCTTAGATGCAAGAGAGAGTGGTGAGGTTAGTTTGGCAAAAGGAGAAACCTGTTAGTGCAAATTTGCAGAATTACAATTCTGGACAGGAAATAAATGGCATCATTTCATGAACCTAAATTGCCCCAAAGGGTGCATGCTCCTGGACTTAGGGGTTTGGTAGGGAGGACTATGAGCATGAGAAAACACAAGGTCACTGGAGCAAGAAATAATAGGGTTGCAGTAGAAAACACCAGTCTGGTCCAGAATGAAGATGATGCTGATTTACTCAAAAATTGCAAATAACATCACTGGGGTTTTGCATAAAGTTGAATCATATGATATTACTAACATCCTATAATTTTGGTAGAGGCTAGAAGAAAATATTTAAATGGGTTGTAGTGCAAAAATGCCCACTGGACTAGAGAAGAAATTTAGGTGTAGAGCTCAAAATATTTCATGAAATAAAGATGTTTTTGCATAAAAGTGATTTAATAACATCACATGACATCTCCAAATTTTGGTGGGAATTTTAAGTGAATTTATCAAATGGTTATAGTTCAAATATGGCCATTCAACTTTGAAAAACCATTTTCAAGAAAGTAAAGATCAAGCAACTTAATTATGCCATTAGTTGCACTGATAAAAGTAAAGTTTTTTTCTAGAGATGTTAAACAAGTCCAATAACACATTTGAAAAGTTCACACTTAGGGGAAAAACTCCATAATGACAAGGTTAAAGATCAAAAGGGAGCTCATAAAATAAAGGTTTTAAGTCCTGGCAATTTTTTTTTAATTTATAAAACAAGGCCAAAATTTTTGGGGTGTCACAAATATCTTGACCTGAAACACAAGTGTAGGTGGTTCTCTGTAAGAACATGTGTATTGGAAGTGTAGATGTGTTCTGATGGCTTTCTCCACGAGTGAAGAGTGGGTGGATGGGTATATATAGCCTCCACACAAAATCTAACCGTTACACACAATCTGCCAAACTCGGTGGGACCGAATGGTTAAACTCGGTCAGACCGATTTAGCAAACCTAGTGACCGTTAGGATTTTCGGTGGGACTGAGATGCAACTCGGTAGGACCGATATGGTTAGGGTTAGGGCATAATGTAATCTCGGTGTGACCGATTACACAAACTCGGTGGGACCGATTTTGGTAATAAGCTAACCAGAGAGTTGGTCACGTAAACTCGGTGAGACCGGTTCGCTCTTTTCGGTGAGACCGAAGTGTTACGAAAGGGAAACAGAGAGTTTAAATTGCAATCTCGGTGGGACCGATCGCTCACTTCGGTTAGACCAAAACGTTACGAAGGGAAACAGAGAAATTGCAATCCCATCTCGGTGAGACCGAGATCCCTATCGGTGAAACCGAATTGCTAGGGCTTGTGGCAGTGGCTATGACATGTGAAACTCGGTGGCGCCGGATAGAAAGAATTGGTGGGGCCGAATTTGACTTTTGGTTTAGTTCATATGTGGATGTGGGAAGATAGTTGAGGGTTTTGGAGCATATCACTAAGCACATGAAGCAAGAGGCTCATTAAAGAACACCTCATCCCTCCTTGATAGTATTGGCTTTTCCTATAGACTCAATGTGATCTTGGATCCCTAAAATATAAAATGTAAAGTCTTGATCTTGAAGCTTGAGCCAATCTTTTGTCCTTATAATTTTGTGGGATCCACTTTCCTCATCCATGCCATGCCATTCATTGAGCTTTTCCTGAAATATTAATCTTGGAATAATGTTAGCTCAATGAGCTATATGTTGTTAGGAATTACCAAAACTACCCAGGGATAGTTGCACTTTCAATTAGTTTGAGAGAACATTTGTCTAATAGATTGAACTTGTTTTTTGTCCGTAAGAAATTCAGCCACATGTTTGTCCATGCTCTGGCAAGATTAAAAAAAGCGCAAGATTGCATCGGTTTCCAGCTCTTGCCGTTTGTCAGTAGATTTTCATCGGTTAGTGTCCACCCAATCTATCTGCCTGCCGTAGACCGCCTGTCCCCTCAGCTTCTGTTTGTGCGGTACCCAACCCAGACAACCAGCCCCGCTGTTTCCTTTGCTATCCAGTCGTACTACTACCTCTGTAGTACTATTTGCTTTGTGCTTTGCTGTACTACTAGTTCACGTGGGAGTTGGCTAGTCACGCATCTGTTTGGCTTCTTATCTCTGGTGGTACACCACACTAGCTTCCAGTAGCACTTTGTTTCGGTACTATTCTCTTAGTTCGTCTGTATACCTTTTGTTACCGATCTGATACAAAAAAGAGAGAAAAAAGAACAAAAGAGAGCAAAAAAAAACAATAGTGAGAAAAAAACAAGGTTGCATATATCTGTTACAACTAGTCTCTTGCGATTGATAGTCAGGACATTATTTTGTTGCTCCAACCACCACATCATATCATTTGTATCTGTTGGAGCCTTGTTATATATCTGTGTGTCTCTCGCTACTTCGATTAGCACATATCTTTCTTCACGCGGTTTCACTCGCTTGTTTCAGTATCTGGGCTTAGAATGTTTTACCTCTTACTAGTCAACTGCCAGCAGTAGTTAGGAGTTTGAGCAATTACTCAGCTTGCATTGCTTTTTGCTTAATTGTGCCACTGATATTGTGAGTTGAGGAAACCATCACCAAGATCCACTACCTATATTGTATCATGTTCGGTCACTTGGTAATTGCTATATCAATCTTCTGATAACTATTGACATTGCCAACAGCTCACAACCACTGCAGCATGGTAAGAACTGGTAAGAGCTTGGTAATTGTTAGAGTATTGAGAGAATTTTTCCCACCACCTCCGAGTAGTACCATAGGAACATTACACTTGTGATTTTGTTTCTGTGTGGTACTAACCTTGGCAGATTCTAGAATGGTCAACGGTTGGGTTGCGTCGATTGTGGGAGATGCCTTGCCACATTTTGATACAGATCACTCTTACCCACCACAAAAGGTACAACGACAGTCACATGATCTACATCATGGTAGAAACACACATCATCAGGTAACCTCTTTGCCAAATTTTGAGGGTAAATATAACCCTGATTCATATATTGATTGGGAAATTGAGGTAGAAGAAATATTTGGTGTCCATGATTTTTCTGAGCATAAGAAAATAAATGATGTCACTAAAAGCTTTTTCGGTTTTGCTTCAGTTTGGTGGAGAAATTATTGCAAGGAAAATATTTGTAATAGACCTACTACTTGGAAAGCTTTAAAACTTGTTATGCGAAATCGATTTGTTCCTTCATACCATGCTAGTGATTTTCTTAGAAAATTGCAACGTTTAACATAAGGCAATAACACTGTTGAAGAATATTATGATAATTTGTGTACTGATTTGTTTCGCTGTGGATTAGAAGAATGGGAAGAAAATTTTCTGAACAGATTTTGGAGAGGTTTAAACCATGATATACAAGACAGAATAATGCATGAAGAATTGTATTCTGTCGACCATTTGTTATGTCTTTCTTGTGAAGCTGAGCAGAAATTAAAAAGAGGTATATACAAGATAAATAAGGGTGCCATGGAATCACCGTCAAAGAAGGTTACTTCCTCCGATGTAGCACCAACTATGATTGCGCCACTTGGAGCTTATGAGGAGTCACCATCGACCATTCTTACTTCATATCAACTAGGACTGCAAGGTAATAAGGAAGGTATTGAATCGACCCACCCACCCAATATCGATTTATGTCATGTTGAATTAAAAGATTCATGTGTTGAGTTGAATGAAATACCCTCTATTTTGATCACACCAGTTATTATGGATAATTATGTTGCTACGTTTGATAAATTGTGTGATCAAACAACCGAAACACCTATTGTTTTGCATGCACCTACTGCTAAACATGATTCCCTCGTTGATTTGTGTGCACCCAGGAAATTAAAAGAAACTGAAATTGAACCATGTGACTTGATTTTTGAACCCGGTTTGGATCACGTCCAATTGATTAAACATGATGAGGTATCAGCTAGAATTCCTCATACTAATTCTTTGTATTCTATTTTGAGGGATCCAACTATGCCTTTTTCACGTGCAAGAACTAAAATAGCTGAAATCACATGTTTGAGTTCTCTAAAAAGTGTTTATGTGCCAAAATTTACTTTTAACTTGATTGGAGAGGACTGCATAGACAATGAATTTTTCGTGCATAGAATTTGCATCACATGTGAGGATCTTACTAGCTTGAAAGAGAATATTAATATGCCAATGCTTGATCATTTTAATATGACCACCCATATCATTGTAGATTACATGTTGAATAGCATGTTGTACGATTGCTTATCTACACATGCTAATTTGGATATTCCTAATACTTCTCTACCTATGTTGGTAAGTTGTAATACTTCACGTTGGCATATTTCTTGTGATAATTCATTGGACTATCATCTCATGGATATGCTAATTACTCATGTATCAAGACATTAATAGTGCAACAATGGAGAGAAATTAAAATGGATGACTTATACATATACCACGCATATGCCTTGTCTTCTTGGCTACTCCGTTTCCAAATTATCCAAAGCCGAGGACGGCTTTGTTTTAAAGAAAGGGAGGATGATGTTGACATGGCATCTATGGATACGACCAAAAATAACGCAGAATTATGGTCGAAAACAATATATATTTTAAAGGTGAATTCTAGTAGTAATTATAAAATACATTATTTTGTTACTACAGACAAAATTACTACATCTAAATTTATTTCATGCAGGATTATCGGAGATTCAAACCACGTGTCAAGATACGGTTGCTTGTGCATATACAAATACATGCTTGTGTGTTTGCACATCCGTATGACACGACTGACTTGGTGCAGCCATGCAATCCAATGGTGCAACGTGCATGCAAAGAGGAGGAAGGCCATACCCATCTGTGATGCATGTCACACGATGCATGCATGCAATTCAGCCTACACGCACATGGGCTTGAGTAGGACACGTGCAACACCGGCCACGTGAGCGCCCCTACTACGTCCATACAATGCATGACTGGTCCATCGAACGAAAAATCAAGGCGGTGGCTCCCCTTCATACTACTATAAATAATTAGCCTCCATCTAGGGTTAGACTCGGGTTTTATTGTATTGTCTAGCCATCGCTACAATTTCGCATCTAAGAGACATGTAGGACTACCACCTTGTCAGATCCACAGTGGAACCCCAATTTTGATCTAGTTCGTGTGCTCAATTTTTCATCTGCAATTTCAGATTGCAATTTACCTTTGTTCTTTTCGGTTCTTTGGTTGCTTGCAGATTGTCGAGGCGTATCGTCGGGTACGGTATAGCCGGATCGTCAAGGTCAAAATCCACCAAATCGATAATTATCCCCACTCTCATCGAACGATCGGGCCGCCATCACATCAACACATATTGGCAAAAGCCCAAGACCCTGCATTTTCTATTTTAGTGATCCAAGATCACATTCAGTCCATAGGAAAAGCCAATACTATTAAAAGGGGATGAGGTGCTGCTTAATGGCTTGTGAGGGAGTCCTGGATTAAGGGGTCCTCGGGCGTCCGACCTGTTGTACACGAGCAGGACTGATGGTTCCTGAAGATACAAGACAGAAGACTATCTCCCATGTCCGGATAGGACTCTCCTTGGCGTGGATGGCAAGCTTGGCATTCGGATATGAAGATTCCTTTCTCTGTAACTGACTTTGTATAACCCTAGTCCCGACAGGTGTCTATATAAACTGGAGGGGTTAGTCCGTAGAGCCACCCATAATCATAATCATACATGTCGGCGTTCTGGGAACGGGGGTCCCCAGACTTGCCTTCTTGCGGCCCACAGCGTGGCTGAGCAGCAGGCCGTACGGCCCATCTTCATCAACAAGGCATCCAAGACCTTCGGGACGAGCCGAGCCTCGCGAGGCGGATGGTGCAAGGCCTCCTCTGGAGTGGCCTAGCGAGGCAGGCTCACGAGGACCAGAGATATCAAGGCAAGGTAAACCTCACGAGGGTCTCGTGACGTGAGCCATGACGAACGGCACTAGGTGGGTGCCAGGCAGGCACCGGTGCGTGCAGCGTCCTTGTTTCCTCTTTGGTGCTAAGGAGTCAAGCACAAACAAAGAGTACCGAGGCACCGGGCAAAGGTTGCCATATTGGTGCAACAAGACCAAGACCAGGAGGACGACAAGGCAGAGGTCATCATGGAGCCCAAGACGGCGTCACCTCAGGGCTTTTCGCAGCCGAAGACCGCTTTTGTCAGGATAGCTTGTACTAGTTGTCCCCCTTCAAATTTGCCCGCCGTTGTTGGCTCCCTTCCCGCTCAACATTTGGGAAGAGGACCAGGGCCTATATAAGTAGAGCTAACCACCATAGTAGAGGCATCAGATCTTAGCTTGATCCAACCCGATCGAGAGCCTAGCCACAAGAACACCTCAACCTCAGGAAGCTGTTCTTCCCTTGTACCGTTCATCATCATCCCAAGAGGCAATCCACCACCACCACACTAGAGTAGGGTATTACACCACAACGGTGGCCCGAGCCAGTATAAACCCCGTGTCTCTTTCTGTGTTGTGAGTTCGTCGAGTTCGTCCGCAAGATCTTAGCGAGCTAGAGCGTAGATCGATAGGAGGGAAAGACTTTTCGCGCACCCCAGTGTTCGAACCTTAAGGGTTAGCCGGAACCCCACATCCGTCATTTGGCGGGCCAGGTAGGGGTGCGCCGGAGCTTCTTCTTCGCCAACCAGCTCTTCGACGCTCATCGGCTGTGATGTCTGGCGACCCAAGGACCGGCTCCGACCGCTGGGCAGCCTGACCAGCCCGGACGATGCCGCCTGCCCATGGAGATCTCAACCCCGCACCCCAAGCGGCACGGGCGCCACCAAGCTCCACTGGGCGCGGCAGCGCAATCAAGCTTCATCCACCCTCACCTCGCGGCAAGTACGGGCCGCGACGAGAGCGGCGAGCCACACCGCTGCAACAGCGCCGCACACGCGGCGGGAACAAGCGAACATGCGGGCGGCACTTACGGTGGCAAGGGAGCTGCTACGATGCAGGCTGATGGAGAGCGTCTGGGACATGCTACTTGAGCGAGTCGCTGAGCTGCTGGACGCAGCGGCGTCGGGAGCACCACACTTTTGCTATCGGCTTCCCCCCAGGCCACTGCAAGGTCGTGCGGCAAGCCTTACCACATCTACGCACCGCCAACTTCGCACGGGGACTTCGTCAACATCAGCACGGCCGACGGTGTGGGGGCTCCAGTCCCCCCATGCCGCCCTCGCCAAGCACGAGCGCAGGCGCCACCCCATGGTCCGGGCCGGATGACGTATGGTCATTTCCAGGACGCCATCATGGGCGGAGTAACGTGGAGCGTGGGACACCACGGCGAGGTGTTCGGGGTGACGGCCCTGGAAGTCTACATGCCCCGCATGGTGGACCAGGGGTATGCACCAGAGGACGACATTGGCTCGTTCATTAGAGAAGATTGGGGAGAAGGGGCGCTAGGAGCTGGAGCTTTTCAAGAGCCAACAAAGAACCACAACGATCGCGCCAACAGCGGCAATTACAGGGTACCACTAGTCTCTCAAGAGGAGGCTTACACTAATCATGGACTACAGATGAACCAAGTTACCGCGTCGATCGACGGCCCAGGTGGGCACCCGCTCCAACAAGGGAGACACGTTGGGGGCCACCGAGAGGGAGCCAGGAGCAAGGCCTCTCCCCGCAGCGCACGACGCCTGATGACACCCGGAGGTAGGCCCTCTGCCAGGGAGGCCTCGCCAACCCTTCCCCCGGCAGAGGACATGTGGTCGTCGAGGGAACCGCTGGCGTCCTCTTTCCCTCCTCTGTTTCGTCCTGGTCTCCGGTCGGCTCAGAGGAGGTCGAGGGCGGCGCAAGGCGGGCCCTCATCTGGCGATATGAAGCAAGGTTGGTACCTGTGAAGAAGGCCCGGTGCCTGTGAAGCTCGCCGCCCGTGACACTCTCACGTAATAATGAGTTGGGGCTGTACACGCCCCCGAGTCTCAGTGGTGCCGGCCTCAGGCCCTGGGGCTCCCTCCCACGCCTAGTGGCAGCACTTAGCTCCGCGCTGGTGAGAATACTTGAAGACCAGAAGACTCGACTAGGTGCCGGACGCGGCCTTTTGCTTTGGATCTTTCCTTCTGTAGCTTTGCTTTCTGGATCTGGATTTGAGTTGAAGCTGAGTTTTTATTGACACGCGCGGTGGGAGCCTTTTCTCACTTGAGCAATTTCTTGCCTTCTTGTCGGTGGGAAACGACACCTATGGGATCACAAGAATCCCTTTCTGCGGTTGCGGGGCGCGGGGGTCATGAGAAGAGCGGATCGAGCAGGCAGTAGACGATTCCTTTACCCAGGTTCGGGCCAAGAAGATGCGTAAACCCTACTCCTGCTTTGGTGGATTATATGCTTGTGTTCTTGAGCTAGCTATGGGGTGTGAGGAGCTCCAAAAAGCCGAATCCTCCTCCTGGTCGCCTGGGGCCTCCTTTTATAGGGAAAGGGGCTGCCACAGTGGCACACAGGAGGTGGAAAGGGTACAGTGATGCGAGATTATCCCTCGCATTACATGACAAGGTGCATTTAATGCGCCTTGCTTAGGTGTCCTAGCTTTATTGGGGGCGGGGGAGAGCCCTATCTCGTCCGTCGCCACTTTCTCCCGCGTTGACACGCGCCCTGGCCAGCGGCGCCTGCGATGCCATGTAGGCGGGCAGGCAGCTGAGGTGGCGCAGCGGTGGGTCTCCATGGGGATCTGCATGCTGCCACGCAGGTGCCTGCCCAGCTCGTTGGGTCGGCAGCTGCATGCGAACGGTGGTGGTGGTGTGACTGGTGCGGGTCCGATGGTGGCCCCGCGGGTGTCCTTGGCAAGGGCCTTGCCGCGACCCCGGCAAGGGTCTTGCCGGGATCCCGACAAGGGTCTTGCCGTGGCGCCTGCTGCCATCCCCGGCAAGGCTCTTGCCGGGGGCCTTGTGGTTTTCCTTGGCTGGGATCCCACCAAGGACTATCATCTTCTAAAGTGTGCATCTGATATTGAATGTCTTCACAAAGATCTGCATACCACCACGGGGATGCCTCCCGAATCCTGGCCCCATGGGGGCCGTGGACTCAAGGGTGACCCGCTCCATAGGTGTGGGGCGAGCTGCCACGGCAAGGGTCTTTCCAGGTTTGCAAAAATCGCCTCCTGGCAAGGATCTTGCCGGGGGGGGGGGGGCGCTTCGTCCCCTTTGATCTCTGTGGTCTTGGTCTTGGCGTCGTTCTGCTCCTCTTTGGCTTCGGCCTTACCTTGGTTTCTACCTCCCTTGCCGGGCTCGGTGCGGCGGCGCCCGTGGCTCAGACTGCCCGTGCATAGTCATAGGGGTACAAAAAGTGTACCCCTCTTTTTGTACACCGACAGGAGCCCCCGGGCCTGGGCCACACATAAGCGCTACGCGTTGTTGGGCCAGGCCCAAGAACAGTGCGCGGGCAGGCAGGGCGGTTTTTACCGCGGTAAGTTTCTTCGCGCGCTGCACCTCCCATGCTTCCCGCGCATGGCGCGTCATGGGGAGGCGTGCGTGACGTGGGCGGCATGGGTGATGCTGGCCTCTGCACGCATGCGTCACGTCATAGTAAAAAAGGGGGCGGCTCGCGTCTTCCCCATAAACGGAGGGAGGTGTGGAGGCGCGGCCCATTTACTGGACGGGGCCGAGGCGTGGTCTTTCAAGGCGCCCACTCCCTTTAATCACGGGGCGGGGAGAGGTCACCTCACCCGTCGCTTTAATCCTGCACGTTCGCCACGCGGCGCTCATGCGCCTGGGGTGGCAGTTGGTGGAGGCGGGAAGCCGGGCCGTCGCGGGCTGGGGCGGCGGATCGGCCCCGGTCTCCTGCGCCATTCGTGTCTTCATTGGCAGAACGGGGCGGTCGAGCCCCCGGCTTGCTCCTTTATAAAGAGCGGGGGGGGGGGGGAGTCGGTGCCCTGCATTCCTCCATCTCACTTCTTCAGCTTCTGCTCCCCTCCCTCTCATTCGCCATGGAGAAAGGGAACCCTGGTCCTTCGACGGTGGCGACGAGGGTCGCCGCTTGACAACGCGTCCCTCCTTCTCCTGCACCTGCGGTGGCAGAGCCAACCGCGAGGGGAAGGGGGAGAGGGAGAGGCCGTGGGCGAGGCCGAGGCGCTCGGGGAAGAGGAGGACGGGGCGGCGCGCCGGCTTTGCCTCCGCCAGCAGTTCCTCTCCCTATGGAGGGCCACGTTGGGGACGACCCTCGTGAGTTCTTCGTCAGGCTGCGGCGGCCGCCTCGCCGTCGTCTTCGTCTTCCGACTCCATTCGCAAGCGAGATGGAGCTGAACCCGCCCGAGACACTGAGGCTGCACATGAGGGGCTGTGGAATCAGCGGTACGCGAGCACGCGTCGACTTCCCAGCCCCTAATGTGATGTATCTTGGTCGAGGGTGGAAGACGTTCGCCCGTATCCACCGCCTGATGGAGGGGCTCACCCTCCATTTTAAGCTGATGGAGGGCGGTCTGCTCTTCGTCAAGGTCTTCGGGTGCTTCGGGACTCGGGCAAGGTGCTGCGTGGAGAGCTCCTCCGATAGCGAAGACTCCTCCTCGAGCGGGAGTGACGAGGAGGACAGTGGCAGTGATGATGAGGGTAGCGGGCGGCAGGATCACGGGTCCGACTAGGTGTCGGGCGCCGCTCCGTGCGGAACCGGCGACCCCATCATCCGTGTCGCCGACTCCTTGAACTCCTCGGGGTCGTCTCCTTGCGCGGCTGGTGTTGGGAGGCTGCGGAAGAGGAAGAGGGCGGGCGGCAAGGCCGTCAACTCGGAGTACGTGGGAACGATGCCTTCGACGCATGCTGATCTCTTGCCGCCTCGTCTTCGAGCTCTGCCTCCGGCGCTGCCATCACCATCCAGCCTTTGGACGACCACCGAGATGTTTTCTTGGTGTCTTCTGCCACCGGTAGCTCGTCTAGGCGCCCCTTTTGCCCTTTTCGCCTCCTTGACCTGCCTCCTGAAGAGAGGGACAAGAAAGGGATTACGGGCACCTTATCTCTTTTTAGTTTGTAAGCCTTCGCGCCTTAGCTGAATTTAAAGCTTGTAATCCCATCATTCATGTTTTTCATTCTCCATGAACTGTACCTGAGTGGAATGTTTTTAATGAAAAAGGGATGCTTGCCGGGTCACTTGTCTTGTGGGTGGAACCCACGTCAAGGGGAAAACCCTTGATATCTTTAAGATAGACACTTCCTTGCCCGGCAGCAGGCCCTGCCGTCTTCCCACGTCGCTCGACCTTTCTCACGCTTTCGGCGAAGGCAGGGATGAGGCGGGTTTAGGCTCCTCGTTTCGTTCCTTCCCTGCCGCGACTACGACCAAACCTGGCCCCAGGAACGAGCCCTAGGGCCTAGAGTTAGGGGAGCACAGTAGCTTTAGGAAGAAACGAGGTTTCGCATACCTCAGTCCATAAGAGAATGCATGATAAGGGATGAAGAACTTATCTGAAACTGTAGCCCCCGGCAACTCTTGTTCGCCGTGGGTGAATCTTTGTACTTGCAGCCCCCGGCAACACTGGCTTGCCGGGGTCCAGATGCTGGTCCGTCCCTCTTCTCCCTTTTTTTTCATCCTCAAGTGATCCGGCAAGGATATCCGAGCCCTGCGAACCAAAGGAGACAAAAGAACGGCAAAGAGACGCACACTCGACCTCTAAGCTAGGGGTTAGCCGCCGCTAAGCACTATCAACCCTAACCAAGGACGAGACTCGATCTAGCATGCATGCTATAACTTAGGGCGCCAGCGCTTCATTTATGCTCAAGGTCTGCGCCTGGCTTTGTACAAAGGGTTACATGCATCATCGGCAATGCTTGTACAAAAGGTGGCTTGCCGGGAGGCCCGACAAGCCGCGCCTTATGGGTAAAACTTGCGAAGATGCTCGATGTTCCAGTATTTGCTCACCGGAATGGCATCTTCCGTCTCCAGGCGGACTGCGCCGGGCCTGGTGACTCGTATTACCCGATAAGGGCCTTCCCACTTCGGCGTCAACTTGTTGGAATTCTTGGCCGAAGAACAAGGTCGCCTTCCTCAAGGCTCCGGGCATGAACCTTGCGGCTATGGTAGCGGCGCAAGGCTTGCTGGTAGCGTGCTGCTCTCACAGCCGCCCGAAGACAATCTTCCTCAAGGAGCAGTGCGTCGTCTTGCCGCAGTTGCTCTTGCTCAAGCTCATCATAAGCGAGCACTTGAGGTGACCCGTATATGAGTTCAGTGGGGATAACTGCTTCTGCCCAGTATACCAGGGCAAAGGGTGTCTGGCCGGTGGCTCGATTTGGTGTCGTCCTGATTGACCAAAGAACCGTCGGCAACTCATCAATCCAGTGCCTTCCGCTCTTGTGCAGCCTGTCAAAGGTCTTGGTCCTTAAGCCTCGCAACACTTCAACATTTGCCCTCTCAGCTTGCCCGTTGCTCCGCGGGTGAGCGACGGAAGCGAAACAGACTTTGCTGCCGAGGTCCTGAGTATATTGCATGAAGGTGCGGCTTGTGAACTGCATACCGTTGTCGGTGATGATCCGGTTGGGTACACCGTAACGGCACACTAGCCCCTTGAAGAACTTGACGGCTGACTGGGCTGTGACCTTCCTCACTGCCTCCACTTCTGGCCATTTTGTGAACTTGTCGATGGCTACGTACAAGTACTCAAAGCCCCCGACAGCGCGGGGGAAAGGGCCTAGTATGTCGAGCCCCCAGACCGAGAAGGGCCAGGAGAGAGGAATGGTTTGAAGGGCTTGAGCTGGTTGATGAAGCTTTCTTGAATGGAACTGACATGCCTCACACCTGGTGACGAGTGTCGTTGCATCCTGGAGGGCGGTGGACTAGAAGAAACCCTGCCGGAACGCCTTGCCGGCAAGGGCTCTCGACCCAATGTGGGATCCACATATGCCTCCATGTATCTCTGCCAACAGCTCCAATCCTTCCTCTCGAGGGATGCACTTCAATTTCACACCGTTCGGTCTCTTCCTGTACAGGACGTCATCGACGAACTGGTACATGGCAGAGCGACGGACTACTTTTTCCGCTTCTTCCTGCTCCTCAGGAAGCTCCCCTGTCTAGAGGAATCAGACGGTATGCTGTGCCCATGCTGGAGCCTGAGGCTCGACGGCGAGGACTAAAGGCATTTCCTCCGCTATAGGGGCGGCTATCTCGACGGCAAGAGCTTGGCGTCCTGTCGGAGCTAGCCGTCCCGTGGTGGGTTCAGTGTCCTCGGCAACATCCTTGCCGGCGGCTCCGGGGAGCTCGGCGGGAAAGTACTTGCCGGGTCCTGATTTCCTTATCTTGTTCTGCTCTGTTGATGGATCAACGGATGGCTGAGTCAGCTGAAGCACAAAGGTACCTGGTTCCACAGGTAGCTTGAGGGCAGCGCGCTTCGACAGGTAATCGGCGATATCGTTCTCCGTCCGGGGAACGTATTCAGCCTGGATACCATCGAAACGCTCTTCCAGCTTTCTCACTTCATCAACGTAGGCCTTCATCAACGGGCTCTGGTAATCCTTATTGACTTGCTTGACGACAAGCTGCGAGTCACCCCTGACGATGAGCTTTTTGATTCCGAGGTCCGCCGCGATCCTAAGACTGCCAAGCAGCCCTTCGTATTCCGCCGTGTTGTTTGTTGACGCCTCCCTGGGGAAGTGCATCTGGATCACGTACTTGAGGTGCTCCCCGGTGGGGGCGACGAGCAGTATGCCAGCCCCGGCACCCTGGAGGGAGAAAGCCCCATCAAAGTACATAATCCAATCGCAACTTGCCTCCTTGCCGGGGAGAGCAGTCTCTTGGGCTTCTTCGTCAGGTGTGGCGGTCCATTCTGCAATGAACTCCGCCAGGACTCGGCTCTGGATCGTCGAAGTACTTTCAAACTTGAGGCCAAAGCTGGACAGCTCCAGTGCCCATTCCACAATCCTCCCCGTCGCATCTGGGTTGTGCAATATCCGCTGCAGAGGGAGGCGAGTGATGACAGTGATCTCGTGTGCCTGGAAGTAGTGACACAGCTTCCTCGAGGCCATGAGGAGGCCGAAGAGCAGTTTCTGCACACCGGAGTACCTCGACCTAGCCCCCTGCAACAGGGAGCTAACGAAGTAGACCGGGCGTTGCATCACTTTCTTCTTTGGCGGCACCTCGACCAACTGTGTCGCCTCCGCACTGGTGGCGTCGGGCTCTGTTGCTGCCATTACCTCGTCGCCGACCTCCCTCTGCGCCACTAGCGCAGCGCTGACCACCTGGTTCGTTGCCGCTAGGTATAGCAGTAACGGCTCCTGGGGCCTGGGCGCAACTAGTGTTGGTGCGGAGGAGAGGTACTTCTTCAAATCTTGCAATGCCGCTTCGGCTTCTGGTGTCCACTCCACCGGGCCCGCCTTTTTCAGGATCTTGAAAAAGGGAAGAGCGCGCTCGGCGGACTTGGATATGAACCTGCCCAGGGCAGCGACGCAACCAGCAAGCCGGCGCACATCCTTGATTCGCTTGGGTGCTTCAATCTGCTCTATAGCTTTGATCTTGTCCGGGTTGGCCTCTATCCCCCGCTGCGACACAAAGAACCCGAGGAGCTTGCCGGACGGGACGCCAAAGACGCACTTCTCAGGGTTCAGCTTGAGGTTGATCTTGCGCAAATTTGCAAATGTCTCCCGCAAATATGATATGAGGGTGGCCCTGTCCTTGGTTTTGACCACTATGTCATCCATATAAGCCTCCATATTTCTATGGAGCTGGGGCTCAAAACCAATCTGGACCGCCCTCGCAAACGTCGATCCAGCACTCTTCAACCCGAAAGGCATCCGTATGAAACAATACGTACCACATGGGGTGATGAACGCTGTTTTCTCTTCGTCTTCTTTCGTCATGAAGATCTGGTGGTAGCCGGAGTAGGCATCGAGGAATGACAACAGATCACACCCAGCTGTGGAGTCAACAATCTGGTCGATGCGCGGCAATGGGAAGGGGTCTTTAGGACAGGCCTTATTGATATATGTGTAATCAATACACAGCCTCCACTTCCCATTTGCCTTGCGCACTACGACCGGATTGGCCAACCACGTCAGATGGAGCACTCCTCTTACCAAACCCGCTGCCTCCAGTTTCCGGATTTCCTCAGTGATAAACTCTTGTCGTTCCAAAGCTTGCTTTCTGACCTTCTGCTTGACAGGCCGCGCATGAGGACAGACAGCAAGGTGGTGCTCAATCAGCTCCCTGGGAACGCCGGGGATGTCGGAAGCTTGCCATGCAAACACATCGACATTCGCCCGCAGGAAGGTGACGAGCGCGTCTTCCTATTTGTCTTCAAGGGTGGTGCTTATGGTGAAAGCTCCTCCCGTGCCGTCCTTGTTGACGGAAACCTTCTTGGTTCCCGGCGGCGTGGCCCTGGACTTCTTGCTTCCGCCGGCGGAGATCTCTGGCACGTCCTCGACGGCAGCGCTACACTCCGAAGAGGTGCGCTTGCCGGAGTGGGTGTCCGAGGTCTCACCGGCTTTCTACTTCTTTTCCCCCCGGGGTCCTGGCAGCAGGAGCGAGTGCCCCAGCGGCGGCAGCTACTGCGACTGCTTGCTGGTACACTTGATCAGCGCAAATCAGCGCATCCTTCTTATCGGAGGGGATGGTGATGATCGTCACGGGCCCTGGCATCTTCAGGGTATTGTAGGCGTACTGTGACGCCGCCATGAACTTGGCCAGCGCTGGGCGGCCAAGGATCCCATTGTAGGGCAAGGGGATCTTGGCAACATCAAACACAATCCTCTCCGTCTTGAAGTTCAAGTCGCTCCCGAAAGTTACGGGCAACGTGACCTTTCCCTTGGGTTGGCTTCTCCCCGGGCTGACTCCTTGAAACGTGCCCGTTTCTTCGAGGTCTCCATCAGGGATCTGCAGCTTCTCGATCACGGCAGGCGAGATCAAGTTCAGACCGGCCCCGCCATCTACTAACATTTTTGTTACCTTGAGGTTGCGTATTGTTGGCGAAACCAACAACAGCAAGCACCCGACCGCAGTAGTGCGATCAGGGTGGTCCTCAAAGTCAAAAATGATAGGTGTGTTGGACCACTTCAGCGGCCTCTGGGCATCAAACGACGGCTCTGCTGCTGTAATTTCTCGAGCCCACTGTTTAAGCCGGCGTCGAGAGGCATGCAGCGAAGCACTGCCGTCAATACACATGGCCTCTGTAGCTTTCTGAAACTCTTGGTTGCCGGACTCGTCGTCTTCCTCGTGATCGTCATCTTCTGGCTTTCTGTCACGGCCCCGAGCGGGCCTCTCTTGTTGCTTATCCTTGCTGTGATGGCCCGCCTGGCCGTTGCGTTTCTTGCCGGATCCCTCACCACCGTCTTGGCCCTTCTCCTTGTCCCGCCTCTCGTATTCAGCCCTCTGCTTCTCAACGAGGAGCTCAACCTGCCGTCAGTCTTGGAGAGCATGGCCTTTGGTGCGATGGATCTTGCAGTATCGCTTGTCGGAGTTGCCTGGCTTCTCGGCAACCGCCAAGGCCTGGCAGGCGACACATCCGGCAATTTCCTTGCCGGGGTCACCTGCCTTGGTCTTCTTGGTGGAGCTGGTGTCGTCAGACCCCTCGACGGCAAGCACAACTTTCCCTTTGCGCTTCCTGTTGGTTCCGGCCTTTCTTCGCCGAGGCGGCGGTGTCCTCTTCAGAGGAGTCGGTTTCCACGCCGGCATCTTCGCCGGGGTACTTCCTCCCCTCTTAAGCCCGGGCACACTTCTCCGCGAGAACATAGAGCTCCGCGACATCTTTCACCTTGTTCATCGCCAGCTCCTCGCGCATCTTGCGGTTCCGAACGTTCTGATGGAACGCGCTGATGATGGCAGCGGGGTGAACATCTGGGATATTGTACTGTACCCGGCTGAAGCTCTGTATGTACTTGCGGAGACTCTCGCCTCCCTTCTGGGGAATGACGTGGAGATCACTCGCTTGGCCATGAGCTTGGTGACCGCCAGTGAAGGCGCCCACGAACTCATGGCACAAATCCGACCAGGAGGAAATGGAGTCTACCGGCAAGTGCATCAACCATGACATGGCGTTGGGTTTAAGAGCCAACGGGAAGTAATTTGCAAGCACCTTATCGTCACGAGCTTCGGCAGCCTGCATCGCGATGGTGTAGATGCTGAGGAACTCGGATGGGTGGGTCTTGCCGCCGTACTTCTCGCCCACGTCAGGTTTGAAGGTGCGGTGAGTGGGCCACTAGAACTGTCGCAGCTCACGGGTAAAAGCCGGGCAGCCTACCTTGTAAGGCAGGCCCAGGGCTCCCCGGTGCCGGGTGGTCCACAGCAGGCCCCGCTCGCCTATCTGATTGGTGGCGCGCTCCGCGCCGGCGCTCGATGGTGGTCCGAGCGTCTTCATGTTCCCGATCCCGAAGGACCTGGCGTTGGTCCTGGTGGGTCCGTGGGTCGGACGATGCTATGGAGATTTCATCGCCCGCAATGTCGCAACGGGCCGGTGTCCGTGGCACCGGGCGAGGAGGAGGCGAGTGCACCGTGGTCGCGGCGCCGCCAGCCTTCCTGCCACTGGTACGCGGGACTCCGTCGGAACATCGACCCGGGGGTTCCGTCGGGGCCGGCTCATCTTTGTTGGCCACCGCAACAAGACTTCGGATGGTGGCTCTCCATTCGTCGAGTTTCCCCGTAGTGGGAGGAAAGTCGAGGAGCAACTGCACGCGCGCCAGGGCTTTTGTTGGCGTCGGTGGCAGCGAAACCTGCACGGATCGCAACGCGCTTCGACTTCTGACCACGTCAGAAGGAGCTCTATCACGACCGCGCGGTCGCACGCCGCCTTCATCAGCGCCTCGGCGAGCCGGCAGGTCTTCTACATCCCGGAAGTGGCGCTCGGGGCCTTTCCCGCGGCGACGCCCGGGGTCTTCGGGGCGATCACGCCGCTCGTCGCGCGCCGCTTGAGAGGAGCACGCCGTCGGTGCCGGAGTGGGAGTCCTGGAGGCCCTCGCACCGCCAGCGGGGGGGGGGGGGGAGGGGGGGTAGCAGCGACCTCAGAAGGTCCCGCGCCACCTGCGGAGGGCCCGGCTCCGTCTTTGGATTTGGCGGCGTGCGGCCCGTTGCCGGGCGCACGAACATCGCCGCCTCCCAAACTCCGGCTACTGGGACGGTGTTGGTGTTCACGAACAGCGCCCCGGGTCCTTTCGGCGACCGGTCCGCTGCTAGCCCGCGTCAGGACGGGATGGCCGGCGTCCGACTGGCCCACCGCCACCGTCGTCTTCTTCTTGGGCGCCATGACGATGAAGAAGCGTCGAACCAACTGCTAAAGCCGATCCTCACAACTGCGCAACCCCTGCCTGGCGCGCCAAAGATGTCGGTGGGAAACGACACCTATGGGATCACAAGAATCCCTTTCTGTGGTTGTGGGGCGCGGGGGTCGTGAGAAGAGCAGATCGAGCAGGCAGTACACGATTCCTTTACCCAGGTTCGGGCCGCGAAGATGCGTAAAACCCTACTCCTGCTTTGGTGGATTATATGCTTGTGTTCTTGAGCTAGCCATGGGGCGTGAGGAGCTCCAAAAAGCCGAATCCTCCTCCTGGTCGCCTGGGGCCTCCTTTTATAGGGAAAGGGGCTGCCACAGTGGCACACAAGAGGTGGAAAGGGTACAGTGATGCGAGATTATCCCTCGCATTACATGACAAGGTGCATTTAATGCGCCTTGCTTAGGTGTCCTAGCTTTATCGGGGGCGGGGGAGAGCCCTGTCTCGTCCGTCGCCGCTCTCTCCCGCGTCGACACGCGCCCTGGCCAGCGGCGCCTGCAATGCCATGTAGGCGGGCAGGCAGCTGAGGTGGCGCAGCGGTGGGTCTCCACGGGGATCTGCATGCCACCACGCAGGTGCCTGCCCAGCTGGTTGGGTTGGCAGCTGCATGCGAACGGTGGTGGAGGCGTGACTGGTGCGGGTCCGATGGTGGCCCCGCGGGTGTCCTTGGCAAGGGCCTTGCCGCAGCCCCGACAAGGGTCTTGCCGGGGTCCCAACAAGGGTCTTGCCGTGGCGCCTACTGCCATCCCCGGCAAGGCTCTTGCCAGGGGCCTTGTGGTTTTCCTTGGCTGGGATCCCGCCAAGGACCATCATCTTCTAAAGTGTGCATCTAATCTTGAATGACTTCACAAAGATCTGCATACCACCACGGGGATGCCTCCCGAATCCTTGCCCCATGGGGGCCGTGGACTCAAGGGTGACCCGCTCCGTAGGTGTGGGGCGAGGTGCCACGGCAAGGGTCTTGCCGGGTTTGCAAAAACCGCCTCCCGGCAAGGATCTTGCCGGGGGGGGGGGGCTTCGTCCCCTTTGCTCTTTGTGGTCTTGGTCTTGGCGTCGTTCTGCTCCTCTTTGGCTTCGCCTTACCTTGGTTTCTACCTCCCTTGCCGGGCTCGGTGCGGCGGCGCCAGTGGCTCAGACTGCCCGTGCACAGTCATAGGGGTACAAAAAGTGTACCCCTGTTTTTGTACACCGACACTTCTGGATCTCGCTTTGTTTGGGACTCATGTCCGTCGCCTTTCCCTCACGAGCTCCGCGCGAGTGGGACTGCGCGAAGCACGCGCGCCCCAAGTGCGCACTGCAACTGATACCCACTTCACGTGGGGCCCCATCCAGCAGGGCGGTGAGCTCCGCAAGGCTCCCAGGAACTCGGCACACCGCAGCCTAGCTCAAGGCTGGCGCTGACTAAGGTAAACCAAGGTAGAAAACTCGCATCAGGATTCACAAGTTCACGAGGAAACGAACTCACGCCGCATGGAAAAATAAAAACTGGGATTTGCTTACATGAGGGCCCCCCCTCTCAAAATGCTCTTACAAGTTTCCAAGGGTCACGCCCGAGTTTGCGTGCAAGAAGAAATGACAGGACAACAAGGGATCAACCGTAAATGTCACTCGCTGCGTCACTTGCAGACGCGTCACTCGTGTCGTCGTCGTCTTTATCGGCATCATCACCGCCATCGGCGACGCCCCCGTCCCCATCATCGAACACACCGCCTTCGTCTGCGACGACCACCACCGCATCATCCTCTGAAGTGAAGGCCCTCACCAACGCGTCCACATGATCATCGACCCAGCGCGCTAGGTCGCCTCGGACAGCCACGGGTACGGGGGCGATGGCGACGTCGAAATCAAAGTTGGGGTCGGCATTCAGGAGGTGGCTGAAGACGCGCGAGAAAGCACGCTCAAGCAAGCCATGCCCCCTTTCCTCCACAAGCTGGCGAGCTTGGGCAGATCGAGCCTCCAGGTGCGTCACCACCTCGGTGAAGATGGCCAGATGGCTAGCGTAATCATTTGAGTGAGGAGTCGGTGCCTCCACATCGCAAATGTGGCCTAGGGCGATATTGGCCCTATTTCGAAGATCCTGAAGCATGGGGGCATGCTCGCGCTCCAACGTTCGGCGTTGGAGCACCTCCTCCGTGTTCTGCCTCGCGACGACCTCTGCATCATCAACCCATCTCCGGAGGGAACGCATCTCGGCACGGGCGGAGGCCAAGTCCGCCTATGTCATGGCCAGGGCAGCAGCCGTGGCTTTCGCGCGCCTCTCAGCCTTGTCCAACCTGGGCCTGAGGGCTGCAGCCCTACCCTCATCCTCCATGCCGGCGAGTTTCAATCTCAGATCGTACCTTCCCTCCAGGTCCGCGCAAACCTCGGCCACCCGGCGGTTCACGTCCTCCCGAACTCCATCCTCGCGAGCCCCGACGGCGTCTTCTGCTCGGGTAGCTTGACACACCCTCGTCTCCAGTTGCTCAAGCTCACGGCTACGCTCCATGGCCTCCAGGGCCAGCTCTTCCTCATGCTTCCGGATCTCCACCTCCTCCGCAGGCGTCCCCCTCAGCGACTCAAGAGCAGCCCTGCGCGCCTCCACTTGCTGCTCAAGAGATGCGCTCCAGGCCTAGAGTTCCCACGCGCGCTTCTCCGCAGCCTCGCGGCGGCGATCAGCCTCGTGAGCCTCCTCCAAGGCTCGAGAGCGGGCTTCGTAGGGAATCTTGAGAGACGCCTCAGCCTTCGCGTTCTCAAGGTCACGCTGATAACGGCCAAGGTTGATGGCCACCTTCAGCTTGCACCGCTCCTCTGCTAGTCGGAGACCTTCAACCTCAAGGCGCGAATCAACACACGCGAGCTCTTGACCAAGCCGGCCCATCGCAGTCATCACCTCCTGAAAGAGCGCATGGAGGACCATGCTCCGCCCACGCTCAAGCTCAAACGCCCCGGCCTTCTACGTCCTCCGCCTCGAGGGCTGCAGGTGGGACGCCACCCCTCGGCAGGAGGCTGGGGGCTGGCGCCGCACCAGACACCATCCCATCTTCGCAACAAGCCCAAGCCTCCTGGGGCTTGTTGCTCGAGGAGGAGCCGAGGATCGGAGCCAACAAGTTACCGCCGAAGATCAGCAGAGGAGTCTTGGGCACGCCTGCCAAGCTCCACGCCAGGCCAATGGGGAGGACTGACGAGGCCGCAGAATCAGCACGCCGAGAAGGCAGGAGTGCCCCTTCAACCAACTCTGCCCCAGGGGCAGGACTCGGAGCGCACGAGGCAGGCGGAAGAGTCGAGGAAGAAGGAGGCCGTTTCTCAAGATGCTCAGCAGCCTCAGTGGAAGGGGTCCTGAAAGACTGCCGTTAGAGGAAGAACGCAACACATAGAAAGCTACAAGTGCGCGATACTCACACGTCAATAGCGATGTACTTCCTCCGCTTCAGCGGTCTGAAGATGTTGCTGCCGCTGGGAGATCCTTTCCTCTTGCGGAGCTCCTCGAAGTCCACACATTGACGACCGAAACGCTGGACATGACGGCCGGAACGCGGCGGGGCCACAGAAGAGCTCTGGATTATATCTTCAGGGGCGCCCGGTTGCGGCGAACAGCCGGGCACCGTTTCACCACGACCTCCCGAGGCTCCTAGAGCCTTGACCTCGGGAGCCGCATGCAACGTCTCCTAAGCAAACAACGCCCCAGGAGAGGGGTGGCAAGCTCTTGAGGATGATGCCCCAGGGACACCACTCGGCGCGTGCTCCTCAGCACTCAAGCCGCCGGTCTCCGCTTGGGCTCGCCCACCTGCATCATCACTCGGGGCGAGCCCAGCATCAGAGGTAGGGAAGGGAACCACGACGACATGGTTCTCCGAGGCCCCTCCAGGCCAACCGGTCGCGGCCCCCATTCATCAAAGAGAGGCATGGCCTTTACAAATTCATCCTTATTCTCACAACGGTACAGCAAGCAACTATTCCTGGGCAGTTCGGCCGACAGAGAGACGCCCGTCAGGACCCTGAGCACAGTCCCTCGCTTCCCAAGGAGGAGCTCGGACTCCTGAAACCTCATGTGGTCTTGGCTTCTGAGTAAGGTCCACATGGGGCGAGAATGGCGCTGAAGTGGAGCAACCCGGCGTCGGACAAATTCCTTCACCACCATCGGTGCGGTTACCCCACGATCCTTCAGCAACCTCAACCTGAGCCAGACACGGGCAAGGCGGGGGCTCGCGAGCCGCTGATGGCCCCAGCTGGGGTTAGGAACAGCGGGCCCCGACGGAGCCTGAAGCAGAGGACTGAACACACTGGCATCAACGAACACCCATCGTATCCGGAAGTCATTCATGGATGAAGGAAGCTCGAAATCGATCCCATCGCCTGCTGTCCCAGCCACAGCCTGGAAGCTCACGCACCCCAACCACTGCTGAGGGTCGGCAAGATGCAACGAGAAGAAGTGGCGGAAGAGAGCCACCGAAGGAGCAATGCCCACCATGGCTTCACACACAAAGGCGAAGACGACAAGAAGTGTCACGGACTAAGGATCGAGATGCAGCATGTGGATCTGATAGTGCTCAAGCACAGTATTGAAGAAGGCGGAGAAAGGAGGAATCAAGCCTGCCCAGAGGGCGTCTATGAAGATTGGGATCTCAGTGGCCGTCTAAGCCAAGCGAGTGTGAGACGCGGGCCAAGCCACCGTCTCTCCCAACTCATTGAAGCTGGAGGCAAGCATAGGGCACACCTTGTCCATGGCCTCGTCGTTGAGCACGCGAGACCGGCCGAGCACCGACGCGAAGGGCGGAGGCACGGCTGAAGGAGGCAAAGGGCTCTTGCCCTTATCAGCTTGCTTAGGCGCCATGGCTATGGAGCAGGCGGAGCGCGAATCATATTGGGGAAGAGAAGCAGAGCCGCAAGGAAGCAGAGGAATTGGGGAAGCAAGGCGCAAGAGGCGGAGGAATAAATGTGTAGGCCGTGGGGGTCGCATAGCCGGGCGGATTGAAAGGCAGCGTGGGAAGCAGAGACGCCCACGTCCAATCAACCGCCACGCGACCGAGGCCGCATGCTTTTGGGGCCCGCGGTGCTCCGAACTTGACCCTTGGCTTCACCGCGAAGCCAAGCCCGAGCGCACCATAGGCCCGTAGGCTACTGTCGGCGTTTTGGGAACGGGGGTCCCCAAACTTGCCTGCGTGCGGCCCACAGCGTGGCTGAGCAGCAGGACATACGGCCCATATTCATCAACAAGGCATCCAAGACCTTCGCGAGGAGCCGAGCCTCGCGAGGCGGACGACGCAAGGCCTCCTCTGGAGTGGCCTAGCCAGGAAGGCTCACGAGGAGCGGAGATATCAAGGCAAGGCAAACCTCGCGAGGGTCTCGTGACGTGAGCCATGACGAACGGCGCCAGACGGGTGCGAGGCGGGCGCCGGTGCGTGCAGCGTCCTTGTTTCCTCTTTGGTGCTAAGGTGGCAAGCGCAGACGAAAAGTGCCGAGGCACCGGGCAAAGGTTGCCATATTGGTGCAACAAGACCAAGACCAGGAGGACGATAAGGCGGAGGTCATTGTGGAGCCCAAGACGGCGTCACCCCAGGGCTTTTCGCAGGCGAAGACCGCTTTTGTCAGGATAGCTTGTACTAGCTGTCCCCCTTCAAATTTGCCCGCCGTTGTTGGCTCCCTTCCCGCTCAACATTTGGGAAGAGGACCAGGGCCTATATAAGTAGAGCTAACCACCACAGTAGAGGCATCCGATCTTAGCTTGATCCAACCCGATCGAGAGCCTAGCCACAAGAACACCTCAACCTCAGGAGGTTGTTCTTCCCTTGTACCGTTCATCATCATCCCAAGAGGCAATCCACCACCACCACACTGGAGTAGGGTATTACACCACAACGGTGGCCCAAACTAGTATAAACCCCGTGTCTCTTTCTGTGTTGTGAGTTCGTTGAGTTTGTCCGCAAGATCTTAGCGAGCTAGAGCGTAGATTGGTAGGAGGGAAAGACTTCACGTGCACCTCAGTGTTCGGACCTTAAGGGTTTGCCGGAACCCCACATCCAACAATACAGGCTAGACTTCTAGGGGTTTAGCCATTACGATCTTGTGGTAGATCAACCCTTGTAATACTCATATTCATCAAGATCAAGCAAGCAAGAAGTAGGGTATTACCTCCATAGAGGGGGCCCGAACCTGGCTAAACATCGTGTCCCCTGTCTCCTATTACCCTCAACCTTAGACACACAGTTCGGGACCCCCTACCCGAGATCCGCCGGTTTTGACACTGACATTGGTGCTTTCATTGGGAGTTCCGCTGCATCGTCATCAGAAGGTTCAATGGCTCCATCAATCATCTACAACAATGCTGCCCTGGGGGAGGTTTTCTTCCCCGACCAGATCTTTGTGTTCGGCGGCTTCGCACTGCAGGCCAAATCGCTTGGCCATCTAGAGCAGATTGACAGCTACGCCCCAGGTCACCAGATTAGTTTTGGAAATCTGGACTATGTCGCTGATATCCGAGGAGACTTGATCTTCCAAGGATTCGCGCCCCCAACCTCCACTCTAGCCTTACATCCGGAGCGTATCACCAGTTCCGAAGACGGGCTCCCTGAGCCCGCCGGACTGTCTGCAACCAGTAGGCCCACTATGGGAGAGCCGGGGGAAGAAGCGTCGCTGGCAATCATCACGAAGCCGAACCCTTCTCCGGACACTGTCTCCGAATCCTCGGAGTCAGCATCGTGTGAGTTCGGCCAAGGAGTCTCCCTCTCGCCGTACTCCACGGGCTCTCTTCCCTTAGGCCAAACCTTGCCTTTAAGCGAGGCTCTGGACTTAATGCGATCCCTTGTCATTATAGAGGAGCAACGTCCGAACTATGCCCAGCCCGGACTAGGGGCCGAGAGCAGGGAATTTTACGTCCCACCCACCACCGACCTTATAGCCACTGTCGAGAACTTAACCGACATGCTCGATTACGGCTTTGAAGACATCGATGATATGGATGATGATGCCGGAGAAGAGGAGGCCCAAAACCCTCCGTTTACCGGATGTTGGACGACCACTTCTTGGTATGATGTGTACATGGTGGATACACCCAAAGAGAATAGCGGCGACGACAAGGAAGACCTAGTCGAGGATAAACCTCCTAAGATATAGCCAAAGCACCGACGTTAGCGGCGTTGCTCTAAGTCACGCTGTGGAAAAGACAGCAATACCGGCACAGGAGAAAACAATACTCCGGATGATGCCGAAAACAATGAAGACCCCGTTGACCCAACTTCCGAACAGGACGAACGGGAAGATGGGCAAGTTAGCCCTGATGAACAGGCCGTAAACGAAGACTCAGAGGACAGTAATTATCTTCTGCTCTCCGAGGAGGACGTGAGCCTCGGCCATGAGGATTTCATCATGCCTGAGGAGCCTCTCAAGAAGGAGCGCTTTAAGCGCCGGCTAATAGCCACTGCAAGGAGCCTGAAAAAGAAGCAGCAGCAGCTTCAAGCTGATCAAGATCTGCTCAATGACAGATGGACTAATGTCCTGGCAGCCGAGGAGTACGACCTCGAGTGCCCAACCAAAAGTTACCCGAAGCGCAAATTGCTACCTCAATTCGATGACAAGGCGCTGGAGCATGTACCATCAGCACGTAACGCGGCTGACCGACCACCATGTCGCCAGGACAAAGCGGCAAGTCAAGCCGAACACCAGCCCGTACTACCTCGCCGTAAAGGTAGAGATAAAACAGCTCGGGGATATACATATGACCCGTGTCAGGACCTGGACAATAGAGCAGGACAGACCAGATCGATCTACGGATCACGGGGGCATGCCCCGACACGTGATGACAGCTATCTAGCCAGACGCGACAAGCATACTCATGCCCGGGCTGAAAAGCACAAACAGACTCCATCCGAGCTACGTCATGACGTGGCCCGATATAGAGGCGCCGCACACCCCCTCTGCTTCACTGATGAAGTAATGGAGCACGAATTCCTAGAAGGGTTTAAACCCATGAACATCAAATCATATGATGGGACAACAAAACCTGCGGTATGGATCGAAGATTTCCTTCTCCATATTCATATGGCCCACGGTGATGATCTTCACGCCATCAAATACCTCCCACTAAAACTCAAGGGACGAGCTCGGCACTGGTTGAACAGCCTACCCAAAAACTCCGTTGGCAGCTGGGAGGACCCGGAAGACGTCTTCCGCGATAACTTCCAAGGTACATACGTCCGACCTCCGGATGCCAATGGCCTAAGTCACATAGTCCAACAGCCCAGAGAGTCAGCCAGAAAATTCTGGACTAGGTTCTTAACTAAAAAGAACCAGATCATCGATTGTCCGGATGCCGAAGCCCTAGCAGAGTTTAAACACAGCATCTGCGACGAATGGCTCGCCCAACACCTCGGCCAGGAAAAGCCAAAGTCCTTGGCAGCCCTCATGTTACTCATGACCTGCTTTTGCGCGGGGGCGAAGATAGTTGGCTAGCCAGTAGCAATAACAATGCAAGCGAACCTGGCACCTCTGAAACCAGGAATAGCAACGACAAGCCCTGACGCAACAGACGCAATCGTCAAAACAACGGTAACAACACTGATGACATGACAGTCAACACCGGATTCAGTGGCCCCAAGTCCGGCTAGCGGAAGAAGCCATTCAAAAGGAACAACCCGGGCTCATCCAGCTTGGACCGCATACTCGATCGTCCCTGCCAGATACACGGCACCCCCGATAAACCAGCCAATCACACCGACAGAAGCTGTTGGGTTTTTAAACAGGCCGACAAGATAAATGCCGAGAACAAGGAGAAGGGGTTGCAAATCAAGGACAAGGACGAGGAGCCCCACCCACCGAACACAGGGGGACAAAAGAAGTTTCCCCCTCAGGTCAGAACGGTGAAGATGATATACGCTACCCACATCCCCAAGAGGGAGCACAAGCGCGCGCTTAGGGACATCTATGCGATAGAGCCAGTCGCCCAAAATTTAATCCATGGTCGTCATGCCCGATCACCTTCGATCGCAGGGACCATCCGACTAGTATCCGTCATGGCGGTTCAGCCACACTGGTCCTCGACCCAATAATTGATGGATTCCACCTCACGCGAGTCCTCATGGACGGAGGTAGCAACCTCAACCTGCTATATCAGGATACAGTGCGCAAAATGGGCATCGATCCATCAAGGATCAAGCCCACCAAAACTACCTTTAAAGGAGTTATACCAGGTGTAGAGGAACGCTGCACGGGCTCAATCACATTGGAGGTCGTCTTCGGATCCCCGGACAACTTCCGAAGCGAAGAATTGATCTTCGACATCGTCCCCTTCCGAAGTGGCTATCACGCACTGCTCGGACGAACCGCATTCGCTTGATTCAATGCGGTGCCGCACTGTGCTTATCTCAAGATCAAGACGCCCAGACCACGTGGCATCATAACAGTCAATGGAAACACGGAGCGCTCCCTCCGTACTGAGGAGCACACCGCGGCCCTGGCAGCGGAAGTACATTGCGGCCTTTTAAGGCAGAACTTTAATTCAACGGCCAAGCTCCTAGACACTGTCAAACGAGTCCAGACTACTCCACAGCATGACAATCTGGCTCATCAGGAGCTAGACTAGTAATTCGACCTCCGCCCCAGTCCCGACGAAGTGGCGGCATATGTACCGCGCGTACATAACTACGCACTGAGAATTCCATGGGCAGAGACAGGGGCATAACCAGACTGTGGTCCACAATACGGCTCGACCTTCCCCGGACACACATACTTTCACTTTTGTTTTTTTATCCTTTTCAGGTCTCTTTCACAGGTCCCTTGCGGCGGCCTGCTCAGCGGTCCTTTCGAAGGACGGATACACCAAGGCGGCAAGCAGCATAGACGCGTGGGGGGAATTTCCAGATGTTGTTCTCAACGACCATTCTACCTATTTTCAGGACCCACACGCAAGCTCCCCCCTTGATCTTGGCATGTCAAATAGCCTGGTTGCTCATCGCACTATTTGTACCAATACGCTTTGACGTATTAATCTAATTATAATGAAAATAGTTTGCGGCCCAACTTACGTGGCATTGTCTTACTACTTCATTTTTTCGCTATTCTTATAGATTGCACCCGTACACCTTGGTACGTTTTAAATTGGCCAGGGGCTTCACTGCGCCCCTACTTCGGCAACAAAGTCCGAACACTTTTATAGTACAGTTCGGCACCCCGAATTTTAGCATTATATGCATTGGCTCCGAATCATGTCTTTTGTCAATAGTTGGGTTGCCCGGCTCTTGTGCTTGCTACCTTACGTTCCTCTCTATCGGCTACGGTAGTACGGGGAGAACTTCTGCGATTGTGTCTCTGGTTTATCCGAGCAAACACCTCAGTAGAGAAAGCCGAAAACTGACTATCATGATGCGGCGAGAGCTGCTAAGCTATTCGGAGGTTGAAAAATCTTTTGCGATTTTTTCTGCACTATGCGATGAATCGGCCTTCACCCGATCAGGTGTCTACAACACCCTAGTCCGGATTAAATACTAAACTAGGGGTTGCGCCTACATTTCTATTGTCAAACTCCTATGGCTAAGTGAGGGTGATAAAGCCACATAGTCCGATTGCCTGGTTCGTTGCGCTAAATACCTCCTTCGAGGACCAAAATTTTTGAGAAAGAATGTTTAGATTCATCCCGAACACCCCCGTACTAGCTACGTGGGGGTTGAAGCCGACGACTGGCCAAATCTCAATTTTAATGAAACAGTCGCACAGGAGGCAAAATCTCGAAATAACAAGCATTATATTACATACCGGCTCTGTTTCGTTATACATGAAGGGACAATATGAATTCATTCAAAGATATTGTCTTTTGAACACCGCCCCTCTACAATACGGGATCCCTTCAGGACATCTTCAAAATACCGCTCGGGCGTGCGGTGCTCCTTGCCCGTGGGCGGTCCCTCAGTCGCGAGCTTGACGACATCCATCTTCGCCCATTGTATCTTAACACGGGCAAAGGCCAGCCGCACACCTTCGATGCAGACCGATCGCTTGATGGCATCAAGCCGAGGGCAGGCATTGACCAGCCGCTTCACGAGCCCGAAGTAGCTGCTGGGCATGGCTTCGGCAGGCCATAGCCGGATTATCAAATCCTTCATGGCTAGTTCGGCCACCCTATGCAGTTCGACCAGCTATTTTAGCTGATCACTAAAGGGCACCGGATGTTCTGGCGCAAGGTATTGCGACCAGAACAGCTTCTCCGTCGAGCTCCCCTCTTCGGCTCGGAAGAACTCCGCAGCATCGGAAACACTGCGTGGCAGATCCGCAAATGCCCCTGGAGAACTCCAAATTCGGGTCAGTAAGAGGTACCTTCTCTTCACATACTTGCTCTGCATAATAAAAGCCTTACCCGCCGCGATTTTCCTGGCCTCTTGGATTTCCTGGAGGGCGTCTTGGGCTTCGACCCGGGCATCTTGCGTGCTTTGGCGGGCCGTGGCAAGTTCAGACTTTTGATCCGCAATGTTGCACTCCAAAGACTCACATTTCTTCACGGTGTCGTGGAGCTCTTGCTGGACCTCACCGACCCTGGCCTCGTGCTTTTCGCGGGCGGCTTGTTCCTGGGCCGCTCTCTCCTCGGCCTCGGCTAGCGCCTTCTTGAGGGTTTCCACCTCGGTCGCTGCTCCTACAGATATCATGGCACTCTGATTAACACAAAAAATTCATATCTCTCTATATATCCGAGCATGTCATTAAATACCTTGCTTATCCTCCAGCTGCTTTCTTGCTTGGCCGAGCTCCTCCTCGGCCCGCTCTAGCCTCTGTTTCAGTCTGGAGACTTTGGCAGCTTGGGAAGTCGCGGCTAGCAGCGACACCTGCTTATTCACATAGACATATATGGTTAGTCTCCTACGAAAGTTATTTGATCCTATGTCCGACTTTTCTTTTCGAACACCGGATAGAGTCTCAGGGTCTATTGTCTATACTGTGACATTCTTTTCAAATTGCGTCACTCACCTCAAAGCCTGTTAGAAGGCCGGTGCAGGCTTCGGCCAGTCCACTCTTAACAGACTGAACCCTCTCAACCACCGTACCTTACGGTGTTCCTCAACAATGGAAGCGCCTCGTAGCGCTTCTAGCAGATTATCCGGTGCCTCTGGATGGACAGAGGTCACCGGCGGAATGGGTGCACCTCCTCCTTTCGAAGGAGGCTGCTTGCCTGATTCCTGAGCCGTGTAGGTCTCCGGAATGGTATTCGGCTGGGGGCCCGATTGGATATGGCCCCCATCGCCAGTCTTCATGGGGATTTCCTCCCCCATGTGTCCGGCGGTCGAGGGATCACCCTTTGGCGCCACTCTAATGGCCTCCTGAACCTCTCCCTGGTCTGGGAAGGTCCTTTGGGACAGCACCTCGGCATCGCCCTTGGCCTTGGGAGAGTAAGACACCGGCGGCAACTCGCTGGCCATCGCCTTTGAATCCAACGAACCCCCCGATGAGGATCACTCGGAGCTGTTGTGGGCCGGGCTGCAGTGCATGACTTAACATGTTAAAACCATGGAATAATGGATCTAGATATATGTGTGCGTCTTTGAGTACTTACGATTCGGCCAGGGGCTTATCCCTAGGGCGTGATACGTCTCCAACGTATCTATAATTTTTGATTGTTCCATGCTATTATATTATCCATCTAGGACGTTTTATATGCATTTATATGCTATTTTATATGATTTTTGGGACTAATCTACTAACCTAGAGCCCAGTGACAGTTTCTGTTTTTTCCTTGTTTTTGAGTATTGCAGAAAAGGAAAACCAAATGGAGTCCAATTGACCTGAAATTTGACAGAGATTATTTTTGGACCAAAAGAAGCCCACGGAGCATCGGAGATGGGTCAAAAGAGTCCCGGGGCACCCATGAGGGTGGGGGCGTGCCCTACCCCCTGGGCGCGCCCCCCTACCTCGTGGCCGCCTCGGAGACCCCCCTGACTTGTTCTCGACACCAAAACCTCTTATATATACAGAAACCCCCAGAACATAACCTAGATCAGGAGTTCCGCCGCCGCAAGCCTTTGTAGCCACAAAAAAACCAGGATCCTATTCCAGCACCCTGCCATAGGGGGGGAACCCTCACGGGTGGCCATCTTCATCAACACGACGCTCTCCATGACGAGGAGGGCGTAGTTCACCCTTGGGGCTGAGGGTATGTACTGGTATCTATGTGTTTGATCTCTCTCTCTCTCTCTCTCTCTCTCTCTCGTGTTCTTGAGGTGGTACAATCTTGATGTATCGCGAGCTTTGCTATTATAGTTGGATCTTATGATGTTTCTCCCCCTCTACTCTCTTGTGATGGATTGAGTTTTCCCTTTGAAGTTATCTTATCGGATTGAGTCTTTAAGGATTTGAGAACACTTGATGTATGTCTTGCATGTGCTTATCTGTGGTCACAATGGGATATCATGTGATCTACTTGATGTATGTTTTGGTGATCAACTTGCGGGTTCCATGACCTCGTGAACTTATGCATAGGGTTTGGCACACATTTTCGTCTTGACTCTCCGGTAGAAACTTTGGGGCATTCTTTGAAGTACTTTGTGTTGGTTTGAATAGATGAATCTTAGATTGTGTGATGCATATCGTATAATCATACCCACGAATACTTGAGGTGACTTTGGATTATCTAGGTGACATTAGGGTTTTGGTTGATTTGTGTCTTAAGATGTTATTCTAGTACGAACTCTAGGATAGATTGAACGGAAAGAATAGCGTCGTGTTATTTTACTACGGACTCTTGAATAGATCGATCTGAAAGGATAACTTTGAGGTGGTTTCATACCCTAACATTATCTCTTCATTTGTTCTCCGCTATTAGTGACTTTGGAGTGACTCTTTGTTGCATGTTGAGGGATAGTTATATGATCCAATTTTGTTATTATTGCTGAGAGAACTTGCACTAGTGAAAGTATGAACCCTAGGCCTTGTTTCAACGCATTGGAATATTGTTTACGCTCACTTTTATCACTTGCTACCATGCTGTTTTTATATTTTCAGATTACAAATACTCATATCTACCATCCATATTGCACTTGTATCACCATCTCTTCGCCGAACTAGTGCACCTATACAATTTACCAGTGTATTGGGTGTGTTGGGGACACAAGAGACTCTTTGTTATTTGGTTGCAGGGTTGTTTGAGAGAGACCATCATCATCCTACACCTCCCACGGATTGATAAACCTTAGGTCATCCACTTGAAGGATACTTGCTACTGTCCTACAAACCTTTGCACTTGGAGGCCAAACAACGTCTACAAGAAGGTTGTGTAGTAGACATCAAGCAGTTTTGGCGCCGTTGCCGGGGAGGTGAGTGCTTGAAGGTATATCTTTAGATCTTGCGATCGAATCTTTTAGTTTCTTGTTTTATCACTAGTTTAGTTTATAAAATAAAACTACAAAAAAATGGAATTGAGGGTGCCTCATATGCTTCATCTTTTTAATGTCTTTCATGAAAATAAGGATTGTGATAATTGTGCCAAAGTGTTAGAATAAGAATGCATTAGAATGTTTGGCACTAAATATTTGAATGATGAGCATGATTGAAATGTTTTTAGTATTAATTCCTTGAATATCCATGATGCTAATGATATGCAAAGCCACAAGCTTGGGGAAGCCCTGTTTGATGAAGATGATATGTTTAGCCCCCCAAGTTTTGATGAGCAAATATATTATGATGAAAGCATGCCTCCTATTTATGACGATTATTGTGATGACACGTATGTTATAAATAATAATGATAACCATGAAACTTGTCATCATGATTTTAATTTTCAATTGGATTATGCTTCACATGGTAGTTATTTTGTTGAGTTTGCTCCCAATACTATTGTTGAGAATAAATTTTCTTATGTGGAGTGTAATAAAAATTCTATGCTTGTAGATCATGAAAAGAATGCTTTATGTGATGGTTATATTGTTGAATTAATTCATGAGGCTACTGAAAATTATTATGAGGGAGGAATATATGCTTGTAGGAATTGCAATAATATCAAGTTTCCTCTCTATGTGCTTAAAATCTTGAAGTTATGCTTGTTTTGCCTTCCTATGCTAGTTGATTATTGTTCCCATAAGTTGTTTGCTCACAAAATCCCTATGCATAGGAAATGGGTTAGACTTAAATGTGCTAGTCTTATTCTTCATGATGCTCTCTTTATGTTTCAATTCTTATCTTTTATGTGAGCATTATTGAAATCATCATGCCTAGCTAGGGGCGTTAAGCGTTAGCGCTTGTTGGGAAGCAACCCAATTTTATTTTTGTTTTTTGCCTTTTGCTCCTGTTTAGTAATAAATAATTCATCTAGCCTCTGTTTAGATGTGGTTTTAAGTTTTAATTAGTGTTTGTGCCAAGTAGAACCTTTGGGAAGACTTGGGTGAAGTCTTTGTGATCTTGCTATAAAAAACAAAAACTCTAGCGCTCATGAGATTAGCTGCCATTTTTTACTGGAGAGTGATTTTAGGTTGATTCTTTTTGCAGATGATTAACAGGCAAATTAATCATGTCCACCAATTTATATCAGAATTTTTGGAGTTCCAGAAGTATACGTTTGATACAAATTACTACAGATTGTTCTATTTCTGACAGATTCTGTTTTCATTGTGTTGATTGCTTATTTTGATGAATCTATGAGTAGTATCAGAGGGTATGAACCATAGAGAAGTTGGAATACAGTAGATATTACACTAATATGAATTTAGAATGAGTTCAAAACAGTACCTAAGTGGTGATTTATTTTCTTATACTAACAGAGCTTACAAGTTATCTGTTGAGTTTTGTGTTGTGAAGTTTTCATGTTTTGGGTAAAGATTCGGTGGACTATGGAATAAGGAGTAGAAAGAGCCTAAGCTTTGGGATTCCCAAGGCACCCCAAGGTAATATTCAAGGACAACCAAGAGCCTAAGCTTGGGGATGCCCCAGATGGCATCCCCTCTTTCGTCTTCGTTCATTGGTAACTTTACTTGGAGCTATATTTTTATTCACTGCATGATATGTGTTTTGCTTGGAGCATCATTTTGTTTTATTTTGTTTTAATTGCTGTTTGAATAATATCCCAAGATCTGAAATTATTAAATGTTAGAGAGTCTTCACATAGTTACATAATTATTCAACTACTCATTGTGCTTCACTTATATCTTTCGGAGTAGTTTGTCATTTGCTCTAGTGCTTCACTTGTATCATCTTAGAGCACGACGGTGGTTTTATTTTGAAGAAATAGATGAACTATCATGCTTCACTTATATCATTTTGAGAGTCTCTAAATAGCATGGTAGTTTTCTTTGGTTATGAATTTAGTCCTAATATGATGGGCATTCAAGAGGGATATAATAAAAACTTTCATATAAAGTGCATTGAATTCTATGAGAAGTTTGATTCTTTATGATTGTTTTGAGATATGAAGATGGTGATATTAGAGTCATGCTAGTGGAGTAGTTGTGAATTTGCGAGATACTTGTGTTAAAGTTTGTGATTCCCGTAGCATGCACGTATGGTGAACCGTTATGTGATGAAGTCAGAGCATGGTTTATTTATTGATTATCTTCCTTATGAGTGGCGGTATTTTCCTACCAATCTATCCCCCTAAGAGCATCCGCATAGTACTTCCTTTCGATAACTAATAGATTTTTGCAATAAGTATGTGATTTCTTTACGACTAATGTTGAGTCCACGGATTATACACACTCCACTACAACAAAAAATACACTTCCGTGATGATACGTGTTTGTCACAGTAGGTCGCGTTTTTTGTCATGCATGTACATCCATGAAAAATTTATGACAGAATCAAGATAGTCATACCTGTGCTGTCGTAGAAGTGTTCCATGACATTACCAAAATTATCATCACGGAAGTGTCCACTTCCATGACGATAAATCGCGCGTCACAGAAGTGCTTTCGTCAAGGGTGACCGACACGTGGCATCCACCATAACGGAATGCCGTTAAGCTATCGGGTCGGGTTTTGGATCTGATAACCCGTTAACAGCCCCGACCAATGGGAAATTTCCACGTGTAAAATTCTTATTGGCCAGACGAAACACATGTCAGCTCGTCAGTGGGTCAGATAGGCGCCTATGATACGTCGACATGTGGCACGGCCCAATAGAGGCCCTTTCCTCTGAAAAGGCCGGCCCATTTGACTTGGTCAAACGGTGGCGGGCCGGCCCATGTAAAGCGTGTTAACGGCTTGTTCGCATATAGCCCATTTACAGCCCGCTAACCCAAGGCTCGTTACGCCCTATCCGAATTAGGCCCAGTAGCATCATCTGGGCCATTCAATATGATTCCAGCCCATTTTCACTTCTGGCCCATGTATGGCCCATGACGTCTTTCGACCGATATGAGGCCTTATGTAACTCTTGGCCTATTAACGGCCCATGGTGAAACTGGCCCGTAATGAACAGTGCATCACTTTACACCGATTAACGGCCCGTGGTGAAATTGGCCCGCAATGAACAGTGTATCACTTTATACCCATTAACGGTCCGTTATTCCGTTGGTCCGTTTCCAGCCCATGTTATCTTTTGGCTTTCTTAGAGCCCATTTATTCTTGGGCTCATTTCCAGCATTCGTTTACTTACGGCCCGTTACTGTCATTTTCTGCTTGTGGGCCAAATTCAGCCCGTGGTTACAGTCGGCCCGTTTGTGGTCCGTTAATTCGTTGGGCCGTTTTCATAGCATCATCAAATACGACCTATTAACGATGGCCCATTATGGTCGGCCCATGAACAGACGATTCCAACTCTAGCCCATTTACGACCATAATGAGGCCTGTTATTGGCCCATGTTTGGCCAACCGATCATACGGCCCGTATAAGGACCATTGATGATATGGCCCGTAGAAGTCCTGCTGTTCCTACAGCCCGTAGAAGGCCCACTGTTTCTATGGCCCGTAGGAGGCCCAGTGTCACTACAGTAAATATTAGCCCATGGTTATTGTGGCCTAGTTTTAAAAAATAGGTTATTGCAGCCACTAGCAAACCGCGGAAAAAGAACTGCAGTGACTACAAGCAAACAAATAAACAAGACAACAAGGAAATAAATAAGCAAGCAACTTATGCTAGGCTATCACGGCTATTACACATATTACATCCATTGGGCATCAAAGTTCGCCACCAGTGCAAATATAGGGAACACATCAGCATATAAACGTCGGAGCAAAACAAGTCCAGAACTGAAACCACTTCAGCAGAGCTCAAGAAACAATATCCTGGGTACCCATAATGCTGGCAAGATGCTTAGCAAGCTTACTAACTTTCTCTTGTTTAGCGCTTAAATCCTCCAGCGCTTGTAGTTGCACAAGAAAGTATGCATCTGAATTCTGCAGGGACTTCCTGAGTCCTTTGGCTTCTTGCCGCAGCACAGCTGACTGATGCCTTTCAGCTTGTAGCTGAGACTGAAGAAGCCAAAGTGATTCAGGCAGCGAGTTCGAAGAGCTTGTGCCAGCGGTACTGGCCAGTAACTCGAACACTACATCAACGCAGGACTGTGGGGTTTTCTCACTGTCTACAAGATCATTTTTATCACCTTTCTTAGAGACTAACATGGTTGTCTCACTATCTTGAACCTTATATGCATTACTTTCTCTACCATTGCATAGTGGGGTGCTCTTCTCCAATATTATTTGCATACTACAAGAAAAACAAGCAGACACATCACAGGTTTAGCTTGTAGTATACGAAACTCATTTTGGTAAACCGGTTCAGTAGTAAGGTGGACAGGATAACAGCATGAAGCAAACATATATCTATGTACTATGGTCACTGTATTGTCCATATCATTCTAGTTTATGTTTTTTAAGACACAACAGCATAGACAGAATATAAGTGTGAGAAACTACACAACATGGGCATCACTTGTAATGTGCATCACATGAGAACATAACTGTTTATGCAACTTAAACTGAAATCAACATAGAGCAAGAAGTTAGAGCAGCAATCCAGTTAAAGAAATAGGTTTAAAACATACCTGTTGCGCCATTGGAGTTTCAATTGGATCCTTCAAATTCGAAAGTAGTTGGTATGAGTAAATACAATGATGCAACAGCAAAGGAGTATGGACCATAGCTACGGAATCTGACCTGAGAACAGTTGTTCTTCTGCTTTAAACGTGGAGTTTGGGTTAGCTGTGGTGGTCTTCGTGCTTTGGGCACTGCAGTAGCTTTACAAACTGCTCGTGTGGGGGTACTCTATGGTGGACATGGTGCTTTTTCAACTATAAGTGGGTTACTATCTGCTGGGGTTGCGGTTAGATGGGTTGTAGCTGGTTCTCTGCCCAACGGTGTAAGTGTGCAATCTGGAAGAGTCTCGATTATGTGTGGTGGGGCTAGTTTGTGGGCCAGTACAACCATGGTTCTATCTGCATCAACGGGTAGCACTGTCTTTTGTGAAGAACGGGTTTTTGCTCCCTCAGATACTGCCATCACCCCCTCCAATTCAAATGGATGATAAACAAGAAAAGAAATCAAACGTACAGACATTGTATGATAGACAGATGTGTTAATTCACACGTATGTTGTCTAACCAAACATGACAGCATGACACAATTTCACATATATGACGCCTAACTAAACAGGATAGCATGACACAGTTTCAGATATATGATGGATAACTTAACAAGATATAATGGCATAATTCAACATATGATGAGTACCTAAACAGGATGACATGACAAAACTATATGATGTCTTTCTAAAATAGGTTGGGATGAAATAATTCACATACATGTTGTCTAAGTATATAGGATGGCATGATATAATTGACATAATTGATTCATATACTAAGCAACTGGCACTTGCATGTATGATCTCTAAACTAAGCAGATAGAATTCAATAGTGTGCATATGATGTCTAAACTAAGCAATGCAAGACACCATATGCATCATATGAGAAATATAAATATTGCAACTTAGAGCATACACCTCAAGTGGGATATAGGACTGGTCATCTGTCTCTGAATCCTCCTCTGAGGAGCTCCCTGTAACCATCGAGATATATGCTTCAACATGTACCATTGCCTGCTCTGAAGACCTTGTTTTCACTCCAGATTTTTCCATAACCGGCTCAAATGGCTGATACACATGAAGAGTAGTTCAATATACACAGATTGTCGACAAATGGAATACGTAATGAAAAAAAAAGATGGCATGAGATAATTCACATATATGATGCCTGGCTCCATGGCGGTGCATGATTCACATATATGATAAATGGCTGAAAAACATGGCATTGCATAATTCACATATCTGATATAGAAAGCAAACATGAGGCATTCACACAAAGCATGTCTAATCTAATAAGATGGCATGGCAATGCAAGATATGAGCAATATAACCCAGCCAAGTTAGAGCATGCACCTCGGGGGGGGGGGGGGGATACGACTGGTCATCTCTCTCTGAATCCTCCTCTGAGGAGCTATCTATAACCAGCAAGAAATCTGCATCGACAGGTAGCACTGACTGCTTACAAGACCTTGTTTTCACTCCAGATTTTCCCATGAACGACTCAAATGGCTGATGCACAGGAAGAGTAGATGAATGTATAAACATTGTTGATAAATGGAATACATTATGGAAAAAAATATGGCACGATACAACTCACATATACGATGACTGGCTAAAGAGGATGGCATTGCATGATTCACGTATATGATGCCTGGCTAAAGAAGATGGCATTGCATAATTCCCATATACTCCCTCCGTTCCTAAATATTTGTCTTTTTAGAGATTTCAAATGGACTACCACATACGGATGTATAAAGACATATTTTAGAGTGTAGATTCACTCATTTGGTTCCGTATGTAGTCACTTGTTGAAATCTCTAAAAAGACAAAATTTAGGAATGGTGGGAGTATGATATAGAAACCAAACAGGTGGCATTCACACAAAGCAAATCTAAACTAAGCTGATGACATATAAGATGTATAATGTAAGCAATGCAAGGCGCCATATGCATGATATGACCAACATCAGCATGCTAGGTTAGAGCAAACACCTCAGGTGGTAAACAGGCGTGGTCGGCTCCTTCTGAATCTCCATTTGAACAGTTATCTTCCTCTGGAATACAATCTGGAAATGGAGGAGGGGGGCACGTAGCCCACCATGGAGCGGCATCTGCATGACATTATATTCACATGCAACGGTCTTCTCTTTTTCTCTACATGTTCAGTACGATTGTGTACAATATCTGACATGCATAATAAAAAAATAGTTAGATTTTGTAAGGCCTAAGGGGTGCATGCAAAAATCAAGACTGATGGTAGCAAACGAGTGGATGGATCCAAAACTAATGATACCAGGTAGATTATAGCTTCAGTTTAAAAAGATAGACAATGGATCATCTATTGTTTGTTGCCCACCCAACATGAACCACATAGAAGACCCCAGATGAACCAGATACTAGACAGATACTATTCGTTGTTGGCTCGATATGAGACCCATGGGCAATTCAAAACTCAAGATTGAACGATAAAGTAGCAGGTAATAATAACCGATGTATAACATAAGCAAACATGAAAGAATGCGACCTCTCTTCCGGAACTGTGCAGTCCTCAGGTTCATCTGCTTAGTCGGTGATGGTAATACGGTTGGCGTGGCTGCCGGCAACGGGGAAGATGATCTGAGGCGGCAAAAGGAAGTCTGCAGGGGGGATCTCTGCTGCAGCGAACGCTTCTGTCGATGGTGCACCTCAGGTGGGGTGGATGACGACACGACAGGAGTAGGACATAACACATGGAGTTTTTTTTGACGCCTATCTGAAAATGAAGTAAATCTGTAAGGGCTCCTTAGAATTGGAGGATTCTATAAACGCAGGGACAGGAAAAACATAGGAATAGGATAGGAATGCACATGCAAAATAGAGCATTTGGAAACATAGGATTTCAGTCAACCTGTGTGTATGGCTCACATTAATTGGAAGAACAGAGGAATGGAGAAACAAAGTGATGCGACGAGTGTACAACCTCTTTGGATAGCCTTGTGGACCTCAGCATCATTGGGTTGGACGTGGAGGATGGTGATGATGCTAGTGTGACTGTCGGAGGCGGGGAAGAAGATCCGAGGCCTCTGGAAACGGCGCCGAGGGTACTGCTCCGCTGTGATGGACGGTTCCGTTGTTGGAGCAGCTCCGCTAAGGTGTACGGCGACGAGGCTGAAGCATGACAAGACAGACAACGTTAATCTGAAGTGGGACCCTAATATCATCTGCAATAGATGATGTAAAATACATCACCAAAAAGTGCTAGATGTAAAACGCATCAGCCGCGCCACGGCCGCTCCGACATATTCTGTAAGTATTGTTCACTCTGAACTTAACTGAAGAAAATGAACTTCACAGTCGAAACTGAATTTTACTGTTGAAACTGATTGAACTAGTAACAGAGCATTGCAATAGATGTTTAGGGCGTTCGAGCACTAGTAGCAGAGAAGCAATGATCTAAATCAGCAGACGCTCGAGCAGGGAATGCACTAGCAGAGAGCAAGTCATGCAGTAGCACCACGAGCGAGTGCTAAAGCAGCAACTCCTGTAGCTGCCGGAGGTCGTGCAGCAGTAGCAGCAGCAGCGCAAGCGAGAGCAAGAGCAGTGCAGCAGCGCGACTGACAGCAAGAATAGAGCCATAGCGCGAGCGAGAGCCGAAGCAGCTGCAGCTAGTGCCGTTGTGGAAGTCGCCGCCGAGGAAGCAATGACATGGGAGAGAGACGCCGTGGATGATGTGGCCGGCGACGACGCCGTCGATGGAGACACGCCATGTCTACTCGGTATCGAGCACCGGCAGCCCCGTGAGATCGAATAAAAGATAAAATGCAGCGGTGAGTGCATAACCTCCTTGGTTGCGTCGAGTTGGCCTCGGCTTCATCGGAGGAATTGGTGAGGGTGCTGCGGTTCTGGTGGGGCAGGTCAAGACGGCACTATGGGGATTGAGGTGGCGCGATAGACGAGGCGAACATCGGGGCAGCTCCTTGGAGGTGGAGGACGGGGCGGCTGATCCCGTGGGACGACGAGATCGACAACGGATCCTCATCCGGTGCGGTGGATGAGGGACGGCGAGCTGTTGCGGTGGACGACGTAGTCGGGGAAGAGTCTCCGGCTGGGCGGCGGTCGGGAGGCCAACGGGGAGCGTGGGGTTTCATGGGTTTTGGCGGCCTCGGTGTACGAATGGGGGGGGGGCGAAGGCGGAGGGGGAGCCAAGCTTAGGGACGCGCTTGTCCGAAATGTAGGGTAAGTTACCAGCGTACCCCCACCGGTTTTGACACCGCAACGTGGAGCTTCATTTCCAGCTGAGGGGTAGAAGGGGGATTTCGCGTGTCTGGGCTGCGGGAGTGATTTCGGATGAGGAGGGAGTTCTCGCGCGCGTCCAAATTTCGGGATAACAAGGCGTGGCGCGGGTTAAAGAAGCGGGAGTTTCAAAGCAGGTGAGACAAAAGATACTCGAGCTTGAAAATTTCGGGATAACAAGGTGCGGATTCCTTGTTCGGCAGAACAAACTTAACGTGTAAAAAAAATTCAAACAAGACACAAGAGAGTCATGTCCCCTTTTACTATATTGCTATAGATGCCATTGAAAAAACTAGAAGAAAAATGTAAAAAAAAATCGGGAGAACAAGATTACCCTGCATAGTACCAAATCGATTCGCACTTCCCTCAACAACAACAAAAAACAAATCAATTCCCACCAAAGAAAGAGTAATGTCCCTTTTTATATGATTACAGATTCCATGATCTCCAATTTCAATTTTTGAATCCATGTTATGTTGAATTCGAATATACCGCTAGGTGACCTTGCGGTTTATAATTGATGTAGTCGTACATTTTGATCTTCCATCATATATGAACATTTTACTCCACCATGTGAACATATATATTGTCGTCTACCATATGGACTAAATTTGAATCAATTTTCCTTATTTGAATACGATTGTTGTCAAGTTATACAATAATTTAAATATTATCTTGATAACAAAAAACATACATATAGCAGTAATCATATTTCACTATGAACTACATGTACCATACGCTCTCCAATTCAAATATTTGTATCCATTTTATGTTGAATTCAAATCATAGTACATTATTGGTCTAGGTAGCGAGATGTTTGGGATAATCTAAACCCTGTTCTCATACGTATAATTTTTGGCTGAATTGGGACAAGTTTTCGTATAAGCCTCTTGCAAAACCGGAGATTCTCTCAACAAGCCTCGTGGTTTCGAGAGGGAACGTGTCACCTTTGTGTGCGAAACGATATACGCTGCCTCCCCCCTGATTTTATTTATAGAGGCAACATAGAACTATATGAGTGCCCTGTTAAATTTTGGAATTATTTCAGGTTCATTTGGCCTTTTTATACATTAATTGAGTTTCTGGACTTTTAATGTGCATAATCTAAATATGAATTGCATGCGCATGCTCCGCTGCACCAAAGTGGGTTGAAAAATCACATGTGTGTCCTTGGTTGAATTTCTAGGTCCCATGGAAGAAATGAGAATGAAATTCAAACATCTGGGCATCATGACTCGGCCGAGAACATCGAGAAACTTTGATTTTAAATTCATGTAAATCCAAAAGTCGCCTGGAAATCATGAAACTTGGCATGGTGTCATGTCATGGCACTAACATGTTGTGGTAAAAAATTGGGCCGATTTGGAAGCTCGTGGTTCTAAGAGGGAACGTGCCACCTTTGAGTGTGAAACGATATACGCTGCCCCCCTTGAGTTTCTTAACAAAGGCACATAGAACTACAGTAGTGCCCTGTTAAATTTTGGAATTATTCCGGGATCGTTTGTCGTTTTTTATACATTAATTGAGTTTCTGGTCATTTAATGTGCATAAGTCAAATTTGAACTACAAGCACATGCTCTCGTGCACCAAAGTTGGTTGAAAAATCACATTTGTGTCCTCGGGTGCATTTCTAGGTCCCCTGCAAGAAATGAGAATAAAATTAAAACATCTGGGCATCGTGGCTCGGCCGAGAACATTGAGAAACTTGGTTTTAAAATTCTTGTAAATCCAAAACACGTCTGAAAATCATGAAACTTGGCATGGATGTCATGTCATGGTACTACCATGTTGTGGTAAAAAAATTGGCCGAATAGGAACAGATTTTGGTATAAGCTTCTTGCAAACCCAAGCTTATCTCAAGAAGGCTCATGGTTCTGAGAGGGAACGTGCCACCTTTGAGTGCGAAATGATATACGTTGTCCCCCTTGAGTTTATTTACAAAGGCAACATAGAACTACATGAGTGCCCTGTTAAATTTTGGAATTATTCCGGCTTCGTTTGGCCTTATTTACACATTAATTGAGTTTTTGGTCATTTAATGTGCATAATTCAAATTTGAACTACAAGCACATACTCCTGTGCACCAAAGTTGGTTGAAAAATCAAATTTGTGTCGTTGGGTGAATTTCTAGGTCCCATGCAAAAAATGAGAATCAAATTCAAACATCTGGGCATCGTGGCTCGGTCGAGAACATTGAAAAACTTGGTTTTAAAATCATGAAACTTGGCATGGTGTCATGTCATGGTAGTACCATGTCGTGGTAAAAAAAATTGGCCGAATAAAACAAATTTTGGTATAAGCTTCTTGCAAATCGGAGCTTCTCTCAAGAAGGCTCGTGGTTCTGGAGGGAACGTGTCACCTTTGTGTGCATAATTCAAATTTGAAATACAAGCACATGTTCCAGTGCACCAAGGTTGGTTGAAAAATCACATGTTTGTCCTCAGGTAAATTTCTAGGTTACATGCAAGAAATGGGAATGAAATTCAAAATTCTGGGCGTCGTGGCTGGGTTGGAAACATTGAGAAACTTAGTTTTTTAATTCCTGTAAATCCAAAACACGCATGAAAATAATGAAACTTGGCTTCGTGCCATGACATGGCACCAACATGCTGTGGTAAATTTGCAGTCCGATTTGCGAAGGCGCACACATTAACAATCAACAAAGTCATTTTGGAACAAGTGCTATCACATTACAATCGCAAACACAAGTATTGTTGAAACCGTGGGCGTTCTACTTACTAGTACCATTTACGTGCCGCCACGCGTCCCCATTTTTTATTAGCTAGGAGGCGCGCAGGTAGCTATTTGAGTACGAGAGGCGTGCGATCAGACCCCTGCGTGTGCTTATCGGGAGGAGAGCCCTTTGACCTCCATCTGCCGTCCACCTCTCTCCCAAGGTCTCCATTAATGGCGCTCGAGCCTCTGTTTAATGGCGTGGCTATGTCTCACTGGACTGAGATTTAAGAGAGAAAAGAAAATCTGAAAGCACGGAACTTGATGTAAGATCCGACGGACCTATATAGCATCTACTGCGACTTATAGCAAGACTGATGAATATATAAGGACGATTAAATTTTTATCAAAGAAGGGCTTGTCCCTTCCGATTTTCATTAGTCAAAACCACCACAATTCACCAGAAGTTCAGCACAACTCTAGCCTAACACGAAGGACTAAAAGCTACCAGATTGAAATCGCAACATCCGAAGAGGCCAACAAAGGCCAAACATCCGCGCTAGAACCCAACATTTCAAAACCGACGACACAATCCACATCCTAAACCGATTATTACATCAAAAGAAACCAGGAAACTGAAGGAAGCCCAGTAGCAACTAGAAGAACAACAACGCCATGGTCGCCACAACAAGAGTTTTCTTCATTCCAGCCTCGCAACATTGATCTTCCATAGAAAGATAAGGATGATTAATTGTCTTACATAATTAGAAGGATAATTACAAAAGCCACATGTGGCTATGCTCGAAATACACAAGGGCAAAAGAAGAAGGAAGACAAGGATCTGGCTCGCTGATCTCTACTTTCTTGATGCGTTGCTGCAGGCTGCGGGAACTAGTCTCCGCGGCGAGCGGCGATGAGCTCTTTCGTGTCCTCAAGACGCTGCTTGAGAACATCCACGGATTCCTCCACCAGCCTTTGGCGCTCGTTGCGGAGCATGTCATTCTCGTCCATATGTTTCTTGACGATGACGCCGGTCCTCTTCAACAAGGCACTGGTCTCCTCCTGAGGGTCTGCACTTCGGACGATCTTCTCCCTCAGCAGGTTGCGCTCGGCCCAGAGCCTCTCATTGCCCTCCCTTAGTACGCCGATAGCCTGTTCAAACAAGGCTTTCATGTCGTCCTGCAACCTCGCCTAGCCGGAGATCTGCTCCATCTGGCTATGGACGATCACGTGCATGCGCCTGTAACAGTCATTGCCTGCCCGCGAGAAATTTTCCCAGGCCGCCGCGGCGCGGCGAGACATCTCTACTGCATTCGTGGCGTGGCGGGACATCTCTGCTGCTTCCGCGGTGCGGCCGGACCAGTCTGCTGCATCGACGGCGCAGCGGGACCTTTGTGCTGCTACTTCCGTGCGACGGGACATGTCGGCTGCTCTCGCAGCGAGGCGGGACATCTATCGTGCTTCCGCTTCCATGCTCGCGTCTCCCTGGTGGCAATCTCTCGACCCAGAACTCACGCTGGCCATGGTAGACGCAAGGGAAGGATGCTGAATGGCTTGTTTGTTTTTGTGGATGAGGAGTTGAGGAGGAATGTGCAGTCATCTTGGCATACTAGTCCGTATTTATAACCGAGTACTCATACGCTCCTAAGTGGGAAACCGTTTAGGTTGTGATCGGTGTGAACATGTTTGCAATTCAATATAGCATGGAATAATTTGGAATGTGACGAGACGCAAGCTCAAAATTTATTGACCGTTCAAGTTTCGAAGTGCGGCACTATTCCCGGATGGAGTACTTCTTTTTCTACTCTCTCCTTTCCGGTTTTATAGGGCTTATCTCAAAATTTTACTTTTTCCATTTTATAAGGCTCAATTTGGTTGTTCCCCAACACATGTTCAGATTCCAAGGTTCATTAAATCATTGCATGCAAGTATTAAGAGAAAATTGACCAATGCATGTACTTTATGCATGCATGCATTGCAATTAATGCATTGATAAACATAATTTTTTATCGCCACCAAAACCCACCATTTCTTAAGCTAAAGTAGACCAAGGTAATCCCTATATTAGCATATTACTAAGATAAACAGAAGGCACTGTAGAAACATTTATGACGTGAGCTTGTCAATCTGAATGTGGAGGGACACAAGCTTAGCCCCGACCAGCAGCTTGGGCGGAACTGTCAAGAAGGTCAGCTCCTACACGTCGACGTCGCCGGGATCCTTGCTGCTTGTCACCTCCATTTCCACCTTGACGGCGTCGGTCGTGCCTTTGGGCTCCCCCGGCGGGCCGTTCGCCCACAGCTTGGCCACGTAGTGCGGCAGTGGGGACGCCCCCGCTCTGATGCAGACGACCGACACGACGATAGGCGCGCCGATGTCGAGCACGCCGTCGACCAAGAAAAATGCGCGGCGGTCCTCCTCCGCGAACAGCAAGAGTCGTGGCTCCGACAGTGGCACTTGCAGCTGGAGCACCTTGTCGTACTGGATCCTGTGCACGGGCATGGGATGTGCGGTGCTGATGTGGTGGTAGAGCACCGGCGGCGGGCCTTCGTAGCCGCATACGGGCACGGGGCATTTGCAGGGCGCGAGCGGACACACGCTCGGGTGATCGGCGAGCTTGGGGTAAGTGACGTAGAGCCCACAGCCTTCGTGCGGGCACTCCACCCTCACCGACGAAAGGACGGAGTCCACCGCCGTGTTCCGCACGTCGAAGCCACCGCCGTGCTCGCACTTCTGGCACTGCCGCTGGTTCCCTGGGCGCTCGACGCGGCAGTCCGCGCAGGCCAGGTGCTCTCCCTTGCACTTCAGAAATCAATCGAACGTCACATCAATCAAGAAACCTGCACCTTGCTCAATCAGCCGAACGGACGAGGTGTATTCGAACCTCATACACTGGAGGCGTCAAGGGGCGGAGGCACAAGGGGCAGTGGAGCACGGTGAGGTCCATCGAGACCTTAGAGAGCTCCATCGTCGGGTCCTGTTCGGTCTGCATGATCTCTCCCTCCTCGTGCACAACCATCTCTCGACTTGGGCCGGGGTATTACAAAGCTTTACCGTCACATATTTTATACTACTTCAAGGTGCATGAAATCAACACATGCAAGTATCAAAAGGAGAGTCATGGAATGCATGCATGTGTTGTAATTGATATATCGGTAAACGCAAATTATTGAAATATATCGAGTGCAGTGCTTTGATGTGTCGCATTAACTCGTACATCAATGAGAAGTTTGATTATCCTCTCCCTCGCCGACTTAACTGCACCTGCCTTTGGCTGTATGACATGTTGGCCACACACCTGCCAGGCCCACCTGTCATACACGCAAAGGCGGGAGCGTCCCCCCCTCGTCCATGAGTGTGGTGGTTGGCAAGACTAGGAGAAGCTTTCGCTACATGCTCTCCCCCCCCCCCCCCGCACGCGGTGGACATGCAGCAGTTCCATCGGTGTCAGATGGCCAGAAGCATACTGTAGTACTCCTCCAGTGCAGTAGTACTCCATCATTGTTCGACTTCCTGAAGAGGCGAAGAGCCAAGCGCAGCCCGGACGCCCGTGTGGCACTTTCATGTGTAGAGTAGTCTAGGATAGCGTGTACCGTGCCTGTAAGCTTAAAATCGTTGGGGTCGGCTCCATGCTATGTGGCCGTCTCGAAGTTTAATTTTTTTTAAAATAGTCTTCTGGCCCTACCTGACACCCTAGTGATTCTAGTTTGCACGCTCATGTGGTCAAGACAGGAATATATATTTTAATTTTTTTTCGAAAAGGGGGGACTCACCGGCCTCTGCATCAGAACGATGCATACGGCCACATATATTTTAATTTGTGGTGGGTAAATGTTAGAGGTTGCAGCAAATAGTATATTGTACACTGCGGGTCTTTCAGCCAAGTTTAGAGGCAAGCATGTGGGGCCAGTGCTATGATGTGTCACGTCAACTCGTACAACGAGGAGAAGCTTGATTTTACTACACGCCTTCTCCCTCACCCATGCGCGCGGTTGCTCGCAAACGAGGACAGGCTTTTGCTTAGTAGTACTTCTACAACAAGCTATCCGTCCCGCTCGCGGTGGACGGACATGTAGCAGTGGATTCGACACTGTAGAAGCAGTAGTAGTAACATCATTGTTCGTCTTCTCGAAGAGGCGAAGAGCCAAGCACAAACCGAACGTTGCAGTTGCGAACATTGGAGCATGCATATAGCCAGGCTCTTGCATGAGACAAAATTGCTATGTGAGCCCACTATTGTACTAGTGCGTACATCTACTTGCTAGTATAGCCCTGTAAACCAGAAAGGAGTATTTGCCCTTCTAGAGATTTCAACAAGTGACTAGACTACACCGATACGGAGTACATATGGAGCAAAATGAGTGAATCCGCACCGTAAATAAATACGTACTAGTTCTATCGATTTCCTCTCTGAGGTGCACAATATTGAGTATACTGACTAGTCTCTTTTTGACATGCATTTACATTTCTTTTACACAGTACAGATGCAAGCGCTCATATACACGCGCATACACTCACCCCTATGAACGCACGCACGCACGGTACTATCATCTTGAAATTTACGAAGTCACCATAGGCACCTCGTCATCGACGGGTCCATAGGTGCTTGAATGCCAAGGAGGGAGAGGGTAGCGGTTCCCGAGACGTTGAACGGTCAATGATGCATCCTCAATTACATGCAGAGGGAATTAATTGGAAAAGCAGAATAGAGCTAGCACGATGTGAATGCAACAGAGTTTGGACTCTCATATAATAAATGTAACATCCCAAATTTTCAATTTGGAATGTTATACATTAGATCATCATGCATATCATATTTTCTTGCATTTTGGTCGATCCTAGAAATTTCACGCAACTCAAGGACCCTCGGAGAGAGTTGGAGATTTCGTTATTTTCATATTTGAGTTTTCTCAAATTTTGAAAAGAGGATCATTTGATTTATTTATTTCATCTTCAATTATTTTTCCAATATCAGAAATATGAGAGGGAATCATATGACTTTCCCAAACTTTAGGAAAAATAAAGATTTAATAAATAAATCAAATTTTGGATTTTTCAGAGTTATTTGCATTTTATTTGAATTAGGGAAAAATGCGTGTTTTCAAAAAGTGCATTTTGGCCCCGAGAAAAAGTTCATTTTGTTCGACTCATTTTTAGGAGTCGAGGAAAATTTACTTCGTAAATTTTGGAGCCCGTTAGATATTTTTTCTGTGTTTTTTCTGCTCGCGAAATTATTTAAAAAAAATTCCGCAGCGCCGACTGTGCCAAGGGCCCAGCCAGCCGGCCCAGCCGCCCGCCTCCTGCGCGCGCGCACGCGAGCGCCGCCGCCGCCGCACCTGCCGCCGCCGCGAGTCGGAGTCCGACTCGGACTCCGTTTTCTTGCCCCCTCCCCCAAGTCTCCTCCCCCTCCCCCAAGTCTCCTCCCCCTCCCCCTTTATATACTCCCCACCCCCTCTCGTCCCCAAGCCGCCGCCGCCCCTCACGCAGCAAGCAGCAGCAGCAGCGCCCGCCGCCGCCGCCGCCGCCGCGCCGTTCGCCGCCGCCCGCCGCCAAGCCCCGCCGCCGCCGGAGCCCCGCCTCGTCGAGGTAGCCACCCCGCGCCGCACCACCCCTCGCCCCCGTTCGGTTTTCTAATAAAACCGTTCCGGTTTAATTTTTTTTCGACGTTTCGGTTTTTTTTCGAAACCCTAGATCGGTTTTTTTTCGGTTTTGTTAAACAGCGAGCGTTCGCCAGACCATTCGTCCTACCGAACGTGATCACCGGTTAGCCCTGGTTAACGAAAGTCCGTTCGTTTAACCGTTCGTCATTTTTCTCTTTCGTCGGATTTATTCCGCGATTTTTTCTGATCGCGATTTCAGATCCGATCTTCGTTCTAGTTTATCTTCTCGCTCGTTTATCGGAATCAGGTGATTTAAGCGCCTGGAGTTTCGTTTCGAAACCGCCGTTCCGAATAATCAACTTAAACAAAGTTTTGCTACGGTAAAATTTGACCTAATTTCACTTTGCTAGAAACGAGTTGTTTTCTTCTGCCATTTGTTTTCCGTTGCTTTGTTCGGTTCGTTTCTTTTGCAACCGGGGTTCTTAAGTTGAACTTTCTGATTCGATCTTTTGTTCGAGTTTTCCCTGTGCATTAGATGAGTACTTATTGTATGCTTGTTGTTTGTTTGCGATAGATCACCCGGAGTGCGCCGCCTGTTATTTCGAAGCTCTAGGTTTCGCGGATCCTCAGCAAGGCAAGTAACACTTTGATCATACCTTTTCTACTACCCAGTTTTATTGCATTAGATCAATCCTCAAACATTGCATGATTAGGATCTAATTAAATTGTGGGATGGGAAGTAGATGAGGTAGTACCTATGACCTATTTTACTTATGAAACCTTTGGGAGTTACTTCTACGTTTGCTTATTTTGCCATGCTATGCTAGTAGACGTGGATTGGGTGAGTGATATCCATGACAGATGTGAGTATTGTTAGTTAATGGTTTATCTAAGGTGGCAACTTAAACACACATCTGGGTGGATTGAGGCACCTGGTTTCTATCAGGACTTGCCTGTTTTTCTTTGGACCGCCACCCAGGCTCAAAGGGATCATAAGATCATTCATGCTAGTAACTTCCGTTTGCAGCCACAAGCCATTATGGGCTCTGGCATAGCTGACTAAGTCGTGTGAACTCTTACAGTGGTAGACTAGCAGATGTAGGGGATGTAGGTTGGTACGGTCTGTCACAACGTAAGGTGTGAGTGCTTCTGAAAGACTATGTCTCGGTCATCCGTCTCTCAAACACCATGTAGTGCGAGAAACCAACAGAGGCGATCGAGTCTTGTGGGGAAAAGTGCGCAAACCTCTGCAGAGTGCACAAACTAATCATGGTTAGCCGTGTCCCCGGTTATGGACATCTTGAGTATCTAGTATTTGAATATGATGTGAATCTCATCATGTTACTTCTAATTAATATTGTTGGGTTATTGATGATTCCTTTTAATTGGGATCGGAATGCTGTCAACCATTCTTGATGTTTCAACCACCATGATAGTTAAATAAAAACTATTCCTTTGTAGTAGTGAAAAATTGGCTTTACGCAAACACTGTAACCATAGAGCTTTTCCACCAACCATATATGCATGTAGTATAGGATTATCATTCATTATTCTCTATGTGTCACATTGCCAGCATATTCCATGTGCTGACCCATTTTCGGGCTGCAACTTTCATGTTGCAGACTTTTCAGACGACGAGTAAGGTGCTTTTAGGTCGTGGTTCTATACTCAATGATGCCATTGGAGTTGATGGACTCACTTATCTTCCAAGTCTTCCGCTGTTATCGTTATTAGATGGCCTTAAGCCATATTTATTGTAATAAGTTCTCTATGAGACACCGATGTAATAAGTGTGTGATTGCTACTCTGTTATAAACCCTTCGAAGTACTATGTGGTGTCAGCATTACTGATCCAGGGATGACACCGGAGCAGAGAGACTTGACCATCTGAGGTCGGGTCGCTACGATAAAGGCGCCCCACCACTCCAATCCATCTACTCCCAAGTCTCTGCGCAACACTGCTCACTCCAATCCAAGACCAAGTGACTAGAAGCCACAAGCACCTATGGAGGCGATGGACACGAGCGGCAGTCGGTTGTGCCAAATCATCCAAGGCGCCGGCCTGCGGCCCCGCACTGCGCAACATTTCCAGACGGTGCTGGCGACCGCAGGCATCGTAGCCCTCGCCGACGCCGGCTTCGCCTCTCGCATGGATGACATGATGGTCAACTCCATCCGCAAGTTCACCGCCATCAAGAAGCGCGCGGACGACCTTGCCGTACTGCTCCAGCCCGCGCGCCCAGGCTCCTCATTGCCTGCCACCCTCATCGGCCTCCATGGTGACGAACTCTTTCAAGCCCTGGTAGCCCTGCAGGTGTCGGAGGTCGCGACGAAGAATGTGCACCTCGAGGCCGCGCTCGCCGCGCAGCGCCTGGCCATGAAAGAAACCGTCGACCTGCACATCCACGTCTACGAGGAAATCGTCTACATAGGCCACTACAAGGCAAGCGAGGATAGAAAGACGTTGGCCTTCTTCCAGCGGCTGGAATCTTTGGACGCCATTGTTCAGAAGCACGTCGACCTGGCCACGAAAGCCGCTGCTACTTAGGCGCCATTCGGTGGGCCGGCGCCCTGAGTCGAGGAGGTCGACGTCGTCGATGGAAGCATCTCTTCTTCTTGCCTCCTGTAACCAGCACTGCATCGCCTCGTGGCCTTAATGTTTTATTAGTATAGTACTCCCTTCGTTCCCAAATATAAGTCTTTCTAAAGATTCCAGCAAGTGACTACTACATACGGAGCAAAATGAGTGAATCTACACTCTAAACTATGTCTACATACATCTGTATGATGTATTCCATTTGAAATAGTATCTAAAAAGGCTTATATTTATGAATGGAGGGAGCATATGGCATTTTTATTCCAGTCATAACGTTTTCACTGTGAGGTGGGGCCGTAGTTGAGCAAACCCACCCCGCCCACCGGGCGTCGGCCGAGTTTAGAACTAGAGGAGAGAAACGAGGGAGGAGAGCTAGCTGTAGCACGGACGCTGTTGTTAGATGGGACTCGTGTTTATAGAATAGGAGTACTAAGCACTCGTGCCTCTTTTTTTTCTTTTTTGAGGGAAAATTAGTCGTATGTCTAGTACCACTAGTTGGGTGCGTGCGACCTATAGCTGTCATCACTTTAGGTCTCCTTTTCGAACCGCGGCTACGCTTCACAGTACATATTATTTCACGCATTTATCCTCCTATATGTACTCCTAGGCTATTTCCACGTGCTCCCATTCGCCGACATGGGGGACATAGAGCATCTGGGTCGTAGTGCATGCATGTCTCGGAGCATATGCCAGGGTACTTTACATTTCAGACCTCACAAATTGCATGCAAACCCACCACAAAAGAATAAATAAATGAATGAATTACTACATGAAACCAGATTATTTTCGTGGAAACCGGAGCACGTTCATTAAATTTTCGATATAACACATTTATAAAAAATGACCGGACCAAAACCAGTCTAAGGGCCTCTTTGATTTTTCCCGCAAAAAAAGGGCCTCTTTGATTCGCAGGATACTGAAAACATAGGAATGGGGAAAGTATGATGGCGATGAACCGAGACGAGGAGAACTCTAACTTAGTTAGAGGTTAGAGTTAGATTCTAACCCTGAACTAACTCTAAACCAAACAGGTGTATGGACGGCAGGGTTAGATTGACAATAGATGCTCTATCTCAATCATTGGACTACTTTGGACCCTATTTCCTGCCGGATTTGGAGGGTGCTTGGACACGTTTTAGTTCCATGACTAAAAGTAGTGAGACTAAAACTTGCTAGCCTCACCCATGCTTGGATCCAAATACTAAAGAGACTAAAATCAAGTTAATGAGCATTTATTATCCTCCAAACCCTCCAATCTAGAACTCGCCTATGTTAAAGGAGAGGAGTTAAACGAGGAGAGAGATGACTAATCCACATTTTAGTAGGGGTACCCCTGACTAAAGTTTTTTAGTCTCAAGACTAGTTTTAGCCCCTCTTTAGTCAGGGGTGCTTGGAACTTTTAGCCTCTTAAAGAGACTATTTTAGTCAGACTAAAATAAGTTCCTTGGATCCAAGCACCCTCTTGGTGGGGCCGGCTCTTCTGTGGCCTCCTCCCGCTCACAATTGACATAATCGAACCATCTATACAAATCAAGCATGCGAAACATGATAATTTTTACTTTGTCCATACAAATGAGATATCCCACTTAAACATACAAGTCGTCAATCAAGCTTCACAAAATAAAAAAAACACTTCATGAAAGAAAGAATGAGCTAACTCATCACAGAAGTCATTCACGATAGGGAGGGAGCCCGGAGCCCCTCACGCACCGAGGGGGGAGCTCTCCATTGTCGCTCTAGAGGAAGGCTCTGTAGAGCCCAAGCCCCGGGAACCCCTCCGACGCTGGCCCTTGTGAGTTGAGGTCGACACCGACATGGGTAGCAGGGCCGTATGCCGCCGACTGGGAACTTATTCTTTGGGACTCTAGAAATAATGCAAGCCTGTAACTAAAATACCTAGAAAGGTGAACTGAATCTTTGGGCCTCTAGAAATAATGCAAGCCTAAAACTGAAATACCTAGAAAGGTGAACTGAATAATCTTTGGGCCTCTAGAAATAATGCAAGCCTGAAATTGAAATACCTAAAAAGGTGAACTGAATCTTTGGGCCTCTAGAAATAATGCAAGCCTGAAATTGAAATACCTAGAAAGGTGAACTGAATCTTTGGGCCTCTAGAAAGATTTATTACCTCCTCAAGTAGCATCAAACAATTCCATGCGTGCACCACAAATCTATACCATGTTTGATCAGGATCTACTTTTCCAAATCAGAATTAGCGCTAGAGCAAGCAAGATCACTGATATGGCCGTGAGACAGAGAAGGAACGAACAAACTCACCCCTCTCGCGACCACCCTGGTAGATGCGCCGCCGCCGCGCAGGAAAGAGGGAGAAAAACGACTGGTGAAGGGGGAGCGGGGCGACCTTCGGAGGCCAGAGGGAGAGGGAGGCCGGAGTAGGGCGGCGGAGGCCGGAAGGAGAGGGCGGCCGGAGGAGAGAGAGGGCGAGCGACCCTATGGGGAACAGAGAGGAGTTGTGTGATAGGTGTGTGGGGGGGAGCGATCTGGTGCGGGTAGGGGAGATTTTTTTAGTTCACTTCTAGTGGGCCTGAGGATAACTAACCCAATTAGAACCTCTCCACCGAGCTAGTTTTTTTAGCTGGGTTAGAGCAAACTAGCTCAAACTAACCCCTCTTGTTTCGATAATTTGAGGCTATTTCAACCCAAACTAGCTCTAACTCAGGGATCCAAACAAAGAGGAGTGTTACTGTACTTGCTACAGTGTGGACCGTAGCACATTGTTTTTTATGGCCATATCACCACATTGTTTTCTACTGCTGGTTCACTTGGCTACCGTGGTTCGCACTGCTGGTTCACTGGGCTGCGTGGTTCGCACTCCTCCGACCTGAGGAGTACTCCCTTTGTTCCTAAATATAAGTCTTCATAGATATTTCACTATGGACCACATACGGATGTATATAGATGCATTTTATGTGTAGATTCACTCAATTTTTTCCGTATGTGGTCCGTAGTGAAATCTCTCCAAAATCAATCCCTCCGACCTGAGTACTATATACCGCATCATTCTTTGCTCCTTCTTACTACTCCGACATGTGGGAGAGCCAGCATCCGGGTCGACGTGTCATGCCCCAGATTACAGCGCGGAACGGAAGGGGGGCATCACCCCGGTCGGAGCGCCAGTAATTCATGACTATAGTGAGTGGTCATATCACAAGTCTTTCCAGCAGTAACGTGTCGTCAAATTGCACAACCCCACTCGCTCACCCTCCTCGCCTCTCTGTCAAACCGCCTACCCAAAAACTGCCGCGCGTACTGGCCGGGAAAAGCCCTGCCCTCAACTTTTAACTACGCGAAAATAGTTCGAGCTTGTTCGTTCTATATAAATACAGTAAGTACTGTATGTTTATTCACCCGTGGGGTTGTTCAATGAATGGAGGGGCGGGGAGCACAAGTGAACAATAACGTAGTACTAATAGTAGTAGTAAGTAGGGGTCGTACAGTAGTCACCTTAAATAGAGAGTTTCTTTTCTTTAATGCCACATACACAAATTGAAACACTTGTTGTGGAGAGAAAAAAAGATAATCACTCCACTATATATGGACGCAGGGGCCTGAGCGCTTGCTTTACTAGGGTTGCTCTCTTCATTCTCTCATCCTCTCCAGATATAAACAAGACAACGGTAGCAACATTTTCTCACTGCTCACCGCTGGTCACAGATCTGGCCGGATCCCTTCGGCTGGTGTGTGTAGAGGACTAAAAGGTGCATCATTAACGCGGTCATTGCCGCCGAGGGAGGAAACCCACAACTGCTGGAGGGGCCCGATCCTCTACCCGTGCCATTCTCTCCGACACAGCGCCGACTCGGGAGGTCCTCCGACCCTTCTTCCTCCATGCCGTATTGTCCGCAGATCTGACCTGCCGCCGCCGACATCCCGGCGACCCTCAGGTATAAGTTCTTCGAAAGCGGCCTTGCTCTACTGCCCCAGCTCCCCACGTGTCTGCATGTGCAACTTTTTTAAATTTTTAGTATTATTAGAGGTAAAGCTACTTCATGCATTCGAATCTAGGGCTTTGTTCAAACAACGAAGAAAGGGGGGACAGTTGTAGCATGAATCTAGGACTTGATTCAAAGAGGAAATAATATGGTGAAAGTAGTAGAGACCGGATACCCAACCGGTCTCTTGGTTGAAAAGGGAAATAATGGGAAAACGCAGTACAAACTGGATAAGGAACAAATCTATTATTGGTTGAAAAAAAGGATAGAAAGTGGCGGCTGGTGGACAAGTCAACAGAGTATGTCCAAGATTAGATTTGCTGCCATCACATAGTAAAAGGTCTCCAGGATTAGATTTGCTGCCCTCACATAGTAAAAGGTCTCCAGGATTAGATTTGCTGCCCTCACATAGTAAAAGGTCTCCAGGATTAGATTTGCTGCCCTCACATAGTACAAGGTCTCCAGGATTAGGTTTGCTGCCCTCACATAGCATGAACAAACTCGGCATCACCACTTTATGCTTCCTTGTAGGTACATTGTGCTGATGCGTCCACTGTCGCATGTCCTTATTCCAACCTTTTGCTGTTGTTAATGTAAGGGCGTATGTAAAATGAAGCGATCACACTGTTACCTTAGGGACATGTCTCACCAGTGTTATTGTTAATCTAATGCCTCTAGTGATAAGATGCAATTAAACTGTGTTACAAATGGCACTCATGCTGTTTTCCCCAGTATGATAAGTAAGTTGCTCCTTTACGCTGCTGAGTGTCCTGGTGTCCCCACGGTCCCATGCCCTTAAACCAACTCTTTAGCTGATGTTGATTTACTGTGTCTGGTAAACAAGCAATGCCACCATTAAAGTAATCCCATATTTGAGGAATCTCATTGTTGATCGTAATGCTTCTGGTAACATGAAGCATTGCTCACGTTTTAAAATTTCCACTGTCCTTGCGTGATTGCCATGAACATAATTAAGATGCTTCTTTTCATTTTGTATATGTTTCGTATATTCTTATTGACCAGTAACTGTTTACTTTCTATCTTTTTGTGCAGATAGGGATATCCATTTCACCTTGTTGCTATTGTGACCTTTTGGTGAACTGCACAAAACACTTTTTTTGGAATAAGTGTCTTGTGTAGTTTAACTAAAATGTCACGTGGGCAACATCTCTCAGTTTTGGTGGAACTGCACAAAATGGTGATTGGAGTTTCCAAAATCTCCGTCTAGTTCTGCTGGTAATCTCGTGCAACATTTTATTAGCCTTTGCAAGATAAGTCGTCACTGTCACCACAATGGCACTTTATTTTAGTGGAACTGCACAAAAGGACAACAAAATTATAGTTGCACCTTACATGAGCCGGACAGCCAACCTTAATGTTCCTCAATTTTAGTGCAACTACTAAAGAAGAACCTGCCAGCTCACGAGAGCAAGTACTTCTTGCTAGCTGAATGATGCAATCTTTGCTTCATTTCAGGTGAACTGCAGAAAAAGGCGCATGAATTGAATCATGGAACTCCAGGCAGGCTTCATCCGAGTGGAGCTGCAGGTTGAGTAAAGGAGGCCATTATTAAAGTGAAATCATGCTCTCCTGGTTTGTGCTATGCAAACAGGAATACTCAACTACAAATGTTGTGACGGTCAAGAGCATTCGCCAAGTTCTTCGATTGTATGACATGGCAAGCGAAGATGGCTTTAATCCCGATATTCACTTTATCAAAAGGATCTAATGGGTTGGTTCTGAATCTTGCAAGCTGGGAATCAGTGAGATGTTTAGGCATCTTTGTTGTACTTATTATTTGAATCTTATTTGTTGGTTCTGAATCTTGCAAGTTGGGAATCAATGAGATGTGTAGGCATCTTTGTTGTACTTATTATTTGGATCTTATTTGTTGGTTTTGAATCTTGCAAGATGGTGTCGGCATTCTGGGAACGGGGGTCCCCAGACTTGCCTACCTTCGGCCTGCGGCGTGGCTCAAAGGGGGCCCAGCACGGCCCATCTTCATCAACACAAGACCCAAGACCCTCGCGAGGGGCCAAGCCTCACGGGGCGGACGAAGCGGAGCTTCCTCAGGCGCGACCTCGTCAGGCTGGCTCACGAGGAGGCAGAGAGATCAAGGCGGGGTACCTCACGAGGTTCCCATGACGCAAGCCATGACGACCAAGGGCGCCAGGCGGGCGCCAGCCCGCGCGGTGTCCTCCCTTTCCTCTTTGGTGCAAAGGGAGCAAGCGCAGGCGGGAGGATCAAGCAAAGGCACCCATTTCGGTGCAACGAGACCAAGACCAGCTCCCCGGTAAGGAGGAAGTCACTGTGGAGCCCAAGCCAGCGTCATCACCAGAGCCTTTGGCAGGCGAGGACCAACTTTAGTCAGGATAAGTGTACCAGATGTTCCCCTTCAAAACAGCCAATTGTTGGCGCCCTTCCCACTCAATATTTGGGAAGAGGCCTAGGGCCTTTGCCTATAAATAGGACTAGCCACCCCCAGGGTAGAGGCATCTAGACATCTAGCAATCGAGAAGACTAATCAGCTAGGATCCAGAGAGAAGGGCGATTGAACTCCTCGTAGCAGTTCGTCCCCCCAGCCAAGTACAGTCCCTCGCGAGGCTGTTCTTCCTTGTATTGTTCATCATCATCAGCCCAAGAGGCAATCCACCACACCACACTGGAGTAGGGTATTACACCACATCGATGGCCCGAACCAGTATAAACTCTGTGTCTCTTGTGTTGTTCTTTTAGTAGTTTAGATCTTTGCGAGACGGAGAGGTAGAGGGCGTAATCTCCGCGCGCACCCCAGAGTTCGAACCTCAAGGGTCTGCCGGAACCCGAAATCTGACATTTGGCGCGCCAGGTAGGGGTGCGCCGGAATTTTTCTTCCGCCGCTCCGCTCTCCTCCGACCGTCGCGGCCATGTCCGACGCTCGTCGGGCCTGCGCCGAGCGCCGGGCCGCCATCGCTTCTCGCGTCGCCCAGACGGTACCCGTCGGCGGGCGTCCTCGTCGTTCCCCGAAACCTGCTGCCAACGCCGCCACCAGCCCGACGGGGAACGAGCAGCAAGCGTCGTCTCAGCATCCGTCCGTGCGGCAAGATGGCCGCACCGCTACACCAACACCCCCGGTCGTCGCGGCCCTCCTGGGCGGCTCGCAGGCGCCGGCCACAAGTCACCATGTCAAGCCGTTTGTTCGCCGGGTTAGCGCCATTTCCGCGCGGCAGGGGGCTCCCCTGGACCTGGCGGCACACAAGGCCGGCCTGACCTTTAGCTCGGAGGACCACCCCTCTAGCTTGGCTAGCTCGGGCGCGCTCCCCATGTTGTGCACCCCCACCATCTGCCAGGTGGCCGTCACCAGAACTCACATCGATGGTGGCGCGGGCCTCAGCGTGCTTTCGGTTGAGGCCTTTGATCTCCTCCGCATACCCCTGGAACGGCTGCAACCCAGCCGACCCTTCTCAGGCGTTGGGGGCGGATCATCCAGCTCCTTGGGACAGATCCGGCTCCCAGTAACCTTCGGCACCTACGAAAACTTCCGCACGGAGATGGTCGACTTCGACATCGCCCCCATCGGCCTCCCCTACAACGCCATCCTCGGCTACCCAGCGCTGGCCCAGTTCATGGCCGCCACGCACCCGGCGTACAACCTGATGAAGATGCCCGGGAGCAGTGGTGTCCTCACCGTGCACGGGGACACCGGGGACGCGCTGCGAGTGCTCAAGCTCGCCTTCAAGACGGCGGCATCGGCACAGCCCGCCGACTCAGGGACCCCTGAGCCCAATGGGGCTGCGCCCGCCAAGAAGAAGCAGTTGTTCACCTAGGACAAGGCAGAAACCAAGCAGATACCTGTCGACGAAGACGGGTCCTCCAGTGCCACTTTCACCATAGGCGCCAACCTCGAGCCCGAGCAGGAGGAGGCCCTAATCAGGTTCCTGCGCGCAAACAAGAAGGTATTCGCTTGGGAGCCTGATTTGTTGGTAGGGATCCCCAGGAGCGTAATCGAGCATCACCTCAACGTGTGCCCAAACGTACGCCCTGTGAAGCAGAAGGCAAGGCGGCAGTCCACAGAAAAGCAGGCCTTCATCGTCCAAGAAACCCGCTAGTTGGAAGCCGCTGGGGTCATTCGTGAGGTCCGATACCCGGATTGGTTGGCCAACCCTGTCGTTGTGCCCAAGAAGGGAGGGAAGGAGCGCATGTGTGTAGACTTCACCAACCTCAACAAGGCATGTCCTTAAGATCCGTTCCCGCTCCCCCGCATCGACCAGATCGTCGATTCCACCGCAGAGTGCGACCTGCTATGTTTCCTGGATGCCTTCTCCGGGTATCACCAGATCAAGATGGCGGTGGAAGATGTCGAGAAGACAGCCTTCCTAACCCCGTGCGGGGTGTACTGCTACACGTGCATGCCATTTGGGCTGCATAACGCGGGGGCGACCTTTCAGCGGCTGATGCACATCACCTTGGGCCCGCAGCTCGGGAAGAATGTCGAAGCTTACGTTGATGACATCATGGTGAAGAAGTCTCGGGAGGCCAAGACCCTGATACAAGACCTGGAGGAAACCTTCGCGAGCCTCGACGCAGTAAACCTGCGGCTCAACCCAGAGAAGTGTGTGTTCGGGGTCCCCTCAGGCAAGCTCTTGGGTTTCCTCGTATCCCATTAAGGCATCGAGCCTAACCCAGAGAAGGTCAAGGCGGTCGAGGACATGAGCCCGCCAAAGACCCTCAGAGAAATGCAGAAGCTCACTGGACGCGTGACCGCGCTAGGGCGCTTCATCTCCAGACTGGGGGAGCGGGCGCTGCCTTTCTTCCAGCTAATGAAGAAAAAGGGACCCTTTGAATGGACTTAAGAGGTAGACAAGGCGTTTCGAGATCTCAAGAGATACCTGACCAGTCCCCCAGTTATGGTGGCTCCGCGCCCTCAAGAGCCCCTGGTGCTCTACCTCGCCGCCACTCCCTACTCTGCCAGCGCAGCCCTGGTGGCAGTTAGGGAGGAGCGCCAAATCAGAACCACAGCAGCAGCCCGAGACAAGGAAAAACAGGAACAAGGAAGGCATGCAGAAACCGCTACCGCGGTTGAGGAAGATCAGCCGCCAAAGAGTGCGCCGGAAGCGGGAGAGGCCACTCACCTGGATGGTCCACCTCCAGAGGCCTCGTCACCTCGCGAGGCACCCTTGCCTCCGGAGGGCGCCGCGAGCACTAATGCACTCAGCCTTGTTGAGCACCCAGTATACTTCGTCAGCACGGTGTTACGGGACGCAAGGGCCCGGTACCCCATGCCTCAGAAGCTCCTCCTCGCGCTACTGGTGGCCTCACGCAAGCTGCGACACTATTTCCAGGGTCACCCCATCAAGGTCGTCTCGTCATATCCCTTGGAGAGAGTGCTTAGGAGCCCTAATTCAGCCGGAAGGGTCGCTGAGTGGAACATAGAACTGCAGGCGTTTCAGCTCGAGTTCAGCACAACCCGGGTTATCAAGGGAGTAGCATTGGCAGATTTCATGGCAGAATGGACGGAGGCACCATGCCTCAAGGACGACGAGGATCGGTCCCTCTCCCCAGGGAGCGAGGCGCCAGAAGGCTGGGTCATGTACTTCGATGGGGCATTCTCCAGGCACGGCGCAGGGGCTAGGGTGGTGCATGTGTTGCCCACCCAGGACAAGCTCTACTACGTTGTGCAGCTCTGTTTCCAGCAGGGCGAAAAGGTCTCCAACAACATAGCGGAGTATGAAGGTTTGATAGCGGGCTTGAAGGCCACAGCCGCCCTGGGGGTGAAGCGCCTCACCATCGAGGGTGATTCGCAGCTCCTTGTCAATTTCTCCAACAAGGTATATGAGCCAAAAGACGAGCACATGGAGGCCTACCTAGCGGAGGTTCGCAGGATGGAGAAGCAGTTCTGGGGGCTGGAGTTGAAGCACGTGCCCCGTGGCACCAACCAGGAGGCTGATAACATCGCCAGGCGGGCATCCAGGCGGTTGCCTCAGGAGCCTGGCATCTTCGAGGAGCGGCTCTTCAAGCCCTCGTCCCTGCCGTCATTGTCAAAAAGGCTCAGCCACGAGAGGAACTTCCCCAGCCACCTGCCTCGGGAGCTCCGGTCTGTGGCCCAGGTTCAGGAGCACGCCTGCTCCTGACGATGGAACCACGGGAGGGGTGATGGATCACGGAGCTCCGGAGTTATCTGACACAAGGGACCCTGCCCGAGAAGGAGGAGGAAGCGGTGCGTGTGGCACGGCAGGCCACGGCGTACTGCATCAGGGATGGAGAGCTCTACCGGAGGCGACCGAACGATGTATCCATGCGCTGCATCTCCAGGGAGCAAGGAAAGGAATTGCTGGAGGACATACACGGCGGAGACTGTGGACACCATTCGTCATCACGGACCCTTGTTGGTAAGGCATTCCGCAGTGGGTTCTTCTGGCCCACCGCACTCAACGATGCTGCCGAACTAGTGAAGGCTTGTGAGGCCTGCCAATTTCACGCCAAGCAGATCCATCAGCCAGCAGGAGGCCTGCAGACTATACCCCTTTCGTGGCCGTTCGCAGTCTGGGGGCTGGACATCCTGGGCCCGTTTCCTCGGGCGCCAGGGGGCTACCGATACCTCTACGTCACCGTGGACAAGTTCACCAAGTGGGCAGAAGTAGAGGCCGTCCGCACCATTCCCGCGGGCTCCGCTGTCAAGTTCATCAGGGGCATCGTGAGCCGGTTCGGGGTGCCGAACCGCATCATTACAGACAACGGTTCGCAGTTCACCAGTAACCTCTTCAAAACATACTGTGCTAACATTGGAACGCAGATATGCTACGCTTCAGTGGCGCACCCGCGAAGCAACGGCCAGGCCGAACGAGCCAACGAGGAGGTCCTGAGGGGCCTCAAGACCAGGACATTCAAGAAGAAGCTGGAGGCCTGCGGCAAAGGTTGGTACGATGAGCTTCAGTCCGTGTTTTGGTCCATCCGCACAACCGCGACCAAGCTGACTGGAGAGACCCCATTCTTCCTGGTCTACGGAGCTGAAGCAGTCCTCCCTCACAAGGTCAGACGTCGCTTCGCACGGGTCCTGGCGTTCGACGAGGCGCAGCAGGACGCCATGCGGGGGATGGGCCTCGTGCTGGGGGAGGAACGCCGCCGAGGAGCCGCGCTGCAAGCGGCGAGGTACCAACAGGCACTACGACGATATCACTGCCGCAACATCCGCCCCAGAACTCTCGAGGTAGGAGACCTCGTGCTCAGGCGGGTTCTCACCAGGGAGGGGCTGCACAAGCTCTCTCCCATGTGGGCGGGCCCATTCAAGGTTGTTCATGTTTCCAGGCCTGGCTCCGCGCGCTTGGAGACTCAGGAGGGGGAGTCGATCCAGAACGCATGGAACATCCAGCACCTCCGCAGGTTCTACCCCTAGAAGGCCCAGAGCCTATGAAGAAGGCGAACGCCTGTGAAGATTATCCTTTTTGGAGAAGGCCCAGAGCCTGTGAAGAAGGCGAATGCCTGTGAAGATTATCCTTTTTGGAGAAGGCCCAGGGCCTGTGAAGAAGGCGAACGCCTATGAAGATTATCCTTTTTGGAGAAGGCCCGGAGCCTGTGAAGAAGGCGAACGCCTGTGATGATTATCCTTTTTTGGAGAAGGCCCAGAGCCTGTGAAGAAGGCGAGTGCCTGTGAAGCTGTCGCATCTTGGAAAAGGCCCGGAGCCTGTGAAGAGGGCAAATGCCCGTGAAGCTCATTTCCCCTAAGAAGAAAGGCCCGGAGCCTGTGAAGAAGGCCAACGCCTGTGAAGCTCGCCGCCCGTGACACTCTCACGTAATAATTAGTTGGGGCTGTACATGCCCCGGAGTCTCAGGAGTGCCGGCCTCAGGCCCTGGGGCTCCCTCCCACGCCCAGTGGCAGCACTTAGCTCCGCGCTGGTGAGAAGACGTCGAAGACTAGATTAGGTGCCGGACGCGGCTTTTTCATTTGCTTTCCGCAGTTGGCTTGTTTGTTCGCATTTGAAGTCTTATTGAAACTATTGCCATCGTTGGTTTGTGGTTCGTCGATTTTTACTCTCTCGCTTTGATTTCTCTTATGCAAGGCCTCGCGAGGGAGGATAACCGGGCGCCCTCGTGAGTGTTACTGTTCTAGTTGTTCGAAGGTTTCATGACCTGGGCCAGTTACGGGAGCACCACTCCAGTCCGTGCCCTCGGGCACCGTGACACACACACACGGGGCCTGGGTCGGTCGCCCCCCTACGGCTGGGGCCGGGAACTATCTACGTGCAGACACACAGCCGAAGGGCACGAAAACGGAACCAAGGCAATGGTTAACAGCAATAACCCCGAACACGCCCCCGCGGGGCTCCATGCAGCTGTTTTCTTTTACGCGGGAAATAAAAGGAAAAGAAAGGACAAGTCCAGCATAGCTCGCCTCACACCGGCCTGCGGAGGAGACTTGGGCTGCCTCCGGGGCTCAAGCAGACTCCCTCCCGCGCTTCACCGGGGCACGACGGCGGGCGGACGTACTGCCGCCTCCCAAGCAGGTGCGACGGCGAGGGGGCTGACTGCGGCCACCGCTGGAAGAATCGCTTGAAGAAGAGTCGATGAAGCTTGGGGAGCCTTGAGCGCCGCCAACCACACGGGCGCTGTCTCCTCCATCATCGTCGGGGCTGGGTCCCCGGCCGCGGTCGTCGTCCTCAGGGCAACACCCTGTGTGGCAACCATCTTCCCCAAACACCCTCACGTAGAGGGTGGCATTGCCGCCAAGCCTAAAGTGCAGAGTGCACCGGCGCCCCAGGCCGCGAGCACGGGCGAACGCCTGCCAACCACAAGTCAAGGCCAAGCTCCCAGTGGCGGAGACCTCCATTGCAGCCCATGAGGCCCGGCTGCAGCAGCTGTCCGCCTGAAGCCAGAGGCCGCCAGGGGTGCCGGCCGGGAGTTCACCAAGGAGGAAGCGAGGGAGTTGGAGCCGGGCGCTAGTCGGCTCCACCGACCATACGACGAACTCCGGCAACACCTCTGCAACATGAAAGCGCGGCCTAGGGGAGCGCGCGACCAAAGCGCGTCCCCCGACCGCAGCAGCTTGCCTGTCACCATGCTGAGAACCATCTCCACGGCCGCGAGAAGCTGCCGTGGCGGCCTCGGGATGCTTCCGAGGGCGCCCTCGGTCGCGCTTGGGCGGGGTAGAGGCAGGCTCAACCTGGCGGGCCTTCCCCTTCTCTACAGCCGAGAACCTCCTCGACGGAGCCATGGAGGAGAAGGAGAAGCAAGGAGAGATGGACTAGAAGGGCACGCGCAGTGCCGTACTTATAGCCGGCGAAGGCCAACCGTCGGCCTCCACGATCATAGGTAATCATGACATGATCTGCATGCAGGGACTTGTCTAATCCGCGCGATCACCGAGGCGTCATGGGGAAGTGGGGACGCCCATGTCCCATCAACCGCCACGCGGCACCCAAGGCTGCAGGATGTTAGGGCCGGCGACGCTTTGCCCTTTCCCTTTCGCCTCTCAGCGCGGCCAAGTCCGTGCGCGCCTTGGGCCCGGGGGCTACTGTCGGCGTTCTGGGAATGGGGGTCCCCAGACATGCCTGCCTGTGGCCTGCGGTGTGGTTCAAAGGGGGCCCAGCACGGCCCATCTTCATCAACGCAAGAACCAAGACCCTCGCGAGGGGCCAAGCCTCGCGGGGCGGACGACGCGGAGCTTCCTCAGGCGCGGCCTCGTCAGGCTGGCTCACGAGGAGGCGGAGAGATCAAGGCGGGGTACCTCACGAGGTGCCCATGACGCAAGCCATGACAACCAAGGGCGCCAGGCGGGCGCCAGCCCGCGCAGTGTCCTCCCTTTCCTCTTTGGTGCAAAGGGAGCAAGCGCAGGCGGGAGGATCAAGCAAAGGCACCCATTTCGGTGCAACGAGACCAAGACCAGCTCCGCAACAAGGAGGAAGTCACTGTGGAGACCAAGTCAGCGTCATCACCAGAGCCTTTGGCAGGCGAGGACCAACTTTAGTCAGGATAAGTGTACCAGATGTTCCCCTTCAGAACAGCCAATTGTTGGCGCCCTTCCCGCTCAATATTTGGGAAGAGGGCCAGGGCCTTTGCCTATAAATAGGACTAGCCACCCCCAGGGTAGAGGCATCTAGACATCTAGCAATCGAGAAGCCTAATCAGCTAGGATCCAGAGAGAAGGGCGATTGAACTCCTCCTAGCAGTTGATCCCCCCAGCCAAGAGCAGACCCTCGCGAGGCTGTTCTTCCTTGTATTGTTCATCATCATCAGCCCAAGAGGTAATCCACCACACCACACTGGAGTAGGGTATTACACCACATCGGTGGCCCGAACCAGTATAAACTCTGTGTCTCTTGTGTTGTTCTTTTAGTTTAGATCTTTGTGAGACAGAGAGGTAGAGGGCGTAATCTCCGCGCGCACCCCAGAGTTCGAACCTCAACGGTCTGCCGGAACCCGAAATCTGACAGCTGGGAATCAATAAGATGTGTAGGCATCTTTGTTGTACTTATTATTTGGATCTTATTTGTTGGTTCTGAATCTTGCAAGCTGGGAAACACGACATGATGATGCAGAGGACAACAACCATAACAAACAGTTCAAACTTGGTAGTATTATCTTTGTGAAAGTGCGACAAATGTGCTGATCGTGTGCGTCCTGATAATAATAATTCTAATTGTTGTGCATGTTGATCCTGTGGCACTGATAGAACGAGCGAATGCATTGCTTGTTTTAAGTATAAATTTCTATTAGAGCTAATTAAATTTAAGTAAAGTGACCACTAACTCCTGTCATTACAGTACCAATACAGACCCGCTCGTGAACCGATGTGTGGCCGAGGGTGCATCTTCTGCCGGGCGTGCAGCGGACGAGGGAGGGTATTGTTGAATGCAGTTCCCCAGGAGCTGAAAAACGAAATGATGTCGCCGCCTACACACTCGTTCACTCGAAGAGACTCCAATGGGATCCGAGGGGTGAGCCTGCTGGATATGGACTTCAGCAAGGAGTTCCCCTTTGAGTTCGCCGTTCAGTCCTATGGCTGCACCAAGTTGAATGTGATGTACACCAACGATACAGACTCGGTGAAGCTCTGCCTCGCCTCAGTCCTATGGCTGCACCAGGTTCTGGAGCATTCTCCCATTTCATCGGCAGCGCCGACTGCACCTTCGCTACGGTGGAGAGAAGGAAGAACGCGACGATTTGGCCATCTGGTGCAACAAGCTTGTCGACATCCAGAAGCAATACAAGATCATCAGCAACGGGCAGGAGAAGGACTCCGTGGTTGACCTCGCTGAGACCATCATCGACCCCTGATACGCCAACATGAAAGAAGACGACCTGAACACGTGGGAGGTACTTATGAATCTAGCATACATAATCTACGTGGCCATGGACGCATACGCATGCTACGACATGTACATGCAGATCTTGGACATGAAGGCATGTCTGCTTCCCATAAACGACGAGTACATGGACAGCCGCAACATCATGATCAAGCGTGCCAGGAAGGTCTAGATGTTGTACTTTATCTGTTTATAAGTACCTTTATCATCTGAGTGTTTCATGCAATAGCCTATGTGTCGTAATTATCTGTTTTGTCCGATATATTTCTTTTAAGAACCCATTAACCTGATTGCTTTTTTAGTGGCTATTTGCTTATGTATATAAACTAGTTCACTTGTCCGTAGAAAAAACTAGTTCACTCGGCTGCCGTGCTTTGAATCTCCTTCCTCCCAACATATTCCCCTCCTCAGGTGGACCCAGCAGGTCTCTGAATTTTCTCCCACTTTCTTTTTCGATGTAAACTGAGTTTTCTCCCAGTACTTTCCCCTAGAACCAACTCAACTGTCCCACGTCTAGCCTAAAAATTAATAATACCCCACGTACAATTAACTCATCAAATTAAAATGATGTTTTATTTCGTAAGTTGAAAGTTCTTACAAAATAATAATAATAATAATTGTTTATATATAACTTGGCAAGTTAACTCCTAGTGATTGCATACATAAGCTTGCAAAGATTTTACTAACGTGCAATCATGTGTTTATGTTTTTATAACATTTCTCCGTCTAGCCCAACATGATATTTTCACCCAGCCCAGCAAGTCCGCGGATTTCGAGAAAAATGCAAACGGGATTTAAACGGGCTGCATAGATGCTACATCATTGTTTCACCAGCCCACCAAATGGACTAAAAAACGTTCCCCCCGCTGACAGGTCGGACCCACCAGCTATATCTTTGCACGCAAGGAAGTGCCTCCTTATTACGCACAAAAAAATGAATACCCCCAGCTAGATGGGACCCACCATAGTGGGAGGATGACTTGTGGGCCAACAAAGTTGACGGGGACAGAGGGCTTTGTCAACTTAGTCAATATGAACGATTCTAGCTCCGGTGACCATATGATGTCCATCCAACGGCCGTAGTGCTTCTTCAACCTCTGGTCTTCTTGCTCCAGCCATCCAAAGCAGCGCTGTTCATGCCGCATGCTCCTGCCTTTCGTGGCCGGCTGTGCTGCTGCGGAGGCCTCACCGCCCCCTACTATTCCCACCGCTGGCCAGGCCCTGCGGCGATGGCAGCCTCACACCATAGCCGAACCAGTGAACCCTCGTACTCCTCTCCGAGCCGGCTTCCACTGTCGCGTCTTCCCCGGCTCCGCGTCGTCCCCTTCCTAGGCCTCGCCGTCGTCCACCGCCGTGGTGCTCTCCGCGCGGCATGGTCAATGTGGTCAAGGAACGACTTCCATCGGAAGAGTACTGTACGTGGAGAGGCTGACAGCTGGGTCCATGGCCACAGCCCAGTTTTTTTGTGATTTGCCAAGCAAGTCACTTTGTCAGGCCTGTTGGGCTGCAAATCTTTCAAGATGAGGAGAGCTTTCATTCGGCTGACCGAGAAAATGGCCCATCAGTAATGAGAAATGGGTTGTACATTTTTAAAACACATCAAACCGACAATTAGTTTCAAATATCTTTTTTCTCATTTCAAGATTTTAAGTTACATTAATTTTTATGCGTGGAGAATTTGTTGGTTTTTATATTGATATACTGTTATTTTTAAAATCCGTTTGAATGTGAGTCGAAATTCTGGGATTAAAAACAGTTCTGACCGCACCGAAATATGCAAAATTTATATAATTTTTTAACCGTGGCCACAATTTGGGCTGTAATGCTAACAAAAAGAATATGGGCTCCAAAAAAACCTTAAGAATTAGCAAATGGGATGAAAATTATTAGAAATAATGGCAGATGGGATGTATGCTGTTTTCCATAGATTTGAGGCTTTCCTAAAAAAAAGTTTGACGCACAAGCAGTGACTGTTGGATGTCCATCCAACGGCCGTCATGCTTCTTCAATCTCTGCTCTTCCTGCTCCAGCTGCTCAAACAAGCATCGGCGGGATTGCCTGCTCCCTCCTCCCCGCGGCCGGCTATGCTGCCGCGCAGGCCTCACCGCCCCACCGTACTCCCATCACTGGCCTAGCCATCCCTCTACTCTCCGACACCTGCTGTTATTCTCCGACGACGACAGACGAACCAGTAAACCCTCGTACAGTCATACTCCCCTCCGCATGGGAAACAACTTCCGAGTCTTCCCTGCCTCCATGTCATTCCCTTCTTAGGCCTCGTCGTCGTCCACCGCCCTGGTGCTCTCGGCGCGGCCTGGTCAATGTGGTCAACGACCGACATGCATCAGAAGTGGACTGTACGTGGAGAGGCCGATAGCTGGGTCCACGGCCGCACACAAGGAAATATGTCGGTGTACAAAAAGAGGGGTACACTTTTTTGTACCCCTATGACTGTGCATGGGCAGTCTGAGCCACGGGCGCCGCCGCACCGTGCACAGCAAGGGAGGTAGAACCAAGGTAAGGCCGAAGCCAAAGAGGAGCAGAACGACGCCAAGACCAAGACCACAAAGAGCAAAGGGGACGAAGCGGGCCCCCCCCGCAAGATCCTTGCAGGGAGGCGGTTTTTGCAAACCCGGCAAGACCCTTGCCGTGGCAGCTCGCCCCACACCTACGGAGCGGGTCACCCTTGAGTCCACTGCCCCCATGGGGCAAGGATTCGGGAGGCATCCCCGTGGTGGTATGCAGATCTTTGTGAAGACATTCAAGATCAGATGCACACTTTAGAAGATGATGGTCCTTGGCGGGATCCCAGCCAAGGAAAACCACAAGGCCCCCGGCAAGAGCCTTGCCGGGGATGGCAGCAGGTGCCACGGCAAGACCCTTGTCGGGACCCCGACAAGACCCTTGTCGGGGCAGCGGCAAGGCCCTTGCCAAGGACACCCGCGGGACCACCATCGGACCCGCACCAGTCACACCTCCACCACCGTTCGCGTGCAGCTGCCGACCCAACCAGCTAGGCAGGCACCTGCGTGGCGGCATGCAGATCCTCGTGGAGACCCACCGCTGCGCCCCCTCAGCTGCCTGCCCACCTACATGGCATCGCAGGCACAGCTGGCCAGGGCGCGTGTCGACATGGAAGAGAGTAGCGACGGACGAGACAGGGCTCTCCCTCGCCCCCGTTAAAGCTAGGACACCTAAGCAAGGCGCATTAAATGCACCTTGTCATGTAATGCGAGGGATAACCTCGCATCACTGTACCCTTTCCACCTCCTGTGTGCCACTGTGGCAGCCCCTTTCCCTATAAAAGGAGGCCCTGGGCGACCAGGAAGAGGATTCGGCTTTTTGGAGCTCCTCACGCCCCATAGTTAGCGCAAGAACACAAATATATAATCCACCAAAGCAGGAGTAGGGTTTTACGCATCTTCGCGGCCCGAACCTGGGTAAAGGAATCGTGTACTGCCTGCTCGATCCGCTCTTCTCACGGCCCCCGCGCCCCGCAACCATAGAAAGGGATCCTCGTGATCCCATAGGTGTCATTTCCCACCGACATCTTTGGCGCGCATGGCAGGAGCGGCGTAGTTGTGAGAATCGGCTTTAGCAGTCAGTTCGATGCTCCTTCGTCTTCGTGATCTTTGAAGAAGAAAAGGGGCCAGGAGATTGATACTCGAGCGATCGCAGACAAAAGCTAAGTTGCACTGAGCTCTTGCCTACAATTCCCTTTTTATTTTGAGGTTATTCCCCCCCGGAAATGTCCGCTTTGTATGAAAAGAACCTGCACGCCAGGGGGCTCTACCATGATTGGCAACACCCTTGCCCTGTTACGAGTCCGCTCAATAGCTCGAGCGGCTGCGTCAGGAGTGGCAGGGTAGCCTCCCGTAATCGGCAACGTCCTCGATTCTGACTTGAGTCAAGCTCGACAGTTCGAGCGACCGCGTTCAGAACGGGAAGGTGGCTCACCCGGTTGCACGCGTACCCGGTAGGCCATGGGGATCCGTCCCCAAGACGCCGTTTGGGGCTTTCACGCCGGTAAGCCTTCCCGATCGGCGTAGGGCACACATACAAAGAGGAATTGAACGGGGAAATAACATGCATGAAATTAAAGAGTACTTCAGAGTTATATTACATCACATCATTGCTGCGGTTCTAACTAAAGATAAAATTTATCTTGGTCGAGGGCCCGCAGCGGTGAAGAAGAACGGGACGCCTAGTCCCGGCGCTGGCCTTCCACCCTCTTGATTTCGCCAATGCAGTCGGTGATGGGCTTGATGCGCTCCTTGAGCACCGCGGGATCAGCATCCTCCGGCAAGCTCTTCATCGCAGCCGCGAAGTCAAGATCGGGATTCCAGTATGCCACCTTGGTGAGGACCTTGGTCACGACCCTCCGGCAAAGACGCCGGGCCTCCTCGGCCAGCGTGGCCGTCCTGTTAGAGCGGCAAGGGCCCCGGGGACGCCCTCGAAGAACTGGGTCAGCTTGGCGTTGACGGTCCCGCTGCGCTCAGGAGCGTACCTCACATTTGGCAACCCCATGGTGGCCAATTGCGAGGTAACCCCGCCGGCGACGACATCCAGATGGCTGATCCACCTGTTCTCGCCCGCCACATACTCTAGGTGGGAGGCGGCCTCGGCTGCCCGCTGCTGCTTCTCCTCCTCCAAGCTTTTGGTCCAGGCCTCCTCCCGAGCTCTGCTCTCCGGCAACAGCTTCTCGAGATCCTCCAGCTTTAGCTTGAGGTCTCTGATGGAGTCTCGCGCCTCGGAGAGCTCACCAGTCCTGCTGATGACCGCTCCCTGCGCCTCCACCAAGGCGCGGTTGAGCGTGTCCGTCTTGCCGGACAGCTGCCCGCTCTGCCTCCAGCTCCTTCACCTTGCCGGCGTGGGCCAGGGCTCGGGCATCGAGCGCCTCTCTGTGCCTCTGCTCCAGCTCCTGGGTCCGTCGTGCGACAAGGGCCTCGAGTTCCTCGTCCTTGTCGCGGAGCGTAGCGGCAAGCTTATCCTCGCGCGCGGAGAGGTCCTCCTCCTGGGAGTTCAAGGTGGGTTGATGCTGGTTCCGGATGGTTTTGGCCGCGGCGGCCAAGTTCGCCGCCTTCTCCTGGGCCTTCTCGATGTCAGCCATCTTCAGGGCGAGCTCCACCTTGTGCTGGGACAATTTCTCCTGGAAGGCCCTCTGCTCCTCGCGAGACTGGTGCAACCAAGCCTGCGTTTCAGCGACGCGCGCCTTGAAGTCCGCCTCCGTGTTGTCCACCGCTGCCGCCTTGGACTCAACTTTGTCCAGACGGCCGCGGCAGAGCGCTTGGAGCTTCCGGAAGTTGGCCCCCATGGCACGGAAGAGCTGCTCCTCTGGAGAACCGATGCCGCCGGCGCCCGGCGCATCGACGATCTCGAACCCGGTGGCGGCAAGCACTTCGTCATCAAAAACTTCCCCTTCAGCGGGCGCTCGACTTGGCGCCCCTAGGAGGTGGACAAAGAGATCATCACCCACCTTCAGGTACCTTCCGAGGCCCGAGGCTGAGGAGGAGGGAGGTTGGTCATCCATTACCTCTTCCTCAGCAGGGGCCTTGCCGGTCCCCCCGGCAGGACCACCGCCGGCGCCCTCGGCGGAGGCCTCATCGGCAGCCTTGGAGGCCCCTGCGCCGGCACCCTCGGCGGCGTCCTTGGCGGCCTCACCAGCAGCGGCTTCGTCGGCGCTCTTGGAGGCCTCCTCGGCGGCCCCCTTGTCGGCCTCGGCCGCGGCCTCTTCAGCAATATCCTTGACAACGGAGTCCACGTCCTCCGTGTCCATTGGGGGAGGGCCTGGGTGGCGATAGGAGCAATGAAGCCAAGAGAAGCACAAGAAAAAAGAACAAAGAGCGAAGGACAGGCGACTCACCAGTGCCGGGCCGTGAAGCAGAGGTCCCCTCTCCGCGGGTCTTTGGCGTCGAGGCAGAGCTACCAGTGCCCAAGTTCCCCTCTTCCTCCATGGGTGTGGGCCCCGCGCCTGGTGCCCTTGCCAGGGACGCCCCCCGCGGCGGCGTAGTCGATGGGGGTGGCGTGTTGGGGTAGCCCTCTGCGGCTCCTCCTGCTGCCGCTCCCCTCCTACAAACCCGGCAAGGTCAGCATCATGGCATCGGGCGCCTACCCCAAGTCGAGTAAGAAGGGGGTGATGAACTTACGCAGGGGCCTACGCCGGGGGCTGCTGTCCAGGCTGCTCAACACCACCAATGGTGTCGTTGAAGCCCCGGCCGGGGGCTGGCTGCTCGCCAAGGTCCTCGCCCTCTTCACCCTATGGGCCAACGTCTCTGCGTCCCTACAAAAGCAAAATGGATTAGGACAACCGGCCCCATTCAGGGAAATGGAAACGACAATAAGGAACAGAGCACTTACTCATCATCCGTCTCCTCCTCCTCCACTGGCTTCCTTTTCCTCTCCGAGCTGAGGCGCCCGAGATCGAAGGGGAGCACCATGTCATCATCCGAGTCCGCACCTGCCGGAGGGGGCAGGGAAGGCGGCGGGGTCTGTGTGCGCCCATAAGAGGAAGAGGCTTCCGCCTTCTTCTTCCCAGCGGCCGTCGTCGGCTTCCTCGTTGCCGAGGCCCTCGTGTGGCGCCCGGACCCCTCCAGGGTCAATTGAGGCCGCGGGCCCCTGCCAGGCCGGACTGGCTCACGGGAGCAAGCCCGCCGCAGGACTCGCCCTCTTCCCCTGGTTGGTGTCGAGCCCGCCGCCACGTCCTCCTCCTCTGATGACGATTCGTCAACCGCGTGCTCGACGAGCGGAGCCCCGGTGTCGGTGCCGCTGGCCCCCGTGGTGGGCGCCACCCACAGGGAGAATTGCTCCTCTTCCGCGGCCACGGCGCCCTCGTCGTCCACGCCCCCGGCGCTGCCGGCCTCCAGGGCGAGCTGTGCCTCCTTCGCCCTGGTGGCGATGTAGTCCACCTCCGCCTGGGTGGTGTCCATGACGAGCCGCCGCTCGGCGTCGGCGTTGACATACACCTTAGCCAAGGTGTGGAAGAACTGCCGCACGTCTGCGGCCTCCGGCTCCATCCAGCTCGGGACGGGGCCGTGCGCGTTGCAGTCCGGCATCATGGCAATGATCTTGGACCGGCGAGAATTGTTACACAGCGGGACGACACCCGCGGACAACTTGAAGAGCGGCCTCTTGACGGCCTTGCCAGTCTTTACGGCGACCCTCGCGGCCTTGCCGGTCAGCTCGACCTCGCCATCACTATCCACGTCCAGCTGGAAGAGCCGCTGGCAGAAGTGGGCATGCCCCATCACCGTGAAGTTGTGATCGAGGCCAGGGCGGAGCCGCATGATATCAGCCAGGTTCATGAAGAGCCAAGCTGGCCTCCCCTTATTGTGCAACGGAGCAATCCGACGGCGGATGAAGTCCGCCCCAATCATTTCCAGGGTGAGCCCCGCCCGGGTCAGCCGGAGGATTCTGGTGGTGGCGATGGTGAGCCTGCCATCGGCGGCGTCGACCTCACCCCAATCTTTGCCACGGACAGGCGGCGTCAGGCGGACCTTGCAAAATTCCGGTGGGTCTTCGTCTTCAATCCAGCACCACCGGTCATGGCATTCGTCCCACCTCTCTTTCATGGCGCCATCCGGGTACGCCCCCTTGGACCTTGGGATCTAGGTGACACAACCAGCAACGGCACCTCCAGTTTGGATTCGAGGGTAAAAATAATGGCGGAAGAGCGCCGTGTTGGGCCGCACTCCGACAAAGCCCTCGCAAAGATGCGCAAAGCAAGACATGCACGCCACCGCATTCGGAGTAAAATCCAGAAGGCGGAAGCCAAAGGTGTGCATGATATCGCAGAAGAGCTCGGAGAAAGTGGGGCATAACCCACAAGATAAGTAGTCGACGAAGAAGGGGTACCGATTTGGAGCAGGGTCGGCGCAAGCGGCAGGAATGACGCGCGTCGCCGGGTGCCCCGAGTTCTCTCCCCCCGTCTTCACTCCCCACAAGGGCTTGAAAGAAGCCTGGAGCTCGTGGACGTCGACCAATGAGGGGTAGAAGAAGGCGGACTTCGTCTTCTCCCCCAGCAACGCGCTCTCCGGCGGCTCCACGGTCACGAGGCCCTTAGCCACCTCCTTGCCCTTGGCAGATTTGGGCGCCATGGCGGCCAAGGAGCTTAGAGGGTTAAGGAAGGGGAGGAGGGCGGGGACGAGACGGCGACGACAGGCGACGGCGAAAAGCTTGCAAGAGAAGGAAGAAAAGGAGTGACGTCTCTTAGATTGGAAAAGGCACGAAGGAAGAGGGAAAGTGAGCAGCGCGCCCACGGTTATTCCTTCTTATGGGGGAGAATGCGGGCCGCCTCCTTTCACATTAATTGTGATGTGAGCATGCCCGCGGGGAGCGACCCCACGCATGCCGCCCACGTCACGCCCGCCTGCCCACGCCGCGCCACGTGCGGGAAGCGTGGGAGGCGCAGCGCGCGAAGAAACTTACCGCGGTAAAAACCGCCCTGCCTGCCCGCGCACCGTTCTTGGGCCTGGCCCAACAACGCGTGGCGCTTATGTGTGGCCCAGGCCCGGGGGCTCCTGTCGGTGTACAAAAAGAGGGGTACACTTTTTTGTACCCCTATGACTGTGCACGGACAGTCTGAGCCACGGGGGCCGCCGCACCGAGCCCGGCAAGGGAGGTAGAACCAAGGTAAGGCCGAAGCCAAAGAGGAGCAGAACGACACCAAGACCAAGACCACAAAGAGCAAAGGGGACGAAGCGGGCCCCCCGGCAAGATCCTTGCCGGGAGGCGGTTTTTGCAAACCCGGCAAGACCCTTGCCGTGGCAGCTCGCCCCACACCTACGGAGCGGGTCACCCTTGAGTCCACTGCCCCCATGGGGCAAGGATTCGGGAGGCATCCCCGTGGTGGTATGCAGATCTTTGTGAAGACATTCAAGATCAGATGCACACTTTAGAAGATGATGGTCCTTGGCGGGATCCCAGCCAAGGAAAACCACAAGGCCCTCGGCAAGAGCCTTGCCAGGGATTGCAGCAGGTGCCACGGCAAGACTCTTGTCGGGACCCCGATAAGACCCTTGCCGGGGCCGCGGCAAGGCCCTTGCCAAGAACACCCGCGGGACCACCATCGGACCCGCACCAGTCACACCTCCACCACCGTTCGCGTGTAGTTGCCGACCCAACCAGCTGGGCAGGCACCTGCGTGGCGGCATGCAGATCCTCGTGGAGACCCACCGCTGCGCCACCTCAGCTGCCTGCCCGCCTACATGGCATCGCAGGCACCGCTGGCCAGGGCGCGTGTCGACGCGGAAGAGAGCGGCGACGGACGAGACAGGGCTCTCCCCCGCCCCCGATAAAGCTAGGACACCTAAGCAAGGCACATTAAATGCACCTTGTCATGTAATGCGAGGGATAACCTCGCATCACTGTACCCTTTCCACCTCCTATGTGCCACTGTGGCAGCCCCTTTCCCTATAAAAGGAGGCCCCGGGCGACCAGGAAGAGGATTCGGCTTTTTGGAGCTCCTCACACCCCATAGCTAGCTCAAGAACACAAACATATAATCCACCAAAGCAGGAGTAGGGTTTTACGCATCTTCGCGGGCCGAACCTGGGTAAAGGAATTGTGTACTGCCTGCTCGATCCGCTCTTCTCACGGCCCCTGCGCCCCGCAACCACAGAAAGGGATCCTCGTGATCCCATAGGTGTCGTTTCCCACCAACAAAATGCCTCCTTACTACGCGCAAAATAATGATTCCTCCACCTGACATCAGGGAACCACCGAAAAGGCCTCTGTATTTCGCGAAAAAATGTTACCGCCGCTGACAGCTCGGACCCACCAGCTATATCTTCGCACGCAAGGAAGTGCCTCCTTATTACGCACAAAAAAATGAGTACTCCCCCTGTTAGCTGGGACTCAGTATAGTTGTAGGCTGACTTGTGGGCCTACTAAGTTGACGAGGACGGAGGGCTTTGTCAACTTAGTCAATATGCACGATTCTAGCTCCAGTGACTGTACGATGTCCATCCAACGGCCGTAGTGCTTCTTCAACCTCTGGTCTTCTTGCTCCAGCCGCCCAAACCAGCGCCGGTAGTGCCTCGTGCTCCTGCCTCCCGTGGCCGGCTGCGATGTGGCGGCGGCCTCACCGCCCCTACTACTCTCACCGCTGGCCAGGCCATCCCTCTACTCACCCACACCCCCTGTTATTCTGCGGTGATGACAGCCTCACACCGCAGCAAACCAGTGAACCCTCGTACTCCTCTACGCGTGGACATCCACTGTCGCGTCTTCCCCGGCTCCACGCCGTCCCCTTCCTAGGCTTCGCCATCGTCCACCGCCCTAGTGCGCTCGGCACAGCATGGTCAACGTGGTCAAGGAACGGCTTCCATTGGACGTGGACTATACGTGGAGAGGCTGACAGCTGGGTCCACGGCCGCAGCAAGGAAGTGCCTCCTTATTGCGTGCAAAATGATTATTCCTCCACCTGACAGCGGGGACCCACCGGACAGGCCACCGTATTTCGTGAAAAAAACGTTTGCCCCTGACTACTGGGACCCACCAGCTACATCTTCGCATGTAAGGAAGTGCCTGATAGTCGGGACCCACCTGGTCGAAGCGTACGTAGCGTTTCCATTCTGGTCGCGAACGTGTACGTACATATATACTGGTGGATGTAGAGGCACGCACTGTCGGATTTTGGGTTCCGGCAGACCCTTGAGGTTCGAACTCTGGGGTGCGCGCGGAGACTTTGCCCTCTACCTCTCCGTCTCGCAAAGATCTAAACTACAGAAAGAACAGCACAAGAGACACAAGGTTTATACTAGTTCGGGCCACCATTGTGGTGTAATACCCTACTCTAGTTTGTGGTGGGTGGATTGCCTCTTGGGCTGATGATGATGAACAATACAAGGAAGAACAGCCTCGCGAGGGTCTGCTCTTAGCAAGGACGATAAACTGCTAGGAGGAGTTCAGCCGCCCTTCTCTCTCTCTCTCTCTCTCTCTCTCTCTCTGTTGCCCGAGTCTTTCTAACTAGTTGCCTGATGATCCGATCCTCCTACCCTGGGGGTGGCTAGTCCTATTTATAGGCAAAGGCCCTGGGCCTCTTCCCAAAATTGAGCGGGAAGGGCGCCAACAATTGGCCATTTTGAAGGGGAACATCTGGTACACTTATCCTGACTAAAGTTGGTCCTCGCCTGCCAAAGGCTCTATGGTGACGCCGTTCTGGGCTCCACGATGACCTCCGTCCCACCGTTGGACTGGTCTTGGTCTCGTTGCACCGAAATGGATGCCTTTGCTTGATCCTCTCGCCTGCGCTTGCCCCCTTTGCACCAAAGAGGAAAGGGAGACACTGCGCGGGCTGGCACTCGCCCGGCACCATTGGTCGTCATGGCTTGCATCATGGGCACCTCGTGAGGTACCCCGCCTTGATCTCTCCGCCTCCTCGTGAGCCAGCCTGACGAGGCCACGCCTGTGGAAGCTTCGTGTCGTCCGCCCCGCGAGGTTTGGCCCCTCGCGAGGGTCTTGAATCTCGTGTTGATGAAGATGGGCCGTGCTGGGCCCCCTTTAAGCAACGCCGCAGGCCGCAGGCAGGCAAGTCTGGGGACCCCCGTTCACAGAACGCCGACAGTAGCCCCCGGGCCCAAGGCGCGCCTGGACTTGGCCGTGCTAAGAGGCGAAAGGGCAAGGGCGAAGCTCCGCGGGCCCTAACAGCCTGCGGCCTTGGGCGCTGCGTGGCGGTTGATTGGACGCGAGTGCTTCAGCAACCGCGTAGGTTATTAAAGGAGCGGCATCTGCCCAGGCTTTGCTCTTCTCTTTCTTTGGTTGCTGCTCAGATCCCCTTTCTTGCGCCTCTCCTCTCTTCCTCCAAGTTTCCAGATCTGCCTCATCTGCTTGACCTAGGCAGCCATGGCGCCTCGTCAGTCTCCGGCCGAGGCTTGGTACTCGCCTACTCTAGACTCGCCGAGCGTGTTGGAGGCGGGCTTTGCCCGGCTGCGCCGGATGGCGGCGGCACAGGGCATCGACGGGGCGCAGGTGTTCAAGGCCGTCTCCGCCGCCCCTGAGGGCTGAGGAAGCACCTTTTACCCTCTCTTCGTAAGCTCCATTGCTGCTGGCCTGGTGCCTCCCTTCTCCGAGTTCTTCTTCTCTGTCCTCCGCCATTACAACTTACAGGCTCTGCATCTCCACCCCAACTCCGTCCTTCTTCTTGCGATCTTTGCCTACTACTGCGAGGCTCACGTGGGGGTGCAGCCCTCAGTGGCCTTGCTGCGTCAGTACTTCTCTCTCCGGGTCACTCGCGGTTCTCCTTCCGCATGTGCGAGCTTCGTCGCGTATGGCGGCACCATTGCCATTTCGAAGCCCGGGAAGAGGATCGAGGGCTTTAGGAGCAAGTGGGTCTTGGTAGATGCCGAGCGCATCCACCCTCGGCTGATCTTGATCGCGGAGCAGCCCGCGAGCTCCAGCGACTGGTGCCGAGCGGAGCTCACAGACCCCCGCGCGAAACCGGTGTTGGAGAAGATGGACGCGGACCTGAGGCCGGTCAGCTTGGCGGCGGCGAAGCTGACCGGCGCGTCGCTGGTGAGGGAGTTCCTGGAGCACCAGCTGGCTCCACTTCGGCAGTACTCACCTCCGATGTGGAGGCCTCACCCGAGCCCCGCGGCCCTGGGCGACGAAGATTTGGCCGCGGTCCTCCAATCTCTGGTCGGGGGCGAGGTGGCAAGGTTGGAGGGCCCGCCTGCGCCCTTGTTCCTTCGCGACAACTGGGAGCAGGTGGTGGAGTCCATGCCCGTTTTCAACGGGGACGGGCCCGTGCCCGTAGCGGCTCCCGAGGGGCTGGTGGACGTGTCCTCCGGCGACTCCGGCGAAGAGGAGGACGAAGAGGAGCTGGAGAAGGGGCCTGACTCCGAGGGGAGCGACAGAGAGTCGAGGGCTCCCCTCCCCCGGCGCAGGTCCCGCACTCTCCGCCTTTCTTCGAGTGATGATGACGAGGATGGAGACGAGCAGGTCGGCAGGAGCTTGCCCTGATCCGGAAGAAGGACAGGACCGGGCTGATCTCCCGTCGGTCTGCCCCTGCCTCGAGGCAGCCTGCAGACACGCCTTCTGCGTCCGAGGTTGACCCTTCCAGCCAGCTGTCGGGCTTCAAGTTCGGCCGGAGGCTGTCCGAGCTCACCGGGGACGACCCGTAAGTGCTTGATCCTTGTCTTTATTTCTTGTTCCGCTACCGAGGCTTGACGTTCGCATCTCTTGAATAGGCTGGCCCCCGCGGCGAAGAAGCCGAAGGGGGCTCCTGAGGCTCCATCCGCGGCAGCGCCTCCGCCTGCGGGGGACGGTGACCGCGATGCACGGGCCTCTCCTGCTCGGTCGCCTTCGCAATGCCTGGCTGAGCTGGCTGGGGCAAGCTCAGCCCCCATTGCCCAAGTGACTCCTGAGGTGCCTTTGCCTGCTGCCACCACCACGACCGTCGGGGCGCAGCAGACCCCACCTCGGGATGATGTGGTCTCGCCGCCGCTACCTTCTCTTCCCGTTCCACTGACTGTTGTTTCTCCAACTCCTCCTGTCGTCCTGGAGCGTGCTGCTGCTGGACTGGACCGGCTACGGCAGGATCTTCTTGGCACCGACCCTCGCCTGGTGGCCGGATGCCTGGAGCTGGCTTCGGGATGGATTTGCTCCGACGCCTCGATTAGGGCGGCGCTGGTTCAGGCCTCGACGACCTGCGATGAAGAGAGGGAGGCCATCCTCGAGGCGAAGTCTGCTCGAGACGCGGCCCTGGGGGAGGTGGTTGAAGTCCGCGATCGTTGCAAGGCACTGGAGGACGAGCTGCAAGGTCTGCGCGACCAGCTCGCAGAAGGGGCCCGTCTTCGCCAGGAGCAAGAAGAAGGCATGAAGGCTCGCGAGGCGGCCATCGAGGGCCAGGAGTCCAAGCTCAAGAAGCGCCGCGACCGTCTAGGCGCGCTAAAGAAGGAGCTGGAGGCGAAGAAGGATGAGCTGGACGGCAAAACTCGGGTTCTTGGCGAGGATCGCGTGGCCTTCACGGACATGGAGAAGAAGGCTCGTTCCTTGCTGAAGACGCTTTACGAGAGCGGCCTGGAGAGCTCGCTGGCCGGCGCCGAGGACGGCCCCGCCCAGCTACTTCCCTTCCTGGTTCGTGCCCTTGAGGATGTCGTCCTTGGCCTTGGCCCCACGGCTGAGGCCGAGGCCCGTGTCCTGTCTTCTGCAGCGCTGACACGGGTCTTCGCCCACATCTACCATCGCGACCCCAACGCCGACCTTGACAGCCTGTTGGAGCCGGTAAGCGGCGAGGGTGCTACTGCCGCTGCCGAGGCGGTCAAGGGTCGCGCGGAGGCTCTGCTGGGGAAGTTCCGGGCCTTCAGTACCAAGCTGAAGCAAGACGCTGCCGGCCCCGCTGCTCCACGAGGCGAAGCCACTCCGCACTGCTCTGTCGCCGACAAGTGACTCCGCTCCTGCTCCTGTCCTGCCTTTGATCCCTGCACATGTATCATGCCTCGGGGAGGCGTTTAAACTTGCGTTTGGTATTGAGACGATAGTATGGACTGTAATATTTGCTTTTGAATTCCTTGAATTTTCTGCTTTTCCTCCCTACTTGCTTGTGTTCTACGCCGGCGGAGCCCGGCCTCGCTCGTACCTCACCCAGCATTAGCCCCGACCGGAAACCAGGACGAGACCAAAGGAGTTAGGCTCCTGAGTCGCGATGCTCAGGAGTCCCCCTTGGTGCACGAACAACAAGAAGGGAGGTGTGATGTGGGTGGATCTTCCGTTCTACGTCTGCAGAGCCCGGCCCCTCCCGTACCTCACCCAGCGCTAGCCTTTCGGAACTAGGGAGTGAGGGGCTACGAGACCAGTTAGGCTCCAGAGTCGCGATGCTCAGGAGTCCCCCTTGACGCGCGAACAACAAATTGTAGGTGGTTGTGCCTTTCTACGTCTGCAGACCCCGACCCCACGCGTACCTCACCCAGCGCTAGCCTTTTGGAACTAGGGAGCGAGGGGCTACGGGACTAGTTAGGCTCCTGAGTCGCGATGCTCAGGGGTCCCCCTTAACGCTCAAACGGCCTTCATACCTTGGCTCCTCTCGGGGAGAGACGCGTGACGAACCAGGCCCGAGGGGCCTGGCTGGGTGGCGTACGTCTGGGCGTGACCCAGGCGCAACCCCCGTGCCTAGCCCCCTCGCGCGGCGCTCCCGAGGGGAGGCGTTGCGATGAGGCCAGACACTGAGCTCTGGGCTCCCTGAGGTTGATGCGGCCCGGGGGCCACCCTCAGTTGTTTATCACCAGCGCGGAGCATAGCGCTTCCGTATGTGTACGGGCATAGCCGCTCCTCGACAGTGTCGTCAGCCAGCGCGGAGCATGGTGCTTCCACTGGTACGTGGGAGGGGGGCGTGTACAGCCCCACCCTGACACGTGGCCGACACGGTAGGGCTAGGTGAGGTGTATCTGGGCACCCGTGAGCCAGCGCGGGACTCACGGGGCCCTACCTCTAGGCGGGTTGCGCCTGGCACTGGGCCTTATCTTATGACGTGTTCCTACAAATTTGGTTAGATGCGGGCACTCGACGTCCTCGGGTCCCGGCCCTCGAGCTTGTCTCAGCCGTCGCTGGTAGGCCAGGTCGCAATGCCATGGACAAGGCCAGAGGGTGAGGGCTGGAGAGCCAGTAAGAGCCCTGAGTCGCGATGCTCAGGCACCCCCCTTTAACGTGCAAGTGGTAGACATGGAGAAGAAGAGGTGTCGTGGACAGGCATGAAGTAATCAAGCATGATGGGCGAATGCATAACCGGAAATAAACGCAAAGGAGATACATGCAGCTGGGCATGGCCCGAGCGACTTGGGGATGATGCAGCCTGAGGGGAGCCCCCAACAAAGCAAGCTAACAACCTGAAATAAAAGGGATACACGCCACAGGGACGGCCCCACGCGGCCTGGGAATAATGCAGCCCTAGGTGAGCGCTCCCAGCTGGAAACGAAACTCGAAAGACGTCACCTGAAGATGTCGAGGACGAAGTGGTGTTGGTGCAGCTGAATCGGTGGGCTGCGGAAGCCGATCCTCACGAGCCCCAATGCCCAGGGGCCTCGGGAGGCTCCGGAGGCACTGGTGGCTCCTCGCGAATCATCTCCATCTCTGCCAAGGGTGCGGAACGCCTGTCTTCCTGAGCCTCCATGATGCCCCTCATAAGGCGCTGGTACGTAGCAGCCGCGCCCGGCAAGCCGTAAGGCATGCAAACGTAGCTGTGGGGCGGACCTTCACAACGCCCCACTTGCGAGGGACAGAGGCGCTCCATTGTGGCGACCTGATTGAGCCCTGGTACGTCGATGCAGACGCGCAGCCCACCATCCTCTCCTGGATGGGGAGCCACAGCCGGTAGACGGCGACAACCTCTCATGATTCTTGACTCCTGTAGTTCTTGAACGGCCTCGTTGACGAACTCCTGCTGGTCTGACCTTCCTTGCCTTGCTCCTTCTTGAGGGAAGCATGCTTCCAAACACGCCTCCACGTGGTGCCCAAGCGCCTCCCTCGTAACCTCGGCCAGGTCGGTGGCCCTCCAGGGGAGAGCCCCCGAGCCCTGCCTGAGGAGGGTGCCGGGCGCGCTTTCCTATGCGATGAAAGGAGGTTTCCCTTGGGAGGATGCGGGACCTGAGGGGCCCGCCTCCTGAGGGGTCGGTCCAGACGATGCCTTCTTCTTCTTGGGGGTGGTCTCGGGAAGCCTCCTGCTTCCGCGATCCGGGTCTTCCAGTGACGCGGCCTGAAAGGCTCGCTCCTGGGAACACACAACATCCTTCTCTTCACATGGCACTGTGATGACTCCGCCACTTCCTGGCATCTTGAGGACATTGTAGCCTTGGTGAGTTACGGCCATGAACTTGGCCAGCGTCGGGTACCCGAGGATGGCGTTGTACGGCAGGCGGATGTGGGCGACGACGAAGTCGATGAGCTCGGTGCGGTAGTTGTTGCGTGCCCCGAAGGTGACAGGGAGGTGGACCTGCCCAATCGGGACCGTGGAGCCGTCGGTGACTCCGGAGAAAGGCTTGGTTGGCTGAAACTGGTCATAGGGCACCTGGAGATTGTTGAATGTTTCCACGGATAGGACGTTGAGCCCTGCCCCACCATCGATGAGGGTCATGGTGACCAGTACGTTGCTGATGACTGGGGAGCAAAGCATCGGGAGGACTCCGGCTGTGGCCGCGCACTTGAGCTGATCCGCTGAGCTGAACGTGATGGCGCACGCCGACCACCTGAGAGGGCGCTTTGCTTCGAGCTTGGGGAGGACTGCATTCACTTCGCGGGCAAACTGCTTGAAGATGCGTTGGGAGGCTGGGGCTTGAGCTCCGCCCAGGATGCAGGCGATCGCGCATGGCTCCTGGAAGCCCCCAGCCCCTCGTCTTGATGGCGGTCCTCATTCCTCCTTGGCTGAGGCGGTAGTGGAGGGAGGCCTGCGTTGCCTTGTGGACGATCCTCACGAGGCTGATCCCGCCAGTCCCCCTCACGAGGCAGGTCCTGCCAGCGGTCCTCGCGAGGTTGATCACGCCACCCTTGGCGCGGGCCGCGGTCTTCCCAGCGTCCTGCGTTTCTTCCTCCTCCTCGGCCATAGCCCCGGTCAGCATGGTCAGGACGACGGCCGATCCTTCCTTCTCGGATGGCGTGGAGTTCCTGGCATTCGTTGGTGTTGTGGGTGTGGAGGTCGTGGTACACACAGTACCGGCCGCCCCTGGAGGATTCAGGCAAATCCTTGCCCCGCTTGGTGTTCGGTTCTGCCGCGAGCACGGCAGCCCCCTTGCGCTTCACGTCCTTGGCCTTGGGCTTCTTCTCTTCTGGGTCCGCGGCATGCAGCTCGAGGAGGGAGAGACATCCTTCCTCAACCCTGGCGCACTTGGTCGCCAAGTTGAACAGCTCCAGGGAGGTGCACAGGTCTTCATGCATCGCCAGCTCCTCCTTCATCTTGACGTCGCACACACCGTCGGAGAAGGCTGAGATGATGGCCTCCTCGGACACCTTGGGGATCTTGAGGCACGCACTGTTGAAGCACTGGATGTACTTTTGCAGGGTCTCTCCGGGTTGTTGCTTGATGCGGCGCATGTCGCTCACGGCAGGTGGCCGGGCGCGAGTACCTTGGAAGTTGGTGATGAAGCGGGTGCGCATCTGGTCCCAGGAAGAGATTGTTCCTGGAGCTAGATTGAGGAGCCAGGTGCGAGCTCCTTCCTTGAGCGCCATGGGGAACCAGTTCGCCATGACCTTTTCACCCCCGCTGGCAGCTTCGATGCCCAGCTCATAGAGCTGGAGGAACTCTGCAGGGTCGGTCGTGCCGTCGTAGCGAGGAGGCAGGTCTGGCTTGAACTTGCCGGGCCACGCGACGCAACGCAGCTCGGTGGTGTAGGCACGGCAGCCTACGGTGGCCACGGGAGGCTTTGGTTGAGGGAGAGCTTGGTCTTGCGGGTCCCCATGCACTACAGCTGGGAACAGCGCGGATTCTTGACGCGCGGGAGCGGGAGCAGGGTCGCGATGTGCCGGAGCAGGGAGCGCTCGGGCAGCTTCTTCCGGACGAGGGACTTCTTGGCAGCTCCGCTCTTGCTGCGCCGACGCCTGACGGAGCGGGTTCCGGCCAGGGGCCGCGCGCCTTGGAGCCATCGTGTCTTCTTGAAGAGGAGGCAGCTGGTACGCCCCCAGAGCTTCGTTGCCCGTGCGGGGCGGGGTTCGACGCATCGGAACTGACGGCGCGGGTGAGCCCCCTGCAGCGCGGACGAGCTCGGCGACGCGGTCAAGCCACTCTTCGTAGACGTCGTCGACGGGACGGTAGCGCAGGAGCTCGTTCGCCGCGATGAGCGCAGCTCGAGCCTTCAAGCGTGCGCGGAACGCGCGAGACGAAGAACCAGCTGGTGTGAGCGATGGAGTGGCGGTGCGGCCGTCTTGCCACACGGACGGGTGCTGAGACGATGCTTGCTACTCGTTCCCCGTCGGGCCAGTGGCGGCGTTGATGGCGGGCGACGGGGAACGACGAGGACACCCGCCGACGGGAGCTGTCTGGGCGACGCAGGAAGCGATGGCTGCCCGGCGCTCGGCACGGGCCCGACGTGCGCCGGACATGGACGCGACGGTCGGAGGAGAGCGGAGCGATGGAAGACAAATTCCGGCGCACCCCTACCTGGCGCGCCAAATGACGGATTTCGGGTTCCGACAGACCCTTGAGGTTCAAATTCTGGGGTGCGCACGGAGACTTCGCCCTCTACCTCTCCGTCTCGCAAAGATATAAACTACAGAAAGAACAGCACAAGAGACACAAGGTTTATACTAGTTCGGGCCACCATTGTGGTGTAATACCCTACTCTAGTTTGTGGTGGGTGGATTGCCTCTTGGGCTGATGATGATGAACAATACAAGGAAGAACAACCTCGCGAGGGTCTGCTCTTAGCAAGGACGATGAACTGCTAGGAGGAGTTCAGCCGCCCTTCTCTCTCTCTCTCTCTCTCTCTCCCTCTTTGTTGCCTGAGTCTTTCTAACTGGTTGCCTGATGATCCGATCCTCCTACCCTGGGGGTGGCTAGTCCTGTTTATAGGCAAAGGCCTTGGGCCTCTTCCCAAATATTGAGCGGGAAGGGCGCCAACAATTGGCCATTTTGAAGGGGAACATCTGGTACACTTATCCTGACTGAAGTTGGTCCTTGCCTGCCAAAGGCTCTGTGGTGACGCCGTTCTGGGCTCCACGATGACCTCCGTCCCACCGTTGGACTGGTCTTGGTCTCGTTGCACCGAAATGGATGCCTTTGCTTGATCCTCTCGCCTGCGCTTGCCCCCTTTGCACCAAAGAGGAAAGGGAGACACTGCGCGGGCTGGTGCCCGCCTGCCACCCTTGGTCGTCATGGCTTGCGTCATGGGCACCTCGTGAGGTACCCCGCCTTGATCTCTCCGCCTCCTCGTGAGCCAGCCTGACGAAGCTCCGTGTCGTCCGTCCCGCGAGGCTTGGCCCCTCACGAGGGTCTTGAGTCTCGTGTTGATGAAGATGGGCCGTGCTGGGCCCGCATTAAGCCACGCCGCAGGCCGCAGGCAGGCAAGTCTGGGGACCCCGTTCCCAAAACGCCGACACGCACACGTCGTAGTAGAGGCGGCCCGGGTGAAAGAAAGAAAATACGGCCACGTATGTGTACATACGGGCGGGGTCTCGAACGCCTACTCGCGCATACGTACGGCGAGGGCTCGTTGACATGGCTGGGTCGGAACGGAGAAACAGCGTCGTCATCGTGTTCATGGGGAGGCAACGAAATGCATCGTGTTCACGGGGAGGCAACGGAATGCGTCGTGTTCATGGGGAGGCAACGGAATGCGTGGTCGTGTTCATCGGTAGGGCTTGGACAGAACAGGCGATGGAAATGAGGCCTGGCGTACCGCAGAACGGAGGAAACAGCCTTGTGTTCGACCGGCCACGTTCAGAACGGGATCCTGTTCATCGGGAGGGGTTTGGCATACCGCAAAACATAGGAAACGGACCTCCTACGGTCGAAACGGGGGTCCTGTTGATCGGGAGGGGTGTGGCGTACCGCAAAACGGAGGAAACGGACTTATGTGGGAGCACCATGGTCGAAACAGGGGTCCTGTTCATCGGGAGGGGTGTGGCGTACCGCAAAACGGGACTCCACGGGATACTGTTCATCTCCACCGTCGACCCCCTCCAGCCTCCACGAGCTACTGTTCATCCACCTTCGACCTCCTCCAGCCTCCCCACGGGCTCCTGTTCATCCAGCCTTCACCGCGCGCTACTGCATCGGCTACTGTTCAACCACCCCTCCACCGTCTACTGTTCATCCAGCCCTCCACACCACGGGGTCCTGTTCAACCACCCCTCCACGGGCACCCCTCCACCGTCTACTGTTCATCCAGCCCTCCACACCACGGGGTCCTGTTCAACCTCCCCTCCACACGGGCACCCCTCCACTGACTATTGTTCATCCTGCCCTCCACACCACGGGGTCCTGTTCATCCACCCCTCCACGGGCACCCCTCCACCGTCTACTATTCATCCAGCCTTCCACCACACCACGGGGTCCTGTTCATCCAGAGGCAACACCACCGCTCACTGTTCATCCAAACCCCGCCGCAACGCTCACTGTTCATCCCATCGATCGGCTTCAGTTAGCAGCAGTAGCGAAGGAATCGCTCGATCGGGTTCAGTTAACAGCCATCGATCGATCGCTCGGGTTCAGTAACGCGTAGCCTGCAGTGCAATCGCCCGGGTTCAGTTAGAGCCCAACGCCTCGCTCGGGTTCAGTTAGAGCCAACGCCTCGCACACACGCGCATACGTGTACGAGAGAAACGCGCAACGCTCGGCCCCCGACCTCCCACCGTAACCGGGAACTCCCCGAAATTTTCCTCCCCCTCGCTTCTACCATGGTTTTTTTCCGTCATTGACGGCCCAAAGAATGTCATGCAGCTGCGTCTCCGGCCCGCCCAGGACGAAAAGCCCATTTTCTGTCATGATTTTTTGTCATAGAAGTAGGAGCCCACCACATCTATAATGATACCGGGTTTTGTCACAATTATCATCATAGAAGTGTCATATGTATGACAGGAAAAAATTTCGTTCGGCCCAAAATGTCACGGATGTGTCTTTTTTTGTAGTGCTCTCACCCTTCCACAATTGCTAGCCTCTCTAATACCGCACACCTTTCGCCGGTATCATACACCCACCATATACCTTCCTCAAAATAGCCACCATACCTACCTATTATGGCATTTCCATAGTCATTCTGAGATATATTGCTATGCAACTTTCCACCGTTCCGTTTATTACGACACGATTCATCATTGTCGTATTGCTTTGCATGATCATGTAGTTGACATCGTATTTGTGGCAAAGCCACCTTTATAACTCTTTCATACATGTCACTCTTGATTCATTGCACATCCCGGTACACCGCCGGAGGCATTCATATAGAGTTATATTTTGTTCGAAGTATCGAGTTGTAATTCTTAAGTTGTAAGTAAATAAAAGTGTGATGGTCATCATTATTAGAGCATTGTCCCATGTGAGGAAAGGATGATGGAGACTATGATTCCCCCGCAAGTCGGGATGAGAGGACGAAAAAAAAGAGAAAAAAGAGGCCATAAAAAAGAGAAGGCCCAAAAAAAACAAAAAAACAAAAAAATGAGAGAAAAAAAGAGAAGGGAGAAAGTTACTATCCTTTTACCACACTTGTGCTTCAAAGTAGCACCATGATCTTCATGATAGAGTCTCCTATGTTGTCACTTTCATATACTAGTGGGAATCTTTCATTATAGAACTTGGCTTGTATATTCCAATGATGGGCTTCCTCAAAATGCCTTAGGTCTTCGTGAGCAAGCGAGTTGGATGCACACCCACTTAGTTTCTTTTTTAGCTTTCACACACTTATAGCTCTAGTGCATCCGTTGCATGGCAATCCCTACTCACTCACATTGATATCTATTGATGGGCATCTCCATAGCCCGTTGATACGCCTAGTTGTAGTGAGACTATCTTCTCCTTTTTGTCTTCTCCACAACCACCATTCTATATGTGAAGATTGAAAAAGTTTGAGAACATCAAAAGTATGAAACAATTGCTTGGCTTGTCATCAGGGTTGTGCATGATTTAAATATTTTCTGTGATGAAGATAGAGCATAGCGAGACTATATGATTTTGCCGGGATAGCTTGCTTTGGCCATGTTATTTTGAGAATAAATGATTACCTTGTTAGTATGCTTGAAGTATTATTGTTTTCGTGTCAATATTAACTTTTGTTTTGAATCTTATGGATCTGAATATTCTTGCCACAATAAAGAAGATTACATTGACAAATATGTTAGGTAGCATTCCACATCAAAAATTCTGTTTTTATCATTTACCTACTCGAGGACGAGCATGAATTAAGCTTGGGGATGCTTGATACGTCTCCAACGTATATATAATTTTTGATTGTTCCATGCTATTATATTATCCATCTAGGATGTTTTATATGCATTTATATGCTATTTTATATGATTTTTGGGACTAACCTACTAACCTAGAGCACAGTGCCAGCTTCTGTTTTTTCCTTGTTTTTGAGTATTGCAGAAAAGGAAAACCAAACAGAGTACAATTGACCTGAAATTTGACGGAGATTATATTTGGACCATAAGAAGCCCACGGAGCATCAGATATGGTCCAGAAGAGTCTTGAGGCACCCACGAGGGTGGGGGCGTGCCCTACCCCCCTAGGCGCACCCCCTACCTTGTGACCGCCTCGGAGACCCCCCTGACTTGTTCCCGATGCCAAAACTTCTTATATATAGAAACCCCCAGAACATAACCTAGACCGGGAATTCTACCACCGCAAGCCTGTGTAGCCACCAAAAACCAATCGAGACCCTGTTCCGGCACCCTGCCGGAGGGGGGTGGGAACCCTCACGGGTGGCCATCATCATCATCTCGGCTCTCTCCATGATGAGGAGGGAGTAGTTCACCCTTGGGGCTGAGGGTATGTACCAGTAGCTATGTGTTTGATTCTCTCTCTCTCTCGTGTTCTTGAGGTGGTACGATCTTGATGTATCGCGAGCTTTGCTATTATAGTTGGATCTTATGATGTTTCTCCCCCTCTACTCTCTTGTGATGGATTGAGTTTTTCCTTTGAAGTTATCTTATCAGATTGAGTCTTTAAGGATTTGAGAACAGTTGATGTATGTCTTGCATGTGCTTACCTGTGGTGACAATGGGATATCACGTGATCTACTTGATGTATGTTTTGGTGATCAACTTGTGGGTTCTGTGACCTCGTGAACTTATGCATAGGGGTTGGCACACGTTTTCGTCTTGACTGTCCGGTAGAAACTTTGGGGCACTCTTTGAAGTACTTTGTGTTGGTTTGAATAGGTGAATCTGAGATTGTGTGATGCATATCATATAATCATACCCACGGATACTTGAGGTGACATTAGGGTTTTGGTTGATTTGTGTCTTAAGGTGTTATTCTAGTACGAACTCTAGGATAGATTGAACGGAAAGAATAGCTTTGCGTTATTTCACTACGGACTCTTGAATAGATCGATCAGAAATGATAACTTTGAGGTGGTTTCGTACCCTACCATAATCTCTTCGTTTGTTCTCTGCTATTAGTGACTTTGGAGTGACTCTTTGTTGCATGTTGAGGGATAGTTATATGATCCAATTATGTTATTATTATTGAGAGAACTTGCACTAGTGAAAGTATGAACCCTAGGCATTGTTTCAACGCATTGCAATATCGTTTACGCTCACTTTTATCACTTGCTACCTTGCTGTTTTTATATTTTCAGATTACAAATACTCATATCTACCATCCATATTGCACTTGTATCACCATCTCTTCGCCGAACTAGTGCACCTATACAATTTACCATTGTATTGGGTGTGTTGGGGACACAAGAGACTCTTTGTTATTTGGTTGTAGGGTTGTTTGAGAGAGACCATCGTCATCCTACGCCTCCCACGGATTGATAAACCTTAGGTCATCCACTTGAGGGAAATTTGCTACTCTCCTACAAACCTCTGCATTTGGAGGCCCAACAACGTCTACAAGAAGAAGGTTGTGTAGTAGACATCAGGGAGCCACTCGGAGCTGCAATCAGTGTCCCCCGCGGGGTTGTCCGTGAGGGAAAACTTCCCCTTCTTGGACGCCTCTGCCTCCAGATGCGTGGAGGCCGTCTTTTTCTTCCTTCCCCCCTTGGGGGGAGAGTTGCTTTCTTCGTGCTCCTCCTCTCCTCGTCGGTGGCAGGTGGAGAGTGAGCTTCGGCATCTTCGGACGTCATGTCCGAAGTGCCCTTGTGGCGGAGACCACCTCTGGTCCCCTTGGCCTTCTTCTTGTCCTTCTTCTCCGGCACCTGATAGGGTGCCGGAACCAACATCTTCGTTAGAAGCGGGATGGCTGGATTTTCGGGTAGTGGAGCCGGACATTGAATCCGCTCCGCCTTGTTTGTCCCGCCCTGAAAGAACAAATAGGGAGGCTTAGATATCTTCCTTGAATAAGCAAGTAAGGGATACACCCTAAAATACGAAAAACTTACTGAACTGGCGGGATGGGCCAGGTCGTGCCCGTGGTCCTCGGTCTTCTTTGGCCACGACTCGTTGGACTTAAAAAGCACCTTCCAGATGTCTTCGTGCGTAGTACCGAAGAAATGTAGCAAAGTTTGGTGCTTGGACGGATCGAACTCCCACAAATGGCAAGTTCGGCTTTGGCATGGAAGGATCCGGCGAACTAGCATCACCTGGATCACATTGACAATCTTGATGTTCTTGTCTACCATGCTTCGGACGCGCGTCTGGAGCGCTGTCAGCTCGCCCGATGAAGACCAGTCCAGGCCCTTCTCTAGCCAGGAGGTGAGTCGCATCGGGACTCCGGACTATAATTCGGGAGCCGCGGCCCAGGAGGCTTTGCGAGGCTGTGTGACGTAGAACCACTACTGTTGCCACCCTTTGACGGTTTCCACAAATGTACCTTTGGGCCATGTGACGTTGGGCATCTTGCTCACCATGGAGCCTCTGCACTCCATGTGTTCGCCACCCACCACCTTTGGCTTCACATTAAAGATCTTTAGCCACAATCCGAAGTGGGGTGGGATGTGGAGGAAGGCCTCGCACACAACAATGAATGCCGAGATGTTGAGGAAGGAGTTGGGGACAGATCATGGAAACCCACAACGTAGTAGTACATGAGTCCGCGGACAAATGGGTGACGAGGGAATCCTAATCCGCAGACGAAGTGAGGGATGAATATCACCCTCTCATGGGGTTTTGGGGTGGGGATGATTTGCCCTTGGGCTGGAAGCCGGTGGGCGATTTCCGGGGCTAAGTACCCGGCCTCCCGGAGCTTGGTGATGTCCTTCTCCTTGACGAAGGAAACCATCCACTTGACCTGCGCTCCGGACATGATTGGAGTGCTTTCTTGAGGCGGAAAGGATGAGAACTTGGGTGTGTTGGATTTCGGGTTCCGGCAGACCCTTAAGGTTTGAACTCTGGGGTGCGCACGAAGATCTTTCCCCTACCGAATCGCGTTTCGATGGCTCGCAAGAAATCTAGGCCGGGAAGAAGAACAGACAAGGGACACGAGATTTATACTGGTTCGGGCCACCGATGTGGTGTAATACCCTACTCCAGTGTGTGGTGTGGTGGATTGCCTCGGGGGCTGATGATGAACAATACAGGGGAAGAACGGACTCTCGAGAGGTGTTCTTGAGCTGGTGCGGTGTGTTCTACTTGGCCCGGATCTCTCTCTCTAGATCTCTCGATGCCCCTTTTCTCGATCGATCCTCCTCCCTCTTTGTACTGTGGTGGCTAGTCCTACTTATAGAGGCCCTGGTCCTCTTCCCAAATAATGAGCGGGAAGGGCGCCAACAATTGGCCATTTCGAAGGGGAACAACCAGTAAAAGTTATCCTGACTAAAGGTGGTCTTCGGCTGCCAAAAGCACTAGCGATGACGCCGTCTTGGGATCCACGGTGACCTCCATCCTGCCGCTCTGTTGGTCTTGGTCTCGTTGCACCGGAATGGTAACCTTTTCCTGATGCCTTGGCCTGTGCTTGCTCCCTTTGCACCGAAGGGGAAACAAGGACACTGTGCAGGCCCGCGCCCGCCTGATCTCGATCGTCATGGCTTGCCTCACGGGGTCCTCGCGAGGTGCCCTTGCCTTGATCTCTCTGCCTCCTCGCGAGCCTGCCTGATGAGGCTTCTCCTGAGGAAGCTTCCTGTCGTCCGCCCCGCGAGGCTTGGCCCCTCGCGAGGGTATTGAGCTTGAGCTGATGAAGCTGGGCCGCGTTGGGCCCCCACTTGAGCCACGTTGCAGGCCGCAGGCAGGCAAGTCTGGGGACCCCCGTTCCCAAAACGCCGACAGTAGCCCCCGGGCCCAAGGCGCGCCCGGGCTTGGCTTAGCAGAGAAGCGAAGGGGCAAGCGCGAAGCGCCGCGGGCCCCAATAGCCTACCGCCTTGGGTGCCGCGTGGAGACTGATTGGACATGGGCGTCTGCGCTTCCCCACAATGCCTCGGCAACCGTCCATCTGACAAAGAGAGGTGCCCGGGCCAGACTTACTCGCTTTGTTCTCGTTTGCCTTACTCCAGATCCCCTTTCTTGCTCTTCTCCTTCCTGGTACCGAAATCCTCCAGATCTGTCTCAATCCTTCCCATCTGGCAGGCTATGGCGCCTCGCGAGTCCCCGACCGAGGCTTGGTACTCGCCGGCTCTGGATCCCCCAAACTTGTTGGAGAAGAACCTCGCCCTCACGCGCCTGATGACGGTGGCGCAGGGCAGCACGGGGGCGACTGCTCTCAAGGCTGGCTCCGACCAGCCTGAGGGCAAGGGGAGCACCTTCTATCCGTTCTTTGTGAGCGCCATCATCGCCGGTCTGGTGCCTCCTTTTTCCGAGTTCTTCTTTGCTGTTCTCTGCCAATACAACTTGCAAGCTCTACATCTCCACCCCAACTCTATTCTTCTCCTGGCGATTTTCGCTTACTATTGTGAGGCTCACATTGGGGTAAAGCCCTCGGTGGCCTTGCTGCGCCACTATTTTTTCCTTCGGGTTTCTCGTGCCCATATCTCCGCATGCGCGAGCTTTATCGCATACTCCAACTCCAATGCCATCTTGAAGCCTGGGAAGAGGATCGTAGGCTTACGGAGCAAGTGGGTTATGGTGGACGTCGGGCGCCTCCACACCCGACTGGTGTTGCCTACGGGGCAGCCCTAGGCCGTTGATGCGTGGTCCCGCGCGGAGCTTGTCGACCCCCGTGCAAAGGCGGTGCTGAAGAGGATGAACGCGGACCTAAGGCCAGGCAACTTTAGGGCGGCGAAGTTGACTGGGGCTACACTCCTGAGGGAGTTCTTGGAGCACCGGGTGGATACACTCCAGGAACACTCGCTCCCGTTGTGGAGGCTTGGGGAAGCGGATGCCGCCCTGCGCCTAAGCTCCAAGGCCCTGACCGACGAGGATCTGGTCGCGGCCCTCCACTCCTTGGTTGGGGGAGACGTGGCGAGCCCAGAGGGCGCTCCCGTCCCCCTATTCCTTCGCGATGACTGGGACCAGGTGGTGAACACCATGCCCACCTTCAATGGTGAGGGGCTGGTGCCTGCAGAAGCTCCCGAGGATCTGGCGGCGCTGGCGATGGTGAACGTGTCCTCCGGCAGCTCCAGCGGGAGTGAGGGGGAAGAAGAGGCGGAGGAGGAAGAGTTTGACTCTGAGGCGACTGACGAGGAGTCGGGGGAGTCCTTCCCTTGGCGTAGGTCCCGGGCCCTCCGCTCCATGCCGAACGACGACGAGGCCGGCGCCAGGCGAGGAGGGGAGGTCTCTCCCTTGGTCACAAGGAAGGGCAGGTCGGGGCTGGTTCTCCCAGGGTCTGTTCTGGTCCCGGGGCGGTCTGAGGCCAGCTCCGGCCCTCCCGACGTGCCTTCTGCTTCCGGGACTCCCAAGGCCGACCCCAGCTGCAGGCTCTCGGGCTTCAAGTTTGGCCGGAAGCTGCTTGAGTCCGCGAACGACGACCAGTAAGTGCTCGATTTGTGCTTTGCTTGGTTTCTGCCGCCGAGGCTTGACGTCTGCATTCTTTTGCCAGGCAGGCGCCTGCATCAAAGAGGTTGAGAGGGGCTTCTGCGGCCCTGCTTGGGGCGAGTCCATCTGTCGGATTCTGGGTTCCGGCAGACCCTTAAGGTTCGAACTCTGGGGTGCGCGCGGAGATCGAGCCCTCTACCTCTCCGTCTCGCTAGGATCTAAACTACTGCAGGAACAACACATGAGACATAAGATTTAAACTGGTTCGGGCCACCATTGTGGTGTAATACCCTACTCCAGTGTGGTGGGTGGATTGCCTCTTGGGCTGATGAGGATGAACAGTACAGGTGAACAGCCTCGCGAGGGCCTGTTCTTGGCTAGGGGATGAACTGCTAGGGAGAGTTCAATCGCCCTTCTCTCTCTCTCTACTTGCTCTAAATACTGAATCAGATGCCTCTCTCTAGTTCCCTTTTTTCTCTTTTCTACTCTGTGGGTGGCTGGTCCTATTTATAGGCAAAGGCCCTGGGCCTCTTCCCAAATATTGAGCGGGAAGGGCGCCAACAATTGGCCAATTTGAAGGGGAACATCGGGTACACTTATCCTGACTAAAGTTGGTCTTCCCCTGCCAAAGGTTGTGGCGATGACGCCGGCTTGGGCTCCACAGTGACTTCCTCCTTGTCGTGGAGCTGGTCTTGGTCTCGTTGCACCGAAATGGGTGCCTTTGCTTGATCCTCTCGCCTGCGCTTGCCCCCTTTGCCCTAAAGAGGAAAGGGAGGACGCTGCGCGGGCTGGCGCCCGCCTGGCACCTTTGGCCGTCATGGCTTGCGTCATGGGCACCTCGTGAGGTACCCGCCTTGATCTCTCCACCTCCTCGCGAGCCAGCCTAAGGAGGCCATGCTGGAGGAAGCGCCGTGTCATCCGCCTCGCGAGGCTTGGCCCCTCGCGAGGGTCTTGAGCCTTGTGTTGATGAAGATGGGCCACGCTGGGCCCCCACTCGAGCCACGCCGCAGGCTACAGGCAGGCAAGTCTGGGGAGCCCCGTTCCCAGAACGCCGATAGTAGCCCCCGGGCCCAAGGCGCGCACGGACTTGGCCGTGCCGAGAGGCGAAAGGGCAAGGGCGAAGTACCACGGGCCCTAACAGCCTGCGGCCTCGGGCGCCGCGTGGCGGTTGATTGGACGTGGGCGTCTCCACTTCCCCATGACGCCTCGACGATCGCGCGGATTGGACAAGTCCCTGCATGCAAACCATGTCATGATTACCTGTGATCGTGGAGGCCGGCGGTTGTCCTCCGCCGGCTATAAGTACGGCACCGTGCGTGCCCTTCCAGTCCATCTCTTCTTGCTTCCTCCCCCGCCTCAGTTTTTGCTCCGTCTTGGTGAGATGGCTCCGATTCGCCGGTTCTCCGCGGCGGAGAAGGGAAAGGCTCCTCAAGAGGTACCTGACCCGCTCCCGCCGAAGAAACGGCCCGCCTTGCGCGGCCAAGACAAGGAGAATCGCCTGGTGGTGCCGAGGCCTTGGTACGAGCGGCCTCCGCCGGGGTTCCCGCTTCCCTTGTATGCCCACGCCGAGGGCTCCGGAAGAGGAGATGCCGATCCCCTCAGCCAGCGCCGTCGGCGGCGCCGGAGGGTCAAGAAGGTGTTAGTTGTTCCTCCTGGAGTCCACACCGAGGGCTCCTCCCGCGAGCACGTGCTCCACGCTGCCATGCCTCCGCGGACTTGGATCCGCCTTCCTCCCTTCTTCGCCTCCGCCTTCCAGCAGGTGAGACTCCTAGAGCTGTGGCTGCAGCACGCCGACTGCAGCACTCCTGCGACCGGGGCAGAGGTTGCGATCACCGCCCCGGGCAAGGTCTTCATGACTCGTGGCTGGGGTGAAATCGCGCGGTGCTGCAGAACGAAGGCCGCCCTCACGATCCACCTGGAGTACGACGGCGCTTCGGCGATGTTCTTCAAGGTCTTCGACGCGAACGATCGCCGGCTGGAGTGCTGCCCCAGGGGAGGCGGCCAAGACCTCGCCACGGCGACAGCTGGGCCCGCCAATCGCCCCCTGGACAGCTCCGCAAGCGACGGGAGCCCCGGAGGATCTAGCGATCCCAGTGAGGTCTTCGCGACGCCGAAGATGAGCGACGACAGCTACGAGCCCGCGAGCCGACGCCGCTCCTGGAGCAGGGCAGGCTCGCTTGGTCGCCGTCGATCCTGATCTGGATGGGGTTGGCGCCGGTGCCTGCCGGCCCACTGTTGATGATGGCATCTTTTGCAAGGGCGCGTGTAATTAGCACCTGTTAGGATTCGTTCCCTACGAGGAATCACATTGTGCCCCATAGGGGCTTGTAAGGTGGTTGTGATCTTAATATGTAACCCTTGCTATGGATTTGTGCGAATCGCGAATTCTGTCATAGTTTGGTTCCCCCTTTCGCACCTCGCGAGGGCTTGGTGCTCTGCGTTGACAGGTCGCAGTCCCAAGGCGGCGTCAGCCGTCGCTGGTATGCCAGGTCGCGATGCCGTGGTCAAGGCCAGGAGGTGAGCGACCCGGGGTCTGGTAAGAGCCCCTGAGTCGCGATGCTCAGGAGGTCCCATTTGGCGCCCAAGCAGCCGTCGCTAGGTGAGAAAGGGAAGCAACGTCGCTAGTACGGAGTCGCTCTAGGTGCAGGGGTAGTGCCACGGTAGCCAACGCTTTGGATGGTGACTTATCTTTGGGGGTCGCGGATCATCCCCAGCGCGCCGTCGGATCTGGGGGGTAGCTTGAGCGGAGCTGCTTGACGAGGTCCTCGTGTGCCCCTTCTCCCTCGCCTCTGCTCCCCTTTCTGCTCTACGTCCTCGGGTCCCGGCCCTCGAGCTGGTCTCAGCCGTCACTGGTATACAAGGTCGCGGTGCCATGGAGAAGGCCAGAGGGTGAGGGCTGGAGAGCCAGTAAGAGCCCTGAGTCACGATGCTCAGGCACCCCCCCCTTTAACGTGCAAGCGGCTTGCGCGGGCGAGGGTGAAGGAGACGCCGCGAGGGCCTTGGCTAGCACGGCTTCCTCTAAGGATCCTGCAGATTCACCATGAACAAGGAAGACAGGGCTGCCATAGCAGCGATTAGTTGACCGTTTGTCGCTCAAGAGCCCGCTGGTTGGAGTGGGTGAGGTGTGTCTGGGCACCCGTGAGCCAGCGCGGGACTCACGAGGCCCTACCTCTAGGCGGGTTGCGCCTGGCACTGGGCCGTATCTTGAGATGTGTTCCTGCAAAGTCTGGTTAGATGCCGGCACTCTACGTCCTCGGGTCCCGGCCCTCGAGCTTGTCTCAGCCGTCGCTGGTATGCCAGGTCGCGATGCCGTGGACAAGGCCAGAGGGTGAGGGCTGGAGAGCCAGTAAGAGCCCTGAGTCGCGATGCTCAGGCACCCCCCCTTTAACGTGCAAGTGGTCGACATGAAGAAGAAGGGCGCCGCAGACGGCATCGAGTAATGATGCATAACTAGAAATACACGCGGAAGGGATACACGCCGCTGGGTCTAACCCGAGCGGCCTGGGAATGATGCAGCCCGAGGGGCGCCCCCAGCAAAGTAAGCTAGCGACTGAAAAGATAAAAAGGGATACATGCCACAGGGACGGACCCACGCGGCCTGGGAATGACGCAACCCTGGGAGGGCGCTCCCAGCTGAGAATGAAACTTGAAAGATGTCACCTGAAGATGTCGTTGATGCAGTGGCATTGGCGCAGCTCGGTGGGCTGTGGAAGCTGATCCTCACTAGCCCCCGGGCCCGGGGGCCTCGGGAGGCTCCGGAGGCACTGGTGGCTCCTCGTGAGCAGCCTCCATCTCCGCCAGGGCTGCGGACCGCCTGCCTTCTTGCGCCTCCAAGATGCTCCTCATGATGCACTGGTACGCCGCAGCCACGCTCGGCAGGCCATAAGGCATGCGAACATAGCTGTGGGATGGTCCTCCGCAGCGCCCCACTTGTGAGGGCCAGAGGCGCTCCGTCGTGGCAATCTGATTGAGCCCTGGTACGTCGATGCAGACGCGCAGCCCACCATCCTCGCCTGGATGGGGAGCCACTGCTGGTGGGTGACGGCAACCTCTCATGATCCTCGACTCCTGTAGTTCTTGAATGGACTTGCTAACAAACTCCTGCTGGTCTGACCTTCCTCCCCTGGCTTCCTTTCGAGGGAAGCGTGCTTCGAAACACGCCTCCACATGGTGCCCCAGCGCCTCCCTCGTGACCTTGGCGAGGTCGGTGGCCCTCTAGGTGAGAGCCCCTGAGCCCTGCCTGAGGAGGGCGCCGGGCGTGATTCCCTATGCGATTGAAGGAGGGTCCCCCTGGGCAGACGCGGGCCTTGAAGGGCCTGCCTCCTGAGGGTCTGAGCCTGACGTTGTCTTCTTCTTCTCGGGGGTGGTCTCAGGAAGCCTCCTGCTTCCACGATCTGGGTCTTCTAGTGACGCGGCCTGAAAGGCTCGCTCCAGAGCACACACTGCATCCTTCTCTTGACATGGCACCGTGATGACGCCGCCGCTTCCTGGCATCTCGAGGACGTTGTAGCCATGGTGAGTCACGGCCATGAACTTGGCCAGCGCCGGGTACCCGAGGATGGCGTTGTACGGCAGGCGGATGTGGGCGACGTCAAAGTCGATGAGCTCGGTGCGGTAGTTGCTGTAGGTGCCGAAGGTGACTGGGAGGCGGACCTGCCCGATCGGGACCGTGGAACCGTCGGTGACTCCGGAGAAGGGCTTGGTTGGCTGAAGCTGGTCATAGGGCACTTGGAGGCTGTTGAACGTTTCCACGGACAAGACATTGAGCCCTGCCCCTCCGTCGATGAGGGTCCTGGTGACCAGAACGTTGATGATGACTGGGGAACAAAGCATTGGGAGGACTCCGACTGTGGCTGCGCACTTGAGCTGGTCTGCTGAGCTGAACGTGATGGTGCAGGCCGACAACCTGAGGGGACGCGTTGCTTCAAGCTTGGGGGGGACTGCATTCACTTCGCGAGCAAACTGCTTGAAGATACATTGGGAGGCTGGGGCTTGAGCTCCGCCCAGGATGCAGGCGATGGCGCGAGGCTCCTGGAAGCCCCCAGCCCCCTCGTCTTGGTGGCGGTCTTCATTCCTTCTCGGCTGAGGTGGTAACGGCGGCAGGCCTGGGTTGCCGTGGGGGCCATCCTCACGAGGCTGATCCCTCCAGTCCCCCTCGCGAGGCGGGTCGCGCCAGCGGTCCTCGCGAGGTTGGTCATGCCAGCCCGGACATGGGCCGCGGTCTTCCCAGCGTCCCGGGTTCCTTCCTCCTCCTCGGCCGTAGCCCCGGTCAGCACGGTCAGGGCGTCGGCCGACTCTTCCTTCTCGCACGGCGCGGAGTTCTTGGCATTCATTGGTGTTGTGGGTGTGGAGGTCGTGGTACACACAGTACCGGCTGCCCCTGGAGGATTCAGGCAGATCCTTGCCCCGCTTGGTGTCCGGTTCTGCCGCGAGCACGGCAGCCCCCTTGCGCTTCACGTCCTTGGCCTTGGGCTTCTTCTCTTCTGGGTCTGCGGCAGGCAGCTCGAGGAGGGAGATGCGCCCTTCCTCAGCTCTCGCGCACTTGGTCGCCAGGTTGAACAGCTCCAGGGAGGTGCAGAGGTCTTCATGCATCGCCAGCTCCTCCTTCATCTTGACTTCGCGCACGCCATCGGAGAAGGCCGAAATGATGGCTTCTTCGGACACCCTGGGGATCTTGAGGCGCGCGCTGTTGAAGCGCTGGATGTACTTCTGCAGGGTCTCTCAGAACGCTGACACCATCTGCCGGGGTGGCGCCTTCATCCGCAGGGGAAGGAGGCGGCGAGGGGTCATCCCCCATGTCCCCGCTGACCTTGGAGGTGACTGCGCTTGATGCTGCAGCCAGGGTAGCCAAGGCCCAGGGGGTTCCTTCCTGCCAAGCCATGATCACGATGTCGTCCTATCCTCCTGCTCCACCGACTCCTGTCTCTTCTGATCCCTCTGCCGCCGTCCTGGACCGAGCCGCCAACAAACTGAGCCAGCTGCGGGAGGATCTTCTGAGCGCGGACCCTCGCCTGGTGGCCGGGCACCAGGAGCTAGCTTCTGGCTGGGCCCGTTCTGCCGCCTCCGTCCGAGCGGCGCTGAGCTAGGCCGTATCGGCCTCCGATGGGGAGAAGCAGGCCGCCAGCCAAGCCAAGGCCGCTCGCGACGCTGCCCAGGGCGACGCTGCGGTTGCCCAGGGACGCTGCAAGGCGCTGGAGGTCGAGCTGCAAGGCCTGCGCGACGAGCTCGCCAAGGAGGTCCGCGGCCGCCACGAGAAGTAGAAGGAGATGGAGGCTTGGGAGGCTGCCATCAGGGACTGGGACGTCGAGCTTGATGACCGCCGTGGCCGGTTGGAGAAGTTGGAGCGGTCGCTGAAGGCGGAGAGGACCAAGCTAGACGGCAAGGCGAAGGTCCTGGCCGAGGATCAGGTGGCCTTTGCGCAGCTGGAGGAGAAAGCTCGCGCCGCGCTGAAGATGCTTTATGAGGGCGGCTTGGAGGAGCCGTTGGCTGGTGTGGAGGACGGCCCCGCCGAGCTGCTTCCCTTCCTGGTCTGTGCGCTTGAAGATGTCGCAGACGGCCTCGGTCCCATGGCCGAGGCCGAGGCGCGTACCCTGTATTCTGCAGGGCTGACGCATGTCCTCAGCCACGTCTACCTGCGCGACCCCAACGTCGACTTCGACAGCCTACTGGAACCCGTGAGCGGCGACCTTGCCGCTGCCGCTGCTGAGACCGTGAAATGCCGAGCCGAGGCTTTGCTCGAGAGGTTCCGCACCTTCAGTACCTTGCCCGGGCACGGTGCCGCCAGCTCCGCGGCCTCAGGAGGCGGAGTCGCCCAGCGTGACCACCACAGGCGGCGGCGCCACTGGAAAGTGATCCCTTCGCGGCTTATGTCCTGTTTTTACTCCTGCAACATGCACCATGCCTCGTAGAGGCGTTTAAACTTGTGTTTGGCATTGTGAAACAATCTATGGCTTGTAGTATTTTCTTTGAATTCCCTGGAATTTGCATTTTTTCTTCCTATTTGCTTGTGTTCTACGTCGGCAGGGCCCGGCCCCGCGCATACCTCACCCGTCGTTAGCCTCGACCGAAAACCAGGACGGGACTAAGGAGTGAGGGGCTATGTGACCAATTAGGCTCCTGAGTCGCTATGCTCAGGAGACCCCCTTAACGCGCGAGCAACAAGTAGGGAAGGGGGCATAGGAGTGGATTGGTCGTTCTACGTCGGCAGGGCCCGGCCCCGCGCATACCTCAACCGCCGTTAGCCCCTACCGGAAACCAGGATGGGACTAATGAGTGAGGGGCTACGTGACAAGTTAGACTCCTGAGTCACGATGCTCAGGAGTCCCCCTTGACGTTCAAACGAGTTTTCATACCTTGGCTCCGCTCGGGGAGGGGCACGCGACGACCAGGTCCGAGGGACTTGGCTGGGTGGCGTGCGCTCGGGCGTGGCCCGGGCGTAGCCCCTGTGTCCAGCCCCCTCGCGCGGCACTCCCGAGGGGAGGTGTTGCGACGGTGCCGGACACTGAGCTCTGGGCTCCCTGAGGTTGGTACAGCCGTGGGCCGCCCTCAGTTGTTTATCACCAGCACGGAGCATAGTGCTTCTGTATGTGTACGGGCATAGCCGCTCCTTGGCAGCGTCGTCAGCCAGCACGGAGCATGGTGCTTCCACTGGTACGTGGGAGGGGGCTCCCCTCCGGGAGGAGCCCCCGGGGCGTGTACAGCCCCACCCTGACGCGTGGTCGGCACGGTAGGGCTAGGAGAGGTGTATCTGGGCACTCGTGAGCCAGCGCGGGACTCACGAGGCCCTACCTCGAGGCGGGTTGCGCCTAGATCTGGGCCTTTATCAATGGTGTGTTCCTGCAAGGTGGTTAGAATGCAAATGCTCTACGTCCTCAGGTCCCGGCCCTCGAGCGAGCTCAGCCGCCGCTGGTATGACAGGTCGCGATGCCGTGGTTCAAGGCCAGGGGGTGAGGGCTGGAGAGCCAGTAGGAGCCCATGAGTCGTGATGCTCAGGTACCCCCTTTTAACGTGCAAGCGCTTTGCATGAGAGTGGAGAAGTCCGCAATAAGCAGCAGATGACGACCATGGAAATCAGATTAAGCGCGAAGGAGCAAATCCATTTCAGATAGATGCGGGAAAAGCAAACGCCACTGGGCCAGTCCCGAGCAGCTTGGGGATGATGCAGCCCGGGGGGCGCCCCCAACAAGGTAGGCGAAGAGCATAAGCAAAATGGATACATGCCGCAGGGACGGACCCACGCAACCTGGGAATGACGCGGCCCTGTGGGCGCTTCCAGCTAAAAATGGGACTTTTAAAGATGTCACCTGATGTCATTGGAGATGAAGTGATGCTGAAGAAGCGGGCGGCGCACGGTGAAGAGGTCGACCCTCACGATCCCCCAGGCCCAGGAGCCTCGGGAGGCTCCGGGGGCACAGGTGGGTCTTCGAGGGCCATCTCCATCTCCGCCAGGACCCACAATGCCTGACCTCCTGAGCCTCCAGAATGCTCCTCAGCTAGCGCTGATGAGCGGCGACCACGTTCGGCAGACCGAAAGGCATGCGAACGTAGCTGTGAGGTGGACCCTCACAACGCCCCATGCGCGAAGGCCAGAGGCGCTCCTGAGGCGCGGCTCGGTTGAGCCCCGGCACATCGATGCAGACGCGCAGCCCACCATCCTCGCCTAGATGTGCGGCTACGGCGGGCAAGCGGCGGCTGCCGCGCATGACTCTTGACTCCTGTAGCTCCTGAGTGTTTCTTGCGATGAACTCCTGAGGGTTTGACCCTCCTTGCCTCGTACCTTCCTGAGGGAAACGTGCCTTGAAGCACGCCTCCAAGTGGTGCCCGAGCACCTCCCTCGTGACCTTGGCAAAGTCGGTGGCTCTCCAAGAAAGAGCCCCCGAGCCCTGCCCGAGGAGGGCACCGGGCGCGCCTTCCTATGCGACAGAGGGTGGCGCTCCCTGAACGGGCGCAAATCCTGATGCAACGCCTCCGGAGGCGCCTGCCTCCTGATGGCTTGGGCCAGGCGAAGCCTTCTTCTTCTTAGGGGTCGCCTCGGGAAGTCTTCCGCTCCTGTGATCTGGGTCTTTGATTGCTGCGGCTTGGAAGGCACGCTCAAGAGAACACACTGCGTCCCTTTCCTCACAGGGTACTGTGATGACTCCACCGCTTCCTGGCATCTTGAGAACATTGTAACCATGGTGAGTCACTGCCATGAACTTGGACAGGACTGGGTACCCGAGGATGGCGTTGTATGGCAGGAGAATGTGGGCGACGTCGAAGTTGATGAGCTCGGTGCGGTAGTTGTTGCGCTGCCCAAAGGTGACTGGAAGACGAACCTGCCCTATCGGAACAGTGGAACCATCAGTGACTCCTGAGAAAGGCTTGGTCAGCTGAAGCTGATCATACGACACTTGGAGATTGTCGAACGTCTCGACGGACAGGACGTTGAGTCCTGCCCCGCCATCGGAGGGTCCTGGTGACCTGCACATTGCTGATGACTGGAGAGCAAACAATCGGGAGGACTCCGGCTGTTGCCGCGCACTTGAGATGATCCACTGAGCTGAACGTGATAGCGCATGCAGACCACCTGAGAGGGCACGTGGCCTTAAGCTTGGGGAGGACTGGATTCACCTCGCGAGCAAACTGCTTGAGGATGCGCTGTGAGGCTGGGGCCTGGGCGCCGCCCAAGATGCAAGCGATCGCGCGCGGCTCCTGGAAGCCCCCAGCCCCTCGTCCTGATGCGGGTCTTCATTCCTCCTTGGCGATGGCGGTAAAGGAGGGAGGCCTGAGTTGCCGTGCGGGCGATCCTCACGAGGCTGATCCCTCCAGCCTCCCTCGCGAGGCTGGTCCTGCCAGCGATCCTCGCGAGGTCGGTCACGCCACCCTTGGCGAGGGCCACGGTGTTACCATCGTCCTCCACCTCTTCTTCCTCCTCGGCCATAGGCCCTGTCGTTGCGCTCGGGGCGTCGGCCGATACGCCCATCTCGCACGGCCCTGAGCTCTTGGCATTCGTTGGTGTTGTGGGTGTGGAGGTCGTGGTATACGCAGTATCGGCTGCCCTTGGATGACTCAGGCTGATCCCTGCCTTGCTTGGTGTCTGGTTGCGAGCACGGCAGCTCCCTTATGCTTCACGTACTTGACCTTGGGCTTCTTCTCTTCTGGGTCGACAGCCGGGAGCTCGAGGAGGGAGAGGCACCCTTCCTCAGCCCTGGTGCACTTGGTCGCCAAGTTGAACAGCTCTAGGGATGTGCACAGGTCTTCATGGATTGCCAACTCCTCTTTCATCTTGATGTCGCGCACACCATCGGAGAAGGCTGAGATAATGGCTTCCTCAGTCACCCTGGGGATCTTGAGGCGAGTGTTGTTGAAGCGATGGATGTATTTCTGCAGGGTTTCCCCTGGCTGTTGCTTGATGCGGCGCAGGTCGCTCATGGCCGGGGGCCGGTCGCGAGTGCCCTGGAAGTTGGCGATGAAGCTAGTACGCATCTCGTCCCAGGAGGAGATCGTGCTAGGAGCCAGGTTCAGGAGCCAGGTGCGGGCGCCGTCCTTGAGCGACATGGGAAACCTGTTCGCCATGACCTTTTCGTCTCCGTTGGCGGCTTCGATGCCCAGCTCGTAGAGCTGTAGGAATTCCGCGGGTCCGCCGTGCCATCGTAGCGAGGGGGCAGATTAGTCTTGAACTTGCCTGGCCATGCGACGCCACGTAGCTCGGGGGTGAAGGCGCGGCAGCCTGCTGTGGCCACCGACGCCCTTTGCTGGTGCTAGGCTTGCTCCTGGGAATTACCATGCGCCGCCGCTTGGAGCAGCACGGGGTCTTGGCGTGGAGGCGCAGGGATGCGATCGTGGCGCGCCGGTGCTGGGAGCGCGCGAGCACCTTCTTGGGGCGAGGGATTTCTTGGCAGCTCCTTTCTTGCCGCGCAGGCGCCGGACATGGAGGGTCTCTCCCTGGGGCTGCGTGCCTTGGAGCCAGGGCGCCTTCTTGGGGAGGAGGTGGTGGAGGCGCCTCCTGATCCTCGCCTTCTGCGCGGAATGGAGGGCGAGGCAACGAGAGGGATGGCAAAGGAGAGCCCCCTGCGGCGCTGACGAGCTCGGTGATGCGGGCGAGCCAGTCCTCGTAGAGGTCGTCGACGGGGCGGTAGTGCAGGAGCTCTCTCGCCAGGAGCAGCGCGGCGTGCGCGTCCGTGGGGGCGCGACGGGCGTGGGACGAAGAACCGGCTGGAGTCAGCGATGGGGTGGCGGTGCGGCCTTCCCGCCTCACCGAAGGATGCAGGAACAAGGCCTGCTGCTCGTTCCCCGCCGGGCCGGTGGCGGCGTTGGCGGCAGGCAAGGGGAACGACGGGGACGATCGCCGACGGGCGCCGTCTGGGTGACGCAGGTGGCGAGAGCAGCCCGACGCTCGGCGCGGGCCTGACGAGCGTCAGCCATGGACACGACGGAAGATCACACGCGAGCAGCGGAAGAAAGATTCCGGCGAACCCCTTCCTGGTGCGCCAAATGTCAGATTTTGGGTTCCGGCAGACCCTTAAGGTTCGAACTCTGGGGTGTGCACGAAGATCTTTCCCCTACCGACTCGTGTTTCGATGGCTCGCATGAAATCTAGGCCGGGTAGAAGAACACACAAGGGACACGAGATTTATACTAGTTCGGGCCACCGATGTGGTGTAATACCCTACTCCACTGTGTGGTGTGGTGGATTGCCTCGGGGACTGATGATGAACAATACAGGGGAAGAACGGCCTCTCGAGAGGTGTTCTTGAGCTGGTGCGGTGTGTTCTACTTGGCCCGGATCTCTCTCTCTCTTTGGATCTCTCGATTCCCCTTTTCTCGATCGATCCTCCTCCCTCTTTGTACTGTGGTGGCTAGTCCTACTTATAGAGGCCCTGGTCCTCTTCCCAAATAATGAGCGGGAAGGGCGCCAACAATTGGCCATTTTGAAGGGGAACAGCCAGTACAAGTTATCCTGACTAAAGGTGGTCTTCGGCTGCCAAAAGCACTAGCGATGGCGCCGTCTTGGGCTCCACGGTGACCTCCGTCCTGCCGCTCTGTTGGTCTTGGTCTCGTTGCACCGGAATGGTAACCTTTTCCTGATGCCTTGGCCTGTGCTTCCTCCCTTTGCACCGAAGGGGGAAACAAAGACACTGCGCAGGCCGGCGCCCGCCTGGCGCCCGCCTGATCTCGATCGTCATGGCTTGCGTCACGGGCTCCTCGCGAGGCGCCCTTGCCTTGATCTCTCCGCCTCCTCGTGAGCCTACCTGATAAGGATGCTCCTGAGGAAGCTTCCTGTCGTCCGCCCCGCGTGGCTTAGCCCCTCGCGAGGGTCTTGAGCTAGAGCTGATGAAGCTGGGCCGCGCTGGGCCCCCACTTGAGCCACGCCGCAGGCAGGCAAGTCTGGGGACCCCTGTTCCCAGAACGCCGACAGGGTGCTGGAGCTCAAGAATGGGAGGGCAGAGAGAGAAGGCTTGGGTGGAAAAGGGTTCATCCTTATCTCCTTATAAAGGCAGCGAATATCAAGTGCCTCCCCACTCGCCTTAAAACTCGCCTATTCCCCAAGGGCCATATAGACGGCACGGTTGGATTACCCACGCCCGTATTGATGAGAATCCCGCAATAAGGGGACACGATCTTTGCTTTGACAAGACGTGCCAATAAAACCGTATCTCGAAATCTGGAGCGGGAGGCTAAAAAACGGTTCAAAATAATGACCGGGCAGGGACATGATGTCACGCTACAAAAGTTGTTAGCAGATTGGACTCGTGAAATATTATACTCTCTGCGGTTGTGTCTGGTACTTGTTTTGCAGAGCCGGACACGTTTTCGGTGTTTGAAGGATGCGATGGAGTATTCGGAAAAGGAACCCGCCTTGCAATGCCAAAGACAATCTGCATGCTGGACACCTCATCATTGAAGCCTGGTTCAGGGGCTACTGAGGGAGTCTTGGATTAAGGGGTCCTCGGGCGTCCGACCTGTTGGACATGGGCCAGACTGATGGGCCGTGAAGATACAAGACAGACGACTCTCTCCGTGTCCGGATAGGACTCTCCTTGGCGTGGATGGCAAGCTTGGCATTCGGATATGTAGATTCATTTCTCTGTAACCAACTTTGTATAACCCTAGTCCCCACCGGTGTCTATATAAACCGGATGGGTTAGTCTGTAGAGGCAACCATAATCATAATCATACAGGCTATACTTCTAGGGTTTTAGCCATTTGGATATCGTGGTAGATCAACTCTTGTAATACTCATATTCATCAAGATCAATCTAGTAGGAACTAGGATATTACCTCCATAGAGAGGGCCCGAACCTAGGTAAACTTCGTGTCCCCTGTCTCCTGTTACCCTCGACCTTAGACGCACAGTTCGGGACCCCCTACCCGAGATCCGCCGATTTTGACACAGACAGCTTGCTTGCTCAAAATGTTTAGTGATATGCTCCTAAATCCCTCAACCACTTTCTCATTTCCACATATGTCCTAAAACTAAAGTCAAACTCGGCCCCACCGATTTGATCTATCCGGCACCACCGAGTTCACTTGACATAGCCATTGCCAGAAACCCTAATCAGTTCGGTCTCACCGATAGGGATATCAGTCTCACCGAGATGGGTTTGCAAACTCTCTGTTTCCCTTTGTAACATTTCGGTCCAACCAAGATGATCGATTGGTCCCACAAGTTTGCAATGAAAACTCACTGTTTCCTTTTTGCAACGTTTCGATCTCACTGAAATGAGCGATCGGTCCCACCGAGTTTGCCTGACCAACTCTCTGTTTGCTTTCTACTGAAATCGGTCTCACCAGTTGAAGTAATCAGTCAAAACGAGATAATGTTATGCCCTAACCCTAGCGCATCGGTCCCACCGAGTTAATCATGTCGGTCCCACCAAAAAACCTAACGTTCACATTTTGAACCATATCGGTCTGACCGAGTTTCACTATTCGGTCCCACCGAGTTTGGTAAATTATGTGTAACGGTTAGCTTTTGTGTGGAGGCTATAAATTCCACTCCACCCTCCTCTCCATTGAAGAGAGAGCCATCAGAATGTGCCTACACTTCCACTACTCATTTTCTGAGAGAGAACCACCTACTCATGTGTTGAGACCAAGACATTCCAATCCAACCACAAGAATCTTGATCTCTAGCCTTCCCCAAGTTGCTTTCCACTCAAATCATCTTTCCACCATATCCAAATCTGTGCGAGAGAGTTGAGTGTTTGGGGAGACTATCATTTGAAGCACAAGAGCAAGGAGTTCATCATCAACACACCATCTATTACCTTTTGGAGCATGGTGTCTCCTAGATTGTTTAGGTGTCACTTGGGAGCCTCCGTCAAGATTGTGGAGTTGAACCAAGGAGTTTGTAAGGGCAAGGAGATCGCCTACTTCATGAAGATCTACCCAAGTGAGGCAAGTCCTTCGTGGACGATGGCGATGGTGGGATAGACAAGGTTGCTTCTTCGTGGACCCTTCATGGGTGGAGCCCTCTGTCGACTCGCGCAACCGTTACCCTTCGTGGGTTGAAGTCTCCATCAACGTGGATGTACGATAGCACCTCCTATCAGAACCACGCCAAAACTCTCCATGTCTATGTTGCATTTGCTTCCTCAAAACTCCTCCCCTTTACCTTCATATGCAATGATTTACATTCCGTTGCTACTCTTTGAATTGCATGTGTAGGTTGATTGCTTGACTTGTGTTAAGTTGCTAAAATATGCCAAGACTTAAAATTGGGAAAAGGCTAGATTTTTATTTGGTCAAGTAGTCTAATCACCCCCCTCTAGACATACTTTCGATCCTTCAAGTGGTATTGGAGCTTTGGTCTCCATTTGCCTTGATTTCCATAGCTTTGGTGATCATATCCTTGGTTTCACAACCTAGGAGAGTATGGCGTCTAGTGAGGGAAATTACCACCGTAGAGGTCCTTACTTTGATGGTACAATTTTTGCTAGTTGGAAGCATAAGGTGAAAATGCATATTCTTGGACATAACCCAACCGTTTGGGCTATTGTGTGTATTGGCTTGCAAGGTGAATTCTTCGATGGGAGAGAACCGAATTGTGAAGCTACCGCTGAAGAATTGAAGATGTTGTAATACAATGCTCAAGCTTGCGATATCCTCTTCAATGGATTGTGCCCCGAAGAATTCCAAAAAATCAACCATCTTGAGAATGCAAAGGAAATTTGGGATATTTTGATTGATATGCACAAAGGTACCAACTCCGTCAAGGAATCCAAGTTGCATGTGCTTCAAAGTCAACTTGACAAGTTCCAAATGAAGGATGGTGAAGGTGTCGCTGAAATGTACTCTAGGCTTGCCCTTATCACGAATGAGATCCCCGGCTTAGGAAGTGAAGAGATGACAGATAGATTCATCATCAAGAAGATCCTAAGAGCCTTGGATGGAAAATATGATACCGTGTGCACATTGATCCAAATGAACAAAGATCTCAAGCCAACGGAAGTCATTGGTAGAATTGTTACTCATGAGATGTCACTCAAGGACAAAGAAGAACTTCACAACAAGTCTAGTGGTGCTTATAAAGATTCATGTGATGCTCCTACATCATCAAGTGAGAAAGAAGTTTTCAATGAGGAATTGAGCTTAATGATGAATAACTTCAACAAGTTCTACAAGAGTAGAAGTAAAGAAATAAGTTCCAAGTCAAGGTCCTACAATGACAAAAGATCTTGTAGCCGAGAATGCAATTGCTACAATTGTGGAAGACCCGGACACTACTCCAATGAGTGTACAGATCCCTACAAAAGAAGAAGCCTCACATAAATGGAGAATAAAAAGAGAAGAATCACCTCCAAGGGAGAGAAGGAGTAGGGATGATCGTTATGAACAAAGAACCTCTCACAGAAGCAAGGATTCAGAAAGAAAGGATATGTCATCAAGGATCTATACAAAACAAAGACATCAAGCTCATGTTGGTGAATGGGTATCCGGTTGTGACTCCGACCACCACTCCGAGAGAAGTTACCACTCCGACTCCGAATATACTCAAGATGAGGGTGTTCCCGGTCTAGCACTTGTGTCAACCAACTCCTATGACATATTTGACTCACCAGATGAAGGAATTGGAAGATGCTTCATGGCTAAAGGCCCAAAGATATCACACCCCGAGTATGTTGATTTCAATAGTGATGAAGATGACTTGCTAGGTGATGATGATTTACTTGTTGACAACTCTAGTGATGAAAACTATGATGAACTTGCTATTAAACATGCTAATCAGGATAAAACGAATGACGATGATAAGAAGGAGATTGAGCGTCTAACTAAAGAACTAAACACTCTTAAGTTAGCTCATAAAACTACATTAGAAGATCATCGAGAGCTTTTAAAGACTCATCAGAAGCTACGCTTTGAAAATCTCAATCTAGAGCAAGAGCATGGGTTCTTAAAAGCAATCAATGATGATCTTCGTAAGAAAAGTTCTTATTACATTGCCAAGCATTTACTCTTGTCTACTTACATGCCACAAGTAAAATCTAGCAACAAGAGTAAGAAAGATTCTTCTTCTAGTAGTAACAATAATCATGCTAAATCCAATATTGTTGGTTCTAGTAGTTCTCTTATTCCACTAATGATTCTCTTAGCCAAGTTACACTTGAGCAAGAAAATAGCTTATTGAAGGGATTATAGAGAAAGGTGTTTACAAGAGCCTTGTGGAAGTAAGCAATTTGAGGAAATTGTACGCAAGCAAGGAAGGCACCAGAAGAATCAAGGTGTTGGTTTTGAACGAAAGTTCAATGCCAATGGAGTTGAGTGGGAAGAAGATCAATACCCCAAGACGAAGTTTGTTCCTCAACAAGAGAAGTATGATCCTACTTCCTTCAAGGGGACACAAGCTCAAGATGATCTTCCACCACAAGACCACAAGCTAAAAGGCAAGGACAAGCTTCAAGAAGAGAATGATACATTTGAAGAAGCACCAAAGGCCTTGGTCAAGTGGGTTCCCAAGACTACATCAAGTTCTACTTCATCAAGTACGACTGCAACTCCAAGGATTCCCACCAAGATGATGTGGATCCCTAAGAAGAAAGGTGGGATGCCTACCGGGGCATCACCAAGCTTAGATGCTTGAGAATTCTTGAATATTATCTTGGGATGCCTTGGGCATCCCCAAACTTGAGCTTTTGTTTCTCCTTAATTCTTATCATATCATGGTTTTCCTAAATCTCAAAAGCTTCATCCACACAAAACTCAACAAGAACTCGTGAGATAAGTTAGTATAAACTAATGCAAAAACCTTATCATTATCTACTGTAGTAAATCACTAAAATTATTAGTCAACATTGCATACAAAATTCCTCTGCATATTTAATACTCATCTCCTCAAATAGGATCATTAAACAAGCAAACATATGCAAACAATGCAAACATAACAGCAAACTGCCAAAACAGTACAGTCTGTAAAGAATGCAAGAGTATCAATACTTATTCGACTCCAAACATTATGAAATTTTACTACACTGTAGAAAATTTATCAGAGGTTATTTTGCAAGAAGTTTTAACTATCACATTCTGACTTTTCTAGGGAATTTTTGCAACAACGGTAAACTTTCTGTTTTCAAACAGCAACATGTAGACTTGTAAAATAAGCATAGTAAAGGCTATCAATGCCACTTTTATTGAAATAAAATATGAAAAACATTATTCTAAATAACAATAAGCAAATCCTAATAAAATAAATTCACACTCCAAGTAAAACTCATATCATGTGACGAATGAAAACATAGCTCCAAGTGAGGTTACCAATAATGTTGGAGACGAAAGAGGGGATGCCTTCCGATGCATCCCCAAGCTTAGTTGCTTGGATCTTCCTTGAATATCACCTTGGGGTGCCATGGGCATCCCCAAGCTTAGGGTCTTGTCACTCCTTATTCTCCTCATATCGGAATCCCACCCAAAACTTGAAAACTTCAATCACACAAAACTTAACGGAACTTTGTGAGATAGGTTAGTATGATAAAGAGCAAACCATTTCACTTTGGTACTATCGACAAGATTAATAATTTTTTCCACACAATTCCTACTGTAGCATATCATTTCCACAATTTATATTGAGCAATATAAGCCATGGAAATTAGAAAACAAGCAAACTATGCGTTGAAAACAAAATCTGTCAAAAACAGAACAGTCTGTAGTAATCTGTACTCAAACCATACTTCTGCTACTCCAAAAATTATGAAAAAATTATGAACACGTGAGAAATTTGTATATTAATGTTCTACAAAAAGAATAAACTCAAAAGCACTCTTCTGTTAAAAATGAGAATTATTTTTGTGAGCGTAAAAGTTTCTGTTTTTCAGCAAGATCAACTCAACTATGATTGTAAGCCAACCCAAAGGTCTTACTTGGCACTTTATTGAAACGAAAGAAATTAAACATGATTACTATAGAAGCCTAATCATGTGAGCACACAAAAACAATAGGTAAAAGTGTTGGGTTGTCTCTCAACAAGCGCTTTTCTTTAATGCCTTTGAGCTAGGCATGATGACTTCCATGATGCTCACATAAAAGATAGGAATTTAAACATAACAAGAGCATCATGAATCACAAGGCAAGCTCATTTAAGTCTAACGTACTCCCTATGCATTGGGATTTTGTGAGAAAACAATTTATGGGAACAAGAATCAACTAGCATAGGAAGGCAAAACAAGCATAACTTCAAGATTTTCAACACAAAGAGAGGAAAATTGCTAATATTGCAATATGTAAAAGCATATGTTCCTCTCTAATAATAATTTTCAGAAGCATCATGAATGAATTCAACAATATAACTATCACATAAAGCATTATTTTCATGATCCACAAGCATAGAAATTTTATTACCCTCCACATAAGCAAATTTATTCTCATCAATAATTGTAGGAGCAAACTCAACAAAATAACTCTCATGTGATTGGAAATTAAAATCATGATGACAAGTTTCATGTTTATAATTATTCAATATAGCATACATGTCATCACCATAATCATCATATATAGGAACTTTGTTTTCATAATCAATTGCAACCTCCTCCAAAATAGTGGATTCATCACAATAAAAGTCATGACATCTCCAAATCCACTTTCATCAATGTAATCATCATAAATAGGAGCCATGCAATCATTATAAAAAAATTGCACATCAAATCTTGGGGGACTAAAAATATCATGTTCATCAAATATAGCATCCCCAAGCATATGATTAGCATCATGTATATTCAAAGAATTCATACCCAACAACATTCCAATGATGCTCATCATTCAAAGATTTTTTGTCAAACATTTTATAGACTTCTTCCTGTATAAATTGACCACAATTTTCCTTTCCATCGTTTTCACGAAAGACATTATAAAGACAAATAATATGAGACCACATCAAGTCCATTTTTTCTAGTTTTCTTTATAAACCAAACTAGTGATAAAACAAGAAACTAAAGGTTCAGTTGCAAGATCTAAAGATATACCTTCAAGCACTCACATCCCAGCAACGGGGCCAGAAAAGAGCTTGATGTCTACTATGCAACTTTATTCTTGTAGACACGTGCTGGCCCTCCAAGCGCAGAGTTTTGTAGGACAGTACAATTTTCCCTCAAGTGGATGACCTAAGGTTTATCAATCCATGAGAGGTGTAGGATGAAGATGGTCTCTCTCAAACGACCCTGCAACCAAATACAAGAAATCTCTTGTGTCCCCAACACACCCAATACAATGGAAAATTGTATAGGTGCACTAGTTCAGCGAAGAGATGGTGATAAAAGTTTAATATTGATGGTAGAAATATATTTTTATAATCTGAATAAATAAAAACAGCAAGGTAGCAATTATTAAATGGGCACAAAACGGTATTGCAATGCTTGAAAATGAGGCCTAGGGTACGTACTTTTGCTAGTGCAACCTCTCAACAATGCTAATATAGTTGGATCATATAACCACCCCTCAAAGTGCGATGAAGAATCACTCCAAAGTTCCTATTTAGCGGAGACCATAAGAATAAATTGTTTGTAGGGTACAAAACCACCTCAAAGCTATTCTTTCCGTTCGATCTATTCAAGAGTTCGTACTAAAATAACACAAAGCTATTCTTTCCGTTCGATCTATCCTAGAGTTCGTACTAAAATAACACCAAAGCAAATTCATATTCGTAATAATCAATCCAATGCAAAGAACTCCAAAGACTGCCCCAAGATTTCTACCGGAGAAACAAAGACAAGAACGTGCATCAACCCCTATGCATAGATTACCCTAGTGTCACCTCGGGAATCCGTGAGTTGAGTGCCAAAACATATATCAAGTGAATCAATACGATACCCATTATCACCACGAGTATTCAATTGCAACACATAGATCAAGTGTTCTCAAATCCATAAAAGTATCAATCCAATAACAACGAAATCTCAAAGGAAAAAACTCAATTCATCACAACAAGATAGAGAGGGGAAAACACCATATGATATGACTATATTAACAAAGCCCGCAATACATCAAGATCGTGACATCTCAAGAACACGAGAGAGAGAGAGTGATTAAACACATAGCTACTGGTACAAACCCTCAGCCCCGAGGGTGGACTACTCCCTCCTCATCATGGTGGACACTTGGATGATGCAGATGGCCACCGGAGATGATTCCCCCCTCCGGCAGGGTCCCAGAACGGGGTCTAGATTGGTTTTTGGTGGCTATAGAAGCCTGCTGCGGCGGAACTTCTGATCTAGGATAACCCCGGGGGTTTTTGGAATATCTGGGAATTTATAGGGTGAAGATGGGGTGCGGGAGGCCACCGAGGTGGGCACAACCCACCTGGGCGTGCCTGGGCCCCCAGGCTCGCCCTGGTGGGTGGTTCTCCCTTGGGGCACCCCCAGGTGCTGCTCTGGCCCATCGGGAGTCTTCTGGTCCATAAAAAATCCACAAAAGTTTCGCATTGTTTAGACTTCGTTTGATATTGATTTCCTGCGATGTAAAAAACAAGCAAAAAACAGTAACTGGCACTGGGCACTGGGTCAACAGATTAGTCGCAAAGAATGATATAAAGTTGCTATAAAATGATTGTAAAACATCCAAGAATGGTAATAAAACAGCATGAATACATCCAAAATTATAGATACATTAGAAACATATCAATCATCTTGTGTGTAGTTAACTCTATGTCTATGGATATCCTTGTTTGATCCTTGTGGGACTAACCCATGTAGGTATTGAAAGTGCAACTCACTCCAATGGATTGCTCCAAATGATCTACATCAACATTGAGCATCTACATCTTCAACACCTACACGAATTCGTCATCGACAAAACCCAAGGTTAGTTCATACCTCTTAGGGGGGATATCACATCTAGGGGGAGCTTTACTCTAAGAATTGAGCTAAAGCAACTCTAATGGTGTGAACACAACAGTTCTTTATGTAAAAGTGGTAACCCCACTTGTGCTTAAACGAGGAGTATGACATACGATCAAATGTTCTCATTTGACTCCTCGGCCAATATACTCATATATAGATGACCTAGTCATCGCAAATTGCTTGATAGATGCTAGAGTGTTTGTGCATGCTTTGCCGCATATTTCATTTGCCATCTTATTGTGCGAGCATGTTTAATGCATACTTTTTTCATTCGAAGACATCCATTTGTTACTTTGATTGTTTGGTCTTTTCTTTTGCCAAATGGATGGACAAGAATGCCTAAGAACTCCCTCTAGCTATCTATGCTTTTCTCGTCTCAAACTCTATTCATGCTACATCACAAAGTTTGATCAAGTCAGATTCGAACCCTCTGGGTGAGGAGCATTCGGAGCCACTGATTCGCCATAGACTTAAAATTCCAAAACCTCTTAGTGTATTTCGGTCGACCGATTCATTCCTTTCGGTCATACCGAGTTTATTGAGTTGATCTAGGTTTCAATCTCGATGCAACCGATTTGAACAATTCAGTCACACCGAGTTGCAGTAACCTCTTGCGATTCTGCATCTCGGTGCCACCGAGTCATTCCACTCAGTCACACCGACAGGGTCTGGATATATATACCCATGGGTCAAATTTTGGAAATTTCTCCGAAACTCTTCGCCCGAGCATATCCAGCTCTACCGACTCGAGATCTCCGGATCGTCTCCTCATCGCCAGCGACCTCCTGCCGTTGGTCTCCGCAGCCGTCAACGAAATCTTTGCCGCCGTTGTCGCCGTAGCGAGTTCACCATCGAGTTAGGGTATGAACTCGACCCCTATGTGCAATCTTTACCTTTGATTCCTGCACTTAGGTCAATGCCATGATTCTCGCCACGTATGAGATTGTTCTATCGAGAAAAAACTTCCTTTAGATTAGTTTTGATTTGAAAATTTAGGGTTTGGTTTCCGTTGAACTCATCTTGGACCGACCGAGTTGTACAAATCGGTCTCACCAATTTGGCCTAGGCCACTGCACTTGTGATTTTCAGTTTGATCGAAACTTACAAATCGGCGTGACCGAGTTCGATTCTCTGTGAAACCCTAGCAATATCGGAGTCGCCGAACTTGTCAGATTTCGGGTTCCGGCAGACCCTTGAGGTTCAAACTATGGGATGCGCGCGGAGATTACGCCTTCTACCTACCCGCACTCCTCCGCCTCGCAAGGATCTAACCTATGAGAAGAACAACACAAGAGACACAGGGTTTATACAGGTTCAGGCCACCGATGTGGTGTAATACCCTACTCCAGTGTGGTGGTGTGGTGGATTGCCTCTTGGGCTGATGATGATGAACAATACAAAGAAGAACAGCCTCGCGAGGGTCTGTTCTTGCTGGGGGGATGAACTGCTAGGAGGAGTTCAGTCGCCCTTCTCTCTCTCTCTCTCTCTCTCTCTCTCTCTCTCTCTCTCTCTCTCTCTGATCTGATTGCCAATCGATCCGTCCTCCGAATTCCTGATTGCCCTACCCTGGGGGTGGCTAGTCCTATTTATAGGCAAAGGCCCTGGGCCTCTTCCCAAATACTGAGCGGGAAGGGTGCCAACAATTGGCCATTTTGAAGGGGAACATCTGGTACACTTATCCTGACTAAAGTTGGTCCTCGCCTGTCAAAGGCTCTGGTGATGACGCTGGCTTGGGCTCCACAATGACTTCCTCCTTGTCGCGGAGCTGGTCTTGGTCTCGTTGCACCGAAATGGGTGCCTTTGATTGATCCTCCCGCCTGCGTTTGCTCCCTTTGCACCAAAGAGGAAACGGAGGACACTGCGCGGGCTGGCGCCCGCCAGGCGCCCTTGGTCGTCATGGCTTGCATCATGGACACCTCGTGAGGTACCCCGCCTTGATCTCTCCGCCTCCTCGCGAGCCAGCCTGATGAGGCCGCACCTGAGGAAGCTCCGTGTCGTCCGCCCCGCGAGGCTTGGCCCCTCGCGAGGGTCTTGGGTCTGTGTTGATGAAGATGGGCCGTGCTGGGGCCCCTTGAGCCACGCCGCAGGCCGCAGTCAGGCAAGTCTGGGGACCCCCGTTCCCAGAACACCGACAGTAGCCCCCGGGCCCAAGGCGCGCCCGGACTTGGCCATGCTGGGAGGTGAAAGGGCAAGGGCGAAGCGCCGCGGGCCCTAACAGCCTGCGGCCTTGTGCGCCGCGTGGCGGTTGATTGGATGTGGGCGTCTCCGCAACCGCGCGAGTTGATAAAGGAGCGGCATCTGCCCAGACTTTTCTTATTTTTCGCTTTCTCTGGTTGCTGCTCAGATCCCCTTTCTTGGGCTTCTCCTTCCTTCCTCCAAATCTCCAGATCTACTTCGACCGCGTGACCTAGGAAGCCATGGCGCCTCGTCAGTCCCCGGCCGGAGCTTGGTACTCGTCTGCTCTGGAGTCGCCGAACGTGTCGGAGGCGAGCCTCGCTCGGTTGCGCCGGATGGCGGCGGCGCAGGGCATCGACGGGGCGAAGGTGTTCAAGGCCGGCTCCGCCACCCCTGAGGGCCGTGGGAGCACCTTTTATCCGCTCTTTGTAAGCTCCATTGCTGCTGGCCTAGTGCCTCCCTTCCCCGAGTTCTTCCTCTCTGTTCTCCGCCATTACAAGCTACAGGCTCTGCATCTTCATCCCAACTCCATCCTTCTCCTGGCGATCTTCGCCTATTACTGCGAGACCCACGTAGGGGTGCAGCCCTCGGTGGCCTTGCTGCGCCACTACTTCTCCCTCCGGACCTCTCGCGGTCCTGCTTCCGCGTGCGCGAGCTTCGTCGCGTACGGTGGCGCCATTGCCATTTAGAGCCCCGGGAAAAGGATTGAGGGCTTCAGGAGCAAGTGGGTCTTGGCAGATGCTGGGCGCATCCACCCTCGGCTGATCTTGCCCACGCAGCAACCCACGAGCTCCAGCGATTTAGGTCGAGCGGAGCTCGCGGACCCCCTTGCGAAGCCGGTGTTGGAGAATATGGACGCGGATCTGAGGCCGGCTAACTCGGCGATGGCGAAGCTGACCGGCGCATCGATGCTGAGCGAATTCCTGGAGCACCAGCTGGCTCCGCTTTGGCAATACCCACTTCCGATGTGGAGGCCTCATCCGAGCCCCGCGGTCTTGGCCGGCGAAGATCTGGCCGCGGTCCTCCAATCTCTGGTCGGGGTCGATGTGGCGAGGTAGGAGGGTGCTCCTACGCCCTTGTTCCTCTGCGACGACTGGGAGCAGGTGGTGGAGTCCATGCCTATCTTCAACGGGGACGGGCCCGTGCCCACGGAAGCTCCCGGGGAGCCGGTGGACGTGTCCTCCGACGACTCCAGCGAAGAGGAAGACAGAGGGGAGCGGGAGAAGGGGCCTGACTCCGAGGCGACTGACGGAGAGTCGAGGGCTCGCCTCTCCCGGCGCAGGTCCCACGCTCTCCACCTCTCTCCGAGCGATGACGATGAGGATGATGACGTGCTGGGCAGCGGGAGCTCGCCCCCGGTCCCGAAGAAGGACAGGACTGGGTTGATCTCCAGCGGGTCTGCGCCGACCCCGGGGCGGTCCACAGACGCGCCTTCCGCTTCCGAGGTTGACCCTTCCAGCCGGCTTTCAGGCTTCAAGTTTGGCCGGAGGCAGCTTGAGCTCACCGGCGACGACCCGTAAGTGCTTGACTCTTGTCTTTGTTTCTTGTTCTGTTGCTGAGGCCTGACGTCTGCGTCTCTTGGATAGGCTGGCACCTGCAGCAAAGAAGCCGAAGGGGGCTCCTGAGGTTCCTTCCGGGGCAGCGCCTCTGCCCGCGAAGGAAGGTGACCACGACGCACGGGCCTCTCCTGCCCGGTCATCCTCGCGAGGCCTGGCTGAGCTGGCTGTGACGAGCTCAGCCCCGATGGCCCAAGTGACTCCCGAGGTGCCTTTGCCTGCCGCCGCCACCACATTCGTGGGGGCGCATCAGGCCTCGCCTCGAGATGTTGTGGTCGTGCCGCCGCCTTCTCCTCCTACTCCACCGACTGCTGTCTCTCCGACTCCTCCTGCCGTTCTTGATCGTGTTGCTGCCGAGCTAGACCGGCTCCGGCAGGATCTTCTTGGCGCCGACCCTCGCTTGGTGGTCGGGCGCTTGGAGCTAGCTTCAGGATGGATTCGCTCAGACGCTTCGGTTCGAGCGGCGCTGGTCCAGGCCTTAACGGCTTGCGATGAGGAGAGGCAGGCACCCTTGAGGCGAAGGCTGCTCGTGACGCGGCCTAGGGGGAGGCGGCCGACGTCCGTGGTCACTGCATGGTGCTGGAGGACGAGCTGCAAGGCCTGCGGGACCAGCTCGTGAAAGAGGCCCGCCTTCGCCAAGAGCAAGCAGAAGGCGTGAAGGCTCGCGAGGCGACCGTCGAGGTCCGGGAGGCCAAGCTCAAGAAACGCCACGACCGCCTAGGCGTGCTGGAGCAGGAGTTGGGGGCGAGGAAGGTTGAGATGGACGACAAGGCTCGGGTTCTTGCCGAGGACCGCGTGGCCTTCGCGGAGATGGAGAAGAAGGCTCGCTCCTCGCTGAAGACGTTTTACGAGAGTGGCCTGGAGAGCCCGCTGGCCGGCGCCGAGGACGGCCCCGCCAAGCTGCTTCCCTTCCTGGTTCGCGCTCTTGAAGATGTCGCCCTTGGCCTTGGCCCCACGGCCGAGGCCGAGGCGTGTGTCCTGTCTTCTGCGGCACTGACGCGGGTCTTCACCCACATCTACCTTCGCGATCCCACTGTCGACCTCGACAGCCTGGTGGAGCCAGCAAGCGGCGAGCGTGCCGCTGCCGCTGCAGAGGCCGTGAAGGATCGCGCGGAAGCTCTGTTGGGGAAGTTCCGGGCCTTCAGCACCAAGCCGAAGCAAGGCGCTGCCGACCCTGCTGCTCCATGAGACGAACCCACTCCGCGCTGCTCCACCGCCGTCGGGCGATTCCGTCGTGGCTCCTGTCCTATTTTTTAATTCCTACACATGTACCATGCCTTGGGGAGGCGTTTAAACTTGCGTTTGGCGTTGAGATAACAGTATGGACTGTAATATTTTCTTCCGAATTCCTTGAATTTACGCTATTCCTTCCTACTTGCTTATGGGCTACGCCGGCAGGGCCCGGCCCCGCGCGTACCTCACCCAGCAATAGCCCCGACCGGAAACCAGGACGGGACCAAGGAGTGAGGGGCTACGTGACAACTTAGGCTCCTGAGTCGCGGTGCTCAAGAGTCCCCCTTGGCGCACGAACAGCAAGTAGGGAGGCGATCCTTGAAGTTTACGCTATTCCTTCCTACTTGCTTATGTTCTACGCTGGCAGAGCCCGGCCCCGCGCATACCTCACCCAGCATTAGCCTTTCGGAACTAAGGAGTGAGGGGCTACAGGACCAGTTAGGCTCATGAGTCGCGATGCTCAGGAGTCCCCCTTGGCGCGCGAACAGCAAGTAGGGAGGTGAGATGTGGGTGGATCTACCGTTCTACGTCTGCAGAGCCCGGCCCCTCGCGTACCTCACCCAGCGTTAGCCTTTCGGAACTAAGGAGTGAGGGGCTACGGGACCAGTTAGGCTCATGAGTCGCGATGCTCAGGAGTCCCCCTTGACGCTCAAACGGCCTTCGTACCTTGGCTCCGCTCGGGGAGAGACGCGTGACGAACCAGGCCCGGGGGGGCCTGGCTGCGTGGCGTGCGTATGGGCGTGACCCGAGCGCAGCCCCCGTGCCCAGCCCCCTCGCGCGGCACTCCCGGAGGGAGGCGTTACGATGAGGCTAGACACTGAGCTCTGGGCTCCCTGAGGTTGATGCGGCCCGGGGGCCACCCTCAGTTGTTTATCACCAGCGCGGAGCATAGCGCTTCCGTATGTGTACGGGCATAGCCGCTCCTCGGCAGTGTCGTCAGCCAGCGCGGAGCATGGTGCTTCCACTGGTACGTGGGAGGGGGCTCCCCTCCGGGAGGAGCCCCCGGGGCGTGTACAGCCCCGCCCAGACACGTGGCTGGCACGGTAGGGCCTGGCGAGGTGTATCTAGGCACCCGTGAGCCAGCGCAGGACTCACGGGGCCCTACCTCTAGGCGGGTTGCGCCTGGCACAGGGCCTTATCTTGTGATGTGTTCCTGCAAATTGGGTAGTTCTTGTGGCTGGCACGTGGCTGGCACGGTAGTTCTTGTGATGCCTACACTCTACGTCCTCGGGTGTCGGATTTCGGGTTCCGGCAGACCCTTAAGGTTCGAACTCTGGGGTGCGTGCGGAGATTATGCCCTCTACCTCTTCGTCTCGCAAAGATCTAACTACTGAAAGAACAATACAAGAGACACAGGGTTTATACTAGTTCGGGCCACCATTGTGGTGTAATGCCCTACTCTAGTTTGTGGTGGGTGGATTGCCTCTTGGGCTGATGATGATGAACAATACAAGGAAGAACAGCCTTGCGAGGGTCTGTTCTTGGCTAGGGGGATGAACTGCTGGGAGGAGTTTAGCCGCCCTTTGTGACACCCCAAAATTTTGCCTTGTTTTATTGTATCAAAAAAATTGCCAGGAATTAAAACTTTTATTTTCTGAGCTCCCTTTTGATTTTAACCTTGTTATTATGGAGTTTTTCCCCAAAGTGAAAACTTTTCAAATATGTTTTTGGACTTGTTTAAACTCTCAAGAAAAACTTTTCTTGTATTAGTAGAACTAATTACATAATTAATTTGCTTGGTCTTTAGTTTCTTGAAAAAATGATTTCCATGACTATATGGCCATATTTGCACTACAACCTCTTTAAAAATTTATTCAAAAATCCCACCAAAATTTGGAAATGTCATGTGATGCTCTTAGATCACTTTTATGCAAGAATAACACGTTTTCATAAAATAATTTGAGCTGTGCACCTGTTTTCCTTCTCTGGTCCAGTGGGCAGTTTTGCACAGCAACCCTTTTTAAATAGTTGCTTCTAGCCTCCACCAAAATTATGGGATGTTAGTAGCAGCATATGTTTCAACTTTATGCAAAAACCCAGTGTTGTTCCTTGAAAGTTTTGAGTGGATCAACCTCATCTTCATTCTGGTCCAACATGAGGGTTTGTACAGCAACCACATTTTCAGTTGCTCCTTTATCCATGATTCCTTTTCCTGCTTATAGCCATCCCTACTAAACCCCTAAGTCCAAGAGCATGCAACAATTGGATCACTTTTGGTTCATGGGATGATGCCCTTTCCTTTCTGTCCAGAATTGGAGTTCAGCAAAACTTGCACTAGCTAGTTTCTCCTTTTGTCCAAATGACCTTACCATCCTCTCTTTCATCTAAGGAGACACTGATCTGGAAAATCTGGCCCCTCCAAGAACTACCTAAATGACCTTAGCATTTTATCAAACACCCTGTGGGCATGATCAGTTTTGACATGAGATTTTGTTTGCACTATGCACTTGACCACCTGACCAAACCAACTTGTCCCTTGAGTTTCCCTCTATCTCTAACCTAGTCCTGCTGCGTGCCAACCTCACCTGTGACCTGTAGCATGCCACATCATTCTATCGAACACCTTCCGTGCGTGCACTGGACGCGCCCAGAGCGCGCGTATTGCACGAACCACGCCCGAGCCGACACGCTGGCCCCCCTGGTATTGGCCGCTCTGCAGCGCCACGCCACGCACTACCCTCCTCACAGCATCGCGCCAAGCCGCCCTGGTAGCCAACAGCGCCGCCTTCAGGACGCTCTTGGCGGCACGCCGGCGTCGGCGGTACGCCCCTGCCACGGCAGCGCCGCCCAAGCCCCCAGCGCTCGCCACCTGCCCCCTGGAATAGCACGAGCTCATCCGCAGCCTTGTCCACTTGCGCTCGTCGCCACCACGTCACCCTGCAGCACAGAGAGGCGGTTCGCCGCCGTTCTTATCCCCGGCCGCCGCAAACCGACATGGAAGCGCTATAAAAGGAGGTCCCCGAACTCCCCCAAGCACGCAGGTGACCTCAGGCCACCCTAATGGCGCTCCCCTAGCTTGCATTGGACCCAGGGAGGCTTTCTTCCCCATCTCCGGCAACTCCAGCCGCCGCCACTGCCCCGGCCGTTCTGACGCCACCAAGGCCTCCCCCGCTCCGTTCTCTTCACCAGAAACTTTCTCTTCCTCCCACGAACCCAACCCCCTACTCGATTTTGATCGGGAACCACTTTAGCACCAAAACCACTCTGCACCCGAAGCCTCCTCCGCCGCGAAGCTCGCCGCCGGCAGCTTCCTCCGTCCCCACTTACCTGGCAACCACCACGAGGATCGCCCTTGCGTGGCGGATCCATCCCCGCCCTCGGGACCCCGTGAGGAGCCGCCAGTCGCCGGCGACGATCGCCGGAGTCCCGCCCCCTCTCGGGCAGAGGAAGGAGAGGGAAGGGAGACCGGTCAAACCTGACCAGTGGGCCAGGTGGGCGCACTGCCAATGACCTTTGCACGATCCACGCTGGAGTAAGTGGAAGAGTAAACCAGAAATACGCTTTCGACGTGTACGCTTTTAATTAAAACGTTTTCCTTTCTGTTTTAATTTAAATAACAGATTTGACCAGAACTTTGACTATCCATATCTTTATAAATATAACTCCAAATGAATTGAATATTTTTCCTACATCCTTCAAATATTATCTAGTTTATTTTTAAATTTATTTGAAAAAATTTCCAAACAACTTTTTGTACTGCTTTTGAAATGCGTGTTATTTGCATATCTTTGAAAATAGGAATTTCGGAGAAGAGTAAGGATCTTGCAAAAATCTTGGAGTGCACCCTGCCTTTCTACATCATGAAAGCAAGCATTCTGAACCCCGGAATAATATTTTTGGTGTGTTATTTGACACGTTTATGACACCACCTTAATTCGGTGTGTTGTTATTTCATGTGATATGATCACTTGCATGGATGCATTATTGTGATTTCCATGCTGTTGGAAATGAGCATACCCGTGTGATGAAAAACACCCTCATGTGTCTTACATGCATGCCGGAAAGGGATTTGGGAAAGCCCTTGCCTTGGGTAGGCATGAGCTTGTCACCGGTCTCCGTCGGGACGGTTATATCCGGTATGGCATGGTAAGGTACAATGGGTGGTGACTTGTTGGTTGGAGTATTTTTTGTTGTACTAACCATGCACGGAACATTGATAAGCCTCCTGAGTCGGCCATAGATCGAATCTTGTTCCGGTAACCCCCATACTTGTTTCGTACTGCCACAGGTCCCTGCCGTAGGTGGGGTATGGTTCAGTAAGTTGTTAACCCTTGTCTTGGCACACACCATACAGAAAGGCCATGGTGGAAGGTACCGGCTGCATCCGGTAGGCATGCCACCTGGTCCGGGGGCATGGGTGTATCCGGTTGGGACCGAGAGGGGGATACCCCTTAGAGCGCGCAATAGAAATTTGATCCCATGCTACGTAGAGGTTGTAGCCTCCCCACTTAGAGTTTACTTGACAGGTGTCGTGGGTGATTCCAGACACTGGTGAAATGAGCTGGTGTGTGCAAGTCAGGTATGTTTTCAATTAGAAGACCGTAGACGGAATTAGTCCCAATGGGATAAAGGAATCCGTTACTCGTGGGTAAAGAGTACACCCTCTGCAGAGATTAAACCTATTCGAATAGCCGTGCCCATGGTTAAGGTTTACAGTCTGGGATGTGTCAAGTGTCGGTCTTAGTGTCGGTCTTTGGAGGGGAAACCACTAAAACTCGAATACTGGTTGTGACCTGTGATAAATGATGGTTATGATTATTATTACCTTTATGAACTAACCGTTTGCATGTTTTGAAATAAAGAATATCCCTGGAACGGTACCACCTCCTGGATATTCACTATGATAATTGCATTTCTCTCTTAAAGCCCTTTCTGTGGTGTCGCTAAGACACCCGACTGTGGCATTTCTTTTAAAGCCCTTTCTGTGGTGTCGCTAAGATGCCTGACTGTGGCATTTCTTTTTAAGCCCTTTCTGTGGTTTCGCTAAGACGCCCGACTGTGGCATTTCTTTTTAAGCCCTTTTTGTGGTGTCGCTAAGACGCCCGACTGTGGCATTTCTTTTTAAGCCCTTTCTGTGGTGTCGCTAAGACGCCCGACTATGGCATTTCTCTTAAAGCCCTTTTATGTGGTGTCGCTCAGACGCCCGACTGTGGTATACTCATTTTTTTTCACTACCCTTTTGAGACATCACTTAAGACATCCGATCGGTATACCTTATTCTTACTTGGTCATTGCATAAAATTCCGGTTGCATGTGGAAATTCTGCTTGCTTGCATCAAGGTTTTATTTATGATTAACGAAGGGATCAAAGAACATTTCCGTGCATGTTGATCATTTATATTATACCTATGTTCTTAATGTTTGCGAGTACATTCAAAGTACTCACTGGCTTGTCCCTGGCTATTGTCTTGGCCAGATTGATTGCATGGAGAGGAGCGTTGTGACGACCGCCTCGGCACCTAAGCAACGGTGATAGCAGCCTCACGAAGATAGGAGTTAACCTGGTCAGCTGTTCCCATGGGAAATGGAGTCCCATACACAGATGATCCGCAAACCGCTTCAGCCCTCAACCACTAGAAACCTCTTAATGTACTCATAGGCCACAATGGTCTTGTACTACATATTTTTGTACTCTTGCTTGGAATTTCTGTATCAAGTTGTTGCCTCATCAGCTAACAGTAATCCTGGGGCTGATGGGCTCGACGGCCATCTTTTGGAATTTAATGTCCGGAAAACCGGTCGCGACACCCTTCTCTCTCACTCTCTGCTGCCTGAGTCTCCCTACTGGCTTCCCCCTGATGTGATTGCTAGATCGCTCGATCCCCTTACCCTGGGGGTGAGTAGTCCTATTTATAGGCAAAGGCCCTGGGCCTCTTCCCAAATATTGAGCGGGAAGGGCGCCAACAATTGGCCAATTCGAAAGGGAACATCTGGTACACTTATCCTGACTAAAGTTGGTCCTCGCCTGCCAAAGACCCCGTGGTGACGCCGTTCTGGGCTCCACAATGACCTCCTTCCCACCGTTGGACTCGTCTTGGTCTTGTTGCACCGAAATGGGTGCCTTTGCTTGATCCTCTCGCCTGCGCTTGCCCCCTTTGCACCAAAGAGGAAAGGGAGACACTGCGCGGACTGGCGCCCGCCTGGCACCCTTGGTCGTCATGGCTTGCGTCATGGACACCTCGCGAGGTACCCCGCCTTGATCTCTCCGCCTCCTCGTGAGCCAGCCTGATGAGGCCGTGCCTGAGGAAGCGCTGTGTCGTCCGCCCCGCGAGGCTTGGCCCCTCGCGAGAGTCTTGGGTCTTATGCTGATGAAGATGGGCCGTGCTGGGCCCCCTTTTGAGCCACGCCGCAGGCCGCAGGTAGGCAATTTTGGGGACCCCCGTTCCCAGAACGCCGACAATAGCCCCCGGGCCCAAGGCGGGCATGGACTTGGCCGCGCTGAGAGGCGAAAGGGCAAGGGCGAAGCGCCGCGGGCCCTAACAGCGTGCGGCCTTGTGCGCCGCGTGGCGGTTGATTGGACGTGGGCGTCTTCGCTTCCCCATGACGCCTCGGTGACCGCACGGATTGGACAACTCCCTGCATGCAGATCGTGTCATGATTACCTGGGATCGTGGAGGTCGACGATTGGCCTCTGCCGGCTATAAGTACGGCATCGCGCGTGCCCTTCCAGTCCATCTCTCCTTGCTTTTTCCTTCTCCTCCATGGCTCCATTGAGGCGGCTCTCGGCTGCGGAAAAGGGGAAGGCCCACCAGGTTGAGCCTGCCTCTCCTCCGCCCAAGCGTGGTCGAGGGCGCCCTCGGAAGCATCCGGTAGGCGCCCCGACAGTGTTCAGTGGTCATGGAGACGGCTCCCAGCGTGGTGGAGGGCGAGCCGCTGCGGCCGGGGGACGCGTCTGGGTTGCACGCTCCCCCAGGCCGCGCTTTCACGCTGTGCAGGTGCTGCCGGAGTTCGTCGTTTGGGCGCCGGAGCCGGCTAGCGCCCGGCTCCGTCTCCCTCGCTTCCTCCTTGGTGAGCTCCCTGCGGGTGCCCTGGGCGGCCTCTGGCTTCAGGCGGACGGCTTTTGCAGCCGGGCCTCATGGTCTGCGTTGGAGGTCTCTGCCACCGGGATCTTGGCCTTGACGCGTGGGTGGCAAGCGTTTGCCCATGCTCGCGGCTTGGAGCATATGTGCACCCTGCACTTCAGGTTTGACGGCGATGCCACCCTCTATGTGAGGGTGTTTGGGGAAGATGGTCGCTGTGCGGGGTGTTGCCCCAAGGACGACGACCACGGCCGGGGCCCCCGCCCCAACGATGATGGGGGAGACAGCGCCCGCGCGGATGGCGGTGCCCGAGGCTCCCCAAGCTTCACCAACTCTTCTTCCGGCGACTCCTCCAGCGGTGGCCGCAGTCAGCCCCCACGCCGTCGAGCTTGCTTGGGAGGCGGCGACTTGTCTGCCCGTCGCTGCGTCCCGGTGAAGCGCAAGAGGGAGTCCGCCTGAGCCCAGGAGGCGTCCTGAGTCGCCGCCGCTGGCCGAAGCGAGGCGAGCCGCGCCGGGCTTGTCCTTTCTTTTCCTTTTGTTTCCTGCGTAAAAGAGAACATCTGCATGGAGCCACGCGGGGGCGTGTTGGGGATTACTGCTATTAACGATTACCTTGATTTAGCTTTCGCGCTTCTCAGCTGTGTGTCTGCACGTAAATAGTTCCCAGCCCCAGCCGTGGGGGGCGACCGACCCAGGCCCTGTGTGTGTGTCGCAGTGCCCGAGGGGCACGGACTGGAGGGGTGCTCCCGCAATGGACCCGGGTCGTGAAACCTTAGAACGATTAGAACAGGAACCCTAGAGAGGGCGTTTGGCTGCCCTCCCTCGTGAGGCCTTTTGCAAGAGGAATCAAAACGGGGAGCAGAAATCGACGAACCACAAATCAACGACGACGATAGTTTCGATAAGACTTCAAATGCGAACAAACAAGCCAACTGCGGAAAGCAAATGAAAAAACCGCGTCCGGCACCTAATCTAGTCTTCGACATCTTCTCACCAGCGCGAAGCTAAGTGCTGCCACTGGGCATGGAAGGGAGCCCCAGGGCCAGAGGCCGGCGCTCCTGAGACTCCGGGGCGTGTACAGCCCCACTCATTATTACGTGAGAGTGTCACGGGCGGTGATCTTCACAGGCGTTGGCCTTCTTCATAGGCTCCGGGCCTTTCTTCTTAGGGGAAATGAGCTTCACAGGCGCTTGCCCTCTTCACAGGCTCCGGGCCTTTTCCGAAACGCGGCAGCTTCACAGGCGTTCGCCTTCTTCACAGGCTCTGGGCCTTTTCCAAAAAGGGATAGTCTTCACAGGCGTTCGCCTTCTTTATAGGCTCTAGGCCTTTTCCAAGAAGGGATGGTCTTCACAGGCGTTTGCCTTCTTCACAGGCTCTGGGCCTTTTCCAAAAAGGGATGGTCTTCACAGGCGTTCGCCTTCTTCACAGGCTCTGGGCCTTTTCCAAAAAGGGATGGTCTTCACAGGCGTTCGCCTTCTTCACAGGCTCTGGGCCTTTTAGGGGTGGAACCTCCGGAGGTGCTGGATGTTCCATGCGTTCTGGATCGGCTCCCCCTCCTGGGTCTCCAAGCGCACGGAGCCTGGCCTGGAAACATGAGCAACCTTGAACGGGCCCTCCCACATGGGAGAGAGCTTGTGCCGCCCCTCCCTGGAGAGGACCCGCCTGAGCACGAGGTCTCCTACCTCAAGAGTCCTGGGGCGGATGTTGCGGCAGTGATATCGTCGTAGCGTCTGTTGGTACCTCGCCGCTTGCAACGCGGCTTCTCTGTGGCTTTCCTCCCCGAGCACGAGGTCCATCCCCCGCATGGTGTCCTGCTGCGCCTCATCGAACGCTAGGACCCGCGCGGAGCGATGTCTGACCTCGTGAGGGAGGACTCCTTCGGCTCCATAGACCAGGAAGAACGGGGTCTCCCCAGTCGGCTTGGTCGCGGTTGTGCGGATGGACCACAACACGGACTGGAGCTCGTCGTACCAACCTCTGCCGCAGGCCTCCAGCTTCTTCTTCAATGTCCTCGTCTTGAGGCCCCTCAGGACCTCCGCGTTGGCTCGTTCGGCCTGGCCGTTGCTTCGCGGGTGCGCCACCGAAGCGTAGCATATCTGCGTTCCAAGGTTAGCACAATATGTTTTGAAGAGGTTACTGGTGAACTGCGAACCGTTGTCTGTGATGATGCGGTTTGGTACCCTGAACCGGCTCACGATGCCCTTGATGAACTTGACCGCGGAACCCGCGGGGATGGTGCGGACAACCTCCAGTTCTGCCCACTTGGTGAATTTGTCAATGGCGACGTAGAGGTAGCGGTAGCCCCCTGGCGCCCGAGGGAACGGGCCCAGAATGTCCAGCCCCCAGACTGTGAATGGCCATGAAAGGGGTATAGTTTGCAGGCCTCCCGCCGGCTGATGGATATGTTTGGCGTGAAATTGGTAGGCTTCACAAGCCTTTAACAGTTCGACAACGTCGTTGAGTGCGGTGGGTCAATAGAAGCCACTGCGGAATGCCTTGCCGACGAGGGTCCGTGATGACGAGTGATGCCCACAGTCCCCGCCGTGTATGTCCTCCAGCAGTTCCTTTCCTTGCTCCCTGGAAATGCAGCGCAGGGATACGTCGTTTGGCCGGTTCCGGTAGAGCTCTCCATCCCTGATGCAGTATGCCGTAGCTTGCCGCGCCACACACTCCGCTTCTTCCTCCTTCTCCGGCAGGGCCCCTTGCATTAAATAACTCCGGAGTTCCGTGATCCAGCACTCCTCCTGAGGTTCCATAGTCAGGAGCAGGCGTGCCCCTGAGGCAGGGCCGCAGGCCGGGGGTCCTGAGGCAGGCGGCTGGGGGAGCTCCTCCCGAGGCTGAGCCGTGTTTGATAATGACGGCTGGGCCGAGGGCTTGAAGAGCCGCTCTTCAAAGACGCCAGGCTCCTGAGGCAACCGCCTGGATGCCCGTCTGGCAATGTCATCGGCTTCCTGATTGGTGCCGCGGGGCACATGCTTCAATTCCAACCCCGAGAACTGCTTTTCCATCCTGCGGACTTCCGCTAGATAGGCCTCCATGTGCTCATCCTTCGGCTCGTACACCTTGTTGGAGAAGTTGACAAGGAGCTGTGAATCGCCCTTGACAGTGACACTACTAGGAAAAGGCCTACTAATGGCGCACTGGTTTTGCCTACTAATGGCGCATTACCAGTGCGCCATTAGTAGCACGCCACTAGTATATCTTACTAATGGCGCACCACAGGTGCGCCATTAGTATCTGGTATACTAATGGCGCACCCACTAGTGCGCCATTAGTATGTAACAGCATGCGCCATTAGTGTGCCTCCCGGGGGGCCATACGTAAGCATGGCTTTGTCATACTAATGGCGCATTCTACGCTGATGCGCCAATAGTATCCTTTGGCACACTAATGGCGCACCTGGTGGTGATGCGCCATTAGTATGAATATTTGGTTTATTTTTTTTTCTTTTCTGATTTTTGCGCAGGTTACAAAATATATTATTAGACAGAATATAAAATATATTATTTGACATAATATAGTCAGCAGCACACAGCAACATCAGATTCATTGAATACAATAGAAGATTAGTCTCCGAATACAATTCATCATATTAGTCTCCGAATTCAAACGACCGAACAAAGATAAAACATTACAAGTCTCAAGACCGCGGGTATCGAGTTTGTCTTCACATTACAAGTCGATATCGATCATCGAAACTACCATCACATAGAAGAGAGTTGTGGTCATCACGATGAGCATCATCGCGATCAAACTGGTCTTCATCTGGTTCCTCCAACGCTCCCTCCTCTCTCCCGCTAGATAGCGGGTGTATCTAGATTCGGCCTCCACCCTAGTGGTGTACCCTTTGTAACTGTTACCGCTGAAACGGTGAACCTGTCTTTGGCACTCCTCCCAGTCGTCGTAGACTCCGGGAACCTTACCCTTGTACACGACATACGATGGCATGTCTATCCACAAGCCAAACAACAGACAATACATAATTAAGCAATATGTAAGTATGCAACGAAAGGATCGGAAGAGAAAAGCAAGACATTAATAGCATGATTCATGGTCCTACTAATAAATAGCATCGATTACATCTAAGTTGAACGACTGTCCAAACCAAAGAGACATACGAATTCATTAAAGTATAATTACAACATGAGCCAATCAATGTTTTAGAACTACACATCACTACTTTCGACTCGACTCATCGGACAGGAGCATGGATGAAGCCGCCGTCTGTCGTGATGGTCATGAAATCGTGGTCGTTGTCACCCTGCATTTGTAGCGTTCCATCTATCTGACTGTTGGATGGTTGATATCTGAGGAAGAACTGCAACGAGGTATGAAGGACATCTTGATGGATGATGTCCGCAAACTCCGACTGGATGCGAAAGAATTCTTGTCTGAGGTCCGCGTCCTGGACTGCCGACAAGCTCGCGGCCCAATCTTTGAGATTATATGGTAGCAGAAGTTGATGATGGTCCCTTACGATCGCCCGCATGTGATGGAGGCCATAGTAGGCATCCTTCTGACCGCCAGGCGGCTGCTTGACGCAGTAGAGCTTCGTATTGTGTGAGAACATGTGCTTGTCATACTTACGAACTGGCTTGGTGAAGGTGCCTCCGGATTTGGCGTAGTCGGGGAGAACATCATCAAGAACTTTCTTGACATTTGTGTAGTCTATGTTGGAGTTATGGTTCGGGTCTAAATACGTGGCCATGGAATATTTCGGGCTTAAGAGGATGAGTGTGCAACGTGTGTCACTGCACAGAACACGGAATGTTAGAAAAAAAGAACGATCGAAATCTAAGAAATCATATGTTACGGGGAGGTTAAGGGATGACTTACTCGGGAAAGTAAGGCACAAGGAAGTTATCCTTATCTGCGTTTGTCAGAATTACGCCTTCGAGGTGTGAACTCGCAACTTGGCGGTCCCCAGCGCTGCTCAAGTGCTTGGCACGCATGTAGAAGGGGTCGACTATCACGATGTCCGGGGTCTTGTCTCTAATGATCCGCATCTGCATGCTCAGCGAAAACAGCCGAACGAAGGTGTAGTGCAACGGATGAAGGTTAAACATAGCAAAGATGTCATCAAACCGCAGGACGATCATACCCCCGATGTCGCCATCCACAAAGCCCTTGCCCTCTGGCACCTTGGCCACGAAAACCGGGTATGCCACATCCTTCTCTCTGAGACGCCGCTTCTCCAAAGAAAGAACACTGTCGTGTAGACTCCGCATAGCACCGGTTGCAGCATTCAGCATATTTGGCGGTAGCATCGCGCTACCCGCCACATGCACCCTCCTCGAGATATCCTTAGGTGAAGGTGGCCCGTCCTGAGCACGGATCGAACTCGGTGCCGGCTGGCTCGCACCGGCGCCCTTGTTAGTCTTTCGTTTCCGTCCCTTCTTCTTGATCTCCTGTAATGGGACCGAGTTCTACTCAAAGACCGCCTTCTTGAGCGTGTTGGGGCTGATAATATTTCGCACCTCAGGTATCTGAGGCTCGGTGAAGGCGGGAGCTAGAGGCGCGTCCTGAGAACTGAACGCCAGACGACGCCTGTTGCAATTGGATTTCTCCGCTGTACCAGCTAGATCGCGGTCGTCTTGGTTGGGTTCTTGAGAAAGAGGCCCGCAGAACTCGTCAACGTACCCATGTTCGGCAAAGTACTTATCAACTTTGGTAAATGTACCGTCATCGTTTTCGTCGCCGTCCGGATCCTGTGCCATAGGGCTGTCTGGATCCTGTGGCATAGGGATGTCCGGCAGGTCCGATAGCGTTGCGGCATTCTTGCCATGGCTTGGCGCCGGCACGACTGGCGGTCTTGTCTGTGGGGTGGTGTCCCCCGCCCCCAAACATATCTGGCTCTTCGGCCAAAGCAGGGGCCGGTTTACGCAGGTGCTGAGGGTCATCTCATCTTCTTCGTCGGCCCCAGCGGGTCGAATCGGAGGTAACAGCTCGTCGCAGCCTGGCAGCACCCGAACCACTTCAACCCTATACATTGTGGGTGGCATCGGATTACCGTGGAACATGGGGTTGCCCGGTTGAACGATTCTGCCCTTGGCGACATCGACCAACTCGGCGCCCACGAAGTGCAGAAGAGTGCAAGGAACGTCGGCGGTGCCTTGCGAAAACAAGTATAGGGCGTCAGGGATGCCCAGTCAAAGGCAAGGAGATGAAGTCATCGGCCGAGAGGCTTAGTTACCGTGATGCCGTCGAGCTCGGCTAATGTTGAGGCACCGCCAACGGCGGGCGGGCAGCTGACGGAGGGGGCGCTTGCTGGCGAGGTGCCGGCCGGCGTACACCCAGGTGCATTAAGCTCCAATGCCCGTGTCGGCGCCGGAGACACGAATACCGCCTCCGCCGGAGACACCAATGGCGGCGCCGGAGACACCAATGGCACCGCCTGCGCGCTGTGCGAGTTGTTGGCCGTGAAGCTGGGAACCGGGGGAGGCCCCTTTTGGCCGCCCGCAATCCACGTCGTCAGCCCATGAATCAACGTAGGCACCATGGCGTTGAGCGTCGTTCCAAGTTGTTGTTGCACTTGCTCTTGGACAAGCTCCGGAATCCGCACCACTTGTGCTTTGAGTTCTTCAACCTCATGCGTCTGGCTTTCCGAGCTGGTCTTTTTCTCCTTCCGCACACCAGCGGTATAGTATGACCCCCATTTTGTGGACAAGCCTTTGTCGGCCACATGACCAGCTGACGTCGGCTTATTGAGCTTATCCTTGTTTTTCATTACGTTCAACACCCTATTTAAAGGGGTGTCGAAAGGGGAGCTCTTAGACGACCCCGCGCTACTGCTTTTAGTGTCCTGTGAAAGGAACGTGAACCATTTAGAAATATTGGGGATTAATTAGAGTGCAACCATATGGAGCTAATTACGCGGGGGTGTATTCCTTACCAGAAGAAGCTCAAGCGCCCTGTTCTTCGGATCCGTGGTAAGCTCCTTTGTTATCGGGTCCTCCTTGTACCGGGCCCTGACATAGTTCCTGGTCTGCTTGTCACCGCTGTATTTCTCGAAGCGGGGCGGTAGGCCTTGCTCGGCACGCTCCGCGTCCTCCTTGTCCCATATAGGCTCCTCTACTCTGTAACCGCCGGGACCGAGTTTGTGTTCCCCTATGTTCAACTCCCGCATTTCTTTCCCCCACTAACTTGATTCGGAGGTTGCGGGGCTCTCGCACTTGATCTTGAACTCCTTGTAGTCATCTTCGCTCATCAAAGGATATTTTGCCTTGATCTTGTCATAACTATCACATTTATCAATCATTCTCTTCACCGCGCTTCTCCAAGTAGACAGGGTCGTGCTCATCTTCGTGAGGGCGACATTGTTCACTTTATTCCCTGAGAGGCGTGTGTTTTCAAATTCGGCGGGGAACTTGTATCGTTCATGCAGCTTCGTGAAGAGGAGGTTGCGCAAATTCCCTCGGTCCTTATGCCTAAGGTTCTTGGTATTGATCGAGACGGTGCTCCGGAGAATGCACCCGAGCTGAAACGAGTACCCCTTGACTATATGTTTGGGCTCCGTTGGATTCCCGTCGGAGTCCACTTGAGTGAATTCCTCCTTGAGGGCGCGGAGCGCATTCGGGCGCCGGTCCTTCTTTTGCTTCTTCGGTTGGCTGCCAACTGTGTGTGCGCCGCCATCATCAGTGGTGGCATCCTCGGCGGCACCATCAGTGGTGTCATCCCCGACGCCACTAGGGGTTGTGTAATCAGGATCGGTGTCTTCCGCGGCGTCCTCATAGCAGTGAGGTTGTTCCTCCATCTCCTGGGACAGCTCCCAGAATGGCTTGCCGCCCGAACCACCGGCCTCATAGTTGTGGGCCATGTTTCTCTCTAAATAGGAAAAAAGTTTGGTCAAAAAGTTGGTTATTGTCAAGGAACAAGATCATGGTCTCATCATTTAGGGTTTGTCGACACCGAGGCACCCTAAAAGCCTAAGCTTTCATTATTTAGGGTTTGTCGATGCCGAGGCACCCTAAATGCCTAAGCGTACATCATTTAGGTTCTCATCGACACCAAGGCATCCGGGGCAGCCAAGTTAAGTTTTCATCATTTAGGGTTTATCGATGCCGAGGCACCCTAAATGCTAAGTTAAGTTTTCATCATTTAGGGTTTATCGATGCTGAGGAGAATTCTAAGTTGGGCCTAATCACTTGGCACCTATGGTTTAATGCAGCAAGAATAAAGGGGCAGTTGATCCTACTTAATTAAGTACTAAGATACCCCGGCCCATGCATTAGTCGCAAGTACCCCATATGTCCGATTTTTAGCAAAGTCATGCTAAAATTCACGGAAAATTTCAGCATGACCTTTGCTGTAAATAGGACATATGGAGTACCCGAATTTGCCGGAACGGAAGTTAATCGACATTCTGGCAAACTCAAGGGCCTCTTGGGGTACCTTCAAAATCATTATCCCAGGTGGACAAGGCAATGTGCTACTTGCATAAATCTCTGTTCAATGTTATTTACAAGACAAACAACAGGTGGCAAAGCCCAGTGTTAAAAGAAAGGCCTCCATCACAACATGGAAAATACGTTGGCATGTGAAGAGGTGAAACAATATATGCATCTCCAGGCAGTATCATTCAACATTTTGGACAAACCACTACAAGCAATACTGGATCAGATACAAGAAGTATGTGAGAAAATGCAGATAAATACTAACAGATTGAGGTGTTTAACTTGTGGTGCTCTCTGTGCTATACATACCAGTGTTCTTGACAAACTAGTACAAGCAATGGTGGATCAGATACATGAACAATGTGGGAAAATGCAGATAAGGACTAACAACAGATCGAGGAGTTCACCAGCCAATGCAAGATGGAGTCTGGTTTGTTCTATGGTGGATCCTATTCTAGTGTAGAAAATTGCCATGCTAATCTTTATATAAATACAAATAGAACAAACTCTTAGATAAAAAAATTCCATGCTATTTTAAGAACAAACAAACATTTTGCCACCTTGACACGTAACTGAATTTTTGTGTAGTAGGTTCAGATCTCATTTTTTTGAGCTATCACACTTTTTTTTACACAGCTACAATCTTTTGCCATGGAAAATCTTGGGACCATGGTCACATGGCAAATGTAGGATTGCTCTTAGCTAAAAACACGACAAATGTAAAACATGGCAAATTATGAAATTTCCACAACATGTCAAACTTATTTCAAGTACCATGGCAAACTGAATGTTTTTATGAAAGTTGGCATGGCAGACTTTGCTATGAGCAGTTGCCATGGATAGAATCTCTACGAGTTTTTGACATGGCCAAATTCTGGAGTAATTGCTATGGCAAAAATCTGTAGTAGTTGCCATGGCAGTATTTTCTATGAGTAGTTTGCGATGGATAGAATTGCTATGAGTACTTGTCATGGCAAATTTCTGGAGCAATTGCCATGGCAATTTCTGAAAGTTTCTATAACATGGAAAACTTGTCATCCTCCAAATAGTTCGGGAGCGGCAGGGTGGACGCGGCCAGCGCGGGCGGTACGCACAGGCGAGCGGGTGCGCGAGGGTTCTACAGCGCTCGGGATGAGGGGAAACAGAAGAGGGGAAGCGAGGGGAGCTCACCGCGGAGGCACACGAAGGCCCGGCGATGGATTAGGTGAAGGAAATATGCCCTAGAGGCAATAATAAAGTTATTATTTATTTCCTTATATCATGATAAATGTTTATTATTCATGCTAGAATTGTATTAACTGGAAACATAATACATGTGTGAATACATAGACAAACAGAGTGTCACTAGTATGCCTCTACTTGACTAGCTCATTGATCAAAGATGGTTATGTTTCCTAGCCATGAACAAAGAGTTGTTATTTGATTAACGAGATCACATCATTAGTTGAATGATCTGATTGACATGACCCATTACATTAGCATAGCACCCGATCGTTTAGTATGTTGCTATTGCTTTTATCCATGACTTATACATGTTCCTTCAACTATGAGAATATGCAACTCCCATTTACCGTAGGGACACTTTGTGTGCTACCAAACATCACAACGTAACTGGGTGATTATAAAGGTGCTCTACATGTGTCTCCGAAGGTACATGTTGAGTTGGCATATTTCGAGATTAGGATTTGTCACTCCGATTGTCGGAGAGGTATCTCAGGGCCTTCTCGGTAATGCACATCACATAAAGCCTTGCAAGCATTGCAACCAATGAGTTAGTTGCGAGATGATGTATTACAGAACGAGAAAAGAGACTTGCCGGTAACGAGATTGAACTAGGTATTGGATACCGACGATCGAATCTCGGGCAAGTAACATACCGATGACAAACGGAACAACGTATGTTGTTATGCGGTCTGACCGATAAAGATCTTCGTAGAATATGTGGGAGCCAATATGGGCATCCAGGTCCCGCTATTGGTTATTGACCGGAAACGTGTCTCGGTCATGTCTACATTGTTCTCGAACCGTAGGGTCCGCACGCTTAACGTTACGATGACAGTTATTATGAGTTTATGCATTTTGATGTACCGAAGGAGTTCGGAGTCCCGGATGTGATCACGGACGTGACGAGGAGTCTTGAAATGGTCGAGACATAAAGAATTATATATTGGAAGCCTATGTTTGGACATCGGATGCATTCCAGGTGAAATCAGGATTTTACCGGAATACCGGGAGGGTTACCGGAACCCCCCGGGAGCATAATGGGCCAACATGGGCCTTGGAGAAGAGGTGAGAGGGCTGCCCTCATGGGCTGTGCGCCTCCCCCCTTCCCTAGTCCTATTAGGACTAGGAGAAGTGAGGCGCCCCCTCTCTCTCTCTCCCCCTTGAAGAATCCTAGTCCAACTAGGATTGGGGGGGAATCCTACTCCCAGAGGGAGTAGGACTCCTCCTGCGCCTCCCTCCTTTGGCCGGCCAGCCTCCCCCCTTCATCCTTTATATACGGGGGCAGGGGACACCCCAAAGACACACAAGTTGATCTACGGATCGTTCCTTAGCCGTGTGCGGTGCCCCCTTCCACCAAATTCCACCTCGATCATATCGTTGCAGTGCTTAGGTGAAGCCCTGCGCCGGTAACACATCAAGATCGTCACCACGCCGTCGTGCTGACGGAACTCTTCCTCGACGCTTCGCTGGATCGGAGCCCGGGGATCGTCATCGAGCTGAACGTGTGCCAAGAACTCGGAGGTGCCGGAGTAACGGTGCTGTGATCGGTCGGATCGCGAGGAGAACGTACGACTACTTCCTCTACGTACGACTACTTCCTCTACGTCGTGTCAACGCTTCCGCTTCGGTCTACGAGGGTACGTAGACAAACACTCTCCCCCCTCGTTGCTATGCATCACCATGATCTTGCGTGTGCGTAGGAAAATTTTGAAATTACTACGTTCCCCAACAGTGGCATCCGAGCCTAGGTTTTATGGTTTGATGTTATTTGCACGAGTAGAACACAAGTGAGTTGTGGACGATACAAGTCATACTGCCTACCAGCATGTCATACTTTGGTTCAGCGGTATTGTTGGACGAGACGATCCGGACCAACCTTACGCGTACGCTTACGCGAGACCGGTTCCCTCGACGTGCTTTGCACATAGATGGCTTGCGGAAGACTGTCTCTCCAACTTTAGTTGAACCGAGTGTGGCTACGCCCGGTCCTTGAGAAGGTTAAAACGGAGTCTATTTGACAAACTATCGTTGTGGTTTTGATGCGTAGGTAAGATGAGTTCTTGCTTAAAGCCCGTAGCAGCCACGTAAAACTTGCAACAACAAAGTAGAGGACGTCTAACTTGTTTTTGCAGGGCATGTTGTGATGTGATATGGTCAAGACATGATGCTAAATTTTATTGTATGAGATGATCATGTTTTGTAACCGAGTTATCGGCAACTGGCAGGAGCCATATGGTTGTCGCTTTATTGTATGCAATGCAATCGCGATGTAATGCTTTACTTTATTGCTAAACGGTAGTGATAGTCGTAGAAGCATAAGATTAGCGAGACGACAACGATGCTGCGATGAAGATCAAGGTGTCGCGCCGGTGACGATGGTGATCATGACGGTGCTTCGAAGATGGAGATCACAGGCACAAGATGATGATGGCCATATCATATCACTTATATTGATTGCATGTGATGTTTATCCTTTTATGCATCTTATCTTGCTTTGATTGACGGTAGCATTATAAGATGATCTCTCACTAAATTATCAAGAAGTGTTCTCCCTGAGTATGCACCGTTGCGAAAGTTCTTCGTGCTGAGACACCACGTGATGATCGGGTGTGATAGGCTCTACGTTCAAATACAACGGGGGCAAAACAGTTGCACACGCAGAATACTCAGGTTTAACTTGACGAGCCTAGCATATACAGATATGGCCTCGGAACACAGAGACCGAAAGGTCGAGCGTGAATCATATAGAAGATATGATCAACATAATGATGTTCACCATTGAAACTACTCCATCTCACGTGATGATCGGACATGGTTTAGTTGATTTGGATCACGTGATCACTTAGAGGATTAGAGAGATGTCTATCTAAGTGGGAGTTCTTAAGTAATATGATTAATTGAACTTTAATTTATCATGAACTTAGTACCTGATAGTATCTTGCTTGTCTATGTTGTGTAGATAGATGGCTCGTGCTGTTGTTCCGTTGAATTTTAATGCGTTCCTTGAGAAAGCAAAGTTGAAAGATGATGGTAGCAATTACACGGACTGGGTCCGTAACTTGAGGATTATCCTCATTGCTGCACAGAAGAATTACGTCCTGGAAGCACCGCTAGGTGCCAGGCCTGGTGCAAGAGCTACGCCAGATGTTGTGAACGTCTGGCAAAGCAAAGCTGATGACTACTCTATAGTTCAGTGTGCCATGCTTTACGGCTTAGAACCGGGACTTCAACGACGTTTTGAACACCATGGAGCATATGAGATGTTCCAGGAGTTGAAGTTAATATTTCAAGCAAATGCCCGGATTGAGAGATATGAAGTCTCCAATAAGTTCTATAGCTGTAAAATGGAGGAGAATGGTTCTGTCAGTGAGCATATACTCAGAATGTCTGGGTATAACAATCACTTGATTCAACTGGGAGTTAATCTTCCGGATGATTGCGTCATTGACAGAATTCTCCAATCACTGCCACCAAGCTACAAGAGCTTCGTGATGAACTATAATATGCAAGGGATGACCAAAACTATGCCCGAGCTCTTCGCGATGCTAAAAGCCGCGGAGGTAGAAATCAAAAAGGAGCATCAAGTGTTGATGGTTAACAAAACCACTAGTTTCAAGAAAAAGGGCAAAGGGAAGAAAAAGGGGAACTTCAAAAAGAACAGCAAGCAAGTTGCTACTCAAGAGAAGAAACCCAAGTCTGGACCTAAGCCTGAAACTGAGTGCTTCTATTGCAAGCAGACTGGTCACTGGAAGCGGAACTGCCCCAAGTATTTGGCGGATAAGAAGGATGGCAAGGTTAACAAAGGTATATATGATATACATGTTATTGATGTGTACCTTACTAATTCTCGCAGTAGCAGCTGGGTATTTGATACTGGTTCTGTTGCTAATATTTGCAACTCAAAACAGGGGCTACGGATTAAGCGAAGATTGGCTAAGGACGAGGTGACGATGCGCGTGGGAAATGGTTCCAAAGTCGATGTGATCGCGGTCGGCACGCTACCTCTACATCTACCTTCGGGATTAATATTAGATCTAAATAATTGTTATTTAGTACCAGCGTTGAGCATGAACATTATATCTGGATCTTGTTTGATGCGAGACGGTTATTCATTTAAATCAGAGAATAATGGTTGTTCTATTTATATGAGTAATATCTTTTATGGTCATGCGCCATTAAAGAGTGGTTTGTTCTTACTTAATCTCGATAGTAGTAACACACATATTCATAATGTTGAAGCCAAAAGATGCAGAGTTAATAATGATAGTGCAACTTATTTGTGGCACTGCCGTTTAGGTCATATCGGTGTAAAGCGCATGAAGAAACTCCATACTGATGGACTATTGGAGTCACTTGATTATGAATCACTTGGCACTTGCGAACCGTGCCTTATGGGCAAGATGACTAAAACACCGTTCTCCGGTACTGTGGAGAGAGCAACAGATTTATTGGAAATCATACATACTGATGTATGTGGTCCAATGAATGTTGAGGCTCGTGGCGGATATCGTTATTTTCTCACCTTCACTGATGATTTAAGCAGATATGGGTATATCTACTTAATGAAACACAAGTCTGAAACATTTGAAAAATTCAAAGAATTTCAGAGTGAAGTGGAAAATCATCGTAACAAGAAAATAAAGTTTCTACGATCTGATCGTGGAGGAGAATATTTGAGTTACGAGTTTGGTCTACATTTGAAACAATGCGGAATAGTTTCGCAACTCACGCCACCCGGAACACCACAACGTAATGGTGTGTCTGAACGTCGTAATCGTACTTTACTGGATATGGTGCGATCTATGATGTCTCTTACCGATTTACCGCTATCTTTTTGGGGTTATGCTCTAGAGACGGCCGCATTCACGTTAAATAGGGCACCATCAAAATCCGTTGAGACGACGCCTTATGAACTGTGGTTTGGCAAGAAACCAAAGTTGTCGTTTCTTAAAGTTTGGGGCTGCGATGCTTATGTGAAAAAGCTTCAACCTGATAAGCTCGAACCCAAATCGGAGAAATGTGTCTTCATAGGATACCCAAAGGAGACTATTGGGTATACCTTCTATCACAGATCCGAAGGCAAAATTTTTGTTGCTAAAATCGGAAACTTTCTAGAGAAGGAGTTTCTCTCGAAAGAAGTGAGTGAGAGGAAAGTAGAACTTGATGAGATAACAGTATCTACTCCCTTATTGAGAAGTAGTACGTCACAGAAATCTGTTCCTATGACACCTACATCAAATAGGGAGGAAGCTAATGATAATGATCATGAAACTTCAGATCAAGTTTCTACTGAACTTCGTAGATCAACCAGAGTAAGATCCGCACCAGAGTGGTACGGTAATCCTATTTTGGAAGTCATGTTACTAGACCATGATGAACCTACGAACTATGAAGAAGCGATGGTGAGCCCAGATTCCGCAAAGTGGCTTGAGGCCATGAAATCTGAGATGGGATCCATGTATGATAACAAATTATGGACTTTGGTTGACTTGCCCGATGATCGGCAAGCAATTGAGAATAAATGGATCTTTAAGAAGAAGACTGACGCTGATGGTAATGTTACTGTCTACAAAGCTCGACTTGTCGCAAAAGGTTTTCGACAAGTTCAAGGGATTGACTACGATGAGACTTTCTCACCCGTAGCGATGCTTAAGTCTGTCCGAATCATGTTAGCAGTTGCCGCATTTTATGATTATGAAATTTGGCAAATGGATGTCAAAACTGCATTCCTGAATGGATTTCTGGAAGAAGAGTTGTATATGATGCAACCAGAAGGTTTTGTCGATCCAAAAGGAGCTAACAAAGTGTGCAAGCTCCAGCGATCCATTTATGGACTGGTGCAAGCCTCTCGGAGTTGGAATAAACGCTTTGATAGTGTGATCAAAGCATTTGGTTTTATACAGACTTTCGGAGAAGCCTGTATTTACAAGAAAGTGAGTGGGAGCTCTGTAGCATTTCTGATATTATATGTGGATGACATATTGCTGATCGGAAATAATATAGAATTTCTGGATAGCATAAAGGGATACTTGAATAAGAGTTTTTCAATGAAAGACCTCGGTGAAGCTGCTTACATATTAGGCATTAAGATCTATAGAGATAGATCAAGACGCTTAATAGGACTTTCACAAAGCACATACCTTGACAAAGTTTTGAAAAAGTTCAGAATGGATCAGGCAAAGAAAGGATTCTTGCCTATGGCACAAGGTGTGAAGTTGAGTAAGACTCAATGCCCGACCACCGCAGAAGATAGAGAGAAAATGAAAAATGTTCCCTATGCTTCAGCCATAGGCTCTATCATGTATGCAATGCTGTGTACCAGACCAGATGTGTGCCTTGCTGTAAGTTTGGCAGGAAGGTACCAAAGTAATCCAGGAGTGGATCACTGGACAGCGGTCAAGAACATCCTTAAGTACTTAAGAAGGACTAAGGATATGTTTCTCATTTATGGAGGTGACAAAGAGCTCGTCGTAAACGGTTATGTCGATGCAAGCTTTGACACTGATCCGGACGATTCTAAATCGCAAACCGGATACGTATTTACATTAAACGGTGGAGCTGTCAGTTGGTGCAGTTCTAAACAAAGCGTCGTGGCGGGATCTACATGTGGAGCTGAGTACATAGCCGCTTCGGAAGCAGCCAATGAAGGAGTCTGGATGAAGGAGTTCATATCCGATCTAGGTGTTGTACCTAGCGTATCGGGTCCAATGAAAATCTTTTGTGACAATACTGGTGCAATTGCCTTGGCAAAGGAATCCAGATTTCACAAAAGAACCAAACACATCAAAAGACGCTTCAACTCCATCCGGGATTTGGTCCAGGTGGGAGACATAGAGATATGCAAGATACATACGGATCTGAATGTTGCAGACCCGTTGACTAAGCCTCTTCCACGAGCAAAACATGATCAGCACCAAAACTCCATGGGTGTTAGAATCATTACTTTGTAATCTAGATTATTGACTCTAGTGCAAGTGGGAGACTGAAGGAAATATGCCCTAGAGGCAATAATAAAGTTATTATTTATTTCCTTATATCATGATAAATGTTTATTATTCATGCTAGAATTGTATTAACTGGAAACATAATACATGTGTGAATACATAGACAAACAGAGTGTCACTAGTATGCCTCTACTTGACTAGCTCATTGATCAAAGATGGTTATGTTTCCTAGCCATGAACAAAGAGTTGTTATTTGATTAACGAGATCACATCATTAGTTGAATGATCTGATTGACATGACCCATTACATTAGCATAGCACCCGATCGTTTAGTATGTTGCTATTGCTTTTATCCATGACTTATACATGTTCCTTCAACTATGAGAATATGCAACTCCCATTTACCGTAGGGACACTTTGTGTGCTACCAAACATCACAACGTAACTGGGTGATTATAAAGGTGCTCTACATGTGTCTCCGAAGGTACATGTTGAGTTGGCATATTTCGAGATTAGGATTTGTCACTCCGATTGTCGGAGAGGTATCTCAGGGCCTTCTCGGTAATGCACATCACATAAAGCCTTGCAAGCATTGCAACCAATGAGTTAGTTGCGAGATGATGTATTACAGAACGAGAAAAGAGACTTGCCGGTAACGAGATTGAACTAGGTATTGGATACCGACGATCGAATCTCGGGCAAGTAACATACCGATGACAAAGGGAACAACGTATGTTGTTATGCGGTCTGACCGATAAAGATCTTCGTAGAATATGTGGGAGCCAATATGGGCATCCAGGTCCCGCTATTGGTTATTGACCGGAAACGTGTCTCGTTCATGTCTACATTGTTCTCGAACCGTAGGGTCCGCACGCTTAACATTACGATGACAGTTATTATGAGTTTATGCATTTTGATGTACCGAAGGAGTTCGGAGTCCCGGATGTGATCACGGACGTGACGAGGAGTCTCGAAATGGTCGAGACATAAAGAATTATATATTGGAAGCCTATGTTTGGACATCGGATGCATTCCAGGTGAAATCAGGATTTTACCGGAATACCGGGAGGGTTACCGGAACCCCCCGGGAGCATAATGGGCCAACATGGGCCTTGGAGAAGAGGTGAGAGGGCTGCCCTCATGGGCTGTGCGCCTCCCCCCTTCCCTAGTCCTATTAGGACTAGGAGAAGTGAGGCGCCCCCTCTCTCTCTCTCTCCCCCTTGAAGAATCCTAGTCCAACTAGGATTGGGGGGGGAATCCTACTCCCAGAGGGAGTAGGACTCCTCCTGCGCCTCCCTCCTTTGGCCGGCCAGCCTCCCCCCTTCATCCTTTATATACGGGGGCAGGGGACACCCCAAAGACACACAAGTTGATCTACGGATCGTTCCTTAGCCGTGTGCGGTGCCCCCTTCCACCAAATTCCACCTCGATCATATCGTTGCAGTGCTTAGGCGAAGCCCTGCGCCGGTAACACATCAAGATCGTCACCACGCCGTCGTGCTGACGCAACTCTTCCTCGACGCTTCGCTGGATCGGAGCCCAGGGATCGTCATCGAGCTGAACGTGTGCCAAGAACTCGGAGGTGCCGGAGTAACGGTGCTGTGATCGGTCGGATCGCGAGGAGAACGTACGACTACTTCCTCTACGTACGACTACTTCCTCTACGTCGTGTCAACGCTTCTGCTTCGGTCTACGAGGGTACGTAGACAAACACTCTCCCCCCTCGTTGCTATGCATCACCATGATCTTGCGTGTGCGTAGGAAAATTTTGAAATTACTACGTTCCCCAACATTAGGAGCAGCAGGCCGACCGGACTTGAAGGAGAGGCGGCGGAATCCGAGGTGGAAGAAGGGCTCGGTGGCGGGTTCGCGGTGCTCCTCGGCTCGGCTCCGGTCCGATGGTGGGGGCCGTGGGGGCGCGGGGGCGCCGGCAGCGGTGGCGGCGGCTAGGAACCCTAGCTGTCGCGCTCGGGAGGGCGGTTGACGCAGGCGGGGCCGCGGGGGGAGGGGGACGGTGAGGGCGCGGGCGCGGGCGGAGGGGGGACGGTGAGGGAGGTGGTCGGGTGCGGCGGGGGAAGCGAGCATGGCCGGGGACGGCGAGCACGGGGAAGTGGGACGGCGGTGGTACGTGGTCAGGCGCGGGAGATCTGGCGAGGGAGAGGGAAGGGGGGATCGGGCGAAAGGATATCTGATACTATAGGAATGGCGCACCACCCTCTGGTGCGCCATTAGTAACGTTTTTTTTTTCTAAAAGCAATGGCGCACCTTCCTCTCGTGCGCCATTAGTAACATTTTTTTTTCTGACAGCAATGGCGCACCTTCCTCTGGTGCGCCATTAGTAACATTTTTTTTCATTATTTCTTGTTGCATCTAATAATTTGTTTTTTATCAAATTTGTTATTTTCATGAGTACTAGAACAGAAGATATCGTCACATATCATGAAATTTTTTTTTTGAAAAGTGCCGGTGGAGCGGGCCTGGGGAAGGTGCCGGGGTGTCGGCGGCGGCGGTGGAGCGGGCCGGGGAGGGTGCGGTGGGACGTCGGCGGCGGTGGAGCGGGGGAGGGTGCGGGGGGTCGTTGGCGGCGGTGGAGCAAGGGGAGGGTGCGGGGGTGCTCGAGAATTCATGATATCAAAAAGTGCCCATGAAATTCAAAAAGTGCCCATGAAATTTAAAAAGTGCCCATGAATATCAAAAAATATTCATGATATCAAAAAGTGCCCGAGAAATGAAGACTACGATTTAAATACAATCGATCTTAGCTAGCTATCCGTTCACAATCTTCTTGCCCTTCTTTTTCGCAAATGGAGTTCTTCTATGGAACGGACATCCTTTAGGTAGGGTGGTCCTGCTTCTTCTTGTGGTGTGTGCTGCTACTTCATCGTCGTCGTCATGTTCAATCTTCGGGTCGCCGTACTTGTCGAAGTCTTGCTCATTGGCTACTTCATCCATTTCGATGATCTTCTTTTTGCCTCTCCTCACGACAACACGACTGGGCTTTGACGGGTCGGTAATGAAGAAGCATTGGTCCACTTGCTTCTTTCCCGACAGTGGGCAGTCTTTCCAATTTTTCAACAGCTTGTCTATTTCCTCACCACTCCTCGTACACGGGCGTTTTCGGGGTTCGGTTTCACCATCGAACAGATCTTTGTGTTTCCTCCACGGGTCATCGTCGCGAAGCCACCTTCGATGTCCCATGAACACGGTCTTCGGAGACCCGGGATCTCTATCTAGCTGGCGATACGTTGTGTCATCCATGCACCTTACGCATCCAGAAAATCCGTGGACTACCTGCCCCGCGAGATATCCGTAACTGAGATAGTCGTGCACCGTCGTGAGCAGTGCAGCTCTCATAGGGAAATATTCTTTCTCTGCGGCGTCCCTCGTATTGGCTGGCATTTTCCACAGTGTGTCTAGCTCCTCCTTCAGCAGCCCCAGATACAGATTGATGTCCTTCCCTGGTTGTTTCGGCCCTTCAATTAGCATACTCATGTGAATGTACTTCCTCTTCATGCACAACCAGGGGGGAAGGTTGTATATCCACACAAACATAGGCCAGGTGCTATGTGTGCTTCTCTGGTTGCCAAACGGATTGACTCCATCGGTGTTCGCGCCCAGCACGATGTTCCTTGGATCCTTCCCAAATTCTGGGTATTCGAAGTTCAACACTTGCCACTGGCTCGCATCCTTAGGGTGACTCAGCATCTTGTCTTTTTTATTTATCTCCGGATCATTTCCGTCATCTTCCCGCTTCTTCTCCTCCCTATCCGCGTGCCAACGCAGGAGCTTTGCTACCTTAGAGTCCACGAAATACCGCTGCAGACGAGGAGTGATCGGAAAGTACCACACCGATTTTCGAGGAGCTTTCTTCCTCTTCTTGTATCGAGTGACGCCGCACACCGGACATATGGTAGACTCCGCGTGCTCGTCCAGATAAATGATACAATTGTTCATGCACACATGGTATTTCACGTGTGGTAAATCCAAAGGACACACGATTTTCTTCGCCTCCTCGAAACTGGTCGGGCACTTGTTCCCCTTGGGAAGACGTTCGTGCCAGAATGACATGTTCTCCTCGAAGCATGCGTCGGTCATTTTGGGTTTTACCTTCATCTCCAGAGCCATGAGCGTTACTTTCAGTCGGGTATCCTTGGGCCTGCATCCTTCATACAATGGAGTAACCGCGTCTATCTCCAGTTGATCCAGCTTGGCTTTCTCTCAGGCGACAGCTCTTGCGTTATCCGTCTGCTTGAGAAGCAGCTCTTGAATATGAGGGTCCTCCACCCAGCCTCCATTGTCGTCTGCTCCGGCATCTTCATCTTCATGATCATGCCCTTCGTCTTGATCTTCCTCATCATCATGTACGACATGTTCTACATGATGACTGTGTACAGCATCACCGTCGTGATCATGTCCTGGAGGTTCTTCGTCTTCCCGCCCGCCCTCGCCGCGGTGGTACTTGTCTTGTTGCCCTTCCTCATTTCTTGCTCGGCGCCGGCCATGGACGACTTCATAGTCATCTTCATCACCTTGCCACCGATAGCCATCCATGAAACCACGCAAGAGCAGGTGGTCACGCACCTGCCCAGAATCTGGGTCCGCAATAAGGCTCTTCAGCTTGCATCTTCGACACGGACATCTTATCTCCGTCTTGTTCTTTTGAAGCCTCTCGGCCTTCGCAGAGCTCGAAAACCTATTCACGATGCCTTCAGTCATCGTGCGGACCATGGTCGCCTGCGGGGTAGAGCAAAACGATATTTTAGAACCAAGAAAAAATTTGGCATGACCTTCCCTAAAAATAGGACAAAAAAGAATGCATAGTGCCAAAATTCTCGCCGAAACGGAAATGAATCAAAACATTTCGGCAAAATATTGGCAACTATCGCAATTCAAATACCAGTACCTTCAAACACAAACATATATGCAACACCACAAACACATGCAACACCACAAACATACATAGATCTAGCTATAGGACACAAAAAGTGCATGTGCACGTTGTTGGAGCGAGCTAGGGGGAAAAAGTAGATCTACATCATGAAGATAGCTTTCCCTTACTTACCTATCAAAAAAAAGGTAATTTCACCACTTAATTTTGATGAATCTATGGTGGAAATGAGGTGAGGAGGAGGAGATGGCCGAAAGCTTGGAGAAGGAGGTGGATGGAATGAAGTGGGGAAAGTGAGTCGGTAGGTGTGGGGATGTCCAAAATATCTTGTTGGGGTCCCAGGTTACTAATGGCGCACCACCAGCAAATGCGCCATTAGTAACCCTGGTTACTAATGGCGCACCTGCAGGCGGTGCGCCATTAGTGGTTTTGCAAAAAAGTAAATGGCGCACTGTGGGAGGATGTGCTATTAGTAGTTTTGCAAAAAAATAAATAAAAAAAAAGTTTGCAGTAATGGCGCACTCTCTGCCTGGTGCGCCATTAGTAGTTGTAACTAGTAATGGTGCATTATGGACCAGATGCGCCATTAGTATGTATGGAAAAATGGAAAAAAAATCATACTAGTGGCGCACCCTGTTTCCGGTGCGCCATTAGTGTCTTCCACACTAATGGCGTACCACAAGCAGGTGTGCCATTAGTATATAGTAGTGGCGCACTACTTTAATGGTGCGCCATTAGTACCAATCCTATCTATAGCCCTTTTCCTAGTAGTGTGAGGCGCTTCACCCCTAGAGCTGCTGTGGCCTTCAACCCCGCTATCAGACCCTCATATTCCGCTATGTTGTTGGAGACCTTCTCACCTTGCTGGAAACTGAGTTGTACGGCGTAGTAGAGTTTGTCCTCAGTGGGCGATATCAGCACCGCACCAGCCCCAGCGCCGTGCCTGGAGAACGCCCCATCGAAGTACATGACCCAGCCTTCCGGCGCCTCACTCCCTGGGGAGAGGGATCGATCCTCGTTGTCCTTGAGGACTGGCGCCTCCGTCCATTCCGCCATGAAATCCGCTAATGCTGCTCCTTTGATAACCCTGGTCGTGCTGAACTCGAGTTGAAACGCCTGCGGTTCTATGTTCCACTCGGCGACCCTTCCGGCTGAGTTGGGGCTCCTGAGCACTCTCTCCAAGGGGTATGACGAGACGACCTTGATGGGGTGACCCTGGAAGTAGTGACGCAGCTTGCGCGAGGCGACCAGTAGTGCGAGGAGGAGTTTCTGAGGCATAGGGTACCGTGCCCTCGCGTCCCGTAACACCGTGCTGACAAAGTAGACTGGATGCTCAACCAAGCTGAGAGCATCAGTGTTCGTGGCACCCTCCGGAGGCAAGGGCGCCTCGCGAGGTGACATTACTTCGGGAGGTGGACCGTCCACGCGAGTGGCCTCTCCTGCTTCTGGTGCACTCTTCGGCGGCTAATCTTCCTTAGCCACGGTTACGTCTCCTGTGAGCCTTCCTTGTTCTTGCTTCGCCTTGTCCCGAGCTGCTAATGTGACTCTGATTTGGCGCTCTTCCCTAACCGCCACCAGGGCTGCGCTGGTAGAGTAGGGTGTGGCAGCGAGGTAGAGCAGCAGGGGCTCTTGAGGGCGCGGAGCCACCATGACTGGGGGACTGGTTAGGTACCTCTTGAGATCTTGAAACGCCTTATCTGCCTCTTCAGTCCATTCAAAAGGACCCTTCTTCTTCATTAGCTGGAAGAAAGGCAGTGCTCGTTCCCCCAGTTTGGAGATGAAGCGCCCTAGCGCGGTCACGCGTCCGGTGAGCTTCTGCATTTCTCTAAGGGTTTTCGGCGGGCTCATGTCCTTGACCGCCTTGACGTTCTCTGGGTTAGCCTCGATGCCTCAATGGGACACGAGAAAGCCTAAGAGCTTGCCTGAAGGGACCCCGAACACACACTTCTCTGGGTTGAGCCGCAGGTTCACTGCGTCGAGGCTCGCGAAGGTCTCCTCCAGGTCTTGTATCAGGGTCTTGGCCTACCGAGATTTCACCACAATGTCGTCAACGTAAGCTTCATTATTCTTCCCGAGCTGCGGGCCCAAGGTGATGTGCATGAGCCGCTGAAAGGTCGCCCCTGCATTACGCAGCCCAAATGGCATGCATGTATAGCAGTAAACCCCACATGGAGTTAAGAAGGCGGTCTTCTCGACGTCTTCTACCGCCATCTTGATCTGGTGATACCCAGAGAAGGCGTCCAGGAAGCAGAGCAGGTCGCACTCCGCGGTGGAATCGACGATCTGGTCGATGCAGGGGAGCGGGAATGGATATTGCGGGCATGCCTTGTTGAGGTTGGTGAAGTCGACACACATGTGCTCCTTTCCTCCCTTCTTGGGCACAACGACAGGTTTGGCCAACCAATCCGGGTATCGGACCTCGCGAATGACCCCAGCGGCCTCTAACTTGCGGGTTTCTTGGACGATGAAGGCCTGCTTCTCTGCGGACTGCCGCCTGGCTTTCTGCTTCACGGGGCGCACATTTGGGCACATGTTGAGGTGATGATCGATGACGCTCCGGGGGATCCCTGCCAACTGATCAGGCTCCCAAGCAAATACCTTCTTATTTGCGCGCAGGAACCTGATCAGGGCCTCCTCCTGCTCAGGCTCGAGGTTGGCGCCTATGCTGAAAGTGGCACTCGAGGACGCGTCCTCGTCGACGGGTATCTGCTTGGTTTCTGCCTTGTCCTGGGTGAACAACTGCTTCTTCTTGGCCGGCGCAACCCCCTTGGGCTCGGGGGTCCCTGCGTCGGTGGGCTGTGCCGATGCCGCCGTCTTGAAGGCGAGCTTGAGTGCCCGCAGGGCGTCCCCGGTGTCCCCGTGCACGGTGAGGACACCGCTTCTTCCGGGCATCTTCATGAGGTTATACGCGGGGTGCGTGGCGGCCATGAACTGGGCCAGCGCTGGGTAACAAAGGATGGCGTTGTAAGGGAGGCCGATGGGGGCGATGTCGAAGTCGACCATCTCCGTGCGGAAGTTGTCGTAGGTGTCGAAGGTTACCGGGAGCCGGATCTGTCCCAAGGAGCTGGATGACCCGCCCCCAACGCCCGAGAAAGACCGACTGGGTTACAGCCGTTCCAAGGGTATGCAGAGGAGATTGAAGGTCTCAACCGAGAGCAAGCTGAGGCCCGCGCCGCCGTCGACGAGGGTTCTGGTGACGGCTACCTGGCAGATGGTGGGGGTGCACAACATGGGGAGGGCGCCCGAGCCGACCAAGTTGGCGGGGTGGTCCTCCGAGCTGAAGGTCAGACTGACCTCGCGCGCCACCTGGTCCAAGGGAGCCCCCTGCCGTGCGGAAACGGCGCTGACCCGGTGGATAAATGGCTTGACGTGGTGACTTGTGGGCGGCACCTGCGAGCCGCCCAGGAGGGCCGCGACGACCGGGGGTGTTGATGTAGCGATGCGGTCACCTCGTCGCACAGGCGGATGCTGGGGTGGCGCTTGCTGCTCGTTCCCTGCCGGGTCGGTGGCGGCGTTGACGGCGGGCGATGGGGAACGACGAGGATGCCCATCGATGGGGGCCGTCTCGGCGACGCGGGAAGCGATGATGGCCCGGCGCTCGGCGCGGGCCCGACGAGCGTCAGACATGGACGCGACGGTCGGCGGAGAGTGGAGCGGTGGAAGACAAATTCCAGCGCACCCCTACCTGGCGCGCCAAATGTCGGATTTCGGGTTCCAGCAGACCCTTAAGGTTCGAACTCTGAGGTGCGTGCGGAGATTATGCCCTCTACCTCTCCGTCTCGCAAAGATCTAACTACTGAAAGAACAACACAAGAGACACAGGGTTTATACTAGTTCGGGCCACCATTGTGGTGTAATACCCTACTCTAGTTTGTGGTGGGTGGATTGCCTCTTGGGCTGATGATGATGAACAATACAAGGAACAACAGCCTCGCGAGGGTCTATTCTTGGCTAAGGGGATGAACTGCTGGGAGGAGTTCAGCCGCTCTTCTCTCTCACTCTCTGCTGCCTGAGTCTCCCTACTGGCTTCCCCCTGATGCGATTGCTAGATCGCTCGATCCCCCTACCCTGGGGGTGACTAGTCCTATTTATAGGCAAAGGCCCTGGGCCTCTTCCCAAATATTGAGCGGGAAGGGCGCCAACAATTGGCCAATTCGAAGGGGAACATCTGGTACACTTATCCTGACTAAAGTTGGTCCTCGCCTGCCAAAGGCCCCGTGGTGACGCCGTTCTGGGCTCCACGATGACCTCCTTCCCACCGTTGGACTAGTCTTGGTCTCGTTGCACCGAAATGGGTGCCTTTGCTTGATCCTCTCGCCTGCGCTTGCCCCCTTTGCACCAAAGAGGAAAGGGAGACACTGCGGGGACTGGTGCCCGCCTGGCACCCTTGGTCGTCATGGCTTGCGTCATGAACACCTCGCGAGGTACCCCGCCTTGATCTCTCCGCCTCCTCATGAGCCATCCTGATGATGCCGTGCCTGAGGAAGCGTTGTGTCGTCCGCCCCGCGAGGCTTGGCCCCTCGCGAGGGTCTTGGATCTTATGTTGATGAAGATGGGCCGTGTTGGGCCCCCTTTTGAGCCACGCCGCAGGCCGCGGGCAGGCAAGTCTGGGGACCCCCGTTCCCAGAATGCCGACATCGGGTCCCGGCCCTCGAGCTGGTCTCAGCCGTTGCTGGTATGCCAGGTCGTGATGCCATGGACAAGGCCAGAGGGTGAGGGCTGGAGAGCCAGTAAGAGCCCTGAGTCGCGATGCTGAGGCACCCCCCTTTAACGTGCAAGTGATTGACATGGAGAAGAAGAGGTGCCGTGGACCGGCATCAAATAATCAAGCATGGTGGGTTGAATGCATAGCCGGAAATAAACGCGAAAGGGATACATGCCGCTGGGTCTGTCCCGAGCGACTTGGGGATGATGCAGCCCGAGGGGAGCCCCCAACAAAGTAAGCTAACGACACGAAATAAAAGGGATACATGCCGCTGGGACGGACCCACGCGGCCTGGGAATAATGCAGCCCTGGGGGGCGCTCCCAACTGGAAATGAAACTTGAAAGATGTCACCTGATGATGTTGAGGACGAAGCAGTGTTGGTGCAGCAGACTCGGTGGGCTGCGGAAGCCGATCCTCACGAGCCCCCAGGCCCTGGGGCATCGGGAGGCTCCGGAGGCGCTGGTGGCTCCTCGCGGACCATCTCCATCTCCACCAGGGCTGCGGAACGCCTGGCCTCTTGAGCTTCCATGATGCCCCTCATGAGGCTCTGGTACGTGGAAGCCGTATTCGGCAAGCCGTAAGGCATGCGAACGTAGCTGTGGGGTGGACCTTCGCAGCGCCCCACTCGCGAGGGCCAGAGGCGCCCCAGAGTGGCGACTCGATTGAGCCCTGGTATGTCGATGCAGACACGCAGCCCACCATCCTTGCCTGGATGGGGAGCCGCAGCTGGTAGGCGGCGGCCGCCTCTCATGACTCTTGACTCTTGTAGCTCTTGAATGACCTTGCTGACGAACTCCTGAGGCTCTGGCTCCCCTTGCCTTACTCCTTCTTGAGGGAAACGTGCTTCGAAACATGCCTCCACGTGGTGCCCAAGCGCCTCCCTCATGACCTTAGCCAGGTCGGTGGCCCTTCAGGGGAGAGCCCCCGAGCCCTACCTGAGGAGGGCGCCGGGCGCGCTTTCCTATGCGATGGAAGGAGGTTCCCCCTAGGCAGGCACGGGCCCTGAGGGGCCTGCCTCCTGAGGGACCGGGCCGGACGACGTCTTCTTCTTCTTGGGGGTGGTCTCGGGAAGCCTCCTGCTTCCGCGATCCGGGTCTTCTAGTGATGCGGCCTGAAAGGCTCGTTCCAGGGAACACACCGCGTCCTTCTCTTCACAGGGCACCGTGATGACTCCGCCACTCCCTGGCATCTTGAGGACGTTGTAGCCGTGGTGAGTCACGGCCATGAACTTGGCCAACGCCGGGTACCCAAGAATGGCGTTGTACGGCAGGCGAATGTGAGCGACGTCGAAGTCGATGAGCTCGGTGTGGTAGTTGTCGTGTGCTCCGAAGGTGACAGGGAGGCAGACCTGCCCGATCGGGATCGTGGAGCCGTCAGTGACTCCGGAGAAGGGCTTGGTTGGCTAAAGCTGGTTGTAGGGCACTTGGAGATTGTTGAATGTTTCCACGGACAGGACGTTGAGCCCTGCCCCGCCATCAATGAGGGTCCTGGTGACCACCACGTTGCTGATGATTGGGGAACAAAGCATCGGGAGGACTCCGGTTGTGGCTGCACACTTGAGCTGATCCGCTGAGCTGAACGTGATGGCGCACGATGACCACCTGAGAGGACGTGTGGCTTCGAGCTTGGGGAGGACTGCATTCACTTCGCGGGCGAACTGCTTGAAGATGCGCTGAGAGGCTGGGGCTTGAGCTCCGCCCAGGATGCAAGCGATTGCGCGTGGCTCCTGGAAGCCCCCAGCCCCCTCGTCCTAGTGGCGGTCCTCATTTCTCCTCAGCAGCGGCGGCAGCGGTGGGAGGCCTGCGTTGCCTTGCGGGCGATCCTCGCGAGGCTAGTCCCTCCAGTCTTCCTCGCGCGGCGGGTCTTGCCAGCAGTCCTCGCGAGGTCGATCACGCCACCCTTGGCGTGGGCCGCGGTCTTCCCAGCGTCCTGCGTTCCTTCCTCCTCCTCGACCATAGCCCCGGTCGGCACGATCGGGGCGACGGCCGATCCTTCCTTCACGCACGGCTTGGAGCTCTTGACATTCGCTGGTGTTGTGGGTGTGGAGGTCGTGGTACACACAGTACCGACTGCCCTTGGAGGATTCGGGCTGATCTCTGCCCCGCTTGGTGTCCGGTTCTGCCGCGAGCACGGCAGCCCCCTTGCGCTTCACATCCTTGGCCTTGGACTTCTTCTCTTCTGGGTCTGCGGCAGGCAGCTCGAGGAGGGAGATACGCCCTTCCTCAGCCCTGGCGCACTTGGTCGCCAAGTTGAACAGCTCCAAGGAAGTGCACAGGTCTTCATGCATCGCCAGCTTCTCCTTCATCTTGACGTCGCGCACGCCGTCGGAGAACGCTGAGATGATGGCCTCCTCGGACACCCTGGGAATTTTTAGGCGTGCGTTGTTGAAGCGCTGGATGTACTTTTGCAGGGTCTCTCCAGGCTGTTGCTTAATGCGGTGCATGTCGCTCACGGCGGGTGGCCGGTCGCGAGTACCTTGGAAGTTGGCGATGAAGCGGGTGCGCATCTCGTCCCAGGAGGAGATCGTGCCTGGGGCCAGGTTCAGGAGCCAGGTGCGGGCCCCGTCCTTGAGCGCCATATGAAACCAGTTCGCCATGACCTTCTCGTCTCCGTTGGCAGCTTTGATGCCCAGCTCATAGAGCTAGAGGAACTCCGCAGGGTCGGCCGTGCCGTCATAGCGAGGAGGCAAGTCTGGCTTGAACTTGCCGGGCCACGCGACACTGCACGGCTCGATGGTGAAGGCACGACAGCCCGCTGTTTCCACGGGGGGCCTTGGGTGATGGAGAGCTTGGTCTTGCAGGTCCCCCCGCGCTGCAACTGGGAGCAGCGCGGGGCCTTGATGTGCGGGGGCAGGAGCATGGCCGCGGCGTGCTGGAGCAGGGAGCGCCCAGGCGGCTTCTTGCGGGCGAGGGACTTCTTGGCAGCTCTGCTCTTGCCGCGCTGGCACCTGGCGGAGCGGGTTCCGCCCAGGGGCTACGCGCCATGCAGCCAGGGCGTCTTCTTGGTGAGGAGGCGGCTGGGGCGCCCCCGGAGCTTCGTCGCCCGCGCGGGGCGGGGTGCAGTGTAGCGGAATGGACGGTGCAGGAGAGCCCCCCGCGGCGTGGACGAGCTCGGCGACGCGGTCGAGCCACTCTTCGTAGACGTCATCGACAGGACGGTAGCGCAGGAGCTCGTTTGCTGCGATGAGCGCAGCTCGAGCCTCCATGGGTGCGCGGAGCGCGCGGGACGAAGAACCAGCTGGGGTGAGCGAGGGAGTAGCGGTGCGGCCGTCTTGCCGCACGGACAGATGCTGAGACGACGCTTGCTGCTCGTTCCCCGCCGGGCCGATGGCGGCATTGACGGCAGGTTACGGGGAACGGCGGGGACGCCCGCCGACGGGAGCCGTCTGGGCGATGCGGGAAGCGAGAGAGGCTTGGCGCTCGGCGCGGGCCCGACGAGCGTCAGACATGGACGCGATGGTCGGAGGAGAAACGGGGCGGTTGAAGACGAATTCCGGCGCACCCCTACCTGGCGCGCCAAATGTCGGATTTCGGGTTTCGGCAGACCCTTGAGGTTCGAACTCTGGGGTGCGCGCGGAGATTACGCCTTCTACCTACCCGCACTCCTCCGCCTCGCAAGGATCTAAACTATCAGAAGAAGAACACAAGAGACACAGGGTTTATACTGGTTCGGGCCACCGATGTGGTGTAATACCCTACTCCAGTGTGGTGGTGTGGTGGATTGCCTCCTCGCGAGCCAGCCTGATGAGGCCGCGCCTGAGGAAGCTCCGTGTCGTCCGCCCCGCGAGGCTTGGCCCCTCGCGATGGTCTTGGGTCTGTGTTGATGAAGATGGGCCGTGCTGGGCCCCCATGAGCCACGCCGCAGGCCGCAGGCCGCAGGGAGGCAAGTCTGGGGACCCCCGTTCCCAGAACGCCGACAGAACTATGTCTCGGGCTGACCAATTCCACTAGTTTAGACTCTAATATTGCTTCAGTGTCACCAAGTTTATCAAATCGGTAGCTCCGAAATGCTTTCTGTAGAAAACTAAAACTAAGTTTTTGACTCAATTGTTTTACAAAATCTCTACACTTTGTGATGCTCATCCACTCTATCTCAGCTATATCTATTCACAGGGTCAGCTTTCAAGGTCAGCTTGCAGTTTCAGCCATGTCAGATCAAAGTGACAGCCAGAAAAAGTCTAAGGAATAGGTTAACCTGAGTGAGGGCACTATTCCCTTTGGCAGCTATGATGAGGGTAGCAGAAGCACCCCAAGCAACTTGCCCAAAGCTGTAACAAGGACAAGGAGGAAGAGAAATTCAGATTCTAAAGATTAGGACTATGTTTGAGGAGGAAGTCGCCTCCAAGAAAGTGCTTAAAAAGGAGTATGTTGCTACTGCTGCAACCAAGTGTGGGTTGCACAAGAAAGCTCCTGCCAAGAGAGTGCCAATGTCCAAAGCTAGAGCATCAACTCAGGAGAAATCTCAGCCAGCAAAGGAGGCTGATGAAGGAAAGAAGACGAAGGAAAGGGTCAAGAATACCATGGCTAGAGTAATTGGAAAGCCATCTATGATGATCAAATCAGATGAGGAAGAGGATGAAGAGGATGCTGCACGAGCACCCAAGACTCAGAAGTTAATGGGGGATGCCATCAAGTCAGGGGTTGATTCATCAAAGCCCAAAACTGCCCCCAAAGCTGCTGCTCAAGCCTCTAAGCCAACAGCACCAAAGAGATCAACTTGGTTATCTCATTCAGGCTACTTTGAGGATTGAGAAAGGTTTGGCCACCCTGACTCAAAATCAAGAGAGTCTTGAAAGTATTATCGGGACAAAAATACATGATCTAGATGTGAAGGTCACAGAAATACAGTCAACTGTGGAGAAGATTCAAGAAGAGCTTGAAGATAGGGATGAGGAACCTACAACAGATGCTTTTCAGCAAGTCCCAAGGGGACCAAGGTCCACAGCTGTGCCAGTTGCTACTGCTCCCAGATCTACAGTGTCAGCGCCTGCAGCTACCACCTTAGTTGCTCCTCTAGTTGCAACTCCACTAGCTCTTTAGACCTCTTCAGATGCATTCATTGCAGGACTCCTCTCCATGCCACCATCGCACTCCGGAGCTCCCGGAGATCAAGCTTAGAGAGCCGCATAGCACTTTGTATTTTCAAGCTTTTTGGTAACTTGTTGCCAAAGGGGAAGAAAGTGTATAGATCATAGGCTTCGAGAGAGTGTGTTTTGCTTATTTTTGCCTCTCTTGCTACTTATTTGCTTGCTTGTTTGGGTGATACTTTATGTAACACCCTCGATGCGGCTATATCTCCTACGTGTCGAAGCACGACTTAGAGGCATAACCGCATTGAAAGCAATGTCGCAAGTGAGGTAATCTTCACACAACCCATGTAATACATAAGGGAAAGAGATACATAGTTGGCTTACAGTCGCCACTTCACACAATACATAAATAAACATTCATCATCCAGATTACACTCAAGGTCCAACTACGGAACCAAAATGAAAGAAGACTACCCCAAATGCTACACAGATCCCCGATCGTCCCAACTGGGCTCCACTACTGATCATCAGGAAAAGACACATAGTAACGACCATGTTCCTCATCGAACTCCCACGTGAGCTCGGATGCGTCATCTGCACTGGCATCGTCGGCACCTGCAACTGTTTTGGTAGAACCTGTGAGTCACGGGGACCCAGCAATCTCACACCCGCGAGATCAAGACTATTTAAGCTTAAAGGTAGGATAGGGTTGTGAGGTGGAGCTGCAGCAAGCGACTAGCATATATGGTGGCTAACAACGCAAAAGAGAGGGAGAAGAGAAGCAAAGCACGGTCGTGAAGCTAGAAGTGATCAAGATGTGATCCTAGAACAACCTACGTCAAACATAACTCCAACACCGTGTTCACTTCCCGGACCCCGCCGAGAAGAGACCATCATGGTTACACACGCGGGTGATGTGTTTTAGTTAAGGTCAACTTCGGGTTTTCTACAACCGGACATCAACAAATTCCCATCTGCCTCATAACCGCAGGCACGGCTTTCGAAAGATAATACCCTGCAGGGGTGTCCCAACTTAGCCCATTATAAGCTCACGGTCAACGAGGGATATTCCTTCTACCGGGAAGACCCGATCAGTCTCGGAATCCCGGACTACAAGACATTTCGACAGTAATAAAACAAGACCAGCAAAGCCGCCCGATTGTGCCGACAAATCCCGATAGGAGCTGCACATATCTCGTTCTCAGGGCACATCCGGATGAGCAAGACGTCGGGTTGGCATAGACCCTGGTTGCCCAAGGGGCGCCGGACATCGCTCGGTTTGGACCAGAAATCGAAGGAGAACTGGCCCGGGGGTTAAAATAAAGATGACCCTCGGGCTCGCGAAAACCCGGGGGAAAAAGGCTTAGGTGGCAAATGGTAAAACCAATGTTGGGCCTTGCTGGAGGAGTCTTATTCAAAGCAAACTGTCAAGGGGGTCCCATAAATCACCCAACCGTGTAAGGAACGCAAAATCAAGGAACATAACACCGGTATGACGGAAACTAGGGTGGCAAGAGTGGAACAAAACACCAGGCATACGGTCGAGCCTTCCACCCTTTACCAAGTATATAGATGCATTAATTAAAATAAAAAATATTGTGATATCCCAAAATAATCATGTTCCGACATGGAACAAACTTCATCTTCACCTGCAACTAGCAACGCTATAAGAGGGGCTGAGCAAAGCGGTAACATAGCCAATCAACGGTTTGCTAGGAAAGGATGGTTAGAGGTTTGACATGGCAATAAGGGTGGCATGATATAGCAAGTGGTAGGTATCGCAGCATAGGCATAGCAAAAGAGCGAGCATCTCGCAAGCAAAGATAGAAGTGATTTCGAGGGTATGGTCATCTTGCCTGCAAGGTTCTCAGAGTTGTCGAAAGCTTGGTCCTCGTAAGTGTTCTCAACAGGTTCCTCGTTCACGTACTCGTCTCCCGGATCTACCCAAGGCAAGAACACAAGCAAAGGGGACAAACATCAATCACGATGCAATGCGCAAGCAACATGATGCAAAACATGGCATGATATGCGAGATGTAGTATGCAATGCATATGCGTGCTCCGGAAGGGAAAAGATGAACAAGGCATAATATTGGCAAACCAAGTATGCCACTGGAAAGGTGAGGTGATTTCGGTTGAAATCGATATAAAGATCACCGGAATCGGATGCACGGTTTGCAAATGACAAACAAAACAAGAATGACAAGTTTCTGCGATTAACAGCATGATGCTACTTAGCAAGCAACAAGTAATTAAGCTACTGCACCCAAACATATCATAAAAGCATATGGCAGTGATCTACTCAAGATGCTTGACAAAAGATGAACACCGAGCTACGGCTAAATCACACCGCAACAGGTTCAAACAAGCATGGCAAAAGTGCAAAAGATAACAGGTTCACAGACTATAGCAAAACAAGGCATGGCATGAGTCTCCTCAAAACATAGAACAAACGTCCCTTACTGACCATGAGCCAAAAAGGACCAGAAACTATAATAGCACCCATGTCAAATAAGCAAGTTTCGTTACAGTTTTCAGACTTAGCAGAAAACTGGACATGTCAAAAACAGATAGCAAGTAGGCATGTTTACGAGCTCGATGCACTCACTACAGAGCATTGCATGATAAACTAAGCATACATTCATCAAGAAGACATGGCATAGAAGCTAGTCATGGCAAGAACAACATCATAGCATGCAAAGATCAACTACAACGAGCTTGGCAAAATCGAATAACATGTAAACAATCTGCCAGTAACATTTTATAGCAAACGTAGAGCTCGATTGACTCAAGCTATAACACCCTTACTGATCATGCTCAAAAGAGGCATAGATCTCTCTGAAACAACATGAACACATGGCATAAAAATATCAGCAGGGAATGACTTCGTGAAATTACAGTCTCTGAAATCAGCAACATTATGATCCCTAGTTTGCATGCTTGTGCTAGTCACCACAGAGATCACAAAAATACATGGCATACACCCTTGTAAAGATGGCATGTCATATTTCAAAACACATGTAGGACTCAACTTCATAGGATGCACACATCAATCATGGCAAAAATGACAAAAGTGCATCTACTGCAACAGATCTGAAACTAACATCACATAGCCCTCTTCTAACAGCATTTCGGGCATCAAGATGAGCTCAAATGAAAATGATGCAATGAGATGAAATGATGTACTCATCGAGAAGAACAATTCGACATATTACACGCATGAAAAGGAGCAGTGTGCAGCAAGTTATGATGCGATGAACAGAGGCATAAAATGTCAATAATTTCGGGACTCGGTGGAAATCAGGGTCGACCTGCGAGATCCGGATCTGGATCTGGATCGGGGACGCGCGGGGAACGAGGTTCGCCGGAGTAGGGCGGCACCGGCGACGAGGGAGGAGGCCGGAGACGCGGGAGGCGCGGCGCAGAGCCGCGGGACGGCGCGCGGGAGGCGGGCTCCGGCGGGCAGAGCCGCGGGACGGCGCGCGGGAGGCGGGCGCCGGCGGGCAGAGGCGGCGAGCAGGCGGCGGAGGTGCCGCGCACCGGCGCTAGTCTTCTCGGCGGGGTCGGGCGCGGGGGCGCGCGCGGGCCCGGGCGGGCTTGGCGCGGGCCTGGCGGGCTTCGATGGGTGGCGGCGATGTGGGGCTCGGCCCAGGCGACGTGTCACGCTGCGGTTGGTCGAGCTGCAGCGGCGGACATGTCCGAAGGCGGCACGGACACGTCCGGCGGCGGGAGGAGGAAGAAGCTAGGGTTTCGTCCGCAAAAATGGACGGGGAGGGCACATATTTATAGCTAGGAGGAGGTAGGAGTGTCCAAATGAGGTGTGGTTTTCGGCCACGCGATCGTGATCGAACGGCGATGGACATGGGAGTGACTTAGATGGGTTATTGGGCTGTTTTGGAGGGGTTTTGGGCTGCAACCCAAAAGAGGCTTTCACGGTTACCCGGTTAACCGTTGGAGTATCAAACAACCTCCGAGTGACCCGAAACTTGACAGGCGGTCTACCAGTGCTATACCAAGGCCGCTTGACAAACCTCGGTCCATTCCGAGAAAGTTTAATACCCGCACACGGAAAAAGGTAAAAGGGGACACCGGAGGACGTAGGAGCGCCGGATTGCAAAACGGACAACGGGGAAAATGCTCGGATGCATAAGACGAACACGTATGCGAATGCGATGCACATGATGACATGACATGAAATGAAATGCATGACAAGGACAAAATGCAAAATGAAGGGAAACCCAACCACGGAGGGAATATCATATCACATTGCCGAAAATGGCAAGAGTTGGAGTTACAAATATGGCAAGTTACATCCGGGGTGTTACAACACTCCACCACTACGAGAGGATCTCGTCCCGAGATCTAGGACTGAAAGAACTCCGGATATTCGAAACAGAGGTGGTCCTCGCGCTCCCAGGTGGCTTCTCGGTCTGAATGGTGAGATCACTTCACTTTCAGGAATTTGATGGACTTGTTGCGAGTCTTGCGCTCAGTTTCTTCAAGAATAGAAACGGGATGCTCATGATAAGACAAATCTTCTTGAAGATCAATCTCTTCAAAGTTGATGGTGCGCTCAGGCGTCTTGAAACACTTGCGAAGCTGTGACACGTGGAACACATCGTGCACATTTGCAAAGTTGGGGGGAAGCTCAAGTTGATAGGCGAGATCGCCTCGTTTGCCGATGATCTTGAAAGGACCGACGTATCTAGGGGCAAGTTTCCCTTTGATACCGAAGCGACGAGTGCCTTTCATTGGAGAGACGCAGAGGTAGACATGGTCTACGATCTCGAATGCCAAATCACGGTGTTTGCTATCGTAATAGCTCTTCTGGCGCGATTGAGCGGCTTTGAGATTCTCACGAATGACTTTACACATATCTTCAGCCTCTGTGATCAAATCGTTGCCAAGAAGTTGGCGTTCGCCCGTCTCTGACCAATTGAGAGGAGTACGACACTTTCTGCCATAGAGAATCTCGAATGGGGCTTTGCCCGAGCTCGCTTGAAAGCTGTTGTTGTAAGAGAACTCAGCATATGGAAGACAATCCTCCCACTTCATGCCGAAAGAGATAACACAAGCCCTGAGCATATCTTCAAGAATTTGGTTGACACGCTCGACTTGTCCACTGGTTTGAGGATGGAAAGATGTGCTGAAGCGAATGTTTGTGCCCATGGCCTTCTGAAAAGAATCCCAAAACTTGGAGGTAAAGATGCTGCCATGGTCTGAAGAAATCAATTGTGGAATGCCGTGCAAGGAGACAATTCTGGATGTGTAGAGCTCTGCCAGCTGCACTGCTGTGATAGACTCTTTGATAGGAAGAAAATGAGCCACTTTAGTGAGCTTGTCGATGACGATGAAGATGGCATCATTTCCACGCTTGGACTTAGGAAAACCAGTCACGAAGTCCATTTCGATATGATCAAACTTCCATTCTGGAATAGCAAGAGGTTGGAGTAGACCAGCTGGTCGTTGGTGTTCTGCTTTCACCCTTCGACAGACATCACATTCATTCACGAATTGAGCAATTTCTTGCTTCATTCGAGTCCACCAATACGACTGCTTGAGGTCATGGTACTCCTTTGTACTTCTAGGATGAATGGATAGGAGTGAATTGTGCACCTCGTTCATAATTACTTTCCATAGATCACCCTTTGGAACCACAATCCGGTCCTCGAAGAAAAGAGTATCTCTATCATCAACGCGATAGCACTTGTATTTGGAAATGCCCTTGTCAATACCACGTTTCACCTTCTTCACCATGGTATCCAGCAGTTGAGCCTCACGAATTTGATATTCCAAAGTAGGAGAGACTATGAGGTCGGCAAGAAAACCTTGAGGAACAACTTGGAGATTCAACTTGCGGAAAGCTTCACAAAGATCCGGTTGAAAGGGCTTGAGGATTAAGCTGTTGCAATAAGCCTTCCTGCTCAAAGCGTCTGCAATCACATTAGCCTTGCCTGGAGTATATTCAATACTCGGATTATACTCTTGAATCATTTCAACCCATCGAGTTTGCCTGAGGTTGAGGTGTTGAGGTTGGGCTGAGTGAAGATGTACTTGAGACTCTTGTGATCGGTGAATATGTCCACTTTCCTTCCCAACAAGAGATGTCTCCATGTTATTAATGCATGGACAACTGCCGCCAACTCAAGATCGTGAGTGGGGTAGTTCTTTTCATTGGGCTTCAACTGACGAGAGGTATAGGCCACAACCTTCTTCTCTTGCATTAACACAGCACCGAGACCTTGAAGAGAAGCATCACAGAAAACTTCATAAGGCTTGGATTCGTCAGGAGGAGTCAAAACCGGAGCAGTGATGAGTTTCTCTTTGATAGTGTTGAAAGCAACGTCACACTCAGGAGACCAGACGTACTTCACATGCTTCTGGAGGAGGTTGGAAAGAGGCTTTGCAATCTTTGAGAAATTCTCAACGAATCTTCGGCAATAGCTTGCAAGTCCAAGAAAACTGCGAAGCTGCTTGACATTCTGCGGAAGTTCCCAATTCAAAACTATAGACACCCTCTCAGGATTAATAGCAATGCCCTTGGCAGAGATGATATGACCAAGGTAAAGAACTTCATCAAGACAGAACTCACATTTGGAGAACTTCGCATAGAATTGATACTCTCTGAGCTTGTCGAGCACCAATCGCAAATGTTTGGCATGATCCTTCTTATTCTTGGAGAAGACCAATATATCATCGAGATAGACCAAGACAAATTCATTGGTGTAGGGGTTGAAGATGAAGTTCATCATTCGAGAGAAAGTTGGAGGAGCATTGACAAGGCCGAACGACATGACTGTATATTCATAAGAACCAAAGCTTGTTCTGAATGCTGTCTTGGGAATATCTTCTTCATGAATGCGAATCTAATGATAACCCATACGAAGGTCAAGCTTGGAGAACACTTTAGCACCTTTAAGTTGCTCGAATAGCTCATTGATGTTGGGAAGTGGGTACTTGTTCTTGATTGTCGTCTTGTTCAATGGACGGTAATCGACACAAAGTCGGTCCGTGCCATCCTTCTTCTGGACAAAAAGAACACCACAACACCAAGGAGAAGAACTCGGTCTGATCAGACCCAGACGTTCTTGTTCATCGAGTTGTTTCTTCAATTCCTTCAACTCTTTTGGCCCAAGCTTGTATGGACGCTTGCAAACGGGTTCCGTGCCAGGCTCAAGATCAATAACGAATTCAACTGGCCGGTGAGGAGGCATACCCGGAAGCTCTTCTGGAAAGACATCTTGGTACTCACAAACGACTGGAATCTGAGAGATAGCATCCAATTCGCCCTTCTCATTGAGAGAAAACAATCGAATGGTTTCATCACGAGCGGCATAGATGATCACATCGTCAGAAGAGTGAGTCAATTGAATTTCCCTGGCCGCACAATCAAGCTGAGCCTTGTGCTTAGAAAGCCAGTCCATCCCGAGAATAAGATCAATATCAGAGTCACCAAGAACAATTGGTTTAGCCAGAAATCTATAGTCGCCCATCTTGATAGAAACATCCGGAGCCATCATCTTGGTATTCATGAACATACCCGGAGAGGAAACCGCTATTGGCTTAGGCAGATCGACAGTATGCAAATTGTTCATGGATGCAAAAGGTCTTGAGATGAAACAATGCGAAGCACCAGTATCAAATAAGACTTTTGCAGGAATATCATTAACTGAGAGATTACCCATGGTCACTTCTGAAGAATCCTCCGCTTGAGCTGCATTCATCATGTTCACCTTTGCAGACTTGGAATTATGCTTGACCACTGCATTGCTGGAAGATTTCACAGGAGGAGGAGGCGGAAGGCACCTTTGGTTGAAGCACTTGTTTGCATAGTGACCCTTTTGCTGACATTTGTTGCAAGTCACTTCTGAGAGCGGACGGTGATAAGGAGCATTTGGCCTTGGAGCTTGGTTCTGAGACTTGTTCTGATAGCCTAGGTTGGGTGGGTGGGAAGATCCACGACCACCTGAGTTCTTCTGCTGATAAGGTTGACGGAACGGAGGAGGAGGAGGCAACCAGAACTTCTGTTGCTTGGCCGCCACTAGTGAGGAAGAATAGGACTGAACTGCGTCCCTGACTCTCTTCTTAGATGCCTCACACTTGAGCTGAGCAGCTTCTTGTTTCAGTGCCATGTTGTAGAACTCATCATACTTTAACGGCTCAAAAAGCACGAGACCTAGTTGCAGATCTTCTCTGAGGCCACGCCTGAATTGGTAAATCATACTCTTCTCATCAGGGTTGTCTTGCTTAGCAAAACGAGAGAGCTTTTGGAACTGAGTGTTGTATTGATACACAGTCATGTTGCCTTGTTTGAGATTGCGGAACTCCTCATGCTTAGTCTCAACAACACTTTCCGGAATGTGATGAGCTTTGAAGTCACGGCGGAAATCATCCCAGGTAATCACACGACCTCCTCTGGAATCTTTGTATTGTTGGAACCACTCAGCAGCTTGATCCTTGAGTTGAAAAGAGGCAAACTTGACAAAGTCCTCAGGTCTGACATTGCTACATTCGAAGTGCTTGTTGATGTCCACGAGCCAATCATCGGCGTCTGTGGCCTCGACACAGTAGCTGAAAAGTCTTCGGCTGATTTGCAAGGAACTAATTGAGGGTAGCAAAATGCGGCTGATTGTTGCCTTGGCCTTGATTTCCCTGATTACCTTGCCCTTGGTTGCGATCTTGCAAGAGCTGAATCAGAATCTGAGCGTTGGCATTGGTGGTTGCCATCAAGGCTTGCCATGCCTCCGGAGGCGGAGGTGGTGGTGGAGGGTTATTTGATTAACATCAGGATGACATGTTTAGAGCAAGGAAACAACCTGCTACAGGAACACAACATAGCAAAACAAGGCATGGCATGAGTCTACTCAAAACATAGAACAAACGTCCCTTACTGACCATGAGCCAAAAAGGACCAGAAACTATAATAGCACCCATGTCAAATAAGCAAACAGATAGCAAGTAGGCATGTTTACGAGCTCTATGCACTCACTACAGAGCATTGCATGATAAACTAAGCATACATTCATCAAGAAGACATGGCATAGAATCTAGTAATGGCAAGAACAACATCATAGCATGCAAAGATCAACTACAACAAGCTTGGCAAAATCGAATAACATGTAAACAATCTGCCAGTAACATTTTATAGCAAAAGTAGAGCTCGATTGACTCAAGCTATAGAACTCCATAATTACAAACAAAGGCATGGATAGATATAGCAAATCCATATGTTCAAAACACCCTTACTGATCATGCTCAAAAGAGGCATAGATCTCTCTGAAACAACATGAACACATGGCACAAAAATATCAGCAGGGAATGATTGAAATTACTAAGTCTCTGAAATCAGCAACATTATGATCCCTAGTTTGCATGCTTGTGCTAGTCACCACAGAGATCACAAAAATACATGGCATACACCCTTGTAAAGATGGCATGTCATATTTCAAAACACATGTAGGACTCAACTTCATAGGATGCACACATCAATCATGGCAAAAATGACAAAAGTGCATCTACTGCAACAGATCTGAAACTAACATCACATAGCCCTCTTCTAACAGCATTTCGGGCATCAAGATGAGCTCAAATGAAAATGATGCAATGAGATGAAATGATGTACTCATCGAGAAGAACAATTCGACATATTACACACATGAAAAGGAGCAGTGTGCAGCAAGTTATGATGCGATGAACAGAGGCATAAAATGTCAATAATTTCGGGACTCGGTGGAAATCAGGGTCGACCTGCGAGATCCGGATCTGGATCTGGATCGGGGACGCGCGGGGAACGAGGTTCGCCGGAGTAGGGCGGCACCGGCGACGAGGGAGGAGGCCGGAGACGCGGGAGGCGCGGCGCACGGCGAGGGGCGGCGCAGCGCCGTGGCGATGGCGGCGCCGACGGGCAGAGGCGGCGAGCAGGCGGCGGAGGTGCCGCGCACCGGCGCTAGTCTTCTCGGCGGGGTCGGGCGCGGGGGCGCGCGCGGGCCCGGGCGGGCTTGGCGCGGGCCTGGCGGGCTTCGGCGGGTGGCGGCGATGTGGGGCTCGGCCCAGGCGACGTGTCACGCTGCGGTTGGTCGAGCTGCAGCGGCGGACATGTCCGAAGGCGGCACGGACACGTCCGGCGGTGGGCGGAGGAAGAAGCTAGGGTTTCGTCCGCGAAAATGGACGGGGAGGGCACATATTTATAGCTAGGAGGAGGTAGGAGTGTCCAAATGAGGTGTGGTTTTCGGCCACGCGATCGTGATCGAACGGCGATGGACATGGGAGTGACTTAGATGGGTTATTGGGCTGTTTTGGAGGGGTTTTAGGCTGCAACCCATAAGAGGCTTTCACGGTTACCCGGTTAACCATTGGAGTATCAAACGACCTCCGAGTGACCCGAAACTTGACAGGCGGTCTACCGGTGCTATACCAAGGCCGCTTGACAAACCTCGGTCCATTCCGAGAAAGTTTAATACCCGCACACGGAAAAAGGTAAAAGGGGACGCCGGAGGACGTAGGAGCGCCGGATTGCAAAACGGACAACGGGGAAAATGCTCGGATGCATAAGACGAACACGTATGCGAATGCAATGCACATGATGACATTACATGAAATGAAATGCATGACAAGGACAAAATGCAAAATGAAGGGAAACCCAACCACGGAGGGAATATCATATCACATTGCCGAAAATGGCAAGAGTTGGAGTTACAAATATGGCAAGTTACATCCGGGGTGTTACACTTTACTTTTGTGTGTGTGAGATACTTCTATGATCATCTGGTGGATCATACTTTGCTTCAGTATGCACTTTGCTTCAATATGCTATGCTTGAATGATGATATCTCTTATATCTTGTGTATAATCTATCATATTTGTGGTCATGAGTGCATATTATGTATGTTCTATCATTTTGAACGCTGCACCAAGATGTATGTGACATAGAAGAGTAACCCATGATCCTTATCGATTGTGCATTTGCATTCAAAAGCAAATTTCAAATAATGCACAAATTTAGGGGGAGCTCTTGCTTATCACATACTTCTCAAATCAACGATGTATTTCATTCTTATTATCATTTGTCAAAGCTTTGATCTATATGTTGTCATCAATTACCAAAAAGGGGCAGATTGAAAGTGCAACTAATCCCTAGGTGGTTTTGGTAATTCATAACAACATATAGCTCATTGAACTAATATTATTTCAAGACAATCATTTCAGAAAGTTCAATGATTGGCATGGCATGGACTAGAGATGTGGACCCCTAAAAATGCTAAGGACACATATTGGCAAAAGCTCAAGACTCTACATTTTTTATTTTAGTGATCCAAGATCACATTGAGTCCATAGGAAAAGCCAATACTATTAAAAGGGGATGAGGTGCTGCATAATGGCTTGCTTGCTCAAAATGCTTAGTGATATGGTTCAAAAGCCCTCAACCACTTTCTCATTTCCACATATGTCCTAAACCTAAAGTCAAACTCGGCCCCGCCAATTTGATCGATCCGTCGCCACCGAGTTCACTTGACATAGCCATTGCCAGAAACCCTAATCAGTTCGATCTCACCGAGATGGGATTGCAAACTCTATGTTTCCCTTTGTAACATTTCGGTCCAACCGAGATAAGCGATCGGTCCCACCAAGTTCGCAATGCAAACTGTTTATTTCCTTTTCATAACGTTTCAGTCTCATCGAAATGAGCGATAGGTCCCACCGAGTTTGCCTGACCAACTCTCTGTTTGCTTGCTACTGAAATCGGTCTCACCGAGTTGAAGTAATCGGTCAAACCGAGATCAAGTTATGCCCTAACCCTAGCGCATCAGTCCCACCGAGTTGATCATGTCGGTCCCACCGAAAAACCTAACGTTCACATTTTGAACCATATCGGTCTGACCGAGTTTCACTATTCGGTCCCACCGAGTTTTGTAAATTGTGTGTAACGGTTAGATTTTGTGTGGAGGCTATGATACCCCTCCACCCTCATCTCCATTGAAGAGAGAGCCATCATAACGTGCCTACACTTCCACTACTCATTTTCTGAGAGAGAACCACCTACTCATGTGTTGAGGCCAAGACATTCCAATCCAACCACAAGAATCTTGAGCTCTAGCCTTCCCCAAGTTGCTTTCCACTCAAATCATCTTTCCACCATATCCAAATCTGTGAGAGAGAGTTGAGTGTTTGGGGAGACTATCATTTGAAGCACAAGAGCAAGGAGTTCATCATCAACACACCATCTATTACCTTTTGGAGAGTGGTGTCTCCTAGATTGGTTAGGTGTCACTTGGGAGCCTCCGTCAAGATTGTAGAGTTGAGCCAAGGAGTTTGTAAGGGCAAGGAGATCGCTTACTTCGTGAAGATCTACCCAAGTGAGGCAAGTCCTTCATGGGCGATGGCCATGGTGGGATAGACAAGGTTGCTTCTTCATGGACCCTTCGTGGGTGGAGCCCTCCGTGGACTCATGCAACTATTACCCTTCGTGGGTTGAAGTCTCCATCAATGTGGATGTACGATAGCACCTCCTATCGGAACCACTCCAAAAATCTCCGTTTCTACATGGCATTTACTCCCTCCAAACTCCTCCCCTTTACCTTCATATGCAATGGTTTACATTCCCCTGCTATACTCTTAGAATTGCATGTGTAGGTTGATTGCTTGACTTGTGTTAAGTTGCTAAAATCTTCCAAGAATTAAAATTGGGAAAAGGCTAGATTTTTATTTGGTCAAGTAGTCTAATCACCCCCCTCTAGACATACTTTCGATCCTACAGGATTTGATTACATGGGACCTTTTCCTTCCTCTAATGGGTATACACATATTTCGGTTGATGTTGATTATGTTACTAAATGGGTAGAAGCTATTCCAACCAATAGTGATGATCACAGCACCTCTATTAAAATGCTTAAGGAAGTTATTTTCCCAATGGTGGGAGTCCCTAGATATTCAATGACTGATGGTGGTTCACACTTTATTCATGGTGCTTTCCGTAAAATGCTTGCCAAGTATGATGTTAACCGTAGAATTGCATCACCTTATCATCCTCAGTCTAGTGGTCAAGTTGAAGTTAGCTTTGGGCTTATAATTGGTCTAAGAAATTAGATGATGCACTTTGGGCTTATCAAACAACATATAAAAATCCTATGGGTATGTCTCCTTATAAAATGGTTTATGGAAACGCTTGTCATTTGCATCTTGAGTTAGAACATAAAGCATATTGGGCAATCAAATAACTCAATTATGATTTCAGACTTGCCGGTGAAAAGAGGTTATTTGATATTAGCTCATTAGATGAATGGAGAACCCAAGCTTATGAAAATGCCAAGTTATTTAAAGAAAAAGTTAAAAGATGGCATGATAAAAGAATCCAAAAGCGTGAGTTTAAAGTCAGAGAATATGTTCTTTTGTACAACTCTCATTTCAGATTCTTTGCATGGAAACTCCTCTCAAAATGGGAAGGCCCCTATGTTATCGAGGAGGTTTATCGGTATGGAGCTATCAAAATAAATAATGACGAAGGTACTAACCCGAAGGTTGTTAATGGGCAACAAATAAAACATTATATCTCAGGTACGCCCATTAATGTTGAAAGTAATATTATCCAAACTTTGACACCGGAATAACACATAAAAGAGTCCTTCCGGAACACTCCAGAATCATGAAAATAAGGAGGTACATGATACGGTAAGTAAAAGGACTCCAAAAAATCCGCAAAAGTATTTTCTGTCAGTTTTGGAATATATAGAAAATTAGGAAAATAAGAAACTTCCAGGAAGCGTACCCTGGTGGGCACAAGACACGAGCGAACGCCTGGCAAGCCAGGCGCGCCCAGGTGGGTTGTGCCCACCTGGGACACCTTCCAAACTCCGTTTTTCTTCCGTTTTCTTGTCTCCCAAGATAAAAATATCTTTATATACTCCCCCAACCTGTTGACTAGCGTATCGTAGAGAAATCTTCCGTTCCCTTTCCTTGTTGTTTTCTGACAGATCCAATCCACCATGGCCGCTCCACGCTCCTCCAAGGACAAGTTCTTCGAGAACGTCATCAACCCATATCTGCGGGAGGTGAACGCAGCACCCTCAGGCTATCCAGATGCATGAGGAGGTACTACACATCTGCGATGTGCAAGGTCCCAAGGGGACGAGACCCATGGAGGCCAGGCGTGAGGCTATGGAGGAGGAGGTCTTCCGGTGCGAGGGGATGGTGGAACGTGGACTCAATGCCAATCACCTCATGATCGCGGACTACACCCATGATCTCAAGGTGGATCGGAAGTCCATGAAGGACATCGTATTCACCCTCAACGAGCAAATCAACTTCCTCCGGAGCCAGATCTATGATCTTCAAAACCAAGTCTTTGAATATGAGGAAAGGTTTAAAGGTATGAGTTTGGTTGCCAGTTGCAGGACCCGTGAAACACACTCCTCCTCTTATAATGGTGAGCCTATGCAATGGAAACCCGAGGACAATATATCTTCATCACCACCTCCATATTCTTCATCACCAAAGGAAAACTGAGTATCTGGTATGGGCACTCCCCTTGGCTTTTGCCAAGCTTGGGGGAGGTGCCCCGGTATCATATCATCCCCACTAACTTTTTGTCTTTACTTATTTTAGTTCGATCTTTTGCTTTAGATGAATAAAAGATTAGTTCGACCCTTTCTTTTTCAGAGTTTGCTTAGTGATCTATCCTTGTAATCCTGGGCAAGATATATAATAAGGTTTAGTCTGAGTTTTTGCTTTCTTTACTTTCTTTCTGCAATAAAAGCAAAAGATATAAATAAAAAGAAAGGAAATAAATCAAAAAGATCATATGCTAATCTTATGGTAGGTGATGGCACCACACAAGGAAAAGTATAAGTAGAAAATTTTCATAGAGATTGACAAACATAGCATTAGTCAATGATGCAACTCATGAAAGAACTAATAAGGGAAGAGAAGATTCACATATAAATATACTATCCTAGAAATCTTTTGTGATTGTGAGCCCTCATCAAAATATTATATGCCAAAAATTTTGACGTTGGACAAGGAAGAAAACTTAATTATTTAAGGTTGTTCATATTCACATAGAAGTCATATTGTCATAGATCCTTTAAGATGTGGTGCTTGCCCCCTACCTTTGCTAGCCAAAAATTCCGCACTAAGTAGAGATACTACTTGTGCATCCAAAAACCTTTAAACCCAAATCTTATTTTCAAGTGTCCACCATACCTACCAATGGATTGAGAAAGATCCCTAAAGTAAGTTGTCATCGGTGCAAAAGGGCAATAAAAATTGTGTAAGATCATTTAGTGTAAGAGAAAATTGAGCGTTTGGTGTCGCTTGAAGCTACACTGGTATTTCCCCAAAGAGGAAGGGATGATGCAGCACAGCGGCGGTAGGTATTTCCCTTAGATATGAAACGAAGGTTATCGAACCGGTAGGAGAACCAAGCAACACAATGTAAACAGCCCCTGCACATATATAACAAATCATCGCAACCCGACGTGTAAAAGGGGTTGTCAATCCCTTTCAGGTACGACGCCTCAAGATAGGCAAACATACGTGAGATAAAATTGTAGTAGATTGACAGGTCGAACGCCAAATAAAATAAATAAAAATAAATTGCAGCAAGGTATTTTTTATTTTTGGTTTAATAGATCTAAAAATAAAAGCAAAGGAAAAGTGGATTGCAAAGGCAAATAATATGAGAAAGAGACCCGGGGGCCGTAGGTTTCACTAGTGGCTTCTTTCGAGAAAAATAGCAAATGGTGGGTGAACAAATTACTGTTGGGCAATTGATAGAACTTCAAATACTCATGACGATATCGAGGCAATGATCATTATATAGGCATCACGTCCAAGATTAGTAGACCGACTCCCGCCTGCATCTACTACTATTACTCCACACATCGACCGCTATCCAGCATGCATCTAGTGTATTAAGTTCATGGAGAAACGGAGTAATGCAATAAGAACAATGACATGATGTAGACAAGATCTATCTATGTAGAGATAGACCCCATCGTTTTATCCTTAGTAGCAAAGATACATACGTATCGGTTCCCCTTCTGTCACTGGGATCAAGCAGCGTAAGATCGAGCCCACTACAAAGCACCTCTTCCCTTTGCAAGATAAATAGATCAAGTTGGCCAAACAAAACCCAAATATCGGAGAAGAAATACGAGGCTATAAGCAATCATGCATATAAGAGATCAAAGAAACTCAAATAATTTCATGGATATAAAAAGATAGATCTGATCATAAACTCAAAGTTCATCGATCCCAGCAAACACACCGCGAAAGAGTTACATCATATGGATCTCCAAGATACCATTGTATTGAGAATTCAGCGAGAGAGAGAGAGAGAGAGAGAGAGAGAGAGAGAGAGAAACAAATCTAGCTACTAACTACGGACCCGAAGGTCTACAAAGAACTACTCACGCATCATCGGCGCGGCACCATTGGAGGTGGTGGACCCCATCCGACATGGTGTCTAGATTGGACCTGGTGGTTCTGGACTCTGCGGCGGCTAGATCAATATTTCGTCGACTCCCCTAGGGTTTCTGGAATATTGGGGTATTTATAGAGCCAAGAGGTGGTCCGGGGGCACCCGAGGTGGGCACAACCCACCAGGGCGTGCCTGGGCCTCCTGGCGCACCCTGGTGGGTTGTGCTCTCCTCGGAGCACCCCCCAGGCGCAGCCAGGGCCCATTATGTTTCTTATGGTCCAAAAAAATCTCTGTAAAGTTTCGTTGCGTTTGGACTCCATTTGATATTGATTTCCTGCGATGTAAAAAACATGTAGAAAACAGCAACTGGCACTTGGCACTATGTCAATAGGTTAGTACCAAAAAATGATATAAGATGACTATAAAATGATTATAAAACATCCAAGATTGATAATATAACAGCATGGAACAATAAAAAAATATAGATACGTTGGAGAAGTATCAGCATCCCCAAGCTTAACTCCTACTCGTCCTTGAGTAGGTAAGTGAGAAAAACAGAATTTTTGATGTGGAATGCTGCCTATCATGTCATGCCATATTTCTTTTCTTTATAGCATGGACATTTGGACTTTTATATTGTTCAAAGCAATAGTCTAGTTTTGACATGACAATTTAAATACTCAAGCATATCAACAAGCAACCATGTCTTTCAAAATATCAACGCTAAAATAAGTTATCCCTAGCCCATCATGCTCAACCATTGATCCATTCATGAAACACACTCGCATATTAGCTACACCCAATACTCAAGTATGATCATATTGCCTCCTAGTTGGTGCTTTTATAAGAGAAGATGGAGACTCAAATTCAAAAATAAAAATTGCATAAAGTAAAAGAAAGGCCCTTCGTAGAGGGAAGTAGGGATTTGTAGGGGTGCTAGAGCTCAAAGCGAAAAACTTAGGGATAAAAACATTTTGGGAGGTGTATCCTTCCCACCAATAAAAACGACCTAGAGTTACCAACACTTTCCATGCTAGATATATCTTAGGCGGTTCGCAAACAGAAAATAAATTTTATTCCTTTTTCAACCATACTTTCACTTTCCATGGCTAGCCGTATCCACGGTTTCCTTCCATACCAACACTTCCCAAGGAATTTATTATTTGACAACGTAAAGTAAATTCATTTTTCATTTCGGGATTGGGCATCCCTAATACCTTTGCCTTACTCTCGTGCAATGACAAGTGAATAAACACTCATCGTGAGAATAACACATCTAGCATGGAAAATATTAGCCACCCCTCACCGCTCCGCGAGCGAAACGAACACACAAAGGAGAAGTTTATTTTGAAAATTAGAGATGGCACATACAAATTTGCTTAGAACGGCAAAAGAATACCGCATATAGATAGATATAATGGACTCATGTGGCAAAACTAGTTTAAAGGATTTTGGATGCACAAGTAGAGATCATACTTAGTGCAAAATGAAGGCTAGCAAAAGATTGAGAAGCGACCAACCAAGAAACGGATAATCTCATAAGCAAGCATTAAGCATAATTAACACCGAATAATGCACCACAAGTAGGATATAATTTCATTGCATGACTATTGACTTTCGTGCTTGCATAGGGAATCACTAACCTTAACACCAATATTCTTACTAAAGCATAATTACTCATCAACATAACTCACATATCACATCATCATATATATCTCAAAACTATTACTAAGAATCAAGTTTATTTTGTCCAATGATCTTCATGAAAGTTTTTATTAGATCCGTCTTGGATATCTATCACTTTGGGACTAATTTTCATGTGTTGCTTTTCATAAGCTCAAACAAATATAAGTGAAGATCATGATCATAAATTTTTCTTTCTCTCAAATTAATATAAGTGAAGCAACAGAGAATTTCTTGAAATTTTTACTAACTCTCAAATAAATCTAAGTGAAGCAAGAGAGCATTTCTTCAAAAATACTGAAGCACACCGTGCTCAAAAAGATATAAGTGAAGCACTAGAGCAAGTCCATAGCTCATAAAAATTTAAGTGAAGCATAGAGAGCAATTCTAACAAGTCATGACATAATTTTGTCCCTCTGAAATGGGTGTGTCCAGAAAGGAATCAAGACGTAAAACACAAAATAAAACAAGCAAATACTCATATCATACAAGATGCTCCAAGCAAAACACATAGTATGTGACGAATAAAAATATAGCTTCGAGTAAAATACCGATGGTCGTTAGAAGAAAGAGGGGATGCCACTCGGGGGCATCCCCAAGCTTAGTTTGTTGCTCATTTTTGGATAATAGCTTGGGGATGCCGGTGTTGGGGAACGTAGTAATTTAAAAAAAATCCTACGCACACACAAGATCATGGTGATGCATAGCAACGAGAGGGGAGAGTGTTGTCCACGTACCCTCGTAGACTGAAAGCGGAAGCGTTAGCACAATGCGGTTGATGTAGTCGTACGTCTTCACGATCCGACCGATCCAAGTACCGAGTGTACGGCACCTCCGAGTTCAGCACACGTTCAGCTCGATGACGTCCCGCGAACTCCGATCCAGCAGAGCTTCACGGGAGAGTTCCGTCAGCACGACGGCGTGCTGACAGTGATGATGTTGCTACCGACGCAGGGCTTCGCCTAAGCACCGCTACGATATGACCGAGGTGGAATACGATGGAGGGGGGCACCGCACACGGCAGGAATAGATCAACAGATCAACTTGTGTGTCTAGAGGTGCCCCCCTGCCCCCGTATATAAAGGATCAGGGGAGGAGACCGTCGCCCAGGAGGAGGGCGCGCTAGGGAGGAGTCCTACTCCCACCGGGAGTAGGACTCCCTCTTTTCCTAGTTGGAGTAGGAGGGGAAAAGGAAGGGAAGGAGAGAGGGGGAAGGACTAGAGGGGGAGGGGGTGCGCGGCCAGCCCGAGCCGCCCCTCCTCTTCTCCACTAAGGCCCATCTTGGCCCATTAAACTTCCTGGGGGTCCGGTAACCCCCCGGTACTCCGGTATATGTCCAAAACTCCCCGAAACCATTCCGGTCTCCCAACATAGTTGTCTAATATATCAATCTTTATGTCTCGACCATTTCAAGACTCCTCGCCATGTCCGTGATCATATCCGGAACTCCGAACTACCTTTGGTACATCAAAACACAAAACTCATAATACCGATCGTCATCTAACTTTAAGCGTGCGGACCCTGCGGGTTCGAGAACTATGTAGACATGACTGAGACACATCTCCGGTCAATAACCAATAGCGGAATGTAGATGATCATATTGGCTCCTACATATTCTATGAAGATCTTTATCGGTCAAACCGCATAACAACATACGTTGTTCCCTTTGTCATTGGTACGTTACTTGCCCTAGATTCGATCATCGGTATCTCAATACCTAGTTCAATCTCGTTACCGGTAAGTCTCTTTACTCGTTCTGTAATACATCATCCTGCAACTAACTCATTAGTTATAATGCTTGCAAGGCTTATAGTGATGTGCATTACCGAGTGGGCCGAGAGATACCTCGCCAACAATTGGAGTGACAAATCCTAATCTCGAAATACGCAACCCAACAAGTACCTTTGGAGACACCTGTAGAGCACCTTTATAATCACCCGGTTACGTTGTGACGTTTGGCAGCACACAAAGTGTTCCTCCGGTAAACGGAGTTGCATAATCTCATAGTCATAGGAACATGTATAAGTCATGAAGAAAGCAATAGCAGAATACTAAACGATCAAGTGCTAAGCTAACGGAATGGGTCAAGTCAATCACATCATTAGGAGCAAATGACAACTCATGTCTATGGCTAGGAAACATAACCATCTTTGATCAACGAGCTAGTCAAGTAGAGTCATACTAGTGACACTCTGTTTATCTATGTATTCACACAAGTATTATGTTTCCGGTTAATACAATTCTAGCATGAATAATAAACATTTATCATGGTATAAGGAAATAAATAATAACTTTATTATTGCCTCTAGGGCATATTTCCTTCAGTCTCCCACTTGCACTAGAGTCAATAATCTAGATTACGCAGTAATGATTCTACCACCCATTGAGCCTTGGTGCTGATCATGTTTTGCTCGTGGAAGAGGCTTCGTAAACGGGTCTGCAACATTCAGATCCATATGTATCTTGCAAATTTCTATGTCTCCCACCTGGACTTGATCCCGGATGGAGTTGAAACGTCTCTTGATGTGCTTGGTTCTCTTGTGAAATCTGGATTCCTTTGCCAATTCAATTGCACCGGTATTGTCACAAAAGATTTTCATTGGACCCGATGCACTAGGTATGACACCTAGATCAGATATGAACTCCTTCATCCAGACTCCTTCATTTGCTGCTTCCGAAGCAGCTATGTACTCCGCTTCACACGTAGATCCCGCCACAACGCTTTGTTTAGAACTACACCAACTGACAGCTCCACCGTTCAATGTAAACACGTATCTGGTTTGCGATTTAGAATCGTCCGGATCAGTGTCAAAGCTTGCATCGATGTAACCATTTACGACTAGCTCTTTGTCACCTCCATAAACGAGAAACATATCCTTATTCCTTTTCAGGTATTTCAGGATGTTCTTGACCGTTGTCCAATGATCCACTCCTGGATTACTTTGGTACCTCCCTGCTAAACTTATAGCAAGGCACACATAAGGTCTGGTACACATCATTGCATACATGATAGAGCCTATGGCTGAAGCATAGGGTACATCTTTCATCTTCTCTCTATCTTCTGCAGTGGTCGGGCATTGAGTTTTACTCAACTTCACACCTTGTAACACAGGAAAGAACGCTTTCTTTGCTTGATCCATTTTGAACTTCTTCAAAACTTTGTCAAGCTATGTACTTTGTGAAAGTCCAATTAAGCGCCTTGATCTATCTCTATAGATCTTGATGCCCAATATATAAGCAGCTTCACCGAGGTCCTTCATTGAAAAACTCTTGTTCGAATATCCCTTTATGCTATCCAGAAATTCTATATCATTTCCAATCAGCAATATGTCATCTACATATAATATCAGAAATGCTACAGAGCTCCCACTCACTTTCTTGTAAATACTGGCTTCTCCAAAAGTCTGTATAAATCCATATGCTTTGATCACACTATCAAAACGTTTATTCCAGCTCCGAGAGGCTTGCACCAGTCCATAAATGGATCGCTGGAGCTTGCACACTTTGTTAGCTCCCTTTGGATCGACAAAACCTTCAGGTTGCATCATATACAACTCTTCTTCCAAAAATCCATTTAGGAATGCAGTCTTTACATCCATTTGCCAAATTTCATAATCATAAAATGCAGCAATTGCTAACATGATTCGGACGGACTTAAGCACCGCTACGGGTGAGAAGGTCTCATCGTAGTCAATCCCTTGAGCTTTATAGACAGTACCATTACCGTTAGCGTATGTCTTCTTCTTGAAGATCCATTTATTATCAATTGCTTGCCGATCATCGGGCCAGTCAACCAAAGTCCACACTTTGTTCTCATACATGGATCCCATCTCAGATTTCATGGCCTCAAGCCATTTTGTGGAATCTAGGCTCACCATCGCTTCTTCATAGTTCGTAGGTTCATCATGGTCTAGTAACATAACCTCCAGAAAAGGATTACCGTACCACTCTGGTGCAGATCTTACTCTGGTTGTCCTACGAGATTTAGTAGCAACTTGATCTGAAGTTTCATGATCATCATCATTAGCTTCCTCACTAATTGGTATAGACGTCACAGGAACCGATTTCTGTGATGAACTACTTTCCAATAAGGGAGGAGGTACAGTTACCTCATCAAGTTCTACTTTCCTCCCACTCACTTCTTTCTAGAGAAACTCCTTCTCTAGAAAGGATCCATTCTTAGCAACGAATGTCTTGCCTTCAGATCTGTGATAGAAGATGTACCCAACAGTTACCTTTGGGTATCCTATGAAGACACATTTCTCCGATTTGGGTTCGAGCTTATTAGGTTGAAGTTTTTTCACATAAGCATCGCAGCCCCAAACTTTAAGAAACGACAACTTTGATTTATTGCCAAACCACAGTTCATAAGGCGTCGTCTCAACGGATTTCGATGGTGCCCTATTTAACGTGAATGCAGCCGTCTCTAAAGCATAACTCCAAAATGATAGCGGTAAATCAGTAAGAGACATCATAGATCGTACCATATCCAGTAAAGTACGATTACGACGTTCGGACACACCATTACGCTGTAGTGTTCTGGGTGGCGTGAGTTGCGAAACTATTCCGCATTGTTTCAAATGTAGGCCAAACTCGTAACTCAAATATTCTCCTCCACAATCAGATCGTAGAAACTTTATTTTCTTGTTACGATGATTTTCCACTTCACTCTGAAATTCTTTGAACTTTTCAAATGTTTTAGACTTATGTTTCATTAAGTAGATATACCCATATCTACTTAAATCATCTATGAAGGTGAGAAAATAACGATGCCCGCCGCGAGCCTCAACATTCATCGGATCACATACATCAGTATGTATGATCTCCAACAAATCAGTTGCTCGCTCCATAGTTCCGGAGAATGGCGTTTTAGTCATCTTGCCCATGAGGCACGGTTCGCAAGTACCAAGTGATTCATAATCAAGTGATTCCAAAAGTCCATTAGTATGGAGTTTCTTCATGCGCTTTATACCAATATGACCCAAACGGCAGTGCCACAAATAAGTTGCACTATCATTATCAACTCTGCATCTTTTGGCTTCAACATTATGAATATGTGTATCACTACAATCGAGATTCAACAAAAATAGACCACTCTTCAAGGGTGCATGACCATAAAAAATATTACTCATATAAATAGAACAACCATTATTCTCAGATTTAAATGAGTAACCGTCTCGCATCAAACAAGATCCAGATATAATGTTCATGCTTAACGATGGCACCAATTAACAATTATTTAGGTCTAAAACTAATCCTGGAGGTAGACGTAGAGGTAGCGTGCCGACGGCGATCACATCGACTTTGGAACCATTTCCCACGCGCATCGTCACCTCATCCTTAGCCAGTCTTCGCTTAATCCGTAGTCCCTGTTTCGAGTTGCAAATATTAGCAACAGAACCAGTATCAAATACCCAGGTGCTACTGTGAGCTCTAGTAAGGTACACATCAATAACATGTATATCACATATACCTTTGTTCACCTTGCCATCCTTCTTATCCGCCAAATACTTGGGGCAGTTCCACTTCCATTGACCAGTTTGCTTGAAGGAGAAGCACTCAGTCTCAGGCTTAGGTCCAGACTTGGGTTTCTTCTCTGGAGAAGCAACTTGTTTGTCGTTCATCTTGAAGTTCCCCTTCTTTTTCCCTTTGCCCTTTTTCTTGAAACTGGTGGTCTTATTGACCATCAACACTTGATGCTCCTTCTTGATTTCTACCTCCGCAGCCTTTAGCATTGCGAAGAGCTCGGGAATAGTCTTATCCATCCCTTGCATATTATAGTTCATCACGAAGCTCTTGTAGCTTGGTGGTAGTGGCTGAAGAATTCTGTCAATAACACTATCATCCGGAAGAATAACTCCCAGTTGAATCAAGTGATTGTTATACCCAGACATTCTGAGTATATGCTCACTGCAGAACTATTCTCCTCCATCTTGCAGCTGTAGAACTTATTGGAGACTTCATATCTCTCAATCCGGGCATTTGCTTGAAATATTAACTTCAACTCCTGGAACATCTCATATGCTCCATGACGTTCAAAACGTCGTTGAAGTCCTGGTTCTAAGCCATAAAGCATGGCACACTGAACTATCGAGTAGTCATCAGCTTTGCTCTGCCAGACATTCATAACATATGGTGTTGCTCCTGCAGCAGGTTTGGCACCTAGCAGTACTTCCAGGACGTAAGTCTTCTGTGCAGCAATGAGGATAATCCTCAAGTTACGGACCTAGTCCGTGTAATTGCTACCATCATCTTTGCTTTCTCAAGGAACGCATTAAAATTCAACGGAACAACAACACGGGCCATCTATCTACAACAACATAGACAAGCAAGATACTATCAGGTACTAAGTTCATGATAAATTTAAGTTCAATTAATCATATTACTTAAGAACTCCCACTTAGATAGACATCCCTCTAATCATTGAAACGTCCATTTTGCATCATGCTTTTATACCAATATTTATTGCCTTATGGGCTGTTATTACACATTATGTCACAATACTTATGCCTATTCTCTTATTTTACAAGGTTTACATAAGGAGGGAGAATGCCGGCGGCTGGAATTTTGGGCTGGAAAAGGAGAAAATATTAGAGACCTATTCTGCGCAACTCCAAAAGTCCTGAAACTCCACGGAAGTCATTTCCAGAATATATAAAAAAATATTGAGCGGAAGAAGTACGTTAGAGGGGGCCCCACCTGGCCACGAGGGTGGGGGGGCGCGCCCTACCCCCCAGGGCGCGCCCCCCTGGGCCCCTGTTGGCCCTCCGGTGGCCATCTTCTGCTATATGAGGTCTTTCGTCCGAAGAAAAATCATAAGCAACCTTTCAGGACGAGACTCCGCCGCCATGAGGCGGAACCTTGGCGGAACCAATCTAGGGCTCCGGCAGAGCTGTTCTGCCGGGGACACTTCCCTCCGAGAGGGGGCAATCATCGACATCATCATCGCCAACACTCCTCTCATCGGGAGAGGGTAATCTCCGTCAACATCTTCACCAGCACCATCTCCACTCAAAACCCTAGTACATCTCTTGTATCCAATTCTTGTCTCCCAGTCCAGGATTGGTACTAGTAGGTTGCTAGTAGTGTTGATTACTCCTTGTAGTTGATGCTAGTTGGTTTATTTAGTGGAAGATCATATGTTCAGATCCTTTATGCATATTAATACCCCTCTCATTTTGAACATGAATATGCTTTGTGAGTATTTACGTTTGTTCCTGAGGACATGGGAGAAGTCTTGCTATTAGTAGTCATGTGAATTTGGTATTCGTTCGATATTTTGATGAGATGTATGTTGTCTATCCTCTAGTGGTGTTATGTGAATGTCGACTACATAACACTTCACCATTATTTCGGCCTAGAGGAGGGCATTGGGAAGTAATAAGTAGATGATGGGTTGCTAGAGTGACAGAAGCTTAAACCCTAGTTTATGCGTGGCTTCGCAAGGGGTTGATTTGGATCCATATGTTTCATGCTATGGTTAGGTTTACCTTAATACTTTTGTTGTAGTTGCGGATGCTTGCAATAGAGGTTAATCATAATTGGGATGCTTGTTCAAGTAAGAGCAGCACCCAAGCACCGGTCCACCCACATATCAAATTATCAAAGTACCGAACGTGAATCATATGAACGTGATGAAAACTAGCTTGATGATATTCCCATGTGTCCTTGGGAGCGCTTTTCTCTATATAAGAGTTTGTCCAGGCTTGTCCTTTGCTACAAAAAGGATTGGGCCACCTTGCTGCACTTTATTTACTTTGGTTACTTGTTGCTCGTTACAAATTATCCTATCACAAAACTATATGTTACCACTTATTTTAGTACTTGCAGAGAATACCTTGCTGAAAACCGCTTATCATTTCCTTCTGCTCCTCGTTGGGTTCGACACTCTTACTTATCAAAAGGACTACGATAGATCCCCTATACTTGTGGGTCATCAAGACTCTTTTCTAGCGTCGTTGCCGGGGAGTGAAGCGCCTTTGGTAGGTGGAATTTGGTAAGGAAAAATTTATATAGTGTGCTGAAATTTACTGTCAATTTTTACTATGAAAAGTAATCCTCTGAGGGGCTTGTTCGGGGTATCTTCACCCCGACCAGTAGAGCAAAGAGTTGCTCCTCAACCTACTGAACCTACTGTAAATGAAAATGTTCCCTTTGAAGTTCCTTCGGGCATGTTAGAAAAATTGCTGGATAATTCTTTTGCAGGAGATGGAACAAAGCATCCTGATGAGCACCTAATTTATGTGGATGAAGTTTGTGGATTATTTAAGCTTGCAGGTATACCCGATGATGTTGTTAAGAAGAAGGTCTTCCCTTTATCTTTGAAGGGAGATGCATCAACATGGTATAGGCTATGTGATGATACGGGGTCATGGAACTACAAACGACTAAAATTGGAATTTCATCAGAAGTTTTATCCTATGCATCTTATTCATTGTGATCGCAATTATATATATAATTTTTGGCCTCGCGAAGGAGAAAGCATCGCTCAAGCTTGGGGGAGGCTTAAATCAATGTTATATTCATGCCCCAATCATGAGCTCCCAAGAGAAATAATTCTTCAAAGTTTTTATGCTCGGCTTTCTGATAACAATCGCAGCATGCTCGATATTTCTTGTGCTGGCTCTTTTACGTCGAAGACTATTGAATTCAAATGGAATTTATTGGATAGAATTAAACGCAGATCTTAAGATTGGGATCTTGACGAAGGTAAGGATCCATGTATGACACCTAAGTTTGATTGTGTTAAATCTTTTATGGATACCGACGTTTTCCGTAAATTTAGCACTAAATATGGACTTGACTCTGAGATAGTAGCTTCTTTCTATGGATCTTTTGCTACTTATGTTGATCTCCCCAAGGAGAAGTGGTTTAAATATCATCCTCCCATAGAAGTAAAAGTAGCTGCACCTATTAAAGTTGAAGAAAAGACTATCACTTATAATTATTGATCCTACTTCTTATGTTGAGAAACCACATTTTCCTGTTAGAATAAAGGATCATGCTAAAGCTTCAACTATGGTTCGTAAAAGCAATATTAGAAGTTATACACCCCCTGAGCAAGTTAAAGTTGAACCTAATATTGCTATTGCTAAAGATCTCTTGGCTGATAATATCGATGGGCATGTTATTTATTTTTGTGGTGAAACTGCTAGAATTGCCAAACCTTGTGCTAAAATAAACATAGACCTGTGGTAGGCATGCCTGTTATTTCTGTTAAAATAGGAGATCATTGTTATCATGGCTTGTGTGATATGGGTGCTAGTGTTAGTGCAATACCCTTTGACTTATACAAAGAAATTATGCACGAAATTGCACCTGTTGAGTTAGAAGATATTGATGTCACAATTAAGCTTGCCAATAGAGATACTATTTCACCGATGGGAATTGTTAGAGATGTTGAAGTCCTGTGTGGAAAAACTAAATATCCTACTGATTTTCTTGTCCTTGATTCCCCACAAGATAGCTTTTGTCCCATTATTTTTGGTAGACCCTTCTTGAACACTGTTAATGCTAGGATAGACTACGAAAAGAATGTTGTTACTATTAGTTTGGGTGATATGTCCCATGAGTTTAATTTCTCTAAATTTAGTAGACAACACCGTGAAGAAGAATTGCCTAGTAAGGATTAAATTATTGGTCTTGCTTCTATTTCCGTACCTCCTAGTGATCCTTTAGAACAATATTTGCTAGACCATGGGAATGATATGTTTATGAATGAAAGAAGGGAAATAGATGAAGTTTTCTTTAAACAGGAACCTATTCTGAAATAAAATTTGCCTGTTGAAATCCTAGGGGATCCTCCTCCATCCCAAGGGTGATCCCGTGTTTGAGCTTAAACCATTGCCTGATACTCTTAAATATGCTTATCTTGATGAAAAGAAGATATATCCTGTTATTATTAGTGCTAACCTTTCAGAGCATGAAGAAGAGAGATTATTGAAAACTCTAAAGAAGCACCGTGCTACTATGGGATATACTCTTGATGATCTTAAGGGCATTAGTCCCACTCTATGTCAGCATAAACTAAATTTGGAAGAAGATGCCAAACCAGTTGTTGATCATCAACGAAGGCTGAATCCCAAGATGAAAGAAGTGGTAAGAAAGGAAATACTAAAGCTCCTTGAGGCAGGTATAATTTACCCCGTTGCCGATAGTCACTGGGTAAGTCCTGTCCATTGTGTCCCTAAGAACGGAGGTATTCCTGCTGTTCCTAATGATAAAGATGAATTGATTCCTCAAAGAATTATTACAGTGTATAGGATGGTAATTGATTTCCGCAAATTAAATAAAGCTACTAAGAAAGATCATTACCCCTTACCTTTTATCGATCAAATGCTAGAAAGAATCCAAACGTACTCATTTTTGCTTTCTAGATGGTTATTCTGGTTTCTCCCAAATATCGGTGTCAGCCAATGATCAATCAAAGACCACTTTTACATGCCCTTTTGGTACTTTTGCTTATAGACGTATGCCTTTTGGTTTATGTAATGCACATGCTACCTTTCAAAGATGCATGATGACTATATTCTCTAACTTTTGTGAAAAGATTTGTGAGGTTTTCATGGATGATTTCTCTGTCTATGGATCCTCTTTTGATGATTGCTTGAGCAATCTTGATCGAGTTTTGCAGAGATGTGAAGAAACTAATCTTGTCTTGAATTGGGAGAAGTGCCACTTTCTGGTTAATGAAGGTATTGTTTTGGGGCATAAAGTTTCTGAAAGAGGTATTGAAGTTGATAAAGCCAAGGTTGATGCTATTGAGAAGATGCCATGTCCCAAGGACATTAAAGGTATAAGAAGTTTCCTGGGTAACATCGTTTTTATAGGAGGTTCATTAAGGACTTCTCAAAAATTTCTCGGCCTCTAACTAATTTATTACAAAAAGATATACCATTTATCTTTGATGATGATTGTGTAGAAGCATTTGAAATACTTAAGAAAGCATTAATCTCTGCACCTATTGTTCAGCCACCTGATTGGAATTTACCCTTTGAAATTATGTGTGATGCTAGTGATTATGCTGTGGGTGCTGTTCTAGGGCAACGAGTTGATAAGAAATTAAATGTTATTCAATATGCTAGTAAAACTCTAGACAATGCTCAAAGAAATTATGCTACTACTAAGAAAGAATTTTTAGCAGTTGTATTTGCTTATGATAAGTTCAGACCTTATATTGTTGATTCTAAAGTAACTATTCACACTGATCAAGCTGATATTAAGTATCTTATGGAAAAGAAAGATGCTAAACCTAGACTTATTAGATGGGTTCTCTTGCTACAAGAATTTGATTTGCATATTATTGATAGAAAGGGAGCTGAGAACCCCATTGCAGACAACTTGTCTAGGTTAGAAAATGTTCTTGATGACCCACTACCTATTGATGATAGCTTTCCTGATGAGCAATTAAATGTCATAAATACTTCTCCTTCAACTCCATGGTATGCTGATTATGCTAATTACATTGTTGCTAAATTTATACCACCTAGTTTCACATACCAAAAAAAGAAAAAGTTCTTCTATGATTTGAGACATTACTTTTGGGATGACCCACATCTTTATAAAGAAGGAGTACATGGTGTTATTAGACGTTGTGTACCTGAGCATGAACGGGAAGAGATCCTACGCAAGTGTCACTCTGAAGCTTATGGAGGACACCACGCTGGAGATAGAACTGCACATAAGGTATTACAATCTGGTTTTTATTGGCCTACTCTCAAGGATGCTTGTAAGATTGTCCTGTCTTGTGATGAATGTCAAAGAATTGGTAATATTAGTAGACGTCAAGACATGCCTATGAACTATTCACTTGTTATTGAACCATTTGATGTTTGGGGCTTTGATTATATGGGACCTTTTCCTACCTCTAATGGATATACACATAGTTTAGTTGCTTTTGATTACGTTACTAAGTGGGTAGAAGCTATTCCAACTAGTAGTGCTGATCATAACACCTCTATTAAGATGCTTAAGGAAGTCATTTTTCCGAGGTTTGGAGTCCCTAGATATTTAATGACTGATGGTGGTTCACATTTTATTCATGGTGCTTTCCGTAAAATGCTTGCTAAGTATGATGTTAATCATAGAATTGCATCTCCCAATCACCCACATTCTAGTGGTTAAGTAGAATTGAGCAACAGAGAGCTCAAATTAATTTTGCAAAAGACTGTTAATAGATCTAGAAAGAATTGGTCCAAGAAACTTGATGATGCATTATGGGCCTATAGAACTGCATATAAAAATCTTATGGATATGCCTCCGTATAAAATGGTTTATGGAGAAGCATGTCACTTACCTCTCGAACTAGAACATAAGGCTTATTGGGCTATTAACGAGCTCAATTATGATTTCAAACTTGCCGGTGAGAAGAGGTTATTTGACATTAGCTCACTTGATGAATGGAGAACCCAAGCTTATGAGAATGCCAAGTTGTTTGAAGAAAAAGTTAAAAGATGGCATGACAAAGGAATACAAAAGCGTGAGTTTGATGTAGGTGATTATGTATTACTATACAACTCTCGTTTAAGATTTTTTGCAGGAAAAGTTCTCTCTATATGTGAAGGTCCTTACGTTATCGAGGAGGTCTATCGTTCCGGTGCCATAAAAATCAACAACTTCGAAGGCACAAATCTGAAGGTCGTGAACGGTCAAAGAATTAAACATTATATCTTAGGTAATCCTATAAATATTGAAACCAATGTTATTGAAACCGTAACCCCGGAAGAATACATAAGAGACACTTTCCAGAACGTTTCAGACTCCGAAAAGGAATAGGTATGTGGTACAGTAAGTAAACCGACTCCAAAATAGTTCTAATGGTATTTTTTCTCTGTTTTGGAATATTTAGAAAAATAGAAAAATAAGAAGCAGTCCGGGAAGGAAACGAGGCCTCCACGAGGGTGGAGGGCGCTCCCTACCCCCGTGGGCGCGCCCCCTGCCTCGTGGGCACCTCGTGTGCTCTCCGGACTCTGTTTTCTTGCACGATACGTATTTTGGTTGGTAAAAATTCATTATATAATCTCCCGAAGGTTTTGACTCCTGTATCACGCAATTGTCCTCTGTTCTTGTTTCGAGCTGTTTTTCTGACAGATCTAGATCATCATGATGTCTCCAAGTGCCCCCAAGGACAAGTTCTTCGAGAAGGTCATTAATCCCTACCTCGCGGAGGTGCTGCAACACCCTCAAACCATTGAGATGCATGAGGGGGTGCTGCACATCCGCGATGTTGAGGGACCAAGGAGGACTGGAAGCGTCGAGACAAGGCTCGAGGCAATGGAGCAACAAGTTTTCAAGTGCCAGAAGATGGTGGAGCGTGGACTTGACTCCAATCACATGATGATTGCGGAATTCACCAACAACCACAAGCTGGATGCCAAGGACATTGGGGAGGCCATCTTCAAGCTTCACGAGAAAATCGAGCACTGATACGTCTCCGTCGTATCTACTTTTCCAAACACTTTTGCCCTTGTTTTGGACTCTAACTTGTATGATTTGAATGGAACCAACCCGGACTGACGCTGTTTTCAGCAGAATTACCATGGTGTTGTTTTATGTGCAGAAAGAAAATATTCTCGGAAAGTCTTGAAACTCCACGGAACACCTTAGAAAAAATAAAAAAAATCCTCGCCAAAGATGAAGACCAGGGGGCCCACACCCTGTCCACGAGGGTGGGGGGCACCCCCGCCCCCTCTAGGGTGCGCCCCCCTACCTCGTGGGCCCCCTGGACACCCTCCAACGCCAACTCCAACTCTATATATTGGCTTTCAAGGAGAAAAAAACAGAGAGAAGAAATCATCGTGTTTTACGATACGGAGCCGCCGCCAAGCCCTAATCTCTCTCGGGAGGGCTGATCTGGAGTCCGTTCGGGGCTCCGGAGAGGGGGATTCATCACCGTCGTCATCATCAACCATCCTCCATCACCAATTTCATGATGCTCACCGCCGTGCGTGAGTAATTCCATCGTAGGCTTCCTGGACGGTGATGGGTTGGATGAGATTTATCATGTAATCGAGCTAGTTTTGTTAGGGTTTGATCCCTAGTATCCACTATGTTCTGAGATTGATGTTGCTATGACTTTGCTATGCTTAATGCTTGTCACTAGGGCCCGAGTGCCATGATTTCAGATCTGAACCTATTATGTTTTCATGAATATATGTGTGTTCTTGATCCTATCTTGCAAGTCTATAGTCACCTACTATGTGTTATGAACCGGCAACCCCGAAGTACAATAATCGGGACCACTCCCGGTGATGACCATAGTTTGAGGAGTTCACGTATTCACTATCTGCTAATGCTTTGTTCCGGTTCTCTATTAAAAGGAGGCCCTAATATCCCTTAGTTTCCAATAGGACCCCGCTGCCACGGGAGGGTAGGACAAAAGATTTCATGCAAGTTCTTTTCCATAAGCACATATGACTATATACGGAATACATGCCTACATTACATTGATGAATTGGAGCTAGTTCTGTGTCACCCTATGTTATGACTGATACATGATGAACCGCATCCGGCATAATTATCCATCACTGATCCGATGCCTACGATCTTTCCATACACTGGTTTACGCTTATTTACTCTCCCCCTGCTACTGTTACAATCATTACAAAATACCAAAAACATTACTTTTGTTGTCTTTACTTTTGTTGTCGTTACCACCACTATCATATTACTTTGCTACTAAACACTTTGCTGCAGATACTAAGTTTCCAGGTGTGGTTGAATTGACAACTCAGTTGCTAATACTTGAGAATATTCTTTGGATCCCCTTGTGTCGAATCAATAAATTTGGGTTAAATACTCTACCCTCGAAAACTATTGCGATCCCCTATACTTGTGGGTTATCAAGACCTTTTTCTAGCGACGTTGCCAGGGAGCATAGCTCTATTCTTTGAGTCACTTGGGATTTATATCTGCTGGACACTATGAAGAATTTGAAAGACACTAAGACAACAATTTATCCCTCAACTACGAGGGGAGGTAAGGAACTGCCATCTAGCAATGCACTTGATTCACCTTCTGTTATGAGTAAGTTGGCGACACCTAAACCTGCTTCTACTATTCGTCCCGATATGTCGCATGTTATTGATGATGCCACTTCTGCTATGCATGATACTTATGATGAAACTGCTTCTATGCCCGATACTACTGTGCCCCTTAGTGAATTTCTTGAAGAACAAATTGCTAGGGCTAGAGAAAGAGAAATTGATGAATCTGAATACGGTGATGAAAGTGATGATGAAAATATGCCCGTTATTCCTCAGGGTTATCTTTTTGATAAAGATGCTTCTTTAGCTATTTTAGCCTGCAGAGATAGATACAAGCTTAAGAGGTTATTGATTAAATGGAACAAAGAAACACTTAGAGATAAAATGAAACCTGATCCTGCTTTCGCAACTTCACCTATCTGTGTTCCTGATAAGGATTATGAATTCTTTGTTGATCCAGATATAATTACTTTGTTTGAATCTGATCCTTTCTATGGCTATGAATCTGAAACTGTTGTGGCACATCTTACTAAGTTAAGTGATATAGATGCCCTGTTCACTAATGATGAGAGATCCCGTTACTTCTATATACTCAAAATATTTCCGTTCTCATTAAAGCATGATGCTAAGATATGGTTTAATTCTCTTGATCCTGGTTGTGTGCGTAGTCCCCAGGATATGATTTATTACTTCTCTGCTAAATATTTCCCTGCTCATAAGAAACAAGCTGCTTTAAGGGAAATATACAACTTTGTGCAAATTAAAGAAGAGAGTCTCCCACAAGCTTGGGGGAGGCTTCTCAAGTTACTTAATGCTTTGCCTGATCATCCTCTTAAGAAACCTGAAATACTTGATATCTTTTATAATGGACTAACCGATGCTTCCAGAGATTACCTGGATAGTTGTGCTGGTTCTCTTTTCAGGGAAAGAACACCGGATGAAGCTGAAATTCTATTGAATAATATGTTGACAAATGAAAATAATTGGGCACCTCCTGAGCCAGCTCCCGCTCCAATTACTGAGCCTATTCCTAAACCAACTCCGAAGAAGAGAGGTGTTCTATTTCTTAGTCCCGAAGATATGCAAGAGGCAAAGAAATCTATGAAAGAAAAAGGTATTAGAGCTGAAGATGTTAAGAATTTACCTCCTATTGAAGAAATACATGGTCTTAATCTACCGCCTATCGAAGAAACATATGAACTCAATCACTTATTTACTGAAGAACCTCCTGATCCCGATATCCTGACACAGGTAGTAAAGGTAAATTCTCTCTATAGATATGATAAAGCTGAAGTTCCTCCTACTAAAATTGCTAGTCAGTGCTTGGATGAGTTTGATAACTTTATGTTTAAGCAAGACGACTTCAATGCTTATTTTGGTAGAGAATGAAAAGAAAATGCTTATAAGATTAGACGCTTGGGTGATTATATGGCTAATGTTAAAGGTGAACTTAAACTTGTTAGCAAACATGCTTCTATGGTTATCACTCAAGTAGAACAAGTACTTAAAGCTCAAAAAGAAGTGCTTGATGAAATGAATAGTAAGAAAAATGATTATGTTGTTAGAGTGGCTACTAGAACTGGTAGAATGACTCGGGAACCTTTGTATCCTGAAGGCCACCCTAAGAGAATCGAGCAAGATTCTCAGAGAAATAATATTGATGCACCTAGTTCTTCTAAGAAGAATAAAAAGAAAAATGATAGAACTGTGCAAACTTCTAGTGAACCTATTGATGAACCACCTGATAATCCAAATGATATCTCTATGTCTGATGGTGAAACACAATCCGGTAATGAACATGAACCTAATGAAAATATTAATGATGATTTTCATGATGATGCTCAACCTAGTAATGATAATGATGTAGAAATTGAACCTGCTGTTGATCTTGATAACCCACAATCAAAGAATCAACGTTATGATAAAAGAGACTTTGTTGCTAGGAAACATGGTAAAGAAAGAGAACCTTGGGTTCAGAAACCCATGCTTTTTCCTCCGAAATCATCCAAGAAGAAAGATGATGAGGATTTTGAGCGCTTTGCTGAAATGATTAGGCCTATCTTTTTACGTATGCGATTGACTGATGTGCTCAAAACAAATCATTATGCTAAATATATGAAAGATATCATTACTAATAAAAGAAAGATACCGGAAGCTGAAATTTCCACCATGCTTGCTAATTATACTTTTAAGGGTGGAATACCAAAGAAACTTGGAGACCCCGGAGTACCTACTATACCTTGCTCCATTAAAAGAAATTATATTAAAACTGCTTTATGTGATCTTGGAGCCGGTGTTAGTGTCATGCCTCTCTCTTTATATCGTAGACTTGACTTGAATAAGTTGACACCTACTGAAATATCTTCGCAAATGGCTGATAAATCAACTACTATATCTGTCGGTATTTGTGAGGACGTGCCTATTGTGGTTGCAAATGTTACTATTTTAACGGACTTTGTTATTCTTGATATTCCCGAGGATGATAGTATGTCTATTATTCTTGGAAGACCTTTTCTTAATACTGCAGGGGCTGTTATTGATTGCAACAAAAGCAATGTCACTTTTCATGTTAATGGTAATGAGCATACGGTACACTTTCCGAGGAAACAACCTCAAGTCCATAGTATCAACTTCATTGGAAAAATTCCGTCGATTAAATTTGGAGGTTTTGAATTTCCTCTTCCTACCGTCAAAGAGAAATATGATATAATTATTATAGGGGATGTGCATATCCCCGTTGAGGTAACTTAGTGTTATTCGAAATTTCTCCGGTTTCATGATTATCGGAATGGGTTTGTTAACAAGACTTGATCAACCTTGTTAGTGGACTCTTTTTGATGAGCATGAGATGGATGAAACTAGAAGCACAACCTTCTGTACCCTCTTTATATTTTCTGTTAATTATTAGAAATAAAGTAAAAATAGTATTTCTCTGTCTGTTTCCTGTCTTACCTGTGCAGTATAAAAATATGCCGAAAATAAAAGTCCTAAGAATGCCATGCCAATTTAATATGATTTTTTCGGGAATATTTGAGGATTTACTGTGCAAAAATTACCACGGGAGGAGCTGCCACCTGGACACGAGGGTGGTGGGCACCCCCCTCATAGGGCACGCCCCCTGCCTCGTGGGCCCATGGTGGCCCTCCTTCACTTATCCCAGCACCCATCTTCTTCCTCTGTCTCACACAAACCCTAAAAACCAACTCAAGCATTAGTTCCAACCACTTTTGCTGTGATTTTCGATCTCCTTGCTCAAAGCACCTCTCGCAAAACTGCTTGGGGAGATTGTTCCTTGGTATGTGACTCCTCCATTGGTCCAATTAGTTTTTGTTCTAGTGCTCTATTCTTTGCAAATTTGTGCTTCATAGGTGACCATGTTCTTGAGCTTGCATGTCAAATTTATATGGTTCCAAGTAGTTCTAATGCTTGATATAGGCTCTAGGCACTTGTAGCAGTAGTTGCTATCGGTTTTATTAAAGTTGGCTCACTTTTGTTTGAAGTTACTAAAAATTTCAGAATTTTTCAGAGAAAAACAATATGCTTAGGAAGATGTTCCAAGGTGGTTCTTCTAAGAAGCAAGGACCCAGAATTGCTATGCGCGATGCTGACGAGGATCCACCAAGAGACGCCCCCGTACGGCCTTGCGAATGGCCGTCGGAAAATTTTATGGACCGTGCGGGAATTAAAGAAGAATTCAAAGCATATTTGTGCAATGCCGGTCTTGAGGATTTTGAGGGTGACAAATGCCCCCAATATCATGATCTCACAAGTTCATTTGTGAGGAGGTTTGAGTATTCATCTTCGCATAATTCTCCTTCAGTCATGTTTGATCTTTATGATAAATCTTATAGAATGGAGTTAGAGGATTTCACTCTTGCTTGCAAACTTCCATCATGGGGCAGTATTAGGGATCCCCCTAAATCTGAATTTAGAAACTTTCTTGCTAGTATAACTGTAGGGGAATCCAGAGATATAACGCAGGCTACCATAGGGAGCATTCACTTTCCTGCTATACATTATTTTGCTCTCTTCATCGGTAGATGCATAAATGCTAAGGATGAAGCATGTCACATGTGTGTCCCTGACCTCAGCATTCTTAGGAGTGTTGTGTTAGGAGACCAATCTTATCATATGGGAGCCATTGTAGCTCGTAGGTTGCATCATAATAGACATAATGGATATTTCTTCGGATGAATTTATGCAACCCGCTTAGCTAAATTTCTTGAGATAGACGTTCGTGAAGGAGACATGGAGTTGCCTCCTGCTTATTTAGATTTTAATTCTATGGTTTCTCACCATTTTGTTGACAGGACTGAGTCACCTCTCCGGTATCGTTTAATTTTTAACAAACGGCATGTTGTCCGTATTACTCTCCCTGCTCTTGCCTTCTTTGATTACCAGGCAAACGGAAGATACACAATTACTAGAGAAGAGGCAAATGAGTACGAGAGGAGAGCAGAGGCAGCCCGACTCCACGCTGCAGCTCAGGATGCGCTAGCAGCTGCATCACAACATGATCCAAACTACCCTTTGTCGCAGTACGACCCCAGCCACACCTACGGGTATCCGCCAGGCTATCCCTGGCAATAGACCAACTTAGGCCAAAAGACTAAGCTTGGGGGAGTACGTATTTCTCATCGACATTACATTTATGCTCACACACACTCATTGCTAGATGTCGGTGCTCATACTCTTTCACTGTAATATCCATGCTAGTTTGTTTTCTTTTTCCTTCTTTCTTCTTGTGTGTTTGATAAACCTTAAGAAAACCAAAAAAATTAGTAGTAGTTTACTTTCTTGCTGTGGTAGTAATTAAAAATAAAACCCAAAAATATTTTCCGTTCTTCTTTTGCTTGTTGGGAGCTTTCCCGTGTAAATAGTTTTTATTTATTTTTCTTTTCTTTGGGGGTCAGTAGGAGAAGACCATGATTAAATTGTTTAAGTGGCTCTTATGCATTATTGTTGATTTAACCCAGATCCATATTGCCTTGTCTTCTCCTGTTTCTTGAATGCTCTCAGATTCCGGCTTAGTCCAATGCACGTGCACTCTTTATTATTCACGCCATTCGGTCGTTGTCGGCGTTCTGGGAACGGGGGTCCCCAGACTTGCCTGCCTGCGGCCTGCGGCGTGGCTCAAGTGGGGGCCCAGCGTGGCCCGTCTTCATCAAACAAGCTCAAGACCCTCGCGAGGGGCCAAGCCTTGCGGGGCGGACGACAGAGGGCTACCTCAAGTACGTCCTCCTCAGGCAGGGCTCGCGAGGAGGCGGAGAGATCAATGCAAGGGTATCTCGCGAGGATCCAGTGACGCAAGCCATGACGATCAAGACCAGGCGGGCGCCGGCCTGTGCAGAGTCCTTGTTTCCCCTTTGGTGCAAAGGAGGCAAGCACAGGCCAAGGCATCAGGCAAAGGTTACCATTCCAGTGCAACGAGACCAAGACCAGCCGGACGGCCGGACGGAGGTCACCGTGGAGCCCAAGACGGCCTCACCACCAGAGCTTTTGGCAGCCGAAGACCAACTTTGGTCAGGATAACTTGTACTAGAAGCCCAAGACGGAGGTTCCCATTCCTTTGTACTGTTCATCATCAACCCCAGAGGCAATCCACCACACCACACACTGGAGTAGGGTATTACACCACAACGGTGGCCCAAACCAGTATAAATCTCGTGTCCCTTGTGTTGTTCATCGTTTTCATCTTAGTTCGCACGAGAAGATCAGACGTAGATCCGTAGGGGAGAGATCTCCGCACGCACCCAAGTGTTCGAACCTCAAGGGTCTGCCGGAACCCGAAATCCGACATTTGGCGCGCTAGGTAGGGGTGCGTCGGAATCCTTTCTCCCACCGTTCGCGTGTGGTCTTCCGTCGTGTCCATGGCTGACGCTCGTCGGGCTCGCGCCGAGCGCCGAGCTTCTCTCGCCACCCACGTCGCCCAGACGGCGCCCGTCGGCGGTCCCCCTCGCCGTTCCCCATCACCCGCCGCCAACGCCGCCACCGGCCCGGCGGGGAACAAGCAGCAAGCTTCGTCCCAGCATCCTTTGGTGCGGCGGGATGGCCGCACTGCCACCCCGTCGCTGACCCCGGCTGGCTTGTCGTCCCACGCCCGTCGCGCCCCCATGGATGCACGCGCCTCGCTGCTCTTGGCGAAAGAGCTTCTCCGTTACCGCCCCGTCGACGACCTCTAGGAGGACTGGCTCGCCCGCATCACCGAGCTCGTCAGCGCCGCAGGGGGCTCCCCCTTGCGGTCCCCCTCGCTACCACGCCCTCTGTTCCGCGCAGGAGGCGATGATCAGGAGGTGCCTCCGCCACCTCCTCCCCAAGAAGGCGCCTTGGCTGCAAGGCGTGCCCCAGGGTGAGACCCACTACGTCCAGTGCCTGCGCAGCAAGAAAGGAGCTGCCAAGAGACCACGTGTCCCCGAGAAGGTGCTCGCGCGCTCCTGGCATCGGCGCGCCAAGATCCCGTGCTGCTCCCAGCGGCGGCGCGTGGCGACCTACAACAGCAAGATCGGCACTAGCCGAGGGTGCTGGTGGCCACGGCGGGCTGCCTCGCCTTCACCCCCGAGCTGCGCAGCGTCACATGGCCAGGCAAGTTCAAGCGTGACCTCCCTCCTCGCTACGATGGCACAGCGGACCCCGCGGAGTTCCTGCAGCTCTACAAGCTGGGCATCGTGGCCGCCAGCGGGGACGAAAAGGTCATGGCGAATTGGTTCCCCATGGCGCTCAAGGACGGAGCGCGCACCTGGCTCCTAAACCTGGCCCCCGGCATGATCTCCTCCTAGAGCGAGATGCGCACCTACTTCATCGCCAACTTCCAAGGCACTCGCGACCGGCCCCTAGCCGTGAGCGACCTGTGCCGCATCAAGCAACAGCCAGGGGAAACCCTGTAGAAGTACATCCAGTGCTTCAACTATGCTCGCCTCAAGATCCCCAAGGTGACTGAGGAAGCCATCATCTCGGCTTTCTCCGATGGTGTGCGCGGCATCAAGATGAAGGAGGAGCTAGCCATCCATGAAGACCTGTGCACATCCCTGGAGCTGTTCAGCTTGGCGACCAAGTGCGCCAGGGCTGAGGAAGGGCGCCTTTCCCTTCTCGAGCTCCCAGCAGCCGACCCAGAAGAAAAGAAGCTCAAGGCCAAAGACGTGAAACGCAAGGGGGCTGCCGTGCTAGCAGCAGAGCCGGACACCAAGCGAGGCAGGGATCAGCCTGAGTCATCCAAGGGCGGACGCTACTGTGTGTACCACGACCTCAACACCCACAACACCAACGAATGTCAAGAGCTCAGAGCCGTGCGAGACGGGCGAATCGGTCGACGCCCCGAGCGCAACGACAGGTGCTATGGCCGAGGAGGAGGAAGAGGTGGAGGACGATGGGAAGACCATGGCCCGCGCCAGGGATGGCGTGACCGCCCTCGCGAGGACCGCTGGCAGGACCAGACTCGCGAGGGAGGCTGGAGGGACCAGCCTCGCGAGGATCGCCCGCACGACAATGCAGGCATCCCGCCTCTGCCGCCACCACCAAGGAGGAATGAAGACCAGCATCAGGACAATGGAATTGGGGGCTTCCAGGAGCCGCACGCAATTGCCTGCATCTTGGGTGGCGCTCAAGCTCCGGCCGCACAGCGCATCTTCAAGCAGTTTGCTCGCGAGGTGAACGCAGTTCTTCCCAAGCCTGAGGGCACGTGCCCTCTCAGGTGGTCTACGTGCAATATCACGTTCAGCTCAGCAGATCAGCTCAAGTGCGCGGCAACGGCTGGAGTCCCCCCGATGCTTTGCTCCCCAGTCATCAGCAATGTGCAGGTCACCAGGACCCTCATCGATGGCGGTGCTGGACTCAACGTCCTGTCCGTCGAGATGTTCGACAATCTCCAAGTGCCATACGATCAGCTTCAGCCAACCAAGCCTTTCTCAGGAGTCACAGATGGTTCTACTATTCCGATTGGGCAGGTGCTCCTTCCAGTCACCTTCGGGCAGCGCAACAACTACCGCACCGAGCTCATCGACTTCGACGTCGCTCACATCCGCCTACCGTACAACGCCATCCTCGGGTACCCGGCCCTAGCCAAGTTCATGGCAGTGACTCACCATGGTTACAATGTCCTCAAGATGCCTGGAAGTGGTGGAGTCATTACCGTGCCATGTGAAGAAAGAGATGCAGTGTGTTCACTGGAGCGTGCGTTCCAAGCTGCGGCAATCGAAGACCCAGATCACAGGGGCAGGAGACCTCTCGAAGCGACCCTCAAGAAGAAGAAGACCTCGCCAGGCTCAAGCCACAAGGGGGCTGGCGCCCCCGAAGGTGTTGCGTCAAGCTCCGCGCTCGATCAGGGAGCGCCACCCTCTCACGCATAGGAAAGCGCGCCCAGCGCCCTCCTCGGGCGAGACTCGGGGGCTCCTCCTTGGAGAGCCACCGACCTTGCCAAGGTCGCGAGGGAGGCGCTGGGGCATCACTTGGAGGGGTGCTTTCAGGCGCTTTTCCCTCAGGAAGGTACAAGGCAAGGAAGATCAAATCCTCAGGAGTTCGTCGCAAGAAACACTCAAGAGCTGCAAGAGTCAAGAGTCATGAGCGCCAGCCGCCGCCTGCCTGCCGTAGCCCCACATCTAGGCGAGGATGGTGGGCTGCGCGTCTGCATCGATGTCCCGAGGCTCAACCGAGCCGCATCTCAGGAGCGCCTCTGGCCTTCGCGCGTGGTGTGTTGTGAGGGGCCACCTCACAGCTATGTTCGCATGCCTTTTAGCCTGTCGAACGCGGCCGCCGCTCACTAGCGCGTGCTGAGGAGCATTCTGGAGGCTCATGAGGTCAGGCACCGCGCGGTCCTAGCAAAGATGGAGATGGCTCTCGAGGACCCGCTTGAGCCTGCGGAGCCTCCCGAGGCCCCAGGGCCTAGGGGCTCGTGAGGGCCGACGTCTTCACCGCGCATCGCTCGCTTCCTCAACATCACTTCATCTTCAACAACGTCAGGTGACATCTTTCAGAGTTTTACTTTCAGCTGGGAGCGCCCGCAGGGCTGCACCATTCCCAGGCTGCGTAGGTCCGTCCCCGCGGCATGTATCCATTTTGCTTATGTTCTTTACTTACCTTGTTGGGGGCGCCCCTGGGGCTGCATCACCCCCACACCACTCGGACCCGACCCGGCGGCAGCTGCATCTTTAATATTTGCCTTAGGATGAAGTGTTCTCTCGCGCTAAATTCGGTTCCCGTAAGTTATCGCCTACTTCTTATTGTCATGCAAAGCACTTGCACATTAAAAGGGGGCGCCTGAGCATCGGGACTCATGGGCTCCTACTGGCTCTCCAGCCCTCACCCCTTGGCCTTGACCCACGGCATCGCGACCTGCCATACCAGTGGCGGCTGAGCTCGCTCGAGGGCCGGGACCTGAGGACGTAGAGCATTTGCATTCTAACAACCCTGCAGGAACACACCAGTTGATAATGGCCCAGAGCCAGGCGCAACCCGCCTCGAGGTAGGGCCTCGTGAGTCCCGCGCTGGCTCACGGGTGCCCAGATACACCTCTCCTAGCCCTACAGTGCCGGCCACGTGTCAGGGCGGGGCTGTATACGCCCCGGGGGCTCCTCCCGGAGGGGAGCCCCCTCCCACACATCAGTGGAAGCACCATGCTCCACGCTGGCTGACGACACTGCTGAGGAGCGGCTATGCTCGCACACATACGGAAGTGCTATGCTCCGCGCTGGTGATAAACAACTGAGGGCGGCCCATGGCCGTACCAACCTCTGGGAGCCCAGAGCTCAGTGTCCGGCACCATCGCAACGCCTCCCCTCGAGAGTGGCGCGCGAGGGGGCTGGACACGGGGGCTATGCCCGGGCCTCACCCGAGCACGCCACCCAGCCAGGTCCCTCAGACCTGGTCGTTGCACGCCACTCCCCGAGCGGAGCCAAGGTACGAAACCCATTTGAGCGTCAAGGGGGACTCCTGAGCATCGCGACTCAGGAGCCTAACTGGTCACGTAGCCCCTCACTCCTTAGTCCCGTCCTAGTTTTCGGTCGGGGCTAACGCTGGGTGAGGTACGCGCGGGGCCGGGCCCTGCCGACGTAGAACGGATAATCCATTCCTCGCCTTCCCCCCTCCCTATTTGTTGCTCGCGCGTCAAGGGGGACTCCTGAGCATCGTGACTCGGGAGCCTAACTGGTCACGTAGCCCCTCACTCCTTAGTCCCGTCCTGGTTTCCAGTCGGGGCTAACGTTGGGTGAGGTACGCGCGGGGCCGGGCCCTGCCGACGTAGAGCGCAAGCAAGTAGGAGAGGAAAATGCAAATTCCAAGAAAAGCAAATATTACAAGCCATAGACTGTTCTATAACGCCAAACACAAGTTTAAACGCCTCTGCGAGGCATGGTGCATGTTGTAGGAATAATAAACAGGACAGAAGCCGCGAGGAGATCACTCTCCAGTGGCGCCGTCGCCTGTGGTGGAGTCGTGCTGGACGGCTTCGCCTCTCGAGGTCGCCGGTGGCGCCGCGTCCGGGTAGGACGCTGCGGGAGCGGAACTTCCCCAACAAAATCTCGGCTTGGCCTTTCACGGCCTCAGCGGCAGCAGCGGCACGGTCGCCGCTCACGGGCTCCAGCAGGCTGTCGAAGTCAACGTCGGGGTCGCACAGATAGACGTGGCTGAGAACATGCATCAGCGCCACGGAAGACAGGGTGCGCGCCTCGGCCTCGACCGTGGTGCCAAGGCCGTCTGTGACTTCCTCGAGCGCGTCAACCAGGAAGGGGAGCAGCTTGGCAGGGCCATCCTCCGCACCAGCTAACGGCTCCTCCAGGCCGCTGTCATACATCGTCTTCAGTATGCCGCGGGCCTTCTTCTCCTGCTTCACAAAGGCCACCCGGTCCTCTGCCAGGACCTTCGCCTTGGCGTCCAGCTCGACCCTCTCCTCCTTCAGCGACTGCTCCAGCATCTCCAGTTGGCGATGGTGGTCGTCGAGCTTGGCATCCCGGTCCTTAGCGGTGGCTGTCGGTGTCAAAACCGGCGGATCTCGGGTAGGGGGTCCCAAATTGTGCGTCTAGGCGGATGGTAACAGGAGACAAGGGACACGATGTTTTTACCCAGGTTCGGGCCCTTTCGATGGAGGTAAAACCCTACTCCTGCTTGATTAATATTGATGATATGGGTAGTACAAGAGTAGATCTACCACGAGATCAAGGAGGCTAAACCCTAGAAGCTAGCCTATGGTATGATTGCTGTTCTGTCCTACGGACTAAAACCCTCCGGTTTATATAGACACCGGAGGGGGTTAGGGTTACATAGAGTCGGTTACAATGGTAGGAGATCTACATATTTGTATCGCCAAACTTGCCTTCCACGCCAAGGAAAGTCCCTTCCGGACACGGGACGAAGTCTTCAATCTTGTATCTTCATAATCCAGGAGTCCGGCTGAAGGTATAGTCCGGCTATCCGGACAACCCCTAATCCAGGACTCCCTCAGTAGCCCCTGAACCAGGCTTCAATGACGACGAGTCCGGCGCACAGATTGTCTTCGGCATTGCAAGGCGGGTTCCTCCTCCAAGTACTTCATAGAAGATTTTGAACACAAAGGATAGTGTCCGGCTCTGCAAAATAAATTACCACATATTGCCATAGAGAGAATAATATTTACACAAATCTAATATGCTGACGTATTCCGTAGCACGACATCACACTACGGCCAAGCCTTTATTCAAATCGTTTTTACTCCCCCACCTCAACGTGTTTCGCGAGGCGGTTTCCTTGGCACGTCTTGTCAAAGCAGAGATCGTGTTCCCTTTATTTGCGGGATTCTCATCAATACGGACGTGGGTAACCCAACCGCGCCATTGATTATGGTGCTTGGGAGATAAGCGAGTTTTATCAGGCCGGTGGGGACGCATAGCCGCATCCGCCGATATAAGGGGATAAGGATCCACCTTTTAACCTATGCCTTCTTCCTCCTTTGCCTATCCATCTTCCGCGCACTCGAGCTCTAGCGCCCAAGCCCGTATTCCCCGCCTCAACCTTCTCCAGTCATGTCCGGAGCGGGAGGCAAGTGGATGGTCTCCTCTGTCATGGAGGGACACATCAAAAAATTGAGGAAGGCCGGATACTGGTCTGACGACATCGCGCACCGGCTTCCCGAAAAGGGGCAGCTCCTCCCCACCCCAAGGCCCCATGAGAGGGTAGTGTTCCTTCCCCAATTCCTCCGTGGACTGGGCTTTCCTCTCCACCCATTCGTCCGGGGACTCATGTTCTACTACGGCCTGGATTTCCACGATCTGGCCCCGAACTTCATCCTCAACATCTCGGCGTTTATCATCGTGTGCGAGGCTTTCCTCTGCATCCGCCCCATTTCGGCCTATGGCTCAAGACTTTCAATGTCAAGCCGAAGGTGGTGCGCGGCAACCAGGCGGAGTGCGGAGGCGCCATGGCGGGCAAGATGCCCAACGTCCTATGGCTCGAGGGCTCCTTTGTGGAGACCCTGAAGGGGTGGCAATCGGGGTGGTTTTACATCACCGAGCCGCGCGACCCTGAGTGGGTCACAGCCCTCGAGTTCCGGTCCGGACCCCATACGCGGCTCACGTCCTGGAAAGAGACGGGCCTGTCGTGGGGCAACAAAGGAGAGGTGACTGGACTGCAAAAATGCATCCAAACCCTGGTGAACAAGCAGCTCAAGCTTGTCAACGTAGTCCAGGTTATGCTCATCCGCCGGATCCTCCCGTGTCAACAACGGGCCTTCAATCTGTGGGAGTTCGACCCGGCGCATCACCAAACTCCGAGCAGGCTCTTCGACACGACGTACGAAGATGCCTGGAAGGTGCTTTTCAAGGGCGCCGAGGCTCCCGCATTCGCTTCCGAGGACCGCGGATTCAGCACGCAGCATCACGCTAGTGCGGTAAGCTATTTGTACCTTTTACAGGGTATTAGTTTTTCATAGTTTGACTCTATGCGGGATCTAAGCTCCCTTAACTTTGACAGGATTGGCAGGCGAAGTCCAGACAGATCGACTGTCCGGCTCCTTTGCCCGGAGACCCAGCCGATGCTCGCTTGGCGAAGCTGCTGGTTCCGACACCCTATGCGGTGCCGGAGAAGAAGGCCAGGAAGAAGGCCGCAGGGACTCGAAAGAGTGCCCGGTGCCTGGAGGTGTCGGATTCATCATCCGACGACTCCGAGACGCACTCCTCCCGTGAAAACGAGGAGGAGGAAGAAGAAACCTCTCCCCCCCCCCAGCGGGGGGAGGAAAGAAAAGGAAGGCCGCCCCGACTGGGGAGGCCGAAGGGTCCAAGAAGGGGAAGACCCTTCCTTCGGACTACTCTACCGACGCTGACGACAGCGAAGAGGAGTGGCTGCACAGGGCCAAGCGCCTGGCGAGATCGTAAGTGTCCGGACACCAGAGTAACTCGTAGTGTTCCTTTATTGCACAGCTTTTCCTTATGTCGAATATATCTAGTAGCCTTCATCTCCTTCTCCTTCTCCTTCCGGCTGTGCACCTCCTTGGCGAGCTCGTCGCGCAGGCCCTGCAGCTCGGCCTCGAGCGCCTTGCAGCGGCCCTGAGCGGCTGCAGCGTCGCCCAGGGCAGCATCGCGAGCGGCCTTGGCTTGGTTGGCGGCCCGCTTCTCCTCGTTGGAGGACGACACAGCCTGGCTTAGCGTCGCTCGGACGGAGGCAGCAGAACGGGCCCAGCCAGAAGCCAACTCCAGGCGCCCGGCCACAAGGCGAGGATCCGCGCTCAAGAGATCCTCCCGCAGCTGGCTTAGCTCATTGGCAACCTGATCCAAGACAACTGCAGAGGGAGCAAAAGAGACAAGGACCTGTGGAGCAGGCGGAGAGGACGACGGCGTGACCACGGCTTGGCAGGAAGGGACCTCCTGAGCCTTGGTCGCATCGTCCACAGCGTTGGTCATAGTCGATTCCAGGCCCAGCGGTGCCATGGGGGCGGACTCCTCGCCGGGGCGCCCTGGTAGGCCTCGCGAGGGCGGCGAGACCGGGGAGGTGCGAGCTTCGCCGTCCCCTCCCCCAGCGGTCGAAGGCATCGCCCCGATGGACGGGTTCGCCCCAAGCGGGGCCGCAGAGGCCTCTTTCAACCTCTTGGCCGCGGGTGCCGACCTGGCAAGGAGCGCAAACGTCAAGTTTCAGCAGCAGAGACCAAGCAGAGCATAAATCGAGCACTTACTGGGCGTCGTCCGTGGACTCAAGCAACCTCCAACCATAATTGAAGCCCGAGAGCCTGCTGCGGGGGTCGGTCTTTGGTGGCCCGGAAGCAGAAGGTGCCTCAGGAGGGATGGCGCCGACCTTGGACCCCTCAGGGACCAGAGCAGACCCTGGGGGAACCAGGCTCGACCTGCCCTTCCTCGTGACCGAGGAAGAACCCTCCCCTCCTCGCCTGGCATCGGCCTCCATCGTCCGACATGGAGCGGAGGGCCCGGGGCCTGCGCTGAAGGAGGGACTCCCCCCAGTCCTCGCCAGTCTCCTCCGAGTCAAGCGCTTCCTCCTCCACCTCTTCTTCCCCCTCTCCCCCACTGGAGCCGCCAGAGGACAAGTTCACCATCGCCAGAATCGTCAGGTCTTCAGGGGCTGCTGCAGGCACCAGCCCTTCGCCGTTGAAGGTGGGCATGGCATACACCACCTGCTCCCAGTCGTCACGAAGGAACTGGGGGACGGGGCGCCCACAGGGCTCGCTACGTCTCCCCCAACCAAGCAATGAAGGGTCACGGCCAGATCTTCGTCGGTCAGCGCCTCAGAGCTCAGGCGCATGATGGTGTCCGCCCTTCCAAGCTTCCACAGTGGGAGCGGGTGCTCCTGGAGCGGAGCCACCCGGTGCTCCAGGAACTCCCTCAGGAGCGAGGCCCCGATCAGCTTCGCCGCCCCCAAGTTGCTTGGCTTCAGGTCCGCGTTCATCCTCCTCAGCACTGCCTTCGCGCGAGCGTTGATGAGCTCTGCGCGGGACCACGCGTCGACGGACTTAGACTGGCACCAAACCAGAGACAATGGCGCTCATGAAGAACGGGTAGAAGGTGCTCCCCTTGCCCTCAGGCTGGTCGGAGCCGACCTTGAGCGCAGTCGCCCCCTCGCTGCCCTGCGCCACCGTCATCAGGCGCGCGAGGGCGAGGTTCTTCTCCGACAAATTCGGGGAATTCAAGGCCGGCGAGTACCAAGCATCAGCCGGGGACTTGCGAGGCGCCATGGCGTTCTGGATGCGAAGGATTGAGACGGATCTGGAGGATTTCGGGAGCAAGAGGAAGGGGAGCGAGAAAGGGGATCTAGGGCAAGATAGACGAGAGCAGGGTAAGCAAGCTTGGCCCGGGCATCCCCTTTTTGGCATTCGTGCATTCGCCGAGGCGTCATGGGGAAGCACAAATGCCCACGTCCAATATACCGCCACGCCGCGCCCAAGGCCGCAGGCCGTTAGGGCCCGCGGCGCTTCGCGCTTGACCTTCGCTTCGTCACTAAGCCAAGCCCGCGCGCGCCTTGGGCCCGGGGGCTACTGTCAGTGTTCTGGGAACGGGGGTCCCTAGACTTGCCTGCCTGCGGCCTGCGGCGTGGCTCAAGTGGGGGCCCAGCGTGGCCCATCTTCATCAACACAAGCTCAAGACCCTCGCGAGGGGCCAAGCCTTGCGAGGCGGACGACAGAGGGTTTCCTCAAGTACGTCCTCATCAGGCAGGGCTCGCGAGAAGGCGGAGAGATCAATGCAAGGGTACCTCGCAAGGATCCAGTGACGCAAGCCATGACGATCAAGACCAGGCGGGCGCTGGCCTGTGCAGAGTCCTCGCTTTCATCTTAGTTCGCACGAGAAGATCAAACGTAGATCGGTAGGGGAGAGATCTCCGCGCGCACCCCCAGTGTTTGAACCTCAAGGGTCTGCCGAAACCCGAAATCCGATAGTCGTGCAAGTGAAAGGCAATTATGATGATATACGATGGACTGACTGAGATGAGAAAAGCTGGTATGAACTCGACCTCTTTTGTTTTTGTAAATATGAAGAGTCCGTTGTTCTTGATTCAGCTTATTATGAATAAACATGTTTGCAATGACAATTAGAGATCATAGTTGCTTATGCCATGCTTGATTAGCTATGAGTTATAATGATTTACCTTGCATGCCAACGTGCTATTGAGATGGTTATGATGTGGTATGATGGGGTGGTACCCTCCTTTGAATGATTTAAGTGACTTGACTTGGCACATGTTCACGCATGTAGTTGAAACAAAATCAACATAGCCTCCACGATATTTATGTTCATGGTGGATTATATCCTACTCACGCTTGCATCCAATGTTTATTAATTTTAATGCATGTACATGGCTGTCGTCGCTCTCTAGTTGGTTGCTTCCCAGTCTTTTGCTAGCCCTCACTTGTACTAAGCGGGAATACTGCTTGTGCATCCAATCCCATAAACCCCAAAGTTATTCCAGATGAGTCCACTATACCTTCCTATATGCAGTATCTACCTGCCGTTTCAAGTAAATTTGTATGTGCCAAACTCTAAACGTTCAAATAAATATTCTGTTTTGTATGCTTGAATAGCTCATGTATCAACCAAGGTTGTCCTTATCTTCCGTGTTAGGCGGGTTATTCTCAAGAGGAGTGGACTCCGCTCCTCACTCACGAGAACATGGCTGGTCACCGGGATGCCCAGTCCCATGCTTTATGCAAAATAAATCAAAATTAATTGCAAACAAAACTCCCCCTGGGACCTGATGTATGTTGGAGACACTCGTTGTTTCGAGCAAGTCATGGATTGATGCTTGTTGGTGGAGGGGGAGTATAAACTTTACCATTCTATTTGGGAACCGCCTATAATTTGTTTAGCATGGAAGATATCGCCATCTCTTAGTTGTTACGTTGACAATGAAAGTATACCGCTCAAAATGCAATTTATCTCTATTTCAAAACCGAGCTCTGGCACCTCTACAAATCCCTGCTTCCCTCTGCGAAGGGCCTATCCATTTACTTTTATGTTGAGTCATCACCCTCTAATTAAAAAGCACTAGTTAGAGAGCACAACTGTCATTTGCATTCATCATTATTAATCTATGTTGGGTGTGACTATGATTGGATCTCTTTTACCATGAATTACAATGTCTAGTTAGTCCTTGATCTTTAAAGGTGCTCTGCATTTATGTTTTGCGGTCTTAGAAAGGGCTAGCGAGATACCATCTTGTTATATCATATTATGATTGTTTTGAGAAAGTGTTGTCATCTGAGGTTTATTATTATGGCTTGCTAGTTGATTATGATATTGATATGAGTAATTGTGAGACCTGAGAATTATTGCAAATATGGTTAGTTATGATATATGCTGAAAAATTGAATGCTGGCTTGACATAGTTACAACAACAAGAGCAAACAGAGTTTGTAAAAGTTTTTCTTTCTTTCAGTTTGTCAACTGAATTGCTTGAGGACAAGCAAGGGTTTAAGCTTGAGGGAGTTGATACGTCTCCGTCGTATCTACTTTTCCAAACACTTTTGCCCTTGTTTTGGACTCTAACTTGTATGATTTGAATGGAACTAACCTGGACTGACGTTGTTTTCAGCAGAATTACCATGGTGTTGTTTTATGTGCAGAAAGAAAATATTCTCGGAAAGTCCTGAAACTGCACGGAACACCTTAGCAAAAATAATAAAAAATCCTTGCCAAAGATGAAGACCATGGGGCCCACACCCTGTCCACGAGGGTGGGGGGCACCCCCCCTGTAGGGCACGCTCCCCTACCTCGTGGGCCCCCTGGACACCCTCTGACGCCAACTCCAACTCTATATATTGGCTTTCGGGGAGAAAAAAATCAGAGAGAAGAAATCATCGCATTTTACGATACGGAGCCGCTGCCAAGCCCTAATCTCTCTCGGGAGGGCTGATCTGGAGTCCGTTCGGGGCTCCGGAGAGGGGGATTCATCGTCGTCGTCATCATCAACCATCCTCCATCACCAATTTCATGACGCTCACCGTCGTGCGTGAGTAATTCCATCGTAGGCTTGCTGGACGGTGATGGGTTGGATGAGATTTATCATGTAATCGAGTTAGTTTTGTTAGGGTTTGATCCCTAGTATCCACTATGTTTTGAGATTGATGTTGCTATGACTTTTCTATGCTTAATGCTTGTCACTAGGGCCCGAGTGCCATGATTTCAGATCTGAACCTATTATGTTTTCAAGAATATATGTGTGTTCTTGATCCTATCTTGCAAGTCTATAGTCACCTACTATGTGTTATGATCCGGCAACCCCGAAGTGACAATAATCGGGACCACTCCCGGTGATGACCATAGTTTGAGGAGTTCATGTATTCACTATGTGCTAATGCTTTGTTCCGGTTCTCTATTAAAAGGAGGCCTTAATATCCCTTAGTTTACAATAGGACACCGCTGCCACGGGAGGGTAGGACAAAAGATGTCATGCAAGTTCTTTTCCATAAGCACATATGACTATATACGGAATACATGCCTACATTACATTGATGAATTGGAGCTAGTTCTGTGTCACCCTATGTTATGACTGATACATGATGAACTGCATCCGGCATAATTATCCATCACTGATCCGATGCCTACGAGATTTTCATATACTGGTTTACGCTTATTTACTCTCTCGCTGCTACTGTTACAATCACTACAAAATACCAAAAACATTACATTTGCTGTCTTTACTTTTGTTGCCATTACCACCACTATCATATTACTTTGCTACTAAACACTTTGCTGTAGATACTAAGTTTCCAGGTGCGGTTGAATTGACAACTCAGCTGCTAATACTTGAGAATATTCTTTGGCTCCCCTTCTGTCGAATCAATAAATTTGGGTTAAATACTCTACCCTCGAAAACTGATGCGATCCCCTATGGGTTATCAAGCACCTCCCAGCCCAAATCTATGACCTGCAAAACCAAAACTGTGAGTATGAATATAGATTCAAGAGGATGACTTTGGCTGCAGATTTAAGGATCTCGGAGACTCGATCATCCTTCTATGATGGTGAACCAATGCCTTGGAAGATGGACGACAAGCCTACATCATCAACAACCCCTTCATCGGCAAAGGAGATCTAATCACATGGGTATGGGCACTCCCCTTGGCAACTGCCAAGCTTGGGGGAGGTGCCCCGGTATCGTATCACCATCACACTCCTATTTTTACCATTTTTCTTAGTTCGGTCCTCTTAGTAATATCTTGATCTAGTAGCATAAAGTTTATGGTATGATCTAGTTTTGAGTTTTGCTTTATGATCCCTTTATGTAATCGAGTCCGTGAGCTATATAATAAAGATTAGTGTTGAGTCAAGGGCTTGATTATTTTGCTATGATCTTGAGAGAATAAAATAAAAGAGAAAGAATAAAAAGAAACAAAGAGATCATATTGATCTTATGGAGAGTAATGACTTCACATAGAAAGAGTATGATGATTAAAAGTTGTTGAGATTTGATAAACGTAGTTTTGGTCATCGTTGCAATTAATAGGAAGTAATAAAGAGAGAGAGGTTTCACATATAAATATACTATCTTGGACATCTTTTATGATTGTGAGCACTCAATAAAATATGACATGCTAAAGAGTTGATGTTGGACAAGGAAGACAACGTAATAGGTTATGTTTTCTTATATCTGATATAAAGTATATTGTCATGGATCATCCAACATGTTGAGTTTTCCTTTCCCCCTCATGCTAGCCAAATTCTTTGCACCAAGTAGAGATACTACTTGTGCTTACGAATTCCCTTAAACCCAGTTTTGCCATGAGAGTCCACCATATCTACCTATGGATTGAGTAAGATCCTTCAAGTAAGTTGTCATCGGTGCAAGCAATAAAAATTGCTCTCTAAAAATGTATGATTGATTAGTGTGGAGGAAATAAGCTTTATACGATCTTGTGATGTGGAAGAAATAAAAGCGACGGACTGCATAATAAAGGTTCATATCACAAGTGGCAATATAAAGTGACGTTCTTTCGCATTAAGATTTTGTGCATCCAACCCTGAAAGAGCATGGTAACCTCTGCTTCCCTCTGCGAAGGGCCTATCTTTTATTTTATCTTCTACCTTATGCAAGAGTCATGGTGATCTTCACCTTTCCTTTTTACATTTTATCCTTTGGCAAGCACAGTGTGTTGGAAAGATCCTGATAGATATATGTAATTGGATGTAAGTTAGCATGAACTATTATTGTTGACATTACCCTTGAGGTAAGAGGTTGGGAGGCGAAACTATAAGCCCCTATCTTTCTCTGTGTCCGATTAAAATTCCGTAACCACAAGTATTGTGTGAGTGTTAGCAATTGTGAAAGACTAAATGATAGTTGAGTATGTGGACTTGCTAAAAAGCTCTGACATAGACTCTTTCCAATGTTATGATAAATTGCAATTGCTTGAATGACTGGGATTATAGTTTGTTAGTTCTCAATAAAGTTTCTGATTCATACTTTGCATTGTGAATAGATTATTACTTGAGCATAAGAGATTATATGACAAAATATACATATGTTGTTGTTATAAGAATTATCATGATTTCCTCATGTCCGTATTTTATTTTATCGACACCTCTACTTCTAAACTTGTGGACATATTTATCGTTATCGGCTTCCGCTTGAGGACAAGCAAGGTCTAAGCTTGGGGGAGTTGATACGTCCATTTTGCATCATGCTTTTATATCGATATTTATAGCATTATGGGTTGTTATTACACATTATGTCGCAATACTTATGCCTATTCTCTCTTATTTACAAGGTTTACATAAGGAGGGAGAATGCCGGCAGCTGGAATTCTTGGCTGGAAAAGGAGCAAATATTAGATACCTATTCTGCGCAACTCCAAAAGTCCTAAAACTCCACGAAAGTCATTTTGGGAATTAATAAAAAATATTGAGCAAAAGAAATACCAGAGGGGGCCACCCACCAGGCACGAGGGTGGGGGGCGCGCCCTACCCCCTGGGTGCGCCCCCCTGCCTTGTGGGCCCCCTGGCGGCCCTCCGGTGGACATCTTCTGCTATATGAAGTCTTTCGTCCGAAGAAAAACCATAAGCAAGCTTTCGGGACGAGACTCCGCCGCCACGAGGCGGAACCTTGGTGGAACCAATCTAGGACTCCGGCGGAGCTGTTCTGCCGGGCACACTTCCCTCCGGGAGGGGGAAATCATCGCCATCGTCATCACCAACGCTCCTCTCATCGGGAGGGGGCCAATCTCCATCAACATGTTCACCAGCACCATCTCCTCTCAAACCCTAGTTTATCTCTTGTATCCAATTCTTGTCTCTAAGTCTGGGATTGGTACCTGTAGGTTGCTAGTAGTGTTGATTACTCCTTGTAGTTGATGCAAGTTGGTTTATTTGGTGGAAGATCATATGTTCAGATCCTATATGCATATTAATACCCCTCTGATTATGAACATGAATATGATTTTTTAGTAGTTAAGTTTGTTCCTGAGGACATGGGAGAAGTCTTGCTAATAGTAGTCATGTGAATTTGGTATTCGTTCGATATTTTGATGAGATGTATGTTGTCTTTCCTCTAGTGGTGTTATGTGAACATCGACTACATGACACTTCACCATTTTTTGGGCCTAGAGGAAGGCATTGGGAAGTAATAAGTAGATGATGGGTTGCTAGAGTGACAGAAGCTTAAACCCTAGTTTATGCGTTGCTTCGTAAGGGGCTGATTTGGATCCATATGTTTCATGCTATGGTTAGGTTTACCTTAATACTTCTTTTGTAGTTGCGGATGTTTGCAATAGGGGTTAATCATAAGTGCTATGCTTGTCCAAGTAAGGAGAGCACCCAAGCACCGGTCCACCCACATATCGAATTATCAAAGTACTGAACGCGAATCATATGAACATCATGAAAACTAGCTTGACGATAATTCCCATGTGTCCTCGGGAGCGCTTTTCTCTATATAAGAGTTTGTCCAGGCTTGTCCTTTGCTACAAAAAGGATTGGGCCACCTTGCCGCACTTTATTTACTTTTGTTACTTGTTGCTCGTTACAAATTATCTTATCACAAAACTATTTGTTACCTATAATTTCAGTACTTGCAGAGAATACCTTGCTGAAAACCGCTTTTCATTTCCTTCTGCTCCTCATTGGGATCGACACTCTTTGTCAGGGAAACTGATCCACGAGCACCTATGGGGACCGGCGGACCGAGCCCCTTTCGGTTCGGCGGGGGGCAGAGATCGCACGAAGAGCAGATCGAGGCGAAGCACACGAGCAGTTTACCCAGGTTCGGGCCGCATGGATGCGTAAAACCCTACTCCTGCCTTGTGGTTTGTATTGAGTTCTTGTTCGGGAGCGCTGAGTGCTACAGTACACACCAGCAGCTAACGAGATCGAGCGTGAGTGTTCTTCTGTTCCTCTCCCCTCTACATTGCGCATGGGCCTCCTTTTATATGCTCAAGGGGTCACCGACAGGTGGCAACGTAGACAAGGGTAAAAATGGAAAGGTGTTGCGGTTGGTACAACTACCTGTACAGTGTATCATACCTAACCCTGACGGCAGGGGACAAGGGCATTAAATGCCCATCTACATCGCCCAAACAGTGCAAAAAGGGACCGTCAGGGACGCCACCGTTCGCCACGATGGCAATCTTGTCAGCGCCGCTTGCCACCGCGTACCGCTGGCTGCACAGCCTCCCGCCACGTACGCCTGGAAGGGTCCCAAAGCGACACGTTGGTGGATGTGATGGAGCATGGGTACGGAGTGGTAGCTCGTCGCAGCAAACGCCTTGCCGCGGTCGTTGTCTTGTCGCGTCCGGAGGCTTTGCCGCTCACCGGGCCTCGCCGGGACGCGTGGCGCGTCGCGGCAAGTTCCTTGAGATGCCTTGGTTGGCCTTCCCGGCAAGCTCCTCTTGCCGGGGTCTTGTGCTTTGAGTGGCCTTCCCGGCAAGCTCCTCTTGCCGGGGCCTTGTCTCCTTGGCTTGAATACTTTGTTCTTGAATGGCTCCAAAGGAACCACGGAGGACCTTGGTGGTCACCGGCGAGCCTTGCCGCGGGGTGCTGCGACTGCCCGTGCACAAGTTTGGGATACTAGGGTACCCCTACTCTAGTACACCGACAGGAGCCCCCGGGCCTGGGCCATACACGGTGCCGAGCGCTGTTGGGCCAGGCCCAAAACAGGGCACGGGCACGCGCGGCCTGGGTTACGCTGTATCTTTCTCCGTATCCACCGCGCCCTCCCCGAACGGCACTCGTTGATTGCGGCGTCGTGGGAGAGATCGTGGGTGGTTTCTTTATTCGGAAAGGCGAAACGTCCGCCCCCTCCCTCCTTATAAGCAGGGGAAACAGGGGCGGTTCACCCATCCGCCAGTTGCTACTCCAACCTCGAAAATCTCCGCCACTCCCCTTCTTCCCAAAGCCGAAAGAGAGCAGCGCTCCGCCCCCCATCGCCACCAGCACCACCAACGCCGTCGACCTCCCTCACCACTTCCGCCATGGCTCCGAAAGCCAAGAAGGGGAAGGTCGTGAAGTCGGCCGAGGTGCAGCGGCTCGCGGCGCTGCGAAAGGAGCGGGCAATCTCCCCCCCCCCCCAAGCTTGCCGCGAGGGATTTGAGGGAGTAATACTACCTCTTCTGGTCGACGGAGACGCGGGCGCATCCGCGCACGAAGGTACTTCCAGCCGTCGCTTGGAAAATGGCTCCAACTGGATATCCCTTTTTCACCTTGTTCTTCTACTGCGGGCTCTGCCCGCCTTTCTCTGAGTTCTTCTGTGATATTATGAACACCTACGGGCTCCGCCTCCTTGACTTCACCCCCAATGTTGTCCTGACCATGGCAGTTTTCGCTCATCTCTGCGAAAACTTTGTCGGAGTCCATCCAAATGTAGCCCTTTTTCGCCACTTCTTTATGCCCCGAGTTGAGAAGGGAGAGCCTTTATCTGGCGGAATCGCCTGGATCTCAAAAGCCGGCAAGAAGGAAGCTTATCTGGAGGGAGAGCTCCGCAGCAAGTGGGAGGAATGGAGGGCAGACTGGTGCTGGATTGTCGAGGAGGACCCGCAGCCGTTTACCACCCGGCACCAAACTCCAGTAGTGCGCGGTAGCGATTGGAGCAACGTGGCCCCGGAAGACGACAGGCTGAAGATTGCCGTCGCCCGGATCCAACGCCTCAGGCTTGCCGGGCTCACTGTAGGCGCCGTTGGCGCAGATTTCCTTCGCCGCCGCATCGCCCCCCTGCAGGAGAGGAGGAGACCCGCCTGGGAGTTCAAGAATGCGGCGGATATCATGAGGCTGCGTCCGGGCCTCAACTTCAACTTCACTGTTCTGGAGCTTAACGCGATGCTCCAGGAGCTGTTCAAATATGACCCTCAACATCCCGAAGTGTTCAGGTTGCCGAGGGGTGTCGTTCCACTGTGCAACAATTCCTCGCTCAGCCGCATCCGTGCAATGATGCCGCTGTGCGACTCACATGGAATTGACCCAGCTTGGCTAGAGCCTGCAGACGACATCGTGCAGGCGTTCTTCGATGGCTTGGTAGAAACGCCGATCCGCCCCGATGAGCAGAGAGGCCTCACCCGGGATACCATCGATGAGGAGGTGAAGCGCATCGCCAATAGGCTGGAAGAGGCGGCGGCAGCCGCAGCCGCGGGCGAGTTTGGATTCACCGTGGAGGAGGCAGAGGCAGCGGAAGCGGCAAGCCTTACCGAGCGAGAGGGGCTTGCCGGCGAGGAAGAGCCTGCCGGGCATGACGTCGGGTCGGGCGAGCCCGCCGAGGATACGAGCGGCTCGTTAGAGATCGACTCCTCTTCCTCCTCATCTTCGGGCAGCTTGCCGCAAGCAGAGCCCCCGGCTCCACCAAGAAGGCATTTCCACAAGGCCGGGGACGTAGCAGAGCGGCAGACGAGTCGACAGCCGCCGCGCCGCGTGACACGCTCCACCGCGGCAAGTTCTGTTGCCGTGGATGCACCTCACGCTGCTGCGGCAACTGGAGCGGGGTCTTCTCAGACCACCGTCACTGCTCCCGCCAAGCGGCCAAGGGAACCTACTCCTCCGCCTCCTCGCGCCAGAGGTGAGCCAGGCTTCGACTTCTCCGCGCTCAGCTCCGACGACGAAGAAGAAGAGTAAGATTCTTGTTGTACTTGTATTTCTTCAATTCTTGCTGTTTTGTCTTGTATCTCATTCGCTTTACTCTGAACTTATTCCTTTTTAGGACTCTAGCCCAGAGAGCGGCAAAGAGAGCCAAGGTCCCGTTGATTATCACTGACGACGAACCCACCGCGACAGCAGGGGGTGCGTCCTAGACATCCTTGCCGGACCCGGCAACTGTTCTTCAGAGCAGCCCCCAGCGCAGCCCCCAGCGTAAGTATATGGTTTGCTTCCCGCTGTTAGGCGCGCATGGATACTCTTTGTTTGCTGATATCTGACTGTTGGTTTATGTAGGAGCAGAGCAGCCCCACCAGGAGCGTCCGGAGACCGCCCCTGACACGCCACCTGCTTCGACTACACCGCCAAGGGAGAGTTCTCTGGCAAGGGAGAATCCTCCGACAAGGGAGAGCTCTTCGGCAAGGGAGAAGTCTCCGGCAAGGGACAGCACCAGCGGCCCCCCGACGGCGGAGACCTCAACTGCAAAGCCCGGTACAGGTAAACCTCTTGCTTCGGAACTTCCCTTGGGTTCTTCTTTGTTTGATCTTCTTTTTGGATATTTGCTTGACTTTTCTTCCTTTTTCGGCCATCAGACCCATCTGCTGCGGAGCCGATGGAGACCGAGGTTGCTGTCGACGACGCCGCTGCCACCGAAGAAGCGGCCAGCGCTGATGATCCCGCCGGCGAAGAGGCCGCCAAGGCTGCCGCCGCAGCAGCTGACGAGGGGTCTGGCGATCGCACTGACGGCCCTGAGGCCGCAGGAGCGCCAGGCGCTACACCGACCGCTGACCCTTCCGCCGCTGCCGTAGCGTCAGGCTCCGAAGAGCCCCAGCCAGGCGTCTACTTGAAGGCCGGCGATGGCGTCTTCATCAACCTCCCCTGGGCATCAATGTCCAGGGCGCCGGTCGAAGGAGAAAGCTTCAATGTAGAGGTACTCGCCTCCGCTGGGCTGACGCTGGTTGACGCGCCAAGCAGCAGCAGCGGCGAGCCCGAGGAGGAGCGGCTGCTGTGGGAGCTGTTGTCGCTCTACCGCGCTCGGCAAGCAAAGCTGGAATCCCGCGAGGCGCTTGCCGCGAAGGCGGGAGCAGATATTGAGAAGCGCGCGGAGGAGCTCCGAGGTCTCAACCAGGCAGCTCTCCGGTCCCTGGCGGAGGAGCGGGAGTAGCTCGCTGAGGAGCCGAAGGCCTTCCTCCTCGAGAAGGCTGACGTCGAAGAGCAGCAGCGGCTTGCCGCTGAGAAGCTGTCTGCGCAGGAGGGCGAGCTGGCGCAGCGGAAGGTCAACCTTGATAGCCACGAGGAGGAGCTTGCCGCGCGCGAGCGAACACTCGGCGGAGCTATCAAGCAAGCGGAGGATGCTGCCGCAACTGCCGAGGCTGCCAAGAAGGAGCTGGAGACGAAGGTGGCGCAGCTGGAGGACGATCTCAAGGCGAGCGGCGAGGAGCTTGCCGCGCTCAAGCGTGAGCTGGAGAAGGACACCTACAGCCACTCAGAGCTGCAGGCCCGCCTCGCCGAGAAGGGCAAGGAGCTCAGCGACGCCAAGGACTCCAACGCAGATCTTGAGCTGAAGCTGGCCACTTTGACCAAGACGCTGGACGGCGCCAGGGAGCAGGAGGTGGCATTGAAGGAGGAGATCAAGGCCGACAAGGCGCTGCTGGAGAGTGCTGCTGCCGCCCAGAACACTTTTAGGGAGACTGTGGAGCACTGGACGGAGAGTCTTGTGAATGCTGCCGCAGACATTGACAGGGAGCTGGCGCAGCTGGGGATGGAGGATCTCGGGTATCCCTCCGATGAGAACCTCCAATCCAGCGCCAAGCTCACTTTGTTCTTGAAAGAGCCCGCCACGTACGCCTGGAAGGGTCCCAAAGCGACATGTTGGTGGATGTGCTAGAGCGTGGGTACGGAGTGGTAGCTCGTCGCAGCAAACGCCTTGCCGCGGTCGTTGTCTTGTCGCGTCCGGAGGCTTTGCCGCTCACCGGGCCTCGCCGGGACGCGTGGCGCGTCGCGGCAAGTTCCTTGAGATGCCTTGGTTGGCCTTCCCGGCAAGCTCCTCTTGCCGGGGTCTTGTGCCTTGAGTGGCCTTCCCGGTAAGCTCCTCTTGCCGGGGCCTTGTCTCCTTGGCTTGAATACTTTGTTCTTGAATGGCTCCAAAGGAACCACGGAGGACCTTGGCGGTCACCCGGCGAGCCTTGCCGCGGGGTGCTGCGACTGCCCGTGCACAAGTTCGGGATACTAGGGTACCCCTACTCTAGTACACCGACACTCTTACTTATCGAAAGGACTACGATAGATCCCCTATACTTGTGGGTCATCAATGGGCTTTAATATACCTTTTTATATTTTTTTGGGACTAACCTATTAACCAAAGGCCCAGTGCCAATTGCTATTTTTTGCCAATCTCAATGTTTTGCGGAAAAGGAATATCAAACGGAATCCAAACGGAACGAAACCTTCGCGAGGATCTTTTTTGGAACAGATGCAATCCAGGAGACTTGGAGTGGAAGTCAAGGAAGCAACGAGGAAGCAGATGGTCTTTTCCTACCAATCTATCCCTCTAGGAGCATGCGCGTAGTGCTTAGTTTTGATGAGTTGTAGATTTTTGCAATAAGTATGTGAGTTCTTTTTTACTAATGTTGAGTCCATGGATTATACGCACAATCACCCTTCCATCATTGCTAGCCTCTTCGGTACCGTGTATTGCCCTTTCTCACCTTGAGAGTTGGTGCAAACTTTGTCGGTGCATCCAAACTCCGTGATATGATACACTCTATCACACATAAGCCTCCTTATATCTTCCTCAAAATAGCCACCATACCTACCTATTATGGCATTTCCATAGCCATTCCAAGATATATTGCCATGCATCTTTCCACCATTCCGTTTATTATGACGCACTTCATCATTGTCATATTGCTTTGCATGATCATGTAGTTGACATCGTATTTGTGGCAAAGGCACCTTCATAATTCTTCCATGCATGTCGCTCTTGATTCATTGCACATCCCGGTACACCGCCGGAGGCATTCACATAGAGTCATATTTTGTTCTAAGTATCAAGTTGTAATTCTTGAGTTGTAACTAAATAAAACTGTGATGATTTTCATTTTTAGAGCATTGTCCCATGTGAGAAAAGGATGATGGAGACGATGATTCCCCCACAAGTCGGGATGAGACTACGGACGAAGATAAAAAAGAGAGAGGCCAAAGAAGCCCAAATAAAAAGAGAGGCCAAAGAAGCCCAAATAAAAAAAGAGGCCAAAGAAGCCCAAACATAAAAATGAGAGAAAAAGAGAGAAAGGGTAATGTTACTATCCTTTTTCCACACTTGTGCTTCATAGTAGCACCATGATCTTCATGATAGAGAGTCTCTTATTTTATCACTTTCATATACTAGTGGGAAATTTTCATTATAGAACTTGGCTTGTATATTCCAATGATGGGCTTCCTCAAAATGCCCTAGGTCTTCGTGAGCAATGATACGTCCATTTTGCATCATGCTTTTATATCGATATTTATTGCATTATGGGCTGTTATTACACATTATGTCACAATACTTATGGCTATTCTCTCTTATTTTACAAGGTTTACATAAGGAGGGAGAATGCCGGCAGCTAGAATTCTGGGCTGGAAAAGGAGCAAATATTAGAGACCTATTCTGCGCAACTCCAAAAGTCCTGAAACTCCACGGAATATCTTATAATAAAAATAATGAAAAATACCTGCCAAAGATGAAGGCCAGGGGGCCCACACCCTGTCCACGAGGGTGGGGGGCGCGCCCCCCTACCTCGTGGGCCCCCTGGTGGCTCTCCGACGCCCACCTTGAGCTATATGAAGTCTTTCGTCGAGAAAAAATAAAAAGCAAGCTTTCGGGACGAGACTCCGCAGCCACGACGCGGAACCTTGGCGGAACCAATCTAGGGCTCCGCCAGAGCTGTTCTGCCAGGGATACTTCCCTCCGGAAGGGGGGAATCATCGCCATCGTCATCACCAACGCTCCTCTCATCGGGAGAGGGCAATCCCCATCAACATCTTCACCAGCACGATCTCTTCTCCAAACCCTAGTTCATCTCTTGTATCCAATTCTTGTCTCCAAGTCCGGGATTGGTGCTAGTAGGTTGCTAGTACTGTTGATTAATCCTTGTAGTTGATGCTAGTTGGTTTATTTGGTGGAAGATCATATGTTCAGATCCTTTATGCATATTATTACCCCTCTGATTATGAACATGAATATGCTTTGAGTAGTTACGTTTGTTCCTGAGGACACGGGAGAAGTCTTGCTAATAGTAGTCATGTGAATTTGGTATTCGTTCGATATTTTGATGAGATGTATGTTGTCTAGCCTCTAGTGGTGCTATGTGAACGTCGACTACATAACACTTAATCATTATTTGGGCCTAGAGGAAGACATTGGGATGTAATAAGTAGATGATGGGTTGCTAGAGTGACAGAATCTTAAACCCTAGTTTATGCGTTGCTTCGTAAGGGGCTGATTTGGATCCATATGTTTCATGCTATGGTTAGGTTTACCTTAATACTTTTGTTGTAGTTGCGGATGCTTGCAATAGAGGTTAATCATAAGTGGGATGCTTGTTCAAGTAAGAACAGCACCCAAGCACCGGTCCACCCACATATCAAATTATCATACTACCGAACGTGAATCATATGAACGTGATGAAAATTGGCTTGATGATATTCCCATGTGTCCTCGGGAGCGCTTTTCCTTATATAAGAGTTTGTTCCAGCTTGTCATTTGCTATAAAAAGGATTGGGCCACCTTGCTGCACTTTATTTACTTTTGTTACTTGTTGCTCGTTACAAATTATCTTGTCACAAAACTATCTGTTACCTATAATTTAGTGCTTGCAGAAAATACCTTGCTGAAAACCGCTTATCATTTCCTTCTGCTCCTCGTTGGGTTCAACACTCTTACTTATCGAAAGGACTACAATAGATCCCCTATACTTGTGGGTCATCAAGACTCTTTTCTGGTGCCGTTGCCGGGGAGTGTAGCGCCATTGGTAGGTGGAATTTGGCAAAGAAAAATTTATATAGTGTGCTAAAATTTACTGTCACTTGTTACTTTGGAAAGTAATCCTATGAGGGGCTTGTTCGGCGTATCTTCACCCCGACCAGTAGAGCAAAGAGTTGCTCCTCAACCTACTGAACCTATTGAAAATGAAGTTCCTTTTGAATTTCCTTCGGGTATGATAGTGTTGGGGAACGTAGTAATTTCAAAAAAAAAATTCCTACGCACACGCAAGATCATGGTGATGCATAGCAACGAGAGGGGAGAGTGTTGTCTACGTACCCTCGTAGACCGAAGCGGAAGCGTTGACACAACGTAGAGGAAGTAGTCGTACGTTCTCCTCGCGATCCAACCGATCCAAGTACCGTTACTCCGGCACCTCCGAGTTCTTGGCACACGTTCAGCTCGATGACGATCTCCGGGCTCCGATCCAGCAAAGCGTCGGGGAAGAGTTCCGTCAGCATGACGGCGTGGTGACGATCTTGATGTGTTACCGGCGCAGGGCTACGCCTAAGCACTGCAACGATATGACCGAGGTGGAATTTGGTGGAAGGGGGCACCGCACACGGCTAAGGAACGATCCGTAGATTAACTTGTGTGTCTATGGGGTGCCCCCTTCCCCTGTATATAAAGGATGGAGGAGGAGGAGGCCGGCCAAGGCAAAGGTGCGGCCAGGATATGGATTCCTACTAGGACTCCAAGTCCTAGTAGGAGTCCACCAAAAGGGGAGGAAGGGAGAAGGAATAGGAGAAGAAGGAGAGGTGGCCGGCCCCCTTTTCCCTAGTCCAATTCGGACTAGAGGGGAGGGGGGCCGCAGCAGCCTTTTTCCTCTTCCCACTAAAGCCCATCAAGGCCCATTACTTCTCCCGTAATCCCGTAACTCCTCGGTACCTCCGAAAATACCCGAACCACTCAGAACCCTTCCGATGTCCGAATATAGTCGTCCAATATATCGATCTTTACGTCTCGACCATTTCGAGACTCCTCGTCATGTCCCCGATCTCATCCGGGACTCCGAACTCCTTCGGTACATCAAAACTCATAAACTCATAATATAACTGTCATCGAAACCTTAAGCGTGCGGACCCTACGGTTCGAGAACAATGTAGACATGACCGAGACACGTCTCCGGTCAATAACCAATAGCGGGACCTGGATGCCCATATTGGCTCCTACATATTCTACGAAGATCTTTATCGGTCAGACCGCATAACAACATACGTCGTTCCCTTTGTCATCGGTATGTTACTTGCCCGAGATTCGATCGTCGGTATCCAATACCTAGTTCAATCTCGTTACTGGCAAGTCTCTTTACTCGTTCCGTAATACATCATCTCACAACTAACACATTAGTTGCAATGCTTGCAAGGCTTATGTGATGTGCATTACCGAGAGGGCCCAGAGATACCTCTCCGACAATCGGAGTGACAAATCCTAATCTCGAAATACGCCAACCCAACATGTACCTTCGGAGACACCTGTAGAGCACCTTTATAATCACCCAGTTACGTTGTGACGTTTGGTAGCACACAAAGTGTTCCTACGGTAAACGGGAGTTGCATAATCTCATAGTTAAAGGAACATGTATAAGTCATGGATAAAAGCAATAGCAACATACTATACGATCGGGTGCTAAGCTAATGGAATGGGTCATGTCAATCAGATCATTCAACTAATGATGTGATCTCTTTAATCAAATAACAACTCTTTGTTCATGGTTAGGAAACATAACCATCTTTGATTAATGAGCTAGTCAAGTAGAGGCATACTAGTGACACTCTGTTTGTCTATGTATTCACACATGTATTATGTTTCCGGTTAATACAATTCTAGCATGAATAATAAAATTTTATCATGATATGTAAGGAAATAAATAATCACTTTATTATTGCATCTAGGGCATATTTCCTTCAGTCTCCCACTTGCACTAGAGTCAATAATCTAGTTCACATCGCCATGTGATTTATCAGCAATAGTTCACATCGATATGTGACCAACACCCAAAGGGTTTACTAGATTCAGTAATCTAGTTCACATCGCTATGTGATTAACACCCAAAGAATACTACGGTGTGATCATGTTTTGCTTGTGAGAGAAGTTTAGTCAACGGGTCTGCCACATTCAGATCCGTTATGTATTTTGCAATTTTCTATGTCTACAATGCTCTGCACGGAGCTACTTTAGCTAATTGCTCCCACTTTCAATATGTATCTAGATTGAGACTTAGAGTCATCTAGATTAGTGTCAAAACTTGCATCGACGTAACTTTTTACGACGAACCTTTTGTCACATCCATAATCGAGAAACATATCCTTATTCCACTAAGGATAATTTTGACCGCTGTCCAGTGATCTACTCCTAGATCATTATTGTACTCCCTTGCTTAACTCAGTGTAGGGTATACAATAGATCTGGTAAACAGCATGGCATACTTTATAGAACCTATGGCCGAGGCATAGGGAATGACTTTCATTCTCTTTCTATCTTCTGTCGTGGTCGGGCTTTGAGTCTTACTCAATTTCACACCTTGTAACACAGGAAAGAACTCTTTCTTTGACTGTTCCATTTTGAACTACTTCAAAATCTTGTCAAGGTATGTACTCATTGAAAACTTATCAAGCGTCTTGATCTATCTCTATAGATCTTGATGCTCAATATGTAAGCAGCTTTATCGAGGTCCTTTCTTTGAAAAACTCCTTTCAAACACTCCTTTATGCTTTGCAGAATAATTCTACATTATTTCCGATCAACAATATGTCATTTACATATACTTATCAGAAATGCTGTAGTGCTCCCACTCACTTTCTTGTAAATACAGGCTTCACCGCAAGTCTGTATAAAACTATATGCTTTGATCAACTCATCAAAGCGTATATTCTAACTCCGAGATGCTTGCACCAGTCCATAGATGGATCGCTGGAGTTTGCACATTTTGTTAGCACCTTTAGGATTGCCAAAACCTTCTAGTTGCATCGTATACAACTCTTCTTTAATAAATCCATTAAGGAATGTAGTTTTGTTTATCCATTTGCCGGATTTCATAAAATGCGGCAATTGCTAACATGATTCGGACAGACTTAAGCATAGATACGAGTGAGAAACTCTCATCGTAGTCAACACCTTGAACTTGTCGAAAACCTTTTGCGACAATTCTAGCTTTGTAGATAGTAACACTACTATCAGCGTCCGTCTTCCTCTTGAAGATCCATTTATTTTCTATGGCTTTGCCAATCATCGGGCAAATCCATCAAAGTCCATACTTTGTTCTCATACATGGATCATATCTCAGATTTCATGGCCTCAAACCATTTCGCGGAATCTGGGCTCATCATCGCTTCCTCATAGTTCGCAAGTTCGTCATGGTCTAGTAACATGACTTCCAGAACAGGATTACCGTACCACTCTGGTGCGGATCTCACTCTAGTTTACTTACGAGATTCGGTAGTAACTTGATCTTGAAGTTACATGATCATCATCATTAGCTTCCTTACTCATTGGTGTAGTAGTCACAAGAACAGATTTCTGTGATGAACTACTTTCCAATAAGGGAGAAGGTACAATTACCTTATCAAGTTTTTACTTTCCTCCCACTCACTTCTTTCGAGAGAATCTCCTTCTCTAGAAAGGATCCATTCTCAGCAACAAATGTCTTGCCTTTGGATCTGTGATAGAAGGTGTACCCAACAATTTCCTTTGGGTATCCTATGAAGACATATTTCTCCGATTTGGGTTTGAGCTTATCAGGATGAAACTTTTTCATATAAGCATCACAACCCCAAACTTTAAGAAACGACAACTTTGGTTTCTTGCTAAACCACAGTTCATATTGTGTCGTCTCAACGGACTTAGATGGTGCCCCTTTTAATGTGAATGCAGCTGTCTCTAATGCATGATCCCAAAACGATATTGGTAAATCGGTAAGAAACATCATAGATTGTACTATATAAAGTACGGTTATGACGTTCGGACACACCATTATGCTGTGGTGTTCCAGGTGGCATGAATTTGTGAAACTATTCCACACGGTTTTAACTGAAGGCCAAAACTCGTAACTCAAATATTTTACCTCTGCGATCATATCGTAGAAATTTTTTATTTTCTTGTTACGATGATTATCTACTTCACTCTGAAATTCTTTGAACTTTTCAAACGTTTCAGACTTATGTTTCATTAAGTAGATATACCCATATCTGCTTAAATCATCTGTGAAGTTCTGAAAATAATGATACTTGTCGCGAGCCTTAATATTCATCGGACCACATACATCAGTATGTATGATTTCTAACAAATCTGTTGCTTGCTCCATTGTTCCGGAGAACGGCGTTTTAGTCATCTTGCCCAAGACGCATGGTTCGCAAGCATCAAGTGATTCATAATTAAGTGATTCCAAAATCCCATCAGCATGGAGTTTCTTCATGCGCTTTACACCAATATGACCTAAACGGCAGTGCCACAAATAGGTTGCACTATCATCATTAACTTCGCATCTTTTGGTTTCAATATTATGAATATGTGTATCACTGCGATCGAGATCCAATGAACTATTTTCATTGGTGTGTATGACCATAGAAGGTTTTATTCATGTAAACAGAACAACAATTTATTCTCTTACTTAAATGAATAACCGTATTGCAATTAACATGATCAAATCATATTCATGCTCAACGCAAACACCAAATAACACTTATTTAGTTTCAACACTAATCCCGAAAGTATAGGGAGTGTGTGATGATGATCATATCAATCTTGGAACCACTTCCAACACACATCGTCACCTTGCCCTTTAACTAGTTTTTGTTCATTCTGCAACTCCCGTTTCGGGTTACTAATCTTAGCAACTTGAACTAGTACCAAATACTGAGGGGTTGCTATGAACACTAGTAAAGTACACATCAATAACATGTATATCAAATATACTTATGTTCACTTTGCCATCCTTCTTATCCGCCAATCACTTGGGGTAGTTCCGCTTCCAGTGACCAGTCCCTTTGCAGTAGAAGCACTTAGTCTCAGGCTTAGGACCAGACTTGGGCTTTTTCACTTGAGCAGCAACTTGCTTGCCGTTCTTCTTGAAGTTCCCCTTCTTTCCTTTTGCCCTTTTCTTGAAACTAGTGATCTTGTCAACCATCAACACTTGATGTTTTTCTTTGATTTCTACCTTCGCTGATTTTAGCATCGCGAAGAGCTTGGGAATATTTTCCGTTATCCCTTGCATATTATAGTTCATCACGAAGTTCTACTAACTTGGTGATGGTGACTAGAGAATTCTGTCAATCACTATCTTATCTAGAAGATTAACTCCCACTTGATTCAAGCGATTGTAGTACCCAGACAATCTGAGCACATGCTCACTAGTTGAGCGATTCTCCTCCATCTTTTAGCTATAGAACTTGTTGGATACTTCATATCTCTCAACTCGGGTATTTGCTTGAAATATTAACTTCAACTCCTGGAACATCTCATATGGTCCATGACGTTCAAAACGTCTTTGAAGTCCCGATTCTAAGCCGTTAAGCATGGTGCACTAAACTATTAAGTAGTCATCATATTGAGCTAGCAAAATGTTCATAACGTCTGCATCTGCTCCTGCAATAGGTCCGTCACCCAGCGGTGCATCAAGGATATAATTCTTCTGTGCAGCAATGAGGATAAACCTCAGATCACGGATCCAATCCGCATCATTGCTACTAACATCTTTCAACACAATTTTCTCTAGGAACACATCAAAATAAACACAGGGAAGCAACAAATGCGAGCTACTGATCTACAACATAGATATGCTAATACTACCAGGACTAAGTTCATGATAAATTAAAGTTCAATTAATCATATTACTTAAGAACTCTCACTTAGATAGACATCCCTCTAATCCTCTAAGTGATCACGTGATCCAAATCAACTAAACCATGTCCGATCATCATGTGAGATGGAGTAGTTTCAATGGTGAACATCACTATGTTGATCATATCTACTATATGATTCACGCTCGACCTTTCGGTCTCCGTGTTCCGACGCCATATCTGTTATATGCTTGGCTCATCAAGTATAACTTGAGTACTCCACGTGTGCAACTGTTTTGCACCCGTTGTATTTGAACGTAGAGCCTATCACACCCGATCATCACGTGGTGTCTCAGCACGAAGAACTTTCGCAACGGTGCATACTCAGGGAGAACACTTCTTGATAATTAGTGAGAGATCATCTTATAATGCTACCGTCAATCAAAGCAAGATAAGATGCATAAAAGATAAACATCACATGCAATCAATATAAGTGATATGATATGGCCATCATCATCTCGTGCTTGTGATCTCCATCTTCGAAGCACCGTTATGATCACCATCGTCACCGGCGCGACACCTTGATCTTCATCGTAGCATCGTTGTCGTCTCGCCAATCTTATGCTTCCGCGACTATCACTACCGCTTAGTAATAAAGTAAAGCATTACATCGCGATTGCATTGCATACAATAAAGCGACAACCATATGGCTCCTGCCAGTTGCCGATAACTCGGTTACAAAACATGATCATCTCATACAATAAAATTTTAGCATCATGTCTTGACCATATCACATCACAACATGTCCTGCAAAAACAAGTTAGACGTCCTCTACTTTGTTGTTGCAAGTTTTACGTGGCTGCTACGGGCTTAAGCAAGAACTTATCTTACCTACGCATCAAAACCACAACGATAGTTTGTCAAATAGACTCCGTTTTAACCTTCTCAAGGACCGGGCGTAGCCACACTCGGTTCAACTAAAGTTGGAGAGACAGTCTTCCGCAAGCCATCTATGTGCAAAGCACGTCGAGGGAACCGGTCTCGCGTAAGCGTACGCGTAAGGTTGGTCCGGATCGTCTCGTCCAACAATACCGCTGAACCAAAGTATGACATGCTGGTAGGCAGTATGACTTGTATCGTCCACAACTCACTTGTGTTCTACTCGTGCAAATAACATCAAACCATAAAAACCTAGGCTCTGATACCACTCTTGGGGAACGTCGTAATTTCAAAAAAAAAATTCTACGCACACGCAAGATCATGGTGATGCATAGCAACGAGAGGGGAGAGTGTTGTCTACGTACCCTCGTAGACCGAAGCGGAAGCGTTGACACAACGTAGAGGAAGTAGTCGTACGTTCTCCTCGCGATCCAACCGATCCAAGTACTGTTACTCCGGCACCTCCGAGTTCTTGGCACACGTTCAGCTCGATGACGATCTCCGGGCTCCGATCCAGCAAAGCGTCGGGGAAGAGTTCCGTCAGCATGACGGCGTGGTGACGATCTTGATGTGTTACCGGCGCAGGGCTTCGCCTAAGCACTGCAACGATATGACCGAGGTGGAATTTGGTGGAAGGGGGCACCGCACACGGCTAAGGAACGATCCGTAGATCAACTTGTGTGTCTATGGGGTGCCCCCTGCCCCTGTATATAAAGGATGGAGGAGGAGGAGGCCGGCCAAGGCAAAGGTGCGGCCAGGATATGGATTCCTACTAGGACTCCAAGTCCTAGTAGGAGTCCACCAAAAGGGGAGGAAGGGAGAAGGAATAGGAGAAGAAGGAGAGGTGGCCGGCCCCCTTTTCCCTAGTCCAATTCGGACTAGAGGGGAGGGGGGCCGCAGCAGCCTTTTTCCTCTTCCCACTAAAGCCCATCAAGGCCCATTACTTCTCCCGTAATCCCGTAACTCCTCGGTACCTCCGAAAATACCCGAACCACTCAGAACCCTTCCGATGTCCGAATATAGTCGTCCAATATATCGATCTTTACGTCTCGACCATTTCAAGACTCCTCGTCATGTCCCCGATCTCATCCGGGACTCCGAACTCCTTCGGTACATCAAAACTCATAAACTCATAATATAACTGTCATCGAAACCTTAAGCGTGCGGACCCTACGGTTCGAGAACAATGTAGACATGACCGAGACACGTCTCCGGTCAATAACCAATAGCGGGACCTGGATGCCCATATTGGCTCCTACATATTCTACGAAGATCTTTATCGGTCAGACCGCATAACAACATACGTCGTTCCCTTTGTCATCGGTATGTTACTTGCCCGAGATTCGATCGTCGGTATCCAATACCTAGTTCAATCTCGTTACTGGCAAGTCTCTTTACTCGTTCCGTAATACATCATCTCACAACTAACACATTAGTTGCAATGCTTGCAAGGCTTATGTGATGTGCATTACCGAGAGGGCCCAGAGATACCTCTCCGACAATCGGAGTGACAAATCCTAATCTCGAAATACGCCAACCCAACATGTACCTTCGGAGACACCTGTAGAGCACCTTTATAATCACCCAGTTACGTTGTGACGTTTGGTAGCACACAAAGTGTTCCTACGGTAAACGGGAGTTGCATAATCTCATAGTTAAAGGAACATGTATAAGTCATGGATAAAAGCAATAGCAACATACTATACGATCGGGTGCTAAGCTAATGGAATGGGTCATGTCAATCAGATCATTCAACTAATGATGTGATCTCTTTAATCAAATAACAACTCTTTGTTCATGGTTAGGAAACATAACCATCTTTGATTAATGATCTAGTCAAGTAGAGGCATACTAGTGACACTCTGTTTGTCTATGTATTCACACATGTATTATGTTTCCGGTTAATACAATTCTAGCATGAATAATAAACTTTTATCATGATATGTAAGGAAATAAATAATCACTTTATTATTGCCTCTAGGGCATATTTCCTTCAGATAGAAAAACTGCTAGCTAATCCTTTTACAGGAGATGGAACAAAGCATCCTGATGAACACCTAATATATGTGGATGAAGTTTGTGGATTATTTAAGCTTGCAGGTATTCCCGATGATGTTGCTAAGAAGAAAGTCTTCCCTTTATCTTTGAAGGGATGTGCATTGACATGGTATAGGCTATGTGATGATACGAGATCACGGAACTATAGAAGATTGAAATTGGAATTTCATCAAAAGTATTACCCTATGCATCTTGTTCATCGTGGTCGCAATTATATATATAATTTTTGGCCTCGCGAAGGAGAAAGCATCGCTCAAGCTTGGGAGAGGCTTAAATCAATGTTATATCCATGCCCCAATCATGAGCTCCCAAGAGTGACAATTATTCAAAACTTTTATGCTCGGCTTTCTGAAAATAATCGCACCATGCTCGATACTTCTTGTGCTGGCTCTTTTATGATGAAGACTATTGAATTTAAATGAGATTTATTGGATAGAATTAAACGCAACTCTGAAGATTGGGATCTCGACGAAGGTAAGGAGTCAGGTATGACACCTAAGTTTGATTGTGTTAAATGTTTTATGGATACCGATATTTTTCGTAAGTTTAGCGCTAAATATGGACTTGACTCTGAGATAGTAGCTTCTTTCTGTGAATCTTTTGCTACTTATGTTGATCTCCCCAAGGAGAAGTGGTTTAAATATCATCCTCCCATAGAAGTAAAAGTAGATGCACCTATTAAAGTTGAAGAAAAGACTGTCACTTACAATGATCCTATCGTTCCTAGTTCTTATGAGAAACTACCTTTTCCTGTTAGAATAAAGGATCATGCTAAAGCTTCAACTGTGGTTCGTAAAAGCAATATTAGAACTTATACACCTCCTTAGCAAGTTAAAGTAGAACCTAATATTGCCATTGTTAAAGATCTCTTGTCTGATAACATTGATGGGCATGTTATTCAGTTCTGCGGTGAAACTGCTAGAATTGCTAAACCTTGTGCTAAAGATAAACATAGACATTTGGTCGGTGTGCTTGTTATCTCTGTTAAAATAGGAGATCATTGTTATCATGGCTTATGTGATATGGGTGCTAGTGCTAGTGTTATACCTTATAATTTGTATAAAGAAATTAAGCATGAAATTGCACCTCCTGAGTTAGAAGATATTGATGTCACAATTAAACTTGCTAATAGAGATACTATTTCAGCAGGGGAATTGTTAGAGATGTTGAAGTCTTGTGTGGGAAAACTAAATATCCTTCTGATTTTCTTGTTCTCAGTTCCCCACAAGATAGCTTTTGTCCCATTATATTTGGTAGACCCTTCTTGAACACTGTTAATGCTAGGATAGACTGCGAAAAGAATGTTGTTACTATTGGCTTGGATGATATGATCCATGAGTTTAATTTCTCTAAATTTAGTAAACAACACCGTGAAGAAGAATTGCCTAGTAAAGATGAAATTATTGGTCTTGCTTCTATTGTCGTACCTCCTAGTGATCCTTTAGAACAATATTTGCTAGACCATGAAAATGATATGTTTATGAATGCAAGAAGAGAAATAGATGAAGTATTCTTTAAATAGGAACCTATTCTGAAACACAATTTGCCTGTTGAAATCCTAGGGGATCCTCCTTCACCTAAGGGTGGTCCCGTGTTTGAGCTTAAACCATTGCCTGATAATCTTAAATATGCCTATCTTGATGAAAAGAAGATATATCCTATTATTATTAGTGCTAACCTTTCAGAGCATGAAGAAGAAAGATTACTGAAAACTCTGAAGAAGCACCGTGCTGCTATTGGATATACTCTTGATGATCTTAAGGGCATTAGTCCCACTCTATGTCAACATAAAATAAATTTGGAAGCAGATGCCAAACCAGTTCGTGATCCTCAAAGACGTCTTAATCCTAAAATGAAAGAAGTGGTAAGAAAAGAAATAATGAAGCTCCTAGAGGCAGGTATAATTTATCCAGTTGTTGATAGTCAGTGGGTAAGTCATGTTCGTTGTGTCCCTAAGAAGGGAGGTATTACTGTTGTTCCTAATGATAAAGATGAATGGATCCCACAAAGAATTATTACAGGTTATAGGATGGTAATTGATTTCCGCAAATTAAATAAGGCTACTAAGAAATATCATTACCCCTTACCTTTTATTGATCAAATGCTAGAAAGATTATGCAAACATACACACTGTTGTTTTCCAGATGGTTATTCTGGTTTCTCTCAAATACCTGTGTCGGCTAAAGATCAATCAAAGACTACTTTTACATTCCCTTTTGGTACTTTTGCTAATAGACGTATGCCTTTTGGTTTATGTAATGCACCTGCTCCCTTTCAAAGATGCATGATGGCTATATTCTCTGCCTTTTGTGAAAAGATTTGTGAGGTTTTCATGGACGATTTTTCTGTCTATGGATCTTCTTTTGATGATTGCTTGAGCAACCTTGATCGAGTTTTGCAGAGATGTGAAGAAACTAATCTTGTCTTCAGTTGGGAAAAGTGTCACTTTATGGTAAATGAGGGTATTGTCTTGGGGCATAAAGTTTCTGAAAGAGGTATTGAAGTTGATAAATCCAAGGTTGATGCTATTGAAAAGATGCCATGTCCCAAGGACATCAAAGGTATAAGAAGTTTCCTTGGTCACGCCGGATTTTATAGGAGGTTCATTAAGGACTTCTCAAAAATTTCTCAGCCTCTGAATAATTTATTACAAAAAGATGTACCATTTGTCTTTGATGATGATTGTGTAGAAGCATTTGAAATACTTAAGAAAGCATTAGTCTCAGCACCTGTTGTTCAGCCACGTGATTGGAATTTACCCTTTGAAATTATGTGTGATGCTAGTGATTATGCTGTAGGTGTTGTTCTAGGGCAAAGAGTCGATATGAAATTAAACGTTATCCATTACGCTAGTAAGACTCTTGACAATGCTCAAAGAAATTATGCTACTACTGAAAAAGAACTTTTAGCAGTTGTATTTGCTTGTGATAAGTTCAGACCTTATATCGTTGATTCTAAAGTAACTATTCATACTGATCATACTGCTATTAAATATCTTATGGAAAAGAAAGATGCTAAACCTAGACTTATTATATGGGTTCTCATGCTACAAGAATTTGATTTGCATATTGTTGATAGAAAAGGAGCTGAGAACCCCGTTGCAGATAACGTATCTAGGTTAGAGAATGTTCTTGATGATCCACTACCTATTGATGATAGATTTCCTAATGAACAATTAAATGTTATAAGTACTTCTCGTAGCACTCCTTGGTATGCTGATTATGCTAATTACATTGTCGCTAAATTCATACCGCCTAGTTTCACATACCAACAAAAGAAAAAGTTCTTCTATGATTTGAGACATTACTTTTGGGATGACCCACATCTTTATAAAGAGGAGTAGATTGTGTTATTAGACGTTGTGTACCTGAGCATGAACAGGAACAGATTCTACGCAAGTGTCACTCCGAAGCTTATGGAGGACACCACGCTGGAGATAGAACTGCACATAAGGTATTGCAATCCGGTTTTTATTGGCCTACTCTCTTCAAGGATGCCTGTATGTTTGTTTGTCTTGTGATGAATGTCAAAGAATTGGTAATATTAGTATACGTCAAGAAATGCCTATGAATTATTCACTTGTTATTGAACCATTTGACGTTTGGGGCTTTGATTATATGGGACCTTTTCCTGCCTCCAATGGATATACACATATTTTAGTTGATGTTGATTACGTTACTAAGTGGGTAGAAGCTATCCCAACTAGTAGTGCTGATCATAACACTTCTATTAAAATGCTTAAGGAAGTTATTTTTCCGAGGTTTGGAGTCCCTAGATATTTAATGACTGATGGTGGTTCACACTTTATTCATGGTGCTTTCCGTAAAATGCTTGCTAAGTATGACGTTAATCATAGAATTGCATCACCTTATCATCCACAGTCTAGTGGTCAAGTAGAATTGAGTAAGAGAGAGCTCAAATTAATTTTGCAAAAGACTGTCAATAAGTCTAGAAAGAATTGGTCTAAGAAACTTGATGATGCATTATGGGCCTATAGAACTGCATATAAAAATCCTATGGGTACGTCTCCATATAAAATGGTTTATGGAAAAGCATGTCACTTACCTCTCGAACTAGAGCATAAGGCATATTGGGCTATTAAAGAGCTCAACTATGATTTCAAACTTGCCGGTGAGAAGAGGTTATTTGATATTAGCTCACTTGATGAATGGAGAACCTAAGCTTATGAAAATGCCAAGTTGTTTAAAGAAAAAGTTAAAAGATGGCATGACAAAAGGATACAAAAGCGTGAGTTTAATGTAGGTGATTATGTATTGTTATACAACTCTCGTTTAAGATTTTTTGCAGGAAAACTTCTCTCTAAATGGGAAGGTCCCTATGTTATCGAGGAGGCCTATCGTTCCGGTGCCATAAAGATCAACAACTTCGAAGGTACAAACCCGAAGGTGGTGAATGGTCAAAGAATTAAACATTATATCTCAGGTAATCCCATAAATGTTGAAACCAATATTATTGAAACCGTAACCCTGGAGGAATACATAAGAGACACTTTCTAGAACGTTTCTGACTCCGAAAAGGAATAGGTATGTGGTACGGTAAGTAAACCGACTCCAAAACAATTTTTAAGGCAATATTTGTCCGTTTTGGAATATTTAGAAACATAGAAAAAATAAGTAGCAGTCCGGGAAGGACACGAGGGTGGAGGGCGCGCCCTACCCCCCTGGGCGCACCCCCCTACCTCGTGAGCACCTCGTGTGCCCTCCGGACTCCGTTTTCTTGCACGATACGTATTTTAGTCGGTAAAAATTCACTATATATTCTCCCGAAGGTTTTGACTCCTGTATCACGCAAATATCTTCTGTTTTTGTTTCCAGCTGTTTTTCTGACAGATCTAGATCATCATGACGTCCCCAAGTGCCTCCAAGGACAAGTTCTTAGAGAAGGTCATCAACCCTTACCTCGCGGAGGTGCTGCGACACCCTCAAACCATTGAGATGCGTGATGGGTTGTTGCACATCTGCGATGCTGAGGGACCAAAGGGAACCGGAAGCGTGGAGGCGAAGCTCGAAGCAATGGAGCAACAAGTTTTTAAGTGCCAGGGGATGGTGGAGCGTGGAATCAACGCTAGCCACACGATGCTCGTGGAGTTCACCAACAACTACAAGCCGGATGCCAAGAACACCGAGGAGGCCATCTTCAAGCTACATGAGAAGATTGAGCACCTCCAAGCCCAAATCTATGACCTGCAAAATCAAAATTGTGAGTATGAATATAGATTCAAAAGGATGAGTTTGGCTGCAGATTTGAGGATTCCGGAGACTCGATCATCCTTCTATGATGGTGAGCCTATGCCATGGAAGGTGGACGACAAGCCCGCATCATCAACAACACCTCCACCCTCTTCACCAACAAAGAAGGAGACATAATCACATGGGTATGGGCACTCCCCTTGGCAACTGCCAAGCTTGGGGGAGGTGCCCCGGTATCGTATCACAATCACAACTCCTATCTTTACCGTTTTTCTTAGTTTGATCCTATTAGTAGTATATTGATCTAGTAGAATAAAGTTTATGGCATGATCTAGCTTTGAGTTTTGCTTTATGATCTCTCTATGTAATCGAGTCCGTGAGCTATATAATAAAGATTAGTGTTGAGTCAAGGGCTTAATTTTCTTGCTATGATCTTGAGTGAATAAAAGAAAAAAAAGAAAAATAATAAAAGAACAAAAGTTCATATTGATCTTATTGAGAGTAATGACTTCACATAGAAAGAGAATGATGATTTAAAGTTGTTGGGAGTTGGCAGACATAGCTTTGGTCATCGTTGCAATTAATAGGAAGTAATAAGGAAAGAGAGGTTTCACATATAGATATATTATCATTGACATCTTTTATGATTGGGAGCACTCATTAAAATATGACATGCTAAAGAGTTGATCTTGGACAAGGAAGACAACGTAATGAGTTATGTTTTCTTGTATCTGAGATAAAGTATGTTGTCATGGATCCTCTAACATGTTGAGCTTGCCTTTCCCCCTCATGCTAGCCAAATTCTCAGCACTAAGTAGAGACAATACTTGTGCTTGCAAATACCCTTAAACCAGTTTTGCCATGAGAGTCCACCATACCTACCTATGGATTGAGTAAGATCCTTCAAGTAAGTTGTCATCGGTGCAAAGCAATAAAAATTGCTCTAAATATGTATGATTGATTGGTGTGGGAGAAATAAGCTTTATACGATCTTGTGATGTGGAAGTAATAAAAGCGACGGACTGCATAATAAAGGTTCATATCACAAGGGGCAATATAAAGTGACGTTCTTTCGCATTAAGATTTTGTGCACCCAACCATAAAAGCGCATGGCAACCTCTGCTTACCTCTGTGAAGGGTCTATCTTTTATTATTATCTTCTACCTTATGCAAGAGTCACGGTGATCTTCACCTTTCCTTTTTCATTTTATCCTTTGGCAAGCCCAACATGATTGGAAAGAACCTGATATATATATATATATATATATATATATATATATATATATATATATATATATATATATATATATATATATAATTGGATGTAGGGGAGCATGAGTTATTATTGTTGACATTAACGTTGAGGTAAAAGGTTGTGGGGCAAAACTATAAGCCCCTATCTTTCTTTGTGTCCGACTAAAACTCCGTAACCACAAGTATTGCGTGAGTGTTAGCAATTATGAAGGACTAGATGATAGTTGAGTGTGTGAACTTGCTTTTAAGCTCTGACATAGACTCTTTCTGATGTTATGATAAATTGCAATTGCTTCAATGACTGAGGTTATAGTTTGTTGGTGCTCAATAAGGTTTCTGATTCATACTTTTGCATCGTGAATAGATCATCACTTGAACATAAGTAATCATATGACAAAATCTATATATGTTGCTGTTATGAGAATAATCATGATGCCCTCATGTCCGTATTTTATTTTTATCGACACCTCTACCTCTAAACATGGTGACATATTTATCGTTATCGGCTTTCGCTTGAGGACAAGCAAGGTCTAAGCTTGGGGGAGTTGATACGTCCATTTTGCATCATGATTTTATATAGATATTTATTGCATTATGGGCTGTTATTACACATTATGTCACAATACTTATGGCTATTCTCTCTTATTTTACAAGGTTTACATAAGGAGGGAGAATGCCGGCAGCTGGAATTCTGGGCTGGAAAAGGAGCAAATATTAGAGACCTATTCTGCGTAACTCCAAAAGTCCTGAAACTCCACGGAATATCTTATAATAAATAATGAAAAATACCTGCCAAAGATGAATGCCAGGGGGCCCACACCCTGTCCACGAGGGTGGGGGCGCCCCCCCCCCTCCTAGGGTGCGCCCCCCTACCTCGTGGCCCCCCTGGTGGCTCTCTGATGCCCATCTTCTGCTATATGAAGTCTTTCATTGAGAAAAAAAATAAAAAGCAACCTTTCGGGACGAGACTCCGCCGCCACGAGGCGGAACCTTGGCGGAACCAATCTAGGGCTCCGGCAGAGCTGTTCTGCCGGGGATACTTCCCTCCGAGAGGGGGAAATCATCGCCATCGTCATCACCAACGCTCCTCTCGTCGGGAGACGGCAATCTCCATCAACATATTCACCAGCACCATCTCATCTCCAAACCCTAGTTCATCTCTTGTATCCAATTCTTGTCTCCAAGTCCGGGATTGGTGCTAGTAGGTTGCTAGTAGTGTTGATTACTCCTTGTAGTTGATGCTAGTTGGTTTATTTGGTGGAAGATCATATGTTCAGATCCTTTATGCATATTATTACCCCTCTGATTATGAACATGAATAAGCTTTGTGAGTAGTTACGTTTGTTCCTGAGGACACGGGAGAAGTCTTGCTAATAGTAGTCATGTGAATTTGGTATTCGTTCGATATTTTGATGAGATGTATGTTGTCTAGTCTCTAGTGGTGTTATGTGAACATCGACTACATAACACTTCACCATTATTTGGGCCTAGAGGAAGGCATTGGGAAGTAATAAGTAGATGATGGGTTGCTAGAGTGACAGGAGCTTAAACCCTAGTTTATGCGTTGCTTCGTAAGGGGCTGATTTGGATCCATATGTTTCATGCTATGGTTAGGTTTACCTTAATAGTTTTGTTGTAGTTGCGGATGCTTGCAATAGAGGTTAATCATAAGTGGGGTGCTTGTTCAAGTAAGAATAGCACCCAAGCACCGGTCCACCCACATATCAAATTATCAAAGTACCGAACGCGAATCATATGAACATGATGAAAACTGGCTTGATGATATTCCCATGTGTCCTCGGGAGCGCTTTTCCTTATATAAGAGTTTGTTCTGGCTTGTCCTTTGCTATAAAAAGGATTGGTCCACCTTGCTGCACTTTATTTACTTTTGTTACTTGTTGCTCGTTACAAATTATCTTGTCACAAAACTATCTGTTACCACTTATTTCAGTACTTGCAGAGAATACCTTGCTGAAAACAGCTTATCATTTCCTTCTGCTCCTCGTTGGGTTCGACACTCTTACTTATCGAAAGGACTACGATAGATCCCCTATACTTGTGGGTCATCAAGCAAGCAAGTTGGATGCACACCCACTTAGTTACTTTTGATGAGCTTTCATATATTTATAGCTCTAGTGCATCCGTCGCATGGCAATCCCTACTCCTCGCATTGACATCAATTGATGGGCATGTCCATAGCCCATTGATTAGCCGCATCAATGTGAGACTTTCTCATCTTTTTGTCTTCTCACATAACCTCCATCGTCATATGCTATTCCACCCGTAGTGCTATGTCCATGGCTTGCGCTCACATATTGCGTAAAAGTTGAAAGAGTTTGAAAAGGCTAAGTATGAAACAATTGATTGGCTTGTCATCAGGGGTTGTGCATGATGGGAGCATTTTGTGTGAAGAAAATGAAGCATGGACAAACTATATGATTTTGTATGGATGAGCTTTCTTTGGCTATGTTATTTTGATAAGACGCAATTGCTTGGTCAGCATGCTTGAAGTATTAGTATTTTATGTCAATATTAAACCTTTGTCTAGAATCTTTTGGATCTAAACATTCATGCCACGATTAAAAGAATTATATTGAAAATTATGTTAGGTAGCATTCCACATCAAAAATTCTATTTTTATCATTTACCTACTCAAGGACGAGCAAGAATTAAGCTTGGGGATGCTTGATACGTCTCCAACGTATCTATAATTTTTTATTGTTCCATGCTATTATATTATCTGTTTTGGATGTTTAATGGGCTTTAATATACCTTTTTATATTATTTTTGGGACTAACCTATTAACCGAAGGCCCAGTGCCAATTGCTGTTTTTTTGCCTATTTCAGTGTTTCGCAGAAAAGGAATATCAAATAGAATCCATACGGAACGAAACCTTCGCGAGGATCTTTTTTGGAACAGATGCAATACAGGAGACTTGGAGTGGAAGTCAAGGAAGCAACAAGGTGGACACGAGGCAGGAGGGCGCCCCCCCCCCCCACCCTCGTGGGCCCCTCATAGCTCCACCAACCTACTTCTTTCGCCTATATACTCTTATACCCTTAAACCATCGGGGAGAGCCACGAAACCACTTTTCCACCGCCGCAACCTTCTGTACCCGTGAGATCCCATCTTGGGGCCTTTTCCGGCTATCTGCCGGAGGGGGATTCGATCACGGAGGGCTTCTACATCAACACCATAGCCTCTCCGATGATGTGTGAGTAGTTTACCACAGACCATCGGGTCCATAGTTATTAGCTAGATGGCTTCTTCTCTCTCTTCGGTTCTCAATACAAAGTTCTCCTCGATGTTCTTGGAGATCTATCTGATGTAATACCCTTTTGCGGTGTGTTTGCCGAGATCCGATGTATTGTGGGTTTATGAACTTGATTATCTATGAGTATTATTTGGTTTTTCTCTGAATTCTTATATGCATGATTTGATATCTTTGCAAGTCTCTTTGAATTATCGGTTTAGTTTGGCCTACTAGATTGATCTTTCTTGCAACGGGAGAAGTGCTTAGCTTTGGTTGAATCTTGTGGTGCTCGAACCCAGTGACAGAAAGGGAAACGACACGTATTGTATTGTTGCCATCGAGGATAAAAAGATGGGGTTTATATCATATTGCTTGAGTTTATCCCTCTACATCATGTCATCTTGCCTAATGCGTTACTCCGTTCTTATGAACTTAATACTCTAGATGCATGCTAGATAGCGGTCGATGTGTGGAGTAATAGTAGTAGCTGCAGAATTGTTTTGGTCTACTTGACACAGACGTGATAGCTATATTCATGGTCATTGCCTTAGATATCATCATAACTATGCGCTTTTATATCAATTGCTCGGCAGTAATTTGTTCACCCACCATAATATATGCTATCATGGGAGAAGCCACTAGTGAAACCTATGGTCCCCGGGTCTACTTTACATCATATAAGTTTGCAATCTACAATTCTAGTTTACTATTTATTTTGCAATCTTTACTTTTCAATCTATACAACAAAAATACCAAAAATATTTATCTTATTATCTTTATCAGATCTCACTTTTGCAGGTGGCCGTGAAGGGATTGACATCCCCTTTATCGCGTTGGTTGCAAGGTTCTTGATTGCTTGTGTAGGTACTAGGCGGCTTGCGTGTAGTCTCCTACTGGATTGATACCTTGGTTCTCAAAAAACTAAGGGAAATACTTACGCTACTTTGCTGCATCACCCTTTCCTCTTCAAGGGAAAACCAGCGCATGCTCAAGAGGTAGCAAGAAGGATTTCTGGCGCCGTTGCTGGGGAGATCTACGCCAAGTCAAGACATACCAAGTAACCATCACAAACTCTTATCCCTCGCATTACATGATTTTCCATTTGCCTCTCGTTTTCCTCTCCCCCACTTCACCTTTGCCGTGTTATTCGCCCTTTTTCTGTCCATCTCTTTTCGCTTGCTTTTTGTTTGCTTGTGTGTTGGATTGATTGCTTGTCACGGTGGCTCAAGATAATACTAAATTTTGTGACTTTTCCAATACCAACAATAATGATTATATTAGCACTCCGATTGCTCCTACTACCAATGATGAATCTTGTGAAATCGCTTTGTTGAATCTTGTTATGAAAGATCAATTTTCTGGCCTTCCTAGTGAAGATGTTGCTACCCATCTGAACAACTTCGTTGATTCGTGTGATATGCAAAAGAAGAAAGACGTGGATAATGATATTGTAAATTGAAGCTATTTCCATTTTCGCTTAGAGATCGTGCTAAAATTTGGTTCTCTTCTTTGCCTAAAAGTAGTATTGATTCATGGAATAAGTGCAAAGATGCTTTTATCTCTAAGTATTTTCCTCCTGCTAAGATCATCTCTCTTAGAGATGATATGATGAATTTTAAGCAACTTGAGCATGAGCACGTTGCACAAGCTTGGGAGAGGATGAAATTAATGATACATAAATTCCCTACACATGGTTTGAATTTATGGACGATTATACAAAAAAATTATGCCGGGTTGAATTTTGCTTCTAGAAATATTTTAGATTCGGCCGCGAGACGTACTTTTATGGTAATCACTTTAGGAGAAGCTACTAAACTCCTAGATAATATTATGGTTAATTATTCTCAATGGCACACCGAAAGATCCACTAGTAAAAATGTTCATGCTATTGAAGAGATTAATGTTTTGAGTGGAAAGATGGATGAACTTATGAAATTGTTTGCTGATAAGAGTGTTTCTTCTGATCCTAATGATATGCCTTTATCCACTTTGATTGAGAATAATAATGAATCCATGGATGTGAATTTTGTTGGTAGGAACAATTTTGGTAATAACTCGTATAGAGGAAATTTCAATTCTAGGCCGTTTCCTAGTAATTCCTTTAATAATTATGGTAATTCCTACAACAACTCTTATGAAAATTTTAATAAGGTGCCCTCTGATTTTGAGACTAGTGTTAAAGAATTTATGATTTCGCAAAATAATTTCAATGCTTTGCTTGAAGAAAAATTGCCTAAGATTGATGAGTTGGCTAGGAACGTGGATATAATTTCTCTTGATGTTGATTCTTTGAAACTTAGATCTATTCCACCTAAGCATGATATCAATGAGTCTCCCAAATCCATGAGAATTTCCATTGATGAGTGCAAATAAAGAACCGCTAGGATCCGTGCTAAAAAAGATTGCTTTGTAAAAGCGTGTTCTTCTAGTTTTGACAATAATGATGAATATATAAAGGTGATTGATGTGTCTCCTATTAAATATTTGTTTTCCAATATGAATCTTAATAAAAATGGGACTGGAGATGAGTCAACTTTAGTTAAAAGGCGTCCCAATGATTCAGAGTTTTTAGATCTTGATGCAAAAATTGGTGAAAGTGGGATTGAAGAGGTCAAAACTTTACATAGCAATGAACCCACTATTTTGAATTTCAAGGAATTTAATTATGATAATTTTTATTTGATATATTGTATTTCCTTGTTGCAATCCGTGTTAAATTTTCCTCATGCTTATGCTCAAAATAAAGCTTTTACCAAACACATCGTTGATGCTTTAATGCAATCTTATGAAGAAAAACTTGAATTAGAAGTTTCTATCCCTAGAAAACTTTATGATGAGTGGGAACCTACTACTAAAATTAAAATTAAAGATCATTAATGCTATGCTTTATGTGATTTGGGTGCTAGTGTTTCCACGATTCCAAAAACTTTGTGTGATGTGCTAGGTCTCCGTGAAATTGATGATTGTTCTTTAAATTTGCATCTTGCGGATTCCACCATTAAGAAACCTATGGGAAGGATTAATGATGTTATTATTGTTGAAAATAGGAATTATGTGCCCGTAGATTTCATTGTTCTTGATATAGATTGCAATCCTACATGTCCTATTATTCTTGGTAGACCTTTCCTTAGAACGATTGGTGCAATTATTGATATGAAAGAAGTAAATATTAGATTCCAATTTTAATTAAGGAAAGGCATGGAACACTTTCCTAGGAAGAAAATTAAATTTCCTTATGAATATATTATGAGATCCACTTATGGATTGCGTACCAAAGATGACAATACCTAGATCTATTCTTGTTTTTATGCCTAGCTAGGGGCGTTAAACGATAGCGCTTGTTGGGAGGCAACCCAATCTTATTTTTGTTTCTTGCCTTTTGTTTTTGTTTAGTAATAAATAATTAATCTATATTTTTTAGATGTGGTTTTATGTTTTAATTAGTGTTTGTGCCAAGTCGAACCTTTGGGAAGACTTGAGTGAAGTCTTTGCGATCTTGCTGTAAAAAACACAAACTTTAGCGCTCACGAGATTAGCTGCCATTTTTTAATGGAGAGTGATTTTAGGTTTATTATTTTTGCAGATGATTAGTAGACAAATTACGCACGTCCACTGACGGTGTCCTGGACTACGGGGTACTCACCACATCGTCTCCCAATCTATTAGATTGGGCCGAGGACCCCCGTGGCCGTATACTCATGGGCTCGTTCGGACAGCTGCCGCATACAAGGAAGATTCCACAAGACTTGGCGATCAAGACAAGACTTATCCCCACCAGCATATTCGGCTAGGACTCTTGTTAACCTAGGCCCCTGGTGCATTATATAAACCAGGGCCAGGCTAGTCGATAGAGGATAGAACAACAATCATACCATAGGCTAGCTTCTAGGGTTTAGCCTCTCTGGTCTCGTGGTAGATCTACTCTTGTACTACCCATATCATCAATATTAATCAAGCGGGACGTAGGGTTTTACCTCCATCAAGAGGGCCCGAACCTGGGTAAAACTTCGTGTCCCTTGCCTCCTGTTACCATCCAGCCTAGACGCATAGTTCGGGACCCCCTACCCGAGATCCGCCGGTATTGACACCGACATTGGTGCTTTCATTGAGAGTTCCGTTGTGTGATCGACAAAAGGATCGATGGCTCGCATGCAGATCAACTGCGACTTTGGCATCTTCGTCACTAGCTCGACTGGTCACCTTGGTTCGACCAAGAATTGCGCCCTGTGTTCGGATCACCATGTTCGGACGAGGGCCTTCATCAAACATCAACTCCGATCTCTATCAAGATCACGGAGGAATCATCCATGGAGCTCGGGGGCTCAACGTCAACATTGCCCTCAAGCGACCGTGCTGTTTTTTTGGACAGCGAACTCGTATCTGCTGCCACCATCTCCTCGAGTATCGCTTTGACGATCGCTTTGGTGGAATTGTGTGGAATTGAGTCTACAACAACCCTGGAAAATTTCGTCGAGTTCCGATGGAGGAATTTCTGGCAATCCACGATATATCGGAGCCGTGTCAAATCTGGACGGGAATTTGGATGTGTTTAGGGCGTGGTGTCCAGCTTCTAGCTCAGACGTCCTTTGGAAGATCCAACCGTTGATCGGCTGAGGAATTCCTGTATCTACCACCTCTCAAAATTTCAGCTCGATCCGACCGTCCAAACTCCGGGAACCTTCCGATTAGTGCATCACTTTTCGGATCTGTTTTCTGCGCGAAAACGGATCCGACCCGAGCTCATCTTTTCTATGAACGGGATTTCGGACATCCCTTTTGAAGGAAGTTTTGTATGGGGTATTGTGTTTTGTTCTCGAACACATCCCACTAACTTTAAGATCTTTTGAACATGATCTTCAACATCATGCTGGTGTCAAACCAGTCCGGCAATATTACTCCACGGCTGCCGACCTGCGCTAAGACACGGCGTCACTTTGTTGAGCCGAGCTCAACTTCTTCGGATCATCATCTCGGCAAGCCAAACAAGAGTCCGGCATCGCGAAGGATAAAACATCACCAACATCGCCGCCCCACGGATTACACCGAGCGGGCATACCAGCATCGCCGCACGGTTGCTTCATCAAGCCGGCATCGACCACGTCACGACCTGCATCGACAGGGCCGCACTATCGCTTCTTCAAGCTGGTGTCCATCACGCTGACCTACTTCGACTCATTAGCTGACATCGGGGCTTCGACATCTTGGCTGGACCGGGGGCTTCGCCATCTCTTCATCAACCTACTCCGGACACTTAGGCGTCACTAGCCGACCAGCTCCATCACGTTAGCTGGGCCGAGGGCTTTGCCTCGGCGAGCCAACCTTTACCAACATTGTCATGCCGTTGTTTTATCGCCCATCAGGCAATGGGTGTGCGGAGCGAGTCCCAATTTTGGGAATCACCTTCCTTCGGATTGCTACAACAAATAAACCAGGTGCTATCAATCCCTAATATTTTTTGCTTGTTTGGGTTCATTTTTTCCAAGGAATTATTACTCTGGTTTGTCAATCATATGTATACAGGTCTATCAAATGATGGCCGCATTCACGGCATTCGCAGGGTGGTTCGGTCAGTTTCCGTACATAGTCCGGCGAACGCCGCATCCGGAGCTCGGACCGACCTGCGAATTCAGGCTTTGCCACACCTTTACCGCATCACGCCGATGCCCTGCATCGACATTGACTTCGGCGTCAGGCCATATTTCTTTTATTACTCACTTTGCATAAATTATTCATTATGCAACGATTTTTTTTAATTGTCATTATTACTATTATCTCCCGTTTGCACTATTTTTGTGCACAGGAAGATGATCCGGGGACTTCGGCGTCACTCTGCCGGTCTGCATCGACCGTGCTATGTCACCACTTCGGCGTGTCGAGCTCTCCGCTCCGCCACCTCGGGACCGGATTGGGGGATAGAACCTTGTCCCGCATCAAACTCGGACTGCGAACACATTAACCAGCTAAGTCGCTTTCATGCTCAAAGCTTTAATTTCTAACTTCTGTTTGGTTCGACCAAGCGTTATACTTTTTTGGAAAAAAATTGCTTGTAAATTTTGTTTTCCTTGTCCAAACTTTGTTTGTGACGCATAAATTCAAATACCCCGTTTACTTGGGGGCTTCCTTTATGAAGCTTTTCCTGTTGCATATGATTATACTTGTACGGCTTCGTTCCTTGTTCGTGTATTACGCCACAATATGCACCATATTGACTTAAGCGATTTGCAAGCTGGGTTGCCTCGCTCCTGTGTTTACCCCTACGTTCTCGATTGTTCGGCTAGGGAGTAAAGGGAGCACCTCTGCGATTGTCACGATCGGGTCGCCCGAGCCGGACCTCAGACTGGGTGAAGCCGAAAGCTAGCGCTCTTATAGTTTTCAATGATGGTCGGCACACAACGGAACTCATGAGTACAAAAAATCTATTGCACAAGTCTCATAATAACAATGAGCACCGAAGAAAGGTATCGGTGGGGGTACTATTTTCTTCGAAGATGCTTCTTACACTTCGCAGTAATATAGCATAAGTTCCCTGAGCGTGCTTTGTCTGTTACAGCCTTATGGCCTGATTGCCTGGTTATTGGAAACATCGTCGCTATTCTCGACCGATGGAGTACATAACACTTTTCGGTCCTTGGCCGAAGAGGGAGAAGCCGATGGTCGGTTAAGATGCGTTTAAAGTTCGGTTGAACATAGATATGATATAAGTACTTCGGTACATGCAATCATTCTCCTACCCAAGTCACTTGGGGGCTCTTAAGTTTATTTGAGTCGTTTTCTAATAAGTGTTCTTCTTCTTAGTCGTTGCAAAGTTTTATTATTATTATTTATCACTCCTTTTTTTGACACGAGTGTGCGGTCACTAGCCTGGGAGCCTAATTTCTCTCTCAAAGCTGCTAGAGTTTAGTTTGCTAAACTGGCCTGATGAGAAGTACTCCGCCCTCGGGATAGGAGGTTGAAGCCGTAGGCTGACCCGCTCGAAGTCTTGAGATATGATGTATCATGTTAAAGCTAGACAGAAGCACTTACTTTTTCTAAGACCAATTTTCGGATTGGCACCGAACACTTGATATTGTTCGGACGTCATGTTTTTACTGACGTTTCTTGGTTTTCTAAGCTTTTTGGCACTTTTAAACTATTTGTGCTTTTCCAGCATTAGTCTCGCAGTGCAACGCCGGATACCTTTTAGGGATTCGGCAAAAACATTCTCAGATATTGCTATATATGCATCGGTTTCGTATTGTGTCTTCGGTCAATAGTTGGGTTGCCCGGCTCCTGCACTTGCCTCCTACGTTCTGTTTTGTTCGACTAGCGTGCAAAGGGAGAACCACTGCGATTGTGCTTCCATCTCACATGGTTAAGCACCTCAGTGGAGAAAGCCGAAAACTGACTGTCACAATAAGCGTAAACTGGTTAGCGATCCGATGACTATGTTAAATAACAGGCCGTTCATAACACTGGCCGAAGTGTTTACGGCTTGACCTCGACTGTCGCCGAACACTACTGGGGGCTATTAACTAGCCTCCCAAACTAAATCCTCGATATTTTGCTCTTACATTGGAGCTGGGGTTTTATGATCATGCTTAGCATGACAACCCAAAGAAAGGAACCGATAGCGGGACTATTTTCTTTGGAAGACATTTCTTCTGTTAAACAGTAATATAACATATCTCTCCGCGTACCTTTGTTTATAAAACCGTATGGCCAGATTGCCTTGTTTGTCGTAAATCTTTGCCCTCATAAAGGCTTTATAAAGTAATACAAACACTCCTCGGCTACTGGCCGAGGAGGTGGAAGCCGATGGTCGGTCAACAAAGTTTTGTACAATGCGGATCCGAGCATTAAATGACATAAAGTACTTGGATACATAGAGTCATTACACACAATTTGTGATTTTACTATGGATATCCATCCTTAATTCGGCCACCCGTGCTCGCATTAAGGCTCAGGGGCTACTGGGCTTCGGGCTTATTATTTTAAACATATTAAAGGGGCACATCGATCCCCTGATCTGGTGTTGCCACCCGACCAGTGTTTCGGGGGCTACTGCATTGCTTGTCCAATGAAGAAAATTTTATGTGCAATATAGTTTCCGAGGAGATTTTGATCCTCAGGTTGGTCGGCCGCACCCAACCTGAGTCTCGAGGACTGAGCACGCCGCTTTTAGTGTCCCGAAGTATTCTGCCGAGCTAGGACTTGATCCTCAGGCCGATTTTGCAAATCGACCTGAGTCTCAGCGGCTACTAGGATCAGCGGTCTTATGTCATCCTTCATGTGCATCTCGGGTTTTAGACCGATACCCACCTTGAGGGCTACTGGCTATATATCTCGGCAGAGAATAAATTGCACCAATAAAAAATAATGACAAAAATCGGCCCACATTCGGGGTGGTGCACCACCTCGGAAGCAGTCCGGCATAAAGCTCGGGCGCTAGTGGCTAGCTCCTTAGAGGGCATTTCCGGCATTAAGCTCGGCTAAAATCCTTCAAACTTCTTTGAACCAAGGTGATTTACGACACCTCGGATACAGTCCGGCATTGGAGATCGGATACATAGTCCGGCGTTGGAGCTCGGATACATTCTGGCATTAGAGCTGGGATGCGGTCCGGCGTTGGTACTTGGCTGCAAAGGATACCTCGAATGCAGTTCGGCATTGGAGCTCGGACGCAAGAGGACACTGCCTCCCGGGAACAACTTCAAACCCGAGGTGTGGCATAAAAATAAACAAGGCATTGATAAAGGCCGGAAACTTAAAGGGGCTCCTCGGATACCCGACGTGTAAACCCGTCGAATGCATTTCGGCGATCCTCAAGATCGAAGATAAAGAAGATTTGTTGAACCAGTTTTCAAGAACGACGACCGAAGATGAAGAACAGTTCGGAAGAATCGAGGAGCGTCCCTAACTTGAAGACCGATTCAGGGGGCTACTGACGGTGTCCTGGACTAGGGGTACTCACCACGTCATCACCCAATCTATTAGATTGGGCCGAGGACCCCCGTGGCCGTATACTCATGGGCCAGTTCGGACAGCTACCGCATACAAGGAAGATTCCACAAGACTTGGCGATCAAGACAAGGACTTCTCCCCACCGGCGTATTCGGCTTGGACTCTTGTTAACCTAGGCCCCTGGTGCATTATATAAACCAGGGCCAGGCTAGTCGATAGAGGATAGAAAACCAATCATACCATAGGCTAGCTTCTAGGGTTCAGCCTCTCTGATCTCGTGGTAGATCTACTCTTGTACTACCCATATCATCAATATTAATCAAGCAGAACGTAGGGTTTTACCTCCATCAAGAGGGCCCGAACCTGGGTAAAACTTCGTGTCCCTTGCCTCCTGTTACCATCCAGCCTAGACGCACAGTTCGGGACCCCCTACCCGAGATCCGCCGGTTTTGACACCGACATCCACCAATTTATTTCAGAATTTTTGGAGTTATAGAAGTATACGTTTGATACAAATTGCTACAAACTGTTCTATTTTTGACAGATCCTGTTTTTCATGTATTGTTTGCTTATTTTGATGAATCTATGGCTAGTATGGGGGGTACGAACCATAGAGAAGTTGGAATACAGTAGGTTTAACACCAATAAAAATAAATAATGAGTTCATTACAGTACCTTAAGGTGGTGATTTGTTTTCTTATACTAACAGAGCTCATGAGATTTTCTGTTTGAGTTTTGTGTTGTGAAGTTTTCAACTTTTTGGGTAAAGTTTTGATGGATTTTGGAACAAGGAGTGGCAAGATCCTAAGCTTGGGGATGCCCAAGGCACCCCAAGGTAAAATTCAAGGAATCCAAAAGCCTAAGCTTGGGGATGCCCCGGAAGGCATCCCCTCTTTCGTCTTCGTCTATCGGTACCTTTACTTGAGGCTATATTTTTATTCACCACATGATATGTGTTTTGCTTGGAGCGTCTTGTATGATTTGAGTCGTTGCTTTTTAATTTACCACAATCATCCTTGCTGTACACACCTTTTGTAGAAACACACATGAATCGGAATTTATTAGAATACTCTATGTGCTTCACTTATATCTTTTGAGCTAGATAGTTTTGCTCTAGTGCTTCACTTATACCTTTTTAGAGCACGGTGGTGGTTTTATTTTATAGAAATTATTGATCTCTCATGCTTCACTTATATTATTTGGAGAGTCTTTTAGAACAGCATGGTAATTTGCTTTGGCTATAAAATTAGTCCTAATATGATAGGCATCCAAGATGGGTATAATAAAAACTTTCATATGTAATGCATTGAATAATATGAAGTTTGATACTTGATAGTTGTTTTGAGATATAAAGGAGGTAATCTTAGAGTCATGATAGTTGGGAAATTGTGTAATTGAGAAATACTTGTGTTAAGGATTGCAATTCCCGTAGAATGCACGTATGGTAAACGTTGTGTGACAAATTTGAAGCATGGGGTGTTCTTTGATAGCTTTCCTTATGAGTCGCGGTCGGGGACGAGCGATGGTCTTTTCCCACCAATCTATACCTCTAGGAGCATGCGCATAGTGCTTAGTTTTGATGACTTGTATATTTTTGCAATAAGTATGTGAGTTCTTTATGACTAATGTTGAGTCCATGGATTATACGCACTCTCACCCTTCCATCATTGCTAGCCTCTTCGGTACCGTGCATTGCCCTTTCTCACCTTGAGAGTTGGTGCAAACTTCACTGGTGCATCCGAACCCCGTGATATGATATGCTCTATCACACATAAGCCTCCTTATATCTTCCTCAAAACAGCCACCATACCTACCTATTATGGCAATTCCATAGCCATTCCGAGATATATTGCCATGCAACTTTCCACCGTTCTGTTTATTATGACACGCTTCATCATTGTCATATTTCTTTGCATGATCATGTAGTTGACATCGTATTTGTGGCAAATCCACCTTCATAATTCTTTCATACATGTCGCTCTTGATTCATTGCACATCCCGGTACACCGCCGGAGGCATTCACATAGAGTCATATTTTGTTCTAAGTATCGAGTTGTAATTCTTGAGTTGTAAGTAAATAAAAGTGTGATGATTTTCATTTTTAGAGCATTGTCCCATGTGAGGAAAGGATGATGGACATGATGATTCCCCCACAAGTCAGGATGAGACTCCAGACGAAGATAAAAAAAAGAGGCCAAAGAAGCCCAGATAAAAAAAAGGCCAAAGAAGCCCAAATAAAAAAAGAGGCCAAAGAAGCCCAAACAAAAAAAAGAGAGAAAAAGAGAGAAGGGCCAACGTTACTATCCTTTTTCCACACATGTGCTTCAAAGTAGCACCATGATCTTCATGATAGAGAGTCTCTTATTTTATCACTTCCATATACTAGTGGGAAATTTTCATTATAGAACTTGGCTTGTATATTCCAATGATGGGCTTCCTCAAAATGCCCTAGGTCTTCGTGAGCAAGCAAGTTGGATGCACACCCACTTAGTTTCTTTTGATGAGCTTTCATATATTTATAGCTCTAGTGCATCAGTTGCATGGCAATCCCTACTCCTCGCATTGACATTAATTGATGGGCATCTCCATAGCCCGTTGATTAGCCGCATCAATGTGAGACTTTCTCATCTTTTTGTCTTCTCACATAACCTCCATCATCATATGCTATTCCACCCATAGTGATATGTCCATGGCTTGTGCTCACATATTGCGTAAAAGTTGAAAGAGTTTGAAAAGGCTAAGTATGAAACAATTGCTTGGCTTGTCATCAGGGTTGTGCATGATGGGAGCATTTTGTGTGACGAAAATGAAGCATGGCCAAACTATATGATTTTGTAGGGATGAGCTTTCTTTGGCTATGTTATTTTGATAAGACGTAATTGCTTGGTTAGCATGCTTGAAGTATTACTATTTTTATGTCAATATTAAACCTTTGTCTAGAATCTTTTGGATCTAAACATTCATGCCACAATTAAGAAAATTAGATTGAAAATTATGTTAGGTAGCATTCCACATCAAAAATTCTGTTTTTATCATTTACCTACTCGAGGACAAGCAGGAATTAAGCTTGGGGATGCTTGATACGTCTCCAAGGTATCTATAATTTTTGATTGTTCCATGCTATTATATTATCTATTTTGGATGTTTAATGGGCTTTAATATACCTTTTTATATTATTTTTGGGACTAACCTATTAACCGAAGGCCCAGTGCCAATTGTTGTTTCTTTGCCTATTTCAGTGTTTCGCAGAAAAGGAATGTCAAACGGAACGAAACGTTCGCAAGGATCTTTTTTGGAACAGATGCAATCCAGGAGACTTGGAGTGGAAGTCAAGGAAGCAACGAGGCGGCCACGAGGCAGGAGGGCACGCCCCCCACCCTCGTGGGCCCCTCGTGGGCCCCTCGTGGGCCCCTCGTAGCTCCACCGACCTACTTCTTTCGCCTATATATACTCTTACACCCTCAAACCATCGGGGAGAGCCACGAAACCACTTTTCCACCACCGCAACCTTATGTACCCTCAAGATCCCATCTTGGGGCCTTTTCTGGTGATCTGCCGGAGGGGGACTCGATCACGGAGGGCTTCATCATCAACACCATAGCCTCTCCTATGATGTGTGAGTAGTTTACCATAGACCTTCGGGTCCATAGTTATTAGCTAGATGGCTTCTTCTCTCTCTTTGGTTCTAAATACAAAGTTCTCCTCGATGTTCTTGGAGATCTATCCGATGTAATACTCTTTTGTGGCATGTTTGCCGAGATCTGATGAATTGTGGGTTTATGAACTTGATTATCTATGGATATTATTTGGTTCTTCTCTGAATTCTTATATGCATGATTTTATATCTTTGCAAGTCTCTTCGAATTATCGGTTTAGTTTGGCCTACTAGATTGATCTTTCTTGCAACAGGAGAAGTGCTTAGCTTCGGGTTCAATCTTGCGGTGCTCGATCCCAGTGATAGAAGGGGAAACGACACGTATTGTATTGTTGCCATCAAGGATAAAAAGATGGGGTTTATATCATATTTCTTGAGTTTATCCCTCTACATCATGTCATCTTGTCTAATGCGTTACTCCGTTCTTATGAACTTAATACTCTAGATGCATGTTGGATAGCGGTCGATATGTGGAGTAATAGTAGTAGATGCAGAATCGTTTCGGTCTACTTGCCACGGACATGATGCCTATATTCATGGTCATTGCCTTAGATATCATCATAACTATGCGCTTTTCTATCAATTGATCGGCAGTAATTTGTTCACCCATCGTAATATATGCTATCATGAGAGAAGCCGCTAGTGAAACCTATGGCCCCCGGGTCTACTTTACATCATATAAGTTTCCAATATACAGTTCTAGTTTACTATTTATTTTGCAATCTTTACTTTTCAATCTATACAACAAAAATACCAAAAATATTTATCTTATTATGTTTATCAGATCTCACTTTTGCAAGTGGCCATGAAGGGAATTACAGCCCCTTTATCACGTTGGTTGCAAGGTTCTTGATTGTTTGTGCAGGTACTAGGCGACTTGCGTGTAGTCTCCTACTGGATTGATACCTTGGTTCTCAAAAACTGAGGGAAATACTTATGCTACTTTACTGCATCACCCTTTCCTCTTCAAGGGAAAACCAATGCATGCTCAAGAGGTAGCAGTACGGCGCCTCAAGATAGGCAAACGGACGTGAGATAAAATTTTAGTAGATTGATAGATCGAATGCCAAATAAAATAAATAAGAATAAATTGCAGCAAGGTATTTTTGTATTTTTGGTTTAATAGATCTGAAAATAAAAGCAAAAGAAAAGTAGATCGCAAAGGAAAATAATATGAGAAAGAGACCCAGGGGTCATAGGTTTTACTAATGGCTTCTCTCGAGAAAAATAGCAAATAGTGGGTGAACAAATTATTGTTGGGCAATTGATAGAACTTCAAATACTCATGACGATATCCAGGCAATGATCATTATATAGGCATCACATCCAAGATTAGTAGACCGACTCCTGCCTGCATCTACTGCTATTACTCCACACATTGACCGATGTCCAGCATGCATCTAGTGTATTAAGTTCATGGAGAAACGGAATAATGCAATAAGAACGATGACATGATGTAGACAAGATATATCTATGTAGAGATAGACCCCATCATTTTATCCTTAGTAGCAATGATACATACGTCTCGGTTCCCCTTCTGTCACTGGGATCAAGCACCGTAAGATCGAACCCACTACAAAGCACCTCTTCCCATTGCAATATAAATAGATCAAGTTAGCCAAACAAAACCCAAATATCGGAGAAGAAATACGAGGCTATAAGCAATCATGCATATAAGAGATCAAATAAACTCAAATAACTTTCATGGATATAAAAAGATAGATCTGATCATAAACTCAAAGTTCATCGATCCCAACAAACACAACGCAAAAGAGTTACATCATATGAATCTCCAAGAGACCACTGTATTGAGAATTCAGCGAGAGAGAGAAAGCCATCTAGCTACTAACTACGGACCCGAAGGTCTACAAAGAACTACTCACGCATCATCGGAGAGGCACCAATGGAGGTGGTGAACCCCATCTGAGATGGTGTCTAGATTGGATCTGGTGGTTCTGGACTCGGCGGCGGCTGGATCAATATTTCGCCGACTCCCCTAGGGTTTCTGGAATATTGGGGTACTTATAGAGCAAAGAGGCGGTCCGGGGGGCACCCGAGGTGGGCACAACCCACCAAGGCGCGCCTGGGCCTCCTAGTGCGCCCTGGTGGGTTGTGCTCTCCTCGGAGCACCCCCCCCCCCAGGTGCAGCCAGGGCCCAATATGTTCCTTCTAGTCCAAAAAAATCTCCGTAAAGTTTCGTTGCGTTTGGACTCCGTTTGATATTGATTTCCTGCAATGTAAAATAACATGCAGAAAACAGCAACTGGCACTTGGCACTATGTCAATAGGTTAGTACCAAAAAATGATATAAAATGACTATAAAATAATTATAAAACATCCAAGATTCGTAATATAATAGCATGGAATAATAAAAAAATTATAGATACATTGGAGACGTATCAGCGTTGCACAAACTTGTGATGGTGAAGAGTAAAAGCGGCAGGCTACATAATAAAGGTCGCTATCACAAGGGGCAATGCAACGTGACGTTATTTTGCACTAAGGGGTTGAGCATACAAACAAATAAGTGCATGGCAACCTCTGCTTCCCTCTGTGTTGGGGATATAACTATTTGTGTAAGCCGCCCAGGAGGGGTCGGGTTACGCAAAGCAAACTCATTGTTAAAGAAGCCCAAGACCCAGCATGAGGATGGCGGTTCATAGGGTTTAAAGCCCACGGGCGGCTTAAGGCCCATAGTGATAAAACCGCCATGATGGCATGACTTGTAACATAAGGTAGAAGTAACTAGTCACCGAGCCGGACACTGTTTATGAGCCGGCCGAGACTCTGTAGGCCGCAGGGCGTCAACCCGTGTATATAAGGGGACGACCCGCCGGCGGCTTAGGGACAAGAAACAACCAATCGAGAACTTGGCATAGCGTATCTCGCTCCCCAGTCATCGAAACCTCAAGCAATACCAAACCCAACTAGACGTAGGCCTTCCTTCACTGCAAGGGGCTAAACTAGTATAAACCTCGCGTGTCCTTTGTCCCGATTAACCCCTTTAAGCTTCCTAGTTGCGATGGCTCCGCGATTAAGTCCTTGCAAGAGGACATCTGCCGTGACAATTCCACGACAGTTGGCGCCCACCGTGGGGCCAGCGCATGGTGGATTTGAGTTCTTGAAGGGCAGCTTCGAAGGGCTCAAAGGATACGCAGTCGGCCGGATGACCAAGAGTCGTCGCGGCAAGATCTACATCGACGACGAAGGTTGGGGCCCCAACGCCGGCTCAATTGAGTATGGGTACCGGGTCCCCTTAGGAGGAATCCACGTCTTCATCGGACGGATTGTTGAGCCGGGCCCTGAGCCGGACAACTGCGCCGACCTCGTCGAGACGGCTCAGCGTGCAAAACCCGCCCGCGCTCAACCCATCGTGAAGCGTGCCTTCATGGGTTGCATCCACGAAGGCGAACTCTCTGAAGGATCTAAAGATGATGGTGAGACGGCCGTCTTCTCTGACGGTGAGTCGTCCGCCGGCTCAACAGATTCGCTGTATCAAGTTCAAAACGGTGTGCTTGGGGGTTGTTTCGATGACAGCACTATTCCGGACCCCTCTGAGTCGCCAAACTGGGCAGGAGTCTTCATGGCTGGTACCCAACCCGGCCAAAACACTACGGCTTCGGCAGCGATAACGTCCGGGCTAGGAGCAGCCGGGACAGGTGGTCCTGTGCGCCCACCGGCTCAGATACTGATGGATCTTATGGATAAGCTTACGGCCCTGTTGACCGCTACAGTCATCCCTGCAAATCAAGATGAGCATGAGGCAGAGGTGGCACGGGTTTGTGAAGAGGTCGTTCGGGCCAAGGAGGCCTTAGCAGCTGAGGATACTAGATTGGCCATGGAGCGGGCGGCTTTGGATGCACGGGCACAGCAACTTCAGGCAGAGGCTTTCCAGCTCACAATGAGTTTAAATGTATCTAATGAGGTAATGAGGAGGAGACATCAAAAAACTCAGTCCCGTTTGCCTCCGACTTATGACCCTCGGAATCTCTTTGCTACACCCGGGGCCGGCCCAAGTAACCCGCCAGGCGCAAATCAGTTTATGACGTCCGGAGCGGGGGCCCGGTTCAGCCTCAGGTGACGGCGCCGCTTCATGGGAATATGCCATCGCCCCATTATGTGCCAATACCGCCGAGTCACTTCTCCAACCCTATGGAGAACTTAATCGATGCATCAGCACGTTTAGCGGCTCTCCCAGTGGATGGTGATGATCCGACAGCGGTGGAGACCCGGAGGATCAGAGAACTTGTCCAGATGGCTTTGGCCCAGCAAGAAACTTATTCTTACAGCCGGGACAGGATCCATTCAACTCCTCCGCCTTGGTTAGCTCCACCTTGTCCAAACCAGAGCCCGAGTTACAGCCGACACATGGAGTCAGAGGCCTTGTCAAGCAACGCCCAGTGCCAAAACCAGCCTAGCGGGTATAACCCGGTGCAAGATCGGATACGTCAGGAGGACAAACGGGTAGCTCAGCTAGAGGCTCAGCTGGCCGCCCAACAGGACTTACTGGCTTACCCGACGACTTCCGTTGAGACGGGAGTAGCCACTAGAACCGCGGTGTTCCTTGTCTGGTACCGGCTCTATGTAATGTACGTCTGCCCAAGGACTTCAAGGGACCTCGAAAGGTGTCGAATTACACGGCCGACTTACAGCCCGGGGCATGGATTGAAAGTTACGAGATGGCCATGGAGCTGTTAGAAGTCAGTGATGCAGCAATGGCTAAGTATTTCACCATGATGTTGGATGGAACTGCCCGGTCTTGGTTAAAGGGTTTACCTCCCAACTCCATTAGTTCATGGGCAGAGCTAAAAGCCCGGTTCATCCAGAATTTCAAGGACACCTGCAAGCAATCTATGTTGATTGTGGACTTGACAAATTGTAAGCAAGAGGAGGGTGAATCCACAACACATTGGGTGCACCGGGTCAAGGAGATTATACATTCATCTGACAAGATGGATGCCAGCTCTGCAGTCCTCATGTTGGAAAAGAATTGCCGCTTTGAGCCGCTGAGACAGAAGCTGGGGCGCCTCAAGCGTGATTGCGATGATATGGGAACGCTAATGGCGGCTTTGGTCAAGTACGCCGATTCTGATAGTACCAAGGATCCCGCGTCTGACGAGGAAAAGACAGGGAAGGGAAAAAAGAACGGCAATGGAAAGGGTCAGCAGCATAACCCGATGAATCAAGGAGGCAATAAGCGTAAGGCGGAGGGTAACCCAAAGTTTGTAGCCAACGCCAATGCGCAGGTAACAATCAGAGATGTAAGGGAAAACCGCCCCCTCGATCTGGCGGATCAGGCCCATCCCTTGAGCAGCTGCTCAATGAGCCCTGCCCAAAACACGGCACCCGAGAACGGCCCGCTACTCACTTGTGGAAAGATTGTGCGATTATGAAGGCTTTCAAGAACTCCAATACGTTTGATGGCAATCATGGTCCGGGTGGCGGCTCAGGAGCTGGTGGTTTTCATGGCCCGGGTGGTGGCTCAAATTCCGGCTTTCAGGGAAATCAAGGCGGCTATAATCAGCAGTAGTCTGGTCAAGGAGGACAGCAGCAGCAGCAGTCGGGTTATCAGAGCCATCCGAAATAGCTGAATAGTGGGCAGTACCACGTGTTCACCACTAGCTTATGCAAGCGTGATCAGAAAGTTCATAAGAGGGCTGTGAATTCTGTGGAGCCGGCAGTCCCTCGTTACTTGAGGTGGTCAGAGCAGCCCATTGTCTAGAGTAGGGAGGATCACCCTCCCCGAGTTGATAATCCGGGTCAACTAGCCTTGGTGGTGGCTCCACAGGTCGGTGGATATAAATTCACTAAGGTGCTCATGGATGGAGGAAGCAACATCAACATCCTCTATTATGAGACCTTTCGGCGCATGGGTTTAACTGACAAAAATTTAAGGACATCCAACACCGTTTTCCATGGAGTGGTGCATGGTAAATCGGCATATCCTGTCGGTAAGATTGAGCTGGAGGTGGCCTTTGGAGACAAGCATGATTCTAGGGCTGAGAAATTAACCTTTGAGGTGGTCAAAATCAAGAGTCCATATCACGCTTTGTCCGGGCGGCCGGCTTATGCCAAGTTCATGGCGCGGCCGTGTTATGTTTATTTACAGCTCAAGATGTCGGGTTACAAGGGCACCATCACTGTGCATGGAAGTCGAAAGGTGGCCATGGAGTGCGAAGAAGGTGACGCGGCTTATGCCGAGTCTGTCTGCGCAACGGAGGAACTCAATTTTTATCAAGATAACGTTGACCCGGCGGACATGACTTCCCTCAAGAAGCCAACCACAGAACATGACCCGGCAACGAAGTTTAAGTCGGCTGCTGAGACCAAGCTTGTTGATTTCACTCCAGGTGATTCATCTAAGCAGTTCAGCATCAGTGCCAATTTGGATCCTAAATAGAAAAGCGCGCTCATCAAGTTCATCCGTGAGAACCGGGAAATCTTTGCATGGAAACCTTCTGACATGCCGGGTGTACCAAGAGGACTCGATGAGCACACTCTTAACATTGATCTAAAGTATAAGCCGGTCAGACAGTTTCTTCGGCAATTCAACGAAGAAAGACGAAAAGCTGTTGGAGAGGAGGTCGCCCGGCTCTTGGCAGCCAGATTCATCGTTGAAGTTTTTCACCCGGAGTGGTTGGCCAACCCGGTGCTCGTACTCAAGAAGAATGGCACCTGGCGGATGTGTGTGGATTACACGGACTTAAATAAGGCTTGTCCGGCTGATCCTTTCGCTCTCCCCCGTATTGATCAAATCATTGATGCTATGGCGGGTTGTGCACGTTTGAGTTTTTTGGATGCTTACTCTGGTTATCATCAGATCAAGATGGCAGTTAAGGACCAGGAGAAGACCGCCTTCATCACTCCGTTTGGAGCTTTCTGCTATGTGTCTATGCCTTTTGGGCTCAAGAGTGCCCAGGCGACTTATCAGCGGTGTGTACAGAACTATCTCCACAATCAGATTGGGCACAATGTTCATGCTTATGTGGATGACATAGTGGTGAAGTCCAGAGAGAAGGAAACCTTGATATCCGACTTAAGGGAAACCTTTGATAATCTCCGGGTTTATAAAATGATGCTCGACCCAGAGAAGTGTGTATTTGGTGTACCTGCAGGTAAGCTCTTGGGATTCCTGGTCTCGAACAGGGGCATTGAAGCTAATCCAGAGAAGATCAAGGCAATTACCTCCTTGGCTAAGCCGGCGTGCATCAATGATGTTCAGCGACTGGCGGGTCGTGTCGCTTCTTTAAGCCGGTTCATAAGCCGGTTAGGTGAGAGGGCCCTACCGCTGTATCAACTGATGAAGAAGGCAGACACCTTTATCTGGAGTGATGCTGCTAATGCTGCTTTTGAGGATTTGAAGAGACAGTTGTCTGAGCCGCCGGTCCTTGCAGCTCCCATTGATAAAGAGCCTTTACTGTTATATGTGGCTGCTAATTCACGAGCCGTCAACATTGCAATCGTGGTGGAGCGCAAGGAGGCTGGCAAGGAGCATCCGGTTCAACGGCCGGTTTATTACATCAGTGAGGTGCTCATCGAGTCGAAGCAAAGGTACCCTCATTGGCAGAAGCTTGTTTACGGGGTGTTCATGGCAAGCCAGAAGCTGAAGCAATACTTCCAAGGTCACCCCATCACTGTGGTAAATTCTGCTCCCTTGGGAGACATCATCCAGAACAGAGAGGCCACAGGATGAGTCGCCAAGTGGGCCATTGAGCTCGGGCCTCATGGTCTGAAGTACATGCCACGCACGGCCATTAAATCTCAAGCCTTGGTGGATTTTATCAATGACTGGACAGAGCTACAGGCACCCGAGGAGAAGCCTGATAACACATATTGGACTATTCATTTTGATGGGTCCAGGAAGTTGGAAGGCTCGGGGGCCGGAGTCGTGTTAACTTCCCCTCGAGGTGACAAATTCTGTTATGTGCTCCGGCTTATGTTTCCTTATACTAACAATGCAGCTGAGTACGAGGCCTTACTCCATGGTCTCCGGATGGCCAAGGAGATGAACTTAAGCCGGGTAAGGTGCTTAGGAGACTCAGATCTTGTGGTTCAACAGGTGTCAAGCAAGTGGGACTCCAAAAATCCCCTTATGGCGGCTTACCGCCGTGAAGTTGATGTTGTGGCTGGGTACTTCAAGGGTTATGTGGCAGAACACATTGATCGAAGAAAGAATGAGGTGGCTGATGCATTAAGCCGGCTGGGATCTCAGCGTAAACCGGTACCGCCTAACACCTTTCTTGACGTTTTGCATAATCCTTCTGTTAAGTTACCTACAGAAGAAGATATAGCAGTGCCAGACCCAGAGGCACAGCTAGTAGCGGCTCTTCACGTTATCCCAGATTGGACAGTGCCTTATTTGGCTTATATGACCCGAGGAGAGTTACCTGAAGATGAGACCTTGGCCAGACAAATCGTCCGGCGGTCCAAATCCATGACAAACGTTAATGGCGAGTTACATCACTGCAGCGTCACTGGGGCGTTTCAACGTTGCGTGTCACCTGCGGAGGGTCAGGAGATACTCCGCGAGATTCATGAGGGCGATTGTGGTCATCATGCCGGCTCAAAATCTCTTGTGGCCAAGGCTTTCTGTCATGGGTTTTATTGGCTGATGGCTCACGCTGATGCAGAAGATCTGGTCAGCAAATGTGACGGGTGTCAGAAGTTCTCACGACGGGCCCATGTGCCGGCTCAAGAATTGAGGATGATTCCAATTATTTGGCCGTTCGCAGTCTGGGGGCTTGATATGGTCGGGCCTTTCAAAAGGTCTAAAGATAAAATGACGCACCTTTTGGTGGCAGTTGACAAGTTTACAAAGTGGGTTGAGGCAGAGCCAGTCAGTAAGTGTGATGCAGCCACGGCGGTCCAGTTCATGAAAAAGGTGATTTTTTGCTTTGGTTTTCCACACAGCATCATAACTGATAATGGCACTAACCTCTCCAAAGGAGCTATGGAAGAGTTCTGTCAACGAGAGCATATCCGGCTTGACGTTTCGGTTGTGGCTCATCCTCAATCCAATGGTCAAACAGAAAGAGCTAATCAAGAAATCTTGAAGGGCATCAAGCCCCGGCTTTTGGTCCCGTTGCAGCGGACGCCGGGTTGTTGGGTGGAGGAGTTACCTTTGGTACTTTGGAGCATCAATACTACACCTAACAGATCTACGGGTTACACACCTTTCTTTAAGGTTTCTGGAGCAGAGGCGGTCCTGCCAAGTGACGTCCGTCATGACTCACCCCGTGTGGCGGCTTATGTTGAGGCGGACAACGAAAAAGGTTGTCAAGATACACTTGACATGTTGGATGAAGAGCGGGACTTGGCGATAGCCCGCTCGATGATTTATCAGCAAGACCTGCGCCGCTACCACAGCCGCTGGGTTAGATCCAGGACCTTTCAAGAAGGCGACTTAGTGCTCCGACTCATCCAGGATCAATATGACATGCACAAGTTATCCCCTCCTTGGGAAGGACCCTTTGTGGTCAGTAAGAATCTGAACAACGGGTCATACTACCTTATTGATGTTCGAGAGCACAAAGGCTCACGTAAGTCGGAGGAGGAGACCCGCCGGCCGTGGAATATCGCCCATCTTCGGCCTTACTATACTTGAGCCACCGGCTCTAATATGTAAATATTTATGCTATGTATATATTACATAAAGCAATAAAGCAGGACCTCTGTCCTTTTTCCCACCCCAAAAAGGTTTATGTGTCTTCTTTGTTATGTGGTGGAGATTACCAAGAGGGAGCGGGTCACATCTGAATCCGGCTTTTCCTTTGGTCCGGCTTATGATCATATCTGAATCTAGCCATGGTCACTTGGGGGCTTCCTGTTCAAACATAGGTCATATTCGAACCAAAGAGAACATAGCTGTCGATACCCACTTGATCGGCATACTGCCAAACCCACTTGGGGGCTTCTTGATCATATTTGAATCATAGCTTAACCCCTTTGGGTCTGACGTGGATCGTATTCGAATCAGCGTCATTAAACAACTCTTATGATCACTTGGGGGCTTCCTGTTCAAACATAGGTCGTATTCAAACCAAAGAGAACATAGATGTCCATACCCACTTGATCGGCATCGCCACAGCCACTGGGGGCTATATGATCGTATCCGAATCTTGGCTTAACCCCTTTGGAATGGTTCACTGATCGTATTCGAATCAGAAGCCTTTTAACTTTGTTTATTATTCATCATGTTTTATAAGTGTCCATATTTGGTTATATTGAGATCATTTCCAAAGTACAATAGGTTGGATCATAATTCTCCGGGTTAATATTGGTTACGTCGGGTTACTAAGTACGAGGTGAAGCTTTATATATCAATTTTCCGGAGTTAAATTTACCCTCAGGGGTTGGGTTATATAAACCGGAGAGATAACCGCAAGCATCATAGGTATGTCATTATGATTATGTCTACTAAGTCTAATCATAAGTCGTCTTTCCTAAAATTGTTTGGTGTATACTCTGGGTTATCAAAATGTTATATGACCCCTAATGCGGTAAGTCGCCAAGTGATTTATGTTTGTCTTATGTGCAGGGTGATACAGGGAAATCTCCATAAAGGCATAACAGATTAATATAAACTGCGAGTGCATAGTAATGGCGGCTTATGCAAGTATCAAGTGCCATAAGCATGCGCGAAGGCATGACAAAAATCGAGTTTTTCTACTCTGTTACAAGACTCCCCGAGTCTGAATAGTGAGGCGTTGTTTTGGTAAGAACATAAACATATGACACCCGACATCTTCACTCTTCTGGTTGGCTTGACGATTTCGGGTTATCCTTCTCCGCCTCTCCGTCGGTTGCCCTGTCCCGGAAGGTTGATGGGGTCCAATCAATGCCACTCAAGGCTTCAAACTCAGCTTCATCATCAATTAAACCAGTTGGGTCGACATCAGGGGCGAAAGTGTGCTTACGAGTTGGAGGAATCAGGCTGACTTCATGGTAATGAGGAGTTGGAATCCTCCGGTTCTCACTATCGTAACCCGGATGATACTTGGTCAGATCAGTGTCATTCCCAATAAGAGTAGCCACAGGGCGTACGTCTTTCACACAGGCGGTAAAGTTTGCCTCATTAAATAAGGTGCCATCTTCCTTCAGGCTCGGGTATCCAAGAGCAATGTCGGCCGGCTCTAGTTCTGGAATCCATGCTTTAGCTCGGCTCAACGCGGCTATGGCCCCGGCTCTTGCGGATGCCCGTCTTAGCTCTTGAACCCGCTGAGGGAGCACAGCAAGCTGTTTCATCACATCTTGAAGGAGATAAGGAACGTCATTAGATAAAGCCACAACGACCAGAGCACGTTGTGACCCGGCGTAAAGCTGTTCCACCATAGTATACACTGCCTTCAACTTGATCGTCATATTCTGCTTGAGGTTGGTGCTCCTGGGGCCTATATTGTTAAAAACATAAAGTGAGCCGGAGGTAAGAATTAAGGTATTCATCAAAGAAAGGTTTGCAGTATTTAAGTTTTTACATGTATCGTTACTTACCAAAGATGGCTGAGACCATCCGAGATATCTGGCACTTTAAGCCGGACAGCTCGGTGTTTACTTCCGCAAGTGATGCTTCTGCTGTCTCGACCCGGGTCACCAGTAAGGGTTTTTCATTGGCCCAGGCTTTCTTCTCCGCTTCAAAATTCTTATTCAACTTCTCTTGTTCAGAGACGCTGATTTCAAATTTGGAGTTGGCGTTTTGAATTTCAAGCTCCTGGGCTGTCAGGCGGCTCTTTAGGTCAGCAATCTCCAACTCAAATTGACTTATGGTGGCCTGCATTGATACCGAATAATAGTCAAGATCATGATAAATAAAATTAAGTCCCAAGCACTTTGCAAGCAAAGGTACTTGGCACTTGGGGGCTAATGTATACCGAAGCTTTCTAAAAACATAAGCCGGGCCTGGATATTAAATCCCAAGCACTTTGCAAGCAAAGATACTTAGCACTTGGGGGCTAATGTGTATCGCAAGTTAAAGGTATTGTACTACAGCCGGTTTAAATATTTTCTCTTTCAGCCGGGCAAGCAGCTCTAACAATTTTTCTAAGTCTACAGCGTATTTACTCATAAGCAATAGACTTGGGGGCTGGTACAGTAAGTGTGCTTGAAAGTAAGGAAGCATAACTCATACCTCAGATTTTTTTCTATATTTGCTTCACCATGTCAATTTCCAGGTCACGGCTGCTCTGCACCTGGTTGATATAGCCCGAGACGATCTCTCCAATACTCAAATGAGTATAGTTGGTGATATCCATCTCGGCCTTACGGTGTTCTAGCAACTCTTCTTTAGCAGAACATTTGGCAAGGACTATGGGACGGGCCGGTTCAACAAACTGGGTCTTGAGTATTTCCACCTCTAAGTCGGCCGTCTTGGCCAGGCTAGGCGCTTCCGGGTTAATGAAACTATCAAGAATATCTTCAGCAGGCGGATCAGAAGTTGGTGCTGGAATATCTTGAGCCGGTTCAGGCGGCGGCTGATGTGTGGAAGAGCCGGGGGCAGCTGCGTCTGTCTGCTCTGGTTCAGTCATAATAGGGTCTTGGGTCGGCGTGTCTTTCTTTGTTTTCTTCCTGAGTTTAACTTGCACGCTATGGAAAAAACAGAAGAATGAGCACAGAAATATGAAGAAGGGAAAACATAAGGTAAATAAACTGATATTACCCAGGGGCAGTTTTAAAAGCCGGCATGTTTTACTGCATGGATTCGCCGGAGGAAGGAGAAGTATCCCGGTAATTGGAGTCAGATAAGTTGAGAGGCTGACGAATTAGACCCGCCAAAGGTGAAAAAGGGGATAAGTTGGAGATAACCTCAGACCAACGTTTTCGGGTTATGTCAGGCAAGCCGGAGGAAAGCTCAGCATCCTTACTAGTCCGGGTCTGCCTCCGGTTTTCAAATTGCTGTTGCTTCAAAAGAAAGTCAGGATCTTGGTAAGCCAAAGGGTGTGAAAATCTTACTTTCCGGGTTGCTCTTCGAATTTTTTGACGCGGCCGAAGCTCTGAGTCGGAGGAGATTATAGTTACCTCTTCCTCGACGGGTTGGCTGTTGCCCGTGTCTTCCTGAAAGAGGGATAATGTTAGTAAGATAATGATAAGGGAGCAAGGGAAGTTGAAAGGTTACCTCTTCCTCATTGTCATCAGAATCATCAAGTTGGAGCATCTCAGAAGCACTTGGCTTTCTTTTCCTTAAAGTGGTAGGCTTGGTGGTTTTTCTTTCGGCTCTCTTGGCCGCCCTGGCTTGCTTGGCCGCTTCATGGTCATACTGGACTTTCCAGAAGTTGTCATTGGCCTGTAAAGGGTTATAGAAGGTTATGAATAAGAATGAAGTATAACATGGTAAAAAGTAATTACTGGGACTTACTGCAGGGGCCGGGTTCTTCTTGCAGAAGGGCAGTAAGCCAAAGGCATTACTGGTTACAGTACCCTCCTTCAACAAAGACTGAGTGGTAGCTTCTACTACGTCATCGGGTAAGTCGTCAGGACTATGACGTTGAGGATCATCTTTCTCGCCTGAGTAGTCACACATTAAGCCGGGGCGGCGGCTTAACGGAATCATTCTCCAAGCAACCCAGACTCGGACCAGGTCGATGCCATCTAAGCCGTTCCCCAGAAGAGCTTTGATTTTCTTGATAATGGGGGTGAGTGGCAGACATTCAATAGCAGTCAACTTGTCCGGCAGCGGGTGAGTAGACTCAAGGCGCAATGCGCGAAAGCCGGGCAGTGGGTTTTCACCAGCCGGAGAAGTGTCCTGGCAGTAGAACCATGTCTGGTTCCAGTCCTTCGGATGACTCGGCAGTTCAGCGTAAGGGAACAGGCAGTCTCTCCGCCTTTGAATGGATATGCCGCCAAGTTCCAGACTGGGCCCGTTGGCACGTTCATTCTGCCGGTTTAAATAGAACAATTCTCTAAACAAAAGTAGGCTGGGCTCCTCTCCAAGATAAACCTCACAGAAGACTTGGAAGTTGCAGATATTGGACACGGAATTGGGCCCGATGTCTTGAGGTCTTAAGTCAAAAAAGTGCAAAACATCTCTAAAGAATTTTGAACCGGGTGGAGCAAATCCCCAGCTCATATGATCCGTAAAAACTACTACCTCCCCTTCTTTGGGATGAGGTTTCTCCTTGGACGGATCAGGAGCACGGTAAGACATGACCTCCTTCTTAGGCAAATGGCCAGACTTCACAAATTCAGACAGCTTGCTCTCTGTGATAGTAGACGGGACCCAGTTGCAGGTCACAGGGGCCTTGGGAGCCTTAGGTGCCATGATGTAAGTAGGAGCCTATGACAAAGTAAAAATTCTGGGTTAACCCATAACCCGGAGGAAAGCATTTTTAATTTATTCAAAGTGGCGGCTTAAGAAGGGGCCTAATGACATATAGGTGACTATGCAATGATGTTTAAACCGCTGCAGGTATCAAAGGTAATTGAAATTTTCGTAAGTCGCCAGAAGCAAGCGGTGCTGACAGCCGGTGTTGTCTTAAACCGGTCACATGGACTACTATGGCTAAAACAGATTCAACAGATGTAATTTTCGGCTAAGTGTGGGACAAACAGGTTTCACAAGTTGCAATTGTTATTTTGGATCAAACGGTCGCTCTAGAAAGAAAAACTTCTAGACCTAAAACAGGGCAGAGAAGTTCATGCACTCGTTAATGGCTTCCAAACAAGGGAAATGCGATCTATTTTTATGCAAGATAAGCCCAGACAATCGCCGCAGCAGTTCTATGTTGTTTTTGCGATCTAAACAGTGCATTGGAGGTGAAAACTAGCAAGGGTTGGCATCGGGCGGTGATGAACGCCGATGAACTCAAGACAATTCCGATGCAGATCTGGGGAAGGGAAGAAGAAGAACTCACGGGTGTGGACGAGCTGCGCAGGTTCGTCGTGGATCTCTGGTCGGATTCAGGTCGATGCGGCGGCCTGAGTTGGTGAAGATGAGGAGTTCGACGGCGGCGACGGCGGAGCTTGAGAGGCAGCAAGAGGAGGAAGACGACTGAAGGGGGGGGAATGGAAGACCTAGGTCGTACCTATTTATAAGGGAAGGCCGACTAAGACGGCACGAGAAACGAGGAGGCCAAACATCATTATCCAGCGGCCCCCACACCTCGGTTTTCGGGATGGTCAGTAAAGGCAAAGATCCGTTGAAGATATGATGGAATAAAATAAGGATTTAATTAAAATATGATGTCATGGTGGGTTAACCCGGATCCAGAAGATGACGTCACAACGGGTTATGACCTTTTCACGGACAGAAGACAGAAGGACTGATTCTTAAGGTATTTTAAGATTGACATGAACCGGTCCAAATCAATCTCGGGCCTAATGTTGGGGATATAACTATTTGTGTAAGCCACCCAGGAGGGGCCGGGTTACGCAAAGAAGACTCATTGTTAAAGAAGCCCAAGACCCAGCATGAGGATGGCGGTTCATAGGGTTTAAAGCCCACGGGCGGCTTAAGGCCCATAGTGATAAAACCGCCATGATGGCATGACTTGTAACATAAGGTAGAAGTAACTAGTCACCGAGCCGGACACTGTTTATGAGCCGGCCGGGACTCTGTAGGCGGCAGGGCGTCAACCCGTGTATATAAGGGGACGACCCGCTGGCGGATTAGGGACAAGAAACAACCAATCGAGAACTGGGCATAGCGTATCTCGCTCCCCGGTAATTAAAACCTCAAGCAATACCAAACCCAACTAGACGTAGGCCTTCCTTCACCGCAAGGGGCTGAACTAGTATAAACCTCGCGTGTCCTTTGTCCCGATTAACCCCTTTAAGCTTCCTAGTTGCGATGGCTCCGCGATTAAGTCCTTGCAAGAGGACATCTGCCGTGACAATTCCACGACACTCTGCGAAGGGCCTATCTTTTACTTTTATGTATTTACTTTTATGCAAAGAGTCAAAAGTTTTCTCTCTATTCCTTTTTATTTTCTCCTTTGGCAAGCATCATGTGGTGAGGAAAGATCTAGGCACATATGTCCGGTTGAATACGGGTAGCATGAGTTATTATTGTTGACATCACCCTTGAGGTGATACGTTGGGAGGCGAAACTATAAGACCCTATCTTCTTATGTGTCCATTTGAAACGTTTTGCTCATGTGTATGCAGTGAGTGTTAGCAATCATAGAAGACTATATGATGGTTGAGTATGTGTACTTGCCTAAAGGCTCCGATATGTGGCCCTTCCTAGAAAGATGATGAATTGTAGTTGCAAAGTTGACAGAGAACATAGTTTGTTGGTTTCTGATAGAGTTTTTGCTTTATACTTCGATTGTGTGATGAACTGTTACTTATTCATGAGAAGTATATGATAAAAGTTCTATGATAAAGGCCTTTTGTGTAATTTTGTTCCTGTTATAATAATCTACATGATGCTTCTATGTCCGTATTTTGTTTTTATTGACACCTCTCTCTCTAAGCATGTGGACATGTTTTTCGATTTTGGTTTTCGCTTGAGGACAAGCGATGTCTAAGCTTGGGGGAGTTGATACGTCCATTTTGCATCATGTTTTCCTACTGTTATTTATGATGTTTTATGCGTAATAATGCTTTTTGGAGTAACTCTAATGCCTTTTCTCTCATAATATGCAAGGTACACACAAAGAGGGAGAATTCCGGTAGCTGGAAATCTGGACCTGGAAAAGCTACGTCAGGCCACCTATTCTGCACAACTCCAAACAGGCTGAAACTTCACGAAGATTTTTATCAAATATATGATGAATATTGGAGCAAATAACTACCAAAGGGGGCCCACCAGGTCGGCACAACCCACCTGGGCGCGCCAGGGAGCCCAAGCGCGCCCTGGTGGGTTGTGCTCACCCAGGCCCACCTCCGGTGCCCATCTTCAGGTATATAGGTCATTTTGACCTAGAAAAAATAAGGAGAGGACTTTCGGGATGGAGCACCGTCGTCTTGAGGTGGAACTTGGGCAGGAGCACTTTTGCCCTCCGGCGGAGCAATTCCGCCGGGGGAACTTCCCTCCCGGAGGGGGAAATCATCGTCATCATGATCACCAACAACTCTCCCATCTTGGGGAGGTTTGTCTCCATCAACATCTTCAACAACACCATCTCATCTAAAACCCTAGTTCATCTCTTGTATTCAATCTTGTTACCGGAACTATAGATTGTTGCATGTGGGTGGCTAGTAGTATTGATTACATCGTGTAGTTGATTACTATATGGTTTATTTGGTGGAAGATTATATGTTTAGATCCAATATGCTATTTAATACCCCTCTGATCTTGAGCATCATTATCATTTGTGAGTAGTTACTTTTGTTCTTGAGGTCACGGGAGAAATCATGTTCCAAGTAAGCATGTGAACTGATATGTGTTTGATATTTATATAGTATGTATGTTGTGATTCCCTTAGTGGTGTCATGTGAACGTCGACTACATGAAACTTCACCATATTTGGGCCTAAGGGAATGCATTGTGGAGTAGCAATTAGATGATGGGTTGCGAGAGTGACAGAAGATTAAACCCTAGTTTATGCGCTATTCCGTAAGGGGCCGATTGGATCCAAAAGTTTAATGCTATGGTTAGAATTTATTCTTATACTTCTTTCGTAGTTGCGGATGCTTGCGGAAGGGTTAATCATAAGTAGGAGGTTTGTTCAAGTAAGAACAGCACCTAAGCACCGGTCCACCCACATATCAAATTATCAAAATAGCGAACACAAATCAAACCAACATGGTGAAAGTGACTAGATGAAATTCCCGTGTATCCTCAAGAACGCTTTGCTTATTATAAGAGACCGTTTTGGCCTGTCCTTTGCCTCAAAAGGATTGGGCTACCTTGCTGCACTTTTGTTACTACTATCGTTACTTGCTCGTTACAAATTATCTTGCTATCAAACTACTCTGCTACTTACAATTTCAGCACCTGGAGACATCACTTTGCTCAAAACCACTTGTAATTTCCTTCTACTCCTCGTTGGGTTCGACACTCTTACTTATCGAAAAGAGCTACAATTGATACCATATACTTGTGGGTCATCAACCAATCAATAGAAAAGTGCAAAGTTATGATGATATCTAAGGCAATGATCATGAATATAGGCCCCATCGTGGGTCTTCGGGCCTCCTCCCCAAGTCCCGTGGGTTTGATCTGGTCCAAGAAAAATCATCATAAAGTTTTATTCCGTTGGACTCCGTTCGATATTGATTTTCTGTAAAAGCCAAAAATAAGGAAAAAAACAGAAACTGGCACCGGGCACTAGGTTAATAGGTTAGTCCCAAAAGTAATATAAAATAACATATTAATGCATATAAAACATTCAAAACAGATAATATTATAGAATGGAACAATAAAAAATTATAGATACGTTGGAGACTTATCAGTATGCCAATGGCGTACCATATTTTTATAGAGGGGAGCAAAGATTTACAAGAACTATTTGTTAGAGGGGAACAAAGATCACACCAACCAAAAAAACCTAGGCTACTCTCTTACAAATCTTTCTAGGCCACCTACACCAACTCTCGTTGTCTTCCAATCTATAATATCAACGAGAATCACACGACTCAATTGTTTTGGCAGCTTTCGATGATCCACCCTATTGAACACTCTAGCATTCCTTTGTTTTCAAAGTGACCATGCAATGGCAATGACCAAAGTGTCAAACCCTCTCTTCTCTTCCCTCCTGAAAACCTGTTTATTCCTCGCCATCAGGATATGAAAGTGTCGCTCGTGATGGGGCATTGCACATTTAGCTGCAGGGCATCAAAGCAAAGGTGCCAAACTTCCTAGGCATAGACACATTGCATGATAATATGGTCCACGTTATCCTCCTCTTGGAGGCAGGCCAACTGTAGGTCTTGGAGGCCATGTTTGGCACGTCTATCATATGGCAATAGTCTGTATTGCGCTGCCAACAAAGCAAATATCTTGCACTTAAAGGGGGTGCGCTTCTCCAGATACATCCAACCAATGGCGATCACACCAAACCAAGGGAAATTCTGGAGCACACCGACTTCGCAATGTAGACACCAGAAGCCGCACATGGCTAGGTGAGGGTATTCTGGAGATCAAGGTTCCTCGGCACCGGGAAAACGTCCTGGCAAAGGTGAACATACCGAATCTGAGCCATAAATGGCGTGCGAGCAGAAAGTCCTACACCCATGGATTGCCCAATAGCGCCCTGATGCACTGTACGTCGATTCTATGTACGAGTAGGGACCGTGGCAAAGTGAAGCAGGGCTATGTCCTGCATCGAGAAACCGTGGATCCAACGGTCCCTCGAGAACAAAACCTTATGCACATCCCCAACAATGATGTGCACCAAGTTGTCAAACACATCACGAGTGTCCGGATCAGTCATCATCAGGATGTCGTGCCATGGTCTTTGCGGCTCCGTCCTCTTCAACCATTCCCGATATCATGTATTGTGAGCTGACTATTGATCTAGAGACTAGCACAATAAACCAAAGGGATTGAGGCTCAGGACCGAATTGTCACAATGACCTACAATGAATAATTTTTGTTTAATCAAAAATTTGCATAATTTCCATATAGCAAAAGAGCCGAACACCTGGTCACCGCCCCTACCATGATGTGGGAAAACGAAATCATTTTTATATCTGCAACCAACAAAACATGTTTGATGCACTACGAGTGTGATGCAAATGGGAGGTAACCTGCACAACAACCCATACAACACTAGAAAACTTACACTACGAGATGTTTGATCGACTTGTCATGATGAGAAAAGGCATATTTCTACTTCTATGTCAATTCCGCTTTGCAAGGCTATCTGTTGCAAATGAAAAACAATTACGAGAAAGGTTTAGCTTGTTTCGTAGCCATAGTTTTTATGGATGTTTAAGAGGTTAGTATCGCAACACAAACTCGTAATTCTCATCTATAGTTAAGTTTGAATAATGGACATTGAAGAATGATCAATGAGCGAATTGAACATAACTCAGCTGGTTAGATTTTATGTGATGGAACCAACCCATCAGAGTTCATGTCCTAGACAGTTGCATTTTTCTGGACTTATTTCAGGCTTTCAGGCGATGTGCGTTCAGTGGGAGGAGATGTTTCTGTCGACTACGAATGTGTCTGTGGTAACTTCGTCAATCTTAAAATGTTGTGCCGGCTAAGTACCTAGGAGGTGCTCATAGAGATAAAGTGTATGTGCGCGTGTTCATAGGGTTGAGTGTATGCGCCAAGTCAGCTCCTCCTCCTCCAAGAAAGAAAGCTAGGGTTTCTGCCTCTCGCCGGTGCCGCCGCAGGTCCGCCTCGTCTCCGGTGGCCCTAGGGCCATGGGGACGCGGTGGATCCTGCCAAGGGCCGGCGGGAGGGCTCCGTTTTCAGTCGTTTTTTCCTGTCTTGTTAGGGTTTGTGTTCTGCTCAGGAAGGCGAGACGGCGGCGGCTCCCTGAAGATGGAATAAAGGTCCCCCCGCCTAGCCCCCGTTCCGGCGGTGCATCTAGCATCGCTGGTGGGCGTGTGGAGGTGTGTCTCCGGCGGATCTATCTTTGGTGGATTTGCTCGGATCTCGTCGTTGTTCGTCTATGTTCGTGTGTCTTCGGGTTGAATCCTTCCAACCTACGTTATTCTTCATCGGCGGCGGTTGCTGTTCTGGTGCGCTGGTCCTATGGGGCCTTAGCACGACGACTTCCCGACTGTCTACTACAACAAGTTGTGCCCGACTCCGGCGATGGAGGGGTGATGACGGCGGCGCGCCTTCGGCTCGCTTCAGTGCTTGTAGTCGTCGCTTGGTGGTCTACGGATCTGGATGTAATTTTTATTTCTGGTGTTCGTTGTACTGCCATGATTGAAGATGAATAGATTGGAAGTTTTTTCCGAAAAAAAAATAAAATGATCAACGATGGACATCCACACGTCCGGTTGTTAAAAAAAAAATACAGTTTAGCGAATTGCTGGTTCATGCAAAGATTGCCTCCAATTTCCATGGGATCAAGCGACCAAAAGTAGTAGTCTACAAGACGAAGAAAAGAAGTTAAGAAAAGACTGCTGATGATCCTGTTGACCGGAGCAACAAGCAAACTAACTAACCGGCACGGGAGAGATCTGCGGCTCCGTGTCCCGATTCTCCTGCGAGTCCTGTCCCGCGCCAAGCCGCTCAACCAGCGAACCGCCTGCTGACCCCACATCCTGCTCGCCCCCGACGTGCGGGGATCACCCCGCGTTCCCCAAACTCGTGTGCATGGCGCGCCACGTACGCCCATCGCGCCCCACAACGCAAACACAGCGCCTAAAACCCGCGCCCAGACTAATGGTGGCACTACCAGCTTAGATCGATCCACCCATCCAGCGGCCGATCGGCATGGCGGGGGTGGGAGGCCGGAGCTCGCGCGCCGCCGGCAAGCGCGGGGGCGGGGCGGCGTCGTCGTCCGCGGCCGCGTCGGCGTGCGTCTACTACGCCACCACGGGGGTGCTCGTGGCGCTCTGCGTCGCCGGGGCCTACTTGCTCACGTCGACCTCGTCCGCGTCCATCGCCGGGCCGGACGACGGGGACAAGGCGGCCGCCGTCACGGCGTACCGCCACACCACGCGCTCGTCGTTCGCGTACGAGGTGACCCGGGAGAAGGCGCCGCCGTCGCCGCCGCGCGAGCCCGAGGCCGAGGACGGGGCGCTGGGCAAGGAGGACGCTGGCTCCGAGGAGGATGGCGGCGCCGACCAGGAGCGCGGCAGCGCCGTCACCGTGGCGGCCGTGGACGACCCGCATGTCAAGCCCGATCTGGACGAGCGTGTCTCCGGCGGCGAGGACTCCAAGAGCGACGCGGCGGCCGTGGACGAGGACCAGAGCAACGAGCGTGTCCGCGTCGCCGCCAGCGAGGCCACCGCCGAGGAGGAGGAGGACGCCGCGGCGGCGACGGGCGCGGACAAGGAGCAAGAAACGCTGGACAACGATCAGGACGAAGAGCAGCAGTCGCATCTGCAGATGCCTCGCACCACGGTGGAGGAGAGGAACCTGGACGGCGGCATCGAGGAGGAGAGCATCGCGCGGCAGCGGCAGAGCGACGAGGAGGAGCGTATGAGCGCCGGCGACGAGCAGCCCGGCACGGGCATCCTCCGCCGCGAGGCGCAGGAGGACGAGGCGGCGGAGCGGCAGTCGGATGAGGATAGACCCGATCAGGAGCAGACAGAGGAGGAGCGTAGCAGCGATCAATCGCTGGTCGAGGAGGACGGGCGCACGTTGGTGGAAGTGGAGTCCGACCCCGGGCAAGAAGACGGCGGCGGAGACGACAAGGCAGCCGAGTCAGAGCACAAGGAGGACACGGACGGCAGCGGCGCCGGCTCGGTGAACCACAACGTCGTCGATACGCTGCAAGGCGAGGACTCGGCCGTCGGCGCCGGAGGAGACCAGAGCGCGTGGGCGACGCAGCGCGATCAGTCCCACCGGGAGAAGGACCGGCGGCAGGAAGACGCGGGCGACGGCAACAGCACGGACGGGGAGGAGCAGCACGAGTGGCGGACGTGCAACGTCAAGGCTGGCGCCGACTACATCCCGTGCCTGGACAACGAGAAGGCCGTCAAGAAGCTGCGGCCGGAGAACTTCCGGCGCTACGAGCACCGCGAGCGCCACTGCCCCGACGAGGGCCCGAGGTGCCTCGTCGCGCTCCCAAGTGGCTACCGCCGCCCCGTCGAGTGGCCAAAGAGCCGCGACAGGGTACAAACAAAAACACATTCTTCTTTCCATGGATTGGTTGCTCACTGACACGACGATGGTGACTTGTGCAGATTTGGTTAAGCAATGTGCCACACACCAAGCTGGTGCAGGTGAAGGGGCACCAGAACTGGGTGAAGGTGAGCGGGCAGTACCTGCTCTTCCCCGGCGGCGGCACGCAGTTCATCCACGGCGCGCTGCACTACATCGACTTTCTGCAGCAGTCGGTGCGCGGCATCGCGTGGGGGAAGCGCACGCGGGTGGTGCTGGACGTGGGGTGCGGCGTGGCCAGCTTCGGGGGGTACCTGTTCGAGCGGGACGTGGTGACCATGTCCTTCGCGCCCAAGGACGAGCACGAGGCGCAGGTGCAGATGGCGCTGGAGCGCGGCATCCCGGCCATCTCCGCCGTCATGGGCTCCAAGCGCCTCCCCTTCCCCAGCAAGGCGTTCGACCTCGTCCACTGCGCGCGCTGCCGTGTCCCCTGGCACGCCGACGGCGGCGCCCTCCTCCTCGAGCTCAACCGCGTCCTCCGCCCCGGCGGCCTCTTCGTCTGGTCCGCCACGCCCGTCTACCAGAAGCTCACCGACGACGTCGAGATCTGGAAAGGTATGCACAGGCATGATTAATCACTATTTTTTGCTAATGAGTTCTCTCACCGTGAGCATGAGTGAACGAACCATTCGCAGCAATGACGGCTCTGACGAAATCCATGTGCTGGGAGCTGGTGACGATCAAGAAAGACCGGCTCAACGGCGTCGGCGCCGCCTTCTACCGGAAGCCGATGTCCAACGAGTGCTACGAGAGCAGGGAGCGGCAGCAGCCTCCCATGTGCAGCGACGACGACGACGCCAACGCCGCGTGGTACGTCCGCCTGAACGCGTGCATCCACCGGGTGCCGACCGGCGCGGCGGAGCGCGGGGCCAGGTGGCCGGCGGACTGGCCGCGGCGGGTGCGCGCGCCGCCCAACTGGCTCAACACCTCGCAGGTCGGGGTGTACGGGAAGCCCGCGCCGGAGGACTTCGTGGCGGACTACCAGCACTGGAGGCGCGTCATGGACAAGTCGTACCTCAACGGGCTGGGCGTCGACTGGTCCAGGGTGAGGAGCGTCATGGACATGAGAGCCGCCTACGGAGGGTAACATCAGCGACAAGAACCCTTTCCGCCATTACACCTAGCAATCACCATTAATTTGCTGCCGAGAAATCCTGCACGACATTGATCGATGCACTGCACATGATCTCTGCCAGGTTCGCGGCGGCGCTGAGGGAGCAGAAGGTCTGGGTGATGAACGTCGTCAACGTGGACGCGCCGGACACGCTGCCCATCATCTTCGACCGCGGGCTGTTCGGCATGTACCATGACTGGTGCGAGTCCTTCAGCACCTACCCGAGGACCTACGACCTTCTGCACGCCGATCACCTCTTCTCAAAGATAAAGGACAGGTCGGTCACTGCTCTGCTCACTTCTACTTCAGCCATGGCCGGTTCAGGGTTATGACGGCAAACGTGTGTTCCTCAGGTGCGCCGTGTTGCCGGTCGTCGTCGAGGTGGACAGGATCGTGAGGCCGGGAGGGAGCATCATTGTGCGCGACGACTCCGGCCTCATCGGCGAGGTGGAGAAGCTCTTGAGGTCGCTTCACTGGGACGTCAGGCTCACCTTCTCCAAGAACGACAAAGGGGTGCTGTTCGCCGAGAAATCGGATTGGCGGCCGGAGCTGGTCGCCGAGCCAACCTAAATCAAGCCATCTCCATTCTCATGATCACAAGCAATTTTCAACCAGCAAAAGATAGATAGGGTTTTTCTTTTGTTCTTTTTTTTCATTCTTTCTTTGGTTAGCATTGATGTAGCATGTGGTACTTACTAACTACCCAACAAATAAGACATGGTTCTGTAATGCAGTATGCATCTAGGACTCATGCATAGAACTGAGATGAGTGGAGCAGTAGTTTTTCAGTTCAAATACTTACTCCCTCTGATCTATAATAAGTGTCACAGTTTTGAACTAAGGTTGAAACCAGCTGCTAGCAAATCGGTTAAAGTAGTAAAGTTAAAGCAAATGTTGAGTCCAGCTGTTAGAAGATAGTACTCCCTCTGTAAACAAATATAAGAGCGTTTAGATCACTAAAATAGTGATATAAACGCTCTTCTATTTTTTTAGAGGGAGTACTTCAATAGCAGATCATAATAATGTCTGCAGATGTGCACATCAATTGTTACAACAATGTAAAGGTATCCACAGCAGATGCTCTGAACAGATCAATTGGGCAACCACTGGAATATCTTTACACAAAATCATTTTTGGCCCTAGTAGTTTTTTTTTTTAAGAACCACGACTCATGGTGCCTCCCACAAAGTGTGTTCCAACAAAAATGCTGATACAGTCTATACTGATATTAGATATCTGGTGCCTTCTGGTTCATCTTTAGTTTCCCTCCATAAATCGGTAAGCTGTAGATGACAAAACTGATGGGCATCATCACGCATTGCTTGCAGCTAGCCCATTTGAAACGATTTGCGACTGTAAAGAGGTCTGGTCTCTGTAAAGTGGTATTCCACCGCCCAGTTCTTTCAGCCTCTTTACCATATCATGCAACCCCTCAAAAGTGAGCTTGGTCTGTGCATTGAATTCCTCCCTCACTTGTGGATGCACTCTAAAACAGCTTCCCAGCAACTTGTGGAGATGGGATCGAATCATTCTCCATGGCACTGGGTATTGCTCGCACAGTTTCAAGTACTCAATGGCAAGATCAGCCGGGTCTAAACCACCATCTCCGTCTTCATTGCCATCTTCTTTCCACTCCTTTGTACGGAAACCAGCAAATAATGCTGGATTTTCCAAAAGAGGTTCAGCTGAAAGCACGCCATCAGCTCCAGTGTGTTGCAGACAGCTCTTCACATCCTCCATATGGCGAATGTTTCCATTTGCAAGTACAGGTATCCTCAGGGCATCTTTCACAGCCTTGATGGCATCCCAGTCAGCTCGAAATTTCTTCCCATCTTTTTCATCTCTTGTACGCCCATGCACTGCCACAAGAGAAGCACCAGCTTCTTCAAGCATCTTTGCATATGCAAGAGTGTCCTCCAGTCGCGGAAATATGCGGATCTTGCACGAGACTGGAACACAAAGGTTCTCTGACAGATTTTGCACAAGCGATTTAACGAGTGGAAGGTTGTCCATGAGAAATGCCCCATAGTATCCCCGTTTAGCAATGCGCTGCGGACATCTGCAGAGTTTCAGAGAGGCAGTACTGCCATTTAGAAAAGAATCCAGTTTGAATCATATATTTGGAATAATGATCATATATGGGGAACATGCAGGTTGTACTGAATATTAAAAATGATGAAGATATAAATTTGCAGACATAATGGCACCGCAGACACATTTGCAAAATGTGCAGTACTCGAGGAAATTTCAGATAGGCAGCTTTAGTGTTTTGAAACATTTGCCTAACAATAAAATAAAATAGTTTGGTTGCTTAAAGTTTAAATTCTATCACTGCAAGGTCCAGTGCTAGCATCATGCTGAAGGCACAGAGATACTTCAGCGACAGTGATCAGAGGGAGATTATCTTTCGTAATGCACTTTTTTGTTTATATGCAACAAATATATATATGAGCCACTACAGAAGTCTGCAGTAAGTGACTAAAGAGAACAGCACTTTTCAGTATAACATAATAAAGAATTGGCACGTACCCAAAATTCAAATCAACATAGTCGCAGTGTGCTTCCACCAGCTTTGCAGCTTGTAACAAAATGTCAGGATCGTTCGCACAAAACTGAACAAAAAGTGGGCGGTCCTCCTGCATAAGATTTGATCAATGTCACATTCTGCGCAAGATTTTCTTTTATTGTATAGTAGACTACAAACAGTAACTGCACAATACAGCTAATTACTGGAAATAACTGCCTACCCATTTTATAGTCCTATACTACTAGGACAAAGTAATATACCGAATCTTTCTGGATGTTATAACAAAAACTCTCCACTTGCTAGTCTTAAATCCCATTCTAACAGTGAAGAATAACCAGAAATCTATGCAACGGTGGTCTACAGGTGAATCAAATTGCTCAAATTCGGCTATCCTAGAGTTTAATCGTAATGATACGACGACCTAGAGGCTCGTAAGTGTGAGTTTACCTTGCAGGTAGTGAACTCCATGTCCCTGTGCTTCTCGTTCTCGGAGAAGATGCGGGAGTGGAGCATGGGGGTGTAGGCGGCGTCGGCGCCGTAGCGGCGGCATAGCATGCGGAAGGGCAGCTCCGAGTTGTCCACCATGGGCGCCACCACCAGCCTCGGGGACCCCAGCTGCCTCCAGTGCGCCCACGCGCGCTCCACCCTCTCCTCCGCGGACGCCGGCGGAGGAGGCAGGGGCGTGGGCACGGGCGGTGCGATCTCCTCGGGGGCAGCGGGCGCAGCGGAGGCAGCGGGGCTGGGGCATATATCCTCGTCGGGGTCGGGGGCCGTGGTCAGGTGGGCGGCGGCGGCGTCGGCCGGAGACATGGCGAGGCTAGGGTTTAGGGAGCGGAAGAGGAGGCGCGAGTTCGGGAGGAGGGGGGCGAGTCGGCGTGGTAGCATGCGGCTCGGCTCGGTGCGGTTCGCGGATCGGGGTCCAGTGTTGTGGGCTCTGATCCAGTCGGTCTGAGGAACGAGGCCCACCTGTCAGTGGATGAAGAAGCTTAGAAGAAATTGCTCTGGCTCGGCCCACCCGGCCCATACTAAGAGTAGCCCATCCACATTTGTCGCTTTTTCGATTTGCCGATCCACCTTATATGGCCGCATGAACAACCTAGCTGAGATTTGTTGAGAGGCCGACGATGAGGACAAGTGCCTCAATTTTTCTTTATGAGAGATGCCTACAAAAAATGTTGAGAAACAAGGTATTCTCAAGAAAAAATTTGTTGAGAGGCAAGAAGGCGAAAGAGAACGATGTGGACAAGTGCGGCTATTGACTTTGACACATGCAAGCGAAGCTGAATGCAGGGTACGGTGAGCCATTAGCCATGAGAGGATGATGATGGTATAGTGATCATGAGCAAAACCCGTTAGAGGAAGAACAACCTAGCTTAGTCGCATGCATGGATGACAACATGAACACTGTTGAAGTTTCCCAAAAATAAGGCCAATTCTTTTCGCCTTAAACACATCAAGAAATCGGTTTGAGATTCTTTACGTTAGGGATATTTTTTGAGTTGTTTGATGACAAGTCTATGATGCTCATGAACTATAAATGTGCCATGATAAGCTGATATTGTTCCAACTGTTTTGCAGTTGTTGAACTCTATGTTGTGCTAAACTTATTCCTATAATTTCCTACCAAAAAAACCACAAAAATAGAGAAAGGTGATTAGCCAATGAAAAATAATTAGTTAAAACCTTGTTGAAAAAGGTAGATCCACTATGATGATACAAGGAAACTCAATTCAACTAACGCATGACTTTCATGAAGCTTGGACACTTCCAGTAACATTTGTTTGCGTCGTACTAAATTTTATGGTGCTCAGTCTTTTTTTTTTTGCAAATATGGTACTCGGTCTTTTTGACAATATAGCGGCAAGGAGCTATAAAGATGCCTTGGGGAAACCTAACCATGAGAGTACATATTTAGGACACCAACAACAAACAAGCTGGGCCTGGATATAGGAAGAAAAGAAAGACGCCCATCCACGGATATTCAGTTCGGTGTCTGGGCTCATCTGCACCCCATGAATAGTAAATTCGAAAAAAATACTAAAAAATCTAAACAGAATTTAGGTGGAGATGATCCAATGTGATGTTCGTGCCAAATTTCAGCTTGTTCAGACATACGATGAGCTCATAGCAAAAAAGACAAAATTGATCAAAACAGTACGTGAACAATAAACTTTCTTACAACCCAAAATTTTTCTTTTTTGTTGAGCTACCGAAATGTCCAAACTCTACGAAATTTGGCACGAATTTCATGCACATGAGCATCTAGCATCAAAAAAAAATTGGAATTTTTTGAATTACTATTTTTAATGAATTTACTGTTCACCTCTGCACCTGAGAGCGGAAACGCAGGTGTCCATGGAAAATTATTACTCAATTTGATCTCTCGGACTCCAATACTAGACATCATATACCCTCTCAGATTAAACAGATTTGTTTCTTGGCTTCCGTCAGCGGTATTGATGAAGTGGTGACAGTCTCGTACATGTGACAACCATAGTCAAGATTAAAAAAAATATGAAAATTAAGGGAAATGAAACAAATTTGAATAAGCTATTAAGAATAATTTGAAAAATCTGAAAATATGAGTAAATTCTGTGAGATAATAAACCATAATCATCCTATAATAATTATTGAACATGTGAGAATTACCAAATTGAAAACTCAGACTTTCTTTTGTAAAGATTAATGATATTATGGAAAACAAGAACTTTCAAGGCAACTCACTAATTATTAAACTCTCATAAAGTTTCATCACATTTTCCTTTTTTATTGGTACATATAGTTACAAGATTTTTTGGAATTTTGAAATATTTTTTAAAAATAATTGTCTTTTCAGGTGACCCTTTTTGTGGATGGGCAGGTTATGGCTATGGAGCTCATTTCATTCTTAAAAAATGATGCATTGTTCTTTTCAGATTCAGATGGAACAACAGTAGCCAAGATAGGTTAGAAAAGTACACCACTATGCAATCGGTAAGGCCTTATTCCTCCTTATCTCAAGATGGGTTAGATGGGACGCATAATCTGATTGTTTAGGGCGCACCACCAAGCTGCATTAGACAGAGCCCCCATGATCCTATCTGTGAACCAGATTGACATGTCACTCCTGTCGGATCCCACATGAGCTGAAAGTTCAAGTGACACATATATATAATAAATATTCGTGTATTCCCAGAGTTTTGAAATGAACCAAATGGTCCATGCATGCATGATACTACATCACGATTTCGAGTAGAATAAGCAGAGGAGTTGTCCAAGTTGCCATCTTGATCTTGTTCTGGGTTTAGAAAATCTTGAACAAACCGACAGCTACCGCTCATATATAATTATTCCCTGGTCACTATGAATCTTTCGGTTCGGTTTATATAGAATTTTCTAAAACGAAAATGCCGAATGGAGTTCGGCCTCCATGGAGACCGAATTTAAAATTATCCAAATTCATATTTGCATGTTACAATAAATATGAGAAAATACACATATACTGGGAGACATAATGTATAAGTGTGTAAAATTTTAGGACAGTATACGCTCTAAACGAGTGCTACTATAAAACAAAACATATCTGCGGCTTCTTAGTACATGCACTATTTATCCTTAAAGTCTATGATTTCTTTTTCTTTTTTGCACAACTCGCGATTTTAAGGTATTTCATCTTGAATTTTTCACATATATATCACATCCTTGTATACTTATATAATTTTTCCAGATTTTTCTAAAAGTGGGAAGTTTGAATTGTGAATTTTTTTAAATTTTCGGCCTCCGTGGAGGCCGAGCTCCAAAACGCGCTGGTCCTTCTTAAAAATGTATTCTGCCTTGATTCAGGGTTAATTTTGTGCATTGAGGATTCTATATAAATAAATGACTGCACTAACTGTGAATTGTTTTGTTTTGAGGTAAATGCACTCGTGATAGATGAAGTTGCATAACATGTGCAGTTGGTGCCACAAGTTGATAAATACGGAAAACTGGTGCCGGAACTTGTCTCAACGTGCATATACGGTTCACTTAGCTGTATACGCCGTTTGCATGGCATGACAAGGTGGCGCTAGGCCCATTGTCAGTGAGTGAGCTGAGCTCGAGGGACACATTTTTGCAGAAACACCACTGAATTTAATAACAAATCTTGTTAAAAACCCATGAAATGCCACTACATGTCTCTATGCTAGAGACAAGGGCCCATTTAGGAAATAGTACGAAGGGAAAATTAATATGAAAAATAGCGCAGACTGAGTTTGAAACTGACTCCTTGTCTTACAAGGCCGGCTGTTCTAGCCACAAGACAAGTTTGAGTTTTGTTCTCCACATATGATAACGAAGCTTAATGACCTATAGTTTGATGAAAATATGTTATTTTTTCCTTTTATAATTTGGTGAAAATGTAAATTATAATCAGAGTAAAAAAAATTAAAAACAGAATATTTTTGTATTATAATTAATACGAGGAAAAAATAACTTGATTAAAAGAATGTTCATGTAACTATACAAAATATTACGTATTACCTGAGAAAAATATAAATTAAAGAATATTTATGAACTAAAATAATCTGTATAATTTTAAATAGTAAACACATATTTAATAAATTATGAGTAAAATATCTTATTTGAATAAATGTTCATATAATTTTGGAAAGTGTTAAATTTTTAATTCATAGAATATAAGAACTTTTGATGTTTTTTTAAGTCACATGTTTTATTTATTTTTTGTGTTTGTGAAAATATTTATACATTCTTAGACATTATAAAATAATTATATACTAATGGGAAGATAAATACGAGTCTTGTAAATCCCCAGGCCGCTTCAAATGAAAAGACTTAATATTTTTAGTTATATGATACTTCTAAAATAATACGTGTATATTTTTTTGTTAAATATATTAAAAACATGGTGTTGATAGTTGTTATTAAATATATGAAGACTTGTTTATGAAACTATCAAAAATATATGAACATGAATATCTTAACTCTATCTATTACTGTGATTAAGATTTATACTCCTGCAAAAAGAAAAATAACTAACATACGGTGAATGGGCTGCAGTAACTGCAACCCATTTAAGCCGGGTGCATGTTGGTGTATAGAACAATAAACATACTTATCTTAGATGGACAAGAAAATTGAACTAGGGCCATGCTTGTAGTGAGAGGTCTCTGGTTTGAACCTGTGTCGGCACTATTTTTCATATGAACTTTCCCTTTATATTGTTTTTTGACGGGCTAGGGCATTTTAAAAAAAATCTTATTAATTTGGAGGTGTTCTGCAAAAAACCGTCGCTCCAGCTCCACCTCGTCACTGACGGCAAGCCTGCCGCCACCATGTCACGCCACGGAAGCGGCATACACAGCTACATACGAGAATAAAACGTATATGCACCTTGAGACAAGTTCTGACGCCAGTTTTTCGTATTTTTCAACTTGTAACATCAAACTGCACATGTTGTGCAACTTCATGTACCACCAGCGCATTTACCTCTTTTGTTTTCAAGCGTAACTAATGCACGCTTTCATCTTTTCTTTTAACCATTGATACATGCATGCATGCATTAGAATAACCCCCTTTCTTCTCATGTGCACTATGTCTAATTTATAATACCTAAATACTTCATCCCCACTATGTTATTTCTCTTAACATGCAGCCTATCCACATCAGCAAACTGCCACATCATCAATTAGTTTTCCATTTAACTAATTTATATTGGCATGTAGACATGCATGTCGTCGTTGCTCAGTTTGCACACTTAAATTAACACAGAAGCCCTGTGGTCTCAATTCGCACACAGGAAAAAAAATACCAACCCCTTCTTTGTTCCCATCCCATCCCCTTCCCCTACCAGCTCCTTCCGTCGTTCAGTTACCACAGCCGAACAGGCATTGCTCCACCTCTCCTCCTCGATCTATAAATATTTGCCTCGTGGCAGCACCACTTGGAAAGCAAAAGCTCCATCATAGCGCTACTCCTATTCCGGCTGCCCCTCCTCCTTCCTAAAGTCAAAGTGTACGATCTCCTTTTGTTGTCTCTGATGTTGTTTGTGCAGATGGTGACACCCTCCTTCATCTGTTGATTTGGCTGTAGGTCATGTACAAGGTGTGGATGGTGTGTAGTAAATCCATGATTGGCGGCGAATGGGGATCAAGCCTGGCTATTCATATTTTTTGGTGGGGTGGATCAAGCAATGAAGGGTAAGGATTTGATGTAATGAAGGATCGAGATGAGGTAGGAGCGTAGCTATGGGGGGGGGTTGGTGTCGAGGATGATGACGATGACATGTTCCTAGGGTAGGGTCATAGGCCTGACCTAGACGCCCTACCCAAGGACACTGCCCTAGAGTCATAGAAATTTCAAGTACAACAGAATATACCGACTGAAATCACCTTGGAGTGCAATCCACTCGACCAGATATCCCACTCGGATACCCCAATTCCATTCGACCAAGATAGAGTCACTCGACTACACGAAGAATCACTCGGAAAACAGAAGGTCTAAAGCCACTCAAGATGGCAACGGTCAGGCGTTCACTCCGTACTCTTAAAGATCATTTATAGCTCTTTATAGCTGGCGTTACCAGTAACGCCCTGTCTTAGTGTACATTGAACCCTGTGTAACTGAGGGATGGAGGGGTCCGGCGCACTCTATATAAGCCAACCCCTCCTCTGGTACAAGGGTTCGCACCCCCTGTAACTCTCACGCATAATCCAGTCGACCAAGCCTCCGGGCACCGAGACGTAGGCCTATTGCTTCCTCCGAGAAGGGCCTGAACTCGTAAATCATGTGTGTACAATCTCACCGTAGCTAGGATCTTGCCTCCTCCTACGTACCCCCTATTCTTACTGTCAGACTTACTCCCACGACAGTTGGCACCCACCGTGGGGCAGGTGCCTTAGTGACTTCCGTTGAGGTTGTCGTTTTTTCGATCTCCATCAACATGGTTTCCGACGGTGTCTTGGTTTTGGGCCGCGAGATCCGTCTTGGCGCGCTCATTTTCATCGCCGACGACTCTGTCTGGCTCCAAGAGGGCCCCCTCGACATCGAGGCCCTTCCCATTCGCGGGGCGGCACACTTCTGTGCGAGTGCCTGCGGCGTCCTCTTATGGCAGCCGTCAACCCAGTATGGGTCGGCTCCCGCATCGTCCACTCTTCCAGTTGTACGCTATCGCAAGAGATCTGGTCGATCGCGGCTTCAGCGTTGGGTGAAGCATGCGATGGCCCGCCAGTAAGCCACCCCTCAAGTCACGACAACTGAGCCCGATGAATCTCTCTACGGACTATTCGACCTGTCGACTGGTTCCGCTGAGACCCTGTCTGAGTGCAGAAGCAGCGACCCTGCAGCGGAAGTCCTGATGGTTGACACGCCGCGCAGCCCACCTGGTTTCCGTCGCAGTGGCGACGATGATGGTGGCGGCGGTCTGTCGCGTGGTCATGACGAGTATCATCCCGAAGCCCTCACTTCGGAGCAGAGGGAAGAGTTGCATCGTCGCAACGTGGAGGCCCTCCACACCCCCATCACCGGAGAAACCTCTGAGGCTCGGGCCTTGGAGGCTGCGCGCCTGGCCACCTTGGTTGAGCGCGCACGACTGGAGAATCTCCAACATTCACTCGACGAACGCGCTCGTCGGCAGAACCCTGAATCCAGTCGACGTTTCCTCCTAAACCTCAGGTATATCGCATGCCAGTCCAGAATCTTGCAGCTGCAACCCGTATAGCAGAGTCGATTCAGCCATCCCATTCGAAGGCTGGTAGGGGTTTGATGCAGATCCGAGCGTTGCTCCGGGCGGCAGGAGAACAAAACTCAGCCGTTTCCCAGTCGCGCAACAGGATCCACAGCAGGTCTGTGGTCGCAGACACAGTCCAGTCGGCTCACAGCACGAGATCGCCTCCGCGGCGTGAGGGTCGTGGGCATTGCCAGGAGCAGTACCTGGATCGGAACCACGAGCAATATGATCATAGATTTGGCCGTGATGATCTCCATCGAGTGCCTACGCCCCCTCCGAGGGGCGGATCTGTAATGCTCCGGACACACCCGCCGGTGGTCGTTACTCCTGGCGGGATCTAGACTGGCCCCACAGATCAATACTAGTCTTTTCTGCGCACTTTGTCCTCACTCGTGCGCACTCGGGAGCAACTTCCCGGTCGGTCACCCATCCTGACACTACACCAAGCTGAGCACGCTTAACTTTGGAGTTCTGTCCGAATGGGCTCCCGGAAAAGAAGGAATTCCTTATTGATATGAGTAGTCTATCATCCCTAATAAGCCAGGCTATCACATACACCCCCACTCAGAGGAACCGACGTCCTCGTCGGGCCACAGGAACGTTCCCTCTTGGCACAAACGTCTGTGCTTCCAGTCCGGTACATGTGCCATGCCGGGTGCCATGACGGGTCACAAACGTCATGAACAACATGACCTCGCACCTGTCCGCAACCATCCGTGTAACCGCGAGGGTCGGCTCTGATACCAACTTATAACGCCCCGGACACACCCGCTGGTGGTCGTTACTCCTGGCGGGATCTAGACTGGCCCCACAGATCAATACTAGTCTTTTCTGCGCACTTTGTCCTCACTCGTGCGCACCCGGGAGCAACTTCCCGGTCGGTCACCCATCCTGACACTACTCCAAGCTGAGCACGCTTAACTTTGGAGTTCTGTCCGAATGGGCTCCCGGAAAAGAAGGAATTCCTTATTGATATGAGTAGTCTATCATCCCTAATAAGCCAGGCTATCACAGATCGTATGCGCCCCGACGGTATGATGACAGGCGCCCGTATGGTGATGAGCGGAGGGCCCCAGTTGACCCAAGAGAGCCCGGGTTTGATGTAAGATCAGTTCTCGTGCAGGGTCTGGTCGAGAGAGGCCGGTCACACAGGGAGAGACAAGACAGAGATCGTCCGATTGGTAGCAGAGTGCATGTTTCTGGGCCTGAATGTTTCAGCAGAGCCGTCAGAGCTGCTGAGATCCCTCCCAACTTTAGGTTGGCGACGGGTGTGAGTAATTTCACCGGTGAGTCGAAGCCCGACACCTGGCTGGAAAATTACCGAGTGGATATGCAGATTGGTGGCGATAATGATGATGTGGCCATGAAGCACCTCCCTTTGATGCTTGAGGGTTCGGCCAGAGCTTGGTCGAATCAGTTGGCCCCTGGTAGTATTTTTAGTTGGGAAGAGTGAACCTGAGTGTTCATTAAAACATTCGAAGGCACCTGCAAACGACCAGCTGGGCTGACTGAATTGCACCATTGTGTCCAGAAACCGAATGAGACCCTGAGAGACTACATTCAGAGATGCACTACCCTTCATCATACAGTGGAAAATGTGCCACAGCACCAGGCAGTTTGCGCCTTCAAAGAGGGCGTTCGGTACAGATAGCTCAATTCGGTTGGACAGGAGACATGACCCTGTCCCGAATGATGGAAATAGCCACTCGGTACGCTAACGGCGAAGAGGAAGACCGACTCCGCAGTGGCAAGAATAAACCAATCGCCCAAGACACCGAAGGAGGAAATTCCAGTCGATAGCAAAAGCGCAAGGCTGAGACTACAGGTCCTGTTGAAGCCGCAGTTGTGAATCAAGGGAAGTTCAAGGGAAAGCCTAAAGGGCCATGGATCCCCGAGAAAGTGAAAGATCAAGCGGGAAATGATGTTCTCGATTTGTCGTGTCACATAGACACCAAAAAAGATGAAGAGGGTAACTTGATCTACACCAAGCATACCACTCGACAGTGTCGACTCCTGATTCAGAGCTTCGGAGAGGGTCAGCCAAGCGAAAAAGAGAAGGAATCTGATAAGGAAGAGGACAAAGAGGAAGATGATGGTTACCCCAATGTCAATGCCACTTTAGTGATTTTTGCTGACGTCAAGAGCAAATGTGGACTGAAAGTTATCAATTGAGAAGATTTGCAGCCCAACAGGCCTGACAAAGCGACTTACTTGGCAAATCACAAAAAAACTGGGTTGTGGCCGTGGACCCAGCTGTCAGCCTCTCCACGTACAGTACTCTTCCGATGAAAGTCGGTCGTTGACCACATTGACCACGCCGCGCCGAGACCACCAAGGCGGTGGACGACGGCGAGGCCTAGGAAGGGGACGACGCGGAGCCGGGGAAGACACGGCAGTGGATGCCCACGCGGAGAGGAGTACGAGGGTTCACTGGTTCGGCTATGGCGTGAGGCTGCCGTCACCGCAGAATAACAGGGGGTGTGGGTGAGTAGAGGGATGCCCTGGCCAGCGGTGGGAGTAGTAGGGGGTGGTGAGGCCTCCGCGGCATCACAACCGGCTACGGGTGGCAGGAGCACGCGGCACGACCGGCGCTGCTTTGGGCGGCTGGAGCAAGAAGACCAGAGGTTGAAAAAGCACTATGGCCGTTGGATGGACATCGTACGGTCACTGGAGCTAGAATCGTTCATATTGACTAAGTTGACAAAGCCCTCCATCCCCGTCAACTTAGTAGGCCCACAAGTCAGCCACCCACTATGGTGGGTCCTAGCTAGCAGGGGGTATTCATTTTTTGTGCGTAATAAGGAGGCACTTCCTTGCGTGCGAAGATATAGCTGGTGGGTCCGACCTGTCAGCGGGGGGAACGTTTTTTTCACGAAATACAGAAGCCCTTCCCACGTACAGTGCGTAATAAGGAGGATCTTTCCTTGCGTGCGACCATGGACCTCGTGGGTCCCAGCCGTCAGGCTCTCCACGTACAGTCCTCTTCCGATGACTCTCGTATGTTGACCACACCGCGCCGAGCGCACCGAGGCGATGGACGACGGCGAGGCCCCAGACTGGAACGACCCGGAGATGGGGAAGACGCAGCAGTGGAGTCGCAGACGCAGAGGAGCGGGAAACTTGACTGGTTCGGGTGCGGGGTGGGCCTACACATAGCAGAGAATAACAGGAGGTGCGGAGTGGAGGGATGGCCTAGCCGTCGGCGGGGTAGCGTTTCGCTGAGGAGCGCAAAACAACGCCGCTGGACGCCAGAGGCTGGAGCAGGCAAGGTTGTCAGAATCGTGATCATGAATCGGATCGGAGCTCTGATGATAGGATCGCAAATCATAGAATCTTCACTATCAGGATCGTAGAAACGTAGATTCTATGAACCAAAATCGTAGAATCAAAGGGGTTAGTTTGGATCGTAAAGTCGTAGAATCGTACAACAGAATCGCGATTCTGACAACCTTGCCGGCAGCGCTGGGGGAAGAATACGAGAGATTGAAGAGGAATGCCAGCCGTTGGATGTAAATCCAACGCCTTCTTAGGCTTCGACCTACTGGCCCACATGTCAGCCAGTCCATTTGTTTTTTAGTCCATTTGGTGGGCTGGGTGAAACAATGATGTAGCATCTATGCAGCCCGTTTATATATATGGTAGAATTTAAAGCCCATTTGCATTTTTCTCGAAATCCGCGGACTTGCTGGGCTGGGTGAAAATATCATGTTGGGCTAGACGGAGAAATGTTATAAAAAAATAAACACATGATTGCACGTCTATTACTGCATTGGTCAGTAAAATCTTTGCAAGCTTATGTACGCAATCACTAGGAGTTAACTTGCCAAGTTATATATAAACAATTATTATTATTATTTTGTAAGAACTTTCAACTTACGAAATAAAATATCATTTAAATTTGATGAGTTAATAGTTCGTGGGGTATTATTATTTTTTAGGCTAGACGTGGGACAGTTGAGTTGGTTCTAGGGAAAAGTACTGGGACAAAACTCAGTTTACACCAAAAAAGACAGTGGGAGAAAATTCAGATATAGGATTAATGAAAACAAAAAATAGAACGGAGCTGTATAGGAAGAGGACGAAAGATTGAACAAAATAAAGAAATACAAATGGATAGGTGGTTGGTCCCATATGTCTGTGTACGAGACCTGCTGGGTCCACCTAAGGAGGGGAATATGTTGGGAGGAAGGAGATTCAAAGCACGGCAGCTGAGTGAACTAGTTTTTTTAACGGACAAGTGAACTAGTTACATACATAAGCAAATAGCCACAATAAAAGCAAACAGGTTAATGGGTTCTTAAAAGAAATATTTCGGACAAAACAGATAATTACGACACTTAGGCTAATGCATGAAACACTCAAATGATAAAGGTGCTTATAAACAGTTAAAGTACAACATCTAGACCTTCCTGACACGCTTGATCATGACGCTGTGGCTGTCCGTGTACTCATCGGTTACGGGAGGCAGACACGCCCTCATGTCCAAGATCTGCCTGTACATGTCGTAGCATGGGCATGCGTCCTTGGCCGCGTAGGTTATGTAGGCTAGATTCAGAGGTACCTCCCACGTGTTCAGGTCCTTGATATCGTTGCTTCTTTCATGTTGGCGTATCAGGGGTCGATGATGGTCTTGGCGAGGTCAACCACGGAGTCCTTCTCCTGCCCGTTGCTGATGATCTTGTATTGCTTATGGATGTCGACAAGCTTGTTGCACCAGATGGCCGAATTGTCGCGTTCTTCCTTCTCTCCACCGTAGCGAAGGTGCAGTCGGCGCTGCCGATGAAATGGGCGAATGCTCTAGAACCTCTAATGGCCCTACAGAAGTGGTAGATGAGAACCTCGTCCCGCACACATACCTGGGCGACGGCGATCCGCTGGTCCCTGTCAGGAGACGAATGGATGGGCACAAGGTCTAGTCCTGCAACCTTGTGCTTTCTCGTCTTGTAGGTACTGCTTGAACTCGGTGAGGCAGAGCTTCACCGAGTCCGGATCGTTGGTGTGCATCACATTCAACTTGGTGCAGCCATAGGACTGAACGACGAACTCAAAGGGGAACTCCTTGCTGAAGTCCATATCCAGCAGGCTCACCCCTCGGATCGCCATTGGAGTCTCTTCAAGTGAACGAGTGTGTAGGCGGCGGTAGCAGTTCGTTCTTTAGCTCTTGGGGAACTGGATTCAACCGTAAACTGAGTGTGTACAGGCGACAACAGTTACTACCCCTCCCTCGTCCGCTGCACGCCCGGTAGAAGATGCACCCTTGGCGCATTCAAACGCCTCCATTAAGAAACCTACTCCGGCCACACGTCGGTTCACGAGCAGGTCTGTATTGGTACTGTAATAACAGGAGTTAGTGGTCACTTTACTTAAATTTAATTAGCTTTAATAGAAATTTATACTTAAAACAAGCAATGCATTGGCTCGTTCTATCAGTGCCACATGATCAACATGCACAACAATTAGAATTATTTTTCTCATGACGCACACGATCAACACATTTGTCGCACTTTCACAAAGATAATACTACCAAGTTTGAACTGTTTGTTATGGTTGTTGTCCTCTGCATCATCATGCCGTGTTTCCCAGCTTGCAAGATTCAGAACCAACAAATAAGATCCAAATAATAAGTACAACAAAGATGCCTACACATCTCGTTGATTCCCAACTTGCAAGATTCAGAACCAACAAATAAGATCCAAATAATAAGCACAACAAAGATGCCTACACATCTCATTGATTCCAAGCTTGCAAGATTCAGAACCAACAAATAAGATCCAAATAATAAGCACAACAAAGATGCCTACACATCTCATTGATTCCAAGCTTGCAAGATTCAGAACCAATAAATAAAATTCAAATAATAAGTACAACAAAGATGCCTACACATCTCATTGATTCCCAGCTTGCAAGATTCAGAACCAACCCATTAGAGCCTTTTGATAAAGTTAATATCAGGATTAAATCCATGTTGGCTAGCCATGTCATACAATCGAAGAACTTGGCGAATGCTCTTGACCGTCACAACATTTGTAGTTGAGTATTACTGTTTGCACAACACAAACCAGGAGAGCATGATTTCACTTTAATAGTGGCCTCCTTTACTCAACCTGCAGCTCCACTCGGATGAGGCCTGCCTGGACTTCCATGATTCAATTCTTGCGCCTTTTGCTACAGTTCACCTGAAATGAAGCAAAGATTGCATCATTCAGCTAGCAAGAAGTACTTGCTCTCGTGAGCTGGCAGGTTCTTCTTTAGTAGTTGCACTAAAATTGAGGAGCATTAAGGTTGGTTGTCCGGCTCATGTAAGGTGCAACTATAATTTTCTTATCCTTTTGTGCAGTTCCACTAAAATAAAGTGCCATTGTGGTGACAGTGACGACTCATCTTGCAAAGGCTAATAAAATGTTGCACGAGAGTACCAGTAGAACTTGACGGAGATTTTGGAAACTCCAATCACCATTTTGTGCAGTTCCACCAAAATTGAGAGATGTTGCCCACGTGACATTTTAGTTGAATTGCACAAGACACTCATTCCAAAAAAAGTGTTTTGTGCAGTTCACCAAAAGGTCACAATAGCAACAAGGTGAAATGGATATCCCTATCTGCACAAAAAGATAGAAAGTAAATAGTTGCTGGTCAACAAGAATATACGAAACATATACGAAATGAAAAGAAGCATCTTAATTATGTTCATGGCAATCACGCAAGGACAGTAGAAATTTTAAAACGTTAGCAATGCTTCATGTTACCAGAAGCATTACGATCAACAATGATATTCCTAAAATATGGGATTACTTTAATGGTGGCATTGCTTGTTTACCAGATATAGTAAATCAACAACAGCTAAAGAGTTGGTTTAAGGGCATGGGACCGTGGGGACACCAGGACACTCAGCAGCGTAAAGGAGCAACTTACTTATCATACTGGGGGAAACAGCAGGAGTGCCATTTGTAACACTGTTTAATTGCATCTTATCACTGGAGGAATTAGATTAACAATAACACTGGTTAGACATGTCCCTAAGGTAACAGTGTGATCGCTTCATTTTACATGCGCCCTTACATTAACAACAGCAAAAGGTTGGTATAAGGACATGCGACAACGGATGCATCAACACAATGTACCTACAAGGAGGAATAAAGTGGTGATGCAGAGTTTGTTCATGCTATGTGAGGGCAGCAAATCTAATCCTGGAGACCTTTTACTATGTGAGGGCAGCAAACCTAATCCTGGAGACCTTGTACTATGTGAGGGCAGCAAATATAATCCTGGAGACCTTTTACTATGTGAGGGCAGCAAATCTAATCCTGGAGACATTTTACTATGTGAGGGCAACAAATCTAATCCTGAGACCTTTTACTATGTGAGGGCAGCAATTCTAATCCTGGAGATCTTTTACTATGTGAGAGCAACAAATCTAATCCTGGACATACTCTGTTGACTTGTCCACCAGCCGCCACTTTCTATCCTTTTTTCAACCAATAATAGATCTATTCCTTATCCAGTTTGTACTGCGTTTTCCCATTATTTCCATTTTCAACCAAGAGACCGGTTGGGTATCCGATCTCTACTACTTTCACCATATTATTTCCTCTTTGAATAAAGTCCTAGATTCATGCTACAACTTTCCCCCTTTCTTTGTTGTTTGAACACAGCCCTAGATTCGAATGCATGAAGTAGCTTTACCTCTAATAATACTAAAAATTTAGGTGGCTTTGGAAGAGCTGATGGGAGTAGAAAAAGATGCACATGCAGACACGTGGGGAGCTGGGGTAGTAGAGCAACACCGCTTTTGAAGAACTAATACCTGAGGGTCGTCGGGATGTCGGCGGCTGCAGGTCGGATCTGCGGACAATACGACAGGGAGGAAGAAGGGTTGGAGGACCTCCTGAGTCGGCGCTGTGTTGGAGAGAACGGCACGGGCAGAGGATCGGGCCCGTCCGACAGCTGTGGGTTTCCTCCCTCGCCGACGATGACCGCGTGAACGATGCACCTAGTCCTCTATACACATCAGCCGAAGGGATCCGGCCGGATCTGTGACCAGCGGTGAGCAGAGAGAAAATGTCGCTACTGTTATGTTGTTTATATCTGGAGAGGATGGGAGAATGAAGAGAGCAACCCTAGTAAAGCAAGCGCTCAGGCCCCTGTGTACATATATAGTGGAGTGATTATCTTTTTATCTCCACAACAAGCGTTTCAATTTGTGTACGTGGCATTAAAGAAAAGAAACTCTCTATTTAAGGTGACTACCTGTACGACTCCTACTTACTACTACTACTAGTAGTATTGTTCACTTGTGCTCCCCAGCCCTCCATTCATTGAACAACCCCACGTGTGAATAAACATACAGTACTAGTATTTATATAGAACGAACAAGCTTGAACTATTTTTGTGTAGTTAAAAGTTGAGGGCGGGGCTTTTCCCAGGCAGTACGTGCGGCAGTTTTTGCGTAGGCGGTTTGACAGAGAGGCGAGGAGGGTGAGGGAGTAGCGGATTATACTTACTTACTGCTGGAAAGGTCGGGCTGTGCGATTTGATGGCGCGTTACTGTTTGGATCCATGTGTTAGAGTTAGTTTGGGTTAGTTTGAACTCAACTAACCCAAAAATATCCAAACAGGAGGGTTAGTTTGGGTTACTGTTTGGATCCACGTGTTAAAGTTACCTTGGGTTAGTTTGAACTCAACTAACCCAAAAAAATCTAACCCACCCAAGAGGTGCTTATTTGGGTTAGTTCTTCTCGGGACACTAAAAAACACATTTTTCTCTCGCTCTCTGTCGGTGTCAAAACCAGTGGATCTCGGGTAGGGGGTCCCGAACTGTGTGTCTAGGCGGATGGTAACAGGAGACAAGGGACACGATGTTTTTACCCAGGTTCGGGCCCTCTCGATGGAGGTAAAACCCTACTCCTGCTTGATTGATATTGATGATATGGGTATTACAAGAGTTGATCTACCACGAGATCAGAGAGGCTAAACCCTAGAAGCTAGCCTATGGTATGATTGTTGTTGTTCCTACGGACTAAACCCTCCGGTTTATATAGACACCGGAGGGGGATAGGGTTACACAGAGTCGGTTACAAGGAAGGAGATCTTCATATCCGTATTGTCAAGCTTGCCTTCCATGCCAAGGAGAGTCCCATCTGGACACGGGACGAAGTCTTCAATCTTGTATCTTCATAGTCCAACAGTCCGGCCAAAGGTTATAGTCCGGCTGTCCGGATACCCCCTAATCCAGGACTCCCTTAGTAGCCCCTAAACCAGGTTTCAATGATGATAAGTCCGGCGCGCAGATTGTCTTCGGCATTGCAAGGCAGGTTCTTCTCCAAATTCCGAGTACCTGTTAAATAGTGTCCGGCTTCTTGTAAATGTTGCGCTCCTTGGCTTCCGCGTCCAATAATGGCCACCTTCCACATGTCAAGCGAATGTGAGGAGCCAGGGTGTTTTTACATTTACCCCCCTAGCTATGCAAAAGAGCTGTCTATTAAAGAGACGAGAATTCTCAGATCCAAACCACACCATCCTCCCTTAGCGAGCATTCATCGGAGCGCGCCCGAAAAAATCCATTCCGACATGGCCGGTCAGCGCAGCTCCTCCTCTCGTTCCCCAGCCCCAAGCCCGGAGATTGGGAGAGGTGTTCCGTCCCGCACAGCCAATTAGTGAAGCTCCAGACCCAGGGATTTCTCCCCCCAGCGTATATGGTTCCGGTTCGAGCCGGGCTCGCCACCTATAATGGCGGAGAGCAGGCGGAGAGCTTTCCCAACCCCTCTAAGGGAGAGCGGGTATGCCTTGTCCCGTATTTGTTAAGGGGACTCAGATTTCCAATCCATCCGTTTCTCTACGGGCTCCTGGAGTTCTACGGCCTCCAGCTGCATAACCTCACCCCTGGCTCCATACTGCATATCGCGGGTTACGTAGCCGTTTGCGAGCTGTTCTTGGGCTGCGAAGCTCATTTCGCACTGTGGAAGAAGTTGTTCTGCCTTGTGCCCCGTTCACAGAGGGGGTCAATATATCAAGTGGGCTACGCCGAAGTATGGCGCATCGCCGGGACCGGATACCTATCCGGAACCCCGAAGAAGGCGTCCGAAGACTAGCCTTCAGAGTGGTTTTATATAGAGGACGTCCCTCTTCCGGATCCTATTCGGACGGCCTTCCTGAGTTTGACAACGCTCCTTTGAAGAAGCGCCTGAGCTGGCGACCAAGGAGCCCTCAGGAGGAAGATGACAGAGACGTTCTTTACCTGATGGGCCGGATAAAGGTATTGGCTCAATCAGGACTGACCATGACCGAAGTTATGGCAATATGCATTATGCGGGGGGTGCGGCCGCTTCGATATCGAGGCCACCCCATGTGGGATTTCAATGGGGAAGATGACGCCACCCGCTGCGGCCGCAAGGAGCCGGACTCGACCGCTGCTCTAACAAGAATCTTGTCCGGTTTGTACAAGGGAGAGGAAGAGGAATTCCTCCATATCAAGCCACCGAATGGGTTTTCCATGTACAATCCTCCGAGCTGGGTAGGCCGCCATTTTTTTATGCCCATCCATTCCATATTCCCATAGTTAAATATTTTATCTTGCAAATTCATCGCAGGAGCTGTGCAAGGCTGTAAGGGAGATCAACAACCCACCTCCACAACCAGAGGATCCTGAGCGGTCCCTCGACCCGGCCTTCAAAGAGGATCCGGACATATCCGTGGAGCTTATCGACAGGGTATTCTACCAATTAAGCAGCGATGACGCCTTGGTGGCCATTACGGCCGACTACCCTGGGCTACTCCCAGCTTCGCAGGTGAATGAGACCAAAGTCCCAACCTTTTGAAAAGGATTCACCTTTACACACTTCACTTACCGTATACCAACGGTGTTTTATAGGGAAGGCCCTTGGGACGCCATGCTGAGCCTGCGGCGACTAGCCAACAAGGGGCTCCGAGGCCGGGCAGGCTAAAAAGGAAAGCGGTTCGGTCTGAGACGCCGGCGCAGAGGTATGATGCAACACCTCACTCCATGGTGTCATCTTTAAAGACATAATAACGCCCTTTCTTTCTAGAAACAAGAACGCTCACCGGACTATATCCGGAGAGGTCGCCAATCACGCCTCAACCAGTCGGGCTCCAGGGCCGGACACGGAAGCGAAAGCGAACACGAGGCACACGCCGGATGCTCCTCCGACAGAGGATGTGGATAAAATATCCGCCACAAATTCCGAAGTGGAGAGCGCCATGAACCACAGGCGTCGCCGAGCCGTACTCTGTGACGCTTGTTTCTCCCAAGAGGCGTTTGATGCCTTCAACTCAGGAGACGCGTATATCCGTGCTGCTCAAAATGGTCTATCCAGATCCACGGAACAGTATGTAAAGGATATACGGGTAAGAAAATTTGATGATTACATATAGAAGTAGCCCCTGAGACTTGAAACAATTAGAATAACTGATTTAAGGGTCATTTATTATGTAGGTTCTTACAAAGAAGAATGCCTAATTGTCTCATGAGCTTGAAGAGTGCAAGGCCCAACTTCAGGCCGCACTGGCCGCAGAAGAGGAGTCCAAAAAGACCCCTTCTGGTAACACATATTTCAAATAATAGGTACCATATAGAGTGCGGCATACCTGCAAATCTGACAGTAAATATTGCAGATGACGCCGAAGTGAATCCGGATGAGCAACATCTCCTACGCCGGCTGAAGGCTGGAGAGCGCGTGCTTACAAAAGTTAGGCAGGAGAAAATCATTCTCCAGGATGCCAATACCCAGCTGAGCGTGGAACTAAAGGATGTTCGTGCCCAGCTGTCGCACTCCATGAAGGAGAATAAGCGGCTTCGACGCGGCATTTTTAGTAAGTGCTTGAGCGAACTTTTGAAAGTGCAACTATCCCTAGGTGGTTTTGGTAATTCCTAACAACATATAGCTCATTGAGCTAACATTATTCCAAGATTAATATTTCAGGAAAAGCTCAATGAATGGCATGGAATGGATGAGGAAAGTGGACCCCTCAAAATACTAAGGACAAAAAGTTTGGCTCAAGCTTAAAGCTCAAGACTCTACATTTTATATTTTAGTGATCCAAGATCACATTGATTCTATAGGAAAAGCCAATACTATCAAGGAGGGATGAGGTGTTGCTTAATGAGGTTCTTGCTTCATAGTGCTTAGTGATATGCTCCAAAACCCTCAACTATCTTCCCACATCCACATATGACCTAAATCAAAAGTCAAACTCGGCCCCACCGATTCTTTCTATCCGGTGCCACCGAGTTCAGATGTCATAGCCACTGCCACAAACCCTAGGCAAATCGGTTTCACCGATAGGGATCTCGGTCTCACCGAGATGGGATTGTAATCTCTCTGTTTCCCTTCGTAACGTTTCGGTCCTACCGAGATGAGCGAATCGGTCCCACCAAGATTGCAATGTAAACTCTTTGTTTCCCTTCTGTAACATTTCGGTCTCACCGAGATGAGCGGATCGGTCCCGTCGAGTTTACCTGACCAACTCTCTTGTTAGCTTATTACCAAAATTGGTCCCACCGATTGTGTAATCGGTCTCACCGAGATTATGTTATGCCATAACCCTAACCATATCGGTCCTACCGAGTTTCATCTCAGTCCCACCGAAAATCCTAATGGTCACTAGGTTTACTAAATCGGTCCGACCGAGTTTCTCAATTCGGTCTCACCGAGATTGGTAAATTGCATGTAACGGTTAGATTTTGTGTGGAGGCTATATATACCCCTTCACCCACTCTTCATTCGTGGAGAGAGCCATCACAACATATCTACACTTCCAATACACATTTTCTGAGAGAGAACCACCTACTCATGTGTTGAGACCAAGATATTCCATTCCCACCATATGAATCTTGATCTCTAGCCTTCCCAAGTTGCTTTCCACTCAAATCTTCTTTCCACCAAATCTAAATCCTGTGAGAGAGAGTTGAGTGTTGGGGAGACTATCATTTGAAGCACAAGAGCAAGGAGTTCATCATCAACATACCATTTGTTACTTCTTGGAGAGTGGTGTCTCCTAGATTGGCTAGGTGTCACTTGGGAGCCTCCGACAAGATTGTGGAGTTGAACCAAGGAGTTTGTAAGGGCAAGGAGATCGCCTACTTCATGAAGATCTACCGCTAGTGAGGCAAGTCCTTCGTGGGCGATGGCCATGATGGAATAGACAAGGTTGCTTCTTCATGGACCCTTCATGGGTGGAGCCCTTCGTGGACTCGTGCAACCGTTACCCTCCGTGGGTTGAAGTCTCCATCAACGTGGATGTACGATAGTGTAGGATCAGAAGTATGTCTAGAGGGGGGGGGGGTGATTAGACTACATAGGTCCCCTGGAAGTTGTCGAGGAATGCAGCCTCCAGGTCCTCCCAAGAGCCGATCGAATCTGCGGGGAGGCTGTTAAGCCAGTGCCGGGCTGGTCCCTTAAGCTTAAGGGGTAAATATTTGATGGCGTGCAAATCATCGCCACATGCCATGTGGATGTGGAGGAGATAGTCGTCAATCCATACTGCCGGATCTGTCGTACCATCGTACGACTCGATGTTGACGGGTTTAAAACCCTCTGGGATTATATGATCCATTACTTCGTCTGTGAAGCATAGTGGGTGTGCGGCGCCCCTGTACTGGGCTATGTCTCGACGCAGTTCGGAGGAGCTGTGCCTGTTGTGTTCGGCCCGGCCGGATTTATTGTGTCCGGAGTGAAAACTATCACGTGCCGTCGGGCGTCCACGCGATCCATAGATCGATCTTGTTTGCCTTGCTTTGTCCTCCAGGACGTCTCGCAGGTCTGGTTCGTGTTCCCGTGCCTTGGTAAAGCGGCTGCGGGGCATGGCTTGTTTGGATGTTCGACAGGCTTCTCTGTCGCGGCCGCGAGGTGGCCGATCTGCCATGTCTTGGGCTTTCTCCTCTGATTGGGGTAGCGGCCTGCGCTTAGGATAGTTTTTGGAGGGGCGTCCGAGCTCGTGCTCTTCGGCCGCAAGGACTTCAGTCCATCTGTCAGCTAGCAAATCTTGATCAGCTCTAAGCTGTTGCTGCTTTTTCTTTAGGCTGTTCGCCGTGGCTAAAAAGCCTGCGTTGAAAGCGCTTTTGTTTGGCGGGGTCTGATGGTACGATGAATTCATCGTCGCCGAGGCTTGCCTCGTCTTCAGAGGGAGGCATGTAGTTATCATCCTCGACCTCTCGCTCTGCCGCTCTCTCATGAGGGCGGTCTTCTCCATCTTCCTGTGCCGAATCCTGCTGGTTTTGGCGTTCTTCTGCGCTGTCCGGGGTAGTATTATCTCTCGTGCCGGAATCACCGTTTCTGCTGTGGCGGGATTTGGAGCGGCGCCGCTGACATCGGCGTTTTGGAGGCTTTTTCGAAGTGCCATCCTCCGCTGTTCCATCGCCATCTCCATCTTTTGGAGCATCCACCATGTATATGTCGTATGACGAGGTGGCGGTCCAGCGCCCTACAGGTGCTGGTTCTTGCTCGTCTCCTCCTTCGTCGTCCATACCGTCGAAGTCTTCGGAGCCGAAGTCGAGCATGTCGGATATATCGTCGACAGTGGCTATTAAGTGGGCGGTGGGTGGGCTTTGAATTTCTTCATCGTCCTAATCCCAACCTCGCAGGCCATAGTTCGGCCCGGGCTCTCCTGACAAAGAGAGAGACTTGAGAGAATTCAGAATATCACCAAAAGGTGAATACTGAAAGATGTCCGCGGCGGTGAACTCCATTACAGGCGCCCGATCTGATTCGATCGGTGGGGGCACGGACGACCCGAAGTTCGGAGAAGAGTCCGGCTCCTTGGAGTCACAGGCTATGCGGAGCGCGGGGCTCGCGTTCGGCTCAATGGCCTTTAAGATCGCAGCCCCCGAGGTGACGTCCAACCGTTCATCTTCAAAGAACGCGGCGGGCTCCGAATCGAGGCTCGGGGCCGGAGCGTATGCGGCCTCCAGGACACTGTTCGGAGGCAGAGCTATATCATGCCCCTCGAGATAGTGCGGCGCGCTTGGCTGTGGCTCGAATACGTCAAAGATCAAGTCTCCGCGGATATCTGCCGTGTAGTTTAGGCTTCCAAACCTGACTTGATGGCCAGGGGCGTAGCTCTCGATCTTCTCCAGATGACCAAGCGAGTTGGCCCGCAGAGCGAAGCCGCTAAAGACGAAGATCTGTCCGGGGAGAAAAGTCTCACCCTGGACCTCATCGTTGTTGATGATCAAAGGAGCCATCAGGCCTAAAGGCGACGACACAGAGGAACTCTCAATGAAAGCACCAATGTCGGTGTCAAAACCGGCGGATCTCGGGTAGGGGGTCCCGATCTGTGCGTCAAGGTCGGATGGTAACAGGAGACAAGGGACACTTTATTTTACCCAGGTTCGGGCCCTCTCGATGGAGGTAAAACCCTACTCCTGCTAGATTAATATTGATGATATGGGTAGTACAAGAGTAGATCTACCACGAGATCAAGGAGGCTAAACCCTAGAAGCTAGCCTATGGGTATGATGATGGTTATGATGTGTTCGTCCTACGGACTACAACCCTCCGATTTATATAAGCACCGGATAGGGTTAGGGTTACACAGAGTCGGTTACATTGGTAGGTGATCTTGAATATCCACACGCCTAGCTTGCCTTCCACGCCAAGGAAAGAACCTTCCGGACACGGGACGAAGTCTTCAATCTTGTATCTTCATAGTCCTAGAGTCCGGCTGAAGATATAGTTCGGCTATCCGAACACCCCCTAATCCAGGACTCCCTCATATACATTTTCTCCCCCTTCGGCAACAAGTTACCTAAAAGTTCATAGAAAATGCATAGCACTAAAACGACTCTCAGGCTTGGTCTTCAGGTGGTGGAGTCTGGAGAACGCCGAGGACGAAGGCTTCAGTTGAAGTAGATGGAGCTGCTGGGGTAGGTGCTGGAGCTGGTGGTACTAAGGCTGTAGCTGGTGCAGAAGTAGTAGCTCTGGTGTCAGGAACTGGCACTACAGATGATCTCTGAGCTCTAGGTACTCTAGAAAATGCATCAGTTGTTGTTTTGCCCTTCCTCTCCTGCATATCATCCTGTAATTGCTCCACAGAAGTCTGAATCTTAGTTACTTTCACATCTAAGTCATAGAACTTTTGTTCCATGATTCTTTCCAAGCTCTCTTGGTTTCGAGTCAGGGTGGCCAGTCCTTTCTCAATCCTCAGAGTTGATGCTATCAGATAACTAAGCTGCTCCTGCTTGTTCTTCAGAAAGTACTCAGATGCCTCCTCTTGAGTTAGCATCTTGGCAGCTTTCTCCATCTTTGCCTTCTCCTTCTTTGCTTGAGCTTGTGTTGATGATGGTTCATCCTCATTCATCACAACTTGATTGTCCTCAAAATCTGGATGGATGGGCAGGTGTTCCTTATCCAACAGGTATGTGCCTGTGCCCATCTTCGAGTTAATCAACTCCTGAATATCTGGGGCATATCCACAACTCCTCTTCTGATTAGCTGCTATCCTCTTGATGGTCTCAAATATGAGGCTCATGACCTTGAACTTCTGTGGCACATCAAATATGTGTAGCAAGTTTATTGCATGGCCTCTGATCATTCTATGATCACCTGACTTGGGCAAGAGACTGTGCCTAAGGATCCAATTGATTGTAGGCAGCCCTGACAGCAAGTGTTTTACTAACCCAAACTGATGAGTCTCAAGATCTGCATCTGGAATTTCCTTGTACATGTTTGCCATAGAGTTGTGGTCCATCTTCTTCTTGGCATAGACATCCAAGTCATCTTCTTGTTCTTCCGGGGCATTGATCAACTGAGCCCATTCTGCAACTGTAGACTGGTATCTAGTGCCTTCAGACATCCATACTATCCTGCCATTTGGATAGAAGTGTGTTGTGGAGTAGAATTGCATTATGAGCTCCTCATTCCACTTTGTGAGCTTCTACCCAACAAAGTCTACAACTCCACAAGCTCTGAAGCTGTCAAGCACTCCAGGATAGTGTTCTTCATTCTTCTTGATGTACTCCCAGTCGACCCACCTCATATCACATACTATGGGTTTCTTGTCCAGCAGCACTGTCTCATAGAAGTCTTGTTGTTCCTTTGTGTGGAACCTGTAATCAACAGCAGTCCTTCTCCTTGTAGCATATGGATCTGTTTCTCTCCATTTTCTCAACCCTGAATCTCTCCTGATCTTCATGTTCTCAGCCACAGGATGAGCATCGTTGTGGTTTGGAATCTTGGGTTTGAGCTTCCTTAGAACTTGTCCTTCATCATCTTCTTCAGTAGCAACATCAAGCATTGGGGCCTTGTTCTTCTCAGCAGCAGATATGTTCCTGGTATTCCTCTTAGGTTTAGCTGGAGCAGTAGACTTAGCAGCAGCTTTGGGTGCTTCTTTGGGCTTTGATATTGCAGCCCCTGACCTTATAGCATCACCCATCAGCTTTTGTGCCTTAGGTGCTGGTGCAGCAACCTCTTCTTCCTCTTCTTCCTCAGAGTCTCTCCTCATGGAGGGTTTGCCAAGAACTCTGGCAGTAGTGGTTCTGACTCTCTTTTTCTTTTTGTCTTGGCCACCAACTTCCTCTTCTGACTCCATGGTAAACTTCATGGTTTCTCCAATGGCAACCTTCCTAGGTTTGGAAGTGGGAACTCTCCTTGCAGGTGCCTTCTTATGCATACCTGGCTTTGTGGCTGCAGCTGAGCCATATTCCTTCTTGAGCAATTTCTTCTTTGATGTGGCTTCCTCTTACTCTTCCACATAATCTTCATCCTCAGATTCTGAAGTTCTTCTCTTGCTTGCTCTAGTGGCAGCCTTGGGCAAGTTGCTTGGGGTGCTTCTGCTACCCTCATCTGAGCTGCTAGAGGGACTAGTGCCCTCACTCAAGTGAACTTGCTCCTCTGACTTGTTCTGGCTGTCACTTTGGTCAGACATGTTGCAAACACTCACTGCAGACCCTGTGAATAGATTGTAGATGAGATAGAGTGGATGAGCATCACAAAATGCAGAGATTTTTGCAAAAGAAAGAGTCAAAAACTTAGTTTTAGTTTTCCACAGAAAGCATTTCGGATCAACCGATTTGCAAACTCGGTGATACCGAAGCAGCTTTTGGAACCTAAACTAGTGAACTCGGTCAGACCGAGTCACAGTTTGGTGGCACCGAGACTGCTAGGGTTTCACAAAATCCTGAACTCGGTCGCACCGATTTGCAATTCTCGGTCAGACCGAGAACCACATGTGCAATGGCCTTGGCCGAATCGGTGGAACCGAGTTCTGCAACCCGGTGGGTCCGAGATGGTTTCAGCGGAAACCTAACCCTAAATTTTCGATTCAATTCTGATCTACGGAGTGTTTTGACTGGATAGAAGCGTTTCATTCGTGGAAAGACTCATAATGAACACAATGTGCTAGGAATCGGATGGGGATAGCACTATGATCGAGTCCATACCCTAGTTCGGCGATGAACTCGCTACGACGACAACGGCGGAGACGAAATCCATTCACGGCGGCGAAGACCAGCGACAGGGGGCGGCTGGCGACGAGGAGGACAATCCGGAGACCCAGGAGGCAGAGTGAGCTATGCACGAGCGAAGAGGTTTCGGAGAAATTTCCAAAATTTTGCCCGTGAGTGTATATAGCCCGACCCTGTCGGTGTGACCGAGTGGAACAACTCGGTGGCACCGAGATGCATAACTGTTGACAGTTATAGCAACTCGGTGTGACCGAAAAGTTCAAATCGGTTGCACCAAGATGAAAACCTAGATCGACTTAGTGATCTCGGTATGACCGAAATGGAGGAATCGGTCAGACCGAAACACACAAAGAAGTTTTGGAAGTTTAAGTCTATGACAAATCGGGGACTCCGAGTGCTCCTCACACAAAGTGGTTTGAATCTGACTTGATCAAATTTTGTGATGTAGCATGAATATACTTTGATACGGGAAAAGCATAGATAGCTAGAGAGGGTTCTTAGGCATTCTTGTCCATCCACTTGGCAAAAGAAAAAGGAAAACTAGTCGATCAAAACAACAAGTGGATGTCCTCGAATGAGTAACATATGCAATCAACATGCTCACACAATAAAATGGCAATTAAAATATGTGGCAAAGCATGCACAACCAATTCTAGCATCTATCAAGCAATTGGCGATGACTAGGTCATCTATATATGAGTATATTGACTTAGGAGTCAAATGAGAACATTTGATCATAGGTCATACTCATCGTTTAAGCACAAGTGGGGTTACCACTTTTACATAAAGCATTGTTGTGTTCACACCATTAGAGTTGCTTTAGCTCAATTCTTAGAGTAAAGCTACCCCTAGATGTGAGATCCCCTCTAAGAGAGATGAACTAACCTTGGGTTTTGTCGATGATGACTTCATGTAGATGTTGAAGATGTGGATGCTCAATGTTGATGTAGTTCATTTGGAGCAATCCATTGGAGTGAGTTGCACTTTCAATACCTTGTCCCTTGCCATACCAACAAGAGGGTTTGTGACTCCTTGAACTAGTGCAAGATGTGGAAGTTGATTGCACTTGTTCTTGCCAAGATGATAAGAGTGAAGTATGTTGGCGGAGTCACCCTCAAGAACTCTCTAGTTCTTCTTCTTCTGGATCCACACCATCTTGATGGGAATCCTTGGTGTTGTAATTGTACTTGATGAAGTGGAACTTGAAGTAGTCTTGGGAACCCACTTGACTAAGGTATTGGGAGTTCTTCAAATGCATCAATTTCCTCTTGAAGCTTGTCCTTGCCTTTTTGCTTGTAGTCTTGTGGTGGAAGATCATCTTGAGCTTGTGTTCCTTTGGAAGAAGTTGGATCATACTTCTCTTGTTGAGGAACAAACTTCGTCTTGTGGTATTGATCTTCTTCCCACTCAAATCCATTGGCATTGAACTTTCGTTCAAAACCAACACCTTGATTCTTCCGGTGTCTTCCTTGCTTGCGCACAATTTCCTTGAATTGCTTACTCCCGGCAAGGCTCTTGTAAACACCTTTCTCTATAATTCCCTTCAATAAACTATTTTCTTGCTCAAGTGTAACTTGGCTAAGAGAATCATTAGTGGAATCAAGAGAACTACTAGAAGCAACAATATTGGATTTAGCATGACCATTTACTACTAGAGGAAGAATCTTTCTTGTTCTTGTTGCTAGACTTGACTTGAGGCATGTAAGTGGATAAGAGTAAATGCTTGGCAGTGTAAGAAGAACTTTTCTTACGAAGATCATCATTGATTGCTTTTAAGAACTCATGCTCTTGCTCAAGATTGAGCTTTTCAAAGCGTAATTTCTCATGAGTCCTTAAAAGTTCTCGATGATCTTCTAAGATAGTTTCATGAGCTAACTTAAGAGTGTTTAGTTCTTTAGTTAGAGACTCAATCTTCTCCTTATCATTGTCATCCGTTTTAGCATGATTAATTGACTTTTCATCATAGTATTCATCACTAGAGTTGTCAACAAGTAAATCATCATCACCTAACAAGTCATCCTCATCACTATTGAAATCAACATACTCGGGGTGTGATACCTTTGGGCCTTTGGCCATGAAGCATGTTCCAACTCCTTCATTTGGTGAGTCAAATATGTCGTAGGAGTTGGTTGTCACAAGTGCTAGACCGGCAACACCTTCATCTTGAGTGTATTCGGAGTCGGAGTGATAGCTTCTCTCGGAGTGGTTGTCGGAGTCGGAGCCAGATACCCATTCACCAACATGAGCTTGATGTCTTCGTTTTGTGTAGCTCCTTGATGACTTGTCCTTTCTTTCCGAATCCTTGCTTCTCCGTGAGGGTCTTCGTTCATAACGATCATCTCTACTCCTTTCTCCAGATGGTGATTCTTCTCTTCTACTTCTTCTCTTGGGAGAGTCTTCTCTTCTCTTGTAGGGAGCCGTACACTCATTGGAATAGTGTCCGAGCCTTCCACAATTGTAGCAGTTTCGCTCTCGACTAGAAGATCTTTTGTCATTGTAGGACCTTGACTTGGAGCTTCTATCTTTGCTTCTACTCTTGTAGAACTTGTCGAAGTTCTTCACCATTAAGATCAATTCTTCATTGAAGGTTTGTTTCTCACTTGATGATGTGGGGGATTCACATGAGGCTTTGTAGGCACCACTTGACTTGTTGTGAAGTTCCTCTTTATCCTTGAGTGACATCTCATGAGCAACAATTCTTCCGATGACTTCCGTCGGCTTGAGATCTTTGTAGTTGGGCATCATTTGGATCAATGTGCACACGGTATCATATTTTCTATCCAAGGCTCTTAGGATCTTCTTGATGATGAATCTATCGGTCATCTCTTCACTTCCTAAGCCGGCAATCTCATTTGTGATAAGAGCAAGCCTAGAGTACATTTCAGCGACACCTTCACCATCCTTCATTTTGAACTTGTCAAGTTGACTTTGAAGCACATCCAATTTGGATTCCTTGACGGAGTCGGTTCCTTCGTGCATATCAATCAAAGTATCCCAAATTTCCTTTGCATTCTCAAGACGGCTGATTTTGTTGAATTCTTTGGGGCACAATCTGTTGAAGAGGATATCACAAGCTTGAGCGTTGTATTGCAGCATCTTCAACTCTTCCGCGGTAGCTTCACGGTTCGGTTCTTTCCCATCAAAGAATTCACCTTGCAAACCAATACACACAATAGCCCAAACGGCGGGGTTATGTCCAAGAATATGCATTTTCATCTTATGCTTCCAACTAGCAAAATTAGTTCCATCAAAGTAAGGACCTCTACGGTGATAATTTCCCTCGCTAGACGCCATACTCTCCTAGGTTGTGAAACCAAGGCTATGACCACCAAAAGCTATGGAAATCAAAGCAAATGGAGACCAAAGCTCTGATACCACTTGTAGGATCGGAAGTATGTCTAGAGGGGGGTGATTAGACTACTTGACCAAATAAAAATCTAGCCTTTTCCCAATTTTAGTTCTTGGCAGATTTTAGCTATCTTAGCACAAGTTAAGCAATCTCCACACAATTTAAGCAAGCATGCAAAAGAGTATATGAGCAGCGGAAAGTAAAGCATGCAACTTGCAAGAATGTAAAGGGAAGGGTTTGGAGGATTCAAACGCAATTCGAGACACGGATGTTTTTGGCGTGGTTCCGATAGGTGGTGCTATCGTACATCCACGTTGATGGAGACTTCAACCCACGGAGGGTAGCGGTTGCGCGAGTCCACGGAGGGCTCCACCCACGAAGGGTCCACGAAGAAGCAACCTTGTCTATTCCATCACGACCATCGCCCACGAAGGACATGCCTCACTAGTGGTAGATCTTCACGAAGTAGGCGATCTCCTTGCCCTTAAAAACTCCTTGGTTCAACTCCACAATCTTGTCGGAGGCTCCCAAGTGACACCTAGCCAATCTAGGAGACACCACTCTCCAAGAAGTAACAAATGGTGTGTTGATGATGAACTCCTTGCTCTTGTGCTTCAAATGATAGTCTCCCCAACACTCAACTCTCTCTCACAGGATTTGAATTTGGTAGAAAGAAGATTTGAGTGGAAAGCAACTTGGGGAAGGCTAGAGATCAAGATTCATATGGTAGGAATGGAATATCTTGAGCTCAACACAAGTGTAGGTGGTTCTCTCTCAGAACATGTATATTGGAAGTGTAGATGTGTTTTGATGGCTCTCTCCACGAATGAAGAGTGGGTGGAGGGGTATATATAGCCTCCACACAAAATCTAACCGCTACACACCATTTGCCAAACTCGGTGGGACCGAATGGTTAAACTCGGTCGGACCGATTCAGCAAACCTAGTGACCGTTAGGATTTTCGATGGGACTGAGTTGCAACTCGGTAGGACCGATATGGTTAGGGTTAGGGCATAACGTAATCTCGGTGTGACCGATTACACAAACTCGGTGGGACCGATTTTGGTAAAATGCTAACCAGAGAGTTGGTCAGGTAAACTCGGTGGGACCGATTCGCTCATCTCGGTGAGACCGAAATGTTACAAAAGGGAAACAGAGAGTTTACATTGCAATCTCGGTGGGACCGATCGCTCACTTCGGTTAGACCGAAACGTTACGAAGGGAAACAGAGAGATTGCAATCCCATCTCGGTGAGACCGAGATCCCTATCGGTGAAACCGATTTGGCTAGGGTTTGTGGCAGTGGCTATGACATTTGAAACTCGGTGGCGCCGGATAGAAAGAATCGGTGGGCCCGAGATTGACTTTTGGTATAGGTCATATGTGGATGTAGGAAGATAGTTGAGGGTTTTGGAGCATATCTCTAAGCACATGAAGCAAGAGGCTCATTAAGCAACACCTCATCCCTCCTTGATAGTATTGGCTTTTCCTATGGACTCAATGTGATCTTGGATCACTAAAAATGTAAAATGTAGAGTCTTGATCTTGAAGCTTGATCCAATCCTTTGTCCTTAGAATTTTGAGGGATCCACTTTCCTCATCCATGCCATGCCATTCATTGAGCTTTTCCTGAAATATTGATCTTGGAACAATGTTAGCTCAATGAGCTATATGTTGTTAGGAATTACCAAAACCACCCAGGGATAGTTGCACTTTCAGATAGCACCACCTATCGGAACCACGACAAAAACATTTGTGTCTCCAATTGCGTTTGAATTCTCCAAACCCTTCCCTTTACATTCTTGCAAGTTGCATGCTTTACTTTCCGCTGCTTATATACTCTTTGCATGCTTGCTTGAATTGTGTTAAGATTGCTTGACTTGTGCTAAGATAGCTAAAATCTGCCAAATACTAAAATTGGGAAAAGGATAGTTTTTAATTGGTCAAGTAGTCTAATCACCCCTCTAGACATACTTTCGATCCTACAAGTGGTATCAGAGCTTTGGTCTCTCTTTTCTTTGATTTCCATAGCTTTTGGTGGTCATAGCCTTGGTTTCACAACCTAGGAGAGTATGGCATCTAGCGAGTGAAATTATCACCATAGAGGTCCTTACTTTGATGGTACTAATTTTGCTAGTTGGAAGCATAAGATGAAAATGCATATTCTTGAACATAACCCCGCCGTTTGGGCTATTGTGTGTATTGCCTTGCAAGGTGAATTCTTTGATGGGAAAGAACCGAACCGTGAAGCCACCTCGGAAGAGTTGAAAATGTTGCAATACAACGCTCAAGCTTGTGATATCCTCTTCAACGGATTGTGCCCCGAAGAATTCAACAAAATCAGCCGTCTTGAGAATGCAAAGGAAATTTGGGATACTTTGATTGACATGCTTGAAGGTACCGACTCCGTCAAGGAATCCAAGTTGGATGTGCTTCAAAGTCAACTTGACAAGTTCAAAATGAAGGATGGTGAAGGTGTCGCTGAAATGTACTCTAGGCTTGCTCTTATCACAAACGAGATTGCCGGCTTAGGAAGTGAAGAGATGACCGACAAATTCATCATCAAGAAAATCCTAAGAGCCTTGGATGGAAAATATGATACCGTGTGCACATTGATTCAAATGATGCCCAATTACAAAGATCTCAAGCCAACGGAAGTCATTGGAAGAATTGTTGCTCATGAGATGTCACTCAAGGATAAAGAGGAACTTCATAACAAATCAAGTGGTGCTTACAAAGCCTCATGTGAAGCCCCCACATCATCAAATGAGAAACAAACCTTCAATGAAGAATTGAGCTTAATGGTGAAGAACTTCAACGAGTTCTACAAGAGTAGAAGCAAAGAGAGAAGCTCCAAGTCAAGGTCCTACAATGACAAAAGATCCTCTAGTCGAGAGCAAAACTGCTACAATTGTGGAAGGCCCGAACACTATTCCAATGAGTGTACGGCCCCCTACAAGAAAAGAGAGGATTCTCCCAAGAGAAGAAGTAGAAGAGAAGAATCACCACCTAGAGAAAGAAGGAGTAGAGATGATCATTATGAACGAAGACCCTCACGGAGAAGCAAGGATTCAGAAAGAAAGGACAAGTCATCAAGGAGCTACACAAAACGAAGACATCAAGCTCATGTTGGTGAATGGGTATCTGGCTCCGACTCCGACAACCACTCCGAGAGGAGCTATCACTCCGACTCCGAATACACTCAAGATGAAGGTGTTGCCGGTCTAGCACTTGTGTCAACCAACTCCTACGACGTATTTGATTCACCAAATAAAGGAATTGGGAGATGCTTCATGGCCAAATGTCCAAAGGTATCACACCCCGAGTATGTTGATTTCAATAGTGATGAAGATAACTTGTTAGGTGATGATGATTTACTTGTTGACAACTCTAGTGATGAATACTATGATGAAACGTCAATTAATCATGCTAATAAAGATGAAACGAATGACAATGATAAGGAGAAGATTGAGTCTCTAACTAAAGAACTAAACACTCTTAAGTTAGCTCATGAAACTATCTTAGGAGATCATCGAGAACTTTTAAGGACCCATGAGAAATTAAGCTTTGAAAAGCTTAACCTTGAGCAAGAGCATGAGTTCTTAAAAGCAATCAATGATGATCTTAGTAAGAATAGTTCTTCTTACATTGCCAAGTGTTTACTCTTATCCACTTACATGCCTCAAGTCAAGTCTAGTAACAAGTACAAGAAAGATTCTTCCTCTAGTAGTAACAATATTCATGCTAAATCCAATGTTGTTGCTTCTAGTAGTTCTCTTGATTCCACTAATGATTCTCTTAGCCAAGTTACACTTGAGCAAGAAAATAGCTTACTAAAGGGAATTATAGAGAAAGGTGTCTACAAGAGCCTTGCCACGAGTAATCAATTCGAGGAAATTGTACGCAAGCAAGGAAGGCATCGGAAGAACCAAGGTGTTGGTTTTGAACGAAAGTTCAATGCCAATGGAGTTGAGTGGGAAGAAGATCAATACCCCAAGACAAAGTTTGTTCCTCAACAAGAGAAGTATGATCCTACTTCTTTCAAAGGGACACAAGCTCAAGATGATCTTCCACCACAAGACCACAAGCAAAAAGGCAAGGACAAGCTTCAAGAGGAAATTGATGAATTTGAAGAAGCTCCTAAGGCCTTGGTCAAGTGGGTTCCCAAGACTACTTCAAGTTCCACTTCATCAAGTACAACTATAACTCCGAGGATTCGCATCAAGATGGTGTGGATCCCAAAGAAAAAGAACTAGAGAGTTCTTGAGGGTGACTCCGCCAACATACTTCACTCTTATCATTTTGGCAAGAACAAGTGCAATCAACTTCCACATCTTGCACTAGTTCAAGGAGTCACAAACCCTCTTGTTGGTAAGACAAGGGACAAGGTAACCTAAAGATTTCATAGATATCATCTTGTGTGTGCATCACTCTATGTCTATGGATATCCTTGTTTGTTCCTTGTGGGACTAACCCGTGTAGGTATTGAAAGTGCAACTCACTCCAAAGGATAGCTCCAAATGATCCACATCAACATTGAGCATCCACATATTCAACATCTACATGAAGTCATCATCGACAAAACCCAAGGTTAGTTCATCCCTCTTTAGGGGGAATCTCACATCTAGGGGGAGCTTTACTCTAAGAATTGAGCTAAAGCAACTCTAATGGTGTGAACACAACAATGCTTTATGTAAAAGTGGTAACCCCACTTGTGCTTAAACGATGAGTATGACCTATGATCAAGTGTTCTCACTTGACTCCTAAGTCAATATACTCATATATAGATGACCTAGTCATCACCAATTGCTTGATAGATGCTAGAATTGGTTGTGCATGCTTTGCCACATATTTCAATTGCCATTTTACTATGTGAGCATGTTGATTGCATATTTTACTCATTCGAGAACATCCACTTGTTATTTTGATTGATTGGTTTCTTTTTTTTTGCCAAGTGGATGGACAAGAATGCCTAAGAACCTTCTCTAGCTATCTATGCTTTTCTCGTCTCAAACTCTATTCATGCTACATCACAAAATTTGATCAAGTCAGATTCGAACCACTCTATGTGAGGAGCACTCGGAGTCCCCGATTCATCATAGACTTAAACTTCCAAAACTTCTTTGTGCGTTTCGGTCTGACCGATTCACTAATTTCGGCCATTCCGAGATCACTAAGTCAATCTAGGTTTTCAATCTCGGTGCAACCGATTTGAACTTTTCGGTCACACCGAGTTGTTCCACTCGGTCACACCGACAGGGTCAGGCTATATATACCCACGGGCAAAATTTTGGAAAATTTTCTCCGAACTCTTTCGCCCGCGCTTAGCCCGCTCTGCCTCCAGGGTCTCCGGATCGTCCTCCTCGTCGCCAGTTGCCTCCTGCCGCTGGTCTCCGCCGCCGTCAACGGAAATCAACCCCGCCGTTGCCTCCGTAGCGAGTTCATCACCGAACTAGGGTATGAACTTGATCACTGTGCTATCCTTATCTGATTCCTAGCACATTGTGTTCGCCATGAATCTTGCCACGATTGAAACGATCTTATCCAGTCAAAACACTCGGTAGATTAGAGATGAATTGAAAATTTAGGGTTAGGTTTCCGCGAAACCATCTCGGACCATCCGAGTTGTGGAACTCGGTACCACCGATACGGCTCAGGCCATTGCACATGATATTCTCGGTCTGACCGAGAATTGAAAATCGGTGTGACCGAGTTCAGTACTTTGTGAAACCCTAGCAGTCTCGGTGCCACCGAACTATGACTCGGTCTGACCGAGTTCACTAGTTTAGGTTCCAACAGCTGCTTCGGTATCACCGAGTTTACAAATCGGTTGATCCGAAATGCTTTCTGAGGAAAACTAGAACTAAGTTTTGATTCATTCTTTTGCAAAAACCTCTGTATTTTGTGATGCTTATCTACTCTACCTCATCTACAATCTATTCATAGGGTCAGCTGTCAGTGTTTGCATCATGTCTGATCAAAGTGACAGTCAGAGCAAGTCAGAGGAGCAAGTTCACATGAGTGAGGGCACTAGTCCCTCTAGCAGCTCAGATGATGGAAGCAGGAGCACTCCCAGCAACTTGCCCAAAGCTGCCATCAGAACAAGGAAGAAGAGAACTTCAGAGTCTGAGGATGAAGACTATGTGGTAGTTGAGGATGATGCCACATCAAAGAAGAAAGTGCTGAAAAAGGAATATGGCTCAGCTGCAGCCACTAAGCCAGGTATGCAGAAGAAGGCACCTGCAAGGAGAGTTCCCACTTCCAAACCTAGGAAGGTTGCCACTGGAGAAACCATAAAGTTTACCATTGAGTCAGAAGAGGAAGCTATTGGCCAAGATAAGAAGAAAAAGAGAGTCAGAACCACTACTGTCAGAGTTCTTGGCAAACCCTCTATGAGGAGAGATTCTGAAGAAGAAGAAGAAGAAGAAGAAGAGGTTGCTGCACCAGCACCTAAAGCCCAGAAGCTTATGGGTGATGCTATCAGGATAGGGGCTACATCATCAAAGCCCAAAGAAGCACCCAAAGCTGCCTCCAAGCCCAAGATTGCACCAAAGAGGAATACTAGAAATATATCTGCTGCTGAGAAGAACAAGGCCCCAGTGCCTAAGACTGTTGCTGAAGAAGAAGAAGATGAAGAGCATGTTCTGAGAAAATTGATGCCAAAAATTCCAGACCACAATGATGCTCATCCTGTGGCTGAGAACATGAAGATCAGGAGAGACTCAAGACTGAGGAAATGGAGAGAGACAGATCCATATGCTACCAGAAGAAGAACTGCTGTGGATTACAGGTTCCACACCAAGGAACAACAGGATTTCTATGAGACAATGCTGCTTGACAAGAAACCTAGAGTGTGTGACATGAGGTGGGTCGACTGGACCTACATGAAGGAGAATGAGGAACACTATCCTGGTGTGTATGACAGTTTCAAGGCTTGTGGAGTGGATGAGTTTGTGGCTCAAAAGCTCACTAAGTGGAATGACGAGCTTATCATGCAGTTCTACTCCACAGCTCACTTCTACCCAGATGGAAGAATTGTCTGGATGTCTGAAGGCACTAGATACCAGTCTATAGTTGTAGAATGGGCTCAGTTGATCAATGCCCCAGAAGAGCAAGAAGATGACTTGGATGTCTATGCCAAGAAGAAGAAGGATCTCAACTCCATGGCTAGCATGTACAAGGAAATTCCAGATGCAGACCTTGAGACTCACCAGTTTGGGTCAGTGAAACATCTGCTGTCAGGATTGCCTACTATTAATTGGATACTAAGGCATACTCTTCTGCCCAAGTCTGAAGATCACAGGATGATCAGAGGCCACTCCATAAATCTGCTACATATATTTGATGTGCCACAAAAGTTCAAGGTCATGAGTCTCATTGTTGAAACTATCAAGAGGACTGCTGCAGACCAAAAGAGAAGCTGTGGGTATGCCCCACAGATCCAGGAGTTGATTAACTCAAAGATGGGCACTAGCACATACTTGTTGGACAAGGAACACTTGGCTATCTATCCAGATTTTGAGGACAACCAAGTGGTTATGGATGAAGATGAACCATCCTCAGTACAAGCACAAGCCAAGAGGGAGAAAGCAAAGGCAGAGAAAGCTGCAAAGATGCCAACCCACGAGGAGGCATCTCAGTATCTTCTAAAAAGCAAGCAAGATCAACTTGGCTACTTGATAGCATCCACTCTAAGGATTGAGAAAGGACTGGCCACCCTGACTCGAAACCAGGAGAGCTTGGAAAGAATCATGGAGCAGAAGTTCTATGACATGGATGTGAAGGTAACTGAGATCCAGTCTGTTGTGGAGCAACTTCAGGATGACATGCATGAGAGGAAGGGCAGGACAACAACTGAGGCATTTGCCAGAGTGCCTAGAGCTCAGAGGTCAACTGCAATACCAGTAACAGACACCAGAGCCACTTCATCTGCACCAGCTACAGCTTCAGTGCCACCAGCTCCAGCATCTACTCCAATAGCTCCATCTACTTCGTCTGAAGCCTTCGTTCTTCGAGTTCTCCAGACACCACCACCTGAAGACCAAGCTTGAGAGATGTTTTAGTGCTATGCATTTTCTATGAACCTTTTGGTAACTTGTTGCCAAAGGGGAAGAAAAATGTATAGATCATAGGCTTCGAGAGGGAGTGTTGCTTTTTATTCTCTCTTGCTTTGGTGGTTGAACTTTACTCCCTCCGATCCCATTTAGTCTGCGTATAACTTTTTCCCAAAAAATCCGCAATGGTCTGCGCGTTCGGTTCAACCACCCGTTCTTTCCAGGAATACCCCTCCACCTCGGCGCTTCGCCTCCTGCTCTCGCATTGATTAAGCCAGCTAGCTCGCCTCCTTTTTCTTCCTCATACAGTACGCCAGCACGCACGCGTCCTCCTCCTATCTCCTCGCCTTCTACTCCATCTTCTCCTCCCTGCCAAGCTCAACCTCATGGATCCTAGCTACTTGTGGGAAGACAGCCAGCCTGTAGAAGACAGCGAGCTTGTGCTTGATAGCCTGCTTGTGGAGGACAGCATGCTCGCTGATTGCGGCGTCCCGGACGACGGCGCGCTTGACGACGGCGGCGTCAACCCGCACTACGCCGTTCCCGCAGAGGGCGCCATCCAGCAGGACGACGTAGCGCTCAAGAACGGCGTCATCCACTCGCGCGACGGCGTTCCCATGGCAGGCGGCATCCTGCAGGGCGATTGCGCGCTCGCGGACGACGTCCTCCACCTGCATGCCGGCGTGTCCGTGGAGGGCGGCATCCAACAGGGCGATGGCGCGCTCGCGGACGGCGGCATCCACCCGCTCGGCGTCCAGGTGGTCGGGGAGGAGAGCGACGGCGTCCTTCCGGCGCTCGAGTCGAGCGGCCATGCGTTCGCGGAGGACATCGCCAGCGACGGCGACATGCATGCAGAAGGAGTACACTCGCCGGAGGTGAGTGCATCATTTTCTGATGACGAAGATCTAATGTCCAACTACTATGGTTACACACCCGGCTTCCCGTGCTCTTTGTGTGGTGGCCATGGACGCGGCAGCACAAACTGCCGAAGGTGTGCGCGATGGGGACGCTTGCTCGCGGAGAGCAGCGTGCATGCACTGGAGCGCGACGGCAGCATGCACGGCGCTGTCAAGACAGTGGCAGGAGACAACAATGACCAGGTGCGTGCGCTCGTGGACAATGGCAAAGTTGACCCAGAAAGCAGCAACGAGATGACAGACGAGGAGGAGTTGCTGGCCGGCACGGAGGGTGAAGAGGCCGGCGACACTGATGCATCTCTTCTTTATGCTCCTGACTCGATGCCGGAGGAAGAATCCTTGCCACTGCCGGAGCAATTCTCTGTGCCGGATGAAAAGACAAAGCGTGAGTTCATGAAAATTTATCTGCCGGAGTTTGATGAGTGATGACCAGCCTTTTGGAGTTTGAACCATGCAGGTGCGATGCTGGAGTCCAAGAGCTTATGCTAGTTAAACCAATGTAATGAACTTGTTGTTTTTTGGTGAACCGTATGGAATCATGCTACTAGTTGTTTTGTTGGACGTGAACCTATGTGAAACCAGTTTGTTTAGTTTGACATTGTGCTGCTAGTTGTTCTGTTTGAAATATGGTTCTTTTTTTGAAATATGGATTACATGTTTTGATTTCATCAACATAGCATTCAAAAGATGGATTACATGATCTGATTACAGCAGCAATAGCACTCAAAAGATGGATTACATGATCTTGTTACATCAACAATAGCACTCAAAAGATGAATCACGATCTGATTCCCACCACACTACTGAAGTAAAAATGCCCTCGCTTCGTCCACGATGGATCGGTCACAAGGCAACTTCATCGGGAGGGCATCAACATTTGCAAGGACTAGCTTCCTCATGTGCGGCACCTTGTAGTGTTGGCCTCCCTTATCCTTCAAAACCTCACACATGCAAGATTGTAGAGTCAGGAATATCCTGTTGCACCTCTCAGCTGGGTACTGCTCAAATGCCTGGCACAGCTTGCGGACTATGTCATCAATGGAACCTGGAAATAACTTCTGAAACAATGATTGTAAGGCAGCAAAGAATCCTAGATCAAGTATGTTAAGATCAGGGGAGTTCGGGGGCTGACACACCAAACGAACGTCCCACCCATCTGCCTGGGCCGCGGCAAGGAAAACCGGATCATCAACATTGACATGAGTCCTAGCATTATCCTGCTGGATGAATATTGGACGACCACGTTCGGACGGAGGCCACTTTCCTTGATGGCGGGGATAACCTTGTTCACCAAGAAGTCTCTACTAACATCCCTTGTCACCTTGGCGATAACCTTTGTCACAATTGTCCCAGCTGGACGATTAGGACTATCCCTTTTAGCCCCCTCCTCAAAAGTGAATGGCCATATTCCAATTTTGCCATCAAATGTCATGGTACCGCCCACATCAAACCGAGGGCGCGCTACTGCAGCGAGGAACATAACCCTCTCTATGTAATTCTTGTTCTGCGTGAATCGTTCCGGCTCCTCCTCGTCCTCTGCCAGGTATAGCTTGAGAGACTTCTTCGTGCGATAGAACCACTTCTCATCTATGTGAACAACATTGTACATTCCCTTAAAAGTCGGCTGTTCTGGCAAGCTCTCTTCCTCAAACTGTGAGAGGCACCACTCAACCCTACGTCTCTTGTTTAGATCGGTGAGAGTTCCCTTGATGGCATTGCTGTGACGCCTAATCTGCTTCTCTTGCAACCGCCTCCAAACCGTGGTAGCCGACACGTTCAGCTCGTTTGCCAAGTCTTTGATGGTTGTTCTCTTCCTCTTGTCGATCGCCTTTATACTCTCTGAGTCGATGGCGATCCTTTTACGACCACAATTTTTGGGCTTCCTGTTCAACACTCCAAGCATCCCTCCATATATCTTTCCCTTCCTCCATACGTCCTGGACGCTTCTCTGCGGCATACCAGTCAAACGAGCCACTTCCTTGTTCACTCCACGTTTCAAGAGTCCTAGAGTCGTCCTCTCCAGCAACATGCCATAAACTATGAGCTTAGCTTTGTCACTCCACTCCCGTGGCTGCTGATTATTCCCATCTTCATCTATGAAAAATTGAGACATGATCAATTTCTATATCTAGAATGAACATCACAAAAATGAACAAAACGGATCATGAGGTCATGTTTATAAAAAAAAGAAAACATGATCACTTCTAAAAAAGGAAACACATGAGCACTTTATAATTAGCTCACCATGAACGTCATCGCCGGCGGCACCATTGTCGCCATCTTCCGCACCTTCGTTGCCCTCATCACCAGCGCCATGTCCCTCATGACCAGCGTCGCCTATTTGAACAATATAAATAAATGTTAGCGCGGACTAACAGAACTTCATGGACTAAACACAACGCATCCGTACCGAGAACACAGAGAAGACGCTCACCATGTGCATCATTGCCGGCGCCGTCATGTCCCTGATCAGCCCCGCCGCCATGGCCATCATCGCCGGTGGCACCATGCTGATCATTGCCGCCGCCATGGCCATCATCGTCGCCGCCATGGCCATCTCCCCCAGCATCGTCGCCATCGATGTGTGTGGAGGCTGCCATGTTCAAGTCGATGACACCGCGCCCTGGACCGTACGCTACATCGTCGAGGTCGCTGCCCATGGATGTAGCCACATTCAGGTCGATGCCACCGCGTCCTCGCCCAGCCAGGCCAAGTCGTCCTTGCCCGCGGCCGAGTGGGTGTGGTGCACTTCTTCCATGGCCTCGTCCTACACCGACCGGATGCTCTGGGTTCCATTGGATCGTCCCAGGACGAGCTCTCCCGCGGGCGGCGAGGCCCAATCTTACACGACCTCGGCCACGTCCATCGACGCCATGACCAGCGACGTCGGCGTCCATGCTGTTAGAACTGCCACCTGCCGCGTCGGCGTGGCTGCAGTTCGTGCGTACGGCGAGCTCGCGTCTAGAGCTGCCGCGTACGGCGAGCTCGCGTCCAGAGCCGTCGCCTACGGCGCTCCCACGGCCGGCGCCGCCCCGTACGGCGAGCTCGCGTCCAGAGCTGCCGTGTACGGACCTCCCACGGCCACGCCCGGTCAGGCCTAGGCAGCTGCGACCGCGCGCGCTGTTCTCGCTGCCGCCACCGACGTCGGCACGGCTCGGACCGCCACTTCCGCTTCCACCTGGGGTGTCCGCGTCGTGCACGCGGTCAGCAGGGCTCGGACCACCGCTTCCGCTTCCGCCTGGGGCCTCGGCGCCGTGCACGCCGCGTTCGTCGCCATGGACATGCTCCGCAGCGGCTTCTTCTGAAATTAAAACGTGGACAACAGATCAACAAGAGAAGATAAAAGCGGCATAAGATCAAAGGGAAGAAATCGATTCATACCGTCATCGCTCTCCTCGAACACATACACGTAATGCATGTCTTCAGCATTGCCATCGTAGTGTTCTTCAACCTCGTTCCAGTTAATGGCGGAGTTGAGGTCGAGGTGATCCATTGCATGCTCGTGGCGAAGCAGAGAAGTGCATACAGACTAAGGAGAGGTGTGCAGACTGGTCTTTCCATGGAGCTCGGTTTATAGACATTGTTTTTGGGTTTTGGAGGGAACTGCAAATCCATGGCGCTGGCGGCCGGTAAGCTAATTTTTGAAGCAAATTTTCGAGGCTACTTCATGGCGCTCTGCTTGTTTAGGAGGGAAATGAAATTGCACTCTGTTGGTTTAGGAGGGAACTTGAATTGTTTGGCGCTACACAGTTTTGATCGAAGCAAAAATCTCTGGAAGATCTCATCTCTTTTGGAGAGAAGATTGCTATCTCCACTTGAGCTTCTCATGGGCCAGCGCCACGGCATGCAGGTCGTGTGAGAGAGGACAGCCATGCAGCATGCAGAGAGAGGAGGACGTGGGCGGAGAGCCAATGGGCTGCATGGGGCATTTATAGCTGCCTGCTCCTCCCGTCCATGCGCACAGGGGTATTTTCGTCCACAAAGCATGCAGCCAGCCCACGTCTTGGTATCCAGGTCTGCTCTTATGCGCAGGCAAAAAAGAATCGGAGGGAGTATTTGCTTGATTGAGATACTTTATGCTTGTGTGTGAAACTTGGATGATCATGTGTGTTTGATCATATGTTACATTAATGCTTGGATGACATTATCATTTTATCCCTATATGGTCATTCACTTTGCTTGGTGATGATTGCATGTATTTAATTATTATTATTTTGAGCGCTCCAGCAAGATGTATGTGACATGGAAGAGTAACCCATGATCCTAACTCATTGTGCATTTGCAGTCCAAAGCAAATCTTAATGTATGCACAAATTTAGGGGGAGCTCTTGCTTTTCACATACTTCTCAAAGCGACAATATTTTTCACTCTTATTATCATTTGTTGAAGCATTGATCTATATGTTGTCATCAATTACCAAAAAGGGGGAGATTGAAAGTGCAACTGTCCCTGGGTGGTTTTGGTAATTCCTAACAACATATAGCTCATTGAGCTAACATTATTCCAAGATTAATATTTCAGGAAAAGCTCAATGAATGGCATGGCATGGATGAGGAAAGTGGACCCCTCAAAATACTAAGGACAAATTTTTTGGCTCAAGCTTAAAGCTCAAGACTCTACATTTTATATTTTAGTGATCCAAGATCACATTGAGTCTATAGGAAAAGCCAATACTATCAAGGAGGGATGAGGTGTTGCTTAATGATGTTCTTGCTTCATAGTGCTTAGTGATATGCTCCAAAACCCTCAACTATCTTCCCACATCCACATATGACCTAAACCAAAAGTCAAACCCGGCCCCACCGATTCTTTCTATCCGGCGCCACCGAGTTCAGATGTCATAGCCACTGCCACAAACCCTAGGAAAATCGGTTTCACCGATAGGGATCTCGGTCTCACCGAGATGGGATTGTAATCTCTCTGTTTCCCTTCTTAACGTTTCGGTCCTACCGAGATGACCGAATCGGTCCCACCGAGATTGCAATGTAAACTCTCTGTTTCCCTTCTGTAATATTTCGGTCTCACCGAGATGAGCGAATCGGTCCCACCGAGTTTACCTGACCAACTCTCTAGTTAGCTTATTACCAAAATCGGTCCCACCGAGTTTGTGTAATCGGTCTCACCGAGATCATGTTATGCCCTAACCCTAACCATATCGGTCCTACCGAGTTGCATCTCAGTCCCACCGAAAATCCTAAAGGTCACTAGGTGTGACACTCCAAAAATTTTGATTTGGTTTTTATCAAAATCTTTATTTGATTTGAAGGAGGCTATTTAATTTTTTTCATAAAACCTCTCCTTCTCAAAAAAATTTATGACAAATATTTTTGGTACTCTTCTCAACCTTGATTTTTGGTCTTGAGAGTTTTTTATTTTGTCTTGACTCTACACATTTTTTTTAAAAAATTTCCTTCTATTAAAAAGAAACCCTAGGGATTTTGGGTTTATTCTTTTCCCATTCAAAAAAATCCCCTTTTTCCATGTCACATATTGACATTTCCTTCCAAAACCTATCCCTGCCTTGGATCAAGTCAAGACTCCCACCTCTAGCAACTTTCAAACCACTTTTGATTTTTATTCAATTTATTTTTCCCTCAAAACTATCTCTGTGATTTGTTTTGGACCTAGGTGATTTGCAAAGGAACCACAAGTGGCCTTTTGAGTTTTAACTCCAACCAAACTCCTCTGACTAGTCCTTAGTACCCTCAACCTAGATCCATCAAGATCCACTTGTCCTCAGTTCAAATATTTCAAATTTTGCCTACTGCAAGTTTGGACTAGATTTGTCATTTTTGGTGAAATTCATACTTTCTCTTTTCCTAAAAATCTGAGGAAAATCAGGCAGCCCCTAGGTGCATTGAGAGGTCACCTCACCAAAGATCAGCTCCAGAAAGATTTCTCACATGCCAAAAACATTTCATCAAACACCTAGCATGCACTGTTTCTGTCAAATTTAGAAATTCAGACAACAGTTCAGACGACAGTGTCGTTTCTTCAGAACCGCGGCGTCCATCTCGCTAGTGCACGCTTTGGCGTGTTGCTCCCTGCTCCTCCTCCTTATCCAGAGCGCCGCAAGGTTGCTTGGCCGGGAGCGGGCGTCGGTGGCGACGTGGCTCACCAGCTCCGGCATCTTGGCAAGCACAGGGCGTGCTCTGTGCCGCCGACGGGCCCGCGAGGCGTCGTTCCGTCGAAACCACGGAGCAGGCCAAATCCAACCGAGGTTAGCGTTTGAGTGGAGCCAGTGGATCATCTCGAAGCTGCCCAATCACCTAAATGGCCCATTCAACCTTTGCACCACCGTAACCATCGCCGAAGTTATCCCGTTCTCGGGCGCCGCCTCGGGTCGGCTATAAAAGGGGGCCCCGAGCTCGCCTTCGAGCAGCACCACTCCTTCCACCCCTCTAGAGCCACGCCCAGCCACTGGGAAGACCTTGGGGAGGCCTTCTTCCCCGACTTTGGTTGCCCCGATCCGCTTCGGGCTCCGGCACGATCCGCTCTGGTGAGGGCACCCTCGCCTCCCTAACACTGCCCATAACCTCCTAGTGCACTCACTCGCCTAACCCGATCCTCAATTTGGCATTTGCAGCCTTCCCCGACGAGGATCAACCTCGCCCGAACCACCGTCCGCCGGAGTTGGGTCCGCCGTCGACGTGGTGCTCCCCGACGCTCAACTCCACCACCCACAGGTGCGGAAGAACACTGTGAACCCGTAGGTACCCTCCGATTCCCCTGCCTCGCCGTGGATCGTCGCCGGCGACCACCGCGGCCCTCGGGCGCCAGCGCCCTGTTTTGGTTTTCAAACCCGATGGGTGGGACCCCCCGTCAGCTTTCTCTCTTTTTTGAAATGTTTCCTGAAAATGCCTTCGGGCAAAATACGTCTCCCCTCCGGACTGGCGTATTTATAACTGAAATGTTTTCTGTTTTTATAAAATGAACCCTGGAAACTTTCTGTTTCATTACAGAAAAGTCCCTAGACTAAAACCCTTATAACTTTTAAACAAAAGAAGATTTTGACTTGAATCTTTTTCTGTCATCTTTATTTTTCTGTCTAGTTTTTTGTATATTTATTTGAAAAATATTTGGGATACTTTTTGTGCACGTATAGTGTTTATGTAGTACCTGATTTTCTTTTAATACGTAGATACCAGAGGAGGTAAAGGAGACGCAAACTTTGCCGAGCTAGACTCCGACTTCTCCGAACCAGGCAAGCATGTTTGAACCTTTGATATGATGAGTGTTTTGGATGTTTGCTCGAGTAGTTTTTCTCATGGCATGTTTGGATAAGCATTTGTGAATGTTATGTGCATGCAAGGCAAGCTACAGGTGAGCTTCGAAGTTTGATGTGTCCTTATGATGATAAGATAACACGATCAAGTCTCGATCCCGTTCGTTTCCCCTTCGTGCTGCCACATGTTTTCTGCAAAGAGTGCGGTTTAGTAAGTTGCAAACCTCTTTCCTTGTACACACCAAACAGAGGGACCGCGATGAGGGTTCCATGGCCCTGTATTAAAGCCCGTCATCCAGTCAGGGGGCATGGGTGTATCCGGTTGGGACCGAGAGCGGGGCACCCCTTAGAGCGCATGATATAAATTTGATCCCATGCTATTCGAGGTTGTGGCCTCCCCGTCTTAAGGTTTTTCTTGAATGTTGCAGAGGGTGATTCCTGGCAACGGAATGTAGAATGGGTGTGTACTGGTTAGACGTGTTTCTTCTAAAACACCGTAAACGGAACTAGTTCTTGTGACTACCGAAATCCGTTGGCTGTGGTTAAAAAGTACAAACTCTGCAGAGTCAAACCATTCGAGTATCCATGTCCATGAGCAAGGACTTGGACATCGCCTCAGTGTCAGTGTCAGCCTCAGTGTCAAACCTCTGTGTCAACCCCAGTGACAGCCTCCGGAGAGTAAAAATAAAACCAAGAGTGGTAAACTCGGCTGAAGGTTATTCATGTGAATAGACTAACCAGTTTATTATTATATGTTGAGTATTTCCTTGTGATGATTTAAGTTCATGAGCTACTTAAATTCGAATGATAAACTATAAGCCCTTTATGTGATGTCGCTCAGATGTCCGACTGTGGCATTATTGTTATTTACTTTTGATATAAGCCCTTTATGTGATGTCGCTCAAACGTCCGACTGTGGCATGATTATATCTTCTTTTGATATAAGCCCTTTATGTGATGTCGCCCAGACGTCCGACTGTGGCATTATTGTTATTTACTTTTGATATAAGCCCTTTATGTGATGTCGCATAGACGTCCGACTGTGGCACGTTCTGTCATTTACTTTTGATATAAGCCCTTTATGTGATGTCGCATAGACGTCCGACTGTGGCACGTCCTGTCATTTACTTTTCAACATAAGCCCTTTATGTGGTGTCGCCCCGACGCCCGACTGCGGCATGTTAATTTACTTTTATCTTTTGAGGCGTCGCTTCAAACACCCGATCGGTCTTTTGTTATTTTACTGGGATTTCGGGGGGACTACTGCCTGACTTCCTTTGATTTATCGTGCAGTGCAAATCTATTATTTGATTGTGTATACTAATCTGCTCATGTGCATCATGTTTACATTCGTTATATCTTATGTCTGATCTGTCTTGAGAGTACATTCAAATACTCACCTGGCTTGTTGATTTGGCCAGATGTTGACGAAGGCGATCTTATGGATGAAGAGTTCGATAGCGAGTCCGACGCCTAGAGGAGTCCCAGTCAGTCACGTGCGACCCTGAAGTTGTTCACTTGTATTATATATGCTTCCGCCACCCGAATAAAATCATCAAGCCTCACTCCGACGCTTGATGAGCTGTAAGATTTCAGAGTCATGTCACCCACTTCACTGTGACATGTCCACCACCACCTTTATTACGAGTCAGTAGTTATGCCACCATACTCTTGTGTCGTATCCGCCTTTATATTAAATATAGGCGTGCTTGTAATAAATTGTTGAGCATCCTCAGCTCAACCATGTATAATATTTAGTACTGCTGGATTTCTGTATCAAGGTTTTGGCTGCCAGTAAGAAGAATTCTTCTGTACTGGTCAACACAAAGGTCGGATTTTCAATAAATGTTTTATTGGAAAGGCGGTCCTGACAAACTTGGTATCAGAGCCAGGCTGACTGTAGGAAGCCACTAGGTGCGATCGCTAATCGGTTATTAGCTTATTTTATTATTCTGCATATTGTAGCAATTTTCTGTTGGTCATCATAAATTTATGATTTGACTATTCGGGATTTTGTCTACTTTTGTAGATGGCGAGCAACGATTGTGAGTCACAGGTGTTCGTCAATGTTCCTGAGGGGTTTATCAAGCTCCTCATCCCCATCACCAAGATCGCGATCGGGCCATCAGTCCGTCCGGAGTTCACACTCTACCGGCACAAGCTCAGCGACAGTTTGTCTATGTACCAGGCCTCAGTTCAGTTCAAGGGAGGGCGCTCTGAGTTCCGCCGCTTCCGATTTGTCGGGAGGGCCATGCCTACGGAGAGGCATGCCATGCAGATGGCTGCCCATGAGGCAATAGCTCGCCTCCGGGATGTTCTTCCTTCGATGAAGACGCGTCGCTACCGCTACCTCCCATGCCATGTGACATACACTTGTCACTATGCTTTCGCTCGCGCTAGGGGAGAAAGAGATGAGGCTATTGAGATGCTTGTTGAGTATCTCAAGGCACTTGAGGCAGCTTTCGACAACCTCGTGGACGACTTCGTAGCTGCTCGCATGGATTCCATCCATGGCCGCTCCGCCAACAGGAGGGAGCTCCTCCATATGGCACCACCACTGACATTCGCCTCGTCCTCAGCATCCTATACACCTGCCATATTAGCCACCGCTCGCCGCCTGCCTACCACTGAGGAGTTTGACCAGGTCATTGCCCCTACTCCAGTCAGAGCTGCACCACCTACCGCGCCTGCACCAGCTCCTCAACCCAGTACTTCGCGCCTTGAGCCTATTAGCGAGGAGGAGATTGAGTCTCCAGCACCACTGGTGAGGGAGTCCTGGATTAGGGGGTGTTCGGATAGCCGAACTATACCTTCAGCCGAACTCCAGGACTATGAAGATACAAAGTTGAAGACTTCGTCCCGTGTCCGGAAGGATCTTTTCTTGGCGTGGAAGGCAAGCTAGGTGTGCGGATATTCAAGATCTCCTACCAATGTAACCGACTCTGTGTAACCCTAACCCTATCCGGTGCCTATATAAACCGGAGGGTTGTAGTCCGTAGGACGAACACATCATAACCATCATCATACCCATAGGCTAGCTTCTAGGGTTTAGCCTCCTTGATCTCGTGGTAGATCTACTCTTGTACTACCCATATCATCAATATTAATCTAGCAGGAGTAGGGTTTTACCTCCATCGAGAGGGCCCGAACCTGGGTAAAATAAAGTGTCCCTTGTCTCCTGTTACCATCCGACCTTGACGCACAGATCGGGACCCCCTACCCGAGATCCGCCGGTTTTGACACCGACATTGGTGCTTTCATTGAGAGTTCCTCTGTGTCGTCGCCTTTAGGCGCGATGGCTCCCTTGATCATCAACAAGGATGAGGTCCAGGGTGAGACTTTTCTCCCCGGACAGATCTTCGTCTTCGGCGGCTTCGCTCTGCGGGCCAACTCACTTGGTCATCTGGAGCAGATCGAGAGCTATGCCCCTGGCCATCAAATCAGGTTTGGAAGCCTAAACTACACGGCAGATATCCGCGGAGACTTGATCTTCGACGGATTCGAACCACAGCCAAGCGCGCCGCACTATCTCGAGGGGCATGATATAGCTCTGCCTCCGAATAGTGTCCTGGAGGCCGCATACGCTCCGGCCCCGATCCTCGATTCGGAGCCCGCCGCGTTCTTTGAATATGAACGGTTGGACGTCATCCCGGGGGCTGCGATCTTAAAGGCCATTGAGCCGAACGCGAGCCCTGCGCTCCGCATGGCCTGTGACTCCAAGGAGCCGGACTCTTCGCCGAACTTCGGGTCGTCCGTGCCCCCGCCGATCGAATCAGATTGGGCGCCTGTAATGGAGTTCACCGCCGCGGACATCTTTCAGTATTCACCTTTTGGTGATATTCTGAATTCTCTCAAGTCTCTCTCTTTGTCAGGAGAGCCCGGGCCGAACTATGGCCTGCAAGGTTGGGATTCGGACGACGAAGAAATTCAAAGCCCACCCACCGCCCACTTAATAGCCACTGTCGACGATATATCCGACATGCTCGACTTCGGATCCGAAGACTTCGATGGTATGGACGACGAAGGAGGAGACGAGCAAGAACGAGCACCTATAGGGCGCTGGACCGCCACCTCGTCATACGACATATACATGGTGGATGCTCCAAAAGATGGAGATGGCGATGGAACAGCGGAGGATGGCACTTCGAAAAAGCCTCCAAAACGCCAACGTCAGCGGCGCCGCTCCAAATCCCGCCACAGCAGAAACGGTGATTCCGGCACGGGAGATAATACTACCCCGGACAGCGTCGAAGAACACCAAAACCAGCAGGATTCGGCACAGGAAGATGGAGAAGACCGCCCTCATGAGAAAGCGGCAGAGCGAGAGGTCGAGGACGATAACTACATGCCTCCCTCCGAAGACGAGGCAAGCCTCGGCGACGATGAATTCATCGTACCATCAGACCCCGCCGAACAAGAGCGCTTTCAACGCAGGCTTTTAGCCACGACGAACAGCCTAAAGAAAAAGCAGCAACAACTTAGAGCTGATCAAGATTTGCTAGCTGACAGATGGACTGAAGTCCTTGCGGCCGAAGAGCACGATCTCGGACGCCCCTCCAAAAACTATCCTAAGCGCAGACCGCTACCCCAATCAGAGGAGGAAGCCCAAGACATGGCAGATCGGCCACCTCGCGGCCGCGACAGAGAAGCCTGTCGAACATCCAAACAAGCCATGCCCCGCAGCCGCTTTACCAAGGCACGGGAACACGAACCAGACCTGCGAGACGTCCTGGAGGACAAAGCAAGGCAAACAAGATCGATCTATGGATTGCGCGGACGCCCGACGGCACGTGATAGTTTTCACTCCGGACACAATAAATCCGGCCGGGCCGAACACAACAGGCACAGCTCCTCCGAACTACGTCGAGACATAGCCCAGTACAAGGGCGCCGCACACCCACTATGCTTCACAGACGAAGTAATGGATCATAGAACCCCAGAGGGTTTTAAACCCGTCAACATCGAGTCGTACGATGGCACGACAGATCCGGCAGTATGGATTGAGGACTATCTCCTCCACATCCACAAGGCACGTGGCGACGATTTGCACGCCATCAAATATTTACCCCTTAAGCTTAAGGGACCAGACCGGCACTGGCTTAACAGCCTCCCCGCAGATTCGATCGGCTCTTGGGAGGACCTGAAAGCCGCATTCCTCGACAACTTCCAGGGGACCTACGTACGGCCACCGGACGCCGACGACCTAAGCCACATAATACAACAGCCAGAAGAATCGGCCAGGCAATTCTGGACACGGTTCCTAACAAAGAAAAATTAGATAGTCGATTGTCCGGATGCAGAGGCCTTAGCAGCCTTCAAGCATAACATCCGCGATGAGTGGCTTGCCCGGCACCTGGGACAGGAAAAGCCGAAATCCATGGCAGCCCTCACGGCACTCATGACCCGCTTTTGCGCGGGCGAAGACAGCTGGCTAGCTCGCAGCAACAACTTATCGAAGAAGCAAGGTAATTCAGATACCAAGGACAAAAGTGGCAGGTCACAACGGAAAAATCAGAAACGCCGCGTCAGCAGCGACAGCAATGAAGATACGGCAGTAAACGCCGGATTCAGAGGCCATAAATCCGGTCAGCGGAAAAAGCCATTCAAAAAGAATACCCAGGGCCCGTCTAGTCTGGACCGAATACTCGACCGCTCGTGCCAGATTCACGGCACCCCCGAAAGGCCAGCCAATCACACCAACAGGGATTGTTGGGTGTTCAAGCAGGCAGGCAAGTTAAGAGCCGAACACAAAAACAAGGGGCTAGACAGCGATGACGAAGAGGAGCCCAGGCCGCTGAACAACAACGGACAGAAGGGGTTTCCCCCACAAGTGCGGATGGTGAACATGATATACGCGACTCATATTCCCAAGCGGGAGAGGAAGCGTGCGCTACGGGACGTATACGCGATGGAGCCAGTCGCCCCAAAGTTCAACCCATGGTCCTCTTGCCGGATCACCTTCGATCGAAGGGACCACCCCACTAGCATCCATCACGGCGGTTTCGCCGCATTGGTTCTTGACCCAATCGTTGGAGGATTTCACCTTACAAGAGTCCTCATGGACGGCGGCAGTAGCCTGAACCTGCTCTACCAGGATACGGTGCGGAAAATGGGCATAGATCCATCAAGGATCAAGCCCACAAGGACGACCTTTAAAGGCGTCATCCCAGGTGTAGAGGCCAATTGCATAGGGTCCATAACACTTGATGTGGTCTTCGGATCTCCGGACAACTTCCGAAGCGAAGAGTTAATCTTCGACATAGTTCCGTTCCGCAGTGGCTATCATGCTCTGCTTGGACGAACCGCATTCGCTAAATTCAATGCGGTGCCGCACTACGCATATCTCAAGCTCAAGATGCCAGGCCCTCGAGGTGTAATCACGGTCAGCGGAAACACCGAACGCTCCATCCGTACGGAGGAACACACGGCGGCCCTCGCAGCAGAGGTACAAAGCAGCCTGTTAAGGCAGCTCTCGAGTCCGGCCACTACAAAGTAGGACAAAGAAAAACGCGCCCGGAGTAACCCGCAGCAAGACCGACTGGCGCGTTCAGAGCACGCGTAGCAATACGGCCCCAACCCCAGCCATCGCTACATAGCGGAGATAGTACCTCGAGTACACAATTACACCCTTACAATTCCATGGGCATAGGGGAAGGGGCAGATAAAACGGCATGCCAACAATACAGCGTCAAACGTACTAGGGGCTGCCGGGTTCTTCTTTTTCTTTCAGGACTCCATACTCTGGATACAGTGTTCGGCCTCGCTGCCGCACAGACGATACAGGACCCAGGAAAGCAGACAAAACAACGCCGCATCATGGAACTCTCAGGTGGTCTCTATTTCGAGCGATATATCTGTTTCTAAATTCCACGGCCTGCGCCTGGTCATGACATGTTAAATAGTCTAATTTTTTTCGCACTACTTGTATCGTTCGGCTTGAATAAACAGCCTCCTCATGAATAATGCATAGCTTTTCATCTATTTTTTGCATTATGTTCTTTTAATATACATATGTTTACTCAAATAACATGATCGCACCCGTACACCATGGTACGACAAACCACGCCAGGGGCTTTATTACCCTTCTATCTGGTGTGAGAAGTCCGTCCACTTTCACAAGTGCAGCACCCCGAACTTATAGCATTATATGCATCGGCTCTGAGTCATGATTTTGGTCATATGTTGGGTTTGCCCGGCTCCTATATTTTGGTGCCTTACGTTCCGCTCTATCGGCTAAGGTAGCACTAGGAGAACCACTGCGATTGTGCCCCAGATCATGTGGGTGAGCACCTCAGTGGAGAAAGCTAAAACAGACTGTCATGATAAGGCGCGAGACCGGTCGCTGTTCGAGAGGTTTTTCGAGTCCTTAAAGGCTTATGCCGCTTCGAGCGGAGAGTTGGTTAAGTCCGGCTAAAGGCGTGGATAGTGCCCGGAATTCGGCCTTCCGAACTAGGGGCTTCGCCGAAATTTAAAATTATAACGTTCTATGGCTAAGTGAGAGTGTTCAAGCATTATAGTCCGATTGCCTGGTTCGCTGTGCTGAGCGCCTCCCTCGAAGGACCCAACTATGGGAACAAGAGCCCTCAGGTTTATCCCGAACACCCCAGCACTAGTTGCATGGGGGCAGAAGCTGACGACTCGCCATCTCTCAGTTATTGATAAACGGCCGCACAGAAAATAATATTTTAAATTCAGAAAGCATTGCTTAAGCGCATATGAACAAGTTTTCAGCGCACAGGATACAAACGAGCGAGTTCATTAAAATATTACATCTTTGGCACACTCATCCGCGACAAGGCGAGCTCCAGCGAGAACTTCCTTGTAGTAGTTCTCGGGCTTGCGATGCTCCTTCCCCTGCGGCGGCCCGTCCTTCACCAGCTTCTTTCCGTCCAGCTTGCCCCAGTGTACCCTTACACGGGCAAGGGCCCTCCGGGCACCTTCTATGCAGACGGAGCGCTTGATGACCTCAAGCCGTGGACAGGCCTCCACCAGCCGCCGCACCAGCCCGAAGTAGCTCCCAGGCAGGGCCTCTCCAGGCCACAGCCGAACTAGTAAGCCCTTCATGGCCTGTTCGGCCGCCTTGTGGAGCTCGGCCAGCTGCTTCAGCTGATCGCTTAAGGGCACAGGGTGTCCGGCCTCAGAATACTGAGACCAGAACACACTCTCCGTCGAGCTGTCCTCTTTAGCTCGGTAGAATGCGGCGGCGTCGGATGCGCTGCGGGGAAGATCGAAGAACGCCCCTGGAGAACTCCGGATTCGGGTAAGTAATAGGTATTTCACCTCTATATTCCTACTTTGCATTAAGAATGCCTTACCCGCTACTATCTTTTTCACATCCTCCAACTCTTGGAGGGCCTTTTGGGCTTCGGCCTTGGCATTCTTGGTGGTCTCAACAGCCGACGCGAGCTCGGATGCTTGCGTTTTTGCCTCAAGCTCCAAACCCTCATGTTTTTCATGAGAGCTTGCAGCTCTCGCTGCACCTCGCCGACTTGGACCCCAAGCTTTTCTCGCTCGGCGCGCTCCTCGGCCGCTTCCTTCTCGGCCTCAGTCAGCGCCTGCTTCAGGGTTGCCACCTCGGTTGTGGCCCCTACAATAAGCAGTACAATCCTGTTATTTCTTTTTGCAATGAAGCCTCTCTATAGGCACCTTTTTTTTCTTTTTTCTTTTCTCTCTAAGGGGTATTTCTTACCTTCCTTTTCCACGAGCTGCCTTTTGGCAAGGCCGAGCTCTTGCTCGGACCGCTCGAGGTCCTTTTTCAGGAATTCCACCTGCGCAGTCAGTGCGGCGGTGGACAGCAGGGAAGCCTGCATACGCATATTAGACTTTTTATTAGACTCCTGCGAAAATTGTTGGATCCTCTATTCGGCTTTTCTTTCCGAACACCGAACAGAGCATCAGGGGCTACTGTCTATGCGGTAATGAATTTAGCATATTTTTTGCTTACCTGGAAGCCTGTTAGAAGGCTAGCGCAAGCTTCATTCAGTCCGCTCTTGGCGGACTGAACCCTTTGGACCACCGCACTCATAACAGTATGGTGCTCCTCGTCGATGGTGGCGCCTTCAAGCGCCTCCAACAGACTATCCGGCGCCTCTGGTTGGACAGAGGTCGCCGGCTCAGACGGCTTACTCCTCTTGGAAGGAGTTCGCCCACCGCGAGCCAGGACGGTTGAGTCCGGCGCGGTGTCCGGCACAAAGCCGGACTGGGAGCCCTGGGGGGTTTCATCCCCTTTACTCCTGGGGTCCTGAGGATTGCCTTGCGGCTGCTCCAGGACCACCTCCTCCTGCCCTGTTCGGCGGGACGCCGCTTCGGCGTCGTCCGCCCCGCTGGGGGAGACTGCGGGCGGGACAGAGTTCATGTCCGACGAATCCAGGGAGCCGCTCGATGAATCATCGAGTGCGGCTCGGGGCGGACTGCGCAAATAGCATTCGACATTAGGGTAAGCTGCGCACTTGAAGATACTATGAGTCATTCTGGTATGTGAATACTTACGATGTCGCCGGATGCTTGGTTCTGTCCGGCCACTCCTTTCCGCCCTCTTCGGCGTTGGGGGAGTAGTCCGGCGGAGGGGTCTTCCTCTTCCTCGACCCCTCGGCCTCCCCTGTTGGGGCGGCCTTCTTCTTTTTCGCTCCCCTCGCTGGAGGGGGAGAGCTTCCTTGTTCCTCCTCCTCGTTTTCACGAGAGGAGGGCGTCGCAGACTCGCCAGATGACGAGCTCGACACCACCACATTGCGGGCACTCTTTCGAGTCCCGGTGGTCTTCTTCTTCTTGACCTTCTTCTCCGGCACCACATAGGGCGCCGGAGCCAGCAGCTTCTCCAAGAGAGCTGGGGCTGGGTCTTCGGGCAGAGGAGCCGGACAGTTGATTGGTCCGGCTATCTTCAGCCACGCCTGTCAAAGGCAAAGGGAGTTTTTAGATCCCACATAGAGTTAATCTATGTAGAAAAGCTTAACGAACCTGTGAAAGGTATAAATAGCCTACCACACCAGCGTTGCACTGCGAGCTGTATCCGCGGTCCTCGGAAGCAGATGTGGGGCACTCGGCGCCTTTGGTTAGCAACTTCCAGACGTCTTCATACGTCGTGTCGAAGAGCCTATTGAGGGTTTGGTGCTGCGCCGGGTCGAATTCCCACAAAGTGAACTCCCGTTCTTGGCACGGGAGGATCCGGCGAACGAGCATGACCTGGATGATGTTGACATGCCGGATGGGCTTGTTCACCAGGGATCGGATGCAAGTTTGTAGTCCAGTCACTTCTTCTTCGTTGCCCCACGATAGGCCCGTCTCTTTCCAGGACATGAGCCGCGTAGGGGGTCCGGATCGAAACTCAGGGGCCGCGACCCATTTCGAGTCGCGTGGCTCGGTGATGTAAAACCACCCTGCCTGCCACCCCTTTAAGGACTCCACAAAGGAGCCATCGAACCAGAGTGCGTTGGCCATTTTGCCGGCCATAGCACCTCCGCACTCTGCCTGGGTGCCGGACACCACCTTGGGCTTGACGTTGAAGGTCTGGAGCCAGAGGCCGAAGTGGGGGCAGATGCGGAGAAAGGCCTCACACACGATGATAAACGCCGAGATATTGAGGATAAAGTTCGGGGCCAGATCGTGGAAGTCCAGGCCGTAGTAGAACATGAGCCCCCGGACAAAAGGGTGAAGTGGAAAACCCAGTCCGCGGAGGAAATGGGGGAGAAAAACTACCCTCTCATGGGGCCTTGGGGTGGGGAGAAGTTGCCCCGCCACGGGAAGCCGGTGCGGGATGTCCTTGGACAGATATCCGGCCTTCCTAAGCTTTTTGATTTGACCCTCCGTAACGGAGGAAGCCATCCACTTGCCACCCGCTCCGGACATCGCTGGAGCAGGTTGGGGAAGAAAGAGCGAACTTGGGCGTTGGAGCTTGAGTGCGCAGGAGATGGATGGGCAAAGGAGGAAGAAGGCGTAGGTGAAAGAGGTGGATCTTTATCCCCTTATATAGGCTGATGCCGTTATGCGTCCCCACCTACCTAATAAAACTCGCTTGCCGCTCACACGCCGTGGTAAATGGCGCGGTTGGGTTACCCACGTCCGCATTAATGAGAATCCCGTTAAAAGGGGCACACGATCTCTGCTTCGACAAGACGTGCCAAGGAAACCGCCTCGCTATACAGGCTGAGGTGGAACGATGAAAACAGTTTATAGAAGGCTTGGCCGCAGTGTTATGACGCACTGTGGGATACGTCAGCATATTTGATTTGTGTTTGTATTATTCTCTATATGGCAATACGTGGAAACTTGTTTTGCAGAGCCGGACACTATTTTGTGGTGTTTACAATCTTTTTGAAGAACTTGGAGGAGGAACCCGCCTTGCAATGCCGAAGACAATCTGCGCGCCGGACTCGTCGTCATTGAAGCCTGGTTCAGGGGCTACTGAGGGAGTCCTAGATTAGGGGGTGTTCGGATAGCCGAACTATACCTTTAGCCAAACTCCAGGACTATGAAGATACAAAGTTGAAGACTTCGTCCCGTGTCCGGAAGGATCTTTTCTTGGCATGGAAGGCAAGCTAGGTGTGCGGATATTCAAGATCTCCTACCAATGTAACCGACTCTGTGTAACCCTAACCCTATCCGGTGCCTATATAAACCGGAGGGTTGTAGTCCGTAGGACGAACACATCATAACCATCATCATACCCATAGGCTAGCTTCTAGGGTTTAGCCTCCTTGATCTCGTGGTAGATCTACTCTTGTACTACCCATATCATCAATATTAATCTAGCAGGAGTAGGGTTTTACCTCCATCGAGAGGGCCTGAACCTGGGTAAAATAAAGTGCCCCTTGTCTCCTGTTACCATCCGACCTTGACGCACAGATCGGGACCCCCTACCCGAGATCCGTCGGTTTTGACACCGACAACTGGGTCTTACCCTCGGCGGGCCAAAGGAAGTCTTCACCATCTCCGACTGAGTACGCCTAGCAGCCGTGTGATGTACCAGCTTGTATGATATGTTTATATGTACATAGGTTTGGTGAGAAGTAGTTTGTGCGCGCATCATGTAGGATCTCGAAGAAGTGCACTAGCCTAAATAACATGTCAGGAATGTGTATGCACATCCTGAGTGATGTATTGTATAACTACAGTTTGCTTGTAAGATATGTACTAAGCGGTCCTTCTCCATGCGCAATCAAGTTTTATCTTGAAAAATCTGAGAGTTCTTAAAAATTTCCGCCTTTACAAAATTAGTATTTTTATGACTCATTTTTCTCATGAGTTTGCAAAATTACCCCAGAGTGAAAAATGCCTTCCCTGGACTCGTTCCATGCCAAACCCGCCTGAAGAAAATTATGGTGCCCAGACTAGTAACAATTTCACACAGGGACAGTCAAGTCAGCAAAGCAGTGAAACAGCATTTTCTCAAGTATGCCGCCTTTATGAGCAAAGCCAGCAGCAGCATCAGGAAATGATGAGCCATGTTATCAACATGGGGAATCATCGTGAACCATATCAGCAGCACTCCAAATTGTCTGAATTACAGAAGATGTGTCCCCCAACGTTCTCTCACACTGATAAACCTCTTGAGGCCGATGATTGGCTTCGAGACATTGAGAGGAAGATGATTATTGCACAGTGTTCAGACCGTGAGAAGGTACTTTATGCACCTCACTATCTCACGGGAGCAGCCGCATCATGGTGGGAGAATTTCCTACACATGCACCCCAATGAAAACAATATCACATGGGAAGATTTTAAAGAAGGATTTCGTGGGGCGCACATTCCCAGAAGCATTATGAAGATCAAGAAAAGGGAATTTGATGACCTCAAGCAGAGAAGCATGACAGTGACTGATTACAACAGTCAGTTTACCCTATTATCTCGTTATGCCAACGAAGAGCATATGACGGAGAACAAAAAGATGGAGAAGTTTCTGGACGGTCTGGCACCAGCACTTAAATGCCAGCTGGTCGTACACACCTTTCCGGACTTCAAAACACTTGTGGACAAGGCCATTACCTTGGAAAATGAGCGCCACAGCTTGGAGGAATTTCGCAAGCGGAAAAGGGACCAGACTACTCATGCTGGCAACAACCGACACAAGACTGACCCTCAGAAGATTGGAGCAAACAGACCCACAAACAATGTTCCGCGCCCAATCAAAAAATTTCACGCAAGGGACAAGGATTTTACATATCGCCCAGGTGTTACTTGCTAAGCTTGTGGAGAGGAAGGGCACTATGCTAAACAATGCCCAAAGCCAAGAAACTCGACCCCAAGGCCGAACAACAATGGGAACAATTCAGGACCCAAGCGTATCAACTTCAACCCCAATAACAATCACAAGAAGGGTCACCTGAACCATGTGACCAAGGAGGAAGCGCAGAATGCCCAGGATATCGTACTCGGTACGTTCCCTGTCAACACAATACCTGCCACGGTTTTGTTTGATTCTGGAGCTTCTCGCTCGTTCATTTCGAAGAGTTTTTCTTTGCAACATGATTTTTCGATGCTTCCTTTGGAAAAATCCATGATCATCAAGTCCCCCGGGAATAAGAAAATCACTCAGAGTTACTGCCAAGGTGTGGTTATTGAGCTCAGAGGACTAAAATTTCAAGCAAACCTAATCATATTGGAAACTAAAGGACTGGAGGTTATCCTAGGAATGGATTGGTTAACCACCAACAAAGGATTTATCGATTGCTTCAATCGGACTGTAATCCTCACTCATCATCACAGGAAGACAATAAAAGTCGCAGCTCAAGAAAGACCAGGATCACGACAACCAAGATTGAACAAGGTGGACACCTCAGAGTTAAGCAAAGTTCCAGTGGTGTGCGAGTTCCCTGACGTATTTCCCGAAGAACTACCAGGCATGCCGCCAGATCGGGAAATAGAATTCAGCATTGAACTAGCACCTGGAACCACCCCCATCTACAAGAAACCCTATAGGATGGCACCCTCCGAGTTGGTAGAATTAAAGAAGAAAAATAAAAGAATTACTAGACAAAGGATTTATACGAGCCAGCTCCTCACCTTGGGGTTCACCAGTATTATTTGCCAAGAAAAAGGATGGGACACTGAGATTATGCATAGACTATCGAGCACTCAACATGGTCACCATCAAAAATAAATATCCGATGCCACGGATAAATGATTTATTTGACCAGCTCGCACAATCCAAAGTTCTCTCAAAAATTCATTTAAGGTCAAGATATCATCAATTAAAAGTACGGACAGAAGATATCCCTAAGACAGCATTCACCTCCAGATACGGACTATATGAGTTTACAGTAATGCCGTTTGGACTAACAAATGCCCCCACATATTTTGTTCACCTCATGAACAAAGTGTTTATGAAATTTATGGACAAATTTGTTCTGGTGTTCATTGACGATATTCTGGTATACTCTAAGACACCAGAAGAGCATGCAGAACATTTCAAGATTGTACTGGGAGAATTAAGGAAGCACCAATTATACGCCAAATTCATCAAATGTGAATTTTGGTTAAGACAGGTTGGTTTTCTAGGCCACGTGTTGACCCAAGAAGGTGTTGCCGTGGACCCAGAAAAAGTCAAGGCCGTACTTGGCTGGAAACCACCAGCCAACGTAACAGATGTCCGCAGTTTTCTGGGAATGGCTGGGTACTACCGGAGATTCATTGAGGGATTGTCCACCATAGCAAAACCAATGACACAGTTACTCAAGAAGGATAAGAAATTTGTATTGACTGAAGCTTGCGAGAAAAGTTTCCAAGAACTCAAGAAGAAATTAACAACGGCACCAGTTTTGGTTATACCACACATACAAAAAGGTTTTGAAGTGTATTGTGACGCATCCCGGAAAGGCCTCGGATGCGTGCTGATGCAAGAAGGCAAGGTAGTCGCATACGCTTCCAGACAACTTCGAAATCATGAAGAAAATATTCCCACTCATGACTTGGAATTGGCAGCAGTCATTCATGCACTCAAAGAATGGAGACACTTTTTGCTTGGGAATCGTTGTGAAATATATACAGACCACAAAAGTCTCAAATATATTTTCACACAGCCAGAGCTCAATTTACGGCAATGGCGCTGGTTGGAGTTAGTAAAAGACTATGATGTTGGCATCCACTACCATCCAGGAAAAGCAAATGTAGTGGAAGATGCTCTTAGTCGAAACCCCAGCTCGGACAACGACAGTCTACAAAACTTGAGACCTGAGTTTCAACAGGAATTCGCCAAACTCAACTTAATGATGGTCACGGAAGGCACTGTGTCAAAATTGGAATTACAACCCACCCTTGTGGAGAAGATCAAGAAAGCTCAGCATGGTCACCCCAGCATCGAAGGCATAAAAAGAAAAGTGAGTAAGGGCAAGGCCTCGGAATTCGTCATAGACGATGAGGGAATATTATGGTACGGAGACAGACTTTGCGTGCCAAATATAGAGGACCTCAAACAGCAAATCCTAACCGAAGGCCACACCGCTCCATATTCAATCCACCCTGGAGGAACCAAAATGTATAAGGACATTCAGGAAAGATTTTGGTGGCACGGTATGAAGAGGGATATAGCCACCTTCATTGCATGTTGCGATTCTTGTCAACGCATAAAAGCCGAGCACCAAAAACCAGCCGGACTACTGCACCCAAACATGATACCTGAGTGGAAATGGGATGAAATTGGGATGGATTTTATTGTCGGACTACCTCGGTCACAACACGGAAATGATGCCATTTGGGTCATCACCGATAGATTAACCAAGGTGGCACATTTCATCCCAGTGAAGACAACCCACACCACTCAGAAGCCTGCCAAGATTTATCTCTCCCGTATAGTTTGTCTGCATGGAGTTCCAAAGACTATAATATCCGACAGAGGCACTCAATTCGTCTCGAAATTCTGGGATCATTTACAACAGGCTCTGGGAACTCAACTAGCTTTCAGTACAGCATACCACCCCTAGACTGATGGACAAACTGAACGCGTGAACCAAATTCTAGAGGACATGCCGGGAGCATGTGTCCTCACCTATGGAACCAGTTGGGAAGAAAGCTTGCCATATGCCGAGTTAGCATACAACAACAGTTACCAATCCAGCCTACAAATGGCACCTTTTGAAGCCTTGTACGTGCTGAGGTGTCGTACTCCATTAAATTGGTCGGAAACAGGAGACAGCCGTATCTTCGGCCCAGACATGCTCAAGGAAGCTGAAGAGAAAGTTAGACTCATCAGGGACCGACTCAAGACAGCGCAAAGCCGACAAAAGAGTTACTACGATCAGAAACATCGTGAAGTCAGCTTTGAACCCGGTGAATATGTGTACCTACGAGTATCCCCTATGAGGGGCCTGCAACGGTTCAAGGTTAGAGGAAAGCTAGCACCAAGATTTATTGGACCCTTCTGTGTGGTCGCACGGAGAGGCACAGTAGCCTATCAGCTAGACCTACCCAAAGAGCTGTCAGACGTCCACGACGTATTCCACGTCTCACAGTTGAGGAAATGCGTAAGCAACCCAGAGAAGCAAGTGTCACATGAGAACATTGACGTGCAGCCAGACCTCACCTACAGGGAACGTCCAATAAAGATTTTAGAGGAGTCTGAAAGGAGGACCCGTCAGAAAACAATTAAGTTCTTCAAGGTTCAGTGGAGCAATCACACCGAGGATGAAGCGACATGGGAAAGAGAGGACTCTCTCCGGGCAGAATACCCACACCTATTTGAGGATCAGCTGAAATCTCGGGGACGAGATTTTTCCTAAGGGGGTAGGTGTTGTGACACTCCAAAAATTTTGATTTGGGTTTTATCAAAATATTTATTTGATTTGAAGGAGGCTATTTTAAAAATTTCTTAAAACCTCTCCTTCTCAAAAAAAATTATGGCATATATTTTTGGTACTCTTCTCAACCTTGATTTTTGGTCTTGAGAGCTTTTTATTTTGTATTGACTCTACACAATTTGTTTTAAATTTCCTTCTATTAAAAAGAAACCGTAGGGATTTTGGGTTTATTCTTTTCCCATTCAAAAAAAATCCCCTTTTGCCATGTCACATATTGACATTTCCTTCCAAAACCCATCCCTGCCTTGGATCAAGTCAAGACTCCCACCTCTAGCAAGTTTCAAACCACTTTTGATTTTTATTCAATTTATTTTTCCCTCAAAACTATCTCTGTGATTTGTTTTGGACCTAGGTGATTTGCAAAGGAACCACAAGTGTCCTTTTGAGTTTTAACTCCAACCAAACTCCTCTGACTAGTCCTTAGTACCCTCAACCTAGATCCATCAAGATCCACTTGTCCTCAGTTCAAATATTTCAAATTTTGGCTACTACAAGTTTGGACCAGATTTGTCATTTTTGGTGAAATTCATACTTTCTCTTTTCCTAAAAATCTGAGGAAAATCAGGCAGCCCCTAGGTGCATTGAGAGGTCACCTCACCAAAGATCAGCTCCAGAAAGATTTCTCACATGCCAAAAACATTTCATCAAACACCTGGCATGCACTGTTTCTGTCAAATTCAGAAATTCAGACAACAGCTCAGACGACAGTGTCATTTCTTTAGAACCGCGGCGTCCATCTCGCCAGTGCACACGTTGGCGTCTTGCTCCCTGCTCCTCCTCCTTATCCAGAGCTCCGCAAGGTTGCTTGGCCGGGCGCGGGCGTCGGTGGTGACGTGGCTCGCCAGCTTCGGCGTCTTCTACGGTGGCAGAGCCACCCGTGGCGGCCAACAGAGGCCGGCCCTGGCTTTCGGCGCCGTACGGCACCGCCCCAGCCACCATGCGCCTTCGCGTGTCCACCCCCTCCTCTGTGCACGACTGCGTCACCGTCGCCATGGCCTGGCAAGCACAGGGCATGCTCTCTGCCGCCGACAGGCCCGCGAGGCGTCGTTCCGTCGAAACCATGGAGCAGGCCAAATCCAACCGAGGTTAGCGTTTGAGTGGAGCCAGTGGATCATCTCAAAGCTGCCCAATCACCTAAATGGCCCGTTCAACCTTTGCACCGCCGTAACCATCGCCGGAGTTATCCCGTTCTCGGGCACCGCCTCGGGCCGGCTATAAAAGGGGGCCCCGAGCTCGCCTTCGAGAAGCACCACTCCTTCCACCCCTCCAGAGCCACGCCCAGCCACTGGGAAGACCTCGGGGAGGCCTTCTTCCCCGACTCCGGCCGCCCTGATCCGCTTCGGGCTCCGGCACGATCCGCTCTGGTGAGGGCACCCCCGCCTCCCTAACACTGCCTGTAACCTCCTAGTGCACTCACTCGCCTAACCCAAGCCTCAATTTGGCATTTGCAGCCTTCCCCGACGAGGATCAACCTCGCCCGAACCACCGTCCGCCGGAGTTGGGGCCGCCGTTGACATGGTGCTCGCCGACGCTCAACTCCACCACCCACAGGTGCGGAAGAACACCGTGAACCCGTAGGTACCCTCCGATTCCCCTGCCTCGCCGTGGATCGTCGCCGGCGACCACCGCGGCCCTCGGGCGCCAGCGCCCTGTTTTGGTTTTCAAACCCGACGGGTGGGACCCCCCCCGTCAGCTTTCTCTCTTTTTCGAAACGTTTCCTGAAAACGCCTTCGGGCGAAATACGTCTCCCCTCCGGACTGGCGTATTTATAACTGAAACGTTTTTTGCTTTTATAAAATGAACCCTGGAAACTTTCTGTTTCATTACAGAAAAGTCCCTGGACTAAAACCCTTATAACTTTTAAACAAAAGATGATTTTGACTTGAATCTTTTCCTGTCATCTTTATCTTTCTGTCTAGTTTTTTGTCATATTTATTTGAAAAATATTTGGGATACTTTTTGTGCATGCACGGTATTTATGTAGTACCTGATTTTCTTTTAATACGTAGATACCAGAGGAGGTAAAGGAGACGCAAACTTCGCCGAGCTTGACTCCGACTTCTTCGAACCAGGCAAGCATGTTTGAACCTTTGATATGATGAGTGTTTTGCATGTTTGCTCGAGTAGTTTTTCTCATGGCATGTTTAGATAAGCATTTGTAAATGTTATGTGCATGCAAGGCAAGCTACAGGTGAGCTTCAAAGTTTGATGTGTCCTTATGATGATAATATAACACGATCATGTGGTGACATGATGGGTTTCAAGCTGGTATTGTTGAAGCATGCCAGTATTATGTCAACCGTTAACTCCGGTTCTAACGTGGGTCAAGTCTCGATCCCGTTCGTTTCCCCTTCGTGCTGCCACATGTTTTCTGCAAAGAGTGTGGTTTAGTAAGTTGCAAACCTCTTTCCTTGTACACACCGAACAAAGGGACCGCGATGAGGGTTCCATGCCCCTGGATTAAAGCCCGTCATCCGGTCAGGGGGCATGGGTGTTTCCGGTTGGGACCGAGAGGGGGGCACCCCTTAGAGCGCGCAATATAAATTTAATCCCATGCTATTCGAGGTTGTGGCCTCCCCGTCTTAATGTTTTTCTTGAATGTTGCCAAGGGTGATTCCTGGCAACGGAATGTAGAATGGGTGTGTACTGGTTAGACGCGTTTCTTCTAAAACACCATAAACGGAACTAGTCCTTGTGACTATCGAAATCCGTTGGCTGTGGTTAAAAAGTACAAACTCTCCAGAGTCAAAACCATTCGAGTATCCATGTCCACGAGCAAGGACTTGGACATCGCCTCAGTGTCAGTGTCAGCCTCATTGTCGAACCTCAGTGTCAACCCCAGTGACAGCCTCCGGAGAGTAAAAATAAAACCGAGAGTGGTAAACTCAGCTGAAGGTTATTCATGTGAATAGACTGACCAGTTTATTATTATATGTTGAGTATTTCCTTGCGATGATTTAAGTTCATGAGCTACTTAAATTCGAATGATAAACTATAAGCCCTTTATGTGATGTCGCTCAGATGTCCAACTGTGGCATTATTGTTATTTACTTTTGATATAAGCCCTTTATGTGATGTCGCTCAAACGTCCGACTGTGGCATGATTATATCTTCTTTTGATATAAGCCCTTTATGTGATGTCGCTCAGACGTCCGACTGTGGCATTATTGTTATTTACTTTTGATATAAGCCCTTTATGTGATGTCGCATAGACGTCCGACTGTGGCATGTTCTGTCATTTACTTTTGATATAAGCCCTTTATGTGATGTCGCATAGACGTCCGACTGTGGCACGTCCTGTCATTTACTTTTCAACATAAGCCCTTTATGTGGTGTCGCCCCGACGCCCGACTGCGGCATGTTAATTTACTTTTACCTTTCGAGGCGTCGCTTCAAACACCCGATCGGTCTTCTGTTATTTTACTGGGATTTCGGGGGGACTACTGCCTGACTTCCTTTGATTTATCATGCAGTGCAAATCTATTATTTGATTGTGTATACTAATCTACTCATGTGCATCATGTTTACATTCGTTATATCTTATGTCTGAACTGTCTTGCTAGTACATTCAAATACTCACCTGGCTTGTTGATTTGGCCAGATGTTGACGAAGGCGATCTTATGGGTGAAGAGTCCGATAGCGAGTCCGACGCCTAGAGGAGTCCCAGTCAGTCACGTGCGACCCTGGAGTTGTTCACTTGTATTATATGCGCTTCCGCCACCTGAATAAAATCATCAAGCCTCACTCCGACGCTTGATGAGCTGTAAGATTTCAGAGTCATGTCACCCACTTCACTGTGACATATCCACCACCACCTTTATTACGAGCCAGTAGTTATGCCACCATACTCTTGTGTCGTATCCACCTTTATATTAAATATAGGCGTGCTTGTAATAAATTGTTGAGCATCCTCAGCTCAACCATGTATAATATTTAGTACTGCTGGATTTCTGTATCAAGGTTTTGTCTGCCAGTAAGAAGAATTCTTCTGTACTGGTCAACACAAAGGTCGGCTCTTTAATAAATGTTTTATTGGAAAGGCGGTCTTGGTACTAGGTTTACTAAATCGGTCCGATCGAGTTTCTCAATTCGGTCTCACCGAGATTGGTAAATTGTGTGTAACGGCTAGATCTTGTGTGGAGGCTATATATACCCCTTCACCCACTCTTCATTCATGGAGAGAGCCATTAGAACATATCTACACTTCCAATACACATTTTCTGAGAGAGAACCACCTACTCATGTGTTGAGACCAAGATATTCCATTCCCACCATATGAATCTTGATTTCTAGCATTCCCCAAGTTGCTTTCCACTCAAATCTTCTTTCCACCAAATCTAAATCCCGTGAGAGAGAGTTGAGTGTTGGGGAGATTATCATTTGAAGCACAAGAGCAAGGAGTTCATCATCAACACACCATTTGTTACTTCTTGGAGAGTGGTGTCTCCTAGATTGGCTAGGTGTCACTTGGGAGCCTTCGACAAGATTGTGGAGTTGAACCAAGGAGTTTGTAAGGGCAAGGAGATCGCCTACTTCGTGAAGATCTACCGCTAGTGAGGCAAGTCCTTCGTGGGCGATGGCCATGATGGAATAGACAAGGTTGCTTCTTCGTGGACCCTTCGTGGGTGGAGCCCTTCGTGGACTCACGCAACCGTTACCCTCCATGGGTTGAAGTCTCCATCAACGTGGATGTACGATAGCACCACCTATCGGAACCACGACAAAAACATCCATGTCTCCAATTGCGTTTGAATTCTCCAAACCCTTCCCTTTACATTGTTGCAAGTTGCATGCTTTACTTTCCGCTGCTCATATAGTCTTTGCACGCTTGCTTGAATTGTGTTAAGATTGCTTGACTTGTGCTAAGATAGCTAAAATCTGCCAAAGACTAAAATTGGGAAAAGGATAGCTTTTAATTGGTCAAGTAGTCTAATCACCCCCCCCCCTCTAGACATACTTTCAATCCTACAACTTTGAAAAAGAGTTCGGCAAAGAAGCCAGCTAACAGAATTATGTGTGTAGGTATGCTGACGGGTTGTCCTCCGGATGAGATGGCCGGGTCGGCGGGTGATCTTCTACCAGAGCTCTCACAATTGCACGAACAAGTTCGGCAGGTGATGCAAGGCATTGCCCTGGCATTGTGGCCATCCGTCTCCCTGCCCGAAGGCCTTGGAGAGCTTGCGGAGAAGCTCAAGGGAGCATGGTGGCGCTTTCGATTATGGAAGATATCGGCCTGCCGTCAAGGTGCCAGGGAAGCCTGGGCCATGGTGAAGACGCGGTATACCAAGGCTGACCCAAACCACATGGCCAAGGTCGGACCTATGGGGCTGGATGGGAAAGAAATCCCCGTTAGCTTAGTTTATGGGCAAGTGGAATTAGCCGCAAAGTATTTCCAACAGGATTGTAGGCTAGACGGCCTGTTGGATGGTATAGAAGAGGAATTTAGTCAGTCAAATTGACTATGTAATTAAAGTGACATGTATAATGCCTACTAGCCGGATTGTAGATCATTTGTCATGGCGGACCTTTTTGCTTCAACCTCGGGACCCGATAGTCCGGAGTGTATCCGAATACCCTCTCGGTTATGTAAGAACCGGGGCATGCGTGGAAACCATGCGTAGGGGTCATTAGTGCTTGAACAGACAAGTGCCCAACTAGTTATGTTATATTACATGGTTAGTAAGAAACATCTTCCAGGGAGAATAGTTCCATTAGGGGTTCCTTTCCCTGGGTACGCATGCCCTAAAGTGCATGTCCGGACTGCGAAAAGAGTCGCAGGAAAAAACATCTGGGGGCACATATGGAAAATAAATAAGTAAAAAATCATCTTTTGTTCACCGACCGAATATTCCCTTAAGAACGCTAGCTTTCGGCCTCACCCAGTCTGAGGTACACATCCGGCTGACCCGGCAGTAACAATCGCAGAGGTGCTCCCCTTATGCCCTAGCCGAATTAACGGGAACGTAGGGCATAAATACAAGAGCCAGGCAACCCAGCTTGGCCAAAACTTAAGTCATATCGATGCATATAATGGCGAAGAAAAGGTACATGCGGAAGGATGACACATGTGCTGGGCATGAACCCGGATAAATAAGTAAGCTTATGTGTAAGAATCCCCCAGGTATAATGATCGCGGCTAGCGCGTCAATGGTGTGCAGGAAAGGCACCAGTTAGTCCCTGAAGGCATCGGGAAAAATAAAAAGAAGAAGGAGAGAAATAAAGGATAGATAATGTATATGCAAAAAGTGGACAGAGGAAGGAGACAAACATAGAGTCCCGTGCTAGGCGTAGAATCTTCAGAGCCTGGCTGCGTTCCATGGGTTCGGCTCAAGCCGATTATCCGATGCATCCCGTAGACGGTACGCTCCACCGGTCAGAACTTGGTCAATGATGAAGGGACCCTCCCATTTGGGCTCGAGCTTGGTCTTTTTCTTCTCCGGCAGGCATAGAACTAGTTCGCCAACATTATAAGTTTTGGCCCGTACTTCTCTGCTTTGGTATCTTCGAGCCTGTTGCTGATAGAATGCGGAACGGGCTTTTGCCACGTCGCGCTCCTCCTCTAGGGTGTCCAGATTGTCATGCTGATCAAGCTCGGCTTCTCTTTATTCGTACATGCGCACTCAAGGTGAGTCATGAATTAAGTCGCAGGGCAGAACCGCCTCTGCGCCGTACACCATAAAAAAGGGGGTGTATCCGGTAGTACGATTCGGCGTGGTCCACAGCCCCCAAAGTACGGAGTCGAGCTCCTCTACCCAGTGAGTGTTAGATTCCTTTAGGGACCGCACTAATCTAGGTTTGATGCCGCTCATGATAAGACCATTTGCTTGCTCAACTTGACCGTTAGTTTGTGGGTGATAGACGGAAGCATAATCGAGCTTAATGCCCATGTTTTTGCACCAGAGTTTTACCTCGTCGGCAGTGAAGTTCGTGTCGTTATCAGTGATGATGCTGTGGGGGACGCCATAACGGTGTACAACCCCAGATATGAAATCTATCACCGGTCCGGATTCGGCCGTTTTAACAGGTTTGGCTTGTATCCATTTGGTGAATTTATCCACCATGACTAGCAAGTATTTTTTCTTGTGGGTTCCTCCTTTAAGGGGTCCAACCATGTCAAGCCCCCAGACCGCAAAGGGCCAGGTAATGGGGATTGTGTGGAGGGCGGTGGGTGGCATATGGCTTTGGTTTGCAAAGAGCTGACAACCGATGCAGCGTTGGACCAAGTCTTGTGCATCTGCCCGGGCCGTTAGCCAGTAAAAACCTGTACGGAAGGCCTTGCTCACAAGTGCCCGGGCTGCGGCATGGTGGCCGCCGAGTCCGGCATGAATTTCTGCCAGAAGCTTCCGCCCTTCCTCTTCGGAGATGCACCTTTGAAGGACTCCGGTGGTGCTTTTCTCATAAAGCTCTCCCTCATGGACCCTATAGGCTTTAGATCGCCGCACTATGCAGCATGCCTCATTTTGGTCCTCGGGGAGTTTCTGCCTAGTTAAGTAGGCCAGGAATGGTTCTATCCACGGGGCGATGATGGCCATTATTACGTGGGCTGAAGGTGTTATTTCGGTGGCAGGGCCTCCGATTATGTGAAAGTGTTCGGTATCGGGCGTTGTGGCCGGGTCCGGACTATTGTTACCGGTGCCTCCTTCCCATACCACGGATGGCTTAAACAGCCTCTCCAAAAATATATTGGGGGGGGGGCGCATCGCGTTTTGCGCCGATGCGTGCGAGGACGTCTGCCGCTTGATTGTTTTCCCGGGCCACATGGTGAAATTTGAGCCCCTCAAACCGAGCTGACATCTTAAGGACGGCATTGCGATAGGCCGCCATTTTCGGATCCTTGGCATCAAAGTCTCCATTTATTTGGGATATTGCAAGGTTCGAATCCCCCGCACCTCCAGGCGTTGGATGCCCATGGATACTGCCATCCGGAGACCATGTAAAAGGGCCTCGTATTGGGCTGCGTTGTTGGAGTCTGTATACATTATGTGGAGTACGTATTGAACTATATCTCTGGTTGGGGACGTCAGAACGACACCGGCCCCCAGACCAGCCAGCATTTTGGAGCCGTCCAAGTGCATGATCCAATTGGAGTATGCGCCGTACTCTTTAGGGAGTTCAGCTTCCGTCCATTCGGCGACGAAGTCGGCCAATACTTGCGACTTAATGGCTCATCGCGGTTTGTATGTTATGTCGAACGGGAGGAGCTCAATGTCCCATTTGGCAATCCGACCCGTGGCGTCGCGGTTGTTTATAATATTATTAAGTGGCACTTCCGAGGCTACTGTTATTGAACACTCTTGAAAGTAGTGTCGCAGCTTCCGGGATGCCATGAATACCGCGTATGCTATCTTTTGATAATGCGGGTACCGTGACTTGCATGGAGTAAGGACAGTGGATACATAATAGACCGGCTTTTGAAGGGGGAATTTATGTCCGTCCGTTTCTCGTCCGACAACGAGCACTGCGCTTACAACTTGATGAGTTGCCGCAATGTACAACAGCATTGGTTCGCCAATGTTTGGCGCGGCCAGGATTGGGTTGGTTGCCAGTACGGCTTTTATTTCTTCCAATCCGGCTATGGCGGCATCCATCCACTCGAAGTGTTCGGTGCTCCGTACGAGGCGATAAAGGGGTAATGCCTTTTCTCCAAGGCAGGAGATAAAGCGGCTTAGAGCCGCCACACATTCGGTTAATTTCTGGATTTGTTTGAGGTCCGTTGGGATATCCAACTGTGACAGAGCTTGGATCTTGGCCGGATTTGCTTCAATTCCTCTACTGGATACAATGAAGCCCAGGAGCTTTCCGACTGGCACACCGAAAACGCATTTTTCCGGGTTAAGCTTGATGTCGTATGTTCGGAGGTTGTTGAATGTGAGCCTCAAGTCGTCTATTAGAGAGTCGACGTGTTTGGTTTTGACGACCACATCTTCTACGTATGCCTCCACTGTTTTGCCGATCTGGTTCTCCAGACATGTCTGAATCATGCGCTGATATGTTGCGCCGATGTTTTTGAGCCCAAAAGGCATTGATTTGAGGCAGAAGGGGTCGTATGGTGCGATGAATGCCATTGCGGCTTGGTCGGGCTCCGCCATCTTAATTTGGTGGTAGCCAGAGTATGCGTCGAGGAAACACAATGAGTCGTGTCCTGCGGTAGCATCGACAATTTGATCGATGCGGGGGAGGGGGAAGGAATCCTTTTGGCAAGCCTTGTTGAGGTCCTTGAAATCGATGCACAGGCACCAGGATTTGTCCTTCTTTGGTACCATCACCAGGTTTGCTAGCCAGTCCGGATGTTTTATTTCTCTAATGAATTCGGCCTCCAATAACTTGGCTAGTTCCTCTCCCATAGCTTGTCTCATAGGTTCAGATAAACGCCGAAGAGCCTGCTTGACAGGCTTGAATCCCTTTAGAATATTGAGGCTGTGCTCGGCCAGCCTGCGTGGGATTCCTGGCATATCTGAAGGATGCCAGGCAAAAAAGTCTCAGTTCTCGCGCAGGAACTCTCGTAGTGCGGCGTCCACGGTGGGGTTTAACTGTGCCCCGATGGAGGCTGTTTTTGTAGGGTCCGTTGGATGGACTAGGAATTTGACTATTTCATCCGCTGGTTTAAAGGAGGTGGACTTGGATCTCTTATCAAGTATCACGTCATCCCTATCCACCGTGGAGTGCAGCGCAGTCAGTTCCTCAGCCGCAAGGGCTTCGGATAATGCCTCGAGGGCCAGTGCGGCTGTCTTGTTTTCGGCGCGGTGAAGCGTGAAGCGTGATATCTCACGGCGACTTATGGCGTTGAGGATTCCCTTGTTCGTGCAATTATTGCAGAAAAATAAGATTGTGTCTTCCTCGCGACAGTCCTTAATCATGTTCATCACAAGAAGGAATCTGGCCCAATAATGATGTACTGTTTCCTGGGGCTCTTGCCTGATGTGGGAAAGATAGCTTATGTTTGGGTGGGTGGGTGGAATTGAGTCCGAACCCTTACCCGATCTGAGATCCAGGGGCCGAGGAGTTTCCAATCTTGGAAGTTCGGGTTCCGGGATGTTGCCCGATAACCCTGGCTCACTGCCCGACTCTAGGTTCATGGCTTGGGTGTTGTCCTCCCGTAAACGGGTATCCGGCTCGGAGGGCTCAGGAATCCGGACATAGTTAGTCCTCAAGATAGGGGGAAGGTCGCCGCATTGTTCCTCCACCACCGCAACGTGATGGGTGACCGGTGGAGAGTTAATCTCCCTTTGATCGGGTTTAAGCCCAATCCGATCATAGTTCGTAGCGACTCCCAAGGCGGCGATGTGATCCAAGAGCTCGTTTAGGGAAGAGAGCTCCATTGGATCCATCTGCTCAGCGAGTTCTAAGTTGACGTGGAGGCTGTTTTCGATGACCCGAGAAGTCATCGTTGGCGCGGCAGCCGAACAGGCGGTCATGATGAAACCACCTAGCCGGAGAGTTTGGCCGACAGCCAAAGCTCCCCCAGCAGTAGTGTCGTCTTTAAAGACGAGACGAGACATCCTTCCTTATGGCGACGGCACAGTGGAACTCTCAATGAAAGCACCAATGTCGGTGTCAAAACCGGCGGATCTCGGGTAGGGGGTCCCGAACTATGCGTCTAGGCGGATGGTAACAGGAGACAAGGGGCACGATGTTTTTACCCAGGTTCGGTCCCTCTCGATGGAGGTAAAACCCTACTCCTGCTTGATTGATATTGATGATATGGGTATTACAAGAGTTGATCTACCACGAGATCAGAGAAGCTAAACCCTAGAAGCTAGCCTATGGTATGATTGTTGTTGTTCCTATGGACTAAACCCTCCGGTTTATATAGACACCGGAGGGGGCTAGGGTTACACAGAGTCGGTTACAAGGAAGGAGATCTTCATATCCGTATTGTCAAGCTTGCCTTCCACGCCAAGGAGAGTCCCATACGGACACGGGACGAAGTCTTCAATCTTGTATCTTCATAGTCCAACAGCCTGGCCAAAGGTTATAGTCCGGCTGTCCGGATACCCCCTAATCCAGGACTCCCTCACTGTCCCCGCAGCAGATCCCTCCCCACTTCCTCGAAGCTTCTCGTCCTCTCCCTCCCTCCCTCCCTCTCGCACCGCCCATGAAGGCACCTCGTCGTATCCGCGCTCCATCTAACCCTGTCATCCAAACACCTCTTTCGCTAGAGTTACTTCACGGTTAGTTCAGGATTAGAATCTAACTCTAACCTTTAACTGAGTTAGAGTATCCAAACAGGGCCTTTGAGAGAGACGAGGAGGGAGAAGTGATACGGGCTGCTGGATTACTAGAGATAGGTGTCGCACGCAAGCCAAGAATATGGTGATAGCGTGGGTTAGCCATGTACTAGTATGATGTAAGTACACTGGGCTGCTGTGTTTCGTACTCTTCCAGTCCACTGTGGAGATGATTGGTTGATTTTATATCACTGAATAATATAAAATATTATGAGTGCATACGCTCCACCCCGGGGTTCCTTGCTCCTTCTCGGTCGTCGGGAATCTATGTTCTTCCACTCTATTTTTTTACGTGAGCTTTGTTCATCCTTTTGCCAACACGCGACACATCTAGCATCAAGGTGCACGTGTCATGCAAGGATCGTTCCATCTATATGAAGAACACGTGGGACTGGAACTACGAGACAGACATGTACCCAGGAGTGGACGTGCGAACCTGTGTAACATAGCGCAGTAAGTGAAGTAGAAAGGCACAAATAGTATGAACATGCGTGGCATATAAGCATTTATCTCTTACTACCACTAAATGTTGTACGTGCAATGCACGGTGATGTTATGGAGTACGTGACTAAGTACTCTACTACTACTATATTAATTGGAGGCACATATTAGGTTTTATATTTGTTTACGTGTATGCCCCGAGACCTTCCAACTAGACATGTCTTTCTCTCCGGGTCGCACTTTGTATCGTTCATACCACTAGTACAGCAGTACTACTACGTGTGGTCTCCGGCCTAGAAGTGGAGACGCTCTACCACGCTGTTCATGTCCCACTCCTTTCGCTGACGTGTGCGACATCCAGCACGTGCCGTGTGTTTGGCACTCCTTCGTCGTAAGAGTTGAAACGCTAGCATTCATTAGAAATAAAAAATAAATATAAATCACCAATGATAATATACCATGCAGTTTCCTTGCTCCTCGATATCAGAAAGAATACTTCCGCTCGTCGACATGTGGGACGTCTACCATCCTGGTCCACTTCCCATGCCCGCAGAACTCCAAGGGAGAGTCACCCCGGTCGTCGTGCCGCAGTAATTACTAATTAGCCGTCAAATCACAGGCCCAACCTTACCCACTATGAAGTTGCTCGGACGAAGGAACCATCATGACTTTGAATTCCGCTTCTTGAAGAAAACTACTGTACCAGCAGTACTGCTAGCTACAGTAGTTACTCCAGCAAAGGCCTCCTTTGGTTAATAGGATAGGAATTTTATAGGAATATGAAAATCATAGGAAGTGAGATGACATGCATCTCAATTCCTATAGAGAAAGATATGCCATTTGATGCATAGGATAGGAATTTTTCCATTGAGTCTAGGCTAATGTACTGATAATTTGCTCTAAAAACTACAGTAGTAACTAGTAGTACTATTACATGTTCGTATTTAATTAAACAAACGTACGGGCGACACAGACACACACACTAACTACTAGTACTACTACTTCTCACATGCTGGCCAGACGCCGTCGTTGTCCTTCCCAGCTTTGTCGGCGACACCCCACTGTGCTTGGATCTTCACCTACCTCTCCGCAGCAGCGCATGCATCCTCTTCTTTCTTGCAGCGGCGGGCCTCTCTTTTCTTGAGTGCTTTCTGACTTTTCCGCTCCCTCTGTGCGGCTTTGGCCGCCTCTTGCTCTATCGCCCATTCGGCCTTGGCAGCTTCAAATTCCGCCCACATAGGTGTGAGATCGCGAGCGGCGATGAACTCGGCACGGCGGGATGCCACCGCTTGCCTACCATTCTGTGTGCGGTCGTGGGCGGCGAGGAACTCGGCGCAGCGGGATGCCATCGCTTCCTTACCGGTTAGTGTGCGGCGTGATGGCATGAACGACGCTTGGTGACAGCTCTGGGGTGGAGTGGCCGGACAACCGTGAAGTGCATTAGTTTGTCAAGAGCTCAAGGACAGAAGACGAAGGAAGTTTGGATTCCCCTTCAATCCCGGTCATTTATTACCGAGTAAAATGCATTGGCGGTCATTGAACTTGTCTTGATAGCTCACTTTGATCATTGTATACGATATATGGTGATTATACGGTCACTGGCTCAGCGTATAGCTCCGTATTTGTCTAGTTGACCAGTCAAACAGTCCGCATGCGCCTCATCAGCTCGTGTTCTTTATCTATCTATCTATGCGGGCCTACCTGTCAGTGGAGAAAGAAATAAAAACCAAAATTATGCGTATGTGACATTACTGTTTAGACGTTTGCTGGAGGCCTCCGCGAACACCGAGCATGTATTCACCTGGCTCAACACCAACGGTCATACTCGTGACTCGGCGCCTTGCTCATGTATACCGTCCATCACAACGACAATCTATAAAACAGCCTAGCTAGAGAGGGTACTATGGTGCAGAGTATGTACTATCGTGAGCAACCGATCATAGTGCCACTGCACACGAGTGTGTGTCTGATTGATTCGTCCATTATTCGTAAGTTATGTATGGTTGTGTGGTGTCTAATGGTGGTCATCGAATGCTAGCTGGCGACAAGAGCGGTTGCATGGACGCCTGGTTGTCAATACGTGCCGCATACGCTTCAAAGGCTCGTCATCCATGAGTTCACATTTTACCACCACGCCAGTGTCTGACCGCCCTGGCCTACCGAAACCCCTTCCATCGCTAGCGCGCGCTTCCCGCCTGAAACGATCACCGTCTCTCCAGAACGTCAATGCCGCATTCACCGGCCTTAACTGCAGGTGCAGTTGGTGTGTCATTGACTTGCGGGCCTGATGCCCGTTGGGCCCACATGTCAGTGAGACAATGCACCTATGGTTAAGTCACTAAAGCAGCATCCGCATTCACGCCCGACGCGACCTCTCACTGGCGTCGGCATTGTAGCAGCGCGATGGTCGAGAGAGCGCCACCCGCGCAGCATCCTGGTGCAAGCGACTGCTCCGCGTTAATGACACCACGGCTACCGACGAACCTACTTCGGTGCCAGCCGTCCATCTGTCTGTCGCGGCTCATTGCCATTCGCCCGCTATATTAACTTGAGCCCCAACTCCCAGCCATAGCCAAATACCCACACTCATTCTCCTCCGGTCCCTTCCTTTTGTTGGCACCACTGGGCACACCACTAGCCGGACCACACAGGACCTGCACTCCAGCAAAAGGTATGCCGATTTCAGTTGCCATAGCACCAGCCGTACCATAGAAAAATCCCACTCCAGCAAAAAGTACAGCAAGTCCACCGGCCGAAGACCTATCCCAACTGCAGAGACGGTCAATTCCTGCAGATTGGAACCCCATTCCAGTTATTCCCAGTTTAAAAGAAAATGATTTCAATGTTGTTAGGGACTACGTGCATATATTCCCATCATGGGAAGATTATCGTGAAGACAAACACCATTTTCACATCTTCCTGTCCCACTTACGTGTAAGTGCTATTATTCATGGTGATTATTTTCCTGTTTTCTGCTGATTGAACACATCAATGATTTACATTACATTGTTGTAAGTAGGCGAGGGTCAATCTGGATAGTCATGACGAGCAAAGCTTGCTTGCGCTTTTCAAGGAAGCATTGCAGCAGTATCGGTGTTACCCGAGGAAATCACACTTTGATGGCAAGTCTATAAACGAATTTCTGGTGAAGTCTCCTGTGCTAAATTTAGAAGACATTGAATGGAAAAACCTTGTTATGCACTAGTCTCATTCCGAGGATGAGGTACTGTCTATGATATTGCATGAAAATTTGAACTTCTACTTTTCCACATGTGCCTTACGGATCTTTTTTTGCAGGAAATCTGCTCGAAAAAGAATTCCGGTTTGAAAAGAACGACAGGATATCGCAAATATGCTACCCGCTGCTTTGCTCTTGTTAGTACCTGTTGTCCTGTATCGTTGTACTTGCATACATACCTGGTTCATTACGTGACAGCAGTATGCATGATAGCTTGCTTAACAATTGTTCGCTCCAAATTATCTGATCTATATGAATGGTTACATTAGTGTAGAATCTATACCTATACTAATTTGCGACTCCCTAGAAATTACCACGTTAATTAGATTTTACGAGCCGTTAATCTGATGGGACCGAACTATAACGGTGTAGATCGACTCACAGAACAAAAAAAAACAGGCATCTCCCTCCCGTGACCTTATTCTCTCAATCTCTGTTTTTTTAGTCTAACAAACTCTCATGTAAAAATCTCACAGAAGAAAAAAAATAGGCATCTCTCTCCCGTGACCTTATTCTCTCAATCTCTCACGTATCTCTAAGAAGCTCTCATGTTTTTTTAGTCTAACAAAATCTCATGTAAAAATCTCTCACGTATCTCTCTCCCATGGCCCAACAACTATCTCAATCTATCTCTCCCTGTTTGAAGGAATAACAACAACCTCAAACAAATCTGGTGGTTAGACATCTCTACCATGGTCTCTCTCTCTCTCTCTCTCTCTCTCTCTCTCTCTCTCTCTCTCTCTCTCTCTCTCTCTCTCTCTCTCTCTCTCCTCCGTGAAAAACAAATCCACCTCCCGTGAAAAACCAATCCCTCGACTCTCCCTCAAACTAAACCAAGCAATCTAGGGCATTGATCCCAGGTTCTTTCTTGATTTGTTTTCTTGACAGTTTATACATGAATCCACCATATCTTTCCCTTTGAATTGATATTCAATTTTTTACATGCTCTTCACGGATTGAACATCGAATCTCTCCTGTGGCTCTTCTCCTTGGTTTGGTTTCTGGCATTGATTTGTTTCCAGGTATGAGGCAGCTCAACCCATACTTCTCCTCCACCATAGTATGAGCTTTTGAGGGTCTACCTCAGCAACGCCCCAGCCAAAAAAGCCACGGCCACGTACATGACGATCGGGGACAAGCTCACAATTTCTCCAGTGTTTCACGATGATCTTGCTATTGGGCATTAAGGACCTCAGTGCGCTGCAGGAAAAGGCCACGAAGATGGATAATGCAATGGTAGGTGATATGCTACAATTACTTCTACTATGAGTTTTGAACTGCAGATCTATTGTTTTCTGTTATCTCATGTCATAGCTATGGGTTTGAATTGCAGATGTATCATACAGTTGATCAAGGAAGGTCTAGGAACGTGCTGCCAACTGAAGATCAACATGGCGTGCAACCACAACAAGACGCCCACCATCCATATGTTCCTTTCAAAAAGCAACAGCTTGACTATGTTGTCTACGACATAACAAGGATGAGATCGACTCCCATCTGTATGTGTTACTCCTCTCAGCACAATACATTGAATATTTGCACCGTACCATTTTTCTGCCAGTTTCAGTAATCCCATCTTAGTTTAGTCGTATAACTGTTGGACCTGCTCGTAATGTGAATCAGGTAATGGAAAACGTAGTTATGCATGAGCTATTTCTCTTCATATGTTTCTGCTGATTTACAGTTGACAAAGGATAAAATTATGTATAAAAGCTTCAAATCAGTGGTCAAGGTCCTAAATCTAATTTATGCCATGGTGCATTGCATGGTATAGGCTGCAATGAATAGCTACTGTTCTGCAGGTATATTTTCTACATGCCTGTAGATTCTTATTGCTGCTAATGAATTATATAGATTTTTTCTAAACATTAAATACAGTAGTTGTTGTGTTGTGGTCAGATTAAACTGTTTTTCAATTGGCAACTGTTTTGTTATTGCTCCAAACAAAATAGACAGTAATCTCTCTCATGTTTACTTATAAAATTAGTTGCACCTCCAGAATTGTTAATGTTTCTTCTTGCACCTCCAGATGACAGAGAAACAAATGGTGATATTTTTTTCTCATCAGGTGTGCTTGAATGAATTCAGATGGTGGCTATTTGGAAGGAACGGTCAAGAGTAAACAACAGCTAGATCATTTTTCTCCTACTTGGATTTGATTTCTTCTCAGGTTCTACTCCAAAATAGTTTTTCCTTTGGAGCATTTTCAGTGTTTCTTTCCCAGGTTCATTCTTCTCTTCATAGTCTATCGCTTCTCTATCAGAATATTATACTTACTTTACTCTTGGGTTTCTAACCTGCATGATTTCTTTGCTGCTAGGATTATTCTGACATGTCTAGACCTTGATTTACATGAACAAGAGCCCGTTTTTTGGCAGGAGTCCTAGCTGCAGGTACCTATTTTTGAATAAAGGAGATTTCTCTGTTTAGTTGTAAGATCTTAATGAGTTTCCTTTAACCTGCTATAAAGCTGCACGTATTATGTTAAATGCATGATGGTATTTTGTGGGATACTCAGTCGAACATTTCTGAGTATTGTCGCCAATCAATGCACCCTAGCCATTTGCTTGCATATCTTTGCTGAAAGTTTAGAATATATTTAGAATCATTTATTTACAAGAAATTTGATCAATTATTCTTAAAATAAAGACAATAACATAGGTATCAGATATCAGGAACATAAGCTTTACCCAGGTCCAATGCACTCTGTGTTAGTCCGATCACTTATGATATGTTAAATGTATGTTCTCAAGTACAGTTTTATGGTTAATTAATTGGTATTTCATATTTCTCCTTGGAGCACCATTGTTTTCTGTGTTTTGTGCAAATTCTAGCGGCGTTTTATTTTTGGGTTATGTACTGATTATATGTCCACATCTGATGTCTTTTAACTCAATCATTAACTTAAGCAGAAAGATAATGTTTCATCACGATACCATTCCCTTGATTTCAATTTCATGGGAGAGATTTGTGTACTTCCAAATTAAGACCATTATAATATCAGTTCCCTTCATTTCAGTTTTATTGATGCTTTCTGCTCTTAGTGTTTCATATATATTGGAAGTACGACGTGTTGCATGCAGGTAGCATGACACAACTAGCAAAGTTCAGAAATAGACACAAAACAGGGAGATACCTTCATTGACAATAAGCTAATGATGTGTTCGTTGGTACGCCCATTAAATAATGTATTACAAAGTTTGACGGAAATCAACGGTGTACATTAGAGCATATTTACATTACATCATATTATTTCAACTGAAAGTCGAATGCAATCTATCATACTTAACAAAATTGCTAAAATAAATAGTATATAGATGTGTGGTTTTCTTTCGTATGCTTAACCCAGATTGGTTGTAAGCATGAAGAAACAATATTTATATGGTGTGTATGGAAGCACGCCTTATAACTTATGTTCTCTAGCCCTTAAATCATTCTACTTCTTCCGATATGCAAATTTCATATCATCCAATTGTATGATTGTCTTATTCAAAATATAATTGATAATGGATACTCTCTTTTGGCCAACCTTCTATAGAGAAGGCAACCCATCTAATATATTGTATTTTATGTGTGCAGCCGAGCAATGGGACCATTTGTGGTACGTATATGGCTATTGTTGTTGGTCTCTGTCTGTAATTGCAAATCCACCATAAAATATAATCTTATCATTATGCTTCCACGTAGTCAGATGGTTAAGGATTGTTTTATTCTCTTTGTCAATGAGCATCAGAAATAGATGACCTTTTGGAGTTAGCAAACTGGCCAAATAACCTTTTCTTACTACTCATGCTTCAAAATAATGTAAGAGGTTAGCATTTCAAACTAATTTCATCTGGTTCTATATAATTAAATATAAATGTAAATTTAAATATCCTATATACAATACATAAAAATTCTGATGACATAAAATTCTAAGAAGGTTAAATATGGTTGGATTTCAACTTTCCATATGATACTAGCCCGTGCAAGTGCACGGGTTGGCGACTAGTATATCCAATGCCAATGAAATTTTTTAGCTCTGCATTGTTCTTGTAAGTACCTGTTGTCCTTTATCAGTGTACTTATATTGACAAGTAGTTGTTCATGTACCATCACTCTGCAGCTTATTTTCCTTTGCCCTCCATTTTCTACACATAAGATCTATATTTACTCTTACCATAAGGTTGGATAACACCGATGGTACTGAAGAAGTTTAGCTCCGCATTGCTCTTGGCTGTACCTTTTGCCTGTATCACTGTACTTACATTTATAGCTACTTGGTTATGTAGCACCACTCTTCATCTTATCTTAAATATTATCCATATTTTCTTATATTGTCACATCTATATTTACTCTTAACAAAATGTAGAATAAAGGAAATGCTTATGAAGATTCTGTGGTAAACTTCTTGAATTGCCCCCCCCATCAGCGTGGACAAGGGCTTTATAGAGCCTGCCTTCACCAATAATGTAAGTTTGTCCTTCTCAAGCCTGCAAATTTTGTTGTGTATATTTGGTTAGGCATGACTGCAACAGCTGTTTATTTTTTGTGTTTGCATCAAACTGCATGTTTAAAGTTTATTATGTACTCCAGTTCATAAACAAAAGTTTGTCCTTCTCAATTTAAGTTTTCAATTGTACAACCAAGTTCCTTCTTCATACCATGTAAATTAAACTATACAGAGCAACTGATCTTATTTTGCCAATCTGAAATGGGATAAATTGACAGCACACTAACCATTGATACTTATGAGTTCTTGATCTATAATCCAGTGGTGTCGTGAAGCTGCCAACTCCTTCACAATGTCATTTCCTGCCATGTCTTGACCTGAACAATACCATATTGTGTTAATGCTATTTTAAACTGTGTCACTTTATTCGTCAGTAAGAAATGTGATGAATTGTCAGCACTGATACTTATATGTGCAAAACATGTCATCTGTCTGCTTGTTTATCTTTCAGAGTGAGGAGGATATAAGTGTCAAACAAGTGCAGCCTCACCAGCTTGCTCAGCTGCTTGCGCTGCAGCTCCCGAGCAGGGCTAACCTTTCTTGAACTCTATTGAAGTGTTGTCGGTTTTGTATATTATTTTGTCGACGTGTTTAGTTGCACTGGTGGCGATCTTTGATGCCCAGTGTATGTAATCTGCTGTCTGCTTGTGCTTTATTATCATAGTGGCGAACTTTGATGCCCAGTGGATGTAATATGCCATAATTTCTTTATTGTATAGTCAAGGTTTTTTTCTTATTCACGATGCTGCAGTTATTTTACTGTATATATATCATGTCTTCGCAGTAAACTAGTCAAACCGTAAAATTACGGTACATAATCGGGACGTCATGCAAATCACCATGTATGATCCGCATCATGGGCCCCGTCATCTTGGTCTGTTAACAAACCTAAATGCAAACTGGCCCACTAGTAGATTCGGGCCTTTAATAGGCCGAGTAAACCGTCGGCCCTATTTTCCCAAGAAAACTCAATGGGCCTTTAGGAGGCTGAAAAGTAGGTTGGGCCTGAAACGTGCCGAACAGCTCACGGGCCGGCAGCAGGCCGAAATAGACCCAAGCCCATGAATGTGCCAATCAAATCATGGGCTTATAACGGGCCAATATTGCCTCGGTCCTTGTTTGGCCCAATCAGATTATCGGCTACGAGCAGGCCGGATGCAAACCGGGCCATAGTTAGGCCCAACTTTATGACGGGCTTTTAATAGGCCGAAATTAATATAGGGCCGAAATGTTAACCGGGCCCTTAACAGGTCGAAACTAATATCAGGCCGAATTACTAAATGGGCCTTTAGCAAATGGGCCCAAAATCGTAGCGTCCAGTTGACGGGCCGAATCTGATAAGGGCCATAATTTAGCCCAAAGCCTCTTAAAGGGCCGGACCTAATCTGGGCCGTAATTTGGCCTAGAACGTGGTAGGCTTTTAACGGGCCAGATCTCATATGGGCCATTATTAGTCCCGGAACGTGGCAGGCCATTAATGGACCGGATCAAATATGGGCCGGCATTTGGCCCAAAACATGGCAGCCAGTTAATGGGCCGGCCTAGTAGGGTCCTCAAAATCTTGTGGGCCTACAGCTGGGTCAGCCCATTAATGTCGGCGAAATCACGTGGGCCTTTAGCTAGGCCGGCCCATTATGGTCCACAAAAATCTTGTGGGCCTTCACCTGGGTCGGCCCATTATGGCCCGCAAAAATCTTGTGGGCCTTTACCTGGGCCGGCCCATTATGGCCTGCAAAATCTTTGGGCCTTTAGCCGGGCCGTCCCATTATGGTCCGCAAAATCTTGTGGGCCTTTAGTTGGGCAGGCCCATTTAAACTTTATGGGCCACTTTTGGGTCGGTCCACGTATTAACATATCATAGGCACATCTCGCCCATTGGATGAGTGACACCTGTGCCAACACGGAGCTGACACGTGTTTCCTCTAGCCAATGATGATTTTACACGTGGAAAATCCCCATTGGTCGGGGCATGTCCTAGCAGAGCAAAGATCAAGTTGAAAGTTGACTCGGAAATCAACCACTTACTTGGACGTTGGCTTGAAGGGCAGAGCTGGCATCATAGGCGGCCTTGCTGGTCTCATACACCACCTTCATTCACTCCATCATTAAGCCTGCTTGGGACACGGCCTCCTTGGCAGTGCTTACTTTGTCCTCCGGGACATGACGAGTGGCAAAGAGAGGTGTCGGTGGAACTGACGAGGTAGCTGGAAGAACTAAAGCTTGAGGTTGCGCAGTCAGAGCAGAGGGCTGAACAGTCGACGCCGAAGGCTGGACAGTCGACATAGGATCAGCAAAGGAAACAGAAGCCCTAACTAGATCACCAAGTTGCGGGACAACTGGATCCGATGCTGATGTTGAGTGGGACGCTTTGCTGGCAGGCACCTTCTTGCCTAGTGTCCTGCCTCTTCTCCCAGTGTTCCTTTGGAGCACTTCTTCGTGGTCATCATCATTTGGTAGTTCAATGACAATTGGTGGCGCTACAAAACATTCGACCGAAAAAGCAGTCAGTCGACCAACAGAACAGTTGACAAATTAAGAACATGGTTGTGGAGCTATACCTGCCCGAGAGGTGGCCGCATCTGCAGTTTCCTCGTTGTCTTGCTGCTTGTCAATGTCCATGGAGGTCCCAAAAGTAGCGGCACTGAAAGCTCCAAAACTCACTCGGTCAAACAAGCGAATGAGTCGACAATAGACATAGAAGTTCTCGAGCAAAGCAAAAACAAAGAGGAGAAACACTTACGCAGAAGCAACGGGAATGTCCACCTTGATCTTGGGCAAGGCCTTGCGGGGCTTTCATGGCGCCACCTTGGGCTGCTTCGCAGCCTTCTCTAACGGCTTAGGAGTAGACGTCCGATTGTGCTTCGGAACCTGCGTATTGGGCGGGGCTACTTTGCCACACCCGCCCACTGGGTCATGCAACTGCTTGGAACGCTTCTCAGAACAAGGTGGTGAATGCTACTTGAGTCCTTGCTATCTTCATCACTCTCGTTGTTCCAATCGGCACTCCCGCCTTCGCTATCCATTCCCTCCTGGACCTGCTCCCCGTTCGGCATCGACTACATCTCAGTGTAAATCTGCAAGAAACAAATTAAACAAGCATCAGTCGGATTCAAGGGCAATTGCATATCAGAATAAGAAGACATTCGGTAACGAAGACCAGACCTTGTCCGGCTCATTGTGGCTCGAATGGCAAAACTCTCTGGGACTCTCTGGGGTTATCTTTGTTCCCAGTGATGCTCCGCAGCCACTGTGCCACCGTCTCCTCGGTGACCTCCTCCGGGTGGACCCGAGCGGTGTCATTAGTGCCTGAGTACATCCACATCGGATGATCGCGGTCTTGAAGAGGCTAGATGCGTCGGCTAAGGAACACTTCCAACAAATCCATGATAGTCACACCCTAACAAACTAATTGAATGACTCAGTCGACTAATAGAGACACCTCGCCTTTCTCCTCTGGGGTCACAGTTAATGAAGAAGGTTGGCGGACTCGCTCCATGGTGAAAGGGGGAAGACCGGTCGACTGACCAGGAGTCGGAACATCTCGGCAGTAGAACCAGGTCGACTGCCACCCCCTAACCGACTCAGGAAGGGTCATAGGAGGAAAAGTGCTTCTAGCCCTCATGTGAATCCTTAAACCCCCGTACATTTGGATCACGTGCGTCTTTTCGTCAGTCGGATTTGCCTTCTTCACATTTTGGGAACAACAGGTAAAGATGTGTTTAAATAAACCCCAGTGTGGGTGTGCTACCTCTTGAGCTTGCATTGGTTTTTCCCTTGAAGAGGAAAGGGTGATGCAGCAAAGTAGCGTAAGTATTTCCCTCAATTTTTTAGAACCAAGGTATCAATCCAGTAGGAGGTTACACACAAGTCGCCTTATACCTGCACAAACAAATAAGAACCTTGCAACCAACGCGATAAAGGGGTTGTCAATCCCTTCACGGCCACTTGCAAAAGTGAGATATGATAGAGATAATAAGATAAATATTTTTGGTATTTTTATGATATAAACTGAAAGTAAAGAATGCAAAGTAAAAATAGATTGGAAACTTATATGATGGAAAATAGACCTGAGGGCCATAGGTTTCACTAGTGGCTTCTCTCAAGATAGCATAAGTATTACGGTGGGTGAACAAATTACTGTCGAGCAATTGATAGAAAAGTGCATAATTATGAGAATATGTAGGCATGATCATGTATATAGGCATCACGTCCGCGACAAGTAGACCGAAACGATTCTGCATCTACTACTATTACTCCACACATCGACCGCTATCCAGCATGCATCTAGAGTATTAAGTTCATAAGAACGGAGTAACGCATTAGGCAAGATGACATGATGTAGAGGGATAAACTCAAGCAATATGATATAAACCCCATCTTTTTAACCTCGATGGCAACAATACAATACGTGTCGTTTCCCTTTCTGTCACTGGGATCAAGCAACGCAAGATTGAACCCAAAGCTAAGCACTTCTCCCATTGCAAGAAAGATCAATCTAGTAGGCCAAACCAAACTGATAATTCGAAGAGACATGCAAACATAACAAACCATACATAAAAGAATTCAGAGGAGATTCAAATATTGTTCATAGATAATCTTGATCATAAACCCACAATTCATCGGATCTCGACAAACACATCGCAAAAAGAGTTACATCGAATAGATCTCCAAGAGAACCGAGGAGAACTTTGTATTGAGATCCAAAGAGAGAGAAGAAGCCATCTAGCTAATAACTATGGACCCGAAGGTATGTGGTAAACTACTCACACATCATCGGAGAGGCTATGGTGTTGATGTAGAAGCCCTCCGTGATTGATTCCCCCTCCGGTGGAGCGCCGAAAAAGGCCCCAAGATGGGATCTCATGGGTACATAAGGTTGCGGCGGTGGAAATAGGGTTTCGTGATGCTCCTGGATGTTTTTGGGGTACATGGGTATATATAGGAGGAAGAAGTAGGTCAGTGGAGCTGCGAGGGGCCCACGAGGGTGGGGGCGCGCCCAGGGGGGCAGGCGCGCCTCCCTGCCTCGTGGACTCCTCCCTTCTTTCTTGACGTCCACTCCAAGTCCTCTGGATCATGTTTGTTCCGAAAATAACTCTCCCGAAGGTTTCATTCCGTTTGGACTCCATTGATATTCCTTTTCTGCGAAACACTGAAATAGGCAAAAAAACAGCAATTTGCACTGGGCCTTCGGTTAATAGGTTAGTCCCAAAAATAATATAAAAGTGCTTAGTAAAGCCCATTAAACATCCAAAACAGATAAAATAATACTCCCTCCGTTCCAGAATATAAGGTGTATTGGTTTCCGTGCAAGTCAACCATTTAAAAGTTTGACCAAGATTATAGAACAAAATAGAAACATCTACAATACCTAATAGATAAAATATGAAACTACCTTTTATGATCGATCAAATGATGCAAATTTCATATTGTGGATATTGATATATTTTTCTCAAAACTTGGTCAAACTTGCACTTGTTTGACTTTTGAAAAAACAAATACACCTTATATAAAGAAACGGAGGGAGTAGCATGGAATAATCAAAAATTAAAGATACGTTGGAGACGTATCAAGCATCCCCAAGCTTAATTCCTGCTCGTCCTCGAGTAGGTAAATGATAAAAGCAGAATTTTTGATGTGGAATGCTACCTACCATATTTCTCAATGTAATTTCCTTTATTGTGGCATGAATTTTCATACCCGAAAGATTCAAGATAAAAGTTTAATATTGACATGAAAATAATAATACTTCAAGCATACTAATAAAGCAATCATGTCTTCTCAAAATAACATGGCCAAAGAAAGTTATCCCTACAAAATCATATAGTTTGGCTATGCTCTATCTTCATCACACAAAGTATTTAATCATACACAACCCCGATGACAAGCCAAGCAATTGTTTCATACTTTTGATGTTCTCAAACGTTTTCAATCTTCACGCAATACATGAGCGTGAGCCATGGACATGGCACTATATGTGGAATAGAATGGTGGTTGTGGAGAAGACAAAAAGGAGAAGATAGTCTCACATCAACTAGGCGTATCAACGGGCTATGGAGATGCCTGTCAATAGATATCAATGTGAGTGAGTAGGGATTGCCATGCAACGGATGCACTAGAGCTATAAGTGTATGAAAGCACAACAAAAGAAACTAAGTGGGTGTGCATCCAACTTGCTTCCTCACGAAGACCTAGGGCATTTTGAGGAAGCCCATCATTGGAATATTTAAGCCAAGTTCTATAATGTAAAATTCCCACTAGTATATGAAAGTGACAACATAGGAGACTCTCTATCATGAATATTATAGTGCTACTTTGAAGCACAAGTGTGGCAAAAGGATAGTAACATTGTCCCTTCTCTCTTTTTCTCTCATTTTTTTATTTGGGCCTTTTTATTTCCCCCCTTTTTTATGGCCTCCTTTTTTTTCTTTCCTTCTTTTCTCTCTTTTCGTCCGGAGTCTCATCCCGACCTGTGGGGGAATCATAGTCTCCATCATCCTTTCCTCACTTGGGACAATGCTCTAATAATTATGATCATCATACTTTTATTTACTTACAACTCAAAAATTACAACTCAATACTTAGAGCAAAATATGACTCTATGTGAATGCCTCCAGCGGTGTACCGGGATATGCAATGAATCAAGAGTGGCATGTATGAAAAAGAATTTGAATGGTGGCTTTGCCACAAATACGATGTCAACTACATGATCATGCAAAGCAATATGACAATGATGAAGCGTGTCATAATAAACGGAACGGTGGTAAGTTGCATGGCAATATATCTCGGAATGGCTATGGAAATGCCATAATAGGTAGGTATGGTGGCTGTTTTGAGGAAGGTATATGGTGGGTGTATGATACTGGCGAAAGGTGCGCGGTATTAGAGAGGCTAGCAATGGTGGAAGGATGAGAGTGCGTATAATCCATGGACTCAACATTAGTCATAAAGAACTCATATAATTATTGAAAAAATCTATTAGTTATCGAAACGAAGTACTATGCGCATGCTCCTAGGGGGATAGATTGGTAGGAAAAGACCATCGCTCATCCCCGACCGCCACTCATAAGGAAGACAATCAATAAATAAATCATGCTCCGACTTCATCACATAACGGTTCACCATACGTGCATGCTACGGGAATCACAAACTTTAGAACAAGTATCTCTCAAATTCACAACTACTCAACTAGCATGAATCTAATATCACCATCTTCATATCTCAAAACAATTATCAAGTATGAAACTTCTCATAGTATTCAATGCGCTTTATATGAAAGTTTTTATTATACCCATCTTGGATGTTCATCATATTAGGACTAATTTTATAGCCAAAGCAAACTACCATGCTGTTCTAGAAGACTCTCAAAATAATATAAGTGAAGCATGAGAGATCAATAATTTCTATAAAATAAAACTACCACCGTGCTCTAAAAGATATAAGTGAAGCACTAGAGCAAAATTATCTAGCTCAAAAGATATAAGTGAAGCACATAGAGTATTTTAATAAATTCTGATTCATGTGTGTCTCTCCCAAAAGGTGTGTACAGCAAGTATGATTGTGGCAAACTAAAAACAAAGACTCAAATCATACAAGACGCTCCAAGCAAAGCACATATCATGTGGTGAATAAAAATATAGCCTCAAGTAAAGTTACCGATAGACGAGGACGAAAGAGGGGATGCCTTCCTGGGCATCCCCAAGCTTAGGCTTTTGGTTGTACTTGAATTTTACCTTGGGGTGCCTTGGGAATCCCCAATATTAGGCTCTTGCCACTCCTTATTCCATAATCTATCAAATCTTTACCCAAAACTTGAAAACTTCACAACACAAAACTCAACAAAATATCTTATGAGCTCCGTTAGTATAAGAAAACAAATCACCACTTCAAGGTACTGTAATGAACTCATTATTTATTTATATTGGTGTTAAACCTACTGTATTCCAACTTCTCTATGGTTCATACCCTCCGATACTAGCCATAGATTCATCAAAATAAGCAAACAACACACGTAAAACAGAATCTGTCAAAAACAGAATAGTCTGTAGTAATCTGGATCAAACGTATACTTCTGTAACTCCAAAAATTCTAAAATAAATTTCTTAATGTGAGGGATTTGTCTATTAATCATCTTCAAAAATAATCAACTAAATATCACTCTCCAGTAAAAAGTTGTAGCTAATCTCGTGAGCGCTAAATTTCTGTTTTTTTACAGCAAGATCATAAAGACTTCACCCAAGTCTTCCCAAAGGTTCTACTTGGCACAAACACTAATTAAAACACAAAACCACATCTAAAAAGAGTCTAGATGAATTATTTATTACTAAACAGAACCAAAAAGCAAGAAACAAAAATAAAATTGGGTTGCCTCCCAACAAGCGCTATCGTTTAACGCCCCTAGCTAGGCATAAAGGCAAGGATAGATCTAGGTATTATCATCTTTGGTATGCAATCCATAAGTGGCTCTCATAATAGATTCATAAGGTAATTTTATTTTATTTCTAGGAAAGTGTTCCATGTCTTCCCTTAACGGAAATTGGAATCTAATATTTCCTTCTTTCATATCAATAATTGCACCGATCATTCTAAGGAAAGGTCTACCAAGAATAATAGGACATGTAGGATTGCAATCTATATCAAGAACAATGAAATTTACGGGCACATAATTCCTATTTGCAACAATAATAACATCATTAATTCTTCCCATAGGTTTCTTAATGGTGGAATCCGCAAGGTGCAAGTTTAAAGAACAATCATCAAATTCATGGAAACCTAACACACCACACAAAGTTTTTGGAATCGTGGAAACACTAGCACCCAAATCACACAAAGCATAGCACTCATGATCTTTAATTTTAATTTTAGTAGTAGGTTCCCACTCATCACAAAGTTTTCTAGGGATAGAAACTTCCAATTCAAGCTTTTCTTCATCAGATTGCATTAAAGCATCAACGATATGTTTGGTAAAAGCTTTATTTTGACTATAAGCATGAGGAGAATTTAACACAGATTGCAACAAGGAAATACAATCTATTAAAGAACAATTATCATAATTAAATTCCTTGAAATCCAAAATAGTGGGTTCATTATTATTTAAAGTTTTGACCTCTTCAATCTCACTTTTACCAATTTTTGCATCAAGATCTAAAATCTCCGAATCATTGGGACGCCTTAACTAAAGTTGACTCATCTCCAGTCCCATCATTATCAAGATTCATATTGTAAAACAATGATTTAATAGGGGACACATCAATCACTTTTATATCTTCATCCCTATTACCTTCCAGATCTTCCGGTTTGGCGGCCATCTTATTGACTAAGGTGGCCTGCTTATCCGAAATCTGGGCTATTAATTTTTCAAGATGAGCAAACTAAGATTTCAAACCATAAAATTCCTTATACATATCATCAAGCTCTTTATTCATGTACTCCATAAAACTCTTTTGTTCTTTAAGCTCATTTCTAAAGAAATTATTATGCTCAAATTGCAAAGTCATAAAGCTTCTGACGTTGTTTTCAATTTCTTCCAACCTTTTAAGGTAAGGATCAACGTTTTTAAGCAGTGCCATTAGGGCAAACAGGCAACAAGAAGCAAGTGAAAAGAGACGAACGGAAAAGAGGGCGAGTAAAACGGCAAGGGTGAAGTGGGGGAGAGGACAACGAGAGGCAAATGACAAATAATGTAATGCGAGGGATAAGAGTTGTGATGGGTACTTGGTATGTCTTGACTTGACTTGGCAACTGCGCCAGAGATGGCTAGATGCTGGAAGATCAAATCTTGACTTGACTTGGCATAAACCTCCCCGGCAACGGCGCCAGAAATCCTTTTTGCTACCTCTTGAGCTTGCGTTGGTTTTCCCTTGAAGAGGAAAGGGTGATGCAGCAAAGTAGCGTAAGTATTTCCCTCAGTTTTTGAGAACCAACGTATCAATCCAGTAGGAGGTTACACACAAGTCGCCTTATACCTGCACAAACAAATAAGAACCTTGCAACCAACGCGATAAAGGGGTTGTCAATCCCTTCACGGCCACTTGCAAAAGTGAGATCTGATAGAGATAATAAGATAAATATTTTTGGTATTTTTATGATATAAACTAAAAGTAAAGAATGCAAAGTAAAAATAGATTGCAAACTTATATGATGGAAAATAGACCCAGGGACCATAGGTTTCACTAGTGGCTTCTCTCAAGATAGCATAAGTATTACGGTGGGTGAACAAATTACTGTCGAGCAGTTGATAGAAAAGTGCATAATTATGAGAATATATAGGCATGATCATGTATATAGGCATCACGTCCGCGACAAGTAGACCTAAACGATTCTGCATCTACTAATATTACTCCACACACCGACCGCCATCCAGCATGCATCTAGAGTATTAAGTTCATAAGAACGGAGTAACGCATTAGGCAAGATGACAAGATGTAGAGGGATAAACTCAAGCAATATGATATGAACCCCATCTTTTTATCCTCGATGGCAACAATACAATACGTGCCTTGCTACCCCTGTTGTCACTGGGAAAGGACACCGCAAGATTGAACCCAAAGCTAAGCACTTCTCCCATTGCAAGAAATATCAATCTAGTAGGCCATACCAAACTGATAATTCGAAGAGACTTGCAAAGATAACAAATCACACATAAAATAATTCAGAGGAGATTCAAATATTGTTCATAGATAATCTTGGTCATAAACCCACAATTCATCGGATCTCGACAAACACACCGCAAAAAGAGTTACATAGAATACATCTCCAAGAGAATCGAGGAGAACTTTGTATTGATATCCAAAGAGAGAGAGAAGAAGCCATCTGGCTAATAACTATGGACCCGAACGTCTATGGTAAACTACTCACACATCATCGAAGAGGCTATGGTGTTGATGTAGAAGCCCTCCGTGGTCGATTCCCCCTCTGGCGGAGCGCTGGAAAAGGCCCCAAGATGGGATCTCACGGGTACAGAAGGTAGCGGCGGTGCAAATAGGGTTTCATGGTGCTCCTGGATGTTTTTGGGGTACATGGGTATACATAGGAGGAAGAAGTAGGTCGGTGGAGCTGCGTCATACGTCTCCATCGTATCTACTTTTCCAAACACTTTTGCCTTTGTTTTGGACTCTAACTTGTATGATTTGAATGGAACTAACCTGGACTAACGCTGTTTTCAGCAGAATTGCCATGATGTTGTTTTATGTGCAGAAACTCCACAGGATGTCTTATAAAAAATAATAAAAAATCCTCGCCAAAGATGAAGACCCGGGGGCCCACACCCTGTCCACGAGGGTGGGGGGCGCCCCCCCCCCCTAGGGCGCGCCCCCTACCTCGTGGGCCCCCTGGATGCCCTCCGACGCCAACTCCAACTCTATATATCTGCTTTCGAAGAGAAAAAAATCAGAGAGAAGAAATCATCGCGTTTTACAATACGGAGCCGCCGCCAAGCCCTAAAACCTCTCGGGAGGGCTGATCTGGAGTCCGTTCGGGGCTCCGGAGAGGGGGATTCGTCGCCGTCGTCATCATCAACCATCCTCCATCACCAATTTCATAATGCTCGCCGCCGTGCGTGAGTAATTCCATCGTAGGCTTGCTAGATGGTGATGGGTTGGATGAGATTTATCATGTAATCGAGTTAGTTTTGTTAGGGTTTGATCCCTAGTATCCACTATGTTCTGAGATTGATATTGCTATGACTTTGCTATGCTTAATGCTTGTCACTAGGGCCCGAGTGCCATGATTTCAGATCCGAACCTATTATGTTTTCATAAATATATGTGAGTTCTTGATCCTATCTTGCAAGTCTATAGTCACCTACTATGTGTTATGATCCGGCAACCCCAAAGTGACAATAATCGGGACCACTCTCGGTGATGACCATAGTTTGAGGAGTTCATGTATTCACTATGTGCTAATGCTTTGTTCCGGTTCTCTATTAAAAGGAGGCCTTAATATCCCTTAGTTTCCAATAGGACCCCGCTGCCACGGGAGGGTAGGACAAAAGATGTCATGCAAGTTCTTTTCCATAAGCACATATGACTATATACGGAATACATGGCTACATTACATTGATGAATTGGAGCTAGTTCTGTGTCACCCTATGTTATGACTGTTACATGATGAACCACATCCGGCATAATTATCCATCACTGATCCAGTACCTACGAGTTTTCCACATACTGGTTTACGCTTATTTACTTTCCCGTTACTACTGTTACAATCACTACAGAATACCAAAAATGTTACTTTTGTTGTATTTACTTTTGTTGCTGCTACCACCACTATCATATTACTTTGCTGCAGATACTAAGTTTCCAGGTGTGGTCGAATTGACAACTCAGCTGCTAATACTTGAGAATATTCTTTGGCTCCCCTTGTGTCGAATCAATAAATTTGGGTTGAATACTCTACCCTCGAAAGCTGTTGCGATCCCCTATACTTGTGGGTTATCAAGACCTTTTTCTGGCGCCGTTGCCAGGGAGCATAGCTCTATTCTTTGAGTCACTTGGGATTTATATCTGCTGGACACTATGAAGAATTTGAAAGACGCTAAGACAACAATTTATCCCTCTACTACGAGGGGAGGTAAGGAACTGCCATCTAGCCTCGCACTTGATTCACCCTCTGTTATGAGTAAGCTTGCGACACCTAAGCCTGCTTCTACTATTCGTTCCGATATGTCGCATGTTATTGATGATGCCACTTCTGCTATGCATGATACTTATGATGAAACTGCTTCTATGTCTGGTACTACTGTGCCCCTTAGCAAATTTTCCTTATGAACAAATTGCTAGGGCTAGAGAAAAAGAAATTATTGAATCTGAATACGATGATGAAAGTGATGATGAAAATATGCCTGTTATTCCTGTGGGTTATGTTTTTGATATGGAATCTTCTGCCGCTATTCTAGCTTGCAAAGATAGATATGAGCTTAAGAGGTTATTAATTAAATGGAACAAAGAATCACTTAGAGATAAAATGAAACCCGACCCTGCTTTTGCAACTTCACCTATCTGTGTTCCTGATAAGGATTATGAATTTTCTGTTGATCCAGATATAATTACTTTGGTTGAATCTGATCCTTTTTATGGCTATGAATCTGAAACTGTTGTGGCACATCTTACTAAGTTAAATGATATAGCTGCCCTGTTCACGAATGATGAGAGATCGCGTTACTTTTATATACTCAAAATATTTCCGTTCTCATTAAAGGGTGACGCTAACATATGGTTTAATTCTCTTGATCCTGGTTGTGTGCGTAGTCCCCAGGATATGATTTATTACTTCTCTGCTAAATATTTCCCTGCTCATAAGAAACAAGCTGCTTTGAGGGAAATATACAACTTTGTGCAAATTAAAGAAGAGAGTCTCCCACAAGCTTGGGGAAGGCTTCTCAAGCTACATAATGCTTTGCCTGATCATCCTCTTAAGAAACCTGAAATACTTGATATCTTTTATAATGGACTAACCGATGCTTCCAGAGATTACCTGGATAGTTGTGCTGGTTCTCTTTTCAGGGAAAGAACACCGGATGAAGCTGAAATTCTATTGAATAATATGTTGACAAATGAAAATAATTGGGCACCTCCTGAGCCAGCTCCCGCTCCAATTACTGAGCCTATTCCTAAACCAACTCCGAAGAAGAGAGGTGTTCTATTTCTCAGTCCCGAAGATATGCAAGAGTCAAAGAAATCTATGAAAGAAAAAGGTATTAAAGCTGAAAATGTTAATAATTTACCTCCTATTGAAGAAATACATGGTCTCAATCTACCGCCTGTCGAAGAAACATATGACCTCAATTCTTTATTTACTGAAGAACCTCCTGATCCCGATATCCCGACACAGGTAGTAAAGGTAAGTTCTCTCTATAGATTTGATGAAGGTGATATCCCTCACTATAAGTCTGCTAGGCAATGCTTTGATGAGTTTGATAATTTTATTGTCAAACAAGAAAATTTCAATGCTTATTTTGGTAGACAATTGAAATATGATTCCGATATGATTAAATACTTGGGTGATTATATGGCTAATATTAGAGGTGAACTTAAACTTGTTAGCAAACATGCTTCTATTGTTACCACTCAAGTAGAACAAGTACTTAAAGCTCAAAAAGAAGTGTTTGATGAAATGAATAGTAAGAAAAATGATTATGCTATTAGAGTGGCTATTGGAACTGGTAGAATGACTCAAGAACCTTTGTATCTTGAAGGCCACCCTAAGAGAATCGAGCAAGATTCTCAGAGAAATAATATTGATGTTTCTAGTTCTTCTAAAAATAAGAAAAAGGAAAGTGATAGAACTGTGCAAACTTATAGTGAACCTATTGCTGAACCACCTGATAATCCAAATGATATCTCTATGTCTGATGCTGAAACACAATCTGGTAATGAACATGAACCTAATGAAAATATTAATGATGATGTTCATGATGATGCTCAACCTAGTAATGATAATGATGTAGAAATTGAACCTGCTGTTGATCTTGATGACCCAGAATCAAAGAATCAACGTTATGATAAAAGAGACTTTGTTGCTAGGAAACATGGTAAAGAAAGAGAACCATGGGTTCAGAAACCCATGCCTTTTCCTCCGAAACCATCCAAGAAAAAGGATGATGAGGATTTTGAGCGCTTTGCTGAAATGATTAGACCTATCTTTTTGCGTATGCGATTAACTGATGTGGTCAAAACAAATCCTTATGTTAAATATATGAAGGATATGAAGATACCGGCAGCTGAAATTTCCACCATGCTTGCTAATTATACTTTTAAGGGTGGAATACCAAAGAAACTTGGAGATCCCGGAGTACCTACTATACCTTGCTCCATTAAAAGAAATTATATTAAAACTGCTTTATGTGATCTTGGAGCCGGTGTTAGTGTTATGCCTCTCTCTTTATATCGTAGACTTGATTTGAATAAGTTGACATCTCCTGAAATATCTTTGCAAATGGCTGATAAATCAACTGCTATACCTGTCGGTATTTGTGAGGATGTGTCTGTTGTGGTTGCAAACGTTACTATTTTAACGGACTTTGTTATTCTTGATATTCCCGAGGATGATAGTATGTCTATTATTATTGGAAGACCTTTTCTTAATACTGCAGGGGCTGTTATTGATTGCAACAAAGGCAATGCCACTTTTCATGTTAATGGTAATGAGCATACGGTACACTTTCCGAGGAAACAACCTCAAGTTCATAGTATCAACACCATTGGAAAAATTCCATTGATTATAATTGGAGGTTTTGAATTTCCTCTTCCTACTGTCAAAAAGAAATATGATATACTTATTATAGGGGATGTGCATATCCCCGTAGAGGTAACTTAGTGTCATTCGAAATTTCTCCGGTTTCATGATTATCGGAATGAGTTTGTTAACAAGACTTGATCAACCTTGTTAGTGGATTCTTTTTTATGAGCATGAGGCGGATGAAACTAGAAGCACAATCTTCTGTCCCCTCTCTATACTTTCTGTAATTTAGTAGAAATAAAATAAAAATAGTATTTTTCTGTCTGTTTCCTGACTAATCCATGCAATATAAAAATATCCCGAAAATAGAAGTCCTCAGAATGACATGCCAATTTAATATGATTTTTTCGGGAATATTTGACGATTTACTGTGCAAAAATTACCGCGGGAGGAGCTTCCACCTGGCCACGAGGGTGGAGGCACCCCCCTTAGGGCGCGCCCCCTGCCTCGTGGGCCCATGGTGGCCCTCCTCCACTTATCCCAGCACCCATCTTCTTCCTCTGTCTCACACAAACCCGAAAAACCAACTCAAGCACGAGTTCCAGCCACTTTTGTTGTGATTTTCGATCTCCTTGCTCAAAGCACCTCTCGCAAAACTGCTTGGGGAGATTGTTCCTTGGTATGTGACTCCTCCATTGGTCCAATTATTTTTTGTTCTAGTGCTTTATTCTTTGCAAATTTGTGCTGCATAGGTGACCATGTTCTTGAGCTTGCATGTCAAATTTATATGGTTCCAAGTAGTTCTAATGCTTGATATAGGCTAGGCACTTGTAGGAGTGGTTGCTATCAGTTTTATTGAAGTTGGTTCACTTTTGTTTGAAGTTACTAAAAATTTCAGATTATTTCAGAAAATAATGAGGAGACTATTGAGGGGCTCATTGAGCCGAAGCTCAAAGGAGAAACAAAAATGAAGAAGCTCAGAGGCCCAAATATAATTTGCCTCATACCCCGGAAATCCGGCCGTGTGAATGGCCTTCCGATAATTTCTTCAGAGAGGTAGAGATTTATGAGGATTTCTATTCATTGATTGAAAATGCTGGCCTCACCGACTTCGTCCGCGACCAACGTCCACAGTATCTCTTACTCACAAATACTTTTGTGCAAAACTTCTACTTTTTCCCTAAAGAATCACCTCCTTCGGTAGAGTTTCATTTATATGACGTTGTGAAGAAAATGCCATTGTCTGAATTTTGCGTAGTCTGCAACATACCCCCTGAGGGTACGTTAGAGGAACCACCTTGTGAGGATCGAGAAGAGGTGTCTAGAGGGGGGTGATTAGACACTAAGTGCCAAAATTTGCAGTTTTTAATATTCTTAAGTTCAAGTGGAGTTTAGGCACAAGTTTAACAAACACAATACATATCAAGCAAGCATGCAATGAGTATATGAGAAGTGGAAAGTAAAGCATGCAACTTGCAAGAATGTAAAGGGAAAGGTTTGGAGTATTCAAACGCAATTGGAGACACAGATGTTTTTGGCGTGGTTCCGATAGGTGGTGCTATCGTACATCCACGTTGATGGAGACTTCAACCCACGAAGGGTAACGGTTGCGCGAGTCCACGGAGGGCTCCACCCACGAAGGGTCCACGAAGAAGCAACCTTGTCTATTCCATCATGGTCGTCGCCCACGAAGGACTTGCCTCACTAGCGGTAGATATTCACAAAGTAGGCGATCTCCTTGCCCTTACAAACTCCTTGGTTCAACTCCACAATCTTGTCGGAGGCTCCCAAGTGACACCTAGCCAATCTAGGAGACACCACTCTCCAAGAAGTAACAAATGGTGTGTTGATGATGAAGTCCTTGCTCTTGTGCTTCAAATGATAGTCTCCCCAACACTCAACTCTCTCTCATAGGATTTGGATTTGGTGGAAAGAAGATTTGAGTGGAAAGCAACTTGGGGAGGCTAGAGATCAAGATTCATATGGTAGGAATGGAATATCTTGAGCTCAACACAACGGTAGGTGGTTCTCTCTCAGAAAATGTGTATTGGAGGTGAAGATCTGTTCTGATGGCTCTCTCTATGAATGAAGAGTGGGTGGAGGGGTATATATAGCCTCCACACAAAATCTAATCGTTACACACAATCTGCCAAAGTCGGTGGGACCGAATCGTTAAACTCGGTCGGACCGATTCAGCAAACCTAGTGACCGTTAGGATTTTCGGTGGGACTGAGATGCAACTCGGTAGGACCGACATGGTTAGGGTTTGGGCATAATGTAATCTCGGTGTGACTGATTACACAAACTCGGTGGGACTGATTTTGGTAATAAGCTAACCAACAGTTGGTCAGGAAAACTCGGTGAGACCGATTACACAAACTCGGTGGGACTGATTTTGGTAATGAGCTAACCAGAGGTTTTGCATTGTAATCTCGGTAGTACCGATTGCTCAAACTTGGTGAGACCAATTTTGGCAATGAACATACACAGTGAGATTACAATCCCATCTCGGTGAGACCGAGATCCCTATCGGTGAAACAGATTTGCTAGGGTTTGTGGCAGTGGCTATGACATGTGAAACTCGGTGGCGCCGGATAGAAAAGAATCGGTGGGGCCGAGTTTGACTTTTGGTTTAGGCCATATGTGGATATGGAAAGGTAGTTTAGGATTTTGGAGCATATCACTAAGCACATGAAGCAAGAGGCTCATTAAGCAACACCTCATCCCTCCTTGATAGTATTGGCTTTTCCTATAGACTCAATGTGATCTTGGATCACTAAAATAGAAAATGTAGAGTCTTGATCTTGAAGCTTGAGCCAATCCTTTGTCCTTAGCATCTTGAAGGGGTTCCACATCCTTTAGTCCATGCCACTCCATTGTTGAACTTATCTGAAACATACTAGGTAAAAGTGTTAGTCCAACAAGAGATATGTTGACATTAATTACCAAAACCTCCCAGGGAGCACTTGTGCTTTCAATCTCCCCCTTTTTGGTAATTGATGACAACATACATCAAAGCTTTAGGTAAAGATATAGAGAATAGCAAGTAAATCTTTGGAAAGACATGTAACATGCATAGGCTCCCCCCTACATGTATGCAATCATGTGAATATGGAATATAGGAGCATGTGAATGCATAAACATGACAGAGTAAGCAATGTGTTACATGTATCTTGGCTATATGCTTCAGAGCAAATGATGTGACTATGAGAAAAGTACCTTCATGCTTATGAGTCCTTCTTGCAAACAGTATGTACATCAGCAAGAATTTCTCATTCACATGACAGTGATGCATATACTTACCTTGTGGTCCTGAGTTGGCTTAGGATGGGATGAACCTGCGCAAACAAGGTTAGATAACACAAATACACCTACTAACCAGAGCAAACAAAAAGGAACCACAATAGAACCAAGACTGGGATGACATGTAGAGTGAGTACTAAGTACTACATTGGATATAGACATGTCCCCAAAGGTAAAGATATGCAATAAAATCATAGATTTCCTTCCCTTAGATGTCTTGCTCCCCCTGAATCTAACATGAGATATTGGGAGAAGATAGGGAACAGAAAATCAGAGCAATAGAAAATAATCAACAGAGCTTGAGCTAAAGCAAGCAAACAAACATGTATTTCCCCTTTTAAAGACATGTGTCATCTCTCCTCTTGAACACCAAGCATCTAGGGCATTGATGATATTACTTTCTCTCCCCCTGAGTATTCTCTCTTTCTCCCCCTATAGGAAGGATTAAGCTTTGATGTGATCTCTCTCTCCCCCTTTGACATCAATTTCCAAGAAGGGACTTCTAGACATGTGATACAAGTGGGTTGGTCCTGGAGTCACAGAGCAAAGCAGCATGTGTAACATGATGCTGGTAGAGGACAAGAATCATTGAATGGAGGTGGAGCAAATAGAAATCAGAAATAAGTGGCAAGTTGGTTTTCCTGTGATGAAATCGGTGACTCCGAGTTGTGTGATTCGGTTGCACCGAAAGATTTCGGTTAGACCGAAGAGAAAAAACCGGTGTGAACGAGTTCAGCAGAGTGAAACCACTTGTCACCTCAGCTCACTAGACAAGTAGAATCTCACAAAGATTTACAAGGAATTAACTGAGAGATTTGCAATGAATTGGATACAGAAAATGCAGAACAAATGGAAAAGAAAAGAAACTAAAAGTTCTAGATGAAGATTTTTTTTAAAAAAAAGGGGAAACAAATATGCAAGGAACAAATGCAATAACACAGAAAAGAAAACACAAGAGAACTTCATCTAGAGTTGGGCGGTGACAAAGTCACCTATGTTAGAGTATATTGACTTAGGAGTCAAGTGAGAGCACTTGATCATAGGTTATACTCATCGTTTAAGCTCAAAATGGGGTTACCATTTTTTGTTTAAGCATCTTGATGTATTCACATCTTGTTGAGTTGCTTTGACTCATGTCTTGGAGTAAAGCTTCTCTAAGATGGAATAACATACCTTGGGTGGTGGTGTGGGTCTTGCTCATGTAGTTGAACTTGTGTGGGTTGCTCAAGGTTGATGTAGTTCATCAAGAGTTGGGAGCACCACTTGGAGTTTGAGTTCATCTACCTACATGGGTTACTCTCGCAAGGGAGAGCACTTGTGTATCCAAAATGACTATCATGAAATTCAACATAGAATTTGTCAAAGGACATGTTTGAATGGTTTCGTGCTTCCTTGTCTTCAACCATCATTGTGTAAAGACTTGGTGATGTAGAGATTGCTCAAGATGTGAGTGAGTTGTAATCTCATAGAATTAGATTCAACCAAGTACCTACACGGGTTAGATAACATGCAAGGTGCAAATATATCCAAGACATATGAATAGCTTCATAAGAGAAATATCAAGGATTAGTCATAGGCTCATGCCTCGCATGTATCAAATGGAGTTCCTACTCCAAGTTTGAAGCATCAATGATGTTCAATTCACCTCTTAACCTGCAAAACACTTTCTCATCAAGTGGTTTAGTGAATATATCCGCCAATTGCTTATCGGTGCGAACATGCTTAAGGTTAATGTCCCCTTTGGCAACATGATCTCGAATGAAATGATGACGAACTTCAATATGCTTAGTTCGAGAGTGTTGCACGGGATTGTGAGCAATCTTAATAGCACTTTCATTGTCACATAGCAATGGAACATGTTTCATATATATCCCATAATCTTTAAGAGTTTGGGTCATCCAGAGTAACTGAGCACAACATGAACCAGCGGCAATGTATTCCGCTTCGGCGGTGGATAAGGATACCGAGTTTTGTTTCTTGGAAGACCAAGACACAAGAGATCTACCAAGTAATTAACAAGTACCCAAAGTGGACTTTCTATCAACCTTGTCTCCGGCATAGTCCGAATCGGAGTAGCCAACAAGATCAAAAGAGGACCTCTTAGGATACCAAATGCCAAAATTTGGTGTATGGATTAAGTATCTCACTATCCTTTTCACAACCTTAAGATGGCATTCTTTAGGAGCAGCTTGATATCGTGCACACATGCACACACTTAGCATAATATCGGGACGGGAGGCACATAAATATAACAATGAACCAATCATAGAGCGATAAACCTTTTGATCAACTGGTTCACCATCTTTGGTCAAATCAAGATGTCCACTAGTAGGCATAGGTGTAGGCATAGGTGTAGGCATACCTTTGCATTCTTGCATATTGAACTTCTTGAATAAGTCTTTGGTGTACTTTGTTTGAGAGACAAATGTACCTTCCTTAGTTTGCTTGATTTGCAAACCGAGAAAGAATTTGAGTTCACTCATCATAGACATCTCAAACTTCTCCGACATTAGCTTTCCAAAATTTTCACTAAAATGAGGGTTAGTTGAACCAAATATGATATCATCAACATAAATTTGGCACACAAATAGTTCTCCGTTAACCCAGTTTTTAAAAAGAGTAGAATCAATTTTACCAATTTCAAAGCCTTTTTCAGTAAGGAACTTGGTCAAGCATTTATACCATGCTCTAGGAGCTTGTTTAAGACCATAAAGGGCTTTGTGAAGTTTGTAAACATGATTAGGTTTCTTAGGATTGACAAAGCCGGGAGGTTGCTTAACATAAACTTCTTCTTCAATTTTGCTATTTAGAAAAGCACTTTTAATGTCCATTTGGTATAAGGTGGTATCATGGTGATTAGCATAGGCAAGTAAGATGCAAATGGATTCAAGTCTAGCAACGGGAGCATATGTCTCACCATAGTCCACACCTTCAACTTGTGTATAGCCTTGGGCGACGAGACGTGCTTTGTTGCGAACCACTTGTCCATCTTCATCTTGCTTGTTGCGAAACACCCATTTGGTACCAATGATGTTGTGGTTGTTGTCAGGCTTCTCGACCAATGTCCACACTTGATTTCTCTCGAAGTTGTGTAGCTCTTCATGCATAGCATTTATCCAATCCGGATCCTTCAATGCTTCTTCAACCTTCATAGGTTCAATTTTAGAAATGAATGAGTAATTCCCGGTTTGGATATCTTTGTAGATTTGCTCGACGGGATGATCTTTGGCAATTCTTGCTCGAACTCGTGAAAGCTTTTTCTTGGGTCGGGGTGGAACATCCTCTTCATCTTGTTCTTCTTCTTGTCCTTCTTCATTGTTGACATTGTCGTTCTCTTATCGTGGTGGAGAAGGAGGTTGTTGATGTTCATCTTGGTGTACTTCCTCGTTTTCTTCATCTTGACGTGTCCCACTTGTGGATGCTTCCATATCAACTCTTGGTTCACCTTGACGTGAGGTAGAAGCTTCCACTTGGACGGACGAGGTACTATCCTTCATTTCCGTTGGACGAACCTTGCCAATGGACAAGTCTTGAATTGCTTTCAAAGGGTCTTTGTCTCCTACATCAATTGGCAATTGCTCTACTTGCGATCCATTAGATTCATCAAACTTCACATCCACCGTCTCTTCAACCTTTCGGGTGAAATTGTTGTAGACACGGTAAGTGTGAGAGTTTGAGCCATAACCAAGTAGAAAACCTTCATGAGACTTAGGAGCAAATTTAGAACGACGATGCTTATCAAGAATGTAGCACTTTGAGCCAAATACTCGAAAGTATCCAACTTGGGGTTTGTTACCGGTGAGGAGCTCGTATGCCGTCTTGCCGAGTAGCTTGTGAAGATACAAGCGATTTGTTGCATGACAAGCTGTCTCAACCGCTTCCGCCCAAAAGTGCTTTGGCATTTTGTACTCATCAAGCATCGTTCTTGCCATCTCGATAAGAGTCCGGTTCTTCCTCTCAACAACTCCATTTTGTTGAGGTGTGTACGTAGCCGAGAACTCGTGTGAAATCCCTTCTTCTTCAAGAAAGGTGTCCACATTTGCGTTCTTGAACTCCGTTCCATTGTCACTCCGAACCTTCTTGATCTTCACGTCAAACTGATTTTGGGCCTTCCTAGCAAAGTTTTTGAAGATCTTTTGGACCTGTGACTTGTCATCAAGAAAGAACACCCACGTGAATCTTGAAAAATCATCAATTGTGACTAGACCAAATGAGTTACCACCGAGACTCTTGTATGCATTTGGACCAAAGAGATCCATGTGAAGTAGCTCGAGTGGTATTATTGTGGTCATGATGTTCTTCGCACGGTGACTTCCTCCAACTTGTTTCCCTGCTTGACAAGCACTACAAAGTCTATGCTTGTCAAATACGACATCTTTTATTCCAAGGATATGATCACCTTCAATAAGCTTATCAAGATTTCGCATTCCAACATGACCTAGTCTTCTATGCCACAACCAGCCTTTAGAAGATTTAGCAATGAAGCAAGTTTTAGGTTGAGCCTTTTTAGTGAAATCAACAATGTAAAGATCTCCTCTACGTATACCGGTAAAGACCATTTTATGATTGTCTCTACGAAACACTTGGCAATCTACTTCAGTGAATAAGACATTGAAACCAAAATCCGCAAGTCTAGAAACTGAAAGTAAATTGTATCCAAGGGATTCAACGAGCATGACATTTTGTATGGAGCTATCGTGTGAGATGGCCACCTTACCAAGGCCAACCACCTTACCCTTTGAATTATCACCAAAGGTGACATATTTTCGAGGGCCGTCATTTTCAGCAAGCTCACGGAACATCTCTTCATCTCTGATCATATGATCAGTACATCCACTATCAAGGACCCATTCCTTTCCTCCAGCCATGTAGCCGCGAAGATTTGCCATAAGACCAAAATGTCTCATTGCATCATCAAGATCATAGTCAGTATCATCATCTTCATCATAATATCCATGTTCAACATCATCTTGTGCTTGATCAATTCCTAGAGAGGGTAATTCATTAGGTAAATGATCATCAAAGTGGTTACCTTTATGAATTCTTATAGCTTCGGATATGATATCACTGATGATTCCAACATTTCCTTTAGCATGCATGAGATTGGTAAGCTCAAATAGACAATCACCAAAGCTAGGATCACTAGAGTTCATCTTACTCAAAGCAATAGACTTATGAAGAATTTCGTCTAAATTTTTTAAGGAATAATCTGGAAATCGTTCCTCAAGTGATTTCCATATAGTATAGGCACAATTAAGAGTAGGCAAACTAGCAATCAAATTTTTGGGCAATCCTCTAATGATGAGCTCAACAGTTCTAAGATTACAAATCATGTCAATATCTTCATCTAGGGTAGGGTACAAAGGATCAATATGAGGTGCACAAGGACTAGCAATGTACTTGTTCAAATGATATTCATTGAAAATATCGAGCATTTCATTTTTCACTCATGAAAATATTCTCCATCAAGAATGGGCACTCTATGTCTAAGACTCCCTAAAGTAGACACATCCATCTTCCTCCAAAGGTGTTTAAACCAAGGCAATGGAGACCAAAGCTCTAATACCAATTGTGAGGATCGAGAAGAGGTGTCTAGAGGGGGGGTGATTAGACACTAAGTGCCAAAAGTTGTAGTTTTTAATATTCTTAAGTTCAAGTGGAGTTTAGGCACAAGTTTAACAAACACAATACATATCAAGCAAGCATGCAATGAGTATATGAGCAGCGGAAAGTAAAGCATGCAACTTGCAAGAATGTAAAGGGAAAGGTTTGGAGTATTCAAGCGCAATTGGAGACACGGATGTTTTTGGCGTGGTTCCGATAGGTGGTGCTATCGTACATCCACGTTGATGGAGACTTCAACCCACGGAGGGTAACGGTTGCGCGAGTCCACGGAGGGCTCCACCCACGAAGGGTCCACGAAGAAGCAACCTTGTCTATTCCATCATGACCGTCGCCCACGAAGGACTTGCCTCACTAGCGGTAGATCTTCACGAAGTAGGCGATCTCCTTTCCCTTACAAACTCCTTGGTTCAACTCCACAATCTTGTCGGAGGCTCCCAAGTGACACCTAGCCAATCTAGGAGACACCACTCTCCAAGAAGTAACAAATGGTGTGTTGATGATGAAGTCCTTGCTCTTGTGCTTCAAATGATAGTCTCCCCAACACTCAACTCTCTCTCACAGGATTTGGATTTGGTGGAAAGAAGATTTGAGTGGAAAGCAACTTGGGGAGGCTAGAGATCAAGATTCATATGGTAGGAATGGAATATCTTGAGCTCAACACAAGGGTAGGTGGTTCTCTCTCAGAAAATGTGTATTGGAAGTGAAGATCTGTTCTGATGGCTCTCTCTATGAATGAAGAGTGGGTGGAGGGGTATATATAGCCTCCACACAAAATCTAACCGCTACACACAATCTGCCAAACTCGGTGGGACCGAATCGTTAAACTCGGTCGGACCGATTCAGCAAACCTAGTGACCGTTAGGATTTTCGGTGGGACTGAGATGCAACTCAGTAGGACCGACATGGTTAGGGTTTGGGCATAACGTAATCTCGGTGTGACCGATTACACAAACTCGGTGGGACCGATTTTGGTAATAAGCTAACCAAGAGTTGGTGAGGCAAACTCGGTGAGACCGATTACACAAACTCGGTGGGACCGATTTTGGTAATGAGCTAACCAGAGGTTTTGCATTGTAATCTCGGTAGTACCGATTGCTCAAACTCGGTGAGGACCGATTTTGGCACTGAACATACACAGTGAGATTACAATCCCATCTCGGTGAGACCGAGATCCCTATCGGTGAAACCGATTTGCTAGGGTTTGTGGCAGTGGCTATGACATGTGAAACTCGGTGGCGCCGGATAGAAAGAATCGGTGGGGTCGAGTTTGACTTTTGGTTTAGGCCATATGTGGATATGGAAAGGTAGTTTAGGATTTTGGAGCATGTCACTAAGCACATGAAGCAAGAGGCTCATTAAGCAACACCTCATCCCTCCTTGATAGTATTGGCTTTTCCTATAGACTCAATGTGATCTTGGATCACTAAAATAGAAAATGTAGAGTCTTGATCTTGAAGCTTGAGGCAATCCTTTGTCCTTAGCATCTTGAAGGGGTTCCACATCCTTTAGTCCATGCCACTCCATTGTTGAACTTATCTAAAACATACTAGGTAAAAGTGTTAGTCCAACAAGAGATATGTTGACATTAATTACCAAAAACACCCACGGAGCACTTGTGCTTTCACACCTCGTAAAGAGTTGGAACCATTTATTAATCTTATCTCTGTGGGAGAAGCCAGGAAGGTTTCTGATGCGAGAATCACTAGCATACATTTTCCTGTGTTACGCTATTTTGCTTTATTTGCTAGTCGATGCTTGATTGGTCGTGGGAACTGTGGGAACCTTAGTGTTCCTGATACTATTATTCTGTTACATGGTTTATACCGCGACAACACTGTTAGTATGGGCGGAATTGTTGCTAGACGGTTGAGTATGAACCATACTAAAGGCCCCATCTTTGGAGGCATTTATGCTTCTCACCTTGCTGCACATTTTAACATAGCTATTAGGCATTATGAGAAAGAAGAAAAATTGCTGCCTAATGCTTATCTAGACTATAAGAGCATGATAGCCCATGATTTTCTTGTTAAGGATAGGAATGGAGAGCTCAAATATAAGTTATACTTTGATAAACATTATCCTGAAACTATTACGTTGCCTGCTCCTTCCTTGTTTAATTTTGTAGGACCCTATCTTGTTACGTGGGCTGCTGTCCAAGCTTACAAAAATCATGCACCAGCCCCGGAACCGGAACCACAAGATGAGCCTCCACGACAATCCGTTTATTCTTGGGATCCAGAGATGACTGTCAGTCAGTGGCAGTCAGAGTCTTCTTCATCACAGTATGATCCCAACTATTCCTCGTCGCAGTACGACCCCAGCTACACCTACGGGTATGCGCCAGGCTATCCCTGGCAATAGACCAACTTAGGCCAAAAGCCTAAGCTTGGGGGAGTACGTATTTCTCACCGACATTACATTTATGTTCACATTCACTCATTGTTAGATGTCGGCGCTCATACTCTTTCACTGTAATATCCATGCTAGTTATTTTCTTTTTCCTACTTTCTTCTTGTGTGTTTGTTAAACCTTAAGAAAAACAAACAAAAATAGTCGTAGTTTATTTCTTTGCTGTAGTAATTAAAAAGAAAATCCAAAAATATTTCCCGTTCTTCTTTTGCTTGTTGGGAGCTTTCCCGTGTAAATAGGTTTATTTCTTTTCTTTTCTTTGGGGGTCAGTAGGAGAAGACCATAATTAAACTGTTAAAGTGGCTCTTATATGCATTATTGTTGATTTAACCAAGAGCCCATATTGCCTTGTCTTCTCTTGTTTATTGAATGCTCGCAGATTCCAGCTTAGTCCAATGCACGTACACTCTTATTATTATTCACTTCATTCAGTCGGCAAGTGAAAGGCAATTATCATGATATATGATGGACTGACTGAGAGAGAAAAGCTGGTATGAACTCGACCTCTTTTGTTTTTGTAAATATGATGAGTCCATCGTTCTTGATTCAGCTTATTATGAATAAACATGTTTGCAATGACAATTAGAGATCATAGTTGCTTGTGCCATGCTTGATTAGCTATGAGTTATAATGATTTACCTTGTGTGCCAACATGCTATTGAGATGATTATGATGTGGTATGATGGGGTGGTATCCTCCTTTGAATGATTTAAGTGACTTGACTTGGCACATGTTCACGCATGTAGTTGAAACAAATCAACATATCCTTCACGATATTTATGTTCATGGTGGATTATATCCTACTCATGCTTGCATCCAATGTTTATTAATTTTAATGCATGTACATGGCTGTTGTCGCTCTCTAGTCGGTCGCTTCCCAGTCTTTTGCTAGCCTTCACTTGTACTAAGCGGGAATACTGCTTGTGCATCCAATCCCTTAAACCCCAAAGTTATTCCAGATGAGTCCACTATACCTTCCTATATGTGGTATCTACCTGCCGTTCCAAGTAAATTTGTATGTGCCAAACTCTAAACCTTCAAATAAACATTCTGTTTTGTATGCTCGAATAGCTCATGTATCAACCAAGGCTGTCCTTATCTTCCGTGTTAGGCGGGTTATTCTCAAGAGGAGTGGACTCCGCTCCTCACTCACGAGAAAATGGCTAGTCACCGGGATGCCCAGTCCCATGCTTTATGCAAACTAAATCAAAATTAATTGCAAACAAAACTCCCCCTGGGACCTGATGTATGTTGGAGACACTCGTTGTTTCGAGCAAGTCATGGATTGATGCTTGTTGGTGGAGGGGGAGTATAAACTTTACCATTCTGTTTGGGAACCGCCTATAATGTGTTTAGCATAGAAGATATCGCCATCTCTTAGTTGCTATGTTGACAATGAAAGTATACCGCTCAAAATATAATTTATCTCTATTTCAAAACCGAGCTCTGGCACCTCTACAAATCCCTGCTTCCCTCTGCGAAGGGCCTATCCATTTACTTTTGTGTTGGGTCATCACCCTCTTATTAAAAAACACTAGCTGGAGAGCACAGCTGTTATTTGCATTCATCATTGTTAATTTATATTGGGTATGACTATGATTGGATCTCTTTTACCATGAATTACAATGTCTAGTCAGTCCTTGATCTTTAAAGGTGCTCTGCATTTATGTTTTGCGGTTTCAGAAAGGGCTAGCGAGATACCATCTTGTTATATCATATTATGATTGTTTTGAGAAAGTGTTGTCATCCGAGATTTATTATTATGGCTTGCTAGTTGATTATGCTATTGATATGAGTAATTATGAGACCTGAGAATTATGTGGTTAGTTATGATATATGCTGAAAACTCAAATGCTGGCTTGACATAGTTGCAACGACAAGAGCAAACAGAGTTTGTAAGAGTTTTTCTTTCTTTCTTTCAGTTTGTCAACTGAATTGCCTGAGGACAAGCAAGGGTTTAAGCTTGGGGAGTTGATACGTCTCCGTCGTATCTACTTTTCCAAACACTTTTGCCCTTGTTTTGGACTCTAACTTGTATGATTTGAATGGAACTAACCCGGACTGACGCTGTTTTCAGCAGAATTGCCATGATGTTGTTTTATGTGCAGAAAACAAAAGTTCTCGGAATGACCTGAAACTCCACGGGATGTCTTATAAAAAATAATAATAAATCCTCGCCAAAGATGAAGACAGGGGGGCCCACACCCTATCCATAAGGGTGGGGGCACCCCCCCCTCTATGGCGCGCCCCCTACCTCGTGGGCCCCCTAGATGCCCTCCGATGCCAACTCCAACTCTATATATCTGCTTTCGGAGAGAGAAAAATCAGAGAGAAGAAATCATCTCGTTTTAAGATACGGAGCCGCCGCCAAGCCCTAAAACCTCTCGGGAGGGCTGATTTGGAGTCCGTTCGGGGCTCCGAAGAGGGGGATTCGTCGCCGCCGTCATCATCAACCATCCTCCATCACCAATTTCATGATGCTCACCGCCGTGCGTGAGTAATTCCATCGTAGGCTTGCTAGACGGTGATGGGTTGGATGAGATTTATCATGTAACCGAGTTAGTTTTGTTAGGGTTTGATCCCTAGTATCCACTATGTTCTGAGATTGATGTTGCTATGACTTTGCTATGCTTAATGCTTGTCACTAGGGCCCGAGTGCCATGATTTCAAATCTGAACCTATTATGTTTTCATGAATATATGTGAGTTCTTGATCCTATCTTGCAAGTCTATAGTCACCTACTATGTGTTATGATCCGGCAACCCTGAAGTGACAATAATCGGGACCACTCCCGGTGATGACCATAGTTTGAGGAGTTCATGTATTCACTATGTGCTAATGCTTTGTTCCGGTTCTCTATTAAACGGAGGCCTTAATATCCCTTAGTTTCCAATAGGACCCCGCTGCCACGGAAGGGTAGGACAAAAGATGTCATGCAAGTTCTTTTCCATAAGCACGTATGACTATATACGGAATACATGCCTACATTACATTGATGAATTGTTGCTAGTTCTGTGTCACCCTATGTTATGACTGTTACATGATGAACCGCATCCGGCATAATTATCCATCACTGATCCGGTGCTTACGAGTTTTCCATATACTAGTTTACGCTTATTTACTTTCTCGCTACTACTGTTACAATCACTACAAAATACCAAAAATATTACTTTTGTTGTCTTTACTTTTGTTGTTGCTACCACCACTATCATATTACTTTGCTACTAAACACTTTGCTGCAGATATTAAGTTTCCAGGTGTGGTTGAATTGAAAACTCAGCTGCTAATACTTGAGAATATTCTTTGGCTCCCCTTGTGTCGAATCAATAAATCTGGGTTGAATACTCTACCCTCGAAAGCTGTTGCGATCCCCTATACTTGTGGGTTATCACTGCGAGGGGCCTACGAGGGTGGGGGCGCGCCTCCCTGCCTCGTGGCCTCCTTACTTGTTTCTTGACGTCCACTCCAAGTCCCCTGGATCACGTTTGTTCCAAAAATAACTCTCCCAAAGGTTTCATTTCGTTTGGACTCCGTTTGATATTCCTTTTCTGTGAAACACTGAAATAGGCAAAAAAATAGCAATTGCATTGGGTCTTCGGTTAATAGGTTAGTCCCAAAAATAATATAAAAATGCTTAGTAAAGCCCATTAAACATCCAAAACAGATAATATAATAGCATGGAACAATAAAAAATTATAGATACGTTGGAGACATATCAGGGTGGCAGCCCAGAAATTTTTCACACAAAGAGACGTATGCAGCAAGATATGTGATGGTATTGGGAGAAAAGTGATGAATCTGGGCACCAAAAAAGTTCAAGAAACCCTGGAAAAAAGGATGGGGAGGTAGAATGAAACCACGGTCGACATGGGTTGCAAGGAGGATGCACTCACCCTCCTGCGGCTGGGGATCGGACTCGTTCCCCGGCAACCTCCAAGATTCGTGAGTAATCAAGCCTGCACTGGCCAGATCCTCCAAGTCTTCCTTCTAGATCGTGGATCGAATCCAGTCCCCCTTAATCCAACCAGGCAGGAAACCAGACCTCGACGACGACCCTCGAGTCGTCTTCTTGCCCTTCGCCGCCGCCGCCTTCTTCGAGCGCTCCAAAGCCGCCGTCTTGTCCTTCCCCATGGCGACAGAATGCGCACGGGCCGAGCGGAGACGCGAGAGCAGAAGAGAATGCGGTGGAGGAACAGAGGAGGAAGAAATCGATTAGGGTGCAGTATGCATCGCATTGACCCAAAGCTATTTATGAGGCCACTTCCAAGTGGTTGAAGTGTGGGCCCGAGTAATCTTGTCAAATCCCGCCACAGTCGCTCACCCGATATGTGGTGAAAAAGGTGGCATGGGGATCGAGGAGCCCCTGTCTATCCACTCCGATAACTACGGCACGCTCCGTCCCGCGTGCTTCTCTAAAATTTCGAATCCCGTGAGATCCGGGAACCGTAGAGCAACCAATCGCGCCAAGATTTCACACCAAAACACACTCGAAGATCATCAGCATAACTCACTCGATGACCTCTGAATTGATCAAGGTGACTGAAACAAGGTTGAAGCTTCAAGCATGACTACCAGATTCTAGTAAAAACGCCTCTAAAGCGTGGAATCGAGTTGGAACCAACTTCAACTCTTTCTTCACTCAGACATCAATCCATTTGGGGGCTAATCACGATGACGTGTACCTAGGGTAGGGTCATAGGCCTGACCTAGACGCCCTACCCAAGGACACTGCCCTAGAGTCATAGACATTCAAAGTACAACAGAATATACCGACTGAAATCACCTTGGAGTGCAATCCACTCGACCAGATATCCCACTCGGATATTCCAATTCCATTCGACCAAGATAGAGTCACTCGACTACACGAAGAATCACTCCGAGAACAGAAGGTCTAAAGCCACTCAGGATGGCAACGGTCAGACATTCACTCCGCAGTCTTAAAGATCATTTATAGCTCTTTATAGCTGGCGTTACCAATAACGCCCTATCTTAATGTACATTGAACCCTCTATGACTGAGGGCTGGAGGAGTCCGGCGCACTCTATATAAGCCACCCCCTCCACTGGTACAAGGGTTCGCGCCCCATGTAACTCTCACGCATAATCCAGTCGACCAAGCCTCCGGGCACCGAGACGTAGGGCTATTGCTTCCTCCGAGAAGGGCCTGAACTCGTAAATCGTGCGTGTACAATCTCACCATAGCTAGGATCTTGCCTCCTCCTACGTACCACCTATTCTTACTGTCAGACTTACTCCCACGACAGATGAGCTTGATTACCTTCTCCGCGGGCTGGATCTGATGCCTGTTCGCCGCCATTACGTCTCCTCCTTCCTGCTTCTCTCCCTAGAACTTCTTCCTTCATTTTTCTGTTTGTTGTCCTCACTAGACAGAGTTGTGAATATTTGTGCAAGTGATTAGAGTGCAGATCCACGTTGGCATGTGCAACTGTCTGGCGCAGCACTATCCATTCGTCCGATACTCCGATTTGGATGCCATGTACACCAACATGCATGGAAGAATGGATGTATTTGTTCATTGTCGTACAAGAGAGTTAATAAGCGCCGAACAGTTTCCTCTTTATGTATGGAGAGGAAGAAGTAGAAGGCTCTGGAGTCAGGACTAGAGCCTATACAAGATTGTATACAGGGCCTTTGTAAACTGAGGAGTCAGACTTACTTGTTCCTCAAGTAAAGTTGAAAATGTGTCGGTTGGTGATACGTCTCAAATGTATCTATTTTTTCAAACACTTTTGCTTTTGTTTTGGCCTCTAATTTGCATGATCGAGTGAAACTAATCCGCGCCGACGCTGTCTTCAGCAAAAGTATATTGGTGTTGTTTTTGTGCAGAAATAAGAAGTTCTCAGAATTGGATGAAACTCTACGGAGATCTTTTTTTTGGAATAAATGAAAAATACTTCAGCAAAGAAGTGCCAGAGGGGGCCACCCTAGGCTCACAAGCCTGGGGGCGCGCCGGGCTCGATTGTGGGTCCCCTGGACCCCTTCAGTCGAGACCGACTTGCCCCCATAAGTTAGCTATACATGGAAGGAGTGAATCAACTACTCCCTCCGTCCCAAAATAAGTGTAAAAACCCCCTTGAGTAATCTTTTACTCTTGTTTCTCAAAAAAAAACTTTATACTAACTTAGTATAAATTTGTATTAAGGTTGAGACACTTATTTTAAGACGGAGAGAGTATTTCATAGTACACCATTACAACACACAACAACACACGGACGCACACGCCTAACCTAACTACCTAAAAAATACTAATAACCTTCGGTTTCAGTTTTGGTTTTGACAAACAATTGTTGTCTGTTCTAACACGAGGGTACATGATAATGCAAGCTCACCAGTCAACCATTCTATCAGATTGATATGATTAAATCTGGAAAATCAGCAATGTTCTAAAGTTATCTAGTTAGTTTTCAAATTTTAATAGAAACTTCCTTGATGACAGTGTCAAAAAATGTCTTATCGACGCGGTGATGTTATCTTGCAGACCGGGGTTCGACTCCTGTCGGGAACTTGCGGAGGGAGTAGAACAGAAGCACAACATCTCGATGGGTCGCATACATTACTTTTCTCTCTCGAAAATGCAGTCTCATACACATTACTTGCTGGAGATACATTTGGTTTCCGTACGTGCAATTTACTTCCTCCGTTTCTAAATATTTGTCTTTTTAATGATTTAAATGGACTACCACATACGGATATATATAGACATATTTTAGAGTGTAGATTCATTCATTTTGCTCCGTATGTAGTCACTTGTTGAAATTTCTAGAAACACAAATATTTAGGAACGGAGGGAGTAGTTTCCAGTTGTGATAGAGTTGAAGGAGATCACGATTCGTTCGCTACTTATTTATGATACAACAGCAACATCTCATTCTTATACATAAAAAACAGCGTACTCTACTATCCCATAGGTGCGCTACTAGAGTTCGGTACCACTTCAGTCACACCAAGCTACAACGAGCAAAGATTACACTAGTGATGGATCGGTCGAGCCACAGGTACTTAGCTCGCCCGGTTGCTGCGGCGGCGTGGGTGGTTGGCCGCCGCGCTAGCTGGTTCACAGGCACCAGAACGACGACGGCCGCGCCCGCTTGGCCGGCGGCGACGTGATCTCTGGCACGGCGAACACGTCGCTGTCGCTGTCGCTGTGGTACCACTCCCGCACGTGCCCCTGCTTGGCCTTCGCCGCCGCCGCCGGGGCCACCATAGCGGCCGGAAACTCCTCCAGGCCCCAGGCCGGCGCCGGCGTATGCGGCACGTGGGGCGCCCATGCGCCGCGCTTCCCTGGACGCTCGCCGGCGACCACGTCGAACAGGTCGGCGTCCAGGAACGGCACCTGCTCGTCGCGCCCCTTCTGCTTCTGCCAAGTGCAAAGGTTTGGGCGCTTAGTTTTCGCGCGTACGCTGCGGTGGACAGAACCGGGTAAAGAGATGGTCGGCGGCGACTTACGGCGACGAAGGCGGCGTCGTCGAAGAGGAGTTCGTCGACTTGCCAGCCGGGGCAGATGTTGGTGAGGTAGTCTGAGATGCTGCTTCCTCCTCCTCCGGCGTGGCTGGCGTCGTGAACTGCAGGGGCTTCATCGGCGGCCGAGGCCAAGCAGTCGTCCTGCTCGACGGAGCTTTCGTCCGGGGAGGGGATCTCCTGGTCCACGGGGTCGGCGGAGAGCTTGGCCCCGACGAGGAGGAAGCGGCTGTGCTTGGCCGTGAGGTCGTTGGCGCTGTGGATGGGCTCGTCGCAGTCGGCGCACAGGATCGCCCGGTCCTCCACGCAGAACACGAGCCCCCTCCGCTCCTGCAAACAATCCAGCAAAGAAACACCGTCAGCTCAGCTCAGCTCAGTGTCGCAGCATCGGACGGGCATGAAGCGCAGGCACCGCACGCACCTTGCAGACGTCGCAGAGCGGCGCGGCGGCGTCGGTGGCGGCCGGGGAGGGCTGGAGGAGGGTGAGGCGGCGGTGCTTGCCGGCGAGCTTGTTGGCGCGGTGGACGCGGCGGTTGCAGGGGGAGCAGAGCGCGGCCTCGTCGGCGCAGCAGAGCACGGCGGCCGGCTCGAGGCCGCACACGTCGCACTGCACGCGCATGGCGATCGGCTTTCTTGGAAGCAAGTCAAAGGAGGAGGAGGAGAGAAGGCTTTGCGGCTGGATGCGAGGAAGGAGGCGGAGCGAAATAATGCGAGGAGAACAGAGGAGCAAGCAAGCAATGGAAGGGGGGCATGTGGAGGGCGATGGGGCTATTTTATATACGCCATGACAGGGAGACGAGAGAGATCTTTCACGCGACGAGTTTTATTCTGCTGCCGGCATGGGTTTGTTCAAAAGTTTGGGGGGTGGGGCGGGGTGGGGCATGGAACTGCAAAATATCCTTAACAAAACCAAAAATATCTAGCGGTGATCTGTACTTCAGGGTGAGGAAGCCAGTGCTGGCACTGTCCCTCCCGAATGAGGGAGCCGGAGGTGGAGGTGGGGAGGTGGGCAACCGTGTCAGCTTAAAATGTATCTTCTTCCTCTTCCTCTTTTGGCATAAGGTTCCAAAATTTATCAGACTTGTTGCTCCACAAACCACTAAATCTTGGTAAATTTTCTCGCCCTTTCGATTTCCCCTGTGGTTTTGTGAGGCCACACTATCACAAAGAGCGTCAACGGGTCGCATGGCTACGACTGCGAGGTGAGAAAGGTGACCGTTAGGTTATTTGGTTACCGAGTGACAATCATCGTGGACGAGGGAGAAAGGAAGGAGGTGAGAGAATAAGGGAGAAAATTAAGCAGGGGTAGGGGAGGGGCCAATCGAGAAATTAAAATGATGGGAGGGCATTTGACCTAAATCAAATGTCTCAATGATCGTTTTCGAAGAAATTTTAGGCCAAGTTGTATCTGAGTTGCTATGTTAAATTGGGCGTGCTCAAACCCATTAGGCATTTTCAAATCAACGAGCAAGAAGCTGGAAGGAGATCATAAAAAAAGGTATTAAGTTTTACTTTCCAGATTACTACAACTCAGTACCCTATGCTATTTCGAGCTTAATTGATTTACTTCTTCTTTGGGTGTAATCATGGCAGGAGGTGACTCAAATTGGCGATCATAGCAAAGTTGAGACTAAATGGGTCAAGATTCGGGATAATCAAGACTATGGCTCGTCGTATGTGTATGTCATATGTTGGCGGGAGGGTGAGGGGTGCTTTGATGGATTAAAGGTATCGACTAGACGCGTGGAGTGAATAGGCCGCTAACAAATTTATAAAAATTACTCATTTGCTTATGATTTACGAAACTAAAAGCTTCCAAGATAAAATTCAACTGAAGCAGCGTATCTAAGAAAAGAAAACACAAGCTATAAGCTAAGCAAGAATATAAGCTCGTGATGCGAAGCAAGTGAAGAAACAGATTGAGAAGACCATTCATTGATTTGTTCTAGAATTTGGAATATCCATTAGTACTAAACTTGAATTTTGCTTGGAGATGAACATATTACTTGGATGCTCAATTATATTTTGCGGGAATGTACCTCATATTGACATATCAAGTATTAATTGCTAGGTCTCAATGTTCAGAGTCATTTATCTAATAAACCACTAATTAGGATGAAAAGTCAGGAATGTGTTTAATTAAGCTTAAAAGTCAGGAGATGTGTTCATGACTAGTGCTACAAGTAGTAGGTTACAACAACAACATAGCCTTTCAATCAGAAACAAGTTGCAGTAGACTAGAGTTGGAACGAAATAGCTCAAGAAACCTAGTTGTGGTTCTGGCACACGGATAGCTAACTTTTGATTCATCCCTATCCATGGTTAGTTCTTTGGTGACATTTCAATCTTTCGTACCTCTTTTTACAAGTAGTGCGGTTCATGAGAGGAAATAAGGCATGTTCTAGCTTAGCAGTCGACTGATAGTGACGTCCTCCAGTGCGTACTCAAGTGAACCACTAGTAATTAATATGCATTACATAATAGCCAACCAAATGTACAATTAGCACTAGGCACATCAATTTAGTTTCCCCAATAATGTAAGCTTAATATTTGTTTTTTTGCTTCCATAAAGCAGGGAGGGACCAGCTTAATCGGCTTTGATCAATTGGCTAATATCTTCCCTAGAATCTCAAGCCAGGTGCGTGCACCTTTGTGCCCACCTGGATAATGCCATTAGAGGGAACAAATTTTAATGAATTCAACTCATAATGAGTTAGAGAGAAAGGTGCACAAGTTCAATGCTTGAAATAGTCTTAAGGCGTACAGCTCGACCGATGGCAGTCTTCAACAGACGGTCACGCTGCGCAGCGACTGATCTCTCCGACCTCTCAGTACAGCGCCGCCCCTCCCCGCTCCTCCCCCGCTTCGCCGCCGCCGGAGGGGACACCGGCGAAGCCCGCGTGGTCCCCAGGGAAGGTGGCGGTGGGGGTGTGGGGCGTCCTCGTCGTTCTCGCGCAGATCTCGGCGGCCGGTGGCGCGCGGTGGTGTTCAGCCGGTGGCTGGCGCCTGCTGCCCGTGGGGCGGCGTCCCTCACGGTGGCGGGGCTGCCCCTGAACGGCGCTTGGTGGTTGTAGGGGAACGTAGTAATTTAAAAAAATTTCCTACGCACACGCAAGATCATGGTGATGCATAGCAACGAGAGGGAGAGTGTTGTCTACGTACCCTCGTAGACCGAAAGCGGAAGCGTTATAACAACGCGGTTGATGTAGTCGTACGTCTTCACGATCCGACCGATCCAAGCACCGTTACTCCGGCACCTCCGAGTTCTTGGCACACGTTCAGCTTGATGACGATCCCCGGGCTCCGATCCAGCAAAGCTTCGGGGAAGAGTTCCATCAGCACGACGGCGTGGTGACGATCTTGATGTACTACCGGCGCAGGGCTTCGCCTAAGCACTGCAACGATATGACCGAGGTGGAATATGGTGGAGGGGGCATCGCACACGGCTAAGGAACGATCACGAAGATCAACTTGTGTGTCCATGGGGTGCCCCCTGCCCCCGTATATAAAGGAGCAAGGGAGGAGGGGGCGGCCGGCCTAGAAGGGGCGCGCCAAGGGGAGTCCTACTCCCACCGGGAGTAGGATTCCACCTTTCCTAGTCCAACTAGGAGAAGGGGGAAAGGAGGGGAGTGGAGAAGGAAGGGAGAGGGGGGCCGCGCCCCAAACCCTTTGTCCAATTCGGACTGGGCTTGGGAGGGGCGCGCGCCACCTCCTGGCTCCTTCCCACTAAGGCCCAATAAGGCCCAATACTCTTCCCCGTATTCCCGTAACTCCCCGGTACCTCCGAAAATACCCGAATCACTCGGAACCTTTCCGATGTCCGAATATAGTCGTCCAATATATCGATCTTTACGTCTCGACCATTTCGAGACTCCTCGTCATGTCCCTGATCCCATCCGGGACTCCGAACTCCTTCGGTACATCAAAACTCATAAACTCATAATATAACTGTCATCAAAACTTTAAGCGTGCGGACCCTACGGTTTGAGAACAATGTAGACATGACCGAGACATGTCTCCGGTCAATAACCAATAGCGGGACCTGGATGCCCATATTGGCTCCTACATATTCTACGAAGATCTTTATCGGTCAGACCGCATAACAACATACGTTGTTCCCTTTGTCATCGGTATGTTATTTGCCCGAGATTCGATCGTCGGTATCCAATACCTAGTTCAATCTCGTTACCGGCAAGTCTCTTTACTCGTTCCGTAATACATCATCTTGCAACTAACTCATTAGTTGCAATGCTTGCAAGGCTTAAGTGATGTGCATTACCGAGAGGGCCTAGAGATACCTCTCCGACAATCGGAGTGACAAATCCTAATCTCGAAATACGCCAACCCAACATCTACCTTTGGAGACACCTGTAGAGCTCCTTTATAATCACCCAGTTATGTTGTGATGTTTGGTAGCACACAAAGTGTTCCTCCGGCAAACAGGAGTTGCATAATCTCATAGTCATAGGAACATGTATAAGTCATGAAGAAAGCAATAGCAACATACTAAACGATCGGGTGCTAAGCTAATGGAATGGGTCATGTCAATCACATCATTCTCCTAATGATGTGATCCCGTTAATCAAATGACAACTCATGTCTATGGCTAGGAAACATAACCATCTTTAATCAACGAGCTAGTCAAGTAGAGGCATACTAGTGACACTATGTTTGTCTATGTATTCACACATGTATCATGTTTCCGGTTGATAAAATTCTAGCATGAATAATAAACATTTATCATGAAATAAGGAAATAAATAATAACTTTATTATTGCCTCTAGGGCATATTTCCTTCAGTCTCCCACTTGCACTAGAGTCAATAATCTAATTCACATCGGCATGTGATTTAACAGCGATAGTTCACATCACCATGTGATTAATACCCATAGTTCACATCATCATGTGACCAACACCCAAAGGGTTTACTAGAGTCAATAATCTAGTTCACATCACTATGTGATTAACACCCAAAGAGTACTAAGGTGTGATCATGTTTTGCTTGTGAGAGAATCTTAGTCAACGGGTCTGCTACATTCGGATCCGTATATATTTTGCAAATTTCTATGTCAACAATACTCTGCTTGGAGCTACTCTAGCTAATTGCTCCCACTTTCAATATGTATCTAGATTGAGACTTAGAGTCATCTAGATTGGTGTCAAAACTTGCATCGACATAATCCTTTACGACGATCCTTTTTGTCACCTCTATAATCGAGAAACATATCCTTATTTCACTAAGGATAATTTTGACCGCTGTCCAGTGATCTACTCCTAGATCACTATTGTACTCCCTTGTCAAAATCAGTGTAGGGTATACAATGGATCTGGTACACAGCATTGCATACATGATAGAGCCTATGGCTGAAGCATAGGGAACATCTTTCATTTTCTCTCTATCTTCTGCAGTGGTCGGGCATTGAGTCTTACTCAACTTCACACCTTGTAACACAGGCAAGAACCCTTTCTTTGCTTGATCCATTTTGAACTTCTTCAAAACTTTGTCAAGGTATGTGCTTTGTGAAAGTCCAATTAAGCGTCTTGATCTATCTCTATAGATCTTGATGCCCAATATGTAAGCAGCTTCACCGAGGTCTTTCTTTGAAAAACTTCTTTCAAACACTCCTTTATGCTTTGCAGAATAATTCTACATTATTTCCGATCAACAATATGTCATACACATATACTTATCAGAAATGTTGTAGTGCTCCCACTCACTTTCTTGTAAATACAGGCTTCACCGCAAGTCTGTATAAAACTATATGCCTTGATCAACTTATCAAAGCGCATATTCCAACTCTGAGATGCTTGCACCAGTCCATAGATGGATCGCTGGAGCTTGCATATTTTATTAGCACCTTTAGGATTGACAAAACCTTCTGGTTGCATCATATACAACTCTTCTTTAATAAAACCATTAAGGAATGCAGTTTTGTTTATCCATTTGCCAGATTTTATAAATGCGGCAATTGCTAACATGATTCAGACAGACTTAAGCATAGATACGAGTGAGAAACTCTTATCGTAGTCAACACCTTGAACTTGTCGAAAACCTTTTGCGACAATTCTAGCTTTGTAGATAGTAATAATACTATCAGCGTCCATTTTCCTCTTGAAGATCCATTTATTCTCAATTGCTTGCTGATCATCGGGCAAGTCAACCAAAGTCCATACTTTGTTCTCATACATGGATCCCATCTCAGATTTCATGGCCTCAAACCATTTCGCGGAATCTGGGCTCATCATCGCTTCCTCATAGTTCGTAGGTTCGTCATGGTCAAGTAACATGACTTCTAGAACAGGATTACCGTACCACTCTGGTGCGGATCTCACTCTGGTTTACCTACGAGATTCGGTAGTAACTTGATCTGAAGTTACATGATCATCATCATTAGCTTCCTCACTAATTGGTGTAGTACTCACAAGAGCAGATTTCTGTGATGAACTCCTTTCCAATAAGGGAGAAGGTACAATTACCTTATCAAGTTTTCTACTTTCCTCCCACTCACTTCTTTCGAGAGAAACTCCTTTTCTAGAAAGGATCCATTCTTAGCAACGAATGTCTTGCCTTTGGATCTGTGATAGAAGGTGTACCCAACTGACTCTTTGGGTATCCTATGAAGACATATTTCTCCGATTTGGGTTTGAGCTTATCATGTTGAAACTTTTTCACATAAGCATCGCAACCCCAAACTTTAAGAAACGACAACTTTGGTTTCTTGCCAAACCATAGTTCAGATTGTGTCATCTCAACGGACTTAGATGATGCCCTTTTTAACGTGAATGCAGCTGTTTTTAATGCATAACCCCAAAAATGATAGTGGTAGATCGATAAGAGACATCATAGATTGTACTATATCCAATAAAGTACGGTTATGACGTTCGGACGCACCATTATGCTGTGGTGTTCCAGGTGGCGTGAGTAGTGAAACTATTTCACATTGTTTTAACTGAAGACCAAACTCGTAACTCAAATATTCGTCTCCGCGATCAGATCGTAGAAACTTTATTTTCTTGTCACGATGATTTTCCACTTCACTCTGAAATTCTTTGAACTTTTCAAATATTTCAGACTTATGTTTCATCAAGTAGATATACCCATATCTGCTCAAAACATCTGTGAAGGTCAGAAAATAATGATACTTGTCGCGAGCCTTAATTTTCATCGGACCACATACATCGGTATGTATGATTTCCAACAAGTCAGTTGCTCGCTCCATTGTTCCGGAGAACGGAGTCTTAGTCATCTTGCCCATGAGGCATGGTTCGCAAGCATCAAGTGATTCATAATCAAGTGATTCCAAAATTCCATCTGCATGGAGTTTCTTCATGCGCTTTACACCAATATGACTTAAACAGTAGTGCCACAAACAAGTTGCACTATCATTATTAACTTTGCATCCTTTTGGCTTCAATATTATGAATATGTGTATCACTACGATTGAGATTCAACGAACCATTTCGTTGGTGTGTATAACCATAGAAGGTTTTATTCATGTAAACAGAACAACAATTGTTCCCTAACTTAAATGAATAACTGTATTGCAATAAACATGATCAAATCATATTCATGCTCAACGCAAACACCAAATAACACTTATTTAGGTTCAACACTAATCCCGAAAGTATAGGGAGTGTGCGATGATGATCATATCAATCATGGAACTACTTCCAACACACATCGTCACTTTACCCTTAACTAGTCTCTGTTTATTCTGCAACTCCTGTTTCGATTTACTACTCTTAGCAACTGAACCAGTATCAAATACTGAGGGGTTGCTATAAACACTAGTAAAGTACACATCAATAACATGTATATCAAATATACTTTTGTTCACTTTGCCATCCTTCTTATCCGCCAATCACTTGGGGTAGTTCCGCTTCCAGTGACCAGTCCCTTTGCAGTAGAAGCACTTAGTCTCAGGCTTAGGACCAGACTTGGGCTTCTTCACTTAAGCAGCAACTTGATTGCTGTTTTTCTTGAAGTTCCCCTTCTTCTTCCCTTTGCCCTTTTCTTGAAACTAGTGATCTTGTCAACCATCAACACTTGATGTTTTTCTTGATTTCTACCTTCGTCGATTTCATCATCATGAAAAGCTCGGGAGTCGTTTTCGTCATCCCTTGTATACTATAGTTCATCACGAAGTTCTACTAACTTGGTGATGGTGACTAGAGAATTCTGTCAATCACTATCTTATCTGGAAGATTAACTCCCACTTGATTCAAGTGATTGTAGTACCCAGACAATCTGAGCACATGCTCACTAGTTGAGCGATTCTCCTCCATCTTTTAGCTATAGAACTTGTTGGAGACTTCATATCTCTCAACTCGGGTATTTGCTTGAAATATTAACTTCAACTCCTGGAACATCTCGTATGGTCCATGACGTTCAAAACGTCTTTGAAGTCCCGATTCTAAGCCGTTAAGCATGGTGCACTAAACTATTAAGTAGTCATCATATTGAGCTAGCCAAACGTTCATAACGTCTGCATCTGCTCCTGCAATAGGTCCGTCACCTAGCGGTGCATCAAGGACATAATTCTTCTGTGCAGCAATGAGGATAAACCTCAGGTCACGGATCCAATCCGCATCATTGCTACTAACATTTTTCAACACAATTTTCTCTAGGAACATATCAAAATAAACACAGGGAAGCAACAACGCGAGCTATTGATCTACAACATAGATATGCTAATACTACCAGGACTAAGTTCATGATAAATTAAAGTTCAATTAATCATATTACTTAAGAACTCCCACTTAGATAGACATCTCTCTAATCCTCTAAGTGATCACGTGATCCAAATCAACTAAACCATGTCCGATCATCACGTGAGATGGAGTAGTTTCAATGGTGAACATCATTATGTTGATCATATCTACTATATGATTCACGCTCGACCTTTCGGTCTCCGTGTTCCGAGGTCATATCTTATATGCATAGCTCGTCAAGTATAACCTGAGTATTCCGCGTGTGCAACTGTTTTGCACCCGTTGTATTTGAACGTAGAGCCTATCACACCCGATCATCACGTGGTGTCTCAGCACGAAGAACTTTCGCAATGGTGCATACTCAGGGAGAACACTATTACTATGATAATTTAGTGAGAGATCATCTTATAATGCTACCGACAATCAAAGCAAGATAAGATGCATAAAAAGATAAACATCACATGCAATCAATATAAGTGATATGATATGGCCATCATCATCTTGTGCTTGTGATCTTCATCTCCGCAGCACCATCATGATCACCATCGTCACCGGCGCGACACCTTGATCTCCATCGTAGCATCGTTGTCGTCTCGCCAATCTTATGCTTCTACGACTATCGCTACCGCTTAGTGATAAAGTAAAGCATTACAGGGCGATTGCATTGCATACAATAAAGCGACAACCATACGGCTCCTGCCGGTTGCCGATAACTCGGTTATAAAACATGATCATCTCATACAATAAAATTTAGCATCATGTCTTGACCATATCACATCACAACATGCCCTGCAAAAACAAGTTAGACGTCCTCTACTTTGTTTGTTGCAAGTTTTACGTGGCTGCTACGGGCTTAAGCAAGAACCAATCTCACCTACGCATCAAAACCACAACGATAGTTTGTCAAATAGACTCCGTTTTAACCTTCGCAAGGACCGGGCGTAGCCACACTCGGTTCAATTAAAGTTGGAGAAACTGACACCCGCCAGCCACCTGTGTGCAAAGCACGGCGGTAGAACCAGTCTCGCGTAAGCGTACGCGTAATGTCGGTCCGGGCCGCTTCATCCAACAATACCGCCGAACCAAAGTATGACATGCTGGTAGGCAGTATGACTTATATCGCCCACAACTCACTTGTGTTCTACTCGTGCATAACATCAAACCATAAAAACCTAGGCTCGGATGCCACTGTTGGGGAACGTAGTAATTTCAAAAATTTCCCTACGCACACGCAAGATCATGGTGATGCATAGCAATGAGAGGGAGAGTGTTGTCTACGTACCCTCGTAGACCGAAAGCGGAAGCGTTATAACAACGCGGTTGATGTAGTCGTACGTCTTCACGATCCGACCGATCCAAGCACCGTTACTCCGGCACCTCCGAGTTCTTGGCACACGTTCAGCTTGATGACGATCCCCGGGCTCCGGTCCAGCAAAGCTTCGGGGAAGAGTTCCATCAGCACGACGGCGTGGTGACGATTTTGATGTACTACCGGCTCAGGGCTTCGCCTAAGCACTGCAACGATATGACCGAGGTGGAATATGGTGGAGGGGGCACCGCACACGGCTAAGGAACGATCACGAAGATCAACTTGTGTGTCCATGGGGTGCCCCCTGCCCCCGTATATAAAGGAGCAAGGGAGGAGGGGGCGGCCGGCCTAGAAGGGGCGCGCCAAGGGGAGTCCTACTCCCACCGGGAGTAGGATTCCACCTTTCCTAGTCCAACTAGGAGAAGGGGGGAAAGGAGGGGAGTGGAGAAGGAAGGGAGAGAGGGGCCGCGCCCCAAACCCTTTGTCCAATTCGGACTGGGCTTGGGAGGGGCGCGCGCCACCTCCTGGCTCCTTCCCACTAAGGCCCAATAAGGCCCAATACTCTTCCCCGTATTCCCGTAACTCCCCGGTACCTCCGAAAATACCCGAATCACTCGGAACCTTTCCGATGTCCGAATATAGTCGTCCAATATATCAATCTTTACGTCTCGACCATTTCGAGACTCCTCGTCATGTCCCCGATCCCATCCGGGACTCCGAACTCCTTCGGTACATCAAAACTCATAAACTCATAATATAACTGTCATCGAAACTTTAAGCGTGCGGACCCTACGGTTCGAGAACAATGTAGACATGACCGAGACATGTCTCCGGTCAATAACCAATAGCGGGACCTGGATGCCCATATTGGCTCCTACATATTCTACGAAGATCTTTATCGGTCAGACCGCATAACAACATACGTTGTTCCCTTTGTCATCGGTATGTTACTTGCCCGAGATTCGATCGTCGGTATCCAATACCTAGTTCAATCTCGTTACCGGCAAGTCTCTTTACTCGTTCCGTAATACATCATCTTGCAACTAACTCATTAGTTGCAATGCTTGCAAGGCTTAAGTGATGTGCATTACCGAGAGGGCCCAGAGATACCTCTTTGACAATCGGAGTGACAAATCCTAATCTCGAAATACGCCAACCCAACATCTACCTTTGGAGACACCTGTAGAGCTCCTTTATAATCACCCAGTTACGTTGTGACGTTTGGTAGCACACAAAGTGTTCCTCCGGCAAACAGGAGTTGCATAATCTCATAGTCATAGGAACATGTATAAGTCATGAAGAAAGCAATAGCAACATACTAAACGATCGGGTGCTAAGCTAATGGAATGGGTCATGTCAATCACATCATTCTCCTAATGATGTGATCCCGTTAATCAAATGACAACTCATGTCTATGGCTAGGAAACATAACCATCTTTGATCAACGAGCTAGTCAAGTAGAGGCATACTAGTGACACTCTGTTTGTCTATATATTCACACATGTATCATGTTTCCGGTTGATAAAATTCTAGCATGAATAATAAACATTTATCATGAAATAAGGAAATAAATAATAACTTTATTATTGCCTCTAGGGCATATTTCCTTCAGTGGTGGCCATGTGGCGGCGCGCGGGTGGGTCGGATTTGGGCTTCCGGTTTGCGTCCTTGTCTTGGCAGCGATTGCCGTTGCCCTCGGCCATGAGGCATGGTCTGAGATGGGCCGAGCGCCGGTGGTGCTGGCCAGGACGCACGCTGGCAGCGCCCTACTTCATCTCGCGTCGTCTCGCTAGCCAATGGTGGTGGTCATCTTCGTCGTCAGAGATGGCCGGCCAGAGGCTAGGTGATCAGATCTCGAGATCCATCATCTAGTCCCGGCTGCGAGTTGGGGAGACATAGTTGCCGGTGAAAACCGAGCCGTTGGCAGGCGATGGCGGCGTTCTATGCCGTTACCTTGATGGAGGCATTGTCGTGTAACTACTGTCGAACCACTCGTGCTGCTCTGGAGGAAACCCTAGGATCTGGTGTTCCAGATCGGACGATGGCGGCGGCACTGCGGTGTCGTTTCTCTCTTGGGAGCATCGTTTGTGGAGCAGCGCTGGAAGTCAGAGGCAGGAGGTGGAGCGGCTTCATCTTGCACAGAGCTTCGGTGGAGATGTTAAGTCATGCCTGACCGACAGGTGCTACGCTTTGTCATGCCTGGTCGGCAGGTGCTACGCACAACAAATCTTTCAAAAACTTCAAGTTGTGTCGGTTGGTGGTACTTGAAAGCATGGTGCTGAGGTGTATCAGTTGGTGACGATCCAGGTTGGGCGCATGCACATGCTGCATCTGATAGTTGTACTGAGACTCGAGAGTTCTACACTAGAAAAAGAAAGAAAATCTCGAGTTGTCTGCCGAATTCACCTGCAGTGTTGTCCTTTGCTCACATGGTGTTAGCCTGAAATCAAATTTCAAGATCAAGACCATTGATGAGAAAATCTGGAGCGACGACCCTCCCTACTTTTGAGGTTTAAATCCACAGCCGTTCGCGGTCTCTTTCAGCTAACCCTTTCCCTCTTAATTAATAGCATCTCGTCCTTGTGCACAACTTTTCTTCTCTCTTGCTTGAGCGATTAGCAACTCCCTGATGGTGCGATACTACTAACACCTACCCATCCCAATCCAATAAAACTCCGGTACACTGATCACATGGCGCCACCGTGCCGATCTGCCACCTTGAGCGGGCCTCGACGGGAGGGAGAGTGGGCGTCCCGACGACAAGGACCACAGAGGATCCAAACTATGGTTTAAGGTTGGCCGGGGACCAGCTTGGGTATGGGGCGGGGAGGGTCGGCGTCGGATTATTTATGGCCCGGCTCTCGCGCCCATCCCAGAGATCGGCGGGCGAGTACGGAGCGCTGGTCCTTGGGGCGTAGGATTTGGTGTTAGATCGATCGATCGATCGATCGGGATGCCAGTGTACATAGATTAGAGACATTTTAGCATGGGTCTGGCCATTAGACCAAGGGGTATTTATGTACTACGTCTGCACAGCACAGCCATGCCGATGCCGAAGCCGCGATCCATCTCTTGTTGGTTTCTGGACTGCTTGAGATGGCTCTGGAATTTGCAGGGGACCAAAAGCAGGTAGTACGAGCCTGATCAAATTTAAAGACGATGCACATCGGGTGCAAGAAAAATGTGTTCTTTTGCTAGGTTTGAATTGAATTATTTTTTAACATCAACTCTATTAATTAGAAATAATGGTTACGTCGTCTATAAAAAAAGATACAATATTTTTTATGGGCTCCTTGATCCAATCCCTAGTCATGGAACATTTAGCTATTCAAGCAAAACTCGTGAGCTACTTTTTTCGCTTTTCTATTAATGTTCAAAACTAGTAAGAGGAAAATCAGAAGCCATAAAAAAACAATCCTCAAAAATTGTAGCCGCCACTCCTACAGAATGTCGTCCCTTCTTCGTTGTGTCAATGACTTCCATGTTGTCAGAATTGAGACTCCGTTCTTCATTGTGTCAATGACTTCCATGTTGTCAGAATTAACAATGAGATGATTGCAATCCGTCTTTTGTGCCAGCAATAAGCCAGCTAACGCCTCCGATGTCATAGCCAGGTCCGAATTTATGGTTTTACTGAAGAAGATAGACGAGGAAATATCGTCTTCAGGACGGGCTTTCGGTTTCAACCGCAACTGTTCCAACTTCCAAGTGCCTATCAAGGCCGGGACTCACCAATCAGCTCACCTCACCTCGGGCGCGATGGTTCCATGTGCCTTTCAGCGCCCACGTGAACGCGGTGCCAACTTGCGTGCGGCCTCGCCTCCTTTTGAGGTATGGATATGGTTCCCAGATTATGCTATTATGGGCAGCACCGGCCCAGCACTCCCAGAGTATAAACTAGCACTAGTCCTCTTTTTCCATGCACAGCCAGACAAAATTTGGGGAGTTGGGGTTTGAGTGCACGACATATTCGCAGTACATGCAGTGCAGGGGCAAATACGATGCAACGAGCACCAATTTTGAGTATCACGAAAACTTGGCCAAGCACAAGTTTTGAGATGGTACATCACGACAAGCAGCCCTGTGTAGGGAATCGAGTTTATATGCCGCCGCATCCCTGTAACCTACAGCAGCTCGAACATGCGTTGGTGACAGCTAAAAGGATAAGGAAAACAGCAGCGAAAGAAATATCAGATAAGGAAATATCAAGTCTTCCTTCATTGCTAGGATTAGATGTCCACAGCGTGTTAATTGCAACACAACAGTGACTTCCGCGTCGGCAGAGACTGGGGAAGCATGCTAGTTAAGCGACAATACCACGAAGCTCAAGCACAGGTAAAGAATCATTTCGGTTGTATATTCCTTCTGCAGGTCGATCTATCTTACAGGTCTTGAGGAACTTTTTCACTCTAACAGATGTTACAGCATTCCCCTGACCAAGTTTTGCCCCCATTGAAAAAACTAGGAACAGAATCGGAACTATCCTCTTTGTGGCCTCCATGGATAAATGGGTAAACGAAAGAACATGTGTTCGGGTTCACATCACGATGCGGAGAACGGCGAGTCCAACGGCTGATATCGAAACGATGGTACCTATGCAGTATTTGATGACATCATACTTTGCTGCCTCCAGCTGCGCCTTCAGTGAATGAATTTCCTGCAGAAACAGAAGGATCCAGTTATGTCTATGATAAAGTGGTGATGCCAAAGGCCCACACATGCAGGCACTTTTGCTCACCTTGTCAAGCTTTGTGGTGAGATCTGTGGTTTCTTCATTCTGCTTGGCGAGCTCATCACGTATGCGCCTGGAGCAATCATGTTTTAATCATATAACACCGACAAAACAATCTTAATTATTGCGGCAGAAACATGACAAAGACAGAGCAACCACTGGAATTGTCATGGAAGTAAATACATAATACCCAGTGTAAGCACTAATAGATGAAACTACTTTGTTTCATTTTCAAAAGGTCAATGGGGGCAAGGGGAAGAAGAATTAAGGTTCCCACTTGCTGCTAGCCTGTTCTACAAAAAAGTTCGTTCTGCCATAACTCATTAATGTTTCAAAAATCAACTAGTACTAGAATGTAATTAAAGTCTTAATTACCATTAAGTATTAAAAAGTGGCACTGGAATTCTTAAGATGACATATAAACCTAGACACTTGATGGTATATTAAGACAAGAGTTAATATGCTACTTGCATCCTGACCATCCGAGAATTTTGTCAAGAGAAATTATGAGCAGCCCGACCAAAAAGTAAAAAAAAAAGGTGAAAGTTCATACAGCAAACCAAATTTAACCGTAAACACTCTGAAGGTTGGACCTAAAACGTGAACACTGACTGACAATGTTTTGTTACACATAGAAGTGATCAATAATTGCATAGAATGATAGAACAGACAAGCAGTCCAAATTAAAGGGCACCACAGACAGACCCAAAGACGATGGCCACGTATACACATCAGGCAATCTTAGAAGTGAGAAGTTTAACCATTCTTTGATTGTTTATTCTTACATAAATTCAAATAAAGTATCCTTTCTGATGCTTCAATAGTCAGCGGGAGCTGTTACATAGATGTGTTTTGATCAGATAAGACAAACAAAACAATCTTAATTATTGTGGCGGAAATGTGATAAAAGACAGAGCAACACTGGAATTGTTATTAAATAAGTAATGCCTAGTAGTGTATAAACACTAATAGATAAAACTACTTTGTTTCATTTTCGAAAGGTGGGAGCTAAGGGGGAGAAGAATTAAGGTTAAACTTGCTGCTAGCCTGAACTATTTGGAACTGTTCTACTACAAAAAGTTCATTCTCCCATAACTCATTAATACTTCAGAAATCAACTATAAATGTAATTAAAATCTTAAATACCATTAAGGGTTAAAGGGTGGCAGTGGAATTCTCAAGATAGCAATATAAATCTAGACAGTCCGGTTAATCAATGTCATGACTCAACATGAGCAGTAAGATGCGCAAGGCAAGAGTTAATGATCATGTATGCTACATGCATCCTGACGATCGGAGAATTTTGCTAAGAGGAATATGAACCGACCAAAAGTAAAAGGTGAAAGTTCAATACAGCAAACCAAATGTTATCAACACTCTGTAGGTTGGTCCCAAAACTTAAGAGTAAAGACACTGAGTGGCAATGTCTTGTTACACACCGAAGTGATCAATAATTGCATAGAACAGATAAGCACTCCAAATTAAAAGCCACAAGGCCAAAGGCTGAAAGATGCTGGACACAGACATCACACGGTCTTAAAAGTGAGAAGTTTGACCATTCTTCGACTATTTATTCTAAAGTATGATTTCTGATGCTTAAATAGTTAACAAGAGCTGTTACTGTTAGCCAATTGCAAGGATAGTGCATGCAGCATATATAAAAAAGGGATATGTAATTTTACCCTCTTTCAAGGTTCAGATCCAACCGCTGCCCTGCAGTGACCTTGTCAATCTCATACCTGTTTCACACAAAATAACCATTAGGTTGAGTATGCTATTTAAAATTTGTGGTATAAACAGCTCATGAATGCAGAAGTTCATACTCACTTCAGTTCACTCCTCATCTTATCAATGTCTCCACGGAGTTTTTCAGTCTCCCGCTGTAACAAAGAGAAATGGTTTTCCTGCATACAGAAACTTCCCACTCATGAGCTTATTTAGTAAAAAAATAAATAAGAACACAAGTTCTGACTAACATGGGCAATTGTAAGTCGTATGTTGTAGTTATTACTAAACATATTTTTGCTCCAACCAAACTCCATAGAGAAATAAGTGCATGAGAAAGGTTCAACAAAACAGAAGTTACACTGCAATCAATGCAAATATAGCCCACACAGAATGTGTTGCACTGCCACCAGTGATCTTTAATTAGCCTTTTGGTCAAGTCTTTTTGGCATGTACACATGTTTCTACAATGCTGAGCATTTCCATTGCAAGCACCAGTGATCTTTAGTTAGCCTTTTGGTCAAGTCATTTTGGCATGTACACATGTTTCTACAATGTTGAGCATTTCCATTGCAAGCACCAGTGATCTTTAGTTAGCCTTTTGGTCAAGTCTTTTTGGCATGTACACATGTTTCTATAATGTTGAGCATTTCCATTGCAAGCATTGTGCAAAGCAAAACAAAACTGGAAGTCAATAAGCCACACAGCAGTAACATCCAGACAGACTTTTAGTTTATTCGCTGAATAAGCTATTTTTCTTCTTCTTTCCTTTCAAATCTGTGGAATGAGCACGAAAACATCTCTAAGGAGTGACTTATTAGCAGAATGAGAGTTCATGAGTTCAGTGGAGAGTCTCAGTTCTGCCTGGTAACATTGGTTAATTAGCTGAACAAGAGTTAATTGCAATGGAAATATTAATCACTAATCATCATACTTTCAAGAATCAAGAACACTAAAGATTGGAAATAGTATACACTTGACTACTAAATGGCAGAAATGCAGGTTGCTAAACTTTGGCTAAAGGATACAGATCAAAATAATCCTTTCAAATCTGCGGATCAACATATCCAACGCTGTGGGGTGAGTACGAAAACATCTCTAAAGAGTGACTTATTAGCGGAATGGAGAGTCTCAGTTCTGTCTCCGCAATATTGGCTAATTAGCTGAATTTGAGTTCATTGCCATGGAAATACTAATCACTAATCAGCATGCATTCCAGAATCAAGAACACTACATATTGGAAATACTGTACATTTGAATACCAAATGGCAGAAATGCAAGTTAATAAACTTTGGCTAAAGAATAAAGATAAAACAATCCTTATATTGTGTTGAAGATTGTTTAGAGATTTGGTAGCATTTGCAGGTTCAAACAAAACTTTATCAGAAAAAACAAACATCAATGTGAACCAAATTATCCTTTAGGTGAAACAACAGGATAGAGCGTGTGAATACATGTGCTCCATGGTAAGAGCTAGGAAAACCTACTAATCTCACTTCAAAATACAAGGTGAGATGTTAATGAAAAAACAAATTATGGCAGACTATGTAAGAGATAACATTAAACAAGAAAAATAAAATGTACACGTGAAGGACACAAAACAAGCCAATACTGTCAGATTAGACGCTTCTACAACACGGGGAGTCCAAAACTGTCAAGTGCCAACAACAGTAACCTAATAGGTCTATTAAGATCAAAATAGCACAGAATGATTGGGCATTGGAGCAAACGGTGACCCCAACCCCTAATTACTACCTCCGTTCGGAATTAACTTTCGCTGAAATGAGTGTATCTAGACGTTAATTCCAAACAGAGGAAGTACATGCCAACTATTAGCACAAACCAATCGTTATAAGCCAAATGAGGGCTACTTCTTCCAATTACCAACATACAATCACGAAATGAAGTAATGCAGGATAACCCAGAGAGAACAATGCTAAGTAGAACTTGTACAAGCTAATGATGAAGTCCTAATTACATACAAACCTAGCTATCTGCACAAACAAAACGCTTATAAGCCGAATGGGGGCGACATCTTGAAGGTACCAACAGACAATCACAAAATGGAGTAATGCAGAATAACCAAGTGAGAAACACTGGCAAATAGAAATTGTAGAAGCTATATGATGAAGTTCAACAGAAGGGCAGCAACAGCCATAAGAACAACAGCTTCTACAAACGTCAGTGGTCATCAAATTCACATCGAACTAACAGTTTGGTTCCAACCATACCTGCGAGCTCTGCACTTGCGACTTGAACTTGGAGATATTTGCCTCCTGCAGCATCTCACTCTGCGCACGGCAAATCAAAAGCAGGAAACAGATAAGTAAGCTGTCCATCCCCACTAGAAATACATTCAGAAGGTGACTGGCGTTACCTTCTGCATCTCGGCCTTGGAGACGAAGGACTCGGAGATGCTCTCGAGGCTGTCGTTGAGGACCTCCGTGATGGCGGACGTGATGGCCTCCGCCTGCTTGGTCGGGACGCCCTGCGACTCCAGCTTCCTCACCTGCGAACGAACGCGATCAGCCACGCGCGCACGCAATCTCAGCATTGCATTTCGTCGAGCACCTCCGGGGCGCCAATTCCCACAAACAGCGGCCATTCCGTAGGCGGATGGCAGTAGTAAGCGTGGCAGGTGAAGTAGGTTACCAGGGCGAGGGTGTCGACGAGGAAGGCGCGGCGGCCGTTGGTCTTGACGAGCTGCGAGATGCTGCGGGCGGCGGCCGGGCCGGCCCACCGCGTCGGCCACTGGTGGTGGTGGTTGTTGTGCAGGAGCAGGCTGCGCCTGCACGCCGCGGCGGCCGCTGCGGCCATCTCCTCCCCCCCGCGCGAGGCGTCGACCGGAGGAGACGGGGGCGCGTGGGCGGAGGAGGCGGGCGAGGAGGGGGGCGAGCGGGGCGCGGGGTCGGTGCGGGGCGGTCGGGCCGGGCTATAAGCGGGCGGGCGGTGCCGGATTCGGGCGGCTCGGCTTGGTTTGAGGGAGGGTGGCGGTGGTGGGGTTGGAAGCGGGGGCGGTGCTAATTTGGGAAAGGTGGGGGAGACGGTGGGAGGCGGAGGAGGTCGGGAGGATGGCGAGGCGTGGAGAAGAAGAAGACGCCGAGGACCCAGGGGGGAAAGGCGGAAGAGGGGAACGTGCTTGGGAAGAAAACTAACTGCTTCGTGTTTGTTGCGCCCTTCTCGTTTGTTGGTTTTGTGAAACGGCCCTCGGCTCTACGCATGGCGCGGTGCATCCGCTATTATTTCTCTTTCGTGGGTTTGTTTGCAAATGTTTCGCAAGTCCTCGACGTGACGCAGGATATTGTTGAACAACCGGAATCTGAAGGAGTGCGGTCACGCGGAGCGAAATCTATTTATTTTTCTTTTTGCGGGAAATCTATTTGTTACAAAATGCAATCGAATGTGTTCGGAAAAAAAGAAAGGAATCCGATGCAATATGCATGCCAAAAAAATGCCACCCTGGTCTGGTGACTGGTGGTGGTCTCCCAGCCTGGTCCGCGTTGGTCCGGCCCGACCGATTAGGTAGGGCGGCGACGGCTGGTGACCGGCGAAGTCATCACCCTCAAAAAGAAGTGGCGGACGATGATGATTTGACGGTGATGGATTATTGGATTTGCTCGGGCTTCGACGCGGTAAACGTGTTCAACGAGGCAAAATGCTCTTCTCCTCGGCTGACTCGCACGGGTCCCCATCCACGGACGATGGATCCACCGGCCGAGTCGGCGTCGCCCGCGCTTCCCTAGACGTCGCCGTCCACGCTTCGACGTGCGCCTCGCCGCGTCTGCGCAGCACCATACGAGCAATGTTTTTTTTTTCATTTTAGTGGTCCATACGAGCCCACGGGACCTCCAGCTTGGGATGGATGGGCCGTGGCGTCCTTGGATCGGTAGCGGCAGGTCGCTCGCGTCGCCTGCACCACATGGGCCTGCGCGCCTAGCCCAGCAAGCACAGTCAAAGCTAGCCACAAAAGCTCACGCCTGTTTTTTTCGGTCTGTTTAATTTTAAGTTGAAAAAATCATGAATTCAAAAAATTGTGAATTAAAAAATGTTCACGAGTTTATAAAAAAATGTTCACAAGTTTGGAAAATGTTCATGAATTCAAAATAATGTTCGTGAATTATAAAAATGTTCCGAAGTCAAGATAAGTTCAGGAATCTAAAAAATATATTCACAAACTCGAGAAAAGTTCATGAATAAAAAATCAATCCAACCTTCGTCTAGGTACAACAGCAACTGCCTTGTCCACGATCTTTTTCTCTAGGTGTTTCACATCTTTGATCCCACATTTTAGCTACTCATGTACTTCCTTCTCCTTGCCTTTCTTCCGAACACACTTGAAGCACTATCTACTTCCTGATTTGCTTTTCACAAGTGGACCTGGCGTGAAAGAAATGGTACACTTGGCGCGACGGGTACACCTTGCAAAATCGAAGCTGGAAGAGTCTGCTATCGAATCTAACTCGGTGATGCTAACCATGGTATGATCCGGATAACAATTGTTCATAGCGATATACAACACAAGACATCAAACAAATAATTATAAGGTCACCTAGGGTTTAGTACATACAGGGTCCTTGTTATCCGAATGGCAACAAATTCAGGGCACAAACCTTACTTCAAATAGATTATAGAACATTCACATTACAACAAAGGCTCGCACTGGCAGAGTTCAGAATTGATCTTACTCATAACAACTGTTCAAAGTATGCTACATGGATGTGAACTACCTACTTCACACGGATTTGCAGGGGAGTTAAACCATAATGCAGGAAGCACATACCTATAGGCAGATCCAAGCACTACTAGGAAAACCCCTATAGGGAATCACATAATAGTGGCACGGGTTATATGCCCTGCGCGTGTGCTAATAGTAGAAATTAGCAGTAGCATGGGCTCCAGTACCCCGCACTACTGCTAGGTGGTCCCCACTGTTCCCGGGATAGGCCACTTAGTAGTGGCGTGGCCCACGCGCTCTGCGCTACAACTACTGGGCTTAGCAGCAGCCCGGTGCCCATGCCCCACGCTACTACTAAGCGCAACATCCTTATTCTCTTTCTTTCGCCCGCTCCTCACTCCCTCTCCCCACTCTCTCTCCCTCTCTCGTCGTCGCTCCCGCTCCTCCTCCCACCGTCGCTGCCATCCCCGCGTTGCCGTCGTCCCCTACCGAGGTAACCCTCCTCTCTCCCTCTTTCCCCTATCGGGGCACCGACCCTCCTCCCTTCTTCCTCCTACCCTTCCCCTAACGGGGCACCGGCCCTCTGTCCCTTCCCCTACCGGGGCACCGGCCCTCCTCCCTCTCCCTTCCCCTACCAGGGCACTAGACCTCCTTCCTCTTCTTCCCCTTCCGCTACTCTTCCCTCCTCCCTCCCCTTCCCCCACTCTTCCTCCCGGATTTGTATGGTTGAATAAAATGTAGTACTATGTGCTAGTTTGGGATTTTTTTCTATGGTCGTTTTATTTGTATGGTTCAGAAATGTTTATATAACTCATTGAACATAAATTTGGCGCATACAAAAAGGACATGACAGGGAATGTTTTGTAGGGAACTTACGAGTTCCTATGTTTTGCCAGAATGTTGATTAATTTCCGTTCTGACAAATTTCAGACACTCAAAACCAACATAGCTTCTATGATATTTATGTTCATGGTGTTCATATCCTACTCATGCTAGTGTCCAATGTTACTTATGTATAATGCATGTTCATGACCGTTTTCGCTCTCTAGCTGGCCGCTTCTCAACCTAATTGCTTGCCTTCGTCTGTACTAAGCGGGAATATTGTTTGTGCATCAAAATCCTAAAACCCAAGTTATTCCAGATGAGTCCACCATACCTACCTATATGCGGTATTACCCTGCCGTTCTAAGTAAATTTGCATGTGCCACCTCTAAAAACTTCAAATAAACATCTATTTTTGTGTGCCTGGATTGTTCATGGAGTGACAGGAGGTACTCAATATCTTCAATGCTAAGCGGTTAATTCTCATGATGAGTGTTTATTTAGTTGTCCTCGCACGAGAGGGGCGGTAACAAGGATTCCCAATCCCGAATTAAAAATTGTGAATAATTAAACAAAACTTGTTGGGAAAGGTAGCATGCAATTTCAAAAAAAATTATATGCTCACGCAAGATCTATCTAGGAGATGCATAGCGACGAGAGGGGGAGAGTGTGTCCACGTACCCTCGTAGACCAAAAGCGGAAGCGTTTGACAACACAGTTGATGTAGCTGAAGTTCTTCTTGTTCCGACCGATTAAGCACCGAACGTATGACACCTCTGAGTTCTGCACACGTTCAGCTCGATGACGTCCCTCGAACTCCTGATCCAGCAAAGTGTCGAGGGAGAGTTTCGTCAGCATGACGGCGTGGTGACGATGATGGTGTAGTGATCCACACAGGGCTTCGCCTAAGCACTACGAAGATATGTCCGGAGGCGTAAACTGTGGAGGGGGTCGCCGCACACGGCTAGGAATCAATATTGTTGTGTTCTAGTGGTGCCTCCCCTTCGTATATATAGGTTGGAAGGGAGGAGAGGCAGCTAAGGGGGCACCCCAAGTAGGAGGAATCCTACTTGGCTGCCTCCCAATTCGCCCCCCCTTCCATATTCATTCGGAGGGGGAAGGAAGGAGGAGGGAGGAGAGAAGGAAGGGGGGGGCCAAATTGCTCCCCTTCCTTTCTCTCTTCCCCTCTTTCCTCCCTCCTTATTTTGGCCTACATGGGGTGCACCAACCCCCTAGGGGCTGGTTTGTCCCCTTCTTGGCCCATTAGGCCCATGTAGTTGCTGCGGGGATGCTCGAAACCCCTTCCGGTGACCCGATATGTACCCGGTACCTCCGGAACACTTCTGGGGTCCGAATATCATCGTCCAATATATGAATCTTTACCTCTCGACCATTTCGATACTCCTCGTCATGTCCGTGATCTCATATGGGATTCCGAAAAACATTCGGTCGCCAAATCACATAACTCATACACTGGTGCATGTCGGTCCTAAACAAACGGTTTTTAACCCCTTTCCGTGATGGCATTCAGAACCGTTGATATGTCTCCAACGTATTTATAATTTTTGATTGCTCCATGCTATATTATCTTATGTTTTGGAAATTATTGGGCTTTATTATACACTTTTATATTATTTTTGGGACTAACCTATTAACTGGAGGCCCAACCCAGAATTGCTCTTTTTTGCCTATTTCAGAGTTTCGCAGAAAAAGAATATCAAACGGAGTCCAAACGTAATGAAACCTTCGGGAACGTGATTTTCGGAACGAACATGATCCAGAGGACTTGGACCCTACGTCAAGAAAGCTACCAGGAAGCCACGAGGTAGGGGGCACGCCTACCCCCCTGGGCGCGCCCTCCACCCTCATGGGCCCCATGTTGCTCCACCGACGTACTCCTTCCTCCTATATATACTCCCTCCGGTCCTTTTTTGTCTGCGTCTAAGAAATTTCGTTTTTCCCGCAATGCTCCGTGCATTGGCATTTTTTTGCTGCTCTTTCCAACCGTGCCCTCCATCCCTTTCCACCGCATGCGTGCCTACAGTAATCCCATCTCTCTTTCCCATGTGCTTCGCATCTTCCCCAGGCAGAAAGAGCTGCTTGCATGCAAAAACAGGAGAGAGAGAGAGAGAGAGAGAGGGAGAGGCGCATGCGTGCAGAGAGATGGACAGGGGAGAGAGAGACGACATGCATGCAAAGTTGGAGCCAATCTCGCATGCAACCAGGGTCTCCTCGGATGAATCTAGGGGCAAAATAGTCCATTTTTTGCTAATTGCTATGCGTGCTGGACCTTAGACACAGAGAAAAAAGGACCGGAGGGAGTATCTACATACCCCCAAACTACCAGATATGGAGCCAAAAACCTAATTCCACCGCCGCAACCTTCTGTACCCGTGAGATCCCATCTTAGGGCCTGTTCCGGAGCTCCGCCGGAGGGGGCATTGATCACGGAGGGCTTCTACATCAACACCATAGCCTCTTCGATGATGTGTGAGTAGTTTACTTCAGACCTTCGGATCCATAGTTATTAGCTAGATGGCTTTCTCTCTCTTTTTGGATCTCAATACAATGTTCACCCCCTCTCTCGTGGAGATCTATTTGATGTAATCTTCTTTTGCGGTGTGTTTGTTGAGACCGATGAATTGTGGGTGAAGGAAATATGCCCTAGAGGCAATAATAAAGTTATTATTTATTTCCTTATATCATGATAAATGTTTATTATTTATGCTAGAATTGTATTAACCGGAAACATAATACATGTGTGAATACATAAACAAACAGAGTGTCACTAGTATGCCTCTACTTGACTAGCTCATTAATCTAAGATGGTTATGTTTCCTAACCATAGACAAAGAGTTGTTATTTGATTAATGAGATCACATCATTAGGTGAATGATCTGATTGACTTGACCCATTCCGTTAGCTTAGCACTTGATCGTTTAGTTTGTTGCTATAGCTTTCTTCATGACTTATACATGTTCCTATGACTATGAGATTATGCAACTCCCGTTTACCGGAGGAACACTTTGTGTGCTACCAAACGTCACAACGTAACTGGGTGATTATAAAGGTGCTCTACAGGTGTCTCCAAAGGTACTTGTTGGGTTGGCGTATTTCGAGATTAGGATTTGTCACTCCGAGTGTCGGAGAGGTATCTCTGGGCCCTCTCGGTAATGCACATCACTTAAGCCTTGCAAGCATTGCAGCTAATGAGTTAGTTGCGGGATGATGTATTACGGAACGAGTAAAGAGACTTACCGGTAACGAGATTGAACTAGGTATTGGATACCGATGATCGAATCTCAGGCAAGTAACATACCGATGACAAAAGGAACAAACGTATGTTGTTATGCGGTCTGACCGATAAAGATCTTCGTAGAATATGTGGGAGCTAATATGAGCATCCAGGTTCCGCTATTGGTTATTGACCGATAATGGTTCTAGGTCATGTCTACATAGTTCTCGAACCCGTAGGGTCCGCACGCTTAACGTTACGATGACAGTTTTATTATGAGTTTATGTTTTGATGTACCGAAGGTTGTTCGGAGTCCCGGATGTGATCATGGACATGACGAGGAGTCTCGAAATGGTCGAGACATAAAGATCGATATATTGGAAGCCTATATTTGGACATCGGAATCGTTCCAGGTGAAATCGGGATTTTACCAGTGTACCGGGGGGTTACCGGAACCCCCCGGGGGTTATTGGGCCAACATGCGCCTTAAGGGAGAAGAGGAGGGCCGGCCAGGGCAGGCCATGCGCCCCCTCTCCCCCTAGTCCGAATAGGACAAGGAAGGGGGGGCGGCGCCCCCCTTTCCTCTTCCCCTTCCCCCTTTCCTTCTCCAACTCCCGGTGGGAGTAGGACTCCTCCAGGCGCACCCCAAAGGGGCCGGCCGCACCTCCCCCTCCCTCCTTTACATACGGGGGCAGGGGGGCACCCTAGAACACACAAGTTGATCCTCGTGATCGTTCCTTAGCCGTGTGCGGTGCCCCCCTCCACGATATTACACCTTGGTCATATTGTAGCGGTGCTTAGGCGAAGCCCTACAACAGTAGAACATCAAGATCGTCACCACGCCGTCGTGCTGACAGAACTCCCCCCGAAGCTTTGCTGGATCGGAGCCCGGGGTGCGTCATCGAGCTGAACGTGTGCAGAACTCGGAGGTGCCGTCTGTTCGGTGCTTGGATCGGTCGGATCGGGAAGACGTACGACTACTTCCTCTACGTTGTGTCAACGCTTCCGCTTCGGTCTACAAGGGTACGTAGACAACACTCTCCCCTCTCGTTGCTATGCATCACCATGATATTGCGTGTGCGTAGGAAATTTTTTGAAATTACTACGTTCCCCAACAGTGGCATCCGAGCCTAGGTTTTATGGTTTGATGTTATATGCACGAGTAGAACACAAGTGAGTTGTGGGCGATATAAGTCATACTGCTTACCAGCATGTCATACTTTGGTTTGGCGGTATTATTGGATGAAGCGGCCCGGACCGACATTACGCGTACGCTTACGCAAGACTGGTTCTACCGCCGTGCTTTGCACACAGGTGGCTGGCGGGTGTCAGTTTCTCCAACTTCAGTTGAACCGAGTGTGGCTACACCCGGTCCTTGCGAAGGTTAAAACAACACCAACTTGACAAACTATCGTTGTGGTTTGATGTGTAGGTAAGATTGGTTCTTGCTAAGCCCGTAGCAGCCACGTAAAACTTGCAACAACAAAGTAGAGGACGTCTAGTTTGTTTTTGCAGGGCATGTTGTGATGTGATATGGCCAAGACATGATGCTAAATTTTATTGTATGAGATGATCATGTTTTGTAACTGAGTTATCGGCAACTGGCAGGAGCCATATGGTTGTCGCTTTATTGTATGCAATGCAATCGCCCTGTAATGCTTTACTTTATCACTAAGCGGTAGCGATAGTCGTAGAAGCATAAGATTGGCGAGACGACTACGATGCTACGATGGAGATCAAGGTGTCGCGCCGGTGACGATGGTGATCATGACGGTGCTTCGGAGATGGAGATCACAAGCACAAGATGATGGCCATATCATATCACTTATATTGATTGCATGTGATGTTTATCTTTTATGCATCTTATCTTGCTTTGATTGACGGTAGCATTATAAGATGATCCCTCATTAAATTATCATAGTAAAAGTGTTCTCCCTGAGTATGCACCGTTGCGATAGTTCTTCGTGCTGAGACACCACGTGATGATCGGGTGTGATAGGCTCTACGTTCAAATACAACGGGTGCAAAACAGTTGCACACACGGAATACTCAGGTTTAACTTGACGAGCCTAGCATATAACAGATATGGCCTCGGAACACGGAGACCGAAAGGTCGAGCGTGAATCATATAGTAGATATGATCAACATAGTGATGTTCACCATTGAAACTACTCCATCTCACGTGATGATCGGACATGGTTTAGTTGATATGGATCACGTGATCACTTAGAGGATTAGAGGGATGTCTATCTAAGTGTGAGTTCTTAAGTAATATGATTAATTGAACTTAAATTTATCATGAACTTAGTACCTGATAGTATCTTGCTTGTCTATGTTGATTGTAGATAGATGGCCCGTGCTGTTGTTCCATTGAATTTTAATGCGTTCCTTGAGAAAGCAAAGTTGAAAGATGATGTTAGCAATTACGCGGACTGGGTCCGTAACTTGAGGATTATCCTCATTGCTGCATAGAAAAGTTACGTCCTGGAAGCACCGCTGGGTGCCAGGCCTGCTACTGATGCAACTGACGATGTTAAGAACGTCTGGCAGGGCAAAGCTGATGACTACTCGATAGTTCAATGTGCCATGCTTTACGGCTTAGAACCGGGACTTCAACGACGTTTTGAACGTCATGGAGCATATCAGATGTTCCAGGAGTTGAAGTTAATATTCCAGAAGAATGCCCGGATTGAGAGATATGAAGTCTCCAATAAGTTCTATAGCTGCAAGATGGAGGAGAATAGTTCTGTCAGTGAGCATATACTCAAGATGTCTGGGTATTGTAATCACTTGATTCAACTGGGAGTTACTCTTCCGGATGATAGCGTCATTAACAGAATTCTTCAATCACTTCCACCTAACTACAAGAGCTTCGTGATGAACTATAATATGCAAGGGATGGATAAGACAATTCCCGAGCTCTTCGCCATGCTAAAGGCTGCGGAGGTAGAAATCAAGAAGGAGCATCAAGTGTTGATGGTCAACAAGACCACTAGTTTCAAGAAAAAGGGCAAAGGGAAAAGAAAGGGGAATTTCAAGAAGAATGGCAAGCAAGTTGCTGCTCAGGAGAAGAAACCCAAGTCTGGATCGAAGCCTGAAACTGAGTGCTTCTACTGCAAGCAGACTGGACACTGGAAGCGGAACTGCCCCAAGTATTTGGCGGATAAGAAGGATGGCAAGGTGAACTAAGGTATATGTGATATACATGTTATTGATGTGTACCTTACTAATGCTTGCAGTAGCACCTGGGTATTTGATACTGGTTCTGTTGCTAATATTTGCAACTTGAAACAGGGGCTACGGATTAAGCGAAGATTGGCTAAGGATGAGGTGATGATGCGCGTGGGAAATGGTTCCAAAGTCGATGTGATCGCGGTCGGCACGCTACCTCTACATCTACCTTCGGGATTAGTATTAGACCTAAATAATTGTTATTTGGTGCCAGCGTTGAGCATGAACATTATATCTGGATCTTGTTTGATGCGAGACGGTTATTCATTTAAATCAGAGAATAATGGTTGTTCTATTTATATGAGTAATATCTTTTATGGTCATGCACCTTTGAAGAATGGTCTATTCTTATTGAATCTCGATAGTAGTGACACACATATTCATAATGTTGAAGCCAAAAGATGCAGAGTTGATAATGATAGTGCAACTTATTTGTGGCACTGTCGTTTAGGTCATATCGGTATAAAGCGCATGAAGAAACACCATACTGATGGACTTTTGGAACCACTTGATTATGAATCACTTGGTACTTGCGAACCATGCCTCATGGGCAAGATGACTAAAACACCGTTCTCCGGTACTATGGAGAGAGCAACAGATTTGTTGGAAATCATACATACAGATGTATGTGGTCCGATGAATGTTGAGGCTCATGGCGGATATCGTTATTTTCTCACCTTCACAGATGATTTAAGCAGATATGGGTATATCTACTTAATGAAACATAAGTCTGAAACATTTGAAAAGTTCAAAGAATTTCAGAGTGAAGTTGAAAATCATCGTAACAAGAAAATAAAATTTCTACGGTCTCATCGTGGAGGAGAATATTTGAGTTACGAGTTTGGTGTACATTTGAAACAATGCGGAATAGTTTCGCAACTCACGCCACCCGGAACACCACATCGTAATGGTGTGTACGAACGTCGCAATCGTACTTTACTTGATATGGTACGATCTATGATGTCTCTTACAGATTTACCGCTATCGTTTTGGGGTTATGCTTTAGAGACGGCCGCATTCACATTAAATAGGGCACCATCGAAATCCGTTGAGACGACGCCTTATGAACTATGGTTTGGCAAGAAACCAAAGTTGTCGTTTCTTAAAGTTTGGGGCTGCGATGCTTATGTGAAAAAGCTTCAACCTGATAAGCTCGAACCCAAATCGGAGAAATGTGTCTTCATAGGATATCCAAAGGAGACCGTTGGATACACCTTCTATCATAGATCTGAAGGCAAGACTTTTGTTGCTAAATTCAGAAACTTTCTTGAGAAGGAGTTTCTCTCGAAAGAAGTGAGTGGGAGGAAAGTAGAACTTGATGAGGTAACTGTACCTGCTCCCTTATTGGAAAATAGCACATCACAGGAACCGGTTTCTGTGACGTCTGAACCAATTAGTGAGGAAGTTAATGATGATGATCATAGAACTACAGATCAAGTTACTACAGAACCTCGTAGATCAACCAGAGTAAGATCCGCACCAGAGTGGTACGGCAATCCTATTCTGGAAGTCATGCTACTAGATCATGATGAACCTACGAACTATGAAGAAGCGATGGTGAGCCCAGATTCCGCAAAATGGCTTGAAGCCATGAAATCTGAGATGGGATCCATGTATGAGAACAAAGTGTGGACTTTGGTTGACTTGCCCGATGATCGGCAAGCAATTGAGAATAAATGGATCTTCAAGAAGAAGACTGACACTGATGGTAATGTTACTGTCTACAAAGCTCGACTTGTTGCAAAAGGTTTTCGACAAGTTCAAGGGATTGACTACGATGAGACCTTCTCACCCGTAGCGATGCTTAAGTCTGTCTGAATCATGTTAGCAATTGCCGCATTTTATGATTATGAAATTTGGCAAATGGATGTCAAAACTGTGTTCCTGAATAGATTTCTGGAAGAAGAGTTGTATATGATGCAACTAGAAGGTTTTGTCGATCCAAAAGGAGCTAACAAAGTGTGCAAGCTCCAGCGATCCATTTATGGACTAGTGCAAGCCTCTCGGAGTTGGAATAAACGCTTTGATAGTGTGATCAAAGCATTTGGGTTTATACAGACTTTTGGAGAAGCCTGTATTTACAAGAAAGTGAGTGGGAGCTCTGTAGCATTTCTAATATTATATGTGGATGACATATTACTGATTGGAAATGATATAGAATTTCTGGATAGCATAAAGGGATACTTGAATAAGAGTTTTTCAATGAAAGACCTCGGAGAAGCTGCTTACATATTGGGCATTAAGATCTATAGAGATAGATCAAGACGCTTAATTGGACTTTCACAAAGTACATACCATGACAAAGTTTTGAAGAAGTTCAAAATGGATCAAGCAAAAAAGGGTTCTTGCCTGTGTTACAAGGTGTGAAGTTGAGTAAGACTCAATGCCCGACCACTGCAGAAGATAGAGAGAAAATGAAAGATGTTCCCTATGCTTCAGCCATAGGCTCTATCATGTATGCAATGCTGTGTACCAGACCTGATGTGTGCCTTGCTATAAGTCTAGCAGGGAGGTACCAAAGTAATCCAGGAGTGGATCACTGGACAACGGTCAAGAACATCCTGAAATACCTGAAAAGGACGAAGGATATGTTTCTCGTATATGGAGGTGACAAAGAGCTCATCGTAAATGGTTACGTTGATGCAAGCTTTGACACTGATCCGGACGATTCTAAATCGCAAACCGGATACGTGTTTACTTTAAACGGAGGAGCTGTCAGTTGGTGCAGTTCTAAACAAAGCATCATGGCGGGATCTACGTGTGAAGCGGAATACATAGCTGCTTCGGAAGCGGCAAATGAAGGAGTCTGGATGAAGGAGTTCATATCCGATCTAGGTGTTATACCTAGTGCATCGGGTCCAATGAAAATCTTTTGTGACAATACTGGAGCAATTGCCTTAGCGAAGGAATCCAGATTTCACAAGAGAACCAAGCACATCAAGAGACGCTTCAATTCCATCTGGGATCTAGTCCAGGTGGGAGACATAGAAATTTGCAAGATACATACAGATCTGAATGTTGCAGACCCGTTGACTAAGCCTCTTCCACGAGCAAGACATGATCAACACCAAGACTCCATGGGTGTTAGAATCATTACTGTGTAATCTAGATTATTGACTCTAGTGCAAGTGGGAGACTGAAGGAAATATGCCCTAGAGGCAATAATAAAGTTATTATTTATTTCCTTATATCATGATAAATGTTTATTATTCATGCTAGAATTGTATTAACCGGAAACATAATACATGTGTGAATACATAAACAAACAGAGTGTCACTAGTATGCCTCTACTTGACTAGCTCATTAATCTAAGATGGTTATGTTTCCTAACCATAGACAAAGAGTTGTTATTTGATTAATGAGATCACATCATTAGGTGAATGATCTGATTGACTTGACCCATTCCGTTAGCTTAGCACTTGATCGTTTAGTTTGTTGCTATAGCTTTCTTCATGACTTATACATGTTCCTATGACTATGAGATTATGCAACTCCCGTTTACCGGAGGAACACTTTGTGTGCTACCAAACGTCACAACGTAACTGGGTGATTATAAAGGTGCTCTACAGGTGTCTCCAAAGGTACTTGTTGGGTTGGCGTATTTCGAGATTAGGATTTGTCACTCCGAGTGTCGGAGAGGTATCTCTGGGCCCTCTCGGTAATGCACATCACTTAAGCCTTGCAAGCATTGCAGCTAATGAGTTAGTTGCCAGATGATGTATTACGGAACGAGTAAAGAGACTTGCCGGTAACGAGATTGAACTAGGTATTGGATACCGACGATCGAATCTCGGGCAAGTAACATACCGATGACAAAAGGAACAAACGTATGTTGTTATGCGGTCTGACCGATAAAGATCTTCGTAGAATATGTGGGAGACAATATGAGCATCCAGGTTCCGCTATTGGTTATTGACCGAGAATGGTTCTAGGTAATGTCTACATAGTTCTCGAACCCGTAGGGTCCGCACGCTTAACATTACGATGACAGTTTTATTATGAGTTTATGTTTTGATGTACCGAAGGTTGTTTGGAGTCCCGGATGTGATCATGGACATGACGAGGAGTCTCGAAATGGTCGAGACATAAAGATCGATATATTGGAAGCCTATATTTGGACATCGAAATCGTTCCAGGTGAAATCGGGATTTTACCAGTGTACCGGGGGGTTACCGGAACCCCCCGGGGGTTATTGGGCCAACATGGGCCTTAAGGGAGAAGAGGAGGGCCGGCCAGGGCAGGCCGCGCCCCCCTCCCCCCTAGTCCGAATAGGACAAGGAAGGGGGGGGGGGCGGCGCCCCCCTTTCCTCTTCCCCTTCCCCCTTTCCTTCTCCAACAAGGCAAGAGGGGGGAGTCCTACTCCCGGTGGGAGTAGGACTCCTCTAGGCGCACCCCAAAGGGGCCGGCCGCACCTCCCCCTCCCTTCTTTATATACGGGGGCAGGGGGGCACCCTAGAACACACAAGTTGATCCTCGTGATCGTTCCTTAGCCGTGTGCGGTGCCCCCCTCCACGATATTACACCTTGGTCATATTGTAGCGGTGCTTAGGCGAAGCCCTGCGACAGTAGAACATCAAGATCGTCACCACGCCGTCGTGCTGACGGAACTCCCCTCGAAGCTTTGCTGGATCGGAGCCCGGGGTGCGTCATCGAGCTGAACGTGTGTAGAACTCGGAGGTGCCGTCCGTTCGGTGCTTGGATCGGTCGGATCGGGAAGACGTACGACTACTTCCTCTATGTTGTGTCAACGCTTCCGCTTCGGTCTACAAGGGTACGTAGACAACACTCTCCCCTCTCGTTGCTATGCATCACCATGATCTTGCGTGTGCGTAGGATTTTTTTTGAAATTACTAAGTTCCCCAACTGTGGGTTTATGATCAAGTTTATCTACGAAAAATATTTGAATCTTCTGAATTCTTTTATGTATGATTGGTTATCTTTGCAAGTCTCTTCGAATTATCAGTTTGGTTTGGCCTACTAGATTGATCTTTCTTGCAATGGGAGAAGTGCTTAGCTTTGGGTGCAATCTTGCGGTGTCCTTTCCCAGTGACAGTAGGGGCAGCAAGGCACGTATTGTATTGTTGCCATCGAGGATACAAGATGGGGTTTATATCATATTGCATGAGTTTATCCCTCTACATCATGTCATCTTGCTTAAAGCGTTACTCTGTTCTTATGAACTTAATACTCTAGATGCATGCTGGATAGCGGTCGATGTGTGGAGTAATAGTAGTAGATGCAGGGAGGAGTCGGTCTACTTGTCTCAGACGTGATGCCTATATACATGATCATACCTAGACATTCTCATAACTATGCTCAATTCTGTCAATTGCTCAACATTAATTTGTTCACGCACCGTAAATACTTATGCTCTTGAGAGAAGCCACTAGTGAAACCTATGGCCCCGGGTCTATTTTCCATCATATTAATCTTCCAACACTTAGTTATTTTTATTGCCTTTTATTTTACTTTGCATCTTTATCATAAAAATACCAAAAATATTATCTTATCATATCTATCAGATCTCACTCTCGTAAGTGACCGTGTAGGGATTGACAACCCCTTATCGCGTTGGTTGCGAGGACTTATTTGTTTGTGTAGGTGCGAGGGACTCGTGCGTGGCCTCCTACTGGATTGATACCTTGGTTCTCAAAAACCGAGGGAAACATTTACGCTACTTTGCTGCATCACCCTTTCCTCTTCAAGGGAAAACCAACGCAGTGCTCAAGAGGTAGCAACTGCCGCCAAGTGAGTGTGGGCGATAGGGGGGTCCTTCCCACATGACCCAGAAACTGTTGGGGATATGCCCTCCTGGCACACAGGCTCGGCAAAATGAGGTCGTGTGCGACCGGCGAGCACTCAAATACAGAAATACATACAGTAGTGCTAAAACATACAATTATACAGGCGAATTCATTTCCGGTCGTAAATACATCCCACACAGTCACTCACCACTAAACGTTTCCGTTCGTATATACATCCCACACAGTCACTACAAGGAAAACGTTTGCGCAAGGTGGCGTAACGCAAACAATTTTGAAGAGAGTGTCGTGTGTGATTGTTCATTGATCCAACACGGTTTATTCCTAGAAACTGTGTGTGTGTTGCCTGAGGTCATCGCCCATGGTGCTTTCTCATTAACCGTTTGCAATAGGAAAAGCCAATTAGCAAGCTAATTGGCCAATTAGAGGGCTAATTGCCCTATTATTAATAATCCATTTATTAATCTAATTGACATTCATATTAAGCACATAATATATTCCATTTCCATATTAAGGAAGCATGATTTCATAATTGGAATACATCGGAGTACAACATGATATAGCTTCAGCACTCAGCTACCCCATTACACAACTACACCAGCAGCAAGTTTCACATGCAACATCTAGAACCTTTCGAAATTACACTACAAAAAAAATACACTTTCGTGATGATACGTGTTTGTCACAGTAGGTCGCTTTTTTTCATGCATGTACATCCATGACAAATTTATGACAGAATCAAGATAGTCATACCTGTGCTATCGTAGAAGTGTTCCATGACATTACCAAAATTATCATCACGGAAGTGTCCACTTCCATGACGATAAATCGCGCGTCACAGAAGTGCTTTCGTCAAGGGTGACCGACACATGGCATCCACCGTAACGGAACGCCATTAAACTATCAGGTCGGGTTTTGGATCCGATAACCCGTTAACAACCCCGACCAATGGGAAATTTCCACGTGTAAAATTCTTATTGGCCGGACGAAACACGTGTCAGCTCGTCAGTGGGTCAGATAGGCGCCTATGATATGTCGACACGTGGCATGGCCCAACAGTGGCCCATTTAGCTTACAAAGCCGGCCCGTTTGACTTGGTCAAAAGTTAATGGGCTGGCCCATGAAAAGCCTGTTAACGGTCTCTTCGCAAATAGCGCATTTTACGGCCCGTTAACTCACGGCCCGTTAGGCCCTAAAGGAAATCGGCCCAACAACGTCATGTGGGCCGTCAAATATAATACCAGCCCATTTCACTTTCGGCCCATGTATGGCCGACGAAGTCTTTCGGCCCATATTAGGCCTTCGTATCTTTCGGCCCATTACAGTCCCACGGTGAGTCTAGCCCATAATGAACAGTAATTTTCTTTATACCCGTTAACGACCCGTGATTTACATGGGCCGTTTCCAGCCCGTGTTAGCTTTCGGCCTATTGACGGCCCATACGTTCTTGGGCTCTTTTTTGGCCCTCGATTACTTCCGACCCATTACTGGCATGTTCCCCTAATGGGCCAAATTCGGCCCATGGCAAGAGTCGGCCTGTTACTGGCCTGTTCCACTAATGGGCCAAATTCGGCCCATGGCAAGAGTCGGCCCGTTACTGGCTTGTTACCCTAATGGGCCAAATTCGGCCCATGGCAAGAGTCGGCCCGTTTCTGGCCTGTTAACCCGTTGCGCCGTTTCCAGCCCGTCCTATATTCTGGCCCATTAACGACCCGTTATGCCTGTGACAGAATTAAGACTTTGCTGTCCTACGGCCTGTTAATGGCCTGTTACCATGCTGGGCCGATACCAATTATGCCCGATTATGGCCCATGTAGACCCATTTATCCGACGGCCCGAGGCCCACCGATTACAGGCCCATTTATCGACGACCCGTAGGAGACCCATGGTAGTTGCGGCCACTAGCAAACCATGGAAAAAGAAGACTAGGAAATATAAGGCCGAAACTAACGCTAGGCTATTAAGGCGATTGCACATATTACATCCACTCGGCATCAAAGATCACCACCAGTGCAAATATAGGGAACACCCTACACTATACAAAAATGGCTTGCTGTTTTCTTCAGGCGGTGGCTGCACGTTAAGAATAAATTTTGTATCGCACCAAAACAAATTACACCTATATAACAAAAGGAAGGTTGGCATAAAACTTAACAGTCTAGCAGATAAATGCACCACCAGAAGTTCAGAAGCTCAGTTCATTTGACCTGACTGTTACGTTTTCATGTTGTATTGTCCGATGGAGCACCATAACCCTCGCCTTCATTTCCCCTAGGCTCCTGAACAACATAGCAAATTACTGATAGTCTGGTTTCAAAACCATGCATATCTTGACGACATTGAGCAATGTTTCTCCTTGTTTGACAAAGGGTCTCTATTAGGGAATGGACTTGTGTCTGGAGCGCAGATACAACATTGCTTTGAGCTTGCATATCTTGATCATGAGGCAGTTTGGACGATATTGCCTTAACAACCAACCCAGTATTACGCAGGAACGTGCTTTTGGCACTGTCAGTGGACAAGTACTGACCCACTGCAGCAAGAGCTGACATTGCGGTTATAGTTGCCTCGCCACCTTTAGAAGGTGGCGGTTCCACCATTTTTTCCATAGCTCGCTGAAAAGTTGAGGTTTTACATTAGTAGTACCAGAACAGAAGATATTAAGGAGGCAGCAAAACCAAAAAAAAATAGCTTTGGTCTATATACAGAACTTATTCTGGTGAACCCATGTAAAATATTAGTTGTATTTTATTGCAAAGTACATAATAAAACCAGGTTCCAAACATATGACCATGTACCATCGCTAATGTATTGTCTATTTCTTCACATTGTATTGAGGGCTAAGGATGAAGAGACGAAGTTTATAATACGGTAAGCATAATATGACGTCATTCATATCACAAAACAACTGAGAACAGACAAACAAGAAATTGTAACGTTGTGTTGGCAAGTCTAGCACGGAACTAGATTACGGGTCAAGATCAAAGGAACATCACTCCTCTCTTTTAAACCTTGTAAGGTGCAATGATACGCTAAGACAATTGTGTATAAAATTGAAAAGAGTAATAGACATTGGTTGCAAACCATGCAGTTCAAGGCACAAGTCAGAGTAAGTAGTAGTTAAAAGGCATGAGGATTAAGGACTTACAACAGCGGCTTTGACTGGTGTAGTCATGCCCTTCTTCTTGCTGGTGTGACAGTCCTTGAAGATTTCCACAACATTTGGTTTAGGTACTTTTTGGTCCTTGCGGGCTTTCGTCTGCATTTGGAACAAGTCAATATAGATCTGATAATATGGTACAGCGAAAAGAGTGAAACAACAGCTAATTACAAGAGCCTCGCAGTGTGCAATATAGCTACGAGATCCTGTCGTCTGTTGGAATTTCACTTTCGTACGGTTGGCCTTGTTCTTTGAACAGTTCACCTACAAGAAGATAGATTTGTGTGGCACATGCGTAAATAGGACTTCAACATGTGATCTGATGACATATATATATAATGTACCTGATACTTCGGATCGGACCAGTGTTTAACGAGGCCTCTCCAGTCTTCATCAGATATATTTTCCACTGGAGATGTTTGGGCAAGTTCACTATTAGCCTTGCCTTCAAAGTGAGCTTTCCTCAAGTTATACCGATATTGTCGCAGAGCTGACTTGAAAACATGGGTGCAAGCTTGTCTGGTTGCATCATCTTGGCTATCCAACTTGAACCTCATATGTTGAAAATTACAGGAGTCTCATTATCAGCAACCTAGAAAGTATTGCACAGAGCAAGACGATATTACTAGTTTCCATACATAACCATACTTACAGATAAATGGTCGAGGAATATGTTGAACTAGGTTTCGTCTTTGTCATTCCTGTACTGAATCCATGTTGGGAGGATACGTACATGACACCTAACAGCAACCGCTGCCTCTGATACTAACTTGGCTGACTCTGTAGCATCACGTGTCCTTTTTAAACCTGCCTCAAAACGGATCTCCATTCTTCCTCCTCTAGATTTAGTTAACCTATCAAGCATTATCCCTGATGTTTCTTTCCTCTTGCGCCTAGGTGCTAGTCCAACAACAAACATAGGAAGTGTTAGTGTACATCAAACTGTGAGACTACATATAAAGAAGCATGCAATTGTAACTTGACTCCAGCAACTACCTTCTTACTGTTGAAGCTCACAAGGTTCATCTGATATTGCCAACTCGCCTTGTGTCAAGAGTGCTTGGGAAGTAGTGTCAGGTGGCAAGGGAGCTTGGGAACGTGCTGCTAGCTCAATTGACGCACGAGTACGTCATGCAGCTGTTAGTACTGTGGTAGGTGTTGCAAGAACTAGGGCTGTCTCTGCTTGTTTGGTGGCAGCTGTTTCTGTTTGTCTTTTTTTTGCAACTCATGTAGCTTGGGATGTCGTGTTTGTAGAATTTTCTGCTGGACTTTGACCTTCTATTGCACCATCAGTACCAGCAGAATCTGCAGGATTCATCCGCTTCTCATTCCCTGCCATTCTGTGTTTCTTCCTCTTTCTCTGTGCCATGTTAAGTCAAGCCGACAAGAAAAATGAATAACAATTTAGTTCTTCAGAACAAATTGATGCGTGATGCAGACGAACTGAACTTTGATGTTAGACAACCACATGATAGGAGGATGTAATATGTATGAAAAACAGGACGGAAGCGATAACCAGAACTATGATGTGTAAACTAAGAAGAAGACATTTCACCAAATTAGAAGCAATACAATGGAAGGTAGACACCATATGAAAGATGCTACAGATATCGCTCTGCCAAGTTAACAGTGTCTCATCATAAATGGCGTTTAAACAAATGTGAAGCAGTACAAGAAATAAATCATATGCAAGATGCAAACAACATCACACTACCATGTTAGAGGTCTCTCGTCATTAGTGCCATTGCATATTCACAACATTGCATATTCACAGCTTATGATGTGTAAACTAAGGAGAAGACATTTCAACAAATTAGAAGCAATGAAAGCTAGACACCATATGAAAGATGCAACGAATATCACTCTACCAAGTTAAAACTGTCTCGTCATAAGTGCCATTTCAACAAATTAGTAGTACAAGCTAGAAAAGAATGTGAGATGTAACCTATATCACACTCCAAAGTCAAACATGTCTTATGGTAAGTGATTGTTGCAGATTACACAACAGTAGTAATTTGATGTAAGAACATGGTGCGATAGACAGATATTGTCTGTTCTAGAAACAGGAACACGTGTCTTATTCAAGTATAATGTGTAAAGTAAGCAGATGGAATTCAACAAAATTAGAAGCAATACAAGCTAGACATCACACATAACATGCAACCACATATAACAGTGCCAAGTTAGAGGGAGCACCGATGATGCTGCACTAGAGGAGATGTGCTCATCATAAACACAGCTTTGTTGAGTGTCTATGCATGTGTTGTCTTGGAAATTATCTTGGGGGTGTGGAGGAGTAGAAACTATAGAGGCCCTCCGTTCGGAAGGAGCACCTTTATCCGCTGCCTTGCTAACTTCCTTCCGCTTTATTGATTTTGAATTGTCAAGTAAAACCGACAAGAAAAAGCAATAAAATTCTCTCTTCAGAACTCATTCATGCATGATACTGACAATCACTACTTTGATGTAAGGCAAACACATGATACCAGGATGGAATATGTACGAAAAACAGGACGGCATGGCATGTTCACAACTGTTTGTGTAAACTAAGCAGAAACCTTTCTAGCAAATAAGAAGCAATGCAAGCTAGACACCACATGAAAGATGCAACCAATATGACTCTGCCAAGTTAAAAGCGTCCCATCATAAATGGAATTTCAACAAATTAGAAGCAGCGCATGCTATAAATCATATGAAAGATGCAACTAATATCGCACTGCATATACTAAAGGTGTCTCGTCATGTTGATTGATGCGGGATACAAAAAAACAATAGTTTTATGTAAGGACATGCTTAATAGACAGATGTACTATGTACTAAATACAGGAAGGCATGTCACATTAACAAGTATAATGTATAAGCTAAGCAGACTAGCACGTGCAGTTTAACCAGATTGGAAGAATTACAATCTAGACACCATATGCAACATGCAACCACATATCACGCTGCCAAGTTAGAGCAAGCACCTGCGATGCTAGTGTAGGGGAAATACTGTAATCAACTATAGAGCTACGCTCGCTATCTTCATGTAGCATTTCTGTTTCTTGAGAATCATGTCGGGAGGCTGACGCTGCATTCTTTAAATGAGGAGTAGTCCCCTTGCCTGCCTGCCTCGTCATAAGTGATTGATGAGGGATACACAAGAACATTAGTTTGATGTAAGAACATGGTTAATACACAGATGTACTAGTATGTACCAAAAACAAAAAGGCATGCCATATTCAAAGGTATAATGTGTAAGCTAAGCAGATGCAATTTAACCAAATTGGAAGCAATACAAGCTAGACATCCGGCTGGAGTGGTGAGCATGATCATCTAGGACCTGAGAGCCTGGTGGGAGGCGGGCTGCTTCACCACCATCGCAGCTTTTTAGTTGGCTTCCAGGTGATGCCTATCTATGCTGGGCTTGTCACTGGCTCGGCCAGTGCCCTGACTAGCTATTTGTCTTCTGGTGCTCACGGGATGGTGGTTCATGTAAAAAAATATCTTTCCTTATATTACCGACTTCGGCCTTTCGAGCACAAGCTAGACACCATATGGAACATGCAACCACATATGACACCGCGAAGTTAAAGCAAGCACCTGGGATGGTGGTTCATTGCGAGCGAGGTCATCAACTCCAGAGCTAAGTTCCCCGTCTCCATCTGCTGACACTACATCCTTTAAAGCTTTGAAACGTGTCTTGCCTAGCCGCACACCAAACTGGAGCGACTTCTCTCTTTTCTTTTTGGCTTCTCTCATGGCAGCAGAGTCTGAAATACCCTTGCATAAAAACATAACAGTGAGAGTAAGGGTGAAGTGTGTGCAGAACTAGTGCACTGTAAAAGTAGCAGATAGCAGGTGGCTGAAAAATAAATGACAGGAGACATATGATAGCTCTACAACAGGAAATGCAGGTACTCCTCCAGCACACCACCACATGTGGTCATATCTAAGATAACAGTCGACTGAAAATAAATAGGTCAGTCAATTTTTTTAATGAACCGTCCGATCTATAAGGAACGGGCAGATGGCCTTCGTCTACCTCCCGCCAGTCACTGTTGACGATCTTTCTCGAACCGCCAGCGACCACCGGCCCAGACCCCTGCCTCCGCCGCCCCGCCCTCCCATCGACCTCACACCACCATCGTTCTTGGCAGCGCCCCAGGCCATCCCTTTAATCCCGGCCGACCTCCAGATCGGGCGCCAGTAGCTCTAGGTCGCACACGCCCCTAAGATAAAGACCAAGGCGTTGCTTCCCCGGTGTAACAGGCGCACGCCTGTTACACCGGGGAATGCTTCTGTTAATTGGGAATCAAGTGGCCAGAAATTGAAATTCAGGGGGGCGACGAACCTCTAGCTAAGGTGAAATAGTATATGAGGAGAAACCTTGTGCATCGTGAGTTACTAGGAACATCTAGTATCAAGAAGAAGCGGTCAACTAGTGTCTTCTGTGGGATGAATACCATGCAAGCAGAGACGTAAGATTTGCGTGAATAAGGGAAGAGGAGTACCTTTTTCGGTTGCCGGTGTGGTCACCTCCACAAGTCACGCCGATTTTCTTCTTTTTACCGGGGAAACCGATATTCTGGAGGGTGCAGGCTTGGACGAACCCATGGCCAAATTGTTGACTGTGTTGCCGTGGCCGTATGTCGGTGGAGGGGAAGCAGAACCGAGGCGGCGAAGGACGGCGTAGCAAGAACAACTTCGGTGCGGTGGAGGGTGGCGAAGTTGGAGCGGCAGCCGTGAGGCGCAGGACGGTGTGCTTGAACTGGCTCGGGTACGGACGGCTCGGCCTCGGCTTCAACTACTAGCCGTGGAGGGCGTTGCAGTTGAGGTTGCGGTGTACGACGACGTCGGGGTATCGACTCCGGCGTGATGGAGGAGGGCGGCGGTTGATGGGTGGGATGGGGTGGCGGACGGAGGACGCCGGGGTTTCGTGGCTGGTGGAGAGGTAGTTTTGGCGCCCACGGAGTACGAATGGGGAATCAGACGGGTGGGGGGGGGACCATGTTTTGGTCTGGGACGCGCTTGTTTTTTGCTTTCTTGAACAGAAGAAGGGACGCGCTTGTTTGAAATTTGGGGAAAGTACAAACTTTGCCCCCTCTTAAATTTCGGACCTACTGCGAGTCGGGGGTAGGATGGTAATCCCAGGTGTCCCAAATAGTGGGCGGGAGCGATTTCGGCCGCGCGCATGTGTGCTTAGGCGGCCATTGTGTATGAATGTTTTTCGGATGCGGTTGCGTGGCGTCTAGATGAAGCTACAAACCTACCCCGGTTTAGACCTTTGGACGTCGGGCCGGTAGGTTTCACGGGTCGGAGTTATTAGAAAAGTAATTTCCTTGTACTACCAAACATTCGTCTCACGCGGTTTCGGGCGAGTAGAGGCTCTTTTGGCGCTTCGTTCAAAATTTTGAAACACAAGCATTCACGTTTAGAGTACTCTTGAACTATGAGGATTGACCTAAATATACAACGTTATATTTGACCTTGTATGTTTGAAAACCTCATTAAATTATCCGCTTCTTTTTGAAATTTTGACACTTGAAAATCCTATAACTATGATTACTTTGGAATGGAGGAGCTAAATTTGAATCTATTTTGTACACGACTACATATGCTATTATGTACAAAATCAGAGCAAAGATTGGTGCCCCCATAATTTAAGTATGGTTTACAAATGCCATGATATCAAATTCAAATAATTGAATGGACTTCATGTTGAATTCAATTTTTTTAAACCACCTTAAGTTGAATTCAAATGTATGCTAGTTCATAGGTAGTAGCTATTTATAATGTCCATTGTGTAACTTTCGTATGTATAATGTGCTTTACACACACAACATGAGCTATAATCACGTTTATATTCGATTGCTAAAGCGATGCATTGTCTGGAGTTCAAAATACTAACTATGTGGATCAATTGTGTCGAATAATAACATAGACATGCTCAAATTCAATAGAATCTAGATGTCTGATGGATCAATGACCGCTCCTTACGCGAATTGCAAATATCATGATCCCATCCTAATATTTGGATACAATTTATATCTTTAATCAATGTGTAGAGCAGTCTTTTACGTGTAGTTTCACTCTCCATCGATGGTCTCTCACACATGCTCACACACTCTCTCCCGAGGTGTCTTTCTCGCACACATGCTCTAGATATAACCCTCCCTCCCTCTCATAACCATTTACAATTGTTTTCACTAACCTTTATCACAAGCACTCTTCCTCTCGCAAACATACACACACACAATCCTCATCGACCCTTTCTATATACATGGACCTGCCTACGTGTCTCATGTACGCACATTATCTTTACGCCTGTCTCTCACGCATTGTCTCACACCTCTCTTCCTAATCGACGAGTATGATTCTAGCAGAGCATTCTGTAGGATGCCCCTTAAAGTTAGGTTGGATGAATAGTAATATCAGAGATAAAGGGGTTACCTTAGTCCGAGAACCTAGGGTTACAAATCCTAGCCGGCTTTATCAGTGGACACAGAGTCCTTCACAATTCTGCTATCTTTATCTTGTACGACTAGTCATCCATGGGTCTTCCTAAATGCGTCACGGGCCGACCAATGTGGCGCAGGACGGAACAGAACAAAGGGCCTCACCTCGACCCACCGGACCTCACGCGGTGACACACCCTCTGCCCCCACGTCTCATTATCTTCTCACACCCACACATACCAACACAAACACCACACACACAGAAAATTTCTCCTGGTGCCTCTATTCCCTCCCCCCTTGCATATACACACTCAAGGGAATGGAATCTCTTGTCGTGACGTCATATTCGTCTCTCTCTCTAGACCACTCTCATTTCTCGTGCTATCTCTCCCACGCCCCCCGTGGGCTACCATGCCTCTCTCGAATACGTAATACACACACATACCTCTCTAGGCCCCGCCAAATGCATCAACTATACATTCACACATGTTACATCACGTACCCCATTGATCTAAAAAGCCCTCTCTTCACGTTTATTTCGCATACAACATTCCTTTTGAATAAAGTGTGGCCAAAAAATTATTTTAGAGTTTCTACATATATACAACATTACAAAGTTATATGGAGGAGTACGAATGCTAATTTGCGTTGCATGGTGCCCACAATGATATTTATTCCGCACTGTGAATTTGTATATTTTTATACTGTATACAAAGTTAGTCATAATAAAGAGAAAGGAAGAGCATCTCTCTCTCCATCGCATACCCCCCTGTACGCCCCTTTCACGTATGCACACAAAACTATCTCTAGGTCCTCTAAAAGTAAGCCCCCAGAAAATTCACGCATGTTTCATCTTTCTCTTGCGATATATGCAATGACGATCGTTGTATTTGAAGCGAAAGCACGATACGTACATTGGACTTCAGAATCCACTCATTACGGTCACCATTTACGTTTAGTGGTTATTATGCAGTCACGGGCTCACCGTACAACTCTGTATTTGCTCATGACATGACTAGTTGACCAGTTAAACGCTCCACGTGGCACCTCTAGTGTTGCATCACATTATCTCACTACCATCGTGCCCACCTGTCGACTTGTATCTACTCTACATCTACACTCTTATAAAATACATAAAATACACTCTTATAAAAAACAGAGTTGGTGATGATGGTGTGCCTGCCATCCTGCAATATAGGCCATCCGATTTATATCTGACGGATAGGAAAGAAACTATGGCAATTTTGCAAAAAGGTACCCACACACCTCTCCACATTTGCAAATAAGGCCTTCCCTCGTTCATCCTTTTCTCTCACAAGATAAACAAGTCATACAAATGCATCTTGATGTTACGTGCAACGCACGGGCATCTTGCTAGTAAGAATGAAAACAAACGACAAAAAATATATTTGGACGGTGGTTCGAAGTCATGACCGCGGGCACAGCGGACAAGGTGGCCTTGTATTGGTATGCCGAGCCGTCTGTTTTAACACACATGAGCTGGTGTGGTGATTATACACACACGCACGCATGCACACGAACTGCATCCACGCAACACTCACACAAACACATGCACCCACGCACGCACGCAACACTCACACGTACACACGCAGCCACGCACGCACGCAACACTCACACGCACACACGCACGCATGTATGCACACACCAGTACACCACACGACCAACACACACTCTCATGCTCAAGTGCTCAACCTACACGTGCATGCGCACACATCAGGCCCTGACAGACACATACACAACCAGGTGATTCCCGCGCACGGGTTGGAGCCTTATCGCGCCTGCGTAAATTTGTGTTTATCTAACCTTTTGCCTATGCGAACTGACAGGTCGGACCCACAACGAACGTGGTCAATTTAACTAGTCAACATGGCGCCACACAGACTATTTGGCCGGTCAACAAAGTGCAATCCGATGCTGAGCTGTGAGCAAGTAACCGTATAATCACCGCAAAACGTATATAGTGACCGTAATCAGCTTATTCTGAAGTTCAGTGACCGTATTATGCTTTTCTCTCTGTAGGCCCTCCAAAACTACATCTCTACACGTTCTCGCATGTTACATCTAACAACTATGCAATACAACACTACTCTAACACAATAAATCATATGTGTTTTTAGTTTTACTAGATATCATATTGTTACTTATAATTATTTAGTTTGCATACATTAAAATTGCCTTTGAAATGTATGGCCAGTATCATCTACCGCGCGGGAAAAATCCCGTCCTTTCCTGTTTAATCGGGTTTGTATCGATGGATCGTGCAAAACAGCAAAACTATACTAGTACTATATAGTACAAGTGACAGTTCACTGGGCCGTCGTGTCGTCTACTCCTCCGTCGTAAGAGTGGAGCGCTCGCTTTCATAAATCTTCTAGTCCCTTTCACCGACATTTGGGACATCAAGCTACTGGGTCCACGTGCCATACCGGAATACAGTGCAGAGTAGCCGGGGTGAAGCACCCCAGTCATGGCGCCGGCGTAGTAATGAGCAATGAAGCGTCAAATCACAAAGCTGCACCTTTCCCACAGTTAAGTTAGAGGGACGAAGCAACCATCATTTCACTCGTTGCTGAATCCACTTCTCCATCATCTTCTTCAACTTAACCATGTGTTGCTTCTGCCGTTGTTCTGCCTCATGTGGGACGCGGATCGGCTTGGTAAAGCACCGACACATGGGACCGCATGTTAGCAAACCGCTAGGACAACGTCCTCCGAAAATAAGAAGCCTAATCCTAGACTTACAAAGGGCTACGTAGCTGCTACGTATACTTTGCATCTAATCTATATATGCCCCCCTGATTTTCAGGTGGGGTGGGCCTAATCCTCTCCTTTAATCCAATCAAATAGTCCCACATCACATCAGTTCGTAACTTTACATAAACCATTACGTGGATGTAGCATTGCTCAAATAAGAAACCTCCCCCGCCATCCGCGTGGCAAAATCACCTCCTTTTTACTAATCTCGATTCTATAATTTTTTAGATCAATATAATTGAGATTTGTATAGATAGCACAGAGGAGCAAAACCAAGTGGTATGGTTAAGGGCATCCACAATGTGTAGCCAAATGTGAAAATAGCTTTTGGCATCGCGGGAACCATTGTGGACGGTGTTGCCAAAGCCAAAAAGATGGAACCGAAGCTCCCTGATTGATTGATTGAAGGAATAGAAAAATGCAACGTCTCTCCTCTTTCTCCCATGCTTGGACGCATGTAGTACTACAATATAGAGCACAGAGTCTACTCCCCTGTCCCTTCTATCACAAATCACAAAGCAGTGAGGCGTAAAATCACAAAAGCACGGACGAAGCAACCATCATTTCACTCTTCGCTGACTCCGCTTCTCCATCGTCTTCTTCGAGAAGCCATCTCACCGCATTAGTTACTCCTAGTAGTACTAGTAAAGGACTTCTTGGATGCAAATAAGGCGGTTGTCTCGGCTTGCAGGCGGCACTTGCGAACGACTTACCGTGGTCTCCCTCAATGGTGTTCTCCGTCGAACGCACTTCGCCAAACCACCAAAAAATATATCGTTGACGTCACCGCAATGGGGAAGGAAGTCAAATATAGTTACTACCTCCATTTTTTGTACACAAGGCCAGTATATCAAAATTACAATTTGGAAAGGGCCACTAACACTAATCGAGGCAAAATTGATGGGGTTAGCAACCAAGGACATTAATATCCCCTGCATGCATGCGGAAGTGAGAAGGTTGGTTTGCATGGCGCTGCATTAATCAAGCGATGAGGAGTGAGATGGTTAGCTGTTTGCTCTTTGGAGAAGAAAATACACATTAATTGACATGTGAAACAAGGATTTGTATCGATTAAATCCCGCGAAGGAAAACCGAACCTTTCTTTTTTAACACTAGTACTCCTAGTACGTACGTACTTATCCTATTTGGGCCTAGGCCTTGCATTGCCAAACTTTGCCACACATTTTTGCCAAGCTTGCCTAATGTTTTTAAAATGAGAAGGAGGTACACTTGCGCACGGCTATCGCGGTCGCACCGCACCCTCACACGGTCGCTCCTGCACGCCGCAGTTGCACCGCACCCTCACACAGTCGCTCCTGCACGCCGCAAACCCAACCAAGGGAACGCACCCTCACTGACACATGTCATCGCATGTGAACACACCAAACTCAGCCATCCTATCGCTGACACATAATTTTCGTTCATAGAGTATGTTTATCCAACCGCATGTTGGGGAGTATCCGTATGGCCCGTGCGGTGGTCTGTTGGGGAAGAAGAAGAGGCGAGGAAGAAGGAAAGAAGGGTTAGGAGATGTAGGATATTCATCCAACCGCCTGAAATGGTAGACTGACCCAAGTCAGGGGACTTGCATAACAAATATATGATTTTACACAGCAAAAGATCCATGAAAACAACAACATAAAGAAAAACTATCACTGCTCGCGGAAAGAGACGACCTCGTCGTCTTTGGCTGTCGGCGCGAACCAGCTGTCGCTGCCGACGTGTGTTTTCGCACCGTGGTTGTCCTCGGCCTCCATCTACTCATTCAAGCGGAGCGTGCGGGCGCTCTGCATGGATGAGAGCACAACTCGGTTCAAGTCGAGGACATCCGGTTCCGCCTGTAGGAGGGCCTCTATGGCAGCGGCATCCGTGCGCTCCGCGTCGAGTCGAGCCTCCGCCGCCCGGTTCAAGTCCAGGACGTATGGTTCCACCTACAGGAGGGCGTTGATGAGAGCGGCATCCGCGCACTCTGCGTCGAGTCGAGCCTCTGCCGCCCGGTTCAAGTCCAGGACGTCCGGTTCCGCCTGCAGGAGGGCCTTGATGGCAGCGGCATCCGTGCGCTCCGCCTCAAGTTGAGCCTCCGCCGCCTGGTTCACATCCACGACATCCGGTTCCGCCTGCAGGAGAGCCTCGATGGCAGCGGCATGCGCGCGCTCCGCGTCAAGTTGAGCCTCTGCCTCCCGGTCCTCCTTTAGTATCGCCATGTTGAACCGCTGGTCCGCCTGCACCATGGGGGACTCGGACGCCGGCACGAAGTCGACGTCCATCGTGTCATACCCATCGGGGGCCTTCTGCGCCGCGACCTCCGCCATGAACATTGGATCGACTTCCTCCTCCTCGTAGCTTGGCTCCAGAGAACTCGGGGATTGGCCCGCCGCAAAGCGAGCTTGGGAACGGAGGTCTGTGGCGCCGACAGCCGCCGCAATTTCTGCATGGCGCTTCGGCGTCAGCATCTTGTAGTAAGTGATCTTGTGGCGCACCATGGCTTTCCGGCGAACTAGGGGACGCTTGATGCGAGCTAGGGGATCGAAAGGTGGGGGAATGGGCTGGAGATTTGGTGTGGTTTTAAGGCAGTGGCTGGCGTAGGCCGAGCAGCGAAGGTTCTGGTGTGAATAGTGGTTCCGGTGACGACCGGTCAATCGGTTTTGACTGTACATCGCTCTTGTCGCATTCGCATTGCAGCCCTGCACGCTGGACCCTCCATGTCGCTCACCGAATGGAACGCGCTTCGTCTTGCGTTTTCGCTCGCTTGTGGGACCGCAGTTGAGAGCAAACCGACGTCCCTCCCCCTCCCCGCCCGCGTCATTTATTATACCACCACTCCCTCCGTTTTATGCGGAGAAAATAAAAACAGAGGGAGTATACTATGGATGAGGATCCCCTGACGTGGCCGAACCCATTGAGTAACTGACATGCGGGGCCTAGCAAGCATGGGGTCCGCCAGTAAGTGACCGAAAGGGAGGGTAAGGCAGGGATACCTACGTCAGAGGATCCACTTCCACTATACTACTTTGACCAAACGTTAGAGTAATAATATATGACATGCAACTTACACAAATGTTAGAGTAATAATATATGACATGCAACTTACACAAAGCATACATGGTCTAATGTGTTTTTCGAGGCTAACTTTGACCAAATGTTAGAGTAATAATATATGACATGCAACTTACACAAAGCATACGGTCAAATTCGTATGTGAAAGGAGTTTCCAATTATATAATTTTCACATTATACATCTCATGTACTATTAATCTTGTTAATAGTCAAATTGGAAACCATCTCGAGTACAAATCTAGGAGTACGTACGAATCTAACAATATTGATTGGGCGTTGTTGAATGTTGATACCTTTTTGATCAAAGTAGATATACTTTGACTACACATAAAACTTATATGTAAACTACTCCCTCCTTCCATCTGTATAGGGCCTAATGCGTTTTCGAGGCTAACTTTGACCAAAAGGTAGAGCAACAATATATGACATGCAACTTAAACAAAGCATACCATCAAATTCGTATGTGAAAGGAGCTTCCAATGATAATAATTTTCGCATTATACATGTCATGTACTATTAATCTTGTCAATAGTCAAAGGCGGTCTTGAAAAATGCATTAGGCCCAATATAGATGGAAGGAGGGAGTAGAAAGGATAGGAGGGAGTATATTGTACGTTCAAAAATGAAACGAACATTGAATATCCTTTATATATGATTTGCGGATGCTATGATCACCGGTTCAAAATTTTGAACCCGCCTTAGGTATCACGTGCCCCCACTCGTTCCCTCTCGATTTCATCTCGGGGTCCGGAGATCTATTGAAAGAGGACTAGGGTGGGTACATGCGAATGATACTCGGCGGAATGTTCAAATGAGGCATGCGGGAGGATGGACTCGACTGGAGGGAGACATGATCGATGGAGAACAGGGTTGGAAAGGAATGAGAAATAAGCAAACGCCACATGATTATACTTGAAGAGCTCAAATAAACAATAAGTTGTCTCGCTTGGCCTACATAGTGAAAGGCCTAATGCGCAACTCGGAGCACTGACGCTCGAATATGGCCGGGAAAACAGGGAAACAGACATGTGGGGCACACCCGTCGGGACGACGTAGCGCACACTAGTCCAATGGAGGAGCTGGCCCACGACCTCCTCGCCACCAACAACTGTTCATGTGGGTCGTTGGGGCCAACAACGGGGCGCAGCTCCAGCACCGCCTCTGGACACGGCGACCGCGGTGAGCACACGCTCATATCATCGCTAGACATGGTCGGTTTCAGTTTACCGAGGGTGGCGTTAGTGTTGTGGCACGACCAACGATATGTTTGGTTTGTGCCCATGGTTGCCCCATCAAAGCATTGGGTAGCCAAAATTTTGGTTGAGGTATTGGTTGCCCATGATTTGTCCGACATTGGCAAGAAAAATGAACTTGAGTTGGCTAGAGTTCATTGGCATGCCAAAGAAATGGCAACCATCCAAACAAACACCAATCTTTGGGTCATGACCAAAATTTTGGTTGAGGTATTGGTTGCCCATGATTTGGCCGACATTGGCAAGAAAAATGAACTAGAGTTGGCTAGAGTTCATTGGCATGCCAAAAAAATGGCAACCATCCAAACAAAGAACAATCTTTTGGTCATGACCAAAATTTTGGCAAGGTGCACTTTGGCCACAATCCAAACACACCCCAACACCCGGCTCGTCGAGGATGCACGGGGTGCCGCGACGCGTCCGCGGAGTGGTGTAGCGCAGCCAACTACATCCTCTGGACCTGAGACCATGCCGGGTCATCTTGCTTTTTCAATGACATGCGGGGATCGCATGTGAGCAAAGGGCATCTCCAACGTTGCCACGACCGCAGCTGACTACCCTGGCACACCAAAACCCTCGTCCCTCGCGTCGTCGCATGGTGCGTTTCCAGCCGGCGCCAGCTACCCGCATTCATGCCGTCCATTCGTATGTCATTGTTAAGAGGCTCGGTGCTCAAGGAACCAACTCCGGTGACTTAATGACGCACCCGGACGCTTGGCCTCATCGGAATGCGCTACTTAAAGCGGCAACGCCCAGCTAACCTCCACACCATAGCGCATCGTCCTCCTACCTGGAACCACATCCGCCATGACCGCAAGCGCGAACGCTCTTCGGGAGAGCTTGTCTTCGGGGATGGAGCTCGAGGTGGTCGCCCTCGCTCAAGTCGCCGCACATGCGGTGGCCACGCTGGCGGCCAACGACGGGAGCACCGTCAGCCACGCGTCCTACTTGCTGCCGTCCAACGTCCGGCACCGCCGAGGTAGGGGACTCCTCCGAGGATGAGTAGGGCATGGGAGGCGGCAGGGCATGGTGTGCCAACTGGCCGGTCCGTCTCCCGTGTTCTACTTTTCCTCGCCGGAGACCGCACCTTCACTTCATGGGTCTTGAACCCCGCCCCCGTACATGGAGATCATAGATGGAGGACGTCGGTCGCCACCGTAGAATAGGTTTTGGGTCTGGTTTCTTTTATTTTTTGTCCTATAAAAGTTCGAAATGTAATGAAAATCTACCGTGTTTGCATTAATCTCGGCTGGTGTATATGAACTTTCACAATAATATACATATTGTAGGAGTACTAGCAAGATGCCCGTGCGTTGCACGGAAGATCAAGATCTTGTGGGAGAAAAGGATGAACGAGGGAAAGCCTTATCTGCAAATGTGGAGAGGAGTGCGGGTAAATTATCATAGTTTCCTTCCTATCCGTTAGATATAGATCGGATGACCTATATTGCAGGATCAGACACATCTTTCTACATCTACGGGAACCTACGAAAGGGTTAACGTAAATTGCCTCTCTCTCTCCTCCCCTGATTTTCATGGTGGTGGGCCCCTCCCTCCCCCCAATCTACAATCAACAGCTCACACGTTTCACATTACGTTAATTACGTAACTGGGATTACGTAGGTGTAGCATTACTCGTCCTAAAAAACCCAACTAAGCCAACCTCCCAGCATATCGCGCGGGAAAAGACCCGGCCGCGCCGTTTTAGTCAGGATTACCGTATTACTAGTAGTAGTATTGATGGATCGCATGAAGCAACATATTTTTTGAGGGGGCGAATCACCTAGTTTAAAAGGAAAAAATGCGGTACACTCACAACACTCCTGTCGCGGTTGCATTGCACCCCACACACGTTTGACCCTGCACACGGCTCACGCAAACGGAACGCGCTTCGGCTTGCCTCTTCACTGACACGTGGGACTGCACTTGGAGAAACCGACCATGCGCCAAACTCCCCCCGCCCGCCGCATGAAAATCCTCCCCCCTACACCCAAAAATTCCCCCCAAATCCGATTCAACCGCCCTTCGGCCAACTAGCCAATAATATTCCCCAAACCCCCTCCCCTCTGTCCCCCTCCACTCCATTCGCTCCGCCAAAGCCGCCCTCCCCGCCGCGCCGATACGTCAGCGCCGCAGTTCGGCGATCCTCTCGCTCCCACAGTACGCTCTCGTAGACTGCCGTCCTCTAGTCGCGCCGCCACCTCTGGCTACGTTCTTGTGGAGGCGCACGTCGGTCAGCGCCGCCACCGTTGGCGATGTTCGTGTGGAGACGCACGATGGTTAACTTCTCCCACGGTACACGCATTCTAGACTGAGGCCCCGTTCATGTCGGTGTAGGGCTGAATGTTAGCTGATAGACACTGTTAATCGCACTGTTTGCCGAAGTAGTTTACTGTCAATATGGTCTGCTTAAGAAGCTTCCTTGCCATGTTCTGCACTCGATCTGCTTAGCTGAGATGTGTTGGAAATATGCCCTAGAGACAATAATAATTATTTATTATTATATTTCCTTGTTCGTGATAATCGTTTATTATCCATGCTAGAATTGTATTGATAGGAAACTCAGATACATGTGTGGATACATAGACAACACCATGTCCCTAGTAAGCCTCTAGTTGACAAGCTCGTTGATCAATAGATGGTTACGGTTTCCTGACCATGGACATTGGATGTCGTTGATAACGGGATCACATCATTAGGAGAATGATGTGATGGACAAGACCCAATCCTAAGCCTAGCACAAGATCGTGTAGTTCGTATGCTAAAGCTTTTCTAAGGTCAAGTATCATTTCCTTAGACCATGAGATTGTGCAACTCCCGGATACCGTAGGAATGCTTTGGGTGTACCAAACGTCACAACGTAACTGGGTGGCTATAAAGGTACACTACGGGTATCTCCAAAAGTGTCTGTTGGTTTGGCACGAATCGAGACTGGGATTTGTCACTCCGTGTGATGGAGAGGTATCTCTGGGCCCACTCGGTAGGACATCATCATAATGTGCACAATGTGACCAAGGAGTTGATCACGGGATGATGTGTTATGGAACGAGTAAAGAGACTTGCCAGTAACGAGATTGAACAAGGTATCGGATACCGACGATCGAATCTCGGGCAAATACAATACCGCTGGACAAAGGGAATTGTATACGGGATTGATTGAATCCTCGACATCGTGGTTCATCCGATGAGATCATCGTGGAACATGTGGGAGCCAACATGGGTATCTAGATCCCTATGTTGGTTATTGGCCGGAGAGTTGTCTCGGTCATGTCTGCATGGTTCCTGAACCCGTAGGGTCTACACACTTAAGGTTCGGTGACGCTAGAGTTGTTATGGGAAATAGTATGTGGTTACTGAAGGTTGTTCGGAGTCCCGGATGAGATCCCAGACATGACGAGGAGCTCCGGAATGGTCCGGAGGTGAAGATCGGTATATTGGACGAAGGGTATTGGAGTCCGGAATTGTTCTCGGGGTACCAGGTGATGACCAGCGTGTCCGAAAGGGGTTTCGGAGGCCCCAACAAGCGTTGGGGGGCCTTATGGGCCAAGGGGAGAGGGCACATCAGCCCACTAAGGGGCTGAGCGCCCCTCCCACCCCATCTCACATAACCAGGAGAGGTGGGGGCGCCACCCCTAGGGCAGCCGCCCCTCCCGGCTTGGGGGGCAAGTTTCCTAGGGGGTAGGGGCGCCCAAACCCATCTAGGGTTTCCCCTGTGGCCGCCGCCCCTCCCCTAGGGAACCCTAGGGCGCCTCCCCCTCCTCCCTTCCCCCTATATATAGTGAGGGAGAGAGAGGGCAGCCGCACCCTTCCCCTGGCGCAGCCCTCTCCCTCCTCCAACACCTCGTCCTCCTCCGTAGTGCTTGGCAAAGCCCTGCCGGAGAACCATGAGCTCCATCACCACCATGCCGTCGTGCTGTCGGAGTTTTCCCTCAACTTCTCCTCTCCCCTTGCTGGATCAAGAAGGAGGAGACTTCCCTGGGCTGTTCGTGTGTTGAACGCGGAGGTGCCGTCCGTTCGGCACTAGGATCATCGGTGATTTGGATCACGTCGAGTACGACTCCATCAACCCCGTTCACTTGAACACTTCCGCTTAGCGATCTACAAGGGTATGTAGATGCACTCTCCTTCCCCTCGTTGCTAGATTACTCCATAGATTGATCTTGGTGATGCGTAGAAAATTTTGAATTTCTGCTACGATCCCCAACAGTGGCATCATGAGCTAGGTCTATGCGTAGTTTCTGTGCACGAGTAGAACACAAAGCAGTTGTGGGCGTCGATATTGTCAATTTACTTGCCGTTACTAGTCTTATCTTGATTCGGCGGCATCGTGGGATGAAGCGGCCCGGACCGACCTTACACGTACTCTTACGTGAGACAGGTTCCACCGACTGACATGCACTAGTTGCATAAGGTGGCTAGCGGGTGTCTGTCTCTCCCACTTTAGTCGGATCGGATTTGATGAAAAGGGTCCTTATGAAGGGTAAATAGAAATTGGCATATCACGTTGTGGTTTTGCGTAGGTAAGAAACATTCTTGCTAGAAACCCATAGCAGCCACGTAAAAACATGCAACAACAATTAGAGGACGTCTAACTTGTTTTTGCAGGGTATGCTATGTGATGTGATGTGGCAAAAAAAGAATGTGATGAATGATATGTGATGTATGAGATTGATCATGTTCTTGTAATAGGAATCACGACTTGCATGTCGATGAGTATGACAACCGGCAGGAGCCATAGGAGTTGTCTTAATTTATTTATGACCTGCGTGTCAACATAAACGTCATGTAATTACTTTACTTTATTGCTTACCGTTACCTGTAGTAGTAGAAGTAATAGTTGGCGAGACAACTTCATGAAGACACGATGATGGAGATCATGGTGTCATGCCGGTGATGATGATGATCATGGAGCCCCGAAGATGGAGATCAAAAGGAGCAAAGTGATGATGGCCATATCATGTCACTATTTGATTGCATGTGATGTTTATCATGTTTTACATCTTATTTGCTTAGAAACGACGGTAGCTTAAATAAGATGATCCCTCACTAAAATTTCAAGAAAAGTGTTCTCCCTAACTATGCACCGTTGCGAAGGTTCGTTGTTTCGAAGCACCACGTGATGATCGGGTGTGATAGATTCTAACGTTCGAATACAACGGGTGTTGACGAGCCTAGCATGTACAGACATGGCCTCGGAACACATGCAAAACACTTAGGTTGACTTGACGAGCCTAGCATGTACAGACATGGCCTCGGAACACGGAGGACCGAAAGGTCGAACATGAGTCGTATAGAAGATATGATCAACAGGAAGATGTTCATCGATGATGACTAGTCCGTCTCACGTGATGAGCGGACACGGCTTAGTTGATTCGGATCATGTATCACTTAGATGACTAGAGGGATGTCTATCTGAGTGGGAGTTCATGAAATAATCAGATGAACTCAATTATCATGAACATAGTCAAAAGGACTTTACAAATTATGTCATAGCTTACGCTTTAGTTCTACCGTTTTAGATACGTTCCTAGAGAAAATTTAGTTGAAAGTTGATAGTAGCAATTATGCGGTCTGGGTCCGTAAACTGAGGATTGTCGTCATTGCTGCACAGAAGGATTATGTCCTTAATGCACCGCTCAGTGAGCTGAACCTCGAGCGTCGGTTGTGGATGTTGCGAACATCTGACATACACGTTTTGATGACTACATGATAGTTCAGTCCGTAATGCTAAACGGTTTAAAATTGAGGCACCAAAGACGTTTCTGAAACATCGCAGAACATATGAGATGTTCCAAGGACTGAAATTGGGATTTCAGGCTAGTGCCCACGTCAAGAGGTATGAGACCTCTAACAAATTTCCTAAGCCTGCAAACTAAGGAGAAAAGCTCAATCGTTGAGCATGTGCTCAGATTGTATGAGTACTACAATCGCTTAAATCGAGTGGGAGTTGATCTTCCAGATGAGATAGTGATGGTTCTCCAAAGTCACTGCCGCCAAGCTACTAGAGCTTCGTGATGAACTATAACATATTAGGGATAGATATGATGATCCTTGAGCTATTCGCGACACCGCGAAAGTAGAAATCAAATAGGAGCATCAATTGTTGATGGTTAATAAAACCACTAGTTTCAAGAAGGGCAAGGGCAAGAAAGGGTTACCTCATGTAAACGACAAATCAGTTGCCGCTCTAGTGAAGAAAACCCAAAGTTGAACCCAAGCCCGAGACTAAGTGCTTCTGTAATAGGGGGAACGATCACTGAAGCAGAACTACCCTAGATACTTGGTAGATGAGAAGGCAGGCAAGGTCAACATAAGTATATTGGATATACATTATATTAATGTGTACTTTACTAGTACTCCTAGTAGCACCAGGGTATTAGATACCGGTTCGGTTGCTAAGTGTTAGTAACTCAAAATAAAAGGCTACGGAATAAACGGAGACTAGCTAAAGGTGAGATGATGATATGTGTTGGAAGTGTTTCCAAGGTTGATGTAATCAAATATCGTATGCTCCCTCTACCATCAAGATTGGTATTAAAACCTAAATAATTGTTATTTGGTGTTTGCGTTGGGCATAGACATGATTGGATTACGTTTATCGCAATACAATTATTCATTTAAGGAGAATAATGGTTACTCTGTTTATTTGAATAATACCATCCCGATCGTAGTGATACACATGTTCATGCCAAAAGATATAAGATAGTAATGATAGTACCACATACTTGTGGCACTGCAATTTGAGTCATATTGGTATAAAACGCATGAAGAAGCTCCATGTTGATGGATCTTTGGACTCACTCGTTTTTGAAAAGGATTGAGACATGCGAACCATGTTTATTGGTAGATATGCATGAACCCATACAGATGGATCGTTTGGACTCACTTGATTTTGAATCGCTTGAGACATGCAAATCATACCACATGGGCAAGATGACTGAAAGGCCTCGTTTTCAGTAAGATGAAACAAGAAAGCAACTTGTTGGAAGTAATACATCTTGATGTGTGCAGTCCAATGAGTGCTGAGGCATGTAGTGGTTATCGTTATGTTCTTACTTCACAGATGATTTGAGTACATGCTAAGTATATTTACTTGATGAATCATGAGTCTGAATTATTGAAAGGTTCAAGTAATTTCAGAGTGAAGTTGAAGATCGTCGTGACAAGAGGATAAAATGTCTATGATATGATCATAGAGATTTATATCTGAGTTACGAGTTTGGCACACAATTAAGACATTGTGGAAATTGTTTCACGACTAATACCACCGGGAACACCATAGTGTGATGGTGTGTCCGAACATCATAACTGCACCCTATTGGATGTGGTGCATACCATGATGTCTCTTATCGAATTACCACTATCATTTATGGGTTAGGCATTAGAGACAACCACATTCACTTAATATAGGGCACCACGTAATTCCGTTGAGATGGCACCGTATGCACTATGGTTTAGAGAAACCTAAGCTGTCATTTCTTAAAAGTTTGGGGCTACGTGAAAGCACAAGTGCTCCCTGGGTGGTTTTGGTAATTAATGTCAACATATCTCTTGTTGGACTAACACTTTTACCTAGTATGTTTCAGATAAGTTCAACAGTGGAGTGGCATGGACTAAAGGATGTGGAATCCCTTCAAGATGCTAAGGACAAAGGATTGGCTCAAGCTTCAAGATCAAGACTCTACATTTCCCATTTTAGTGATCCAAGATCACATTGAGTCCATAGGAAAAGCCAATACTATTAAGGAGGGATGAGGTGTTGCTTAATGAGCCTCTTGCTTCATGTGCTTAGTGATATGCTCCAAAATCCTCAACTACCTTTCCACATCCACATATGACCCAAACCTAAAGTCAAACTCAGCCCCACCGATTCTTCCTATCCGGAGCCACCGAGTTTCACATGTCATAGCCACTGCCACAAACCCTAGCAAATCGGTCTCACCGAGATGGGATTGCCATCTCACTGTGTATGTCCATTGCCAAAATTGGTCCCACCGAGTTTGCGCAATCGGTACTACCGAGATTACAATGCAAATCCTCTGGTTAGCTTATTACCAAATCGGTCTCACCGAGTTTGTGTAATCGGTCTCACCGAGTTTGCCTGACCAACCCTCTGGTTAGCTTGTTACCAAAATTGGTCCCACCGAGTTTGTGTAATCGGTGTCGGTGTACTAAAGTAGGGGTACCTTAGTACCCCGAACTTCTGCACGGGCAGTCGTAGCACCCCCGCGGCAAGGCTTGCCAGGCGATCGCCAAAACTCTCCGTGGTCCCTTTTTGGGCCATCCAAGAACAAAGTATTTGAGCCAAGGCCCCGGCAGGAGGAGCCTGCCAGGAAGGCCACCCGAAGAGAGCAAGGCCCCGGCAAGAGGAGCTTGCCGAGACGGCCGCTCGAAGCACAAGGCCCCGGCAAGAGGAGCTTGCTGGGAAGGCCGACCGAGGCACGGCAAGATACTTGCTGCGACGCGCCCCGCGTCCCGGCAAGGACCGGTGAGCGACAAGCTCCCGGGCGCGACATGGCACCAACCGTGGCAAGGCGCTTGCCGCGACAAGTCACCACCCCGCGCCTGCGCTCCAGCTCATCCACCCACGCGTCGCTCCGGGGCCATTCCAGGCGTACGTGGCGAGAGGCTGTGCAGCCAGGGGCATGCGGTGGCGAAGCAACGCTGACAGAGTAGCCATCGTGGCAAACGGTGGCGCTCCTGACGGTCCCTTTTCTGCATCGTCTGGGCGATGCGGACGGGCATTTAATGCCCTTGTCCCCTGCCGTCAGAGTTAGGTATGATAGCACTGTGCAAACAGCTGTACCCAACACAGCGTTTTCCAGTTTTACCCCCGCCTACGTTGCCACCTGTGGGTAACCCCTTGCACATATAAAAGGAGGCCCCATGCGCAAAAGGAGGAAAAGAGGGAAGGAGGCCATTCTCGCTCGGTCTCGCCAGCGGCTCGCGTGTACTGTAGCACCACACGCTCCCGAGCAAGAACACAATACAAAACCACAAAGCAGCAGTAGGGTTTTACGCATCCGTGCGGCCTGAAGCTGGGTAAATCCCCTTGTGTGCATCGCCTCGATCCGCTCTTCGCGCGACCTCCGCCCCCCGCCGAACCAAGAAAGGGGCTCGGTCCCCATAGGTGTTCGTTTAGGCACATTTCCCCCGACATCTTTGGCGCGCCAGGTAGGGGGCGTCGAAGTTGTGCGAACCTGATCCGGCGTCTGCACAGGCTAGATCTCCATCATCTTCATCGACATGCCACCGAAGAAGAATGTTCCGGAGGTGGCTGGTCCGTCCGCGTCGAACCCACCGCCCCTGGAGCAAACGGGTGGTGGGGACGGCACTGGCGGCGGAACGGGCGCCACCGAGCCAGCTCATGGTGCCACGGCGTCCGAACATGCACCGCGCCCCTCTCAGGAGGCACGGGACCAGCAGCGTCTTGGCACTCACGGTACCATACGCTCGCTGGACCCAGATCGAGCCGGCGGATCCTAGGGTGCTCAAGGCCAGCACTCACACCAACGCGCTGGCGCGAGCGTGGCACGACTGCCTGGCCCGGGTGTTGCTGCTTCTAACGTAGGTAGAAGTTCGAGCACATCCCGCTCCACGCGCCGTTCGCCACCGCTGCCCGCCACTCGAGCAGAAGCTCTGGCGCGAGCTCAACTGCTCTTAGACTACCCTCCAGCAGCGGACAAGCTCGACGACTGGAGGGCCACGATACAGAGCCTCATCGGTTTCGCTAACGGCGACACCCCGCGGCAGCACAGTGCGTCGCAGCCGCGGCAGGTCGGCCAGGCGAGAACCGATGGCGCCAAGACCGGTGGGGGCGCGACCACCGTGCACTCCCCGCCCCAAAGGCCAAGATCGCCGACTCGCCGGAACCATCACGACAACGGCTCCACCGCGTCGTCGAATCCGCGAACTCGTCGCGATCAACGCCAAGTTCTTCACGAGCGAGAGCAAGAGGACGCTCATACTCGCATCGAGCGTCGGAGAGAAGCGCGGCGTCAATCAGACCAGCGCGCTGGGCCATCTGTCGACATGCATGCGCCCGGGGGACCAGGCGACCTACCGTACGCGGTAGGCTGCCCTGCGTTCACCCGTGAGTTGCGGCAAGTCCAGTGGCCCAGCACGAAGAATTTCAAGCCAGACGTACCAGAGAAGTACGACGGCAAGTCGCATCCGTCGGAGTTCCTCAGCATCTACACTATTGCGGTGCAGGCTGCTGGGGGGCGGGACGACAAGATCCTTGCCAACTACTTCCCGCTGGTACTCAAATCCAACGTCAGATCCTGGCTCATGCACTTGCCGGATAACTCCATAACCTCCTGGACAGACTTGTGCCATCAGTTTGTTGGCGCCTTTACAGGCGGCCACAAACCCCATGGCCAAGCGAGCGACCTTCATCTGCTCATCCAGAAGGAAGGGGAATCCTTGCGCAAGTTCATCCAGAGATTCAGCCGCGTACACTACAACATCCCAGACGTCCACCCTACCGCGGTTATCAGCGCGTTCCATCAGAACGCGCATAACCGCAGGATGCGGGAGGAGATGGCGATGTGCAAGATCAAAGACGTCAGCGAGCTATATGCCCTGGCCGACAAGTGTGCACATGCTGAGGAAGGGAGGAAACTCCTCGGAGAGAACACTGGAGCAGGAGAATCTGACAGTGAAGATACCGCCCCGGCAAGGAAGAACCGGTGGCGGAACAATAGGAAGAAGAAGAGCCAAGAAGTACTGGTTGTTGAGCAGTCCGGCGATGAAGGCGCCGCCAAGAAGGCCCAGGCTAGTAGCTCCGGCAAGGAGGTTGCCGGATGTGCCAACTGCCAGGCTGTGGCGGTCGCCGACAAGCGGGACGACACCAACAAACAGTACTGCAAGATCCACCGCACCAAGGGCCATGACCTCCAGAGCTGCAAGCAGGTCGAGCGGCTCGTCGAGCTGCAAAAGGCCGAGTACGAACGACGCGACAAGGAGAGAGCCCGGGTAGGTGGCAGAGGATCGGGCACGAAGCGCCCCGGCCAGGGAGGACGTCGCGACAAGGACAAGCAGCGGCAAACGGACAGACCTCCCCGTGGCCGCGACAAGAACGAAGACGACGATGAAGACGAAGACATGGATGACGTCGAGACCAGTGAGCAGGAGTTTCAGAAAGCCACAGAGGTCTTGTGCGTAGACGGCGGTGCTTCCCTGCATACTTCTCACCGCCAGCTCAAGCAGTGGGCGCGGGAAGTCAATGCAGCGGAACCACCCGTCGAGTCGCGCAAGCCTCTGAAATGGTCCAGCACGCCTATCATCTTCGATATTGAGGACCACCCTGACCGCACAACTGCGATCGGGTGCTTGCCGATGTTGGTCTCGCCAACAGTCCGCAACCTCAAGGTCACCAAGATGCTAGTCGACGGCGGGGCCGGCTTGAACCTGATCTCCTCCGCTGTGCTCCGGAAACTCCAGGTCCCCGACAGCGAGCTCGAAGAGACCGGCACGTTCCAAGGAATCAACCCGGGAAGGAGCAAGCCGAAGGGGAAGATAACGTTGCCAGTAACATTTGGCAGCGAGCTGAACTTCAGGACAGAGAGGATCACTTTTGACGTTGCCGATTTTCCGTTTCCCTACAATGGAATTCTCGGCCGTCCAGCGCTCGCCAAATTCATGGCGGCCTCTCACTACGCATACAACATGCTCAAGATGCCAGGCCCGATAAGCGTCATCTCTGTCCCCGGCGACAAGAAGGATGCCCTTATCTGTGCCGACAAGATCTACCGGGAAGCAGAAGCCGCAGCGGATCACAAGCCGCTTGCCGCCGAAGCTCCCGGAGGGAAGAAGAAGACCAAGCCTGGCAAGTGCTCTGGTGCCCACTCCGGCAAGCGCACCTCTTCGGAGTGCTGCGCTACCGTCGAGGACGCACCATCGAGCTCCACTGGCAAGAGTAAGAAGACAATGGCAGCTCCGCCAACGACCAAGAAGGTGTCCGCCAAGGAGGACGTCACTGGTGGTACCTTCACCATCAGTGCCACTCTCGACTCCAAATAGGAAAGCGCGCTCGTTGCTTTCCTGCGGGCGAATGTCGATGTGTTTGCCTGGCAACCATCTGACATCCCCGGCGTTCCCAGGAAAGTGATTGAGCACCACCTCGCCGTCTGTCCTCACGCGCGGCCCGTCAAGCAGAGAGTCAGGAAGAAAGCGGTGGAGCGCCAGGAGTTCATCGCAGAAGAGATCAAGAAGTTGGAAGCGGCAGGCCTCGTCAGAGGTGTGCTCCATCCGACGTGGTTGGCCAATCCTGTTGTCGTGCGCAAAGCAAATGGGAAATGGAGGCTTTGCATCGACTTTACTGATGTTAACAAAGCTTGTCCCAAGGATCCCTTTCCCTTGCCGCGCATTGAACAGATTGTTGACTCCACGGCCGGATGTGACCTGCTTTCATTTCTTGACGCCTACTCAGGATACCATCAGATCTTCATGGCTGAAGAAGATGAGGAGAAGACCGCATTCATCACTCCATGTGGCACGTACTGTTTCGTACGGATGCCTTTCGGTTTGAAGAATGCTGGTTCGACGTTTGCAAGAGTTGTCCATACCTCCTTTGAGCCGCAAATCCATAGAAATGCGGAAGCCTACATGGATGACATAGTGGTCAAAAGCAGGGACAAGGCAACCCTGATTCAAGATTTAGAAGAGACCTTCACGAACTTGCGCAGGATCAGCCTCAAGCTCAACCCCGAGAAGTGCGTGTTTGGAGTCCCTTCCGGCAAGCTTCTCGGGTTCTTCGTGTCTCAGCGAGGAATCGAAGCCAACCCAGACAAGATCAAGGCCATCGAGCATATTGAAGCACCAACACGCGTCAAGGATGTACGAAGGCTTGCCGGCTGTGTCGCGGCTCTCAGCAGGTTTATTTCCAAGTCTGCAGAACGCGCCCTGCCATTTTTCGAAGTTTTGAAAAAGGCGGGTCCAGTGAAATGGACTCCGGAAGCGGAGGCTGCGCTGCGAGACTTGAAGAAATACCTATCCTCCGCTCCAATACTTGTTGCGCCTAAACCACAAGAGAAGTTGCTGCTGTACCTGGCGGCAACCAATCAAGTGGTTAGTGCTGCGTTAGTAGCGGAGAGGGAGGCAGATGATGAGCCAGCAACCGCGGCAAGCACGTCCAGCGACAAGCAGGGGGCTTCCCCGACAAGCTCTGGCCCCGACAAGGATGAATCTGCGCAGGAGCAAGTGGAGGTGCATAAGAAGAAAATGGTGCAGCGCCCAGTTTACTTTGTCAGCTCCCTTCTGCAGGGGGCTAGGTCAAGGTACTTTGGTGTGCAGAAATTGCTTTTCGGCCTTCTCATGGCCTCGAGAAAGCTGCGCCATTACTTCCAAGCACATGAGATTACAGTTGTCACCCGCTTTCCGCTGAAGAGGATACTGCAGAATCTGGAAGCAACAGGCGGGATTGTCGAGTGGGCGCTGGAATTGTCGAGCTTCGGTCTCAAGTTCGAGAGCACCTCGACTATCCAAAGCAGAACCTTGGCGGAGTTCATAGCGGAGTGGACACCGACGCCAGACGAAGGAATCCCAGAGACGAGCATCCCCGCCAAAGAAGCAAGCAAAGAGTGGCTGATGTATTTTGATGGTGTCTTCTCGCTGCAAGGCGCCGGTGCTGGCGCGTTGCTTATCGCGCCCACCGGAGAGCACCTCAAGTACGTAGTCCAGATGCACTTCCCCAAGGAACAAGCAACCAACAATACTGCAGAGTATGAAGGTCTGCTCGCCGGTCTCAGGATCGCGGCAGAACTTGGGATCAAGAAGCTCATTGTCAGGGGTGACTCGCAGCTTGTCGTCCGCCAAGTGAACAAAGATTACCAGAGTCCGTTGATGGAAGCGTACGTTGATGAAGTGAGGAAGCTAGAAGAGCGCTTTGACGGCCTGCAAATGGAACACATTCCAAGAGCTGAGAACGACATCGCTGATGGCCTGTCAAAGTGCGCAGCATTTAAGTTACCTGTGGAACCAGGAACCTTTGTGCTCAAGCTGACTCAGCCATCCGTAACGCCATCAACCAGACAGAGCAAGAAGAGGAAGTTGGTCTCCGGCGACTATCTTCCGGCAGAGCTCCCCGGAGCCACCGCCAAGAAGGTCCCCAAGATCGACGCCAAGAGCGCTGAGGAGCCGTCTGCTCTGGAAAACCCCAGGGTTTGTTCCGTAGAAGCAGGCACTCCCGACAAGTTTTGCTCCGGCAAGCTTGCCGGGGAACGTCGAGCTCCGGCTGAGCCCCAGATCCTCGCCGTAGAAGCGGACATTCCCGCAGCAGCAGATGTGCCTTCAGTCCTTGTTGTCGAGCCACAGGCTCCAGCATGGTCGCAACAGACTGTCCATTTCCTCCAGACCGGAGAACTTCCCGAAGAACAAGAAGAAGCGGAAAGAGTAGCCCGGCGCTCGAGTATGTACCAGTTCGTCGACAACACGCTCTACAGAAGAGGGCGCAACGGTGTGAAATTGAAGTGTATTTCCCGGGAAGACGGACAAAAGCTGTTGGCAGAGATACATGGAGGCATATGTGGTCACCACATTGGCGCCAGAGCACTTGCTGGCAAAGCGTTCCGGCAAGGTTTCTTCTGGCCGACGGCCCTCCAGGATGCAACTGCACAAGTAACCAAGTGTGAAGCGTGCCAGTTCCATTCCAAGCAGATACACCAGCCAGCTCAAGCTCTCCAGACGATCCCTTTATCCTGGCCATTTTCGGTCTGGGGGCTCGACATCCTCGGCCCCTTCCCCCGAGCTGTCGGGGGCTTTGAGTACTTGTACGTCGCAATCGACAAGTTCACAAAGTGGCCGGAAGTGGAACCAGTGAGGAAGGTGACAGCACAGTCAGCAGTCAAGTTCTTCAGGTCGATTGTTTGCCGCTTCGGGATCCCCAACAGGATCATCACCGACAACGATACACAATTCACGAGCCGCGCCTTCATGCAATACGTCCAAGATCTCGGCGCCAAGGTCTGCTTCGCTTCTGTTGCTCACCCCAGGAGCAACGGTCAAGCGGAGAGGGCCAATGCCGAAGTGCTGCGCGGGCTCAAGACCAGAACTTTTGACTGGCTGCACAAGTGCGGAAGAAACTGGATCGAGGAGCTGCCGGTGGCTCTTTGGTCGATCAGAATGACGCCAAATCGAGCCACTGGCCAGACACCATTTGCTCTAGTCTATGGAGCAGAAGCAGTTACCCCCACGGAACTCGTATACGGGTCACCTCGAGTGCTCGCTTATGATGAGCTTGAGCAAGAGCGGCTGCGTGAAGATGACGCGCTGCTCCTTGAGGAAGATCGTCTTCAGGCTGCTGTGCGAGCCTCTCGCTACCAGCAAGCTTTGCGTCGCTACCATAGCCGCAAAGTTAAAGCCAGAAGCTTCGAGGAAGGTGACCTTGTTCTTCGGCGCGCTCCGTCCGCCAAGAATCATAACAAGTTGACGCCGAAGTGGGAAGGCCCTTACCGGGTGAGACGAGTCACGAGGCCCGGCGCTGTCCGCCTCGAGACCGAAGATGGCACTCCGGTGAGCAACTCCTGGAATATTGAGCATCTTCGTAAGTTTTACCCGTAAGGCGCGGTTGTCGGGCCCCGCCCGGCAACCAACCTTTTGTACAAGTCTTGCCGCTGTTGCATGTAATCCTTTGTACAAAGCCAGGCGCAGACCCTGAGCAGCAGTAAATGAAGCGCTGGCGCCCTAAGTTTTAGCATGCATGCTGAGTCGAGTCTTGTCCTTGGTTAGGGTTGATAGTGCCTAACAGCTGCTAACCCCTAGCTTAGAGGTCGAGTCTGCGTCCTTTTTCCTGTTCTTTCGTTTCCTTTGGTTCGCAGGGTTTTGCATATCCTGGCCAGACCGCTTAAGGACGAAGAAGAGAAGAAGGGCGGACCAACATCTGGTCCCCGGCGAACCAGTGTTGCCGGGGGCTGCAAGCACAAAGATTCGCCCACGACAAGCCAAAGTTGCCGGGGGCTGCAATCCCAGATAAGTCTTTCATCCCTTGTCATGCATTCTCTTATGGACTGAGGAATGCGAAAACCTTGTTCCTTCCTAAAAAGCTGCCGTGATCCCTTAACTCTGGGCCCCGGAGCGCGTTCCTGGGGCCAGTTTCGGTAGTAGCCGCGGCGGCAAAGGAACGGAATGAGGAGCCCGAACCCGCCTCATCCCTGCCTCCGCTAAAGGCGTGAGGAAGGTCGAGTGGCGCGGGTAGACGGCAGGGCCTGTTGCCGGGCAAAGAAGTGTCTATCTTAACGATGTAAAGGATCCGCTCCTTGGCGCGGGTTTTACCCGCGAGACAAATGGCCCGGCAAACATCCCCTTTTCATTAAAAATATTCCGCTCAGGTACAGGTCAGAGGGAATGAAAAACATGAAAGATGGGATTACAAGTTTTAAACACAGCTAAGGCCCGAAGGCTTACAAGCTAAAAAGAGATAAGGTGCCCGTAAACCCTTTCTTGTCTCTCTCCTCAGGAGGTAGGACAAGGAGGCGAAGAGGGCGAAAGGGGCGCCTAGGGGAGCTACGGGTGGAAGAAGACACCAACAGAACGCCCCGGGGGCCGGCTGAAAGCTGGACGGTGACGGCGGCGCCGGAAGCAGGGCTCGACGGGGCGGCAGGACGTCAGCAAGCTGTCGAGGGCACCTCGCCCTCGTACTCCGACTTGACGGCCTTGCCGCCAGCCCTCTTCCTCTTCCGCAGCCTCGCCACACCAGCCGCCAAGGAGACGACCCCGGGAAGCTCAAGGAGCCGACGACACGGATGATGGGGTCGCCGGTGCCACGCGGAGCCGCGGCCGACGCCTAGTCGGACCCGTCATCCCGATGACCGCTGCCCTCGTCGTCGCTGTCGCTCCCCTCGTCGTCACTCTCGCTCGAGGAGGAGCTTTCGCTGTCGGAGGAGCTATCCACGCAGCACCGGGCCCGGGTCCCGAAGCACCCGAAGGCCTTGACGGAGAGGAGGTCGCCCTCCATCAACTTAAAATGGAGGGTGAACCCCTCCATCAAGCTGTGGATACGGGCGAACGTCTTCCACCCTCGACCAAGATACATCACGCCGGGGGCTGGGGACTCGACGTGGACCCACGTGCCGCTGATCCCGCAGCCCCTCATGCGCAGTCTTAACGTCGCGGGTTGCTCCATCTCCATCACGCTGGCGAAGGGAGTCGGGAGACGGAGGCGACGACGAGGCGCCTGGCGCAGCCTGACGAAGAACTCGCAAGGGTCGTCCCCGATGTGGACCGCCGTGAGAAGGGGAGCCGCTGGCGGAGGCGAGGCCGGCGCGTCGCCCCGTCCGCCTCGTCCACAACCTCGTCCACGGCCTCGTCCACGACCTCGCCCCCTCCCCCTTCCCCTTACGGTTGTCTCCGCCACCGCGGGTGCAAGGGGAGGAGGGGCGCGTTGCCTAGCGGCGACCCTCGCCGCCGCCGATGAAGGACCAGGGTTCCCTTTCTCCATGGCGAATGGAGAGAGGGGATCAGAAGCTGAAGAGAAGCGAAGATGGAGGAGTGTGGGTTTTCGTCGCCCCCCTCTTGCTCTTTATAAAGGAGCAAGGTGGGGGCTCGGCCGCCCCGCTCAGCCAATCAAGACGCAGGGAGAGCAGGCGACTGGGACCGGCCTGCTGCCTCGGCCCGCGACGGCCCGTTTTCCTGCCTCCACCGTCCGCGACCCCAGGTGCATGGAAGCCGCGTGGCTGGCGTGCGGGACCGAGGCGACGGATGAGGCGACCTTCCCTCGCCTCGTGATCGTGGGGAGCGGGCGCCTCGGAAACCGTGCCTCGGCCCCGTCCAGCAAACGAGCCATGCCTCCACGCCTCCCTCCACTTATGGGAATAGCGCGAACCGTCCCCCTTTATTGCGACATGACGCATGCCTGCGGGGCTCAGCCCCGCGCACGCCGCCCACGTCACGCACGCCTCTCCCCATGATGCCGCGTTCGACGCGTGCCGTTCGGGGAGGACGCGGTGGATGCAGAAGAAGATGCAGCGCGACCCAGGCCGCGCGTGCCCGTGCACTATTTTGGGCCTGGCCCAACAGCGCTCGGCACCGTGTATGGCCCAGGCCCGGGGGCTCCTGTCGGTGTACTAAAGTAGGGGTACCTTAGTACCCCGAACTGGTGCACGGGCAGTCGTAGCACCCCTCGGCAAGGCTTGCCAGGCGATCGCCAAAACTCTCCGTGGTCCCTTTTTAGGCCATCCAAGAACAAAGTATTTGAGCCAAGGCCCCGGCAGGAGGAGCCTGCCGGGAAGGCCACCCGAAGAGAGCAAGGCCCCGACAAGAGGAGCTTGCCGGGACGGCCGCTCGAAGCACAAGGCCCCGGCAAGAGGAGCTTGCTGGGAAGGCCGACCGAGGCACGACAAGATACTTGCTGCGACGCGCCCTGCGTCCCGGCAAGGACCGGTGAGCGACAAGCTCCTGGGCGCGACAAGGCACCAACCGCGGCAAGGCGCTTGCCGCGGCAAGTCACCACCCCACGCCTGCGCTCCAGCTCATCCACCCACGCGTCGCTCTGGGGCCATTCCAGGCGTACGTGGCGAGAGGCTGTGCAGCCAGGGGCATGCGGTGGCGAAGCAACGCTGACAGAGTAGCCATCGTGGCAAACGGTGGTGCTCCTGACGGTCCCTTTTCTGCACCGTCTGGGCGATGCGGACGGGCATTTAATGCCCTTGTCCCCTGCCGTCAGAGTTAGGTATGATAGCACTGTGCAAACAGCTGTACCCAACACAGCGTTTTCCAGTTTTACCCCCGCCTACGTTGCCACCTGTGGGTAACCCCTTGCACATATAAAAGGAGGCCCCATGCGCAAAAGGAGGAAAAGAGGGAAGGAGGCCATTCTCGCTCGGTCTCGCCAGCGGCTCGCGTGTACTGTAGCACCACACGCTCCCGAGCAAGAACACAATACAAAACCACAAAGCAGCAGTAGGGTTTTACGCATCCGTGCGGCCCGAAGCTGGGTAAATCCCCTTGTGTGCATCGCCTCGATCCGCTCTTCGCACGACCTCCGCCCCCCGCCGAACCAAGAAAGGGGCTCAGTCCCCATAGGTGTTCGTGGAGGCACATTTCCCCGGACAATCGGTCACATCGAGATTATGTTATGCCCTAACCCTAACCATATCGGTGCTACCGAGTTGCATCTCAGTCCCACCGAAAATCCTAACGGTCACTAGGTTTGCTGAATCGGTCCGAACGAGTTTAACGATTCGGTCCCACCGAGTTTGGCAGATTGTGTGTAACGGTTAGATTTTGTGTGAAGGCTATATATACCCCTCCACCCACTCTTAATTTGTGGAGAGAGCCATCAGAACAGATCTTCACTTCCAATACACATTTTCTGAGAGAGAACCACCTACCCTTGTGTTGAGCTCAAGATATTCCATTCCTACCATATGAATCTTGATCTCTAGCCTTCCCCAAGTTGCTTTCCACTCAAATCTTCTTTCCACCAAATCCAAATCCTGTGAGAGAGAGTTGAGTGTTGGGGAGACTATCATTTGAAGCACAAGAGCAAGGAGTTCATCATCAACACACCATTTGTTACTTCTTGGAGAGTGGTGTCTCCTAGATTGGCTAGGTGTCACTTGGGAGCCTCCGACAAGATTGTGGAGTTGAACCAAGGAGTTTGTAAGGGCAAGGAGATCGCCTATTTCATGAAGATCTACCGCTAGTGAGGCAAGTCCTTCGTGGGCAACGACCATGATGGAATAGACAAGGTTGCTTCTTCGTGGACCCTTCGTGGGTGGAGCCCTCCGTGGACTCGCGCGACCGTTACCCTCCGTGGGTTGAAGTCTCCATCAACATGGATGTACGATAGCACCACCTAGCGGAACCACGCGAAAAACATCCGTGTCTCCAATTGCGTTTGAATACTCCAAACCCTTTCCCTTTACATTCTTGCAACTTGCATGCTTTACTTTCCGCTGCTCATACACTCTTTGCATGCTTGCTTGATATGTATTGTGTTCATTAAAGTTGTGCTTAAACTCCACCTAAACTTAAGAATATTAAAAACTGCAACTTTTGGCACTTAGTGTCTAATCACCCCCCCTCTAGACACCTCTTCTCGATCCTCTCACTACGACGCTTATGTGAAAAGTTTCAGGCTGATAAGCTCAAACCCAAAGCGGATAAATGCATCTTCATAGGACACCCAAAACAGTTGCGTATACCTCCTGTCTCAGATCCGAAAGCAATAGGGATTGTTTCTGAAATCGGGTCCTTTCTCGAGGAAAAGTTTCTCTCGAAAGAATTGAGTGGGAGGATGGTGGAGACTTGATGAGGTTATTGAACCGTCACTTCAACTAGTGTGTAGCAGGGCACAGGAAGTTGTTCCTGTGGCACCTACACCAATTGAAGTGGAAGCTTATGATAGTGATCATGAAACTTCGGATCAAGTCACTACCAAACCTCGTAGGACGACAAGGATGCGTGCTACTTCAAAGTGGCATGTGATCCTGTCTTGGAAGTCATGTTGCTAGACAACAATGAACCTACGAGCTATGGAGAAGCGATGGTGGGCCCGGATTCTGAAAATTGGCTCGAGGCCATAAAATCTGAGAGAGGATCCATGTATGAAAACAAAGTGTAGACTTCGAAAGAACTTCTTGATAGTCGTAAGGCTATTGGGTGCAGATGGATTTTAAAAGGAAGACGGACAATGATGGTAAGTGTCACCATTGAGAAAGCTCGACTTGTCGTTAAGATGTTTCCCGACAAGTTCAAGGAGTTGACTACGATGAGACTTTCTCACTCGTAGCAATGCTAAAAGTCTGTTGGAATTATGTTAGCAGTTACTGCATTATTTATGAAATCTTGCAGATAGGATGTCAAAACATTGTTTCCTCGACGATTTTCTTGAGGAAAGGTTGTATGAGATACAACCAGAAGGTTTTGTCAATCCTGAAAGATGCTAACAAGTATGCAAAGCTCTAGCAATCCTTCTAAGGACTGGAGTAAGCATCTCGGAATTGGAATGTACGCTTTGATGATATGATCAAAGATTTCAGGTTTATACAAAGTTTATGAAAAACTTGTATTTCCAAAGAAGTGAGTGGGAGCACTATAGAATTTTTGATGAGTATATGTTGTTAACATATTGTTGATCAGAAATGATGTAGAATTTCTGGAAAGCATATAGGGTTATTTGAAAAGTGTTTTTCAATGGAAAACCTAGATTAAGCTACTTGAACATTGAGTATCAAGATCTACAAGGATAGATCAAAATCGCTTAATAGTACTTTCAAACGAACACATACCATTACAAGATTTTGAAGGAGTTCAAAATAGATCGGCAAAGAAGGAGTTCTTGGCTGTGTTATAAGGTATGAGTGTTGAGTAAGACTCAAGACCTGACCACGGCAGAATAGAGAGAAAGGACGAAGGTCGTCCCCTATGCTTTAGACGTAGGTTCTAAAGTATGCTATGTTGTGTACCGCACCTGAAGTGTGCCAAGCCATGAGTCAGTCAAGGGGTACAAGTGTGATCTAGGAATGGATCACAGGACAACGGTCAAGGTTATCCTTAGTAACTAGTGGACTAAGAAATTTTCTCGATTATGGAGGTGGTAAAAGAGTTCGTCGTAAAGGGTTACGCCGATGCAATCTTTGACACTAATCTGGATGATTCTGAGTAGTAAACCGGATTCGTATAGTAGAAAAGTTATTTGGAATAGATCCAAATAGAGCGTGGTAGCTACATCTACAAGATGACATAGAGATTCGTAAAGTACACTCTGATCTGAAAGGTTCAGACCCGTTGACTATAACATCTCTCACAAGCGTAACATGAGAAAACCCTAAACTCTTTGGGTGTTAGTCACATGGGGATGTGACCTTGAGTGTTAATCACATAGCGATGTGAACTGGATTATTGACTCTAGTGCAAGTGGGAGACTGTTGGAAATATGGCCTAGAGACAATAATAAATTAGTTATTATTATATTTCCTTATTCGTGATAATCATTTATTATCCATGCTAGAATTGTATTGATAGGAAACTCAGATACATGTGTGGATACATAGACAACACCATGTCCCTAGTAAGCCTCTAGTTGACTAGCTCGTTGATCAATAGATGGTTACGGTTTCCTGACCATGGACATTGGATGTCGTTGATAACAGAATCACATCATTGGGAGAATGATGTGATGGACAAGACCCAATCCTAAGCCTAGCACAAGATCGTGTAGTTCGTATGCTAAAGCTTTTCTAAGGTCAAGTATCATTTCCTTAGACCATGAGATTGTGCAACTCCCGGATACCGTAGGAATGCTTTGGGTGTACCAAACGTCACAACGTAACTGGGTGGCTATAAAGGTACACTAAGGGTATCTCCGAAAGTGTCTGTTGGGTTGGCACGAATCGAGACTGGGATTTGTCACTCCATGTGACGGAGAGGTATCTCTGGGCCCACTCGGTAGGACATCATCATAATGTGCACAATGTGACCAAGGAGTTGATCACGGGATGATGTGCTACGGAACGAGTAAAGAGACTTGCCGGTAACGAGATTGAACAAGGTATCGGATACCGATGATCGAATCTCGGGCAAGTACAATACCACTTGACAAAGGGAATTGTATACGAGATTGATTGAATCCTCGACATCGTGGTTCATCCGATGAGATCATCGTGGAACATGTGGGAGCCAACATGGGTATCCAGATCCCTTTGTTGGTTATTGGCCGGAGAGTTGTCTCGGTCATGTCTGCATGGTTCCCGAACCCGTAGGGTCTACACACTTAAGGTTCGGTGACGCTAGAGTTGTTATGGGAAATAGTATGTGGTTACCGAAGGTTGTTCGGAGTCCCGGATGAGATCCCAGACATGACGAGGAGCTCCGGAATGGTTTGGAGGTGAAGATCGGTATATTGGACGAAGGGTATTGGAGTCTGGAATTGTTCTGGGGGTACCAGGTGATGACCAGCGTGTCCGAAAGGGGGTTTCGGAGGCCCCGGCAAGCGTTGGGGGGCCTTATGGGCCAAGGGGAGAGGGCACATCAGCCCACTAAGGGGCTGAGCGCCCCTCCCACCCCATCTCACGTAACCAGGAGAGGTGGGGGCGCCACCCCTAGGGCAGCCGCCCCTCCCGGCTTGGGGGGCAAGTTTCCTAGGGGGTGGGGGCGCCCAAACCCATCTAGGGTTTCCCCTGTGGCCGCCGCCCTTCCCCTAGGGAACCCTAGGGCGTCTCCCCCTCCTCCCTTCCCCCTATATATAGTGAGGGAGAGAGAGGGAAGCCGCACCCTTCCCCTGGTGCAGCCCTCTCCCTCCTCCAACACCTCGTCCTCCTCCGTAGTGCTTGGCGAAGCCCTGCCGGAGAACCACGAGCTCCATCACCACCATGCCGTCGTGCTGTCGGAGTTTGCCCTCAACTTCTCCTCTCCCCTTGTTGGATCAAGAAGGAGGAGACGTCCCCGGGCTGTACGTGTGTTGAACGCGGAGGTGCCGTCCGTTGAGCACTAGGATCATCGGTGATTTGGATCATGACGAGTACGACTCCATCAACCCCGTTCAATTGAATGCTTCCGCTTAGCGATCTACAAGGGTATGTAGATGCACTGTCCTTCCCCTCGTTGCTAGATTACTCCATAGATTCATCTTGGTGATGCGTAGAAAATTTTGAATTTCTGCTACGATCCCCAACAAGATGGCATGCCAAGGCCGATTAGTTGCTAAAATATCCTGCCATATATTTATTGTGACGTAGATTGCCATGGTCTAGTAGCCAATCTGTTAGGTGAAATAGCTCTACACCATTTTATACTCGATCTTTGTTGCTGCGATGGCCTTCGATAGTTCGATGGTTGTGTGCTCGACCTCATTGACTGCTAAAACAGCCTGCCATAATTTGGCACTCAAATCTGTTTGCTGAATTAACTTTAGATATATTTCGTTACTTAGATCTGCTCGTCCAAATATCTTGCCATAGCTTTAGACATCGACCTAGGTATTTTTTCTGGACTTCAAGAAGCATATATGTTTTTCTTGTAATATCTAGTAGAAGAACTAATTTGTATGTCTAACAGATGGACATGACTTGGATAACTTTTGCTCGAAGATTCTCCGCTGCATATGTCGAGGGGGTTGAAAACTTCATGAACTTTATCAGAGCTGAGTACGGTGGTCCGAAATCAGATGTGCTCTGCCCATGTAGAAGTTGTATGAATTCAGTTACAAGACCCCAGTCAACTATGCAAAATCATCTACACTTGTATGGGATGTCGGTCACATATACTAGGTGGGTTCATCATGGTGAAGCTGTGAACGTCAATGTAATTGACTACGTGGAAGCAGCAGACCACCATCTTGATCTACCTTATGCTCAGGTGGAAGAGGAGGAGGAGGTGGTGGTGGCGGAGCCAGTGAGTTTGACCAACATTGAAACAATGCTACGAAATGCTCGTGCATTCCGTGAACTTTCACCTGTAGAAGAAAAACGGTGGTCCCGCATGTTGGAACGATGCAACATTGCTGTCACCGCAGGAAATAAGCTGTCAGTATTCTCAGCTATGGTCACCTTTCTTTAGGTGAAGAAATCTGAGCGGATGACCAACAAATCATTCGATGCGATGTTGGCTGCTTTTTGCGAATCTTTCCCAGATGCGTCTGAGCTGCCACACACCTACAGTAAAATGAAGAATTTCCTTCGTGCAGTTGGAATTGGATATGATATGATCCATGTTTGTAAGAATAATTGTGTTCTGTTCTGGAAGGATTATGCCAACTTAAGTGAATGCCCGAAATGCAAATCATCAATATGGAAAGATGGCGATGCTGTGAAGAGGATTCCTCATAATGTTCTGAGACATTTTCCAATTACACCAAGATTGCAGAGGTTGTTTCATGATGCTGAAACAAGAGAGGATGTACTGTGGCATTCTAGGAACCAGGAGTACAGAGATCAGAATGTAATGAGCCATCCATCTCATGGTAGTGAGTGGAAAAGCTTCAATGATAAACACAAAGAGTTTGCTGCTGACCCGAGAAACATTAGACTTGGCTTAGCTTCAGATGGATTTAACCCATTTGGCCACCAGAGCGCCACATATAGCATGTGGCCAGTGCTTGTTATCCCTTACAACATGCCTCCAAATGTCTGCACCAAAGAATCAAACTACATGATGGCCTTGCTCATCCCATGTCCAAAAAGTCCTGGAAAGGATTTTGATTTGTTCATGGAGCCTCTCGTGGAGGAACTTCAACAGCTATGGAAGGGTGTTCTCACTCGAGACCTATATAGCAGCCCACCAGCTGATTTCTTTCTGCGTGCTGTCATAATTTGGTGCATCCATGATTATCCGGCTTTGGGCACTATGTCAGGGCGAACGACACATGGTTACAATGCATGTGTTTGCTGTGACAGGAATCCGCTGTCATACGCAATACTTAGCAAGATCTGTTACATTGGACACCGCTGGTTCCTTGCCAAGGACAAGCCACTTCTTAGAAAATACCGAAGACATGTGTTCAATGCAAAGCATGAAAACCATGATGCGCCAAAGAGGCTCACCACCGATGAGTTGCAAGTGGAATTAGAGAAGGTCAGGCATATTACACCAGGAAACCATCCTGATAATGGTAGCGGGAAAAGGAAGCGTGGCAGGGCAGAAGAGAGATTATTGTTTACCCGCAGGTCCACTTTGTGGGACTTGGAGTATTGGAAAGATTTGGATCTGCGGCATAATCTTGATGTGTGCACATCGAGAAAAATATATGTGACAGCATTATCGACACACTTCTTGATATTGAAGGCAAGACGAAAGATACCTTAAAATCTAGGATTGATTTGACACACCTGGGTATCAGACAGGATTTGCAGGTGCAAGATGAAAGTAAACCACGGGATATGGCACCAGCTGTTTATGTCTTGGACAAGGTAAAAAGAAAATAATTCTGCGAGGTCCTGTCACGTGTGAGATTCCCACATGTATTTGCTTCCAACCCTAAAAGGAGAGTCAGTGTAGATGCAAACAAGGTACAAGGGTTGAAAACTCATGACTGCCACATCCTACTTCAAAGGGTTTTACCTGTTATCCTTAGAGTATTGGGCCGCCCTGACTTATACAGAGCAGTTGCAGAGTTGGGACAATTCTTCAGGGAACTCTGCAGTAGGAATATCAGGATAGATGCTTTGGAGCGTCTTAGAGACAAGATACCAACTATCCTATGCCACCTTGAGAAGATATATCCTCCAGCCTTCTTTGATGTGATGGTGCATTTGGCTGTTCATCTACCTGATGAGGCACTACTTAGAGGTCTAGTACAGTATGGCTGGATGTACCCTATTGAAAGGCGGCTAGGCACTTTCAAGGGCTATGTTAGGAACAGAGCTAGACCCGAGGGTTCCATTGCAGAGGCCTACATTGCTAAAGAAGCGTTGACATTCTGCTCAAAATACATTGAAACAGCTGATCAGCTTAGCAAAGAGGTGGGTGAAGACAATCCCGGGCTCAATGTTTTCGATTATTCTGTTCGAGTTACAAGGAAGAGTCGACAAGAGGACAAACCTAAAGATTTGGACAAAATGGTTTGGTATGTGTTGAATAACTGTCCTGAGATACTACCTTATATCAAGTAAGTGCAGTACTGCAGCTTATACATCGTAATCTACTAAACTTGCAGCACATTCTTATATATTTAGATGTTTGATGCGATCACTATGTTGCGCAGCATCTACAAAGAGGAGTTACTGCCGCAAAATCCAAGAAACATTGACAAACTGGTTATGGCAGGATTTGCGAAATGGTTCGAGAACCATGTAAGCTTTTGAAGTGCACTGTCAGTTTTTTTAATATATTGAGTACATAAGATGATCAGCTTGTCTATTTTCTAACCATAGGTTAAGAAGATGCGGGAGGATGGGCAGGCAGTTGATGATGCCCTTTACTCACTAGCAATGGGTCGTGATACTCGGGTAAGACATTATGAATCTTGCGTTGTTGGAGATGTGTGCTACAACACCCTTGCATGAGACGAAGGCATGAAGACACAAAACAATGCCATCATGAGCACGGATACGTATGACAAAGAGACAACTGAAATGTATGCTAACATAACAGACATTGTTCAGTTGCAGTATATCTCCAGTTTTGAGGATCATCGGTGTGTGGTTCTGTTGTGCTGTCATTGGTATAACCTGTTTTCCAGGATCGCAAAACCCAGAGCTGATGATTATTTCAAATCCATCAATGTCAAGGCGTCGTACCAGACCAACGAGCCTTTTATTTTGGCAAATCAAGCAACACATATATTTTTTCTTGGAAGACACATTTGCACATAGCGATGACTGGAGAGTATTGCAAAGGTTGGAGCAGAGAAATTCGTTTAATGAAGTTGCACAACAATATGATGCTTACACTGCTCCTGATGTACAAGATAACACAGATGTTCCTAATATCTTTGAGAACCATCACGTCAATGACGCCGGCGAAAAGATTGCCTGTCGTGCTGTGGACATACAAGAGTTGATCAAGAAGAAGCCAACGTTCGAGGACGTTGAGGATGAAGAAGAAGATGACACCATGGGGAATTATGATTCAGACTGATACACATGGCGAAGATGTTGACGCTGCTGCTGCGGATGATGATTACATTGCTTTTGTCGTATTTGCCTGTCAGAAGGCATTTTTTATATACTATGTGAAATTGTGTTTGCTATGACAACTGAAACCTGATGAACATGTTGTTTAGTATTTTGCTGTGAGAACATCACTTGTTATGTATGCTGATTTGTGTTTGGTGATTGTATGACAACTAAAACATGATGACATTGTTGTTTAGTTGTACTCATATTTGGCTGTGAAACTTGAATTTGATGACATAGTTTGCTGTTGGACTGCAATTTGCTCGACGTCTTCGAATGAGAACAAAGCCGACCTGACAGGGCCTCTGCTATTTATTTATTTATATGAGCAAAAGGGGATACCCCTGATTTCTGTTAATAGAAATCATTAGATGTTCACAACACTATGCCCAGCCTGCTACACAGGTTTCATTCATTACTAGTTTCAGCAAAGTGCTCATGTCATAGCCACTGAATACATCACGAGTGCTACATACACTGCAAATAAAGAGACAATCATCCTACAGAGCAGATCGAGTTTGCCCATTATCTTCACAAGCTCTTTCATCTCCTCATTGTTGTCAAGGCCGTTCAGCAGCTGTTGCTTGGCCATGATTAGAGGAACTGCATCTTTAACCTTCTGCTCTGCATCTTCCTCTTCTGTTGTTCCTTCAGTTACTTGTCCAACACCCCAACCTGCTGGTATTGGGATTCCTCGGCTAACCAAATAATCAGCGTAGTTGCATTCCCCCACATCAGCAACTTCCCAGAAATACAAATCACATGAATCTTCCCTTTTCCGCACGAATCAAATTGGTAGATCATCAACCAAACTATTAAAAAAATCAGCAACTGAAAGCAGCAGAACAACACTTAAACATATTATTACCCCATGATTCGGGCATTTGTAGAAGACTCGGCCAGGGTTGCGGATTGTGGTTGAGACGCGACGGATGACTCTGCGTGATTTGCAGCAGTGGCACCACACCAACGGCAGCGGGTTGCGATGAGCAATCGGCTGCGGTGCGCGTGCCGGAGAGAGTGTGATGAGACCCACAGGCGATGGTATGGGTTGCGACTTGGCGCATATCTGGTTGTTGCCTGCTGAAGAGCAGGTGGACGAGCAGCCAGCGGACATGGTTGCTGCGGCCAGAGCTTCCGATGCTAGGCAGAGTAAGTAGAGAAGAGGAGAAGCGAACGTTGGATATGTCAGTTTCATTACTTGCAGAGTAGCATAGCACCATATATAGTCATAGTCTAGGTTTGGAATCGAACCAACTACAGGAGCACGTCTTTCTTTTTTCTAAAACTCGGCAACGTCTCTTTACTGGTACACTAGCTTGTTCTGTACGCCTTCCCAAGTCTTTGATTTTCTTTCCCTTTTTTTTTGCGAGGAAGGAAGGAGGACAAAATTGAGAGTTCCTGGGACTCGAACCCAAGACCTCTCGGTTGAAAACCAAGGGTGCTAGTCACTTATGTGGCGAACGTTCCCTGTGAGGAGGACGACAGACGAACGCATTTTCCTCATAGTTTTCTTCCTATATATAAAAAAGTATTCTACTTGGTGTCCGCTTAGTCAACAAACGGTTGTGCCAACCTTGAACGTTGGATTGACATTCAATGTCTGTCGCGTTTCTTCAGTCTCTTCTTCCTCGAGCCGCCAAAGCCAAACCAGCGCCGGCGGGACCGCCTGCTCCCGCCTCCCACGGCTGGCTGTGATCTGCCCCGGCTCCTACTCGTTCCCGTCCGAGGCCTCACCATCGTCCTCCTCCTTGGTTCGCTCGCCGCGGCGCCGCCCTCCGGTGTTGTCAACATGGTCAACAACCGAGAGGAATAAGGATATGACTGTACATGGTGAGGATGTCAGTAGGGACCCAGCAGCACGCGCAGTAATTTTGTTTTTTCGGGACGGAGAAGGGTATCAACTGGCTTGTGCGGGACCCGTGGCCCGTCTAGCCCAGGCTTTTATTTCATATGTTTAGCACATGACCAGCCCAGTTTGTTTTTTTTCTTTCTAAAAATTGCTAGCCAGCTATTTTGTTTTTTGCAGAATAACCAACGTAGGCATACTTGCTTTTCTATGCCCTGCTGGGCCGGAAATCTTTCCAGACGAGGAGGGATGCATTTTGCCTAGAAAATGGGCTATACGTAATAAGAAATGGGCTGTAAAATGAAAAAATACAGCAAACAGACAATTAGTTCCAAAATACTGTTTTCTTTTGGATTTTGATATTTTAAATTTCATTGTTTTTATGCGGGTAAAATTTCATTGAATTCAAATTAAGGCATATTTAGATTTAAAATTAATTTGAATCTGGCTAGAAATTTTGGGCTGTATGCTATTTGGGACGGATTTGGAGGCTGACTTGTGGGTCTACTAGGTTGACGTGTACTTTGGCTTTGTTAACTTAGTCCACAAACGATTCTAGCAGCAGTGACCGTTGGATGTTAATTCAACGGCCGTGCTGCTTCTTCAATATCTGATCTTCTTGCTCTAGCCGCCCAAACCAGCTCCGGTGGGACTGCCTGCTCCCGCCTCCTGTGGCCGGCTGTGCTGCCGCACAGGCCGCACCGCCCCACCCTACTTCATTGCTGGCCAGGCCATTCCTCTACTCACTCAAACCTCCTGTTATTTTCCGACGACGGCAGCCGAACCAGTAAACCCTCGTACTCCCCACCGCGTGGGCAACCATTGCCGAGTCTTCCCCGGCTCCGTGTCGTTCCCTTCCTAGGCCTCGTCGTCGTCCACCGACATGGTGCTCTCAGCGCGGCCTGGTCAACTTGGTCAAAGAACAACATCCATCGGCCGTGGACTGTACGCGCAAAATAATGATTCCTCCACCTAACAGCTGGGACCCACCGGAAGGGCCTCTGTATTTCACGAAAAAACGTTCCCCCGCTGACATGTCGGACCCACCAGCTATATCTTCGCATGCAAGGAAGTGCCTCCTTATTACGCACAAAAAAATGAATACCCCCTGCTAGCTGGGACCCACCATAGTGGGAGGATGAGTTGTGGGCCAACAAAGTTGACGGGGACGGAGGGCTTTGTCAACTTAGTCAATATGAATGATTCTAGCTCTAGTGACCGTACGATGTCCATCCAACGGCCGTAGTGCTTCTTCAACCTCTGGTCTTCTTGCTCCAGCCGCCCAAAGTAGTGCTTGTCGTGCCGCATGCTCCTGCCTCCCATGGCCGGCTGTGCTGCCGCGGAGGCCTCACCGCCCCTACTATTCCCACCACTGCCAGGCCCTGCGGCGACGACAGTCTCACACCGCAGCCGAACCAGTGAACCCTCGTACTCCTCTCCGCGCGGGCTTCCACTGCCGCGTCTTCCCCGGCTCTGCGTCGTCCCCTTCCTAGGCCTCGCCGTCGTCCACCGCCGTGGTGCTCTCCGCGCGGTGTGGTCAACGTGGTCAAGGAACGACTTCCATCGGAAGAGTACTGTACGTGGAGAGGCTGACAGCTGGGTCCATGGCCACAAACCAATTTTTTTGTGATTTGCCAAGCAAGTCGCTTTGTCAGGCCTGCTGGGCTGCAAATCTTTCAAGACGAGGAGAGCTTTCATTTGGCTAGCCGAGAAAATGGCCCATCAGTAATGAGAAATGGGTTGCACATTTTTAAAACACATCAAACCGGAAATTAGTTTCAAATATCTTTTTTTTCAGTTCAAGATTTTAAATTACATTAATTTTTATGCGTGGAGAATTTGTTGGATTCTATATTGATATACATTTATTTTTAAAATCAGTTTGAATGTGAGTCGAAATTTTGGGATTAAAAACAGTTCGGATCGCACCGAAATATGCAAAACTTCGTATAATTTTTTAACCGTGGCCACAATTTGGGTTGTAATGCTAACAAAAAGAATATGGGCTCCAAAAAAACCTTAAGAATTAGCAAATGGGCTGAAAATTATTAGAAATAATGGCAGATGGGCTGTATGCTATTTTCCACAGATTTGAGGCTTTCCTAAAAAAAAGGTTGACGCACAAGCAGTGACTGTTGGATGTCCATCCAACGGCCGTCATGCTTCTTCAATCTCTACTCTTCCTGCTCCAGCCGCTTAAACAAGCGCCGTCGGGACTGCCTGCTCCCTCCTCCCCGCGGCCGGCTGTGCTGCCGCGCAGGCCTCACGGCCCCACCGTACTCCCATCGCTGGCCTAGCCATCCCTCTACTCACCCACACCTGCTGTTATTCTCCGGCGACGGCAGACGAACCAGTAAACCCTCGTACAGTCGTACTCCCCTCCGTGTGGGAAACAACTGCCGAGTCTTCCCTGCCTCCGTGTTGTTCCCTTCCTAGGCCTCGCCGTCGTCCACTGCCCTGGTGCTCTCGGCGCGGCATGGTCAACGTGGTCAACGACCGACATGCATCTGAAGTGGACTGTACGTGGAGAGGCCAACAGCTGGGTCCACGGCCGCACGCAAGGAAATGCCTCCTTATTACGCGCAAAATAATGATTCCTCCACCTGACATCAGGGACCCACCGAAAGGGCCTCTGTATTTCATGAAAAAAACGTTACCGCTGCTGATAGCTCGGACCCACTAGCTATATCTTCGCACGCAAGGAAGTGCCTCCTTATTACGCACAAAAAAAATATGAATACTCCCCCTGTTAGCTGGGACCCAGTACAGTGGCAGGCTGACTTGTGGGCCTACTAAGTTGACGGGGATGGAGGGCTTTGTCAACTTAGTCAATATGCATGATTCTAGCTCCAATGACCGTACGATGTCCATCCAACGGCCGTAGTGCTTCTTCAACCTCTGGTCTTCTTGCTCCAGCCGCCCAAACCAGCGCCGGTCGTGCGTCGTGCTCCTGCCTCCCATGGCCGGCTGCGATGCGGCGGAGGCCTCACCGCCCCCTACTACTCCCACCGCTGGCCAGGCCATCCCTCTACTCACCCACACCCCCTGTTACTGTGCGGCGAAGGCAGCCTCACACCGCAGTGAACTAGTGCCCTCGTACTCCTCTACGCATGGGCATCCACTGCCGCGTCTTCCCCGGCTCCGCGTCGTCCCCTTCCTAGGCCTCACCGTTGTCCACCGCCCTGGTGCTCTCGGCGCGGCGTGGTCAATGTGGTCAAGGAACGGCTTCCATCGGACGTGGACTGTACGTGGAGAGGCTGACAGCTGGGTCCATGGCTGCAGCAAGGAAGTGCCTCCTTATTAAGTGCAAAATAATTATTCCTCCACCTGACAGCGGGGACCCACCGGACGGGCCACCGTATTTTGCAAAAAAAAGTTTGCCCCTGACTGCTGGGACCCACCAGCTACATCTTCACACGCAAGGAAGTGTCTGACAGTCGGGACCCACCTGGTTGAAGCGTATGTAGCGTTCTCATTCTGGTCACGAACGTGTACATACATATATACTGGTGGATGTAGAGGCGCGCACGTGTCGTAGTAGAGGTGCGCACGTAGCATGTACACGTACGTACAACGGCCATGGTGCAAGAAAGAAAATACGGCCACGTATGTGTACACACGGGTGGGGTCTCGAACGCCTACTCGCGCATACGTACGGCCAGGGCTCGTGTACATGGCTGGGTCGGAACGGAGAAACAACATCGTCGTCGTGTTCATGGGGAGGCAACGAAATGCGTCGTGTTCATGGGGAGGCAACGGAATGCGTCGTGTTCATCGGGAGGGCTTGGACGGAACAGGCGATGGAAACGAGGCCTGGCATACCGCAGAACGAAGGAAACAGCCTTGTGTTCGACCGGCCACGTTCGAAACGGGATCCAGTTGATCGGGAGGGGTGTGGCGTACCGCAAAATGGAGGAAACGGACCTCCAACGGTCGAAACGGGGGTCCTGTTGATTGGGAGGTGTGTGGCGTACTGCAAAACGGACGAAACGGACCTCCTACGGTCGAAACGGGGGTCCTGTTCATCGGGAGGGGTGTGGCGTACCGCAAAACGGGACTCCACGGGATACTGTTCATCTCCACGGTCGACCCCCTCCAGCCTCCACGAGCTACTATTCATCCACCGCCGACCTCCTCCAGCCTCCACCTGTGACTGTTCATCCACGGGCTCCTGTTCATCCAGCCTCCACCGCACGGTACTCCACCGGCTACTGTTCAACCAGCCCTCTCCACGGGCTCCTGTTCAACCACCCCTCAACGGGCTACTGTTCATCCTGCCCTCTGATACGTCTCCGTCGTATCTACTTTTCCAAACACTTTTGCCCTTGTTTTGGACTCTAACTTGTATGATTTGAATGGAACTAACCCGGATTGACGCTGTTTTCAGCAGAATTGCCATGATGTTGTTTTATGTGCAGAAAACAAATATTCTCGGAATGACCTGAAACTCCACGGAACATCTTAGAAAAAACAATAAAAAATCCTCACCAAAGATGAAGACCAGGGGGCCCACACCTTGTCCACGAGGGTGGAGGGCGCGCCCCCCTACCTCGTGGCCCCCCTTGAGACCCTCCGACGCCAACTCCAACTCTATATATTTGCTTTCAGAGAGAAAAAAATCAGAGAGAAGAAATCATCGCGTTTTACGATACGGAGCCGCCTCCAAGCCCTAAAACCTCTCGGGAGGGCTGATCTGGAGTCCGTTCGGGGTTCCGGAGAGGAGGATTCGTCACTGTAGTCATCATCAACCATCCTCCATCACCAATTTCATGATGCTCACCGCCGTGCGTGAGTAATGATATCGTAGGATTGCTGACGGTGATGGGTTGGATGAGATTTATCATGTAATCGAGTTAGTTTTGTTAGGGTTTGATCCCTAGTATCCACTATGTTGTGAGATTGATGTTGCTATGACTTTGCTATGCTTAATGCTTGTCACTAGGGCCCGAGTGCCATGATTTCATATCTGAACCAATTATGTTTTCATAAATATATGTGAGTTCTTGATCCTATCTTGCAAGTCTATAGTCACCTACGATGTGTTATGATCCGACAACCCCGAAGTGACAATAATCGGGACCACTCCCGGTGATGACCATAGTTTGAGGAGTTCATGTATTCACTATGTGCTAATGCTTTGTTCCGGTTCTCTATTGAAAGTAGGCCTTAATATCCCTTAGTTTCCATTAGGACCCCGCTCCCACGGGAGGGTAGGACAAAAGATGTCATGCAAGTTCTTTTCCATAAGCACGTATGACTATATACGGAATACATGCCTACATTACATTGATGAATTGGAGCTAGTTCTGTGTCACCCTATGTAATGACTGTTACATGATGAACCGCATCCGGCATAATTATCCATCACTTATCCGGTGCCTACGAGTTTTCCATATACTGGTTTACGCTTATTTACTTTCCCGCTGCTACTGTTACAATCACTATAAAATACCAAAAAGATTTACTATTGCTTGAACTACTCTTTTGTTACCGTTACCACCACTATCATATTACTGTGCTACTAAACACTTTGCTGCAGATACTGAGTTTCCAGGTGTAACATCCCAAAATTCTAAATTTTGGAATGTTATAATAAATAGATAGATTTGATTGATTGCTTGATTGCTTGACTGAAAGTGAGTGACTTTGAAACTTTTGAAAGTTAAATGAGAGGGAATAAAAGGACTTTCCCAAACTTTCATATTTGCTTTCTGACCTCCATGAATTCAAATTCTTTTCAAATACAAAACCCTTGAGTGAAGATGACATGACTTCTTCCATTATTTAAATGACAAAGGGTTGTTGAAAACATTTGAATTTCATTTGAAAATATTACAATTCAGAAACTTTAAGCAACTCAATGATTTTCACGAGAGAAGATAAAATGACTTCTTCAAATTATATGAAATATGAATTGGGAGTTTCAAAGGATCAATTTCAAAGTCCTTTTGAAATTATTTTCAATTTGGAGTTATTTGAGTTTTATTCAAATTATTTTTCTCCAAAAACAAAATACATGGAAAATAGGGTAACATGATTCCCTACAATAGAAAATTGGAGAAAAATTAATTTGAAATCATTTTGGTATTTTTAAAATGATTTTTATTGGATTTTATTAGACCAGGAGCACTGTTTGAATTATTTAAATTTCTGTGGATTTTATTTGATGTTAGGAAAATGTTCACGTCGTAGAAAATCTTTTTCTGAAAATTTTGATATATTATATGCCTATATAATATTTTTATTTATTTTGTTTTATTATCTTTTTTTGTCTGGAAATGTTAAAAAAAACGCTCCGTCGCCGACTGGGCCGGCCCAGCTGCTGCCAGGCCAAGGCCCAGCCCAGTGCGCCGCCCCTCTCCTTCCCCGAGCGGAAGTCCCGCTCGGGCACGCCGTCCGCCGCCGCCGTGGCCGACCCGGCCACCCCCGCGTCGCCTTGCCCCCTACTCCACGCCTCCGCCTCCCCTCCCTATAAATCCGCCCCGGGCCCCGCCTCCTCTCCTCTTCTCCTCGCCACGCCTCGCTCTGCCGACCGCGTCCGATCTGTGCCGCCGCCGCCGCTTTGCTTCGCCGCCCGCGCCGCTGCTCGCCTGCGCCGCCGCCCGCGCCGCTCGCTGCCGTCGCCCACGCCGCACCCCTCTACCCGCGCAGCCGCAGCCGCGCCGGAGCACGCCGCCCTCGCCGGAGCCGCCGCTCCGCCGATGCAAACCGCCGCTGCCGGTTTTTCGCCGTAAACCGTCCCGAACCGGTAAATAAACCGATTGGTTTTCCCGGTTCTCTTTATGTTTTTTTCCCTAGACCTGGTTTGTTTCAGGTTTTATTATACAGCGAACGTCCGCTGTTTAGATCAGAAGAACGAACGTTCGCTTTTTAGCCTTTTCTTTTTCTGTCTTATTTTCGTCAGGGACCCATCCGTGAATATTTTGTTTACAGATTAGTCCCTGATCTTCAAACACTCATAACTTTTTACTCGTTAGTCCAAATCCAACGAAACCGACGCCCACGTCTTCATTATGATTTCCTCTATCCAGTAAAACAACTTGAACATGTTTTTGAAAGTTTTAAAATTTGAATTCAAACAGATTTGTATTTGAACTTCGTTTGATCATAACTTGAGTTTCGTAGCTCCGTTTGAGTTGATTCTTTTTGCAATTTGAAGCTCTTGACCTAAACTTTCTGATAAGGCCAAATTCAAATAATTTTGGTACAGTTAGAAATTGTTTTATGTTGCAAGAGTTGTTTGCTTGATTTTGATATTTTCCGAATCGTGTTCTTCGATCTTTCTGATCTTTTGAGTGATTTCTTATGTGTGGTTACTATTGCTTGCTTACGATAGATTGACCGGAGTATGACGAATAGAACTATCAAGTGTGTTGAGTGCGAATCATCTTCATCAACATTGCAGGCAAGTTCACACTTTGATCATAACCCTTTTCATACCCAGTTTTACTGCGTTAGATCAATCCTCAAACATTGCATGATTAGGATCTAATTAAATTGTGGGATGGGAAGTAGATGAGGTAGTACCTATTACCTGTTTTACTTATGAAACCTTTGGGAGTTACTTCTACGTTTTCTTATTATGCCATGCTATGCTAGTAGACGTAGATTGGGTGAGTGATATCCATGAAAGATGTGAGTTATGTTAATTAATGGTTTATCTAAGGTGGCAACTTAAACACACATCTGGGTGGATTGAGGCACCTGGTTTCTATCAGGACTTGCCTGTTTTTATTTTGGACCGCCACCCAGGCTCAAAGGGATCATGAGATTATTCATACTAGAAACTTCCGTGTGCAGCCACAAGCCATTATGGGCTCTGGCATAGTTGATTAAGTCGTGCGAACTCTTACAGGGTAGACTAGCAGATGTAGGGGAAAGTAGGTGTACCGGTCTATCCAACGTAAGGTGCTAGCACTTCTGAAAGACTATGTCTCGGTCATCCGTTTCTCAAACACCATGCAGTGCGAGAAATCAAACGGAGGCGATCGAGTCTTGTGGGGAAAAGTGCGCAAACCTCTGCAGAGTGTACAAACTAATCATGATTAGCCGTGTCCCCGGTTATGGACATCTTGAGTATCTAGTTCTTGGATTATCCTGTTGATCTCATCATGCTACTTTAATTAATTTTGTTGGGTGTTAATGGTTACTTTTAATTGGGATTGAGAATGCTGTCAACCATTCTCAATGTTTAACAACCACCATGATAGTTAAATAAAATTATTCCTTTGCAGTAGGGAAAAATTGGCTTTTCGCAAAAACCCTATAACCATAGAGCTTTTCCACCAGCCATATATGCATGTAGTAATAGCCATTGTTCATCATTTTCTCTATGGTGTGAATTTGCCAGTACATTCAATGTACTGACCCGTTTCGGGTTGCAACGTCTCATGTTGCAGGTTTTCTTACGACGAGTAAGTGATACGTTAGGGTTACGATTTCTACACTCAACTTTGCCGTTGGTGTTGATGGGAATCCACAACCTTGTTGCTTCCGCTATATTGGATTGAGGTAATAGTATTTACGTTACTTTATACATGTGATTTACCTCTGTTATAAATCCTTCGAGTACTGTGTGTGTCAGCATACCGATCCAGGGATGACACGTAAGCACAGAGACTTGTCCCATTCGGGTCGGGTCGCTACACCTGGTGTGGTTGAATTGACAACTCAGCTGCTAATACTTGAGAATATTCTCTGGCTCCCCTTGTGTCGAATCAATAAATTTGGGTTGAATACTCTACCCTCGAAAGCTGTTGAGATCCCCTATACTTGTGGGTTATCAAGACTAATTTCTGGCCCCCTCCCCGTAGTCCAATTCAGACTCCCTTGGGGGGCGGGGCGCCACCCTGCGGGCTGCCCTCTCCTACTCCCTTATGGACCATTAAGGCCCATAACTTCCCCGGGGGGTTCTAGTAACCCCTCGGTTCCCCGATAAATATTTGAAATGTCCCAAAACCATTCCGGTGTCCGAATACCTTCGACCAATATGTAAATCTTTACCTATCGACCATTTCGAGAATCCTCATCATGTCCGTGATCTCATCCGGGACTCCGAACAAACTTCGGTCACCAAAACACATAACTCACAATACAAATCGTCATCGAACTTTAAGCGTGCAGACCCTACAGGTTCGAGAACTATGTAGACATGACCGAGACACATCACCGGTCAATAACCAATAGCGGAACCTAGATGCTCATATTCGTTCCTACATATTTAATACGTCTCCAGCGTATCTATAATTTTTGATTGCTCCATGCTATATTATCTACTGTTTTGGACAATATTGGGCTTTATTATCCACTTTTATATTATTTTTGGGACTAACCTATTAACCGGAGGCCCAGCCCAGAATTGCTATTTTTTTTGCCTATTTCAGTGTTTCGAAGAAAAGGAATATCAAACGGAGTCGAAACGGAATGAAATCACTGGAGAAGTTATTTTTGGAAGGAAAGCTACCGAAAAAACTTGGAGTGCACGCCAGGGGAGTCCCGGGCTGCCCATGAGGGTTGGGGGCGCGCCCCCTACCTTGTGGACAGCCCGGAGGTCCACCGACGTACTTCTTTCACCCATATATACCCATGTACCCTAAAACTTCAAAAGAATAGAATAGATCGGGAGTTCCGCCGCCCCATGCCTCTGTAGCCACCAAAAGTCAATCGGGACCCTATTCCGGCACCCTGCCGGAGGGAGGAACCCTCACCGGTGGCTATCTTCATCATCCCGACGCTCTCCATGACGAGGAGGGAGTAGTTCACCCTCGGGGCTGAGGGTATGTACCAGTAGCTATGTGTTTGATCTCTCTCTCTCTCTCTCTCTCTCTCTCTCTTGTGTTCTTGATTTGGCCCGATCTTGATGTATCGCGAGGTTTGCTATTATAGTTGGATCTTATGTTTCTTCTCCCCCTCTACTCTCTTGTAATGGATTGAGTTTTCCCTTTGAAGTTATCTTATCGGATTGAGTCTTTAAAGATTTGAGAACACTTGATGTATGTCTTGCCGTGCGTATCTGTGGTGACAATGTGATATCACGTGATTCACTAGATGTATGTTTTGGTGATCAACTTGCGGGTTCCGCCCATGAACCTATGCATAGGGGTTGGCACACGTTCTCGTCGTGATTCTCCGGTAGAAACTTTGGGGCACTCTTTGAGGTTCTATGTGTTGGTTGAATAGATGAATCTGAGATTGTGTGATGCGTATCGTATAATCATACCCACAGATACTTGAGGTGACATCGGAGTATCTAGGTGACATTAGGGTTTTGGTTGATTTGTGTCTTAAGGTGTTATTCTAGTACGAACTCTAGGGCTATTTGTGACACTTATATGAATAGCCCAATGGATTGATTGGAAAGAATAACCTTGAGGTGGTTTCGTACCGTACCATAATCTCTTCGTTTGCTCTCCACTATTAGTGACTTTGGAGTGACTCTTTGTTGCATGTTGAGGGATAGTTATGTGATCCAATTATGTTATTATTGTTGAGAGAACTTGCACTAGTGAAAGTATGAACCCTAGGCCTTGTTTCCTATCATTGCAATACCGTTTGTGCTCACTTTTATCATTAGTTACCTTGCTGTTTTTATATTTCCAGATTACAAAAACCTATATCTACCATCCATATTGCACTTGTATCACCATCTCTTCGCCGAACTAGTGCACCTATACAATTTACCATTGTATTGGGTGTGTTGGGGACACAAGAGACTCTTTGTTATTTGGTTGCAGGGTTGCTTGAGAGAGACCATCTTCATCCTACGCCTCCCACGAATTGATAAACCTTAGGTCATCCACTTGAGGGAAATTTGCTACTGTCCTAGAAACCTCTGCACTTGGAGGCCCAACAACGTCTCCAAGAAGAAGGGTGCGTAGTAGACATCAAGCTCTTTTCTGGCGCCGTTGCCGGGGAGGCTAGGTAAGCGGCACTCACATCCCGCCAACTAAGCTCTTTTCTGGCGCCGTTGCCGGGGAGGTGAGTGCTTGAAGGTATATCTTTAGATCTTGCAATCGAATCTTTTTGTTTCTTGTTTTAAGCACTAGTTTAGTTTATAAAAGAAAACTACAAAAAAATGGAATTAAGGGTGCCTCATATGCTTCATCTTTTTAATATCTTTCGTGAAAATGATGGGAAGGAAAATTGTGCTCAAGTACTAGAAGAAGAATTACATAGAATGCTCGGCATGAAATATGTGAATGATGAGCATGATTGCAATGTTGTTAGTATGAATTCCTTGAATATCCATGATGCTAATGATATGCAAAGCCACAAGCTTGGGGAAGCTATGTTTGATGAAGATGATATTTTTTGTCCCGCAAGCTTCGATGAGCAAATTTACTATGATGAAAGCATGCCTCCTATCTATGATGATTATTGTGATGAAACGTATGCTATAAAGAATAATGATAACCATGAAACTTGTCATCTTGATCTTAATTTTTAATCATATGATAGTTATTTTGTTGAGTTTGCTCCCACTACTATTCATGAGAAGAATTTTGCTTATGTGGAGAGTAGTAAATTTTCTATGCTTGTAGATCATGAAAAGAATTCTTTATGTGCTGGTTATATTGTTGAATTCATTCATGATGCTACTGAAAATTATTATGAGGGAGGAACATATGCTTGTAGGAATTGCAATAATATCAAGTTTCCTCTCTATGTGTTTAAAATCTTGAAGTTATGCTTGTTTTACCTTCCTATGCAAGTTCATTCTTGTTCCCATAAGTTGTTTGCTCACAAAATCCCTATGCATAGGAAGTGGGTTAGACTTAAATGTGCTAGTCATATTCTTCATGATGCTCTCTTTATGTTTCAATTCTTATCTTTTATGTGAGCATCATTGAAATCATCATGCCTAGCTAGGGGCGTTAAACGATAGCGCTTGTTGGGAGGCAACCCAATGTTATTCTAGTTTCTTGCTTTTTGGTTCTGTTTAGTAATAAATAATCCATCTAGCTTATGTTTAGATGTGGTTTTGTGTTTTAATTAGTGTTTGTGCCAAGTAGAACCTTTGGGAAGACTTGGATGAAGTCTTTATGATCATGCTGTAAAAAACAGAAACTTTAGCGCTCACGAAATTAGCTTCAACTTTTTACTGGAGAGTGATATTTAGTTGATTCTTTTTCAAGATGATTAATATATAAATTCCTCAGGTCCACCAATTTATTTTAGAATTTTTGGAGTTCCAGAAGTTTGCGTTAGTTACAGATTACTACAGACTGTTCTGTTTTTGACAGATTCTGTTTTTTGTGTGTTGTTTGCTTATTTTGATGACTCTATGGCTACTAAAATAGTTTATAAACCATAGAGAAGTTTGAATAAAGTAGGTTTAACACCAATATAAATAAATAATGAGTTCAATACAGTACCTTTAAGTGGTGTTTTCTTTTCTTTCGCTAACGGAGCTTACGAGTTTTCTATTAAGTTTTGTGTTGTGAAGTTTTCAAGTTTTGGGTAAAGATTCAATGGACTATGAAATAAGGAGTGGTGAGCCTAATCTTGGGGATTCCCAAGGCACCCCAAGGTAATATTCAAGGACAACCAAGAGCCTAAGCTTGGGGATGCCCCGGAAGGCATCCCCTCTTTTGTCTTCGTTCATCGGTAACTTTACTTGGAGCTATATTTTTATTCACCACATGATATGTGTTTTGCTTGGAGCGTCATTTTATTTTCTTTAGCTTTGCTTGATGTTTGAATAAAATACCAAGATATTAAATTCTTAAATGTTAGAGAGTCTTCACATAGTTGCACAATTATTCGACTACTCATTGATCTTCACTTATACCTTTCGGAGTAGTTTGTCGTTTGCTCTAGTGCTTCACTTATATCTTTTAGAGCACGGTGGTGGATTTGTTTTATATAAACTATTGATCTCTCATGCTTCACTTAGATTATTTTGAGAGTCATAAATATCATGGTAATTTGCTTAAATAATCCTAATATGCTAATCATACAAGATTTGTAAGAATTCTTATGAGTGTGTTGAATACTATGAGAAGTTTGATGCTTGATAATTGTTTTGAGATATGAAGATGGTGATATTAGAGTCATGCTAGTTGAGTAATTGTGAATTTGAGAAATACTTGTGTTAAAGTTTGTGATTCCCGTAGCATGCACGTATGGTGAACCGTTATGTGATGAAGTCGGAGCATGATTTATTTATTGATTGTCCTCCTTATGAGTGGTGGTCGGGGACGAGCGATGGTCTTTTCCTACCAATCTATCCCCCTAGGAGCATGCACGTAATACTTTGCTTTGATAACTTGTAGATTTTTGCAATAATTATATGAGTTCTTTATGACTAATGTTGAGTCCATGGATTATACGCACTCTTCTTCCTTCCACCATTGCTAGCCTCTCTAACACCGCGCACTTTTCACTGGTATCATACACCCACCATAAACCTTCCTCAAAACAACCACCATACCTACCTATCATGGCATTTCCATAGCCATTCCGAGATATATTGCCATGCAACTTACCACCGTTCCGTTTATTATGACACACTCCATCATTGTCATATTGCTTTGCATGATCATGTAGTTGACATCGTATTTGTGGCAAAGCCACCATTCATAATTCTTTCATACATGTCACTCTTGATTCACTGCATATCCCGGTACACCGCCGGAGGCATTCATAAGAGTCACATTTTGTTCTAAGTATCGAGTTGTAATTGTTGAGTTGTAAGAAAATAAAAGTGTGATGATCATCATTATTAGAGCATTGTCCCAGTGAGGAAAGGATGATGGAGACTATGATTCCCCCACAAGTCGGGATGATACTCCGAACGAAAAATAAAAGATAAAAAAAGAGAAAAAAAGAGGCCATAAAAAAAAGATAAAGTCCCAAATAAAAAAATAAAAAATGAGAGAAAAAGAGAGAAGGGACAATGCTACTATCCTTTTACCACACTTGTGCTTCAAAGTAGCACCATGATCTTCATGATAGAGAGTCTCCTATGTTGTCACTTTCATATACTAGTGGGAATTTTTACATTATAGAACTTGGCTTGTATATTCCAATGTCGGGCTTCCTCAAAATGCCCTAGGTCTTCGTGAGCAAGCAAGTTGGATGCACACCCACTTAGTTTCTTTTGTTGAGCTTTGATATACTTATAGATCTAGTGCATCCGTTGCATGGCAATCCCAACTCACTCACATTGATATCTATTGATGGGCATCTCCATAGCCCGTTAATATGCCTAGTTGATGTGAGACTATATTCTCCTTTTTGTCTTCTCACAACCACCATTCTATTCCACATATAGTGCTATATCCATGGCTCACGCTCATGTATTGCGTGAAGATTGAAAAAGTTTGAGAATGTAAAAAGTATGAAACAATTGCTTGGCTTGTCATCGGGGTTGTGCATGATTTAAATACTTTGTGTGGTGAAGATAGAGCATAGCCAGACTATATGATTTTGTAGGGATAACTTTCTTTGGCCATGTTATTTTGAGAAGACATGATTGCTTTGTTAGTATGCTTGAAATATTATTATTTTTATGTCAATATGAACTTTTGTCTTGAATCTTTGAGATCTGAACGTTCATACCACAATTAAGAAGAATTACATTGAAATTATGCCAAGTAGCACTCTGCATCAAACATTCTTTTTATCATTTACCTACTCGAGGACGAGTAGGAATTAAGCTTGGGGATGCTTGATACGTCTCCAACGTATCTATAATTTTTTATTGCTCCATGCTATATTATCTACTGCTTTGGACAATATTGGGCTTTATTATCCAATTTTATATTATTTTTGGGACTAACCTATTAACCGGAGGCCCAGCCCAGAATTGCTGTTTTTTTTGCCTATTTCAGTGTTTCGAAGAAAAGGAATATCAACCAGAGTCGAAACGGAATGAAATCAACTGGGGAAGTTATTTTTGGAAGGAAAGCTACCGAAAAAACTTGGAGTGCACGCCAGGGGAGTCCCGGGCTGTCCACGAGGGTGGGGGGTGCACCCCCTTGCCTCGTGGACAGCCCGGAGGTCCACCGACGTACTTCTTTCACCCATATATACCCACGTACCCTAAAACTTCAAAAGAACAGAATAGATCGGGAGTTCCGCCACCGCAAGCCTCTGTAGCCACCAAAAGTCAATCGGGACCCTGTTCCGGCACCCTGCCGGAGGGGGAACCCTCACCGGTGGCCATCTTCATCATCCCGGCGCTCTCCATGACGAGGAGGGAGTAGTACACCCTTGGGGCTGAGGGTATGTACCAGTAGCTATGTGTTTGATCTCTCTCTCTCTCTCTCTCTCTCTCTCTCTCTCTCTCTCTCTCTCTCGTGTTCTTGATTTGGCACGATCTTGATGTATCGCGAGCTTTGCTATTATAGTTGGATCTTATGTTTCTTATCCCCCTCTACTCTCTTGTAATGGATTGAGTTTTCCCTTTGAAGTTATCTTATCGGATTGAGTCTTTAAAGATTTGAGAACACTTGACGTATGTCTTGCCGTGCGTATCTGTGGTGACAATGGGATATCACGTGATTCACTAGATGTATGTTTTGGTGATCAACTTGCGGGTTCCTCCCATGAACCTATGCATAGGGGTTGGTGTTGGGGAACGTAGTAATTTCAAAAATTTTCCTACGAACACGCAAGATCATGGTGATGCATAGCAACGAGAGGAGAGTATGATCTACGTACCCTTGTAGATTGCAACGGAAGCGTTTGACACAACGTAGAGGAAGTAGTCGTACGTCTTCTTCCCGGTCCGACCGATCCAAGCACCGTTACTCCGGCACCTCCGAGTTCTTAGTACACGTTCAGCTCGATGACGATCCCCGGGCTCCGATCCAGCAAAGCGTCGGGGAAGAGTTCCGTCAGCACGACAGCGTGGTGACGATCTTGATGTACTACTTACGCAGGGCTTCGCCTAAGCACTGCGACAATATGACCGAGGTGGAATTTGGTGGAAGGGGGCACCGCACACGGCTAAGGAACGATCTCAAGGATCAACTTGTGTGTCTATGGGGTGCCCCCTGCCTCCGTATATAAAGGATCCAAGGGGAAGGGGCTGGCCGGCCAAGGGTGGCGCGCCAGGAGAGTCCTACTCCCTCCGGGAGTAGGATCCCCCCCAATCCTAGTTGGAACAGGATTCCTCAAAGGGGGGGAGAGAGAGAGGGGGCCGGCCACCTCTCCTAGTCCTAATAGGACTAGGGGAAGGGGGAGGCGCACAGCCCATGAGGGCAGCCCTTTCACCTTTCCACCAAGGCCCATGTTGGCCCATTTGGCTCCCGGGGGGTTCTGGTAACCCTCCCGGTATTCCGATAAAATCCCTATTTCATCCGGAACACATCTGATGTCCAAACATAGGCTTCCAATATATCAATCTTTACGTCTCGACCATTTCGAGACTCCTCGTCATGTCCGTGATCACATCCGGGACTCCGAACAACCTTCGGTACATCAAAATGCATAAACTCATAATAACTGTCATCGTAACGTTAAGCGTGCGGACCCTACGGTTCGAGAACAATGTAGACATGACCGAGACACGTCTCCGGTCAATAACCAATAGCGGGACCTGGATGCCCATATTGGCTCCTACATATTCTACGAAGATCTTTATCGGTCAGACCGCATAACAACATACGTTGTTCCCTTTGTCATCGGTATGTTACTTGCCCGAGATTCGATATTCAGTATCCAATACTTTGTTCAATCTCGTTACCGGCAAGTCTCTTTACTCGTTCTGTAATACATCAACCCGCAACTAATTCATTAGTTGCAATGCTTGCAAGGCTAAAGTGATGTGCATTACCGAGAGGGTCCAGAGATACCTCTCCGACGATCGGAGTGACAAATCCTAATCTCGAAATACGCCAACCCAACATCTACCATTGGAGACACCTGTAGTACTCCTTTATAATCACCCAGTTACGTTGTGACGTTTGGTAGTACCCAAAGTGTTCCTCCGGCAAACGGGAGTTGCATAATCTCATAGTCATAGGAACATGTATAAGTCATGGATAAAGCAATAGCAACATACTAAATGATCGGGTGCTAAGCTAATATAATGGGTCATGTCAATCAGATCATTCAACTAATGATGTGACCTCGTTAATCAAATAAAAACTCTTTGTTCATGGTTAGGAAATATAACCATCTTTGATTAACGAGCTAGTCTAGTAGAGGCATACTAGTGACACTCTGTTTGTCTATGTATTCACACATGTATTATGTTTCCGGTTAATACAATTCTAGCATGAATAATAAACCTTTATCATGATATAAGGAAATAAATAATAACTTTATTATTGCCTCTAGGGCATATTTCCTTCAGTCTCCCACTTGCACTAGAGTCAATAATCTAGATTACACTGTAATGATCCTAACACCCATGGAGTCTTGGTGCTGATCATGTTTTGCTCGTGGAAGAGGCTTAGTCAACGGGTCTGCAACATTCAGATCCGTATGTATCTTGCAAATCTCTATGTCTCCCACCTGGACTAGATCCCGGATGGAGTTGAAGCGTCTCTTGATGTGTTTGGTCCTTTTGTGAAATCTGGATTCCTTTGCCAAGGCAATTGCACCAGTATTGTCACAAAAGATTTTCATTGGACCCGATGCACTAGGTATGACACCTAGATCGGATATGAACTCCTTCATCCAGACTCCTTCTTTTGCTGCTTCCGAAGCAGCTATGTACTCCGCTTCACATGTAGATCCCGCTACGACGCTTTGTTTAGAACTGCACCAACTGACAGCTCCACCGTTTAATGTAAACACGTATCCAGTTTACGATTTAGAATCGTCCGGATCAGTGTCAAAGCTTGCATCAACGTAACCTCTTACGGTGAGCTCTTTGTCACCTCCATATATGAGAAACATATCCTTAATCCTTTTCAGGTATTTCAGGATGTTCTTGACCGCTGTCCAGTGATCCACTCCTGGATTACTTTGGTACCTCCCTGCTAAACTTATAGCAAGGCACACATCAGGTCTGGTACACAACATTGCATACATGATAGAGCCTATGGCTGAAGCATAGGGAACATCTTTCATTTTCTCTCTATCTTCTGCAGTGGTCGGGCTTTGAGTCTTACTCAATCTCACACCTTGTAACACAGGCAAGAACCCTTTCTTTGCTTGATCCATTTTGAATTTCTTCAAAATCTTGTCAAGGTATGTGCTTTGTGAAAGTCCAATTAAGCGTCTTGATCTATCTCTATAGATCTTTATGCCTAATATGTAAGAAGCTTCTCCGAGGTCTTTCATTGAAAAACTTTTATTCAAGTATCCCTTTATGCTATCCAGAAATTCTATATCATTTCCAATCAGTAGTATGTCATCCACATATAATATTAGAAATGCTACAGAGCTCCCACTCACTTTCTTGTAAATACAGGCTTCTCCGAAAGTCTGTATAAAACCAAATGCTTTGATCACACTATCAAAGCGTTTATTCCAACTCCGAGAGGCTTGCACCAGTCCATAAATGGATCGCTGGAGCTTGCACACTTTGTTAGCTCCCTTTGGATCGACAAAACCTTCCGGTTGCATCATATACAACTCTTCTTCCAGAAATCCATTCAGGAATGCAGTTTTGACATCCATCTGCCAAATTTCATAATCATAAAATGCGGCAATTGCTAACATGATTCGGACAGACTTAAGCATCGCTACGGGTGAGAAAGTCTCATCTTAGTCAATCCCTTGAACTTGTCGAAAACCTTTTGCGACAAGTCGAGCTTTGTAGACAGTAACATTACCATCAGCGTCAGTCTTCTTCTTAAAGATCCATTTGTTCTCAATTGCTTGCCGGTCATCGGGCAAGTCAAGCAAAGTCCATACTTTGTTCTCATACATGGATCCCATCTCAGATTTCATGGCTTCAAGCCACTTTGCGGAATCTGGGCTCACCATCGCTTCTTCATAGTTCGTAGGTTCATCATGATCTAATATCATGACCTCCAGAACAGGATTACCGTACCACTCTGGTGCGGATCTCACTCTGGTTGATCCACGAGGTTCAGTAGTATCTTGATCTAAAGTTTCATGATCATCATCATTAGCTTCCTCACTTATTGATGTAGGTGTCGCAGAAACAGTTTTCTGTGATGTACTACTTCTCAATAAAGGAGTAGGTACAGTTACCTCGTCAAGTTCTACTTTCCTCCCACTCACTTCTTTCGAAAGAAACTCCTTCTCTAGAAAGTTTCCGAACTTAGCAACAAAAGTCTTGCCTTCGGATCTGTGATAGAAGGTGTATCCAACAGTTTCCTTTGGATATCCTATGAAGACACATTTCTCCGATTTGGGTTCGAGCTTATCAGGTTGAAGCTTTTTCACATAAGCATCGCAGCCCCAAACTTTAAGAAACGACAACTTTGGTTTCTTGCCAAACCATAGTTCATAAGGCGTCATCTCAACGGATTTAGATGGTGCCCTATTTAACGTGAATGCGGCCGTCTCTAGAGCGTATCCCCAAAACGATAGCGGTAAATCAGTAAGAGACATCATAGATCGCACCATATCTAGTAAAGTACGATTACGACGTTCGGACACACCATTACGCTGTGGTGTTCCGGGTGGCGTGAGTTGCGAAACTATTCCACAATTTTTCAAATGTATACCAAACTCGTAACTCAAATATTCTCCTCCACGATCAGATCGTAGAAACTTTATTTTCTTGTTACGATGATTTTCAACTTCACTCTGAAATTCTTTGAACTTTTCAAATGTTTCAGACTTGTGTTTCATTAAGTAGATATACCCATATCTGCTTAAGTCATCTGTGAAGGTGAGAAAATAACGATATCCGCCACGACCCTCAATATTCATCGGTCCACATACATCGGTATGTATGATTTCCAACAAATCTGTTGCTCTCTCCATAGTACCGGAGAACGGTGTTTTAGTCATCTTGCCCATGAGGCACGGTTCGCAAGTACCAAGTGATTCATAATCAAGTGGTTCCAAAAGTCCATCAGTATGGAGTTTCTTCATGCGCTTTACACCGATATGACCTAAATGACAGTGCCACAAATAAGTTGCACTTTCATTATCAACTCTGCATCTTTTGGCTTCAACATTATGAATATGTGTATCACTACTATCGAGATTCATCAAAAATAGACCACTCTTCAAAGGCGCATGACCATAAAAGATATTACTCATATAAATAGAACAACCATTATTCTCTGATTTAAATGAATAACCGTCTCGCATTAAACAAGATCCAGATATAATGTTCATGCTCAACGCTGGCACCAAATAACAATTATTTAGGTCTAATATTAATCCCGAAGGTAGATGTAGAGGTAGCGTGCCGACCGCGATCACATCGACTTTGGAACCGTTTCCCACGCGCATCGTCACCTCGTCCTTTGCTAGTGTCCGCTTATTCTGTAGTCCCTGTTTCGAGTTGCAAATATTAGCAACAGAACCAGTATCAAATACCCAGGTGCTACTGCGAGCATTAGTAAGGTACACATCAATAACATGTATATCACATATACCTTTGTTCACCTTGCCATCCTTCTTATCCGCCAAATACTTGGGGCAGTTCCGCTTCCAGTGACCAGTCTGCTTGCAGTAGAAGCACTCAGTTTTAGGCTTAGGTCCAGACTTGGGTTTCTTCTCTTGAGCAGCAACTCGCTTGCCATTCTTCTTGAAGTTCCCCTTTTTCTTCCCTTTGCCCTTTTTCTTGAAACTAGTGGTTTTGTTAACCATCAACACTTGATGCTCCTTCTTGATTTCTACCTCCGCAGCTTTTAGCATTGCGAAGAGCTCGGGAATAGTCTTGTTCATCCCTTGCATATTATAGTTCATCACGAAGCTCTTGTAGCTTGGTGGCAGTGATTGGAGAATTCTGTCAATGACGCAATCATCTGGAAGAGTAACTCCCAATTGAATCAAGTGATTATTATACCTAGACATTTTGAGTATATGCTCACTGACAGAACTGTTCTCCTCCATCTTGCAGCTATAGAACTTATTGGAGACTTCATATCTCTCAATCCGGGCATTTGCTTGAAATATTAACTTCAACTCCTGGAACATCTCATATGCTCCATGACGTTCAAAACGTCATTGAAGTCCCGGTTCTAAGCCGTAAAGCATGGCACACTGACCTATCGAGTAGTCATCAGCTTTGCTCTGCCAGACGTTCATAACTTCTGGTGTTGCTCTAGCAGCAGGCCTGGCACCTAGCGGTGCTTCCAGGACGTAATTCTTCTATGCAGCAATGAGGATAATCCTCAAGTTACGGACCCAGTCCGTGTAATTGCTACCATCATCTTTCAACTTTGCTTTCTCAAGGAACGCATTAAAATTTAACGGAACAACAGCACGAGCCATCTATCTACAATCAACATAAACAAGCAAGATACTATAAGGTACTAAGTTCATGATAAGTTTATGTTCAGTTAATCAAATTAATTAAGAACTCCCACTTAGATAGACATCCCTCTAATCCTCTAAGTGATCACGTGATCCAAATCAACTAAACCATAACCGATCATCACGTGATATGGAGTAGTTTTCAATGGTGAACATCGTTATGTTGATCATATCTACTATATGATTCACGCTCGACCTTTCGGTCTCTGTGTTCCGAGGTCATATCTTATATGCATAGCTCGTCAACTATAACCTGAGTATTCCGCGTGTGCAACTGTTTTGCACCCGTTGTATTTGAACGTAGAGCCTATCACACCCGATCATCACGTGGTGTCTCAGCACGAAGAACATTTGCAACGGTGCATACTCAGGGAGAACACTTCTTGATAATTTAGTGAGAGATCATCTTATAATGCTACCGTCAATCAAAGCAAGATAAGATGCATAAAAAGATAAACATCAAATGCAATCAATATAAGTGATATGATATGGTCATCATCATCTTGTGCTTGTGATCTCCATCTCTGAAGCACTGTCGTGATCACCAACGTCACCGGCGCGACACCTTGATCTCCATCGTAGCATCGTTGTCGTCTCGCCAATCTTATGCTTCCACGACTATTACTACCGCTTAGTAATAAAGTAAAGCATTACATCGCGATTGCATTGCATACAATAAAGCGACAACCATATGGCTCCTGCCAGTTGCCGATAACTCAGTTACAAAACATGATCATCTCATACAGTAAAATTTAGCATCATGTCTTGACCATATCACATCACAACATGCCCTGCAAAAACAAGTTAGACGTCCTCTACTTTGTTTGTTGCAAATTTTACGTGGCTGCTACGGGCTTAAGCAAGAACTCATCTTACCTACGCATCAAAACCACAACAATAGTTTGTCAAATAGACTCCGTTTTAACCTTCTCAAGGACCGGGCGTAGCCACACTCGGTTCAACTAAAGTTGGAGAGACAGTCTTCCGCAAGCCATCTATGTGCAAAGCACGTCGAGGGAACCGGTCTCGCGTAAGAGTACGCATAATGTTGGTCCGGATCGTCTCGTCCAACAATACCACTGAACCAAAGTATGACATGCTGGTAGGCAGTATGACTTGTATCGTCCACAACTCACTTGTGTTCTACTCGTGCGAATAACATCAAACCATAAAAACCTAGGCTCTGATGCCACTGTTGGGGAACGTAGTAATTTCAAAAAATTTCCTACGAACATGCAAGATCATGGTGATGCATAGCAACGAGAGGAGAGTATGATCTACGTACCCTTGTAGATTGCAACGGAAGCGTTTGACACAACGTAGAGGAAGTAGTCATACGTCTTCTTCCCGGTCCGACCGATCCAAGCACCGTTACTCCGGCACCTCCGAGTTCTTAGCACACGTTCAGCTCGATGACGATCCCCGGGCTCCGATCCAGCAAAGCGTCGGGGAAGAGTTCCGTCAGCACGACGGCGTGGTGACGATCTTGATGTACTACTTACGCAGGGCTTCGCCTAAGCACTGCGACAATATGACCGAGGTGGAATTTGGTGGAAGGGGGCACCGCACATGGCTAAGGAACGATCTCAAGGATCAACTTGTGTGTCTATGGGGTGCCCCCTGCCTTCGTATATAAAGGATCCAAGGGGGAGGGGCTGGCCGGCCAAGGGTGGCGCGCCAGGAGAGTCCTACTCCCTCCGGGAGTAGGATTCCCCCCCCCCCCCCAATCCTAGTTGGAATAGGATTCCTCAAAGGGGGGGAGAGAGAGAGGGGGCCGGCCACCTCTCCTAGTCCTAATAGGACTAGGGGAAGGGGGAGCACACAGCCCATGAGGGAAGCCCTTTCACCTTTCCACCAAGGCCCATGTTGGCCCATTTGGCTTCCGGGGGGTTCCGGTAACCCTCCCGGTATTCCGGTAAAGTCCCTATTTCATCCGGAACACATCTGATGTCCAAACATAGGCTTCCAATATATCAATCTTTACGTCTCGACCATTTCGAGACTCCTCGTCATGTCCATGATCACATCCAGGACTCCGAACAACCTTCGGTACATCAAAATGCATAAACTCATAATAACTGTCATCGTAACGTTAAGCGTGCGGACCCTACGGTTCGAGAACAATGTAGACATGACCGAGACACGTCTCCGGTCAATTACCAATAGCGGGACCTAGATGCCCATATTGGCTCCTACATATTCTACGAAGATCTTTATCGGTCAGACCGCATAACAACATACGTTGTTCCCTTTGTCATCGGTATGTTACTTGCCCGAGATTCGATCGTCAGTATCCAATACTTAGTTCAATCTCGTTACCGGCAAGTCTCTTTACTCGTTCCGTAATACATCATCCCGCAACTAATTCATTAGTTGCAATGCTTGCAAGGCTAAAGTGATGTGCATTACCGAGAGGGCCCAGAGATACCTCTCCGACGATCGGAGTGACAAATCCTAATCTCGAAATACGCCAACCCAACATCTACCATTGGAGACACCTGTAGTACTCCTTTATAATCACCCAGTTACGTTGTGACGTTTGGTAGTACCCAAAGTGTTCCTCCGGCAAACGGGAGTTGCATAATCTCATAGTCATAGGAACATGTATAAGTCATGGATAAAGCAATAGCAACATACTAAACGATCGGGTGCTAAGCTAATATAATGGGTCATGTCAATCAGATCATTCAACTAATGATGTGACCTCGTTAATCAAATAACAACTCTTTGTTCATGGTTAGGAAATATAACCATCTTTGATTAACGAGCTAGTCTAGTAGAGGCATACTAGTGACACTCTGTTTGTCTATGTATTCACACATGTATTATGTTTCCGGTTAATACAATTCTAGCATGAATAATAAACCTTTATCATGATATAAGGAAATAAATAATAACTTTATTATTGCCTCTAGGGCATATTTCCTTCAGTTGGCACACATTCTCGTCGTGATTCTCCGGTAGAAACTTTGGGGCACTCTTTGAGGTTCTATGTGTTGGTTGAATAGATGAATCTGAGATTGTGTGATGCATATCGTATAATCATACCCACGGATACTTGAGGTGACATTGGAGTATCTATGTGACATTAGGGTTTTGGTTGATTTGTGTCTTAAGGTGTTATTCTAGTACGAACTCTAGGGCTGTTTGTGACACTTATAGGAATAACCCATCAGATTGATTGGAAAGAATAACTTTGAGGTGGTTTCGTACCCTACCATAATCTCTTCATTTACTCTCACTATTAGTGACTTTGGAGTGACTCTTTGTTGCATGTCTAGGGATAGTTATGTGATCCAATTATGTTATTATTGTTGAGAGAACTTGCACTAGTGAAAGTATGAACCCTAGGCCTTGTTTCCTATCATTGCAATACCGTTTGTGCTCACTTTTATCATTAGTTACCTTGCTTTTTTCATATTTTCAGATTACAAAAACCTATATCTACCATCCATATTGCACTTGTATCACCATCTCTTCGCCGAACTAGTGCACCTATACAATTTACCATTGTATTGGGTGTGTTGGGGACACAAGAGACTCTTTGTTATTTGGTTGCAGGGTTGCTTGAGAGAGACCATCTTCATCCTACGCCTCCCACGGATTGATAAACCTTGGGTCATCTACTTGAGGCAAATTTGCTACCGTCCTACAAACCTCTGCACTTGGAGGCCCAACAACATGTACAAGAAGAAGGTTGTGTAGTAGACATCAATATTCTACGAAGATCTTTATCGGTCAAACTGCATAACAACATATGTTATTCCTTTGTCATCGGTATGTTACTTGCCCGAGATTCAATCGTCCGTATCATCATACTTAGTTGAATCTCGTGATCGGCAAGTCTCTTTACTCGTTCCCTAATGCATCATCCCGCAACTAACTCATTAATCACATTGCTTGCAAGGCTTATAGTGATGTGCATTACCGAGGGGCCCAGAGATACCTCTCCGATGCACTGAGTGACAAATCCTAATATTGATCTATGCCAACTCAACAAACACCTTCGGAGACACCTGTAGAGCATCTTTATAATAACCCAGTTACGTTGTGATGTTTGATAGAACAAAAGGTGTTCCTCCAGTATTCGGGAGTTGCATAATCTCATAGTCAGAGGAATATGTATAAGTCATGAAGAAAGTAATAGCTATAAAACTAAACGATCATAATGCTAAGCTAACAGATGGGTGAGGGAGTCCTGGATTAGGGGGTGTTCGGGAAGCCGGACTATGACCTTTGGCCGGACTCTTGGACTATGAAGATACAAGATTGAAGACTTCGTCCCGTGTCTAGATGGGACTTTCCTTGGCGTGGAAGGCAAGCTTGGCAATACGGATATGTAGATCTCCTCCCATTGTAACCGACTTTGTGTAACCCTAGCCCCCTCCGGTGTCTATATAAACCGGAGGGTTTAGTCCGCAGGACAACAACAATCATACCATAGGCTAGCTTCAAGGGTTTAGCCTCTCTCATCTCGTGGTAGATCTAATCTTGTACTACCCATATCATCAATATTAATCAAGCAGGAGTAGGGTTTTACCTCCATCAAGAGGGCCTGAACCTGGGTAAAAACATCGTGTCCCTTGTCTCCTGTTACCATCCGCCTAGACGCACAGTTCGGGACCCCCTACCCGAGATCCGCCGGTTTTGACACCGACATTGGTGCTTTCATTGAGAGTTCCTCTGTGTCATCGTCATCAGGCTTGATGGCTCCTTCGATCATCATTAGCGATCTAGTCCAGGGTGAGACTTTTCTCCCCGGACAGATCTTTGTATTCGGCGGCTTTGCACTATGGGCTAATTCGCTTGGCCATCCGGAGCAGATTGAAAGCTACGCCCCTGGCCACCAGGTCAGATTTGGAAGTTTGAACTACACGACTGACATCCACGGAGACTTGATATTTGACGGATTCGAGCCACAGCCGAGCACGCCGCACTTTCACGATGGGCATGATTTAGCTCTGCCGCCGAACAGTGCCCTGGAGGCCGCACCCGCATCCGTCCCGACCTTTAGCTCGGAGCCAACTGCGCCGGCTAAGGGCTGGTGGCTAGACCCCGCCGCGGGGGCTGCAGTCTCAACGGCGATCGAGCCGAACACCAACCTTATCCTTCGCGAGGCCCATGACTCCACATCGCTGAATTCTCCTCTGAAGTCGAAACCATCCGCGCCCCTGCCAATCAAATCCGACTGGGCGCCGATCATGTAGTTTACTGCCGCGGATATCTTTCAGCACTCGCCCTTCGGTGACATACTGAATTCACTAAGGGCTCTCTCTTTGTTAGGAGAGTCCTGGCCGGATTATGACCGACAGGATTGGGATGCGGACGATGAAGAAATTCGACGCCCACCCACCACCCACTTCATAGCCACTGTTGATGACCTGACCGACATGCTCGACTTCAACTCTGAAGACATCGATGGCATGGACGACGATATAGGAGACGAACAGGAACCAGCGCCTATAGGGCACTGGACTGCCACCTCATCCTATGATGTATGCATGGTGGACACACCCAAAGGAAACGACGACGAGGAACGAGAAGACGCAACAAAGAATCGTTCCTTTGAAAAGAAGTCAAAGCGGCGGCGCAAGTGCCGCTCCAAACTCCGCCTCGACAGAGACAGCGGTCATACAGACCCAGCCATAGAGCAGGGCGAGCCGGCGGACGATGAACATGGCATCGAGCAACCGTCCGAACAAGGCAACTTGGATAACCAAACCGAACAACCCGTCCCCGGCGAAGATAATAGTCCGGACGACCTCACGCCGGATAAAATCCTGGAGCAGAAGAACCTCCACAAAAGGCTCGTCGCCACTGCGCGTAGCCTGAAAAAGCAGAAGCGGAAGCTCAAGACCGCGGAAGATGCACTCAGAATCAGATGGAGCAAAGTACTCAACACCGCAGACAAATATGGCGGCAGTCGCCACACAAAGAGCTACCCGAAGCGAAAGCTACTGCCCGAATTTGATGAGGAGGCCTTAGAGCCCCCGGAATAAAAAAACGAAGAAGCCATCCGGTCGGATAGACGACCACATGGCCAACATAGAGCGGCAAATGGCGCCGCACACAAGCCAGCACGCGATCCACACGAGGATTCGCATAAAAAAGATGGCCCAACCAGATCTATCTACGGGCCAAGAAAGCAAGCTCTAGCAAGCAAAGCAACACAACAAATATCCGAACACCACGACACACCCAAATACAGGGGTGCCGCACACCCCCTATGTTTCACCGATGAGGTGCTGGACCACGAATTCCCTGCGGGATTCAAACCCGTAAACATAGAGGCATATGCCGGAACTACAGACCCGGGGGTCTGGATCGAGGATTACATCCTCCATATCCACATGGCTCGAGGAGATGACCTCCATGCCATAAAGTACCTACCCCTCAAACTAAAAGGGCCAGCCCGACATTGGCTTAAAGGCCTTCCCGAAAACACCATTGGAAGTTGGGAAGAGCTCGAGGATGCTTTTGGGCAAATTTTCAAGGGACCTATGTCTGACCACCGGACGCAGACGATTTAAGTCATATAACTCAACAACCCGAAGAGTCAGCCCGGAAGCTCTGGAACAGATTTCTCACTAAAAGAACCAGATAGTCGACTGTCTGGACGCCGAAGCCTTAGCAGCTTTCAAACATAGCGTTCGAGACGAATGGCTCGCCAGACACCTCGGCCAAGAAAAGCCAAGAACAATGGCCGCATTAACAAGCCTCATGACCCGCTTTTGCGCGGGAGAGGACAGCTGGTTGGTAAGATGCAACACCAGCGACCCAAGTACATCTGAAGCCAGGGATGGAAACGGGAAGCCGCGACGAAGCAAAGACCAACGCCGGAATAAGGGAAACAACCCGAAGAACACGACAATTAACGCCGGATTTAAAAGCTCTCGGCAGGGTCAGCAAAAACTGCCCCTCAAGGATAACAGGGACACACTGTCTAACCTAAACAAAATCCTTGACAAGATATGTCAAATCCACAGCACCCCCGGGAAGCCTGCAAATCATACCCACAGAGAATGTTGGGTCTTCAAGCAATCCGTCAAACTCAACGCCGAACACAAGGGGCTGGATACACCAAGCGAGGACGATGACGAACCCCACAAACAAAGCACTGGGGAACAAAAGAAATTCCCACAAGAAGTCAAAACAGTAAACGTACTACACGTGACAAAAGGGAGAAACGAAGTGGCGCCCACAGAGATACGCGCCCTACGGCCTATCACAAAGATGTCTCGCCACTGGTTGTCAAAACCGATCACCTTCGACCATCAGGATTACTCCGGAAGTATCCGGCACGCAGGCTGGGCTGCCTTGGTGTTAGACCCGATAATTGTCGGATTCCACTTTGCACGAGTCCTGATGGACGGCGGCAGTGGTTTAAACCTGATATATCAGGATACAGTCCGCAAAATGGGGATAGACCCAACAAAAATTAGCCATAGCAATACTTCCTTTAAAGGAGTAACGCCAAGCCCAGAATCCCATTGCACGAGCTCCCTCCTACTAGAAGTTATGTTTGGCTCCCCCGATAACTTCCGTAGCGAAAAGCTAACCTTCCATATCGCTCTGTTCAAAAGTGGTTATCAAGCATTACTGGGACGCGAAGCTTTCGCTCGCTTTAACGCAATACCACATTATGCGTCTCTCACGCTTAAGATGCCCGGTCCACGAGGCATCATGTCATTAAAGGGAAATATCAAGCGCTCCTCGCGCGTGGAAGATTGTGCGGATGCCTTGGCAGCCACACACTAAAACGGCTTCACCAACCAAAGCACCTAACAGGTCGTTAAGACCACGGACACGGCTAGACGAGTCCGGCGCAAACATATAACTGATAAAGGCTTAATAGCCGTACTCCCCTATACAAGGGGCTCCGCGCATGTAAAATAAGCGACAATAAGGCTCAATCTTACCCATCTTGAATTATACTTTGTTTATTTATTACATTTCACATGACTACTTTTTCAATTAAGTTCCTCTCTTTTACAGATGAACACCATGCTACACCCGTCCAGGACACGTCACAACGAAGACACAGGCACAGACGTGCAACAGGGACCCGCTCCAAGGATTCTTTCTAGATTAAGACCCTGCGTAAACCTTTTTTACTGTCTCTTCTTGATACACACCCCCCGGGTTCTCAGTATATCCGAGAAGGAGGCTGGCATTTTGCCATGTGGCCACGTCAGAGTTTTGCACGTACCTGGACACCAGGGGCTTATTACAAGGGGCACTGTTCAGCCCGTTTTCATAAAGACCGAATACCTTAGGTAGTGTTCGGCGTCGCGAGTTTGGCCTTATATGCATCAGCTCCGAATCATGTCTTTGGTCAAATGTTGGGTTTGCCTGGCTCCTGTGTTTTGCTGCCTTACATTCCGCTCTATCGGCTAAGGCGGCACCAGGAGAACTACTGCGATTGTGCCCCGGTTCAGCCAAGCGAGCACCTCAGTAGAGAAAGCCGAAAACTGACTGTCATGATATAGCATGAGACTGGTCAACCACTCGATGACCTATTAGAATCTTTGGGATTCCTCCGCATTAACGAAGGGCCGTTTCCCGGCCAGGCACACACGCGCCCCGAATTCGGGCGAGCGCGGCGCCACCAAGGGCTATATAGTAGCCCCACTGTCAAACTCCTATGGCTAAGTGAAAGTGATAAATCATTATAGTCCGATTGCCTAGTTCGCTGCGCTATCACCTCCTTCATGGACCAAGACGTTGGATCAAGTGTGAAAATGCGCCTTCTGCGAACACCCCCGCATCATATGTGCGGGGGCTGAAGCCGACGACTACCATCTTTCAGATTATATACACATATACATTAACGGCCGCACAGGAGGTATTATAATTCTTGCAAGCACAAGTATAAAAAGCTTCTACATCTCATCAAAATATCGTTTTAAAACAAGAATACATGTTATTCGAACATAATATCCTTCGAGCACCGCGTCTCTATTAAACGAGCGCCCTCAAGAACTTCTTGAAAGTAGTGTTCGGTAGGTACTCGGCTTCTGTCCGAATCTTGGGATGCAACGGCGGTGGCCTCCATCTCTGCCCAGTATGTCTTGACACGGGCAAGGGCCATCCGCGCACCCTCGATGCATGCTGACCTCTTCATCGCGTTGATATACGGCACTGCACCAAGGAACTGCTACACCAAGCTAAAATAACTGTTCGGCTTTGGCCTTTCCGGCCACAGATGATACACGACATACTTCATGGCAAGTCCGGACAACCTATTCAGCTCGGCCCATTCGGCCAAACGATCGGTCAATGGAAGCGGACGCTCCGGATTGTTGAACTGTGACCAGAAGAGCTTTTCCACTTCGCGATCTTCCTGATCTCGGAAGTGTTCGGCCGCATCAGCGGCACTCGCCGCTAAATCCAGATATGCGTCCGCCGAACTCCACATCCGGTCCAATGGAGCATATTTAGGATCTCCGAACTTCATTCGCAGCATAAAGGGCTTTCCAGCCGCGATATCTCCGGCTTGACGTAGCTCCTCCTTCATCGCTCTGACCGCAGAACGAGCATCCTTGGCCGCTGTAGTGGTCTTCTCCAGGTCCGTCCGCTCCGCCCAATCTTCTTTTTCAAGAAGCTTGCAGCGGTCAGCAGCGTCCTTTAACTTCACATCCATCTCGGCCATTTCCTTCTTGCTTCGGCAGTGAGCAGCCTGTTCGGCTTTCAGCTCCTCAACCACCTTTAGGGCAGCCGCATCGCTTTTTCTGGCTTGCTCCTTGGCTCGGGCAAGTTCTGCCCGAAGGTCCTCCACGGCGGCAGCCCCATCTGCATCAAGCGCACACGTTGTAAGATACTGGCATCAAGCTCCTCTTACCAGGTGTCTCCGGAGAAATTCCATACCTTGTGCCTCGTCAAGCCGCTTGTTGACAAGCGCGATGTCGGCATCTGCCACGTCAAGTTGCCGCTTTAGCTCGGCAAATTCATCAGTCCGGCTGGCCACCGGACACTTCGCCACCTACATAGGAAGGCGGCAAATTATGATTCTCTGCGTGCCGTCGCTTTCGACAGCACACAGAGTCTCAGGGGCTACTATCTACACAGGGCGCATCTTAAAATTGCGGAACTGTCAAAAGGTACATCATTTCGCGTACCTCAAAACCTGTCAGTAAACTCCTGACAGCTTCGTGCAACCCGCTTTCCGCGGACGAAATCCTTTCAATTACCGTACCCATCAACGTACGGTGCTCCTCTGAGATAGACGCTCGCTCTAGCAGATCCTTCAGCGCCTTCGACCGCGCACCAGGCATTGCCGGACTGATTCTATTGCCTTTTTCGAAGGCCGGACACGGAGGGCTTCGGGGGGCCATATGACTGCCTTCCGGCCCTGCCGGATTGGGAGAAACCCTCCACGACGATACCTCGGGGTCGCCCGCCTCATAAGGCGGTACGGCAGGGGGAGGCGTTCCGCTCTCCATCATCTCCGGAAGAAGATCCCTCGAAGACGAACTCTCCTGAGAAGGGCTAAGGTCCGAACTACAAGGTAAATTTTTCGGTTATTTTCCTCGGAAATAAAGCAAGGATTTCTCTCATTTTTAAACCCCCTTTTTACTTACGACTCGGTGGAGGGCTGATCCCCTTGAGGGCTTGGTATGGCCGAGGTATTCCCCGTCGCAGGACCCTCTGGCAAAGACTTCTTCCCCCGCTTTGAGATCACGGTCTCCGGGTCTTCAGAGGTGGTCCTCTTCTTCCCCTGAGGAGAGGAATTTTTGATTCCTCCTTTCCGGACAGCCTCCTTCGCGGAGGCAGTAACTTCCATGTCCCCCCCCTTTGTTTTCTTCCAAAGGCGCGGTCTCCAGCATCCTGGTTAACATGGGATCCGGTGAGGTCTCAGGAAGGGGGGCCAGACACCTGATTAACTTTGCCTTCGCCATCCACTCCTGTTTCAAAAACAGCTCTTTTAAGGGCGAGGTTGTGATAAATGAACGGATGGCGTGTCCGGGCACAGGGCTACTTACTGGAGTATCCGGACGATTGCAGCTCAGACCTGCGTCCTCAGTAGAGTGTGGACACACTACTTGTGGTCCAAAGAACAATTTATACATCTCCGCGGGCGTCGTGCCCATAAAATGTTGGAGAGCTTGCGGTCCCTCCGGATTGAACTCCCACTGGCGGAGGGGGCGATGTTTGTAGGGCAGGGCCCGGCGAATCAACATGACCTGCGTCACCATGACTAGACTGATGCCTCTCTCCAAGAGATCTCGGATACGGCCCTGCAACAGGGGCACATCCTTTGCTGGTCCCCAGTCCAGCCCGGGCGGGGGACCCGAGCGGAAAGCAGGCGGCGCCACCCACTTGGTGCCCCTGGGAGTTGTGATATAAAACCACCCTTGTTGCCATAAGCTGGACTCCTCTTGAAAAGAACCCTCCGGCCATGGAGCGTCAGCATTCTTGCTTATGACAGCGCCTCCGGACTTTGCGTGCTGTCCCTCGATCATCTTTGGCTCTACTTTAAAGGTCTTGAGCCACAGTCCAAAGTGAGGGGTAATACGGAGGAAGGCTTCGCACACGACGATGAACGATGAGATGTGAAGGATTGACTCCGGAGCTAAGTCGTGAAAGTCCATCCCATAATAGAACATGAGCCCCCTCATGAAGGGATCCGGCGCAAAGCCTAGCCCTCGGAGGAAGTGATACATGAACACAACGCTCTCGCCAGGATTGGGAGTGGGAATAACCTGCCCTTGAGCAGGAAGCCTATGTCGGATTTCGCCGGTCAAATACCCGACCTCCCTCAGCTTTAGTACGTCTTCCTCCATGACGAAGGAAGGCATCCATCGGCCTCGAAGGTCGGAGCCGGACATCGTCGAAGGTCCGAAGCGCCTAAATCTGGAGCCTTGGGTGTTGGAACTCAAGGCGAGAGGCAAATTCGATTGAGATCGAAAGAAAGGAGTAAAGCCTTGGTCTCTTTATAAGAGGTTGAATACCAAGAGCCCTCCCCGTGACCGTTTGTGTCATGGAATTGTCACGGCAGATGTCCTCTTGGAAGGACTTCGTCGTGGAGCCATCGCAACTAGGAAGCTTAAAGGGCTTAATCGTGACAAAGGACACGCGAGGTTTATACTAGTTCAGCCCCTTGCGGTGAAGGAAGGCCTACGTCTAGTTGGGTTGGTATTGCTTGAGGTTTCGATGACCAGGGAGCGAGATACGCTATGACCGGCTCTCGAGGAGTTGTTTCTTGCCCTAAGCCGCTGGCGCGTCGTCCCCTTATATACACGGGTTGACGCCCTGCGGCCTACAGAGTCCCGGCTGGCTCATAAACAGTGTCCGGCTCGGAGACTAGTTACTTCTACCTTACAGTACAAGTTATACCATCATGGCGGTTTATCTCCACGGGCTTCAGAGTCGCCAATGGGCCCTTAGGCCCTTTAGTGAACCACCATCTTCATGCCTTGGTCTTGGGCTTCTGATGAACCCCTCTTTGCGTAACCCGGCCCCTTCTGGCCGGCTTACACAAATAGTTATATCCCCAACATTAGGCCCCAGATTGATTTGAACCGGTTCATGTCAATCTTTGAAAACCTTATGAACTTGACCTTTAGTCTTTTGTCTTGTGGAAGAATTGTAACCCGCCGTGACATCATCATCTGGATCCGGGTTAAATCATCGTGACGTCATCTTCAATAAAACTTATATTTTAATCCGTCATATCTTCAACGGATCTCTACTTTTACTAACCCTCCCGAAAATCGAGGCGCCGGGGCCGCTGGATAATGATGCTTTGGTCCCCTTGTTTTTCACGCCGTCTCAGTTGGCCCTCCTTATAAATAGATGCGACTTAGGTTTTTTTCATTCTCCCCTCTCGGTCGTCTTCCTCCGCTCGCAGTCTCTCTGTCGCTCAAGCTCCGCCGCCGCCGCCGAGCTCCTCGTCTTCGCCAACTCCGGCCGCTGCATCAACCTGAATCCAACCAGAAAAAACAATGGCGGACCTCCGCAGCCAGTCTGCATCGGTGAGTTCCCTTCTTCCCTGTTTTTAGATCTGCATTAAAGCTTCTTCGAGTTCGTCGGTGTTCATCACCGCCTGAGCCGAACCCTTGAACGTGTTCACCTCCAATGCACCCTTTGGATCTTCAGATAGTGTAGAACTGCTGCGGTGGTTGTTTCGCATCCGTTTCCAAATGAAAACAGACCCCTTTCTGTTGCACAGAGGCTTCATTCGAGCCCATGAATCTTTAGCTGTGCTAGATCTAGGTCTATAAAATTTCTTTTTAGAATGACCATTTGATCCAAAATAATGACCGTAACTTGTGAAACCCGTTTGTTCCATACTTAGCCGAAAAACTGCATCTGTTGACTCTGCTTCAGCCATAGTAATTTGTGTAACCGGTTTAAGATAATACCGGCTGTCAGCGCCGCTTGCTTCTGGCGACTTAAGAAAACCTTAATCATCTTTAATGCCTGCAGCTGTTTAAATATTAACACATAGTTACCTGTATGTCATTAGGCCCCTTCTTAAGCCGCCATCACAAATAACCCAATAATGCTTATTCTCCGGGTTATAATAAACCGGAAAATTTCCTTTATATTGTTGTAGGCTTCAATTTGCACAATGGCACCCAAAGCTGTTAAACCCCCGGTGACCTACAACTGGGTCAAATCCACCGTTACAGAGAGCTCTTTAGCTGGGTTTATGAAATCCGGCCATCTGCCCCGAAAGGAAATTATGTCCTATCGTGCTCCTAACCCATCAGAGGAGAAACCTCAACCCAAGGTAGGGGAGGTGACTGTGTTTACGGATCATATGAACCGGGGCTTTGCTCCGCCCGGGTCAAAATTCTTCAGAGATGTTTTGCATTTCTTTGACCTTAGACCTCAAGACATCGGACCCAACTCCGTGTCGAATCTCTGCAACTTCCAAGTGTTTTGCGAAGTGTACCTTGGAGAAGAGCCAAGTTTGACCTTGTTCAGAGAGCTATTTTATTTGAACCGTCAAAATGAACGTGCCAATGGACCCAGTCTGGAACTCGGTGGTATTTCGATCCAGCGGCGAAGAGACTGTCTTTTCCCTTATGCAGAACTGCCAAGCCATCCGAAGGAGTGGAACCCGACGTGGTTCTACTGCCAAGATACCTCTCCGGTTGGTGAGAACCCGCTACCCGGCTTTCGCGCTCTGCGCTTGGAGTCCAACCACCCGTTGGCTAACAAATTATCTCCGGCTGAACGTATTCCACTTGCCCCCACCATAAAGAAGATTAAGGCTCTTTTGGGCAATGGTTTGGATGACACTGATTTGGTCCGGACCTGGTGTTGGGAATCGTAGCAGAAATTAAAATTTTTCTACGCATCACCAAGATCTATCCATGGAGTATTCTAGCAACGAGGGGATAGGAGAGCATCTACATACCACTTGTAGATCGCAACGAAAGCGTTCAAGGAGAACGTGGATGATGGAGTTGTACTCGCCGTGATCCGAATCACCGATGACCAGTGCCGAAAGGACGGCACCTCTGCGTTCAACACACGTACGGTCGGGATAACGTCTCCTCCTTATTGATACAGCAAGGGGGAAGGAGAGGTCGATGAAGATCCAGCAGCACGATGACGTGGTGGTGGGTGCAGCAAAGTTCCAGCAGGGCTTCGCCAAGCAACTACGGAGAGAGGGAGAGGTGTAACGGGGAGAGGGAGGCGCCAAGGCTGCAGGGTACGGCTGCCCTCCCTCCCCCCTTTATATAGGCCCCCTAGGGGGGGGCGCCGGCCCTGGAGATCCATCTCCAGGGGGGCGGCGGCCAGGGGGGAAAGCTTGCCCCCCAAGCCATGTGGGGCGCCCCCTGCCCTAGGGTTTCCAACCCTAGGCTCAGGGGGGAGGCCCATGGGGGGGGCGCACCAGCCCACTATGGGCTGGTTCCCTCCCCACTTCAGCCCACGGGGCCCTCCGGGATTGGTGGCCCCACCCGGTGGACCCCCGGGACCCATCTGGTGGTCCCTGTACAATACCGGCGACCCCCAGATCATTCCCGATGGCCGAAACGACACTTCCTATATATAATTCTTTACCTCCGGACCACTCCGGAACCTCTCGTGACGTCCAGGATCTCATCCGGGACTCCGAACGACCTTCAGTTTGCTGCATACTAATATCTTTAACAACCCTAGCGTCACCGAACCTTAAGTGTGTAGACCTTACAGGTTCGGGAGACATGCAGACATGACCGAGATGATCTCCGATCAATAACCAACAGCGGGATCCGGATACCCATGTTGGCTCCAACATGCTCCTCGATGATCTCATCGGATGAACCACGATGTCGAGGACTTAATCAATCCCGTATTCAATTCCCTTTGTCTATCGGTACGATACTTGCCCGAGATTCGATCGTCGGTATACCGATACCTTGTTCAATCTCGTTACCGGCAAGTCTCTTTACTCGTTCCCGTAATACATCATCCCGTGAACAACACCTTGATCACACTGAGCTCATTATGATGATGTCTTACCGAGTGGGCCCAGAGATACCTCTCCGTCACACGGAGTGACAAATCCCAGTCTCGATTCATGCCAACCCAACAGATACTTACGGAGATACCTGTAGTGCACCTTTATAGTCACCCAGTTACGTTGTGACGTTTGATACACCCAAAGCATTCCTACGGTATCCGGGAGTTGCATAATCTCATGGTCTAAGGAATGATACTTGACATTCAGAAAAGCTCTAGCAAACGAACTACACGATCTTTGTGCTATGCTTAGGTTTGGGTCTTGTCCATCACATCATTATCCTAATGATGTGATCCCGTTATCAATGACATCCCCATGTCCATAGTCAGGAAACCATGACTATCCATTGATCAACGAGCTAGTCAACTAGAGGCTTACTAGGGACACATTGTGGTCTATGTATTCACACATGTATTATGATTTCAGAACAATACAATTATAGCATGAACAATAGACAATTATCATGAACAAGGAAATATAATAATCCATTTATTATTGCCTCTAGGGAATATTTCCAACAGTCTCCCACTTGCACTAGAGACAATAGTCTAGTTACATTGTGATGAATCGCACACCCATGGAATTTTGGTGTTGATCATGTTTTGCTCTAGGGAGAGGTTTAGTCAACGGATCTGCCACATTCAGGTCCGTATGTACTTTACAAATCTCTATGTCTCCATTTTGAACACTCTCACGAATGGAGTTGAAGCAACGCTTGATATGCCTGGTCTTCCTGTGAAACCTGGGCTCCTTCGCAAGGGCAATTGCTCCAGTGTTGTCACAGAAGAGAGTCATCGGGTCCGACGCATTGGGTATGACTCCTAGGTCGGTAATGAACTCCTTCACCCAGTTTGCTTCTTGTGCTGCCTCCGAGGCTGCCATATACTCTGCTTCACATGTAGATCCCGCCACGACGCTTTGCTTGCAACTGCACCAGCTTACTGCCCCTCCATTCAAAATATACACGTATCCGGTTTGTGACTTGGAGTCATCTAGATCTGTGTCGAAGCTAGCGTCGACGTAACCCTTTACGACGAGCTCTTCGGCACCTCCATAAACGAGAAACATATCCTTGGTCCTTTTCAGGTACTTCAGGATGTTTTTGACCGCTGTCCAGTGTTCCTTGCCGGGATTACTTTGGTACCTACCTACCAAACTTACGGCAAGGTTTACATCGGGTCTGGTACACAACATTGCATACATAATAGACCCTATAGCTGAGGCATAGGGGATGACACTCATCTCTTCTATATCTTTTGCCGTGGTCGGGCATTGAGCCGTGCTCAATTGCGCACCTTGCAATACAGGCAAGAACCCCTTCTTGGACTGATCCATTTTGAACTTCTTCAAAATCTTGTCAAGGTACGTACTTTGTGAAAGACCGATGAGGCGTCTCGATCTATCCCTATAGATCTTGATGCCTAATATATAAGCAGCTTCTCCAAGGTCCTTCATTGAAAAACACTTGTTCAAATAGGCCTTTATGCTTTCCAAGAATTCTATATCATTTCCCATCAATAGTATGTCATCCACATACAATATGAGAAATGCTACGGAGCTCCCACTCACTTTCTTGTAAATGCAGGCTTCTCCATAAGTCTGCATAAACCCAAACGCTTTGATCATCTCATCAAAGCGAATGTTCCAACTCCGAGATGCTTGCACTAGCCCATAGATAGAGCGCTGGAGCTTGCATACTTTGTTAGCATTCTTAGGATCGACAAAACCTTCCGGCTGCATCATATACAATTCTTCCTTAAGGAAGCTGTTAAGGAATGCCGTTTTGACGTCCATTTGCCATATCTCATAATCATAGTATGCAGCAAGTGCTAACATGGTTCGGACGGACTTCAGCTTTGCTACGGGAGAGAAAGTCTCATCGTAGTCAACCCCCTGAACTTGCCGATAACCCTTAGCGACAAGTCGAGCTTTATAGATGGTCACATTACCATCCGCGTCTGTCTTCTTCTTAAAGATCCATTTATTTTCTATGGCTCGCCGATCATCGGGCAAGTCATTCAAAGTCCATACTTTGTTTTCATACATGGATTCTATCTCGGATTTCATGGCTTCTAGCCATTTGTCGGAATCTGGGCCCGCCATCGCTTCTTCATAGTTCAAAGGTTCACCGTTGTCCAACAACATGATTTCCAGGACAGGGTTGCCGTACCACTCTGGTGCAGAACGCGTCCTTGTGGACCTACGAAGTTCAGTATGAGCTTGATCAGAAGTATCTTGATCATCATCATTAACCTCCTCTTGAATCGGTGCAGGTGCCACCGGAACATTTTCCTGAGCTGCGCTACTCTGATTTTCAAGAGGTAGTACTTCATCAAGTTCTACTTTCCTCCCACTTACTTCTTTCGAGAGAAACTCTTTCTCTAGAAAGGACCCGTTCTTGGCAACAAAGATCTTGCCTTCGGATCTGAGGTAGAAGGTATACCCAACCGTTTCTTTGGGATATCCAATGAAGACGCTTTTTTCCGATTTGGGTTCGAGCTTTTCAGGTTGAAGTTTCTTGACATAAGCATCGCAACCCCAAACTTTCAGAAACGACAGCTTAGGTTTCTTTCCAAACCATAATTCATACAGTGTCGTCTCAACGGATTTTGACGGAGCCCTATTTAAAGTGAATGCGGCTGTCTCTAGAGCGTATCCCCAAAATGATAGCGGTAGATCTATAAGAGACATCATAGACCGCACCATATCCAATAGAGTGCGATTACGACGTTCGGACACACCGTTACGCTGAGGTGTTCCAGGCGGCGTGAGTTGTGAAATGATTCCACATTTTCTTAAGTGTGTGCCAAATTCGTGACTTAAATATTCTCCCCCATGATCTGATCGTAAGAACTTTATCTTTCTGTCACGTTGATTCTCAACCTCACTCTGAAACTCCTTGAACTTTTCAAAGGTCTCAGACTTGTGTTTCATCAAGTAGACATACCCATATCTACTCAAGTCATCAGTGAGAGTGAGAACATAACGATAGTCTCCACGAGCCTCAACGCTCATTGGACCATACACATCTGTATGTATGATTTCCAACAAGTTGGTTGCTCGCTCCATTGTCCCTGAGAATGGAGTCTTGGTCATTTTGCCCATGAGGCATGGTTCGCACGTGTAAAATGATTCATAATCGAGAGACTCTAAAAGTCCATTAGCATGGAGCTTCTTCATGCGCTTGACACCAATGTGACCAAGGCGGCAGTGCCACAAGTATGTGGGACTATCATTATTAAATTTACATCTTTTGGCATTCACACTATGAATATGCGTAACATCACGTACAAGATTCATTAAGAATAAACCATTAACCATCGGAGCATGACCATAAAACATATCACTCATATAAATAGAACAACCATTATTCTCGGATTTAAATGAGTAGCCATCTCGTATTAAACGAGATCCAGATACAATGTTCATGCTCAAACTTTGCACTAAATAACAATTATTGAGGTTTAAAACTAATCCCGTAGGTAAATGTAGAGGTAGCGTGCCGATGGCGATCACATCGACCCTGGAACCATTCCCGACGCGCATCGTCACCTCGTCCTTCGCCAGTCTCCGTTTATTCCGCAGCTCCTGTTTTGAGTTACAAATGTGAGCAACGGCACCGGTATCAAATACCCAGGAGCTACTACGAGCACTGGTAAGGTACACATCAATTACATGTATATCACATATACCTTTAGTGTTGCCGGCCTTCTTATCTGCTAAGTACTTGGGGCAATTCCGCTTCCAGTGACCAGTTCCCTTGCAATAAAAGCACTCAGTTTCAGGTTTGGGTCCATTCTTTGACTTCTTCCTGGCAACTGATTTACCAGGCGCGGCAACCTCCTTGCCGTCCTTCTTGAAGTTCTTCTTGCCCTTGCCTTTCTTGAACTTAGTGGTTTTATTCACCATCAACACTTAATGTTCCTTTTTGATCTCCACCTCTGCAGATTTCAGCATTGAATACAACTCGGGAATGGTCTTTTCCATCCCCTGCATATTGTAGTTCATCACGAAGCTCTTGTAGCTAGGTGGGAGTGACTGAAGGATTCTGTCAATGACCGCCTCATCCGGGAGATTAACTTCCAGCTGAGTCAAGCGGTTGTGCAACCCAGACATCTTGAGTATGTGTTCACTGACAGAGCTATTTTCCTCCATCTTACAGCTAAAGAACTTGTCGGAGACATCATATCTCTTGACCCGGGCATGAGCTTGGAAAATCAATTTCAGCTCCTCGAACATCTCATATGCTCCGTGTTGCTCAAAACGCTTTTGGAGCCCCGGTTCTAAGCTGTAAAGCATGCCGCACTGAACGAGGGAGTAATCATCAGCACGAGACTGATGGGCGTTCATAACGTCCTGGTTTGCTGGGAATGGTGCATCACCTAGCGGTGCTTCTAGGACATAATCTTTCTTGGCAGCTATGAGGATGATCCTCAGGTTCCGGACCCAGTCTGCATAGTTGCTGCCATCATCTTTCAGCTTGGTTTTCTCTAGGAACGCGTTGAAGTTGAGGGTGACATTAGCGTGGGCCATTTGATCTACAAGACATATTGTAAAGATTTAGACTAAGTTCATGATAATTAAGTTCATCTAATCAAATTAATGAATGAACTCCCACTCAGATTTGACATCCCTCTAGTCATCTAAGTGATACATGATCCGAGTCAACTAGGCCGTGTCCGATCATCACGTGAGACGGACTAGTCATCATCGGTGAACATCTCCATGTTGATCGTATCTTCTATACGACTCATGTTCGACCTTTCGGTCCTCCGTGTTCCGAGGCCATGTCTGTACATGCTAGGCTCGTCAATCCAACCTAAGTGTATTGCGTGTGTAAATCTGGCTTACACCCGTTGTATGCGAACGTAAGGACCTATCACACCCGATCATCACGTGGTGCTTCGGAACGACGAACCTTAGCAACGGTGCACAGTTAGGGAGAACACATTTTGATATTTTAATGAGGGATCATCTTATTTGTGCTACTGTCGTTCTAAGCAAATAAGATGTAAAACATGATAAACATCACATGCAATCAAATAGTGACATGATATGGCCAACATCATTTCGCTCCTTTGATCTCCATCTTTGGGGCGCCATGTTCACCGTCGTCACCGGCATGACACCATGATCTCCATCATCATGATCTCCATCATCGTGTCTTCGCGAAGTTGTCACGTCAACTATTACTTCTACTACTATGGCTAACGCTTTAGCAATAAAGTAAAGTAATTACATGACGATTTAAGTTGACACGCAGGTCATAAATAAATAAAGACAACTCCTATGGCTCCTGCCGGTTGTCATACTCATCGACATGCAAGTCGTGATTCCTATTACAATAACAAGATCATCTCATACATCACATGATTCATCACAACTTCTGGCCATATCACATCACAAAGCAATTGCTGCAAAAACAAGTTAGACGTCCTCTAATTGTTGTTGCAAGTTTTTACGTGGCTGTTATAGGTTGCTAGCAAGAACGTTTCTTACCTACGTTAAAAACACAACATGAATTGTCAATCTCTATTTACCCTTCATAAGGACCCTGTTCATCGAATCCGATCCAACTAAAGTGGGAGAGACAGACAACCGCCAGCCACCTTAGGCAACTAGTGCATGTCAGTCGGTGGAACCGGTCTCACGTAAGCGTACGTGTAAGGTTGGTTCGTGCCGCTTCATCCCACAATACCGCTGAACCAAGATAGGACTAGTAACGGCAAGAAGAATTGACAATTCGACGCCCACAACTACTTTGTGTTCTACTCGTGCATAGAAACTACGCATAGACCTAGCTCATGATGCCACTTTTTGGAATCGTAGCAGAAATTAAAATTTTTCTACGCATCACCAAGATCTATCCATGGAGTATTCTAGCAACGAGGGGATAGGAGAGCATCTACATACCACTTGTAGATCGCAACGGAAGCGTTCAAGGAGAACGTGGATGATGGAGTCGTACTCGCCGTGATCCGAATCACCGATGACCAGTGCTGAAAGGACGACACCTCCGCGTTCAACACACGTACGGTCGGGATAACGTCTCCTCCTTCTTGATCCAGCAAGGGGAAGGAGAGGTCGATGAAGATCCAGCAGCACGACGGCGTGGTGGTGGATGCGGCAGAGTTCCAGCAGGGCTTCGCCAAGCAACTACGGAGAGAGGGAGAGGTGTAACGGGGAGAGGGAGGCGCCAAGGCTGTAGGGTACAGCTGCCCTCCCTCCCCCCTTTATATAGGCCCCCTAGGGGGGGGGGCGCCGGCCCTGGAATCCATCTCCAGGGGGGGCGGCGGCCAGGGGGAAAGCTTGCCCCCCAAGCCATGTGGGGCGCCCCCTGCCCTAGGGTTTCCAACCCTAGGCACAGGGGGAGGCCCATGGGGGGGCGCACCAGCCCACTATGGGCTGGTTCCCTCCCCACTTCAGCCCACGAGGACCTCCGGGATGGGTGGCCCCACCCGGTGGACCCCCGGGACCCATCTGGTGGTCCCGGTACAATACCGGCGACCCCCAGATCATTCCCGATGGCCGAAACGACACTTCCTATATATAATTCTTTACCTCGGGACCACTCCGGAACCTCTCGTGACGTCCGGGATCTCATCCGGGACTCCGAACGACCTTAGGTTTGCTGCATACTAATATCTTTAACAAACCTAGCGTCACCGAACCTTAAGTGTGTAGACCCTACGGGTTCGGGAGACATGCAGACATGACCGAGACGATCTCCGGTCAATAACCAACAGCGGGATCTGGATACCCATGTGGGCTCCCACATGCTCCTCGATGATCTCATCGGATGAACCACGATGTCGAGGACTTAATCAATCCCGTATTCATTTCCCTTTGTCTATCGGTACGATACTTGCCCGAGATTCGATCGTCGGTATACCGATACCTTGTTCAATCTCGTTACCGTCAAGTCTCTTTACTCGTTCCCGTAATACATCATCCCGTGAACAACACCTTGGTCACACTGAGCTCATTATGATGATGTCTTACCGAGTGGGCCCAGAGATACCTCTCCGTCACACGGAGTGACAAATCCCAGTCTCGATTCATGCCAACCCAACAGATACTTACGGAGATACCTGTAGTGCACCTTTATAGTCACCCAGTTACGTTGTGACGTTTGATACACCCAAAGCATTCCTACGGTATCCGGGAGTTGCATAATCTCATGGTCTAAATAATGATACTTGACATTCAGAAAAGCTCTAGCAAACGAACTACACGATCTTTGTGCTATGCTTAGGTTTGGGTCTTGTCCATCACATCATTCTCCTAATGATGTGATCCCGTTATCAATGACATCCCCATGTCCATAGTCAGGAAACCATGACTATCCATTGATCAACGAGCTAGTCAACTAGAGGCTTACTAGGGACACATTGTGGTCTATGTATTCACACATGTATTACGATTTCCGAACAATACAATTATAGCATGAACAATAGACAATTATCATGAACAAGGAAATATAATAATCCATTTATTATTGCCTCTAGGGCATATTTCCAACACCTGGATTACCTGGCGGGTGATTCCGTTAAGCCACCGACCCGGCTTAATGTGTACTTACTCAGGGGAAAAGGATGACCCGCTGCGTCACAGCTCTGACGATTTACCAGATGACACGGTCGAGGCTATGATCCAGTCACTGTTGAAAGAGGGGACTGTGGTGAACAATACCTTCAGCTTACTCTCCTTCTGTAAGAATAACCCGGCCCCCGCAATAAGTCATCAGCCTCAATGATCACCTCTTGTTATATTTACCTTACTTTTACTTATACCCCCTCACAACTCTTTACAGGCGAATGACAAGTTCTGGAAAGTCCCGTATGATCATGAGGCGGCCAAACAAGCCCGGGCGGCAAAGAGGGCCGAAAAAAGAACCACCAGACCTTCTACTTCAAAGAAGATAAAACCAAGTGCTTCAGAGATGTTCCAGCTCGATGATTCTGATGATAACGAGGAAGAGGTAACCTTTCAACTTCCCTTACTCTTTTATCATTACCTTACTAACATTATTCTCCTTTTTTAGGAAGACACGGGGAACAACCAACCCGTCGAGGAAGAGGTAACTATCATCTCTTCCGACTCCGAGCTTCGGCCGCGTCAGAAAATTCGAAGAGTAACCTGGAAAGTAAGATTCTCACACCCTTTGGCTTACCAAGATCCTGACTTTCTTTTGAAGCAACAGCAATTTGAAAGCCGGAGGCAGACCCGGACCAGTAGGGATGCAGAGCTCTCCTCCGGCTTGCCTGACGCAACCCGGAAGCGTCGATCTGAGGTTATCTCCGACTTATACCCTTTTGTACCTTTGGCGGGTCTAATCCGTCAACCTCTCAATTCCTCTGACTCCAATTATCAGGATACCTCTCCTTCATCCGGCGAGTCCATGCAGTCAAACATGCCGGCTTTTAAGACTGCTCCTGGGTAATATCAATTTATTTACCTTATGTTTTTTCTTCCTCATGTTTCTGTACTCATTCTTCTGCTTTGTCCATAGCATGCAAGTTAAGCCCAGGAAGAAAACGAAGAAAGACCATCTGGCCCAAGACCCTGTGGTAAATGAACCGGAACTGGGCACAGCGGCTCCCAGCTCTCCCACACATCAGCCACGGCCTGAACCGGCTCAGGATATTGCGGTACCAACTTCTGATCCGCCTACTGAAGATATTCTGGTCGGTTCTGTTAACCCGGAAGCTCCTAGCCCGGCCAGGACCATTGACCCAGAAGTGAAAATACTCAAGACTCAGTTTGTTGAACCGGCCCGGCCCACAGTTCTTGCCAGATGTTCTGCAAAAGAGGAGTTATTGGAACGTCACAAAGCCAAAACGTACATCACTGACTATACTCCTTTGAGTATTGGAGAGATCGTCTCGGGTTATATCAACCAAGTGCATAATAGCCGTGACCTGGAAATTGACATGGTGAAACAAATACAACGAAAATCTGAGGTATGACTTATGCTTCCTTACTTTCAATCATACTTACTGTACCAGCCCCCAAGTCTATTGCTTATTAGGAAATATGCTGTAGACTTAGAAAAACCGTTAGAACTGCTTGTCCGGCTTAAAGAAAAAATACTTAAACCGGATGTAACACAATACCTTTAACTTGTGATACACATTAGCCCCCAAGTGCCAAGCATCTTTGCTTGCAAAGTGCTTGGGACTTTAATATCCAGGACCGGCTTAATAATGTAGAAAGCTTCGGTACACATTAGCCCCCAAGTGTCAAGTATGTTTGCTTGCAAAGTGCTTGAGACTTTGAAATTATTTATCATGATGCTGACTGTAACCCGGGATAATGCAGGCTATCATAAGTCAATTTGAATTGGAGATTACTGACCTTAAGAGCCGCCTGTCAGCCCAGGAAATTGAAATTCAAAATGCCAACTCCAAGTTTGAACTCAGCGTCTCTGAACAAGAGAAGTTGAAGAAGAACTTTGAGTCGGAGAAGAAAACCTAGGCTGATGAGAAAGCCTCTCTGGTGACCCGGGCCGAGACAGCCGAAACATCCCTTGCAAAGGCAAACACCGAGCTGTCCGGCTTGAAGCGTCAGATATCTCGAATGGTCTCAGCAATCTTCGGTATGTTTCTTTGTATGAACCTCAAATACTGTCATCCTTTCTTTGATGACTAAGCTAATTATTGCTTCCGGCTTATCCTTTGTTTAACAATACAGGCCCCAGGAACACAACTCTTAAGCAGGACATGGTAATCAAACTAAAAGCCGTCTATACTCTGGTGGAACAACTGTACACCGGGTCACAACATGCTTTGGCTGTTGTGGCCTTATCAAATGATGTGCCCCACCTCTTGCAAGATGTGTTACGACGGCTTGCTGTACTCCCCCAGCGGATTCAAGAGTTGAGACGGGCCCAAGCAAGAGCCGGAGCTATAGCCGCCTTGAGCCGGGCCAAAGCCTGGTTACCAGAGCTAGACCCGACCGACATCGCTCTTGGGTATCCAAGTTTAAAGGAGGATGGCACTCCATTTGATCAGAAAGACTTCACCAGCTGCGTGAGGGACATACACCCTGTGGCCACTCAAATTGGGAACGATACCGACCTCTCCAAGTATCAGCCGGGTTATGATAAGGAGAATCTGAGAATCCCCACCCCGCATTACGATAATGTCAGCCTGATCCCTCCAATTCATAAGCATACCTTTGCCCCTGAAGTAGACCCAACCGGTTTAATAAATGACGAAGCTGAGTTTGAAGCCTTGAGTGGCATTAACTGGGCATCATCATCCTTCCAGGACAAGGCAACTAGCGAAGAGGCGGAGAAGGATAACCCGGAAGCTTCAGGTCAACCCCAAGAGTAAATTGCAAGGCGTCACCTACGTATGTCTTGTAGAAAAACAATGCGTCATCATTCAGACTCGGCGAGTCTTGTAATAGAGCCGAAAACACTCTGAGTTTGTCATGCCTTCGCGCATGCTTATGGCCCTTAAGACTTGCATAAGCCGCCATTTATTATGCACTTCATAGTTTATATGAATCTGTTATATCCTTGCAGAAATGTCTTGCATTGCCCTACATAGAAGATAAACAAAATCCCTTGGCGACTTATCGCATTGAGAGTTACATAAGCTTCTGATAACCCGGAGTGTTACAGGAAAAACAACTTATGATTGAACTTAGTAGATGTAATCATAATGATATACCTGTGAAGCTTATGGTTACTTCTGAAAGTAAATTTAACTCCTGATGATTGACATATAAGAGTTCACCTGGTATTTAGTAACCCGGAGTAACCAATATTTACTCGGAGGGTTGTGATTCAATCTATGGTATTTTGAAGAGGATCTCAATGTAACCAAATAGTGATACTTATAAAGTATGATGAATAATAAACAAATTTCAAAGGCTTCTGATTCGAATACGATCAGTGAATCGTTCCAAAGGGGTTAAGCTAAGATTCGGATGCGATCATATAGCCCCCAGTGGCTGTGGCGATGCCGATCAAGTGCGTATTGACCGCTGTGTTCTCTTTGGTTCGAATACGACCTATGTTTGAACAGGAAGCCCCCAAGTGACCATAAGAGTTGTTTAATGACGCTGATTCGAATACGATCCACGTCAGACCCAAAGGGGTTAAGCTATGATTCAAATATGATCAGGAAGCCCCCAAGTTGGTTTGGCAGTATGCCGATCAAGTGGGTATCGACAGCTATGTTCTCTTTGGTTCGCATACGACCTATGTTTGAACAGGAAGCCCCCAAGTGATCATGGCTAGATTCAGATATGATCATAAGCCGGACCAAAGGAAAGCCAGATCCAGATGTGACCCGCTTCCTCTTGGTTATTTCCACCACCTGACAAAGGAAACACATAAAACCTTTTTTGGGATGGAAAAGAGGACAGAGGTCCTGCTTTATTGCTTTATGTAATATATACATAGGATAAATATACACATATTAGAGCCGGTGGCTCAAGTATAATAAGGCCGAAGATGAGCGATATTCCACGGCCGACGGGTCTCTTCCTCTGACTTACGTGAGTCTTTGTGCTCTCGAACATCGATAAGGTAGTATGACCCGTTGTTTAGATTCTTGCTGACCACAAAGGGTCCTTCCCAAGGAGGGGATAGCTTGTGCATGTCAAATTGATCCTGGATGAGCCGGAGTACTAAGTCGCCTTCCTGAAAGGTTCTGGACTTAACCCGGCGGCTATGGTAACGGCGCAGGTCTTGCTGGTAAATCGTCGAACGGGCTATTGCCGAGTCTCGCTCTTCATCCAACAGGTCCAGTGCATCTTGCCGAGCTTTTTCGTTGTCCGCCTCAACATAAGCTGCCACACGGGGTGAATCATGAAGGATGTCACTTGGCAGGACCGCCTCTGCTCCATACACCATAAAGAAAGGCGTGTAACCCGTAGATCTGTTAGGTGTGGTATTGATGCTCCAAAGTACAGAAGGTAACTCCTCCACCCAACAACCCGGCGTCCGCTGTAAGGGGACCAAGAGCCGGGGCTTGATACCCTTCAAGATCTCTTGATTAACTCGTTCTGCTTGACCATTGGATTGAGGATGAGCCACAGCCGAAACGTCAAGCCGGATATGCTCTCGTTGACAGAACTCTTCCATAGCTCCTTTGGAAAGGTTAGTGCCATTATCAGTTATGATGCTGTGTGGAAAACCAAAGCAAAAAATCACCTTTTTCATGAACTGGACCGCCGTGGCTGCATCACACGTACTGACTGGCTCCGCCTCAACCCACTTTGTAAACTTGTCAACCGCTACCAAGAGGTGCGTCTTTTTATCCTTAGACCGTTTGAAAAGCCCGGCCATATCAAGCCCCCAGACTGCAAACGGCCAATTAATTGGAATCATCCTCAATTCTTGAGCCGGCACATGGGCTCGTCGTGAGAACTTCTGACATCCATCACATTTACTGACCAAATCTTCTGCATCAACATGAGCCATCAGCCAATAAAACCCATGACGGAAAGCTTTGGCCACAAGAGATTTTGAGCCGGCGTGATGACCACAATCGCCTTCATGAATCTCACGAAGGATCTCCTGACCCTCTATAGGTGACACGCAACGTTGAAACGCTCCAGTAACGCTGCAGTGATGTAACTCACCATTGACAATTGTCATGGACTTGGACCGCCGGACGATTTGTCTTGCCAAGGTCTCATCTTCGGGCAACTCTCCCCGGGTCATGTAAGCCAAATAAGGTACTGTCCAATCTGGGATAACATGGAGAGCCGCCACCAGCTGTGCCTCCGGGTCTGGTATTGCCAGATCTTCCTCTGTAGGTAACTTAACAGAAGGATTATGCAAAACATCAAGAAAAGTGTTAGGCGGCACCGGCTTACGCTGAGATCCCAGCCAGCTTAAGGCATCAGCCGCCTCATTCTTCCTTCTATCAATGTGTTCTACCACATAACCTTTGAAGTGTCCAGCCACAGCCTCAACTTCTCGACGGTAAGCCGCCATAAGGGGATCTTTAGAGTCCCACTTGCCCGACACCTGTTGGGCCACAAGGTCTGAGTCCCCTAAGCATCTTACCCGGCTTAAGTTCATCTCTTTGGCCATCCGGAGACCATGGAGTAGGGCCTCGTACTCAGCTGCGTTTTTAGTACAAGGAAACATAAGCCGGAGCACATAACAAAATTTGTCACCTCGAGGGGAAGTTAACACGACTCCAGCCCCCGAGCCTTCCAACTGTCTGGACCCATCAAAGTGAATAGTCCAATAGGTGTTATCGGGCTTCTCCTCTGGTGCCTGTAGCTCTGTCCAGTCATTGATGAAATCCACCAAAGCTTGAGACTTAATAGACATGCGTGGCACATACTTCAGACCATGAGGCCCGAGCTCGATGGCCCACTTGGCGACTCATCCTGTAGCTTCTCTGTTCTGAATAATGTCTCCCAAGGGGGCAGAACTGACCATAGTGATAGGGTGACCTTGGAAGTATTGCTTCAGCTTCCGGCTTGCCATGAACACCCCGTAAACAAGTTTCTACCAATGAGGATATCTTTGTTTTGACTCGATGACTACCTCACTGACATAATAAACCGGCCGCTGAACCGGATGTTCCTTACCAGCCTCCTTGCACTCTACCACAATTGCCACACTGACGGCTCGTAAATTAGCAGCCACATATAACAGTAAAGGCTCTTTGTCAATGGGAGCTGCAAGAACCGGCGGCTCAGATAGCTGCCTCTTCAAATCCTCAAAAGCAGCATTAGCAGCATTACTCCAGACAAAGGTGTCTGCCTTCTTCATCAGTTGGTACAGTGGTAGGGCCTTCTCACCTAACCGGCTTATGAACCGGCTTAGAGTAGCAACACGACCCGCCAGTCGCTGAACATCATTGATACAAGCCGGTTTAGCCAAAGAAGTGATTGCCTTTATCTTCTCCGGATTAGCTTCAATGCCCCTGTTTGAGACCAAGAATCCCAAAAGCTTGCCTGCAGGCACACCAAACACACACTTCTCCGGGTTAAGCATCATCTTGTAAACCCGGCGGTTGTCGAAGGTTTCTCTGAGATCAGGTATCAAGGTTTCCGTCTCTCTGGACTTCACCACTATGTCATCCACATAAGCATGAACATTGCGCCCAATCTGATTGTGGAGACAATTCTGTACACACCGTTGATAAGTGGCCTGGGCACTCTTGAGCCCAAAAGGCATAGATACATAGCAGAAGGCTCCAAACGGAGTGATGAAAGCCGTCTTCTCCTGGTCCTTAACTCCATCTTGATCTGATGATAACCAGAGTAGGCATCCAAAAAACTCAAACGCGCACAACCCGCCGTAGCATCAATGATTTGCTCAATACGGGGGAGAGCGAAAGGATCAGCCGGACAAGCCTTATTTAAGTCCGTGTAATCCACACACATCCGCCAAGTGCCATTTTTCTTGAGCACAAGCACCGGGTTAGCCAACCACTCCGGGTGAAAAACTTTGACAATGAACCCAGCTGCCAAGAGCCGGGCGACCTCCTCTCCTATAGCTTTTCGTCGTTCCTCATTGAATCGCCGCGGAAACTGTATGACCAGCTTATACTTCGGATCAATATTAAGAGTGTGCTCAGCGAGTCCTCTCGGTACACCTGGCATGTCAGAAGGCTTCCATGCAAAGATGTCCTGGTTCTCACGGATGAACTCGATGAGCGCGCTTTCCTATTTAGGATCCAAGTTGGCACTGATGATGAATTGCTTAGACGAGTCGCCTGGAGTAAAATCAACAAGCTTAGTCTCTGTAGCCGACTTAAACTTCATGGCCGGGTCATGTTCCGTAGTCGGCTTCTTGAGGGAGGTCATATCTGCCGGGTCAACGTTATCTTGGTAAAATTTGAGCTCCTCTGCTGCACATACAGACTCAACATAAGCCGCGTTGCCTTCTTCGCATTCCAGGGCCACCTTTCGACTTCCATGCACAGTGATGGTGCCCTTATAACCCGGCATCTTGACCTATAAGTAAACATAAGACGGCCGCGCCATGAACTTGGCATAAGCCGGCCGTCCAAACAACGCGTGATACGGACTCTTGATTTTGACCACCTCAAAAGTTAACTTCTCAACCCTAGAATCGTGCTCGTCTCCAAAAGCCACCTCTAGCTCAATCTTACCCACAGGATACGCCGACTTACCAGGCACCACTCCATGGAAGACGGTGTTGGAAGTCTTTAAATTCTTGTCAGTTAAGCCCATGCGCCGAAAGGTTTCGTAGTAGAGGATGTTCATGCTGCTACCTCCATCCATGAGCACCTTAGTGAATTTATAGCCACCGACCTGCGGTGCCACCACCAAGGCTAATTGACCCGGATTATCAACCCGGAGAGGATGATCCTCCCTACTCCACACAATGGGTTGTTCTGACCATCTTAGGTAACGAGGGACTGCCGGCTCAACAGAATTCACAGCCCTCTTATGGATTTTCTGATCACGTTTGCACAAACTAGTAGTGAACACGTGATACTGCCCACTATTTAGCTGCTTCGGATGGCTCTGGTAACCCGATTGCTGCTGCTGCTGCTGTCCTCCTTGACCAGACTGCTGTTGGCTATAGCCGCCCTGGTTTCCCTGAAAACCGGAACCTGAACCGCCGCCCGGGCCATGAAAGCCGCCGGCTCCTGAGCCGCCACCCGGGCCTTGATTGCCATCAAACATATTAGAATTTTTGAAAGCCTTCATGATTGCGCAATCCTTCCATAAATGAGTAGCTGGCCATTCCCGGGTGCCGTGTTTCGGGCAGGGCTCATTGAGTAATTGCTCAAGAGATGGCCCTGACCCACCAAACCGAGGGGTGGCTTTCCCTTGCGCTTCTGATTGTTACCCTGTGCATTTGCCACAAATTCCGGGTTACCGTCCGCCTTACGCTTATTGCCTCCTTGATTCCCCGGGTTATGCTGCTGACCCTTTCCATTACCGTTCTTCTTTCCCTTCCCTGTCTTTTCCTCATCAGACGCAGGATCCTTGGTACTATCAGAATCGGCATACTTGACTAAAGCCGCCATCAGCGTCCCCATATGGTCGCAATCACGCTTAAGGCGCCCCAGCTTCTGTCTCAGAGGTTCAAAGCGGCAATTCATATCCAGCATGAGGACTGCGGAGCCGGCATCCATCTTCTCAGACGAATGTATTATATCTTTGACCCGGCGCACCAAATGAGTCGTAGATTCACCTTCCTCCTGCTTACAATTTGTCAAGTCCACAATCGACATAGACTGCTTGCAAGTGTCTTTGAAGTTCTGGATGAAACGGGCCTTTAGCTCTGCCCATGAACTAATGGAATTGGGTGGCAAACCTTTTAACCAAGAACGGGCCGTTCCATCCAACATCATGGTGAAGTATTTGGCCATCGCTTCATCACTAACCCCCAGCAGCTCCATGGCCATCTCGTAACTTTCAATCCACGCCCCAGGCTGTAAATCGGCCATATAATTCGGCACCTTTCGAGGTCCCTTGAAATCCTTGGGCAGACGTACGTTACGTAGAGCCTATACCAGACAAGGAACTCCTCCGGTTCTAGTAGCAACTCCCGCCTCCACAGAAGTCGTCGGATAAGCCGGAAAGTCCTGCTGATCTGCTAGCTCACCCGCCCGTTCGTCCTCCTGACGTATCCGATCCTGCACAGGGTTATATCCGCCAGGCTGGTTCCGTTGCTGCGCATTGCTTGATAGGGCCTCCGACTCCATGTGTCTGGTGTAACTCGGGCTCCGGTTTTGACGAGGCGGAGCTAACCAGGGTGGAGGAGTTGAATGAATCCTGTCCCGGCTATAAGAATAAGTCTCTTGCTGGGCCAGAGCCGTCTGGACAAGTTCTCTGGTCCTCCGGGTCTCCGCTGCTGTCGGATCATCACCATCCACTGGGAGAGCCGCCAATCGTGCTGATGCTGCGATTAAATTCTCCATGGGGTTGGAGAAGTGACCCGGTGGTATCGGCACGTAACGGGGCGGCGCCATATTGTCGTGACGAGGCGCCGTCACCTGAGGCTGGACCGGGCCTCCTGCTCCAGATGTCATGAACTAATTTGCACCCGGTGAGTTACTTGGGCCGGCTCCGGGTGTAGCAAAGAGATTCCGAGGATCATAAATCTGAGGTAGACAGGACTGAGTTTTCTGATGTCTCCTCCTCATTACCTCATTAGATGCGTTCAAGCTCATCGTGAGCTGAAAAGCCTCTGCCTGAAGTTGCTGCGCCCGTACGTCCAAAGCCGCCCGCTCTGTGGCTAATCTAGTATCTTCAGCTGCTAAGGTTTCTTTGGCCTGGGCGATCTCCTCACGAACCCGTGCCACCTCTGCCTCATGCTCAGATTGGCTCGCAGAGATGACTATAGCAGTTAACAGGGTCGTAAGTTTATCCATGAGATCCATCAGCACCTGAGCCGATGAGCGCACTGGGCCTCCTGCCCCGGCTGCTCCTAACCTGGACATTATCGCCGCTGAGGCCGTAGAATTTTGGCCGGGTTGAGTGCCTGCCATGAAGACTCCTGCCCAGTTTGGCAACTCTGAGGGGTCCGGAATAGTGCTGACATCGGAACAGCCCCCAAGCACACCATCTTGAACTTGATACAGCGAATCTGTTGAGCCGGCAGATGAATCACCGTCAGAGAGGACGACCGGCTCACCATCATCTTTAGATCCTTCAGAAAGTTCACCTCCGTGGATGCAACCCACAAAGGCACGCTTCATGACGGGTTGAGCTCGGGCGGGTCTCGCACGCTGAGCCATCTCGACGAGGTTGGTGCAGTTGTCCCGCTCAGGGCCCGGCTCACCAATTCGGCCGATGAAGACGTGAATTCCGCCAAAGGGGACCCGGAACCCGTACTCAATTGAGCCGGTGTCGGGCCCCCAGCCTTCGTCGTCGATGTAGATCTTGTCGCGACGACTCTTGGTCATCCGGCCAACTGCGTATCCCTTGAGCCCTTCGAAGCTGCCCTTCAAGAACTCAAATCCACCGTGCGCTGGCCCCACGGTGGGCGCCAACTGTCGTGGAATTGTCACGGCAGATGTCCTCTTGGAAGGACTTAGTCGTGGAGCCATCGCAACTAGGAAGCTTAAAGGGGTTAATCGGGACAAAGGACACGCGGGGTTTATACTAGTTCAGCCCCTTGCGGTGAAGCAAGGCCTACGTCTAGTTGGGTTGGTATTGCTTGAGGTTTCGATGAACAGGGAGCGAGATACGCTATGACTGGCTCTCGAGGAGTTGTTTCTTGCCCTAAGCCACTGGCGGGTCGTCCCCTTATATACACGGGTTGACGCCCTGCGGCCTACAGAGTCCCGGCCGGCTCATAAACAATGTCTGGCTCGGCGACTAGGTACTTCTACCTTACAACACAAGTTATACCATCATGGCGGTTTATCTCCACGGGCTTCAGAGTCGCCAATGGGCCCTTAGGCCCTTTAGTGAACCGCCATCTTCATGCCTTGGTCTTGGGCTTCTGATGAACCTCTCTTTGCGTAACCCGGCCCCTTCTGGCCGGCTTACACAAATAGTTATATCCCCAACAGTTTGGGACTTACCTTTGATTGAGGAGACATACCGACGGGCACGACTGGGTTACCCACGTCTGTGTTGATCAGAATCCCGTAAATAAAGGGGACACGATCTCTGCTCTGACAAGACGTGCCAAGGAAACCGCCTCGCAAAACACGCTAAGGTGGGACAGAAAAAACGATTCGAATAAAGGCTTGGCTGTGGTGTGATGTCATGCTACAGAATACGTCAGCAGATTAGATTTGTGTAAATATTATTCTCTCTACGGTAGTATGTGGAACTTATTTTGCAGAGCCGGACACGATCCTCGTGTTCAAAATCTTCTATGAAGTGTTCGGAGGAGGAACCCGCCTTGCAATGCCGAAGACAATCTGCGCGCCGGACTCGTCGTCATTGAAGCCTGGTTCAGGGGCTACTGAGGGAGTCCTAGATTAGGGGGTGTCCGGGAAGCCAGACTATGACCTTTGGCCGGACTCTTGGACTATGAAGATACAAGATTAAAGACTTCCTCCCGTGTCCGGATGGGACTTTCCTTGGCGTGGAAGGCAAGCTTGGCAATACGGATATGTAGATCTCCTCCCATTGTAACCGACTCTGTGTAACCCTAGCCCCTTCCGGTGTCTATAAATCGAAGGGTTTTGTCCGTAGGACAACAACAATCATACCACATGCTAGCTTCTAGGGTTTAGCCTCTGTGATCTCGTGGTAGATCTACTCTTGTACTTCCCATATCATCAATATTAATCAAGCAGGAGTAGGGTTTTACCTCCATCGAGAGGGCCCGAACCTGGGTAAAAACATCGTGTCCCTTGTCTCCTGTTACCATCCGCCTAGACGCACAGTTCGGGACCCCCTACCCGAGATCCGCCGGTTTTGACACCGACAATGGGTCTTGTCCATCACATCATTCTCTAATGATTTGAACCCATTCATCAAATGACAACACATGTCTATGGCCAGGAAACTTAACCATCTATGATTAACGAGCTAGTCAAGTAGAGGCATACTAGGGACACTCTACTTGTCTATGTATTCACACATGTACGAAGTTTCCGGTTAATACAATTCTAGCATGAATAATAAACATTTATCATGATATAAGGAAATATAAATAACAACTTTATTATTGCCTCTAGGGCATATTTCCTCCAGTCTCGCACTTGCACTAGAGTCAATATCTTGATTACATAGTAATGATTCTAACACCCATGGAGTCTTGGTGCTGATCATGTTTTTCTCGTGGAAGAGGCTTAGTCAATGGGTCCACAACATTCAGATCCATATGTATCTTGCAAATCTCTATGTCTCCCTCCTTGACTTGATCGCGGATGGAATTGAAGCGTCTCTTGATGTGTTTGGTTCTCTTGTGAAATCGGGATTCCTTCGCCAAGGCAATTGCTCCAGTATTGTCACAAAAGATTTTCATTGGACCCGATGCACTAGGTATTACAACTAGATCGGATATGAACTCCTTCATTTGCTGCTTGCAAACCAGCTATGTACTCCGCTTCACACATAGATCCTGCCACGACGCTCTGCTCGGAACTGCACCAACTTATAGCTCCACCATTCAATATAAATACGTATCTGGTTTGTGACTTAGAGTCACCGGACTAGTGTCAAAGCTTGCATCGATGTAACCATTTACGATAAGCTCTTTGTCACCTCCATAAACGAGAAACATATCCTTAGTCCTTTTCAGGTATTTCAGGATATTCTTGACTGCTGTCCAGTGATCCACTCCTGGATTACTTTAGTACCACCCTGCTAAACTTATAGCAAGTCATACATCAGGTCTGGTACACATCATTGCATACATGATAGAACCTATGGCTGAAGCATAGGGAATGACTTCCATTTTCTCTCTATCTTCTGCAGTGGTCAGGCATTGAGTCTGACTCAACTTCACACCTTGTAACACAGGCAAGAACCCTTTCTTTGACTGATCCATTTTGAACTTCTTCAAAACTTTATTAAGGTATGTGCTTTGTGAAAGTCCAATTAAGCGTCTTGATCTATCTCTATAGATCTTGATGCCCAATATATAAGCAGCTTCACCAAGGTCTTTCATTGAAAAATTCTTATTCAAGTATCCTTTTATGCTATCCAGAAATTCTGTATTATTTCCAATCAACAATATGTCATCCACATATAATATTAGAAATGCTATAGAGCTCCCACTCAATTTCTTGTAAATACAGGCTTCTCCAAAAGTTTGTATAAAACCATATGCTTTGATCACACTATCAAAGCGTATATTCTAACTCCGAGAGGCTTGCACCAGTCCATAAATGGATCACTGGAGCTTGCACACTTTGTTAGCACCTTTAGGATCGTAAAACCTTCTGGTTGCATCATATACAACTCTTCTTTAAGTTATCCATAAAGGAATGCAGTTTTGACATCTATTTGCCAAATTTCATAATCATAAATTGCGGCAATTACTAACATAATTCAGACAGAGTTAAGCATCGCTACGAGTGAGAAGGTCTCATCGTAGTCAACTCCTTGAACTTGTCGAAAACCTTTCACAACAAGTCGAGCTTTATAGACAATAACATTACCGCCAGCGTCAGTCTTCTTCTTGAAGATCCATTTATTCTCTATGGCTTGCTGATCATCGGGCAAGTCAACCAAAGTCCACACTTTGTTCTCATACATGGATCCCATCTCAGATTTCATGGACGCAAGCCATTTCGCGGAATCTGGGCTCATCATCACTTCCTCATAGTTCGTAGGTTCATCATGGTCAAGTAACATGACCTCCAGAACAGGATTACCATACCACTTAGGTGCAGATCGTACCCTGTCTGACCTACGAGGTTTGGTAGTAACTTGATCTGAAGTTTCTTGATCATCATCATTAGCTTCCTCACTAACTGGTGTAGGAATCACTAGAACTGATTTCTGTGATGTACTACTTTCTAATTCCGGAGAAGGTACAATTACCTCATCAAGTTCTATTTTCCTCCCACTCACTTCTTTCGAGAGAAACTCCTTATCTAGAAAGGATCCATTCTTAGCAACGCATATCTTGCCTTCGGATCTGTAATAGAAGGTGTACCCAACAGTCTCCTTTGGGTATCCTATGAAGACACATTTCTTCGATTTGTGTTCGAGCTTATCAGGTTGAAACTTTTTCACATAAGCATCGCAGCCCCAAACTTTAAGAAACGACAACTTAGGTTTCTTGCCAAACAACAGTTCATATGGTGTCGTCTCAATGGATTTAGATGGTGCCTTATTTAATGTGAATGTAGCCGTCTCTAAAGCATAACCCCAAAACGATAGCGGTAAATCAGTAAGAGACATCATAGCCGCATCATATCTAACAAAGTATGATTACAACGTTCAGACACACCATTACACTATGGTGTTCCAGGTGGCATGAGTTGCGTAACTATTCCACATTGTTTCAAATGAAGACCAAACTCCCGAAATATTCACCTCCACGATTAGATCATAGAAACTTTATTTTCTTGTTACGATGATTTTTCACTTCACTCTAAAATTCTTTGAACTTTTCAAATGTTTCAGACTTATGTTTCATTAAGTAGATATACCCATATCTGCTCAAGTCATCTGTGAAGGTCAGAAAATAACGATACCCGCCACGATCCTCAACACTCATTAGACCGCATACATCAGTATGTATTATTTCCAATAAGTCAGTTGCTCGCTCCATTGTTCCGGAGAACAGAGTCTTAGTCACCGTGTCCATGAGGCATGGTTCGCAAGCATCAAGTGATTCCAAAAGGCCATCATCATGGAGTTTCTTCATGCACTTTACACCAATATAACCTAAATGGAGTGCCACAAATAAGTTGCACTATAATTATTAACTTTGCATCTTCTGGCTTCAATATTATGAATATGTGTATCACTACAATCGAGATTCAACAAAAATAGACCACTCATCAAGGGTGCATGACCATAAAAGATATAACTCGTGTAAATAGAACAACCATTATTCTTTGATTTAAATGAATAACCGTCTCGCATCAAACAAGATCCAGATATAATGTTCATGCTCAATGCTGGCACCAAATAACAATTGTTTAGGTCTAAAACTAATCCTGGCAGTAGATGTAGAGGTAGCGTGCCGACGACGATCACATCTACCTTGGAACCATTTCCCACGCGCATCGTCACCTCGTCCTTAGCCAATCTTCGCTTAATCCGTAGCCCCTGTTCTGAGTTTTAAATGTGAGCAACAGAACCAGTATCAAATACCCAGGAGCTACTACGAGCATTAGTAAGGTACACATCAATAACATGTATATCAAATATACCTTTCACCCTTCCATCCTTCTTATCCGCCAAATACTTGGGGCAGTTCCGCTTCCAGAGTGACCAGTCCGTTTGCAGTAGAAGCACTCAGTCTCAGGCTTATGTCCAGACTTGGGCTTCTTCCCTTGAGCAGCAACTTGCTTGCTGTTTTTCTTGAAGTTCCCCCTTCTTCCCTTTGCCCTTTTCTTGAAACTAGTGGTCTTGTTAACCATCTACACTTGATGGTCCTTCTTGATTTCTACCTCCACAGCCTTTAGCATCGCGAAGAGCTTAGGAATTGTCTTTTCCATCCCTTGCATATTATAGTTCATCACGAAGCCTTTATAGCTTGGTGGCAGTGATTGAAGAACTCTGTCAATGACACTATCATCAGGAAGATTAACTCCCAGCTGAGTCAAGTGGTTATGGTACCCAGACATTCTGAGTATGTGTTCACTGACAGAACTATTCTCCTCCATTTTGCAGCTATAGAACTTGTTGGAGACTTCATATCTCTTAACTCGGGCATTTGCTTGAAATATTAACTTCAACTCCGGGAACATCTCATATGCAGCATGGCATTCAAAACGTCTATGAAGTCCCGATTCTAAGACGTAAAGCATGGCACACTAAACTATCAAGTAGTCATCAGCTTTGCTCTGCCAGACGTTCATAATGTCCGGAGTTGCTCCTGCAGCGGGTCTTGTACCTAGCGGTGCTTCCAGGACGTAATTCTTCTGTGCAGCAATGAGGATAATCCTCAAGTTACGGACCCAATCCGTGTAGTTGCTACCATCATATTTCAACTTAGCTTTCTCTAGGAACGCATTAAAATTCAAGGGAATGGTAGCACATGCCATTGATCTATAACAACATAGATATGCAAAAAACTATCAGGTACTAAATTCATGATAAATTAAAGTTCAATTAATCATATTACTGAAGAACTCCCACTTAGATAGACATCCCTCTAGTCATCTAAATGATCACGTGATCCATATCAACTAAACCATGTCCGATCATCACGTGAGATGGAGTAGTTTTCAATGGTGAACATCTCTATGTTGATCATATCTACTATATGATTCACGTTCGACCTTTGGGTCTGAGTATTCTGAAGCCATATCTGCATATGCTAGGCTCGTCAAGTTTAACCCGAGTATTCTGCATGTGCAAAACTGGCTTGCACCCGTTGTATGTGAACGTAGAGATTATCACACCCGATCATCACATGGTGTCTCGGCACGACGAACTGTAGCAACAGTGCATACTCAGGGAGAACACTTATACCTTGAAATTTAGTGAGGGATCATCTTATAATGCTACCGCCGTATGATACGTCTCCAACGTATCTATAATTTTTTATTGTTCCCTGCTATTATGTTATCCATCTAGGATGTTTTATATGCTATTTTATATGATTTTTGGGACTAACCTATTAACCTAGAGCCTTTTGCCAGTTTCTCTTTTCCCTTGTTTTTGAGTACCGCAGAAAAGGAAAACCAAATGGAGTCCAACTGACCTGAAATTCAACGAATATTGTTTTTGGACCAGAAGAAGCCCACGGAGTACCGGAGATGGGCCAGAAGAGTCCCGAGGCCACCACGAGGGTGGGGGACGCGCCCTACCCCCTGGGCGTGCCCCCTACCTCGTGGCCGCGTCGGAGACCCCACTGACTTGTTCCCGATGCCAAAATCTCTTATATATACAGAAACCCCCAGAACATAACCTAGATCGGGAGTTCCGCCGCCGCAAGCCTCTGTAGCCACCGAAAACCAATCTAGACCCATTCTGGCACCTTGCCGGGGGGGGGGGGGATCCCTCACCGGTGGCCATCTTCATCATCCCGGCATTCTCCATGACGAGGGAGTAGTTCACCCTCGGGGCTGAGGGTATGTACTAGTAGCTATGTGTTTGATCTCTCTCTCTCTCTCTCGTGTTCTTGAGGTGGTACGATCTTGATGTATCGCGAGCTTTGCTATTATAGTTGGATCTTATGATATTTCTCCCCCTCTACTCTCTTGTAATGGATTGAGTTCTCCCTTTGAAGTTATCTTATCGGATTGAGTCTTTAAGGATTTGAGAACACTTGATGTATGTCTTGCATGTGCTTATCTGTGGTGACAATGGGATATCACGTGATCTACTTGATGTATGTTTTGGTGATCAACTTGCGGGTTCTGTAACATTGTGAACTTATGCATAGGGGTTGGCACACGTTTTCGTCTTGACTCTCCGGTAGAAACTTTGGGGCACTCTTTGAAGTTCTTTGTGTTGGTTGAATAGATGAATATGAGATTGTGTGATGCATATCGTATAATCATACCCACCAATACTTGAGGTGACATTGGAGTATCTAGGTGACATTAGGGTTTTGGTTGATTTGTGTCTTAAGGTGTTATTTTAGTACGAACTCTATGATAGATCGAACGGAAAGAATAACTTTGAGGTGGTTTCGTACCCTACCATAATCTCTTCGTTTGTTCTCTGCTATTAGTGACTTTGGAGTGACTCTTTGTTGCATGTTGAGGGATAGTTATATGATCCAATTATGTTATTATTGTTGAGAGAACTTGCACTAGTGAAAGTATGAACCCTAGGCCTTGTTTCCTAGCATTGCAATACCATTTACGCTCACTTTTATCGCTTGCTACCTTGCTGTTTTTATATTTTCAGATTACAAAAACCTATATCTACCATCCATATTACACTTGTATCACCATCTCTTCGCCGAACTAGTGCACCTATACAATTTACCATTGTATTGGGTGTGTTGGGGACACAAGAAACTCTTTGTTATTTGGTTGCAGGGTTGTTTGAGAGAGACCATCTTCAACCTACGCCTTCCATGGATTGATAAACCTTAGGTCATCCACTTGAGGGAAAATTGCTACTGTCCTACAAACCTCTGCACTTGGAGGCCCAACAACGTCTACAAGAAGAAGGTTGCGTAGTAGACATCACCGTACTAAGCAAAATAAGATGCATAAAGGATAAACATCACATGCAATCAAAATATGTGACATGATATGGCCATCATCATCTTGTGCCTTTGATCTCCATCTTCAAAGCACCGTCATGATCTCCATCGTCACCAGCTTGACACCTTGATCTCCATCGTAGCATCGTTGTCGTCTCGCCAACTATTGCTTCTACAACTACCGCTACAGCTTAGTGATAAAGTAAAGCAATTACATGGCGATTGCATTTCATACAATAAAGCGACAACCATAAGGCTCCTGCCAGTTGCCGATAAGTTTTACAAAACATGATCATCTCATACAACAATTTATATCTCATCACGTCTTGACAATATCACATCACAACACGCCCTGCAAAAACAAGTTAGACGTCCTCTACTTTGTTGTTGTAAGTTTTACGTGGCTGCTACAGGCTTCTAGCAAGATTCGTTCTTACCTATGCATCAAAACCACAAGGATTTTCGTCAAGTGTGCTGTTTGAACCTTCAACAAGGACCGGCGGTAGTCAAACTCGATTCAACTAAAGTTGGAGAAACCGACACCCGCTAGCCACCTGTGTGCGAAGCATGTCGGTAGAACCAGTCTCATGAATGCGATCATGTAATGTCGGTCCTGGCTGCTTCATCCAACAATACCGCCGAATCAAAGTAAGACGTTGGTGGTAAGCAGTATGACTATTATCGCCCACAACTCATTGTGTTCTACTCGTGCATATCATCTACGCATATACTTGGCTCGGATGCACTGTTGGGGAACGTAGTAATTCAAAACAAATCCTACGATCACGCAAGATCTATCCAGGAGATGCATAGCAACGAGAGGGGAGAGTGTGTCCACGTACTATCGTAGACCGAAAACGGAAGCGTTATGTTAACGCGGTTGATGGTTGAACGTCTTCATGATCCAACCGATCCTAGTACCGAACGTACGACACCTACATGTTCAGCACACGTTCAGCTCGATGACATCCTCGAGCTCTTGATACAGTAGAGGGTCAAGGGACAATTCCATCAGCACGACGGCGTGGCGACGGTATTGGTGATGTGATTCGCGTAGGGCTTCGCCTAAGCACTACGATGCTATGACCGGAGGAGTAAACTGTGGAGGGGGGCACCACACACGGCTAAGGGACAATTGATGTGCCTTTGGTGTGCCCCCCGCCCCGTATATAAAATAGGGTAGGAGGAGGCCGGTGGCCTAGAGGGGGCGCGCCAAGGGGGGGCCCAACTAGGATTCCCAATCCTAGTTGGACTCCCTTTCCTATTCCAAGAGGGGGAAAGAGGGAAGGAGAGGGAGAGGGAGAGGAAAGAGGGGGCCGCGCCCCTCCCCCTAGTACAATTCGGACTTCCTTGGGGGGGGGGCCACCCTGCGGGCTGCCCTCTCCTACTCCCTTATGGCCCATTATGGCCCATAACTTCCCTGGGGGGGGGGGGTTCCGGTGACCCCTCGGTTCCCCGATAAATATCTAAAACGTCCCGAAACCATTTCGGTGTCCGAATACCTTCGTCCAATATATCAATCTTTACCTCTCGACCATTTCGAGACTCCTCGTCATGTCCGTGATCTCATTCGGGACTCCAAACAAACTTCGGTCACCAAAACACATAACTCACAATACAAATCGTCATCGAACTTTAAGCGTGCAGACCCTACGGGTTTGAGAACTATGTAGACATGACCGAGACACATCTCCGGTCAATAACTGAGGGAGTCCTGGATTAGGGGGTGTTCGGATAGCCGAACTATATCTTCAGCCGGACTCCATGACTATGAAGATACAAGATTGAAGACTTCGTCCCGTGTCCGGAAGGTTCTTTCCTTGGCGTGGAAGGCAAGCTAGGCGTGCGGATATTCAAAGATCTCCTACCAATGTAACCGACTCTGTGTAACCCTAACCCTATCCGGTGCCTATATAAACCGGAGGGTTGTAGTCCGTAGAAAAAACACATCATAACCATCATCATACCCATAGGCTATCTTCTAGGGTTTAGCCTCCTTGATCTCGTGGTAGATCTACTCTTGTACTACCCATATCATCAATATTAATCTAGCAGGAGTAGGGTTTTACCTCCATCGAGAGGGCCTGAACCTGGGTAAAATAAAGTGTCCCTTGTCTCCTGTTACCATCCGACCTTGATGCACAGATCGGGACCCCCTATCCGAGATCCGTCGGCTTTGACACCGACATTGGTGCTTTCATTGAGAGTTCCTCTGTGTCATCGCCTTTAGGCCCGATGGCTCCTTTGATCATCAACAACGATGAGGTCCAGGGTGAGACTTTTCTCCCCGGACAGATCTTCGTCTTCGGCGGCTTCGCTCTGCGGGCCAACTCGCTTGGTCATCTGGAGCAGATCGAGAGCTACGCCCCTGGCCATCAAGTCAGGTTTGGAAGCCTAAACTACACGGCAGACATCTGCGGAGACTTGATCTTCGACGGACTCGAGCCACAGCCAAGCGCGCCGCACTATCTCGAGGGGCAGGATATAGCTCTGCCTCCGAACAGTGTCCTGAAGGCCGCATAGGCTCCGACCCCGATCCTCGATCCGGAGCCCGCTGCGTTTTTTGAGGATGAATGGTTGGACGTCACCTCGGGGGCTGCGATCTTAAAAGCCATTGAGCCAAACGCAAGCCCCGCACTCCGCATGGCACATGACTCCAAGGAGCCGGACTCTTCTCCGAACTCCGAACCTCCCGCGCCCCTGCCAACCGAATCAGATTGGGCACCGGTAATGGAGTTCACCGCCGCGGACATCTTTCAGTATTCGCCTTTCGGTGATATTCTGAAATCTCTCAAGTCTCTCTCTTTTTCAGGAGAGCCCAGGCCGAACTGTGGCCTGCGAGGTTGGGATTCGGACGACGAAGAAATTCAAAGCCCACCCACCACCCACTTAATAGCCACTGTCGACGATTTAACCGACATGCTCGACTTCGGCTCCAAAGACTTCGACGGTATGGACGACGAAGACGGAGACGAACGGGAACCAGCACCCCTAGGGCACTGGACCTCCACCCCACTTAATGACGTATTCATGGTGGATACACCTGAAAAAACTCACAATGAGGAAGAAGGGGCGAAAAGAAGGGTAAACCCTCCGAAAAGCACTCAAAACGGCGACGTAAATGCCGAGCGAAGCCCCGCCTCGATCAAGACCCAGCCATAGAGCAGGACGAGTCGGCAGATGACGAACGCATCCCAGAATAGCCGTCCGAACAGGGTAACACGGGTAGAGAGGACGAACAGTCCTCCCCCGGCCACAACAGAACTCCGGACGATACCACACCGGATAAAATCATGGAGCAGAAGAATCTCCAAGAAAGGCTCGTCGCCACAACACGAAGCCTGAAGAAGCAGAAGCAAAAGCTAAAGACGGCGGAAGATGCACTCAAAACAAGATGGAGCAAAGTAATCAAGACCGCAGACAAATACGGCGGCAGCCGCCGCACCAAAAGCTATCCGAAGAGAAAGCTACTGCCCGAATTCGACCAGGAGGCCCTAGAGCCCCCAAACTCGAAAAACAAAAAGGCTACACGGTCGAATAAACGACCTCTCGGCCACTACAATACGGCAAACGGCGCCGCACTCAATGCGGCATGCGACACAATCAAAGACTCGCATCATGGCCCAGCCAGGTCCATTTACGGGCCAAGAAAGCAAGCTCTCGCAAGCTATGCAAAAAATCCACCATCAGAATCCGGCACACCCAAATATAGGGGTGCCGCACACCCTCTATGTTTCACCGATGAGGTCCTGTAATATGAATTCCTAGAGGGATTTAAACCCGTTAACATAGAGGCGTACGATGGAACAACAGACCCAGGAGTCTGGATCGAGGATTATATCCTCCACATACATATGGCTAGAGGAGATGATCTCCACGCCATAAAATATTTACCCCTTAAGCTTAAAAGCCTTCCCGAAAACACAATTGGAAGTTGGGAAGAGCTCGAGGACGCTTTCCGAGCAAATTTTCAAGGGACCTACGTCCGTCCCCCGGACGCAGACGACCTCAGTCACATAACTCAGCAATCCGGAGAATCAGCTCGGCAGTTCTGGAACAGATTCCTCACTAAAAAGAATCAAATAGTGGATTTTCCGGACGCCGAAGCCCTAGCGGCTTTCAGGCACAATGTCCGAGATGAATGGCTCGCCAGACACCTCGGCCAGGAAAAGCCAAGAACAATGGCCGCACTCACAAGCCTCATGACCCGCTTTTGCGCAGGAGAGGACAGCTGGTTGGCACGATGCAGCCCCAGCGACCCAAGTACATCAGAAATCAGGGATGGAAACGGGAAACCACGGCGAAACAAGGACCTTCGCCGAGTCAAAAGAAAAAGTCCGAAGAGCATGACAGTCAATGTCGGATTCAAAGCCTCACGGCAAAATCAGACAAAATCACCCCCTCAGGATAATAGGGAAGACCCGTCCAGTCTAAAGAGAATCATGGACAAGATATGTGAGATACACAGTACTCCTGGAAAGCCTGCTAATCATACCCACAGAGACTGTTGGGTTTTCAAACAATCCGGAAGGCTTAACGCCGAACACAAGGGGCTCGACACACCAAGTGAGGAAGATGACGAACCCCAAAAGCAGAACACCAGGAAGCAAAAGAACTTCCCGCAAGAAGTCAAAACAGTGAACTCACTTCACATAACAAGGCATGAGGCACCCATAAAGGTCCGCACATTCAAGCCTATCCCTCAGGAGTCTGGCCACTGGTCACTAAAGCCAATCATTTTTGACCAGCTAGATTATTCTCGCAATATCAAACACGCAGGCCGGACTGCCCTGATACTTAATCCAATAATAGACGGATTCCAGTTTACCAACGTCCTTATGGACGGTGGCAGTGGACTAAATCTGATATATCAAGATACAATTCACCGCATGGGCATAAACCCAGCACGAATCCGTCACAGTAAAACCTCCTTTCAAGGAGTAGCACCAGGCCCGGACACCCACTGTATGGGTTTTCTCCGGCTTGTGGTCATATTTGGCTCTGCCAATAACTTTCGTCGCGAAAAGCTTATCTTCCACATAGTCCCATTTTCAAGTCACCATCAAGCACTAATGGGACGCGGAGCTTTCGCTCGCTTTAACGCAATACCGCATTATGCATCCCTCACGCTAAAGATGCCTGGTCCTCGAGGCATCATCTCTTTAAAGGGAACATAATAAACTACATGTCCTCCAAACGGAGGATTGTGCGGCCGCTTAAACGGCCGCCCAACAAAATGGCCTCGCCAGCCAAAAGACTTTTTCGATGTAAGTCACAAAAGGCCGCGGACCCGGACTCAATGAGTTCCGCACAAGCCCATTTTCGTTATAGGCTTGGTACGCCTCACCAGGGGCTGTACGCAGAGACAATAAAACTCGACCATATCCATTTCTCACTTCACATTTTATTTATTATTCTTTTTGATCCGCACGACCCATTTTTCAATTTAGTTCTTCCCTTTTACAAATGAACGTCGTACGGCGCCCGTCCAGGACACGACACAGCGGAGACACAGGCGCAGACGTGCAGTAGGGACCCGCGCCAAAGGATTCTTCTTAGATTAAGACCCTGCGTAAACCTTTTTTTACTGTCTCTTGCTGCTATACATCCCCTGGTTTACCTCACTATAACCATGGAGGAGACTGGCGTTTTGGCATATGGCCACACCAGAATTCTTGCTCGTACCTGGACACAAGGGGCTTTTTTCTTTTTCAAGGATGTTGTTTCACACGCACCCACAGAGACCGAACACCTTAGGGAGTGTTCGGCGTCGCGAGTTTTGGCACTATATGCATCAGCTCCGAGTCATGATTTTGGTCACATGTTGGGTTGCCCGGCTCCTGAGTTCAGCCACCTTACGTTCTGTTCTGTTGGCTAAGGTTGCACTAGGAGAACTACTGCGATTGTGCCCCGGTTCGGCCGGGTGAGCACCTCAGTAGAGAAAGCCGAAAACCGACTGTCATGATGTAGCGCGAGACTGGTCGCCACTCGATGACTTATAGGAATTTATCGAATTCCTCCGTTTTGACGAAGGGCCGCTTCCCGGTCAGGCACATATGCGTCCCGAATTCGGGTAAACGCAGTCGCCATTAAAGGGCTACCTAAAGAGTCCCACTGTCAAGCTCCTATGGCTAAGTGAAAGTGTTAAAGCATTATAGTCCGGTTGCCTAGCCCGCGGCGCTATCAGCTCCTTTGTAGGACCAAGACGTTGGGTTAAGTGTGAAAATGCGTTCTCCGCGCGCACCCCTGCACTATGTGTGTGGGGGCTGAAGCCAACGACTGCAATCTTTCAGAATTTATATATCAAAACGGCCGCACAGGAGGTGTTATTAATACTTGAAGGCACAAGTCTAAATTACGCCATTACAATTTATAAAAATATTGATCTACGATTACATATGCTGTCATAAAACAGCATCTTTTGAACACTGGGTCTCTATTATACGAGCGCCCGCGAGGACTTCCTCAAAATAGTGCTCGGAAGGAATTTGGCTTTTATCCGAATCACAGGACGCAACAATGGTGGGCTCCATATCTGCCCAGTATGTCTTGACACGGGCAAGAGCCAGCAGCGCGCCCTCTGTACAAGCGGATCTCTTTGGAGCTTCAATCCGAGGCACCACGTCAAGAAATTGCTGCACCAAACTGAAATAGCTTCTCGGCTTCGATCTCCCCGGACACAGGCGGTCCATGGCATACTTCATGGCGAGTCCAGACAACCTATTCAGCTCGGCCCATTGGGCCAGGCGATCATCCACTGATAGTGGACGCTCTGGATTAGTGAACTGCGACCAGAAGAGCTTTTCCACTTCATGATCTTTCTTATCTTGAAAGTACCTGGTCGCATCAGCGGCACTAGCCGACAAATCCATATAGGTGTCCTCTATGCTCCACGCTCGGTCCAACGGGGCGAACTTCGGATCACAAAATTTTCTCCGCAGCAGGAAGGGCTTTCCATCCGCAATTAGTCCGGCTTGACGCAACTCTTCCCTTGACGCTCTCATATCAGAGTGGGCGTCCTTGGCGTCGGCAACGGCCTTCTCTAAATCCGTCTGCCGGGCTCGACCTTTCTCTTCAAGGAGTTTGCAACGGTCAGTAGCACTTTTCAACTTCACGGCTATATCAGCCATGTCCTCCTTGCTTCGGCAGTGGGAAGCCTGTTCGGCTTTTAGCTCTTCACGGGCTCTTCCGGCAGCCGCATCGCTTTTTCTGGCTTGTTCCTTTGCTTTGGCGAGCTCGGCCCTAAGTCCTTCTACGGCCGCCGCACCATCTGCGTCAAGCATACACAAGGTAAGATATTGACATAAAGCTCCTCTTACTAACAATCACCAAATAATCTCAATACCTTGAGCATCATCAAGCCGCTTGTTAACAAGCACGATGTCGGCTTCTGCCTCATCGAGTTGCCGTTTCATTTCGGCAAATTCTCGAGTCCGGCTCGACTCCGGACAACCTGCCACCTACATACAAAGGTGCCACTTAAAGGACCTGGGATTAAGATCCTCTGCGCGCCGCTAATCTTTGCGGCACACAGAGTCTCAGGGGCTACTATCTATACAGGGCGCATGTTATTATGCGCAATTAACACCAATGTTCGTTATTCAAAACGTACCTCAAAGCCCGCCAGTAAACTCTTGATGGCCTCGTTCAGTCCGCTTTCCGCGGATGAAATCTTTTCAATCACCGTGTGCATCAACACACGATGCTCCTCTGAAACAGAGGCTCGGCCCAGTAGAACCTTCAGCTCCTCCGACCGAACACCAGATGGTGCCGGACTCGTCCCATGGCCTTCTTCGGAGGCCGGACACGGAGAACCCCGGGGGGCCGCATGATCACCTTCTGCCTCTGGCAGATTCGGAGAAATCCTCTGCGACGACACTTTGGCGTCGTCCGCCTTGCTAGGCGATGAAGGAGGAGGCGTTCCGCTCTCCATCATCTCCGGAAGAAGATCCCCCGATGACGAGCTCTGCCGAGAAGGGTCGAGGTCAGAACTACAAGGTAAGGTTTCGGTTAAAACTTCTCAGATATAAAGGATTTCTCTTAAAAGAATGACTCTCTTTCTACTTACGGCTCGTTGGAGGGCTGCTCCTTTTGAGGATTTAGTTCGGCCGAGGGGCTCCCCGGCGTCGGGTCCTCTGACGCGGATTCTTTCCCTCGCTTTGGAGCTACGGCTCCCGGGTCGTCAGAGGCGGCCCTTTTCTTCCCCTTTGGAGAGGAGTTGTCGATTCCCCCCTTTGGGATGGCCCCTTCCGAAGAGGCCACGGTTTCCTTGTCCGCCCCTTCATTTTTCTCCAGAGGCGCCACCTCTAACATCCTGACTAGCACAGGATCTAGCCTGGTCTCGGGAAGGGGAGCCGGACACCGGATTAGCTTCGCCTTCGCTATCCACTCCTGCGTAAAAAGGAGAGGTACTGTTAAAAAATAAGTCAATTGTACGGATAGAAGGTCCGGGCGCAAGGTCACATACTTCTGTATCCGGGCGGTTGCGGCTTAAACCAGCATCCTTGGTCAAATCAGGACTCACTTCTTGTGGTCCGAAAAACAGTCTATACATCTCCGTAGGCATCACGCCCATGAAATTTCGGAGAACTCGCGGCCCCTCTGGGTTGAACTCCCACAAGCGGAGGGGGCGACGTTGGCCGGGCAGTGTCCGGCGAATCAGCATAAGTTGTGTCACCTTGACCAGGTTGAGGTCTCCTTTTAGGAGATCCTTTATGCGGCCCTGCAATAGAGGAACGTCTTTGGGCAAGCCCCGATCTAACCCTGTGTTGGTCCACGATGTTAAACATGGTGGGGGGCCCGAGCGAAAGGCGGGAGGCGCTACCCAAGTGGTGCCCCGAGGAGAGGTGATGTAGAACCACTCCTGTTGCCATAAGCCGAGCTCCTCTTGAAAAGTGCCCTCGGGCCATGGAGCATCGGTATTCCTTTTTATAACGGCACCTCCGCACTCTACGTGCCGCCCCTCGATTATCTTTGGTTCTACCTTGAAGGTCTTGAGCCATAATCCGAAGTGAGGAGTGATATGGAGAAACGCTTCACACATAACAATGAAGGAGGAGATATGGAGGATGGACTCCGGAGCTAGGTCATGGAATTCCAGCCCATAATAAAACATCAGCCCCCTTACGAAAGGATCCGTTGGGAAGCCTAATCCCTGAAGGAAGTGGGAGATGAATACTATGCTCTCACCGGGCTGAGGGCTTGGGATCGCTTGTCCTTGAGCAGGCAACCTGTGCTGGATCTCGCTGGTCAGGAACCTAGCCTCCCTCAACCTTGATACGTCCTCCTCCGTAACGGAGGAGGGCATCCATTGGCCTTGAAGGCCGGAGCCGGACATTGTCGATGGTCCGGTGCGCCTAGAATCTAAAAGCCTGGGGTGTTGGAACTCGAGGCTATGGGCGAGCTTGTTTTGAGAACACAAGAGGGGAGCAAGGACTCGGTCTCTTTATAAGAGGCAGAATATCAAGAGCCCTCCCCGTAACCATCTTGGACTAGCCTTTAATCAAGGCAGGACGTGCTTAACGGGCATGGTTGGGTTACCCACGTTCGTATTAATGAGAATCCCGTTAAAGGAGGCACACGATCTCTGCTTCGACAAGACGTGCCAAGGAAACCGCCTCGTTGAACGTGTTGCGGTGGAACAATAAAAAATAATCCATACAGAAGGCTTGGTCGCAGTGTTATGACGCACTGCAGAATACGTCAGCAGATTTGATTTGTGTTTGTATTATTCTCTATATGGCAATACGTGGAAACTTGTTTTGCAGAGCCGGACACTATTTTTTGGTGTTTATTATCTTCTTGAAGAATTTGGAGGAGGAACCCGCCTTGCAATGCCGAAGACAATTTGCGCGCCGGACTCGTCGTCATTGAAGCCTGGTTCAGGGGCTACTGAGGGAGTCCTGGATTAGGGGGTGTTCGGATAGCCGAACTATATCTTCAGCCGGACTCGAGGACTATGATGATACAAGATTGAAGACTCCGTCCCGTGTCCGGAAGGTTCTTTCCTTGGCGTGGAAGGCAAGCTAGGCGTGCGGATATTCAAAGATCTCCTACCAATGTAACCGACTCTGTGTAACCCTAACCCTATCCGATGCCTATATAAACCGGAGGGTTGTAGTCCGTAGAAAAAAACACATCATAACCATCATCATACCCATAGGCTAGCTTCTAGGGTTTAGCCTCCTTGATCTCGTGGTAGATCTACTCTTGTACTACCCATATCATCAATATTAATCTAGCAGGAGTAGGGTTTTACCTCCATCGAGAGGGCCCGAACCTGGGTAAAATAAAGTGTCCCTTGTCTCCTGTTACCATCTGACCTTGACGCACAAATCGGGACCCCCTACCCGAGATCCGCCGGTTTTGACACCGACAATAACCAATAGCGGAACCTGGATGCTCATATTTGTTCCTACATATTCTTCGAAGATCTTTATCGATCAAACCGCATAACAACATACGTTATTCCTTTGTCATCGGTATGTTACTTGCCCGAGATTCGATCATCAGTATCATCATACTTAATTCAATCTCGTTACCGGCAAGTCTCTTTACTCGTTCCGTAATGCATCATCCCGCAACTAACTCATTAGTCACATTGGTTGCAAGGCTTATAGTGATGTGCATTACCGAGAGGGCCCTGAGATACCTCTCCGATACAAGGAGTGACAAATCCTAATCTTGATCTATGCCAACTCAACAAATACCTTCGGAGACACCTATAGAGCATCTTTATAATCACCCAATTACGTTGTGACTTTTGATATCACACAAGGTGTTCCTGCGGTATTCAGGAGTTGCATAATCTCATAGTCATAGGAATATGTACAAGTCATGAAGAAAGCAATAGCAATAAAACTAAATGATCATAATGCTAAGCTAAAGGATGGGTCTTGTGCATCACATCATTTTCTAATCATGTGATCCCGCTCATCAAATGACAACACATGTCCATGGTCAGGAAACTTAACCATCTATGATTAACGAGCTAGTCAAGTAGAGGCATACTAGGGACACTCTATTTGTCTATGTATTCACACATGTACTAAGTTTCCGGTAAATACAATTCTAGCATGAATAATAAACATTTATCATGATATAAGGAAATATAAATAACAACTTTATTATTGCCTCTAGGGCATATTTCCTTCAGATACCTATGCGATACTCGGAGTGACAAATCCTAATCTTGATCTATGCCAACCCAACAAACACCTTCGGAGATACCTGTAGAGCATCTTTATAATCACCCAGTTACGTTGTGACATTTGATAGCACACAAGGTATTCCTTCGGTATCCGGGAGTTGCATAATCTCATAGTCAAATGAATATGTATATGCCATGAAGAAAGAAATAGCAATAAAAATTAACGATCGTTATGCTAAGCTAACGAATGGGTCTTGTCCATCACATCATTCTCCTAATGATGTGATCCCGTTCATCAAATGACAACACATGTCTATGGTTAGGAAACTTAACCATCTTTGATTAACGAGCTAGTCTAGTAGAGACTTACTAGGGACACTGTGTTTTGTCTATGTATCCACACATGTATCAAGTTTCCGGTTAATACAATTCTAGCATGAATAATAAACATTTATCATGATATAAGGAAATATAAATAACAACTTTATTATTGCCTCTAGGGCATATTTCCTTCAGTCTCCCACTTGCACTAGAGTCAATAATCTAGTTCACATCATGTGATTTAACACCAATTGTTGACATCTTTATGTGATTAGTTCACATCGCCATGTGACTAACACCCAAAGGATTTAGTAGAGTCAATAATCTAGTTCACATCGCTATGTGATTAACACCCAAAGAGTACTAAGGTGTGATCATGTTTTGCTTGTGGGAGAAGTATAGTCAACGGGTCTGCCACATTCAAAGCCGTATGTATTTTGCAAATTTTTTATGTGTATAATGCTCTGCATGGAGCTACTCTAGCTAATTGCTCGCACTTTCAATATGTATCCAGATTGAGACTCAGAGTCATCAGGAGAGGTGTAAAAGCTTGCATCGACGTAACTCTTTACGAGGAACTCTTTATCACCTCCATAACCGAGAAATGTTTCCTTAGTCCTCTTAGGTAACTAAGGATAACTTTGACCGCTGTCTAGTGATCCACTCCTGGATCACTATCGTACCCCCTTGCCAAACTCATGGCAAGGTACACAATAGGTCTGGTACACAACATAGCATATGATGCGGCTTGAAGCTACGTCCGTATGTCCCCAAAGAGGAAGGGATGATGCAGCACAGCGGCGGTAGGTATTTCCCTCAGATGTGAAACCAAGTTTATCGAACCAGTAGGAGAACCAAGAAACACAACGTAAACAACACCTGCACACAAATAACAACTACTCGCAACCCAACGTGTAAAAGGGGTTGTCAATCCCTTCCGGATAGCGGCGCCTCAAGATAGGCAAACATACGTGAGATAAAATTGTAGTAGATTGATAGATCGAACGCCAAATAAAATAAATAAAAATAAAGCGCAGCATGGTATTTTTGTATTTTTGGTTTAATAGATCTGAAAATAAAAGCAAAGTAAAAGTAGATCGCAAAGGCAAATAATATGAGAAAGAGACCCGCGGGCCGTAGGTTTCACTAGTGGCTTCTGTCGAGAAACATAGCAAACGGTGGGTAAACAAATTACTGTTGGGCAATTGATAGAACTTCAAATAATCATGACGATATCCAGGCAATGATCATTACATAGGCACCACATCCAAGATTAGTAGACCGACTCCTGCCTGCATCTACTACTATTACTCCACACATCGACCGCTATCCAGCATGCATCTAGTGTATTAAGTTCATGGACAAATGGAGTAATGCAATAAGAATGATGACATGATGTAGACAAGATCTATCTGTAGAGATAGACCCCATCGTTTTATCCTTAGTAGCAACGATACATACGTGCCGGTTCTCCTTCTGTCACTGGGATCAAGCATCGTAAGATCGAACCCACTACAAAGCACCTCTTCCCATTGCAAGATAAATAGATCAAGTTGGCCAAACAAAACCCAAATATCGGAGAAGAAATATGAGCTATAAACAATCATGCATAAAAGAGATCAAAGAAACTCAAATACTTTCATGGATATAAAAAGATAGATCTGATCATAAACTCAAAGTTCATCTGATCCCAACAAACACACCGCAAAAAGAGTTACATCATATGGATCTCCAAGAGACCATTGTATTGAGAATTCAGCAAGAGAGATAAAGCCATCTAGCTACTAACTACGGACCCGAAGGTCTACAAAGAACTACTCACGCATCATCAGAGAGTCACCAATGGAGGTGGTGAACCCCATCCGAGATGGTGTGTAGATTGGATATGGTGGTTCTGGACTCTGCGGCGGATGGAATTCATTTTCGTTGACTTCCCTAGGGTTTCTAGAATATTGGGTTTTTATAGAGCAAAGAGGCGGTCCGGGGGGCATCCGAGGTGGGCACAACCCACCAGGGCACGCCTGGGCCTCCTGGTGCGCCATGGTGGGTTGTGCTCTCCTCGGAGCACCCCCAGGCGCAGCCTTGGCCCACTAGGTGTCTTCTGGTCCAAAAAAATCTCCTTAAAGTTTCGTTGCATTTGGACTCAGTTGGGTATTGATTTCCTGTGATGTAAAAAATATGCACAAAACAACAACTGGCTCTTGGCACTATGTCAATATGTTAGTACCAAAAGATGATATAAAATGACTATAAAATGATTATAAAACATCCAAGATTTATAATATAACATCATGAAACAATAAAAAATTATAGATACGTTGGAGACGTATCAGCATCCCCAAGCTTAACTCCTACTCGTCCTCGAGTAGGTAAGTGATAAAAACAGAATTTTTGATGTGGAATGTTGCCTATCACGTCCTATCATATTCTTTTCTTTATAGCATGGACATGTGAACTTTTATATTGTTTAAAGAAATAGTCTAGTTTTGACATGATAATTTAAAACTCAAGCATATCAACAAGCAACCATGTCTTTCAAAATATCAACGCTAAAATAAGTTATCCCTAGCCCATTATGCTCAATCATTGATTCATTCATGAAACACACTCGCATATTAGCTACAACCAATACTCAAGTATGATCATATTGCCTCCTAGTTGGTGCTTTTATAAGAGAAGATGGAGACTCAAATTCAAAAATAAAAATTGCATAAAGTAAAAGAAAGGCCCTTCAGAGAGGGAAGTAGGGATTTGTAGAGGTGTTAGAGCTCAAAGCAAAAAACTTAGAGATAAAAACATTTTGGGAGGTGTATCCTTCCCACCAACGAAGACGACTTAGAGTTCCAAACAGTTTCCATGCTAGATATATCATAGGCGGTTCCCAAACAGAAAATAAAGTTTATTCCTTTTTCAACATACTTTAACTTTCCATGGCTAGCCGTATCCACGGTTTCCTTCCATACCAACACTTTCCAAGGAATTTATTATTTGACAACATAAAGTAAATTCATTTTTCATTTCAGGACTGGGCATTGATACGTCTCCAACGTATCTATAATTTATGAAGTATTCATGCTATTATACTATCCTTCTAGGATGTTTTATATGCATTTATATGATATTTTATATCATTTTTGAGACTAACCTATTAACCTAGAGCCCAATGCCAGTTTCTGTTTTCTCCTTGTTTTAGAGTATCACAGAAAAAGAAAACTAAACGGAGTCAAATTGACGTGCCACTTGACGGAGATCATTTTTGGACCAGAAGAAGCCCACGGAGTACCAAAAGCAGGCAGAAGAGTCCCGGGCTGCCCACGAGGGTGGGGGGCGCGCCCACCCCCTAGGGCGCCCCCTGCCTCGTGGACAGCCCGGAGACCCCCATGATGTGGAATGAACACAAAACTCTTCTATATATACCCAAACTTCCAGAAAGAAACCTAGATCGGAAGTTCCGCCGCCGCAAGCCTCTGTAGCCACGAGAAGTCAATCTAGGCCCTCTCCGGCACCCTGCCGGAGGGGGCCATCATCACCGGTGGCAATGGAGGAGTATCCCGAAGGGACCATCATCACCATGAAGGCCAAGGACCAGAGGGTGGAGGCCATGGAGGAGGAAGCACAAGGGGAGAACCTCTCCTCCTCTCTTCCGGTGGCGCCGGAGTGCCATCGGGAGGGGAATCATCGCCACGGTGATCGTCTTCATCAACATCACCATCCTCATCTATTTTACGCGGTCCACTCTCCTGTAATCCCTAATTGAACATGGTGCTTTATGCCACATATTATGATCCAATGATGTGTTGCCATCCTATGATGTTTTGAGTAGATATCTTTTGTCGTTGGGTTGATTGATGATCTAGATTGGTATGAGTTGTATGTTTTATTTTGGTGTTGTCCTATGGTGCCCTCCGTGTCACGCAAGCGTGAGGGATTCCCGCTGTAGGGTGTTGCAATACGTTCATGATTCTCTTATAGTGGGTTGGTGAGTGACTGAAACACAAACCCGAGTAAGAGGGATTGTTGCGTATGGGAATAAAGAGGACTTGATGCTTTAATGCTATGGTTGGGTTTTACCTTAATGATCTTTAGTATTGCGGATGCTTGCTAGAGTTCTAATCATAAGTGCATATGATCCAAGTAGAGAAAGTATGTTAGCTTATGCCTCTCCCTCATATGAAACTACAATAGTGATCACCGGTCTTGTTAACAATTGCCTAGGACAATTCCGCACACCGATCCACCATTATTCCACACTCGCTGTTTATAATATTTAGTAATATATTCTAACTTTATGATAACAGCGCCTACTTTTATATTTTAGCTCTCCGATACCATACAAAGTTATCCTCTTCATACCCACAACATAGTTTTATTTCTCGTTTCTAGTTGGAAGCAAACGTTCGGTGTACGTAGAGTCGTATCAGTGGCAGATAGGGCTTGAGAGAATATTGATCTTACCTTTAGCTCCTTGTGGGTTCGACACTCCATACTTATCACTTCCACCTTTGGAAATTTCTACGATGATTCCCTGCACTTGGGGATTATCAAGCTCTTTTCTGGCGCCGTTGCCGGGGAGCAATAGCGTGGGGTTGATATTCTCGTGTGTGCTTGTTTGCTTTCTTCACTAAGTAGATTTTGTTTTCCCTTTTTGTTTCTGTTTAGTTGTGGGTGAAACATACAATTTTTTTAAAAAGAATGGAAATACAAAAAAAATACTTGCCTTTCATGCCTAAAAAGTTTTTCAAAAAGAGAAGTGATTGGAAAGTTATGCATTGAAGAAGTGAGGGTCGACCTTGAGCACTTGTGTTCATGCTCACGGAAACAATGTAGAATTTTTCATGGAAGTTTCTCTATAAATAATTATCCCCTTGTATATATTCATTGTATTATAAAAATATTGTGCCAAGCTTTGGTTTTAGGATGATTAGATAACTTGTTTGCTTTGTGCAGAACAAAAAAAGAAACTTTGGCTGTAGTGCGTGATTTTACATTTTTAACTTTGAAGCCAAATGGGTCTGAAACTTTTTGCACATTACTTCTGTACAAATTGTTAAAATTGTCAAATTTAGTTCATAATTTTAGGAGTTACAGAAGTTTGCTAAACTTCCAGATTACTACAGACTGTCTTGTTTAAGATAGATTCTGTTTTTGATGCATTGCTTGCTTGTTTTGATGAAACTATCAGCCTCTATCAGTGGATTAAGCCATGGAAAAGTTATATTGCAGTAGCTATAATGCAAAAACAAAATATGAATTAGTTTGCAACAGTACTTATAGTAGTGATTTGCTTTATTATACTAACGAGTCTCACAAAGTTTTTGTTAAGTTTTTGTGGATGAAGTGTTCGAAGAACGAGGAGTTACCAATGTGAGAAGAATAAAGAGAGGCAAGAGTTCAAGCTTGGGGATGCCCAAGGCACCCCAAGTAAATATTTCAAAGGATACTCAAGTATCTAAGCTTGGGGATGCCCTGGTGGGCATCCCATCTTTCTTCTTCAACAATTATCGGTATACCTCGGTTTTTGTTTTGTTCACATGATTTGTGCCCTTTGTGTTTTTGTTTTCCCTTTAAGAACCATGCTAGTATGATATGTCCCTTCATCAATTTATATAATATTTCATGCGCTTCACTTAAATCTTTTAAGTATGATCTTATAGAATTGCTCTTTGTGCTTCACTTAAATCTTTTGAGTATGGTTTTATAGAATGCTTCATGTGCTTCACTTATACATTTTGAGCTTGGATATTGGTTAGTCTATGTTAATTATAGAATGCTCCATGAACTTCACTCATATATTTTGGAGTATGAATAATACTATCATTTAAAGTGGGTTTGGAAGAGTGTCAACTTTAGGAATTAGTGATCCCACTATCTTGGAGGGTGTTGAATCTTAATGTGATATTTATGAAAGTGGATTTGGAAGAGTGTCATCTTTAGCTAGTAATGATTCCACTATTTTGGAAGAGGTTCCAATTGAGTATAAGAACAAAGTTGCTATCCATGATGCTACTGAAAATTATTATGAGGGAGGAATACATGCTTGTAGGAGTTGCAATAATATCAAGTTTCCTCTCTATGTGCTTAAAGTTTTGAAGTTATACTTGTTTTGCCTTCCTATGCTAGTTGATTGTTGCTCTTATAAATTGTGTGCTCACAAAATCCCTAGGCATAGGAAGTAGGTTATATTTAAGTGTGCTAGTCATATTCTTTAAGATGCTCTCTTTGTGCTTCAATATCTATCTTTTATGTGAGCATCATTGAAATCATCATGCCTAGCTAAAAGGCATTAAAGAAAAGCGCTTGTTGGGAGACAACCCAATATTTACCCTTACTGTTTTTGTGTGTTTACATGATTAAGCTACTGTATTAATCATGTTTTATATCTTTTGTTTCAATAAAGTGCCAAGTAAGACCTTTGGGAAGACTTGGGTGAAAGTTAATGTGATCTTGCTGTAAAAAATAGAAACTTTGCGCTCACGAGATTAGCTGTCATTTTTTACAGAAGAGTGCTTTTGAGTTGATTCTTTTTGCAGAAGATTAATATACAAACTCTTCATGTCCACCTATTTATTTCATGATTTTTGGAGTATCACAAGTATGGTTATTGTTTCTGACAGATTGTGTTTTCATTGCATAGTTTGCTTGTTTTCTAGTTTCTATGGCTTATATTCTTCAATATAAATTGTAGAAATGATATGGTACAGTCGGCATTGTTTGAGAACAATTATGAACCTTGTCTTTGACAGTACCAAAGTGAATGGTTTGCTCTTTATCATACTAACCTATCTCACGAAGTTACGTTAAGTTTTGTGTGATTGAAGTTTTCAAGCTTTGGGTGAGATAATGATATGAGGAGAATAAGGAGTGGAAAGACCCTAAGCTTGGGGATGCCCAAGGCACCCCAAGGTAATATTCAAGGAATATTCAAGCGCCTAAGCTTGGGGATGCCCCGAAAGGCATCCCCTCTTTCGTCTTCAAAACTATCGGTACACCTTACTCGGAGCTATATTTTTATTCGTCACATGATATGTGTTTTTGCTTGGAGCGTATTTTCAATTTTACTTGCTGTTTGAATAAAATCATTGGATCTGAAATATTGAATGAAAAAGAATCCTCCCATGGCTAGTTAATCATTTGACTACTCAGTGTTCTTCACTCATATCTTTTGGAGTAGTTTGTCATTTGCTCATGTGCTTCATGTATATCCTATGAGTAAATGGTTGAATAAATTGAATGTCATAAATCTGAATTTATATATGTTTCATATGCTTATAAAATGGGGAGTAATGACTTCACACATAATAAGTATAGGTAGTAAACTTATTGAAAGTTAGCAAACGTAGAATTGGTCACTTGAACAATTCATGAAAGAGTATTGAAGGAAGATAGGTTTCACATATAAATATACTATCTTGGACATCTTTTATGATTGGGAGCACTCATTAAAATATGACATGCTAAAGAGTTGATGTTGGACAAGGAAGACAACATAATGGGTTATGTTTTCTTATATCTGATATAAAGTATATTGTCATGGATCATCCAACATGTTGAGCTTGCCTTTCCCCCTCATGCTAGCCAAATTCTTTGCACCAAGTAGAGATACTACATGTGCTTCCAAATACCCTTAAAACCAGTTTTGCCATGAGAGTCCACCATATCTACCTATGGATTGAGTAAGATCCTTCAAGTAAGTTGTCATCGGTGCAAGCAATAAAAATTGCTCTCTAAATATGTATGATTGATTGGTGTGGAGGACATAAGCTTTATACGATCTTGTGCTGTGGAAGAAATAAAAGCGACAGACTGCATAATAAAGTTTCATATCACAAGGGGCAATATAAAGTGACGTTCTTTCACATTAAGATTTTGTGCATCCAACCCTGAAAGCGCATGGCAACCTCTGCTTCCCTCTGCGAAGGGCCTATCTTTTATTATTATCTTCTAACTTATGCAAGAGTCATGGTGATCTTCATCTTTCCTTTTTACATATATAATTGGATGTCAGTTAGCATGAGCTATTATTGTTGACATTACCCTTGAGGTAAAAGGTTGGGAGGTGAAACTATAAGCCCCTATCTTTCTCTGTGTCCGATTAAAACTCCATAACCACAAGTATTGCGTGAGTGTTAGCAATTGTGAAAGACTAAATGATAGTTGAGTATGTGGAGTTTGCTAAATCAAAGCTCTGACATAGACTCTTCCTAAAAATAAGATGAATTGCAATTGTTTGATGACTGAGAATATTATTTGTTAGTTTTCAAGAAAGTTTATGATCTATACTTTAACATGTGATTTGCTTGTTACTTGATCATGAAAAGTTTTATGAGATGAGCTATTGTTATGACATGTAATGATGCTAGAAAAAGTGATTGGAATTATCATTGATCAAACTGAAGCACTTGCTAGCATTCATACTTCATAAATTATTTCTTTTATCATTTACCTACTCGAGGACGAGCAAGAATTAAGCTTGGGAATGCTGATACGTCTCCAACGTATCTATAATTTATGAAGTATTCATGCTATTATACTATCCTTCTAGGATGTTTTATATGCATTTATATGATATTTTATATGATTTTTGTGACTAACCTATTAACCTAGAGCCCAGCGCCAGTTTCTATTTTCTCCTTGGTTTAGAGTATCGCAGAAAAGGAAAACTAAACGGAGTCCAATTGAGGTGCCACTTGACGGAGATCATTTTTGGACCAGAAGAAGCCCACGGAGTACCAGAAGCAGGCCAGAAGAGTCCCGGGCTGCCCACGAGGGTGGGGGCTTGCCCACCCCCCTAGGGCGCGCTCCCTGCCTCGTGGACAGCTCGGAGACCCCCCTGACGTGAAATCAACGCAAAACTCTTCTATATATATACCCAAACTTCAAGAAAGAAACCTAGATCGAAAGTTCCGCCGCCGCAAGACTCTGTAGCCACGAGAAGTCAATCTAGGCCCTCTCTGGCACCCTGCCGGAGGGGCCCATCATCACCGGTGGCAATGGAGGAGTATCCCGGAGGGGCCATCATCACCATGAAGGCCAAGGACCAGAGGGTGGAGGCCATGGAGGAGGAAGCACAAGGGGGAGAACCTCTCCTCCTCTCTTCTGGTGGCGCCGGAGTGCCATCGGGAGGGGAATCATCGCCATGGTGATCGTCTTCATCAACATCACCATCATCATCACCATCCTCATCTATTTTACGCGGTCCACTCTCCCGCACCCCGCTGTAATCCCTACTTGAACATGGTGCTTTATGCCACATACTATGATCCAATGATGTGTTGCCATCCTATGATGTTTTGAGTAGATATCTTTTGTCTTTGGGTTGATTGATGATCTAGATTGGTATGAGTTGTATGTTTTATTTTGGTGCTGTCCTATGGTGCCCTCCGTGTGGCGCAAGCATGAGGGATTCCCGCTGTAGGGTGTTGCAATACATTCATGATTCGCTTATAGTGGGTTGGTGAGTGACTGAAACACAAACCCGAGTAAGAGGGATTGTTGCGTATGGGAATAAAGAGGACTTGATGCTTTAATGCTATGGTTGGGTTTTACCTTAATGATCTTTAGTAGTTGCGGATGCTTGCTAGAGTTCCAATCATAAGTGCATATGATCCAAGTAGATAAAGTATGTTAGCTTATGCCTCTCCCTCATATGAAACTACAATAGTGATCACCGGTCTTGTTAACAATTGCCTAGGACAATTCCGCACGCCGATCCACCATTATTCCACACTCGCTATTTATAATATTTAGTAATATATTCTAACTTTATGATAACAGCGCCTACTTTTATATTTTAGCTCTCCGATACCATACAAAGTTATCCTCTTCATACCCACAACATAGTTTTATTTCTCGTTTCTAGTTGGAAGCAAACGTTCGGTGTACGTAGAGTCGTATCAGTGGCAGATAGGGCTTGAGAGAATATTGATCTTACCTTTAGCTCCTTGTGGGTTCGACACTCCATACTTATCACTTCCACCTTTGGAAATTGCTACGATGATTCCCTGCACTTGGGGATTATCATGCATCCCTAAACCTTAGCCTTACTCTCATGCAATGACAAGTGAATAAACACTCATCGTGAGAATAACACATCTAGCATGGAAAATATTAGCCACCCCTCACCGCTCCGCGAGAGGTACAAACACACAAAAGAGAAGTTTATTTTGAAAATTAGAGATGGCACATACAAATTTGCTTAGAACGGCAAAAGAATACCGCATATAGATAGATATAGTGGACTCATGTGGCAAAACTGGTTTAAAGGTTTTTGGATGCACAAGTAGAGATCATACTTAGTGCAAAATGAAGGCTAGCAAAAGATTGAGAAGCGACCAACCAAGAAACGAATAATCTCATAAGAAAGCATTAAGCATAATTAACACCGAATAATGCACCACAAGTAGGATATAATTTCATTGCATAATTGTTGACTTTCGTGCTTGCATTGGGAATCACAAACCTTAACACCAATATTCTTACTAACGCATAATTACTCATCAGTAAAACTCACATATCACATCATCATATCTCAAAACTATTACTAAGAATCAAGTTTATTTTGTCCAGTGATCTTCATAAAAGTTTCTATTATATCCTTCTTGGATATCTATCACTTTGGAACTAATTTTTATGTGTTGCTTTTGAAAAGCTCAAACAAATATAAGTGAAGATCATGAGCATAATTTTTCTTTCTCTCAAATTAATTTAAGTGAAGCAAGAGAGAATTTCTTGAAATTTTACTAACTCTCAAATAAATCTAAGTGAAGCAAGAGAGCATTTCTTCAAAAATACTAAAGCACACCATTCTCAAAAAGATATATGTGAAGCATTAGAGCAAGTCCATAGCTCATAAAAATTTAAGTGAAGCATAAAGAGCAATTCTAACAAATCATGACATAATTTTGGCTCTCTCAAGTAGGTGCGTCCAGCAAGGAATCAAGACTTAATACACAAAATAAAACAAGCAAATACTCATATCATACAAGATGCTCCAAGCAAAACACATAGTATGTGACGAATAAAAATATAGCTTCGAGTAAAATACCGATGGTCGTTAGAAGAAAGAGGGGATGCCACTCGGGGCATTCCCAAGCTTAGTTGCTTGCTCTCTTTTGGATAATAGCTTGGGACTCTGGGGCATCCCCAAGCTTAGGCTCTTCTTACTCCTTATTCCTTCATCCGTGGTAAGATAACCCAAAATTTGAAAACTTCAATCAAACAAAACTCAACAAAACCTTCATGAAATCCGTTAGTAAAAGAAAGCAAATCACTACTATAAGTATTGTACCAAACCAATTCATATTTTGTTTTTGTATTATATCTACTGTATTCCAACTTCTCTATGGCAAAAAATCATCAAGGAAAACCATAGAGCCATCAAAACAAGCACACAATGCAAAGAAAACATAATCTGTCAAAACAGAACAGTCTGTAGCAATCTGACTACTTCAAAAACTTCTAGAACTCCAAAAATTCTAAAAAATTAGGACAACCTGAGCAATTTGTATGTTAATCTTCTACAAAAAGAATCGGCATTTTAGCACGCTCTAGTAAAAAATGAGAATTGTTTTTGTGAGAGCAAAAGTTTCTGTTTTTCAGCAAGATCAAACAACTATCACCCAAGAAGATCCTAAAGGGTTTACTTGGCACAAACACTAATTAAAACACAAAAACACAATCATAACAGTAGCATAATTGTGCTAACACTCAAGAACAGAAAGCAAAAAGCAAAAATAGATTTTCTTCATTGGGTTGCCTCCCAACAAGCGCTATAGTTTTACGCCCTTAGCTAGGCATAAAGCAAGGATCTAAGTTTTGTCATCTTTGTTCAACTCTTCAATAAAACACTTAGAATCCCTTAGAGATTTAGCATAGAGATTTTCAATGACAATACTCCTAGGAACAAATTTAAAGAATTCATTCTTGCCAAAGGGATCTCTTATAACTTCAACAAAATCCGGGTGGATACTAATCATCTCAAGATCCTCTTTACTAGAAGTTGCACCCTTGCTCTTAGTAACTTGGGTAGTCTTGCCAATTTTTACGGGAGTTTCTCAAAAAATTTAGTGGAAGCAAAAGCCGTACTCAAATTACTAAAGATTTCTTCTAGTTTATCAATCCGAGACGGGCTCTCTTCAACTCTTTCATGAATTATAGTTCCCTTTTCTTTTAACAACTTAAAAACTTCCCCAACTTTTGCGCCAATTTTAGTGGAAAAATTATGCATCTTTCTATCCAAACTTTCAATATGCTCTTCAGTAAGCATTTTCTTTCCAATAGCATCTAATCTTTCCATGACATGCTCAAGAGTCAAAGTTGTTTCATTAATCATAAGGGGTGCTGAGCCAACTAAATTTCCCATAGCATTAAAAGCATCAAGAGAGGGACACATCAAGAAATTTCCACCGGTAATCGTATCAAGGACGAATCTATACCAAGTGGTGGTGCCCACATAAAAACAACAAAGAAGAACAACGGTAGATTGCTTGCGAATAGATCTATTATGAGCATTGCAAATTCTGTACCAAGCATCTTTTAAATTATCTCCTCCCCTTTGTTTAAAGTTGAGAACTTCGTTCTCGAGAGTGTACGCAATAGAGGAAGAGCTATCCATGACGATAATAAAAGCAAACAAAATTTCACTAAAAAACAGATCCGGCAATAAAACAACGAACAAAAAGAGGGGCAAATAAAACGGCAAATTTTTGTGAAGTGGGGGAGAGGAAAACGAGAGGCAAATGGCAAATAATGTAAATTGCGAGGAGATGAGATTTGTGATTAGGAACCTGGTATATGTTGAAGATCCTCCTCGGCAACGGTGCCAGAAATTCCTTTTGATGTGGCTTGAAGCTACGTCGGTATTTCCCCAAAGAGGAAGGGATGATGCAGCACAGCGGCGGTAGGTATTTCCCTCAGATGTGAAACCAAGGTTATCGAACCAGTAGGAGAACCAAGCAACACAATGTAAACAGCACCTGCACACAAATAATAAATACTCGCAACCCGACGTGTAAAAGGGGTTGTCAATCCCTTCCGGGTAGCGGCACCTCAAGATAGGCAAACAGACGTGAAATAAAATTGTAGTAGATTGATAGATCGAACGCCAAATAAAATAAATAAGAATAAAACACAGCAAGGTATTTTTGTTTTGGTTTAATAGATCTGAAAATAAAAGAAAAGGAAAGTAGACCGCAAAGGCAAATAATATGAGAAAGAGACCCGGGGGCCGTAGGTTTCACTAGTGGCTTCTCTCGAGAAAAATAGCAAACGGTGGGTAAACAAATTACTGTTGGGCAATTGATAGAACTTGAAATAATCATGACGATATCCAGGAAATGATCATTACATAGGCATCATGTCCAAGATTAGTAGACCGACTCCTGCCTGCATCTACTACTATTACTCCACACATCGACCGCTATCCAGCATGCATCTAGTGTATTAAGTCCACGGAGAAACGGAGTAATGCAATAAGAACGATGACATGATATAGACAAGATCTATCTATGTAGAGATAGACCCCATCGTTTTATCCTTAGTAGCAATGATACATACATGTCAGTTCCCCTTCTGTCACTAGGATAAAGCACCGTAAGATCGAACCCACTACAAAGCACCTCTTCCCATTGCAAGATAAATAGATCAAGTTGGCCAAACAAAACCCAAATATTGGAGAAGAAATACGAGGCTATAAACAATCATGCATAAAAGAGATCAAAGAAACTCAAATACTTTCATGGATATAAAAAGATAGATCTGATCATAAACTCAAAGTTCATCCGATCCCAACAAACACACTTCAAAAAGAGTTACATCATATGGATCTCCAAGAGACCATTGTATTGAGAATTCAGCGAGAGAGAGAAAGCCATCTAGCTACTAACTACGGACCCTAAGGTCTACAAAGAACTACCCACGCATCCTCGGAGAGGCACCAATGGAGGTGGTGAACCCCATCCGAGATGGTGTCTTGATTGGATCTGGTGTTTCTGGACTTTGCGGCGGCTGGAATTGATTTTCGTGGACTCCCCTAGGGTTTCTGGAATATTGGGGTATTTATAGAGCAAAAAGGCGGTCCGGGGGGCACCTGAGGTGGGCACAACCCACTAGGGCGCGCCTGGGCCTCCCGGCGCGCCCTGGTGGCTTGTGCTCTCCTCGGAGCACCCCCCAGGCGCAACCTTAGCCCATTTGGTGTCTTTTGTTCCAAAAAAAATCTCCGTAAAGTTTCGTTGCATTTGGACTCCGTTTGGTATTGATTTCCTGCGGTGTAAAAAATATGCAGAAAACAACAACTGGCTCTTGGCACTATGCCAATAGTTTAGTACCAAAAGATGATATAAAATGACTATAAAATGATTATAAAACATCCAAGATTTTAATATAACAGCATGGAACATCAAAAGTTATAGATACGTTGGAGACGTATCAGCATCCCCAAGCTGTAAGCAGCTTCACTGAGGTTTTTCTTTGAAAAACTCCTTTCAAACACTCTTTATGCTTTCCAAAAAATTCTACATAATTTCCGATCAACAATATGTCATTCACATATTGACATATACTTATCAGAAAGGCTATAGTGCTCCCACTCACTTTCTTGTAAATACAGGCTTCACCTCAAGTCTATATAAAACTATATGCTTTGATCAACTCATCAAAGCGTATATTCCAACTCTGAGATGCTTGCACCAGTCCATAGATGGATCGCCGGAGCTTGAACATTTTATTAGCACCTTTAGGATTGACAAAACCTTCTGGTTGCATCATATACAACTCTTCTTTAATAAATCCATTAAGGAATGTAGTTTTGATATCCATTTGGCAGATTTCATAAAATGCGGCAATTGCTAACATGATTCGGACAGACTTAAGCATCGATATGAGTGAGAAAAACTCAATGTATTCAACACCTTGAACTTGTCAAAAAACATTTTGTGACAATTCGAGCTTTGTAGATAGTAACACTACCATCAGCGTCCGTCTTCCTCTTGAAGATCCATTTATTCTCAATGGCTTGCCGATCATCGGGTAAGTCCACCAAAGTCCACACTTTGTTCTTATATATGGATCCTATCTCAGATTTCATGGCCTCAAGCCATTTATCGGAATCTGGGCTCATCATAGCTTCTTCATAGTTCGTAGGTTCGTCAAGGTATAGTAACATGACTTCTAGGATAGCATTACGGTACCACTTTGGTGCAGAACGTGCTCTGGTTGACCTACGAGGTTTGGTAGTAACTTGATCTGAAGTTTCATGATCATCATCATTGGCTCCCTCTCTAGTTGGTGTAGGCATCACGGGAACTAATTTCTCTGATGTGCTACTTTCCAAATTGAGAGAAGGTATAATTACCTCATCAAGTTCTACTTTCCTCCCACTCACTTCTTTCGAGAGAAAGTCCTTCTCTAGAAAGGATCCATTCTTAGCAACAAAGATCTTTCCTTTCGGATCTGTGGTAGAAGGTGTACCCAATTGTTTCTTTTGGGTATCATATGAAGACGCACTTCTCCGATTTGGGTTCGAGCTTATCAGGCTGAAGTTTTTTCACATAAGCATCACAACCCCAAACTTTAAGAACCGACATCTTAGGTTTCTTGCCAAAACATTGTTCATACGGTGTCGTCTCAACGGATTTAGATGGTGCCCTATTTAACGTGAATGCAACTGTCTCTAATGCATAACCCCAAAAGGATAGTGGTAAATCGGTAAGAGACATCATAGATCGCACCATATCTAATAAAGTACAGTTACGATGTTCGGACACACTGTTACGCTGTTGTGTTCCAGGTGGCGTGACTTGTGAAACTATTCCACATTGTTTTAAATGAAGTCCAAACTCGTAACTCAAATAGTCGCCTCCACGATCATATCGTAGAAACTTTATTTTGTTGTTACGATGATTCTCCACTTCACTCTGAAATTCTTTGAACTTTTCAAATGTTTCAGACTTTTGTTTCATTAAGTAGATATACCCATATCTGCTCAAATCATTTGTGAAGGTCAGAAAATAATGATACCCGCCACGAGCCTTAACACTCATCGGACCGCATACATCGGTATGTATTATTGCCAGTAAGTCAGTGGCTCGCTCCATTGTTTCGGAGAACGGAGTTTTAGTCATCTTGCCCATGAGGAATGGTTCGCAAGCATCAAATGATTCATAATCAAGTGATTCCAAAAGTCCGTCCGCATGGAGTTTCTTCATGCGCTTTACACCAATATTACCTAAACGGCAGTGCCACAAATATGTTGCACTATCATTATTAACGTTGCATCTTTAGGCATCAATATTATGAATATGTGTATCACCACGATCGAGATTCAACAAACCATTCACATTGGGTGTATGACCATAGAAGATTTTACTCATATAAACAGAACAACAATTATTCTCTAACTTAAATGAATAACCGTATTGCAATAAACATGATCTAATCATATTAATGCTCAACACAAACACCAAAAAACATTTATTTAGGTTCAATTCTAATCCCGAAGGTAGAGGGAGTGTGTGATGGTGATTGTGTCAACCTTGGAATTACTTCCCACACACATCATCGCCCTGTCCTTAACTAGTCTCTGTTTATTTTGCAACTCCTGTTTCGAGTTACTACTCTTAGCAACTGAACTAGTATCAAATACCGAGGGGTTGCTATAAACACTAGTGAAGTACACATCAATAACATGTATATCAAATATACCTTTGTTCACTTTGCCATCCTTCTTATCCACCATCTAGGGCAATTCCTCTTCCAGTGACCATTTTTGCAGTAGAAGCACTTAGTTTTAGGCTTGGGTCTAGCTTTGGGCTTCTTCATGGGAGTGGCAACTTTCTTGCCGTTCTTTTTGAAGTTTCATTTTCTTTCCCTTGCCATTTTTCTTGAAACTAGTGGTCTTGTTAACCATCAACACTTTATGCTATTTCTTGATTTCTACCTTCGCTGATTTCAGCATCGCGAAGAGCTTGGGAATCGTTTTCGTCATCCCTTACGTATTATAGTTCATCACGAAGTTCTAATAACTTAGTGATAGTGACTAGAGAACTCTATCAATCACTATCTTATCCGGAAGATCAACTCCCACTTGATTCAAGCAATTGTAGTACCCAGACATTCTGAGCACATGCTCACTAGCTGAGCTATTCTCCTCCATCTTGTAGGCAAAGTACTTGTGAGAGGTCTCATACCTCTTAACATGGGCATGAGTCTGAAATATCATTTTCAGCTTCTTGGAACATCTCATAGGCTCCATGGCATTCAAAACATTTTTTAAGTCCCGGTTCTAAGCCGTAATGCATGGTGCACTAAACTATCAAGTAGTCATCATACCGAGCTTGTAAAACGTTCATAACGTCTGCATCTGCTCCTGCAACAGGTTCGTCACCTAGTGGTGCATCAAGGACATAATTCTTCTGTGCAGCAATGAGGATAATCCTCAGATCATGGACCCAGTCCGCATCATTGCTACTATCATCTTTCAACTTAGTTTTCTCTAGGAACATATCAAAAATAAAACAGGGGAGCTATACGCGAGCTATTGATCTACAACGTAAATATGCAAATACTATCAGGACTAAGTTCATGATAAATTAAGTTCAATTAATCATATTACTTAAGAACTCCCACTTAGATAGACATCCCTCGAGTCATCTAAATGATTACGTGATCTAAATCAACTAAACCATGTCCGATCATCACGTGAGATGGAGTAGTCTTCAATGGTGAACATCTCAATGTTGATCATATCTACTATAGGATTCACGTTCGACCTTTCGGTCTCCAGTGTTCCGAGGCCATGTATGTACATGCTAGGCTCGTCAAGTTTAACCCGAGTATTCCACATGTGCAAAGCTATCTTGCACCCGTGGTATGTGAACATAGAGCTTATCACACCCAATCATCACGTGGTGTGTCAGCACGACGAACTGCCGCAACGGTGCATACTCAGGGAGAACACTTATACCTTGAAATTTTAGTAAGGGATCCTCTTATAATGCTACTGCCGTACCAAGCCAAATAGGATGCATAAAAGATAAACATCACATGCAATCAAAATATGTGACATGATATGGCCATCATCATTTTGTGCCTTGATAACCCACAAGTATAAGGGATCAATTGTAGCCTCTTTCGATAAGTAAGAGTGTCGAACCCAATGAGGAGCTAAAGGTAGAACAAATATTCCCTCAAGTTTTATCAACCACCAATACAACTCTACGCACGCTTGACGTTTGCTTTACCTAGAACAAGTATAAAACTAGAAGTACTTTGTAGGTGTAACGGGATAGGTTTGCAAGAATATAAAGAGAACGTAAATAAAAACTAGGGGCTGTTTTAAGTAAATAAGCAATAAATTTAGTATAGTGAGTGTGGAAAAGTGGTGGTAGGAGTTGCGAAATTGTCCCTAAGCAATTGACTACTTTACTAGACTGATAGCAAATTTTATGTGGGAGAGGCCACTGCTAGCATGTCATCCCTGACTTGGAATTCTATGCACTTAAGATTGGAACTATTAGCAAGCATCCACAACTACTAACATTCATTAAGGTAAAACCCAACCATAGCACTAAGATATATTGGCCCCCCTTCAATGCCGTATGCATCAATTTCTATGCTAGGTTGAAGCTTCTGTCACTCTTGCCCTCCAATACATAGTCCTATCAACATACAACTAACCCTATGGTGTGATCCACGCACGCGCTCATATGATGGGCACTAAAGTACAGCAACATAACCACAAGCAAATTAAACCAATCATAGCAATTCACCAATTACCGATAGGACAACGAAAATCTACTCAGACATCATAGGATGGCAACACATCATTGGATAATAATATGAAGCGTAAAGCGCCATGTTCAAGTAGAGGGTACAACGGGTTGCGGGAGAGTGGACCGATGTAGATAGATGGGGGAAGGTGATGAAGATGTTGGTGAAGATGACAGAGGTGTTGGTGTCGATCGTTGTCTCGATGATGGCCCTGGCGGCGTTCCAGCGCCACCGGGAGAGAGGGGGAGAGAGCCCCCCTTCTTCTTCTTCTTCTTCCTTGACCTTCCCACTAGATGGGAGAACGGTTTCCCCTCTGGTCCATGGCTTCCATGGCGGCGGAGGGGCGAGAGCCCCTCCGAGATTGGATCTGTCTCTCTGTCTCTGTTTGTTTCTGCGTTCCAGATTCTGGCCTTTCACCGTTTCTTATATTCCCGGAGATCTGTAACTCTGATTGGGCTGAAATTTTAACACAATTTGTATCCGGATATTGGCTTTCTTGCGGTGAAAGAAGGGCACCAACCGCCTTACAGGGTGGCCACGAGGGTCAGGGGCGCACCCCCTGCCTCGTGGCCCCCTCGGGCATCGTCTCGGGTTGATTCTTCTTCCCAAAAATCACATATATTCCAAAAATAATCTCCGTAAGTTTTTATCCCGTTCGGACTCCGTTTGATATGGATTTTCTGGGAAACAAAAAACATTTAACAAACAAGAACTGGCACTAGGCACTGGATCAATATGTTAGTCCCAAAAATAGTATAAAAAGTTGCCAAAAGTATATTAAAGTTGTATAATATTGGCATGGAACAATAAAAAAATATAGATACAACGGAGACGTATCTACATCCCCAAGCTTAATTCCTGCTCGTCCTTGAGTAGGTAAATGATAAAAAATATAATTTTTGATGTGGAATGCAACCTAGCATAATCTTGATCATGTAATCTAATCATGGCATGAATATTAAGACACGAGTGATTCCAAGCAATAGTCTATCATTTTCCATTAAGACAATAATACTTCAAGCATACTAATAAAGCAATCATGTCTTTTCAAAATAACATGGCCAAAGAAAGTTATCCCTACAAAATCGTATGATCTGGCTATGCTCCATCTTTGTCACACAAAATATTTAAATCATGCACAACCCCGATGACAAGCCAAGTAATTGTTTCATACTTTTGATGTTCTCAAACCTTTTCAACTTTCACGCAATACATTAGTGTGAGCCATGGATACAACACTGTAGGTGGAATATAATATGATGATGGAGGTTGTGTGGAGAAGACAAAAAAGGGAGAAAGTCTCACATCGACACGGCTAATCAATGGGCTATGGAGATGCCCGTCAATTGATGTCAATGCGAGGAGTAGGGATTGCCATGCAACAGATGCACTAGAGCTATAAGTGTATGAAAGGTCAAACTAAAACTAAGTGGGTGTGCATCCAACTTGCTTGCTCATGAAGACCTAGGGCACTTGAGGAAGCCCATCGTTAGAATATAAAGCCAAGTTCTATAATGAAAATTCCCTCTAGTATATGAAAGTGATAACTCAAGAGACTCTCTATATGAAGAACATGGTGCTACTCTGAAGCACAGGCGTGGTAAAAGGATAGTAACATTGTCCCTTCTCTCTTTTCTCTCATTTTTTATCTTTTTTTGTAGGCTTCCTTGGCCTCTCTCTCTCTCTCTCTCTCTCTCTCTCTCTCTCTTTTGGGGGCTTCTCTGGCCAATTTTATTTTGATAACCTCACATGGGACAATGTTCTAATAATGATGATCATCACACTTTTATTTACTTACAACTCAATATTACAATTCGATACTAGAACAAAGATATGACTCTATATGAATGCCTCCGACGGTGTAACGGGATGTGCAATGATCTAGCGTCATGCTAGCTATCTTACAATCATGCAAAGTAATATGACAATAAATGCTCAAGTCATGTATATGATGATGATGGAAGTTGCATGGCAATATATCTCGGAATGGCTATGGAAATGCCATGATAGGTAGGTATGGTGGCCGTTTTGAGGAAGATATAAGGAGGCTTATGTGTGATATAGCGTATCGTATCATGGGGTTTGGATGCACCGGCGAAGTTTGCACCAACTCTCGAGGTGAGAAAGGGCAATGCACGGTACCGAAGAGGCTAGCAATGATGGAAGGGTGAGAGTGCGTATAATCCATGGACTCAACATTAGTCATAAAGAACTCACATACTTATTGCCAAAATCTATTAGTCATCAAAATAAAGTACTACGCGCATGCTTCTAGGGGGAAAGATTGGTAGTAAAAGACCATCGCTCGTCCCCGACCGCCACTCAGAAGGAAGACAATCAGTAAATACCTCATGCTCCAACTTTGTTACATAACGGTCCACCATACATGCATGCTACGGGAATCACAAACTTCAACACAAGTATTTCTACAATCCACAACTACCCACTAGCATGACTCTAATATCACCATCTTTATATCGCAAAACTATTGCAAGAAATCAAACATATCATATTCAGTGATCTACAAGTTTTATGTAGGATTTTATGACTAACCATGTGAATGACCAGTTCATGTCAACTCTCTAAATAGATATAAGTGAAGCAAGAGAGTTTAATTCTTTCTAAAAAATATATGCCCACGCTCTAACAAATATAAGTGAAGCAAAAGAGCATTCTACAAATGGTGGTTTTTTAGGGAAACAGGCAGTCCAAACTTCAAATGATATATGTGAAGCACATGAAGCATTCTATAAAGCCATACTCAAAAGATATAAGTGAAGTGCAATGAGCATTCTATAAATCAACCATGGACTATCTCATACCATCATGGTGCATCAAACAAAATTGAAAACTAAATGCAAAAGACGCTCCAAGATTTGCACATATCACATGAACGAAACGAAACCGGAAACATACCGATACTTGTTGAAGAAAGATGGGATGCCTTCCGGGGCATCCCCAAGCTTAGACGCTTGAGTCTCCTTGAATATGTACTTGGGGTGCCTTGGGAATCCCTAAAATTGAGCTCTTTCCTCTCCTCCTTCTCCTCATATCGAGACCTCCTCGATCTTTGATCACTTCATCCACACAAAACTCAACAGAAAGCTCGGTAATATTCATTAGTATAGTAAAGCAAATCACGACTCTAAGTACTGTTGCAAACCAATTCATATTTTGTTTTTGCATTGTAGCTACTGTAATATACCTTTTCCATGGCTTAATCCACTCATAGAAATCGATAGTTTCATCAAAACAAGCAAGCTACGCATCAAAACAGAATCTATCTTAAATAGGACAGTCTGTAGTAATCTGAACATTCACCAAACTTCTGGTACTCCAAAAATTCTGAAAAATTAGGAAAAGAAAAAAATTTGTATAGAAATACAGTGCAAAAAGTTTCATAACCGTTTGATGTTCTAGTAAAAAATGTAAAATTGCGCACTACAGCCAAAGTTCCTGTTTTGCATCGTACAAACCAACAAGCAATGTAAACATCCTAAATGCAAATCTTGGAACATTATTTCTATGATACAATGGATTTGTACAAGGGGATAATTATTTTTGTTGAAACTTTTATGTAATCAAGGGTCACAAAGTTTCCATGGGCATGAACAAAGTTCAAGGCTAGCTCCCACTTAAACAATGCTCGTCTTTCTCACTTTCGTTTTTCTTTTTGAAAAAGTTTTAGGTTCCCCTTTTTTTTGTTTTTAAACTTTATAAAAGCACACAACAGAAATAAATGACTCTCTAAAACTTCCGGGTTGTCTCCCTGGCAGTGCTTTCTTTAAAGCCATTAAGCTAGGCATATAGTGCTCAAGTAATGGATCCACCCGGATCCCAAGGTATATCAAAGCCAATTTTAATTAACATGATTTGTGATTTAGTAGTGAGCACAAAGTAACATATATCATGCAACAACAAAGTCTAACTCTCTTCCTATGCAACGACATGTCATAAAAGAACAATTCATGCACACATAGTAAAGGCCAATGCATAGTATAAACAGTTTCTTGCAATTTTATCATATTGGAAACATGGAGAGGCGGGGATGTAGTTCCTCTCTCATAATAATTGCAAGTATGAGAAGCAAGAACATGCATATTATATCTATCAAAATCATCATGTGTAGTAGTGAAACGCAACCCATCAATATAATCCTTAATAACGGCAAACTTCTCTGATATAGTGTAGTCGGGAGAATTCAAAAAGATAATAGGACTATCATGCGTGGGTGCAATAGCAACAATTTCATGTTTAATATAAGGAACTATAGCAAGTTCATCTCCATAAGCATAATTCATATTGGCATCTTGGCCACAAGCATAGCAAGCATCATCAAAAAGGGATATTTCAAAAGAATCAACGGGATCATAACAATCATCATAGCTTTCATCCTTCGGTAAATTTGAAGGGAAATTAAACAATGTATGGGATAAAGAGTTACTCTCATTAGATGGTGGGAATGGGTGATCAATCCGCTCTTCCTCCTTTTGTTCTTCGCTCTCCTCCTCATCTTTTTCATCCAATGAGCTCACAATGTCATTAATTTCTTCTACCATAGACTGCTGCAAAATATTAGTCTCTTCTTGGACAGCAGAGGAGTCCTAAATATATGGTTTAATATAAGGATTAGAAGCATAATTATCATAGCAATATTTAAGTATGGCCAAATTTTCAGATTTGTAGAGAGTAGTATCACACTTTTCAATAAAAGAAGCAATTTCACAAGTACCCCTAAAAGCAACAAATTCTTCAATTCATTGAACATCATAGTAATTATAAACACCCTTAGTATACGAAGATACGATTCCATTATCACTAAACTCACATTGGTAAGGAAGGTGTTTCCTAGGGTCTTTAGAACAACAAGTACAATCATATATTTCACATAAATTCCAAGCATAGCACTGCAAACGATGAATTTGATCCAGTAAAAGTTTCCATTTTTCAGATATGCGGTGTCACACATAACCAGCATGCTAATCTAAAGACTTGCCCTCAACTAAGCTACTTGGGGTTTCAGCCTGAGCACATAGGGATCAAAGTTGATCCACGTAAAAAGCTTCAGTAGCGTGATAGATTTTGAGTGGTTCTTCAACCATTGGTTCAGTAGGTACCACCATTTTTTGTTTGTATTTTGCGTTTCCTACCCATAACTAAAGATAGAAAACAAGAGCACAAAATAAAAGCTACTTAGTGATAAAGAAAACAAGCACACACGAGAATATTCACCCCACTCTATAACTCCCCGACAACGGTGCCAGAAAAAGGTCTTGATAACCCACAAGTATAGGGGATCAATTGTAGCCTCTTTCGATAAGTAAGAGTGTCGAACCCAACGAGGAGCTAAAGGTAGAACAAATATTCCCTCAAGTTTTATCGACCACCGATACAACTCTACGCACGCTTGACGTCCGCTTTACCTAGAACAAGTATAAAACTAGAAGTACTTTGTAGGTGTAACGGGATAGGTTTGCAAGAATATAAAGAGCACATAAATAAAAACTAGGGGTTGTTTTAAGTAAAGAAGCAATAAAGTTAGTATAGTGAGTGTGGAAAAGTGGTGGTAGGAGTTGCGAAATTGTCCCTAAGCAATTGACTACTTTACTAGACCGATAGCAAGTTTTATGTGGGAGAGGCCACTGCTAGCATGTCATCCCTGACTTGGAATTCTATGCACTTACGATTGGAACTATTAGCAAGCATCCGGAACTACTAACGTTCATTAAGGTAAAACCCAACCATAGCATTAAGATATATTGGTCCCCCTTCAATCCCGTATGCATCAATTTCTATGCTAGGTTGAAGCATCTGTCACTCTTGCCCTCCAATAATAGTCCTATCAACATACAACTAACCCTATGGTGTGATCCACGCGCGCGCTCATATGATGGGCACCAAAGGAAAACAACATAACCAGAAGTAAATTAAACCAATCATAGCAATTCACCAATTACCGATAGGACAACGAAAATCTACTCAGACATCATAGGATGGCAACACATCATTGGATAATAACATTAAGCATAAAGCACCATGTTCAAGTAGAGGGTACAACGGGTTGCGGGAGAGTGGACCGCTGTAGATAGATGGGGGAAGGTGATGAAAATGTTGGTGAAGATGACGGAGGTGTTGGTGTAGATCGTTGTCGCGATGATGGCCCCGGCGGCGTTCCGGTGCCACTAGGAGAGATGGGGAGAGAGCCCCCCTTCTTCTTCTTCCTTGACCCTTCCCCTAGATGGGAGAAGGGTTTCCCCTTTGGTCCATGGCTTCCATGGTGTCGGAGGGGCGAGAGCCCCTCCGAGATTGGATCTGTCTCTCTGTCTCTCTCTGTTTCTGCGCTCCAGATTCTGGCCTTTAACCGTTTCTTATATTCCTAGAGATCCGTAACTCTGATTGGGCTGAAATTTTAACATGATTTGTATTCGGATATTGGCTTTCTTGCAGCGAAAGAAGGGCACCAATCGCCTCTCAGGGTGGCCACAAGGGTCAGGGGCGCCCCCATCCCCCTAGGGCACGCTCCCTGCCTCGTGGCCCGCTCGGGCATCGTCTCACGTTGATTCTTCTTCCCAAAAATCACATATATTCCAAAAAAATCTCCGTAAGTTTTTATCCCGTTTGGACTCCATTTGATATGGATTTTCTGTGGAACAATAAAAATGCAACAAACAGGAACTGGCACTGGGCACTGGATCAATATGTTAGTCCCGAAAATAGTATAAAAAGTTGCCAAAAGTTTATGAAAGTTGTATAATATTGGCATGGAACAATAAAAAAATATAGATACGACGGAGACGTATCATGCCTTTGATCTCCATCTCCAAAGCACCGTCATGATCTCCATCGTCACTGGCTTGTTGATCTCCATCGTAGCGCCATGGTCGTCTTGCCAACTATTGCTTCTACAACTATCGCTAACGCATAGTGATAAAATAAATCAATTACATGGCGTTTGCATTTCATACAATAAGGAGACAACCATAAGGCTCATGCCAGTTGCCAATAACTTTTACAAAACATGATCATCTCATACAATAATGTATATCACATCATGTCTTGACCATATCACATCACAACATGCCTTGCAAAAACAAGTTAGACGTCCTCTACTTTGTTGTTGCAAGTCGTACGTGGCTGCTATGGGCTTCTAGCAAGAACCATTCTTACATGCGCATAAAAACCACAATGGTGTTTCGTCAAGTTTGCTATTTTAACCTTCTTCAAGGACCGATCGTAGTGAAATTCGATTCAACTAAAGTAGGAGAAACACACACCCGCCAGCCACCTTTATGCAAAACTAGTTGCATGTCTGTCGGTGGAACCGGTCTCATGAATGTGGTCATGTAAGGTTGGTCAGGGCCGCTTCATCCAATAATACCGCTGAATCAAAATAAGACATTGGCCATAAGCAATATGACGATCACCGCCCACAACTCTTTGTGTTCTACTTGTGCATATCATCTACACATAGACCTGGCTCAGATGCCACTGTTGGGAAACGTAGCATGCAATTTAAAAAAAAATCCTACGCTCACGCAAGATCTATCTAGGAGATGCATAGAAATGAGAGGGGGACAGTGTGTCCATGTACCCTCATAGACCGAAAGAGGAAGCGCTTGACAACACGGTTGATGTGGCCGAACTTCTTCTCGTTCCGACCGATCAAGCACCGAACGTACGGCACCTCCGAGCTCTGCACAGGTTCAGCTCGATGAAGTCCCTTGAACTATTGATCCAGCAAAGGTGTCGAAGGAGAGTTCCGTTAGCATGACGACGTGGTGACGGTCATGGTGTAGTGATCCACGCAGGGCTTCGCCTAAGCACTATGAAGATATGACCGGAGGCGTAAACTGTGGAGGGGGGCGCCGCACACGGCTAGGAATCAATGTTGTTGTGTTCTAGTGGTGCCTCCTGATAACCCACAAGTACAGGGGGTCGCAATAGTTTTCGATGGTAGAGTATTCAACCCAAATTTATAGATTCAACACAAGGGGAGCCAATGAATATTTGAAGGTATTAGCACCTGATTTGTCAATTCAACCACACCTGGAGATTAATTATCTGCATCAAAGTGATCAGTAGCAAAGTAGTTTGATACTTTTGATAGTAGTGACAACAACAATAGTAACAGTAACAGTGATAGCAGTAATTTTGCAGCAAGTGTAACAGTGATGATAGCAGTAGTAACTTAGCAGAAACAATATGGAAAAATTTGTAGGCATTGGATCGGTGACTTGTTGGATGATATTCATCATGTGACAGTTATAATCTAGGGTGATTCGGCACTAGCTCCAGTTCATCGATATAATGTAGGCATGTATTCCGTAAATAGTCATACGTGCTTTATTAAAAGAACTTGCATGACATCTTTTGTCCTACCCTCCCGTGGCAACGGGGTCCATATTGGAAACTAAGGGATATTAATGCCTCCTTTTAATAGAGAACCGGAACAAAGCATTAACACATAGTGAATACATGAACTCCTCAAACTATGGTCGTCAGCGGGAGTGGGCCCGGTTGTTGTCACTCCAGGGTTGCCGGATCATAACAAATAGTAGGTGACTATAACTTGCAAGATCGGATCTAAAACATGGATATAATGGTGATAACATAAACGGTTCAGATCTAAGTTCATGGCACCCGGGCCCAAAGTGACAATCATTAAGCATAGCAAAGTCATAGCAACATCAATCTAAGAACATAGTGGATACTAGGGATCAAGCCCTAACAAAACTAACTTGATTACATGATGAATCATCCAACTCCTCACCGACCAGCGAGCCTACGAAGGAATTACTCACTCACGGTGGGGAGCATCATGGAATTAGCGATGGCGAAGGGTTGGTGATGACGAAGAATGAAGATACCCCTCTCTGGAGCCCCAAACGAACTCCAGATCTACCCCCCGAGGAAGAACAAGGCTTGGCGGTGGCTCCGTATCGTGGATCGCGATAATTCTTTCTCTCTGACTTTTTTCTCCGAAAATAGTATTTTATAGTGTCGGTTTCAGGGTCTGTGGGGCCACCAGGTGGGGACAACCCACTTGGGCGCGCCAGGAGAGGGGGGCGCACCCTGGTGGGTTGTGCCCACCCAGGTGCCCCTCTCTAGCAGGTCTTGGCTCCAGAAATTCTATTTTATTGTATAAAAATTCCTAGAAAAGTTTCGTTCCATTCCGAGAACTTTTATTTCTGCACAAAAACAACACCATGGTAGTTCTGCTGAAAATAACGTCAGTCCGGGGTTAGTTTCATTCAAATCATGCAAATTAGAGTCCAAAACAAGAGGAAAAGCGTTAGGAAAAGTAGATACGTTGGAGATGTATCACCTCCCCTTCATATATATAATTTGGAGGGGAGGAGAGGTAGCCAAGGGGGCACCCCAAGTAGAAGGAATCCTACTTGGGCGCCTCCCAATTCGGCCTCCCCCTTCCATATTCATCCGAAGGGGGAAGGAAGGAGGAGGGAGGAGAGAAGGAAGGGGGAGGCCGAATTGCTCCCCTTCCTTTCTCTCTTCCCCGCTTTCCTTCCCCCTTATTTTGGCCTACATGGGGCGCACAAGGCCCCGAGGGGCTGATTTGTCCCCTTGGCCCATTAGGCCCATGTAGTTGCTGGGGGGATGCCCGAAACCCCTTCCAGGTGACCCGATATGTACCCGGTACCCCCAGAACACTTCCGGGGTCCGAATATCATCGTCCAATATATGAATCTTTACCTCTTGACCATTTTGAGACTCCTCGTCATGTCCGTGATCTCATCTGGGACTCCAAAAAACATTCGGTCACCAAATCACATAACTCATATAATACAAAATCGTCATCAAACGTTAAGCGTGCGGACCCTACGGGTTCGAGAACTATGTGGACATGACCAAGACACCTCTTCGGTCAATAACAAACATTGGAACCTGGATGCTCATATTGGTTCCTACATATTCTACGAAGATCTTTATCAGTCATACCGCAATGACAACATATGTAATTCCCTTTGTCATCGGTATGTGACTTGCCCGAGATTCGGTCGTCGGTATCTTCATACCTAGTTCAATCTTGTTACCGGCAAGTCTCTTTACTCGTTCCATAATACATCATCCCGCAACTAACTCATTACTCACATTGGTTGCAAGGCTTATTATGATGTGCATTACCGAGAGGGCCCAGAGATACCTCTCCATACTCGGAGTGACAAATCCTAATCTCGATCTATGCCAACCCAACAAACACCTTTGGAGATACCTGTAGAGAATCTTTATAATCACCCAGTTACGTTGTGACGTTTGATAGCACACAAGATATTCCTCCGGTATCCGGGAGTTGCATAATCTCATAGTTAAAGGAATATGTATAAAACTTAACGATCATTGTGCTAAGCTAACAGATGGGTCTTGTCCAGCACATCATTCTCCTAATGATGTGATCCTGTTCATCAAATGACAACACATGTCTATGGTTAGGAAACATAACCATCTTTGATTAACGAGCTAGTCTAGTAGAGGCTTATTTGGGACATTGTATTTTGTCTATGTATCCAACATGTATCAAGTTTCCAGTTAATACAATTCTAGCATGAATAATAAACATTTATCATGATATAAGGAAATATAAATAACAACTTTATTATTGCCTCTAGCATATTTCCATCAAAACTCCCCCAGAATTGATGTTGGTATGGATGGTACCCGTGGATTCGGCTAGCCATGGAGTGTGTTTGTTGGTGGAGGGGGAGTAAACCTTTACTTTTATTGCTTGGGAACGGCCACTAATGTGTTTAGCATGGAAGATATCGATAACTAATGGTCACGAAGTAAACAGGAAGGGTGCATTTCTCAAAATTTCATTTATATCTATTTTTTAAAAATGAGCTCTAGCACCGCTGCAAATCATTGCTTCCCTCTGCGAAGGGACTATATATTTACTTTAATGTTGAGTCATCACCTTCTCAAATAAGCACCAGATCTGAGAGCACTATTGTCATCCTCATGCATTATGTATAGCTAATGTTGGGTGCATCATGACTGGATCTTTTCTACCATGAATTACAATGTTTAGTCGCCATTTGAACTTTGGAGCTGCTCAGCATTTACGTTTTGTGGTCTCAGAAAGGGCTAGCGAGATACCACTATTGTCATATTATATCATGGTTGTTTTGACAAAGTGTTGTCATTTGAGATATCCTATTATTGCTCGCTAGTTGATTATGCCATTGATATGAGTTAATACAATTTCTAAGAGTTATTGTCGACATGGTTGGTTATAATCTTTGCTGAAAACTTGGGTGCTACTTAACCTTATTTATGTAAACAAGAGCAAAAGAGTTCGTAAGAGTTTTTCCTTTTCACTTTCAGTTTATCAACTGAATTTCTTGATGACAAGCAAATGTTTAAGCTTGGGAGTTGATACGTCTTCGTCGTATCTACTTTTACTAACACTTTTCCTCTTGTTTTGGACTCTAATTTGCATGATTTGAATGAAACTAACCCGGACTAAAGCTGTTTTCAGCAAAACTACCATGGTGTTGTTTTTTGTGCAGAAATAAAAGTTCTCGGATTGGAACAAAACTTTTTGGAGAATTTTTGTAAAATAAAAAAAATACTGGAGCCAAGAACTACCGGAGGGGGGGGGTCCCTGGGGGAGCATAACCCACCAGGGCGTGCCCCCTCCTGGCGCACCCAGGTGGGTTGTGCCCACCTGGTGGCCTTTCTAACCCTATCTCCGACGCTATAAATCCTATTTTGGGAGAAAGAATTATCGCGTTTCACGAGACGGAGCCGCCGCCACCTCCTGTTCTTCACCGGGAGGCTAGATATGGAGTCCATTTGGGGCTCCGGAGAGGGGGATCTTCGATCTTCATCATCACCAACCCTTCTCCATCGCCAATTCCATGATGCTCCCCACCGGGAGTGAGTAATTCCTTCAGAGGCTCGCTGGTCAGTGAGGGAGTTGGATGAGATTCATCATGTAATCGAGTTAGCTAGTTTTGTTAGGGCTTGATCGCTAGTATCCATTATGTTATGAGATTTGATGTTGCTATGACTTTGCCATGCTTAATGCTTGTCACTTTGGGCCCGGGTGCCATGATTTCAGATCTGAACCGTTTATGTTATCACCATTATATCTATGTTCTAGGTCCAATCTTGCAAGTTATATGCACCTGCTATGTGTTATGATCCGCAAACCCCGGAGTGATAGTATTCAGAATACTTTCTGGTGATGTCCGCAGTTTGAGGAGTTCATTTATTCACTATGTGTTAATGCTTTGTTCCGCTTCTCTATTAAAAGGAGGCCTTAATATCCCTTAGTTTCCTTATGGACCCCGCTGCCACGGGAGGGTAGGGCAAAAGATGTCATGCAAGTTCTTTCCATAAGCACATAGGACTATTTACGGAATACATGCCTACATTATATTTATGAACTGGAGCTAGTTTTGTATCGCCCTAGGCTATGACTGTTATATGATGAATATCATCCAACGAATTCACTGATCCAATGCCTACGAGTTTCTCACATATTGTTCTTGCTTAGTTACTATTGCTATTGCTACTATCACAAATGCTACAAAATCACTGCTATCACTGTTACCGTTACTATTACTGTTACCACTACTATCAAAACTATCATATTACTTTGCTACTGATCATATTGTTGCAGATAATTAATCTCCAGGTGTGGTTGAATTTACAACTCAGAAGCTAGTACATGCAAATATTCTTTGGCTCCCCTTGTGTCGAATCAATAAATTTGGGTTGAGTACTCTACCCTCGAAAACTGTTGTGACCCCCTATACTTGTGGGTTATCATAATGTCGGTGTCAAAACTGGCGAATCTCGGTTAGGGGGTCCTGAACTATGGATCTTGGATCGATGGGGAACAAGGGATGCAGAACACGATATTTACCCAGGTTTGGGCCCTCTCTAAGGGGTAATATCCTACGTCATACTTGATTATATTATTTGTGTATATGGGGATCACAGAGTTGATCTACCACGAGATCAGAGGAACTAAACCCTAAACTAGTAGGATGGTGATTGTTATCTTGGCCTCTACGGACTAAACCCTCCAGTTCATGTAAACACCAGGGGTACTAGGGTTTACATATAGTTGGTTACATCGAGGGGACGCCGGATCTTCCATCTTGACTTGGAGTACACACCAAGACAGTGCGACCCAATAGTCCGGCTCACGTGAGATGGGCCGGCACCCTGAGGACCCCCTAGTCTAGGACTCCCTCAGAGCGGGCTCAGGAAATATGCTATAACAAAGGTCAGACAAGGATCTGAAGAAGAAGAAGAAGTGGCAGCAACATAGAAGTAGCAGAATAAGAGGAAGAGGATGGACTTTCACCTAGTTAACATCGTTGAACTTTCCTCTATTTAGTCATATTTTGGCTCTTAATAACTTGTACTGCCATTTTCTAGTATCTAGCATAAACTATCATTTGTTTCCTAGCAAGGACAAGATGATGTTCAGTGTGTGTGGTAAGGTCACCACTAGTGAGAAGTGCTGATCACACCTTATGACGTTTGCAACCAAACAACATGTTGTTTGTCTAACAACAGGGACGCAAATAACCAAACAGCGTGGCAGATATTTCTCCCCTCATGCACGGAGCCTAATGCAGGCAACCAAACTACATGCAAATGTTGGTTTCTAGCCTGCATTAACTCAAACAGGCCCAACTGAAACCAGTATGCAAAATGCCCTGAAACAAATATAAATGGAGAACGCTTAATACAAAGGTGTGGCGAGCTACGTAAGGCACCTAACTTTTGTAGCTTCAACAGATACTAGCAACACACCCGGCTATTAGGGCATGGCCAGCGCTACATGCTGGACGGCTGCCCCATCTGCCACATCAGCGCAATCAGTCCAGCTTCAAGCTGGCAATGGTTAACCGGTACCTGCGTACCCATGGCACTACAAAAAAAGACACATCCGTGACATTTTGGGCCGAACGAAATTTTTTTCTGGCATACATATGGCACTTCTATGACGATAATTGTGACAAAACCTGGTATCATAATATATGTGGTGGGATCCTACTTCTATGACAAAAAATCCTGACAGAAAATGGGCTTTTCGTCCTGGGCGGGCCGGAGAAGCAATTGCATGAAATTCTTTGGGCCATCCTTGACGGAAAAAACCATGGTAGAAGCGAGGGGAGGAAAATTTCGGGGAGTTCCCGGTTACGGTGGGAGGTCGGGAGCCGAGGGATGCGCCTTTCTCTCGTACACGTACACGCGTGTGTGCGAGGCGTTGGCTCTAACTGAACCCGAGCGAGGCGTTGGGCTCTAACTGAACCCGATGAATTGCACTGCAGGCTACGCGTTACTGAACCCGAGAGATCGATCGATGGCTATTAACTAAACCCGATCGAGTGATTCCTTCACTACTGCTGCTAACTGAAGCCGATCGATGCTGCCTCTGGGATGAACAGTGAGCATTGCGGGGGGGGGGGGGGGGGTTGGATGAACAGTGAGCGGTGGCGTTGCCTCTAGATGAACAGGACCCCGTGGTGTGGTGGAGGGCTGGATGAACAGTAGACGGTGGAGGGGTGCCCGTGGAGGGGTGGTTGAACAGGACCCCGTGGTGTGGAGGGCTGGATGAACAGTAGACGGTGGAGGGGTGCCCGTGGAGGGGTGGTTGAGCAGGACCCTGTGGTGTGGAGGGCTGGATGAATAGTAGACGGTGGAGGGCTGGTTGAACAGTAGCCGGTGGAGTAGCGCGCGGTGGAGGCTGGATGAATAGGAGCCCGTGGAGGCTGGAGGAGGTCGACGGTAGCCCGTGGAGGATGGAGGAGGTCGACGGTGGAGATGAACAGTATCCCGTGGAGTCCCGTTTTGTGGTACGCCACACCCCTCCCGATCAACAGGACCCCCGTTTCGACCGTAAGAGATCCGTTTCCTCCGTTTTGCGGTACGCCACACCCCTCCCGATCAACAGGACCCACGTTTCGACTGTAGGAGGTCCGTTTCCTCTGTTTTGCGGTACGCCATGCCCCTCCCGATCAACAGGACCCCCGTTTCGACCGTAGGAGGTCCGTTTCCTCCGTTTTGCGGTACGCCAGACCCTTCCCGATCAACAGGATCCCGTTTCGAATGTGGCCGGTCGAACACAAGGCCGTTTCCTTTGTTTTGCGGTACGCTAGGCCTCGTTTCCATCGCCTGTTCCGTCCAAGACCTCCTGATGAACACGACCACGCATTCCGTTCCGACCCAGCCGGTTGGCTCACACGCGTTCCGTTGCCTCCCGATGAACACGACGCATTCCGTTGCCTCCCCATGAACACAACTCATTCCGTTGCCTCCCCATGAACACGACGACGGCGCTGTTTCTCCGTTCCGACCCAGCCATGTACACAAGCCCTGGCCGTACGTATGCGTGAGTAGGCGTTCGAGACCCCGCCCGTATGTACACATACGTGGCTGTATTTTCTTTCTTGCACCCTGGCCGCTGTACGTACGTGTACATGCTACGTGCGCGCCTCTACTACGACACGTACGTGCCTCTACTATGACATGTGCGCGCCTCTACATCCACCAGTATATATGTACGTACACGTTCACGACCAGAATGACAACGCTACGTACGCTTCGACTAGGTGGGTCCCGGCTGTCAGGCACTTCCTTGCCTGCGAAGATGTAGCTGGTGGATCCTAGCAGTCAGGGGGGCGAATCGTTGCCCGGACGCACTTCCTTGCGTGCGAAGATGTAGCTGGTGGGTCCCAGCAGTCAGGGGTAAACGTTTTTTCGCGAAATACGGTGGACCGTCCGGTGGGTCCCCGCTGTGAGGTGAAGGAATAATTATTTTGCACGTAATAAGGAGGCACTTCCTTGCTGCGGCCGTGGACCCAGCTGTCAGCCTCTTGATACGTCCATTTTGCATCATGCTTTTAAATCGATATTTATTGCATTATGGTCTGTTACTTCACTTTATGTCACAATACTTATGGCTATTCTCTCTTATTTTACAAGGTTTACATAAGGAGGGAGAATGCCGGCAACTGGAATTCTGGGCTGGAAAAGGAGCAAATATTAGAGACCTATTCTGCACAACTCCCAAAGTCCTGAAACTCCACGGAATATCTTAAAATAAATAATGAAAAATACCTGTCAAAGATGAAGGCCAGGGGGCCCAGACCCTGTCCACGAGGGTGGGGGGCGCGCCCCCCTCCCAAGGGCGCGCCCCCTACCTCGTGGGCCCCCTGGTGGCTCTCCGACACCCATCTTCTGCTATATGAAGTCTTTCGCCGAGAAAAAAATAGATAAGCAGCCTTTCGGGACGAGACTCCGCCGCCACGAGGCGGAACCTTGGCGGAACCAATCTAGAGCTCCGGCAGAGCTGTTCTGCCGGGGATACTTCCCTCCGGGAGGGGGAAATCATCGCCATCGTCATCACCAACGCTCCTATCATCGTGAGAGGGCAATCTCCATCAACATCTTCACTAGCACCATCTCATCTCCAAACCCTAGTTCATCTCTTGTATCCAATTCTTGTCTCCATGTCCGGGATTGGTGCTAGTAGGTTGCTAGTAGTGTTGATTACTCCTTGTAGTTGATGCTAGTTGGTTTATTTGGTGGAACATCATACGTTCAGATCCTTTATGCATATTATTACCCCTCTGATTATGAACATGAATATGCTTTGTGAGTAGTTACGTTTGTTCCAGAGGACAAGCGAGAAGTCTTGCTATTAGTAGTCATGTGAGTTTCGTATTCGTTTGATATTTTGATGAGATGTATGTTGTCTAGCCTCTAGTGGTGTTATGTGAACGTCGACTACATAATACTTCACCATTATTTGGGCCTAGAGGAAGGCATTGGGAAGTAATAAGTAGATGATGGGTTGCTAGAGTGACAGAAGCTTAAACCCTAGTTTATGCGTTGCTTCGTAAGGGGCTGATTTGGATCCACATGTTTCATGCTATGGTTAAGTTTACCTTAATACTTTTGTTGTCGTTGCGGATGCTTGCAATAGAGGTTAATCATAAGTGGGATGCTTGTTCAAGTAAGAACAGCACCCATGCACCGGTCCACCCACATATCAAATTATCAAAGTACCAAACGCGAATCATATGAACGTGATGAAAACTAGCTTGACGATATTCCCATGTGTCCTCGGGAGCGCTTTTCCTATGATAAGAGTTTGTACAGGCTTGTCCTTTGCTACAAAAAGGATTGGGACACCTTGCTGCACTTTATTTACTTTTGTTACTCGTTGCTCGTTACAATTTATCTTACCACAAAATTATCTGTTACCACTTATTTCAGTACTTCCAGAGAATACCTTGCTGAAAACTGCTTATCATTTCCTTCTGCTCCTCGTTGGGTTCGACACTATTACTTATCAAAAGGACTATGATAGATCCCCTATACTTGTGGGTCATCAAGACTCTTTTCTGGCGCCGTTGCCGGGGAGTAAAGCGCCTTTGGTACGTGGAATTTGGTAAGGAAAAATTTATATAGTGTGCTGAAATTTACTGTCACTTGTTACTATGGAGAGTAATCCTCTGAGGGGCTTGTTCGGGGTATCTTCACCCCATCCAGTAGAGCAAAGAGTTTCTCCTCAACCTACTGAACCTATTGAAAATGAAACTCCTTTTGAATTTCCTTCGGGTATGATGGAAAAACTGCTAGCTAATCCTTTTACAGGAGATGGAACAAAGCATCCTGATGAGCACTTAATATATGTGGATGAAGTTTGTGGATTATTTAAGCTTACAGGTATACCCGATAATGTTGCTAAGAAGAAGGTCTTCCCTTTATATTTGAAGGGAGACGCATTGACATGGTATAGGCTATGTGATGATACGAGATCATGGAACTATAGAAGATTGAAATTGGAATTTCACCAAAAGTATTACCCTATGCATCTTGTTCATCGTGATCGCAATTATATATATAATTTTTGGCCTCGCGAAGGAGAAAGCATCGCTCAAGCTTGGGGGAGGATTAAATCAATGTTACATTCATGCCCCAATCATGAGCTTCCAAGGGAAACAATTATTCAAAAATTTTATGCTCGGCTTTATGAAAACAATCGCACCATGCTCGATACTTCTTGTGCTGGCTCTTTTATGATGAAGACTATTGATTTTAAATGGGGCTTATTGGATAGAATTAAACGCAACTATGAAGATTGGGACCTCGACGAAGCTAAGGAGTCAAGTATGACACCTAAGTTTGATTGTGTTAAATCTTTTATGGATACCGATATTTTCCGTAAGTTTAGCACTAAATATGGACTTGACTCTGAGATAGTAGGTTCTTTATGTGAATCTTTTGCTACTTATGTTGATCTCCCTAAGGAGAAGTGGTTTAAATATCATCCTCCCATAGAAGTAAAAGTAGCCGCACCTATTAAAGTTGAAGAAAAGACCGTCACTTATAATGATCCTATTGTTCCTACTAATTATGTTGAGAAACCACCTTTCCCTGTTAGAATAAAGGATCATGCTAAAGCTTCGACTGTGGTTTGTAAAAGCAATATAGAACTTATACACCACCTGAACAAGTTAAAGTAGAACCTAATATTGCTATTGTTAAAGATCTCTTGTCTGATAATATTAATGGGCATGTTATTCAATTTTGTGGTGAATCTGCTAGAATTGCTAAACCTTGTGCTAAAGATAAACATAGACCTGTGGTAGGCGTGCCTGTTATTTTTGTTAAAATAGGATATCATTGTTATCATGTCTTATGTGATATGGGTGCTAGTGCTAGTGTTATACCTTATGACTTGTATAAAGAAATCAAGCATGAAATTGCACCTGCTGAGTTAGAAGAAATTGATGTCACAATTAAACTTGCCAATAGAGATACTATTTCACCAGTGGAAATTGTTAGAGATGTTGAAGTCTTGTGTGGCAAAACAAAATATCCCGTTGATTTTCTTGTTCTCAGTTCCTCACAAGATAGCTTTTGTCCCATTATATTTGGTAGACCCTTCCTGAACACTATTAATGCTAAGATAGACTGCGAAAAGAATGTTGTTACTATTGGCTTGGATGATATGATTCATGAGTTTAATTTCTCTAAATTTAGTAAACAACATCGTGAGGAAGAATTGCCTAGTAAAGATGAAATTATTGGTCTTGCTTCTATTGCCGTACCTCTTAGTGATCCTTTAGAACATTATTTGCTAGACCATGAAAATGATATTCATGAATGAAAGAAGGGAAATAGATGAAGTATTCTTTAAACAGGAACCTATTCTGCAACAAAATTTGCCTATTGAAATTTTAGGGGACCCCCCTCCACCCAAGGGTGATCCCGTATTTGAGCTTAAACTGTTGCCTCACAATCTTAAATATGCTTATCTTGATGAAAAGAAGATATATCCTATTATTACTAGTGCTAACCTTTCAGAACATGAAGAAGAAAGATTATTATAACTTCGAAGAAGCACCGTGCCGCTATTGGATATACTCTTGATGATCTTAAGGGCATTAGTCCCACTCTATGTCAACATAAAATAAATTTGGAAGCAGATGCCAAACCAGTTCGTGATCCTCAATGACGTCTAAATCCTAAAATGAAAGAAGTGGTAAGAAAAGAAATACTAAAGCTTCTGGAGGCAGGTATAATTTATCCCGTTGCTGATAGTCAGTGGGTAAGTCTTGTTCATTGTGTCCCTAAGAAGGAAGGCATTACTGTTGTTCCTAATGATAAAGATGAATTGATCCCGTAAACAATTATTACAGGTTATAGGATGGTAATTGATTTCCGCAAATTAAATAAGGCTACTAAGAAAGATCATTACCACTTACCTTTTATTGATCAAATGCTAGAAAGATTATGCAAACATACACATTACTGCTTTCTAGATGGTTATTCTGGTTTCTCTCAAATACCTGTGTCGGCTAAAGATCAATCAAAGACTACTTTTACATGCCCTTTTGGTAATTTTGCTTATAGACGTATGCCTTTTGGTTTATGTAATGCACCTGCTACCTTTGAAAGATGCATGATGGCTATATTCTCGGACTTTTGTGAAAAGATTTGTGAGGTTTTCATGGACGACTTTTCCTTCTATGGATCCTCTTTTGATGATTGCTTAAGCAATCTTGATCGAGTTTTGCAGAGATGTGAAGAAACTAATCTTGTCTTGAATTGGGAAAAGTGCCACTTTATGGTTAATGAAGGTATTGTCTTGGGGCATAATGTTTCTGAAAGAGGTATTGAAGTTGATAAAGCCAAAGTTGATGCTATTGAAAAGATGCCATGTCCCAAGGACATCAAAGGTATAAGAAGTTTCCTGGGTCATGCCGGATTTTATAGGAGGTTCATTAAGGACTTCTCAAAAATTTCTTGGCCCCTGACTAATTTATTACAAAAAGACATACCATTTGTCTTTGATGATGATTGTGTAGAAGCATTTGAAATACTTAAGAAAGCATTAGTCTCTGCACCTGTTGTTCAGCCACCTGATTGGAATTTACCCTTTGAAATTATGGGTGATGCTAGTGATTATGTTGTAGGTGCTGTTCTAGGGCAAAGAGTTGATAAGAAATTAAATGTTATCCATTATGCTAGTAAGACTCTAGACAATGCTCAAAGAAATTATGCTACTACTGAAAAAGAACTTTTAGCAGTTGTATTTGCTTGTGATAAGTTCAGACCTTATATTGTTGATTCTAAAGTAACTATTCATACTGATCATGCTGCTATTAAATATCTTATGGAAAAGAAAGATGTTAAACCTAGACTTATTAGATGGGTTCTCTTGCTACAAGAATTTGATTTGCATATTGTTTATAGAAAGGGAGCTAAGAACCCCGTTGCAGACAACTTGTCTAGGCTAGAAAATGTTCTTGATGACTCACTACCTATTGATGATAGCTTTCCTGATGAACAATTAAATGTTATAAGTACTTCTTGTAGTACTCCTTGGTATGCTGATTATGCTAATTATATTGTTGCTAAATTCATACCGCCTAGTTTCACATACCAACAAAAGAAAAAGTTCTTTTATGATTTGAGACACTACTTTTGGGATGAACCACATCTTTATAAAGAAGGAGTAGATGGTGTTATTAGACGTTGTGTACCTGAGCATGAACAGGAACAGATCCTACGCAAGTGCCACTCCGAAGCTTATGGAGGACACCACGCTGGAGATAGAACTGCACATAAGGTATTGCAATCCGGTTTTTATTGGCCTACTCTTTTCAAGGATGCCCGTAAGTTTGTCTTATCTTGTGATGAATGTCAAAGAATTGGTAATATTAGTAGACGTCAAGAAATGCCTATGAATTATTCACTTGTAATTGAACCATTTGATGCTTGGGGCTTTGATTATATGGGACCTTTTCCTGCCTCTAATGGATATACACATATTTTAGTTGATGTTGATTACGTTACTAAGTGGGTAGAAGCTATTCCAACTAGTAGTGTTGATCATAACACTTCTATTAAAATGCTTAAGGAAGTTATTTTTCCGAGGTTTGGAGTCCCTAGATATTTAATGACTGATGGTGGTTCACATTTTATTCATGGTGCTTTCCATAAAATGCTTGCTAAGTATGACATTAATCATAGAATTGCATCTCCTTATCACCCACAGTCTAGTGGTCAAGTAGAATTGAGTAATAGAGAACTCAAATTAATTTTGCAAAAGACTGTCAATAGGTCTAGGAAGAATTGGTCCTAGAAACTTGATGATGCATTATGGGCTTATAGAACTGCATATAAAAATCCTATGGGTATGTCTCTGTATAAAATGGTTTATGGAAAAGCATGTCACTTACCTCTCGAACTAGAAGATAAGGCATATTGGGCTATTAAAGAGCTCAACTATGATTTCAAACTTGCCGGTGAGAAGAGGTTATTTGATATTAGCTCACTTGATGAATGGAGAACCCAAGCATATGAAAATGCCAAGTTGTTCAAAGAAAAAGTTAAAAGATGGCATGACAAAAGGATACAAAAGCGTGAGTTTAATGTAGGTGATTATGTATTGCTATACAACTCTCGTTTAAGATTTTTTGCAAGAAAACTTCTCTCTAAATGGGAAGGCCCCTACGTTATCGAGGAGGTCTATCGTTCCGGTGCCATAAAAATCAACAACTTTGAAGGAACAAATCCGAAGGTGGTAAACGGTCAAAGAATCAAACATTATATCTCATGTAATCCCATAAATGTTGAAACCAATATTATTGAAACCATAACCCCGGAGGAATACATAAAAGACACTTTCCAAACCGTTTCAGACTCCAAAAGGGAATAGGTATGTGGTACGGTAAGTAAACCGACTCCAAAACAATTTTTAAGGCAATATTTTTTGTTTTGGAATATTTAGAAAAATAGAAAAATAAGTAGCAGTCCGGGAAGGACACGAGGGCCCCATGAGGGTGGTGGGCGTGCCCTACCCCCCTGGGCGCGCCCCTACCTCGTGAGCACCTCGTGTGCCTTCCGGACTCTGTTTTCTTGCACGATACGTATTTTGGTCAGTAAAAATTCATTATATATTCTCCTGGAGGTTTTGACTCCCGTATCACGCAAATATCCTCTGTTTTTGTTTCGAGCTGTGCTGCTGCAGATTAGATCAACATGTCGTCTCAAGATTCAGAGGAGGATTGCCCAGTTTCTTACTAGCCTTTAGATAAGAACATATTCAAGGACACCTATCCATATATATGGTACCTAGATGAGGAAGATGAAGATGAACCAGTTCCCCCTCGTTTCAAGCAAGAAAGCAAAGGGGCATTATGCAGAAGGATAATAAAGCTCGAGATTGAGAAGGATGAGTTGAGGATTGATAATTTCACCCTCAGACGCAAGTTGGAGAAAGAGAAGGGCAAGCCCGCATCATCGACAACACCTCCACCTTCTTCACCAACAAAGGAGACATAATAACATGGGTATGGGCACTCCCCTTGGCAACTGCCAAGCTTGGGGGAGGTGCCCCGGTATCGTATCACAATCACAACTCCTATCTTACTGTTTTCTTAGTTCGATCCTATTAGTAGTATTTTGATCTAGTAGAATAAAGTTTATGGCATGATCTAGTTTTGAGTTTTGCCTTATGATCTCTATGTAATCGAGTCCGTGAGCTATATATAATAAAGATTAGTGTTGAGTCAAGGGGTTGATTATTTTGCCATGATCATGAGTGAATAAAGAAGGAAAGAATAAAAAGAAACAAAAAGTTCATATTGATCTTATTGAAAGTAATGACTTCACATAGAAAGAGTATGATGATTAAAAGTTGTTGGGAGTTGGCAGACATAGCTTTGGTCATGGTTGCAATTAATAGGAAGTAATAAGGAAAGAGAGGTTTCACATATAGATATATTATCATTGACATCTTTTATGATTGGGAGTACTCATTAAAATATGACATGCTAAAGAGTTGATGTTGGACAAGGAAGACAACGTGATGAGTTATGTTTTCTTATATCTGAGATAAAGTATGTTGTCATGGATCCTCTAACATGTTGAGCTTGCCTTTCCCCCTCATGCTAGCCAAATTCTCAGCACCAAGTGGAAATACTACTTGTGCTTCCAAATACCTAAAAACCAGTTTTGCCATGAGAGTCCACCATATCTACCTATGGATTGAGTAAGATCCTTCAAGTAAGTTGTCATCGGTGCAAAGCAATAAAAATTGCTCTAAATATGTATGATTGATTGGTGTGGGAGAAATAAGCTTTATACGATCTTGTGATGCGGAAGTAATAAAAGCGACGGACTGCATAATAAAGGTTCATATCACAAGGGGCAATATAAAGTGACGTTCTTTCGCATTGAGATTTTGTGCATCCAACCAAAAAAGCGCATGGCAACCTCTGCTTCCCTCTGCGAAGGGCCTATCTTTTATTATTATCTTCTACCTTATGCAAGTGTCACGGTGATCTTCACCTTTCCTTTTTCATTTTATTCTTCGGCAAGCCCAGCATGTTGGAAAGAACATGATATACATATTTAATTGGATGTAGGGGAGCATGAGTTATTATTGTTGACATTACCCTTAAGGTAAAAGGTTGTGGGGCGAAACTATAAGCCCCTATCTTTCTCTGTGTCCGATTAAAACTCCATAACCACAAGTATTGCGTGAGTGTTAGCAATTATGAAGGACTAGATGATGGTTGAGTATGTGGACTTGCTTTTTAGCTCTGACATAGACTCTTTCCGATGTTATGATAAATTGCAATTGCTTCAATGACTGAGATTATAGTTTGTTGGTTCATAATAAGGTTTCTGATTCATATTTTGCATTGGGAATAGATCATCACTTGAATATAAGTAATCATATGACAAAATATATATATGTTGATGTTATGAGAATAATCATGATGCCTTCATGTCCGTATTTTATTTTTATTGACGCCTCTACCTCTAAACATGAGGACATATTTATTGTTATCGGCTTTTCGCTTGAGGACAAGCGAGGTCTAAGCTTGGGGGAGTTGATACGTCCATTTTGCATCATGCTTTTATATCGATATTTATCGCATTATGGCTGTTACTTCACTTTATGTCACAATAACTTATGGCTATTCTCTCTTATTTTACAAGGTTTACATAAGGAGGGAGAATGCCGGCAGCTGGAATTCTGGGCTGGAAAAGGAGCAAATACTAGAGACCTATTCCTCGCAACTCCAAAAGTCCTGAAACTCCACGGAATATCTTAAAATAAATAATGAAAAATACCTGCCAAAGATGAAGGCCAGGGGCCCACACCCTGTCCACGAGGGTGGGGGGTGCGCCCCCTCCCTAGGGCGCGCCCCCTACCTTGTGGGCCCCCTGGTGGCTCTCTGACGCCCATCTTCTACTATATGAAGTCTTTCATCGAGAAAAAATAGATAAGCAACCTTTCGGGACGAGACTCCGCCGCCACGAGGCGGAACCTTGGCGGAACCAATCTAGAGCTCCGGCAGAGCTGTTCTGCTGGGGATACTTCCCTCCGGGAGGGGGAAATCATCGCCATCGTCATCACCAACGCTCCTCTTATCCAGCACCATCTCATCTCCAAACCCTAGTTCATCTCTTGTATCCAATTATTGTCTCCAAGTCCGGGATTGGTGCTAGTAGGTTGCTAGTAGTGTTGATTACTCCTTGTAGTTGATGCTAGTTGGTTTACTTGATGGAATATCATATGTTCAGATCCTTTATGCATATTATTACGCCTCTGATTATGAACATGAATATGCTTTGTGAGTAGTTACGTTTGTTCCTGAGGACAAGGGAGAAGTCTTGCTATTAGTAGTCATGTGAATTTGGTATTCGTTCGATATTTTGATGAGATGTATGTTGTCTAGCCTCTAGTGGTGTTATGTGAACGTCGACTGCATAACACGTCGCCATTATTTGGGCCTAGAGGAAGGCATTGGGAAGTAATAAGTAGATGATGGGTTGCTAGAGTGACAGAAGCTTAAACCGTAGTTTATGCGTTGCTTCGTAAGGGGCTGATTTGGATCCACATGTTTCATGCTATGGTTAGGTTTACCTTAATACTTTTGTTGTAGTTGCGGATGCTTGCAATAGAGGTTAATCATAAGTGGGATGCTTGTTCAAGTAAGAAAAGCACCCAAGCACCGGTCCACCCACATATCAAATTATCAAAGTACTGAACGCGAATCATATGAACGTGATGAAAACTAGCTTGACGATATTCCCATGTGTCCTCGGGAGCGCTTTTCCTATGATAAGAGTTTGTACAGGCTTGTCCTTTGCTACAAAAAGGATTGGGACACCTTGCTGCACTTTATTTACTTTTGTTACTCGTTGCTCGTTACAATTTATCTTACCACAAAATTATCTGTTACCACTTATTTCAGTACTTCCAGAGAATACCTTGCTGAAAACTGCTTATCATTTCCTTCTGCTCCTCGTTGGGTTCGACACTCTTACTTATCGAAAGGACTACGATAGATCCCCTATACTTGTGGGTCATCACCTCTCCACATACAGTCCACGTCCGATGGAAGCCGTTCCTTGACCACGTTGACCACGCCGCGCCGAGAGCACTAGGGTGGTGTACGACGGCGAGGCCTACGAAGGGGACGACGCAGAGCCGGGGAAGACGCGGCAGCGGATGCCCACACGTATAGGAGTACGACGGTTCACTGGTTCACTGCGGTGTGAGGCTGCCATCGCCGCAGAATAACAGGGGGTGTGGGTGAGTAGAGGGATGGCCTGGCTAGCGGTGGGAGTAGTAGGGGGCGGTGAGGCCTCCGCCGCATTGCAGCCGGCCACGGGAGGCAGGAGCACGAGGCATGACCGGCGCTGGTTTGGGCGGCTGGAGCAAGAAGACCAGAGGTTGAAGAAGCACTACGGCCGTTGGATGGACATCGTACGGTCACTGGAGCTAGAATCGTGCATATTGACTAAGTTGACAAAGCCCTCTGTCCCCGTCAACTTAGTAGGCCCACAAGTTAGCCTGCCACTATACTGGGTCCCAGCTAACAGGGGGAGTATTCATTTTTTTGTGCGTAATAAGGAGGCACTTCCTTGCGTGTGAAGATACCGCTAGTGAGTCCGAGCTGTCAGCGGCGGTAACGTTTTTTTCACGAAATACAGAGGCCCTTTCGGTGGGTCCCTGATGTCAGGTGGAGGAATCATTATTTTGCGCGTATTAAGGAGACATTTCCTTGCGTGCGGCCGTGGACCCAGCTGTCGGCCTCTCCACGTACAATCCACTTCAGATGCATGTCGGTCGTTGACCACGTTGACCAGGCTGCACCGAGAGCACCAGGGCGGTGGACGACGGCGAGGCCTTGGAAGGGAACGACACGGAGGCAGGGAAGACTCATCAGTTGTTTCCCACGCGGAGGGGAGTACGACTGTACGAGGGTTTACTGGTTCGTCTGCCGTCGCCGGAGAATAACACCAAGTGTGGGTGAGTTGAGGGATGCTTAGGCCAGTGTTGGGAGTACGGTGGGGCGGTGAGGCCTGCGGGGCAGCAGAGCCAGCCGCGGGGAGGAGGGAGCAGGCAGTCCCGCCGGCGCTTGTTTGAGCGGATGGACCAAGAAGAGCAGAGATTGAAGAAGCACGATGGCCGTTGGATGGCCATGCAACAGTCACCGCTTGTGCGTCAACCTTTTTTTAGGAAAGCCTCAAATCTGTGGAAAACAACATACAACCCATCTGCCATTATTTCTAATAATTTACAGCCCATTTGCTAATTATTAAGTTTTTTTTGGAGCCCATATTCTTTTTGTTAGCATTACAGCCCATATTGTGGCCACGGTTAAAAAATTATACGAAATTTTGCATATTTCGGTGCGGTCTGAACTGTTTTTAATCTCGAAATTTCGACTCACATTCAAACTGATTTAAAAAATAAATGTATATCAATATAAAATCCAACAAATTATCCACGCATAAAAATTAATGTAATTTAAAATCTCAAAACGAAAAAGTATATATATTTGAAACTAATTGCTGGTTCGATGTGTTTTAAAAATGTACAACCCATTTCTCATTACTGATGGGCCATTTTCTCGGCCAGCCGAATGAAAGCTCTCCTCGTCTTGAAAGATTTGCAGCCCAACAGGCCTGACAAAGCGACTTACTTGGCTAATCACAAAAAACTAGGCTATGGCCGTTGACCCAGCTGTCAGCCTCTCCACATGCAGTACTCTTCCGATGGAAGTCGTTCCTTGACCACGTTGACCACGCCGCGCGGAGAGCACCACGGTGGTGGACGACGGCGAGGCCTAGGAAGGGGACGCCGCGGAGCCGGGGAAGACGTGGCAGTGGAAGCCCGCACGGAGAGGAGTACGAGGGTTCACTGGTTCCGCTGTGGTGTGAGGCTGCCGTCGGCGCAGGGCCTGGCCAGCAGTGGGAATAGTAGGGGGCGGTGAGGCCTTCGCGGCAGCACAGCCGGCCACGGGAGGCAGGAGCATGCAACACGACCGGCGCTGCTTTGGGCGGCTGGAGCAAAAAGACCAGAGGTTGAAGAAGCACTACGGCCGTTGGATGGACATCGTATGGTCACTAGATCTAGAATCGTTCATATTGACTAAGTTGACAAAGCCCTTCGTCCCCGTCAACTTAGTAGGCCCACAAGTCAGCCTCCCACCAAGGTGGGTCCCAGCTAGCCGGGGGAGTATTCATTTTTTGTGCGTAATAAGGAGGCACTGGTGGGTCCGAGCTGACAGCGGGGGGAACATTTTTTTTCATAAAATATGGTGGCCCTTCAGGTGGGTCCTAGCAGTCAGGGGGCAAACATTTTTTCCGCAAAATACGGTGGCCCTTCCAGTGGGTCCCTGCTGTCCGTTGGAGGAATAATTATTTTCCGCGTAATAAGGAGGCACTTACTTGCTGCGGCCGTGGACCGAGCTGAGACTCTCCACGTACAGTATACTTCCGATGGAAGTCGTTCCTTGACCACGTTGACCTCGACGCGTTCCGTTGCATGCATGTGTCCTGTAGGGGAACGTAGCAGAAATTCAAAAATTTTCCTACGTGTCACCAAGATCTATCTATGGAGAAACCAGCAACGAGGGGAAGAAGAGTGCATCTACATACCCTTGTAGATCGCTAAGCGGAAGTGTTCAAGTGAACGGGGTTCATGGAGTCGTACTCGTCGTGATCCAAATCACCGATGACCAAGTGCCGAACGGATGGCACCTCCGCGTTCAACACACGTACAGCCCGGTGACGTCTCCCATGCCTTGATCCAGCAAGGGGAGAGGGAGAGGTTGAGGAAGACTCCATCCAGCAGCAGCACAACGGCGTGGTGGTGGTGGAGGAGCGTGGCAATCCTGCAGGGCTTCGCCAAGCACCTGCGGGAGAGGAGGAGGTGTCACGGGAGGGAGGGAGGCGCCAGGGCTTTAGGTGTGGCTGCCCTCCCTCCCCTCCACTATATATAGGGGCAAGGGAGAGGGGGGAGGCGCAGCCTTGCCCCTTCCTCCAAGGAAGGGGTGCGGCCAAGGGAGGGAGGAGTCCATCCTCCCCAAGGCACCTCGGAGGTGCCTTCCCCTTTGAGGACTCTCCCCCTTTTCTTATATCTTGGCGCATGGGCCTCTTGGGGCTGGTTCCTTGGCCCATATAGGCCAAGGCGCACCCCCTACAGCCCATGTGCCCCCCCGGGGCAGGTGGACCCCCGGACCCCTTTCGGCACTCCCGGTACAATACCGATAAAGTGCGAAACTTTTCTGGCGACCAAAATAAGACTTCCCATATATAAATCTTTACCTCCGGACCATTCCGGAACTCCTCGTGACGTATGGGATCTCATCCGGGACTCCGAACAACATTCGGTAACCACATACAAACTTCCTTTATAACCCTAGCGTCATCGAACCTTAAGTGTGTAGACCCTACGGGTTCGGGAACCATGCAGACATGACCGAGACAACTCTCCGGCCAATAACCAACAGCGGGATCTGGATACCCATGCTGGCTCCCACATGTTCCACGATGATCTCATCGGATGAACCACGATGTCGAGGATTCGATCAATCCCGTATAGAATTCCCTTTGTCTAGCGGTATAGTACTTGCCCGAGATTCGATCGTCGGTATCTCAACACCTTGTCCAATCTCGTTACCGGCAAGTCTCTTTACTCGTTCCATAACACATCATCCCGTGATCAACTCCTTGATCACATTGTGCACATTATGATGATGTCCTACCGAGTGGGCCCAGAGATACCTCTTCGTCACACGGAGTGACAAATCCTAGTCTCGATTTGTGCCAACCCAACAGACACTTTCGGAGATACCCGTAGTGCACCTTTATAGCCACCCAGTTACGTTGTGACGTTTGGCACACCCAAAGTATTCCTACGGTATCCGGGAGTTGCACAATCTCATGGTCTGAGGAAATGATACTTGACATTAGAAAAGCTTTAGCATACGAACTACATGATCTTTGTGCTAGGCTTAGGATTGGGTCTTGTCCATCACATCATTCTTCTAATGATGTGATCCCGTTATCAATGACATCCAATGTCCATGGTCAGGAAACCGTAACCATCTATTGATCAACGAGCTAGTCAACTAGAGGTTTACTAGGGACATGGTGTTGTCTATGTATCCACACATGTATCTGAGTTTCCTATCAATACAATTCTAGCATGGATAATAAACGATTATCATGAACAAGGAAATATAATAATAACCTATTTATTATTGCCTCTAGGGCATATTTCCAACAGTCTCCCACTTGCACTAGAGTCAATAATCTTGTTCACATCGCCATGTGATTAACACTCACAGAGTTCTGGGTTTGATCATGTTATGCTTGTGAGAGATGTTATAGTCAACGGGTCTGAACCTTTCAGATCCGTGTATGCTTTACAAATATCTATGTCATCTCCTAGATGCAGTTACCACGCTCTATTTGGAGCTAGTCCAAATAACTGTTCTACTATACAAATCCAATTTACTACTCAGAATAATCTGGATTAGTGTCAAAGTTTGCATCGGCATAACCCTTTACGACGAACTCCTTTTCCACCTCCATAATCGAGAAAATTCCTTAGTCCACTAGTTACTAATGATAACCTTGACCGTTGTCCTGTGATCCATTTCTAGATCACACTTGTACCCCTTGACTGACTCATGGTTTGGTACACTTCAGGTGCGGTACACAACATAGCATACTTTAGAGCCTATGACTAAAGCATAGGGGACGACCTTCGTCCTTTCTCTCTAATCTGCCGTGGTCATGTCTTGAGTCTTGCTCAATACTCACACCTTGTAACACAGCCGAGAACTCCTTCTTTGCTGATCTATTTTGAACTCCTTCAAAATCTTGTCATGGTATGCGTTCGTTTGAAAGTACTATTAAGCGATTTTGATCTATCCTTATAGATCTTGATGCTCAATGTTCAAGTAGCTTAATCCAGGTTTCCCATTGAAAAACACTTTTCAAATAACCCTATATGCTTTCTAGAAATTCTACATCATTTCTGATCAACAATATGTCAACAACATATACTCATCAGAAATTCTATAGTGCTCCCACTCACTTCTTTGGAAATACAAGTTTCCCATAAACTTTGTATAAACCCAAAATATTTGATCATCTCATCAAAGTGTACATTCCAACTCCGAGATGCTTACTCCAGTCCTTAGAAGGATTGCTGGGGCTTTGCATACTTGTTAGCATCTTTCAGGATTGACAAAAACTTCTGGTTGTATCACATACAACCTTTCCTCAAGAACAAGGAAACAATATTTTGACATCCTATCTGCAAGATTTCATAAATAATGCAGTACCTGCTAATTCCAACAGACTCTTAGCATCGCTACGAGTGAGAAAGTCTCATCGTAGTCAACTCCTTGAACTTGTCGGGAAACATCTTAATGACAAGTCGAGCTTTCTCAATGGTGACATTTACCATCATTGTCCGTCTTCCTTTTAAAATCCATCTGTACTCAACAGCCTCACGACCGTCGAGCCGTTCTGCCAAAGTCTACACTTTGTTTTCATACATGGATCCTCTCTCGGATTTTATGGCCTCGAGCCATTCATCGGAATCCGGGCCCACCATCGCTTCTCCATAGCTCGTAGGTTCTTTGTTGTCTAGCAACATGGCTTCCAAGACAGGATTACGTACCACTCTGAAGTAGTACGCATCCTTGTTGTCCTACGAGGTCTAGGAGTGACTTGATCCGAAGTCTCATGATCACTATCATAAGCTTTCACTTCAATTGGTGTAGGTGCCATAGGAACAACTCCTGTGCCCTGCTACACACTAGTTGAAGTGACGGTTCAATAACCTCATCAAGTCTCCACCATCCTCCCACTCAATTCTTTCGAGAGAAACTTTTCCTCGAGAACGGACCCGATTTGAGAAACAATCCCTATTGCTTTTGGATCTGAGACAGGAGGTATACCCAACTGTTTTGGTTGTCCTATGAAGATGCATTTATCCGCTTTGGGTTCGAGCTTATCAGCCTGAAACTTTTCACATAAGCGTCGTGACCCCAAACTTTTAAGAAACAACAACTTAGGTTTCTCTAAACCATAGTTAATACGGTGTTGTCTCGACGGATTTCGTGGTGCCCTATTTAAAGTGAGTGCGGTTCTCTCTAATGCCTAACCCATGAACGATAGTGGTAATTCGATAAGAGACATCATGGTATGCATCATATCCAATAGGGTGCAGTTATGATGTTCGGACACACCATCACACTATGGTGTTCCAGGCAGTACTAGTCATGAAACAATTTCCACAATGTCTCAATTGTGTACCAAACTCGCAACTCAGATATTCATCTCTATGATCATATCATAGATATTTTATCCTCTTGTCACGACGATATTCAACTTCATTCTGAAATTACTTGAACCATTCAATAATTCAGACTTGTGTTTCATCAAGTAAATATGCTCAGTATCTACTCAAATCATCTGTGAAGTAAGAGCATAACGATATCCACTGCGTGCCTCAGCACTCATTGGACTGCACACATCAAAATGTGTTACTTCCAACAAGTTGCTTTCTTGTTCCATTTTACTGAAACCGAAGCTTTCAGTCATCTTGACCATGTGGTATGATTTGCATGTCTCAAGCGATTCAAAATCAAGTGAGTCCAAACGGTCCATCTGCATGGAGTTTCTTCATGCGTACATACCAACAGACACGGTTCACATGTCTCAATCTTTTCAGAAATGAGTGAGTCGAAAGATCCATCAACATGGAGCTTCTTCATGCGTTTTATACCAATATGACTTACATGGCAGTGCCACAAGTAGGTGGTACTATCATTACTATCTTATATCTTTTGGCATGAACATGTGTATCACTATGGTCGAGATTCAATAAACCATTCATTTTAGGTGCAAGACCATTGAAGGTATTATTCAAATAAACAGAGTAACTATTATTCTTTTTAAATGAACAACCGTATTGCGATAGACATAATCCAATCATGTCTATGCTCAACTCAAACACCAAATAACAATTATTTAGGTTTAACACCAATCTCGATGGTAGAGGGAGCGAGCGATGCTTGATCATATCAACCTTGGAAACACTTCCAACACATATCGTCAGCTCACCTTTAGCTAGTCTCCTTTTATTCCGTAGCTTTTATTTCGAGTTACTAACACTTAGCAACCGAACCGGTATCTAATACCCTGATGCTACTAGGAGTACTAGTAAAGTACACATTCACATAATGTATATCCAATATACTTCTATCGACAGCCTTCTCATCTACCAAGTATCTAGGGTAATTCTGCTCCAGTGGCTGTTCCCCTTATTACATAAGCACTCAGTCTCGGGTTTGGGTTCAACCTTGGGTTTCTCCACTAGAGCAGCAGCTGATTTGCCGTTTCATGAAGTACCCCTTCTTGCCCTTGCCCTTCTTGAAACTAGTGGTTTCACTAACCATCAACAATTGATGCTCCTTCTTGATTTCTACTTTCGCGGTGTCAAACATCGCGAATATTTCAAGGATCATCATATCTATCCCTGATATGTTATAGTTCATTACGAAGCTCTAGCAGCTTGGTGGCAATGACTTTGGTGAAACATCACTATCTTATCTAGAAGATCAACTCCCACTCAATTCAAGTGATTGTTGTACTCAGACAATCTGAGCACAAGCTCAACGATTGAGCTTTTCTCCCTTAGTTTGCAGGCCAAGAAAATCGTCGGAGGTCTTGTACCTCTTGACGTGGGCACGAGCCTGAAATCCCAATTTCAGCCCTCGAAACATCTCATATGTTCCGCGACATTTCAAAAATGTCTTCGGTGCCTCAATTCTAAACCATTTATCATTACCGAACTATCATGTAGTCATCAAAACGTGTATGTCAGATGTTCGCAACATCCACAGACCACGTTCGAGGTCCAGCACACCGAGCAGTGCATTAAGGACATAAGCCTTGTACTGTCCGCATAATTGCTACTATCAACTTTCAACTATATTTTCTCTAGGAACATATCTAAAACAGTAGAACTAAAGCGCGAGCTTACGACATAATTTGCAAAGATCTTTTGACTATGTTCAGGATAATTAAGTTCATCTTATGAACTCCCACTCAGATAGACATCCCTCTAGTCATCTAAGTGATTACATGATCCGAGTCAACTAGGCCGTGTCCGATCATCACGTGAGACGGACTAGTCATCATCGGTGAACATCTTCATGTTGATCGTATCTACCATACGACTCATGCTCGACCTTTCGGTCTCTTGTGTTCCGAGGCCATGTCTGTACATGCTAGGCTCGTCAAGTCAACCTAAGTGTTTCGCGTGTGTAAATCTGGCTTACACCCGTTGTATGTGAACGTAAGAATCTATCACACCCGATCATCACGTGGTGCTTCGAAACGACGAACTTTCGCAACGGTGCACAGTTAGGGGGAACACTTTCTTGAAATTTTAATGAGGGATCATCTTATTTACTACCGTCGTTCTAAGCAAATAAGATGTATAAACATGATAAAAATCACATGCAATCAAATAGTGACATGATATGGCCATCATCACTTTGCTCCTTTTGATCTCCATCTTCGGGGCTCCATGATCATCATCGTCACCGGCATGACACCATGATCTTCATCATCATGATCTCCATGAAGTTGTCTCGCCAACTATTACTTCTACTACTATGGCTAACGGTTAGCAATAAAGTAAAGTAATTACATGACGTTTATGTTGACACGCAGGTCATAAATAAATTAAAGACAACTCCAATGGCTCCTGCCGGTTGTCATACTCATCGACATGCAAGTCGTGATTCCTATTACAAGAACATGATCATCTCATACATCACATATATCATACATCACATCCTTTGGCCATATCACATCACATGGCATACCCTGCAAAAACAAGTTAGACGTCCTCTAATTGTTGCTTGCATGTTTTACGTGGCTGCTATGGGTTTCTAGCAAGAACGTTTCTTACCTACGCAAAACCACAACGTGATATGTCAATTGCTATTTACCCTTCATAAGGACCCTTTTCATCGAATCCGTTCTGACTAAAGTGGGAGAGACAGACACCCGCCAGCCACCTTATGCAACTAGTGCATGTCAGTCGGTGGAACCGGTCTCACGTAAGCGTACGTGTAAGGTTGGTCCGGGCCGCTTCATCCCACAATGCCGTCGAAACAAGATGGACTAGTAACGGTAAGCATATTGAACAAAATCAACGCCCACAACTACTTTGTGTTCTACTCGTGCATAGAATCTACGCAATAGACCTAGCTCTGATACCACTGTAGGGGAACGTAGCAGAAATTCAAAAAATTTCCTACATGTCACCAAGATCTATCTATGGAGAAACCAGCAACGAGGGGAAGAAGAGTGCATCTACATACCCTTGTAGATCGCTAAGCGGAGGCGTTCAAGTGAACGGGGTTCATGGAGTCGTACTCGTCGTGATCGAAATCACCGATGACCAAGTGCCGAACGGACGGCACCTCCGCGTTCAACACACGTACAGCCCGGTGACGTCTCCCATGCCTTGATCCAGCAAGGGGAGAGGGAGAGGTTGAGGAAGACTCCATCCAGCAGCAGCACAACGGCATGGTGGTGGTGGAGGAGCGTGGCAATCCTGCAGGGCTTCGCCAAGCACCTGCGGGAGAGGAGGAGGTGTCACGGGAGGGAGGGAGGCGCCAGGGCTTTAGGTGTGGCTGCCCTCCCTCCCCTCCACTATTTATAGGGGCAAGGGAGAGGGGGGAGGCGCAGCCTTGCCCCTTCCTCCAAGGAAGGGGTGCGGCCAAGGGGGGGAGGAGTCCATCCTCCCCAAGGCACCTCGGAGGTGCCTTCCCCTTTGAGGACTCTCCCCCTTTTCTTATATCTTGGCGCATGGGCCTCTTGGGGCTGGTTCCCTTGGCCCATATAGGCCAAGGCGCACCCCCTACAGCCCATGTGCCCCCCCGGGGCAGGTGGACCCCCGGACCCCTTTCGGCACTCCCGGTACAATACCGATAAAGTGCGAAACTTTTCTGGCGACCAAAATAATACTTCCCATATATAAATCTTTACCTCTGGACCATTCCGGAACTCCTCGTGACGTCTGGGATCTCATCCGGGACTCCGAACAACATTAGGTAACCACATACAAACTTCCTTTATAACCCTAGCGTCATCGAACCTTAAGTGTGTAGACCCTACGGGTTCGGGAACCATGCAGACATGACCGAGACAACTCTCCGGCCAATAACCAACAGCGGGATCTGGATACCCATGTTGGCTCCCACATGTTCCACGATGATCTCATCGGATGAACCACGATGTCGAGGATTCGATCAATCCCGTATACAATTCCCTTTGTCTAGCGGTATAGTACTTGCCCGAGATTCGATCGTCGGTATCTCGACACCTTGTCCAATCTCGTTACCGGCAAGTCTCTTTACTCGTTCCGTAACACATCATCCCGTGATCAACTCCTTGATCACATTGTGCACATTATGATGATGTCCTACCGAGTGGGCCCAGAGATACCTCTCCGTCACACGGAGTGACAAATCCCAGTCTCGATTTGTGCCAACCCAACAGACACTTTCGGAGATACCCGTAGTGCACCTTTATAGCCACCCAGTTACGTTGTGACGTTTGGCACACCCAAAGTATTCCTATGGTATCCGGGAGTTGCACAATCTCATGGTCTGAGGAAATGATACTTGACATTAGAAAAGCTTTAGCATACGAACTACATGATCTTTGTGCTAGGCTTAGGATTGGGTCTTGTCCATCACATCATTCTTCTAATGATGTGATCCCGTTATCAATGACATCCAATGTCCATGGTCAGGAAACCGTAACCATCTATTGATCAACGAGCTAGTCAACTAGAGGTTTACTAGGGACATGGTGTTGTCTATGTATCCACACATGTATCTGAGTTTCCTATCAATACAATTCTAGCATGGATAATAAACGATTATCATGAACAAGGAAATATAATAATAACCTATTTATTATTGCCTCTAGGGCATATTTCCAACATGTCCATGGGCGTGGTGCGTCCCCAATGTCAGCCTCTCACGTACAGTCATCTTCCAATGACTCTCGGTTGTTGACCATGTTGACCACACCGTGCCGAGCGCACCTAGACTGGAACGACCCGGAGATGGGGAAGACGGGACAGTGGAGTCGTAGATGGTGAGGAGTGGGAAACTTCACTGGTTCGCGTGCGTGGCAGCACAGCCGCGGTGCCGCCCACGGGAGACAGGAGCAAGAACAGAGGTTGAAAAAAGGAGGACGGCTGTTGGATTAACATTCAACGGTCCAGGTGCTAGAATCATTTGTTGATTAAGTTGACAAAGCCGTGCGTACACGTCCACTTAGAAGGCCCACAAGTCAGTCACCAAATCTGACGGGTCCCAGCTATCAACGGGATGAATAATTTTTTTCGCAAAACAAGGAGGCACTTCCTTCCGTGCGAAGATACAGCCGGTGGGTCCCAGATGTCAGGTGGAGGAAACATTTTTTCAGCTTAATAAGGAGGAACTTTCCTTGCGTGCGACCATGGACCTCATGGGTCCCAGCCGTCAGGATCTCCCCGTACAGTCCTCTTCCGATGACTCTCGTTTGTTGACCACGCCGCACCGAACGCAGCGAGGCGGTGGATGACGGCGAGGCCCCGGACGGGAACGACTCGGAGATGGGAAAACGCGGCAATGGAGTCACAGATTGAGAGGAGGAGAAGGGTTATAACTGGTTGTGTTGTGGCGTGGGGCTGCAGTCTGTGGAGAATAATAGGAGGTGTCGAGGGGTGGAGGGATAGCCTGGCCGGCGGTGGGGTAGCGCTTCGCAGCAATGTGTGCTAAGCAGAGCCGCTAGCCACCGGAGGCCGGACCGGGCGGTCCCGGCGACGCTGGAGGAAGAAGACGAGAGATTGAAGGTGCATGCCGGGTGTTGGATATAAATCCAATGGCTGTGGATGACACAATCATTTGTTGACCAAGTTGACAACGCCCTGCGTAGGCTTCGACCTATTAGCCCACATGTCAGCCTGCAAAAATGTGGCATATATTTAACCCATGTTTTCTAGAATGTACAGTCCATTTGTTGGGCTGGGTGAACAAATAATTTCACGTCAATCAGGCCCATTTATATTTTCTAAGAAATCCCAGCCCATTTGCACTTCCTTGAAGTACACGTATTAGGTGGGCTCGTCTATATATATAATGTTATGTTAGAAGGAGCAATTAATATAAAAGAATAAACCGGAGAGGCACATTATATATATATATATATATATATATATATATATATATATATATATATATATAAAATTAAGAAATTAGTGAGTTATTGCTCAAAATAAAAATGAGCGCGTTATTATTAAATTGGTCCTTATAATCTTCGCAAGCTTTTGTATGCAATCACCACGATTTTCCTTGCTCGTGAGTCAAAAACAACCAGGATTTTCCTTGCCAACTTCCGTTAAACATTTACTTTTATAAGTTAATAACACATGGGATGTTTTTATAATGTATATATAATTCTCTATAAAATATACGATAATAGTAATAATATAAATATATATAATGGGGTTAGAAGGGAAAACATAAATTGGACACACCATTACTTTTATAAGAGACCTGCGTTTTATACGCCACAGTAGGCATACTAACAAATTCACACACAAATACAACATAAAAGGTAAACATTCATATCAAACTCAGCTTCACAGGACATGTTCATATTCATAGCCAACATTCACTATCAACAACTCAAAAGATTCATTTATACACAAGCTCAGCATATCTATGCATCCAAATGATTGATAGATCACACGACAATATTCATACATAATTCACAAAAAAATTCAGATATACACATTTTCAGTATGTTTATGCATCCAAATGATTGAGATCACAGCCAATATGATCCATGGATGAACTTTAATTACCTAGGGTATAGACTGGTAAATGGTGTTCAATCGGAGGTACTTCTTGCTAAAATTAGTTCTTGTACGAGTAAACTTTCGAGTACATAAGAGGCAGCACAGACAATCTGAACTTTGCTTGTAGGTTTATCCTCAAATAGTGGCCTCGTGCCGAGGGAGATTTGAGCAACTTGGCCACTACTTTCATCCAACTAGTTTACTCGCTTATCTTGGTCCTGTATCTCGCCAAAATTCTACATTGCAGATGAGAAAGGAGGCGGTTGAGAAAATGAACCACCCAAATTTTTTGTGCAGTTCAACTGAAATGGAGCATCCTTGGCGTGCAGACTGATTAAGTGCCAGATGAATATACGCATCAACCAACTTGTCTGGAATCTTTAGAATCCAAGCCATATAGTTCGCTACCATATGTGCCAATAACCAAAAGGCACAAGTTGGGACCAAAGACTGAACTGTGTTTTTCTAGGCTATGCACCAAGCAATATTTTTGGCGTTCACTCTCCTAATACTTGGAGTTTGACAATTGGTTGACATCGATTGATACACGAATGAATATAGGCACTTATTGTCAACATCGATGCTTATCTGAGTGAACTTTGGAGTACATAGCAGCAGCATAAGTACCTGTCCATCTGATCATTTTGTGCAGTTCTACTGAAATCACCCGATGTAATGATTTGCTTGCGAGTTCAGGCTCCAAATTACTCCTTTATGAAATCGGCAAACAGTAGCACAATACCAAATTACCAATACATATGACAGGCACAATAATCAGGATAAAGACCAGTACCAACCTATGTGAGGTAGCATATCAATTACTATTTCCTTTGACTGGAAGCCGAGATAAGCCAAGCGACTGACAGCAAAGGAAGAAAGCAAGTGGAGAATAGCGACTGACAGGAATGGACGGAAGCTGTCGAGGCAATGAAGCACCCAAAGTTTTTGTGCAGTTCCACCAAAATCGAGCATCCCTGTTGGCACATATATTGAGAGAGTGAGATTACTGTAATAGTGGGACTAGTTGATGAAACATACACTAACAAATAGAAGAACCCTCATTATCTTAATGGATAAAGTTAGCAACATAGTAGTCTTGCTTAAAGAGAGGTATTAGTTTATTTAATCAGTGCCAATTAGCTCAACTCAACACTCAAAGCATTGCCATTTATCATAGGTTGCAAAACTTTAACGTGCAAAGATAAAGGAGTTTCTCATGACAGTAGCACGATAAAAATAGAGATGATAGAAAACTAATATGGATGAAGGCCTTAGGCCGTACCAATCTGAGAAAAAAAGCTTATTCATGTAGTCCCATAAGAGATGATAAAGCACTCACTGGAATCACACAATAGTATATATTTTTGTGCACTTCAAATGTATGGTTGAAATCACTCTTGTTTACCAGTGCTGAGATTATATCGAAAGATTATCAAGAACTTCCAGCAGAGTTAAAGCACTGGCTGGGGTACAGTTCATTGTATTGTCTTGTGTAGTTCCACTAAAATGTATGATTGGCACAACATGATCCCTGTTTGCACAAGTAGAAACAAGGTGAAATCTTCATTAGCTTAGTGAGAAAGGATAGGAAGACATTAGCATACTACTCAAACAGTAGCATCAAATTCATGATGAACAATACGCAAAACATTGCCTCATTGAACCAATGGAAATAAATTGACATGCAAAACAATAACACTATTATGTCATGACACTAATAATATTCCCTCCCTGCTCCACCACATGATTCACCTCCATAGACAAACATACACACGTACATGATTCATCATAGGGTCCTACTAAAGATTTGTTTAACTCCAACAGGAAAATTAGGTAGTAATAAATTAGTGGTACTTAAGTACTCCTAATTAATTAAGTGAGACAGCAGAAGTGGAAGGGATCCCTAGAGGATCGTCTCACATGTAAGGTAATCGTTGCCGGAGCCCTTGAATGGCCTCGACTGAGGCCTCTGGCTTCAGCAAGATCGCCTTGGCACTGTTTATTCTTCTTCTTCCTCTTCATGCTCTGTTTCTCTTTCTCCTCACCAGTTGGTGAAACCAAGTACATGATTGGCCTTCTAATTTAGAATTGGTTTTGTCAGTGAGGGAGTACAAGTGTACTAGTAAAAAACAACATTATTTTCTCATGGCAGTCGGAAAATAGAGATGAACACATGCATTAAATATCATTCTTACCTAAAGGAAGGTTATGGCGCCAATATGGATGATGAGGATTGGAACACAGATCTCCCTTTGTGCAGTTCCACCAAAATGAACCAACTATTCCATTCTGACATTCCAGTTAAACAACATAAAAGTCACTTTTTTTAAGAAGAGTTTTGTGCAGTGCACCAAAAGGTCACAACAGCAACTAGGTGAATTGGATATCCCTGTTTGCACAAACAGGCACAAAGGAAACAGTCAGAGTCTCAAACAATTACAGAAAAAAACATTTGGCTAAACTTGTCATGGCTTATAACAGTGGCTTCATTTTTACCAGGGACACTAGATTAAGAACAGCTAAGGCTGCGTTCGGTTCACAGGTTTGGTGCAGGATTTTCGTAGGAACACAATTCCTACGGTATTCTTTCCCTTCCAACCGTTCGGAACACGAGAAAGGTGAATAGTGTTTCATAGGAAAGCTGGTCTGGTAGTACTGATTCCATAGGATTAGAAACATCCACGCGCTGCTCATTTTTTGGGCGGAAGCCCGAGGCAGGCGCTCCCTGCCATGCGTTAGACAGGTTGTTGTGTTGTGTTGCCTGAATAAAAAATCAACCTATGTGTGGTACGTGAGGTGAGGACAAGAGTACTCACTGTGCAGCTGAATAAACAAATAGAATCTCATACTGCCAAGCATGCTACTCTAAAAAAACAAATCTGTACATTTCGTAGTCCATCCAAACACATTCTCTTGAGAGTTTCCTCCGGTTTGCTGTTCCATAGTTTTATATACCTACATTACTTTCCTACTCCTCTATTTTCATCAAGACCTATGTTTTCTGCCCCTTTATTCCGAACGGAGCCTAAATATTTGGTATAAGGGCATGGGACAGTGGGTGCACCAGCAATCCAGCACCATGTACGTAAATAGGGGCATAAAGTGGTGATTCATAGTTTGTTGCCCCGGAAACAAACATCCAAGAAACATATCTGGGTTGGTCCCATCTTTGTTCACTCTAGCCACCTACTCCTATGTGTGGATAGCAAATCTAGTCCTGGTCATACCACTGTGTACATCGTTACCCCTATATTTCCCTTTTCGACCAAGAGACCGATTGGATGAATAGTCTGTACTACTTTCACCCCCTTTCCTTCCTGTTTGTACCAAGTCTGATGTACATACTAAATTCCCCCACCCCCACTTTATTTCTTGTTTGAACCAAGTTCTCCCTCCGTCTGGAATTACTTGTCATCAAAATGGATGTGTCTAGAACTAAAATACATCTAGATACATCCATTTCAATGACAAGTATTTTCGGACGGAGGGAGTACAAGATTCGACTCCATGAAGTAGCTTTACCTCTAACAATAGAAGAAAAAAATGTGACGTTGGACCATCCGATCGAGAGGGGTTGAGAGGTAGAAAATGATGCACATGCAGTGATGTAGCGAGCTGGGAAAGTAGAGCTAAGGCGGTTTCGAACGAAGATATACCTGAAGGTCGTCAGGATGTGGATAGGTGGGTGGCGGGAGGCCGGATCCACCCATAGGCAACGACGACGGGATCGGAGGACCTCCCGCGCCGGTGCTCAGCCAGAGATAACGGTGCAGCCGGCAGTGGGTCTCCTCCCTCACTGTCGATGATGGCCTAAACACTGCCCCTCCTCCCCTTCACCAATGGAGGGGGATACGTCCGGATCTGTAACCAATGGTGAGGATAGAAAGCCAGTGTTTTTTGAAGGGAGAAAGACAGTGTTACTACCCCTATCTTGTTTAGATCTGGAGAGGATGAGAGTGTGTGAACAGAGCAACCCTAGCAAGCAAGCGCGGAGGCTCCGGCCTATATATACGCAGTGGGGTAGTTTTCCTTTTTCACTCCATCAAAACAATCATTTAAAATTGTGTACTACTACATGCCAGGTCGCGGTTTTTTTAGTTGTTGATTTTTTTGAGATAGCTACCTGCTTGTTCCAAGTGGTGTTACGGTGTGCCAGGTCGCACTTTGTATCATTCAAGTCTGGTACTACAAGTCCCTCCATTAAATGAACAACCACCCCCTCGTAAAAATTGTGAACAAGCCCACGGCTAAAATTAGCGAAAACGTGGGTTGCCCCAAAATGCATTCTACTACCTCCGTTCCTAAATATAAGTCTTTTTTATTAGCCACACCTAAGACAAGAATTTGTTTATTAGCAGTGAACCCCACATGTCATAGACACAAAAATTGTGGCAAGATTCCCTTAGGCAAGCCAAAGTGTGTCTAACAATTTGAGCAACTCAGGTTAGGCAAGTGTGGCAAGTGTGGGAAAAATAATGTGGCAACATAAGACAAACATAGTTACAATCCAAACAGCCCCGTAATTTTTTGTGACATGCATGAAAATTTGGTTGGTTAAATTTATAGTAAAAATTTGGCAAGGTGCATCAAATCAACACATGCAAGTATCAAAAGGAAAGTCACGGCATGCATGCATGCGTTGTACTCCCTCCGTTTCCAAATATAAGTCTTTTTTGAGATTGCAACAAGTGACTACATACGAAGCAGAATATGTCTACTCCTACATACGAACTAGCCCATTTGAAATGTGTAAAAAGACTTATATCGAGTGCAGTGCTTTGATGTGTCGCGTCAACTCGTACAAGACCGAGAAATTTGATTACTACAACGCCCTCTCCCTCATGGAGTGAGCTCCGGTGCCTTAACTGCACCTGCCTTTGGCTGCATGACAGGAGGGCCAACCACCTATTGGGCCCACCTGTCATAGACGCAAAGGCAGGAGCAGTAAGTAGAAGCTTTCGCTACACGCTATCCCTCCCGCATGAGGTGGACGGACATGCAGCAGTGGATTCGAACTGTAGAAGTAGGAGTAACATCATTGTTCGTCTTCTCAAAGAGGCGAAGAGCCAAGCGCAACCCAAACCTGGCAGTTGCGAACGCTCGCGTGGTGCGGTTCCTTGGAGTACTAGCTAGGCTCTTGCATGAGACAAAATTGCTATTGTTTAACAATTAAACTCCATTATCCATTGGTTGATACTCATTCTGCATAGGTCCACGCGCTTAGCACTGTTTCCTCCTGGGGTCACCAATGTTTATTTGCTAATTAATAGCATTGCATGCAATGAACTAGCCATTGCAAGTCATTAAAAGCATGCACACCTCTCATCTCTTATTGGTTGATAAGTCAAGGAACAAGAAACAAGGTAGAAGTTAATGCACCGCGCCTAAGTGTTTTGGGACTATTTGGTTTTCGTATGGCTGGTCATAGTGGGAGTAACTTAGCTAGTAACATAGCGCACTCCAAGAAAATTTTGCTTATGTGGCAAATAATTAATGAGAGGTGGTAACATAATATGTTACTGTAACATAGCGCTTCCCAAGACAAGATGAGTCTACAAGTTAATAAATGAAGCCATATATGGTCCTACTATTATGTTACTTTGCATTATGAAGGTAGTAACTTAGACTAGTGTCATATGCATGAAACTAGTCTAAGTTACTCCCCACTATGACCAGCCTAAGATGACTTACACACCTAGATGGAGGGAGTAGTATAGCCCGTAAACCGGAAAGGAGTATTTGCCTTTCTAGAGATTTCAACAAGTAACTAGACTACACCATGTGCAGTACTCCCTCCCTTCCGGTTTATAGGGCTCAAATCTCAAATCTCATGAACCAAGGCATTTTGCGATTGGAGGAATGTATCTCGTACTTTACAAAACTACCCTAATTAAACTCATGCATTAATTACGTAGTTCTCTCATTTTCCTCTCCGCCTTGGTCGCGGTGCACAATATTGAGCACTCCTATATGACTAGCCGCTCTATCTACATGCAGTACATTTCAAAGCATCTGGGCCCGCGTGCCATCCACCAAATCACAGCGAGGTGCTACAGTCGAGACTCACCTGTCACCCCGGTGTGGCCGTCATGACCCGTCATATCACAAAACCCACACCTTTACCAGCAGTGGTAAGGTGGCCTCCAAGTTGGACTAGACGAAGCAACCATCATTTCACTGGAACGCTCGTTCAAGCGCTTTCTTCCCTTTCTTGAAGAAAACCTCACTCCAGGCTACTCACTTCTGCCATTTTTCTTCTGTACCGACGAAGGAAAGGTGGGCGAATCAGTTATGCTGCTATATTTTCATTCCAAGAATCTTCTTTTTGCGAAGCACCAACCGATTCTCACATCCTATTCTTTTCCCATTTTCATTGCGATTGTGGTTTCCTTTCGATTGCTTTTTGTTTGTCAGCTCATTGATGGATCCTGGAGCACTAGGCAAAGAGGTTCCGGCGGACAACCCACTGGAGACAGCGATCTCCAGGAAGCGAGCACCGACCAACGAGTTGACCATGTTGGCGGGCCAACCCATGGAGACGAAGAACTCCAAGAAACAAGCACTGGCCAAAGAGTTGAGGACGTTGGCGGATGAACTCCTCAAAGAAAGTTGGAAGAACAGCAAGGGCCCCACCGTGCCTACCCCAGGAACTCTGATTGCCACCTATGTGAGGCTCAAGACCGAGTTTGAGGAGATAGTCGTCGTTGAGAAGCAGTATTCCCCTGGCAAGGTGATGGCCTCCATCGAGGACGAGGAGATGGCCCCGGAGGGATGAGATCCCCCGGTGAGCTGCACAAGGTAAAAAATAATGGCTTATTACCATAGTTGTGGTTTTTGATTATTTGCAATGTGCTTGCTAATATGTTAGGGTTGTGCAGGTGCCGGTGGACGTCCTTGATGGTTCCGATGTCGTGGCCTGTCCTGTTGGCATCGCCCCGGAGATCGATTCTGATGCCGCTGTCCATCCTGTGGACATTGCCCCAGAGATCGATTCCGATGTCGCGGTCAGTCCTGTGGACATCGCCCCAGAATGATTCCCATGCCGATGTCTGTGCTGTGGTCATTGCCCAAGAGATCGATGATAAGAAATAGTTGGTCGCGCTAATCCTTCAGGGTAGTTTGCATTGCCCTGTGTTTAATTACCAGAATGATGCATGTTTCAAACCATCTTAGGGCTAGTGCACTATCTTGTGTGGGCTGATCTTGCAACTTTTGTTTGATAGTGAATCATGAGATGAATCATGTGAACCCTCTCCGAGTTATGGAAACAGATGTATCCTCACCAGCTTTTGATGTAATATATGGCATGCTTAGATGTAAGTTTGAACTGTTTATCATATTGGTAGGGCTTGTTTGATGATTCTTGGTGTTAGTAGGCTAGCTACTGTGCGAGCTATAGTACTTGCAAAACACTCACCAAAGAGAAACGTTGGGGCTGATGAGCTTGTGCTACGCTTATACTTATCTCTCGTCGATCGACCAATAGCCCTAGTTCCTAAAATTGTAGGCTTAGCGATTGATCAGACAATAGTCGACATACATTCATGCCGCATTTGGTTCATAGGGTAGGAAAATCGTAGCAAAAGTACAGAGAACGTGCAACACAAAATCATAGCAGTGTAGAGACATACTCCCTCCGTTCCAAAATAGATGACCTAGGCGGGCTAGTTTGGTCGAGTGGGTTTCAGTGATATGACGTGGTACAGTGCCGTCCAGTCTTCGCGTGTGGTAGCAGTATTGCAGGTACAGTAAGTTTTCTTGAAGAAGCGGTATTCAACGAACTCATGATGGTTCCTTCGTCCGAACAACATACAGTGGGAAAGGTTGGGCCTGCGATACGACCAGGGTAGACCAGGATAATTTTGTGCATGGTAGGTGGACCAGGATGGTTGAAGTCCCACATGTCGGCGAATGAAAGTATTCTTTCTGATATAGAGGATGAGAAACGAGTATTCATTGTTTATTTTTTTATGAAAGCTATTGTCTCCACTGTTACGATGGAGGATTGTGAAACACGGCAGCCCAGTGAACTTGGCATGTGCACCACTCCCTCCTTCCTCATGTAATGCCCAGGTTACAACTTTTTCTCACTTTCTCTCAATCTATTCCCTCTCAAATGTTTTTTACCTTTCTTTTTTTAAGACACAATTGTTTTTTATGCCTTTTTTAGAATTATTTTTTTATACCTAGGAGCACGTGTAGGGACGGGCTCTTGCAGAGCCCACTCCTTGACTTTATGAATGCCTCTCTCTCCTCCACATAAGGAGTACTACTTGCTATGCATGCATGCGGCGGGCAGCTGGCGTCTTGAGGGGCCAGGGCGGTGAGAGCGGGCTCCGGAAGCGGTCCGGACTCCAGCATGGCCCACCTCACATTATCACCATATATTTCTTGGAGTCCGTGCGCGGTGGGCGGGCGATCTCTTCTCCCTCCCCCGTTTCTCTCTTCTCAGCCGACGCCCGCCGAGCGATTAGATTTCGGCTATCGACGGTTTATTCAATTACGGTCCCACATGTCAATGAAATTGCAAGACAACGTGTGTCCCCTCTGGTGAGCGGCGTGCGAGCTAGACTGTCGGGGTTGCGACGCGCACGAGTCGTAAGTGTGCCGCCTTTTCCTCTAGAACTTACGAAGCGTAACATTTTCGCGCGATTGATCGATGGAAATCCAGAACAAAATGACGAGGGCGGTGCTTTCCCGCTTGTTAGGCGGGCTAGTTCGAGTGATATGACGTGCTACAGTGCCGTCCACTTGCTCCATTTTTATGTAAGCAAGAGTTTACACTCTTATGCGGGAGGAGTGCAAAACACCGCGGATCTGATTTTGATCGAGGGATAACTGTTCCCTGCCAAATAATGGAGGATTGTTAGCGATTATAGCATAATAGTTAGGGCATCTCCAGCGCTGGCCCACAAATGTACACTGGCATCTGTCCGAGGACACTGATGGATGCCATCCGATGCTGCCCACATACCTTTCGACAACTATATGAACTAACCGGACGAAATTCATGCAAACAAAACAAATTTCAAATGAACCGGATGAAATTCATTACATTTCGAAAACTTTTCCTACAAACTGGACGAAATTCATTACATATTTCGCACAAACCGTACTAAAACCTACTGTAAACCTAATCTAAACGATCGCCGGCGCCCGACCACCATGTCCGGCCATGAACCCGAGAAAGCCGGCCATTGCCTTTGCCTCCTCCTCATCCGCCTCGATAACCTTCTCCTCCGGAGCACAAGGTTCTCAAGATTTCCGCCTCCACGTCGCCGTCAAGCGGCTAATCGGCTGCCGATGTTTACCCCACCAAGCTTGGCGCCGATTGAGTGGAGTAGCGGTGGCCTTCCCGGGACCAGAGCGGCGGCGACCAACCGTGTACTACTCTTCCTCGCTGCCGGCTGCACCCACGCACGCGCGCCGGCTTCGTGGTCGTGGCGGCGGAGGGCGGCCGGGGGGGTGCCGGTATCTCCTTTGTTTGCTCCTGCGACAGTACGTCGAAAAGAGCTTTGGAGCGCGCCCGGAGCGGAGCCGCCGATGTCCCTCGTTTGCTCCTGCGACAATACGTCCAAGAGAGCTCCGGAGCGCCATGTAACGCCCCGAGACTAATGCTCGAGAAGACTTCCATAGATTCCGGGTTTCGTCGTGTGTTTCATTTGTGCCAGCCCTTTTATTTTTGCAATGCATCATGTCATCATGCCATCATCTCATAAATCTTTTGCAACTAAACTAAATAAATCGCATGGATCTTTGATCCATTTAAATCGAGGGAATTCACATGGTGATTCTCTTTAAAACATATCCTCTCGAAATTTAGAGAGCTATAGTAAATATTCCAATTATTTGGATTTGCCGCAAACACACTTACAAAATATCCTAATGCCTTTGTTGTCTTAATTCTTGATCTCCAACTTTGCCATTTATTCTTTCATCATCTTCCGGAGCTCCACCAAAAATCCCAACATTTTTGGAAACCTCTAATTCCTAGTCCTTGCTCAAACCTTTTGAATTAAATTCAAATGATTTTGAATTTAATTCCTGCAATCTTGCCACTCCTATTTTTCTTGGAGCAAGCACATTTTTATGAGTCCAGGAAAATTGTCCTCGTGCTCAAATTACTATCCCTAACCCCTCTTCATTTTCCTTCTCTCTAATGCTTTTCTGTTAAAGAAATTAAAGAGAGAGAGAAGAGAGCCCAGCCCAGCTGCACCTCCCAGCAGCGCAGCTGGCCACTTGGACCTCCTAGGCCCATCCGCAGCCCAGCCGGTGCCCTGTTAACCCTAGCCCCGACCCCCTCCTCTCGATCTCTCCCTCTCGTCCTCCCACACCGCCGCCACTCACATACCCGCATCGCACCCGATCCCCTAGCTCCCGCATCCGCGCGCCTCCAGTGCGAGACCCACGCTCCGCCCTCGCTGGAGAAGAGATCCAGGCCGGAGCCCCGTCGGCCTCCTCGCCGCTATCGCGTCCCCTTCCATCAGCAGCCGCGCCCTCGTCCCGTCCCCTCTGCCTCCTCGTCGCCTGCATCCGCCGCCAGCCACCGCAGAACCAGGCCACTGCCGCGCCATCTCACCTCCTCCTCACCTCCCCATGCGCCTGCACCGGTGACCTCCACCTCCAGCTGTGCCGGCGAGCAAGCCGCTGCCGTCCGCCTCGTCACGTTCCCCTTCGGCTTCGTCACCTCAAGTTCCACACCCGAGCCCTCTGCTCGGCCAGGAGCTCGTCACCTCCAGCGCCTCTACATGTCCAAGCCCCTGCCCCGCCTCTGCTTCGTTCGAGCAGGGAGGAGGACGCACCTCCGCTCGCCCGCATCGACTAGCGCCAAGTCCCTGCCAAGAACCGTACGCGGATGCATCGTCTCTAGGATTTTTTTCGCCAAGTACCTCTACGTGCGGACTCGCCAAGTACTCGACCCGGATGCGCCAAGTTTGACTATGAACGGCTACACGTCTGACCCCGTTTTTGAACCTCAAGCGCCAAGTTCCACTACCGTTGCCGTGCATCCGACAAGACCAAGTGTATGACTACACCCGATGATGCGGCAAGTACCACCACGATGACCCGAACATCTACAAAAAAAACGTGTACCACTACCGTCGAGGACCGATAGTACCACTACTTCCACTACCGTCGCGAGAACGTCTACTTCCACTACGAACTTGATCCTTTCTGAAAAGGCACGCTTCGAAGGTATAACCCCGAGACGACCGCCCGAGAACGAATGCTTGTGTGTTGTATGAGATGCTCGAGATTTGCACCATGATCGAATTGTCTTTGTACGTTCCTCGTTTGCCATGCCACCGTCATGTGGGACACCCGGTATCCGGGATCACTCCCCATCTCTTGCATGTTCCCCGCATTCGCGCACTTGCTTCTTTTGCATCGATATCTCCATGAGTTATCGGAACCGATATGTTGCCGTGGCATCATTTTCGGATTCGTTGCCGTGGCACCCCTTTCTTCCACCACGGTGACAAATGCTTCATGACATGCTCATGTCAATGTTTTGATAAAAAAAAATTGCTTAAAACTTGCATTGTCATCCGCATCATGATAACAACATTTAAAAATGTTCAAAATTGTTGCTTGCATTAAATTGCTAAAGGCATATGGGGATTTACCGGAATTGTTGTTTGTTATTTTCGGCCTCATTTAAACTTGCCTAACTGTGTATTTTACTTATGCTTCACCTCTTGCCATGTTAATCAACATTTAATATTGTTGGGTACATAACCGAGAGAGAACTAAATAAGTCATGTGGTGTTTCGTTAACATGCAACTCGTTGCATATTGAGCTCCACTTAATTTGTAGTGTTGTTTGTGCACTTTGCCATGCCATGCATATTTAAATCGGACATGCATCATACTTGATTGTGCATCATGCCTTGTTTATGTGATGGTTGTTTACTATGTTGCTTGCTTCTTTCCGGTGTTGCTTCTTCTTGATAGTTCCGGAGTTGTGAGGATTCGTTCGACTTCGTCCGTTTGTCTTCTTCATGGACTCGTTCTTCTTCCTTGCGGGATTTCAGGCAAGATGACCATACCCTCGAAATCACTTCTATCTTTGCTTGCTAGTTGCTCGCTCTTTTGCTATGCCTATGCTATGATGCCTACCACTTGCTTATCATGCCTCCCATATTGACATGTCCAGCGTCTAACCCACCTTGTCCCAGCAAACCATTGTTTGGCTATGTTACCGCTTTGCTCAGCCCCTCTTATAGCGTTGTTGGTTGCAGGTGAAGATGAAGTTTGTTCCTTGTTGGAACATGGAGATGTTGTTCCTTGTTGGAACATGTTTACTTGTTGGGATATCACAATATCTCTTATTTAATTAATGCATCTATATACTTGGTAAAGGGTGGAAGGCTCGGCCTTATGCCTGGTGTTTTGTTCCACCCTTGCCGCCCTAGTTTCCGTCATACCGGCGTTATGTTCCCGGATTTTGCGTTCCTTACACGGTTGGGTGGTTTATGGGACCCCCTTGACAGTTCGGTTTGAATAAGACTCCTCCAGCAAGGCCCAACCTTGGTTTTACCATTTGCCACCTAAGCCTTTTTCCCTTGGGTTCTGCAGACTCAAGGGACATCTTTATTTTAACCCCCGGGCCAGTGCTCCTTCGAGTGTTGGTCCAAACTAGAGCACCGTGCGGGACCATCCCTTGGCAACTTGGGTTACATCGGTACCTGTACGCTTCGCTTATCCGGTGTGCCCTGAGAACGAGATATGTGCAGCTCCTATCGGGATTTGTCGGCACAGCGGGTGGTCTTGCTGGTCTTGTTTTACCATTGTCGAAATGTCTTGTAGCCGGGATTCCGAGGCTGATCGGGTCTTCCCGGTAGAAGGAATATCCTTCGTTGACCGTGAGAGCTTATAATGGGCTAAGTTGGGACACCCCTGCAGGGTATTATCTTTCGAAAGCCGTGCCCACGGTTATGAGGCAGATGGGAATTTGTTAATGTACGGTTGTAGAGAACCTGAAGTTGACCTTAATTAAAATACACCAACCACGTGTGTAACCGTGATGGTCTCTTCTCGGCGGAGTCCGGGAAGTGAACACGGTGTTGGAGTTATGCTTGACGTAGGTTGTTCTGGGATCACTTCTTGATCATAGTTGTTCGACCGTGCTTTTGCCTCCTCTTCTCGCTCTCTTTTGCGTATGGTAGCCACTAGTTATGCTAGTCGCTTGCTGCAGCTCCACCTCACTACCATGTCCTACCTTTAAGCTTAAATAGTCTTGATCTCACGGGTGTGAGATTGCTGAGTCCTCGTGACTCACAGATACTTCCATAACCAGTTTGCAGGTGCCGATGAAACCGTGCAGGTGACACACCCGAGCTCAAGGAGGAGCTCGATGAAGATCTTGTTCATTGTGTTGTTTCGTTTCAGTTGATCAGTAGTGGAGCCCAGTTGGGACGATCGGGGATCTGTGTAGCATTTGGGGTAGTCTTCTTTTATTTTGGTTCCGTAGTCGGACCTTGATTGTATCTGTATGATGTAATGCTTTACTCATGTATTGTGTGAAGTGGCGATTGTAAGCCAACTATGTATCTCTTTCCCATATGTATTACATGGGTTGTGTGAAGATTACCTCATTTGCGACATTGCTTTCAATGCGGTTATGCCTCTAAGTCGTGCTTCAACATGTGGGAGATATAGCCGCATCAAGGGCGTTACACGCCAGGAGGCCATGGTTGACATGGTGCCGACAGAAGGAAGGGACCGGAGGAGAATAAGTGTGGGTCTTTGGCTATGGCTGGGAGCTGGGGCTCAAGTTAATATAGCGGGCGAATGGCAATGAGCCGCGGTAGACGAATGGACAACTGGCGCCGGAGTAGGTTCATCAGGCGTGAATGCGGGCGCTGCTTCAGTGACTTAACTGCAGATGCGTTTGGGTTACTGACATGTGGGCCCAACAGGCATCTGGCCCGCATGTCAGTGACACACCAATTGCACCTGCAGTTAAGTCCGGTGAATGCGACATTGACATTCTAGAGAGACGGTGACCGTTTCAGGCGGGAAGCGCGCGCTAGCGATGGAAGGGGTTTCGGTGTGCAGTGCCACTAAGATCGGTCGCTCACGATAGTACATACTCCGTACCATACTACCATAGTACCCTCTCTAGCTTAGGCAGTTTTATAGATTGTCATTGTGATGGACGATATACATGAGCAAGGCGGTCCGAGTATGACCGTTGGTGTTGAACCAGGTGAATACATGCTCGGCGTTCGCGTAGGCCTCCATCAAACGTCTAAACAGTAATGTCAGGCATCGCCGGGGCTCGCAGGTGATGGGCTTGCTGTTTGCGTTGCGCCACGAGAAGGACTTTGATTTAGAGGGCGACGTGCATGCATTAGCATGCTTTGACAGCGTGAGCGTGAGCGTCTGATGCGAAGTATTTCATTTTCATTTGGCTGACGAGGGTGCGTTGCAGCAACGAGTCTGTGGTTTGATTCCCCACATACGCATAATTTTGGTTTTTACAGTATTTCTTTCTCCATTGATAGGTAGGCCCGCATAGATAGATAAAAACACGAGCTGATGAGGCGCATGCGGACTGTTTGACTGGTCAACTAGACAAATACAGAGCTTTACGCTGAGCCAGTAACCGTATAATTACCATATCTCGTATACAATGATCAAAGTGAGCTATCAAGACAAGTTTGATGACCGCCAATGCATTTTACTCGGTAATAAATGACCATTATTGAAATGGAATCCAAATTTGCTTTGTCTTCTGTCCTTGAGCTCTTGACAAACCAATGCACTATACGGTTGTCCGGCCACCCCCCCCCCCCAGAGCTCTCACCAAGCGTCGTTCATGCCACCGCGCTGCACACTAACCGGTAAGGCAGCGATGGCATCCCGCCGCGCCGAGTTCCTCACTGCCCACGACCGCACACAAAATGGTAGGGAAGCGATGGCATCCCGTCGTGCCGAGTTCATTGCCGCTCGCGACCTCACAACTATGTGGGAGGAATTTGAAGATGCCAAGGCCGAATGGATGGTAGAGCAAGAGGCGGCCAAAGCCGCACAGAAGGAGCGGAAAAGTCAGAAAGCACTCAAGAAAAGAGAGGCCCGCCGCTGCAAGAAAGAAAAGGACGCACGCGCTGCTGCGGAGAGGTCGGCGGAGATCCAAGCACGGTAGGGTGTCGCCAACAAAGCCGGGAAGGAGAACTGTCGGATTTCGGGTTCCGGCAGACCCTTGAGGTTTGAACACTGGGGTGCGCGTGGAGATTTCGCCTTCTACCTACCTGCACCCCACCGCCTCGCCAAGATATAAGCTATGGAAAGAACAGCACAAGAGACACAAGGTTTATACTGGTTCGGGCCACCGTTGTGGTGTAATATCCTACTCCAGTTTGTGGTGTGGTGGATTGCCTCTTGGGCTGATGATGATGAGCAATACAAGGAAGAACAGCCTCGCGAGGGTCTGTTCTTGGCTGGGGCGATGAACTGCTAGGAGGAGTTCAGTCTCCCTTCTCTCTCTCTCTGTCTCCGATCTGCTCTACCCTGGGGGTGGCTAGTCCTATTTATAGGCAAAGGCCTTGGGCCTCTTCCCAAATATTGAGCCAGAAGGGCGCCAACAATTGGCCGTTTTGAAGGGGAACATCTAGTACACTTATCCTGACTAAAGTTGGTCCTCGCCTTCCAAAGGCTCTTGTGGTGACGCTGGCTTGGGCTCCACAATGACTTCCTCCCTGCCGTTGGGCTGGTCTTGGTCTCGTTGCACCGAAATGCGTGCCTTTGCTTGATGCTCTCGCCTGCGCTTGCTACCTTTGCACTAAAGAGGAAAGGAGGACACTGCGCGGGCTGGCACCCGCCTGGCGCCCTTGGTCGTCATGGCTTGCGTCACGGGCACCTCGTGAGGTACCCCGCCTTGATCTCTCCGCCTCCTCGCGAGCCAGCCTGATGAGGCCGTGCCTGAGGAAGCTTCGTGTCGTCCGCCCCACGAGGCTTGGCCCCTCGCGAGGGTCTCGGGTATGTGTTGATGAAGATGGGCCGTGCTGGGCCCCCCTTTGAGCCACGCCGCAGGCCGCAGGCAGGCAAGTCTGGGGACCCCCATTCCCAGAACGCCGACAGTAGCCCACGGGCCCAAGGCGCGCCCGGACTTGGCCGTGAAGGGAGGCGAAAGGGCAAGAGCGAAGCGCCGCGGGCCCTAACAGCCTGCGGCCTTGGGCGCCGCGTGGCGGTTGATTGGACGTGCGCGGCACTGTTTCCCCACGCCCCCTTATTTTGCGCCATGCTAGGCGGACTCGTAGTCGTACACAGCCGCTCCCCTTTCTGTTGCTCGAGCGCCCTCTGTCCTTCCTCCTTTCGAACTCCAGCTTCTGTTTTCAACCCAGTCTCGAACCTTCCCCCCCTTCCAATCGCCATGGCTCCGACGAAGAAGGGAAGAGGGAAGAAACCCATGCCTCCACCTCGCTCGCCGCCGTTGGCGGCCCCGCCCTCGACCGGTCGATCATAATCAATGGAGAGGGCTTGGGCAAGGTCAGCTCGGCTCTGGCCACTATCTTCAACGAATGCGGGAGGACGACGGCCTGGCCCACGTCTCACTTCTCCATCGACAGGATAATCACCGAGGTCTAGTAGTTTGCTGACGCCCTGTGGGCGGGTTTGGTTCCCCCTTTTCTGATTTCTTCAATGTCGTGCTTTCCCACTATCAGATCCAAATGATGCATCTGGGTCCTGAATCCATCACCCTTCTTTCGGTCTTCGCCTTTGTTTGCGAGGCAATGATGGGCATCCTTCCTTCGGTTGCCTTGCCGCGCCACTTCTTCTCTCTGTGCCTTGTCGACCCTACCCAATGCTCGGCGTGCGTGAGCTTCGCTGCCGCGTCTGAGACAGCGGCCTCAGGGATTGACTTGAGGCTCCCTCCTCCTGCGGCTGGGTTCCACGAGCGGTGGCTGTATGTGGATGTAGGGGTGCCCAGCCCCCTGGTATCGGAGCCAACTTTGCCTGCTGTCCCCAATTCAGGCTGGGGCCAGGAGACGCTCGAGAGCCCCCGACTCGTCTTCGTCTGGCACCGCTTCGCGTTCTTGAGGTCGCTTGGCATGACAGCGCCCAAGGTGGTGAAGGAGTTCCTGCTACGCCGCATTGCTCCTCTCCAACGCCACTCTCGCCGGATGTGGGCCTCCAGCGGGCGTGATGATCGTATGAGGCTCCAGGAAGAGGACCTGACGCCTGATGTGCTGAGGACAGTGCTCTTGATCCTAACTGGGGACCCCAACCCTGGCAGCATCCAGCAGGGAGGGGCCTTGTTGTACCTCTGCCAGAACAGGGGCGATTTTGTGAATCAGATGCCTATCTTTGATGAGTGGAGGCCGCGCCCCACTGGCCTCCAGGGGCCTCGCGAGAACCCAGTGATGGTGAATGCCCTTCCAGTCGGCCAAGGCGACTCTTCCTCAAGTGGCGGAGCAGGGAGGCATGAGGCGCCAGAGGCCGAGGGGGCTCCCGGCGGGGTGACAGCACCGGGCGATGCTCATGAGGGAGCAGCTCTTGGGGCCCGTGCCGCTGAGGCTGAGGGCGGCAAGAAGCTGCCCTCAGTGCCTGCGGCTGAGGCCCGTGAGGCTCCAGCCGCTTCTCTTGGCGAGGCAACTGGCAGTGCGCATCAGGCAGGTGCCTCTGACGCGGATCGTCTTGACGCTTCGTCCTCGTCGCAGGTTGATCCCTGCGCTCAACTCTTGGGCCGCTTTCGCGTGGACTTTCAGGCCCTTCGGAAGAGAAGGGAGGCCCTGGGCGACGATTACCCTTGTCGCCTGCTGAAGCGTAGGATGTACTTCGCCACTGATGAGTAAGCCTTCTCCTTTTCCAGCTCCCGATCCTTCTGTTGCTTTTACTGATCCTTGCTTCGCAGACCCCTTCTAGCCGAGCTCGCGGAGATGGCTGAGGTGCCGTCCCCCTTGGCTTCTCCCCCTCTACCGTCCTCAAGCGCTCCGAGCAGCAGAGCCCTTGTGGTGAGGGCGATCGGAGAGGCGAACCATCCCGAGGCGCATCGAGGCCCTGCGCACCTCGCGATCCTCCTTCGCGGGCCTTCTCGTGGCATAGCCAGCCTGTCGTGGGCTTCTCGCCTGGTCGTGGACTGCGATTGGCTAAGGCGCTCCCTGCGCTCTTCATCTGGGGACGGGCTGGCTCCAGGACGGGCTTCTGGCGTGGCGTGCCCGGCCGCCGCGAGGGTGCCAGCCCCCAACCCCCTGCCCGGGGGAATGCTGATTCGTGGCCCTCGGCGCTTGCTCGGGGCAGATGATGGTGTAGAATACGTGCTCGAGCGCGCCCGAGAGCGTCGCACTCTTCGCCAAGGATTCCTTCGGAGGGCGGCTGACGCGGTGAACCTGCTTGGTGAGGAGCTTGCTGATGAAGATGCGCACCTTGAGGCCGAGGGCTTGCGCCTGGCTGCAGAGAGGCGCGAGATGGAGGGCGCCATCGCCCTTGTGCACCATCAGCGCGATCTTGACGACGAAGAGGCCAAGGCGTCGCTGGTGGCCTCTCGGGAGGCCCGATCTCGGGCCGCTGAGGAGGCCCGGGAAGCTAACCGGTGGCGAGAGGCGGCGGAGGAGCGGGCTCGGGAGCTCCTGGCCCGGTGCCACTCACTAGAGGAGCAAGTGGAGCTGCGTGAGGCAGCCCTCGCGTCGATGAAGGTGGCCTCTGGCGACCCAACAGAGCTCCAGAAGCGTGAGGAGGCGCTGACGCTGGAGGCCGCCGAACGTGCACGCGAGTACGAGCGTCTGGAGACGAGGGAGCACTTGGTGACACAGGCGGAGGATGATGTAGCGGCACGGGAAGCACGTGTCCTGGAGGAGGTCGGATGTCGGGTGGCGATGGCGCGCTTGAACCTCGAGTGCGAGTTCGAGGAGAGGTTGGGGTTGATCCGGGCCGAGGCTGAAGGTAGGACTGCTACCTTGAGGGCCAAGCTGGAGGAAGCGACGCGGCGGGCTGAGGTAGTGCAAGGGGAGTCAACCACCTCCCAGGCCGAGGTGCTCCTTCTTCGCCATCGGGTGGAGGAGGCTGAGGCCGTCGCGCGCCAGAACACGGACGAGATACGTCAGCGGCGGATCCTGGAGCATGGGCACAGCTCCATGCTCACCACGCTTCGGGAGAGAGCCAACGCAGCCTTGGGAAACATCTGCGAGGCGGCTGTTGGCGAGCCGCACGCAGTCAACTACGCCGGCAACCTTCAGTTCTTCACCGACGTGGTGATGCAGCTGGAGGCGCGGTCGGACAGGGCTGACAGGTTGGTGGAGGAGAGGAGCCGTGCCCTGCTCGGCGAGCCTTTTCTCGCGTCTTCAGCCATCTCAGGAACATGGATCCCTACTTCGATTTCGACGCCGCCATCGCCCCAGTCCCCCCAGGCCGTCCGAGACGACCTGGCGCACTGGGTGGAAGACAATGTGGATGCTCTTGTCAGGGCCTTCGCTTCAGACAATGACGGCGTGATCGTGGCTGCCGATGAGGGCGGCGTGGTGAACGGCCCTGACGCCGCTGGCGGCAACGCAGACAGCGATGGCGAGTCCAGCGACGCCAGCAACGGTTCGGGAGGTGCTCCTGAGGACGCATTGGGGGATTTATCCGACTGATTATGCATCATTCCTGTTTCCTTACCCTGCATGAATAGAACTCAGGTTTTGGCCTGATGGTTGTGAGAGCATTTTGGGAGGGGCAGCCCCTCATGTAAAACTTGCGTTCATCGTATTAGTAGATGTTACATTGCCCATGCGCCCGCGCCAAGTGGTTGGCCAAGCGACGTGCTGGTTGGCTAGTTTACCTTCGTCCCGTGCGGGCCCAGAGGTAGCATGTGGGAGGCTGTGGTGTCCCGAGTGTTCCCTGATCAAATCCGTAGGATCTGCGGTAAAAAACCCTCCTGAGAGGACGCGGCGGCGGTAGTCTGGGCTGCGCGCAAGCTAGGCCTGACCCGGCTCGCGAGGGGCTCACGAGGGGAGGCAGCTGAGGCAAAGTGGTAATCAAAACGCGAGAAATTGCTCGAACGAGACTAAGCACCCCTTCCCCGAACACACGCAAATCTCAAATTCGAATCCAACTTAAATCCAGCGGGGGAAAGTGACAACCAAAGGGAAAAGCAATGAAAGTAGACAAAAGGTCGCGTCTGGCACCTAATCTAGTCTTGGACGTCTTCTCACCAGCGCGAAGCTAAGTGCTGCCACTGGGCGTGGGAGGGAGCCCCAGGGCCTGAGGCCGGCACCCCTGAGACTCCGGGGCGTGTATAGCCCCACTCATTATTACGTGAGAGTGTCATGGGGCGGCGAGCTTCACAGGCATCGAGCCTTCTTCACAGGTACCGGCCTTGCTTCATATTGCCAAACGAGGGCCCCGCCTTGCGCTACACTCTTGTGCCATCAACGACGACCGAAAACCAGGACGCCGCCGATGGGGTAGAGCGGTCGCCAGCGGTTCCCCCGACGACCACGGGTCCTCCGCCAGGGGCAGGCCCTGAGGCACCTCCCCAGCAGAGGGCCTACCTCCTGAGAACACCTTGCTCCGAACGCCGCAGTGGTGATGTCGGATCTTGGCCCCTCTCCTGCAGCCCCCTGCGCCCTCCTCCCGAGGGGTAGGAGACTGTGGGAGCAGGGCAGCTGCTCGCCGTGGCGACCTGCACCTCCTGCGATCCATGATTAGCGTATGCCTGCTCCTGAGGAATTAGTGGTACCCGATAATCGTCGCCTCCAGCGTGGCCAGTGGGACCGTCCCGGGGCTCCTGGAAGAGCTCAGCTTCTGGCACTTCGTCCCCCCAGCTTGGGCTGAGGAGCGAGCCTTGTTCTCCCTCGTGAGGGTGCCCTTGGTCCATCATGCGGGGCACGTATTCTTCTGGCGCCGTCATCCCGAAGGCCACGCCTTAGTGCTCCGCGTGCCATGCAGCTCTGCTTGACGCGCCCACCGTGGGGTGGTAGCGCGGCTGCCCACTGGGGCCGTGGGCCGCGTCGAGTCCTTCTTCGCGGACCAGGAGCGGGGGCAGCACCGCCGCCGGTCCGGTGCCGACAGCTTCGCTGGCGTTGGAGTAGCCTTGGAGCCCGCGGGCGCGCGCGGAGCACCCGCGCGGGCCGCCCTGGGCTTGAGATGCGAGCTGGATGCAGAAGGGGTGAGCCCCCGAGGCGGCAAAGCCCAAGAGCTCTGCCACCCGCTCTAGCAACACGTCGCGGCTGCCCTCCAGCAGCCTGCACTGCAGCAGCTCTCGGGCCACCGTGAGCGCGGCCCTCGAGTTCGCCTGCTCCCGGCGAGTGTATGGAGTCGTGGTCGCGGCATGATTGGAGGCCCTTGCTGCCGACCGCGCCTGCCGCGGTGTGAGAGCTGTCGAAGCCTGTCTGCGCCGCCCGCGGCCCGCAGCGCCCTGCGGACCGCGAGCTGCCTGGGGCACGGGGTCGCCCGAGGCGAGTGGCTCTATGCGGGCGGGCCACGCCGCCCAAGGATCTGGGTTGCCCGCATGGTCGCCGGACATGGTGATGACGACGCGACGGGACACGAAGCGGTAGAAGGTGGATTCCGGCGCACCCCTACCTGGCACGCCAAATGTCGGATTTCGGGTTCCGGCAGACCCTTGAGGTTCGAACACTGGGGTGCGCACGGAGATTTCGCCTTCTACCTACCTGCAGCCCACCGCCTCGCCAAGATCTAAGCTATGGAAAGAACAACACAAGAGACATAGGGTTTATACTGGTTCGGGCCACCGTTGTGGTGTAATACCCTACTCCAGTTTATGGTGTGGTGGATTGCCTCTTGGGCTGATGATGATGAGCAATACAAGGAAGAACAACCTCGCGAGGGTCTGTTCTTGGCTGGGGCGATGAACTGGTAGGAGGAGTTCAGTCTCCCTTCTCTCTCTCTCTCTCTCTCTCTCTCTCTTTCTCTCTCTCTCAATCTCTCTTTGTCTCCGATCTGCTCTACCCTGGGGGTGGCTAGTCCTATTTATAGGCAAAGGCCCTGGGCCTCTTCCCAAATATTGAGCGGGAAGGGCGCCAACAATTGGCCATTTTGAAGGGGAACATCTGGTACACTTATCCTGACTAAAGTTGGTCCTCGCCTGCCAAAGGCTCTGGTGGTGACGCTAGCTTGGGCTCCACAATGACTTCCCCCCTGCCGTTGGGCTGGTCTTGGTTTCGTTGCACCGAAACGGGTGCCTTTGCTTGATGCTCTCGCCTGCGCTTACTCCCTTTCCACCAAAGAGGAAAGGAGGACACTACGCGGGCTGGCGCCCGCCTGGCGCCCTTGGTCGTCATGGCTTGCGTCACGGGCACCTCGTGAGGTACCCTGCCTTGATCTCTCCGCCTCCTCGCGAGCTAGCCTAATGAGGCCGTGCCTGAGGAAGCTCCGTGTAGTACGCCCCGCGAGGCTTGGCCCCTCGCGAGGGTCTCGGGTCTGTGTTGATGAAGATGGGCCGTGCTGGGGCCCCCTTTGAGCCACGCCGCGGGCCGCAGGCAGGCAAGTCTGGGGACCCCCGTTCCCAGAACGCCGACAAGAACAACGGCGTCTGGCCAGCATGTGAGAAGTAGTAGTACTAGTAGTTAGTGTGTGTGTGTGTGAGTACGAGCATGTACCAATACTACTAGTTACTACTATAGTTTTTAGAGCAAATTACCAGTACATTAGCCTAGACTAATTGGAAAAATTCCTATCCTAAGCATCAAATGGCATCTCTTTCTTTATAGGAATTGAGATGCATGTCATCTCACTTCCTATGATTTTCATATTCCTATGCTATGAAGGAAAGGAGGACTCTGTTGGAGTAACTACTGTAGCTAGCAGTACTGCTGGTACAGTAGTTTTCTTCAAGATGCCGAATGCAACGAAGTCATGATGGTTCCTTTGTCCGAGCATCTTCAAAGTGGGAAGTGGGCCTATGATTTGACGGCTCATTAGTCATTGTTACTGCAGCGCGACGACCTGGGTGACTCTCCCTTGGAGTTCTACATGCATGGCAAGTGGACCAGGATGGTCGACGTCCCACGTGTTGGCGAACGGAAGTATTCTTTCCGATATCGAGGAGCAAGGAAACCGCGTGGTATAGTATCACTGCTGATTGGTTCGCAAAAAAATAGTATCACTGCCGATTTATAATTATTTTTTATTTCTGATGAATGCTAGCGTTTCAACTCTTACGACGAAGGGTGCCAAGCATGGCTCGTGCTGGATGTCCCACACGTCAGCGAAAGGAGTGGGACATGAACATCGTGGTAGAGCCCAGCGTAAAAAAACAGCGTGGTAGAGCGTCTCCACTTCTTCCACTTCTAGGTCGGAGACCACACGTAGTAGTACTAGTGGTATGAACTATACAAAGTGCGACCTGGAGAGAAAGACACATCTAGTTGGAAGGTCTCGAGGCATACACGTAAACAAATATAAAAGTTAATATGTGCCTCCAACTAATATAGTAGTAGTAGAGTACTTAGGCACGTACTCCATAACATCACCGTGCATTGCACGTACAACATTTAGTGGTAGTACGTAGTAAGAGACAAATGCCGCCCAAGAGTTCCCTTCTCGACCTACTTTTGGGTGTTTGGTAGAGTGTATGGAGGGTGCATGAGTCCATACTAGTTTGGCACAAGTACACTAGAAGCATGCATGAATAGAGCATGCATGAAGAGGGGTGTTGAGTTGAGCATGTATGAAGAGGGAACAACTATGCTGAGACGAGAACGCAACCAAACATACCCTATATGCCACGCATGTTCATACCATTTGTGCCTTTCTACTTCACTTACTGCGCTACATTACTCAGGTTCATACGTCCACTCCTGGGTACATGTCCGTCTCGTAGTTCCAGTCCCACATGTTCTTCATATAGATGGAACGATCCTTGCATAACGCGTGCACCTTGATGCTAGATGTCTCGTGTGTTGGCAAAAGGATGAACAAAGCTCACGTAAAAAATATAGTGGAAGAACATAGATTCCGGACGACCGAGAAGGAGCAAGGAACCTCGTGGTGGAGCGTCTGCACTCATAATATTTAATATTATTCAGCGATATAAAATTAACCAATCATCTCCACAGTGGACTGGAAGAGTACGAAACACGGCAGCCCAGTGTAGTTACATCATACTAGTACATGGCTAACCCACGCTATCACCATATTTCTTGGCTTCCATGCGACACCTATCTCTAGTAATCCAGCAGCCTGTATCGCTTCTCCCTCCTCGTCTCTATCAAAGTACGGCGGGCTGGCGTTTCTACCGTATATTGAGGTCGGTTAACTATCACATGTTAGCGACATGCCAAGAGCATTCTAAAAAAATTCCTTCCATGTTCCGTTTTCAAAAAGTAAAAAATCCTTTCACGTACGAATTCGCCTGTATGCTTTGAGCAACTTGCATGTCCTATACTGCTCCTGTTTGATACTCTAACTCAGCAAGAGGTTAGACTAACTCATGACTAACCCTGAACTAACTGTAGCCAAAGAGGTGTTTGGGTGACAGGGTTAGATTGACAAAAAATGCACTTCATGGAGAGAGAAAAGTGATTTTTTAGTGGTCCCAATGAGAACTATCTCCAGTTAGCACCTCTTGGGTGGGATAGTTTTTTTGGTGGGTTCGGTGCAACTTGCTCCAATTTAAACCCTCATGCTTGGATACTTTAGGGCTATTTGAGCCCCAACTAGCTCAAACTAACTCTAATCCATGGATCCAAATAGGGCCTATGGCCAGTCTCGACGCGGAGCAGTCGCGTGCACCGGGAAGCGGCGCTCTCTCGGCCGGCGCCAGTGAGAGGTCGCCTCCGCTCTGGCCGGGCATTAATGCGGCACTGACGCTCCAGGGCGACACTGACCGTTTCACGCGGGAAGCACGCGCTGGCAAGGGAGTATAGGTTTTGAACCGTTTCAGGTGTAGTACTGGCAGTTTGGAAAACTACTCAATTATTGCACTCAGTTTCCTAAGAAATTGTGGTAAAAAACGTTACTCCACAACCCGCTTCCCTTCTCCTTCCTCTTCCACCGCCCGCGCATGTCCGCGGGAAGCGACCGGTCAACCCTTATCTAGGAGTGCTAGAACAAAAAGATGCATGCATGACCACTAAAATTTCCATATTAATGCGTTGCTCCGACGGGAGTATGGCGTATGTTGTTACCTTCGGCCAGCCCATGGCTACCGGGCGACGGTGACCAGAGAAGAGGCGGCGGGAGGGGAATGAATGCAACTACTGTTTGGGTTCGCCTTCCGGCTTAAATAAATGTGCCGCATCACGTGTACCCGCGGGTGCACAAATTGTAACATACGTGTCTGCTTAAGTGGGCGTCACGTAACTGGTGTGTGTGTGAGAGAGATTCTGAGAGACAAATTGCGTGTGTACGACTCTACTCTTCGGACATGTACTCAACCTTTTGCATCGGGATATAAGTATAATGGTATTTACTTTAGCTAGTGATTTACGTGGCCATATTAACGTGGTTGTGTCAAAAAATGTCACTTCCTGCTCGTGATTTGCGTTATATAATTACATGCAAGATTCTCGTGCATTGCACGGAACATCAATATGCATTTTTTTACAAAACACCTGTTGTGATTGATCCATGCAGGAGTAGTCCCATGTGTAAAAACTAATGATATCTCGAGAATTTTATCGGAAAACTGGTATCTCGAGAATGTCATCGAAGAAATGAAGGATGAGAGATAATGCGAGGAGGAGTGGAGTGTCGTGGTGACTGGTGGTCGGAATGGGCGGAGGCATGGGGATGGACGGTGCTGGCAAGCGGCAGTGGCCACCCTGCATGCTAGATTGTTCCAGAGACTTATTCCTTTTTTAATTGCTGAGCAATGAGGTTGCAGGAGATAATGATGTGGAGAGAGGTGCGGGTATCTTTTGTAAAATTATCATAGTTTGCTTTCTATCCTCAGATATAGATCATACGGTTTGTATTACAAGATGGCAGGCACACCATCACCGCCAACTCGTTTTTTATAAGGGTACAGATGATAAGTTTGCTGACTACTAAAGTAAAGTGGAATTTGTCCATGTTATGCAAGTAAATAAAGGTGATTGTCTATCATACGGGTAAGGTTGGATGAAGGGTGGTAGGAACAAATGCTCCGCCTAGAGCATGTGTGTGTGAGATGAAGTCTTAGTGTGTGTGTGGGGTGTGTGTGTGTGTGTGAGAGAGAGAGAGGCGAGAGAGAGAGATGGAGTCTTAGTTTGTGTGTGTGTGAGAGAGAGAGAGAGAGAGATATGGAGTCTTAGTGTGTGTGGGGGGGTGTGCGTGCGTGTGTGTGTGTGTGTTTGTGTGTGTGTGAGAGAGAGAGATGGAGTCTTAGTATGTGTGTGGGGGGGTGCGTGTGTGTGCGTGTGTGTGTGTGTGTGTGTGTGCGCGCGTGTGTGTCGCGGGGTCCTCTGTGGCGGATGTAATTTAAGTGTGCATGGCTTCATCATAGAGAGGTGATGTGTATGGCAGAGGCCACCAACGATGGGGTGCGAGAGAGAAAATGCCCGTAGAGAGGGAAGAGAAGGTGTGTGCACGTGAGAGGAGTCGACATCGAGAGAACGTGTTTGTTCGAGAGACACCGAGAAAGACTACTATATATCGATGGTGCATGTAGGCGGGAATTAAACAAAGGGATGGTCTTATTGGTTTCGGGGATATAGGGGAAGAGTGAGAGGCAGGGGGTAGCTAGGAGATTGTTAAGTGTGAGTGTGTGTTTTACCCATCCAGGGGAAAGTTATGTGCACAAAAGAGGAGAACGATTCGATGTGGCGTTAGGATTGAGGGTAATTAACTACGTATGGAGACATAGAGACCTTGAACGTGCATGTCTGAGAGGTATACAGGTATACGTGGGATGTGTGTGTGTGCGCGCGCGCATGATCGAGATAAAAGAAAGAAGACACAAGTCATAAGATCAACGACATGGGAGATACGGATCAGTATGACAATATGCATGCATGTGAGAATGCAGGGAAGAAGGCCCGACAATTGAGCATGTGTTTTTGTCTTTAAGAGATAGTGGCGTGGGCTGGAGCATGCATCTATGGCGAGCAGAGGGAGTGAGGCGCAACGATTGTGCAAAAGAGACCAACCTATAAATGCGTATGTATGGAGAGACATATATAGTGTGGGTGATAGGAAGCAAGACTCCGTGCGAGAAAGAAACGTTGACAGAGAAACTACAGATAGATACAGAGATGGAGATGCTAGCTAGAGGGACATCCGCTAGTTTGGGTGTTGGAGATGACCGTCGGGTGGTTCAAAGGGTGAAGTTATATATGTGTGTGAGAGGGCACTTGACTTCATGTAGAGAGAAACATATGTAGTGTGCGTGATAGGAATCAAGAGTGAGGGCGAGAAAGAAGGTTGATGGAGAAACAGATAAATAGAAAGATAAAGATGATAGCTAGTGTGGGTTAGAGATAGGAGTCGAGTGGATCAGAAGGCTGGGTTATGTGTGTGGGTGTGAGAGAGATAGAGAGAGGGTGCATGTGAATCACATACAAACAGATATCAGAGAGAAATGAGATCCAGAGAGACGGAGTTTTGTGTCTGCGAGAGAGAAAGATATTTCACAACGAGAGTGATAGCTAGAGAGACATACGAGGGAATGCAAGATATCTCTAGGGAGAGAGGGTGTGTGTGAGCGACATAAAAGAGAACAATGGAGAAATATGAGAGCCTGGGAGATAGAGTTTGTGTTTGTGTGTGAGAAAGAGATATTGAAGAGGAAGAGTCATAGGTTCTAATATCTAAGGAGCGAAAGACATCTCTGTATGAGGGGTGTGCGAGTGGCACACATGGGAATATTAGAGAGAAATGAGACCCCGGGAGACAAAGTTTTGTGTTTGTGTGAGAGAAAGATATTCCACATGGAGAATCATAGTTAGAGACAAATAGCAGGGAGCGAGATATACTTAGAGAGATATAGAGTGATGAAGGTCGAGGGAGAGAGTACCGTCAGTGTGTTACGAAGATAAAAGATCATTGTCGACATACAGGTAGCACGAGAGATACCTGAGAGACGATGAACGCCTATAGGTCCAGAGAGATAGTCCTATATAAGCATGAGTGATAGCTATATGAGACGAATATCTGGATTAAAGGGGATTCAAATATTTAAACTGGAGATCACGACATCGATAATATCATAACGCAAATTGGTGTATCAAACATGCATATTCATTTGAATTTGATCACACGTGTAGTGTGATATAATTTATCAACCTTGGTGATCCATAGATTCTTCAATTACAAACAATGCATGGTTTATATGCAATTAATGTCTAAACGGGATTACACTATATGTTGTGTGTGTGAAACACATTATACATGTTTGAGAAGTAAAAAAAACCCGCTTGAAACACACATTAATTGGAGACAGTTAGCAAGGAATGCATACATTGGATTTCAACATAAAGTGGTTTCAAATATTTGAAAATCCAAATTGATGGATACAACCTTATGAGTCTGAGATCATGCCATTTGTAAATCATATTTATGTATAAATGGTGTTGTGCTTTTGAAAGTATATATAAAAAATGATGTATATAGAATGTAATTCCAATTGAAAATGGATCCCGCCCGAAAAAAAGAAGAATACAAGCGGGATTCGAATTGAGTTGGCACGGTAAAAATGCACTCTGCAAAATTTGAAGGAAGCGGGGAAAGTCGCAGTAACCGCCCGAAACCAAAATCTGCGAGATGGAAATCACTACTGCCTATCCCTGCCACGCAAATCCTATCTGCTGGATTTCTATAGGTTTTGATAGGGGTAGTTTTGTAATTTCACCCAAACGTGACGTAACCGCCTCTCACCCGGATTCATACACGGTGGGCGCCAAAACACAGTGTGTCCTTGGGCGAAATCGACTCCCTCCCCGATTCATATTCATACACGATGGGCGCCAAAAACAAACTCTCACCGGCAAATATTCGGTGTATGCGAGATTACCGTCCTATCCCCACCGACTAATGTTGCTGTTATGTAGTAGAAATTTGAAAGGGGGGCTAAGTTTGTAAATTTCCTCACATTTGAGACAAGCGCACCCTGAATACATGGTTCCCCCTTCCTCTCTACCTCCCTTTTCCCCATTCGTACTCCGTGGGCGCCAAAACACCCTCTCCACCCCACCCTCCTCCGTCCGTCGCCATCCGTCACCCCATCCACCGTCGTCCTCCTCCACCATGCCGGAGCTGATACCCCGGCGCCGCCGTCCATTACAAGAGATCGACCTCTCTCATCAACGGCTTCAGACTGGGATCCTTGCATCCCGTCCTCTTGCTTCATCCCCGCCGTCGTCCACCTTGCTGGCGCCACTCCTACGACCGTCTCGTCCACCGCGCCCCGCCGCCACCGTCTACCCTCCTAGATCTACTTCCACGCCGCGGACAGACATTGCTACCGCAGCACCGTCAAATTCTCAGCAGATGCGTCACGGCGCCGCACCAAAGGCAGTACTCTTTCGTATCTGCTCAACTTATTTATCGCAGCAAGAAAATAGATCGCCACTGCTTTACTCTGATTTCTTGTCTTGGTTGCGAAGTTGCCTTTGTCCGGTTTGCACCTTTAGATCCGCCATGGCACGCTCAACACTATACTCCCAATGCTTATGGTTTTCCCCTTTTATATTACACACTAGTTAAATCACAGTAGACTAAATTTCAAAATTGGGTGTGAGGGAGTCCTGGATTAGGGGTTTTCCGGGTAGCCGGATTATACCTTCAGCCGGACCCCTGGACTATGAAGATACAAGATTGAAGACTTTGTCCCGTGTCCGGATGGGACTTTCCTTGGCGTGGAAGGCAAGCTTGGCGATGCGGATATTCAGATCTCCTACCATTGTAACCGACTTTGTGTAACCCTAACCCTCTCCGGTGCCTATATAAACCGGAGGGTTTTAGTCCGTAGGACAACCCCAACATACAACCATCATACCGTAGGCTAGCTTCTAGGGTTTAGCCTCCTTGATCTCGTGGTATATCTACTCTTGTACTACCCATATCATCAATATTAATCAAGCAGGACGTAGGGTTTTACCTCCATCAAGAGGGACCGAACCTGGGTAAAACATTGTGTCCCTTGTCTCCTGTTACCATCCGCCTAGACGCACAGTTCGAGACCCCTACCCGAGATCCGCCGGTTTTGACACCGACATTGGTGCTTTCATTGAGAGTTCCTCTGTGCCGTCACAATCAGGAAGGATGCCTCTTCCCGTCTTTAAAGACGGCCCCGTTACTAAGGGAGCCTTGGCTGTCGGCCAAACTCTCCGGCTAGGTAGTTTTCTTATGACCGCCTGTTCGGCTGTTGCGCCGATGGTGACCTCTCGGGTCATCAAAAGCAATCTTCACGTCAGCTCGGAACTCGCCGAGCAGTTAGATCCAATGGAGCTCTCTTCCGTAAACGAGCTCTTGCATTGCATCGCCGCCCTGGGGGTCGCTACAGATTACGACCAAGTTGGGCTTAAACTCGATCTAAGAGAAATTAACTCTCCCCAAGCCACCCATCACGTTGCCGTGGTCGAGGCGCAGTGCAGCGATCCTTCATCTATCCTAAGGGCTAGCTACGTCCGGATTCCCGCTCCCTCCAAGCCGGATATCCACGGAGGGGAGGATGTAACTCAAGACCTGAACTTAGAATCAGGCAACGGGCTAGATTCATTGGACAACATCCAAGAATCCAAACTTCAGAGTTCGGAAATTCCTTGGCCTCTGAGTCTCAGATTGGGTGAGGTTTCGGATTTAACTCCACCCACCCACCCGAACATAGGCGATCTATCCCAAATTAGGCAAAAGCCCGAAGAAACAGTAGATCATTACTGGGTGAGATTCCTCCTGGTTATGCACAGGATAAAGGACTGTCGCGAGGAAGACGCAATCTCAATCTTCTGCAATAATTGCACGGACAAGGGAATCCTCAACGCCATAAGTCGTCGTGATATTACACGCTTCGCTGACTTGGCGTCCATAGTACAAAAGTACTGTGCGATGGAAAGCGCCTGGAAAACCGAAATAAAATTTTGGGACAATCCGGCCCTGAATAGAAACCTCGTCCGAAATAAAAGGGTGCATCATCGGTAGACACCCGGGTTAAAAACCAAAAAACCAAAACCTTCTACAGGGCATGGAACCGTACTGGAAGGATGGCTTAATGGACCCTGTAAAATTCATAGTACAGGGGACGCCGCACCAACTCACAGCCTTAGAGCATGTTGGATACTCCGGCAGGTGGCCAAAATTGGCGAAGACCTCCTAATCCCGGAGGCCGCAGAAAACCACCCCAGGGACACCAGTACAGTCTTAACAGTCTTCCAGACTTTCGCATCAAATAATATGCGAAAAAGAACACTCCGCAGTCTTGCCGAAGTTTATCAAGTATCAACAATAAACCCATGGAGTGACACGGCTATTACTTTTAATGCCAGTGATGAACCTAAATTCTGAACAGCTCGAGCACCAGCCGCATTGGTCCTTAGTCCAATTGTTGACGGCTTTCGTCTCACCAAGGTACTCATGGATGGAGGTAGCGGATTGAACCTCATTTATGAGGAAACCCTTCAAAAAATGGAAATAGACTGGAATCGCATCGAGGGAAGCAGCACAACCTTTCGAGGAATAATCCCCAGTCGGGAAGCGCGCTGTACAGGAAAAATCACACTAGATGTGGTGTTCGGCACGCCAGATAATTACAGGTCCGAAGAGGTCATGTTCCAGGTGGCCCCGTTCAGTAGTGGATACCACACTCTGCTAGGGCGGGAAGCGTTTACAACCTTCCAAGCAATACCCCATTACGGGTACATGAAGCTCAAGATGCCCGGGCCGAACGGAATAATCACTCTCGCTAGTGATCCGGACATAGCGCTCTGCGCCGAAAACAAGATAGCCGCATTAGCCCTCGAGGCACTATCCGAAGCCCTAGCGGCTGAGGAACTGACTATGCTTCGCTCCACGGTAAACAGGGACGATGTGATACTCGACAAAAGATCCAAGTCCACCTCCTTTAAACCAGCGGACGAAAGAGTCAAATTCCAGGTCCATCCAACGGACCCCAATAAAACAGCTTCCATCGGGGCACAATTAAACCCTGATGTAGACGCCGCACTGTGAGAATTCCTACGTGAAAGTTGGGGCATACGTGGATGATGTGGTCGTAAAAACAAGACATGTTGAATCTCTAGTAGATGACCTAAGGCTTACATTTGATAGCCTCCGAACATACGACATCAAGCTCAACCCCGAAAAATGCGTTTTCGGCGTTCCAGCTGGAAAGCTCTTACGCTTCATCGTATCTGGCAGAGGAATTGAAGCAAATCCAGCCAAGATCCGAGCTTTGCCGCAATTGGATATCCCAAAGGACCTCAAACAAATACAAAAGTTAACCGGATGCGTGGCGGCTCTAAGCCGCTTCATCTCCCGCTTGGGAGAAAAGGCACTACCCCTTTATCGCCTCCTTCGGCGCACCGAACACTTCGAGTGGACGGATGCCGCCACAGCCGGACTCAACGAAATAAAAGCCATATTGGCAACAAACCCAGTCCTGGCCGCGCCAAATATCGACGAACCAATGCTATTGTACATTGCTGCAACCCACCAGGTTGTCAGCGCAGTGCTCGTCGTCGAGCGAGAAACGGACGGACACAAATTCCCCCTTCAAAAGCCGCTATACTATGTGTCCACTGTCCTCACTCCATGCAAATCACGGTACCCGCATTATCAAAAGATTGCATACGCGGTATTCATGGCATCCCGGAAGCTGCGACACTACTTTCAAGAGTGTTCGATAACAGTAGCCTCCGAAGTACCACTTAATGATATTATAAACAACCGCGAAGCAACGGGCCGGATTGCAAAATTGGCCATCGAGCTCCTCCAGTTCGACATAACTTATAAGCCACCGCGAGCTATCAAGTCGCAAGTTTTGGCTGACTTCATCGCAGAATGGACAGAGGCCGAACTTCCTAAAGAGTACGGCACATACTCAAACTGGATCATGCATTTCGACGGGTCCAAAATGTTGGCCGGACTAGGGGCCGGCGTCGTGTTGACATCCCCCACAGGAGACACAGTTCAATATGTACTCCAGATTATGTACACGGACTCCAACAATGCAGCCGAATATGAGGCCCTTTTACATGGTCTCCGGATGGCAGTATCCATGGCCATTCAATTCCTAGAGGTGCGCGGGGTTTCAAACCTCGCGATATCCCAAATAAATGGAGACTTTGATGCCAAGGATCCGAAAATGGCAGCTTACCGCAACGCCGTCTTAAAAATGTCAGCTCGGTCCGAGGGGCTCGAATTTCACCACATAGCCCGGGAAAACAATCAGGCGGCAGACGTCCTGGCACGCATCGGCGCAAAACGCGATGCAGTCCCCCCCAACATCTTCTTGGAAAGGCTGTTCAAGCCATCCGTAGTATGGGAAGGGGAACCTGGTAATAACAGCCCGGACCCAACCGCACTGTCCGGCACCGAACAATCTGACATAATCGGAGGCTCTACCAATGAAATTACAACTTCAGCCCACGTAATAATGGCCGTCATCGCCCCATGGACAGAACCATTCCTAGCCTACCTTACTAGGCAGGAGCTCCCAGAGGACCAAAATGAGGCACGCTGCATAGTGTGGCGATCTAAGGCCTATAAAGTCCATGAGGGAGAACTTTATAAGAAAAGCACTACCGGAGTCCTTCAAAGGTGCATCTCCGAAGAGGAAGGGCGGAACTTGCTGGCTGAAATTCATGCCGGACTCGGTGGTCATCACGCTGCAGCTCGGTCCCTTGTAAGCAAGGCTTTCTGTGCAGGCTTTTATTGGCCGACGGCCCGGGCAGACGCTCAGGACTTGGTCCAACGATGCGTTGGTTGCCAGCTTTTCGCAAACCAAAGCCATATGCCACCCACCGCCCTCCAAACTATCCCCATCACTTGGCCTTTCACGGTCTGGGGACTTGACATGGTTGGACCCCTTAAAGGCGGAACCCACAAGAAAAAATACTTACTGGTCATGGTGGACAAATTCACCAAATGGATAGAAGCCAAGCCTGTTAAGACGGCCGAATCCGGACCGGTGATAGACTTCATATCCGGGGTCGTACACCATTACGGTGTCCCCCACAGCATCATCACTGATAACGGCACGAACTTTACGGCCGACAAGGTAAAACTCTGGTGCAAAAACATGGGCATCAAGCTCGATTATGCATCCGTCTATCACCCACAAACTAACGGCCAGGTCGAACGTGCAAACGGTCTTATTATGAGCGGCATCAAACCTAGATTAGTGCGGTCCCTCAAGGAATCAAACACACACTGGGTAGAGGAGCTCGACTCCGTACTCTGGGGGCTGCGGACCACGCCGAATCGCACCACCGGATACACACCATTCTTCATGGTGTACGGCGCAGAGGCTGTTTTGCCTTGCGACATCATTCATGACTCACCTCGAGTGCGCATGTACGAAGAAAGAGAAGCCGAACTCGATCGGCAGGACAGTTTGGACGCCTTGGAGGAGGAGCGTGATGTGGCAAAAGCCCGTTCCGCATTCTATCAACAGCAGGCTCGAAGATATCAAAGCAGAGAAGTACGGGCCAAAAATTACAACGTTGGCGAACTAGTTCTACGCCTGCCGGACAATAAAAAAGGAAAAACTGAAGCCCAAGTGGGAAGGTCCCTTCATAATCGACCAAGTCCTGACTGGCGGAGCGTACTGTCTGCGAGATGCGTCGGACAACCGACTCGAGCCAAACCCATGGAACGCAGCCTGTCTCCGAAGATTCTATGCCTAGCGCCGGACTCTGTGTTCGTCTCCTACCTCTGTCTATTTTTTATATTTCCCGTCTTACATTTCTCTCCTTCCCCTCTTTTTCCTCTCTTATATAGCCCTTAAAGGCTCATCAAGTGACGCGCTACCCACGCTCACTAAAACCTGGGGGCTTCTTTAAACAGAAGCTTATTTATAACGGGCTTCATGCCCAACACATGTGTCAAACTTCCGCATGTACCTTTTATTCACCATTATATGCATCGATATGACTTAAGTTTTGGCCAAGCTGGGTTGCCTGGCTCCTGTGCTTACCCCTACGTTCCCGATTGTGCGGCTAGGTGGTAAAGGGATCACCTCTGCGATTGTTACTGCCGGGTCAGCCGGATGTGTACCTCAGACTGGGTGAAGCCGAAATCTAGCGTTCTTAAGGGAATATTCGGTCGGTGAACTAAAGATGACCTTTTTTACTTATTTATGTGCCCCCAGATGCTTTTTCTGCGTTCGCAACCCGGACATGCACTTTAGGGCATGCCTCCCAGAGAAAGGAACCCTTAACGGAACTATTCTCTCTAGAAGATGTTTCTTACTAACCATGTAATATAACATAACTAGTTGGGCACTTGTCTGATAAATCACTAATGACCCCTATGCCTGGTCTCCATGCATACCCCGGTTCTTATATAACCGCAAGGGTATTCGGACACACTCCGGAGCGTTAGGTCCTGAGGTCGAAGCAAAAAGGTCGGCGACGACAAACGATCTACAATCCGGCTAGAAGGCATTATACATGTAAATTAAAATTACATAGTCACTCTGACTGATTGTATTCCTCTTCAATACCATCTAACAGGCTGTCTAATTTACAGTCCTGCTGGGAATACTTTGCGGCCAATTCTACTTGGACGTATACTAAGCTTACAGGGATCTCCTTCCCATCGGGCCCCACAGGTCCGACCTCGGCCATGTGGTTTGGGTCAACCTTTGTGTACCGCGTCTTCACCATGGCCGAGGCCTCCCTAGCACCTTGACGGCAGGCCGATATCTTCCACAATCGGAAGCGTCGCCGCGCTCCCTTCAGCTTCTCTACAAGCTCACCAAGGCCCTCGGGCATGGAGAGGGATGGCCATAAGGCTTGGGCAACGCCTTGCATCGCCTGTCGAACTCGCTCGTGCAGTTGCGAGAGCTCGGGAAGAAGGTCACCCGTAGAACCAGGCATCTCCTCTGCAGGACGACCTGTTAGCATACCTACAGACATCACTCTGTTAGTCCACTTCCTCGCCGAACCTTTTTTTCAAAAGTTCGTTCAAGCACTTACTAAATATGCCGCGTCGAAGCCGCTGATTCTCCTTAACGGAGTCCGACAGCTGGGCACGAACATCTTTCAGTTCAACACCCAGCTTGGTGTTGGCATCCTAAAGATCAATCTTCTCCCGCCTCACCTTTGTTAGCACGCTCTCGCCAGCCTTTAGCCGGCGTAGGAGTTGTTGCTTGTCCGGATCTAGTCCGGCGCCACCTGCAATTTCATTTGTCATATCGGCACATATGTCGCACTTCACACTTATCTTTTTGAAGCATATATTACCAGAGGGGGTCTCCATGGGCTCCCCTGTCGTGGCTAGTGCGGCCTCAAGTTGGGCTTTGCACTCTTCTAGCTCCTCGGACAGTTGGGTGTTCTTCTCTGAAAGAACCTGCGTATTACACGATCCTTAAATCAGTTATTCTAACTGTTTCAAGTCTCGGGGGCTACTGATCCATATAACTATCAAATTTTCTCACCCGTATGTCTTTTACATATTGCTCCATGGCTCTGGCTAGACAACTTTGAGCGGCACGGAGATACGCATCTCCCGAATTAAAGGCATTCAACGCCTCTTGGGAAAAACAAGCGTCGCCGAGAACTGTCCGACGGCCCCGGTGATTCATGGCACTCTCCACCTCGGAATGGGTGGCAGACGGCCTGTCCGCATCCTCTGTCGGAGGAGCGTCTGGTGCGGGTCTCGTGTTTACCTCCGCCTCCGGGCCGGGCTGTGGAGCCCGGCTGGTCGAGGCACGATTGGCAGCCTCTCCGAATATAGTCCGGCGAGGCCTCTTTGTCCTGCATCGAGCACGAGTGTTAATATGCCTTGAAGGAATAACACCTGGACTAAACAGGCGCGCTATACCTTTGCACCGGCGCCTCAGTCCAGACTACATTCCTTTTTACCCCATGGGGCCCTGCGGCACCTCATTGGCTAGCCGCCGCAGGCTCGGCCTCCCGCCTCAGGAACCTCCCCTGCAAAACACGGTTGTTGTCAGGAAAACTGAAAACACGTGAGGGTGGATCCCTTCCCAATGGTGATGAGACTCCGGTCTCAGTTACCCGGGAGGCCGGGATTAACCCTGGGTAATCGGCCGTAATGGCCACCAAGGTATCGTCCTTTCTCAGCTGATAAAACACCCCGTCAATCAGCTCCACCGAAATGTCCGGATCCTCTTCGGAGGCCGGATCGAGGGACCGTTCAGGATCCTCGGGCTGTGGAGGACGGCTGTTTATATCCTTTACTTCCTGACGCAGTTCCTGCGTAGGAGTCGTTAGACTATATATTTAATCATGGGAATATCAAACGGATGGGCAAGCAAGATTGTCCGCTTACCCAACTTGGAGGGTTGTACATAGTAAATCCACCCTGTACAAAGAGGACAAGATCTTTACTAGAGCGGCAGCTGAGTCCGGCCCCTTACGACCGTAACGAGTGGCATCATCCTCCCTGTTAAAATCCCACATGGGGTGGCTTCTATATTGAAGCGGCTGCACCCCCCGAATGATGCATATGGCCATGACTCCAACCATGGTTAGTCCGAAATGAGCCAATAGTCTAATCTGGCCCATCAGGTAAAGGACATCCCTGTCACTTTCTCTCTCAGAGCTCCGTGGACGCCAGCTTAAGCGTTTCTTTAGGGGAGCACTGTTGAATTCAGGGAGGCCGATCCGGATAGGATCCGGCAGTGGGACATCCTCCATATAAAACCATTCTGAAGGCCAGTCCTCAGATGCCTTCTTTGGGGTTCCGGATAGATATCCGGTCTCGGCGATGCGCCAGACATCGGCTCCGCCCACTTCATATATTAACCCCTCTTGAGAACGGGGCACCAGGCAGAACAGCCTCTTCCACAGCGCGAAATGAGCCTCAACACCCAAGAACAGCTCGCAAAGGGCAACGAAGCCCGCGATATGCAATATAGAGGCAGGTGTGAGGTTGTGCAGCTGGAGGCCATAGAACTCCAGAAGCCCTCGGAGAAACAGATGAATTGGAAATCTAAGTCCCCTGATTAGATAAGGGACAAGGAATACCCGCTCTCCTTTGGAGGGAGTGGGAGCGCTCTCCGCTTGCTCTCCGCCATTATAGGCGGCGAGTCCGGCTCGAATCGGGACCATGTAGGCTGGAGGGAGGAATCCCTTGGCCTGAAGCGATACTAGCTTGCTATGTGGGATGGAGCACCTCTCCCAGTCTCCGGACTTAGGACAGGAAGGGCGAGAGGAGGAGTTGCGACGGCTGGCCTTGGTGGAATGGACCTTTTTGGATGCGCTCTGATGACTACTCGCGGAGGGGAGAAGTTGTGGTTTGGATCTAAATCCCCATTCCTTTAAATAGGCGGCCCATCTACGCGGCTAGGGGTGTGAATGTAAAAACACGCAGACTTTTCGTATTCGTTTGACACGTGGAAGACGGCCATTATTGGGCGTAGAAGCCAAGGAGCGCTGCATTTATAAAGAACAGGACATTATTCAACAGGTACACGAAATCCGGAAGGGGAACCCGCCTTGCAATGCCGAAGACAATCTGCGCGCCGGACTCGTCGTCATTGAAGCCTGGTTCGGGGGCTACTGAGGGAGTCCTGGATTAGGGGGTGTCCGGGTACCCGGACTATACCTTCAGCCAGACTCCTGGAATATGAAGATACAAGATTGAAGACTCCGTCCCATGTCCGGATGGGACTTTCCTTGGCGTGGAAGGCAAGCTTGGCGATGTGGATATTCAGATCTCCTACCATTGTAACCGACTTTGTGTAACCCTAACCCTCTCCGGTGCCTATATAAACTGGAGGGTTTTAGTCCGTAGGACAACCCCAACATACAACCATCATACCGTAGGCTAGCTTCTAGGGTTTAGCCTCCTTGATCTCGTGGTAGATCTACTCTTGTACTACCCATATCATCAATATTAATCAAGCAGGACGTAGGGTTTTACGTCCATCAAGAGGGACCGAACCTGGGTAAAACATTGTGTCCCTTGTCTCCTGTTACCATCCGCCTAGACGCACAGTTCGGGACCCCCTACCCGAGATCCGCCGGTTTTGACACCGACAGGGTGAGTCGATTTTTCAGAGCTCGCAGGAGTTTGCCAGTGCGAACGAAGGGGCTCGGGTGGGGACGGGGGTGGGGGTGGGGGTGGCGAAGGAACATAGGCGGTGGGGGCCGGTGGTCCGGCCGGCGGCCCGTGCGGTGTTCTGTATGGGAAGAATCAGAGACGAGGAAGAAGAAGGGTTAGGAGACGTAGGATCTTCATCCAACCGCCTGAAATGGTCGAGAGACAGCTGGGAGTTGCATTCTTAATGCGCTCTGGTTCATCATGTGTGGGCACTGCGCAACCAACATTTTATTATCCAAAATCTGCTTGCTCTTCTTTACCATGTTCCTCATCCGTTCTTCTTTAATATGTACTCTCTCCGTTCCTAAATACAAGCCTTTGTATAGATTCCACCATGGACTACATATGGAGCAAAATGAGTGAATCTACACTCTAAAATGTATCTGGATACATCTGTATCTGATCCATAGTGGAAATCTCTAGCAAGGCTTATATTTTGGAACGGAGGGAGTATGATAGTAGTACAATATGTTCCTTGTAGTGAAGATGAGCAGGGACATTTGCAGTGTAGAGGTCTATACGGTCGGTTGTGATGGATACTTTGAACTCTTCGGGCCTCTTTGATTCGTAGGATTTTGTAAACATGGGAATAGGATTTGTAGTGGCCTGCCCACCTGAATCCTATAAGAATAGCAAGGAAATGCGGGGAGTTGTGTCGCCTTTGAGAGTTACACTGATATTAACAGTACCGCACCTTCAGTTGAAGAGAGATGGTATCCGAAGCCTTTCTAGCCGTACCGGCAATACTAGGACATATATTCCAGCAAGTTCCACTTTGCTGATTTTACTCTGATGCTAACGGTTTTCCCGTTATATCTACACTATGATCTGTTTAGCTGCTTTGTGTCACACTAGCAGCAGTCCACTCTTGAAGCTAAAGACTGCAATGACTTACAAAATTGACACCAAGGCAATGAGTGCCATTCTGGATGCAATGAAACTCATACGCTCCCCACCTGTTGACTCTTGTTCAGAATATGATCCTAATGACTCTTGTTCAAAATTGCCACATATAGAGAGACAACATTGAATTGCATTTCTTTGGGCGCTGTGATTCATCATGAGTGGGCAACCAACATTGTATGCAATTAAGCGGAACCTCAAGAATATGCTTCCTTCTCTGTTCTTTAACATGTTCCTCTTTTGTTATTCTGTATTTAGTACGTACAGTATGTTCCTTGTCAGGAAGGGGAGCAGGGACATCTGCAGTGAACAGCTCATAGAGTTGACCTGTACGTGATCGATAGGCTTTCAATTACTAGCGGCAAGACAACACCGTATTTTCAAGCCAGTTCCACTTTCCCGATTTATATATCATTGTTATGGTGTACCCCTTTTATGTACACTATGATCTGCCTAGTTGCTGTGTGCTCTTGTTATCATGGTTTGGCAATAAACTCTCCATACAGTATATTTTAAACCTATCATCTGCCAACTATCCTTACTTCTGGAGCCTATTTTTTGTGTACTTGTGCCATATTATATAAATGCACGCACCATAAGACAGCACACATGAGCTCCCTCATCAGAATCCAGTGATAGCACACAAGTGTTTACAGCGGCGCACCTATATTAGAATATCCTCTGCATTACAAAGATAATCTCACAACTATTTATGTTTTCATGGTTCTCAGATATTATACATAATTACAGTGAATATCAGAATCCGCGCATCAGAAGAATATTGTGGAACACTACAATGACTTACAAAATTGGCACCAAGGCATTGAGTGCCATTCTGGATGCAATGAAACTCGTACGCTCCCCACCTGTAGATTCGTGTTCAGAATATGATCCTAATGACTATTCTAACCTCGAGGAGTGAAAGGCAGATGGCCTGTCATGTTCACCCATCAAGGTGGCTGTTCTAGTCTGGCAAGGTTTTATTGATTGCGCGTATCTTGCATATGTTTTCTTGCATTTCTTCTACTTTGTTGCACCGCCATCTGCTTAGTTTACTCATCATATATGTCAAGATGCCATGCCCATCCATTATCAATACATATTCCATCTGTCATCATACCATGTTTTTTCACTCAAATGATGTTCTTGTGCATCAGACATCAAAAAGGAAGAGGGTGATTGCCGAACCTGAAGGAGCACCAGCAAAGTCCTTGAAAAACGTGGTTGTGCCAGAGAAATCAGACAACAACCCACTTATATTGGTTGTACAACCAGTGACACAAAACGTAGGACCGACTCCAGCAGACTGTACCCATACTTCACTGGCCACAACACTAGCCGCACCACACAGGACCTGCACTCCAGCAAAAGGTATGCCGATTTCAGTTGCCATAGCACCAGCCGTACCACAGAAAAATCCCACTCCAGCAAAAAGTACAGCAAGTCCACCGGCCGATGACCTATCCCAACTACAGAGACGGCCAATTCCTGCAGATTGGAACCCCATTCCAGTTATTCCTGCACTAGCCACACCACTAGCCCAAGACCTGCACTGGTCTCGTTCCTAGGATGAGGTATTGTCTATGAAATCACATGACAATTTGAACTTCTACTTTTCCGCATGTGCCTTACGGATCTTTTTTGCAGGAAATATGCTCGAAGAAGAATTCTGGTTTGACAAGAACGACAGGATATCGCAAATATGCTGCCCGCTGCTTTGCTCTTGTTAGTACCTGTTGTCCTATATCACTGTACTTGCATACATACCTGGTTCATTATGTGACAACAGTATGCATGATAGCTTGCTTATCAAATTGTTCGCTCCAAATTATCTGATCTGTATGAATGGTTACATTAGTGTAGAATATATCCAATGCCAATGTTTTTTTAGCTCTGCATTGTTCTTGTAAGTACATGCTGTCCTTTATCAGTGTACTTATAATGACAGGTAGTTGTTCATGTACCATCACTCTGCAGCTTATTTTCCTTTGCCCTCCATTTTCTACGCATCAGATCTATATTTACTCTTACCATAAGGTTGGTACTGAAGAAGTTTAGCTGTGCATTGCTCTTGGCTGTACCTTTTGCCTGTATCGCTGCACTTACATTTATAGCTACTTGGAAATCTGCTCTTGGTTATGTAGCATCACTCTTCATCTTATCTTAAATATTCTCCATTTTTTCGTATATTATCACATCTAGATTTACTCTTAACAAAATGTAGAATAAAGGCAATGCTTTTGAAGAAGATTCTGTGGTAAACTTCTTGAATTGCCCCCCCCCATCAGCATGGACAAGGCTGTTATAGAGCCCGTCTTCACCAATAATGTAAGTTTGTCCATCTCAAGCCTTCAAACTTTGTTGTATATATTTGGTTAGGCATGACTGCAACAGCTGTTTATTTTTGTTGTTTGCATCAAATTGCTTGTTTAAAGTTTATTATGTAGTTCATAAACAAAAGTTTGTCCTTTCTCAATTTAAGTTTTCAGTTGTACAACCAAGTTCCTTCTTCATACCATATAAATTAAACTATACAGAGCAAGTGATCTTCTTTTGCACTGCATGTATGCTTCTGTTCTTCATCCGTAATCCAGTGGTGTGGTGAACCTACCCACTACAGCACAATGTCATATTCTGCAATGTCTTAACTATGAACAATGTCATATCATTCTACTATTATTTAAACCATCTCTTTATTTGCTAATCTGAAATGGTATAAATTGACAGCACACTAACCATTGATACTTATGAGTTCTTGATCTGTAATCCAGTGGTGTCATGAAGCTGCCAACTCCTTCACAATGTCATTTCCTGTCATGTCTTGTCCTGAACAATACCATATTGTGTTAATGCAATTTTAAACTATGTCACTTTATTCGTCAGTAAGAAATGTGATGAATTGTCAGAACTGATACTTTTATGTGCAAAACCGGTCATCTGTCTGCTTGTTTATCTTTCAAAGTGAGGAAGATATAAGTGTTGAACAAGCGCATTCTCATCATCTTGCTTAGCTGCTTGCGCTGCAGCTCCCCAGCAGGGCTAACCTTTCTTGAACTCTATTGAAGTGCTGTCGGTTTTGTATATTATTTTGTCGGCGTGTTTATTTGCACTGGTGGCGATCTTTGATGCCCGGTGTATGTAATCTGCTGTTTGCTTGTGCTTTATTATCATAGTGGCGAACTTTGATGCCCAGTGGATGTAATATGCCGTAATTTCTTTATTGTATAGTCTAGGTTTTTTCTTATTCACGATGCTGCAGTTATTTTACTGTATATATATCCTGTCTTCACAGTAAACCGGCCAAACCGTAAAATTACGGTACATAATCAGGTCGTCATGCAATCACGATGTAGGTTGGGCCTGAAATGTGTCGAACAGCTCACGGTCCGGCAGAAGCCCGAAATGAACCCCGTCCCATGATTGTGCGAATCAAATCACGGGCTTTTAAAAGGCCAAAATTGTCTCGGTTCTTGTTTGGCCCAATCAGATATCGGCTGCGAGCAGGCCGGATGCAAACCGGGCCGTAGTTAGGCCCAACTATATGACGGGCTTTTCACTTGCCGAAATTAATATATGGCCTTTAGCAAGTGGGCCCAAAAGCATAGTGTCCAGTTGACGGGCCGAATCGGATATGGGCCATAATTGAGCCCAAAGCCTCTTAAAGGGTCGGACCAGATCTGGGCCGTAATTTGGCCCAGAACATGGTAGGCTTTTAACGGGACGGATCTCATGTGGGCCACTATTAGGCCCGGAGCGTGGCAGGCCATTAATGGACCAGATCAAATATGGGCCGGCATTTGGCCCAAAACATGGCAGCCAGTTAATGGGCCGGCCTACTAGGGTCCTCAAAATCTTGTGGGCCTACAGCTGGGCCGGCCCATTACTGTCGGCGAAATCTCGTGGGCCTTTAGCTGGGCCGGCCCATTATGATCCGCAAGAATCTTGTGGGCCTTTACCTGGGCCAGCCCATTATGGCACCCAAAAATCTTGGGCCTTTACCTGGGCCGGCCCATTATGGCCCGCAAAATCTTGTGGGCCTTTAGCTGGGCCAGCCCATTATGGTCTGCAAAATCTCGTGGGCCTTTAGCTGGGCCGGCCCATTATGGTCCGCAAAATCTTGTGGGCCTTCAGTTGGGCCGGCCCATGTAAACTTGATGGGCCGGTCCACGTGTCAACATATCATAGGCGCGTCTCGCCCATTGGATGAGTGACACCTGTGCCAACGCGGACCTGACACGTGTCTCCTCCAGCCAATGATGATTTTACACGTGGAAAATCCCCATTGGTCAGGGATGTTAACGGGTTATCGGATCCAAAACCCGACCCTATAGCTTAACGGCGTTCCGTTACGGTGGATGCCATGTGTCGGTCACCCTTGACGAAAGCACTTCTGTGACGCGCGATTTATCGTGATGGAAGTGGACACTTCCGTGATGATAATTTTGGTAATGTCATGGAACTCTTCTACGACAGCACAGGTATGACTATCTTGATTCTGTCATAAATTTGTCATGGATGTACATGCATGACAAAAAACGCGACCTACTGTGACAAACACGTATCATCACGGAAGTGTATTTTTTTGTAGTGTGGGTAATCATTCTATCAGGGGACGGGGATGTGCTTTTAGTGCCCACGGGGAAGCTGGTGGGTCAAATACCTTACCCAACGCGCAAGATGGGGATGGGGATGGGATAGCATTACCCGTGCCTGTTACCTGCCTTACCCATGAAGGCCTTATATGTGGGCTCTCAAATTAGTAGACCCCATGTAATTCCCACTCTTACCCGCCAAAATTTCCTCCCATCCCACCCCTCTGGCCAAAAATCCCTAAGAAAACACTTACCCAACCGCGACATATTATTTATTGCGCTAAAATGCTATTTTTCTACTGAAATGCTATCGAAGGTTGTTGTTGATTGCGTGCATGGGTTTTCCCATGGGGATAATACCCGACAGAGATGGGGATGGGAATTTTTTTTAACCCGGCACACGTGTATGGGGATGGGGATGGGCATGGGAAGGTTGTCACGGTGATGGGGATGTGAGTCTAATACCCGCCTGGGTAATCCCCATTGCCAGCCTGAGTCCAGCTCAAGTAAGAGATGCTGCTTGCAGCGGCGGACCGGCTCTTGCAGAGGATCACGGTTCCTCACTAACAAAAATGGTGGTTGAGTCAAGTTCTACTCTCCAGCATAGTGTGCTTTTTCTGCCGGGAGAGATCAATGGAAGAAAAGGGAAATAAATAATTATGACATACTAGGAAAGGGACCACTGCCACCATTGAGCGATTGTTGGTTTGGACAGCAGCTTCAAATAAACAACCTATGTGAAATGCATGGGGCGGCACCATGGCGATGCCACCATTGTACATGCCATTAGGCGGGTGTCGGTGTCAAAACCGACAGATCTCGGGTAGGGTGTCCCAAACTATGCGTCTAAGGATTGAGGGTAACAGGAGGCAGGGGACACAATATTTACCTAGGTTCAGGCCCTCTTGATGGAGGTAATACCCTACTTCCTGCTTGATTGCCTTTGATGAGTATAGGGGTTACAAGAGTTGATCTACCTCGAGATCGTAATGGATAAATCCTAGATGTCTAGCCTGTCTAATTATGATTGCCTCTATGGACTAAACCCTCTGGTTTATATAGACACCGGAGGGGGCTAGGGTTGTACAGAGTCGGTTTACAGAGAAATGAATCTTCATATCCGCACGCCCAGCTTGCCTTCCACGCCAAGGAGAGTCCCATCCAGACACGGGGGAAAGCCTTCTATCTTGTATCTTCACGGCCCATTTGTCCGGCCCACGTCACATAGCCCTGACGCCCGAGGACCCCATAATCCAGGACTCCCTCACTAGCCCTTGAGCCAGTCTTCAATGATGATGTGTCCGGCGCGCAGATTGTCTTCGGCATTGCAAGGTGGGTTCCTCCTCCGAATACTTCAAGATTAGTCTTCTGAACAAAATACATGTATCCGACACTGTGTAACAACCACAATCTTCATCCATGAAGGTGAAATATTAAATAGAGATAAGCTATGTCTACTGCAGCTTTTTTTTCTTTTTGGCGAAACATTACGTCAAGCCCCATCATTATTAATTCGAATCATTTTTCGGGCCTCCTGCCTCATGTATCGAGGCGCGGCCTCTATTGAAACGCCTCGTTAAGGCACAGATCGTGTCCCCTTATTTGCGGGATCCTTATCAATACGAGCTTGAGTAACCCAACCGTGTCTTTTGCACGACCCCTTGGGAATAGGCGAGGCTTATGAAGGGGGGCGCTTGATATTCACTGCATTTATAAGAGGATAAGGATCCATATTTTTACCCCATGCCTTCTTCCTCAGCACTCCCATCATCAAGCTCCAGCGCCTGAGTCTCAATCTTTCCCCTCGCCCCCAACCTCTTCGGCCATGGCCGGATCTGGCTCCCAAGGCAAATGGATGGCTTCCTCCGTCACAGAGGAGAACGTTAAGGAGCTCCGGGAGGCAGGGTACTTGACTGCGGAGATCGCACAAAGGCTTCCCACCCTACAGCAGGTCATCCCTTCTCCAGGACCAGGCGAAAGAGTGGTATTTATTCCCCACTTCCTCCGCGGATTGGGTTTTCCCCTCCACCCCTTCGTCCGCGGTCTTATGTTCTACTACGGGTTGGATTTCCACGATTTAGCCCCGAACTCCTTCCTTTACATCTCTGCGTTTATCATCGTGTGCAAAGCACTCCTCCGCATCCCTCCACACTTCGGCCTCTGGCTCAAGGTTTTCAATGTAAAGCCGAAGGTGGTCAACAAGAAGCATGCGGAGTGCGGCGGTGCAATGATAAGCAAGATCCCCAATACCACGTGGCCAAAGGGAGCCTTCGTGGAGACTGTAAAGGCATGGAAACAAGAGCGGTTTTATATCACCGAACCCCGTGGCACCAAGTGGGCATCCGCTCCCGAATTTAGATCTGGTCCGCCTATGTGGCTCGCATCGTGGATCAACAAGTGTCGGTGTCAAAACCGGCGGATCTCGGGTAGGGGCTCCCGAACTGTGGGTCTAAGGTCGATGGTAACAGGAGACAGGGGACACAATGTTTACCCAGGTTCGGGCCCTCTCTATGGAGATAATACCCTACTTCCTGCTTGATTGATCTTGATGGATATGAGTATTACAAGAGTTGATCTACCGCGAGATCATAATAGCTAAACCCTAGAAGTCTAGCCTGTATGACTATGGTAATGAGTATCTCCCTTTCCGGAATAATTCCTCCGGTTTATATAGACACCGGGAGGATCTAGGGTTTACACAAGGTCGGTTACAAAGAAAGGATCTACATATTCGGCCGCCAAGCTTGCCTTCCACGCCAAGGAGAGTCCCATCCGGACACGGGTGCAGTCTTCGGTCTTCGTATCTTCACATCCCATCAGTCCGGCCCATGGCTAACAGGCCGGACGCTCGAGGACCCCTTAGTCTAGGACTGCCTCAGTAGCCCCTGAACCTGGCTTCAATGACGAGGAGTCCGGCATGCAGATTTGTCTTCGGCATTGCAAGGCGGGTTCCCTTCTTTCCGGATACTTCACAATGGTCTTCGAATGATCGATTTCGGCTTGGCAGCACGAGCAACATATATTTCCACAGAGGGCGTAATAATTTGAAAGTCCAATCCTCTGGTAACTTTTTACAACATGACATCATGTTAGTACGGTCATTATTTCGAACCTTTGTTTCGCCTGTGGCCCCACGTTCCGAAATGCGGTTGTTATTGACACGTCTTATCCAAGCAGAGATCGTGTCCCCTTATTAAGGGATTATTTTTTCGACACACACATGGGTAACCCAACCGTCCTTAGGGTACAACTCCTTGGGAATAGGCAAATTTTAAGGCACGGGAGGAGGCTTTCAATTTTCTCGGCCTTTATAAAGGGGCACAGACCCGCCTTTCCTCTCCACGCTTGCTTCTTCCTCGACTCTTACTACCTCGAGTTCCAACACCCAGGTTTCACCCTCCGTAAGCCTCAGTCATGTACGGATCCAGCCGTCAAGGCTGGTGGGTGGCTTCTTCTGTCACAGAGGAGGATATCATGAAGCTTTGGGCGGCCAGATACCTGAACGCAGAAATCCTCCGCCGGCTTCCCGCGGAGGGGCAGGTTATCCCTATCCCCAGATCCGGCGTGAGGGTCGTGTTCGTTTCCTACTTCCTCCAAGGATTGGGGTTCGCCCTTAATCCCTTCGTCCGGGGGCTCATGTTCTCGCCCCGAACTCTGTTCTTCTCATCTCGGCGTTTATCGTCACGTGCGAAGCCTTCCTCCGAACTCCTCCACACTTCGGCTTGTGGCTCAAGACCTTCAATGTGAAACTGCAAATGATAGAAGGGGAGCAGGCGGAGTGCGGTGGTGCCTCAGTGAGCAAGCTTACCGGTGCTATCTGGCTAAAAGGATCTTTCAAAGAATCTTCCGACTTATGGCAGCAGGAGTGGTTCTATATCACCGAGCCCCGCGGTTCCAAGTGGGCAGCTGCGCCTGTGTTTCGATTCAGCCCCCCAATGCAGCTTGCATCGTGGATTAATAAGGGGTTGGACTGGGGATCAGTTGACGAGGTGCGGACTCTACAAAGTCGCATCCGAAGCCTTATTGAGAAGGATATCAATATTGTCAACGATATCCAGGTAATGCTAGTCTGTCGGACCCTGCCGTGCCAACGACGGCCTCTCCGCATGTGGGAGTTTAACCCAGAAGGGCCACAGAATCTTCAGCGCTTCTTCGGCACCACACACGAAGGAATGTGGAAACTATTCTTCGAGAGACGAAAAAATGGCCGGACACCACCGAAGATACCGGCCTAGACTGTAACCATCCGGACACCTCGGTAAGTACTCGTCCGCCGAACACCTCATAATCAGATATCCTGTGGTAAGACACTGAGCAAACCATCCTTTTCCAGGGCTGGATAAAGAAAGCGGAACGGATTAGGTGTCCGGTGATACGTCTCCAACGTATATATAATTTATGAAGTACTCATGCTATTATATTATCTATTTTGGATGTTTATGGGCTTTATTATGCACTTTAATATTATTTTTGGGACAACCTATTAACCCAGAGCCCAGTGCCAGTTTTTGTTTTTTCCCTTGTTTCAGTGTTTCACAGAAAAGGAATATCAAACGGAGTCCAAACAGAATAAAACCTTTGGAAGCATGATTTTTGGAGCGAACGTGATCCAGGAGACTTGGAGTTGAAGTCAAGGAAGCTTCAAGGTGGCCACGAGGCAGGGAGGCGTGCTTGCCACCCTGGGCGCGCCCCCCACCCTCGTGGGCCCCTTGTGGCTCCCCTAACCGACTTCTTTCGCCTAAAAACATCGGGGAGCAGAATAGATCGGGAGTTCCGCCGCCGCAAGCCTCTATAGCCACCAAAAACCAATCGGGACCCTGTTCCGACATCCTGCCGGAGGGGGGAACCCTCTCCGGTGGCCATCTTCATCATCCCGGCGCTCTCCATGACGAGGAGGGAGTAGTTCACCCTCGGGGCTGAGGGTATATACCAGTAGCTATGTGTTTGATCTCTCTCTCTCTCTCACTCTCTCTCTCTCTCTCTCTCTCTCTCTTGTTCTTGAGGTGATACGATCTTGATGTATCGTGAGCTTTGCTATTACAGTTGGATCTTATGATGTTTCTCCCCCTCTACTCTCTTGTAATGTATTGAGTTTTCCCTTTGTAGTTATCTTATCGGATTGAGTCTTTAAGGATTTGAGAACACTTGATGTATGTCTTGCCGTGCTTATCAGTGGTGACAATGGGATATTCACGTGATTCACTTGATGTATGTTTTGGTGATCAACTTGCGGGTTCCGTGACCTCGTGAACTTATGCATAGGGGTTGGCACATGTTTTTGTCTTGACTCTCCGGTAGAAACTTTGGGGCACTCTTTGAAGTTCTTTGTGTTGGTTGAATAGATGAATTTGAGATCCGCCGGTTTTGACACCGACATTGGTGCTTTCATTGAGAGTTCCTCTGTGTCGTCGCCTTTAGGCCCGATGGCTCCTTTGATCATCAACAACGATGAGGTCCAGGGTGACACTTTTCTCCCCGGACAGATCTTTATCTTCGGCGGCTTCGCTCTGCGGGCCAACTCGCTTGGCCATCTGGAGCAGATCGAAAGCCACGCCCCTGGCCATCAAGCCAGGTGGGGAAGCTTAAACTACACGGAAGATACCCTCGGAGACCTGATCTTCGACAGATTCAAGCCACAGCCAAGCGCGCCGCACTATCTCGAGGGGCATGATATAGCTCTGCCTCCGAACAGTGTCCTGGAGGCCGCATACGCTCCGGCCCCGATCCTCGATCCGGAGCCCGCTGTGTTCTTTGAGGATGAACGGTTGGACGTCACCTCGGGGGCTGCGATCTTAAAAGCCATTGAGCCAAACGCAAGCCCCGCACTCCGCATGGCACATGACTCCAAGGAGCCGGACTCTTCTCCGAACTCCGAACCTCCTGCGCCCCTGCCAATCGAATCAGATTGGGCGCCGGTAATGGAGTTCACCGCCGCGGACATCTTTCAGTATTCGCCTTTCGGTGATATTCTGAAATCTCTCAAGTCTCTCTCTTTTTCAGGAGAGCCCAGCCGAACTGTGGCCTGCGAGGTTGGGATTCGGACGACGAAGAAATTCAAAGCCCACCCACCACCCACTTAATAGCCACTGTCGACGATTTAACCGACATGCTCGACTTCGGCTCCGAAGACTTCGACGGCATGGACGACGAAGACGGAGACTAACGGGAACCAGCGCCCATAGGGCACTGGACCTCCACCCCACTTAATGACGTATTCATGGTGGATACACCTGAAAAAACTCACAATGAGGAAGAAGGGGGCGAAAAGAAGGGTAAACCCTACAAAAAGCACTCAAAGCGGTGACATAAACGCCGAGCGAAGCCCCGCCTCGATCAAGACCCAGCCATAGAGCAGGACGAGCCAGCAGATGACGAACGCATCCCAGAACAGCCGTCCGAACAGGGTAACACGGCCAGAGAGGACGAACAGTCCTCCCCCGGTCATAACAGAACTCCGGACGATACCACGCTGGATAAAATCTTGGAAAAGAAGAATCTCCAAGAAAGGCTCGTCGCCACAGCACGAAGCCTGAAGAAGCAGAACCAAAAGCTAAAGACGGCGGAAGATGCACTTAAAACAAGATGGAGCAAAGTAATCAAGACCACAGACAAATACGCGGCAGCCGCCGCACCAAAAGCTATCCGAAGAGAAAGCTACTGCCCGAATTCGACCAGGAGGCCCTAGAGCCCCCAAACTCGAAAAACAAAAAGGCTACACGGTCGAATAAACGACCTCTCGGCCACTACAATACGGCAAACGGCGCCGCACTCAATGCGGCATGCGACACAATCAAAGACTCGCATCATGGCCCAGCCAGGTCCATTTACGGGCCAAGAAAGCAAGCTCTCGCAAGCAATGCAAAAAATCCACCATCAGAATCCGGCACACCCAAATATAGGGGTGCCGCACACCCTCTATGTTTCACCGATGAGGTCCTGGAATATGAATTCCCAGAGGGATTTAAACCCGATAACATAGAGGCGTACGATGGAACAACAGACCCGGGAGTCTGGATCGAGGATTATATCCTCCACATACATATGGCTAGAGGAGATGATCTCCACGCCATAAAATATTTACCCCTTAAGCTTAAAGGGCCAGCCCGGCACTGGCTTAAAAGCCTTCCCGAAAACACAATTGGAAGTTGGGAAGAGCTCGAGGACGCTTTCCGAGCAAATTTTCAAGGGACCTACGTCCGTCCCTCGGACGCAGACGACCTCAGTCACATAACTCAGCAATCCGGAGAATCAGCTCGGCAGTTCTGGAACAGATTCCTCACTAAAAAGAATCAAATAGTGGATTGTCCGGACGCCTAAGCCCTAGCGGCTTTCAGGCACAATGTCCGAGATGAATGGATCGCCAGACACCTCGGCCAGTAAAAGCCAAGAACAATGGCCGCACTCACAAGCCTCATGACCCGCTTTTGCGCAGGAGAGGACAGCTGGTTGGCACGATGCAGCCCCAGCGACCCAAGTACATCAGAAATCAGGGATGGAAACGGGAAACCACGGCGAAACAAGGACCTTCGCCGAATCAAAAGAAAAAGTCCGAAGAGCACGACAGTCAATGCCGGATTCAAAGGCTCACGGCAAAATCAGACAAAATCACCCCCTCAGGATAATAGGGAAGATCCGTCCAGTATAAAGAGAATCATGGACAGGATATGTCAGATACACAATACTCCTGGAAAGCCTGCTAATCATACCCATAGAGACTGTTGGGTTTTCAAACAATCCGGAAGGCTTAACGCCGAACACAAGGGGCTCGACACACCAAGTGAGGAAGAGGACGAACCCCAAAAGCAGAACACCAGGAAGCAAAAGAACTTCCCGCAAGAAGTCAAAACAGTGAACTCACTTCACATAACAAGGCATGAGGCACCCATAAAGGTCCGCACATTCAAGCCTATCCCTCAGGAGTCTGGCCACTGGTCACTAAAGCCAATCATTTTTGATCAGCTAGATTATTCTCGCAATATCAAACACGCAAGCCGGACTGCCCTGATACTTAATCCAATAGTAGACGGATTCCAGTTTACCAACGTCCTTATGGACGGTGGCAGTGGACTAAATCTGATATATCAGGATACAATTCACCGCATGGGCATAAACCCAGCACGAATCCGTCACAGTAAAACCTCCTTTCAAGGAGTAGCACCAGGCCCGGACACCCACTGTATGGGTTTTCTCCGGCTTGTGGTCATATTTGGCTCTGCCAATAACTTTCGTCGCGAAAAGCTTATCTTCCACATAGTCCCGTTTTCAAGTCGCTATCAAGCACTAATGGGACGCGGAGCTTTCGCTCGCTTTAACGCAATACCGCATTATGCATCCCTCACGCTAAAGATGTCCGGTCCTCGAGGCATCATCTCTTTAAAGGGAGCATACTAAACTACACCTCCTCCAAACGGAGGACTGTGCGGCCGCTTCAACGGCCGCCCAACAAAATGGCCTCGCTAGCCAAAAGACTTTTTCGATGTAAGTCACAAAAGGCCGCGGACCCGGACTACATGAGTTCGGCACAAGCCCATTTTCGTTATAGGCTTGGTACGCCTCACCAGGGGCTGTACGCAGAGACAATAAAACTCGACCGTATCTATTTCTCACTTTGCATTTTATTTATTATTCTTTTTGATCCGCACGACCCATTTTTCAATTTAGTTCTTCCCTTTTACAGATGAACGTCGTACGACGCCCGTCCAGGACACGGCACAGCGGAGACATAGGCGCAGACGTGCAGTAGGGACCCGCCCCAAAGGATTCTTCTTAGATTAAGACCCTGCGTAAACCTTTTTTACTGTCTCTTGCTGCTACACATCCCCTAGTTTACCTCACTATAACCATGGAGGAGACTGGCGTTTTGGCATGTGGCCACGCCAGAATTCTTGCTCGTACCTGGACACAAGGGGCTTTTTTCTTTTTCAAGGGTGTTGTTTCACACGCACCCACAAAGACCGAACACCTTAGGGAGTGTTCGGCATCGCGAGTTTTGGCACTATATGCATCAGCTCCGAGTCATGATTTTGGTCACATGTTGGGTTGCCCGGCTCCTGAGTTCGGCCACCTTATGTTCCGTTCTGTCGGCTAAGGTTGCACCAGGAGAACTACTGCGATTGTGCCCCGGTTCGGCCGGGTGAGCACCTCAGTACAGAAAGCCGAAAACCGACTGTCATGATGTAGCGCGAGACTGGTCGCCACTCGATGACTTATAGGAATTTATCGAATTCCTCCGTTTTGACGAAGGGCCGCTTCCCGATCAGGCACATATGCGTCCTGAATTCGGGTAAACGCGGTCGCCATTAAAGGGCTACCTAAAGAGTCCCACTGTCAAGCTCCTATGGGTAAGTGAAAGTGTTAAAGCATTATAGTCCGGTTGCCTAGCCCGCGGCGCTATCACCTCCTTTGTAGGACCAAGACGTTGGGTTAAGTGTGAAAATGCGTTCTCCGCGCGCACCCCCGCACTATGTGCGTGGGGGCTGAAGCCAACGACTGCAATCTTTCAGAATTTATATATTAAAACGGCCGCACAGGAGGTGTTATTAATACTTGAAGGCACAAGTCTAAATTACGCCATTACAATTTATAAAAATATTGATCTACGATTACATATGCTGTCATAAAACAGCATCTTTCGAACACTGCGTCTCTATTATACGAGCGCCCGCGAGGACTTCCTCAAAATAGTGCTCGGAAGGAATTCGGCTTTTATCCGAATCACGGGACGCAACAACGGTGGGCTCCATATCTGCCCAGTATGTCTTGACACGGGCAAGAGCCAGCCGTGCGCCCTCTGTGCAAGCGGACCTCTTTAGCTTCAATCCGAGGCACCACGTCAAGAGATTGCTGCACCAAACTGAAATAACTTCTCGGCTTCGATCTCCCCGGACACAGGCGGTCCATGGCATACTTCATGGCGAGTCCGGACAACCTATTCAGCTCGGCCCATTGGGCCAGGCGATCATCCACTGATAGTGGACGCTCTGGATTAGTGAACTGCGACTAGAAGAGCTTTTCCACTTCATGATCTTTCTTATCTTGAAAGTACCTGGTCGCATCGGCGGCACTAGCCGACAAATCCAGATAGGTGTCCTCCACGCTCCACGCTCGGTCCAACGGGGCGAACTTCGGATCACAGAATTTTCTCCGCAGCAGGAAGGGCTTTCCATCCGCAATTAGTCCGGCTTGACGCAGCTCTTCCCTTGATGCTCTCATACCAGAGCGGGCGTCCTTGGCGTCGGCGACGGCCTTCTCTAAATCCGTCTGCCGGGCTCGACCTTCCTCTTCAAGAAGTTTGCAACGGTCAGTAGCACTTTTCAACTTCACGGCTATATCAGCCATCTCCTCCTTGCTTCGGCAATAGGAAGCCTGTTCGGCTTTTAGCTCTTCACGGGCTCTTCCGGCAGCCACATCGCTTTTTTGGCTTGTTCCTTTGCTTTCACGAGCTCGGCCCTAAGTCCTTCTACGGCCGCCGCACCATCTGCATCAAGCATACACAAGGTAAGATATTGACATAAAGCTTCTCTTACTAACAATCGCCAAATAAACTCAATACCTTGAGCATCATCAAGCCGCTTGTTAACAAGCACGATGTCGGCTTCTGCCTCATCGAGTTGCCGTTTCATTTCGGCGAAATCTCGAGTCCGGCTCGATCCGGACAACCTGCCACCTACATACAAAGGTGCCACTTAAAGGACCTGGGATTAAGATCCTCTGCGCGCCGCTAATCTTTGCGGCACACAGAGTCTCAGGGGCTACTATCTATACAGGGCGCATGTTATTATGCGCAATTAACACTAATGTTCGTTATTCAAAACGTACCTCAAGGCCCACCAGTAAACTCTTGACGGCCTCGTTCAGTCCGCTTTCCGCGGATGAAATCTTTTCAATCACCGTGTGCATCAACACACGATGCTCCTCTGAAACAGAGGCTCGGCCCAGCAGAACCTTCAGCTCCTCCGACCGAACACCTGATTGTGCCGGACTCGTCCCATGGCCTTCTTCGGAGGCCGGACACGGAGAACCCCGGGGGGCCACATGATCACCTTCCGCCTCTGGCAGATTCGGAGAAATCCTCTGCGACAACACTTTGGCGTCGCCCGCCTTGCTAGGCGATGGAGGAGGAGGCGTTCCGCTCTCCATCATCTCCGGAAGAAGATCCCCCGATGACGAGCTCTGCCGAGAAGGGTCGAGGTTCGAACTACAAGGTAAGGTTTCGGTTAAAACTTCCCAGATATAAATTAAGGATTTCTCTTAAAAGAATGACTCTCTTTCTACTTACGGCTCATTGGAGGGCTGCTCCTTTTGAGGATTTAGTTCGGCCGAGGGGCTCCCCGGCGTCGAGTCCTCTGACGCGGATTCTTTCCCTCGCTTTGGAGCTACGGCTCCCGGGTCGTCAGAGGCGGCCCTTTTCTTCCCCTTTGGAGAGGAGTTGTCGATTCCCCCCTTTGGGATGGCCCCTTTCGAAGAGTCCACGGTTTCTTTTTCCGCCCCTTCATTTTCCTCCAGAGGCGCCACCTCCAACATCCTGACTAGCACAGGATCTAGCCTGGTCTCGGGAAGGGGAGCCGGACACCGGACCAGCTTCGCCTTCGCTATCCACTCCTGCATAAAAAGGAGAAGTACTGTTAAAAAAATAAGTCAAGTGTACGGATAGAAGGTCCGGGCGCAAGGTCACCTACTTCTGTATCCGGGCAGTTGCGGCTTAAACCAGCATCCTCGGTCAAATCCGGACTCACTCCTTGTGGTCCGAAGAACAGTCTATACATCTACGTAGGCGTCACGCCCATGAAATTTCGGAGAACTCGCGGCCCCTCTGGGTTGAACTCCCACAAGCGGAGGGGGCGACGTTGGCCGGGCAGTGTCCGGCGAATCAGCATAACTTGTGTCACCTTGACCAGGTTGAGGTCTGCTTTTAGGAGATCCTTTATGCGGCCCTGCAACAGAGGAACGTCTTTGGGCAAGCCCCGATCTAACCCTGTGTTGATCCACGATGTTAAACGTGGTGGGGGGCCCGAGCGAAAGGCGGGAGGCGCTACCCAAGTGGTGCCCCGAGGAGAGGTGATGTAGAACCACTCCTGTTGCCATAAGCCGAGCTCCTCTTGAAAAATGCCCTCGGGCCATGGAGCATCGGTATTCCTTTTTATAACAGCACCTCTGCACTCTACGTGACGCCCCTCGATTATCTTCGGTTCTACCTTGAAGGTCTTGAGCCATAATCCGATGTGAGGAGTGATATGGAGAAACGCTTCACACACAACAATGAAGGAGGAGATATGGAGGATGGACTCTGGAGCTAGGTCATGGAATTCCAGCCCATAATAAAACATCAGCCCCCTTACGAAAGGATCCGTTGGGAAGCCTAATCCCCGAAGGAAGTGGGAGATGAATACTATTCTCTCACCAGGCTGAGGGCTTGGGATCGCTTGTCCTTGAGCAGGCAACCTGTGCAGGATCTCGCTGGTCAGGAACCTAGCCTCCCTCAACCTTGATACGTCCTCCTCCGTAACGGAGGAGGGCATCCATTGGCCTTGAAGGCCGGAGCTGGACATTGTCGATGGTCCGGTGCGCCTAGAATCTAAAAGCCTGGGGTGTTGGAACTCGAGGCTATGGGCGAGCTTGTTTTGAGAACACAAGAGGGGAGCAAGGTCTCGGTCTCTTTATAAGAGGCAGAATATCAAGAGCCCTCCCCGTAACCGTCTTGGACTAGCCTTTAATCAAGGCAGGACGTGCTTAACGGGCACGATTGGGTTACCCACGTCCGTATTAATGAGAATCCCGTTAAAGGGGGCACACGATCTCTGCTTCGACAAGACGTGCCAAGGAAACCGCCTCGTTGAACGTGCTGCAGTGGAACGACAAAAAATAATCCATACAGAAGGCTTGGTCGCAGTGTTATGACGCACTGCGGTATACGTCAACAGATTTGATTTGTGTTTGTATTATTCTCTATATGGCAATACATGGAAACTTGTTTTGCAGAGCCGGACACTATTTTTTGGTGTTTATTATCTTCTTGAAGAATTTGGAGGAGGAACCCGCCTTGCAATGCCGAAGACAATTTGCGCGCCGGACTCGTCATCATTGAAGCCTGGTTCAGGGGCTACTGAGGGAGTCCTGGATTAGGGGGTGCTCGGATAGCCGAACTATATCTTCAGCCGGACTCCAGGACTATGAAGATACAAGATTGAAGACTTCGTCCCATGTCCGGAAGGTTCTTTCCTTGGCGTGGAAGGCAAGCTAGGCGTGCGGATATTCAAGATCTCCTACCAATGTAACCGACTCTGTGTAACCCTAACCCTATCCGGTGCCTATATAAACCGGAGGGTTGTAGTCCGTAGGACGAACACATCATAACCATCATCATACCCATAGGCTAGCTTCTAGGGTTTAGCCTCCTTGATCTCGTGGTAGATCTACTCTTGTACTACCCATATCATCAATATTAATCTAGCAGGAGTAGGGTTTTACCTCCATCGAGAGGGCCCGAACCTGGGTAAAATAAAGTGTCCCTTGTCTCTTGTTACCATCCGACCTTGACGCACAGATCGGGACCCCCTACCCGAGATCCGCCGGTTTTGACACCGACAGTGGCCATGAGGCAGGGAGGCGCGCCTGCCCCCTGGGCGCGCCCCCCACCCTCGTGGGCTCCTTATGGCTCCCCTGACCGACTTCTTTCGCCTATATATATCCATATACCCTAAAAACATTGGGGAGCAGAATAGATTGGGAGTTCCGTCGCTGCAAGCCTCTGTAGCCACCAAAAACCAACTGGGACCCTGTTCCGGCACCCTGCGGGAGGGGGGAACCCTCACCGGTGGCCATCTTCATCATCCCGGCACTCTCCATGATGAGTAGGGAGTAGTTCACCTTCGGGCCTGAGGGTATGTACCAGTAGCTATGTGTTTGATCTCTCTCTCTCTCTCTCTCTCTCTCTCTCTCGTGTTCTTGAGGTGATACGATCTTGATGTATCGCGAGCTTTGCTATTATAGTTGGATCTTATGATGTTTCTCCCCCTCTACTCTCTTGTAATGGATTGAGTTTTCCCTTTGAAGTTATCTTATCGGATTAAGTCTTTAAGGATTTGAGAACACTTGATGTATGTCTTGCCATGCTTATCTGTGGTGACAATGGGATATTCACGTGATTCACTTGATGTATGTTTTGGTGATCAACTTGTTGGTTCCGTGACCTTGTGAACTTATGCATAGGGGTTGGCACACGTTTTTGTCTTGACTCTCCGGTAGAAACTTTTGGGCACTCTTTGAAGTTCTTTGTGTTGGTTGAATAGATGAATATGAGATTGTGTGATGCATATATATCGTATAATCATACCCACGGATACTTGAGGTGACATTGGAGTATCTAGGTGACATTAGGGTTTTGGTTGATTTGTGTCTTAAGGTGTTATTCTAGTACGAACTCTATGATAGATCAAACGAAAATAATAGCTTCATGTTATTTTACTACGGACTCTTGAATAGATCGATCAGAAAGGATAACTTTGAGGTGGTTTCGTACCCTGCCATAATCTCTTCATTTGTTCTCCTCTATTAGTGACTTTGGAGTGACTCTTTGTTTCATGTTGAGGGATAGTTATATGATCCAATTATGTTATTATTGTTGAGAGAACTTGCACTAGTGAAAGTATGAACCCTAGGCCTTATTTCCTAGCATTGCAATACCGTTTGTGCTCACTTTTATCGCTTGTTACCTTGCTGTTTTTATACTTTCATATTACAAAAACCTATATCTACCATCCATATTGCACTTGTATCACCATCTCTTCGCCGAACTAGTGCACCTATACAATTTACCATTGTATTGGGTGTGTTGGGGACACAAGAGACTATTTGTTATTTGGTTGCTGGGTTGCTTGAGAGAGACCATCTTCAACCTACGCCTCCAACGGATCGATAAACCTTAGGTCATCCACTTGAGGGAAATTTGCTACTGTCCTACAAACCTCTGCACTTGGAGGCCCAACAACGTCTACAAGAAGAAGGTTGCGTAGTAGACATCATCCGTCCCCTCTTCCCGAAGACTCAGCAGACCCCGTGTTAACAAGGATGCTGGCACCGGCACCGTACTAGGCGCCGGCAGGGGAGGGCAAGGTGGAGAGTGAGAAGACCCGGGATGACCTTCGTTCCGGAGGTAAATTATATACCGAGTCCAGAGAAATCGAGATTTCCTCGCCCGAAGACAAAGGTGAAATAGAAGCCAGTATCCCTTGTCCATTCAAGAGGAAAAGGGCCGCCTCCAAAGGTTGGGAGGGGCGGTCCCCTAAGAGGGGAAAGATGCCACCGTCGAGCGGCTCGGGATTGGAAGGCAACGCTGTTGAACAGCTCCGTCATGAGGACGAGCCCTCAACCAAACCGTAAGTGAATCCGGGGTGCTTTGATAGCGTCCCGCTCCTTTCCTGTTACCGAAGAGATACGTAACGCGCATGTGTATTTTTACATTTCGGCACAGAGTTTTTCTGGGCAATCCTCTTCTTCGGGAGATCTCCTCCCAGAGATGATGGAAGGCAAGATGCTTCCCCCGACCTCCTCGCCCAATAAGGCGGACAACTACGAAGTGTCATCTCGGAGGGTTTTTCTTGATCAACAAGTTGTGCAGGGGATGAAAGAGGCAGTACGCGAAGGTGCACCTCCGGTCATTCGGGATTCGGGGGCCAATAATGAAGGCCCTGGAATGTCTGGCTTTGATCCAACAACGATTCTGGAGACCGGTGAACGAGTTCCTTCAAAGGATGGTCGTGCTCCTACAGTGGCTTCCGGAGACCCGGCGGCGCCGGATATATTGAGGGATATGCTGCGAAAAGCATCTGTCTCAGGGGAACAGCGTACCTTGATGGGTACGGTGGTTGAGAAGATTCTATCCGCGAAGAGCGGATTGAATGAAGACTTCATGAGCCTGCTAAGAGGCTTCAAGGTTTGTAGTGTTTCCAACTATATTTTATTTGCAAAGATGCACCTGTGTATAGGTAGTAGCCCCTGAGACTCAGGTTGGCTTCCCATGGGAGGCGAACGGAGTATCAAGAAGAAATATTCAAGGACTAATCTGATTATCTTGAACACAGGCTGCCCCCTGGCTACTTCCCAGACTACGGATATTGCCGAGCTGCAGCGGAAGCTTGATGTGGCAGGGGATGACATTGCGTTAATCAATATGCGTCTTGACGAGTCGCAAGGTATGTATTCGGGGCAGTCCCTTCACATACATTTTTGTGATATAAGCATGACGCTGAAAGTTATATACTGGAATATGCATGGCTGAAGATGGTGCTACCGCTGTTGAGATTCTTGGGGCGGAGCTGGCCCGGGCTAGGGAGCAGGCCCGGTTTAGTAATGCGGCTGCCGAAAAGGCATCGACTGAGTTAAAAGCCGAACAAGCTGCTCGGCGCCAAGACGAGGAGAAGATATCCACGACGGTGCTTGAACTAAAAAATGCTGCTAGCCGCTGTGAACTTCTTGAGAAGGAGAATGAAGCCAAAACGGCTGAACTTGACAAGGCCTTACGAGAGGCGAGAGAAGCGCGGTCTGAATCCAGAGTAGCCCATGAGGAGATCCGGCAAGCTGGGGAGATTATGGCTGGTAATCCCTTTTTGCTACAGATTAAGTTCGGCGATCTGAACTATGCTCACCTTAATCAAGTGTGGAGTTCTCCAGACGAGTTCTTAGACTTGCCAAAGAGCTCTTCCGATGCGGCGCAGTTTTTCCACGCGCGAGAGGGGTATGCAACGGAGAAGCTTTTCTGGTCACAATTTGGCGCGTCGAAGCGCCCTCTGTTGCTGAATGAACAGATGTCCCAATGGGCCGAGCTTCATAGGATATCCGGCGCTGCCATGAAGAACGTCATAATCCGATTGTGGCCAACTGAACCTGTTCCGAATAGCTACTTCGGCTTGGTGCAGCGGCTTGTTGATGCAGTGCCACGTATCGACCTTGTGAAGCGGTCGGTGTGCATTGAGGGTGCACGGATGGCCTTTGCCCGTGTCAAGACATTCTGGGCGAAGATGAAGGCCATCGATGTCGTGGCGAAGAGTCCTCCCAAAGCCAAGGACCGTCACGCACCGGAGCATTATTTTGAAGACATCTTAGAGGCCGCTCGCTTGATAGAGGGTCAATGCTCGAAAGACATAATATTCGAGTGAGGTGTATGGGGATTGTAAAAGACAATTTTATAGTTAATCTATTTTTATGTTTTGCTCGAAAGCGTGTGTTCCTCCTGTGCGGCCATTTTTATATAATCTGAAAGTTTTCTAGTTGTCGGCTTCAGCCCCCTCGTAGGAAGTACGGGGGTGTTCGGAAAAGCATTTGATCACTCTTGACCCAACGTCTTGGTCCATGAAGGAGGTGACAATGCGGCGAACCAGGCAATCAGACTATAGGGCGTTAACACTTTCACTTAGCCATAGGAGTTTTATAGGGGGGACTACGATATAGCCCCTGGTATGTGTACGGCTTATTCCAATATGATGCGTTACATATATGACCTGAAGAAAAAAGTTTCTTCGTGTGACACGGAGGGAATTACGACAGATTTCGATAAGTCATCAAGTGGTTGACCAGCTCTCGCAGCATCACGACAGTCGGTTTTCAGCTTTCTCTACTGAGGTGCTTGACCAGATGAACTGGAAGCACAATCGCAGTAGTTCTCCCTTTACTACCCAAGCCGATAGAGCGAAATGTAAGGTAGCAAGCATAGGAGCCGGGCAACCCAACCATTGACCCAAGACATGATTCAGATCTGATGCATATAAGGCCAAACTCGCGATGCCAAAGTACGCTTATAAAGTTGTTCGGACTTTGTTGGCAACTCATTTGTTCCCGTACCGAGCCCCTGGCAGGTTGTGCCAAGGTATGGCTGTGCAACAGCTATAGGGGCCAAATTCATTTGTTAAAAAGAAATGAATGATTAATGGGGATTATATTTACTGGGACATGAGTGATATGCCAATGATTTATATATATAAAGGCCACAACCCCGGCTATTTGACATGCGCGGGGTCGAAGGCGGAGGAAAAAGGCATATTACAGGCTCGAAATAAAGAGTGCGGTCTACAAAAAGTTATTTTGGACCTCCTCTCGCACATCTGCGCCGCCTGTCCTCGGCAAGGGGAATCCTTGACGGACGTAGCCCCGTAGGTGAGTGTACGGATCCAAACTCCGATAGAGTCCATTTAGATGTTTGTCCTTTGCGTCAACTATTTTTAAGAGATAATAAAGAAAGAAAGAGTAAAGTAAAGAAAAAATGTTATGGGAGTGCTTGCGGGCTTGTCCGTATTGTGCTTCTGCCGATGCCCATGGTATCTTAAGCGCGTAGTGATGTATGCGCGATGCAAATTTCGCGGGTATATGAGGTGGGAGGCGGAAGCCGAACTGCTATTTCCGCTCCGGGATTGCTTCTGACCCCCAGAATTTGGTTGGTGAACCTCTCCGTCATCCCTATCGCCTGGCTGCCTCCTCCCCTTGTGTTCGGCGTTGAGCTTGCTGGCCTGCTTGAAGACCCAATAACTTCTTTTGGTATGATTAGCTGGTTTATTGGGGTGGCCGTGAATCTGGCAGGGTCAGTCCAATATCCTGTCTAGGTTGGAAGGTCCATCTCGGTTCACCTTCAATGGCTTTCTCCGTTGACCGGGTTTAAGATTGCTGAATCCGGCGTTGACCGTTGTGTCACGTGATCTTTCATTATCATTGCAACTGTTGTGTTTGATTTGTCATGGCTTGCCATTGCCGTCTCGGATTTCGGAAGTGCCCGAGTTGCTGGCGCTATTGCTTCTACGAGCGAGCCAGCTGTCTTCTCCCGCGCAAAAGCGGGTCATTAGAGCAGTAAGGGCTGTCATTGATTTAGGTCCTTCTTGACCGATGTGGCGTGCAAGCCATTCATCCCGGACGATGTGTTTGAACGCCGCAATGGCTTCCGCGTCCGCACAGTCAACGATTTGGTTCTTTTTAACTAAGAACCTAGTCCAGAGCTTCCTGGCCGACTCTTCGGGCTGCTGGACAATGTGACTTAAGTCATCGGCATCCAGTGGCTGGACATATGTTCCTTGGAAGTTGTCGCGAAAGGCGTCTTCCAAATCTTCCCAGCTGCCAATAGAATTTTCCGGCAGACTGTTTAACAAGTACTGTTGGGGATATAACTACTGTGTAAGCCGCTGAGGAGGGGCCGGGTTACGCAAGAAGAACTCATCAGAAGAAGCCCAAGGCCAAACATGAAGATGGCGGTTCAATAAAGGGTCTAAAGCCCACAGGCGACTTAAGGCCCATAGTGATAAACCGCCATGATGGCATGACTTGTATTATAAGGTAGAATTAACTAGTCACCGAGCCGGACACTGTCTATGAGCCGGCCGAGACTTTGTAAGCCGCAGGGCGTCAACCCATGTATATAAGGGGACGACCCGTCGGCGGCTTAGGGTAAGAAACAACTCCTCGAGAACCGGGCATAGCGTATCTCGCTCCCTGGTCGTCGAAACGTCAAGCAATACCAACCCAACTAGATGTAGGCCTTACCTTCACCGTAAGGGGCCGAACTAGTATAACTCTCTCATGTCCTTTGTCCCGATTAACCCATTTAAGCTTCCTAGTTGCGATGGCTCCACGACTAAGTCCTTGCAAGAGGACATCTTCCGTGACAATTCCACGATAGTTGGCGCCCACCGTGGGGCCAGCGCACGGTGGATTTGAGTTCTTGAAGGGCAGCTCCGAAGGGCTCAAGGGATACGCAGTCGGCCGGATGACCAAGAGTCGTTGCGGCAAGATCTACATCAATGACGAAGGCTGGGGCCCCGACGCCGGCTCAATTGAGTATGGGTACCAGGTCCCCTTCGGCGGAATCCACGTCTTCATTGGCTGGATTGGTGAGCCGGGCCTTGAGGCGGACAACTGCACCGACCTCGTCGAGACGGCTCAGCGCGCGAGAACCGCCCGAGTTCAACCCGTCATGAAGCGTGCCTTCGTGGGCTGCATCCACGGAGGGGAACTTTCTGAAGATGGTGGTGAGACAGACGTCCTCTCTAACGGTGATTCGTCTGCCGGTTCAACAGATTCGCTATATCAAGTGCAAGATGGCGTGCTTGGGGGCTGTTCCGATGGCTCCAGTATTCCGGACCCCTATGAGCCGCCAAGCTGGGAAGGAGTCTTCATGGCTGGGACTCAACCCGGCCAAAACTCTACAGCCGCAGCAGCAATAACATCCGGGTCAGGAGCGGCCGGGGCAGGAGGCCCTGTGCGCCCGCCGGCTCAGGTGCTGATGGATCTCATGGATAAACTGACGACCTTGTTAACCGCTACAGTCATCCCTGCGAATCAAGATGAGCATAACACGGAGGTGGCACAGGTGCGTGAGGAGATAGCTCGGGCCAAGGAGGCCTTGGCAGCTGAGGACACCAGGTTAGCCACAGAGCGGGCGGCTTTGGATGCACGGGCGCAACAGCTATAGTCAGAGGCTTTCCAGCTTACAATGAGCCTAAATGCGTCTAATGAGGTGATGAGGAGGAGACATCAGAAAACCCAATCCCGTTTGCCTCCGGTTTATGATCCTCAGAATCTTTTCGCTACACCCGGAGCCGGCCCAAGTAACCCGCCAGATACGAATCAATTTATGACAGCCGGAATAGGAGGACCGGCTCAGCTTCTCATGGGAGTATGGCACCACCCCGTTATGTGTCGATACCACCAGGTCACTTTTCCAACCCCATGGAGAACTTGGTTGCAGCTTCGGCACGTTTGGCGGCTCTCCCAGTGAACGGTGACGATCCAACAGCAGTGGAGACCCGAAGGATCAGAGACCTCGTTCAGACGGCCTTGGCTCAGCAAGAGACTTATTCTTATAGCCGGGACATGATTCATTCAACTCCTCTGCCTTGGTTAGCCCCGGCTCGTCCAAACCGGAGTCCGAGTTACAGTAGGCACATGGAGTCAGAAGCTTTGTCAAGCAACGCCCAGCGCCATAACCAGCCCGATGGTTATAACCCGGTGCAGGACCGAATACGTCAGGAGGACGAGTGGGCGGCTCAGCTAGCGGCTCAACAGACGGCTCATCAGGACTTTCCAGATTATCCAACGACTTCCGTTGAGGCGGGATTGGCTACCAGAACCGGCGGGGTTCCTTGTTTGGTGCCGGCTCTATGTAATGTACGTTTACCCAAGGACTTCAAGGGACCTCGAAAGGTGCCGAATTACACGACCGACTTACAGCCCGGAGCGTGGATCGGAAGTTATGAGATGGCCATGGAGCTGTTGGAGGTCAGTGACGCAGCAATGGCTAAGTACTTCACCATGATGTTGGATGGAATGACCCGGTCTTGGTTAAAGGGCTTGCCACCCAATTCCATTAGTTCATGGGCAGAGCTAAAGGCCCGATTCATCCAGAACTTCAAAGACACTTGCAAGCAATCTATGTCGATTGTGGACTTGACAAATTGTAAGCAGGAGGAGGGTGAATCCACAACTCATTGGGTGCGCCGGGTCAAGGAGATAATGCATTCATCTGACAAGATGGATGTCAGCTCTGCAGTCCTCATGTTGGAGAAGAATTGCCGCTTTGAGCCGCTAAGACAGAAACTGGGGTGCCTTAAGAGTGATCGCAATGATATGGGTACGCTGATGGCAGCTTTAGTCAAATACGCCGACTCTGATAGTACCAAGGATCCCGCGTCTGATGAGGAAAAGACAGGGAAGGGAAAGAAGAACGGCAATGGAAAGGGTCAGCAGCATAAACCGATGAGTTAGGGAGGTAACAAGTGCAGGGCTGTGGGTAACTCAGAGTTCGTGGCCAATGCTAATGCGCAGGGGAACAATCCGAGACATAAGGGAAAACCGCCCCCACGATCTGGCGGGTCAGGCCCATCTCTTGAGCAGCTACTCAATGAGCCTTGCCCGAGACACGGCACCCGGGAACGACCCACCACCCACTTATGGAAAGATTGCGCGATCATGAAGGCTTTCAAGAATTCCAACACGTTTGATGGCAATCATGGGTCGGGCGGCGGCTCAGGAACCGGCGGCTTTCATGGCCCGGGCGGCGGTTCAAGATCCGACTTTCAGGGAAACCAAGGCGGTTATAATCAACGGCAGTCTGGTCAAGGGGGACAACAGCAGCAACAGTCGGGTTATCAAAGCCATCCGAAGCAGCTGAATAGTGGGCAGTATCACGTATTCACCACTAGCTGGTGCAAATGTGACCAGAAGGTTCATAAGAGGGCCGTGAACTCTATTGAGCCGGCAGTTCCTCGTTACTTGAGGTGGTCAGAACAGCCTATTGTATGGAGCAGGGAAGATCACCCTCCCGGGGTTGATAATCCGGGTCAGTTAGCCTTGGTGGTAGCACCTCAGGTCGGTGGATATAAATTCACCAAGGTACTCATGGACGGAGGTAGCAGCATCAACATCCTCTATTACGAGACCTTTCGACGTATGGGTTTGACTGACAAAAAATTAAAGACATCCAACACCGTTTTCCATGGAGTGGTGCCTGGTAAGTCGACGTACCCGGTCGGTAAGATTGAATTGGAGGTGGCCTTCGGAGATGAATATGATTCCAGGGCTGAGAAATTAACGTTTGAGGTGGTCAATATCAAGAGTCCATATCATGCTCTGTTTGGGCGGCCAGCTTATGCCAAGTTCATGGCACGGCCGTGTTATGTTTATCTGCAACTCAAGATGCCGGGTCACAAGGGCACCATCACTGTGCATGGGAGTCGAAAAGTAGCCTTGGAATGTGAAGAAGGCGACGCGGCTTATGCTGAGTCTGTTTGTGCAGCAGAAGAGCTAAAGTTTTATCAAGATAATGTTGACCCGGCGGATATGACCTCTCTGAAGAAGCCAACTACAGAGCATGACCCGGCATTGAAATTTAAATCGGCCACTGAGACGAAGCTTGTTAACTTCACTCCAGGCGACTCATCTAAGCAGTTCAGCACTAGTGCCAACTTGGATCCTAAATAGGAAAGCGCGCTCATCGAGTTCATCCGTGAGAACCGGGACATCTTTGCAAGGAAACCTTCTAACATGTCGGGTGTCCCGAGAGAACTCGCTGAGCACACTCTTAATATTGATCCGAAGTATAAGTCGGTCAGGCAGTTTCTTCGACGGTTCAATGAGGAAAGACGGAAAGCTATTGGAGAGGAGGTCGCCCGGCTCTTAGCGGTTGGGTTCATTGTTGAAGTTTTTCACCCGGAGTGGTTAGCTAACCCGGTGCTCGTGCTCAAGAAGAATGGCACCTGGCGGATGTGTGTGGATTACACGGACTTAAATAAGGCTTGTCCGGCTGATCCCTTTGCCCTCCCCCGTATTGATCAAATCATTGATGCTACGGCGGGTTGCGAGCGTTTGAGCTTTTTGGATGCTTACTCTGGCTATCATCAGATCAAAATGGTAGTTAAGGACCAGGGGAAGACGGCGTTCATCACTCCATTTGGAGCCTTCTGCTATGTATCTATGACATTCGGGCTCAAGAGTGCCCAGGGGACTTATCAGCGATGTGTATGGAACTGTCTCCACGATCAAATTGGGCGCAATGTTCATGCTTATGTGGATGACATCGTGGTGAAATCCAGGGAGAAGGAAACCTTGATATCTTATTTAAAAGAGACCTTTGATAATCTCCGGGTTTATAATATGATGCTTAACCCGGCCAAGTGTGTATTTGGTGTACCTGCAGGCAAGCTTCTGGGTTTTCTGGTCTCAAACAGAGGCATTGAAGCTAACCCGGAGAAGATCAAGGAAATCACCTCTTTGGCTAAACCGGCGTGCATCAATGATGTTCAGGGATTGGCGGGTCGTGTTGCTGCTTTAAGCCGGTTCGTAAGCCGGTTGGGTGAGAAGGCCCTATCGCTGTATCAGATGATGATGAAAGCTGACACTTTTGTCTGGACTGATGCTGCTAACACTGCCTTTGAAGATTTAAAGAGACAGTTGTCTGAGCCGCCGGTCCTTGCAGCTCCCATTGATAGAGAGCCATTGCTATTATATGTGGCTACTAACTCACGAGCCGTCAGTGTTGCCATCGTAGTGGAGCGTAAGGAGGCTGGCAAGGAGCATCCGGTTCACCGGCCGGTTTACTACATCAGTGAGGTGCTCATTGAGTCTAAACAAAGGTATCCACACTGGCAGAAACTTGTTTACGGAGTGTTCATGGCAAGCCGGAAGCTGAAGCAGCATTTCCAAGGTCATCCTATCACTGTGGTAAGGTCTGCCCCCTTGGGAGACATCATACAGAATAGAGAGGCCACAGGACGAGTCGCCAAGTGGGCCATTGAGCTTGGGCCTCATGGTTTGAAATACATGCCTCAGACTGCTATCAAATCTCAAGCCCTGGTGGACTTTATCAATGATTGGACAGAGTTGCAGGCACCTGAGGAGAAGCCAGATAACATATATTGGACTATTTGTTTTGATGGGTCCAGGCAGTTAGAGGGCTTGGGAGCTGGAGTCGTTTTAACTTCCCCCCGAGGTGACAAATTTTGTTATGTGCCCCGGCTTATGTTTCCTTGTACTAACAACGCAGCTGAGTACGAGGCCTTACTCCATGGTCTCCGGATGGCCAAAGAGATGAATTTGAGCTGGGTAAGGTGCTTGGGCGACTCAAATCTCTTGGCTCAATAGGTGTCAGGCAAGTGGGACTCCAAGGATCCCCTTATGGCGGCTTACCGTCGGGAAGTTGATGCTGTGGCTGGGCACTTCAAAGGTTATCAAGTGGAGCACATTGATCGAAGGAAGAATGAGGCGGCTGATGCTTTAAGCCGGCTAGGATCTCAGCGTAAGCCGGTGCCGCCTAACACCTTTCTCGACATTTTGCATAATCCTTCTGTCAAGATACCTACAGAGGAAGAACTAGCAGTGCCAGACCCGGAGGCACAGCTGGTGGAAGCTCTTCATGTCATCCCGGATTGGACAGTGCCATATTTGGCCTACATGACCCGAGGAGAGTTGCCTGAGGATGAGACCTTGGCGAGACAAGTCATCAGGCGGTCCAAATCTATGACAATTGTTCATGGCGAATTACATCACCGCAGTGTCACTGGGGCATTTCAACGTTGTGTGTCGCCTGCGGAGGGTCAGGAGATACTTCGTGAGATCCATGAAGGAGATTATGGTCATCATGCCGGCTCAAAATCTCTTGTGGCCAAAGCTTTCCGTCGTGGTTTCTATTGGCTGACGGCTCATGCTGATGAGGAGGATCTGGTCACAAAATGTGACGGATGTCAAAAATTCTCACGACGAGCTCATGTGTCGGCTCAAGAGTTGAGGATGATTCCCATTACTTGGCCGTTTGCAGTCTGGGGGCTTGACATGGTTGGACCTGTCAAGAGGTCTAAGGATAAAAATACACACCTCCTGGTGGCGGTGGATAAGTTTACAAAGTGGGTTGAGGCAGAGCCGGTCAGTAAGTGTGATGCAGCCACGACGGTTCAGTTCATGAAAAAGGTGATCTTTCGTTTTGGTTTTCCACACAGCATCATAACTGATAATGGCACTAATCCTCAATCCAATGGTCAAGCAGAAAGAGCTAATCAGGAGATCCTGAGGGGTATCAAACCCCGGTTCTTGGTCCCCTTATAGCGGACTCCGGGTTGTTGGGTGGAGGAGCTACCCTCTGTGTTGTGGAGCATCAACACTACGCCTAATAGATCTATGGGTTACACACCTTTCTTCATGGTGTACGGAGCAGAGGCAGTCCTGCCAAGCGACATCCGACATGACTCACCCCGCGTGGCGGCTTACGTTGAAGCTGATAACGAAAAAGCTCGTCAGGATGCACTTGACTTGTTGGATGAGGAGCGAGACTTGGCAATAGCCCGCTCGGCGATTTACCAGCAAGACCTGCGCCGCTATCACAACCGCCGGGTTAGAAGTAGAACCTTTCAGGAAGGCGACTTAGTGCTCCGGCTCATCCAGGATCAGTCTGATATGCACAAGCTATCCCCTCCTTAGGAAGGACCCTTTGTGGTCAGCAAGAATCTGACCAACCGGTCATACTACCTTATCGATGTTAGAGAGCACAAAGACTCACGTAAGTCGGAGGAGGAGACCCTTCGGCCGTGGAATATCGCCCATCTTCGGCCTTACTGTACTTGAGCCACCGACTCCCAAGATGTATATATTTTGACGATGTATATATTATATAAAGCAATAAAGAAGTACCTCTGTCCGTTTCACCCTCAAAGGTTTACATGTATTCTTTATCAGTTGGTGGAAACAACCAACAGGGAGCAGATCATATCTGAATCCGGCCTTCCCTTTGGTCCGGCTTATGATCATATCTGAATCTAGCCATGATCACTTGGGGGCTTCCTGTTCAAACATAGGTCGTATTCGAACCAAAGAGAACATAGCTGTCGATACCCACTTGATTGGCATACTGCCAAACCCACTTGGGGGCTTCTTGATCATATTTGAATCATAGCTTAACCCCATTGGGTCTGACGTGGATCGTATTCGAATCAAAGTCATTAAACAACTCTTATGGTCACTTAGGGGCTTCCTGTTCAAACATAGGTCATATGCGAACCAAAGAGAACATAGCTGTTGATACCCACTTGATCGGCATCGCCAAAGCCATTGGGGGCTATATGATCGTCTGAATCTTAGCTTAACCCCTTTTGAACGGTTTACTGATCGTATTCGAATCAGAGGCCTTTAAAAAAATTTATTATTCATTATACTTTATACTTTGTAAGTGTAAGTGTTTGACTGTCTTGAGGCCTTCTCAAAAGTACTATGGGGTGGTTCTCGTTCCACCGGTTCAATATTGGTCACTTCATGTTGTTAAGTGCCAGGTGAACATCATATGTGCCAACTTTCAGGAGTTAAACTTACACTCATGATTTGGGTCACATAAACCGGCGAGATTGCCAAAAGGATCGCAGGTATGCTATTATGATTATGTTTAACAGATATAATCATAAACCGGCCTTTATACGTCCTGTCAGCAAGGGAAGTCTAATTGTTTTATATGCAGGATAAGGCAAGCAATTTTTTAACATCAAGGAAATAAAAGATCAACATAAGCTGGAAGTATATAGCGATGGCGGCTTACGAAAGTATTAAGCACCATAAACATGCGCGAAGGCATGGCAAAAATCGAGAGGTTTTTCTACCCTATTACAAGACTCATCGAGTCTGAATAGTGAAGCATTGTTTTCACAAAGTCATAAACGCCTGGCGGTTCACTCCTTTGGTTGGCTTGAAGATTCCGGGTTATCCTTCTCCGCCTCTCCGTCGGCGGCCCTGTCCTGGAAGGTTGACGAGGCCCAGTCAATGCCACTCAAGGCTTCAAACTCAGCTTCATCATCTATTAAACCGGTTGGGTCGACTTCAAGGGCAAAGGTATGCTTACAAGTTGGAGGGATCAGGTTGACTTCATCATAGTGAGGTGTTGGAATTCTCCGGTTGTCACTATCATAGCCCGGCTGATACTTGGTAAGGTCAGTATCGTTCCCAATGAGAGTAGCCACAGGACGTATGTCTTTCACACAGGCGGTGAAGTCTGTCTCATTGAATAAAGTGTCGTCTTCCTTCAAGCTGGGATATCCAAGAGCAATGTATGCCGGGTCTAACTGGGAAGCCACATGTAACGCCCTCGATGCGGCTATATCTCCCACGTGTCGAAGCACGACTTAGAGGCATAACCGCATTGAAAGCAATGTCGCAAGTGAGGTAATCTTCACACAACCCATGTAATACATAAGGGAAAGAGATACATAGTTGGCTTACAGTCGCCACTTCACACAATACATAAATAAACATCCATCATCCAGATTACACTCAAGGTCCGACTACAGAACCAAAATGAAAGAAGACTACCCCAAATGCTACACAGATCCCCGATCGTTCCAACTTGGCTCCACTACTGATCATCAGGAAAAGACACATAGTAACGACCACGTTCCTCGTCGAACTCCCACTTGAGCTCGGTTGCGTCAACTGCACTGGCATCGTTGGCACCTGCAACTGTGTTGGTAGAATCTGTGAGTAACAGGGACTCAGCAATCTCACACTCGCGAGATTAAGACTATTTAAGCTTAAAGGTAGGATGGGGTTGTGAGGTGGAGCAGCAGCAAGCGACTAGCATATATGGTGGCTAACAACGCAAAAGAGAGCGAGAAGAGAAGCAAGGCACGGCCGTGAAGCTAGCAGTGATCAAGAAGTGATCCTAGAACAACCTACGTCAGACATAACTCCAACACCGTGTTCACTTCCCGGACTCCGCCGAGAAGAGACCATCACGGCTACACACGTGGTTGATGTGTTTTAATTAAGGTCAACTTCGGGTTTTCTACAACCGGACATCAACAAATTCCCATCTGCCTCATAACCGCGGGCACGGCTTTCGAAAGATAATACCCTGCAGGGGTGTCCCCACTTAGCCCATTATAAGCTCTCACGGTCAACGAAGGATATTCCTTCTACCGGGAAGACCCGATCAGTCTCGGAATCCCGGCTACAAGACATTTCGACAATGGTAAAACAAGTCCAGCAAAGCCGCCCGATTGTGCCGACAAATCCCGATAGGAGCTGCACATATCTCGTTCTCAGGGCACATCCGGATGAGCAGTCCGTACAACTAAAACCAGGCCTCAAGTTTCCCCGAGGTGGCGCTGCAGAGGGCTCTAGTTTGGACCAACACTCAGAGGAGCATTGGCCCGGGGGGGTTAAATAAAGATGACCCTCGGGCTCGCGAAAACCCGGGGGAAAAGGCTTAGGTGGCAAATGGTAAAACCAAAGTTGGGCCTTGCTGGAGGAGTCTTATCCAAGGCGAACTGTCAAGGGCGTCCCATAAATCACCCAACCGTGTAAGGAACGCAAAATCAAGGAACATAACACCGGTATGACGGAAACTAGGGTGGCAAGAGTGGAACAAAACACCAGGCATAAGGCCGAGCCTTCCACCCTTTACCAAGTATATAGATGCATTAATTAAATAAGAGATATTGTGATATCCCAACATAAACATGTTCCAACATGGAACAAACTTCATCTTCACCTGCAACTAGCAACGCTATAAGAGGGGCTGAGCAAAGCGGTAACATAGCCAATCAACGGTTTGCTAGGAAAGGATGGTTAGAGGTTTGGCATGGCAATATGTGTGGCATGATATAGCAAGTGGTAGGTATCGCAGCATGGCATAGCAAAAGAGCGAGCATCTAGCAAGCAAAGATAGAAGTGATTTCGAGGGTATGGTCATCTTGCCTGCAAAGTTCTCAGGGTTGTCGAAGGCTTGATCCTCGTAAGCGTTCTCAATAGGTTCCTCGTTCGCGTACTCGTCTCCTGGCTCTACCCAAAACAAGAACACAAGCAAAGGAACAACTATCAACCATGATGCAATGCGCAAACAATATGATGCAAAGCATGGCATGATATGCGAGATGTGGTATGCAATGCATATGCGTGCCCCGGAAGGAAAAAGAAGAACAAGGCATAATCTTGGAAAACCAAGTATGCCACTGGAAAGGTGAGGTTATTTCAGTTGAAATCGATATAAAGATCACCGGAATCGGAAGCACGGTTGCAAATGACAAGCAAAACAATAATGACATATTTCTGTGTTTAACAGCATGATGCCACTTAGCATGCAACAAGAAATTAAGCTACTGCATCCAAACATATCAGAAAAGCATACGGCAGTGATCTACTCAAGATGCTTGACAAAAGATGAACACTGAGCTACGGCTAAATCACACCATAACAGGTTCAAACAAGCATGGCAAAAGTGCAAAATATATCAGCTTCACAGACTTGGTGAAAATACTATCATGCCAGAAATTAACATCAGGAAGCCATGTTTAGAACAAGGAAGCAACCTGCTACAGGAACAGTACATAGAAAAATATGGCATGGAATGAATCTACTCAAAGCATTGAACAAAAGTCCCTTACTGAGCATGAGCCAAAAAGGACCAGAAAATATAATAGCACCCATGTCAATTAAGCAAGTTTCGTTACAGTTTTCAGACTTGGCAGAAAACTGGACATGTCAAAAACAGATAGCAAGTAGGCATGTTTACGAGCTCGACGCACTCATTACAGAGCATTTCATGATAAACTAAGCATACAAACACCAATAAGACATGGCATAAAAGCTAGACATGGCAAGAACAACATCATATCACGCAAAGATCAACTACAACAAGCTTGGCAAAATCGAATAACATGTAAGCAATCTGCCAGTAACATTTTATAGCAAAAGTAGAGCTCGATTGACTCAAGCTATGGCACTCCATAATTACAAACAAAGGCATGGATGGATAGAGCAAATCCACATGTTCAAAACACCCTTACTGATCATGCTCAAAATGGGCATAGATCTCTCTGTAACAACATGAACACATAGCATAAAAATAACAGCAGGACATGACTTAGTGAAATTACAAAGTCCCTGAAATCAGCAACAATATGATCCCTAGTTTGCATGCTTGTGCTAGTCACCACAAAGATCGCAAAAATACATGGCATACACCCCTGTAAAGATGGCATGGAATATTACAAAACACATGTAGGACTCCAGTTCATAGGATGCACACATCAATCATGGCAAAAATGACAAAAGGGCAAGTTCTGATAAGAATCTGTAACTAACATCACATAGCCCTCTTCTAACAGCATTTATGGCATCAAGATGAGCTCAAATGAAATTTATGCAATGAGATGAAATGATGTACTCAACGAGACAAACAATTCTATATGGTACACGCCCAAAACGGTTCCATGGGTGCAAAGTTATGGCATGATGAAAGTGCAACAAAATATCTGACAGAAAAGACTTGGAGGATTTCGGGGGCAGGAGAAAGTCACCCTCGTCGGATCTAGGTCTCGGCCAGAGGCACGCGAACCGAGGCGGCGGCGCGGCTCGTCGGAGAGAGTCGGAGATGGCCCGGAGCTGCAGGGGAGGGCCAAGGGACGGCGGATCCGGCCGGCCTGGCCCCGGATCTGGCCGGAGAAGAAGCCGGCGAGGCGGGGAGGCGGCGACGGCGCCGGGCGAGCGCCGGCTCGGGCGCGCGCGGAGCGGCGCGCGGAGCGGCGGGCGGCGCGGCGGACGGCGGCGCCTGGCGGCGGGGGCGCGGGCGACGGCGCGGGGAGCGACTGGGCCGCGGGGGCCCTCCCCGGGCTTCGGCGGGCCGCGGGCACGGCGGGGAAGTGGGGACCGGCCCAGGGACACGTGGCGCGGCGTGGTAGGTCGGCGGCGGCGGCGGACAATGTCCGGCCGTCCGGATTTTTTTCCGGCGGCTGGAGGAGGAGGGGGGCTAGGGTTTCATCCGTGATTTGGGAGGAGGGGCTAGTTTTATAGGTAGGAGGGGCTAGGAGGCTCCAAATTGAGCACGGTTTTCGGCCACGCGATCGTGATCGAACGACTTAGAGGATGGGAGTGACTTAGATGGGTTATTGGGCTATTTTGGAGGGGTTTTGGGCTGCAACCCACAAGAGGCCTTCGCGGTTACCAGGTTAACCGTTGGAGTATCAAACAACCTCCAAATGACCCGAAACTTGACAAGCGGTCTACCGGTGCTATACCAAGGCCGCTTGGCAAACCTCGGTCCATTCCGAGACCATTTAACACTCGCACATGAAAATAGGTAAAAGGGGGCGCCGGAGGACGTAGGAGCGTCGGATTGCAAAACGGACAACGGGGAAAAGGCTCGGATGCATAAGACGAACACGTATGCGAATGCGATGCACATGATGACATGACATGAAATGCATGACAAGAACAAAATGAAAAAATAAGGGAAACCCAACCACGGAGGGAATATCATATCACATTGCCGAAAATGGCAAGAGTTGGAGTTACAAATATGGCAAGTTACATCCGGGGTGTTACACCACACCTTGGCCCGGCTCAATGCAACTATAGCTCCGGCTCTGGCAGACGCCCGTCTTAGCTCTTGGACCCGCTAAGGCAGCACAGCAAGCCGCTTTAGCACATCTTGCAGGAGATGGGGAACGTCATTTGATAAAGCCACAACGGCCAAAGCACGTTGTGACCCGGTGTATAGTTGCTCCACCAGAGTGTAAACCGCTTTCAGTTTGATCAACATGTTCTGTTTGAGGTTTGTGCTCCTGGGGCCTGCGTTCATAAACATAAGGTGAGCCGGAGATAGCGATTAAAATAGCCATCGACGGAAGGATTGCAATATTTAAGGTGTTTATATAGTAACTTACCGAAGATTGCTGAGACCATTTGAGATATTTGGCGCTTTAAGCCGGACAGCACGGCTGTTGCTTCTGCAAGTGATGTTTCTGCTGTCTCAACCCGGGTTACTAATGAGGCCTTCTCATCAGCCTAGATTTTCTTCTCCGCCTCAAAATTCTTCTTCAACTTCTCTTGTTTAGAGACGCTGAATTCAAATTTGGAGTTGGCCTTTTGAATTTCAAGTTCTTGAGCTGCCAGGCGGCTCTTCAGGTCAGCAATCTCCGACTCAAATTGACTTATGGTGGCATGCATTGATGCCGGGTTATAGTCAGAATCATGGTAAGATAACATTAAGTCCCAAGCACTTTACAAGCAAAGATACTTGACACTTGGGGGCTAATGTGTATCGCAAATTCAAGGTATCATGTTACAACCGGGTTAAATATCTTCTTTCTAAACCGTACAAAGCAGTGTTAAGCAGTCTACTAAGTCTACAACATATTTATTCATAAGCAATAGACTTGGGGGCTGATACAGTAAGTATGATTAAGGAAAGTAGCATAAGTCATACCTCAGATTTTTGTTGTATTTGCTTCACCATGTCAATTTCCAGGTCACGGCTGCTATGTACTTGATTGATATAACCAGAGACTATCTCCCCAATGCTCAAATGAGTATAGTCAGCAATATCTAGCTTGGCCTTTCGGCGTTCCAAAAGCTCCTCCTTGGCAGATGACTTGGCAAGGACAGTGGGCTGCCCGGGCTCAACAAATTGAGTCTTCAGAATCTCAACTTCCAGATCAATTGTCTTGGCCGGGCTAGGAGCTTCCGGGTTATCAGAACTATTGAGAGTTTCTTCGGTGGGCAGATCAGAGGTTGGTGCTGGAATGTTGTAAGCCGGTTCAGACGGTGGCTGATGGGTAGAAATGTCAGGGGCAGCCGTGCCATGCTCCGGTTCAGTCACGACCGGCTCTTGGGACGGCTTACTCTTCTTTTTTCTCTTGCTGGGCTTCACCTGCACGCTGTGGACAAGACAGAAGGATGAGTACAAAAGCGTGAGTAAGGTAAAACATAAGGTAAGTAAGTTTACATTACCCGGGGGCGGTTTCGAAAGCCGGCATGTCGGATTGCATACACTCGCCGGAGGAAGGAGAGGTATCCTGATAATTGGAGTCAGATGAATTGAGAGGTTGACGAATTAAACCCGCCAAAGGTGAAACAGAACGTAAGTCGGAGATAACCTCATTCCGACGCTTCCTGGTTACGTCAGGTAAGCCAGAGGAGAGCTCTACATCCTTGCTGGTCCGGGTCTGCCTCCGGCTTTCAATTTCCTATCGCTTCAAAAGAAATTGAGGATCTTGGTAAGCCAAAGGATGTGAAAATCTTACTTTCCGGGTTACTCTTCGAATTTTCTGACGCGGCAGGGGCTTGGAGTCGGAGGAGATTATAGTTACCTCTTCCTCGACGTCTTGGCTGTTTCCCGTGTCCTCCTGGAAATTGGTAATATCAGTAAGGTGATGATAAAAGAGTCAGGGAAGTTAAAAGTTACCTCTTCTTCATCATCATCAGAATCGTCAAGTTTGAACATGTCTGAAGCGCTTGGTTTCCTCTTATTTGAAGTTCCAGTCTTGGCGGCTTTCCTTTCGGCTCTCTTGGCCGCTCTGGCTTGTTTGGCCGCCTCATGATCATACTTGACCTTCCAGAAGTTGTCATTGGCCTGTGAAAAATGGTAAAGGGTTATGAGTAAATGCAAGGTATAACATAGTAAAGAGTATTTATTGAGGTTGATGACTCACTGCAGGGGCCGGGTTCTTCTTGCAGAAGGGAAGTAAGCCAAAGGCATTACTAGTCACCGTGCCCTCTTTCAACAAGGTCTGGGTCGTAGCCTCTGATGGGGAACGTAGCAGAAATTCAAAATTTTCCTACGTATCACCAAGATCTATCTATGGAGAAACCAGCAATGAGGCGAAGGAGAGTGCATCTACATACTCTTGTAGATCGCTAAGCGGAAGCGTTCAAGTGAATGGGGTTGATGGAGTCGTACTCGCCGTGATCCAAATCACCGATGACCAAGTGCCAAACGGACGACACCTTCGCGTTCAACACACGTACAGCCCGGTGACGTCTCCCATGCCTTGATCCAGCAAGGAGAGAGGGAGAGGTTGAGGAAGACTCCGTCCAGCAGCAGCACAACAGCGTGGTGGTGGTGGAGGAGCGTGGCAATCCTGCAGGGCTTCACCAAGCACCGCAGGAGAGGAAGAAGGGAGAGAAGCAGGGCTGCGCCATCGAGAGGTGAGAACTCTTATGTCTTGGGCAGCCCAAACCTCAAGTATATATAGGGGGAGGGGAGGGGCTACGCCCCCACCTAGGGTTCCCTCCCCAGGGGTGGCGGCAGCCCCCAGAACCCATCTGGGTGGCGGCCAGGTGGAGGGGAGGGGGAGGCGCACCAGGCATGGGCCCTAAGGCCCATCTGCCCTTAGGGTTTGCCCCCCTCCTCCCCTTAGGCGCCTTGGCCCCTTGTGGGGGGGGGGGCGCACCAGCCCACCTGGGGCTGGTCCCCTCCCACACTTGGCCCATGCAGCCCTCCGGGGCCGGTGGTCCCACTTGGTGGACCCCCGAGACCCTCCTGGTGGTCCCGGTACATTACCGATAAAACCCTAAACTCTTTCGGTGACCAAAACAGGACTTCCCATATATAAATCTTTACCTCCGGACCATTTCGGAACTCCTCGTGACGTCCGAGATCTCATCCAGGACTCCGAACAACATTCGGTAACCACATACGAACTTCCTTTGTAACCCTAGCGTCATCGAACCTTAAGTGTGTAGACCCTACGGGTTCGGGAACCATGCAGACATGACCGAGACGTTCTCCAGTCAATAACCAACAGCGGGATCTGGATACCCATGTTGGTTCCCACATGTTCCACGATGATCTCATCGGATGAACCACGATGTCGAGGATTCGATCAATCCCGTATACAATTCCCTTTGTCTAGCGGTATTGTACTTGCCCGAGATTCGATCGTCGGTATCCCGATACCTTGTTCAATCTCGTTACCGGCAAGTCTCTTTACTCGTTCCGTAACACATCATCCCGTGATCAACTCCTTTGATCACATTGTGCACATTATGATGATGTCCTACCGAGTGGGCCCAGAGATACCTCTCCGTCACACGGAGTGACAAATCCCAGTCTCGATTCGTGCCAACCCAACAGACACTTTCGGAGATACCTGTAGTGTACCTTTATAACCACCCAGTTACGTTGTGACGTTTGGCACACCTAAAGTATTCCTACGGTATCCGGGAGTTGCACAATCTCATGGTCTAAGGAAATGATACTTGACATTAGAAAAGCTTTAGCATACGAACTACATGATCTTTGTGCTAGGCTTAGGATTGGGTCTTGTCAATCACATCATTCTCCTAATGATGTGATCCCGTTATCAACGACATCCAATGTCCATGGTCAGGAAACCGTAACCATCTATTGATCAACGAGCTAGTCAACTAGAGTCTTACTAGGGACATGGTGTTGTCTATGTATCCACACATGTATCTGAGTTTCCTATCAATACAATTCTAGCATGGATAATAAACGACTATCATGAACAAGGAAATATAATAATAACTAATTTATTATTGCCTCTAGGGCATATTTCCAACAGTCTCCCACTTGCACTAGAGTCAATAATCCAGTTCACATCGCCATGTGATTAACACTCACAGGTCACATCGCTGTGTGACCAACATCTAAAGAGTTTACTAGAGTCAATAATCTAGTTCACATCACTATGTGATTAACACTCAATGAGTTCTTGGTTTGATCATGTTATGTCTGTGAGAGAGGTTTTAGTCAACGGGTCTGCAACATTCAGATCCGTATGTACTTTGCAAATCTCTATGTCATCTTGTAGATGTCGCTAATACGCTATATTTGGAACCATTTCAAATAACTGTTCTACTTGGAGCTTTTATAAATTGTTGCTCCATTATACATATCCGGTATCTCTACTCAGAGCTATCCGGATAGGTGTTAAGCTTGCATCGACGTAACTCTTTATGTCAAACTCTTTATCACCTCCATAACCGAGAAACATATCCTTATTCCTCTAAGGATAATTTTGACCGCTATCCGGTGAGCTACTCCTAGATCACCCTTGTACCCTCTTGCCAGACATGTGGCAAGGCACACATCAGGTGCGGTACTCAGCATGACATACCGTATAGAGCCTATGACAAAAGCATAGGGGACGACCTTCATCCTTCCTCTTTCTTCTGCCGTGGTCGAGCTTTAAGTCTTAACTTCATACCTTACAACTCAGGCAAGAACTCCTTCTTTGACTGATCCATCTTGAACACCTTCAAGATCATGTCAAGGTATGTGCTCATTTGAAAGTACCATTAAGCGTTTCGATCTATCCTTATAGATCTTGATGCTCAATGTTCAAGTAGCTTAATTCAAGTTTTCCATTGAAAAACACTTTTCAAACAACCCTATATGCTTTCCAGAAATTCTACATCATTTCTGATTAACAATATGTCAACAACATATACTCATCAGAAATTCTATAGTGCTCCCACTCACTTCTTTGGGAATACAAGTTCCTCATAAACTTCGTATAAACCCAAAATCTTGGATTATCTTATCAAAGTGTACATTCCAACTCCGAGATGCTTACTCCAGTCCTTAGAAGGATTGCTGGAGCTTTGCATACTTATTAGCATCTTTCAGGATCGACAAAATCTTCTGGTTGTATCACATACAACCTTTCCTCCAGAAAATCATCAAGGAAACAATATTTTGACATCCTATCTGCAAGATTTCATAAATAACGCAGTACCTGCTAATTCCAACAGACTCTTAGCATCGCTACGAGTGAGAAAGTCTCATCGTAGTCAACTCCTTGAACTTGTTGGGAAACATCTTAACGACAAGTCGAGCTTTCTTAATGGTGACATTTACCATCATTGTCTGACTTCCTTTTAAAATCCATCTGTACTCAACAGCCTCACGACCATCGAGTCATTCTGCCAAAGTCTACACTTTGTTTTCATACATGGATCCTCTCTCGGATTTTATGGCCTCGAGCCATTCATCGTAATCTGGGCCCACCATCGCTTCTCCATAGCTCGTAGATTCATTGTTGTCTAGCAACATGACTTCCAAGACATGATTACGTACCACTCTGAAGTAGTACGCATCCTTGTCGTCCTACGAGGTTTGGGAGTGACTTGATCCGAAGTCTCATGATCACTATCATAAGCTTCCACTTCAATTGGTGTAGGTGCCATAGGAACAACTCCTGTGCCCTGCTACACACTAGTTGAAGTGACGGTTCAATAACCTTATCAAGTCTCCACCATCCTCCCACTCAATTCTTTCGAGAGAAACTTTTCCTCGAGAAAGGACCCGATTTGAGAAACAATCCCTATTGCTTTCGGATCTGAGACAGGAGGTATACCCAACTATTTTGGGTGTCCTATGAAGATGCATTTATCTGCTTTGGGTTCAAGCTTATCAGCCTGAAACTTTTTCAAATAAGCGTCGCAGCCCCAAACTTATAAGAAATGACAGCTTAGGTTTCTCTAAACCATAGTTCATACGGTGTCATCTTATCGGAATTACGTGGTGCCCTATTTAAAGTGAGTGTGGTTGTCTCTAATGCCTAACCCATGAACGATAGTGGTAATTTGATAAGAGACATCATGGTATGCATCATATCCAATAGGGTGCAGTTATGATGTTCGGACACACCATCACACTATGGTGTTCCAGGCGGTACTAGTCGTGAAACAATTTCCACAATGTCTCAATTGTGTACCAAACTCGCAACTCAGATATTCATCTCTATGATCATATCATAGATATTTTATCCTCTTGTCATGACGATCTTCAACTTCATTCTGAAATTACTTGAACCATTCAATAATTCAGACTTGTGTTTCATCAAGTAAATATGCTCAGTATCTACTCAAATCATCTGTGAAGTAAGAGCATAATGATATCCACTGCGTGCCTCAGCACTCATTGGACTGCACACATCAAAATGTGTTACTTCCAACAAGTTGCTTTCTTGTTCCATTTTACTGAAACCGAAGCTTTCAGTCATCTTGCCCATGTGGTATGATTTGCATGTCTCAAGCGATTCAAAATCAAGTGAGTCCAAACGGTCCATCTGCATGGAGTTTCTTCATGCGTATATACCAATAGACTTACATGGCAGTGCCACAAGTAGGTGGTACTATCATTACTATCTTATATCTTTTGGCATGAACATGTGTATCACTATGATCGAGATTCAATAAACCATTCATTTTAGGTGCAAGACCATTGAAGGTATTATTCAAATAAATAGAGCAACCATTATTCTCCTAAAATGAATAACCGTATTGCGATAGACATAATCCAATCATGTCTATGCTCAACGCAAACACCAAATAACAATTATTTAGGTTTAACACCAATCTCGATGGTAGAGGGAGCGTGCGATGCTTGATCATATCAACCTTGGAAGCACTTCCAACACATCTCGTCAGCTCACCTTTAGCTAGTCTCCGTTTATTCCGTAGCTTTTATTTCGAGTTACTAACACTTAACAACCGAACCGGTATCTAATACCCTGATGCTATTAGGAGTACTAGTAAAGTACACATTCACATAATGTATATCCAATATACTTCTATCGACAGCCTTCTCATCTACCAAGTATCTAGGGTAATTCTGCTCCAGTGGATGTTCCCCTTATTACAGAAGCACTTAGTCTCGGGTTTGGGTTCAACCTTGGGTTTCTCCACTAGAGCAGCAGCTGATTTGCCGTTTCATGAAGTATCCCTTCTTGCCCTTGCCCTTCTTGAAACTAGTGGTTTCACTAACCATCAACAATTGATGCTCCTTCTTGACTTCTACTTTCGCGGTGTCAAACATCGCGAATATTTCAAGGATCATCATATCTATCCCTGATATGTTATAGTTAATTACGAAGCTCTAGCAGCTTGGTGGCAATGACTTCAGAAAAACATCACTATCTTATCTGGAAGATTAACTCCCACTCGATTCAAGTGATTGTTGTACTCAGACAATCTGAGCACAAGCTCAACGATTGAGCTTTTCTCCCTTAGTTTGCAGGCTAAGAAAAATTCGTCGGAGGTCTTATACCTCTTGACGTGGGCACGAACCTATAATCCCAATTTCAGCCCTCGAAACATTTCATATGTTCCGCGACATTTCGAAAAACGTCTTTGGTGCCTCAACTCTAAACCGTTTAGCTGAACTACACGTAGTTATCTAAACGTGTATGTCCGATGTTCGCAACATCCACAAACGACGTTTGGGGTTCAGCACACTGAGCGGTGCATTAAGGACATAAGCTTTCTACTGTCCGTATAATTGCTACTGTCAACTTTCAACTATATTTTCTCTAGGAACATATCTAAACAGTGGAACTAAAGCGCGAGCTTACGACTTAATTTGCAAAGATCTTTTGACTATGTTCAGGATAATTAAGTTCATCTTATGAACTCCCACTCAGATAGACATCCCTCTCGTCATCTAAGTGATTACATGATCTGAGTCAACTAGGCCGTGTCCGATCATCACGTGAGACGGACTAGTCATCATCGGTGAACATCTCATGTTGATCGCATCTTCTATACGACTCATGTTCGACCTTTCGGTCCTTTGTGTTCCGAGGCCATGTCTGTACATGCTAGGCTCGTCAAGTTAACCTAAGTGTTTCGCATGTGTTCCGAGGCCATGTCTGTACATGCTAGGCTCATCAACACCCGTTGTATTCGAACGAAAGAATCTATCACACCCGATCATCACGTGGTGCTTCGAAACGACGAACCTTCGCAACGGTGCATAGTTAGGGAGAACACTTTCTTGAAATTTTAATGAGGGATCATCTTATTTACTACCGTCGTTCTAAGCAAATAAGATGCAAAAACATGATAAACATCACATGCAATCAAATAGTGACATGATATGGCCATCATCACTTTGCTCCTTTTGATCTCCATCTTCGGGGCTCCATGATCATCATAGTCACCGGCATGACACCATGAACTCCATCATCGTGTCTTCATGAAGTTGTCTCACCAACTATTACTTCTACTACTACAGCTAACGGTTAGCAATAAATTAAAGTAATTACATGACGTTTATGTTTGACACGCAGGTCATAAATAAATTAAGACAACTCCTATGGCTCCTGCCGGTTGTCATATTCATCGACATGCAAGTCGTGATTCCTATTACAAGAACATGATCATCTCATACATCACATATATCATTCATCACATCCTTTTGTCCATATCACATCACATGGCATACCCTACAAAAACAAGTTAGACGTCCTCTAATTGTTGTTTGCATGTTTTACGTGGCAGCTATGGGTTTCTAGCAAGAACGTTTCTTACCTACGCAAAACCACAACATGATATGTCAATTGCTATTTACCCTTCATAAGGACCCTTTTCATCGAATCCGATCGGACTAAAATGGGAGAGACTGGCACCCGCTAGCCACCTTATGCAACTAGTGCATGTTAGTCGTGGAACCTGTCTCACGTAAGTGTACGTGTAAGGTTGGTCTGGGCCGCTTCATCCCACAATGCCGCCGAATCAAGATTGGACTAGTAACGGTAAGCATATTGAACAAAATCAACTCCCACAACTACTTTGTGTTCTACTCGTGCAAAGAATCTACGCAATAGACCTAGCTCATGATGCCACTGATGGGGAACGTAGCAGAAATTCAAAATTTTCCTACGTATCACCAAGATCTATCTATGGAGAAACCAGCAACGAGGGGAAGGAGAGTGCATCTACATACCCTTGTAGATCGCTAAGCGGAAGCGTTCAAGTGAACGGGGTTGATGGATTCGTACTCATCGTGATCCAAATCACCGATGACCAAGTGCCGAACGGACGGCACCTCCGCGTTCAACACACGTACAGCCCGGTGACGTCTCCCATGCCTTGATCCAGCAAGGAGAGAGGGAGAGGTTGAGGAAGACTCCGTCCAGCAGCAGCACAACGGCGTGGTGGTGGTGGAGGAGCGTGGCAATCCTGCAGGGCTTCGCCAAGCATCGCGGGAGAGGAAGAAGGGAGAGAAGCAGGGCTGCGCCATCGAGAGTTGAGAACTCTTATGTCTTGGGCAGCCCAAACCTCAAGTATATATAGGGGGAGGAGAGGGGCTGCACCCCCACCTAGGGTTCCCTCCCCAGGGGTGGCGGCAGCCCCCAGATCCCATCTGGGTGGCGGCCAGGTGGAGGGGAGGGGGAGGCGCACCAGGCATGGGCCCTAAGGCCCATCTGCCCTTAGGGTTTGCCCCCCTCCCCTTAGGCGCCTTGGGCCCTTGTGGGGGGGCGCACCAGCCCACCTGGGGCTGGTCCCCTCCCACACATGGCCCATGCAGCCCTCCGGGGCCGGTGGTCCCACTTAGTGGACCCCTGGGACCCTCCCGGTGGTCCCGGTACGTTATCGATAAAACCCGAAACTCTTTCGGTGACCAAAACAGGACTTCCCATATATAAATCTTTACCTCTGGACCATTCCGGGACTCCTCGTGACGTCCAGGATCTCATCCGGGGCTCCGAACAACATTCGGTAACCACATACGAACTTCCTTTATAAACCTAGCGTCATCGAACCTTAAGTGTGTAGACCCTACGGGTTCGGGAATCATGCAGACATGACCGAGACGTTCTCCAGTCAATAACCAACAGCGGGATCTGGATACCCATGTTGGTTCCCACATGTTCCACGATGATCTCATCGGATGAACCACGATGTCGAGTATTCGATCAATCCCGTATACAATTCCCTTTGTCTAGCGGTATTGTACTTGCCCGAGATTCGATCGTCGGTATCCCGATACCTTGTTCAATCTCATTACCGGCAAGTCTCTTTACTTGTTCCGTAACACATCATCCCGTGATCAACTCCTTTGATCACATTGTGCACATTATGTTGATGTCCTACCGAATGGGCCCAGAGATACCTCTCCGTCACACGGAGTGACAAATCCCAGTCTCGATTCGTGCCAATCCAACAGACACTTTCGGAGATACCTGTAGTGTACCTTTATAGCCACCCAGTTATGTTGTGACGTTTGGCACACCCAAAGTATTCCTACGGTATCCGGGAGTTGCACAATCTCATGGTCTAAGGAAATGATACTTGACATTAGAAAAGCTTTAGCATACGAACTACACGATCTTTGTGCTAGGCTTAGGATTGGGTCTTGTCCATCACATCATTCTCCTAATGATGTGATCCCGTTATCAACGACATCCAATGTCCATGGTAAGGAAACCGTAACCATCTATTGATCAACGAGCTAGTCAACTAGAGGCTTACTAGGGACATGGTGTTGTCTATGTATCCACACATGTATCCGAGTTTCCTATCAATACAATTCTAGTATGGATAATAAACGATTATCATGAACAAATAAATATAATAATAACTAATTTATTATTGCCTCTAGGGCATATTTCCAACAGCCTCCACTGCATCATCTGGTAAGTCGTCAGGACTATGACGCAGGGGGTCATCCTTCTCGCCTGAGTAAGTACACATGAAGCCGGGGCGGCGGCTTAACGGAATCACTCGCCAAGCAACCCAGACTCAGACCAGATCGATGCCGTCTAAGCCATTCCCCAAAAGAGCTTTGATTTTCTTAATAGTGGGGGTGAGTGGCAGACGTTCAACAACAGTCAATTTATCCGGCAGTGGGTGGTTGGATTCAAGGCGCAAGGCGCGGAAGCCGGGCAGCGGATTTTCACCAGCTGGAGAAGTGTCTTGACAGTAAAACCACGTCTGATTCCAGTCTTTGGGTGGCTTGGCAGTTCGGCATAAGGAAAGAGGCAGTCTCTTCGCCGCTGAATTGAGATGCCACCAAGTTCTAGACTGGGCCCGTTGGCGTGTTCATTCTGCCGGTTTAAATAAAACAATTCTCTGAATAAAAGTAAGTTGGTCTCTTCCCCAAGGTACACCTCGCAGAAGACTTGGAAGTTGCAAATATTTGACACGGAATTGGGCCCGATGTCTTGAGGTCTGAGATCGAAGAAATGCAAAACATCCCTGAAGAATTTCGAACCGGGTGCAGCAAATCCCGGCTCAAATGATCCATGAAAACGATCACCTTCCCCTCTTTAGGTTGAGGTTTCTCTTCGGACGGGTCAGGGGCACGATAAGACATGACCTCCTTCTTGGGCAGGTAACCAGACTTCACAAATTCAGACAGTTTGCTTTCTGTGACAATGGATTGGACCCAATTACAGGTCACATGAGCCTTGGGAGACTTAGATGCCATGGCGTAAGTGGAGGCCTATGACAAAATAAGAAGCTCCGGTTCAACTTCAACCCGGAAGGAAAGTATTTTTAAGTCTATTTAAAATGGCGGCTTAAGATGGGGCCTAATGACATATAGGTAACTATGCAATGATATTTAAGCCGCTACAGGTATCAAGGGCAGTTAAATTTTATTTAAAGTCGTCAGAAGCAAGCAAGACTGATAGCCGGGTTGTCTTAAGCCGGCCATATGGACTACCATGGTTAAACAGATTCAACAGAGGCAGTTTTTTGGCTAAGTGTGGAACAAACAGGTTTCACAAGTTGCGGCTATTATTTTGGATCAAATGGTCATTCTAAATAGAAAAATTTCTAGACCTAAAAACAGGGCAGAGAAGTTCATTCATTCCAAGGAGGCTTCTAAACAGGGGAAAAGAGATATGTTTGCATTCGAGATAGGCGCAAAACAATTACCGCAGCAGTTCTACGCTATTTGATGATCTGAACAGAGCATTGGAGGTGAAAACGGTCAAGGTTTTGGCTCAGACGGTGACGAACACCGACAAACTTGAAAAGTTCCAATGCAGATCTAAGAAAGTGAAGGAAGAGAACTTACGGATGTGGATGAGCTGCGGAGGTTCGCCGTTGATTTCTAATCAGATTCAGGTTGATGCAGCGGCCTAAGTCGGTGAAGACGAGGGGCTCGACGACGGAGTGACAGAGAGACAGCGAGGGGAAGAAGATGACCGAAAGGGGGAGGATGGAAGACCTAGGTCATGCCTATTTATAAAGGAAGGCCGACTGAGACGGCGCGAGAAACGAGGAGACCAAGACATCATTTATCCAGCGGCCACGACGCCTCGGTTTTTGGAGCTGTCAGTAAAGGCAAAGATCCGTTGAAGGATATGACGGAGTAAAATATGAATTTAATTGAAGATGATGTCACGGCGGGTTAATGCAGATCCAGAAGATGACGTCATGGCGGGTTAAAAGCTTTGCACAGGAAGAAGACTGAAGATTTATTTCTTAAGGTGTTTTAAGATTGACATGAACCGGTCCAAATCAATCTGGGGCCTAATGTTGGGGATATAATTATTGTGTAAGCCGCCCAGGAGGGGTCGGGTTACGCAAGAAGAACTCATCAGAAGAAGCCCAAGGCCAACCATGAATATGGCGGTTAAATAAAGGATCTAAAGCCCACATGCGACTTAAGGCCCATAGTGATAAACCACCATGATGGCATGACTTGTATTATAAGGTAGAATTAACTAGTCACTGAGCCGGACACTGTCTATGAGCCGGCCGGGACTCTATAAGCCGCATCGAGTCAACCCGTGTATATAAGGGGATGACCCGTCGGCGGCTTAGGGTAAGAAACAACTCCTCGAGAACCGGGCATAGCGTATCTCGCTCCCTGGTCGTCGAAACCTCAAGCAATACCAACCCAACTAGACGTAGGCCTTACCTTCATCGTAAGGGCCGAACTAGTATAACTCTCTCATGTCCTTTGTCCCGATTAACCCCTTTAAGCTTCCTAGTTGCGATGGCTCCACGACTAAGTCCTTGCAAGAGGACATCTGCCATGACAATTCCACGACAAGTACCGAGCTGGTCCTTTTGAGTTTTAGTGGTTGGTATTTGATGGCATGAAGGTCATCTCTGTGGGCCATGTGGATATGGAGGAGGAAGTCCTCGATCCATACCGCGGGATCCGTTGTTCCGTCGTATGATTTGATATTCGTGGGTTTGAACCCGTATGGGAATTCATGCTCCATTACTTCGTCTGTGAAGCAAAGAGGGTGTGCGGCGCCTCTATGTTGGGACACACTGTGACGTACCTCCGATGGAGTCCATTTGCGATTTTCGGCCCGGGCGTGGCTAGGTTTGTCGCGTCCGAATAGGTAGCCGTCGTCGCGTGTCGAGGCACATCCTCGCGATCCGTAGATCGATCTTGCGTGTCCTGCTCTACTGTCCAAGTTTTGTCGAAGGTCGTATGTACAACCCCGGGCTGTTTTATTCTTGCCTTTATGGCAAGGTTGGGCGGTCTGGTGTTCGGCTTGAGTTACCGCTTTATCCGGACCAAGTTGTGGTCGGCCTAACGCATTGTCCGGTGAGGCAGTAATCTACGCTTCGGGTAGCTTTTGGCTGGGCCACTAAGGCCGTATTCTTCGGCGGCCAGGACTTCGGTCCATCTATGATTGAGCAGATCTTGGTCCGCTTGAAGCTGCAGTTGCTTCTTTTTCAGGCTCCTTGCAGTGGCTATTAGCCGACGTTTGAAGCGCTCCTGCTCGAGGGGTTCCTCGGGCATGATGAAATCCTCGTTGCCGAGGCTCTCCTCTTCCTCGGAGAGTGGAAGATAATTGTTGTCCTCCGAGTCTCCGTGTATGGCCTGTTCATCAGGGCTAACTTGCCCATTTTCCCGTTCCTCCTATTCGGAGGTTACCTTGACGGGGTCTTCATTATTTTCGGCATTGTCCGGATATTATTTTTTCCGGTGCCCGTATTGCGGTCTTTGGAACGACGTGACTTAGAGCGGCGTCGAGGAAACTGGCGCTTGGGTTGTCTGTCAGGAGGTTTATCCTCAACTGGATCCTCTTTGTCATCGTTGTTAGTTTTTTCAGGCATGTCCACCATGTATACGTCGTAGGAAGAAGTGGTCGTCCGTCGTCCAGTGAATGGCGGGTTTTGGCCTTGCTCCTTGTTGGCATCGTCGTCCGTACTGGCGATGTCTTCGGAGCCGTAGTCAAGCATGTCGGTGAAGTCCTCGATAGTGGCTATGAAGTGGGTGGCGGGTGGGAAGCAAAATTCAACATCATCAGCCTCTAGTTCGGACCGTACATAGTTTGGCTGTGAGTCCTCTGCCAAGGACAAGTTCTTTAATGAGTTCAGCACATCACCCAAGGGCGAGTGCTGGAAGATGTCTGTGGCGCTGAACTCGAAGATCGATAAGAGATCAAGTTCGGTATCCGCGGACTCACATGGTTCGGAACTTACACCCGGAGAGGAGTCTGGAGTTCCGGTAACACGAGTATCGTGTGAGGTTAAGTCCATGTGCGGCTCCAATGCCGTGGAATCTGTGGCCTCCGTGGTGGGGTTGAGCCTCCAATCCTTGGATGCCGCAGTGTGCTCTGGATCTAAGGCCAAAGTGGTCATAGGAGCTATCTCCTTGATGCGGTCTGACGACATATTTAGGTCGTGTTTGTCAAGGTGACCAGGAGCGGTCGCCGCGGTCTTGAATCCGGCAAAGATCAAATCTCCACGGATGTCCGCAACGTAATTCAAGCTCCCAAATCTGACCTGATTGCCGGGGGCATAGCTATTGATCTTCTCCAGGTGGCCAAACGAGTTCGCCCGCAGCGTGAAGCCACCAAATACGAAGATCTGTCCGGGGAGGAAGGTTTCTCCTTGGACAGCGTCATTGTTGACGATTGGAGGGGCCACGAACCTTTTGGGGACGGCAAAGTGGAACTCTCAATGAAAGCACCAATGTCGGTGTCAAAACCGGTGGATCTCGGGTAGGGGGTCCCAAACTGTGCGTCTAAGGTCGATGGTAACAGGAGACAGGGGACATGATGTTTACCCAGGTTTGGGCCCTCTCTATGGAGGTAATACCCTACTTCCCGCTTGATTGATCTTGATGGATATGAGTATCACAAGAGTTGATCTACCGCGAGATCGTAATGGCTAAACCCTAGAAGTCTAGCATGTATGACTATGGTAATGAGTATCTCCCTTTCCAGACTAAGTCCTCCAGTTTATATAGACACCAAGAGGATCTAGGGTTTACACAAGGTCGGTTACAAAGAAAGGAATCTACATATTCGGCCGCCAAGCTTGCCTTCCACGACAAGGAGAGTCCCATCCGGACATGGGTGCAGTCTTCGGTCTTCGTATCTTCACAGCCCATCACTCCGGCCATGGCTAATAGGCCAGACGCCCGAGGACCCCTTAGTCCAAGACTCCCTCAACAAGGGCCTGGACTGGGAGTCCACCGGTGAGGTACTGGTGTTGCAACAGCGCATCAAGAACATAATGTACAAGGGCACCGATCTCTCCAACGTGATCCAGGTGATGCTCTACCATCGATGCCTCCCCTGCCAATGCCGGAAGACTCGTATGTGGGAATTTAATCCGGCGGGCCCTCTAACTCTGCAACATTTCTTTGGCACCATGCCCGAAGGGATCTGGAAGTTACTCTTCAAGGCCCGGGAAAAGAAGTGGCCTAGTAAGACTGAAGACATCGGGCTCGACATCGCGCATCCTGCTTCTCCGGTAAGCATTCTGTTTCCAAACATAGCCTGAATCATTAATTAAAGGGGCATACTAAGTTTGAATTCCTTATTCAGGGCTGGACAGCCAAGGTGGAGCGGATAAGGTGTTTGGCTCCTCTGCCCGAAAACCTAGCTAACCCTCTATTAACGAGAATGCTGGTCCCGACGCCATACCAGGTGCCGGTAAAGAAGGACAAGAAGAAGAAGAGAGAGGAGGGCACTTCGGACGCAATGTCCGGAGAAGCTGAAGCCCAGTCCTCTCACGAGGGCGACTGAGGGAGTACTGGATTAGGGGGTATCCGGACAGCCGGACTATAACCTTTGTCCGGACTGTTGGACTATAAAGATACAAGATTGAAGACTGCGTCCCGTGTCCGGATGGGACTTTCCTTGGCGTGGAAGGCAAGCTTGGCAATACGGATATGTAGATCTCCTCCCATTGTAACCGAATCTGTGTAACCCTAGCCCCCTCCAGTGTCTATATAAACCGGAGGGTTTAGTCCATAGAAGAACAACAATCATACCATAGGCTAGCTTCTAGGGTTTAGCCTCTCTGATCTCGTGGTAGATCTACTCTTGTACTACCCATATCATCAATATTAATCAAGCAGGAGTAGGGTTTTACCTCCATCGAGAGGGCCCGAACCTGGGTAAAAACATCGTGTCCCTTGTCTCATGTTACCATCTGCCTAGACGCACAGTTCGGGACCCCCTACCCGAGATCCGCCGGTTTTGACACCGACATTGGTGCTTTCATTGAGAGTTCCTCTATGTCATCGTCATCAGGCTTGATGGCTCCTTCTATCATCGTTAGCAATGCAGTCCAGGGTGAGACTTTGCTCCCCGGACAGTTCTTTGTATTCGGCGTCTTTGCACCGCGGGCCAATTCGCTTGGCCATCTGGAGCAGAAAGCTACGCCCCTGGCCATCAGGTCAGGTTTGGAAGCTTAAACTACACGGCCGATATCCGCGGAGACTTGATCTTCGACGGGTTCGAGCCCCTGCCAAGTGCGTCGCACTGTCACGATGGGCATGTTTAGCTCTGCCGCTGAACAGTGCCCTGGAGGCCGCACCCGCATCCGCTCTGACCTTTAGTTCGGAGCCAACTACGCCGACCGAGGGCGGGTGGCTAGACCCCGCCGCAGAGGCTGCAGTCTCAACGGCGATCGAGCCGAACACCATCCTTATCCTTCGCGAGGCCCGTGACTCCACATTGCCGGACTCTTCTCCAGACTCTGAACCCTCCGCGCCCCTGCCAATCGAGTCTGATTGGTCGCCGATCATGGAGTTCACCGCCGCGGATATCTTTCAGCACTCGCCCTTCGGCGACATACTGAATTCACTAAGGTCTCTCTCTTTGTCAGGAGAGTCCTGGCCGGATTATGACCGGCAGTATTGGGATGCGGACGACGAAGAAATTCGACGCCCACCCACCACCCACTTCATAGCCACTATCGATGATTTAACCTACATGCTCGACTTCGACTACGAAGACATCGACGGTATGGACGATGATATAGGAGACGAACAGGAACCAGCGCCCACAGGGCACTAGACAGCCACCTCATCCCATGATGTATACATGGTGGACACAGCCAAAGGAAACAACGGCGAGGAATGGGAGGACGCAATGAAGGGTCGTTCCTCCGAAAAGCAGTCAAAGCGGCGGCGTAAGCGCCGCTCCAAACCCCGCCTCGACAGAGACAGCAGTCATACAGACCCAGCCACAGAGCAGGGCGAGCCGGCGGATGATCAACATGGCATCGAGCAACCGTCCGAACAAGGGAACTTGGATAACCAAACCGAACAACCCGTCCCCGGCAAAGATAACAGTCCGGATGACCTCATGACCAGACAAATTCCTGGAGCAGAAGAACCTCCATTAAAGGCTTGTCGCCACTACGCGCAGCCTGAAAAAGCAGAAGCGGAAGCTCAAGACTGCAGAAGATGCACTCAGAATCAGATGGAGCAAGGTATTCAGCACCGCAGACAAATATGGCAGCAGTCGCCACACAAAGAGCTACCCGAAGCGAAAGCTACTGCCCGAATTTGATGAGGAGGCCTTAGAGCCCCTGCAATCAAAAAACAAATCAGTCACCCGGCCGGATAGACGACCTCATGTCCAACATAGAGCGGAAAACGGCGCCGCACACAAGCAAGCACGCGGTCCACACGAGGACTCGCATCAAAAAGATGGCCCAACCAGATCTATCTACGGGCCAAGAAAGCACGCTCTAGTGAGCAATGCAACACAAAAACTATCCGAACAACACGGCACAACCAAATACAGGGGTGCCGCACACCCCATATGTTTCACTGATAAGGTGCTGGACCATGAATTCCCAACGGGATTTAAACCCGTAAACATAGAGGCATATGACGGAACTACAGACCCGGGGGTCTGGATTGAGGATTATATCCTCCACATCCACATGGCTCGAGGAGATGACCTCCACACCATCAAATACTTACCCATCAAGCTCAAAGGGCCAGCCCGTCATTGGCTTAAAGGCCTCCCCTAAAACACCATTGGAAGTTGGGAAGAGCTCGAGATGCTTTTCGGGCAAATTTTCAAGGGACCTATGTCCGACCACCGGATGCAGACGATTTAAGTCATATAACTCAACAACCCGGAGAGTCAGCCTGGAAGCTCTGGAACATATTTCTTACTAAAAAGAACCAAATAGTCGACTGTCCGGACGCTGAAGCCTTAGCAGCTTTCAAACATAGCGTTCGAGACGAATGGCTTGCCAGACACCTCGGCCAAGAAAAGCCAAGAACAATGGCCGCATTAACAAACCTCATGACCCGCTTTTGCGCGGGCGAGGATAGCTGGTTGGCAAGATGCAGCACCAGCGACCCAAGTACATCCGAAGTCAGGGATGGAAATGGGAAACCACGACGCAGCAAAGATCAGCGCCGGAATAAGGGAAACAGCCCGAAGAGCACGACAGTTAACGCCGGATTCAAAAGCTCCCTGCAGGGTCAGCAAAAGCTGCCCCTCAAAGATAACAGGGACGAACTGTCTAACCTAAAAAAAACCTGGACAAGATATGTCAAATCCACAGCACCCCTGGGAAGCCTGCAAATCATACCCACAGAGAATGTTGGGTCTTCAAGCAATCCGGCAAACTCAATGCCGAACACAAGGGGCTGGATACACCAAATGAAGACGACAATGAACCCCACAAACAAAGCAGTGGGGAACAAAAGAAGTTCCCACAAGAAGTCAAAACAGTAAACGTACTACAAGTGACAAAAGGGAGAAACGAAGTGGCACTCACGGAGATACGTGCCATGCGGCCTATCACAAAGGAGTTTCACCACTGGTAATCAAAACCGATCACCTTCGACCATCAGGACTACTCCGAAAGTATCCGGCACGCAGGTTGGGCCGCCTTGGTATTAGACCCGATAATCGACGGATACCACTTTACGCGAGTCCTGATGGACGGCGGCAGCAGTTTAAACCTAATATATCAGGACACAGTCCGCAAAATGGGGATAGACCCAACAAATATTAGCCACAGCAATATTTCCTTTAAAGGCGTAACGCCAGGCCTAGGGGCTCATTGCACGGGCTCCCTCCTACTAGAAGTTACGTTCGGTTCACCCGATAACCTCCATAGCGAAAAGCTGACCTTCCACATCGCTCCATTTAAAAGTGGTTATCAAGCACAACTAGGACGCGAAGCTTTAGCTCGCTTTAACGCAATACCGCAGTATGCGTCTCTCACGCTTAAGATGCCCGGCCCACAAGGCATCATCTCATTAAAGGGAAACATTGAGCGCTCCTCGCGTGCGGAAGACTGTGCGGTTGCCTTGGCAGCCACACACTAAAATGGTTTCACCCGCCAAAGCATCTAACAGGTCATCAAGACCACGAACACGGCTAGACGAGTCCGGCGTAAACATATAATTGATAAAGGTTTAATAGTCGTATACCCCTATACAAGGGGCTCCGCGCATGTACAATCAATCGACAATCAGGCTCAATTTTACCGGTCTTAAATTATAATTTGTTTATATAGTATAACATACATTTTGCACGACTACTTTTTCAACTAAGTTCCTCTCTTTTACAGATGAACATCATGCTACACCCATCCAGGACACGGCACAACGGAGACACAGGCGCAAACATGCAGTAGGGACCCGTTCCAAGGATTCGTTTTAGATTAAGACCCTGTGTAAATCTTTTTTACTGTCTCTTGTTGATACACATCCCCAAGATTCTCCGTACAACCGAGAAGGGGGCTGACATCTTGGCATGTGACCACGTCAGAATACTGCACGTACATGGACACTATGGGTTTATTACAAAGGGCACTATTCAGCCCGTGTACAATCATAAAGACCGAATACCTTAGGGAGTGTTCGGCGTCGCGAGTTTGGTCTTATATGCATCAGCTCCGAATCATGTCTTTGGTCAAATGTTGGGTTTGCCCGGCTCATACGTTTTGCTGCCTTACGTTCCGCTCTATCGGCTAAGGCGGCACAAGGAGAACTACTGCGATTGTGCCCCAGTTCAGCCAGACGAGCACCTAAGTAGAGAAAGCCGAAAACTGACTGTCATGATGTAGCGTGAGACTGGTCAACCACTGATGACCTATCGGAATCTTCGGGATTCCTCCGCATTGACGAAGGGCCGTTTCCCGGCCAGGCACACACGCGCCCCGAATTCGGGTGAGCGCTGCGCCACCAGGGGCTATATAGTAGCCCCACTGTCAAACTCCTATGGCTAAGTGAAAGTGATAAAGCATTATAGTCTGATTGCCTAGTTCGCTGCGCTACCACCTCCTTAATGGACCAAGACGTTGGATCAAGTGTGAGAATGCGCCTTCTACAAACACCCCCGCATTATATGCGTGGGGGCTGAAGCCGACGACTGCCATCTTTCAGGTTATATATACATATACGTAAACTGCCGCACAGGAGGTATTATAATTCCTGCAGGCACAAGTATAAAAAGCTTCTACATTTCAGCAAAGTATTGTTTTCAATACGAATACACGTTATTCGAACATAATATCCTTCGAGCACTGCGTCTCTATTGAACGAGCGCCCTCCAGGACTTCTTGAAAGTAGTGCTCGGCAGGTACTCGGCTTTCGTCTGAATCTTGGGCTGCAACGGCGGTGGCCTCCATCTCCACCCAGTATGTCTTTACACGGGCAAGGGCCATTTGCGCACCCTCCACGCATGCTGACCTCTTCATCGCATTAATATACGGCACCGCACCAAGGAACTGCTGCACCAAGCTAAAATAACTGTTCGGCTTTGGCCTTTCCGGCCACAGATGATCCATGACATACCTCATGGCAAGTCCGGACACACTACTAGGTAAAACCTTATACACAGAAATTTAGCAACAACGCGGGTTAAAAAAGGGCGCTAGTGCTAGAAAGCAGTAGCGGTTCAGAGTAAACTGCGCTGCAGATACGATTCTAGCAGTAGCGCGTGTGGCCGTAAAAGCGTTGCTACTAATATTCCCATTGCTGGAACGATGGGCTACGCATAGCAGTAGCAGCCTTGCAGGAAGCGAGCTACCGCTAGGGCATGAGTAGCAGCGCGTTTCCCTGTAACAGTGCTACTGCTAATGGAAATAAAATGAAAAAAAAATAGAAAAGTAAATGAAAATGGAAGAAGCAGAGAAAGGAGAAAGAAAAAAAATAAATGTAAAGCAAAATAAATGAAAAAGCGAAAAAACTGAGAAAGGCATAGCTGTAGCGTGTGTTAGTAAGAGGCGATGTAGCTAACGCAGCTGCAGCGTGTTTTTAGGACCCCCGCTATAGAAACAAAAAAGGAAATAAAAAGAGAGAAAATTACATATGTATAGCAGTAGCGCGTTCTGGAAAAAGCGCTATAGCTACCTTAGTTATAGCGCGTTCTGCATAACGCGCTACCGCTAGTTTTGACTTAACCAAAAAACGGTTTCCCCCCCGACCACCACTTGCCCCCCCCCCCCAAATCTCTCGACCCACCCCGCCGCCGTCTCCCCGATTCGCCGTCGCCCCACTTCACCGCCGTCTCCCGCCGACGTCGACGCCCGCGGAGCCACCAGAGCCGTGCGCCGTCGATGCCACCGGAGCCGCCCCCAACGCCACGGAGCTGTGCGGCCTCATCAACGCCACCGGAGCCTCCGTCGACGCCACCGGATCCTCCCTCGCCGTCACCAGAGATGCCCCTGCCTCCCTCGCCACCACCGGAGCCATCCTCTGTAAGCCCCCACCCCTCCTCTCTTTCATGCATAGGTTAGCTAGTTTAATTATGTTAATTATCTAGGTTAGGGGAAAATTTTAGTTAGGGCTTTGACAGAGAAGTAGTTAGGTTAACTAGTTTAATTAGGTTAATTACCTAGGTTAGTGCAAAAATTTAGTTAGGGCTTTGACAGAGAACTAGTTAGGTTAACTAGTTTAATTACGTTAATTATCTAGGTTATTTAGGCAAGTTTTATTTTAAAGATGGTCCCTTCTTAGACTTTTATTGTTGATTATATCTTTTCATTGAAGTGGTCATGTTGTTTGTGCCCAAGTGGCTTTGTTGTTTCAATGAAGCTGAGTGGCCTATATATGTTTTGCCAGAATGTTGATTCATTTCCGTTCCGACAAATTTCAGGTTCTCGATTTGTCCACTTTTTAGCAAAGGTCATGCCAAAATTTTACGTGAATTTCGGCATGACTTGTGCTACAAACTAGGACATATCGAGTGCCCGTGATTTGCCGCACCAGGAAGGAGTCAACGTTCCTGCAAAACAATAGGCCTTTTGTATGTCATTTTTCATTTTATTAGGTCGAGAATTAATTGACTAGATTTAAACATAGGAAACATGGCTAGCAACGATGAAGGACAGGGTTCTGGTGATTGCGACCACGTCTACCGGGCGGCAGACGAATTTTTTAGCCTTAACGACGATCAACCGATGTTGTTGCTGGGCCCACTGGTGGCATCGGGGACTGAGACCGACACGCAGACCGGTGCTGAGACTGAGACCGGCGCCCAAACTCAGACCGGCATCGAGACCGGCGCTGCCTCGGGGAGCGGAGCCGGTGCAGAACCGAAAGCAAAGAGGCAACGGGTTCCTAACAAACTCAGGACTACTAGACTGGTGGTCACGGAGGTGGACGGCGGCAATTTTGAGCCAAAGGCGCCCGAGGAAGCGCGTCGATGCTACGGCAATCAAATAGGCTGCATCGTACGGACAACCGCCACCATCAACGATGAGAAACTACAGAAGATAGAAAATATGAGGAGCTCCCTCCTAAAGAAGTTTCACCAGATATTCCTGTTCCCGGGATGGAATGAGAAGGATTATGTAGATCCAGATGAGGACCCGGCAATGAAGAAGATAAACAAACACGCCATGACCAAGTTTAGCGACGCGTTGGCCGTCTGGAAAAATCGAGTGAAAGCAAGGATCATCATCAATAAGGAACCCTACTCCGAGATTGTAAAGGATAATCCAACAATCACGGAAGAGCAGTTTCAAATATTCAAGGAGGCTTGCGAGGCCGAAGCTGCCAAAAAAGTCTAAGTACATGAAGGGGCTTCAAGAGAGGAACATTGGGAGCCACCACCTCGGAAGTCGTGGTTACGGCGGAAAGAGGTCCAATGGGCCAAGGAGGACGCGGAAGCCGCGAGTCTGGGCATCCCAAACCCCTTGGCAGAGTTCACCGTCCCGCAGGAGCGTGACGTCCTCAGGGCCCGGCACCCAGTGAAGAAGGTTTACGAGACAAAACCGGTCATTACGGAGTTCATGAGACTGCTGGTAATTTTAGTTTTTGATCAATTCGACTGCACACGTTAGTCATATTTGTAAACGATCCTTGTGCCTTTTGCAGAGAGAGCAGCACAGGATTGCGGCCGAAAGCGACTCGCCGTCTGAGGCATTGGCGAGGCCCAAGTGGGACACTCCATTCAACCGGGCGTTGAACATATTGAAACAACAACCGGTGGATACTCGACCGTCGTATGGACGCGTGCACGGTGTCGGAGACGGCGGCACGTGGAAGAAGTACTACCATGAGACCACGGAGGAGAGAAAGGAAAGACGGAGGTTAAATGAAGAAAACATCGACAAGAGGGTTGAGATTGTGGTTGAGAAGAAATCAACTCAGACAGTCGCAATAGCGGTAGCTGCCGCAAAACAGGTGGCTGTAGATATTTCTACTTCCTTGGTTCCGGCCGTTTTCAATTGGACCAGGCAAAATCCAGAAAAAATGCAGTAGACTTTCCCCTTGCTGACTTCTTGGCGGGGAGCAGCTCGACTAGCGTTACACCAGCACCTGCAGCTGCACCTGCTCCCGCACCGGACGTGCTCGGCGGTGCTTTTTCTTTGGCTGAGCTCGACGCCCTCACGGTATCCGTCACACCGGCCCCCTTCAATATAAATGTATAATCTCCCGTTTTCGTTGCCTTTCGGATGTCTCACGTCGCAGACTTTTCTTTGCAGGCTAACGAAACCCCGTGCACCATATTGTACACCATCGGCGACCAGAAGGTGGACGTGGGGAAGACGACGATAATGGAGCCGAAGGAACCATTGTTCCACAGCCGGCCGATCCCCACGAACGTCTTCAAGGTTTCCGTGGCCAGTGTCAAACCGGGCCACGAAAATTTGCCTCCTCCAATACTAGTGGGGGATGACGACGAGACACCGCCGCGGCTTGGTGATTGTTGCAATGGGTGGGTCCTGTTGTGGCCAAAGAGTCTGCTTCGTCTGGAGGCGGCCGGGAGCACACCCATGAGCATGCAGCCTCAGCAAGGTATGAACATCAACACCCCACCTGCCCAATTAGCGTCGGGTGTCGGGTTGGGTGATAGCGGACGGGGTAAGGAGGAGGCTCCATTAGTCGCTGATGACGTCGCCATGGATGAGGATGAGGATGACGATGGCGCTGAACAGTATGTCTATACTAGCGCCTCCTCAGGGTTTGAGCGTCATGAGTCGGTGCCTGAATTGCCGTCTCAACATATTATGGACGACCTTCCGGTAGTAAAGAAGTCTAGGAAGAGAGCGAGGAAAGGCAAAAAAGTTGATTCTATTATCCAGCCGCCTCAGCAGCCTCGGCTTCAGGACCGTATAGATATCCCCGATGCGGATAAATGGCATATCTCCGGTCAACCAATCCTACCTGCAACAGCGCTATGGGCTAGATTCGGCGATCTAAGGAGACTTCATGAGGATGTGATGCGGGTAGAGAAAGGCCTCATCGCCTCGAAAGATCCAGGATACCCACTCTACGTTGTTAATGTTTCGCGGAAAATGTCGTACGTCGATAGCTTCCCCGCGGATAAGTTCTTCCTCCGATTCGATTACATATTCGACATGTTTCACGTGAAGAAGCTGGATTTTACGTTTGTCCGCCTTTATGCCTTGCACATGAACTACATCATCGGGGTTGAGCAGATATCTCATATCTGTGTCACTGACCCGTACTACATGCACGAGGGCTTCTTGGGAGTCTGCACAAAGCACCGTGAATACACGAGGGATTACATCGTCAGTTTCATGCTCGCTAATAAGGACAAGGGGGCGATTCTCATGCCTTATCATCCCGTGTAAGTCATCCGCGCTGCTATCCTTCCTTTGATTTCAATCATTCATTTGCACGGTGGAGGCTAATTAATTTGAGGAATTATTTTGCGCAGCGGCGGGCGCCCCGTCCTCATCATCCTCTACCGCCGATTCTCCCACGCTCTTTACTTGGACTCGTCGAAGAACATTCACAAAAAGGATTACACCCACATCAAGGATGTTCTCGATAGTGCTATGTATTACTACCAATCAATGGGTGGAGAGGTCAGGGACAAGAAGAGAAGGGGCGGCAGGGTCGCCTTCGGCCATAAGACCGACTTCTGGTGCATCCAGCAACCGAACAATTCTCTTAATGATGGATTCTATGTCCTACACCACATGCTGGAGTATAGACGGGATCACCAGAACCTTCGCATGTCACCTTCCTCCGGTGATGCCCATATTCTGCAATGGGCAAAGGACATAGGAGATATCGAGGATCATCGACTTCGATCTGAGTTCTATAACATCCAGCGCGAACTTGCCCAAATCATCATGAAGGAGGTCGTCAAAAAAACAGGGATGTTCTACGGAGAAGGACAAATGTCGCAGGAAGACGTTCGAACATGGATAGCCTCTCAGCGTCTCGACCTGAAGCCTTTCATTGGCCTCGGGGACTATCTCCCTGACTTGGATGGATGGAACGACATGTTGGAGTGATTGTCGATATATGACAATGTGTCCTTTTAGTCCATACTTTCTGTATGACAAAACTTTGAGTTATGCGTGGTGAAACTTTATTTGTGATGTAATTAAACCATCCTCCTCCTCGACCAGCGAAAATCACTCTAGTTAGGGCATTTTGGGGTACGATGAACTTTGTTATTTATGCTTATGATATGTTGTTTCTATTTTTGCCAAGTCTATCTCTTTCTGTTGCTCAACTATATATGTTGCATATCATCGACTCATGTCACGATGCAGGTGCATAGATCATAGATGGCGAAGAAGTGCTACGCCAGGAGTATATATACGACAAGTGGCCGGAGTGTCAGGCCCAGGTGTACCGGTTTCCGTTTTCCGAGCGACAGGCAGTAGTTAGTTTAGGTTCATGCTAATGCGAGAGAGGGATACGAACTCATGTACTCAAAGTGATAGCTCTTCTCGCGTATATCATTGTTTAGATGGATGACGATGTATTTGCAAGTAATCGAGACTTGTATCGCTATTTTCAAGATGATGACGAGAGACCACTTTGTGTTGGATGATGATTATGATGAGACTATTTGTATGTATATGCTATGATTACATTTGTGGTCTCGCAGGCATTTGTATGTGTATCATGATGACATTTGTATGTGCTAAAGATTCTTCTATAAAGCCTGTTCAAATACAAAACAAATATGCCGGAAAAAAACAAAAAACTACTAAAATTAGCAGTAGCGAGTGGAGAAAAGTTAGCAGCAGCGCAGTAGTAGCAGTAGCACGCACGGAATAAGCGCGCTATAGCTATTAGCAGTAGCGAGCTTCCTCTAAGCGCGCTGCTGCTACACTTGTGTAGCAGTAGCGCTGGTGAGCACGCGCTACTGCTATGTGTTAGCTGTAGCGCCTTATTAGTAGCGTCGGTCCGCGCACTACTGATACACCTAAAACCCGCGCTGTTGCTAGCCTTTTCCCTAGTAGTGACAACCTATTGAGCTCGACCCATTCGGCCAAACGATCGGTCAATGGAAGCGGACGCTCTGGATTGTTGAACTATGACCAGAATAGCTTTTCCACTTCGCGATCCTTCTGATCTCGGAAGTGTTCGTCCGCATTAGCAGCACTCGCCGCTAAATCCAGATACGCGTCCGCTGAACTCCACATCCGGCCCAATGGAGCATATTTAGGATCCCCGAACTTCATCCGCAGTATAAAGGGCTTCCCAGTCGTGATATCTCCGGCCTGACGCAGCTCCTCCTTCATCGCTCTCATCGCAGAAGGAGCATCCTTGGCCGCCATAGTGGCCTTGTCCAGGTCTGTCCGCTCCGCCCGGTCTTCCTTTTCAAGAAGCTTGCAGCGGTCAGCAGCGTTCCTCAACTTCACAGCCATATCGACCATTTCCTCCTTGCTTCGGCAGTGAGCAGCCTGTTCGTCCTTTAGCTCCTCAACCACCTTTAAGGCAGCCGCGTCGCTTTACCTGGCTTGTTCTTTCGCTCGGGCAAGCTCTGCCCAAGGTTCTCCACGGCGGCAGCCCCATCTGCGTTAAGCACACACATTATAAGATACTGGCATCAAGCTCCTCTTACCAGGTGCCCCCGGAGAAATTACATACCTTGTGCCTCGTCAAGCCGCTTGTTGACAAGTGCGATTTCGGCATCTGCCACGTCAAGTTGCCGCTTTAGCTCGGCAAATTCATCAGTCCGGCTGGCCACCGGACACTTCGCCACCTGCATACGCAGGCGGTAAATTATACCTAGGACTATGATCCTCTATGTGACGTTGTCTTCGACAGCACCTAGAGTCTCAGGGGCTACTATCTATATAGGGCGCACCATAAAGTATGCGGTATTGTCAAAAAGGTGCATCATTCCACGTACCTCAAAGCCCGTCAATAGACTCATGACAGCTTCATGCAACCCGCTTTCCGCGGACGAAATCCTTTCAATTACTGCACCCATCAACGCATGGTGCTCTTGTGAGATAGACGCCCGCCCTAGCAGATCCTTCAGTACCTCCGACCGTGCAGCAGGCGGTGCCGGACTCATTCGATTGCCTCTCCCAGAAGCCGGACACGGAGGGCTTCGGGTGGCCGTATTACTACCTTCCGGCCTTACCGGATCAGGAGAAACCCTCCGCGACGATACCTCAGGGTCGCCCGCCTCGTAAGGCGGTATGGCCGGGGGAGGCGTTCCGCTCTCCATCATCTCTGGAAGAAGATCCCCCGAAGACGAGCTCTGCTGAGAAGGGCTAAGATCCGAACTACAAGGTAAATTTTCGGTTATTTTCCTCAGAAGTGAAGCAAGGATTTTTCTCGTTATTAAACACCCCTTTTTCTTACGGCTCGGTGGAGGGCTGATCCCCTTGAGGGCACAGTATGGCTGGGGTATCCCCCGGCACAGGACCCTCTGGCGAAGAATTCTTCCCCCGCTTTGAGATCATTGTCTCCGGGTCTTCAGAGGCGGTCCTCTTCTTCCCCTGAGGAGAGGAATTTTCGATTCCTCCCTTCCGGATAACCTCCTCCGCGGAGGCAGTATCTTCCTTATTCCCCCCTTCGTTTCCTTCCGAAGGCGCGATCTCCAGCATCCTGGTTAACACGGGATCTGGCGAGGTCTCAGGAAGGGGGGCCGGACACCTAATCAACTTCTCCTTCGCTATCCACTCCTGGTTCAAGAACAGCTCCTTTTTAAGGGCAATATTGCGATAAATGAACAGATAGCGTGTCCGGGCACATGGCTACTTACTTGAGTATCCGGACGATTGCAGCTCAGGCCTGCATCCTCAGTCAAATCTGGACACACTGCTTGTGGTTCGAAGAACAACTTGTACATCTCCACGGGCGTCATGCCAAGAAAATGTTGGAGAGCTCGCGGTCCCTCCGGATTGAACTCCCACAGGCGGAGGGGGCGACGTAGGCAGGGCAAGACTTGGCGAATCAACATGACCTGCGTAACCGCGACTAGAGTGATGTCTCTCTCCAGGAGATCGCGGATGCGGATTTGCAGTAGGGGCACATCCTTTGCTGGCCCCCGGTCCAGCCCCTTATTGACCCATGACGTTAGTCAGGGTGGGAGACCCGAGCAAAAAGCGGGCGCCGCCACCTACTTGGTACCCCTGGGAGCTATGATATAAAACCACTCTTGTTGCCATAAGCTGAACTCCTCTTGAAAAGAGCCCTCGGGCTACGGAGCTTTAGCATCCTTGCTTATTACAGCGCCTCCACACTTTGTGTCCTCTCCCTCGATCATCTTCGGCTCTACTTTGAAGGTATTAAGCCACAGTCCGAAGTGAGGAGTAATGTGGAGGAAGGCTTCGCACACGACGATGAACGATGAGATGTGGAGGATAGACTCCGGAGCTAGGTCGGGGAATTCCAGCCCATAATAGAACATGAGCCCCCTGACGAAGGGATCCGTCGTGAAGCCTAGCCCTTGGAGGAAGTGAGATACGAACACAACACTCTCACCAGGCTTGGGAGTGGGAATAACCTGCCCTTGAGAAGGCAGCCTATGCGGGATTTCGCTGGTCAAATACCTGGCCTCTCTCAGCTTTAGTACGTCTTCCTCCGTGACGAAGGAAGGCATCCATCGGCCTCGAAGGTCGGAGCCGGACATCATTGAATGTCTGAAGCGCCTAAATCTGGAGCCTTGGTTGCTGAAACTCGAGGCGGGAGGCGGATTCGATTGATATCGAAAGAAAGGAGTAAAGCCTTGGTATCTTTATAAGAGGTTGAATACCAAGAGCCCTCCCTGTGACCGTTTGGGACTTACCTTTGATCAAGGGGATATACCAACGGACACGACTGGGTTACCCACGTCCGTAATGATGAGGATCCCGTGAATAAAGGGGACACGATCTCTGCTTCGACTAGACGTGCCAAGGAAACCGCCTCGCGAAACGCGTTGAGGTAGGAAGCAAGGAAAAATGAATAAGGGCTTGGCTGTGGTGTGATGTCGCGCTAAAGAATACGTCAGCAGATTAGATTTGTGGAAATATTACTCTCTCTCTCTCTCTCTCTCTCTCTCTCTCTACGGTGGTATGTGGAACTTGTTTTGCAGAGCCGGACACGATCCTCATGTTCAAAATCTTCTATGAAGTATTCGGAGGAGGAACCCACCTTGCAATGCCGAAGACAATCTGCGCACCAGACTCGTCATCATTGAAGCCTGGTTCAGGGCCTACTGAGGGAGTCCTGGATTAGGGGGTATTCGTACATCCGGACTATAACCTTTGGCCGGACTGTTGGACTATGAAGATACAAGATTGAAGACTCCGTCCCATGTCTGGATGGGACTTTTTTTGGCGTGGAAGGCAAGCTTGGCAATACGGATATGTAGATATCCTCCCATTGTAACCGACTCTGTGTAACCCTAGCCCCCTCCGGTGTCTATATAAACCGGAGGGTTTAGTCCATAGAACAACAACAATCATACCATAGGCTAGCTTCTAGGGTTTAGCCTCTCTGATCTCGTGGTAGATCTACTCTTGTACTACCCATATCATCAATATTAATCAAGCAGGAGTAGGGTTTTATCTCCATCGAGAGGGCCCGAACTTGGGTAAAAACATCATGTCCCTTGTCTCCTGTTACCATCCGCCTAGACGCGTAGTTCGGGACCCCCTACCCGAGATACGCCGGTTTTGACACCGACAGCAACGATGACGACGAGGAGGGGGATGAAGTAGAAGATCCTCCTCACAAGGGTCAGGAAAGGGCGGCCTCCAAAGACCTGGAGGCCGAAGCATCCAAAAGGGACAAGATCATCCTCTCCGATGACTCGGAGTCAAATGCTGAGGCCATCCCGAAGCATCGTCGCCAGACCAAGCCCAAAGTCGACTTGTAAGTAGCTCGGGATTTTTCACGTATGTCCAATTCTCTATGAACTGTGATGATAACTCTAGGTTCTATATTTTCTAGTCTGGCCCGCAATCTCCCAAGCTATCCTCATCCTCCGGGGATCTACCGCCAGAGATGATGGAGTGCCAGTCGCCTCCATTAGCTTCCCCGCTGCCTAAGGCAGATGATGTCGAGGTGTCATATCATAGGCCCTTCCCGACCCTTGAAGAGACGCGGGGGGTGATTTAACAGCGCCAAAGAGTAATACCTCGGCTGCCAGAGGACTGGGGGTACAGCCCCCATGAAGACCGGTGACGGGGGCCCCGGTCAATCTGACCCCCAGTCGCATACTACTCGGGAGACCTACACGGCCCCGAAGTCTAGTGAACGACCCCCTGCGGGAGAAGAGGGAGCGGCGACTTCTGATAATCCGGAGGAGCCGAATACCACGCGGACGCTCTCAATGAAAGCACCAATGTCGGTGTCAAAACCGGCGGATCTCAGGTAGGGGGTCCCGAACTGTGCGTCTAGGCGGATGGTAACAGGAGACAAGGACACGATGTTTTTACCCAGGTTCGGGCCCTCTCGATGGAGGTAAAACCCTATGTCTTGCTTGATTAATATTGATGATATGGGTAGTACAAGAGTAGATCTACCACGAGATCAAGGAGGCTAAACCCTAGAAGCTAGCCTATGGTATGATTGTTGTATGATGAAGTTGTCCTATGGACTAGGACCCTCCGGTTTATATAGACACCGGATAGGGTTAGGGTTACACAAAGTCAGTTACATTGAATATCCGCATCGCCAAGCTTGCCTTCCACGCCAAGGAAAGTCCCTTCCGGACACGGGACGAAGTCTTCAATCTTGTGTCTTCATAGTCCAGGAGTCCGGCTGAAGGTATTGTTCGGTTATCCGAACACCCCCTAATCCAGGACTCCCTCAGTAGCCCCTGAACCAGGCTTCAATGACGACGAGTCCGGCGCACAGATTGTCTTCGGCATTGCAAGGCGGGTTCCTCCTCCAAGTTCTTCATAAAAGATTGTAAACACCAAGAGTAGTGTCCGGGTCTGCAAAATAAGTTTCCACATATTGCCATAGAGAGAATAATATTAGCACAAATCAAATCTGCTGACGTATTCCGCAGTGTGTCATCACACTACGGCCAAGTCTTTTACTCGAATCGTGTTCGCTTCTCAACCTCAGCACGTTTTGCGAGGCGGTTTCCTTGGCACGTCTTGTCAAAGCAGAGATCGTGTCCCCCATTTACGGGATTCTCATCAATATGGACGTGGGTAACCCAACCGCGCCATTTATCACGGCGCTTGGGAGGCAAGCGAGTTTTACTAGGCTGGTGGGGACGCATAACCGCATCCGCCCATATAAGGGGATAAGGATCCACCTTTTCTACCTACGCCTTCTTCCTCCTTTACCTATCCATCTTCTGCGCACCCGAGCTCCAACGCCCAAGCCCGCACTTCCCACCTCAACCTTCTCCAGCAATGTACGGAGCGGGAAGCAAGTGGATGGTCTCCTTCGTCACGGAGGGCCATGTCAAAAAGTTGAGGAAGGCCGGATACTTGTCCAAAGACATCGCACACCGGCTTCCCGAGGAGGGGCAGCTTCTCCCCACCCCAAGGCCCCACGAGAGGGTAGTTTTCCTTCCCCACTTCCTCCGCGGACTGGGTTTTCCACTCCACCCATTTGTCCGGGGGCTCATGTTCTACTACGGCCTGGATTTCCATGATCTGGCCCCAAACTTCGTCCTCAACATCTCGGCGTTTATCGTCGTGTGCGAGGCTTTCCTCCGCTTCCGCCCCCATTTCGGCCTCTGGCTCAAGACCTTCAACGTTAAGCCCAAGGTGGTGCGCGGCAGCCAGGCGGAGTGCGGCGGCGCCATGGCGGGCAAGATGGCCAACATCCTATGGCTCGAGGGCTCCTTTGTGGATACCCTAAAGGGGTGGCAATCCAGGTGGTTTTACATCACCGAGCCACGCGATCCGAAATGGATCGCAACTCCTGAGTTCCGATCCAGACCCCCCACGCGGCTTATGTCCTGGAAAGAGACGGGCCTGTCGTGGGGCGACGAAAAAGAGGTGACCGGACTGCAAACATGCATCCAGTCCCTGGTGAACAAGCCGATCAAGCTTGTTAATGTAGTCCAGGTTATGCTCATCCACCGGATCCTCCTGTGTCAACAACGGGACTTTAATTTGTGGGAGTTCGACCGGGCGCAGCACCGAACCCTCAACAGGCTCTTTGACACGACGTACGAAGACGTCTGGAAGGTGCTAACCAAGGGCGCCGAGGCTCCCGCGTCCGCTTCCGAGGACCGCGGATACAGATCGCAGCGTCATGCTAGCGAGGTAAGCCATTCTCACCTTTTACAGTATGTTAAGTTTTTTCATAGTTTGACTCTATGCGGGATCTAAACTCCCTCACCTTTGATAGGCATGGCAGGCGAAGTCCGGACCGATTAACTATCCGGCTCCCTTGCCCGAAGACCCAGCACCTGCTCTCCTAGCGCAGCTGCTGGCTCCGGCGCCTTATGTGGTGCCGGAGAAGAAGGCCAAGAAGAAGAAGGCCACGGGGACTCGAAAGAGTGCCCGTAACGTGGTGGTGTTGGACTCGTCATCCGACGAGTCCGAGACGCTCTCCTCCCGTGAGAACAAGGAGGAGGAAGAATAAACCTCTCCCCCTCCAGCAGGGGGAGGAAAGAAAAGGAAGGCCACCCCAACGGGGGAGGCCGAAGGGTCGAAGAGGAGGAAGACCCCTCCGCCGGACTACTCCCCCAACGCCGACGAGGACGACGAGGAGTGGTCGGATAGGGCCAAGCGTCCGGCGAAATCGTAAGTATTCGGATACCAGAGTAACTTGTGATATTCCTTTGTCGCACAGCTTTCCCTAATGTCGAACATAATTATGCAGCCCGCCCCGGGCCAACCTCGACGAGTCGTCGAGCGGCTCCCTGGATTCGTCGGGCGTGAACTCAGTTCCACCCGCTGTCTCCCCCCGCACTGCGGACGACGCCGAAGTGGCGTCGCGACAAGTTCCGGGGCAGGAGGAGGTGGTCCTGGAGGAGCCGCAGGGCGACCTCCCGGACTCAAGGAGTAAAGGGGACAAAAACCCCTAGGGCTCCAAGTCCGGCTTTGAGCCGGACACCGCGCCGGAATCTTCAACGGTTCCGGACCGCGGCAGGCGAACTCCTGTCAAGGGGAGCAAGCCTAGTGAGCCGGCGTCCTCCGTCCAACCGGAGGCACCGGGGAATCTACTGGAGGTGCTTAAGGGCGCCTCCATCAACGAGGAGCACCGTACTATCATGAGTACGGTGATCCAGAAGGTTCAGTCCGCCAAGAGCGGATTGACCGAAGCTTGTGCTAGCTTTCTAATAGGCTTCGAGGTAAGTAAAAATATTACCGCATACACAGTAGCCCCTGATGCTCTGTTTGGCGTTCGGAAAGAAAAGCCGAATAGAGGATCTACTAAATTTTGCAGGAGTCTAACAAAAAATAGTCAATATGCGTATGCAGGCTTCGCTGCTAGCCACCGCCGCACTGACTGCGGAGGTGGGTGCCCTGAAACAGGGCCTCGAGCGGACCGAGCAAGAGCTCGGCCTTGCCAAGCGGCAGCTCGAGGAGAGAGAAGGTAAGATATACCTTACAGAGAAACTGCCTATAAAAAGACGCGATTGCAAAAAATAACTGGATTGTACTGCTTATTGTAGGGGCCACGACTAAGGTGGCGACCCTGAAGCAAGCGTTGTCCGAGGCCGAGAAGAGAGCGGCCATGGAGCGCACCGAGCGAGAGAAATATGAGGCGCATGTCGGCGAGGCGCAGCAAGAGCTTCAGGCTCTCATGAAAAAACATGAGAGTTTGGAGCTTGACTCTAAAACGCGAGCGTTCGAGCTCGCCGCGGCCGTCAAGACTGCTGAGTCTGCCAAGGCCGAAGCCTAGAAGGCCCTCCAAGAGTTGGAGGAGATGAAAAAGATAGTGGCGGGTAAGGCATTCTTTATGCAAAGCACAAATATAAAAGTAAACTACTTGTTACTTACCCGAATCCGGAGCTCTCCAGGGGCATTCGCAGATCTTCCCCGCAGCGTATCCGATGCCACCGCATTCTACCGATCCGAAGAGGGCAACTCGACAGAGAAGGTGTTCTGGTCTCAGTATGCTGAGGCCGGACACCCTGTGCCCTTGAGCGACCAGCTGAAGCAGCTGGTCGAGCTCCACAAGGCGGCCGAACAGGCCATGAAGGGCTTCATAGTTCGGCTGTGGCCTGGAGAGGCCCTGCCTGGAAGCTACTTCGGGCTGGTGTGGCAGCTGGTGTAGGCCTGTCCGAGGCTTGAGGTCATAAAGCGCTCTGCCTGCATCGAAGGTGCCCGTAGGGCCCTTGCCCATGCAAAGGTGCACTGGGGTAAGCTGGACGGTGAGAAGCTTGTGAGGGACGGGCCGCCGCCGGGGAAGGAGCATCGCAAGCCCGAGAACTATTACAAGGATGTTCTTGCAGGTGCCCGCCTTGTGGCGGACACCAAGGATGTAATTTTTGAATGAACTCGCTCGTGTTTATCCTGTGCGCTGAAAACTTGTTCATATGCGCTAAGCAATGCTTGTTGAATTTAAAATATTATTTTCTGTGTGGCCGTTTATCAAAAAAATTGAGAGATGGCCAGTCGTCGGCTTCCGCCCCCATGCCACTAGTGCTGGGGTGTTCGGGATAAACCTAAGCGCTCTTTTTCCCATATTTGGGTCCTTCGAGGGAGGCGCTCAGCACAACAAACCAGGCAATCGGACTATAATGCTTGAACACTCTCACTTAGCCATAGAACTTTATAATTTTAAATTTTGGCGAAGCCCCTAGATCGGAAGACCAAGTTCGGGGCGCTATCCACGCCTTGGTCGGACAAAGCCGGCTCCTCGCTCGAAGCGGCATAAGTCTTTAGGGACTCGAAAAACCTCTCGAACAACGACCGATCTCTCGCCTCATCATGACAGTCAGTTTTAGCTTTCTCCACTGAGGTGCTCAGCCCAGCTCAACTGGGGCACAATCGCAGTGGTTCTCCTAGTGCTACCTTAGCCGATATAGCGGAACGTAAGGCACCAAAACATAGCAGCCGGGCAAACCCAACTATTGACCCAAATCATGATTCGGAGCCGATGCATATAATGCTATAAGTTCGGGGTGCCGCACTTATGAAGTGTTAGGACTTCTTACACCACATTAAGGGGTACTAAAGCCCTTGGTGTATTTGCCGTACCATGGTGTACGGGTGCCACATGTCATTAATGAACATATATATAAAGGGGATAATGCGAAAAATAGACAAAAAGCTATGCATTGTTTATAAAGAGGCTGCTATCAAAGCAGAACGATACAAATAGTGCGATAAGAAAAAGATATTGGACTATTTAACATGTCCTGGCCAGGGGCAGGCCGCGGAATTGTATTCAAAATAGGTATACTGCTCGTAAGAGAGACCACCTGGGAGTTCCATAGTGCGGCATGGCTTGTCTGCTTCCCTAGATCTTGCATCGTTCGTGCGGCTGTCGAATTGCCGAACATGTCGTCCTAAGTATGGAGTCCTGAAAGTAAGAAAAAAGAGAATTCGGCAGCCCCTAGTACGTTTTAGGCTGTATTTTGGGCTTGCCATTATTGTGCCCCTTCCCCTGCGCCCATGGTATTTCAAGAGCGTAGTTATGTACGCGAAGCACTGGTTTCGCTATGTCGCGAGGGCTGGGGTTGGGGCCGCATTGCTACGCCTGCTCAGAACGTGCTAGGTGGTCTTGTTGTAGGTTACTCCGGGCGCACTTGGCGGTGTCTAGCTTTTTAACGGCCGGACTGGAGAATTGCCTAAAAAGGCTGCTTTGTACTTCTGCTGCGAGGGCCGCCGTGTGTTCCTCCGTTTGGAGGGAGCGCTCGGTGTTTCCGTTTACCGTAATTACTCCTCGAGGGCCTGGCATCTTGAGCTTGAGATATGCGTAGTGCGGCACCGCATTGAACTTTGCAAATGTGGTTCGCCCTAGCAGGGCGTGATAGCCACTACGAAACGGGACTATATCGAAGATTAACTCTTCGCTTCGGAAATTATCCGGAGATCCGAAGACCACTTCAAGTGTTACTGAGCCTGTGCAGCTGGCCTCTGCACCTGGTATAACACCTTTAAAGGTCGTTTTTGTGGGCTTGATCCTCGAGGGATCGATGCCCATTTTCCGCACTGTATCCTGGTAAAGCAGGTTCAGGCTGTTGCCGCCGTCCATTAGGACTCTTGTGAGATGAAATCCGTCGATAATTGGGTCAAGAACCAACGCGGCAAACCCGCCATGACAGATGCTAGTGGGATGGTCCCTTCGATCAAAGGTGATCGGGCAGGAGGACCATGGGTTGAACTTTGGAGCGACTGGCTCCAGCGCGTATACGTCTCGTAGCGCACGCTTCCGCTCCCTCTTGGGAATGTGGGTTGCGTATATCATGTTCACCGTCCGCACTTGTGGGGGAAAACCCTTCTGTCCACTGTTGTTCGCAGGCCTGGGCTCCTCGTCGTCGTCGCTGTGCAGCCCCTTGTCTCTGTTTTCGGCTCTTAACTTGTCTGCCTGCTTGAACACCCAACAATCCCTGTTGGTGTGATTTCCTGGCCTTTCGGGGGTGCCATGTATCTGGCACAAGCGGTCGAGTATTCGGTCCAAACTGGACGGGCCCTGAGTATTCTTTTTGAATGGCTTTTTCCGCTAACCGGATTTATAGCCTCTGAATCCGGCATTTACTGTTGTATCCTCGTTGCTGTTGTTGTTAACACGGCGTTTTGCTTGTTCCGACGTGTCCTGCCACTTTTGTCCTTGGTATCCGAATTACCAGGGTTCTTCGTTAAGTTATTGCTGAGAGCAAGCCAGCTATCTTCTCCCGCACAAAAGCGGGTCATGAGTGTCGTGAGGGCTGCCATAGATTTCGACTTTTCCTGTCCCAGGTGCCGGGCAAGCCACTGGTCGCGGATATTATGCTTGAAGGCTGCTAGGGCCTCAGCGTCCGGACAGTCGACTATCTGGTTTTTCTTTGTTAGGAACCGTGTCCAGAATTGCCTGGCCGATTCCTCTGGCTGCTGAATTATGTGGCTTAAGTCATCGGCATCCGGTGGTCGCACATAAGTGCCCTGGAAGTTGTCGAGGAATGCGGCTTCCAGGTCTCCCAAGAACCGGTTGAGTCTGCTGGCAAGCTGTTGAGCCAATGTCGGGCCGGTCCCTTGAGTTTGAGTGGGAGGTATTTGATGGCATGTAGATCATCACCACGGGCCATGTGGATATGAAGGAGATAATCCTCGATCCAAACCGCGGGATTTGTTGTGCCATCATATGATTCGATGTTTACGGGTTTGAAGCCCTCAGGGATTTTATGATCCATTACTTCATCTGTGAAGCATAGTGGGTGTGTGGCGCCTCTATACTGGGCTATATCACGACGCAGCTCGGAGGAGCTTTGTCCATTGTGTTCGGCCCGGCTGGATTTATCGTATCCGGAGTGACGATCACCGTCACGTGTCATGGGGTGCCCGCGCGATCTGTAGATCGACCTTGTTTGCCTTGCCTTGTCCTCCAGTATATCTCGCAGGTCCGGCGCGTTTTCCCATGCCTTTTATTTTGAGCGGCGTCGGGGCATGGCTTGAGTGGAGGGCTTAGAGGCCTCTCTGTCGCGGCCACGAGGTGGCCGGTCGGCCATGTCATGCGCTGGTGATGTAGGTGCTTCCTCCTCTAATCGGGGTAGCAGCCTGCGCTTTGGGTAACGCTTGGAGGGGCGTTCGAGTTCATACTCTTCGGCCGCAAGGACTTCAGTCCATCTGTCAGCTAGCAAATCTTTCTCAGCTCTAAGCTGTTGTTGCTTTTTCTTGAGGCTGCTTGCCGTGGCTAAAAGCCTGCATTTGAAACACTCTTGTTCGGCGTCGAGGCTTGCCTCGTCTCCGGAGGGAGGCATGTAGTTATCGTCCTCAACCTCTCGGTTTGCCGCCCTCTCATGAGGGCTGGCTTCTCCATCTTCCTGTGCCGAATCTTGCTGGAGGGGGTGTTCTTCAGCGCTATCCGGAGTAGTATTATCTCCGGTGCCGGAATCACCGTTTTTGCTTTGGCGGGATTTAGAGGGGTGCCGCTCACGTCGGCGTTTGGGATGTTTCTTAGAAGTATCATCTCCCGCTTTTCCATCGCCATCTCCATCTTTTGGAGCGTGCACCATATATATGTCATAAGACGAGGTGGCCTTCCAGCGCCCTACAGGTGCTGGCTCCTGTTCGTCTCCTGCATCGTCGTCCATGCCGTCGATGTCTTCGGAGTCGAAGTCGAGCATGTCGGTTAATTCGTCGACAGTGGCTACGAAGTGGGTGGTGGGTGGGCTTTGAATTTCTTTGTCGTCCGTATCCCATCCTTGCTGACCATAGTCCGGCCAGGGCTCTCCCGATAAAGAGAGAACTTTAGTGAGTTCAGGATGTCGCCGAAGGGCGAGTGCTGAAAGATGTCCGCGGCAGTGAACTCCATGATCGGCGCCCAATCGGATTCGATTGGCAGGGGCGCGGGGGGTTCGGAGTCCAGAGGGGAATCCGGATCCTCGGAGTCACGGGTCATGCAGAGTGCGGGGCTGGTATATGGCTCGGTCGCTTTTGAGACCGCAGCCCCTGAGGTGGCGTCCAACCGCTCACCCTCGATTGGCGCCGCAGGTTCGAATTAAGGGTCAGAACCGACGCGCGTGCGGTCTCCAGGGCACTGTTAGGCGGCAGAGCTAGATCATGCCCATCGAGACAGTGCGGCGCGCTTGGCTGTGGCTTGAATCCGTCGAAGATCAAGTCCCCACGGATGCCAGCCGTGTAGTTTAAACTTCCAAACCTGACCTGATGGCCAGGGGCGTAGCTTTCGATCTGCTCCAGGCGGCCAAACGAATTGGCCCGCAGTGCGAAGCCGCCGAAGACGAAGATCTATCCGGGGAGAAAAGTCTCACCCTGGACCGCATCGTCGTTGATGATCAAAGGAGCCATCGAGCCTAAAAGTGACGACACAGAGGAACTCTCAATGAAAGCACCAATGTCGGTGTCAAAACCGGCAGATCTCGTGTAGGGGGTCCCGAACTGTGCGTCTAGGCCGGATGGTAACAGGAGACAAGGGACACGAAGTTTACCCAGGTTCGGGCCCTCTCGATGGAGGTAAAACCCTACTCCTGCTTGATTAATATTGATGATATGGGTAGTACAAGAGTAGATCTACCACAAGATCAAGGAGGCTAAACCCTAGAAGCTAGCCTATGGTATGATTGTTGTATGATGAAGTTGTCCTACGGACTAGAACCCTCCGGTTTATATAGACACCGGATAGGGTTAGGATTACACAAAGTCGGTTACAATGGTAGGAGATCTTGAATATCCGCATCGCCAAGCTTGCCTTCCACACCAAGGAAAGTCCCTTCCGGACACGGGACAAAGTCTTCAATCTTGTGTCTTCATAGTCCAGGAGTCCGGCTGAAGGTATTGTCTGGCTATCCGAACACCCCTTAATCTAGGACTCCCTCAATGAGCACCACATCCTGATGGGTACAGTGTCTGAGAAGATTCCATCCGCCAAGAGCGGGCTGAACGAAGCCTTCTCTAGCCTGCTAGCAGGCTTCGAGGTACGCAATGTAATTTTTTAATCATTTTTATGAGAAATATGCCTGTATATAGATAGTAGCCACTGAGAATCTGTTTGGTTTTTTTAAGAAAAGCGAGCAGAGGATCAATAATCAGTTATCAGGTGGTAACATGCAATTTTATTTGGATTTAAAACAAGCCTCTCTGTTAGCGGCGACTGCCCAGTCAGCGGAAATTTCTGAACTCAAATGGAAACTGGAGCGATCCGATGAGGATCTAGTCCTTGTTAACACGCGGCTCGACCAGGCGCAAGGTATAAGATAAATCTTACTGTTTGTCTGTTTATGTCCGTGCTTTTGTGGAAGTTGAAGAGCTGCAATGTGCATGTTTGTACAGATGGTGCCGCCGCGGTGGAGACCCTCAAGGGTGAGCTTGCTCAAGCCAAGGAGCAAGCAAGGGTAAGCAAGGCAGCTGCTCATAAGGCGGTTGCAGACTTAACGGCCGAACAGGCCGCTCGGCGCCATTTTGAGGAACAGGTGATTGAGATGGAGCAAAAGTTCAAGGACAACGCTGCCAAGTGCGAGTCCTTGGAAACGGAAAATAAGGCGAAGGGGACCGAACTCGCCAAGGCCCTTCATGATGCTTCGGAGGCGCGGGCCGAATCCCGCGCAGCGTGCGAGGAAATCCGTCAAGCTGGACAGATAGCGGCTGGTAAGCCCTTTCTTTTACAGGCTAAATTTGGGGACCCGAAGTATGCCTTGCTTAATCGACTGTGGAGTTCTCCAGACGCATATGCAGATCTGCCGAAGAGTGCTGCGGACGCTGCCAACTTCTTTCAGGCCCAGGAGGGGTACGCGACGGAGAAGCTCTTCTGGTCGCAGTTTGTGGGGCAGGAGCGTCCCCTACTGCTAAATGACCAGATGGCACAATGGGCGGAGCTGCATAAGATGTCCAGCATGTCCATGAAGGACGTCATAGTCCGGTTGTGGCCGACCGAGGCCATTCCAGCCAGCTATTTCGGCCTTGTGCAGCATCTCATCGATGCACTGCCCCGAATCGACGCCGTCAAGAGGTGGTCCTGCATAGAAGGAGCGCGAATGGCCTTCGCCCGTGTCAAGATGCATTGGGCGAAGATGAAGGCCGAAAAGGTGGCAGTTGAAGGTCCACTCGAAAGCAAGGACCATCGCACAACGGAGCGCTACTTTGAGGACGTATTAAAAGGTGCCCGCCTTGTAGAAGGCCAATGCTCAAAGGATGTAGTGTTCGAGTGAGCGAGTTCGAACTATTTGGGAGTGTGTATTATGAATTTAGACTTTTTGTAAAATATTCGTGTATGTTTGAAGAGTTTTATCCTCCTGTGCGGCCGTTTTTATATCTGAGAGTTCCCACTCGTCGGCTTCAACCCCCATGTAGGTACTGCTGGGGAGTTTGGAATTGCACATCACTACAGTTAATCCAACATCTTGGTCCGTGAAGGAGGTGTCAGTGCGATGAACCAGGCAATCAGACTATGCGTTTTTATTGCTCTCACTTAGCCATAGCCATAGGAGTTTGTTGATGGGTCTACAATGTAGCCCCTGGCATGTGCACGGCTATCCCAATGTGGATGCGTTGCACATATGACCGGGAAACAGTCCTTCGTGTAATACGTTAAAATCGCTAAGGATTGTAATAAATTGCCGAGTGGCTGACCAGCTCTCACCGCATCATGACAGTCAGTTTTCGGCTTTCTCTACTGAGGTGCTTAATCGGGCGAACCAGAAACACAATCATAGTAGTTATCCCTTTACTACCCTAGCTGATCAGACGGAACGTAAGGTAACAAACACACGAGCCGGACAACCCAATTATTGACCAAAGACATGATTCGGAGCCGATGCATATAATGCAAATCTCGGGATGCCAAATTGTGCTGTAAAGTTGTTCGGACTTTTGTTTGGCAACACATGTGTTGCCCTATAGAGCCCCTGGCAATTTTGTGCCGAGGTTTGTGCATGAGACAACTGAACAGACGGAATAAAGTCTATAAGTAAATACGATACCGAATAAGAATTTTGGTTCACTGAAATCTGATTGATACGTCAAAATGTAATCTTACAGAAGTTACCATAATCACCAAGGCCATTTTACATGTCGGGGGTCTAGGGCTAAGGGGAAAAGCTCTATACAGGTTCTTGAGTAAAGTTGTGGTCTGCAAAATCCTTTGCACCTTCCTGCCGCACGTCTGCACTGCTTTCACCCAAGTAAGAAAGATTCCTTGAGAGGAATGGTCTTCAGCTGTTTAGACAGAACCGGGCTCGGAGGGAGTCCTTGTGAGTCCATAGGATGAGTAGGTTTTGATTCACCTGTGGTAAAAAAGAAAAAACACTTTAAATAAGGGGGAAGTCCATATAAGGTTGAACCGTGCTATAGGCCTGTCCATATATTGCCTCCGCCGATTCCCAAGGTATTTTGAGTCCATGGTTGTGCACGCGCGGTACGAATTTTGCTGATGTACGTGGCGATCGACGGAGGCGAAACTGCTAATCCAGCCCTGGAATTCCCGGGCTGCTGGTATGCAGAACTAACCGGCTTTGCGCAATGAAGTGCGGTGGCTTAATAGCCGATTAGGTGTGCGGCTTGACAGGGACGCTTTGTACTTCGGACGCAATGGCCGCGGTATACTCCTTAGTACGAAGGGAGCGCTCCATGTTTCCTTTGATTGTAATGACGCTACGTGGACCGGGCATCTTGAGTTTCAAATAGGCGTAGTATGGGACCGCATTAAAGCAGGCGAAATCAGTTCGTCCGAGCAGTGTGTGATAGCCAGTGCAGAAGGGGATGATATCGAAGATCAAGTCTTCGCTTTGGAAGTTGTCCGGCAAACCGAAGACGACTTCCAGCGTGATTGAGCCCATGCAGCGGGCCTCTACGCCAGGTATTACTCCTTTGAAGGTAGTTTTAGTGGGCATGATTCTTGACGGATCAACACCCATTTTGCGAACAGTGTCTTGATAAAGTAGATTGAGACTACTGCCGCTGTCCATGAGGACTCGCGTGAGGTGGAATCCGTCGATGATTGGATCGAGGACCAGAGCTGCCGAACCTCCTGACAGATATTGGTTGGGTAGTCCTTTCGATCGAAGGTGATCGGACAAGCCGACCATGGGTTGAATTTTGGGGCGACCGGCTCTATGGCGTAGACGTCCCATAGTGCGCGCTTGCGCTTCCTCTTAGGGATATGTGTGACATATATCATATTCACTATTTTTATCTCAGGGGGAAATTGCTTCTGTCCCCCTGTGTTTGGTTGACGACGCTCTTGTTCATCATGGACTTTGGCTTTTCTTGGCCGAGGTGTTGGGCGAGCCACTCGTCTCGGACACTGTGCTTGAAGGCCGCAAGGGCTTTGGCGTCTGGACAATCCACAATATGGTTCTTTTTTATTAAGAACTTGGTCCAGAGCTATCGGGCCGATTCTCCGGGTTGCTGGATGATGTGACTAAGACCATCGGTATCTGGGGGCCGAACATAGGTACCTTGGAAGTTGTCTCGGAATGCGTCCTCCAAGTCTTCCCAGGTACAGATAGAATTTTTAGGTAGGGCTGTTCAGCCAGTGCCGTGCTGGCCCCTTGAGTTTTAGGGGGAGGTACTTGATGGCATGTAGATCATCGTCGTGTGCAATGTAAATGTGGAGGAGAAAATCTTCAATCCATACTGCGGGATCTGTTGTGCCATCCACTACAAAAAAATACACTTTCGTGATGATACGTGTTTGTCACAGTAGGTCGCGTTTTCTGTCATGCATGTACATCCATGGCGATTTTATGACAGAATCAAGATAATCATACCTGTGTTGTCGTAGAAGTGTTCCATGACATTACCAAAACTATCATCACGGAAGTGTCCACTTCCATGACGATAAATCGCGCGTCACAGAAGTGCTTTCGTCAAGGGTGACCGACACGTGGCATCCACCGTAACAGAACGCTGTTAAGCTATCGGGTCGGGTTTTGGATCTGATAACCCATTAACAGCCCCGACCAATGGGGATTTTCCACGTGTAAAATCATCATTGGCTGGAGGAAACACATGTCGGCTCATCGTTGGGACAGATGTCATCCACTCATTGGACAGAAGGCGCCTATGATACGTCGACCCGTGGCACGCCCAATAGAGGCCCATTCCTATGAAAAGGCCGGCCCATTTGACTTGGTCAAAAGGTGGTGGGCCGGCCCATGGAAAGCCTGTTAATGGCATGTTCGCATATAGCCCATTTACAGCCCGCTAACCCAAGGCCCATTACGCACTATTCGAATTAGGCCCAGAAGCGTCATCTGGGCCATCCAATATGATTCCAGCCCGTTTTCACTTCTGGCCCATGACGTCTTTCGGCCCATATGAGGCCCTATGTAACTCTTGGCCTATTAACGGCCCATGGTGAAACTAGCCCGTAATGAACAGTGTATCACTTTACACCCTTTAACGGCCCATGGTGAAACTGGCCCGTAAAGAACAATGTATCACTTTATACCCATTAACGGCCCGTTATTCCGTTGGGTCGTTTCCAGCCCATCTTATCTTTCGGCCTTCTCAGAGCCCATTTATTCTTGGGCTATTTCCAGCATTCATTTACTTACGGCCCGTTACTGTCATTTTCTGCTTGTGGGCCAAATTCAGCCAGTGGTTACAGTCGGCCCATTTGTGGTCTGTTAATACGTTGGGCCGTTTTCATAGCGTCGTCAAATACGGCCTATTAACGATGGCCCGTTATGGTCGGCCCATGAACGGATGATTCCAACTCTAGCCCGTTTACGGCCAGAATGCGATCTGTTTGGCCCATGTTTGGCCAATCGATCATATGGCCCGTATAAGGCCCATTGATGATATGGCCCGTAGAAGGCCCATTGTTTCTACGGCCCGTAGAAGGCCCACTGTTTCTACGGCCCGTAGAAGGCCCACTGTTTCTACGGCCCGTAGAAGGCCCACTGTTTATACGGCCCATAGAAGGCCCACTGTTTCTACGGCCCGTAGGAGGCCCAGTGTCACTACAGTAAATATTAGCCCATGGTTATTGTGGCCTAGTTTTAAAAAATAGGTTATTGCATCCACTAGCAAACCGCAGAAAAAGAACTGCACTGACTACAAGCAAACAAATAAACAAGACAACAAGGAAATAAATAAGCAAGCAACTTACACTAGGCTATCACGGCTATTACACATATTACATCCACTGGGCATCAAAGTTCGCCACCAGTGAAAATATAGGGAACACAGCAGCATATAAATGCCGCAGCAAAACAAGTCCAGAACTGAAACCACTTTAGAAGAGCTCAAGAAACAATATCCTGGGTACCTATAATGCTGGCAAGATGCTTAGAAAGCTTATTAACTTTCTCTTGTTTGGCGCTTAAGTCCTCCAGTGCTTGCTGTTGCACTAGAAAGTATGCATCTGAATTCTGCAGGGACTTCCTCAGTCCTTCGGCTTCCTGTCGCATAACATCTGATCGATGTCTTTCAACTTGAATTTGAGACTGAAGAAGCCGAACTGATTCAGGCAACGAGTTCGAAGAGCTGGTGCTAGCAGTAGTAGCCAGTAACTCGAACACTACATCAAGACAGGACTTTGGGGTTGTCTCAGTGTCTTCAGTATAGTTTTTATCAGCTTTCTTGGAGACCAACAGGGATGTCTCACAATCTTGAACCTTATCTGCATTACTTCCTTTACCATTGCATAACAGGGTACTCTTCTCCAATATTTTATCCGCGTTCTAAAAGAGAAACAAACAAATACATCTCAGGTTTACAATGTAGTATATGAAACTCATTTTCGTAAACCAGTTCAGCAGTAAGGTGGATAGGATAACAACATGAAACAAACATATATCTATGTAGTATGGTCACTGTATGGTCTATATCATTCTAGTTTATGTTGCCAAATCAAGATAGATACAGTTCGAATCATATCTATTTAAGACAAAGCAGCATAGACAGAATATAAGTGTGGGAAACTACACAGCAATAACAACAATTGTAATGTGCATGGCATGAGAACATAACTGTTTATTCAATTGAAACTAAAATCAACATAGAGCAAGTTACAACAGCAAACAACCAAACACGTTGAAGAAACAGGTTTAAAACATACATGTTGCACCATTGGAGTTTCAATTGCATCCTTCAAATTTGAAATTAGTTGGTATCAGCAAATACAGTGATGCAAGAGCAAACTAGTATGAACCATAGCTACGGAACCTGACCTGAGAACAATTCTTCTGCTGCTTTAAGCGTTGACTTCGGGTTCGGAGTGGTGGTCCTCGTGATTTGGGCACTGCAGTTGCCTTACTAACTACTCATGTTTGGGTGCTCTGTGGTGGAGATGGTGTTGTGTCAATGGGAACTGGGTGTCTATCTGCTGGGGTTGGGGTTAGAAGGGGTGTAGCTGGTTCTCTGTCCAACTGGGTAGGGGTACAATCTGCATGAGTGTGGGTTATGTGTGGTGGGGATGGTTCTTGGGCAAGTACAACCGTGGTTCTATCTGCATCGACAGGTAGCACGATCTTTTCTGAAGACCATGTTTTTACTCCCACAGATACTGCCATCACTCCCTCCAATTGAAATGGCTGATAAACAAGAAAAGTAATTGAATGTACAAACATTGTAAGATAGACAGGTGCAATGGATAGTAGGGAAGAAAACAGTGCATGAAATAATTCACATTTATGTTGTCTAAGCAAACAGAATAGCAGGACATAATTTCACATATATGATGGCTAATTAAACAGGATAGCATGACGCAATTTCACATGTATGATGGCTAACTACACAGGATAGAATGACATACTTCAAAATATGATGACTATGTAAACAGGATGACATGATATAACTATACGATGTGTCTATTAAAGTGGTTGGCATGCCATAAATCACAAACATGCCGTCGATGGAAACATGATGGCATGATATAATTGACGGATAGAATGACATAATTTAAAATATGATGACTATGTAAACAGGATGAGATGATATAACTATATTAGGTCTTTAGAAAATGGGTTGGAATGCCATAATTCAGATACATGTTGTCTATGTAAACATCATGGCATGACATAATTCAAATATATGATATATATACTAAGGAAGTGAGCAGAGGGCAATCGCATATATGATGGGTCTACTAAGGAGATGGCATTCAATATTGTGTATATGATGTAAAAACTAAGCATTGCAATACAACATATGCATTATATGAGTAATATAACCCTGCCAAGTTTGAGCATACACCTCAGGGGGGTAATAGGAATGGTCATCTGCCTCTGAATCCTCCTCTGAAGAGCTATCTATAACCAACAAGATATCTGCTTCAGCAGGTAGCATTGTCTGCTCTAAAGACCTTGTTTTCACTCCAGATTTCTCCATCACCAATTCAAATGGATGATGCACAGGAAGATCAGTTGAATATACAAACATTGTCGACAAAAGCAATGAGAAATACAAAGAAAAGGACGGCATGATATAATTCACATATATGACACTTGCCTAAACAGCATGGCATTGCATAATTCACATACATAATGCCTTGCAACAAGATAACATTGCATAATTCACATATATAATGTCTTGCAACAAGATGGCATTGCATAATTCACATATATGGTAATTAGACACTAAACAGGTGGCATTCACACAAAGCATGTGTCGGATCACGGGTTCCGGCAGACCCTTAAGGTTCGAACTCTGGGGTGCGCGCGGATATCGTGCCCTCTACCTCTCCGTCTCGAAAGGATCTAACTACGAGAAGAACAACACAAGAGACACGGGGTTTATACTGGTTCGGGCCACCGATGCGGTGTAATACCCTACTCCAGTGTGGTGGGTGGATTGCCTCTTGGGCTGATGATGAAGAACAGTACAAGGAAGAACAGCCTCGCGAGGGTCTGTTCTTGGCTAGGGGATGAACTGCTAGGGGAGTTCGATCGCCCTTTTCTCTCTCTATGTATGCCTCTTTTCTGGCTGCCTCTACTCTGGGGGTGGCTAGTCCTATTTATAGGCAAAGGCCCTGGGCCTCTTCCCAAATATTGAGCGGGAAGGGCGCCAACAATTGGCCAATTTGAAGGGGAACATCTGGTACACTTATCCTGACTAAAGTTGGTCTTCGCCTGCCAAAGGCCCTGTGGTGACGCCGTCCTGGGCTCCATGGTGACCTCCTTCCCACCGTTGGACTGGTCTTGGTCTCGTTGCACCGAAATGGGTGCCTTTGCTTGATCCTCTCGCCTGCGCTTGTCCCCTTTGCACCAAAGAGGAAAGGGAGATGCTGCGTGGGCTGGCGCCCGCCTGGCACCCTTGGTCATCATGGCTTGCGTCATGGGCACCTCGTGAGGTACCCGCCTTGATCTCTCTGCCTCCTCGCGAGCCAGCCTAAGGAGGTCGTGCTTGAGGAAGCGCCGTGTCGTCCGCCTCGCGAGGCTTGGCCCCTCGCGAGCGTCTTGAGCCTTGTGTTGACGAAGATGGGCCACGCTGGGCCCCCATTTGAGCCACGCCGCAGGCCGCAGGCAGGCAAGTCTGGGGACCCCCGTTCCCAGAACGCCGACAGTAGCCCCCGGGCCCAAGGCGCGCACGGACTTGGCCGTGCCGAGAGGCGAAAGGGCAAGGGCGAAGCGCCGCGGGCCCTAACAGCCTTCGGCCTTGGGCGCCGCGTGGCGGTTTGACAGGACGTGGGCGTCTCCGCTTCCCCACGATGCCTTGGCAACTGCGTGACTTGACTAGTCCCTGCATGCGTAGATACGGGTCATTATTACCTGTGATCGTGGTGCTCGACGGTTGGCCTCTTCCGGCTATAAATGCGAGGCCGCACAAGCTCCGCCAGTCCACTCCTTCCTACTTCTCTTCTTCTTCCTCTCCTTCACCGCCGCCGCTTGCATGGCTCCGAAGAGGTTCTCAGCCGCGGAGAATGGGAAGGCTAGTCGGGCGGGGCCCGACTCCCCTCCGGCCAAGCGCGGCCTGGGTCGTCCCCGCAAGCATCCCGCGGTCCCCGCTTTGGCTCCCCGTGGTGGTTCTCCGCGTGGTGGTGAGCGCTCGGCTGCCCAGGGCAGGCAGGCTGTGGCTGCGCGGCCCCCCAGGCCGCACTTTCGCTCGGCGGAGGTGCTGCCGGAGTTTGTCATGTGGTCGGCGGACCCAACCAACACCTGGCTCCAGCTCCCTTGCTTCTTCATCAGCGAGCTGTCGGCCAGCGCCCGGTGCGGCTTCTGGCTCCAGGCTGACGGCTGCTGCAGTAGGGCCTCTTGGGTTTCGCTCGATGTATCCCCTTCTGGGAACGGGGCCCTGACCCGCGGCTGGCAAACGTTTGCCCGCGCGCGCGGCCTGGGCCAGCGGTGCACCCTGCACTTCAAGTTTGACGGCGACGGCACCCTCTACATGAGGGTGTTTGGGGAAGATGGTCGCCGCGCAGGATGCTGCCCCGAGGACGACGACCGTGGCCAGGGGCCTCGCTCCGACGACGATGGAGGAGACAGCGCCCACTCTGATGGCGGCGCCCGATGCTCCCCAAGCTCCACCAACTCTTCTTCGGGCGGCTCCTCCAGCGGTGGCCGCAGCCAGCCCCCTCGCCGCCGCGCTTGCTTGGGAGGTGGCTGTTCATCCGCCCGTCGCCGCGCCCCGGTGAAGCGCGAGAGGGAGTCCGCCTGAGCTCCGGAGGCATCCGGTGTCGCCTCAGCAGGCCGATGTGAGGCGGGCTGCGCCAGGCTCGCCCTTTCCTTTTCCTTTTGCTCCCTGTGTAAGACAAGATAGCTGCATGGAGCCCCGTGGGGGCGTGTTGAGAATCATTGCCGTTGTAGCCATTACCTTGATTTTGCTGTTGCGCTTCTCAATTATTTGCCCTCGCGTAGGTAGTTTGCGGCCCCAGCCGAGGGGCGACCGACCCAGGCCCTGTGTGCATGTCGCGGTGCCCGAGGGGCACGAACCAGAGGGGTGCTCCTGTAGAGAGCCCGGGCCGTGAAACCTTTAAGCGGCTAGAGCAGAAACGCTCGCGAGGGCGTTCGAGTCCCATCCCTCGCGAGGCCTTTCATGAGAGAAAATCAAAACTAGGAGCGAAAATCGACAAACCACAAATCGACAACAGTGATAGTTTCAATAAGACTTCAGATGCAAGTAAAACACGTCAAATGCGGACAGCAAATGAAAAAGCCGCGTCCGGCACCTAGTCTAGTCTTCGACGTATTCTCGCCAGCACGGAGCTAAGTGCTGCCACTGGGCGTGGGAGGGAGCCCCAGGGCCTGAGGCCAGCGCTCCTGAGACTCCGGGGCGTGTACAGCCCCACTCATTATTACGTGAGAGTGTCACGGGGCGGCGAGCTTCACAGGCATTGGCCTTCTTCACAGGCTCCGGGCCTTTCTCCTTAGAGGTAATAAGCTTCACAGGCATTTGCCTTCTTCACAGGCTCCGGGCCTTTCTCCTTAGAGGTAATAAGCTTCACAGGCATTCGCCTTCTTCACAGGCTCAGGGCCTTTTACAAAAAGAGACGATCTTCACAGGCGTTCGCCTTCTTCACAGGCTCAGGGCCTTTTACAAAAAGAGACGATCTTCACAGGCTCAGGGCCCTTTCCAAAAAGAGACGATCTTCACAGGCTCAGGGCCTTTTCCAAAAAGAGACGATCTTCATAGGCGTTCGCCTTCTTCACAGGCTCAGGGCCTTTTCCAAAAAGGGACGATCTTCACAGGCGTTCGCCTTCTTCACAGGCTCAGGGCCTTTTAGGGGTAGAACCTCTGGAGGTGCTGGATGTTCCGCGCGTTCTGGATCGGCTCCCCCTCTTGAGTTTCCAAGCGCATGGAGCCAGGCCTAGAAACATGAACAACCTTGAACGGGCCCTCCCACATGGGAGAGAGCTTGTGCAGCCCTTCCCTGGAGAGGACCTGCCTGAGTACGAGGTCTCCTACCTCGAGGGTCCTGGGGCGGATGTTGCGGCAGTGATATCGTCGTAGCGCCTGTTGGTACCTTGCCGCTCGCAGCGCGGCTTCCCGGCGGCGTTCCTCCCCAGCACGAGGTCCATCCACCGCGTGGCATCCTGCTGCGCCTCGTCGAACGCCAGGACCCGCGCGGAGCGACGCCTGACCTCGTGAGGAAGGACTGCTTCGGCTCCATAGACCAGGAAGAACGGGGTTTCCCCGGTTGGTTTGGTCGTGGTTGTGCAGATGGACCACAGCACGGATTGGATCTCGTCGTACCAACCCCTGCCGCAGGCCTCCAGCTTCTTCTTGAACGTTCTGGTCTTGAGGCCTCTCAGGACCTCCATGTTGGCTCGTTCGGCTTGCCCATTGCTTCGCGGGTGTGCCACCGAAGCGTAGCATATCTGCGTTCCAAGGTTAGCACAGTATGTTTTGAAGAGATTACTGGTGAACTGCGAACCGTTGTCTATGATGATGCGGTTTGGCACCCCGAACCGGCTCACGATACCCCTGATGAACTTGACCGCGGAGCCCGCGGGGATGGTACGGACAGCCTCCACCTCTGCCCACTTGGTGAACTTGTCAATGGCGACGTAGAGGTAACGGTAGCCCCCTGGCGCCCGAGGGAACGGGCCCAGAATATCCAACCCCCAAACTGCGGATGGCCACGAGAGGGGTATAGTCTGCAGGCTCCCCGCTGGTTGATGGACCTGCTTGGAATGGAACTGGCAGGCCTCACAAGCCTTTACTAATTCGATTGCGTCGTTGAGCGCGGTGGGCCAATAGAACCCACTACAGAACGCTTTGCCGACGAGGGTCCGTGATGATGAGTGGTGTCCGCAGTCTCCGCCGTGTATGTCCCCCAGTAGTTCCCTTCCTTGCTCCCAGGAGATGCAGCGCAGATATACGTCGATGGGTCGCTTCCGGTAGAGTTCTCCGTCTCTGATGCAATATGACATGGCCTGCCGCGCCATACGTTCTGCTTCCTCCTCTTTCTGTGGCAGGGCCCCATGTGTTAGGTAATTCCGGAGCTCTGTGATCCAGCATTCCTCCTGAGGTTCCATCGTCAGGAGCAAGCGTGCTCCTGAGGGCGGTCCGCAGGCCGGGGCTCCCGAGGCTGGCGGCTGAGGGAGCTCCTCTTGAGGCTGAGCCGTGCTTGATAGCGTTGGCTGCGTTGAAGGCTTGAAGAGCCGCTCTTCGAAGACGCCGGGCTCCTGCGGCAGCCGCCTGGACGCCCGTCCGGCTATGTCGTCAGCTTCCTGGTTGGTGCCACGGGGCATGTGCTTCAGCTCCAGCCCCCAGAACTGCTTTTCAATCCTGCGGACCTCCGCCAGGTAGGCCTCCATATGCTCGTCCTTCGGCTCGTACACCTTATTGGAGAAGTTGACTAGGAGCTGCGAGTCGCCTTTGACGGTGAGGCGCTTCACTCCCAGGGCCGCTGCGGCCTTCAACCCGGCTATCAGTCCCCCATATTTTGCTATGTTGTTCGAGACCTTTTCTCCTTGCTGGAAACACAGCTGTACTGCGTAGTAAAGCTTATCCTGAGTGGGTGATATCAGTACCGCACCAGCCCCCGCGCCGTGCCTGGAGAATGCCCCGTCGAAGTACATGACCCAGCCTTCTGGCGCCTCGCTCCCCGGGGAGAGGGAACGATCCTCGTTGTTCTTGAGGCCTGGCGCCTCTGTCCATTCCGCCACGAAATCCGCCAATGCGGCTCCTTTGATGACCCTAGTTGTGCTGAACTCGAGCTAAAACGCCTGCAACTCTATGTTCCATTCAGCGACCCTTCCAGCCGAGTTAGGGCTCCTGAGCACCCTCTCCAGGGGGTACGATGAGACGACCTTGATCGGGTGAGCTTGGAAGTAGTGACGCAGCTTGCGCGAGGCCACTAGTAGCGTGAGGACGAGCTTCTGAGGCATCGGGTATCGTGCCCTCGCGTCCCGTAGCACCGTGCTAACGAAGTAGACCGCGTGCTCAACAAGGCTGAGAGCATCTTGGGTCGCGGCGCCCTCGGGAGGTGAGGGCACCTCACAGGACGACGTGACCTCGGCAGGTGGACCATCCGGGCGTGCGGCCTCTCCTGTCTCTGGTGCGTTCTTCGGTGGTTGATCCTCCTCATCTGCGGTTTTGGCTTCCTCGGGCTTTCCTTGTTCCCTTTTTGCCTTGCCTCGGGCTGCCGCTGCGGTCTTGACCTGGCGCTCCTCCCTAACCGCCACCAAGGCCGCGCTGGCGGAGTAGGGGGTGGCAGCGAGGTAGAGCAGCAGGGGCTCTTGAGGACGCGGAGCCACCATGACTGGGGGACTAGTTAGGTACCTCTTGAGATCCCGAAACGCCTTATCTGCCTCTTCAGTCCATTCAAAGGGCCCCTTTTTCTTCATCAGCTAAAAGAAAGGCAGCGCTCGTTCCCCCAATTTGGAGATGAAGCGCCCTAGTGCGGTCACACGCCCAGTGAGCTTCTGCATTTCTCTGAAGGTCTTTGGCGGACTCATGTCCTCGACCGCCTTGACCTTCTCTGGGTTGGCCTCGACGCCACAGTGAGATACGAGGAATCCCAAAAGCTTGCCCGAGGGAACGCCAAACACACATTTCTCCGGGTTGAGCCGCAGGTTCACTGCGTCGAGGCTCTCAAAGGTCTCCTCCAGGTCTTGTATCAGGGTCTTGGCCTCTCGAGACTTCACCACAATGTCATCAACGTATGCTTCAACATTCTTCCCGAGCTGCGGGCCCAAGGTGATATGCATCAGCCGCTGAAAAGTTGCCCCTGCGTTACGCAGTCCGAACGGCATGCATGTATAGCAGTATACCCCGCACGGGGTTAAGAAGCCGGTCTTCTCAACGTCTTCTATCGCCATCTTGATCTGGTGATATCTGGAGAAGGCATCCAAAAAGCATAGCAGGTCGCATTCGGCGGTGGAATCGACGATCTGGTCGATGCGAGGGAGCGGGAACGGATCTTGCGGGCATTCCTTGTTGAGGTTGGTGAAGTCGACACACATGCGTTCCTTCCCCCCTTTCTTGGGCACAACGACAGGGTTGGCCAACCAATCTGGGTACCGGACCTCGCGAATGATTCCAGCGGCTTCTAACTTGCGGGTCTCTTGGACGATGAAGGCCTGCTTCTCTGCGGACTGTCGCCTGGCCTTCTGCTTCACGGGGCGCACATTTGGGCACACATTGAGGTGGTGCTCGATGACGTCCCTGGGGATCCCTGCCAACTGATCGGGCTCCCAAGCAAACACTTTCTTGTTTGCATGTAGGAACTTGACCAGGGCCTCCTCCTGCTCAGGCCCCAGGTTGGCGCCAATGGTGAAAGTGGTGCTGGAGGACCCATCCTCGTCGACGGGTATCTGCTTGGTTTCTGCCTTGTCCTGGGTGAACAGCTGCTTCTTCTTGGTGGGCGCAGCCCCCTTGGGCTCAGGGGTCCCTGCGTCGGCGGGATGTGCCGATGCCGCCGTCTTGAAGGCGAGCTTGAGTACTCGCAGGGCGTCCCCGGTGTCTCCATGCACGGTGAGGGTACCGTTGCTCCCGGGCATTTTCATGAGGTTGTACGCCGGGTGCGTGGCGGCCATGAACTGAGCCAGTGCCGGGTAGCCGAGGATGGCATTGTAAGGGAGGCCGATGGGGGCGATGTCGAAGTCGACCAACTCCGTGTGGAAGTTTTCGTAGGTGCCGAAGGTTACAGGGAGCCGGATTTGTCCCAAGGAGTCGGACGACCCGCCCCCGACGCCCGAGAAGGATCGGCTGGGTTGCAGCCGCTCCCGGGGTATGCAGAGGAGGTTGAAGGTCTTGACCGAGAGCACGCTGAGGCCCGCGCCGCCATCGACGAGGGTTCTGGTGACGGCCACCTGGCAGATGGTGGGGGTGCACAACAGGGGGAGCGCGCCCGAGCCGGCCAAGTTAGCGGGGTGGTCCTCCGAGCTGAAGGTCAGACCAACCTTGCGCGCCGCTCGATCCAGGGGGGCCCCTGTCGCGCGGAAACGGCGCCGATCTGGCGGGCAAACGGCTTGACGTGGCGGCTCGTGGGTGGCGCCTGCGAGCCGCCCAGGAGGGCCGCAACGACCGGGAGCGTCGACGTCGTTGTCCAGCCGCCCTGTTGCATAGGCAGACGCCGGGGTGGTGCTTCCGCTCGCCTCCCGCTGGGCCGGTGGTGGTGTTGACGGCGTGCGACGGGGGACGGCGAGGACGCCCACCAGCGAGGGCCGCTGGCGTGGCGCGAGCTCGATGGGCGTCGTACATGGATGCGGCAGCTGGAGGAGGACGGAGCGGCGGAAGGCAGACTCCGGCGCACCCCTACCTGGCGCGCCAAATGTCGGATCACGGGTTCCGGCAGACCCTTAAGGTTCGAACTCTGGGGTGCGCACGGATATCGTGCCCTCTACCTCTCCGTCTCAAAAGGATCTAACTACGAGAAGAACAACACAAGAGACACAGGGTTTATACTGGTTCGGGCCACCGATGCGGTGTAATACCCTACTCCAGTGTGGTGGGTGGATTGCCTCTTGGGCTGATGATGAAGAACAATACAAGGAAGAACAGCCTTGCGAGGGTCTGTTCTTGGCTAGGGGATGAACTGCTAGGGGAGTTCGATCGCCCTTTTCTCTCTCTATGTATGCCTCTTTTCTGGCTGCCTCTACTCTGGGGGTGGCTAGTACTATTTATAGGCAAAGGCCCTGGGCCTCTTCCCAAATATTGAGCGGGAAGGGCGCCAACAATTGGCCAATTTGAAGGGGAACATCTGGTACACTTATCCTGACTAAAGTTGGTCTTCGCCTGCCAAAGGCCCTGTGGTGACGCCGTCCTGGGCTCCATGGTGACCTCCTTCCAACCGTTGGACTGGTCTTGGTCTCGTTGCACCGAAATGGGTGTCTTTGCTTGATCCTCTCGCCTGTGCTTGCCCCCTTTGCACCAAAGAGGAAAGGGAGACGCTGCGCGGGCTGGCGCCCGCCTGGCACCCTTGGTCGTCATGGCTTGCGTCATGGGCACCTCGTGAGGTACCCGCCTTGATCTCTCCGCCTCCTCGCGAGCCAGCCTAAGGAGGCCGTGCTTGAGGAAGCGCCGTGTCGTCCGGCTCGCGAGGCTTGGCCCCTCGCGAGGGTCTTGAGCCTTGTGTTGACGAAGATGGGCCACGCTGGGCCCCCATTTGATCCACGCCGCAGGCCGCAGGTAGGCAAGTATGGGGACCCCCGTTCCCAGAACGCCGACAGCATGTCTAAACTAAGCAAATGACATAGCAATGCAAGATACCATACGCACGATATGAGCAACGTAACCCTGCCAAGTTAGGGCATGCACCTTGGGGGGGAAATATAACTGGTTATCTGTCTCTGAATCCTCCTCTGAGGAGCTATCGGTAACCGGCAAGACATGCGCTTCGTCAGATAGCATTGTCTGCTCTGAAGACCTTGTTTCCAATCTAGATTTTTCCATGACCGTGCCGAATGGCTGATGCACAGGAAGAGTAATTGAATGTACTAAAATTGTTGACAAATTTAACATGTAATAAAAAAATGATGGCATGATATAATTCACATATAAGATGACTGGCTAACCAGGGTGGCATTGCAAAATTCACATATATGATGCCTGGCTAGACAAGATGGCATTGCATGATTCACATATACGATAAAGAAACTAAACAGATGGCATTGACACAAAGCATGTCTAAAGTAAGCAGATGACATCTTTAATGTATACAGTAAGGAATGCAAGGCACCATATGCATGATATTACCAAAATCAGCATGCCAAGTTAGAGCGAAGACCTCATGGGGTAAATAGGAATGGTCTTCTCCTTCTAAATCCCCCTCAGAACAGTTATCTTTCTCTTGATTACGATCCGAAATGAGTGGAGGGGGCTGCCTTTGCACCCACCATGGAACGACGTCTGCATGAAATTTTAGTGCCACGCAAGGCTCGTCTCTTTTGCTCTACATGATCAGGTCCATTGTGTACAATAACTGGCATGCATCGGAATAAAACATAGTGAGATTATGTAAGGAGTGCATGCACAAATCCAGAGTGATGGTAGCAAACTGTGGATAGGCCCAAAACCAATGATAGCAGGCAGATAATAGCTTTAGTTAAAACATACAGATAATGGCTCCTTTAATGTTTGTTTGCACCCAACATGAAACTCATAGTATACACCGGAGATTAACCAGATAGTAGACAGATAGTACTGATTGCTGCCCCAATATGTACCCCACAACCATTTAAAAACTCAAGTTTCAGCATTAGTTTGGACCTGACTCGGAGTCTAATAGGTGAACACGACGATAATGTAGCATGTCATCATATTAAGCAACGCATAACGTAAGCAGACACGAAAGAGTGCGACCTCTCTTGCGGACCCGTGTAGTCCTCAAGGTCATCTGCTCAGTTGATGATGGTAATGCAGTTGTCGTGGCTGCCGGTGGCGGGGAAGAAGATCTGAGGCGGCGAAAGACAGTCTGAAGAGCGGATCCCTGCTGTGGTGAACCCTTCCATCGTTGGAGCAGCTGAGCTCGGGTGGAACACAGCGCCGCAGGAGCAGGACAAACCACACAAGGTTTTCTTTGACACATATCTGTAACAGAAGTAATTGAGTAAGGGCTTGTTTGAATTTGAGGATTCTAACAATGCAGGGATAGGAAATAGACAGGAATAGGATAGGAATGCACGTGCAAAACAGAGAATTTAAAAACACAGGATTTCTGTCAATCTGGGTGTTTGATTCACAACAATTGGAAGATCACAGGATGCAAAAAAGCATGGTGAGATTAAGTCAAACCACAAGAAAATGTACGGTTATAATGCTATTATGCTACTATCTCTTAGTCTTGTGCTTGATCAATAGGAATATGAAAAGGAGGAGAAGTGGAAATTAGAATTCCTACGGTTTTTCTTTCAAGGAGACACTAAAGGAACAAATCCTACAGTTTTCCTTTGCTCCATTCCTTTGCACCAAATTCATGAAAAGTAGTACCATAGGAAACTTTCCAATTCCAATGTTTTTCATTCACTTTTCCTTTCAAGCACTGGCGATTCTAGTAGGCAGGCTTGAGCAAGGAAAATCCTACACTAAAAAAATGTTTTTGTGCTACTTCTATTACTTTGGACCCAGGCCACTGCCATACTAGCTCAACTCCCAGGCCCATCGACAAATGCACAGCTCAAACGCGCAGAGATAAATAATGATGGCGTTTAAGAGAGTCCATCACGGATAGCTAAGTTGCCTGGTACTTCACTGCTTGTCATATAGTAGGATAAAATAATCGTATTTCCCGTTACTACGAGTGCTCGGTGGACAATATATATAACATGTAGAGTAAAAAAGAGATGCAACAAGTGTACAACCTCTTTGGAGAAGCCATGTCGATCTTAGCGTGATTGGGTTGGTCGGTGAGGATGCTCCGGCTGACTTGGCTGTCGGAGGAGGGGAAGAAGATCTTAGGCGTCTGGAGATGGAGCCCGAGGTACTGCTCCGCTGTGATGGAGGGTTTCGTCGTTGGAGCAGCTCCGGTGAGTTGTACGACGCCGAGGCTGAAGCAGGACAAGAGAGACAACGAACAACGTTAACCTGAGTGGAATTCTAATAGCATCTCCAATACATGACGTAAATACATAACCACAAAGTGCTAGATGTAAAATACATCAGCCGCTCATCTCTGAACTTAACTGTCGAAACTGAATTTGACTGTCGAAACTGAACTTAACTGTCAAAAATGAACTTAACTGTCGAAACTTAATTTTGCTGTCGAAACTTAATTTTGCTGTCGAAACTTAATTTTGCTGCCGAAACTGAACGCACTAGCAAGGTGAGGCTACACGTCGATCGACTGACTTTTCCATCTCTGGTCAGTCGATTTTGCAGCCGTTGGATACGAAATCAAGGGCATGCGGTTCATCTTCAACCTCCACCCCCCTGAGCCGCCAGCCACCACCGGCCAAACAGCAGCCCCCGCTGCCCGCGGCCGGCGGTGCGCCGCCCCGCCCGCCCCGAAAACACTCCCCACCGCCGGTCCGCCGCCGCCCCGGCCATCCCTCTAGCCCCCCCCCCCCCGTGCCGAGCTTTTTCTCCGGCAATCCCCACGCCACCGCCCCGCCAACGCCCTGCCACCGTCGGCGACCACCGCCCCCATCCTGAACCCTAAGCTAGATAGTGGGGTACCTCTCCGGCAAGCCCCCCTCCTCGCTGTGGCTGGTTCTTCCTTCACCCCGGCGAGCCCCCCACCCCCACCCCCTAAAAATCGGCTGACCCAAAAGTCGATTCAGTCGACTGAAGTGTAGCTAAATCGGAGCAGCATCGCAAGCAAGAGCAAGAGCGAGAGCAGCAGCGCGAGCAAGAGCAATAGCAAGAGCAGACCAGGCAGGGGACCGAGAGCAAGAGCAGAGCAGCAGCGCGAGTGAGAGCTAAAGCAGTAGCAGCTCCTACTGATGTGGACGTCACTGCCGAGAGGAAGCGACGCCGTGGAGGAAGTGGCTGGCGACGCCGCCGTGGATGGAGCCGCGCCGTGTCGGCTCGGGACCGAGCGCCGGCAGCACTGTGAGATCGAATCAAGAAGAAAATGCGGCGATTAGTGTACAACCTCTTTGGTGGCGCCGATTAGGCCGCAGCTTCATCCGAGGAAACGGTGATGATGATGCTCTTCCGGTGGTGCAGGTGAAGACGGCGGTGTGGGAATGGAGGTGGCGCGAAAGACGAGGGGAACATCGGGGCACCTCCTTGGAGGTGAAGGACTGGGTGGCTGAACCGTCGGGACGATGAGATCGACAACGGATCCTCATCTGGTAGGGTGGATGAGGGACGTCGAGGTGTTGCTGTGGACGACGTCGTCGGGGAAGAGGCTCCGGCTGGGTGGCGGACGGAGCGGGGTGTGGGGATTCGTCGCGGGTTTTTGCGGCCTTGGTGTATGAATGGGTGGGCGGATGGGATGGCAGTGGGGAACCATGGCTTAGAGACGCGCTTGTCCGAAATGTGGGGTAAGTTACAAAAGTACCCCCACCGATTTGAGGCGGTTCTTTCGGTTCAGGGGTACCACGGGCATTTCGCGTGTCGGGATTTCACAGGAGGTGGGAGTTTTCGCGCGCGTTGTAATTTCGGAATAGCAAGGTGCGGGTTGAGATGGAGGGATTTGTCGGCGCACAACGAGACAAAGATATATCTTAAATATTTCGGGCTAACAAGGCACGGGTTGAAGAGGCGGGAGTTTCGCAACACGATAGACAGAGACGCTAGCTTGAATTTTCGGCATAACAAGGCGTGGCTTGAAATTTCGGAAGAACAAGATTAACGTGTACCAAAAAAAGACAATTTGCACCTCAACACGCACAACACACACACAAACACCATTTAGACTAGAGTAAGGTACACGTGCTTTGCACGTATGAGATTTGGCAACCAAATTATGAATAAATACCACATTGTAGCATGCAAGCTTTGAGTCATATATGCATGATGTAGATGTTCGTTTAATTCTTATAGTTCATTTCATTCAAAATCATCTAGTTTTTATAAGAAAGCTAATCTATTTTAAGATTCATGGAATTGTGCGTCGTAAGACAAAAAGTAAAAACAAATAATGGCAAATCATGTAGAAAAACATTTGGGCAATTCTGATACGGAAGATTCTAGAACAAATAAGAAGTGCTTGTGTTTTGATGTTTGTGCATTATGCTCAAGTTCAACCATGGAGTCTTCTAGATTATACATGTGGCGAAATCTGGTGGAATCTAGATGATATCCAACAGCCAGTAGTGCTCAAATTTGCCATCTTTGGACCATCGGATTCGCCTCATCCAACGACCATCTTTCAAAGTTAAAGTTACCCGCACACAATATAAAAATATATATAATATAATATATATAGGGGTATAGATATAGATATGTGATGCGAAAGCCGCCCATCATCTCCAATTAGAATAGTGTGTCCATGCACAGATGCGACGTGGCCAAATGATGTCTGCCATCGGTATCTCAAATTCAAATCAGTCTGACCTTGTTCAATGTGTAGACATTATAGCATGCTCGTTTCCAAACCACACCGCGCAGATCTCCGTTATATTCATGCATGCATGGGTTTCAAACATCAGGATCTCTTATTCAAATATTTGAATTCAACTTTACATTGATTATGACCTCACCTATTCTTTTACACCCACACAGTAGTCTTCTCTTTATAATTGTACCACTAACTTTCTCTCGTGCATGCATGCACACACACTACTAGTCGGCATTATCCATCGCACGCATGCAATCTTTTTCTTCAGGTCGGTCTCCCATGAAGGCACACACCCACACACATCCCCCTCTCCATCATATCGGGCATTCTTTATCTCTCATGCGTGCATGCGCAACGATCGATGTTCCTCTATGTATGTGTGTATATAGCTAGGTCTTTCATAGTTTTCCACACAAACCGATCAATCGATATATCCAGTGAGGTCTCACCCTCTTTCCCACGTCCACATCGATCAATCTATACCTCTCTATATAGGATTAACATATATAGCTAATACACCGACATTAATTATATATCCAACGTCCCCCTCTCATCATCCATGCCTTCCGCTTCATCTCTCAGACGCGTGCACAATGGCGAAGACAGGGGCAGTAAGGGCCCTGCCCCCCTCCCCCCTAACATCACTATATATCGAGGCTAATATGAATGTGATCATTACACAATTGCTGCTAAAAATGGTTTAAGTTCAGGAATTGACCCTCCTCGTAAAGGATTAGCAATGCTTGGCCTCCTAGCTCATTTATTTTTCATGGCTCCGCCACTGCGCGCAACAGCGCACGTGCTCGCCCCCTCTCTCTAAATATCGATCTCGCACTTGTGCATTCCTTCATAGTCTCTCTCCACTCAGCCCCTCGCACCATCTTCTAGCCCCCCACCAGATTTTGCCACATGTACAATCTAGCAGACTCCATGGTTGAACTTAAGCATAATGCACAAACCTCAAAACAACAGTGGTTCTCTTTTGTTCTAGAATCTTCCGTATCGTAACTGCCCAAACTTTTTTTCTAGTTGAATTGCCATTATTTGTTTTTACTTTATGCTTTACAACGCACAATTCCATGAATCATAAAATAGATTAAGGGCTTCTTTGATTCAAAGGATTCTCAAAGGAATTTTGGAGGATTCTAATCATTAGGAATTTTTCCTATCTTGGTTGTTTGATTCATAGGATTGTAAACCATAGGAATTTTTCCATAATATTTATTTGCACTAGATTTCATAGGAAACATCCCTTCCACTCAAACCTCTTTGAAATAATTCTGCGTTTTTTCTATGCACAATCAAACACTCGTACAATCCTGTAGAATTCAAGACGACATTCCACTATAATCCCATGCTTTTCCTATTCCCGCGTTCTTAGCTTTTTTATAAAAACTAATTGATTTTGAATGAGATGAACTATAAGAATTACACGAAGGGCTACATCAGTCATATATGACTCAGAGCTTACATGCTATAGTGTGGTATTTATTCATAATTTGGTTGCAAAATTTGATGCATGCAATGCACGTGTACCTTACTAGTACTTCGAGTATGTGCAAAACACGTAAATTAGAATACCAATGGCACGCTACACAGTGTTTCTCTTACAGTTCATGAAGCCACGTGGCACATGTGGAGGCATTGTCGCGACCTCCTTGCATGGATTGATCACAGTGACGTGCTGCTGGTTCCAGAAGAATGTACTCGTCCTCCCTGAGCCATACTGGCGATACATGCACGAAGCAAAGATGTGCACGCACGCCACGCACGCACTCATACCCTCGCATGCACACGCGGGTACACGGGCGGACGCAATTTTATACCAAGATCCACCCCATGTAATAATTTGACGCATGTAAAGTTGTTCACTTCATTGATGGTCAATTAATACAGCGCATGCAAATTGAGTGGACGTGAGGGCGGAAGAAAGACAATATTACTCCACTGCACGCATGCGAGTAGTTAAATCATGGGTTGCTAGTAGTACTTCCATTGGTCTCCTTCGTATTTTGTGCCAATTTTTTACAGTAACATAATATTTACGCATTTGAGCAGTGTAGTACTTGAAATTTATGTTCCGCTAAACTCGTCGGGAGCCGTTTCGGGCCTCGAAACCAAAACCATCAATTAATCTTTACCTTGTTCCCATCACATTCGAAAGCCTGCTCACACCTACTAGTACGTACCAAACTTGAACGTGTTCCCACTATGCAGTTATTAGTACTAGTGCTAGTACTTAGGTTATAAAAAGGGGAACTACCTAACCGAAAATTACTCTACCTTTCCTCCTCATAAGTGTTTCTTCTTCGTCCGTCGTTGCCATGGCCGGTGAGCAGAGCTCTAGGTCGAGAACTACTCGTAACAAGGGAGCGGCAACCAAGGCTGCGGAAAAAAAGAGGGCTCGCCGCCACGCAGAGACCGATCTCTCACGGGCAGGCGATGGCTCCTAGGAGCGCCCTACCCGCGGAGGCGAACATGCCGAGCCGGCAGAGCTGGAGTCATTATCCCTCGAAGGCATGCCCGATCAGCTCAATAAGCACCTCAATAATCAGAAGGAGTTCATCCAAGGCTTGATGGAGTTGCTGAAGGAGAGCCTCAAAGACATGCCCGCTAAGCTCAATCAGCAGGGGGAGTTGACCGCCGGCTTGGTGATGCTGTTGAAGAAGAGCATTGCCTCGGAGAAGAAGGCGACCGGCGAAATCCTGTGACTTCAGGAGGACAAGGCGAAGCTCTGCCACGAGATCGACCTGTTGAAGGAGAAGAACGCCGGCTGGAAGAAGCTGCATGAGAATAGTAGTTCCTCGATGAAGATGCTGCAGGCCCTCGTCATGAAACAGAAGGAGGAGTTGGCGAAGCTCCGTATCGAGCACCCGGTTTCTGTCAAGGTACGTAATGCGGTCGTGGAACAGATGATGAAGGCTCGCGTCGAGAAATCCTGCGTCATGGACAGAATGAATAAGATGGCGGAGGAGATGGAGGTCGTGGAGGCGATGAAGAAGCAGTTATGACTCCGCGGCGAATTAGATCATTTGGGGTGATAATCTTCCTTCTTCTTTTGCTCCTGTGTTTCATCTTTTGCTTCAGGTGTTTCGGCGCACGTGTCACGTTCTCTGCGAGGCATGAATAGAACAATGATTTTTTTACGGAATGAATAGAACAATGCTAACAATGAGATGACTAGCAAATTAGATCATTTTTTATCGCCATATGGCACTGGGCTGCCGTGTTTCGTGCTCCTCCGTCGCAGTACTACTCCAATGGAAAACTTGAGTATACCGCACGGTTCTTTGCTCCTCCTCAATCAGGTCGTCGGCACATTTATATGAGCAGTCAAATCAACAGGCCCCGCCTTCCAGCAGTAATGAGCCGTGAAATCACAAAGGCCCTCGCCTCTCGTGAAACCGACCAAGCTAGACTGCCCCGCCCTCTAGCCTTTTAAAAAATGTATACTTTTGTACAGCAGTAGTATCGATGGATTGCGCCATGGAGCAAAACTTGAAAAAAAAGGTGGTACATATAGAGAGCGCTCGTCGCCATTGTGCATATAGTACTATTAAAAAGGCTAGTCACAATAATGGTGTCCAGCACAACCCACCCCTCAAATAAAACTAAGAGGATGCTTGGATACGTTTTAGTCCCATGACTAAAAGTAGTGGGACTAAAACATGCTAGCCTCACCCATGCTTGGATCCAAATACTAAAAAGGCTAAAATCAAGTTAATGAGCATTTATTATCCTCCAAACCCTCCAATCCAGAACTCGCCTGTGTTAAAGGAGAGGAGTTAAATGAATAGAGAGAGGACTAATCCACATTTTAGTAGGGGTACCCCTGACTAAAAAAATTTAGTCTCAAGACTAGTTTTAGCCCCTCTTTAGTCAGGGGTGCTTGGAACTTTAGCCTCTTAAAGAGACTATTTTTAGTCAGACTAAAATAAGTCCCTTGGATCCAAGCACCCTCTAAGCATCCTGGAATTCTTTGACAAAACTAAGCACCCTGAAATTCTTTGACAACTAAACTGCTGGCTATATGATGTTGGCCATATATATTGTACGTATATAATGTGAAGAAACGAGTGGTAGTACTATACCAACTAAAAGATGAAATGTAAGAAATACTAGTATGTACGTACTGAAGAGTTAAAGTAACGAGAAGAAACATAACATAGTTCTGCTGGGGGCTCAGCACAACACACCCCTCAAATTAAATTAAGCACACTTGAGATTAAACTTTGCAACTATTCCGGTAGATACTGCATTAGAACCACCATGAGCAACAACACTGCCACCTTACTCGGAGTCCTCGTCCACGTCCTCGACTTCGTCCTTGTCCCTCTTCCTCTTGGCCCATACTTTTTTGCTTGAACCGCACACTTTGTTGTTGCTCTTCATCCAACCCTTGTAGATATTGAAGCAAAGGTAGCCATCCATTGCAGCGTAGTGGATGTGGTCTATATCTAGTACATTTCTCTGCCATGCATGACGATGAAACGTGTATGGAGGTTTCTCCAGTTTACCGTACGAAGGATGAACCATGGCTCCTGCCAGGGTCAGCATTGAAGGTTGACGAGAGGACACCAGCCGATTCTTCTGGAGGTCGAAGGTGTTGCCTACAATGAGGCCTATCCGACGCAGGACTTCTTTGTCGTTACCAAAGTCTATAGTAACGAATTTGACTAGGTTGCTCTCGAGGAAGTCCTTAAAATCCTGGCACTCAACGTCAGCATGGCATATGTGGTAGACCAAGCATAAGTCATGCACGCAAACCTGGATCACGGCGGGCTTCTTCCTCTCTTCATCCTTTAGATCCTTCTCTCATCCCAGGACTGTGGTGTACTCAGCATCTAGCCCAGCAGCGACCCACTCATCATCTGAGTCTTCGAACATGCGTCTGAAGCGAGAAAGGCATCCTTTTTCACCATCATGGAAGAACGGGTGTAGATGACATCGAACTCATCGCCGGTGATGGTTCTAACCTTGTACTCACCGCCGATCGTGGAGATTTGGGATGCCATGGATTTGGGAGGAGGGTTAGGATTAGTGGAACTACCGTAATGTGAATGGACGGGATGACTAGGAGCGAACCGCCATAGTATTGAAGGACGTGTGGGGACGAGTAGGAGCGAACTGCCAGCGTGCGAACGGCAGGGTAGTGGATTTCCATTCTCCCATGATACGTGTTGGGGAACGTAGCAATAATTCAAAATTTTCCTACGTGTCACCAAGATCAATCTAGGAGATGCTAGCAACGAGAGAGAAGGAGTGCATCTTCATACCCTTGAAGATTGCTAAGCGGAAGCGTTACAAGAACGTGGTTGATGGAGTCGTACTCGCGGCGATTCAAATCGCGGAATATCCGATCTAGCGCCGAACAGATGGCGCCTCCGCGTTCAACACACGTACAACCCGGGGACGTCTCCTCCTTCTTGATCCAGCAAGGGGAGAGGAGAAGTTGAGGGAGGACTCGGGCAGCACGACGGCGTGGTGGTGGAGCTTGTGGTATTCCTGCAGGGCTTCGCCAAGCTCTACGGAGGAGAAGGAAGAGTTGGAGGAGGGAGGGGCTGCGCCAGGGAAGGGGTTGCGGCTGCCCTCTATCTCCCTCACTATATATAGGGGGAATGGGTGTAGGATGCGCCCTAGGGTTCCCTAGGGGAGGGGCGGCGGCCGCAGGGGAAACCCTAGATGCGTTTGGGCGCCCCCACCCCTAGGAAACTTGTCCCCCAAGCTGGGAGGGGTGGCTGCCCTAGGGGAGGCACCCCCACCCCTCCAGGTAACGTGAGGGGGGTTGTGAGGGGCGCACATCCCCTTAGTGGGCTGGTGTGCCCCTCCCCTTGGCCCATAAGGCCCCCCAACGCTTGTCGGGGCCTCCGAAACACCTTTCGGTCACGCTGGTCGTCACCCGGTACTCCCAGAACAATTCCGGACTCCAATACCCTTTGTCCAATATATCTATCTTCACCTCCGGACCATTCCAGAGTTCCTCATCATGTCCGGGGTCTCATCCGGGACTCTGAACAACCTTAGGTAACCACATACTATTTCCCATAACAACTCTAGTGTCACCGAACCTTAAGTGTGTAGACCCTACGGGTTCGGGAACCATGCAGACATGACCGAGACACCTCTCCGGCCAATAACCAATAGCGGGATCTGGATACCCATATTGGCTCCCACATATTCCACGATGATCTCATCGGATGAACCACGATGTCGGGGATTCAATCAATCTCGTACACAATTCCCTTTGTCTATCGGTATGTTACTTGCCCGAGATTCGATCGTTGGTATCCCTATACCTTGTTCAATCTCATTACCGGCAAGTCTATTTACTCGTCCCATAATGCATGATCCCGTGACTAACTCCTTAGTCACACTGAGCTCATTATGATGATGCATTACTGAGTGGGCCCAGAGATACCTCTCCGACAAACGGAGTGACAAATCCCAGTCTTGATTCGTGCCAACTCAACAGATTATTTCGGAGATACCTGTAGTGAACCTTTATAGACACCCAGTTACGTTGTGACGTTTGGTACACACAAAGCATTCCTACAGTATCCGGGAGTTGCAGAATCTCATGGTCTAAGGAAATGATACTTGACATTAGAAAAGCTCTTAGCAAACGAACTACACGATCTTGTGATATGCTTAGGATTGGGTCTTGTCCATCACATCATTCTCCCAATGATGTGATCCCGTTATCAATGACATCCAATGTCCATGATCAGGAAACCATAACCATCTATTGATCAACGAGCTAGTCAACTAGAGGCTTACTAGGGACATGTTGTGGTCTATGTATTCACACATGTATTACGGTTTCCAGTTAATACAATTATAGCATGAACAATAGACAATTATCATGAATAAGGAAATATAATAATAACCATTTTATTATTGCCTCTAGGGCATATTTCTAACAGTCTCCCACTTGCACTAGAGTCAATAATCTAGTTCACATCATTATGTGATTGTAATGAATCCAACACCCATGGGGTTTGTTCATATCTCGCTTGTGAGAGAGGTTATTACTCAACGGTTCTGAACCTTTCAGATCCGTGTGTGCTTTACAAATCTCTATGTCATCTTGTAGATGCAGCTACCACGCGCTACTTGGAGCTATTCCAAATAACTGCTCTACTATACGAATCCGGTTTACTACTCAGAGTCATCCGGATTAGTGTCAAAGTTAGCATCGACGTAACCCTTTACGACGAACTCTTTTACCACCTCAATAATCAAGAAAATTCCTTAGTCCACTAGTTACTAAGGATAAGTTCGACCGCTGTCATGTGATCCATTCCTGGATCACTCTTGTACCCCTTGACTGACTCATGGCAAGGCACACTTTAGGTGCGGTACACAGCATAGCATACTGTAGAGCCTACGTCTAAAGCATTGGGGATGACCTTCGTCCTTTCTCTCTCTTCTGCCGTGGTCAGGTCTTGAGTCTTACTCAATACTCACACCTTGTAACACAGCCAAGAACTCCTTCTTTGCTGATCTATTTTGAATTCCTTCAAAATCTTGCCACGGTATGTATTCATTTGAAAGTACTATTAAGCATTTTTTATCTATCCTTATAGATCTTGATGCTCAATGTTCAAGTAGCTTAATCCAGGTTTTCCATTGAAAAACACTTTTCAAATAACCCTGTATGCTTTCCAGAAATTCTACATCATTTCTGATCAACAATATGTTAACAACATATACTCATCAAAAATTCTATAGTGCTCCCACTCACTTCTTTGGAATTACAAGTTTCTCATAAACTTTGTATAAACCCAAAATCTTTGATCATCTCATCAAAGCATACATTCCAACTCCGAGATGCTTACTCCAGTCCTTAGAAGGATTGCTGGAGCTTTGCATACTTGTTAGCATCTTTCAGGATTGACAAAACCTTCTGGTTGTATCACATACAACCTTTCCTCAAGAAAATCGTCGAGGAAACAATGTTTTGACATCCTATCTGCAAGATTTCATAAATAATGTAGTAACTGCTAATTCCAACAAACTCTTAGCATCGCTACAAGTGAGAAAGTCTCATCACAGTCAACTCCTTGAACTTGTCAGAAAACATCTTAACGACAAGTCGAGCTTTCTTAATGGTGACACTTACCATCATTGTCCGTCTTCCTTTTAAAATCCATCTGCACCCAACAGCCTTACGACCATCAAGTAGTTCTTCCAAAGTCTATACTTTGTTTTTATACATGGATCTCTCTCAGATTTTATGGCCTCGAGCCATTCGTCAGAATCCGGGCCCACCATCGCTTCTCCATACCACTCTGAAGACAAGATTACATACCACTCTGAAGTAGTACGCATCCTTGTCGACCTACGAGGTTTGGTAGTGACTTGATCCAAAGTTTCATGATCACTATCATAAGCTTCGACTTCAATTGGTGTAGGTGCCACAGGAACAACTTCCTCTGCCCTGCTACACAGTAGTTGAAGTGACGGTTCAATAACCTCATCAAGTCTCCACCATCCTCCCACTCAATTCTTTCGAGAGAAACTTTTCCTCGAGAAAGGACCCATCTAGAAACAATCAGTTTTGCTTCCGAATCTGAAATAGGAGGTATACCCAACTGTTTTGGGTATTCTATGAAGATGCATTTATCCGCTTTGGGTTCGAGCTTATCAGCCTGAAACTTTTTCACATAAGCATTGCAGCCCCAAACTTCTAAGAAACGACAGGTTAGGTTTTTCTAAACCATAGTTCATACGATGTCGTCTCAACGGAATTGTGTGGTGCCCTATTTAAAGTTAATGCGGTTGTCTCTAATGCCTAACCCATAAACAATAGTGGTAATTCGATAAGAGACATCATGGTATGCACCATACCCAATAGGGTGGAGTTATGATGTTCGGACACACCATCACACTATGGTGTTCCAGGCGGTATTAGTTGTGAAACAATTTCCACAATGTCCTAATTGTGTGCCAAACACGTAACTAAGATATTCATCTCTGTGATCATATCATAGACATTTTATCCTCTTGTCACGATGATCTTCAACTTCACTCTGAAATTACTTAAACCTTTCAATAATTCATACTTGTGTTTCATCAAGTAAATATACTTAGCATCTACTCAAATCATCTGTGAAGTAAGAACATAACGATATCCAGTGCGTGCCTCAGCACTTATTGGACTGCACACATCAAAATGTATTACTTCCAACAAGTTGCTTTCTTGTTCCATCTAACTGAAAACGAGGCCTTTCAGTCATCTTGCCCATGTGGTATGATTTGCATGTCTCAAGTGATTCAAAATCAAGTGAGTCCAAACGATCCATCTGTATGGAGTTTCTTCATGCATATCTACAAATAGACATGGTTCGCATGTCTCAATCTTTTCAAAAACAAGTGAATCCAAAGATCCATCAACATGGAGCTTCTTCATGCGTTTTATACTAATATGACTCAAATGGCAGTGCCACAAGTATGTGGTACTATCATTACTATCTTATATCTTTTGGCATGAACATGTATATCACTACGATCAAGATTCAATAAACCATTCATTTTAGGTGCAAGACCATTGAAGGTATTATTCAAATAAATAGAGTACCCATTATTCTCCTTAAATGAATAACCGTATTGTGATAAACATAATCAAATCATGTCTATGCTCAACACAAACACCAAATAACAATTATTTAGGTTTAACACCAATCCCGATGGTAGAGGGAGCATGCGATGTTTGATCACATCAACCTTGGAAACACTTCCAACACATATCATCATCTCACCTTTAGCTAGTCTCCGCAACCTTTTATTTCGAGTTACTAACACTTAGCAACCGAACCGATATTTATTTCCCTGGTGCTACTAGGAGTACTAGTAAAGTACACTATAATACAATGTATATTCAAAATACTTCTGTCGACCTTGCCAGCCTTCTCATCTACCAAGTATCTAGGGTAGTTCTGCTTCAGTGACTGTCGTGGTTTTGTCACGGCAGATGTCCTAGCCAAAGGACTTAGTCGTGGAGCCATCGCAACGGGTTAACTCAAAGGGGTTAAAGCGGACACAGGGACACAGAGGGTTTATACTAGTTCGGCCCCTTCGATGAAGGTAAAAGCCTACGTCTAGTTGTGATGGAATTGATGGGGTTTCGATGACTAGGGAGCAAACAAGCTTCGCCTAAGTCTCGAGTTGTGGTTGTCTGTCTTTGAACCGCTGTCGGGTCGTCCCCTTATATACACGGGTGACGCCCGTCGGTTCACAGAGTCCCAATCTCCGGTTCATATTCGTACCCGGGTTGGTCTCTCCTTATTTCTAACTTATAATACAAGTTTACATACAAGGCCGGTTTACGGCCACAAGTGTTGAACCGACTACGGCCTTGGGCCTTCATCTATCTTCTTGGGCTTTAACGCTCTGGGGCTACTGATGAAGTTAACCCGGCCCTGGTAGGCCGGTTTACGCCCAGTAGTAATATCCCCAACATTAGGCCCCAGATTGATTTGAACGTGTTCATGTCAATCCTTAGAAGAAATCTTCATCTTTATCACCTTCTGGTAATGGTTGAACCGTCTTGACGTCATCTTCTCTACTTGCTGTTAAACCGGGGTGACGTCATCTGTCATAAAGAAAGTATTCATAATACCTCATCATTTTAACAAGGCTGCGAGAATCGAGGCGACAACTTCGTTCGGTGGCCCCTGGTTTGTCGCGCCTGACACATATCCTTTTGCCTTATAAATAGGACCGAAGGGTCATTTCCTTTTCCCCCCTTCCTGCCTCCTCATCTTCGTTTTCCTCGTCGTCAGCTTCGAAGCTCCGCCACCGCCGTCGCCTTCAACCTCGACCTTGGCCGCTGCATCGACCTGAACGCACCAGAAAACTACGGTGCTCTTCCGCACTTTCCTCAACTCTGGTAAGTCCTCTGTTCCTTTTAACCTAGATCTGTTCTAGGGTTCTCTGTTCTTGAGATGTTCATCGACAGCTCCTGCTCGTGTATTAGCCTCCGTACGGATCTGTAAAACTTTATCCTGAATGCCATGTAGCTTTCCGCATCCACCTATAGTCTCGTGTTTAAAGTCCGTGGATCTCATCTGTATATCTGCTCGTTGATTCACTTCCGCCCTGCTTTAATGCCTTTGAATATTTTTTCTATTTTTCTGAAGCTACCTTAGATCCATTGCTGTACTTGAACTTTTGTGAAACCTGTTTCTGCATACTTAGCCATTTCAGAACCTCCCATGCTTTCAATATTTAGATCAGGCGGTTTAACTTACCATAGGAAAAATTAATAAATAAGTATATACCATTAGTCCCCTTATTGAACCGCCAGGATCCCTTAGTCATAGCCCATCGCTTCACAAAGCTTTGGTTTGAATGTAATTATCCTCGGTTTGATCCTGATCATATCCGTGTATATTTTATACCCAACACAATCTCAAACCGGGATTGCTTATTTTGTTGACTCCACCATGGCCAAGCAAGTATATGAGTGCAACTAGGCTCCTTCTCGTGTTACAGAGACACAACTGAATAACTTAGTCTTAACTGGAGCTTTGAGCAGCAAGAAAACCATCCACTGGAGGGTCCCAGGAAAAGAATGTCCTCCCACACCCTGAGAAGGAGAGGTTGTAGTTTTTGCGGATCACTCAACCCGAGACTTTAATCCACCCGGTTCGAAATTTTATCGCGACGTCTTGGCCAACTTCCAACTTCGTCCGCAAGACACTGGCCCCATTTCTGTCACCAACATATGTCATTTCCAAGTGCTCTCCGAGGTGTTCTTTCAAGAGGAACCTTCAATCGAGTTATTCCGGGATTTGTTCCATCTAAACCGTCGCACAAAATTTACTGATGGTTCCAATATGGAATTGGGTGGCATGGCGATTCAAAAGCGGAAAGAGGTCACTTATCCTCACACAAAGCTGCACAGCCATCCCCAAGAATGGAATCAATCATGGTTCTATTGCAAAGACACCTCTCCTGCCGATGAAAATCCCTTGCCCGGCTATCGTCCGGAATGGCTTAGCAACACACACCCCTTTCCACAGAGGCTGACGGCCAAAGAGAGGAGTAAATATGCTCCCCAACTGTCCAAGCTAAGAGCCTTCATGGCCAACGGTTTAACAGGAGTGGATCTTGCTCGTTGTTGGATATCTTGGAGCGTACTGCCTCTCAGCGAACGCTCCAGTTTGATGTGTGAATATACGGGCAGTGTTAACGACCCTCTGCGGCACGTGAACATCCAGCTTACTGACGAAGGAGCCACAGAAGCTGTGAAGAAAATTTTGAACGAACCGGAACATGTCTGTGCCCGAACCGGTTTGCTTCCTTTCTGTGCTACCAACAAACCCCCAGCTGTGAGTGTGAATTTCCCCTTTCATTAACTCTGATAATGTTACATCTGCTTAACACTTGATACCAATATCTGTTAAAACAGGGTGATGATCCGTTTTGGAGCAAGAAGCTTTCGCAGGAGAAGGCAGACAAACCGGAGAGGCTAACCCGTCCAAAGACAAAGGTCCTTAAGAAACCTGCTCATAAGAGGAAAACCACTGCATCCTCTGATCCGCCTGCTGATGATGATGTGAGTAATCCGGACCTTAAGGTAGAACTCGATTTACTTGGCTTTCTTTTACATGCCTTATTGATGATAATACTTGTCAGGATGATGCCGAAGCTAGTAATGCTGATGATGTAGAGGTAATTATTCTCTCTTCTGATTCGAACTCTTTGCCTTCACTAAAAATCCGTCAGGCAATCCGGAAAGTTAAATTTTCTCATCCTCTTGCTCATTTGGATCCCAAATTTCTTATGAAGACCCAACAGCATGAACTGCGCCGCACGACTCGGCACAGCGGCCAGGTAGTTACCTCCGCCGGTTTACCAAACAGTCCGGTTCGGAGACGCCGTTCAGAGGTCTCTAATTTGCTTGTCAGTACTTGTCCTAAAGCGGGCCGCTTTCGTCAACCGCTTAACCCATCTGACTCTGATTATCAGGTTACCTCCCACTCATCCTCCGGCGAGTCAACGGGCACTCAGCTGCCACCGCTTAAGACCGTGCTTGGGTAATCTTGCACTTATCATAATATTCCTGATATTGTAACTTTCCACCTATACTGTTTTTGATTTTGCTGCTCCTTTCAAGGCCAAACCGAGGCCGAGCAAGAAAGCTCGCCTGGATAAAGCGGCCGAAGAAGAAACTGCCCCTGAACTGGGCGCCACTCCAGATGTTGAAGCGGCCATTCATGAATACATGCCGAATGACCCGCCAGCGCAAGATGAAGTTTTTATTGCTGAAGAGAGGCCTGTTGATGCTTCTGGTCCTGCTGACCAGCCTGGAAGTCCCGTACGGAATGAAAAATCCGCAAATCCATCCAAAACTACTGGTAAACCGACCGCCATAGTGCAAACCGGTGACGCCCAGGATGATGAAGTTGTCATCACTGGCATTGGTCATACCAAACCCAGCAACCCTGTCGCTTTGTCCCGACATACTGCCAAGGATGAATTTGCCGCAATGGGCAAGGGCAAGTGGAATGTCGATTTGGCGACTTATGCTGCGCTGAGTGCTCAAGATCTTCATTCTAGTTATCTGAACCGGCTATATACCAGTCGCGATCACGAAGCTGGCCTAGTGAACATGATGAAGGAGAAATTTGAGGTAACTTTCATATGCCTCTTCCTGCTTGTATATTCTTTTAGCCTTGCTGATTCCCCTAGCCCCCAAGGGCCGGTTTGTAATCTTCTGTCAAACCGGAACTTATGAAATATAAAGCTACATACTTTAGAATGTGCTGATGTAGCCCCCAAGGGTCGGTTCAACTTAACGTAGTTAAACCGGGACTTAATAATATAAACCTGAATGTCTTGAATTCCACTGATAATTTTTGAGCAAATAGCCATTAGCCCCCAAGTGCCAAGTTGAATACTTGTATTGAGCTTGGGACTTTGCGATTAGTTGACAGTTGTAGATCAAATAGGCATTAGCCCCCATGTGCCAAGTGCATAACTCGTTATGTGGTTGGTACTTTAACATCCATACCGTTTTGTTAAACCATATAATCTTCTGAATGCAGGCTAAGCTGAAGACCAAAGAAAACCAACTCGCCGATCTTCAAGAGAACTTAAAATCTCAACAAGCTGAAACCTCCAAAGCAAAAGAGGAGTTGACCAGCGCTTTAAGCGTCATGGAGCAGCTGAAGGAGGGCTTCAAGAAATATCAGACGGATTGGGCCACTGAGAAAAATGCTTTGATCAAGAAAATTGAAACTTCTGAAGCTGCCCTTAAACCGGTGACAGATGAACTGACCAGCATAAAGCGACAAGTGCATGCAATGACTGCCGCCATCTTTGGTAAGCGTTCTTTGACTCCTGTGATAATTCCAGTCTTCCTATGATAGATCCGGTTTGTGAACTGCTCTATCATGTTGCAGGCACCCGCATTAACCACTTGGGGTCAGACGTTCGAATGAAGTTGAAGGCTGCCTACACATTAATCGAACAGCTGTATACTGGAGCGCAGCGGATCATCACGCCTGCGTCACATAACAATCCGGCACCCACGTTAATCCAAGATACTCTTAAGAGATTATCAATGCTTCCTGCCCGGATTGAAGAGCTGAAAAAATCTGCTGCTCGAACTGGTGCCATCAATGCTTTAATCCAAGCAAAGGCATGGGTGCCAGACTTCGATCCCGTTGAAGCAGCTCAGGGCTATCCCAGTTTGAAGGAAGACGGGTCAGAGTTCAATGAAGAGGATCTGAGGGCAATAAACCGGGCAGTGCGCCCTCTGGCTTGTCAATTGGTAGAAGAGGCAGATTTGACCCATTATCAAGCCCAATATAATAATCAGAACAAACGAGTGGCTGCACCAGTTCTCGAAGCAGAAAATTTGATCCCGCCAATCCGTAAGCATACGTACGCTCCTGATATTGAACCGTCTTCACTGATCCATGATGAAGCTGTTTTTCAAGCGCTAATGGGAATCGACTGGACCACTGTTGACTTCCAGCCGCTGGGTAGGGCAGAAGAAACTGAAGCGGCGCAGGGCGACCCGCGACCATCAGATCAAGGCGGTGACCAAGCTTGAACCGGAGACCGGTTTAATAGGCTGCCTTGTTATACTTTGCCAGAAAAACAATGATCTTATTCGGGCACCATGTTGCCTTGTAATAGGATAGCCAATACTTTTGCTTCTGAGATGCCTTCGTGCATCTGAACTGATAGGCTTGGTTGAAAGATCGAAACTGCCGATCTATACCTTCTGCAATCATAAAATCTTAAACTATCAGGGCGGTTGTACCGCCAGCTGGTTTATGAATTTCATATATATATGCAAGGAGATAGACATATATGATCAAATTTTGTGATACAAAATACCTGCCATCCTTGGGCGCGAAGTAGGCTTAGCCAATCTTGACACGGCGGTTTGATAAACCTGCACCGTCATGGGAGAAAACAGCTCCTGTATATACAATGCTGGTTTACTATGTAAACCGTGCTTGGTCATAATAAACATTTTGTTACTCCAAAATAGGATGTTAACAGAAAAAAAACCGGGTAAATAATATCCGGTTCAAAAAATGGACCGTGTTCCGCCAACTTGGCAGCTTGAACCGGTGTAAAATGTTGTTGGTTTTAAAAACGCAACCAAGATAAAATAGCAGTTTATCAAGAAAATTATTAAAGAAAAGGCAATGATAAAACCGTTTGCAAAAAAGAGGCTTTACTGAGCCGATCAAATGGCGTTACCATGGTCGGACACAACCAAACTCCCAATAGGTGTAGCTATGGTTCGAGTCAGCCAGGTCCCCAAATGAAACCGTGGCGTTACGTCGATCAAGTGGCATGGCAATGGTTCGGGTTCGACCAAGCCCCCAAGTGATTCTATGGCCTTTAGGCCGATCAAGAGGCGTGACTGGTTCAGACTTGACCATGTCCCCAAGTGACCTGGTGGCTTTCGCCTATCAAAAGGTGTTGCATCGGTTCGGACACGACCGAGCCCCCTAGTGATATTTATAATTTTTGCAAGGGGTAAATCGGAGGCCGCTTTAAGACAGAACAACTCCATGTAACCACGCATGATGTAAAAGAACAGATACCCCGCTTTAGCTGAGGATCCGGTTTATTGTATTTATAATATGTACATTGTCATAATATATACATAAGCAGAGCCAATGGCTCAAGTATAGTAAGGCCAAAGATGAGCGATGTTCCACGGCCTGTTGGTCTCCTCTTCTGATTTGCGTGAGTCTTTTCGCTCTCGAATATCGATCAGATAGTATGACCCGTTGTGCAGATTCTTGCTGACCACGAAAGGTCCCTCCCAAGGCGGGGATAACTTATGCATATCGGTTTGATCTTGAATGAGCCGAAGCACCAAATCTCCTTCTTGAAAGGTTCTGGTTCTGACTCGACGACTGTGATAGCGGCGAAGATCCTGTTGGTAAATCGCCGAACGGGCAGCTGCTATGTCTTGCTCTTCATCCAACCGGTCCAAAGCTTCTTGTCGAGCTGTCTCGTTGTCCGCTTCAACATAAGCCGCCACACGAGGTGAATCGTGACGGATATCACTAGGGAGAACCGCCTCCGCTCCATAGACCATGAAGAACGGCTTGTATCCTGTTGATCTGTTGGGTGTGGTATTAATGCTCCATAACACGGACGGCAACTCTTCTACCCAACAACCCGGCGTCCTTTGCAAAGGAACCATAAGCCGTGGTTTGATGCCTCTCAAGATTTCCTGATTAGCTCTTTCTGCCTGACCATTGGACTGCGGGTGCGCCACTGATGAAACATCAAGGCGGATGTGCTCCCACTTGCAAAACTCCTTCATGGCGCCTTTGGACAAATTGGTACCATTATCTGTGATGATACTGTGTGGAAAGCCAAACCGGAAAATCACCTTTTTGATGAACTGAACCGTCGTGGCTGCATCACACTTGCTAACAGGCTCCGCCTCCACCCACTTTGTAAATTTATCAACCGCCACCAGGAGGTGGGTCTTCTTATCCTTGGACCTTTTGAAAGGCCCAACCATATCTAGCCCCCAAGTTGCAAACGGCCAAGTGATTGGAATCATCCTCAATTCTTGAGCCGGTACATGAGCACGTCTTGAGAACTTTTGGCAACCATCACATCGTCTGACCAGATCCTCCGCATCAGCATGGGTAGTTAACCAATAGAAACCGTGTCGGAACGCTTTGGCCACCAAAGATTTTGAATAGGCGTGGTGACCACAATCCCCTTCGTGGATCTCACGCAAAATTTCACAGCCTTCCTCAGGAGATACACAGCGTTGATATGCTCCCGATACACTGCAATGGTGCAACTCGCCAATGACAATTGTCATGGACTTGGACCGCCATATTATTTGTCTGGCCAGAGTCTCATCCTCTGGTAACTCGCCCCGGTTCATGTATGCCAGGTAAGGAAGTGTCCAATCCGGGATGACGTGAAGAGCTGCCACCAACTGAGCCTCCGGGTCAGGAACTGCCAAATCCGCTTCACCTGGGAGCTTGACCGACGGGTTGTGCAGCACATCAAGAAAAACATTAGGCGGGACCGGTTTATGTTGTGAGCCCAATCGACTCAGGGCGTCTGCCGCCTCATTCTTCCGACAGTCCACGTGGTCCACCTGATAACCCTTGAAGTGACCCGCAACAATATCCACCTCACGACGATATGCCACCATGAGTGGGTCTTTAGAATCCCAAGTGCCAGACACTTGTTGAGCCACTAGATCCGAGTCACCGAAGCACTTAACCCGGCTTAGATTCATCTCTTTAGCCATCCGGAGACCATGGAGCAAGGCTTCATACTCAGCTGCATTGTTAGTACAAGGGAACATTAAGCGGAGAACATAACAGAACTTGTCACCTCGTGGGGAAGTTAATACGACTCCAGCCCCCGAGCCCTCCAATTGCTGTGACCCGTCAAAATGGATGGTCCAATATGTGTGATCCGGCTTCTCTTCAGGGGCCTGCAGCTCCGTCCAATCATTGATGAAATCGACAAGCGCTTGGAACTTCACCGCCGTCTGAGGCACGTATTTTAAACCATGCGGCCCAATGTAACACCCCGGATGTAACTTGCCATATTTGTAACTCCAACTCTTGCCATTTTCGGCAATGTGATATAATATTCCCTCCGTGGCTGGGTTTCCCATCATTTTGCATTTTGTCCTTGTCGTGCATTTCATATCATGTCATCATGTGCATCGCATTCGCATACGTGTTCGTTTCATGAATCCGAGCATTTTCCCCGTTGTCCGTTTTGCAATCCGGCGCTCCTACGTCCTCCGGCGTCCCCTTTTACCTTTTTCCGTGAGCGGGTATTGAACTTTCTCGGAATGGACCGAGGTTTGTCAAGCGGCCTTGGTATAGTACCGGTAGACCGCCTGTCAAGTTTCGGGTCATTCGGAGGTCGTTTGATACTCCAACGGTTAACCGGGTAACCGTGAAGGCCTCGTGTGTGTTGCAGCCCAAAACCCCTTCAAATCAGCCCAATAACCCATCTAAGACACTCCCATGTCCATCGCCGTTCGATCACGATCGTGTGGCCGCAAACCGCTCTCCATTTGGAGCCTCCTAGCTCCTTCTACCTATAAATATACCCTCCCCTCCAAAATCCCGGATGAAATCATACCCTAACCCTAGCCCCGCTCCCCTCCGCGCCGCCGGACACGTCCGGATCGGGCCGGACGCGTCCGCCGCCGCGTCGCAGCCAACGGGAGGCCGCCACGTGGCGCGTCGCCGTCCGCCGCCGCCGAGGCCCGCGCGGCCCGCGCGCGGCCCCCTGAGCCCGTTCGTCTCCCCGCCTCCCGTGTCGCGCGCCCCGCCGCCCCGAGCCGCCGGCGCGCCGCTCCGCCGTCGCCTCCCGCGCCACCGCGCCGACGATCGCCTCCGCCGCGCTCGCCCCGCCGCCGTCCCGCGACCGCGCCGGTCCCCGCCGCCTCCTTCCGCCTCCTCGCGGCCGACCGCGCCCGCCGCCGGCCGGATCCGGCCAGATCCGGGCCGGGGCCACCTCCCCGCCGTCTCCGCCGCGCGTCCCGAGCTCCGGCCGCCGCGGACCTCGCCCCGTTGACTTTTCGCGAGGTGGGTTTTCGTCTAAGTCCCGTAATATTTTTGCATTATGTTGCATTCTTTGACCTGTCATAACTTGCTGCGTACTGCTCCGTTTCGCGCGTGTAATACGTTAAATTGTTCTTCTCGATGAGTACATCATTTCATCTCATTGCTTCATTTTCTTTTGAGCTCATTTTGATGCCCGAAATGCTGTTGGAAGAGGGCTATGTGATGTTAGTTTCAGATCTGTTTCAGTAGATGCACTTTTGTCATTTTTGCCATGATTGATGTGTGCACCCTATGAAGTTGAGTCCTACATGTGTTTTGTAATACGCCATGCCATCTTTACAGGGGTGTATGCCATGTATTTTTGTGATCTTTGTGGTGACTAGCACAAGCATGCAAACTAGGGATCATAATGTCGCTGATTTCAGGGACTTCGTGATTTCACTAAGTCATTCCCTGCTGTTATTTTTATGCCATGTGTTGATGTTGTTTCAGAGAGATCTACACCTCTTTTGAGCATAATAAGTAAGGGTGTTTTGAACATATTAATTTGCTATATGTTTGTAATTATGGAGTGCCATAGCTTGAGTCAATCGAGCTCTACTTTTGCTATAAAATGTTACTGGCAGATTGTTTACATGTTATTCAATTTTGCCAAGCTTGTTGTAGTTGATCCTTGCATTATATGATGTTATTCTTGCCATTTCTAGATTCTATGCCATGTCTTCTTAATGAATGTATGCTTAGTTTATCATGCAAAGCTCTGTAGTGAGTGCATCGAGCTCGTAAACATGCCTACTTGTTATCTGTTTTTGACATGTCCAGTTTTCTGCTAAGTCTGAAAACTGTAACGAAACTTGCTTATTTGACATGGGTGTTATTATATTTTTTGATCCTTTTTGGCTCATGGTCAGTAAGGGACTTTTGTTCTATGACTTGAGTAGATTCATGCCATGCCATGTTTTGCTATATTGTATTCCTGTAGCATGTTGTTTCCTTGCTCTAAACATGTCATCCTGATGTTAATTTCTGGCATGATAGTATTTTCACCAAGTCTGTGAGCCTGTTATCTTTTGCACTTTTGCCATGCTTGTTTAAACCTGTTATGGTGTGCTTTAGCCGTAGCTCAGTGTTCATCTTTTGTCAAGCATCGTGAGTAGATCACTGCCACATGCTTTGCTGATATGTTTGGGTGCAGGAGCTTAATTTCTTGTTGCATGCTAAGTGTCATCATGCTGTTAATGGCAGAATCTTGTCATTCTTGTTTTGCTTGTCATTTGCAAACCGTGCATCCGATTCCGGTGATCTTTATATCGATTTCAACCGAAATCACCTCACCTTTCCAGTGGCTTACTTGGTTTGCCAAGATTATGCCTTGTTCATCCTTGTCCTTCCGGAGCACGCATATGCATTGCATACCACATCTCGCATATCATGCCATGTTTTGCATCATGTTGCTTGCGCATTGCATCGTGATTGATGTTTGTCCCCTTTGCTTGTGTTCTTGCTTTGGGTAGAGCCGGGAGACGAGTACGTGAACGAGGAACCTGTTGAGAACGCTTACGAGGATCAAGCCTTCGACAACTCTGAGAACCTTGCAGGCAAGATGACCATTACCCTCGAAATCACTTCTATCTTTGCTTGCTAGATGCTCGCTCTTTTGCTATGCCTATGCTGCGATACCTACCACTTGCTATATCATGCCACCCATATTGCCATGTTATCCTCTAACCATCCATGTCCTAGCAAACCGTTGATTGGCTATGTTACTGCTTTGCTCAGCCCCTCTTATAGCGTTGCTAGTTGCAGGTGAAGATGAAGTTTGTTCCATGTTGGAACATGATTACTTTGGGTTATCACAATATCTCTTATTTTAATTAATGCATCTATACACTTGGTAAAGGGTGGAAGGCTCGGCCGTATGCCTGGTGTTTTGTTCCACTCTTGCCACCCTAGTTTCCGTCATACCGGTGTTATGTTCCTTGATTTTGCGTTCCTTACACGGTTGGGTGATTTATGGGACCCCCTTGACAGTTCGCTTTGAATAAGACTCCTCCAGCAAGGCCCAACATTGGTTTTACCATTTGCCACCTAAGCCTTTTTCCCCCGGGTTTTCACGAGCCCGAGGGTCATCTTTATTTTAAACCCCCCCCCCCCGGGGCCAGTGCTCCTTCGAGTGTTGGCCCGAACCGAGCAACCTGCGGGGAAACTCGAGGCCTGGTTTTACTCGTAGCTTGACTTATCCGGATGTGCCCTGAGACCGAGATATGTGCAGCTCCTATCAGGATTTGTCGGCACAATCGGGCGGCTTTGCTGGTCTTGTTTTATTACTGTCGAGATGTCTTGTAGTCCGGGATTCCGAGACTGATCGGGTCTTCCCGGTAGAAGGAATATCCTTCATTGACCGTGAGAGCTTATAATGGGCTAAGTTGGGACACCCCTGCAGGGTATTATCTTTCGAAAGCCGTGCCCGCGGTTATGAGGCAGATGGGAATTTGTTAATGTCCGGTTGTAGAAAACCCGAAGTTGACCTTAATTAAAACACATCAACCGCGTGTGTAACCGTGATGGTCTCTTCTCGGCGGAGTCCGGGAAGTGAACACGGTGTTGGAGTTATGTCTGACGTAGGTTGTTCTAGGATCACTTCTTGATCACTTCTAGCTTCACGACCGTGCTTTGCTTCTCTTCTCGCTCTCTTTTGCGAGTGTAGCCACCATATATGCTAGTCGCTTGCCGCAGCTCCACCTCACAACCCCTCCTACCTTTAAGCTTAAATAGTTTTGATCTCGCGGGTGTGAGATTGCTGAGTCCCCGTGAGTCACAGATTCTACCAAAACAGTTGCAGGTGCCAACGATGCCAGTGCAGATGACGCAACCGAGCTCGCGTGGGAGTTCGACGAGGAACGTGGTCGTTACTATGTGTCTTTTCCTGATGATCAGTAGTGGAGCCCAGTTGGGACGATCGGGGATCTGTGTAGCATTTGGGGTAGTCTTCTTTCATTTTGGTTCCGTAGTCGGACCTTGAGTGTAATCTGAATGATGAATGTTTATTTATGTATTGTGTGAAGTGGCGACTGTAAGCCAACTATGTATCTCTTTCCCTTATGTATTACATGGGTTGTGTGAAGATTACCTCACTTGCGACATTGCTTTCAATGCGGTTATGCCTCTAAGTCATGCTTCGACACGTGGGAGATATAGCCGCATCGAGGGCGTTACACCCAAGCTCTATAGCCCACTTGGCAATCCGGCCCGTCGCTTCCCGGTTCTGGATGATATCACCCAAGGGGGCAGAACTGGCCACTGTGATGGGATGCCCTTGGAAATACTGCTTCAGCTTCCGGCTTGCCATAAAAACTCCATATACCAGCTTCTGCCAATGTGGATACCTTTGTTTGGATTCAATAAGCACCTCGGTGATATAATAAACCGGACGTTGAACCGGATGCTCCTTGCCTGCCTCCTTCCGCTCCACCACAATAGTTACACTGACCGCGCGAGCATTAGCGGCAACATACAGCAGCAATGGCTCCTTGTCAATGGGAGTGGCGAGCACGGGCGGATTGGCCAATTGCCGCTTTAAGTCCTCGAACGCCTGATCAGCAGCAGAACTCCAGACGAATTGATCCATCTTTTTCAACATCTGATACAAAGGGATTGCTTTCTCACCAAGGCGGCTGATAAACCGGCTCAACGCCGCAATCCGTCCAGCCAACCGCTAAATGTCATTGATACACTTCGGTTTAGCCAAGGAGGTGATGGCTGTAATCTTCTCCGGATTAGCCTCAATTCCCCTATTGGACACCAGAAAACCCAACAACTTGCCTGCCGGTACACCGAAGACACACTTGGCCGGATTGAGCATCATCTTATACGTCCTCAGGTTATCAAAGGTTTCCTTCAAATCATCAACCAGAGTCTCCTTCTTTCTTGACTTAACCACAATATCATCCACATAGGCATGTACATTGCGGCCAATCTGCTTGTGAAGACAATTTTGCACACACCGTTGATAGGTTGCCTGGGCACTCTTGAGCCCAAAAGGCATAGATACATAGCAAAAGGCTCCAAAGGGAGTTATGAACGCGGTCTTCTCCTGGTCCTTAATTGCCATTTTGATCTGATGATAGCCGGAATATGCATCCAAAAAACTTAAATGCTCGCAACCCGCCGTAGCATCAATAATTTGATCAATACGGGGGAGGGCAAAAGGATCCGCTGGACAAGATTTATTAAGATCAGTGTAATCCACACACATACGCCAGGTGCCGTTTTTCTTAAGGACCAGCACCGGATTAGCAAGCCACTCATGGTGAAAAACCTCAACGATGAAGCCAGCTGCTAGGAGCCTGGCCACTTCTTCTCCGATAGCTTTGCGTCTTTCCTCGTTGAACCGGCGGAGGAATTGTTTCACCGGTTTGTATTTAGGATCCACATTAAGAGTGTGCTCAGTGAGTCGCCTCGGTACACCTGGCATGTCAGAAGGCTTCCATGCAAAGATGCCCCGATTCTCACGGATGAACTCGATGAGCGCGCTTTCCTATTTCGGATCCAAATTGGCACTGATGCTGAACTGCTTGGATGAATCGCCAGGTACGAAGTCAACAAGCTTAGTCTCAGCCGCCGATGTGAACTTCAGGGCCAAATCGTGCTCCGTGGTAGGCTTCTTCAAAGGGATCATATCCGCCGGATCAACATTGTCTTTGTAATACTTCAGCTCCTCAGTGGCACAAACCGATTCTGCGTAAGCCGCATCTCCTTCTTCGCATTCCAAAGCGACCTTACGGCTTCCGTGGACCGTTATAGTCCCTTTATGACCCGGCATCTTGAGCTGTAAGTACACATAACAGGGTCGTGTCATGAACTTGGCATAGGCCGGTCGACCAAACAGGGCGTGATACGGGCTTTGGATTTTTACCACCTCAAACGTCAGTGTCTCTGATCTGGAATCATGATCATCTCCGAAGGCCACTTCCAGCGCTATCTTACCCACGGGGTATGCTGACTTGCCAGGTACCACACCATGGAAAACCGTATTCGACGGTCGGAGATCTTTGTCTGTTAGTCCCATACGACGGAAGGTCTCATAATACAGGATATTAATACTGCTACCCCCATCCATGAGTACCTTGGTGAACTTATAACCTCCCACCTGAGGTGCCACCACCAAAGCCAGTTGACCCGGATTGTCAACCCGGGGAGGGTGATCCTCTCTACTCCATAAGATTGGCTGCTCTGACCAGCGTAGATATCGTGGCACGGCCGGTTCAACAGAATTAACTGCCTGCTTCTGGACCTTCCGGTCTCGCCTGTCCAAGCTAGTGGTGAATACGTGATATTGCCCCCTATTCAATTGCTTCGGGTTGCTCTGATAACCCGACTGCTGTTGTTGCTGATTGTAACCCCCCTGGTTATTCTGATTGTTCTGATTGTTACCGCCGCCCGGATTACCGTTAAATCCTGAACCGGAGTTTCCTCCACCGGAACCTGGCCCAGATCCACCGCCGGAGCCGGGATCATACCGGAAAGCATTAGAGCTCTTGAACTCCTGCATAATGTAGCAATCCTTCCAAAGGTGGTTTGCTGGCGCCTCCTTCGTCCCATGCTTTCGACAAGGCTGGTTCAATAGATAATTCAGTTGGTCTGGATTAGGACTAGGCGCTCCATTGCGGTTCTGTGATTTACCCTTGCGTCGCTGACCCTTGTCATGTGCATTAGTATTAGCCACAAAGTCCATGTTGCCATCCGCTTTACGCTTGCCTCCGCCGCCATTGCCTGCTGAGTGATGTTGCTGACCCTTGGAGTTGACGTTCCTCTTTCCCTTCCCTGTCTTTTCATCATCAGACTCGGGATCCTTGGTACTATCAGAAACAACATACTTTACCAAAGCGGCCATAAGAGTCCCCATGTCAGTGCAATGGCGCTTCATCCATCCTAACTTCAACCTTAGGGGTCCAAACCGGCAATTGCCTTCCAAAGTTATGACTGCGGTGTCAGCGTTGATGCGGTCTGATGAATGCAGAACTTGTGAGACCCGACATACCCAATGAGTAGTTGATTCTCCTTCCTCCTGGACACAGGCAGCTAAATCCACTATCGACATAGGCTGCTTACACATGTCTTTGAAGTTATTGATAAACCGGGCCCATAACTGGGCCCATGAACTGATAGAGTTGGGCGGCAAGCTCTTCAACCAGGTACGGGCCCTCCCTTCAAGCATCATGGTGAAATACTTTGCACACGCTGCGTCATCCACATCAAGCATCTCCATGGCCATCTCATAGCTCTCCACCCATGTCTCTGGAGGTTGATCCGCCATATAATTCGGTACCTTGCGCGGGCCCTTGAAATCTTTAGGCAGGCGCACATTGCGTAAAGCAGGGACAAGGCAAGGTACCCCCAATGCGCTAGAATTAAGCCCAGGCTCAATCGAAGTGGTCAGACGAACCGGCGTAAGCTGGCGAGCTTGATGCTGTGCCACTAACTCGGCCTCCCTGCGCGCTCGGGCCCGGTCTACCACCTCCTGGGCATTGTCGGCACCACCGGCCGGATTGTTGCCACGGGGCGCTCCACGCCGCGCATTACTTGACACAGCTGGTTCCTCCATATGCCTGCTATAACTCTGGCTTGGACGTGGGGTAGAATGAATTCGGTCGCGGCTGTATGAATACGCTTCCTGTTGGACCAAAGCCGTCCTAAGGAGCTCCTTGACCCGGCGCGTCTCTATCACCTGTAATGAATCACCTTCAACTGGAATAGCCTCCAGCCGTGCCGCAGCCGCAACGAGGTTATCCAGTGGATTGGAGTAGTGGCCCGGAGGTGTAGGCACAGCTTGCGGTACACCAATATTATGACGAGGTAGATCTATTAAACGGGGCTGGACCGGCACGCCTGTCGCAGGTGCCTCCGGCCGGTTTACCACCGGCGGATTATTGGTTCCCGCTCCAGGGGTGTTGAAAAGGTCCCTTGCTTCGAAAACTAAAGGCAAACGAGATTGGTACTTCCTCCTCATGACTTCCTGTGATGCATTCTGGTCCAGCATGAGTTTGTAAGCTTGCGCGTCCAATGCGGCTCGCTCTGCAGTCATCCTGACCTCTTCAGCTGCTAAATCCGCTTTGGCTTGAGTGATCTGCTCCCTCACCTTTGCAATTTCCGCGTTGTGAGCGTCTTGATCCGCTGGGTTAGCCTCCGCCATGAGCGTGGCCAACGCATCGAACATATCTGATAAGACTTGAACCGGTGGGTGCACAGAGCCTCCTGCCGCGGCAGCCGTTGCCGTTGCTGAACCGAGAACCATCGTTGCAGCGGTTGATGAATGAAGCGTTGCTTGCGTACCGGCCATGAATATTCCAACCCGGTTGGGCAGATCAGAGGGGTCTAGAATACTGTCGCCATCGGAACAGCCCCCAATCCGGCCATCTTGTAACTGATACAAAGACTCGGTTTCTCCGGTTGACGACTCGTCGCCAAAATAAACGACGGTTTCGCCACCAGATCCCGATCCATCCTCATAGCTTCCTCCATGGATGACTCCCACGAAGGCATGTTTCACGGACGGCTTAACCCGGGCAGGTCGCGCACGCTGAGCTGTCTCGACGAGGTCGGTGCAGGTGTCCAGCTCAGGGCCCGGTTCACCGATCTTGCCGATGAAGACGTGTATGCCACCAAAGGGGACCCGGTACCCATACTCAATCGAGCCGGCCTCGGGGCCCCATCCTGCATCGTCGATGTAGATCTTGCCGCGATGACTCTTGGTCATCCGGCCCACAGCGTATCCCTCGAGCCCTTCGAAGCGGCCCTCCAAGAACTTGAAATCATCGTGGGATAGCCCCACGGTGGGCGCCAACTGTCGTGGTTTTGTCACAGCAGATGTCCTAGCCAAAGGACTTAGTCGTGGAGCCATCGCAACGGGTTAACTCGAAGGGGTTAAAGCGGACACAGGGACACAGAGGGTTTATACTAGTTCGGCCCCTTCGATGAAGGTAAAAGCCTACGTCTAGTTGTGATGGAATTGATGGGGTTTCGATGACTAGGGAGCAAACAAGCTTCGCCTAAGTCTCGAGTTGTGGTTGTCTGTCTTTGAACCGCTGTCGGGTCGTCCCCTTATATACGCGGGTGACGCCCGTCGGTTCACAGAGTCCCAATCTTCGGTTCATATTCGTACCCGGGTTGGTCTCTCCTTATTTCTAACTTATAATACAAGTTTACATACAAGGCCGGTTTACGGCCACAAGTGTTGAACCGACTACGGCCTTGGGCCTTCATCTATCTTCTTGGGCTTTAACGCTCTGGGGCTACTGATGAAGTTAACCCGGCCCTGGTAGGCCGGTTTACGCCCAGTAGTAATATCCCCAACAGTGACCGTTCCCCTCATTACAAAAGCACTTAGTCTCGGGTTTGGGTTCAACCTTGGGTTTCTTCACTAGAGCAGCAACTAATTTGCCATTTCATGAAGTATCCCTTCTTTCCCTTGCCCTTCTTGAAACTAGTGGTTTTACTAACCATCAACAATTGATGCTCCTACTTGATTTCTACTTTCGCAGTGTCAAACATCGCGAGTTGCTCAAGGATCATCATGTCTATCCCTGACATGTTATAGTTCATCACGAAGCTCTAATAGATTGGTGGCAGTGACTATGGAGAACCATCACTATCCCATCTGGAAGATTAACTCCCACTCGATTCAAGCGATTGTAGTACTCAGACAATCTGAGCACATGCTCAACGATTGAGATTTTCTCCCTTAGTTTGCAAGCTTAAGAAACTTGTCAGAGGTCTCATACCTCTTGACGTGGGCACTAGTCTGAAATCCCAATTTCAGTCATTGGAACATCTCATATGTTCTGCGACATTTCAAAACCATCTTTGGTGCCACAATTCTAAATTGTTAGCATTACGCACTGAACTATCACGTAGTCATCAAAACATGTATGTCAGATGTTTCACAACATCTACAGACGACGCTCGAGGTTCAGCACACCGAGCGGTGCATTAAGGACATAAGCCTTCTGCGCAGCAATGAGGATAATCCTCATTTGACGGACCCAGTCCGCATAATTTCTACTATCAACTTTCAACTAAATTTTCTCTAGGAACATATCTTAAACAGTGGAACTAAAGCGTAAGCTACGACATAATTTGCAAAGACCTTTTGACTATATTCATGATAATTAAGTTCATCTGATTATTTAATGAACTCCCACTTAGATAGATATCCCTCTAGTCATCTAAGTGATACATGATCCGAGTCAACTAGGTCATGTCCGATCATCACGTGAGACGGACTAGTCATCATCGGTGAACATCTTCATGTTGATCATATCTACTATACGACTCATGTTCGACCTTTCGGTCTCTTGTGTTCCTAGGTCATGTCTGTACATGCTAGGCTCGTCAAGTCAACCTAAGTGTTTCACATGTGTAAATCTGGCTTACACCCGTTGTATGCGAACGTTAGAATCTATCACACCCGATCATCACGTGGTGCTTCGAAACAACAAACCTTCGCAACGGTGCACAGTTAGGGGGAACACTTTCTTGAAATTTTAGCGAGGCATCATCTTATTTATGCTACCGTCGTTCTAAGCAAATAAGATGTAAACATGACAAACATCACATGCAAATCATAAAGTGACATGATATGGCCAATATCATCTTGTGCCTTTTTGATCTCCATCTTCGAGGCACGACATGGTCACCTTCGTCACCGGCATAACACCATGATCTCCATCATCATGATCTCCATCATCGTGTCTTCATGAAGTTGTCTCGCCAACTATTACTTCTACTACTATGGCGAACGGTTAGCAATAAAGTAAAGTAATTACATGGCGTTTTTCATTGACACGCAGGTCATACAGTAAATTAAGACAACTCCTATGGCTCCTGCCGGTTGTCATACTCATCGACATGCAAGTCATGATTCCTATTACAAGAACATGACCAATCTCATACATCACATATATATAATTCGTCACATCCTTTTGGCCATATCACATCACATAGCATACCCTGCAAAAACAACTTAGACGTCCTCTAATTGTTGTTGCATGTTTTACATGGCTGCTATGGGTTTCTAGCAAGAACGTTTCTTACCTACGCAAAGGCCACACCGGTGATATGCCAATTACTATTTACCCTTCATAAGGACCCTCTTCATCAAATCTGATCCGACTAAAGTGGGAGAGATAGACACCCGCTAGCCACCTTATGCATCAAGTGCATGTCAGTCGGTAGAACCTGTCTCACGTAAGTGTACGTGTAAGGTCGGTCCGGGCCGCTCCATCCCATAATGCCCCCAAATCAAGATAAGACTAGTAACGGCAAGCAAATTGAACAAATCATCGCCCACAACTACTTTGTGTTCTACTCGTGCATAGAATCTACGCATAGACCTAGCTCATGATGCCACTGTTAGGGAACGTAGCAATAATTCAAAATGTTCCTACGTGTCACCAAGATCAATGTAGGAGATGCTAGCAATGAGAGAGAGGGAGTGCATCTTCATACCCTTGAAGATTGCTAAGCGGAAGCGTTACAAGAACGAGGTTGATGGAGTCGTACTCGCGGCGATTCAAATCGCGGAAGATCCGATCTAGCACCGAACAGACGGCGCCTCCGCGTTCAACACACGTACAGCCCGGGGACGTCTCCTCCTTCTTGATCCAGCAAGGGGAGAGTAGAAGTTGAGTGAGGACTCCGGCAGCACGATGGTGTGGTGGTGGAGCTTGTGGTATTCCTGCAGGGCTTCGCCAAGCTCTACGGAGGAGAAGGAAGAGTTGGAGGATGGCGGGGCTGCGCCAGGGAAGGGGTTGCGGCTGCCCTCTATATCCCTCACTATATATAGGGGGAGGAGTGTAGGAGGTGCCCTAGGGTTCCCTAGGGGAGGGGCAGCGGCCACAGGGGAAACCCTAGATGGGTTTGGGCGCCCCCACCCCTAGGAAACTTGCCCCCCAAGCCGGGAGGGGTGGCTGCCCTAGGGCAGGCGCCCCACCCCTCCAGGTTACGTGAGAGGGGTTGGGAGGGGAGCACAGCCCCTTAGTGGGCTGGTGTGCCCCCTCCCCTTGGGCCATAAGGCCCCCCAACGCTTGTCGGGGCCCCCGAAACACCTTTCGGTCACGCTGGTCATCACCCGGTACTCCCAGAACAATTCCGGACTCAAATACCCTTCGTCCAATATATCGATCTTCACCTTCGGACCATTCCAGAGTTCCTCGTCACGTCCGGGATCTCATACGGGACTCCTAACAACCTTCGGTAACCACATACTATTTCCCATAACAACTCTAGCGTCACCGAACCTTTAGTGTGTAGACCTTATGGGTTCGGGAACCATGCAGACATGACCGAGACACCTCTCCGGCCAATAACCAATAGCGGGATCTGGATACCCATATTGGCTCCCACATGTTCCATGATGATCTCATCGGATGAACCACGATGTCAGGGATTCAATCAATCCAGTACACAATTCCCTTTGTCTACCAGTATGTTACTTGCCCGAGATTCGATCGTTGGTATCCCTATACCTTGTTCAATCTCGTTACCGGCAAGTCTCTTTACTCGTTCCGTAATGCATGATCCCGTGACTAAAGCCTTAGTCACACTGAGCTCATTATGATGATGCATTACCAAGTGGGCCCAGAGATACCTCTCCGTCAAACGGAGTGACAAATCCCAGTCTCGATTCGTGCCAACTCAACAGATACTTTCGGAGATACCTGTAGTGAACCTTTATAGCCACCCAGTTATGTTGTGACGTTTGGTACACCCAAAGCATTCCTACGGTATCCGGGAGTTGCACAATCTCATGGTCTAAGGAAATGATACTTGACATTAGAAAAGCTCTTAGCAAACGAACTACACGATCGTGTGCTATGCTTAGGATTGGGTCTTGTCCATCACATCATTCTCCTAATGATGTGATCCCGTTATCAATGACATCCAATGTCCATGGTCAGAAAACCATAACCATCTATTGATCAACGAGCTAGTCAACTAGAGGCTTACTAGGGACATGTTGTGGTCTATGCATTCACACATGTATTACGGTTTCCAGTTAATACAATTATAGCATGAACAATAGACAAATATCATGAACAAGGAAATATAATAATAACCATTTTATTATTGCCTCTAGGGCATATTTCTAACAATACGGGCTTCCGAGAGCCCTTGGATCTGAGATCGAACGGTTGCATGGCGTGATTCTAGACCTATGGGTGAATATCCTATCCTGGAGGGTTAATCTGCAAATTTTCAGCAACTTAACATGCGACGTTTGATCTCAGATCCAAGGGCTGCCAGCAGCCCGTATCATGGTCACGCCTACCATGACCGTCGTGTCGCTTGCACGGTCGCGCCCTTGGATATTTAACATGGTGCGTTAGGCTATCTGATGTTGGCATGTCATACATAGTCATCACTTAGTCACTCATACTACAACAAGGTTGGCTATAAGGTTGGATATAAGTGTATTTTTTTTAATCCTCTCTATCTCTTTCTTTGTACTCCCTCCGTCCCATAATATAAGAATGTTTTTGACACTAGTGTAGTGCCAAAAACGTTCTTATATTATGGGACAGAGGGAGTACTAGTATTTATTGCATTTTCCAAGGAGTGACCTCTTCCAATGAAATGGTGTTGCTAAGTTTGCTTCATTTAATTATCTATAGACTCAAAATTGTCTTTTCACCTAGGTACACGCGCTTAGCACCGTTTCTTCCTTGGGTCACCAAACTAGTCTCTCTCTTCTTGATTAACTTGCCACATCAGACTTTATGCCTATGTGGCAAGCTTAAGCACCTGTAGGAGCAAGTAAAAGTAAGTACAATAGTGCGCTTTACATGGCATTTTTGCATATGTGGAGGAAAGAGAGGCAAGTAAAAAGTGGAGAAGTGGGCTCTCATGCAAGAGCCAGCCTTTACTACATGGTGGAGCATTGGGGGAGGCAGCTGTATGGAGGTGGTCAGGAATCGGGAAACTCACGCCGGTCATAGCGCCGTAGTTAAAATGATAATGGCAAGTCAAATCACGGGGCCCCACCTATCTAGCAGTAACTCGCTGTCAAATCACACAGCCCCATGTTTGCAGCAGCCTACTCCCTCGTCTTCTCACGTCTCTGTCGAACCGACTAGGCGGAACTGCCTTGCCGCCTACTGCGAAGGAAAAGCCCGCCCTCGACTTTTAAATAGTATACAGTATACTAATTTTGTATCCATGGATTGCGCCCGCGCCATGGAGCAAAGCGTCTAGAAAACGGGGGTACACATGTACGGAGTATACAGCATGCCCGTCGCGTTCGTGTCGCACCCCAGACGGTCGGTCAGTCTGGCACGCTGCTCTCCGAATGGAACGTGCGTCATATTGCGTTTGCACACACATGTGGGATGGCAATTGAGAACTGACCATAGGCACACTCCCCGGCCCTGCAAGTCGGGTGACTTAATAGAAGAGGGAGACGAGCGATAGTACTAGAGAAGTGTTGTACTACGTTGGTGCCTGGACGATCCCTGCAAGACACGGAAGATCAGTTCGTCCATGCATGTGACCAGACTCCAGCAGACACGCCTGGATTGGCTATCGTCTACATATCGTGCAGGCTGTGTTGTACATGGCTGTAGTTGTGGTGAGAAATCTAAAGAAAGGTTTATTGTCATCTCGCAAAATTAGGTGTCATGTGCTTCGGATCACTGCGAGGGTTAAACAGCGACAACTGAGTTGGGCTAGTCATTGGGGGCACATGCACGAACAGTGACTACTCGGCTACCATCTAGGTCAAGCCGGCTATGTTAATTAGGACATCTATCGACGGACCCCTTTTCTACGAGTTTATCTTTAATTTGAGCTTTGTTCCTCGTCTAGTTTGTCCGTCGGGATTCATGTTGTCTCCTTTGGGCAGTGAGGTTATGATTTCTTGTCATGTGGCATTTTTTCGTGTTATATGTTATAATCCAGCGCTTCAGATCAAAATGACGACAACTGCGCCTCCGGGCCACATGCATGAAGACTTCTCGACAGTCATTGACGAGGTCAAGCCGGCTCCGATAGACAAAAGAAAACTAGTACTACTCCACTATATAGGCAGGAGCCTCCGCGCTTGCTTGCTAGTGTTGCTCTCTTCACATTGTCTCGGCCTCTCCAGATCTAAACACGACAGCGGTGGCCACTCTCTCTCTCTCTCTCTCTCTCTCTCTCTCTCTCTCTCTCTCTCTCTCTCTCTCTCTCTCTCTCTCTCTGCTCACCGCTGGTCACAGATCCAGCCGGATCCTCTCCGCCGGGGAAGGTGAGAAGGTGCAACGTTCACGCGGTCGTCCTCGGCGACGGCTCTTACCCACTGCTGGGCGCATCCCGATCAGCCTGCCTTGCCGTTCTCTCCCAAGCACTGCTGGCGAGGGAGGACCTCCGACCCCTTCTTCCTCGCTGACGTAGTGTGGCCAGATCCGGCCTCCCGCCGCCCACCTAGCGACATCCCGGCGACCATCAGGTATAACTTCCTTCGAAACCGGCCTTGCTCTACTTCCCGAGCTCCTGACATCGCTGCATTTGTATCTTTTACTATTTCTTAGGCCCCCTCGTAGATAGGATCGATCGGTTGTTCGAAAACCACCTAATTTTTTTACGTTTAAGAGGTAAAACTAGTTCATGCACTCGAATCTAGTACTACTTGGTTCAAACAAGGAAGAAAGGGGGTGGGGTGGGGGAGGATTTGTTACCTGAATCTAGGACTTGGTCGAAAGAGGAAATAATGGGGGCGAAAAGTAGCAGAGACTGGCTATCCAACTGGTCTCTAGGTCTAATAGGGAAATAAAGGGAAACGCAGTACAAACTCAATATAAACCCGATCTATTGGTTGAAAAAGGAAAGAAAGTGGGGACTGGGGGCAAGTCAACAGAGTAAGTCCAGCACTAGATTTGCTAGCCTCACACAGTATAAGGTGGATATACCGAACAAAAATGGGACCAACCCAGATATCCTGTTCTGATGTTTGTTGCCCCGAGTCACTCTTATGTAAAGCCACTGGTAAAATGTAGCAGTCGCACTGTTAAAAGTTAGGACACGTTAAACCAATGTTGTTTTCAATGTAATACCTCCAGTAATATGAATCAATGGCACTTCTTTATATGTCCTTCTAAAATTTCCCATTAAGATAAGTTGGTTCTTTTTGTTAGAAATGCAACTGTCCTGGTCCGCCTACTCTCCCGTGCCCAAAGTAATGTCGTATTTAACGGTTTTCATAGTTAATCCTAATGCCCACACTAATATCTAGTAATGCCAGTGCTTTAGAAATTGCTACTATCCTTGTAGGATTGCCATTCAAATAAGGAACATGCTTCTTTTCATTTGATGCATGTTTCATCACTTGTTAGTCACCCTCCTTTCCACCTTTTTTGTGCAAACAGAGATATACATTTCACGCTCGATCTTAGTTGAACTGCACAAATGATATCCAAATTATAGTTGAGAATTCCAGGAGCTTCACAACCAACCTTGATGTTGCTCAATTTTATTGCAAGTAATGAATAAGAAGCTCTGTGGTTTCGTTTTTCTGATGGAAATGGAACCGGGGCTGGAGCCCTTTTCTTAAAAAAAATGAAGAAGAAGCTGCTAGCTCACGGGACATTGTTTCATTTTAGGTGAACTGCACCAAAAGGTCCCATGAATTGAATTATCCATGTTGGTGACTGAAAGAGCCAGCTTCAGCATCCCAGTCTAAGCACCCCCGGCCTCCATCCTTGCGACGCACGGTACACCTCGTTTGCCACCTGCTCGACCCTAGTGTCACTGATAAAATGAAGTAATAATACAGTTAAAATAGAGCGAGTGTCATCTCTATCATTTCATTTCCAATGTAGATAAAGAAAGTGCTTCTCTTTGTTAATGTATGTTTCATCAACTAGTCCCATTGTTAATGTTTAAGCGTTTCTGCAAACTGGGGTGCTTAATTTTAGTTTATATGTACAAAAATAGAGATTTGAATGTCTCAAGGCGCCTCCTTGTACTACCGTTGTACACTGATGTTCATCACTGGCAGAAGGTGTATCTGGGAGACTTGGGACGATGTCCAGTATGAGACATACCGTATGAGGCGTCACAGGGCCCATCTCGCCCTCGCAGCATGGCATACTATGATACTATCACAATATTTTCTTCTATTCATTTTGTGTGTTTCATCAACTAGTGCCACTATAATGTAATCACGCTTTTTCATTATCTGTGCAAACAGGGTTATTCAGCTGCATTTTGGTGGAATTGCACAAATGTACGTATGGAACCGGCATATATGCAGAGTGTGAGGTGTGCCAAGTAAAAAATTACCGACACCAACCATGCTGCATGCACGCATTGGCATCCACCACCACCAGTGGAACGTGTGGCGCTCTCTGTGGACGGATCTTTCTCGACAGCAAATCATCTAACCAAATACTAGTAGCTTATATTGGTAGGTTTCTAGGGAGTACTCTTTTCTGAAAGAAGCACCAATCTATTTTTCTTCATTTGTACACTGTGTCACAACTTTGACCCAAAGGTCCAGAGCTATTTTAGGGTGATTGGCGTAGTACTCGGAGACTGATTGTAAGCATGATTTTCATTAGCTGTCACACTGATTGTAAGCATGAGCAGGTGGAAGATTAGGTTAGTGCGAAGCTTACCTTAAACCCTACCGCCGATGCTGAAACAAGGCGAGCGTCGAGGGAACCGTGGAGAACGGCGGGGAAGCGACGTCGCGCCATCCGGCCTCCTCTTGTGGTGGGAGAACGAATACTCCTATGGCTCCGGCTGGCTCTGCACCATCACGAACGGCACACCATACTCGATCGATTCATTATCCTCTGGGTGCTCGACCTTCGACCTGTACACCCACCACCTCCGCCTGACTGTCGCCTCGGGCGAATCTATCTGCTCCATTGCCAGAGGAGATACTTGATGAACTCGGAGGACTGCGACGTGACTGCAGCCGAGGAGTACATGTACATCGCCGCCCTCATCGCCGTCGTCTCGCTCTTTCGCATACATTGCCACATGGCCCGCACCGTCCTCGAAATCTCCCACTCATTGTCAAACCAACTAAGGATCTCCTTCAACCTGGATAACTTTGCCTGGTCGCCGCCGGCGATCTGCCTGATTCGCTGCTGCATCCTCTCCATAGATGTCCTTTTGAGTGGTCCGGTGCTAGCTTTGGAAGATGGGAGGAGAGACGGTGGTCTTGCAATAGAGAAGAGGGAGAGGCGAGACGGTGGTTTTGGAATGGAGATGATGGAGAGGAGAGGAGGTGGTTTTGCAATGGAGAATATCAGAAGAGGGAGAGGCGAGACGGTGGTTTTGGAATGGAGATGATGGAGAGGAGAGAAGGTGGTTTTGCAATGGAGAAGAGGGAGAGGAGTGTGCGGCAGCGATTTAGGATTGGACGAGAGGGTCGGCGCGCTGTGACTGGATCAAAATCAAAATCAATTTACCCTTCAATTAAGAAAGCGACCCAACATTAACTAGTCTCCCTTTTATTTTGGGTCATAATTGACCATGATTTTCACACATAAAATATATGTTATACGTTGCAAAAATAATATAATTTGAAAGTACATTCAGATATGAACCAAACAATACAATTTTTGGTGACATGCATTCACATTTTGCTTGTCAAATACAGTAAGTGGTCAAACTTTGACCCAAAATACGCAAAACAACAAAAAAAATACTTCCAAGACCAGCGCCGCTCTTCCGCTCTTCTCCTCTTAAACCACCGCTGCTCCTCTCCTGTTCCAATCTAAATGCAGCGCTGCTCCTCTCCTCTTCCATTTCAAAACCACCGCCCCTCCTCTCCTGTTACAGTCCAAAACCAGCGTTGCTCCTCTCCCGTTCTAATCCAAAACCAGCGGTGCTCTTCTCCTCTTCCATTCAAAAACCACCACCGGCGAGTGAAGGTGCTGTGGAGAAGTAGATCGATGGAGGAGTACAACCGATACGTGAGGATCGCAGACGGCGACCCTGTGAAGCTAGCTAGGATGTTGGAGATACAGTCTTGGTTTGACAACAAGGACCAACTAGCGGCGACGACGACATCCATGGCCAAATATCTGCAACAGAGCGAAAAGGCAGCGATACTCCCGGAGGGAGTCGCGCCGGAGTACATAGAGCTGCTCCTCTGGGCCATGGAGCAAACAGATTCACTGAATCCGATCGTGAGGGAGTGGTGGTGGGAGTATCGATCCCAAATGGAGCATCCACCAGAGATTGAAGGATCGAGCATCTACAGGGTGTCGTTTGTGAGGGTGTCCTGCCAGAGCGAGCCGGTGGAGTCTTAGTCGACCGAACCCAACTGCAAGAGGAGAAAAGCAGTTGGCCCGACGATGCTTCCCCGCCATCGTCTCCCTCCCCAATAGTCGGGCAGGTTGTGAATTGTCAGGAGGAGCTTAGGGTTGTCAGTATTTGCAGGTTGTGAATTGTGTTTTGTGTTGTGTATTTTGAGAGTACTTTCAGATATGGATGTCTTTTGAATTTCAGATTTGCAGTATTGAGCATATGAAGTATTTTATGAATTCTAGAGATCTATTTTTAGCACTTAAAAAATATAGTTTCATAGGAGTATAAAAGTGCAGACAATGTGATTCTCAGAGAAGAAACTGCAAGTTTCACTTTCAGATAAGAAACTGCAAGTTCAATTTCAGATAAGAAACTGCAACTTTCAGAGGCAGAGCATTTATATTAACACGGCCTTTTCAAACAGGGTTAACATCATGTTGGAAGTTGTATTCATGGTCGAAAATGGAACTACCAGCCAGTTAACATCATGCTGATCAACATTCATGCATAGCACATCTTCATATGATGCACAGTTAAAATGCCCACAATGTCGAGTGTGCGAAACACAGAGAAAACGAGGGACAAAGTTTTGGCAAGTGTTGGACGTGGTTTTGGGCTGCCCCGTCTAAGCTTTCATTTTTAACATGCGCAGCCCACGACCTCGGATGGGAGGTCCATAGGCCTGTTTGTATTTTCTTAGGGCCGTCATGTATCGACTGGCCTATGGACCTCCCATCCGAGGTTTTATTTTTGGCAGCCCAATTTATGTATTTTTTTGAAGAAAACGCAGAGGTACATTCTATTTTTTATGTAAGAATAGGAACACCAGGTCCAATTTATGTTTCCCTTCTAACTATATTATATATATATAAATTATTTTATATGTTATTATATATTATTTTTATTGTCATCATATATTTAACAGATACTTACATATGTAAGAAAACAATATCCCACATCTTATTAACTTATAAAAATAATTTCTTAACAAATAAAATCATGGATTGTTTTGGCACGAAAATCCTAGTGATTGTGTACAAAAGCTTGGTAAGATTTAAGGACGAATGTAATAATATCACTTATTATTTAAATATATTTATAACAAACTGCTCAGCCCCTTTTTATTTTTTGATAACATTGCTGGCCCAACCAAACATTATAATTAGAATCAGCCCAGCAAAATCGTGTATTTTGAGAAAGTGCAAATGGCCTGTAATTTTTTAGGAAATAAAATAAATGGGCCACATGGACGCTACATTATTTGTTCACCCAGCCCAGCTAATGGCTGTAATTCAAAAAAAGAAGATCAAATTTACTGTAAATTCTACCGCGCAAAAAAAAAGACTGTAAATTCTGAAAAGATGGGTTGAATACGTGCCACATTTTTGGAGGCTGAAATGTGGGCCAATAGGTCGAAGCCAATGCAAGTCATTGTCAATTTAGTCAGCAAATGATTCTGACATGTTAGCCGTTGGATTTACATCCAACATCCGGCATCCATCTTCAATCTCTCGTCTTCTTCCTCCAGCGCCGCCGGGACCACCTCCCGCCTCCTGCTGCTAGCAGCTCTACTTAGCACGCTTCGCTATGAAGCGCTACTCCACCGTTGGCCAGGCCATCCCTCCACCCCTCCACACCTCATGTTCTTCTCCACCGACTGCCGAACCACACCGCACTAGAACCAGTTAACCCTCGTACACCTCTCCGCCTGCGACTCTACTCCCCCGTCTTCCCATCTCCGACTCGTTGCTGTCCGGGGCCTCGCCGTCGTCCACCACCTTGGATGCGCTCGGCGCGGCGTGGTCAACGTGGTCAACGAACGACACCATCGGAAGTAGACTGTGTGTGGAGAGGCTGACAGCTGGGTCCATGGCCGCACACAAGGAAATGCCTCCTTATTACGCGCAAAATAATGATTCCTTCACCTGACATCTGGGACCCATCGGAAGGGCCTCTGTATTTCGCAAAAATAACGTGCCCCCCGCTGACATGTCGGACCCACCAGCTATCTTCGCACGCAAGGAAGTGCCTCCTTATTACGCAAAGAAAATGAATATTCCACCTGCCAGCTGGAACCCAGCATAGTGGGAGGCTAACTTGTGGGCCTACCAAGTTGACGGGGACGGAGGGCTTTGTCAACTTAGTCAATATGAACGATTCTAGCTCCTGTTACCGTACGATGTTCATCCAACGGCCGTAGTGCTTCTTCAACCTCTGGTCTTCTTGCTCCAGCCGCCCAAACCAGCGCCGGTCGTGTCACGTGCTCCTGCCTCCCGTGGCCGGATGTGATGTCGCGGCGGCCTCACCGCCCCCTACTACTTCCACCATTGGCCAGGCCACCCCTCTACTCACCCACACCCCCTGTTATTCTGCGGCGATAGTAGCCTCACACCGCAGCCGAACCAGTGAACCCTCGTACTCCTCTTCGCGTGGGCATCCACTGCTGCGTCTTCCCCGGCTCCGAGTTGTCCCCTTCCTAGTCCTCGCCATCGTCCACTGCCGTGGTGCTCTCGGCGCAGCGTGGTCAACGTGGTCAAGGAACGACTTCCATCGAACGTGGAATGTACGTGGAGAGGCTGACAGCTGGGTCCACGGCCGCAGCAAGGAAGTGCCTCCTTATTACGCGCAAAAATAATGATTTCTCCACCTGACAGCGGGGACCCACCGGACGGGCCACCGTATTTCGTGAAAAAAAACGTTTCCCCTGACTGTTGGGACCCACCAGCTACATCTTCGCACGCAAGGAAGTGCGTCCGCGCAAAAAAACGATTCGCCCCCCTGACTGCTGGGACCCACCAGCTACATCTTCGCACGCAAGGAAGTGCGTTCGGGCAAAAAATGATTCGCCCCCCTGACTGCTGGGACCCACCAGCTACATCTTCGCATGCAAGGAAGTGCCTGACAGTCGGGACCCACCTGGTCGAAGCGTACGTAGCGTTGTCATTCTGGTCGCGAACGTGTACGTACATATATACTGGTGGATGTAGAGGCGCGCACATGTCGTAGTAGAGGCGCGTACGTGTCGTAGTAGAGGCGCGTACGTGTCGTAATAGAGGCGTGCACGTAGCATGTACACATACATACAGCGGCCAGGGTGCAATAAAGAAAATACGGCCACGTATGTGTACATACGGGTGGGGTCTCGAACGCCTACTCGCGCATACGTACGGCCAGGGCTCGTGTACATGGCTGGGTCGGAACGGAGAAACAGCGTCGTCGTCATGTTCATGGGGAGGCAACGGAATGCGTCGTGTTCATGGGAAGGCAACGGAATGCGTCGTGTTCATGGGGAGGCAACGGAATGCGTCGTGTTCATCGGGAGGCGACGGAACGCGTGGGAGCCAACCGGCTGGGTCGAAACGGAATGCATGGTCGTGTTCATCGGGAGGGCTTGGATGGAACATGCGATGGAAACGAGGCCTGGCGTACCGCAAAACGGAGGAAACGGACCTCCTACGGTCAAAACGGGGGTCCTATTGATCGGGAAGGGTGTGGCGTACCGCAAAGCGGAGGAAACAGACCCCCTATGGTCGAAACGGGGGTCCTGTTGATCGGGAGGGGTGTGGTGTACCACAAAACGGACAAAACGGACCTCCTACGGTCAAAACGGGGGTCCTGTTGATCGGGAGGGGTGTGGCGTACCGCAAAACGGACGAAACGTACCTCCTACGGTCGAAACGGGGGTCCTGTTCATCGGGAGGGGTGTGGCGTACCGCAAAACGGGACTCCACGGGATACTGTTCATCTCCACCGTCGACCTCCTCCAGCCTCCACGGGCTACCTTCGACCTCCTCCAGCCTCCACGGGCTCCTGTTCATCCAGCCTCCACCGCGCACTAATCCACCGGCTACTGTTCAACCACCCCTCCACCGTCTACTGTTCATCCAGCCCTCCACACCATGGGGTCCTGTTCAACCACCCCTCCACAGGCACCCCTCCGCCGTCTACTGTTCATCCAGCCCTCCACACCACGGGGTTCTGTTCAACCACCCCTCCACCATCTACTATTCATCCAGCCCTCCACACCACGGGGTCATGTTCAAACAGAGGCATCGCCACCACTCACTGTTCATCCACCCCCCCCCCTCCCCGCGCAACGCTCACTGTTCATCCAATCGACCGGCTTCAGTTAGCAGCAGTAGCGAAGGAATCACTCGATCGGTTTCAGTTAACAGCCATCGATCGATCACTCGGGTTCAGTAACGCGTAGCCTGCAGTGGAATCACTCGGGTTCAGTTAGAGCCCAACGCCTCGCTCGGGTTCAGTTAGAGCCAACGCCTCACACACACACGTGTGGTTGGAAAAAGCAGTAGGCGTAAGCGAGGCGGTTGGCCTTTGCCTAGTGCCTAGGCGGTGCTTAAGCGCCCTAGGCGCAGCCTAGGCGGTAATATAGATTCTACTATCAGGGTGTATTTTTGGTTATTATATGTGTATTGATGTTAATTTAGGGCAGATAAATAAGTTAAGTACCAGCTACCACCATTTGAATATGTGATGTTTGGCATTTCAGTGCAATATGGCATGATTTCTTGCTTGGGTAAATAATTTGTTGCATGCACTGCCTAGACTACCATTTATGCCCTAGGCGAGGCGTTTGGCCATCGCCTAGCGCCTAGGCATGCCTAAGCGCCTCCTAGGCACTGCCTTTTGCAACAGAGCGCGTACGTGTACGAGAGAAAGGCGCATCGCTCGGCCCCCGACCTCCCACCGTAACCGGGAACTCCCCGAAATTTTCCTCCCCCTCGCTTCTACCATGGTTTTTTCCGTCATGGACGGCCCAAAGAATGTCATGCAGCTGCGTCTCCGGCCCGCCCACGACGAAAAGCCCATTTTCTGTCATGATTTTTTCTCATAGAAGTAGGAGCCCACCACATCTATGATGATACCGGGTTTTGTCACAATTATCATCATAGAAGTGTCATATGTATGACAGAAAAAAATTTCGTTCATCCCAAAATGTCACGGATGTGTCTTTTTTTGTAGTGATTATGATTCGATATTCACGGGTTTAAACCCTTCTAGGAACTGGTGCTCCATTACCTCATCGGTAAAGCATATGGGGTGTGCGGCGTCTCTATATAGGGCCATGTCACGGCGCAGTTCGGATGAAGTCTGTATGCGGTTTTCGGCCTGGGCATGGTTGTGCTTATCGCGCCAGGATTGATAACCGTCCTCCCGCGCCGGAGCACGCCCCCGCGATCCGTAGATTGATCTGGTCTGACCCGCTCTGTTTTCCAGGTCTTGTTTCGGGTCATATGTGTATCCCCGAATTGTTTTTTCTCTGCTTGCACGGCGAGGTGGTGCGGGCTGGTGTTCGGCTTGAGTTGACGTTCTGTCCCGGCCACGTGGTGGTCGGTCGGGTCCGTCAGCCGTGTTACGCATGGGTGGTATGGGCTCCAGCGCCTCGTCGTCGAATTGGGGTAGCAGCTTACGCTTCAGGTAACTCTTTGTTTGGCATTCGAGGCCCTATTCTTCGGCTGCCAGGACATTAGTCCATCTGCCACTGAGCAGATCTTGGTCAGCTTGAAGTTGTCGATGCTTCTTTTTTAGGCTTCTTGCCATGGCTATTAGCTGGCGCTTGAAGCGCTCTTGTTCGAGGGGTTCCTCTAGCACGATGAAATCTTTGTCGCCGAGGCTCATGTCGTCCTTGGAGTGTGGTAGATAGTTGCTATCCTTCGAGCCTTCGTTCCCTGCTTGCTAGGGTTAACTTGCCCGTCCTCCCGATCATCCTATTCAGATGTTGGTTCGATGGGGCCTTCTTGGTCTTCGGCGTTATCCGGAGTATCATTGTCTCCGGTGCCGGTATTGCTATCTTTTCCACGACGCGATTTAGAGCGGCGCCGCTGGTGCCCACGCTTTGGTGGTATCTCAGGAGGTTTGTCCTCGACTGGGTCCTTCTCAACATCGTCATTGCCTTCTTTAGGTGTGTCCACCATGTATACATCGTATCAGGAAGTGGCCGTCCAGCATCCGGTGAACGGCGGGTTTTGGGCCTGGTCCTCTCCGACATCGTCGTCCATACCGTCGATATCTTCGGAGGTGTAATCAAGCATGTCGGTTAGATCCTCGACAGTGGCTATGAAGTGGGTGGTGGATGGGAAGTAAAATTCCCTATTTCCAGCCCCTAGTCCGGGCTGGGCGTAATTCGAGAGAGGTTCCTCTGCGACGGCGAGGGATCGCATTAAGTCCAAAGCCTCGTTTAAAAGTGAGGTTTGGATGGGGACAGAAGTTTCCAGGCCGAGCTCGCATGACATGGATTTCAAGGGTTCGGAGCTAGTGTCCGGGGAAGAGTCCGGCTTTGTGATGACTGTCGGAGACGTTATTCTCTCCGATTCTCCAGTGTTGAGCTCTATAGCCGCAGAGAGTCTGGCGGGTTCTAGACTCCCATCTTCGGACCTGGTGACGCGCTCCGGATCTAAGGCCGGAGCGGTAGTTGAAGCCGCGAACCCTTGGAAGATCAAGTCTCCTCGGATATCGGCGGCATAGTTCAAATTTCCAAAACTGATCTAATGACCAGGGGCATAGCTGTCGATCTGCTCCAGGTGGCCAATTGAGTTGGCGCGCAGTGCGAAGCCGCCGAATATGAAGATTTGGCTGGCGAGAAAAATCTCCTTCTTGGCAGCGTTGTTGTAGATGATCGATGGAGCCATCGAACCTTTTCGATGACGGCACAGTGGAACTCTCAATGAAAGCACCAATGTCGGTGTCAAAACCGGCAGATCTCAGGTAGGGGGTCCCGAACTGTGCGTCTAAGGATAGAGGGTAACAGGAGGCAGGGGACACAATGTTTACCCAGATTCGGGCCCTCTTGATGGAGGTAATACCCTACTTCCTACTTGATTGACTTTGATGAGTATAGGGGTTACAAGAGTTGATCTACCTCAAGATCGTAATGGCTAAACCCTAGATGTCTAGCCTGTCTGATTATGATTGCCTCTACGGACTAAACCCTCCTGTTTATATAGACACCGGAGGGGGCTAGGGTTGTACAGATTCGGTTTATAGAGAAAGGAATCTTCATATCCGCACGCCCAGCTAGCCTTCCACGCTAAGGAGAATCCCATCCAGACATGGGGGAAAGCCTTCTATCTTGTATCTTCATGGCCCATCTGTCCAGCCCACGTCTCATCGCCCAGACACCCGAGGACCCCATAATCCAGGACTCTCTCAGTGGGACAAGGAGGTGACACGCTCGCGATGCCACCAGCGATCGTGGACCAGCTGAGGTGGTGCTTCCAGCCGATAAAACCCTAAGTAAATTGCCCTTGGATGTAGCATTGGCAGACGTAAACAATCTCAATATGTTGTTTGTTGAGCTGATAATACGCACATACTCCCTCCGTCCTTAAAAGAGTGTACTTCCAACTTTGTTGGAGAGTCAAATTATCTCAAAGTTTGACCGAGTTTGTGCAAAAATATATAACTGCTTGTGAAACCAAATAGGTATATGGCAAAAATATATTTTATCATGAATGTAATGCTTCTAATCTGATGGCATAAATGTTGGCCTATTATTGTATAAATATGATCAAACATAAAAAAAATTGGTTTTTCAACAAAGTTGAAAGTATTCTAACATATAAGGTGGCTGGGCGACCCACTCACACGATGCTCCCCTTATTTGGGCTCTTCCTGGTCGTCCGATCGGGTGGTTTACGGTCAACCGACAAGCCACAACCGTTGGTTTCTTACTGCAGTTTTCACCACGCTGTTAATTTCTATGGCCTATGACTGGTGAGTTTGGTACGCAACACTATTGGCTGGGTGAGCCGTTGGCTGCGCCGCACATCGTGAGTGCAGTGTCAATGCTTGGTGGGAGCAGATGGCTTGATGTTTGCACATCTGCCGCTATCTTTACGAACAATGATGGGTGGTCTGCGTTGGATACTGGTCCCACAAGTCTGTCGTTTGGATTGTTTTCTTTCGGGTGAGGATCTGTTCGTTGTGTCCCGTCTGGGATTGGCTTGAGGGGAGTGAGGGGATGGACTGACGCAGACACACCCGCCCCGCACACTATGACGGGTGGGCCTCTTTGGCTGTTGGTCCCACACAACGGTAGGTGGTTTTTTTTCGTCCGCGTGCCCATTGGCTGGGTCATCCAGCGGAAGATAAAAATGGAGGTAATAGCACCGCAGGTCCTCGAACTTGTCTTGCATGTGATGTTTTAGTCCTCAAACTTGCAAAAGTGGATTATTTGGTCCTGCAACTTGTACTCAAGGTGCACATTTGGTCCTGGGCCATTCATGAGCAGCCAAGTGGAGCCAACTGGACCAAGCCGGTCAGCCCCGCACTTTTGCATTTAGCTCCCTGTCGTCTATCGATTTCAACTCGTGGGGAAATCATCTTGATGCCAACCAAAACAAGCAACAATTATACCACTAACTAATCCATCGGTAATCACCTACAGGCTAATACTATAGTACCAGCTGGTGCTACTACGACTGTACAAGCATCTGATCAATCAACTATCATCCTCCATCTACGTACATCAGTGGACAGTGGTTGCCATTGACGGGAGCAGAGCAGCTTCCTCTGTTTGCTGTCGTCGCTACTCGAACCAGACGCCGAGGCTGTCGAGGACGCGGACGTAGATGACGATGAGGCCCAGCCCGTGCACCCGGTCGGGCCGCATGCCCCTCGCCTTCACCACCACTAGCACCCACGCCAGCTCGGTGCATAGCAACCCCACCGTCTCGTACACCGTTGTGTCCGCCGGGAGTGTGAATGGTGCCAAGTACTGCGCGCCCGCCGCCAGGGTCAGCGGAAGCCTCAGCCCCACCACCGTGTTGAACAGCGGCCCGGCGCAGTAGGATGACACGGCCATCTACGTGCCGTCCGGGCCCCTGTGCGTCGCCATCGCCACGTTGGAGACTAGGTCGCCCAACGAGTCTCCGCATGCCAGCACCGACACGCCCAGCATGCTCGCCTTCGCGCCCACCATGTACGGTACCCGATGGCCACCAGGAGTGCCACCAGTTCACGCGCTAGGGTGTATGCCCAGATCCCCAGAGTACGCTCATCAGGAACCCCACTGCCAGCCACGGCACGCGGGTGCCCGTGGGGAGGGGACGCGGCTTCCGTTGTGGTCGCGGCGAGGGCCGCGAGGAGGAGGCCAAGGACGCCGCCGGGGAGGAGGATCGCGTGGTCGTCACTGTTGTGGTGGCAGCGTGGCGCGAGGATGATTTTGCCGGGTTGTGCGAGGTCCACGTCGTGGCGAGGAGCACGGGTGTCGGTGTCAAAACCGTCGGATCTCGGGTAGGGGGTCCCGAACTGTGCGTCAAGGTCGGATGGTAACAGGAGACAAGGGACACTTTATTTTACCCAGGTTCGGGCCCTCTCGATGGAGGTAAAACCCTACTCCTGCTAGATTAATATTGATGATATGGGTAGTACAAGAGTAGATCTACCACGAGATCAAGGAGGCTAAACCCTAGAAGCTAGCCTATGGTATGATTGTGTATGATGATGGTTGTTCTACGGACTACAACCCTCCGGTTTATATAGACACCGGATAGGGTTAGGGTTACACAGAGTCGGTTACAATGGTAGGAGATTTTGAATATCCGCACACCTAGCTTGCCTTCCACGCCAAGAAAAGATCCTTCCGGACACGGGACAAAGTCTTCAATCTTGTATCTTCATAGTCCTGGAGTCCGGCTGAAGGTATAGTCCGGCTATCCGAACACCCCCTAATCCAGGACTCCCTCAGTAGCCCCTGAACCAGGCTTCAATGACGACGAGTCCGGCGCGCAGATTGTCTTCGGCATTGCAAGGCGGGTTCCTCCTCCAATTTCTTCAAGAAGATTGTAAACACCAAAAATAGTGTCCGGCTATGCAAAATAAGTTTCCACATATTGCCATATAGAGAATAATATTAACACAAATCAAATATGCTGACGTATTCCGCAGTGCGTCATAACACTGCGGCCAAGCTCTTTATATAAATTGTTTTCATTGTTCCACCTCAGCGTGTTTAGCGAGGCGGTTTCCTTGGCACATCTTGTCAAAGCAGAGATCGTGTGCCCCTTTTAACGGGATTCTCATCAATACGGACGTGGGTAACCCAACCGCGCCATTTACCATGGCGCTTGGGAGGCAAGTGAGTTTTATTAGGTAGGTGGGGATGCCTAACCGCACCCGCTTGTATAAAGGGATAAGGATTCACCTTTTTAACCTACGCCTTCTTCCTCCTTTGCCAATCCATCTCTCGCGCACTCAAGCTCCAGCGCCCAAGTCCGCTCTTCCTTCCTCAACCTTCTCCAACAATGTCCGGAGCGGGAGGCAAGTGGACGGCCTCCTCCGTTACGGAGGCCCAAGTAAAAAAGCTAAGGAAAGCCGGATACTTGTCCAAGGACATCCCGCATCGGCTTCCTAAGAAGGGGCAGCTTCTTCCTACCCCAGGGCCCCATGAGAGGGTAGTTTTTCTTCCCCACTTCCTCCGCGGACTGGGCTTTCCACTTCACCCATTTGTCCGGGGGCTCATGTTCTACTACGGCCTGGATTTCCACGATCTGGCCCCGAACTTTGTCCTCAACATCTCGGCGTTTATCGTCGTGTGTGAGGCCTTTCTCCGCGTCCGCCCCCACTTCGGCCTCTGGCTCAAGACCTTCAACGGCAAGCCCAAGGTGGTGTCCGGCACCCAGGCGGAGTGCGGAGGCGCTATGGCCGGTGAGATGGCCAACGTCCTCTGGTTCGATGGCTCCTATGTGGAGTCCCTAAAGGGGTGGCAGGCCGGGTGGTTTTACATCACCGAGCCACGCGATCCGAAATGGGTCGCAGCCCCCGAGTTCAGATCCGGACCCCCCACGCGGCTCATGTCCTGGAAAGAGACGGGTCTGTCGTGGGGCAACGAGGAAGAAGTGACTGGGTTGCAAACATGCATCCAGTCCCTGGTGAACAGGCCAATGTGATCCAGGTCATGCTCGTTCGCCGGATCCTCCCGTGCCAACAACGGGATTTTACTTTGTGGGAATTCGACCCGGTGCAGCGCCAAACCCTCAGTAGGCTCTTCGACACGACGTATGAAGACGTCTGGAAGGTGCTGACCAAAGGCGCCGAGTCCCCCACATCCGCTTCCGAGGACCGCGGATACAGCTCGCAGCATCATGCCAGCGAGGTGAGCTATTTATACCTTTGACAGGTTTGTTAAGCTCTTCTTCATAGATTAACTCTATGCGGGATCTAAACTCCCTTTACCTTTGACAGGCTTGGCGGGCTATATCCGGACCAATTAACTGTCCGGCTCCCCTGCCCGAAGACCCAGCCCCAGCTCTCTTGGTGAAGCTGCTGGCTCCGGCACCTTATGTGGTGCCGGAGAAGAAGGCCAAGAAGAAGAAAACCACCGGGACTCGAAAAAGTTACCGCAACATGGTGGTGTCGGACTCGTCATCTGACGAGTCCGCGACGCTCTCCTCTCATGAAAACGAGGAGGAGGAACAAGAAAGCTCTCCCCCCATCGAGGGGAGAAAAGAAGAAGAAGGCCACCCCAACGGGGGAGGCCGAGGGGTCGAGGAAAAGGAAGACCCCTCCGCCGGACTACTCCCACGACGCCGAAGAGGGCGGAGAGGAGTGGTCGGACAGAACCAAGCGTCCGGCGAAATCGTAAGTATTTATATACCAGAGTGACTCATGATATTCTTTTAATGCGCGGCTTTCCCTAATATCGCTCGTAATTTATGCAGCCCGCCCCGGGCCGAACTCGACGATTCGTCGAGCGGCTCCCTGGATTCGTCGGACGTGAACTCTGTTCCGCCCGCTGTCTCCCCCTGCAGGGCGGACGACGCCGAAGTGGCATCCCGCCAAGCTCCAGGGCAGGAGGAGATAGTCCTGGAGGAGCCGCAAGGCAATCCTCCGGACCCCAGGAGTAAAGGGGATAAAACCCCCCAGGGCTCCAAGTCCGGCTTTGTGCCGGACACCGTGCCGGACTCGATAGTCCTGGTCCGCGGTGGGCGAACTCCTTCCGAGAGGAGTAAGCCGTCTGAGCCGGCGACCTCCGTCCAACCAGAGGCGCCGGACAATCTTCAGGAGGTGCTTGAGGGCGCCGCCATCGACGAGGAGCACCGTACTGTTATGAGTACGGTGATCCAAAGGGTTCAGTCCGCCAAGAGCGGACTGACTGAAGCTTGTGCTAGCCTTCTAACAGGCTTCGAGGTAAGTAAAAATATGTCAAATTATTTACCGCATAGACAGTAGTCCCTGATGCTCTGTTCGGTGTTCGGAAAGAAAAGCTGAATAGAGGATCTAGTAAATTTCACAGGAGTCTAAAAACAAAAAGTCAAATATGCGTATGCATATGCAGGCTTCGCTGCTGTCCACCGCCGCACTGACTGCGCAGGTGGATGAAAAGGACCTCGGGCGGACCGAGCAAGAGCTCGGCCTTGCCAAACGGCAGCTCGAGGAGAAAGAAGGTAAGAAATACCCTAAAAAAAGAAAAAAGGTGCCTATAGAGAGGCTTGATTGCAGAAAGAAATAACAGGATTGTACTGCTTATTGTAGGGGCCACAACCGAGGTGGCAACCCTGAAGCAGGCGCTGGCTGAGGCCGGAAATAAAACGGCCGAGGAGCGCGCCGAGCGAGAAAGGCTTGGGGTTCAGGTCGGCGAGGTGCAGCAAGAGCTGCAAGCTCTCATGAAAAAACATGAGAGTTTGGAGCTTGAGTCAAAAGCGCAAGCATCCGAGCTCGCGTCGGCCCTTGAGACCGCCAAGAGTGCCAAGGCCGAAGCCCAAAAGGCCCTCCAAGGGTTGGAGGAGGTGAAAAAGATAGCAGCGGGTAAGGCATTCTTAATGCAAAGTAGGAATATAAAAGTAAACTACCTGTTACTTAACCGAATCCGGAGTTCTCCAGGGGCGTTCGCCGATCTTCCCCGCAGCGTATCCGACGCCGTCGCGTTCTACCGAGCTGAAGAGGGCAGCTCGACGGGAAGTGTGTTCTGGTCTCAGTATTCTAAGGCCGAACACCCTGTGCCTTTGAGCGATCAGCTAAAACAGCTGGTCGAGCTCCACAAGGCGGCCGAACAGGCCATGAAGGGCTTACTAGTTCGGCTGTGGCCTGGAGAGGCCCTGCCTGGGAGCTATTTCGGGCTAGTGCGGCGGCTGGTGGAGGCCTGTCCACGGCTTGAGGTCATCAAGCGCTCCGCCTGCATTGAAGGTGCCCGGAGGGCCCTTGCCCGTGTAAGGGTACACTGGGGTAAGCTGGATGGAGAGAAGCTGGTGAAGGACGGGCCGCCGCCGGGGAAGGAGCATCGCAAGCCCGAGAACTACTACAAGGAAGTTCTTGCCGGAGCCCGCCTTGTCGCGGATGAATGTACTAAAGATGTAGTATTTGAATGAACTCGCTTGTTTGTGCGCTGAAAACTTGTTCATATGCGCTAAGCAATGCTTATTGAATTTAAAATATTATTTTCTGTGCGGCCGTTTATCAAAAATTGAGAGATGGCCAGTCGTCGGCTTCTGCCCCCATGCCACTAGTGCTGGGGTGTTCGGGATAAACCTGAGGGCTCTTTTTCCCATAGTTGGGTCCTTCGAGGGAGGCGCTCAGCACAACGAACCAGGCAATCGGACTATAATGCTTGAACACTCTCACTTAGCCATAGAACGTTATAATTTTAAATTTCGGCGAAGCCCCTAGTTCGGAAGGCCGAATTCGGGGCGCTATCCACGCCTTTGGCCGGACATAGCCAGCTCCTCGCTCGAAGCGGCATAAGTCTTTAAGGACTCGAAAAACCTCTCAAACAGCGACAGGTCTCACGCCTTATCATGACAGTCTGTTTTAGCTTTCTCCACTGAGGTGCTTAACCCAGCTGAACTGGGGCACAATCGCAGTGATTCTCCTAGTGCTACCTTAGCCGATATAGCGGAACGTAAGGCACCAAAACATAGGAGCCGGGCAAACCCAACATGTGACCAAAATCATGATTCGGAGCCGATGCATATAGTGCTATAAGTTCGGGGTGCCGCACTTGTGAAAGTGTACGGACTTCTCACACCAGATAGAAGGGTAATGAAGCCCCTGGCGTGTTTTGCCGTACCATGGTGTACGGTTGCAATCATGTTTTTTTAATGAACATATATATTTAAAAGAGGACAACGCAAAAAATAGGCGAAAAGCTATGCATTGTTTATAAAGAGGCTATTTATCAAAGCCGAACGATACAAGTAGTGCGATAAGCAAAAAAGATATTAGACTATTTAACATGTCCTGACCAGGCGCAGGCCGCGGAATTTAGAAACAGATATATCGCTCGAAATAGAGACCACCTGAGAGTTCCGTAATGCGGCGTAGCTTTGTCTGCTTTCCTGGGTCTTGCATCGTCTGTGCGGCAGCAAAGCCGAACAGGTTATCCAGAGTGTGGAGTCCTGAAAGTAAAAAAAATCCGGCAGCCCCTGGTACGTTTGACGTCGTATTGTAAGCATGCCGTTAATGTGCCCCTCCCCATGTGCCCATGGAATTTCGAGGGCGTAATTGTGTACTCGAGGTACTAGCTCCGCTATGTTGCGATGGCTGGGGTTGGGGCCGTATTGCTACGCTTGCTCCGAACGTGCCAGACGGTCTTGTTGCAGGTTACTCCGGGCGTGCTTTGCATTGTCCGGCTTTTTAACGGCCGGACTGGAGAGTTGCCCTGAAAGGCTGCTTTGTACTTCCGCTGCGAGGGCCGCCGTGTGCTCCTCCATACGGATGGAGCATTCTGTGTTTCCGTTGACCGTAATTACTCCTCGAGGGCCTGGCATCTTGAGCTTGAGATATGCATAGTGCGGCACCGCATTGAATTTAGCGAATGCAGTTCGTCCGAGCAGGGCGTGATAGCCACTGCGGAATGGGACTATATCGAAGATTAACTCTTCGCTTCGGAAGTTATCCGGAGATCCGAAGACCACATCAAGTGTTACCGAGCCTGTGCAATTGGCCTCTACACCTGGTATGACGCCTTTAAAGCTCGTCCTTGTGGGCTTGATCCTTGATGGATCTATGCCCATTTTCCGCACTGTATCCTGATAAAGCAGGTTCAGGCTACTGCCGCCGTCCATGAGGACTCTTGTGAGATGAAATCCGTCAATGATTGGGTCAAGAACCAATGCGGCAAAACCGCCGTGACGGATGCTAGTGGGGTGGTCCCTTCGATCAAAAGTGATCGGGCAGGAGGACCATGGGTTGAACTTTGGGGCGACTGGCTCCATCGCGTATACGTCCCGTAGCGCACGCTTGCGCTCCCTCTTGGGAATGTGGGTCGCGTATATCATGTTCACCGTCCACACTTGTGGGGGAAACCCCTTCTGTCCATTGTTGTTTGGCGGACTGGGCTCCCCCTCGTCGTCGCTATGCAGCCCCTTGTCTTTGTGTTCGGTTCTTAACTTGCCTGCCTGCTTGAACACCCAACAATCCCTGTTGGTGTGATTGGCTGGCCTTTCGGGGGTGCCATGAATCTGGCACGAGCGGTCGAGTATCCGGTCCAAACTGGACGGGCCCTGGGTATTCTTTTTAAATGACTTTTTCCGCTGACCGGATTTATAGCCTCTGAATCCGGCATTTACTGCCGTATCCTCATTGTTGTCGCTGCTAACGCGGCGCTTTTGCTTATTTCGACGTGTCCTGCCACTTTTGTCCTTGGTATCCGAATTACCAGGGTTCTTCGATAAGTTGTTGCTGCGAGCTAGCCAGCTATCTTCGCCCGCGCAAAAGCGGGTCATGAGTGTCGTGAGGGCTGCCATAGATTTCGGCTTTTCCTGTCCCAGGTGCCGGGCAAGCCACTCGTCGCGGATGTTATGTTTGAAGGCCGCTAGGGCCTCTGCGTCCGGACAATCGACTATCTGATTTTTCTTTGTTAGGAACCGTGTCCAGAATTGCCTGGCCGATTCTTTTGGCTGCTAAATTATGTGGCTTAGGTCGTCGGCGTCCGGTGGCCGCACATAGGTCCCCTGGAAGTTGTCGAGGAATGCGGCTTCCAGGTCTTCCCAAGAACCGATTGAGTCCGCTGGTAGGCTGTTAAGCCAGTGCCGGGCTGGTCCCCTGAGCTTAAGGGGGAGATATTTGATGGCGTGTAGATCGTCGCCACGTGCCATGTGGATGTGAAGGAGATAATCCTCAATCCATACTGCCGGATCTGTCGTACCATTGTATGACTCGATGTTGACGGGTTTGAAACCCTCTGGGATTTTATGATCCATTACTTCATCTGTGAAGCATAGTGGGTGTGCGGCGCCCCTGTACTGGGCTATGTCACGACGCAGCTCGGAAGAGCTATGCCTGTTGTGTTTGGCCCGGCCGGATTTATTGTGTCCAGAGTGAAGATCATCACGTGTCGTCGGGCGTCTGCGCGATCCATAGATCGATCTTGTTTGCCTTGCTTTATCCTCCAGTACGTCTCGCAGGTCTGGCTCATTTTCCCGTGCCTTAGTTGAGCGGCACTGGGGCATGGCTTGTTTAGAGGTTCGACAGGCCTCTCTGTCGCGGCCGCGAGGTGGCCGGTCTGCCATGTCATGCATTGGTAATGTAGGTGTTTCCCCCTCTGATTGGGGTAGCGGCCTGTGCTTAGGATAATTTTTGGAGGGGCGCTCGAGTTCATACTCTTCGGCCGCAAGGACTTCAGTCCATCTGTCAGCTAGCAAATCTTGATCAGCTCTAAGCTATTGTTGCTTTTTCTTTAGGCTATTCGCCGTGGCTAGAAGCCTACGTTTAAAACGCTCTTGTTTGGCGGGGTCTGATGGTACGACGAATTCGTCGTCGTCGAGGCTTGCCTCGTCTTCGGAGGGAGGCATGTAGTTATCATCCTCAACCTCTCGCTCTGCCGCTCTCTCATGAGGGCCGGCTTCTCCATCTTCCTGCGCCGAATCTTGCTGGATTTGGTGTTCTTCGGCGCTATCCGGGGTAGTATTATCTCCCGTGCCGGAATCACCGTTTCTGCTGTGGCAGGATTTAGAGCGGCGCCGTTGACGCCGGCGTTTTGGCTGTTTTTTCGAGGTGTCATCCTCCGCTGTTCCATCGCCATCTCCATCCTTTGGAGCGTCCACCATATATATGTCATATGACGAGGTGGCGGTCCAACGCCCTACAGGTGCTGGTTCTTGTTCGTCTCCTCCTTCGTCGTCCATACCGTCGAAGTCTTCGGAGACGAAGTCAAGTATGTCGGTTAAATCATCGACAGTGGCTATTAAGTGGGTGGTGGGTGGGCTTTGAATTTCTTCGTCGTCCGAATCCCAACCTCGCAGACCATAGTCCAGCCTGGGCTCTCCTGATAGAGAGAGAGACTTGAGAGAATTCAGGATATCACCGAAAGGTGAGTGCTGAAAGATGTCCGCGGCGGTGAACTCCATTATAGGCGCCCAATCGGATTCGATCGGCAGGGGCACGGGAGGCCCGGAGTTCGGAGAAGAATCCGACTCCTTGGAGTCATGGGCCGTGCGGAGTACGGGGCTGGCGTTCGGCTCGATCGCCTTCAAGATCGCAGCCCCCGAGGTGACGTCCAACCGTTCATCCTCAAAGAACGCAGCGGGCTCCGAGTCGAGGATCGGGGCCGGTGCGTGTGCGGCCTCCAGGGCACTATTCGGAGGCAGAGCTATATCATGCCCCTCGAGGTAGTGCGGCGTGCTTGGTTGTGGCTCGAACCCGTCGAAGATCAAGTTTCCGCGGATATCTGCCGTGTAGTTTAAGCTTCCAGACCTGACTTGATGGCCAGGGGCGTAGCTTTCGATCTGCTCCAGACGACCAAGCGAATTGGCCCGCAGAGCGAAGCCGCCGAAGACGAAGATTTGTCCGGGGAGAAAAGTCTCACTCTGGACCTCATCGTTGTTGATGATCAAAGGAGCCATCGGGCCTAAAAGCGACGACACAGAGGAACTCTCAATGAAAGCACCAATGTCGGTGTCAAAATCGGCGGATCTCGGGTAGGGGGTCCCGAACTATGCGTCAAGGTCGGATGGTAACAGGAGACAAGGGACACTTTATTTTACCCAGGTTCGGGCCCTCTCGATGGAGGTAAAACCCTACTCCTGCTAGATTAATATTGATGATATGGGTAGTACAAGAGTAGATCTACCACGAGATCAAGGAGGCTAAACCCTAGAAGCTAGCCTATGGTATGATTGTGTATGATGATGGTTGTTCTACGGACTACAACCCTCCGGTTTATATAGACACCGGATAGGGTTAGGGTTACACAGAGTCGGTTACAATGGTAGGAGATCTTGAATATCCGCACGCCTAGCTTGCCTTCCACGCCAAGAAAAGATCCTTCCGGACACGGAACGAAGTCTTCAATCTTGTATCTTCATAGTCCTGGAGTCCGGCTGAAGGTATAGTCCGGCTATCCGAACACCCCCTAATCCATGACTCCCTCAACGGGCACCAGCGCGGCGAAGGCCACGGCGCACGGCCGAGACCAGCGGTGCGCGGTGATGCCCGGGATGGTGAGGCGGCGCGGAAGGTACAACGGCATGCGGGGCTCGCACACGAGGTAATGCAGGCAGGCTGCTGTCGTGGAGCCTGCGCGATCTTGGAGGAGTAGGACGGCAGGGGAGGTACGTCGTTGTCGTCTTTCTCTAGGAGGAGCGACGCCGCGAGGTCAGGGTGTGGCGGTTTCCCCGGCTCGGCGCAGCACTGGGAGGTCCAGACGCGGACGGCGTAGGCCACGTAGATGGACACGAAGGACGCGGTCACCCAGACGTTGACCGTGCCGCTCACGAGCACGCGCACGAGGTTGCAGAGCGCGAAGAAGAGGAAGTAGAGGTCGCGCGCGAACCCGCGCATCTCCACGACGGCAGCGAGCGCGACGACGCCGACGACGACGGTGGTCACGAAGAGCGCGCCGACCAGGGCTTTGGCCGAGCGAGAGGAGCGTGACGCCGACGAGGGCGTGGGGCAGGCGCAACGCGGCGAAGAACTCCTCGAGCGACAAACAACCAAAGCAAGCCAGGGGAACAAACAACCAACGAAAGCATGCATAACTTTAGTTAGTTTGGTCTTCTAGCGTGAATGAATCTTCCAGCAGTTCAAAAACTTCACGGTCAAGATCTTCTTCTGTTTTGCAACGTGCAAATTAAAGCAGACAGCTTTGCAGCAACAAGGGGTACACCTTCGTCAACCTCATGACGACCGACGCGGCGCGCGGGTTGCACTACGCCATGCACAGACGTGGTTGGAACCGGTCGCTCGGCAGCGGCAAGATCATCAACATCGGCGCCGCGTACATACAGGTAACGAATGTGCATGCACGCACAAGCCTCCTCCGTGTCGTCGATGCATGCATGTATTCATGCGGTTTGTTCTCTGGCACCGTGAGCCGTTGGTCTTTGCAGGGTAGGCAGAGGCTGGTGAGGCACTTCAGTCGCTCCACCTTCGCGTGCCACACCGATGAGTACCTCCCGGCCGTCTTTTCGCCGCCATGGGACGGCGCCACCGTCCCGCCCCCGGCCGAGCCTAGGCACCTCGGCCGATGTGTCCCTCCGCGCGTCCCCGCCGTCGAGCAGCTGGCATGGGTGCGTCGAGGCGAGGCTGCAGAGTGCTAGCTATCCACTCCAGCAGAGGTATCCCGTGGGTTAATTTCGATAAACAGAAAGGGGCTAAATGCAAAAAATGCGTCGCTGACCGGCTCAGCCCAGCTGGCTCCACTTGGCTGTTGTTGATTGGCCCAGGACCAAATATGCACCTTGAGAACAAGTTCCAGGACCAAATAATCCACTTTTACAAGTTTAAGGACCAAACCATCACATGAAGGACAAGTTCAAGAACCTGCAGTGCTATTACCTCATAAAAATGGTCCCGCGACATGCGTCCCATACCCTTGTCCCACTCCGCATGCTGTCATTCCCTAGTCCCCGCACAAACCCCGACCCTCTTTCTCCCAATCCCCGTTGTCGCCGCGCCCGGCACCCCTCCCTCACTCTTCAGCCGCCGTGCCCTCGCACATCATTCCTAGCCATCCCTTCCCGGCCGAGCTTGTTCCTCTGGCCACCGCGCAAGGAGCCCCGTCGGTTTAGCCTGCAGTAGCACGGCGCTCACGCGACCATGGATGGGGAGGAGGAGAAATGATATGGATCTGGTGGCCACTTGGAAGCCTCCACATGTGGCGTCATACCGCTGTTGGGGTGCCCCGTAAGAGGTCAGGGTCCGCCGCCACCGCGAGCCAGGGGACGCCCGTTGGCGACCCTCCGTGCAGGAAGCCGACATGGAGCACGGCATCAACAAAGTCGCCAGGAGGAGCCCCGTACGCCAGCCGAGCGAGCACCGGTGGCGAGGTCAGCCTCGCTGCTCCATCCTAGCAGGCCGGCGGAGCTGCTCCCCTCCCCCCACACTGGCCTACCGGACCTCCCCTGCTCGTCCACCCCAGCGAGAAGACCCCACCTCCTCAACCGTTGGTCGTGGGTGGAGAAGAGGCTGTGGGGTGAGCAGCTCCTCGGCGTCGGACAGAGACGATGGAGGTGAATGACGGCGGCCGCTGACGAGAGAGGATGGAGGAGAAGGAGAGGGGTGTTGCGCCGTGGATCTATGTACACCTTTTTTTTGGATTGGAGGGAGTATAACATATTACTACCTTTGTGCTCTTCGGATTTCAGTACACTTGCGAAACAAACATGTCATTAATATCAGTGGCTAAGAATTATTATTTTTTTGGATTATAATTTGTTCAACAGAGGGCGATCGATATAGAAGAGATATATACACAAATTTCCCTAGGTGCAGCATCTTCTACTGTCCAAGCCTCCAATGTAATTCTCAAGAATTTTTGTGCTTGCTTGGCCACCGTGAAAATGCATATGGTCCAATTTGGTTACTTTTGATGGGTTCTGAATGTGCTCTAATTTGGTCACTTTTCAGATTCAGTTAGATAGCATCGTCTTCTCCCTGAGCAGCAAAATGAAGGTCACCAATGTTGTGCCGCAGGCTGAAGGACACCTACCTCTATGCCCCTCCCCAAACGACATGGTCCGCTTCAGTTTGCAGGTTGCCACTTTCTCTATTCTCATTGCTTTTCTTTGATCACTGTAGTGATCCACACTGAATGTGTATGAAAATGTTTTTGCTGGCGCATTTGTGCACCAAGCCAATTGGTCTGCTTTGGTGGAGCAACTGATTGATAGTATCTTCGTTGAAAGTTATGCCAGGAGCAGACATTATGTGGTATATTTACGCCATTGTTCGCGCCGCTGAGGCTTGGCTGGGAAAGTTTATGCCCTTTATGTATATTAATGTTTAGCTAATGACATGGATATCTTAATTTTGTGGAGATGCAAAGCAGCTCCGTAGGTAGAGGTATGTAATTAGTCAGTACATTTTAAACTATTAGTTCATCTTCTAAAAAATATTAATGTACGGGTAGTGTATCTAAAGTTAGGATCTTTCTACATTGCACAACCAAGTTTCCGGCCTAAAAATATTTAGCCTTCTATCTAAAATGTTATTAGTTTACAATGTCCTGCTTGATTTTACATGGTGTTCAAGAAAGAATTATGGGCCATTTTGTCATGAAGCATGAGAATGATAATATCAACTCAGTTGGGGATAAGCAAAAAATAAATAAATACACGAGATGTGATTAATGAAACAGGAAAATGTCCTCTTCTCTCGATTATGCATCTATGAAATAAAGATTAGTGTAGATGGTCATTGTACATCTGAAGGGCAACTTTACTGGTCATGTTCTTCCCCCTTTTCAGTTCACATGATCAATGCCTCCTCTTTATACTATGTAGTGCTAGGCTACAAATTGGTTTTCTCTTTACTGCTCCAGTTGGATTATATCTCAAACTTTTCTTGTTCGTATGCTGAGATTCTCCTAGCCAGTGGCAAAGGTACATACTGCCTCATCTTCTTTTTTCTTTGCATTTTTCTTCAATTGGAAGGAGTGGGTTACTGCCATCAAGTTCTTGGATGAAATGAAGAGATGCAAGATATGTATGTTTTCATGTCAGTTATTTTGTTTTGCAACAAAATGGATAGTTCATGTATTTCCCACCGAGTAAGATTTATGTCTAAACTTATGTCTATGCTTCAGAGATTTTCTTATTATGTTTCAATTCGAGAGACTTGTGTCACAGAGGCGATGAACAGGTGGTGCTTATTTTGCATTTGTTGATTAGGAAATTTTGATGAAGCGATGTTTTTTTGGAATGGTTGATGAGTTCTCACTTCTATTGTTCCCCAAAAGACTATTAATGATTTTTTCCAGTGCTGCACATTGCATGCTTGCCACAAGCTTAGCAAATCTTCATCTTAGTTTGCTAAATGTTCTTTGTTACCAAACTAGCTTCAGGACGAATAGCAGGTTTATTAACCATTTGATCTTGTTTGTGCATAGCAGGTTTGCTGCTAAGTCTCATAAAGTAGTTTTTTTGCATGACTATCCTATGGAGCCATGATATTGAACCAATGAATTCAGAGAAAATTTAGCATGTTTATGGATCACTACATGTTCTGTTGGAACAAGGTGAGATCCTTTTTCCAGTAACCATTTGAACACGTGTCATGCTTTTCGAATATAACTGAACATCTGGAGCAGCCATGGTGTACCGGTGTTTATATTTTTGAATTGCAAGTCAGCATCTCTATGTTTCATTGGCTATAATAATTATGTACTCCCTTGTTAGAAGTTAGAAGAATTTTCTTATTGTGAGTGTAATCCTTGGTAGCTAATACCTTTTGTTGTTTGATAAGAATATTTATTTCTTATAGTCGATTGCATAATAGGTGCCTTGTCGCCACCTCCAGTCTTTTGAATTTCATTATTTGAAATGTTTCTTTATCGTATTGCTTATGAATATATACATGGCTATTTTTTTATGTACTGCACTATCCAGTGCGAATAAAAACTACTTTGATCCTCCCTTTGGTTTCTCCATCATGGATGCATATATGAATTTATTGTTCATGTCACAAAATAAGGATTGAATTAGTTCTACACCTTTTAACCTTAATTTAGAATTATGGCTATACAGGTGTACATAACCAGTAAATTGTGTTTTTTTGTATGTGTGGAAACCTTGGTGTTGGACCAATATAATCAGAGTTGTGGCGACACATTCTCGCGCCACCGAAATTTGGCACTCTGGCAGTTACTGTTTCTTTTGTCGTGTTCTATCAGCTGCCAAGTAAAGTAGTACAAAAAGTGACTTTGGTTAATTCTTGTGCTAAAAAGCATCAGTCTTTCATGTTTTCTCCATTGCTTCATAAAAACAACATGGTCACTTTACTTTACAAACACCTTTGCTGCACTATAGCTTTGCTATAATTTATTTATAATGGCTCTCTCTTATTAGCAACATACTTTAAAACATGCTTTTGAGTGTCAACCTCCGTCAGGTTATTTGTTTTCAACTTTTCATGTTTGCTTACTTGCTGCCTGCTACACTATACTGATCGAATATAATACATATATTGGTTCTGCACAGGGCATTTCCTTCCAGAATAAAGAGTGTTGTAGTTCAGCTACCATTTCCTTGTCTAAAATGCTGCAGGCAAAATTGTCTATCAGTTTGAAATAAGTATTTGTCTATTGATATTAAACTTCACAATAGGTGGTGGTATCTTCAGGAAAAAATAGTGGCAGATATGCTGGACATTTCTTTTCCGGTGTAGGAATGATATTTTTGCATGAGTCCTCAAAACATATTATTTAGGTGCTTTAATTGGTAAAGATGCAATGTGTACATGAATTGTGATACTCTTGCTTTCACGAGAATGTGATTCAACACTTTATTATTTTTCCAGATACTGATTTCTTGTCATCTTTTGTAGAATGTCCAAGAGACGCAATGTGGGCACAGAAATTGCAGCTGCTCTCAAAGCACATGCAAGATGTTACAATATCATTCCCTATGTTGATTTGTATATGGGGCCCATGAAATTTGAGATCTTTTCTAATGTTTGACCAGTGGATAATCAAACAATATAAAGGTTTGGTGAAATATGACCCACATCAAATTGGAAACGAGAGGATGTGATTTGGTGCTGATTTTCCACTTTCAGTTGATGGCCTTTGTTGTGGTTGCACCATGGTCCGTGGGGAACAGGAATGAACACCTCTGCTACAACCGAGGATGTAGAGTTCAACTGAACCATAATGAGTGTGGAGGTTTATTTTATCTATGTTTGTACCCACGCAAATCTTGAATTGTTTACTTTGATGGTTTATCGACTGTCAGAATATAGTATGTTGTGTTCAACATGCTCACAAAATTGTATAGAAGCCCTTCTTATGTCGAATACAGATTAACTCTATGGACTAGCTCATTCAAGTATTACAGTTTGTTTTCTGGGTTCAGTTTTGGTTCTTTTTGTAAAAATAGTCGGATAGTGATCTTAATGAAACGTTGCATTTTTTTTCATACAAGTCATTGGTACAATTTGCATGCAAATAAATTTGTATCACTATCTATTTTATCAGTTTAAAATACCAACATGTTGTTTGAGATGCATGTATCTGTTGTAACGAAGATGGGCGTATGATGATGCAATGCTGACCATGGAGCACGGCTTCAGGATATGTATTGCAACTTAGAGACTTACACATTGCTGCTTGCCCCTACCACCATGCAAGTGGTCGATGCTTTAGTGTTGAACCATTGATGAATCCCTTTTTTTCTTTAATCTATGTGATGGTGTCCCCTTACCATAAATACTTGTTATGCGGATTCAATAGAAATGATGTTTTAGGCATGTTTGATAGTTATAAAACAAATGTCATAGATGATAGCTATTGCTACTATGGAGACGTTTCGAACTATTGTTCATCTGCTATTCAATGTTTGACGCTCATTCATTATTTTTATACAAAGGTGCTAAAGCTCCAATCATATAAGTTTGATCAAACCTAAAGCTTAGCTAATGAAAATATTTTGAAAGCACTCATGATTTTAAAGGTACATATATTTTTAAAAACAAAAACCTATGTATCTTTTGCTCAAACGCAATCACAGAAAAATGCAAATATTTTCATTGCGAACATGGCAGCAAATATTTTGTGTTGTCAAATTAAAATGTGTATATACATCTCATTGTAGAGAACAATCCACCATATTTCCTATTAAAGAGGATTAAAACATGTATATTTTTTTTCATCGCGCACATGAATTTAGCGTGCCTCGCGCCATTTGGCGCAACAGGTCCACTAGTAATCTTTTAAGGACGGAGGGAGTACCCTGATCAATTAATTATCCCTCGATCTTGTGCTGCGGAGCGTAAACAACATCGAAGTTGTTAGGATTTAATTAATTAGTTTAATTAAATAGAATCTCTGTCTGTGAAACGGACAGGCGGTTTCGCTCCCGAACGATCGCATCCTATTAGCAACGGACGCGTCGTTTCAATCGTGCCTACTGTAACCATCGCGCCTGTGCGATGCGCCTCTTCAGGAGGTATATATTTGTACATCATCGCAATCAATCCATATCAGTGATTACCGTTCATTGCACTGTTCCTTTACACGTTATCACGCACTTCTCTCCAGCGAGAGCGATAGGCTACACATGAACTCGCCAGAGAAGAAAAACGAACTTCAAGGAATAATACAATGGAGGAGGAAATGTGTTTATTGGATGTTGCATCTACTAACACGATACTTAGGGAGATGAAGTATTTCCAGACACTCAAGAAGAGTAATGGAAGTGTCATGACAATTGCTGGTCGAGACACCGTAATTGTTGGTTCTGGTCAAGCTACAATTACACTCCCTATGGGTACTAAATTGGTAATCCAGGATGCTCTACTGTCTCCAGATTCTACTCGTACCTTGCTGAGTTTTAAGGATATCCGCAAAAATGGTTTCCATGTGGAAACTAATGAAGAGAGTGCTTGCCAAAAAAATGAAGAGAGTGGGTGCTACCTCTTGAGCTTGCGTTGGTTTTCTCCGAAGAGGAGAGGATGATGCAGCAGAGTAGCGTAAGTATTTCCCTCAGTTTTTGAGAACCAAGGTATCAATCTAGTAGGAGGCCACGCTCAAGTCCCTCGTACCTGCACAAAACGATAGCTACTCGCAACCAACGCGATTAGGGGTTGTCAATCCCTTCACGGTCACTTACGAGAGTGAGATCTGATAGATAGTATTTTTGGTATTTTTGGTATAGAGATGCAAAGTGAAAAGTAAAAGGCAAAGTAAAAAAACAAAGCAAGATTAAAGTGATGGAGATTGATATGATGAGAATAGACCCGGGGGCCATAGGTTTCACTAGTGGCTTCTCTCAAGAGCATAAGTATTCTACGGTGGGTGAACAAATTACTGTTGAGCAATTGACAAAATTGAGCATAGTTATGAGAATATCTAGGCATGATCATGTATATAGGCATCACGTCCGTGACAAGTAGACCGAAACGATTCTGCATCTACTACTATTACTCCACTCATCGACCGCTATCCAGCATGCATCTAGAGTATTAAGTTAAAAATAGAGTAGCGCCTTAAGCAAGATGACATGATGTAGAGAGATAAATTCATGCAATATGAAATAAACCCCATCTTGTTATCCTCGATGGCAACGATACAATACGTGCCTTGCTGCCCCTTCTGTCACTGGGAAAGGACACCGCGAGATCGAACCCAAAGCTAAGCACTTCTCCCATGGCTAGAAAAACCAATCTAGTAGGCCAAACCAAACTGATAATTCGAAGAGACTTGCAAAGATAACCAATCATACATAAAAGAATTCAGAGAAGATTCAAATATTGTTCATAGATAGACTTGATCATAAACCCACAATTCATCGGTCTCAACAAACACACAGCAAAAAGAAGATTACATCGAGTAGATCTCCACAAGAGAGGGGGAGAACTTTGTATTGAGATCCAAAAAGAGAGAAGAAGCCATCTAGCTAATAACTATGGACCCGAAGGTCTGAGGTAAACTACTCACACTTCATCGGAGAGGCTATGATGATGTAGAAGCCCTCAGTGACGACGGCCCTCTCCGACGGAGCTCCGGAATAGGCCCCAAGATGGGATCTCGTGGATACAGAAAGTTGCGGCGGTGGAATTAGGTTTTTGGCTCCGTATCTGTTCGTTTGGGGGTACGTAGGTATATATAGGAGGAAGAAGTACGTCGGTGGAGCTTCGGTGGGCCCACGAGGGTGGAGGGCACGCCTGGGGGTATAGGGCGCGCCCCCTACCTCGTGCCCACCTCGAAGCTTCCTTGGCGTAGGGTCCAAGTCTCCTGGGTCATATTCAGTGAGAAAATCACGTTCCCGAAGGTTTCATTCCATTTGGACTCCGTTTGATATTCCGTTTCTTCGAAACACTGAAATAGGCAAAAAAAAACAGCAATTCTGGGCTGGGCCTCCGGTTAATAGGTTAGTCCCAAAAATAATATAAAAGTGGAAAATAAAGCCCAATATAGTCCAAAACAATAGATAATATAGCATGGAGCAATCAAAAATTATAGATACGTTGGAGACGTATCAATGGGCTTAATGCCTACTCATAACTTAGCAAAAGGGATTTCGAAATGAAGTCCTTGAGAATTTGCCTTCTTGATACGTCTCCGTCGTATCTACTTTTTCAAACACTTTTGCCCTTGTTTTGAACTCTAACTTGCATGATTTGAATGGAACTAATCCGGACTGACGCTGTTTTAAGCAGACTTTCCATGGTGTTATTTATGTGCAGAAACAAAAGTTCTCGGAATGACCTGAAACTCCAAAGAACGTCTATTTGGAAATAATAATAAATCCTTGCAAAAGATGAAGACCAGGGGGCCCACACCCTGGCCACGAGGGTGGAGGGCGCGCCCCCTACCTCGTGGGCCCCCTGGAGCTCCTCCGACCTCCACTTCAACTCTATATATTTGCTTTCGGGAGAAAAAATCAGAGAGAAGAATTCATCGCGTTTTAGGATACGGAGCCGCCGCCAAGCCCTAAAACCTCTCGGGAGGGCTGATCTGGAGTCCGTTCGGGGCTCCGGAGAGGGGGATTCGTCGCCGTCGTCATCATCAACCATCCTCCATCACCAGTTTCATGATGCTCACCGCCGTGCGTGAGTAATTCCATCGTAGGCTTGCTGGACGGTGATGGGTTGGATGAGATCTATCATGTAATTGAGTTAGTTTTGTTAGGGTTTGATCCCTAGTATCCACTATGTTCTGAGATTGATGTTGCTATGACTTTGCTATGTTTAATGCTTGTCACTAGGGCCCGAGTGCCATGATTTCAGATCTGAACCTATTATGTTTTCATGAATATATATGAGTTCTTGATCCTATCTTGCAAGTCTATAGTCACCTACTATGTGTTATGATCCGGCAACCCCGAAGTGACAATAATCGGGACCACTCCCGGTGATGACCATAGTTTGAGGAGTTCAAGTATTCACTATGTGCTAATGCTTTGTTCCGGTACTCTATTAAAAGGAGGCCTTAATATCCCTTAGTTTCCATTAGGACCCTGCTGCCACGGGAGGGTAGGACAAAAGATGTCATGCAAGTTCTTTTCCATAAGCACGTATGACTATATTCAGAATACATGCCTACATTACATTGATGAATTGGAGCTAGTTCTGTGTCACCCTATGTTATGATTGTTACATGATGAACTGCATCCGACATAATTCTCCATCACCGATCCAATGCCTACGAGCTTTTCATATATTGTTCTTCGCTTATTTACTTTCCCGTTGCTACTGTTACAATCACTACAAAAACACCAAAAATATTACTTTTGCTACTGTTACTTTTGTTACCGTTACCACTACTATCATATTACTTTGCTACTAAATACTTTGCTGCAGATATTAAGTTATCCAGGTGTGGTTGAATTGACAACTTAACTGCTAATACTTGAGAATATTCTTTGGCTCCCCTTGTGTCAAATCAATAAATTTGGGTTGAATACTCTACCCTCGAAAACTGTTATGATCCCCTATACTTGTGGGTTATCACTTCTCTATCTTCTGGATTGTATTATACATACATTAAACCAGAGACGCATATGGCGTAAAAGATATTTTTTCAGAATCTTGATAAGTTCAAGATTTGGCATGGTCACCTGGGTCATCCTAGTATTGGGATGATGAGAAAAATTATTGATGGTTCTGTTGGACACAACATAACGGATAGAAAGTTCCCAAAATCATCGGGTTTTTTATGCACAGCATGTGCAACTGGAAAATTGATCACAAGGCCATCTTATGTGAAATTAAAGGATGAGCCACTTAATTTCCTTGAACGCATTCAAGGAGATATTTGTGGTCCAAAACCGTTATCTGGACCATTCAGATATTTCATGGTCCTAATTGATGCATCAATGAGATGGTCAAATGTGTGTCTACTATCAACAAGGAACCATGCTTTTGCAAAGCTAATTGCTCAGATCATTAAATTGAGAGCAAATCATCCTTAGCATAGGATAAAAACCATCAGAATGGATAATGTTGCGCAATTCAGTTCTCGAGCATTTAATGATTACTGCCTAGATTTGGGCATTTCCGTGGAGCACTCAGTACCTTATGTACATACCCAGAATGGTCTTGCGGAATCACTTATCAAGAGGATCAAGTTGATAGCAAGACCGCTCCTTCAGAATAGTAATCTTCCAGCTTCATGTTGGGGTCATGTAGTTTTACGTGCTGCAGAATTGATGCAAACTTGACCAACTGCATATCATACGGTCTCCCCGTAGTTAGTACGTGGAAACCAGCCAAGTATTTGCCATCTGCGGCAATTCGGTTGCGCGGTATATGTACCGATCTCACCACCGCAGCGTACATCAATGGGCCCTCATAGACGAATGGGGATCTATGTGGAGTACAATTCTCCGTCAATCATTAAGTACCTGGAACCCCTGACATGGGATTTGTTTACAGCCCGGTACGCTGATTGCATTTTTAATGAGGAGAATTTCCCGGCATTAGGGGGAGAGAATAACGACAAAGAATGCCGAGAAATAGATTGGGATGTGGAAGGCATCCACTCCTTAGATCCACGTACGAATGAGTCTGAACTGGAGGTTCAGAAGGTTATAAATTTGCAAAATATTGCAAATAATCTGCCAGATGCATTTACTGTTATAAAGGTGTCACAAAATCAAATGTTCCCGCTATGAATGTGCCAGAGAGAGTGGATGTGACCCATAGATCTACTCAGCCACCCAAGAGGGGGAGGAGTCTGGACACAAATGACAAGGCTTTGCAGAAGCGTCCAAGGGGAATGAGGAATCCTCAAAAAGTAAATGCAAGTCAACAAGATGTTGATATTCAACCTAGGGTTGAAGGACACCTGAAGGATGTTGGACATCCAGAACCCAACACGATTGTGCACACAAAATTTGGTGTTGGGACATCGGAAGACCTTCATCCAATTGTTGAGGGAAATCACGAAGGATCAAAAGGTATTGATGAGATATCCATTAATTATATTGATTCAGGAGAATCATACAATAGAAAGACTACAGTTGTCGATATTTATTTCGCCTCTAGAATTGCAGAAGGCCTTGATTTGGATCGAGAACCTAAGTCCATGGCAGAGTGCATGAAGCACTCAGACTGGTCCAAATGAAAGGCAACAATTGAGGATGAATTGCGCTCGCTCATAAAAAGAGGGGTATTTACTGCAGTAATACCCACTCCTCAGCATGTGTTCCCTGTGGGAGCAAAATGGGTTTTCGCTCGTAAGAGGAATGAGAACAATGAGGTGGTGAGATATAAGGCGAGGCTTGTAGCACAAGGGTTCACGCAGAGACCCGGCTTCGATTATGATGAAACATATTCTCCTGTTATGAGTGGAACAACGTTCCAATATTTAATATCACTGGTAGTGAAAATGCATATTTATATGGGTCACTGGATTCGGATATTTATATGAAAGTTCCTGAGGGAATGAAACTTCCGAATCCAAAGGCTAATCGCAACATGTATTGCAGAAAGCTTCAGAAGTCATTGTATGGCTTAAAGCAGTCGGGAAGAATGTGGTATAACCGACTGAGTATATTCCTTCTTCAGAAGGGTTACTCAAACAACAGTGATTGCCCATGTGTGTTTATTAAGAAATCTAAGAATGAATTTTGCATTATTTTTGTGTATGTGGATGATCTAAATATCATTGGGACTACACAAAAAATACATGAGGCAAGTAATCATCTTAAGACGGAGTTTGAGATGAAAGATCTAGGTAAGACTAAATTTTGTTTGGGCTTACAACTTGAACATCTTCCTTCAAGAATACTTGTTCATCAGTCTACTTATATCCAAAAGATCCTTGAGAAATATAATATGGATAAAGCATATCCATGGAAAACACCAATGGTTGTTAGATCTCTTGATAGAGATAAAGACCCATTTAGACCTAAGGGTGATGATGAAGAGGTATTAGGACCTGAGTTTCCTTATCTCAGTGCTGTTGGAGCACTAATGTATCTAGCAAACTGCACCAGGCCTGATATATCATTTGCAGTAAATTTGTTGGCTAGATTCAGTGCATCACCAACAAAGAGGCATTGGGTTGGTGTGAAGAACGTTTTCAGATATCTTCAAGGCACCAAAGATCTTGGTTTGTTCTATCGGAAAAATTAAGATAAGACCATGGTGGGATATTGTGATGCTAGATACTTATCGGATCCCCATAATGCCAGATCACATGATGATTTTGTCTTCTTGAGTGGAGGTACGGACTTTTCTTGGAAGTCGGCAAAACAAACTCTGATGGCTACGTCCACGAATCATTCTAAAATTATTGCTTTGTTTAAAGCATCATGTGAATGTGCATGGCTTCGCAGAATGATTAACTTTATTGAAAGTTCAAGTGGGATTGGATCATTATTCATTGGAATCACCCACTATTATCTATGAAGATAATGCTGCATGTATTACACAGATGCAAACAGGTTATATAAAGAGTAATATTACAAAGCATATTTCTCCTAAATTATTTTATTTCCATGAGTTACAGGAAACTCAGGAGATAAATATTTTGCAAACGAAGTCATGTGACAATCTTGCCGATTTGTTTACAAAGTCATTACCAAGTTCTTAATTTGAGAAGTATATCAATGGAATTGGTATGAAACGACTTCGGTACTTGCAAAGTTCAGGGGGAGTGTCTCCCTGAATGATAATTTGTTTGTAATCCTCGGATCTTTGATATTGCACTCTTTTCCTTTATAAGTTTACTCTAAATGATTTCTTATGGAAGGTTTTTAATGAGGCAATAGTAATACATGCATTCTGATATGTCGGTTTCTCCTTATTTTCTCATTGGGTTTTTGGAAGGAGTTTTTGATGGCATATTGTATATATCTTCTTATATTTTTTCTACAGGGTTTTTGGAGGAGACTGATCATAATGATAATGATCAAGATGTTGATGATGATGTTTACAAGAATAATTGAAGCAGAGATTAGAGGGAGTGTTAGGATTTAATTAATTAGTTTAATTAAATAGAATCTCTGTTTGTGAAACGAACAGGCGGTTTCGCTCCCGAACGATCGCATCCTATTAGCAACAGAAGCGTCGTTCCAATCGTTTCTATTGTAACCATCGCGCATGTGCGATACGCCTTTTCAGGAGGTATATATTTGTTGAATAACGTGACTGTAATAGGAAACATAGGTTAAACTACGAAATATTCTGGCTTGCCTTGTACTCCAAGTAGATCATATACTCCTATATATATGCTCACGAGGCTCAAGCAATACATCGAACAATTCCACCAAACCTCTCTCTCCCTTTTAACATGGTATCAGCCTAATCACGATTCAAACCCTAGATGCCGTCGCTTTCGCACCCGCGCGCCGCCCCCGGCACGGTCGGCCTCCATGACCGCCGCCGGGGGCCGCGCCGCTCGTACCTAGGGTTCGTCCGCCGGCCGTGTTGGCCGTCTGCCCTAGAGAGTCTTTTTTCCGAGCCCTTGCTTCGGGTTTTTTCGCTCTCTCGCCGGTTGTTTTGATCGATATTTTTCTTTTTGGTTTTCCGATCTAACCTTGATCGATTTGCGTCGCCCGCCGCTGCCGTCGATCCCGTACGCCTCTACTCGGACCCCGGCGCGACCAGCCGGCCTCTCCTCCAACCCGACGGCCACGCGCGCCAAGGCGGCCCGTCAGGGCTAGCCGCCGTCCACGCGCCGGTCTGCCCGTCGCCCTACGCCGGCCGTCACCGCGCTGCTCTGACCAGGACACCTGCATCGCCCCGACCAGGCGGTCTCGCGCCATGCGACGGCCAATCATAGCCGTCGCTCACGCGCCGACCCGCCCATCGATCCACATCACCCGCCTCCGCCACGTCTGCACGACGGCAGGGCGGTCTACCTCGCCGGCCTCGTTCTCGGCTGCGTCGGACGGCTCCGTCAGGCTCGTCCGCTGCATCAACTCGGGCGCCGTTGTTCCGTTGGTCGCTTGGGCCATGCTGCCCAGGTGCCGGTGCTGACAAGCTTGTCCGCACGACATCCCACGTTGTCCGTCGTCGCCGGCCTCATCGCGGACTTCGCCGCCACCCCGCCTCCATCGAGCGGCGTCCCCGACCTCGCGCACGATCGACTTGATCACCCGCTCGCCGCCGCGATCCGCCTCATCTACGCCGTGCGACCGACGTGGCCTGTCATTTACGCGCGCCTCCGCAGGTCCCGTGAAGATCGTCCCGAGTACCGCGCGCCTCTCCGCCGATCGAGAATCGGGCTGCCGCAGCGTCGCCTCGTCGGGCCGCAGTGTCGCCGCCCCGTGGTTCTCCTCGCGGCTACATCAACTCGTGCGTCGCCGCTGCGCCGCCGCTTCGGGCCGTAGTGCCGCGATACACGGTCCCCGCCGCCGCTCCGAGGCCGTCCCCGCGGCTGCACCGACTCACGAACCGCCGCTGCACTGCCCCTTTGGGGCGTAGAGCTGTGGCCCGCGGTCCCCTTCGCCGCCCCGAGGTCTTCCTGTCGTCGCCCCGACCTGCTCGTCGCCGCTGCGTCGCCCCTTCGGGCCGTAGCGCCACGGCCCGCGGTCCACTTCGCCGTCACCGCGCGTCGACCTCCCGTGGTATGCGTCGTGCCGTCTCCCTTGGCGCGGAAATGCCACCGTCCGCGCTGGTCTTCGTCACGCTGTCTGGGCTCTTTGCATACTTCAAGCAAGGCTGCGTCACGCCGTCAGGCCGCCGCCACTGCCGCTACCCCTGTAGCCGCTGCAGCCGCCCGTCCATCCCCTTCGTCTTCGTCCAGCACCAGCCCATCGCCAGCGTCGCCATCATCTACCCCGACTGCTTCATCTACTCCGACAACCGCGGGCGACATTGGCCCCGCGCCGATTGGCGCCGCAACCATCGTCGAGTCCTTCTCTGCTGGCCTCTCCGACTTCTTCGACATGACGTACAACTCGTGCAGGTCTCAGTCTACGCATGCCCGGTGCTGGCAACACCGCCGCGTGCCTTCATCCACGATGTGTCCCCGGACCTGGCAAGGCTGGTGCGGCACTTCGTCAACTTCGTCTTCGTCCGTCTACGCATGCCCGGTGCTGGCAACACCGACGCGTGCCTTCGTCTACGATGTGTCCCCGGGGTTGGCAACCCCGGCGCGACGCGTCATCAACAACGTCTTCTTCCCGGCGCATCACTACTTCGACACCACTGCGCCCTTGACTAACTCGGCGCCTCCTTGCGCCCGCGGCTCCATGGCGACTTCATCGACACCGGCTACCCCGACTCGACATCGATCACGGCATTTTTCGCACGGCTACCTCGACCACGGCTCCACCACCTACGCTCTCGGCTACATCGACAAACGGCACAAAGGGCTACCGCCTGCTTGAGCAACCTCGTCGGTTTTCACTCCAGCCACGACTCCGCGATGCGTCGACCGTTACGACTGGGGGGGGGGGGGGGGGTCCGTCGGCTTGCCTTACTCCAGTCTCACCGTCTGCGTCGCTACCGTTGTGACTGCGGGGGGATGTTGAGTAATGTGATTGTATTAGGAAAGATAGGTTAGAGTAGGAAATATTTTGGCTTGCCTTGTACTCCAAATAGATTATGTACTCTTGTATATATGCCCACGAGGCTCAAGCAATACATTGAACAATTCCACCAAACCCCTCTCTCCCTTCTAAAATATTTATACATCATCGTAATCAATCCATATCAGTGATTATTGTTCATTGCACTGTTCTTTTACAGAAGTGTCACGATCACACTCGCTCGCGAAGTCACGCAACACTGACACCACGGTTAGCTCTTCCGATGCGTCGTCACGTACGTACACACACCAAAACCTCGGAGATATCTGCAAACCATTCATCTACGGCTTCGTTCTCCGCTGTTGGTTTCTCGACCCAAAAAGGAGTATCCTCTGGTGTGCTAATATGTTGCTGCACCACATTAAAAACAGACAACAATTTATCTGCTCTGCATAAAATATTTGCGTGCAAGCAAGTGACAGGTGTACAGATACATTATTCATTGAGTTTCCTGCCATGGAAACATGAAAAATCTTGCACTATATCCAAAAAGGTACGTAATCCTATTTGAGGATGGGAGAGGAGTGGCAAACGAATCCCTTTCGATGACAGTTTTAACTCCGAGACGAGATCAAACAGTGACGGTTTTAAACGAAAATTGTCTTCTCTAACAGAAATTATCATGTTGGTCTGAAAAAACTGTCATCCCCTCATCACTTAAAATGCCAATGAAATCGTTCGCAAATGTCACCCCCTCCCCCCCTCCTGGCGAACATTCGCCAACTAAGGGGTCCAAAAAGTAAGGGCAACGCTGGGTTTCGATCCCAACTTGGATAGTGCTATCTTTTCCCATGGAATTTGTGCCAGCCCGGATTGACTTGACCATCATCTGTTGCACCTTTTATCGTAACAGAGTCTGGTATCCATGCAGTGCGTCCAAGCAACACTCCACGGGGGCGTAGCTCGTGTTAAATACTGCCATGGCATCGACTGCCTATAAATACCAAGCACGTAGTACACTTGTAACCATCAATCACCAGTCTAGCCAATCATTCATTCAGAGGAGAAGAGTGCAGTGAACAGTGTGAGATCGACAGCAGCGCGCGAGCGATGGGGAAGAACGGCAACCTGTGCTGCTTCTCTCTGCTGCTGCTGCTTCTCGCCGGGTTTGCGTCCGGCCATCAAGTCCTCTTTCAGGTACGCACGCTCATGGTTCCCTTTTGATTGTATATTTCTTCTGAAAATAATTTCAGCTCGGGAGCTTAATTAACTGTGGGAGCTGGAATGGATGTTGCAGGGGTTCAACTGGGAGTCGTGGAAGCAGAGCGGCGGGTGGTACAACATGATGATGAGCAAGGTCGACGACATTGCCGCCGCCGGAGTCACGCACGTCTGGCTGCCGCCGCCGTCGCACTCCGTCTCCACCCAAGGTCCCTCTCTCTCCCGACCAAATTCATCCGTACCTCAACATCTAGAAGCAATAGAAGCGTGGAGTGGAAAACATGCTAAGTTCGATTGCGATGTTTCGTTGAGCACGATGGGGTGGAGAACATTCTGGTAGTAATTAGTTATTTCGTTGAGCACGATGTTTCGACAGCTGCAAGAAGCATTTATTTTCCTATACTCTATTTTTCGATGAACAAAATGTGCAAATACGATCAAGAAGTATACAGTATACGAAGTTACGAACTAAAGCGATCGACTCGGGTCGGGCGCAGGTTACATGCCTGGTCGGCTGTACGACATCGACGCGTCCAAGTACGGCAACGCGGCGGAGCTCAAGTCGCTCATCGCCGCGCTCCACGGCAAGGGCGTCCAGGCGATCGCCGACATCGTCATCAACCACCGCTGTGCCGACTACAAGGACAACCGTGGCATCTACTGCATCTTCGAGGGCGGCACCCCCGACGGCCGCCTCGACTGGGGCCCCCACATGATCTGCCGCGACGACACCACCTACTCCGACGGCACAGCCAACCTCGACACCGGAGCCGACTTCGCCGCCGCTCCCGACATCGATCATCTGAACGAGCGCGTCCAGCGCGAGCTCAAGGAGTGGCTCCTCTGGCTCAAGAGCGACCTCGGCTTCGACGCGTGGCGGCTCGACTTCGCCAGGGGCTACTCGCCGGAGATGGCCAAGGTGTACATCGACGGCACGTCCCCGAGCCTCGCCGTGGCCGAGGTGTGGGACAACATGGCCACCGGCGGCGACGGCAAGCCCAACTACGACCAGGACGCGCACCGGCAGAATCTGGTGAACTGGGTGGACAAGGTGGGCGGCGCGGCATCGGCTGGCATGGTGTTCGACTTCACGACCAAAGGGATATTGAACGCCGCCGTGGAGGGCGAACTGTGGCGGCTGATCGACCCGCAGGGGAAGGCCCCCGGAGTGATGGGGTGGTGGCCGGCCAAGGCCGTCACCTTCGTCGACAACCACGACACGGGCTCCACGCAGGCCATGTGGCCATTCCCCTCCGACAAGGTCATGCAGGGCTACGCGTACATCCTCACCCACCCCGGCACCCCATGCATCGTAAGCAAACCAACTTTGGAACCCACTCCATGATTCATGACCACTCATTCAGGAAACTAAAATATGTTGTCTCGACGATTCGCAGTTCTACGACCATTTCTTCACCTGGGGTTTCAAGGACGAGATCGCGGCGCTGGTGGCGATCAGGAAGCGCAATGGCATCACGGCGACGAGCGCTCTGAAGATCCTCATGCACGAAGGAGACGCCTACGTCGCCGAGATCGACGGCAAGGTGGTGGTGAAAATCGGGTCCAGATATGACGTCGGGGCGGTGATCCCGGCTGGGTTCGCAACGTCGGCGCACGGCAACGGCTACGCCGTCTGGGAGAAGACCGGTGCCGCGGCAACAGTACAACGGAGCTGAAGCCTCCACTCATCCACCATTCGACCGAGCATGAATTTTCTGCAGTTCTGCTATAGACACGCAGATATTATTAACTATGTATACGTCTACCCAAGATTGATGAGCTCTACGAATTGCTCACACGACTGTAGTAAATAAAGCACTGAGGATATGAAGAGGTATAAGAGGTAATTACGCCATTTGTCATGTGCATGATAAGACGCTGAGTTGGGTGTGGCTAGGTCTCAATCTACTGAGTTTTAACCAAGTTTCAGCCAAGTGACATAACATGCAAAAGAGAAAAAAATTAAAAATAAAATTTTGCACGGATTTCAATGTAAAATCTCATGGCTATTGTATCGACTGAGACTCGGTCAACCGAGACTTGGCAAGACGGCGCTAAGTTATCTGTTCAATGCTCATGCATAAATTTGCTTTGGAACAAGAAGCTTCGGCCTCCATGGGGGGCGGGGCGGGAGGGCTAGCCGCCGGCCAAGGCAACCTCCCTTCTTGATCATCTACTCGTCGGGACCTCTTGTCCTCCTGCTCGGTGGTGAATGAGTGGGATGGCGAAGGGCGCAACGACGCGATGGCAGGCGTCAATGTCGGGGTTGCAAGAGCCTAGCCTGGGCGTGGAAGGCATCGCTGTTGGAGATCGTTGCAGAAATTACAAAAATTTCAACGCATCATCAAGATCAATCTATGGAGAGACTAGCAACGAGAGAGAGAGAGGGGAGTGCATCTTCATACCCTTGAAGATCGCGATGCGGAAGCGTTACAAGAACGCGGATGAAGGAGTCGTACTCATAGCGATTCAGATCGCGGTTGATTCCGATATAAGCGCCGAACAACGGCGCCTCCGCGTTCAACACACGTACAGCCCGGGGACGTCTCCTCCTTGATCCAGCAAAGAGAGAGGAGAAGTTGATGGAGAGCTCCGGCAGCACGACGGCGTGGTGGTGGAGCTTGCAGTTCTCCGGCAGGGCTTCGCCAAGCACTACGGAGGAGGAGGAGGTGTTGGGGAGGGAGAGGGCTGCACCAGGGAAGAGGTGCGGCTGCCCTCCCACCCCTTCACTATATATAGGGGCAAGGGGAGAGGGGGAGGCGCCCTAGGGTTTCCCCTAGGGGGCGGCGGCCAAGCAGATTGGATCTCCCTAGGGAAAATCCTAGGGAGACTTGCCCCCCAAGTCAAGCAGGTGGAGGCGCCCCACCTCCCCAAGTAACGTGGGAAAGGGTATGGGGGGCGCACCACCCCTTAGTGGGCTGGTTTGCCCCTTCCCCTTTGGCCCATGAGGCCCTCCAACACTTGCCGGGGCTCCCGAAACACCTTTCGGTCATGCTGTCCATAGCCTGGTACCCCCGGAACACTTCCGGACTCCAATACCCTTCGTCCAATACATCGATCTTCACCGCCGGACCATTCCGGAACTCCTCATGACATCCGGGATCTCATCCGGGACTCCGAACTACCTTCGGTAACCACATACTATTTCCCATAACAACTCTAGTGTCACCGAACCTTAAGTGTGTAGACCCTACGGGTTCGGGAACCATGCAGACATGACCGAGACACCTCTCCGGCCAATAACCAATAGCGGGATCTGGATACCCATATTGGCTCCCACATGTTCCATGATGATCTCATCGGATGAACCACGCTGTCGGGGATTCGATCAATCCCGTATTCAATTCCCTTTGTCAATCGGTATGTTACTTGCCCGAGATTCGATCGTCGGTATCCCAATACCTCATTCAATCTCGTTACCGGCAAGTCACTTTACTCGTTCCGTAACGCATGATCCCGTGACTAACTGCTTAGTCACATTGAGCTCATTATGATGATGCATTACCGAGTGGGCCCAGAGATACCTCTCCGTCATACGGAGTGACAAATCCTAGTCTCGATTCGTGCCGACCCAACAGACACTTTCGGAGATACCTGTAGTGCACCTTTATAGTCACCCAGTTACGTTGTGACATTTGATACACCCAAAGCACTCCTACGGTATCCGGGAGTTGCACAATCTCATGGTCTAAGGAAATGATACTTGACATTAGAAAAGCTCTAGCAAACGAACTACATGATCTTGTGCTATGCTTAGGATTGGGTCTTGTCCATCATATCATTCTCCTAATGATGTGATCCCGTTATCAATGACATCTAATGTCCATGGTCAGGAAACCATAACCATCTATTGATCAACGAGCTAGTCAACTAGAGGCTTACTAGGGACATGTTGTGGTCTATGTATTCACACATGTATTACGGTTTCCAGTTAATACAATTATAGCATGAACAATAGACAATTATCATGAACAAAGAAATACAATAATAACCATTTTATTATTGCCTCTAGGGCATATTTCCAACAGTCTCCCACTTGCACTAGAGTCAATAATCTAGTTCACATCACTATGTGATTGTAATGAATCCAACACCCATGGGGTTGTATCATATCTCTCTTGTGAGAGAGGTTATTAGTCAATGGGTCTGAACCTTTCAGATCCGTGTGTGCTTTACAAATATCTATGTCATCTTGTAGATGCAGCTACCATGCGCTACTTGGAGCTATTCCAAATAACTGCTCTACTATACGAATCTGGTTTACTACTCAGAGTCATACGGATTAGTGTCAAAGTTTGCATCAACGTAACCCTTTACGACGAACTCACTTACCACCTCCATAATCCAGAAAATTCCTTAGTCCACTAGTTACTGAGGATAAGTTTGACTGCTATCATGTGATCCATTCCTGGATCACTCTTGTACCCCTTGATTGACTCATGGCAAGGCACACTTCAGGTGCGGTACACAACATAGCATACTATAGAGCCTATGTATAAAGCATAGGGGACGATCTTCGTCCTTTCTCTCTCTTCTGCCGTGGTCAGATCTTGAGTCTTACTCAATGCTCACACCTTATAACACAGCCAAGAACTCCTTCTTTGCTGATATATTTGAACTCCTTGAAACTCTTGTCACGGTATGTATTCATTTGAAAGTACTATTAAGCATTTTTGATCTATCCTTATAGATCTTGATGCTCAATGTTCAAGTAGCTTAATCCAGGTTTTCATTGAAAATCACTTTTCAAATAACCCTGTATGCTTTCCAGAAATTCTACATCATTTCTGATCAACAATATGTTAACAACATATACTCATCAAAAATTCTATAGTGCTCCCACTCACTTCTTTGGAAAATACAAGTTTCTCATAAACTTTGTATAAACCCAAAATCTTTGATCATCTCATCAAAGCGTATATTCCAACTCCGAGATGCTTACTCCAGTCCTTAGAAGGATTGCTGGAGCTTTGCATACTTGTTAGCATCTTTCAGGATTGACAAAACCTTCTGGTTGTATCACATACAACCTTTCCTCAAGAAAATTGTCGAGGAAACAATGTTTTGACATCCTATCTGCAAGATTTCATAAATAATTCAGTAACTGCTAATACAATTCCAACAGACTCTTAGCATCGCTACGAGTGAGAAAGTCTCACCGTAGTCAACTCCTTGAACTTGTCGGAAAACATCTTAACGACAAGTCGAGCTTTCTTAATGATGATACTTACCATCATTGTCCGTCTTCCTTTTAAAATCCATCAGTACCCAATAGCCTTACGACCATCAAGTAGTTCTTCCAAAGTCTATACTTTCTTTTCACACATGGATCCTCTCGGTTTTTATGGCCTCGAGCCATTCGTCGGAATCCGGGCCCACCATCGCTTCTCCATAGCTCGTAGGTTCATTGTTGTATAGCAACATGACTTCCAAGACAGGGTTACGTACCACTCTGAAGTAGTACGCATCCTTGTCGACCTACGAGGTTTGGCAGTGACTTGATCCGAAGTTTCATGATCCCTATCATAAGCTTCCGCTTCAATTGGTGTAGGCGTCACAGGAACAACTTCTTGTGGCCTGCTACACACTAGTTGAAGTGACGGTTCAATAACCTCATCAAGTCTCCACCATCCTCCCACTCAATTCTTTCGAGAGAAACTTTTCCTCGAGAAAGGACCCGTTTCTAGAAACAATCACTTTTGCTTCCGGATCTGAAATAGGAGGTATACCCAACTGTTTTGGGTATTCTATGAAGATGCATTTATCCGCTTTGGGTTCGAGCTTATCAGCCTGAAACTTTTTCACATAAGCGTCGCAGCCCCAAACTTTTAAGAAACGACAACTTAGGTTTCTCTAAACCATAGTTCATACGATGTCGTCTCAACGTAATTGCGTGGTGCCCTATTTAAAGTGAATGCGGTTGTCTCTAATGCCTAACCCATAAACGATAGTGGTAATTCGATAAGAGACATCATGGTATGCACCATATCCAATAGGGTGCAGTTATGATGTTCGGACACACCATCACACTATGGTGTTCCAGGCAGTATTTAGTTGTAAAACAATTTCCACAATGTCTTAATTGTGTGCCAAACTCGTAACTCAGATATTCATCTATATGATCGTATCATAGACATTTTATCATCTTGTCACGACGATCTTCAACTTCACTTTGAAATTACTTGAACCTTTCAACAATTCAGACTTGTGTTTCATCAAGTAAATATACTTAGCATCTACTCAAATCATCTGTGAAGTAAGAACATAACGATATCCACTGCGTGCCTTAGCACTCATTGGACCGCACACATCAAAATGTATTACTTCCAACAAGTTGCTTTCTTGTTCCATCTTACTGAAAACGAGGCCTTTCAGTCATCTTGCCCATGTGGTATGATTTGCCTGTCTCAAGTGATTCAAAATCAAGTGAGTCCAAACGATCCATCTGTATGGAGTTTCTTCATGCATATCTACCAATAGACATGGTTCGCATGTCGCAATCTTTTCAAAAACGAGTGAGTCCAAAGATCCATCAACATGGAGCTTCTTCATGCGTTTTATACCAATATGACTCAAATGGCAGTGCCACAAGTATGTGGTACTATCATTACTATCTTATATCTTTTGGCATGAACATGTGTATCACTACGATCGAGATTCAGTAAACCATTCATTTTAGGTGCAAGACCATTGAATGTATTATTCAAATAAATAGAGTAACCATTATTCTCCTTAAATGAATAACTGTATTGTGATAAACACAATCCAATCATGTCTATGCTCAACGCAAACACCAAAGCAAACAACATTTATCTGGGTTCAATACTAATCCCGAAGGTAGAGGGAGCGTGCGATGGTGATCATATCATCCTTGGAAACATTTCCAACACACATCGTCACCTCACCCTTAGCTAGTCTCTGTTTATTCTGTAGCCTTTTATTTCGAGTTACTAACACTTAGTAACTGAACCGGTATTTTTAATACCCTGGTGCTACTAGGAGTACTAGTGAAGTACACATTATAATGTATATCAAATATACTTCTGTCGACCTTGCCAGCCTTCTTATCTACCGAGTATCTAGGGTAGTTCTGATTCAGTGACCGTTCCCCTTATTATAGAAGCACTTAGTCTCGGGTTTGGGTTCAACCTTGGGTTTCTTCACTAGAGCAGCAACTGATTTGCCGTTTCATGAAGTATCCCTTCTTTCCCTTGCCCTTCTTGAAACTAGTGGTTTAACCATCAACAATTGATGCTCCTTCTTGATTTCTACTTTCGCGGTGTCAAACATCGCGAGTTGCTCAAGGATCATCATGTCTATCCCTGATATGTTATAGTTCATCACGAAGCTCCAATAGCTTGGTGACAGTGACTATGGAGAACCATCACTATCTCATCTGGAAGATTAACTCCCACTCGATTCAAGCGATTGTAGTACTCAGACAATCTGAGCACATGCTCAACGATTGAGCTTTTCTCTCATAGTTTGCAGGCTTAAGAAACTTGTCAGAGGTCTCATACCTCTTGACGGTGGCACTAGTCTGAAATTCCAATTTCAGTCTTTGGAACATCTCATATGTTCTGCGACATTTCAAAAAATGTCTTTGGTGCCACAATTCTAAACCGTTAGTATTACGCACTGAACTATCACGTAGTCATCAAAACGTGTATGTCAGATGTTTCCCAACATCTACAGACGACGCTCGAGGTTCAACACACTGAGCGGTGCATTAAGGACATAGCCCTTCTGTGCAGCAATGAGGACAATCCTCAGTTCACGGACCCAGTCCGCATAATTGCTACTGTCAACTCTCAACTAAATTTTCTCTAGGAACATATCTAAAACAGTAGAACCAAAGCGTGAGCTACGACATAATTTGCAAAGACCTTTTCATGATAATTAAGTCCATCTAATCAAATTATTCAATGAACTCCCACTTAGATAGACATCCCTCTAGTCATCTAAGTGATACATGATCCGAGTCAACTAGGTCGTGTCCGATCATCACGTGAGACGGATTAGTCATCATCGGTGAACATCTTCATGTTGATCGTATCTACTATACGACTCATGTTCGACCTTTCGGTCTCTTGTGTTTCGAGGCCATGTCTGTACATGCTAGGCTCGTCAAGTCAACCTAAGTGTTTCGCATGTGTAAATCTGGCTTACACCCGTTGTATGCGAACGTTAGAATCTATCACACCCGATCATCACGTGATGCTTCGAAACAACGAACCTTCACAATGGTGCACAGTTATGGGGAACACTTTCTTGAAATTTTAGCGAGGGATCATCTTATTTATGCTACCGTCGTTCTAAGCAAATAAGATGTAAACATGACAAACATCACATGCAAATAGATAAGTGACATGATATGGCCAATATCATGTTGCGCCTTTTTGATCTCCATCTTCGAGGCGCGGCATGATCACCTTCGTCACCGGCATGACACCATGATCTCCATCATCGTGTCTTCATGAAGTTGTCTCGCCAACTATTACTTCTACTACTATGGCTAACGGTTAGCAATAAAGTAAAGTAATTACATGGCATTTTTCATTGACACGCAGGTCATACAATAAATTAAGACAACTCATATGGCTCCTGTCGGTTGTCATACTCATCGACATGCAGGTCGTGATTCCAATTACAAAAACATGATCAATCTCATACATCACATATATATAATTCATCACATCCTTTTGGCCATATCACATCACATAGCATACCCTGCAAAATCAAGTTAGACGTCCTCTAATTGTTGTTGCATGTTTTACGTGGCTGCTATGGGTTTCTAGCAAGAACGTTTCTTACCTACGCAAAAGCCACAATGGTGATATGCCAATTGCTATTTACCCTTCATAAGGACCCTCTTCATCGAATCCGATTCGACTAAAGTGGGAGAGACAGACACTCGCTAGCCACCTTATGCATCAAGTGCATGTCAATCGGTGGAACCTGTCTTACGTAAGTGTACGTGTAAGGTCGGTCCGGGCCGCTTCATCACACAATGCCGCCGAATCAAGATAAGACTAGTAACGGCAAGCTAATTGAACAAATCATCGCCCACAACTACTTTGTGTTCTACTCGTGCACAGAATCTACACATAGACCTAGCTCATGATGCCACTGTTGGGGAACGTAGTAATAATTCAAAAAATTTCTACGCATCACCAAGATCAATCTATGGAGAGACTAGCAACGAGAGAGAGAGAGAGGGGAGTGCATCTTCATACCCTTGAAGATCGCGATGCGGAAGCGTTACAAGAACGCGGATGAAGGAGTCGTACTCATAGCGATTCAGATCGCGGTTGATTCCGATCTAAGCGCCGAACAACGGCGCCTCCTGTTCAACACACGTACAGCCCGGGGACGTCTCCTCCTTCTTGATCCAGCAAGGAGAGAGGAGAAGTTGCTGGAGAGCTCCGGCAGCACGACGGCGTGGTGGTGGAGCTTGCAGTTCTCCGGCAGGGCTTCGCCAAGCACTACTACGGAGGAGGAGGTGTTGGGGAGGGAGAGGGTTGCACCAGGGAAGAGGTGCGGCTGCCCTCCCACCCCTCCACTATATATAGGGGCAAGGGGAGAGGGGGAGGCGCCCTAGGGTTTCCCCTAGGGGGCGGCGGCCAAGCAGATTGGATCTCCCTAGGAAAAATCCTAGGGAGACTTGCCCCCCAAGCCAAGCAGGTGGAGGCTTGCCTCCCAAGCCAGGTGGAGGCGCCCCACCTCCCCAAGTAACGTGGGAAAGGGTGTGGGGGGCGCACCACCCCTTAGTGGGCTGGTTTGCTCCTTCCCCTTTGGCCCATGAGGCCCTCCAACACTTGCCAGGGCTCCCGAAACACCTTTCGGTCATGCTGGCCATAGCCTGGTACCCCCGGAACACTTCCGGACTCCAATACCCTTCGTCCAATACATCGATCTTCACCGCCGGACCATTCCAGAACTCCTCATGACGTCCGGGATCTCATACGGGACTCCGAACTACCTTCGGTAACCACATACTATTTCTCATAACAACTCTAGCGTCACCGAACCTTAAGTGTGTAGACCCTACGGGTTCGGGAACCATGCAGACATGACCGAGACACCTCTCCGGCCAATAACCAATAGCGGGATCTGGATACCCATATTGGCTCCCACATGTTCCACGATGATCTCATCGGATGAACCACGCTGTCGGGGATTCGATCAATCCCGTATTCAATTCCCTTTGTCAATCGGTATGTTACTTGCCCGAGATTCGATCGTCGGTATCCCAATACCTCATTCAATCTCGTTACCGGCAAGTCACTTTACTCGTTCCGTAACGCATTATCCCGTGACTAACTGCTTAGTCACATTGAGCTCATTATGATGATGCATTACCGAGTGGGCCCAGAGATACCTCTCCGTCATACGGAGTGACAAATCCTAGTCTCGATTCGTGCCAACCCAACAGACACTTTCGGAGATACCTGTAGTGCACCTTTATAGTCACCCAGTTACGTTGTGACGTTTGATACACCCAAAGCACTCCTACGGTATCCGGGAGTTGCACAATCTCATGGTCTAAGGAAATGATACTTGACATTAGAAAAGCTCTAGCAAACGAACTACACGATCTTGTGCTATGCTTAGGATTGGGTCTTGTCCATCACATCATTCTCCTAATGATGTGATCCTGTTATCAATGACATCCAATGTCCATGGTCAGGAAACCATAACCATCTATTGATCAACGAGCTAGTCAACTAGAGGCTTACTAGGGACATGTTGTGGTCTATGTATTCACACGTGTGTTACGGTTTCCAGTTAATACAGTTATAGCATGAACAATAGACAATTATCATGAACAAGGAAATACAATAATAACCATTTTATTATTGCCTCTAGGGCATATTTCCAACAATCGCGACACTGGATCATGCCCATGGTGGCGGCAGCTAGGGATGGGCATGACCCAGATCTGGCGTCTGGCTTGCTGCGGGTGGCGTGAGTGGGCTGGTCTTGGTGGTTGTGCTACTCAGGCAACACGATACTGGTGGCCGGTGGATGCGGTGTGGTTGGCTGGCACGTGAGTCTCGATGGCCGGCGGTGGGTGGCGGTGCGGATCTCTTGTGGTGACGGCGGTGTGGTTGGCTGGCACGTGAGTCTCGATGGCTGGCGGTGAGTGTCAGTGCGGATCTCTTGTGGTGACAGCGGCGTGAACCTGGCAAGAGTGCTCTGATAGGCAGGCAGCATAGGGTGGTGGCGACGATCTTCCTTCTCCTATGTCCAAGTTGACGACGGCAGTTGACCTAGAGCTCACACTCAGGCGGACCAGATCTCGGCCTGAGGTGGATTGGAGTGACTGCTCCAGGTGGGTAAGGTTGGGCTCGGTCTGAGTAGTCGTTGCGGGCGGTGAGGTTCCTTTCCTCACGGGTGACGGTGGTGGTCATGGAATCAGTGCACCGATGGACGGATCAACGCCCAAGGCCACAAACATGGTGTCATGCGAGCTTACCTGGTACAAGGCCAGAGGGCTATGGTCGGAGCTTGTTCAGTGACGGCCGTCAGCATTCACTGGTTCGTGTCCCCCGGGGTCCATCGAGACTGACCGGGGACGCACGCGTGGGCGCTTCCTATCGTGGAGGCGTTGACTCAAACTCGGTGGCTGTTGGGCTAGGAGTGGATGGAGGTGTATCTGCTCTCCCTACCGTGATTGTTGCACTGTGATGTGGCCAGTTTCCGGTGTCTCTGGACATGGATACTAGGGCAGCGGCCCCCGGGAGGTGGTCCACATGGTTGGCTCTCTAACGGGCACTATGGTAGCAGTGGCGGCTATACCTTTTGGTAGGTTCACAAGTATGTCCAAAGGGGGATCGAAAGTATGTCTTCGAGGTTTTTGACGCTTGGGGCGCGACACAGTGGACTCCTACGACGTCGGACATGCTTCTTGCTTGGAGCACCTCCCACATGCCTCAAGCAACAGCCCAGAAAGATTTCAATTCGATGATGTTGGTGGTGTTCTGAACTATGTGGAAACATCGCAATAACATGGTGTTCAACAAAGTAACACCTTCTACAGTTTTAGTGCTCCAAAGGATCTCGGAGGAGGGAAAGTCTTGGGTTGTGGGCGGCTTGTTTAGTGGTGATTTATCACCACACTTTGCGGAACTAGCTAGCTGGGGGAGTAGTGAGTAATTGTTACAGTTTTGCTAAAGCACATCTAGATGTGCCATAAGTATTGCACATCTAAGTCTTACGTCATTAATCTTACTTTGAGATTCGTGTGAATATTTTTTTTCTTTTATTTTCCTCTTTATGCTTGATTCACTCACTTAGATGTGCAATAACTAGAGCACATCTAGATGTTAAACCATACGTGTGGTGGAGGCCGTTGGGCTTTGTGAAACTATGGACGGGCGCCTTGCCTCTCTCCTATGAATATAAGATACATATGCTTATGTGTATTCTCAATAAATATTACTTTTCAAAATGAAAGGACTATTTTCTCAATTTTAATTCTTGGCAGATTGAGCTTTATCTAGCAAGTCGAATAACACCCTACACATGCAAGTAGGGAACGGAAAGTAAATACATTGCAACTGTCAGTAATGTGGAAAATGGGTTTAGAGATACGCAAACACAATGGTGACATGAAAGATTTTTAACCCGTGGTTCAGATAGGTAGATCTCTGTGGATCCAGTTTTCATTCATGTTTCTATGGATTGGATCCTTCTGATCTACGCTTCTTTTCAGCGCCGGCAGTTGTTGTTCTAGTGCGCAGGTTCTGTGAGTCTTAGCACAACAATTTTCTGACTGTCTACTACAACAAATTTTATCATGCTCTGGCATCGTCCCTAGCTGGTTTACAAATCTGGATGTAGTTGTTTCAGTCTATTTGTTTTTCTGTCTGATATTTCTCTTGCAACCATGAGATAATGAGTAGCTTGATTTCTTTTCTAAAAAAGTCATTTTTTTAGTACCCTGTAAACACAAAATGGACGCATTTGAAACCACGGTTGTATCCCTGACAGAGTCTCAACGGGTACCGCGTTGAGACCTCACACGTTCCAACACAGTGTAACAAAATTTTGAAGTATCCATCGATCAGGGAGGAACATCGACTAGACGACCAACCTCTGACGATTACAGTGCAACGTCCACCGGAGGGGTGACTTCGTCTAATCCAAAAAAGGAGAACCCGGAATAACCAGCTTGAAAAGCCTAGCAAAAACCAGGCAGATAGCTCCTTGTTAAATAGCTCTTCGAGTTTGACCATGGCATATCCTGCCAAAGCGGCATGTCCTTGGTAGATACTCAATAGTGATCTAAACACTTTTATATTTCTTTACAGAGGAAGTACTAGATAGCCAACGCACTTGGCGAGGATCATTTATGCTCTTTGTTCACCTGCCAGACCCGCCGTTTGTTGATCAATGATGGGGCACTCTTTCTAGACGGCGTGGCGACAGTGTGCGAGGCTTTGGGCTTCTTCTTCCTTCAAACTTCTCGAGCTGGCAAAGTGGAAAGACACTCACTTCGTTCACGAATATATGTACATCTAAATTTTGTCCCAAGTCAAAGTTTTAAAATTTTGACTAACTATGTATAAAAAAGTAGTAATGTATATGACATCAAATTGGTATATTATGAAAGCACATTTTAAAATGTATCTGCTGGTACTAATTTAGTGTCATAAATGTTGCTAATTATTCCTATAAAGTTGATTGAAGTTTTAAAACTTTGACTTAGAACAAAAGTTAGAACGCCAATGACTAAGAGAGCGTGTTACTATCCAGTTGCAGGCCGGGCTGATGTGGGCCTCTCATGGTCTTCTTGAGCCCTTATTTCCACTATTTCTAACTGGCATTTGATTGCTTGTAATAAGCACGCATTTAGCTAGCTAATCCGGGAACTGTCAGCAAGGCGTCTCCTATTCTGCGTGTAGGTCGCTCGTGAGGGGCGTGCCTATATCTCGTGTTCACCGAGTCGAGCTTCCAGGTCGCTGAAGCGACTCCCAGTGCGCGCGAGCATATGGACGGACCGGCCCAGTTCGTGGTAGTATACTCCCTCGCTTTCTTTACTGTTTTTCTCATATTTTTATTTCATCTTTTAATTCCATGTTTATTTTTATACGATTTCAAATGTTCTAAACATATATATTAAAAATATACATACATAATGTTTTGAAAATATTAATCATGCATTCGAAAAATGTTGAATGTGTATACAAAAAAAGTTGACCATGTAGTAAAAAATGATGAAATCTTTTGATCATGTATATAAAAATACTAATCAAGCATTTGAAAAAATGTTGAACAACTATTTAAAATGTTTTAACCAAGCATTAGGAAAATTTCAAATGTATATAGAAACAATGTTGACCATGCATTAAAACAATAATGAATTTTTATTATTGTATATAAAAATGTTAATCCAACATTTGAAAACATGTTGAACAAGATTTCAAAAATGTTAACCAGGCATTTTAAAAATGTTAAATGTGTATAGAAAAAATGTTGACCATCCATTCAAAAATATGTTAATCTTGCATTTGAAAAAATGTTGGCAGAGCATTCGAAAAATATTAAATATGCATAGACAAAATATTGACCAAATATTAGAAAAATGATAATCATTTATTTAAAAATGTTAATCAATCATTAAAAATGTTTAAAGTGTGTATAAGAAAATTGTTGACTATGCATTAAAAAATGTTAATCAAGCACTTGAAAAATGTTTTTAAAATGTGTATAGAAAAAATGTTGACTATGTGTTGTAAAAATATTAATTTTATATTGAAAAGTATTAAATATGCAGTAGAAAATTGATTTTGACATATACAAAAAATGTAGAATGAAAAACCAAAAGAAACAAAGAAACCCAAAAAAATGAAAACCAAAAAGGAAATAAAATAAACCAAAATAAAACCAAAGAAATAAATGAACAAACAAGAAAAGGGCAAGAAAAAGAAAAGAAACTAAAAAAGAAAAAAAGAAAAGATAACACGAATAAAACAGAAGAAGATGGAGAAAGAAAATAAAAAACAGAAAACTAGTGTAAAACCAACTCTTTTCCTTCTAGTAGGTTGCTCCCATCAGGGTTCCAATCCTGGTGCTCGCATTTATTTCAGGATTTCCGACGATGCGCATTCAGTGGGAGGAGACGTTCCTGTCGACAACGAGGTGCCTACGGTGACTTCATAAATTTCAAGATGATATGCCAGCTCAGTCTTTCGGAGGTGCTCATAGGGGTAGGGTGTGCGTGTGTATATGAGCGCTTGCGTCTGTACTGTGTTAAAAAAAAGGTTGCGCCCAAATTACTTAACACGAATTTGATATTGGATCGCTTCCGGTGGTTATTCGATCCGCGTGCTACCTTTTTTACTCATTTTATCAGAAAAAATCGCGAGTAGACTGGCCCGATTATTCCAGACGATTCGACGAGAGACTCTCGCTGGATGCGAGACATAGCTCTCGCGGCTCGCGAGCGACCGCAGGTACCCCCCCTAGGCTCCCCCGTTGTGTACATGGGCCGGCCCACTAGAACCTTACCAAACTGGTTTTCTTATTTAATTTTCTTGTTATTTCATTCGGTTCTTTCTCCCTTTTTTATTTATTTCGTTATCTTTTATATTTCGTTTTCTTTTCCTCGTTTTTGCTTATTTATCATCTTCCTTTCCATATTTCACGAACATTTTCTAAAATCCGTGAACATTTTTTCAGATTGGATGAACATTTTTCGAAATTTGAACATATTTCCTAATTGGAGCTGAACATTTTTTGAATTCAAAATTTGTTAACTGAATTAATGTTTTTCTTTTTTTATTGAAATTGAGACCATTTATTAAATTAATGGACATTTTGCTAAATCATTCAATATTTTGAATTCAAGAATATTTTCGAAAATCATTATCATTTTCAAAATTGTGAACATTTTCTGAAACCTAAATGATTTTGAAATCATAAACATTTTTTTGAATTCGTGATCATTTTTATAATCAACAAACATGTTTTACAAATTCGTGAGTTTTTTTAAAATAGTTAACATTTTTTGGATTTGACAAACTTTTTTTAAAATTGTGTACATTTTTTAATAGTTTTAAAAATTCCGAAAAACATTGAACATTTTTCGAATACATGAACATTTTGTTTGAATTCATAATTATTTTGGAATCCATGAGCATTTATCATTTCCTGAACATTTTTCAAATCATGAATATTTTTTTGAACTCACGATCATTTTTTCACAATTCGCAATTTTTTTGAATTCTTTAATAAATTTAAAGAAGAAGAAAAATTAAACAGAAAAAAAGAAACAAAAATAAAGAAAATAAATAAGGGTCTTCCCTTCCCGCCCATGGGCCATCTCATGATAATGCACGTAGGACTGGGAGGGGGGAGGGGGGTGCGCGCTTCCCTCTTTTCTGGCGCGTAGGTCGCCATATAGGAGCCCCCTGTTAGCAATGTCCCCAGGTGGATCCCTCGGAGGAATGCACAAGCAAAATTAACGTGGATGGGGCTGTAGCCAAGATGGCTCGCGAGGTTCAATTAGTGCAGTTGCACGCAGCTTATCAGGAGTGTACTTGGGTTCTTCTGCAGTGAATCAGTGAATGATCCTGAAATTCCTGAGACGGTGGCCTGTCGAGAGGGGTCTGTCCTTGGCAGCGGATTTACAGCTCAATTAAACTTGCAACTAATTGTAAGGGTGTGGATGAGTGACCTGATGAAAGGATCTTCGGGACCAAATGCGACTATACTCCATGAGATCAACCAACGAGCTTCAGCTTTTACTTCTTGCTCTTTTCCTCATGAAGGGCGCCGTTCAAATGTGGAGGCTCATAGCTTAGCGAAACATACTCTTTCTCTACCTCAAGGTGGTTTTTGAATCCACATGACACTAATGTAATTCCTATAAACCTGTTATTCGAGCAGTAAAGTGACTATGTTTCCCCTAAAAAAACCTATGTAGCATGCACGTAGCTAAAAAAACATGCATAAGAAAAAGAAAAAGCTATGGAATGAGAAAACCGGGGAGGCGTGGCAATGAGATGCTTTTGCCTGGTGACCATGGGATGGATGGACTTGAACGAGATGAGATGGTCCTTGAAGCATGAGGTTCAGCTGTCTGTTTGGCTTGCAATTGTTGACCGAGGAAATAAACTTCCAAGGACGAAGCTTCATTGCCGGTCCTGGGATTGGCCAAGCCAGACCCACTACATGTTACAGTGCATCAAAGATGCTCTTGTATTGCGTGCTACAGCGCATGCACCCAGTACAAGTGGTCAAGTGGCCAGTGCTGTCAAGAATCAATCAGCATTCGGCAACAGCAACAGGATAAGAATTTGACACGGTGTGCTCTACCATTGTTCATGTTTCTGAAATAGCTCACCATTCAGACAGACCAATGGCTAACTGCATGAAATAATCTTGCTCTGCTCTGTCTACCTTGCTTTTCAAAAAGAAAACGAAACAGCTATGGATATAACAAATAAGGTCGTCGCCAGTACATGAATGAAATGGTATTATCTCCACAACTTCATGGAGAAATAAGACATTCGACAAAGGTCAGCGGTTCGGAGTGGATGTAATGATGCCTTGAACAGTTAAATGTTTAGAGTGCCATATACTGTTTCTTCCTCACATGTTGCTACTTGCTAGTGTTGGTTCTTCAACTTGCTGCGGTGTCTACCAAATGCGCTTATCTCTTTGAATCCGATGAGATGTGGTCCCTGCAAAGTGGTTCAACAAGTTGAATGAGGTAATGTGACAACACAACATGTATACAACAAGCGGTTCAGGTTCCCCCCCCCCCCCCCCCAATGGTAGCTACAGCCTACATATATTTCGGTTCATTTGTTGGTATTTAAGAAAACTATTAAAAATGCATACATGTATATAATGCTGAAAAATGTTGGCACGATTTTTCTCGTGGCAGCAGCTGGGTTAAGTTGACCCGCTTGCAGTGGCGTCGTTGCCTATTCGTCTGCCTTGTCTTCCCTCACGTTGCCTCTCCTGTAGTCCTAGGCCTCCTTCGTTGAATAGCAGAGCAGACATACGTGCAGAACAGCCATGGCTACTCTCCACGTGTTCCTCAGCCTCCTCCTCATCTCCGTGCAAACTATTCCTCCTACCACAGCCACAAAAGACGATACTCTGGTGCCAGGCCACGCATTGGCCGTCGGCGACAAGCTCGTTTCCAGCAACGGCAAGTTTGCGCTTGGCTTCTTCCAGCCCGGCGCCGGCAACATCAGTAGTAAGTCATCTACCTCTCCCGGTTGGTACCTTGCCATATGGTTCAACAAGATCAATGCCATCACCCCCGTCTGGGTCGCCAACCGGGAGAGGCCGATCGCCGGGCTCGACCTGAGAGCAACACAGCTCCAAATCTCAGAAGATGGCAACCTTGTCGTTTTAAACAACGCCACTCAATTCGTCGTCTGGTCCACCCACATCATCGGTAACAGAACCAACGCCACCTCCACCAGCAGCAGCAGCAGGTCCATCCTCCTGGGCAGTGGAAACCTCGTCATAGAAAGCCCGTCAAGTGAGGTGCTGTGGCAGAGCTTCGACGACCCAACCGACGTGGCGCTCCCCGGCGCCAAGATCGGCTGGAACAAGGTCACCGGCCTGAACCGCGTCGGCATCTCGTGGAAGAGCCGGATCAACCCGGGCCTCGGCTCCTTCAGCGTGGGGCTGGAAACCAATGGCACCAGGATGGTGATGGTGGGGCACCGAGGCTACCCTTCCCAAGTGTACTGGTCGTGGTCGCCCGACGAGTCGCCGATGCAGATGCCAGCACTCCGAGCGCTGCTGAAGATGAACCCACAGACCAGAGGGTTGGTCGTCCCGGAATACGTCGACAACAGCGAGGAGGAGTACTACATGTACACCTCGCCGGACGAGGCCTCCTCCACGTTCCTCTCCCTCGACACGTCTGGTCAGACCAAGCTGAACGTGTGGTCGCAGGCGAAGCAGGCATGGCAGACTATCTATGTCCAGCCCATCGATCTCTGCCGCCCATACGCCACCTGCGGGCCGTTCACCGTCTGCACCGGCAGCTCACAGCCGCCCTGCGAGTGCATGGAGAGCTTCTCCAGGACGTCGCCTCAGGATTGGGAGCTCGGTGATCGGACAGGAGGGTGCTCCAGAACCACTCCGCTGGATTGCAATGGCAACAAGAGTTCGACAGACGTGTTCCACCCCGTAGCCCGTGTCACATTGCCTTACAGCCCCCGTAGCTTACAGGATGCTCCTGCAACTCGGGGCGAATGTGAATCGGCCTGTCTCAGCAACTGCTCCTGCACTGCTTACTCCTACCAAGACAGCAAATGCTCTGTTTGGCATGGGGAGCTGTTCAGTGTAAACAAGGATGATGGCATCGAGATCCGCTCTGAATATACTCTGTACATTCGCCTTGCCGCCAGAGATTCCCCAAGATCCACAAGAGATAAAAGGAAACCAGTACTAACTGGAGTTGTTATTGCTGCAAGCGTTATCGGTTTTGGGTTGCTAATGCTCATGATGCTACTAGTGATCTCAAGGAACAGATTCAGCTGGTGTGGTGTGTCGTCAAATGCCACCAATGAAGGTAGTGTTGGTGTTGTTGCCTTTAGATACGCCGACTTGGGCCGTGCTACAAAAAACTTCACAGAGAAGCTAGGAGCCGGAGGTTTTGGTACTGTATTCAAGGGGGCTTTAAGTGACCTGACTAGTGTAGCAGTGAAAAGGCTTGAAGGTGCGCGCCAGGGAGAGAAGCAATTCAGGGCAGAGGTAGGTGCACTTGGACTGATCCAGCACATAAACCTGGTGAAATTGGTTGGTTTCTGCTGTCATGGTGATAAGAGGCTACTTGTATATGAACACATGTGCAATGGTTCTCTTGACTCCCATCTGTTCCAGAGCAATGGTACAGTCCTCAACTGGAGCACCAGATATCAGATAGCCATCGGAGTTGCTAGAGGATTGTCCTACCTGCACCAGAGTTGCCGCGAATGCATCATCCACTGTGATATCAAGCCAGAAAATGTACTCCTCAATGAAGCGTTTGTCCCGAAAATTGCGGACTTTGGGTTGGCATCGGTCATAGGAAGGGATTTTAGCCGGGTTCTAACTACATTCAGGGGAACAATGGGGTATCTTGCCCCAGAATGGCTTAGCGGGGTTGCTATTACATCAAAAGTCGATGTTTACAGTTTTGGCATGGTACTGATGGAGATCATATCAGGAAGAAGGAATGCATCGGTGGTACACACTAGCAGCACTGACCATGTCGCTTATTTCCCTGTGCAAGCCATCAACAAGCTTCATGAGGGAGATGTGCAGAGCTTGGTGGATCCACAATTATATGGCGATTTCAGCTTGGATGAGGTTGAAAGAGTTTGCAATGTAGCATGTTGGTGTATCCAGGATAATGAGTTGGACCGGCCAACGATGGGTGAAGTGGTCCGAGTTCTTGAGGGTGTAAAGGGGCTCGATATGCCCCCAATGCCAAGGCTTCTTGCGGCTATGACAGCAGAATGCTCTGATGTCGCTTCATGTAATAATTCTAGTTACTTCTAATGTCTATGCTACTTTTATTTGCTTCAGCAAATTTTACGGATCTGGTTTGGTTCGTGTAACAGCGCAAAGATCAAAAGATATAAAATAATATAATAAATAATTTCTTTCTTGCATCTTATAGTTCATTTGATCTGTTACTGGAATTCTAAGTCGCTTAGTGAATAATTTCCTAAAAAATAAACAATAATTTCAAAAATACAACTATTGCTTAAAAAGACACAAGTATGCAAATTAAATGGACGCTAAAGGCTATCTGAACTAAAAAATATCATTATTTATAAACTACTCATCAACCCGTACACCTGCACACTGGATAATTTGGTGAAAATTAAAATCATCCGTCAGAATATGTTCACATTTGAAATGCGACAAAAATATATGCATACACATTTGAAAGATAAGAAATATGTAAGAGTTGGCACATCTATCCGTCTGAAATTCATGTATTTTGTTCAGCTATTTCTTTTTACTAGAATGTTACTTTTTATTTATGGTGTTTAAAAGTTTCAGCTATATTTATTACTTTTAGTTGTCGTTCTATTGGAGAACTTCAGTTTATTTAGCATCATTTTCGTATAGATATTATTTTTATTTGGGGTAAAGCTCCAATATTAACTAGAGGAACAGCAAATGAGGAAATAAATAGTCTTGAAAAAACAGTAGGACATAGTCTTAAATGTTAAGCACTCAAGCAAGGTGAACATGGCTATTCAATCTAAACTCAACAGCAAAGATGACAGAACGAAGCATGAATATACCTTTTCCAAGAGAAGTTACCTGAACACATTTAACCTTAGGAAATAGACCATGTGAAAAATTCATTAAGCATGAAAGAGCTATAAAAAATAAGCATGCCATTCACCTTTAGAAAGAGCAGCTACTGAACAGATTATGGCCTTAGGAAAGAGCACATCCACTCGGCTCGTTCAGCAAGAAGCACCTATAAAAACAGCAAGTAAGCCATTGAATGCATTATATTTTAACAGATAACAATGATTTCTAAAACGAACTTCAAAGAAAAAGCACTTTGGTTCCCTTTCTTTCTGCATCCATCAGCATCTTTTGATAACAAAATACACACTACCGAAAAAGGCTTTCGCCCCAATTTATGTATAAAGCAACAACCAACAACCGATCAATACAACCCACAACACAACACACCAACACAAACTAACGCAAGGCCGGATTACATAGGTGCCAAAGGCCTACAACAACACCACCCCGAAGGACATGAAGTAGACGCTAAAGAGCCACCGGAGCTCTTCCCGGAGAACCTGCGAAGAGGTGAAGTTGCATGACGATGAACTGAGAGCTCCAAGACAGTGCCTTCAAGAAGGACACAACACCAAAGCGCCGCTACCGGCCGATCCAAAGATGAAAGATCTAGATTTTCATCCGAAGCACGACGAAGGGAAAGGAGTAACCACAACGGAGACTTCAGGAAGATGACGACGTCCACTGGCGCCGCCTCCATCGGCCTGGCCAAGCTAGACAGGGTTTTCACCTCGGCAGCAAACTCCGTCTTCACCACCAAAAATCGTCAAAACGCCAGCCACCACGCCGCCCACATGGCCATGGTCGCTAACCACCCGCACATGAGCCACAAGCTCATGCCACGAGCACCGCAGCACCTACCACCCGGGCTGCCGCCCATGTAACAAGACACACCATAGACCCTCCATGGCTGCAAGAGATGCACCGACCGGCAACAAGGCCGCAGCGACCAAAACGACCAGATCAATCGGGGAGCCAGCAGGTCAGAGAAGAGGTGAAGCGGCGTGGACCAAGTCGATGTCCGCACCCCTGCAGGTAACGAGCGGCCCGACTGCATCGGCACCACCCATCACACCCTTCACCTCTCCAACGTCGCCCCCTGCAACGCCCAACCTCGGCTTCCGGCCTGGATCTGCATCTGGTAGGAACCGGACACTCGCCCAACGACGCGAGGCGCCGGAAAGACCACATCCTGTTGCCGCTAGAGGACCAAGGGGCATCCACACGAGCAGCTCGCCAACGGCCAGACGCCAGAGCATGTCCCGCCGCCGCAACAAACCGCCCCGCACCACCACGCCGTCGCGGCCCACACCGATGCAGCAACCCAGAAGTATCAGTCTCTCAGAGGCATATCAGTTTCCGAACTTCATTAATGCAGAATCAAATTAAAGCAGATGCTCATTGCCGGTTAAATCGGACAAACTTTTGTGCCAAACTCTCACATCCTAAAGTAAATGTAAGCATAACATTGTCAGTTGGATGTCATTATATAAGAACACCAAATATGCAGCAACCGAATTTGAGAAATTTATATACCGCAGTACATATAAATGCTTAGCATTGGATCTGTGGTTTTGAGTTTTGACCTATAGGCCACTTCCCCTTTTTCTCAAGTAGAGATGACAATCTTAAGATTCAAAAGTACAACTACGTTGACTCTCGCAGCACATTCATGGAGTAATTAATTGCGTCAGTTGATGGCATATTTTATTGTTGAGCTTCAGGCCAAAACCAAGTCTGATTTCTCGAACCTTTTCACTTCGTTATTTTCACCTAACAATAGCTCATGATGGACTCGAAATTATAATGACTTGTCAATCCTTAAATTTGAACGAAATCACATAAAAAACGATAGGTAACAACTTGTAACTTCTAAAATCAGCAGCTCTCACCTGCTCGCCTCTGCAGCCTCCTGTGCTACAGAATCCACCTTGATTTAAGTATTAATTTGAACTCTGATGCCCAGGACCATCACGGATCAGAGGGCAAAGAAAAACAGTCTTTCACATACACAGGCTGCGTGTGTGCGGTGGCGGTTCTTGCCTTCTTGGTGCCGTCTGCCGGAGAGACCCTGGCGGCCGGCCGGTGGAGGGAACCTACCAGACGGCGAACCCTAGATGGCCTGCTGGCGATGGAGTCGGACCGCCGGAAGCAACTCAAGCAGGGCACGTTGATAGAGAGGGTGAACGGCGGCCGCTTTACCGGAGGCGAGCAGATCGAGGGAATGCGCGCTTGGAGAGGGGAAGGGCTGAGTTTTTTTTTTTCAGCTGGTACTGGTTCGTGGACACCTTTTTTTTAGGGCCGGTTCGTGGACACATGGACCTATATTACTGGACCGCACGTTAAGTTGAGAAAAAGCAAACTTTCAAAAAAAAGTTGAGAAGAAGCATTCGGCCCTGCACGACCCAGCCAGGCCCTACTTTATTTATTTGCAACCCTAGACACATTTTTTTCTTGATTTCCAACCCTAGGCACTCAACCTGTAGTCGTTCGTCACCGCAGCTAGGTGGACGCTGGCACGCGGAGCCTGCAACGTCGCTGCATGGGAGTCGACGTCGCCGACGCAGGGGGAGCGGCTGTCGCCGCCGGACGGGAATCTCGTGCTGCCGAGCTTGGCGGCCACTGCAGCCACCTCCTGGCACACACCGTCGCCAGTCGCCACTAGCTCGGGGAGGTAAGGGACTTCGCAAGTAATTAAGTCCGGTTGCCTGTATAAGCAGGCATGTAGATGTAGCTATGCAATGAGGCGTATTTGCTTGGTGACCATGGGATGGATTGATAGACTTGAATGGCTTGAGATGGTCCCTGAACAGGTGGTTCAGTTGGCCCTTTCGAAGGGCGGGACGACGCTTCATTGCAAGTCCTGGGACTGGTCAAGCTAGAGTGCAGTGCAGACGTACGGGATGGTATCTATGGATGCTCTTCTATTGCATGCTACAGCACCGAGTGCATGCATGCACCCGTACAATTTGTCAAGTGGCTAGGACCTAGGCACAGTTCAGTCTCGAATCAATCAGCGTTCAGCAACATGATAAGGAATTGGCCCGCATTCAATATAACCAAGGTATGCTTGCGATCTCACAGATCTGGGGACTGCCTTCTCAGAGAAGGAGGAGGTGAAAAAGACGATTTTTGATTTCCCCAGCGACAAAGCACCGGGTCTGGATGGCTACTCTGGGGCCTTCTTCAAGGCATGTTGGAAGATCATAAAAGATGATATCTTGCTTGCTGTCAATCACTTCTCAAACCTACGCTCCTCAAACTTAAGCTGGCTCAACTCGGCGAACATTTCTCTCATCCCGAAGAAGGATGGGGCGGAGTGTATCTCGGATTTCCGTCCCATTAGTCTCATCCACGCCGTCGCGAAGATTATTGCAAAAATGATGGCAAACCGGCTGGCCCCTCACATGCACGACCTTGTCTCAAATGCTCAAAGTGCCTTCATAAAAAAGAGAAGCATCCACGAAAACTTCATGTACGTCAGAAACTTGGCGAGAAAGTTCCATCGCAGCCGCTCCCCGACGCTATTGTTCAAGCTTGACATCAAAAAGGCTTTCGATTCTGTGTGTTGGGACTTTCTCATGGATCTGTTGAAGCACCTTGGATTCCCGGACAGATTTCGCGACTGGGTTTCGGCTTTGCTCTCTACAGCCACTTCGAGGGTGTTGATCAATGGAGTGTTGGGTGATCCGCTAAAGCATGGATGTGGTCTTCGTCAGGGAGACCCGCTCTCTCCCCTACTCTTCGTCTTGGCCATCGATCCGCTCCACCACCTCCTCTGCAAGGCCACGACCCAAGGGCACCTTCACCCTCTGTGTGGCAGATCTTCCCCCGTTCGGGCCTCGCTCTATGCCGACGATGCAGCCATATTTGTTAAGCCCATTAAGGAAGATGTCCAATTCCTTGCTGCAACTCTGACCTCCTTTGGAGCGGTAACTGGCCTTGCACCAACTGTGCAAAAAGTTTGGTTGCCCCCATCCGATGCGACAACATCAACCTTGATGAGGTTCTTCATGCTTTCCCGGCGGTGCGCACCTCGTTCCCAATGTGTTACCTTGGACTCCCGCTTGCTGTTAAACGCCTCAAACGAATCCACTTCCAGTACCTTGAGGATAAAATTGCAGGCAAGCTCCCTCCATGGCAAGGAAGGCTTGTGGCCTCTGTCGGCCGTATTGTTCTTGTTAAGGCTGTCCTAACCGCCATTGCCATCTATCACCTCACGCCCCTCGACATCCCAGTGGAGGTCCTCAAGAAAATTGATAGTATTCGCCGTGCATACCTTTGGGCGGGCTCGGACAAGGTCTCTGGAGGAAAATGTAAGGTTAACTGGGAGCTTGTCTGCAAACCTAAGGAAAAGGGTGGGCTTGGAGTGCTTAATCTGGACAAGTTTGCTAAGGCTCTACGGCTCCGATGGCTTTGGTTCGAATGAACTGATAGGAGCAAGCCCTGGATTGGCATGGGGACTCCGTGTACTGATGAGGATCGCCACTTCTTTGCGGCTGCCACTTCGGTCACTGTTGGGAACGGATGAACTGCGCAATTCTGGAACTCGTCGTGGCTCAACGGCTTGCGCCCCCGTGACATTGCACCGGACCTCTTCCATCTTTCTCGCAAGAAAAACTCCTCAGTCCGGCAAGCCATGGCCAACAATCTTTGGATCGCAAATATTGACGTCACCAACGGTCTGTCCCTCGCGCAGATTGAGCAATTTGCTGACCTTTGGGAAAAGGTTTCAACGGTGGCCCTCGAGGATGAAGTGGAAGACTCGATTATATGGAAGTTTTCTAAGGACGAAACGTACTCAGCTTCCTCGGCTTACAAGGCGCAATTCGAAGGCCTCGCCTCCTCTGATCTTGTCCAGTCAGTGTGGAGTGTGTGGGCTCCGCCGAGGTGCAAATTCTTTGCTTGGCTGGTTCTTCAAAATAGGGTCTGGACATCAGACCGCTTGATCCGTCGTGGGTGGCCCAACTGCGGCTTGTGTCCTCTCTGCAAGCAAGTGCAGGAGTCCGCGGCCCACCTTCTCTTCCAATGTCGCTTCTCTTTGCGCATCTGGAACGACATTCTCCCGTGGCTCGGAATGCACCACATCTCTACTTCTTCTTGGTCGGCGAGCGCTTCGGTCAAAGGATGGTGGAACGATAACCTTCAGATTCGTCTCGGCTCGCCCAAAGCCCTTGCCTCATTGATGATGCTCATCTCATGGGAGATTTGGTCCGAGCGCAACGCGAGAGTCTTTCGCAACGTTGCAGTCCCTCCGGTGGTAATCATTAACAAGATCAAGCAAGAGGTGTCGCTTTGGGCTTTGACAGGTGCCAAGCACTTGGGTATTGTAATGCCGCGAGAGTAATCTTTTACCTTTTGCCGCTTGCGGCTTTGTCTGAAACCTTCTTCTTAATCAATGAAATGGCAAATCTTTTGCCTCGTTTCAAAAAAAAAAGGTACTGCTATCACAGTTTAAGACACTCTTTCTACAACACAGGCCTTAACACAACAGAAGTGATCTATGCGAGATCAATTGTTACACTTATATATCTAGCTGCTTTAACCATCAAGATATACTTAACAAGTAACAACCGTACCAGTCTCAAGCATGAAATGATTATTCTCAATTAGATAGACTAACGGCTAAATGCATGAAATAAACATGCTCTGCTCTATCTAGTTTATTTTCGAAAAGAAAAAGAAACAAGTACATATGGGCATAACAAATAAGGCGTGTATAATGATACTGAGATGATAGGTTGATAGTATCTCCATAATTAATCTTCGTGAAGAAATAAGACATTCGCCTGCGGTCAGTGGTTCGGGGGGAGACGCAGTAGTATGACGTACTGTTAATGTTTAGAATACCAAAAATATTAATCAGGGATCAATTTTGACCATTGGAACAATTATATACTACCCACTATTTCCAGTAGTATGACGTACCGTAAAAAGTCTCTACAACAAGTGGTTCAGGTTCTTCCCCCAGTGGTAGCCACATTCTACTTGGGTTTTGATTCTTTGGTTTGCATTTAAGAAAATTATTTGAAATGCATAAATGTACAGAATGCTGAAAAAGGTTACACAAGATTTTGCGTTTACAAAATACGATCATATATGAGCTCTGTAACGAAGAAAATATGTGTTAACGTTGCTTCTAGATTATTTAACCCAGGAAAAAGGTTTTACTAGAATGGTTGGCCGGTGTGAACACCCAGGACCCATGCTTTATTGCATGTCCTGGGTCCTAGGTCTCGCCAAGTCAGCACTACTCCCTCCGTTCCAAAATATAGCGCGCCCACGCTTTTCGAGGTTCAACTTTGACCATAAATTTAACCTAGGAGACCGACTGCGGCGGGATCAAAAATTATATAATTAAAAACTTCTTTTGAATACGAATTCATTGGTATAATTTTTTCGCCCGCCGCAGTCGGTCTCGTTGGTTAAATTAATGGTCAAAGTTGAAGCACGGAAACCGAGGACGCGCTATATTTTGGAACGGAGGGAGTATTTGTCAAAAAAAAGGTCTGCACTATTTGTCAGAAAAAAGGTCTGCACTATTTGTCCTGATCAGCAGCAACTGGACGGACTTGAGCCCGCATGCAAGCAGCGTCGTCGTCGCCTATTCGTCTGCATTGTCTTCCCTCTCGTTGTCTTCAACCTATCTCCTCCTCTATCCTCCTAAGCCTCCTTCGTTAAATAGCAGAGCCGAGGCAGGGCAAGCAGACATACGTGCAGAGCAGCCATGGCTACCCTTCACATGTTGCTCGGCCTCCTCCTCCTCCTATCCATGCACACTATTCCTCCTAGCATAGCCACAGAAGACGATACTCTCGCGCCAGGCCAGCCGTTTGCTGTCGGCGACAAGCTCGTTTCTAGCAACGGCAAGTTCGCGCTTGGCTTCTTCCAGCCCGGCGCCGGCAACATGAGTAGTAATTCATCTACCTCTCCCGGTTGGTACCTTGCCATATGGTTCAACAAGATCCATGTCATCACTCCCGTCTGGGTCGGCAATCGGGAGAGGCCAATCGCCGGACCCGATCGGAGAGCAACACAACTTCAAATTTCAGAAGATGGCAACCTTGTCGTCTTCAACAACACCACCCAATCCGCCGTCTGGTCCACCAACATCACCAATACTAGAACCAACACCAACATCTCCAATACTAGAACCAACACCAGCAACACGAGGGCCATTCTCTTGGGCAGTGGAAACCTCGTCATAGAAAGCCTGTCAAGTGAGGTGCTGTGGGAGAGCTTCGATAACCCAACCGACATCCTGCTCCCAAACGCCAAGATTGGCTGGAACAAGGTCACAGGCCTGAACCGTGTCGGTATCTCATGGAAGAGCCGGATCGACCCGGGCCTCGGCTCCTTCAGCGTGGGGTTGGTAACCAATGGCACCAGGATGGTGACGGCCAGGCGTCGAGGCTACCCTTCCGAAGTGTACTGGTGGTGGTCGCCTGACGACCACTCGTCGATGCAGATCCCAGCACTCAGGAAGCTGCTGCACATGAGCCCACAGACCAGCATGGTCGTCCCGGAATACGTCAACAACAAGCAGGAGGAGTACTACATGTACACCTCCCCAGATGAGATCTCTTCGTTCCTCTTCGTCGACGTGTTTGGTCAGACCAGGCTGAACGTGTGGTCGCAAGACAACCAGGCCTGGCATAGCATCTACGTCGAGCCCGCCGATCCCTGCACCCCATACGCCACATGTGGACCGTTCACCATCTGTACCGGCAACTCGCACCCGCCATGCGAGTGCATGGAGAGCTTCTCCAGGACGTCGCCTCAGGATTGGGAACTCGGTGATCGGACAGGAGGGTGCTCCAGAAACACTCAGCTGGATTGCAATGGCAACAGCAGTTCCACAGACGTGTTCCACCCCATGGTTCGTGTGACATTGCCATATGGTCCCCGGAGTTTACAGCATGCTCCTGCAACTCGGAGCGAATGTGAAGTGGCCTGTCTCAGCAACTGCTCCTGCTCTGCTTACTCCTACCAAGACAGCAAATGCTCTGTTTGGCATGGAGAGTTGTTCAGTGTAAACAAGGATGATGGAATCGAGATCAGCTCTGAATATACTCTGTATATTCGCCTTGCCGCCGGAGATGTTCTGAGTTCAACAAGAGATAAAAGAAAACCAGCAGCTGGAGTTGTTATTGCTACAAGCGTTATCAGTTTTGGGTTGCTGATGCTCATGCTGCTACTAGTGATCTTACGGAACAGATTCAACTGGTGTGGTGTGCCATCACAGGCCACCAATCAAGGCAGTGTTGGAGTTGTTGCCTTTAGATACGCCGATTTGGGCCGTGCTACAAAGAATTTCTCAGTGAAGCTAGGAGCAGGAGGTTTTGGGACTGTATTTAAGGGAGTTCTAAGTGACCTGACTAGTGTAGCAGTGAAAAGGCTTGAAGGTGCGCGTCAGGGAGAGAAGCAATTCAGGGCAGAGGTAAGTGCACTTGGACTGATCCAGCACATCAACCTGGTCAAATTGGTTGGTTTCTGTTGTCATGGTGATAAGAGGCTACTTGTATATGAACACATGTGCAATGGTTCTCTTGATTCCCATCTGTTCCAGAGCAATGGTACAGTCCTCAACTGGAGCACCAGATATCAGATAGCCATTGGAGTTGCTAGAGGATTGTCCTACCTGCATCAGAGTTGCCGTGAATGCATCATACACTGTGATATCAAGCCAGAAAATGTACTTCTTAATGAATCGTTTGTCCCCAAAATTGCAGACTTTGGGTTGGCATCGGTCATAGGAAGGGATTTTAGCCGGGTTCTAACTACATTCAGGGGAACTACAGGGTATCTTGCCCCAGAGTGGCTTAGCGGGGTTGCTATTACATCAAAAGTGGATGTTTACAGCTTTGGCATGGTACTGATGGAAATCATATCGGGAAGAAGGAATGCGTCTGTTGTGCACACTAGCAGCAACAACCATGTCGGTTTTTTCCCTGTGCGAGCCATCAGCAAGCTTCATGAGGGAGATGTGCAGAGCTTGGTAGATCCAGAATTATATGGTGACTTCAGCTTGGATGAGGTTGAAAAGGTTTGCAATGTAGCATGTTGGTGTATCCAGGATAATGAGCTGGACCGGCCAGCAATGGGTGAAGTGGTCAGAGTTCTTGAGGGTCTAATGGAGCTTGATATTCCTCCGATGCCGAGACTGCTTGCGGCTATAACAACATAATGCTCTGATGTCACTTCGATGTAGTAATCTAACTATTTGTATTGTATATGCTACTTTTGTTTGCTTCAGCAAATTTTATAGTTCTCGTTTGGACGTGTAATAGCTCAAAGATCATATACTATAATATAAAATAATATAATAAATAATTTCTTTCCTGCATCATATAGTTCATTTGATCTCTATTTTATTTGCTTCAGCAAATTTTATGGTTCTTGTTTGGAGCGTGTAATAGCTCAAGGATCATAAAATCTAGAATGATATGATAACTAATTAATTTCTTGCATCTTATAGTGCATTTGATATCGTACGGCAATACTAAATCACTTAATGAATAAATTCAGAAAACAAAAAATAAAACTATTAGTTAGAAAAAGACACAAGTACACCAATTAAATGATAAATGCTGAAGGCTATCTGAACTCATAAATATCATTACTTATAGACTAGTCATCAACCTGTGCACCTACATGCTAGCTATTTTATTAGAATGCTACTTTTATTTAGGGAGTGTCTATATTACAGTCGACTGGAAACAAATTGGACTTCAGTCAATTTTTTTCATCCAGTGACATGACATCTATATGTATATATGTATGTACGACAAAAGAAACAACAGAAAAAACGAATGTATGTGAATTCATGTCATGAGACCAAAAAACGACTGAAAACCAAAATAGTTTCAGTAAAAGCCATGACAGTGTAATTGTTAGGAATTATTGGGATTTAGACCATCTGTTATCTCTACTAGAACAATGCCCGTGCGTTGCAGCGGGATATAAATATTCTAGTACATTAGCTTGTGATTTACCTGTCAATAATAATGTGATTGTGTAAGTAAATGTTCATCAAATTCTGACCTTGAATTACCTTATATTTTGATTAGAAGTTTGGTAAATAATTAAAGTGGATTTGGTTCAGAAGGTAAGTAAATTAAGGTGAAATGGGAAGAAATGTGAAATGGGAACCTTACGGGATTGATTATCATATACATGGAAGGTTGGACGAAGGGATGGTGGAAGAAAGGTGAAATAGGAAATCACCTTAATTTACTTATCTTCTGAACCAATTCCACTTTAATTATTTACCAAACTTCAGAAAAAAAAATATAAGGTAATTCATGGTCAGAATTTGATGATCATTTATTTACACAATAGCATTATTATAGACAGGTAAATCATAAGCCGACATAATAGAAGATTTATATCCTGTTGCAACGCACGGGCATTGTTTTAGTATCCAATAATTTCTAGGGTAATCCCATAGGCTCATGTGGCACGTTCATGCATGATAAGAAAGAAGCTGAAGGTTTTGCGCTGGTGGAAAATGAAACCAAATGGTTGTGAATACTGCCATTCATCTCTCAATTGATGGCATCAATGTTTTGGTTTCGGTTTCTCCATTAGTACATTGGTTTCTCCGTTCCATGCGCGCTAGCATGTTTTGTCATCCAAGAAGTTGAAACGATTGGCCTATTAATGGAAGACGAAACTGACCACTTAATAGAATTTTTAGTGCGGCCGTTTCTCTTCTTCTTAATGGGAATTAGTGCATCCATTTTACTGACTCAAAATGAAGCATCAAGTGGATAAAAACACAATGAGCACACAGCCGGCCTCTGCATAATTAGGATGCACACACCCAACACCAACGCACGCACACAAATAATCATAGCGGCAAATAGCAAAGTCATATAAGACCAAAACTATGCCCGAGTGAGAAAGAAAAAGTCCTCCAAACCGATCAACACAACGATCGACAAACTACAACAACCATATCCGCATCAATCATCTCTTGACACCACAAGGACAACGAGTTTCTATAACAGCAACGCCTTCAAGAAGAAATGACACTCAAGCGCCATCGTTACCGGATTCAACAGCAAGTGCCAAAATCTAGGGTTTCACCCTGAAGAATGAGTCCAAAGTACATCCGAGCAATCCCTTCAACAAGGAAACGATGCAAATAACATCATCATTGCCAGGTATAACTGCCAAGTGCCAGAATCTAGGGTTTCACCCTGAAAAACGAGTCCAAAACACATCCGAGCAATCCCTTCAACAAGGGAACGATGCAAATAACATCATCATTGCTAGGTATAACCTCAATTCAGACCTAGGGTTTCCACCTCAGTACAAAATATAATCATATATGAGCTCTGTAACGAAGAAAATATGTGTTAACATTGCTTCTAGATTATATGTATCCCAGGAAAAAGGTTGCTTCTCCGCCTCCATCTCAAGTATCTTGGCTTGCTTCTCCGCATCGAGCTCAAGCCTCCTACTTTGGATCTCCATGAAGGCGTTCATTTGCTCTTCCTTGTCTTACCAATGCTTCTCCTCCTTTGTGTCATTCTTGCTCATCATGCCCTCCACGGTTGCAAGCAAGGCAATCGACGCCGCATCGCGCTTGTCCTCCTTGGTGTTGGTCTTCCCCCGCGGCCGTGGCTTTTCACCCTCCCCAAGCTCCTCTACGTCTTCCTCCCCCTCCCCCAACCCCACGAACTTCTCCTCCCCGTTGATGACCATCCAACAATGGGAGAGGTTGAAGGACTTGCCCTCATGTTGGGCCTTGAATGCCTCCAAAGCTTGAAATGTCTACAAATGAATAGCATGCAAGCATATGGGCAAATGGACATGCAAGCATAACGGAAACAAATACGAAGAGGGCACATGTATACTATATCTTTCATGCCCATGCCGCTCACGGGCGTGCCTTCATGGTCGCAAGGGTGGCACAAAATTTGTTGCACTCTTGTTGTATCACCCTCCAAACTTGTGGGACACCCAGCCACACTTGCTTTGCATTTGATATGGGGCAAACTTCTTGCATTCATGGTATTCACGACGAACACGAAGCCAAAAGGTTGATGCCTTTTGTTCGGCGCCGACCTTGGGGTCTTGCCCAATGTCCCTCCAACACTCAGAAAGGAGTTTGCCCTTGGATGGCATGTATGCCTTTGTCCGCTTGCTTTTGCGCTTCGGCTTCGCGCCGGCTTGGTTGGCGAGCTCGTCCTCGAACAAAGGCTCCCCGTCGATGTCCATTTCATCTTCTTCCTCGAGGCCGTAGTCCTCCGGGAACTCGTGGTCGAGCAGGAAGGTGCTGCCCATGTCGGCCTGATCTTGCACGAAGGTGTCGTCCATGCCAGCTTGTGTTGGAAATATGCCCTAGAGGCAATAATAAAAGCATTATTATTATATTTCCTTGTTCATGATAATTGTCTTTTATTCATGCTATAATTGTGTTATCCGGAAATCGTAATACATGTGTGAATACATAGACACCAACATGTCCCTAGTAAGCCTCTAGTTGACTAGCTCGTTGATCAACTGATAGTCATGGTTTCCTGACTATGGACATTGGATGTCATTGATAACGAGATCACATCATTAGGAGAATGATGTGATGGACAAGACCCAATCCTAAGCATAAGCACAAGATCGTATAATTCGTTTGCTAGAGCTTTTCCAATGTCAAGTATCTTTTCCTTAGACCATGAGATCTTGTAACTCCCGGATACCGTAGGAGTGCTTTGGGTATGCCAAACGTCACAACGTAACTGGGTGACTATAAAGGTATACTACGGGTATCTCCGAAAGTGTCTGTTGGGTTGACACGGATCGAGACTGGGATTTGTCACTCCGTATGACGGAGAGGTATCACCGGGCCCGCTCGGTAATGCATCATCATAATGAGCTCAATGTGATCAAAGTGTTTGATCACGGGATCATGCATTACGGTACGAGTAAAGTGACTTGCCGGTAACGAGATTGAACGAGGTATTGGGATACCGACGGTCGAGTCTCGGGCAAGTAACGTACCGATTGACAAAGGGAATTGAATATGGGGTTAATTGAATCCTCGACATCGTGGTTCATCCGATGAGATCATCGAGGAGTATGTGGGAGCCAACATGGGTATCCAGATCCCGCTGTTGGTTATTGACCGGAGAGGCGTCTCGGTCATGTCTGCATATCTCCCGAACCCGTAGGGTCTACACACTTAAGGTTCGGTGACGCTAGGGTTGTAGAGATATTAGTATGCAGCAAACCGAAAGTTGTTCGGAGTCTCGGATGAGATCCCGGACGTCACGAGGAGTTCCGGAATGGTCCGGAGGTGAAGAAATATATATATAGGAAGTGCTGTTTCGGCCACCGGGAGAGTTTCGGGGGTCACCGGTATTGTACCAGGACCACCGGAAGGGTCCTAGGGGTCCACCGGGTGGGGCCACCTATCCCGGAGGGCCCCATGGGCTGAAGTGGCGTGGGAACCAGCCCCTGGTGGGCTGGTGCGCCCCACCCAAGGGGGTCGTTGCCCCCCGAGGGGGCATGCGCCCCCCCCGGTTGGAAACCCTAAGGGGGCCGTTGCCCCGGGGGCCGCCGCCCACCCCTTGGTTGGAAACCCTAGGGGGCCGTTGCCCCCCGAGGGGGCATGCGCCCCCCCCCCCCCCTTGGTTGGAAACCCTAGGGGGCCGTTGCCCCGGGGGCCGCCCCCCCCCCCCCTCTAGATGGGATCTCCAAGGGGGCATGCGCCCCCCTAGCCCCTATATATAGTGGAGGGGAGGAAGGGCAGCCACACCCTGCATCTTGGTGCCTCCCTTCCCCCTTGCTACACCTCCTCCTCCCGCAGACGCTTGGCGAAGCCCTGCCGGATCCCTGCTGCATCCACCACCACACCGTCGTGCTGCTGGATCTTCATCAACCTCTCCTTCCCCCTTGCTGGATCAAGAAGGAGGAGACGTCACGCTGACCGTACGTGTGTTGAACGCGGAGGTGCCGTCCGTTCGGCGCTAGGATCTCCGGTGATTGGATCACGACGTGTACGACTACCTCAACCCCGTTCTCTTGAACACTTCCGCTCGCGATCTACAAGGGTATGTAGATGCACTCCCCTCTCTCGTTGCTGGATGAACTCATAGATTGATCTTGGTGAACGTAGGAAAATTTTTGTTTTCTGCAACGTTCCCCAACAGTGGCATCATAGGTTGCCGGCATGAATGGCGCTCGGTTGTCTTGGCTTTGGGTCTCCTCGGGATCATAGGCAGCTGCGGTGGCACCGCTAGTGAAGGCAGCGGCCGCCACACTGCCTTCGAAGATGATGTTCTTGATGATGAAACGGTTGGCCGTTTCATCGTCACCGGCCGCCGGCATTTTGTCGAACTAGTTGCAGGAGCCGGGGAGCATGTCGCCTGGTATCTCCCGCGGGCGTTTCCTCGCCCCTCCGGAGGATGATGCACTGGCCGTCGGCATGGCGTTGAGGTCGATGGCCACGGGCGTGGACATCGCCACCACGTTCGCCTCCGTCGAGCATTCCCTGGAGAAGCGGGAGGCTTGCGGATAGACGTGGAAGCTGGGAATCGGCTGCGTGGCAGATGCGTGCCGCAACTCTGGCAGCACCATCCGAGGAAATGCCGACGAGTCCGTGCTGGCCGCGGCCATGGTGCCGCTGACGAGCCCGTCCTGGCCAGGATTTAACCCTAGGTAGATCAGGGCCTCTCTCTTTGTCGCGGCGACTCGGGCATTGGTTTCCTCATGCTGTGCGGCGGCCGAGAGGGCAGCGACGGTCGCTGCTTCGTCCCTTGTGTCTTGCGGGTGCCTCCGGCCCTTCCTCTAGGCCGACTGCACGACCCGCTCCTCGGGCGTCAGCTTCTTCTTGGGCGGCGCCGCGGTCTTGCGGGGCGCCGCGGGCTTGCGGGGCGCGCCGGGCGACGGGGGTGAGGCCGGACGAGGCGAGGGACGCGAGGCCAACGACGACATCGAGGGTCGGCGCGCCCATGGCGAGCGGCCGGGAGCGCGAGTGGGCGGGAGGGTTTTGGGAAAGTGGAGGGAAATGTTGGTCGTTGTGCTACCGACTGGCGGGCCAGGGGGAGGAGTAGGCGCGTGTCGCGCACGTCCGTTTCATGTCCGTGCTCAGGCTCAAATTTGGGCCAGGAATGAGTCGGCAGGCGGACGAAAAGCGGACGCGCGTCCATTTGAATTGACGTGTTGGGCTGACTTTTGTGTCGACGGCGACCCAACCAGACACGCGCAGGCGAAATGAGTCACGTGTTGGAGTTGCTCTAAATGTGTGAGATGGCCGTCCGAAAGCCTTAAAGCACTGAAATATATGGGACCCATCATGTGCAGAACCAGTCGATGTTTTGCTTACTTGCTACATTATTTTTAAGTGCGTTGGCATGCAGAGCACTTGACGCTACAGGACACGGGCACATGGCCCAAGCAAGCATTGTTTGGAGACTCTTGCTAGCGGTCATGTTACATAGATTCGTTGCCTATGGGCCTGCTAAGCAGCTGGCGTACTCTGTAGTCTACTGACACAGTTTTTTGTCGGTCGACATGTGGTTAGCAAAATCAAAATTCATATAGAATGGTTCGTCAGTGTGAACACCCAGGACCCATTCTTCATTGCATGTCCTGGGTCCTTGGTTTCGCTAAGTCTGCACTATTTATCGTGATCAACAACTGGACGAACTTGAGCCCGCATGCAAGCAGCGTCGTCGTCGTCTATTCGTCTGCATTGTCTTCTCTCTCGTTGTAAACCTATCTCCTGACAAGTGCATCGCTAGACGCATTGGCATCAGGATTCGCATCAGGATGGCGTGCTAGTTAGAGTATAGTGGGGCGTTGGCTTTCAGTTTGCGGGGAAATATCAGGTGATACGAAAGCTTATATGCTACCATGATATATCAACTTAAAAGATTCAAATTTAAAACTTGTCAAAAAATTCTGAAAAAAAAATCATGGATGTTCATGACATATATGTCTGACAACCCCTAACAAATTCAACTCAAAATTCAACATACACATACAGAAACAAAAAAGACAAATTCGGATGTGAATAGTGTCATTTTTGCTTTTGTCTTTTTTTGACACTATTCATGATGGATTTGTCTTTTTTTTCTCTATGCGTATGTTGGATTCTGATCAGAATTTTTTAGGGGTTGTCGACACATGTCATGTACATTCATGATTTTTTTCAGAATTTTTCACAAGTTTAAATTTGAATTTTTTTAAGTTAATATTATGGTAGCATATAAGGGCTGGTATCACCTAAGAGTAGTACCACTAGTACTATAGCCCCCTGCTTCATGGTCAGAGCTTTGGAGCCTAGTAATTTTACTTTTACAATAATGCATGTGCGCAGAAGTAGTACCACTACTACTAGCCTAGAGCTTGGAGCCTAGTAGTTTTACCATCCACTCTAGCTAAGTTGACTTCAGAAGTTCAACCACAGTATGGTGAAACCCAATACTCTATATCAAATCGCACTTGTGGCATGTGTGGCAAACGCTATGCATGGCTCTCTGATGGTAGGATCTTTGCAGTAGGGTATTTTTCACGTCAAACAGACTTCACGGCTCAGTCAAATCCTACTCTGCCAAGGTCTAGGGCGGTAGGCAGTTATACCCTACCGCCATCAACCTCGGCGGTAGGAAAAGGGTTGGATCCCAAAAAAAAATTAGACTGGGGTTAAATTTGGCTTAAGTTTCGCAAAAAGGTCAAAACACCAAAATTGGCCTTTGAATGCAGCAAGGCACACCCCCACCGCGCTGTAGATGAAACAAGGTCCTTGTGTCAGCCATGTGGCCACGGTCTTCTCTCATCTATATATAATGATGTGTCTTTGTCATTTCCAGCACTTTTTAATGCGCGCATCACCTCGATCAGGCCAACCATTGTCGTCCAGATGCCGTTGCGTCCATCCACTCTCCCTATCTCCTCTACTCTCCTAAGCCTCCTTCGTTAAATGGCAGAACCGAGGGAGGGCAAGCAGACATAAAAGCAGAGCAGCCATGGCTACCCTCCACATGTTCCTCGGCCTCCTCCTCTTCTCCATGCACACCATTCCTCCTAGCATAGCCACAAAAGACGATACTCTCGCGCCAGGCCAGCCATTTGCCGTCGGCGACAAGCTCGTCTCCAGCAACGGCAAGTTCGCGCTTGGCTTCTTCCAGCCCAGTGCCGGCAACACCAGCAAGTCATCCACCTCTCCACATTGGTACCTTGCCATATGGTTCAACAAGATCCATGTCATCACTCCCGTCTGGGTCGCCAACCGGGAGACGCCAATCGCCGGACCCGATCTGAGAGCAACGCAGCTTCGAATCTCAGAAGATGGCAACCTTGTCGTTTCAAACAACGCCACCCAGTCCGTTGTCTGGTCCACCAACATCACCGATACAAGAACCAACACCAACATCTCCAATGCTAGAACCAACACCAGCAACACGAGGGCCATCCTCTTGGGCAGTGGGAACCTCGTCATAGAAAGCCTGTCAAGCGAGGTGCTGTGGCAGAGCTTCGACGACCCAACCGACGTCCTGCTCCCAGGTGCCAAGATCGGCTGGAACAAGGTCACCGGCCTGAACCGTCTCGGCATCTCGTGGAAGAGCCGGATTGATCCGGGCCTCGGCTCCTTCAGCGTGGGACTGGTAACCAATGGCACAAGGATGGTGACCGCCAGGCGTCGAGGCTACCCTTCCGAAGTGTACTGGTGGTGGTCGCCTGACGACCACTCATCGATGCAGATCCCAGCAATCACGAAGCTGCTGCAAATGAGCCCACAGACCAGCATGGTCGTCCCAGAATACGTCAACAACAGGGAGGAGGAGTACTACATGTACACCTCACCAGATGAGATCTCTTCGTTCCTCTTCATGGACGTGTTTGGTCAGGCCAGGCTGAACGTGTGGTCGCAAGACAACCAGGCATGGCATAGCATCTACGTCAACCCAGCCGATCCCTGCACCCCATACGCCGCCTGCGGACCATTCACCGTCTGCACCGGCAGCTCGCACCCGCCATGCGAGTGCATGGAGAGCTTCTCCAGAACGTCGCCTCAGGATTGGGAGCTCGGTGACCGGACAGGAGGGTGCTCCAGAAACACTCCGCTGGATTGCAATGGCAACAGGAGTTCCACAGACGTGTTCCACCCCATAGCTCGTGTGGCATTGCCCTATGGTCCCCAGAGTTTACAGCATGCTCCTGCAAATCGGAGCGAATGCGAATGGGCCTGCCTCACCAACTGCTCCTGCACTGCTTACTCCTACCATGACAGCAAATGCTCTGTTTGGCAAGGGGAGTTGTTCAGTGTAAACAAGGATGATGGCATCGAGATCAGCTCTGAATATACTCTGTATATTCGCCTTGCTGCCGGAGATGTTCCGAGTTCAACAAGAGATAGTAAAAGAAAACCAGCAGCTGGAGCTGTTATTGCTGCAAGCGTTATCAGTTTTGGGTTGCTGATGCTCATGCTGCTACTGGTGATCTTAAGGAACAGATTCAACTGGTGTGGTATGTCATCACAGGACACCAATCAAGGTAGTGTTGGAGTTGTTGCATTTAGATACGCCGATTTGGGCCGTGCTACAAAGAATTTCTCAGTGAAGCTAGGAGCAGGAGGTTTTGGGACTGTATTTAAGGGAGTTCTAAGTGACCTGACTAGTGTAGCAGTGAAAAGGCTTGAAGGTGCCCGTCAGGGAGAGAAGCAATTCAGGGCAGAGGTAAGTGCACTTGGACTGATCCAGCACATCAACCTGGTCAAATTGGTTGGTTTCTGTTGTCATGGTGATAAGAGGCTACTTGTATATGAACACATGTGCAATGGTTCTCTTGATTCCCATCTGTTCCAGAGCAATGGTACAGTCCTCAACTGGAGCACCAGATATCAGATAGCCATCGGAGTTGCTAGAGGATTGTCCTACCTGCATCAGAGTTGCCGCGAATGCATCATACACTGCGATATCAAACCAGAAAATGTACTTCTCGATGAATCGTTTATCCCTAAAATTGCAGACTTTGGGTTGGCATCGGTCATAGGAAGGGATTTTAGCCGGGTTCTAACTACATTCAGGGGAACTACAGGGTATCTTGCCCCAGAGTGGCTTAGCGGGGTTGCTATTACATCAAAAGTCGATGTTTACAGCTTTGGCATGGTACTGATAGAAATCATATCGGGAAGAAGGAATGCGTCTGTTGTGCACACTAGCAGCAACGACCATGTCACTTTTTTCCCTGTGCAAGCCATCAACAAGCTTCATGAGGGAGATGTGCAGAGCTTGGTAGATCCAGAATTACATGGTGACTTTAACTTGGATGAGGTTGAAAGAGTTTGCAATGTAGCATGTTGGTGTATCCAGGATAATGAGCTGGAGCGGCCAACAATGGGTGAAGTGGTCAGAGTTCTTGAGGGTCTAATGGAGCTTGATATGCCTCCGATGCCAAGACTGCTTGCGGCTATAACAACATAATGCTCTGATGTCACTTCGATGTAATAATTCTAACTATTTGTATTGTGTATGCTACCTTTATTTGCTTCAGCAAATTTTATGGTTCTCGTTTGGACGTGTAATAGCTCAAAGGTCATATAATATTATAAATAATTTCTTTCCTGCATCTTATAGTTCATTTGATCTCTATTTTATTTGCTTCAGCAAATTTTATGGTTCTCGTTTGGAGCGTGTAATAGCTCAAGGATCATAAAATCTAGAATGATATGATAATTAATTAATTTCTTGCATCTTATAGTGCATTTGATATCGTACGGCAATACTAACTCACTTAGTGAATAAATTGAGAAAACAAAAAAATACAACTATTAATAAAAAAAGAAACAAGTACACCAATTAAATGATAAATGTTGAAGACTATCTGAACTCACAAATATCATCACTTATAAACTAGTCATCAACCTGTGCGCCTACATGCTAGCTATTTTATTAGAATACTACTTTTATTTAGGGAGTGTCTATATTACAGTGATACAGTCGACTCGAAACAAATTGGACTTCAATCAATTTTTTCATCTAGTGACAACGTGACACGTGTATGTATATATGTATGTACGACAAAAGAAACAACAGAAAAAATGAATGTATGTGAATTTATATCACGAGACAAAAAAGGACTGAAAACCAAAATAGTTTCAGTAAAAAACGTAACAGTGTAATAAATGCACTAAACCTGACCGTTGCATCTGAGGCCCCTTTGCACCTGAACATGGGGCAAATCTGGTAGTTGCTCACGGAATCACTTCATCCCATTCACATCTGATCGATCCCTTGTTATTCTCTTCACACCTGGAACACTTCTACCACCAAGAACAACACAAATGCTCCATCATAAAGAAAGATCTGACATAGGAAAACAGGAATTCAGAGATTTAGGGACTGTAAAAATTCAGTGACTACTGCACACCACAGCAAACTAGATATATAGTGACTTCCAAGTAGAAATTGAACAGATTACAAAAACAACACACTGTAACTCCACTCTTTTGCTACTGTAAATTCATCATTTGTTGGCATTTACATAGAAAAAGTAGAGAGCAGTAAATAACTCATGAAGTAGTTAACATGTCAGAAGCAGCAAACTGTAATATCAGTGAACAACAGGAAAATAACAAAAATAGGCATCAGAAGCTCAGGTTTTAACTGTAAAAAACACATGATTTGCAGGAATATAACAATTGTAACTCACCTACATACCAACTGTAAGAGCACATCTACAATCCAAGTATCCAACCTTAGAAGTAGGCTGGTAAATTTTTTTTTTCCCTATATACATACATGCATCATACGAACTTACAGTCACATGTATACAGTAAATTGCCTTAAATCTCACTGTAAAAAGCAAAAGAAATACTAAGCTAAGAACCAGCCTAAAAATTTGGTATTACCCAACACATGTATGCATGCAAAGCCCAACATCTACAATCCCAAGTAAGAAGTAGGTTGGAAAAATGGTCTTCCCTAACATAAATACATGCATAAAAAACTAAGGTTTCAACTATAAAACACATCTACAATCCAACCTGAGAAGTAGGCTGGACAAATCATTTTTCCGAACATACATACATCCATCATACTACCAACAGTTGCGTATACACAGTAAATTGCCTTTAAGATCACTGTAAAAAGGAAGGAAAAGCAACAATACTAACCTAGGAACCGGCCTTTAAATTCGGTAATACCAATCATACAAACACACCTGCACAGTACAAAAAGCCTATAAGCTCACTCTAGAAAAGGAATAACAACCTAAGGAACAAACTAGAAAAACAGTATTGCCCGACATACATTCATGCATCAAGGTATTTACAGTGACGCATCAAGCTAATTACAGTGACACATACACAGTATAAACCCTTCAAGGTCAGTGTATAAAAGGAAAACCGCCTAAGGAGCAGGCTAGTACTACCTAACATACATAGTCTATGGAAAAATAGTATGGGGATGTACAGACAAATACATGAATACTACAGATCAAAAACAAATAAAACTGAATCTTCAAAAAAACTGCACTGCACGCTCTCCATCATTTTTTGCCAATGCAGGAAAATGTTTTTATATTGAGCAGGGACAACAGTCAGGACCTACATATGCAATCCTTCACATACTCTTTGGGGCCCCAACCGCCCCGCGTCGTCCTCCCCCTAGGGCGACTCGGGCGGCCAGAAACCTAGCCGCCGCCGCCGCAAACTCCCTCCTCCTCTCCCTCCGCCGCCGCCGGAAGACGCCGCCAGGCTAAGCCCGGGGGCCGACGGCGGTGGCGGGGGATCTCCTCTCTAGCGCGTCTCTGGGGTGGGGCGGACCCCAAGGCATGTGGTGGCGCGACTGATTTGGGATCTACGGCGCGGCGGATGGCTGCAGGCGGCAGGAGGCCGGCCCGTCCTCGGACGGCGACGGCTTGGCGCCGCGGAGGCCAGGGCTGCGGGCGCTGCGGATGGTCCTTCGGGCGGCGGCCGGCTTGGCTCCGGTGGCGTGCATGCTGCCTTCAGATCGGCGACGGCGGTGTGGAGGGCCTGGTGGTCTCGTCGGCGGCACCTCCGATCAGATATGTTCTGACCGGTGCAGCCGGCGGTGGTGGTCATCTCTTCCGTCAGAGGTGGTCGACCTGAGGCTCGGTGTTTGGATCTCGGGATCCGTCATCTGGCACCAGCTGCGAGTCGGGGAGACGTAGTTGCCGGTGAAAACCAAGCCGACGGCGGGCGATGGCGGCGTTCCACGTCGTTATCTTGATGAAGGCATCGTCATGTGACTACCGTCGACCCACTCGTATTGCTCCGGGGGAAACCCTAGGATCTGGTGTTCCAGACCGGACGATGGCGGCACTGCGGTGTCGTTTCTCTCTTGGGAGCATCGTTTTGTGGAGCAGCGCTGGAAGTCAGAGGCAGGAGGTGGAGCGGCTTCGTCTTGCACGGAGCTTCGGTGGAGATGTCAAGTCATGCCTGACCGACAGGTGCTACGCTTGGTCATGCCTGGTCGGCAAGTGCTACGCACGACAGATCCTCCAAGGGCTTCAAGCTGTGTCGGCTGATGGTACTTGGCAGCATGCCGCTGAGGTGTATCAGTGGCGACCGCGACGTGTTTAGCTGTTTGCGCGCAGGGAGGTGCCGTTGGGCGCCGTGGTGGCGTCGACGATAGCTGGACCGAGCAAGGTTGATGCATCAGTACAGTTCTGAAGATGGAGCGGTGGAAGTTGGCGGCGGCGGCCTCTGAGAGCACGCCGGACCAGTGTGTGCCCCAGACCCGGCAAGTGGCTAGGTTGGGGTCTCAGGTCTTAGATGTTAGGCTTGGCTGCGATGTCTGTTTGGTATCAGGCCCAGGCTATCTGCGCCCCTTCATCAATTGGATAGGTGTAGCGACAGTTTGTTGCTTAGACGGCGGCTTTAGTCTTACTGTTGTATGACTTTGTAAGGTCTTGTGAGAATAATTAATAAAGTGGCCGTATGCACCGCCCAGATGCAGAGGCCGGGGGTCATCCTCCTTTTCTAAAAAAAACATACTCTTTGGGGAAAAATGACATTTCATTTCTTAATGTAAGTGCAGAGCAGACAATTTCCATATATTCTGAAGCAAAAGAATATTTAATGTTTAGTCGATATACATCTAAAACTTGCTATAAACTGCAGGGGATGTATACATTACTCAGTTACTATTGTCAGACAACTGGTTTGCCGTAAGAAGAAAACCTAGAATTGATAAACCTACAATGTTCTGTTACTACTTACTAGAAATGCAGATATCATGTTTAGCTGCTTATTTGACTTTTACACAGGAACAACTAGCATAAAAAAGACTTACAAATCCAGCGGAAGCACTTACACCGGATCATGCTTACAACTTGGGACCTGAAAAAAAAAATAGTGCAAACAGACAAGAAACTGTAAGATACCTACTGCTTGACTCGGCAGAAACATGAACCCAATTACTAACTAACACAGTAAACTGGTTATCTATTTTACAGGGGGCAGAACAAGGACAAGCAGATCCAGATTTGCGTAATGCAAAAAAATGAAAATCCATTGGAAATCTGCCTCTTTGACAACATGATATTAAATAAGATACAGAACTGAAGTAAAAAAGAAAATAAATTAGAAAAAGAAAAGGAAAATACCACAAACACAAACATTACCTTGCAGGTAGCTGATGATGAGATATCTCTCAGTAACCGCTAGCTGCCTAGGTCTCAAAGAATCAAGTGAAGCAAAAAAAACTTCCCAGAATATCTTGTGAAGGTTAATGACACTGGAAAACCATTAGACCTCTTTTGTTTCTACAGAAATCAAAAACAAAATCAGAACTGAAGGAAAATGATGCAACTATAACTCACTTCAGTAATATATAAATGTAAATAATGTATAATTTGGAAAACCACTTAAGTATTATATAGAAATCATTCATATATACAAATGCTAAAATGAAAAGGGAAAATAGTATCCTTCAGCTATACAGCTCATGCAAAATTAGATATAAAACAAAACTATAAATCTATACCAACCTAACAGTAAATATATGCAAACCGATACAACTTCATTCAGTCCAAGTGTAAATTACAGAAAAATGCAACTGTAACATCTATAAAAAAGACCAAAAAAAATTACAACCCGCTTTGTTCATATTTTAGTCTTGATTCCAAAACTACTGATAAAAATTATAAAAACAAATACAGCTGGAAATCTATACAAGCGAAAAGGTAAATTACAAAACCACTTAATGCATATTAACTCTTCATTCATGAAGTGAACTATTCTGGAAGTACTGAAGCAAATTTACAGAAAGAATACAATTGTAAAATCTGTAGAAGCATGACTGTAAATTACAATCTGCTAAAGCGTGCATTTAATCTGTTCCCATAAATTGAACTAAAGTTTTACAAAACTAATGTTCCAAAATTACAGGAAAAAAGTTGTAAGTTTATACAAGCCTAAGAGTAAAACCAATTAACAACTGAACTATTTTGGTAGTTTTACAGAACTACTGAAGCAAATTTACAGAGAAAATATAACTGTAAAATATATGGAAGCATGACTGTAGAAATACAAAATGCTAGATACGTATTTTATCTTGATTCCAGAAAAATATTTTATCTTGATTCCATAAAAACCGAACTAAGTTTTACAGAACTAATGTTGCAAAATTACAGAAAAAGTTGTAAGGTTATACAAGCCTAAGTGTAAAACCACTTAAGAACTGAACTAATTTGCAAGTTTTACATAACTAATGTTGCAAAAATACAGAAAAAATACGATAGTAAAGATATACGAGCAAGTGTAAACTACAAACCACTTAATTGAAAATTAATCAAAATTCCAGAAACTGAATTGATCTTTACAAAACTAGTGATGCAAATTTACAGAAAAAAGAAACTAAGTCTATCTGTACCTACTATTAAAGGGAATAGGTATTCTTGGTTTGGTTTAGTCCTTTTGGTTGGTCAATCTGGGGCAGGTACTTGTATGTTGATGGGCCATTTATGGGCTTTCATAGAGACCGCAAAAAATAATTGGGTCAAAATAAATCAACATCGTGGGAATTGAACACAGGACCTCCTGTCTGCATCTTCGATGTAGCTAATTAAGAGAATGAGCTAATTAAAGAAAGGATTGTGGGCTTAAATAAAATATTTAAATGGATGTGGTTAATTAAAGAAAGAATTATGTATTATGGGTAAGCCAGTGGAATAATTAAAAGAAAGATTGTGATCTTAATAAATAGAATATTCAAATAGATGAGGCTAAGTAAAGGAATGACTTGAGGTGAAAATGTAGGATAATTAAAAGGAAGGATCTGTAGGCTTCAGTGTGTTGGGGCTACTAAATTAGAAAAGGAAGGATTTGATCCCCGACTAAAACGGGTGAGGACGTCATGGTAATTAAAGAAAGGATTCTACTTAAATGGAATCAGTGGGAGATTATGCCGGGCCAAGAAAATATGAACATGGCTAAATTGCATCGTATTTTTTTATGTTCATTTTGTAGAAGAACGTTATGTTGCAGCATGTTCTTCATAGTGAATCCGGTGCTGTGAGACATTATGCTTGCATAAAACATCAATTTTTCCCGTTGCAACACACGGGCATATGTGCTAGTACAAGCCTAAGTGTAAAACCAATCACTACAGATTTACATCACTACTCATATAATTGGGTGCGGAGTGGAGTTTATATTATTTTGTTCCTACGTTACTGTTCTAAAAGAACTATAATTACAGTCCTAAAAATCTATAATTACACTGTTACAGTTACATTATTCTAAAAATTCAGATTTACATGCCTTCTCAAATCTAGGTTACAGGAAAGTTAACCACGTAAATCGCATACATATCCAAGGTGAAATCACTAACCCAATGGAAAACACAAAACTGACAATGCTAAAAATGCTAGAGTAAACTAAAATCTGGGAGAAATTTTGATATAATCTGAAAAATAACATTAAACAACAGTACAAAATAACTACAACAAGGACACAATAATTCCTGCAAGAAATACAAATAAAAATCTGTGAGAATTACATGCATCCCTAGGAAAACAAAAGCAATACAGTATACAAAGTTCATAGTAATAGTGCTGACGGAGAAGAACTAACGCTAGGCTAACCAGTAACCACATTCAAAAATGGTACATAACCACAGTGGCACCTTACTAAACCAAGAAACAAAGTTAACAGAAGCATGTACATCCATACCAAACCTCCATGTACAATTCGAAAAGGAAAAATTACACTGCAAATAACAGATTCGGAAGGAAAACTAACCCATACCCCCTACAGAACATCTTGAACTAAGAAAAATTGATTTGGAATTTAGCATACAATGAGAACAACTACTCCAAATAATCACGTCGCCAGAGCTGAAAACGAGCTGTAAATCCCCTAGAAGCTCCAAATCTCCATCGCGACCCACCCCAAAATGCCCAACTCTGACAAACAACTAGGAGTAGAAACCAACTTCGACCAACGCCTACGCCCCCAGCTCTGACCAACAGGAACAACCTAAGCATACAACCATGCATATACTACCTCCAATTTGGGGAGAAATCGAGATCTGTAATCACACAAATACCTGAATCGCTGGGGTGGGTGGGGGGAGAAACATATGGAGGGGCGCACGGGCCAGACACAAACCGACCAACATAGGGGGGCGGATGGAGCAGAAATCTCGAATGAGAGCGCACATGGCCGCCAGAATCGCCATGGAACGGGGGAAGAACTCAAACTAACGCCTAAAATCTCTGCGGAAAAGGGAGAAAACAGGGGAGGAGGCGCGGGAGAGACGATGGCCAACCTATACACAGGACCGCGGAAACAACGGAGCAGAAACCTGAACCGAGAGTGCGCATGGCCGCCAGGGTCGCCATGGGAATGAGGAAGAGCTCGCCGCCCTCTCGACACTCTCTCCCGCACTCTGACTCGCTCTCTGTGTCTTCTTCCTGTAGCTCCGTGACTGCTGCCTCTCTCTGAAGCACTCGCCTGGAATGGAAATGAGACACCACAGAGGATGACATAGCAAATTCAAAAAAAAAGCTAAAAAAAGACGCGAAGCGTGGCCACCGGGAACAAATCATGATGCACGATCGGACGGTGGAAAATTTCGAATGAACGCCATATTCCAGTCGACTGTAAAATAGAAAAACCGTTGTTTTAACGCGGTACATACACAGACACTCATACATACGCACCTCATCTTGAGATTGAGGAAATCGTCATAGACACCTTCGTAGTCGATGGGAACGGCTTCTCCCACTGAATGCACATCGTTGGAACGCTTGAAATAAATCCAGAAAAATGCGAGCACTGATGTGAAAGTCTAGAACTTGAACTCTAATGGACTGGGGATACCCTATCCCAAACATGCACTGGTGTCAAAGTCTAAGATCTGAACTGGTTTAAAAAGGTTTATTTATGATGCTTAATGGTTACAACTACATTAATGATTTTCCAGTTGTTTTTCTATTTGGGGAACTTCAGGTTTCTTTAGCACCATTACAGTAAGGATGGTTTATTTGAGGTAAGCTCCAACATTTAATAGAGAAGAAGCAAATGGGAACATAAATAGTCTTGGAAAAAATGGGGCAACGTAGTCTGAAATGTTAAACATTGAAGCAGAGCAAACACTGTCATTCAATTTAAACTCAGCAGCAAAGATGATTGGGACTTGGGCAGGATATTATCTTGGTGGTACACTAATTTCTAGTACCTAGTAATTTAGCAAATATTTTGTTTACGTTATAAAAACAAAGATCAATATGTAGAAGTGAACTATTTGAAAAAAAATACTTAGAAGATATAGACGAGCAAATAAGAAGCATACATCCACCATTCATATTTTCTTAGTCGCGCTGGTGACATGGGTGGCAACGACCACCACCAGCCAAAGCCCTCCCTGTTCCCTCGACAACTTCCGGTCGACGCCTAGTGCATCATGAGTGAAGTGGAACAGCTTTCTCTCCCTCATGCGCCATCTCGTGGTGCATTTGGGTGACATGTGCTCATCGGCGCCACCGCTGGTGGGTGCCCTCCTCCTTCGAGAAGTGGATTTTGAGTAATATCTCCATGACTCTTGTCGCTCAGATTGGTGATGCAAAATTAAGTTTGGTGTCAGATCCCATTGGTGATGAACAGGTGATAACTGGACATGGAAAAGTGATGTAATCAAAGATAACCTCATACCCCCGGATGCAGATGCAATACTCAGCATTCCAATCAAAACTGGAGAGGTCGATGATCTGTTGGCAGCTTGGCATGGGCGTTTGAAAAGTCTGGGATTTATAAGCATATTGATATCTAATGACTCAAAACAAGCAACGAGCTCTAGAGGAAGGGAGGATTCTAGAAACTTCAGAAACAGATAGACATATGTGGTCTCGGCTATGGAAGCTCAAAGTTGTGCCCAAGGTGGGAGTTTTTTGGTGGCGTGTGATGCGAGGGATTCTTCCCATCGAAAGGTTGTTGAACCATCATCATGTCTTGATGTAGGGTGGAACCCTAGGGGCTGGTCTTTCACAAATTGGAGAGGGGTTCCTCGAAGAACACGACGAACACGGGGAAGAACGGGGGAAAATCACAAGAGGAACACTCAAGAACAAGTCCAATCACACATCCACTAGACTAACAAACACACAAGATCACAAGGTACATGACCAACAAAGGGAAAAATTACAAGGTAGAGTTCATCCCAAATCCAAAGGAGATGGGGTCTTGGTATGATCTAGATAGATCCTTCCCACAAAGGGGGTCTTGAATCCCTCGGGATCTTCTCACATGCTCACATGGAGGTCTTGAACTCCATGGGAGTGGTCTCTCTCTCAAGAGATGTAGAGGTAGGAGCAAACTCAACTAAGATGAGCTAATAATGCTAACCCTAGAAAGAGGGGGGAGATGGTCTATTTATAGTCTAAGCCACGAAGGGGTAAGTGGGAAAGGGAGATACATGGGCCTATGGCCCAAGGTTGTGCTCAGGTAGGCGCCGGATGTCCGGCCCGATGTTGGCCAAACTTCGGGTGTGTTCTGGTGCGTCTCTGCCGGATTTCCGGGAGGTAGGCCGCATGTCCGGGCGATGGCATGACGCCGGATGTCCGGGTCGCGCCGTATGTCCAGCCACTGATGCTCTTCGGGTGCCTGAAGGTGTGCGCCTTCTCTGTAGCGCAGGAGCCAGATGTCCGGCTGCTGTAACTGCAGCAACTCCGTCTTCTTCCGTTGTCGCTTCCATGCTTCCTTCGCGGATGGTGTAGTTGTACACTTGCGCTTGCACTCCTCCTCGACGTCTGTGGTGCTCCGACAATACCTATGTATGCACACGAGTGGAGTGTCAAGTAGTATACCATCTTCGAAGGGGTCAAGTGAACACGCGTAAAGGAGATGATTCACCTTTGTGTATGTGAAGTAGATGTCGCACGTGTCACTTGCCGAACAGACTCTTGACATGGTGATATTCGTAGGATGCTCTGCATCATGTCTTGAGTGAAAGCAAGTGCAAAATATTCCTTCATGAAGATGAGGATGTGATGCAAGCACCTCTAAATTGTTCCCATGCGAGGAGGTTCTGGAGGGAAGCTCCAGAAAGGCTTGAGATCAAATGTCCATAACTCCACCCTCTCACATGGTCGAAGAATATCTTATGTGATCCTATATTTTTAGAAGCCGACAGGGCGAAGCTAATTTCAATCATGTGTGCTATTTGGACTTCCCGTAATAAAATTACACCTGATAAAGTGGAACTTAATCAATTTCACTCGATGAAGCCGACACGTGAGTCATTTGGCCCTGCTTGATCTTTCAAGAGAGCATGATCGCGTCTTACCTGCTCATGGTTGACGTTCTCAGGGGAGGGATGGATCAAAATTTGATGGACGCTCATCGAGGAGGAGCTGGAGGGGGTGGCGAGAACCTGCTCTGCCCTCATGGTTTCCCGGGGTAAGCCCTATTCAGTGGTTACGAACCCTCCATATCTGAAGCATATGCACTTCAGGATGGTCTCACCTTTGCAAAGCTTCGAGGTTTCGAGAAGGTTGTCATGGAGGCCGACTGCCTGGAGATTGTCTATCTCTGGAATACAGGGCCCAACCCTAGGGCGTTGGTAGCGCCTATCCTTGCTGAAATTGCGGAGTATGCCTCTACGTTTAGTTCTTCTGTTATTTAACATATAACGAGGTCAACAAACACTTGTGCCCACCTTTTTGCTAAGCAAGTAAGCACACCGGAGGTCATGGAATGCTGGTTAGTCTCTACGTCTAGTGTCATGGTTATTTCACTCACAATACATATAGGGGTGTGTATGAAGGAGCGTCATGCCTACCGAAAGGTATAGATGGGAGTACGCACAAGGAATTATATAGGTTCAAGCCCTCATAGCCATAGGATGTAATACCCTCCCCGTGTGTGTTGTATTTGCTCTTGCAAGTAAGGCTACAAATGAGTTCCACCGAGGGTCCTCCTCCCGACTTTTCATTCCTTTTTGCAAAATGCGCGTGCGCACACACATACACTCACTCACCGGATTGGATAGTACTCCCTCCGTCCGGAAATACTTGTCATCAAAATGAATAGAAGGGGATGTATTTAGATGTATTTTAGTTCTAGATACATTCCTTTTTATCTATTTTGATGACAAGTATTTTCGAACGAGGGAGTACGAAAATTGTTACATGTCATTTTCTGGCTAAGCCCAAGAAATATGATTACACGGGTTCATTGCGGAGTCTCGTACAACGAAGCTTGGAGTCTGCCCTCGGCTCTTCTCTACCATTTCTTCAGTTTAGCTTGTTGATGACTGGACGGGAGCACGCAACTGCCTATCTCTATCCAAACAAAACAAAAGGTTGAACAAACACGAGTCAGATCACGCATATCTAGCTAATAACTACATTTTGCAAAGGGAGCGCCTGGAACTCAGCTGAATGAGATTTAATTTGGTCTCAGTCAGCTGATGTCAGGCTGACGTCATCGTGTATCAATCCTGAACGTGCGTCGTCTACTTTTCTCGGTAGGCCAGTTTTGTTCGTACGTGCGTTGTCTGGGTAGCAAATATGGGCTCCTAGTGGGCTGCCCTGTGTGTCCGTGGTCTTGTCTCTTTTCTTTTCTATCCTGTGTGTATGTTTTTTCATGCATTTGGAACAAAAAAAGGCCTTTTTATGAAAAATATATATGAAAACACTCATATTTGAGCATATCACGATCCTACCACCATTCACAGATAAGCATATCATGAGTCGATTGCCACACACTTTTTCTATTTGTCTTATAACTACTATGTATTAGACTCGTATATTACGAGCTTGCTGAGCCCAACCTTTTTTAAAAAACAAAACTGACAAAGTTGGAAAATTAGCTAGCGTGAAAATAATATTGCACCTTTTTTGGAATCACAAAAATATTGCACTTGAGCAGTACAAAAAAATGACTGTAATATAACCGAAAAAACTAGTGTATAAAACGGCCCATAGAATGAATGATTCAATTGTAGTGGCGTGCAAGTACTAGGAAAAAAATATACATCTAGACAATAATAATTATCGTCAAAAAAATACAAAGCGAACCCGCGTGGTTGCATGTCCTGTTCTGAAAAAGGAAAAACAATTGTATCCAACGGACTCTGTGCTTATGGGCCTTTGTCCTGTGGGCCTTTTTGGGTTGTCTGCCTCTTAGCAAAAATGTTATTTAAGAAAAAAAGAGGAAAGAAGATGAGGGCCCGGTGTACAAACGCCACACATCTTGCGGGTGCACTTGGGTGTGTTGAGTTGCGGTTGCGGCCGGCTTGGGGCGGTTGCAACTACAAAAAAAACTTGTGAGTGAATGGTCGAATTCCAGCTAGGCCAGTTAAACGTACAAACACCACAAAGTTGAAAGTTCTAAGCTAGACAGAGGCCCCTAGTTGCATATCAATTGTCAAATTGCGATTGTCACAAAAACAAAGAACAAAATATGGTTGATGGTGGGCTTGCAATTGGGAGCGAATACGAACTAGACCCCCAAGTTGTGAATACACGATTGACTTCAACTTCGACGATTAGAAACTACATCCATCGAGTTGCAAGTCGGGGGTGGATTTACGAAACAACACACACAAAACAGACCAGTTGCAAAGTCCATGGTCTAGTTGCAAGTGGCATGTGGGCCCCATAGTTGCGAGTCGATGGTGAACTTGCAACTGGGACAATTACGAAAATAACACAAAAAAACAAACCATTTGCTAGTCGAGGGTCGAGTTGCTAGTGGCATGCAGGCCCCACAGTTGCGAGTCAATGGTGGAGTTGCAATTGAGGCAATTACAAACTACACACAAAAAAGCCCAGTTGCAAGTCGAGGGTCTACTTGCAAGTGACATACAGGCCCTCACAGTTGCGATTCGACCATGGACTTGCAACTAGGGCAATTACGAAACAACACAAAAAACAACTCAGTTGTAAGTCTAGGGTCGAGTTGCAAGTGACATCAAGTAAAACACCCCATTTGCAAGTCAAGGGTCTACTTGCAAGTGACATGTGGGCCCTTGCATTTGCGATTCGACCCTGGACTTGCAACTGGGGAAATTACGAAACAACACACAAAAATAGCCCAGTTGCAAGTCTAGGGTTGAGTTGCAAGTGACATAAAGTAAACACCCCGCAGTTGCAAGTCGAGGGTCGAGTTGCAAGTGACATGCGGGCCCTTGCAGTTGCGAGTTGACCCTGGACTTGCAACTTGGACAATTACGAAACATCACACATAAAACAGGCCAGTGCAAGTCCAGAGTTGAGTTGTAGGTCGCATCAAATAAACACCCCCAGTTGCAAGTCAATGGTCGAGTTGCAAGTGGTATGTGGGCCCCACAGTTGCGTGACGATGGTGGACTCGCAACTGGAGCAATTACGAAAACAACACACAAAAATAGACCAGTTGCAAGTCCAGGGTTGACTTGCAAGTGGCATCGAGTCAACCAACAACAACAACAACAACAACATGCAAGTGACATGCGGGCCCTCACAGTTGCGAGTCGATGGTGGACTTGCAATTGGGGCCATTGTTGGAAATATGCCCTAGAGGCAATAATAAAAGCATTATTATTATATTTCCTTATTCATGATAATTGTCTTTATTCGTGCTATAATTGTGTTAACCGGAAATCGTAATACATGTGTGAATAACAGACAACAATATGTCCCTAGTGAGCCTCTAGTTGACTAGCTCGTTGATCGACAGATAGTCATGGTTTCCTGACTATGGACATTAGATGTCATCGATAACGGGATCACATCATTAGGAGAATGATGTGATGGACAAGACCCAATCCTAAACATAGCATAAGATCGCATAGTTCGTTTGCTAGAGTTTTCCAATGTCAAGTATCCTTTCCTTAGACCATGAGATCATGTAACTCCCGGATACCGTAGGAGTGCTTTGGGTGTGCCAAACGTCACAACGTAACTGGGTGACTATAAAGGTATGCTACGGGTATCTCTGAAAGTGTCTGTTGGGTTGACATAGATCGAGACTGGGATTTGTCACTCCGCTTGACGGAGAGGTATCACCGGGCCCTCTCGGTAATGCATCATCACAATGAGCTCAAGGTGATCAAAGTGTTTGATCACGGGATCATGCATTACGGTAACGAGAAAAGTGACTTGCTGATAACGAGATTGAACGAGGTATTGGGATACCGACGATCGAATCTCGGGCAAGTAAAATACCGATTGACAAAGGGAATCGTATACGGGATTAATTGAATCCTCGACATCGTGGTTCATCCGATGAGATCATCGTGGAGCATGTGGGAGCCAACATGGGTATCCAGATCCCGCTGTTGGTTATTGCCCGAGAGCCGTCTCGGTCATGTCTGCATGTCTCCCGAACCCGTAGGGTCTACACACTTAAGGTTCGGTGACGCTAGGGTTGTAGGGATATGTATGTGCAGTAACCCGAATGTTGTTCGGAGTCCCGGATGATATCCCGGACGTCACGAGGAGTTCCGGAATGGTCCGGAGGTAAAGAATTATATATAGGAAGTGCTATTTTGGCCATCGGGACAAGTTTCGGTGTTATCGGTATTGTACCGGGACCACCGGAGGGGTCCCGGGGGTCCACCAGGTGGGGCCACCTGCCTTGGTGGGCCACATGGGCCTTAGGGGGTGCGCCTTGGCCTGCTTGGGCCAAGGGGAACCAGCCCCAAGGGCCCATGCGCCAAGGAAACTTGGAGAGGGGAGAGTCCAAAGAGGGGAAGGCACCTCCGAGGTGCCTTGGGGAGGATGGACTCCTCCCCCCCTCTTGGCCGCACCCCTTCCTTGGAGGAAGGGGCAAGGCTGCGCCCTCCCCCCCTCTAATGCACCTATATAAAGGGGGGCAGGGGAGGGGGGCTGCGCACCCCAATGCCCTGGCTCCTCCCTCCTCCCTGCAACACCTCCTCCTCCTCCCGTAGTTGCTTAGCGAAGCCCTGCCGGAGTTCTGCTGCATCCACCACCACACCGTCGTGCTGGATCTTCCTCAACCTCTCCTTCCCCCTTGCTGGATCAAGAAGGAGGAGACGTCTCCCGTCCCGTACGTGTGTTGAACACGGAGGTGCCGTCCGTTCGGTACTAGATCATCGGTGAATTGGATCACGGCAAGTACGACTACCTCATCTACGTTCACTCGAACGCTTCCGTTGCGATCTACAAAGTGGTATGTAGATGCTATCCAATCTGAATACTCGTTGCTTGATGAACTCATAGATGGATCTTGGTGAAACCGTAGGAAAAATTTTAATTTTCTGCAACGTTCCCCAACAGTGGCATCATGAGCTAGGTCTATGCGTAGTTCTTCTTGCACGAGTAGAACACAAAGTAGTTGTGGGCGTCGAATTGTCAATTCTTCTTGCCGTTACTAGTCAATCTTGATTCAGCGGTATTGTGGGATGAAGCGGCCCGGACCAACCTTACACGTACGCTTACGTGAGACCGGTTCCACCGACTAACATGCACTAGTTGCATAAGGTGGCTGGCGGGTGTCTGTCTCTCCTACTTTAGTTGGATCGGATTCGATGAACAGGGTCCTTATGAAGGGTAAATAGAGATTGACAAATCACGTTGTGGTTTGAACGTAGGTAAGAAAACGTTCTTGCTAGAACCCTAATTCAGCCACGTAAAACTTGCAACAACAATTAGAGGACGTCTAACTTGTTTTTGCAGCAAGTGCTTTGTGATATGATATGGCCAAAGTTGTGATGTATGATGAATGATCTATATGTGATGTATGAGATGTTCATGCTATTGTAATAGGAATCACGACTTGCATGTCGATGAGTATGACAACCGGCAGGAGCCATAGGAGTTGTCTTTATTTTTGTATGACCTGCGTGTCATTGAGAATCGCCATGTAAATTACTTTACTTTATTGCTAAACGCGTTAGCCATAGTAGTAGAAGTAATAGTTGGCGAGCAACTTCATGGAGACACGATGATGAAGATCATGATGATGAAGATCATGGTGTCAAGTCGGTGACAAGATGATCATGGAGCCCCAAGATGGAGATCGAAGGAGCTATGCGATATTGGCCATATCATGTCACGTTTATTATTTGATTGCATGTGATGTTTATCATGTTTTGCATCTTGTTTACTTAGGACGACGGTAGTAAATAAGATGATCCCTCATAATAATTTCAAGAAAGTGTTCACCCTAACTATGCACCGTTGCTAAGGTTCGTCGTTCCGAAGCACCACGTGATGATCGGGTGTGATAGGTCCTTACGTTCGCATACAACGGGTGTAAGACAGATTTACACACGCAAAACACTTAGGTTGACTTGACGAGCCTAGCATGTACAGACATGGCCTCGGAACACAGAAGACCGAAAGGTCGAGCATGAGTCGTATAGAAGATACGATCAACATGAAGATGTTCACCGATGTTGACTAGTCCGTCTCACGTGATGATCGGACACGGCCTAGTTGACTCGGATCATGTAATACTTAGATGACTAATAGAGGGATGTCTATCTAAGTGGGAGTTCATTAAATAATTTGATTAAATGAACTTTATTATCATGAACTTAGTCTAAATATTTACAATATGTCTTGTAGATCAAATGGCCAACGTAGTCCTCAACTTCAACGCGTTCCTAGAGAAAACCAAGCTGAAAGACGATGGTAGCAACTATACGGACTGGGTCCGGAACCTGAGGATTATCCTCATAGCTGCCAAGAAAGATTATGTCCTAAGAGCACCGCTGGGTGACGCACCTATTCTCCCTGCAGAACAAGACGTTATGAACGCTTGGCAGTCACGCTGCGATGATTACTCCCTCGTTCAGTGCGGCATGCTTTACAGCTTAGAGCCGGGGCTCCAAAAGCGTTTTGAGAGACATGGAGCATATGAGATGTTCGAAGAGCTGAAAATGGTTTTCCAAGCTCATGCCCGGGTCGAGAGATATGAAGTCTCCGATAAATTCTTTAGCTGTAAGATGGAGGAAAATGGCTCTGTCAGTGAGCACATACTCAAAATGTCTGGGTTGCACAACCGCTTGACTCAACTGGAAGTTAATCTTCCGGATGAAGCGGTCATTGACAGAATCCTCCAGTCGCTTCCACCTAGCTACAAGAGCTTTGTGATGAACTACAATATGCAGGGGATGGTAAAGACCATTCCTGAAGTATATGCTATGCTGAAATCAGCAGAGGTAGAAATCAAGAAGGAGCATCAAGTGTTGATGGTGAATAAAACCACTAAGTTCAAGAAGGGCAAGGGTAAAAAGAATTTCAAGAAGGACGGCAAGGAAGTTGCCGCGCCCGGTAAGCAAGTTGCCGGGAAGAAGCCAAAGAATGGACCCAAGCCCGAGACTGAGTGTTTTTATTGCAAGGGAAGTGGTCACTGGAAGCGGAATTGCCCCAAATACTTAGCGGACAAGAAGGCCGGCAAAACCAAAGGTATATGTGATATACATGTAATTGATGTGTACCTTACCAGTACTCGTAGTAGCTCTTGGGTATTTGATACCGGTGCAGTTGCTCATATTTGTAACTCAAAGCAGGAGCTGCGGAATAAACGGAGACTGGCAAAGGACGAGGTGACGATGCGCGTCGGGAATGGTTCCAAGGTTGATGTGATCGCCGTCGGCACGCTACCTCTACATTTACCTACGGGATTAGTTTTAAACCTCAATAATTGTTATTTAGTGCCAAGTTTGAGCATGAACATTGTATCTGGATCTCGTTTAATTCGAGATGGCTACTCATTTAAATCCGAGAATAATGGTTGTTCTATTTATATGATAGATATGTTTTATGGTCATGCTCCGATGGTTGATGGTTTATTCTTAATGAATCTTGTACGTGATGATACACATATTCATAGTGTGAATACCAAAAGAGTTAAAGTTGATAACAATAGTTTCACATATTTGTGGCACTGCCGCCTTGGTCACATAGGTGTCAAACGCATGAAGAAGCTCCGTGCAGATGGACTTTTAGAGTCTCTTGATTATGAATCATTTGACACGTGCGAACCATGCCTCATGGGTAAAATGACCAAGACTCCGTTCTTAGGAACAATGGAGCGAGCAACCAACTTATTGGAAATCATACATACCGATGTGTGCGGTCCAATGAGTGTTGAGGCTCGCGGTGGCTATCGTTATGTTCTCACCCTCACTGATGACTTGAGTAGATATGGGTATATCTACTTAATGAAACACAAGTTTGAGACCTTTGAAAAGTTCAAGGAATTTCAGAGTGAGGTTGAAAATCAACGTGAAAGAAAGATCAAGTTTCTACGATCAGATCGTGGAGGAGAATACTTGAGTCACGAATTTGGCACACACTTAAGAAAATGTGGAATAGTTTCACAACTCACGCCGCCTGGAACACCTCAGCGTAATGGTGTGTCTGAACGTCGTAATCGCACTCTATTAGATATGGTGCGATCTATGATGTCTCTTACCGACTTACCGCTATCTTTTTGGGGCTATGCTTTAGAGACTGCCGCATTCACTTTAAATAGGGCTCCGTCGAAATCCGTTGAGACGACACCGTATGAATTATGGTTTGGGAAGAAACCTAAGCTGTCATTTCTAAAAGTTTGGGGATGCGATGCTTATGTCAAGAAACTTCAACCTGAAAAGCTCGAACCCAAGTCAGAAAAATGCGTCTTCATAGGATACCCTAAAGAAACTGTTGGGTATACCTTCTACCTCAGATCCGAAGGCAAGATCTTTGTTGCCAAGAATGGATCCTTTCTAGAGAAAGAGTTTCTCTCGAAAGAAGTAAGTGGGAGGAAAGTAGAACTTGATGAAGTGTTACCTCTTGAACCGGAAAATGGCGAAACTCAAGAAAACGTTTCTGAGGAGCCTGCACCGACTAGAGAGGAAATTAATGATGATGATCAAGATGCTTCTAATCAAGCTCCTACTGAAATTCGAAGGTCCACAAGGACACGTTCCGCACCAGAGTGGTACGGCAACCCTGTCTTGGAAATCATGTTGTTAGACAACGGTGAACCTTCGAACTATGAGGAAGCAATGGCGGGCCCGGATTCCGACAAATGGTTGGAAGCCATGAAATCCGAGATAGGACCCATGTATGAAAACGAAGTATGGACTTTGACTGACTTGCCTGTTGAACGGCGAGCCATAGAAAATAAATGGATCTTTAAGAAGAAGACAGACGCGGATGGTAATGTGACCATCTATAAAGCTCGGCTTGTCGCTAAGGGTTATCGACAAGTTCAAGGGGTTGACTACGATGAGACTTTCTCACCGGTAGCGAAGCTGAAGTCCGTCCGAATCATGTTAGCAATTGCCGCATACTATGATTATGAGATATGGCAAATGGACGTCAAAACGGCATTCCTTAATGGTTTCCTTAAGGAAGAATTGTATATGATGCAGCCGGAAGGTTTTGTCGATCCTAAGAATGCTGACAAGGTGTGCAAGCTCCAACGCTCGATTTATGGGCTGGTGCAAGCATCTCGGAGTTGGAACATTCGCTTTGATGAGATGATCAAAGCGTTTGGGTTTACACAGACTTATGGAGAAGCCTGTGTTTACAAGAAAGTGAGTGGGAGCTCTGTAGCATTTCTCATATTATATGTAGACGACATACTTTTGATGGGAAATGATATAGAACTCTTGGACAGCATTAAGGCCTACTTGAATAAGAGTTTTTCAATGAAGGACCTTGGAGAAGCTGCTTATATATTAGGCATCAAGATCTATAGAGATAGATCGAGACGCCTCATAGGTCTTTCACAAAGCACATACCTTGATAAAATATTGAATAAGTTCAATATGGATCAATCTAAGAAAGGGTTCTTACCTGTGTTACAAGGTGTGAAATTGAGCTCAGCTCAATGTCCGACCACGGCAGAAGATATAGAAGAGATGAGCGTCATCCCCTATGCCTCAGCCATAGGTTCTATTATGTATGCAATGCTGTGTACCAGACCTGATGTAAACCTTGCCGTAAGTTTGGTAGGAAGGTACCAAAGTAATCCCGGCAAGGAACACTGAACATCGGTCAAGAATATCCTGAAGTACCTGAAAAGGACTAAGGAAATGTTTCTCGTTTATGGAGATGACGAAGAGCTCGTCGTAAAGGGTTACATCGACGCTAGCTTCGACACAGATCTGGATGACTCTAAGTCACAAACCGGATACGTGTATATTTTGAATGGTGGGGCAGTAAGCTGGTGCAGTTGCAAGCAAAGCGTCGTGGCGGGATCTACATGTGAAGCGGAGTACATGGCAGCCTCGGAGGCAGCACATGAAGCAATTTGGGTGAAGGAGTTCATCACCGACCTCGGAGTCATACCCAATGCGTCGGGGCCAATCAAGCTCTTCTGTGACAACACTGGAGCTATTGCACTTGCAAAGGAGCCCAGGTTTCACAAGAAGACCAGGCACATCAAGCGTCGCTTCAACTCCATTCGTGAAAATGTTCAAGATGGAGACATAGAGATTTGTAAAGTGCACACGGATCTGAATGTCGCAGATCCGTTGACTAAACCTCTCCCTAAGGCAAAACATGATCAGCACCAGAACTCTATGGGTGTTCGATTCATCACAATGTAACTAGATTATTGACTCTAGTGCAAGTGGGAGACTGTTGGAAATATGCCCTAGAGGCAATAATAAAAGCATTATTATTATATTTCCTTATTCATGATAATTGTCTTTATTCGTGCTATAATTGTGTTAACCGGAAATCGTAATACATGTGTGAATAACAGACAACAATATGTCCCTAGTGAGCCTCTAGTTGACTAGCTCGTTGATCGACAGATAGTCATGGTTTCCTGACTATGGACATTAGATGTCATCGATAACGGGATCACATCATTAGGAGAATGATGTGATGGACAAGACCCAATCCTAAACATAGCATAAGATCGCATAGTTCGTTTGCTAGAGTTTTCCAATGTCAAGTATCCTTTCCTTAGACCATGAGATCATGTAACTCCCGGATACCGTAGGAGTGCTTTGGGTGTGCCAAACGTCACAACGTAACTGGGTGACTATAAAGGTATGCTACGGGTATCTCTGAAAGTGTCTGTTGGGTTGACATAGATCGAGACTGGGATTTGTCACTCCGCTTGACGGAGAGGTATCACCGGGCCCTCTCGGTAATGCATCATCACAATGAGCTCAAGGTGATCAAAGTGTTTGATCACGGGATCATGCATTACGGTAACGAGAAAAGTGACTTGCTGATAACGAGATTGAACGAGGTATTGGGATACCGACAATCGAATCTCGGGCAAGTAAAATACCGATTGACAAAGGGAATCGTATACGGGATTAATTGAATCCTCGACATCGTGGTTCATCCGATGAGATCATCGTGGAGCATGTGGGAGCCAACATGGGTATCCAGATCCCGCTGTTGGTTATTGCCCGAGAGCCGTCTCGGTCATGTCTGCATGTCTCCCGAACCCGTAGGGTCTACACACTTAAGGTTCGGTGACGCTAGGGTTGTAGGGATATGTATGTGCAGTAACCCGAATGTTGTTCGGAGTCCCGGATGATATCCCGGACGTCACGAGGAGTTCCGGAATGGTCCGGAGGTAAAGAATTATATATAGGAAGTGCTATTTTGGCCATCGGGACAAGTTTCGGTGTTATCGGTATTGTACCGGGACCACCGGAGGGGTCCCGGGGGTCCACCAGGTGGGGCCACCTGCCTTGGTGGGCCACATGGGCCTTAGGGGGTGCGCCTTGGCCTGCTTGGGCCAAGGGGAACCAGCCCCAAGGGCCCATGCGCCAAGGAAACTTGGAGAGGGGAGAGTCCAAAGAGGGGAAGGCACCTCCGAGGTGCCTTGGGGAGGATGGACTCCTCCCCCCCTCTTGGCCGCACCCCTTCCTTGGAGGAAGGGGCAAGGCTGCGCCCTCCCCCCCTCTAATGCACCTATATAAAGGAGGGCAGGGGAGGGGGGCTGCGCACCCCAATGCCCTGGCTCCTCCCTCCTCCCTGCAACACCTCCTCCTCCTCCCGTAGTTGCTTAGCGAAGCCCTGCCGGAGTTCTGCTGCATCCACCACCACACCGTCGTGCTGGATCTTCCTCAACCTCTCCTTCCCCCTTGCTGGATCAAGAAGGAGGAGACGTCTCCCGTCCCGTACGTGTGTTGAACGCGGAGGTGCCGTCCGTTCGGTACTAGATCATCGGTGAATTGGATCACGGCAAGTACGACTACCTCATCCACGTTCACTCGAACGCTTCCGTTGCGATCTACAAAGTGGTATGTAGATGCTATCCAATCTGAATACTCGTTGCTTGATGAACTCATAGATGGATCTTGGTGAAACCGTAGGAAAAATTTTAATTTTCTGCAACGTTCCCCAACAGCCATTACGAAACAGCACACAAAAAACAACCTAGTTGCAAGTCCAGGGTTGAGTTACAAGTGACACCGACTAAACACCCCCAGTTGCAAGTCGATGGTCCACTTGTAAGTGACATGTGGGCCCCATAGTTGCAAGTCATTGGTGGACTTGCAACTAGGGAAACAACAACAACACACAAGACCAGTTGCAAGTCGATGGTTTACTTGCAAGTGACATGCGGGCCCTCGCAGTTGCGAGTCGATGGTGGACTTGCAGCTGGGGCATTTACGAAACAACACACCAAAAACTGCATAGTTGCAAGTCCAGTGTTGAGTTGCAAGTGACATCGAGTAAACACCCCCCATTTACAAGTCGATGGTTCACCTGCAAGTGACTGCGGGCCCTACAGTTGCGAGTCGATGGTGGACTTGCAACTGGGGCAATTACGAAACAACACACAAAAAACTGACCAGTTGCAAGTCCAGGGTTGAGTTGCAAGTGACATCGAGTAAACACCCCCTAGTTGCAAGTCGATGGTTCACTTCATGTGACATGCGGGCCCCACAGTTGCAGTCGATGGTGGACTTGCAACTAGGGCAATTACAAAACAACACAAAAAACAGACCATTTGCAAGTCCAAGGGTGAGTTGCAAGTGACGTCGAGTAAACCCCCTAGTTGCAAGTCAGTGGTCCACTTGCAAATGACATGTGGGCCTGACAGTTGCTTGTATTTCATCGAGGAAACCAAAGGTGCTTGTATTTGCAAGGAAGTAAGTGCGAACAAAAAAATGGAACTGATTCCATCAATGTCGACAACCCTTCCCCCGACCCCTAGTTGCGGTCGCATTATATGTCCTACAGTTGTGCTGGGGTGTGCTGAGTTGCAATTGTCCTCGGGTTGGAGCGATTGCAGCTACAACAAAAAGACCTAACAAAAAATGGAACCGATTTCATTGGCGCCGACAACCATCCCCCTGACCTCCGGTTGCGGTCACATTATATATTCCATAGTTGCGGTTGTGTGTGCTGAGTTGCAATTGCGTTCGGGTTGGAGCAGTCGCAACTACAACAAAAAGACCTAACAAAAAATAAAAAAGGAACCGGTTTCATCGGCGCCAACGACCCACCCCAATCCCCCCCGGTTGCGGTCACATTATATGACCCGCAGTTGCGCTTGGGTGTGCTGAAATACAATTGCGCATGGGTTGGAACGGTTGCAACTACAAAAAAAATCCTAAAAAAGGAAAAATGCAACCGAATTCATCGGCGTCGACAACCCTTGCCCTGACCCCATGGTTACGGTCACATCATATGTCATGGAGTTGCGCTTGGGTGTGCCGAGTTGCAATTGCGTTCGGGTTGGGCCGATTGCAACTACAACAATAAAAAGCCTCCATCCGACAGATTAATTTTATCCACCGACGTATAATATTAGTGAAGGGAACAAAGATTTATCTAGTTGTACATTTCAAACTTAAGAAAACCTCATCAAATTTTTAAAAATAATAGCAAAAAAGCATCAAACTAGAATTAGTTACAAGTTTCTACAAATAAAGAATAAAAATAACAAAAAGTAAAAAAATGAAAAAGAAAAGAGAAATCAAATGATAACAACAAAAGAACGCAGCCAAAAAAGGAAGAAACATTTGTCACGGTAATTAAGAACGGCAGGGTTGCTTTTCCTACTAACATGCACACATAAACAAAAGAGCTCACAAAGAAAAAAGACATGAGTGTGGACTATGGTAGCTGGCGCCTGGTAATGCGTTGGTGTGTCGCTGCAGCATGGACAAACGGAGGGACGAAACGAAACAACTTGGGCTCCTGCGCTTGTGTGGCTCCGTATGAAAAAACAGCACCCACGAATCTCAACACCTTAAGATTGGATGGTCAAGGATGTGAATGAGACCAATTTGTTTCTCAGCTAGCTGAGTTTTAGCAAAACCGTTTTGCAAACGTGGCCCTGATACACTAGGTCGACCGAGAGTAGTGACTCACCCGGTTGCTGGTAGACGACGGAGCTAGCGCCGTTGAAGTTGCACGAGCCGTCGGCCCGGCCGTTGCGCTGGTAGAAGTCGTTGAATGCGTAGGACGCGTGCGCGACCTCGGTGTCGGGGTCGAAGCACCTCGCGCTCGGCTGGATGGCGCTGCAGTCCGCGCCGTGGCCGCACGCGTACTCCAGCGCCGCCTGCAGCCGTGCGTCTCCGGCCGCCGCGTTCGCCACGCACCAGCTGGTGTTCGGGTCGCAGATGCCTATCTCGTCAAGTTAGATCACCATGGGGTGCACAACAGAATGTCGAAATTATATTCATCTCACCTGCGGGCTGCTGGAAGACGATGGAAGCGGCGACGCTGAAATCGCAGGTCCCGCTGGCCCGTCCCTTGCGCTGGTAGAAGTCGTTGAACGCGTAGGAGGCGTGCGCCGCCACGGTGTTGGGCTCGTAGCACGGCTTCCCGGGCTGGATGGCGCTGCAGTCCGCCCCGTTGCTGCACGCGTAGTCCAGCGCGGCCTGCAGCCGCGCATCCCCGACGCCCGGGTTCGCCACGCACCAGCTGCCTGGGGCAGGGCTGGGGCCGAAGTCGACCGGGTACACCGGCTGCCCGTCCGGGTAGAAGAGCCCGAAGTTCTGCTCGTCGGCGGGCTTCCTGTTCTCGTTGAAGAGGGCGAAGATGTACACGGAGACGTCGGCGTCGGGCCGGTACGGCGTGCCGGCGTTGCCGGAGCGCGCGCGCTTGATGAGGTTGGCGTTGAACGCCTGGGCGTTCTCCTTTGTGGCGCCCACCATGTTCGGGCAGTAGGAGCACCACCCGGACTCCCCGGTCCTGGCGGGCACCCGCTGGCTGCGGCTTCCCCTGCTCACCGTCCCCGCAGCGGTGCGCAGCACGCTGCTAGCAGAGGACTCGAGGTTGTCCATGGCGTAGTACACGGCGTCGAGCTGGGCGTCGAAGAGGTTGGAGTACGTGAGGCCGGTCACGGGGTCGACGACGCCGGCGTTGGGGCGGAACGTCGCGTAGTTGAGGTCGATCACGTTGGGCTGAGACGTGTACGTGTAGTAGGGGTAGATGTTGACCATGAGGTAGGAGCCGGTCTGCTCCAGGAAGTCGAGCATGGGGCTCATCACCGACTGCGCGATGTCGTCCCGGAACGCGCTCCTGGACGGCGGGAACGACACCTTGAGCGCGTCGAACGCGACCGGCGTGGTCACCTTCACGGCGTCGCCGAGGCCCAGGCTGACCAGCGCCGCCCGCACGTTCCTCATGGCCGGGAGGAGCTGCGGCGTGAGCTGCGGCGCCTGCTGGAAGACCTCGTTCCCGACCGTCACGCCGCGGATGTCCGTGGCCGGGTAGTAGGGCGCCAGGTTGCTGCTCGCCCACCGGAGCGCGTACGACGGGTCGCCGGCCGCGGAGGCCAGCATCTCGTTGGGCAGCGCCACCACCAGCTTGATGCCGGTGTTGGCCATCGCCCGCAGCACGGCCGGGTCGGTGTCGTACACCCTCACCGTCGTGATGCCGTTCTTCTTCAGCAGCTGCACCACCGCCGTCGGGTCCATCAGGTTGTCCCCGACCCTGCCATAGCACACGCCCACCTCGCTCGCCTCTGCAATGGACAGAAACGAAACGTCATGGTTACATGGCTGCACCGGCGCTAGTTGTTTCCAAAAATAGCTGCCTTGATCTATACGGCTCCGTGATTAATTACCTGCACCGGAGAAGAAGAGCAGTGGTAATGCGGCGCCGAGAAGGGCGAGGAGCAGGAGGCGACTGAGCGCCATGCTTTCGTGCGGTGGAGGGGGCAGACTAGTCAAGCGATGGGGAGCAAAAGGGTTGGTGGGAATTTATAGCCCGCAACGCATTGTGCGTCCAGCGCCATGGATGGATGGAGTAGCGCGGCCGGCCGGAAGGCTACCGGGTTTTTCCTTTTTCGTTGGCCATAACACGATAAGATCTCTAATCTAACACACTATTAAAGATGCATGAGTACGACGGATGCCCCGCTAGCTAAAGTAGGACCCGTCATCTGTCATCTCGTGCGTGCAAGTTGTGGAAAACTTGCAGCAACTTGAAAATGCGCACAATGCAATGCAGTAGTGTCAATTACGCTGTACACCACACGCCATGATGGCACTCTGGTGGAGAAAAGGAATTCTCTCCATTCTTTCTTTTTTCGCGAGAATAATACTCCATTCACTCACGCCTTTTTCATTTGATCTAAAAGTTTGAATCTAATTTGTCCATTAAATCGAAAGTCTAATTTATGGTCCGTTTGCATCTTTGTGTTCTTTGTGATGAATACTTTGAAACAAGGCCACTCTTGAATACATTTGACAAGTTTTAAGAATTGAAACCTGAAACATGATGAAACCTTATGAAACATAGTAAAACAATATTGTTCTGTGTGAAGTGTATATTGAGTTTTCAACTTTCATCAAGTTCTATAGTGACAAACATTATGATAAACCAGGTTTTACCATGTTCTCTATCCACCATTTTGACACACAATTTAACAACATGATAAAGTATGGTACAAGACGAAACACAATATAACAAACTAAACGCTATGGACCAATATTATCAAGTTTGTTACGTTATTTTGTGTTGTGTCAACTATCAAGTATCACTAAGTTACATAAAGTTTCACCATTTTTTCAAGTTCAAATTTAAATCTTGGCATACCGAAATAAAACATAATGGAAAAGAAAACCAAGCACCCCCCACATGGGCCGGCCCAAAAAGAGAGAGTGTGTGTGTGTGCGTGCGTGCGTGCGTGCGTGCGTGCGTGCGTGCGTGCGTGTGTGTGTGTGTGTGTTACCTCTCCCTAGCCATCTCTGCGCTAACTATGAGAGCATTGTAAGAGAGATAAGCAGCTAACATCCAATTATAACTGCAAATTTACCTTTGAAGGACGAACAACAAATAAAGAAGCAAATAGTTTAGCTAACTTTTCCAATTCTCTGGACGAGGGGCGTCATGTCTGGTTTCAACCCCACGATCCCTATTGTATCTCACTTCAAGTGACATTTGATCAATAAAACTTAATCCCCCCACCACCCCTCTAGGAGGTCTCGACGAGATAGGATATCCCCTGGCTCCTAAATGGACTGGCTTAGCTTGGGAGGAACGCTGGCTCTCTACTGCATTTTTTGGTTTATTCTTTTACTTATATTTCTAAAAAAACCTAAAAACTTATATTTGTAAAATGGATTTTTTCAAAAAAATAAAAAACATTCATCGCGTATTCAATTTTGTGTGCGTAAAAAGTAAAAAGAAAATGTTTGCTCAATTCAAACAAAATGTTGATAGCATTCTAAATTGTTCACTCTTTTCAAAAAATGTTCACGAAAATTTTGGAATTGTTTATACAATGTAATTAAAATGTTCACATGATTCAAAAAAAGTTCCGCACCATTCAGAATGTAATGGGCACTTTAAAAAATGTTCACATGTTTTGAAGAAATGTTCGTTTTTTTCCTTTTTTTGTTTGTTTTTTTGCATGGTTCTTTATTTATTTCTTTTTACCATGTTCATTTTTTTATTTCACTAGCACATATGCCCGTGTATTGCAACGGGAGAGACATATTTTTTAGGAGTAGCAACAATAGAGACAATTGATGTGTCCATCAAAATGGTATCCACAACGGTGGGCGGCAGAGCAAGCAGATGGGGTCTTTTTGAAGGAAATATGCCCTAGTGGCAATAATAAAGTTATTATTCATTTCCTTATTTCATGATAAATGTTTATTATTCATGCTAGAATTGTATTAACCGGAAACATAATACATGTGTGAATACATAGACAAACAGAGTGTCACTAGTATGCCTCTACTTGACTAGCTCGTTGATCAAAGATGGTTATGTTTCCTAGCCATTGACATGAGTTGTCATTTGATTAACGGGATCACATCATTAGGAGAATGATGTGATTGACATGACCCATTCCGTTAGCTTAGCACCCGATCGTTTAGTATGTTGCTATTGCTTTCTTCATGACTTATACATGTTCCTATGACTATGAGATTATGCAACTCCCGTTTACCGGAGGAACACTTTGTGTGCTACCAAACGTCACAACGTAACTGGGTGATTATAAAGGTGCTCTACAGGTGTCTCCAAAGGTACTTGTTGGGTTGGCGTATTTCAAGATTAGGATTTGTCACTTCGATTGTCGGAGAAGTATCTCTGGGACCTCTCGGTAATGCACATCACTTAAAGCCTTGCAAGCATTGCAACTAATAAGTTTGTTGCGGGATGATGTATTACGGAACAAGTAAAGAGACTTGCCGATAACGAGATTGAACTAGGTATTGACATACCGACGATCGAATCTCGGGCAAGTAACATACCGATGACAAAGGGAACAACGTATGTTGTTATGCGGTCTGACCGATAAAGACCTTCGTAGAATATGTGGGAGCCTGTTGGGGATCGTAGCAGAAATTTAAATTTTTTACGCATCACCAAGATCAATCTATGGAGTAATCTAGCAACGAGGGGAAGGGAGTGCATCTACATACCCTTGTAGATCGCTAAGCGGAAGCATTGCAAGAACGCGGATGAAGGAGTCGTACTCGCAGCGATTCAGATCGCGGTTGATTCTGATCTAAGCGCCGAACAACGGAGCCTCCGCGTTCAACACACGTACAGCCCGGTGACGTCTCCCACGCCTTGATCCAGCAAGGGGAGAAGGAGAGGTTGGGGAAGACTCCGTTCAGCAGCAGCACGACGGCGTGGTGGTGAAGGAGGAGCGTGGCAATCCTGCAGGGCTTCGCCAAGCACCGCGGGAGAGGAGGAGGACTTGGGAGAGGGGGAGGGCTGCGCCAGAACTTGGGTGCGGCTGCCCTCCCAACCCCCACATATATATAGGGGCAAGGGAGAGGGGGGCCGCCCCCCTCAGATCCAATCTGAGGAGGGGGCGGCGGCCAGGGGGGTTGCCTTGCCCCCCAAGGCAAGGGGGGCGCCCCCTCTTTAGGGTTCCCCCCAAACCCTAGGCGCATGGGCCCTAGGGGGAGGCGCCCAGCCCACTAAGGGGCTGGTCCCTCTCCACACACAGCCCATAGGGCCCTCCGGGGCAGGTGGACCCCCGGAACCTCTTCGGTGGTCCCGGTACAATACCGGTAACCCCCTGAATTATTCCGGTGACCGTATGATGACTTCCCATATATAAATCTTTTCCTCCGGACCATTCCGGAACTCCTCGTGATGTCCGGGATCTCATCCGGGACTCTGAACAACATTCGGTAACCACGTACATCTATTCCCTATAACCCTAGCGTCATCGAACCTTAAGTGTGTAGACCCTACGGGCTCGGGAGTCATGCAGACATGGCCGAGACAACTCTCCGGTCAATAACCAACAGCGGGATCTGGATACCCATGTTGGCTCCCACATGCTCCACGATGATCTCATCGGATGAACCACGATGTCAAGGATTCAATCAATCCCGTATACAATTCCCTTTGTCTACCGGTATAGTACTTGCCTGAGATTCGATCGTAGGTATCCCGATACCTTGTTCAATATCGTTATCGGCAAGTCTCTTTAATTGTTCCGTAACACATCATCCCGTGATCAACTCCTTGGTCACATTGTGCACATTATGATGATGTCCTAACGAGTGGGCCCAGAGATACCTCTCCGTCACACGGAGTGACAAATCCCAGTCTCGATTCGTGCCAACCCAACAGACACTTTCGGAGATACCCGTAGTGCACCTTTATAGCCACCCAGTTACGTTGTGACATTTGGTACACCCAAAGCATTCCTACGGTATCCGGGAGTTGCACAATCTCATGGTCTAAGGAAATGATACTTGACATTAGAAAAGCTTTAGCATACGAACTACACGATCTTGTGCTAGGCTTAGGATTGGGTCTTGTCCATCACATCATTCTCCTAATGATGTGATCCTAATGATGTGATCCCGTTATCAGCGACATCCAATGTCCATGGTCAGGAAACCGTAACCATCTATTGATCAACGAGCTAGTCAACTAGAGGCTTACTAGGGACATGGTGTTGTCTATGTATCCACACATGTATCTGAGTTTCCTATCAATACAATTCTAGCATGGATAATAAACGATTATCAGGAACAAGGAAATATAATAATAACTAATTTATTATTGCCTCTAGGGCATATTTCTAATAGTCTCCCACTTGCACTAGAGTCAATAATCTAGTTCACATTGCCATGTGATTAACACTCACAGGTCACATCACCATGTGACCAACATCCAAAGAGTTTACTAGAGTCAATAATCTAGTTCACATCACTATGTGATTAACACTCAATGAGTTCTGGGTTTGATCATGTTATGCTTGTGAGAGAGGTTGTAGTCAACGGGTCTGCAATATTCAGATCTCTATGTATTTCGCAAAACTTTATGTCATATCATAGATGCTGCTACCACGTTCCACTTGGAGCTATTCCAAATTGTTGCTCCATTATATGTATCTGGTATCTGTACTCAGAGCTATCCGGATAGGTGTTAAGCTTGCATCGACGTAACTCTTTACGTCGAACTCTTTATCACCTCCATAACCGAGAAACATTTCCTTATTCCTCTAATGATAATTTTGACTGTTATCTGGTGATCCACTCCTAGATCACCTTTGTACCCTCTTGCCAGACATGTGGCAAGGCACACATCAGGTGCGGTACTCTGCATGGCATACCGTATAGAGCCTATGACAAAAGCATAGGGGACAACCTTCGTCCTTCCTCTTTCTTCTACCGTGGTCAATCTTTGAGTCTTACTCAACTTCACACCTTACAACTCAGGTAAGAATCCGTTCTTTGACTGATCTATTTTGAACTCCTTCAAAATCATGTCAAGGTGTGCGTTCTTTGAAAGTATCATCAGGCGTCTTGATCTATCTCTATAGATCTTGATGCCCAATATGTAAGCAGCTTTATCCAGGTCTTCCTTTGAAAAACACTCTTCAAACAACCGTTTATGCTTTCCAGAAATTCTACATCATTTCGGATCAACAATATGTCATCCACATATACTTATCAGAAATGTTGTAGTGCTCCCACTCACTTTCTTGTAAGTACAAGTTTCTAGCAAACATTGTATAAACCTAAAAGCTTTGATCACTCCAACAAAGCATATATTCCGACTCCGAGATGCTTGCTCTAGTCCATAGAAGGATCGCTGGAGCCAGCATACCTTTTAGCATCCTTAGGATCGACAAAAAACTTTGGTTGTATCACATACAACTCTTTCTTATGAAAACTGGTAAGAAAACTTGTTTTGACATCCATCTGTCAGATTTCATAATCGAAAAATAAAGCTAATGCTAACATGATTCCGACGGACTTAAGCATCGCTACGGGTGAGAAAATCTCATCGTAGTCAACTCCTTGAACTTGTGAAAAACTCTTTGCCACAAGTCGAGCTTCATAGACGATGACATTACCGTCCGTGTTCGTCTTCTTCTTAAAGATCCATTTATTCTCAATGGCTTGTCGATCATCGGGCAAGTCCACCAAAGTCCATACTTTGTTCTGATACATGGATCCTATCTCAGATTTCATGGCTTCTAACCATTTGTCAGAATACGGGCCCACCATCGCTTCTCCATAGCTCGCAGGTTCATTGTTGTCTAACAACATGATATCTAAGACAGGATTACCGTACCACTCAGGAGTAGTACATATCCTTGTCGACCTACGAGGTTCGATAGCAACTTGATCCGAAGCTTCATGATCACTACCATTAACTTCATCTTCAACAGACGTAGGCGCCACAGAAAACATCTTTCTGTGTTGCATCACTCTGTGGTTGAAGTAAAGGTTCGACAACCTCATCAAGTTCTATCTTCCTCCCACTCAATTCTTTCGAGAGAAACTCCTTCTCGAGAAAGGACCCGTTCTTAGCGACAAACAATTTGCCCTCGGATCTGAGGTAGAAGGTATACCCAACTGTCACCTTTGGGTATCCTATGAAGATGTGTTTGTCCGCTTTTGGGTTCGAGCTTCTCCGGCTGAAGCCTTAAGCATCGCAGCCCCAAACATTAAGAAACGACAACTTTGGTTTCTTGTCAAACCAATGTTCATACGATGTCGTCTCAACGGACTTAGATGGTGTCCCATCTAAAGTGAATGCAGCTGTCTCTAATGCATAACCTCAAAATGAAAATGGTAGATCGGTAAGAGACATCATAGATCGCACCATATCTCATAAGGTTTGATTACGACGTCCGGACACACCATTACCCTGTGGTGTTCCAGGTGGCTTCAATTGTGAAACAATTCCACAATGTCTTAAGTGATTGCCAAACTCATAATTCAGAAATTCTCATCGATCAGATCGTAGGAATTTGATCTTCTTGTTATGATGGTTCTTAACTTCACTCTGATATCGCTTGAACTTTTCAAACGTTTCAGACTTGTGCTTCATTAAGTAAATATACCCATATCTACTCAAATCGTCAGTGAAGATGAGAAAATAGCGATGTCCACCGCACGCCTCAATTCTTATTGGATCACACACATCAGCATGTACGATTTCCAACAAGTCACTTGCCCGTTTCATTGTACCTGAAAACGGGGTTTTAGTCATCCTGCCAATGAGGCATGGCTCACATGTGTCAAGCGATTCAAAATCAAGTGACTCCAAACATCCATCAACATGGAGTTTCTTCATGCATCTTACGCTAATATGACCTAAGCGGCAATGCCACAAGAAAGTGGTACTATCATTATTAACTCTACATCTTTTGGTGTGAACATGTGTATTACCACGACCGAGATTCAATGAACCATTCACATAGGGTGCATGACCATGAAAGGTATTATTCATGTAAACAGAATAACCATTATTCTCTAACTTAAATGAATAACTGTATTGCAATGAACATGATCTAATCATATTCATGCTCAATGTAGACACCTGATAACATTTATCTAGGTTCAATACTAATCCCGCAGGCAGATGGAGCGTGCGATGGTGATCTCATCAACTTTGGAAACACTTCCAACACACATCGTCACCTCGCCCTTAGCCAGGCTCCGTTTAGTCCGTAGCTTTTGCTTCTAGTCACCAATAATAGCAACTGAACCGGTATCCAATACCCAGGTGCTACCAGGAGTACTAGTAAGGTACACATTAATAACACGTATATTCTTTGTTGAAGTTGCCAGCCTTCTTATCTACCATGCATTTGGGGTAGTTCCGCTACCAGTGACCGTTCCCCTTACAATAGAAGCACTTAGTCTCGGGTTTGGGTTCAACCTTGGGTTCCTTCACTGGAGCGGCAATTGGTTTGCCATTCATGAAGTTTCCCTTCTAGCCCTTGCCCTTCTTGAAACCAGTGGTCCTGTTAAACCATCAACACTTGATGCTCCTTCTTGGTTTCTACTTTTGCGGTCTTAAGCACCGCGAACAGCTCCGGGATCATCTCCATCCCTTGCATGTCATAGTTCATCACGAAGATCTAGTAGCTTAATGATAGTGACTAGAGAACTCTATCAATCACTATCTTATCTGGAAGTTTAACTCCCACTTGATTCAAGTGATTGCAACACCCAGACATTCTGAGCACATGCTCACTAGCTGAGCTATTCTCCTCCATCTTGTAGGTAAAGAACTTGTCAGAGGTCTCATACCTCTCAACACGGGCATGAGCCTGAAATCACAATTTCAGCTCTTGGAACATCTCATATGTTCTATGGCGTTCAAAACGTCATTGGAATCCCGATTCTAAGCCGTAAAGTATGGTGCACTTAACTATCAAGTAGTCATCAGGACGTATCTGTCAGATCTTCATAACATGCACAGACGACGCTGGAGGGGTTGGCACACCGAGCGGTGCATCAAAGACATAAGCCTTTTGTGTAGCAGTGAGGACACTCCTCAGGCAACGGACCTAGTCCGCATCATTGCTTACAATATCTGTCAACTTAATCTTTCTCTAGGAATGTATTGAAACAAGGAGCTACAATGCGAGCTATTGATCTACAACCTTTTGCAAAGACAACTTGGACTATTGTTCATGATAATTAAGTTCATCTAATCAAATTATTTAATGAACTCCCACTCAGACAGACATCCCTCTAGTCATCTAAGTGATACATGATCCGAGTCAACTAGGCTGTGTCCGATCATCACGTGAGACGGACTAGTCATCATCGGTGAACATCTTCATGTTGATCGTATCTTCTATACGACTCATGTTCGACCTTTCGGTCTTCCGTGTTCCGAGGCCATGTCTGTACATGCTAGGCTCGTCAAGTCAACCTAAGTGTATTGCGTGTGTAAATCTGGCTTACACCCGTTGTATACGAACGTTAGAATCTATCACACCCGATCATCACGTGGTGCTTCGAAACAACGAACCTTCGCAATGGTGCACAGTTAGGGGGAACACTTTCTTGAAATTATTGCAAGGGATCATCTTATTTAAGCTACCGTCGTTCTAAGCAAATAAGATGTAAAACATGATAAACATCACATGCAATCAAATAGTGACATGATATGGCCAATATCATTTTGCTCCTTTTGATCTCCATCTTCAGGGCGCCATGATCATCATCGTCACCGGCATGACACCATGATCTCCATCATCGTGTATTCATGAAGTTGTCTCGTCATCTATTACTTCTACTACTATGGCTAACGGTTTAGCAATAAAGTAAAGTAATTACATGACGTTTATGTTGACACGTAGGTCATAAATAAATTAAGACAACTCCTATGGCTCCTGCCGGTTGTCATACTCATCGACATGCAAGTCGTGATTCCTATTACAAGAACATGATCAATCTCATACATCATATATATCATTCATCACATCCTTTTTGGCCATATCACATCACACGGCATATGCTGCAAAAACAAGTTAGATGTCCTCTAATTGTTGGTGCAAATTTTTACGTGGCTGCTATAGGTTTCTTAGCAAGAACGTTTCTTACCTATGCCAAAACCACAACGTGATATGCCAATTTCTATTTACCCTTCATAAGGACCCTTTTCATCAAATCTGATCCGACTAAAGTGGGAGAGACAGACACCCGCTAGCCACCTTATGCAACTAGTGCATGTCAGTCGGTGGAACCTGTCTCACATAAGAGTACGTGTAAGGTCGGTCCGGGCCGCTTCATCCCACGATGCCGCCGAATCAAGATAATACTAGTAGCGGCAAGTAAATTGACAAAATCGACGCCCACAACAACTTGTGTTCTACTCGTGCATAGAAACTACGCATAGACCTAGCTCATGATGCCACTGTTGGGGATCGTAGCAGAAATTTAAAATTTTCTACGCTTCACCAAGATCAATCTATGGAGTAATCTAGCAACGAGGGGAAGGGGAGTGCATCTACATACCTTTGTAGATCGCTAAGCAGAAGCGTTGCAAGAACGCGGATGAAGGAGTCATACTCGCAGCGATTCAGATCACGGTTGATTCCAATCTAAGCGCCGAACAACGACACCTCCGCGTTCAACACACGTACAGCCCGGTGACGTCTCCCACGCCTTGATCCAGCAAGGGGAGAAGGAGAGGTTGGGGAAGACTCCGTCCAGCAGCAGCACGACGGCGTGGTGGTGAAGGAGGAGCATGGCAATGCTGCAGGGCTTCGCCAAGCACCGCGGGAGAGGAGGAGGACTTGGGAGAGGGGGAGGGCTGTGCCAGAACTTGGGTGCGGCTGCCCTCCCAACCCCAACATATATATAGGGGCAAGGGAGAGCGGGCCCGGCCCCCTCAGATCCAATCTGAGGAGGGGGCGGCGGCCAGGGGGGTTGCCTTGCCCGCCAAGGCAAGGGGGGCGCCCCCCTTTAGGGTTCCCCCAAACCCTAGGCGCATGGGCCCTAGGGGGGAGGCGCCCATCCCACTAAGGGGCTGGTCCCTCTCCACACACAGCCCATAGGGCCCTCCGAGGCAGATGGACCCTCTCGGTGGACCCCCGGAACCCCTTCGGTGGTCCCGGTACAATACCGTAACCCCCCGAATTATTCCGGTGACCGTATGATGACTTCCCATATATAAATCTTTACCTCCGGACCATTCCGGAACTCCTCGTGACGTCCGGGATCTCATCCGGGACTCCGAACAACATTCAGTAACCACGTACATCTATTCCCTATAACCCTAGCGTCATCGAACCTTAAGTGTGTAGACCCTACGAGCTCGGGAGTCATGCAGACATGGCCGAGACAACTCTCCGGTCAATAACCAACAGCGGGATTTGGATACCCATGTTGGCTCCCACATGCTCCATGATGATCTCATCGGATGAACCACGATGTCAAGGATTCAATCAATCCCGTATACAATTCCCTTTGTCTACCGGTATAGTACTTGCCCGAGATTCGATCATCGGTATCCCGATACCTTGTTCAATCTCATTACCGACAAGTCTCTTTACTCGTTCCGTAACACATCATCCCGTGATCAACTCCTTGGTCACATTGTGCACATTATGATGATGTCCTACCGAGTGGGCCCAGAGATACCTCTCCGTCACACGGAGTGACAAATCCCAGTCTCGATTCGTGCCAACCCAACAGACACTTTCGGAGATACCCGTAGTGCACCTTTATAGCCACCCAGTTACGTTGTGGCATTTGGTACACCCAAAGCATTCCTACGGTATCCGGGAGTTGCACAATCTCATGGTCTAAGGAAATGATACTTAACATTAGAAAAGCTTTAGCATACGAACTACACGATCTTGTGCTAGGCTTAGGATTGGGTCTTGTCCATCACATCATTCTCCTAATAATGTGATCCCGTTATCAACGACATCCAATGTCCATGGTCAGGAAACCGTAACCATCTATTGATCAACAAGCTAGTCAACTAGAGGCTTACTAGGGACATGGTGTTGTCCATGTATCCACACATGTATCTGAGTTTCCTATCAATACAATTCTAGCATGGATAATAAACGATTATCATGAACAAGGAAACATAATAATAACTAATTTATTATTGCCTCTAGGGCATATTTCCAACAGAGCCAATATGAGCATCCAGGTTCCGCTATTGGTTATTGACCGGAGACGTGTCTTGGTCATGTCTATATAGTTCTCGAACCCATAGGGTCCGCACGCTTAACGTTTCAATAAAAGTTATATTATGAGTTTATATGTTTTGATGTACCGAAGGTTGTTCGGAGTCCCGAATGTGATCACGGACATGACGAGGAGTCTCGAAATGGTCGAGACATGAAGATTAATATATTTGAAGCCTATGTTTGGATAGCAGAAATGGTTCGGGTGAAATCAGGATTTTACCGGAGTACCGGAGGGGTTACCGGAACCCCCCGGGGGTTAATGGGCCTTAGTGGGCCTTTACAGAGAAGAGGAGAGGCGGCCAGAGCTGGGCCGCGCACCCCTCCCCCCTAGTCCGAATAGGACAAGGAGAGGGGGGTGGCGCCCTCCTTCCTTCCTCTCTCTCTCCTCTTTCCCCCTCCCAAGTCCTAATCCAACTATGAAAGGGGGGGAGTCCTACTCCCGGTGGGAGTAGGACTCCTCCTGGCGCGCCCCCTCTCCAGGCCGGCCGCACCCCCCTTGCTCCTTTATATACGGGGGCAGGGGGCACTGAGGGAGTCCTGGATTAGGGGGTGTTCGGATAGCCGGACTATGACCTTTGGCCGGACTCCTGGACTATGAAGATACAAGATTGAAGACTTCGTCTCGTGTCCGGATGGGACTTTCCTTGGCGTGGAAGGCAAGCTTGGCGATATCGATATGTAGATCTCCTTCCGTTGTAACCGACTCTGTGTAACCCTAACCCTCTCCGGTGCCTATATAAACCGGAGGGTTTTAGTCCGTAGGACGAACAACAATCATACCATAGGCTAGCTTCTAGGGTTTAGCCTCTCCGATATCGTGGTAGATCTACTCTTGTACTACCCATATCAACAATATTAATCAACCAGGAGTAGGCTTTTACCTCCATCGAGAGGGCCCGAACCTGGGTAAAAACATCGTGTCCCTTGTCTCCTGTTACCATCCGCCTAGACGCACAGTTTGGGACCCCCTACCCGAGATTCGCCAGTTTTGACACCGACATTGGTGCTTTCATTGAGAGTTCCTCTGTGTCGTCACTTTTAGGCCCGATGGCTCCTCTGATCATCAACGGCGATGCGATCCAGGGTGAGACCTTTCTCCCCGGACAGATCTTCGTATTCAGCGGCTTTGCACTACTTGGCCAATTCGCTTGGCCATCTAGAGCAGATCGAAAGCTACGCCCCTGGCCATCAGGTCAGATTTGGAAGCTTGAACTACACGCCTGATATCCAAGGAGACTTGATCTTCGGCGGATTCGATCCATAGCCGGGCGCGCCGCACTGTCACGAAGGGCATGATCTAGCTCTGCCACTGGACAGTGCCTTGGAGGCCGCACCTGTGTCCGCTCCGACCCTTAGCTCGGAGCCGACTGCACCAATCGAGAACGGGTGGCTGGACACCGCCTCGGGGGCTATAATCTCTATGGCGATCGAGCCGAACACCAGCCTTACCCTCTGCGAAGCCCGTGACTCCAAGGTGCCGGACTCCTCTCCGGACTCCGAGCCCCCCGCGCCCTTGCCAATCGAATCCGATTGGGCGCCGGTCATGGAATTCACCGTCGCGGATATCTTTCAGCACTCGCCCTTCGGCGATATTCTGAATTCACTAAGGTCTCTCTCTTTGTCAGGAGAGTCCTGGCCGGATTATGGCCAACAAGATTGGGATGCGGACGACAAAGAAATTCGATGCCCACCCGCCACCCACTTCGTAGCCACTGTCGATGATTTAACCAACATGCTAGACTTTGACTCCGAAGACATCGACGGTATGGATGACGATGTAGGGGACGAATAGGAACCAGCGCCTATAGGGCACTGGACAACCACCTCATCTCACGAGGTATATATGGTGGACAAACCCAAAGGAAGCGACAACGAGGATCAATGGGATGCAACGAGGGACCATTCCCTCGAGAAACAGTCAAAGCGGCGACGTAAGCACCGCTCCAAGCCTCGCCTCGACAGAGACAGCAGCCAGACGGACCCAGCCACAGAGCAGGGCGAACCGACGATCGGCGAACATGCCATCGAGCAACCGTCCGAACAAGATAACTTGGATACACAAACCGCACAACCTGTCCTCGGTGAAGATAACAGTCCGGACGACCTCACGCCGGACAAACTCCTTGAATAGGAAAACTTCCACAAAAGGCTCGGCCCCACGACGCGCAGCCTGAAAAAGCAGAAGCGGAAGCTCAAAACTGCGGAAGACGCACTCCGAATCAGACGGAGCCGAATATTCAACACCGCAGACAAATACGGCGATAGTCGCCACACAAAGAGCTACCCTAAGCGAAAGCTACTGCCCGAATTTGATGAAGAGGCCCTAGAGCCCCCAAAATCAAAAAATCAGGAAGCCACCCGGTCGGATAGACGACCCCATGGCCAACACAGAACGGCATATGGTGCCGCACACAGATCAACACGTGATCCACCCAAGGATTCGCATCAAAAGGATGGCCCAACAAGGTCTCTCTATGGGCCAAGAAAGCAAGCTCTAGTAAGCAATGAGACGCAACAAACATCCGCACAACACGGCACACCCAAATACAGGGGTGCCGCACACCCCCTCTGTTTCACCGACGAGGTGCTGGACCATGAGTTTCCAGCGGGATTTAAGCCCGTAAACATAGAGGCATACGACGGAACCACAGAACCTGGAGTCTGGATTGAGGATTATATCCTCCACATACACATGGCCCGAGGAGACGACCTCCACGCCATAAAATACTTACCCCTCAAGCTCAAAGGGCCAGCCCGGCATTGGCTTAAAGGCCTTCCCGAAAACACCATTGGAAGTTGGGAAGAGCTCGAGGAGGCTTTTCGGGTAAATTTTCAAGGAACCTATGTCCGACCTACGGATGCAGATGATCTAAGTCATATAACCCAACAGCCCGGAGAGTCAGCCCGGAAACTCTGGAGCAGATTTCTTACTAAAAAGAACCAGATAGTCGACTATCCGGACGCTGAAGCTTTAGCAGCTTTCAAACACAGCGTTCGAGACGAATGGCTCGCCAGACACCTCGGCCTAGAAAAGCCAAGAACAATGGCCGCATTAACATGCCTCATGACCCGCTTTTGCGTGGGAGAGGACAGCTGGTTGGCAAGGCGCAGCACAAGCGACCCAAGTACATCCGAAGTCAGGGATGGAAACGGGAAACCACGACGCAATAAGGAACATCGCCGGAATAAGGAAAGCAGCTCGAAGAGGACGACAGTCAACGCCGGATTCAAAAGCTCTCGGCAAAATCAGAAAAAGCTGCCCCCCCCAAGGATAACAGGGATGAGCTATGTAACCTAAACAAAATCTTGTATAAAATATGTCAAATCCACAGCACCCCCGGGAAGCCTACAAACCATACCCACAGAGAATGTTGGGTCTTCAAGCAATCCGGCCAACTCAACGCCGAACACAAGGGGCTCGACACACCAAGTGAGGACGATGACGAGCCCCACAAGCAGAGCACGGGGAAACAACAGAATTTCCCACTCGATGTCAAAACAGTAAACTTACTTCACGTGACAAAAGGGAAAAATAGAGTGGCGCCTATGCGGCCTACCCCGAAGGAGCCCCGCCACTGGTTGTTAAAACCAATCACCTTCGACCATCAGGATTACTCTAGAAGTATCCGGAACGAAGGCTGGACTGCCTTAGTGCTAGATCCAATAATCGAAGGACTCCACTTTACACGTGTCCTGATGGACGGCGACAGTGGTTTAAACCTGCTATATCAGGACACAATCCGCAAAATGGGGATAGACCCAACAAGAATTCGCCATAGCAACACTTCCTTTCAAGGAGTATTGCCAGAACCCGATGCCCATTGCATGGGTTCTCTCCGGTTAGAAGTTATGTTCGGCTCCCCCAATAACTTCCGCCACGAAAAGCTAACCTTCCACATCGCCCCATTTTCAAGTAGCTATCAAGCACTACTGGGACGAGAGGCTTTCGCCCGCTTTAACGCAATACCGCATCATGCATCTCTTACGCTTAAGATGCCCGGTCCACGATGCATCATCTCACTAAAGGGAAATACCAAGTGTCCCGCGCGCGCGAAAGAATTTGTGGCTGCCTTGACAGCCATACATTAAAATAGCTTCACCAACAAAAGCATCTACCAGGTCATCAAGACCACAGACTCGGCTAGGTGAGTCCGGAGCAAACACATAATTGATAAAGGTTTAGTAGCCGTACACCCCTATACAAGGGGCTCCGCGTATGTAAAATACATGACAATAAGGCTCAATTTTACCCATCTTAAATTATACATTGTTTATCTAGTACAACGTACATTCCGCACTACGATTCTTTTTCTTGTCAGCTAAGTTCCTCTCTTTTACAGATGAACACCATGCTACGCCCGTCTAGGACACGGCACAATGGAGACACAGGCGCAGACGTGCAGCAGGGACCCATCCCCAGGATTCTTTTTAGATTAAGACCCTGCGTAAACCTTTTTTTACTGTCTCTTGTTGATATACATCCCCCGGATTTTCAGTATAACCGAGGAGGAGGCTGGCGTCTTGGCATGTGGCCACGTCAGAATTTTGCACGTACCCGGACACCATGGGCTTATTATCAAGGGCACTGATTAGCCCGTTTTTCATAAAGACCGAGTACCCTAGGGAGTGTTCGGCGTCGCGAGTTTGGCCTTATATGCATCAGCTCCGAATCATGTCTTTGGTCAAATGTTGGGTTTGCCCGGCTCCTGTGTTTTGTTGCCTTACGTTCCGCTCTATCGGCTAAGGCGACACTAGGAGAACTACTGTGATTGTGCCCCGGTTCAGCCAGGCGAGCACCTCAGTAGAGAAAGCCGAAAACTGACTGTCATGATATAGCGTGAGACTGGTCAACCACTCGATGACCCGCCAGAATCTTTAGGATTCCTCCACATTAACGAAGGGCCATTTCCCGGTTAGGCACACACGCGCCCGAATTTCGGCAAGCGCGGTGCCACCAGGGGCTATATAGTAGCTCCACGGTCAAACTCCTATGGCTAAGTGAAAGTGATAAAGCATCATAGTCCGGTTGCCTAGTTCGCTGCGCTACCACCTCCTTAATGGACCAAGACGTTGGATCAAGTGTGATGATGCACCTTTTGCGAACACCCCCGCATTATATGCGTGGGGGCTGAAGCCAACAACTGCAATCTTTCAGGTTATATATACATATACGTAAACGGCCGCACAGGAGGCATTATAATTCTTGTAAGCACAAGTATAAAAAGCTATTCCATTCAATCAAAGTATTGTTTTAGAATGCTATATGCTATTCGAACATATTATCCTTCGAGCACTGCGTCTCTATTAAACGAGCGCCCTCCAGGACTTCTTGAAAGTAGTGCTCGGCAGGTACTCGGCTCTCGCCCGAATCTTGGGCTGCAACAGTGGTGTCCTCCATCTCTGCCCAGTATGTTTTGACACGGGCAAGGGCCATCCGCGCACCCTCCACACACGCTGACCTCTTCATCACGTTGATACGCGGCACCGCACCAAGGAACTGCTACACCAAGCTAAAATAACTGTTCGGCCTTGGCCTTTTCGGCCACATATGATCCACGACATACTTCATGGCGAGTCCGGATAACCTATTCAGCTCCGCCCATTCCGCCAAGCGATTGGGCAATGGAAGCGAACGCTCGGGATTGTGGAACTGCGACCAGAAAAGCTTTTCCACTTCATGACCTTCCTGATCTCGGAAGTGTTCGACCGCATCAGCGACACTCGCCGCTAAATCCATATATGCGTCTGCCGAACTCCACATCCGGTCCAACAGAGTATATTTCGGATCCCCGAACTTCATCCGGAACATAAAGGGTTTTCCAGCTGCGATATCTCCGGCCTGACGCGGCTCCTCCTTCATCGCCCTCATCGCAGAACGAGCATCCTTGGCCGCCGTAATGGCCTTTTCCAGGTCTGTCCGCTCTGCCCGATCTTCTTTCTCAAAAAGCTTGCGCGGTCAGCAGCGGTCTTCAACTCCGCAGCCATCTCGGCCATCTTCTTTTTGCTTTGGCAATGAGCAGCCTGTTCGGCTTTCAGCTCCTCAGTCGCCTTTAAGGCAGCCGCATCGCTTTCCCTGGCTCGCTCCTTGGCTCGGGTAAGCTCTGCCCAAAGGTCCTCCACAGAGGCAGCCCCATCTGCATCAGGTACAAACACTATAAGATACTGGCATCAAGCTCCTCTTACCAGGTGTCTCCGGACAAATTACATACCTTGTGCCTCGTCGAGCCGCTTGTTGACAAGCACGATGTCGGCATCTGCCACGTCAAGTTGCCGCTTTAGTTTGGCAAATTCATCAATCCGGCTAGCCGCCAGACATTTCGCCACCTACAAATGACAGGCGACATATTATTCCTGGGATTATGATCCTCTGCGCTCCGTCACTTTTGACACCACACAGAGTCTCAGGGGCTACTATCTACATAGGACGCATCCTATATATGCGGAACTGGCAAAAGGTGCATCATTTCACATACCTCAAAACCTGTCAGTAAACTCCTGACGGCCTCGTGCAACCCGCTCTCCGCGGATGAAATCCTTTCAATCACCGTACCCATTAACGTACGGTGTTCTTCTGAGATAGACGCTCGCCCGAGCAGCTCCTTCAGCTCCTCCGGCCGTGCACCGGACGGTGCCAGACTCGTCCGATGGCCTTTTTCAGAGGCCGGATACGGAGGGCTTTGGGGAGACAGATGAATGCCTTCCGGCCCTGCCGGATTCAGGGAAACCCTCCGTGACGACACCTCGGGGTCGCCTGCCTCGTGAGGCGGTATGGCAGGGGGAGGCGACCCGCTCTCCATCATCTCCGGAAGAAGATCCCCCGAAGATGAGCTCTGCTAAGAAGGGCTTAGATCCGAACTACAAGGTAAAAATTCGGTTATTTTCCTCAGGAATAAAACAGGGGTGTTTCTCATCTTAAAACTCCCCTCTCTACTTACGGTTCGGTGGAGGGCTGATCCCCTTGGGGGCACAGTACGCCGAGGTATCCCTCGGCGCAGGACTCTCTGGCGAAGATTTCTTCCCCCGCTTTGAGACCATGGTCTCCGGGTCTTCAGAGGCGCTCCTCTTTTTCCCCTGGGTGGAGGAATTTTTGATTCCTCCTTTCCCAACTGACTCCTTCGAGGAGCCGGTAGCTCCCTTATCCCCCTCCTCCTTCTCTTCCAAAGGCACAATCTCCAGCATCCTGGTCAACACAGGATTCGGCGAGGCCTCAGGAAGGGGGGCCGGACACCTGATTAACTTTGCCTTCGCTACCCACTCCTGTTTCAAATACAACTCTTTTAAGGGTGATGTCGTGATAGATGAACGGATGGTGTGTCCAGAAAAAGGGCTACTTACTTGAGTATCGGACGATTGCAGCTTAGTCTTGCGTCCTCCATAGAATCCGGACACATTACTTGTGGTCTGAAGAATAACTTGTACATCTCCACGGGCGTCATGCTAAGAAAGTGTTGGAGAGCTCGTGGTCCCTCGGGATTGAACTCCCATAGATGGAGAGGGCGACGTTTGCAAGGCAGGACTCGGCGAATTAGCATAACCTGCATCACCACGACCAGACTGATATCTCTTTCTAGGAGATCTCGGATGCGGCCTTGCAATAGGGGCACGTCTTTTACCGGCCCCCAGTCCAGCCCCTTATTGACCCATGACGCTAGTCGGGGCGGGGGACCCGAGCGGAAAACAAGCGGCGCCACCCACTTGGTGCCCCTGGGGGGGTGATATAGAACCACTCTTATTGCCATAAGCTCAACTCCTCCTGAAAAGAGCCCTCGGGCCATGGAGCGTCAGCGTTCTTGCTTATAACAGCGCCTCCGCACTCCGCATGCCATCCCTCGATCATCTTCGGCTCTACTTTAAAAGTCTTAAGCCATAGTCCGAAGTGAGGGGTAATGCGGAGGAAGGCTTCGCACACAACGATGAATGATGAGATATGGAGGATGGACTCTAGAGCTAAGTCGTGAAATTCCAGCCCATAATAAAACATGAGCCCCCTCACGAAGGGATCCGTCGTGAAGCCGAGCCCTCGGAGGAAGTGAGACACGAATACCACACTCTCACCGGGCTCGGGAGTAGGAACAACCTGCCCTTGAGCAGGCAGCCTATGCGAAATTTCGCCGATCAAGAACCTGGCTTCTCTCAGCTTCAGCACGTCCCCCTCCGTAACGAAGGAAGGTGTCCATTGGCCTCGAAGGTAGGATCCGGACATTGTCGAAGGTCCGAAGCGCCTGAAATCTAGGGCCTTGAGTGTTGGAACTCGAGGCGAAGGGCGAATTCGATTGAGATTGAAAGAAAGGAGTAAGGCCTTGGTCTCTTTATAAGGGGTTGAATACCAAGAGCCCTCCCCGTGACCGTTTGGGACTCGCCTTTAATTGAGGAAACACGCCAACGGGCATGACTGGGTTGCCCACATCCGTATTGATGAGAATCCCGTAAATTAAGGGGACACGATCTCTGCTTCGACAAGACATGCCAAGGAAACCGCCTCGCTAAACGTGCTGAGGTGGGACAGTAAAACGATTCGAATAAAGACTTGGCCGCGGTGTGATGTTACATTGCGGGGTACGTCAGCAGATTAGATTTGTGTAAATGTTATTCTATCTATGGAAATATGTGGAACTTATTTTGCAGAGCCGGACACTATCCTTGTGTTCGCAATCTTCTACGAAGTATTCGGAGGAGGAACCCGCCTTGCAATGTCGAAGACAATTTGCGCGCCGGACTCGTCGTCATTGAAGCCTGGTTCAGGGGCTACTGAGGGAGTCCTGGATTAGGGGGTGTTCGGATAGCCGGACTATGACCTTTGGCCGTACTCCTGGACTATGAAGATACAAGATTGAAGACTTCGTCCCGTGTCCGGATGGGACTTTCCTTGGCATGGAAGGCAAGCTTGGTGATACGGATATGTAGATCTCCTTCCGTTGTAACCGACTCTGTGTAACCCTAACCCTCTCCGGTGCCTATATAAACCGGAGGGTTTTAGTCCGTAGGACGAACAACAATCATACCATAGGCTAGCTTCTAGGGTTTAGCCTCTCCGATCTCGTGGTAGATCTACTCTTGTACTACCCATATCATCAATATTAATCAAGCAGGAGTAGGGTTTTACCTCCATCGAGAGGGCCCGAACCTGGGTAAAAACATCGTGTCCCTTATCTCCTGTTACCATCCGCCTAGATGCACAGTTCGGGACCCCCTACCCGAGATCCGCCGGTTTTGACACCGACAGGCACCCTAGAAACACAACAGTTGATCGTTTGATCATTTAGCCGTGTGCGGTGCCCCCTCCACCATAGTCCACCTCGATAATACTGTAGCGGTGCTTAGGCGAAGCCCTGCGTCAGTAGAACATCATCATCGTCACCATGCCGTCCTGCTGACGAAACTCTCCCTCAACACTCGGCTGGATCGGAGTTTGAGGGACGTCATCGGGCTGAACGTGTGCTGAACTCGGAGGTGCCGTACGTTCGGTACTTGATCGGTTGGATCGTGAAGACGTACGACTACATCAACCGCGCTGTGCTAACGCTTCCGCTTTCGGTCTACGAGGGTACGTGGACAACACTCCCCCCTCTCGTTGCTATGCATCACCATGATCTTGCGTGTGCGTACGATTTTTTTTGAAATTACTACGTGCCCCAACAGTGGCATCCGAGCCAGGTATTATGCGTAGATGTCATATGCACGAGTAGAACACAAGTGAGTTGTGGGCGATATAAGTCATACTGCTTACCAGCATGTCATACTTTGGTTCGGCGGTATTGTTGGATGAAGCGGCCCGGACCGACATTACGCGTACGCTTACGCGAGACTGGTTCTACCGACGTGCTTTGCACACAGGTGGCTAGCGGGTGTTAGTTTCTCCAACTTTAGTTGAACCGAGTGTTTCTACGCCCAGTCCTTGCAAAGATTAAAACAGCACCAACTTGACAAACTATCGTTGTGGTTTTGATGCGTAGGTAAGACGGTTCTTGCTAAGCCCAGTAGCAACCACATAAAATTTGCAACAACAAAGTAGAGGACGTCTAACTTGTTTTTGCAGGGCATGTTGTGATGTGATATGTTCAAGACATGATGCTAAATTTTATTGTATGAGATGATCATGTTTTGTAACTAAGTTATCGACAACTGGCAGGAGCCATATCGTTGTCGCTTTATTGTATGCAATGCAATCGCCCTGTGATGCTTTACTTTATCACTAAGCGGTAGCGATAGTCATAGAAGCATAAGATTGGCGAGACGACAACGATGCTACGATGGAGATCAAGGTGTCACGCCGGTGACGATGGTGATCATGACGGTGCTTCGGAGATGGAGATCACAAGCACAACATGGTGATAGCCATATCATATCACTTATATTGATTGCATGTGATGTTTATCTTTTTTGCATCTTATCTTGCTTTGGTTGATGGTAGCATTATAAGATGATCCCTCACTAAATTATCAAAGTATTTGTGTTTTCCATGAGTATGCACCATTGCAAAAGTTCTTCGTGCTGAGACACCACATGATGATCGGGTGTGATAGGCTCTACGTTCAAATACAACGGGTGCAAAACAGTTGCACACGCAGAATACTCAGGTTAAACTTGACAATCCTAGCATATAACAGATATGGTCTCGGAACACGGAGACCGAAAGGTCGAGCGTGAATCATATAGTAGATATGATCAACATAGTGATGTTCACCATTGAAACTACTCCATCTCACGTGATGATCGGACATGGTTTAGTTGATATGGATCACATGATCACTTAGAGGATTAGAGGGATGTCTATCTAAGTGGGAGCTCTTAAGTAATATGATTAATTGAACTTAAATTTATCATGAACTTAGTACCTGATAGCAGGGGCGGAGCTACAGGGTGGCCAGGGTGGGCCGCGGCCCACCCTGGAATTTTGACCCGGCCTATGTACCTATGCGCATATAGATGGGCTAGGGAACGGAAAAATGGCCCAACAACACTTTGACGTGAAACAACCAGCGCCTCTCGCTTGCAGCCCGACACCAAGCACGCATGACTGCGGGAGACCTCTCCTCGACACGCAGCCGCCGGCTGCCCCGTCGCCATCGGCCTGTCCCCGCCTCCGCCTGCCTCGCCGGCACCGGCCCCTGACCCCCCAGGATGCTCCTCCACTCCTACCTCCCCGCTGCGCCCTCGGCCTGCCCGACGCTGGGCACCAGCCGCACCACTGTCCCAAGCCGCGACCCTGCCCTGTCCCACCCATCCCTCTGGCGCCACTGCAAGCCTGCAAGCCAGCAGCAGCCGCCCAGTTCGCATTCCAGCACCCGGCTCTGCGTGATTTGAGGTGCCATTCATCCATTCCCCAATTCTCCAATTTTTGATTTAGGGTTTGCTTGCTATTTTTTGTATTGCAGACTGGACAGTACAATACATGGACTGATGAACATGATACGATGAACAACACACATAATTAGGCATATTATTTTTGTTTAGTTTTGTCATTATGAATTCATGATTGATAGAAAGTAAATTTTTAATTGTAGAATTATTAATGAATGAAGAGAACCGGAGATATTGCAAAACATTTTCACCACCATGTTCAGTCAAGAACAAGTTGAAAATTGTTGGGGATCGTAGCAGAAATTAAAATTTTCCTACGCATCACCAAGATCTATCCATGGAGTATTCTAGCAACGAGGGGATAGGAGAGCATCTACATACCACTTGTAGATCGCAACGGAAGCGTTCAAGAAGAACATGGATGATGGAGTCGTACTCGCCGTGATTCAGATCACCGATGACCAAGTGCCGAACGGACAGCACCTCCGCGTTCAACACACGTACGGGACGATCGACGTCTCCTCCTTCTTGATCCAGCAAGGGGAAGGAGAGGTTGAGGAAGAAGACTTCAACAGCAGCACGACGGCGTGGTGGTGGTGGAGAAGTAGTACTCCTGCAGGGCTTCGCCAAGCGCGTGACGGAGGAGGAGAGGTGTTGGGAGGGGAGGGGCTGCGCCTTGTTGTGTGTTGCTGCCCTCCCCTCACCCCCACTATTTATAGGGGAAGGGCAAGGGGGCCGGCCCCCTCTAGATGAGATCTAGAGGGGGGGGGGGGGCGACGGCCAGGGAGGGGGGCTTGCCCCCCAAGCAAGGGGGGCGCCCCCACTAGGGTTTCCCCCCAACCCTAGGCGCATGGGCCCAAGGGAAGGGGGCGCGCCCAGCCCTCTAGGGGCTGGTTCCCTGCCCCTTGTGGCCCATGAGGCCCTCCGAGAGGGCTGGCCCCTCAAGGTGGACCCCCGGATCCTCTCTGGTGGCCCCGGTACAATACCGATATGCCCCCGAAACTTCCCGGTGTCCGTATGACAACTTCCCATATATAAATCTTCATCTTCGGACCATTCTGGAACTCCTCGTGACGTCCGGGATCTCATCCGGGACTCCGAACAACATTCGGTAATCACATACAAGTCTTCCTAATAACCCTAGCGTCACCGAACCTTAAGTGTGTAGACCCTACGGGTTCGGGAGACATGCAGACATGACCGAGACGACTCTTTGGTCAATAACCAACAGCGGGATCTGGATACCCATGTTGGCTCCCACATGCTCCTCGATAATTTCATCGGATGAACCACGATGTCGAGGACTTAATCAATCCCGTACTCAATTCCCTTTGTCTAGCGGTACGATACTTGCCCGAGATTCGATCGTCGGTATACCGATACCTTGTTCAATCTCGTTACCGGCAAGTCTCTTTACTCGTTCCCACAACACATCATCCCGTGAACAACACCTTGATCACATTGAGCTCATTATGATGATGTCTTACCGAGTGGGCCCAGAGATACCTCTCCGTCATACGGAGTGACAAATCCCAGTCTCGATTCATGCCAACCCAACAGACACTTTCGGAGATACCTGTAGTGCACCTTTATAGTCACCCAGTTACGTTGTGACGTTTGATACACCCAAAGCACTCCTACGGTATCCGGGAGTTGCATAATCTCATGGTCTAAGGAATGACACTTGACATTCAGAAAAGCTCTAGCAAACGAACTATATGATCTTTTGTGCTATGCTTAGGTTTGGGTCTTGTCCATCACATCATTCTCCTAATGATGTGATCCCGTTATCAATGACATCCCCATGTCCATGGTCAGGAAACCATGACTATCTATTGATCAACGAGCTAGTCAACTAGAGGCTTACTAGGGACATATTGTGGTCTATGTATTCACACATGTATTATGATTTCCGGACAATACAATTATAGCATGAACAATAGACAATTATCATGAATAGGGAAATATAATAATCCTTTTATTATTGCCTCTAGGGCATATTTCCAACAGTCTCCCACTTGCACTAGAGACAATAGTCTAGTTACATTGTGATGAATCGCACACCCATGGAATTTTGGTGTTGATCATGTTTTGCTCTAGGGAGAGGTTTAGTCAACGGATCTGCCACATTCAGGTCCGTATGTACTTTACAAATCTCTATGTCTCCATTTTGAACACTTTCACAAATGGAGTTGAAGCGACGCTTGATATGCCTGGTCTTCCTGTGAAACCTGGGCTCCTTTGCAAGGGCAATTGCTCCAGTGTTGTCACAGAAGAGAGTCATCGGGTCCGACACATTGGGTATGACCCCTAGGTCGGTAATGAACTCCTTCACCCAGACTGCTTCTTGTGCTGCCTCCGAGGCTGCCATATACTCTGCTTCACATGTAGATCCCGCCACGACGCTTTGCTTGCAACTGCACCAGCTTACTGCTCCTCCATTCAAAATATACACGTATCCGGTTTGTGACTTGGAGTCATCCAGATCTGTGTCGAAGCTGGCGTCGACGTAACTCTTTACGACGAGCTCTTCGGCACCTCCATAAACGAGAAACATATCATTAGTCCTTTTTAGGTACTTCAGGATGTTTTTGACCGCTGTCCAGTGTTCCTTGCCGGGATTACTTTGGTACCTACCTACCAAACTTACGGCAAGGTTTACATCGGGTCTGGTACACAGCATGGCATACATAATAGACCCTATGGCTGAGGCATAGGGGATGACACTCATCTCTTCTATATCTTTTGCCGTGGTCGGGCATTGAGCCGTGCTCAATCGCACACCTTGCAATACAGGCAAGAACCCCTTCTTGGACTGATCCATTTTGAACTTCTTCAAAATCTTGTCAAGGTACGTACTTTGTGAAAGACCGATGAGGCGTCTCGGTCTATCTCTATAGATCTTGATGCCTAATATATAAGCAGCTTCTCCAAGGTCCTTCATTGAAAAACACTTGTTCAAATAGGCCTTTATGCTTTCCAAGAATTCTATATCATTTCCCATCAATAGTATGTCATTCACATATAATATGAGAAATGCTATGGAGCTCCCACTCACTTTCTTGTAAACGCAGGCTTCTCCATAAGTCTGCATAAACCCAAACGCTTTGATCATCTCATCAAAGCGAATGTTCCAACTCCGAGATGCTTGCACCAGCCCATAGATAGAGCGCTGGAGCTTGCATACTTTGTTAGCATTCTTAGGATCGACAAAACCTTCCGGCTGCATCATATACAATTCTTCCTTAAGAAAGCCGTTAAGGAATGCCGTTTTGATGTCCATTTGCCATATCTCATAATCATAGTATGCGGCAATTGCTAACATGATTCAGACGGACTTCAGCTTTGCTACGGGAGAGAAAGTCTCATCGTAGTCAACCCCTTGAACTTGTCGATAACCCTTAGCGACAAGTCGAGCTTTATAGATGGTCACATTACCATCCGCGTCTGTCTTCTTCTTAAAGATCCATTTATTTTCTATCGCTCGCCGATCATCGGGCAAGTCTATCAAAGTCCATACTTTGTTTTCATACATGGATTCTATCTCGGATTTCATGGCTTCTAGCCATTTGTCGGAATCTGGGCCCGCCATCGCTTCTTCATAGTTCGAAGGTTCACCGTTGTCCAACAACATGATTTCCAGGACAGGGTTGCCGTACCACTCTGGTGCGGAACGCGTCCTTGTGGACCTACGAAGTTCAGTAGGAGCTTGATCAGAAGTATCTTGATCATCATCATTAACCTCCGCTTGAATTGGTGCAGGTACCACAGGAACATTTTCCTGAGCTGCGCTACTCTGATTTTCAAGAGGTAGTACTTCATCAAGTTCTACTTTCCTCCCACTTACTTCTTTCGAGAGAAACTCTTTCTCTAGAAAGGACCCGTTCTTGGCAACAAAGATCTTGCCTTCGGATCTGAGGTAGAAGGTATACCCAACTGTTTCTTTGGGATATCCTATGAAGAGGCATTTTTCCGATTTGGGTTCGAGCTTTTCAGGTTGAAGTTTCTTGACATAAGCATCGCAACCCCAAACTTTCAGAAATGACAGCTTAGGTTTCTTTCCAAACCATAATTCATACGGTGTCGTCTCAACGGATTTAGACGGTGCCCTATTTAAAGTGAATGCGGCTGTCTCTAGAGCGTATCCCCAAAATGATAGCGGTAGTTCTGTGAGAGACATCATAGACCGCACCATATCCAATAGAGTACGATTACGACATTCGGACACACCGTTACGCTGAGGTGTTCCAGGCGGCGTGAGTTGTGAAACGATTCCACATTTTCTTAAGTGTGTGCCAAATTCGTGACTTAAATATTCTCCCCCACGATCTGATCGTAAGAACTTTATTTTTCTGTCACGTTGATTCTCAACCTCACTCTGAAACTTCTTGAACTTTTCAAAGGTCTCAGACTTGTGTTTCATTAAGTAGACATACCCATATCTACTCAAATCATCAGTGAGAGTGAGAACATAACGATAGCCTCCGCGAGCCTCAACGCTCATTGGACCACACACATCTGTATGTATGATTTCCAAGAAGTTGGTTGCTCGCTCCATTGTCCCTGAGAATGGAGTCTTGGTCATTTTGCCCATGAGGCATGGTTCACACGTGTCAAATGATTCATAATCGAGAGACTCTAAAAGTCCATCAGCATGGAGCTTCTTCATGCGCTTGACACCAATGTGACCAAGGCGGCAGTGCCACAAGTATGTGGGACTATCGTTATTAACTTTACATCTTTTGGTATTCACACTATGAATATGTGTAACATCACGTACGAGATTCATTAAGAATAAACCATTAACCATCGGAGCATGACCATAAAACATATCACTCATATAAATAGAACAACCATTATTCTCGGATTTAAATGAGTAGCCATCTCGCATTAAACGAGATCCAGATACAATGTTCATGCTCAAACTTGGCACTAAATAACAATTATTGAGGTTTAAAACTAATCCCATAGATAAATGTAGAGGTAGCGTGCCGACGGCGATCACATCGACCCTGGAACCATTCCCGACGCGCATCGTCACCTCGTCCTTCGCCAGTCTCCGTTTATTCCGCAGCTCCTGTTTCGAGTTACAAATATGAGCAACGGCACCGGTATCAAATACCCAGGATCTACTACGAGCACTGGTAAGGTACACATCAATTACATGTATATCACATATACCTTTAGTGTTGCCGGCCTTCTTATCTGCTAAGTACTTGGGGCAATTCCGCTTCCAGTGACCATTTCCCTTGCAATAAAAGCACTCAGTTTCAGGTTTGGGTCCATTCTTTGACTTCTTCCTGGCAACTGATTTACCAGGCGCGGCAACCTCCTTGCCGTCCTTCTTGAAGTTCTTCTTACCCTTGCCTTTCTTGAACTTAGTGGTTTTATTCACCATCAACACTTGATGTTCCTTTTTGATCTCCACCTCTGCAGATTTCAACATTGAATACAACTCGGGAATGGTCTTTTCCATCCCTTGCATATTGTAGTTCATCACGAAGCTCTTGTAGCTAGGTGGGAGCGACTGAAGGATTCTGTCAATGACCGCCTCATCCGGGAGATTAACTTCCAGCTGAGTCAAGCGGTTGTGCAACCCAGACATCTTGAGTATGTGTTCACTGACAGAGCTATTTTCCTCCATCTTACATCTAAAGAACTTGTCGGAGACTTCATATCTCTCGACCCGGGCATGAGCTTGGAAAATCAATTTCAGCTCCTCGAACATCTCATATGCTCCGTGTTTCTAAAAACGGTTTTGAAGCCCCGGTTCTAAGCTGTAAAGCATGCCGCACTGAACGAGGGAGTAATCATCAGTACGTGACTGATGGGCGTTCATAACGTCCTGGTTTTCTGGGAATGGTGCATCACCTAGCGGTGCTTCTAGGACATAATCTTTCTTGGCTGCTATGAGGATGATCCTCAGGTTCCGTACCCAGTCCGAATAGTTGCTGCCATCATCTTTCAGCTTGGTTTTCTCTAGGAACGCATTGAAGTTGAGGGTGACATTACCGTGGGCCATTTGATCTACAAGACATATTGTAAAGATTTAGACTAAGTTCATGATAATTAAGTTCATCTAATCAAATTAATGAATGAACTCCCACTCAGATTTGACATCCCTCTAGTCATCTAAGTGATACATGATCTGAGTCAACTAGGCCGTGTCCGATCATCACGTGAGACGGACTAGTCATCATCGGTGAACATCTCCATGTTGATCGTATCTTCTATACGACTCATGTTCGACCTTTCGGTCCTCCGTGTTCCGAGGCCATGTCTGTACATGCTAGGCTCGTCAATCCAACCTAAGTGTATTGCGTGTGTAAATCTGGCTTACACCCGTTGTATGCGAACGTAAGGACCTATCACACCCGATCATCACGTGGTGCTTTGGAACGACGAACCTTAGCAACGGTGCACAGTTAGGGAGAACACATTTTTGATATTTTAATGAGGGATCATCTTATTTATGCTACCGTCGTTCTAAGCAAATAAGATGTAAAAACATGATAAACATCACATGCAATCAAATAGTGACATGATATGGCCAACATCATTTCGCTCCTTTGATCTCCATCTTCGGGGCGCCATGTTCATCGTCATCACCGGCATGACACCATGATCTCCATCATCATGATCTCCATCATCGTGTCTTCGTGAAGTTGTCACGTCAACTATTACTTCTACTACTATGGCTAACGCTTTAGCAATAAAGTAAAGTAATTACATGACGATTTAAGTTGACACGCAGGTCATAAATAAATAAAGACAACTCCTATGGCTCTTGCCGGTTGTCATACTCATCGACATGCAAGTCGTGATTCCTATTACAATAACAAGATCATCTCATACATCACATACATGATTCATCACAACTTCTGGCCATATCACATCACAAAGCACTTGCTGCAAAAACAAGTTAGACGTCCTCTAATTGTTGTTGCATGTTTTTTACGTGGCTGTTATAGGTTGCTAGCAAGAACGTTTCTTACCTACGTTAAAACCACAATGTGAATTGTCAATCTCTATTTACCCTTCATAAGGACCCTGTTCATCGAATCCTATCCAACTAAAGTGGGAGAGACAGACACCCGCCAACCACCTTATGCAACTAGTGCATGTTAGTCGGTGGAACCGGTCTCACGTAAGCGTACGTGTAAGGTTGGTCCGGGCCGCTTCATCCCACAATACCGCTGAACCAAGATAGGACTAGTAACGGCAAGAAGAATTGACAATTCGACGCCCACAACTACTTTGTGTTCTACTCGTGCATAGAAACTACGCATAGACCTGGCTCATGATGCCACTATTGGGGATCGTAGCAGAAATTAAAATTTTCCTACGCATCACCAAGATCTATCCATGGAGTATTCTAGCAACGAGGGGATAGGAGAGCATCTACATACCACTTGTAGATCGCAACGGAAGCGTTCAAGAAGAATGTGGATGATGGAGTCGTACTCGCCATGATTCAGATCACCGATGACCAAGTGCCGAACGGACAGCACCTCCGCGTTCAACACACGTACGTGACGATCGACGTCTCCTCCTTCTTGATCCAGCAAGGGGAAGGAGAGGTTGAGGAAGAAGACTTCAACAGCAGCACGACGGCGTGGTGGTGGTGGGGAAGTAGTACTCCGGCAGGGCTTCGCCAAGCGCGTGACGGAGGAGGAGAGGTGTTGGGGAGGGGAGGGGCTGCGCCTTGTTGTGTGTTGCTGCCCTCCCCTCACCCCCACTATTTATAGGGGAAGGGGCAAGGGAGCCGGCCCCCTCTAGATGAGATCTAGAGGGGGGGGGGGGCGGCGGCCAGGGAGGGGGGCTTGCCCCCCAAGCAAGGGGGGGCGCCCCCACTAGGGTTTCCCCCCAACCCTAGGCGCATGGGCCCAAGGGAAGGGGGCGCGCCCAGCCCTCCAGGGGCTGGTTCCCTGCCCCTTGTGGCCCATGAGGCCCTCCGAGAGGGCTGGCCCCTCAAGGTGGACCCCCGGAACCTCTCTGGTGGCCCCGTTACAATACCGATATGCCCCCGAAACTTCCCGGTGTCCGTATGACAACTTCCCATATATAAATCTTCACCTCCGGACCATTCCGGAACTCCTCGTGACGTCCGGGATCTCATCCGGGACTCCGAACAACATTCGGTAATCACATACAAGTCTTCCTAATAACCCTAGCGTCACCGAACCTTAAGTGTGTAGACCCTACGGGTTCGGGAGACATGCAGACATGACCGAGACGACTCTTCGGTCAATAACCAACAGCGGGATCTGGATACCCATGTTGGCTCCCACATGCTCCTCGATAATGTCATCGGATGAACCACGATGTCGAGGACTTAATCAATCCCGTACTCAATTCCCTTTGTCTAGCGGTACGATACTTGCCCGAGATTCGATCGTCGGTATACCGATACCTTGTTCAATCTCGTTACCGGCAAGTCTCTTTACTTGTTCCCACAACACATCATCCCGTGAACAACACCTTGATCACATTGAGCTCATTATGATGATGTCTTATCGAGTGGGCCCAGAGATACCTCTCCGTCATACGGAGTGACAAATCCCAGTCTCGATTCATGCCAACCCAACAGACACTTTCGGAGATACCTGTAGTGCACCTTTATAGTCACCCAGTTACGTTGTGACGTTTGATACACCCAAAGCACTCCTACGGTATCCGGGAGTTGCATAATCTCATGGTCTAAGGAATGACACTTGACATTCAGAAAAGCTCTAGCAAACGAACTATACGATCTTTTGTGCTATGCTTAGGTTTGGGTCTTGTCCATCACATCATTCTCCTAATGATGTGATCCCGTTATCAATGACATCCCCATGTCCATGGTCAGGAAACCATGACTATCTATTGATCAACGAGCTAGTCAACTAGAGGGTTACTAGGGACATATTGTGGTCTATGTATTCACACATGTATTATGATTTCCGGACAATACAATTATAGCATGAACAATAGACAATTATCATGAACAGGGAAATATAATAATCCTTTTATTATTGCCTCTAGGGCATATTTCCAACAAAAATAAGATGGGTGATAGTATTTTGGATGATTGCATAGTCACATATATTGAGCTGGATGTTTTTTTGTGGTGAATGAAGATGATATAATTGATATTTTCACTATTAACTTCTCAAGGTATGTACTGTACTATGTAGGCTTCTTTTATTCAAAACTGAGACTTGAATGAGAATTTTAGAGTGTGTATTTATCTATTTTTGTGGTATTTGCAATTAGTTGAAATATTTGCATGTCAAAGTTGTTGTAAAAAAAATTAAAGGTGGACCACCCTGGTGTCAAATGCTAGCTCCGCCACTGCCTGATAGTATCTTGCTTGTCTATCTTGATTGTAGATAGATGGCCCGTGCTGTTGTTCCGTTGAATTTTAATGCGTTCCTTGAGAAAGCAAAGTTGAAAGATGATGGTAGCAATTACACGGACTGGGTCTGTAACTTGAGGATTATCCTCATTGCTGCGCAGAAGAATTACGTCCTGGAAGCACCGCTGGGTGCCAAGCCTACTGCTGATGCAACTGACGACGTTAAGAACGTCTGACAGAGCAAAGCTGATGACTACTCAACAGTTCAATGTGCCATGCTTTACGGCTTAGAACCGGGACTTCGACGATGTTTTGAACGTCATGGAGCATATGAGATGTTCCAGGAGTTGAAGTTAATATTTCAAGCAAATGCCCGGATTGAGAGATATGAAGTCTCCAATAAATTCTATAGCTGCAAGATGGAGAAGAATAGTTTTGTCAGTGAGCATATACTCAAAATGTCTGGGTATAATAATCACTTGATTCAACTGGGAGTTAATCTTCCGGATGATAGCGTCATTGACAGAATTCTCCGATCACTGCCACCGAGCGACAAGAGCTTCGTGATGAACTATAACATGCAAGGGATGGATAAGACAATTCCCGAGCTCTTCGCGATGCTAAAAGCTGCGGAGGTAGAAATCAAAAAGGAGCATCAAGTGTTGATGGTCAATAAAACCACCAGTTTCAAGAAAAAGGGCAAAGGGAAGAAGAGGGGGAACTTCAAGAAGAACAACAAGCAAGTTGCCGCTCAGGAGAAGAAACCCAAGTCTGGACCTAAGCCTGAAACTGAGTGCTTCTATTGCAAGCAGACTGGTCACTGGAAGCGGAACTGCCCCAAGTATTTGGCGGATAAGAAGGATGGCAAGGTTAACAAAGGTATATGTGATCTACATGTTATTGATATGTACCTTACTAATGCTCGCAGTAGCACCTGGGTATTTGATACTGGTTCTATTGCTAATATTTACAACTCGAAACAGGGGCTACGGATTAAGCGAAGATTGGCTAAGGACGAGGTGACGATGCGCGTGGGAAATGGTTCCAAAGTCGATGTGATCGCGGTCGGCACGCTACCTCTACATCTACCTTCGGGATTAGTATTAGACCTAAATAATTGTTATTTGGTGCCAGCGTTGAGCATGAGCATTATATCTAGATCTTGTTTAATGCGAGACGGTTATTCATTTAAATCAGAGAATAATGGTTGTTCTATTTATATGAGTAATATCTTTTATGGTCATGCACCCTTAAAGAGTGGTCTATTTTTGTTGAATCTCGAAAGTGGTGATACACATATTCATAGTATTGAAGCCAAAAGATGCAGAGTTGATAATGATAGTGCAACTTACTTGTGGCACTGTCGTTTAGGTCATATCGGTGTAAAACGCATGAAGAAAGTCCATACTGATGGACTTTTGGAACCACTTGATTATGAATCACTTGGTACTTGCGAACCGTGCCTCATGGGCAAGATGACTAGAACGCTGTTCTCTGGAACTATGGAGAGAGCAACAGATTTGTTGGAGATCATACATACAGATGTATGTGGTCCGATGAATGTTGAGGCTCGTGGCAGATATCGTTATTTTCTCACCTTCACAGATGATTTAAGCAGATATGGGTATATCTACTTAATGAAACATAAGTATGAAACGTTTGAAAAGTTCAAAGAATTTCAGAGTGAAGTTGAAAATCATCGTAACAAGAAAATAAAGTTTCTACTATCTGATCATGGAGGAGAATATTTGAGTTATGAGTTTGGTCTTCATTTGAAACAATGCGAAATAGTCTCGCAACTCATGCCACCCAGAACACCACAGCGTAATGGTGTATCCGAACGTCGTAATCGTACTCTACTAGATATGGTGCGATCTATGATGTCTCTTACTGATTTACCGCTATCGTTTTTGGGGTTATGCTCTAGAGACGGCGGCATTCACATTAAATAGGACACCATCGAAATCCGTTGAGATGACGCCTTATGAACTGTGGTTTGGCAAGAAACCAAAGTTGTCATTTCTGAAAGTTTGGGGCTGCGATGCTTATGTGAAAAGCTTCAACCTGATAAGCTCGAACCCAAATCGGAGAATGTGTCTTCATAGGATACCCAAAGGAGACCGCTGGGTACACCTTCTATCACAGATCCGAAGGCAAGACTTTTGTTGCTAAATTCGGAATCTTTCTGGAGAAGGAGTTTCTCTCAAAAGAAGTGAGTGGGAGGAAAGTAGAACTTGATGAGGTAACTGTACCTGCTCCCTTATTGGAAAGTAGTTCACCACAGAAACCGGTTTTTGCGACACCTACACCAATTACTGAGGAAGTTAATGATGATGATCATTAAACTTCAGATCAAGTTGTTACTGAACCTCGTAGGTAAACCAGAGTAAGATCCGCACCAGAGTGGTACGATAATCCTGTTCTGGAAGTTATGTTACTAGACCATGACGAACCTACGAACTACGAAGAAGCGATGGTGAGCCCAGATTCCTTAAAATGGCTTGAGGCCATGAAATCTGAGATGGGATCCATGTATGAGAACAAAGTATGTACTTTGGTTGACTTGCCCGATGATCGGCAAGCAATTGAGAATAAATGGATCTTCAAGAAGAAGACTGACACTGATGGTAATGTTACTGTCTATAAAGCTCGACTTGTTGCAAAAGGTTTTCGACAAGTTCAAGGGATTGACTATGATGTGACCTTCTCACCCATAGCGATGCTTAAGTCTGTCCGAATCATGTTAGCAATTGCCGCATTTTATGATTATGAAATATGGGAGTTGGATGTCAAAACTGCATTCCTGAATGGATTTCTGGAAGAAGAGTTGTATATGATGCAACCAGAAGGTTTTGTGATCCAAAGGGAGCTAACAAAGTGTGCAAGCTCCAGCGATCCATTTATGGACTGGTGCAAGCCTCTCGGAGTTGGAATAAACGCTTTGATAGTGTGATCAAAGCATTTGGTTTTATACAGACTTTTGGAGAAGCCTGTATTTACAAGAAAGTGAGTGAGAGCTCTGTAGCATTTCTGATATTATATGTGGATGACATATTGCTGATTGGAAATGATATAGAATTTCTGGATAGCATAAAGGGATACTTGAATAAGAGTTTTTCAATGAAAGACCTCGGTGAAGCTGCTTATATATTGGGCATCAAAATCTATAGAGATAGATCAAGACGCTTAATTGGACTTTCACAAAGCACTTACCTTGACAAAGTTTTGAAGAAGTTCAAAATGGATCAAGCAAAGAAAGGGTTCTTGCCTGTGTTACAAGGTGTGAAGTTGAGTAAGACTCAATGCCTGACCACTGCAGAAGATATAGAGAAGATGAAAGATGTTCCCTATGCTTCAGCCACAGGCTCTATCCTGTATGCAATGCTGTGTACCAGACCTGATGTGTGCCTTGCTATAAGTTTAGCAGGGAGGTACCAAAGTAATACAGGAGTGGATCACTGGACAACTGTCAAGAACATCCTGAAATACCTGAAAAGGACTAGGCATATGTTTCTCGTTTATGGAGCTGACAAAAAACTCATCGTAAATGGTTACGTTCATGCAAGCTTTGACACTGATCCGGACGATTCTAAATCGCAAACCGGATACGTGTTTACATTGAACGGTGGAGCTGTCAGTTGGTGCAGTTCTAAACAAAGCGTTGTGGCGGGATCTACGTGTGAAGACGAGTACATAGCTGCTTCGGAAGCAGCAAATGAAGGAGTCTGGATGAAGGAGTTCATATCCGATCTAGGTGTCATACCTAGTGCATCGGATCCGATGAAAATCTTTTGTGACAATACTGGTGCAATTGCCTTGGCGAAAGAATCCAGATTTCACAAGAGGACCAAGCACATCAAGAGACGCTTCAATTCCATCCGGGATTTAGTCCAGGTGGGAGACATAGAAATTTGCAAGATACATACGAATCTGAATGTTGCAGACCCGTTGACTAAGCCTCTTCGACGAGAAAAACATGATCAGCACCAAGACTCCATGGGTGTTAGAACCATTAATGTGTAATCTAGATTATTGACTCTAGTGCAAGTGGGAGACTGAAGGAAATATACCCTAGAGCCAATAATAAAGTTATTATTCATTTCCTTACTTCATGATAAATGTTTATTATTCATGCTAGAATTGTATTAACCGGAAACATAATACATATGTGAATACATAGATAAACAGAGTGTCAATAGTATGCCTCTACTTGACTAGCTCGTTGATCAAAGATGGTTATGTTTCCTAGCCATTGACATGAGTTGTCATTTGATTAACGGGATCACATCATTAGGAGAATGATGTGATTGACATGACCCATTCCGTTAGCTTAGCACCCGATCGTTTAGTATGTTGCTATTGCTTTCTTCATGACTTATATATGTTCCTATGACTATGAGATTATGCAACTCCCGTTTACCGGAGGAACACTTTGTGTGCTACCAAACGTCACAATGTAACTGGGTGATTGTAAAGGTGCTCTACAGGTGTCTCCAAAGGTACTTGTTGGGTTGGCGTATTTCGAGATTAGGATTTGTCACTCCGATTGTCGGAGAGGTATCTCTGGGCCCTCTGGGTAATGCACATCACTTAAAGCCTTGCAAGCATTGCAACTAATGAGTTTGTTGCGGGATGATGTATTACGGAACGAATAAAGAGACTTGCCGGTAGCGAGATTGAACTAGGTATTGAGATACCGACGATCGAATCTCGGCCAAGTAACATACCGATGACAAAGGGAATAACGTATGTTGTTATGCGGTCTGACCGATAAAGATCTTCGTAGAATATGTGGGAGCCAATATGAGCATCCAGGTTCTGCTATTGGTTATTGACCGGAGACGTGTCCCGGTCATGTCTACATAGTTCTCGAACCCGTAGGGTCCGCACGCTTAACGTTTTGATGACAATTATATTATGAGTTTATATATTTTGATGTACCGAAGGTTGTTCGGAGTCCCGGATGTGATCACAGACATGACGAGGAGTCTCGAAATGGTCGAGACATGAAGATTAATATATTAGAAGCCTATGTTTGGATATCGGAACTGGTTCGGGTGAAATCAGGATTTTACCGGAGTACCGGAGGGGTTACCGGAACCCCCCGGGGGTTAATGGGCCTTATTGGGCCTTTACGGAGAAGAGGAGAGGCGGCCAGGGCTGGGCCACGCGCCCCTCCCCCTAGTCCGAATAGGACAAGGAGAGGGGGGCGACGCCCCCCTTCCTTCCTCTCTCTCTCCTCTTTCCCCCTCCCAAGTCCTAATCCAACTAGGAAAGGGGGGGGGGGAGTCGCTCCTTTATATACGGGGGCAGGGGGCACCCTAGAAACACAACAATTGATCGTTTAATCTTTTAGCCGTGTGCGGTGCCCCCCTCCACCATAGTCCACCTCGATAATACTGTAGCGGTGCTTAGGCGAAGCCCTGCGTCAGTAGAACATCATCATCGTCACCACGCCGTCGTGCTGATGAAACTCTCCCTCAACACTCGGCTGGATCGGAGTTCGAGGGACGTCATCGGGCTGAACGTGTGCTGAACTCGGAGGTGTCGTACGTTCGGTATTTGATCGGTCGGATCGTGAAGACATACAACTACATCAACCGCGTTGTGCTAACGCTTCCGCTTTTGGTCTATGAGGGTACGTGGACAACACTCTCCCCTCTCGTTGCTGTGCATCACCATGATCTTGCGTGTGTGTAGTATTTTTTTTGAAATTACTACGTTCCCCAACACTTCTCGCCGGTCATGTTTGGGCCGCGAGATCTTGATAGTGGTGGGGTTGGTCAGCGTGGCGGCAACCACCTAGCTCGTGCCTTCTTTTTCCTCCGGGTCTACCTCCGTCTCGGGGCTGTGGCTACCTTTCTCATTTTATTGTTGCGCGGCAACATTCAGGGTACTGTTGCTTCGACCATTTTCTCCTACAATGATATAACCGGATGGATTACTAATTGCAGTGCATATATCCCGTTTCATTTGTATAATCAACGCATAACCAGGAATGAATATCCCTTTTTTTATCAGGGTTTATTCTATTTGATTATTTTAGCGCTTACGTGCCCATAATTTTTTTAATTAGAGCCAAACCAGCATATTCTCTTTTATTGGCACGTGCCCATAATTTCTTTCAATTATAGCCAACCAACATATTTTCTTTTATTGGCACGTGCAAGCTACCACCGTCAATAATTTATGGAGTCCCTTGTTCTGCTTATGATTCTCGAGACAACTTCTTTATTTTCAGACAACCTAGGGACATATAAAAACTGATGTGGTTTAGTATAAAGCTCCAAGACGGGACTATTCCTATCATAAACTAGCACAATAGAGAAGGTGCATAGTTCAATCCCCTCATGGCCTAAATTTTTTGCTGTTCCTTCGTTCGATAGAAAAAGAAATGCATGGTAGGCCCACCCGGAAGACAAACGAAAAAAAATCAGGAACTACATGCGAAATGGACGGAACAACTTGATACATATATATTTATTTTTATTGAGCCATCTGCATGGGAGCTACTATATGACACTAGTTGCGTGAAATAGCGTGTGGGACGTACATCATTTCGCATCTGGGCCAGTCCACTAAGGCATGTGTAAAAGAAAAGACACATTAAACTCACGACTTGGAAGACATGTCCATGTACTGCTAGCCACTAGAACAAACACGTACTACATTTCAATGGCCAGCACGGATATTCAAGAACATATTACAGTGTGAGATTTGAAAGACTTTTATTTTTATTTTTTTGAACTTTCCAAAAATAATAAATATTTGAATATTCTTCAAAACATGAACAATTATTAAAAGTCTGAACAATTTTTTGAAAATTCCGTAATTTTTTTGAAAGACATGAACAAATTTTGAAACAGGATCATTTTAGAAATTCACAAATATTTTTTCAAAGAAAGAACCTTTTATAAAAAAAGAACATTTTGCGAATTTGCGAACAATTTTTTAAATAGGAACATGTTTCGAACATTCCGAACAGTTTTAGAAAATATGTATTTTTAACGCAAACATGATTTTGAATTTTTGAAATTTCTGAAACAAGAATATTTTTAGAATGTGGAACACTTTTTAAAATGTACTTTCTTTTTCTAAAATATTGAAAACTTTTGTACAACACAAAAAGTTTCTGAAAAAATGTTAACATGCTTTGGATTTTTAACACATTTCGGAAAGAGAACAAAAATTTAGAGTTCTGAGCATTTTTGAAAACGCGAACACAATTTGGAATTCTGAACATTATCAAAAATTTGAGCAAAAATTGGAATACTGAACATGTCAAAATTTGAATTTACTACAAAAGTGAAAAGAAAAGTAAAAAAATTGAAGTTCTGAACATTTTTGAAAATGGGAACACAAATTTGGAATTCTGAATTTTTTTAAAATATTTGAACAAAAATTGATCTTCTAAACATGTTTTTCAAAATTTGAATTTACTACGAAAGGAAAATAAAAAGAAATTTGGAACGAAAAAACGAAAAAAGAAACAGAAAAGGAGAAAGGAAAAGAAATATAAACAGAACAAGTGAAAAAGGGAAACTGGCCGACCCAGTCTTGGGCGCCCTGTGCGTAGGTCCAACTATTTGATGCATGGTGCAAGAAATAGAGTTTTCTCAACCGCGTGGGCAGGAAAATAAGTGGGCTAGTTCTTCTTGGCCAGAGCGCGAGAGGCGCACATATGAAATTCTGAGAAACAGGTTTCCTTTTCTAACAGACGGACGCACAAAAATTTAGTACCACCTCGGATGAAAAGAAACTCTTTTCACAGTGGATGCATGAAACAGTCAGAGAAACGCATATTTTTTTATTGGTATTTAGTTATTATTTATTCATAAGAAGTTTTTTTTGAAAAACCGGAGAAACACACATTTTTTTGAAATCATAAATATTGAATTCGTGAACAGCTTTTGTTGAATTATGAATAATTTTGGTTTCTAAATTTGAAGCTATGAATATTTTTTGAAACTCGTGTACATTTTCTGAACCATCAAACATTTTTTTAAATTCACGATCAACTTTTTGTTTTGATGAATTGCTTTTGAAAGGCACAAACAATTTTTGATTTGATGTACATTTTGTTGAATCGATGAACTTTTTATTGAAATTTGGGAATGGCTTTTGAAATTCATGTTTATTTTATACTTTTTGTGAACATTTTTGTAAATTTCATGAACATTGTTTTTCAAAGTTACGAACGTTTTTTCAATATGCAAATGTTTTCTTTCAGAATCACGATCATTTTTTTATTTCTGAATATTGTTTTGTAATCTTGAACTTTTTTGAATATTTTTCTAAATAACGCACATTTTTGGAATCCCTCAACATTTTATGATTTGTCAATTATTTTTAAATCATGAAAATTTTGAATTCGCAGAAATATTGTGATTGTTTTTCAAAATCATAATTTGTTTTAAATTTTGAACTTTTTAAAAATCCCGATAGGAAAAAAACTTACAAAACAGTTTTAGGGTAGAAAAAGAAGAAAATGGTGAAATGAGAAATAGGGCTTCCCTTTTTTTTTGAGCCGTAAACCAAAACTTTGTTGAATGTTACCAAGGTTTACATGAATTGAAAACGTGTCATGGGGTGTCCCCAGCCTCAAATGGCGCCCTTGATCTAAAGTACAGGAAAACCTTGCTAAACTACGAGCTTGAATACTCAATGCTCTGCCTTTAAGCACGATTTGACAGTCCAAAAACTCCTCTGAGTGAGCCTTGATTTCTTTGATGATTGAGCTAAAGCGTCCACAAGTCCGATCATTAATTTCCAGGATAACCGACTTACAATCACATGCAATAATGACCTTTTGAAGCAAGAGATCCTGGGCCAAAGCCATGGCCTCTCTGCAAGCGAGAGCCTCCTTTGAAGTGGGATCACAAATACTTGAGAATACCTGTGCCGATGAGCCAAGGAAAAGACCAGCGTAGTCACGACAAACATCGGCTGAGACTCTCCTGTTTGTGTTTTTTGACACTCCATTACTACTAGGAAAAGGCTTATACATAGAAGTTTACCAGTAGCGTGTGTTTTGGAGCCCACGCTACTGATAATTATCAGTAACGTCTGTTGTAAAGCGCGCTACTGGTACAACTTAGCAGCAGCGTGGGTTTCTAGAGGGCACGCTACTGGTAAGTTTGCCACACCACACCACCCGATCAAAAAATATTAGCAGCGTTTGTAGTCTAACCAGCGCTACTGTTAAGAAAACATATGTAGCGCTTGTTCACCTAGACGTGCTACTGCTATTTCCTCTATGTGTAAACTTTTACCAGTAGCGTGGTTTTTGAACAAGCGCTATAGCTAGTTTTACTTACCAGTAGATATTTTGGCTGGCACTCATAGCAGTAGCGCGCTTTGGTGCCCCGCGCTACTGCTATGGTCGCCAGCTAAAATATCTGCCACCTTTTCCCCCTCTTCTTCATCCCCCTTTCTTTCTCTCCCCTCCCTCTTGCACTTGCTTGTTCCTTTCAATGCTTCCCCTCTTCTTTGCCCCTCCACCACCCCTCCATTAATGCCCTCCCCTCCTTCCTCGTTCTTTCTTTTGCCCCTCCCCCCTTCTCTTCTTTGCCCCTCCACCACCCCTCCATTAATGCCCTCCCTCCTCCCTCTCATAGCTCTCTCTCTCTCTCTCTCTCTCTCCCTAGCTAGTTGGAGCTATATATATGTAGGTACCTCACTATCTAGAGCTACTAGCTAATTATAAGAAGGTGCTCGATATCCCTCTCGACAAATAGGTGAGCAAAAAAACAGTTGTGCAAGAATGGAAATATGTGTGTGTGCGATTAGGACCAAAACTATGTTCGATATGAATATACCGAATTGTGTGTGGCATGTGAGTGACATGCGTTGCCTATGCTTTGCCGAAATGTTGATATTGATATAATTCCGTTTCGGCGAATTTCGGGAAAATCAACTCAATATGTCCTATGTTTAGGGAAGGTCATGCCGAATTTTTATATGAATTTGATCCATGCATGCATATATACGTGGTCTCAATATTTGCTCCGCGCACAGGTGATCATGAAGGTCAATGGAAGGATGGTGGAAAGATACTGGCAATCCGCTGTGGACGACATGTATGAAAAAAGACTGAAGGATGTTGTATGTCCGTGTCGAAAATGCAAATGAATAGTCAGGCTCGACCCATTTGAGGGTGGTACATTCAAGGCGCACCTGCTCATGCATGGTTTCATGGATGGCCATGCTCGGTGGATAAGTGAAGATGATGATGATGAGGACGTCGACGGGGCAGGAAATAATGACATGGGGCCACCAGACGAAGAGATGACCGATTATGTGCCCGAAGAGGAAGACGGCCTCGAAAATGTCGATGGCGAAGAGACAGTTCAAGGCGGAGAAGATGCGGACACGCCGCTATCAGTTCAGCCATGCGGGACCCGCATGTTCGAGACCTGCTTCGCAAGAAGACGACTAGCGACAGAGCTGCTTCTAGAGAGGAGGCCAAACTGGCGCAACTGGAGGTAGACTCGATGACTCCTTTGTATGATGGTTGCAATCCCGAGGTGACCCGCTTGAGTTTCACACTAGAACTTCTAAAGACGAAGGAAAAAATGGACAGATGCAAGCCTGGATGAGCTTCTGAAGTATCTAAAGAAGGTTCTTCCGGCGGGAAGTCTGTGTCCTACTAGTGTCGAGGAGGCAAAGAAAATCGTGTGCCCTCTTGATCTGCCACGCATTAGATATCACACATGCATCAATGATTGCGTCATATATCGGAACGAGCACGCAGAAAAAATCATCTGTCCAAAGTTCAATGCTTCACGATATAAAAAGGCCGAAAAGAAAGCTCCATAGAAAGTTGTATGGTACTTTCCGATCACTCCGCGTCTACAGCGGTATTTCATAGATTCTAAGGAAGCAAAGCTTACGCGCTGGCGCGCAGAGAGGGTGAAGCCAGATGACGGAGATGATCCGAAGCTGAGACACCTCGTAGATGCTAGCCAGTGGAGAGCATTAAATGCTGAATTTGATTTTTTCGCAAATGATCCAAGGAACATCGTGCCTGGCGCTAGTAGTGATGGCATGAATCCGTTTGGCAACCAGGACACCAATCATAGCACATGGCCCGTGTTTGTATGGATGTACAACCTCCCCCTGGTTGTGCATGAAGGAAAAATACATACACATGGCTATGCTTATTCAAGGGCCGAGACAACCGGGAAATGATATAAATCTGTATCTCGGGTTACTGAAAGAGGAGCTACAGACCTTATGGACAACGCTGGCCAAGACATGGGATCCAAGCAAAGGAGAGTATTTCTACATGAGAGCCGCGCTAATCATGACGATGCAGGACTATCTCGGTTACGGCTATCTCTTCGGCCAGGTGTGCCATGGATATTGCGGATGCATGAGGTGCATGGATGATACAACTTCTCAGCAGGTATCGAAAGATGGCGGGTCTTTGAAAATCGTGTACATGGGGCATCGAAGATGGCTCGAGAAGGATGACCCGTGGAGAAAGCGTGGAGATATATTCCTCAATGGTAAGGCTGAGCATCGAGGTCCTCCACGTAAGCGTAGCGGTGTAAAAATATATGAGTTATTGAAGAACCGGGAAGAGTGCCCCTCGCCAGGAAAGATGAAGAAAAAGGCGCCGGAGCCCCTGCTGAAGGTATGGATGACGAGATCTGCTTTCTGGGACTTGGAATACTAGCCCAAACTCGACACGCCTCATAGCCTTGATCAAATGCATATCACAAAAAATATCCTTGAGAGTTTGCTTGGAACATTGATGAACATGCCGGAGAGGACCAAGGATGGGCTGAAGGCAAGAAAAGACTTGGAATTTTTGAATATCAGGAAAGATCTCCAAATGCCTCGTAAAAATTCATCAAAGGAGACCGAGACGGAGACGGAGACGGAAGATAGGGGCAAAAAAGTAAACAAGAAGGAAGAGCAATATTGCCCCCCTCTTGCTTCACCTTAGATCCGAAGGAGGTCGATCAATTGTTCAAGTGCCTTGTCGGAATCAAAGTTAGTTCCGGATACTGTGGGAAGATAAGCAGATATCTAGAAACTAAGAAAAAAAGGTTCAGTGGGATGAAGTCTCATGACTGTCATGTGATGATGACGCAGTTACTCCCGGTTGCACTTAGAGGGATTATGGACACACACATGTGCGTGAGACACTTACTGACCTATGCCACTTTTTTGATGCTATCTCTTGAAAGTCGATAAGTGTGAAGCAACTCCATAGGCTACAGGAAGAGATCGTTGTCATACTGAATGAGCTAGAGATGTACTTCCCGCCCGCGTTCTTTGATGTCATGGTTCATCTATGTGTCCACATCGTGGACGGCATCATCGACCTAGGGCCGACATTCCTGCACAGCATGATGCCGTTCGAGAGGATGAATGGGGTCATCAAAGGATTCGTTCGTAACATGTTCCGTCCAGATGGAAGCATAGCCCAGGGATATCTGACCAAAGAGTGCATCTCTTTCTGTGAGAGTTATCTAGTAGGCACCGGAGACCCTGTTGTTGGTTTGCCCGTCAACAAGCACTGTGGAAGGCTCGAAGGCGAAGGTCACACCAACGGTCATAGGGATGTGAATGTGTTACACTCGGACCGACAAAACAACCTTGACAGGGCAAACTTAGCAGTGCTACAACACCTAGATGTGCTAGAAGATTTCGTGACACTGCACAAAGAGACCATCACAAAGAAGTACCGTGACCGTGGGATGCACAGGACAAACGCTGAAGTTATTAGAGAGCACAACTCCACTTTCTTGCGTTGGTTCAAAGAGCGAGTTCTGGCTAATCCCCCGGAAGAGGGCTATCCGAACGGAACGCTCATATACGCCTTAGCACATGGCCCATCGACCAACCTCGCGACTTATCAAGCATACGATATCAACGGATACACGTTCTACATGTTGGGTAACGCAGTAAATTTCAAAAAAAAAAATTCCTACGCACACGCAAGATCATGGTGATGCATAGCAACGAGAGGGGAGAGTATTTGTCTACGTACCCTCGTAGACCGAAGCGGAAGCGTTGACGCAACGTAGAGGAAGTAGTCGTACGTTCTCCTCGCGATCCAACCGATCTAAGCACCGAACGCACGGCACCTCCGAGTTCTGCACACGTTCAGCTCGATGACGATCCCCGGGCTCCGATCCAGCAAAGCGTCGGGGAAGAGTTCCGTCAGCACGACGGCGTGGTGACGATCTTGATGTGTTACCGGCGCAGGGCTTCGCCTAAGCACTGCAACAATATGATCGAGGTGGAATTTGGTGGAAGGGGGCACCGCACACGGCTAAGGAACGATCCGTAGATCAACTTGTGTGTCTTTGGGGTGCCCCCTGCCCCCGTATATAAAGGAGTCAAGGGGGAGGGGCTGGCCGGCCAAGCTAGGGCGCGCCAGAGAGTCCTACTCCCTCTGGGAGTAGGATTCCTCCCCCCAATCCTAGTTGGACTAGGATTCTCCAAGGGGGAGAGAGAGAGAGGGGGGGCGCCCACCTCTCCTAGTCCTAATAGGACTAGGGAAGGGGGGGAGGCGCGCAGCACCTAGGGCTGCCCTCTCACCTTTCCTCCAAGGCCCATGTTGGCCCATTATGCTTCCGGGGGGTTCCGGTAACCCTCCCGGTATTCCGGTAAAATCCTGATTTCACCCGGAATGCATCCGATGTCCAAACATAGGCTTCCAATATATAATTCTTTATGTCTCGACCATTTCGAGACTCCTCGTCACGTCCCCGATCTCATCCGGGACTCCGAACTCCTTCGGTACATCAAAACTCATAAACTCATAATATAACTGTCATCGAAACCTTAAGCGTGCGGACCCTACGGGTTCGAGAACAATGTAGACATGACCGAGACATGTCTCCAGTCAATAACCAATAGCGGGACCTGGATGCCCATATTGGCTCCTACATATTCTACGAAGATCTTTATCGGTCAGACCGCATAACAACATACGTTTGTTCCCTTTGTCATCGGTATGTTACTTGCCCGAGATTCGATCGTCGGTATCCAATACCTAGTTCAATCTCGTTACCGGCAAGTCTCTTTTCTCGTTCCGTAATACATCATCTCGCAACTAACTCATTGGTTGCAATACTTGCAAGGCTTTATGTGATGTGTATTACCGAGAAGGCCTTGAGATACCTCTCCGACAATTGGAGTGACAAAACCTAATCTCGAAATACGCCAACCCAACATGTACCTTCGGAGACACCTGTAGAGCACCTTTATAATCACCCAGTTACGTTGTGACGTTTGGTAGCACACAAAGTGTTCCTACGGTAAACGGGAGTTGCATAATCTCATAGTTAAAGGAACATGTATAAGTCATGGATAAAAGCAATAGCAACATACTAAACGATCGGGTGCTATGCTAATGGAATGGGTCATGTCAATCAGATCATTCAACTAATGATGTGATCTCGTTAATCAAATAACAACTCTTTGTTCATGGCCAGGAAACATAACCATCTTTGATTAATGAGCTAGTCAAGTAGAGGCATACTAGTGACACTCTGCTTGTTTATGTATTCACACATGTATTATGTCTCCAGTTAATACAATTCTAGCATGAATAATAAACATTTATCATGATATAAGGAAATAAATAATAACTTTATTATTGCCTCTAGGGCATATTTCCTTCAGTCTCCCACTTGCACTAGAGTCAATAATCTAGATTACAAAGTAATGATTCTAACACCCATGGAGTCTCGGTGCTGATCATGTTTTGCTCGTGGAAGAGGCTTAGTCAACGGGTCTGCAATATTCAGCTCCGTATGTATCTTGCATATCTCTATGTCTCCCACCTGGACCAAATCTCGGATGGAGTTGAAGCGTCTCTTGATGTGTTTGGTTCTTTTGTGAAATCTGGATTCCTTTGCCAAGGCAATTGCACCAGTATTGTCACAAAAGATTTTCATTGGACCCGATACGCTAGGTACAACACCTAGATCGGATATGAACTCTTTCATCCAGACTCCTTCATTAGCTGCTTCCGAAGCGGCTATGTACTCAGCTTCACATGTAGATCCCGCCACGACGCTTTGTTTTGAACTGCACCAACTGACAGCTCCACCGTTTAATGTAAATACGTATCCGGTTCGCGATTTAGAATCGTCCGGATCAGTGTCAAAGCTTGCATCGACATAACTGTTTACGACGAGCTCTTTGTCACCTCCATAAATGAGAATCATATCCTTAGTCCTTCTTAAGTACTTAAGGATGTTCTTGACCGCTGTCCAGTGATCCATTCCTGGATTACTTTGGTACCTTCCTGCTAAACTCACAGCAAGGCACACATCAGGTCTGGTACACAGCATTGCATACATGATAGAGCCTATGGCTGAAGCATAGGGAACAATTTTCATTTCCTCTCTATCTTCTGCGGTGGTCGGGCATTGAGTCTTACTCAACTTCACACCTTGTGCCACAGGCAAGAACCCTTTCTTTGCCTGATCCATTTTGAACTTTTTCAAAACTTTTGTCAAGGTATGTGCTTTGTGAAAGTCCTATTAAGCGTTTTGATCTATCTCTATAGATCTTAATGCCCAATATATAAGCAGCTTCACCGAGGTCTTTCATTGAAAAACTCTTATTCAAGTATCCCTTTATGCTATCCAGAAATTCTATATTATTTCCGATCAGCAATATGTCATCCACATATAATATCAGAAATGCTACAGAGCTCCCACTCACTTTCTTGTAAATACAGGCTTCTCCAAAAGTCTGTATAAATCCATATGCTTTGATCACACTATCAAAGCGTTTATTCCAACTCCGAGAAGCTTGCACCAGTCCATAAATGGATCGCTGGAGCTTGCACACTTTGTTAGCTCCCTTCGGATCGACAAAACCTTCTGGTTGCATCATATACAACTCTTCTTCCAGAAATCCATTCAGGAATGCAGTTTTGACATCCATTTGCCAAATTTCATAATCATAAAATGCGGCAATTGCTAACATGATTCGGACAGACTTAAGCATCGCTACGGGTGAGAAAGTCTCATCGTAGTCAATTCCTTGAACTTGTCGAAAACCCTTTGCAACAAGTCGAGCTTTATAGACAGTAACATTACCATCAGCGTCAGTCTTCTTCTTAAAAATCCATTTATTCTCAATTGCTTGCCGATCATCGGGCAAGTCAACCAAAGTCCACACTTTGTTTTCATACATGGATCCCATCTCAGATTTCATGGCCTCAAGCCACTTTGCGGAATCTGGGCTCACCATCGCTTCTTCATAGTTCGTAGGTTCACCATGGTCTAGTAACATGACTTCCAAAATAGGATTACCGTACCACTCTGGTGCGGATCTTACTCTGGTTGATCTACGAAGTTCAGTAGAAACTTGATCTGAAGTTTCATGATCATTATCATTAGCTTCTTCCCTATTTGATGTAGGTGTCACAGAAACAGATTTCTGTGATGTACTACTTCTCAATAAGGGAGTAGATACTGTTATCTCATCAAGTTCTACTTTCCTCCCACTCACTTCTTTCGAGAGAAACTCCTTCTCTAGAAAGTTTCCGACTTTAGCAACAAAAATTTTGCCTTCGGATCTGTGATAGAAGGTATACCCAATAGTCTCCTTTGGGTATCCTATGAAGACACATTTTTCCGATTTGGGTTCGAGCTTATCAGGTTGAAGCTTTTTCACATAAGCATCGCAGCCCCAAACTTTAAGAAATGACAACTTTGGTTTCTTGCCAAACCACAGTTCATAAGGTGTCGTCTCAACGGATTTTGATGGTGCCCTATTTAACGTGAATGCGGCCGTCTCTAGAGCATAACCCCAAAAAGATAGCGGTAAATCGGTAAGAGACATCATAGATCGCACCATATCCAGTAAAGTACGATTACGACGTTCGGACACACCATTACGTTGTGGTGTTCCGGGTGGCGTGAGTTGCGAAACTATTCCGCATTGTTTCAAATGTAGACCAAACTCGTAACTCAAATATTCTCCTCCACGATCAGATCGTAGAAACTTTATTTTCTTGTTACGATGATTTTCCACTTCACTCTGAAATTCTTTGAACTTTTCAAATGTTTCAGACTTGTGTTTCATTAAGTAGATATACCCATATCTGCTTAAATCATCAGTGAAGGTAAGAAAATAACGATATCCGCCACGAGCCTCAACATTCATTGGACCACATACATCGGTATGTATGATTTCCAATAAATCTGTTGCTCTCTCCACAGTACCGGAGAACGGTGTTTTAGTCATCTTGCCCATAAGGCACGGTTCGCAAGTGCCAAGTGATTCATAATCAAGTGACTCCAAAAGTCCATCAGTATGGAGTTTCTTCATGCGTTTTACACCGATATGACCTAAACGGCAGTGCCACAAATAAGTTGCACTATCATTATTAACTCTGCATCTTTTGGTTTCAACATTATGAATATGTGTGTTACTATTATCGAGATTAAGTAAGAACAAACCACTCTTTAATGGCGCATGACCATAAAAGATATTACTCATATAAATAGAACAACCATTATTCTCTGATTTAAATGAATAACCGTCTCGCATCAAACAAGATCCAGATATAATGTTCATGCTTAACGCTGGTACTAAATAACAATTATTTAGATCTAATATTAATCCCGAAGGTAGATGTAGAGGTAGCGTGCCGACCGCGATCACATCGACTTTGGAACCATTTCCCACGCGCATCGTCACCTCGTCCTTAGCCAATCTTCGCTTAATCCGTAGTCCCTGTTTTGAGTTGCAAATATTAGCAACAGAACCAGTATCAAATACCCAGGTGCTACTGCGAGAATTAGTAAGGTACACATCAATAACATGTGTATCACATATACCTTTGTTAACCTTGCCATCCTTCTTATCCGCCAAATACTTGGGGCAGTTCCGCTTCCAGTGACCAGTCTGCTTGCAATAGAAGCACTCAGTTTCAGGCTTAGGTCCAGACTTGGGTTTCTTCTCTTGAGTAGCAACTTGCTTGCTGTTCTTTTTGAAGTTCCCCTTTTTCTTCCCTTTGCCCTTTTTCTTGAAACTAGTGGTTTTGTTAACCATCAACACTTGATGCTCCTTTTTGATTTCTACCTCCGCGGCTTTTAGCATCGCGAAGAGCTCGGGCATAGTTTTGGTCATCCCTTGCATATTATAGTTCATCACGAAGCTCTTGTAGCTTGGTGGCAGTGATTGGAGAATTCTGTCAATGACGCAATCATCTGGAAGATTAACTCCCAGTTGAATCAAGTGATTGTTATACCCAGACATTCTGAGTATATGCTCACTGACAGAACCATTCTCCTCCATTTTACAGCTATAGAACTTATTGGAGACTTCATATCTCTCAATCCGGGCATTTGCTTGAAATATTAACTTCAACTCCTGGAACATCTCATATGCTCCATGGTGTTCAAAACGTCGTTGAAGTCCCGGTTCTAAGCCGTAAAGCATGGCACACTGAACTATAGAGTAGTCATCAGCTTTGCTTTGCCAGACGTTCATAACATCTGGCGTAGCTCTTGCACCAGGCCTGGCACCCAGCGGTGCTTCCAGGACGTAATTCTTCTGTGCAGCAATGAGGATAATCCTCAAGTTACGGACCCAGTCCGTGTAATTGCTACCATCATCTTTCAACTTTGCTTTCTCAAGGAACGCATTAAAATTCAACGGAACAACAGCACGAGCCATCTATCTACACAACATAGACAAGCAAGATACTATCAGGTACTAAGTTCATGATAAATTAAAGTTCAATTAATCATATTACTTAAGAACTCCCACTTAGATAGACATCTCTCTAATCCTCTAAGTGATCACGTGATCCAAATCAACTAAACCATGTCCGATCATCACGTGAGATGGAGTAGTTTCAATGGTGAACATCATTTATGTTGATCATATCTACTATATGATTCACGCTCGACCTTTCGGTCTCTGTGTTCCGAGGCCATATCTGTATATGCTAGGCTCGTCAAGGTTAAACCTGAGTATTCTGCGTGTGCAACTGTTTTGCACCCGTTGTATTTGAACGTAGAGCCTATCACACCCGATCATCACGTGGTGTCTCAGCACGAAGAACTTTCGCAACGGTGCATACTCAGGGAGAACACTTCTTGATAATTTAGTGAGAGATCATCTTATAATGCTACCGTCAATCAAAGCAAGATAAGATGCATAAAAAGGATAAACATCACATGCAATCAATATAAGTGATATGATATGGCCATCATCATCTTGTGCTTGTGATCTCCATCTTCGAAGCACCGTCATGATCACCATCGTCACCGGCGCGACACCTTGATCTTCATCGCAGCATCGTTGTCGTCTCGCTAATCTTATGCTTCTACGACTATCACTACCGTTTAGCAATAAAGTAAAGCATTACATCGCGATTGCATTGCATACAATAAAGCGACAACCATATGGCTCCTGCCAGTTGCCGATAACTCGGTTACAAAACATGATCATCTCATACAATAAAATTTAGCATCACGTCTTGACCATATCACATCAGAACATGCCCTGCAAAAACAAGTTAGACGTCCTCTACTTTGTTGTTGCAAGTTTTACGTGGCTGCTACGGGCTTTAAGCAAGACCTCATCTTACCTACGCATCAAAACCACAACGATAGTTTGTCAAATAGACTCCGTTTTAACCTTCTCAAGGACCGGGCGTAGCCACACTCGGTTCAACTAAAGTTGGAGAGACAGTCTTCCGCAAGCCATCTCTGTGCAAAGCACGTCGAGGGAACCGGTCTCGCGTAAGCGTACGCGTAAGGTTGGTCCGGATCGTCTCATCCAACAATACCGCTGAACCAAAGTATGACATGCTGGTAGGCAGTATGACTTGTATCGTCCACAACTCACTTGTGTTCTACTCGTGCAAATAACATCAACCATAAAACCTAGGCTCGGATGCCACTGTTGGGTAACGCAGTAAATTTCAAAAAAAAAAAATTCCTACGCACACGCAAGATCATGGTGATGCATAGCAACGAGAGGGGAGAGTATTTGTCTACGTACCCTCGTAGACCGAAGCGGAAGCGTTGACGCAACGTAGAGGAAGTAGTCGTACGTAGAGGAAGTAGTCGTACGTTCTCCTCGCGATCCAACCGATCTAAGCACCGAACGCACGGCACCTCCGAGTTCTGCACACGTTCAGCTCGATGACGATCCCCGGGCTCCGATCCAGCAAAGCGTCGGGGAAGAGTTCCGTCAGCACGACGGCGTGGTGACGATCTTGATGTGTTACCGGCGCAGGGCTTCGCCTAAGCACTGCAACAATATGATCGAGGTGGAATTTGGTGGAAGGGGGCACCACACACGGCTAAGGAACGATCCGTAGATCAACTTGTGTGTCTTTGGGGTGCCCCCTGCCCCCGTATATAAAGGAGTCAAGGGGGAGGGGCTGGCCGGCCAAGCTAGGGCGCGCCAGAGAGTCCTACTCCCTCTGGGAGTAGGATTCCTCCCCCCAATCCTAGTTGGACTAGGATTCTCCAAGGGGGAGAGAGAGAGAGGGGGGGGGGCGCCCACCTCTCCTAGTACTAATAGGACTAGGGAAGGGGGGGAGGCGCGCAGCCCCTAGGGCTGCCCTCTCACCTTTCCTCCAAGGCCCATGTTGGCCCATTATGCTTCCGGGGGGTTCCGGTAACCCTCCCGGTATTCCGGTAAAATCCTGATTTCACCCGGAATGCATCCGATGTCCAAACATAGGCTTCCAATATATAATTCTTTATGTCTCGACCATTTCGAGACTCCTCGTCACGTCCCCGATCTCATCCGGGACTCCGAACTCCTTCGGTACATCAAAACTCATAAACTCATAATATAACTGTCATCGAAACCTTAAGCGTGCGGACCCTACGGGTTCGAGAACAATGTAGACATGACCGAGACATGTCTCCAGTCAATAACCAATAGCGGGATCTGGATGCCCATATTGGCTCCTACATATTCTACGAAGATCTTTATCGGTCAGACCGCATAACAACATACGTTTGTTCCCTTTGTCATCGGTATGTTACTTGCCCGAGATTCGATCGTCGGTATCCAATACCTAGTTCAATCTCGTTACCGGCAAGTCTCTTTTCTCGTTCCGTAATACATCATCTCGCAACTAACTCATTGGTTGCAATACTTGCAAGGCTTTATGTGATGTGTATTACCGAGAAGGCCTTGAGATACCTCTCCGACAATTGGAGTGACAAAACCTAATCTCGAAATACGCCAACCCAACATGTACCTTCGGAGACACCTGTAGAGCACCTTTATAATCACCCAGTTACGTTGTGACGTTTGGTAGCACACAAAGTGTTCCTACGGTAAACGGGAGTTGCATAATCTCATAGTTAAAGGAACATGTATAAGTCATGGATAAAAGCAATAGCAACATACTAAACGATCGGGTGCTATGCTAATGGAATGGGTCATGTCAATCAGATCATTCAACTAATGATGTGATCTCGTTAATCAAATAACAACTCTTTGTTCATGGCCAGGAAACATAACCATCTTTGATTAATGAGCTAGTCAAGTAGAGGCATACTAGTGACACTCTGCTTGTTTATGTATTCACACATGTATTATGTCTCCAGTTAATACAATTCTAGCATGAATAATAAACATTTATCATGATATAAGGAAATAAATAATAACTTTATTATTGCCTCTAGGGCATATTTCCTTCACTACACGGAGGAGAAAGATATAAACAGTGATGACCAAAACTCAGGGGTGACGATGGAAGCCATGACTGGGAATGTAATTGAAAGATATTACCGAAGGGTCGAAGAGATATGGGAGCTTAACTACTCTAGATTGCATAGCGCGATGATGTTCCGTGTCAGATGGGCTAAGAATGTACAGAGAGAAAACCGACATTTCACTACCATGTGTATACCCGACTCCAATAGTGGTACCGTCAATGCCATCGCCAGAAACGGGCCATGGGTACACGCTAAACATGTGACACAATGTTTCTTCATAACGGATCTGATCAATCCCATCCATGTTGTCATGAGGAGAAGCAAAAGGAGCATCACCGGAATTGATGGAGTCGCCAACGAGGAAGACTACTACCAGTACGGTGATCCGATGAGGGAAGATGATGCTGATGACGATGAAACATACGTCAAAAGAAGAATGAAGACTACATTACCTACGAAAGATTGTAATCCCTGGAGAAGGAAAAGTCACGACCATGGGCTCAATTATTCGACAACGAACAAAAGAGGGAAGAAGATCAATCTGAAGCGTCGTCGTCGCCCAGCCTGACAAACTAATCCACAAATTTTGTGTATGTCTATTTTGTATACCGCCGTTAGCGGTCAAATGATGTAATATATATTATACTAATTATTATCCGGAGGGTAACAGTGGTATTGCTCCAACGACAGACCAAATTAAACCCTAGCTAGCTAGAGCTATATATACCCCTGCTATACAAACTTGTACAAATGCAAATGAAAGATAAGAAAAAGAAAAGTGCAAATGAAAGAAAAAGAAAAAGAAAGGAAGTTTTGCAAAATGAAATTAATGAAAGAAAAAGAAAAAAGAACTAATAAGTTGTGGAAAATGAAATGAAAGAAAAATAAAAATAAAAAGGAAGGAAGTTTGTGGAATATGAAAAAGAAAAAGAAACATAAAAATAAAAATAAAAATAAAAATAAAAAGAAAATAAAAATAAAAATAAAAGTAAAAGAAAAATAAAAATAAAAATAAAATAAAAATAAAAATAAAAATAAAAATAAAATAAAAAGAAAAAGAAAAAGGAAAATGAAGGAAGTTTGTGGAATATGAAAAAGAAAAATAAAAATAAAAATAAAAATAAAAATAAAAATAAAAAGGGAAATAAAAATAAAAGGAAAATAAAAATAAAAATAAAAGTTAGCAGTAGCGTGTTTTATGCTGGGCAGCGCTATAGCTAAGTTAGCTATAGCGCGGGGGGGGGGGCAGCCAAACGCGCTATAGCTAACTTAGCTATAACGCGTTTTGCCACGCCGCGCTATAGGTAAGTTGCCTAGACAGAGCCACATCTCTTTCCTCTCTCTCACTCTCGCTCGATCCGATCCCCTTTCTCTCTCACGCCACCGCCGACGCCGCACCCGCCCACGCCGCCGTCGACGGGCGCCGCACCCGACCCCTCCCCCGTATCGTCCCTCCCCGTGCCACCGGCCGCCCGTCACCCCCTCCCCTTGTGGCGCCCCGGCCCCTCCCCCCGTTTTGCCGCTCCCCCGTGCAGTCCCCACCACCGACGCCATCTTCTCTCCACCGGCAGGTCTCTCTCCCCCCTCTCTCTCTCTGACCAAATTTGGTCTTTGCAGATCGACAGGGCTCAGCAGGAGGAGAAGGACACCCTCAACCCATCGACCAGCAAGGTGCTCGGCGAGGAGGAGAAGGACGCCCTCAACCCCCTCAGCCCCGGCGACCCCGACCACGACGCCGGCGTTCTCAACCCCGACGCCACCCCCTTAGCTCGGCGACCCTGAACTCGACGCGCGGTGAGCCACCCCTTCCTTTCCTCCTGTTCTTAAATTAGGGCCAATTTTTTCTATGTAGGGTGTCCAAATTGAGTTCATGAGCAGTAGCATTTGTTATTTTATGTTGCTGTTAATTCTCTCTAGCTTGGGATCAATTGGTAGATGTTTTTGCCTGTTTCAATTTGCTAGCTCTCCTCATGAGAATCTCTAGGTAGTGGTAGTGACCAGCAGTGAGCAATAGCATGCATGTGTGATGACCCACATCACTTGACATGCAGATGAGTATGCTCATGCTCACACTTCACTACTGCAGGATGGTCCAAACGCGACACTGCGATCAGAGACCCTTCGACGAAACTGTGTTCGATGCCATAATCACAAACGGTGGTGTAAAAAACCTTCAAAAAGGTGCAAAAAATTTGCGATGACAGATGCATCAAACACGGTTCATAATTTAGTTGCATGTGCGATGCAGGGCATACGGTTCAGCTCAATTAACTGTTTTGGATGAGGAGGAACAAAAGAAACGGGCAGCCAGATGAAGGCGTGTGCGATATACAGCATACAGTTCACTGGGATGAACTGTGTGTGATTAGGCAACACAATGGAAACGGTTCAACTGAACAAGATGTGTGTGATACGCGGCAAACAGGTCTGTAATCAGAAATGTGTGCGAAGACCAGTAATACATAGACGATTGCTGCTAATAAGCCGTGTGAATTGCTCTGTCTACAATAGAATAACATGTATATAACTGAAATAAACATCCAATTACATAAGTGACTATACAGATCATTTGCACACACCTCAATAAACAATTGCATGCATTCTAAAGTAGGAGAAACGATCGTCTAGTCATCTACTTCTTGTGACGCTCCCGCCACTGATATGTGGCTCGATCCCTCGTCTGGGTCAGGAAGAAGACAATTCCTCATGTCAACGTTCCGCCTGTACATTTCATAGCTTGTGTACGCGTCCATGGCCGCGTACCTGACATGTTGTTCATCCAGTCTCTCATGCCACACACTGTGTCAGGCGTTCTTATCCTCATTGCTCTCTTCCTTCATCTTCGCGTAGTAGGGGTCGATGATGGACAAGGCGAGGTCAACCAGGGAGTTCAGTTTGTTTTTGTCGCTGCCCCAGACCTTGTAGTGGTGCTGGATGTTGACAAGATTCGGGCATTTCAAGTCTGAAACCTTGAGCACTTTTAGATCGTTGGTGGTGTCCACCGTAGTGAAACTGTAGTCAGAGCTGTTGATAAACCTGGAGAAACGCTCGCAAGGCCTTGTGTCATGCTACCTCTTGAGCATGCGTTGGTTTTCCCTTGAAGAGGAAAGGGTGATGCGGCAAAGTAGCGTAAGTATTTCCCTCAGCTTTGAGAACGAAGGTATCAATCCAGTAGGAGACAACGCACAAGTCACCTTGTACCTGCACAAACAATCAAGAACCTTGCAACCAACGCGATAAAGGGGTTGTCAATCCCTTCACGGTCACTTGCAAAAGTGAGATCTAATAAAGATAGTAAAGTAAATATTTTTGGTATTTTTGTTGTATAGATTGGAAAGTAAAGATTGAAAAATAGTAAATGAGATGCGATAAATAGAAGAGATGCAATATAATAAGAAAGAGACCCGGGGGCCATAGGTTTCACTAGTGGCTTCTCTCAAGATAGCATGTATTAGGTGGGTGAGCAAATTACTGCCGAGCAATTGATAGAAAAGCGCATAGTTATGAGAATATCTAAGGCAATGATCATGAATATAGGCATCACGTCTGTGTCCAGTAGACTGAAACAATTCTGCATCTACTACTATTACTCCACACATTGACCGCTATCCAGCATGCATCTAGAGTATTAAGTTCATAAGAACAGAGTAACGCATTAAGCAAGATGACATGATGTAGAGGGATAATCTTAAGCAATATGATATAAATCCCATCTTTTTATCCTCGATGGCAACAATACAATACGTGCTTTGCTGCCCCTACTGTCACTGGGAAAGGACACCGCAAGATTGAACCCAAAGATAAGCACTTCTCCCATTGCAAAAAAGATCAATCTAGTAGGCCAAACTAAACCGATAATTCGAAGAGACTTGCCAAGATATCAAATCATGCATATAAGAATTCAGAGAAGAACCAAATAATATTCATAGATAATCTTGTTCATAAATCCACAATTCATCCGATCTCGGCAAACACACCGCAAAAGAGTATTACATCGAATAGATCTCCAAGAACATCGAGGATAACTTTGTATTGAGAATCAAAGAGAGAGAAGAAGCCATCTAGCTAATAACTATGAACCCGAAGGTCTGTGGTAAACTACTCACGCTTCATCGGAGAGGCAATGGTGTTGATTTAGATGCCCTCCGTGATCGATTCCCCCTCCGGCAGATCGCCGGAAAAGGCCCCAAGATGGGATCTCACGGATACAGAAGGTTGCGGCGGTGGAAAAGTGGTTTTGTGTCTCTCTGATCGATCTAGGGTATAAGAGTATATATAGGCGAAAGAAGTACGTCGGTGGAGCTACAAGGGGCCCATGAGTGTGGGGGCGCGCCTACCCCCTGGGCGCGCCCTCCTGCCTCGTGGCCTCCTCGTGGTGTTCCAGACTTCAACTCCAAGTTTTCTAGATTGCTTTCAGTCCAAGAAAGAGCATCGCGAAGGTTTCATTCTGTTTGGACTCCGTTTGGTATTCCTTTTCTGCGAAACTCTGAAATAGGAAAAAAACAGAAACTGGCACTGGCCCTCCGGTTAATAGGTTAGCCCAAAAAATAATATAAAAGAGCATTTTAAAGCCCATTAAACATCCAAAACAGATAATATAATAGCATGGAACAATAAAAAATTATAGATACGTTGGAGACGTATCAAGCATCCCCAAGCTTAATTCCTGCTCGTCCTCGAGTAGGTAAATGATAAAAACATAATTTTTTATGTGGAATGCTACCTATCATAATTATCAATGTAATTTTCTTTATTGTGGCATGAATGTTCAGATCCGAAAGATTCAAAACAAAAGTTTAATATTGACATAAAAATAATAATACTTCAAGCATACTAATAAAGCAATCATGTGTTCTCAAAATAACATGGCCAAAGAAAGCTATCCCTACAAAATCATATAGTCTGGCTATGCTCTATCTTCATCACACAAAGTATTTAAATCATGCACAACCCCGATGACAAGCCAAGCAATTGTTTCATACTTTTAATGTTCTCAAACTTTTTCAATCTTCACGCAATACATGAGCGTGAGCCATGGACATAGCACTATAGGTGGAATAGAATGGTGGTTGTGGAGAAGACAAAAAGGAGAAGATAGTTTCACATCAACTAGGCGTATCGACGGCTACGGAGATGCTCATCAATAGATATCAATGTGAGTGAGTAGGGATTGCCATGCAACGGATGCACTAGAGCTATAAGTGTATGAAAGCTCAAAAAGAAACTAAGTGGGTGTGCATCCAACTCGCTTGCTCACGAAGACCTAGGGCATTTTGAGGAAGCCCATTATTGGAATATACAAGCCAAGTTCTATAATGAAAAATTCCCACTAGTATATGAAAGTGACAACATAGGAGACTCTCTATCATGAAGATCATGGTGCTACTTTGAAGCACAAGTGTGGTAAAAGGATAGTAGCATTGCCCCTTCTCTCCTTTTCTCTCATTTTTTATGGCCTCTTTTTTTTCTCGTCCGGAGTCTCATCCTGACTTGTGGGGGAATCATAGTCTCCATCATCCTTTCCTCACATGGGACAATGCTCTAATAATGAAGATCATCACATTTTTATTTACTTACAACTCAAGAATTACAACTAAATACTTAGAACAAAATATGACTCTATGTGAATGCCTCCGGCAGTGTATCGGGATGTGCAATGAATCAAGAGTGACATGTATGAAAAAATATGAACGGTGGCTTTGCCACAATAAACTATGAACGGTGGCTTTTCCACAATACGATGTCAACTACATGATCATGCAAAGCAATATGACAATGATGAAGCGTGTCATAATAAACGGAACGGTGGAAAGTTGCATGGAAATATATCTCGGAATGGCTATGGAAATGCCATAATAGGTAGGTATGGTGGCTGTTTTGAGGAAGGTAAATGGTGGGTTTATGGTACCGGCAAAAGTTGAGCGGTTCTAGAGAGGCTAGCAATGGTGGAAGGGTGAGAGTGCGTATAATCCATGGACTCAACATTAGTCATAAAGAACTCACATACTTATTGCAAAAATCTATTAGTTATCGAAACGAAGTACTATGTGCATGCTCCTAGGGGGATAGATTGGTAGGAGAAGACCATCGCTCGTCCCCGACCGCCACTCATAAGGAAGACAATCAAAAAATAAATCATGCTCCGACTTCATCACATAACGGTTCACCATACATGCATGCTACAGGAATCACAAACTTTAACACAAGTATCTCTCAAATTCACAACTACTCAACTAGCATGACTCTAATATCACCATCTTCATATCTCAAAGCAATCATAAGGAATCAAACTTCTCATAGTATTCAATGCACTTTATATGAAAGTTTTTATTATACCCATCTTGGATGCCCATCATATTAGGACTAATTTTATAGCCAAAACAAATTACCATGCTGTTCTAAAAGACTCTCAAAATAATATAAGTGAAGCATGAGAGATAAAAAATTTATGTAAAATAAAACCACCACCGTGCTCTAAAAGGATATAAGTGAAGCACTAGAGCAAAATTATCTAGCTCAAAAGATATAAGTGAAGCACATAGAGTATTCTAATAAATTTTGATTCATGCGTGTCTCTCCCAAAAGGTGTGTACAACAAGGATGATTGTGGTAAACTAAAAAGCAAAGACTCAAATCATACAAGAAGCTCCAAGCAAAACACATATCATGTGGTGAATAAAAATATAGTCTCAAGTAAAGTTACCGATAGACGAAGACGAAAGAGGGGATGCCTTCTAGGGCATCCCCAAGCTTAGGATTTTGGTTGTCCTTGAATTTTACCTTGGGGTGCCTTTGGCATCCCCAAGCTTAGGCTCTTGTCACTCCTTATTCCAAAATCCATCAAATCTTCACCCAAAAACTTGAAAACTTCACAACACAAAACTTCAACAGAAAATCTCATGAGCTCCGTTAGTATAAGAAAATAAACCACCACTTTAAGGTACTTGTTGGGGATATGACTATTGGGTATGACCCGCCCAGGAGGGGCTGGGTTATCCCAATGGCGGTTCATCATAACAAAGTCCATGAGGATATAGAAGATGGCGATTTACGAAGGAGACTTGTTAAGGGGCCCAAAACCCAAAGGCGGCTTAAGGCCCATAAGTGTAAACCGTCATGTATGTATGACTTGGGTTGTAAGGTATGTATAGTTAGTCACCAAGCCGGAAAAGTTTGTATATGAGCCGGCCGGGACTCCATGAGCCGCGGGGCGTCAACCTGTGTATATAAAGGGACAACCCGGCGGCGGTTTAGGGCAAGAGACAACAGATCGAAAGCTAGGTCAGGCGTAATCGCCCCCTGGTAATCGAAACATCAGCAATACCACCTCAAACTGGATTAGGCCTTTACCTTCACCGCAAGGGGCCGAACCAGTATAAACTCCCCGTGTCCTTTGTCCCATTTAACCCCTTTAAGCTAACCTTGTTGCGATGGCTCCACGACTAAGTCCTCACACTAGGACATCTGCCGTGATAATTCCACTACAGTTGGCGCCCACCATGGGGCCAGCGCACGGTGGTTTCGAGTTCTTACATGGTAACTTCAAAGGGATCAAGGGATACGTTGTGGTCTGGATGACCAAGAGTCATCGCGGCAAGCTCTACATCGACGATGCAGGCTGGGGCCCCGAGGCCGGCTCAATCGAGTACGAGTACAGGGTCCCCTTCGACGGAATCCACGTCTTCATCGGCAGGTTCGGCGAACCGGGACCTGAGTCAGACATCTGCACCGACATCATCGAGATGGCTCAGCATGCACGACCCACCCGAGATCAACCCTCCATGAAGCACCCCTTTGTTGGATTCATCCATGGGGCGGATCATGAGGAAGGATCTGTGTCTGGCGGTGAGACGACCATCTATTCTGATGGTGAATCATACACATGCAAGACTAATTCAATATATCAGCTGCAAGACAGCCAACTTGGGGGTTATTCTGATGGTGACAGTATTCCAGACCCCTATGAGCCCCCGAATAGGATCGCAATTTTCATGGTCGGTACACAGCCAGCGCAGAATTCTAGACTGCAGTGGCGATGATTTCCGGGTCAGACTAATTCAATATATCAGCTGCAAGACAGCCAACTTGGGGGTTATTCTGATGGCGACAGTATTCCGGACTCCTATGAGCCCCCGAATATGATCGCAATTTTCATGGTCGGTACACAGCCAGCGTAGAATTCTACGACTGCAGTGGCGATGATTTCCGGGTCAGCAATGGCGATGGCAGTTGGGGCAGGAGGCCCTGTGCGCCCGCTGGCTCAAGTCTTGACCGACTTACTGGATAGTCTGACAACATTGTTAGCAGCAAATGTTAACCTGGCGAATCAAGATTAGCATAACGCGGAGGTTGCGAAATTGCGTGACGAGATAGCGCAAGCCAAGGAGGATCTGGCGGCTGAGAATGCCAGGATGACTGCAGAGTGAGCTGTTTTGGATGCTCAGGCACAGCGGATTCAAGCGGATTCTTACCGGCTCATAGTGGATCAGAATGCTTCAAACGAAATTCTAAGGAGGAAGCATCGGAGTCGTCTACCCCCGGTTTATGATCCGCGGAACCTTTTCCCTACGACTGGAGCGGGGACTAGTAACCCGTTAGAGATAAATCAGGTGGTGACCATACCTAGGACCGGAGCGCCGGTTCAGCTGCGCACAACAGATCCTCCTCGTCTGAATAATACCCTGCCACAATATGTGCCGACACCACCGGTACATTACTCTAACCCGTTGGATAACATGATCGAGGCGGCGACACGATTGGCTGCTCTCCCAGTTGAAGGCGAGTCTCTAGCTGCGATTGAAACACGAAGGGCGAGAGAGCTTCTTCAGACAGCTCTGGTACAGCAGGAGGCATATTCTTACAGTCGTGGGAGGATTCACTCGACCCCTCGCCCAAGCCGGAGTTATAGCAGACACATGGATTCACATGCCATTTCAAGTAGTGACAGGCGCCGTAACCAGCCTCATGGACATGACCCGGCGTGCGATGGTGCTCAGGATTTGGTGGACCAGGACAGAGCACGTCGAGAAGCTGAGCTGGCAGCTCAGCAAGCGGCTCATCAGCATCTTCTGGCTTATCCGACGACTTCGGTGGAGGCAGGCGTGACCTCTAGAACCATGGGCGTACCGTGTTTAGTGTTGGCTCTGCGTAATGAGTGTCTGCCCAAGGATTTCAAAGGACCTCGTAAGGTGCCTAACTATACAGCCGACTTGCCCCCTGAGGTGTGGATTGAAAGTTATGAGATGGCCATGGAGCTATTGGAGGTCAGCGATGCTGCGTGTGCCAAGTACTTCACCATGATGCTGGATGGGACGGCCTGTACTTGGTTAAAAGGGATGCCTGCCAATTCCATTGGGTCATGGGCCGAGCTAAAAGCCCAGTTTATCCAGAATTTTAAAGATACATGTAAGCAACCCATGTCGATTGTGGATTTGGATGCCTGCGCCCAAGAAGAGGGCGAGTCAACAACCCATTGGGCGCGCCGGGTCAAAGCTATCCTGTACTCATCAGATAACATCAATGCCGGCTCAGCAGTCCTAATGTTAGAGAAAAGTTGCCATTTTTTGCCCCTTAAACAGAAGCTAGGGCGGCTCAAGCGCCACTGCAATGATATGGGGGAGCGGATGGCAGCTCTAATTAAATATGCCGACTCTGATAGTACCAAGGACCTCGAGTCTGATGTTGAAAAGACGGGAAAGGGAAAGAAGAGTGGCAATGCCAAGAGCTAGCATCATAACCCAGCGAGCCAGGGGGGCAACGGTAAGCGCAAGGCCGATAATAATTCAGATTTTGTGGCCAATACCAACACGCAGAACAATGGTCAGCGTTGTAAGGGAAAGCCACCTCCTCGGGTAGGGGGGTCAGGTATAAATCTTGAGTACATGCTGAATCAGCCTTGCCCAAAGCATGGTACGCGGGAAAGACCATCCGGTCACCTTTGGAAGGACTGCCACATTATGAAGGAGTTCAAAAATTCTGATCTGTTCCAGAACAATCATGGGCCGGGCGGCGGCTCAGGTTCTGGCTCTCATGGTCCGGACGGCGGCTCAAGTTACGGTGGCGGCGGTTCTAATTCTGGTTCTAGGGTCACCCAAACAATCAAGGCAATCAGAGTGGTTATCATCAACAGTCCGGTCAGGGGAATCATCAACAGCAATTTGGGTATCAAAGTAATCCGAAGCAGTTGAATAGTAGGCAGTACCACGTCTTCACGATGAGTTTATGCAAGCAGGACCGGAAGCTCCGTAAAAGAGCTGTGAACACCATTGAGCCGGCGGTTCCCCGTTACTTGCGCTGGTCTGAGCAGCCCATTGTGTGGAGTCGTGAGGATCACCCGCCCCGGGTTGATAATCCGGGCCAATTGGCTTTGGTGGTTGCGCCTCAGGTTGGAGGATATAAGTTCACCAAGGTACTCATGGATGGAGGCAACAACATTAATATCCTTTATTATGATACTTTCCGTTGCATGGGGTTAACTGATAAAAATCTTAAGCCGTCCAATACTGTTTCCCATGGAGTGGTGCCTGGTAAGTCGACATATCCGGTAGGCAAGATCACTTTGGAGGTGGCCTTTGGAGATGAACATGATTCCTGGGCCGAGATGCTAACCTTTGAAGTAGTCAAGATTCAGAGTCCGTATCATGCTCTATTTGGACGGCCGACTTATGCCAAGTTCATGGCACGACCTTGTTATGTTTATCTACAGCTCAAAATGCCGGGTCACAAGGGGACCATCACAGTGCATGGAAACCGGAAGATATCTTTGGAGTGTGAAGAGGGCGACGCTGCTTATGCTGAGTCTGTGTGCGCAACAGAAGAGCTGAAGTTCTATAAAGACAATGTTGACTCGACATATATGAAATCTTTGAAGAAGCCAACTATGGAGCATGATCCGGTCTTGAAATTTAAGTCGGCGGATGACACTAAGCTAGTTGATTTCGTTCCTGGCGATTCATCCAAGCAGTTCAGCATCAGCGCTAATCTGGATCTCAAATAGGAAAACGCGCTCATCGAGTTCATCCGTGAGAACCGGGACATCTTTGCATGGAAACCTTCTGACATGCCAGGTGTACCGAGGGAACTCGCTGAGCACACTCTTAATATTTATCCGAAGTTTAAGCCGGTCAAGCAATTCCTTCGTCGTTTTAATGAAGAGAGGAGTAAGGCCATTGGTGAAGAAGTGGCCCGGCTCTTGGTGGCTGGGTTCATTGTTGAAGTTTTTCATCCTGAGTGGTTGGCTAACCCGGTGCTGGTGCTTAAGAAGAATGGCACTTGGCGAATGTGTGTGGATTACACGGACTTAAATAAGGCTTGTCCGGCTGATCCTTTTGCTCTCCCTCGTATCGATCAAATTATTGATGATACAACGGGTTGTGAGCGTTTGAGCTTTTTGGATGCTTATTATGGTTATCATCAGATCAAGATGGCAATTAAGGACTAGGAGAAGACAACTTTCATTACTCCGTTTGGAGCCTTCTGCTATGTGTCTATGCCTTTTGGGCTCAAGAGTGCCCAGGCGACTTATCAATGGTGTGTGCAAAATTGCCTTCATAATCAAATCGGGTGTAATGTTCATGCTTATGTAGATGACATTGTGGTGAAGTCCAGGGAGAAGGAGCCTGATTGATGATTTGAAGGAGACCTTTGACAATCTCCGGGTTTATAAGATGATGCTTAACCCGGCCAAGTGTGTTTTTGGGGTGCCAGCTGGTAAGCTTTTGGGTTTTCTGGTTTCTGAATGAGGAATTGAAGCTAACTCGGAGAAGATAAAGGCTATCACCTCTCTGGCTAAGCCGGCATGTATTAATGATGTTCAGCATTTGGCGGGTCATATTGCGGCCTTAAGCCGGTTCATAAGCCAGTTGGGTGAGAAGGCTATGGAGTGATGCTGCTAATCAAGCGTTTGAGGATTTGAAGAAACAGTTGGCTGAGCCACTCATTCTCGCTGCTCCCATTCACTACTGCAGGATGCTGCTAACGCGACACTACGATCAGAGACCCTTCGAGAAACTGTGTGCGATGCAATGGTCGCAAACGGTGGTGTAGGAAAACCGTCAGAAATATATAAAACATTTGCGATGACGGATGCATCAAACACGGTTCAGGTTTTAGTTGCGTGTGCGATGAAGGGCATACGGTTCAGTTCAATTAACTGTTTGCGAGAAGGAGGAACAAATGAAACGGGCAGCCATATGAAGGTGTGTGCGATGTACAACATACAGTTCACTCGGATGAACTGTTTGCGATTAGGCAACACAAAAGAAATGGACAGCCCGATCAAGGTGTGTGCGATGTACAGCATACGGTTCACTCGGATGAACTACTTGTGATTAGGCAAGAAAACATAAACGGTTCAATATAACAAGATGTGTGTGATACGCGGCAAACAGGTCTGTAATCAGAAATGTGTGCGAAGACCGATAATAACGCAGGCGATTGCTTCTAATAAGACGTATGTGATATGCTCTGTCTACACAACATCTATTGGCCATTGTGGGACGGGCGGTCATCCGGATACGCCATAAGGATGCGAAGAGGCATTCCTATCAGCAAGGACTAGTTGTTCCACCAGTAGGTCATGTAAGAAAACTATCAAGTTAAGTGTGCTCAAGCTGGAGCAGCCATCGGATGGGTGAATGGATGGGAAGTTGTGTTGATGTTAAATTAGGTGATGGGATGGGTCATTTCGGTCAAATGACTAAAATGCCCCATTCCCTCAGCTAATTTAACCTCGAGGTCCTTGTTTTTTATTTTTTTATTTTTAACACATGTTAAAGAAGGTCTACCGCATTACTTTTTGACAATGTGCGATACGTGGCATACAGTTGATCCATCCGACCTATTTGTGATGGAATAGTCCGTGTGTGTTCCGGGCAAACGCTTGCTAGTATTCAACCGTTTGGGATTGATGAATTCAGGACCGACGGGATCCCTAGTGTGGTCCATGTTCATCTGATCATCATCTATTTCTTGTGCTAGCTTGATGCTAAGTTTACATTAATTGATGGCATTTTATGAACATGCCACTGTTTCCCATGATTTCCTCACCCGTTTCCCGCCACCCTGCTATATTGCGCATAGGGGGCGCGCGACGCACGGAGGCGACAAGCGCAGCCTGTAACACATCCACCTTTTCCAAGCATGCGAACCCACCAAAGCGCCGCCTCTGCCATCAACCTCGTCGACGAGGAAAACGAGCAGGTGCCACGGCCCGTCGAGGCCGAGGCACTCCCCGACAACGCGATGGATGATGCTGTGATGCGCGTCATCGCCAGGGTTGAGCAGACCTTTGGTGCATGGTGCTTGAGCGCCGTGGATCAAGATAGGCATGTTAGCACCGACAGGCTGCAGCTCGCCGCACAACATGATCGATGGCGCGCCGTAGAGCGAGAGGCGCGGCGTGCCACACAGCAAGAGCAGATCCATCGGCGCTTGCCTGCTGTCGACACGATGTCGTAGCTGGGTACACGTCCCCTCAGTACCCCCATTCCTCGCCAGGAGTGGGCAGAGGCCCTCAACGCCGTACTTGCACCAGATGCCGGCCACGCCGTACTTGCACCGGACACCCGCCGCGCCATTCGCATGTGTGCCGCCGTTCGCCTTATCCGCGACCCGCTGGATGCCAACGCGCTAGTCCGTAGGCTCGACCGCCTCCTTGGCCTAGGTGTCCACCTGGGCGCAGTAGAGGAACATGGCCGTCGCATCCTTGAGCTGGTGATCTCCGATGAAATAGCCAACTTGGAGCTCGAGATCACGCTCCAGATGTACCGCGAGCGTGTTGACCGCTTGGACGAACGCCTGCATGAGTTCAGGCAGAGCCAAGAGCTACCCTAGGCAAGGGCTGCTGGTCATGGTCTCATGGACGCGTTTTATTTTGAAAAGTTGTTTCGACGTGGATAGCTTTGTATTCACAACAATCATAGTATTGCTCTGTTTATTGCTCTATTTCAATGTGTGTACTCTGTTTTCCATTCTTATATGTTCTGTTTCAATGTGTGTATATACGCTTTCCATTCTGTATATGTGGATGATAACAACTAGATTCAAATTAGTATACAAAAATAGATAGAAAATGGAATTCGTAATATATATATATATATATATATATATATATATATATATATATATATATATATATATATATATATATATATATATAACATCATCACATATACGTGATGATACTTAACTACTAGGTACAATGCATAAAATTGAAAATGAACAATACTAAAACTAATAATCCCTCCTGGGGCCAGTATTCCGGCAGCCCCTCGCCAGCAGCTCCCTTGTGCGCGGCGTCTTCCCAGTGCGGAGGCAGTACTCCGACTCCTTCGCCTCGCAGCACTTGACGTACCGATCTGCCTCTTGCTGGCGGACGCGCGCGGCCGATCTTGCCATTTCGTTGGGCGCCCACCGGAGCTCCTCATCGGTGGCACGCTGGAGCTTATCGGCCCACCTCCATGCAACGACGAGGCGCCCATCGCCTATGAACTTCCTCGCGAAGTACCCGTCTTCGTACACCTCCTCGGCACGATGAAGCGCCCGCCCCCAAAGCTCCGCCACCTCCTTTTTCCAGGCAGCATCACGGGCTTCACAGGCCGCCTGGTACCTGGCTTCCTCCTCAGCCATCTCCTTCTTGAACGCCACTTGCCTGGCTTTCTCAGCCGACGGCAGCGACTTCCACAGATAAAGATTATACTAGCCCCAAAACCAATCCAAAGTTGGGGGGTCCAGCGCAACCTCGTCAGGCGGCGCGTAGGGGTCCTCGTCGCTGCTAATCGAGTGAGCGTCCTTGGGGGGCGGCGACTCCTCGTCGGCGCGTGGGCAGACCGGCGGCGCCATGGTAGAGGTTTGAGAGAGAGAGAGAGAGGGAGGGCGAGCGAGGGTAGGATGTAGATGAGAATGCAGGCAGGACGACGTGAGCAAGGTAGTATTTATTGGCGGCCGGAATCTAGATCGACGGGGACAGTACACACGCCGGTCACCGGAATTTACGAGTACTGTAGTTTGAATTACACACAATTCCCATAGCAAATCTGTGTGTGAACATAATAGCTGACGGTTTCCAATACAGAACCGTGTCCGATTAATGATCCCCACCAATCACCTACCAAACCTCGAGCCGTGAGATAGAGTGCCAATCATGTGGGGGCCGGTTGTCTTGCCAGATCTTTACATTTTCTTTTTTGAACACCAGATATTTACATCGCCTGATGATTTTTTAACTCGCACATAAGTACACAAAAATATGATTTTTCAAACCATTTTGGTTAGGCATTGCATGTAGATGTAGTTCAAATTTGAATTACGGTTATTAAATGGTTAGAAAGTCACTTATATGTCTTTAAAAGGTCAAATGACCCCTGAAAATTTCCAAATTTTCACATGACAGTTGTATTAATGCACGTTAAACGTAGGAAACAATTTGAAGGCCGTAAGAGGAAGCTATCTCCCGTCCGTCAGCAAACATGTATTGTTCCCTCTAGGAACCATGAACCTTCTAGTGAGTTGCTCCGGTTTGTGAGGGGTGTGTGTCCAAACTTTTGTCCAACAGGCCAATATTTATAACACATCATCTTGGTGGCATAGCATTAAATCAAGCAAGGTTTCATGTTTTACAGATCATTTTTTTTATTTTTTTGGAAATAAAATGCCATGGCATGCATTCCATGAATGTGCCCATGCCTTGACACCAATATGTTTGAAAATTCATTCGAATTCACTGCACATGGAATTAACTCGCACACAAGTACACAAAAAAAAATGATTTTTCAAACCGTTTTGGTTAGGCGTTGCATGTAGATGTAGTTCAAATTTGAATTACGGTCATTAAATGGTTAGAAAATCACTTGAATGTCTTTAGAAGGTCAAATGACCCCTGAAATTTACCAAATTTTCACATGACAGTTGTATTAGTGCACGTTAAACATAGGAAAAAATTTGAAGGCCGTAAGAGGAAGCTATCTCCTGTTCGTAATCAAACATGCATTGTTCCCTCTCGGAACCACGAACCTTCTAGCGAGTTGCTCCGGTTTGTGAGGGGCGTGTGTCCAAACGTTCGTCAAACATGCCAATTTCTTTACCACATCATCTTGGTGGCATGACATTACATCAACCAAGGTTTCATGTGTTTCTGATCATTTTTCTATTTTTGAATTAAAATGCCATGTCACTCCATGCATACGTATGCATGAGTCCATGTCGTGAGACCAATATGTTTGAAAATTCCTTCTAATTTACTGCACATGGAATTAACTCGCACACAAGTACACATATATGATTTCTCAAACCGTTTTGGTTAGGCGTTGCATGTAGATGTAGTTCAAATTTGAATTACGGTCATTAAATGGTTAGAAAATCACTTAAATGTCTTTGAAAGGTCAAATGACCCCTAGAATTTTCCAAAATTTCACATTATAGTTGTAGTGTAGGATCGAAAGTATGTCTAGAGGGGGGGGGGGGTGATTAGACTACTTGACCAAATAAAAACTTAACCATTTCCCAATTTTAGTTCTTGGCAGATTTTAGCTATTTTAGGACAAGTCGAGCAATCATCACACAATTCAAGCAAGCATGCAAAGAGTATATAGGCAGCGGAAAGTAAAGCATGCAACTTGCAAGAATGTAAAGGGAAGGGTTTGGAGAATTCAAACGCATTTGGAGACACGGATGTTTTTGGCGTGGTTCAGATAGGTGGTGCTATCCTACATCCACGTTGATGGAGACTTCAACCCACGAAGGGTAACAGTTGCGCGAGTCCACGGAGGGCTCCACCCACGAAGGGTCCACGAAGAAGCAACCTTGTCTATCCCACCATGGCCATCGCCCACGAAGGACTTGCCTCACTAGCGGTAGATCTTCACGAAGTAGGCGATCTCCTTGCCCTTACAAACTCCTTGGTTCAACTCCAGAATCTTGTCGGAGGCTCCCAAGTGACACCTAGCCAATCTAGGAGACACCACTCTCAAAGAAGTAACAAATGATGTGTTGATGATGAACTCCTTGCTCTTGTGCTTCAAATGATAGTCTCCCCAACACTCAACTCTCTCTCACAGGATTTGGATTTGGTGGAAAGAAGATTTGAGTGGAAAGCAACTTGGGGAAGGCTAGAGATCAAGATTCATATGGTAGGAATGGAATATCTTGGCATCAACACAAGGGTAGTGTCGGAGTAATGGGCCACGGGTAGGATAACCCGGGACCCAGAACCTTTCAAGACATCGGGGCAGGCTACGCCCCTCAAAGAATCCCAAGACGATCAGCCGACTCCGGGAGTCGGCCGCAGCATCGCCGATACCCACTCACGGCCGAGTCCCAGAGACGGCTGTGACTCCCGATCGGCGACTCCAGGGAGGCCGACTATGGGGAGTCGGCCCGCGACTTCACCACTCTCTGCCTTCGGGAAGAAGGACGAGACCGAGGATGGCCGGAGTACGACCCTCCCCTACGTTGATTACCAGGGGCAGGTATGGCTACAGTACGCCGTACCGGAGGAGAGCTCCGTCCGGCGCGGCACTGTCGCCATGCTGGCCTTGACGTCCGCCCTGACGACGGGGCACTGTTCCCACGTTGGCCCGCATGTACGGCCTGGAGACGGCGGGCCCCGCTAGTCAGCGGGAGGGACGAAGACAGCGAGAACACCCGAAGACGGACCCCGTGGGAGTCGGCCTCCGAGAGTCGGCCCGTTCCTCCCACGGGCCCCACACGCCATTAACCAGATAAGACGGGGAGTGGCGACAGTGATCGCCCGCCAGGCGGCGGCACTGTTGCCACGCCCCCACGACCCAGCCAACGTCATCAGAGGCGCGGCTATAGTGGCCAAGTCAGTCGGCGGGGCCCACCAGAGGCGGGCCCCAGGAGTCGGCGGAGTAGACGGCGGCCTAAGAGACAGACGGCTGGGACCCGTTCCTAGTCAGATTACCATTGTACCCCCGGGGGGTAGGCCTATATAAACCCCCCGGAGCACCCATGCAAAGGGTTCGATCCTTTTTCCACCAGACCAGCAACATAGAAGGGAGAGAGCTAGCCTTGCCCTCTCCTACCTCCAGAACACAGCTCGAGGAGCAACTTTGTACACATATCGCCATAGTGATCATGCGGAGACCCCGCAGAGCAGCAGTAGGGGTATTATCTCCTCGGAGAGCCCCGAAGCTGGGTAAGATTCGCCGGCGTGCATGTCTACGCCTCATCCCGCTTCCAGGCACCGGCGACGTTCTACTCGCCCCCACCATGATAAGCCATCCTTTGGCATATGTCGCACCCAACCCCCGACATTTGGTGCCCACCGTGGGGCGAGGTGCACCGTCGTCCGGAGATCTGTTCTGGACGGGAACCCTTTTCCTCCCCGGCGAGCGTAGCCAGCCCGGCACGCCAGAGGGAGTTCACGCTGATGCGCTGCACGACGCTGAGACCGCCTGCGTGGCTAGCTGCCTCGCCGATCTTGTCGGCGAGGTTAGCCTCTCCGACGAGCCTGCATCCGACGCAGGCACCGGCGGCCCCGAGAGCCTTCTCGCGGGCCTCCTCGATGACCTCCATGTTGTTGGCGAGCCTGCCGCTGACCTGGAGTCCGTAGGCTCCACCGACCCGATGCTGGTCGATTCCGACACCGCGTCGCTCGACGCTTTCCCCAGCAACGTGGTGGTCTACGACGAGCCGCTCCCTCGCGCGGAGGGCAGCGGGAGCACCGTCACAGAAGTGCTCGTCATCAGTCAGGGCGAGCGCTCCGACGGAGGAGCTCGCGACCCGCTTGATGCGGCACTGCAAGACCTGGATGCGCCCATTCCAGAGGACGCCGATGCCGAGACGCTAGAGGCACGCCGCCTCCAGCTCGTCGAAGGCGCAAAGAAGCTGGCAAGCACGAGCCGCTTGTCAGAGGCCTACTAGCGCGAGATGGATCGCGCTGTGGGCGGCTCGCCGGCTTCGACAGGGCAGAGCCGCCTAGGCGCGGTCCGGCAACGCGGCGCGGACATCGCCAGCATGTTCGGGGCCAATCGCCCCGTATACGCCACGCCCGCCGAGAACATTCGAGCTGCCCAGGCGGCGGCAGACGAGTTAGATGGACTCGAAGGCGAAGAGCTCCGACTGATGTCGGAGCGAGTCCAGCAACTCCTCGACGCGGCTGGCGCGCAGAACGCGGCCGGCTGCCGAACCGAGGGGCCGCAGCAGCAGAACGGCCACCTGCCACCCCGCCGAGACCAAGGCGCGACGTCTCAGACGCCGACTGGCGGGGTTCGTGGAAGAAAAGACAAGGAGCCGGCTGCGAGCCGCAGTCGGACTCACCTCACCATCGAGCGCGACCAAGACGGCCGCCCAAGAGCAGTAGAGCGGCGGGACGACTATGTGCCTCCTCCACCCCGCAGAGAAAGGCGAGTCTCCCCGCCGCCTGTCGAGCATCCGACTCTTGGAGGCCGCCTCGGCCGCCCAGAGGGATTCGGAGAGAATTATGCCCGCCACCGGATCGACCGACTCCACCAATCCCTGGCACTCGAAGAAGAAGACGAGCTGGGACCGCCGTGTTTCGGCCCTCGCATCCGAGATGAGCCCTTCCCCAAAGGGTTCACTCTCCCTAGAGACACTCCCAAGTACACCGGCTCCATGAAGCCAGAGGACTGGCTGGTTGACTACTCCACAGCCGTCAGCATAGCGAACGGCAAAAAGCGTGTTGCCGTGAAGTATGTTCCGCTCATGCTCCAGGGCACAGCCCGGACATGGCTGAACAGCCTGAAACCCCGCATCATCAACGGCTGGTCCGACTTCACCGAGGCTTTCATCCGCAACTTTACGAGCACATACAAGCGACCTCCCAAGCCTCGCCAGCTCTCCTTGTGCGTGCAAGGCCCCAACGAATCGACTCGCGACTACCTCATGCGTTGGGCCGAGCTCCGAAACTCCTGCGAGGGCGTGCACGAGGTGCAAGCCATCGAGTACTTCACCACCGGGTGCAGAGAAGGCACCCTCCTCAAGCATAAGCTCCTCTGCGACGAGCCGGAGACCCTGGATGAGCTGCTGATCATAGCAGACAAGTACGCCACAGCCGACTCTTCTATGAAGACGGAGATCCAAGTCAGCGCGACCGGCAAAATGGCCCCTCAGGCTCCCAGAACTCCGGCTGGAGACACCAGTCAGCGGCAACAGCAGAACGATCACAAGCGCAAGGCCCCGTAGCCGGCTTCCAGTAGCCGGCAGGTCGCAGCAGTCGAAGACCAACAGCCGGAGGAGCAGCAACCACCCAAGCGGCAGAAGGGCGGCAAGCCCAATTGGTTGCCGGCTTTCTCCTACGAGCAGACTCTGAATGGTCCCTGCAAGTTCCACAGCGGCGCGAAGCCGTCGAACCACACCACCAGAAAGTGCCACTGGCTTACCCGGATTGCCAAAGGAGACGGTCTGGCGCCTCCCCCTCCGGCTGGGCAGCCGCCTCCGCCTCCGCCCCAGCAGCCGGCTGCCAGGCCAGTCGGCGCAGTACAAGACGAGTACCCGGAAGAGCATGAAGCCTACGTAGTGTTCACCAGTATGGCAGATGACAGACGCAGCAGGCGGCTGCAGCAGCAAGAAGTCAACGCAGTGGCATCAGACACTCCAGAGTTCATGCACTGGTCAGCTGGAGCAGAGCTGATCACCCAGAGGTGATGCCGAATCCAGGGTCCCATGCCCTGGTCCTGGAGGCCACCTTTGCCACTGATAGGCGGGCAGCTTGCTTCTCGCGAGTTCTGATAGATGGAGGTAGCAGTATCAACATCCTGTATAAGGATACAATGGAGAAGCTGGGAATCAAGCAAAGATAGCTCCAGAGCAGCCGGACCGTGTTCCATGGGATTGTCCCTGGCCTTTCCTGCTCCCCAATCGGCAAGGTTCTGATAGACGTCCTCTTCGGGGATAAGGAACATTTCCGTTGAGAGCCAGTCTGGTTTGAAGTGGTGGACCTCAGAAGCCCGTACCATGCGCTGCTTAGCCGACCTGCTTTGTCCAAGTTCATGGCGGTCCCCCACTACGCCTACCTCAAGATGAAGATGCCGAGTTCCAAGGGAATTCTGACTGTGACCGGCGACTACAGGAAGTCGTCCACTTGCGCGGCCGAGAGCAGTCGGCTGGCCGAGGCCCTGGTCATTGCAGCAGAGAAGCGGCTTCTTGATCGAGTTGTGGCGATGGCCGGCAAGCAGCCTGAGATGTCGCCCAACCCCAAGGAGTCGGAAGCTGAGGGCTCGTTCAAGCCAGCGAAGGAAACGAAGAAGATACCCTTGGACCCAGAGCACCCGGAAAGGTACGCTGTCATAGGTGCAAACCTTGACAGCAAATAGGAAGGTGAGCTCGTCAATTTCCTCCGTGAGAATCGGGACATCTTCGCATGGTCCCCCAAAGACATGCCAGGTGTGCCGACGGAATTCGCCGAGCACAAGTTACATGTCCGGTCCGATGCGAAGCCTGTCAGGCAGCCCTTGCGTCGCCTGTCAGAAGAGAAGAGAAGAGTTGTTGGTGAAGAGATAGCCCGGCTCCTTGCAGCCGGCTTTATCATGGAAGTATTTTTCCCAGAGTGGCTAGCAAACCCAGTCTTAGTACTTAAGAAGAACAAGTAGTGGCGAATGTGTATTGACTACACAAGCCTCAACAAAGCCTGCCCCAAGGACCCGTTTGCTTTGCCGAGGATCGATCAGGTGATAGACTCCACAGCCGGATGCGAGCTGTTGAGCTTCTTAGATGCCTATTCAGGATATCACCAGATCAAGCTGAACCCGGCAGACAGATTAAAGACCGCCTTCATCATGCCGTTTGGAGCCTTCTGCTACCTGACCATGACGTTCGGCTTGAGGAACGCCGACGCCACCTTTCAGCGTTGCATGCAGAAGTGCCTCCTCAAGCAACTCGGCCGAAATGCCCACGTTTACGTGGATGATGTGGTGGTGAAGACAGAAAAGTGCAGAACTTTGCTGGAAGACCTCAAAGAAACTTTTAAGAACCTGCGCTGATTCCGGATCAAGCTGAACCCCGAGAAGTGCGTTTTCGGAGTACCAGCCGGCCAGCTACTCGGCTTCCTGGTCTCCGTACGCGGCATAGAGTGCAACCCTGTGAAGATCAAGGCCATCGAGAGGATGGAGGTACCCAGCCGACTGTTGGATGTGCAGAAGTTCACTGGCTGCCTGGCATCCATCAACCGTTTCATCAGTCGGCTGGGCGAGAAAGCTCTCCCGTTGTACCAGCTCATGAAGAAGACCAATTTTTTCGAGTGGAACCACAAGGCGGATGAGGCCTTTCTGCAGCTGAAGAAGATGTTGGTTACTCCCCCTGTGTTGGTGGCTCCGACTCCCAAGGAGCCCATGCTCCTGTACATCGCCGCCACCAGCCGAGTAGTCAACACAGTCATTGTAGTAGAGCGCAAGGAGGAAGGCAAGGCACTGCCAGTCCAGAGACCGGTATACTACCTGAGTGAAGTACTGTCGACCTCCAAGCAGAACTACCCCCACTACCAGAAGATGTGTTACGGCGTGCACTTCGCCGCCAAGAAGCTGAAGCCTTACTTCCAAGAACATCCAATCAGAGTGGTCTGCACAACCCCATTGGCCGAGATCATTGGAAGCCGAGATGCGTCTGGCCGAGTGGCCAAATGGGGCATAGAGTTGGCGCCTTACACGATCTACTATCAACCCCGCACCGCCATCAAGTCGCAAGCACTGGCCGATTTCCTCGTCGACTGGGCCGAGACCCAGTACCTACCGCCAGCGCCCGACTCCACTCATTGGCGGATGCATTTTGACGGCTCCAAGATGCGCACCGGCTTGGGAGCCGGCGTTGTTCTCACCTCTCCCAAAGGCGACAAGCTCCAGCATGTACTGCAGATCCATTTCGTCGCCTCCGAAAATGTCGCTGAGTACGAGGCGCTCATTCACGGGCTCCGGCTTGCCAAAGAACTCAGCATTCGCCGGATCCTGTGTTATGGCGACTCCGACTTGGTGGTCCAGCAATCATCTGGCGACTGGGACGCCAAGGACGCAAACATGGCAAGCTACCGCTTCCTCGTGCAGCAACTCAGCGGATATTTCGAGGGGTGCGAGTTCCTCCACGTGCCAAGAAACGACAACAACCTAGCAGATACTTTGGCACGAATCGGCTCCACTCGCCAAGCAATACCATCTGGCGTCGCTCTTCAGCGCCTCCTCAAGCCATCCATCAAGCCTTCGCCAGAGTCAGACTCCATTTTTGTGCCGGCTCCTCCAGAAGAAGTCGGATCCAACTCCAAAGCCCAAGCAGACGGCACAAAAACCCTCGCAGATGACTCCAAGAACGCCGCAGTCAAAGCCAGCCCGGGGACTTCAGAACTCGGCCAGGGGACTGTGGCGACCAGAGAAAATACTCCAGAACTCGGCCCAGGGACTGCACCACTCGGCCCGGGGACTTCACTGATCCAGCAAGCGGCCGCGGACTCCAGCCCGCCGCCTCCCAGCCCAGCCGCCCTCGTCCAAGTTGCAGTTCTGGCGGTTGAAGAGATAACAGCACCCTCATGGGCCTAACCCATACTCAAATTCTTGGTGAACAAGGAGCTACCAACTGATGAAACCTTGGCTCGGCAAATACAACGCCGAGCGGCAGCATACACCATAATCAACAGAGAGCTGGTCAGACGCAGCGTCACAGGCGTCTACCAGCGCTGCGTCGAGCCAGAGCAAGGCCAGGCAATTCTCAGAGACATCCATCAAGGCGAGTGCGACCTCAAGAGCGCTCGTCGCCAAAGCCTTCCGACACGGTTTCTTGTGGCCGACTGCCCTCGAAGAGGCCAAAGAGTTGGTCCAGAAATGCAAGGGGTGCTAGAAGTTCCGATCCAAGCCGCATCAGCCGGCTTCAGCACTCAAGACTATCCCCATCGCCTGGCCCTTTGCAGTTTGGGGCCTGGATATGGTGGGACCCTTCAAGACGGCACGAGGCGGCCTAACTCATCTACTTGTCGCGGTGGACAAGTTCACCAAGTGGATAGAAGTGAAGCCCATCAAGAAATTGAATGGTCCGACTGCCGTGACTTTCATCTCAGACATCACAATTCGGTATGGCATACCGCACAGCATCATCACCGACAATGGCACCAACTTTGCCAAAGGCGCCTTGGCCCGTTTCTGCGCGACGTAGGGCATCCGACTGGACTTAGCGTTCGTTGCCCATCCACAGTCGAACGGGCAGGTGGAGCGGGCGAATGGCCTCATCCTGTCCGGCATCAAGCCTCGGTTGGTCGAACCACTGGAGCGTTCGGCTGGCTGTTGGCTTGACAAGTTGCCAGCCGTCCTCTGGAGTCTGCGCACGACTCCAAACAAATCGACCGGCTTCACACCCTTCTTCCTCATCTACGGTGCTGAAGCCGTCATCCCAACGGATATAGAGTTCGACTCCCCGCGAGTCACGATGTACACTGCGGAGGAAGCAGAAGAAGCACGACAAGATGGCGTCGATCTGCTGGAAGAGGGCCGGCTGTTGGCACTCAGCCGGTCCAGCATCTACCAGCAGAGCCTACGTCGCTACTACAACAGGAAGGTCAGGCCGAGATCCTTCCAAGAAGGCGACCTTGTGCTCCGGCTGATCCAGCGAACAGCTGGCCAGCACAAGTTGTCTGCACCTTGGGAAGGCCCCTTCATCATCAGCAAGGTGCTAGGCAACGACTCCTACTACCTGATCGACGCTCAGAAGCCCCGAGCACGAAAGAGGGACGACTCCGGGAAAGAGACGGAGCGACCATGGAACGCGAATCTTCTTCGAAGATTTTACAGCTGATGCAGTATGTACCACGCTACCCTTTTGTATTGAAGTACCAAGACTCTGGGCCCCCCGAGACGGACTCGGGGACTGCCCCTTTTAACATCTGTATAATAAGTATTATGCTTCCGAGTATGCTACTCTTTGTTATGCCGCTTGGCGCCGGGCTCGACTAGTCGGCCCGGGGACTTGCCGTCTCGCGCTATGAAAACACTTCCTGCAGTCGGACAAGTAGTGTGTGGTGCTTAAGCCGTCTCCTGTTAGAAGCCGCAGCTCGTAGAGCGGCTACCCGGCGGGCAGGAGTAGGGAAGAATGGGTGCCCACACGAAAAATGGCTAAGGACTCAAAGCACAAACATAGCTCGAGCCGGCTTTCCAGCAGTTCCTCACAAATCCGACTCCGAATAGTCGGCTTACTGTTTTCTATCCGACTTGCTAACAAAACTCTAGAATGGCTGAGTACTTGCCTTCCCCAAAGTAGCCAAGTATTTGATCCAACGGTAGTCCGTGAAACGGCTGCCCGACTGGCAAAGACGGCATCTAGGGGAAGGCGGCAAAAGGAAAAAGCCAAAAGAGCAATAAGCAAGAAATGATAGAACCCAGATAAATATTTACATCACAGAGGCCATTGGCCGAATCATTGAACAGAAGTTCAAAATACACCCAGCGGGTGGAGTTGTGCGAATTAACAAAGTTCTTTGAGCAACTACTAAGCAGATAAATAAAGCAAGGCAGCGGCCTATGAAGCTGCAGATGGGTTCGGGGGCTCGGAGGAGATGGCGGTGTCGGATGTTGGGGCAGCCGGCTGGGCAGACTCGGCTTGATCACCTCCAGCAGCAGTCGGCGCAGTTGGGCGCGGCTCATTGTTGGAGGCACGGTCGAGCTGAGGATGATTGCCCGCTCCGGCTTCTGGCGCCTCCATCTCGTCTCCGATCTCCACCTCGCCTCCCTCCTCGACACTGGAGCCGATCACATCCGCCGAGTCCTTGCCGTAGTTCGGGTTCATCCCGAACCACTTCGGCGGCGCCTCCTCGCCATTGTCAGCTAGCTCAGGAACAAAGACATTGGGGTCGACGTACTCGGCGAGTGCCGCGGCGCGCTTGACAAAGTCATCCTTCATGGCTGCCAGCTCCGGCTGGGCCTCAGCCCGGAGCATGGCCAGCTGGTCCAGGCTCAGGTCCGGATACCATGCTTTGACGAACTCCAAGGCACAACGTGCTCCGGCGCGTGCCGAGGAGCCTTTCCATGCCTCCAAGCGGCCTGCTGCGACCTCCAGCCAGTCGGCTGTCCGGCTGGGGGTGCGCAGAATCGGCATCTCCGGCCACAAGGCAGCAATCGCCTGGGCGCCGGTGCATTGAAGCCGGCGCAGCATCCAGTGAGCCGGCCGCAGGCGAGCCTCAACGCTCAAAAGTTGTTCATCAAGAGTCCGGGGGGCGTTGGCAGCAACCTCCTCGCCGGCCGCCCTCCGCGCCTCGCGATCGGCCTCGATGGCTTGAACGGCGGCTTGCGCATTGCCTGGGAAGAAATCTACCAAGACGAGAAAAAAAGAAGCAAGTCAGAAAGGGCAAGAGTCGGCCCACAGTCGGCTGCTCAAAGGAAGCGAGTAAAGAAAACTTACCATCAACGATATCTTCAATTTCGTGGAAGCCGGAGGTCAGCATCGCCTCCTTATCGGTCCAGGAGGAGCGTTCGGCTTCGAACTCAGCTTGGAGTCCAGTCTCCCTCTCCTTCGCCTCCTCCTGCGCCTTCTTGAGCAGCTCCTTCTGCTCCGCCAGCTGCGCGGCCAGCAGGTCGCGCTCCGTGACGAGCTTGCCACACTCCACCTTCTTGGCGCGCAAGGCGGTGTTGGCCTCGCCCAGCTGCTGCTGAAGAACGGCGTTGGCCTCTGAAGAAAGAAGAAAAGGACACAAGTCATCAGAAAAGGTCGCCAAGAAGATCCGGCCCGACTGCGCAACAGTCGGCCCGAATCTCGGGGACTACAGCCCGCGGGTGCGCCAGCGCGCCCCCGCAAAGAAGGAAACTCACTCCGGCTCTCCGACAAGTCGGCAGTCCGCTTGCCCAGCTCTTCAACATTGCGGTTGAAGACGGTGACTCGGAGGTTGTGGTAGTCCTATGATAAGCATTTTCAAAAAGAATAAGCGTCTGGAACTCGCCAGTAGAGTTCCAACCCGCCTGCTCAGCAGCCGGCTCGGAACTCGGGGACTACACCCAGTGGGTGCGCTGGCGCACCCCCACAAAGAAGAGCAAGAAAAACAAAGACGGAAGAAACATACCCGGACGGCCGCACGCGACGCCAGATGCGCCTTGGTGCAGTTCTGGAGGGCGTCGCTCTCGGCTCGCAGCTTCGCCTGGACGTCCAGGAGCGCCTGGTTCAGCGGGCCGGTGCCGCCTCCTCGCACCCACCCGACGGGCGCGGTGCTCATCACCTCGACGTCTGGGGTGGCCGAGCTGGCCGCTCCAGTCTCTAGAGGTCGCGGCGCTCAAGTCTCCTTCTCCAGACGGCGGTGTGTCGGCGAGGCGACTTGGAGAAGCAAGTTCGCCTCGGCTTCGTCCGTGGTCGGCGGCACCGGCGGGTCCGCCGGCCGTTCATCCCTCGCGCCTCCCGATGGCGGCGGGGGCGGTGGTGGCGGCACCACCGTGTCCAGACCGGGGGCATCGCCGCCCTCCCTCTCCATGACGGGATGTTCCCCGCCGGCCTCCCCAGACTGCTCCGTAGGATCCAGAGGCGGCGCCGAGCGCAATGGGACAACAAGCAGCGCCAACTGGTGGCGCGCGACTTCGTCGGCCCGCTCTTTGGCCGTGGCGGCGGCTTCTGCTCCCTCCAGCCCCTCCTGGGTGGAGGCAGCCGCCTTCTCGGCCTCCGCCTTCTCCCGGCGGGTGGCTTCGTCCTCGTCGCGCTTCTCCTGCGCGTTCCGTTCCGTCGCTTCCCGAAGGTCGGCAGCGGGGTCGATACGCCGAGTCATGGCGGACGACTCCACCGACCCCCTGATGGAGGCGGCGGCGACTCTCCCAAGGGTGAGGGGAGCGCTGGAACAGGGAAGACACGTGAGGACTTAGACAAAATCCACCAAGAGATAAAACAAGACAAAGAAGAGAAACACGTACCCAGAAGACAGCGGCGGCTTCTTCACTTCCTTACGGAAGCTATGGGCCCTCGCGACCGCCTCTTCCCGTTTGGTCGCGGCGGCCGCCCCCTTAAACTTCTTTTCCCGGCCTCCGAGGGAACTCGGCCCGGCCCGACGCTTCCTCGCGCCGTCTTGCCTCGGTTGATGGCACGGGGCGACTCCTCCATCTTCGCCGGCGGGCCAGTCGGCGAAGGTGGCCGAGGGTCTGAGGCCGCCTTCCTCTCCTTCGCCGCCCCTTCGGCGTCGGCCTCCATCGCCGCCGCCCCCAGGTCGGGGTCGTCGATGTTGCTCTCCGCTCGATCGGGGGCGAACTAGCGGGGCGGCCCCGCGGTGCCGGCCGCGGGCTGGAGGAGAGGGTTCTGGTTCAAGAGATAAGAATAAAGAGACCAGGAGTCGGATTCGGCTGAAGAAGAAGAAGAAGAAAAAGAAACACTTACCACCGGCGGGGGGTTGGCGCGCGAGTACGGCTCCAAGCCGAACTGCCAATCCTCCAAGAGGCCGCAGTTCGCGATATATTTCACCGTGTCGGCTACCTCCGCGTGAGGCATGTCCTTGGTGCACGTCCGACTGGGGTCCCGGTGGCCGCTCATCTGACAGATCAGATGAGGCCGGCCTTGGAGCGGGAGGACTCGGCGAGCCACGAAGGCGGCCAGCAAGTCGGCCCCAGTCAAGCCGGCCGACTGCGTCAGCACTCGAAGTCGCGATACGGCGGCGGCTCCAGCCGGAGTCAGTGTCTTGGCGCGGTAGGACCAGCTGGGCTTCCTCCCAGCTGGCGCGCCAGCTTCGTAAGCCGGCAGGTTAACCCAGTCGCCGTCTGGGGCGACGTTCTTCACATAAAAGTAGGAGCGCTGCCACATCTTCACCGATTTGATCAGCTGGATGGCGGGGAACGGGTTGTCGGTCGTCGACCTCCGCAGCGCGATGAAGGCACCACACTGAGCTGGCACGCCGGCGACGTGCGTGCCGAGCTTGGAATGAAAGAACTCTCCCCACAGCTCGATGGTGGGGAGAACGCCGAGGAAGCCCTCGCACAACGCAGTGAAGGCCGCCAGCAGCACCACCGTGTTTGGAGTGAGGTGGTGCGGCTGGAGGCCATGAAATTCCAGGAACGAGTGGAAGAACCCGCTCGCCGGCAGCCCCAGCCCGCGCATGAGGTGGGAGCGGAACACGAGCCGCTCGCCCTCCTGCGGCGCCGGCGTCACCTCCGTCGGCGGCGGAGCGCGGGCCTGCACGAGGTGCGTGCCAGGGATGCGGCGCGTCTTGCGGAGGAAGTCAATCATGTCATCGTCGATTTCAGAACCATCCCATATGCCGGAGCGCACGACGGCGGGCGCGGCGGCGGAGGTAGAGCTCATCGCTGCGTGCAAGGCGCGGTCCGGCGCGGCAGCGGTGGGAGAAAGAAGGAGGAGAAAAGAAGCAAGGGAAGCAGAGGGGAGCGGGCGCGCGTGCTTCGCCGCCCCGTTCCCTCCGCCTACTTATAGGCCTGCGGGCTGAAGAACCGAGGGGGCGTCATGGGATTAACTGCGCCCACGCCCCCATGACCCCCACGATTTACCACGGAAGTTACCACGCGCATTTACTGCGCTGAGAAGCTCAACCACCCGCGCGGCCGCACTAGATCCGTTCGAGGGGTGAGGCACGGTAATGGCGGGCCCCACCCATGGGCCTGTCCCGTCGCGCGCGTGGGCTGGCAGACTGGCTCGGCCACGTGGCGTCCCTCGGCGGGTCCGCGACGGGCGGCGGCCGTGTGGCTTATCAGGCACGCCGCCTGAATCCCGCCATGACTTTCAAACTCTTTGAAGAGCAAGAGGACCTTCGACGAGTCTGGCTTCCCATAGTCGGCTTGTCGGAGGCGGCCTCGATAAAAGATCGCCTCCCCCACGATCCACTCGGAGGAAGAAACTGTTGAGGCTCCTCGATAGGTCTCCCTCGGCGCCTCACCAGCTTCGGGGACTACTGTCGGAGTAATGGGCCATGGGTAGGCTGACCCGGGACCCAGAACCTTTCAAAACATCGGGGCAGGCTACGCCCCTCAAAGAATCCCAAGACGATCAACTGACTCCGGGAGTCGGCCGCAGCATCGCCGATACCCACTCACGACCGAGTCCCAGAGACGGCTGTGACTCCCGATCGGCGACTCCAGGAAGGCCGACTATGGGGAGTCGGCCCGCGACTTCACCACTCTCTGCCTTCGGGAAGAAGGACGAGACCGAGGATGGCCGGAGTACGGCCCTCCCCTACGTTGATTACCAGGGGCAGGTATGGCTACAGTACGCCGTACCGGAGGAGAGATCCGTCCGGCGCGGCACTGTCGCCATGCTGGCCCTGACGTCCGCCCTAACGACGGGGCACTGTTCCCACGTTGGCCCGCATGTACGGCCTGGAGACGACGGGCCCCGCTAGTCAGCGGGAGGGACGAAGACGGCGAGAACACCCGAAGACGGACCCCGTGGGAGTCGGCCTCCGAGAGTCGGCCCGTTCCTCCCACGGGCCCCACACGCCATTAACCAGATAAGACGGGGAGTGGCGACAGTGATCGCCCGCCAGGCGGCGGCACCGTTGCCACGCCCCCACGACCCAGCCAACGTCATCAGAGGCGCGGCTACAGTGGCCAAGTCAGTCGGCGGGGCCCTCCAGAGGCGGGCCCCAGGAGTCGGCGGAGTAGACGGCGGCCTAAGAGACAGACGGCTGGGACCCGTTCCCAGTCAGATTACCATTGTACCCCCGGGGGGTAGGCCTATATAAACCCCCGGAGCACCCATGCAAAGGGTTCGATCCTTTTTCCACCAGACCAACAGTATAGAAGGAGAGAGCTAGCCTTGCCCTCTCCTACCTCCAGAACACAGCTCGAGGAGAAACTTTGTACACATATCGCCATAGTGATCATGCGGAGACCCCGCAGAGCAGCAGTAGGGGTATTATCTCCTCGAAGAGCCCCAAAGCTAGGTAAGATTCGCCGGCATGCATGTCTACGCCTCATCCCGCTTCCAGGCACCGGCGACGTTCTACTCGCCCCCACCATGATAAGCCATCCTTTGGCATATGTCACACCCAACCCCCGACAGGTAGGTAGTTCTCTCTCAGAACATATGAGTTGGAAGTGTAGATGTGTTCTGATGGCTCTCTCCACGAATGAAGAGGAGGTGGAGGGGTATTTATAGCCTCCACACAAAATCCAACCGTTACACACAATTTACCAATCTCGATGGGACCGAATCAACAAACTCGGTCGGACCGATTTAGTAAACCTAGTGACCATTTGAGATTTTCGGTGGGATTGACATGCAACTCGGTAGGACTGATATGGTTAGGGTTAGGGCATAACATAATCTCGGTGAGACCGATTACACAAACTCGGTGAGATCGATTTGGTAATAAGCTAACCAGAGAGTTGGTCAGGTAAACTCGGTGGGACTGATTTGCTCTTTCGGTGAGACCGATTTGCTCTTTCGGTGAGACCGAAAAGTTACAGAAAGGAAACAGAGAGTTTACATTGCAATCTCGGTGGGACCGATCCGCTCTTTCGGTGAGACCGAAAAGTTACGAAAAGGAAACCGAGAAATTGCAATCCCATCTCGGTGAGACCGAGATCCCTATCGGTAGAACCGATTTGCTAGGGTTTGGCAGTGGCTTATGACAAATGAAACTCGGTGGCGCCGGATTGAAAGAATCGGTAGGTCCGAGTTTGGCTTTGGGTTTAGGTCAAGAGTGGATATGGGAAAGTAGTTGACGGTTTTGGAGCATATCACTAAGCACATGAAGCAAGAGGCTCATTAAGCAACACCTCATCCCTCCTTGATAGTATTGGCTTTTCCTATAGACTCAATGTGATCTTGGATCACTAAAATGTAAAATGAAGAGTCTTGAGCTTGAAGCTTTCGCCAATCCTTTGTCCTTAGCATTTTGAGGGATCTACTTTCATCATCCATGCCATGCCAATCACTGAGCTTTCCTGAAATAATCATCTTGGAATAGCATTAGCTCAATGAGCTATATGTTGTTATGAATTACCAAAACCACCTAGGGGTAGTTGCACTTTCAATCTCCCCCTTTTTGGTAATTGATGACAACATATAGATCAAAGCTTAGACAAATGATAATAAGAATGAAATATATCATCGCTTTGAGAAGTATGTGATAAGTAAGAGATCCCCCTAAATTTGTGCATATTTAAAATTTGCTTTGGACTGCAAATGCACAAAGAGTTAGAATCATGGGTTACTCTTCCATGTCACATACATCTTGGTGGAGCGCTCAAAATGATAAGAATTAAATACATGCACTCATCACCAAGAAACGTGAATGATCACATAAGATAGATAGGATAATATCAAGCATGCATAAGTGTAGCTTATGATCAAACGCATGATCATCAATGTCTCACAAGCATATCATAGTATCTCGACCAAAAGCAAACAAAGTTTGAAAAACCACCAAATAAAGCAAGAGAGAATAAAAGCAACTCTCTCTCTCTCTCTCTCTCTCTCGAAGCCTATGATCTATACATTTTTCTCCCCCTTTGGCAACAAGTTACCAAAAAGTTCCTAGAAAATGCATACTGCTAGATCGACACTCAGGCTTGATCTTCTGGTGGTTGTGGAGTCTGGATCACTCCAAGGACGAAGGCTTCTGTTGAAGTGGTTGGAGCTGGAGCTGAAGTGGATGCTGGAGCTGTAGCTGGAGCCGAGGAGGTGGCTCTGGTGTCAGGAACTGGCACTGCAGTTGACCTCTGAGCTCGTGGCACTTTGGTAAATGCATCAGTTGTAGTCTTCCCTTTCCTCTCCTGCATGTCATCTTGAAGCTGCTCCACTGCAGACTTAATCTCTGTTACTTTGACATCCAAGTCATAGAACTTTTGTTCTACGATTCTCTCTAAGCTCTCCTGATTCTGAGTGAGGGTGGCCAGTCCTTTCTCAATCCTTAGTGTGGATGCAATCAAGTAACTAAGCTGCTCCTGCTTGGTTTTCAAGAAGTACTCAGATGCCTCCTCTTGAGTTGGCATCTTGGCAGCTTTCTCCTTCCTTGCCTTCTCCTTCTTAGCTTGTGCATGAGCTGATGATGGTTCATCCTTGTTCATCACAACTTGGTTGTCCTCGAAATCTGGATGAATAGGCAAATGTTCCTTGTCCAATAAGTATATGCCTGTGCCCATCTTGGAGTTGATCAACTCTTGGATCTGAGGGGAATAACCACATCTCCTCTTCTGATCTGCTGCAGTCCTCTTGATGGTCTCTACCATGAGGCTCATGACTTTGAATTTTTGTGGCACATCAAAGATATGAAGCAAATTGATTGCATGGCCTCTGATCATCTTGTGATCACCTGACTTAGGCAATAAAGTGTGCCTCAGAATCCAATTGATAGTTGGCAGCCCTGGCAGAAGATAATGTACTGAGCCAAACTTGATAGTATCAAGTGCCTTGTTTGGGATCTCCTTGTACATGTTGGACATGGAGTTGTGGTCCATCTTCTTCTTGGCATATATGTCTAAGTCATCCTCATGCTCCTCTGGGGCATTGATGAGCTGTGCCCACTCAGCAACTGTTGATTGATACCTTGTTCCTTCTGACATCCATACAGTCCTTCCATCTGGATAGAAGTGTGTTGTGGAGTAGAATTGCATGATCAGCTCTTCATTCCACTGTGTGAGCTTCTGCCCAACAAAGTCAGCTACTCCACAAGCCTTGAAGCTGTCTTGCACTCCAGGATAGTGCTATTCATTGTCCTTGATGTACTCCCAGTCTACCCATTTCATGTCACAAACTATTGGCTTCTTATCCAACAAAACTGTCTCATAGAAGTCCTGCTGTTCCTTTGTGTGGAACCTGTAGTCAACAACAGTTCTTCTCCTTGAAGCATATGGATCTTCTGCTCTCTACTTTCTCAGCCCTGAGTCTCTTCTGATTTTCATGTCCTCAGCCACAGGATGAGCATCGTTGTGGTCTGGGATCTTGGGCTTTAGCTTCCTCAGAACTTGACCTTCTTCCTCTTCTGCAATGTCAGGCACTGGGCCTTGTTCTTTTCAGCAGCTGGGATGCTCCTTGTATTCCTCTTTGGAGCTGACTTAGCCTTTGATGCAACTTTGGGTGCTTCCTTGGGCTTGGATGTAGTAGCCCCTGATCTTATAGCATCACCATCAGCTTTGGTGCCTTAGGTGCTGGTGCAACAACCTCTTCTTCTTCATCTTCTTCTTCAGAAGAATGCTGTAAAAACTCGGCCATGGGATCAACTTTCTTGCACCATCTGCCCCTTTTCCTTTCCTTCTTTCCTTCAGCAGCAACTGGCCCTTTGGGTGCAGGCTTTTCAGCAATCTGAGTTGAGGCTCTGGCCTTTGGCATAGGCTGCCTACCAGCTGGCCTTTTGACCTTTAAGCCTGGCTTGGTGCTCTGTCTTGAGCCATACTCCTTCTTGAGCACTACTTTCTTGGAAGTAGCTTCCTCTTCTGCCACATAATCCTCATCCTCTGATTCTGATGTTCTCTTCTTCCTTTGTCTAGTGGCAGCTTTTGGCAAATTGCTAGGGGTACTCCTGCTGCCTTCATCTGAAGAACTGGAGGGACTAGTGCCCTCGCTCATGTGCACTTGCTGTTCTGACACGTTCTGGCTGTCACTCTGATCAGACATGATGGAAAAAGCTGACTGCTGACCCTGTGAAGAGTTTATAGATGAGGTAGAATAGATGAGCATCACAAAATGCAGAGATTTTGGCAAAAGAATGATTCAAAATCTTAATTTTAGTTTCCCACAGAAATCATTTCGGATCTACCGATTTTTAAACTCGGTGATACCGAAGCAGTTTTGGAACCTAAACTAGTGAACTCGGTCAGACCGAGTCACAGTTTGGTGGCACCGAGACTGCTAGGGTTTCACAAAGTTCCAAAATCGGTCACACCGATTAATAATTCTCGGTCAGACTGAGTCTCACTTGTGCAATGGCATGAGCCAAATCGGTGGGACCGAGTTTTTCAACTCGGTGGGTCCGAGATGGTCTCGGCGGAAACCTAACCCTAAAATTTCAAATCAAACCTATTCTACGAATTGTATTGACAGGATAGGAGTGTTTCAATCGTGGCAAGAATCAATATGATCACAATGTGCTAGGAATCGGATGGGGAATAGCCCAAAGATCGAGTCCATACCGTAGTCCGACGGAGACTCGCTACGGCGGCAACGACGGGGTTGAATTCCGTTGACGGCGATGGAGACCAGCGACTGGAGGCGGCTGGCGGCGAGGAGACGATCTGGAGACCACGTTGGCAGAGCGAGCTATCGCGCGGGCGAAGGGGTTCAGAGAAATTTCCAAATTTTTGCCCGTGACTATATATAGCCCGACCCTGTCGGTGTGACCGAGTGGAACAACTCGGTGGCACCGAGATGCAAAACTGTATACAATTATTGCAACTCGGTGTGACCGAATGGTTCAAATCGGTTGCACTGAGATCGAAAACATAGATCGACTTAATGATCTCGGTAGGACCGAAAAGGAGATATCGGTCAGACCGAGAATCACAAAGAAGTTTTGGAAGTTTAAGTCTATGACGAATCGGGGACTCCGAGTGCTCCTCACACAGAGTGGTTTGAATCTGACTTGATCAAATTTTGTGATGTAGCATGAATAGAGTTTGAGACGAGAAAAACATAGATAGCTAGAGAAGGTTCTTAGGCATTCTTGTCCATCCACTTGGCAAGAGAAAGAAAAACCAATCAATCAAAACAACAAGTGGATGTCCTCGAATGAGTAAAATATGCAACCAACACGCTCACACAATAAAATGGCAATTGAAATATGTGACAAAGCATGCACAACCAATTCTAGCATCTATCAAGCAATTGGCGAGGACTAGGGCATCTATATATGAGTATATTGACTTAGGAGTCAAATGAGAACACTTGATCATAGGTCATACTCATCGTTTAAGCACAAGTGGGGTTACCACTTTTACATAAAGCATTGTTGTTTTCACATCATTAGAGTTGCTTTAGCTCAAGACTTAGAGTAAAGCTCCCCCTAGATGTGATATCCCCCCTAAGAGGGATGAACTAACCTTGGGTTTTGTCGATGATGACTTCATGTAGATGTTGAAGATGTGGATGCTCAATGTTGATGTAGAACAATTGGAGCTATCCATTGGAGTGAGTTGCACTTTCAATACCTACATGGGTTAGTCCCACAAGGAACAGACAAGGATATCCATAGACATAGAGTGATGCACACACAAGATGATGTCCATGAAAGCTTTTAGGTTACCTTGTCCCTTGACTTACCAACAAGAGGGTTTGTGACTCCTTGAACTAGTGCAATATGTGGAAGTTGATTGCACTTGTTCTTGCCAAAATGATAGGAGTGAAGTATGTTGGCGCAGTCACCCTCAAGAACTCTCTAGTTCTTCTTCTTTTGGATCCACACCATCTTGATGGGAATCCTTGGAGTTGTAGTCATACTTGATGAAGTGAAACTTGAAGTAGTCTTGGGAATCCACTTGACTAAGGTCTTAGGAGCTTCTTCAAATGCATCAATTTCCTCTTGAAGCTTGTCCTTCCCTTTTTGCTTGTAGTCTTGTGGTGGAAGATCATCTTGAGTTTGTGTCCCCTTGAAAGAAGTAGGATCATACTTCTCTTGTTGAGGAACAAACTTTGTCTTAGGGTATTGATCTTCTTCCCACTCAACTCCATTGGTGTTGAACTTTCGTTCAAATCCAACACCTTGATACTTCCGGCAAGGCTCTTGTAGACTCCTTTCCCTATAATTCCCTTCAATAAGCTATTTTCTTGCTCAAGTGTAACTTGGCTAAGAGAATCATTAGTGGAATCAACAGAACTACTAGAAGCAACAATATTGGATTTAACATGATCATTGTTACTACTAGAGGAAGAATCTTTCTTGTTCTTGTTACTAGACTTGACTTGAGGCATGTAAGTGGATAAGAGTAAACGCTTGGCAATGTAAGAAGAACTTTTCTTGCGGAGATCATCATTGATTGCCTTTAAAAACTCATGCTCTTGCTCAAGATTGAGCTTTTCAAAGCGTAACTTCTCATGAGCTCTTAAAAGTTCTCGATGATCTTCGAAGATAGTTTCATGAGCTAACTTAAGAGTGTTTAGTTCTTTAGTTAGAGCCTGAATCTTCTCCTTATCATTGTCATTCATTTAATCTTGATTAGCATGATTAATTGACGTTTCATCATAGTATTCATCACTAGAGTTGTCAACAAGTAAATCATCATCACCTAACAAGTCATCTTCATCACTATTGAAATCGACATACTCGGGGTGTGTTACCTTAGGACCTTTGGCCATGAAGCATCTTCCAATTCCTTCATTTGGTGAGTCAAATATGTCGTAGGAGTTGGTTGACACAAGTGCTAGACCGGCAACACCTTCATCTTGAGTATATTCGGAATCGGAGTGATAACTTCTCTCGGAGTGGTTGTCGGAGTCGGAGCCGGATACCCATTCACCAAGATGAGCTTGATGTCTTCGTTTTGTGTAGCTCCTTGATGACTTTTCCTTTCTTTCCGAATCCTTGTTTCTCCGTGAGTATCTTCGTTCATAACAATCATCTCTACTCCTTCTCTCTCTTGATGGTGATTCTTCTCTTTTGCTTCTTCTTTTTGGAGAATCTTCTCTTCTTTTGTAGGGAGCCGTACACTTATTGGAATAGTGTCCGGGTCTTCCACAATTTTAGCAGTTTCGCTCTCGACTAGAAGATCTTTTGTCATTGTAGGACCTTGACTTGGAGCTTCTATCTTTTCTTCTACTCTTGTAGAACTTGTTGAAGTTCTTCACCATTAAGCTCAATTCTTCATTGAAGTTTTGTTTCTCACTTGATGATGTGGGGGATTCACATGAGGCTTTGTAAGCACCACTTGATTTGTTGTGAAGTTCCTCTTTATCCTTGAGTGACATCTCATGAGCAACAATTCTTCCAATGACCTCCGTTGGCTTGAGATCTTTGTAATTGGGCATCATTTGGATCAATGTGCACACGGTATCATATTTTCCATCCAAGGCTCTTAGGATCTTCTTGATGATGAATCTATCAGTCATCTCTTCACTCCCTAAGCCGACAATCTCATTTGTGATGAGAGCAAGCCTAGAGTACATTTCAGCGACACCTTCACCATCCTTCATTTTGAACTTGTCAAGTTGACTTTGAAGCAAATCCAATTTGGATTCCTTGACGGAGTCGGTACCTTCGTGCATATCAATCAAAGTATCCCAAATTTCCTTTGCATTCTCAAGACGGCTGATTTTGTTGAATTCTTCAGGACACAATCCGTTGAAGAGAATATCACAAGCTTGAGCGTTGTATTGCAGCATCTTCAACTCATCCGCGGTAGCTTCACGGTTTGGTTCTTTCCCATCAAAGAAGTTACCTTGCAAACCAACACACACAATAGCCCAAACGGTGGGGTTATGTCCAAGAATATGCATTTTCATTTTATGCTTCCAACTAGCAAAATTAGTACCATCAAAGTAAGGACCTCTACCGTGATAATTTCCCTCGCTAGACGCCATACTCTCCTAGGTTGTGAAACCAAGGCTATGACCACCAAAAGCTATGGTAATCAAAGCAAATGGAGACCAAGGCTCTGATACCACTTGTAGGATCGAAAGTATGTCTAGAGGGGGGGGGGGTGATTAGACTACTTGACCAAATAAAAACTTAACCTTTTCCCAATTTTAGTTCTTGGCAGATTTTAGCTATTTTAGGACAAGTCAAGCATTCATCACACAATTCAAGCAAGCATGTAAAGAGTATATAGGCAGCGGAAAGTAAAGCATGCAACTTGCAAGATTGTAAAGGGAAGGGTTTGGAGAATTCAAACGCAATTGGAGACACATATGTTTTTGGCGTGGTTCAGATAGGTGGTGCTATCCTACATCAACGTTGATGGAGACTTCAACCCACGAAGGGTAACGGTTGCGCGAGTCCACGAAGGGCTCCAACCACGAAGGGTCCACGAAGAAGCAACCTTGTCTATCCCAACAAGGCCATCGCCCACGAAGGACTTGCCTCACTAGCGGTAGATCTTCATGAAGTAGGCGATCTCCTTGCCCTTACAAACTCCTTGGTTCAACTCCACAATCTTGTCGGAGGCTCCCAAGTGACACCTAGCCAATCTAGGAGACACCACTCTCCAAGAAGTAACAAATGGTGTGTTGATGATGAACTCCTTGCTCTTGTGCTTCAAATGATAGTCTCCCCAACACTCAACTCTCTCTCACAGGATTTGGATTTGGTGGAAAGAAGATTTGAGTGGAAAGCAACTTGGGGAAGGCTAGAGATCAAGATTCATATGGTAGGAATGGAATATCTTGGCCTCAACACAAGGGTAGGTAGCTCTCTCTCAGAACATATGAGTTGGAAGTGTAGATGTGTTCTGATGGCTCTCTCCATGAATGAAGAGGAGGTGGAGGGGTATTTATAGCCTCCACACAAAATCCAACCGTTACACACAATTTACCAATCTCGGTGGGACCGAATCAACAAACTCGGTCGGACCGATTTAGTAAACCTAGTGACCGTTAGAGATTTTCGGTGGGACTGACATGCAACTCGGTAGGACCGATATGGTTAGGGTTAGGGCATAACGTAATCTCGGTGAGACCGATTACACAAACTCGGTGAGACCGATTTGGTAATAAGCTAACCAGAGAGTTGGTCAGGTAAACTCGGTGGGACCGATTTGCTCTTTCGGTGAGACCAAAAAGTTACAAAAAGGAAACAGAGAGTTTACATTGCAATCTCAGTGGGACCGATCCGCTCTTTCGGTGAGACCGAAAAGTTACGAAAAGGAAATAGAGAAATTGCAATCCCATCTTGGTGAGACCGAGATCCCTATCGGTAGAACCAATTTGCTAGGGTTTGGCAGTGGCTTATGACAAATGAAACTCGGTGGCGCCGGATTGAAAGAATCGGTAGGTCCCAGTTTGGCTTTGGGTTTAGGTCAAGAGTGGATATGGGAAAGTAGTTGAGGGTTTTGGAGCATATCACTAAGCACATGAAGCAAGAGGCTCATTAAGCAACATCTCATCCCTCCTTGATAGTATTGGCTTTTCCTATAGACTCAATGTGATCTTGGATCACTAAAATGTAAAATGAAGAGTCTTGAGCTTGAAGCTTTCGCCAATCCTTTGTCCTTAGCATTTTGAGGGATCTACTTTCATCATCCATGCCATGCCAATCATTGAGCTTTCCTGAAATAATCCTTTTGGAATAGCATTAGCTCAATGAGCTATATGTTGTTATGAATTACCAAAACCACCTAGGGATAGTTGCAGTTTCATGTAGTAGTGCACGTTAGACGTTGAAAAAATTTCAAGGCCGTAAGAGGAAGCTATCTCCCATTCGTCATCAAACATGCATTGTTCCCTCTCGGAACCACGAACCTTCTAGCGAGTTGCTCCGGTTTGTGAGGGGTGTGTGTCCATACTTTTGTCAAACATGCCAATTTCTTTACCACATCATCTTGGTGGCATGACATTAAATCAAGCAAGGTTTCATGTTTTTATGATAATTTTTTAATTTTTTGGAATTAAAATGCCATGGCATGCACTCCATGCATGTGCCCATGCGTTGACACCAATATGTTTGAAAATTCCTTCGAATTTACTGCACATGGAATTAACTCGCACACAAGTACACAAAAATATGATTTTTCAAACCGTTATGGTTAGTCGTTGCATGTAGATGTAGTTCAAATTTGAATTACGGTCATTAAATGGTTAGAAAATCACTTAAATGTATTTAAAAGGTCAAATGACCCCTGAAATTTACCAAATTTTCACATGATAGTTGTATTAGTGCACATTAAACGTAGGAAAAAAATTTGAAGGCCGTAAGAGGAAGCTATGTCCTGTTCGTCGTCAAACATGCATTGTTCCCTCTCGGAACCACGAACCTTCTAGCGAGTTGCTTCGGTTTGTGAGGGGTGTGTGTCCAAACTTTTGTCAAACATGCCAATTTCTTTACCACACCATCTTGGTGGCATGACTTTACATCAACCAAGGTTTCTTGTGTTTTTGATTTTTTTTGAACTAAAATGCCATGCCACTCCATGCATACGTATTCATGCATATGTATCCATGTCGTGATACAAATATGTTTGAAAATTCCTTCTAGTTTACTGCACATGGAATTAACTCGCACACAAGTACACAAATATGATTTTTCAAACTGTTTTGGTTACGCGTTGCATGTAGATGTAGTTCAAATTTGAATTACGGTCATTAAATGGCTAGAAAATCACTTAAATGTCTTTAAAATGTTAAATGACCCCTAGAATTTTCAAAATTTTCACATTATAGTTGTAGTAGTGCATGTTAGACGTAGAAAAAAATTTGAAGGCCGTAAGAGGAAGCTATCTCCCGTTCGTCATCAAACATGCATTGTTCCCTCTCGGAACCACGAGCCTTCTAGTGAGTTGCTCCGGTTTGTGAGGGGTGTGTGTCCAAACTTTGGTCAAACATGCCAATTTTTTTACCACATCATCTTAGTGGCATGACATTACATCAACCAAGGTTTCACGTGTTTCTGATTTTTTTAATTTTTTGGAATTAAAATTCCATGTCACTCCATGCTTAATTGTGTCATAGCCGTTAGACCAATATGTTTGAAAATTTCTTCCAATTTACTGCACATGGAATTAAATCGCACACAAGTACAGGAAATATGAGTTTTCAAACCGTTATGGTTAGCTATTGCATGTACATGTAGTTCAAATTTCAATTACGGTCATTAAATGGCTAGAAAATCACTTAAATGTCTTAGAAGGTCAAGTGACCCCTGAAATTTTCCAAAATTTTACATGGCAGTTGTATTAGTACTACAAAATTTCTCGTTCATTTAAAAAACCATCCGTTGGCACTTTATTCCAAATTCGTCTTTCACGGCTAATAAAAAATATCTACAACATCACACACAGTTGTTTTCTAGGAACCGTTTGCGATGAAAACATCTGGGTATATTTAAGTCTCCCTCCTTAAGCTTCGCCGGCTCGTCTGCTCTAGTGCCGGCAACCCCCGAATCCACGAATCCCGATCCCCATTCCCGCACCCCCTTCTTGGGAAGATGATGCCGTGGAAACGCTTCGTGAAGGCCCGTACGATGGCCGCGTCCCCCCGAGCGCCGCCGCCTGTGCTGAGAGCGCGGCCGCCTACGCTGAGAGTGCCAGTGCATCCGCATTGAGCACGGCCGCTTCCGCTGAGAGGGCGTCTGCGGCAGCCGACAGGGCAGCTGTATTAGCCGAGACGGCTACAGCTGCTGCTGCGACAGCGGCTGCAAATGCCGAGAGCACTCGAGCTGCCGTCCGTGCCGCTGATGTCGCCCTGGCCCGGGTTGAGGCCATCCACACCAAGATCGAGGATGCACACGCCAAGATATTCCAGGCCACCTCAGACTCCAAGCATGCAACCCACGTCTGAAAAGGCGGCGGTGGCCATGGAGCACCTGCTTCCTCATGAGGTCGCCGAGCGGGAGCTGGAGATGCAGGAGGCCGCGGAGATCGAGGAGCACCGGGAGGAGGAGTTGCGCATGGCCGAGGTCGAGGTCGGGAAGAGTCTGTCCGTCGAGGAATCGGTGGTGGAGTACCAACGCGAGCTCTGGCGCAGCCACTACTACGAGTACTACAACCTTGAGGGCGGCGTGATGTCTACTACAAAACCTTCTTCTTGTAGACGTTGTTGGGCCTCAAAGTGCAGAGGTTTGTAGGACAGTAGCAAATTTCCCTCAAGTGGATGACCCAAGGTTTATCAATCCGTGGGAGCCGTAGGATGAATATGGTCTCTCTCAAACAACCCTGCAACCAAATAACAAACAGTCTCTTGTGTCCCCAACACACCCAGTACAGTGGTAAATTGTATAGCTGCACTAGTTCGGCGAAGAGATGGTGATACAAGTGCAATGTGGATGGTAGATATAGGTTTTTGTAATCTGAAAATATAAAAAACAGCAAGGTAACTAATGATAAAAGTGAGCGTAAACGGTATTGCAATGCTTCAGAACAAGGCCTAGGGTTCATACTTTCACTAGTGCAAGTTCTCTCAACAATAATAACATAATTGGATCATATAACTATCCCTCAACATGCAACAAAGAGTCACTCCAAAGTAACTAATAGCGGAGAACAAACGGAGAGATTATTGTAGGGTACGAAACCACCTCAAAGTTATTCTTTCTAATCGATCTATTCAAGTGTCCATAGTAAAATAACACGAAGCTATTCTTTCCATTCGATCTATCCTAGAGTTCGTACTAGAATAACACCTTAAGACACAAATCAACCAAAACCCTAATGTCACCTAGATACTCCAATGTCACCTCAAGTATCTGCTGGTATTATACGATATGCATCACACAATCTCAGATTCATCTATTCAACCAACATAAAGAACTTCAAAGAGTGCCCCAAAGTTTCTACCGGAGATTCAAGACGAAAATGTGCGCCAACCCCTATGCATAAGTTCACAAGGTCACTGAACACGCAAGTTGATCACCAAAACATACATCATGTAGATGACGTGAATATCCCATTGTCACCACAGATAAGCACATGCAAGACATACATCAAGTGTTCTCAAATCCTTAAAGACTCAATCCGATAAGATAACTTCAAAGGGAAAACTCAATCCATTACAAGAGATAGAGGGGGAGAAACATCATAAGATCCAACTATAATAACAAAGCTCGCGGTACATCAAGATCGTGCCAAATCAAGAACACGAGAGAGAGAGAGAGAGAGAGAGAGAGAGAGAGAGATCAAACACATAGCTACGGGTACATACCCTCAGCCCCGAGGGTGAACTACTCCCTCCTCGTCATGGAGAGCGCCGGGATGATGAAGATGGCCACCGGTGTGGGATCCCCCCCTCCGGCAGGGTGCCGGAACAGGGTCCCGATTGGTTTTTCGTGGCTACAGAGGCTTGCAGCGGCAGAACTCCCGATCTAGGTTATGTTCTGGAAGTTTGGGTATATATAAGAGGTGTTGGCGTCGGGGACAAGTCAGGGGGGTCTCCAAGGCGGCCACGAGGTAGGAGGGCGCGCCCAGGGGGTAGGGAGCACCCCCCACCCTCGTGGGTGCCTGAGGACTCTTCTGGCCCATCTCCGATACTCCGTGGGCTTCTTCTGGTCCAAAAATAATCTCCGTGAAATTTCAGGTCAATTGGACTTCTTTTGATTTTCCTTTTCTGCGATACTCAAAAACAAGGAAAAACAGAAACTGGCACTGGGCTCTAGATTAATAGGTTAGTCCCAAAAATCATATAAATAGAATGTAAATGCATATAAAACATCCTAGATGGATAATATAATAGCATGGAACAATAAAAAATTATAGATACATTGGAGACGTATCAGCATCCCCAAGCTTAATTCCTGCTCGTCCTCGAGTAGGTAAATGATAAAAACAGAATTTTTAATGTGGAATGCTACCTAACATATTTATCAATGCAATCTTCTTTATTGTGGCATGAATGTTCAGATCTGAAACATTCAAGACAAATGTTCAATATTGACATAAAAATAATAATACTTCAGGCATACTAACCAAGCAATTATGTCTTCTCAAAATAACATAGCCAAAGAAAGTTCATCCCTACAGAATCATATAGTTTGGCCATGCTTCATTTTCGTCACACAAAATGCTCTCATCATGAACAACCCCGATGACAAGCCAATCAATTGTTTCATACTTTAGTAATCTCAAACTTTTTTCAACTTTCATGCAATACATGAGCGTGAGCCATGGACATAGCACTATGGGTGGAATAGAATATAATGATGGGGGTTGTGTGGAGAATACAAAAAAGGATAAAGTCTCACATTGACGCGGCTAATCAACGGGCTATGGAGATGCCCATCAATTGATGTCAATGCGAGGAGTAGGGATTGCCATGCAACGGATGCACTAGAGCTATAAATGTATGAAAGCTCAACAAAAGAAACTAAGTGGGTGTGCATCCAACTTGCTTGCTCATGAAGACCTAGGGCATTTGAGGAAGCCCATTGTTGGAATATACAAGCCAAGTTCTATAATGAAAAATTCCCACTAGTATATGAAAGTGACAATATGAGAGACTCTCTATCATGAAGATCATGGTGCTACTTTGAAGCACAAGTGTGGAAAAAAGGATAGTAGCATTGTCCCTTTTATTTTCTTCTTTTTCCCTTTTTTATATTTGGCCCCGTTTTTAATTTGGCCTTTCTATTTTTTTCTTTTTTTCGGGACAATGCTCTATTAATGGTGATCATCACACTTCTATTTATTTACAACTCAAAGATTACAACTCGATACCAGAACAAAGTATGACTCTATATGAATGCCTCCGGCGGTGTACCGGGATGGGCAATGAAACAAGAGTGACATGTATGAAATTATGCATGGTGGCTTTGCCACAAATATGATGTCAACTACATGATCATGCAAGGCAATATGACAATGATGAAGCGTGTCATAATAAATGGAACGGTGGAAAGTTGCATGGCAATATATCTCGGAATGGCTATGGAAATGCCATAATAGGTAGGTATGGTGGCTGTTTTGAGGAAGATATAAGGAGGCTTATGTGTGATAGAGCGCATCATATCACGGGGTTTGGATGCACCGGCGAAGTTTGCACCAACTCTCGAGGTGAGAAAGGGCAATGCACGGTACGGAAGAGGCTAGCAATGATGGAATGGTGAGAGTGCGTATAATCCATGGACTCAACATTAGTCATAAAGAACTCACATACTTATTGAAAAAATCTACAAGTCATCAAAACCAAGCATTACGCGCATGCTCCTAGGGGGATATATTGGTAGGAAAAGACCATCGCTCGTCCCCGACCACCACTCATAAGGAGGGCAATCAAAGAACACCTCATGCTTCAAATTGGTCACACAACGGTTACCATATGTGCATGCTAGGGGACTTGCAAACTTCAACACAAGTATTTCTCAATTTCACAATTACTCAACTAGCACGACTCTAATATCACCATCTTTATATCTCAAAACAATTATCAAGTATCAAACTTATCATAGTATTCAATGCACTCTATATGAAAGTTTTTATTATACCCATCTTGGATGCCTATCATATCAGGAATAAATTCATAACCAAAGAAAATTACCATGCTATTCTAAAGACTCTCAAAATAATATAAGTTAATCATGAGAGTTCATCTATTTCTTCAAAATAAATCCAACGCCATGCTCTAAAAAGATATGAGTGAAGCACTAGAGAGCAAACGACAAACTACTCCGAAAGATATAAGTGAAGATCAATGAGTAGTTGAATAATTATGCAACTATGTGAAGACTCTCTAATATTTAAGAATTTCAGATCTTGGTATATTATTCAAACAGCAAGCAAAATAAAATAAAATAAAATGACGCTCCAAGCAAAACACATATCATGTGGTGAATAAAAATATAGCTCCAAGTAAAGTTGCCGATGAACGAAGACGAAAGAGGGGATGCCATCCGAGGCATCCCCAAGCTTAGGCTTTTGGTTTTCCTTGAATTTTACCTTGGAGTGCCTTGGGCATCCCCAAGCTTAGGCTCTTTCCACTCCTTATTCCGTAGTCCATCGAATATTTACCCAAAACTTGAAAACCTCACAACACAAAACTTAACAGAAAACTCGTAAGCTCCGTTAGTATAAGAAAATAAATCACCACTTAGGTACTGTTGTGAACTCATTCTAAATTCATATTGGTGTAATATCTACTGTATTCCAACTTCTCTACGGTTCATACCCCCCGATACTACTCATAGATTCATCAAAATAAGCAAACAACACATAGAAAACAGAATCTGTCAAAAACAAAATAGTTTGAAGTAATTTGTATCATTCGAATATTTATGTAACTACAAAAAATTCTGAAATAAATTGGTGGACCTGAGGAATTTGTCTATTAATCATTTGCAAAAAGAATCAACCTAAAAGCACTCTCCAGTAAAAAAATGGCAGCTAATCTCGTGAGCGCAAAAGTTTCTGTTTTTTACAGCAAGATCGCAAGACTTCACCCAAGTCTTCCCAAAGGTTCTACTTGGCACAAACACTAATTAAAACAATAAAACCACATCTAAACGGAGCCTATATGAATTATTTATTACTAAACAGTAGCAAAAGGCAAAGAACAAAAATAAAATTGGGTTGCCTCCCAACAAGCGCTAACGTTTAACGCCCCTAGCTAGGCATGATGATTTCAATGATGCTCACATAAAAGATAAGAATTGAAACATAAAGAGAGCATCATGAAGAATATGACTAGCAAATTTAAGTCTAACCCACTTCCTATGCATAGGGATTTTGTGAGCAAACAACTTATGGGAACAATAATCAACTAGCATAGGAAGGCAAAACAAGCAAATCTTCAAGATTTTCAACACATAGAGAGGAAACTAGATATTATTGCAATATGTAGAAGCATATGATCCTCTCTCATAATAATTTTCAGTAGCATCATGAATGTATTCAACCATATAACCAACACATAAAGCATTCTTTTCATGATCTACTTGCATAGAAATTTTACTACTCTCCACATAAGCAAATTTATTCTCATCAATAGTAGTGGGAGCAAACTCAACAAAATAACTATCATGTGAAGCATAATCCAATTGAAAATTAAAATCATGATGACAAGTTTCATGGTTATCTTTATTCTTTATATCATACATGTCATCACAATAATCATCATAAATAGGAGGCATGCTTTCATCATAATAATGCTCATCAAAACTTGGGGGACTAAACATATCATCTTCATCAAACATAGCATCCCCAAGCTTGTGGCTTTGCATATCATTAGCATCATGGGTATTCAAAGAATTCATTCTAACAACATTGCAATCAGGCTCATCATTCGCATATTAGGGCCTCCTTTTAATAGAGAACCGGAACAAACCCTAACAAAACTAACTCGATTACATGATAGATCTCATCCAACCCATCACCGTCCAGCAAGCCTACGATGGAATTACTCACGCACGGCAGTGAGCATCATGAAATTGGTGATGGAGGATGGTTGATGATGACGACGGCGACGAATCCCCCTCTCCGGAGCCCCGAACGGACTCCAGATCAACCCTCCCGAGAGGTTTTAGGGCTTGGCGGCGGCTCCGTATCATAAAATGCGATTATTTCTTCTCCTTGATTTTTTCCTCCCAGAAAGCAAATATATAGAGTTGGAGTTGGCGTCGGAGGAGCTCCAGGGGGCCCATGAGGTAGGGGGCACACCCTAGGGGGGGCCCACCCTCGTGGACAGGGTGTGGGCCCCATGTCTTCATCTTCGGCAAGGATTTTTTATTATTTTTAACTAGATGTTCCGTGGAGTTTCAGGTCATTCCGAGAACTTTTGTTTTCTGCACATAAAACAACATCATGGCAATTCTGCTGAAAACAGCGTCAGTCCGGGTTAGTTCCATTCAAATCATGCAAGTTAGAGTCCAAAACAAGGGAAAAAGTGTTTGAAAAAGTAGATACGACGGAGACGTATCAATTAACATGTTTCTTCAGTTTTTCAAAATAAGAATTGGTGATTTTCTATGTTGCTATAAACCCATTTCCCCTACAATTGTTACTGGTCTAGTTTTAAATATTATAGGATGAATAGAAGTGTTCTTACTTGGAGTGGGTTGATCAAGAGTGGCCACAGTCTTTGAAGATGTGCCTAATGAAGCTCTGGAGCATGTATGCGGAAGTGAACACAACTAGGCTTAGAGAAAGTCTTGTCAATGCTGAAGCATATTTCAAGATGCGGGATAAAAAGTTGAAGGTGGAGAATGAGCTCAGATTTTTTTTAGAAGGACTTTGCTAAGATGGTGTTGGCGAAGGAGGAGGCACTATCCCAGTTGGACCGTGCAAAACGGGTTCTTACTGAACTGAAAGCAGAGGTGGATAAGACGAGCCTGGATGATCTCGATTAGGGAAATGAATATATTGTTCTTATGAAGTTGAACTAGCTATATGTTGTACTGTGCTGTTTTCATGTAGCTACTGTACTGTGATGTTATAATATATTTATGTGCCTGATATGAAATTGGCAAACAACTGTTCGATATGAAATGTGAATTTGCCTAATACTTGAATTATTAATTGTAAACTAATAAACCTGCTAAATGTGTCATGTACCTTTGCAAACGGTTCTAGCAGTAAAAGCGGTTGCGACGGATAGCCCAATGCCACATAGTTTTCTTCATCAAATCGTGTGTGATATAGTTGATAAAAGCAAACAGTTAACCATGGAAGACCGTGTGTGATAGTTACACCTTTCACACACGAGCCTACACATAAAACTATGTAGGATTTACATCTGAACGGAAACGTTTTCCCTGGATTGACTATGTGGGATGTACATAAGAACGGAAACGTATTCCTTGGATTGACTGTGTGTGATATACATACGAACGAAAATGTTTTTATGGGATTCACCATGTGGGATGTACATACCTACAGAAATGATTTTCTCGGATTACCATGTGGGATGTACATACCTATGGAAATGATTTCTGGGATTCACCGTGTGGGATGTACATACCTACGGAAATTATTTCTGGGATTCACCGTGTGAGATGTACATACCTACGGAAATGATTGGGTTTCGATGCCTCGCCCGATCACACACGGCCCCAGCCTGGGTCCCAGGAGGGCCTATCCCCGACGATTTCTGGGTCGTGTGGGAAGGACACCCTATCGCACACACTCACTTGGCGACGAATCCCAATGCCGTCGCGAAAAGGGGTAAAAAACCATTTGTTTAGGACCCACGCGCACCAGTGATTGATAAAGAGACTTTGTTGTTATATGCGGCTGCCAATAGCCGAGCTATCAGCGTAGCCATTGTGGTGGAAAGGAAGGAGAAAGGCAAGGAGTATCCGGCTCAATGGCCGGTTTACTACATCAGTGAGGTACTTATTGAGTCCAAAAAGAGGTATCCGCATTGGCAGAAGCTCGTGTATCGGATTTTCATGGCTAGCCGGAAGCTTAAGCAGTATTTTCTGGGTCATCCTATCACTTTGGTTAGTTCTGCCCCTTTAGGGGATATCATTCAAAACATAGAAGCCACAGGTCGGGTAGCCAAATGGGCCATTGAGCTTGGACTATGTACCTCGTACAACCATCAAATCTCAAGCACTTGTGGATTTCATCAATGATTGGATAGAGTTGCAGATGCCTGAGGAGAAGCCAGATAACACATATTGGACTATTCACTTTCATGGGTCCAGGCAGCTGGAAGGCTCGGGGCTGGAGTTGTATTAACTTCCCCGCGAGGTGATAAATTTTCTCATGTTCTCCGGCTGATGTTCCCTTGTACTAACAATGCAGCTGAGTATGAGGCCTTGCTCCATGGTCTTCAGATGGCTAAGGAGATGAACTTAAGCTAGGTAAGGTGTTTCAGCGACTCAGATCTGGTAGCTCAGCAAGTTTCTGGCACTTGGGATTCTAAGGATCCATTCATGGCGGCTTATCGTCGAGAGGTTAATGCTATTGCAGGTCACTTTAGGGGTTATCAAGTTGAACATGTTGATCGCAAGAAAAATGAGGCGGCTGATGATTTAAGCTAGTTAGGGTCCCAGCGTAAGCCGGTGCCACCTAACACTTTCCTGGATATTCTGCATAACCCTTCAGTCAAATTGCATAAAGAAGAAGATCTTGTTATTCCTGACCCGGAAGCACAGTTGGTGGCGGCTCTTCATGCGATTCCTGATTGGATAGTTCCATATTTGGCTTATATGACCTGGGGCGAATTACCTGAGGATGAAACTTTGGCCAGGCAGATAACCCGACGGTCTAAGTCAATGACTATTTTCAATGGAGAGTTGCATCATCGTAGTGTCACAGGAGTGTTTCAACATTGTGTTTCTCCTGAAGAAGGTTGTGAGATTCTACGAGAGATTCATGAAGGAGACTGTGGTCATCATGTCGGTTCTAAATCTCTCGTAGCTAAAGCTTTCCGTCGTGGGTTTTATTGGTTAACAACTCACGCTCATGCTGAGGATCTCGTCAGTAAATGTGATGGTTGTCAGAAGTTCTCACGACGAGCTCATGTGCCGGCTCAAGAATTGTGGATGATTCCTATTGCTTGGCCGTTTGCAGTCTGGGGGCTTGATATGGTTGGGCCTTTCAAAAGGTCCAAGGATAAAAAGACACACCTCCTGGTGGCGGTTGACAAGTTTACAAAGTGGGTTGAGGCAGAGCCGGTCGATAAATGTGACGCGGCGATAGCGGTTCAATTCATCAAAAAGGTGATTTTCCGTTTTGGTTTTCCCCACAGTATTATAACTTATAATGGAACTAATCTATCGAAAGGTGCTATGAAAGAATTTTGTCAACGTGAGCATATTCGACTTGATGTATCGTCAGTGGCTCACCCCCAATCCAATTGTCAAGCTAAGAGAGCCAATCAAAATTTTTTGAGAGGCATCAAGCCCCGGCTTATGGTTCCTTTGCAAAGGATGCCGGGTTGTTGGGTGGAGGAGTTACCCTCAGTGTTATGGAGTATCAATACTACCCCCAATAGATCTACGGGTTACACGCCCTTCTTCATGGTTTACGGAGTAGAGGCGGTTCTCCCTAGTGACATTCGTCACGACTCGCCCCGCGTGGCGGCTTATGTTGAAGCTGACAATGAAAAAGCACGTCGGGATGCACTTGACCTGTTAAATGAGGAGAGTGACATCACGGCGGCTCGTTCGGTGATTTACCAGCAAGATCTGCACCGTTATGACAGCAGTCGGGTTAAGACCAGAACCATTCAAGAAGGTGACTTGGTGCTCCGGCTTATTCAGGATCAGACTGATATGCATAAACTATCCGGGAAGGGCCTTTTGTGGTCAGCAAGAATCTAAACAACGGATCATACTACCTTATCGATGTTCGATACCACAAGGACTCACGCACGTCGGAGGAGGAGACCCGTCGGTCGTGGAATATTGCTCATCTTCGGCCTTACTACACTTGAGCCACCGGCTCTTACAATGTACATCTATTGACAGTGTATATATTATGATGATTATAATAAAGCTGGCATCCCTGATAATGCAGGGCCTCTGTCGTTCCATTTCCAAGAATAATGAGTCTTTTTCATTACAAAATGGTCACTTGGGGGCTTCCTGCTCATTGAGCATAGCTGTGAATATCCCTCTTGATCGGCTCAATGCCACACTTCCAATGGTCACTTGGGGGCTTCCTGTTCATTGAGCATAGCTGTGAATATCCCTCTTGATCGGATCAATGCCACACTTCCGATGGTCACTTGGGGGCTTCCTGCTCATTGAGCATAGCTGTGAATATCCCTCTTGATCGGCTCAATGCCACAAACCACTTGGGGGCTTCCTGCTCATTGAGCATAGCTGTGAATATCCCTTTTGGCCCGGCTTATACGCCATGGTTACAAAGCACTTGGGGGCTTCCCATTCAAATATAGGTGTATTCACCAAAGAGAACATAGCATTACTACCCTCGTGAGCTGGCTTGGAACACTACGTGTATTCACCAACACCTTCCGGGTTCTCCTGCTTCGTAGAATCTGCCACTCCGCCCAGGTAATCCCGGAATGACAAGCCGAAGTCTTGACAAGTCAATCTTACATAGACCTTGAATTTGTCAACGTTAAAATGGCGGTCATGTGAGGCCGGACTCACAAAGTGTAAAAGGTTAACTCGGTTGCTTGGCGGCCCATGAAAGCCTCGGAGCTTTAGGCTTGGTGGCCTATGAAAGCCTCGTTTTCTCCATTTGATTTGTTTTTTGAACATTTTTTGGATTCATCTTGATACCATATTGACATATGGTTTAATACAATTCAGGCCATGTAGCCTCAATCCTTACGGCTCATATTTGAGTATATCCGTGGTTTCTGATAACCCGGCCTGGCTTTGGACTATAAGTCGCCAGTATATGATGATGTCAAATACTTGGAAGCATTGTGCTCTAAGTTTTGGGCTATTACCCCTTACTGCATTGGTACGGTAAGCCGGTAGTTTAATCAAATAGCACATGTATGATATTTTTTGACTATGTTTAGTTATGATTAAATTGGCCCTGGTTATGAACTGTTTTAGTCACCAATGGTTTTATAAAGGGTATTATGACCCATCCTGCGGTAAACCGCCAGGGCACTTGTGTTCTACTTGTGTGCAAGGTAATGCTAAATCTCATCTACATAAATCGACGTTATCATAAGCATAAAGTGGAAGCTTTTCAAATGGCGGATCAAACAGTGTTGCGCAAAACTAAAACATGCACGATGGCATGACAGATCAAAGTTTCGCTAATCTATTACATGGCTCAGCAAGCCAAAAGATCAAGTGTTTTCAGAGGATCAAATATATGAACTGCCCAGCGGATCAATCTTCTTGGCCTTGACGGTTTGAAGCTTCTGGATCATCCTTCTTCGGTTCTTCGTCCTCCTACGCCGTCTGGAAATTTGGTGATGACCAATCGATGCCATACAAGGCTTGGAATTCAGCTTCATCATCTATAAGTTCGGACGGTTCAACTTCAGGGGCGAAAGTATGCTTACGGATTGGGGGGATTAGATCCATCACTTTATAAGCCGGTGGGCATCTTCTGATTCTCCATGTCATAAGAGGGTTGGTATCTTGAAAGATTCGTTTCATTTGCAAGCAGGCTCACCAAGGTACGTATCTCCTTCACGTAGGCAGCGAAGTCTTTCTTATCAAAAGGAGTGCCGTCTTATTTTAAGCTTGGGTACCCAGTAGCAATCTTGGCCGGGTCTAGCTCTGCTAGCCATGCCTTGGCCCGGCTTAAAGCTGTCACAACTCCGGCTCTTGCAGATGACCGCTTCATCTCGTCAATCCTAGCAGGAAGAACAGAAAGCTTTTTTAAGACATCACTCAAGAGAGTAGGTGCTTGATTAGTCGGAGAAATTGTGGCCAGTGCGTGTTGAGTTCTAGTATATAGCTGTTCAACAAGTGTATAAACAGCCTTGAGCTTCACAAGCATCTCTTGGCTAAGATTGCTGCTCCTGGGACCTGAGTAATAATTATGGATTGGTTAGAGGCAGTTTGTACCATCAAGGAAGAGATTCAATTTTGATGCTAGCAAGGCAACTCACCAAAGATAGCAGAAACCATCTGGGATACACGGTGTTTTAAACCGGTAAGCTCAGTGGTCACCTCTTGAAGATCAGCTTCTGCTTTTTCAGTCCGCTGCGTCAGAGCTGTTTTCTCTTCAGCCCAGGCGGTTCTTTCAGCATCAAAATCGATCTTCAGTTTTTCTATCTCCTCTAGGCTAAATTTAAATTTTGAATCGGCTTTCCGGGTCTCAGATTCTTGATGCTCCAGCCAGGTTTTCACATCAACTAATTCTGATTGAAGTTGAGTAGTGGCGTCCTGTACAAGAACAGATTTGCAACCACATTCATATCTGGGTTACATGAATATAAGTCCCAAGCCTTTTGCAAGCAACAATGCTTGGCACTTGTGGGCTAATGCGTACGGAAAAAATCTTTGTACAATGGTAAGAAATGAATAAGTCCCAAGCACTTTGCAAGCAAGAGCACTTGGCACTTGGGGGCTAATGCATATTACTCACGTTTCATTACTACTTTATGATGACTCGATTGTGTTGCAAACGACCACAGCCAGCTCATGGGGGCTACACAAGTAAGCTTTCTTTTATAAACAATGATGAACAGTACTGGTTCATTCATGCTAATTAACTCGATCCTTGGGGGCTACAGATGCAATGTTAAAGGCCCGGTTTAGTCCTGAAAGTGAAAGCCGGCCTTTGAAGGATTTTATCTAACATGCTTCTTATACTCATGGTTATTCTAAGTCTACCGCATATTCACTCCTATCGTACACAGTAGACTTGGGGGCTGGCAGGATATACAAAACTTACTAAAGAGAGGAATTCATACCTCATATTTCTGATGCATCTGCTTCACCATATCAATTTCAAGGTCGCGGCTGGTGTGCACTTGGTTGAGGTAGCCAGAAAGTACTTCACTAGTACTCAATTGAGAATAATTGGCAATATGAAATCTCACTTTCTGCTTTTCAACTAATTCCTATTTGGCGGAGTGTTTGGCCAAGACAGTGGGATTTCCCAGTTCTTTAAAGCCGATGCCAGTGATCACAACATCATCGGCATGTGTTCCCGACGGTTTAATTGGGCTTGTTGATTAAGTGGTCACATGATTGAGGTCACTACAGAGGTCAGGAACTTTTGGTGGAACATCATGGACAGGATCGTTAGGTTGTAGCACGGATGTGTCGGATGTTGGAATTTGCTGTTCCGGCTCATGGAATTTAGGATCTGCAGCCGGCTTGGCCACCTTTAACTTCTTGTTGGGCTTTACTTTTCGACTGCATGAGTCATGAGAGGTCAGTACAAGTATAAGAACATAAGGATATAGAGAATAATAAGTAATTGTTGTTACCCAGGGGCAGTTTTGAAAGCCGGCAGCTGGGTCTGTGATGAGTCGCCAGAGGAAGAGCGAGAAATCTCCTGATAGTTTGAATCAGAAGAATTAAGTGGCTAGTGAATGAGACCCGCCCGTGGGTAAAAACAGTTTAAATTTGGAAGGACCTTGTTTCGACGTTTCCGCGGAGCTGGAGTATTCGGTAAGCCGGAGGATAATTCTTCACCTCCGCTGGTACGAGTTTGTCGCTGGTTCTCGTGCTGTTGTTGCTTCAAAATAAAGTGAGGATCCAAATGAGCTACTGCAGGATGCTGCTAATGCGACACTACGATCAGAGACCCTTCGAGAAACTGTGTGTGATGCAATAATCGCAGACGGTGTTGTATGAAAACCGTCAGAAATGATGCAAAATGTTTGCGATGGAGGATGCATCAAACACGGTTCAGATTGTAGTTGCGCGTGCGATTCAGGCCACACAGTTAACCCGTTCGAACTGTTTTCCATGAGGCAGAACAACAGAAACGGGCAGCCATATCAATTTGTGTGCGATATATGGCATACAGTTGGCTCCAATGAACCGTTTGCTATTAGGGAGTGCAACATAAACGATTAGCCAGATCAAGGTGTGTGTGATATAGGGCATACGGTTCACTCGGATGAACTATTTCCGATTAGCGAACGCAATAGAAATGGTTGAACTTAACAAGATGTGTGTGATACGTGGCAAACAGCCGAATCGGATGAACTCTTTGCGATGAGAAATTACAACACAGACGGTTAATACAGTTAGTTCATGTGCGATTCTGTGTGTACAAAAAACCTTGAAATATGCAAACTAGTTGCTTGCGGTGGCTAGGAATATCGCACACAATGCGTGTGCGAGTACTCGTGTGCGATGATTAGTAAGTTACACATACGTTTCCTTATGTTAACACTTGTGTGATAAATAACATGTGGCACCGGATACGGTATTCGGGTTGTGTGTGTGCTCCACTTAGTCTTCCCGCGCTCCAGCAAATGCTTCCCGCTCTCCAGCGAGTGCTTCCCGCTCTCCACATGGATGAATTGTAAAATCCATGCCTACTCCCTCACCGGTTTCCCGCCACCAGCTAACGGCTTGCTGCATATAACCCAGGTGGCAACGCACCGCCGCGACACTCTGCGAAGATCTAGTCCTCACCCATCTACCGTTAGTTATTCCAAGCATGCTAGGCAACGACCAAAGCTTCGACATTGACGCCTACCTGATGAAGCTATGTACCTGGGGTAGGGTCATAGGCATGACCTAGGTACCCTCCCCAAGGACATCACCCTAAAGTCAGAAGCATTCGAAGGATACCACCATCCACTCGACGAGAAACATTCCACTCGGAAGAATCAATGTCACTCGACCGTAACAGAAACCACTCGACATACAGAAGGTCTAAAGTCACTCTACGCAGCAACGGTCGGACATTTACTCTAGACTTAATAGTCATTTATAGCACTTTATTACGGACTTACCTGTAACGCTCCTTCTTTATGTACATTGAACTCTTGGTAACGGAGGACGGCTGGGGTCCTAGCGCACTCTATATAAGCCACCCTCCTCCTCTGGCACAAGGGTTCGCACCCCCTGTAACACACACACACACACACGCATAATCCAGTCGACCGCCTCCGGGCTCCGAGACGTAGTGTTGTTAGTTCCTCCGCGAAGGGCATGAACTCATAAAACTCGCGTGTACAACTTTGCCATAGCTGAGATCTTGCCTCCTCATACCTACCCCCATTCTACTGTCAGTCTTAGATCCACGACAGTTGGCGCCCACCGTGGGGCAGGTGTCTTAGTGAATTTTTGGTGAAGTTGCGATTTTCCCGATTCCCATCATCATGGTTTCCTGCAGTGGATTGGCTGAGGGTCACGAGATCCGTCTCGGCGCGCTCGTCTTCGTTGCCGACGACTCCGCCTGGCTTCAAGAGGCTCCACTCGACGTCGAGGCGCTCCCCGTCCGCGGGACGACTCGTTTTCATGCGTGCGTCCGTGGCGTCCTTCTTCGGCAACCGTCGACTAAGTATCGGTCGGCTCCTATGACGTCCTCGCTCCCTGCTGTTCGCTGGCCCAAGCGTTCCGGTCGGTCGCGGCTCCAGCGGTGGGTGAGGCATGTGGTGGCCCACCAATCGCCCCCCCACAAGTCACGGCAATCGAGCCCGACAAAACTCTCTATGGCCTGTTCGACTGGCTCCGTCAATACCGCATCCAAGTGTGACAGCAGTGACCCCGCGGCAGAAGTTCTGATGGTTAACGGACCATGCAGTCCTCCTGGCTTCGCCCGCGGCGATGGTGGTGATGGTGGTGGCGATCTGTCACACGTTCACGAAGAATACCGCCCTGAGCCCCTCTCTTCGTAGCAGAGGGAAGAATTTTGCCGCCGCAATATGGATGCACTTGACACTCCTATCGTAGGAGAGACCCCCGAGGCCCTGGCCTCGGAGGAGGCGTGTGTCGGTGTCAAAACCGACGGATCTCGGGTAGGGGTCCCGAACTGTGCGTCTAAGGCGGATGGTAACAGGAGGCAAGAGACACAATGTTTACCCAGGTTCGGGCCCTCACGATGGAGGTAATACCCTACTTCCTGCTTGATTGATGTTGATGATATGAGTAGTACAAGAGTTGATCTACCACGAGATCGTAGAGGCTAAACCCTAGAAGCTAGCCTATGGTATGATTGTTGTTGTCCTACGGACTAAACCCTCCGGTTTATATAGACACCGGAGGGGCCTAGGGTTACATAGAGTCAGTTACGATGGGAAGAGATCTACATATCCGTATCGCCAAGCTTGCCTTCCACGCCAAGGAGAGTCCCATCCGGACACGAGACGAAGTCTTCAATCTTGTATCTTCATAATACAATAGTCCGGCCAAAGGATATAGTCCGGCTGTCTGGATACCCCCTAATCCAGGACTCCCTCAGTAGCCCCCGAACCAGGCTTCAATGATGATGATTCCAGCGCGCAGATTGTCTTTGGCATTGCAAGGCGGGTTCTTCTCCAAATCTTGAATACCTGTTAAATAGTGTCCGGCTTCTCATAAATACTTGTGCTTCTTGGCTTCCACGCCTAATAATGGCCCTCTTCCACATGTCAAACGAATGCGAGAAGCCAGGGCGTTTTTACATTTACCACCCTAGCTATGTGAATAAACTGCCTATTTAAAGAGACGAGGATTCTCAGATCCAAATCACACCATCTTCCTTCAGCAAGCATTCATCGGAGCACGCATAAAAAAATCCATCCCAACATGGCCGGCCAGCACAGCTCCTCCTCCCGCTCCCGTATCCCTAAGCCCGGAGATTGGATGAAGTGTTCCGTCCCGCACAGCCAATTAGTGAAGCTACAGACCTAGGGATTCCTTCCCCCAGCATACATAGTCCCCGTTCGAGCCGGGCTTGCCACCTATAATGGCGGCGAGCTTTCCCGACCCCTCCAAGGGGGAGCGGGTATGCCTCGTTCCTTATTTATTAAGGGGACTCGGATTTCCAATCCATCCGTTCCTACGAGGGCTCCTAGTGTTTTACGGCCTCCAATTGCATAATCTCACCCTGCCTCCATATTACACATCGCTGGTTATGTGGCCCTTTGCGAGTTGTTTCTGGGCTGCGAAGCTCATTTCGTGCTGTGGAAGTGGCTATTCTGCCTTGTGCCCCGTACACAGAGGGGCTCAATATTTCAAGTGGGCGGAGTCGAAATATGGTGCATCGCCGGGACCGGATACCTATTCGGTACCCCGAAGAAAACGTCCGAAGACTGGCCTTCAGAGTGGTTCTATATAGAGGACGTCCCCCTCCCGGATCCTATTCGGATTGGCCTTCCTGAGTTCGATAATGCTCCTTTGAAGAAGCGCCTAAGCTGGCGACCAAGGAGCCCTCAGGAGGAAGATGATAGATACGTTTCTTACCTGATGGGCTGGATAAAGGCACTGGCTCTATCAGGAGTGACTACAACATAGGTTATGTCAATATGCATTATGCGAGGGGTGCAGCCGCTTCAATATCGGGGCCACCCTATGTGGGATTTTAATGGGGAAGATGATGCCACCCGCTGCGGTCATAAGGGGCCAGACTCAGTTGCTGCTCTGGCAAAAAATTTGTCCGGTCTATACAAGGGAGAGGAAGAGGAGTTCCTCCGCATCAAGCCGCGGAACGGATTCTCCATGTACAATCCTCCGAGCTGGGTAAGCCGCCACTTTTTATACCCATCCTTTCCGCATTTTTGCAATAAGTATTTCATCTTGCCATTTCATCGCAGGAGCTGCGTAAAGCTGTAGGGGAGATCAGCAGCCCACCTCCACAATCAGAGGACCCCGAACGGTCCCTCGACCCCGGCCTTAAAGAAGATCCAGACGTATTTGTGGAGCTGATTGACAGAATATTCTACCAATTAAGCTATGATGAGGCCATGGTGGCTATCACAACCGACTATCCCGGACTACTCCTTGCTTTGCGGGTAAGTGAGACCAGAGTCCCAACCTTTAAGAAGAATCCCTTTGTACGCCCTTCACCTACTGTATCTGTACGGTGTTTTACAGGGAAGGTCTTCGGGACACCATGCCGAGCCCGTGGCGAGTCGCCAACGAGGGGTGCCGAAGCCGGGCAGGCTGAAAAGGAAAGTGGTTCGGACTGAGACGCCGGTGCAGAGGTATGACACAAAACCTCGCTCCGTGGTTGTCGTCTATAAAAACATAATAACACCCATGTTTCCTAGAAGGAAAAAATGCTCGCCGGACTATATCCGGGGAAGTTGCCGATCACGCCTCCACTAGTTAGGCTCCAGGGCCGGACACGGAGGCGGGGCACGTGTTGGATGTTCCACCTACGGAGGATGCGGATAAAATATCCGCTAGAAATTCTGAAGTGGAGAGCGCCATGAATCACAGGCGTCGCCGGGCCGTACTCCGTGATGCTTGTTTCTCTCGAGAGGCGTTTAATGCCTTCAACTCGGGAGACGCGTACATCCGTGCCGGTCAAAACGGTCTTGCCACAGCCATGGACCAATATGTAAAGGATATACGGGTAAGAAAATTTGATGATTATATATATCGGTAGCCCCTGAGACTTGAAACAGTTGGCACAACTGATTTAAGGATCATTATTGATGTAGGTTCTTACAGAGAAGAATGCCCAATTGTCTCAAGAGCTGGAAGAGTGCAAGGCCCAGCTACGGGCCGCAATGGCCGCATTGAAGGAGTCCGAGAAGGCCCCCTCCGGTAACACCTGTTTTAAAGAATGATAGGTACCATATAGGATGCGGCATGCACGCAATTCTAACAATAAATATTGCAGATGACGCCAGTGTGAATCCTGATGAGCAACATGCCATACGGCAGCTAAAGGCCGGCGAGTGCGTGCTTACAAAAGTTAGGCAGGAGAAAAACAATCTCCAAGATGCCAATACCCAGCTGAGCGTGGAACTAAAGGATGTTCGCGCCCAGCTGTCGGACTCCGTGAAGGAGAATAAGCGGTTTCGACGCGGCATTTTCAGTAAGTGCTTGAGCGAACTTTAAAAAGAGTTCGGCGAAGAAGCCAGCTAACAGAGTTATGTCTGTAGGTATGCTGACGGATCGTCCCGCGGATGAGATGCCCGGGTCTGCAGGCGATCTTCTACCAGAGCTCTCACAACTGCATGAACAAGTTAGGCAGGTGATGCAAGGTATTGCCCAGGCCTTGTGGCCATCCGTCTCCCTGCCCGAAGGCCTTGGAGAGATTGCGGAGAAGCTCAAGGGAGCGCGGAGGCGCTTCTGATTATGGAAGGTATTGGCCTACCGTCAAGGTGCCAGGGAAGCCTGGGCCATGGTGAAGACACAGTATACCAAGGCTGACCCAAGCCACATGGTCGAGGTCGGACCTGTGGGGCCCGATGGGAAAGAAATCCCTGTCAGTTTGGTGTATCACCAAGTAGAGTTAGCCGCAAAGTATTCCCAACAGGATTGTAGGCTAGACAGCCTGTTGGATGGTATAGAAGAAGAATTTAGTCAGTCTAAGTGACTGTGTAATTTAAATGACATGTAGAATGTCGCTAGCCGGATTGTAATTCATTTGTCACGGCGGACCCTTTTGCTTCGACCTCGGGACCCAATAGTCCGGAGTGTATCCGAATACCCGCTCAGCTATGTAAAAACCGGGGTATGCGTGGAAACCAGGCGTAGGGGTCATAAGTGCTTGAACAGACAAGTACCCAACTAGTTATGTTATATTACATGGATAGTAAGAAACATCTTCCAGGGAGAATAGTTCCGTTAAGGGTTCCTTTCCCTGGGTACGCATGCCCTAATGTGCATGTCCAGACTACGAGAAGAGACGCAGACAAAAAACATCTGGGGGCGTGTATCAAAAATAAATAAAAGTCATCTTTTGTTCACCGACCGAATATTCCCTTAAGAACGCTAGATTTCGGCTTCACCCAGTCTGAGGTATACATCCGGCTGACCCGACAGTATCAATCGCAGAGGTGCTCCCCTTATGCCCTAGCCGAATTAACGGGAATGTAGGGCATAAATACAAGAGCCAGGCAACCCAGCTTGGCCAAAACTTAAGTCATATCGATGCATATAATGGCGAAAAAAGGTACATGCGGAAGAATAACACGTGTGCAGGGCATGAGGCCTAGTAAAATAGTTAAGCTTCTGTGTAAGAAGCCCCCAGGTATCATGAGCGCGGCTAGCGCGTCAAAATTGTGTAGTCAAAACACCTTTTAGCCTATTAAGGCCTTGAAAGAAAAAGGGGAAGAAAGAAAGAAGGAAAAGACAGATAACGCATGTAAAAAATTTGACAGAGGTAAGGAGACGAACACGGAGTCCGACACTAGGCGTAGAATCTTCGGAGTCTTGCTGTGTTCCATGGATTTGGCTCGAGTCGATTGTCCGATGCATCCCGCAGACGGTACGCTCCACCGGTCAGAACCTGGTCAATAATGAAGGGACCTTCCCATTTGGGCTTGAGCTTGTCCATTTTCTTCTCCGGTAGGCGTAGAACGAGTTCGCCAACATTATAAGTTTTGGCCCGTACTTCTCTGCTTTGGTATCTTCTAGCCTGTTGTTGATAGAATGCGGAACGGGCTTTTGCCACGTCACGCTCCTCCTCAAGGGCGTCCAAACTGTCCTGCCGATCGAGCTCGGCCTCTCTTTCTTCATACATGCACACTCGAGGTGAGTCATGAATTATGTCGCAGGGCAGAACCGCCTCTGCGCCGTGCACTATAAAGAACGGTGTGTATCCGGTAGTGCGATTCGGCGTGGCCCGCAGCCCCCAGAGTACGGAGTCTAGCTCCTCTACCCAGTGCGTGTTAGATTCCTTTAAGGACCGCACTAATCTGGGTTTGATGCCACTCATGATAAGACCATTTGCTCACTCGACTTGACTGTTAGTTTTTGGGTGATAGACAGAAGCATAATCGAGCTTGATGCCCATGGTGCTGCACCATAGTTTTACCTTGTCGGCAGTGAAGTTCGTGCCGTTGTCAGTGATGATGCTGTGGGGGACGCCATAATGGTGTACAACCCCGGATAAGAAGTCTATCACCGGTCCGGATCCGGCCGTTTTAACAGGTTTGGCTGCTATCCATTTGGTGAATTTATCCACCATGACCAGTAAGTATTTTTTCTTATGGGTTCCCCCTTTAAGGGGTCCAACCATGTCAAGCTCCCAGACCGCAAAAGGCCAGGTAATGGGGATTGTTTGTAGGGCGACAAGCGACATATGGCTTTGGTTTGCAAAAAGCTGGCAACCAACACAGCGTTGGACCAGGTCCTGTGCATCCGCCCGGGCCGTCGGCCAATAGAATTCTGTATGGAAGGCCTTACTTACGAGGGCCCGGGCTGCGATGTGGTGGCCGCCGAGTCCGGCGTGGATTTTTGCCAGAAGCTTCCGCCCTTCCTCTTCGGAGATGCACCTTTGAAGGACTCCGGTGGTGCTTGAGGGAGTCCTAGATTAGGGGGTGTTCAGATAGCCGGACTATACCTTCAGCCGGACTCCAGGACTATGAAGATATAAGATTGAAGACTTCGTCCCATGTCCGGAAGGATCTTTTCTTGGCGTGGAAGGCAAGCTAGGCGTGCGGATATTCGAGATCTCCTACCATTGTAACCGACTCTGTGTAACCCTAACCCTATCCGGTGTCTATATAAACCGGAGGGTTGTAGTCCGTAGGACAACCATCATCATACACAATCATACCATAGGCTAGCTTCTAGGGTTTAGCCTCCTTGATCTCGTGGTAGATCCACTCTTGTACTACCCGTATCATCAATATTAATCTAGCAGGAGTAGGGTTTTACCTCCACCGAGAGGGCCCGAACCTGGGTAAAATAAAGTGTCCCTTGTCTCCTGTTACCATCCGACCTTGACGCACAGTTTGGGACCCCCTACCCGAGATCCGCCGGTTTTGACACCGACATTGGTGCTTTCATTGAGAGTTCCTCTGTGTCGTCGCTTCTAGGCCCGATGGCTCCTTTGATCATCAACAACGATGAGGTCCAGGGTGAGACTTTCCTCCCCGGACAAATCTTCGTCTTCGGCGGCTTCGCTCTGCGGGCCAATTCGCTTGGTCATCTGGAGCAGATCGAAAGCTACGCCCTGGCCATCAAGTCAGGTTTGGAAGCTTAAACTACACGGCTGATATCCGCGGAGACTTGATCTTTGACGGGTTCGAGCCACAGCCAAGTGCGCCGCACTATTTCGAGGGGCATGATATAGCTCTGCCTCCGAATAGAACCCTGGAGGCCGCACACGCTCCGGACCCGATCCTTGACTCGGAGCCCGCTGCGTTCTCTGAGGATGAACGGTTGGACGTCACCTTGGGGGCTGCGATCTCAAAGGCGATCGAGCCGAACGCCAGCCCCGTACTCCACACGGCCCAGGACTCCAAGGAGCCAGAATCTTCTCCGAACTCCGAGCCTTCCGTGCCCCCGCCGATCGAATCTGATTGGGCGCCTGTAATGGAGTTCACCGCCGCGGACATCTTTCAGTGCTCACCTTTCGGTGATATCCTGAATTCTCTCAAGTCTCTCTCTTTATCAGGAGAGCCCAGGCCGGACTATGGTCTGCGAGATTGGGATTTGGACAACGAAGAAATTCAAAGCCCACCCACCACCCACTTAATAGCCACTGTCGACGATTTAACCGACATGCTTGATTTCGGCTCTGAAGACTTCGATGGTATGGACGACGAAGGAGGAGACGAACAAGAACCAGCACCTGTAGGGCGCTGGACAGCCACCTCGTCATATGACATATATATGGTGGATGCTCCAAAGGATGCGGATGGCAATGCAACAGCGGAAGACAACAACTCGAAAAAACCGCCAAAACATCGGCGCCAACGGCGCCGCTCTAAATCCCGCCACAGCAGAAACGGTGATTCCGGCACGGGAGATAATACTACCCCGGACAGCACCGAAGAACACCAGAACCAGCAAGATTCGGTGCAGGAAGATGGAAAAGCCAGCCCTCAGGAGAGAGCGGCAGAGCAAGAGGTTGAGGATGATAACTACATGCCTCCCTCCGAAGACGAGGCAAGCCTCGACGACGACGAATTCATCGTACCATCAGACCCCGCCGAACAAGAGCATTTTCAACGCAGGGTTCTAGCTACGGCCAACAACCTAAAGAAAAAGCAGCAACGGCTTAGAGATGATCAAGATTTGCTAGCTGATAGATGGACTGAAGTCCTTGCGACCGAAGAGTATGAAGTCGCGCGCCCCTCCAAAAATTATCTTAAGCACAGGCCGCTACCCCAATCAGAAGGGGAAGCATATGACATGGCAGACCGGCCACCCCGTGGCCGCGACAGAGAGGCCTGTCGAACCCTTAAGCCAAACCTGCAAGACGTACTGGAGGATAAAGCAAAGCAAACAAGATCGATCTACGGATCGCGCGGACGCCCGAAGACACGTGATAATCTTCACTCCAGACACAATAAATCCGGCCGGGCCAAACACAGCAGGCACAGCTCTTCCGAGCTGCGTCGTGACATAGCCCAGTACAGGGGCGCCGCACACCCACTATGCTTTACAGACGAAGTAATGGATCATAAAATCCTAGAGGGTTTTAAAATCGTCAATATCGAGTCATACGATGGTACGACAGATCCGGTAGTATGGATTGAGGATTATCTCCTTCACATCCACATGGCACGTGGCGATGATCTGCACGCCATCAAATACCTACCCCTTAAGCTTAAAGGACCAGCCCGGCACTGGCTTAACAGCCTACCAGCAGACTCAATCGGTTCTTGGGAGGACCTGGAAGCCACATTCCTCGATAACTTCCAGGGGACCTATGTGCGGCCACCAGATGCCGACGACCTAAGCCACATAATTCAGCAGCCAGAAGAATCGGCCAGGCAATTCTGGACACGGTTCCTAACAAAGAAAAATCAGATAGTCAATTGTCTGGACGCAGAGGCCCTAGCAGCCTTCAAACATAACATCTGCGACGAGTGGCTTGCCCGGCACCTGGGACAGGAAAAGCCGAAAACCATGGCAGCCCTCACGACACTCATGACCCGCTTTTGCGCGGGCGAAGATAGCTGTCTAGCTCGCAGCAACAATTTATCGAAGAAGCCCGGTAATTCGGATACCAAGGACAAAAGTGGCAGGTCATGTCGAAATAATCAAAAGCGCCGCGTTAGCAGCGACAACAATGAGGATACGACAGTTAATGCCGGATTCAGAGGCTATAAATCCGATCAGCGGAAAAAGCCACTTAAAAAGAATACCCAGGGCCCGTCCAGTCTGGACCGGATACTCGACCGCTCGTGCCAGATTCATGGCACCCCTGAAAGGCCAGCCAATCACACCAACAGGGATTGTTGGGTGTTCAAGCAGGCAGGCAAGTTAAGAGCCGAACACAAGGACAGGGGGCTGAACAGCGATGACGAGGAGGAGCCCAGGCCGCCGAACAACAATGGACAGAAAGGGTTTCCCCCACAAGTGCGGACGGTGAACATGATATACGCGACCCACATTCCCATGAGGGAGAGGAAGCGTGCGCTAAGGGACGTATACGCGATGGAGCCAGTCGCCCCAAAGTTCAACCCATGGTCCTCCTGCCCGATCACTTTCGATCAAAGGGACCACCCCACTAGCATCCGTCACGACGGTTTTGCCGCACTGGTCCTCGACTCAATCGTGGACGGATTTCATCTCACAAGAGTCCTCATGGACGGCGGCAGTAGCCTGAACCTGCTTTATCAGGATACAGTGCGGAAAATGGGCATAGATCCATCAAGGATCAAGCCCACAAGGACGACCTTTAAAGGCGTCATACCAGGTGTAGAGGCCAATTGCACAGGCTCGATAACACTTGATGTGGTCTTCGGATCTCCGGATAACTTCCGAAGCGAAGAGTTAATCTTCGATATAGTGTCGTTCCGCAGTGGCTATCACGCCCTGCTCGGACGAACAACATTCACTAAATTCAATGCGGTGCCGCACTACGCATATCTCAAGCTCAAGATGCCAGGCCCTCGAGGAGTAATTACGGTCTGCGGAAACACAGAACGCTCCATCCGTACGGAGGAACACACTGCGGCCCTCGCAGCGGAAGTACAAAGCAGCCTTTCAAGGCAGCTCTCCAGTCCGGCCGTTAAAAACCGGACAATGCAAAGCGCGCCCGGAGTAACCTGCAACAAGACCACCTGGCACGATCAGAGCAAGCGTAGCAATACGGCCCCGACCCCAGCCATCGCAACATAGCGGAGCAAGTACCTCGAGTACACAATTACGCCCTTAAAATTCCATGGGCACAGGGGGAGGGGCACATTAACGGCATGCCTACAACACGGCGTCAAACGTACTAGGGGCTGCCGAATTTTTTCCTTTTTACTTTTTTTACTTTCAGGACTCCATACTCTGGATAACCTGTTCGGCATTGTTGCCGCACAGACGATGCAAGATCCAGGAAAGCAGGCAAAGCTACGCCGCATTCCGGAACTCTCAGGTGGTCTCTATTTCGAGCGATATATCTGTTTCTAAATTCCGCGGCCTGCGCCTGGTCAAGACATGTTAAATAGTCTAATATCTTTTTTCGCTCATCGCAATACTTGTATCGTCCGGCTTTGATAGATAGCCTCTTTATAAACAATGCATAGCTTTTTGTCTATTTTTTGCATTATCCCCTTTGAAAATATGTGTTTATTACATAACATGATCGCACCCGTACACCATGGTACGGCAAACCACGCCAGGGGCTTCATTACCCTTTTATCTGGTGTGAGAAGTCCGTACACTTTCACAAGTGCGGCACCCCGAACTTATAGCACTATATGCATCGGCTCCGAGTCATGATTTTGGTCACATGTTGGGTTTCCCCGGCTCCTATGTTTTGGTGCCTTACGTTCCGCTATATCGGCTAAGGTAGCACTAGGAGAACCACTGCGATTGTGCCCCAGTTCAGGTGGGTTGAGCACCTCAGTGGAGAAAGCTAAAACAGACTGTCATGATAAGGCATGAGACCGGTCGCTATTCGAGAGGTTTTTTGAGTCCTTAAAGGCTTATGCCGCTTCGAGCGAGGAGCTGGCTATGTCCGGCCAAAGGCGTGGATAGCGCCCCGAATTCGGCCTTCCGAACTAGGGGCTTCGCCGAAATTTAAAATTATAACGTTCTATGGCTAAGTGAGAGTGTTCAAGCATTATAGTCCGATTGCCTGGTTCGTTGTGCTGAGTGCCTCCCTCGAAGGACCCAACTATGGGAACAAGAGCCCTCAGGTTTATCCCGAACACCCCAGCACTAGTGGCATGGGGGCAGAAGCCGACGTCTGGCCATCTCTCAGATTTTTGATAAACGGCCGCACAGAAAATAATATTTTAAATTAAATAAGCATTGCTTTGCGCATATGAACAAGTTTTCAGCGCACAGGATACAAACGAGCGAGTTCATTCAAATATTACATCTTTAGTACATTCATCCGCGACAAGGCGGGCTCTAGCAAGAACGTCCTTGTAGTAGTTCTCGGGCTTGCGATGCTCCTTCCCCTGCGGCGGCCCGTCCTTCACCAGCTTCTCCCCGTCCAGCTTACCCCAGTGTACCCTTACATGGGCAAGGGCCCTCCAGGCACCTTCAATGCAGACGGAGCGCTTGATGACCTCAAGCCGTGGACATGCCTCCACCAGCCGCCGCACTAGCCCGAAATAGCTCCCAGGCAGGGCCTCTCCAGGCCACAGCCGAACTAGTAAGCCCTTCATGGCCTATTCGGCCGCCTTGTGGAGCTCGACCAGCTGTTTCAGCTGATCGCTTAAGGGCACAGGGTGTCCGGCCTCAGAATACTGAGACCAGAACACACTCTTCGTCGAGCTGCCCTCTTCAGCTCGGTAGAATGCGGCGGCGGCGGATACGCTGCGGGGAAGATCGGCGAACGCCCCTGGAGAACTCCGGATTCGGGTAAGTAATAGGTAGTTTACTTTTATATTCCTACTTTGCATTGAGAATGCCTTACCCGTTGCTATCTTTTTCACCTCCTCCAACTCTTGGAGGGCCTTTTGGGCTTCGGCCTTGGCACTCTTGGTGGTCTCGACGGCCGACGCGAGCTCGGATACTTGCGTTTTTGACTCAAGCTCCAAACCCTCATGTTTTGTCATGAGAGCTTGCAGCTCTTGCTGCACCTCGTCGACCTGAACCCCAAGCCTTTCTCGCTCGGCGTGCTCCTCGGCCGTTTTCTTTTCAGCCTCTGCCAGCGCCTGCTTCAGGGTTGCCACCTCGGTTGCGGCCCCTACAATAAGCAGTACAATCCTGTTATTTCGTTCTGCAATCAAGCCTCTCTATAGGCACCCCTTTTTTCTTTTTTTAGGTATTTCTTACCTTCCTTCTCCTCGAGCTGCTATTTGGCAAGGCCGAGCTCTTGCTCGGTCCGCCCGAGGTCCTTTTTAAGGACATCCACCTGCGCGGTCAGTGCGGCGGTGGACAGCAGTGAAGCCTACATACGCATATTTGACCTTTTTTGTTAGACTCCTGCGAAAATTACTAGATCCTCTATCCGGCTTTTCTTTCCGAACACCGAACAGAGCATCAGGGGCTTCTGTCTATGCGGTAAATAATTTGACATATCTTTACTTACCTCGAAGCCTGTTAGAAGGCTAGCGCAAACTTCATTCAGTCCACTCTTGGCGAACTGAATCCTTTGGATCACCGTACTCATAACAGTACGGTGCTCCTAATCGATGGCGGCGCCCTTAAGCACCTCCAGCAGATTGTCCGGCGCCTCCGGTTGGACGGAGGCCGCTGGCTCAGACGGCTTACTCCTCTTGGGAGGAGTTCGCCCACCGCGGACCGGGACTGTCGAGTCCGGCGCGGTGTCCGGCACAAACCCGGACTTGGAGCCATGGGGGGTTTCATCCCCTTTACTCCTGGGGTCCGGAGGATTGCCTTGTGGCTCCTCCAGGACCATCTCCTCCTGCCCCGAAGCTTGGCGGGGCGCCACTTCGGCGTCGTCCGCCCCGCGTGGGGAGACCGCGGGCGGAACAGAGTTCACGTCCGACGAATCCAGGGAGCCGCTCGACGAATCGTCGAGTTCGGCCCGGGGCGGCCTACATAAATTACGTTTGATATTAGGGAAAGCCGCACATTAAAAGAATATCATGAGTCACTCTGGTATATAAACACTTACGATGTCGCCGGACGCTTGGTTCGGTCCAGCCACTCCTCTCCGCCCTCTTCGGCGACGTGGGAGTACTCCGGCGGAGGGGTTTTCCTTTTCCTCGACCCCTCGGCCTCCCCTATTGGGACGGCCTTCTTCCTCTTTGGTCCCGTCACTGGGGGAGGAGAGATTCCTTGTTCCTCCTCCTCGTTTTCACGAGAGGAGGGCGTTGCGGACTCGTCAGATGACGAGTCCGACACCACCATGTTGCGGGAACTTTTTCGAGTCCCGATGGTTTTCTTCTTCTTGGCCTTCCTCTCCGGCACCACGTAAGGTGCCGAAGCCATCAACTTCACCAAGAGAGCTGGGGCCGGGTCTTCGGGCAGAGGAGCCGGACAGTTAATTGGTCCGGATATCTCCTGCCAAGCCTGTCAAAGGTAAAGGGAGTTTAGATCCCGCATAGAGATAATCTGTGAAGAAAAGCTTAACGAACCTGTCAAAGGTATAGATAGCTTACCTCGCCAGCGTTGCGCTGCGAGCTGTATCCGCGATCCTCAGAGGCGGATGTGGGGCGCTCGGCGCCTTTGGTCAGCACCTTCCAGACGTCTTCATACATCGTGTCGAAGAGCCTACTGAGGGTCTGGTGCTGCGCCGGGTCGAATCCCCACAAAGTAAAATCCCGTTCTTGGCACGGGAGGATCAGGCGAACGAGCATGACCTGGACTATATTGGCAAGCCAGATTGGCTTGTTCACCAGGGACTGGATGCACGTTTGCAACCCAGTCACTTCTTCCTCGGTGCCCCACGACAGGCCGGTCTCTTTCCAGGACATGAGCCGCATGGGGGGGGGGGGGTCCGGATCTGAACTCGGGGGCCGCGACCCATTTCGGATAGCGGGGCTCGGTGATGTAAAACCACCCGGCCTGCCACCCCTTTAGGGACTCCACGAGGGAGCCATCGAACCAGAGGACGTTGGCTATCTTGCCAACCATAGCGCCTCTACACTCCGCCTGGGTGCCGGACACCACCTTGGGCTTGACATTGAAGGTCTTGAGCCAGAGGCCGAAGTGGGGGCGGACGCGGAGAAAGGCCTCGCACACGACGATAAATGCCAAGATGTTGAGAACAAAGTTCGGGGCCAGATCGTGGAAATCCAGGCCGTAGTAGAACATGCGCCCCCGGACAAATGGGTGAAGTGGAAAGCCCAGTCCGCGGAGGAAGTGGGGAAGAAAAACTACCCTCTCATGGGGCCTTGGGGTAGGAAGAAGCTGCCCCTTATTAGGAAGCCGATGCGGGATGTCCTTGGACAAGTATCCGGCTTTCCTTAACCTTTTTACTTGAGCCTCCGTAACGGAGGAGACCATCCACTTGCCTCCCGCTCCGGACATTGTTGGAGAAGGTTGAGGAAGGAAGAGCGGACTTGGGCGCTGGAGCTTGAGTTCGCAAGAGATGGATTGGCAAAGGAGGAAGAAGGCGTAGGTTAAAAAGGTGAATCCTTATCCCTTTATATAAGCAGGTACGGTTAGGCGTCCCCACCTACCTAATAAAACTCACTTGCCTCCCAAACGCCGTGGTAAATGGCGTGGTTGGGTTACCCACGTCCGTATTAATGAGAATCCCGTTAAAGGGGGCACATGATCTCTGCTTTGACAAGACGTGCCAAGGAAACCACCTCGCTAAACGAGCTGAGGTGGAACAATGAAAAGCAATTTATATAGAAGGCTTGGTCGCAGTGTTATGACGCACTGCGGGATACGTCAGCAGATTTGATTTGTGTTAATATTATTCTCTATATGGCAATATGTGGAAACTTGTTTTGCAGAGCCGGACACTATTTTTTGGTGTTTATAATCTTCTTGAAGAACTTGGAGGAGGAACCCGCCTTGCAATGCCGAAGACAATCTGCGCGCCGGACTCGTCGTCATTGAAGCCTGGTTCAGGGGCTACTGAGGGAGTCCTGGATTAGGGGGTGTTCGGATAGCCGGACTATGCCTTCAGCCGGACTCTAGGACTATGAAGATATAAGATTGAAGACTTCGTCCCGTGTCCGGAAGGATCTTTTCTTGGCGTGGAAGGCAAGCTAGGCGTGCGGATATTCGAGATCTCCTACCATTGTAACCGACTCTGTGTAACCCTAACCCTATCCGGTGTCTATATAAACCAGAGGGTTGTAGTCCGTAGGACAACCATCATCATACACAATCATACCATAGGCTAGCCTCTAGGGTTTAGCCTCCTTGATCTCGTGGTAGATCCACTCTTGTACTACCCGTATCATCAATATTAATCTAGTAGGAGTAGGGTTTTACCTCCACCGAGAGGGCCCGAACCTGGGTAAAATAAAGTGTCCCTTGTCTCCTGTTACCATCCGCCCTTGACGCACAGTTCGGGACCCCCTACCCGAGATCCGCCGGTTTTGACACCGACAGTGCTTTTCTTATAAAGCTCTCCCTCGTGGACCTTGTAGGCTTTAGATCGCCGCACAATGCAGCATGCCTCATTTTGGTCTTTGGGAAGTTCCTGCCTAGTTAGGTAGGCCAGGACTGGTTCGGTCCATGGGGCGATGACGACCATTATTACATGGGCTGAAGGCGTTATTTCGGTGGCGGAGCCTCCGATTATGTCAGAGTGTTCGGTATCTGGCGTTGTAGCCGGGTCCGGACTATTGTTGCCGGTGTCCCCTTCCCATACCACGGATGGCTTGAATAGTCTTTCCAAGAAGATGTTGGGTGGGACCGTATCGCTCTTAGCACCTATACGGGCGAGGATATCCACCGCTTGGTTGTTTTCCCGAGCCACATGGTGGAATTCGAGCCCCTCGAACCGAACTGACATCTTGAGGACGGCGTTGTGATAAGCCGCCATTTTCGGATCTTTGGCATCAAAGTCTCCATTTATTTGTGATATAGCGAGGTTCGAGTCCCCGCGCACCTCCAGGTGTCGGATGCCCATGGAGACTGCCATCCGGAGACCGTGTAACAGGGCCTCGTATTCGGCTGCATTGTTGGAGTCTGTGTATAGTATTTGGAGTACATATTGGACTGTATCTCCGGTAGGGGAAGTCAGAATGACGACAACCCCTAGACCAGCCAACATTTTAGAGCCGTCAAAGTGCATAATCCAATTGGAGTACGCGCCGTACTCTTTAGGGAGTTCGGCTTCTGTCCATTCGGCGACAAAATCGGCCAATACCTGCGACTTGATGGCTCTCCGGGGTTTATATGTTATGTCGAATGGGAGGAGCTCAATGGCCCATTTGGCAATCCGGCCCGTGGCGTCGCGGTTGTTTATTATATCATTCAGTGGTACTTCCGAGGCCACTGTAATTGATCACTCTTGGAAATAGTGTCGTAGTTTCCGGGATGCCATGAATACCGCATCTGATATCTTTTGATAGTGCGGGTACCGTGATTTGCATGGAGTGAGGACAATGGATACATAGTATACCGGCTTTTGAAGGGGAAATTTGTGTCCATCCGTTTCTCGTTCGACGACGAGCACTGCACTTACAACTTGATGAGTTGCCGCTATATATAGCAGCATTGGTTCAACGATGCTTGGCGCGGCCAGGATTGGGTTGGTGGCTAGAATGGCATTTATGTCTTCCAGTCCGGCCGTGGCCGCGTCCGTCCACTTGAAGTGTTCGGTGCGCCAAAGGAGGCGATAAAGCGGTAATGCCTTTTCTCCTAAGTGGGAGATAAAGCGGCTTAGGGCCGCCACGCATCCAGTTAATTTCTGGATTTGCTTGAGGTCAGTTGGGATGGCCAACTGTGACAAGGCTCAGATTTTAGCCGGATTTGCTTCAATTCCTCTACTGGAGACGATAAAACCCAGGAGCTTTCCGGCGGGTACGACGAAGACGCATTTTCTGGGTTGAGCTTAATGTCATATGTTCGGAGATTGTCGAACGTGAGCCTCAAGTCGTTTATTAAGGAGTCAACGTGTCTGGTTTTAACGACCACATCGTTAACGTATGCCTCCACTGTTTTGCCGATCTGCTTTTCCAGACATGTTTGAATCATGCTCTGATACGTTGCACCGGCATTTTTGAGCCCAAAAGGCATTGTATTGAAACACAAGGGGCCGTACGGGGTGATGAATGCCGTTGCGTCTTGGTCAGACTCCGCCATTTTTATTTTGTGGTAGCCAGAGTATGCGTCGAGGAAGCACAATGAGTCATGTCCTGCGGTAGCGTCAATAATTTGATCGATGCGGGGGAGGGGGAAGGGATCCTTTGGGCAAGCCTTGTTGAGGTCCTTAAAATCGACGCACAGGTGCCAGGATTTGTCCTTCTTTGGTACCATCACCAGGTTTGCTAGCCAGTCCAGGTGTTTTATTTCTCTGATGAATCCGGTCTCCAATAACTTGGCTAGTTCCACTCCCATAGCTTGTCTCTTAGGTTCAGAGAAACGCCGAAGAGTCTGTTTGACCGACTTGAATCCTTTTAAAATGTTAAGGCTATGCTCGGCCAACCTACGTGGGATTCCTGGCATATCTGAAGGATGCCAGGCGAATATGTCCCAATTCTCGCGCAGGAACTCTCGTAGTGCGGCGTCCACGGTGGGGTTTAACTGTGCCCCGATGGAGGCTGTTTTTGCGGCGTCCGTTGGGTGGACTTGGAATTTGACTATCTCGTCCGCTGTTTTGAAAGAGGTGGACTTGGATCTCTTCTTGAGTATCACGTCGTCCGTGTCAACGGTGGAGCGTAGCGCAGTTAACTCCTCTGCCGCGAGGGCTTCGGATAATGCCTCGAGGGCCAGTGCGGCTATTTTGTTTTCGGCGCGGAGCGCTATGTCCTTATGACTAGCCAGGGTGATGATTCCATTGGGCCCGGGCATTTTGAGCTTCATGTACCTGTAATGTGGTATGGCTTGGAAGATCGTGAATGCCTCCCGCCCTAAAAGGGCGTGGTATCCGCTACTGAACGTGGCCACTTGGAATGTGATTTCTTCGGACCTATAATTCTCCGGCGTGCCGAATACCACATCTAGTGTGATTTTCCCAGCGCAACGTGCTTCCCTACTGGGGATGATTCCTCTGAAGGTTGTGCTACTTTGCTCAATGCGGTTCTTGTCTATTTCCATTTTTGAAGAGTTTCCTCATAAATGAGGTTTAATCTGCTGCCGCCGTCCATGAGCACTTTAGTGAGCCGAAAACCATCTACAATTGGACTAAAGACCAATGTGGCTGGTGCTTGGGTTGTTCGGAATTTAGGTTCGTCACAAGCATTGAAGGTGATGGCCGTGTCGCTCCATGGGTTTATTGTTGCCACCTGGCAGATTTCGGCAAGGATGCGGAGTGTTCGCTTGCGCGTAATGTTTGAGGCGAATGTCTCGAAGACTGTTAATACCGTATTGTAATCCACGGATGGTGCTCTGCGGTATTTTGAATGAAGAGATCCTCACCGCTCTTGGCCACCTGCCGGAGTACCCAACATGCTCTAAGGCTGTGAGTTGGTATGGTATCCGCTGTGCTGTGAATTTTGCAGGGTCCATTAAGCCATCCCTCCAATACAGTTCCACGCCCTGTCGTGGGCTTTTGCTTTTTGGTGATTGAATCGGGTGACTTATGAGGATGCACCCTTCTAATTCGGACTGGGTGTTTAATCAGAGCCGGATTATCCCAAAAATTTGTTTCGGTTTTCCAGGCACTTTCCATCGCACAGTACTTCTGTACTATGGCTGCCAAGTCAGCGAAGTGTGCTATGTCACAACGACTTATGGCGTTAAGGATTCCCTTGTCCGTGCAATTATTGCAAAAGAATGAGATTGCGTCTTCCTCGCGACAGTCCTTGACCTTGTTCATTACAAGGAGGAATCTGACCCAGTAGTGATGTACTGTTTCCTGGGGCTCTTGTCTAATGTGGGAAAGATCGCTTATATCTGGGTGGGTGGGTAGACTTGAGTCCAAACCCTGACCTGATCTGAGACCCAGGGGCAGGGGAGTTTCCGATCTAGGAAGTTCGGGCTCCGGGATGTTGCCCGATAGGTCTGGCCCACTGCCTGATTCTATGTTCAAGGCTTGGGCGATGTCCTTCTGTAAACGGGTATGTGGCTCGGAGAGCTCTAGAATCCGGACATAGTTTTTCCTCAAGATAGAGGAAGAATTGCCGCATTGTTCCTCCACCACCGCTATCTGATGGGTGACCGGCGGAGAGTTAATCTCCCTTTGGTCGGGTTTAAGTCTGATCTGATCATAGTCCGTAGCAACTTCCAAAGCGGCGATGTGATCCAAGAGCTCGTTTAGGGACGAGAGCTCCATCGGATCCATCTGCTCGGCAAGTTGCGAGCCGACATGGAGGTTGTTTTCGATGACCTGAGAAGTCCTCGTCGGCGCAGCAGCCGAACGGGCGGTCATGATGAAACCGCCCAGTCGGAGAGTTTTGCCGACAACCAGGGCTCCCCCAGAGGTCACGCTGTCCCTGAAAACGAGACGAGGCATCCTTCCTTATGGTGGCGGCAAAGTGGAACTCTCAATGAAAGCACCAATGTCAGTGTCAAAACCGGCGGATCTCGGGTAGGGGGTCCCGAACTGTGCGTCTAAGGCGGATGGTAACATGAGGCAAGGGACACAATCTTTACCCAAGTTCAGGCCCTCACGATGGAGGTAATACCCTACTTCCTGCTTGATTGATCTTGATGATATGAGTAGTACAAGAGTTGATCTACCACGAGATCGTAGTGGCTAAACCCTAGAAGCTAGCCTATGGTATGATTGTTGTTGTCCTACGGACTAAACCCTCTGGTTTATATAGACACCGAAGGGGGCTAGGGTTACACAGAGTCGATTACGATGGGAGGAGATCTACATATCCGTATCGCCAAGCTTGCCTTCCACGCCAAGGAGAGTCCCATCCGGACACGAGACAAAGTCTTCAATCTTGTATCTTCATAGTACAATAGTCCGGCCAAAGGATATAGTCCGGCTGTCCGGATACCCCCTAATCCAGGACTCCCTCAGCGTGCCTGGACAACTTGGTTGAGCGCACTCGACGAGCATGCTCGGTAGCGGATTCCTGAATCCAGTCGATGGCAGCTTTTTCCGTCTCCAACTCAGGTATACCGAACTCCGATTCAGAATCTCACAGCTGCAGCCCGAATAGCAGAGTCGATTCAGCCTTCCCAGTCGGAGGCTGGTAGAGGTTTGATGCAGATCCGGGCTTTGCTCTGAGCTGCGGGAGAGAAGAACACAGCAGTATCTCAGTCGCGAATAGGATTCATAGCAGGTCTGTGATGGCAGACACAGTTCAGTTGGCTCATAGCCCAAGATCGCCCCCGTGGCATGAGGGACGTGGGGACCGGTGAGATCAGTACAGAAACTGTGAGCAGTATGATCACCGACTCGACCACGATGACCGTCGTCAAGTGCCCACACCTCCCCCGAGGAGTGGGTCATATGTGCCTCGGCAGCACGATGATAGACGCCCTCACAGTGGCGAGCGAAGAATTCCGGTCGATCCCAGGGAGGCGGGCTTTGATGCGAGATCTATTCTCATTCAAGGTTTGGTCGATGGGAACAGAGGAAACAGAGAGGGTCAGGACAGAGATCATCCGACTGGTAGCAGAGTAGATGTTTCAGGTCCAGAGTGCTTCAGCAGAGCCATCAGGGCTGCAGTGATTCCTCCCAACTTCAGGTTGGCGACTAGAGTCAGCAAGTTCACTGGTGAGTCCAAGCTTGACACTTGGCTTGAAGATTACCGAGTGGCAGTACAGATCGGTGGAGGCAATGATGAAGTGGCCATGAAGCACCTTCCACTCATGTTGGAAGGCTCGGCCAGAGCATGGTTAAATCAGTTGGCACCTGGCAGTATATACAATTGGGAAGAGCTCGCCCGAGTGTTTGTTAGAACCTTTGAAGGTACTTGCAAACGGCCGGCAGGGTTAACAGAATTGCAGTCCTGCATGCAGAAACCAAATGAGACCTTGAGAGATTACATCCAAAGATGGATCACATTGCACCATACAGTTGAGAATGTGTCAGATCACCAAGCAGTTTGTGCCTTCAAGGAAGGTGTTAAGTATCGAGAGCTAAATATGAAATTCGGTCGGACAGGAGATATGTCCTTGACTCGGATGATGGAGATTGCCACCAAGTATGCTAACGATGAAGAAGAAGACCAACTCCGGAGTGGCAAGCATAAAACAGTCATCCAGGAAACCGGAGGAGGGACTTCCAATCGGAAGCAGAAGCACAAGGCCGAACTAGCTGCTCCTGGCAAAGCTTTAGTTGTGGCTCAAGGAAAGTTCAAGGGAAAACCCAAAGGGCCCTGGAACCCCAAGAAGGTGAAGGATCAAGACGGAAATGATGTGTTGGATTTGCCCTGTCACATTCACATCAAGAAGGATGAAGAGGGTAATCTAGTTTACCCTAAACACACCACTCGACAATGTCGGCTCCTGATCCAGCAGTTCTAAGAGAAACATCCCAAGGAGAAGGAAAAGGAGTCGGACAAGGGTGAGGATAAGGAAGAAGATGATGATGGTTTTCCCAATGTCAATTCCACTCTGATGATTTTTGCTGATGTTGAAAGCAAAAGTCGACTGAAAGTTATCAACAAAGAGGTGAACATGGTTGCTCCGATAGCCCCAAGTTATTTGAAGTGGTCCCAGACTGCCATCACATTCGACCAGTCTGACCATCCAGCACGTATAGCCACCCCTGGGAGGGAAGCGCTGGTGGTCGACCCGGTTGTTGAAGGCACTCGACTGACTAAAGTGTTGATGGATGGTGGTAGTGGCCTGAATATCCTATACGCTGAGACCTTGAAGGGAATGGGCATTCCGATGTCCAAGCTTAGTGAAAGCAACATGAGTTTCCATGGTGTTATACCTGGCAAGAAGGCTGAATCACTCGGTCAGATCTCCCTTGATGTGGTTTTTGGTGATTCCAAGAATTACCGCAAAGAGAAGTTGACATTTGAAGTGGTGAATTTCCAAAGTGCTTATCATGCTATTCTGGGCAGGCCTACTTATGCACGTTTTATGGCTCGACCATGTTACGTGTACCTCAAATTGAAGATGCCTGGTCCCAAAGGAGTGATTACCATCACTGGCAATCGGCAGAAAGCGGAAGGGTGCTTCCAGAAGGGCTCAAAAATCGCCGATGCACAAATGACAGCAGTTGAAATGCAAGAATACTGGAAGAATGCAGATACGAGTGATTTGCTGTGCTCCAAGAAGCCTGCCACTGATTCTGCATTTTAGTCGTTCGGTGAAACCAAGCCGGTTCATATTCACCCGACCTATCCCAGTGCTGCTCCTACTTATATTTCAACTTCACTCGACAGCAAATAGGAAGAAGCGCTCATCCAGTTCCTCCATGAGAACTGGGACATCTTCGCATGGAAACCTTCTGACATGTCGGGTGTACCCAGGGGACTGGCTGAGCATCGTTTGCAAGTCGACCCGAAAGTGAAGCCAGTCAAGGAACATCTTCGACGGTCCGCCGTACAGAAGAGAAAAGCAATTGGCGAGGAAGTGGCTCGACTCCTGGCAGTTGAGTTCATCCGAGAGATTTACCACTCTGAGTGGCTTGCCAATGTTGTCATGGTCCTCAAGAAAGACGGTTCACTTTGCATGTGCATTGACTTCAAGCATATCAATCGGGCCTGCCCGAAAGATCATTTTCCTCTCCCCCGCATCGACCAAATCGTCGACTCGACTGCGGGGTGTGAGCGATTGTCTTTTCTAGACGCCTATTTCGGGTATCATTAGATCTGACTGTATGGACCCGATGAGGTAAAAACAGCTTTCATCACTCCATTCGGATGCTTCTGTTATGTCACCATGCCATTCCGCCTGAAGAATGCTGGAGCCACATTCATGAGGATGATTCAGAAGTGTCTGCTTGCTCAAATCATTCGGAATGTGGAAGCGTACATGGATGACATTGTGGTCAAGTCATGGAAGGGTTCCGACCTGCTGACTGACCTTGCTAAAACTTTTGCCAACCTCAGAAGGTATGATATCAAGCTTAACCCATCAAAGTGTACATTCGGAGTTCCTGGTGGAAAGTTACTCGGTTTTCTCGTTTCCGAACGAGGAATCGACGCAAATCCAGAGAAAGTTGGTGCCTTACTTCAGATGACGCACCCTGTGCGTGTACATGATGTCCAGAAGCTTACTGCTTGTTTGGCCGCCTTGAATCGATTCATATCTCGCCTCGGTGAAAAGGCCCTGCCTCTTTACCGACCGATGAAGAAATCAGACAAGTTCGAGTGGACAAATGAAGCTGACGTAGCATTTGCAGAACTCAAAGCCCTGCTTTCCACCTAGCTGGTGCTTGCTGCCCCAATCAGCAAAGAGCCATTACTGCTATATATTGCAGCCACAGGACAATTTGTTAGTGCGGTGCTCACGGTCGAGCGGGAAGAAGAAGGTAAAGCCTATAAAGGTCAGCGCCCATGTCACACCCTGATTTTCATGCCACAACACTTAAGCTAATAAATCATGATAAAATGTGGTTTGACAAAAACTTTTGAGTGTTTTGGACTTTGCTTGATTTGATTTTTGTGAGTTGTTTGCAAGTGCTCTAAAAATCAAATAAATCCTCCAACTCTTATACTTATTCTACTTGATCCAAAACCTTTTCCCAATGATCATGCCATGTGTATAGTGCAATATAGTATTTTCTTACAAAAATAATTTGGCCAAATAGTATTTTCAAAAATTAGTTTTCCAAAAAACCCCTTGATTGAGGTTTGCACTGCAAGTACTTAATTAATGGCAGAAAAAATCTTTCCAAAAATATTTTTGACTCCTATTAGATATAGGTTACCCAGAAACCACAAAAATATAATTTTAAAAGTTATTTTCCTATTTTATTTAAAGGCTTCTTCTTAAGGCCAGAAATGGTCTTAAATAGGTTAAAATTATTTTAAAGCTTTAAAAATATTTGAGAAAAATTAGGGAGACTCAATGGACATATATTTTCCATATATATATATGAGTTTCAACACATGGTCATGATCAAAATATTGGACAAAACCTCCCAAAACCATTTCTGCTCATTTCAAGGATTTGAAATATTTCTACAGGAAATATTTTCATAAAATTCCAAGAAAATTCTAGCATGTCACATATGACATTTTTGATGATCTTGCCAAATACCATGTCATGGAGAATAGCATAACCCCATGAAACCCTCTCAAAACCACTTCTATCCTTTTTCAAGTTTGAACATTTTTGCACTGTCAAACATGTCCAAATGGTGTAATAATGCATCTAGACCAAATGGCACAAGTTGGAGAGAATGCTATCTCGATCAAAGTGCCCCAAAACCCTCTCTGGCCAGAATCAAATTTGAACAAGTTTGTACTACCAACTTCCTCTCCTTGACCCCAACTTCTGTGAGCATGTTCAAATCCTCAAATGATGACACTACAATAAGTGGTGCATCAAGGAGAATAGATTTGCATGACTAAATCTTGGCAAAGCCATTTCTACTGATTTCTAGGGTTTACCAAAGTTACATTGGCTTCTTTGTCCAAATGAGCTCAAACTTGGTGGAACACACTATTTCTAAGTGTCATCCCATCCTGTTTATTCTCATGCCAAATGGAATCCTTTTCCTCACCCAAACAAGCAACAAACACCTTCTGCAAAATTTCCAAAACCACCTTTTTGACCACTTCCACTAATCTCCATGACCCTATCTTTTTACCACAACCCCTCCTAGACCTCCTCTATCTCCAGTAACAATGGCTGCATTTCAGCTCAATTATTTGGGGGTGAAACCCTCACTTTCTCTCTCTGGACATCCTCTTTCTCTCTCTCCATCAACCTCTCTCCTCTTCTACTGGCTCTCCAGGGCATCCAATGCCTCTCCACACTTCTTTACTACCCCAAGCACTACCAGACATCAGTGGCCGCGCCCACATTGCCAAAAAAATGGCATGCCGGCCATTTGCACGCTCTGGAGCGCGCTACAGTGCGCTCCTGCACTGTAGCCGCCCCCTGCCAACCGCCTCCGGCCACCTCGGGCCTCCCCAGCGTGTCTCACGAGGCCGCCTCGGCGTCTGGTACAGGGCAAGCTGCCGGCCCCCTCCTAAACCTCTCCCCTCTCTCCTCCATGGAGCCCGCCCGAGTGCGCCGTAGGCCGCGTCCACGGTGCACCACAACCCCTCTACTTAGAGGCCCTCCCGAGCTCTGCTCTAGCCTCTCCTCGCTCTCCCTCTCCCCCACGAACCTCCCAGACAACATCCCTCTCCCTCCCATGCTCTCTTTCCCTCTCCATGGCTGCCATGGTCGCCGCCTACCTCCGCCCCGATCCGGCGAACCAGAGCCTCCCCTCCTCTGCTTTAACCACCAGGGGAAGCGTCGCAGGCCAGCGGAGCCCTACCGCTCCTTCTCCCCCTGCCCTTGTGCTCACGGCGTCGCGCCCATCCACTCCAGACGACGCCCACCATCGCCCCGGATCCTCCCAGCCCGCGCGAAGCCCCTGGATGGAAGCGGCTCGGCATACCGAGTCCGTCGGCGCACCGGACGCCACCAGGGACGGTCGGAGTCGCTGGGGATCAACGCCGGCGTGTGCTCGGCCTCGCCTCCCCTGCCTCTGCTCTGTTCGATCGGGAGGTAGGAGACGACCTGAGCCCCGGGCCCCGCTCGTCAGCTACCCGGAGGGCGGGCCCCGCCCGTTTAAGTGGAGACGGACAGCGAAAATTCCGCCTCTCCCACGCGAAGGCGTATTCCACGGAGCCGCCTCCGACGTCACCCCCCCTGCGCACGCGACTGAGCTGCTGGGCCGGCCCAGTGGGTTCTGGCGCTAAGCCTCGCCCAGTGCGCTTTATAAGGTTGACATCTTTTCTTCCTTTTTCTATTTTTATAAATATTGTAAAATCTCTAGAAAATTTAGATGGACTCCAAATTTGATGATTCAAATTTCTAGTAGCTCATAAAATCATAATCTATCTCATGGTGCAACTTGCACATTTTTCCAGGAACTTTTTCTTCACAAACATTTATCAAATCTTGTTTTTCCTATTTCTGTGACGAACTTTAGAAAATCCCAGAGAGCTCAAATTTGACCCAAATTCCATGATTCAAATTCCTAGGTGTTCCTAAGTTCATAACTTAGTTTATGAACATTTTTATTAATACTTTCTGTACAACATAAATTATTGAGCCATTTCTTCATATTTACCAAACTTGCAAATTCATTGGAAACTCATTTGAACTCCAAATCCAGTGAAATCAATTCCTAAATGCTTCCTAAATCACCCTTTGTTAAATGGGTGCCTTTGCTCATTTTTCAAAAATATGTTTCTGTACACTTCTTGCAATCACATAAAACCCTTGATTCCATCATATCGAAAAGTTTAGAAATTTCCATTGATCCACTTCCAATGAAACCACTTTGGTCATTCCTCATATGACCAGGGGTATCCAATAAAAATCAACTTCATATTTTTAGGGCACTTTTATTTTCTGTCTTGTTGTGTTGCTTATTATGATTGTTTCGACGTTAGTTGACGAAGTAGACGGAGTACTTGGAGAAGGACCAGAAGATCTCGAGACTCTCATGAACCAGGCAAGCAGCCCTTTGACCATGTTTATGAAACCCTTTTTATGCATGTCATATAGCACTTTATTTTTGTTGCAATGGAATCATGATGAGGTGGTAGCCACTTTGGTGGGTTGCCTCCGTTACTTCCTCGTTGATACCTGCATTATGCATGACCCTACCTTCTTATGAGGGTTATGCCGGTGGGAGTAGATAGGATGCTAAAGTAGTTGCTATGGAAAAAGGGACGGGAATATGCATGGTGATGGAGGCAAAGTATTTTCAAAGGACTTTTCGAAAACCCCGTCGGGTGCCACTTATGCCCGAAGGAGATGATGAGTTGGGTAGCCACTTGATGACGAAGTGGTGTACCGAGGCAAGTGTGTGTGTTGTTTTCAAAAACGGATTGGTTTAAGTTGCGACCGTTATTCCAACCTTACATGCGCAACCACTCTACCCTTATATGGGAAAGGGCATTATTGATTACCTAGGCCGATACTAGCTTGGAGCCCGCATTACTAGTAACGGGAGAGTTGTTGGTGCGCTCTCTCGGGACGGGGTCGTGCCAGGTAGGGCGGCCATGACTGTTTTCACAGGGCACCGGATACACCATTGTGTCCCCTCTCGGATGTTACGATCTTGAGTGAGTCTCGTATGATGTACATCGTGAGGATACGGAACAACGAGTGGACTCCTTGTTAGTGTCGTCTAGGGAAAGATAGTGATCGGGTGCTTACCCCGGGTACTTGAGGTACCACGGGTCGTGGATGACACGGAAGTTCCCTGGATCTTGTGGGTAAAGTGTGCAACCTCTGCAGAGTGTAAAACTATTCGAATAGCCGTGTCCACGGTCAAGGACAGTTGGGTAACCGCTCTTGGGCTACGTCCACTTGTTTACAAACCAGTGTGAGTGGGAAGAACTACTTGGGTCAAGTCAAGGAATTGACATGATTGAGTTGGGTTGGTGCCCACTCTATTTATGTTGATATCTGTTACCTGTCCTCTTGGTTACTTGAATTCTCTTGATGCATGTCTTACAAGTTGTTGAACATGTCATTGCACTCAAAACTAGCTTTCCGCAAAAATTTACCTATATCATGCATTGTTGTACCTTGAACCAAAACATGGGTTGCTTGCGAGTACATTCAAAGTACTCATTGGCTTGCCACTGGTTATTTTATTGGCCAGGCATGAAAGAACAGGATATGATGAAGAATACTTCGAGACGAACATGCAAGCCAGGACGCTTCCCAGTCAGAATGCCTGTAGGGTTAAGGCAGATGGCATGGGTCCAAGTTATCGACGAAGATTTCTGCTGCAATGTTATACTCAAGACTTGACCATAATGGTCCTACTTGTGTAATACGGTATGTATGGATGTAAGACTCTTGTTATTCAGCTTCCGTGTGTTCAGTGAGCATTGATCTCTTGGATCACTGTACACGTGCATTCGGTGATCATGACTTATGAGTCGGGGTCCCCACAGAGCTGGTATCAGAGCCATCCTGACTGTAGGAAGCCTTAGTTAGCATGGTCGTTAGTTTGGGTAAAACTATTTCCAAAACTACTACTAGTTTTCAAGACTATCTATACTTCTCTTCCCTTCTGTGTTTTTCAAAAACTAAGGTATATTTTCCTTATTGATCTTTTCCCCTTCAAAACTATTGCAACGGTCGCTAGCACCCTCAAGCCCCTGACCACGGGATTCCTTGTAATCCTCGAAGGAGTACACCTTGCCAAACACTCACCCACCTCTTGTGAACACAAGATTGGCGACAGCACAACAAGACGGTACCAACAGAAGATACATCCTCGAGGAATGAGGACATGAAGGCCCAGAAGATGGTGACACCCTTGACATTGCTCCAAGATGATGCGGCCTTAGCCTATGATGATCAGGGCATAGGAAATGCAAGATCACGATGTACATCGCTAATAGAGCAACCATGTCCTTACCGTTGTTGTATCGGCAACTACCGGTGGATGAGAACCTAGCCATTTGGTCCGTCTCACTATAGTGAGCAGGAAAACGGTTCTCCTCATTCCCCGCTCTTGGTGTCGATGTTGTCATCAACATAACCGACATGTTGGACCTCTACTATGCCTTGTTAATGTCATTGCATAAAGGATTACCTACCTGGTACCATCGACGCCTTAGAAGACAAACGGGATCATCATGACTAAGAAGACAACAGAAGACCAAGTCAATGCCTGCTACGAGGAGCCACCTTCACCCCATCACTTGAACGGGCGAGAAGTTGTTGAAGAATCTTCAGGCTCAACCTGGATCGTTTCATCGAACAACTACAAGAGACATAGCAACACCTGAGGAAAACTCAGAAGACTGCACGAGGCTCAAGGCACGACTGCTGAGTCCGAGAACCCCTAGGGTAGGATGAGTCGTGTACCCCCTATGCGCAGTCAAGTCCGTATGATTGTTCGAATACAACCATGATTGTGTTTTTATTTGTTTGTTTGTGTTTTGATATAAGTCGCACTTTTGCCCTAGGCAACAAGTACGCGACTATATCACCTTCCTTACCTTGCTTCTTTTGTTTGACCCTTTCGGCACTTATTTGTTTACACTTGCACTATAGAACCCCCTTTAGGCAGTCCCCTCCTCTATGCTACTTTCCCCTCTCATCTCTCTTTCCTTAACTGAAGATCGGCAAGACAAGGTACACCAAGGATTCTACTTCGACAACCAGCTAGCACCGAAGAACTTTTCTATAGCCTCCTCGACCAAGTAAAACCCCGTAGAGTCATGTTTAACCCCCAGACTAGAAACCCATTCTTAGACCCTTCGAGACTTTATGAGATACCCCAGCTCGAGTCCTTAACCATGTGCTTAACCCACAGAATTGCAAGAGAACCAGTTAAGCCTGTGTAAACCTCGCACAACACTGGGTTCATTATGGAACTAGTGGACATAGTGAAAAAGCACATTATCATCCTGATATAGCACTAGGACTGATGATGCCATAAGGAAGACCAGTTTGAGGATATAGGAATAGAGGACAAATGACTTGATGAGTTTATATCAATGACTTGGGGGAATAGATAGGAATCCTCATTGGACATGAGATTTGGATTCAATAGGTTATCCTAGTGGAGTATGGATGCAAATTAATTCTACATGGTTCGGAGTAAATTGGATTTAGACTGATAATCTTGATCATGATACCATGTTTCTCGGTGAACAATAAACTAGGAGATTGGATTAATTGTCGGAGATGATAGAAGCTTGACCTTGGAGTTTACATGGCCATGATAAATGGAAATTGGTGGACTGACTACAGTAAGGTAGCCATTTCAATTATTTGGGGACTATAGGACGTTAGAAGATTCGTGTGAGACACCATAGACATTGGATTTGTAGAATTAATGGATTATGTAGCGATTAATGGAAGTTAATGGGATATTGGAGTTGATTCATAGGAAGGAAACAAGATCTTGGAGTGGCTTACGACGTGTTTCCTTAGGATAGGGATGCTTTATCATGGACCTTGGATCAATAGACTGAGCACTTGGATTGTGGTGATTCAATTCAAGCTTAGCAGCACATATGCTCTACCCATGGATTTTTAGGGGTAGCCATACGTATGAGTTTGGGGATCGTAGACATATATGACTTTGTTAGACATCCTCTCGAGAGTCATGAGGATATGAATCACATGAGTTATGATTGGAGTTGACCCATACGAAATGATGCTATCGGCGATATGATGTGATTTGTTTAAAGGACTAGATAGAACGATTGGCATCTCAGAAACTGTGCTCAAGGATAAGATGACAAACGTTTGCTCACACACTAGAATCCTTGAAACCCTTAAGCCCTACCAAGCCACAACATGGTTGGATCATGACCATGGGCTTTGGCTCTAGGACAAGGAAACCTTGGCCAATACCCAACCATGACCACCACCAATACCCCAACCTATACCCTATGTACCCTGTGGGCAAGTCTTCACGGAGTACTCGGACAAGTTAGTTGCCATCTTTCTTTGGTGATATACTTACCTACCCGAAGACGAAAGAAGAGACGTTCAGCTAGTCAAGGAACATATGAAGACTACCATGCCAAGGAGGAAGAACTATACCAACCATCATCGTCAAGAAGTGAACTTCCTTGTCAAAGACGGTGCATATCTACAAACCACTCCTCTCAAGGGGACCAAGCATTTTCATGACAAGGAAACCCACGCCAAGATTCATCGGCCCTCTTCGAGATCACTCCAAGGTTCAACAACCCCCTCTCAGATCACTACGAGACGAAGAGTAGACGACTACCAGCTAGAGTTACCACCTGAGTTACCCACTGTGCACAGCCTTTTCCATGCGACACCCCCCCGAAAGTGTTTCCAACTTCCTAGCTAGCCAGATCCCCACCAGGGCATCAATCACCGAAGCATTGACCCCCAGCCCAATCTAACCTACCGCGAGCTGCCCATTAGCAACCTGGATCAAGAAGAACGTCATACATGAAGCCACACCATCAAGTACTTCAAGTTCAATGGAGCACCACTCGGAAGCAGAAGCAGTATGAGCACGTGAAGACTACCCCAAATCCAAGTTTCCGTATTCCTTTCCGCGCCTAGTCTGGGAATCTCGGGAACGAGATTCTTGTAAGGGGGGTAGGTCTGTCACACCCTGATTTTCATGCCACAACACTTAAGCTAATAAATCATGATAAAATGTGGTTTGACAAAAACTTTTGAGTGTTTTGAACTTTGCTTGATTTGATTTTTGTGAGTTGTTTGCAAGTGCTCTAAAAATCAAATAAATCCTCCAACTCTTATACTCCTTCTCCTTGATCCAAAACCTTTTCCCAATGATCATGCCATGTGTATAGTGCAATATAGTATTTTCTTACAAAAATAATTTGGCCAAATAGTATTTTCAAAAATTAGTTTTCCAAAAACCCCTTGATTGAGGTTTGCACTGCAAGTACTTAATTAAGGGCAAAAAAAAAATCTTTCCAAAAATATTTTTGACTCCTATTAGATATAGGTTACCCAGAAAGTACAAAAATATAATTTTAAAAGTTATTTTCCTATTTTATTTAAAGGCTTCTTCTTAAGGCCAGAAATGGTCTTAAATAGGTTAAAATTATTTTAAATCTTTAAAAATATTTGAGAAAAATTAGGGAGACTCAATGGACATATAGTTTCCATATACATGAGTTTCAACACATGGTCATGATCAAAATATTGGACAAAACCTCCCAAAACCATTTCTGCTCATTTCAAGGATTTGAAATATTTCTACAGGAAATATTTTCATAAAAATCCAAGAAAATTCTAGCATGTCACATATGACATTTTTGATGATCTTGCCAAATACGATGTCATGTAGAATAGTATAACCCCATGAAACCCTCTCAAAACCACTTCTGTCCTTTTTCAAGTTTGAACATTTTTGCACTGTCAAACATGTCCAAATGGTCTCAAACTTGGTGTACATGCTCAAATGGTGTAATAATGCATCAAGACCAAATGGCACAAGTTGGAGAGAATGTTATCTTGATCAAAGTGCCCCAAAACCCTCTCTGGCCAGAATCAAATTTGAACAAGTTTGTACTACCAACTTCCTCTCCTTGACCCCAACTTCTATGAGCATGTTCAAATCCTCAAATGATGACACTACACCAAGTGGTGCATCAAGGAGAATAGATTTGCATGACTAAATCTTGGCAAAGCCATTTCTGCTGATTTCTAGGGTTTACCAAAGTTACATTGGCTACTTTGTCCAAATGAGCTCAAACTTGGTGGAACACACTATTTCTAAGTGCCATCCCATCCTGTTTATTCTCAAGCCAAATGGAATCATTTTCCTCACCCAAACAAGCAACAAACACCTTCTGCAAAATTTCCAAAACCACCTTTTTGACCACTTCCACTAATCTCCATGACCCTATCTTTTTACCACAGCCCCTCCTAGACCTCCTCTACCTCCAGTAACAATGGCTGCATTTCAGCTCAATTATTTCGGGGTGAAACCCTCACTTTCTCTCTCTGGACAGCCTCTTTCTCTCTCTCCATCAACCTCTCTCCTCTCCTACTGGCTCTCCAGGGCATCCAATGCCTCTCCACACTTCTTTACTACCCCCAAGCACTACCAGACATCAGTGGCCGCGCCCACATTGCCAAAAAAATGGCATGCCGGCCATTTGCACGCTCTGGAGCGCGCTATAGTGCGCTCCTGCACTGTAGCCGCCCCTGCCAACCGCCTCCGACCACCTCGGGCCTCCCCAGCGTGTCTCACGAGGCCGCCTCGGCGTCTGGGACACGGCAAGCTGCCGGCCCCCTCCTAAACCTCTCCCATCTCTCCTCCGTGGAGCCCGCCCGAGTGCGCCGTAGGCCGCGTCCACGATGCACCACAACCCCTCTACTTAGAGGCCCTCCCGAGCTCTGCTCTAGCCTCTCCTTGCTCTGCCTCTCCCCCACGAACCTCCTAGACAACATCCCTCTCCCTCCCATGCTCTCTTTCCCTCTCCATGGCTGCCATGGTCGCTGCCTACCTCCGCCCCGATCCGGCGAACCAGAGCCTCCCCTCCTCTGCTTTGACCACCAGGGGAAGCGTCGCAGGCCAGCGGAGCCCTCCCGCTCCTTCTCCCCCTGCCCTTGTGCTCACGGCGTCGCGCCCATCCACTCCAGACGCCGCCCGCCATCGCCCCGGATCCTCCCAGCCCGCGCGAAGCCCCTGGATGGAAGCGGCTCAGCACACCGAGTCCGTCGGCGCACCGGACGCCACCAGGGACGGTCGGAGTCACTGGGGATCAACGCCGGCGTGTGCTCGGCCTTGCCTCCCCTGCCTCTGCTCTGTTTGAGCGGGAGGTAGGAGACGGCCTGAGCCCCGGGCCCCGCTCATCAGCTACCCGGAGGGCGGGCCCCGCCCGTTTAAGTGGAGACGGACAACGGAAATTCCGCCTCTCCCATGCGAAGGCGTATTCCATGGAGCCGCCTCCAACGTCACCCCCAGCGCGCGCGGCTAAGCTGCTGGGCCGGCCCAGTGGGTTCTGGCGCTAAGCCTCGCCCAGTGCGCTTTATAAGGTTGACATCATTTCTTCCTTTTTCTATTTTTATAAATATTGTAAAATCTCTAGAAAATTCAGATTGACTCCAAATTTGATGATTCAAATTTCTAGTAGCTCATAAAATCATAATCTATCTCATGGTGCAACTTGCACATTTTTCCAGGAACTTTTTCTTCACAAACATTTATCAAATCTTGTTTTCCCTATTTCTGTGATGAACTTTAGAATATCCCAGAGAGCTCAAATTTGACCCAAATTCCATGATTCAAATTCCTAGGTGTTCCTAAGTTCATAACTTAGTTTATGAACATTTTTATTAACACTTTCTGTACCACATAAACTATTGAGCCATTTCTTCATATTTACCAACTTTGCAGATTCATAGGAAATTCATTTGAACTCCAAATCCAGTGAAAGCAATTCCTAAATGCTTCTAAAATCACCCTTTGTTAAATGGGTGCCTTTGCTCATTTTTCAAAAATATGTTTCTGTACACTTCTTGCAATCACATAAAACCCTTGATTCCATCATATCGAAAAGTTTAGAAATATCCATTGATCCACTTCCAATGAAACCACTTTGGTCATTCCTCATATGACCAGGGGTATCCAATAAAAATCAACTTCATATTTTTAGGGCACTTTTATTTTCTGCCTTGTTGTGTTGCTTATTATGATTGTTTCGACGTTAGTTGACGAAGTAGACGGAGTACTTGGAGAAGGACCAGAAGATCTCAAGACTCTCATGAACCAGGCAAGCAACCCTTTGACCATGTTTATGAAACCCTTTTTATGCATGTCATATAGCACTTTATTGTTGTTGCAACGGAATCATGATGAGGTGGTAGCCACTTTGGTGGGTTGCCTCCATTACTTCCTCGTTGATACCTGCATTATGCATGACCCTACCTTCTTATGAGGGTTATGCCGGTGGGAGTAGATAGGATGCTAAAGTAGTTGCTACGCAAAAAGGGACGGGAATATGCATGGTGATGGAGGCAAAGTATTTTCAAAGGACATTTCGAAAACCCCGTCGGGTGCCACTTATGCCCGAGGGAGATGATGAGTTGGGTAGCCACTTGATGACGAAGTGGTGTACCGAGGCAAGTGTGTGTGTTGTTTTCAAAAACGGATTGGTTTAAGTTGCGACCGTTATTCCAACCTTACATGCACAACCACTCTACCCTTATATGGGAAAGGGCATTATTGATTACCTAGTCCGATACTAGCTTGGAGCCTGCATTACTAGTGATGGGAGAGTTGTTGGTGCGCTCTCTCGGGACGGGGTCGTGCCAGGTAGGGCAGCCATGACTGTTTTCACAGGGCACCGGATACACCATTGTGTCCCCTCTCGGATGTTATGATCTCGAGTGAGTCTCGTATGATGTACATCGTGTGGATACGGAACAACGAGTGGACTCCTTGTTAGTGTCGTCTAGGGAAAGATAGTGATCGGGTGCTTACCCCGGGTACTTGAGGTACCCCGGGTCGTGGATGACACGAAAGTTCCCCGGATCTTGTGGGTAAAGTGTGCAACCTCTGCAGAGTGTAAAACTATTCGAATAGCCGTGTCCACGGTCAAGGACAGTTGGGTAACCGCTCTTGGGCTACGTCCACTTGTTTACAAACCAGTGTGAGTGGGAAGAACTACTTGGGTCAAGTCAAGGACTTGACATGATTGAGTTGGGTTGGTGCCCACTCTATTTATGTTGATATCTGTTACCTGTCCTCTTGGTTACTTGAATTCTCCTGATGCATGTCTTACAAGTTGTTGAACATGTCATTGCACTCAAAACTAGCTTTCCGCAAAAACTTACCTATATCATGCATTGTTGTACCTTGAACCAAAACATGGGTTGCTTGCGAGTACATTCAAAGTACTCATTGGCTTGCCACTGGTTATTTTATTGGCCAGGCATGAAAGAACAGGATATGATGAAGAATACTTCGAGACGAACATGCGAGCTAGGACGCTTCCCAGTCAGAATGCCTGTAGGGTTAAGGCAGATGGCATGGGTCCAAGTTATCGACGAAGATTTTCGCTGCAATGTTATACTCAAGACTTGACCATAATGGTCCTACTTGTGTAATACGGTATGTATGGATGTAAGACTCTTGTTATTCAGCTTCTGTGTGTTCAGTGAGCATTGATCTCTGGGATCACGGTACACGTGCGTCCGGTGATCACGACTTATGAGTCGGGGTCCCCACAGCCCAGTATACTATGTTTCTGAAGTTCTGACTCCATCCAAGCAAAGATATCCACATTATCAGAAGCTTGTTTATGGGATTTACATGACCACGAAGAAGGTTGCACACTATTTCTCTGATCTCTCCATTACAGTCGTCAGCAACGCACCATTGTCAGAGATTCTGAACAACAGAGATGCATCTGGTCGAGTGGAAAAGTGGGCGATTGAACTCCTTCCCTTAGATATCAAGTTTGAGGCAAACAAAGCTATCAAGTCCCAAGAAATAGCAGATTTCCTCGCCGAGTGGGTTGAGCAACAACTGTCGATTCAAATTCACTGGGAGCATTGGACCATGTTCTTCGACGGATCCAAGATGCTGAATGGTTCCGGTGCTGGGGTGGTATTATTATCCCCCCGAGGTGATAAACTCAGCTATTATCTCCAAATTCATTTTGACTCCTCCAATAACGAAGCTGAATATGAAGCACTTCTATATGGGTTGCGCATGGCCATTTCACTCGGCGTGCGTCGCCTCATGGTCAACGGTGACTCTGATTTAGTGGTCAATCAAGTGATGAAGGAGTGGGATGTCAGAAGGCCAGCTATGACTAGCTATTTTAATGCAGTGAGAAAGTTAGAGAAGAAGTTCGAGGGGTTAGAGCTCCATCACATACCCCGACTAAAAAAACAAGCAACTGATGATCTGGCAAAGATAGGTTCCAAGAGGGAGGCCATTCCCAGCAATGTGTTCTTGGAACATATTAATACACCTTCAGTTCAAGAAGATCCTTTCACTGAAGAGCTCCCGCTACCAAAGAGCGCCACAGATCCGACTGAAGTCGAAGTCCCAGCCGTGGTCGACTTGATCATGGAGGTTTTGGTCAGCACTCCCGACTGGACAATATCGTACATCACGTACATTCTTAGGAAGGAACTACCAGAGGATGAAGAAGAGGCTCGGCAGATCGTCCGTTGATCCAAAGCCTTCACTGTGATAAAGGGACAATGTTCAGAGAAAGTGTGACTGGAGTCTGCCAGAAATGCATAACACCAGAAGAAGGTTGAGTCATCCTCAATGACATCCACTCGGGGACCTGTGGTCACCATGCGTCTTCTCGGACCATTGTGGCCAAAGCATATCGAGCGGGATTTTATTGGCCACGAGCAAATGAAATGGAAAATGAAATAGTCGACAAATGTGAGGGTTGCCAGTTTTACTCCAACATGTCTCACAAGCCCGCATCAGCCCTGAAGACCATTCCACTCATCTGGCCCTTTGCTGTTTGGGGATTGGATATGGTTGGACCTTTGAGAACTGGTAGGAGTGGCTTCACTCATGTGCTCGTGGTAGTCAACAAGTTCACCAAATGGATCGAAGCCAAGCCTATCAAAAATCTAGAAGCTAGTGCTGCTGTCAGCTTCATCAGAGAGTTAACATTTAGATATGGTGTTCCACACAGCATCATCACTGACAATGGGTCAAACTTCGATTCTGATGAGTTCAGATCCTTCTGCGCTTCCCAAGGTACTCGAGTCGACTATGCTTCAGTCGCCCACCCTTAGTCGAATGGACAAGCTGAAAGAGCAAGCGGATTGATTCTCAAAGGACTGAAACCCCGACTAATGTGTGACCTCAAACACGCTGGAGGTGCCTGGGTCGATGAACTTCCGTCAGTACTTTGGGGATTGAGGACAAATCCCAATCGGTCGACTAGCCGAACTCCATTCTTCTTGGTCTATTGAGCCGAGGCTGTTCTTCCGAGTGACCTGCTCCACAATGCACCTTGAGTCGAGCTTTTCTCAGAAGACGAAGCAGAACAGGCACGGCAAGACTCAGTTGATCTATTGGAAGAGGAAAGCGAGATGGCCTTGATCCGGTCGACCATCTACCAGCAGGACCAGCGTCGATTCCACGCTAGAAACGTGAGAGCTCGAGCATTTCAAGAGGGAGACTTGGTTCTTCGAGTGGATCAGCAGAAACCACACAAGCTTGCTCCTGCTTGGGAAGGTCCCTTCATTGTCACAAGAGTGCTCCACAACAGAGCATACCACCTTTATAACGTCGAGCACAAGAAAGAAGAGCCATGCGCTTGGAGTGCAGAGCTGCTCCCCCCTTTTACACTAAGCTTTCAGACTGTTGAGATGTAATAAGAAATACCTTCTAGTTTGATTATCAAAGACACAGTTTTACAATCTCCTAAATGATTGTTGTTTTCTTTATATGTTTCAAATCCCCCAGTGGGTGCCTTAGATGCGAATCCGTTTCGCCTAAGTTTTGAAAATCCTACCGAGTGGTGAGCACGCCTCTCACTCGGGGCTTAGCTGCGAATCCGTTTCGCCTAAGTTTTGAAAATCCTGCCGAGTGGTGAGCACGCCTCTCACTCGGGGGCTTAGCTGCAGCCCGGTACTCGCCTAAGTTTAAAAAAATCCTACCGAGTGGTGAGCACGCCTCTCACTCGGGGGCTTAGCTGCAGACCGGTACTCGCCTAAGTTTAAAAAATCCTACCGAGTGGTGAGCAACCCTCCCACTCGGGAGCTTAGCTGCAGTCCAGTACTCGCCTAAGTTTAAAAAATCCTACCGAGTGGTGAGCAACCCTCCCACTCGGGGGCTTAGCTGCAGTCCAGTACTCACCTAAGTTTAAAAAATCCTTCTGAGTGGTGAGCAACCCTCCCACTCGGAGGCTTAGCTGCAGTCCAGTACTCGCCTAAGTTTAAAAAAATCCTACCGAGTGGTGAGCAACCCTCCCACTCGGGGGCTTAGCTACAGTCCAGTACTCACCAAAGTTTAAAAAATCCTACCGAGTGGTGAGCAACCCTCCCACTCGGGGGCTTAGCTGCAGTCCAGTACTCGCCTAACTATAAAAAATCCTATCGAGTGGTGAGCAGCCCTCCCACTCGGAACTTAGCTGCAGTCCAGTACTCGCCTAAGTTTGACACACATCCCTATCCGCAAGGACGACGAGGTACAGGTCAACTGCAACCTTCTCCTTCGGAGCTGCGCCACAAGTACAACGTGCGCTTCATCTCTATCCGCAAGGACGACGAGGTGCAGGTCGATTGCAACCTCCTCCTCAGGGCTGCATCTCAAGTACAAAGATTATTCCGAATAAAGAACAAGCTCTGCTCGAAGGCAAACACAAGCATATTCAGAGATAAACAAAGTTCAGATAAATCCTAAAGTTCAAAACCACGGATCAAAGTACTCGGGCATTCATCCCGAAGGAGTTTAACGATTACAAAATCACTCGGCATTCCGAGGCAAATTTAAGGTGAGGTGTAAAGTTTGTTCACTCGGCAGGAGGAGGGCTAGTAGGCTCGAGGAACTCGTCCAGGTCGATTCCGTCAGTGATCCAAGTGGCAGTAGTGATAAAGGTTTCCATGAAAGACTGGAAGTCATGCTTCTTGGTATTAGAAACCCTCATCGCCACCAGCTTCTCCTCTCGTGCTTCCTTGCAGTGGACACGAACCAAGGACAGAGCCACGTCAGCACCACACCGAGCCGAAGACTTCTTCCATTCTTGCACTCGACCAGGGATCTCGTTAAGTCGAGTCATCAGGGACTCGAGGTCATTCTGGAGCGTTGCCCTTGGCTAGAGTGCTGTGTCGATCCGCGACATCGCGACTTTCAGTTGAGCAAGATAGTTGACAACTCCAGCAACGCGAGCTTCCAGTCGGAGTATGTTCATGGCAACTTCGTCATTCACTGGAGAGAGGATGGGGTCCAGGCTTGTATCAACTTGCACAGTCTCCTCCTCGAAGTTCTGACAAAATTCTGCACGCACAATTAAAAAAGAGTCAGTAGTGGTATGACGAGTCGACAGTGACAAGTCAGTCGAGTAAAAGGAAGCACCTTCAAGCATGGTGAACAACTTCTTGGCAAGGCCTCCCAGAAAGTCCTCCAGTTCGTTCCACTTGCGAGCAATGCCTTCCATCTTTTCGGTCAGGTTATTCTTGTCCTTCTTCAAACGGGCCGCCTCCTTGTTGGCCTCATCAAGAGAAGTTTTCAGCTTAGCATTCTCTTCCTCCAGCTTGCCGACTGAAGCCAGCTTTTGTTCAGCAAGGGCAGTTTTCTCTTTAGCTGTCTTCTGTGCGGCTGCAAGTTCTTGATCTTTCTTGGCCAGATCTTGGTTCAGAGTTTCTAACATACAGATTCAGCAAGGGCGAAAAACATCGAGATTCAGAAAGGGCAAACAACATCCAGATTAAGAAGAAAATCAGTCGACAAATTCTACTTACCAGTGGCCTCATCCTTGGCCTTCTGCAGATTTGTCTTGGCTAGCTCCAGATCAAGGTTGAGCTGAATCTGTTTCTTCTCTAGTTCGGCGAAGCGAGCCCTAAGTTCACAAGATTTTTGTAACCAAAGGACGGTCAATCGACGGATGGATGAGTTGGTTACTCCAGAACAGTAATCTGATAAATTCAGCAACTCTAAGACTACTGCCGAATCAAATATCCAACCGTCTCGGGGACTACACCCACTGGGTGCACTTAGCGTGCCACCACTAGTCCAGTTTACACTCGACATGGTCTGTCCAGCACGAGTGCAAAAAAAAGGAAGAAGCATAGTCGACTGCCAGCAGTCGACCACGGTCTCGGAGACTACACCCAGTGGGTGCACTTAGCGTGCCCCCACTTGTTCAAGTTCCACTCGACATGGTCCGACCAGACCGAGTGAGGAAATTCTGATTCTAAGACTACAATCGACTGCCTGCAGTCAACTATAGTCTCGGGGACTACACGAAGTGGGTGCACTCAGCTTGCCCCCACTGGTTCAAAGATCCAATCGACATGACCTAGTTGACTCAAGATACAAATTTGTTCAGTGGCAAGTTAAAACACCCAGTGGGTGTATGAATGCGAAACACAGAGAGATGCAAAGATTCCTTAAGGAAATATTTTCAGGTAGCATATCCTAACAGAACAAGAAACAAGCCGAAAGAGCCAGTCAACAATCTGCTAACCTGGACATTGCTCTGAAGAGCAAAGCTGGCGTCATAGGCGGCTTGGCTGGCTTCCCGGACCGTCTTCATCTGCTCCATCATGATGCCCTCCTGGCGTATGGCTTCTCTGGCAGCACCCACCTGGTCCTCTGGGACGTGATGTGCGGCAAAAAGTGAAGGTGGATCGGCTGAAGTCTGCGCGGCTGACGCGGAAGGCTGAGCACTCGACAGTGGGATAGCGAAGGTGACAGAGGTCCAATTGGCATCACCAGCCTCCAGGATTACCGGTTCCACCACCGGCGTCGACCGAGGCGTCTTGCCAGTAGACGTTCTCTTGCTTCGTCTTCCCAAGGGTCTCGGTGGCTCATCCTCTTCGTCGTCTGGGAGGTCAATGATGTTGGGAGGAGCTGCAAAAAGATCCGTCGCCAAAAATTCATCCTCGTTGGTTATACCATAGTTCAATCGACAAAAGAAAGACAAGATCATGAAGGTTATACCTGGGTTGGAGGTGACCACATCTCCCATGTCCTCATCCTCGTTTTTATAAGCAGAGGTCCCAGAGGTAGCATCACTGCTAGTTTCAAGATTCATTCGGTCAAACCAAGGAAAAATAGACAGCACAGAACTTCGGGTAAAATGAAGATAGGACACTCACGCAGTGGCAACAGGGATGTCGATTTTGATCTTGGGCAGAGCTTTTCGAGTCTTCTGCGGTACAACCTTGGATTGCTTCGGGGCATTTTTAGTCGGCGCCGGAGAAGATGTGCGAGGACACTTTGACGACTGTCCGGTCTGAACAGTTGCCTTGTCGCGGGCGCTTGCCGGATCGTGAGTGAGCTTGGATCGCCTTTCCCTACGGGGAGGTGAGTCGACCTCTTCTTCATCACTCGGGTCGGAGCTCTCCTCGTCCCCTTCACCATCGGAATGCCACTCATCGCTCTTGCCTCCGCACGCCTCCCCCTCCGGGTCCTGGTCCTGCTCCTGCTCTCCGTTGGGCATCGAATACATCTCAGTAAGAGCCTAGAAGACAACAAGCAAGACAAAAGTCAGTCGATTGATTACAAGCAGTTGCATGGTAAATCAAGATAACACTCGGTAATTCAGAGTTGTACCTTGTCTGCTTCGTAAGATTGGTCGAGTGGAGGGATTCTCCTGGCCCCCTGGGGTTATCTTTGTTGCCAGTGATACCCCTTAGCCACTTCTCCACCGTGTCCTCGTCGACTTCTTCTGGATGAACCCGAGTGGAATCTTCAATGCCCGAGTACATCCACATCGGATGGTCACGGGCCTGAAGCGGCTGAATGCGTCATCTGAGGAAGACTTCCAACAGATCCATACCGGTCACGCCCTCACGGATGAGGTGGACCACTCGCTCAACCAGCACCTTCACCTCCGCTTTCTCCCCGGGGTCACTTTCAAGGCGGAGGGCTTCTCTACGCGAGCCATAGAAAAGGGGGGAAGTCCAGTCGATTGTCCTGGAGTCGGCTGGTCTTTGGAGTAAAACCAGGTCAACTGCCACCCTCGGACTGACTCGGGAAGGATTATGGCTGGGAAAGATCTCTTACCCCTCATTTGAATCCCAAGACCCCCACACATCTGGATCACTTTTGTCCTCTCATCACTCGGATTAGCCTTTTTGACCGATTGGGAGCGACACGTGAAAATGTGCTTGAAGAGGCCCCAGTGTGGTGGACAACCCAAGAAATTCTCGCACAGAGACACGAAAGCGGCAAGATACACGATGGCGTTGGGGGGAAAGTGATGAAGTTGTGCTCCAAAGAAGTTCAATAAAGCTCGGAAAAAAGGATGCGGAGGCAAAGAAAACCCGCGGTCGATGTGAGTGGCGAGGAGGACGCACTCACCCTCCTGTGGTCGATGCTCAGTCTCACCCTCCGGGAGCCGCGCGGATCCGTGGGGAATCAGTCCCTCCTCTACCAGATCGTCGATGTCGTCCTGGCGGATCGTCGACCGGATCCAATCACCCTGGATCCAGCCGCGCGGCAGACCAGATCTCGACGAGGATCCGCCCCGGCTGGATTTTTTCCCCTTCGCCTTCGTTGTCGCCTTCTTCGCGCGCTCCAAAGCCACCGTCTTGTCCTTCCTCATCGCAGCGGGCAGAGCTCGAATGGAGTGGCGGCGCTGGGGCAGGAGCGGATGCAGTGGGGAAAACAAAAAGGAAAGAAGAAGAAGGGGGACACACTATTCAAAAACCCCGGTCCGGCGTCTTATATGAGGTTGCTTCCGAGTGACTGGCCTGTAGGCCCGGGAGATCTTATCAAATCCCGCAACAGTTGCACGCGCGATACTTGCCGAAAAAGGGGGCACGGAAATCGAGGCGGCCTTGCCTTATCCAGCCCGATTACTGCGGCCTCCTCCGTGACGCGCGCTTCTCAAAATTCGAATCCCGTGAGATCCGCGGACAACAGAGCAACCTGTCAGACGGAAGATCTTCTCCATATCAACACTCGAAGCTTTCCAGTAAAATCTCACTCGACAAAACCAAGAATGGACCAAGGCGACTGAAAAAGAAGTTGATGTCACTGCGTTGGTTCATCGACCCAAATAAGACACATTCGAAGCGCGAAAATTGAGTCGGAAGTATTTTCAACTCCTTCTCCACTCAAACCCTGATCCATTCGGGGGTTAATGATGAAGCTATGTACCTAGGGTAGGGTCATAGGCCTGACCTAGGTACCCTCCCCAAGGACATCACCCTAAAGTCAGAAGCATTCGAAGGATACCACCATCCACTCGACCAGAAACATTCCACTCATAAGAATCAATGTCACTCGACCGTAACAGAAACCACTCGACATACAGAAGGTCTAAAGTCACTCTGCGCAGCGACGGTCGGACATTTACTCTTAGGCAATATAGTCATTTATAGCACTTTATTACGGACATTACATTTAACGCTCCTTCTTTATGTACATTGAACTCTTGGTAACGGAGGATGGCCGGGGTCCTGGCGCACTCTATATAAGCCACCCTCCTCCTCTGGCACAAGGGTTCGCACCCCCTGTAATACACACACACATGCATAATCCAGTCGACCGCATCTGGGCTCCGAGACGTAGGGCTGTCACTTCCTCTGCGAAGGGCCTGAACTCGTAAAACTCGAGTGTACAACTTCGCCATAGCTGAGATCTTGCCTCCTCATACCTACCCCTCATTCTACTACCAGTCTTAGATCCATGATAGTACCTACGTTACATCTTCAGCGAGGCGAACGAGCCGGAGCAGGTCGGGGAGCAAGAGATTCATCGGCCGGTGCAGGCACCATGGCCCATCGGCAACGATATCGGTGTCACAATCCTTGGGAGCACAATCGACATATTGCAGAGGAGGTGTGATGAGCAGTTTGCCATCCACCGTGCAAAAGATCCGGAGCTGCTCGACGGCATGATCGACGACCCACCCGAAGAGCCGCCTTCACCGGTGCTCATCGAGAGCCTGATGCCCCGCAAGGAATGGGAAGAGGACCTCTGCGATTCAGTCAAGATAAAGGCAGCCTACGGCTTCATCATTGCTCGTGGCGGCCTTGTCAACCTCGATCCCGATGATGTGGTGGCCAGGATCGAGCGCATCCTTGGCGGAGTTGACATCCCCGACAAAGTAGAACATCGCCAATGTGATATCTTGAGGATGCAGGTGATCAACGAAATTTTCTACCAGGCCAAAGACATGGAAATGGAGCGGTTCCGTGGAGTTGTCATGCGTGCGATTGCACGCTGTCAAGCTCTTATGGAAGAGGCCCAGCAGCCCCAAGAGCCTCCCAGCGCCAGCAGCTCCGTAGGCGGAGGCGGGTCGGGACACTCGAGTGAACGGCCGCAAGGGTGCTATGCTAATCATGGAGTCTGAGAAGACCATCGTCGAAAGGCCGCCAGCTCATCCTTTTAGCTTATATTTTATTATAATTGTATGCATATGTAGGTCGTGAGTGTTCTGGGCCTTGCGGCATTTGGCATTTTAAATTATCCTGAATATGTAAGACAATTATTAAGAATTATTAACAGTTGCCATTGTAACTTTTCCTCAACGGCGAGCAGAGTGCGCGCAGGGACGCCAGAGCGGAGCGCGCCGCGGCCGCCTCAACAGCGAGCAGCCACGTGGTCAACCTTCTACAATCAATAAATTTTGACCTTGTTTCTCGTCACATTGCTAATTACAATGCAATAAGTATAATTGCAAATCTGTTCACACCTATCAATCTAATATGTGTTCACACTTAGCACCGGGCTATAAAAACTAACCACTCGAAAATTACTTCACAGTTCCTCTCCTCATCACCCACAAAACTAGTTTTCTCTATCAAGTCGTTCCGCCATGACCGGTAGGAGGAGTTTAGGGTGGACATATAACCAGGCAGCAAAGACCAAGGCCGCGGAAGCACTAGAGAGGTCCCGCTGCAAAGCCGCAGCCGCAGCAGAGATGTCCCAGCGCGCCACGGAGCCCTCAAACGAGCTCTCACGGGCACACGAGGGCTCTCACAAGCGCATTCGCGGCGTCGGCCATTGCGACGAGTCGGCGTTCCTGAAGTCCTTCACCGGCGACGACGACATTCTCGCTAGCGTCACTACGCAACAGGAACTGGTCGACGGCTTGATGAAGCTGCTCAAGATCAGCGATGCCTCGGTTGACAAGGCGACCGGCCTCGTAGAGCAACTCATGGATGACAATGCGAAGCTCCTCAAGTTGTTCGCCAAGAAGGAGGAGGAGGCCGCCGGCTAGAAGATGCTGCATGAGCAGAGCAGTGCCTTGGAGATGACGCTGAAAGCGGTCGTCGATGAACTAATGGGTGGCTTGAGGAAGCTCCGCATCGAGCGCGAGCAGGAGGTGGAGGAATCCGTGGCTGCTTTCAAGCAAAGTCATGAGGAATTGAAGAAGGAGCTGCAGGATTTCGCCGCCCGGCGATCCGTCGACGAGTAGAGACAGTAGCTACCCAGATCGTTGTCTGCAATTTCCTTCTTCTCTTGCCCCCGTGTCTTCTAGGCTTTGCTGCATGTGGCATTTTAAATTATTCGGAATATGTAAGACAATTATTATGTGCGCCATTGTAAATTTGTCGTCGTATTATCCGTTGCCATTTTATTTGTGGTCGTATTATCCGTTGCCCTATGTGGCAATTTAAATTAGGGCGGAATACTAGTTGAAAACACGAACAAAGCAAATGCTGCCATGGGATCACAAGCAAACACCCTCCGTCCAGGTGCTTTAATTAACACATTAATGGAGAAGTTGTGAGCGAGGCGGGCGGCGGCTGGTGCATGGAGGTCAAAGAGCTCGCTTCCCGGTGAGCATGCGCGGCCTTGCTGCTCGCACTTGTCCCATCGAGCCTGTGAGGTGGACAGGATGCACACGTCCCGTTGAGCCTGCCCGATGGACTGCTCGCACGCGTCCCGTCGATCCTGCACGGCGGACTTCTCGCGCTCATCCTGTCTAATCAAACAGCTGCACGCACGCCACCAGTATGGTTAAATTTCGAGATGGTAAATATAATACAACTGTTTGCGATATTAACGTGTCAGCTTTTTGTTTCAAAAAGGAATTCGTTGGCTACTAATGTGTGTGCCTCTTCTCAAACCGGACGATTTTTTTACCACGGCATATATGTGCCATGTCATGAAACCATGCCAAGTTTCATGTTTTTTGGGTGACTTTTTTATTACTTGGATTTAAAAACCGAGATTCTTATTGTTTTAGGACGACGACAAGTTTGTAATTCATTCTCATTCCTTAAACGAGACCTAAACATGCACCCATTGACACATGTACGGTTTCCCACCCATTTTGCTTCACTGGAGCATGTGGTTGTAGTTCAAATTTGAATTATGGACTACATTAAATGCATAGAAAAATTAGTAATTAGTAATATGTGTATATATATATAATGGCCAAACGAACCCTGAACAGTTTCAAATTTCAGCCCAAAACTCCTGTTATTCTATGTTGCCTGTAAAAAACAAAGTTCAAGGCGAGAAGAGGCATCGATTATCGTTTCGTCCACAAGAGGGGCATGTTTCCCTATTGGAACCACGAGGGTTGCGACAGGCTCCGGTTTGTAAAAGGCTTGTAATATAGCTTCGCCCAAATTGGACAATTATATATACCATGTAGTGACACCATGCCATGTTTCATGATTTCCTAGTGAGTTTTGGATTTATAGACATTTAAAAACCGAGATTCGCAATGTTTGTGGCTAGGCCAGGACGGCGAGACAGTTGAACTCGTTCCCATTCGTTCCATGGGACCTAAACATGCACCCCAAGGAAACATTTAGGTTTTTTCTAGCCATTTTGATGCACTAGAGCATGTATTTGTAGTTCAGGTTTGAATGATGGACATTAAATGCCTAGAAAACTCAATTAATGAATAAAAAAGGTCAAACATACCTTGAATAATTTCAAAGTTCAGTGCGAATCTCTAGTTGTTCCGTATCGCGTGTAGAAGAAAATACAAGGCTATAAGAGGGAGTGATTATCGTTTGGCCCACAAGGGGACACGTTTCCCTATCGAAACCACGAGGGTTCTTGCGACAGGCTCCACTTTGTAAGAGGTTTGTAATAAAGCTTGGCCCAAATTGGCAATGTTTTTACCATGGCATATATGTGCCATGACATGACACCTTGCCACCTTTGATGACTTTCTGGTGAGTTTAGGATTTATGGGGACTTAAAAACCGAGATTTGAAATGTTTGAGGAAGAGCCAGGACACCGGTACGGTTGTAATTCATTCCCATTCCTGGCATGAGACCTAACATGCACCCAAGGACACATGTCTAATTTTTCTAGCCATCTTGGTGAACTGGAGCATGTATTTGTAGTTCAGATTTGAATTATGGACATTAAATGCCTAGGAAACTCAATTAGTGTATAAAAAGGCTAAACGAACCCTGGATAAGTTTAAATTTCAGCACGGATACCCCGTGGTTCCATGTTGCCCGTGGAAGAAAATACAAGGTGAAAAGAGGCAGTGATTACGTTTCGCCCACAAGGGGAACACGTTTCCCTATCAGAACCACGAGGCTTCTTTGAGAGAAGCTCCAGTTTTTGTAAGATGTTTGTAATAAAGCTTGGCCCAAATTGGAAAATGTTTTTACCACGACATATATGTGCAATGACGTGACACCATGCCACCTTTGATGACTTTCTGGTGAGTTTAGGATTTATGGGGACTTAAAAGTCAAGATTCAAAATGTTTGAGTACAAGCCATGACACTAGTACGGTTGTAATTCGTTCCCATTCCTGGCATGGGACCTAAACATGCACCCAAGGACACATGTATAATTTTTCTAGCCATTTTGGTGAACTGGAGCATGTATTTGTAGTTCAGATTTGAATTATGGACATTAAATGCCTAGGAAACTCAATTAGTGTATAAAAAGGCCAAATGAACCCTGAATAAGTTTAATTTCAGCACGCATATCCCGTGGTTCCATGTTGCCCATGGAAGAAAATACAAGGCGAAAAGAGGCAGTGATTACGTTTCGCCCACAAGTGGAACACATTTCCCTATCAGAACCACGAGGCTTCTTTGAGAGAAGCTCCCGTTTTTGTAAGATGTTTGTAATAAAGCTTGGCCCAAATTGGACAATGTTTTACCACGACATATATGTGCCTTGACGTGACACCATGCCACCTTTGATGACTTTCTGGTGAGTTTAGGATTTATGGGGACTTAAAAACCAAGATTCGAAATGTTTGAGTATGAGCCATGACACCTGGCATGGGACCTAAAGGTGCACCCAAGGACACATGTATAATTTTTCTAGCCATTTTGGTGAACTGGAGCATGTATTTGTAGTTCATATTTGAATTATGGACATTAAATGCCTAGGAAACTCAATTAGTGTATAAAAAGGCCAAACGAACCCTGAATAAGTTTAAATTTCAGCACGGATATCCCGTGGTTCCATGTTGCCTGTGGAAGAAAATACAAGGCGAAGAGAGCCAGTGATTATGTTTCGCCCACAAGGGGAACACGCTTCCCTATCAGAACCACGAGGCTTCTTTGAGAGAATCTCCAGTTTTTGTAAGATGATTGTAATAAAGCTTGGCCCAAATTGGACAATGTTTTTACCATGACATATATGTGTCATGACATGACACCATGCCACCTTTGATGACTTTCTGGTGAGTTTAGGATTTATGGGGACTTAAAAACCAAGATTCGAAATGTTTGAGTACGAGCCATGACATCAGTACGGTTGTAATTCGTTCCCATTCCTGGCATGGGACCTAAAGATGCACCCAAGGACACATGTATAATTTTTCTAGCCATTTTGGTGAACTGGAGCATGTATTTGTAGTTCAGATTTGAGTTATGTACATTAAATGCCTAGGGAAATCAATTAGTGTACAAAAAGGCCAAACGAACCCTGAGTAAGTTTAAATTTCAGCACGGATATCCTGTCGTTCCATGTTGCCCGTAGAAGAAAATACAAGGTGAAAAGAGGCAGTGATTAAGTTTCACCCACAAGGGGGACACGTTTCCCTATCGGAACCACGAGGCTTCTTTGAGAGAAGCTCTGGTTTGTAAGAGGCTTGTAATAAAACTTGCGCTACAATGGACGAAAAAAATTCCTCGACATATAAGTGCGATGTCGTGACACCATGGGAGGTTTCACGATTTTCAGCTTAGTTTTGGATTTACGGGGATTTAAAAACCGAGATTCTTCTCACGAAATATTTTCAAATAGCACACAGTTCACTCACGAAAGCCGATATTCGATGAAAACTTCGTGGAAACCATATTTTAAAGTTCCATAAAAATCTGAAAAAATTGTGGGATGTTAAGAAAATGGTGTTTTATTGCGACACAAAATTTCAAGTTGAAAAACATTACGAGATGTGAGCTATGAAAAAGAAAAATTCCGCCCTGAATAGTGACATTACTATTCAGCACTATTCAACACTGATTTTGTCTTTTTCATAGCTCACATCTCTTAATGTGTTTCAACTTGAAATTTTGTGTGCCAATAAAACATCATCCTCTTAACATCCCGCTTTTTTGATTTTTTTATTAAACTTCAAAACATATTTTTCTCGTGGTTTTCACCGGTTTCGACCGAATGTTGGTTACCGTATGATATCCCCCCCTCTGCGCCCGCGATCTGAGTCCTGCATTCTGACTGGCCAGAACCCAAACCCCACGGATCGTACGTGTGCACCGTTGGATGCTCCTAGATCGAACGGCAACCCTGAGCCCTTTCGACAGCACATGCAGTACATGCGTAAGCACTGTGCGCCTGCGTCGTGTAGCTCACGCTTCCTTCTCTGCTAGTAGGTTTTCATTCAAAACAGGCTACCGTTTCTCGCCACTCCTCTCATGAGTTTCCCGCCTCTTCTCCCAGATATGCATGATGTAGATGTTAGTTTAATTCTTATAGTTCATCTCATCCAAAATCAATTAGTTTTGTAAAAAAAACTATTTTAAGATTCATGGAATTGTGCATTGTAAAGGTAAAAACAAAAAGTGACAATTCATTTAGAAAAAAAAGGTTTGGGCAATTAAGATATGGAAGATTCTAGAGAACAAAGGAGAAGTGCTTGTGTTTTGAGGTTTATGCATTATGCTTAAGTTCAACCATGGAGTCTTCTAGATTGTACATGTGGCAGAATCTGGCGGAATGTAGATGATATCCAACGGCCAGTAGTGCTCGGACTTGCCATCTCTGTACCGTCAGATTGGCTTTATCCAACGAGCAACTTTCATAGTTATTCACACACTCTATATGTGTATAGATGTATAGATATATATAGATGTGACAAAATAAAGTTTGAGCGCATGCGTGGGACCCCCCCCCCCCCCCCCCCCGCTGCCGCCTTGAAGTTGGGAAACTAACATCATTGAACCCAGGCTTGGAGTCGGGTATGGTGTTCGGTTTGTAAAGTACTTGGCGTGGCCCATCGAAGTTGTGCATTTGGGATTTAAACACATCATACACCATCGTACCCATACATTATTTCGGGCCGCATGCAGTGTATACGGGGTCTTCTGATCGACCACGTCTCCCTTGTGTGGTTTTTGTGACGACACGGATATCCGTGGGCTCCCCGAGTGTATATATATATATCATCCCTTTAACCGATAATGAGGGGCATGTGTTGGTCATGAATGGATTCCTCCTAGTTTATGTTAGGGCCGGTCACCGTCAAATGTCAGTCAACCAAAGCTCGAGCTCATGCGTTGTCAGGATTCCCTCCCAGATGCTTGGATTGCTGGGTTCGACCTACATGAAACCCTGCGTACGTATCTTGTCCTTAACTACCTTGCCTTCATGGTTGTTGTCTATATCGAGAGGTAGGCACCACATCTAAATTGTACATTATTCTATATTGAAAACACACATCACCCCTTCCCAACGTACATCATTTTGGGCCGCATGCAAAAGGTGCTGGTTTTGTGGCCCCTCTCGTGCGATGTTTATGATGGTTCAATCTATTGGCCCAAGCGGTTTATCGACAACAACAATTGTCGCTTGACCAAACGAAAGATTCATTGGTCCGTCTTATGGAAGGTCATGGCGACTGATACGTCTCCAACGTATCTATAATTTTTGATTGCTCCATGCTATATTATCTACTATTTTGGACATTATTGGGATTTATTATTCACTTTTATATTATTTTTGGGACTAACCTATTAACCGGAGGCCCAACCCAGAATTGTTGTTTTTTTGCCTATTTCAGAGTTTCGCAGAAAAGGAATATCAAAAGGAGTGCAAACGGAATGAAACCTTCGGGAACTTGATTTTTAGGAAGATTATGATCCAGGAGACTTGGACCCTACGTCAAGAAACAAAAGAGGAGGCCATGAGGTAGGGGGCGCCCCCCAGGGCGCGCCCTCCACCCTCGTGGCCCCCCTGTTGCTCCACCGACGTACTCCTTCCTCCTATATATACCTACGTACCCCCAAATGATCAGATACGAGCTAAAAACCTAATTCCACCGCCGCAACATTGTGTACACACGAGATCCCATCTTGGGGCCTGTTCCGGGGCTCCGTCGGAGGGGGAATTGATCACGGAGGGCTTCTACATCAACACCATAGCCTCTCCGATGAAGTGTGAGTAGTTTACCTCAGACCTTCGGGTCCATAGTTATTAGCTAGATCACTTCTTCTCTCTTTTTGGACCTCAATACAATGTTCTCGCCCTCTCTTGTGGAGATCTATTCGATGTAATATTCTTTTTGTGGTGTGTTTGTTGAGATCGATGAATTGTGAGTTTATGATCAAGATTATCTATGAACAATATTTGAATCTTCTCTGAATTCTTTTATGTATGATTGGTTATCTTTGCAAGTCTCTTCGAATTATCAGTTTTGTTTGGCCTACTAGATTGATCTTTCTTGCAATGGGAGAAGTGCTTAGCTGCGTTCAATCTTGCGGTGTCCTTTCCCAGTGATAGTAGGGGCAGCAAGGCACGTATTGTATTGCGGTGTCCTCTAGATGCATGCTGGATAGCGGTCGATGAGTGGAGTAACAGTAGTAGATGCAGGCAGGAGTCGGTGTTAAGGCATATCTCTCTTGATGTGGTTTTGGTGATTGATGACAACATGTTTGCGGACTAATCGTGTGCCTTGAGCATTTCAGAGATCCATGTTTGGCACGAGACGATTTCTTTCCCTTGGAGTGTCATTCAAGACGGTGTAGCTCCTTCGTTTCTTTTTCGGTGGACTAGTTGCGTAGAGGGCATCGTACTGTCAAGAGGGGGGCCGCTTTGGTAAGGCTAGGGTGGAATCAACATGTACACATCCTTTTCACACCCTCTGAACCTTTCCGCTTCAACGGAGAGCTCTTCCCTCCTTCTTTGGGCTTTGTCTGGTCCCAGCGGTAGTACGGCGGTACCCAGCGGTAGTACCGCTTAGGGGTCATAGGCGGCAGTACCGCTCTACAGCGGTAGTACCACCGGTGGGTCCTCAGCCGTAGTACTGCTGCGGTACCAGGCCCATACCGCGTCGATTCGAGGGGGTCATTTCTTGTGTCGGATTGTGCGGTACTTTACAGCGGTAGTAGAGCGGCAGTACCGCTCATGAGCGGTAGTACCGCCCTACCACCGTGGCAGTACCGCTCGGGTCCCTTTCTCCCTTGCCTTCCAGATTGCACGGCAGTATCGCCAGGGGGAGCGGTAGTACCGCTGAGTCCAGCGGTAGTACCGCTGCCTCCTGCGGTAGTACCGCCCTGTGCGGGGCTGTTTTGGGGGGTAACGGTTGGATTGTTCCCCCCACTATATAAGGGGGTATTCTTCCCCAAAGTTGACTCACCTCTTCCCCCAAAAGCTCCATTGTTGCTCCAAGCTCCATTTTCGCCCGATCTCTCTCCCTAGCCAATCAAACTTGTTGATTTGCTCGGGATTGGTTGAGAAGGCCCCGATCTACACTTCCACCAAGAGAAATTTGATTCCCCCCACTAATCCCTAGCGGATCTTGTTACTCTTGGGTGTTTGAGCACCCTAGACGGTTTAGGTCACCGTGGAGCCATAGTCCATTGTGGTAAAGCTTCGTGGTGTCGTTGGGAGCCTCCAATTAAGTTGTGGAGATTGCCCCAACCTTGTTTGTAAAGGTTCAGTTGCCGCCTCCAAGGGCACCAATAGTGGAATCAGGGCATCTCACATTGTGTGAGGGCGTGAGGAGAATACGGTGGCCCTAGTGGCTTCTTGGGGAGCATTATGCCTCCACACCGCTCTAAGGGAGACGTACTTCCCCTCAAAAGGAAGGAACTTCGGTAACACATCCTCGTCTCCACCGGCTCCACTCTTGGTTATCTCATCCCTTTACTTGTGCAAGCTTATTTGTGTTTTATCCATTGCTTTCTTGTGTGCTTGTTGTTGTTGCATCATATAGGTTGCTCACCTAGTTGCATATCTAGACAACCTACTTTGTTGCAAAGTTTAAATTGGTAAGGAAAAGCTAAAAATTGTTAGTTGCCTATTCACCCCCCCTCTAGTCAACTATATCGATCCTTTCAATTGGTATCAGAGCCTCGTCTCTTTTTTAAGCACTTTGTCGTCCGAAGAGTATGGTTGACACTGTAGACGGTGGGGAGGAGCACTCCAGTGTGAGTCCGTTCTCATCTAGGGCCGATGGGGGAACCGCGGTCTCTCATGAGGAGTTCAATGTGGTGTTGGACACATTGAAAACCTCTATGACGACCGAGGTCAAAAGCATGTTTTATAAATTCTTACAAGGGCTTAAACTTACCACCGCACAGTTGAAATTGGGTGATCCTGCTAACAAGGTGACGGTTGCTACCTCCAACAAGGGGGAAGCTTCTAGCGAGAAAGCTCCTCCTTCTAGTGGCAAAAATGGCACCGGTATCTTTGCCCATGTGGAACCTCCACTTGTTTATGGTGGACCGCTTCCTTCCACTCATTTGAATCATGCCGGCCCGGCCCCTAAGATTGAGAAAAATCTAGAATTTGATTCTTGGGTCTATCGTTTTAAGCGTCATTTAAATCATGTGAACACCAACCTTTGGAGAATCATTGAAGAAGGTTTCTATCCGCATGACCGAAGTAACTTCACTCCTAGAGAAGCCATGGATAATCAATTCAATGATAATGCTCTCTTCATCATCCAAGAAGCAATCCAACCCGAAGATCTTCCTCATCTCCGGCCCTACTCCATTGCCAAAGATGCTTGGCACCAAGTGGTTTCCCTCTATCGGGGAAGCGCAAGCATTCAACGCTCCAACTATGAAGTGGTTCAAGAATCCGATGAGTTTGCAATGAAAGAAGATGAAGAACCTCGTGAGCTTTATCGAAGAGTAACCAAACTCGCGGTCTCTCTCCGAGATCATGGAAGTAAGGACACGGATGACAACTGGACCAAGCGCAAATTCCTCAAGGCAATGATGCCCTACCACAAAGCCATGTCATCCGTCATTCGTCAAAGGTCGGACTTCCACACCTTGTCCTCAATTGAAGTGTTGGATGAGTTCGTTGCTATGAGCATCTTGGACAAGACCGTCGACAATGCGGTTCTTCGCTCTCAAAGAGTAAAGAAGCCCAACCTTGCTCTAAAGGCCAAGGTTAGTATGGAGGAAGAGGATGAAGAGGAAGAAGAGGAGAGCAACCTCGAAGATACGAAGTATGCCTATCATGAACACATGGCCCTTGCTTCAAGGCAATTTTGGAGCAAGAAGAACTCAAGGCCCAACTTCAACAAGAACAATTCAAGTGGCGCAAAGGGCAAGCAACGAGTGAGGACTTGTTTCAATTGTGGCAATGTGAGCCACTTTGTTGCGGAGTGCCCTTATGAGAAAAGGGAAGACAATGGTGGCAAGCTCATCTGAAAGGACAAGGCCAAGTCGTTCCTCAACAAGAGCAACTTCACCAAGAAGACTCCTCCCAAGGCTTTGGTGGTACAAGAAGAGTACACTGAGGATGATGACGATGATGAAGATGGTGAGTCGGTTGCCATGGCCTCCGTTGCCATTGCGACGACTCCACGGGTGTCTCTCTTCAACTCACCCAACGAGAGCATCACCGCCAAGTGCCTCATGGCTAAAGCCACCAACAAGGTAACTCCCAACATCAAAACTACCATCATTAATCATCCTTCTTTGGATAGCATTGATGAACATGAGGGGACAAATGTGGAGGAGAATGAGTTTGAGACCTTTATGGGTAAACTCAGGGGTAAACCCAAGAAGCACTTCGTTGCTCTCTTGGAACAACTTGGTGAAGCCAATGACATGATTGAGGCTCACGAAGATACCATCTCTAAGATGGAGGGGCATAGTCGTGACTATGCCAATGAGATTTCGGATCTTTCCAATGCTCTTGACAAAGAGCATGGTCTTCGTTTGGCTCTTGAGGAGTCACACAACGATGATCATGCTAAGTTAAAAAAAGACCTTGATCATGCTCTTGTTGTTTCTCGTGTGCTATACTCCGAGAAGGCAAAGCTTGGGGTTGATCTTGCTAGACTCAAAGAGGAGTTTGACATTCTCAACAAGGCTCACAAAGTCTTGAAGAGTGTTCATGCTAGCCTCAAGGAGTCTCATGATCAACTCCAAGTGAAGCTAAGCAAGGAGAAAGCCACCTTTCCTCATATGGTGTTAATTGATAATGCAAATGCTACTAACCCTTGTTGTGAGCATGTGCATCTTATTGAGGAGAATGCTAAGTTGAAGGAGCAACTTGAGAAAGGCCTTGTGTCATGCATACAAGGTGAGAAGAACCTCAACGACCTTTTGAGCAATCAAAAGGAAGTTGTGGCCATGGAGGGGATTGGGTTCGCACCCAAGCTCAAGAACAAGAAGAAGAATGACAAGACCAAACGACCTCCTCCTCTCAAGGAAACTTTTGTGGAGGAGGGAGAAGGTGCTTCCAAGGATAAGAAGAACAATGCGAAGGGTGGCAGTGTCAAGAAGGGAAATGCCATCCCTCCCAACAAAGCCGGTGACTTTAACCCTTCTTATGTGTTATGCCATGCTAGTGATGGGCATGTTTATGCCAAATTTGTTGGTTCTCCTCATGAGTATATTGAATGGTCTATTTGGGTTCCTAATGTTGGAGATATGCCCTAGAGGCAATCATGTGATGATGATATTTCCATATGTATTCATGAGTCCTTTGTATTGTCCTTGAACATCATCAATGATATGTATCAATAAGTATGTGACTTGTTTGTGGAACTATGTATTGTATGATGATTGTTTTAATGGTCCCTAGTTGATAAGGTTATGCGGACACATATCCTTGTCTAGTATACGAATCGGTCGATGACTATGTTTCACAAGTCATGTGCATGGAGATGGAGATCACCGAGCCGGATAGACCCACTTTGAGACGCAACAAGATATAGTCATCTGTTAGTCTCAAGTGCAATGTCTATGCCATTTCCTAGACCTGAGGTCCTCGCATGTTCTCGGGATGAGGATCGACTCACTTAGGGTCTATCAAACGCTACTCCGTAACTGGGTAGTTATAAAGGTAGCTTTCGGGTGAGTCGTGAGACATGCCATGAGACATGGTTGACCAAGATGGAATTTGCCCCTCCTATTTGGAGAGATATTCTCTGGGCCCTCTCGAGTGATCAGATTCGAAAAGCATGGACATGCGACTTGGGTTAAGTGTTAACCCAGTTCGGGAATCTGTATCATGGTTTCGAGAAGAGAGGTCGAGCTAACACAAGGGTGACAAGTACTCACCTTGAACTCGACAACAAATATCGTGAGGCAAAAGGAATGTTGCATATGCCACATTGTTGAGGTTCGTCACGCGACTTTATGCCCACATGGGAGTTGGCACGTTCTGCTAGGAGCCGCTACCAACTATCGACTCTGGTCGTGTCCATGTGTACGTGAACCTATAGGGTTGCACACTTAAGGGGCTGCAGCCCATTCGGATTGGATCTAAGTGGAAAATGGATGTGGACTCCTAGTGGGCTCAAGAGATGAGCCCACCTCGGAGGTCTATATAAAGGCACTACAAAAAAATACACTTCCGTGATGATACGTGTTTGTCACAGTAGGTCGCGTTTTTTGTCATGCATGTACATCCATGACAAATTTATGACAGAATCAAGATAGTCATACCTGTGCTGTCATAGAAGTGTTCCATGACATTACCACAATTATCATCACGGAAGTGTCCACTTCCATGACGATAAATCGCACGTCACAAAAGTGCTTTCGTCAAAGGTGACCGACACGTGGCATCCACCGTAATGGAACGTCGTTAAGCTATCGGGTTGGGTTTTGGATCCGATAACCCGTTAACAGTCTCGACCAATGGGAAATTTCCACATGCAAAATTCTTATTGGCCGGACGAAACACATGTCAGCTCGTCAGTGGGTCAGATAGGCGCCTATGATACGTCGACATGTGGCACGGCCCAACAGAGGCCCATTCCTGTGAAAAGGCCGGCCCGTTTGACTTGGTCAAAAGGTGGCGGGTCGGCCCATGGAAAGCCTGTTAACGGCCTGTTCGCATATAGCCCATTTATAGCCCGCTAACCCAAGGCCCGTTACGCCCTATCCGAATTAGGCCCAGTAGCGTCATCTGGGCCATCCAATATGATTCCAGCCCGTTTTCGCTTCTGGCCCATGTATGGCCCATGACGTCTTTCGGCCCATATGAGGCCCTATGTAACTCTCGGCCTATTAACGACCCGTGGTGAAACTGGCCCGTAATGAACAGTGTATCACTTTACACCCATTAATGGCCCGTGGTGAAACTGGCCTGTAATGAACAGTGTATCACTTTATACCCATTAACGACACGTTATTCCATTGGGCCGTTTCCAGCCCATGTTATCTTTCGGCCTTCTCAGATCCCATTTATTCTTGGGCTCATTTCCAGCATTCGTTTACTTACGGCCTGTTACTGTCATTTTCTGCTTGTGGGCCAAATTCAGCCCATGGTTACAGTCGGCCCGTTTGTGGTCCGTTAATACGTTGGGCTGTTTTCATAGCGTCATCAAATACGGCCTATTAACGATGGCCCGTTACGGTCGGCCCATGAACGGACGATTCCAGCTCTAGCCCGTTTACGGCCATAATGCGGCCTGTTATTGGCCCATGTTTGGCCAATCGATCATACGGCCCGTATAAGGACCATTGATGATACGACGCGTAGAAGGCCCACTGTTTCTACGGCCCGTAGAAGGCCTACTGTTTCTACGGCCCGTAGAAGGCCCACTGTTTCTACGGCCTGTAGGAGGCCGAGTATCACTACAGTAAATATTAGCCCATGGTTATTGTGGCCTAGTTTTAAAAAATATGTTATTGCAGCCACTAGTTAACCGCGGAAAAAAAACTGCAATGACTACAAGCAAACAAATAAACAAGACAACAAGGAAATAAATAAGCAAGCAACTAACGCTAGGCTATCACGGCTATTACACATATTACATCCACTGGGCATCAAAGTTCACCACCAGTGCAAATATAGGGAACAAAGCAGCATATCATATACACTGCCCGTCAAAATTGGCCACCAGTGCAAATAAACGCGGCAGCAAAACAAGAGCATAACTGAAACAACTTCAGAAGAGCTCAAGAAACGTTATCCTGGGTATCCACCATGCTGGCAATAAGCTTAGCAAGCTGATTAGCTTTATCCTGTTTGGCGCTAAAATCCTCCAATGCTTGCTGTTGCACCAGAAAGTATGCATCTGAATGCTCCAGGGACTTCCGCAGTCCTTCCGCTTCTTGTCGCATCACAACTGATCGATGTCTTTCAGCTTGTAGTTGAGACTCAAGAAACTGAACTGATTCAGACAGTGAGTTTGAATAGCTTGTGCAAGCGGTAGTGGCCAGTAAGTCCAACACTAAACCAAGACAGGATGTGTCACTATCCTGAACCTTATCTGCATTACTTCCGTTACCGTTGCTTAATAAGGCACTCTTCCCCAATATTCTCTGTCAGCATTCTAAAAGAAGAAACAAGCAGACACATAACAAGTTTAGCATGTACTAGTATATGAAACTCATTTCGGTGAACCAGTTCATTAGTAAGGTGGATAGGATTAAGCTACCAATTCTTCTATTGCCAAGTACTAGTACATAATAAAAGTGTTAGAGTAATAGGCCACGGGTAGGCTAACCCTAAGCCCAGAACCTTTCAAGACATCGAGGCAGGCTGCACCCCTCAAGGAGGCCACGACAAAGCATGGCCGACTCCCCCTCGCAGCTGAGTCCTGGGGGCGAGTTCAAGATACGCCGACTCCAGTCTGGCGGCTTCCAGAGAAGCCGGCCTCCAGGAGTCGGCCCTCGGCACCAACGAATACCCAAGCCCTCATCAAGAGGACGAGATAGGGAGTGGCTACAGTAAAGCCCACTCCCTCCCCTTTCCAGGGGCAGGTATGGCCACAGTGCGCCGTCCCATGGAGATCTCCGTCCGGCGTGGCACTGTTGCCATGCCGGCCCTGGCATCAGCACCCATAGGCAGAGTCCTGCGCCCACGACGGCCTGTCTGTATGGCCCTGGGACAACGGGTCCCACCGGCCAGCGAGGATCCAGAAGACGGCGAGAGCGCCACCAGTCGGACCCATTGGGAGTCGGCCTTTAGGAGTTGGCCTGCCCCTCCCACGGGTCCCACACGCCATTAACCAGACGAGACGGGGAGTGGCTACAGTAACCGCCCGCCTGGCGGCGGAGCTGTAGCCACGACCCCGTGACCAAGCCTGCGTCATTAGAGGCACGGCTACAGTAATCAGCAGCCGGCAAGACCCGCCCGCGGCGGACACGGCCTGTCAGCTCCGTACCGGACCAGTCGGTGGGGCCCACTAGTCGGCGGGCCCCGACAGTCAGCGGAGAAGACGGCGGCCCAAGAGATTGACGGCTGGGCCCTGCACCCAGCCGGATTACCATTGTACCCCTGGGGGGTAGGCCTATATAAACCCCCGGGGCACCCATGCAAAGGGTTCGAATCCAAGAGCACTAGACCAGATCATATAGGAAGGAGAGAGCTAGACTTGCCTTCTCCTACCTCCAGGAAACAGCTCGAGGAGCAACCTTGTACTCACTTTGCCATAGTGACCATGCGGAGACCCCGCAGAGCAGTAGTAGGGGTGTTATCTCCATGGAGAGCCCTGAAGCTGGGTAAGATCTGCCGGCGTACATGTCTACGCCTCATCCCGCTTCCAGGCACCAGCGACGTTCTACTCGCTCCCACCATGATAAGCCATCCTTTGGCATATGTCGCACCCAACCCCCGACATTTGGCGCCCACCATGGGTCGAGTTGCACCGTCGTCTAGAGATCTGCTCTGGACGGGAACCCTTTTCCTCCCTGGCGAGCGTAGCCAGCCCGGCACACCAGACGGAGTCTGTGCCGACGCGCTGCATGGTGCTGAGATCGCCTGCGCGGCCAGCTGCCTCGCCGATCTTGTTGGCGAGGTCCGCCTCTCTGATGAGCCCGCGTCTGACGCGGGCACAAGCGGCCCCGAGAGCCTCCTTGCGAGCCTCCTCGATCAACTTCACGTCGCCAGCGAGCTAGCTGTGGACTTGGAGTCCGTAGGATCCACCAACCCGATGTTGGTCGATTCCAACACCGTGTCGCTCCACGCGTTCCCCACCAACGTGGTGGTCTACGACGAGCTGCTCCCCCATGCGGAGAGCGATGAGAGTGCCGTCACGGAGGTGCTTGTCATCAGTCATGGCGGGCACTCTGGCGAAGGCGCTCACGACCTTCTTGATGCGGCGCTACAAGATCTAACCGCGTCCATTCCCGAAGACGCCGACGCCGAGACGCTGGAGGCATGCCGCCTTCAGCTCGTCGAAGGTGCGAAGAAGCTGGCCAGCATGAGACGCCTGTCAGAGGCCTACCAGCGCGAGATGGATCACGCTGTGGGTGACTCGCCGGCTCCATCTGGGCCTAGCCGCCTTGGCACGGTCCAGCAGCGCGGCGTAGCCATCGCCAACCTGTTCGCGGCGAATCGCCCCGTTTACGCCACGCCTGCGGAGAACATCTGAGCCGCCCAGGCGGCGGCTGACGAGTTGGACAATTTCGAGGGCGAAGAGCGTCGCTTGATGACGGAGCGCGTCCAGCGACTCCTCGACGCGGCTGCCGAGCAGAACGAGGCCGGCTGCTGCACTGATGCGCCGCAACGGCAAGATGACGACCCGCCTCCCTGCCGAGATCAAGGCGCGACGTCTCGGACGCCGACTGGCGGGGTCCGCGGAAGAAAAGACAAGGAGCCGGCTGCCAGCTGCAGTCGGACCCACGTAACCATTGAGCGTGACCAAGACGGCCGCCCAAGAGCAGTGGAACGACGGGACGACTGTCTGCCTCCTCCCCCTCGTAGGGAAAGGCGAGTCCCCCCGCCGCCTGTTGAACACCCGACTCTCGGCGACCGCCTTGGCCGCCGGGAAGGAGTTGGAGAAAATGACGCTCGCCATCGGATTGACCGACTCCACCGATCCCTGGCGCTCGAAGAAGAGGACGAGCTGGGCCCGTCGTGTTTCGGTCCCCGCATCCGAGACAAGCCCTTTCCCAAGGGGTTCACGCTCCCAAGAGATACGCCCAAATACACTGGCTCCGTGAAGCCGGAGGACTGGCTAGTTGACTACTCCACCACCGTCAACATCGCGAACGGCAACAAGCGTGTTGTCGTGAAGTACGTTCCGCTCATGCTTCAGGGCACGGCCCGGACGTGGCTGAACAGTATGAAGCCCCACTGCATCAATAGCTGGGTCGGCTTCACCGACGCCTTCGTCCACAACTTCACCAGCACGTACAAGCGACATCCCAAGCCTCGCCAGCTTTCCTTGTGCGTGCAAGGTCCCAACGAGTCAACTCGCGACTACCTCACGCGTTGGGCCGAGCTCCAGAACTCTTGCGAGGGCGTGCACGAGGTGCAGGCTATCGAGTACTTCACCGTCGGGTGCAGAGAAGGCACCCTCCTCAAGCACAAGCTCCTCTGCGATGAGCCAGAGACCCTCGACGAGCTGCTGATCATAGCAGACAAGTACGCCACGGCCGACTCCTTCATGAAGGCAGAGATTCAAGTTAGTGCGACTGGCAAAGTGGATCCTCAGGCTCCTAGAACCCCGACTGGAGACGCTAGTTGGCGACAGCAGCAGAGCGACCACAAGCGCAAGGCCCCACAGCCGGCTTCCAGCAGCCAGCAGGTGGTGATAGTTGAAGACTAGCAGCCGGAGGGGCAGACCCTGCCCAAACGTCAGAAGGGCGGCAAGCCCAACTGGTTGCCGGCTTTCTCCTACAAGCAGACTTTGGACGGACCCTGCAAGTTCCATAGTGGTGCGAAGCCGTCCAACCACACCACTCGGAAATGCCACTGGCTCACCAGGATCACCAAGGGAGACGACCTCTTGCCTCCCCCGCCTGCTGGGCAGCCGCCTCCTCCTCCGCCCCAGCAGCCGGCGGTCAGGCCAGTCGGCGCACTACAAGATGAGTACCCAGAAGAGCACGGAGCCTACATGGTGTTAACTAGTGTGGACGATGGCCGACGCAGCAGGCGGCAGCAGCGGCAAGGGGTGAATGCTGTAGCGTCAGAAGCACCAGAGTTTATGCATTGGTCGGAGAAGCCTATCAGCTGGAGCAGGGCGGATCACCCAGAGGTGATGCCAAGTCCGGGCTCCTACGCCATGGTATTGGATGCCACCTTTGCTACAGACAAGCGGGTTGCTCGCTTCTCCCGAGTCCCGATAGACGGCGGCAACAGCATCAACATCCTGTATAAGGACACCATGGAGAAGTTAGGAATCAGGCAAAGACAGCTTCAGAACAGCCGGACTGTGTTCCATGGCATAGTCCCTGGCCTTTCCTGCTCACCAATCGGCAAGATCCTGATAGATGTCCTCTTCGGAGACAAAGATCACTTCCGCCGAGAGTCAGTTTGGTTTGAAGTGGTGGACCTCGAAAGCCCATACCATGCATTGCTTGGCCGACCTGCTTTGGCCAAGTTCATGGCGGTCCCCCACTACGCCTACCTCAAAATGAAGATGCCGAGTTCCAAGGGGATTCTGACCATAGCCGGCGACTACAGAAAGTCGTCCGCCTGCGCGGCTGAGAGCAGTCGGCTGGCCGAGTCCCTGGTGATCGCAGCTGAGAAGCGGCTCCTTGACCGGGTTGTGGCAATGGCCGGCAAGCAGCCGGAGATGTCGCCCAACCCCAAGGAGTCGGAAGCTGAAGGTTCGTTTAGGCCGGCTAAAGAGACGAAGAAGATACCATTGGACCCGGAGCACCCAGAAAGGTACGCTGTCGTAGGTGCGAACCTTGACAGCAAATAGGAAGGCGAGCTCGTCGATTTCCTCCGGGAGAATCGGGACATCTTTGCATGGTCCCCCAAAGACATGCCGGGTGTTCCGACGTAATTTGCCGAGCACAAGTTACACGCCCGATCTGATGTGAAGCCCGTCAGGCAGCCCTTGTGCCGCCTGTCAGAAGAGAAGAGAAGAGTTGCTGGAGAGGAGATAGCCCGGCTTCTAGCAGCCGGCTTCATCATGGAAGTATTTTTTCCAGAATGGTTAGCCAACCCAGTCCTGTTATTGAAGAAGAACAAGCAGTGGCGAATGTGTATTGACTACACAAGCCTCAACAAAGCTTGCCCCAAGGATCCGTTTGCTTTGCCAAGGATTGATCAGGTGATAGACTCCACAGCCGGATGCGAGTTGCTGAGTTTCTTAGATGCCTATTCAGGATATCACCAGATCAAGCTGAACCCGGCTGACAGACTGAAGACTACCTTCATCACGCCGTTTGGAGCCTTCTGCTACTTGACCATGACGTTCGGCTTGAGGAATGCCGGCGCCACCTTTCAACGTTGCATGCAGAAGTGCCTCCTCAAGAAACTCGGCAGAAATGCCCACGTTTACGTGGACGATGTGGTAGTGAAGACGGAAAAGCGTGGGACACTGCTGGAAGACCTCAAGGAGACCTTTGAGAACCTGAGCCGATTTCAGATCAAGCTCAACCCTGAGAAGTGCGTCTTCGGAGTACCGGTCGGCTAGCTTCTTGGCTTCCTGCTCTCCGAACGCTGCATAGAGTGCAATCCAGTGAAGATCAAGGCCATTGAGAGGATGGAAGTGCCCAGCCGACTGCTGGACGTGCAAAAGTTCACTGGCTGCTTGGCGTCCATCAGCCGATTCATTAGTCGGCTGGGCGAGAAGGCTCTCCCCCTATACCAACTCATGAAGAAGACCACTTTTTTCGAGTGGAACCACAAGGCAGACGAAGGTTTTCTCTAGTTGAAGAAGATGTTGACTACTCCACCTGTTCTGGCGGCTCCAACTCCTAAGGAGCCCATGCTCCTATACATCTCCGCCACCAGCCGGGTAGTCAGCACAGTTATCGTGGTGGAACGCAAGGAGGAAGGCAAGGCACTACCTGTGCAGAGACCGGTGTATTACGTGAGCAAAGTGCTGTCGACCTCCAAGCAGAACTACCCCCACTACCAGAAGATGTGCTATGGCGTGCACTTTGCCACCAAGAAGTTGAAGCCTTACTTTCAAGAGCATCCAATCACAGTGGTCTGCACATCCCCACTAGCCGAGATCATCGGAAGCCGAGATGCTTCTGGGCAAGTGGGCAATAGAGTTGGCCCCCTACACCATCTACTACCAGCCTCGCACTGCCATCAAGTCACAGGCGCTGGCCGACTTCCTCGTCGACTGGGCCGAGACCCAGTACGTGCCACCAGCGCCTGACTCCACCCATTGGCGGATGCATTTCGACGGCTCCAAGATGCGCACCGGCTTGGGAGCCGGCATTGTCCTCACCTCTCCCAAAGGCGACAAACTCAAATATGTGCTGCAAATCCATTTCGCCGCCTCCAACAACATCGCCGAGTACGAGGCACTCATTCATGGGCTCCGGCTTGCCAAAGAACTCGGCATTCACCGGATCCTGTGTTATGGTGACTCCGACTTGGTGGTCCAGCAGTCGTCTGGCGACTGGGACGCCAAGGACGCAAATATGGCGAGCTACCGTTTCCTCGTGCAACAACTCAGCGGATATTTTGAGGGATGTGAGTTCCTCCATGTGCCAAGAAACGACAACGACCAAGCAGACACCCTGGCATGAATCGCCTCTACTCGACAAGCAATACCATCCGGAGTCGCACTTCAACGCCTCCTCAAGCCGTCTGTCAAGCCTTCACCAGAATCAGACTCCATCTTTGTGCCGGCTCCACCTGAAGCAGCCGGATCCGACTCAAGAGCTCAAGTAGACGGCACAAGGATCCTGACAGACGGCTCCAGGATCGCACCAGTCAAAGCCGGCCCGGGGACTCCAGAACTCGGTCCGGGGACTGCGCCAGTCGGCCCGGGGACTTCGTCAATCTAGCAAGCGGCTGCCGACTCCAACCCGCCGCCCCCGGCCCAGCCGCCCTCGTCCAAGTCGCAGTTCTGACAATCGAAGAAATCGCAGCACCCTCATGGGCCCAGCCCATCCTCAAATTTTTGGTAAGCAAAGAGCTGCCGACTGATGAGATCTTAGCTCGGCAAGTGCAACGCTGAGTAGCAGCCTATACCATAGTCAACAGAGAGCCGGTCAGGCGCAGTGTCACTGGCGTCTACCAACGCTGCGTGGAGCCAGAGCAAGGCCTAGCAATACTCAAGGACATCCATCAAGGCGAGTGTGGCCACCACACAGCTTCAAGAGCACTCGTCGCCAAAGCCTTCCGCCATAGTTTCTTCTTGCCGACTGCTTTGGAAGAAGCCAAGGACTTGGTCCAAAAATGCAAGGGGTGCCAGAAGTTCCGCTCCAAGCCGCATCAGCCGGCTTCTGCACTCAAGACTATCCCCATTGCCTGGCCCTTCGCTGTTTGGGGCCTGGACATGGTGGGACCATTCAAGACGGCGCGAGGCGGCCTGACTCACTTACTTGTCGCGGTGGACAAGTTCACCAAGTGGATAGAAGCAAAGCCAATCAAGAAGCTGAATGGTCCAACTGCCGTGACTTCCATCTCCGACATCACAATTCGGTACGGCATACCACACAGCATCATCACCGACAACGGCACAAATTTTGCCAAAGGCGCCTTGGCCCGTTTCTGCGCAACGCAGGGCATCCGACTGGACTTAGCGTCTGTTGCCCATCCGCAGTCAAACGGCCAGGTGCAGTGAGCAAACGGCCTCATCCTGTCCGGCATCAAGCCTCGACTGATCGAGCCTCTAGAGCGCTCGGCTGGCTGCTGGCTCGACGAGCTGCCAGCCGTCCTCTGGAGTCTGCGCACAACTCCAATCAAGTCAACCGGCTTCACGCCTTTCTTCCTCGTCTACGGTGCCGAAGCCGTCATCCCAACGGACATAGAGTTCGACTCCCCACGAGTCACCATGTACACCGAGGAGGAAGCAGAAGAAGCACGTCAAGACGGCGTCGATCTGCTGGAAGAGGGCCGGCTGTTGGCACTCAGCCGGTCCAGCATCTACCAGCAGAGCTTGCGTCGGTACTACAACAGGAAGGTCAGGCCGAGATCCTTCCAAGAGGGCGACCTTGTGCTCCGACTGATCCAGCGAACAGCCGGCCAGCACAAGCTGTCGGCGCCTTGGGAAGGGCCTTTCATCATCAGCAAACTGTTGGGCAACGACTCCTACTACCTGATCGACGCTCAGAAGCCCCGAGCACGCAAGAGGGACGACTCCGGCAAAGAGAGGGAGCGACCATGGAACGCAAATCTCCTCAGAAGATTTTACAGTTAAATGCAGTATGTACCATGCTACCTTTTGTATTAAAGTACTAAGACTTCGGGGCCCCGAGAAGAGCTCGGGGACTACCCTCTTTTATCTATATGATAAGAATTATGCCTACGAGTATATTGCTCTTTGTTATGCCGCTTGGCACCGGGTTCGACTAGTCGGCCCGGGGACTTGCCGCCTGTCGGCGTTCTGGGAACGGGGGTCCCCAGACTTGCCTGCCTACGGCCTGCGGCGTGGCTCAAAGGGGGCCCAGCACGGCCCATCTTCATCAACACAAGACCCAAGACCCTCGCGAGGGGCCAAGCCTCGCGGGGCGGACAACACAGTGCTTCCTCAGGCACGGCCTCGTCAGGATGGCTCACGAGGAGGCGGAGAGATCAAGGCGGGGTACCTCGCGAGGTGCCCATGACGCAAGCCATGACGACCAAGGGCGCCAGGCGGGCGCCTCCCGCGCAGTGTACTCCCTTTCCTCTTTGGTGCAAAGGGGGAAAGCGTAGGCGACAGGATCAAGCAAAGGCACCCATTTCGGTGCAACGAGACCAAGACCAGTCCAACGGTGGGAAGGAGGTCATCGTGGAGCCCAGAACGGCGTCACCACAGGGCCTTTGGCAGGCGAGGACCAACTTTAGTCACGATAAGTGTACCAAATGTTCCCCTTCGAATTGGCCAATTGTTGGTGCCCTTCCCGCTCAATATTTGGCAAGAGGCCCAGGGCCTTTGCCTATAAATAGGACTAGCCACCCCCAGGGTAGAGGCAATCAATAGGGTATCTAGCAATCAGAGCAAGCAAAGAACAAGAGAGAGAGAGAAGGGCGGCTGTACTCCTCCTAGTAGTTCGCCCCCCTAGCCAAGACAGACCCTCGCGAGGTTGTTCTTCCCTGTATTGTTCATCATCACTAGCCTGAGAGGCAATCCACCACACCACACTGGAGTAGGGTATTACACCACATCGGTTGCCCGGACCAGTATAAACTCTGTGTCTTTTGTGTTGTTCTTTTGGTAGTTTAGGTCCTTGCGAGACGGAGAGGTAGAGGGCATAATCTCCGCGCGCACCCTAGAGTTCGAACCTTAAGGGTCTGCCGGAACCCGAAATCTGACATTTGGCGCGCCAGGTAGGGGTGCGCCGGAATTTTTCTTCCACCGTTCCGCTCTCCGCCGACCGTCGCGTCCATGTCTGATGCTCGTCGGGCCCGCGCCGAGCGCCGGGCCGCCATTGCTTCCCGCGTCGCCCAGACGGCCCCCGTCGGTGGGCGTCCTTGTCGTTCCCTGTCGCCCGCTGTCAACGCCGCCACCGGCCCGGCGGGGAACGAGCAGCAAGCGTCGTCTCAGCACCCATCCGTGCGGCAAGACGGCCGCATCGCTACTCCATCACTCGCACCAGCTGGCTCTTCGTCCCACGCGCTCCGCGCACCCTTGGAGGCTCGAGCTGCACTCATCGCAGCAAACGAGCTCCTGTGCTACCATCCCGTCGACGACGTCTACGAAGAGTGGCTCGACCACGCCGCCGAGCTCGTCCGCGCCGCAGGGGGCTCTCCTGCGCCGTCCGCTCCGCTGCGCCGCACCCCGCCCCGCGCGGGCCATGAAGTTCTGGGGGCGTACCATCCTCCTCCTCTCCAAGAAAACACCGTGGCTCCAAGGCGCGTGGCCCCTGGGCGGAACCCACTCCGTCAGGCGCCATCCCAGCAAGAACGGAGCTGCCAAGAAGTCCCTCGACCGAAAGAGGCTGCCCGGGCGCTTCCTGCTCCGGCTCCGGCATGTCAAGACCCCGCGCTGCTCCCAGCTGCAGCGCATGGGGACCCGCAAGGCCAAGCTCTCCCTTAACCAAAGCCTCCCGTGGCCACCGCGATCTTCCGCGCCTACACCACTGAGCTGCGCAGCGTCGCGTGGCCCGGCAAGTTCAAGCCGGACCTGCCTCCTCGCTACGACGGCACGACCGACCCTGCAGAGTTCCTCCAGCTCTATGAGCTGGGCATCGAAGCTGCCAGTGGGGACGAGAAGGTCATGGCGAACTGGTTCCCCATGGCGCTTAAAGAAGGAGCTCGTACCTGGCTCTTGAACCTGGCCGCACGCACGATCTCTTCCTGGGACCAGATGCGCACCCGCTTCATCGCCAACTTCCAAGGTACTCGTGACCGGCCGCCTGCCGTGAGCGACATGCGCCGCATCAAGCAACAACCCAGAGAGACCCTGCAAAAGTACATCCAGCGCTTCAACAGTGCGCGCCTCAAGATCCCCAAGGTCTCCGAGGAAGCCATCATCTCGGCCTTCTCCAGTGGTGTGCGTGACGTCAAGATGAAGGAGGAGCTGGCGATGCATGAAGACCTGTGCACCTCCCTGGAGCTGTTCAACTTGGCGACAAAGTGCGCCAGGGCTGAGGAGGGGCGTCTCTCCCTCCTCGAGCTGCCTGCCGCAGACCCAGAAGAGAAGAAACCCAAGGCCAAGGACGTGAAGCGCAAGGGGGCTGCCGTGCTCGCGGCAGAACCAGACACCAAGCGGGGCAAGGATCTGCTTGAATCCTCCAGCGGCAGCCGGTACTGTGTATACCACGACCTCCACACCCACAACACCAACGAATGCCAAGAACTCCGTGCCGTGCGAGAAGGAAGGATCGTCCGTCGTCCTGGCCGTGCTGACCGGGGCTACGGCCGAGGAGGAGGAAGAAACCTGGGACGCCGGGAAGACCGCTAGCGAGACTTGCCTCGCGAGGGCGACTGGCGGGATCATCCTCGTGAGGATCGCCTGTAGGGCAACGCAGGCCTCCCTCCACTGCCGCCTCAGCCAAGAAGGAACGAGAACCGCCACCGGACGAGGGGGCTGGGGGCTTCCAGGAGCCGCGCGCAATCGCGTGCATCCTGGGTGGAGCTCAAGCCCTAGCCTCCCAACGCATCTTCAAACAGTTTGCCCGCGAAGTGAATGCAGTCCTCCCAAGGCTCGAAGCAACACGCCCTCTCAGGTGGTCAGCGTGCGCCATCACGTTCAGCTCAGCAGATCAGCTCAAGTGCTCGGCCACAGCCGGGGTCCTCCCGATGCTTTGCTCCCCAGTCATCAGCAACGTACTGGTCACCAGGACCCTCATCGATGGTGGAGCAGGGCTCAACATCCTGTCTGTGGAAACATTCAACAACCTTCAAGTGCCCTACGACCAGCTTCAGCCAACCAAGCCTTTCTCCGGAGTCACCGACGGTTCCACGGTCCCGATCGGGTAGGTCCGCCTCCCTGTCACCTTCGGAGCCCGCAGCAACTACCGCACCAAGCTCATCGACTTCGACGTCGCTCATATCCGCCTGCCGTACAACGCCATCCTCGGGTACCCAGAGCTGGCCAAATTCATGGCTGTGACTCATCATGGTTACAACGTCCTCAAGATGCCAGGAAGTGGCGGAGTCATCACGGTGCCATGTGAAGAGAAGGATGAAGTGTGTTCCCTAGAGCGAGCCTTTCAGGCCGCGTCGCTAGAAGTCCTAGATCGCGGAAGCAGGAGGCTTCCCGAGATCACCCCCAAGAAGAAGAAGACATCATCAGGCTCAGCCCCTCAGGAGGCAGGCCCCTCAGGGCCCGCGTCCGCCCAAGGGGACCCTCCATCCATCGCATAGGAAAGCGCACCCGGTGCCCTCCTCAGGCAGGGCTCCGGGGCTCTCACCTGGGGGGCCACCGACCTGGCCAGGGTCACGAGGGAGGCGCTTGGGCACCACGTGGAGGCGTGCCTCGAAGAACGTTTCCCTCAAGAAAGAGCAAGACAAGGAAGGTCAGACCAACAGGAGTTCGTTAACAAGGACGTTCAAGAACTACAGGAGTCAAGAATCATGAGAGGTTGCCGCCGTCTACCAGCTATGGCTCCCCATCCAGGCGAGGATGGTGGGCTGCGCGTCTGCATCGACGTACCAGGGCTCAATCAGGTCGCCACGATGGAGCGCCTCTGGCCCTCGCAAGTGGGGCGTTGTGGAGGCCCACCCCACACCTATGTTCGCATGCCTTACGACTTGTCGAGCGTGGCTGCTGCATACCAGCGCCTCATGAGGGGCATCATGGAGACTCAGGAAGACAGGCGTTCCGCAGTCCTGGCGGAGATGGAGATGATTCGTGAGGAGCCACCAGCGCCTCCGGAGCCTCCTTAGGCCCCTGGGCCTGGGGGCTCGTGAGGATCGGCTTCCGCAGCCCACCGAGTCTGCTGCACCAACACCACTTCATCCTCGACATCTTCAGGTGACGTCCTTCAAGCTTCATTTCCAGCTGGGAACGCCCTCCCAGGGCTGCTTCATTCCCAGGCCGCGTGGGTCCGTCCCTGCGGCGTGTATCCCTTTTTATTTTTCGGTCATTAGCTTGCTTTGTTGGGGGCGCCCCTCGGGTTGCATCATCCCCAAGCCGCTCGGGCCAGGCCCAGTGGCGTGTATCTCCCTTGCGTTTATTTTCAGCTATGCTTTCGCCTATCATGCTTGATTACTTGATGCTTGTCCACGACACCTCTTCTTCTCCATGTCGACCACTTGCATGTTAAGGGGGCGGGGTACCTGAGCATCGCGACTCAGGGCTCTTACCAGCTCTCCAGCTCTCACCCTCTGGCCTTGTCCATGGCATCGCGACCTGGCATACCAGCGACGGCTGAGACAAGCTCGAGGGCCGGGACCCGAGGACTTAGAGTGCCGGCATCTAACCCAATTTGCAGGAACACATCTCAAGATACGGCCCAGTGTCGAGCGCAACCCGCCTAGAGGTAGGGCCCCGTGAGTCCCGCGCTGGCTCATGGGCGCCCAGGTACACCTCACCTGCGCCAACCGGAGCAACTAATGACCGACTGGTAGCTGTCATGGCAGCCCCTTTTTCCTTCTGTGATGAGCTTCCAGGACTTCCTGAGGGAGTTGCGTCGGCCGAGGCCTTCACGGAGTTCCCTTCACCCTCGTCTGCGTGAACCGCTTGCACGTTAAAGGGGGGTGCCTGAGTATCGCGACTCAGGGCTCCTACTGGCTGTCCAGCCCTCACCCTCTGGCCTTGACCACGGCATCGCGACCTGGCATACCAGCGACGGCTGAGACCAGCTCGAGGGCCGGGACCCAAGGACGTAGAGAAGAAAGGGGAGCAAAGGTGAGGGAGAAGGGGCACGCGAGGACCTCGCCATGCAACTCTGTTCCCGCTGCCGCGCGGACCCGCCGTCACACAGGAGTAATCCCAGATTAATAAGATAAGTCACTGCCCGAAAACCCCGGCTACCGTGGCACTATCCCCGCACCAAACGCAACTCCGTACTAGCGACGTCGCTCTCCTTTCTCATCGAGCGATGGTTGCTTGGGCACCAAAGGGGACCTCCTGAGCATCGCGACTCAGGGGCTCTTACCGGACCCCGGGTCGCTCACCTCCTGGCCTTGACCATGGCATCGCGACCTGGCATACCAGCGACGGCTGACGCCGCCTTGGGACTGGGACCTGCCGACGCAGAGCACCAAGCCCTCGCGAGGTTCGAAAGGGAGAACCAAGCTATGATGGAATTGACAACTCGCACAGTTCCATAGCAAAAGTCATATATTAACAAAAGGATCACAAATGCTAAGGGACGCTAACTACACGTGCCCCTGCAAAAGACGCCATCATCAACAGTGGGCCATCAAGCACCGGCGCCAACCCCATCCAGATCAGAGTCAGCGACGGCCGAGTGAGCCCGCCCTGCTCTGGGAGCGGCGCTGGCTCGCGGGCTCATAGCTGTCGTCGCTCGTCTACGGAGTCGCGAAGACCTCGCTGGGGTCGCTGGATCCTCCGGCGCTCCCGTCGCTTGTGGAGTTGTCCAGGGGGCGGTCCGCGGGCCCAGCTGTCGCCATAGCGAGGTCCTGACCGCCTCCCCCGAGGCAGCACTCTAGCCGGCGCTCGTTCGTGTCGAAGACCTTGAAGAACATCACCGAAGCGCCATCGTACTCGAGGTGGATCATGAGGGCGCCCCTTGCTCTGCAACCCCGAGCGATCTCGTCCCAGCCGCGAGTCATGAAGACCTCACCAGAGGCAAGGACCGCGACTTCTGCCTCGGTCGCGGGGGTGCTGCAGTCGGCGTGCTGTAGGCATAACTCCAGGAGTCTTCCTTGCGGGAAGACGGAGGCGAAGAAGGGAGGAAAGCGGATCCAAGTTCATGGAGGCATGGCGGTGTGGAGCACGAGCTCGCGGGAGGAGCCCGCGGCGTGGACTCCAGGAGGAACGACCAACACCTTCGTGACCCTCTGGCGCCAGCGACGGAGCTGGCCGAGGGGATCGGCATCTCCTCTTCCAAGGCCCTCGGCATGGGCATACAGGGGAAGCGGGAACCCCGGTGGAGGCCGCTCGTACCAAGGCCTCAGCACCGCCAGGCGGTCTTCCTCGTCTCGGTCGCGAAAGACAGGCCGCTTCTTCGGCGGGAGCGGGTCTGGTCCCTCTCGAGGAGCTTTTCCCTTCTCCGCTGCAGAGAACCGGCGAATCGGAGCTATCACGGCAAGGCGAAGCAAGAATCAAGGCAAAGGAGAAAGCAAGGAGAGATGGACTGGAAGGGCACGCACGATGCCGTACTTATAGCCGGCGGAGGCCAACCGTCGGCCTCCACGATCACAGGTAATCATGACACGATTTGCATGCAGGGACTTGTCCAATCCGCGCGATCGTCGAGGCGTCATGGGGAAGCGGAGACGCCCACGTCCAATCAACCGCCATGCGGCGCCCAAGGCCGTAGGATGTTAGGGCCCGCGGCGCTTCGCCCTTGCCCTTTCGCCTCTCGGCAAGGCCAAGTCCAGGCGCGTCTTGGGCCCGGGGGCTACTGTCGGCGTTCTGGGAACGGGGGTCCCCAGACTTGCCTGCCTGCGGTCTACGGCGTGGCTCAAAGGGGGCCCAGCACGACCCATCTTCATCAACACAAGACCCAAGACCCTCGCGAGGGGCCAAGCCTCGCGGGGCAGACGACACAGTGCTTCCTCGGGCACGGCCTCGTCAGGCTGGCTCACGAGGAGGCGGAGAGATCAAGGCGGGGTACCTCGCGAGGTGCCCATGACGCAAGCCATGACGACCAAGGGCGCCAGGCGGGCGCCAGCCCGCGCAGTGTACTCCCTTTCCTCTTTGGTGCAAAGGGGGCAAGCGCAGGCGACATGATCAAGCAAATGCACCCATTTCGGTGCAACGAGACCAAGACCAGTCCAACGGTGGGAAGGAGGTCATCGTGGAGCCCAGAACGGCGTCACCACAGGGCCTTTGGCAGGCGAGGACCAACTTTAGTCAGGATAAGTGTACCAGATGTTCCCCTTCAAATTGGCCAATTGTTGGCGCCCTTCTCGCTCAATATTTGGGAAGAGGCCCAGGGCCTTTGCCTATAAATAGGACTAGCCACCCCCAGGGTAGAGGCAATCAATTGGGTATCTAGCAATCAGAGTAAGCAAAGAACAAGAGAGAGAGAGAAGGGCGTCTGAACTCCTCCTAGTAGTTCGCCCCCCTAGCCAAGAACAGACCCTCGCGAGGTTGTTCTTCCCTGTATTGTTCATCATCACCAGCCTGAGAGGCAATCCACCACACCACACTGGAGTAGAGTATTACACCGCATCGGTGGCCCGAACCAGTATAAACTATGTGTCTTTTGTGTTGTTCTTTTGGTAGTTTAGGTCCTTGCGAGACGGAGAGGTAGAGGGCATAATCTCCACGCGCACCCCAGAGTTCGAACCTTAAGGGTCTGCCGGAACCGGAAATCCGACACCGCCTTGCACTATGAAATGCTTCCTGCAGTCGGACAAGTAGTGTGTGGCACCTAAGCCTTCTCCTGTCAGAAGGCGCAGCTCGCAGAACGACTGAGTGGTGGGCAGGAGTAGGGTAGAATGGGCGTCCACATGAAAAATGGCTAAGGACTCAAAGCATAAACATAGCTTAAGCCAGCTTCCAGCCTTTTTTCGCAAACCGACTCTTGAGCAGTCGGCTCGCCGCCTTCTATTCAACTTGCTAGAAAACTCTAAAACGGCTAAGTACTTGCCTTCCCAAAGTAGCCAAGTACTTGATCCAGCGGCAGTCTGCAGAGCGGCTGCCCGTCTGGCAAGACGGCAATTGAGGGAAGGCGGCAAAGGAAAAAAGCCAAAGGAGCAATAAGCAAGAAGAGATATAATTTGGACAAATATTTACATAACAGAGGCCCTTGGCCGAATCTTTGAACAGAATTTCAAAATACACCCCGCGGGTGGAATTGCGCGAATTAACAAAGTTCTTCAAAGACTATTAAGCAGACAAGACAAAGATAAAGCGGCAACCTAGGAGGCGGCAGACAGGTTCGGAGGATCGGAGGAGACGATGGTGTCAGGTGTTGGGGCGGCCGGCTGGTCGGTCTCGGCTTGGTCACCTCCGGCGGCAGCCGGCTCGGACGGGCGCGGCTCATTGCTGGAGGCGCCATCGAGCTGGGGCTGGCCATTCGCCCCGTCTTCTGGCGCCTTCGTCCCCTGCCTCGCCTTCCTCCTCGGCGCTGGAGCCGATCACCTCCGCCGAGTCCTCGCCGTAGTCGGGGTTCATCCCGAACCACTCCGGCGGCGCCTCCTTGCCGTTTTCAGCCCGCTCGGGGACGAAGACGCTGGTGTCGACGTACTCGGCGATCGCTGCCGCGTGCTTGACAAGGGCGTCTTCCGCAGCTTCTAGCTCCGGCTGGGCCTCTGACTGGAGTGTGGCTAGCCTGTCTAGGTCCAGCCCCGGATACCACGCCTTGACGAACTCCAAGGCTCGGCACGCTCTAGCCCGGGCCGAGGAACCTTTCCAGGCCTCAAGACGTCCAGCCAGTCGGCAGTCCGATTGGGAGTGCATGGAGCCTTCATATCCGACCACAAGGCGGCAATCGCCTGAGCACCGACACGCTGAAGCCGGCGCAGCATCCGGTGGGCCAGCCGCAGGCGAGCCTCAATGCTCAGGATCTGCTCGTCAAGGGTTCGGGGGGCATCGACGGTGATTTCCGTGCCATCCGCCCTCCACCCCTCGAGATCAGCCTTGATGGCTTGATTCGCGGCCTGTGAGTGGCCTGGGAAGAAGTCTGCCAAGACGAAAGAATGATGAACAAGTCAAATAAACCAGGAGTCGGCTTGACCTATAGTCGGCGACTAGAAGAAGAAAAATGAGGAAACCCATCGTCGACAAGATCCTCGATCTCATGGAAGCCGGAGGTCAGCAGCGCCTCCTTGTCGGTCCAGGAGGAGCGTTCGCTCATGAACTCAGCCATGAGCGCGGTCTCCTTTTCCTCCGCCTCGTCCCGAGTCTTCTTGAGCAGCTCCTTCTGCTCTGCCAGTTGCGTAACCAGCAGGTCGCGCTCCGCGGTCAGCTTGCTGCGCTCCTCCTCCTTGGCACGCAACGCGGTGTTGGCTTCGCCCAACTGCTGCTGCAGGGTGGCGTTGGCCTCTAAAGAAAAGAAGAAAGAAGGTGTCAGTCGTCAACAAAGAAGGTCGCTAGGAAGATCTGGCCCGACTGCTCAGCAGTCGGCCCGAATCTCGGGGACTACAGCCCGCGGGTGCCCCAGCGCGCCCCCGCGGAAAGAAAGAAGACTCACTCCGACTCTCTGACAAGTCGGCGGTCCGCTTGCCTAGCTCCTCGACGTTGCGGTTGAAGGCGGTTGCACGAATATTATGATAGTCCTATGGCAAACATGTCAGACAGACGATTAGTACTTGGAACTCACTGGTTAGAGTTGCAAGCCGCCTGCTCAGCAGCCGACTCGGAACTCGGGGACTACACCCAGTGGGTGCGCTGGTGCGCCCCACAGAAAAAGAAAAAAGAGGAAAAACAAATAAAACAAGAAGGAGGAGACATACTCGGATGGCTATCCGCGACGCTAGATGCGCCTTGGTGCAGTTCTGGATGGTGTCACCCTCAGCTCGGAGCTTGGCCTGGATGTACAGAAGTGCCTGGTTCAACAGGCCCGTCCCGCCTCCCCGCACCCACCCAGTGGGCGCGGCGCTCGTCGCCTCGGCGTCTGGGATCTTGGAGCTCGCAGCGCCAATATCCAGAGGGCGCGGCGCTGAGGTCGCCTTTGCGAGACGGCGATGCGTCGGCGTCCCGACTTGAAGAAGCAGGCCCGCCTCGACCTCATCTTCAGTCGGCGGCACCGGCGGGCCCGCATGCTGCTCACCTTGCGCAGCTCCGGCTAGCGGCGGCGGCACAACCACGTCCGCCGAGGCGTCGCCGCTTTCCTCTCCATGATCGGGTACTCGCCGCCGACTCCCCCAGTCTGCCCCGTGAACCACGGCTGTGGCGACGCAGAGTTCAGTGGGGTGACGAGCACCGCCGATTGGCGGCGCGCGGCTTCCTCAGCCTGCCGCCTTGCCGCGACGGCGGCCTCAGCCTCTTCCAGTTTTTTCTTGGCGGAGGCCTCCGCCTTCTCGTCCTCCGCCTTCTCCAAGCGGGAGGCCTCCTCCTCCTCGCGCTTCTCTTGCGCGTTCTGCTCCATCGCCTCCCAGAGGTCGGCGACGGGGTCAACTCGCCGAGTGGTGGTGGACGTCTCCGCCGACCCCATGATGGAGGCGGCGGCGACCCTCTCAAGAATGAGGGGAGCCCTGAAGCAAGGGAAGCAAGTAAAGACTCAGACGAAAGCTACAAAGAAAAATAAAGGCAGAAAGATGGAGTACTCACGCGGAGACCAGCGGCGGCTTCTTCACTTCCCTACGGAAGCGGTTGTCCTTCGCGGATGCCTCGTCCCGCTTGGTCGCCGCGGGCGAGCTCTTGGGCTTATTCGGCCGACTGCCGAACAAGCTCGGCACGGCCCTGCGCTTCTTCACGACGCCTTGAGTGTCCGGCGCAGCAGAGGAGCTCGCGCTGGGCTGGCCGACACCTGGTTGGTGGCGAGGGACGACCTCCTCATCGTCATCAGGCCAGTCCTCTAGATTGGCCCCGAGCCGCGGGCCGCCTCCTCCCTCGGCGTCGTCTTCCAAAGCTGCCGCCCCCAGATCGGGGTCGTCGGTGTCGCTCTCCGCCTGGTCGGCGAGGAACTCGCGGGCCAGCCCTGCGGTGCCAGCTGATGGATGGAGGAGAGGATTCTGACCAAGGCCGACTAGTCAGGTCGGACAAGAAAAGTTGGCAAGAAAGAAGACAATTTAAAGAAAGAAGGAAAGAGGCAACTTACTATAGGTGGGGGTTGGCGCGAGAGTACGACTCCTTGCCGAACTACCAATCCTCCAGGAGCTTGCTGTCAGAGAGGTAGTTCACCATATAGGCCACCTCCGCATGAGGCATGTCCTTGGTGCACAACTGGCTCGGGTCTCGGCGCCCGCTCATTTGGCATATCATATAGGGCCGACCTTGGAGCGGGAGGACTCGGCGCGCCACGAAGGCGGCCAGCAGATCCAGGCCAGTCAGGCCCTCCGTCTGCGTCAACACTCGGAGTCGCGTGATGGCGCCGGCTCCTGCAGGCGTCGGCGACTTGCCCCAGTATGACCAGTTGGGCAGCCTCCCATCCGGCGGCCCGGCTACGAAAGCCGGCAGATTGACCCAATCGCCCTCCGCGAAGATGCTCTTCATGTAGAAGTACGATCGCTACCACATCTTCACCGACTTTATCAACTTGATGGTGGGGAAGGGATTCTCAGCCCCCGACCTCCGCACGGCGATGAACGCGCCGCAATGAGCTGGCACGCCTGCGGCCTGGGTGCCGAGCTTGCAGTGGAAGAACTCCCCCCAAAGCTTGACGGTGGGGAGGACTCCAAGGAAGCCTTCGCACAGGGCGGCGAAGGCAGACAGCAGCACCACCGTATTGGGCGTGAGGTGGTGCGGCTGGAGGCCGTAGAACTCGAGGAAGGCGCGGAAGAAGCTGCTCGCCGGCAGGCCTAGGCCGCGCAGGTAGTGCGAGCGGAAGATGACCCGCTCGCCCTCCTGCGGCGCCGGTGAGATCTCCCCCTTTGGCGCGAGACGTACCCGTACATAATCTTTACCGGGGAGCCGACGCGTTTTGCGGAGGAAATCGATGTGTTCGTCATGAACCTCCGAGCCATCCCAGGTGCCGGAATGCACCAAAGGGGGCGCGGCGGCGGAGGAAGAACTCATCGTGGGCGGTCATCGCAGCGCTCGACGAGGCTCCGGGCGCAGTGGTGCGAGGAAGAAGAGGAGGAGCGAGAAGTAGCATGGGCTGCAAAGCCGAGGGGGCGGGTGTGGGATTTACTGCGCCACGACCCCACGCCCCCCCACGTTTATCGCACAGAGTTACTGCACGCAATAACTCCGTGGGAACCCCAATCGTCCGCCACGGCCGCAGTGGATCCGCTCGCGTGCCGAGGCACGGTAGTGGCGGGCCCTGCACGTAGAACTGTCCCGTCACGCGCGTGGGCAGGCAGACTGGCCTGGCCGCGCGCTGCCACGTGACAGGCCCGAATCGGGCGGCGGCCTGGAAGCTTAGCCAGTACACTACTTGGTTCCCGCCGGGGCGTTCGAAATATTGGACGAGTGAGAGTTGGTCGAGTCCAACTCCTTCTAGTCGGCCCGGCGGAAGTCAGACAAGATCTGAGTCTTGGGCTCTCAGAGAGAGAAACTGCTGAGGCTCCTTGGTTGATCATCCGCGGTACCTCACCGGCTTCGGGGACTACTGTCGGAGTAATGGGCCACGAGTAGGCTAACCCTAAGCCCAGAACCTTTCAAGACATCGGGGCAGGCTGCACCCCTCAAGGAGGCCACGACAAAGCACGGCTGACTCCCCCTCGCAGCCGAGTCCTGGGGGCGAGTTCAAGATACGCGGAATCCAGTCTGGCGGCTTCCAGAGAAGCCGGCCTCCAGGAGTCGGCCCTCGGCACCAACGAATACCCAAGACCTCATCAAGAGGACGAGATAGGGAGTGGCTACAGTAAAGCCCACTCCCTCCCCTTTCCAGGGGCAGGTATGGCCACAGTGCGCCGTCCCGCAGAGATCTACATCCGGCGCGGCACTGTTGCCATGCCGGCCCTGACATCAGCACCCACAGGCAGAGCCCTACGCCCATGACGGCCTGTCTGTACGGCCCTGGGACAACGGGTCCCACCGGTCAGCGAGGATCCAGAAGACGGCGAGAGCGCCACCAGTCGGACCCGGTGGGAGTCGGCTTCCAGGAGTCGGCCCGCCCCTCCCACGGGTCCCACGCGCCATTAACCAGACGAGACGGGGAGTGGCTACAGTAACCGCCCGCCAGGCGGCGGAGCTGTAGCCACGACCCCGTGACCAAGCCTGCATCATTAGAGGCATGGCTACAGTAATCAGCAGCCGGCAAGACCCGCCCGCGGCGGACACGGCCTGTCAGCTCCGTACCGGACCAGTCGGGGGGCCCCGACAGTCAGCGGAGAAGACGGCGGCCCAAGAGACTGACGGCTGGGCCTTGCGCCCAGCCGGATTACCATTGTACCCCTAGGGGTAGGCCTATATAAACCCCCCGGGGCACCCATGGAAAGGGTTCGAATCCAAGAGCACTAGACCAGATCATATAGGAAGGAGAGAGCTAGCCTTGCCTTCATCTACCTCCAGGAAATAGCTCGAGGAGCAACCTTGTACTCACTTTGCCATAGTGACCATGCGGAGATCCCGCAGAGCAGCAGTAGGGGTGTTATCTCCACGGAGAGCCCTGAAGCTGGGTAAGATTTGTCGGCGTACATGTCTACGCCTCGTCCCGCTTCTAGGCACCGGCGACGTTCTACTCACTTCCACCATGATAAGCCATCCTTTGGCATATGTCGCACCCAACCCCCGACAAAAAGCATCAAACAAACATATATCTATGTCCTATGGTAGAATGGAATCTTAAATTAGAACAATTGTTCTTCAGGTTTAGGCACTTGTTCTACATGAACAGAGTACAGTAAGACAGAAGAATATAATACTTAAAAATAGAAAATGAGCTCATAGACCTTACCACATTCTTGGTTCGGGACCAGTACAGAACAAGGCGTTCCCAGTCATCGTCCAGTAAATGTGTCTCAGGAGAACGTAAGGGAATTTGATGAGTTTCTTTGCCGGTGAAGTACGTTTTCTTCAGGTAATTCCGATACTGCCACCAAGCATTCTTGAAGATAGCAGAGGTATTAGCACAGGTTACCTCATCCTGCGTTTCTATATCGATCCTTCTCTATAGAGAAAAATGGGAAAATATGCTGTATTATAACCATCGTGGAGGTAGGATGTATGGGACGAAGCAAAGTAATTGCCATGAATAACATTACTTACACATAACTCCTGGACAAACACCTGCAACTGGCATTTTCCTTCATCTTCAGTATAATATTTCCAAGATGGGAAGATACGCACATACGATTTAACAGCATCAAATGTGATAGATGCTAAACTACGACTAGCTGGTTGTGCTTCCTCCACAGGAATAGGCGTACTAACTGGTGGAGTTGGGGTTTGCCGTGATAGTACTGGCCCTTTGGGCACTGGAGCTGCCTTACTAACTGCTCTTGTTTGGGAGCTCTGTGGTGGAGATGGTGTTGTGTCAACAGGAACTGGGTTACTATCAGTTGGGGTTGGGGTTAGATTGGGTGAAGCTGGTTCTTTGTCCATCGTAGTAGGGGTACAATCTGCGAGAGTTTGGGTTATGTGTGGTAGGGCTGGTTCTTGTGCATGTACAACCTGGGTGCTATCGCCACCAAGAGGTAGCACTATTTTATTTGAAGACCGTTTTATTTAGTCCGCTAGATACTGGCATCACCCGCTCCAATTCAAATGGCTGATAAACAGGAAACATAGTTGAATGTACAGACATTGTATGAGATACAGATGCAATAGATAGTGTGGAAAAAAGAGGGCATGAAATAGTTTACATGTATATTGTTTAACTAAAACGGATAGCATGACATAATTTCACATATATGATGTCTATCTAAACTTGATAGCATGGCATAACTTAATTCAAAGATATGATGAATAACTAAACAGGATCGCATGACATAATTCACCTACATGTTATCTAAGTAATCAGGATCGCATCATTTAATTCACATATGTGATTTATATGCTAAACAGAGGGCATTCGATATGATGTTTGAACTAAGAACATGGTGTTGAATATTGTGTATATGATGTCTAAACTATGCAATGCAAGACACCATATGCATGATATGAGCAGTATAACCATGCCAAGTTAGAGCATACACCTCAGTGGGGGGATAGGACTGGTCATCTGTCTCTGAATCCATCTCTGAGGAGCTACCGGGACCCAACAAGAGATCTGCTTCGACAGGTAGCACTGTCTGCTCTAAAGGCCTTGTTTTCACTCCAGATTTTTCCATCTCAAATGGAAATGTAATGAAGAAAAGGATGGGCAAGATATCACTCAAATATATGATGCCTGGTTAAACAGGATGGCATTGCACATTTCACATATATTATGGCTGGCTAAAAGACATGAGACTGCATAATTCCCATATATGATATAGAAACTAAACAGGTGGCATTATAGAACATGTCTAAACTAAGCAGATGACATATATGGTGTCAAAAGTAGGCACTGCAAGGCAACATATGCATGATATGACTAACATCATCATGCCAAGGTAGAGCAAACACCTTGGGGGTAAATAGGAGTGGTCAGCGGCGTCCGAATCCGCCTCAGAACATATATCTTCCTCTGGATTACAATCTGGAGAGGGGTGGGGAGGGTTTGCCATTGAACCCACCATGGAGCGATGTCTGCATGACATTGTATTGCCGCACAAAACTCTTCTCTTTTTCTCTACATGTTCAACATGACTGTGTACAATATTTGACATGCATACGAAAAAAATATGGTGAGATTATGTAAGGAGAGCATGCAGAAATTTAGAGTGATGGTAACAACTAGTGGATCAATGTTTTTTCGTTGAACCAAAATAGCCCTAATGGATCGACATGAATGTATAGTAATAAGTGATGCAACAAGTGTACAACCTCTTTGCCGTAGCCGTGTCGACCTCAGCATTATTGGGTTGGTCGCTAAAGCAGTTGAGGTAGAGGTGGCTGTCGGAGGTGTGGAGGAAGATCTGAGGAATATGTAGACGGCGTCCAGGGCACTGCTCTATTGTGACGGATTGTTCTGTCGTTGGAGCAGCTCCGGTGAGTTGTAAGACGTCAAGGCTGAAGCAGCACAAGACAGACATCGTCAATCTCAAGTGGGATTCTAATAGCATCTCCAATAGATGATGTAAAATGGATGTAAAATTAACATCACCAAGAACCACCTGACTACAACAGATGAGGTAAAAACTGTTGACTCTGAACTTAACTGTCGAAATTGAAATTTACTATGGAATCTGAATGCTACTGTCAAAACTGAACGCAATGGTAGCAGAGAGGCACTTGAGATGTAGTTTAGGGAGGGCCTGCAGTTCATCTTCAACTTGCACCCCCCTGAGCCGCCAGCCACCACCGGCCGAACCGCCGGCCCCAGCGCCGCCTCGCCGCCCCGAAACAACTCGCCACCGCCGCCCCGGCCAGCCCTCTAGGCCCCCCGCCCCCACCCTGAACCCTAAGATAGATAGTGGGGTACCTCTCCGGTGAGCCCCCGTCCCCGCTGCGGGTGGTTCTTCCTTAACTCCGGCGAGCCCCCCCAACCCCTGAGAATTGACTGACCCAAAATTCGATTCAGTCGACTGAAGTGTGGCTTCATCGGAGCAGAGCAGCAGCACGAGCGAGGGTGAGAGCAGCAGCAGCAGCTGGGCGAGCGAGCGATCGAGCGAGAGCCGGAGCAGCAGTAGTAGATCCGGCTGGTATGGACGCCGCCGCCGAAGGGGCCTCGCACTGGGGGAGAGCCGCCGTGGAGATGTCGCTCGCGGCGCCGGCTTCAAGGTAGCCGCTCCATGGGGGTGCGGGATGGAGCACCGTCGGCGCCGGGAGGTCGAGTTAAGGAGAAGGTGCGATGCGATGAGTGTACAACCTCTTTGGTGGCGCCGAGTAGGCCTCGGCTTCGTCCGAGGAGTCGGTGAGGATGTTGCGGTTTCGGTGGAGCAGGTTAAGGCGGTGCTGTGGGGATGGAGCAGCCGCGATAGACGAAGCGATCGTCGGAGCAGCTCCTTGGAGGTGGAGGGTGGGGCGGCTGAACCGGCGGGATGGCGAGATGGACGACGGATCCTCAGCTGGGGAGGTGGACGAGGGACGTCGAGCTGTTGCAGTGGACGACGTCGTCGGGGAAGAGGCTCCGCCTGGGCAGCGGTGACGTGGCGGACGGAGGAGGGTGGGGTTTCACGGCTGGAGCGGAGAGGTTATGGCGGCCTGGGATTTCGAATGGTGAAAAGGGGGCGATGGGAGGGGGTGAAGCATGACTTAGGAACGCGCTTGTCCAAAATGTAGTGTGTGTTACAAAAGTACCCCCCACCGATTTGAACTAGCGGCCCTTTCGGCTCAGGGTTAGAAGGGGGATTTCGCATGTCGGGATTTGGCAGCTGGAGGGAGTTTTCGCGCGCGTTGTAATTTCGGGATAGAAAGGCGCGGGTTGTGAAGGCGCCAGTTTTGGGAGCACGATATCTGAATTTTTGGGATATAACAAGACGCGGGTTGAATTTTAGGGACAAGCCTAACATGTAGTAATATTGTACTTGTACGTACCAAATCAATTCGCACATCCCTCAACCAAAAAGAAAAATAAAAAAATAAAACCATTCACACCACACAAAGAGAGAGTCTTGCCCGGTTTTACTATACAAATGCTATTCAAAGCTACTCCATCCTTCCATCTATATAGGGCCTAATGTGTTTTTCGATGCCAACTTTGACCAAATATTAGAGGAATGATATATGACATGCATTTTACACAAAGCACACCATTAAATTCATTTGTGAAAGGTTCTTTCAATGATATAATTTTCACATTGTGCATGTCATGTACTATTAATCTTGTCAATAGTCAAAGGCGGTCTTAAAAATCTCATTACACCCTATATAGATGGAAGGAGGGAGTATGAATCCATGTTATGTCCGATTAAATTTTTTCGCTTGTTGTATAATGCATGTAACCTACTCATACCAACATTTTAGTGCATTCCAAATGTCTATACTACCGTTGCAATTCGAACTAAATTTGAATTCGTTTCTCTATTTCAATAAGAATCTACAATCATGATTGTTGCCAACTTCAACCATCATAGTTTCCTTGCTATCCGCCAGATATAAATCAGACGGCCTATAATGCAGGATGGCAGGCACACCATCATCAACAACTCCGTTTTTATAAGAGTAGAGATAAAATATATTAAATGTAGTATACCATGTTCATAACCACACCATGTGTATCACCGTTATATATATTCACACATCCGTCGGTTTGAAACACTATGATAAATTCTTCAAATATCCGAATTCGCTTTTTATAATGAAGTATATATGATCTCTATTCGTCTTTTACACCCAGACAACCCTCTTATCTTTCTAGCTAGCGCTAACTTTCTCTTGTGCATGCACACGCCCGCATCCCTCTCACCCTCCCTCAGCATTCTCTAGCTCCATCGCGCAAATTCGTCTTTTCACTTTAGGTCGTTCACCCACGGTGTGTGTAGGCCCCCCAGCTCCTTCTTTACGGCACACATCGATCGATATGCCTCTCTAGCCAGGTGTGCCTAGCACAAACACAAGCTTCCCCTCTTCTCTTGTCACCGTCCATGCCTCACTCCCACCACTCTTTTCATCGTTCTCGTACTCACACACTCCTCCCCCTCGATATACTATGCCTCTCGTACCACCTCCTACATGCATCCCTCTCTCTCTCTATCCTTCTCCTCGTGCCTCATTTGCTTCTAACACACACATGCATGTATACCGATCGATCTCCCAACATATACCTAGATGGACTTTAACTACCCCCCCATCGATCGACGTACCTCACAAGTTATGTCTCTCCTTTCTCTTACAAAGGGCGATTGATCTTCCTATGTAGTTACGTCTGCTTACCACAGCCACATCATCCCCCCTCATCATTCGTGCATGCCTCCTGACCCGTCTCTCACACGCACGTGCACAGAAAACAAGCAGCCATCTCCTCCCTTATTGATATTGCGGGCGTGCCCTCCGTTTGTCTAGCAAGCCTATCCCACCATTTGTTAGAAGCAACTCCACTACCACCCCCTCCAACACTCTAGCTCTGTCTCTCTCCCAACCTTATTCATCTCCTGCACATACGCATGGATGCCGATCGATCTCCCTTAATACATGAGGCAGATCGATCTCCTTAATACACGAGGTAGGACTCTCTCCTCCTCCACACATATAACAGTGATTGTACCTCTATAGTTAATTGGGCCTCCCTCTTCCCCCACCACACACCGATAGTCGAGCGCTGCAGGTAGGTATCCATGCCACAGAGACAAACTGCACAAGTCCCATCTCACGTTCCAGTAGGCCAGCCACTCTATATCTTTGACATGGGCACACACAAATTCGATGGCACTCTTTATCGATCCCGCGTGCACACACACACACATCATCCCTCTCTTCGATTCTATGGACACCTCAAGCCGATGATACCTCCACTCTCTTCTCGTGGATCGCCCCCTCTATATATATGTTATATCCAGGACTCTATTTCACACACATTGCATATGTTAAATTTTTTGATTGACCTCCCCCCCCCATAAAAAAAACTCTCAAGAACCCACACACTATATCTCTCTAGGTTTGTATCTCTCTCACACAACCCCACGTAGGTGGTGTACGTATACAAGAAGAGAATAGGTGCACTGTGCACGTACTCACGCTTCGTGCCCAGCCACACCCGCGCGGGTACACGGTGGAGTTCATTTCTTTACAAAATGGAAGCCCACGTGCTAATTTGAATGCCTGTAGCAGTTGTTTACCTAGGGAGGTCATGTACCACGCGTGCACGAAACAAAGTTTGACTTGACGCGTTGCCGCGTTATTTTTAAATAAAGTTATAGCGCTCAATGGCACGTACACAGAATATAAAACGATCTTTATGGAGGAAAAGGTAGTCCGCTCTTCAGAGTATCTCACACAAGGCTCCGGTGGCCTCTCTCTCTCTCACCGTTGGTCACTGATCCGGACGCATCCCGTCCGCCGGGAGAAAGGGAGTGCGGTGGCCTCCCTCTCTCTCACCGTTGGTCACTGATCCGGCCGCATCCCGTCCGCCGGGGGAAAGCGAGTGCGGTGGCCTCTCTCTCTCTCACCGTTGGTCACTGATCCGGCCGCATCCCGACCGCCGGGGGAAAGGGAGTGTGGTGTCCTCTCTCTCTCTCTCTCACCGTTGGTCACTGATCCGGCCGCATCCCATCCTCCTGGGGAAAGGGACGAAGTGCATCGTTTCTCTGTTCGACGGCGCCGAGGCAGCACGTCCCGAGCTGCGGTACACGTTGTTCTCTCTGACCAAGCTCCGGCGCGGCAGGGCCTATGCCACCTGCTCACAGATTCCGCCCGCCGCCGCTCACCTATTTACATCCCGACGACCTCCAGGTATCCCCTCCGGCCTTGCTCCACTGCCCGTTTTCCCACGTCGCTGCATGTGGATCTTCCATAGTTCTTTGCCCAAAACGTAGCTCATCCGGCGTACTTTCCATATTGCATTCTCGTCCTCACACCGTTTTAGACAAACACAACCGTGTTGTTATCTTCCCTTAGGACAAGGAATATGCTTCTTTTTTGTCGTCGCATGTGTCATCAACTGTTATTGGCCAGTAATTGTTTCCTTTCTACCTCTTTTTTGCAAACAGGGCTATCCATTTCACCTCGTTGCTATTGTGAACTTTTGGTGAACTGCGCAAATCACTTTTTTCTTAAGAGTGTTTTGTGCAGTTGTACTAAAATGTCACACGGGCAACGTCTCTACATTTCAGCGCGAATGCACAAAGGGAGATTGGTTTTGCTCTATCCTCCTCATCCAACTCCGAGCCTAATCTTCTCCAACTAGTTAGTCTTAAGAGAGACTGCAAAGGTGATCGGCTTCTATTTGTGTGTTTATTATTTCATCAGCAGTCCTCTATTATCGTAATCACACTTGATATCTTTGGAACAGGGACGCTCAACTCTATTTTAGTGGAAATGCACAAAATGATCAGAATGTTGCATGCTCCAGACAGCTACTTTTTTTCCCAACATGCCTTGTTGATCTAGACAGAGCTGGGGGGACGTTGCTGCCAATGAAAGCATGGATCAATTTTAATTTAACACCTTCTCACAACTTTGTCTTCAGTTGTGATGTAATTATTAGCTCTGATCTGCTAATAATTGACATGCATTAGCAAGGAAGTTAGTTTTTTATTGTTTCCGAAAGAGCATCGATGGCAAGACACGCGAAACAAAAGCTGAAAGCTCACACCATTGTACAATTTTATGTCGCTGGAAAATTATTTGTATAGTACGTCAATTATGTAAACAAATGATGGAAGCATGATAGCATTGCCAGAAGCCTCTTCATCATCCGGGTCCATGTGCCATGCACAAAATTATACTCCTTCATTCCTAAATATTTGTCATTTTACAAATTTCAAACAGGCATATTTTAGAGTGTAGATTCACTCATTTTGCTTCGTATGTGTACTCCCTCTGTTCCTCAATATTCTATTTGTCTTAACAGAGATTTCAACAAGTGACTACATACAGAGCAAAATGAGTCAATCTACACTCCAAAATATGTCTATATACATCGTATGTGCCAATCCATTTGAAATCTCTAAAAAGACAAATATTTGAGTAGTTACTTGTTGAAATCTCTAGAAAGAAAAATACTCCGGAGCATATTTAAGAACCGAGGGGGTAGTGCACAACCGCATGGGAGACTCAGCCCGGTCGTTGCGCCGCATTAATAGTGAGTAATGAGCAGTCAAATCATAAGCCCCACCTTTCCCACTGTAAGTTGCTCTGAAGAAGCAACCATCAATACGCTCTTCTTTGAATCCACTCATACTACTCCATCCGTTACTGTTTATACAACGTGCTTCAGAAAAAAGAAAAAAATTGTGGGACCAAGGCGACTAGCGATCGGCCTGAAAAATAGCATTGGTAGTTATAGCACGGCGTCTAGTACTAGAGGGAATAATGCGTACACACATGCCTGCAGTGCTTCCACCCCGGGTACACACATGCATGCACTCCGTAGTAGTATAGTACATGTAGAGAAAATTATGGACTTGATTGCGGTTACCACGCCCTAATTAATTGAGCATTAAACCAAACGCGTCTAAAGTCTCTCTGGTGGTGGAAATGCATCATAATGAAGCGCACCCTGTAAACTGTGATGGAGGGTGGAGTAGTATGAAGGTGCAAAACCAAGTACGCGTACTACTGCGCTTGGCTCTTCGCCCCTTCGTGAAGTCGAACAATGATGGTACTCCGCATGTTGGGTACTACAGTGTATGCCTCTGACAATCTGACACCGAATGGACTGATGCATGTCCACCGAGGGTAGGTTGCATTAGTCAAAAGGCGTAAGCGAGCTTCACCTTGTCCTGCAAGCTTCTCGTCGTTCTGCGAGTTGACGGGACACACCAAAAAGTAGTGCTAGTCCATACTCCCTCCTTTCTGGTTAATATGGCTTAATCTTTTTTGCGGGTAAATGAGAGAGCTTTATTCATATATAAGCATTCTTAGGATGATCAGCCAAGACACTAGTCGCTAGGAAGCGAGGTACCCCACAAAAAAAGAAGTAGGAAGCGAGGTGTTTCATCAAGCCAGCTCTCGGCCACATTCAAAGTGCAGCAAGCACGGTTCGCACGAAGATGCGCCGCAAGGTTTGCTGACCTGTTTACATGCTGAATAACAAAAAAGAGGAAATATTACTGAGCGCTACTATTTGTAACAGGATATGAGCCAGAATTAAGCAAGAATTGTGGCGAGTGTTCCATGCAATCAACTTCCATTATCACATGCGAGAACCCTCGAAGAGAACCAAATGTGTTGAAGATTGCTTTATCACATTTTAAAATTATAATAAGAGTGCAGATGCTCCTCCATCCGGTTCCTAGTAATATTATAGTACGTACCTTTATGGACTATAGTAGTAGTACTAGTATACTTTGCGCTTGGCTGTTCCGGAAGTCGAACAATAATAGCACTAGTAGTATAGTGTATGCTTCTGGCAATCTGACACCGAATTAAATATTGCTAGTCCACCGCCTGAGCGAGGGAGAGCTTGCATTAGTCAAAAGTTTCTCCTTGTCCTGCGAGCCACCACGCGCAAGCTTCTCTCGTCCTGCAACCTTCTCCTCGTTCGGGAAGTTGACGGGACACAGCAAAGTAATGCTAGTCCATGCTTCCTCCTCTCTGGTTAATATGGCTTAATTTCAAACGAGATAAATACACTGTCTATCACTGTATATTTGTAAAAATACGGTCAGTGGACTTCATAATACGCTCATTGCGCTCAATATATATATTTTTCGGTGTTCATACGGTCACAAGCTCACCCTGACTGAGTATGTGTGTGCATGCACGTGTAGGTTGAGCACTTGAGCGTGACTGTGTGTGCTCCGTCGTGTGCTCGGACATGCATGCATTAGGGTGTCGTGCGTGTTTTTTGCGTCCATGTGTACATGTGACTGTTGCATACACGTAGGGGGAGTATGTGTAGGGGCCACTAAGGAGCAGTCAAATCACACAGTAAGTTAGTCGGAAGAAGCAACCATCATTTCACTCTTGAATGACACGTACGCAATATAAAATGGTTGATATGGAGAGAAAAAGAAAACCACTATATATACACTAGCAGGAGCCTAAGCTACAAGCCTGATTGCTTAGGTTGCTCTCTTCACAAGCATAGAACGATGGGCCTGATCCCACAGCTGGGGGAAGGGAACAATGTTCTGCATAGACGCGGTCGACATCAGAGCCGGAGAAAACCCACAGTCGGTGCGTCCCAATCGGGGGTCACCGCGGTATGGGCCGATGCCGCGTCCCAACCGCCCTTCTAGCTACAGCCCGACATCCCAGGTAGTCCATATTCCTTTTGGAGCCGGCTTGCTCCACTGCCGTAGCTCCATCTCCATGTCGATCTTTCTCTACTTCTACCGGCTTATACTTGTGATGAGTTTATGTCTCATGAACTAGCGCCAGTACAATTATTATAATCACACTTCTTCAATATCTTTGCCATCAGGGATGCTCAGGTCGATTTAGTGGAACTGCACAAAAGCATCGTATGATCCGAGGGTGCCAGCCATGTTTCCTTCGACAGGTTCTACCTGGCCAGGAAATTATATCATGTTTAGGGTTTAGGGTTTAAGTTGTAGTGACCCCATCAGTAGTTTTTCTATCGTACACGCTCTCACAACTTTTTCTTTAGTTGTGAAGTAAATATTGGCTATGATCTGTGAATCATTGAGATGTATCAGCATGCGTGTTAGTTTTCCTTTGAATTTGATGGAATGTTGTAACGGGGCAACCTTGGAATAGGAATGAAAATGGAGTGGAAAAGTTTCCGTTTTTCCGGAGAAAAAATGGAAACGGAGAGAAACCAACGTTTCGTTTCGTTGGATCGCGCCATCGAGCAAAACCAACGTTTAAATCACGTCTCTCGTGTTCGTGTCTCACCCTCCTCCATGGCTCGACCCCACACGGTCGCTCGGCATGCCACTCACCGCAAACCGAGTAGTATACCATAACTTTCCCGCCTGCTTGTCGACGGATCGCGCCATGGAGTACTAGCACTACTGGAAGAGATTGACGAGTTGGGGGAGGACAGCTAGCTGTAGCACGGACTCCCAAGAACTTTTTACATGCATGTTGTAGCCGGCTATTGCGACCTTTAAACACAGAGCAACCGCGTGCACCCGGAAGCGGCGCGGGCGATGCTCTCTCGGTCGGCGCGCCGCTTCAATGCTGGCGCCAGTGAGAGGTCGCGTCCGCTCTGGCCGGGCATGAATGCGGCACTGACCGTTTCGGGCGGGAAGCACGCGCGGGTGATGAAGAGGGTTCGGGTTGGTCAGGACCGGCCACGGCAGCGATTCAGGCGTGCGCAAACAAGAGATGTTGTACGTTAATATTGCTCCGTATATAATTAACAACGTAAATAATGTGCCAGTTGGACAAATATATATGACTGGAGATGGAGATGGAAATGGAATTTTACATAAACACGGATATGCATGTCTATGTCTATGTGTGTGTGCGCGACGACTCTCGCGACCTGGAAGCGAGGGCGTGTTTTTGATCGAGTTTTCTTTCTTGGTACGTTAGAAAATCAGTTTGTCTAATTCACATCTAGATGTTATTTAAGGATATCACATCTAAGCTCCCACAAGTATATAATGTAGCAAAAAGAAACAAAAAAAAACTAGGAAAAGACCACAAACAGAGTGGACATCAACTTATATGTGACATAACTATGTCACATCTAGATGTGTCCTAGACAGACCCTTAAAAAAAATTTCGCCAGTTTTCGTTTCTTTTTTCCGGGAACGCCGTATTCTATTTAAAACCACTGCTATGGAGAGATTTTTTACTCCATTATAGCCTCTTGTTTGATAGAGTTTCTCGCGTCTCGCTCTCTCACCCTCTCCATATCAAAACAAGATGACAGTGTCCACTCTATCTCTCTCCTCACCGGTGGTCACAGATCCGGCCGAATCCCGTCCGCTGCGGGAGGTGAGGAGGTGCAGCGTTGACGTTGTTGCCATCGGAGACGGAGGAAGCCGATGCGCACCGTCCTCTCGGAGCCGGCGCTGGCGCGGACGAAGATCCTCCGCGCCCTTGTTCGCTGCCGTCGTGTGGGCAGATCCCGCCCGCCCCCCTAAACGACATCTCGCCCACCTGAGGTATAACTTCTTGTACTAGTCCAGCTCCCCAGGTCGCTACGTGCGGGTTTTCTTCTATGCGACTACTCCCCAGCTCCCCATGCATAGTAGCTAGGGTTCGTCGGCTGGTCCAACATCACCTACTAGTACTAGTTCCTCCGTCTAGGTGAGTAAGTCATCTTAGGTTGTACACCGTGACCAAGGAGGAGGGGAAAACGAGAGTACTTAATGTTTATTTGCTAATTAGTAGCATTGCAGCAATGAACTAACCACTGCATGTCGTGTTTGGTAGTCTCAAGTCATTAAAATCATGCACACCCCACATATCTTATTGGTTGATATGTCAAGAAACAAGAAACGAGGTAAAAGTTAATGCACCGCGCCTAAGTGTTTTGGGATTATTAGTTTTCGTAAGATGACTTACACACCTAGACGGAGGGAGTACTATTATAGAGGAAATGCCTCTCAAAAAGTTGTCCTCATTTATGCCTCGGTGGAGGTATGCATGTTGTTTCGACAAAAAGTACATGGTGGTTGTGCGGTCATTGTCCATATGGTGGTAGTACTATCACTGGTTAAATGAAGAAATGCTTTTTTTCTCGGGTATCCTGGCTTAGTTCCCATCAAGATAATTATGATGCTTCTATTTGTTGGTGTACTTTTCATTAATTCTTATTGACAATTGAGATGTCATTGCTAACCCTTTTTTATATTTTTGGAAACAGCGATGCGTGCCTCCATACCCGGGCATGTCTTCCTCAATTTTAGTGGAACTGCACAAAAATGGATGGCCATTGTTGTTCCGCCTCACTGTCCTCTGCCACATGGTTCTTCCTTCCTCGAGATTGATTACTGAGAAGAAACAGACCACAGTGAGGATTTGTCGAACTTCTTAGGTGCCTCACCCAAACTTGATGCCAAATGGATGATGCATCACCACGATGACCTATCGATGCTCATGGTTGCGTCGACTGGTGAAGCTGATTGATTTTCGACGAAAAACAAGTTGTCTTCCATCAGTGCTCTTTGCTTGTTACGCACAAAGATGATATCCTTCGTCAGTTCACCTTGATTGCGTTGGAGACGCAGTCGTCTTTCACGTTGGTGCAATTTTATCACACAATTGGCTATGAACCAAATGTTTCCTCGAAGAAGGATCGACGTTGGTACTAAGAGCATAAGTTTTGTATTGATTTCTAAGCCTTCTCACAACTTTGTCTCCAGCTCCCCTGTAATTTTATTTGTCCAGCTATTAACTTTGATTTAAAAAATGGTGTGGACTAAAAACCCGGATGGACATAGTAGCCCTCCATTTTTATTTACTCCGCATATAAGATTTGACTGAAGTCAAACTTTGTAATACTCTCGAACCTTTCCGATAATTGAAATTAAATTTCTTTATTTGTACACACTCTCACATGTTTCCGATAATTTGGCGCATATGTGGTTGTTCACTTAAGGGAGGGTAGTGTACCACACGTGAAGGACAGGAAGTGCGACCAGGACGCGTGGGCGTGGATCGTTAGTTCATCGGAAGTAGTACTTGTTTTCTTCACTGTACATTAAATAAAGAGTTCCGTTTTGTACTTACACAATTTAAAACGATTGTTATGGAGAGAATAAGAAAACCACTCCACTATATTTTAGTCGTATACACGAGAGTACTATATGGATGCAGCTTCATTGACTTAGTGCACCTGCCTTTGAATTTACGACAGGTGGGCCCAAAATGTGGCTGGCTCACCTGTCATATAGCCAAAAGCAGGTGCAGTGAAGGCACCGGAGCTCAGTCCGTACTACAGTAGTATATATATAAGCGGGAGCCTCAGCGCTTGTTCGCTAGGGTTTGCACTCTCCACACGCCCGCCGCACTACATATATGTTACACGCTGGAGGCTTAGCGTTCATTTGCTAGGGTTTGCTATATTCACAGTCTCTCACCCTCTCTTCACCAGATCTAAACAAGACTGCGTTGGCCTCTTGTCTCTCTCTCCCCCCTCACAGCTGGTGAAGGAGGCGTCCGTATCCCGTCGCACCAGGAAGGGGAGGAGGTGCAGCGTTCAATCTATCGCCTTCGGCGAGGGAGGCAATCCACTGCCGGCTGCGCTATTCTCTTTCACCCAGCGCCTGTGCGGGAGGGCCACCGACCCCTTCTTCCTCGCTGCCATACATAGTGTGGGCAGATCCGGCCTCCCGCCGCATGCCTTGCTACATCCCGACGACCCTAAGGTAAAAGTTTCTTTGAAACCGTCGTTGCTCTAGCTGCATGTGGATCTTTTTTGATCTGTAGTCGAATCTAGGTCTTGGTTCAAAGAGGAAAGAAGGGTGCGGTGGGCTGGAGCAAGAATCTAGGATGTGGTTCAATGAGGAAAGGAGGGGCGGAAAGTAGTATAGGCTGGCTATCCAGCCGCTTTGTAGGTCGAAAAGGGAAAAGGGGGGTAACCCAGTACACACATCTGTAAGGAACCGATCTCTTTGTTGAAAAGGGAAAGAAACTGGGGGGTCGGGTAGTTTGTGCACGACTAGATTTGCTGCCATCACATAGGAAGTAGGTTCAAAGAGAACAAATATGGGACCAACGCATATATGCTGCTTGGCTACATACTCTGCATCACCCATTTATACGTGTGGACGCACATGGTGCTGGCATGTCCCATGCAGCTATTTTGCTGTTGTTAATCTCAAAATTAACTACTGATCTGTTTTAAAAGAATTTCTCTGTTAATATGAATCAATGCAACCGTTTTAGAAATGCTACTGTCCTATACTTTGTTTTCCATCAAGATAAGGTAGATGCTTCTTTTTGTGGCCGCATGTTTCATCCTCCTTTATTGGCCAGTAATTGTTTTCTTTTTTGCCTCTTAAAACAGGGATATCTATTCAACTTGTTGCTATAGAAAACTTAAATGTCACATCGGCAACTTTGCTTGATTTCAGTGCAACTGCACAAAACTTGATTGGAATTCCTATTCGTGTTGCTCGATCCGTATTTTATGTTGGTCGTCTCATGAAAGGTCAGTACAGGCCTTCATCCACATGATTGTGCAGTGTGCTTTGAGATGTTGTGCTACTTGTATTGGTACTATTTTAAATAAATGATGAATTGAAGCTATTGTATTGCTGGCTTTTCCCATTAAGTAGTGAACAAAAATGGGACCAACCCAGACATGATGCTTGTTGCTTTGTTACAACAAATTCAGCATCACCCCCTTTATAAGCCAGTAATTGATGCCACTCTCAGAATTAACTACTGGGTCTTATTTCAAAACTGCAACACTCGTTAGGGATTGGCGGGATTACCATTTTTGTGGCCGCATGTTTCATCCTCCTTTATTAGCCAATAATTGATTCCTTTTTTGCCTCTGTATATACAGGGATATCTATTCAACTTGTTGCTATTGCGACATTTTGCTTCGCTACGCGAAACACTTTGCTTGATTTCAGTGCAACTGCACAAAACGAGATTGGATTTCCTATTCGTGTTAGCAGATTCGTATTTTATCGTTCTCGGTCTCATGAAAGGTCAGTACAGGCCTTCATCCACATGATTGTGCAGTGTGCTTTGAGATGTTGTGCTACTTGTATTGGTACTGTTTTTAATAAATGTTGAATTGAAGCTATTGTATTGCTGTCTTTTCCCATTAAGTAGTGAACAAAAATGGAACCAACCCAGACATGATGCTTCTTGCTTTGTTACAACAAAATCTGCATCACCCCCTTTATAAGTAGATGGAAGCACATACTGTTGTTGCGCCCACTCTACCCTGGAGCTGTTTATGCTTTTCGTTAATCTAATGCTGCTGGTAAAATTAAGCAATGCCACTCTCAGAATTAATTAACTAATGAATCTTAGTTCAAAACTGCAGCACTTGTTAGGGATTGGCGGGATTACCATTTTTGTGGCCGCATGTTTCATCCTCCTTTATTGGCCAGTAATTGATTCCTTTTTTGCCTATGTTAAAACAGGGATATCTTTTCAACTTTTTGCTATTGCGACATTTTGTTTCACTTAATTTTGATGGAACTGCACAAAATGAGACCGGATTTCCATATATGTGTTGAGATCTCTTTGAGATCTTCCTCACGAGTTGTTTCAAATCTTGGTCTTGAATGGTCAGTACCGACCTTCCTCCGAATTAAGTACTGTATCTTAGTTCAAAATTGCAAACACTTGTTAGGGATCGGCAGGAGTACCATTTCTGTTAGGGATCGGCCGGAGTACATGTTTAAGAAATGTATTGTTCAGATAATGTCTCTATTATTATATATCAGTTACAGACTTACAGCGTTTTACAAATGGTACTATCCTGCTTTGTAGTTCTTTCTACATGTTTAACCAAGGTATTGTTAAGATAATGTCTCTGTTAAAATGAATTAGTCGCATTGTTTTAGGAATGATACTTTTCTGCTTTTTTGTTCTTTATACATCTTGAAACAAGGCATTGTTAAGATAATGTCTCAGTTAATATGAATGAATCACACTGATTGAGAATTGCTACTCTCCTACTTTGTTTCCCATTAAGATAAGGTAGATCAGTAGATGTTTTTCTTCTGGGAGTACAAGTCATCAACCGTTATTTCTCAGTAATTGTTTCCCTTATACGTTTTGTTGCTTACAGGGATATCAAAATTAAAGCTCGTTTTTATTCCGACTTCGATTTTAGTTCAACTGCACAAAAGGAGCCAATGTGTCCAAGGCAAACTGCTGCATTACTGGGTCTAGTTGGTCGTTCCACTTTGCAGAAAGAAGCAGTCATTGTTTGCGCAACATTACAGAAGGAATGACCGAGAAGCTTTACAGAGTATTAGGCCTTCCACTATGTAGGCCAAAAGAGGTGCCAATTTCACCTTTTCTTAGTTTGGCACCGAATCCCTCCATTGCTACAGTCGGTGCCATAAATATTAGACACCGGTGACATGACTAGTCTGCAGAGACCATTGGCAATTTAACAACACGTGGAGTGCCCTGGGCAAGAAGTGCCCAAACAAGTACAAGAAGCGACAGGACTCCATGATCATAGGCATTACATATTTTGAATGGGAAAAGCTTGTCAAAGTTTAATCATTGATGTTAGCAGGAAGCGACAGGACTCCACGATCATAGGCATTGCATATTTTGAATGGGAAAAGCTTGTCAAAGTTTAATCATTGATGTTAGCAAGAAGACGTTAGTTTAATATATTGGAATTGGAAAACCTTTTCAAAATTTGCTCATTGATGTTAGCCAGAAGACATGCATTTGATATTTTTGAATGGGACGCCCTTGCTGTGAGCAGCGTCGAGTGTTTTTTCCTATTCCTGTGTCCAGTTTAGAAGTAAATAGTTACTCTGCTGAGATATTCCTGTGTTAAGAGTTTGTTCTGAATATTGTCTATGTAATGCCAGGCCTTGTGTTTGATTGCAAAGTTGAGCTTGGAATGTTGTGGCATGCGGCATCACGAGCTGTTCACCGTGCCTCCTAAGAATAATGATTTGTATTGTTTTGCATGTCGATCTAATGCCAGTGATTTGCTTGTTAAGAAGATCATCCTCTTCTGTTGTTTCCGTGCTTAAGAAGTTCATCGTCTGATGTTTCATTCATAGCCTATACGATAAGTCGGGTAGGTTAGACATGAAACCATATGATCTTCCGACCAACTCATGATATTAGGCCATGATTGGATCGTCGTTTTCCAACCAAAACCGCTTGTAAAGCTGACGCTTGTAAATTAAAGCAGATGGTCTCGGGCGAAGGCGCTTGGTTGGTCGATTTCGACTAGTAAAATATCGGAAGTACTTGACACACGATAAAAATGATGAACGACACTCGAACGATTGCTAATCCAGCCGTTAGCTGTTGTTTCAGCCTTGCCCATGGATGGCATGATACGCACGTCGTGCATGTATCGTCTGGTAATGTCGTCCATATAGCAGTGCTCGTAAAATATACACTGGTCTCTCAAATTACACGCGTAACCCGCCGGTTTTACTTACAGACCTCGGGCCCTCGGTTTCATTACGCCTGTATTTTATGCGTTGTTTTCGATGACGAGTAAATTACACTTGTATGTTAATACAGGTTTGAAATAAACCAGAGCTCCCAAGCGCGGCCTTACCGTTTCATGCCGTCTTAGTTTCTCGAAGGTGCTAATAGGTGTCCGATGATCCTGGCTTCCTGAATGAGTAGCGGGCGCTGTATCAGACCATCCGTAGGGCCCGCGAGGCCCTCTCCATTGTCCTTCGAGTTGTTGCGCTCGCCGTGGCGCCGAGCATTGTTAACATCGTCAACGAACATGAGGATTCAGGAGATGACTTTATTTTGACTGGATGACACTAGGGACCCACTAGGGCCATAGCCGTATGTACGCAAGTGCCTCCTTATTATGTACAACTATATTTTTTTGCTTTCTCCTGGTTTCCTGACATCACGGTCCCACACCATTGTCAACCTATGTATTCAATATAAACGAGAGAATTGCACAAGGTGCGGCCGATAGCTGGGACCAAGCAGCTCAAGCAGTATTTGTGTTTTTGAGGCGTGAGCACTGCAGAGTTTTTCTTGGCGATGATTTCGTTGTTGTTCAGAGGAGAGCAGGGTATTAACTGGGCGGGCTGTGGCCCGTCTAGCCCAGGCTAGATATCCATCCCAGATACTAATTTTTTCAAGATGAAAATGGCTAGCCCAGCTATACGTCTTTTTGAGGAATACCCAGGCAAGGTCAACTTGTTATTCTCCGCCCCGCTGGGCTGCAAATCTTTCCTAGGAGGGATGCATTAGGCTTAACAGGAAAATGGTCTTTAAAAATAATAAATGGGGTGTAATTATAAAAACTGGGCAGTAACTATGAAAAAATGCACCAAACACCAAATTAGTTTATAAAATGTTATTTATGGATTTTGAAAATCGTAAATTTTCATTGTTGCGCGCGCAATGTTTCGTTGGATTTTTACGTAATACAAATTTATATTTAATCTGACTAGAAATTTCGGGATAAAAATATTTCGGAGCCCATCACAATGTGGGAAATTTTATTGAATTCTGTCTTCAACGGTTGGTTGAAATTATTAATCATTGTCCTAGCTAGAAAATGGGTTGTACTTTTAACAAACTATAAATGGGCTGTTGTAAATTCCATTAGAATTCCAAAATGGGCCGTACATTCTTACAAAATGCAAATGGGCTATAAGTTCTCTGCCACACACTTGTGGGCCTACTAAGTGACGCGTCCCCTAAAAAAATAAGTTGACGCGTATGCAAGGCTTTGCCAACTTATTATAGTCAACACACGGTTCTAGCAGAAGTGGCCGTTGGATGTCTATCCAACGGATGTCGTGCTTCTTCTTCAATCTCGGATGTTCTTAGCTTCGGCCGCACAAAAAATGATTCCTCCCCCTGACATCTGGGGCGCACCATTTCGGAGGCTGACCTATGGGCCTACTAAGTTGGAGCGTACCAAGGGCTTTGTCAACTTAGTCAATAATAAACGTTTCTAGCTTCAGTGATCGTACGATGTCCATCCAACGGCCGTAGTTCTTCTTCAACCTCTGGTCTTCTTGGTCCAGCCGCCCAAAGCATCGCCGGTCGTGCCGCCTGCTCCTGCCTCCCATGGCCGGCTGTGCTGCCGTGGAGGCCTCACCGCCCCCATACTACTCCCACCGCTGGCCAGGCCATCCCTCCACTCACCCACACCCCCTGTTATTCTGCGGCGATGGCAGCCTCACACCGCAGCCGAACCAGTGAACCCCCGTACTCCTCTCCGCGCGGGCTTCCATTGTTGCGTCTTCCCCGGCTCCGCGTCGTCCCCTTCCTAGGCCTCGCCGTCATCCATACCACCGCCCTGGTGCTCTCGGCGCAGCGTGGTCAACGAGGTCAACGACCAACTTCCATCGGAAGAGTACTGTACGTGGAGAGGCTGACAGCTGGGTCCAGGCGGCCGCAAGGAAGTGCCTCCTTATTACGCGCAAAATCATTATTCCTCCACCTTACAGCAGGGACCCACCGGACGGGCCACCTTATTTCGCGAAAAAAACGTTTCCCCCTGACTGCTCGGACCCACCGGACGGGCCAGCGTATTTCGCGAAAAAAAGTTCCCCCCGCTATCAGCTCGGACCCACCGGAAGTGCTTCCTTATTACGCACAAAAAATGAATACTCCCCCTGCTAGCTGGGACCCACCATGGTGGGATGCTGACTTGTGGGCCTACTAAGTTGACTGGGACACGGGCCTTTGTCAACTCTAGTCAATATGAACGATTCTAGCTCCAGTGACCATACGATGTCCATCCAACGGCCGTAGTGCTTCTTCAACCTCTGGTCTTCTTGCTCCAGCCGCCCAAAGACGCGTCGGTCGTGCCGCATGCTCCTGCCTCCCGTGGCCGGCTGTGCTGCTGCGGAGGCCTCACCGCCCCTACTATTCCCACCGCTGGCCAGGCCCTGCGGCGATGGCAACGTCTTGCCCGGCTCCCCGTCGTCCCCTTCCTAGGCCTCGCCGTCGTCCACCGCCCTGGTGCTATCGGCCCGGCGTGGTCAACGTGGTCAGGGAACGACTTCCATCGGATGTGGACTGTACGTGGAGAGGCTGACAGCTGGGTCCATGGCCGCAGCAAGGAAGTGCCTCCTTATTACGTGCAAAATAATTATTCCTCCACCTGACAGCGGGGACCCACCGGACGGGCCACCGTATTTCGTGAAAAAACGTTTCCCGCTTGACTGCTGGGACCCACCAGCTGCACGTTCGCACGCAAGGAAGTGCGTCCGGGCAAAAAAACGATTCACCCCCTGACTGCTTGGACCCACCAGCTACATCTTCGCACGCAAGGAAGTGCCTGACAGTCGGGACCCACCTGGTCGAAGCGTACGTAGCGTTGTCATTCTGGTCGTGAACGTGTACGTACATATATACTGGTCGATGTAAAGGCGCGCACATGTCGTAGTAGAGGCACGCACGTAGCATGTACACGTACGTACAGCTGCCAGGGTGCAAGAAAGAAAATACGGCCACGTATGTGTACATACGGGCGGGGTCTCGAACGCCTACTCGCGCATACGTATGGTGAGGGCTCGTGTACATGGCTGGGTCGGAACGGAGAAACAGCGTCGTCGTCGTGTTCATGGGAAGGCAACGGAATGCGTCGTGTTCATGGGGAGGCAATGGAATGCGTCGTGTTCATGGGGAGGCAATGGAATGTGTCGTGTTCATCGGGAGGGCTTGGACGTAACAGGTGATGGAAACAAGGCTTGGCGTACCGTAGAATGGAGGAAATGGCCTTGTGTTCGATCGGCCATGTTCGAAACGGGATCCTGTTCATCGGGAGGGGTGTGGCATACCGCAAAACAGAGGAAACGGACCTCCTACGGTCGAAACGGGGGTCCCGTTGATCAAGAGGGGTGTGGCGTACCGCAAAACGGACGAAACGGACTTGTGTTTGAGCGCTACGGTCGAAACGGGGGTCCTGTTCATCGGGAGGGGTGTGGCGTACCGCAAAACGAGACTCCACGGGATACTGTTCATCTCCACCGTCGACCTCCTCCAGCCTCCACGGGCTCCTGTTCATCCAGCCTCCACGGGCTCCTGTTCATCCAGCCTCCACCGCGCGCTACTCCACCAGCTACTGTTCAACCACCCCTCCACCGTCTACTGTTCATCCAGCCCTCCACACCACGGGGTCCTATTCAACCACCCCTCCACGGGCACCCCTCCACCGTCTACTATTCATCCAACCCTCCACACCACGGAGTCCTGTTCAACCACCCCTCCACGGGCACCCCTCCACCGTCTACTGTTCATCCAGCCCTCCACCACACTACGGGGTCCTGTTCATCCACCCCTCCACGGGCACCCTCCACCGTCTACTGTTCATCCAGCCCTCCACCACACCACGGGGTCCTGTTCATCTAGAGGCAACGCCACCGCTCACTGTTCATCCAACCCCCCCCCCCCCCGCAACGCTCACTGTTCATCCCATCGATCGGCTTCAGTTAGCAGGAGTAGCGAAGGAATCGCTCGATCGGGTTCAGTTAACAGCCATCAAGGTTCAGTAACGCATAGCCTGCAGTGCAATCGCTCGGGTTCAGTTAGAGCCCAACGCCTCGCTCGGGTTCAGTTAGAGCCAACGCCTCGCCACTACTAGGAAAAGGGCTATAGATAGGATTGGTACTAATGGCGCACCATGAAAGTAGTGCGCCACTACTATATACTAATGGCGCACCTGTTTGTGATACGCCATTAGTGTGGAAGACACTAATGGCGCACCGGAAACAGGGTGCGCCACTAGTATGAATTTTTTTTCCATTTTTCCATACATACTAATGGCGCATCTGGTTCATAATGCGCCATTACTAGTTATAACTACTAATGGCGCACCAAGCAGACAGTGCGCCATTACTGCAAAAAAAATTATTCTTTTTTTTGCAAAACTACTAATGGCGCATCTTCTCACAGTGCGCCATTACTAGTTTAAACTAGTAATAACGCACTGTGAGAAGATGCGCCATTAGTATATATATATTTATTTTTTTACTTTTTTGCAAAACTACTAATGGCGCACCACCTGCTGGTGCGCCATTAGTAACCAGGGTTACTAATGGCGCATTTGCTTGTGGTGCGCCAATGAGCAAGACTTCGACAAGTACGGCGACCCGAAGATCGAACATGACGACGATGATGAAGTAGCAGCACACACCACAAGAAGAAGCAGGACCCCCCTACCTAAAGGACGTCCGTTCCACAGAAGAACTCCATTTGCCAAAAAGAAGGGCAAGAAGATTGTGAACAGATAGCTAGCTAAGATCGATTGTATTTAAATCGTAGTGTTCATTTCTCGGGCACTTTTTGATATCATGAATATTTTTAAATTTCATGGGCACTTTTTGAATTCATGAATATTTTTTGATATTCATGGGCACTTTTTAAATTTCATGGCCACTTTTTAAATTTCATGGGCACTTTTTGATATCATGAATTCTCGAGCACCCCCCGCACCCTCCCCCTGCTCCACCGCCGCCGCCGACCCCCCGCACCCTCCCCCGCTCCACCGCCGCCGCCGACCCACCGCACCCTCCCCGGCCCGCTCCACCGCCGCCACCGACACCCCGCACCTTCCCCCGGCCCGCTCCACCGTCGCCGCTGACACCCGCACCCTCCCCCACTTTTTGAAGATATTTTAAAATAACAAATTTCATGATATTTTCAAATAAGAAATTTGATGATATCTTCAAATAACAAATTTGATGATATTTTCAATTAAAAATAAAAAAACTAATTTGATGATTTTTTCAATTTTTTTTGATGATATGTGATGGTATCTTCTGTTCTAGTCCTCATGAAAATAACAAATTTGATACAAAACAAATTATTAGATGCAACAAGAAATAATGAAAAAAAATGTTACTAATGGCGCATCAGCGGAAGGTGCGCCATTGCTGTCAGAAAAAAAACGTTACTAATGGCGCACCAAACAAAGGTGCGCCATTGCTATCAGAAAAAAAAACTACTAATGGCGCACCAGAGGGTGGTGCGCCATTGCTATAGTGTCTAGCTGGATACCCCTTCGACCGATCCCCCCTTCCCTCTCCCTCGCCAGATCCCCCTTCCCTCCCCCACCACACCCGCTCCGACGACCCCCGGCCCGCTCCGGCGACCCCCGCGCCCGCTCCACACCCGCTCCGGCTCCGCCGCGCCCGCTCCGACGACCCCCGCACCCGCTCCACACCCTAGCACCTCCCCACTTCCCCTCCCCTCATGTTGCTTCACCCGACTAGGTCGTCCCCGTCGACACCGCATCGTCCCTGCGACCACCATCGTCCCCGCACCCCACCAAGGAGTCCAGGAGCTCTGCAGTGTTCTTCTACGTCATCTACGGCCAGCCGTTCGAGCTCGACGACTCTGCATCGTGCGGATCGAGGTCTTCTTCCACCTCCGGCCACCGCGGCCTCACCGTCGATCCGCGTCACCTCGTCAACCCTGGCCCCGCACGAGCTCGCCATCGTCTTCCTCTCGGTGAGCTGCACCGGTTCCTCTCCCCCCCTTCGATTTCGTCGTCATAGACTGTCGCACCCCGCGCCCTAGCTCCTTGTTGCCGCCCCCCGTGGCCGTGCTCCCCTCGGCCCCTGGCCGCGCCCTGGCCCTGCCCAGGCGTGCTCACCGCACTGCGACCGCCTATAAAAGTGAATTTTGCGTCTTCTGCTTGTTCTGTTTCTGGTGGAATTTGGTTGAGAGCTTTGCTCTAGTAGAGGAGAAAATCCTAGTGGATTACCTGATGTTTATCCGAGTCGTTTTGTGATTGCACTTGCCATGTTTACCATCAGAGTGTTGCTGGTTATGCCGACTGGATCTTAATATTTGTAAAATGTTACCAGTCTCTTGAATTATGTGTGTATTGTAGAGGGCCTCAAAAGTCATATTTGTAAGTGTAACTGGTTTGGAGTAGATGATGTCCTGCGCGTTGCCAAATTTCATTTCAAGAATGTGAGAAATACTTGGGCCTGATTGCAATAGTATTTGTAATCGTAGTACATTTCATTTGCAATCATACAGCTGAATGGTGGATGCATCATTCGGATCAGGCTACTAAATTCTTTGAAATCATTTGCTGATGCCTGCTGCAACTGTGATGCCTCACTGTCATGTGCTACCGTGACTTGCTAACCAAATTGGTTTGTGTCAATTTCGTAAACTTGCAGGCTTATAGAATTAGAAATACTACTGTATTAGATACCCTCACTGTCATGGGCTTTCTATTATTAGTCAAGTAGTATGCTTAGAATCTTGTTGGGAGAGTAAAGCTTTGCTTTCAGTTTTTTCTTGTATGTGGGGATTGCTACTGCTCATACAGGAGAAAATTGATAACTACTATGTCATTGTGTACTCCCTCTGTGCCAAGTGTAATGTCAAGTTTAGATTGGTCAATATGGTTCTCGTTTTCAAATTTTTTACATGCTCTCATTTTTTGTGTGGGTAATGTTTTATATGCTCTTTATCTCTTCCCTTGACAGACATTCGACGAGGCAGTGGGCGATATAGCTTTCTAGCTCCTTAGGGGGGTTGTTCCTCTTTACAGGTGTGTTAAACAGGGTTTTATGTGGTCATATGGAGTTTATTAGGTAGAGAAAGTACCTTGTGATTTTTCTAATTTTGGACATATTTGTGTGAATTCTTGCTGCAATAATACAAACTATGTTGATGTATGTCAAATATATGGTCAGATTAGCCTATATTAGTATATGTGTTGATTAATTAAAGTGTTATGACAACAATGCATGACAACAGTATGTGCATGAAGTGCTTGACAATTAACCTTAAAATTTATGTTGTGAAATAGATGGAAAATGAAAAGGCTAATTGGGATGCACATCACATAAGTGGAGACACTAATTTTTTCTGACTTGTGGAGGCTCTAATCCTCATGGATCATGGCTAAAAGAAATTTGCCATGTTGCAAAAAGAAAAGAAATTTACCATGGTGCATATAGTAAAAACAATGCCATGATCTGTAAAATACATTTGTCATTCTTTCTGTGTTTGTACAGACTTGCTAAACTATTGATGATTTTTTGTTGGGTGACATATTATATCTGGAATGGAAGCTCACATAAGTTGAGCTGATTTTTGTCCATATGAAAGCAGAGGACCATATGGTCTGTGGCTGGGTTTTGTCTCCGACCGTCGTGTCGTGATGATTTTGCAGGTACCCCGAGAGGCCCTTGAGTTTGCCGGAATGTCGATTAACTTCCGTTCCGGCACATTCGGGTACTCCATATGTCCTATTTTCAGCAAAGGTCATGCTGAAATTCCTGTGTGTGTAGTTGCTTGTTTTTACTGTAGTTGTGGCTGCTTTCTTCTTGTATCATAAAAATATCTCTTCTGCTGCTTATCAGAGATGGTGGAAAGTAGCCACCGCCGCTCTGCGACACCGCAGTACGAGTTGGATGCTTCCGAGTTCTTCACTATCATACTTGGGACTTCAGTATCATCCATGACGCAGGTATATAAAATGAGAGAAATCCCCTAGCTTCACCCATCTCATTATGATATCTGTTGTTTGCCTACATCACTCATTGTCCTAAACTGCAGAGGCTGCCTGATAGTTTTAAGAACATGCTGATGGGTGAAGATCCGCCAAATAATGTGAAGGTGCGATAGGCCGGCAGCGGGTTTCGCAGGCTGTGGGATGTGGAGTTGATGATCAAGGAGGGCCACATGTACTTGTCTCGTGGGTGGGAGAAGTTCTACCGTGCCTACGACCTGCGGCTGGGGTACTTCCTTCTCTTCAGGTACGACGACGACGCCACCACGCTCATCATGAAGGTGTTCAACGCAACTATGTGTCGCATGCGCTACGCTGAAGATTATGATGCCGGTACATTCTGCCTCTTCTTATTCCTCTACATTTGGCTTTGTCTCACATTGATTGTTAACGGTCATTGTTGCATTTGGACAGGTAATGGGAGCAGCAGCAGCGACAATGGCTACAGCCAAAGCAGCAGCGACCATGGCTATAGCGAAAGCAGCAGCGACCATGGCTGTAGCGAAAGCAGCAGCGATTCTGGCAGCAGCATAGACAACAAGAAGGATGATCCGGACTGGAGTGCGGGAGAAGAGGAGCAGAGTGGGAATGAGGAGCTGCAGGATGACCTAGCGCTGGTGGTGGCTGACCAAGGGTAAGAGATGGAGGTGGCTGAGGTTGACCTAGCGATGGTCGTGCCTGAAGGTGGCCTCGCGATGGTGGTGGTGCCTGACAATGACCACGCACCGGTGGTGGCGCCGGCGATCCCATAGCTGGGCGACATGACCACGCCAATTCAGGAAGAAGACTACATCCCACTGCCTCCACCGCCTCCACTGCCTCGCCGCTCTTGCCGCATCAGGCTGAGGAAGGAGAAGGAGAAGAACAATGCATGAGAACTGAACGGTGTTGGATGAAAAATGTGAAACTTTTGTAATATGTAACGATGGAACTATGTGTTGGCTATGTATGTATATATGATGGAACTTGTGTGTTGGCTATCTATGTATATATGATGGAACTTGTGTGTTGGCTATGATTGTTATATGGATGCTTGTTGTATATCTCATAGGTGAAATAGTGACCTGAGATTAAGAAAAAAAATTAAAAAAATTGTTACTAATGGCGCATTACTGTGTGGTGCGCCATTAGTATACCAGATACTAATGGCGCACCAGTGGTGCGCCATTAGTAAGATATACTAGTGGCGTGCTACTAATGGCGCACTGGTAATGCGCCATTAGTAGGCAAAACCAGTGCGCCATTAGTAGGCCTTTTCCTAGTAGTGGTCGCACACATGCGCGTACGTGTACGAGAGAAACGCGCATCGCTCGGCCCCCGACCTCCCACCGTAACCGGGAACTCCCCGAAATTTTCCTCCCCCTCGCTTCTACCTAAGTTTTTTCCATCATGGACGCCCCAAAGAATGTCATGCAGCTGTGTCTCCGGCCCGCCCAGGACGAAAAGCCCATTTTTTGTCATGATTTTTTGTCATAGAAGTAGGAGCCCACCACATTTATGATGATACCGGGTTTTGTCACAATTATCATCATATAAGTGTCATATGTATGACAGAAAAAAAAATCGTTCGGCCCGAAATGTCACGGATGTGTCTTTTTTGTAGTGAGGGGAGTGGGCACACCACTTAGGGTAGATCGAATTGAACCCTGGTTAGCCACCGCCACTCCCCACGCCCATGACGCGCGACTGGACCTAGCAGTACACCGCTCGATGCTGCTCCCCGTACGTGTGGATACCTTGGAGGCATCGCATCTGTGGTGCTTGGACGAACCGTTCGAGGGAACGCGAGGTACCGTTCGCAGGATATCACCGTTCACGGGTCTTCGCTGTTCGTGGGAGACCGACAACGCGAGGAGGAGACGGCCTAGGAGATCGGCTACACGCATCACCAACTCAACTTCCGCTGCGATGACTGCGCGTCTAGTGGTAAACCCGATCCCGTGATCTATTTTCAGTAGCATGATCTTGGGTGCGCGGTAGAAAATTTTATTTCGCGCTAGCATAGCGTACCACGTGTTCCAACACCTAAGACCCTTGTTACTAACATCAAAGGACCCATTACAAAATGGGTACCTAAAACCAAGCATTGATCTCTTGTAGGTGTTTCCTTCCGGTGGGGGGTCATGGTTGCTCGATACTGGAGCTAAAAATCATATGACCGGAAGCAAGGACTTGGTGGTGGACGTGCACAAGATTTCATCTATGCCCACCAATGTCGAGTGGGGTGATGCCTCGTCTTCTAAGGTATTGGGACTTGGCAAGGTTGTCATTTCTCATGATCTCACGATCGAGAAAGTCATGCTTGTTGAGTCCCTTGCATACAATTTACTTTCCGTTCGTCAACTTGCAATCATGGGCTTTGCCAGTTTCTTTGATATCGATACGGTGGCCCTCTTGTGGAGCAAGACTCTTAAAGTAGCCTTTGTTGGGCATGTCGAGAACGGTCTATATGTGATTAACTTTTCGGAGTGACCCACTAAGACCGCGACATGCCTAATGGCCAAAGTTGACGTGGGATGGTTTTGGCATCGCCGTTTAGCCCATGTCAATATGAGATATTTGCAAAGTCTTCTCAAGGGGGACCATGTCCATGGACTAACGAACGTTAGTTTTGCTAAAGATCATGCTTGCAGTGCTTGTATCGAAGGAAAGCTACATGAGAAGACTCACCCTCCCACGACTATCATTTACTCGAAGAGGCCTTTGGAGCTCCTTCATTTGGATCTCTTTGGGCCTCCATCCTTTGATAGTCTTGGGGGTAGAAAGTATTGCTTGGTGATTGTGGATGACTATTCAAGATACACTTGGGTGTATTTCTTCAAGAGGAAGAGCGAGACCCAACAAACCGTCATTGACTTTGCAAATGAAGCCCAACGTCAACATAATGTAAAGGTCTTCACAATAAGAAGTGACAACGGCACCGAGTTCAAGAACTACACCTTGGATGAGTTTCTTAGTGATGAGGGGATCAAGCATCAATATTCCGCACCTTACACCCCTCAACAAAACGGTGTTGCGGAGAGGAAGAACCGGACGTTGATGGATGCGGCAAGGACCATGATGGCGGAGTTCAAGTCTCCATACAACTTTTGGGCCGAATCCATCAACACCGTGTGTCATGCATCCAATCGGCTCTACCTCCGCAAGGGCTTGAACAAGACTCCATATGAAATACTCACCGGTAACAAGCCCAACCTCAAGTACTTTCGGGTGTTCGGGTGTAAGTGTTTCATTCTCAAGAAAGGTGTTCGGTTGTCTAAATTTGAGGCTAGAGCTTATGAGGGCATATTTGTTAGTTATGCTACAAACTCTCATGCTTACCGTGTCCTCAATAAATCCATGGGACTTATTGAGGAGACATGTAATGTGGAGTTTGATGAGAATAACGGCTCCCAAGTGGAGCAAAGTGGCACTTGTGATGTAGGTGATGAAATTCCTCCCCAAGCCATAAGAAGAATGGGTGTTGGTTTTATCCTACCCATTGAGGAACCCCTTGTGACCGAAGGAGAAGGACAATGCTCCACTCAAGTGGAGCCATCACCAATCCAAGGCCCACACGCTTCCGGAGAACAAAGTGAAGGCCCTCGACCTCATGAACAAGACCAAGGGCAAGATCTTCCTCAAGACGGTGTTGACACACCAAGTGATGCCCAAGATCAAGTTCACTCCTCTGAACAAGTTCAAGTTCAAGAACAAGCTCAAGATGGCGCTCAAGATGATCAAGTGACCGCTCCTCAACTCACCACCGAGGAGGAATTGGAGCGTCGTGCCGCCAAGATTGCTTCCAAGCTCTCCACCAAGGGTCATCTCATGGAGAATGTACTTGGAAGCATTCAAAAGGGGGTAAGCACTCGTAGACAATTGGCAAACTATTGTGAACATCACGCATTTTTCTCTTGTGTTGAACCCCGAAAGGTATATGAAGCACTCGAAGATGCGGATTGGCTTAATGCCATGCATGAAGAACTCAACAACTTCGAGTACAACAAGGTGTGGAGATTGGTGCCAAGGCCAACGTGGAACCACAATGTCATTGGAACCAAGTGGATATTCAAGAACAAGCAAGATGCTCATGGGACCATCATTCGCAACAAGGCAAGATTGGTGGCACAAGGCTACTCCCAAGTCGAGGGTATCGACTACGGTGAAACCTTTGCTCCTGTTGCTCGTCTTGAATCCATTCGTTTGTTGATTGCTTATGCTTCTCATCACAACTTTAAGTTGCAACAAATGGATGTGAAGAGTGCTTTTCTTAATGGTCCTATTAATGAGTTGGTTTATGTCAAACAACACCCCGGATTCGAGGATCCCTACTTTCCCGATCATGTGTATCAACTCGATAAGGCACTCTATGGCCTTAAACAAGCCCCACGTGTGTGGTACGACCACCTTACCGAGTTGTTACAAGATCGTGGGTTTGAAGTTGGGTTAATCGACCCCACTCTTTTTACTAAGAAGGTCAAAGGGGAGTTGTTTGTGTGCCAACTTTATGTTGATGATATTATCTTTGGTTCCCCTAACAAAGCTTTCAATGAGGAATTTGCCGCTCTCATGACCTCAAAGTTCAAGATGTCTTCCATGGGAGAGTTGAAGTTCTTTCTAGGGTTCGAAGTAAAACAAAGAATAGAAGGAACCTTCATCAACCAAGCCAAATACACTCAAGACATGCTCAAGAGATTCAAGCTAAGTGATGTCAAGCTGGCTTCCACTCCAATGCCCACCAAGTGCCAACTTGACATCGATCCCAATGGTAAAGCGGTGGATCAAAAGGTATATCGCTCTATGATTGGATCCTTGCTTTACCTTTGTGCATATAGACCGGATATCATGTTGAGTGTGGGAATTTGTGCACGGTTTCAAGCCGCACCTAAGGAAAGCCACTTTGTGGCGGTCAAGCGAATCTTTCGATATTTGGCTCATACCCCAAACTTTGGCTTATGGTACCCAAGAGGAGCAAACTTCAAGCTTGTAGGATATTCAGACTCCGATTGGGCGGGAGACAAAGTGGATAGGAAGTCCACTTCCGGAGGGTGCCAATTCCTTGGTTGCTCTTTGGTGAGTTGGTCTTCCAAGAAGCAAAGTTGTGTGTCTCTCTCGTCCACCGAAGCGGAGTATGTGGCGGCCGATAGTTGTTGTGCACAACTCTTATGGATGAGGCAAACTTTAAAGGATTACGGTGTCATTTGTGACAAAGTGCCTCTTTGGTGTGACAATGAAAGTGCCATCAAGATTTCTCTCAACCCGGTGCAACACTTCAAGACGAAGCATATTGAGATTTGGTATCACTTCATCCGGGATCATATTAGGCGAGGGGAGATCGAGCTCAACTATGTCAACACTCATGATAACCTTGCAGATATCTTCACGAAGCCTTTGGATGAAGCAAGATTTCGCGAGTTAAGGCATGAGCTAAATATCATTGATTCGAGCAATGTGACTTGAACCCTTGCACACCCCACCTCACTCAACTTGTTGTCTAGTTTAGATGTAGGCATGGACATAGGGGGAGTATTGTTCTCTCAATGAACTTTCCCTCCCCCCATAATGCATAATCTGATCAAAATCTTTCACATTAGCCATTTTTGATGGTACTTGTGTTTCAAAGATGAGTGTTGGTCATGGGCCCAAGGTTAAAATCTTCGCGGCGCCATACCAATGAACTCAAACAAAGGTGGCCTCGGCCACCGCCCTCTCTTGGAGTAGTGTGTGTACTCGTTCCCTTTTTGTTGGTTTTGTGTGTGTGTGTGTGTGTTGGTTCTTTGTTTTTCGTCTCGGTTTCCTTTCTTGAGCTAGCCCTTTTGGCCTAGTCCATCTTGCGGCTGAGCGGTACTACCGCTTGTGAGCATCAAGCGGTACTACCGCCCACACCAGCGGTACTACCGCTGCGGGGCGGGCGATGGGGGTTTTATCGGGGCAGGGGGAGTTATTTTCTTCCCCATACCCATTTGCCCCCACTCGCTCATCTTCCTCGTCGCTCCAGCGACGTCTCGCCGCGGGAGGGCTCCAGCCAGCTGCTGTTTTCAGGCCGTTCCTCTCCATTTCCTCCGGTGGAGTCGTTCCCCACCACGTCCTCCAGCCATGGATGCCGGTATTGCCCCCGTTCCTGTTTTCTCTTTTCCTAGATCTTGCATCTAGTTCTTAGGGGCAATAGGCATTGTTTCCTCATTTTTGGCTATGAAGAGGCTTGAGTAGGATGGAGATAGCTTCTAGGCCCTTTGGATTGATGTTTGGTAGGATTAATTTTTGAATTTGGCATCCCGGTAGTGCCGGATCTATCCACGGCAGTAGGGAACCGCCGTTCCCCATCTTGAGCGGTACTACTGCTCATATTGAGCGGTACTGCCGCACGCGCGGTACTACCGCGGGTAGGTTGCGGTACTACTGCCGGATGCCCAGTTCCATCATTTCCTACCACACCTTGATCCATGTTGTTTCGGTTGGTGGCTTATGCTCTTTCTTTCGTGTTGTTTCTGTTGCTCGTGTGTTTGGTTCCAGGTGATGATCTTCCTGAGCAGCAGGCCCACCGTATCAACCCCGGTCGTGCATCTTCAAAGCGCTACCGCACTTTTGAGTCAGTAGGTGGTTCCTCTAGTGCTCCACCATCGCCTGCGGGTGCTTCCTCTAGTGCGCCACCTCCGCCTTAACTCCAGAAGAAGCCTGCCAATAGGCCGAAGCCAAGGGGCAAGACTGTGACTGAGATGACTACCAAGGAGTTCTGGGAAAGGCGTCGCCGTAACCCCTATGAGGAAGCCCAAGAACCCAATTTGGTCAACCGCCCATTCTGGAACCGCTTTCAGTTTGCCATCTTCTTTGATGTTATCAAAGCCAAGAAGAATCTCTATGTTGATGTTCGCTCCATCGACACGGATGCCATGGAAAAGGATCCTGAGTACTTTGGTGAAGCTCTTCAGATGTGTTCTCAGCTGAACATTCTTAGGATCATGCAGTACAACAAGGATTTCGATGCTGATTTGGTGGCTCAATTCTATGCCACTGTCCATCTTGGGACTCATGCAGAAAGGACTCTGACTTGGATGACAAATGGCAAGTTGCTTTCTGTCAAGTGGAAGGCCTTCATGGAGTTACTTGAAGTGGAAGATCACGAGCTTGAGACTCTTGTCAGCTTCCGCCCTCACCGCAATGCAAACTCCACTCACAAGCAAGCCCTCTGGCCCTACTGTTTTGTGAAGGTTAACCCTGCGACTCAAAAGGAATCCTATGAGCTGTCTACCTATCTGGACATCATTCATCATGTATTTCGAGAGACCCTCTTCCCTTGCATCAGGAATCTGGATATGCTCCACTCCTATCTCGTGGACATGCTTCTCTTCTACCAGCATGAGAAGGAAGCAAACACTGGCGAGTCCCTGGACATTTCTCATGTTATGTGGTCTGAACTTCTTACTGCCATTTCTGAGCGCAAGTGCCCGATCAATGGTCCGTTCATCATGCTGCTCATTGAGAAGGCTTGGGCACGTGTCTATCCCAAGGTTGTGCTGGAAACTGGAGATTTGGTTTCTCATGAGATCAAGCGTCAGAGGAAGAAGGACAATTGGGGTACCCCAGCTCCTAAATCTGGGGGTCCATCTACTGCTGCTGACATGGAGACCGAGGGCAGGGCTAAGGCCGATGATGACGATGACGATGAGGACTATGAGCCTTCTGGGACAGAGCCCTGTTGGGCAAAGAAGCTCAAGCGCAAGATGAAGAAGCTCTTCTGCATGGAGTCTCATGGTCAGTACATGACTCATGTGGCGTAGAAGAAGGCCAGGGGGCGTCACAAGGAGCTCATGCGTCAGCTAGGTGGGACCGTTGTCAGTGGGTCGGAGGGTCAGATCACTGAGGAAGAGGAGTGGATTCAGCAGCATTGCCCGTGGACCGATTCAGACGCCGAGCAGTTCCCGGCCGATGACGGCGGTGCAGACGATCCCGCAGGGATGTGATGCTCGTGATCCTCCACTTGCTATCACCTGGAGCTGTAGCTTCACTCTTTGCCCTTTTGGTGTCTCGATGCCAAAGGGGGAGAGAGTTTTAGGGATTTGTGTCGTTGCCGTGTTGCAAGAGTGTCTTTGTGTTTTGTGTTCGCCGTTTGCTTTGCTTTGTTTGGTTTTATGCCTGTGAGACCTAAGTTCCAGACATATGGTGTGAGACATATGCTACCTTATCTTTATCTTATCTATGTCTATCTACTACCTTGGTATCTTATGAGTTGCATGCTTATCTTGTTATTCATACCCTGCGCTCATATATCCTTTGCTTAGGTTGTTGGACTATAAAATATAGGGGAGTGTTGATCCTAATGTGTGCGTCGTGCATTCCAAAGGCACTTCTTTCTAGGTACCCACATTCAGGGGGAGCCCATCTATATCTTGTAGTCCTAAGTATCTTTACTTTCATGTCTTATCCTTGTGCAAATCCCTGGTTGTCATCAATCCACCAAAAAGGGGGAGATTGTTAAGGCATATCTCTCTCGATGTGGTTTTGGTGATTGATGACAACATGTTTGCGGACTAATCGTGTGTCTTGAGCATTTCAGAGATCCATCTTTGGCACGAGACGATTTCTTTCCCTCGGAGTGTCATTCAAGATGGTGTAGCTCTTTCGTTTCTTTTTCAGTGGACTAGTTGCGTAGAGGGCACCGTACTATCAAGAGGGGTCCGCTTTGGTAAGGCTAGGGTGGAATCAACATGTACACATCCTTTTCACACCCTCTGAACCTTTCCGCTTTAATGGAGAGCTCTTCCCTCCTTCTTTGGGCTTTGTCTGGCCCAGCGGTAGTACCGCGGTACCCAGCGGTAGTACCGCTTAGGGGTCATAGGCGGCAGTACCGCTCCGTAGCGGTAGTACCGCAGGTGGATCCTCAGCCGTAGTACCGCTGCGGTACCAGGCCCCTACCGCGTCGATTCGAGGGGGTCATTTCTTGTGTCGGATGGTGCGGTACTTTACAACGGCAGTAGAGTGGCAGTACCGCTCGGGTCCCTTTCTCCCCTGCCTTCCAGATTGCATAGCAGTACCACCAGGGGGAGCGGTAGTACCGCTGAGTCCAGCGGTAGTACCGCCGCCTCCTGCGGTAGTACCGCCCTCTGCGGGGCTGTTTTGGGGGGTAATAGTTGGATTGTTCCCCCCACTATATAAGGGGGTCTTCTTCCCCAAAGTTGACTCACCTCTTCCCCCAAAAGCTCCATTGTTGCTCCAAGCTCCATTTTCGCCCGATATCTCTCCCTAGCCAATTAAACTTGTTGATTTGCTCGGGATTGGTTGAGAAGGCCCCGATCTACACTTCCACCAAGAGAAATTTGATTCCCCCCACTAATCCCTAGCGGATCTTGTTACTCTTGGGTGTTTGAGCACCCTAGACGGTTAAGGTCACCGTGGAGCCATAGTCCATTGTGGTGAAGCTTCGTGGTGTCGTTGGGAGCCTCCAATTAAGTTGTGGAGATTGCCCCAACCTTGTTTGTAAAGGTTCGGTTGCCGCCTCCAAGGGCACCAATAGTGGAATCACGGCATCTCACATTGTGTGAGGGCGTGAGGAGAATAAGGTGGCCCTAGTGGCTTCTTGAGGAGCATTGTGCCTCCACACCGCTCTAACGGAGACGTACTTACCCTTAAAAGGAAGGAACTTCGGTAACACATCCTCGTCTCCACCGGCTCCACTCTTGGTTATCTCATCCCTTTACTTGTGCAAGCTTATTTGTGTTTTATCCATTGCTTGCTTGTGTGCTTGTTGTTGTTGCATCATATAGGTTGCTCACCTAGTTGCATATCTAGACAACCTACTTTGATGCAAAGTTTAAATTGGTAAAGAAAAGCTAAAAATTGTTAGTTGCCTATTCACCCCCCCTCTAGTCAAGTATATCGATCCTTTCAGTCGGTCTACTTGTCTCGGACGTGATGCCTATATACATGATCATACCTAGATATTCTCATAACTATGCTCAATTCTGTCAATTGCTCAACAGTAATTCGTTCACCCACCGTAAAATACTTATGCTCTTGAGACAAGCCACTAGTGAAACCTATGGCCCCCGGTCTATCTTCATCATATTAATCTTCCAACACTTAGTTATTTCCTTTGCTTTTTACTTTGCTTTTATTTTACTTTGCATCTTTATCACAAAAATACCAAAAATATTATCCTATCATATCTATCAGATCTCACTCTCGTAAGTGACCGTGAAGGGATTGACAACCCCTTATCGCGTTGGTTGCGAGGATTTATTTGTTTTGTGTAGGTGCGAGGGACTCGCGCGTATCCTCCTACTGGATTGATACCTTGGTTCTCAAAAACTGAGGTAAATACTTACGCTACTTTGCTACATCACCCTTTCCTCTTCAAGGGAAAACCAACGCAGTGCTCAAGAGGTAGCAAGAAGGATTTCTGGCGCCATTGTCGGGGAGGTCTATGCAAAAGTCAACATACCAAGTACCCATCACAAACCCTTATCTCTCGCATTACATTATTTGCCATTTGCCTCTCATTTTCCTTTCCCCCACTTCACCCTTGCCGTTTTATTCGCCCTCTCTTTTCCGTTCGCCTCTTTTTCGCTTGCTTTTTGTTTGCTCGTGTGTTGGATTGCTTGTTCGTCATGATGTCTCAAGATAATACCAAATTATGTGACTTTACCAATACCAACAATATTGATTTCATTAGCACTCCGATTGCTCCTCTTACCAATACTGAATCTTGCGAAATCAATGCTGCTTTGTTGAATCTTGTTATGAAAGATCAATTCGCTGGCCTTCCTAGTGAAGATGCCGCTACTCATCTAAATAGCTTCGTTGATTTGTGTGATATGCAAAAGAAGAAAGATATGGATAATGATATTGTTAAATTGAAGCTATTTCCTTTTTCGCTGAGAGATCGTGCGAAAGCTTGGTTTTCGTCTTTGCCTAAAAATAGTATTGATTCTTGGAACAAGTGCAAAGATGCTTTTATCTCTAAGTATTTTGCTCCCGCTAAGATCATCTCTCTTAGAAACGATATTATGAATTTTAAGCAACTTGATCATGAACATGTTGCACAATCTTGGGAGAGGATGAAATTAATGATATGTAATTGCCCTACTCATGGTTTAAATTTGTGGATGATTATACAAAAAAAATTATGCTGAATTGAATTTTGCTTCTAGAAATCTTTTAGATTCATCCGCGGGAGGCACTTTTATGGAAATCACTTTAGGAGAAGCTACTAAACTCCTAGATAATATTATGGTTAATTATTCTCAATGGCACACTGAAAGATCTACTAATAAAAAAGTGCAGCGATAGAAGAAATTAATGTTTTGAGTGGAAAGATGGATGAACTTATGAAATTATTTGCTAGTAAGAGTGTTTCTTCTGATCCTAATGATTTGCCTTTGTCTACTTTGATTGAGAATAATAATAAATCTATGGATGTGAATTTTTTTGGTAGGAATAATTTTGGTAACAACGCGTATAGAGGAAACTTTAATCCTAGGCCTTATCCTAGTAATTCCTCTAATAATTATGGTAATTTCTATAACAATTCCTATAGAAATTTTAATAATATACCTTCTTAATTTGAGACTAGTGTTAAAGAGTTTATAAATTCGCAAAAGAAATTCAATGCTTTGCTCGAAGAGAAATTGCTTAAAGTTGATGATTTGGCTAGGAACGTTGATATAATTTCTCTTGATGTTGATTCTTTAAAGCTTAGATCTATTCCTCCTAAGAATGATATCAATGAGTCTCTCAAAGCCATGAGAATTTCCATTGATGACTGCAAAGAAAGAACCGCTAGGATGCGTGCTAAGAAAGATTCCTTTATAAGAGTGTGTTCTTCTAGTTCCTATGAAAATAAAGATGAAGATCTAAAAGTTATTGATGTGTCCCCTATTAAATATTTGTTTTGCAATCTGAATCTTGATAATGATGGGACTGAATATGATCCAACTCTACCTAGAAGGCGTTCCAAAAATTCAGAGTTTTTAGATCTTGATGCTAAAAGTGATAAAAGTGGGATTGAAGAAATCAAAACCCTAGATACTAATAAACCAACTACTTTGGATTTCAAGGAATTTAATTATGAAAATTGCTCTTTGATTGATTGTATTTCCTTGTTGCAATCTGTGCTAAATTCTCCTCATGCTTATAGTCAAAATAAAGCGTTTACTAAACATATCGTTGATGCTTTGATGCAATCTTATGAAGAAAAGCTTGAGTTGGAAGTTTCCATCCCTAGAAAACTTTATGATGAGTGGGAACCTACTATTAAAATTAAGATTAAGGATCATGAGTTATATGCTTTGTGTGATTTGGGTGCTACTGTTTCCACTATCCCAGAAACTTTATGTGATTTGCTAGGTTTCCATGATTTTGATGATTACTCTTTAAACTTGCACCTTGCGGATTCCACTCTTAAGAAACCTATGGGAAGAATTAATGATGTTATTATTGTTGCAAATAGGAACTATGTGCCCGTAGATTTTATCGTTCTTGATATAGATTGCAATCCTTCATGTCCTATTATTCTTGGTAGACCTTTCCTTAGAACGATTGGTGCAATTATTGATATGAAGGAAGGGAATATTAGATTCCAATTTCCATTAAAGAAAGGCATGGAACAATTCCCTAGGAAGAAAATAAAATTACCATATGAATCTATCATGAGAGCCACTTATGTATTGCCTACCCAAGATGGCAATACCTAGATCTATCCTTGCTATTATGCCTAGCTAGGGGCGTTAAACGATAGAGCATGTTGGGAGGCAACCCAATTTTACTTTTAGTTTTTTTGCTTTTGCTTCTGTTTAGGAATAAATATTTTATCTATCCTCTGGTTAGATGTGTTTTTATGTTTTAATTAGTGTTTGTGCCAAGTTAAACTTATAGGATCTTCTTGGATGTAGTTATTTGATCTTGCAGAAATTTCCAGAAACTTTCTGTTAACAAAAACAATTGTTAAAAATAACCAGAACATGATAAAATACTGATTCCAATTGATTCTGATCAATAAACAAATTTTCTAGGTCTTCCTATTTTGGTATATTTTTTGGAGTTCCATAAGTTTGCGTTAGTTACAGATTACTACAGACTGTTCTGTTTTTGACAGATTTTGTTTTTCGTGTGTTGTTTGCTTATTTTGATGAATATATGGCTAGTAAAATAGTTTATAAACCATATAGAAGTTGGAAACACCAATATAAATAAATAATGAGTTCATTACAGTACCTTGAAGTGGTATTTTGTTTTCTTTCGCTAAGGGAGCTCACGAGATTTTCTGTTGAGTTTTGTGTTGTGAAGTTTTCAAGTTTTGGGTGAAAGATTTGAAGGATTATGGAACAAGAAGTGGAAAGAGCATAAGCTTGGGGATTCCCATGGCACCCCCATGATAATCTAAGGACACCATAAATCCAAAGCTTGGGGATGCCCCGGAAGGCATCCCCTCTTTTCGTCTACTTCCATCGGTAACTTTACTTGGAGCTATATTTTTATTCACCACATGATATGTATTTTTCTTGGAGCGTCTTGTATGATTTGAGTCTTTATTTGTTAGTTTACCACAATCATCCTTGATGTACACACCTTTTGAGAGAGCCATACATGATTTGGAATTTGTTAGAATACTCTATGTGCTTCGCTTATATCTTTTGAGTTATATAGTTTTGCTCTAGTGCTTCACTTATATCTTTTAGAGCACGGTGGTGGATTTGTTTTATAGAAACTATTGGTCTCTCATGCTTCACTTAGATTATTTTGAGAGTCTGAAAATAGCATGGTAATTCGCTTAAATAATCCTAATATGTTTGGTATTCAAGATTTTTTAAAACTTTCTTATGAGTGTGTTGAATACTAAGAAAAGTTTGATGCTTGATAATTGTTTTGAGATATAAAGATGGTGATATTAGAGTCATGCTAGTTGATTAGTTGTGAATTTGAGAAATACTTGTGTTAAAGTTTGTGGTTCCCGTAGCATGCACGTATGGTGAACCGTTATGTGATGAAGTCGGAGCATGATTTATTTATTGATTGTCTTCCTTATGAGTGGCGGTCGGGGACGAGCGATGGTCTTTTCCTACCAATCTATCCCCCTAGGAGCATGCGCGTAATACTTTGGTTTGATAACTTGTAGATTTTTGCAATAAGTACATGAGTTCTTTATGACTAATGTTGAGTCCATGGATTATACGCACTTTCTTCCTTCCACCATTGCTAGCCTCTCTAATACCACGCACTTTTTGCCGGTATCATACACCCACCATAAACCTTCCTCAAAACAGCCACCATACCTACCTATCATGGCATTTCCATAGCCATTCCGAGATATATTGCCATGCAACTTTCCACTGTTTCATTTATCATGACACACTCCATCATTGTGATATTGCTTTGCATGATCACGTAGTTGAGATTGTATTTGTGGCAAAGCCACCGTTCATAATTCTTTCATACATGTCTCTCTTGATTCATTGCATATCCCGGTACACCGCCGGAGGCATTCATATAGAGTCATATTTTGTTCTAAGTATCGAGTTGTAAATGTTGAGTTGTAAGAAAATAAAAGTGTGATGATCTTCATTATTAGAGCATTGTCCCAAGTGAGGAAAGGATGATGGAGACTATGATTCCCCCACAAGTCGGGATGAGACTCCGGACTAAAAAAAGAGGCCATAAAAGAGAAAAGGCCCAAATAAAAAAATGAAAATGAGAGAAAAAGAGAGAAGGGACAATGTTACTACCCTTTTACCACACTTGTGCTTCAAAGTAGCACCTTGATCTTCATGATAGAGAGTCTCTAATTTTGTCACTTTCATATACTAGTGGGAATTTTTCATTATAGAACTTGGCTTGTATATTCCAATGATGGGCTTCCTCAAAATGCCCCAGGTCTTTGTGAGCAAGCGAGTTGGATGCACACCCACTTAGTTTCTTTTGTTGAGCTTTCATATACTTATAGCTCTAGTGCATCCGTTGCATGGCAATCCCTACTCAGTCACATTGATATATATTGATGGGCATCTCCATAGCCTGTCGATCCGCCTAGTTGATGTGAGACTATCTTCTCCTTTTTTGTCTTCTCCACAACCACCATTCTATTCCACATATAGTGCTATGTCCATGGCTCATGCTCATGTAATGTGTGAAGATTGAAAAAGTTTGAGAATGTCAAAAGTATGAAACAATTGCTTGGCTTGTCATCGGGGTTGTGCATGATTTAAATACTTTGTGTGGTGAAGATAGAGCATAGCCAGACTATATGATTTTGTAGGGATAACTTTCTTTGGCCATGTTATTTTGAGAAGACATAATTGCTTTGTTAGTATGCTTGAAGTATTATTATTTTTATGTCAATATTAAACTTTTGTCTTGAATCTTTCGGATCTGAATATTCATACCACAATTAAGAAGAATTACATTGAAATTATGCCAAGTAGCACTCCGCATCAAAAATTCTGTTTTTATCATTTACCTACTCGAGGACGAGCAAGAATTAAGCTTGGGGATGCCTGATACATCTCCAACGTATCTATAATTTTTGATTGCTCCATGCTATATTATCTACTGTTTTGGACATTATTGGGCTTTATTATTCACTTTTATATTATTTTTGGGACTAACCTATTAACCGGAGGCCCAGCCCAGAATTGTTGTTTTTTGCCTATTTCAGAGTTTCGCGGGAAAGTAATATCAAAAGGAGTCCAAACGGAATGAAACCTTCGGGGACGTGATTTTTAGGAAGATTATGATCCAGGAGACTTGGACCCTACGTCAAGAAACAAAAGAGGAGGCCACGAGGTAGGGGGGCGCGCCCTCCACCCTCGTGGGGCCCCTGTTGCTCCACCGACATACTCCTTCCTCCTATATATACCTATGTACCCCCAAACGATCAGATACGGAGCCAAAAACCTAATTCCACCGCCGCAACCTTCTGTACCCACGAGATCCCATCTTGGGGCCTGTTCCGGAGCTCCATTGGAGGGGGCATCGATCACGAAGGGCTTCTACATCAACACCATAGCCTCTACGATGAAGTGTGAGTAGTTTACCTCAGACCTTCGGGTCCATAGTTATTAGCTAGATGGCTTCTTCTCTCTTTTTGGATCTCAATACAATGTTCTCCCCCTCTCTCGTGGAGATCTATTCGATGTAATCTTCTTTTTGCGGTGTGTTTGTTGAGACCGATGAATTGTGGGTTTATGATCAAGATTATCTATGAACAATATTCGAATCTTCTCTGAATTCTCACTACAAGAAATATGTCAACTTATGACCTTCTCTTAGTGACCCCAGCTGAATTGGTCATAAATTCACGGCCATTTCGCTTGGAAGGGCTCAAACCCTGAAATTGCTTACACCAAATGGTCACAAAGCAGACAAGAGGCACCAATGACCTTATTTCTACCTGATTACGACCAATATAAATGGTCATGAGGTTGTGAACGTGGATGCATTGGTACTTATTGCTATGACAAGGCGCCACCTAATCAGTTTTGCCTATGTGTCATGTCCATGTGTCAATTTTTGCCCTAGGTTGTGAAGCAACCTATATTTCTGTCATTCCCAAAATTCCCCAAAAAAATTGGGCATTCTTTACTATACAAATCATTGCCTCATAACAATATTCAACTCCATTTGACTGGTAAATCTTCCTCGGCAAATTTCCAAAGTTTTTGTTCAACTCGAACTGTTGTGAAGGAAGTACTAGCTAGGCATATCCTAATGAGCTGAATTTTTGCCACATCTTCTATATTCCCAAATCATAGCTCTCCACAAAATTTGAGCCCCATCTAACAATACATGTGAGTGTGACTTCAACATTCATATTTTTGTCCAGTGTGGTACGTTGCAAAGCAAGTGACACCTAGGCTCCTCCATTTGAGCTGCAAATTTTCCAAGTTAGTGTCCTTAGTAGATGATCATCCTCGGCCAAAACTCAGGCCCATTGGCCATGTGCATTTCCCGTACCACTAATCAAACACTTGGGTGCTAATTCATGTTTGAGCTCGGTTCAGTCTCCTCGTGAGATTCTTCTATTGCCATCTTCTTCCTGACACCTATCAGGGGAGTGCCCAACCCACTAGACATGCCTAGGCCCCCCGAAACGCGTGGCGACACCACGGTCAAGCGGTGATCACGCGGCGGGCATGCGAGTCTACGCGCTTTGGAATTGGGGCCCTGGGCCACCATCCAAACCTCTATGTATCGCCACCAAACCATGTATTTCTGATTAAATAGATACTTGTATACCTAGAAATGATTTTTTTTAAAAATAAAGAGAAAACTATGAGGCAGCTGCAATTCAAATTTGTCCCGCTTCCTACTGAATCAGCAGAAATTTGTCTTTTTCAGCAGAGGTGGATAAAAACTTTTGGCACCCAACCATTTTGTCAATTGTGCATTAAACATGGCCTAGTATTTCATAAAATTGATTTGGTACAATTCTGCAACAAATATATGGTAGGTCCTTCACAAAAAAACTCATTTTGGGCCCTCGAAAAAATGGAAAATTGATTTTTGTACAAAGAAAATGAAAACTCCCTTAGGCAACATTGTTTTCCATTCCAATATGCACCCTTGTGCACAATATGAGATCATTTGAACAAACTATGCCATGAATGTGGCCTTAAGATTGATCATTTGGCTTGAAAGCCATGAATCTTCAGAGATGATAGCTCATTTCTGAGAACACTTTTTTAAAATAATTGTTGTATTACAAGTTTGTTATTTTTCCTGGGAACTTGGCCACATATAATGACACAATGCGAAGGTTTCCCAATTTTTTGATTTTTTGAATTTTTTATGTCCGTTTCAAAATGCGGTCAAAACGGCGGGAATGACCGTTCCTAGCTAGTGGTTGAATCTTGAATTTTTTTGGTGTTTCTATGATTAAATAGATACTTATGTAACTAGAAATGATTTTTGGGAAAAATAAATAGCAAACTGTGAGGCAGCCGCAGTTCAAATTTGACCCGCTTCCTATTGAATCGGCAAAAATTTGTCTTTTTCACCAGAGGTGAATCAAAACTTTTGACACCCAACCATTTGGTAAATTGTGCATTAAATATGAAATAGTATTTTGGAAAATTGATTGAGCCAAATTTTGCAACAAATACATGGTAGGTCCTTCACAAAAAAACTCATTTTGGGCACTCAAAAAATGGAAAATTAATTTTTCGTCCAAAGAAAATGAAAACCTACTTAGGCAACATTGTTTGTCATCTCAAAATGCAAACTTGTGCAAAATGTGATATCATTTGAACAAAACTATGCCAAAAATGTTGCCGTAAAATGTGGGCTCTTCTTGAGACCACAGGGGCCTAGCCCTCTTCTCGTTGAGCACCCAAATGAGAACCTGCAAATCAGTTGAATAGGTAGAGGGACACGCCATTTTGACAGGCCTAGTGGCGTTATCGGGGCTTCGGGACTGTTAGTGAGATAAAAAGTGCTATTTGGTTTTTTCAGTTCAGCCAAAATCTCAATTGTCAAGAGGTAAAAAAACTGTCTAGCTTGTGAACTTGCGGCCAGAGCAAGACGACATGGAGATCTCCTGACAACTGCGAACGTGCCGTAGGAGCTCCGGTCACTGATGCTATTTGAAAGTACCAAGTGATTTTGGTATCTGTTTCTAGGTAGTCATCCTCAAAAAAACAAATAAATTGCAGGCTCTTCTCCACATTCAACGTCTTCCCCTTTGTGGGGGTTGGGGGGTCCCAAGCATCCGATCCTTTCGTCGTCACCGACGGCGGCGGCATAATAAATGGTTGTTATTTTCTAATACATCAAATAAGCGGTTAGGTTTTTCTTTTGTCTGTAATGTAATAGACAGATATGAGAGGTGGATGGAAACATCTTGACATTATTTTTTTAGTCAAATTTAAATAAATTGTGGATTAATATTTTTAAAAACGGAAATGTTAACGCCCACACGTGTGGGAGTTTGCACATCGCCCACACGCCTCCATCACCACTCATTTTGCCACGTATGAATAGAGGACATCAGCAGAATTTTTTTTGGTTTTCATCTTAAAAATGTTGTATCTCCTAAATAAAAAAGCGAACTAAAAATCCGTTTTCACCATTAAATCCGTCTCGACGAGATCTTCAAAACTAGACCCCATGTTGATATGTTTCGAGGAATTTTTTTTTGCCAGAATTTGCCATGATGTTTACACTGCAGTTGCCATAGGGCTTAAACTAAAGTTGCCATGTGGAAATTTTAGTTTGTAGATCATGGCAATTTTAGTATTTTGATGATGGCAACTCCAGTACTTTGACCATGAAAATTATTTTTTGTATGAACCATGGCAATTTTACGTGCATGTATCATGGCAATTTTAGTTTATGGTTCATGGCAAGTCTAGTTTCTTAATTCCCCGTTTTATAAATGTCAAAATTTACTTTTAAATGTAGAAGAAAATATCTGAAACATATCATGGCAACTTCAGTGTAAACATCATGGCAATTCATATGCAATAGACATGGCAACTTTTAATCCAAAAAAAATTTTCATCAAAACATATCAACATGGGATCTAGTTTCGAAGATCTCATCGCGAGGGATTTAATGGTGAAAACGGATTTTCAATCTGATTTTTCGTTTAAGAGATAAAACATTTTAAAAACTGAAAATCCGAAAAGATTCCTACATGCATGCATGCGATGACATGGCAATCTGTTTACATTAGAGACGTGTGGTGCGTCTCCCTTTCTGCCACACGTGTGGCAGTTAGCGTGACCCTTTAGAAAAATGATGCGCTCTCTTTTTACAACAGAGATTTGTAGTTTTTTCATTAAAAGTCGGTGATTTGGGTCCAAATTTTGAAGATTCCAGCACGAGACAACCGGCCAATGAGAAGCTAGAAACCACGTTCACGCGGATCACCCAGTCAGACACGATCTGAGCCGTCCATCACGCACACATCAACGGTGAAGCTTCTCCCGAGAAACCCAAACCCTAACCCACCCACCAACACTCATCCTCTCCCATTCTCCAGATCCTCTCCCATCCCACCCCACCGCCCCCGCCTTCCTCCCCCTCCCGCGATTCCCACCGTCGCCACCCCCACCCTCCACCGCCGACCTCGTCTCCGCCATGCACCCTCTCCCCTCGCCTTCATCCCCCAGATCCACCAGTCTGCTTCTCGGCCATGGCGTCACGGCCTGTTTTCTCGTCGGCGCGCGCCGCTCCCTCGAGCTGGTCGGACCGTGGCGCGTGCATGGACCGTGTATCCGCTACCAAATCTCCCCTCCGATCCCGAATCAAATCCCCCAAATCTCTCCTCCGCTCCCGAATCAAACCCCCATCACCTCCACCACCACCCCACCTACTCCCGGACGCAGCTTCGGTGCCTTAAAGGCACATGCCTTTGGGTCACTGACATGTGGGCCAGCCATATGTTGGGCCCACATGTCATAGACACAAAGGTAGGTGCCTTAAGGCACCAAAGCATCGTCCCCTACTCCCACCGCCGTCGCGAGCCACGAGCACGAGCCGGGCGATGGCCAATCCTATGCTTCTCCTCCATTCGTCGTGCACGCCCTGGGACGATGCGGCCCGACAGATCTAGGGCGACGACGAACCCTAGCCACAGCGGCTTGTTGGTGCGGCTGCGGCGCATCTGATACTCGCTCCGAGCTCCCTCCCCCTCTGTTATTGTGGCCGCCTTGGGATGATATTCGCCGCCTGTGACCGCTGTGTTGGGAACCGGTCTGGCCAAGGGGAAGCTGGGTTCCCAGTCAACGCAGCGTCCGACGAAGAGGCTCTGCCTGCGGCCCGATTGCGCTCACAACGTCCCAGTCACCAAGTTCAATCAAAAGGTCCGACCCTTCCCATTGCCTGCTTCTATTTCCCCCTCTTCAATCTACATGGATCTTGCCTCTCGCTGAGCTTGCGGCCAATTCATCCAATTTCACACTGGCAAGCCTCTCAAGTGTAAAGAAAATGGCACACTCTCAAGTCTAAGATGGATACAGAGCGGTGTATGCATGTACCAAACTGAAACCATATGTGTTACGTAGTAGTTGTTCATCTCTGACACGAGCTGCCCTGCAATCAAAATAGATTGCATCTATTCTTGCTAGTATTTTATTTATCTCCTTCCTCATCTCTGATACCAGCTGTTGTGCATGCAATCAGGGGAATCCTTGCTCCGCTCGGAAGGAGTTGTCATTGCCGTGGGAGTCTCTGACCTCTTCTTCTACTACCTATTACTGCTGCTGTTGGGTGTCTGTAGCTACAAGGTGGGTAATCCATCTATGTTTATTTGCTACTGCCTGAACTCTGTTTCTCTGCAGTCCCTGAATCTCTCATTGTCTTGGTTGTTCCTTACTGTAGGGAATCCACTATAGCCCTACTTGCGAACTCAACTAAACTGCAGCATAGTTTGAATATAGCACCTGACACTGATGTAAAAGGTAGTCTTAACACTTTGGCTTGATCCACACAAGATCGTCTTGAGCTGTAGATTCTGGCATTAGACCTCTCCTCCACGGGCAACAGCTGCAAGAACCACTGTAAAGAATTGACGTGCCCTTTAGCTTGTTGATTCATGCTAATCCACCCAGTTATTATGTGTCTACTTTTTCAGTTGCAAAGGTTACAGTAACATCTTCTAGTCTTACAACTCAACTAAACTGCAGTAGCACATGGCACTTGCAGTACAGTAGAGTATAGTACATGACACTATGTAAAAGAAACAAAGAGAACAGAATTGCTTATGTCCCATGTTTTGTTTTGGGTTGGTCCTGCTTAGGCCAAATTAATTCATCCATTTCTTGGTCTGTGGTTAGTTGTGAAACCACAAAACGGTGACAAGGTGATTTTTGTTTCGTCCGCCACCACTCTAGCAAGCTTCTTGTGTAATCAAATTTGCTCCTATATATGAGGCTGGGTAGTTCAATTCTAGTTTTCTTTATAACTCATTCATATCCTATGGCCATCATGTACTGGAACTACATTAACGAGTAGATGTTGCTGCTGCACTCAACATTTTAAGTTGTTTTTTTTCTTTTGGTGCATCTGCGTGCACATAACAGTCCGCTAGTTTCTCTTTATATAATGAAGAAAATATGATGTTGTCGTTTGTTTCTTATTATCTATCATCTGTAGATTGATTTTTAGGCCATCAGTACTTCTATGTATAATTTCTAGTCACTTGAATGAATAATTTTCCTTTAGGTGTCATGCGTCTTGTGTTACTACATACATCTGTCGTGAAGTACATGGTTCCAATACTATGGTAACCCGTAGTTTGCTCTACTGGTGATAGTAGGATGATGGAAACATCACTACAGAATGTAGTTCCTGTTTCTTCAACTAATCATCATGTACTAGAGTTTCTCTTCTTCTTGCTACTGTTTGGTTTTCTCTTCGGTGGAGGTGACCCATGTGTTGGTGATTCGCTCCAGTAGTTCCGGTCTGGCAGTGGTGGTGCTACACTGCTACTGCTCCTATGATGGCTACGCATTGGCAGGCTCGGCTGCCTCCCTTTGTTGTCGCTGTGATGGTGAAGCTCAGCCTAGGCTACAACCACTTCCGATGAGCTCCTCAGGTCCCCTTCTACCCCTCCTACTCGCTCCATGATTCTTTGCTTTGCCTTTGTGAGGTGTAATTGTTTAATTTTTGTCATAGTCGAGCATTGGAAGATATATTGTATTTATTATGAGGTACATGGTTCATGGATATGCCAACCTGCAGCTTGTTGTACTAGTGATAGTAGGATAATGCAAGTTTTGACAATCCATACATATTCCTGCATGTTAGTGTCTCTCCGTGTAAGTACGAATTCTGGTGAGAATAATACAATTATTATTTAACCAGGCCAGATTTTTAGCATTTGATGTGCTTCCAAGGGACACACATATCTACTCTTCTATATAATCCACACTTTGTTCTGGAAGCAAGTCAGTTGTACCATGCTGTTACATCACAACAAGGTGTCATTTGATGTACTGCTGCTGTTGATGCTCCCTAGAGTCTAGATGTAGATGTACTGCTGCTGTTGATGCTCTAGCTGTAGCATGTACTATTGCTGTTTTGCTACTCCAGTGTTAGTTTCGCTGCTGCTAGTTGTTGGCTACTAGCAGTTGTACTTAGTAGTTACTGCTAGCAGTGCTAGTAGCTGCTGCTGCTTCTATTGCTTGTGCAATTGTGCTAGTAGCCAGTAGATGTTCATTGCATGACCTGCACTAGTAGCTAGTAGATGTGCTGGTACCTGTACGCTAGTATTGTTGGTGTGTTGAATGTCTTAGTAGAACATCATCAGGTTGATGTGTTGTAGTCAAGTTTTGGAAGTTTTGCCATGCCATGCTTAGTGTTTACTGAACTGAGGTATTTCGGCATTTATCTGTAATTTTTATTCTCTTGAATGGATATTTTTTATTGGCAATCATTTAACTTCCACTGTATCTCACTTATAATTTATGCAGATCAGGAACTAATGTTGTTGGGGTGGATGCTATTGTGACCATGCTCAGAAGAAGCCTGGAGATGTGCACAATAGTTTTAGTAGATGTTGCCACCATGTTTTGGTGCATGTGTATTTCTTTTTGATTGTATGCAAACTTGATGGATCATGCATACGTGTATGTGCTGTTGTGAGTTTCATTGAGTGATTTCCGAATTTGATCATTTAATTGAAAGAATTATTGATTGTTTGTTGTTGAAATGTGTAAAATAAATCTGTGAATGAAAAGGCTGAATGTTCTATTGGATCGAATAATATTTGGGCTCTAAAAAGGCTATGGCCCAAACAATAGTGGACGGGAATATTGCGCATTTACGAAAAAAGGTATAAAAAGGCTTAATTAAATGGACTATGAAATGGATGAGGCCTAGAAATAAAAAGGCTGAATTGTTGGGCTTGGCCCATGAAGCCGAACAAAAGTTGATAGAAAAAATAATAAAAAGGCCAAATTATTGGGCTTGGCCCATGTAAAACACCTAATCGGACCGGGCTGAATCTTCTCAGTGACCTTTTCAATTGGTCGCAATTTTGCCACGTTAGATTGCCACGTCGGATCCGACGTGGCCTGGGCAAACAGCCAGTGACCAAAACAAAAGGTCATGGGTTCAACGACCTTCTGTTAAAGGTCGCTAATTTCAGTTTACGACCGCCAGCTTTTGACCTTCTCTTTTTGGTCACAAAAAGGTCGCAAATGAAAAACTATGACCTTTCAGCTGCCAATAGCGAGGGTCACAAGTTGACATATTTCTTGTAGTGTCTTTTATGTATGATTGGTTATCTTTGCAAGTCTCCTCGAATTATCAGTTTGGTTTGGCCTACTAGATTGATCTTTCTTGCAATGGGAGAAGTGCTTAGCTTTGGGTTCAATCTTGCGGTGTCCTTTCCTAGTGACGGTAGGGGCAGCAAGGCACGTATTGTATTGTTGCCATCGAGGATAACAAGATTGGGTTTTTATCATATTGCATGAATATATCCCTCTACATCATGTCATCTTGCTTAGGGCGTTACTCTGTTTTCATGAACTTAATACTCTAGATGCATGCTGGATAGCGGTCGATGAGTGGAGTAATAGTAGTAGATGCAGGCAGGAGTCGGTCTACTTGTCTCGGACGTGATGCCTATATACATGATCATACCTAGATATTCTCATAACTATGCTCAATTATGTCAATTGCTCAACAGTAATTCGTTCACCCACCGTAAAATAATTATGCTCTTGAGAGAAGCCACTAGTGAAACCTATGGCCCCCGGGTCTATCTTCATCATATTAATCTTCCAACACTTAGTTATTTCCTTTTCTTTTTACTTTGCTTTTATTTTACTTTGCATCTTTATCACAAAAATACCAAAAATATTATCCTATCATATCTATCAGATCTCACTCTCGTAAGTGACCGTGAAGAGATTGACAACCCCTTATCGCGTTGGTTGTGAGGATTTATTTGTTTTGTGTAGGTGCGAGGGACTCGTGCGTAGCCTCCTACTGGATTGATACCTTGGTTCTCAAAAATTGAGGGAAATACTTACGCTACTTTGCTTCATCACCCTTTCCTCTTCAAGGGAAAACCAACGCAGTGCTCAAGAGGTAGCAGCGACATGCATGTATGACCAAAGTATCGATCATTACATGCATCCGCCCCGCTGACACAAAGTGGGAGGTGGTGGGCCAAGCATCCTAGCTTGGTACGACATTATGTCATTATATATATCCTAACTAGGTGGTTGTTAGGGTGCTTTTGGGTTTGCAAGGCAGGTGCCACCAAAGTTATGCATTGTGTATTTAAAGTTTTAAACATCCCTAATATTCGTACATATATTTGGCCACTTTCAGGTGGTTCTTGACTTCTGGCCCCTCTCATGGATCTTCAATGACGCCCCAACCGTGGGCCCGCGGGGTCAAAGTTGTGCATTGGAATTTTGAACATCACATACCACCCTTTTCACTCATATATATTTGGGCCACATGCTGGTGTGGCTGTCTTTTGACCCTCCCTAACGTTATTTTTTGCTGCAAAGACTCTGATGATCCTCAACGGACACGGGGTATAATATCTTAACCGTGTGCGATACAAGTGCGATGTGAATCACCACGAACGCGCAAGCACGAGCAAATAAGGTGGAGGTACTGCTCAACCGTGTGCGATGCAAGTGCGCTAAAATCACCACGACCGCGCAAGCGCGAGCAAAGGGTGGAGGTACTGGCTCAACCATGTGTGATGCAAGTGCGCTAAAATCACCACGACCGTGCAAGCACGAGCAAAGGGTGGAGGTACTGGCTTAACCGTGTGCGATGCAAGTGCGCCGTAAAACCGCCACCTGTGGAAGCTAAAGGTGGGTAAGTTTATTTGGAAATTAGGACGAACCGTGTGCGATAGACCAACTAGCTAGAAATATAAAAAACAAACTACCCGCCTTGAGCGTTGCAAAAAACGGAGGATTCGCGCCACTTTTCCTTATTATACTACACACATATTGTTATTGGAGCGTGCGCGATCTTGGGCAGTGCCGCCCCGCATCAATTCCTTTACCCAAATTTTAGTAGCCGTCGTACTTCAACCGTCGCCCACACTCCTCCAGCACCGACCTTATAGTAAAATTGCAGTAGCCGAGGCATTTGAACCATTGCCCTCCCTCGTCCACCACCATCTCCACACACCATTACTAAAATTTTCAGTAGCCGCGGCGTATCCTCAAACACCCCCCTCCATAGTCCCCCACCCGCCCCCTCCCCCCCCCTCGAACCCTAGCTTGCGGCCGCCGCCGCCGCCAACCCTACTGGTCTGCCCGTTCCTCCTAGATTTGATAATAAAGTTCAGGTTATCCAGCGATTCCTATATCGTCGCCCCACTCATCTGAGTTTTTAGATGAGGCATGCGGTGTCCGTCCCCGCAAGATCCACATCCCCTGCTCCATAATGTCGCAGCCTAAGCTCGACCATGTATCTCGGGGAGTCCGACGAGCGTTCGGCCAAGAAGAGGTTTATCATGACCTCTCCGGCGGACGTTGGCGAGGTGGCCGCCGTTTGCCCCGAGTTGTCGATCCCGAAGCAACACGTCACCGCAGAAGCCGGCGAAGACGTTCACTATGTTGCCATGCCGAAGGCTTCATGTCAGTGGGCTAGCGTATTACTATATCTCGGGAAAGCTGGCTATGACATCAAGCTCGTCCACACCGACGGCTTCACGCGGGCCATGTCACAGGTTAAGTGAACCATCCCCAACCCCTCTAGTTCAACCGCCGTCGATCTCTTCGACGGACCTGCCGATGATCTCCTCCGTCAATCGGTCAAGGATTTGCGAGCTTTATATGCCATCGAGCCCATTTTGTCACTTCTGAAGGACACGTCCTATGGCGGAGGCTTGGGATCCTCAATTGCCAAGTCAGATCTCATCGACCACGACCACGACCAGGAGGAGGTCACCCACGAAGGTTCTTCCAAGGTGAAACAACCCATCTGTGACATCAGAGAGCGCACCATGGGTCTGTGCTCTTCCAGCTGGAAGGATCCCGTCCATGAAATGTGAGGCAACATTCTATCAGCAAATATTACCTTTTCTAGCTTACCAGCCTGTACCCTTTGTTGTAGTAGCATTTGCCGTGCGGTGCTTTAACTGTGTCGTGTTTAATTATTTCAGTTATGCAAAAATGTATTGTTCAATAGGTCTATGTGATGTTTAAGTATGAATTGTCCACTTTAGTTTCACGAATGGATATATTTGGTTGTTTATAGTGAGTAGATGCCTTGTTTATCTGTATTTGTTTGTTAGGTTGGTTGGAGTGAGCATTTTTTCAGTTATCGAGCAGATGCCTTGTTTATCTGTATTTGGTTCTTAGTTTGGTTGCAGTGAGTATTTGTTCAGTTATCAAGCAGGGGCCTTGTTTATCTGTATTTGGTTGTTAGGTTGCTTTTTTTAGCATTTGTCCAGTTATCAAGAAGATGCCTTGTTTATCTGTATTTGTTTGTTAGGTTGCTTTTTTAGCATTTCTCCAGTTATCAAGCAGATGCCTTGTTTATCTTTATTTGCTTGTTAGGTTGGCTGCAGTGAGCATTTGTCCAGTTTTCAAGCATATGCCATGTTTATCTGTATTTGCTTGTTAGGTTGGTTGCAATGAGACTCTGTCCAGTTTTCAATGGCTATATTTGGTTGTTATACTGGTCATTTATGCCTTGTTTATTTCAGTCATTCACAATGTGTGGTTCATTTTGTGCAAGTCGGAACTGTGCCGCTCGACTACATCAATACCAGTTTGAACGGCTATATTTGGTTCCAGTTATTCCTGGTGTAGTTAACACATGCCCTTTATTTCAGTTTTACACATTTATCCAATGTGATCTTTAAGCATTACCTACGTTCTATTCATTTTCAATAATACAAGTTTGAATTGCAATATTTGATGGCTGTTAAGCCTGCTATCGGTAACATTGCCTACCATTTTATATCTGCTTTAATAGCATGCTGAAACCAACACATTTAAGCTATCATTTGGAGATGATGTTGTTTACATTTGCTATATTTGTTTGATGTTAAGATTGTTGTACTTATCATGCCTTTCCACTACTTATGCAGGACAACAACGGGAGTGGCCACCATTTTCCGTCGAGGTTAGCTTCATCCCTCGGCTTGTACTCCCCCCCCCCCCCCCGTCGTTCCATAATGTAGTGCATATAGATCCAGGCCTGGACACTAGTTAGCTTCTAATATTGACTTGTTGCTTGTAGGTACATATGCCCTTGGCAAGGATCCATGCATCGACCCTTTTTGCGTATGGGGCAATGAGATATTGATGAACAAGCATCAAGTGAGGAAACTGATAAGGATTATTAGCAAAAAGATACAAATGGTGGCAAGCAAATTATTTGTTTATGCTCTGTCCAACACAACAGTGAGTTGTAGGATGGTAACTACAAACTCTGTAGCCTTCTCTTTTTACTGCCCATAATGAGTTGTAGACAACAATGTCTGAATCTTTTTCATTCCCAGTGGTTCCTGAAGTAGTTCACTCAAGATTACCTCACAAAGTACATGATTGGTGGACAGGAAATGAAGGTTAAAGTATTTCATCCAGACTACAATGAGCATCGAGAAGTCCTAATGAAGACAGTGAAGGATGGACGGGCAGCCATCACAAGGGGTTGGCCTAGAGTCGTGCGCGTCGTACGCATGGAGGAGGGCACAATATGGGCATTCCGCTTCACCTTCTCCAGCAACCAGAATGTCTTTCGCCTCTCTCTTTACAGTCTTTAGTACAACTATGGTTCATCATTCGTTACTTGGTGCTTCTGTAGTTCTTCAGTATATGTACCTGTGCATTGAATTATGGATTCATGGTTGAACCTATATTTGTAATAGACATGGTTGGATATGAAATAAGTGATTGCCTACTTTCAAATTCATAACATGTGATTTTTAAATTAGGGATTAATTGGATTAAATAGGGATTACACTGCACACGGTTTGCGAAAGCGAAACATCTGCGATATACGTGGAGATCAAAAACGTTTCCAGGATCCAACGTGTGCGATCACTCTCCACTGCACACACGACTTTCTCTTGAAAACTGTTTGCGTTAGGCCACCTTGCGCAAACATTTATCACATAAAAAGTGTGTGTGATGGACAGCCTTTTCCACACAGTTTCTTTCTACGCACCATGTGTGATGCATTCAATAACGCAAACGATAAAATTATTAATATCGTGTGCAATGGCAACGCTATCACAAACGATTTAACGGGAAAAATTGTGTGTGATGTACCTGTGAACGGAAACGTTTCCCTTGGAGCGACTGTGTGGGATGTGCATACGAACGGAAACGTTTAGCGGGGACTGACTGTGTGGGGTGTACTTGTGACCGGAAACAATTTCACCGTATAATTGTATTTTTTTATCTGTACTGTATGTATTTCCGTATTTGAGCGCTCGCCGGTCGCACACGACCTCATTTTGCCGAACGTGTGTGCCAGGAGGGCATATCCCCGACGATTTCTGGGTCGTGTGGGAAGGACCCCCCTATCGCCCACACTCACTTGGAGATGGTTCCAGATGCCGTCGCGGAAAGGGGTTTTAAACCGTTTGTTTAGGACCGACGTGCACCAGTGTAAGGGGTGTGAAAAGCTTACTTTCCGGGTTACCCGTCGATTTTTCTGTCTTGGAAAAAGCTCTGAGTCGGAGGAAATAATCGTTACCTCTTCATTGACCGCTTGACTGGCTCCCGTGTCGTCCTGATGATAATCAGTGTCAATAAGATGGTTGAAAAAGGAGCCAAGGGAATCAAGGGCTACCTCCGACTCAGAACTGTCGTCCAACTCAAACATCTCAGAAGCGGTCAATTTCTTCTTATTCTTCTTAGCAGCTCTGTTGGTGGCTTTCACTTTGGCCCTTGCCTTTTTGGCAGCTTTATGGTCATATTCCTTATTCCAAAAATCGGATTCAGCCTGTGAAAAGTCATCAAAGTCGAGTTAAAAGAACATTTGAATGATAAGGAAAGTAAGAGAATCAGAGGCTTACATCTGGTGGCTGGCTAAGCTTGCAGAAAGGGTCCAATCCCACTTTGCTGCAGCTCTCCAGGCTCTCGTTCAGAAGGGTCTTTGTCATTTCATTGATGGCATCCTCAGTTAAGCACACGGAGCTGTGGCGCAGTGGATCTTTTGCACCACCCGTGTAGGTACACATTAAGTCGGGGCGGCGGCTTAAGGGTATGATTCGCCAAGAAACTCGGCACCGAACCAAGTCAATGCCAGTCAACCCATTTCCCAGCAGGGCCTTGACCTTTGCAATAGTGTGGGCAAGTTTTGCACGTTCAGCAGTGGTAAGCTTTTCGGGAAGATGATGCTTTGGGTCAAGACGCTAGACACGATAACCCAGCAGTGGATTCTCGTCAGCCGGAGAGGTATCTTTGCAATAAAACCATGTCTGGTTCCAATCTTTAGGGTGACTCCGCAAGGGAGCATAGGGGAAGATCGCATCCCTTCTTCGTTGAATTGAGATCCCTCCAAGTTCTAAGTTGGGTCCGTTAGTAACCTAGTTTTGGCGGTTTAGATAAAAAGATTCCCTGAAGAGTTCAGCATTGGGCTCCTCTTGAAGGTGTACTTCACAAAAGACTTGAAAATTACAGATATTTGACACGAAATTGGGTCCGATGTCTTGAGGATGCAATTGAAAGAAGTGCAGAACGTCTCGGAAATTTTTAGATCCAGGTGGTGAAAAGCCCCGGTTCATATGATCAGTAAAAACAATGATCTCACTGTCCTGTGGCTGAGGTTTTTCTTCATTTTTCTTAGGAGCGCGCCAATGTAGATTATCTTTTGCTAGTAAGAAGCCGATTTTAACAAAGTCCTTGAGTGTGTTTTTAGTGACGATAGAAGGAACCCAATTGCATGAAGTGACTGTCTTCGGCGGCATTGTGAAGGAAAAATCCTAAAAAGAAAAAAAAATGCCGGTTTAAGTTGATTCATTAAATCGGAAGTAAACGCTGCAGTATCTACTCAGACTGGCGGCTTAAACGGGGCCAAATAATATATGACTAATTATAACTGGTGATGTAAGCCGCCATGACAGCAACGGTATTCAAGATTTATCAAGAGTGAATTCTACTAAGTGTTGAGACAAGCAGGTTTCATAGATTGATGCTATGATTTCGGATCTGCGACATGTCAGATAATGGAAAATATTTTCAACCTAAATTGCGGTGCTCGAGCAATTCATATGTTCAGATTGGTTTTTTTACGCAAAGGAGATGGTCTAAAAACAAAGACAGGTATCACGACTGCCGCTGTGCAGGAGGAGTACAAAGTTTGAGTCAAAGATATAAACTACAACGAAGAACAAGGACGAACTCTGACGAACTTGCAGAAAACCCTAATGAGATCTAGAGGAAAGGGAACGAGGAAAACTTACCTGAGCTGTTAATCAACGGAGGTGCGGGACCAAACTCTGGATAGATCAGGTTGATGCGACGGCCAACGTCAAAGCAGTAGCTGAGGTCGAGGACTGAGGCGGAGCTCGGGCGTTGAAACGACGCGAGGAAGAAGAAAGATATGAAGAGGCAAGGGAGGAAAAAGAAAGGGACCCCTGGGCCTATTTATAAGGCTGGAGGGATAAGTGACATGCGCGGGAATCGAGGAGGCCAAAAAATGGATATGTGATGACGAAAACGCCTCGATTTTCAGAGGTTCATTAAAAGAAAAAGGGGATTTATTATAGATTTGGGCTTTGTGTAATATTAAATGACAGGTGACGTCATGGCGGGTTACCACAATTCCACGAGGTGACGTCATGGCGGGTTACAAGACCTCGAAAGGATAAATGAAGAAAGATTTTTTCTAAGTGTTGGAGATTGGTATGAACAGGTTCAAATCAACCTGCGGCCTAATGTTGGGGATATGACTATTGGGTATGACCTGCCCAGGAGGGGCCGAGTTATCCCAATGGCGGTTCATCATAACAAATCCCATGAAGATATAGAAGATGGTGATTTACGAAGGAGACTTGTTAAGGGGCCCAAAACCCAAAGGCGGCTCAAGGCTCATAAGTGTAAACCGTCATGTATGTATGACTTGGGTTGTAAGGTATGTATAGTTAGTCACCGAGCCGGACACGTTTTTATATGAGTCGGCCGGGACTCCATGAGCCGCGGGGCGTCAACCTGTGTATATAAAGGGACGACCCGGCAGCGGTTTAGGGCAAGAGACAACAAATCGAAAGCTAGGTCAAGGATAATCGCTCCCTGGTAGTCGAAATATCAGCAATACCACCTCAAACTGGATTAGGCCTTTACCTTCACCACAAGGGGCCGAACCAGTATAAACTCCCCGTGTCCTTTGTCCCGTTTAACCCCTTTAAGCTAACCTCGTTGTGATGGCTCCACGACTAAGTCCTCACACTAGGACATCTGCCATGACAATTCCATGACAGTATTGTAATGAACTCATTCTTTATTTATATTGGTGTTAAACCTACCGTATTCCAACTTCTCTATGGTTCATACCCCCCGATACTACTCATAGATTCATCAAAATAAGCAACCAACACACGAAAGACATAATCTGTCAAAAACAGAACAGTCTGTAGCAATCAGATTTGTTCGAATACTTATGTAACTCCAAAAATTCTGAAATAAACTGGTGGACGTGAGGAATGTGTCTATTAATCATCTAAAAAAGAAGCAACCTAAAAGCACTCTCCAGTAAAAAAATGGCAGCTAATCTCGTGAGCGCAAAAGTTTCTGTTTTTTATAGCAAGACCGCAAAGATTTCACCCATGTCTTCCCAAAGGTTCTACTTGGCACAAACACTAATTAAAACATCAAACCACATCTAAACAGAAGCTAGATGAATTATTTATTTCTAAACAGGAACAAAAATCAAAGAACAAAAATAAAATTGGGTTGCCTCCCAACAAGCACTATCGTTTAACGCCCCTAGCTAGGCATAAAAACAAGAATAGATCTAGGTATTGCCATCTTTGGTATGCAATCCATAACTGGCTCTCATAATAGATTCATAAGGAAATTTAATTTTCTTCCTAGGAAAGTGTTCCATGCCTTTCCTTAACGGAAATTGGAATCTAATATTTCCTTCTTTCATGTCAATAATTGCACCAATCGTTCTAAGGAGAGGTCTACCAAGAATAATAGGACATGTAGGATTGCAATCTATATCAAGAACAATGAAATCTATGGGCACATAATTCATATTTGCAAAAATAAGAACATCATTAATCCTTCACATAGGTTTCGTAATGGTGGAATCCGCAAGATGCAAATGTAAAGAACAATCATCAAATTTACGGAAACCTAGCACATCACACAAAGTTTTTGGAATCGTGGAAACACTAGCACCCAAATCACATAAATCATAGCATTCATAATCTTTAATCTTAATTTTAATAGTAGGTTCCCACTCATCATTAAGATTTCTAGGGATAGAAACTTCTAGTTCAAGCTTTTCTTCATAGGATTGCATTAAAGCATCAATGATATGTTTAGTAAAAGCTTTATTTTGATTATAAGCATGAGGAGAATTTAACACGGATTGCAACAAGGAAATACAATCTATCAAAGAGCAATTATCATAATTAAATTCCTTGAAATCCAAAATAGTGGGTTCATTGCTATGTAAAGTTTTGACTTCTTCAATCCCACTTTTATTAATTTTAGCATCAAGATCTAAAAACTTCGAATCATTGGGACGCCTTTTAACTAAAGTTGACTCATCTACAGTCCCATCTTTATGAAGATTCATATTGGAAAACAAAGATTTAACAGGAGTCACATCAATGACTTTTAGATCTTCATCATTATTATCATGAAAACTAGAAGAACACGCTTTCACAAAGCAATCTTTTTTAGAACGTATCCTAGCGGTTCTTTCTTTGCACTCATCAATGGAAATTCTCATGGGTTTAAGAGTCTCATTGATGTCATGCTTAGGTGGAATAAATCTAGGTTTCAAAGAATCAACATCAAGAGAAATTCTATCCACGTTCCTAGCCAACTCATCAATCTTAAGCAATTTTTCTTCAACCAAAGCATTGAAATTCCTTTGCGGACTCATAAATTCTTTAACACAAATCTCAAAATCAGAGGCCATCTTATTAAAATTTCCATAAGAGTTGTTGTAGGAATTACCATAATTATTAGAGGAATTACTAGGAAACAACCTAGAACTAAAGTTTCCTCTATACACGTTGTTACTAAAAAAATTCCTACCAAGAAAATTCACATCCATAGATTCATTATTATTGTTAATCAAAGTGGACAAAGGCATATCATTAGGATCAGAAGAAACACTTCTATTAGCAAACAATTTCATAAGTTCATCCATCTTTCCACTCAATACATTAATCTCTTCAATCGCATGAACCTTTTTACTAGTGGATCTTTCGATGCGCCATTGAGAATAATTAACCATAATATTTGTCTAAGAGTTTAGTAGCTTCTCCTAAAGTAATTTCCATAAAGTGCCTCCCGTGGCCGAATCTAAAAGATTTCTAGAAGCAAAATTCAATCCGGCATAATTTTTTTGTATAATCATCCACAAATTCAAACCATGTGTAGGAAAATTACGTATCATTAATTTCATCCTCTCCCAAGCTTGTGCAACATGCTCATGATCAAGTTGCTTAAAATTCATAATATCGTTCCTAAGAGAGATGATCTTAGCGGGAGGAAAATACTTAGAGATAAAAGCATCTTTGCACTTATTCCATGAATCAATACTATTTTTAGGCAAAGGAGAGAACCAAGTTTTAGCATGATCTCTAAGAGAAAACAGAAATAGCTTCAATTTAAAAATATCATTATCCACATCTTTCTTCTTTTGCATATCACACAAATCAACAAAGTTGTTTAGATGGGTTGCGGCATCTTCACTAGGAAGGCCCGAAAGTTGATCTTTCATAACAAGATTCAACAAGGCGGTATTGATTTCACAAGATTCAGCATCGGTAGTAGGAGCAATCAGAGTGCTAATAAAATCATTGTTGTTGGTATTGGAAAATTCACACAATTTAGTATTATCTTGAGCCATCATGACAAACAATCAATCCAACACACAAGCACACAAGAAGCAAGCGAAAAGAGACGAACGGAAGAGGGGCGGAGAAAAGGCAAAGGTTTTCAAAAATCATTTTAGAAGTGGGGGAGAGGAAAACGAGAGGCGGATGTCATGGATATCGTTTCATCCCCAAATGTGGGACGTTCCCTACCGAAAATCATCATGCTTGTTGTGAGAAGTTCTGGTTTGTGAGAAGCATATACCCAAACCTGCCCCAAATGGGACAAAAAATTTACCACGCCATGTTGATGCTGCTCCATGATAGCATGCCAAGTTTCATGAATTTCAGACGAGTTTTGGATTTACTAGAATTTAAAAACCAGGCATATCAATGTTTTGCTGGTAATCAATGGTGCCCTGGTGTTTGAAATTCATACCCATTTCTTGCATGGGACCTAAGCATCCACCCAAGGACACAGATTTCATTTTTCAACCAATTTATATGCATTGGAGCATGTGCATGTAGTTCAAATTTTAATTATGCACATAAATGCATTGAAAACTCAGTTAATGCATAAAAATGTCCAAATGAACCCTGAAAAATCATAAAATTGACACAACACTCCTGTTGTTCTATGTTGACACGAGAAATTTTTTGGAAGCAATAAGAGGCAATGGATATCGTTGAAGGAAATATGCCCTAGAGGCAATAATAAAGTTTTTATTTATTCCTCATATCATGATAAATGTTTATTATTCATGCTAGAACTGTATTAACCGGAAACATAATACATGTGTGAATACATAGACAAACATAGTGTCACTAGTATGCCTCTACTTGACTAGCTCGTTAATCAAAGATGGTTGAGTTTCCTAGCCATGGACATGAGTTGTCATTTGATTAACGGGATCACATCATTAGGAGAATGATGTGATTGACTTGACCCATTCCGTTAGCTTAACACTTGATCGTTTAGTTTACTGCTGTTGCTTTCTCCATGACTTACACATGTTCCTGTGACTATGAGATTATGCAACTCCCGAATACTGGAAGAACACTTTGTGTGCTACCAAATGTCACAACGTAACTGGGTGATTATAAAGGTGCTCTACATGTGTCTCTGATGGTGTTTGTTGAGTTGGCATAGATCGAGATTAGGATTTGTCACTCCGATTGTCGGAGAGGTATCTCTGGGCCCTCTCGGTAATGCACATCACAATAAGCCTTGCAAGCAATGTGACTAATGAGTTAGTTACGGGATGATGCATTACGAAACGAGTAAAGAGACTTGCCGGTAATGAGATTGAGCTAGGTATTAAGATACCGACGATCGAATCTCGGGCAAGTAACATACCGATGACAAAGGGAACAATGTATGTTGTTATGCGGTTTGACCGATAAAGATCTTGGTAGAATATGTAGGAACCAATATGAGCATCCAGGTTGCGCTATTGGTTATTGACCGGAGACATATCTCGGTCATGTCTACATAGTTCTTGAACCCATAGGGTCCGCACGCTTAAAGTTCAGTGACGATCGGTATTATGAGTTTTTTGTGTTTTGATGTACCGAAGGTAGTTCGGAGTCCCGGATATGATCACGGACATGACGAGGAATCTCGAATGGTCGAGACGTAAAGATCGATATATTGGACGACTATGTTCAGTCACCGGAAGTGTTTTGGGAGGTTTCGGACATATACCGGAGTACCCGGGGATTACCGGAACCCCCCGGGGAGTATAATGGGCCTATTGGACCTTGGTGGAGAAGAGGAGGAGCGGCCAGGGCAGGCCGCGCGCCCCTCCCCCTCTAGTCCGAATTGGACAAGGAGGGGGCGGTGCCCCCCTTTCCATCCCCTCTCTCTCCCCCTTCCCCCTTCTCCTACTCCTACTAGGAAAGGAGGAGTGTCGGTGTCAAAACCGACGGATCTCAGGTAGGGGGTCCCGATCTGTGCGTCAAGGCCAGATGGTAACAGGAGACAAGGGACACGATGTTTTTACCCAGGTTTGGGCCCTCTTGATGGAGGTAATACCCTACTCCTGCTTGATTAATATTGATGATATGGGTAGTACAAGAGTAGATCTACCACGAGATCAAGGAGGCTAAACCCTAGAAGCTAGCCTATGGTATGATTGTGTATGTTGTATATTGTATATGATCTATCGACTAGCCTGGCCTCAGTTTATATAATGCACCAAAGGCCTAGGATAACAAGAGTACTAGCCGAATATGCCGGTGGGGAGGAGTCCTTGTCTTGATCGCCAAGTCTTGTGGAATCTTCCTTGTATGCGGCAGCTGTCCGAACTGGCCCATGAGTATACGGCCACGGGGGTCCTCGGCCCAATCTAATAGATTGGGAGATGACGTGGTGAGTACCCTCTAGTCCAGGACACCGTCAGTAGCCCCCTGAACCGGTCTTCAAGTTAGGGATGCTCCTCGATTCTTCCGAACTGTTATTCATCTTCGGTCGTCGGTCTTGAAAACTGGTTCAACAAATCTTCTTTATCTTCGATCTTGAGGATCGCCGAAATGCATTCGACGGGTTTACACGTCGGGTATCCGAGGAGCCCCTTTAAGTTTCCGGCCTTTATCAATGCCTTGTTATTTTATGCCACACATCGGGTTTGAAGTTGTCCCCGGGTGGCTGCGTCCTCTTGCGTCCGAGCTCCAACGTCGGACTGTATTCGAGGAGTATTGTTGTAGCCGAGCTCCAACGTCGAACTGCATCCGAGCTCTAGCGTCGGATCGTATCCGAGCTCCAACGCCGGACTATGTCCAAGCTCCAACGCCGGACTGTATCCAAGCTCCAACGCCGGACTATGTCCAAGCTCCAACGCCGGACTGTATCCGAGGTGTCATAGATCACCTTGGTTCAGAAAAGTTGAAGGAGTTTAGCCGAGCTTAATGCCGGAAATGCACTCTATGGAACCAGCCACTAGCGCCCGAGCTTTATGCCGAACTGCTTCCGAGGTGGTGCACCACCCCGAATGTGGGCCGATTTTTTGTCAATATTTTTGATTGGTGCAATTTATTCTCTGCCGAGATATATAGCCAGTAGCCCTCAAGGTGGGTATCGGTCTAAAACCCGAGATGCACATGAAGGATGACATAAGACCGCTAACCCCAGTAGCCGCTGAGACTCGGGTCGATTTGCAAAATCGGCCTGAGGATCAAGTCCTAGCTCGGCCGAATACTTCGGGTCACTAAAAGCGGCGTGCTCAGTCCTCGAGACTCAGGTTGGGTGCGGCCGACCAACCTGAGGATCAAAATCTCCTCGGAAACCATATTGCACATAAAATTTTCTGCATTGGACAAGCAATGGGGTAGCCCCGAGACACTGGTCGGGTGGCAACACCAGATCAGGGGATCGATGTGCCCCTTTAATATGTCTAAATAATAAGCCCGAAGCCCAGTAGCCCCCGAGCCTTAATGCGGGCACGGGTGGCCGAATTAAGGTCGATATCCATAGTAAAATCACAAATTGTGTGTAATGACTCTATGTATCCAAGTACTTTGCGTCATCTAATGCTCGGATCCGCATTGTACAAAACTTTGTTGACCGACCATCGGCTTCCACCTCCTTGGCCAGTAGCCGAGGAGTGTTTGTCTTACTTTATAAAGCCTTTATGAGGGCAAAGATTTACGACAAACAAGGCAATCTGGCCATACGGTTTTATAAACAAAGGTATGCGGAGAGATATGTTATATTACTGTTTAACAGAAGAAATGTCTTCCAAAGAAAATAGTCCCGCTATCGGTTCCTTTCTTTGGGTTGTCATGCTAAGCATGACCATAAAACCTCAGCTCCAATGTAAGAGCAAAATATCAAGGATTTAGTTTGGGGGGCTAGTTAATAGCCCCCGGTAGTGTCTGGCGACAGTCGAGGTCAAGCCGTAAACACTTTGGCCAATGTTAAGAACGGCCTATTATTTAACATAGTCATCGGATCGCTGACCAGTTTACGCTTATTGTGACAGTCAGTTTTCGGCTTTCTCCACTGAGGTGCTTAACCATGTGATATGGAAGCATCGTAGTGGTTCTCCCTTTGCACGCCTAGCCGAACAAAACGGAATATAGGAAACAACTGCAGGAGCCGGGCAACCCAACTATTGACCGAAGACACAATTCGAAACCGATGCATATATAGCAATATCTGAGAATGTTTTTACCGAATCCCTAAAAGGTGTTCGGCGCTGCACTGCGAGACTAATGCTGGAAAAGCACAAATAGTTTAAAAGTGCCAAAAAGCTTGGAAAACCCAGAAACGTCAGTAAAAACATGACGTCTGAACAATATCAAGTGTTCGGTGCCAATCCAAAAATTGGTCTTAGAAAAAAGAAGTGCTTCTGTCGTGCTTTAACATGATACATCCTATCTCAAGACTTCGAGCGGGTCAGCCTACGGCTTCAACCTCCTATCTCAAGGGCGGAGTACTTCTCATCAGGCCAGTTTAGCAAACTAAACTCTAGCGGCTTTGAGAGAGAAATTAGGCTCCCCGGCTAGTGACCGCACACTCGTGTCGAAAAAAGGAGTGATAAATAATAATAATAAAACTTTGCAACGACTAAGAAGAAGAACACTTATTATAAAACGGCTCAAATGAACTTAAGAGCCCCCAAGTGACTTGGGTAGGAGAATGATTGCATGTACCAAAGTACTTATATCATATCTATGTTCAACCGAACTTTAAACGCGTCTTAACCGACCGTCGGCTTCTCCCTCTTCGGTCAAGGACCGAAAAGTGTTATGTACTCCATCGGTCGAGAATATCGACGGTGTTTCCAATAACAAGGCAATCAGGCCATAAGGCTGTAACAGACAAAGCGCGCTCAGGGAACTTATGCTATATTACTGCAAAGAGTAAGAAGCATCTTCGAAGAAAATAGTACCCCCATCGATACCTTTCTTCGGTGCTCATTGTTATTATGAGACTTGTGCAATAGATTTTTTGTACTCATGAGTTCCGTTGTGTGCCAACCATCATTGAAAACTATAAGAGCGCTAGCTTTCGGCTTCACCCAGTCTGAGGTCCGGCTCGGGCGAACCGATCGTGACAATCGCAGAGGTGCTCCCTTTACTCCCTAGCCGAACAATCGGGAACGTAGGGGTAAACACAGGAGCGAGGCAACCCAGCTTGCAAATTGCTTAAGTCAATATGGTGCATATTGTGGCGTAATACACGAACAAGGAATGAAGCCGTACAAGTATAATCATATGCAATAGGAAAAGCTTCATAAAGGAAGCCCCCAAGTAAACGGGTATTTGAATTTATGCGTCACAAACAAAGTTTGGACAAGGGAAAAAAAGAAAATTTACAAGCAACTTTTTCCCAAAAAAGTATAATGCTTGGTCGAACCGAACACAAGTTAGAAATTAAAGCTTTGAGCATGAAAGCGACTTAGCTGGTTAATGTGTTCGCAGTCTGAGCTTGATGCGGGACAAGGTTCTATCCCCCAAGCCGGTCCCAAGGTGGCGGAGCGGAGAGCTCGACACGCCAAAGTGGTGACATAGCACGGTCGATGCAGACCGGCAGAGTGACGCCGAAGTCCCCGGATCATTTTCCTGTGCACAAAAATAGTGCAAACGGGAGATAATAGTACTAATGATAATTAAAAAAATCGTTGCATAATGAATAATTTCTGCAAAGTGAGTAATAAAAGAAATATGGCCTGGCGCCGGAGTCACTGTCGATGCAGGGCGTCGGCGTGATGCGGTAAAGGCGTGGCAAAGCCTGAATTCGCAGGTCGGTCCGAGCTCCGGATGCGGCGTTCGCCGGACTTTGTACGGAAAATGACCGAACCACCATGCGACTGTCGTGAATGCGGCCACCATTTGATAGACCTGTGTATATATGATGGACAAACTAGAGTAATAATTCCTTGGGAAAAATGAACCCAAACAAGCAAAAAATATTAGGGATTGATAGCACCTGGTTTATTTTTTGTAGCAACCCAAAGGAAGGTGATTCCCAAAATTAGGACTCGCTCCGCACACCCATTGCCTGATGGGCAATAAAATGACGGCATGGCAATGCTGGTAAAGGTTGGCTCGCCGAGGCAAAGCCCTCGGCCCAGCTAACATGACGGAGCTGGTCGGCTAGTGACGCCGAAGTGTCCAGAGTAGGTTGATGAAGAGATGGCGAAGCCCCCGGTCCAGCCGAGATGTCGAAGCAGGTCGGCGTGATGGACACCAGCTTGAAGAAGCGATAGTGCGGCCATGTCGATGCAGGTCGTGACATGGTCGATGCTGGCTTGATGAAGCAATCGTGCAACGATGCCGGTATGCCCGCTCCGGGTAATCCGTGGGCGGCGATGTTGGTGATGATTTATCCTTCGCGATGCCGGACTTTTGCTCGACTTGCCGAGATGATGATCCGAAGAAGTTGAGCTCGGCTCAACAAAGTGACGCCGTGTCTTAGCGCAGGTCGGCAGCCGTGGAGTAATATTACCGGACTGGTTTGACACCAGCATGATGTTGAAGATCATGTTCAAGAGATCTTAAAGTTAGTGGGATGTGTTCGGGAACAAAACACAATACCCCATACAAAACTTCCTTCAAAAGGGATGTCCGAAATCCCATTCATAGAAAAGATGAACTCGGGTCGGATTCGTTTTCGCGCAAAAAATAGATCCGAAAAGTGATGCACTAATTGGAAGGTTCCCGGAGTTTGGACGGTCGGATCAAGCTGAAATTTTGAGAGGTGGTAGATACGGGAATTCTGCAGCCGATCAACGGTTGGATCTTCCAAAGGACTTCCGAGCTAGAAGTTGGACACCACGCCCTAAACACATCCAAATTCCCGTCCAGATTTGACAGGGCTCCGGTATATCGTGGATTGCCAAAGATTCCTCCATCGGAACTCGACGAAATTTTCTAGGGTTGTTGTAGACTCAATTCCGCACAATTCCACCAAAGCGATCGTCAAAGCGATACTCGAGGAGGTGGTGGGAGAAGATACGAGTTCGATGTCCAGAAAAACAGCACGGTCGCTTGAGGGCAATGTTGACATTGAGCCCCCGAGCTCCATGGATGATTCCTCCGTGATCTTGATAGAGATCGGAGTTGATGTTTGATGAAGGCCCTCGTCCGAACATGGTGATCCGAACATGGGGCGCAATTCTTGGTTGAACCAAGGTGACCAGTCGAGCTAGTGACGAAGACACCGAAGTCGCAGTTGATCTGCAGGCGAGCCATCGATACTTTTGTCGATCACATAGCGGAACTCTCAATGAAAGCACCAATGTCGGTGTCAAAACCGGCGGATCTCGGGTAGGGGGTCCCGATCTGTGCGTCAAGGCCGGATGGTAACAGGAGACAAGGGACACGATGTTTTTACCCAGGTTCGGGCCCTCTCGATGGAGGTAATACCCTACTCCTGCTTGATTAATATTGATGATATGGGTAGTGCAAGAGTAGATCTACCACGAGATCAAGGAGGCTAAACCCTAGAAGCTAGCCTATGGTATGATTGTGTATGTTGTATATTGTATATGATCTATCGACTAGCCTGGCATCGGTTTATATAATGCACTAGAGGCCTAGGATAACAAGAGTACTAGTCGAATATGCCGGTGGGGAGGAGTCCTTGTCTTGATCGCCAAGTCTTGTGGAATCTTCCTTGTATGGGCAGCTGTCCGAACTGGCCCATGAGTATACGGCCACGGGGGTCCTCGGCCCAATCTAATAGATTTGGAGACGAAGTGGTGAGTACCCTCTAGTCTAGGACACCGTCAAGGAGTCCTACTCACAATGGGAGTAGGACTCCCCCCTTGGCGCGCCCTCCTCCAGGTCGGCCACCTCCCCCTAGCTCCTTTATATACTGGGGCAGGGGGCCACCCCAAGGACACAACAATTGATCATTGATCTTTTAGCCGTGTGCGGTGCCCCCCTCCACCATAATCCACCTCGGTCATATCATAGCGATGCTTAGGCAAAGCCCTGCGTCAGTAGCATCGTCATCACCGTCACCACGCCGTCGTGCTGACGAAGCTCTTCCCAGAAGCTCTATTGGATCGTGAGTTCGCGAGACGTCACCAAGCTGAACGTGTGCTGAACGCGGAGGTGTCGTACGTTCGGTGCTGAGGATCGGTCGATCGTAAAGACGTATGACTACATCAACCGCTTTGTTATAACGCTTCCGCTTACGGTCTACGAGGGTACGTAGACGACACTCTCCCCTCTCGTTGCTATGCATCACCATGATCTTGCGTGTGCGTAGGATTTTTTTTGAAATTACTACGTTCCCCAACAGTGGCATCCGAGCTAGGTTTATGCGTAGATGTTATATGCACGAGTAGAACACAAGTGAGTTGTGGGAGATACAAGTCATACTGCTTACCAGCATGTCATACTTTGGTTCAGCGGTATTGTTGGATGAAGCGGCCCGGGCCGACATTACGCGTACGCTTACGCGAGGCTGGTTCTACCGACGTGCTTTGCACACAGGTGGCTGGCGGGTGTCAGTTTGTCCAACTTTAGTTGAACCGAGTGTGGCTACGCCCGGTCCTTGTGAAGGTTAAAACAACACTAACTTGACGAAATATCATTGTGGTTCTGATGTGTACGTAAAAATGGTTCTTGCTCAGCCTGTAGCAGCCACGTAAAACTTGCAACAACAAAGTAGATGACGTCTAACTTGTTTTTGCAGGGCATGTTGTGATGTGATATGGTCAAGGCATGATGCTATATTTATTGTATGAGATGATCATGTTTTGTAACGGAGTTATTGGCAACTGGCAGGAGCCATATGGTTGTCGCTTTATTGTATGCAATGCAATCGCCCCGTAATTGCTTTACTTTGTTACTAAGCGGTAGCGATAGTCATAGAAGCAATAGTTGGCGAGACAACAACGATGCTATGATGGAGATCAAGGTGTCGCGCTGGTGACGATGGTGATCATGACGGTGCTTTGGAGATGGAGATCAAAGGGACAAGATGATGATGGCCATATCATATCACTTATATTGATTGCATGTGATGTTTATCCTTTATGCATCTTATTCTGCTTTGTTTGATGGTAGCATTATAAGATGATCTCTCACTAAATTTCAAGGTAAAAGTGTTCTCCCTGAGTATGCACCGTTGCCAAAGTTCGTCGTGCCGAGACACCACATGATGATCGGGTGTGATAAGCTCAACGTTCATCTACAACGGGTGTAAGACAGTTTTGCACACGTAGAATACTCGGGTTAAACTTGACGAGCCTAGCATATGCAGATATGGCCTCGGAACACTGAGACCGAAAGGTCGAGCGTGAATCATATAGTAGATATGATCAACATAGTGATGTTCACCATTGAAAACTACTCCATTTCACGTGATGATCGGTTATGGTTTAGTTGATATGGATCACGTGATCACTTAGATGATTAGAGGGATGTATATCTAAGTGGGAGTTCTTAAGTAATATGATTAATTAAAAATAAAATTATCATGAACTTAGTACCTGATAGTATTTTGCTTGTCTATGTTGTTGTAGATAGATGGCCCGTGCTATTGTTCCGTTGAATTTTAATGCGTTCCCTGAGAAAGAAAAGTTGAAAGATGATGGTAGCAATTACACGGATTGGGTCCGTAACTTGAGGATTATCCTCATTGCTGCACAGAAGAATTACGTCCTGGAAGCACCGCTAGGTGCCAGGCCTACTGCAGATGCAACTGACGACGTTAAGAACGTCTGGCAGAGCAAAGCTAATGACTACTCGATAGTTTAGTGTGCCATGCTTTACGGCTTAGAACCGGGACTTCAACGACGTTTTGAACGTCATGGAGCATATGAGATGTTCCAGGAGTTGAAGTTAATATTTCAAGAAAATGCCCGGATTGAGAGATATGAAGTCTCCAATAAGTTCTACAGCTGCAAGATGGAAGAGAATAGTTCTGTGAGTGAACATATACTAAAATGTCTAGGTATAACAATCACTTGATTCAACTGGGAGTTAATCTTCCGGATGATAGTGTCATTGACAGAATTCTTCAATCACTGCCACCAAGCTATAAGAGCTTCGTGATGAACTATAATATGCAAGGGATGGTAAGACAATTCCCGAGCTCTTCGCAATGGTAAAGGCTGCGGAGGTAGAAATAAAAAAGGAGCATCAAGTGTTGATGGCCAACAAGAACACCAGTTTCAAGAAAAAGGGTAAAGGCAAGAAGAAGAGGAACTTCAAAAGGAACGGCAAACAAGTTGCTTCTCAAGAGAAGAAATCTAAGTCTGGACCTAAGCATGAGACTGAGTGCTTCTACTGCAAACAGACTGGTCAATAGAAGCAGAACTGCCCCAAGTATTTGGCGGATAAGAAGGATGGCAAGGTGAACAAAGGTATATGTGATATACATGTTATTGATGTGTACCTTACTAGAGCTCGCAGTAGCACCTGGGTATTTGATACTGGTTCTGTTGCTAATATTTGCTACTCGAAACAGGGATTAAGCGAAGACTGGCTAAGGACGAGGTGAGGATGCGCGTGGGAAATGGTTCCAAAGTCGATGTGATCGCCGTCGGCACGCTACCTCTACATCTACCTTCGGGATTAGTTTTAGACCTTAATAATTGTTATTTGGTGCCAGCGTTAAGCATGAATATTATATCTGGATCTTGTTTGATGCAAAACGGTTATTCATTTAAATCTTAGAATAATGTTGTTCTATTTATATGAGTAATATCTTTTATGGTCATGCACCCTTGAAGACTGGTCTATTTGTATTGAATCTCGATAGTACTGATACACATATTCATAATGTTGAAGCAAAAAGATGCAGAGTTGATAATCATAGTGCAACTTATTTGTGGCACTACCGTTTGGGTCCTATTGGTGTAAAGCGCATGAAGAAACTCCATACTGATGGACTTCTGGAATCACTTGATTATGAATCACTTGGTACTAGCGAACCATGCCTCATGGGCAAGATGACTAAAACACCGTTCTCCGAAACAATGGAGCGAGCAACAGATTTATTGGAAATCATACATACTAATGTATGTGGTCCGATGAATATTGAGGCTCGCGGCGGGTATCGTTATTTTCTCACCTTCACAGACAATTTGAGCAGATATGGGTATATCTACTTAATGAAAGATAAGTCTGAAACATTTGAAAAGTTCAAAGAATTTCAGAGTGAAGTGGAAAATCATCGTAACAAGAAAATAAATTTATATGATCTGATCATGGAGGAGAATATTTGAGTTACGAGTTTGGTCTACATTTGAAACAAAGCGGAATAGTTTCGCAACTCATGCCACCCGGAAGACCACAGCGTAATGGTGTGTTCGAACATCGTAATCGTACTTTACTAGATATGGTATGATCTATGATGTATCTTACTAATTTACCGCTATCGTTTTGGGGTTATGCTTTAGAGACAGCTGCATTCACGTTAAATAGGGCACCATCGAAATCCGTTGAGACGACGCCTTATGAACTGTGGTTTGGCAAGAAACCAAAGTTGTTGTTTCTTAAAGTTTGGGGCTGCGATGCTTATGTGAAAAAGCTTCAACCTGATAAGCTCGAACCCAAATCAGAGAAATGTGTCTTCATAGGATACCCAAAGGAAATTGTTGGGTACACCTTCTATCACAGATCCGAAGGCAAGACATTTGTTGCTAAAAATGGATCCTTTCTAGAGAAAGAGTTTCTCTCAAAAGAAGTGAGTGGGAGGAAAGTAGAACTTGTGTAGCGACCTGACCCGAATGGGTCAAGTCTCTGTGCTTAAGTGTCATCCCTGGATCGGTATTCTGACACACACAGTACTCGAGGATTTATAACATAGGTAAATCACATGTAGAAAGTAACGCAAAACATTATTACCTCAATCCAAATATAGCGGAAGCAACAAGGTTGTGGATTCCCATCAACACCAACGGCAAAGTTGAGTGTAGAAATCGTAACCCTAACGTATCACTTACTCGTCGTAAGATATCCTGCAACATTGAGACGTTGCAGCCACAAAGGGTCAGTACATTGAATGTACTGGCAAATGCACACCATAGAGAATGATGAACAATGGCTATCACTACATGCATATTTGGCTGGTGGAAAAGCTCTATGGTTATAATGTTTTTGCGAAAAGCCAATTTTTCCCTACTGCAAAGGAATAAATTTTATTTGACTATCATGGTGGTTGTTAAACATTGAGAATGGTTGACAACATTCTTAATCCCAATTAAGCATCATCATTAAAACCCAACAAAATTAATTAAAGTAACGTGATGAGATCAACATGATAATCCAAGAACTAGATACTCAAGATTATCCATAACCGGGGACATGGCTAACCATGATTAGTTTGTACACTCTATGGAGGTTTGTGCACTTTTCCCCACAAGACTCGATCTCCTCCTATGGATTTCTCGCACTACATGGTGTTTGAGAAATGGATGACCGAGACATAGTCTTTCAGAAGCGTTTGCACCTTACGATGGGTAGACCGTACCACCTACATCCCCTACATCTGCTAGTCTACCACTCTAAGAGTTCACCCGACTTAATCAACTATGCTAGAGCCCATAATAGCTTGTGGCTGCACACGGAAGTTTCTAGTATGAATAATCTCATGATCCCTTTGAGCCTGGGTGGCAGTCCATAAAAAACAGGCAATCCTGGTCTACCTAGGTGCCTAGACAGGCAATCCTGGAATACCCAGGTGCCTCAGTCCACCTAGATGTGTGTTTAAGTTGCCACCTTAAGTAAACCGTTAATTAACAATCTCACATCTGTCATGGATATCACTCACCCAATCCATGTCTACTAGCATAGCATGGTAATAAGCAAACGCAGAAGTAACTCCCAAGGGTTTGATAATAAAACAGGTAATGGGTCCTACCTCAACTACTTCCCAACCCACAATTTAATTCAGATCCTAATCATGCAATGTTTGAGGATTGATCTAATGCATAAAAACTGGGTATGAAAGGGATATGATCAAAGTGTGAACTTGCCTGCAATTTTGATGAAGATGATTCGCACTCATAACTCTTGATAGTTCTACTCGTCTCACTCCGGTCAATCTATCGTAAGCAAGCAATAGTAACCACACATAAGCACTCACTCAAACGATCAGAGAGATCGAAGAAGACGATTCGGAAAAACCAAGCAAATAACTCTTGCAACATAAAACAATTTCTAATAGTACCAAAATTATGTGAATTTGGCCTTATCAGAAAGTTTAGGTCAAGAGATTCGATTTGCAAAAAGAATCAACTAACTCGGAGTTATAAAACTCAAGTTATGATCAAACGAAGTTCAAATTCAAATCTGATCTAATTCAAATTTTAAACTTTTCAAAAACATGTTTGAGTTGGATTACTGGATATAGGAGATCATAACAAAGAAGTGGGCATTGGTTTCGTTGAATTTGGATGAACGAGTAAATAGTTATAGCCGTTTGAAGTATAGGGACTAATCTGTGAAGGAAAATAATTACATACGGGTCCCTGGCCGAAAAATAATTAAATAGAAAAGTCTAAATGGCGAGCATTCGTTACCGAACGCTAACGAACGAAAATCGTTCACTGTGAAGATCTAACCAGCGAACGTTCACTAAAATAGACTAAACTAAATAATAAACCGTGTTTTTTGTTAGAAAAACTGAAGTGAACCTAAACCCTAAAAGAAAAAAATAAACCGGACCGGTGGTTTTACCATTTCGCGAAGAAAACCGTCGGCGGCGCGGATCCGGCAGCGGATGGGATCGGCGGCTCCGGTGACGCGGCAACGGTGGTAGCAAGCGGCAGCGGCGCGGGCAAGTGGTGCGGCGGCGCAGGGCGGCGACGGCGCGCAAGCAGGCAGGGGCAGAGGCAGGCGGGAGGTGGCGGCTGCGGCGGCGGTGGTTGCGGCGGCGCAGCCCGGTGATGCGTGCAGAGGCGGCGCGGCGAGATGCGGGAGGGGGCGGCGGCGCGGTGCGGTCCAGGGCGTGGATTTATAAGAGGGGAGGCGTGGCGGAGGGGCAAGGCGGCGGTGTCCGCGTCGGGGACGGCGGCGGTGGCGTGCGGGAGCTGGACTCCTCTCGGGAAGGTCGGGGACAGCGGGGTACTGGGCCATGGCCTGGCCTGGGAGCTGGACCGGCCCAGTCGGCGACGGAGATTTGTTTTTTTTTTAAACACAGACAACGAAAATCAAATAAACTAAAGAAAATTCAAATAATATATAGACATATAATATATCAAAATTATCAGAAAAAGATTGTCTACAACGTGGACATTTTTGTAGTGCCAAATAAAATCCACACAAATTTAAATAATTCAAAGAGTGCTACTAGTCTAATAAAATCCAACAAAAATCATTTTAAAAATACCAAAATTAATTCAAATTTATTTCTCTCCAATTTTCTGATGTAGGGAATCATGTTACCCTAATTTCTATATATTTTATTTTTGGAGAAAAATAATTTGAATAAAACTCAAATAACCCAATTTGAAAAATAATTTCAAATGGATTTTAGATTTTAGTTTCTTTGAAACTCCCAACTCATATTTCATATATTTTGAAGAAGTCATATTATCTTCTCTCGTGAAAATCATTGAGTTGCATAAAGTTTCAGAATTGGAAATATTTTCAAATGGAATTCAAATATTTTTCAAGCACCCTTTTCATTTAATTAAATGGAAGAAGTCATGTCATCTTCTCTCTAGGGTTTTGTATTTGAAAATAATTTGGATTCACGAATATCATAAAAACAAAATGAAAGTTTGGGAAAGTCCTTTTATTCCCTCTCATTTAACTTTCAAAAGTTCCGAATTCACTCATTCAATCACACAACAATCAAACAATCAACCAAATCTACCTATTTATTATAACTTTCCAAAATTTAGAATTTTGGGATGTTACAAACCTACCACCCTTAAAATGAATCTCGTCCTCGAGATTCGGAGAGGCTAGAAAGAAATAGGTTAGGTTTGGGGTCTCCTCAAAATCCATTGATTGTCGCAGGAGGGGGTTTGGGGTGCTACCGCCATTAGAAGCATGGTTACGGTTCCATCAAAACTCATATACTTCATCCATATTGTTAACAGTGTCGGTCTTCTCAGATCTTCAGGATAATTCCTCCTCTGGCTCTTCCGGTAGTGGCATAACCTTTACCACAATTTTACTGTACTTTCATCCTGGTAAGGTTATTCCGAAATTGGGTCTTCTTAGCTGACGGTCTGGCATCAATACTAAACAACTATCGATATCTCATGGTGGTCAACAATTTATGGTTTCTCCTGCAGGAAATGGGTCTGGGTTGATCCTCACCGTATAACCTACGGTTGGCACAGCTGCCTTGTACAGGGGGAAATTCGTATACCATTCAAAGGTTTAAACAGGGTTTTGATCGTCGTATCTCTACTATAGGTAGGTCACTCAGATTTACCATCCCATATAGCAAGGCGAATAATAAGAGTAAGTTGGTATGGTGATCAATCCATCCCGCACCCAAATCATTACATTGTATATGGTTTAGCGAATCTCGCATTCTAACACTCGGTCATCCTCACAAGCATTGCAGAATTTCTCTTGTCGACGAACCAAGTTCGGATGAATCCATTGATTCTGCAAGCCAAACAAACATCTATCGTTTCTTCACAGCTCTCAGATTTTGCGTAAATTCCTATAAAATCGTTTGTCGATAAAATCGCGACTTCTTTCAGGGTTTTTCCTTCAGCAAGAGTGTGTTTGCTTCTTGGCAGGTCCTGGGGCCTGTGGGTTATGGCCCATTTCATCACTTGTAAACTTGAACTCATCCTCTGGGCAACTGACCATTATTCCAACTTCCAACTTCCAAGTATTCTTAAATGCCAATTTTAATGTCTTCCTTCCTTCTATTTGAACAAACTAGGACATGATTACTCAGACTCATCATGGAATTTCCATTGATCCATATTTCCAACATCATACCTCCTTTATATCAATAGTAATTCTTCTCTTCATCCTCGTGGGATATCCCACATACCGAGATAAAACTTATACTTATGAAGTCCTGTCAGGACCCCGATCCTAAGTCACACCGATCTAGCCTGTAACACATCATATCACTTTGCGGCCTCACGCACGGTATTCCCACGGGTGCCACCTTACCTGGCCCGGGACCGTTTGCGCCTTTTGGCTCATGTATATGATAGTGTCGCTAGCATCCATATGATAAAGAACCTGGGCCAACATGGCTAGTTGTGAACCCAAAGCGGCACTAACCCATGGGGACAGGCATACATGAATCAACTTCGAGCATGTCGGTCAACAGCGTGTGAATCCGGGCTGTAGCACTGGGCTAATAGGACTCCTGTAACCCGGGCTGTAGCAGGCTAGGCAGGACTCTGGATGTCACCGCGTGACATTTCCCCGAAGGGACAGACACAGGAACGAAGTGAAACACATGCCGGCCAGTCAAGTGTCCTGAGCAGTAGTGCTGGGCTAGCAGGACTCTGGTGAACCGGGATGTAGCGGACTACTATGGCTCAAGGAAGCACTAGACTACATTTCCCCATAAGAGAGGCTGCCAAGGATAAACAACTAGATTGTCGGATCCCACACATACCAAGCATTTCAATCATACACACAATATGCTCGATATGTGTAAATACAACATGGCATCCCAACAAGACTCTACGACTCAAGTATTTATCCATTAGGCTCTGAGGAGCGAGATATTACAAACATGGGTCTCATGACCCAACATTCAGAGCATACAAGTCAAAGCACATGCAGAAGCTAAACATGTCTGATTACAGACATCTACAAATGGAAAAGGCTGAGAAGACTGACTATCTACCAGATCCTGCCGAGGGCACAAGATCGTAGCTGAGGTATCAAGCTAAACGTCGAAGTCCATGCGGAACTACTAGCGAGACTGACGTCTCTCTGCAAAACATAAAATAGGCAAACGTGAGTACAAATGTACCCAGCAAGACTTACATCAGAACTAGCTACATATGCATCGGTATCAACAAAGGGGGTGGTGGAGTTTAACTGCAGCAAACCAGCTTTGACTCGTGGCTATCCTGAACTACGACTGCAAGTAACTCTTTTGAGGTGGCGCACACGAGTCCACATATTCACCATTTCAATACACCACTATGGATCTGCTCCCGTCTCCCTACGAGAACGCCATCCATAGCACTCACGTTTATCTTGCGCATTTTAGAGTATCCACTTTCACTTGTCTATAAAATATGCAAGGGGTCCAAGTTTCCATATCCGAGGAATCCGGCTATTCGAATAGATAATGATAACCCTGCAGGGGTGTACTTCTTCACACACGCTTTCGCCACTTACCACCATGTACATGTCATGTACCTCGGCAACCTTCAAGCGGAAGCCTGGATAGGGTGTGTGCCATGACCTGACTAACCACACAAGTCTCTAGTCCAGGTTTATCGCCTATTCGGGTTCCATCCGCAAGGAGATCCGGCCGGGGTGTCGCTCACGGCCCCAAACGATGTGTACAGGGTTCCAAGCCCACCAAACGGGTGGCGCTTGGTCTACCCGGCCACGGTGCCTAGTCTGTCCCAAGCCCACCTGTACCGGGTACCACTTGGTAGACTACTAACACTACCTACAAACACCAGAAACTAGTTGTAACTCCTGGACAGAGATCAGGTTGATTAATAAGTCGAGAGAGCTTGGAGCGCCTGGAGCCCAATGTGTGGTAGTAACTGTTCATGGATCACAAACACAGAACTCAGTTCCTGAGGACGGCTGCAATGAGACAACCCACCATGTACTCCTACATGGCCTCTCACCGCTACCTTTACCAAATCGTGTTCACACACTTAGCTCTCAACAGTAGGATATGTTCACCACATTCCAATTCATTCCCGATGAATCAGACCCGACTCAACTCTAAGCAATAGCAGGCATGACAAACAAGCATGAATGTGTAGGCACATCAGGTCTCAAACAACTCCTACTCATGCTAGTGGGTTTCATCTATTTAATGTGGCAATGACAGGTCATGCAGAGGAAAGGGGTTCAACTACCGCAGCATGTAACAGTTGAATTGTTGTTGTCCTAATGCAGTAAAAGAGAGCAAGAGCGAGAGAGTGGGATTGTATCGGAATGAACAAGGGGGTTTTGCTTGCCTGGCACTTCTGAAGATATTAGAGTTCTTCATCGGTGTCATCGATCTCATCGTCAAAACCACGTCTATCGAGAGGGGACAAATATCGGCAAACACAGAAAGAACACAATCAATGCAATGCAACAATATGATGCATGATCATGACATGGCAATATTCTGTGATTTGAACTAATGCAACTAAAACCAGAAGGGTTTGAGCTAATTTGAACCAAGGGTTCAAATTCAAACTCAAATTATGAATTTATAATGTGCATTATCATGTTTTGATCTATACAGCAAGGTTAAGTTGCTTTGTCATGCATGAAACCAACATAATGGGTAGATTGGATTTTTATGATAATTTTTCATATATAAATTATTTCATTTGGAGTTATGGTTGATTTTCTATGAATTTTAGAAGTTAGCACTATTTTCTGGAATTTCCTGAATAAGAATAAATCCAGAAAAAGGAGTTACTGCGTCAGCATGACGTCGTGGTGACGTCAGCAGGTCAACAACGCTAGTCCAGGTCAAACCTGACGGCTGGGACCCACACGTCAGTGTCTCAGGGCTGGTTTGGTTGGATGACAGGTGGGCCCGGTCAACGCTGACTAGGCCATGGTCAGAGCTGACACGTGGGGTCCACGGCATTAGCACTAATCTAACAGAAAAAATAGACTAACCTAATTAGGCTCAGGGGCCCACAGGCAGTGGCTCAAGGGGGTGTTTAGAGTGGTCATTAGCGGCTAATGAGACTGCCACGTCAGCATCACCGGAGCTCAACGCCGGCGACCTGGAAACGCGGCGGTGACCCCTCGGACGGGCACGAGAGCGGTGGCTGAGGCAACTGGGGTGCAGCCCGTGTTCGCCCGCATCCAGGGGAGCGCGCAGCTAGGCGCGGGGTTGCCGGAGTGAGCGGCGATGAGCACATCCGCGGCGGCGCCCGCACGGGGTTGGCCGGGACGGCGTTGTAGTGTACAGGGGGAAGAGGTGGTGGGTGTTCTCGGCTCGTGGGAGCACGCGGAGTGCAGCGATGTGCTCTGCTGCAAGCTGCAGCGGTTGTGTCCACGGCGGCGATGAGGCACGACACCGTCGAGCTTCGGCTCCGATGGAAAAGGCGGCTACGACGAGAAAAACGCCACGGGGTTAGGGGGAAGCGACGGGAAGCTCACAACGCATCCGATGGAATCGCCAGAGAGCTCGGGGACGCGCTGGTGACGGCGTATCAACGACGGCGACGCTCGGTGCAGGAGGTTGAAGATGAGCTCCAAGGCGGCGTCACGGGGCATCCGGCGATGTGTAGCTGGATGGGGACGAAGAAGAGGTCGTGGCGGAGCTCTGGGCTCAGGCGGAGGGCAAGGATGTGGCTCTGGCCGCAGCAACTGCAAGCGGCGGCGATGGTGGCGTTCGGCCGTGCGCGTGAGAGAGAGATAGAGGAGGGGATGAGGCGAGGGAGAGTGCGAGAGAGAGTCGGGGCAGCATGGCGTCGTCCAGGGAGGCCAGACAGGCAGGGAGGAGGTGGAGACCTTGGTTGCGCGGCGTCAAAATGCCTCTGCCAGTAGGCAGAGGTTGAAGACAGCGGTGCCCCTGGTGGGCTGGCCAACAGTGCTAGGCTAGTGGGCTGGGCTGGCCACTTGGGCCGCCAGGTGGGCTGCGCAGGTAAGTTAGGTAGGTTCTCTCTCTGGTTTTCTATTTATTAATGTTTTCTAATTTCTGCAATTGGTTTTGATTTGATTTTTAACCCAAATCATTTTCTGAGCTTCTGTAAATTGTTATATGGACTAGTGACATTAATATAAAGCCCCACAACAATTTCCAGAATTATTGGATCATATTTGAAATATATCAAATATAAATCCAATGCAAATAATTATTGAATTAATTCCAAGTGCCCAAAATAAATATTTATGAGCTCCTGAAAATATTGGTTTGAATTTTAGCTCTGGCCAATATTTTTAAAGAGTAACATGAACATTTTCTTGGACCTATTTGAAGCAATTTTTATCTTGGTCTTTTTCGGAAATGATTTCTAAGGCTTTCACATGTCCCCATTTCAAATTCATTGAAATTTAAACATGATGCACACATGACTAGCTAGTCTAGGTCATACCAGAACTAGGGATGTGACAAGTCCATACTCCACTTCGTGGGACATCATTATCCTTTCCAGGGTCAAGCGTCCTTACAGGGGAATATTGGCCATCTCTGCATTGGCACTTCTTCAACTGGGAAACGTAAAACACATCATGAACTCCTGACAGTCCTTCGGGTGACTCCAACTTGTTGGCCACTTCTCCAATACGCTCCAAAACTCGGTATGGTCCTACAAATCTCGGGGCTAACTTTCCCTTAACTCCAATTGTTTAACTCCTCGCAGAGGGGACACACGAAGACATTCTCTATCTCCAATTTCATAGGCTACCTCCTTGCATTTTTTAGTCTGCATAACTCTTCTGCCCGGACTGAGCTACCTTCAGTCTATCTCGAATCAACTTAACATTCTCTTCTGACTCCTTGATCACATTTGGTCCAAACAACTGACGGTCTCCAACTTCATCCCACATCAACGGTGTTTGGCTCCTTCTCCCATACAAAGCTTCAAAAGGGGCCATCTTCAAACTGGCTTGGTAACTGTTTGTTGTATGAGAACTTCGCGTAAGGTAGATTATCATCCTTACTAGATCCATAATCTAATGCACAAGCTCTCAACATGTCCTCCAGAATCTGATTGACTCTCTCGGTCTATCCATCTGTCTGCGGATGAAAGGTTGTACTGATCTCTAGCCTAGTACCAAAGTCTAGTGCAGCTGATTCCAAAACCTTCAAGTAAATGGTGTTCCTCTATCTGATACGATGGTCCTCGGAACTCCATGCAGACATACGATCCTGGTCAAATATATCTTTGCCAACTTCGCACTTGTATAGGTGGTTTTCACTTGGATAAAGTGAGCCACTTTGGTCAAGCGAATCAACTACTACCCAGATAGAATCATATCTCGATCGGGTTCTGGGAAATCCAGTAATGAAATCCATGCCAAACTTATCCCACTTCCATTCGGGTACCGGCATAGGCTGTAGTAATCCTGCTGGCTTCTGATGCTCTCCTTTTACTTTCTCTGGCATACATCACTTACGACTACATACTCCGCAATATCCTTCTTCTTACCAGTCCACCAGAAACACTCCTTCAAATCCAAATACATCTTGGTGTTTCCAGGGCGAATCGAGTATGGTGAGTCATAAGCCTCCTGAAGTATTAACTTCCTGATCTTTGCATTGTTGGGCACATATACACGGTCCTCGAACCATAAGGTGTCGTGCTCATCCTTACGAAAACCTTTGGCCTTTCCTTTGCTCATTCTCTCTTTTACCTCAGCAATCTCTTTGTCATCCTTCTGAGCTTCACGGATCTTTCCCGACAATGTAGACTGAACTTCCATTGCTGCAACAAAACCTTTGGGAACAATCTCCAACCGAAGTTCCCTGAGACCCTCGGCTAACTCCTTTGGAAATACTCCGCTTATGAGGGTATCCGTCCTTGTTTTCTTTATGGTTGTGTCCTATTTCTCCACAAAGCTTGTATGCACAAGGTTTCTTCATATCCTTTCCATAAGGCTTCAATTTCTGGGACACAACCTGAGACTTTAGCAAAGTCAACTTAAATTCTTTCCAAGTGGTTACTCTTTGCCATCCATTGATGGTTTGGTACATCCTCCACCAAGTAGCAGCACCTCTTACAAAGCACTGAAGAGTATGATGGGTTATATCCTTTCTGGCTATAGTGTTATCCTCCATGTGATCCTCCAAGTTCTGAATCCATCGGTCCGTATCCAATTGACTCATCGGTCCAGAAAATATGGGTTCATCTCCATTCATCCTCTATTGGGTCTATGGTTTTTGGGGTGGGATAGGAGAGATCGAGAGGGATGCACACAATACAAACAATGGTTTTGAAAAGACAGATTTTTATTTGTGCCTGTCGAAAAACATCAAACAAATGACAGCCCACAAACATCGCATCTAACGTAGGTATAACAGGGGTTTGGTCTTCTGAAGGTCAACATCACCAAACTCTTCAAGTCTTGTTCATGCCTCCAATGGCTTCTTCCAATCATGCTTGTCTTTCTCCAGTTCTTTTGCCTGATCATCTCTATTGACGTGAAGTCTCTTGTGACATCCTTTAATATTTTTGGAGTTGCGTTCCAAACTTCCGGGTTTCAACATCCTTGACATGAACCATGGCACTACGGTCCTTCCGTTCCTAACGAATCTCCTGTATCTCGAGGTTTTGCTCCTCCAGCTTGGCTACTCTCATCTTCAGGGTCCAGAGTTCTTCATGAAACGCTTCCTTATCAATATAGGGCTTCCTGAAGGTCCATTTTAAACTTCTTAATGTAACCAGATCCTGGTGATACACCGGCTAAAGTTAAAACTTCATCTTGCTGATAGGTGCTCCATCAGCCTTCTACCATCCAATCCTTCCATGCATATGCATGCTTAACTCAGCACGGTGACAATAGCATAAGCGGGCGATAACATCATGGATAGCTGTGTTTCTGCTCTTGTCATTTCCATGAGCTATCTCTCCATAGTTGATATCTCCTGCCTTAGGGTTTTCCTTGACAGAACTTTGAGTTATAACGCTCCATGCTCCGGTCTTTCTCCGATGCACCTTGATCTTGGGTATTGACAGCTTCCATAGTCCATCAAAGTCCATCAGGGGTGCCTTCCTAGGTCATACAAATCTGGAAAATTCTTCAGAGCCTTAAAATTCTCCTAGTCTTCGGAGTCTTCAACAGTTGTAGTTTCCATTATCATAATGTATGGTAAAATCCTCTTCATTCCGAATGGTCTTAGTTGTCCGATATCTGGTACTTCTTGGAGTGGTCTCATCAGTCAAATCTCTGTATGGTCAAAAAGGGGAAAGGGGTATGGTCTCACTAAAAGGGAATATTTGAATAAGCTCAGAAGAGAAGAGAGGTAAAAGATCTTTTTGAAAAAGAAATTGTAGAGAAAAATCTTCCTATGGGCTTGCCAGTTTCTAGGGTCACGTCCTACAGTCAACATGTGCTCTGATACCATCTTGTAGCGACCCGACCCGAATGGATCAAGTCTCTGTGCTTAAGTGTCATCCCTAGATCGGTATGCTGACACACACAGTACTCGAGGATTTATAACAGAGGTAAATCACATGTAGAAAGTAACGCAAAACATTATTACCTCAATCCAAATATAGCAGAAGCAACAAGGTTGTGGATTCCCATCAACACCAACGACAAAGTTGAGTGTAGAAATCGTAACCCCAACGTATCACTTACTCGTCGTAAGATATCCTGCAACATGAGACGTTGCTGCCACAAAGGGTCAGTACATTGAATGTACTGGCAAATTCACACCATAGAGAATGATGAACAATGGCTATCAGTACATGCATATTTGGCTGGTGGAAAAGCTCTATGGTTATAATGTTTTTGTGAAAAGCCAATTTTTCCCTACTGCAAAGGAATAAATTTTATTTGACTATCATGGTGGTTGTTAAACATTGAGAATGGTTGACAGCATTCTCAATCCCAATTAAGCATCATCATTAAAACCCAACAAAATTAATTAAAGTAATGTGATGAGATCAACATGATAATCCAAGAACTAGATACTCAAGATTATCCATAACCAGGGACACGGCTAACCATGATTAGTTTGTACACTCTGTGGAGGTTTGTGCACTTTTCCCCACAAGACTCGATCTCCTCCGTTGGATTTCTTGCACTACATGGTGTTTGAGAAACGGATGACCGAGACATAGTCTTTCAGAAGCGTTTGCACCTTACAATGGGTAGACCGTACCACCTACATCCCCTACATCTGCTAGTCTACCACTCTAAGAGTTCACACGACTTAATCAACTATACTAGAGCCCATAATAGCTTGTGGCTGCACACGGAAGTTCCTAGTATGAATAATCTCATGATCCCTTTGAGCCTGGGTGGCGGTCCATAAAAAACAGGCAATCCTGGTGTACCCAGGTGCCTAGACAGGCAATCCTGGAATACCCAGGTGCCTCAATCCACCCAGATGTGTGTTTAAGTTGCCACCTTAAGTAAACCGTTAATTAACAATCTCACATCTGTCATGGATATCACTCACCCAATCCACGTCTACTAGCATAGCATGGCAATAAGCAAACGCAAAAGTAACTCCCAAAGGTTTGATAATAAAACAGGTAATGGGTACTACCTCAACTACTTCCCAACCCACAATTTAATTCAGATCCTAATCATGCAATGTTTGAGGATTGATCTAATGCATAAAAACTAGGTATGAAAGGGATATGATCAAAGTGTGAACTTGCCTACAATTTTGATGAAGATGATTCGCACTCATAACTCTTGATAGTTCTACTTGTCTCACTCCGGTCAATCTATCGTAAGCAAGCAATAGTGACCACACATAAGCACTCACTCAAACGATCAGAAAGATCGAAAAAGACGATTCGGAAAAACCAAGCAAATAACTCTTGCAACATAAAACAATTTCTAACAGTACCAAAATTATGTGAATTTGGCCTTATCAGAAAGTTTAGGTCAAGAGCTTCGATTTGCAAAAAGAATCAACTAAGTCGGAGTTATAAAACTCAAGTTATGATCAAATGAAGTTCAAATTCAAATCTGATCTAATTCAAATTTTAAACTTTCCAAAAACATGTTTGAGTTGGATTACTGGATAGAGGAGATCATAACGAAGAAGTGGGCATTGGTTTCGTTGAATTTGGATGAACGAGTAAAAATTTATAGCCGTTTGAAGTATAGGGACTAATGTGTGAAGTAAAATAATTACATACGGGTCCCTGGCCGAAAACTAAATTAAACAGATAAGTATAAATGGCGAGCGTTTGTTACCGAACGCTAACGAACGAAAATCGTTCGCTTTGAAGATCTAACCAGCGAACGTTCACTAAAATAGACTAAACTAAATAATAAACCGTGTTTTTTGTTAGAAAAACCGAAGTGAACCTAAACCCTAAAAGAAAAAAAAAACCGGACCGGCGGTTTTACCGTTTCGCGAAGAAAACCGTCGGCGGTGCGGATCGGGCAGCGGATGGGATCGGCGCGCAGCGGCTCCGGTGACACGGCAGCGGTGGTAGCAAGCGGCAGCAGCGCGGGCAAGTGGTGCGGCGGCGCAGGGCGGCGACGACGCGCAAGCAGGCAGGGGCAGGGACAGAGGCAGGCGGGAGGTGGCGGCTGCGGCGGCGGTGGTTGCGGCGGCGCAGAGCGGCGATGCGTGCGAAGGCGGCGCGGCGAGATGCGGGAGGGGACAGCGGCGTGGCGCGGTCCAGGGCGCGGATTTATAGGAGGGAAGGCGTGGCGGTGGGGCAAGGCGGCGGTGTCCACATCGGGGACGACGGCGGTGGCGTGCGAGAGCTGGACTCCCCTCGGGGAGGTAGGGGACGGTAGGGTACTGGGCCGTGGCCTGGCCTGGGAGCTGGGCCGGCCCAGTCGGCGACGGAGATTTGTTTTTTTTGTTTTTTTAACACAGACAACGAAAATCAAATAAACTAAAGAAATTCAAATAATATATAGACATATAATATATCAAAAAAATTCAGAAAAAGATTGTCTACAACGTGGACATTTTTATAGTGCCAAATAACATCCACACAAATTTAAATAATTCAAAGAGTGCTACTGGTCAAATAAAATCCAACAAAAATCATTTTAAAAATACCAAAATTAATTCAAATTTATTTCTCTCCAATTTTCTGATGTAGGGAATCATGTTACCCTAATTTCTATATATTTTATTTTTGGAGAAAAATAATTTGAAAAATAATTTCAAATGGATTTTAGATTTGAGTTTCTTTGAAACTCCCAACTCATATTTCATATATTTTGAAGAAGTCGTATTATCTTCTCTCGTGAAAATCATTGAGTTGCATAAAGTTTGAGAATTGGAAATATTTTCAAATGGAATTCAAATATTTTTCAAACACCCTTTTCATTTATTTAAATGGAAGAAGTCATGTCATCTTCTCTCTAGGGTTTTGTTTTTGAAAGTAATTGGGATTCACGAAGATCATAAAAACAAAATGAAAGTTTGGGAAAGTCCTTTTATTCCCTCTCATTTAACTTTCAAAAGTTCCGAATTCACTCATTCAATCACACAACAATCAAACAATCAACCAAATCTATCTATTTATTATAACATTCCAAAATTTAGAATTTTGGGATGTTACAACTTGATGAGGTAACTGTACCTGCTCCCTTATTGGAAAGTAGTTCATCACAGAAACCGGTTCCTGTGACACCTACACCAATTAGTGAGGAAGCTAATGATGTTGATCATGAAACTTCAAATCAAGTTACTACCGAACCACGTAGGTTAACCAGAGTAAGATCCGCACCAGGGTGGTATGGTAATCCTATTCTAGAGGTCATGTTACTTGACCAAGGCGAACCTACGAACTATGAAGAAGCGACGGTGAGCCCAGATTCCGCAAAATGGCTTGAGGCCATGAAATCTGAGATGGGATCCATGTATAGAACAAAGTGTGGACTTTGGTTGACTTGCCCGATAATCGGCATGCCATAGAGAATAAATGGATCTTCAAGAAGAAGACCGACGCTGATGGTAATATTACTATCTACAAAGCTCGACTTGTTGCGAAAGGTTTTCGACAAGTTCAAGGGGTTGACTACGATGAGACTTTCTCACCTGTAGCGATGCTTAAGTCTGTCCGAATCATGTTAGCAATTGCCGCATTTTATGATTATGAAATTTGGCAAATGGATGTCAAAACTGCATTCCTGAATGGATTTCTGGAAGAAGAGTTGTATATGATGCAACCAGAAGGTTTTGTCGATCCAAAGGGAGCTAACAAAGTGTGCAAGCTCCAGCGATCCATTTATGGACTGGTGCAAGCCTCTCGGAGTTGGAATAAATGTTTTGATAGTGTGATCAAATCATATGGTTTTATATAGAATTTTGCAGAAGCCTGTATTTACAAGAAAGTGAGTGGGAGCTCTGTAGGATTTCTAATATTATATGTGGATGACATATAGTTGATTGGAAATGATATAGAATTTCTGAATAGCATAAAAGGATACTTGAATAAGAGTTTTTCAATGAAAGACCTCAGTGAAGCGGCTTACATATTGGGCATCAAGATCTATAGAGATAGATCAAGACGCTTAATTGGACTTTCACAAAGCGCATACCTTGACAAAGTTTTGAAAAAGTTCAAAATGGATCAAGCAAAGAAAGGGTTCTTGCCTATGTTACAAGGTGTGAAGTTGAGTCAGACTCAATACCCGACCACTGAAGGAAATATGCCCTAGAGGCAATAATAAAGTTATTATTTATTTCCTTAATTCATGATAAATGTTTATTATTCATGCTAGAATTGTATTAACAGGAAACATAATACATGTGTGAATACATAGACAAACAGAGTGTCACTAGTATGCCTCTACTTGACTAGCTCATTAATCAAAGATGGTTATGTTTCCTAACCATGAACAAGGAGTTGTTATTTGATTAATGAGGTCACATCATTAGTTGAATGATCTGATTGACATGACCCATTCCATTAGCTTAGCACCCGATCGTTTAGTATGTTGCTATTGCTTTTATCCATGACTTTTACATGTTCCTTTAACTATGAGATTATGCAACTCCCGTTTACTGTAGGAACACTTTGTGTGCTACCAAACGTCACAACGTAACTGGGTGATTATAAAGGTGCTCTACAGGTGTCTCCGAAAGTATTTGTTGGGTTGGCATGTTTCAAGATTAGGATTTGTCACTCCGAATGTCGGAGAGGTATCTCAGGGCCTTCTCGGTAATGCACATCACATAAGCCTTGCAAGCATTGCAACCAATGAGTTAGTTGCGAGATGATGTATTACGGAACGAGTAAAGAGACTTGCCGGTAACGAGATTGAACTAGGTATTGGATACCGACGATCGAATCTCGGGTAAGTAACATACCGATGACAAAGGGAACAACGTATGTTGTTATGCGGTCTGACCGATAAAGATCTTCGTAGAATATGTAGGAGCCAATATGGGCATCCAGGTCCCGCTATTGGTTATTGACCGGAGACGTGTCTCGGTCATGTCTACATTGTTCTCGAACCGTAGGGTCCGCACGCTTAAGGTTTCGATGACAGTTATATTATGAGTTTATGAGTTTTGATGTACCGAAGGAGTTCGGAGTCCCGGATGAGATCGGGGACATGACGAGGAGTCTCAAAATGGTCGAGACGTAAAGATCGATATATTGGACGACTATATTCGGACATCGGAAGGGTTCTGAGTGGTTCGGATATTTTCGGAGGTACCGGGGAGTTACGGGATTACGGGAGAAGTAATGGGCCTTGATGGGCTTTAGTGGGAAGAGGAAAAAAAAGGCTGCTGCGCCCCCCTCCCCTCTAGTCCGAATTGGACTAGGGAAAAGGGGGCCGGCCACCTCTCCTTCTCCTCCTATTCCTTCTCCCTTCCTCCCCTCTTGGTGGACTCCTACTAGGACTTGGAGTCCTAGTAGGACTCCATATCTTGGCCGCACCAATTGGCTTGGCCGGCCTCCTCCTCCTCCATCCTTTATATACTGAGGCAAGGGGCACCCCTTGGACACACAAGTTGATCTACGGATCGTTCCTTAGCCGTGTGCGGTGCCCCCTTCCATCAAATTCCACCTCGGTCATATCGTTGCAATGCTTAGGCGAAGCCCTGCGCCGGTAACACATCAAGATCGTCACCACGCCGTCGTACTGACGGAACTCTTCCCCGGCGCTTTGCTGGATCGAAGCCCGGGGATCGTCATCGAGCTGAACGTGTGCCAAGAACTCGGAGGTGCCGGAGTAACGGTGCTTGGATCGGTCGGATCGTGAAGACGTACGACTACATCAACCGCGCTGATATAACGCTTCCGCTTTCGGTCTAGGAGGGTACGTAGACAACACTCTCCCCTCTCGTTGCTATGCATCACCATGATCTTGCGTGTGCGTAGGAATTTTTTTGAAATTACTACGTTCCCCAACAGTGGCATCCGAGCCTAGGTTTTTATGGTTTGATGTTATTTGCACGAGTAGAACACAAGTGAGTTGTGGACGATACAAGTCATACTGCCTACCAGCATGTCATACTTTGGTTCAGCGGTATTGTTGGACGAGACGATCCGGACCAACCTGACGCGTATGCTTACGCGAGACCGGTTCCCTCGACGTGCTTTGCACATAGATGGCTTGCGGAAGACTGTCTCTCCAACTTTAGTTGAACCAAGTGTGGCTACGCCCGGTCCTTGAGAAGGTTAAAACGGAGTCTATTTGACAAACTATCGTTGTGGTTTTGATGCGTAGGTAAGATGAGTTCTTGCTTAAGCCCGTAGCAGCCACGTAAAACTTGCAACAACAAAGTAGAGGACGTCTAACTTGTTTTTGCAGGGCATGTTGTGATGTGATATGGTCAAGACATGATGCTAAATTTTATTGTATGAGATGATCATGTTTTGTAACCGAGTTATCGGCAACTGGCAGGAGCCATATGGTTGTCGCTTTATTGTATGCAATGCAATCGCGATGTAATGCTTTACTTTATTACTAAGTGGTAGTGATAGTCGTGGAAGCATAAGATTGGCGAGACGACAACGATGCTACGATGGAGATCAAGGTGTCGCGCCGGTGACGATGGTGATCATGACGGTGCTTCGAAGATGGAGATCACAAGCACGAGATGATGATGGCCATATCATATCACTTATATTGATTGCATGTGATGTTTATCTTTTTATGCATCTTATCTTGCTTTGATTGACGGTAGCATTATAAGATGATCTCTCACTAAATTATCAAGAAGTGTTCTCCCTGAGTATGCACCGTTGCGAAAGTTCTTCGTGCTGAGACACCACGTGATGATCGGGTGTGATAGGCTCTACGTTCAAATACAACGGGTGCAAAACAGTTGCACACGCGGAATACTCAGGTTTAACTTGACGAGCCTAGCATATAACAGATATGGCCTCAGAACACGGAGACCGAAAGGTCGAGCGTGAATCATATAGTAGATATGATCAACATAGTGATGTTCACCATTGAAACTACTCCATCTCACGTGATGATCGGACATGGTTTAGTTGATTTGGATCACGTGATCACTTAGAAGATTAGAGGGATGTCTATCTAAGTGGGAGTTCTTAAGTAATATGATTAATTGAACTTTAATATTATCATGAACATTAATCCTGGTAGTATTAGCATATCTATGTTGTAGATCAATAGCTCGCGTTGTTGCTTCCCTGTGTTTATTTTGATATGTTCCCAGAGAAAATTGTGTTGAAAAATGTTAGTAGCAATGATGCGGATTGGATCCGTGATCTGAGGTTTATCCTCATTGCTGCACAGAAGAATTATGTCCTTGATGCACCGCTAGGTGACAGACCTATTGCAGGAGCAGATGCAGACATTATGAACGTTTTGCTAGCTCAATATGATGACTACTTAATAGTTTAGTGCACCATGCTTAACTGCTTAGAATCGGGACTTCAAAGACGTTTTGAACGTCATGGAGCATATGAGATGTTCTAGGAGTTGAAGTTAATATTTCAAGCAAATGCCCGAGTTGAGAGATATGAAGTCTCCAACAAGTTCTATAGCTAAAAGATGGAGGAGAATCGCTCAACTAGTGAGCATGTGCTCAGATTGTCTGGGTACTACAATCGCTTGAATCAAGTGGGAGTTAATCTTCCAGATAAGATAGTGATTGACAGAATTCTCTAGTCACCATCACCAAGTTAGTAGAACTTCGTGATGAACTATAATATGCAAGGGATAACGGAAAATATTCCCAAGCTCTTCGCGATGCTAAAATCAGCGAAGGTAGAAATCAAAGAAAAACATCAAGTGTTGATGGTTGACAAGATCACTAGTTTCAAGAAAAGGGCAAAAGGAAAGAAGGGGAACTTCAAGAAGAACGGCAAGCAAGTTGCTGCTCAAGTGAAAAAGCCCAAGTATGGTCCTAAGCCTGAGACTAAGTGCTTCTACTGCAAAGGGACTGGTCACTGGAAGCGGAACTACCCCAAGTGATTGGCGGATAAGAAGGATGGCAAAGTGAACATAAGTATATTTGATATACATGTTATTGATGTGTACTTTACTAGTGTTCATAGCAACCCCTCAGTATTTGGTACTAGTTCAGTTGCTAAAATTTAGTAACTCGAAACGGGAGTTGCAGAATGAACAAAGACTAGTTAAAGGGCAAGGTGACGATGTGTGTTGGAAGTGGTTCCAAGATTGATATGATCATCATCACACACTCCCTATACTTTCGGGATTAGTGTTGAAACTAAATAAGTGTTATTTGGTGTTTGCGTTGAGCATGAATATGATTTGATCATGTTAATTGCAATACAGTTATTCATTTAAGTTAGAGAACAATTGTTGTTCTGTTTACATGAATAAAACCTTCTATGGTCATACACACCAATGAAAATAGTTCATTGGATCTCGATCGTAGTGATACACATATTCATAATATTGAAACCAAAAAGATGCGAAGTTAATAATGATAGTGCAACCTATTTGTGGCACTGCCGTTTAGGTCATATTGGTGTAAAGCGCATGAAGAAACTCCATGCTGATGGGATTTTGGAATCACTTGATTATGAATCACTTGATGCTTGCGAACCATGCCTCTTGGGCAAGATGACTAAAACGCCGTTCTCCGGAACAATGGAGCAAGCAACAGATTTGTTGGAAATCATACATACTGATGTATATGGTCCGATGAATATTAAGGCTCGCGACAAGTATCATTATTTTCTAACCTTCACAGATGATTTGAGCAGATATGGATATATCTACTTGATGAAACATAAGTCTGAAACGTTTGAAAAGTTCAAAGAATTTTAGAGTGAAGTGAAAATCATCGTGACAAGAAAATAAGGTTTCTACGATCTGATCGCGGAGACAAATATTTGAGTTACGAGTTTGGTCTTCAATTAAAACAATGTGGAATAGTTTCACAGATTCATGCCACCTGGAACACCAAAGCATAATGGTGTGTCCGAACGTCATAACCGTACTTTATTGGATATAGTACAATCTATGATGTTTCTTACCAATTTACCAATATCATTTTGGGATCATGCATTAGAGACAGCTGCATTCACGTTAAAAGGGACACCATCTAAAGTCCGTTGAGACGACACAAAATGAACTGTGGTTTGGCAAGAAACCAAAGTTGTCGTTTCTTAAAGTTTGGGGTTACGATGCTTATGTGAAAAAGTTTCATCCTGATAAGCTCAAACCCAAATCAGAGAAATGTGTCTTCATAGGTACCCAAAGGAGACTGTTGGGTACACCTTCTATCACAGATCCGAAGGCAAGATATTCGTTGCTGAGAATGGATCCTTTCTAGAGAAGGAGATTCTCTCGAAAGAAGTGAGTGGGAGGAAAGTAGAAAACTTGATAAGGTAATTGTACCTTTTCCCTTATTGGAAAGTAGTTCATCACAGAAATCTGTTCTTGTGACTACTACACCAATTAGTAAGGAAGCTAATGATGATGATCATGTAACTTCAAGATCAAGTTACTACCGAATCTCGTAAGTAAACTAGAGTGAGATCCGCACCAGAGTGGTACGGTAATCCTGTTCTGGAAGTCATGTTACTAGACCATGACGAACTTGCGAACTATGAGGAAGCGATGATGAGCCCAGATTCCGCGAAATGGTTAGAGGCCAAGAAATCTGAGATATGATCCATGTATGAGAACAAAGTACGGACTTTGATGGATTTGCCCGATGATCGGCAAGCCAAAGAAAATAAATGGATCTTGAAGAGGAAGACGAACACTGATAGTAGTGTTACTATCTACAAAGCTAGAATTGTCGCAAAAGGTTTTCGACAAGTTCAAGGTGTTGACTACGATGAGAGTTTCTCACTCGTATCTATGCTTAAGTCTGTCCGAATCATGTTAGCAATTGCCGCATTTTATGAAATCCGGCAAATGGATAAACAAAACTACATTCCTTAATGGATTTATTAAAGAAGAGTTGTATACGATGCAACTAGAAGGTTTTGTCGATCCTGAAGGTGTTAACAAAATATGCAAGCTCCAGCGATCCATCTATGGACTGGTGCAAGCATCTCGGAGTTGGAATATACGCTTTGATAAGTTGATCAAAGCATATAGTTTTATACAGACTTGCGGTGAAGCCTGTATTTACAAGAAAGTGAGTGGGAGCACTACAACATTTCTGATAAGTATATGTAAATGACATATTATTGATCGGAAATAATGTAGAATTATTCTGTAAAGCATAAAGGAGTATTTGAAAGGAGTTTTTCGAAGAAGGACCTCGGTGAAGCTGCTTACATATTGAGCATCAAGATCTTTAGAGATAGATCAAGACGCTTGATAAGTTTTTCAATAAGTACATACCTTGAAAAGATTTTGAAGTAGTTCAAAACGGAACAGTCAAAGAAAGAGTTCTTGCCTGTATTACAAGGTGTGAACTTGAGTAAGACTCAAAGCCCGACCACGGCAGATGATAGAAAGAGAATGAAAGTCATTTCCTATGCCTCAGCCATAGATTCTATAAAGTATGCCATGCTATGTACCAGATCTATTGTATACCCTACACTGTGTTAAGCAAGGGAGTACAATAGTGATCTAGGAAGTAGATCACTGGACATCGGTCAAAATTATCCTTAGTAAAATAAGGATATGTTTCTCGATTATGGATGTGACAAAAAGGTTCGTCGTAAAAGGTTACGTCGATGCAATTTTTGACACTGATCTAGATGACTCTAAGTCTCAATCTGGATACATATTGAAAGTGGGAGCAGTTAGCTAGAGTAGCTCCGTGCAGAGTATTGTTGACATAGAAATTTGCAAAATACTTACGGATCTGAATATGACAGACCCGTGGACTAAAATTATCTCACAAGCAAAACATGATCACACCTTAGTACTCTTTGGGTGTTAATCACATAGCCATGTGAACTAGATTAGTGACTCTAGTAAAACCTTTGATTGTTGGTCACATATCGATGTGAACTATGGGTGTTAATCACATGGTGATGTGAACTATTGCTGGTAAATCACATGGCGATGTGAACTAGGTTATTGACTCTAGTGCAAGTGGGAGACTGAAGGAAATATGCCCTAGAGGCAATAATAAAGTTATTATTTATTTCCTTAATTCATGATAAATGTTTATTATTCATGCTAGAATTGTATTAACAGGAAACATAATACATGTGTGAATACATAGACAAACAGAGTGTCACTAGTATGCCTCTACTTGACTAGCTCATTAATCAAAGATGGTTATGTTTCCTAACCATGAACAAGGAGTTGTTATTTGATTAATGAGGTCACATCATTAGTTGAATGATCTGATTGACATGACCCATTCCATTAGCTTAGCACCCGATCGTTTAGTATGTTGCTATTGCTTTTATCCATGACTTTTACATGTTCCTTTAACTATGAGATTATGCAACTCCCGTTTACTGTAGGAACACTTTGTGTGCTACCAAACGTCACAACGTAACTGGGTGATTATAAAGGTGCTCTACAGGTGTCTCCGAAAGTATTTGTTGGGTTGGCATGTTTCAAGATTAGGATTTGTCACTCCGAATGTCGGAGAGGTATCTCAGGGCCTTCTCGGTAATGCACATCACATAAGCCTTGCAAGCATTGCAACCAATGAGTTAGTTGCGAGATGATGTATTACGGAACGAGTAAAGAGACTTGCCGGTAACGAGATTGAACTAGGTATTGGATACCGACGATCGAATCTCGGGTAAGTAACATACCGATGACAAAGGGAACAACGTATGTTGTTATGCGGTCTGACCGATAAAGATCTTCGTAGAATATGTAGGAGCCAATATGGGCATCCAGGTCCCGCTATTGGTTATTGACCGGAGACGTGTCTCGGTCATGTCTACATTGTTCTCGAACCGTAGGGTCCGCACGCTTAAGGTTTCGATGACAGTTATATTATGAGTTTATGAGTTTTGATGTACCGAAGGAGTTCGGAGTCCCGGATGAGATCGGGGACATGACGAGGAGTCTCGAAATGGTCGAGACGTAAAGATCGATATATTGGACGACTATATTCGGACATCGGAAGGGTTCTGAGTGGTTCGGATATTTTCGGAGGTACCGGGGAGTTACGGGATTACGGGAGAAGTAATGGGCCTTGATGGGCTTTAGTGGGAAGAGGAAAAAAAAGGCTGCTGCGCCCCCCTCCCCTCTAGTCCGAATTGGACTAGGGAAAAGGGGGCCGGCCACCTCTCCTTCTCCTCCTATTCCTTCTCCCTTCCTCCCCTCTTGGTGGACTCCTACTAGGACTTGGAGTCCTAGTAGGACTCCATATCTTGGCCGCACCAATTGGCTTGGCCGGCCTCCTCCTCCTCCATCCTTTATATACTGAGGCAAGGGGCACCCCTTGGACACACAAGTTGATCTACGGATCGTTCCTTAGCCGTGTGCGGTGCCCCCTTCCATCAAATTCCACCTCGGTCATATCGTTGCAATGCTTAGGCGAAGCCCTGCGCCGGTAACACATCAAGATCGTCACCACGCCGTCGTACTGACGGAACTCTTCCCCGGCGCTTTGCTGGATCGGAGCCCGGGGATCGTCATCGAGCTGAACGTGTGCCAAGAACTCGGAGGTGCCGGAGTAACGGTGCTTGGATCGGTCGGATCGTGAAGACGTACGACTACATCAACCGCGCTGATATAACGCTTCCGCTTTCGGTCTAGGAGGGTACGTAGACAACACTCTCCCCTCTCGTTGCTATGCATCACCATGATCTTGCGTGTGCGTAGGAATTTTTTTGAAATTACTACGTTCCCCAACAACCACTGCAAAAGATAGAGAGAAAATGAAAAGTGTTCCCTATACTTCAGCCATAGGCTCTATCATGTATGCAATATTGTGTACCAGACCTGATGTGTGCCTTGCTATTAGTTTAGCAGGGAGGTACCAAAGTAATCCAGGAGTGGATCACTGGACAACGGTCAAGAACATCCAGAAGTACCTAAAAATGACTAAGGATATGTTTCTTGTTTATGGAGGTGACAAAGAGCTCGTCATAAATGGTTACGGCGATGCAAGCTTTGACACTGATCCGGACGATTCTAAATAGAAAACCGGATACGTGTTTATATTGAACGGTGGAGCTGTCAGTTGGTGCAGTTCTAAACAAAGCGTCGTGGCAGGATCTACGTGTGAAGCAGAGTACATAGCTGCTTCGGAAGCAACAAATGAAGGAGTCTGGATGAAGGAGTTCATATCCGATCTAGGTGTCATACCTAGTGCATCGGGTCCAATGAAAATCTTTTGTGACAATACTGGTGCAATTGCCTTGGCAAAGGAATCCAGATTTCACAAGAGAACCAAGCACATCAAGAGACGCTTCAATTCCATCCGAGATCAAGTCCAGGTGGGAGACATAGAGATTTGCAAGATACATATGGATCTGAATGTTGCAGACCCGTTGACTAAGCCTCTTCCACGAGCAAAACATGATCAACACCAAGAGTCCATGGGTGTTAGACTCATTACTGTGTAATCTAGATTATTGACTCTAGTGCAAGTGGGAGACTAAAGGAAATATGCCCTAGAGGCAATAATAAAGTTATTATTTATTTCCTTATATCATGATAAATGTTTATTATTCATGCTAGAATTGTATTAACCGAAAACATAATACATGTGTGAATACATAGACAAGCATAGTGTCACTAGTATGCCTCTACTTGACTAGCCCGTTAATCAAAGATGGTTGAGTTTCCTGGCCATGGACATGAGTTATCATTTGATTAACGGGATCACATCATTAGGAGAATGATGCAATTGACTTGACCCATTCCGTTGGCTTAGCACTTGATCGTTTAGTTTACTCCTATTGCTTTCTCCATGACTTATACATGTTCCTGTGACTATGAGATTATGCAACTCCCGAATAACAGAAGAACATTTTGTGTGCTTCCAAACGTCGCAACATAACTGGGTGATTATAAAGGTGCTCTACAGGTGTCTCCGATGGTGTTTGTTGAGTTGGCATAGATCGAGATTAGGATTTGTCACTCCAATTGTCGGAGAGGTGTCTCTGGGCCCTCTCGGTAATGCACATCACAATAAGCCTTGCAAGCAATGTGACTAATGAGTTAGTTATGGGATGATGCATTACGGAATGAGTAAAGAGACTTGCCGGTAACGAGATTGAGCTAGGTATTAAGATACCAACGACTGAATCTCGGGCAAGTAACATACCAATGACAAAGGGAACAATGTATGTTGTTATGCGGTTTGACCGATAAAGATATTCGTAGAATATGTAGGAACAAATATAAGCATCCATGTTCCGCTATTGGTTATTGAACGGAGACATATCTCGGTCATGTCTACATATTTCTCGAACCCATAGGGTCCGCACGCTTAAAGTTTTGTGACGATCGGTATTATGAGTTTTTTGTGTTTTGATGTACCGAAGGTAGTTTGGAGTCCCGGATATGATCACGGACATGACGAGGAGTCTCGAAATGGTCGAGACATAAAGATCGATATATTGGACGACTATGTCCGGACAACGGAAGTGTTTCGGGAGGTTTCGGACATATATCAGAGTGCCGGGGGATTAGTGGAACCCCCCGGGGAGTATAATGGGCCTATTGGGCCTTGGTGGAGAAGAGGAGGGGCGGCCAAGGCAGGCCGCACGCCCCCTCCCCCTCTAGTCCGAATTGGACAAGGAGGGGGGCGCCCCCCTTTCCTTCTCCTCTCTCTCCTCCTTCCCCCTTCTCCTACTCCTACTAGGAAAGGAGGAGTCCTACTCCCACCGGGAGTAGGACTCGCACCTTGGCGCGCCCTCCTCCTGGCCGGCCGCCTCCCCCCTAGCTCCTTTATATATGGGGGCAGGGGGCACCCCAAGGACACAACAATTGATCATTGATCTTTTAGCTGTGTGCGGTGCCCCCCTCCACCATAATCCACCTCGGTCATATCGTAGTGGTGCTTAGGCGAAGCCATGCGTTGGTAGCATCATCATCACTGTCACCACGCAATTGTGCTGACGAAGCTCTTCCCGAAAGCTCTGCTGGATCGTGAGTTCGCGGGACGTCACCGAGCTGAACGTGTGCTGAACGCGGAGGTGTTGTACGTTCGGTGCTGAGGATCGGTCGATCGTGAAGACGTACGACTACATCACTGGCGTTGTTATAACGCTTCCTCTTATGGTCTACGAAGGTACATAGACGACAGTCTTCTCTCTCGTTGCTATGCATCACCATGATCTTTTGTGTGCGTAGGAAATTTTTTGAAATTACTACGATCCCCAACAGTCGTTTCGTCCCCAAAGGTGGGATGTTCCCTACGGAAACCATCATGCTTGTTGTGAGAAGTTCTGATTTGTGAGAAACATATACCCAAACCTGCCCCAAATGGGACAAAAAATTTACCAAGGCATGTTGATGCCGCTCCATGATAGCATGCCAAGTTTCATGAATTTTAGACGAGTTTTGGATTTACTAGAATTTAAAAACCAGGCATCTCAATGTTTTGCCGGCAATCAACGGTGCCCTGGTGTTTGAAATTCATTCCCATTTCTTGCATGGGACCTAAGCATGCACCCAAGGACACAGATTTGATTTTTCAACCAATTTATATGCACTGGAGCATGTGCATGTAGTTCAAATTTTAATTGTGCTCATAAATGCATTGAAAACTCAGTTAATGCATAAAAATGTCCAAACAAACCCCGAAAAATCACAAAAATTCACACAACACACCTGTTGTTCTATGTTGACACGAGAAAAAATTTGAAAGCAATAAGAGGCAATGGATATCATTTCGTCCCCAAAGGTGGGACGTTCCCTACCAAAAACCATCATGCTTGTTGTGAGAAGCTCTGGTTTGTGAGAAGCATATATCCAAACCTGCTCTAAATGGGACAAAAATTTTACCACGGCATGTTGATGCCGCTCCATGATAGCATGCCAAGTTTCATTAATTTCAGACGAGTTTTGGATTTACTAGAATTTAAAAACCAGGCATCTCAATGTTTTGCCGGCAATCAACGGTGCCCTGGTGTTTAAAATTCATTCCCATTTCTTGCATGGGACCTAAGCATGCACCCAAGGACACATATTTGATTTTTCAACCAATTTATATGCACTCGAGCATGTGCATGTAGTTCAAATTTGAATTATGCACATAAATGCATTGAAAACTTAGTTAATGCATAAAATGTCCAAACGAACCCCAAAAAATCACAAAAATTGACAAAACACTCTGTTGTTCTATGTTGACACGAGAAAAAAAGTGAAAGCAATAAGAGGCAATGGATATCGTTTCGTGCCCAAAGGTGGGACGTTCCCTACCGAAAACCATCATGCTTGTGGTGAGAAGCTCCGGTTTGTGAGAAGCATATACCCAAACCTGCCCCAAATGGGACACAAATTTTACCACGGCATGTTGATGCCGCTCGATGATAGCATGCCAAGTTTCATGAATTTCAGATGACTTTTGGATTTACTAGAATTTAAAAACCAGGCATCTCAACGTTTTGCTGGCAATCAACGGTGCCCTGGTGTTTGAAATTCATTCCCATTTCTTGCATGGGACCTAAGCATGCACCCAAGGACACATATTTGATTTTTGAACCAATTTATAAGCACTGGAGCATGTGCATGTAGTTTAATTTTGAATTGTGCACCTGAAATGGCCAGAAAACCAATCTAATGTATACAATGTTCAAATGAACCCTGAATAATTCCAATTCTTTTACGACACACATATAGTTGCATGTTCACTCGAGATAAAAGGTCAAGCAATTCAAACACCATCCATTGCCGCTGTGACCCCATTATGTAATTCAAATCAAGATGAAAAATCAAGTAGATCACACACAGTTTATTATCAGCAACCGTTTGAGATGTAGCACAAAATATCCTGGAGCACCGTCAGTGTATAGTACACATATGGCTTACGCGAGAAGGTGCGGCGGCTACAGTCCATAGCCGGCGTCTCAAGCACACTAGCTCGCTCCCCAAATATCATTTCACTGTTCAATCATCGCCGGTGAAAGATGGGCACGTGGACCCGCGTTGTGAGGGCAACTTCGGTGGCCCACTCTCGTGATAGCGCGGCCGTAGCCGCCATGCCCGTGCTAACAAGGTGCATGAGCGCGGCTGCAATCTGTGATCGGGCGGCAAAGGCAGCCCAAACGGCCGCTGTTGCTTCTCAGGTGGTAGCAGCAACATCTGCCTCAGGGATAGCAACTGGCGAGAGCGGCACACCAGCTGTTCGTTCCGCAGCGGTGGCCTTAGCCCTGATGGAGGAAGCCCATGACCATGTCGAGGCCGCCCATGCCCAGCTCCTGGCGGTCACCGCACAAATCGAACAAAGCTTCTCCGACAACGATCGTCAACCCACGACCGAAGAGCTGGCAATCGCTGAGAGCCTTCGAGCAACCGTCCGTTCCTCCGCCGCATACCTTGCGACGACGGAGTCCGTCCAAGCCCACATCGTGTCCGCCCACACCCAGCTCGTGGCGGTCTTTTCCAAAGAGATGGCGGACGCGAATGGCGAGATGCTTGCCAAGTATGGTGCGATGGATGCCATGGAGCCCCTCCCCCAGGAGACCTGTGATGCTCGGATATTTAAGCTACAGTAATTCTCTGCTAATGGTGCCACGTCACTTTGATTACTGTTGCTAATCTCGCTTTAGTTTGAAAGCGATTCAAATTCAAATTGAAAATCAAGCAAACAGTAAAATGTTCGGAGTGAACCAAATATTGCATAGGTAATTATGGTGGAGAAACCACACTTTTATAGAATGCTTAAATACTCTAAGATGAATAAAACAGTAGCGAAAACTATTATTTAAATACTTTCAAATAATAATTAATTACGAAACTACTTTACTTTGGGTAGCAAAATTAATGTGGCAGTGGCATATTTGGCAACATAAAATTAGATGCCATTTTGGTATTTTGCTAAATCAAAAATAAAAGGAAACTAAGCTAAAACAGAAAATAAATAAATAAATAAAGAAAAGAAAAGAAAAACAATACCAATGAGGAAAAGGAAAAAGAACCCCCATGGGCCAACCGACCCAACAGACCGGCCCAATCGGCCACCAGGCATGCCCACTCTGTCCCCCCCCCCCCCCCGTGACCTAGCCACGCCCGCCCCACTTCCCCCACTCCTTTCCCCACGTCGCCACCCCCTCCCCCGATCCGATCTGGATCGGGCCCGGCTCCGACGCCGTCGCCCTGGACATCGCCGCCTCGTCCTCGACCGCCCCGCCTCGCCCCCGACGCGGTACATCGAGCTGCCGCGAGAAGCTGCTCAATGCCCTGCCGCCTTCGTCGCCGACGACCACCTCGCCTAGTTGGCATAATTTCAATGTAATTCTTCTTAATTGTGTCATGAATATTCAGATCCGAAAGATTCAAGACAAAAGTTCATATTGACATAAAAATAACAATACTTCAAGCATACTAACTAAGCAATTATGTCTTCTCAAAATAACATGGCCAGAGAAAGTTCATCCCTACAAAATCATATAGTTTAGTCATGCTCCATTTTCGTCACACAAGAATGCTCTCATCATACACAACCCCGATGACAAGCCAAGCAATTGTTTCATACTTTAGTAATCTCAAACTTATAAACCTTCACGCAATAGAATATGATGATGGGGGTTATATGGAGAAGACAAAAAGGAGAAAGTCCCGCCTTCGTCGCCTCCTCCCCTGCGTCGCCTCGTCTCCGTCCTCCTCCCTGCGCCCCGCTTCCCCCGAATCCTACGACCCGCCGTGAGGACCCCTCATCTCCCCCTTTCCCTCTATCGCCGGCGCCGTTCGCGACACCCCGGCCTCCTCTACCGCGCGCACGCGCGCTCATCGCGGTCGGGCCGCGCGCCGCTCCGTCCGGACATGCCCATCGCCCCTCACTCCGACTGCACCCCCTGTCCAACCTGCCTGCGCATGCTGCGACCCCGTCGCCCCACGCCGACGCGCCTCGCCTGTGCCGCTCGCTCACCGCGCGTCGCGCCATCGCCCCGCTTCCCCCGCTGCACCACGCCTCTGGCCACCACCCCGCCGTGCACAGCGCTGCCCCCCGCGGCCCTCTGGCTTGCCTCGCTCCCGCGCTCGCTGGCGCACACCACCGCCTGCTGCCATAGCTGTTGCTCGCGTGATGCTGCTTCGTGACGCGTGCACACCCGCTCCCTTGGTGTGGTTGTTGTACTGCTACTCGTTGTTGTTGTTCCCCACCGCCGCTGCTGGCCTCGCCTCCTGCCACCGCCCGTCGGCCACCGGGAACCCCCTGCATGTCGTCGTGTGTTGCTCCTTGCGGCGCCCGTCAGCAGCGCCCGCATGACTTGCTGTGCGAGATCAGGCTACGCTTGCACGCCCGTAACCCGCATGCCCGCTAAGGCCTACCCCAGGCCTTTGACAAGGGGCCCCACCACAGAGCGATTAAAAAAGAATAAAAAGTGTTCAAATAAATAAATTAGTAATTAATTAATTAATGAGTTAATTAAGTTAATTAATCATGTTTAACTAATCTAATTAAAATGAATTGACCTAATCACTTAGTTAGTCTAATTAACATGTTTAGTTAGTCTAAGTCAATAATGAACGGGACCCACACGTCAGTTGACCTAGTCAATGACCTGTTGACTGCTGACGTCATGCTGACATCATCTACATCATGATGATGTCAGCATACACTATTCTGAATAATGTTTATTTAAAATAATTTAATAAATACTAAAAATAATTAAAACTTTAGAAAATCATATAAAATAAACCGTAGCTCGGATGGAAAAACTTTGCACATGAAAGTTGCTCAGAACGACGAGACGAACTCGAATACGCAGCCCGTTCATCCGCCACGCATCCCTAGCATAGCAAACACGTAAGTTTTCCCCTCCGGCCTGTCTGTCTGAAAACGCGAAACACCGGGGATACTTTCCCGGATGTTTCCCCCCTTCATCGGTATTACCTCTTACTGCGTTAGGACACACCTGGCGCCGTTACTTGTCGTGTCATGCATCGATATGCATCTATTTGCATTGTATTCATTGTTTCATCCCCTCTTCTCTCCGATAGACTACGAGACTAACGCCGCTGCTGGTGCCCCGATCGACTACGCTGTTGACGACCCCTCCTTGCCATAGCAACCAGGCAAGCCCTCCCCCTTGATCACCAGATATCGCTTATTCTTCTCTCTACTGCTTGCATTAGAGTAGTGTAGCATGTTACTGCTTTCCGTTAATCCTATTCTGATGCATAGCCTATCATTGTTGCTACAGTTGTTACCTTTACCTGCAACCCTAAATGCTTAGTATAGGATGCTAGTATTCCATTAGTGGCCCTACATTCTTGTCCGGCTGCCATGCTATACTACCGGGCCGTGATCACTCAGGAGGTGATCACGGGTATATACTTATATACATAATATGTGATACATGTGGTGACTAAAGTCGGGTCGGCTCGTAGAGTACCCGCAAGTGATTCTGATGTGGGGGCTGAAAGGACAGGTGGTTCCATCCCGATAGTGGTGGGCCTGGGTTCCCGACGGCCCCCGACTGTTACTTTGTAGCGGAGCGACAGGGCAGGTTGAGACCACCTAGGAGAGAGGTGGGCCTCGCCCTGGTCGGCGTCCGCGGTTACTTCAAAATAACACGCTTAACGAGATCTTGGTATTTGATCTGAGTCTGGTCACTAGCCTATACACACTAACCAACTACACGGGAACAGTTATGGGCACTCGACATCATGGTATCAGCCGAAGCCTTCGTGACGTCAGCGACTGAGCGGCGCGCGCTGGATTGGACTGGAACACCTGCTCTTGTATTAGGGAGGCTAGGTCTGCTTCCGGCCGCCCACGCAACACGCAGGTGTGCAATGGGCGATGGGCCCAGACCCCTGCGCCATAGGATTTAGAACGGCGTGTCGTCCTCTCTGTTGTGCCTAGGTAGGCTGTGACGTGTTGATCTTCCGAGGCTGGCCATGACCCAGGAAAGTGTGTCCGGCCAAAGGGGATCGAGCGTGTTGGGTTATGTGGTGCACCCCTGCAGGGAAGTTTATCTATTCGAATAGCCGTGATCCTCGGTAACAGGACGACCCGGAGTTGTACCTTGACCTTATGACAACTAGAACTGGATACTTAATAAAACACACCCTTCCAAGTGCCAGATACACCCGATGATCTCTCTCTCATAGGGCGATGAGGAGAGGATCGCCGGGTAGGATTATGCTATGCGATGATACTTGGTGAACTTACCATCTACTCTCTTCTACATGCTGCAAGATGGAGGCTGCCAGAAGCGTAGTCTTCGACAGGACTAGCTATCCCCCTCTTATTCTGGCATTCTGCAGTTCGGTCCACCGACATTGCCCCTTTACACAAATACCATGCATATGTAGTGTAGATCCTTGCTTGCGAGTACTTTGGATGAGTACTCACGGTTGCTTTTCTCCCTTTCCTTTTTACCTGGTTGTCGCAACCAGATGTTAGAGCCCCGGAGCTAGACACCACCGTCGACGACGACCCCTACTACACCGAGGGTGCCTACTACTACGTGCAGGCCGCTGCCGACGACCAGGAGTAGTTTAGGAGGATCCCAGGCAGGAGGCCTGCGCCTCTTTCGATCTGTATCCCAGTTTGTGCTAGCCATCTTATGGAAACTTGTTTAACTTATGTCTGTACTCAGATATTGTTGCTTCCGCTGACTCGTCTATGATCGAGCACTTGTATTCGAGCCCTCGAGGCCCCTGGCTTGTATTATGATGCTTGTATGACTTATTTATGTTTTTAGAGTTGTGTTGTGATATCTTCCCGTGAGTCCCTGATCTTGATCGTACACGTTTGCGTGCATGATTAGTGTATGATTGAATCGGGGGCGTCACAAGACCGTCGGGCGCGAGCTGGACATGGAGGCGGCGGCGGAGATCGACAAGCACTAGCCGTAGTAGTACTCTTTGTTTTGTTTAATTAAGAGCATCGGTCTTTAATTCGTTAGAGTAATGTTTAGGTCAGCTAGCTCTGTTTAATTGTTGAACTTGCTTGATTAAGAAGTGTGGGTGTGTTGTAGTCTCCTTTGTGTACCCAAATTATGCAATGACGTAGATGACCATTGTAACCATGGAAATTCGAACGAAACTTTTGATGTTCAAACTCATCACACATGGGTTAAGCTATCTGAATCATTTGTGATGTCCACGTATCGTGCACAGTTATGAATAAGGGACCGTGTTTGATGACACTTTGCGCGCCAGTTTTTTGGCTGAAGCGATTTCAAATTTTCGGCTTCCGTGGAAATATCTACCTCGCCGCCCACTCCCCCTTACCAAAAGCCACATTTCCCCTCTTTCCGCCTTCCTTTCCAAGTTGAAACCTTCACTCCTTGCTTGCAGCGCCGGCTCCTCGTCGGCGACCCTCCTTCATGCTGCTCGGCCTCGTCTATCCAGGCAGGTAATCCAAACCCGACCCCCATACTCCTCCTCTTTCCACATCCCACATGCCCCGACTGCTGGCGCGAGCGCGACACCTTCCACCCAAATCACTGACCCCTCCACTAAATAAGCGCCGCCCTAAGCCATGGTGCACGTAGTATAGGCAGGATCTCAAGGAGCATTTGGCAGCGGAGAAGCATATCACGGCCGCACGTCAGGTCGCGATGGCTGCCATTCATGTCGACCCCCAGGTCTTGGAGGAGCACCTTGCCATTTGCTAGCTACGCCGGTTAAGCATGCTTGGTTTACCCGTTGTGTGTGCTGCTCCTGTCTTTCCTTCACAAATTCTAGTGAATTGTGCTATCTAATTTTACCATGCAATCTGTTGCTCTAGTGTATATGTTCTATATGTTGTGCAGTGTGGTGCTCACTTATTAACTGTTTTGTTAATTAGTTGTCGTCTTCAGTTAACTGTTTGGTTCAATTCTGCAAATGTGATGTTCAATTCTTCAGGCTGCAATTTTGTATTGTCTTCCACGTGAGAAATAGATCGAATTTATCTTTACAAAATACATGAGAAACGAATACAATTGCTATATTTCCAAGTTTTCAAGCATGCTTGGTTTGGTTATACATTGTGCAATGTGGTGCTCAGTTAACGTTTGGTTCATTTGTGTGGTGGTGTTTAGTTAAATGTTTGGTTCAATTCTGCTATGCGATGTTCAATATTTGTGGGTGCATTCTGTTATTGTATACCATGTGAGGAATAAATTGAATTTGGCTGTAGTAAATACACGAGAAAGAAATACAATTGCTACAATTGGCTGTAGTTAACTATTTGGTTAACTGTCTGATCTTCTATTAGGAGTATGTTATATTGTGTAATGTGGTGCTCAGTTAATGTTTGATTCATTTGTTGTGGTGTTTAGTTAACTGCTTGGTTCAATATATTCTACAATGCGATGTCCAATTGTCGTGAATAGAATTTTGTATTTTTGTGCATGTGAGGAATAAATCAAATTTGGCTGCACTTAATACATCAGAAACATATACAAGTGCTATATTTCCTAGTTCTTAATCATGCTTGGTTTGGGTAAATGGGTTTTCCGTGTGGCTTCAATTAATCTGATGAATCTGCAATGTGCTTATTGTTCATCAACATATTTTACTGATAGCATGCGGACCCTTACTTAACCTGATGACTAACTACCTTATATGTGTTGCAAGGAAACAATGGGAAGCACTGAGGTTTACAATCGTGGTTAGCACGTGCATGGTCCATTCTCTAATAGCACATTATTGTGCAATTGCATGAACCATTCTAATATTTTGGTTTTTAACAATTTGGTCTTGCACATGTAGGTCCTGCTGTCAGAGGTTTTGGCCCACTATTTGACCCTTTTTGCATATGGGGAAATGAGTTGTCAATGAATACCAATCAAATCAAGAAACTCAGAAAGATTGTTAGGATAAAGAAATTAGCGACAAAAAACAACAAGATCTTTGTCTACACAATGAAGAAGACATCAGTTCAGTACAAGATGGTACTAACTATTTGTCGGCGTTCTAGGAACGGGGGTCCCCAGACTTGCCTGCCTGCGGTGTGGCTCGAGTGGGGGCCCAACGTGGCCCATCTTCATCAACACAAGGCTCAAGACCCTCGCGAGGGGCCAAGCCTCGCGAGGCGGACGGCACGGCGCTTCCTCCGGCACGGCCTCCTTAGGCTGGCTCGCGAGGAGGCGGAGAGATCAAGGTGGGGTACCTCACAAGGTGCCCATGATGCAAGCCATGACGACCAAAGGTGCCAGGTGGGCGCCAGCCCGCGCAGCGTCCTCCCTTTCCTCTTTGGTGCAAAGGGGGCAAGCGCAGGCGAGAGGATCAAGCAAAGGCACCCATTTCGGTGCAACGAGACCAAGACCAGCTCCATGACAAGGAGGAAGTCACTGTGGAGCCCAAGCCGGCGTCATCACCAGAGCCTTTGGAAGGCGAAGACCAACTTTAGTCAGGATAAGTGTACCCGTTGTTCCCCTTCAAATTGGCCAATTGTTGGCGCCCTTCCCGCTCAATATTTGGGAAGAGGCCCAGGGCCTTTGCCTATAAATAGGACTAGCCGCCCCCAGAGTAGAGGCAACCGGATGGAGCATCTAGAGCAAGGAGAGAGAGAGAGAAGGGGAAGGGCGACCGAACTCCCCTAGCAGTTCATCCCCTAGCCAAGAGCAAGACCCTCGCGAGGTTGCTCACCTATACCATTCTTCCTCATCAGCCCAAGAGGCAATCCACCCCCCACAAACTAGAGTAGGGTATTACACCACAATGGTGGCCCGAACTAGTATAAATCTTGTGTCTCTTGTGTTGTTCTTACGGTAGCTAAATCCTTACGAGACGGAGAGGTAGAGGGCACGATCTCCGCGCGCACCCCAGAGTTCAAACCTTAAGGGTCTGCCGGAACCCGTGATCCAACATTTGGCGCGCCAGGTAGGGGTGTGCCGGAATCTGCCTTCCCATCGCTCCGTCTCCCGTTACGTCGTCGTCATCATGTCCGGCGACCAGGCGGGCAACCAAGGCCCGTGGGAGGCGTGGCCCATCTGCGCGGAGCCTCCCACTCCGGGCGACCCCGCGCCGCAGGCAGCTTGCGGTCTGCAGGGCACTGCGGGCCGTGGGCGACATGGGCAAGCTTCTGCGACCCTCACACCGCGGCAGGCGCGGTCGGCGGCGAGGGCCTCCAACCACGCCACGGCTACGACACCTTACACCCGCCGAGAACAGGCAAACTCAAGGGCCGCGCTCACGGTAGCGCGGGAGCTGCTGCAGTGCAGGCTATTGGAGGGCGGCCGCGACGTGCTGCTGGAGCGGGTCGCTGAGCTCCTGGGCTTCGCTGCCTTGGGGGCTCACCCCTTCTGCGTTCACCTCCCGCCTCAAGTTCAAGGCGGCGCACGAGGGGGCCCCGCGCACCCGCGCGGGCCTCAAGACTACCCCAACACCAGCGAATCCGCCTGCGCCGGACTGGCGGTGGCGCTACCCCCGCCCCCGGCGCGTGAAGGAGAGGGGCTCGGTGCGGCCCACGGCGCCAGCGGCCCACCATGCTACCACCCCTCGGTGGGCACGACAAGCAACGCTGCATGGCGCATGGAGCACTACAGCGCAGCATTCGGGGTGGCAGCGCCAGAGGAATACGTGCCCCTCATGATGGACCAAGGGCACGCTCACGGGGGCGAATAGGGATCGCTCTTCGGCCCCAGCTGGGAGGACGAGACGCCGGAGGCCGAGGCCCTCCAAGAACCCCATGACGGCTCCGTCAGTCACACCGGAGGCAGCGACTATCGGGTACCGTTAATTCCTCAAGAGCAGGCATACGCTAATCATGGGTCACAGGAGATGCAGGTCGTCGCGACAAGTAGGAGGACGCAGGGGGCTGCAGGAAAGGGGCAGAGATCCCACCTCATCACCGCGGCGTTCGGAGCAAGGCGTTCTTAGAAGATAGGCCCTCCGCTGGGGAGGCACCCGAGGGCCTGCCCCTGGCGGAGGACCCGTGGTCGTCGGGGGAACCGCTGGCGACCGCTCTACCCCACCGGCGGCGTCCTGGTTTCCGGTCGTCGTTGGTGGCACTAGAGTGTGGCGCAAGGCGGGGCCCTCGTCTGGCGATATGAAGCAAGGCCGGTTCCTATGAAGAAGGCCCAGTGCCTGTGAAGCTCGCCGCCCCGTGATGCTCTCACGTAATAATGAGTGGGGCTGTACTCGCCCCGGAGTCTCAGGGGTGCCGGCCTCAGGCTATGGGGCTCCCTCCCACGCCCAGTGGACAGCACTTAGCTCCGCGCTGGTGAGAAGACGTCGAAGACTAGATTAGGTGCCGGACGCGGCCTTTTTGTTTGCTTTCGTTGCTTTCTTCCTTTGGTTGTAACCTTTTTCCCCCGCTGGATTTAAGTTGAATTCGAATCTGAGCTTTGCGTGCGTTCGGGGAAGGGGAGCTTGGTCTTGTTTGAATCGTTTCCCGCGTTCTGGTCACCATCTCATCACAGCTGCCTCCCCTCGCGAGCCCCTCACGAGTCGGGCCAGGCCTAGCTTAAGCACGGCCCAGATTGCCGCTGCCGCCCCCTCGCGAGGTGACCATTGGTGCCTGCGGAGATCGTTTTTCTCGTGAAGGCCCACAGCCTGTGAAGAAGGCGAATGCCTGTGAAGCCATCCCTCTCGGGAGAAGGCCCAGAGCCTGTGAAGAAGGCGAATGCCTGTGAAGCCACCCCTCTCGGGAGAAGGCCCAGAGCCTGTGAAGAAGGCCCTGAGCCTGTGAAGAAGGCGAACGCCTGTGAAGACATCCCTCTCGGGAGAAGGCCCGGAGCCTGTGAAGAAGGCGAACGCATGTGAAGCCATCCCTCTCGGGAGAAGGCCCAGAGCCTGTGAAGAAGGCGAATGCCTGTGAAGACATCCCTCTCGGGAGAAGGCCCAGAGCCTGTGAAGAAGGCAAATGCCTGTGAAGCCATCCCTCTCGGGAGAAGGCCCAGAGCCTGTGAAGAAGGCGAATGCCTGTGAAGCCACCCCTCTCGGGAGAAGGCCCAGAGCCTGTGAAGAAGGCCCTGAGCCTGTGAAGAAGGCGAACGCCTGTGAAGACATCCCTCTCGGGAGAAGGCCCGGAGCCTGTGAAGAAGGCGAACGCATGTGAAGCCATCCCTCTCGGGAGAAGGCCCAGAGCCTGTGAAGAAGGCGAATGCCTGTGAAGCCACCCCTCTCGGGAGAAGGCCCAGAGCCTGTGAAGAAGGCCCAGAGCCTGTGAAGAAGGAGAATGCCTATGAAGCCACCCCTCTCGGGAGAAGGCCCAGAGCCTGTGAAGAAGGCCCTGAGCCTGTGAAGAAGGCAAACGCCTGTGAAGACGTCTCGTTCGAGAAAAGGCCCGGAGCCTGCGAAGACGGCCCACGCCTGTGAGGTTTCCTGTCAGTAACGACCCAGCCTCCTGAGGCTTCAACCACCCAGCACCTGGGGCGAGACGCCCTCCAGAAGGCAGCTCCGGAGCCTGCGAGGGACAAGGGCGAACCAGCCTACCGTTGGACACGCGTACGATTTAATCACTGCAGATACATTATATACAAGTTCATACATGAGGGGCTCCCCCTCCCAAAATGCTCTCACGACCGTCGGGCCAAATGCCTGAGTTCTATCTATGCAGGGTAAAAAGGCGAGGATAGCGCATGGTCAATCTGACAAATCCCCCAATGCATCCTCGGAGGCGCCTCCCGAGCTATCGCTGGCGTCGCTGAACTCACCTTCGTTGCCTGCGCCCCCGTCAGCGGCATTGGGGTCTTCCACCACGCCACCTTCGTCGGCGCCCACGATCACGCCGTCGTCGTCCGAGGTGAAGGCTCGGACGAGCGCATCTATGTTGCTCTCCACCCATTCGGCCAGGTCGCCTCGAACAGCTAGGGGAACTGGGGCGATGGCGGCGTCAAAGTCGAAGTGGGGATCCATGTTTCGAAGATGGCTGAAGACGCGGGAGAAGGCGCGCCCGAGCAGGGCGCGGCTCCTCTCCTCCACCAACCTATCGGCTCTGGCCGACCGTGCCTCCAGCTGTGTCACCGCGGAGGTGAAGAACTGCAGGTTGCCGCCGTAGTTAATCGTGTGCGGCTCGCCCACGGCAGCCTCACAGATGTTGCCCAGGGCAATGTTGGCCCTATCACGGAGCTTGGTGAGCATGGGGCCGTGCTGGTGCTCCAGGACTTGCCGCTGGCGTATCTCGTCGGCATTCTGATGCTCGACGGCCACGGCCTCTTCCACACGCTGGCGTAGACGGAGCACCTCGGCCTGGGAGGGGGCCAGCTCTTTCTGCGCTGCCTCAAGGGCGACCCGGGAGGCGTCCGCTTGTCGCGTCGCCTCATCCCGCTGGGCCCTCAAGGCGGCGGTTCTGCCCTCAGCTTCGACTCGGATCATCCCCAGCTTCCCCTCGAACTCGCGCTCGAGGCCTTGGCGTGCTGTCGCCACCCGACGGCAAACCTCCTCCAGGACGTGCGTTTCCCGCGCGGCGACATCTTTTTCCGCCTGCGTCACCAGGCGCTCCCTCGTCTCCAGCTGCTCGAGCTCACGAGCACGTTCGGCGGCCTCCAGCACCAACGCTTCCTCGCGCTTCCGAAGCTCAGCCAGGTCGCCAGAAGCCACCTCCATCGATGCAAGGGCCGCCTCGCGCAGCTCAGCCTGCTCCTCCAGCGAGCGGCACCAGGCCAAAAGCTCACGAGCCTGTTCTTCTGCTGCTCCTCGCCGACGGTCGGCTCCTCGGGCCTCCTCCACGGCTTGAGACTAAGCCGCCCGAGAAGCCTCCAGCGACGCCTTCGCCTCTTCGTCGTCAAGGACGTGCTGACGACGCGCAAGGGCAGCGGCTGCCTCCAGCTCGCGCCGCTCGACAGCCAGGCGCAAGCCCTCAGCTTCCAGGCGCGCGTCTTCCTCAGCAAGCTCCTGCCCAAGCAGGTCTACGGCGCCACTCGCCCTCCGGAAGAATTCGTGGCGACGGGCACGGCGCTCCCGAGCACGCTCAAGCATGTCTACCGCGCCACCATCCGCCCCAAGAAGGCATCAAGGACCTAGGATCATCGCTCCGGCCCCGAGCAGGGGGCTGGGGGCTGGCGCCTTCTCAACGGACGGTCGCGCCGCATCGGAGGCCTGACTTGAGTCCAACCTAGCCTCAGGAGAAGGGCCCCGGAGGTGCCTCAGCCGGTTGCAGCCCGCGACCAAACAGGGAGCCCACGGCAGGCTGCCTATGCCGAGGGAAGGCCCGCGGAAGGAGATCGCAGGGGCGGGAGAGTCGCCGCGCGCTACGCGGCGGTCCGCGCTGTTACCTGCCCAAACCACTAGGGCAGTGCCGCTTGAGACACCCAGGGGCGGTGGAGGAGACGGAGTCAAGGAGGGCGCCGTCCCGGTGACTTCATCGAGCTCGGTAGGCAGAGGCCTGCAGGGCAAGGATCAGCGGATGCGGCAAGCAGGATAAGGAACGGAAAGGGAGAAGACTTACTCATCGACAGCGAAGTACTTCCGGCGCTTCAGCGAGCGGCAGGGGAGGTCGTCGCCCAAGGCCTCCCTTTTTCTCCGGAGGGCCTCAAAGTCCACACGGAAACGGCCCAGGAGAGACGCACAGGAACCAGCCTGCGAAGAGGACAGAGCGCCAAGGCCACTCACGTCGAGGGCGCATGCCTGGAGTGCGCGGGCAGTTGCCTCGTCAGAAATCCCGGCCAGGGGCTTAGGAGCCTCGGCCTCAAGCACCGGAAGCGGCGGCGCCTCACCCGTGGCCTCGGGAGCGCGGACCTCGTGAGCTGCCCCGTCAAGAGCATCGCCAGGTACGGTCACATCGCCCACGGCTCCCTCGACCCCCGCTGTCTCCTGCCTCCCTGCACCACCACTCGAGGAGGATTCACCCAGGCCGACCAAAAGGGAAATCACCACCACGGGGTTCTCGCGACGCCCCTGGAGGCCGACAGGGCGTAACCCCCACTCGTCGAAAGAGGGCATCTGCCTCACGAAGTCATCCCTGTTGTGGCAGAGGTACAGCAAGGCTCCCCCCTGCCGGACACCCCTGGGGTTGGGATTGCCTGTCAGGATCAAGAGCACCCTCCTCAGCACCTCGGGCGTCAGGTCTTCTCCCTGAAGCCTCATGCGGTCGCCGTGCCCGCTGAAGGCCCACATCCTGCAAGAATGGCGTTGGAGAGGGGCAATGCGGCGCGATAGAAACTCCTTCGCCACTTTGGGTGCCGTTACGCCAAGTTTCTTCAAGGACATGAAGCGATGCCAGACTAAGGCGAGCCGGGACTTACGAGCTTCTCCTCGCCCTAGCCTGAATTAGGCACAGCAGGCGATGTCGGCTTCGCGAGCCGGGGGCTGGGCACCCCGACATCAATGTACAACCACCGCTCGCGGAACTCGGCTGAAGGCGGAGGGAGGTTGAAGTCGATCCCAGAGGCAGCGGTCTGGGACGAAGCTACAAAGCTCACGCATGCCGAGCATTGCGTGGGGTCGACCAGATGCAAAGAGAAGAAGTGGCGCAGCAGGGCAACAGAAGGAGGGATGCCCACCATCGCCTCACAAACAAAAGCGAAGACAAAGAGAAGAGCTATGGACTCAGGACCCATATGTTGGAAATATGCCCTAGAGGCAATAATAAAAGCATTATTATTATATTTCCTTGTTCATGATAATTGTCTTTATTCGTGCTATAATTGTGTTATCCGGAAATCGTAATACATGTGTGAATAACAGACAACAAAATGTCCCTAGTAAGCCTCTAGTTGACTAGCTCGTTGATCAATAGATAGTCATGGTTTCCTGACTATGGGCATTGGATGTAAAAGATAACAAGATCACATCATTAGGAGAATGATGTGATGGACGAGACCCAATCCTAAACATAGCATAAGATCGCATAGTTCGTTTGCTAGAGTTTTCCAATGTCAAGTATCCTTTCCTTAGACCATGAGATCGTGTAACTCCTGGATACCGTAGGAGTGCTTTGGGTGTGCCAAACGTCACAACGTAACTGGGTGACTATAAAGGTATACTACGGGTATCTCCGAAAGTATATGTTGGGTTGACACGGATCGAGACTGGGATTTGTCACTCCGCTTGACGGAGAGGTATCACCGGGCCCTCTCGGTAATGCATCATCATAATGAGCTCAATGTGATCAAAGTGTTTGATCACGGGATCATGCATTATGGTACGAGTAAAGTGACTTGCCAGTAACAAGATTGAACGAGGTATTGGGATACCGACGATCGAATCTCGGGCAAGTAAAATACCGATTGACACAGGGAATCATATACGGGATTAATTGAATCCTCGACATCGTGGTTCATCCGATGAGATCATCGTGGAGCATGTGGGAGCCAACATGGGTATCCAGATCCCGCTGTTGGTTATTGCCCGAGAGCCGTCTCGGTCATGTCTGCATGTCTCCCGAACCCGTAGGGTCTACACACTTAAGGTTCGGTGACGCTAGGGTTGTGAAGATATGTATATGCAGTAACCCGAATGTTGTTCGGAGTCCCGGATGAGATCCCGGACGTCACGAGGAGTTTCGGAATGGTCCGAAGGTAAAGAATTATATATAGGAAGTGCTGTTTTGGCCATCGGGACAAGTTTCGGGGTTATCAGTATTGTACCGGGACCACCGGAGGGTCCCGGGGGGTCCATCGGGTGGGGCCACCTGCCTCGGGGGGCCACATGGGCTCTAGGGGGTGCGCCTTAGCCTACATGGGCCAAGGGGAACCATCCCCAAGAGGCCCATGCGCCTAGGGTTTCAAAGGGAAGGAGTCCCACAAGGGGAAGGCACCTCCTAGGTGCCTTGGGGGGGGGGAACCTCCCCTTGGCCGCCGCCCCAAGGAGATTGGATCTCCTAGGGCCGGTGCCCCCCCTTGGCACTCCTATATAAAGGGGGGAGAGGGGGCAGCCGCACCCCTGGTCCTTGGCGCCTCCCTCTCCCTCTCCAACACCTCCTCCTCCTCCGTAGAGCTCGGCGAAGCCCTGCCGGAGTACTGCAGCTCCACCATCACCACGCCGTCGTGCTGCTGCTGGAGCCATCTTCCCCAACCTCTCCTTTGCCTTGCTGGATCAAGAAGAAGGAGACGTTACGCTGACCATACGTGTGTTGAACGCGGAGGTGCCGTCCGTTCGGTGCTAGGATCTCCGGTGATTTGGATCACATCGTGTACGACTACCTCATCCCCGTTCGTTGAACGCTTCCGCTCGCGATCTACAAAGTGGTATGTAGATGCAATCTCTCTCCCATGACTCGTTGCTTAGATGAACTCATAGATGGATCTTGGTGAAACCGTAGGAAAAATTTTAATTTTCTGCAACGTTCCCCAACAGTGGCATCATGAGCTAGGTCTATGCGTAGTTCTCTATTGCACGAGTAGAACACAATTTGTTGTGGGCGTAGATGTTGTCAACTTTCTTGCCGCTACTAGTCTTATCTTGCTTCAGCGGTATTGTGGGATGAAGCGGCTCGGACCAACCTTACACGTACGCTTACGTGAGACCGGTTCCACTGACTAACATGCACTAGTTGCATAAGGTGGCTGGCGGGTGTCTGTCTCTCCCACTTTAGTTGGAGCGGATTCGATGAAAAGGGTCCTTATGAAGGGTAAATAGAAGTTGACAAATCACGTTGTGGCTTTCACGTAGGTAAGAAAACATTCTTGCTAGAACCCTAATTCAGCCACGTAAAACTTGCAACAACAATTAGAGGACGTCTAACTTGTTTTTGCAGCAAGTGCTTTGTGATATGATATGGCCAAAGTTGTGATGAATGATGAATGATCTATATGTGATGTATGAGATGTTCATGCTATTGTAATAGGAATCACGACTTGCATGTCGATGAGTATGACAACCGGCAGGAGCCATAGGAGTTGTCTTTATTTTTTGTATGACCTGCGTGTCATTGAGAAACGCCATGTAAATTACTTTACTTTATTGCTAAACGCGTTAGCCATAGTAGTAGAAGTAATAGTTGGCGAGCAAATTCATGGAGACACGATGATGGAGATCATGATGATGGAGATCATGGTGTCAAGCCGGTGACAAGATGATCATGGAGCCCCAAGATGGAGATCAAAGGAGCTATGTGATATTGGCCATATCATGTCACGTTTATTATTTGATTGCATGTGATGTTTATCATGTTTTGCATCTTGTTTACTTAGAACGACGGTAGTAAATAAGATGATCCCTCATAATAATTTCAAGAAGTGTTCCCCCTAACTGTGCACCGTTGCGACAGTTCATTGTTTCGAAGCACCACGTGATGATCGGGTGTGATAGATTCTAACGTTCACATACAACGGGTGTAAGACAGATTTACACATGCAAATACTTAGGTTGACTTGACGAGCCTAGCATGTACAGACATGGCCTCGGAACACAGAAGACCGAAAGGTCGAGCATGAGTCGTATAGAAGATACGATCAACATGAAGATGTTCACCAATGTTGACTAGTCCGTCTCACGTGATGATCGGACACGGCCTAGTTGACTTGGATCATGTAATACTTAGATGACTAGAAGAGGGATGTCTATCTAAGTGGGAGTTCATTAAATAATTTGATTAAGATGAACTTTATTATCATGAACTTAGTCTAAAATATTTACAATATGTCTTGTAGATCAAATGGCCAACGTAGTCCTCAACTTCAACGCGTTCCTAGAGAAAACCAAGCTGAAAGACGATGGCAGCAACTATACAGACTGGGTCCGGAACCTGAGGATCATCCTCATAGCTGCCAAGAAAGATTATGTCCTACGAGCACCACTGGGTGACGCACCTGTCCTCCCTGCAGAACAAGACGTTATGAACGCTTGGCAGTCACGTTCCGATGATTATTCCCTCGTTCAGTGCGGCATGCTTTACAGCTTAGAGCCGGGGCTCCAAAAGCGTTTTGAGAAACATGGAGCATATGAGATGTTCGAAGAGCTGAAAATGGTTTTCCAAGCTCATGCCCGGGTCGAGAGATATGAAGTCTCCGACAAATTCTTTAGCTGTAAGATGGAGGAAAATAGCTCTGTCAGTGAACACATACTCAAGATGTCTGGGTTGCACAACCGCTTGACTCAACTGGAAGTTAATCTCCCGGATGAAGCGGTCATTGACAGAATCCTCCAGTCGCTTCCACCTAGCTACAAGAGCTTTGTGATGAACTACAACATGCAGGGGATGGTAAAGACCATTCCTGAGGTATATGCTATGCTGAAATCAGCAGAGGTAGAAATCAAGAAGGAACATCAAGTGTTGATGGTGAATAAAACCACTAAGTTCAAGAAGGGCAAGGGTAAAAAGAACTTCAAGAAGGACGGCAAGGAAGTTGCCGCGCCCGGTAAGCAAGTTGCCGGGAAGAAGCCAAAGAATGGACCCAAGCCCGAGTCTGAGTGTTTTTATTGCAAGGGAAGTGGTCACTGGAAGCGGAACTGCCCCAAATACTTAGCGGACAAGAAGGCCGGCAAAACAAAAGGTATATGTGATATACATGTAATTGATGTGTACCTTACCAGTACTCGTAGTAGCTCTCGGGTATTTGATACCGGTGCAGTTGCTCACATTTGTAACTCAAAGCAGGAGCTGCGGAATAAACGGAGACTGGCGAAGGACGAGGTGACGATGCGCGTCGGGAATGGTTCCAAGGTCGATGTGATCGCCGTCGGCACGCTACCTCTACATTTACCTACGGGATTAGTTTTAAACCTCAATAATTGTTATTTAGTGCCAAGTTTGAGCATGAACATTGTGTCTGGATCTCGTTTAATTCGAGATGGCTACTCATTTAAATCCGAGAATAATGGTTGTTCTATTTATATGAGAGATATGTTTTATGGTCATGCTCCGATGGTTAATGGTTTATTCTTAATGAATCTCGTACGTGATGATACACATATTCATAGTGTGAATACCAAAAGAGTTAAAGTTGATAACAATAGTCCCACATATTTGTGGCACTGCCGCCTTGGTCACATAGGTGTCAAACGCATGAAGAAGCTCCATGCAGATGGACTTTTAGAGTCTCTTGATTATGAATCATTTGACACGTGCGAACCATGCCTCATGGGTAAAATGACCAAGACTTCGTTCTCAGGAACAATGGAGCGAGCAACCAACTTATTGGAAATCATACATACTGATGTGTGCGGTCCAATGAGTGTTGAGGCTCGCGGTGGCTATCGTTATGTTCTCACTCTCACTGATGACTTGAGTAGATATGGGTATATCTACTTAATGAAACACAAGTCTGAGACCTTTGAAAAGTTCAAGGAATTTCAGAGTGAGGTTGAAAATCAACATGATAGAAAGATCAAGTTTCTACGATCAGATCGTGGAGGAGAATACTTGAGTCACGAATTTGGCACACACTTAAGAAAATGTGGAATAGTTTCACAACTCACGCCGCCTGGAACACCTCAGCGTAATGGTGTGTCCGAACGTCGTAATCGCACTCTATTAGATATGGTGCGATCTATGATGTCTCTTACCGATTTACCGCTATCTTTTTGGGGCTATGCTTTAGAGACTGCCGCATTCACTTTAAATAGGGCTCCGTCGAAATCCGTTGAGACGACACCGTATGAATTATGGTTTGGGAAGAAACCTAAGCTGTCGTTTCTAAAAGTTTGGGGATGCGATGCTTATGTCAAGAAACTTCAACCTGAAAAGCTCGAACCCAAGTCGGAAAAATGCGTCTTCATAGGATACCCTAAAGAAACTGTTGGGTATACCTTCTACCTCAGATCCGAAGGCAAGATCTTTGTTGCCAAGAATGGATCCTTTCTAGAGAACGAGTTTCTCTCGAAAGAAGTAAGTGGGAGGAAAGTAGAACTTGATGAAGTGTTACCTCTTGAACCGGAAAATGGCGAAACTCAAGAAAACGTTCCTGAGGTGCCTGCGCCGACTAGAGAGGAAATTAATGATGATGATCAAGATACTTCTAATCAAGCTCCTACTGAAATTCGAAGGTCCACAAGGACACGTTCCGCACCAGAGTGGTACGGCAACCCTGTCTTGGAAATCATGTTGTTAGACAACGGTGAACCTTCGAACTATGAAGAAGCGATGGTTGGCCTGGATTCCGACAAATGGCTGGAAGCCATGAAATCCGAGATAGGATCCATGTATGAAAACGAAGTATGGACTTTGACTGACTTGCCCGTTGAACGGCGAGCCATAGAAAATAAATGGATCTTTAAGAAGAAGACAGACGCAGATGGTAATGTGACCATCTATAAAGCTCGGCTTGTCGCTAAGGGTTATCGACAAGTTCAAGGGGTTGACTATGATGAGACTTTCTCACCGGTAGCGAAGCTGAAGTCCGTCCGAATCATGTTAGCAATTGCCGCATTCTACGATTATGAAATATGGCAAATGGACGTCAAAATGGCATTCCTTAATGGTTTCCTTAAGGAAGAATTGTCTATGATGCAGCCGGAAGGCTTTGTCGATCCTAAGAATGCTGACAAGGTGTGCAAGCTCCAACGCTCGATTTATGGGCTGGTGCAAGCATCTCGGAGTTGGAACATTCACTTTGATGAGATGATCAAAGCGTTTGGGTTTATGCAGACTTATGGAGAAGCCTGTTGTCGGTGTACTAAAGTAGGGGTACCTTAGTACCCCGAACTTGTGCACGGGCAGTAGTAGCGTCCCGCGGCAAGGCTTGCCAGGGGAGCGACAAGAGTCTCCACGGCCCTTTCTGGGCCGGACGAAGGCCAAGTGATCGAGCCAAGAAGACCAAGCCCCGGCAAGAGGAGCTTGCCGGGCCAAGAAGGCGAGGTCCGGCAAGAGGAGCTTGACGGGCCAAGGCGACAAGGCCCCGGCAAGAGGAGCTTGCCGGGACGACTAAGCCGAAGCACCAAGGCCCCGGCGGGAGGAGCTCGCCGGGACGGCCAAGCCAAGGCACCCCAAGAGAAGCCCGCCGCGGCTCTCCGCGTGCCTCGGCAAGGCCTGACGAGCGGCAAGCTCTCAGGTGCGGCAAGACAACCACCGCGGCAAGCCACTTGCCGCGGCAAACCACCACCTCAGGCATGCGCTCCAGCTCACCTGCCCACGCGTCACTCTGGAGCTTCCCCGGAGACACGTGGCGGGGTGCCGCGCAACCTGGAGCGCGCGCATGGCATGCGACGTTGGCAGAGTCGCCCCTGTGGCAAGCGGAGGCGCCCCTAACGGTCCGCCTCGGCACTGTTCAGGCGATCCAGACGGGCATTTAATGCCTTTGTCCCCCGCCGTCAGAGTTAGGTGCGATAGCACTGTGCGGCCACTATTCGCACAGTTCCTTGCCATTTTTACCCTCACCTGCGTCGCTACCTATGGGAAACCCCTTAGCATATAAAAGGAGGCCCATGCGCACGTAGAGGGAGAGGGGAACCCTAGAGAGATCAAACGCTAGGAGACCCGAAGAAGGACACCCAGTAGACCCTCGTCTACGTCCAGCTCCGACTTACTGTAGCTTCTTGCGCTCCGGAGCAAGAACTCTAATCAACCAGACAAGCAGCAGTAGGGTTTTACGCATCCATGCGGCCCGAAGCTGGGTAAAATCGTTGTGTGTGTGTGTCGCCTCGATCTGCTCTTTGTGCAACCTCCGCCCCCCGCCGAACCGACAAGGGGCTCCGTCCCCATAGGTGCTCGTGGAGGCCGATATCCCACGACATCTTTGGCGCGCCAGGTAGGGGGTGCGTCGAGGTTGTGTGAACCAGATCCGGCGTCTGCGTGAGCCAGACTCTCATTGTTTGCGCCGGCATGGCGCCGAAGAAGAAAGCTCCGGAGGCGACAGGTCCGTCAGCGCCGAACCCACCGCCCATGGAGCAGACGGGTGGTGGAGAGGACGCCGGCGAAGGAACGGGCGCCGTCGAACCAGTTCTTGGTCCCGCGACGTCCGAGCTCGCCCCGCGCCCCTCTTAGGAGGCGCGAAACCAGCAGCGTCATGGTACCCATGGTACCATACGCTCGCTGGACCCAGACCGTGCTGGCGGATCCCAAGGCGCTCAGAACCAGCATGCGATCCAGCATGCCGCAACGAGCGTCGCGCGGCTGCCTGGACCGGGTGCTGCTCCTTCTAAAATAGTTAGGAGTTCGAGCACATCCCGCTCCTCGCGCTGTACGCCGCCTCTGCCCGCCACCCCAGCGGAAGCTCTCGCGCGAGCTCAGCTGCTCCTAGACTACCCTCCAACGGCGGACAAGCTCGACGACTGGAGGGCAACCATCCAGAGCCTCATCGGTTTCGCCAACGGCGACACTCCACGGCAGCACAGCACGTCGCAGCCGCGGCCGGTCACCCAGGCGAGAACCGATGGCGCCAAGAATGGCGGGGGTGCGACCAACGTGCACTCCCCGCCCCAGAAGCCGCGGTCGCCGACTCGCCGGGCCCACCTCGACAACGACTCCACCGTGTCGTCGAACCCGCGAACTCGCCGCGACCAACGCCAAGTCCTTCATGAACGAAGGGAAGAAGACGCTCGAATCCGCATCGAGCGCAGAAGAGAGGCGCGGCGTCAATCAGACCAGCGCGTTGAGCCCTCTGGAAACATGCCCGCACCGGGGGAACCAGGCGAACTGCCGTATTCGGTAGGCTGCCCCGCGTTCACCCGCGAGCTGCGGCAAGTCCAGTGGCCCAGCACGAAGAACTTCAAGCCTGACATGCCCGAGAAGTACGACGGCAAGTCGCATCCGTCTGAGTTCCTCAGCATCTACACCATTGCGGTGTAGGCTGCCGGGGGACGGGACGATAAGATCCTTGCCAACTACTTCCCGCTGGTACTCAAGCCCAACGTCAGATCCTGGCTCATGCACTTGCCGGACGGCTCCATCTCCTCCTGGCCAGATCTATGCCATCAGTTCGTTGGCGCCTTCACGAGCGGCCACAAACCCCATGGCCAGGCGAGCGACCTTCATCTGCTTGTTCAGAAGGAGGGGGAGCCTTTGCGCAAGTTCATCCAGAGGTTCAGCCGTGTGCACTACAACATCCTAGACGTCCACCCCGCCGCGGTGATCAGCGCGTTCCACCAGAACATGTGTAACCGCAGGATGCGGGAGGAGATGGCGATGTGCAAAATCAAGGAGGTCAGCAAGCTTTACGCCCTGGCCGACAAGTGTGCACGCGCTGAGGAGGGGAGGAAGCTCCCCGGAGAAAGTGTTGGAGAAGGAGAATCCAACAGTGAAGGTACCGCCCCGGCAAGGAGAGGCCGGCGGCGGAATGGCAAAAAGAAGAAAAACCCAGAGGTACTGGTTGTCGAGAAGTCCGGCAGCGAGGGCTCCGCCAAGAAAGCCCAGGCGGGAGGCCCCGGCAAGGAGATTGTCGGGTGCGCCAACTGCCGGGCGGTGGCCGCTGCCGATAAGCGAGACGGTACCGACAAGTAGTACTGCAAGATCCACCGTACCAGGGGCCACGACCTCCAGAGTTGCAAGCAAGTCGAGCGGCTCGTCGACCTGCAGAAGGCCGAGTACGCACGACGCGACAAGGAGAGAGCCCAAGCAGGTGGCGGGGGATCCGGCACGAAGCGCCCCGGCCCAGGGGAGCGCCGCGGCAAGGACAAGCAGCGGCAAGCAGACAGACCTCCCCGGGGGCGCGACAAGGGCGAAGACGATGACGACGACGAAGACATGGAAGACCCCGAGACCAGCGAGCAGGAGTTTCAGAAAGCCACTGAGGTCTTGTGTGTGGACGGCGGTGCCTCCCTGCACACTTCCCACCACCAGCTTAAACGGTGGGTGCGGGAGGTCAATGCAGCGGAGCCACCCGTCGAGTCACGCAGACCCCTGAGATGGTCCAGCACGCCTATCATCTTCGACATTGAGGACCACCCTGATCGCACAACCGCGGTCGGGTGCTTGCCGATGTTGGTTTCCCCAACGATCCGCAACCTCAAGGTCACTAAGATGCTAGTTGACGGCGGGGCCGGCTTAAATCTGATCTCCTCTGCTGTCCTCCGGAGACTCCAAGTTCCCGACAGCGAGCTCGAAGAAACCGGCACATTCCAAGGAATCAACCCGGGAAGGAGCAAGCCGAAGGGAAAGATCATGCTACCGGTGACATTTGGCAGCGAGCTGAATTTCAGGACTGGGAAGGTCACCTTTGACGTCGCCGACTTTCCGTTGCCTTACAACGGGATCCTCGGCCGACCAGCGCTCGCCAAGTTCATGGCGGCCTCCCACTACGCGTATAACATGCTCAAGATGCCTGGCCCGATAAGCGTCATTTCTGTCCCCGGCGACAAGAAGGATGCCCTTATCTGCGCCGACCAAATATACCGGGACGCAACAGCAGCAACGGCCCGCGGCCCGCTTGCCGCTGGAGCTTCCGGGGGAAAGAAGAAGTCCGGCAAGTGCTCTGGCGCCCACTCCGGCAAGCGCGCCTCTTCGGAGTGCTGCGCTGTCGTCGAGGACGTGCCATCGAGCCCCGCCGGCAAGAAGACCAAGCCCGGCAAGTGCTTTGGCGCCCACTCCGGCAAGCGCGCCTCTTCGGAGTGCTGCGCTGCCGTCGAGGACGTGCCATCGAGCCCCGCCGGCATGAAGACCAAGTCCGGCGAATGCTCTGGCGCCCACTCCGGCAAGCGCGCCTCTTCGGAGTGCTGCGCTGCCGTCGAGGACGTGCCATCGAGCCCCGCCGGCAAGAAGGCCAAGCCCGGCGAATGCTCTGGTGCCCACTCCGGCAAGCGCGCCTCTTCGGAGCGCTGCGCTGCCGTTGAGGACGCACCATCGAGCCCCGCCGGTAAACACAAGGAGACGACGGTTGCTCCACCAGCGACCAAGAAGGTGCCCGCCAAGGAGGACGGCACTGGTGGTACCTTCACCATCAGTGACACTCTCGACCCCAAATAGGAAGGCGCGCTCGTTGCTTTCCTGCGGGCGAATGTCGATGTGTTTGCCTGGCAACCATCTGACATCCCCGGCGTTCCCAGGGAAGTGATTGAGCACCACCTCGCCGTCTGTCCACATGCGCGGCCCATCAAGCAAAAGGTCAGGAAACAAGCGGTGCAGCGCCAAGAGTTTATCGCGGAGGAGATCAGGAAGTTGGAAGCGGCAGGCCTCGTCAGAGGCGTGCTCCATCCGACGTGGTTGGCCAATCCTGTTGTCGTGCGCAAAGCAAACGGGAAGTGGAGGCTTTGCATCGATTTCACCCATGTCAACAGAGCTTGCCCTAAAGATCCATTTCCCTTGCCGCGCATCGACCAGATTGTTGACTCCACGGCCGGATGCGACCTGCTTTCATTCCTTGACGCCTACTCCGGGTACCACCAGATCTTCATGGCTGAAGAAGACTAAGAGAAGACTGCGTTCATCACTCCATGCGGCACGTACTGTTTTGTGCGGATGCCTTTTGGACTGAAGAACGCAGGCTCGACGTTCGCGAGGGTTGTCCACACTGCTTTCGAGCCGCAGATCCACAGAAATGTGGAGGCCTACATGGACGACATTATGGTCAAGAGCAGAGACAAGGCAACCTTGGTTCAAGACTTGGAAGAGACCTTTGCGAACTTGCGCAAGATCAGCCTCAAGCTCAACCCCAAGAAGTGCGTGTTCGGAGTTCCCTCCGGCAAGCTTCTCGGGTTCTTCGTGTCTTAGCGTGGGACGGAAGCCAACCCCGACAAGATCAAGGCCATCGAGCAGATTGAAGCACCAGCGCGTGTCAAGGACATGCGAAGACTTGCTGGCTGCGTGGCGGCTCTCAGCAGATTTATTTCCAGGTCTGCGGAACGCGCCCTGCCGTTTTTCAAAATCTTGAAAAAGGCAGGTCCAGTAAAATGGACTCCGTAAGCGGAGGCTGCGCTGCAAGACTTGAAGAAATACCTGTCCTCCGCTCCTATACTTGTCGCGCCTAGACCGCAAGAGAAGTTGCTCCTCTACCTAGCGGCAACCAATCAAGTGGCTAGTGCTGCGTTAGTTGCGGAGAGGGAAGCTGATGACGAGCCAGCAACCACGGCAAGCGCGTCCGACGGCAAGTAGGGGGCTTCCCCGACAAGCTCTGGCCCCGGCAAAGGAGGACCCGCGCAAGCGCAAAGGGAAGTGCAGAGGAAGAGGATGGTGCAGCGCCCAGTTTACTTCATCAGTTCCCTCCTGCAGGGGGCTAGGTCGAGGTACTCTGGTGTGCAGAAATTGCTCTTCGGCCTCCTCATGGCCTCGAGGAAGCTGCGCCATTACTTCCAAGCACACGAGATCACAGTGGTCACTCGCTTTCCGCTTAAGAGGATACTGCAGAATCCCGAAGCAACAGGCAGGATTGTCGAGTGGGCACTAGAACTGTCAAGCTTTGTCCTCAAGTTCAAAAGCACATCGACCATCCAGAGCAGAGCATTGGCAGAGTTCATAGCAGAGTGGACGCCGACACCGGATGAAGAAATTCCAGAGATGAGCATCCCCGGCAAGGAAGCAACCAAAGAGTGGCTGATGTACTTTGATGGTGCCTTTTCGCTGGAAGGCGCCGGTGCCGGCGTGCTGCTCATCGCGCCCACCGGAGAGCACCTCAAGTACGTCGTCCAGATGCACTTTCCCAAGGAGCAAGCAACCAACAATACGGCAGAGTATGAAGGTTTGCTCGCCGGTCTCAGGATCGCGGCGGAACTTGGGATCAAGAAGCTCATTGTCAGGGGTGACTCGCAGCTCGTCGTTCGCCAAGTGAACAAGGCTTACTAGTGCCCGTTGATGGAGGCTTACGTTGATGAAGTGAGGAAGATGGAAGAGCGCTTTGACGGCCTGCAAATGGAATACGTTCCAAGAGCAGAGAACGACATCGCCGACGGCCTGTCAAAATGCGCCGCACTAAAGCTACCTGTGGAACCAGGGACTTTTGTGCTCAAGCTGACTCAGCCATCCGTGACACCATCGACTGGGCCAAGCAAGAAGAGAAGATCGGTCTCTGGTGACTATCTCCCGGCAGAGCTTCCCGAAGCCGCCGCCAAGAGAGTCCCCAAGATCGACGCCAAGAGTGCTGAGGAGCTGCCCACTCCGGCAAGCCCCAGGGTTTGTCCCGACGAAGCAGGCGCTCCCGGCAAGCCATGCCCCGGCAAGCTTGCCGGGGAACGTCAAGCTCCGGCTGAGCCCCAAGTCCTCACTGTAGAAGCTGATGTTCCCGCAGCCGCCGACATGCCTTTGGTCCTCGTCGTCGAGCCACAGGCTCCGACGTGGGCACAGCAGATCGTCCGTTTCCTCCAGACAGGAGAGCTTCCCGAAGAACAAGAAGAAGCGGAAAGAGTAGCCCGGCAGTCCAGTGTGTACCAGTTCGTCGACGACGCACTGTATAGAAGAGGACGCAATGGGGTGAAATTGAAGTGCATTCACCGGGAAGACGGACAGGAGCTGTTGGCGGAGATACACGGAGGCATATGTGGACACCACATTGGCGCCAGAGCACTTGCCGGAAAGGCGTTCCGGCAAGGTTTCTTCTGGCCCACGGCCCTCCAGGATGCAACTGCACAAGTAACCAAGTGTGAAGCGTGCCAGTTCCATTCCAAGAAGATACACCAGCCAGCTCAAGCTCTCCAGACGATCCCTTTGTCCTGGCCCTTCTCGGTCTGGGGCCTCGATATCCTCGGCCCCTTCCCCTGATCCGTCGGGGGCTTTGAGTACTTGTTCGTTGCTATCGACAAGTTCACAAAGTGGCCAGAAGTGGAACCGGTGAGAAAGGTGACCGCCCAGTCCGCGATCAAATTCTTCAGGTCAATTGTTTGCCGCTTCGGGAACCCCAACAGGATCATCACCGACAACGGTACGCAGTTCACAAGCCAAGCTTTCATGCAGTACACCCAAGATCTCGGCACCAAGGTCTGCTTCGCTTCTGTTGCTCATCCCCGGAGCAACGGTCAAGCGGAAAGGGCCAACGCCGAGGTACTGCGCGGGCTCAAGACCAGAAGTTTTGACAGGCTGCTCAAGCGCGGACGGAACTGGATCGAGGAGCTGCCGGCGGTTCTTTGGTCAGTCAAAACGACGCCAAATCGAGCCACCGGCCAGACACCATTTGCTCTAGTCTATGGAGCAGAAGCAGTTACCCCCACGGAACTCGTATACGGGTCACCTCGAGTGCTCATGATGATCTTGAGCAAGAGCGGTCGCGTGAAGATGACGCACTGCTCCTCGAGGAAGATCGTCTCCAGGCTGCTGTGCGCTCCGCTCGCTACCAGCAAGCTCTGCGTCGCTATCATAGCCGCAAAGTTAAAGCCAGGAGCCTCGAGGAAGGCGACCTTGTTCTTCGGCGCGTTCAGTCGGCCAAGATACACAACAAGTTGACGCCAAAGTGGGAAGGCCCTTACCGGGTGAAACGAGTCACGAGGCCCGGTGCCGTCCGCCTCGAGACCGAAGATGGTACTCCGGTGAGCAATTCCTGGAACATTGAGCATCTTCGCAAGTTTTACCCGTAAGGCGCGGTTGTTGGACCCCGTCCGGCAACCAACTCTTTGTACAAAAGTCTTGCCGCAGACGCATGTAATCCTTTGTACAAAGCCAGGCGCAGACCCTGGCAGCAATGATGCGCTGGGGCCTCCCAAGTTTTAGCATGCATGCTGAGTCGAGTCTCGTCCTTGGTTAGGGTTGATAGTGCCTAACAGTCGCTAACCCCTAACTTAGAGGTCGAGTCCGCGTCTTTTTCCCGTCCTTTCCCTTTGGCTCGCAGGAGTTGCATACCCTTGCCGAGCCGCTCAAGGACGAAGAAGGGGAGAAGGGCGAGCCAGCACCCGCGCCCCGGCAAGCCAGAGTTGCCGGGGGCTGCAACCTCAGATAAGTCTTTACATCCCTTATCATGCATTCTCTCATGAGCTGCGGAATGCGAAAACCTTGCTTCCTCCTAAAAGCTGTCGTGCTAGCGACAAACCCCGGAGCGCGTTCCCGGGGCCCGCTTCTGATAGTAGCCGCGGCGGCAAGAGGAGGAAGCGAGGGGCCAGAACCCGCCTTCTCCCTGCCTCCGCCAAGAGCGTGAGGAGGGCCAAGAGGCGCGGGGAGACGGCAGGGTCCGTTGCCGGGCGGGGAAGTGTCTATCTTAACGATGCAAAGGGTTCGCTCCTTGCCGTGGGATGTACCCGCGAGACAAATGGTCCGGCAAACACTCCCCTTTTCATTAAAAACATTCCACTCAGGTACAGCTCAGAGAGAATGAAAAACATGAAAAATGGGATTACAAGATTTAAACACAACTAAGGCCCGAGGGCTTACAAGATAAAAAAAGATAAGGTGCCCGTAATCCCTTTCTTGTCTCTCTCCTCAGGAGGTAGGACAAGGAGGCAAGAAGGGCAAAAGGGGCGCCTAGACGAGCTATGGGTGGCAGAAGGCGCCAAGAGAGCATCCGGGGCTCCGCCCCGGGGGCTCCGAAGGCCGGATGGAGACGGCGACGCCAGAAGCGGAGCTCGAGAAGGAGACCGCGGGACGTCAACACGCTGTCGAGGTCATCTAGCCCTCGTACTCCGAGTTGACGGCCTTGCCGCCAGCCTCTTCCGCAGCCTCGTCGCTCCGGCCGCCCGAGAAGACGAAGCCCCGGCAAGAGGAGCTTGCCGGGCCGGAGAGAAGACCCCGGTGGTCGCCGCCGCGCGCAGGGGTGGTGACGGCGTCTGGGGCGAAGCTGGAAGACGAGGCAGCGGCCTTGCCGCCCGCCCTCTTCCTCTTCCACAGCCTCCCTACGCCAGCCGCCCAAGGAGACGACCCCCGGGAGTTCACGGCGCCAGCGACGCGGACGATGGGGGCCGCCGGTGCCACGCGGAGCTGTGACCGGCACCTAGTCGGACCCGTCATCCCGGAGACCGCTCCCCTCGTCGTCGCTGTCGCTCCCCTCCTCGTCACTCTCGCTCGAGGAGGAGCCTTCGCTGTCGGAGGAGCTATCCACGCAGCACCGGGCCCGGGTGCCGAGGTCCCTGAAGGCCTTGACGGAGAGGAGATCGCCCTCCATCAGCTTAAAATGGAGGGTGAACCCCTCCATCAAGCTGTGGATCCGGGCGAACGTCTTCCACCCGCGGCCAAAACACATCACGCCGGGGGCTCGGGATTCGACGTGGACTCGCGTACCGCTGATCCCGCAGCCCCTCATGCGCAGTCTCAGCGTCTCGTGTTGTTCCGCCTCCAAGACGTCCGCGAAGGGAGCCGGGAGGCGGAGGCGACGGCGAGGCGCCCGGCGCAGCCTGATGATGAACTCGCAGGGGTCGTCCCCGAGATGAACCGCCGGGGGAAACGGAGCCGCCGGCGGAGGCGAGGCCGGCGCGCCGCCCCGCCCGCCTCGAGTGCCTCGGCCCCGTCCACGGCCTCGTCCACGACCTCGCCCCCTCCCCCTTCCCCTTACGGTTGGCTCCACTGCCGCGGGTGCAAGGGGAGGAGGGGCGCGCTGCCTAGCGGCAACCCTTGCCGCCACCGAAGAAGGACCAGGGTTCCCTTCCTCCATGACAGTTGGGGAGAGGGGACCAGGGATCTAAGAGAAGGAAGAAGGAAGGAGTGCGGACCCTCGTCATCCCCTTCCGCTCCTTATAAAGGGGCGGAGTGGGGGCTCGACCGCCCCGCCCAACCAATCAAAGCAGAGGAAGGGCAGGCGACGGGGCCGACCCTCTACTTCGACCCGCGTCGGCCCGGCTTCCTGCCTCCACCACCGCAACCCCAAGCGCATGGAGGACGCGTGGCGGGCAAGCAGGGCCGAGGCGACAGATGAGGCGACCTCTCCCCCCCTCCCACCCACCCGAAAGTGGGGGCGGACGTTTCGCCTTTCCAAATAAAAGAGGTCGTGCCCGACGTGACGCATGCCTGCGGGCCTCAAGCCCCGCGCACGCCACCCACGTCACGCACGCCTCGCACGCCTCGCCCCCCACGACGCCGCAATAAGCGCGCGCCACTTGGGGAGGGCGCGACGAGCACGGAGTTAAGGAGCAGCGCGACCCAGGCCACGCGTGCCCGTGCACTGTTAGGGCCTGGCCCAACAACGCTCGGCACCGTGTATGGCCCAGACCCGGGGGCTCCTGTCGGTGTACTAAAGTAGGGGTACCTTAGTACCCCGAACTTGTGCACGGGCAGTAGTAGCGTCCCGCGGCAAGGCTTGCCAGGGGAGCGACAAGAGTCTCCACGGCCCTTTCTGGGCCGGACGAAGGCCAAGTGATCGAGCCAAGAAGACCAAGCCCCGGCAAGAGGAGCTTGCCGGGCCAAGAAGGCGAGGTCCGGCAAGAGGAGCTTGCCGGGCCAAGGCGACAAGGCCCCGGCAAGAGGAGCTTGCCGGGACGACTAAGCCGAAGCACCAAGGCCCCGGCGGGAGGAGCTCGCCGGGACGGCCAAGCCAAGGCACCCCAAGAGAAGCTCGCCGCGGCGCTCCGCGTGCCTCGGGAAGGCCCGACGAGCGGCAAGCTCTCAGGTGCGGCAAGACAACCACCGCGGCAAGCCACATGCCGCGGCAAACCACCACCTCAGGCATGCGCTCCAGCTCACCTGCCCACGCGTCACTCTGGAGCTTCCCCGGAGACATGTGGCGGGGCGCCGCGCAACCTGGAGCGCGCGCATGGCATGCGACGTTGGCAGAGTCGCCCCCGTGGCAAGCGGAGGCACCCCTAACGGTCCGCCTCGGCACTGTTCAGGCGATCCAGACGGGCATTTAATGCCTTTGTCCCCCGCCGTCCGAGTTAGGTGCGATAGCACTGTGCGGCCACTATTCGCACAGTTCCTTGCCATTTTTACCCTCACCTGCGTCGCTACCTGTGGGAAACCCCTTAGCATATAAAAGGAGGCCCATGCGCACGTAGAGGGAGAGGGGAACCCTAGAGAGATCAAACGCTAGGAGACCCGAAGAAGGACACCCAGTAGACCCTCGTCTACGTCCAGCTCCGACTTACTGTAGCTTCTTGCGCTCCGGAGCAAGAACTCTAATCAACCAGACAAGCAGCAGTAGGGTTTTATGCATCCATGCGGCCCGAAGCTGGGTAAAATCGTTGTGTGTGTGTGTCGCCTCGATCTGCTCTTTGTGCAACCTCCGCCCCCCGCCGAACCGACAAGGGGCTCCGTCCCCATAGGTGCTCGTGGAGGCCGATATCCCACGACACCTGCGTTTACAAGAAAGTGAGTGGGAGCTCTGTAGCATTTCTCATACTATATGTAGATGACATACTTTTGATGGGAAATGATATAGAACTCTTAGACAGCATTAAGGCCTACTTGAATAAAAGTTTTTCAATGAAGGACCTTGGAGAAGCTGCTTATATATTAGGCATCAAGATCTATAGAGATAGATCAAGACGCCTCATAGGTCTTTCACAAAGCACATACCTTGATAAGATATTGAAGAAGTTCAATATGGATCAATCTAAGAAGGGGTTCTTACCTGTGTTACAAGGTGTGAAATTGAGCTCAGCTCAATGTCCGACCACGGCAGAAGATATAGAAGAGATGAGTGTCATCCCCTATGCCTCAGCCATAGGTTCTATTATGTATGCCATGTTGTGTACCAGACCTGATGTAAACCTTGCCGTAAGTTTGGTAGGAAGGTACCAAAGTAATCCCGGCAAGGAACACTGGACAGCGGTCAAGAATATCCTGAAGTACCTGAAAAGGACTAAGGAAATGTTTCTCGATTATGGAGGTGACGAAGAGCTCATCGTAAAGGGTTACGTCGACGCTAGCTTCGACATAGATCTGGATGACTCTAAGTCACAAACCGGATACGTGTATATTTTGAATGGTGGGGCAGTAAGCTGGTGCAGTTGCAAGCAGAGCGTCGTGGAGGGATCTACATGTGAAGCGGAGTACATGGCAGCCTCGGAGGCAGCACATGCAGCAATTTGGGTGAAGGAGTTCATCACCGACCTCGGAGTCATACCCAATGCGTCGGGGCCAATCAAACTCTTCTGTGACAACACTGGAGCTATTGCACTTGCCAAGGAGCCCAGGTTTCACAAGAAGACCAGGCACATCAAGCGTCGCTTCAACTCCATTCGTGAAAATGTTCAAGATGGAGACATAGAAATTTGTAAAGTGCACATGGATCTGAATGTCGCAGATCCGTTGACTAAACCTCTCCCTAAGGCAAAACATGATCAGCACCAGAACTCTATGGGTGTTCGATTCATCACAATGTAACTAGATTATTGACTCTAGTGCAAGTGGGAGACTGTGGGAAATATGCCCTAGAGGCAATAATAAAAGCATTATTATTATATTTCCTTGTTCATGATAATTGTCTTTATTCGTGCTATAATTGTGTTATCCGGAAATCGTAATACATGTGTGAATAATAGACAACAAAATGTCCCTAGTAAGCCTCTAGTTGACTAGCTCGTTGATCAATAGATAGTCATGGTTTCCTGACTATGGGCATTGGATGTCAAAGATAACGAGATCACATCATTAGGAGAATGATGTGATGGACGAGACCCAATCCTAAACATAGCATAAGATCGCATAGTTCGTTTGCTAGAGTTTTCCAATGTCAAGTATCCTTTCCTTAGACCATAAGATCGTGTAACTCCCGGATACCGTAGGAGTGCTTTGGGTGTGCCAAACGTCACAACGTAACTGGGTGACTATAAAGGTATACTACGGGTATCTCCGAAAGTATCTGTTGGGTTGACACGGATCGAGACTGGGATTTGTCACTCCGCTTGACGGAGAGGTATCACCGGGCCCTCTCGGTAATGCATCATCATAATGAGCTCAGTGTGATCAAAGTGTTTGATCACGGGATCATGCATTACGGTACGAGTAAAGTGACTTGCCGGTAACGATATTGAACGAGGTATTGGGATACCGACGATCGAATCTCGGGCAAGTAAAATACCAATTGACAAAGGGAATCGTATACGGGATTAATTGAATCCTCGACATCGTGGTTCATCCAATGAGATCATCGTGGAGCATGTGGGAGCCAACATGGGTATCCAGATCCCGCTGTTGGTTATTGCCCGAGAGCCGTCTCGGTCATGTCTGCATGTCTCCCGAACCCGTAGGGTCTACACACTTAAGGTTCGGTGACGCTAGGGTTGTGAAGATATGTATATGCAGTAACCCGAATGTTGTTCGGAGTCCCAGATGAGATCCCGGACGTCACGAGGAGTTTCGGAATGGTCCGGAGGTAAAGAATTATATATAGGAAGTGTTGTTTTGGCCATCGGGACAAGTTTTGGGGTTATCGGTATTGTACCGGGACCACCAGAGGGTCCCGGGGGGTCCATCGGGTGGGGCCACCTGCCTCGGGGGGCCACATGGGCTCTAGGGGGTGCGCCTTGGCCTAAATGGGCCAAGGGGAACCAGCCCCAAGAGGCCCATGCGCCTAGGGTTTCAAAGGGAAGGAGTCCCACAAGGGGAAGGCACCTCCTAGGTGCCTTGGGGGGGGACCTCCCCTTGGCCGCCGCCCCAAGGAGATTGGATCTCCTAGGGCCGGCGCCCCCCCTTGGCACTCCTATATAAAGGGGGGAGAGGGGGCAGCCGCACCCCTGGTCCTTGGCGCCTCCCTCTCCCTCTCCAACACCTCCTCCTCCTCCGTAGAGCTCGGCGAAGCCCTGCCGGAGTACTGCAGCTCCACCATCACCACGCCGTCGTGCTGCTGCTGGAGCCATCTTCCCCAACCTCTCCTTTGCCTTGCTGGATCAAGAAGAAGGAGACGTTACGCTGACCGTACGTGTGTTGCACGCGGAGGTGCCGTCCGTTCGGTGCTAGGATCTCCGGTGATTTGGATCACATCGTGTACGACTACCTCATCCCCGTTCGTTGAACGCTTCCGCTCGCGATCTACAAAGTGGTATGTAGATGCAATCTCTCTCCCATGACTCCTTGCTTAGATGAACTCATAGATGGATCTTGGTGAAACCGTAGGAAAAATTTTAATTTTTTGCAACGTTCCCCAACACCATATGCATCATGTGGATCTGATAATGATCAAGGATAGCGTTGAAGAAATCGGAGAAGGGGGGCACCAAACCCGCCCACAAGGCGTCGGCAAAGTAATGGACCTCGGTAATTATCCTGTCAGTAGGAAGGTGGCACGTAGGCCACGCCTTCGTCCTCCCGCACTCGTTGAAGGCGGTGGCCAGAGCCGGACTGAGCTTGCCCAGGCACTCCAGGTTGAGTATGATTGAGCGCCCGACAGCAGGCGCTACCGGCGGCAGCGAGCGAGATGGAGCCGCAGGTTTCTTCCCCTTCCCGTTCTTTGGAGCCATGGCGGCGGGCGGACAAGAGGAGATGCTAGATGGGATTGGAAGCAAGGGTCTAAGTTTGAAGGGGGGAGAGCAGGAGACGGTCAGGCAACAGGGAGGAAGACGGCTGTGTACAACTGCGGGGCAACCTAGCACGGCGCAAAATAAGGGGGCGTGGGTAAACAGTGTCGCCCACGTCCAATCAACCGCCACACGGCGCCCAAGGCCGCAGGCTGTTAGGGCCCGCGGCGCTTCGCCCTTGCCCTTTCTGGGAACGGGGGTCCCCAGACTTGCCTGCCTGCGGCCTGCGGCGTGGCTCGAGTGGGGGCCCAATGTGGCCCATCTTCATCAACACAAGGCTCAAGACCCTCGCGAGGGGCCAAGCCTCGCGAGGCGGACAACACGGCGCTTCCTCCGGCACGGCCTCCTTAGGCTGGCTCGCGAGGAGGCGGAGAGATCAAGGTGGGGTACCTCACAAGGTGCCCATGGCGCAAGCCATGACGATCAAAGGTGCCAGGCGGGCGCCAGCCCGCGCAGCGTCCTCCCTTTCCTCTTTGGTGCAAAGGGGGCAAGCGCAGGCAAGAGGATCAAGCAAAGGCACCCATTTCGGTGCAACGAGACCAAGACCAGCTCCACGACAAGGAGGAAGTCACTGTGGAGCCCAAGCTGGCGTCATCACCAGAGCCTTTGGCAGGCGAAGACCAACTTTAGTCAGGATAAGTGTACCCGATGTTCCCCTTCAAATTGGCCAATTGTTGGCGCCCTTCCCGCTCAATATTTGGGAAGAGGCCCAGGGCCTTTGCCTATAAATAGGACTAGCCGCCCCCAGAGTAGAGGCAACCGGATGGAGCATCTAGAGCAAGGAGAGAGAGAGAGAAGGGGAAGGGCGACCGAACTCCCCTAGCAGTTCACCCCCTAGCCAAGAGCAAGACCCTCGCGAGGTTGCTCACCTGTACCATTCTTCCTCATCATCCCAAGAGGCAATCCACCCCCCACAAACTAGAGTAGGGTATTACACCACAACGGTGGCCCGAACTAGTATAAATCTTGTGTCTCTTGTGTTGTTCTTACGATAGCTAAATCCTTACGAGACGAAGAGGTAGAGGGCACGATCTCCGCGCGCACCCCAGAGTTCGAACCTTAAGGGTCTGTCGGAACCCGTGATCCGACACTATTATACCTTGCCTTTTTATTCCTTTTTTATGAATAATCGGATAATTAGCCTGCTAATTGGGTTTTGCTATTGCAAACGGTTGTTGAAAAAATACCGTGGGCGATGACCTCAGGCAACGCACACAGTTTCTAGGAATAAACCGTGTTGGATCAATAAACAATAACACACGACTTTTTCCTGAAAACTATTTGCGTTAGGCCACCTTGCGCAAACGTTTACCACATAGAAATTGTGTGTGATGGATAGCCTTTGCCACACAGTTTCTTCTATGGACCGTGTGTGATACATTCAATAACACAAATGATTTAATGGGAAAAATTGTGTGTGATGTACCTGTGAACGGAAACGTTTTCCTTGAAGCGACTGTGTGGGATGTACATACGAACGGAAACATTTAGCGGGAACTGACTATGTGGGATGTACTTGCGACATTTCCATATTTGAGCGCTCGCCGGTCGCACACGACGTCATTTTGCCGAGTGTGTGTGCCAGGAGGGCATATCCCCGACAGTTTCTGGGTTGTGTGGGAAGGACCCCCTATCTCCCACACTCACTTGACGACGGTTCCAAATGCCGTCGCGGAAAGGGGTTAAAAATTGTTTGTTTAGGACCGACGCGTACCAGTGCTTGTTTACACTTGACTTATCAAATTTTCTTGTGAGGGCTGGATCTCCGTGATTGTTAGTGAAATGCTACTTCAGCACATAGTGCTTATTGTCATTTGTAGGGAAACCGATTGCGAGTGACCTATGTTTTGCCGGAAATGTTGATTCATTTCCATTCCGGCAAATTTCAGGCGCTCTATATGTGCACTTTCTAGCAAAGGTCATGCCGAAATTTTCCGTGAATTTCGGCATGACTTGTGCTAGAAAGTTGGACATATCGAGTGCTCGAGATTTGACGCGACGGGAATGAAACGACATTTCCGGCAAAACAAAGGTCACTTTTTTTGTGATTATTCACTTTATTATATAAAGCTCGATAATTAAACGACTACGACATTGAACCCTAGGAAACATGACCGACACCGATGAGGCCGGAGGTTCTCAGTCCCAATTAGGTCGAGCACACGCCTACCTCGACTTTCTAGCGGATCAGGAGAGACATCAAGCTGGGTGTTAGGACCCCCTTGTCATGACGGAGGACGACGATGGTGGCGCCGGCGCCGACACTGATGCCACCAATGACACCGGCACTGAGACTGGCGTTGATGACGTTGCTAACTAAAGCACGGAAGGTGGGACCTCCCAAGTCAGTGAGGGAAAGAAGGAAAAGAGGACACGACACCCAAATGAGCTCAGCACCGGAAGACTGGTGGTCACGGTGGTGCACCCTAGCGAGTTCGAGCCAATAGAGCCGCGAGAAGTGGCAGCGTGTTACGGCAACCAACTAGCATGCATCCTACGGGATACCGCTAACATCAACACCACAAAAATACGGAAGAATGAACATTTGAAGAAGCTGCTCCTAACTAGGTTGCAAGCAAGATTCCTGTTCCCCGGTCAGAATGACGATGTCGACCCATGGGATGATGATGCCATGAAAAAAATCAACAACAAAGCCCTAGGGAAGTTCAGCAACACATTGAGCGCTTGGAAAACTAGCGTGAAAAAGGTGATTGAAGTAGACCATGAAACCTACGCCAAGATTGTTGTAGACAATCCGAAAATTACGATAGAAGACTTTGAAATGTTCAAGGAGACTTGCAATGAAGAAGCTGCCAAGGCCAGTCGGAGAGAGGCAAGCAGCTGCAGGCAAAGAACATGGGGAACCACTGAGGGAGTCCTGGATTAGGGGGTGTTCGGATAGCCAGACTATACCTTCAGCCGGACTCCAGGACTATGAAGATATAAGATTGAAGACTTCGTCCCGTGTCCGGAAGGATCTTTTCTTGGCGTGTAAGGCAAGCTAGGCGTGCGGATATTCGAGATCTCCTACCATTGTAACCGACTCTATGTAACCCTAACCCTATCCGGTGTCTATATAAACCGGAGGGTTGTAGTCCGTAGGACAACCATCATCATACACAATCATACCATAGGCTAGCTTCTAGGGTTTAGCCTCCTTGATCTCGTGGTAGATCCACTCTTGTACTACCCATATCATCAATATTAATCTAGCAGGAGTAGGGTTTTACCTCCATCGAGAGGGCCCGAACCTGGGTAAAATAAAGTGTCCCTTGTCTCCTGTTACCATCCGACCTTGATGCACAGTTCGGGACCCCCTACCCGAGATCCGCCGGTTTTGACACCGACACTGGTGCTTTCATTGAGAGTTCCTCTGTGTCGTCGCTTTTAGGCCCGATGGCTCCTTTAATCATCAACAACGATGAGGTCCAGGGTGAGACTTTCCTCCCCGGACAAATCTTCATCTTCGGCGGCTTCGCTCTGCGGGCCAATTCGCTTGGTCATCTGGAGCAGATCGAAAGCTACGCCCCTGGCCATCACGTCAGGTTTGGAAGCTTAAACTACACGGCTGATATCCGCGGAGACTTGATCTTCGACGGGTTCGAGCCACAGCCAAGCGCGCCGCACTATTTCGAGGGGCATGATATAGCTCTGCCTCCGAATAGTACCCTGGAGGCCGCACACGCTCCGGCCCCGATCCTTGACTCGGAGCCCGCTGCGTTCTCCGAGGATGAACGGTTGCACGTCACCTCAGGGGCTGCGATCTCAAAGGCGATCGAGCCGAACGCCAGCCCCGTACTCCGCACGGCCCAGAACTCCAAGGAGCCGGACTCTTCTCCGAACTCCGGGCCTTCCGTGCCCCCGCCGATCGAATCTGATTGGGCGCCTGTAATGGAGTTCACCGCCGCGGACATCTTTCAGTGCTCACCTTTCGGTGATATCCTGAATTCTCTCAAGTCTCTCCCTTTATCAGGAGAGCCCAGGCCGGACTATGGTCTGCGAGGTTGGGATTCGGACGACGAAGAAATTCAAAGCCCACCCACCACCCACTTAATAGCCACCGTCGACGATTTAACCGACATGCTTGACTTCGGATCCGAAGACTTCGACGGTATGGACGACGAAGACGGAGACAAACAGGAACCAGCACCTATAAGGCGCTAGACCACCACCCCACCTAACGATGTATTCATGGTGGATACCCCTAAAGGAAACGACAACGAGGAAAAAGGGGGCGGAAAAAGGGATAAACCCTCCGAAAAGCAGTCAAAGCGGCGACGTAGACGCCAAGCCAAGCCCCGCCTCGATCAAGACCCAGCCGTAGAGCAGGATGAGCCGGTAGACGACGAGCATGCCTCAGAGCAGCCGTCCGAACAGGGCAACACGGATGGAGAGGACAGACAGCCCTCCCCCGGCCATAACAGAACTCCAGACGATCTAACGCCGGATAAAACCACGGAGCAGAAGAATCTCCACGAAAGGCTCGTTGCTACAGCACGCAGCCTGAAAAAGCAGAAGCGGAAGCTAAAGACGGCAGAAGATGCACTCAGAATAAGATGGAGCAAGGTAATCAAGACCGCAGACAAATACGGCGGCAGCCGCCGCACTAAAAGCTATCCGAAGAGAAAACTACTGCTCGAATTCGACCAAGAGGCCCTAGAGCCCTCGCATTCAAAAAATAAAAAAGCCATACGGTCGGATAGACGACCCCACGGCCACCATAAAATGTCAAGCGGCGCCGCACTCAATGCGGCATGCGACCCAATTAGAGACTCGCATCATGGCCCAACCAGGTCCATTTACGGGCCAAGAAAGCAAGCTCTCACAAGCAATGCAAAAAAGCCATCATCAGAATCCGGCACACCCAAATACAGGGGCGCCGCACACCCCCTATGTTTCACCGATGAGGTCCTGGAATATGAATTTCCAGAAGGATTCAGACCTGCCAACATAGAGGCGTACGATGGAACAACAGACCCCGGAGTCTGGATCGAGGATTATATCCTCCACATACATATGGCTAGAGGAGATGATCTCCACGCCATCAAATATTTACCCCTTAAGCTTAAAGGGCCAGCCTGGCACTGGCTTAAAAGCCTTCCCGAAAACACAATTGGAAGTTGGGAAGAGCTCGAGGATGCTTTCCGAGCAAATTTTCAAGGGACCTATGTCCGCCCTCCGGACGCAGACGATCTCAGTGACATAACTCAACAGCCCGGAGAATCAGCGCGGCAGTTCTGGAATAGATTCCTCACTAAAAAGAATCAGATAATGGATTGTCCGGACACCGAAGCCCTAGCAGCTTTCAGGCATAATGTCCGAGACGAATGGCTCGCCAGACACCTCGGCCAGGAAAAGCCAAGAACAATGGCCGCACTCACAAGCCTCATGACCCGCTTTTGCGTAGGAGAGGACAGCTGGTTGGCACGATGCAGCCCCAGCGACCCAAGTACATCAGAAATCAGGGATGGAAACGGAAAACCGCGACGAAATAAGGATCGTCGCAGAATCAAAGGAAAAAGTCCGAAGAGCACGGCAGTCAATGCCGGATTCAAAAGCTCGCAGCAAAATCAAACAAAACCACCCCCTCAGGATAATAGGGATGATCCGTCCAGCTTAAATAGAATCCTGGACAGAATATGTCAAATACACAGTACTCCTGGGAAGCCTTCCAATCACACCCACAGAGATTGTTGGGTTTTTAAACAATCCGGACAGCTTAACGCCGAACACAAGGGGCTCGATACACCAAGTGAAGAAGAGGACGAACCCCAAAGGCAGAATACCAGGAAACAAAAGAACTTCCCGCAAGAAGTCAAAACAGTGAACTTACTTCACGTAACAAAACGTATGGCACCCATAAAGGTACACACAATCAAACTTTTCCCTCGGGAGTCCCGCCACTGGTCACTAAAGCCAATCATTTTTGATCAGCTAGATTATTCTAGAAATATCAAAAACGCAGGCCGGACTGCCCTGATACTGGATCCAATAATCGATGGATACCAGTTTACCAATGTCCTCATGGACGGCGGCAGTGGACTAAACCTGATATATCAGGATACAATCCACCGCATGGGCATAAACCCAGCAAGAATCCGCCACAGCAAAACCTCCTTTCAAGGGGTAGCACCAGGCCCGGACACCCATTGTATGGGTTTTCTCCGGCTTGTGGTCATATTTGGCTCTCCCAATAACTTTCATCGCAAAAAGCTGACCTTCCATGTAGCCCCATTTTCAAGTCGCTATCAAGCACTAATGGGACGCGGAGCTTTCGCTCGCTTTAATGCAATACCGCATTACGCATCTCTAATGCTTAAGATGCCCGGTCCTCGAGGCATCATCTCTTTAAAGGGAGCGCACTCAAATACGCCTCCTCCAAACGGAGGATTGCGCGGCCGCTTAAACAGCCGCACAATAAAGTAGCCTCGCCAGCCAAAAGACTTTTTTATATAAGTCATCAAAGGCCACGGCAACGAGTTCGGCACAAGTCCATCATCAACGCAGGCTTAGTACGCCATATACCCCCATACCAGGGGCTGTACGCAGAGACAATAAAACTCAACCTTATATATTCTTTACTTTACATCTTGTTTATTATCCTTTTTTCCGCACGACCCATTTTTCAAATTAGTTCTTCTCTTTTACAGATGAACGTCGTGCGGCTTCCGTCCAGGACACGGCACAACGGAGACATAGGCGTAGACGTGCAGTAGGGACCCGTCCTAAAGGATTCTTTTTAGATTAAGACCCTGCGTAAACCTTTTTTACTGTCTCTTGCTGCTATACATCCCCTGGTTTTTTCTTTTATGATATAACCAAGGAGGAGGCTGGCGTTTTGGCATGTGGCCACGCCAGAATTCTTGCTCGTACCTAGACACTAAGGGCTTTTTTCTCTTTTGTTTAAGGGTGTTGTTTTACACGCACTCACAAAGACCGAACACCTTAGGGAGTGTTCGGCGTCGCGAGTTTTGGCACTATATGCATCAGCTCCAAATCATGATTTTGGTCATATGTTGGGTTGCCCGGCTCCTGAGTTCGGCTACCTTACGTTCCGCTCTATCGGCTAAGGTAGCACCGGGAGAACTACTGCGATTGTGCCCCGGTTCGGCCGGGTGAGCACCTCAGTAGAGAAAGCCGAAAACCGACTGTCATGATGTAGCGCGAGACTGGTCGCCACTCGATGACTCATAGGAATTTATCGAATTCCTCCGCTTTGACGAAGGGTCGTTTCCCGGTCAGGCACGTACGCGCTCCGAACTCGGGCAAAGCGTAGTCGCCACTAAAGGGCTACCTAAAGAGTCCCACTGTCAAGCTCCTATGGCTAAGTGAAAGTGTTAAAGCATTATAGTCCGGTTGCCTAGCCCGCTGCGCTATCACCTCCTTTATAGGACCAAGACGTTGGGTTAAGTGTGAAAATGCGTCTTCTGCACGCACCCCCGCACTATGTGCGTGGGGGCTGAAGCCAACGACTGCAATCTTTCAGAATTTATATATTTAAACGGCCGCACAGGAGGTGTTCCTAATACTTGAAGGCACAAGTCTAAAAATATGCCACTACAATTTATCAAAATACTGTTTCATGATTACATATGCTATCATAACATAGCATCCTTCGAGCAATGCGTCTCTATTATGCGAGCGCCTTCGAGGACTTCCTCAAAATATTGCTCGGAAGGTATTCGGCTTTTATCCGAATCCCGGGACGCAACAACGGTGGGCTCCATATCTACCCAGTATGTCTTGACACGGGCAAGAGCCAACCGAGCTCCCTCCGTGCACGCTGACCTCTTCATAGCATCGACACGTGGCACCACGTCTAGCAATTGCTGCACCAAGCTGAAATAACTCTTCGGCTTCGATCTCCCCGGACACAGATGATCCATGACGTACTTCATGGCGAGTCCGGACAACCTATGCAGTTTGGCCCATTGGGCCAGGCGATCGTCCACTGCCAGTGGACGCTCTGGATTGATGAATTGCGACCAAAAAAGCTTCTCCACTTCATGATCCTTTTTATCTCGAAAGTGTTTGGTTGCATCAGTGGCACTAGCCGCCAAATCCAGATAGGTGTCCTCTATACTCCACATCCGGTTTAACGGGGCAAACTTCGGATCACAAAATTTTCTCCGCAGCGAGAAGGGCTTTTCATCCGCAATTTGTCCGGCTTGACGCAGCTCTTCCTTTGCCGCTCTAATTATAGAGCGGGCGTCCTTGGCGTCAGCAACAACCTTCTCTAAGCTCGTTTGCCTCGCCCGATCTTCTTCTTCAAGAAGCTTGCAACGGTCAGTAGCACCCTCTAACTTTACGGCCATATCAGCCATTTCCTCCTTGCTTCGGCAATGGGCAGCCTGTTCAGCTTTCAGCTCCTCAAGGGCCTTCACGGCAGCCGCATCGCTTTTTCTGGCTTGTTCCTTCGCTCGGGCGAGTTCGGCCCTAAGACCTTCCACGGTGGCCGCACCATCTGCGTCAAGCACACACACGGTAAGATATTGACATAAATCTCCTCTTACTCACAATCGCCTAATGATTTCAATACCTTGAGCACCATCAAGCCACTTGTTAACAAGCACGATGTCGGCTTCTGCCTCATCCAGTTGTCGCTTTAGTTCGGCATATTCACAAGTCCGGCTCGACTCCGGACAATCAGCCACCTACGTATAAAGGTGCCTCTTAAAGGACCTGGGATTAAGATCCTCTGCGCGCCGTACATCTTTACGACGCACAGAGTCTCAGGGGCTACTATCTACACAGGGCGCACTTTATTTCTGCGCAATTATTACAAATATACGTTATTTAAAACGTACCTCAAGGCCTGCCATTAAACTCTTGACGGCCTCGTGCAGTCCGCTTTCCGCGGATGAAATCTTGTCAATCACCATGCTCATTAACGCATGATGTTCCTCTGAGACAGAGGCTCGCCCCAGCAGAATCTTTAGCTCCTCCGACCGAACACCAGATGGTGCCGGACTCGTCCCATGGCCTTCCTCAAAAGCCGGACACGGAGAACCTCGGGGGGCTGCACCATCTACCCCTAGCGGATCCGGAGAAATCCCCCGCGACGACACTTCAGCGTCGCCCGCCTTGCTAGGCGATACAGAAGGAGGAGGCGTTCCGCTCTCCATCATCTCCGGAAGAAGATCCCCCGAGGACGTGTTCTGCTGAGAAGGGCTGAGGTCCGAACTGCAAAGCAAGGTTTCGGTTAAAACTTCTCAGATATAAATCAAGGATCTCTCTTAAAAGAAAAACTCTTCTTCTACTTACGGCTCGCTGGAGAGCTGGTCCCTTTGAGGGTTTAGTTCGGCCGAGGGGCTCCCCGGCGTCCGGCCCTCTGACAAGGATTCTTTCCCCCGCTTTGAGGCTACGGTCTCCGGGTCGTCAGAGGCGGCCCTTTTCTTTCCCTTAGGAGAGGAATTATCGATTCCCCCCTTCGGAATGGCCTCTTTCGAAGAGGCCACGGTTTCCTTGTCCTCCCCCTTATTTCCCTCCAAAGGCACTACCTTAGCATCCTGACTAGCACGGGATCCAGCCTGGTTTCGGGAAGGGGAGCCGGACACCTGATCAGCTTCGCCTTCGCTATCCACTCCTGCTTAAAAGGAGAAGCGCTGTTAAGAGCAAGTCAATTATGCGGATAGAAGGTCTGGGCACAAGGTCACTTACTTGAGTATCCGGGCAGTTGCGGCTTAAACCCACATCCTCGGTCAAATCTGGACTCACTTCTTGTGATCCGAAGAACAGTTTATACATCTCCGCGGGCGTCGCGCCCATAAAATCCCGGAGAACTCGCGGTCCCTCTGGATTGAACTCCCATAGGCGAAGGGGGCGACGTTGGCCGGGCAGTGTCCGGCGAATCAGCATGACTTGTGTCACCTTGACCATGTTGAGGTCTCCTTCCAAGAGATCCTTAATGCGGCCCTGCAGCAGAGGTACGTCTTTGGGCAAGCCCCGATCTAACCCTGTGTTGATCCACGACGCTAACCGTGGTGGGGGACCTGAGCGAAAGGCAGGAGGCGCCGCCCAGGCGGTGCCCCAAGGAGCGGTGATATAGAACCACTCCTGTTGCCATAAGCCAAGCTCCTCTTGAAAAACGCCCTCGGGCCATGGAGCATCGGCATTTCTTTTTATAGCAGCGCCTCCGCACTCTGCGTGGCGCCCCTCGATCATCTTCGGTTCTACTTTGAAGGTCTTGAGCCATAATCCGAAATGAGGGGTAACACGGAGGAACGCTTCGCACACAACAATGAACGAGGAGATATGGAGGATGGACTCCGGAGCTAAGTCGTGGAATTCCAGCCCATAATAAAACATCAGCCCCCTCACAAAGGGATCCATTGGGAAGCCTAATCCCCGAAGAAAGTGGGATATGAACACCACACTCTCACCGGGCTGAGGGCTAGGGGTCTGCTGTCCTTAAACAGGCAACCTGTGCGAAATCTCGCTGGTCAAGAATTTAGCTTCCCTCAACCTTAATACATCCTCCTCCGTAACGGAGGAGGGCATCCATCGGCCTTGGAGGTCGGAGCCGGACATTGTCGAAGGTCCGGTGCGCCTTGAATCTGGAAGCTTAGGGTGTTGGAACTCGAGGCGACGGGCGAGCTCATTTTGAGAATAGAAGAGGGGAACAGGGTCTTGGTCTCTTTATAAGAGGCAGAATACCAAGAGCCCTCCCCGTAACCGTCTTGGACTAGCCTTTAATTAAGGCAAGACGTGCTAACAGGCACGATTGGGTTACCCACGACCGTATTAATGAGAATCCCATTAGAGGGGGCACACGATCTCTGCTTTGACAAGACGTGCCAAGGAAACCGCCTCGCTAAACGAGCTGAGGTGGAACAATGAAAGCAATTTATATAGAAGGCTTGGTCGCAGTGTTATGATGCACTGCGGATACGTCAGCAGATTTGATTTGTGTTAATATTATTCTCTATATGGCAATATGTGGAAACTTATTTTGCAGAGCCGGACACTATTTTTGGTGTTTATAATCTTCTTGAAGAACTTGGAGGAGGAACCCGCCTTGCAATGCCGAAGACAATCTGCGCGCCGGACTCGTCGTCATTGAAGCCTGGTTCAGGGGCTACTGAGGGAGTCCTGGATTAGGGGGTGTTCGGATAGCCGGACTATACCTTCAGGCGGACTCCAGGACTATGAAGATATAAGATTGAAGACTTCGTCCCGTGTCCGGAAGGATCTTTTCTTGGCGTGGAAGGCAAGCTAGGCGTGCAGATATTCGAGATCTCCTACCATTGTAACCGACTCTGTGTAACCCTAACCCTATCCGGTGTCTATATAAACGGAGGGTTGTAGTCCGTAGGACAACCATCATCATACACAATCATACCATAGGCTAGCTTCTAGGGTTTAGCCTCCTTGATCTCGTGGTAGATCCACTCTTGTACTACCCATATCATCAATATTAATCTAGCAGGAGTAGGGTTTTACCTCCATCGAGAGGGCCCGAACCTGGGTAAAATAAAGTGTCCCTTGTCTCCTGTTACCATCCGACCTTGACGCACAGTTCGGGACCCCCTACCCGAGATCCACCGGTTTTGACACCGACAACCACCGCCTTGGAAGTCGTGGTTACACGGGAAAGAGGCCCAAGGAGGACGCATAATGTGAACGTCAGGGGATCCCAGACCCATTGGCTGAGTTCACCGACCAGCAGGAGCACGACTTCATGAGGGCCCGATTCTCATGGGACGCCTCAAAAAAAGTTTTTTTTTTCACCGACGGGCCGACTAGGAAATTCATGAGAATACTGGTAATTATCCTTTTAACACCTTACATATTAGCTTCTAATCAATGAAGTCTACTACATTCTAGTCGCATTCATAAACGATTCACGCTCCATTTTGCAGAGAGAGCAACACAAGCTTGCGGCCGAAAGCGACTCCTCGACTCAGTCGTCGGCGAAGTACAAGTGGGACACTCCTTTCAACCGGGCCATCAACATAATGATGGGACACCCACCCAGCCAGCGGCCGCAATATGGACCTGTCTACGGCGCCGGGGATGGCGCCACGTGGAAGTACTATTATAACGAGGACCCTGAGGCCAAAAGACAGAGAAAGAAGTTCAGTCAAGTGACTATCGATGAAAAGGTGGCACGGGCGATGGAGAAAGAAAAAGATAAGACCAAAGCTGAGATAATCTGGGAAACGGTAGTTGCTTGTAGAGATGATATGGTGGCTGCCTTTACAAGCTTGATTCCAACTGTGGTCACATGGGCGCAACAAAATCCAAATGCGCCACCGAGTGATTTTCCCATGCCCAGCTTCACTCGGAGCAACTCAATGAACACCGCACCCATACTCGTACCTAGTATGGCAACCGCACCCGCACCTCCTCCAGCACCTGCTCCTGCACCCAGCTCTCACAGCAGCCCTAGCTCCGTCTCTAGCTTGAATGTCGGGCCGTCAACATTGGCTGAGCTCGATGCCCTCACGATAAATACGCGTCGCACCCTCATCAACTCAACTAATTAATTAATCTTCAGTTGCCGTTGTTTTTGGATCTCTGACGCCGCATGTATATGTCTTTGTAGGCCGACTCCACTCTGTGCACCCTCCTTTACCACATGAAGGGTGGGTTGGTGGATGTGGGGAAGGGTACTATACTGAAGCCCAAGGATTAATTGTTCCACCACCGGCAGATGCCCGATAACGCCTTAAGGGTCTCCATCACGAGTGTGAAAGCGGGCTACGAGGGTTTCCCTCGTCCGATACAAACCGATGGAGAGGATGACAAGACCCCCACGCAGCTTGGCCAATGCAAAAATTGGCCGATCTTGTGGCCGAAAAATCTTCTTCGTGTCGAGGTGGCCGGGAGCACACCAACGGGGCCTCGGGAAGGTATGACTACAACACCACCTACACAACTACAACCATCGTCTGTGCTGCTTGCTGAGATTGAGAGACACGAGGAAGGAGGGCCAACCGTTCCGGCAGATGATGCCATCTACCCCATGGAAGAGGATATGGATCATGACATGGAGGAGGCCGATGACCCTCTCCAGTATCTCAATACTGGCTTTGACAATGAAGTAACAATGAGTCAACCATATGAATATGAGATGCATGTACCAGAGCCGGAACGTCCTCGGGAGTGCAAGAAGTCTTTGTTCATGCAATCCTCACAGGACACGCCTCCAGATGTTGGTTCCACCCAAGCTCAACAAATTAGCCAGAGTAGTCTAATGCTGAGCCCGACAACACTAGGGGTGGTGCTCAGGGAGGTTCTGACAGACCCACCAGCACCTCATCCCACCAAGAAGAAGCAGAGGAAGAGACCGACGGTGAGAAAATCCAATAAAGCTGGCAATGTTGGTTCTAGGAGCCACTAGCCTTCGACCAAGGTTGACGTGTACCGATGAAACATGCGCCATTAATCCATGTCGCGGGAGAGCCTATGGTACCGGCGAATGCACTAGCTGCCATAACAGGGGATCTCAGGAGACTCCATGACCATGTGCTTTCGACAGAGAGAAGCCTCCTCGCCTTGGATGATCCAGGATACCCACTTTATACGGTTCATGTGTCGAGCAATTGCAAGATGTACATCCATACATGCCCCACGGACCTCTTCTTCCTGTGATTTGATTACATCTTCCAGATGTTTCAAATGAGGACACTCGATTTTACGTTCGTCCACATGTATGCGCTGCACATGAACTACATCGTCAGGAGAGAGCAAGTCACCGGTCTTGCGGTCGCGGACCCATACTACATGCATGAGGGCTTCTTGTCAATCAACGACGCCAACCCTCAATATGCGAGTAAGTACATCAAAGAATTCTTGGTCAACAATAAGGACAAAGAAACGATTCTCCTACCTTATCATCCTGGGTAAGTCATCCGCGGATAGCACTATAACACATACGTGCATTTCAATAATTACTTTGCACGCATGGAGGCTAACTTGATCGTGTATTTTGCGCAGCGGGGGGTGTCGTGCCGTTCTCATCGTTCTTTATCCACGTTACTCCCGCGCTCTATATTTGGACCCGTCGAAGAACATACAGAAGAAAGATTACACACACATAAAGTATGTTCTGGACAGAGCTATGCTAGGCTTCAGCATGCGGGGTGGCTACATCCAATGCAAAAAAACAAATAAGGCCGGGCTCTATTTCGGCCACAAGACTGACTTCTGTTGCATCCAGCAACCGGCAACAACTGAGAACGATGGATTCTACGTCATCCATCTAATGATGGAGTACAGAAGGGATGTGCAATCACTTTGCATGAAATCTTCATCCGATACCCATATCCAAAGATGGCCCGAAGCCTTTGGAACCGTGCCAGATAATAGACTTTGAAATGATTTCTACCGGATCGAGCAGGAAATTGCCATCATCATGAAAGATGTCCTCGAAGATAATGGGATGTTCTACGGCGGCCCAATATTGCGAGCTGACGTCCAAACCCACATTGCCCTACAGCATCAGGACACGATGTCTTTCACTAAGCTTGGGTCCACCCTTCCGGATATGGACAGATGGGAAGAGTGCACTGCTTAAAAACGATGTGTCTGTTTAGTTACTTGTTACTTTCTGTACGACGAAACTTCGAATGTCTCAGTATGATGAAACTATTAGATGTATGGTGACATGCTCTAGTTAATTACTTTCGGTACGATGAAATTTGTTAACTATGTTTACTATATATGTTGCTTCTATTTCATAATTGTTTCGTTGAATTCGCCCTGCGTGAGGAATAGTTATTCTTTAACCCCCCCCCCCTTTATTTTACCATCAATGCACCGTAATTTTACGTTCCGTAAGTTTTGTCTTATTTACGACGTAAAAAGAGACTGTAAAAAAATATATAATCGCCGTAAAAAATATTTTATGTTATGTAAAATTACAAACGTAAAAACATAGTGTAAAATACACATAAACTCCAATTTTTCTTGTCTTATGACCTAAATTATTATTTTCTTATGCCAGATTTTACGTAGTGAATCAATAGGAATGTAACTATTTGAATTCCAAATATAATTTAATTATGAAGTGATCGTAAGATTACCTCGGGTGGAGAATAACTTATGATGAGTGGCCAGAGTGTCAGGCCCAAGTCTCTGGCTTCTCCGGCGGAAGCCAGAAAGGATTTGATAGCAGAGCGGAGGCCGGAGCTAGTTACTTGAGATTCATAGCACAACAGGGGATTCAGAACCAGCGCCGCTGCAAAAACTACTACATAATACCGCTTTTGATCATCGTGATCGCTCTTATCTCGTATGTCATAGTTTAGGTAGATGATGAAACATGTGTCTACGGTGACAATGTAAGAGACATGTGATCATTAACTTGTATCGCTATTTCGAGGTGATGATGAGATCGACATCATTTGTGTTCGATAATGATGATATGATGAGACTATGTAATACCACTTCGATGATGATGATGATGAGACATTCCTTTTTCATATAGTTTCAGTGTATGTGTATGTTGTAATTGTATAAAACCTGTAAAAATACGAATACAATAAAAAAAGAAAATACTAGTAGTAGCGTGGGGTTTTGGAGTAGTAGCAGCGCTGCCTTACCAGTAGCGTTGGTTTTAGGGGCACGCTACTAGTATTAGTAGTAGTGATGGACAGAGGCGCGCTACTACTAGATATAGGTAGCAGTAGCGCTGGGTCAAACAAGCGATACTGCTAAAAAGTAGCTGTAGCGCCGTAGCAGTAGCGCGCCTGCCCGCGCTAGTAATAGCAAAAAAAGCAGTGCTACTGATAAGGGTTTTTCTAGTAATGCATCATCAATGTATATTTTGGCAAATCCCTGAGCCGGGGCCTTACATCTTCTGTTGCTACTAGGATGGACCGCGGGCGATGCATCTCTTGAAGGTAACTTAACACTTTCCAGTTTAGCGATATATTGATTGACAAAAAAATAACTGAAAGCGGGCTCTGACAAAATTCTATCATGGGTTGCTTTACGTCTAGATGTCCAGATTGCCCAAAGGGTAGTGACCAATTTAACCAAACTCGCATGTGATAAACTTCAATCATGGAGAAGATCCATTGTTTTGCATTCGGTTCGGTTGTTGCATACATGTGCTCAACGAGTTCTCCATCAGCTATTGCCCAGACAACATCTTCAAAGGGTATTGAGTGATGCGCTAGCCTCCACAGGAAATTGCGAACATTCCCTGGAACGTCAACTTTCCACATAGAAGGACATGCTGCACCTTCCAACTAATTCTCTCTTCTGACCACAAAGAAACAGGGCTTCCCGTAGAGAGCTCCTTTTCGGCGCCCTCAGCGTCGTGGGTTTCGAACCTGCATGCCTACGCCTGCAGGGTTGTCGTGCTAACCACTCCACCGCAACATTTTTGATAAAATATACTGGAAAACAATACTATTTGGCAGCAGCTCCAGTCCCGGTTAGGATTTTCCGGAAAAATAAAACATAAATATGAAACAGAATTCATGAATAATAGAAATGTTAATCAATTTTGAAAAATGAATTCACGAAGTTCACCGGATTTCGGGAAAAGTTCGTGAATATGAAAAATATTCACCGGATTTGAAAAAAGTTCATGTGTTTGAAAAAGTTCATCAATTTTGATGAAAAAAGTTCACCAGATTCTGAAAAAGGTTCACTTGTTTGAAAAAGTTCATCGATTTTGATAAAAAATTTCACGGATTTGAAAAAAACTTCACGGATTTTCAAAAAAAGTTCATCAATTTTGAAAAAAAGTTCACAGATTCTAGAAAGTTCATCGGTGTTGAAAAAAGTTCATCTATTTTGTGAAAAAAGTTCACGCATTTTCTAAAAAGGAACAAGAAAAAAACTAAAAGAAAAGGAACGGAAGGAACAAAATAGGGAAAGGAAAGTAACTAACTAGATGACGTCGGTTGTCTAGTTGGCTATGGTAGCACGAAACCTAGAGGTCGCGGTTCGAATCTTAGTACCGCATGATTTTTTTTCCCTTTTTAAAACTGGAAAAAGAAGGAAAATGGGCCAGCCTAGCATGGAACGAGAGGTGTGCGCCCGTTTGTCGAAATCGGAGTAAGGGGTGCTAAAGGCGCCGAATAGGGTTTGGGGTTCGAATCTCAGTCCCGCACGATTTTTTTTTGCCTTTTAAAACTGGAAAAATAAGGAAAATGGGCCGACCTAGCAAGGAAGGAGAGGTGTGCGCCCGTTTGTCAAAATCGAAGTAAGGGACGCTGAAGGCGCCGGATAGGGTTTGGGGGGAGCCACTAGATAACGAGCGCTCCTTCGGGAGGCTCGCAACGATCATCGCCACTTGGCGCGCTCTCAGCCATTTGCCACGTGTCGCGCTCTGAGCGCTCACTCCGGATTTTTTTATTTTTATTTTTTTTGCACGCGTTTTCGGCTATTTAAACGGTTTCTTCTGATTTTTTTTTGACGTTTTGGTTTTCCACCGGTCTTCCTCAACTTTTCGATCAATTATTTTCATTTTTTTTGCATGAAAAAACACGTTTTATTTTTTTCCTTTCGCGAGAGTCACGGTTTTTCTTCCGCGAGATGCACGGTTTTGATTTCGTGAGAGTCACGTCCGTGCCTCCCTAAAACAAAAAAATGCGTTTTCTACTTTTTTTTTCCTTTCGCGAGAGTCACAGTTTTGCTTCTTCGAGAGGCACGTGTCGGCGTTCTGGGAACGGGGGTCCCCAGATTTGCCTGCCTGCGGCCTGCGGCGTGGCTCGAGTGGGGGCCCAGCGTGGCCCAGCTTCATCAACTCAAGCTCAAGACCCCCGCGAGGGGCCAAGCCTCGCGGGGCGGACGATAAGAAGCTTCCTCAGGAGCAGCCTCATCAGGCAGGCTTGCGAGGAGGCAGAGAGATCAAGGCAGGGGCACCTCGCGAGGAGCCCATGACGCAAGCCATGACGATCGAGATCAGGCGGGTGTCGGCCTGCGCAGTGTCCTTGTTTCCCCTTCGGTGCAAAGGGAGCAAGCGCAGGCCAAGGCATCGGGCAAAGGTTACCATTCCGGTGCAACGAGACCAAGACCAGATGAGCGGCGGGACGGAGGTCACCGTGGATCCCAAGACGGCGTCATCGCCAGTGCTTTTGGCAGCCGAAGACCACCTTTGGTCAGGATAACTTGTACTGGATGTTCCCCTTCAAAATGGCCAATTGTTGGCGCCCTTCCCGCTCACTATTTGGGAAGAGGACCAGGGCCTCTATAAATAGGACTAGCCACCATAGGGATCAGAGAGGGACCCGGGCCAAGCAGAACACACCGCACCAGCTCAAGAACACCTCTCGCGAGGCCGTTCTTCCCCTGTATTGTTCATCATCAGCCCCTGAGGCAATCCACTACACCACACACTGGAGTAGGGTATTACACCATATCGGCGGCCCGAACCAGTATAAATCTTGTGTCCCTTGTGTGTTCTTCTTTCTGGCCTAGATTCCCTGCGAGCCATCGAAGCGCGGGTCGGTAGGGGAAAGATCTTCGCGCGCACCCCAGAGTTTGAACCTTAAGGGTCTGCCGGAACCCAAAATCCGACATTTGGCGCGCCAGGTAGGGGTGCGCCGGAATATTCTTCCATTGTTCATGTGTGATCTTCCGTCATGTCCATGGCTGATGCTCGTCGGGCTCGCGCCGAGCGCCGGGCTGCTCTCGCCACCCGCGTCGCCCAGACGGCGCCCGTCGACGGTCGCCCTAGTCGTTCCCCGTCGCCTGCCGCCAACGCCGCCACCGGCCCGACGGGGAACGAGCTGCCAAGAGATCCCTCGTCCCTGCATCCTTCGGTGCAGCGGGAGGGCCGCACCGCCACCCCGTCGCTGACTCCAGCCGGTTCATCGTCCCACGCCCGTCGCGCCCCCACGGACGCGCACGCCGCGCTGCTCCTAGCAAGAGAGCTCCTGCACTACAGCCCCGTCGACGACCTCTACGAGGACTGGCTCGCCTGCATCACCGAGCTCGTCAGCGCTGCACGAGGCTCTCCTTTGTCGTCCCTCTCGCTGCCTCGCCCTCCATTCCGCGCAGGGGGCGAGGATTAGGAGGCGCCTCCGCCACCTCCTCCCTAAGAAGGCGTCCTGGCTCCAAGGCGCGCAGCCCCAGGGCGAGACCCTCCATGTCTGGCGCCTGCGCGACAAGAAAGGAGCTGCCAAGAGATCCCTCGTCCCCAAGAAGGTGCTCGCGCGCTCCCAGCACCGGCGCGCCAAGATCGCGTCCCTGCGCCTCCACGCCAAGACCCCGCGCTGCTCCAAGCAGCGGCGCATGGCAATCCCCAGGAGCAAGCCCAGCACCAGCAAAGGGCGCCGGTGGCCATAGCAGGCTGCCGCGCCTTCACCCCCGAGCTACGCGGCGTCACATGGCCAGGCAAGTTCAAGCCTGATCTGCCCCCTCGCTACGATGGCACGGCGGACCCCGCGGAATTCCTACAGCTCTACGAGCTGGGCATCGAAGCCGCCAACGGAGACGAAAAGGTCATGGCGAACTGGTTTCCCATGGCGCTCAAGGACGGCGCCCGCACTTGGCTCCTAGCACGATCTCCTCCTGGGACGAGATGCGCACTCGCTTCATTGCCAACTTCCAGGGCACTCGCGACCGGGCCCCGGCCATGAGCGACCTGCGCCGCATCAAGCAACAGCTAGGGGAAACCCTGCAGAAATACATCCAGCGCTTCAACAACGCTTGCCTCAAGATCCCTAGGGTGACTGAGGAAGCCATTATCTCAGCCTTCTCCGATGGCGTGTGTGACATCAAGATGAAGGAGGAGCTAGCAATCCATGAAGACATGTGCACATCCCTGGAGCTGTTCAACTTGGCGACCAAGTGCACCAGGGCTGAGGAAGGGCGCCTCTCCCTCCTCGAGCTCCCGGCTGCCGACCCAGAAGAGAAAAATCCCAAGGTCTAGGACGTGAAGCGTAAGGGAGCTGCCGTGCTCGCAGCGGAACCAGACACCAAGCGAGGCAGGGATCAGCCTGAGTCATCCAAGGGCAGCCGATACTGCGTGTACCACGACCTCCACACCCACAACACCAACGAATGCCAAGAGCTCAGGGCCGTACGAGATGGGCGTATCGGCCGACGCCTCGAGCACAACGACAGGGGCTATGGCCGAGGAGGAGGAAGAGGTGGAGGACGATGGGAAGACCGTGGCCCTCGCCAAGGGTGGCGTGACCGACCTCGCGAGGATCACTGGCAGGACCAGCCTCGCGAGGGAGGCTGGAGGGATCAGCCTCGTGAGGATCGCCCGCACGGCAACGCAGGCCACCGCCAAGGAGGAACGAATACCAACATCAGGACGAGGGTGCTGGGGGCTTCCAGAAGCCGCGCGCGATCGCTTGCATCTTGGGTGGCGCCCAGGCCCCAGCCTCACATCGCATCTTCAAGCAGTTTGCTCGCGAGGTGAATGCAGTCCTCCCCAAGCTTGAGGCCACGCGCCCTCTCAGGTGGTCTGCGTGCGCTATCACGTTTAGCTCAGCGGATCACTCAAGTGCGCGGCAACGGCCGGAGTCCTCCCGATGCTTTGCTCCCCAGTCATCAGCAATGTGCAGGTCACCAGGACCCTCATCGATGGTGGAGCAGGACTCAATGTCTTGCCCGTCGAGATGTTCGACAATATCCAAGTGTCGTATGATCAGCTTCAACTGACCAAGCCTTTCTCAGGAGTCACTGATGGTTCCACTGTTCCGATAGGGCAGGCTCGCCTTCCAGTCACCTTCGGGCAGCGTAACAACTACCGCATCGAGCTCATCAACTTCGACGTCACCCACATTTGCCTGCCATACAACGCCATCCTCGGGTACCCAGCCCTGGCCAAGTTCATGGCAGTGACTCACCATGGTTACAATGTCCTCAAGATGCCAGGAAGCGGTGGAGTCATCACAGTACCCTGTGAGGAAAGGGACACAGTGTGTTCACTTGAGCATGCCTTCCAAGCCGCAGCAATCGAAGACCCAGATCACAGGAGCAGAAGACTTCCCGAGGTGACCCCTAAGAAGAAGAAGGCTTCGCCTGGCCCAAGCCGTCAGGAAGGAGGCACCCCCGGAGGCGTTGCGTCAGGATTTGCGCCCGTTCAGGGAGCGCCAACCTCCGTCGCATAGGAAGGCGTGCCCGGCGCCCTCCTCGGGCAGGGCTCGGGGGCTCTTTCTTGGAGAGCCACCGACTTTGCCAAGGTCATGAGGGAGGCACTCGGGCACCACTTGGAGGGGTGCTTCCAGGCACGTTTCCCTCGGGAAGGTACGAGGCAAGGAGGGCTAAACCCTCAGGAGTTCATCGCAAGAAACACCCAAGAGCTATAGGAGTCAAGAGTCATGCGCGGCAGCCGCCGCTTGCCCGCCGTAGCCCCACATCCAGGCGAGGATGGTGGGCTGCACGTCTGCATCGACGTGCCAGGGCTCAACTGAGCCGCGTCTCAGGAGCACCTCTGGCCTTCGCGCGTGGGGCGTTGCAAGGGTCCACCTCATAGCTACGTTTGCATGCCTTTCGGCCTGCCGAACGTGGTCACCGCTCATCAGCGCCTGCTGAGGACCATTCTGGAGGCTCAGGAGGTCAGGCATTCTGCAGTCCTGCCGAAGATGGAGATGGCCCTCGAAGACCCACCTGTGCCCCCGGAGCCTACCGAGGCTCCTGGGCCTGGGGGCTCATGAGGGTCAACGTCTTCACCGCGCGTCGCCCGCTTCTCCAGCATCACTTCATCTCCAACGGCATTAGGTGACATCTTTCAAAGTTCCATTTTTATTTGGGAGCGCCCACAGGGTCGCGTCATTCCCAGGTCGCGTGGGTCCGTCCCTGCGGCATGTATCCGTTTTGCTTATGCTCTTTACCTACCTTGTTGGGGGCGCCCCCCGAGCTGCATCATCCCCAAGCTGCTCGGGCCTGGCCCAACGGCGTTTCCTTTTCCCGCATCTACCTGAAATGGATTTGCTCCTTCCTGCTTAACATACCTAACCTAATCACCTGCTCGATTGACACCTACCTATGGAGCCGCTCGCTCTGGCACGGCATTTGCGTAACGGGTTTGTCCGTGCAACACCGATAAACCTGAGTGGTCGAGCTCTGGCCGCGGCAGCCCCGCAAGGCGCCACCTTGATACGTCCATTTTGCATCATGCTTTTATATCGATATTTATTGCATTATGGGCTGTTATTTCACGTAATGTCACAATACTTATGGCTATTCTCTCTTATTTTACAAGGTTTACATGAAGAGGGAGAATGCCGGCAGTTGGAATTCTGGGCTGGAAAAGGAGCAAATATTAGAGACCTATTCTGCGCAACTCCAAAAGTCCTGAAACTCCACGGAATATCTTAAAATAAGTGAAGAAAAATCCTCGCCAAAGATGAAGGTCAGGGGGCCCACACCCTGCTCACGAGGGTGGGGGGCGCACCCCCCCTCCTAGGGCGCGCCCCCTACCTCGTGGGCCCCTTGGTGGGTCTCCGACGTCCATCTTCTGCTATATGAAGTCTTTCGATGAGAAAAAAACCAGAAGGAACCTTTCGGGACGAGACTCCGCCGCCACGAGGTGGAACCTTGGCGGAACCAATCTAGAGCTCCGGCAGAGCTGTTCTACCGGGGATACTTCCCTCCGGGAGGGGGAAATCATCACCATCATCATCACCAACGCTCCTCTCATCGGGAGAGGGCAATCTCCATCAACATCTTCACCAGCACCATCTCATCTCCAAACCCTAGTTCATCTCTTGTATGCAATTCTTGTCTCCAAGTCCGGGATTGGTGCTAGTAGGTTGCTAGTAGTGTTGATTACTCCTTGTAGTTGATGCTAGTTGGTTTATTTGGTGGAAGACCATATGTTCAGATCCTTTATGCATATTATTACCCCTCTGATTATGAACATGAATATGCTTTGTGAGTAGTTACATTTATTCCTGAGGACAAGGGAGAAGTCTTGCTATTAGTAGTCATGTGAATTTGGTATTCGTTCGATATTTTGATAAGATGTATGTTGTCTAGCCTCTAGTGGTGTTATGTGAACGTCGACTACATAACACTTCACCATTATTTGGGCCTAGAGGAAGGCATTGGGAAGTAATAAGTAGATGATGGGTTGCTATAGTGACAGAAGCTTAAACCCTAGTTTATGCATTGCTTCGTAAGGGGCTGATTTGGATCCATATGTTTCATGCTATGGTTAGGTTTACCTTAATACTTTTGTTGTAGTTGCGGATGCTTGCAATAGAGGTTAATCATAAGTGGGATGCTTGTCCAAGTAAGAACAGCACCCAAGCACCGGTCCACCCACATATCAAATTATCAGAGTACCGAACGCGAATCATATGAACGTGATGAAAACTAGCTTGATGATATTCCCATATGTCCTCGGGAGCGCTTTTCCTATTATAAGAGTTTGTTTCGGCTTGTCCTTTGCTACAAAAAGGATTGGGCCACCTTGCTGCACTTTATTTACTTTTGTTACTTGTTGCTCGTCACAAATTATCTTATCACAAAACTATCTGTTACCACTTATTTCAGTACTTGCAGAGAATACCTTGCTGAAAACCGCTTATCATTTCCTTCTGCTCCTCGTTGGGTTCGACACTCTTACTTATCGAAAGGACTACGATAGATCCCCTATACTTGTGGGTCATCAAGACTCTTTTCTGGCGCCATTTCCGGGGAGTGTAGCGCCTTTGGTAGGTGGAATTTGGTAAGGAAAAATTTATATAGTGTGCTGAAATTTACTGTCACTTGTTACTATGGAAAGTAATTCTCTGAGGGGCTTGTTCGGGGTATCTTCACCCCGTCCAGTAGAGCAAAGAGTTTCTCCTCAACCTACTGAACCTATTGAAAATGAAACTCCTTTTGAATTTCCTTCGGGTATGATGGAAAAACTGCTAGCTAACCCTTTTACAGGAGATGGAACAAAGCATCCTGATGAGCACTTAATATATGTGGATGAAGTTTGTGGATTATTTAAGCTTGCAGGTATACCCGATGATGTTGCTAAGAAGAAGGTCTTCCCTTTATCTTTGAAGGGAGACGCATTGATATGGTATAGGCTATGTGATGATACGAGAGCATGGAATTATAAAAGATTTAAATTGGAATTTCATCATAAGTATTACCCTATGCATCTTGTTCATCGTGATCACAATTATATATATAATTTTTGGCCTCGCGAAGGAGAAAGCATCGCTCAAGCTTGGCGGAGGCTTAAATCAATGTTATATTCATGCCCCAACCATGGGTTTTCAAGGGAAACAATTATTCAAAATTTGTATGCTCAGCTTTCTGAAAACAATCGCACCATGCTCGATACTTCTTGTGTTGGCTCTTTTATGACGAAGACTATTGAATTTAAATGGGACTTATTGGATAGAATTAAACACAACTCTGAAGATTGGGACCTCGACAAAGGTAAGGAGTCAGGTATAACACCTAAGTTTGATTATGTTAAGTATTTTATGGATACCGATATTTTCCATAAGTTTAGCACTAAATATGGACTTGACTCTGAGATAGTAGCTTCTTTTTGTGAATCTTTTGCTACTTATGTTGATCTCCCTAAGGAGAAGTGGTTTAAATATCATCCTCCCATAGAAGTAAAAGTAGCTGCACCTATTAAAGCTGAATAAAAGACTGTCACTTACAATGATCCTATTGTTCCTACTTCTTATGTTGAGAAACCACCTTTCCCTGTTAGAATAAAGGATCATGCTAAAGTTTCAACTGTTGTTCGTAAAAGCAATATTAGAACTTATACACCTCCTGAGCAAGTTAAAGTAGAACCTAATATTGCTATTGTTAAATATCTCTTGTCCGATAATATTGATGGGCATGTTATTCAGTTCAACGGTGAAACTTCTAGAATTGCTAAACATTGTGCTAAAGATAAACATAGACCTGTGGTAGGCATGCCTGTTATTTCTGTTAAAATAGGAGATCATTGTTATCATGGCTTATGTGATATGGGTGCTAGTGCTAGTGTTATACCACATACTTTATACGAAGAAATTAAGAATGAAATTGCACCTGCTGAGTTAGAAGGTATTGATGTCACAATTAAACTTGCCAATAGAGATACTGTTTCACCAATTGGGATTGTTAGAGATGTTGAAGTCTTGTGTGGGAAAACTAAATATCCTGCTGATTTTCTTGTTCTCACTTCTCCGTAAGATAGCTTTTGTCCCATTATATTTGGTAGACCCTTCTTGAACACTGTTAATGCTAGAATAGACTGCGAAAAGAATGTTGTTACTATTGGCTTGGATGATATGGTTCATGAGTTTAATTTCTCTAAATTCGGTAAAAAAACATCGTGGGGAAGAATTACTTAGTAAGGATGAAATTATTGGTCTTGCTTCTATTGCCGTACCTCCTAGTGATCCTTTAGAACACTATTTGCTAGACCATGAAAATGATATGTTCATGATTGAAAGAAGGGAAATAGATGAAGTATTCTTTGAACAGGAACCTATTCTGCAACACAATTTGCCTGTTGAAATTTTAGGGGATCCTCCTCCACCCAAGGGTGATCCCATGTTTGAACTTAAACGGTTGCCTGATAATCTTAAATATGCTTATCTTGATGAAAAGAAGATATATCCTGTTATTATTAGTGCTAACCTTTCAGAGCATGAAGAAGAAAGATTATTGAAAACTCTGAAGAAGCATCGTGCTGCTATTGGATATACTCTTGATGATCTTAAGGGCATTAGTCCCACTCTATGTCAACATAAAATAAATTTGGAGGCGGACTCCAAACCAGTTCGTGATCCTCAACGACGTCTGAACCCTAAAATGAAAGAAGTGGTAAGAAAAGAAATACTTAAGCTTCTGGAGGCAGGTATAATTTATCCCGTTGCTGATAGTCAGTGGGTAAGTCCTGTCGATTGTGTCCCTAAGTAGGGGGGTATTACTGTTGTTCCTAATGATAAAGATGAATTGATTCCACAAAGAATTATCACAGGTTATAGGATGGTAATTGATTTCCGCAAATTAAATAAAGCTACTAAGAAAGATCATTACCCCTTACCTTTTATTGATCAAATGCTAGAAAGATTATGCAAACATACACACTATTGCTTTCTAGATGGTTATTCTGGTTTCTCTCAAATACCTGTGTCGGCTAAAGATCAATCAAAGACTACTTTTACATGCCCTTTTGGTACTTTTTCTTATAGATGTATGCCTTTTGGTTTATGTAATGCACCTGCTACCTTTCAAAGATGCATGATGGCTATATTCTCTGACTTTTGTGAAAAGATTTGTGAGGTTTTCATGGACGATTTTTCCGTCTATGGTTCCTCTTTTGATGATTGCTTGAGCAATCTTGATCGAGATTTGCAGAGATGTGAAGAAACTAATCTTGTCTTGAATTGGGAAAAGTGCCACTTTATGGTTAATGAAGGTATTGTCTTGGGGCATAAAGTTTCTGAAAGAGGTATTGAAGTTGATAAAGCCAAGGTTGATGCTATTGAAAAGATGCCATGTCCCAAGGACATCAAAGGTATAAGAAGTTTCCTTGGTCACGCCGGATTTTATAGGAGGTTCATTAAGGACTTCTCAAAAATTTCTCGGCCTCTGACTAATTTATTGCAAAAAGATATACCATTTGTCTTTGATGATGATTGTGTAGAAGCATTTGAAATACTTAAGAAAGAATTAGTCTCTGCACTTGTTGTTCAGCCACCTGATTGGAATTTACCCTTTGAAATTATGTGTGATGCTAGTGATTATGATGTAGGTGTTGTTCTAGGGCAAAGAGTTGATAAGAAATTAAATGTTATTCATTATGCTAGTAAGACTCTAGACAATGCTCAAAGAAATTATGCTACTACTGAAAAAGAACTTTTAGCAGTTGTATTTGCTTGTGATAAGTTCAGACCTTATATTGTTGATTCTAAAGTGACTATTCACACTGATCATGCTGCTATTAAATATCTTATGGAAAAGAAGGATGCTAAACCTAGACTTATTAGATGGGTTCTCTTGCTGCAAGAATTTGATTTGCATATTGTTGATAGAAAAGGAGCTGAGAACCCCGTTGCTGACAACTTGTCTAGGTTAGAAAATGTTCTTGATGACCCACTACCTATTGATGATAGCTTTCCTGATGAGCAATTAAATGTTATAAGTACTTCTCGTAGTACTCCTTGGTATGCTGATTATGCTAATTATATTGTTGCTAAGTTTATACCACCTAGCTTCACATACCAACAAAAGAAAAAGTTCTTCTACGATTTGAGACATTACTTTTGGGATGACCCACATCTTTATAAAGAAGGAGTAGATGGTGTTATTAGACGTTGTGTACCTGAGCATGAACAGGAACAGATCCTACGCAAGTGTCACTCCGAAGCTTATGCAGGACACCATACTGGAGGCAGAACTGCACATAAGGTATTGCAATCTAGTTTTTATTGGCCTACTCTCTTCAAGGATGCCCGTAAGTTTGTCTTGTCATGTGATGAATGTCAAAGAATTGGTAATATTAGTAGACATCAAGAAATGCCTATGAATTATTCACTTGTTATTGGACCATTTGATGTTTGGGGCTTTGATTATATGGGACCTTTTCCTGCCTCCAATGGATACACACATATTTTAGTTGTTGTTGATTACGTTACTAAGTGGGTAGAAGCTATTCCAACTAGTAGTGCTGATCATAACACTTCTATTAAAATGCTTAAGGAAGTTAATTTTCCGAGGTTTGGAGTCCCTAGATATTTAATGACTGATGGTGGTTCACATTTTATTCATGGTGCTTTCCGTAAAATGCTTGCTAAGTATGATGTTAATCATAGAATTGCATCTCCTTATCACCCATAGTCTAGTGGTCAAGTAGAATTGAGTAATAGAGAGCTCAAATTAATTTTGCAAAAGACTGTTAATAGGTCTAGAAAGAATTGGTCCAAGAAACTTGATGATGCATTATGGGCTTATAGAACTGCATATAAAAATCCTATGGGTATGTCTCCGTACAAAATGGTTTATGGAAAAGCATGTCACTTACCTCTCGAACTAGAACATAAGGCATATTGGGCTATTAAAGATCTTAACTATGATTTGAAACTTGCCGGTGAGAAGAGGTTATTTGATATTAGCTCACTTGATGAATGGAGAACCCAAGCTTATGAAAATGCCAAGTTGTTTAAAAAAAAGTTAAAAGATGGCATGACAAAAGGATACAAAAGCGTGAGTTTAATGTAGGTGATTATGTATTGCTATACAACTCTCGTTTAAGATTTTTTGCAGGAAAACTTCTCTGTAAATGGGAAGGCCCCTATGTTACCAGGAGGTCTATCGTTCCCGTGCCATAAAAATCAACAACTTCGAAGGCACAAATCTGAAGGTGGTAAACGGTCAAAGAATCAAACATTATATCTCAGGTAATCCCATAAATGTTGAAACCAATATTATTGAAACAGTAACCCCGGAGGAATACATAAGGGCCACTTTCCAGACCGTTTCAGACTCCGAAAAGGAATAGGTATGTGGTACGGTAAGTAAACCGACTCCAAAACAATTTTTAAGGCAATATTTCTCCGTTTTGAATATTTAGAAAAATAGAAAAATAAGTAGCAGACCGGGAAGGACACGAGGGCCCCACGAGGGTGGTGGGCGCGCCCCCTACCTCCTGAGCACACCGTGTGCCTTCCGGACTCCGTTTTCTTGCACGATACGTATTTTGGTCGGTAAAAATTCTCCCGAAGGTTTTGACTCCCGTATCACGCAAATCTCCTTTGTTCTTGTTTCGAGCTGTTTTTCTGACAGATATAGATTATCATGACAGCCCCAAGTGCTTCCAAGGACAAGTTCTTCGAGAAGGGCATCAACCCTTACCTCGTAGAGGTGCTGTGACACCCGCAAACCATTGAGTTGCGTGATGGGTTGTTGCACATCCGCGATGAAGAGGGACCAAAGGGAACCGGAAGCGTGGAGACGAGGCTCGAAGCAGTGGAGCAACAAGTTTTCAAGTGTCAAGGGATGGTAGAACGTGGACTCAACTCCAACCACATGATGATCGTGGAGTTCACTAGCAACCACAAGCTGGATGCTGACAACATTGGGGAGGCCATCTTCAAGCTTGATGAGAAGATCGAGCACCCCAAGCCTAAATCTATGACCTGCAAAACCAAAACTGTGAGTATGAATATAGATTCAAAAAGATGAGTTTGGCTGCAGATTTGAGGATCCCGGAGACTCGATCATCCTTCTATGATGGCGAGCCTATGCCTTGGAAGATGGACGACAAGCCTGCTTCATCGACAAAACCTCCACCACCTTCTTCACCGACAAATAAGGAGATATAATCACATGGGTATGGGCACTCCCCTTGGCAACTGCCAAGCTTGGGGGAGGTGCCCCGGTATCGTATCATAATCACATATCCTACCTTTACCGTTTTTTCTTAGTTCGATCCTATTAGTAGTATCTTGATCTAGTAGAATAAAGTTTATGGCATGATCTAGTTTTGAGTTTTGCTTATGATCTCTCTATGTAATCGAGTCCGTGAGCTATATATATAATAAAGATTAGTGTTGAGTCAAGAGCTTGATTATTTTGCTATGATCTTGAGTGAATAAAAGAAAAGAAGAAAAAGAATAAAAATAAACAAAAGTTCATATCGATCTTATTAAGAGTAATGGCTTCACATAGAAAGAGTATGATGATTAAAAGTTGTTGGGAGTTGGCAGACATAGCTTTGGTCATCGTGCAATTAATAGGAAGTAATAAGGAAAGAGAGGTTTCACATATAGATATATTATCATTGACATCTTTTATGATTGGGAGCACTCATTAAAATATGACATGCTAAAGAGTTGAAGTTGGACAAGGAAGACAACGTGATGAGTTATGTTTTCTTATATCTGAGATAAAGTATGTTGTCATGGATCCTCTAACATGTTGAGCTTGCCTTTCCCCCTCATGCTAGCCAAATTCTCAGCACCAAGTAGAGATACTACTTGTGCTTCCAAATACCCTTAAACCAGTTTTTCCATGAGAGTCCACCATATCTACCTATGGATTGAGTAAGATCCTTCAAGTAAGTTGTCATCGGTGCAAAGCAATAAAAATTGCTCTAAATATGTATGATTGATTGGTGTGGGAGAAATAAGCTTTATACAATCTTGTGATGTGAAAGTAATAAAAGCAACGGACTGCATAACAAAGGTTCATATCACAAGGGGCAATATAAAGTGACGTTCTTTCGCATTGAGATTTTGTGCATCCCACCATAAAAGCGCATGGCAACCTCTGCTTCCTTCTGCGAATGGCCTATCTTTTATTATTATCCTCTACATTATGCAAGAGTCATGGTGATCTTCACCTTTCCTTTTTCATTTTATCCTTTGGCAAGCCCAGCATGTTGGAAAGAACATGATATATATATATATCTAATTGGATGTAGGGGAGCATGAATTATTATTGTTGACATTACCCTTGAGGTAAAAGGTTGTGGGGCAAAACTATAAGCCCCTATCTTTCTCTGTGTACGATTAAAACTCCATAACCACAAGTATTGCGTGAGTGTTAGCAATTATGAAGGACTAAATGATAGTTGAGTATGTGGACTTGCTTTTTAGCTCTGACATAGACTCTTTCCGATGTTATGATAAATTGCAATTGCTTCAATGACTGAGGTTATAGTTTGTTGGTGCTCAATAAGGTTTCTGATTCATACTTTTGCATTGTGAAAAGATCATCACTTGAATATAAGTAATCATATGACAAAATCTATATATGTTGCTATTACGAGAATAACCATGATGCCTTCATGTCCGTATTTTATTTTTATCGATGCCTCTACCTCTAAACATGAGGACATATTTATTGTTATCAGCTTTTCGCTTGAGGACAAGCGAGGTCTAAGCTTGGGGGAGTTGATACGTCCATTTTGCATCATGCTTTTATATCGATATTTATTGCATTATGGGCTGTTATTTCACGTTATGTCACAATACTTATGGCTATTCTCTCTTATTTTGCAAGGTTTACATGAAGAGGGAGAATGCCGGCAGCTGGAATTCTGGGCTGGAAAAGGAGCAAATATTAGAGACATATTCTGCGCAACTCCAAAAGTCCTGAAACTCCACGGAATATCTTAAAATAAATAAAGAAAAATCCTCGCCAAAGATGAAGGCCAGGGGGCCCACACCCTGCTTGCGAGGGTGGGGGGCGCCCCCCCTCCTAGGGCGCGCCCCCCTACCTCGTGGGCCCCCTGGTGGGTCTCCGACGTCCATCTTCTCCTATATGAAGTCTTTCGATGAGAAAAAAACCAGAAGGAACCTTTCGGGACGAGACTCCGCCGCCACGAGGCGGAACCAATCTAGAGCTCCGGCAGAGCTGTTCTGCCGGGGATACTTCCCTCCGGGAGGGGGAAATCATCACCATCGTCATCACCAACGCTCCTCTCATCGGGAGAGGGCAATCTCCATCAACATCTTCACCAGCACCATCTCATCTCCAAACCCTAGTTCATCTCTTGTATCCAATTCTTGTCTTCAAGTCCGGGATTTGTGCTAGTAGGTTGCTAGTAGTGTTGATTACTCCTTGTAGTTGATGCTAGTTGGTTTATTTGGTGGAAGATCATATGTTTAGATCCTTTATGCATATTATTACCCCTCTGATTATGAACATGAATATGCTTTGTGAGTAGTTATGTTTGTTCCTGAGGACAAGGGAGAAGTCTTGTGTAACGCCCTCGATGCGGCTATATCTCCCACGTGTCGAAGCATGACTTAGAGGCATAACCGCATTGAAAGCAATGTCGCAAGTGAGGTAATCTTCACACAACCCATGTAATACATAAGGGAAAGAGATACATAGTTGGCTTACAATCGCCACTTCACACAATACATGAGTAAAGCATTACATCATACAGATACAATCAAGGTCCGACTACGGAACCAAAATAAAAGAAGACTACCCCAAATGCTACACAGATCCCTGATCGTCCCCAACTGGGCTCCACTACTGATCAACTGAAATGAAACAACACAATGAACAAGATCTTCATCGAGCTCCTCCTTGAGCTCGGGTGCGTCACCTGCACGGTTTCATCGGCACCTGCAAACTGGTTTTGGAAGTATCTGTGAGTCACGGGGACTCAGCAATCTCACACCCGCGAGATCAAGACTATTTAAGCTTATAGGTAGGGTAAAAGGTATGAGGTGGAGCTGCAGCAAGCGAGTAGCATATATGGTGGCTAACATACGCAAATGAGAGCGAGAAGAGAAGGCAAAAGCACGGTCGAACAACTATGATCAAGAAGTGATCCTGAAACTACTTACGTCAAGCATAACTCCAACAACCGTGTTCACTTCCGGACCCTGCCGAGAAGAGACCATCACGGTTACACACGCGGTTGGTGTATTTTAGTTAAGATCAACTTCAGGTTTTCTACAACCGGACATTAACAAATTCCCATCTACCACATAACCGCGGGCACGGCTTTCAAAAATTCAAACCCTGCAGGGGTGTCCCAACTTAGCCCATTATAAGCTCTCGCGATCAACGAAGGATATTCCTTCTCCCCGGGAAGACCCGATCAGTCTCGGAATCCCGGCTACAAGACATTTCGACAGCAATAAAACAAGTCCAGCAAAGCCTCCCGGATGTGCCGACAAATCCTGATAGGAGCTGCACAAATCTCGGTCTCAGGGCACACCGGATGAGCAAGACGTCGGGTTGGCATAGACCCTGATTGCCCAGGGGGCGCCGGACATCGCTCGGTTTGGACCAGCACTTAGAGAAGCACTGGCCCGGGGGGCTAAAATAACGACGACCCTCGAGAGCGCGACTCCCAAGGGAAAAAAGGGCTAGGTGAGGCAAATGGTAAAACCAATGTTGGGCCTTGCTGGAAAAGTCTTATTCAAAGCGAACTGTCAAGGGGGTCCCATAAATCACCCGACCGCGTTAGGGACGCAAAATCCGGGAACATAACACCGATATGACGGAAACTAAGGCGGCAAGAGTGGAACAAAACTCCAGGCATAAGGCCGAGTCTTCCACCCTTTACCAAGTATATAGATGCATTAATTAAATAAGATATATTGTGATATCCCAACAAGTAAACATGTTCCAACAAAGAACAACATCTCCATGTTCCAACAAGGAACAAACTTCATCTTCACCTGCAACTAACAACGCTATAAGAGGGGTTGAGCAAAGCGGTAACATAGCCAAACAATGGTTTGCTAGGACAAGGTGGGTTAGAGGCTTGGTTTAACAATATGGGAGGCATGATAAGCAAGTGGTAGGTATCGCAGCATAGGCATAGCAAAAGAGCGAGCAATCTAGCAAGCCAAGATAGAAGTGATTTCAAGGGTATGGTCATCTTGCCTAAAATCCCGCAAGGAAGAAGAACGAGTCCATGAAGAAGACAGACGGACGTAGTCGAATGAATCCTCACAACTCCGGAACGAAACCGAAGCTAACGAGAGAAACAACCCGGAAAGAAACAAACAATATAGTAAACAACCATCACATAAACATGGCATGATGCACAATCAAGTATGATGCATGTCCGGTTTAAATAAGCATGGCATGGCAAAGTGCAACAAGCAATACTACAAGTTAAGTGGAGCTCAATATGCAACGAGTTGCATATTGACGAAACACCACATCAATTATTTAGTTCTCTCCCGTTTAGGAACACAACAATATTAAATGTTGTTAAACATGGCAAGGGGTGAAGCATAACAAAACTATACCATCTAAACAATTTAAATGGGGCCGAATATAACAAACAACAAATCCGGTAAATCCCCATATGCATTTAGCAAATTGATGGAAACAACAAATATAAACATTTTAAATGTTGTTATTATGATGCGGATGACATATGCAAGTTTTAAGCAATTTTATGAAAATGTTGACAAGAGCATTATGAAGCATTTGGTCACCATGGCGGAACGAAAGGGGTGCCACGGCAACGAATCCGAAAATGGTGCCACGGCAACATATCGGTTCCAATAACTCGGTTGAGATACTGGTGCAAAAGGAAGCGTGCGAGTGTGCGGAACATGTGAAAGATGGTGGAATGATCCCGGCAACCGGGTTCCCACGGATTAGTGGCATGGAAACGGGTGACAATTCGGGCACGGTGCAAGTAGTGCATATCATACAACACATGCATTCGTTCACGGGCGTCGTCTCGGTGGTTATACCTTCCAAGGGAGCATTCTCAAGCGGTTCGAGTTCGGTACGATGTAGAGGAAGTAGTCGTTCACGGGTCGTCGTGGGAAGTAGTTGTTCACGTGGCGATGGTAGTGGAAGTGGTTGTACACGTTCGTAGATGTTCGGGGTCACGACAAGGAACTTGACGTCCACAGGGTCTTCGAGGGTCGACGGTAGTGAAACTTGGCGCATCCAACGTCTTCGGGCGTAGAGGTACACGTTATCTTGTCCTCGTATCATTGTGTAGTCGTACATGGTCCTTGCCGAAGATGGTCGCTCACGCACGTAGATGAACCATTCATCAACCTCCTGGTACTTGGCGAAAATCCAGAAGATGGCCTTGGCGTACATGGGCAGCAACCCATAGTCGAACTGGAGGTGGTCTTGTGGAAGATGGCCGGGGCAGGCGTCGAGCTTGAAGGCCGGCGACGCATATGCGGGTACCGAGAGGCGTGGCCCCGTCGGGCAGGGTCGGAGACGAGGTGCAGAAGGGCGGCGAGGGACTCGGCGATAGGGCGGCCTGAAACTGCTGCTGGTGGCGCTCATGGCCATGGGACGCGGAAGTCGAGGTCGAAGGCGAGGCGCGGTCGACGACGAGCTGGAGAAGGGGCTGCAGCGGGGGTTGCGCGCGGGGTAGCCCTCCTGGTGGACGCCGATGACGGCACGTGGCAACGAGGCAGAAGCAGGGGAGGAAGACGAGGGAAGGAGGCGGGGCATGGCGCTGGACCTGTGGCCGCCGGCGGCGACGCTTGCAGGGAGGTCCGGCGACCTGGGGAACGGATTCGGGCGGCGAGGAGCTCCTGTGCAGCACGGGAGCCCGCCTCCTGGTGGCTTGCACGGACTGCAGGAGGGAGGCGCGGGGTCGCGAGGCCGAGGCAGGGGAACGGCGAGGCGGAGGGCGCCGGGAACGGAGCCGATGGGGCGCAGAGGAGGGAGATGGAGGCGCGGGCGCTCTCCTGGCGGCGCTGGAGGGAGGAGCGAAGGAGGAGGAGGGGGTCGGCTCCCTGGCGGCTAGGGTTTAGGTTAAGTGGGGCGGCTGCTGGGCTGCAGATGGGCCTGAACAGAGAGGCCCAAGGGGCACTGCTGCTAACTCTCCCTCTCTCTCTAATTAACCCTCTATTTCAAAGAAACAAAAGCTTAGAAGAAATGTCGAGAGAGATTAGAGTGGAGTTTGGGTATGGAGATAATTTTCCCGGAGTCACGAAAAGGTGTTTGTTCCGAGAAAATAGGAATTGCCAAGATTGCAAGATTTAAATTCAAACTCATTTGAATTTAATTCAAATAGGTTTGAACTAGGACTTGGTAAAAGGAAGGTCCAAAAATGTTGAGATTTTTGGTGAAGCTCCGGAAAATGACGAAAGGATTTATGGGTAGAGTTGGAGACCAAGAATTGAGATAACAAAGGCATTGGGATTTATTTGCAAGTGTGTTATGATCAATTCCTAATAATGAAATATTTATTATAGCTCCCTAATAATAGTAGGAGACTTGAATATGTTTTAAAGAGAAATCACCATGTGAATTCCCTCGATTTAAATAGATCAAAAGATCTATGCAATTTATTTAGTTGAGGTTTTTAAAAAGGGGTTGCATGATGACATGATGCAATGCACATGAAGCAAAGAGATGAGATGCAAGACATGAACAAAAATGCAAAACAAAAACAAAAACCCAACCACGAAGGAAATATCATATCGCATCTCCGGAAAAGGCAAGAGTTGGAGTTACGAATATGGAAAGTTGCATCCGGGGCGTTACAACACTCCACCACTACGAGAGGATCTCGTCCCGAGATCTAGGATGGCATGGGAGAGAAACGGAAGAGGAAGAGAAGAGGTAACACTAAGTTGCTTCTTTGACAAACGAGTGAAACCATAGAACCTTGGGAGGTTGAGCAAAACGAAACAAAAAATACCATGGAGATGAACGAAATGAAATACTCCGTTGGACAAGGAACAAGGAATACGGCGAGAAAGAAGAGCTTAAGTGACAAGATAGACATTGAAACCAGTCCGGTTAAAACAAGATAGAGAAGGAATAAGAATGAAATAATTCGGGCAGCACTCCGACTGAAAATGGAAGGAATTAGAATCATGAACTTGACAAGATGAGAGGGTATTTGAAGAGATCAACAACACACTGCCTCCGGAATTATTGAAAGAATGGCACAAAGGTTAAGAAAAATTTCAGACGGCACTCCGGTTAAATGGATAAGCAAGAAAAGAAGATGATATTGACAAAACAAGAAGATGGTTCGAAGAGAGCAATATCACAATGCCTCCGGAAGAAAGAATAGAAGATAGATCATTGGAATGAAAGAATGGAGAAGAAAATGACAACTTCTGCCACAATTGAGTTTGGAAGGCACCCTTAAAAAGAAGGATAGAACGAAACTGTTGGAAAACCAACAACGAAAAGAATAAACTTGTAGTGGGCTTATGGAAACATCTCAAAATTATGAGGTGAGCTTCTGCCACCGACGGAAACAAATGATTGGATTGATATCAACAAGGAGACGAGAAACTTATTTCACCGGGAGGACAACTGAAGAACTTGGGTCATTTATAAGCACCATAAATATCGACAAACCTTAGAGAAGGCTTTAGGTGAAGTATAAACCCAAGATAACTCCAAAGAAGAGATTGATGGATTTAAAATACCTCATTCTTAACAACATGAGACATGAACTCAAATTATCAAGAATGACATAATACCACCTCGAATGATACGGTAGAACGAATTGCACTTCAGAATGCAAGATGAAGAATACTTGAACTCCTCAAAACAAAACATGTGTTGAGCACCATGTTTATTTTAGAGTATAGCTTGGCGGATCATAACTTCGAGAGAAATCTTGAAGAACAATTGAAGAATGAAAAGAATCCTTGATGAACCACCATGTAGAGCCTCCATGAAGAACTCCGGTAATAAAAGGATGATAGAAAGACACAAGAAGTTGAAAAAAACACAAGGTGGAACCTTGCAATGATTTAGATAGAGCTTCAGGACGATGTAACCGAGAAAACTTGGAACTCCAGAAAAGAAAAGATGAACAACTTAGAACCGAGCAAGGATATCATGAACAACTCCGGAATAAGGAATTAAATCACCTTGAGGAAAACAAGAATAAGATTTATTGTATGTTTATCCTTCATCAAATTAAATTGATGACAAGCAATGGATTTGGCATACTACTTATTTTCATAGAAAGGATCAAGAGAGATATGGCACAAACTTGGGAATGTCTTCAACGAACCGCCGGCAGGATTGGAAAGAAAGAATGAATCTATATGATAACAAAGGAAGAAGGATCTTGAACGAACCCCCGTAAGAATTTAAAATGGACGAAGAAAAGATAAGGAAACACCGGGAAGAATTAGCAAATGAACGAAGATGCTTGCTAGAATTTAGATACATGAGAACGAAGAGATCATGAACTGATTAGAGAATATTGAAAGATGCTCCGGTAAGATTTGGAGAACGAGAGCTGAAAGCTGAGAATGACGAATTATGACATGATGGCCTTCGGAGGAAAGAAATGGAAACAAATCATGAAATGCTCCGGATGGGTGAAAAGAATTCTCACAATCAAAATTAGTTGTGAGAGGATGGCATCAAGCTAGAACCATGAATCTTAGAAGAGAATGGAGCAAGATTTAAGAGAAATTCTTCTTCGGTCTTCAAATGTTGAGAATGATGATGAGAAACACCACCATAAATAGTTGAGACACTCCAGAATGAAAATTAGAAAGGTTGAACCAACGATGAAAGAATTGAAAGGTCTTGGAGAAAGACATTTGACTGATGATAATTCATTCTTACGTCAAACTTTGAAAAGAAATTTAGAAGCTCCAGGAAAATTAGAAGAGTCAGGTAAGATCCTGGAAAAAGACTTGTGGGTTAGGGCCCAATCAAAAGAAACACTGTTGAAGTGATTTAAAAGAGAGATAGCACCGGTTGAATTAAATGACTTGAATGAGATAGCATCCTCAAAAGAAATTGAGTGAATTGAGAATGGAAACTTGAGTCTTCTGAGATATCTTCATCACTCCGGAACAATTGAATAGCGAGAAGTGAATGATTAAGAGATGCACCGACATAAGAAAGCACTTGAAATGAGAAAACGAATATGATCAACACCGAAAGCTTGAATTTAGTCCACCGGGGAAGAAAAAGAATGAAGAATGATAAACTTGAAGCTCCGTTAGAATCTTCATGAGAATCACCGGATAAGAAACATTGACGGAAAAAAAATAGAGACTTCACAAGAATAAAATGGATACTTGATTAAGAAATCTGCGTCCTTGAGGAAAAAGAAAGGGTGGGAGGGCGGGAAAAACAAAGACAATTTGGAACGGATGAAGCAAACACCGTTGAGAAGAACTGATAATTGATCTTGCGAATGATGAAGTGATCGGATCCACTTGAAGAGGGACACACCGGTTGGAAAAGAATTGAAAAGACAACCTCAGTGAACAAGAAGGACTAGTATTCACATAGAAATATGAGAAACATCGCTTAGAATAAGGTATGGAATCAACACTTGACATTGAAGCAACTCGAATACCACAAAACAAAACAAAAACAAAGGATTGGCTCAGGAAATAAGCCGGAAACAAACATATGATAGATCCCATATCGTATCATGTGTCTGTTGGAAAGATATTCTAGGAGCTACTTGAATTCCCACAAATAAACTCCCGAAACTTTCTGGTTATGAAATCAGGTGTTGGGGATACAGGGGACACAAAATATATCACCCAAACTAACAATACCTAGATCCAGCTGTATCCATCCTTCAACACATAACCAAGGAACCTTCGGAAATCGTCTACCTCAACCTTCGAAAAGCATCCGTTATACGAGTTATGTCAATACTCCCGCACTCGCCTCAGTACTGGGCTATCAGGGTTATCTCACCAACAACTGTACAAAAGAGATTTTCGATGTCGGCGTACTAAACTCAGGTATTCCAGAACTGTAACGATAAAATTATGACGACAACACCTCGGAGCTCAACTCCCCGGGACACCTCCACTAAACCCCTGCTGACGGGAGGCAACCAAGACAATGTTTTCATCACAAAACCATCGGAACGATTCTAAGATACCCGCGTGATCCTAAATTTTTTTTTGTGTGAAATTTGAGAAGAGAAGAGTCAAAACTCTACGTCAGGATGCCTTACCAGAGCGATGAGGAGACTGGGAAGTAAAAAGAATTCCTAAACTCTCTGATATATAATTCCTAAATGACTCAAAACATTTTTCTAGACACAACTCGGCCGCTAAAAACGATCAATCAGTGGGGGCTCCTAAGGTCGGGGAAGGCTCTGATTACCAACTTGTAACGCCCTCGATGCGGCTATATCTCCCACGTGTCGAAGCACGACTTAGAGGCATAACCGCATTGAAAGCAATGTCGCAAGTGAGGTAATCTTCACACAACCCATGTAATACATAAGGGAAAGAGATACATAGTTGGCTTACAATCGCCACTTCACACAATACATGAGTAAAGCATTACATCATACAGATACAATCAAGGTCCGACTACGGAACCAAAATAAAAGAAGACTACCCCAAATGCTACACAGATCCCTGATCGTCCCCAACTGGGCTCCACTACTGATCAACTGAAATGAAACAACACAATGAACAAGATCTTCATCGAGCTCCTCCTTGAGCTCGGGTGCGTCACCTGCACGGTTTCATCGGCACCTGCAAACTGGTTTTGGAAGTATCTGTGAGTCACGGGGACTCAGCAATCTAACACCCGCGAGATCAAGACTATTTAAGCTTATAGGTAGGGTAAAAGGTATGAGGTGGAGCTGCAGCAAGCGAGTAGCATATATGGTGGCTAACATACGCAAATGAGAGCGAGAAGAGAAGGCAAAAGCACGGTCGAACAACTATGATCAAGAAGTGATCCTGAAACTACTTACGTCAAGCATAACTCCAACAACCGTGTTCACTTCCGGACCCTGCCGAGAAGAGACCATCACGGTTACACACGCGGTTGGTGTATTTTAGTTAAGATCAACTTCAGGTTTTCTACAACCGGACATTAACAAATTCCCATCTACCACATAACCGCGGGCACGGCTTTCAAAAATTCAAACCCTGCAGGGGTGTCCCAACTTAGCCCATTATAAGCTCTCGCGATCAACGAAGGATATTCCTTCTCCCCGGGAAGACCCGATCAGTCTCGGAATCCCGGCTACAAGACATTTCGACAGCAATAAAACAAGTCCAGCAAAGCCGCCCGGATGTGCCGACAAATCCTGATAGGAGCTGCACAAATCTCGGTCTCAGGGCACACCGGATGAGCAAGACGTCGGGTTGGCATAGACCCTGATTGCCTAGGGGGCGCTGGACATCGCTCGGTTTGGACCAGCACTTAGAGAAGCACTGGCCCGGGGGGCTAAAATAACGACGACCCTCGAGAGCGCGACTCCCAAGGGAAAAAAAGGGCTAGGTGAGGCCAATGGTAAAACCAATGTTGGGCCTTGCTGGAAAAGTCTTATTCAAAGCGAACTGTCAAGGGGGTCCCATAAATCACCCGACCGCGTTAGGGACGCAAAATCCGGGAACATAACACCGATATGACGGAAACTAAGGCGGCAAGAGTGGAACAAAACACCAGGCATAAGACCGAGCCTTCCACCCTTTACCAAGTATATAGATGCATTAATTAAATAAGATATATTGTGATATCCCAACAAGTAAACATGTTCCAACAAGGAACAACATCTCCATGTTCCAGCAAGGAACAAACTTCATCTTCACCTGCAACTAACAACGCTATAAGAGGGGCTGAGCAAAGCGGTAACATAGCCAAACAACGGTTTGCTAGGACAAGGTGGGTTAGAGGCTTGGTTTAACAATATGGGAGGCATGATAAGCAAGTGGTAGGTATCGCAGCATAGGCATAGCAAAAGAGCGAGCAATCTAGCAAGCCAAGATAGAAGTGATTTCGAGGGTATGGTCATCTTGCCTGAAATCCCGCAAGGAAGAAGAACGAGTCCATGAAGAAGACAGACGGACGTAGTCGAACGAATCCTCACAACTCCGGAACGAAACCGAAGCTAACGAGAGAAACAACCCGGAAAGAAACAAACAACATAGTAAACAACCATCACATAAACATGGCATGATGCATAATCAAGTATGATGCATGTCCGGTTTAAATAAGCATGGCATGGCAAAGTGCAACAAGCAATACTACAAGTTAAGTGGAGCTCAATATGCAACGAGTTGCATATTGACGAAACACCACTTCAATTATTTAGTTCTCTCTCGTTTAGGAACACAACAATATTAAATGTTGTTAAACATGGCAAGGGGTGAAGCATAACAAAACTATACCATCTAAACAATTTAAATGGGGCCGGATATAACAAACAACAAATCCGGTAAATCCCCATATGCATTTAGCAAATTGATGGAAACAACAAATATAAACATTTTAAATGTTGTTATTATGATGCGGATGACATGTGCAAGTTTTAAGCAATTTTATGAAAATGTTGACAAGAGCATTATGAAGCATTTGGTCACCATGGAGGAATGAAAGGGGTGCCACGGCAACGAATCAGAAAATGGTGCCACGGCAACATATCGGTTCCGATAACTCGGTTGAGATACTGGTGCAAAAGGAAGCGTGCGAGTGTGCGGAACATGCGAAAGATGGTGGAATGATCCCGGCAACCGGGTTCCCACGGATTAGTGGCATGGAAACGGGTGACAATTCGGACACGGTGCAAGCAGTGCATATCATACAACACATGCATTCGTTCACGGGCGTCGTCTCGGTGGTTATACCTTCCAAGGGAGCATTCTCAAGCGGTTCGAGTTCGGTACGATGTAGAGGAAGTAGTCGTTCACGGGTCGTCGTGGGAAGTAGTTGTTCACGTGGCGACGGTAGTGGAAGTGGTTGTACACGTTCGTAGATGTTCGGGGTCACGACAAGGAACTTGACGTCCACAGGGTCTTCGAGGGTCGACGGTAGTGGAACTTGGCGCATCCAACGTCTTCGGGCGTAGAGGTACACGTTATCTTGTCCTCGTATCATTGTGTAGTCGTACATGGTCCTTGCCGAAGATGGTCACTCACGCACGTAGATGAACCATTCATCGACCTCCTGGTACTTGGCGAAAATCCAGAAGATGGCCTTGGCGTACATGGGCAGCAACCCGTAGTCGAACTGGAGCTGGTCTTGTGGAAGATGGCCGGGGCAGGCGTCGAGCTTGAAGGCCGGCGACGCATCTGCGGGCACCGAGAGGCGTGGCCCCGCCGGGCAGGGTCGGAGACGAGGTGCAGAAGGGCGGCGAGGGACGGCGACGGGGCGGCCTGAAACTGCTGCTGGTGGCGCTCATGGCCATGGGACGCGGAAGTCGAGGTCGAAGGCGAGGCGCGGTCGACGACGAGCTGGAGAAGGGGCTGCAGCGGGGGTCGCACGCGGGGTAGCCCTCCTGGTGCACGCCGACGACGGCGCGTGGCGACGAGGCAGAAGCAGGGGAGGAAGACGAGGGAAGGAGGCGGGGCATGGCGCTGGACCTGTGGCCGCCGGCGGCGACGCTTGCAGGGAGGTCCAGCGACCTGGGGAACGGATTCAGGCGGCAAGGAGCTCCTGTGCAGCACGAGAGCCCGCCTCCTGGTGGCTTGCACGGGCTGCAGGAGGGAGGCGCGGGGTCGCGAGGCCGAGGCAGGGGAACGGCGAGGCGGAGGGCGCCGGGAACGGAGCAGATGGGGCGCAGAGGAGGGAGATGGAGGCGCGGGCGCTCTCCTGGCGGCGCTGGAGGGAGGAGCGAAGGAGGAGGAGGGGGTCGGCTCCCTGGCGGCTAGGGTTTAGGTTAAGTGGGGCGGCTGCTGGGCTGCAGATGGGCCTGAACAGAGAGGCCCAAGGGGCACTGCTGCTAACTCTCCCTCTCTCTCTAATTAACCCTCTATTTCAAAGAAACAAAAGCTTAGAAGAAATGTCGAGAGAGATTAGAGTGGAGTTTGGGTATGGAGATAATTTTCCCGGAGTCATGAAAAGGTGTTTGTTCCGAGAAAATAGGAATTGCCAAGATTGCAAGATTTAAATTCAAACTCATTTGAATTTAATTCAAATAGGTTTGAACTAGGACTTGGTAAAAGGAAGGTCCAAAAATGTTGAGATTTTTGGTGAAGCTCCGGAAAATGACGAAAGGATTTATGGGTAGAGTTGGAGACCAAGAATTGAGATAACAAAGGCATTGGGATTTATTTGCAAGTGTGTTATGATCAATTCCTAATAATGAAATATTTATTACAGCTCCCTAATAATAGTAGGAGACTTGAATATGTTTTAAAGAGAAATCACCATGTGAATTCCCTCGATTTAAATAGATCAAAAGATCTATGCAATTTATTTAGTTGAGGTTTTTAAAAAGGGGTTGCATGATGACATGATGCAATGCACATGAAGCAAAGAGATGAGATGCAAGACATGAACAAAAATGCAAAACAAAAACAAAAACCCAACCACGAAGGAAATATCATATCGCATCTCCGGAAAAGGCAAGAGTTGGAGTTACGAATATGGAAAGTTGCATCCGGGGCGTTACATCTTGCTATTAGTAGTCATGTGAATTTGGTATTCGTTCAATATTTTGATAAGATGTATGTTGTCTAGCCTCTAGTGGTGTTATGTGAACGTCGACTACATAACACTTCACCATTATTTGGGCCTAGAGGAAGGCATTGGGAAGTAATAAGTAGATGATGGGTTGCTAGAGTGACAGAAGCTTAAACCCTAATTTATGCGTTGCTTCGTAAGGGGCTGATTTGGATCCATATGTTTCATGCTATGGTTAGGTTTACCTTAATAGTTTTGTTGTAGTTGCGGATGCTTGCAATAGAGGTTAATCATAAGTGGGATGATTGTTCAAGTAAGAACAGCACCCAAGCACCGGTCCACCCACATATCAAATTATCAAAGTACCGAACGCGAATCATATGAACGTGATGAAAACTAGCTTGTTGATATTCCCATGTGTCCTCGGGAGCGCTTTTCCTATTATAAGAGTTTGTTCCGGCTTGTCCTTTGCTACAAAAAGGATTGGGACACCTTGCTGCATTTTATTTACTTTTGTTACTTGTTGCTCGTCACAAATTATCTTATCACAAAACTATCTGTTACCACTTATTTCAGTACTTGCAAAGAATACCTTGCTGAAAACCGCTTATCATTTCCTTTTGCTCCTCGTTGGGTTCGACACTCTTACTTACCGAAAGGACTATGATAGATCCCCTATACTTGTGGGTCATCACACCTCACCAGGCCCTCAGTGCCCCAATCACTCCCTTGGAGCGACCAATGGTTGGCTGGCAACCGTAACGATAGGTCTTGTCTCTCCTCATGATTGGTATGCAGGACCCACTCCAGAAGCAACATTGGGGACGTCGCGGGCTATCTCTCCCTCTCTCCGGCACGGACCGCTTGCACGTTAAAAGGGGGGCGCCTGATCATCGCGACTCATGGGCTCCTACTGGCTCTCCAGCCCTCACCCCCTGGCCTTGACCCACGGCATCGCGACCTGTCATACCAGCGGCGGCTGAGCTCGCTCGAGGGCCGGGACCTGAGAACGTAGAGCATTAAGGAAAGTGTGGGGAAGTGGGAAGAAGCTCACGAGTACCTAACCAAGCAGCACCTCAGCTGCCGCCACTCGGGCCAGGCACCTCGTCGAAGAACTACTCCAAACTCAAAAGATAAGTCACGACCCTACAGGAGCTGGACCAACGCAACGCCAAACCCTCGCCTAGTGCGGCTCTGTCACGGCGACGTTGCCTTCCTTTCTCGCCCAGCGAGGGCTGCTCGAGCGCTAAAGGGGACCTCCCGAGCATCGCGACTCGGGGGCTCTTACCGGACCTCGGGCCGCTCACCTCCTGGCCTTGACCACGGCATGGCGACCTGACATACCAGCGACGGCTGAAACCTGCCTGGGGACCGGGACCTATCAGCGTAGAGCGCTAAGTCCTCGTGAGGATAGAAAGGGGGAGCCGAGCCGGGACAGGACAAGCATCTCGTACCGATTCATATTAAGGATATAATGTTCACAAAAGACATGGCAGGCGCCTTACATACCCCCGCGGGGGTGTTTCTTCGATTCCTTGTAGGGAACAAAAGGTGCTAATCCTAAGGAACGCTAATTGCGCGCACCTCCGCAAGGGACGCCATCATCAGTAGTGGACTGCCCGGCGCCGGCGCCAACCCCACCCAGATCAGTGGCATCGGCGGCCCGATGCAGTTGCCCTACTCCGAGCACGACGCGAGCTCGGAGGCTCGTAGCTGTCGTCGCTCATCTCCGGAGTCGCGAGAAGCTCGGGGGAGCCGCTGGATTCCCCAGCTCCTTCGTTGCCGCCTGAGGAGCTGCTGGAGGGCCGATGGGCAGGCCAGGTTCTCGCCAGTCCGATGCCCCTGCTGCTTTCCTTGGGGCAGCACTCCAGCCGGCATCCTTCTGCATCGAAGACCTTGAATAACATCAAGGAGGCGCCATCGTATTCAAGATGAATTACGAGGGCACCCTCCGTCCGGTAGACCCGGGCGATCTCACCCCAGCCTCGGGTCATGAAGACCTTGCCCGGGGCGACGACCGCGACCTCCGCTCCGGTCGCGAGGGCGCTGCAGTCGGCGTGCTGCAGCCAGAGCTCCAGAGACCCGCTCGGCGGCATCTCGAAGGTGAAGGAGGGAGGAAGGTGGATCCAAGAGCATGGAGGCATGGCGACGTGAAGCACGAGCTCGCAAGAGGAGCCCTCAGCGTGGGCTCCAGGAGGGACGACGCGCACCGCCGTGACTCGCCGGTGTCGATGGCGGCACCGTCGGTGTTGCTCGACGCCTTCTTCCCCAGTACCCTCGATTCAGGCGTACAAGGGCAGCGGAAACCCAGGCGGCGGCCGCTCGTACCAGGGCCTTGATGCCTCCTGCCAAGCACCCTCATCTCGGCGGCGGAGGACTAGCTGTTTCTTCGGCGAAAGCGGGTCAGGACCCTCTCGGGGAGCGTTTCCCTTCTCTTCTGCAGAAAACCGACGGATTGGTGCCATTGGCGTAAGGAGAAGCAAGGACGAGGAAGAAGAAAAGGAGTAGCAGGAAGAGATGGACTAAAGGGGCTCACACAGTCCCATACTTATAGCCGAAGAAGGCCAACCGCCGGCCACCACGATCGCAGGTAATCATGACCCATTTTTTGCATGCAGGGACTTGTCAAGTCGTGCGGTTGCCGAGGCATTGTGGGGAAGCGCAGACGCCAACGTCCAATCAGTCGCCACGCGGCGCCCTAGGCAGCAAGATATTGGGGCCCGCGGCGCTTCGTGCTTGCCCCTTCGCTTCTCTGCTAAGCCAAGCCCGGGCGCGCCTTGGGTCCGGGGGCTACTATCGGTGTTCTGGGAACGGGGGTCCCCAGACTTGCCTGCCTGCGGCGTGGCTCGAGTGGGGGCCCAGCGTGGCCCAGCTTCAACAGCTCAAGCTCAAGACCCCCGCGAGGGGCCAAGCCTCGCAGGGCGGACAACAGGAAGCTTCCCTAGGAGCAGCCTCATCAGGCAGGCTCGCGAGGAGGCGGAGAGATCAAGGCAGGGGCACCTCGCGAGGAGCCCGTGACGCAAGCCATGACGATCGAGATCAGGCGGGCGCCGGCCTGCGCAGTGTCCTTGTTTCCCCTTCGGTGCAAAGGGAGCAAGCGCAGGCCAAGGCATCGGGAAAAGGTTACCATTCCGGTGCAACGAGACCAAGACCAACAGAGCGGCAGGACGGAGGTCACCGTGGAGCCCAAGACGGCGTCATCGCCAGTGCTTTTGGCAGCCGAAGACCACCTTTGGTCAGGATAACTTGTACTGGATGTTCCCCTTTAAAATGGCCAATTGTTGGCCCCCTTCCCGCTCACTATTTGGGAAGAGGACCAGGGCCTCTATAAATAGGACTAGCCACCATAGGGATCAGAGAGGGACCCGGGCCAAGCAGAACACACCGCACCAGCTCAAGAACACCTCTTGCGAGGCCGTTCTTCCCCTGTATTGTTCATCATCAGCCCCTGAGGCAATCCATTACACCACACACTGGAGTAGGGTATTACACCACATCGGTGGCCCGAACCAGTATAAATCTCGTGTCCCTTGTGTGTTCTTCTTTCCGGCCTAGATTCCTTGCGAGCCATCGAAGCGCGGGTCGGTAGGGGAAAGATCTTCGCGCGCACCCCAGAGTTCGAACCTTAAGGGTCTGCCGGAACCCGAAATTCGACAGCACGGTTGTGCTTTCGCGAGAGTCACGGCCGTGCCTCTCGGAAACGGGAAAAAACACATGCGATAGTCATGGTTTTGCTTCCACGAGAGGCACGGATGTGCTTTCGCCAGAGTCACGGCCGTGCCTCTTGGAAACAAAAAAAACGCATTTTCTATTTTTTTCCTTTCGCAAGAGTCGCGGTTTTGCTTCCGCGAGAGGCACGGTTGTGCGTTCGCGAGAGTCACAGCCATGCCTCTCGGAAACGAAAAAAATGCGTTTTCTATTTTTTTTTCTTTCACGAGAGTCACGGTTTTGCTTCCCCGAGAGACACGGGTGTGCTTTCGTGAGATTCACGGCCGCGCCTCCTCAGAAACGAAAAAACCCGCGTTTTCTCTTCTTTTTTTCTTTCCGCGAGAGTCATAGTTTTACTTCCGTGAGATGTACGGTTGTGATTTCGTGAGAGGCACGGGCGTGCCTCTTTCGGAAAGGAAAAAAACCCGTGCTCCTAGTTTGGTTTTTTCGTCCGGTTTTTTCATGAAAAAAAGTTCGTCAAAACCTATCAACATTGGATCTAGTTTTAAAGATCTTGACATGAGAAATCCAACGGTGAAAGTGGTTCGAGATTTGGACGCACGGTTTGAGAGATAAAACATTTTGAATAAACAGATCTATGAATAAAGGGAAACTTCCAGGTTGCGACAAGCGCTACATGTGCGCCATTTGTTGCAATCTGAAGAGTTGGAGTGTCTTTGCAACGAGTACTCCGTGATTTCGGGGTTTGGAGTTCGAATCTCAGTCCCGCACAATTCTTTTGCCTTTTAAAACTGGAAAAAGAAGGAAAATGGGCCGGCCCAGCATGGAAGGGGAGGTGTGCGCCCTTTTATCGAAATCGAAGTAAGGGGCGCTGAAGGCTTCAGCGCCGAAATAGGGTTTGGGCTTCCCGTATCCCTTAATTTCGCGGCTCGCCTGCGCGGGCCCTACTGTGTGCGGCGGTTCGTTTATGTGGGCCGGGCCATGCCGGCCCATATGGCCAGGTATGCCTCACGGCCCAGGCGTCGTTCGTTCTGCCACCGGAAGGAATGGACCGTCCGTCCGTCGGCCGGCAGCTTGGCGCCTCGGGACACGGGAAGACCGGCGGCCGAAGCAAAGCATCCCCCGTCCGTCCCCTTCCCCACGCGCGCACAGCGTGCTAGCCAGGAGCAAGCACGGCACTAGCCACTAGCTAGAGCGCACGAGCGCGGGGATGGAATCCAGCCGGTGGCCGCGGTCGGCAAGGCAGCGCGGCGACAGGCCGATTCCTTCCTTGCCGCTCCCGCCGCCGCTCGCCTTGCCCCCACACCCCTTTAACCGCACGCCACCTTACCCGAACCCAGCCATGGTTGCCAACCCGCCGCAGCCGCAGCAGCAGCAGAAGAAGATCGAGGCGGAGGCATGGACGACGCGTCCCTCGAGCACACGCCCACCTGGGTCGTGGCCGCCGTCTGCCTCGTCATCGTCTCCGTCTCCCTCGCCGCCGAGCGCTTCCTCCACTACCTCGGCAAGGCACGCCTCCCCCCTCCGACACCCCCTATTCATTTTTCCCCCTTATCAGCTCAGTTTATTTTATTTTATTTTACATTCCGCGGACAAATCAGTACTACTCTATATGCTCTCTTGCACTCGTTGGTTGCTTGTTTCGACCGTGGAAGCAGGGAAAATGTACTACAGTATCATACCTGCCAATTCCGGGTGAACTGTAGGGGGTTTGGGTGAAGGATTGTAAGAAGTTTTGGTCTCCGTGGCAAAACGAAATTGCTGGGGTTAGGGCCCCAATTCCTTTCTGGCATTCGATTTGCGAGCTCGGGTGAATTTTTTGGCGCAATTTACTCTCCCCTAATCCTCTCTATGCTGCAACTTTTGACACGAGTATATGCCTATTAGCAAATGTACTCTGTGATTAGCTTCACAGATTCATCTTTTGTGCTAAATTGAGACGATAGTCCCCACAATTCTACAAAAAACACTCCTTTGCTAGCATCATCATGCAAGTGCAGTTCCCCGCCAGGTAGTTTGCTGGTGTAATACTTTGATGGTTGTCCAGAACAGTTTCATTGTCAGCTATTCCTTAGTGTTGACTGGCTCAAATTTGCTCCACCAACTTGCTTCCTGGTTGTCTTCCTGTCAGTTATATCTTCTGGGATGGTGCTGAAATCATGTTACTTGATTGCTCAGTCTATTTTGTATTTAGGACTTCTAAGGGTACTACTCCCTTCATTTTTGTATACAAGCCCACTTTGTTTTTCATGTCAAACTTTGACTTATAAATTTGGTCAACAAAATATGGGTTATATGTCATAAAAAATATATCATCGGAAACTTCTTTGAAATGTGACATACTTTTTGTGGCATATAACTCACTTTTTGTTGGTAAAATTAATGGTCAAAGTTAGCGATAAAAATATGAAGTGGCTTTGTATACATAAATGGAAGGATTACCATCTTATATTATTTGATTGAAACCATAACAGTGATAAACTTTCGTCTTGCACATTCCAAAAAGCATGCAATCCATTGTTAAGGTCTCGACACAAGATCTAATACTGAACAACAATGCTAAGAAGAGATGCCAAGGATTTCTACATCCTACTTATGCTTTCTTCTGCAACCGTGCAGGCATTAAAACATAAGCAGCAGAAAACATTGTATTCAGCTCTACAGAGACTAAAAGAAGGTAAGATTCAGGAATATTGTTGTGTGAACTTATCAATTGGCATCATAGCATGCCTTATTAATCGGACCATTCAGCTTCGTTTGTTATTAATAACTCTAAGCTAAATACATGCTATATCCATTATAAAACTTAAATAGTTTATTGTACTATGTTTTTTTCTGCAAAGATGTACATGGTTGAAGAGCTTTAACTTCAGAAAATGGTACATAGGAAACACGACAAGAGATTTTTTTAACATGGTCCCTCTTACCTCCTCTTTTCACATGGGAGGTAAGAGTATGTAATAAATCACAGATATTTTGCTCACTTACTATATGATATTGATTTCTTCTTCTTCTTCTTGTTCTTCTGTGTCTTATCGGGTTCAATGGCTACATATGCAGAGTTAATGCTTCTTGGATTTATTTCCTTCATCCTGAGTCTCTCACAGAGTTTTATTGTTCACATCTGCATTCCCGAAACCGCTACACATTTCATGCTTCCATGCAAGAGAGAGAATCACAAAGTTGTTGAAGAAGGTGCCATAGTTTGCAAGAAAAAGGTTAGGAAATACCATATTCGCAAAAATGTTGAGGCATCATTTTCCTGGAACTGAAACTTGATTGTATCTTCGAACTGGATGTCTTATTGTTGGGCACTTATTTTATGAGATAGAGATCCTTCTATATTGGGTAGAAACGCCTTGTGTTATTTATCTGTCACATGAAGCAATGTAAAGTGGCATTCCTTAAAAAGGAAGCAGTTGAAGTGTATTATGCAGAAATGCATTCTAGAATGATCATTATAAAGATAGGATTGCTCTGTTTCAGGGTGATGTCCCCTTTCTATCACTGGAGGCATTGCATCAGCTGCACATATTCATATTTGTACTTGGCTTGGTCCATGTGGTTTTCTGCGCTACAACAATATTTCTTGGTGGAGCGCAGGTACGTCTTCAAATATAAAGTTAGGCATGACCATGTTTGTGGATGACAAACTTACTCCCGCCAAAATTTTCTAGATAAGAAGATGGAAGCATTGGGAGACTGGAATTCACCGAGATATACAAAAGAAACGTGCGTTATTGCCCTATCTTTTTTCTTTCTTTGATTGATTTTAGTAAGTACTTAATGCGGGCTTCCTAGGTGACATTATATAATGTAGTTATATATGGGACATATAATCAAATATGAAGAAATATGACATAGTAAAGAGAGAGTCGGTCATGATTCGTGACTTTTATCCATATTCACTGTTAATTTAAAAGTGCAATTATATTCCTTAGACCCGTGTTGCTTCAGCACCAACCCCAGCCTCAGCATCCTCATGCTTCTACGCAGTTCTGCAAGCTGTTCGTACTGGTTCTTTCCTGTGCTCTTTCTGAGCTTCAAGAAATGTTAAAATTAAATAAGCATTGGAAGGCTGGTATTTGCTACATTATTTGCATCCAATCAAACACTTTTTCAAGCTGTCTTGAATTATTGTTCAGCAGATTCAGTTGTCTTTGTAGTAGAAAATTTTGAATTTTTGTGTGCAGCTACAGTCAGAAGTTGTCCTGTCCAGATAGATAATTTCACTGCCCTACACAAATGAGCTTCAATTTTTTCAACAGTTCAAATAAAGACTTGCATGGATAAAAGAGTACACAATAGCTACTATATAACTTACAATTAGACACCATGTGTTTTTATTCCTCGTAAACACTTCAAGAAAACCTCTTGCTCATGCAAGAGTTGATTGTCCAATGTCGATACTTATTTTAAAACCTTGTTTTCACAAGATTAAAAAAATGCAGAAAATATTTGTCAACACTTGCCCTCTCTGCCGGTCAGAGCAATACCAAATTTAGAGGCAAATTCCATAACTTATAATTTTGAATAGGAAGCCCATCAAAATTATTTAGGTCCTTAAACATTCATAACATAGTAGGGTCATATGCCCATATACCTATACATAGTTTATCCCTGAAAAAAATCTAACATATTGGGGTTGCCCAGGCGTTCTGTGCACCCTATGGCTCTACTAGATATGCCCCATGTGTCCACATCTTGGCCATTGGTCAAATTCTGCACCAATTATGCGATTTGTTGTCTGTTCTGTTGGTTTCACACCACGAAATGAACAACAACTGACATGTCAGAATAAGTGATACTTGGCAGTTGGATGGAAACCGAGTCTCCTAATTTGCGCTGGCTCCTAATGGTGCCGATGCATTATAATCTTATTCTTCCTGTTCTATTGGCCCCCTTTCCCTTCATTTATGCTGTAAAGGGACCGTTTGTGTTTTACTTAATCGATGTTAAAGATTTCTCGCTCAATGTTCTGTTTTCTTTCTGGAGAAACAGTTGAAGTACTGCAAACAGATATTGTAGGAAACGCTACACCATTGCATGTTTTGCTACGCCGTAATCACCAGCGTGAATTGGTCAGTGAGCGAACAGAGGGATTTTGGAAGCAGCTGGCTGTTGTGAGCTGGATTGTAAGTCGTCTGCCCATCCTGTTATATTGCTCCATTGATTTATCTAGAATGGTCAATCTGCATCCTTGATTGCGTGCATGCATTTGTCCAAATTATTATCTATATGTAACATAACCACTTTGGTAGACATATTTATCAAATTGCATGCAGTAGCCTCAACTAAATTGCATGCGTCCACTGCTTCTCATTAGCATAACATGCAAAAGTAAATTTAACCAAGGTTTTTAAGGCGGTAAGGTTTCATAAGGCGATCTACCCCCACCTTACCGCCTAAGCAACACGTAAGCGCTAAGGCGGACAAAATGCTAGGGAACTGCCAGGGCGTCCTACTGCCTAAGCGGCCTAAGCGGCGCCTTAGGCGTTGCTTATGGATGCCTTAAAAACATGGAATTAGACAGAACTGTCAACTTATATTAACACTCTGGATGAAAATTTAGGAGATCACAATGTCATATTTACATATCATGGTGCTTAGTAGATTATCGTTATTGTCTACCAATGAATGCCCTGGCATTTATTGGGGAAAATGAATCAGCAGCTGGGTTTATGGCCTGAACACACACTGTCCTCAAAATATGGCAAGCATGTATGCAGAACTGCAGTAAGACACTATCATTCAGGGCTTCAACGTGCTCCTGCTGTATGAAGTTTTCAGTGGATCAATCAATATCTAGAAAACATCCATTTATCATTTACCATAATGAATTGCTCCCAATCGTGCAGTATGTATACAGTTATTGCGATAATATTTATTTGAACTGACTTCGTTTCGTGTTTCACTATGTCTGTTAGTCTATCTACAACTTGACCATAAAGGTTTGATTCACTCAATGCAGATTGCGTTCTCGAAGCAATTTCATGATTCTGTGGGTAAATCAGATTATGAAGCGCTTAGATCAGCATTCGTCTTAGTAAGATATATTATTTAGTTTAACTCTTGCATATTTTTCTCGTGCATTTCTCTGTACTGCTATTGAAGGCTTGAAGCTAATAGGGTATTCCCCCCCCCCCCCCCCCCCTTTCTTCCATTTAATTCAGATACACTACCCAAGCCACCCAAACTTTGATTTCCACAAGTACATGACCCGTGCCCTTGAGCATGACTTTAAGAGGGTTGTTGGTATCAGGTTGGTATATTTGTAGAGAAGTTCTAACTTTGACTTGAATATACACGTGTCTTTAATATTAGTAACTTTCATGCAGCTGGTACCTGTGGCTTTTTGTTATCCTCTTCCTTTTGCTGAATATAAATGGTAAGTCTGACTGAACCACTCAACACATGTCTTTTTAGGTCGTTAGTTATGCCGTATAGTAATATCCCCGGCAATTTTACTTATTTTCTCCACTATATGTTGTCATTTAAACTCTAACCAATCGAATCTGATGAATAACTTGAACTAAACACTTGGCTGTTGAATAACTTTCAAGCATGCTTTACATCAGTTATCTTAAGGTTTCATACATCGGTATCAGCCCTTTTGTTGATCACTTGATCAGGATATGCATTTAATAGGTTTCTGTTGTGCATGTTCTTATAATTTTTTGTATTTACCACCAAATGCAGGATGGCACACATACTTCTGGTTAGCTTTCTTGCCTCTATTTGTAAGTATTCCTCTGCTACAACACATCTGTTGATTCAAGTATCCTATTTTGTACGGTGTACTTCTCAATTCTGATCAGCTGTTATGCTTTTTTAGCAAAAGTAAACTCAAAATAGCCCTTTTATATTAGTGAGGACAATTCTTAACAATGGAGTAAATTGCAGCTCCTGCTTGTTGTTGGCGCAAAGCTGCAGCACATTATTACCCGATTAGCTCAAGAGGCAGCGGCATCGTTAGCAGATAAAACAAACCAAGTCCCGAATATAAAGCCATCCAAGGAGCATTTCTGGTTTGGGAAACCTTCAATTGTCCTTCATTTGATCCATTTCATCCTATTCCAGAACGCCTTCGAGATTGGCTTTTTCTTCTGGGTCTTGGTATTATCCTTTCCCACGCTCTCACCTAAAGCAAGTCCCGAATATAATTAGGCTCTGGAGCTAAGTAACAAAGTCATGACCTCCACAGGTAACATATGGGTTCGATTCATGCATCATGGAGAAGAAGGCTTACGCCATTTCCAGACTTGTTATTGGGTCAGTAAAATTCAGGATTGCCATTTGTTGTGATGGATATTTCGTGGCCTTCTCATATACTCCCTCCGTTTAGATTAATTGTTTGTACTCCAGAAATGATTTATGTGTTCTTTTTGCAGCCTGATCATCCAGGTGGTGTGCAGCTACATCACCCTGCCATTATACGCCATCGTCACCCACGTAAACTCCGTGAACTATTCACTCCCCCCTGCTTCCACAGTTTAAAAAGTCAGATATATGACACGCTGATTCTGTTGGGCCAGATGAGCGGAGACATCAAGCTGCAAGCGCTGGGCTCGGGCCTCCACGAGTCCGTGGCGAACTGGGCCACGGGTGCCCGGAAGAGGGGCCGCTCGGAGACGAGCCTCCGGAACTCGCTCACCTTGAAGAAGGCCGGCGCCACGGATCCCGTCGCCGGCCGCGGCGACAGCATCGAGATCCCCGTGGTGCGGGCGCCCAACGAGCGCTTCGGCAGCTCGCGTAACATGCTGGCGCCGGCGGCAGTTCCCGACCTGGACGAGATCGTGTCCGTCGCGGACGTCGACAGCCGGAGGTGAACGTGCAGAGGCGACAGGCTACATGCCGCGCCGGTGCCAGCCGGGGACATTGCTGGTTTCCGCCGGGGCCCTGTGCATCTGGGCCGGGAGGGAGGACGTACCGCCTGGTTGCGCAGGCGGGCGCGCTCGTCTCGTGCACGCTGACGGACGCTACGCACTGTAATGTCACGGCTTCCCTGTAAACGGTACGAGCGGACAGGACGCGTCTCCGGCCGGCTGTCGCGACAATGTCATGTGAGACACATGCTACAAAGGTCGTTGGCCTCCCTCGTCGTTTCCGCGTGATCCCTCCGTCGCTAGCGCTCGAAGCAGATGCTGCTCATGAGCGAGTGAATGATTTACAGGCAAAACCATTTTTCCTTTGTCCTGATCAGACACCCACGTCGTCCGTGCGGCACAGCAGCCCAACACTTCCGCCTTTCCCACGAATGACTGACTACACGGCTACGCCATTCTTGTATCGCGTAGCTCCTCGCATGCATGCATGCACCTGCAGAGTAAAGTACTAGCATCTCGAAAGATAGATGGACGCACGCCGCGTTCTCTCGATCCGTCCGTCCATCGACCGTGTTTGGACAGGGCCGAGCCGAGGTGCCTTCACGTTGCCGGCCGGCGCTATGGGACCGGCAACCTACAACGTCGACCGCCGTGACGGACACAGGGGCACTGTACCGGCGACGTGGGACAATTTGAAACCAGTAGTAGAGCCGTCGCTCAAGTCCGCATGCATGGGCCGCGAGCCTCGGTACGCGCGCGCGACGCACGATCCGGCCCGCCCGTGGTTTCAACGAAATAAGTGAGCGTTATTATTTACGCACGCACATTGCAAATTCTCTTGCCAATTATTGCCGACTCGACGTCGCGCCGGCGTTGGCGTGCGCGCGCAGGCAAGGCATCTCGTCTCGTCTCGAGCACGCACGTCGGCTGCGCCTGCGCCTGCCGGCCTGCGCATGCATCGATCATGTCAGGGACATGCATCGATGCATATGCGTTTTCGCAAAAGATAAAAATAAAAATAAAAATAAGAAAGGACATGCATATGCGTACGTACGTGCAGAGCCAGCCAATGGAGTGAGGCTTCATGCATGGTTCGTGGCTACTGCCTAGCTAGCCACCTGGTTAATGATGCCGTGCCGTGGATAGACGTGCGTGTTGCAAGAATATTCTACACGCCTTTTTCGCCTACTCTCTCTCTCTCTCTCTCTCTCTTTCTCTGAAAATGATTTGGACAAGATTGTGTCGTGATATATACGGAGTAGATGGAAGGGGACTGTACCGTGGTAAGCGCGTGCCATGCATGGGTCGTGTACCGTGGTGGTACGTCAGAGACGCACGCACATGTTCGCAGCGCATATCCTTTTACCTGGTATCTGTAAAGCCTGCCTGCATGCATCTTTTTACTCGATCCTACAGCTCGCGTACATCCTAGCTACTACACGTACACGCGACCTTTCTCATCACAGGCATAGCAAAGTACGCGTCCGAGGCCGCAAAAAGCCTAGCTATAACACAAGGGTGTCCCTGAGATCCATAGGTGGCATATATTGTCATCGAGATTTGTTCACTGCGTGCCGTCCGTCCGGTAGTGCAACAGAAAGACGACTCAGATATACCAAAGTTAGTTCAAAGCTGAAGCTGCGACACTTATTATTGATCGGAGCGAGTATGCTTTAAAAATCCTTTCGTATGGATGTTTTTCGCACTCCCTAATTTAGTAGTGATCTAAACACTTTTATATTTCTTTACAGAGGGAGTAAGTGAGAAAAGCCTAGTAGAACGACACACAACCTTGTGGATCGACATACGTTGCGCACTTGCAAGTTAATTAAGTTGGGTCAACACTTCTTTATATATACGTACTTCACTTTGGGCTCTATATACTCCGATCTGCGTGTGTCAGGCTGTGAGCAGCATATATTTTTTTCTGTCGTTTTTCCATCCATGACACGAGAGGCCACCGGCCGGCCTGGCATGGTAGTGGCTGTATATATAGCTGCAGGGGCTATACGTGATCTTTTGTGCGAGGGAATGATGCAAAGCTAGCACTCATGGGAGTGCAACGGATAACCTGACTGTCAAGGAGAGATGGGGTCGATGCTGCATGGTGTGGCATGGCGTGAGCAGGCCGGAAGATGGGCTCCTCCTTTGCGTGGGTATCTTTCTTCCTGCCTGTCCTTCGGATCCCGAATCGATCGGTGGGCCTAGCTCTGCCTGTGGGCCCCCGACATCTCAAGTTCCATCGGGTTGCACGCAATCGTCTGAATGAGAGTACCGTGGCTTACCTTGTCCCGAAAAAAAATATAGTACTAACTGGCCACATTCATATTCACCGTTGCAACATGCAACTAAACATGATTATATGCACGGTTTTGATGATCCTAAGTTGCTTGAGGTTTCTTATGTCTAAGTTCATATATGAAAGTGCAACCTGGTGAAGAAGTGCAAATTGCACTTTTTACTAAATCAAACTTTTATTTTTCAGAAGTGACTTGCAAATAAGAAATTTATGTCGACGGCCACTCAAGAATAACAATAGGAACCCCGCAAAAGAAGAAAAGAATAACAATAGGAATAGTTATGGTTATCATACCTCTATGATTCAACTGACCATGTCAATGGTCAAATTGCCACCAACTTCACGGTCGTGCGGCGAATCGGGAAAGACAGCTTGGGGAAGGGGGGGGGGGGGGGGGGGAATCAGAAACGATGTTTACTCAGGTTCAGGCCTTCAAGGTGGGTAACAACCACAACTGTACGTCGTACTATCTACATTATCTAAGCAAAATTACAAGATACCAAGAAGTTCATATTAGCATGCGAAGGAGTGAAACTAGAGAAATATCATGACGCAGAACTCGACTGCCAAAGGACAACATGTTAGTTACACTATGATTTGACAACGTGTCACTATTTACTATGGGAATTTTCCCTCACACGTTTTTCAAATAATTACCGGCACAGCCTCCCTCCACCTCCTAGTTTGATGTACCTCCATCTCTAGCTAGCTACATAGATTCCATGTCTAGAAACCATTGCACATCCCTTCATGTAAGTCGATGCCAACACTGTCTTCCCCCTCTCCTCTAGCGCCACTATATTTCAAAAATTAGACATGTTTAAACCCCGAGCTAGTCATGGCGCGTGGAAAAGCCTGCCCATAAAGCTCAATTGGGCAAGGGGAACTGGGGAAGTTGCCAGTTATGAAACCGGGGAAAAAAACCATGGGATCTCCACTACAAAATGCTACTTTCTTTGTCCGGAAACACATGTCGCAGAAATGAATGCATCTTAACGTATTTTAGTTTTAAATATGTCTAGATACATTCATTTCTTCGACAAGTATTTCTGGATGGAGGGAGTACGTAGCACCATAATCATAGTTTTCATTACGGAACTCATTCATATGATTCTAGAGCACTTTAAACTGTCTGGTTATTTGCAGCTTTGGCGGCCGCTTAACCGACCCCATGACCGTGGCGCCATCTCTGCATTCATCGCTGACCTTCGCTCGATGGTTGCCTGCTTGCCCCCTCCCCCCCCCCCTCGAGCCGGATTAGGGGCCGGGAGCGATCTCCGGCCTTTTTTTTTTGGCTTGTTGAGTTGTGCCCTCAGCAGAACCTCTTGTACTTCTTGTTGTGGGACTTGGGTGTGTGTGGTGTGAACTTATCTGTGTACTCGATGCTCTGTGGCGGTTTGCTTTATTTATAAAACGGGACGAAAGACTTTTTCGTAGAGCACTTTAACCATCACAAATATGCCCGTGACACGGGTGACTCCAATGTCGATTGTGTGTGTTTGTTGTTACAATCATAGGGTAGGAATGGTACTTTGGTAGCTTCTTGCAGCAGAGGGGAGGTCAGTGGCAGCGGCGGATAACATAGTGAGCATACAGGGGTAAAAGGCTGCAACGGGATAGCTGGAGGATCTGCCAAGTCAGGGCTGTTTGCAGACGCCGAACGTGCAAGTGATTCTCCTTGTTTGCTTTACCCATTTCCTATTTCTGAAGCACAGACAGTACTTCGTTTTGCAGCAGTATTTTATTGTTCACCCGTGTTACATTTCTTGGCTCGGTAGTGCTTCTTATCGGGTTCCATGTAGTATCTCATGTAGAGTTAAATGACATCGATCGCTTCCTTTTGGTTCAGCACTTATGCCCATCAGTCCATCGATCACATACCTAATTAAGCTAAGATGCAACTTCCCAAGTGCAGCACAAAGATGGTTCCTATACTCACTGTCAAGAGAATATGTATCTTAATAGATTGAACATCTCAAAGGCCGACCTACCGCTCAACAATTTATCCAGCATTTGAAGAACAAAATGGCTGTTGCCCCGTTCGCCGCCTCCATGAGCGAGAATCGATGGCTTATGGAGCCCAAAATTTTCAAAAATGCAAAATCAACCTTTTAAGTTTCAGAAAAATCTGAAAATAAATAAACGAGCACTTACAAAATGTAAACTAGATGCGTGTGGAATTTCATCACGAAATACCTTTTGATGTGAGCTGTACAAAAAATCATGTACTTTTAGTGAATAGTATGTGTGCTAGAAATACGTGATTTTTTTTCCTTTTTGTGCAGCTCGCATAAAAAAGTATTTCGCCTTGAAACTTTGCAGACAAGTACTCCAACCATTCACTATTATAAAATGCCCTAACTTTTTTCTAATTCGGATATATATAAACGCATTTTAGTGTGTTTATTCACTCATTTTAGTCTGTACGTATAGTTCATATTGAAATATTCAAAATATCTTATTATAGTGAAGGAGTGAGAAGTATACACCCATATGTATGTGTGTACTTTTCCTAGATTTTTCTTGAACCTAAAAATTGGGTTTTTCTGTAATTAAGGGCTACATGGAGCTCGAGCTCCATTAGCAATTTCTGTTATCTAGTACTCCTTATCTAACTAAATATAAGGCATTGAACTTAAAAAATGTCTTAGAGCATCTACATCCGGACTTGACAAATCCGATTCCTCATGCGTTCGCGGACGCGACCGGGCGCGTCCGCGGACAGCGACTGCTCACACCTCAAATCAGCTACTCTGCATCCAAGTCTCTCATATTTCAACCCCTAGATCCATACAAACCATGCAAAAAAAATCCTACGTACTACACTAGCTAAGCTTCGCCCTCGGTGATGTCCACAACGACGGTGCCAGCTAAGCTTCGCACGGGCTCCGGCTCATCCTCCTCCTGCCCGACCTCATCCATGTAGGTGAGCATCTCCTCCTCCTCCACGGCGTGCTGCGCCTCCATCTCCTGCCGGCGACGGCGTCTGGCCTCCGTATCCGACTCCGAGCGGAGGGAATCGATCGAGGATGGCCTGCTGCTCCGCCTGCAGATCTGCGTCCCCGTGTCCCCCACATCCTCCTTCGTCTCCTCCTCCTCCTCCTCCTCCTCCTTCGGATCCACCGCATCCGGATGTAGCCCCGCGGTGACCCGGGCTTCGCGCCTTGCCCGGATCTGCTCAAGGAGCTGCAGCCGGCGCTAGAAATGGGTAGCCCCTTATCCGACGGCGTGGGGGCATGACTACTAGTGGTGGTGGACGGGGAGTGGAAAGTGGCGGCGGTGGACAAGCGGAGGGAAATGTGGAGGGGTAGGGTTTCGGTGCCGACGATCGACTTAAATAGCTGGGCTAGGCACTACGTGGCCCGCCGTAGCGGCGCCATGCGGCGATATTGGTCCAACAGAGGTGATGAGCTTCGGACCGCTGGGTGTCTGGGCGATTCCGCGTGGGACCCCGACGTCAGTTCGACGTGGCGAACGCACCCATATCCGCCTCATATTTGGGCCATATATGAGGGGTGCCGATCAGCCCGGACTTTTGAGGCCCATTTGAGGCGCCCGTCTGGGTTAAAATTTCGTGACCGGTCAGTGACAGGGCGGCCCACCTGGGCGTTTGAGGCGGGTTTGGAACGTCCGGCTGTAGATGCTCTTATATTTAATTAATGAGGGAGTAATTTATTACTATTACCTTTGTTTAAAAAACTTGTTTTAGATTTTTCTAGATACAGATGTACGTAACACTAAAACGTGTCTAGATATGTGTATCTAGACAAATCTAAGATAAATAATCCAGGACGGAGGGAGGATTATTTTAGGACTATTTGTTGGAATGCTGATAATATGTAGACTAACTTATATACTATCTGTAGTGCTTTTGAGTGAGTGTATTACTCTCACCGTTTCTAAATATAAGCATTTTTAGAGATTTCAATTCAGACTAAATACGAAGCAAAATGAGTACATCCATATGTAGTTTATATTGAAATATCTGAAAAGACCGTTGACACATGCCCATTGCTAAAGCCCCTCCAGCATATGAGATCTCATGGGGCATCCTGACCACTAGAGCAGTGAACTGTAGCAACATTCAATAAATCCATGCATGGTACACACTACACAGCATGCATTTGTGTGCACAGCATAGTGTGTAACAGAAACGCAGCACACATCACAAACAGAGATGCCCCCAATCAGCCATAGCTCCTCTAGATTCAGTCATCAAAGATCCACAAAGCATACGCATGCTATATATCCTCCTATCATGGCCAATGAATTCTGTGACGGAGCACATCGATCTTGGCCACCCAGGCAAGTCACTTCATTCCTTTCCTTGCATTCATTCATTAACTTGGGCTGAAAGAGAGGCCTGCTATGTCTGGTATAGTTTAGCTTTTTTTTTTTTGCGGGAAATATAGTTTAGCTTTTCGAGACTGTAAAACAAGCATCATATCAGTACCTTCAGTGCAACTTAACAGTTTGTTTTGAGAGAGGAACTTCATTCTAAATTTCTTTTCTTTCTTTCCGGAAAGAAGAGGGATGGCTCTATTTTATTAGTGGAAGTGGTGCATTTCTTTACAAGGAAAAGAGGCACGTACAACTCTCATTAAAGGTTTAAAAAATCTTACAAGAAACAAAGGCACACAGCCCAACCAGCTTGGACAAAGAACATAACCGCAAGTGACAAGAAGATGAGGGGGAGGCATTGTTGAACCGGATCACAATACCAAGACCTTGCAAATTGCTGGAAACACCCACAAGCAAGCACATTCAGTGAGTGTCATCGGCATAACCGCAAGCTATGCCACAGGGCCTTGATTGAGAGCTCTGACACAGGGACAACCCAAACAATTTGCAAGGTGGAATGTACACCTTGCATCATCAAAGAGCGAAGATCAATCGAGATTGCAACGAGAATACAAAGCTCATCACAACACAATGGATGCCATGGGAGGGGGCACCGGGTGATGGCCAAGGGGGTGGATAATGGCAACACTACCCCATTTGCTGCCGCTAGCTGAGCGCGATGACCCGCGTCAACCCCACTTTCTTTTCCTCATAATTACTCCAAATTTATGACACAGAAAGAATGTACGTATGAGAGTGTAGATATATATGTCACACGTTTTGGAATATATTCGAATCAGTATAGAAAGAACATCCTTTTTTTTTTCAAAGGACAAGCATTTGCTCACGAGTACATGTTTACTCTGTAAGAAACTAAGAAACGAGTAAATGTGAAGTTGATAGCATTCCAATTGATACCAGTGCAACTGAGGGACAAGGATAAATATGCATTGAGAAAACAAATACGCAGTTGACAAGTATGCAGTTGATAGAGACACAGTTGAGAAGGAAAAGGATGTAGTTATTTACGATGGTAACATTTTGACAATGATGTAGTTAACGGCTATACAATCAATAAAGATACAATTGATAGTGGTGCATTTGACAATGATGCAGATGACAATATGTTTCAACTGCTTCTCGCGTGTTTCAACTGCACTGTTTACTTAGATAAGAAATTGGTAAATGTTTACTCCAAAGTCATGCCCGAAGATAAAACATGGCCCATTGTGAATTAGCCATGTACTACCTTCTTTAATGTATGTAAGGGATTGTCAAGTGATTTCTCCAATTTTTGCGATTGCAATATTTGTGTTTCTCCTTCTCTTGTTGTGACAAATTTGGCTCTGGAGGAATGGTCGAATGGAACATTTCCAGTGAGCCATGCCCAAGCAAGCGCAAAAAGGCTCCAGCGAGTGCGGGGGGGGGGGGGGGGGGGGGGGGTTGGCTCTGACAGTGCGGGCTGGTAGGTAGATTTGCACGTGGTCTTCCTTAATGTCCTTCATCTAATCCCTTCTAGTCTACACAACACTGTTTCAATTCGAGATAAGCTCTACAGGAAAAAGAATGCACCTCGACGTTGTAATCTCATTCGCACGATTGGTTCCTACTTTCGTTGATTCTTAATCTTCAATTTTGTGTTTATGTTTGGAGCTTTTTCAGACAAATTTCGTCAAATTCGTTATACGCGGTTGACCATTTGAATTTTTTTAGACCACTAGCTTCACCTCATTTCCCACACAACTCTCATGTTGTATGTTTTTTATTTCTACACTCATAGACGAATGGATCTATATTCCATTTCCAAGTTTGGACTTATTTTAAACATATTTTGTTAAATTCATCGCAAACAATCGACCATTTGAAATTTCATTTGACCACTAGCTTCATCTTGTTGTTCCAAACAACTCTCATATTGTAAGGTTTTTTATTTCAACGCTCATTGATGAAGTTGTTACAAGTGTTGTGGTGTGGGATGAGTTCATCATGTCGACCAGAGGTGAGAGTAATCATCAGTGCCCATGTAACCAAACAACTCAACGTTGCATATGAAGAGCACAAACATGTAACAAAACACGGTGCTTTGTGGGTAAGCAAACGGCATGTAAAAATAGCCTAGATCTTGTATTAGGCCACGCAGTCTATACCAAAGTCGCACGGGAACCAAACATTCTCTTTGTCTTTGGTTTTGGTAGAGAGAAATCATGGGCTTTCACGGTTAAGAAGATAGATCGATGCAGAAAGCCCCTGCGTGTACGTCCGTATGTTGGATTCCGTTGGTCTGCCGGCCTGTGCGTCAGTGCGTGCAGCTTTCTCCGGTGGCATCCTTTTGGACGACGTTGGTTCTTGGGACTTGGGGGCTTGGGGCTGCACACATTCTACTTCTTTCGACGAGAATCAAGCATCGCCTTCAATGTCTAAATTGGTTGTGCATATCTCTAAATCAAATACCAGTTACCAGGTTTGCCTCTTGTGTGTTCCATCAAGCTGGACATTAGTTCTTGTGTGTCCCATTGCTTACATGCGTGGGGTGGCTTCTGATCTTCAGGCCCCATGACCTCAATTTCAGTAGATATTGTGTGAGGTGGGCGTACTCGTGTTTCAGTGTTGTACTAGTGTTTCTACAACAAAACATTCTACTTTTCCGCCGAGGAACTCTCATTCTCTCAAACAGAGAGGCCACCGAATTCGGTAGCACATTTGCTAGAACGTAGCCAATGACAGTGCTAGAGCCGAGGAAGGAGAACTTGTTACTGCATTAGGGATTGAGTGGTGGGGAGTTTACCACCATGAAGTGTCCCCTATCGCCCCCTATCGAATACTGTGTTTTTGGATAACAAACAGATACCTCGCATTCTCACAGCACCAGAGTGGCATCAAGCCATCAGCATATGACAAAGCTTGTGAGTAGTTAGAAAGGCCATCATTTAGGAAGCTCACAAAGCTAGTTGACAAAGACCTCCAGATCACAAATACAGATTCATTGCGCACGTTGACGGGAAGCCGATCAAATGCTCATGCACCATGGATCTCTCCAAAAAGTTCAGTTAAGGATTCCCCTACGACCACAAAAGATCAAAGGCCTAGTGCGTACGTACGCGTGCGCTCGACCGATGGTTTCTAACAAACTTCCCTGCAGCCCGCGACACTTGACCCCGCTTGCTGTTTGCTAACAATCAGCACGTTGGAAACAAGGTTTTCAAAAAGGCTAAATGCAATGGGTTTTCTTTTTCGACCACTCCTTTTCACATATTTGCTGTGCGTTTTTTGCCCAGTTTATAAGCAAGAGCTAGGTAGCCACTGAGCTAGTTTGGACTTTGGGATCGATGTGATCTTACATGGTCCCTTGCCCTTAGGCCTTAGCCATAGGCTAACTATGATAGCCCTACCATGCATAGCTTAAAGCTGCATACTAGGAATAAGAGATGGAGATGCCATATGGCCGTGCAAGCCAAATGCATGGTGCATATATATGTGATCATTAGAAGGGTAGATATATACTCATCCCTCCCTCCCAAAATTAGTGTCTCAAGCTTAGTACAACTTTGTACTAAAATAAATTAAGACACTTATTTTGGGACGAAGGGAGCAGTAGATATGTATCCTTTTCTTCTATGAGATAAAATTGTGTTACATGCATGCACATTGGTTGGAAAATATATATATAGTTGAGCTTAACTGTATAAGGAGAATCGAGACCTATTTACGGAGGTGTGTACATGATTGGAGGCTACAAAGGGATACTTTTACCCAATGTGGGTGGCAGCATGATCTTAGAATTTCCCCTTCCAATGTGATTAGGGTTATGGTTTTTGGTGTTGTGACGGCATCATTTAGATGGTGGCGGTCGTGTTGCGTTCAATAATGGTGCCTCGGCTTCAACCCATATCGACGAGATGGTCGTCGTTGTCGAGGAGCCAGTGGGTCAGTATCATCATGGGGCATGTGCTCCAATGTTGTGTGGTCTTGGTTTGATCATCGACTTGTTGGTCTCACTATCGACACACTTGTATTTTATGTAGATTATTCTCACCTGCGGGAGCACGTGGGCAGGTTTCCGGTTTCCGCTGGTGAGGCTAGCGCAACCATCAGGGCAGATCGAGGCACAACCCTGGTAGCTTCTTCCCCTATATCGTGTAATTTGCGGCGGGTGGCTACTGTAACAACAACAAGAAGAAGTGTTCCTCTAAAGGTCTCAATGTGCGATATTGTTCATGATGTTCTCTTGTTCATTCTTTCCTCCGGCGATGGCACGACAACCAAGCAAGCGACACCGCATTCAGTTCAAGATGATTTTCTTGGGGATTAGATGTATTTCCAAGTTTTCACAGGGCTTTCTGTAAAAATGGAGACACATGTCCTAATTTAGATGTTTCCTTTGTACTCACCTTCAACAATTAATATAATCCAAAAAATATATATTTCTTGCCAGGAGCTTGGTTTTCCCTACAGGTTGGAGAATGTTGTGTGCTATTAGATCTACGTCTACAGGTTATATTTTAACCATAAAGCCAGACAGGAAAATAGAGCAGATGCCAACTACAGAATGGATAGGCATATTATGAAACTAGGGTACCCCTATAACCATAAAAATATATACCGAAAATATGCAATTTTGTGAAAACAATGCACAACCGCGATTGACTGTACACACATGGGAATTAAATTTTGAAAAGTAAGGTACACACATGCAACAAAGAAGAATGCCACTCCTGCAAATACATTGCTCTAGGGTCAGCTGAACCGATTAGAATGGTTGCTCCCGTGTTCATATAGGACTAGAAAATTAGGGTGATGCAGAATATTAAAAAAATGATTTTTTTAGGGAATTTGAGGAAAGTGATGATATTTTTTGTTTTGAGAAACGTGATGGATTTTTTAGGTCAAGAAACGTGATGATGTGATAAGAGAAAGTCTAAATGCATTTTTCTGTGTACAGTGCATGTACGGCCCATTGGCCCATTCATTTGTAACTGGATGTGTGGATCGAGATATATTTAGCTATCGGCCCCGCCGTCTATTGCTTGTATTCCCCATAAAATAATGCAATAAAGGGTAGACGGTGATTCTTATAAGAAAAATAATTACTTGTACGTACGTTGTTCGTTGCATAAATCAGAGTGTTATATATTCATATAATCCGTAATTGTCGCGAAAATGGATGTATCTTTTCTTGTATCTAGATGTATTTTAGTAAAAAGGATGTGCTTGGGCAATGAAATATGATGCTCCAGAATCGACAACTAATATGAATTGGACGAGTAGTAAAAAGCTAGTGAAATATGATGCTCCAGAAAGCTAGTGCTTACAATGATATCAAAAAGGATGTGCTGGGCATACAAGCAATCAAAGTCCGGTTCTTTTGTGGGCACAAACTAGATTTTGTTCTACCGGAGGCATGCTAAAAGAGATCCGGTATAGGGTCTACAAAGAGCTGGCCATTTTTGAAAAAGTCCTGCTAAAGAGGAAAAAGGATGCAATATAAAATGAAACAGTTAATAATATAAAGAACTAGTATAGTAAGTCTACTTATTCAAAAATGAGAGACAGGTAGCTATCCAAGGAATCATGTAGGGCATGGCATGGGTCTCTTTGAGGAACCAATGAAGAAGGCATGCAGCCATGCATGCAAAGATCCCAAGGCAATGGAGAGAGAGGAACATGGGTCCTTCCAAAAGGGGATGATCTTTTCTGAGAGAGAGAGAGAGAGAGAGAGAGAGAGAGAGAGAGAGAGAGAGAGAGAGAGAGAGAGAGAGAGAGAGAGGCAACCAACAGAGGGAGAGGGGCAAGGAGAGAGACACAGAGATTAAGGGGAGCAAGTTGGCCACCAAAAGTGGTGGCCTGGTTTTGAGAAATCCCATGATTTTGTTTGAGGGGACAGGGGGCAGGGATTAGGGTGGCATTGATGCATGGGATCATGCCATGCCTTCCCAAAGACAGCTTACCAGCATATATGGGGAGCATGAGACACAGAAAACGAACACAAGCCCCCTTCTCCCTGGGCAGGAGAGGAGACACAACATCTTATTTTTGCTACGGCATATTAGAAAAAACACTAGGTTTGTTAGCATCTTATAAAAAAAAACTGCATGCCTACATATATAATTTGCTAGACTGTTGCAAGTTGCAACACACCACAGGAGTGATCATTACTACCACATAAACAACCTAACAAAAATAACAGACACTAGTTTATGGTTAGTGCTGGGCAAAGCACGCATGATTAGTTATAATACAAACAACGGCATCAAGCACCAACATTCAAGTCAAATGTAAGATTATATATAGAATGAGGCCGTGCAAGTGAGCTATAGAGCTACAAGATCCTCCTCCTGATCTCCACGCCCAAGAAATTAACTATACAATTGAATAAAGTTTTCCTTTTGATAGAATAAAATAATTGGTGGTCGCAAGAAAGTTCATGGTGGATCCATTTTGCAAGATCACACATCTCACTTAAATAACATGGTAATGTGTTGTGAACAGAAGCAATAGCAACAAATCCGCAAAACCAAAATTAACAAATATATACTGGTGCATTAGGTCCAACAATCATATAGACAAAATCTCCCTAAAACTTTACTCCAACGCGAACTAAGAGAGAAACGAACAACCTAGAAAGAGGAAATAGATGAAATTGGTACTTTTACGTTGTAGCACTCACAAGGTTTGACACCTCTTAAATCCAATGTGATCCCCATGAATTGCTAAGCTTTCAGGTCTTAAATCAACAGTGATTAACCAACCAACCAGGCAGCCAATGAATAATTAACATCATGCTGATAGCTAGCTAGGGTTAGGGTTTCTTCCTCCTGGCACACTCAATCCAACTAGCTCCTCCTCCAACCAAAATCACCATGAAATCTTACTAATTAAGCAGACAATATTATTGCACCAGTGCAGATCATGTTCATATATATAAGCTCTATATAGAAGGCAGTGAGCAAGCAAACCCTAGGTCACCGTCGTCGACTGTTCGTAGTCGCCGGTATGCATGCATGCACAGAGTAGAAGGCGCGCGCGCCAATGGCACCTACTGCCACGCCGACACGGACAGCAGCGGCCGCGTCTGCCACCCGAGGAAGCACGCGCCGCGGGACTCCTGCACCAGGTATCCCTCCGACGGGTAGTGCAGCCGCAGCAGTAGCCGTGCCTGCGAAACGGCGAACGCGCTGAGCGGCCGCGCGGCGAACCCAGTGCCGCGTGCGGCGGTAGCCCACCGCTCGAGCCCGCGCCACCACCTCCCGCCTGTGCCCCCGACCGCGGCCTCGATCTCCCTGCCGAGGACCTCCTGCTCCACCGCCAGCCTCTCCCGGCTCCCCGGCGGCACCGTCGCCTCAAGCGCCTCGAACACAGCCGAATAGTGATCCATGGCCACGCCAACACGGCGCGGGAGCTCGTCGATGGGGTCGATCCCTCCTCCGCTCGCCTCCCTCTCGGCGACGGTCACCACGGCGGGGGCCATGGCCTTCACCCACTTCAGGAACGCTGCGAGCTCGTCCTGCCCGCCGAGCTTGTGCAAGAATAGCACGCAGTTCACGGCCAGCGTCTCGTCAGGATGTAGCTCCAGGCTCGTGACAGCGGTGCTCGGGGTGGTGCTCGTGCCCGCGACGTGGTGCGTGCTGGCGGCGCAGGAGAGGAGGAGCGGGGTGAAGTGGAAAGGGAGGTGGATCGAGCGGGCGAAAGCGCGTAGCCGGTTGCCTGTACGAAGGAGTGTGTCGCGGTCGGCGCCAGCGCCGGTGATGCGGACCTCGGGCGGGCCCAGCGCCGGGTCGGCTCGTTCGGCGATCGCCTGGAGGAGTGGCGGCCACTGCACGCCGTGCGCCGCGTCGAGGTCGAGGATGTGGACGCGGCGCGAACCCTCCACTGCCTCGAGGATGGCCTGGTTGGCCGTCAGGTGGGCGAACCGCAGGAACGGCGCGATCTGGTTGAACGCCAGGTACGCCCCGGACGGTGCCGGCGCTGTCCCAGCAGGCGGCCGCGGGGAGAACGGCAGCCCGGCCTTGGAGTCCACGCGGAGCACGAGCGCGCGCGCGAAGTGGTACGCGAGGCGGTCGGTGGCGTCGCCGCGCGGGGACGCCGCGGAGAGGAGGATCTCGGCAGCGCGGCGCGCGGCGGCGAGGTCCCCGCGCTGCAGCAGGTCGGCGCAGGCAAGCACGAGGTCCCGCGTGGACGGGGCCCCCGCGAGCGCACGCCCGCCGCCGCCCTCGCCCTCGCCGCTGCTGTTCCTGAGGTCGGCGTTGCTGTTGTTGTTGTCGGTGTCGGAGGACGAGGAAGAGTGGAGTGAGCCGATCATGTCTTCTTCCTCGCTCGCGGCGCCCTGGGACTAGGAGCGTCGTGTGCGGCCGGAGGTGGAGGAGAAGACGGAGACGGAGACGGAGCATGAGGGCGCGCATCTCTGGGGGGGTTTAATAGGGACGATGAGGGCGCACGTCCAGCAGCATCTGGGCTCGCAGCTTCCTTGACAGGACATCATCTGCCAAAAATACACAAGTATGCTGCTGCTGCTAGCTAGCTTGTGTGAGTGAGTGAGAGGGGAGAACCCAGCAGCACCATCACCAGCAACCAGCTACGCTACTACAAATAATGTCAGCCATAGCCTACTAGATGCACTGTGCAAACTCACAGATGAGAGAGGGAGAGAGAGTAGGTATTTTGCTCGGCACCAGTAGTACTGCTTTCTCTCTCCTCACAATCCCTCTCTCTCTCTCTAACTATGTAGAGGGGGAAGGAAGGGGAAAGGTGGTGGCGAGGGTGGCGTTGTCTTTTATCCCCTGGACTGTGGCGAGGATGATTTGGGTGGGCTAAAGCGCGAGGGGAATCTGAAACATTCCAAGGAATGGTGGGCTCATGGACGAGGTTCATACGCCAGAGCTTAGCTTCTACGACTAGTTGCTGCATCTAGAAATACTTATTAATTAGTGGCAGCTTTAGATCGGCTAGATAGATGAATGGACACCTGCGTGTAGTAGTGGGCTATTGATAGCTTAGGGCGAATTGGATTTTGTGGTAGCTTAGTGGTGATCATTGGATATATGTATGTTGTCTCAAATGTTTTTGAGGCGATTCTCTCTCTATATATAGGTAAAGCTTGCGTCTATCATATCTTACCACAGAATCTGTTAAGTCTCGCTAAGCTTTTGACAGTTTAAAAGTTATCAAAAAATATGAAATAAATAGTGAAGAATCACTCTAATGTCTAAGATGATATAATGGAGCGATTATGAAAATATGCATTTATGAGTCTTCGGCAGAAGAAAAACTTTTCAGCTCACCGCGACATAAATATATATTGAACTATTTGTCTTTTTATCCAGGACACATACAGTCATATTTTTTGAATCGCTCTGTTGGATCATATTATATTACAGGTGTGTGGTTCCGTTATTTTTTCCAGGATTTTTGGGAATTTTAATACCGCCTAAAACCTTAACTAACTCTGTGGTAAGCTATGATAGAATATTTTGATGCACATGCTTGGTTGAGGTCGGGGGAAGATACGCACATTAGCCTTAATTTTCACTAGAGGCTAACGCGTGCTTGGCCGCGCCGTTGCTCGTGGGGTGACGAGGACACATACTAGGGACAGGGGCACATGCCTGGCCTACAGACCCTACCCAAGGACACCATGCACTGCGTATTGGGCCCCTGGGTCAAGTAACCGATCGTAAATACTGCAACCTGAGGATCACTCGGAAGATAGCAACCACTCGGAGTCTAGCAGTCCACTCGACCGGTTCATCTCACTCGGAGCACTTGACTCTACTCGGACAGAGAAGGCCAGGAGCCTCCTTGTGACCGCAACGGTCAGGACGTGCGTCCACCTCCATCAAATGTAGTTAATGCCGACATTACCAGTAACTGTCACCCTTAAGACCTTCCTTTAACCCTTAGTTATGGAGGCATTCATCAGGGGTCCGACGCACTCTATATAAGCACCCCTGGCTCCATAACAAGGGTTCGCAATCTCTTGTAATCCATACACTCCAGTCAATCAAGCTCCTGAACGCCGCGACATAGGGCTATTACCTCCTCCGCGAGGGGCCCGAACTCGTAAATCCGAGTGTAACAGTTGCGTCGTAGCTAGACTCTGCCCTCTAATTCATACCCCCATACACTATTGTCACACTTACACCCATGACAGTTGGCGCCCACCATGGGGCAGGCGTCTAAGCGACTTCCAGTGTAGTTGCGATTTTCTCATCTTCACCATGGTTTCCGGCGGCGGATTGTCATTCGACGACGAGATCCGTTTCGGCATCCTCAGCTTCATCATTGATGGTTCGGCGTGGCTCCAAGAAACCATGCTGGACGTCGAAGCGCTGCCCATTCGCGGGGCACCACACTTTCGTGCGAGTACCTTTGGCGTTCTTCTTCGACAACTGCCGACTCCGTACCAGTCGGTAGATCCAGCGACATCCGTCCGCCCTGTCGTTCATCGTCGCAAGCGCTCCGAGCGCTCGTGGCTCCAGCGGTGGATCAAGCGCACGGTGGCCCTCCGGGTTGCGGCCCCGCAGATCACGGCGATCGAGCCCGATGAGCCCATTCTCGACTTATTCGTCTCTCTGCATGACTACTCAGACGACGCATCCGAGTGCGAGAGCAACAACCCTGCTGCAGAGGTGCTTGTGGCTGGTTCCCAACACAGTCTGCCCGGGTATCCCCGCGGCGACGCGGGAGTCGATGATCCGTTGCACGGCGACATCGATGATAGCGGGAACCGTCACGGTGACGAGTACTACCCCCAGCCCCTCAACCCGCAGCAAATGGAGGAGTTGCAGCGCGGGAATGAGCAGGCCCTTCGGACACCCATCGTTGGGACGACTCCCGAGGCTCGAGCCTTGGAAGCCATGCGCCTGGCCAAGCTGGCTGAGCGCACTCGTCTGGAGGATCTCGAGAAGTCACTCGACGATCGAGCGCGCAGACAGCAGCAACCCAGTTCCAGTCGATGGTAGCAGCAGCTGTTCTTGAATGATCCGCAACATGATTACCAGGTATAAATTCTGCATACCAATTCAGAATTTGGCGGCTGCCACTCGGATAGAAGATTCCATTCAGCCGTCCCGATCAGAGGCAGGGGAAGGACTCATGTAGATCAGAGCCCTACTCAAAGCCGTTGAAGAGCAGAATTCAACTATTTCCAGTCACGCAACATGATTCATATGTCTCCGTTGTATCTACTTTTGCTAACGCTTTTTCTCTTGTTTTAGACTCTAATTTGCATGATTTGAATGAGACTAACCAGGACTAACGTTGTTTTCAGCAGAACTACCATGGTGTTGTTTTTTTGTGCAGAAATAAAAGTTTTCGGATTGGAACGAAACTTTTTGGAGAATTATTTTAGAATAAATAAATAAATATTGGAGCCAAGAACCATTGGATGGGGTGCCCTGGCTGGGCACAAGACACCAGGGCGCCCCCCTCTGGCGCGCCTTGGTGGGTTGTGCTCACCTGGTGGCCCCGCTGACCCTAATTCCAACTCCACAAATACTTATTTTCGGAGAAAAAAATAGGGGAGGAAGTTTCATCGCGTTTCACAATACGGAGCCGCCGCCACCTCCTGTTCTTCATCGGGAGGCCAGATCTAAAGCCCGTTTGGGGCTCCGGAGAGGGGAATCTTCGTTCTTCGTCATCACCAACCCTCCTTCATCAGCAATTCCATGATGCTCCCCACCGGGAGTAAGTAATACCTTCGTAGGCTCGTTGGTTGGTGAGGAGTTGGATGAGTTTCATCATGTAATCCAGTTAGTTTTGTTAGGGCTTGATCCCTAGTATCCACTATGTTCTGAGATTGATGTTGTTATGACTTTGCTATGCTTAATGCTTGTCACTAGGGCCCGAGTGCCATGATTTCAGGTCTGAACCGTTTATGTTTTCACCATTATATCTATGTTCTAGATCTGATCTTGCAAGTCATATTCACCTATTACGTGTTATGAACCGTAAACCCCAGTGTGACAATAATTGGGATACTTTCCGGTGATGATCGTTGTTTGAGGAGTTCATGTATTCACTATGTGCTAATGCTTTGTTTCGAGGCCTTAATATCCCTTAGTTTCCTTATGGACACCGCTGCCACGGGAGGGTAGGACAAAAGATGTCATACAAGTACTTTCCATAAGTATGTATGACTATTTACGGAATACATGCCTACATTATATTTAGGGATTTTTTTACATCTGTGCCCCTGGTTCCTTAGCTCTACTCATTCATCCCCACGCTCTTAACTTTTTCTCAATTTTCCCCACTCCCTTGCCAGAAACCCTCGTAACTGGGCACAACGGACGTTGCCGTCGGGTCAAAGGCTTGACCGTTAACTCTGACTAGTGGGGCCATGCCGGACCGTGTCGTTTGTTCGACCTGACAAGTGGGGCTATGTTGGGTGGTGTCGCTGTTTGACCATTGGGCCGTCCCTTGCATTAAACGTCTGCGCGTGCCGCCAGGACAGAAGCCTGCTATGCATGCACCCAGCAAAGCCTGCCTGCATGCGTCGATCGAGCTTGCATGCGCCGATGCCACAATCCCACGATGCGCTGATCGAGCCTGCATGCGCCGATGCGTCCGCCACGATGCACTTACCGAGCAGCTTTCTTGCACACCAGCCACCACGGATGCAGCGACGGTCACTACTGTCGGTGTCAAAACCGGCGGATCTCGGGTAGGGGGTCCCGAACTGTGCGTCTAAGGTCGATGGTAACAGGAGACGAGGGACACAATGTCTACCCAGGTTTGGGCCCTCTCTATGGAGGTAATACCCTACGTCCTGCTTGATTGATCTTGATGAATATGAGTATTACAACAGTTGATCTACCACGAGATCGTAATGGCTAAAACCCTAGAAGTCTAGCCTGTATGACTACGATTATGATGGTTCGCCTCTACAGACCTTAACCTCCGGTTTATATAGACATCGGAGGGAACTAGGGTTACATAAAGTCGGTTACAGAGAAAGGAATCTTCATATTTGGTCGCCAAGCTTGCCTTCCACGCCAAGGGGAATCCCATCCGGACATGGGTAGAGTCTTCGGTCTTTGTATCTTGTGTCCCCCATGTCCAACAGGCCGGACGCCCGAGGACCCCTTAGTCCAGGACTCCCTCAGTAGCCCCTGAACCAGGCTTTAATGACGAGGTGTCCGGCGCGTAGATTGTCTTCGGCATTGCAAGGCGGGTTCCCCTTTCCGAATACTCCAAGATAGTCTTCGGACGCAACGAACGTGTCCGGATCTGCAACACAAGTACCACACACAACCGCAGAGAGTATAATATTTCACGAGTCCAATCCACCGACAACTTTTTTGTAATGTGACATCACGTCTTCCCGGTCATTATTTCGAACCGTTTCTTGTCCTGCCGTTCCACGTTTCGAGGCTTGGTTTTTATTGGCACGTCTTGTCGAAGCAGAGATCGTGTCCCCTTATTGCGGTATTCTCATCAATACGAGCGTGGGTAACCCAACCGTTCCATTGGGATGATTCCTTAAGAATAGGCAGGTTTTCAGGCTTAGGAGGAGCGATACGTCTCCAACGTATCTATAATTTTTGATTGTTCCATGCTATTATATTATATTTTTTGGATGTTTAATGGGCTTTATTATACACTTTTATATTATTTTTGGGACTAACCTATTAACCGAGGGCCCAGTGCAAATTGCTGTTTTTTGCCTATTTCAGTGTTTCGCAGAAAAGGAATATCAAACGGAATCCAAACGGAATGAAACCTTCGGGAGAGTGATTTTTGGAACAAATGTGATCCAGAGGAATTGGAGTGGACGTCAAGAAAGAAGCGAGGAGGCCACGAGGCAGGGAGGCACGGCCCCCACCCTCGTGGGCCCATCACAGCTCCATCGACCTACTTCTTCCTCCTATATATACCCATATACCCCGAAAACATCTAGGAGCACCACGAAACCCTATTTCCACCGCCGCAACCTTCTGTACCCTTGAGATCCCATCTTGGGGTCTTTTCTGGCGCTCCGCCGGAGGGGGAATCGATCACGGAGGGCTTCTACATCAACACCATAGCCTCTCCGTGATGTGTGAGTAGTTTTCCACAGACCTTCTGATCCATAGTTATTAGCTAGATGGCTTCTTCTCTCTCTTTGGATCTCAATACAAAGTTCTCCTCGATCTTCTTGGAGATTTATTCGATGTAATTCTTTTTTGTGGTGTGTTTGTCGAGATCCGATGAATTGTTGGTTTATGATCAAGATTATCTATAAACAATATTTGAATCTTCTCTAAATTCTTTTATGTATGACTTGATATCTTTGCAAGTCTCTTCGAATTATCAGTTTTATTTGGCCTACTAGATTGATCTTTCTTGCAATGGGAGAAGTGCTTAGCTTTGGGTTCAATCTTGCGGTGTTCTTTCCCAATGACAACAGGGGCAGCAAGGCATGCATTGTATTGTTGCCATCGAGGATAAAAAGATGGGGTTTATATCATAGTGCTTGAGTTTATCCCTCTACATTATGTCATCTTGCCTAATGCGTTACTCTGTTCTTATGAACTTAATACTCTAGATGCATGCTGGATAGCGGTCGATGTGTGGAGTAATAGTAGTGGATGCAGAATCGTTTCGGTCTACTTGTCGCGGACGTGATGCCTATATACAAGATCATGCCCAGATATTCTCATAATTATGCACTTTTCTATCAATTGCCCGACAGTAATTTGTTCACCCACCATAATACTTATGCTATCTTGAGACAAGCCCATGCCTATATTCCTCGGTAAGCGCTTGACTCCCGAACATTTTTTAGCTATGTATGCCGTAATACGATACTGGGCAAACTATCTTCTTCCAGGGCTGGATAAAGAAAGCGTAGCGAATTAGGTGTTCGGCCCCCCTTCCCGAAGACTCAGCGGATCCCGTACTAACAAGGATGCTGGCCCCGGCACCAAACCAGATGCCTGTGAAGGAGGACAAGGCGAAGAGCGGGAGGACCAAAGGTGGCCTCCATCCCGAAGGTATATCAGACACTATGTCCGGGGAGATCAAAATTCCATTGCCCGAAGACAAAAGTGAAGGAGAAGCCACCATCCCTTCTCCCCATGGTAAGAAAAGGGCCACCTCCGAAGGTTGGGAGGAAAGGGTTCCTAAGCGAGGCAAGATGCCCCTATCGGGCGACTTGGGCTTGGAGGACGACGTCATCACACAGTCCCACAGTGAGGACAAGCCTTTACCCAAATCGTAAGTGAACAAGGGTGTTTTTAAACATATCCAATTCCTTTCCTGTTACCAAGGTAACATCTAGAATATATGTTTTTGTAGTTCAGCACAGAGTCCTCTTCCACAATCCTCTTCCTCGGGGGATCTTATCCTAGAGATGATGGAAAGCGAGACACCTCTGAGGGAGTCCTGGACTAAGGGGTCCTCGGGTGTCCGGCCTGTTATCCATGGGCTGGACTGATGGGCTGTGAAGACATGAAGGCCGAAGATTGTACCCGTGTCCGGGTTGGACTCTACTTGGCATGGAAGGCAAGCTTGGCGACTGATTGTGAAGATTCCTTCTTATGTATCCGACTCTATGTGAACCCTAGACCCCCCCAGTGTCTATATAAACCGGAGGGGTTAGTCCGGAAAGGATATATACATTACCATAGCCATATAGGCTAAACTTCTAGGCTTTAGCCATTACGATCTCGTGGTAGATCAACTCTTGTAATACTCATATTCATCAAGATCAATCAAGCAGGAAGTAGGGTATTACCTCCATAGAGAGGGCCCGAACCTGGGTAAACATCGTTTCCCCCGTCTCCTGTTACCATCGATCCTAGACTTATAGTTCGGGACCCCCTACCCAAGATCCGCTGGTTTTGACACCGACATTGGTGCTTTCATTGAGAGTTCCACTGTGCCGTCGATGAAAGGCTTGATGGCTCGCCTTGTCCTTAAAGACAACATCACCGCCGGGGTAGCTCTGGCCCCGGGCCAAACCCTCCGGCTGGGCGACTTTACTATGATCGCCCGTTCGGCCGTTGAGCCGACGATGACCTCTCGGGCCATCCAAAACCCCCTTCGCATCAATTCCGAGCACTCCAAGCAGATGGATCCGGTTGATTTTTCGTCCCTAAACGAGCTCCTAGATCGCATCGCTGCTTTGGGAATCGCCGCAGATTACGATCGGATCGGGCCTAAAACCGATCAGGAAGAAACCAAAACTCCACCGGTCACCCACCAGATTGCGGTACTCGTGGAGCAGGACGGCGAGTCTTCTTCTATATCAAAGACAGACTATGTTCGGATCGCCGTTCATGAAGAGCCGGATACTCACGCGTGAAAGGATGCGACCAGCCCTCCAAACATAGCATCGGACGGCGGTCCCAAACAATCAGAAGATATTCCGGAACCCGGACTGTCAAGCCCGGAAGGTCGTCAAACTCCGGATAAACGGTCAGGTCGGGGTTCGGATTTAATTCCACCCACCCACCCGGACATAGACGCTCTCATGAGCATAAAACAGTAGTCTCAGGAAAAGGTCCACCACTTCTGGGCCAGATTCCTCCTTGTCAAGGGCAAGGTAAAATATTGTCGTGACGAGGACGCAATATCAGCGTTCTACAAAAAATGTGCGGACGAAGGAACCCTCAACACCATCAATCGCCGCCGCATACTGAAATTCACTGACTTAGCAACCATCGTACAAAAGTACAGTGCGACGGAGAGCGCCTGGGAAACTCGAGCAGCTCGCTGGGAACCGTCAGTCCCAACCCAACTCCCCCTACAGGCGAAAAGGGCACACCCTCGTGGCACGTCCAGTCCAACAATCAAGAAACACAAAGCCGCTATACGGCACGACACCGTTCTGGAGGGGTGGCTCGATGGCCCATGCAAAATACATACAACAATAGATACCGTGGCAACCCACAGCCTTAGAGCATGTTGGATACTACGACAGGTAGCCAAGAGCGGTGAGGACATCCTTATCAAGGACGCCCCAGAACAGCATCCCCCAAAAGACGACGACCGAAGAGTATTGACGGTCTTTGAGACATTCACTTCAAACAACAAGCGCAAAAGGGCACTTCGCGAGCTCGACGATGTCTGCCAAATTGCTGTAATAAACCCATGGAACGACACGGCTATAACATTCAACGCCGATGATGAACCAAAGTACAGAGCAGTACGAGCGCCAGCCGCGTTAGTCCTCAGTCCCATCATGGATGGGTTTCGACTCACCAAGGTCCTCATGGACGGCGGCAGCGGACTAAATCTCATTTATGAGGATACACTCCATAAAATGGAAATAGACAGGAGCCACATCAAGCAAAGTAACACAACCTTCTGGGGAATTATTTCCAGTCGGGAGGCGCGGTGCGCGAGAAAAATCACACTTGACGTGGTATTCGACACGCTGGAGAACTATCGGTCCAAAGAAATAACTTTCCAAGTGGCCCCTTTCAGCAGCGGATATCACGCCCTGTTGGGGCGGGATGCTTTTACACGCTTCCAAGCTATACCTCATTACGGGTATATGAAGCTCAAAATGTCCGTACCAAACGGTATAATCACTATCGTAAGTGATCCGGACATAGCACTCCGCGCTGAAAACAAAACCACATCCCTAGCCCTGGAGGTGCTATCCGAAGCCCTCGCAGCCGAAGAATTAACCGCACTACGCTCCATGGTGGACAGGGACGATGTGATCCTCAACAAACACCCCAAAACCACGTCATTCAAACCAGCAGAGGAAATAGTTAAATTCCAGGTCCACCCAACGGACCCCAAGAAGACAGCATCTATCGAAGCTCAACTGAACCCAACAGTTGACGCCGCACCACGAGAATTCCTGCGCGAAAACTGGGACATATTTGCCTGGCACCCTTCGGATATGCCAGGGATCCCACGCAAGCTGGCCGAATATAGCCTCAACGTATTAAAGGGATTTAAACCAGTCAAGCAAACACTACGGTGCTTTTCCGGACCCAAGCAACAAGCCATGGGGGAGGAGCTGGCCAAGCTTATCGAGGCCGGATTCATTAGAGAAATCAAGCATCCGGACTGGCTAGCAAACCTGGTGATGGTACCAAAGAAGGATAAATCCTGGCGCCTATGTGTCGATTTCAAGGATCTCAACAAGGCTTTCCCTAAGGATCCTTTTCCCCTTCCCCGCATTGATTAAATCATTGACGCCACCGCAGGACACGACTCACTGTGTTTCCTTGATGCATATTCCGGATACCATCAAATCAAAATGAAGGAATCCGATCAAGCTGCAACATCATTTATTACCCCATACGGGCCATTCTGCTTCAACATTATGCCCTTCGGGCTCAAGAACGCCGGTGCGACATACCGACGCATGATTCAAACATGCTTGGAGAAACAGATCGACAAAACGGTATAAGCTTACAAGAGTTGTCAAACATAAGACGTAAGTCGTCTATTAGTGTTTCGACATGCCTAGTTTTGATGACGACGTCATCAACGTAAGCTTCTACCATTTTGTCGATCTGTTTCTCCACGCATGTTTGAATCATGCGTTGGTATGTCGCGCCGGCGTTCTTGAGCCCCGTTCTCGATGGTAACAGGAGACGGGGGACATAATGTTTACCCAGATTAGGGTCCTCTCTATGGAGGTAATACCCTACTTCCTGCTTGGTTAATCTTGATGAATATGAGTATTACAAGAGTTGATCTACCATGAGATCGTAATGGCTAAAAACCTAGAAGTCTAGCCTGTATGACTGCGATTATGATTGTTTGCCTCTACAGACCTAACCCTTCGGTTTATATAGACATCGGAGGGAACTAGGGTTACATAAAGTCGGTTACAGAGAAAGGAATCTTCATATTTGGTCACCAACCTTGCCTTTCATGCCAAGGAGAGTCCCAACGGACACGAATAGAGTCTTCGGTCTTTGTATCTTCACAGCCCATCAGTCCGGCCCATGTCCAACAGGCCGAACACCCGAGGACCCCTTAGTCCAGGACTCCCTCAACTGCCGCTGGTTCCTCTTTTCTAGCTTGGTGGCTACATATTTGTGGCTTGTGTAAAAAAAAGAGCCACTCCCTTGCTTAGCTCTACTCATTCATCCCTACTAACAAAGCTTTCTTGCATGTACTAGGTGGTTACTAACAAGGGAACCCTACTAACAAGCCGAGGTCTCTAAGAAAACAATCAACAAATAAGTAGTCCCAATATGTAGATAGGGCCAACAAGCCCATAGCACGATCACATAGTTCATACTAGGAAGAACTTAATAATAGAATAGATAGAAAACTTAAGCCAACAAGCCCATAGCAACTCCAACATAGTTCAATTACAACTTAACATAACATAGACTAAAAATAGATAGAGGGTTTAGAACCCTAGCCGCCGCCTTCTCCACCTCACTCCTCCTCCGGGTGCCCTTTTCACTGCTCCTCCGAGGCATTGTCGATGGGGTACGCAACAGTGTGCATGCGCTTCGCGGTGGGGAAGATGTTAGTGTACTCCGTGAACATGTTGTGGGTGGTGAAAGCGATGAACTCGGAGCCACACCAAAACACCCGGTCGAGGAGGTAGAAGGCGTCGAATGTGTTGCTGAAGTGGGCAAGGAGAGAAACTACCACCCGGTTTTGGATGACCTCCTCAATGCGGAACATCGTTGGAGATCCCCTCGGGAGGTGGTGGTAGCCGGACATGAGGAAGAACTCGGTGAAGTTCCTTGCGGTTCTCAGCCTTGATATCGCCCACAGACGTAGTGTGCGACCAACGTACACGCCGGTAGGGTAGAGCCTCTCCGGCACGGTGGGTGGGAAGCGGTAGGTTGGTCTGATGTACTGGATGGCTAAGGGATGTGCAGAAGAAGGAGAAGGGGTCGAAGAGAAAGAAGGGCAGATGAATGAGGGATGGCAGAGGCAGAGGGTGGGAGATGGCAGAGGCAGAGTGTGGCTTAAATAACCGTAGTGCTACGTGTTACCTAGCCGTGGCAATAACGGGGTCAAATGTGAAGTTAGTAGCCCATTTGTCAAACTCACCGCAACATCGGGAGTGTACACACGTGGGAAATAGTGGTATGAAAAGAAGAAAAAAGAAGCTAATTGCACGCATGGGAATCCGTGGTCATATATATATATATATATATATATATATATATATATATATATATATATATATATATATATTATATGAACAAAAAGAGACAATTGTTGAAGGGCTTGTGGCAATTTTTGCATGATAAAAATAAATTTAAAAATTTGGTCATTTTGCATTATAAAAAAAGATAGAGGGCTTGTGGCCATTATACAAATGCAAAATGACCCAATTTTTAATAGTTTGTGGCATTTTGCATGATAAAATAAATTTAGCCCTTATAGAACAAAAAGAACTAAATTTTCTACGCAATGTCAATTGTTGTTTAATGTCAAATGATGCAAAAAAAAAAACAGAGCCAACACGTTCACAAAAAACAGAGCCAGCACGTTCACAAAAAAACGACGCAATTCGACGGCCCAACGAGAGCTTGGTTTTATTTTGGGCCTAATAACCGGATCGCCACTCATGGATCGCCCCACGATCCAACGATGCGGAGCCGTCCTTGTGATCCAACGGCCCGGAGCCTGCACGCAGCCTGCCCACCAAATTCCTTCTAGAAGACCACATCTGAGGGCTGTCGCTTGGCGCCAGGGTATGATCGGACGGCTGACGTTCGGAGCTAGGGTTAGGCGAAACTCCGCGGGGTTTAGAGGGGTTTTGAGCTGGTCAACGGGGTTACGAAAGCTTTGACTAAGCATAACTAATTAAAAAAAATCAAAAAATATGAAACCTTTGCCGTTCGTCGTTTTATAAGACACACTAATGAGGAAAAATACTAGACTTGGTCTATGGTCATTTTCATGAAAAAACCCTAGCTGGCACGATCAAGGTCAAATGAGCAACATTAATTTAAAAAAATCAAACAAATATGAAACATGTGCACAATGTTGTCTTATGTGACATGTTACCAACCAAAAAACATAAACTTGGTCTATGGTCATTTTCATGAGAAAACCTTCACACATATGAGCTATCACCTACAATATTTCATAGAGTTCAAGGAGATGAGGTAGGGTTACCTTCTGTTTTTAAAAAATTTACCAAAGCTTTATTTCAACGTGAATAAGAAGGATCTAAACTTAGTTTTCCATTTTCATATTTTAAATGTGTTTTTAATAGTTTTTATATTAAAGCATATTTTTCAAAGAAAATGTAAAAATATGAAGATTAATTCAAAAAAAAAGTGAGACTTCGAATCTACACTATATAGATTGAATAGGTGTTAATAAAAAACATTTGGCTCATTTAGAGTAGGTCCAAAAAAACTTGATTACAAATGGGCTGTTTACCCTAGCCTGGGAGCTCATTTGGAGCACATTTCTCAAATTCAAATTTCTTTGACCTGCTCTAAATCACCTCAAATTTTGCACACATGATCTCCTACACAAACATAGATATTTTGCCAAGGTTTTATTTTATTGCATTTTCTTGAATTTACACAAACATACATAGATAATTTGCTGGTGGGAAAAAGCATGCATTTGATTTGATTAATAAACATGAGACCAATAACATGTGTGATCAGTGAAGCAACACTGAAACAACATGTGTGATTAGTGAAGCAACACTGAAGTGATCAGTGAAGCAACACTGAAACAACATGTCTGATCAGTGAAGCAATACTGAAACAACATGTTTGATCATTGCAGCACCTAAACTCATAGTTCACAACATCTAAACAGAACTAACCATACACCATAGGAAAATATAAACACAGACAAATATAGATAGAATAATACGTTCCTAGCATCACCATAGATTAAGTTCACACCATAAATAACCATATTAAGTTTACCATAAGTAACCGGACCCTAAGTACCAAAAAGATTAAGATTCAGTTCACATCATCACACCATCACAACATCATCACATCACTTCACGCTGAAGTCAGGGCCTTCGCGAGTGCAGCATGCTGCCCCCTGATCATGTAGTCCTCTCCGCGGATCGCTACATCCTCTGCATGAGATAGAAGGTGACCGAAGTGGCCATCCTTGGGCTTTGGCTTGGTAGTGCAGTAGGGGGAGTGCCACTTCTTGAACTTGCGGTTGTAGAAGGAAGCAACTCCCTTGGCCTTGATCTTCTTCACCTCCTTGGCTGTGAAGGACGCGACGTTGCCCTTGTAAACATCATCTCCAGAATCATACTGCACACATGAATGAATTGCATTAATACATTATATATTCATATACACCATGTCAAAGGAACTAAATGAACAAGGGACATGCTTACCTCATATTCAGAATCGTCACTAAACGCCCCCTCGTATGGGTCGTAGTCGGCCAGCTTCCTCTCCCCCCAACCATCATCCTCCTGAATATACAATTACATCCATCACTAGTAGCCAATTGAAAATTTAGATATGCACACATGACACATTGATCATAGGGCTAATATACTCCCAAGATCAGAAATGTTTTAGAAGTGGGTTTTTTTATTTCCGTGCCCCTTAGCTCTATGCATTCAAAAACCACATCCATCACTAGTATATCGATGTATTAGATTTGTACACACATTGATAAAAAATCTGAATATGACATTCAAATAACACATTGATCATTGGTCATGCACACACATTGAAGAACAGAGCTAATATAACTACATATTGTGGACAAATTTATATACTAATGAATCAAATAACTTCTTAATCAATGGATTCCATTTGGGCGTTTGACATTCAAAACCCAATCTGAGTAGCATTCAAAAACAAATCTAATAGGAACCCAATCCCCCAATCTAATAAGCATACATGTCTGTAGCATTAAAAACCCTAATATGTGAGCATTAAAAACAAATCTAATAAGCATACATATGTGTAGCATTTAAGCACATCTAATAAACAGATCTATCTAGCATTTTTGCAATGAATTTATCCAACAAACCCTAGTACAAAGACCCCCATCCCCCCAATACAGAAAACCCCGGCCCATCCATCAAACCAACTACTCTAACCATATGAACTACGGCATGAATCCACAATCTAACCAATCCAACTAACTCTACAAGCTAATATCCTAAAGCAATGCAAGTGCAAATACCTCCTGCTCCTCGCCAGGCTGCGCATGGGGGGGGGGTATCGGGATTGACTGCGTCGCTCGATGCCGTCACCTTCTGCAGCGCTGAGACGGAGCCCGCCACCTCCTTCTCCACATCTACAGCGATTGCGAGTTAATTTCCCCGCACCGCCGTGGACACCGTTGACATCCGCGGTCACTGTGCCCTGCAGCTCGACCACATCTCTGGCCGCTGTGCCAGCGTCGCCACGGGCTTTGGCCATCTCCGGGTGAAGGCGATGAAGGTGAGGAAGAGGATGCGGTGGGGGAGAGCGAGACGGTGCGGTCGAGGCAGTGGAGAAGAACGAGACGACGCCAGTGGTGGAGAGGAAGACGATGCGACAGGGAGGGGATTTGGGGGGAAACAGTATGGGGCAATGGAGGTGGTTGCCCCTCTTTATACGATGGGACGTTTCAGGCATGTCCCATGGACACGTGCTACCCCACGGCCGTGGTCTGTTGCATGCGCCCAGGTATATGAATACCTGTACGATCAACATACTAAACAACTATACGGGTAACGGTCAAAGGTGTACTCGACCCTATGCGGCCCCACCCATCAGAGTCAACGGTCAAAGGCATTGACCCAACGGCAACGTCCGTTGTAACTTGTTCTAAGGGTTTTGGGCAAGGGAGTGGGGAAAAGTGAGCAAAAGTTAACAAAGTGGGGATGAATGAGTAGAGCTAAGGAACAAGGGGCACAAAAATTAAAAACCCTTATATTTATCAACTGGAGCTAGTTTTGTATCGGCCTATAGGTTATGACTGTTATATGATGAATATCATCCAACGAATCCGCTGATCCAATGACTACGAGTTTTCCACATATTGTTCTTGCTAAGTTACTATCGCTATTGCTACTGTTACAACTACTACAAACTGTTACCGCTGTTATCGTTACCACTGCTATTGTTACCACTGCTATCAAAATTATCAAACTACTGTGCTACTGATCACTTTGCTGCATATATTTAATCTCCAAGTTGGTTGAATTGACAACTCAACTGCTAATACTTGCAAATATTCTTTGGCTCCCCTTGTGTCTAATCTATAAATTTGAGTTGAATACTCTACTCTCGAAAATTGTTGCGATCCCTATACTTGTGGGTTATCAATAGCTTTTTCTGGCGCCATTGCCAGGGAGCATAGCTATATTTGTTGAGTCATTTGGGATTACTATCTATTTATCACTATGAAGAATCTGAAGGATACCAAAACCAAGATTTTCCCTCTAAGACGAGGGGAGGTAAGGAACTACCATCTAGCTCTGCACTAGATTCACCTTCTATTTTGAGTAAACTTGCAACACCACCACATGCTATTAATCCTGATATGTTGCAAGTTATTGATGATGCTACTTATGCTATGGTTGGTGCTTATAATGATGCTAGTACCTTGCTTGATGATAATGTGCCACTAGGTGAATTTTTTGATGAACAAATTGCTAGAGCTAAAGCTATTGAGAATGCTGAAACTGATGAAGTACTTGAAAATGAAAAACCTGAAACACCTATTAGACCTGGCTCTCCTAGATTTGAAATGCCTAAGATACCTGAAGGTTATGTTATGGATGAGGAGATAGCTAGAGACTTTCTTGCTTGCAATGATAGAGATGATCTTAAGAAATTATTATGCAAACTAAAAGAAAAATCTTTGAATGCTCGAGTGAAATGTGATCCTAAGTTTGCTACTTCACCTATCTTTGTTACTGATAAATATTATTAATTCTCTGTCGACCTAGAGCTAATTACTTTGGTTGAATTTGATCCTTTCCATGGCTATGAAACTGAAACTGTTGTGGCACATCTTACTAAATTAAATGATATAGCCACCCTTTTTGCCCATGATGAGAAAATTCTCTACTATTATATTCTCAAATTATTTCCGTTCTAATTAAAGGGTGATGCTAAGATATGGTACAATACTCTTGCTCCTGGTTGTGTGCGTAGTCCCTAGGATATGATTTACTAGTTCCGTGGAAAATATTTTCCTGGTTATAAGAAACAAGTTGCCTTACAAGAAATATTTAACTTCGTGCAAATTGAAGAAGAGAGTCTCGCACAACCTTGGACGAGGCTTCTCCAATTGCTTAATGCTTTGCCTGATCACCCTCTTAAGAAAAATGAAATACTTGATATCTTCTACAATGGACTAACCGATGCTTCTAGGGACTTCCTAGATAGTTGTGCTAGTTGTGTTTTCAGGGAACGAACTGTTGAACAAGCTGAAGAATTATTGAATAATATATTGAAGAATTATGATGATTGGACTCTTCCTGAACCACCGCCTAAACCCACTCTGAAGAAGAGGGGTATATTATTTCTCAGTCCTGAAGATATGCAAGAGGCAAAGAAATATATGAAGGAAAAAGGTATTAAAGCTCAAGATGTTAAGAATTTCCACCTATTGAAGAAATCCATGGACTTGATACACCACCACCACTGGTGCTAGAGGTAAATTCTCTATTAAAGTTTGATGAAGGAAACATCCCTTACAATAAACATCCTAGTCAATGCTTATATGAATTTGGTAATTACATCAGAAAACAAGACCACTTCAATGCCAATGTTATGAAACAATTGAAATACAACTCTAATATGATTGCTCGCTTGAGTGACTTGTTATTTAGAATCACTAATGATGTTAGAGGTGTAGGAAAACATGCCTCTATGGTTCAAATCCAGTTATAACAAGTTGCTAAATCTCAAAGAGAGTTGCTTATTGAAATGAACAGTAATATGAATGATCATGTTGTCAGAGTAATGACTAGAGGAGGTCGAATGACTCAGGAACCACTTTATCCTGAGGAACACCCTAAAAGAATTGAACAAGAGTCTCAAAGGATTAATACTGATGCACCTAGTCCTTCTAAAAAGAAGAAGAAAAAGAAAAATGATAGGACTTTGCACACCTCTAGTGAACCCGAAATGGAAAACCTAGTGAAGATAATAATGATGTCTCTATCTCAGATGCTGAAACTCAATCTGGTAATGAAAATTCACCTAGTGATAATGAAAAAGATAATGATGATGTTCATGAAGACACCCAACCAGACAATGATAAAGAACCAGATAGTGATGTTGAGATAGAACCTGCTATTGATCATGATAACCCACAACCTAAAAATAAAAGATATGACAAAAGAGACTATTGCTAGAAAACATGGTAAAGAAAGAGAACCATGGATTAAAAAACCCATGCCTTTTCCACCTAAACCAACTAAGAAAAAAGATGATGAAAATTTTGAACACTTTGCTGAAATGCTTAGGCCAGTCTTTTTGCGCACCCGTTTGACTGATAATTTAAATATGGTCCGTTATGCAAAATACATGAAAGACATCATCACTAATAAGAGAAAGATACATGAAGCTGAAATATCCACCATGCTTGCTAATTACTCTTTTAAGGATGGAGTACCTAAAAAACTTGGAGATCAAGGAATACCAACTATACCATTCTCCATCAAAAGAAATTATGTCAAAACTGCTTTGTGTGATTTAGGAGCTAGTGTTAGTGTTATACCTTTCTCTTTATATAAAAGACTTGATTTGAATAAAGTCACACCTACTGAGATATCATTGCAAATGGCTGTTAAGTCAACTACCATACCTATCGGTATTTGTGAGGATGTGCCCAATGTTGTTGCAAATGTTACTATCTTAACAGACTTTGTTATACTTGAGATGCCCGAGGACGATAACATGTCGATTATCCTTGGTAGACCATTTTTGAATACTGCAGGGGCTGTTATTGATTGCAATAAAAGCAAGGTCACTTTTCATATCAATGGTAATGAGCATACAGTGCATTTTCCAAAGAAACAATTCCAAGTCAATGGTATTAAAGTTATTGAAAAGTCTCCGACAATTACACCGGAAGTTTTCAACTAACTCTACCTACTGCCAAAAAGAAATACGAAATACTTATTGTTGGGGATATGCACATCCCCGTTGAGGTAACTTAGTGTTTTACGAAAGTTCTTCGGTTTCATGCTAATCGAAAGTGGTTGTTAATAAGACTTGATCAACCTTATTAATGGATCATTTTTGAGAGGTATGAAGTTGATGAATTTAGTAGGCAGAACCTTCTACTTCCATCTTTTGGTTCCTGTTTTTCTTAGTTAAATAAAATGAAATGCCAAGTTTATCATGTTCTCTAGATTTTCCGTGCAATAAAGAAAGGGACCCAAAAATAAAAGTGCTCAGAATGCCCTGGAAATTTAGTACAATTTTTTTCTAAATATTTTTTGAATTTCTGGTGCAAATAACATCAGAGGGGGTGTGCACCTGGTGACCACAAGACACCAGGGCGCACCGGCAACCCCGGGTGCACCCTGGTGGGTTGTGGTCCCCACGTGGGTGCCCTCACTTATCTCTTTAGCCCATTGTCGGCGTTCTGGGAACGGGGGTCCCCAGATTTGCCTGCCTGCGGCGTGGCTCGAGTGGGGGCCCAACGTGGCCCATCTTCATCAACACAAGGCTCAAGACCCTCGCGAGGGGCCAAGCCTCGCGAGGCGGACGACATGGAGCATCCTCCAGCACGGCCTCCTTAGGCTGGCTCGCGAGGAGGCGGAGAGATCAAGGTGGGGTACCTCACGAGGTGCCCATGACGCAAGCCATGACGACCAGAGGTGCCAGGCGGGCGCCAGCCCGCGCAGTGTCCTTCCTTTCCTCTTTGGTGCAAAGGGGGCAAGCGCAGGCGAGAGGATCAAGCAAAGGCACCCATTTCGGTGCAACGAGACCAAGACCAACTCCACGACAAGGAGGAAGTCACTGTGGAGCCCAAGCCGGCGTCATCACCAGAACCTTTGGCAGGGGAAGACCGACTTTAGTCAGGATAAGTGTACCCGATGTTCCCCTTCAAATCGGCCAATTGTTGGCGCCCTTCCCGCTCAAATATTTGGGAAGAGGCCCAGGGCCTTTGCCTATAAATAGGACTAGCCACCCCCAGGGTAGAGGGAGGCAGGGACACAGTCACACACACAGAAAGAGAGAAGGGTGATCGAACTCCACCTAGCAGTTCATCCCCTAGCTGAGAACAGACCCTCGCGAGGTCGTTCTTCCTTGTACTGTTCTTCCTCATCAGCCCAAGAGGCAATCCACCACACCACACTGGAGTAGGGTATTACACCACAATGGTGGCCCGAACCAGTACAAACCCTGTGTCTCTTGTGTTGTTCTTGCAGTAGTTTAGATCCCAGCGAGACGGAGAGGTAGAGGGCACGATCTCCGCGCGCACCCCAGAGTTTGAACCTTAAGGGTCTGCCGGAACCCGTGATCCGACATTTGGCGCGCCAGGTAGGGGTGCACCGGAATCCGTCTTCCACCGCTCCGCTCTCCTTCGACCACCGCATCCATGTCTGACGCTCGTCAGGCCCTCGCCGAGCGCCGGGCCGCCATCGCTTCCCGCGCCGTCCAGACGGCCCCCGTCGGCGGGCGTCCTCGTCGTTCCCCGTCGCCCGCCATCAACGCCGCCACCGGCCCGGCGGGGAACGAGAAGCAAGCGTCCTCTCAACACCCGTCCGTGCGGCGGGAGGGCCGCACGGCCACTCCGTCGCTCACCCCAGCCGGTTCTTCGTCGCACGCGCTGCGCGCGCCCCTGGAGGCTCGAGCTGCGCTCATCGCGGCGAACGAGCTCCTGCGCTACCGCCCCGTCGACGACGTCTACGAGGAGTGGCTCGACCGCGTCGCCGAGCTCGTCCGCGCCGCAGGGGGCTCTCCCGCGCCTTCCGCACCATTGCGCCGCACTCCGCCCCGCATGGGAAATGAAGCTCCGGGGGCGTTCCAGCCGCCAACTTTCCAAGAAGATGCCATGGCCCCAAGGCGCGCAGCTCCTGGGCGGAATCCGATCCGTCATGCGCCGGCCCAGCAGGAACGGAGCTGCCAAGAAGTCTCGCGACCGCAAGAGGCCGCTCGGGCGCTCCCGGCTCCGGCTCGCCGAGACCCTGCTCCAGCTCCGGCGCGTCAAGACCCCGCGCTGCTCCCAGCTGCGGCGCAAGGGGACCCACAAGGCCAAGCTCTCCCTCAACCAAAACCTCCCGCGGCCACCGCTGGCTGCCGCGCCTACACCCCTGAGTTGCGTAGCGTCGCGTGGCCTGGCAAGTTCAAGCCGAACCTGCCTCCTCGTTACGACGGCACCACTGACCCCACGGAGTTCCTCCAGCTCTACGAGCTGGGAATCGAAGCTGCCAGTGGGGACGAGAAGGTCATGGCGAACTGGTTCCCCATGGCGCTGAAGGAAGGTGCGCGCACTTGGCTCCTGAACCTGACCCCAGGCACGATCTCCTCCTGGGACCAGATGCGTACCCGCTTCATCGCCAACTTCCAAGGTACCCGCGACCGACCTCCCGCCGTGAGCGACATGCGCCGCATCAAGCAGCAACCTGGGGAGACCCTACAGAAGTACATCCAGCGCTTCAACAGCGCGCGCCTCAAGATCCCTAGGGTATCCGAAGAAGCCATCATTTCGGCCTTCTCCGATGGCGTGCACGACGTCAAGATGAAGGAGGAGCTGGCGATGCATGAAGACCTCTGCACCTCCCTGGAGCTGTTCAACCTGGCGACCAAGCGCGCCAGAGCTGAGGAGGGACGCCTCTCCCTCCTCGAGCTGCCTGCCGCAGACCCAGAAGAGAAGAAGCCCAAGGCCAAAGACGTGAAGCGCAAGGGGGCTGCCGTGCTCGCGGCAGAACCAGACACCAGGCGGGGTAAGGATTTGCCTGAATCCTCCAGGGGCAGCCGGTACTGTGTGTACCACGACCTCCACACCCACAACACCAATGAATGCCAAGAACTCCGCACCGTGCGAGAAGGAAGAGTCGGCCGACGCCCTGACCGTGCTGACCGGGGCTACGACCGAGGAGGAGGAAGGAACCCGGGACGCTGGGAAGACCGCGGCCCACACCCAGGCTGGCGAGACCAACCTCGCGAGGACCGCTGGCGCGACCCGCCTCGCGAGGGGGACTGGAGGGATCAGCCTCGTGAGGATCGCCCTCATGGCAACCCAGGCCTGCCGCCGTTGCCGCCTCAGCCAAGAAGGAATGAAGACCGCCACCAGGACGAGGGGGCTGGGGGCTTCCAGGAGCCTCACGCCATCACCTGCATCCTGGGCGGAGCTCAAGCCCCAGCCTCCCAACGTATCTTCAAGCAGTTTGCTCGCGAAGTGAATGCAGTCCTCCCCAAGCTCGAAGCAACGCGTCCCCTCAGGTGGTCGGCCTGCACCATCACGTTCAGCTCAGCAGACTAGCTCAAGTGTGCAGCCACAGCCGGAGTCCTCCCAATGCTTTGTTCCCCAGTCATCAGCAACGCTCTGGTCACCAGGACCCTCATCGACGGAGGGGCAGGACTCAATGTCTTGTCCGTGGAAACGTTCAACAGCCTCCAAGTGCCCTATGATCAGCTTAAGCCAACCAAGCCCTTCTTCAGAGTCACCGACGACTCCACGGTCCCGATCGGGCAGGTCCGCCTCCCAGTCACCTTTGGCACCTACAACAACTACCGCACCGAGCTCATCGACTTCGACGTCGCCCACATCCGCCTGCCGTACAACGCCATCCTCGGGTACCCGATGCTGGCCAAGTTCATGGCCGTGACTCACCATGGCTACAACGTCCTCAAGATGCCAGGAAGCGGCGGCGTCATCACGGTGCCATGTCAAGAGAAGGATGCAGTGTGTGCACTGGAGCGAGCCTTTCAGGCCGCGTCACTAGAAGACCCAGATCGCGGAAGCAGGAGGCGTCCTGAGACCACCCCCAAGAAGAAGAAGACAACGTCAGGCTCAGACCCTCAGGAGGCAGGCCCTTCAAGGCCTGCGTCTGCCCAGGGGGACCCTCCTTCAATCGCATAGGAAAGCGCGCCCGGCGCCCTCCTCAGGCAGGGCTCGGGGGCTCTCACCTGGAGGGCCACCGACCTCGCCAAGGTCACGAGGGAGGCGCTGGAGCACCATGTGGAGGCGTGTTTTGAAAGACGCTTCCCTCGGGAGGAAGCCAGGGAAGGAACGCCAGACCAACAGGATTTTGTTAGCAAGATGATACAAGAGCTACAAGAGTCAAGGATCATGAGGGGTTGCCGTCGCCCACCAGCTGTGGCTCCCCATCCAGGCGAGGATGGTGGGCTGCGCGTCCGCGTCGACGTACCAGGGCTCAACCAGGTCGCCACGGCGGAGCGCCTCTGGCCCTCACACGCGGGGCGCTGCGGAGGACCACCCCACAACTATGTTCGCATGCCTTATGGCCTGCCGAGCGTGGCTGCGGCGTACCAGCGGATCATGAGGAGCATCTTGGAGGCGCAAGAAGGCAGGCGTTCTGCAGCCCTGGCGGAGATGGAGGATGCTCACGAGGAGCCACCAGTGCCTATGGAGCCTCCCGAGGCCCCCGGGCCTGGGGGCTCGTGAGGATCAGCTTCCACAGCCCATCGAGTCTGCTGCGCCAACGCCACTGCATCAACGACAACTTCAGGTGAAATCTTTCAAGTTTGATTCTTAGCTAGGAGCGCCCTCCCAGGGTTGCATCATTCCCAGGCCGCGTGGGTCCGTCGCTGTGGCATGTACCCCTTTTTTATCTTTTCAGTCGCTAGCTTGCCTTGCTGGGGGCGCCCCTCGGGCTGCATCACCCCCAAGCCGCTCGGGTTAGGCCCAGCGGCGTGTATCCCTTCCGCGTTTATTTCCAGTTATGCATCATTACTCGATGCCGTCTGCGGCGCCCTTCTTCTTCATGCCGACCACTTGCACGTTAAAGGGGGGTTCCTGAGCATCGCGACTCAGGGCTCTTACTGGCTCTCCAGCCCTCACCCTCTGGCCTTGTCCACGGCATCGCGACCTGGCATACCAGCGACGGCTGAGACAAGCTCGAGGGCCTGGACCCGAGGACGTAGAGTGATGGCATCTAACCAGACTTTGCAGGAACACATCTCAAGATACGGCCCAGTGCCAGGCGCAACCCACCTAGAGGTAGGGCCCCGTGAGTCCCGCGCTGGCTCACGGGTGCCCAGATACACCTCACCTAGCTCTACCGTGCCAGCCACGTGTCACGGCGGGGCTGTACACGCCCGGGTGCTCCTCCCGGAGGGGAGCCCCCTCCCACGTACCAGTGGAAGCACCATGCTCCGCGCTGGCTGACGACACTACCGAGGAGCGGCTATGCCCATACACATACAGAAGCGCTATGCTCCGCGCTGGTGATAAACAACTGAGGGTGGCCTCCGGGCCGCGTTAACCTCAGGGAGCCCCGAGCTCAGTGGCCGGCCTCATCGCAACGTCGCCCCTCGGGAGCGCCGCGCGAGGGGGCTAGGCACGGGGGCTACGACTGGGTCACGCCCAGCCGTACGCCCCAGCCAGGCCCCTCGGGCCTGGTTCGTCGCGCGTCTCTCCCCGAGCGGAGCCAAGGTACGAAGGCCGTTTGCGCGTCAAGGGGGACTCCTAAGCATCGTGACTCAGGAGCCTAACTGGCTCCGTAGCCCCTCACTCCTTAGTTTCGAAAGGCTATGCTGGGTGAGGTAAGCGCGGGGTCGGGCTGTGCAGACGTAGAACGGTAGCCCCGCCTGCATTTCATTTCGCCACCTGCTGTTCGTGCGTCAAGGGCAACTCCTGAGAATTGCGACTCAGGAGCCTAACTGGCTCCATAGCCCCTCACTCCTTAGTTCCGAAAGGCTATGCTGGGTGAGGTACGCGCGGGGTCGGGCTCTGCAGACGTAGAACGGAAACACACTTACATCACGCTTCCCTACTTGTTGCTTGTGCGCTAAGGGGGACTCCGGAGCATCGTGACTCAGGAGCCTAACTTGTCACGTGGCCCCTCATTCCTTTGGTCCCGTCCTGGTTTCCGGTCGGGGCTGATGCTGGGTGAGGCATGCGCGTGGCCGGGCTCTGCCGGCGTAGAGCATAAGCAAGCAGGGAAGAGGAACATAAAATTCAAGGAACTAAAAAACGAATATTACAACCCATAATGTCGCCTTGGTTCCAAACACAAATTTGAATGCCTCCTCGAGGCGTCGTGCATGTGCAGGAATCGAAAGAAGAACAGGAACAATAGCGGAGTCACTTGGCGGCAGCGGAGTCGCGTGGAGTGGCTTCACCTTGCGGGGTAGTAGGGTCGGCAGCGCCTCGCTTCGGCTTGGTGCTGAAAGCCCGGAACTTCCCCAGCAGCGCCTCCGCGCGCCCCTTCTCGGCCTCGACGGCAGCGGCGGCGCCTTCGCCGCTCACTGGCTCCAGCAGGCTGTCAAGGTCGGTGCTGGGGTCGCGAAGGTAGACATGGGCGAAGACCCGCGTCAACGCGGCGGAAGACAGGACATGCGCCTCGGCTTCGACTGTGGGGACGAGCCCGAGGGCGACATCTCCAAGAGCCTTCACCAAGAAGGGAAGCAGTTTGGCGGGGTCGTCCTCGTCGCCAGCCAGCGGGCAATCCAGGCCACTCTCATAAAGCGTCTTCAGTGAAGCGCGGGCATCCTTCTCCATGTCCGCGAAGGCCACGCGATCCTCAGCAAGGACCCGGGCCTTGGCGTCCAGCTCGGCCTTCGTTGTCTCCAGCTCCTTCTTCAGCGCACCTCGGTGGCTGCGGCGCTTCTTGAGCTTCGCCTCCTGGTCCTCGAGCGCCGCCTCGCGAGCCTTCACCTCCTTCTCCTGCTCTTGGCGAAGGCGGGTCTCTTCCGCAAGCTGACCACACAGGCCTTGCAACTCGTCCTCCAGCTCCTTGCAGCGGCCGCGGATCCTAACCGCCTATCCCAGGGCCGCGTCACGGGCAACCTTCGCCTCGAGGGTAGCCTCCTTCTCCTCGTCACAGGCCGTCGAGGCCTGAACCAGCGCTGCCCGGATCGAGGCGTCGGAGCGAATCCACCCCGAGGCCAGCTCCAGGCGCCCGGCCACCAGGCGAGGGTCGGCGCCTAGAAGATCCTGCCGCAGCCGGTCCAGTCCAGCAACAGCTCGCTCCAGGATGGAAGAAGAAGGCGGGGAAGCATCAGGGCGCTTCGGGGCAGCAGGAGGAGTCCCGGAACCAGCAGCCGGCGGAACAGGAGGAGAAGTTAGCGGCGGCGAGGCTGTAGTATCCCGAGGCGGAGTTTGCTGCGCCTCCCCAGCCGTAGCAGCAGCACCGGACAAGGGCGCCTCTGGGGTCGACCGAGCCATGGGGGCTGCGGCCCCAGCCAGATCAGCCAAGCCCCGCAGGGGCGAATGGGCAGGGGGAGCCTGTGCGTCGCGGTCGCCTTCCCCTATAGGTGGAGGTGTCGTCGCAGCCGGGGCCTCAGGAGCCCCCTTCAGCTTCTTCGCCGCGGGCGCCAGCCTGCTCAGGAGAAGTAATCGTCAAGCCCCGTCAGTGGGACAAGGAACTAGGAATCAAGGATCAAGCGCTTACAGGTCGTCGGCGGAAAGCTCCGGTGGTCTCCTGCCAAACTTGAAGCCGGAGAGCCGGCTGGAGGGGTCGACCTCGGAAGCAGAAGGCGCGTCCGCGGTTTGCCCAGGAGTCAGGGCAGACCCGCGGGGAATCAACCCAGTCCTGCCCTTCTTCGGGATCGGGGGCGAGTTCCCGCTGCCCAGCACGTCGTCGTCGTCATCATTGTCACTCGGCGAAATGCGGAGAGCACGGGGCTTGCGCTGGAGCGAGGGAGTCCTAGACTCTCCGTCGGTTGCCTCGGAGTCGGGGCCTGCCCCCTCCTCCTCCTCGCCCCCACCTCCGCTGGAGTCGCCGGAAGACACATTCACCAGATCCTCGGGAGCCACCGCGGGCACGAGCCCGTCCCCGTCGAAGACGAGCATGGACTCCACCACTTGCTCCCAATCGTCGTGGAGGAACAAGGGCAAAGGCGCGCCCTCCGGCACTGCTGCCTCGCCCTCGACCAGGGACTGGAGAACCGCAGTCACGTGCCCTTCGCCCACGCCTGCGGGACTCGGGTGAGGCCTCCACATCGGAGGAGAATACTGCCTAAGCGGAGCCAGTTGGTGCTCCAGGAACTCCCTCAGCAATGACGCCCCAGTCAGCTTCGCCGCCGTCAAGTTGGCCGGCTTCAGATCGACGTCCATCTTCGCCAGCACCGACTTCGCGCGGGGATCCGTGAGCTCCGCCCGGCACCAGTCCTCCGAGCTCATGGCTGGCTCCGTGGGAAGGGCCAACCGAGGGTCGACGCGCCCGGCATCAACCAACACCCACTTGCTCCGGAAGCCCTCGATCCTCTTCCATGGATTCGAGATGGCCATGGAGCTGCCGCACGCGACGAAGCCCGCGCACGCCGAAGGAGAACCCTTGAAGGTCCGGAGGTAGAAGTAGTGTTGCAGCAAGGCCACTGAAGGCTGCACCCCCACATGCGCCTCGCAGTAGTAGGCGAAGATCGCCAAGAGAAGGACGGAGTTGGGGTGGAGATGCAAAGCTTGCAAGTTGTAATGGCGGAGGACAGCGAGGAAGAACTCCGAGAAAGGAGGCACCAGGCCCGCTGCAATGGAGCTGACGAAGAAAGGATAGAAGGTGCTCCCTTGGCCTTCAAGGACATCGAGCCGGCCTTGAACATCTGCGCCCTGTCAATGCCCTGCGCCGCGGCCATCCGGTGCAGCAGGGCGAGGCTCATCTTCAATATGGTGGGCGAATCCAAAGCAGGCGAGAACCAATCTTCGGCCGGGGTCCGGCGAGGCGCCATGGCTACCTGGGACGAGTGGGTGGAGCAGATCTGGAAGCTTGAAGGAAGGGAGAAGAAGCGCAAGAAAGGGGATCTGAGCAGTGGTTGAAGAAGGAGAAGAACCAAACTCGAGCAGATGCCGCGCCTTTAGTATCCTGCGCAGTTGCAAAGATGCCCACGTCCAATCAACCGCCACGCGGCGCCCGAGGCCGCAGGTTGTTAGGGCCCGCGGCGCTTCGCCCTTGCCCTTTCGCCTCTCGGCACGGCCAAGTCCATGCGTGCCTTGGGCCCCGGGGCTACTGTCGGCGTTCTGGGAACGGGGGTCCCCAGACTTGCCTGCCTGCGGCCTGCGGCGTGGCTCGAGTGGGGGCCCAACATGGTCCATCTTCATCAACACAAGGCTCAAGACCCTCGCGAGGGGCCAAGCCTCGTGAGGCGGACGACATGGAGCATCCTCTAGGACGGCCTCCTTAGGCTGGCTCGCGAGGAGGCAGAGAGATCAAGGTGGGGTACCTCACGAGGTGCCCATGACGCAAGCCATGACGACCAGAGGTGCCAGGCGGGCGCCAGCCCGCGCAGTGTCCTTCCTTTCCTCTTTGGTGCAAAGGGGGCAAGCGCAGGCGAGAGGATCAAGCAAAGGCACCCATTTCAGTGCAACGAGACCAAGACCAACTCCACGACAAGGAGGAAGTCACTGTGGAGCCCAAGCCGGCGTCATCACCAGAACCTTTGGCAGGGGAAGACCGACTTTAGTCAGGATAAGTGTACCCGATGTTCCCCTTCAAATCGGCGAATTGTTGGCGCCCTTCCCGCTCAAATATTTGGGAAGAGGCCCAGGGCCTTTGCCTATAAATAGGACTAGCCACCCCCAGGGTAGAGGCAGGCAGGGACATAGTCACACACACAGAAAGAGAGAAGGGCGATCGAACTCCACCTAGCAGTTCATCCCCTAGCTGAGAACAGACCCTCGCGAGGTCGTTCTTCCTTGTACTGTTCTTCCTCATCAGCCCAAGAGGCAATCCACCACACCACACTGGAGTAGGGTATTACACCACAATGGTGGCCCGAACCAGTATAAACCCTGTGTCTCTTGTGTTGTTCTTGCAGTAGTTTAGATCCCAGCGAGACGGAGAGGTAGAGGGCACGATCTCCGCGCGCACCCCAGAGTTCGAACCTTAAGGGTCTGTCGGAACCCGTGATCCGACACCCATGTCATCTCCTACCTCCATGAAAAAATCACCATAGCTCTCTCTCTCTCTCTCTCTCTCTCTCTCTCTCTCTCTCTCTCTCGTGTTCTTGCTCTCAAACCCGCGGATTTTGATCTCTTTGCTCGAAGCTCCGTTTCTGAAACTGTTTTGGGGGATTGCTACTTGGTATGTGACTCCTCCATTGCTCCAATTAGTTTTTGCTTTAGTGGTTTATATTTTGAATAATTAGCTACTCTTGGTACGGTGCTGCTATAGATGGGCTTGCATGTTGAATTCTTGGAGTTCTATGTAGTTTGAATGCTTGATATGGCCTCTAGGCATCCATATGAGTAGTTCCTATCAATCTTATGAAGTTTGGTTGAAAAAAATTTTGTGTCCTATTTTTTCTCCAGAAATTGTACGCAAATAAAAATCCAATTCTTTAGGAGTTCTTTGAGGAGGAGGTCTACAGAGGCATCATCTAGTAGTGGCTTGATACGTCGTTCTTATGTTGAGCCAAGTGCAAGCTCAATGCGGGATGTCGCTATCAAATCATGCTTATGGCCGTGCAATAATTTCATGGTGAGTTCATGTATTAAGGAAGAGTTTGAGTGATATGTGCACAACACCGAGCTCGGCCCCTACATCAAAGATAAGTGCATTCAACATCTCAACCTCATAGAAACATTCACTAAGAAATTTAAATACCATCCTCGTGAGTCTAGAGTTTCATTTAGTCTTTATGATTATCCTTTTACCATGCCTCTAGTTGTGTTCTATGAAGCCTCTAAAATTCCATATTGGGGTTCGTTGGACGAACCGCCAAAATCTGAGTATGAGTCTTTTTGACAAATCTTTGCTATGGAGAGGATAGAGGAGTGACACAAGGTAGAATAAAAAGTATTCACTTCCCATCAATTCACTACTTTGCACTCTTTAATGGCAAAGGCGTAGTAGGCAAGCAAGATTGTAGCACACTATGTGCTCCTGACTTGAGCCTCATACACACCGCTTTGACTGGAATTAAACGTTATAATCTTGGAGCAATCATTGCACGGAGGCTGCAATATAATGCCGAGAGTGGTCACTTTTATGGTGGGATTTATGCTTCTAGCTAAAGAGGTGGGTGTAACACCTCTACCTGATGACCCTATCCTACCTACCTAGTACTTAGACTTTGATGCCATAAACCGTCATGAGTTCCTTACGAGCACAGTCGATAATTATACTTATAACTTGAGGTTCAATAAAGAACCCATTGTGCCTGTTGTTTTGCCTGCGCCTGCTCTTTTTGATTATAACAGCAAAAGAAGATACTATGTTCTTGAGAATGAGTCCCACACGTACAATGCGGAGGTTGAGGCTGCTCGATGGGCTGAGGAGGCTGCACCAAGAGCCTTTGTGAGGTACCATTCAGATTATTATCCAGGCCGCGGATGGTGATTACCGAGCTAGGCCAAAAGCCTAAGCTTGGGGGAGTACGTATTTCCACCGACATTATATTCATGTTCACACATTTCATTCTAGTTGTCGGTGTTCACACTTTTTAATTGTATTATCCATGCTAGATTTATTTTCTCACTTTCTTCTTGTGTGTTTGAAAAACTTTGAGAAAATCCAAAAATATTTCCTGTTTCTTTTCAGTTTTTCTTTCTAGTTTAATTAGTTGTATATTAAAAGAAAACCCAAAAAGATTTCTTGATTCTTCTTTTGCTTGTTGGGATCTTTCCTGTGTAAATAGTTTTTCTCGTTTTTGTTTTTCCTTCTTTAACTTGATTTCTTCAAGAAAAACTAAAAACTCCAAAAATATTTCAGTGTGTTCCTCTGTATTTCCTTTTCTTTTTGTTGAGTCGTACCAAGGAGAAGACCACGATGGAAATGTTGAGTGGCTCTTATATGCTTTGTTGTTGATCTAACAAAGAGCGCATATTACCTTGTCTTCTCCTTTTGAATAAAATGTTTGCAGATTCCAGCTTAGTCCACGCCACTCTTGCACCATTATTATTTTCATATCATTCAGTCATGCAAGTGAAAGGCAATAATGACGATATTTGATGAAGTGACTGTGGCAGAGAGAAATGGGTATGAATTTTGTTTTTGTATAACCTAGAATCCATGATTCAGCATATTATGATCAAACAGGTTTGCAATGATAATTAGAGATTATAGTTGCTCATGCCATGCTTAAGTATCTAGGAGTGGATAATGATTTATCTTGGATGTCAAGATGCATTAAAATGATTGTGATGTAGTATGATGATATGGTATCCTCCTCTGAATGTTTCAAGTGGCTTGACTTGGCACATGTTCATGCATGTAGTTGAATCAAAACCAACATAGGCTCTATGATATTTATGTTGATGGTGTTCATATCCTACTCATGCTAGTGTTCAATGTTGATTATGCATAATGCATGTTCATGACCGTTTTCGCTCTCTAGATGGCCACTTCTGAACCTATCTGCTAGCCTTCGCCTGTATTAAACGGAAATACTGCTTGTGCATCAAAATCCTTAAACCCAAGTTATTCCAGATGAGTCCACGACATCTACCTATATGCGGTGTTACCCTGTGGTTCCAAGTAAATTTGCATGTGCCACCTCTAAAATTTCAAATGAACATATGTTTTGTGTGCCTGGACCGCTCATGGAGCCACAGGGGGCGGTCAGTATCTTCCATGCACGGGAGGGGGGGTGGGATAGGGATGCCCAGTCCCGAATTAAAAAAATTGCAAGTAATTAAACAAAACTCCCCCAGGATTGTTGTTGGTATTGACGGTACCCGTGGATTCGGCTAGCCATGAAGTGTGTTTGTTGGTGGAGGGGGAGTAAACCTTTACTTTTATCGCTTGGGAACCGCCGCTAGTTGTCGGTGTACAAAAGTAGGGGCCTTCTGTACCCCTTTACTTGTGCATGGGCAGTCGCATCCATACTTGCGGCCGCGCTTGGCAGATCAGAAGAAGAAGCGAAGACACAAGACAACCAGAGCAGCACCAAGCCAAAGGCGTGAGGAGCAAAAAGGACAAGGTGGTCTTTCCCCAGCAAGAGCCTTGCCGTGGCAACTTGTCCAACACCAGCGAGGCTGCCACCCTCGAGCCTAAGAGTTCCAACATCATCAACGACATTGGAACCAAGGCTCCGGAGGCGCCAGCATGGTGGCATGCAGATCTTTGTGAAGACCAAGAACATACAAGGCTAGATGAGAACCAGAAGACGGAAACCCCCGGCAAGATCCTTGCCGGGGACGCTCACAAGACCCCCAGTAAGACCCTTGCCGGGGACACCTGCGAGACCCCGGCAAGACCCTTGCCGGGGACATCTGCGGGGCCGTAGCCAGGCCAACACCTGCCAAAGCTCCACCGCGGTTCCAACACAGCAGTCAACCCGCCAACAAGGCAGGCACCTGTGTAGCGATGTGCAGCTTCCAGGCCAACTCAGAAAGCACCTGCATGGTGGCATGCAAATCTTTGTGAAGGCTCTGCCACCGCACCAGCTTAGTAGCCAGCCAGCCAGCATGGCGCTGCACGCCTCGTCAGCCTGGACGCGCGTTAGAGCGAGGCGAAGTGGCGACGGACGGGACGAGCTTCCTTGCCGTCCCCGATAAAGCGAGGGGCACGTCGGCAACGCATTAAATGCGTTTTGTCCTATGGTGCCAGGGATAGACTTGTATACAATACAAACTTTCCCACCTCCTGTGTGCCACTGTGGCGACCCCTTTAAACTATAAAAGGTGGACCGAGGCATACCGAGAGGAAGGATTCGGACTTGATACGTCTCCATCGTATCTACTTTTCGAAACACTTTTGCCCTTGCTTTGGACTCTAACTTGCATGATTCGAATGGAACTAACCTGGACTGACGCTGTTTTCAGCAGAATTGCCATGGTGTTATTTTTATGCAGAAATAAAAGTTCTCGGAATGACCTGAAACATCACGGAGAATATTTCTAGAATATATAAAAAATACTGGTGAAAGAATCAAGACCAGGGGGTCCACACCCTGTCCACGAGGGTGGGGGCGCGCCTACCCCCCTGGGCGCCCTCCCCTGCCTCGTGGGCCCCTTGGAGCTCCATCGACCTCAACTCCAACTCTATATATTCACGTTCAGGGAGAAAAAAATCAGAGAGAAGGATTCATCACGTTTTACGATATGGAGCCGCCGCCAAGCCCAAATCTCTCTTGGGAGGGCTGATCTGGAGTCCGTTCAGGGCTCCGGAGAGGGGAATCCGTCGCTGTCGTCATCATCAACCTTCCTCCACACCAATTTCATGATGCTCACCGCCGTGCGTGAGTAATTCCATCGTAGGCTTGCTGGACGTTGATGGGTTGGATGAGATTTTCCATGTAATCGAGTTAGTTTTGTCAGGGTTTGATTCCTAGTATCCATTATGTTCTGAGATTGATGTTGTTATGACTTTGCTATGCTTAATGCTTGTCACTAGGGCCCGAGTGACATGAGTTCAGATCTGAACCTATTATGCTTTCATGAATATATGTGAGTTCTTGATCCTATCTTGCAAGTCTATGGTCACCTATTATGTGTTATGATCCGTTAACCCCGAAATGACAATAATCGGGATACTTACCGGTGATGACCGTAGTTTGAGGAGTTCATGTATTCACTAAGTGTTAATGCTTTGGTCCGGTACTCTATTAAAAGGAGGCCTTAATACCCCTTAGTTTCCAATAGGACCCCGCTGCCACGGGAGGGTAGGACAAAAGATGTCATGCAAGTTCTTTTCCATAAGCATGTATGACTATATTCGGAATACATGCCTACATTACATTGATGAACTGGAGCTAGTTCTGTCCCACCCTATGTTAGAACTATTGCATGAGGAATCGCATCTGGCATAATTATCCGTCATTGATCCAATGCCTACGAGATTTTCACATATTGCTCTTTGTTTAGTTACTTTTCCGTTGCCACTGTTACAATTACTACAAAACTGCCACTGTTACTTTTGCCACTGTTACCGTTACTTCCATACTACTTTGCTACTAAATAATTTGCTGCATATATTAAGTTTCCCAGTTACGGTTGAATTGACAACTCAACTGCTAATACTTGAGAATATTTTTTGGCTCCCCTTGTGTCGAATCAATAAATTTGGGTTGAATACTCTACCCTCAAAAACTGTTGCGATCCCTTATACTTGTGGGTTATCAAGACTATTTTTTGGCGCCATTGCCGGGGAGCATAGCTCTATTATTTGAGTCACTTGTGATTTATATCTGCTGATCACTATGAGGAACTTGAAAGACGAAAAAACCATAATTTATCCCTGAACTACGAGGGGAGGTAAGGAACTGCCATCTAGCTCTGCACTTGATTCACCTTCTGTTTTGAGTAATCTTGCGAAACCTACACCTGCTTCTGCTATTAATTCTGATATGTCGCATGTTATTGATGATGCCACTTCTGCTAGGCATGATACTTATGATGAAACTACTTCTATGCTTGATACTACTGTGCCACTAGGTGAATTTCCTGATGAACAACTTGCTTGGGCTAGAGAGAATGAAATTATTAAAACTGATAATATTGATGAAGATTCTCCCCCTAGATATGAATTGCTTGTTGTGCCTGAGGGTTATGTTATGGGTGAAGAAACTGCTAGAGACTTTCTTGCTTGCAATGATAGATATGATCTTAAGAAATTATGAGCTAAGCTGAAAGAAAAATCTTTGAATGCTAGAATGAAATATGACCCTGCTTTTGCTACTTCACCTATCTGTATTTCTGATAAGGATTATGATTTCTCTGTCGATCCTGAGATAATTACTTTGGTTGAATCTGATCCTTTTCATGGCTATGAATCTGAAACTGTTGTGGCACATCTTACTAAATTAAATGATATAGCCACCCTATTCACTAATGATGAGAAAACTCATTACTACTATATCCTTAAATTATTTCTGTTCTCATTAAAGGGTGATGCTAAAACATGGTTTAATTCTCTTGATTCTGGTTGTGTGCGTAGTCCCCAGGATATGATTTATTACTTCTCTGCTAAATATTTCCCCGCTCTTAAGAAACAAGCTGCTTTAAGAGAAATATATAATTTTGTGCAAATTGAAGAAGAGAGTCTCCCACAAGCTTGGGGTTCTCCAATTACTTAATGCTTTACCTGATCATCCTCTCAAGAAAAATGAAATACTTGATACCTTTTATAATGGACTGACCAATGCTTCCAGAGACCACCTGGATAGTTGTGCGGGTTGTGTTTTCAGGGAAAGGACTGCTGATCAAGCTGAACTGCTATTGAATAATATGTTGACTAATCTATACCTATACTAATTAGGCACTTCCTAAAAATTCCCACGTTAATTAGTAATTAGGAGCCATTAATCTACGTGGGGCCGAGTTATTACGGTGTTGATTAACCCGTTAGACATTCCCACCATAACCAAAGAAAAAAATAAAACCATCTATTTTGTGGACCAAGAATAACCTTCCATCCAGATCTAGCCTCCGTGTATTGAGTCCAGGAGAAAAAAAACAGATTAGCAATCTGATCTCAACCCGAAAAAAACATATTAGCAATCTGATCTCAACCGCAAAAAATAAACAGTATAACTAAAACAAAGCAATCCGATCACAACAAAATTGGGCATCGCCTCTTCCTTGCAGGTGCCTCTCCCAGGCACATCCATGGCCTTCCGCCTCTCTTTCCTACTCAAGAAAAATACAGCTTCTGCTTGCGGTGAGTTAGATCCAGCGGAAAATCACGTCTACCTCTCTCCTCTCCATGTCTCCATGTCAAGCTGCCATCCATTTCTATGAAAATTCATCCTTGGCGCGAGCCGCTGCCACCACGGCCAGCGCATCCTCCTCTGGCTCTTCTGTCTTGCATCCTTTAATGAGTTTTGTGCGGGGTCTTCAGCTGCAAATATTGATCAGTGCATGTTGTTATCAAGGTTTTTGACGTGCATATTCAATCGAGCCATTATGTACATGGCATCTCGCCGAGCGAGCTTCTGCATGATCACGCCGGGAAGAAATCAAGCGAGCTTGATGCTGCAGACCAGCATGAGCACAGTTATGTCGCCATCGATCATGGCTCTCCCGTGCGTGCTCTAGCCTGCCAGAACCGGTCGACCTGTTTGGGGAGTCAGGTTAGTATGTCGACGTGTGTTTTTAGTATATTGTCTCTAATCTGATAAAAATCTTCTCAGCCTTTACGAAACCAGCAACACACATATAGCTGCAGTAATGAGTTCTATGCACCGTTTCCAGATGCGAATATTCATCACTGCATGTTGCTATGAAGGTTGTCTACATGGATTTTCAATAGAGCCATGTACGTGGCATCTCGCCGAGCGAGCTTCTGCATGATCACGCCGGGAAGAAATCAAGCGAACTTGACGTTGCGCACCAGCATGAGCACGGTTATGTTGCCATCAATCGTGGCTCTCGCGTGCGTGTCTTAGCAGCTCAACGAAATATATATGTGCTACATATATGTACGTACGTACGTACTAGCCCATCTAGCCTGCCGGAACCGATCAACCTGTTTGGGGAGCCAGGTTAATATGTGTAAGTGTGTTTTTATTATATTTTCTATAAATCTGATGATGATTTTCTCAGCCTTTATGAAACCAGCACCGCACAGCTACCCGCAGGAGCTATGTCTTATTTATTGGGACATACAAGACGGCAGCAAACACATCTATCTCCCTGCTGAAGAAAATTAATATTTCATATGTGGCTACTGCTAGGATTTATGCCCTATTTTGGGAGAAACAATAGCAACAAGAGCCTCGCTTTGTCTTGTCATAGCATCATCCATGCCTATTGATGTGGTTGACACTCACGACACGTACTCCTTCACAATAGATGTATTTTGAATTATCCATGTAGTTGTTTATGAATGAAAAAGACACATATTATATTCCTGTATGAAGGGTGTGTTGGACCGCTATTTTGTTAAATAGGTAACACTATCTATTAGATCTTTCACTTTGTTAGTAATTCTTTTCAAGATAATCAGTGTGGTTGATTGTTTGACAATAAGGCTATAAAGGCATGAACGGATTAATACTGGAATATGTATTGGATTGAAAGTTTCAGTTATTATTTACATGATATAGTTGGTAGCTGGGCACTTGCTACATCTGCACAAATATAGTACATGCTAAATTGTGCCTGTTATCTTCCAATTAAAAAGATAGCAAATATAAAAAAATATAAATCGCCATAGACTAACAGCTTCAGGGTTAGTCTTTGAGCTATTGGACATATCCGCTTCTCATTCTACGTAACGAGAGATATAATGCCGTTTCCTTTGGAAGAAATCTGTGTTCCTCTCATCACTTAAGAAGTATATTGATTAATAAATTTGCGTGAACATGCCGGGGATTGGGCCTTTACATTGTGGTTTAGTTGTAGGTTCATCAAATTGGGGTGGAATTGTGAAGCGAATAAATTTGGAAAGAAATCGCTATTCTATTTTAGGCATCATTGCTATTTAAAATTATTTAATGGACACTATTATTGATAAAGGGTAAGTCACATTGGAACTGCTGGAAATAACCGGTGGACTTATATGGGTATGGGAATTTTACCATGATCGGACAGCCACGAACATGCCAATCCAGGGAAGCTCCATGGAGTAGGGCCGGCTAGCATCCTTATAGGTTAGAATAAGGGCCGGCGACATTTAATTTTGTTTGCACAACAACTTGATGTCAACAAGGTCTTTCTATGGGTTCATCATATGATAACATACACCCATTCTAATATAGTCTACATTTAGTTACTTGGTTCTCTTTGGGTTATACACTCAGAAAGAACGTACTTTCTAATGCAATGCTTTGAAAGTACTCTACTACAAGTTGAGAACAATCATACAATTGTGCATGTTAAAATGGGTTTGTCTGCGTGAGCCATGTTTTCTAAAACCCAATAATTATTCTATAATTTATATTGCATATTAATAAGTTAGGCTTAATCTAAACTTACCAGTTTTGACAATTAAAGTTAGCACAAACACGTGGGTAACATATTTGTGATAAAAAAGTTCCTGTATGTAGGTTTAATATTCTTTTATTCATTATCTTTCATAATAATAGTGTATCACCACATCGGTTCCAAATATTTCGCTCCCAGGGTTCGAAAGGCGAATAATTAAAAACCAAATGAAATGTCTTATATAAGTTTCAAAAAATTCTTTATTTTTAATACATGAAAATACCACTACGTGTATGCAACACTTGACTTAAATATATATGTGGGTTATGCAAAACATTACGTATGTGTGGAACTAATGAATTAAATGGTCGATTAAAGAGATGCACGACATGGTTGTTACATGTAACAGGCAAATAAAATGATTTTAAACAAAGTTAAAAGTTAGGGAGTAGACATCTACATGTATATTTTTATCTGAAACTTTATCATGCACTTTCTTTCTTTTGTGTTTTAACCGGGCTTAAAGGAGCCATTTAGGGTTTTCGCAAAGTATGATGATATATTAGTGCCTATTCGTGGGTAATTATATATTAGTGTCAATGGGTTTTACATGGTGGATTTCACAACCGCACAAGATTTGGATGGGCACTATTAATGAAAGAAATATGATTTTACCTTTTTGTGTTCTACAATCTATTTTTAGAGTAAGACATATTACCTAATAATTTAGGGCTTGAGGTGACTCATTTAGTAGATATATAGATGTAGATTTTGGTGAATATTATAATGTTGTTGTGTACCATTTCTACCATACACTGATATATGGTGTGAAAGGTCTACTAACCGATCCTATAAAATATAACAGTACAATAAATTATTAGTGTAACGTAATAGGTAAATCGTATGTACATGTATATTATATGATTGGATTTATTTTTGAAAGAATACATCCTTTTTTCCACCTTTTAACCAGTATGTGTTGTTGCATGTTATTTCTTACGATAAATTGAAATTTTATTATAATTCTTATTTTATATATCGTATCTAATAAATACTGGACGCAAAAAGTTTTAATAGAATTATGAAGCATATACATCTGTCTCAAATATGGTCGCAAAAAGTTTTAATAGAATTATGAAGCATATACATCTCTCTCAAATATGGTCTGCCCGTGCGCACGCACGGATTGACGACTAGTGAAAATAATTGGACACTTCCTGAACCAACTCCAAAGAAAAGGGGTATTCTATTTCTCTGTCCTGAAGATATGCAAGAGGCAAAGAAATCTATGAAAGAAAAGGGTATTAAAGATGAAGATGTTAAGAATTTATCACCTATTGAAGAAATACATGGTCTTGATAACCTGACACAGTTAGTAAAGGTAAATTCTCTCTATAGATTTGACGAAGGTGATATTCCTCGTTATAAGTATGCTACCCAATGCTTAGATGAGTTTGATAATTTTATTGTTAAACAAGAAAACTTCAATGCTTATATTGGTAGACAATTTAAACAAAATGTTTATATGATTGAACACTTGAGTGTTTATATGTCTAGAGTTAAAGGTGAACTTAAACTCATTAGTAAACATGCTTCTATGGTTACCACTCAAGTAGAACAAGTGCTCAAAGCTCAAAATAATTTTCTCAATGAGTTAAATAGTAAGAAAAATGATAATGCTGTTAGAGTTATGACTAGAGGGGGTAAAATGATCAGGAACCTTTGTATCCTGAGTGCCACCATAAGATAATTGAGCAATATTCTCAGAGAACTAATGTTAGTGCACCTAGTCCTTCTAAAAGAAGAAAAAGAAAAATGATAGGACTTTGCATGCTTCTAGTGAACCTGTTGTAGACACACCTGAGAATCCCAATGATATTTCTATCTCTGATGCTGAAACACAATCTGGTGATGAACATGAACCTAGTGATAATGTTAATGATAATGTTCATGTTGATGCTCAACCTAGCAATAACAATGATGTAGAAATTAAACCTGCTGTTGATCTTGATAACCCACAATCAAAGAATCAACGTTATGATAAGAGAGACTTCGTTGCTAGGAAGCACGGTAAAGAAAGAGAACCATGGGTTCAGAAACCCATGCCTTTTCCTCCTAAACCATCCAAGAAAAAGGATGATGAGGATTTTGAGCGCTTTGCTGAAATGATTAGACCTATCTTTTTGCGTATGCGTTTGACTGATATGCTTAAAATGAATCCTTATGCTAAGTACATGAAAGAAATTGTTACAAATAAAAGAAAGATACCGGAAGCTGAAATTTACACCATGCTTGCTAATTATACTTTTAAGGGTGGAATACCAAAGAAACTTAGAGATCCAGGAGTACCAACTATACCTTGCCCTATTAAAAGAAACTATGTTAAAACTGCTTTATATGATCTTGGAGCCAGTGTTAGTGTTATGCCTCTCTCTTTATATCGTAGACTTGATTTGAATAAGTTGACACCTACTGAAATATCTTTGCAAATGGCTGATAAATCAACCGCTATACCTGTGGGTATTTGTGAGGATGTGCCTGTTGCGGTTGCAAACATTACTATTTAATGGACTTTGTTATTCTTAATATTCCCGAGGACGATAGTATGTCGATTATCCCTGGAAGACCTTTTGTGAATACTGCAAGGGCTGTTATTGATTGCAACAAAGGCAATGTAACTTTTCATGTTAATGGTAATGAGCATACGGTACACTTTCCAAGGAAACAACCTCAAGTCCACAGTATCAATTCTATTGGAAAATTTTCAACAATTACTATTGGAGGTTTTGAATTTCCTCTTCCTACTGTCAAGAAGAAATAGGATATTCTTATTGTTGGGGATGTGCATATCCCCGTTGAGGTAACCTAGTGCTATTCGAAAATTCTCCGGTTTCATGCGATTTCGAATGAGTTTGTTAACAAGACTTGGTCAACCTTGTTAGTGAATTCCTTTTGATGAGCATGAGATGTATGAAGTAAGAAAGCACAACTTTCTGTACCCTCCTTTTACTTTCTGTTATTTAGATTAAATAAAGCAAAAATAGTATTTTCTGTCCGTTTCTGAATTATCCTTGCAATAAAAAATACCCCAAAAATAAAAGTTCTCCAAATGCCCCGAAAATGAAATATGATTTTTTCTAGATTATTTAAGAATTATTGGCACTCAGAACACACTAGAGGGGGCAACCACCTGGCCACGAGGGTGCAGTGTGCGTCCCCTGCCTTGTGGGCCCCACGTTCCCCCTCCACTTATTCCCGCACCCACACACTTCATCTTCCTCCAGAAAAATCACCACACAGCTCAAACTCGTGTTCTAGCTCGTTTTGCTGCGATTTCGATCTCCTTGCTCAAAGCTCTACTCACAAAACTGCTTTGGGGGATTGTTCTTCGGTAGTGACTCCTCCAATTGTCCAATTAGTTTTTGTTCTAGTGCTTTATTTATTGCAAATTTTTGCTGCTTAGCTGACCCTGTTCTTGAGCTTGCATGTCAAATTTATTTGGTCCCAAGTAGTTCTAATGCATGATATAGTCTCTAGGCACTTGTGGGAGTAGTTGCTATCAATCTTGTTGAGTTTGGTTCACTTTTATTTTGAGTTACTAAAAATATCAGAAATTTTCGGAAAATGATGAAGAGATTATTGAGGGGCTCTTCGAGCCGAAGCTCGAAGGATAAGCAAAGTGAAGAGGATAAGAAGCCCAAATATAATCTCCCTCGCACCGCGGAGGTTCGACCGTGTGAATGGCCTTGTGACGAGTTCTTGAGAGCAGCCGGGATTCATGGTGATTTTTATTATTTGACTGAGAATGCATGCCTCACCGACTTCCTGCACAACCAGCTCGATTAGTATCTCCTACTCACTAATATTTTTGTGCAAAATTTTCATTTCCATGTTAGGAGATCACCACCTTCGGTGGATTTTTATTTATATGATGAGTATAAGGAGATGTCACTTTATGAATTTTGTGGGGTTTGCAAGTTGCCCTTTGAGGGCAGTATAGAGGAACCACATCTTAACGTGGAAGGGTTTATTGATATGATCGCTGTAGGGGAGACGAGGAAGGTTTCCGATGCAAGAATTACTAGCATACACTTTCCTGTTCTATGTTACTTTGCAATATTTGCTAGTAGACGCTTAATTGGTCAGGGGAACTGTGGAAATCTTAGTGCCCCTGATATTGTTATTCTGCGCCATGCTTTGTTTCGTGATACCACTTTTAGTTTAGGCGCTATTGTTGCTAAGCGGTTAAATCTGAACCGTACGAAGGGTCCCATCTTTGGAGGTATCTTTGCTTCGCGTCTTGCTAAATATTTTGAGATACCTATTAGACACTATGACAAAGAGGAAAAGTTGCTGCCTCCTATTTTTCTAGACTATAAGAGTATGGTAGCACATGATTTTGTTGTTAAGAATAATAAGAAGATGCTTAACTATAGACTGATATTCGATAAAAATTACTTTGAGACTATTACCTTGCCTGCTCCTTCTTTGTTCAACATATTTTTAGGCATGTACCTTGTTCTGCCAGAGGCCATTCATGTCTACCGGAGCCTAACATCAGCTCCAGAGCCCGAGCCGGAGCCACCACTTGATCCTCAACGTCAGTCAGTCTATCAGTGGGATCCGCAGGAGATCGCCAACCAGTGGCACCCCGAGGATCCTCCTCAGTACATTGGAGAGGACCACTTTGATCCATGGGCATAGACCAAATTAGGCCCAAAGCCTAAGCTTGGGGGAGTACGTATTTCTCACCGATATTACATTCATGTTCACACACTCATTTCAGTTGTCGGTGCTCATACTTTTTCATTGTACCATCCATGCTAGTTTACTTTCCTTTTTCTCGCTTTTTTCTTGTGTGCTTGAATAACCTTAAGAAATACCAAAAAAAAATAGTTATAGCTTTTAGCTAGTTTACTTTCCATGCCTGTAGTAGTAATAATTAAAAGAAAACCCAAAAAGATTTCTCGTTCTTCTTTTGCTTGTTGGGAGCTTTCCCGTGTAAATAGTTCTATTTCTTTTCTTTGGGGGTCGAGAGGAGAATACCATAATGAAAATATTGAAGTGGCTCTTATATGCATTATTGCTGATTTAACCAAGAGCCTATATTACCTTGTCTTCTCCTGTGTATCCAATCCTTGCAGATTCCAGCTTAGTCCAATTGCACGTGCACTATTATTATTATCCATACCGTTCGGCCGTGCAAGTGAAAGGCAATAGTGACGATATATGATGGACTGATTGAGATGAGAGAAACTGGTATGAACTCGACGTCTCTTGTTTTTGTAAATATGATTAGTTCATCATTCCTGATTCAGCCTATTATGAATGAAACATGTTTGCAATGACAATTAAAGATTATAGTTGCTTATGTCATGCTTAATTAGCTAGGAGTTTATAATGGTTTACCTTGCGTGCCAACATGATATTAAAATGGTTGTGATGTGGTATGATAGGGTGGTATCCTCCTTTGAATGATTCAAGTGACTTGACTTGGCACATGTTTACACATGTAGTTGAAACAAAATCAACATAGCCTCCACGATATTTATGTTCATGGTGGATTATATCCTACTCATGCTTGCACTCAATGTTTATTAATTTTAATGCATGTTCATGGCTGTTGTCGCTCTCTAGTTGGTCGCTTCCCAGTCTCTTTCTAGCCTTCACTTGTACTAAGCGGGAATACTGCTTGTGCATCCACTTCCATAAACCCTAAAGTTATTCCATATTAGTCCACCATACCTTCCTATATGCGGTACCTACCAGCCGTTCCAAGTAAATTTGTATGTGCCAAACTCTAAACATTCAAATGAAATTTTGGTTTGTATGCTCGAATAGCTCATGTATCAACTAGGGCTGTCTGTATCTTCCATGCTAGGCGGGTTATTCTCAAGAGGAGTGGACTCCGCTCCTCACTCACGAGAAAATGGCTGGTCACTGGGATGCCCAGTCCCATGCTCAAATCAAAATAATTGCAAACAAAACTCCCCCAGGACTGTTGTTAGTTGGAGGCACCCGTTGTTTCGAGCAAGACATGGATTGATGCTTGTTGGTGGTGGGGGAGTATAAACTTTACCATTCTGCTTGGGAACCGCCTATAATGTGTGTAGCATGGAAGGTATCAAGATCTCTCGGTTGTTATGTTGACAATGAAAGTATGCCACTCAAAATATTATTTATCTCTATTTCAAAAACCGAGCTCTGGCACCTCTACAAATCCCTGCTTCCCTCTGTGAAGGGCCTGTCTATTTACTTTTATGTTGAGTCATCCTTCTCTTATTAAAAAGCACCAGTTGGGGAGCACCGCTCTCATTTGCATCCATTACTATTAATTTACATTGAGTATGACTGGATCTTTTTTACCATGAATTACAATGTTTAGTCAGTCCTTGATCTTCAGAGGTGCTCTACATTTATGTTTTGCAGTCTCAGAAATGGCTAGCGAGATACCATCTTGTTATATCATATTATGATTGTTTTGAGAAAGTGTTGTCATCCGACATTTATTATTATTGCTCGCTAGTTGATTACGCCATTGATATGAGTAAACATGAGACCTAAATGTTATTGTGAATATGGTTAGTTCGTAATCTTTGCTGAAAACTTGAATGCTAGCTTTACATATTTACAACAACAAGAGCAGACAAAGTTTGTAAAAGTTTTTTCTTTATCACTTTCAGTTTGTCAACTGAATTGCTTGAGGACAAGCAAAGGTTTAAGCTTGGGGGAGTTGATACGTCTCCATCGTATCTACTTTTCCAAACACTTTTTCCCTTGTTTTGGACTCTAACTTGCATGATTTGAATGGAACTAACCCGGACTGACGTTGTTTTCAGCAGAATTGCCATGGTATTATTTTTGTGCAGAAATAAAAGTTCTCGGAATGACCTGAAACTTCACGGAGAATATTTTTGGAATATATAATAAATACTGGCGAAAGAATCAAGACCAGGGGCCCACAACCTGTCCACGAGGGTGGGGGCGCGCCCCTGCCTTGTGGGGCCCCTAGAGCTCCACCGACCTCAACTCCAACTCTATATATTCACGTTCGGGGAGAAAAAAAATCAGAGAGAAGGATTCATCACGTTTTACGATACGGAGCCGCCGCCAAGCCCTAATCTCTCTCAGGAGGGTTGATCTAGAGTCCGTTCGGGGCTCCGGAGAGGGAAATCTGTCACCGTCGTCATCATCAACCTTCCTCCATCACCAATTCCATGATGCTCACCGCCGTGCGTGAGTAATTCCATCATAGGCTTGCTGGACGGTGATGGGTTGGATGAGATTTACCATGTAATCGAGTTAGTTTTGTTAGGGTTTGATCCCTAGTATCCATTATGTTCTGAGATTGATGTTGCTATAACTTTGCTATGCTTAATGCTTGTCACTAAGGCCCGAGTGCCATGATTTCAGATCTGAACCTATTATGTTTTTATGAATATATGTGAGTTCTTGATCCTATCTTGAAAGTCTATAGTCACCTATTATGTGTTATGATCAGTTAACCCCGAAGTGACAAGAATCGGGATACTTACCAGTGATGACCGTAGTTTGAGGAGTTCATGTATTCACTAAGTGTTAATGCTTTGGTCCGGTACTCTATTAAAAGGAGGCCTTAATATCCCTTAGTTTCCTATAGGACATGTCGGTGTACAAAAGAAGGGGCGCACCTTTGTACCCCTTTACCTGTGCACGGGCAGTCGGAGCCGCGCCCACGGCCACACCAAGCAGAGCAGGGGAGGCGAACCAAGGCAAAACCGAAGCCCAAGACAGCCAGTGCAACGCCAAGACCAAGAACGCAAAGAAGCAGAGGGGCGGAGCAGTTTCCCCCGGCAAGACCCTCTCCGGGGACAACCTCAGCAACCCCGGCAAGACCCTTGCCGGGGCAGCGCGCCCAAACACCAACAAAGCGAGCCACCCTCGAGCCCACTGTCTCCAACACTATCGACCACGTTGGGACAGGGCTCGGGAGGCACCTCTGTGGTGGCATGCAGATCTTTGTGAAGACATATTCAAGATCAGATGAGGGTTAGAAGACAACGGTCCTCGGCAAGATCCTTGCCGAGGAGAACCACAAGACCGCTGGCAAGATCCTTGCCGGGGATGACTGCGCGCGACGGCAAGACCCTTGTCGGGCCACCAGGCAAGGCTCTCACCCAGGACGCCAGCCGGGCCACTGCCAGGCCTGCACCAACCAAGTTTCCACCACCGTTCGCATGCAGCTGCCAGCCCAACCAGCTGGGCAAGCACCTGCGTGGCAACATGCAGCTTCCAGGCCAACTCAGCTAGCACCTGCGTGGTGGCATGCAGATCTTCATGAAGACCCTACCACCGTGCCACCTCAGCTGCCTGCCTGCCTACATGGCGCCGCACGCATCGCTGGCCAGGGCGCGTGTCAAAGCGAGGAGGAGCGGCGACGGACGGGACGAGCCTCGCCCCCGCCCCCGATAAAGCTAGGGGACACCTCAGCGGCGCATTAAATGCGACTTGTCCTATAATACGAGCGATAAGCTCGCAATACTGTACGTCTTTCCACCTCCTGTATGCCACTGTGGTAGCCCCTTTTGACTATAAAAGGAGGCCCATGGCATACTGGAGAAGGATTCAGCACTTTGGAACCACACACTCACGATAGCTAGTTCGAGAGCTCAAGGACTCTCTGAAATACACCCACCAAAGCAGGACTAGGGTTTTACACATCTTCGCGGCCCGAACCTGGGTAAATGATCCTTGTGCTGACTACTAATCCTGCTCTTCTCGCAACCCTGCGCCCCGGCAACCGTAGTAGGGATTCTTGTGATCCCATAGGTGTCGTTCCAAACCGGCATCTTTGGCGCGCCAAGTAGGGGGCGCAATTGTGAGAATCTTGTTCAGTAGCTAGCCTAGCGTTTTTTCATTTCCATGGATCCCAAGAAGAAGACGGCCACGGTGATCGGCTCGTCGGGGGCCGAACGGCCCATACCACTACGGGCGAGCAGTGGCCCGGTCGCGGACAGGACCTGGGTCGCGGTACCAGCATCACCCTGGCAGTCAGAGCGTGGCGAGTGGCGTTGTTCACACGCCCCACAACCGGCCGCACGTCGCCAGATCCAAAGACAGAGCTGGGCCACCCGCAGGCGGCGCGGGGCCCTCCAGGGGTGTCGTTGTGCCACCTCCGGGCGGCGCAGCGACCTCCAAGACACACACGCCGGCGACCACTGCGCGCTCTTCCCATGGTGTGCGCGACGAACAACGTCACCACACCGGCAACCCTAGGCACCACCATGGGAATCGCCCTGTGCGTCATCCGCGGGATGAAGTAGTTCAGCATGCCTGGCGAAGTGCTGGCGAAAATGGCACGCAGCTGCTGGGTCGTGGTGGAGCTCCTTCTAACATGGTTAGAAGTCGGAGCACGCCACGGTCCACGCTGCTATCGCCGCCACCCACGCCAGCGGAAGCTTTGGCGCGTGCGCAGCTGCTCCTCGACTTCCCTCCTGCTGTAGAGAAGCTCGACGAGTGGAGGGCCACCATCCGAAGCCTCGTCGCCTTCGCCAACAAAGACAATCCTCGACCGGCGAGGCCCTCGGGTCGGCGCTCCACCGAGCCACCACATGCTGGCGCTGGGAGGACCGGGGGAGGTGCGGCCACGGTGCACTCTCCTCCCCCTCGCCAGCCGCCGCGGGCGTCTGCCCGTCGTGACGACGCTTGTGATAACATCTCTATAGCGTCGTCCGACCCACGGACCCACCGCGACCAGCGCCAAGTTCTTCGAGAATGAGCTCACGAAGATGCTCGGACCACTATTGAGCGCCGGTGTGATAAACACCACCAGTCGGACAAGCAGGTGGGACCCTCTATGGACCACCCAGCACCGGGGGCCTCCGGCGGCCTACCTTACGAGGTGGGCTGCCCGGCCTTTACCCGTGAGCTGCAGCAGTTCCAGTGGCCGTCCCACCGCACGTTCAAGCCCGACGTCGGCGAGAAGTACACTGGCAAGACCCATCCGTCCGAGTTCCTCAGCATCTACACCATCGCGATGCAGGCGGCCAGAGCTCGCGGCGACAAGGTGCTTGCCAATTATGTCCCGCTGGCGCTGGAGCCCAATGTTATGTCTTGGTTGATGCACTTGCCGGTGGATTCCATCTCTTCTTGGTTGGATCTGTGCCATGAGTTCGTTGGCGCCTTCACAGGAGGCCACCAAGCTCATGGCCAGGCCAGTGATCTGCATATCATTCCCTAGAAGGAAGGGGAAACCCTGCGCAAGTACATCCAGAGGTTCATCCGGGTGGAGTACAACATCCCTGACGTTCATCCCGCCGCTGTGATCAGCGTGTTCCACCAAAACGTGCACAACCGCAAGATGCGCGAAGAGCTGGCAATGACCAAGGTTAAGGATGTGGCCGAGCTCTACGTTCTGGCCGATAGATGCGCCCGGGCTGAAGAGGGAAGGAAGTACCCCGGCGAAGATGCCGGTGCGTAAACCGACTCTACAAACGAAGACGCCCCACCCCAACGAAGAAGGGCCGGCGTCGCAACAGGAAACGCAAGGGCAAGGCCGTACTTGCCATCGATGGGTCTGACGACACCGGCGCTGCCAAGAAGGTCAAGGAGATCGCCGGGTGCGCCGCCTGCCGGGCCTTAGCAGCTGCCGACAAGCCAGGGGGCTCCGGCAAGCAGTACTGCAAGATCCATCACACCAAGGGCCATGACCTCCAGAACTGCCGACAAGTCGAGCTACTTGCTGAAAAGCAAAAGGCCGAGTATGAAAGACGGGACAAGGAGAAAGGTCAAGATGGTGTCGAGGGATCCGTCAAGAAGCATGGAGGCCAAGGAAGCCGCCCCGGCAAGGACGACCAGCAATAGAGGCCCGCCCGGGGCCGTGACAAGAAACAAGAAGACAATGATCACGACAAGGACGACGAGTCCGGTGAGCAAGAGTTCCAGAAGGCTACGGAGCCCATGTGCATCGATGGTGGCGCCTCGCTGCATACTTCTCACCGCCAGCTCAAGCAGTGGGCGCGTGAGATTACAGCGGCGGAGCCGTCATTCGACGCTCAGAAGCCGCTGAAGTGGTCCAGCACGCCCCTCATCTTTGATGCTGAGGACCACCCTGACAGCACGACCGCGGTTGGGTGTTTGCCATTGTTGGTCTCACCAACGACATGCAACCTCAAGGTGAACAACATGTTGGTTGACGGCGGGGCCGGCCCGAACTTGATCTCGCCCGTCGTGATCAAAAGCCTGCACATTCCTGATGAAGACCTCAAGGAAACAGGCACGTTTCAAGGGGTCAATCTGGGGAGGAGCCAGCCGAAGGGGAAGGTCACACTGCCTGTGACGTTTGGAGGAGAGTTGAACTATAGGACGGAGAGGATCATCTTCGACATGGCCGAGATCCCCTTGCCCTACAACGGGATCCTCGGTCGCCCGGCACTTGCAAAGTTCATGGCGGCGTCACACTACACCTACAACATGCTAAAGATGCCCGGGCCGTTGACCATCATCTCCGTCCCCTCCGACAAGAGGGACGCGGTGATTTGCGCCGACCAACTCTACCGGGAAGCAATTGCAGCAGCTGCCGTCAAGGCACCTACTCCTGCCGCTGAAGTCCCGGGAGGGAAGAAGAAGCCCGGCAAGACCTCTCGCACCCACTCCGGCAAGCGCACCTCCTCGGAGTGTTGTGCTACCATCGAGGACATGCCAGAGAGTTCCACCGGCAAGAGCAAGAAATCCAGAGCTGAGCCGCCGCAGACCAAGTTGGTGTCCGCTAGGAGGATGGCATGGGAGGGGCCTTCACCATAGGCTCCACCCTCGACAGCAAATAGGAAGGCGCGCTCATCACCTTCCTGCGGGCGAATGTCGACGTGTTTGCGTGGCAAGCATCCGACATCCCCGGTGTTCCCAGGGAGGTGATTGAGCACCACCTAGCTGTCAGTCCTCATGCGCGGACCGTCAAGCAGAAGGTCAGAAAGCAGGCTCTGGAGAGGCAAGAGTTCATCACAGAGGAGATCAGGAAGTTAGAAGCGGCAGGTTTCGTGAGAGGGGTGATCCACCCAATATGGTTGGCCATTCCAGTAGTGGTGCGCAAGGCAAATGGGAAGTGGATGCTGTGTATTGACTACACAGATATCAATAAGGCTTGTCCTAAGGACCCCTTCCCGTTGCCGCGCATCGACCAGATTGTCGACTCCATGGCCGGGTGTGATTTGTTGTCATTCCTCGACGCCTACTCGGGCTACCACCAAATCTTCATGACAAGAGAAGATGAAGAGAAGACAACATTCATCATCCGATGTGGTACGTATTGCTTTTTACGGATGCCTTTTGGGTTGAAGAGTGCTGGCTCGACATTTGCAAGATCAGTCCAAATTGGTTTTGAACCCTAGATCCATAGAAATATGGAAGCATACATGGATGACATAGTGGTCAAAACCAAAGATGGGGCAACTCTTGTGCAAGATCTGGAAGAGATATTTGCCAACCTGCGCAAGATCAACCTCAAGATGAACCCTGAGAAGTGCGTCTTCGGTGTTTCATCCGGCAAGCTTCTCGGGTTCTTTTTGTCACAGTGCGGGATCGAGGCAAACCCCGACAAAATCAAGGCTATTGAGCAGATTGAGGCGCCCAAGCGGATCAAGGATGTGCATCGGCTCACCGGCTGCGTCGCCACCATGAGCCGATTCATCTCCAAGTCCGCCGAGCGCGCCCTTCCTTTCTTCAAAATCTTGAAGAAGGCAGGCCCAATGGAGTGGACCCCAGAAGCCGAGGCAGCATTGCAGGATCTGAAGAAATACCTTTCCTCCACGCCAATACTGGCCGCGCCTAAACCACAAGTGTCGTTGCTGCTGTATCTGGCGGCGACGAATCAAGTGGTCAGCCCGCACTGGTGGCACAGAGGGAGGTCGACAAGGAGGCAGTGGCGGCGGCAGAACCAGCGGATGGCAAGCCAAAGAGGCCACCGATAGAGTCTGATGCCACCAAGGCAGTGCCCGCACAGTCGAGTGAGGTGGTGCAGAAGAAGAAGATGATGCAGCACCCAGTTTACTTTGTCAGCTCCCTGTCGAGATATTCTGGTGTGCAGAAATTGCTCTTCGGCCTCCTTATGGCCTCGAGGAAGCTGCGTCATTACCTCCAAGCCCACTAGATCACTATCGTCACCCGCCTCCCGTTGCAACGGATACTGCATAACCCAGATGCGACCGGAAGGATTGTGGAGTGGGCCCTGATGTTGTCAAGCTTTGGGTTGAGGTTTGAAAGTACCTCGACAATCCAGAACAGAGTCCTGGCAGAGTTCATCGCAGAATGGACCTCAATGCCCGACGAAGAAATCCAGGAGACCGCTCTCCCCGGCAAGGAAGAAGATCGCGACTCAGTCATGTACTTTGATGGCGCTTTCTCGCTGCAAGGCGCCGGTGCCGGTGTGCTGCTTGTCGTGCCCACCGGAGAGCACCTCAAGTATGTAATCCAGATGCACTTTCCCAGGGAGATGTCCACAAACAACACTGCTGAGTACGAGGGGCTGCTTGCCGGTCTCAGGATCGCGGCAGACCTCAGGGTGAAGAAGCTCATCATCAGGGGTGACTCGCAGCTTGTCGTCAGACAAGTCAACAAGGATTACCAGAGCCCATTGATGGAGGCCTACGTAGATGAAGTGAGGAAGATGGAGGAGTGCTTTGACGGTATCCAAGCGGAGCACGTTCCCCAAGCGGAGAACGACATCGCCGATTACCTGTCAAAGCATGCTGCGTTCAAGCTGCCTGTGGAACCAGACACCTTTTTTCTCCAGTTAACTCAGCCATCCGTCGAACCATCAACGGGGCAGAACAAGCGGAGGAAGTCAGGTCCCGGCAAGTACTTTCCCGCCGAGCCCCCTGGGGCTGCCGGCAAGGATGTTGTCGTGCACACTGAGCCTGTCGAAGAGCAACTGGCTCCGGCAGGGCAACAAGCCCTGGCCGTAGAGACAACCGCTCCCATGGCGGAAGAGATGCCTTTGGTCCTTGCCATTGAGCCCCAGGCTCTGGCATGGGTGCAGCATACCGTCCGATTCCTCCAGACAGGGGAGCTTCTTGAGGAGCAGGAAGAAGCGGAGAAAGTAGCCCGTCGGTCTGCCCTGTACCAGTTCGTCGATGATGTCCTGTATAGGAGGAGGCCGAATGGTGTGAAATTGAAGTGCATCCCCCGGGAGGAAGGACTGGAGCTGTTGGCGGAGATACATGTTGGCATATGTGGCTCCCACATAGGGTCGAGGGCCCTCGCCGGCAAGGCATTCCGGCAAGGTTTCTTTTGGCCCACTGCCCTCCAGGATGCGGTGGCAATAGTAACCAAGTGTGAAGCGTGTTAGTTCCATTCAAAGAAGCTTCATCAACCAGCTCAAGCCCTTCAAACAATCCCTCTCTCCTGGCCATTCTTGGTCTGGGGGCTCGATATACTGGGCCCTTTCCCCCACGCTGTCGGGGGCTTTGAGTACTTGTATGTTGCAATCGACAAGTTCACAAAGTGGCCGGAAGTGGAAGCAGTGAGAAAGGTGACTGCTCAGTCAGCCGTCAAGTTCTTCAAGGGACTGGTCTGCCGTTTTAGTGTGCCAAGCAGGATTATCACCGACAACGGCACGCAGTTCACGAGCCACGCCTTCATGTAGTACATTCAAGACCTCGGTAGCAAGGTCTGTTTTGCTTTCGTGGCACACCCACGGAGCAACGGCCAAGCGGAGAGGGAAAACGCTAAAGTGTTGCGAGGCCTGAGAACGAAGACCTTTGACAAGCTGCACAATAGTGGAAGGCGCTGGATTGATGAGTTGCTAGCGGTTCTTTGGTCGATCAGGACGACGCCAAATCGAGCCACCAGTCAGACACCCTTTGCCCTAGTATATGGGGCGGAGGCAGTTCTCCCCACGGAACTCATATACGGGTCACCTCGAGTGCTCGCTTATGATGAGCTTGAGCAATAGCTGTTGTGGCAAGATGACGCAATGCTCCTTGAGGAAGATCATCTTCGGGCGGCTCTGAGAGCAGCACGCTACCAGCAAGCCTTGCGCCGCTACCATAGCCGCAAGGTTCATGCCCGAAGCTTTGGGGAAGGCGACCTTGTTCTCCGACGCGTTCAGTCGGCCAAGAATTCCAACAAGTTGACGCAAAAGTGGGAAGGCCCTTATCGGGTAATACGAGTCACCAGGCCCGGCGCAGTCCACCTGGAGACTGAAGATGCTGTCCCAGTGAGCAACTCCTGGAACATCGAGCATCTTTGCAAGTTTTACCCATAAGGCACGTCTTGCCGGGCCTCCCAGCAAGCCACCTTTTGTACAAGCTTTGCCGGCAAGGCATGTAACCCTTTGTACAAAGCCAGGCGCAGACCCTGAGCATAAATAAATGAAGCGCTTGCGCCCTAAGTTATAGCATGCATGCTAGGTTGAGTCTCTTCCTTGGTTAGGGTTGATAGTGCTTAGCGGCGACTAACCCCTAGCCTAGAGGTCGAGTGCGCGTCTATCTGTTTCTTTTCCATCCTCCTTTGGTTCGCAGGGCACATGAGCACTTCTGCTGAGCTACTTGGAAGAAAGGAAATGGACCGGCGTCCCGACCCCGGCAAACCAGAGTGCTGGGGGCTGCAAGCACGAGGATCCAACCACGGCAAGACAAGGTTGTCGGGGGCTACAGATCCAGATAAGTCTTTCATCCTCTATCATGCATTTCGGAACAGAACTGGGATATGTAAAGCCTCGCTTTATTTCTAGGCCACCGTGCTCCCCTTTTCTATACCCAAGGACTATCTCCTAGGCCCGGATTTGGTTGTAGTCGCGGTGGCAAGGAAGTAGAACGAGGGGCCTAAGCCCGCTTCATCCCTGCCTCCGCCAAGGGCGCGAGAATGGTCAAGCGAAGTGGGGGGACGACAAGGCATGTTGCCGGGCGAAAAAAGTTTATCTTAAATTATAACAAGGATTCGCTCCTCGTGGCGAGGTCTACCCGTGAACGAAAAACCTGGCAAACATCCCTTTTTTCATTAAAAACATCCCGCACAAGTATAGTCCGGACGGAATGAAAAACATGAGCAAAGGGGATTACAAGTTCTAAATTTAACAAAGGCCCGAGGGCTTACAAACTAAAAAAGATATAAGATACTCGTAATCCCTTTCTTGTCCCTCTCCTCAGGAGGCAGGTCAAGGAGGCGAAAGGGCAAAAGGGGTGCCTAGGAGAGCTAGAGCAGCAGAAAGCACCAAGAGAGCACCTCGGTGGTCGCCCACGGATAGGCCGGTGATGACGCTGCCAGGAAAGGAGCTAGAAGACGAGGCGGCGGGACCGGAAATACGCGATGAAGGCGTCTGTGCCCGCGTACTCCGAGTTGACGGCCTTGCCGCCCGCCCTCTTCCTCTTCCGCAGCCTCCCGACGTCGGCCTCCCAAGGAGACGACCCTGAGAAGTTCAAGGAGCTGGCCCCACCCCCGACAAAACTCTGGCGGAGGAGCGGCCAGGTGGAGATGCTGCTGCTACCACACCCGCCCAGGCGCGGTGCGTCCGACGCCTAGTCGGACTCGTCCCCGTCATATGCCCCGCTGTCCTCCTCATCATTTTCGCTCGAGGAAGAGCTTCCATCGTCGGAATCTCCATCGGAGGAGCTCTCCACGCAGCACTTCAGACGAGTCCCGAAGTCTCCGAAGACCTTGACGGAGAGCAAGCCGTCCTCCATTAATTTGAAGTAGAGGACGAGCCCCGCCGTCAGGCTATGGATGCGAGCGAATGTCTTCCATCCACGACGGAGGTACATGACTCGAGGAGCCGGGAAGTCGACGTCGACCTGTGTGCCCCCATTCCCACAGCCCCTCATGTGCAACTGAGGGATTGGGGCGGGTCACGCTCCATCTCCCGAGAAAACGGGGCGGGAAGACGAAGACGGCGACGTGGAGGCCGGCGTAGTCTGATGAAGAACTCGCGGGGCTGGTCTCCAACATGGCTTTCCATCGGAAAAGGCATTATTAGCGGGGGCGAAGCCGGCGCGCCGCCCTGTCCTCCTCTTCCCCGAGCACTACGACCTCTGCCCCGGCCTCGCCCGCGGCCTCGCCCCTCCCCCTTCCCCTCGCGGCCGGCTCCACCACCGCGGGCTCAGGAGGGGGAGGGACATGCTGTCGAGCGGCGAACCTCGCCGCCACCGACAAGGGACCAGGATTCCTTTTCTCCATGGCGAGTGAAAGGAAGAAGCGGAAGCAGGAGGAGATAGATGATAGAAGAGTGCGGGATGCCGTCCCCCCTTCCCCCTCCATATAAAGGGGCGGGATCGGGGCTCGTCCGCCCCTCTCGGCCAATCCAGCCACCAGAGGCGCAGGGAATCGAGACCAGCCCGCTGCCCCAACCAGCGACGACCCGGTTTCCCGCCTCCACCGCTTGCCACCCTAAGCGCATGGAGGGCGCGTGGCCAACATGCAGAATCGAGGGGACGGGCGAAGCGACTTCTCCGCACCCCTTGATCGTGGGGTGTGGACGCCTTGAAGACCGCAACCTGGCCCTACGCAGTAAATAAGCCGCGCCTCCACGCCTTCCTCCTTTCATGGGGAAGGCGCGAGCTGCCCATTTACCGTGATGTGACACATGCGTGCAGGAACAGCCGCACGCATGCCGCCCACGTCATGCGCGCCCCTCCATGTCGCGCCTTCAACACAGGTCGTGGGAAGCGCGACGCGTGAAAAGTTTCACCGCGGTAAAAACCGCCCCGCCTGCCCGCGCACCGTTTTGGGTCTGGCCCAACAACGTGTCGCGCTTATGTGTGGCCCAGGCCCGGGGGCTCCTGTCGGTGTACAAAAGAAGGGGCACACCTTTGTACCCCTTTACCTGTGCATGGGCAGTCGGAGCCGCGCCCACGACCACACCAAGCAGAGTAGGGGAGGTGAACCAAGGCAAAACCGAAGCCCAAGATAGCCAGAGCAACGCCAAGACCAAGAACGCAAAGAAGCAGAGGGGCCGAGCAGTTTCCCCCGGCAAGACCCTTGTCGGGGACAGCCTCAGCAACCCTGGCAAGACCCTTGCCGGGGCAGCGCGCCCAAACACCAACAAAGCGAGCCACCCACGAGCCCACGGTCTCTAACACTATCGACCACATTGGGCCAGGGCTCGGGAGGCACCTCTGTGGTGGCATGCAGATCTTTGTGAAGACATATTCAAGATCAGATGAGGGTTAGAATTCAACGGTCCTCGGCAAGATCCTTGCCGAGGAGAACCACAAGATCCCCGGCAAGATCCTTGCTGGGGATGACTGCGTGCCACGGCAAGACCCTTGTCGGGCCACCCGGCAAGGCTCTCACCCAGGACGCCAGCAGGGCCACTGCCAGGCCCGCACCAACCAAGTTTCCACCACCGTTTGCATGCAGCTGTCAGCCCAACCAGATGGGCAAGCACCTACGTGGCAACATGAAGCTTCCAGGCCAACTCAGCAAGCACCTGCGGTCCGACATGCAGATCTTCGTGAAGACCCTACCACCGCGCCACCTCAGCTGCCTGCCTACCTACATGGCGCCGCAGGCATCGCTGGCCAGGGCGCGTGTCAAAGCGAGGAGGAGCGGCGATGGACGGGACATGCCTCGCCCCCGCCCCCAATAAAGCTAGGGGACACCTCAGCGGCGCATTAAATGCGACTTGTCCTGTAATACGAGCGATAAGCTGGCAATACTGTATGCCTTTTCACCTCCTGTATGCCACCGTGGCAGCCCCTTTCGACAATAAAAGGAGGCCCATGGCATACTGGAGAAGGATTCGGCTCTTTGGAACCACGCACTCACCATAGCTAGTTCGAGAGCTCAAGGACTCTCTGAAATACACCCACCAAAGTAGGAGTAGGGTTTTACGCATCTTCGTGGCCCGAACCTGGGTAAACGATCCTTGTGCTGACTACTAATCCTGCACTTATCGCAACCCTGTGCCCCAGCAACCGTAGTAGGGATTCTTGTGATCCCATAGGTGTCGTTCCAGACCGACAGGACCCCGCTGCCATGGGAGGGTAGGACAAAAGATGTCATGCAAGTTCTTTTCCATAAGCACGTATGACTATATTCGGAATACATGCCTACATTACATTAATGAACTGGAGCTAGTTCTGTGTCACCCTATATTATAACTATTCCATGAGGAATCACATCCGACATAATTATCCATCACTGATCCAATGCCTATGAGCTTTTCACATATTGCTCTTTGCTTAGTTACTTTTCCGTTGTCACTGTTACAATTACTACAAAGCTGCTTCTGTTACTTTTGCCACTGTTACCGTTACTTCCATACTACTTTGCTACTAAATAATTTCCTGCAGATACTAAGTATTCTAGGTGTGGTTGAGTTGATAACTCAACTGCTAATAATTGAGAATATTCTTTGGCTCCCCTTGTGTCGAGTCAATAAATTTGGGTTGAATACTCTACCCTCGAAAACTGTTGTGATCCCCTATACTTGTGGGTTATTGTCAGGACCCTGATTCCAAGTCACATCGATCTAGCCGGTAACACCTCATATCACTTTGCGGCCTCACGCACGATATTCCCACGGGTGTCGCCTTACCATGGCCGGGACCGTTTGCGCCTTTTGGCTCACGTATATGACAGTGTCGCTAGCATCCATATGACAGAGAACCCGGTCCAACATGGCTAGTCGTGAACCCAAAGCAGCACTAACCCATGGGGACAGGCATACATGAATCACATCGAGCATGTCGGTTAGCAGCGTGTGAATCCGGGCTGTAGCACTGGGCTAACAGGACTCCGGGAACCCGGGCTGTAGCAGGCTAGGAAGGACTCCGGATGTCACCGCGTGACATTTCCCCGAAGGGCCAGACATAGGAATGAAGTGAAACACATGCCGGCCAGTCAAGTGTCCTGAGCAGTAGTGCTGGGCTAGCAAGACTCCGGTGAACTGGGTTGTAGCGGACTACTATGGCTCATGGAAGCACTAGACTACATTTCCCCATAAGAGAGGCTGCCAAGGATAAACAACTAGATTATCGGATCCCACACATACCAAGCATTTCAATCATACACACAATATGCTCGATATGTGTAAATACAACATGGCATCACAGCATAACTCTACGACTCAAGTATTTATTCATTAGGCTCCGAGGAGCGAGATATTACAAACATGGGTCTCATGACCCAACATTCAGAGCATACAAGCAACAAGCACATGCAGAAGCTTAACATGTCTGAGTACAGACATCTATAAAAGAAAAAGGCTGAGAAGCCTGACTATGTACCAGATCCTGCTGAGGGCACAAGATCATAGCTGAGGTAACAAGCTAAACGTCGAAGTCCACGCGGAACTACTAGCGAGACTCAAGTCTCTCTGCAAAAACATAAATAAGCAAACGTGAGTACAAATGTACCCAGCAAGACTTACATCAGAACTATCTACATATGCATCGGTATCAACAAAGGGGGTGGTGGAGTTTAACTGCAGCAAGCCAGCTTTGACTCGGTGGCTATCCTGAACTACGACTGCAAGTAACTCTTTTGAGGTGGAGCACACGAGTCCACATATTCACCATTTCAATACACCACTATGGATCTGCTCCCGTCTCCCTACGAGAACGCCATCCATAGCACTCACGCTTATCTTGCGCATTTTAGAGTATCCACTTTCACTTGTCTATGAACTATGCAAGGGGTCCAAGTTTCCATATCCGAGGAAGCCGGCTATTCGAATAGATAAGGATAACCCTGCAGGGGTGTACTTCTTCACACACACTCTCGCCACTTACCACCATGTACACGTCATGTACCTCGGCAACCTTCAAGCGGAAGCCTGGCGAGGGAGTCGGCCATGACCTGACTAACCACACAAGTCTCTAGTCCAGGTTTATCGCCTATTCGGGTTCCATCCGCAAGGAGATCCGGCCGGGGTGTCGCTCACGGCCCCAAACGATGTGTACAGGGTTCCAAGCCCACCAAACGGGCGGCGCTCGGTCTACCCGGCCACGGTGCCTAGTATGTCCCAAGCCCACCTGTACCGGGTGCCACTTGGTAGACTACTAACACTAGCTACAAACACCAGAAACTAGTTGCAACTCCTGGACAGAGATCAGGTTGATTAATAAGTCGAGAGGGGCACTTAAGCATTCCAATGCGTGGTAGTAACTGTTCATGGATCACAAACACAAAACTCAGTTCCTGAGAACGGCTGCAATGAGACAACCCACCATGTACTCCTACATGGCCTCTCACCGCTAACTTTACCAAATCGTGTTCACACACTTAGCTCTCAATGGTAGGACATGTTCACCACGTTCCAATTCATTCCCGATGAATCAGACCTGACTCAACTCTAAGCAGTAGCAGGCATGACAAACAAGCATGAATGAGTAGGCACATCAGGGCTCAAACAACTCCTACTCATCCTAGTGGGTTTCATTTATTTACTGTGGCACTGACAGGTCATGCAGAGGAAAGGGGTTCAACTACCGCAGCATGTAACAGTTGAATCGTTGTTGTCCTAATGCAGTAAAAGAGAGCAGGAGTGAGAGAGTGGGATTGTATCGGAATGAACAAGGGGGTTCTGCTTGCCTGGCACTTTTAAGATAATATAGTTCTTCATCGGTGTCAATGATCACGTCGTCGGAAACATCGTCGACTGAGAGGGGACGGTTACCGGCAAACATGGAAAGAACACAATCAATGCAATGCAACAATAAGATGCATGATCATGACATGGCAATATGCTTGTGATTTGGCCTAATGCAACTAGCAACACAATTAAGTGTAGTTGGTTTGAACCCAAGGTTCAAATTCAAACTCCACATATGGTTATTTAAATGCCATTCATTTGATTTGTCCAAAACAGTAGCTATAAGTTGTTCTAACATGCCTGAAAATAGTAAAGATGGATAGATTGGATTTTTCTAATCATTTTTCATATATAAATTATTTCATTTGGAGTCATCGATAATTTTCTATGATTTTTAGAAGTTTTGGGCATTTTCTGGAATTCATAAATCATTTCTGATTTATTAAATACCCAGAAAACATTTATGACATCAGCACTACAGCAGCGTGACGTCAGCAAGTCAACTGGGCGGTCAGGGTCAAACCTGGCCAGTGGGGCCCACTGGTCAGTGACCAAGTGCCAGCTTGTTTCATGGACAGGTGGGGCCAGTCAACGGTGACGTCAGCGGTCAACTGACGGGTGGGGTCCACCGTTGTTAGGTTAAAACTTAACAGGGGTTTACACCGTGGTTAATTTGGGGGGGTGGGGCCCTCATGTAAGCGGGTGAGGGGTTTAATTAACGGGTGATTAGTGCCTCACTAAGTGGCTACATCGGCGGCTAACCGCCGGTGGCACACAGACGCGGTGGCGGCGCTAGTTCCGGCGATTCCGGCGACGAGAGGAGGCGTGGTTGGTTTCTACGGCTCCTGCGCGGCGAGCCGCGTCTGTTGGTGGCTTTGGGCCGTCCTCAGGTGACCGGAAACGATGACGGCGAGCAGCGCGACGGCGGCCGGAGCTCGGGGGTGCACGAGAACGCAGCTGCAGCGTGCAAACGCATGAACTAATGCGCTTGAGAAGTTCTACGCGAAGTGGCAAGCACAACAGACGCACACACGGGCCCGTTTGGTCACCGGAGCCACGCTGGCAACGAGCTCGTGCGGCGGTGCGCTGCTGTTAGCAAGGGGGCGACGACTACGGTGAGTGGTAAGCCACAGGGTTAGGGGGAAAGTTTCATAGCCTCACATCGAGCACAATGAGCTATACGGCGAGCTCGGGGAGGTCCGGACGGAGACGAATCGACGGATGGCGATCGTCGGAGAAGAGGATGATGACGACGGCGATGGTGGCGTTCCAGGGCCTCCGGCAAGGCGTGCCTCGACGGAGAAGCCTAGAGGAGTTCAGTGGAGCTCGTGGTCATGAAGAGGAGGTGAGGGGGTGGCTGTGGGAGCGTCGGACGGTGACTGCGGCGACGAGCTCCGCTCGGGCGCGTGTGGGGAGAGAGCAGAGGAGGGGAAGGGGTCCAGGGGGAGAGGGGAGCGGTGCAGGGGGTGCATGGCGTCGCGAGACACCCAGGGGGAGGGGGGCAGCCAGGCAGGGAGGAGGTGGCTGGCGCGTGCCTGCGCGCCGCGGGCACACGCCCTCTGCCTTCTGTCCTAAGGTAGAGGATGACTGGCAGAAGGCCAGGTGGGCTGGGCTGGCCACTTGGGCCTGCACAGGAGGTAAGCCCATGTGAGGTTGCTCTCTCTCTCTCTCTCTCTCTCTCTCTCTCCTCTGCTCTCTAATTTAGTTTCTGTTATTCTATTTTGTTCTGTTTGTTTTGGATTTAGTTTAGGCACTAAACCATTTGATAAAATCCTAAAAATATTCATGGACACTTGCTGAATTATTTCAGTGGCCCAAACGTAGTTCCAACATTATTTGAACATTTAAATTATTTATAGTATTTAAATGCCCAAAGTCAAATACAATAAGATTTAATTCAAAAATCCACAATGACCTAGAAATATGTTCATCATTTTTGGCAGAGGTTTTCACCTTTATCGGAAATCATGAACATTTTCAAAGGGCATTTTGGGTTCATTGAAAATGATTTTATGTTGAACCTATTTGATTTGATCTGGTGCTAGGGTTTGATCAATCCCCATTTCAGATTCAAAAGAATTTAAACATGATGCAACACATGACTAGCTAGTTCAGAGCATACCAGAACTAGGGGTGTGACACTTATCAGGACTTTTTGGACCCTTACAGGTCTTGTAGCTAGTCCAAGAACACCAGATAAACACACCAAAGCAAGATTAGGGTATTACGCATCGCTTGCGGCCCGAACCTGGATAAAAATTCGCCCGTGTTGATCTCCCTAACCCGCTCTTTCCACAGACCCACACCCTGTCTACCGCAGTGATCCCATAGGTGTCGTTTCCCCTGACATCTTTGGCACGCCAGGTAGGGGGCGCAAGATGTGAAAAAAATCCGGTTTGGAAGTTAGCGCATCAACTTCATCATTACCATGGCCCCCAAGAAGAAGGGGATCACAGCGATTGGGTCGCCCGGAGCCGGCCTGTCCGCACCAGCACGGGCAGGCGATAGAGTGGCCACGGATGGTGCCAGATACGCGGCCCGCGAGCATCCACGACACTCTAGCAATCAGAGCCAGGCGAGCGGCGTCGTTCGGGTCCAAGACGATGAGCCACACGCCGCTAGGCCCGGGGACGGGGTTGTGCTGCCCATGGGCGGCGCAGCGACCTCCCAGAAGCCCCAGCCGACGTCCATGCTGCGACCTTCCCAGGCCGCGCGCGATGAGCAACACTGCAACATCGGTGCCCTTGGGCGCCGCCGTGGGAAGAGCCCTTTGCGTTACTCTCAGGACGCAACGGGCCGGCGTGCGTACCGGGATGTTGGCGGAAGCGGCGCACGACCGCGGGACTATGATAGAGCTCCTTCTAACATCGTTAGGAGTCGCAGCACGTCACGGTCCATGCAGTTTTCGTCGCCACCTACGCCAGCAGAAGCGTTGGCACGCGTAGAACTGCTCCTCGACTTTCCTCCCGCCGCGGAGAAGCTCGACGAGTGAGAGCCACCATTCAAAGCCTCGTCAGCTTCGCTAAAAAAGATGAGCTGCCCGCAGCGGGACCCTCGTGTCGGCGTTCTGTCGAGCCGGTGCATGCCGGTGGTGGGAGGACCGGGGATGCTGCGACCATGGTGCACTCTCCTCCTCCAAGGCCGTGACAGCAGCCGCCAGCTCATCGGGCCGGCTCCTGTGACAACGTTTCCACAGTGTCGTCCGACCCGCGAAGACGCTGTGACCAACGTCGAGTTCTTCGAGAGTGAGCTCAGGAAGACGCTCGGACCAACATCGAGCGACGGTGGGAAGCGCGCCATCAGTCAGATCGGCGTGCGGGGCCTACTACTGACCACCCAGCGCCGGGGGCTTCGGCCGCCTGCCTTACGAGGTGGGTTGTCTGGTCTTTACCCGAGAGATGCAACAGTTCCAGTGGCCCTCCCACCGCACGTTCAAGCCAGATGTTGGGGAAAAGTATAACGGCAAGACTCACCCGTCGGAATACCTCAGCATCTACACCATCGCGATGCAAGCCGCCGGGGCTCGCGACAAAAAGGTGCTCGCCAACTACTTTCCGTTGGCACTTAAGCCCAACGTTATGCCGTGATTGATGCACCTGCCAGTGGATTCCATCTCTTCTTGGTTGGATCTGTGCCGAGAGTTTGTTGGCGCCTTTGCCAGAGGCCACCAAGCTCCTGGCCAGGCGAGTGATTCACACATCATCCCCTAGAAGGACGGCGAGACCCTGCGCAAATACATACAAAGGTTTAGCCGTGTACAGTACACCATCCCAGACATTCATCCCGCCGCTGTCATCAGTGCATTCCATCAGAATGTATGCAACCGCAGGATGCGTGAAGAGCTGGCGATGAACAAGGTCAAGGATGTAGCCATACTTTATGTTCTGGTTGATAGGTGTGATCGGGCTTAGGAAGGAAGGAAGTACCCCGGCGAGGACGCCGGCGCGGAAACCGACTCCAATGATGAAGATGCCGCCGCCCCGACAAAGAAGGGCCGGCGCCGCAACAAGAAGCGTAAGGGCAAGACTGTGCTTGGCGCTGAGGGATCCGGCGACCCCGGTGCCGCCAAGAAGGCCAAGGCTGACGACCCCGCCAAGGAGGTTACCGGTTGCGTCACCTGCCGGGCCTTGGCGGTCGCCGACAAGCCAGGAGGCTCCGACAAGCAGTACTGCAAGATCCACCACACCAAGGGCCACGACCACCAGAACTGCCGACAGGTTGAGCTACTTGCAGAAAAGCAGAAAGTTGAATATGAAAGGCGAGACAAGGAAAAGGGTCAGGATGACACTGATGGGTCTGACAAGAAGCGTGGCGGCTAAGGAGGTCGCCGTGACAGAGATAGTCAACAAGATAGGCCCACTCGGGGCCGTGACAAGAAGGAAGAGGATGATGGTCGCGACGAGGACGACGAGTCCGGCGAGGACGAGTTCCAGAAAGCTATAGAGGCCATGTGCGTCGACGGTGGCGCCTCGTTGCACACCTCACACCGCCAACTGAAGCAGTGGGCGCGTGAGGTCTCTACGGAGGAGCCATCGTTCGATGCCCAGAAGTCACTGAAGTGGTGTTGACACCGAGGATCACCCTGATCGCACAACTGCAGTCGGGTGTTTGCCATTGTTGGTTTCACCAACAATACACAACCTCAAGGTGACAAAAGTGCTGGTTCACGGTGGGGCCGGTCTGAATTTGAATCTCGCCTGATGTGATCAAGAGGCTGCAGTTTCCTGATGGAGATCTCGAGGAGACGGGCACGTTCCAAGGGGTCAACCCGGGAAGGAGCCAACCAAAAGGTAAAATCACGCTACCCGTTACATTTGGGGGCAAGCTAAACTACATGACGGAGAATATCGTTTTTGATGTCATCGAGATCCCCTTGCCGTACAATGGGATCCTGGGCCGCCCAGCACTGGCCAAGTTCATGGCGGCGTCACACTACGCCTACAACATGTTGAAGATGCCAGGGCCGCTGACCGTCATCACCGTCCCCTCTGACAAGAAAGACGCGCTCATATGTGCCGACCAACTCTACCGAGAGGCAGTTGCAGCAACTGCCGTCAAGGCACTTGCTCCTGCCGCCGAAGCCCCGGAAGGAGGAAAGCCAGCAAGACCTCCGCCGGCAAGACCCCTTCCGGCGAGACCTCTTCCGGCAAGACCTCTTGCACCCACTCCGGCAAGCGCGCTTCTTTGGAGTGTTGCGACCCTGTTGAGGACGTGCCAGAGAGCTCCACCGACAAGAGCAAGAAGTCCAAGGCTGCACCACTAGAAACCAAGAAGGTGTCCATCAAGGAGGACGGCATGGGCGGGGCTTTCAGTATAAGCTCCACCCTCGATAATAAATAGGAAAGCACGCTCGTCGCCTTCCTGCGGGCAAATGTTGATGTGTTTGCATGGCAAGCATCCGACATCCCCGGGCGTTCCCAGGGAGGTGATTGAGCACCATCTTGTTGTCTGTCCTCATGTGCGGCCCGTCAAGCAGAAGGTCAGGAAGCAAGCTTTGGAGCGACAAGAGTTCATCATCGAGGAGATCAGGAAGTTGAAGGCGGCGGCCCTGGTTAGAGGAGTGCTCCACCCTACGTGGTTGGCCAATCCAGTGGTGGTGCGTAAGGCAAATGGGAAGTGGAGGCTACGTATTAACTACACAGATATCAATAAAGCATGCCCAAAGGATCCTATCCCTCTACCATGCATCGACCAGATTGTGGACTCCACTGCCGGGTGTGACCTTCTGTCATTCCTCGACGCCTATTCAGGATACCACCAGATCTTCATGATGAAGGAAGACGAAGAAAAGACCGCATTCATCACCCCATGTGGTACGTACTGTTTTGTACGAATGCCTTTCGGGTTGAAGAGCGCTGGTTCGACGTTTGCCCGAGCGGTCCAAATTGGTTTTGAGCCCTAGTTGCATAGAAATATGGAAGCTTATATGGATGACATAATGGTCAAAACCAAGGACAGGGCGACGCTCGTGCAAGATCTAGAAGAAACATTTGCAAATCTGCGCAAGATCAACCTCAAGCTCAACCCAGAGAAGTCTGGGTCCGGTGTCCCCTCCGGCAAACTTCTTGGGTTCTTTGTGTCTCAACGCAGAGTCGAAGCAAATCCCGACAAGATGAAAGCAATTGAGTAGATTGAGGCGCCTAAAAGAGTCAAAGATGTCCGTAGGCTCGCCAGTTGCGTTGCTGCCCTGAGTAGATTCATCTCCAAATCTGCTGAGCGCGCCCTCCCCTTTTTCAAAGTGTTAAAAAAGGCGGGTCCAATGAAATGGACTCCGGAGGTAGAGGCAGCGCTTCAAGATTTGAAGAGATACCTCTCCTCCACGCCAATACTAGTTGCGCCTAAACCACAAGAGCCGTTGCTACCATACTTAGCAGCAACAAATCAAGTGGTCAGTGATGCGCTGGTGGCGCAGAGGGAACTTGAGGAAGAAGCAGTAGTAGCAGCGGAGCTGTCGGATGATGGGCTAGGGTCCTCCCCGGCAGGGCCTGACGCCGGCAAGGCGGAGCCCCCGGCAAGGCCCGGTCCTGGCAAGACAGAATCTGCACAGACGGGCGAAGAGGAACGAAAGAAGAAGGTGGTGCGGCACCCGGTTTATTTTGTCAGTTCCCTCCTATAGGGGGCTAGATCAAGATATTCCGGTATGTAGAAGCTACTTTTTGGCCTCCTTATGGCCTCGAGAAAGCTGCGTCACTATTTCCAAGCACACGAGATCACTGTTGTCACTCGCCTCCCTTTGCAACGGATTTTGCACAATCCGGATGCGACTGGGAGGATTGTGGAGTGGGCGTTGGAGTTGTCGATCTTTGGACTCAAGTTTGAAAGTACTTCAACGATCAATAGCCGAGCCTTGGCAGAATTCATAGTAGAATGGACCGCGACGCCCGACAAAGAGATTCAAGAGACCACTCTTCCCGGCAAAGAGACCTGTCGTGATTGGATTATGTACTTTGATGGTGCTTTCGCACTACAAGGTGCTGGCGCCGGCTTGCTACTCATCGCGCCCACCGGAGAGCACCTCAAGTACGTGATCCAGATGCACTTTCCCCGGGAAAAGTCAACGAACAACACGACAGAGTACGAGGGATTGCTTGCCGGTCTGAGGATCGTGGCAGACCTCAGAATCAGAAAGCTCATCATCAGAGGTGATTCACAGCTCGTCGTTAAGCAAGTCAACAAGGATTACCAGAGCCCGTTGTTGGAAGTCTATGTGGATGAAGTGAGGAAGTTGGAAGAGCGTTTTGACGGACTGCAAGAAGAGCACGTTCCCCAAGCGGAGAACGGCATTGCTGACAACCTGTCAAAGCGCGCTCCCCTGAAGTTGCCTGTGGAACCAGGTACCTTTGTGCTTCAATTAACTCAGCCATCCGTTGAGCCATCGACAGGTCAGAACAAGCGAAGGAAGGTAGGACCAGGCAAGTACTTTCCCGCTGAGCTCCCAGGAGCTGCCGGCAAGGACGTTGCCGGATGCCCCAAGCTTGCCAGAGAATAGCAGCCCCCGGCAGGTCCTCAAGCCCTGACCGTAGAGGCAGCTGCCCTTATGGCCAAAGATGTGCCTTTAGTCCTTGCCGTCGAGCCCTAGGATCCGGCATGGGCACATGATAACGTCTGTTTCTTCCAAACCGGAGAGCTCCATGAGGAGCAGGAAGAAGCAGAGAAAGTAGCCCAGTGGTCCAGCATGTACCAGTTTGTGGATGATGCCGTATACATAAGGAGACCGAATGGTGTGAAATTGAAGTGCATTCCTCAGGAGGACGGACTGAGGCGGCATGTGTGGCTCCCACATAGGGTCAATAGCCCTTGCCGGCAAGGCATTCCGACAAGGTTTTTTCTGCCCCACTGTCCTCCAAGATGCAACTGCACTAGTAACCAAGTGTGAAGCGTGCCAGTTCCATTCAAAGAAGCTTCATCAACCAGCTCAAGCTCTCCAGACGATCCCTATTTCCTGGCCAGTTTTGGTCTGGGGGCTCGATATACTGGGCCCCTTTCCCCGCACTTTCGGGGGCTTTGAGTACTTGTACGTCGCAATCGACAAGTTCACAAAGTGGGTGGAAGTGGAGCCGGTGAGAAAGGTGACAGCATAGTCAGTCGTCAAGTTCTTCAAGGGGCTAGTCTGCCGTTTGGTGTGCCCAACAGAGTCATCACCGACAATGGCACACAGTCCACGAGCCGCACCTTCATGCAATACATTCAAGACCTCGTTAGCAAGGTTTGTTTTGCTTCTGTTGCTCATCCCAGAAGTAACAGCCAGGCTGAGAGGGCGAATGCCGAAGTGCTGCGAGGCCTCCAGGCTAGGACTTTTGAAAAGCTGCACAAGTGCGGAAGGCGCTGGATTGACGAGTTGCCAACAGTTCTCTGGTTGATCAAAACGACGCCAAATCGAGCTACTGGCTAGACACCCTTTGCCCTGGTATACGGGGCAGAAGCAATTCTCCCACAGAATCATATACGGGTCACCTCGAGTTCTCGCTTATGATGAGCTTGAGCAGGAGCAGTTGCGCCAAGAGGATGCGACGCTCCTTGAGGAAGATTGTCTTCAGGCTGCTATGCGAGCTAGTCGCTACTAGCAAGCCTTGCGCCGCTACGATAGCCGCAAGGTTCACGCCCGAAGCCTTGAGGAAGGCAAGCTTGTTCTTCGGCGAGTTCAGTCCTCCAAGAATTCCAACAAGTTGACGCCAAAGTGGGAAGGCCCTTATCGGGTAATACGATTCACCAGGCCCGGCACAGTCCGCTTGGAGACCAAAGATGGAATCCCAATGAGCAATTCCTAGAACATCGAGCATCTTCGCAAGTTTTACCCATAAGGTGCGGTTGCCGGGCCTCCCGGCAGACCTCCTTTTGTACAAGCCTTGCCGGCAAGGCATGCAACCCTTTGTACAAAACCAGGCGCAATCCCTAAGCAACAGATAAATAAATGAAGCGCTGGCGCCCTAGAATTAGCATGCACGCTAGGTTGAGTCTCTCTCTCTGTTAGGGTTGGTGGTGCTTGGCGGCAACTAACCCTAGCATAGAGGTTGAGTGCGTGTCCTTCTGTCTCTTCCAGTCCTCTTTTGGTTTGCAGGCTGCGCAGGTGTTTTTGCAGAACCATTTGAAGGAAAAAAGATGGATCGACACCCCGACCCCGGCAAGCCAAGGTTGCCGGGGGCTGAAGACTCAGATAAGTCTTTTCTCCCCCGCTATGCACTTCCGTATGAAGCTTGAATGTACGAAACTTTGTTCGTTCCTATGCTATCATGCTCCCTCCTTCTTATGCCTGAAACCCCTTTCAGGCCGGAATCTGGTCGTAGTTGCGGTGGAAGGGAAACAAGCGAGGAGCCCGATCCTACTTTACCCCTGCTCCCCGCCAAGGGCATGGGTTTAGGCATGGTATAAGGCAGGAGAACGACAAGGGTTGTTACCGGACAATTTTGTTTATTTTAAAGAACAAGGACTCTCTCCTTGGTGTGGGCCTCGCTCACGCACAAAAGAACCCAACAAGCACCTTTTTTCATTTATACATTGATTAAACAAGTACAATTCATACGGGATGAGAACTTGAGCAAGGGGGTTACAAAGTCTAAATTCGACAAGTGCACATAGGCTTAAGATCCAAAAAAGGTAAGATGCCCGTAATCCCTTTCTTGTCCCTCTGCTCAGGAAGCGGATTGGGATGGAAGGAGGACAAAAGGAGCACCTAGGCGAGGTATGAGCAGCAGAAGACACCAAGAGAACGTCCTGGCGGCCGCCCAAAAGAAGGCTGGTGATGACGGTGCCGGGGAAGAAGCCGAAAGATGAGGCAGCGGGCTGGCAATACGCGACGAAGGCATCGACGCCATCGTACTCCAACTTGACGGCCCGCCACCTGCCTTCTTCGTCTTCTCCGGCTCTCCAGCGCCAGCCGCCAGAAGCGACGCCCCCGAGAAGTTCAAGGAGCTGGCTCGAGGAGCCACCGCCAAGAAACTGCCCCGGCAAGTCGTCCTGCCGGGAAGAAGGCCAGATGCAGATGGTGCTGCTGCCGGCTCCGCCTAGGGACGGGGCATCCGACACCTAGTCAGACCTGTCCCCGTCGTCCTCCCCACTAGTTCCCTCCTCGTTGCCGCTCGAGGAGGAGCTCTCGTGGTCGGTCGAGCTCTCCGCACAACACCCTAGCCTGTGTTGCGAGCACCCGAAGACCTTGACAGAGAGCAGGTCACTCTCCACCAACTTGAAGAGGAGGGCGTGCCCCTTCATCAAGCAGTGGGCGCGTGCAAAGGTTTTCCAACCCCGATGAAGGAACATCACATGAGGGACGGGGAATCTTGTGTTCACCAACATGTCGCCATTACAACACCCCTTCATGTGAAGCCTCAAACTCGGTGGCTGGTCGATCTCCAGCACCCTTGCGAACGCCTCGGGAAGGCGAAGGCAGCTACAAGGCGGCTCACGCAACTGCAGGATGAACTCCAGCACCGTGTCCCCGACATGATCGCTCGATGAAGCAGGAGGAGACGGTGGCGGAGATGGTGATGGAGATGGCGATGACGAAGGTGTCCCCCTTCCATGCCCGCCTCTGCCTCGACCGCCCCGCCGACCGCGGCCCCATCCGGCGCCTCCATCTCGAGCGTGGCCTTCATCTTGGGCAGCTGGCTCTTCCTTGACCGTCGTGGCTCTCTGGCGGGAGGAGGACCTGGTCGCCTCCACAGAAGAGCATCCGCGACCACGCCCTCTCGCCATGGCGGTGGATGGAGGATGGAGACTAAGGGGAGACGCGAGAAGATGCCCCTCCTCCTCCTCTTGAGTCCCCTTTTTATAACTGAACGAGGTAGGCTAAAGACCGGATCTACGCCTCTGAAGAGCCCGTTCAAATCTGGCTCATTAAGTTGGCAACGAGCGAGGTCATCGACCGCCCTCCCCGCCCAATCGAAGGCGCATAAGTATCAGCCATAGCGCGCCTTCCCATATCCCGCACGTCTGTCACCTACCCCATACCGTGCATGCAGCATACATGGCGTAAAGGGCGGGCATGATGGGAAACATGGAACGGCGGTTCCAAGGCTTGGAGAGTAAATGAGCAGCGACTTTGCAGTTTTCCCTCTTTTTTAGGGAAGACCCAAGCCGCCTCTTTACTATCCACTGTGGGATGACGCAAGCATGCTGCGGTCATTCCACGCACGACCCCCACGTCACGTGTTCAACGCGGGTTGTGGGGAAGCGCGACTGGCGAGGGAATTACTGCGGTAAAACCTCTACCATGCGTGCATGCGCACCGTTCTGGGCCTAGCCCAGTAACGCTCCACGCTTATATGTGGCCCAGCCCCGGGGTCTCCTGTCGGTGTACAAAAGTAGGGGCCTTCTGTACCCCTTTACTTGTGCATAGGCAGTCACAACCATACTTCCGGCCGCGCTTGGCAGATCAGAAAAGGAAGCGAAGACACAAGACAACCAGAGCAGCACCAAGCTAGAGGCGCGAGGAGCAAAGAGGACAAGGTGGACCTTCCCCGACAAGAGCCTTGCCGAGGCAACTTGCCCAACACAAGGGAGGCTGCCACCCTCGAGCCTAAGAGTTCCAACATCATCAACGACATTGGAACCAAAGCTCAGGAGGCGCCAGCATGGTGACATGCATATCTTTGTGAAGACCAATGTTGGTGTACAAAAAGGGGGGGTACACTTTTTGTACCCCTATAACTGTGCACGGGCAGTGTGAGCCACGGGCACCGCCACACCAAGCACGACAAGGGAGGTAAGCCGAGGTAAGGATGAAGCTCAAGAGAAGCAGAATGACGCCAAGACCAAGACCACAAAGAGCAAAGGGGACGAAGCGGACTCCCCCAGCAAGATCCTTGCTGGGGGGCAGTTCTAGCAAACCCGGCAAGGCCCTTGCCGCCCCACGCCTTCGGAGCGAGTCATCCTTGAGTCCACTGCCCCCGTGGGGCAAGGATTCGGGAGACATCCCCGTGGTGGCATGCAGATCTTTGTGAAGACATTCAAGATCAGATACACACTTTAGAAGATGATGATCCTCGGCGGGATCCCAGCCAAGGAGGACCACAAGGCCCCCGGCAAGAGCCTTGCCGGGGATGACAGCATGCACCACGGCAGGAACCTTGCCGGGGCCGCGTCAAGACCCTTGACGGGGCGGCGGCAAGGCCCTTTCCATGAACGCCCGGAGGGCCACCATCAGGCCCAAGACAATCAGACCTCCGCCGCCGTCGCATGCAGCTGCCGACCCAACCAGCTGGGCAGTCACCTGTGTGGCGGCATGCGGATCTTCGCAGAGACCCACCACTGCGCCACCTCAGCTACCTGCCTGCCTACATGGCACCGCGGGCACCGCTGGCCAGCGCGCGTGTCAACGCAAGAGGGAGCGGCGACGGACGAGACAGGGCTCTCCCCCGTCCCCGATAAAGCAAGGACACCTAAGCAAGACGCATTAAATGCGCCTTGTCATGTAATGCGAGGGATAACCTCGCATCACTATACACTTTCCACCTCCTGTGTGCCACTATGGCAACCCCTTTCCGTATAAAACTAGGCCCAAGGCGACCAGGAGGGGGATTCGGCTTTTTGGAGCTCCTCACACCCCATAGCTAGCTCAAGAACACAGATATACAATCCACCAAAGCAGGAGTAGGGTTTTACGCATCCTCGCGGCCCGAACCTGGGTAAAGGAACCGTGTGCTATCTGTTTGATCCGCTCTTCTCACGACCCCGCGCCCCGCAACCGTAGTAGGGATCCTTGTGATCCCATAGGTGTCGTTCCACACTGACATCTTTGGCGCGCCTGGTAGGGGGCGCAGTTGTGAGAATCGTCTTTGGCAGTTAGCCAGGTGCTCCTTCATCTTCGTGACTCTTGAAGAAGAAAGGAGGCCAGAAGATCGACACTCGAGCGATCGCAAACAGAAGCTAAGTTGCACTGAACCCTTATTTGTACTACCCCTTTTTATTTGAGTTTATTCCCCCCGGAGATGTCGCGCCTTTGTATGAAAAACCTGCACACCAGTGGGCTCTACCATGATCGGCAACGCCCTTGCCCTGTTTCGAGTCCGCTCAACAGCTCAAGCGGCTGCGTCGAGAGTGGCAGAGTAGCCTTCCGCGATCAACAACGCCCTCGATTCTGACTCGAGTCAAGCTCGACAGTTCGAGCGGCCGCGTTCGGAACGGGAAGGTGGCTCGTCCGGCAGCACGCGTACCCGGCAGGCCATGGGGATCCGTCCCCAAGACGCCGCTTGGGTCTTCTGCGTCGGCAAGCCTTCCCGATCGATGTAGGGCACACTGTCGGCGTTCTGGGAACGGGGGTCCCCAGACTTGCCTGCTTGCGGCCTGCGGCGCGGCACGAGTGGGGGCCCAACGTGGCCCATCTTCATCAACACAAGACCCAAGACTCTCGCGAGGGGCCAAGCCTCGCGAGGCGGGCGACACGGCGCTTCCCCCAGCACGGCCTCCTTAGGCTGGCTCACGAGGAGGCGGAGAGATCAAGGCGGGTACCTCACGAGGTGCCCATGACGCAAGCAATGACAACCAAGTGTGCCAGGCGGGCGCCAGCCCGCGCAGTGTCCTCCCTTTCCTATTTGGTGCAAAGGGGGCAAGCGCAGGCGAGAGGATCAAGCAAAGGCACCCATTTCGGTGCAATGAGACCAAGACCAGCTCCGCGACAAGGAGGAAGTCACTATGGAGCCCAAGCCGGCGTCATCACCAGTGCCTTTGGCAGGCGAAGACTACGTTTAGTCAGGATAAGTGTACCAGATGTTCCCCTTCAAACTCGCCAATTGTTGGCGCCCTTCCCGCTCAATATTTGGGAAGAGTCCCAGGGTCTTTGCCTATAAATAGGGCCAGCCACCCCCAGGGTAGAGGGGGGAACAACCTAAGGTAGGATCCCGCATCCAGAGAAAGAGAAGGGCGATCGAACTCCCCCTAGCAGTTCATCCCCTAACCAAGAACAGACCCTCGCGAGGTCGTTCTTCCTTGTACTGTTCTTCCTCATCAGCCCAAGAGGCAATCCACCCACCACAAACTAGAGTAGGATATTACACCAGAATGGTGGCCCGAACTAGTATAAACCTTGTGTCTCTTGTGTTGTTCTTGCAGTAGCTAGATCCTTACGAGACGGAGAGGTAGGGGGCACGACCTCCGCGCGCACCCCAGAGTTCGAACCTTAAGGGTCTGCCGGAACCCGTGATCCAACATTTGGCGCGCCAGGTAGGGGTGCGCCGGAATCCGCCTTCCCATCACTCCGTCTCCCGTTACGTCATCGTCATCATGTCCGGCGACCAGGCGGGCAACCAAGGCCCATGGGCGGCATGGCCCATCTGCGCGGAGCCTCCCGCTCCGGGCAGCCCCGCGCCACAGGCAGCTCGCGGTCCGCAGGGCGCTGCGGGCCGCGGGCGACGCGGGCAAGCTTTTGCGACCCTCACACCGCGACAGGCGCGGTCGGCGGCGAGGGCCTCCAACCACGCCGCGGCTACGACACCGTACACCCGCCGAGAACAGGCAAACTCAAGGGCCGCGCTCACGGTAGCGCGGGAGCTGTTGCAGTGCAGGCTACTGGAAGGCGGCCGCGACGTGCTGCTGGAGCGGGTCGCCGAGCTCCTGGGCTTCGCCGCTTTGGGGGCTCACCCCTTCTGCGTCCAGCTTCCGCCTCAAGTTCAGGGCGGCGCACGAGGGGGCCCCGCGCACCCGCGCGGGCCTCAAGACTACCCCAACACCGGCGAATCCGCCGGCACCAGACTGGCGGTGGCGCTACCCCCGCCCCCGGCGCATGAAGTAGAGGGGCTCAGTGCGGCCCCCGGCGCCAGTGGCCAGCCGTGCTACCACCCCGCGGTGGGCACGACAAGCAACGCTGCATGGCGCATGGAGCACTATAGCACAACATTCGGGGTGGCGGCGCCAGATGAATACGTGCCCCACATGATGGACCAAGGGCACGCTCACGGGGGCGAACAGGGCTCACTCTTCAGCCCCAGCTGGAAGGACGAGACGCCAGAGGCCGAGCCCCTCCAGGAACCCCATGACGGCTCCGTCCTTCACACTGGAGGCAACGACTATCGGGTACCATTAGTTCCTCAAGAGCAGGCAGACGCTAATCATGGGTCACAGGAGATGCAGGTCGCCGCGACAAGCAGCTGCCCCGCCCCTGCGGTCTCCTACCCCTCGGGAGGAGGACGCAGGGGGCTGCAGGAAAGGGGCAGAGATCCTACATCACCACCGCGGCGTTCGGAGCAAGGCGTTCTTAGAAGATAGGCCCTCCGCTGGGGAGGCGCCTGAGGGCCTGCCCCTGGCGGAGGACCCGTGGTCGTCGGGGGAACCGCTGGCGACCGCTCTACCCCACCGGCGGCGTCCTGGTTTCCGGTCGTCGTTGCTGGCACTAGAGTGTGGCGCAAGGCGGGGCCCTCTTCTGGCGATATGAAGCAAGGCCGGTTCCTGTGAAGAAGGCCCAGTGCCTGTGAAGCTCGCCGCCCCGTGACACTCTCACGTAATAATGAGTGGGGCTGTACACGCCCCGGAGTCTCAGGGGTGCCGGCCTCAGGCCCTGGGGCTCCCTCCCACGCCCAGTGGACATCACTTAGCTCCGCGCTGGTGAGAAGACGTCGAAGACTAGATTAGGTGCCGGACGCGGCCTTTTTGTTTGCTTTCATTGCCTTCTTCCTTTGGTTGCAACCTTTTTTCCCCCACTGGATTTAAGTTGAATTCGAATCTGAGCTTTGCGTGCGTTCGGGGAAGGGGTGTTTGGTCTTGTTTGAATCGTTTAACGCGTTCTGGTCACCATCTCATCACAGCTGCCTCCCCTCGCGAGCCCCTCGCGGGCCGGACCAGGCCTAGCTTAAGCACGGCCCAGATTGCCGCTGCCGCTCCCTCGCGAGGTGACCATTGGTGCCTGCGGGGATCGTTTCCTTGAGAGAAGGCCCGGAGCCTGTGAAGAAGGCAAATGCCTGTGAAGACGTCCCCCTCGGAAGAAGGCCCGAAGCCTGTGAAGAAGGTGAATGCCTGTGAAGACGTCCCCCTCGGGAGAAGGCCCGGAGCCTGTGAAGAAGGCAAATGCCTGTGAAGACATCTCGCTCGAGGAAAAGGTCCGGAGCCCGTGAAGAGGGCGAACGCCTGTGAAGACGTCTCGTTCGAGAAAAGGCCCGGAGCCTGCAAAGACGGCCCACGCCTGTGGGGTTTCCTGTCAGTAACGACCCTGCCTCCCGAGGTTTCAACTACCCAGCACCCGGGGCGCGACGCCCTCCGGAAGGCAGCTCTGGAGCCAGCAAGGGACAAGGGCGAACCAGCCTACCGTTGGACACGCGTACGATTTAATCACTGCAGATACATTAGATACAAGTTCATACATGAGGGGCTCCCCCTCCCAAAATGCTCTCACAACCGTCGGGCGAAACGCCTGAGTTCTATCTATGCAGGGTAAAAAGGCGAGGATAGCACATGGTCAATCTGACAAATCCTCCAATGCATCCTCGGAGGCGCCTCCCGAGCTGTCGCTGGCGTCGCTGAACTCACCTTCGTTGTTTGTGCCCCCGTCAGCGGCGTTGGGGTCTTCCACCATGCCACCTTCGTCGGCGCCCACGATCACGCCGTCATCATCTGAAGTGAAGGCCCGGACGAGAGCATCTACGCTGCTCTCCACCCATTCAGCCAGGTCGCCTCGAACAGCTTGGGGGACTGGGGCGATGGTGGCGTCGAAGTCGAAGTGGGGATCCATGTTTCGAAGATGGCTGAAGACACGGGAGAAGGCGCGTCCGAGCAGGGCGCGGCTCCTCTCCTCCACCAACCTATCGGCTCTGGCCGACCGTGCCTCCAGCTGTGTCACCACGGTGGTGAAGAACTGCAGGTTGCCGGCGTAGTTAATCGTGTGCGGCTCGCCTACGGCAGCCTCACAGATGTTGCCCAGGGCAATGTTGGCCCTATCTCGGAGCTTGGTGAGCATGGGGTCGTGCTGGTGCTCCAAGACTTGCCGCTGGCGTATCTCGTCGGCATTCTGACGCTCGACGGCCACGGCCTCTTCCACACGCTGGCGTAGGCGGAGCACCTCGGCCTAGGAGGAGGCCAGCTCCTTCTGCGCTGCCTCGAGGGCGACCCGGGAGGCGTCCGCTCGTCGCGTCGCCTCATCTCGCTGGGCCCTCAAGGCGGCGGTTCTACCCTCAGCTTCAACTCGGATCATCCCTAGCTTCCCCTCGAACTCATGCTCGAGGCCTTGGCGTGCTGTCGCCACCCGGCGGCAAACCTCCTCCAGGACGCGCGTTTCTCGCGCGGCGACATCGTTTTCTGCCTGCGTCACCAGGCGCTCCCTCGTCTCCAGCTGCTCGAGCTCGCGAGCGCGTTCGGCGGCCTCCAGCACCAACGCTTCCTCGCGCTTCCGAAGCTCAGCCGGGTCGCCAGAAGCCACCTCCATTGATGCAAGGGCTGCCTCGCGCAGCTCCGCTTGCTCCTCCAACGAGCGACACCAGGCCAAGAGCTCCCGAGCCTGTTTTTCTACTGCTCCTTGCCGTCGTCTGCTCCTCGGGCCTCCTCAACGGCCTAAGACCGAGCCGCCAGAGAGGCCTCCAGCGACGCCTTCGCCTCTTCGTCATCAAGGACACGCTGACGACGCGAGAGGGCAGCGGCCGCCTCCAGCTCGCGCCGCTCGACATCTAGGCGCAGGCCCTCAGCTTCCAGGCGCGCGTCTTCCTCAGCAAGCTCCTGCCCGAGCAGGTCTACGGCGCCACTCGCCCTCCGTAGGAATTCGTGGCGACGGGCACGGCGCTCCCGAGCACGCTCAAGCACGTCTGCCGCGCCATCATCCGCCCCAAGCAGGCGTCGAGAACCTCGGATCATCGCTCCGGCCCCGGGCAGGGGGCTGGGGGCTGGCGCCTTCCCGACGGGTGGCCGCGCCGCATCAGAAGCCCGACTTGAGTCCGACCTGACCTCAGGAGAAGGGCCCCGGAGGTGCCTCAGCCGGTCGCAGCCCGCGACCAAACGGGGAGCCCACGGCAGGCTGCCTATGTCGAGGGAAGGCCCGCGGAAGGAGATCATAGGGGCGGGAGGGTCGCCGCGCGCTACGCGGCGGTCCGCGCCGTCACCCCAAACCACAAGGGCAGTGCTGCTCGAGACACCCAGGGGTGGTGGAGGAGACGGAGTCAAGGAGGGCGTCGGCCCGACGACTTCATCGAGCTCAATAGGCAGAGGCCTGCAGGGCAAGGATCAGCGGGTGCGGCAAGTAGGATAAGGAACAGAAAAGGAGAAGACTTACTCATCGACAGCAAAGTACTTCTGGCGCTTCAGCAAGCAGCAGGGGAAGTCGTCGCCCAAGGCCTCCCTTTTTCTCCAGAGGGCCTCAAAGTCCACACGGAAACGACCCAGGAGAGATGCACAGGAACCAGCCTGCGAAGAGGATGGAGCGCCAAGGCCACTCGCGTCGAGGGCGCATGCCTGGAATGCACGGGCAGTTGCCTCGTCAGAGATCCCGGCCGGGGGCTCAGGAGCCTCAGCCTCAAGCACCTGAGGCGGCGGCGCCTCGCCCATGGCCTCGGGAGCGCGGACCTCGTGGGCTGCCCCGTCAAGAGCATCGCCAAGTGCGGTCACATCATCCGCGGCTCCCTCGACCGCCGCTGTCTCCTGCCTCCCTGCGCCACCACTCGAGGAGGATTCACCCAGGCCGAGCGGAAGGGAAATCACCACCATGGGATTCTCGCGAGGCCCCTGGAGGCCGACAGGGCGTAGCCCCCACTCGTCGAAAGGGGGCATCTGCCTCACAAAGTCATCCCTATTGTGGCAGAGGTACAACAAGGCTCCCCCCTGCCGGACACCCCCGGGGTTGGGATCGCCTGTCAGGACCAAGAGCACCCTCCTCAGCACCTCGGGCGTTAGGTCTTCTCCCTGAAGCCTCATGCGATCACCATGCCCGCTGAAGGCTCACATTATACGAGAATGGCGTTGGAGAGGGGCAATGCGGTGCAATAGGAACTCCTTCACCACTTTGGGCGCCGTTACGCCAAGCTTCTTCAAGGACATGAAACGATGCCAGACGAAGGCGAGCCAGGGACTTGCGAGCGTCTCCTGGCCCTAGCCCGAATTAGGCACAGCAGGCGATGTCGGCTTCGCGAGCCGGGGGCTGGGCACCCCGACATCAATGTACAACCACCGCTCGCAGAACTCGGCTGAAGGCGGAGGGAGGTTGAAGTCGATACCAGAGGTTGCGGTCTCGGACGAAGCTACGAAGCTCACGCATGCCGAGCATTGCGTGGGGTCGACAAGATGCAAGGAGAAGAAGGGGCGCAGCAGGGCAACAGAAGGAGGGATGCCCACCATCGCCTCACAAACAAAAGCGAACACAGAAAGAAGAGCTATGGACTCAGGACCCATGTGCAGCATGTGGATCTGATAATGATCAAGGACGGCATTGGAGAAATCGGAGAAGGGAGGCACCAAGCCCGCCCACAAGGCGTCGGCAAAGTAATGGACCTCGGTGATTATCCTATCAGTGGGGAGGTGACACGTATGCCACGCCGTCGTCCTCCCGCACTCGTTAAAGGCGGTGGCCAGAGCCGGATTGAGCTTGTCCAGGCACTCCAGGTTGAGTATGATTGAGCGGCCGACAGCAGGCGCCACTGGCGGCAGCGGGCGAGATGGAGACGCAGGCTTCTTCCCCTTCCCTTTCTTTGGAGCCATGGCGGCGGGCGGAAGAGAGGGGATGTGAGATGGGATTGCAAGCAAGGGTCTGAGTTCGAAGGGAGGAAGAGCAGGAGACGGTCAAGCAACAGGGAGAGGGGTGGCTGTGTACAACTGCGGGGCAACCTAGCGCAGCGCAGAATAAGGGAGCGTGGGTAAACAGTGCCGCCCACGTCCAATCAACCGCCACGCGGCGCCCGAGGCCGCAGGCTGTTAGGGCCCGCGGCGCTTCGCCCTTGCCCTTTCGCCTCTCGGCACGGCCAAGTCCGTGCGCGCCTTGGGCCCGGGGCTACTGTCGGTGTTCTGGGAACGGGGGTCCCCAGACTTGCCTGCCTGCGACCTGCGGCGCGACACGAGTGGGGGCCCAACGTGGCCCATCTTCATCAACACAAGACCCAAGACCCTCGCGAGGGGCCAAGCCTCGCGAGGCGGGCGACACGGCGCTTCCCCCAGCACGGCCTCCTTAGGCTGGCTCACGAGGAGGCGGAGAGATCAAGGCGGGTACCTCACGAGGTGCCCATGACGCAAGCAATGACGACCAAGGGTGCCAGGCGGGCACCAGCCCGCGCAGTGTCCTCTCTTTACTCTTTGGTGCAAAGGGGGCAAGCGCAGGCGAGAGGATCAAGCAAAGGCACCCATTTCGGTGCAACGAGACCAAGACCAGCTCCGCGACAAGGAGGAAGTCACTTTGGAGCCCAAGCCGGCGTCATCACCAGTGCCTTTGGCAGGCGAAGACTAAGTTTAGTCAGGATAAGTGTACCAGATGTTCCCCTTCAAATTGGCCAATTGTTGGCGCCCTTCCCGCTCAATATTTGGGAAGAGGCCCTGGGCCTTTGCCTATAAATAGGGCCAGCCACCCCCAGGGTAGTGGGGGGAACAACCTGAGGTAGGATCCTGCATCCAGAGAAAGAGAAGAGCGATCGAACTCCCCCTAGCAGTTCATCCCCTAACTAAGAACAGACCCTCGCGAGGTCGTTCTTCCTTGTGCTGTTCTTCCTCATCAGCCCAAGAGGCAATCCACCCACCACAAACTAGAGTAGGTTATTACACCACAATGGTGGCCCGAACTAGTATAAACCCTGTGTCTCTTGCGTTGTTCTTGCAGTAGCTAGATCCTTACGAGACGGAGAGGTAAGGGGCACGATCTCCGCGCGCACCCCAGAGTTCGAACCTTAAGGGTCTGCCAGAACCCGTGATCCGACACACACATACAAAGAGGAATTGAACGGGAAAATAACGTGCATGAAAATTAAGGGTACTTCAAAGTTATATTACATCACATCATAGCTGCGGTTCTAACTAAAGATGAAATTTGTCTTGGTCGGGAACCCGCAGCGGCGAAGAAGAACGGGATGCCTAATCCCGGCGTTGGCCTTCCACCCTCTCGATTTTGTCAATGCAGTCAGTGATGGGCTTGATGCGCTCCTTGAGCACCGTGGGGTCAGCAACCTCCGGCAAGCTCTTCATTGCGGCCGCGAAGTCAAGGTCGGGATTCCAGTACGCCACCTTGGTGAGGACCTTGGTCATGACCCTCCGGCAAAGTCGCCGGGCCTCCTCGGCCAGCGTGGCCGTCCTGTTGGAGTGGAGATAGGCCAAGGCTCCGAGGACGCCCTCGAAGAACTGGGTCAGCTTGGCGTTGACGGTCCCGCTGCACTCAGGGGCGTACCTCATGTTTGGCATCCCCATGGTGGCCAATTGCGAGGTGACCCTGCCGGCGACGACCTCCAGATAGCTGATCCACCTGTTCTCGCCCGCCACGTATTCCTGGTGGGACGCGGCCTCGTTCGCCCGCAGCTGCTTCTCCTCCTCCATGCTCCTGGTCAAGGTCTCCTCCCGAGCCCTGCTCTCCGGCAACAGCTTCTCGAGATCCTCCCGCTTCAGCTTGAGGTCTCTGATGGAGTTCTGCGCCTCGGAGAGCTCCCCAGTCCTGCTGATGACCGCTCCTTGCGCCTCTACCAAGGCGCAGTTGAGCATGCTCGTCTCGCTGGACAGCTTGAGGGCCTGCTCCTTCAGCTCGTACCGCTCTGCTTCCAGCTCCTTCACCTTACCGGCATGGGCCAGGGCTTGGGCATCGAGTGCCGCTTTGTGCCTCTGCTCCAGCCCGCGGGTCCGTCGCACGACAAGGGCCTCGAGCTCCTCGTCCTTGCCACGGAGCGTTGCGGCAAGCTTCGCCTCGCGCACGGAGAGGTCCTCCTCCTGGGAGTCCAAGGCGGCTTGGTGCTGGTTCCGGGCGGCTTCGGCCGCGGCAGCCGAGTTCGCCGCCTTCTCCTGGGCCTTCTGGATTTCCGCCATCTTCTTGGTGAGCTCTACATCGCGCTTGGCCAATTTCTCCTGAAAGGCCCTCTGCTCCTCGCGAGTCTGGTGGAACCAGGTCTGCGTCTCGGCAACGCGCGCCTTGAAGTCCACCTCCGCGTTGTCCACCGTTGCCATCCTGGACTTGACTTTGTCCAGGCGGGCACGGTAGAGCACTTGGAGCTTCCGGAAATTGGCCCCCATGGAGCGGAAGAGCTGCTCTTCTGGAGAACCATCGCCGCCAACGCCCGGCGCATTGACAACCTCGAGCCCGGTGGCGGCAAGCACCTCGCCGTAAAAAATTTCCCCTTCGGCGGGCGCTCAGCTTGACGCCCCTGGGAGGTGGACGAAAAGATCATCGCCCACCTTCAGATATCTGCCGGGGCCCGAGGTTGAGGAGGAGGGAGGCTGATCATCCATCACCTCTTCCTCGGCAGAGGCCTTGCCGGCCTCCCCGGCAGGGCCACCGCTGGCACCCTCGGCGGACGCCTCGTCGGTAGCCTTGGCGGCCCCCGCAGCGGCATCCTCGGCAGCACCCTTGGCGGCCTCATCAGCGGCGGCCTCGTCAGCATCCTTGGCAGCCTCCTCGGCAGCAATTCTGTCGGCCTCAGCCGCGACCTCCTCGGTAATGTTTCCGACAACAGTGTCCACGTCCTCCATGTCTGTTGAAGGAGGGCCTGGGCAGCAATGGGAGCAATGAAGCCAAGAAAAGAATAAGGAAAAAACAGAGACGAAGGACAGCCGACTCACCAGTGCCAGGCTGTGGAGCAGAAGTCCCCTCTCCGCCAGCATTTGGCGCCGTGGCAGAGCCACCAGCGCCTAAGTTCCCTTCTTCCTCCATGGGTGTGGGATCCGTGCCTGATGCCCTTGCTGGGGACGCCCCCCGCGGCGGCGTAGTCGATGGGGGCGGTGTGTTAGGAGTAGCCCTCTGTGGATCCTCCTGCTGCCGCTCCCCTCCTGCAAACCCGGCAAGGTCAACATCATAGCATCGAGCGCCTACTGCATGTCGAGTAAGAAGAGGGTGACGAACTTACGCTGGGGGTTGCGCCGGGGACTGCTGTCCGGGCTGCTCTGCAACACCAGTGGTGTCTTTGAAGCCCCAGCCGGGGGCTGGCTGCTCGCCGAGGTCCTCGCCCTCTTTGCCCTCTGGGCCAACGTCTCTGCATCCCTACAAAAGCAAAAGCGGGTCAAAATAAGCGACCCAATTCGGGGAAATGGAAATGACAGTAAGGAACGGAGTACTTACTCGTCATCCATCTCCTCCCCTTCCACCAGTTTCCTTTTCCTCTCCGGGGCTGAGAGGCCCGAGATCAAAAGGGAGCTCCACATCATCATCCGAGTCGACGCCTGCCGGAGGAGGCGAAGAAGGCGGCGGGGTTTGTGTGCGCCCAGATGAGGAAGGGGCTGTCGCCTTCTTCTTCTCAGCGGCCTTCGTCAGCCTCTTCATTGCCGAGGCCCTCGTGTGACGCCCGGACCCCTCTAGGGTCAATTGAGGCCGCGTAGCCCGGCCGGGCCGGACCGGCTCGCCGGAGCCAGACCGCTGCAGGACTCGCCCTCTTTCCCTGGCTGGCGTCGAGCCCGCCACCACGCCCTCCCCCTCCGACGACTCGTCAGCCGCGTCCTCGACAAGCGGAGCTCCGGTGTCGGTGCTGCTGGCCTCCTCGGTGGCCGCCACCAACAGGGTGAACTGCTCCTCCTCCGTGGCCATGGCGGCCTCGTCCTCCACGCCCCCAGCGCTGCCGGCCTCCATGGCAAGCTGTGTTTCCCTCGCCTTGGTGGCGATATAGTCCAGCTCTGCCTGGGTGGTGTCCATGACAAGCCACCGCTCGACGTCAGCATTGACGTACACCTCAATCAAGGTGTCGAAGAATTGCTGCACATCTGCGTCCATCGGCTCCCTCCAGCTCGGGACGGGGCCGTGCGCGTTGCAGTCCGGCATCATGGCGATGATCTCGGACCGGCGTGAATTATTGCACAACGGTACCACCCCCGCTGGCAACTTGAAGAGCGGCACCTTGACGGCCTTGCCGGCCTTTACAGCAACCCTTGCAGCCTTGCCGGTCAGCTCGACCTCGCCGTCGCGATCCACATCCAGCTGAAAGAGCCGCTGGTAGAAGTGGGCGTGCGCCATCACCGTGAAGTTGTGGTCAAGGCTAGGGCGGAGCCGCATAATGTCAGCCGGATTCGTAAAAAGCCAGGCTGGCCTCCCCTTATTGTGCAGCGGGGTGATCCGGCGGCGAATGAAGTCTGCCTCGATCATCTCAAGGGTGAGCCCAGCCCGGGTCAGCCGAAGAATCCTGGTGGTGGAGACAGTAAGCCTCCCGTCGGCGGTGTCTCCATCACCCCAATCGCTGCCGCGGACCGGCGGCACTCGGCGGACCTTGCAAAATTCCGGTGGGTCTTCGTCCTCAATCCAGCACCACCGGTCACGCCGTTCCTCCCACCTCTCCTTCACGACACCATCCGGGTATGCCCCCTTGGATCTCAGGATCCAGGTGACGCAACCAGAGATGGCACCTCCCGTCTGGATTCGAGGGTAGAAATAATGGCGGAAGAGCGCCGTGTTGGGCTGCACCCCGGCGAATCCCTCGCAAAGATGCGCAAAGAAAGACATGCACGCCACCGCATTCAGAGTAAAATCCAAGAGGCGAAAACTGAAGGTGTGCATAATGTCGCAGAAGAAATCGAAGAAAGGGGGGCATAACCCGCAAGAAAAGTAGTAGACGAAGAAGGGGTACCGATTTGGGGCAGGATTAGTGCAAGCGGCAGGAATGAAGCGCGTCGCCGGGTGTCCCGAATTCTCTCCCCCCGTCTTCACTCCCCACAGGGGCTTGAAGGAGGCCCGGAGCTCATGAAGATCAACCGTCGAGGGGAAGAAGAAGGCGGACTTCGTCCGGTCCCCCAACAGCGCGCTCTCCGGTGCCTCCATGGTCCCGGAGCCCTTAGCCACCCCCCTGCCCTTGGTGGATTTGCGCGCCATGGCGGCCGAGAAGTCTAGAGGGTTGAGGAAGGGGGTGGCAAAGCAGCGACGGCGGGCGACGAAAAAAGCTTGCGAGGGAAGGAAGAGAGGGAACGACGGCTCTGAGGTTGGAAAAGGCACGAGGGAAGAGGAGAAAGTGAGCAGCGCGCCCGCAGTTATTCCCTCTTATGGGGGAAAACACGGGCCGCCTCCTTTCACATTAACTTTGATGTGACGCATGCCCGCGGGAAGCAACCCCACGCATGCCGCCCACGTCACACACGCCTCCCCACGCTGCGCCACGCGCGGGAAGCATGGGAAGCGCAGCGCGCGAAGGGACTTACTGCGGTAAAAACCGCCCCGCCTGCCCACGCACCGTTTTTGGGCCTAGCCCAACAACGCGTTGCGCTTATGTGTGGCCCAGGCCCGGGGGCTCCTGACGGTGTACAAAAAGGGGGGTACACTTTTTGTACCCCTATAACTGTGCACGGGCAGTCTGAGCCACGGGCACCGCCACACCAAGCATGGCAAGGGAGGTAAGCCGAGGTAAGGCCGAAGCTCAAGAGAAGCAGAACGACGCCAATACCAAGACCACAAAGAGCAAAGGGGACGAAGCGGACTCCCCCGGCAAGATCTTTGTCGGGGGGTAGTTCTAGCAAACCCGGCAAGGCCCTTGCCGTGGCAGCTCGCCCCACACCTTCGAAGCGAGTCACCCTTGAGTCCACTGCCCCCATGGGGCAAGGATTCGGGAGACATCCCCGTGGTGGCATGCAGATCTTTGTGAAGACATTCAAGATCAGATACACACTTTAGAAGATGATGATCCTCGGCGGGATCCCAGCCAAGGAGGACCACAAGGCCCCCGGCAAGAGCCTTGCCGGGGATGACAGCAGGCGCCACGGCAGGACCCTTGCCGGGGCCGCGGCAAGACCCTTGCCGGGACCGCGGCAAGACACTTGCCGGGGCCGCGGCAAGGCCCTTGCTATGAACACCTGCAGGGCCACCATCAGGCCCACGCCAATCAGACCTCCGCCGCCGTCGCATGCAGCTGCCGACCCAACCAGCTGGGCAGGCACGTGTGTGGCAGCATGGGGATCTTCGTGGAGACCCACCACTGCGCCACCTCACCTACCTGCCTGCCTACATGGCACCGTGGGCACCGCTGGCCAGGGCGCGTGTCAACGCAAGAGGGAGCGGCGACGGACGAGACAGGGCTCTCCCCCGTCCCCGATAAAGCAAGTACACCTAAGCAAGATGCATTAAATGTGCCTTGTCATGTAATGCGAGAGATAACCTCGCATCACTATACACTTTCCACCTCCTGTGTGCCACTTTGGCAACCCCTTTCCCTATAAAAGGAGGCCCAAGGCGACTAGGAGGGGGATTCGGCTTTTTGGAGCTCCTCATGCCCCATAGCTAGCTCAAGAACACAAATATACAATCCACCAAAGCAGGTGTAGGGTTTTACGCATCCTCGCGGCCTGAACCTGGGTAAAGGAACCATGTGCTATCTGTTTGATCCGCTCTTCTCACGACCCCGCGCCCCGCAACCGTAGTAGGGATTCTTGTGATCCCATAGGTGTCATTCCACACCGACAACCAAGAACATACAAGGCCAGATGAGAACCAGAAGATGGAAATCCCCGGCAAGATCCTTGTCGGGGACGCTCATAGGTCTTGCCGGGGACACCTGCAAGACCCCGGCAAGGCCCTTGCAGGGGACATCTGTGGGGCCACAACCAGGCCCACACCTGCCAAAGCTCCATCGCCGTTCCAACACAACAGTCAACCCGCCAACAAGGCAGGCACCTGCGTAGCGACTTGCAACTTCCAGGCCACCTCAGCAAGCACCTGCGTGGTGGCATGCAAAACTTCATGAAGGCTCTGCCACCACACCAGCTCAGCAGCCAGCCAGCCAGCGTGGCGCTGCATGGCTTGTCAGCCTGGACACGCGTCGGAGCAAGGCGAAGCGGCGACGGACGGGACGAGCTTCCTTGCCGTCCCTGATAAAGTGAGGTGGCACGTCGGCAGTGCATTAAATGCATTTTGTCCTATGCTGCCAGGGATAGACTTGTATACAGTACAAGTTTTCCACCTCCTGTGTGCCACTGTTGTCGGCGTTCTGGGAACGGGGGTCCCCAGACATGCCTGCCTACGGCCCATGGCGTGGCTATGCTAGCTGGCCGTACGACCCATCTTCATCCACAAGGTATTCAAGACCCTCCCGAGGGGCTGAGCCTTGCGGGGCGGACGATGGAGGACCTCCTCCGGAGCGGCCTCGCCAGGCAGGCTCACGAGGAGCGGATATATCAAGGCGGGGCAAACCTTGCGAGGTTCTCGTGACATGAGCCATGACGGTCAAGACCATGTGGGCGACAGGTGGGCGCCAGCGTGCACAGCGTCCACGTTTCCTCATTGGTGCTAAAGAGGCAAGCGCTGGCACGGAGTACCGAGGCGTCAAGCAAAGGTTTCCATATCAGTGCAATGAGACCAAGACCATGAGGCCAGCGAGACGGAGGTCACCGTGGAGCCCAGGATGGCGTCACCACCAGAGCCTTTTGCAGGCGAAGACCACTTTTGTAAGGATAGCTTGTACTAGTTGTCCCATTTCAAATTGCCCGCCGGTGTTGGCTCCCTTCCCGCTCAATATTTAGGGAGAGGACCAGGGCCTATATAAGCAGAACTAGCCACCACATTAGAGGCAAGCCTGAGCTGGTCAGATCTAGAGCCAATCCCCAGCCCCACACAAAACACAAGAACACCTCATCCTCAGGAGGCTGTTCTTCCCCTTGTATTGTTCATCATCAGCCCAAGAGGCAATCCACCACCTCCACACTAGAGTAGGATATTACACCACAACGGTGGCCCGAACCAGTATAAATATTGTGTCTTCTTGTGTTGCGAGTTCGTCGAGTTCATTCGCGAGATCTTAGCGAGCTAGGGCGTGGATCGGTAGGAGGGAAAGAACTTCGCGCGCACCCCAGAGTTCAAACCTTAAGGGTTTTGCCGGAACCCGTGATCCGACATTTGGCGCGCCTGGTAGGGGTGTGCCGTAGCTTCTCCTCCGTCGATCTGTGCTTCACCCTCATGGCAGGCGCCCCGCCACCGGCTCCAATGCCCAGTGCTGACGACGGGGCCAGAGGCTCCGAGCCCTGGCCCCCGCCCTTCGGCAGGTCCGATGGCCACCCAAGTTCAGGCCGGAGATGCCACCGCGCTACGACGGTGTGAAGGAACCGTCAGCGTTCCTGCTGGCATACGAGGAGGCCGTTCTCGAGGCCGGGGGTGATGACAAGGTCATGGCCAATTGACTCCCCATGGCCCTCGCCAGCGAGCCATGCGCCTGGCTGCTCAACCTCCCTAGATCCACGGTGGCATCCTGGGGGGAACTTCGTGACCTCTTCACTGCTTGCTACGCGGTAACGGCGCACCACGCTGTCGCGGTCCTGCTGGGTGGCTCTCAAGCACCGCCTTCAGATCGCCACATCAAGCCGTTCCTCCACCAGATTGGTGCCGCTTCCAGGCGCCCGGGGGCTCCGCCGGGTTGGGCTGCGCCAGAGGCCGACCTCACCTTCGACTCAGAAGACCACCCCGACCCACCGCCGGCTCGGGCAAGCTCCCAATGCTCTGCACGCCCACCATATGCAACGTGGCTGTTATCAAGACCCTCATCGACAGCGGTGCCGACCTCAACTTGCTCTCCATAGAGGCCTTCAGCCTTCTTCACGTGCCACTCGAGCGGCTCAGCCTCAGCAAGCCTTTCTCAGGAGTTGGTGGCTGCGCTGCCCGCTCTCTGGGCCAGATCCGCCTCCCCGTCACCTTCGGCACACGCGACAACTACCGCACCGAGCTGGTCAACTTCGACATCGCCCACATCGGCCTCCTGTACAACGCCATCCTCGGGTACCCAGATCTGGCCCAGTTCATGGCGGCGACTCATCCGGCCTATAACCTCGTGAAGATGCCTGGGAGCAAAGGCGTCCTCACCATCAAGGGGGACACCAAGGAGGCTGTGACGGCACTCAACTCGCCCTCAAAACCGCTACGGCGGCGCAGCTTGCCGACGCAGGCACCTCCGAGGCCAAGGGAGCAGTACCGACCTAGAAGAAGCAGTTGTTCACACAAGACAAGGCGGAAACCGAGCAGGTGCCAGTCAGCGAGGACGGACCATCAGGAGCCACCTTTACCATAGGTGCCAGCCTCGACCCAGGTCAAGAGGAAGCATGTGTGAAGTTCTTGCGCGCAAACAAGGATATATTCTCATGGGAGCCCAATCAGCTGGTAGGAGTCCCGAGAGAGGTGATTCAACATCATTTAAGGGAGACCCGCAAGCTGGAGGCGGCGGGTGCCATTCGCGAGGTTCGGTATCCCGCATGGCTTGCGAACCCCGTCGTAGTGCCGAAGAAAGGCGGGAAGGAACGAATGTGTGTCGACTTCACGAACCTTAACAAAGCCTGCCCCCAAGATCCATTCCCGCTCCCACGCATCGATCAGGTCGTCGACTCCATCGCCGAGTGCGACCTGCTGTGCTTCCTGGATGCGTTCTCAGGGTATCACCAGATCAAGATGGCGGTAGAAGATGTGGAGAAGACAACCTTCCAGACCCCGTGTGGGGTGTACTGCTACACCTGCATGCCCTTTGGACTGCGCAACGCGGGCGCAACCTTTTAGCGACTGATGCACATCGCCTTGGGGCGGCAGCTCGAGAGAAACACAGAGGCCTACGTCGACGACATTGTGGTGAAGCCTCGGGAGGCGAGGAACCTGATTCAAGACCTAGAGGAGACCTTTGCGAGCCTGTGCCAAGTGATCTTGCGGCTTAATCCGGAGAAGTGCGTGTTCGGCGTCCCTTCCGGCAAGCTGCTGGGCTTTCTCGTGTCCCACAGAGGGATCGAGGCGAATCCAGAGAAGATCAACGCCATGGAGGACATCAGCCCGCCGCAGACCCTTAAGAAGATGTAGAAGCTAGCTGGTCGGGTAACAACGTTGGGACGCTTCATCTCCAAGCTAGGGGAACGCGCCCTACCCTTCTTCAAGCTGATGAAGAAGAAGGGCCCATTCGTGTGGACCTAGAAGGCCGACCGAGCTTTTCAAGACCTCAAGAGATACCTGACCAGCTCTCCGGTGATGGTGGCGCCATGACCCCTCGAGCCCCTAGTACTATACCTCATCGCTACCCCGTACTCCGCCAGCGCAGCACTGGTGGCGGTTCGGGAGGAGCACCCAGCAAAGGGCGTGCTGCGCCGGGCTACAGCTGAAGCAATGCAAGATCAGCAATGGCGCCGCAAGAGCCGTGGCACCGCCGACAGAAGACCAAGCTCAGTAGGCCGCCACCGTCAAAATTCCCGCAAGCCATCAGGTGTCAGGAGTCCCGTCACCTCAGAAGATGTCCCAACTACCGCAAGGCGCGAGCCCAGACAGCGCGCCATCCCTCGTCGAACACCCGGTGTATTTCGTCAGCACCATGTTGCCAGATGCGAAGGCGCAATATCCCATGCCTCAGAAGCTCCTGCTCGCACTCTTGGTGGCCTCACGCCAGCTGCGGCACTACTTCCAGGGGCACCCCCTCAAGGTTGTCTTAGCCTACCCGTTGGAGAGGGTGCTCAGGAGTCCTAATTCTGCTGGAAGGGTCGCTGAGTGGAACACCGAGATGCAAGCATTCCAGTTAGAGTTCAACACTACCAGGGTCATCAAGGGAGCCGCACTCGCTGATTTTGTGGCAGAATGGATGGACATCCCAACGCTTGAAGTGGGCGAAGACCGGTCCACCTCGCCAGGAAGTGAGGCACCAGACGGTTGGGTCATGTACTTCGATGGTGCCTTCGCGCACCAAGGCGCAGGGGCTGGATCAGTACTCATCTCGCCCACTCAGGATAAGCTCTACTACGCCGTGCAGCTCTGCTTTTAGCATGGCGAGAAGGTCTCCAACAACATCGCGGAATACGAAGACCTCATAGCTGGCCTGGAGGCCGCGGCAGCTCTGGGGGTGAAGCGCCTTACCGTTAAAGGCGACTCGCAGCTCCTCGTCAACTTCTCCAACATGGTATACGAGCCGAAGGACGAGCATATGGAGGCATACCTCGCGGATGTGCGCAAGATGGAGAAGTGGCTCTTGGGCCTGGAGCTACAACACGTGGCTCGAGGCACCAACAAGGAGGCCGACAACATCGCCAAGAGAGCATCCAAGCGGCAGCCACAAGAGCCCGACGTCTTTGAGGAACGGCTCTTCAAGCCATCGGCGACACCACCACTTTCAAGCACAGCTCAGCCTCGGGAGTATCTCCCATAGCCTCCTGCCACAGGAGCCCCGGCCTGTGGCCCGACCTCAGGAGCTCGCTTGCTCTTGGCACTCGAGCCTCAGGAGGGATGTTGGACCAAGGAATTCAAGGAATATCTGATGCAAGGGGCACTGCCGGAGAAGGAGGAGGATGCAGAGCGTGTAGTTCCATAAGCGACGACGTACTTCATCCAGGACGGTGAGTTGTACAGGAAGCGACCAAACGACGTTTCTCTGCGCTGCATTTCCAGGGACTAGGGGAAGGAGCTGCTAACTGACATACACGATGGGGACTGCGGGCACCACTCGTCATCACGGACCCTCGTCGGCAAGGTATTCCGTAGTGGGTTCTACTGGCCCACTGCGCTCAACGACGCAGCTGAGCTGGTGAAGTCCTGCGAAGCCTGCCAGTTCCACGCCAAGCAGATTCATCAGTCGGCTCAGGGCCTCCAGACCATTCCGCTCACGTGGCTGTTCGCAGTCTGGGGGCTGGACATCTTGGGCCCGTTCCCTCGAGCGCCTGGGGGCTACCTCTACCTCTACGTCGCCATCGACAAGTTCACCAAGTGAGCGGAAGTGGAAGCTGTCCATACCATCCCAACCGGCTCTACTGTCAAGTTCATCAAGAGCCTCGTGAGCCGCTTCATGGTCCCCAACCGTATCATCACAGATAACGGCTTGTAGTTCACTAGTAACCTCTTCAAAACCTATTGTGCTAATCTTGGAACGCAGAGTTGCTACAGTTTGGTGGTGCACCCCAGGAGCAACGGTCAGGCCGAACACGCTAATGCGGAGGTCCTGAGGGACCTCAAGACCAGGACCTTCAAGAAGAAGCTCGAGCCCTATGGCAGGGGCTGGCACGACGAGCTCCAGTCCGTGATGTGGTCCATGCGCACCACCGCCACCAAGCCAACGGGCAAGAACCCGTTATTCCTTGTCTATGGAGCTGAAGCGGTCCTTCCTCACGAGGTCAAGCATCGCTCCGCACGGGTCCTGGCGTTCGATGAAACGCAGCAGGACGCCACGCGGGGGATGGACCTCGTGCTGGGGGAGGAACATCGTCGCGAAGCTGCACTGAGGGCGGAAAGGTACCAGCAAGCGCTGCGGCGATACCAGTGCCGCAACATCTGCTCCAGGACGCTTGAGGCGGGCGACCTCGTCCTGAGGCGGGTCCTCTCCAGGGAAGGGCTGCACAAGCCTTCACCAATGTGGGTGGGCCCGTTCAGGGTCGTCCATGTCTCCAGGCCTGGCGCTGCGCGCCTGGAGACGCAGGACGGATACCCATCCAGAACGCTTGGAACATCCAGCACCTCCGGAAGTTCTACCCATGAAGCAAGGCCCAGAGCCTGTGAAGAAAGGCCCAGAGCCTGTGAAGAAGGCCCGGTGCCTGTGAAGAATTGCCGCCCGTGACACTCTCACGTAATAATGAGTGGGACTGTAGACGCCCCGGAGTCTCAGGAGCGCCGGCCTCAGGCCCTGGGGCTCCCTCCCATGCCTAGTGGCAGCACTTAGCTCCGCGCTGGTGAGAAGACTTGAAGACTAGATTCGGTGCCGGATGTGGCTTTTCGTTTGCTTTCCGTAGTTGGCTCGCTTTTACTTAATCGAAGTTTGCTTCTGGTGTTCCTTGCTGATTCGATTCCCCCGTCTCTTGCCGCATTTTCTAGCTCTGGTTCGCTCCTATTCTCTCTCTTGCATACCTCGCGAAGGGGGCTAGGCAGGTGCCCTCGCGAGCATTTTTCTTCTCTCTGCCTTCTCTTGACCGTTTTTCCTTCCCTCTGCCTTCTCGCGAGCTACCCTCGTTCGAGCCTGAAAGCTGGCGCATCTCTCCTAATCCGTGCCCCTCGGATATCGCGATACAAAGCGCAGGGTCAAGGCTTGGGTGAACGACAAGTCTTCTGGCAAACTCCCTAACGAATTTCTTGCAGTTCCTGAGCAATCGCGAACCACAGGGTCAAGATGGACACAAGGAAACAAACGCCTCGTGAGGAGGAGGGCGCCCCGAGTGCACCAGGCTAAGTTATCTTTGCGCAAAATAGCATCACAACACTGAAACAACAAGCGTAGCTTAATAGTTAATAAGTTATAGGTTCGATAGATGCCCCTTCGGGCCCATGATGGTTTCATTTCGATGCAGGAAGGAAAAGGGGAACAAGACAAAAGCGGCGCTCTCCCGTGCAGCAGCCGACGGGGGCAAGGCCTAGGTGACATCCCGGGACTAGTCGGACCCCTCCTCGTGCTTCACCGATGCGAAGTGGCGAGACGGCCCGCTACCACCTTGGAAGCAGGCGCGGCGGCGTGGCGGCTGATCAAGGCCGCCGCTGCTGGAACTGTCGCCAAGGGAGGAGCCACCATAGCCAGAGTAGGCGCGGCCGACGTGTTCGTCCTCCTCCTCGTCCCGACCATCGCCAAGGCCGAACACCTCCTCGCTGTCGTTCACCTCGGGGTAGCATCCGGCGCGGCCACCGCCTTCCCCGAACACACTCACATAGAGGGTCGCGTTACCGTCGAACTTGAAGTGGAGGGCGCACCGCCTGCCCAGGCCACCCACACGGGCGAACATCTGCCAACCGCGGGCCAGAGCTATGTTGCCCGCGACGGAGACCTCGACCGTGACCCAAGAAGCCCGGCTGCGGCAACTGTCTGCCTGCAACAACAGCCCGCTTGGACCGGAGGCCGGCAGCTCGTCGACAAGTAAGCGGGGGAGCTGGAGCCAGCCGCCGGCCGGATCCTCCGACTAGACAACGAACTCCGGCAGCACCTCTGACGCATGGAACCGCGGTCGGGGGGGGGGCTCGCAACCAAGACGCATCTCCTCTCATCGATAGGACTGCCACGACCAGAGCGACTCCTGCCACGCACTACGGCGCCACCCCGGCAAGGTAGTCAGAGTCGCGATTCGACTGCTAGAATCCTACGATTTCATGATCCTACGGAAGCATGTCGATCCAAGTCCCACTATGAATCCGGTCCAGGTAAAATCCATGTTGACTCGGGATCTGGATCGTAGAATCCTGTACAAAACGGTAGAATCCCGACTATGTTATGGACTATGACGGATTCTACTAATTTATCATCTGAGCCATTCATTTAATTCTAGCATAATAATACCCTAGCCATTTTTTTTCTTGAGGGGAATATTAGGCCAGCCTCCACACCCTTTTCCATATGAGCCACGACCCTTTTCCCTCCCAACCCCAAACGCAGCCGTCGGCACCTTGCTCCCAGAAACCCTAGATTGAACCCATAGATTGAACGTGAGGATTAGCTTGTCGACAGATGGAATTGGTTTGAGAAGAAGGATGCATCAAAATTGATCGGAGGAGAGCAAGACCCTTCAAGGATCGGCCCTGTAGGAAATTGCGTGCATTGAAGATTCACACGTTCTATACGTTTCCTCTCCTATATGTTCCCTACGTGCAAGCTATGCATAGTAGGCCAGTGATGAAAATAAGTGGAGTATAGCTAGCATTGACGTGTGCATCTTTTAGAAGTGGTAGGAGTTTACTAGCATCCATTATATGTTAAGGAATCAAGATGCACAACTGTGGATACCTAATGTGTTAGCTAATCTTCAGTTGGTATTGCGTATAGTCGGTTAGTAAACAAGTTTGGGTCCTAGCTAGTTGTGCACGTAAGCAGAATTGGTACTAGTTCTAGTTAGATTAGGTTTACGGGTGCAATACTTGTGTCACATCCCACCTAGCTCATGCATTAGAGTGTGCATCATGTTTACTTTTGACAGAAATTTGAAATGGGGAAGGCAGAAACCCCCAGCACCCCTCCTGAAATCAACTAGGGTTTACTAAAAATATTTTCAATGAACCTGAAATGCCCTTCTAAAATGTTCACCCTCTTTGTCTTGGGTTGAAACCTCTGGCAAAAATGGTGCATATTTTTCTAGGTCAACAGAAGGTCATTGAGTTAATGCATAAGTATTTGAATTTGGGCATTTTAAATTTATAAAATTTTTCAAATGCTCAAATATCTCCAAACTAAAATGTTCCTGGCTGGAAATATTCTAACTAAGGACCAGATGCAGTTTGGTGAATTTTGGAAGTGTCTAAGTATTCTTAATAAGTCCACAAAGTTACAGAAAAATAGAAAAGGAAAATAAAAAGGAAATACTTACCTGGCGCCTGCCAACCGGCCCACCTGCCGGCCCAGCCCAGCTGCCGCGCCAGCGAGCTGCTTGGCTCGGCCAGGCAGGCACGCAGGTGCTCGACGCCGGCACCAGCGAGCGCCACGCAGCTCCCCGCCGCCCTGCTTCACCTCCTCGCCGCCCTGCTGCCCTGGACGCGCTCCACGTCGTCGCCCCGAGCCCCTGGACACGCCATTCGCCTCTGCCTCGCCTCCCTCGCTCCCCTTCGCCATGGCCGACGCCACCGCCGCCGCACCTACGCCGTAGGCGCGCTCTCCGTCGTCCCCGCGCCACCCGATCGTGTCCACGAGCTCCGCCACCCTCTTCTTCTTCAAGCAGGACGAGCCCCGAGCGCTCGCCCGCTCTGGAATCGCCCCCGACCCCGTCTTCCCCAACTCCGGCCGCCGAGATCGCCATCATCGCCCCGCTCAGCTCCGACCTTCCTCGAGCCCGCCTCGACGCTCGTTGCATTCACCGTGAGTCTGGCCACCTCTCCATCCTCCCCGTTCCTCTTCCCGTGCCCTACAACGAGCGCACGAAGCTCGCCCGCACGCGCCGCCGCGGAGCTCGTCGCCGACGAGGCTCCGGCCACCCAACGGCCGCACCACCTTGTCCACTAGCCTCACCGCACACCCAGGGGCCCGACGCGTCACTCCACGCGCCTTGCCGTGCCCCACAGCCCCGGTTTCACCTTCGCCCGAGCCCCGGCGCCGCCAAACTCGTCGCCGGCGCCAACTCCGGCCACCCCGACCCCAACCAACTCCACCAAGAGTTGCGGGTCAGCTCCAGCTTTGCGTAGATGCCTTCCGCGCCCCATTTGGTGGCCGGAACGGCCAAATCCACTCTGCTCCGCCGCGTCTGGCCTCGCCGGCGGCTAGACGCCGGCGAGTTGACCCTGACCGTTGACTGGTGGGCCCTGGTTGACTTCGATGAGTCAATGACAGGTGGGGCCCCTTCTGTTAATCACCGGATTAGTTTAAAAGTAATTAAACAAGTTTAATTAATCACTAACCCCCTGGGCCCACTGGTCAGTTAACCTGGACCGGCTGTTGACTTGCTGAGGTCAGCATGATCTCATGCTGACGCAATTATCTAATTACTGGATTTATTCTTATACAGGAAAATCCAGAAAATAGTTCAAACTTCAAAAATTCATAGAAAATTATCTGTAACTCCAAATGCAAAGTTCTATATATGAAAAATGATCAGAAAAATCCAAGCTATCCATTGGTGCTGGTTTCATGCATGTCAGAACAAGTTAAACCCACTGTTTAGGCATTACAAGATGATACACTAATATGATCCTAATAAATGAGTTTCCATTTGAATCTTTGGTTCAAATGGGTTCATTCCCTTCTGATTTAACTTGCACTAGGTCAGGACACATTCATATTGCCATGTCATAGCATGCATCATATTGTTGCATATCGCCATGTATTGATTGTGTTCCGATGTGTTCATCGTGGTAGGTTCTGCCTCCGAGGATATCTCCGAGTATCCAACTGAAGGGTAGTATCCCACGACCACTCCACCAGGCAAGCAACCCATTGATCATTCCGATACAAACCCATGTTCTCGCTTCTGCTCTCGTTTACTGCATTAAGACAACGTGTTTCAAACTGCTGTCTGTCGCGGTAGTTGAACCCACTTCCTTTGCATGACCTGTCATTGCCACAGTAACTAGATGAAACCCACTAGCATGTGTAGGAGTTGATTGAGCCAATACATGTGTGTGTGTTCCTACCATGCTGTGCTTGCTATGCTTAGAGTTGTGTCAGGTCTGGCTCATCGGGATGATGAACTGGAGTGAAAGGTTGTGTCGGTGACAAGAGTGAAGTGTTGAATACGATTTGGTAAAGGAATCGATGAGAGGCCATGTAGGAGTACATGGTGGGTTGTTTCATTGAGGCCGTCCTTAAGAACTGAGATCTGTGTTTGTGATCCATGATACAGTTACTACCACACATTGGGCCCTGAAATATGACCCCGCTCGACTTCTTATCCACCCTTGTCCTCTGTCCAGGAGTTGCAAGTAGTTTCTGTTGTTTGTAGTATGTTGGGGGCCGCACGCGGCGCTGACCATCGGGGTGGGCTGTGCTGCGGTAGGCACGTGGCACGGTGTACCGACTCGCCCGTTTGGTGTCTCGGGAACCCTGTTCACATCATTCGGGGCCGTTAGTGGAAACCTCGGCCGGACTCCCTGCGGATGGAACCCGAATAGGCGATAAACCTGGACTAGAGACTTGAGTGTTTAGGTAGGTCGTGGTCTACACCCACGCCGGCTTTCGCTTGAAGTCTGCCGAGCACATGTCGTGTGCAGACGCTAAGTGGTGGAAACATGTGTGAAGAAGTACACCCCTGCAGGGTTACAAATGATCTATTCGAATAGCCGTGTCCGCGGTAATGGACTTCTGGGTTGCCTATATCAGTTCATAGACAAGTTAAATGGATACTACTAAAAATCTCAAGATAAGTGTGAGTACCGCGGATGGCCCTCTCGTAGGATGGCGAGAGAGGATCCACGGTGGAGTATTGTGATGGTCTTAGTGGACTCGTGTGCGAAAAATGATTTACAAGTGGTGTCTATCGTAGGATAGCTTAGCCAAGAGTCAAAGCTGGCTTGCTGCAATAACCCCACTACCTTCTTGAGAATGTGCATGTATAGTAGGTTCCTGTTGTAAGACTTGCTGAGTACCTCCGTACTCATGTTGCTCTAATCATGTTTTCAGACGACTGCACCAACCCCTCTGATGGGTTCTATGTAGACCTCGACGTTGACGAGTGACTTATCACCCAGGTGGTGATCCAAGACTTGTGAAGGGTCGTTGTAGATAGACAGGCTTCGTCAAGCCTTCTTTCTTTCTAGTGTCTGTACTCAGACTAGTTTGCTTCCGCATGTGCTTGTATGTTTGTATGACTTGAGTGTTGGGTCATGTGACCCCTATCTGTATGGATGATATGTATGGCTCCTCGGAGCCTTCGAAATAAAGTACTTGAGTAGTAGAGTACTGTTGTGATGCCATGTTGTATTTACTCATATCGGGCATATTGTGTGTATGATTGAAATGCTTGGTATGAGTGGGATCCGACTATCTAGTTGTTTATCCTTGGCAGCCTTTCATATGGGGAAATGTAAGTCTTGTGCTTCTGAGCGATAGTAGTCCGCTACAGCCCGGTTCACCGGAGTCCTGCTAGCCCAGCACTACTGCTTGGACACTTGACTGGCCGGCATGTGTTTCACGTCGTTCCTATGTCTGTCCCTTCGGGGAAATGTCACGCGCTGTTATTCGGAGTCCTGCCTAGCCTGCTACAGCCCGGGTTACCGGAGTCCTGTTAGCCCAGTGCTACAGCCCGAATAAATACGTTGATGACCGACATGCTCGATGTGATTCATGTATGCCTGTCCTCATAGGCTAGCGCCGCTTTGGGTTCACGACTAGCCATGTCGGCCCGGGTTCTCTGTCATATGGATGCTAGCGACACTATCATATACGTGAGCCAAAAGGCGCAAACGGTCCCGGGCCAGGTAAGGTGGCACCCGTGGGAGTACCGTGCGTGAGGCCGCAAAGTGATATGATGTGTTACACGCTGGATCGATGTGGCTTAGGATCGGGGTCCTGACAACTTGTGAGGTACGTACGTGTACATGTACGTGTAGTAGCAGGTTTTGCATTCTGTGCTGTGTTTGGGAATATATATTGAATCGTCTTACTAGCATGCCCATATATACGTGGGTATGGCCGGGAGTTTTGTAACAATGTGAGGAGAAGAACAAGAAAATCAAAGAGACATAAATGGGCATTTTCCAGTGTCGTTCTAGAGAATGAACAAGGAGCTATATTTCATTGCTTAGCCAACAGTATCCCCCATCGCTTGTACTGTATGCACATGGTACCAGTACGTCTTTTTGGTAAGTATTTTTTATTTCTACTTTATTACAGATTAAGTCGATATTGTTGTTGCTTTTAAATTTTCAGGTCAGAGATGTCAACAACCGATAGTAGCAGCAGTAGTAAACTTAAGCGAAAGAATGCAGCGGGCAACCGGACCGACCCAGGTTGGCAGTACGGTGAGGAGATTGATGCAAAGGCTAAAACAGTTAAATGCAAGTTTTGCAATGAAACTAGATCTGGCGGCATATACAGATTGAAGCATCATTTGGCTGGCACTAAATTCCATGCCGAGCCTTGTACCAAAGTTCCAACTGAGGTTCGTGAAAAGTTTATTAAGCTTCTTGGAACCACTGTAGAAACAAATGATGCTAAAAGGAGAAAGTTGATTGCCATAGAGGAAGCAGAAGCAAGTGCCTCAAAGGATGAAGAGCAGGCATCACAAAAGTGCAAGCAGAAAGTGATGGATCATTTTGTCACTAGGAAGAGAACTGCTCAAGGAACCATGAACCAACACTACAAAAAGCAAGAGAGAGAGGAGGTCTGTGCGCAGATTTGTCGTTTCTTATACACTAGTGCTATACCTTTTAATGTTGTTAGGAACCCTGAGTTCAGCAAGATGATTCATATGATAGGTAGGTTTGGTAATGGACTCAAGCCTCCTACATATCATGAAGCAAGAGTTGTATTTCTGGAGAAAGAAGTTCAGAATATGATCAATGTGATTTCTGAGTACAAAGAAGAGTGGAAAAAAACTGGTTGTACTATCATGTCTGATGGCTGGACAGATACAAAGAAAAGATCATGTTGCAATTTCTTGGTGAACAGTCCAAAAGGTACTGTTTTTTTGACATCAATTGACACATCTGAAATTAGCATGACAGCTGATAAGGTATTTGACATGTTAGATGAGATAGTAGAGCGGGTCGGAGAGGAAAATGTTATCCAAGTTGTTACTGACAGTGCATCCAACTATAAAGCAGCTGGTGATCTCTTAATGGAAAAGAGAAAAAAGCTCTACTGGACACCTTGTGGTGCACATTGCATCGACTTGATGCTTGAGGATTTTGAAAAGAAAATTAAGATGCATGCCACTACAATCACAAAGGGACGTAAAATCACTGCTTTCATCTATTCTAGGACTATGCTTATTGCATGGTTGAGAGAATTTACAGAAGGAAAGGATTTGATAAGGCCTGCTGTCACAAGATTTGCTACAGCTTACTTGACTCTGTCTTGTCTTGAGCAACATAAAGGTACACTGATCAATATGTTTAGTTCAGTTAAATGGAAGGCTAGCCGCTTTGCTTCTTTAATAGATGGTAAAAGAGTTCAAGATATTGTCATGGACAGTAAAGGATTTTGGCCTAATGTTGTGGCATGCTTGAAAGCTGCGATGCCTCTAATCAAGGTCCTTAGAATGGTTGATTCTGATGACAAGCCAGCCATGCCATTTATCTATGCTCAGATGGAGCAAGCAAAGTAGAGGATAAAGGATAATTTTAACAAAGTGAAGAAAAGGTACGTTTCAGATCAGACTAACATGAGTACGCACTTTTATTCTATTTATCACTACTTTCTTTGTTTCACTGATTTTTGTCCCTTATTTTCAGTTATATTCCAATATGGAATATTATTAATGAAAGATGGGAAACACAACTCCAGAGGCCTCTGCATTCAGCTGCATATTATCTGAATCCGCATTTCCACTATATGCCTGATTTCAAGGGTTCTCAAGTAAAAGTAGAGCTCTATAATTGCCTGAAAAGAATGGTTCCTGATGTAAATGAAAGGGTAAAGATAGACTTGCAGCTTGATTTGTTCAAAAATGCTAGGGGTCTATTTGGAATGGAGTCTGCAGTTCTGACAAGATCAAAGAAATCACCAGGTTAATATTTCCACACAAGCAATCATGTCTTCAATATACCTCAGTTTTTTAGTTATCTAATTATATGTGTCAATGCCTTAGCTGATTGGTGGGATTCCTATGGAGATGAATGCCCAGAACTGAAAAGGTTTGCCATTCGAGTCTTAAGTTTAACATGTAGCTCTTCAGGGTGTGAAAGGAATTGGAGCGCCTTTCAGTTGGTAAAAACTAATTTATCCTTTCTCTGATGAGTATAACCAATAACCATCCAGCTAGGCTAATTTCATTATTATATAATATATTGTATTATGAATCATAAAGGTACATACGAAGAGAAGAAACCGGCTGCACCAAGATAAGTTGAATGATCTTGTGTTTGTGATGTACAACTTCAAACTAAAAGAAAGACAGAAGAGAAGGGATGCCAAGGCTGCACTTCAGTTGGAGGATATTGAATCAGATGATGAATGGATCACAGAAAAAGAGGATCCAGTGCTTCCTATAAACCAAGATTGGTTGCACTCCCTTGATAGGATTACTCGAAGGGAAGCACGTGCTGATGCAGAAGAAAATACTGACCATGAAGTTGAGACCATGGCAAAGAACATAGATGATGCATGTAAGTTTGTTGATTATATAGTTGTGATGTCATTATATAATATATGGACATAAAGTAATGCATACAATTTCATATATACATGCAGGTGGCGATGAATTTGGCTTTGGTGGCGATGAGTATAATCATGTATTTGACTATAATGAAGACGAAGCTAACGATGGGTACAACAAGGATAAATAATATGATGATGTCCTAGATGGAGATGATGGTAGCGCACATCCTTCCACCTCGTACGCGGCCAACAATAATGGGGATGACTTCTATTAGATTACTACCACTACGATTATAAAACTTCTATTGTGGTCGACGTACTTTGAATTTTTGCTCTATATTTAGTATGGAAACTCCATAGAAACCATATAAATTCATGGCATTGATACAAAATATCTTATTCGAGTAAATCTAGTAGAATCCTCGATTCCACGATTCGATTCTACGACTCGATTCTGTCTAAGGAAAACCGATCCGACTCCGAATCCCGACTCTGACTACCTTGCACCCCGGGAGCCGGGGGCCGCGGCGGGGGTCGCGGCATGCTTGCGGGGACGGCCACGTCCTCGCTTGGGCGCCGGGGAGCCGGGTCCCTCCCGAGGGTCCTTGCCCTTATCCGCGGCGGAGAACCTCTTCGACGGCGCCATTGCTGCCAGCGGTGGAGCAACTAGGAAGAAGCAAGCGAGCAAGGAAGAGATGGGCCGCGGGGGCTCTGCCTCCTCCCCATTTATAGCGGAAGAAGGCCAACCAGCGCCTCCCACGATCACGGGTAATGATGATTTGCCTTGCATGTCGCAGGGACTAGTCAAGTCGAGCAGTTGCCGAGGCAGCATGGCGAAGCGGAGATGCCCATGTCCAATCAACCGCCACGCATCAACCGAGGTCACAGGCTTTTGGGCCCGCGGCGCTCCGTACTTGCCCTTTGGCTTCGCCTCGAAGCCAAGCCCGAGCGCGCCTTGGGACCGGGGGCTACTGTCGGCGTTCTGGGAACGGGGGTCCCTAGACTTGCCTGCCTGCGGCCCACGGCGCGGCTATGCTAGCAGGCTGTATGACCCATCTTCATCGACAAGGCATTCAAGACCCTCGCGAGGGGCCGAGCCTCGCGGGGCGGACGACGCAGGACCTCCTATGGAGTGGCCTCGCCAGGCAGGCTCATGAGGAGCGGAGATATCAAGGCGGGGGCAAACCTCGCGAGGTTCTCATGACGTGAGCCATGATGGTCAAGACCAGGTGGGCGCCAGGTGGGCGCCAGCGCGCGCATAGTGTCCTTGTTTCCTCTTTGGTGCTAAAGAGGCAAGCGCTGGCGCGGAGTACCGAGGCGTCAAGCAAAGGTTTCCATATCAGTGCAACAAGACCAAGACCATGAGGCCAGCGAGACGGAGGTCACCGTGGAGCCCAAGACGGCATCACCACCAGAGCCTTTTGCAGGCGAAGACCACTTTTGTCAGGATAGCTTGTACTAGCTGTCCCCTTTCAAATTGCCCGCCATTGTTGGCTCCCTTCCAGCTCAATATTTGGGGAGAGGACCAGGGCCTATATAAGTAGAACTAGCCACCCTAGTAGAGGCAAGCCTGAGCTGGTCAGATCTAGAGCCAATCCCCAGCCCCACACAAAACACAAGAACACCTCATCCTCAGGAGGCAGTTCTTCCCCTTGTACTGTTCATCATCAGCCCAAGAGGCAATCCACCACCACCACACTGGAGTAGGGTATTACACCACAACGGTGGCCCAAACCAGTGTAAATATCGTATCTTCTTGTGTTGCGAGTTCGTCCGCGAGATCTTAGCGAGGTAGGGCGTAGATCGGTAGCAGGGAAAGAACTTCGCGCGCACCCCAGAGTTCGAACCTTAAGGGTTTTGCCGGAACCCATGATCCGACAACTGTGGCGACCCCTTCAAACTATAAAAGGAGGCTCAAAGCATACTGAGGAAGGATTCAGACTTTTTGGACCCTGCAGCTCTTGTAGCTAGTCCAAGAACACCATATAAACACACCAAAGCAGGATTAGGGTATTACGCATCGCTTGCGGCCCGAACCTGGATAAAAATTCCCCTGTGTTGATCTCCCAAACCCGCTCTTTTCATAGCCCCGCGCCCTGTCAACCGTAGTAGGGTTTCCCCGTGATCCCATAGGTGTCGTTTCCACCGACACTAGTCTGTTTAGCATGGAAGATATTGATAACTCTTGGTCGTAACGTTGATAGGAAGGGTGCACCTCCCAAAATTATATTTATCTCTGTTTTAAGCTTTGATCTCTGGCACCTCTGCAAATCCCTACTTCCCTTTGTGAAGGGACCATCTATTTAATTTTATGTTGAGTCATAACCTTCTAAAACAAGTGCTAGATCTGAGAGCACTCTTGTCATCCTCATGCATTGTTTATAGTTAACGTTGTATGCATCATGACTGGATCTTTTGTACCATGAATTACAATGTTTACTCGCTACTTGAACTTTGGAGGTTCTCTGCATTTATGTTTTGCAGTCCCAGAAAGGGCTAGCGAGATACCGCTATTGTCATATTAAATCATGATTGTTTTGACAAAGTGTTGGCATTTGACATGTCTTATTATTGCTCTCTAGTTGATTATGCCATTGATATGAGTTAATATAATTTCTAAGAGTTATTTTTGACATGGTTAGTCATAATCTTTGTTGAAAACATGGGTGCTACTTAAGCTTATTTCTGTAAACAAGAGCAAAAGAGTTTGTGAAAGTTTTTCTTTTTCACTTTTAGTTTTTCAACTGAATTGCTTGAGGACAGGAAAAGGTTTAAGCTTGGGGGATTTGGTACGTCTCCGTGGTATCTACTTTTCGTAGCGCTCTTTCTCTTGTTTTGTACTCTAATTTGCAAGATTTGAATGAAACTAACCAAGACTGACGCTCTTTTCAGGCGAACTACCATGGTGTTGTTTTTTGTGCAGAAATAAAAGTTCTCGGATTGGAATGAAACTTTTTGGAGAATTATTTTAGAATAAATAAAAAAATACTGGAGCCAAGAACCACCGAAGGGGGTGTCCTGGCTGGGCACAAGACACTAGGGCATGCCCAGGTGGGTTGTGCTCACCTGGTGTGCACGCTGACCCTAATTCCAACTCCATAAATACCTATTTTCGGAGAGAGAAATAGGGATGATGTTTCATCGCGTTTCATGATATGGAGCCGCCACCACCTCCTATTCTTCATCAGGAGGCCAGATCTGGAGCCTGATCGGGGCACCGAAGAGGGGAATTTTCTGTCTTCGTCCTCACCAACACTCCATCACCAATTCCATGATGCTCCCCGCCGGGAGTGAGTAATTCCTTCATAGGCTCGCTCACCACTGAGGAGTTGGATGATATTCATCATGTAACCAAGTTAGTTTTATTAGGGTTTGATCCCTAGTATCCACTATATTCCGAGATTGATGTTGTTATGACTTTGCTATGCTTAATTCTTGTCACTAGGGCTCGAGTGCCATGATTTCAGATCTGAACCGTTTATCACCATTAGATCTATGTTCTAGATCCGATTTTGCAAGTCATATTCACCTATTACGTGTTATGATCCGTAAACCCCAGTGTGACAATAATTGGGATACTTTCCGGTGATGACCGTAGTTTGAGGAGTTCATGTATTCACTATGTGCTAACGCTTTGTTGCGATTCTCTATTAAAAGGTGGCCTTAATATCCCTTAGATTCCTTATGGAACCAACTACCACGGGAGGGTAGGACAAAAGATGTCATACAAGTACTTTCCATAAGCATGTATGACTATTTAAGGAATACATGCCTACATTATATTTATGAACTGGAGATACTTTTGTATCGCCCTAGGTTATGACTGTTATATGATGAATATTATCCAACGAATCCACCAATCCAATGCCTACGAGTTTTCCTCATATTGTTCTTGCTAAGTTACTATCGCTATTGCTACTGTTACAACTGCTACAAAACTGTTACTGCTGTTACCGTTACCACTGCTATTGTTACCACTACTATCAAAATTATCATACTATTATGCTACTGATCACTTTGTTGCAGATATTTAATCTCCAGGTGTGGTTGAATTGATAACTCAACCGCTAATACTTGCAAATATTATTAGGCTCCCCTTGTGTCGAATCTATAAATTTGGGTTGAATACTTTGCCCCAAAAAACTGTTGTGTTCCCCTATACTTGTGGGTTATCAATGATCCAGATCTTTCAGGGTCGACACCATCCAGTGGGCTCACAACCTAGTTGCCCTGAGGAAGAACAGATAGTCGCCTCCGTGATGAGATGATCGAGACCGCCACCAGGGTCAGTACCTAGATCAAGGTCGTGATCAGTTTGCACCTCAGCGACATCGTGATGACCATCATCGTATGCCAACACCCCCTCCGAGGGATGGCTCATACGCGCCCCAGCCGTATGATGCTAGATGTCCGTATTGTGATAACCGGGGGGCTGGCCCTCCTCGTTATGGTGGTGTTGGTTACTAGAGGGAACTAGTCGATCTCCACGATCCACGGTTCAATGTGAGATCAGTACTCACCTAGAATCTGGTTGACAGAGGAAGAGCTCATAGAGAGAATATGGATAGAGACCATTCGAGTGGGAGTGGGGCATTCATCTTTGGGACCGAGTGTTTTAGCAGAACCATCAGGGCTGCAGAAATTCCCCCTAACTTCAGATTGACAGCAGGTATAAGCAGTTTACCATTGAGTCCAAACCAGAGACATGGTTAGAAGATTATGGGCGGCTGTGCAGATTGGTGGAGGCAATGATTATGTAGTCATGAAGCATTTGCCCTTGATGTTGGAAGGGTCAGCTCGGGCTTTGATACGTCTCCAACGTATCTATAATTTTTGATTGCTCCATGCTATATTATCTACTGTTTTGGGCAATATTGGGCTTTATTATCCAGTTTTATATTATTTTGGGACTAACCTATTAACCGGAGGCCTAGCCCAGATTTGCTGTTTTATGCCTATTTCAGTGTTTCGAGGAAAATGAATATCAAACGGTGTCAAAACGGAACGAAATCAACTAGAGAAGTTATTTTTGGAAGGAAACCCACCAGATAGACTTGGACTCTACGTCAGAAGATACGGGAGCTGGCCACGAGGGTGGGGGGCGCGCCCACCTCCCTAGGGCGCGCCCCCCTGCCTCGTGGGGCCCCCGAAGCTCCACCGACATACCCCTTGCACCCATATATACCTACGTATCGTAAAACTTCCAGAACAAAGATTAGATCGGGAGTTCCGCCGCCGCAAGCCTCTGTAGCTACCAAAAACCTCTCGGGACCCTGTTCCGGCACCCTGCCGGAGGGGGGATCCCTCACCGGTGGCCATCTTCATCATCCCGGCGCTCTCCATGACGAGGAGGGAGTAGTTCACCCTCGGGGCTGAGGGTATGTACCAGTAGCTATGTGTTTTGATCTCTCTCTCTCTCTCTCTCGTGTTCTTGATTTGGCACGATCTTGATGTATCGCGCGCTTTGCTATTACAGTTGGATCTTATGCTTCTTCTCCCCCTCTTCTCTCTTGTAATGAATTGAGTTTTCCCTTTGAGGTTATCTTATTGGATTGAGTCTTTAAAGATTTGAGAACACTTGATGTATGTCTTGCCGTGCGTATCTGTGGTGACAATGGGATATCACGTGCCGCTTGATGTATGTTTTGGTGATCAACTTGCAGGTTCCGCCCATGAACCTATGCATAGGGGTTGGCACACATTTTCGTCGTGATTCTCTGGTAGAAACTTTGGGCACTCTTTGAGGTTCTATGTGTTGGATTGAGTAGATGAATTGAGATTGTGTGATGCATATCGTATAATCATACCCACGGATACTTGAGGTGACATTGGAGTATCTAGGTGACATTAGGGTCTTGGTTGATTTGTGTCTTAAGGTGTTATTCTAGTACGAACTCTAGGGCTGTTTGTGACACTTATATGAATAGCAATGAATTGATTGGAAAGAATAACTTTGAGGTGGTTTCGTACCCTACCATATTCTCTTCGTTTGTTCTCCGCTATTAGTGACTTTGGAGTGACTCTTTATTGCATGTTGAGGGATAGTTATATGATCCAATTATGTTATTATTGTTGAGAGAACTTGCACTAGTGAAAGTATGAACCCTAGGCCTTGTTTCCTAGCATTGCAATACCGTTTATGCTCAATTTTATCGCTTGCTTCCTTGCTGTTTTTATATTTTCAGTTTACAAAAACCTATATCTACCATCCATATTGCACTTGTATCACCATCTCTTCGCCGAACTAGTGCACCTATACAATTTACCATTGTATTGGGTGTGTTGGGGACACAAGAGACTCTTTGTTATTTGGTTGCAGGGTTGCTTGAGAGAGACCATCTTCATCCTACGCCTCCCACGGATTGATAAACCTTAGGTCATCCACTTGAGGGAAATTTGCTACTGTCCTACAAACCTCTGCACTTGGAGGCCCAACAACGTCTACAAGAAGAAGGTTGTGTAGTAGACATCAAGCTCTTTTCTGGCGCCGTTGCCGGGGAGGCTAGGTAAGTGAAGGTATATCTTTAGATCTTGCAATCGAATCTTTTTGTTTCTTGTTTTAGCACTAGTTAGTTTATAAAATAAAATTAAAAAAAATGGAATTGAGTTTGTCTCATATGTTTCATCTTTTTAATATCTTTCGTGAGTATGATGGAAAGAAAAATTGTGCCAAAGTGTTAGAAGAAGAATGCATTAAATTGTTTGGCACTAAATCTTTGAATGATGAGCATGATTGCAATGTTGTTAGTATGAATTCTTTGAATATCCATGATGCTAATGATATGCAAAGCCACAAGCTTGGGGAAGCTATGTTTGATGAAGATGATATTTTTTGTACCCCAAGCTTTTATGAGAAAATTTACTATGATGAAAGCATGCCTACTATCTATCATGATTATTGTGATGACACGTATGCTTTAAAGAATAATGATAACCATGAAACTTGTCATCTTGATCTTAATTCTCAAACATATGATAGTTATTTTGTTGAGTTTGCTCCCACTATTATTCATGAGAAGAATTTTACTTATGTGGAGAGTAGTAAATTTTCTATGCTTGTAGATCATGAAAAGAATGTTTTAGGTGCTGGTTATATTGTTGAATTCATTCATGATGCTACTGAAAATTATTATGAGGGAGGAACATATGCTTGTAGGAGTTGCAATAATATCAAGTTTCCTCTCTATGTGCTTAAAATCTTGAAGTTATGCTTGTTTTACCTTCCTATGCAAGTTGATTCTTGTTCCCATAAGTTGTTTGCTCACAAAATCCCTATGCATAGGAAGTGGGTTACGCTTAAAAGTGCTAGTCGCATTCTTCATGATGCTCTCTTTATGTTTCAATTCTTATCTTTTATGTGAGCATCATTGAAATCATCATGCCTAGCTAGGGGCTTTAAACGATAGCGCTTGTTGGGAGGCAACCCAATTTTATTTTAGTTTCTTACTTTTTGGTTATGTTTAGGAATAAATAATCCATCTAGCTTCTGTTTAGATGTGTGTTTATGTTTTAATTAGTGTTTTTGCCAAGTAGAACCTTTGGGAAGACTTGGGTGAAGTCTTTATGATCATGCTGTAAAAAACAGAAACTTTAGCGCTCACCAAATTAGCTTCAACTTTTTACTGGCGAGCGATATTTAGTTGATTCTTTTTGCAGATGATTACTAGACAAATTCCTCAGGTCCACCAATTTAGTTTAGAATTTTTGGAGTTCCAGAAGTTTGAGTTAGTTACAGATTACTACAAACTGCTCTGTTTTTGACAGATTCTGTTTTTCGTGTGTTGTTTGCTTATTTTGATGACTCTATGGCTAGTAAAATAGTTTATAAACCATAGAGAAGTTGGAATACAGTAGGTTTAACACCAATATAAATAAAGAATGAGTTCATTACAGTACCATGAAGTGGTGTTTTGTTTTCTTTCGCTAACGGAGCTTACGAGTTTTCTGTTAAGTTTTGTGTTGTGAAGTTTTCAAGTTTTGGGTAAAGATTCGACGGACTATGGAATAAGGAGTGGCAAGAGCCTAAGATTGGGGATTACCAAGGCACCCCAAGGTAATATTAAAGTATAACCAAGCGTCTAAGCTTGGGGATGCCCCGGAAGGCATCCCCTCTTTCGTCCACTTCCATCGGCAATTTACTTGGAGCTATATTTTTTTCACCACATGATATGTGTTTTGCTTGGAGCGTCATTTTATTTTCTTTAGCTTTGCTTGCTGTTTGAATAAAGTACTAAGATCTGAAATTATTAAATAGGAGAGTCTTCACATAGTTGCATAATTATTCGACTACTCATTGATCTTCACTTATATCTTTCAGAGTAGTTTGTTGTTTGCTCTAGTGCTTCACTTATATCATTTAGAGCATGGTGGTAGTTGTATTTTGAAGAAATAGATGAACTCTCATGCTTCACTTATATTATTTTGAGAGTCTTAAATAGCATGGTAATTTGCTTAAAATCCTAATATGCTAAGCATACAAGATTTGTAAGAATTCTTATGAGTGTGTTGAATACTAAGAAAAGTTGGATGATTGATGATTGTTTTGAGATATGGAGGTAGTGATATTAAAGTTGTGCTAGTTGAGTAGTTGTGAATTTGAGAAATACTTGTGTTGAAGTTTGCAAGTCCCGTAGCATGCACGTATGGTAAAGGTTATGTAACAAATTTGAAACATGAGGTGTTATTTGATTGTCCTCCTTATGAGTGGCGGTCGGGGACGAGCGATGGTCTTTTCCTACCAATCTATCCCCCTAGGAGCATGCGCGTAATGCTTTGGTTTTAGATAGCTTGTAGATTTTTGCAATAAGTATATGAGTTCTTTATGACTAATGTTAAGTCCATGGATTATACGCACTCTCACCCTTCCATCATTGCTAGCCTCTTTGGTACCGTGCATTGCTCTTTCTCACATTGAGAGTTGGTGCAAACTTCGCCGGTGCATCCAAACCCCGTGATATGATACGCTCTTTCACACATAAACCTCCTTATATCTTCCTCAAAACAGCCACCATACCTACCTATTATGACATTTCCATAGCCATTCCGAGATATATTGCGATGCAACTTTCCACCATACCATTCTTCATGACACATTCATCATTGTCATATTGCTTAGCATGATCATGTAGTTGACATAGTATTTGTGGCAAAGCAACTGTTCATAATTCTTCCATACATGTCCCTCTTGATTCATTGCATATCCCGGTACACCGTCGGAGGCATTCATATAGAGTCATACTTTGTTCTAGTATCGAGTTGTAATCATTGAGTTGTAAATAAATAGAAGTGTGATGATCATCATTCAATAGAGCATTGGCCCAAAAAAAAGAGAAAGGCCAAAAAAAAGAGAAGGCCCAAAATAAATATTAAAAAAAATAAAAAAATAAAAAAAATAAAAGGGGCAATGCTACTATCCTTTTTCCACACTTGTGCTTCAAAGTAGCACCATGATATAGCGAGTCTCATATATTGTGCTTCAAAGTAGCACCATGTTCTTCATATAGAGAATCTCATATGTTGTCACTTTCATATACTAGTGGGAATTTTTCATTATAGAACTTGGCTTGTATATTCCAACAATGGGCTTCCTCAAGTGCCCTAGGTCTTCGTGAGCAAGCAAGTTGGATGCACACCCACTTAGTTTCTTTTGTTGAGCTTTCATATATTTATAGCTCTAGTGCATCCGTTGCATGGCAATCCCTACTCCTTGAATCAACATCAATCGATGGGCATCTCCATAGCTCATTAATTAGCCTCGTTGGTTTGAGACTTTCTCCTTTTTTTCTTCTCCACATAACCCCCATCATCATATTATATTCCACCCATAGTGCTATATCCATGGCTCGCGCTCATGTATTGCGTGAAGGTTTATAAGTTTGAGATTACTAGAGTATGAAACAATTGATTGGCTTGTCATCGGGGTTGTGCATGATGAGAGCGTTCTTGTGTGAAGAAAATGGAGCATGACTAAACTATATGATTTTGTTGGGATGAACTTTCCTTGGCCATGCTATTTTGGGAAGACATAATTGCTTAGTTAGTATGCTTGAAGTATTATTATTTTTATGTCAATATGAACTTTTATCTTGAATCTTATGGATCTGAATATTCATATCACAACTAAGAAGAATTACATTGAAATTATGCCAACTACCATTCCACATCAAAAATTATCTTTTTTATCATTTACCTACTCGAGGACGAGCAGGAATTAAGCTTGGGATGCTTGATACGTCTCCAACGTATCTATAATTTTTTATTGCTCCCTGCTATATTATCTACTGTTTTGGGCAATTGTCGGAGTAATGGGCCACGGGTAGGCTAACCCGAGACCCAGAACCTTTCAAGACATCGGGGCAGGCTTCGCCCCTCAAGAATCCCAAGACGGAGGGCCGCCTCTGGGAGTCGGCTGCAGCACCGCCGACTACCCACTCTCGGCCGAATCCCAGAGACGACTACGAAATGAGCCGACTCCCAGCTGGCGACTTCCAGAGAAGCCGACTATGGGGAGTCGGCCCGCGACTTCACCACCCTCTGCCTTCGAGAAGAAAGATGGGATGGGGGATGGCCACAGTACGGCCCCCACCCCGATTACCTAGGGCGGGTATGGCTACAGTGCGCCGTACCGAAGGAGATCTCCGTCCGGCGCGACACTGTAACCATGCCAGCCCAGACGTCCGCCCCAGCGGTGGAACCCTGTTCCCATGTTGGCCCGCCTGTACGGCCTGGAGACGGCGGGTCCCGCTAGTCAGCGGGGGGACCGAAGACGGCTAGAGCACCATAGGACAGATCCCGCGGGAGTCGGCCTCCGAGAGTCGGCAGCTCCTCCCACGGGACCTGCACGCCATTAACCAGACAAGATGGGGAGTGGCGACAGTGATCGCCCGTCAGGCGGCGGCACTGTTGCCACGACCCCACGACCTAGCCAACGTCACCAGAAGCACGGCTACAGTGGTCGGGTCAGTCGGCGGGGCCCACCAGGCGGCGGTCCCCAGTAGTCGGCGGAGAAGACGGCGGCCTGAGAGACAGATGGCTGGGACCCGCGCCCAGCCGGATTACCATTGTACCCCTGGGGGGTAGGCCTATATAAACCCCCCGGAGCACCCATGCAAAGGGTTCGATTCTTTAGACACTAGACCAGAGAACACAAGAGGGAGAGAGCTAGCCTTGCCCTCTCCTACCTCCAGGAAACAGCTCAAGGAGCAACTTTGTATACACATTGCGATAGTGATCATGCGGAGACCCCGCAGAGCAGCAGTAGGGGTGTTATCTCCTCGGAGAGCCCTGAAGCTGGGTAAGATTCGCCGGCGTGCATGTCTATGCCTCATCCCGCTTCCAGGCACCGGCGACGTTCTACTCGCCCCCACCATGATAAGCCATCCTTTGGCATATGTCGCATCCAACCCCCGATATTTGGCGCCCACCATGGGGCGAGGTGCACCGTCGTCCGGAGACCTGCTCTGGACGGGAACCCTTTTCCTTCTTGGCGAGCGCAGCCAGCCCAGCACGCCAGAGGGAGTTTGCGTTGATGCGCTGAACGGCGCCGAGATCGCCTACGCAGCCAGCTGCCTCGCCGAACTTGTCGGTGAGGTTCGCCTCTCCGACGAGCCTGCATCCGACGCTGGCACCGGCGGCCCCGAGAGCCTTCTCACGGGCCTCCTCGACAGACACCATGTTGCCGGCGAGCCTGCCGCTGACCTGGAGTCCGTAGGCTCCACCGACCCGATGCTGGTTGATTCCGACACCGCGTCGCTCGACGCGTTTCCTACCAACGTGGTAGTCTACGACGAGCCGCTCCCTCGCGCGGAGAGCGGCGGAAGCACTGTCACAGAAGTGCTCGTCATCGGCCATGGCGAGCACTCCGATGATGGGGCTCATGACCCGCTCGATGCGGCGCTGCAAGACCTGGATGCGCCCATCCCAGAAGACGCTGACGCCAAGATGCTGGAGGCACGCCACCTCCAGCTCGTCGAAGGCGCGAAGAAGTTGGCAAGCATGAGACGCTTGTCAAAAGCCTACCAGCGTGAGATGGATCGCGCTGTGGGCGGCTCGCCACCCCCAGTGGGGCCTAGCCGCCTAGGCGTGGTCCGGCAACGCAGCGCGGACATCGCCAGCATGTTCGGGGCCAATCGCCCCGTATACGCCACGCCCGCAGAGAACATCCGAGCCGCCCAGGCAGCGGCAGACGAGTTGGACAACCTCGAAGGCGAAGAGCGCCGGCTGATGACTGAGGAGTCCAGCGACTCCTCGATGCGGCTGCCGCGCAGAACGCGGCCGGCTGTCGCACCGAGGCGCCGCAATGACAGAACGACGAGCTACCACCCCGCCGAGACCAAGGCGCGACGTCTCGGATGCCGACTGGCGGCGTCCGCAGAAGGAAAGACAAGGATCCGGCTGCTAGCCGCAGTCGGACCCACAACACCGTCGAGCGCGACCAAGGCGGCCGTCCGAGAGCAGTGGAGCGGCGGGATGACTACCTGCGCACAGAAAGGCGAGTCTCCCCGCCACCCGTTGAGCATCCGTCTCTCGGAGGTCGCCTCGGCCGTCGAGAAGGAGTCGGAGAGAATGATGCCCGCCACCGGATCGACCGACTCCATCGATCCCTGGTGCTGGAGGAAGAAGACGAGTTGGGTCCACCGTGTTTCGGCCCCCGCATCCGAGAGGAGCCCTTTCCCAAAGGGTTCACTCTCCCTAGAGATACTCCCAAGTACACCGGCTCCATAAAGCCAGAAGATTGGCTGGTTGACTACGCCACGGCCGTCGACATAGCAAGCGGCAACAAGCGTGTTGCCGTGAAGTACGTTCCACTCATGCTCCAGGGCACGGCCCGGACATGGTTGAACAGCCTGAAACCCCGCAGCATCAACAGCTGGGCCGACTTCACCGAAGCTTTCGTCCGCAACTTCACGAGCACGTATAAGCGGCCTCCCAAGCCTCGCCAGCTCTCCCTGTGCGTGCAGGGCCCCAACGAGTCGACTCGCGACTACCTTACGCGTTGGGCCGAGTTTCGAAGCTCCTGCGAGGGCGTGCACGAGGTGCAGGCCATCGAGTACTTCACCGCCGGATGCAGAGAAGGCACCCTCCTCAAGCACAAGCTCCTCTGCGATGAGCCAGAGACCCTGGACGAGCTGCTGATCATAGCAGACAAGTACGCCACAACCGACTCCTCCATGAAGATGGAGATCCAGGTTAGCACAGCCGGCAAAGTGGCCCCTCAGGCTCCCAGAACTCCGGTCGGAGACGCCAGTCGGCGACAGCAGCAAAGCGACCTCAAGCGCAAGGCCCCGCAGTCGGCTTCCAGTAGCCGGCAGGTGGCGACAGTCGAAGACCAGCAGCCGGAGGGGCAGCCTCCGCCCAAGCGGCAGAAGGGCGGCAAGTCCAAATGGTTGCCGGCTTTCTCCTATGAGCAGACTCTAGATGGCCCATGCAAGTTTCACAGCGGCGCGAAGCCGTCAAATCACACCACCCGAAAGTGTCACTGGCTCACCAGGATTGCCAAGGGAGACGGCCTGATGCCTCCTCCGCCTGCTGGGCAGCCGCCTCCGCCTCCACCCCAGTGGCCGGCTGCCAGGCCAGTCGGCGCAGTACAAGACGAGTACCCAGAAGAGCACGGGACCTATGTGGTGTTCACCAGTGTGGCAGACGACAAAAGCAGCAAGCGGCTGCAGCGGCAAGAAGTGAACGCAGTGGCGTCGGACACCCCAGAGTTCATGCACTAGTCTGAGAAGCCTATCAGTTGGAGCAGAGCTGATCATCCAGAGGTGATGCCGAATCCGGGTTCCTACGCCCTGGTCCTGGATGCCACCTTTGCCACGGATAGGCGGGCCGCTTGCTTCTCGCGAGTTCTGATAGACGGAGGCAGCAACATCAACATCCTGTACAAGGATACCATGGAGAAATTAGGAATCAAGCAAAGACAGCTTCAGAGCAGCCGAACTGTATTCCATGGCATTCTCCCTGGCCTTTCCTGCTCCCCAATCGGCAAGATTTTGATAGATGTCCTCTTTGGAGACAAGGATCATTTCCGCCGAGAGCCAGTCTGGTTTGAAGTGGTGGACCTTGAGAGCACGTACCATGTGCTTCTTGGCCGACCTACTTTGGCCAAGTTCATGGCGGTCCCCCACTACGCCTACCTCAAGATGAAGATGCTGAGTTCCAAGGGGATTCTGACTATAGCCGGCGACTACAGAAAGTCATCCGCTTGAGCGGCCGAGAGCAGCCGGCTGGCCGAGTCCCTGGTTACTGCAGCAGAGAAGCGGCTTCTTGATTGGGTTGTGGCGATGGCCGGCAAGCAGCCAGAGATGTCGCCCAACCCCAAGGAGTCGGAAGCTAAGGGCTCGTTCAAGCCAGCAAAGGAGACGAAGAAGATACCCTTGGACCCAGAGCACCCGGAGAGGTACGCTGTCATAGGTGCAAACCTTGACAGGAAATAGGAAGGCGAGCTCGTCGATTTCCTCCGCGAGAAACGGGACATCTTTGCATGGTCCCCCAAAGACATGCCGGGTGTACTGACGGAATTCGCCGAGCACAAGTTACATGTTCGGTCTGATGTGAAGCCCGTCAGGCAGCCCTTGCGCCGCCTGTCAGAAGAGAAAAGAAGAGTTGTTGGAGAGTAGATCGCCCGGCTCCTTGCAGCCGGCTTTATCCTGGAAGTGTTTTTTCCAGAGTGGCTAGCAAACCCAGTCATAGTGCTGAAGAAGAACAAGCAGTGGCGGATGTGTATTGACTACACAAGCCTCAACAAAGCTTGCCCGAAGGACCCGTTTGCTTTGCCGAGAATCGATCAGGTGATAGACTCCACAGCCGGATGCGAGCTATTGAGCTTCTTAGATGCCTATTCAGGATATCACCAGATCAAGCTAAACCCGGCAGACAGACTGAAAACCGCATTCATCATGCCGTTTGGAGCCTTCTGCTACCTGACCATGACGTTCGGCTTGAGGAATGCCGACGCCACCTTTCAGCGTTGCATGCAGAAGTGCCTCCTCAAGCAACTCGGTAGAAATGCCCACGTCTACGTGGATGATGTGGTGGTGAAGACGGAAAAGCGCAAAAATCTGTTGGGAGACCTCAAGGAGACCTTTGAGAACCTGCGCCGATTCCAGATCAAGCTCAACCCCGAAAAGTGCGTATTCGGAGTACCAGCCGGCCAACTACTTGGCTTCCTGGTCTCCGAACGCGGCATAGAGTGCAACCCCGTGAAGATCAAGGCCATCGAGAGGATGGAGGTACCCAGCCGACTGTTGGATGTGCAAAAATTCACTGGACGTCTGGCATCCATCAGCCGATTCATCAGTCGGCTGGGCGAGAAAGCTCTCCCCTTGTACCAGCTCATGAAGAAGACCACTTTTTTCGAGTGGAACCACAAGGTGGACGAGGCCTTTCTCCAGCTGAAGAAGATGTTGGTTACTCCCCCTGTGCTGGCGGCCCCGACTCCCAAAGAGCCCATGCTCTTGTACATCGCTGCCACCAGCCGGTTAGTCAGCACAGTCATCGTAGTTGAGCACAAGGAGGAAGGCAAGGCACTACCTGTCCAGAGACCAGTATATTACCTGAGCGAAGTACTGTCGACCTCCAAGCAGAACTACCCCCACTACAAGAAGATGTGTTACGGTGTGCACTTTGCCGCCAAGAAGCTGAAGCCTTATTTCCAAGAGCATCCAATCACTGTGGTCTGCACATCCCCACTAGACGAGATCATCGGAAGCCGAGATGCGTCCGGCCGAGTGGCCAAATGGGCCATAGAGTTGGCCCCCTACACGATCTACTATCAATCCCGCACCGCCGTCAAGTCACAAGCACTGGCCGACTTCCTTGTCGACTAGGCCGAGACCCAGTACCTGCCGCCAGCGCCCGACTCCACCCATTGGCGGATGCACTTCGATGGCTCCAAGATGCGCACTGGCTTGGGAGCCGGCGTTGTTCTCACTTCTCCTAAAGGCGAAAAGCTCAAGTATGCGCTGCAGATCCATTTTGCCGCCTCAAACAACGTCGTTGAGTTTGAGGCGCTCATTCACGGGCTCTGGCTTGCCAAAGAGCTTGGCATTCGCCGGATCCTGTGTTATGGCGACTCCGACTTGGTGGTCCAGCAGTCATCTGGCGACTGGGATGCCAAGGACGCAAACATGGCAAGCTACCGCTTCCTCGTGCAGCAACTCAGCGGATATTTCGAGGGGTGCGAGTTCCTCCACGTGCCAAGAAACGACAATGACCAAGCAGATACTTTGGCACGAATCGGTTCCACCCGCCCAGCAATACCATCTGGCATCGCTCTTCAGCGCCTCCTCAAGCCGTCCATCAAGCCTTCACCAAATTCAGATTCCATTTTTGTGCCGGCTCCTCCTGAATAAGTCGGATCCGGCTCAAGAGCCCCAGAAGACGGCACAAAAACCCTCGCAAACGACTTCAAGAATGCCGCAGTCAAAGCCGGCCAGGGGACTTCAGAACCCGGCCTGGGGACTTCGGCGAGCAGACAAAAGACTCCAGAGCTCGGCCCGGGGACTGCACCAGTCAGCCCGGGGACTGCACCAGTCGGCCCGGGGACTTCGTTGATCTAGCAAGCGGCCGCAGACTCCAGCCCGCCGCCTCCCAGCCCATCCGCCCTCGTCCAAGTCATAGTTCTGGCAGTTGAAGAAATAGCAGCACCCTCATGGGTATAGCCCATCCTCAAATTCCTGGTGAACAAGGAGCTGCCAACTAATGAAACCTTGGCTCGGCAAGTACAACGTCGGGCGGCAGCATACACCATAGTCAACAGAGAGCTAGTCAGGCGCAGCGTCACTGGTGTTTACCAGCGCTGCGTCGAGCCGGAGCAAGGCCAAGCAATTCTCAGAGACATCCATCAAGGCGAGTGCGGCCACCATGCGGCCTCAAGAGCACTCGTCGCCAAAGCTTTCCGGCATGGTTTCTTCTAGCCGACTGCCCTAGAAGAGGCCAAAGAGTTGGTCCGGAAATGCAAGGGGTGCCAGAAGTTCCGCTCCAAGCCGCATTAGCCGGCTTTTGCGCTCAAGACTATCCCAATCGCCTGGCCCTTTGCAGTTTGGGGCCTGGATATGGTGGGACCATTCAAGACGGCACGAGGTGGCCTAACTCACCTACTTGTCGCAGTGGACAAGTTCACCAAGTGGATAGAAGTAAAGCCCATCAAGAAGTTGAATGGTCCAACTGCCATGACTTTCATCTCCGACATCACAATTCGGTACGGCATACCGCAAAGCATCATCACCGACAACGGCACCAACTTTGCCAAAGGCGCTTTGGCCCGTTTCTGCGCGACGCATGGCATCCGAATGGACTTAGCGTCCGTTGCCCATCCGTAGTCAAACGGCCAGGTGGAGCGGGCGAATGGCCTCATCCTGTCCGGCATCAAGCCTCAGCTGATCGAACCGCTGGAGCTTCGGCCTGCTGTTGGCTTGACGAGTTGCCAGCCAACCTCTGGAGTCTGCGCACGACTCCGAACAAGTCGACCGGCTTCACGCCCTTCTTCCTCGTCTACGGTGTTGAAGCCGTCATCCCAACGGATATAGAGTTCGACTCCCCGCGAGTCACGATGCACACAAAGGAGGAAGCAGAAGAAGCACGACAAGATGGCGTCGATCTGCTGGAAGAGGGCCGGCTGTTGGCACTCAGCCGGTCCAGCATCTACCAGCAGAGCCTGCGCCGATACTACAACAGGAAGGTCAGGCCGAGATCTTTCCAAGAGGGCGACCTTGTGCTTCGACTGATCCAGCGAACAGCCGGCCAGCACAAGTTGTCGGTGCCTTGGGAAGGCCCCTTCATCATCAGCAATGTGTTGGGCAACGACTCCCTCTACCTGATCGACGCTCAAAAGCCCCGAGCACGCAAGACGGACGACTCTGGCAAAGAGACGGAATGACCATGGAACGCAAATCTTCTCCGAAGATTTTACAGTTGATGCAGTATGTACCACGCTACCCTTTTGTATTGAAATACCAAGACTTCGGGCGCCCCAAGACGAGCTCGGGGACTGCCCTTTTTGTTATCTGTATGATAAGTATTATGCCTCCGAGTATGCTACTCTTGGTTATGCCGCTTGGCACCGGGCTCGACTAGTCGGCCCGGGGACTCGCCGTCTTGCGCTATGAAAACGCTTCCTGCAGTCGGACAAGTAGTGTGTGGCGCCTAAGCCGTCTCCTGTCAGAAGCAGCAGCTCGCAGAGCGACTGTCTGGTGGGCAGGAGTAAGGAAGAAGGGGCGCCCACATGAAAAATGCCTAAGGACTCAAAGCGTAAACATAGCTTAAGCCGGCTTTCCAGTCGTTCCTCGCAAAACCGACTCTTGAGTAGTCGGCTTGCCGTTTTCTGTCTGACTTGCTAAGAAAACTCTAGAATGGCTAGGTACTTGCCTTCCAAAAGTAGCCAAGTATTTGATCCAGCGGCAGTCCGCAGAGCGGCTGTCCGACTGGCAAAGACGACATCTAAGGGAAGGTGGCAAAGGAAAAAGCCAAAAGAGCAATAAGCAAGAAATGATAGAACCTAGATAAATATTTACATAACATAGGCCCTTGGCCGAATCCTCGAACGGAAGTTCAAGATACACCCCGCGGGTGGAATTGTGCGAATTAACAAAGTTCTTCGAGAAACTACTAAAGCAGATAAATAAAGACAAGGCGGTGGCCTACGAAGCAGTAGACGGGCTTGGAGGCTCGGAGGAGATGGCGGTGTCAGACGTTGGGGCGGCCGGCTGAGCAGTCTTGGCTTGACCGCCTCCAGCGGCAGTCGGCTCGGTTGGGCGCGGCTCGTTGCTGGAGGCGCGGTCGAGTTGAGGCTGATCGCCCGCTCCGTCTTCTGGCGCCTCCATCTCATCTCCGACCTCCGCCTCGCCTCCCTCCTCGGCACTGGAGCCGATCACCTCCGCCGAGTCCTCATCGTAGTCCGGGTTCATCCCATACCACTCCGGCGGTGCCTCCTCGCCGTTGTCAGCTCGCTCAGGAACGAAGACGTTGGTATCAACGTACTCGGTGATCGCCGCGGCGCGTTTGACAAGGGCGTCCTCCACAGCTGCCAGCTCCGGCTGGGCCTTGGCCCGGAGCGTGGCCAGCTGGTCCAGGTCCAGGTCTGGATACCACGCCTTGACGAACTCCAAGGCCTGACGCGCTCCAGCCCGTGCCAAGGAGCCTTTCCAAGCCTCCAGACGGCCTGCTGCGACCTCCAACCAGTCGGCAGTCCGGCTGGGAGTGCGCAGAATCGGCATGTCCGGACACAAGGCAGCAATCGCCTGGGCGCCGACATGTTGAAGCCGGCGCAACATCCGGTGAGCCGGCCGCAGGCGAGCCTCGATGCTCAGAAGCTGCTCATCAAGGGTCCGGGGAGCATTGGCGGCAACCTCCTCGCCAGCTGCTCTCCGCGCCTCACGACCGGCCTCGATGGCTTGGGTAGCAGCTTGCGTGTGGCCCGGGAAGAAGTCTGCCAAGACGAAAAGAAGCACGTTAGAAAAAGTAAGAGTCGGCCCGACCTGCAGTCGGCTGCTGAAAGAAAGAGAGTAAAGAAAACTCACCATCGACGATATCCTTAATCTCGTGGAAGCCGGAGGTCAGCATTGCCTCCTTGTTAGTCCAGGAGGAGCGCTCGGTCTCAAACTCGGCCATGAGTTCAGTCTCTTTCTTCTCCGCCTCCTCCTGCGCCTTCTTGAGCAGCTCCTTCTACTCCGCCAGCTGCGCAGACAGCAGGTCGCGCTCCGTGACGAGCTTGCTGCACTCCACCTCCTTGGCGCGCAAGGCAGTGTTGGCTGCGCCCAGCTGCTCTTGAAGAACGGCGTTGGACTCTGAAGAAAAAAGAAGAATGACGTAAGTCGTCAAACAAGAAGGTCGCCAAGAGGATCCGGTCTGACTGCGCAGCAGTCGGCCCGAATCTCGGGGACTACAGCCCGCGGGTGCGCCAGCGCGCCCCCGCGAAGAAGGAAACTCACTCTGGCTCTCCGACAAGTCAGCAATCCGCTTGCCCAACTCTTCAACATTACGGTTGAAGGTGGTGACCCGGAGGTTGTGATAATCCTGTGATAAACATTTCAAACAAGAGTAAGCATTTGGAACTCGCCAGTGGAGTTCCGACCCACCTGCTCAGCAGCCGGCCCGAAACTCGGGGACTACACCCAGTGGGTGCGCTGGCGCGCCCCCATAGAGAAGAGCAAGAAAAAACAAAGTTAGAAGAAACATACCCGGACGGCTGCTCACGACGCCAGATACGCCTTGGGGCAGTTCTGGATGGCGTCGCCCTCAGCTCGCAGCTTCGCCTGGACGTCCAGGAGCGCCTTGTTCAGCGGACCCGTGCTGCCTCCTCGCACCCACCCGACGGGCGCGGCGCTCATTGCCTCGACGTCTGGGATGGCCGAGCTGGCGGCGCCGGCCTCCAGGGGGCGTGGCACAGAAGTCGCCTTTTCAAGACGGCGGCGCGTTGGCGAGGCGACTTGGAGGAGCAGCTGCGCCACGGCCTCGTCACTAGTCGGCGGCACCGGAAGGTCCGCCGGCTGTTCACCCCGCGCGCTCCCAGACGGCAGTGGAGGCGGCGGTGGCGGCACGACCCTGTCCGACTCGGAGGCCTCGCCGCCTTCCCTCTCCATGATGGGATGATCGCCGCCGGCTTCCCCGGTCTGCTCCGTGAAATCCTGAGGCGGCCGCGCCGAGTTCAGTGGGATGACGTACAACGCCGGCTGGCGGCGCGCGGCTTCTTCGGCCTGCTGTTTTGCCGTGGCGGCGGCTTCGGCTTCCTCCAGCTTCTTCTGAGTGGAGGCAGCCGCCTTCTCGGCCTCTGCCTTCTCTCGGCGGGCGGCTAAGTCCTCGTCGCGCTTCTCTTGTGCGTTCTGCTCCGTCGCCTCCTGGAGGTCGGCGGCGGGGTCAATGCGCTGAGTGGCGGCAGACGACTCTGCCGACCCCCTGATGGAGGCGGCGGTAACCCTCTCGAGGGCGAGGGGAGCCCTGGAACAGGGAAAGCATATAAAAGACCTGGACGAAATCCATTAGAAGATGAAACAAGACAAAAGACAGAAGCACTTACCCAGAGGATAGCGGCGGCTTCTTCACTTCCTTGCGGAAGCGTTGGGCCCTCGCAACGCCTCTTCCCGCTTGGTCACGGCGGCCGCCCCCTTGAACTTCTTCTCCCGGCCGCCAGTGGAGCCCGGCCAGGCCCGGCGCTTCCTCGCGCCGCCTAGCCCACCCAAGGCGGCAGACGAGCTCACGCCGTGATGGTCGACTCTTGATTGGTGGCGCGGGGCAACTTCCCCGTCATTATCAATGGGCCAGTCGGCAAAGGTGGCTGAGGGCCTGAGGCCGCCTTCCTCTCCTCCGCCGCCTCCGTCGGCGTCGGCCTCCATCGCCGCCGCCCCCAGGTCAGGGTCGTCGACGTCACTCTCCGCTCGCTCGGGGGCGAACTGGCGGGCCGGCCCCGCGAAGCCTGCCGAGGACTGGACGAGAGGATTCTGATTCGAAACCTAAAAAGATAAGGAGTCGGATTCGGCTGCAAAAAGGAAAAGAAGAAGAATAAGGACAACTTACAACCAGTGGGGGGTTGGCGCGCGAGTACGACTCCATGCCGAACCGCCAATCCTCCGAGAGGCCGCAGTTCGCGATGAAATTCACCGTGTCCGCCACCTCCACGTGGGGCATCTCCTTGGTGCACATCCGACTGGGGTCTCGGTGGCCGCTCATCTGACAGATCAGATGAGGCCAGCCTTGGAGTGGGAGGACTCGGCGCGCCATGAAGGCGGCCAGCAAGTCGGCCCCAGTCAGACCCTCCGACTGCGTCAGCACTCGGAGTCACGCGACGGCGGCGGCACCAGCCGGAGTCAGCGTCTTGGCGTGGTAGGACCAGCTAGGGAGCCTCCAAGCCGGCGCGCCGGCTTTGTAAGCCGGCAGATTGACCCAGTCGCCTTCTCGGGCGACGTTCTTCACGTAGAAGTAAGAGCGCTGCCACATCTTCACCGACTTGATTAGCTGGATGGCGGGGAATGGGTTGTCGGCCACCGTTCTGCGCATCGCGATGAAGGCGCCGCACTGGGCTGGCACGCTGGCGACGTGCGTGCCGAGCTTGGACTAAAAGAACTCCCCCACAGCTCGATGGTGGGGAGAACGCCGAGGAAACCCTCGCACAAAGTGGTGAAGGCCGCCAGCAGCACCATCGTGTTCGGGGTGAGGTGGTGCGACTGGAGGCCGGGGAACTCCAGAAACGAGTGGAAGAACCCGCTCGCCGGCAGCCCCAGGCCGCGCATGAGGTGCGAGCGGAATACGAGCTGCTTGCCCTCCTCCGGCGCCGGCGTCACCTCCTTCGCCGGCGGGGCACGGGCCCGCACGAGGTTCACGCCGGGGAGGCGACGTGTCTTGCGGAGGAATTCGATGATGTCGTCATCGATCTCAGAGCCGCCCCACACTCTGGAGCGCACGGCGACGGGCGCGGCGACAGAGGATGAGCTCATCGCTGCAAGCAGGACGTGGTTTGGCGCAACAGCGGCTGGAGGAAGAAGAAAGAGGAAGAAGCAAAGGGAAACGAAGGAGAGAGGGCGCGCGTGCTTCGCCACCCCGCTCCCTCCGCCTACTTATAGGCCTGCAGGCTGAGAAGCCGAGGGGGCGTCGTGGGATTAACTGCGCCCACGCCCCCACGACCCCCACGATTTACCACACGAGTTACTGCGCGCGGTTACTGCGCTGGAATCCCAACCGCCCGCACGGCCGCCGTAGATCCGTTCAAAGGCCGAGGCGCGGTAATGACGTGTCCCACCTGCGGGCCTGTCCCGTCGCGCGCGTGAGCTGGCAGACTGGCTCGGCCACGTGGCGCCCCCCGGCAGGTCCGCGGCGGGCAGCGGCCGCGCAGCTTATCAAGCACGCCGTCTGAATCCCGCCACGACTTTCAAACTCTTTAAGGAGCAAGACGACCTTCGGCAAGTCCAGCTCTCTGTAGTCGGCTTGGTGGAACCGGCCCGAGCGATTTCGCCTCGCATTAGTCGGTTCCAAGGAAGGCGGCGGGCGAGTCCCGGATCCAACCGCTGGAAGGAAGAAACTGTTGAGGCTCCTCGACGTATCTCCCTCGGCGCCTCACCAGCTTCGGGGACTACTGTCGGAGTAATGGGCCACGGGTAGGCTAACCCGAGACCCAGAACCTTTGAAGACATCGGGGCAGACTTCGCCCCTCAAGAATCCCAAGACGGAGGGCCGCCTCTGGGAGACGGCTGCAGCACTGCCGACTACCCACTCTCGGCCGAATCCCAGAGACGACTATGAAATGAGCCGACTCCCAGCTGACGACTTCCAGAGAAGCTGACTATGGGGAGTCGGCCCGCGACTTCACCACCCTCTGCCTTCGAGAAGAAAGATGGGACGGGGGGTGGCCACAGTACGCCCCCACCCCGATTACCTAGGGCAGGTATGGCTACAGTGCGCCGTACCAAAGGAGATCTCCGTCCGGCACAGCACTGTAGCCATGCCAGCCCTGACGTCCGCCCTAGCGGCGGAACCCTGTTCCCACGTTGGCCGGCCTGTACGGCCTAGAGACGGCGGGTCCCGCTAGTCAGCGGGGGGACCGAAGACGGCAAGAGCACCATAGGACAGATCCCGTGGGAGTCGGCCTCCGAGAGTCGGCCCGCTCCTCCCACGGGACCTACATGCCATTAACCAGACAAGAAGGGGAGTGGCGACAGTGATCGCCCATCAGGCGGCGGCACTGTTGCCACGACCCCACGACCAAGCGAACGTCACCAGAAGCACGGCTAGAGTGGTCGGGTCAGGTTACGAGGCCCACCAGGCGGCGGGCCCCATTAGTCGGCGGAGAAGACGGCGGCCTGAGAGACAAACGGTTGGGACCCGCACCCAGCCGGATTACCATTGTACCCCCGGGGGGTAGGCCTATATAAACCCCCCGGAGCACCCATGCAAAGGGTTCGATTCTTTAGACACTAGACCAGAGAACACAAGAGGGAGAGAGCTAGCCTTGTCCTCTCCTACCTCCAGGAAACAGCTCAAGGAGCAACGTTGTATACACATTGCGATAGTGATCATGCGGAGACCCCGCAGAGCAACAGTAGGGGTGTTATCTCCTCGGAGAGCCCTAAAGCTGGGTAAGATTCGCCGGCATGCATGTCTACGGCTCATCCCGCTTCCAGGCACCGGCGACGTTCTACTCGCCCTCACCATGATAAGCCATCCTTTCGCATATGTCGCATCCAACCCCCGACAGCAATATTGGGCTTTATTATACACTTTTATATTATTTTTGGGACTAACCTATTAACCGGAGGCCCTGCCCAGATTTGCTGTTTTATGCCTATTTCAGTGTTTCGAGGAAAAGGAATATCAAACGGAGTCAAAAAGGAACGAAATCAACCGGAGTAGTTATTTTTGGAAGGAAACCCACCAGATAGACTTGGACTCTACGTCAGAAGATACGGGAGCTGGCCACGAGGGTGGGGGCGCGCCCACCCCCCTAGGGCGCTCCCCCTGCCTCGTGGGGCCCCCCGAAGCTCCACCGATGTACCCCTTGCACCCATATATACCTACGTATCGTAAAACTTCCAGAACAGAGATTAGATCGGGAGTTTCGCCGCCGCAAGCCTCTATAGCCACCAAAAACCTCTCGGGACCCTGTTCCGGCACCCTGCCGGAGGGGGGATCCCTCACCGGTGGCCATCTTCATCATCCCGACGCTCTCCATGACGAGGATGGAGTAGTTCACCCTCGGGGCTGAGGGTATGTACCAGTAGCTATGTGTTTTGATCTCTCTCTCTCTCTCTCGTGTTCTTGATTTGGCACGATCTTGATTTATCGCGAGCTTTGATATTATAGTTGGATCTTATGTTTCTTCTCCCCCTCTTCTCTCTTGTAATGAATTGAGTTTTCCCTTTGAGGTTATCTTATCGGATTGAGTCTTTAAAGATTTGAGAACACTTGATGTATGTCTTGTCGTGCGTATCTGTGGTGACAATGGGATATCACGTGCCACTTGATGTATGGTTTGGTGATCAACTTGCGGGTTCCGCCCATGAACCTATGCATAGGGGTTGGCACACATTTTCGTCGTGATTCTCCGGCAGAAACTTTGGGCACTCTTTGAGGTTCTATGTGTTGGATTGAGTAGATGAATTGAGATTGTGTGATGCCTATCGTATAATCATACCCACGGATACTTGAGGTGACATTGGAGTATCTAGGTGACATTAGGGTCTTGGTTGATTTGTGTCTTAAGGTGTTATTCTAGTACGAACTCTAGGGCTGTTTGTGACACTTATAGGAATAGCCCAATGAATTGATTGGAAAGAATAACTTTGAGGTGGTTTCGTACCCTACCATATTCTCTTCGTTTGTTCTCCGCTATTAGTGACTTTGGAGTGACTCTTTGTTGCATGTTGAGGGATAGTTATATGATCCAATTATGTTATTTTTGGTGAGAGAACTTGCACTAGTGAAAGTATGAACCCTAGGCCTTGTTTCCTAGCATTGCAATACCGTTTACGCTCACTTTTATCGCTTGCTACCTTGCTGTTTTTATATTTTCAGTTTACAAAAACCTATATCTACCATCCATATTGCACTTGTATCACCATCTCTTCGCCGAACTAGTGCACCTATACAATTTACCATTGTATTGGGTGTGTTGGGGACACAAGAGACTCTTTGTTATTTGGTTGCAGGGTTGCTTGAGAGAGACCATCTTCATCCTACGCCTCCCACGGATTGATAAACCTTAGGTCATCCACTTGAGGGAAATTTGCTACTGTCCTACAAACCTCTGCACTTGGAGGCCCAACAACGTCTACAAGAAGAAGGTTGTGTAGTAGACATCAGGCTTGGCTAAACTGACTAACCCCTGCTAGCATATACTGCTGGGAAGATCTGGCTCGAGTGTTCATCAAAACATTTGAAGGCACAGTCAAGCGCCCTACTGGGTTGACTGGATTGCAATACTATGTTCAGAAGCCGAATGAAACCTTAAGGGAGTACATTCAGCGCCGGACTACACTGCATCATGTGGTTGAGAATGTCACCGAGCATCAGGCTGTAACGCCCTCGATGCGGCTATATCTCCCACGTGTCGAAGCACGACTTAGAGGCATAACCGCATTGAAAGCAATGTCGCAAGTAAGGTAATCTTCACACAACCCATGTAATACATAAGGGAAAGAGATACATAGTTGGCTTACAGTCGCCACTTCACACAACACATAAATAAACATCCATCATCCAGATTACACTCAAGGTCCGACTACGGAACCAAAATGAAAGAAGACTACCCCAAATGCTAAATAGATCCCCGATCGTCCCAACTAGGCTTCACTACTGATCATCAGGAAAAGACACATAGTAACGACCATGTTCCTCGTCGAACTCCCACGTGAGCTCGGTTGCGTCATCTGCACTGGCATCGTTGGCACCTGCAACTGTATTGGTAGAATCTGTGAGTCATGGGGACTCAGCAATCTCACACCCGCGAGATCAAGACTATTTAAGCTTAAAGGTAGGATGGGGTTGTGAGGTGGAGCTGCGGCCAGCGACTAGCATATATGGTGGCTACATTCGCAAGCGAGAAGAGAAGCAAAGCACGGTCGTGAAGCTAGAAGTGATCAATAAGTGATCCTAGAACAACCTACATCAGACATAACTCCAACACCGTGTTCACTTCCCGGACTCCGCCGAAAAGAGACCATCACGGTTACACACGCGGTTGATGTGTTTTAATTAAGGTCAACTTCGGGTTTTCTACAACCGGACATCAACAAATTCCCATTTGCCTCTTAACTGCGGGCACGGCTTTCGAAAGATAATACCCTGCAGGGGTGTCCCAACTTAGCCCATTATAAGCTCTCACGGTCAACGAAGGATATTCCTTCTACCGGGAAGACCCGATCAGTCTCGGAATCCCGGCCTACAAGACATTTCGACAATGGTAAAACAAGACCAGCAAAGCCGCCCGATTGTGCCGACAAATCCCGATAGGAGCTGCACATATCTCGTTCTCAGAGCACATCCGGATGAGACATCCTACGAGTAAAAACCAAGCCTCAAGTTTCCCCGAGGTGGCCCCGCAGTCTACTCGGTTCGGACCAGCACCTAGAGGAGCACTGGCCCCGGGGGAGGGGGGGCTAAAATAAAGATGACCCTCGGGCTCGCGAAAACCCAAGGGAAAGGTGTAGGTGGTAGTCAAATGGTAAAACCAAGGCTGGGCCTTGCTGGAGGAGTCTTATTCAAGGCGAACTGTCAAGGGGGTCCCATAAATCACCCAACCGTGTAAGGAAAGCAAAATCAAGGAACATAACACCGGTATGACGGAAACTAGGGTGGCAAGAGTGGAACAAAACACCAGGCATAAGGCCGAGCCTTCCACCCTTTACCAAGTATATAGATGCATTAATTAAATAAGAGATATTGTGATATCCCAAAATAATCATGTTCCAACATGGAACAAACTTCACCTTCACCTGCAACTAGCAACGCTATAAGAGGGGCTGAGCAAAGCGGTAACATAGCGAATCAACGGTTTGCTAGGAAAGGATGGTTAGAGATTTGACATGGCAATATGGGTGGCATGATATAGCAAGTGGTAGGTATCGCAGCATAGGCATAGCAAAAGAGCGAGCATCTAGCAAGCAAAGATAGAAGTGATTTCGAGGGTATGGTCATCTTGCCTGCAAGGTTCTCAGAGTTGTCGAAAGCTTGATCCTCGTAAGTGTTCTCAACAGGTTCCTCGTTCACGTACTCGTCTCCCGGCTCTACCCAAGGCAAGAACACAAGCAAAGGGGACAAACATCAATCACGACGCAATGCGCAAGCAACATGATGCAAAACATGGCATGATATGCGAGATGTGGTATGCAATGCATATGCGTGCTCCGGAAGGAAAAGATGAACAAGGCATAATCTTGGCAAACCAAGTATAACACTGGAAAGGTGAGGTGATTTCGGTTGAAATCGATATAAAGATCACCGGAATCGGATGCACGATTTGCAAATGACAAGCAAAACAAGAATGACATATTTCTGCGTTTAACAGCATGATGCCACTTAGCATGCAACAAGAAATTAAGCTACTGCATCCAAACATATCAGCAAAGCATATGGCACTGAACTACTCAAGATGCTTGAAAAAAGATGAACACTGAGCTATGGCTAAATCCCAACACAACAGGTTCAAACAAGCATGGCACGACCGGATGTGGCGCGACGGCGAACGTCGGGGTCGGCGGCGGCGGACGCGGTTGCCGGAGTCGGTGGAGACGGCGCGGGCTCGCCGGAGTTGCTGCGGTGGCGGGGCAGCACGGCGGCCAGCAAGGAGGAAGGCGCGGCAAAGAGGAGGCGCAGCGGGGAGGCGACCGGGCGCGGTCGGCTAGGCCTCGGGGGCCCCGCGCGGGCCTGGCGGGCCGGCGGCGGCGCGCGGCCGCCGGGGCCACGTGGCGCGCGAGGATTGGCCCGGGGAGGCGGCGCGATTAGTCCGGCGTGGACCGGACGTGTCCGGCGCGCGGAGGGGAGCGGGGAGCTAGGGTTAGGGGTGGAGTGATCCGAAATTTTCGGGAGGAGGGTGGATTTATAGGTAGGAGGGGCTAGGAGGCTCCAAATTGTGCACGGTTTTCGGCCACGCGATCGTGATCGAACGGCCTAGAGGATGGGAGTGACTTAGATGGGTTATTGGGCTGTTTTGGAGGGGTTTTGGGCTGCAACCCAAAAGAGGCTTTCACGGTTACCCGGTTAACCGTTGGAGTATCAAACGACCTCCGAATGACCCGAAACTTGACAGGCGGTCTACCGGTGCTATACCAAGGCCGCTTGGCAAACCTCGGTCCAATCCGAGACTGTTTAACACTCGCACATGAAAATAGGTAAAAGGGGCGCCGGAGGACGTAGGAACATCGGATTGCAAAACGGACAACAGGGAAAAGGCTCGGATGCATAAGACGAACACGTATGCGAATGCGATGCACATGATGACATGACATGAAATGCATGACAAGGACAAAATGCAAAAGAAGGGAAACCCAACCACGGAGGGAATATCATATCACATTGCCAAAAATGGCAAGAGTTGGAGTTACAAATATGGCAAGTTACATCAGGGGTGTTACACAGGCGGTCTGCGCCTTCAAGGCAGGTGTCAGATATAGGGAGCTCATCCTGAAGTTTGGTCTGTCAGAACCCTTGACCATGAGCAGAATGATGGAAATCGCCACTCGATATGCGAATGATGAAGAGGAAGACCGTCTTTGTAATGGTGAAGGAAACACCAGTAAGCCCAGTACGAGGAGTAATAACCCCAGTCTAAAGCAGAGGCGCAAGGCCGAGGGACAAAGTCAGGCTAAAGCCATGGCTTTGGCCGGACAAGCCAAGAACAAAGGGAAAGCCAAAGAGAAGTAGATAATCCAGAGGAAGAGTGACCAATCGGGTCAGGATGTCCTTGATTTGCTGTGTCATTGTCGTGGGTGAACATGATCAATTATGGGACCATGAGCCCCTTTGTGGTTCGGCAAGGGGGAGACCACGTTGCACAAAGAGCAGAAGCCATGGAGCAACACGACAATGATGACACTGGTGGTTTTTACCCAGGTTCGGGCCGTTGAGAAGCGGAAAACCCTACTCCTGCTTTTGGTAGATTGGGTGAAGGAATCACAACAACACACAATGCTCAAGCCCGGCAAGGTGGCCTCGGGGGAGCAGCGACGCACGTACAAGTGTGAGGGAGTTCGAATCCCACTAAAGGTTTCCTTGGACCTCTTTTTATAGCTTAAGGGGTAACCATAGTGGCAAAACAGTCAATATCATGTGAGATAGCTAACAGTGCTATCATACCTAACTCTAGCACTTAGGACAAAATGCGGGGGTGCATCCCCGGCAAGCTTATGTCACCGCTTAACCACCTTTTTCTTATCATCTTGACACGCCTTTGGACGGGTGTCAAATGGATATGATTCACTTTCTATCATGCTCCCATGTGTTTTGTAAGAGCCACTTTACTGAAGAAGTACAACAAGTGGCGCATGTATATTGATTATACCAGCCTCAACAAAGCATGCCCCAAAGATCCATTTGCTCTGCCCTGGATAGATCAAGTGATAGACTCCACAGCCGGATGCGAGCTGCTATCTTTCCTTGATGCCTACTCCGGCTACCACTAGATCAAGGTGAACCCGGCCGGTCGGCTGAAGACCGCCTTCATCACATCATTCGGAGCCTTCTGCTACCTGACCATGACATTCGGCTTGAGAAATGCCGGTGCCACTTTTCAGCGTTGCATGCAGAAGTGCCTCCTCAAGAAACTCGGTAGAAATTCCCACGTCTATGTATACGATATTGTGGTGAAGACTGAGCAGCGCGACACCCTCTTAGAAGATCTCAAGGAGACGTTTGATAATCTGCGTCGTTTTCAAATAAAGCTCAACCCAGAGAAGTGTGTCTTCGGAGTCCCAGCCGGCCAGCTCCTTAGTTTCCTTGTGTCAGAATGTGGCATCGAGTGCAACCCTGTCAAGATCAAGGCCATCGAGAGGATGGAGAGACCTGCCCGACCGCGGGACATCCAGAAGTTCACCGAGTGCCTGGCATCCATCAGTCGCTTCATCAATCAGCTAGGAGAGAAGGCTCTTCCCTTGTACCAGTTAATGAAGAAAACCACTCACTTCGATTGGAACGACAAGGCGGACGAGACCTTCCTCCAGCTCAATAAGATGTTGACCACGCCGCCTGTCCTGGCGGCTCCGGCTGCTAAGGAGCCCATGCTCCTCTACATTGCCGCCACCAGCTGGGTGGTCAGCACTATCATTGTGGTAGAGCGCCCAGAAGACGAAAAGGCACAGCCGGTCCAGAGGCCCGTGTACTACTTGAGTGAGGTGTTGTCAGCCTCCAAGCAGAACTACCCCCACTACCAGAAGATGTGCTATGGCGTGCACTTTGCTGCCAAGAAGCTCAAGCCATACTTTCAAGAGCACCCCATCACGGTTGTCTTCACCGCCCCCACTTGCTGACATCATAGGCAGCAGAGATGCATCAGGCCGGGTGGCCAAATGGGCCATCGAGTTGTCCCCCTACACCATCTTCTACCAGCCTCGCACCGCCATCAAGTCCCAAGCGCTGGATGAGTTCCTCGTCGACTTGGCCGAGACCCAGTACCTGCCGCCAGCGCCGGATTCCACCCATTGGTGGATGCACTTTGATGGATCGAAGATGCGCACCGGTTTGGGAGCCGGCATCGCCCTCACCTCTCCCAAAGGCGACAAGCTCAGATACACACTACAAATTCACTTCGCCGGCTCAAACAACGTGGCCGAGTATGAGGCGTTAGTACAGGACTCCGACTGGCCAAAGAGATTGGTATCCACTAGATCCTGTGCTACGGCGACTCGGACTTGGTGGTCCAACAGTCGTCTGGCGACTTGGACGCCAAGGATGCAAACATGGTGAGCTACCACTTCCTCGTCCAGCAGATTAGTGGATACTTCAACGAGTGCGAGTTCCTTCACGTGCCATGGGCCGACAACGAGCAAGCAGATGCCCTGGCACAGATTGGCTCCACCCGGCAAGCCATACCAGCCGTCGTCTCCCTTCAGTGCCTCTGCAAGCCGTCTATCAAGCCTACGCCAGAATCTGAGTCTATCTTCGTGCCGGTTGTCCCCGAAACAGTCAGATCCGACTCGGGGGCTGCAGCAGTCGGCCCAGGGACTTCGGCAGGCGGCTCGGGGACTACAACAGTCGCACCTGGCCCGGGGACTTCGGCAGGCAACTCAGGGACTGCATCAGTCGCACCCGGCCCGGGGACTTCAGAACCCGGCCCGGGGGCTGCGGCAGTCGGCCCAGGGACTTCAACAATGCAGCAAGCAGCGGCCGACACCACCCTGCCGCCTCCCAACCCAACCGCCCTAGTATCAGTGGTCGTGATGACAGTGGACGAAGTCGAAGCACCATCATGGGCGCAGCCCATCCTCAATTTCCTAGCGCAGCGTCACTGGTGTGTTCCAGCGCTGCGTAGAGCCAGAGAAGGGCAAAGCAATCCTCACAGACATCCACCAAGGCGAGTGCGTACACCACGCGGCCTCCAGATCCCTTGCCACCAAAGCTTTCTACCATGGTTTCTTCTGGCCGACTGCTTTGGAGGACACCAAGGGTTTGGTCAAAAAATGCAAGGGGTGCCAGAAATTCAGCTCCAAGCAACATCTGCCAGCTTATGCACTCAAGACCATCCCCCTTACTTGGCCTTTTGCTGTGTGGGGGATGGACATGGTTGGCCCATTCAGACAGCACGCGGCGACATGACTCATCTGCTTGTCGCCGTGGACAAATTCACCAAGTGGATTGAACCAAAATCAATCAAGAAGTTGAATGGTCCGACTGTTGTGACCTTCATCGCAGATATCACCGTCTGGCACGGTATACCACACAGCATCATCACCGACAATGGCACAAACTTTGCCAAAGGCGCCTTGGCCTGTTTCTACGCGACGCAGGGCATCCGACTGGACTTAGCGTCCGTTGCCCATCCGCAGTCAAATGGCCAAGTAGAGAGAGCAAACGGCCTCATCTTGTCCGGCATTAAGCCCTGACTGGTCGAGCCGCTGGAGCGCTCGGCCCACTGCTGGATCGAAGAGCTGCCGGCCGTCCTCTGGAGCCTCCGCACCACGCCAAAGAAGTCAACCGGCTTCACTCCCTTCTTCCTCGTATATGGGTCCGAGGCCGCCATCCCAACTGACATTTAGTTTGACTCACCTCGCGTCACCATGTACATGGAGACGGAGGCGAAGGAAGCACGAGAAGACGGCGTCGATCTGCTAGAAGAGGGTCGGCTGTTGGCACTCAGCCGGTCCGCCATCTACCAGTAGAGTCTGCACCGCTACCACAGTTGGAAGGTCAAGCCAAGATCCTTCCAAGAGGGGTACCTTGTGCTCCGGCTGATCCAGCGAACAGCCGGCCAACACGAGCTCTCGGCCCCTTGGGAAGGCCCCTTCATCATCAACAAAGCCTTGGGCAACGACTCCTACTACCTGAATAACGCACAGAAGCCCAGGGCACGCAAGAGGGATGACTCCGCCAAGGAAACAGAGCGCCCATGGAACGCAAATCTCCTCCAAAGGTTTTAGAGTTAATGCAGTATGTACCATGCTACCATTTGTATTAAGCGCAAAGACATCGGGTCCCTCGAGGAGCACTCGGGGGCTACCCTTTTTATCTATATGATAAGTTTTATGCCTGTGAATGTGTTATTTCATTCCTTCGCCCGAAACCGGGTCTGACCAGTCGGCCCGGGGGCTTGCCGCCTTGCACTATGTTAATGCTACATACAGTCGGACAAGTACTGTGCCGGCTTCTAAGCCCTCTCTTGCCGTCAGCCGCAACTCACAGAGCGACTGTTCGGCTGGCAAGAGTTAAAGGCAGGAAATGGTGCCCACATGAAAAATGGCTATGGAAAAAAGCACCCACATAGGCCAAGCCGGCCCCTCGCCTCACCGTCCGACTGCAGAGCAGCCGGCCGGCCGGCTTCTCACTTAACTTGCTACGTTCTAAGCGGCCAAAGTACTTGTGTTCCCAAAATGGCCAAGTACCTGACCCAGCCACAGACCACAGAGCGGCTGTCTGACTGGCAAGGCGGCAGCCAAGGAAAGGCGGCAAAGGAAAAAGCCAAAAGAACAGAAAAGCAAGACAAGTTAGAACCCGGCAAAGCACAACTTGTGCGAATAAAGTTAATTTACATTGCAAGGCTCATAGCCAGAATTCAACAGAGTTTAAATACACCCCCAGCGGGTGGAATTGCGTGAATTTAACACATTTGTCAAAAAGATTACAAGAACATGAAAGAAAGATAAGTTGGCCGCCTAGGCCTGAGGAGCGGCAGCCGGATCTGATGGGTTGGCGGAGGTTGAGGCACCGGGTGGTGGAACGGCCACCTGGTTGGTCTCGGCCTGGTTGGCACCAGTAGCATTCAGCTCGCCGTCCCGCGGCTCGTTGGTTAAGACTTAGTCGGGCTGAGGCCGGCCATCGGCTCCATCATCCGGCGCGTCATCCTCGTCGTCCTCATCTTCTTTGTCCTCACCCTCATCACTGGAGGCGATCTCCTCCGCCGAGTCTTCCCCATGCTCTGGCTTCAGCCCGAACCAGTTGGGCGGCACTTCAGCGCCCTCCTCGTTCAGCTCAGAGATGAACACGGTGGTGTCGGCATAGTTGGCGATCGCCGCCGCGCGTTGAGTAAGGTCGTTGTCGGTGTCAAAACCGGCAGATCTCGGGTAGGGGGTCCTGAAATATGCCTCTAAGGTCGATGGTAACAGGAGACGGGGGACACGATGTTTACCCAGGTTCGGGCCCTCTCTATGGAGGTAATACCCTACTTCCTGCTTGATTGATCTTGATGAATATGAGTATTTCAAGAGTTGATCTACCACGAGATCGAGATTGCTAAACCCTAAAAGCCTAGCCTGTATGACTATGGTAATGAGTATCCCCTTTCCCTACTAAGTCCTCCGGTTTATATAGACACCGGGGAGACCTAGGGTTACACAAGGTCGGTTACAAAGAAAGGAATCTACATATTTGGTCGCCAAGCCTGCCCTCCACGCCAAGGAGAGTCGCATCCGGACACGGGTGCAGTCTTCGGTCTTCGTATCTTCACAGCCCATCAGTCCGACCCATGGCTAACAGGCCGGACGCCCGAGGACACCTTAGTCCAGGACTCCCTTAGTAGCCCCTGAACCTAGCTTCAATGACGAGAAGTCCGACGCGCTGATTTGTCTTCGGTATTGCAAGGCGGGTTCCCTTCTTTCCGAATACTTCACAATGGTCTTCGGACGATTGAGTTCGGCTCGGCAGCACGAGCAGCATATAATTCCACAGGGGGCATAATAATTTATAAGTCCAATGCTCTGGCAAATTTTTACAACATGACATCATGTTAGTCCGGTCATTATTTTGAACCGTTGTTTCGCCTGCGGCCCCACGTTCCAAGACGCGGTTGTCATTGGCACGTATTATCCAAGAAGAGATCGTGTCCCCCTATTAAGGGATTCTTTTATCGACACAGACGTGGGTAACCCAACCATCCTTAGGGTACAACTCCTTGGGAATAGGCAAATTTTAAGGCCCGGCAGGAGGTGTTTGATATTCTCGGCCTTTATAATGGGGCACAGACCCACCTTTCCTCTCCATGCTTGGTTCTTCCTCGACTCTTACTACCTCGAGTTCCAACACCTAGGTTTCGCCCTCCGCAAGCCTCAGTCATGTCTGGATCCAGCCGTCAAGGCCGGTGGGTGGCTTCTTCTGTCACAGAGGTGGATATCGCGAAGCTTCGGGCGGCAAGATATCTGACCACACAAATCCGCCATCGGCTTCCTGCGGAGGGGCAGGTTATCCCTACCCCTAGATCCGGCGAGAGTGTCGTGTTCCATTCCCACTTCCTCCGAGGATTAGGGTTCGCCCTTAATCCCTTCGTCCGGGGGCTCATGTTCTATGATGGACTAGATTTTCACGATCTCGCCCCGAACTCTATTCTTCTCATCTCGGTGTTTATCGTCACGTGCGAAGCCTTCCTCCGAACTCCTCCACACTTCGACTTGTGGCTCAAGACCTTCAATGTGAAACTGCAAATGATAGAGGGGGAGCAGGCGGAGTGCGGTGGTGCCTCAGTGAGCAAGCTTACCAGCACTATTTGGCTAAAAGGATCTTTCAAAGAATCTTCCGACTTATGGCAGCAGGAGTGGTTCTATATCACCGAGCCCCATGGTTCCAAGTGGGCAGCTGCGCCTGCATTTTGATCCAGCCCCCCAAGTTCAGCTTGCATCATAGATTAATGAAGGGTTGGACTGTGGATCAGTTGACGAGGTGCGGACTCTACAAAGTCACATCCGAAGCCTCATTGAGAAGGACATCGATATTGTCAGCGTTATTCAGGTAATGCTAGTCCGCCAGACACTGCCGTGCCAGCGATGGCCTCTCCGCATGTGAGAGTTTAACCCAGAAGGGCCACAGACTCTTCAACACTTCTTTGGCACTACGCACGAAGGAATGTGGAAATTATTTTTCGGGAAACGAAAAAATGGACGGAAACCACCGAAGTTACCGGCCTAGACTGTAACCATGCGGATACCATGGTAAGTACTCGTCCGCTGAACATCTCATAATCAGATATCCTGTGGTAAGACACTGAGCAAACCATCTTTTTCCATGGCTGGATAAAGAAAGCGGAACCTATTAGGTGTCCGGCCCCTCCTCCCGAAGACTCAGCGGACCCCGTGTTAACAAGGATGCTGGCACCGGCACCGTACCAGGCGCAGGTAGGGGAGGGCAAGGTGGACAGTGAGAAGACCCGGGTAACCTTCTTTCCGGAGGTAAATTAGATATTGAGTCCGAGGAAATCGAGATTTCCTTGCCCGAAGGCAAAGGCGAAAGAGAAGCAAGTATCCCTTCTCCATTCAGGAAGAAAAGGGCCGCCTCCGAAGGTTGGGAGGGGCGGTGTCCTAAGAGGGGCCAGATGCCACCATCGAGCGGCTCGGGATTGGAAGGCGGCGCTGTTGAACAGCTCATCGTGAGGACAAGCCCTCAACCAAATCGTAAGTGAATCCGGGGTGCTTTGATAGCATCCCACTCCTTTCCTGTTACCGAAGAGACATGTAATGTGCCTGTGTATTTTTACAATTCGGCACAGAGTTTTTCTGGGCAATCCTGTTCTTCGGGAGATCTCCTCCTAGAGATGATGGAAAGCGAGGCGCCTCCCTTGACCTCCTCGGCCAATAAGGCAGTCGACTCCGAAGTGCTATCTCGGAGGGTTTTTCTTGATCAACAAGCGGTGCAGGGGATGAAAGAGGCAGTACCCGAAGGTGGACCTTTGATCATCCGGGATTTGGGGGCCAATAATGAAGGCCCCGGATTGTCTGGTTTTCAGCCAACGATGATTCTGGAGATGTGTGAACGAGTTCCTTCATAGGATGGTCGTGCTCCTACAGCGGCTTCCGTAGACCTGGCGGCGCCGGATATATTGACGGATATGCTGCAAAAAGCATCTGTCTCGGGGGAACAGCGTACCTTGATGGGTACGGTGGTTGAGAAGATTCTGTCTGTGAAGAGCGGATTGAATGAAGCCTTCATGAGCCTGCTAAGAGGCTTCGAGGTTTGTGATGTAATGTTTTCAACTATATTTTATTTGCAAAGATGCACCTGTGTATAGGTAGTTGCCCCTGAGACTGTCAGGACCGGATTTTCGGGATATAAATTTCCCAAAAATGTCCCTTGTGCTCACTAGCCCCAGGATTACTGTTAGCTGACGAGGCACCAACTTGATACAGAAATTCCAAGCAAAGTACATCATATGAAGTATAAGACCATTCTGGCCTACAAGTACAACAGTTGGTCTCTAGTGGTTGATGGCGGAAGCGGTTTTCGGATCATCAGCGTCTATGGGACTCCATTTCCCACAGGAACAGCTGACCAGGATAACTCCTATCTTCGCGAGGCTGCTATCACCATTGCGTAGGTTCCGGGGCTGTCATCAGAACGCTCCTCTCCATGCAAGAAATCTGGCCAAGACAATAGCCAGGGACAAGCCAGTGAGTACTTTGAATGTACTCGCAAACATTAAGAACACAGGTATAATATAGCCACTGATAATCATGTTTTGAAATATTCTATGATTACTACGTCAGTCATGAATGACGCTCATGATGCATGCCAACAGGTTAATCATGTCATATATGAATATGCAGTCAGCGAGTAGAAATAGAATGCACCGATCGGGTGTCTGAAGCGACGCCTCGAAAGGATAACAATATAAAGTATGCCTCAGTCGGGCGTCTAAGCGACACCACATAAAGGGCTCATAAGTAAATGAAATGACAAGCATGCCACAGTCGGGCGTCTGAGCGACATCACATAAAGGGCTTATAAGTAAATGAAATGACAAGCATGCCATAGTCGGGCGTCTGAGCGACACCACATAAAGGGCTTATAAGTAAATGAAATGACAAGCATGCCACAGTCGGGCGTCTTGGCGACACCACATAAAGGGCTTATATAAGAATAATCACTGTGAATATCCAGGAGGTAGAACCGTCCCAGGGATACTCAATAATTCATACAACATAAATGGTTAGTCCATGATAATAATAATCGTAATCATCATACGTCACAAGTCATGATCCATGTTCTGGTTTAATAGTTTCTCCTCCGAAGACCGACACTAAGACCGACACTTGACCCATCCCAGACTGTAGTCCTTAACCATGGACACGGCTATTCGAATAGGTATAATATCTCTGCAGAGGGTGTACTCTTTACCCACGAGTAACGGATTTCTTTAGTCCATCGGAACTAATTCCATCCACGGTCTTTCAGTTGAAAACACACCTGACTTGCACACACCAGCTTAACTTTACTTGTGTCTGGAATCACCCACGACACCTGTTAAGCAAAACTCTAAGTGGGGAGGCTACAACCTCACGTAGCATTGGATCAAATTTCTATCGCGCGCTCTAAGGGGTGGCCCCCCTCTCGGTCCCAACCGGAAACACCCATGCCCCCGGAGCAGGTGGCATGCCTACCGGATGCAGGCGGTATCTTCCACCATGGCCTCTCTGTACGGTGTGTGCTAGGACGCGGGTTGACAACTTACTGAACCGTACTGTACCTACGGCAGGGACAAGTGGCAGCACGAAACAAGTATGGGGGTTGCTGGAACAAGACTCGATCTATGGCCGACTCAGGAGGCTTAAGTATTTCCTGCATGATTAGCACAAGAATTATATTTCACATCCATCAGACAGAACCACCGCTCATCATACCTCCCCCTGCCCCACCGGACATAACCGTCTCGACGAGGGGTTAGGGACAAGCTCGTGTCTACCCAAGACAGTGGCTTTCCCGGATCCTTCTCGGTAGGCATGAGAGGCATATGAGGGTGATTTCTATCACAAGCATATCCATTTCCAACAGCAAGAATTTTCATTATGCACTCAGTGCGTATGATCATATCGTCGTAAAAAAATAACCAATGCTTCATGTCGAGGTGGTGTTATAACCGTATCAACAATTCCCAAAATATCATGCCAGGGTTCAGAATGCTTGCCTTCAAGTTGTGGAGAGGCAGTGTGCATCCCAAAACTTTTGAAAGTTTTCTCCTCTCTCCAACAAATCCTATTTTTGAAAATATTCAAATTAACACATAGTTTAAAAACAGTACAAAAAAGTTGTTTGGAAAATTTTGAAATAAATTTGAAAATAAACTAGACAATATTTGGGAAACAACAGAAAAGGAATCAAGTCATTTGGATTTATATTTTAAAAGTTATAGCCAGTCAAAGTTTAGTCAAATTCTATTTTTAAAATAAAACAGAAAAAGAAAACGTTTCAAATAAGAATAAGCTTTCGGGCAGAGGAGACGTACTTTGGTCGTTTGCGCTTTCACTTAAAACATGCGGGCCGGCTCGGGGTCACTGACAGTGGGTCCAGGTGGCCCACTGGTCAGGTTTGACCAGTCGCCGCGCCTCTTCTCCCTCCTCTGTCCGAGCAGGGCGGGGCTCCGGCGATGCTTGCCGGCGAATAGCAGCACCGTTCGGGAAGCCGAGACCATACGCGGGCTCAGGGGCCGAGGCGGTCCTTTTGCTGGTCACTAGGGTCCCTGGGGTGGACGGAGTCGCCGACGGCGAGCTTCGCAGCGGACGGTGGCTGTCGGGCAGAGTGGGTTCTTGCTTCCGGCGGTTCCTGATCGAAATCGAGCAGGGGGATGGATTCACGAGAGGAAGAGAGGGCTTCTGGTGAAGAGAGTGGAGAGGGGGAGGCCCTGTTGGCGCCGGAATGAACCGGAATGAGGCGGCGGCCATGGTTGCCGGAGAAGAAGAAGACAACCATCTCTGGTCCTTTTACTGCTACGGGAGGATCAGTGAGGGAGTGACGGAGGTTGCTTGAGGGTTTGGCGAGCTCGGGGGGTCCTTAAATAGCGATCGGGGTCGGTTCTGACGGTGGCCCTGGCTAAGATCACCGGCGACCGCCATTCTGTAGCACCAGAGGGACGTGGCGGCGATGAGTGCTTGCGGATAAGCTTGTGGATGAGCCTCAACTGCTCAAGGGGGCAGCTGGCGAGCGCTGGTGGCTCGGGCGGTGCCGTCCATGGCAGAGGTTGTTGTGGCCGCCCGCTAGCCGCCGTGGCCGACCTGACGGTGGCGCTGTGGAGCTCTAGGGGTGGCTCTGCGGCGAGGGAGGGGTCGGGTGCGCTGGCTGTGCGAGGGGAGTGGCCAGAACGAGCGCGGGGAGGCGGCTGTGCGACGCGGCGGCTCGGTGCATGCGCGTGCAAAACGTGCGCTCTGGACGCGCCCAGAGCACGCACGCTACCTACTTGACGAAATGCCAATGCATGCCACAGAGCTTGGGTGAGGCTGGCAATTAGCAGACCTAGGTTAGGAGTAGCTAGGAGCTTAGTGGACAAGGTTTCTGGGTCAGTGGATCAATTTCATATTGCAAACTATAAACCATGCCAAAACTGGACATGCACCCCAGGTGTTTGACAAAATGCTAAGGGCATCTAGGCAACTCTTGGGGTGGCCAAATCTTCTAGATTGGGGTCTCTTTAGGTGATGCAGAGGGTGGCAATGTTAGTTTGTCAAAAGCACAAACTTGTTAGTTCAAGTTTGTGAGAAAACTGATTTTGGACAGAAAGGAAAAGGCACCATTGCATGCACTTAAAATCCTCCAATGAGTCCACTCTCCTGGACTTAAGGGTTTTGCAGGATGGGCTATAGGTAGGAAAAGGACTCATAGCTAAAAGGGCAAGTTAAATGACAGTTGCTGTACAAATCACCATGTTGGACCAGAATGAAAAAGAAGTTGATTCACTCAAATTTTTCAAAGAACATTAAAGGGTTTTTGCATAAATTTGCACAATATACCCCTATGAGCATCCCATAATTTTGGTGGGGGCTAGAAAGAAATATTTAAATGGGTTATAGTGCAAAATTGCCCATTGGACCAGATTTGGAAACTTGGTGTAGAGCTCAAAATATTAAATGAATGAAATATATTTTTGCATAAAAGTGATTTAAAAACACACATGACATCTCCAAATTTTGGTGAAAATTTTAAATAAATTTATCAAGTTGTTGTAGTTCAAAAAGAGCTCCAAAACTAAAGGAAAATCATTTTAAGGAATAAAGCTCAGAGAGAAACAATTGTGCAAATAAATTCCACTGATAATAGAAATGTTTTTCTTGAAAGTACGAACAAGTAGAATAATATATTTGGAAAGTTTTTCACTTGAGGTAAAAACTCCATAATAATAAGGTAAAGAAAGGCCGTGAAACCAAAAGAAAATCCAGAAAATAAAAGTTTAAATTCCCTGGCAAAATTTTGATTAATAAAACAAGGTTAAAATTTTTGGGGTCTCACAACACTACCCCCCTTAAGAAAAAAATCTCGTCCTCAAGATTTGCTAAGGGCTGTTTTAAAAAAGATACTCCCATTAGTTGAAACCAAGAGTTAACTCATAGCACAAACTTAGGGTGCAATCATAAGCTGCAACACATAAATAAACATAGCTATGGTGTTTACAAAGGAAACGGTAAAAGGACAGGATCCCGAGAAAACGTCTCTGATACTAGGGCACACTCTTCTTCTATCGAGGGAAGCGGATTGATCAGTCGATGAACGCGTCTCTCCTGGTCGGGCCTGAGTGGTCTGCCGATGGCGATCTGAGGATTTAAATCAGCGAGGCTCTGGATATAACCCATAACTCGCTGGGTCAAACGTTCTTCAGCGATGACATATTGGACAAGGTTGGCCAGTACTGGATCTCTCTCAATTCATCCATCGGGAAAGGATGCTACTTCTCCGGGTGCTGCACGGCTCGGAAAGTAATAATACCCCCGTTCGCTGGCATAGGGTACCGCGAATCGAAGGCGAGCAATCGCTTCGTGTGTAGCCGCTTCTATGACCATCTGCAGAGTCGGCATAGATTTCCCCAGGAAGGAGACTTCTGTCGGGTCTTGGTTTGAGTTTACGGGCGGGATGTGCACTACTGCCCAATATTTCGAGGTGGATGAGGTGATCCTCGATTTGAGCAGCTCGTACTGGGGTGGCTGGGTGGAACCCATGGTACTGGAGGTAAAGTCCCACAATATTTTAACAAAACTACCCGGGGTTGCATCTGGGGTTCTCAGATAAATGCTAGGGCTCGGCATGGCAAGAAAAGGTTGTGAGGGTGGTGCACAAGGTGAGGGGTACTTGGCAAGGTCACAAGGTGGCCATTTATATAGCAACTGGGCTGGTTTGTTTACCGTGGTGAGGGACACTAGTTTGCTGGTTCTGCTCTCATGGGGCCGGGGTCCAAGCCACAGATACACACATCTCACAAAAGTGACGTGTTACTGTGGGTGCCGTCAGGGTTGGTTTTTGGTAGCTACGCCCGGAATTAAAATTGCAACTGTACACCAACGCGCTCATGCAAGGCCACTATTTAAAATAGGGACGCACAAGCAGATAGCATTCCAATATGGTGATACAAGATCACGTAATTAGAGGGTGTGGACATACTGAGACTCGGTACTATTCGAGCGACTTAGTCTACCTCGTTTACATCCAAGCGGGCGTGCCTTGTGGATGTCGAGGCTTCTCCATTGGCCTCACCGTCGGGGTTAGCCGGAGGGGGCTGAGGAACTGCAGGGTCGGGGTAGCGATGATGACCATCGTGGGGATTGTTGGCCACAATCCCATTGGAGTGTGTTCCCAAAAGGCGACGAAGCACTTCTGGGGTCATCAAAGCACCCTGGTTGATGGCTGGGGCTGACCTCAAGGTCTCGATCGGTTATCCGAACAACATGACTGTGTTGTCGGCGTCGGGCTCATCTTCTCTTCTCGCTGGGGCTCGACGAACCAGTTCTCCACGAGCTGCGATCAGATCAAGGGTGATTTGATCGAACAGTCCCTCTAGTGCACTTACATAGCGCACCATATGCAATAATGCAGGATCTGTCTCGTGGTCTCTGTTGGCAACTTGGGGTGGTCTACCATACCCATCACGGCTGGGGTAGTAGTAGAACGAGCGACAGTTAACTCTGGGCGACAAGTGCCAGAGTTGAACTATAGCTTCTCGAGCAGCTAGTTGGATGGCTTGTGTCTCAAAGGAAGTTGTCCTTCCCGTGAACCTGTAGGGGCGTTATGGCGATAGACCCCTACCATAGACGTGCACAGTGGCCCAGAATTGACGGCTCTCACCGCTCATGGACCCTTAGTACACAACATATTCTGGGGGCTCTTCTAATGCAAAGGCACGGCGGGTGAGATTTGCTAGCACGGTCACAAAACCTCCAAGGTTGGTTGTTGTGGTCTCATTGTGAACAATGGGCCCTAGCATTTTAGCTCGGTTTGGGGTAGAGGCGGTGCTGTGCTGGGTTGAGGCTAGCATGCCCTTTTTAAAGCAAAAGGGGACGGAGTCTTCCTTCGCACGCTTGCGAGAAAGACTATTTAGGGGCCGGTCACTGGCGTGTGATCGACAGGCTAGGCTGATAGGTTGGGCACCGACTGCGAAAAGGTGTCGGGTCACTGTGTGGCTATCTTACACGAGAAGCTTGTCCGGGGTTTGGTTAAGGTCTGGTTGGTTGGTTTACCTAGGTCTTCGACCTAGCTAAGATAGGATTAGCCTGTGGTCAGCCTGGCTCTGATACCAAGTTTGTCAGGACCGGATTTTCGGGATATAAATTTCCCAAAAATGGCCCTTGTGCTCACCAGCCCCAGGATTACTGTTAGTTGATGAGGCACCAACTTGATACAGAAATTCCAAGCAAAGTACATCATATGAAGTACAAGACCATTCTGGCCTATGAGTACAACAATTGGTCTCTAGTGGTTGATGGCGGAAGCGGTTTGCAGATCATCAGCGTCTATGGGACTCCATTTCCCACAGGAACAGCTGACCAGGATAACTCCTATCTTCACGAGGTTGCTATCACCATTGCGTAGGTTCCGGGGCTATCATCACAACGCTCCTCTCCATGCAAGAAATCTGGCCAAGACAATAGCCAGGGACAAGCCAGTGAGTACTTTGAATGTACTCACAAACATTAAGAACACAGGTATAATATAGCCACTGATAATAATGTTTTGAAATATTCTATGATTACTGCGCCAGTCATGAATGAAGCTCATGATGCATGCCAACAGGTTAATCATGTCATATATGAATACGCAATCAGCGAGTAGAAAAAGAATGCACCGATCGGGTGTCTGAAGCGACGCCTCGAAAGGATAACAATATAAAGTATGCCTTAGTCAGGCGTCTAAGCGACACCACATAAAGGGCTTATAAGTAAATGAAATGACAAGCATGCCACAGTCGGGCATCTGAGCGACACCACATAAAGGGCTTATAAGTAAATGAAATGACAAGCATGCCACAGTCGGGCGTCTGAGCGACACCACATAAAGGGCTTATGTAAGAATAATCACAGTGAATATCCAGGAGGTAGAACCGTCCCAGGGATACTCAATAATTCAGCAACATAACTGGTTAGTCCATAATAATAATAATCATAATCATCATACGTCACAAGTCATGATCCATGTACTGGTTTAACAGTTTCTCCTCCGAAGACCGACACTAAGACCGACACTTAACCCATCCCAGACTGTAGTCCTTAACCATGGACACGGCTATTCGAATAGGTATAATATATCTGCAAAGGGTGTACTCTTTACCCACGTGTAATGGATTTCTTTAGTCCATCGGAACTAATTCCGTCCACCGTCTTTTAGTCGAAAACATGCCTGACTTGCACACACCAGCTTAACTTTACTCATGTCCGGAATCACCCACGACACCTGTTAAGCAAAACTCTAAGTGGGGAGGCTACAACCTCGCGTAGCATGGGATCAAATTTCCATCGTGTGCTCTAAGGGGTGGCCCCCCTCTCAGTCCCAACCGGAAACACCCATGCCCCCGGACCAGGTGGCATGCCTACCGGATGCAGGCGGTATCTTCCACCATGGCCTCTTTGTACGGTGTGTGCTAGGATAGGGGTTAACAACTTACTGAACCGTACCCTACCTACGGCAGGGACAAGTGGCAGCACGAAACAAGTATGGGGGTTGCTGGAACAAGAATCGATCTACGGCCGACTCAGGAGGCTTAAGTATTTCCTGCATGATTAGCACAAGAATTATATTTCACATCCATCAGACAGAACCACCGCTCATCATACCTCCCCCTGCCCCACCGGACATAACCGTCTCGACGAGGGGTTAGGGACAAGCTCATGTCTACCCAAGACAGTGGCTTTTCCGGATCCTTCCCGGTAGGCATGAGAGGCATATGAGGGTGATTGCTATCACAAGCATATCCATTTCCGACAGCAAGAATTTTCATTATGCACTCAGTGCGTATGATCATATCGTCATAAAAAAATAACCAATGCTTCATGTCGAGGTGGGGTTATAACCGTATCAACAATTCCCAAAATATCATGCCAGGGTTCAGAATTCTTGCCTTCAAGTTGTGGAGAGGCAGTGTGCATTCCAAAACTTTTGAAAGTTTTCTCCTCTCTCCAACAAATCCTATTTCTGAAAATATTCAAATTAACAAATAGTTTAAAAACAGTACAAAAAAGTTGTTTGGAAAATTTTGAAATAAATATGAAAATAAACTAGACAATATTTGGGAAACAACAGAAAAGGAATCAAGTCATAGCCAGTCAAAGTTTGGTCAAATTCTGTTTTTAAAATAAAACAGAAAAAGAAAACGTTTCAAATAAGAATATGCTTTCGGGCAGAGGAGACGTACTTTGGTCGTTTGCGCTTTCACTTAAAACATGCGGGCCGGCTCGGGGTCACTGACAGTGGGTCCAGGGGGGCCCACTGGTCAGGCTTGACCAGTCGCTGCGCCTCTTCTCCCTCCTCTGTCCGAGCGACGCGTTGCTCCGGCGATGCTTGCCGGCGAACAGCGGCACCGGTCGGGAAGCCGAGGCCATACGCGGGCTCAGGGGCCCGAGGTGGTCCCTTTGGTGGTTGCTAGGGTCCCTGGGGTGGACGGAGTCGCCAGCGGTGAGCTTTGCAGCGGCTGGTGGATGTCGGGCAGAGTGGGTTCTTGCCTCTGGCAGTTCCTGATCGAAATCGAGCAGAGGGATGGATTCACTGGAGGAAGAGAGGGCTTCTGGTGAAGAGAGTAGAGAGGGGGAGGCCCTGTTGGCGCCGGAATGAACTGGAACGAGGCGGCGGCCATGGTTGCCGGAGAAGAAGAAGACGACCGTCTCCGGTCCTTCTACTGCTACGGGAGGATCAGTGAGGGAGTGAGGGAGGTTGCTTGAGGGTTTGGCAAGCTCGGGGGGTCCTTAAATAGTGGCTGGGGTCGGTTCCGACGGTGGCCATGGATAAGATCGCCGGCGACTGCCATTCTGTAGCAGCAGAGGGACGTGGCGGCGATGAGTGCTTGCGGACAAGCTTGTGGATGAGCCTGAGCTGCTCAAGGGGGCAGCTAGCGAGCGCTGGTGGCTCGGGCGGCGCCGTCCATGGCAGAGGGTGCTGTGGCCGCCCGCTAGCCGCCGTGGCCGACCTGACGGCGGCGCTGTAGAGCTCCAGGGGTGGCTCTGCGGCGAGGGAGGGGTCAAGTGCGCTGGCTGTGCGAGGGGAGTGGCCAGAACGAGCGCGGGGAGGCGACCGTGCGACGCGGCAGCTCAATGCAAGCGCGTGCAAAACATGCGCGCTGGGCGCGCCCAGAGCACACACGCTAGCTGCTTGACGAAATGCCAATGCATGCCATAGAGCTTGGGTGAGGCTGAAAATTAGCAGACCTAGCTTAGGAGTAGCTAGGAGCTTAGTGGACAAGGTTTCTGGGTCAGTGGATCAAGTTCATATTGCAAACTATAAACCATGCCAAAACTGGCCATGCACCCCAGGTGTTTGACAAAATGCTAAGGGCATCTAGGCAACTCTTGGGGTGGCCAAATCTTCCAGATTGGGGTCTCTTTAGGTGATGTAGAGGGTGGCAATGTTAGTTTGTCAAAAGCACAAACTTGTTTCAAGTTTGTGAGAAAACTGATTTTGGACATAAAGGAAAAGGCACCATTGCATGCACTTAAAATCCTCCAATGAGTCCACTCTCCTGGACTTAAGGGTTTTGCAGGATGGGCTATAAGTAGGAAAAGGAATCATAGCTAAAAGGGCAAGTTAAATGATGGTTGCTGTACAAATCACCATGTTGGACCAGAATGAAAAAGAAGTTGATTCACTCAAAATTTTCAAAGAACATTAAAGGGTTTTTGCATAAATTTGCACAATATACCCCTATGAGCATCCCATAATTTTGGTGGGGGCTAGAAAGAAATATTTAAATGGGTTATAGTGCAAAATTGCCCATTGGACCAGATTTGGAAACTTGGTGTAGAGCTCAAAATATTAAATGAATGAAATATATTTTAGCATAAAAGTGATTTAAAAACATCACATGACATCTCCAAATTTTGGTGAAAATTTTAAATAAATTTATCAAGTGGTTGAAGTTCAAAAAGAGCTCCAAAACTAAAGGAAAATCATTTTAAGGAATAAAGCTCAGAGAGAAACAATTGTGCAAATAAATTCCACTGATAATAGAAATGTTTTTCTTGAAAGGGCAAACAAGTCCAATAATATATTTGGAAAGTTTTTCACTTGAGGTAAAAAATGCATAATAATAAGGTAAAGAAAGGCCCTGAAACCAAAAGAAAATCCAGAAAATAAAAGTTTAAATTCCCTGGCAAAATTTTGATTAATAAAACAAGGTTAAAAATATTGGGGTGTCACAGAGACTCGGGTTGGCTTCCCATGGGAGGCGAACAGAGGACCAAGAAGAAATACTCAAGGACTAATGTGATTAACTAGAACACAGGCTGCTTCCCCCTAGCTACTTCCCGGACTACGAATATTCCCGAGCTGCAGCGGAAGCTTGATGTGGCAGGGGATGACATTGCGTTCATCAATATGTGTCTTGGCGAGTCGCAAGGTATGTATTCGGAGCAGTCCTTTCACATACATTTTTGTAATATAAGCATGACGCTGAAAGTTATATACTGGGATATGCATGGCTGCAGATGGTGCTGCCGCCGTTGAGATTCTTTGGGGGGAGCTGGCCCGGGCCAAGGAGCAGGCCCGGTTTAGTAATGCGGCTGCCGAAAAGGCATCGGCTGAGTTAAAGGCCAAACAAGCTGGTCGGCGCCAAGACGAGGAGAAGATATCCATGATGGCGCTCGTACTAAAAAATGCTACTGGCCGCTGTGAATTTCTTGAGAAGGAGAATGAAGCCAAAACGGCTGAACTTGATAATGCCTTACGAGAGGCGAGAGAAGCACGGTCTGAATCTAGAGCAGCCCATGAGGAGATCCGACAAGCTGGGGAGATTGCGGCCGGTAAGCCCTTTTTGCTACAGGCTAAGTTCGGCGATCCGAACTATGCTCAGCTTAACCAAGTGTGGAGTTCTCCGGACGAGTTTATAGACTTGCCGAAGAGTTCTTCCGATGCGGCGCAGTTTTACCAAGCGCGAGAGGGGTAAGCAAAGGAGAAGCTTTTCTGGTCACAATTTGGCACATCAAAACGCCCTGTGTTGCTGAATGAACAGATGTTCCAATGGGCCGAGCTTCATAGGATATCCGGTGCTGCCATAAAGAACATCATAATCCGTCTGTGGCGGACTGAGCCTGTTCCGAATAGCTACTTCGGCTTGGTGCAGCGGCTTGTTGATGTGGCGCCACGTATCGACGCTGCGAAGCGATCGACGTGCATTGAGGGTGCAAGGATGGCCTTTGCCCGTGTCAAGACATTCTGGGGGAAGATGAAGGCCATCGATGTTGCGGCGAAGAGTCCACCCAAGGCCAAGGACTATCACGCACCGGAGCATTATTTTGAAGACGTCTTAGAGGCCGCCCGCTTGATAGAGGGTAAATGCTCGAAAGACATAATATTCAAGTGAGGTGTATGGGAATTGTAAAGGACAAATTTATAGTTACTCTATTTTTATGTTTTGCTCGAAAGCTTGTGTTCCTCCTATGCGACCGTTTTATATAATCTGAAAGTCTTACAGTCGTCGGCTTCAGCCCCCTCGTAGGAAGTACGAGGGTGTTCGGAAAAGCATTTGATCACTCTTGACCCAACGTCTTGGTCCATGAAGGAGGTGATAATGCGGCGAACCAGGCAATCAGACTATAGGGCGTTAACACTTTCACTTAGCCATAGGAGTTTTATAGGGGGACTACGATATAGCCCCTGGTATGTGTACGACTTATTCCAATATGGTGTGTTACATATATAACCTGAAGAAAAAGGGTCCTTCATGTGATACGGAGGGAATCGCGAGAGATTCCGATAAGTCATCGAGTGGTTGACCAGCTCTTGCAGCATCATGATAGTCGGTTTTTGGCTTTCTCTACTGAGGTGCTTGACCAGATGAATCAGAAGCACAATCGCAGTAGTTCTCCCTTTACTACCTTAGCCGATAGAGCGGAACATAAGGTAGCAAGCACAGGAGCCGGGCAACCCAACCATTGACCCAAGACATGATTCGGAGCTGATCCATATAAGGCCAAACTCGCAATGCCGAAGTACGCTATAAACCTGTTCGGACTTTGTTGGCAACTCATTTGTTCCCATACCGAGCCCCTGGCAGGTTATGCCGAGGTATGTCTGTGAAACAGCTATAGGGGCCAAATTCATTTATGAATAAGAAACAATTGATTAATGTGGAGTATGCTTACTGGGACCTGAGTGATATGCCAATGGATACTTTATAGGTAGAAAGACCACAACCCCGGCTATTTGACATGCCCGGGGTTGAAGGCGGGTGAAAAAGGCATACTACAGGCTCGAAATAAAGAGTGCGGTCTACAAAAAGTTGTTTGGGACCTCCTACCGCATGTTTGCATCGCCTGTCCTCGGCGAGGGTAATCCTTGACGGAAGTAGCCCCTTAGGTGAGTGTACGAAACCGAACTCCGATAGAGTCAGTTAGATGTTTGTCCTTTGCTCACCTGTTTTTAAGAGATAATGAAGAAAAAAAGAGTAATGTAGATAAAAATTGTTACTGGAATGCTTGCAGGCTTGTTCTTATTGTACTTCTGCCGATGCCCATGGTATCTTAAGTGAGTAGTCATGTATGCGCGATACAAATTTTGCGGGTATATGACGTGGGCGGCGGAAGCCGAACTGCTATTTCCGCTCCAGGATTGGTCGATCCTTGGGGGGAAATTTCTTCTGACCCCCGGTATTTGGTTGGTGAATCTCTTCGTCGTCCCTATCGCCTGGCGGCCTCCTCCCCTTATGTTCGGCGTTGAGCTTGCCGGCCTGCTTGAAGACCCAACAGCTTCTGTTGGTATGATTAGCTGGTTTATCAGGGTGGCCATGAATCTAGCAGGGTCGGTCGAATATCCTGTCTAGGTTGGATGGTCCGTCTCTGTTTGCCTTGAATGGCTTTTCCATTGATCGGGTTTGGGATTGCTGAATCCGGCGTTGACCGCTGCGTCGCATGATCTTTCATTATCATTGCGACTGTTGTGTTTGCTTCGTCGTGGCTTGCCATTTCCGTCTCAGATTTCGGAAGTGCCCGAGTCGCTGGAGCTGTTGCTTCTACGAGCGAGCCAGCTGTCTTCTCCCACGCAAAACCAGGTCATTAGAGCGGTAAGGGATATCATGGATTTAGGTCCTTCTTGACCGAGGTGGCGTGCAAGCCATTCATCCCGGACGCTGTGTTTGAAGGCCGCAAGGGCTTCTGTATCTGGACAGTCGACGATTTGGTTCTTTTTAACTATGAACCTACTCCAAAGCTTCCTGGCTGACTCTCCGAGCTGCTGGACAATGTGACTTAAGTCATCGGCATCCGGTGTCCGGACATTTGTTCCTTGGAAATTGTCGCGAAAGGCGTCTTCCAAATCTTCCCAGCTGCCAATAGAATTTTCCGGCAGACTGATTAACCAGTACCGAGCTGGTCCTTTGAGTTTTAGTGGTAGGTATTTGATGGCGTGAAGGTCATCTCCGTGGGCCATGTGGATATGGAGGAGGAAGTCCTCTATCCATACCGCGGGATCCGTTGTTCCGTCGTATGATTCGATATTCATGGGTTTGAACCCGTCTGGGAATTCATGTGCCATTACTTCGTCTGTGAAGCAAAGAGGGTGTGCGGTGCCTCTATATTGGGCCACACTACGACGTACCTCCGATGGAGTGCATTTGCGGCTTTCGGCCCGGGCGTGGCTAGGTTTGTCATGTCCGAATAGGTAGCCGTCGTCGCGTGTCGAGGCACGTCCTCACGATCCATAGATCAATCTTGTGTGTCCTGCTCTACTGTCCAAGTCCTGTCGAAGGTCGTATGTACAACCCCGAGCTGTTTTATTCTTGCACTACAAAAAAATACACTTCCATGATGATACGTGTTTGTTACAGTAGGTCACGTTTTCTGTCATGCATGTACATCCATGACAAATTTATGACAGAATCAAGATAGTCATACCTGTGCTATCGTAGAAGTGTTCCATGACATTACCAAAATTATCATCTTGGAAGTGTCCACTTCCATGACGATAAATCGCGTGTCACAGAAGTGCTTTCATCAAGGGTGACCGACACGTGGTATCCACCATAACAGAACACCGTTAAGCTATCGGGTCCGGTTTTGGATCCAATAAGCCGTTAACAGCCCCGACCAATGGGGATTTTCCACGTGTAAAATCATCATTGGCTCGAGGGAACACGTGTCGGCTCACCGTTGGGACAGATGTCATCCACTCATTGGACCCAAAGCGCCTATGATACGTCGACATGTGGCACGGTCCAACAGAGGCCCTTTCCTGTGAAAAGGACGACCCGTTTGACTTGGTCAAAAGATGGCGGGCCGGCCCACGGCAAGCCTGTTAATGGCCTGTTTGCATATAGCCCATTTACAGCCCGCTGTCCCAGGGCCTATTTACGGCATATCTGAATTAGGCACAATAGCGTCATCTGGACCGTCCAATATAATTCCATCCCGTTTTAACTTCAGGCCCATGTATGGTCCATGACGTCTTTAGGCCCATATGAGGCTCTTAGTAACCCTTGGCCCATTAACAGCCCATGGTAAAACTGGCCCGTAATGAACAGTGTATCACTTTATACCCATTAACGGCCCATTATTCCATTGGGCCGTTTCCAGCCCATGTTATCTTTTGGCCTTCTCAGGGCCCATTTATTCTTGGGTCCATTTCGTCCCGTCACTGTCATTTTCTGCTTGTGGGCCAAATTCATCCCGTGGTTACAGTCGGCCCGTTTGTGGCCCGTTAATGCGTTGGGCCGTTTTCATAGCGTCATCAAATATGGCCGATTAACGATGACCCGTTATGGTCGGCCCATGAACGGACGATTTCAACTCTAGCCCATTTATGGCCGTAATGTGGTCTGTTATTGGCCCATGTTTGGCCAACCGATCATACGGCCCGTAGAAGGCCCATTGATGATACCGCCCGTAGAAGGCCCATTGTGTCTACGGCCCATATAAGGCCCATTGTTTCTACGCCCCATAGAAGGCCCACTGTTTCTATGGCCCTTAGAAGGCCCATTGTTTCTACGGCCCATAGGAGGCCCATGTTAACTATAGTGAATATGTTGCCCATGGTCAATGTGGCCTAGTTTTAAAAAATAGGCTATTGCGGCCACTAGCAAACCGCGGAAAAAAGAACTGCACCGACTACAAGAAAACAAATAAATAAGACAATAAGGAAATAAATAGGCAAGCAACTTACGCCAGGCTATCACGGCTATTACACATAATACATCCACTGGGCATCAAAGTTCGCCACCAGTGCAAATATAGGGAACAAAGCAGCATATAAACGCCGCAACAAAACAAGTCCAGAACTGAAACCACTTCAGAAGAGCTCAAGAAACAATATCCTGGGTACCCATAATGCTGGCAAGATGCTTAGCAAGCTTATTAACTTTCTCTTGTTTGGCGCTTAAATCCTCCAACACTTGTTGTTGCACCAGAAAGTATGTATCTGAATTCTGCAGGGACTTCCTCAGTCCTTCGGCTTCTTGTCACATAACATCTGATCGATGTCTTTCAACTTGAAGTTGAGACTCAAGAAGCCGAACTGATTCAGGTAGCGAGTTCAAAGAGCTGGTGCCAGCAGTAGTAGCCAGTAACTCGAACACTACATCAAGACAGGACTTTGGGGTTATCTCAGTGTCTTCAGTATAGTTTTTATCAGCTTTCTTGGAGACCAACAGGGATGTCTCACTATCTTGAACCTTATCTGCATTACTTTCTGTACCATTGCATAACAGGGTACTCTTCTCCAATATTTTATCCACATTCTAAAAGAGAAACAAAAAAAACACATCACAGGTTTACAATGTAGTATATGAAACTCGTTTTGGTAAACCAGTTCAGTTGTAAGGTGGACAGGATAACAACATGAAACAAACATATATCTATGTAGTATGGTCACTATATGGTCTATATCATTCTAGTTTATGTTACCAAATCAAGATAGATACAGTTCGAATCATATCTATTTAAGACAAAGCAGCTTAGACAGAATATAAGTGTGGGAAACTACACAGCAATAACAACACTTCTAAGGTGCATGGCATGAGAATATAACTGTTTATTCAATTGAAACTGAAATCAACATAGAGCAAGTTACAACAGCAAACATGTTAAAGAAACAGGTTTAAAACATACATGTTGCGCCATTGGAGTTTCAATTGCATCCTTCAAATTTGAAATTAGTTGGTATGAGTAAATACAGTGATGCAAGAGCAAAGTAGTATGAACCATAGCTACGAAATCTCACCTGAGAACAATTCTTCTTCTGCTTTAAGCATTGACTTGGGGTTCGGAGTGGTGGTCCTCGTGCTTTGGGCACTGAAGTTGCATTACTAGCTGCTCGTGTTTGGGTGCTCTGTGGTGGAGACGGTGTTGTGTCAACGGGAACTGGGTTACTATCTGCTGGGGTTGGGGTTAGAAGGGGTGTAGCTGGTTCTCTGTCCAACTGGGTAGGGGTACAATCTGCGTGAGTCTGGCTTATGTGTGGTGGGGCTGGTTCTTGGGCAAGTAAAACCATGGTTCTATCTCCATCGACAGGTAGCACGATCTTTTCTGAAGGCCGTGTTTTTACTCCCACATATACTGCCATCACCCCCTCCAATTGAAATGGCTGATAAACAAGAAAAGTAATTGAATATACAGACATTGTAAGATAGACAGGTGCAATGGATAGTAGGGAAGAAAACATGGCATGAAATAATTCACATTTATGTTGTCTAACCAAACAGAATATCAGGACATAATTTCACATATATGATGGCTAATTAAACATGATAGCATGACACAATTTCACATGTATGATGGCTAAGTAAACAGGATAGAATGACAAACTTCAAAATATGATGACTATGTAAACAGGATGACATGATATAACTATACGATGTGTCTACTAAAGTGGTTGGCATGCCATAAATCACAAACATGCCGTCGATGGAAACATGATGGCATGATATAATTCACGGATAGAATGAGATAATTTAAAATATGATGACTATGTGAACAGGATGAGATGATGTAACTATATTATGTCTTTAGAAAATGGGTTGGCATGCCATAATTCAGATACATGTTGTCTATGTAAACATCATGGCATGATATAATTCAAATATAATATTTATATACTATGGAAGTGAGCAGAGGGCAACCGCATATATGATGTGTCAACTAAGGAGATGGCATTCAATATCGTGTATATGATGTAAAAACTAAGCATTGCAATACAACATATGCATGATATGAGTAATATAACCCTGCCAAGTTTGAGCATACACCTCAAGGGGATAATAGGACTGGTCATCTGCCTCTGAGTCCTCCTATGAAGAGCTATCTGTAACTAGCAAAATATCTGCTTCACGAGGTAGCATTTCCTGCTCTGAAGACCTTGTTTTCACTCCAGATTTCTCTATCACCAATTCAAATGGCTGATGCACAGGATGAGCAGTTGAATATACAAACATTGTCGACAAAAGAAAAGAGAAATACAAAAAAAGGACGGCATGATATAATTCACATATATGACGCTTGGCTAAACAGCATGGCATTACATAATTCACATATATAATGCCTTGTAATAAGATGGCATTGCATAATTCACATATATAATGTCTTGCAACAAGATGGCATTGCATAATTCACATATATGGTAATTAGACACTAAACAGGTGGCATTCACACAAAGCATGTCTAAATTAAGCAAATGACATAGCAATACAAGATACCATACGCATGATATGAGCATCATAACCCTGCCAAGTTAGAGCATGCACCTCCGGGGGGGGGGGGGGGTAGGACTGCTCATTTGTCTCTGAATCCTCCTTTGAGGAGCTATCTGTAACCAGGAAGACATGCGCTTCGTCAGATAGCATTATCTACTCTGAAGACCTTGTTTCCACTCCAGATTTTTCCATGATCGTGCCGAATGGCTGATGCACAGGAAGAGTAATTGAATGTACTAAAATTGTTGACAAATTTAACACGTAATAAAAAAATGATGTCATGATATAATTCACATATAAGATGACTGGCTAACCAGGGTGGCATTGCAAAATTCACATATATGATGCCTGGCTAAACAAGATGGCATTGCATGATTCACATATACGATAAAGAAACTAAACAAGTGGCATTGACACAAAGCATGTCTAAACTAAGCAGAAGACATCTTTAATGTACACAATAAGCAATGCAAGGCACCATATGCATGATATTACCAACATCAGCATGCCAAGTTAGAGCAAAGACCTCATGGGGTAAATAGGAGTGGTCTTCTGCTTCTGAATCCCCCTCAGAATAGTTATCTTCCTCTTGATTACGATCTGAAATGGGTGGCGGGGGGCTGCCTTTGCGCCCACCATGGAGCGACGCCTGCATGAAATTTTATTGCAACGCAAGGCTCGTCTCTTTTGCTCTACATGTTCAGTTCCATTGTGTACAATAACTGACATGCATAGGAATAAAACATAGTGAGATTATGTAAGGAGTGCATGCACAAATCCAGAGTGATGGTAGCAAACTGTGAATAGATCCAAAACAAATGATAGCAGGTAGATAATAGCTTCAGTTAAAAAAACAGATAATGGCTCCTTTAATGTTTGTTTGCACCCAACATGAAACTCATAGTAGACACCCGAGATTAACCAGATAGTAGACAGATAGTACTAATTGCTGCCCCAATATGTACCCCACAACCATTTAAAAATTCAAGTTTCACATAAGTTTGGACCTGAGTCAGAGTCTAATAGGTGAACACGATGATAAAGTAGCATGTCATCATATTAAGCGATGCATAACATAAGCAGACACGGAAGAGTGCGACCTCTCTTGTGGACCAGTGTAGTCCTCAAGGTCATCTGCTCAGTTGATGATGGTAATGCAGTTGTCGTGGCTGCCGGCGGCGGGGAAGAAGATCTGAGGCAGCGAAAGATAGTATGGAGAGCGGATCCCTGCTGTGGTGAAACCTTCCGTCGTTGGAGCAACTGAGCTGGGGTGGAACACAACACCGCAGGAGCAAGACAAATCACACAAGGTTTTCTTTGACACATATCTGTAACAGAAGTAATTGTATAAGGGCTTGTTTGAATTTGAGGATTCTAACAATGCAGGGATAGGAACTAGACAGGAATAGGATAGGAATGCACGTGCAAAACAGAGAATTTAAATACACAGAATTTCTGCCAATCTGGGTGTTTGGTTCACAAGAATAGGAAGATTACAGGATGCAAAGAAGCATGGTGAGATTAAGTCAAACCACAAGAAGTGTACAACCTCTTTGGCGAAGCCATGTCGATCTCAGCATGATTGGGTTGGCCGGTGAGGATGCTCCGGCTGACTTGGCTGTTGGAGGAGGGGAAGAAGATCTTAGGCATATGGAGATGGAGCCCGAGGTACTGCTCCGATGTGATGGAGGATTTCGTCGTTGGAGCAGCTCCGGTGAGTTGTACGATGCCGAGGCTGAAGCAGGACAAGAGAGACAACGTTAACCTGAGTGGAATTCTAATAGCATCTCCAATACATGACGTAAAAAACATAACCACAAAGTGCTAGATGTATACGTCAGCCGCTCATCTCTGAACTTAACTGTCGAAACTAAATTTAACTGTCGAAACTGAACTTAACTGTCGAAACTGAATTTTGCTGTCGAAACAGAATTTTACTATCGAAACTGAACGCAATAGAGGTGAGGCTACAAGTCAGTCAACTGACTTTTTCATCTCTGGTTAGTCAATTTTGCAGCCGTTGGATACGAAATCAAGGGCCTGCAGTTCATCTTCAACCTCCACCCCCCGAGCAGCCAGCCACCACCGGCCAAACAGCCGCCCCCAGCCGCCCAAGGCCGGCGGTGCGCCGCCCCGCCCGCCCCGAGAACACTCCCCACCGCCGGTCCGCCGCCGCCCCGGCCATCCCTGTAGACCCCACCCCGTGCCGAGCTTTTTCTCCGGCGATCCCCACTCCACCGCCTCACCACCGCCAGCGACCACCGTCCCCACCCTAAACCCAAAGATAGATAGTGGGGTACCTCTCTGGCGAGCCCCCCTCCCCGCTGCGGCTAGTTCTTCCTTAAATCCGGCGAGCCCCCCCACCCCCTGAAAATCGACTGACCCAAAAGTCGATTTAGTCGACTAAAGTGTAGCTAAATCGGAGCAGCATCGCAAGCAAGAGCAAGAGCGAGAGCAGCAGCCCGAGCAAGAGCAAGAGCAAGAGCAGAGCAGCAGCGCGAGCGAGAGCTAAAGCAGCAACAGATCCTCCTAATGTGGACGTCGCCGCCGAGCGAGCGACACCGTGGAGGAAGTGGCCGGCGACGCCTCCATGGATGGAGCCACGCCGTGTCGGCTCGGGACCGAGCGCCGGTAGCACCGTGAGATCGAATCAAGAAGAAAATGCGGCAATTAATGTACAACCACTTTGGTGGCGCCGATTAGGCCACCGCTTCATCCGAGGAAACGGTGATGATGATGCTCTTCCGGTGGTGCAGTTGAAGATGGCAGTGTGGGAATGGAGGTGGCGCAAAAGACGAGGGGAACGTCGGGGCAGCTCCTTGGTGGTGGAGGACGGGGTGGCTGAACCGGCGGGACGACCAGAGCGACGACGGATCCTCATCCGGTATGGTGGATGAGGGACGTCGAGGTGTTGCTGTGGGCGACATCGTCGGGGAAGAGGCTCCGGCTGGGTGGCGGACGGAGGAGGGTGTGGGGCTTCGCGGGTTTTGCCGGCCTAGGTGTACGAATGGGTGGGCGGATGGGATGGGAGTGGAGAACCATGGCTTAGGGACGCGCTTGTCCGAAATGTGGGGTAAGTTACGAAAGTACCCCCATCGATTTGAGGCGGGTCTTTCGGTTCAGGGGTATCACGGGCATTTCGTGTGTCGGGATTTCACAGGAGGTGGGAGTTTTCGCGCGCGTTGTAATTTTGGAATAGCAAGGCGCGGGTTGAGATGGAGGGAGTTGTCGGAGCACAACGAGACAAAGATATATCTTAAATATTTTGGGCTAACAAGGCGCGGGTTGAAGAGGCGGGAGTTTTGCAGCATGATAGACAGAGACGCTAGCTTGAAATTTCGGCATAAGAAGGCGCGGCTTGAAATTTTTGGGGAACAAGCTTAACGTGTACCCCCAAAAAAGACAATTTAGACTAGTATGATATACTACGTACAATGTGTTTAACATGCAGAACACACACACAGACACCATTTAGACTAGTAAGGTACACGTGCATTGCACGCATGAGATTTGGCAACCAAATTATGAATAAATACCACATTATAGCATGTAAGCTTTGAGTCATATATGCATGATGTAGATGTTTGTTTAATTCTTATAGTTCATTTCATTCAGAATCATCTAGTTTTTATAAGAAAGCTAATCTATTTGAAGATTCATGGAATTGTGCGCTGTAAGGCATAAATTAAAAACAAATCATGTAGAAAAACATTTGGGCAATTCTAATACGGAAGATTCTAGAACAAAGAAGAAGTGCTTGTGTTTTGAGGTTTGTGCATTATGCTTAAGTTCAACCATAGAGTCTTCTAGATTGTACATGTGGATAAATCTGGTGGAATCTAGATGATATCCAACGGCCAGTAGTGCTTAAATTTACCAGCTCTGCACCGTCGGATTGGCCTCATCCAACGACCATCTTTCAAAGTTAAAGCACACTATATAAAAAATATAAAATATAAAAAATATATAGGGGTATGATATAGATATGTGATGCGAAAGCCACCTATCACCTCCCGTTAGAATAGTGTGTCCATGCACGGATGCAATGTGGTAAAACGATGTCTGTCATCGGTATCTCAAATTCAAACCAATCTAACCTTGTTCAATGTGTATACATTGCAACATGCTCGTTTCCAAACCACACCGCACAGATCTCCGTTATATTCATGCATGCATGGGTTTCAAACATCGTGATCTCTTATTCAAATATTTGAATTCAACTTTACATTGATTATGACCTCACCTAGTCTTTTACACCCACACATTGGTCTTCTCTTTATAATTGTACCACTAACTTTCTCTCGTGCATGCTTGCACACACACTACCAGTCGACATTATCCATTGCACACATGCAATCTTTTTCTTCAGGTCGGTCTCCCATGAAGGCACACACACACACACACACATCCCCCTCTCCATCATATCGGACATTCTTTATCTCTCACGTGCATGCGCCACGATCGACGTTCCTCTATGTGTGTGTGTGTATAGCTAGGTCTTTCATAGTTTTCCACATAAACCGATCAATCTATGTATCTAGTGAGGTCTCACCCTCTTTCCCACATCCACATCGATCAATCTATACCTCTCTATATAGGATTACATATATAGCTAATACACCCACATTAATTATATACCAACGCCCCCCTCTCATCATCCATGCCTTCCGCTTCATCTCTCAGACGCGTGCACAATGGTGAAGACAAGGGGCAGCAAGGGCCCTGCCCCCACCCTAACATCACTATATATCGAGGCTAATATGAATGTGATCATTAGACAATTGCTGGTAAAAATGGTTTAAGTTGATGAATTGGCCCTCCTCGTAAAGGATTAGCAATGCTTGGCCCCCTAGCTCATGGGACATTTTTCATGGCTCCGTCACTGCGTGCAACAGCGCACGTTCTCGCCCCCTGTCTCTAAATATCGATTTCGCAGTTGTGCACTCCTTCACAGTCTCCCTCCAGTCGGCCCCTCGCACCATCTTCTAGCCCCCCCACCAGATTTTGCCACATGTACATTCTAGCAGATTCCATGGTTGAACTTAAGCATAATGCACAAATCTCAAAACAACAGTGGTTCTCCTTTGTTCTAGAATCTTCCGTATCATAACTGCCCAAATTTTTTTTCTAGTTGAATTGCCATTATTTGTTTTTACTTTATGCTTTACAACACACAATTCCGTGAATAATAAAATAGATTAAGGGCTTATTTGATTCAACGGATTCTCGAAGGAATTTCGGAGGATTCTGATCCTTAGGAATTTTTCCTATATTAGTTGTTTGATTCGTAGGATTGTAAACCATAGGAATTTTTCCATATGATTCATTTGCACTAGATTTCAGAGGAAACATCCCATCCACTCAAACCTCTTTGAAAGAATTCTGCGTTTTTTCTATGCACAATCAAACACTCGTACCATCCTGTAGGATTCAAGACGACATTCCACTCTAATCCCATGTTCTTCCTATTCCCGCATTTTGGAAATCCTACGAATCAAAGAGGCCCTAGGTTTTTTATAAAAACTAATTGATTTTGAATGAGATGAACTGTAAGAATTAAACGAAGGTCTACATCAGGCATATATGACTCAGAGCTTACATGCTACAGTGTGGTATTTATTCGTAATTTGGTTGCAAAATCTGACGCGTGCAATGCACGTGTACCTTACTAGTACATCGAGTATGTGCAAAACACAATGGCACGCTACACAATGTCTCTCTTACAGTTCATGAAGCCATGTGGCACATGTGGAGGCTTTTTCGCGACATCCTTGTCTGGATTGATCACAGTGACGTGCTACTGGTTCCAGAAGAATGTACTCGTCCTCCCTGAGCCGCACTGGTGGTACATGCACGAAGCAAAGATGTGAACGCACGCCACGCACGCACTCATTCCCTCGCACGCACAAGTGGGTACACGGGCGGACGCAATTTTGTACCAAGATCCACCCCATGTGATAATTTGACGCGTGTAAAGTGGTTCACTCCATTGATGGTCAATTAATACAGCGCATGCAAATTGAGTGGATGTGAGGGCGGAAGAAAGACATTATTACTCCATTGCGCGCATGCGAGTAGTTAAATCGTGAGTTGCTAGTAGTACTTCCATTGGTCTCCTTCATATTTTGTGCCAATTTTTGACAGTAACATAATATTTACGCATTTGAGCAGTGTAGTCTACTTGAAAATTATGTTCCACTAAACTCATCGGGAGCCGTTTCGGGCCTCGAAACCAAAAGCCATCAATTAGTCTTTACCTTGTTCCCATCACATTTGAAAGTACTAGTGCTACAATTAAGTGCAAGCCTGCTCACACCTACCAGTACGTACCAAACCTGAACATGTTCCCACTATGCAGGTTTTAGTACTAGTGCTAGTACTTAGGTTATAAAAAGGGGAACTACCTAACCGAAAATTACTCTACCTTCCTCCTCATAAGTCCTCCTTCTTCGTCTGTCCTTGCCATGGCCGATGTGCAGAGCTCTAGGTCCAGAAGTACTCGGAACAAGGGAGCGGCAACCAAGGCTGCGGAAAAAAAAGAGGGCTCGCCGCCACGCAGGGATCTCAAAAGATCTCTCACGGGCAGGCGATGGCTCCCAGGAGCGCCCTAGACGCGGAGGTGAACATGCCAAGCTAGCGGCGCTGGAGTCGTTATCCCTCGACGGCATGCCCGATCTGCTCAATAAGCACCTCAATAAGCAGAAGGAGTTCATCCACGGCTTGGTGGAGCTGGTGAAGGAGAGCCTCGACAACGTGCCCACTGAGCTCAATGAGCAGGGGGAGTTGACCGCCGGCTTGGTGATGCTGCTGAAGAAGAGCATTGCCTCGGAAAAAGAAGGCGACTGGCAAAATCCTGCAACTTCGGGAGGACAAGGCAAAGCTCTGCCACGAGCTTGACCTGGTGAAGGAGGAGAACGCCGGCTGGAAGAAGCTGCATGAGAATAGTAGTTCCTCGATGAAAATGTTGCAGGTCCTCATCATGGAACAGAAGGAGCAGTTGGCGAAGCTCCGCATCGAGCACCCGACTGCTGTCAAGGTACGTAATTCGGCCGTGGAACAGATGATGAAGGCTCGCGTCGAGAAATCCCGTGTCATGGACACAATGATGAAGATGGCGGAGGAGACGCGCAAGGAGATGGAGGTCGTGGAGGCGATGAAGAAGCAGTTACGACTCCGCGGCCAGCAACCCTTCATGTAGTGAGAGTAGCGCCCCCGACTTGTGTGTGCGTCTTCCATCTTTTTTTGGGGTGATAATCCTCCTTCTTCTTTTGCTCCTGTGTTTCTTATTTTGCTTCGGGTGTTTGGGCGCACGTGTCACCTTCTCCGCGAGGCATGAATAGGACAATGCTAAAAATGAGATGACTAGCAAATTAGATCATTCTTTATCGCCAATAGAACAATGCCTCTTGCTAGTAATATATAATAAGAGTAGAGAGTAGAAGATATGGCACTGGGCTGCCGTGTTTCGTGCTCCTCCGTCGTACTCCAGTGGAAAACTTGAGTATACTGCACGGTTCTTTGCTCCTCCTCAGGTCGTCGGCAAATTTATACGAGCAGTCAAATCACAAGGCCCCGCCTTCCAGCAGTAATGAGCTGTCAAATCACAAAGGCACTCGCCTCTCGTGAAAAGGACCAAGCTAGACTGCCCCGCCCTCTAGCCTTTCAAAAAATGTATACATTTGTACAGTAGTAGTATCGATGGATTACGCCATGGAGCAAAACTAACAAGATGTAATTAAAGAAAAATGGCGGTACATATAGAGAGCGCTCGTCGCCAAATTATGCATATACTATATGACACTACCCACTATGAAGGTACTAGTAACATAGACTAGTAACTGGTCTATGTTACTCTCCACTATGACCAGCCAAAGTCGAGGCGCGTATACCAACAAGGGCCTGGTTGTGTCTATACTTGGACAACTCACCCGACTGCATGCGCACCAGGCAAACAAAGCTTGTGTCGTGTTGGTGCCGTGTGCGGCCTGCACATTAACCTAAACCTCACGTCTCCATCTTAGCCTCCGCGTTTAAAACATCTCAATCTCAAGGCCAAGGAGCAACGTGAAACCTATGATAGAGCCAATCGGATGGTTGAGAACACTACAATTCGTAGCTACAGATGCGTGTGTGAGAGAGGATGAGTGCGTGTGTGCACCTCTTCTCAGAGTACACCTGTATGTGGGTGGCATCGACCTAGGGAGCAGTGATGGTGCATGCGAGAAGTCCCAAGAGATAGGTGTAATGCGTCTGAAAAAAAGACTAGTCTATAGCTAGCCACGAGGCTATTCCTATCGAACGCCAAGCGTAAGATATGTATCCGACGGTGCCAGTTTTTGCACGTACACAGCAGTAGAAAAAGAACTAGTACCGTGGCATATGCTACACCACGACCGAGAAAACGTGCTGACGTTACGCCACCCGGGAATAGTGCCGCACTTCAAAACAAGAACCGTCAATAAATTTTGAGCGCGTCTCGTCGCATTCCAAATTAGTACTACTACCACGCTATATTTAATTGCAAACTATTCACACCGATCACAACCTAAACGGTTTCCCACATAGGAGCGTATTAGTAGTACTCGGTTATAAATACTACTATGCTAAGATGACTGCATGTCCCTCCTCAACTCCTCATCCACAAAAAACAATCAAGTCAATCAAGCCATAGCTAGTGTGAATTCTAGGTCGAGAGATTTCCACTAGGGAGAGGTGAGCATGGAAGAGGAAGCACGAGAGATGTCCCGCCTCGCCGTGAAAGCAGCCGACATGTCTAGCCGCGCACCAGTAGCAGCACGGAGGTCCCGCCGCGCCATCGATGTAGCAGACTGGTCCGGCCACGCCGCGGAAGCAGCAGAGATGTCCCGCTGCGCCGCTGAAGCAGCAAGGAGGTCCCACCGTGCCGCGCTGGCCTGGGAAAATTTCTCGCGGGCAGGCGAGGACTCCTACAAGCGCATGCATGCGATAGTCCATGTCCAAATGGACTAGATCTCCGGCTGGGCGAGGATGTAGGACGAGGCTACCGGCGTCATCCGGCAACTAGGGGAGGGTAATGTGAAGCTCCGGGGCGAGCGCGACCTGCTGAGGGCAAAGATCGCTGGAAGGGGGAAGCAGGAGGAGGAGACCGCTGTCGTGTTGCAGAGGACGGGCGTCATCATCAAGAAACTTATGGACGAGAATGCCATGCTCCGCATCGAGCACAACAGGCTGGTGGAGGAATCCATGGATGTTGCCAAGTAGCGTATCAAGGACATGAAACTGATGAAAGAGATCATTGCCCGCCGTGAGAACTAGTCTCCGCGACCTGCAGCGCATAAAGAAAGTAGAGATCAGCGAGCCAGATCGTTGTATGCGTCTTCCTTCTTCTTTTGCCCTTGTGTATTTCGGGCGTAGCCACATGTGGATTTTTTAATTATCTTCCTAATTATGTAAGACAATTATTATCGACTCTCTTCGTCCTTATATATATTCATCAGTCTTGCTATAAGTCGCAGTAGATGCTATATAGGTCTGTCGGATCTTACATCAAGATCCGTGCAAAATTTTCTTTTCAGACTTTCTTTTTCTCTCTTAAATCTCAGTCGAGTGAGACACTGCCACGCCATTAAACAGAGGCTCGGGCGCCATTAATGGAGACCCTGGGACAGAGGTGGACAGCTGCTACCTCTTGAGCACTGCTTTGGTTTTCCCTTGAAGAGGAAAGGGTGATGCAGCAAAGTAGCGAAAGTATTTCCCTCGTTTTTTGAGAACAAAGGTATCAATCCAAAAGTAGTCCATGCACGAGTCCCGCACACCTACACAAACAAATAAGATCCTCGCAACCAACGTAATAAAGGGGTTGTCAATCCCTTCACGGTCACTAACGAAAGTGAGATCTGATAGATATGATAAGATAATATTTTTGGTATTTTTATGATAAAGATGCAAAGTAAAATAAAAGGCAATGAAAATAGCTAAGTGTTGGAAGATTAATATGATGGAAAATAGACACGGGGGCCATAGGTTTCACTAGTGTCTTCCCTCGAGAGCATAAGTATTACGGTGGGTAAACAAATTACTGTTGAGCAATTGACATAATTGAGTATAGTTATGAGAATATCTAGGTATGATCATATATATAGGCATCGCGTCCATTATCCAGCATGCATCTAGAGTATTCAGTTCAAAAGATGACATGATGTAGAGGGATAAACTCATGCAATATGATATAAACCCCATCTTGTTATCCTCGATGGCAACAATACAATACGTGCCTTGCTGCCCCTGCTGTCACTGGGAAAGGACACCGCAAGATTCAACACAAAGCTAATGGAGCACCACTGGTGCGCCATTAGTATCTGGTATGCTAATGGCGCACCAGGCAGTGCGCCATTAGTTTTGCCCACGGTGCACCACTAGTGTATACTATACTAATGGCGTACCACATGGTAGTGCGCCATTAGTAACAACTTTTTTAAAAATATTTCTTAATCTCAGGTCACTATTTCACCTATGAGATATCCAACACACAAGTTCCATCATATATACATACATAGCCAACACATAGTTCCATCGTTACATATTACAAAAGTTTCACATTGTTCATCCAACACCGTTATCCATCAATTCACAAAAGTTTCACATTGATACAAAATAAAAACACAAATGGAAAAGAAGCACTCCATCCATGCAAGCTTCCGTGAATTAAATCAAATCTACAAAATGATAAACAAGAAGTTAGAAGAAGAAAAAGAAGAAGACTAGAAGAATACTAGAAGAAGAAGAACACTAGAAGAAGAATAAGAAGAACTTTGGAAAAGAAGAAGAATAAGAAGAAGACTATAAGATTATTATGTAAACTTGATCATTTTGTGCTAACATAAGTTATTTTGGAGCTAACCTATAGGAAACTAAGCATATAAGCTCTAAGTTAGCATATTAGAGCCAACTTAGGTAAAATGAAGCTAACCTATAGGAAACTAAGCATATTAGAGATAACATAGGTAACTAAGTATATATATATATATATATATATATATATATATATATATATATATATATATATATATATATATATATATATATATATATATATATATATATCATTTTGGAGATCTGACATACCTGACAAAGTTCAGTTCTCACGCATTGTTCTTCTCCTTCTCCTTCCTCAGCCTGATGCGCCAAGAGCGGTGAGGCGGTGGAGGCGGTGGAGGCAGTGGGATGTAGTCTTCTACCTCAATTGGCGTGGTCATGTCGCCCAGCTGTGGGATCGCCGGCGCCACTACCGGTGCGTGGTCATTGTCAGGCACCACCACCATCACGAGGCCACCTTCAGGCATGACCATCGCTAGGTCATCCTCAGCCACCTCCATCTCTTGCCCATGGTCAGCCACCACCATCTCTTGCCCATGGTCAGCCACCACCATCTCTTGCCCTTGGTCAGCCACCACCAGCGCTAGGTCATCCTCAACCTGATGCCCATCGTCATCCTGCAGCTCCTCATCCCCACTCTGCTCCTCTTCTCCCGCACTCCAGTCTGGATCATCCTTCTTGTTGTCTATGCTGCTGCCAGAATCGTTGCTGCTTTCGCTACAGCCAGAATCGCTGCTGCTTTCGCTACAGCCATAGTCGCTGCTGCTTTGGCTGTAGCCAGTGTCGCTGCTGCTGTTCCCATTACCTGTCCAAATGCAACAATGCCCGTTAACAATCGATGTGAGACAAAGCCAAATGTAGAGGAATAAGAAGAGGCAGAACGTACCGGCATAATCATTGTTAGCGTAGCGCATGCGACACATAGTCGCGTTGAACACCTTCACGATGAGCACGGTGGCGTCGTCGTCGTACCTGAAGAGAAGGAAGTACCCCAGCCGCAGGTCGTAGGCACGGTAGAACTTCTCCCACCCACGAGACAAGTACATGTGGCCCTCCTTGATCACCAACTCCACATCCCACTGCCTGCGAAACCCGCTGTCGGCCTGTCGCAGCTTCACATTATTTGGCGGATCTTCACCCATCAACATGTTCATAAAACTGTCAGGCAGCCTCTGCAGTTTGGGACAATGAGTGATGTAGCAAACAACAGATATCATAATGAGATGGGCGAAGGGGAGATCTCTTGTTTTATATACCTGCATCATGGATGATACTGAAGTCCCAAGTATGATAGTGAAGAACTCGGAAGCATCCAACTCGTACTGCGGTGTCGCAGAGCGGCGGTGGCTGCTTCCCGCCATCTCTGATAAGCAGCAGAAGAGACCAATTAGGACCCTTACAACAGATCATAAAACATGCATGATAATAGGCATTAGTCGCAAGTACCCCATATGTCCTATTTTTAGCAAAGTCATGCTAAAATTCATGGAAAATTTCAGCATGACCTTTGCTGAAAATAGGACATATGGAGTACCCGAATTTGCCGGAACAGAAGTTAATTGACATTACGGCAAACTCAAGGGCCTCGCGGGGTACCTGCAAATTTATCACGACACAATGGTCTAGAAAGTCTGTACAAACACAGAAAGAATAGAAAATTATAGTCTATGCATCATGAAAATTATAGTGTATGGATCATGGCATTTTTTATTCTACATTTTTATTCTATGGATCATGCCAAGAAATTATAGTCTATGCATTTTTTTGATCTCTGGATCATGATCCAACAAAATTGCCATCTCCCATGGCAAATATAGCCTATGCATCATGGAATTTATACTGTATGGATCATGGCATTTTTTTGTCTATGGATCATGATCTATAGAACATTTTAGTCCATGTCATTTTCTGAAACATATTTTTGCCATGGCAATTTTGAATCAATAGACATACTTCTCAAAAGAGGCATGATCAAATTCTAGTGCCCTTGACTTACTAGTATTTATCTCTTATGACTGATGAATGTGCATTGAGTCCAGAAGCAAAGACTCTACAGTGAAATGAAAAAAACCTTGGAAATATATTTATGATAACTCTAAATGGATCAGAAGGTGTAGATGCACTTGTAAAAAAAAGGTATGCATTTGCAGCAGCTTTGTTCTGACTCTGTTTCTAAACAAAGTAGGCTTCTATCCTGTCTAGAATGTAATGAAGATGTCTTGGATAAGCTGAGTGTTTTTTAACAACTTTCTCATTTTGACAGCATCTGTATCACATTACACTTGATATATTTTCACTCCTGTGTGTTGTAATGAAGATGTCTTGGTGAGACATGATATATGTCCAAAATTAGAAAAATCACAAGGTACTTTCTCTACCTAATAAACTCCATATGACTACATAAAACCCTGTTTAACACACCTATAAAGAGGAACAACCCCTCTAAGGAGCTAGAAAGCTATATCGCCCACTGCCTCGTCGAATGTCTGTCAAGGGAAGAGATAAAGAGCACATAAAACATTACCCACACAAAAAAATGAGAGCATGTAAAAAATTTAAAAACGAGAACCATATTGAACAATCTAAACTTGACATTACACTTGGCACGGAGGGAGTACACAATGACATAGTAGTTATCAATTTTCTCCTGTATGAGCTATAACAATCCCCACATACAAGAAAAAACTGAAAGCAAAGCTTTACTCTCCCAACAAGATTCTAAGCATACTACTTGACTAATAATAGAAAGCCCATGACAGTGAGGGTATCTAATACAGTAGTATTTCTAATTCTATAAGCCTGCAAGTTTATGAAATTGACACAAACCAATTTGGTTAGCAAGTCCCGGCAGCACATGACAGTGAGGTAGCAGCAGAAATGCACCTGATACAGAAACGTAACCTACTGCCGCTGGATCATCAACCTAGATTCTTGCATTACAGAAAAGAGCATCACAAACTCAATTCTGGCAATCATTCAGCACTAGTATTTCAATGACTTGCAGATGATAAGCAGCTACATATATACATGTCTACAAACGACAAAGGCTAATGTGAGGTGAACTTGGCGATGGTCGTGGTGCCCTCGGACCTCGTCGGGGAGGGAGATGCAGATGGAGGTCTGGGCCCTAGATGGATGGAGCAAGAGCGTGCCGTCGCATATAGGCAAATCAAGAATCTAGGGCTTCGACCGTGGTGGAGCTCAACGGTGATGGTGCGAACCCTAGAACTAGAGGAGAGATGAGGGGGGACAACAGAGGAGGTGGCGCGAAATTACCTATGGGAAGCCGCCGGAGAAGGGGAGGTGGCGGCGAGGGTGGAGTCCGGCAGGGTAGAGGCGGTCGTCGTCTCCTCCTCCTCCTCCTCGTCCTCCTCCTCTGGCTCGGAGCGCGGGGGAGCTGAAGTGGTGGGGGCGCGGGGGCGCGGGGGTGGCGGTGCGGGGGAGCTGCGGTGGTGGGGGGCGCGGGGGCGGCGGGGGTGGAGTCCGGCGGGGGTCGGGGCGGCAGCATCGGGGCAGCGCGCGGGTGGATCTGGCGAGGGAGAGGGACGAAGGGGATCTGGCGAGAGGGAGGGAATTAGCTAGGGGGGGAATCTTACTAATGGCGCACCCGCGGTTGGTGCGCCATTAGTAATCTTTTTTTACATAGCAATGGCGCACCAGGCAGAGGTGCGCCATTAGTAATCCTTTTTTTATATAAATAGCAATGGCGCACCAGCCAGAGGTGCGCCATAAGTAAATTATTTTTATTTTTTGTTGCATGTAATAATTTTTTAGAAAATGAATATGAATATGAAACAGTAATATTTTTTATAAAAACAGTAATAATTGTTGTTTAACAACAATTGTAGTCTACACTTTTTTTTATTATTTTTTAAAAAATGAATATGAATATGAAACGGGGGGTGCTCGCCGGCGGCGGTGGAGCGGGAGAGGGTGCGGGGGGTGCTCGTCGGTGGTGGTGGAGCGGGGGAGGGTGCGGGGGGTGCTCGTCGGCGGTGGTGGAGCGGGGGAGGGTGCGGGGGTGCTCGTCGACGGCGGTGGAGCGGGGGAGGGTGCGGTGGGTCATCGGCGGCGGTGGAGCTAGCGGGGGAGGGTGTGGGTGGGATCGAGATCGAGATGGAGGGGGATAGCGATCGAGATGAAGGGGCATCGAGATCGAGATGGAGGGGGACCGAGATCGAGTGTCCTCAGCAACAAGGTAGCCATGTCCCTGGGCGACGTGTAGTCTGGCGAGGGGGACAACCGTGTTCTCCAACGACGTGCGTGGCTAAAACCATCGGGCGGTGGTATGACTATTCGTGTCCCTGGATATGAAGTGTTAAGCGAGAGCTCCTATTTGCTGACCTGGTGTCGAAAGTCGGTGGTATGAGTAGCCGTGTCTGGATGACAGATGGCGAAGCGCTGGCGGATCGTGAAGACCGTACACTTGCAACCAAGTAGAGAGGTCGTGCTTGCGGTTGATCGTCGGCGGCGGTGGAGAAGGGGAGGGTGTGGTTGATCGTCGGCGGCGAGGGGGACGTCGATGTCCCATGAACACGGTTTTCGAAGACCCGGGATCTCTATCTAGCTGGCGATACGTTGTGTCATCCATGCACCTTACGCATCCAGAAAATCCGTGGACTACCTGCCCCGCGAGATAACCGTAACCGAGATGGTCGTGTAGTAGTTAAATATATATATATATATATATATATATATATATATATATATATATATATATATATATATATATATATATATATATACACTAATGGCGCACCGCGTAGTAGTGCGCCATTACTAGATTAAACTTGTAATGGCGCACTGTGACACGGTGCGCCATTAGTTGTTTTGCAAAAAAAAGAATAAAAAAATTCAGTACTGGCGCACTCCTTGTCCGGCGCGCCATTACTAGTTAGAACTAGTAATGGCGCACTTCGGTCGGATGCGCCATTAGTATGTATGTAAAAATGAAAAAAATTATCACTAGTGGCGCACCTTTTGTATGGTGCGCCATTAGTGTCTTCCACACTAATGGCGCATCACCAACTGGTGCGCCATTAGTATATAGTAGTGGCGCACTACTTCCCTGGTGCGCCATTAGTGTCAATCCTATCTATAACCCTTTTCCTAGTAGTGATGCCCCCTCCAGCGGAGCTCCGGAAAGGGCCCCAAGATGGGATCTCACGGGTACAGAAGGTTGCGGCGGTGGAATTAGGTTTTTGGCTCCGTATCTGGTAGTTTGGGGGTACGTAGGTATATATAGGAGGAAGAAGTACGTCGGTGGAGCAAAGTGGGCCCCACGAGGGTGGAGGGCGCGCCTGGGGGAGTAGGCGCGCCCCCTACCTCGTGCCCTCCTGGTTGCTTTCTTGACGTAGGGTCCAAGTCCTCTGTATCACGTCCGTTCCAAAAATCACGTTCCCGAAGGTTTCATTCCGTTTGGACTCCGTTTGATATTCTTTTTCTGCGAAACTCTGAAATAGGCAAAAACAACAATTCTGGGCTGGGCCTCCGGTTAATAGGTTAGTCCCAAAAATAATATAAAAGTGTATAATAAAGCCCATTAAACATTCAAAACAGAATATAATATTGCATGAAGCAATAAAAAATTATAGATACGTTGGAGATGTATCACGCATCCCCAAGCTTAATTCCTGCTCGTCCTCGAGTAGGTAAATGATAAAAACAGAATTTTTGATGCGGAATGCTACTTGGCATAATTTCAATGTAATTCTCTTAATTGTGGTATGAATATTCAGGTCCGAAAGATTCAAGACAAAAGTTTAATATTGACATAAAAATAATAATACTTCAAGCATACAAACTAAGCAATTATGTCTTTTCAAAATAACATGGCCAAAGAAAGTTATCCCTACAAAATCATATAGTCTGGCCATGCTCTATCTTCACCACACAAAGTATTTAAATCATGCACAATTCATGAGCGTTTGCCATGGACATAGCACTATATGTGGAATAGAATGGTGGTTGTGGAGAAGACAAAATGGGAGAAGATAGTCTCACATCAACTAGGCGTATCAACGGGCTATGGAGATGCCCAATAATAGATATCAATGTGTGTGAGTAGGGATTGCCATGCAATAGATGCACTAGAGCTATAAGTGTATGAAAGCTCAACAAAAAGAAACTAAGTGGGTGTGCATCCAACTTTCTTGCTCACGAAGACCTAGGGCATTTTGAGGAAGCCCATCATTGGAATATACAAGCCAAGTTCTATAATGAAAAATTCCCACTTGTATATGAAAGTGATATCATAGGAGACTCTCTATCATGAAGATCATGGTGCTACTTCGAAGCACAAGTGTGGTAAAAGGATAGTAACATTGTCCCTTCTCTCTTTTTCTCTTTTTTTTTATTTGGGCCTTTTTATGGCCTCTTTTTTTTAGTCCAGAGTCTCATCCCGACTTGTGGGGGAATCATAGTCTCCATCATCCTTTCCTCACTTGGGACAATGCTCTAATAATGATGATCATCACACTTTTATTTACTTACAACACATGAATTACAACTCAATACTTAGAACAAAATATGACTCTATGTGGATGCCTCCGGCGGTGTACCGGGATATGCAATGAATCAAGAGTGACATGTATGAAAGAATTGTGAACGGTGGCTTTGCCACAAATACGATGTCAACTACATGATCATGCGAAGCAATATGACAATAATGGAGCGTGTCATAGTAAACGGAACGGTGGTAAGTTGCATGGCAATATATCTCGGAATGACTATGGAAATGCCATGATAGGTAGGTATGGTGGCTGTTTTGAGGACGGTATATGGTGGGTGTATGATACCGGCGAAAAGTGTGTGGTATTAGAGAGGCTAGCAATGGTGGTAGGAAGAGAGCGCGTATAATCCATGGACTCAACATTAGTCATAAAGAACTCATATACTTATTGCAAAAACCTACAAGTTATCAAAGCAAAGTATTACGCACATGCTCCTAGGGGGATAAATTGGTAGGAAAAGACCATCGCTCGTCCCCGACCGCCACTCATAAGGAAGACAATCAATAAATAAATCATGCTCCGACTTCATCACATTACGGTTCACCATACGTGCATGCTACGGGAATCACAAACTTTAACACAAGTATTTCTCAAATTCAAAACTACTCAACTAGCATGACTCTAATATTACCATCTTCGTATCTCAAAACAATTATCAAGTATCAAACTTCTCATAGTATTCAACACACTCATAAGAAATTTTTTACTAATCTTAAATGCCTATCATAATTAAAGCAAATTACCACGCTGTTTTGTAGGACTCTCAAAATAATCTAAGTGAAGCATGAGAGAACAATATTTTCTATAAAACAATTCCACCACCATTCTCTAAAAGATATAAGTGAAGCACTAGAGCAAAAACTATATAACTCAAAAGATATAAGTGAAGCACATAGAGTATTCTAATGAATTTCGAATCATGTGTGTCTCACTAAAAAGGTGTGTACAGCAAGGATGATTGTGGTAAACTAAAAAATAAAGACTCAAATCATACAAGACGCTCCAAGCAAAACACATATCATGTGGTGAATAAAAATATAGCCCCAAGTAAATTTACCGATGGAAGTAGACGAAAGAGGGGATGCCTTCCGGGGCATCCCCAAGCTTTGGCTTTTTGGTGTCCTTAGATTATCTTGGGGTGCCATGGGAATCCCCAAGCGTAGGCTCTTGCCAATCCTTGTTCCATAATCCATCAAATCTTTCACCCAAAACTTGAAAACTTCACAACACAAAACTTAGCAGAAAATCTCGTGAGCTCCATTAGCGAAAGAAAACAAAACACCACTTCAAGGTACTGTAATGGACTCATTCTTTATTTATATTGGTGTTAAACCTACTGTATTCCAAGTTCTTTGTGGTTTATAAACTATTTTACTAGCCATAGATTCATCAAAATAAGCAAACAACACACGAAAAACAGAATCTGTAAAAACATAACAGTCTGTAGTAATCTGTAACTAACGCAAACTTCTGGAACTCCAAAAAAGCTACCAAAATAGGACGACCTAGACAATTTGTTTATTGATCTTCTGCAATTGGAATCAAAATTTTATCACGTTCTGGCTATTTTTAACAATTGTTTTCGTGAACAGGAAGTTTCTGGAATTATCAGCAAGATCAAACAACTATCATCCAAGAAGTTCCTATAGGTTAAACTTGGCACAAACACTAATTAAAACATAAAAACAAATCTAACCAGAGGCTAGATCAAATATTTATTTCTATACAGAAGCAAAAAGTAAAAACTAAAAATAAAATTGGGTTGCCTACCAACAAGCGCTATCGTTTAACGCCCCTAGCTAGGCATAAAAGCAAGGATAGATCTAGGTATTGCCATCTTTGGTGGGCAATCCTTCAATAAGACACCTATTACCCTTAGGAGTTTCTTTTTCTTTATTAATTATCAAACTTCTATGCACAAAATCGAAAAAATCATTTGTAGCAAATGGGTCGTTAATGATAGCAAAAAGATTGGGATGAATACTTATAGATCTGAGATCCGCAGTTTCCTTGCTAGAGGATTCACCTTTATTTTTAGGAACATACATAAGCTTGGCAATTTTAGTTGGAGGACTTGAAGTATTCTTTACGGAAGAGAAAGCGGTCCCCAAGTTGGTAATCATACCCTCAAGTTTATCGATTCTAGTGGAATCCTGATTTATTCTTTCATTAACTATGGGTTCCTTCTCCTTAATATTTTTCAAAGTGACTCCTACTTTAGATCCATATTGGGTAATTTGGTTGTGGATCTTTTTATCCAAATTTTCAATTAAATCTATGGTAGCAACTTTATTTTCAACAATTTCAAGTCTTTGCATTACATGCTCCAAAGTTAACATAGTTCCATGAACCAAAAGAGGTGGTGAGCCAAACAAATCTATCATAGCATTATAAGAATCAAGTCTTTGCATTATAAGGAGTAGCGCCTACATAAAAATAGTGGAGAAGAACGGAAGTAGATTGCTTCCTGGTAGATCTATTTTGAGCATTGCAAATTCTATACCAAGCATCTTTTAGATTTTCTCCCTCCCTTTGCTTAAAATTAAGAACTTCATTCTCAGGAGACAATAGAGAATATAGAGGACTAGCCATAACGACAAGCAAGCGAAAAAGAGGCGAACAGAAAAGAGAGGGCGAATAAAATGGCAAGGGTGAAGTGGGGGAGAGGAAAACGAGAGGCAAATGGCAAATAATGTAATGCGGGAGATAAGGGTTTGTGATGGGTACTTGGTATGTTGACCTTTGCGTAGCCTCCCCGGCAACGGCGCCAGAAATCCTTCTTGCTACCTCTTGAGCACCGCGTTGGTTTTCCCTTGAAGAGGAAAGGGTGATGCAGCAAAGTAGCGTAAGTATTTCCCTCAGTTTTTGAGAACACCGGTATCAATCCAGTAGGAGTCCACGCACGAGTCCCTCGCACCCATACAAACAAGTAAGATCCTCGCAACCAACACAATAAAAAGGGTTGTCAATCACTTCACGGTCACTTACGAAAGTGAGATCTGATAGATATGATAAGATAATATTTTTGGTATTTTTATGATAAAGATGCAAAGTAAAATAAAAGGCAATGAAAATAGCTAAGTGTTAAAAGATTAATATGATGGAAAATAGACCCGGGGGCCATAGGTTTCACTACTGGCTTCTCTCGAGAGCATAAGTATTACGGTGGGTAAACAAATTACTGTTGAGCAATTGACAGAATTGAGCATAGTTATGAGAATATCTAGGTATGATCATGTATATAGGCATCACGTCCGGGACAAGTAGACCGACTCCTGCCTGCATCTACTACTATTACTCCACACATCGATCGCTATACAGCATGCATCTAGAGTATTAAGTTCAAAAGAACATAGTAACGCCACAAGCAAGATGACATGATGTAGAGAGACAAACTCATGCAATATGATATAAACCCCATCTTGTTATCCTCGATGGCAACAATACAATACGTGCCTTGCTGCCCCTGCTGTCACTGAGAAAGGACACCACAAGATTGAACCCAAAGTTAAGCATTTCTCCCATTGCAAGAAAGATCAATCTAGTAGGCCAAACGAAACTGATAATTTGAAGAGACTTGCAAAGATAACCAATCATACATAAAAGAATTCAGAGAAGATTAAAATATTGTTCATAGATAAACTTGATCATAAACCCACAATTCATCGGTCTCAACAAACACACCGCAAAAGAAGATTACATCGAATAGATCTCCACGAGAATCGTGGAGAACTTTGTATTGAGATCCAAAGAGAGAGAAGAAGCCATCTAGCTAATAACTATGGACCCGAAGGTCTGAGGTAAACGACTCACACATCATCGGAGAGGCTGTGGTATTGATGTAGAAGCCCTCCATGATCGATGCCCCCTCCAGCGGAGCTCCGGAAAAGGCCCCAAGATGGGATCTCACGGGTACAGAAGGTTGCGGCGGTGGAATTAGGGTTTTGGCTCCGTATCTGGTAGTTTGGGGGTACGTAGGTATATATAGGATGAAGAAGTATGTCGGTGGAGCAACGTGGTCCCCACGAGGGTGGAGGGGGCGACTGGGGGGGGGGGGTAGGTGCGCCCCCCTACCTCGTGCCCTCCTGGTTGCTTTTTTATGTAGGGTCCAAGTCCTCTGGATCACGTTCGTTACAAAAATGACGTTCCCGAAGGTTTCATTTCGTTTGGACTCCGTTTGATATTCTTTTTCTGCTAAACTCTGAAATAGGCAAAAATAGCAATTCTGGGTTGGGCCTCCGGTTAATAAGTTAGTCCCTAAAATAATATAAAAGTGTATAAGAAAGCCCATTAAACATCCAAAACAGAATATAATAGAGCATGAAGCAATCAAAAATTATAGATACGTGGAGACGTATCAACGGCAGATGGAGGTCAAATGGCTGTCCTCCCGATAAGCACGCGTAGGGGTCTGATCGCAAGCCTCCCGTACTCAAATAGCTACCCTTCATGGTGCCTCCAAGCTAATAAAAAATGGGAGGCGTGGTGGCACATAAATGGTAAATAGAACGCCCAGGGTTTCAATAATATGTGTGTTTCCGATTGTAACATGACAACACTTGTTCCAAAATGACTTTGTTGATTGTTAATGTGTGCGCCTTCGCAAATCGGACAGCAAAATTACCACAGCATGTTGGTGCCAAGTCATGGCACCAAGCCAAGTTTCATGATTTCCATGCGTGTTTCGGATTTACAGGAATTAAAAAACCAAGTTTCTCAATGTTTCCAGTCGAGCCATGACGCTCGGATGTTTGAATTTCATTCCCATTTCTGGTATGGGACCTAGAAATTTACCCGAGGACACACATGTGATTTTTCAACTAGCTTTGGTGCACTAGAGCATGTGCTTGTATTTAAAATTTGAATTATGCACACAAAGGTGACACGTTCCCTCTCAGAACCACAAGCCTTCTTGAGAGAAGCTCCGGTTTGCAAGAAACTTATACCAAAACTTGTTCCTATTCTGCAATTTTTTTTCCACAGCATGGTAGTACCATGACATGACACCATGGCAAGTTTCATGATTTTCAGGCGTATTACAAGAATTTTAAGACCAAGCTTCTAAATGTTCTCGGCCAAACCACGATGCCCAGATGTAAGAATTTCATTCCCATTTCTTGCATGGGACCTAGAACTTCACCCGAGTACACACATGTGATTTTTCAGTCGGGAGCATGTGCTTGTAGTTCAAATTTGAATTATGCACATTAAATGACCAGAAACTCAATTAATGTATAAAAAATGCCAAATGAACCCGGAATAATTCCAAAATTTAACAGGGCACTCATATAGTTCTATGTTGCCTCTATAAAGAAAATCTGGTGGGAGGCAGCGTATATTGTTCCGCACACAAAGGTATAAATAAATAAATAAATAAATAAATAAGCCCTGTTTAATTCTTGGGTTCTTATTATTTATGCCACTAGTTGTGTATCACTACTCAGTTTTGCCATTAGAAGTTACAACTACTCAAAAAATGCCATCAATCTGTGAGATGCCTGCTCAAAAATGCAATTAGATATCTAAAAAATGCCATCGTTAAGTTAGATGCTTGATCAGAAATGCCATTAGACATTGTTATTTTCACGTCAAACCCGTTGACCATGTTACATGACAAAAATAATTCGATTCTCACAATGATAAGTTAATGGTGTCCAACACAACACACCCCTCAAATAAAACTAAGCACCCTGGAATTCTTTGACAAAACTAAGCACCATGAAATTCTTTGACAACTAAACTGCTGGCTATATGATGTTGGCCACATATATAGTACATATATAATGTCAAGAAACGAGTGGTAGTACTATACCAACTAAAAGATGAAATGTACGAAATATAACGAGAAGAAACATAATATAGTTCTGCTGGGGGCTCAGCACAACACACCCATCAAATAAAACTAAGCACACCGGAAATTAAACTAAGCAACTAATCCGGTAGACACTGCATTAGAACCACCATGAGCAACGACACTGCCACCTTACTCGGAGTCCTCGTTCACGTCCTCGATGTCGTCCTTGTCCCTCTTCCTCTTGGGCGATACTTCTTTGCTTGAACCGCACACTTGGATCTTGCTCTTCATCCAACCCTTGTAGATATTGAAACAAAGGTAGCCATCCATTGCAGCGTAGTGGATGTGGTCTATATCTAATACAGTCCACTGCCATGCACGATGAAACGTGTGCGGAGCTTTCTTCAGTTCACCGTACATAGGATGAACCATGGTTCCTGCCAGGGTCAACATTGAAGGCTGGTCAAGGGAGGGCACCAGCCCTTCCTTCTAGAGGTCGAAGGGGTCGCCTACAATGAGGCCTATCCGACCCAGGATTTCCTTGTCATTCCTAAAGTCTACAGTAACGAATTTGACTCGGCCGCCCTTGAGGAAGTTCTTAAATTCCTCGCTGTCGGGGTAAATGACCACGGGTAGCCTAGCCGGCTCCCCTTGGCACTTCAGAAAAAATTACGAGCCGATCCGGCCTCCAAGGATTCAAGATGTGGGGTCGCCTTCCCCCTGTCAGCTGCCTCTCAGGCCGACTGTCGGAAGGCGGCCCGGCCTTAACCCTCATGAAGAAAGCCGCGGGAGGGCCGGCTCCAAGAAGCCGGCCGCGAGAAGGCCACCTGCAAGGAGCCGGCTCCCACGACGCGGTCAAGATCGTACCCTAGAAGCCCGCATCCACATAACGGCGATGGGACGGGGCGTGGCTACAATAAAGCCTGCCACCACCGAACCCCGGAGCACGCCCGGCACAGTGCGCTGTACGGGGTAGCCCTGACCCGTCCGGCGCGGCACTGTTGCCACGATGACTATGGCGCCATCCACGGCGGGCTGTCAGCGCGGCCCACGGGCGGTGGGCCCCTTCGGGCAGAAAGACACCCGAAGGCGGTCAGGCCTCCTCCAGTCGGCCCAAGACATGGCCGGCTTCCCCAAGCCGGCTTGCCCCCTCCCTCGAAGGAGGCGCTCCATTAAGGAGACAAGACGACGTGAGGCTACAGCGATCGCCCGCCAGGCGGCGACACTATAGCCATGCCTACCTCGATAAAGCCCTCATCATCAGGATTGAGGCAACAGTAACCAGCCACCGACAGGGCGCTTGGCAGTGGGGCCTGCCTGTCGACCAAGAGGCCGGCAGCCGGCGGGACACACCAGCCGGCGGGCCCCAGCAGCCGGCGCAGAAGCCGGTAAGCGTAGACACTGACGGCTAGGGCCAGCGCCCAGCCGGATTACCATTGTACCCCCGGGGGGTAGGCCTATATAAACCCCCCGGGGCACCCATGCAAAGGGTTGATCTCATCTGAGTTTAGACACCACATAGGGAGAAGAGTAGAGCTAGCCTTGCCCTTCTTCTTCCTCTCGCCAAACAGCTCAAGGAGCATCTTGTAGCTACTTGTTCATTGAGTGATCATGCGGAGACCCCGCAGAGCAGAAGTAGGGGTGTTATCTCCACGGAGAGCCCCGCGGCTGGGTAAGATTCGCCGGCGTGCATGTCTTCGCCTCATCCAGCTTCCAGGCACCGGCGACGTCTTACTGGCTCCCACAAAGATAAGCCACCCGTTGGCATATGTCGCACCTACCACCCGACATTTGGCGCCCACCGTGGGGCCAGGTGCACCGTCGTCCGGAGACCTGTTCTGGACGGTAACCCTCTTCCTCTCCAGCGAGCGTAGCCAGCCCGGCACGGCCGATGGCGCTTGCCACGACGCGCTGCAAGGCGTCACCAACGCCTGCGCAGCGAGTGACCTCGCCGATCCCCTTGGCGAGGCCCTCATCTCCGACGAGCCCGCCTACGACACGGGGACCGACCACCTCGTCAACCTCCTCGGCCAGTTCCACGTCTCCAGCGAGTTGCTATGGACCAGGAGTCCGTTGGCTCCACCGATCCGATGCCTGTCGACTCCGACGCGGCCTCGCTCGACGCCTTCCCCACCAACATCGTGATCTACGACGACCCGCTTCCCCGAGCCGATGGATGTGACGGTGCCACCGCCAAGGTGATGGTCATCAACCACAGCGACGCTTCTGGCGAGAACGCCCACGACGCCCCGCAAGCGGTGATCCACGACTTGTCCATCCCCCTCCCGGCCGATGCCGACGCCGACGCACTGGAGGCTCGCCGCCTTGCCCTCATCGCGGAGGGCCGGAAGCTAGCTTCCGTGAGACGCCTCACCGAGGCCCACCAGCGCGAAGTCGACCGCGCCGCCTTCGGCACGCCACCTCCTAGCGGGCCAAGCCGAGCCGGCGTCGTCAGACAGCGCGGCGCTGTCATCGCCGACATGCTTGGAGTCGACCGCCCAGTCTACGCCACCCCACTCGAGAACCTGCGCGCCGCCCAGGCGGCCGTAGACGAGCTAGATGGACTGGGGGCCGAAGAGCTCCCCTACATGACCAGACGCGTCCAGCAGCTGATCGATGTAGCCGTACAGCGGCATGAAGCCGACGCCCGCGCGGAAAGCCCTCTCCCGCGCCGAGAGCACGACACGACGTCCCGGACGCCGACTGCGGGTAAAACCCGCGCGCGACACGAGAAAGAGCCGGCTGCCAGCCGAACCCAGATCTCCATCGAGCGAGACGCAGAAGGCCACCCTCGAGCCATGGACCGGCGGGGCAACCCGCCTCCGCCTCCGCCTCGTGGGGAAAGGTATCCCACCCCGCCGCCTGTCACGCATCCGACTCTCAGCGGTCGACTAGGTCGCCGCGAAGGAGTCGGCGAGAACGACGCCCGCCATCGGATCGACCGCCTAGAGCGATACCTGGCGCTAGAAGAAGAAGATGATGTCGGACGCCTTGTTTCGGCCCCCGCATCCGCGATGAGCCCTTCCCCAAAGGGTTCTCGCTCCCAAGAGACACGCCCAAGTACAACGGCTCCATGAAGCCGGAAGATTGGTTGATCGACTACTCCACTGCAGTACGTGTCGCGAACGGCAACAGCCGCGTTGCCGTGAAGTACGTGCCCCTCATGCTCCAAGGCACGGCGCGGACCTGGCTCAACAGCCTCAAGCCATACAGCGTCAACAGCTGGCTAGATTTCACAGAAGCTTTCGTCCGCAACTTCACCAGCACCTACAAGCGGGCTCCCAAGCCCAGACAGCTCTCCTTGTGCGTGCAAGGCCCCACCGAGTCCACTCGCGACTACCTCACGCGTTGGGCCGAGATCCGCAACTCCTGCGAAGGAGTGCACGAGGTGCAAGCCATAGAGTACTTCATAGCCGGGTGCCGAGAAGGCACCCTCCTCAAGCACAAGCTCCTCTGCGATGAGCCGACTACCCTTGACGAGCTTCTGGTCATAGCGGACAAGTACGCCACCGCCGACTCCTCAATGAAAACCGAACTTCGGGTTGACGCGTCCGGGAAGGTACTCAACCCGGCGCCCAGGACGCCGACAGGGGACCCCGGCCGACGCCCGTACCAAAACGACCACAAAGGCAAGGGCCCCATGCCGCCTTCCACCAGTCGGCAGGTGGCCACGGTCGAGGGCGAGTAGCCCGAAGGGTGGCCCACACCCAAGAAGCAGAAAGGCGGTAGGCCAACTTGGCAGCCGGCCTTCTCCTACGAGCAAACTCTTGACCCCCCATGCAAGTTCCACAGCGGCGCGAAGCATCCAACCACACAACCCGGAAGTGCCACTGGCTCACCCGGATTTCCAAAGGCGAAGGGCTCGTGCCGCCTCCACCTGCTGGTCCGCCGCCTCCGGATCCACAGCAGCCAGCCGCTCGGCCAGCAGTCGGAGCCGTGCACGATGAGTTCCCCGATGAGCACGCCGCCTACGTCGTCTTTACAAGCCAGCCTGAAGATCGGCGCAACCGATGCCGAGAGCACCAGGAAGTCAACGCGGTTGCCGCCAACCCCTCCGAGCACATGCACTTGTCACAAAAGCCTATCAACTAGAGCCGGGCCGACCACCCAGAGGTGATGCCATCTCCCAGCTCTTATGCGCTGGTTCTGGACGCCAGACTTGCAACGGACAGACGCGCTGCCCGTTTCTCTCGCGTGCTGATAGACGGCGGGAGCAGCATCAACATCTTGTACCTTGACACCCTGAAGAAGCTCAACGTCAAGATAAAGCAGCTCATTCCTACCCGGACTGTGTTCCACGGCATCGTACCCGTCCTGTCCTGCGCTCCCATCGGCAAGATCAAGATTGATTTCCTCTTTGAGGACAAGGATCATTTCCGCAGGGAGGCCATCTGGTTTGAAGTGGTGGACCTTGAGAGCTCTTACCATGCACTGCTTGGCCGACCTGCCTTGGCCAAGTTCATGGCTGTTCCCCACTATGCTTACCTCAAGATGAAGATGCCGAGCACCAAGGGCATCATCACCATAGTCGGCGATTACAAGAAATCCTCTGAGTGCGCAGCAGCCAGCAGCCGGCTGGCCGAGTCCCTTGTGATTGCCGAAGAGAAGAAGAAGTTGGACCGGGTCGTGGCCATGGCCGGCAAGCAGCCGGACCTGTACCCCGATCCCAAAGAATTTGATGCCCAAGGTTCCTTCCAGCCGGCCAAGGAAACAAAGAAGATACCTCTTGACCCCGAGCACCCGGAAAGGTTTGCCGTCATTGGGGCAAACCTAAGCAGCAAATAGGAAGGCGAGCTCGCTGATTTCCTCCTTGAGAATCGGGACATCTTTGCATGGTCCCCCAAGGACATGCCGGGTGTTCCGAAGGATTTCGCCGAGCACAAACTACACGTCCGAGAAGGTGCAAAACCAGTCAAACAACCCCTCCGCCGACTGTCGGAGGAAAAGAGAAGGATTGTAGGAGAAGAGATAGCCCGGCTTCTGGCTGCCGGCTTCATCACGGAGGTTTTCTTTCTGGAGTGGCTTGCCAACCCGGTCCTCGTGCTGAAGAAGAACAACAAATGGCGCATGTGTATAGATTACACGAGCCTCAACAAGGCCTGCCCCAAAGATCCTTTCGCCCTGCCAAGGATAGATCAAGTGATAGACTCCACAACCGGATGCGAGCTGCTGAGTTTCTTGGATGCTTACTCCGGATACCACCAGATAAAGTTGGACCCGGATGACCGCCTGAAGACCGCCTTCATCACGCCCTTCGGAGCTTTCTGCTACCTGACTATGACATTCGGCTTGAGAAATGCCGGTGCCACTTTTCAGCGTTGCATGCAGAAGTGCCTCCTCAAGCAGCTCGGCAAAAATGCCCACGTCTACGTGGATGACATTGTGGTGAAGACGGAGAAGCGCAGCACCTTGCTGGAAGACCTCAAGGAAACATTCGAGAACCTGCGCTGATTCCAGATCAAGCTCAACCCCGAGAAATGCGTGTTCGGAGTGCAAGCCGGCCAGCTTCTAGGCTTCCTGGTCTCCGAACACGGCATCGAGTGCAACCCAGTGAAGATCAATGCCATTGAGAGGATGGCGATTCCCACCAAGCTGTGAGACGTCCAGAAGTTCACCGGATGCTTGGCTTCCCTGAACCGCTTCATCAGCCGGCTCGGAGAGAAGGCTCTCCTCCTCTACCGCCTCATGAAGAAGACCACTCACTTCGAGTGGAACGACCAAGCCGACCAAGTTTTTCACGAGCTGAAGAAGATGCTGACCACTCCGCCTGTCCTGGCGGCGCCGACTGAGAAAGAGCCCATGCTCCTTTACATTGCTGCAACCAGCCGGGTGGTCAGCACCGTCATCATAGTCCAGCGCCTAGAAGAGGGCCGAGCCCAGCCGGTCCAGAGGCCGGTGTACTATTTGAGTGAGGTGTTGTCTACCTCGAAGCAGAACTACCCGCACTACCAGAAGATGTGCTACGGCATGTACTTTGCCGCCAAGAAGCTGAAGCCCTACTTCCAAGAGCACCCCATCACGGTCGTATGCACCGCCCCGCTTGCCGAGATCATAGGCAGCCGGATGCATCCGGCCGGGTGGCGAAATGGGCCATCGAGTTTGCCCCTTACACGATCTTCTACCAGCCCCGCACCGCCATCAAGTCCCAAGCATTGGCCGACTTCCTCGTAGACTGGGCTGAGACCCAGTACCTGCCGCCGGCTCCCGACTCCACTCACTGGCGCTTGCACTTTGACGGGTCCAAGATGCTCACTGGCTTGGGAGCCGGCGTCATCCTCACCTCTCCCAAAGGCGACAAGCTCAGATACACGCTGCAAATTCACTTTGCCGCCTCCAACAACGTGGCCGAGTATGAGGCGCTCGTACACAGGCTCCGGCTTGCCAAAGAACTCGGCATACGCCGGATCCTGTGTTACGGCGACTCAGACTTGATAGTCCAGCAGTCATCCGGCGATTGGGACGCCAAGGACGCAAACATGGCAAGCTACCACTTCCTCGTTCAGGAGATCAGCGGGTACTTTGAAGGATGCGAGTTCCTCCACGTACCACGAGCCGACAACGGGCCAGCAGATGCCCTGGCTCGAATAGGCTCCACTCGGCAGGCAATACCAACTGGCGTCTCTCTGCAACGCCTCCTCAAGCCGTCTATCAAGCCGTCTCCACAGTCCGATTCCATCTTCGTGCCGCCTAGCCCCGATGCAGCTGGATCCGGCTTGAAGAACCAAGCAGGCGGCACGGGGACTCCAGTAGGCGGCTCGGGGACTTCCGTAGTCGCACCCGACCCGGGGACTTCTGAACCCGGCTCGGGGACTGCGGTAGTCGGCCCGGGGACTGCACCAGCACAGCAGGCGGCGACCGACTCCAGCATTTCACAACCTAGCCCTCCCACCCTGGTCGCAGTAGCCGCGTTGGCAATAGAAGAAGTCACAGCTCCATCATGGGCTCAGCCCATCCTTAACTTCCTGACAAACCAAGAACTGTCGGCTGATGAGACAGAGGCAAGACAAGTCCAACGCCGAGCCGGAGCATACACAATCGTCAACAGAGAGCTCGTCGGGCGCAGCGTCACTGGAGTCTTCCAGCGATGCGTTGAGCAAGAGAAGGGCATAGCAATCCTCCAAGACATCCACCAAGGTGAATGCGGCCACCATGCGGCCTCAAGATCACTAGTCGCCAAGGCTTTCCGCCATGGATTCTTTTGGCCGACTGCTTTGGACGACACCAAGGAATTAGTCAAACATTGTAAAGGGTGCCAAGTCTTCAGCTCCAAGCAACACCTGCCGGCTTCGGCACTCAAGACCATTCGCCTCACTTGGCCCTTTGCCGTTTGGGGTCTGGACATGGTGGGCCCATTCAAGACGGCGCGCGGCGGCATGACACATCTGCTCGTCGCTGTGGACAAGTTCACCAAATGGATCGAAGCAAAGCCGATCAAGAAGCTGAATGGGCCGACTGCCGTGACATTCATCGCAGATATAACAACTCGATACGGCATGCCGCACAGCATCATCACCGACAACGGCATGAATTTTGCCAAGGGAGCATTGGCACGTTTCTGCGCGACACAGGGCATCCGATTGGACTTAGCGTCCGTTGCCCACCCGCAGTCAAATGGCCAAGTCGAGCGAGCCAACGGCCTCATCCTTTCCGGCATCAAGCCCCGACTGGTCGTGCCACTGGAGCGTTTGGCCGGCTGCTGGCTCGATGAGCTGTCGGCCGTCCTCTGGAGTCTGCGCACTACCCCAAACAGGTCAACCGGCATCACTCCTTTCTTCCTCGTGTACGGTGCCGAGGCAGTCATCCCAACCGACATCGAGTTCGACTCACCTCGGGTGACCATGTACACGGAGGCGGAGTCCAAGGAAGCACGAGAAGACGGCGTCGACCTTCTAGAAGAAAGCCGACTGTTAGCGCTCAGCCGGTCCGCCATCTACCAGCAGGGTCTGCGTCGCTACCACAGTCGGAAGGTCAAGCCAAGATCCTTCCAAGAGGGCGACCTTGTGCTCCGGCTGATCCAGCGAACAGCCAGCCAGCACAAGCTCTCGGTCCCTTGGGAAGGCCCCTTCGTCATCAGCAGAGCGCTAGGAAACGACTCCTACTACCTGATCGACACACAGAAGCCGAAGGCACGAAAGAGAGACGACTCAGGCAAGGAGTCGGAACGACCATGGAACGCCAACCTCCTCCGAAGATTTTACAGTTGAAATGCAGTATGTATCCCACTAACTTTTGTACTAACTACGAGACAATAGGCCCCCCGAGGAGAACTCGGGGACTGCCATCTTTTATCTATGAATGAAGAGTATCATGCTTATGATTATGTCATTACATTCACTTCTTTCGTCCGGCACCGGGTTCGACTAGTCGGCCCGGGGACTGGCCGCCTTGAGTTATATTAGAAGTCCTGCCCGCGGTCAGACAAGTAGTGTGCCGGCACCAAAGCCCTCTCTTGCCAAAAGTCGCAGTATGAAGAATCGGCTGTCCGGCTGGCAAGAGCCAAAGGCAGGAAAGGACGCCCACACAAAAAACGGCTAGGGACTAACGAACTAATATAACAAAAGCCGGCTTTTTCCTACCGTCGACCGACTACAAGAGTAGCCGGCCGAACGGCTTCCATTCACTTTGCTACAATCTAAGAAAGCTCGAGTACTTACCTTCTCCAAAAAGATAGCCGAGTCCTTCCTTAGCCACAGACTGCAGAGCAGCTGCCGGCTGGGAAGGCAGTAATCAGGGGAAGGCGGCAAAGGAAACAACCTAAGGATAAAAGGCCTACGAGAACGGAAGCCAAACACATGCATGATTATATTTACACAAAAGACCTTGAAAAGGCCAACATTCAACATAGTTTGAATACACCCCAAGTGGGTGGAACTGCGCAAGCTTAATAAAAATTGTTCAAAGAGTAACAAGAAGGAAAAAGCAAGGACGGCAGATCAAGCCAAGGGAACGACTGGCGAATCGGGCAGGTCGGTGGAGACAGCAGCGCCGGCTGGAGGAGTGGCCGGCCGATGAACCTCGGCATGATCACCGCCTCCCGCAGAGGGCGCGCTAGCGCGCGCCTCGTTGTTGGAGGCACGGTCATGCTGAGGCTGGCCGATTGCTTCACCAGCTGGCTCGGCGTCTTCGCTTTCCTCCCCTTCCTCGTCTTCACCCTCATCACTGGAGGTGATCTCCTCCGCCGAGTCTTCACCCCCCGCCGGGTTCAGCCCGAACCACTCCTCCGGCTGGGCGACGCCGTTGTCATCCACCTCAGGAGCGAAGACGCTCATGTTGGTAAACTCGGCAAGGGCCGAGGCACGCTAGATGATAGCCGGCCGCACCTCCACCAGCTCTTCGTCAGCCTCCTCCCGCCAAGTCCTCAGCTGTTCCAAGTTCAGCCCAGGGTACCAGGCCCGGACGAACTCCAATGCCCGCCTGGCACCGAATCGAACAGCGGAGGCCTTCCAGGCCTCAAAGCGGCCGACTGCCACCTCCAGCCAGTCGGCAGTCCGGCTCGGGGTGCGGGGAATCGCTTCGCCTGGCCAGAGGGCGGCCAGCACCTGCGCCCCAGCGCGTTGGAGGCGGCGGAGCATGCGGTGTGCCGGCTACAACCGGGCTTGGATCGCCAAGAGCTGCTCCTCAAGTGTCCGGCTCACGTCCGGCGCGATCTCAACCCCCGCCTGCCGGCGTGCCTTGCGGTGGGCCTCAATGGCTTGGGTGGCAATGACGTAGTGGCCGGGGAAGTACTCTGCGCAAAGAACAAATAAGCAACACAAATCAGAAGACGAATCAAAGGGCAAGGGGCGAGCAAGGAGTGAGGAAGGCGGCTTACCGTTGATCAGATCCTCGATCCGGCCGTAACCCTCGCTCAGCGCTTGCTTCGCCTCAGCCCAGCCCGCCGTTTCGGTCTCGAACTCAGCTTTGAGGGCGGCCTCGATATCCTGCGCCTCCTTCAGGGCCGCCTTGTGGCTCTCCTCCTGGTCAGCCAACTTTTTGGCCAGGCGGTCGCGTTCCTGGACTAAGGCGTGGAACTCGGCCTCCTTGGCGCGAAGGGTGGTCTGAGCCCTGCCGAGCTGCTCCCTCAAGTCGGCGTTGGCCCTGCAAGCATGAAGACAAAGGAAGAAACAATAAGGAAGAAGTCGTCGGGGAAGATCCGACCCGACTGCTCAGCAGTCGGCCCGGATCTCGGGGACTACACCCTGTGGGTGCGCTGATATGAACAAAGCTGAGCACGCACTCCGGCTGTCGGTCTGATCCTCGCTCTTCTGGCGCAGCTCCTGAGCCTGGGAGTCGAAGGCGGCAGCACTCTGGTTATGGTACTCCTGGAAGATCAGACAGGATGCAGGAATAAGATAACTGTCAGGACCTAGTAAGTTCCAAGCCACCTGCTCAGCAGCCGACTCGGAACTCGGGGACTACACCCAGTGGGTGCGCTGACGCGCCCCCACGGAAGAAATCAAAAAAGCAAAACAACCAAGGCCAGAAGACTCACCTGGACGACGGCCCGCGTCGCAAGGAAATCTCGGGTATATCGCTGCAGCGCGGTGGCATGAGCCTGAAGCCGGCCCTGGACCTCCTGGGCCACCGCGTTCAACTCGGCCGGCCCCCCGCTGGGCGTCCACTCGGACGTGCTAGAGTTGGCCGCCTCCAGGGCCTCCGCCGTCCGGCTAGCGCTCGCAGCTCTGTCCGGCTCCAGCACGGGGGCAGCTTCCCCCGCGCGCCGGCATGATGCCGGCTGCACCACCAGGCCGGCTCTTACTGTCGGCTCGCTCCCAGCCGGCTGCTCCGGCGCCGTAGCCGGCTGGCCGCTCTGTCCCGCCCCAGTCGGCGCCGTCCACGGCACCTCCTCCAAGACAATCACATCATCCTCCCTCCGCTCCGCCTCCGACCGGCCGCGGTTGGCTTCCTCTGACGGAGGCACGGGGACGTCGGGAGCCACGCTGTGGAGGGGAACGACGAGCTGTGGAGGTTGGTTGCGCGAGGCCTCCGCCCCCCTCTCCGCGGCCGTCGCCTCCGCCTGGGCCTTGGCCGCTGCGTCGGCCTGTTACTTTGCCGCCTGGGCGGCCCTCCGCTCCGATGCTTCCCGCTCCTCCCCCTCCTCCCGGATGTTCCGCTCTGTAGCCTCCAAGAGGTCAGCGCGGGGATCCAAGCGGCGGGAGTTCGAGGACCCTCCGGCTGATCTGATCATGGAGCCGGAAGGACCCCGCTCGAGGGAAAGCGACGCCCTGGCAGGTTAGCCAAGAAAAAATTTAGAAGAACTTCAATCAAAGAACACAGCAAGAATACAAGATGCGTAAACACTTACGCTGAAACCGCCTACGGCTGCTTCACGACCTTCTGGAAGCGGGGCGCCCTCGCGGCCGCTTCATCTCGCTTGGTTGCTGCAGCGGCGCCCCTGGCCTTCTTCGGCAGGCTGCCGAAGTAGGTCGACACGGCCCGGCGCTTCGGTGCGCCGCCACGGGCGGCCGGCACGGCAGAAGGGCCCGCGCCTTGATGATCAGGCGCCGGCTGGCAGTGCGGGACGACTTCGACCTTGTCGTCGTCCGCCCAGTCTTCGAGGCCGGCTCCAGGCCCAGCGCCGCCTGCCTGGCCGCCTTACCCCACGGCGGCATCTTCCATGGCGGCCGCTCCAAGATTCGGATCGTCGACGTCGTCCACCGTGCGGTCAGGGAGGAACTGGCGCTCTGCCCCTGCGCCCCCGCCGCCAGTGGAAGTAGGGGATTCTGCAGAAAACAATACGACTGATCAGAGGCCGGTCATATCGAAGCCGACAATACAAAAGAAAGGAAAGAAGAAAGACTTACGGCAGGCGGAAGGTTGGCGCGAGGGTACGGCCCCTTGCCGTATCGCCAATCCTCGGGGAGCTTGCAGTTGGCGATATAGTTCACCATGTAAGACACCTCGGCATGGGGCATCTCCTTGGTGCTCAGCCGGCATGGGTCGAAGCGGTCGCTCATCAGGCAGATCATGTGCGGCCGGGCTTGGAGCGGGAGTACCCGGCGCTCCACGAAGGCGGCCACGAGGTCGGCACCAACTAGGCCCTCCGACTGGATCATCACCCGGAGTCGGGCGACGGCGGCGTTCCCGGCCTGAGACAGCGCCCTGGCCCGGAAGCTCCACGAGGGCGGTCTCGAAGCCGGCGGGCCGGCTACGTAAGCCGGCAGGTTGACCAAGTCGCCTTGCGGGGCGATGTTCCTCACGTAGAAGTAGGATTTCTGCCAGAGCTTCACCAACTGGATCAGCGGGATGGACGGGAACGGATTGTTCTCGCCCGTCCGCCTCACGACGATGAAAGCTCCGCATAGGGCGGGCACGCCCGCGACGACGGTGCCAAGCTTACATTGGAAGAACTCTCCCCAGAGCTCCAGGGTGGGGAGGACGCCAAGGAAACCCTCGCAGAGGGTGACGAAGGCCGACAGCAGCATCACTGCGTTGGGGGTGAGATGATGCGGCTGAAGGTGGTAGAATTCGAGGAAGGAGCGAAGAAACCCGCTCGCCGGGAGGCCGAAGCCGCGCAGGTAGTGCGAGCGGAAGACCACCCGCTCGCCCTCCTCCGGTGCCGGCGAGATCTCCCTCTCCGGCGCGCGCCGAACCCGCACGTAGTTCTCGCCGGGCAGACGCCGCGTCCGGCGGAGGAACTCGATGTGCTCGTCAAGGACGTTGGAGTCGTCCCATGAGCTCGACAGCGCCATTGGGACGGTGCGGCGAGGCGCAGGGTGCGGCGGCGGCGGAGGCGCGTGCGACCCTGCTGCAGCAGAGCAACCGCGAAACAAGAGGCCCGACGGCGGAACGGCGCGGCGGCGAGGCGCTGCGGTGGCGGAGAAGACAAGGATGGAAGGCGAGAAAGGTTGGAGCGAGGGAGAGCGTGCGAGCCCTTGCCGCTCCCTCTCCTCCCCCTACTTATAGACCCGCGCGACAGAGCCGAGGAGGCATGGTGTGGGGGACGTGGGATTAACTGCGCCCACTCTCCCACGCCCCGCTATAATTGCGCCTTGACGGTGTGGTGAAACTGCCGCGGGAAGGCAAACAACCCATCTTGGGCCGCAGAAGATCCGCGCCTGGGCCGAGGCCAGGAGTGGCGGGCTCGGGCCTGCGGCGACGTCCCGTCGCGCACGCGCAATGGCAGGCCTTTTCTGCCACGTGACACGCGGGGAGGCGCCCGGTCAGCGCGCGAGTTGGCCCACGTTCTCGTTGACGAGGCAACGGTGCCCTCCCAAGGCGGCGCGCATAAGCGGAGCCGGCTCCCAGCTGCCGGTTCCTCGAGATAGGAACCTGACCAAGCTTCTCATCCCCCTGCCAACCTCGAAGCTCGACCAGCTTCGGGGACTACTGTCGGGGTAAATGACCACGGGTAGCCTAGCAGGCTCCCCTTGGCACTTCAGAAAAAATTACGAGCCGATCCGGCCTCCAAGGATTCAAGACGTGGGGCCGCCTGTCGGAAGGCGGCCCGGCCTTAACCCTCATGAAGAAAGCCGCAGGAGGGCCAGCTCCAAGAAGCCGGCCGCGAGAAGGCCGAGTCCAAGGAGCCGGCTCCCACGACGCGGTCAAGATCGTACCCTCGAAGCCCGCATCCACATAACGGCGATGGGACGAGGCGTGGCTACAGTAAAGCCTGCCACCCCCGAATCCCGGAGCACGCCCGGCACAGTGCGCCGTACGGGGTAGCCCTGAACCGTCTGGCGCGGCACTGTTGCCATGATGACTATGGCGCCATCCACGGCGGGCTGTCAGCGCGGCCCACGGGAGGTGGGCCCCTTCGGGCAGAGAGACATCCGAAGCCGGCCAGAACTCCTCCAGTCGGCCCAAGACATGGCCGGCTTCCCCAAGCCGGCTTGCCCCCTCCCTCGATGGAGGCGCTCCATTGAGGAGACAAGACGACGTGAGGCTACAGCGATCGCCCGCCAGGCGGCGGCACTGTAGCCATGCTTACCTCGATAAAGCCCTCATCATCAGGATTGAGGCAACAGTAACCAGCCACCGACAGGGCCCTTGGCAGTGGGGCCTGCCTGTCGACCAAGAGGCCGGTAGCCGGCGGGCCCCAGCAGCCGGCGCAAAAGCAGGCAAGCGTAGACACTGATGGCTAGGGCCTGCGCCCAGCCGGATTACCATTGTACCCCCGGGGGGTAGGCCTATATAAACCCTCCGGGGCACCCATGCAAAGGGTTGATCTCATCTGAGTTTAGACACCACATAGGGAGAAGAGTAGAGCTAGCCTTGCCCTTCTTCTTCCTCTCGCCAAACAACTCAAGGAGCATATTGTAGCTACTTGTTCATTGAGTGATCATGCGGAGACCCCGCAGAGCAGCAGTAGGGGTGTTATCTCCACGGAGAGCCCCGAAGCTGGGTAAGATTCGCCGGCATGCATGTCTTCGCCTCATCCCGCTTCCAGGCACCGGCGACGTCTTACTGGCTCCCACAAAGATAAGCCACCCGTTGGCATATGTCGCACCTACCACCCGACACTCGCACTCAACGTCGGCATGGCATATGTGGTAGAACTAGAATAAGTCATGCATGCAAACCTGGATCACGCCGGGCTTCTTCTTCTCTGCCTCCTTTAGTTTCTTCTCGCTTCCTAGGAATGTGGTGTACTCAACATCTAGCCCAGCGACCCAGTCATCATTTGAGTTTTCGAACATATGTTTGAAGCGAGCAAGGCATTCTTTCACCGTTGCGAAAGAACGGGTGTAGATGACGTCAAACTCATTGCCGGTGATGGTTCTAACCTTGTACTCACCGCCGATCATGGAGATTTGGGACGCCATGGATTTGGGAGGAGGGCTAGGATTAGTGGAACTGCCGGAATGTGAAAGGACGGGACGACTAGGAGCGGTTTATCGATTGTAAAAATGTCGAGTGGGGGCGCGTGCGAATGGCAGGGTAGTGGCTTGCCTGGTGGATAAATGGATTCATGCACAGTACTATGGGGTCCCAATTAGATGTCATGTCTACTCGACGCCCAATTAAATGGCTTTCGATGGCAAGTCAACCGTCGGGAAAATTACAGGTGATACGAAGCTTTCCATTCTCCCATGATACGGGCTTCCGAGAGCCCTTGGATCTGAGATCGAACGGTTGCATGGCGTGATTCTAGACCTATGGGTGAATATACTATCCTGGAGGGTTATTCTACAAATTTTCAGCAACTTAGCATGCGACCGTTCGATCTCAGATCCAAGGGCTGCCAGCAGCCCGTATCATGGTCGCGCCTACCACGACCGTCGCCTCGCTCGCGCCGTCACGCCCTGCCATATAGCTAATATGGACATTAATGGCGCACCATGTATGTGGTGCGCCACTGCCAGCGCACCATGTATGTGGTGCGCCACTGCCATATAGCAGTGGCGCACCAGATATAGGTACGCCATTATTGACATATTACTAATGGCGCACATGGTGTGTGGTGAGCCATTACTAGTTTTGAAGAAAAATAAAAAAATGGTTAGCAATGGCGCACCAGGGGATAGTGCGCCATTACTAGTTGACATAGTAATGGCGCACCTGTATAAAGTGCGCCATTACTATGTGTATGACTGGGTCAAACCTTGGTCAAACTTAGTAATGGCGCACTTTGCATAGGTGCGCCATTACTATGTCAAACTTAGTAATGGCGCACCTACACAAAGTGCGCCATTACTAACTTTGACCAAGGTTTGACCAAGTCATACACATAGTAATGGCGCACTTTGTGAAGGTGCGTCATTACTAACTTTCTTTGCACCCCCCCTCCCTGGTGGACCGCCTTTTCAGTTTTAGAAAAATAAAAGAAAATGATGGAAATGTCAAAAAAATAAAACAAAATAAGTTTCCCATGTGATATGTGGTCCAGTTGTTGGGAAAATTTACAAATATGAATTTCGACTTTATTTGCAAAATCTCTCTGGAATTTAGTAAAATGGGCATAACTTTTGCATACAAACTCGGATTAAAAAGTTTTTTATATGAAAAATCATCTACTCGAATAGTTACATCCGAATTCAACGGAGTTCCCCCCCTTGAAGATTTTCAGAATCCCCAAAAACCTAACAGAATAAAAGATACGGGGATTTTAAGATCTAGAGGGGGGAAATGGAAAAAGATTCAAACTTAGTAATGGCGCACCATTTGTTAGGTGCGCCACTAGTAATAGAAAAAAAATTGGTTTCGATTTTATTTGGGAAAAATGTCCAAAATATGATACATAATAGGACCGGAAAGTTTGAAATATTTTTTTCAAAATTTCATCACACTCATGAACACGAACAAAGTCATAGACATCAACAAGGTTTAATAGGATTGATATGATAGATATATCAACAAGTGCCTGTTAAGTGAGATGGTGCTGGGGTTGGATAGAACTACGAAGTCAAGCGTGCTCTGGCTGGAGTAGTGTGAGGATGGGTGACCTTCTGGGAAGTTTGACCATGGAGTGTGATTTGACTTGAGATTAAGCATAATGACCTGAGATTAAGAAAAAATTGAAAAAAAAAATTTGAAAAAAAATTGAAACAAAATTGTTAGTAATGGCGCACCAGATATGTGGTGCGCCACTACTAAGCCTGATAGTAATGGCGCACCGTTGGACATATTAATGGCGCACCAGGGGAGCGCCATTAGTACTTGTTACTAGTGGCGTGATGATAGTGGCGCACCGATAGTGCGCCATTAATGGCCAAAATAGGTGTATCACTAACAGGCCTTTTCCTAGTAGTGCGGTGTGTTAGGCTATCTGATGTTGGCATGTCATACATAGTCATCACTTAGTCACTCATACAACAAGGTTAGCTATAAGGTTGGCTATGAGAGTATTTTTTGTTTACTTCTCTCTATCTCTTTCTTCATAGTATTTATTGCATTTGCCAAGAAGTGGCTTCTTCCAATGAAATGGTGCTTAGATGAGGTCCTATCGGTATTAAATGGCTTAGCAACTGAAGTCCCCAATGCATAGGTGCTTAGTTTTTTGTTGCTAAGTTTACTTCATCTAGGTACACGCGCTTATCTGGAGTGCGATTTGACTTGAGATTAAGCATAATGACCTGAGATTAAGAAAAAATTGAAAAAAAAATTGAAAAAAAATTGAAAAAAAATTGAAAAAAAATTGTTAGTAATGGCGCACCAGATATGTGGTGCGCCACTACTAAGCCTGATAGTAATGGCGCACCGTTGGACATATTAATGGCGCACCAGGGGTGCGCCATTAGTACTTGTTACTAGTGGCATGATGATAGTGGCGCACCGATAGTGCACCGTTAATGGCCAAAATAGGTGTGTCACTAACAGGCCTTTTCCTAGTAGTGCGGTGTGTTAGGCTATCTGATGTTGGCATGTCATACATAGTCATCACTTAGTCACTCATACAACAAGGTTAGCTATAAGGTTGGCTATGAGAGTTTTTTTTTGTTTACTTCTCTCTATCTCTTTCTTCGTAGTATTTATTGCATTTGCCAAGGAGTGGCTTCTTCCAATCAAATGGTGCTTAGATGAGGTGCTATCGGCATTAAATGGCTTAGCAACTCAAGTCCCCAATGCACAGGTGCTTAGTTTTTTGTTGCTAACTTTACTTCATCTAGGTACACGCGCTTATCACCGTTTCTTCTTGGGGTCACCAAACTAGTCTCTCTCTTCTTAATTAACTTGCCACATTATACTTTATGCCTATGTGGCAGGCTTAGCACTTGTCGGATCAAGTACAATAGTGGGTTATAAGCCCGCTTTACATGGCATTTTTGCATATGTGGGGGAAAGAGGCAAGGAAAAAGTGGAGGAGTGGGCTATCAAGCAAAAGCCAGCCTCTACATGGTGGAGCATAGGGAGAGGCACCTGTATGGAGGTGGTCCGGCTTGGCAGTTAAAATGATAATGGCAAGTCAAATCACCGGGCCCCACCTGTCTAGCAGTAACTCACTGTCAAATCACACAGCCCTACGTTTGCAGCAGCCTACTCCCTCATCTTCTCGCATCTCTGTCGAACCGACTAGGCGGAACTGCCCCGCCTACCGCGCGGGAAAAACCCCACCCTCGAATTTTAAATAGTACAGTATACTAATTTTGTATCCATGGATTGCCCCATGGAGCAAAGCCTCAAGAAAATGGCGGTACACATGTATGGAGTATACAGCACGCCCCTCGCGTTGGCGTTGCACCCCAGACGGTCGGTCGGTCTGGCACGCCGCTCTCCGAATGGAACGGGCATCATATTGCGTTTGCACACACATGTGGGACCGCAATTGAGAACCGACCATAGGCACACTCCCCGTCCCCGCAAGTCGGGTGAGTTAAAAGAAGTACATACGTTGGTACCTGGATGATCCTTGCAAGACACGGAAGATCAGTTCGTCCATGCATGTGACCAGATTCCAGCAGACACGCCTGGATTGGCTATCGTCTACATATCGTGCAGGTTGTGTTGTACAGGGCTATAGTTCTCGTGAGAAATCTAAAAAAAGGTTTCTTGTCATCTCGCAAAATTAGGTGTCATGTGCTTCGGATCACTGCGAGGGTTAAACAGCGACAACTGAGTTGGGCTAGTCAGTGGGGGCACATGCACGAATTCTACTCTGCTGCCATCTAGGTCAAGACGGCTATGTTAATTAGGACATCTATCGACGGACCCCTTTTCTATGAGTTTATCTTTAATTTGTGCTTTGATCCTCGTCTAGTTTGTCCGTCGGGATTGATCTTGTCTCCTTTGGGTAGTGAGGTTATGATTTCTTGTCATGTGGCATTTTTTTGTGTTATATGTTATAATCCGGTGCTTCACATCAAAATAACGACAACTGCGCCAAGGGGCATGTGCATGAAGACTTCTCGACGGTCATTGCTGAGGTCAAGCTGGCTCTGGCCGGTAGACAAAAAAAACTAGTACTCCACTATATAGGAAGGAGCCTCCGTGCTTGCTTGCTAGTGTTGCTCTCTTCACACTGTCTCGTCCTCTCCAGATCTAAACACGACAGCGGTGGCCACACTCTCTCTCTCTACTCACCGCTGGTCACAGATCCAGCCGGATCCTCTCCGTCGAGGAAGGTGAGAAGGTGCAACATTCACGCGGTCGTCCTCGGCGACGGCCCTTAGCCACTGCCGGCGCGTCCTGATCAGCGTGCCTTGCCGTTCTCTCCCAAGCATCGCTGACGAGGGAGGGCCTCCCACAACTTCTTCCTCGCTGCCGTAGTGTGGGAAGATCTGGCCTCCCGCCGCCCACCTAGCAACATCCCGACGACCCTCAGGTATAACTTCCTTCGAAACCGGCCTTGCTCTACTTCTCGAGCTCCTGACGTCGCTGCATTTGTATCTTTTACTATTTCTCAGGCCCCCTCGTGTAGATAGGATCGATCGGCTGTTTGAAAACCACCTAATTTTTTACTGTTAATAGCCACTCGAATCTAGTAGTACTTGGTTCAAACAAGGAAGAATGGGGGTGGGGGCGGGGGAAGATTTGTTACCTGAATCTAGGACTTAGTCGAAAGAGGAAATAATGTGGGCGAAAAGTAGCAGAGACTGGAAATCCAACTGGTCTCCAGGTCTAATAGGGAAATAAAGGGAACGCAGTACAAACTCAATATAAACCCGATCTATTGGTTGAAAAAGGAAAGAAAGTGGGGACTCGGGGACAAGTCAACAGAGTAAGTCCAGCACTAGATTTGCTAGCCTCGCACAGTATAAGGTGGCTATATACCGAACAAAAATAGGACCAACGCAGAGATCCTCTTCTGATGTTTGTTGCCCCGAGCCGCTCTTATGTAATGTCACTAGTAAAATGTAGCAGTCGCACTGTTAAAAGTAAGGACACGTTAAACCAATGTTGTTTGCAATGTAATGCCTCCAGTAATATGAATCAATGGCACTTTTTTTCATGTCCTGCTAAATTTCCCATTAAGATAAGTTGCTTCTTTTCGTTAAAGATGCAACTGTCCTGGTCCGCCTACTCTCTAGGAGCTTAATGACCAACCTTGATGTTGCTCAATTTTATTGCAACTAATGAAGAAGAAGCTCTGTGGGTTTCGTTTTCTGATGGAAATGGAACCGGGGCTGGAACCCTTTTCTTAAAAAAAGAAGAATAAGCTCAACCTTGATGTTGCTCAATTTTATTGCAACTAATGAAGAAGAAGCTCTATGGGTTTCGTTTTCTGATGGAAATGGAACTGGGGCTGGAGCCCTTTTCTAGAAAAAATAAGAAGAAGTTGCTAGCTCATGGGACATTGCTTCATTTTAGGTGAACTGCACCAAAAGGTCCCATGAACTGAATCATCCATGTTGGTGACTGATGTCATCCCTTCTATGATGGCGTTGACTACAGATATGGTTCCCATCACGAGGTATGTTCCTTTTTGGTCTGATCGTTTGCCAAAGATCCTACATGTTCATCCTGCTCTTGTGCTGCTGTTTGGCACTGCCATGATAAAGCAGTAATATTATTATTTTGCACCTTAATCTAGTGGCACTATTAATTTGAGGCAATGTTTTGGCACCGCTAGTGCCACTGTTTTTTTAATATATCGAAATAGGGGGTTCCCTCCAATTTCATTAAAGAAACCCAACCATAGAGAACCATTATCTGACAACATCTCAGTGTAAACGGGCAGTTATGCAACTACTACTAGAACGGACTGAGTACTAGCAGGAGATAAGTTCGCCACATAAGCTAGGCAGGTAGGGGGACGCAACACCAGCTCGACCAAGTTTGGATTACAACCCAAATGCTACCACACAAACATCAGGGGGGAAGATAGGGACTGAAAGAGCCAGCTTCAGCATCCCAGTCTAAGCACCCCCGGCCTTCATCCTTGCGACGCACGGTACACCTCGTTTGCCACCTGCTCGACCCTAGTGTCACAGATAAAATGAAGTAATAATACAGTTAAAATAGAGCGAGTGTCCTATCTATCATTTCATTTCCAATGTAGATAAAGAAAGTGCTTCTCTTTGTTAATGTTTAAGCGTTTCTGCAAACTGGGGTGCTTAATTTTAGTTGATCTGCACAAAAATAGAGATTTGAATGTCTCAAGGCCCCTCATTGTACTACCGCTATACATTGATGTTCATCACTGGCAGAAGGTGTATCGGGGAGACTTGGGTCGATTTCCAGTATGATGGAATATTTTCTTCTGTTTATTAGAGTATGTTCCATCAACTAGTGCCACTATAATCTAATCACGCCTTTTCATCATCTGTGCAAACAGGGTTATTCAACTGCATTTTGGTGGAACTGCACAAATGTACGAATGGAACCGGCATATATGCGGAGTGCGAGGTGCCAAGTAAAAATTACCGACACCAACCCTACTCCATCTAAGCATTGGCATCCACCACCATCAGTGGGATATGTGGCGCTCACTGTGGACGGATCTTTCTCGGCAGCAAATCCTCTAACCAAATACTAGTAGCTTAGACTTAAAAAATACTAATAGCTTATATTGGTAGTTTTCTAGGGGTGACTCTTTTTTGAAAGAAGCAGCAATCTATTTTTATTTATTTGTACACAGTGTCACAACTTTGACCCAAAGGTCCAGAGCTATTTTAGGGTGATTGGCATAGTACTCGGAAAGTGATTGTAAGCATGATTTTTATTAGTTGTCACACTAATTGTAAGCATGAGCAGATGGAAGATTAGGTTAGTGCGAAGCTTACCTTAAACCCTACCGACACCATTGGAATGAGGCGAGCGTCGAGGGAACCGTGGAGAACAGCGGGGAAGAGACGTCGCGCCATCCGGCCTCCTCTTGCGGTGGGAGAACGAATACTCCTGTGGCTCCGGCTGGCTCTGCACCCTCACGAACGGCACACCGTACTCGATCGATTCGTTATCCTCTGGGTGCTCGACCTTCGACCTATACGCCCATCACCTCCACCTAACTTTCGCCTCGGGTGAATCTGTCTGCTCCATCGCCCAGAGAAGATACTCAATGAACTTGAAGGACTGCGGCGTGACTACCGCCGAGGAGTACATCGCCACCGTCATCGTCGTCGTCTCGCTCTTTTGCATACATTTCCACATGGCCCTCACAGTCGTCGAAATCTCCCACTCATTGTCAAACCAAGTAAGGATCTCCTTCAAGCTGGCAAACTTTGCGTGGTCGCCGCCGGCGATCTGCCTGATTCGCTGCTGCATCCCCTCCATAGATGTCCTTTTGACTAGTCCGGTGCTAGCTTTGGAAGATGGGAGGAGAGACGATGGTCTTGCAATAGAGAAGAGGGAGAGGTGAGACGGTGGTTTTGGAATGGAGATGATGGAGAGGAGAGGGGGTGGTTTTGAAATGGAGAAGAGGCAGAGGTGAGACGGTGATTTTGGAATGGAGATGATGGAGAGGAGAAGTTCCCTTGCCTTTCGGTCACTGACAGGTGGGCTCCGTGCTTGGTGGGACCCATGTGTCAATGTCTCAATGGCAGGATGGGCTACGTCAGGGGATCCTCGTCCGAGGAGAGAGGAGGTGGTTTTGCAATGGAGAAGAGGGAGAGGCGAGACTATGGTTTTGGAATGGAGATGATGGAGAGGAGAGGAGGTGGTTTTGCAATGGAGAAGAGGGAGAGGAGCGTGCGACAGCGATTTAGGATTGAACAAGAGGGTCGGCGCGCTGTGACTGGATCAAAATCAAAATCAATTTACCCTTTAGTTAAGAAAGCGACCCCACATTAACTAGTCTCCCTTTTATTCTGGGTCATAATTGACCATGATTTTCGCAAATAAAATATATGTTATACGTTGCAAAAATAATATAATTTGAAAGTACAATCAGATACGAACCAAACGATACAATTTTTGGTGACATGCATTCACATTTTGCTTGTCAAATACAGTACGTGGTCAAACTTTGACCCAAAATACGCAAAACAAAAAAATACTTCCAAGACCAGCGTCGCTCTTCCGCTCTTCTCCTCTTAAACCACCACCGCTCCTCTTGTCGGGTGGTTGGTGTGACATATGCCAACGGATGGCTTATCATTGTGGGAGCAAATAAGACGTCGCCGGTGCCTGGAAACGGGATAAGGCGAAGACATGCACGCCGGCGGATCTTACCCAGCTTCGGGGCTCTCCGTGGAGATAACACCCCTACTGCTGCTCTTCGGGGTCTCCGCATGGTTACTAGGTCAACAAGTAGCTACAAGAGGCTCCTTGAGCTGTTCTGGGGGAGGAAGAAGAAGGGCAAGGCTAGGTTTCTTCCTCCCTCCTGCGTTGTCTAAAACTCCTAAAGAGAAAAGGATCTTCCTTGCATGGGCGCCCTGGGGGTTTATATAGGCCTACTCCCCAGGGGTACAATGGTAACTCAACTGGGCGTGGGCCCTAGCTGTTTGTGTCTAGGCTTGCCGGCTTCTCCGCCGGTCGTTGGGGCCCGCCGACTGGTGGGCCCGCCGACTGCCGGCCTTCTGGTCGACAGACCGGCCCCACCGCTTGGGGGTCTTGTCGGGGGCTGGTTACTGTTGCCCCACCTCTGGTGACGTGGGCTCCGTCGTGGCAAGCATGGCTACGGTGCCGCTGCTGGGCGGCATATCACTGTAGCCTTACCCCGTCTTGTCTTCTTAATGAGGCGCCTGCCTCGAGGGAAGGGGCCAGCCGGCCTCTGGGAGTCAGATTCACCCTAGGCTGACTATGGGAAGCCGGCCTCGGGTCGTACTGACAGCTCGCCGTGGGTGACATCATGGTCAACATGGCAACAGTGTCGCGTCGGGCGGGTGATGGCCGCCCCGTACGGCGCACTGTGGCCATGCATGTCCCGGGATTCGAGGGTGGCAGGCTTCACTGTAGCCACGCCCCATCTTGTTGCCGTTATGTGGGTGCAGATTTGGAGGGCACGATCTGGACCGTCTGTTGGGGGCCGGCTTCTTGGGGGTCGACCCTCTCATGTCCGGCTTCTTGGAGCCGGCCCTCTCGCGTCCGGCTTCTTGGAGCCGGCCCTCTCGTGGTTTCCTTTGAATGGTTTTGGGGCCGGGCCGCCTTCGTCCAGCCGGCCTGAGGGGTAGCCTGCCGGAGGTAGGCGGCCCCACGCCTTGGGTCTTGAAGGCTGGAATGTCTTGTAATTTTTCTGAAGTGCCAGGGGGAGCCGGCTGGCCCACTCATGGTCATTTACTCCGACAGTAGTCCCTGAAGCTGGTTGGGCTCCGAGGCCGAAAAAAGACGAGAAGCTCAATCAGCTTCCTATCATGAGGAGTCGGCAGCTGGGAGCCGGCTTTGATTTGGTGCCCCGTCTTTCGGTGGTTTCGAAGTTGGAAGGCGGGAACCAGGCATCTGCGCGGGCTAGGCTGCGAGCTGACCGCTCGCCGCCTACGCGCCATGTGGCATCTTCTGGCTAGAAGGGCCTGCCAGCCCACGCGCGTGACAGGACGTCGCCGCAGTCCTGGGCCCACCACCATCGGGCCTCGGCCCACGCACGGATCTTCCGTGGCCCGAACGGACCGCACGCCTCCCAGCGGCGGTTACCGCACGCCGTTAAGGCGCAATAATCGCGGGACGTGGGGGAGTGGGCGTAGTTAATCCCACGTTTCCCCACGCCTCGCCTCCTCGGCTTCGCCGTACGAGGCTATAAGTAGGGTGGAGGAGGGGGAGCGGAAGACGCTCGCACGCTCGCCCTCGCTCCGCCCCTTGCTTTTTCTTCTTCTTCATTGCCGCAGCCTCCTGCCGCCGCCCGGCTCTTCCGCCAATCTTCTTGGCTCGCCGTCGTTCCGCCGTGGCAGGGCTGCGCACCTGTTCGCCGCTGCACCTTTGCCCACCGCCGCGCCGTCCCCATGGTGTTGTCGAGCTCTTGGGACGGCTCCAACGTTCATGATGACCATGTTGACTTCCTTCGCCGGACGCGGCGGCTGCCGGGCACAAGCTACGTGCAGGTCCGTCTCGCGTCGGCGAGTGAGATCTCGCCGGCACCGGAGGAGGACGAGCAGGTAATCTTCCGCTCGCACTGCTTGCGTGGCTTCGGCCTGCCGGCGAGCGGGTTCTTCCGGTCCCTCCTTGAATTTTACCGCCTCCAGCCGCATCACCTTACTCCAAACGCGGTGATGCTACTGTCGGCCTTCGTCACCCTGTGCGAGGGCTTTCTGGGCGTCCTCCCCTTTCTCGAGCTCTGGGGAGAATTCTTCCAGTGCAAGCTGGGCACCGTTGTTGCGTGCCTGCCCGCCCCATGCGGAGCCTTCATTGCCATGAGGCGGGCGAGCGAGAACAATCCGTCCCTCTCCATCCCGCTAATCCAGTCGGTGAAGCTCTGGCAAAAGTCTTACTTTTATGTGAAGAACGTCGCCCCACAAGGCGAATTTGTCAACCTGCTAGCCTATGTAGCCGGCCCGCCGGCCGGGAGGCAGCCCTCATGGAGCTACCGGGCCATGTCGCTGTCTCAGGCCAGGGCCGCCTCCGTTGCCCGGCTCCGGGTGCTAATCCAGTCGGAGGGCCTAACCGGGGACAACTTGGTGGGCGCCTTCGTGGAGTGCCGAGTGCTCCCGCTCCAGGGCCATCCTCATATGATTTGTCAGATGAGCGGCCGCTTCGACCCATGCTGACTAAGCACTAGAGAGATGCCGCATGTTGAGGTGTCCTATATGGTGAACTACATTTCCAACTGCAAGCTCACCGAGGAGTGGCGATATGGCATGGAGCCCTATTCTCGCGCCAACCCTCCGCCTGTGGTTAGTTTCTCTTCTTTTCTTCTTTTCTCGCCGCCGAGTTCACGATGGCCGACTCCTGATTAGTCAGCTTGTTTTCAGCAGAACCCCCTTCTTCCGCCAGCATCCGGGGTTGCGGGGGTGGAGCGCCTACTCCTTCCCGACCGCACGATGGACGATGTTGACGACCCGGATCTGGGGTCGGCCGCCATGGAAGACGCCGTCATAGGGGAAGGCGGCGACGCAGGCGGCGCGGGGATCGGGCCGCCCTCGAGGACTGGGCGGACGATGACGAGGTCGAAGTTGTTCCGCGCCACCAGCCGGTGCTCGATCATCAAGGCGTGCGCCCATCTGCCGCCTTGGCTGCCCGTGGGGGTGCACAGAAGCGCCGGGCCGTGTCAACCCACTTCGGCAGTCGGCCGAAGAAACCCAGGGGCACCGCGGCGGTGACCAAGCTGGACGAAGCGGTCGCGAAGGCGACCCGTTTTCGCAAGGTGGTGAAGCAGCCGCTGCGGTTTCGGCGTAAGTGTTGTTTCACTTACGCCTCTCTTTGTATGAAATTCTTCTAAGCCTTCCTCTTATCTTATGGAACAGGGCCCCGCTTTCTCTGGAGCGGACCCCTGCCGCCTCCATAATTGGAACCGTGGGAGGGTCTTCGAGCTCCCGCCGTGTGGATCCCCGCGCCAACCTCTTAGAGGCGACGGAGCGGAACTTGCGGGAGGTGCGGGAGGCGGAGGAGCAGAGGGCGATTCGGGAGGTGAGGGAGAAGTCTGCGGAGGCACGGGCCGACGTGGCCGCCAAAGCCCAAGCGGAGGCCACGACCAAGAAGGCAGAGGCGGAGGCCCTGCAGAACCAGCCTCCGCAGCTCATCATCCCCCTTCGCGTCGCGGCCCCCGACATCCCTGTGCCTCCATCGGAGGAGGCCGACCGTGGCCAGCCCGTGATGGAGAGGGAGTCGGTGCCATCACCGCCGATCGGAATGGCTCAAGGGAGCCGGCCTGAGTCGCCGCCTGTGCAGCCGGCTGGGTTGAGCCGACCGTGGGGGCGGATCTTGTGGTCTTGTCGCCGTCTCATCGGTGCGCGGGGGGGGGGGGGGACTTCAGCGTCGGGGCCGCAAAAGACAGCGGGTCATGGTACGTCGGCCCAGGACTCAGAGGCGGCCAGCGACAGCTCATCCGGGTGGACGCCAGTCGGTGGAACGACCGTGCTGAACATGGCAGCACAGGACGTCCGGAACCGGCTTCAGGTCCAGGCCACCGCGCTGAAGCAGTACACCCGAGAGTTCCTCGCAACGCGAACGGCTATTTGGGTGAGTCCTCCTGCGTGTTTATTGATTGCTTCTGATTTCTTCTATGGGGGCGCGTCAGCGCACCCACTGGGTGTAGTCCCAGAGTTCCGAGTCGGCTCCTGAGCAGGAGGCTTGGAACTTCTTGGTAGACTTTGATTGCCGTCTTGTTCTTACTTGCATATCATGTCTTGTCTGCAGGAGTATCACAACTCCCGCGCGGCTGCTTTCAACTCCCAGGCCCAGGAGTTGAGTCAGAAAGCCACTGATCTGACTGAGAGCCGGAGTAAGTGCTTCATCTTCTATTCTCAAGTGGGGGCGCGTCAGCGCACCCACTGGGTGTAGTCCCCGAGATTCGGGCCGACTGCTGAGCAGTCGGGTCGGATCTTTCCCTGACGACTTCCTTCTCATTGCTTTTTTCCCTTTCATCTTTGTATCTGCAGGGGCCAATGCCAACTTGAGGGAGCAGCTAGGTGGGGCCCAGTCCGCCCTTCGTGCCAAGGAAAATGAGTGCAACGCCTTGACTCAGGAGCGTGATCGCCTAGCCCAGAAGCTGGCCGACCAAGAGGAGAGCCACAAGGCAGCCTTGAAGTTGGTGCAGGACGACGAGGCCGCCCTTAAGGCCGAATATGAGACCGAGGCAGCAAGCTGGGCTGAGGAGAGGCAGGAGCTCAGTCAAGGCTACAGCCGGGTTGAGGATTTGATTGATGGTAGGCCGCCTTCTTCTTTGTTTCTTTGCCTGCCTCCTGCCATTTGGTTTATATTTTGATTTTGAGCTACTACTCTCCTCTTCGTGCAGATTACTTTCCTGGTTACTCCGTCGCTACTACCCAAGCAATTGAGGCCAACCGTGATGCACGACGGTAAGAGGGTGTTGAGATCGCGCCGGATGCGGGCCGATCTCTTGAGGAGCAGCTCCTGGCGATTCAAGCCCGCTTGCAACCGGCTCACCGCATGCTCCGACGTCTTCAGCGCGTCGGGGCGCAAGTGCTGGCCGCTTCTGGCCCGGCGAGGCAATTCCCTGTACCCCAAGTCGAACTGCCGACTGGCTGGAGGTTGCGGTTGGCCGCTTCGAGGCTTGGAAGGCATCGGCGGCCCGGCTCGGCACTGGGCGAGCGCTGGAGTTCGTTCGAGCTTGGTATCCTGGGCTGAACTTGGATTAGTTGCGCACCTGGCGGCTGGAGGACAACGAGGAGCTGGAAGTGGTGCGGCCGGCTATCGCCCAGCGCGCCTCGACGGTCGCCGAGTGCATTGACACCAATGCCTTTGCCCCTGAGGTGAATGATGACGGCGTTGCTCAGCCGGAGGAGTGGTTCAGGCTGAACCCGGTAGAGGGTGAGGACTCGGCGGAGGAGATTGCTTCCAGCGATGAGGGCGACGAGGAAGAGAGAGAATGTGGTGAAGACATCATGCCAGACGGCGAAACAACCAGCCAGCCTCAGCCTGATCATGCCTCCAGCAACGAGGCGCGCGCAAGCGAGCTGTTTGCGGGAGGTGGTGATCATGCCGAGATTCGCCAGCCGACCACTCCTCTAGCCAACACTGCCGTCTCCACCGACCTGCCCGACTCGCCTGTCGTTCCCCTGGCCTGATCCGCTTTCCTTGCTCGTTACTTTTGAACAACTTTTATTAAATTTGCGCAGTTCCACCCACTGGGGGTGTATTCAAACTATGTTGAATGCTGGCCTTTCGAAGGTCTTTTGTGTAAATATAATCATGCATGTGTTTGGCTTTCATTCACGTTTACTTTTCATCTTTTGGGATTTTTCCTTTTCCGTGTTCCCGTGGTCTCCGCCTTCCCAGCCGGACAGCTGCTCTGCAGTCTGTGGCTGGGGAAAGACTTGACCGTTTTTCTTTGGGGATGGCAAGTACTGGAGCTTTCTTAGATTGTAGCAAAGAGAATGGGAAGCCGGCCAGCCGGCTTCTCTGGTAGCTGGCTGGCGGGACAAGAGGCTGGCTTGTGTTATATAAGTTATTTGGTCCTTAGTCGTTTTTCGTGTGGGCACCCTTTCTTGCCTTTGGCTCTTGCCAGTCGGACAGTCAATTCTTTGAACTGCGACTTTTGGCAAGAGGGGGCTTGGGTGCCGGCACACTACTTGTCTGACCGCAGGTGGAACTTAAATATAATTAAAGGCGACGAGTCCCCGGGCCGACTGGTCGAACCCGGTGCCGGACGAAAAGACAAATGTAGTAGCATAATCATAAGCATGATATTCATCTTTGAAAGATAAAAGAGGGTAGTCCCCGAGTGCTCCTCGGGGGGCCCTTCGTCCATTACTTAGTACATAAGGTAGCGTGGTACATACTGCTTTTGAACTGTAAAATCTTCGGAGGAGATTGGCGTTCCATGGTCGTTCTGACTCCTTGCCCGAATCGTCTCTCTTTCGTGCCTTCGGCTTCTGCGCGTCGATTAGGTAGTAGGAGTTGTTGCCCAAAGCACTGCTGATGATGAAAGGGCCCTTCCAAGGAGCTGAGAGCTTGTGCTGGCCGGCTGTTCGCTGGATCAGCCGGAGCACGAGATCGCCCTCTTGGAAAGATCTTGGTTTGACCTTCCGGTTGTGGTAGCGGTGAAGACCCTGCTGGTAGATGGCTGGCCGGCTGAGGGCCAATAGCCGGCCTTCTTCCAGCAGGTCGACACCGTCTTGTCGCGCTTCCTTGGCCTCCGCCTCCGTGTACATGGTAACCCGAGGTGAGTCGAACTCGATGTCAGTTGGGATGACGGCCTCGGCACCGTATACAAGGAAGAAGGGGGTGAAGCCGGTTGACTTGTTCGGGGTAGTGCGCAAACTCCAGAGGACGGCCGGCAGCTCGTCGAGCCAACAGCCGACCGAACGCTCTAGTGGCATGACCAATCGGGGCTTGATGCCTGAGAGGATGAGGTCGTTTGCTCGCTCGACCTGGCCGTTTGACTGCGGGTGGGCAACGGACGCTAGGTCCAGCCGGATGCCTTGTGTTGCGCAGAAACATGCCAGTGCTCCCTTGGCAAAATTTGTGCCATTGTCGGTGATGATGCTGTGTGGTACGCCATACGGGGGCGTGATATCTGCGATGAACGTCACGGCAGTCGGCCCATTCAGCTTCTTGATCGACTTTGCTTCAATCCATTTGGTAAATTTGTCCACAGCGACGAGCAGATGTGTCATGCCGCCGCGTGCTGTTTTGAATGGGCCCACCATGTCCAGCCCCCAGATGACGAAAGGCCAGGTGAGGGGGATGGTCTTGAGTGCAGAAGCTGGCAGGTGTTTCTTGGAACTGAAAACTTGGCACCCTTTGCAGTGTTTGACTAGCTCTTTGGCGTCGTCCAAAGCAGTCGGCCAGAAGAATCCGTGGCGAAAAGCTCTGGCGACGAGTGATCTTGAGGCCGCGTGGTGTCCGCATTCACCTTGGTGGATATCCTTGAGGATTGCTATGCCCTTCTCTGGCTCGACGCAGCGCTGGAAGACTCAAGTGACGCTGCGCCTAACGAGCTCTTGGTTTACTATTGTGTATGCTACGGCTCGGCATTGAACTTGTCTTGCCGAGATATCGTTAGTTGGCAACTCTCTGTTTACCAAGATATTAAGGATGGGCTGGGCCCATGACGGAGCTGTGACTTCTTCTATTGTCAGAACTGCTGCTGTGACCCGGGTGGGTGGGCTGGGTGGTGAAGAGTTGGAGTCGGCCGCCGCCTGCTGCGTCGATGTAGTCCCCGGGCCGACTGCAGTAGTCCCCGGGTCAAGTTACGAAGATCCCAGGCCGGGTTCGACTATGGTAGTCCCCGGGCCGCCTATCGAAGTCCTCGAGCCGCCTGCCTGGTTCCCCGAGTCGGATCCGACTGCTTCGGGGTCAGGCGGCACGAAGATGGAGTCCGATTCTGGAGACAGCTTGATGGATGGCTTGAGGAGGTGACGCATGGAGACGCCGACTGGCATAGCTTGCTAGGTGGAGCTGATCCGTGCCAGGGCATCTGCTTGCTCGTTACCGGCCCGTGGCATGTGGAGGAACTCACATCCTTCGAAATATCCACTAATTTGCTACACGAGGAAGCGGTAGCTCGCCATGTTCGCGTCCTTGGCGTCCCAGTCGCCAGATGACTGCTGGACCACCAAGTCCGAGTCGCCATGGCACAGGATCCGGCGGATGTCGAGCTCTTTGGCTAGCCGGAGCCCATGTATGAGCGCCTCGTACTCGGCCACATTGTTGGAGGCGGCAAAATGAATTTGCAATGTGTACTTGAGCTTGTCGCCCTTGGGGGAGGTGAGGATGATGCCGTCTCCCAAGCCGGTGCACATCTTGGACCCATCAAAGTGCATCCGCCAATGAGTGGAGTCGGGGGCTGGTGGCAGGTACTGGGTTTCGGCCCATTCGACGAGGAAGTCGGCCAGCGCTTGAGACTTGATGGCGGTGCGAGGCTGGTAGAAGATCGTGTAGGGAGCCAGCTCAATGGCCCATTTTGCTACTTGTCGGTGTCAAAACCGTCGGATCTCAGGTAGGGGGTCCCGAACTGTGCGTCAAGGTCGGGTAGGAGACAAGGGACACTTTATTTTACCCAGGTTCGGGCCCTCTCGATGGAGGTAAAACCCTACTCCTGCTAGATTAATATTGATGATATGGGTAGTACAAGAGTAGATCTACCACGAGATCAAGGAGGCTAAACCCTAGAAGCTAGCCTATGGTATGATTGTGTATGATGATGGTTGTCCTACGGACTACAACCCTCCGGTTTATATAGACACCGGATAGGGTTAGGGTTACACAGAGTCGGTTACAATGGTAGGAGATCTTGAATATCCGCACGCCTAGCTTGCCTTCCACGCCAAGGAAAGATCCTTCCGGACACGGGACAAAGTCTTCAATCTTGTATCTTCACGGTCCTGGAGTCCGGCTGAAGGTATAGTACGGCTATCCGAACACCCCCTAATCCAGGACTCCCTCAGTAGCCCCTGAACCAGGCTTCAATGACGACGAGTCCGGCGCGCAGATTGTCTTCGGCATTGCAAGGCGGGTTCCTCCTCCAAGTTCTTCAAGAAGATTGTAAACACCAAAAATAGTGTCCGGCTCTGCAAAATAAGTTTCCACATATTGCCATATAGAGAATAATATTAACACAAATCAAATCTGCTGACGTATTCCGCAGTGCGTCATAACACTGCGGCCAAGCTCTTTATATAAATTGTTTTCATTGTTCCACCTCAGCGTGTTTAGCGAGGCGATTTCCTTGGCACGTCTTGTCAAAGCAGAGATCGTGTGCCCCTTTTAACGGGATTCTCATTAATACGGACGTGGGTAACCCAACCACGCCATTTACCATGGTGCTTGGGAGGCAAGTGAGTTTTATTAGGTAGGTGGGGACGCCTAACCGCACCCGCTTGTATAAAGGGATAATGATTCACCTTTTTACCTACGCCTTCTTCCTCCTTTGCCAATCCATCTCGCGCACTCAAGCTCCAGCGCCCAAGTCCGCTCTTCCTTCCTCAACCTTCTCCAACAATGTCCGGAGCGGGAGGTAAGTGGATGGCCTCCTCCGTTACGGAGGCTCAAGTAAAAAAGCTAAGGAAAGCCGGATACTTGTCCAAGGACATCCCGCATCGACTTCCTAAGAAGGGGCAGCTTCTTCCTACCCCAGGGCCCCATGAGAGGGTAGTTTTTCTTCCCCACTTCCTCCGCGGACTGGGCTTTGCACTTCACCCATTTGTCCGGGGCTCACGTTCTACTACGGCCTGGATTTCCACGATCTGGCCCCGAACTTCGTCCTCAACATCTCGGCGTTTATCGTCGTGTGTGAGGCCTTTCTCCGCGTCCGCCCCCATTTCGGCCTTTGGCTCAAGACTTTCAACCTCAAGCCCAAGGTGGTGTCCGGCACCCAGGCGGAGTGCGGAGGCCCTATGGCTGGCAAGATGGCCAACGTCCTATGGTTTGAGGGCTCCTTTGTGGAGTCCCTAAAGGGGTGGCAGGCCGGGTGGTTTTACATCACCGAGCCACGCGATCCGAAATGGGTCGCAGCCCCCGAGTTCAGATCCGGACCCCCCACGCGGCTCATGTTCTGGAAAGAGACGGGCCTGTCGTGGGGTAACGAGAAAGAGGTGACTGGATTGCAAACATGCATCCAGTCCCTGGTGAACGAGCCAGTCCGGCTGATCAATGTGATCCAGGTTATGCTCGTCCGCCGGATCCTCCCGTGCCAACAACGGGATTTTACTTTGTGGGAATTCGACCTTGCGCAGCACCAAACCCTCAGTAGGCTCTTTGACACGACGTATGAAGACGTCTGGAAGGTGCTGACCAAAGGCGCCGAGTCCCCCACATCCGCTTCCGAGGACCGCGAATACAGCTCGCAGCGTCACGCCAGCGAGGTAAGCTATCTATACCTTTGACAGGTTTGTTAAGCTCTTCTTCATAGATTAACTCTATGCGGGATCTAAACTCCCTTTACCTTTGGCAGGCTTGGCGGGCTATATCCGGACCAATTAACTGTCCGGCTCCCCTACCCGAAGACCCAACCCCGGCTCTCCTATTGAAGTTGTTGACTCCGGCACCTTACGTGGTGCCGGAGAAGAAGACAGAGAAGAAGAAAACCTCTGGGACTTGAAAGAGTTCCCGCAATATGGTGGTGTCAGACTCGTCATCTGACGAGTCCGCGACGCTCTCCTCTCGTGAAAACGAGGTGGAGGAACAAGAAAGCTCTCCCCCCCCCAGCGGGGGGAGAAAAGAAGAAGAAGGCCACCCCAACGGGGGAGGCCGAGGGGTCGAGAAAAAGGAAGACCCCTCCGCCGGACTACTCCCACGACGCCGAAGAGGGCGGAGACGAGTGGCCGGACAGAACCAAGCGTCCGGCGAAATCGTAAGTACTTATATACCAAAGTGACTCATGATATTCTTTTAATGCGCGGCTTTCCCCAATATCGCTCGTAATTTATGCAGCCCGCCCCGGGATGAACTCGACGATTCGTCGAGCGGCTCCCTGGATTCGTCGGACGTGAACTCCGTTCTGCCCGCTGTCTCCCCCTGCAGGGCGGACGACACTGAAGTGGCATCCCGCCAAGCTCCAGGGCAGGAGGAGATGGTCCTGGAGGAGCCGCAAGGCAATCCTCCGGACCCCAGGAGTAAAGGGGATGAAACCCCCCAGGGCTCCAAATTCGGCTTTGTGCCAGACACCCTGCCGGACTCGACAGTCCCGGTCCGCGGTGGGCGAACTCCTTCCGAGAGGAGTAAGCCGTCTGAGCCGGTGACCTCCGTCCAACCAGAGGCGCCGGACAATCTGCTGGAGGTGCTTAAGGGCGCCGCCATCGACGAGGAGCACCGTACTATTATGAGTATGGTGATCCAAAGGGTTCAGTCCACCAAGAGCGGACTGACTAAAGCTTGCGCTAGCCTTCTAACAGGCTTCGAGGTAAGTAAAAATATGTCAAATTATTACCGCATAGACAGTAGCCCCTGATGCTCTGTTCGGTGTTCGGAAAGAAAAGCCGAATAGAGGATCTAGTAATTTTCACAGGAGTCTAACAACAAGAAGTCAAATATGCGTATGCAGGCTTCGCTGCTGTCCACGGCCGCACTCACTGCGCAGGTGCATGTCCTTAAAAAGGACCTCGGGCGGACCGAGCAAGAGCTCGGCCTTGCCAAACGACAGCTCAAGGAGAAAGAAGGTAAGAAATACCCTAAAAAACGTGCCTATAGAGAGGCTTGATTGCAGAAAGAAATAACAGGATTGTACTACTTATTGCAGGGGCCACAACTGAGGTGGCAACCCTGGAGCAGGCGCTGGCTGAAGCCGGAAAGAAAACGGCCGTGGAGTGCGACGAGCGAGAGAGGCTTGGGGTTCAGGTCGGCGAGGTGCAGCAAGAGCTGCAAGCTCTCATGAAAAAACATGAGAGTTTGGAGCTTGAGTCAAAAGCGCAAGCATCCGAGCTCGCGTCGGCCCTTGAGACCGCCAAGAGTGCCAAGGCCGAAGCCCAAAAGGCCCTCCAAGAGTTGCAGGAGGTGAAAAAGATAGCAGCGGGTAAGGCATTCTTAATGCAAAGTAGGAATATAAAAGTAAACTACCTGTTACTTACCCGAATCCGGAGTTCTCCAGGGGCGTTCGCCGATCTTCCCCGCAGCGTATCCGACGCCGCCGCGTTCTACCGAGCTGAAGAGGGCAGCTCGACGGAGAGTGTGTTCTGGTCTCAGTATTCTAAGGCCGGACACCCTGTGCCTTTGAGCGATCAGCTGAAACAGCTGGTCGAGCTCCACAAGGCGGCTGAACAGGCCATGAAGGGCTTACTAGTTCGGCTGTGGCCTGAAGAGGCCCTGCCTGGGAGCTATTTCGGGCTATTGCGGCGGCTGGTGGAGGCCTGTCCACGGCTTGAGGTCATCAAGCGCTCCGCCTGCATTGAAGGTGCCCGGAGGGCCCTTGCCCGTGTAAGGGTACACTGGGGTAAGCTGGACGGAGAGAAGCTGGTGAAGGACGGGCCGCCGCCGGGGAAGGAGCATCGCAAGCCCAAGAACTACTACAAGGAAGTTCTTGCCGGAGCCTGCCTTGTCGCGGATGAATGTACTAAAGATGTAGTATTTGAATGAACTCGCTCGTTTGTATCATGTGCGCTGAAAACTTGTTCATATGCGCTAAGCAATGCTTATTGAATTTAAAATATTATTTTCTGTGCGGCCGTTTATCAAAAATCTTGAGATGGCCAGTCGTCGGCTTCTGCCCCCATGCCACTATTGCTGGGGTGTTCGGGATAAACCTGAGGGCTCTTTTTCCCATAGTTGGGTCCTTCGAGGGAGGCGCTCAGCACAATGAACCAGGCAATCGGACTATAATGCTTGAACACTCTCACTTAGCCATAGAACGTTATAATTTTAAATTTTGGCGAAGCCCCTAGTTCGGAAGGCCGAATTCGGGGCACTATCCACGCCTTTGGACGGACATAGCTAGCTCCTCGCTCGAAGCGGCATAAGTCTTTAAGGACTCGAAAAACCTCTCGAACAGCGACCGGTCTCACGCCTTATCATGACAGTCTGTTTTAGCTTTCTCTGCTGAGGTGCTTAACCCAGCTGAACCGGGGCACAATCGCAGTGGTTCTCCTAGTGCTACCTTAGCCGATATAGCGGAACGTAAGGCACCAAAACATAGGAGCCGGGCAAACCCAACATGTGACCAAAATCATGATTCGGAGCCGATGCATATAGTGCTAAAAGTTTAGGGTGCCGCACTTGTGAAAGTGTATGGACTTCTCACACCAGATAGAAGGGTAATGAAGCCCCTGGCGTGTTTTGCTGTACCATGGTGTACGGTTGCGATCATGTTTATTTAATGAACATATATATTAAAAGAGGACAATGCAAAAAATAGGCGAAAATCTATGCATTATTTATAGAGAGGCTATTTATCAAAGCCGAACGATACAAGTAGTGCGATAAGCAAAAAGATATTAGACTATTTAACATGTCCTGACCAGGGGCAGGCCGCGGAATTTAGAAATTCCTTGTGGGAGTATTTGCACCTTCTCGGACGTGCAGCTTGTGCTCGGCGAATTCCTTCGGAACACCCGGCATGTCCTTGGGGGACCATGCAAAGATGTGCCGATTCTCACGGAGGAAATCGACGAGCTCGCCTTCCTATTTGTTGTCCAGGTTTGCCCCAATGGTGGCAAACCTTTCTGGGGGCTCTGGGTCGAGAGGTATCTTCTTAGTTTCTTTGGCCGGCTGGAAAGAACCTTGAGCTTCACACTCCTTAGGATCGAGGGACAGGGCCGGCTGCTTGCCAGCCATGGCCACGACTCGATCCAACATCTTCTTCTCTTCGGCAATAACAAGGGACTCGGCCAGCCGGCTGCTAGCTGCCGCACACTCGTCGAATTTCTTGTAATCTCCGGTTATGGTGATGATGCCCTTGGAACTTGGTATCTTCATCTTGAGGTAGGCATAGTGAGGCACAGCCATGAACTTGGCCAGGGCAGGCCGGCCAAGCAATGCGTGGTAAGGGCTTTCCAGATCCACTACTTCAAACCATACTGCTTCTCGGCGGAAATGATCCTTGTCCCCAAAGAGGACATCTATCTTGATCTTGCCGATTGGGGAACAGGACAGGCCAGGCACAATGCCATGGAACACGGTCCGACTTGGCATGAGCTGTTTGTCTTGATGCTTAGCTTCTCCATGGTGTCGCGGTACAGTATGTTGATGCTACTTCCGCCATCTATCAGCACGCGGGAGAATCGGGCAGCTCGCCTTTCTGTTGCCAGGGTGGCGTCTAAAACCAATGCATAAGAGCTGGGGGACGGCATCACCTCTGGGTGATCGGCTTGGCTCCAGCTGATCGGCATTTCCAACCAGTACATGAACTCGGGATTGCTGGAGGCGACGACATTGACTTCTTGATGTTGTCGGCGCCGGCTACGCCGATCTTCTGGTTGGCTTGTAAAGACGACGTAGGCGGCATGTTTGTCGGGAAACTCGTCTTGAATAGCTCCGACTGCTGGCCGAGCGGCCGGCTGCTGAGGAGCCGGGGGCGGCTGACCAGCAGGTGGAGGCGGCACTATCCCGTCGGCCTTGGAGATTCGCTTGAGCCAGTGGCACTTCCGGGTCGTGTGGTTGGAGGGCTTTGCGCCGCTGTGGAACTTGCAGGGGGCGTCAAGTGCTTGCTCGTAGGAGAAAGCCGGCTGCCAAGCCGGCCTGTCGCCCTTTGGCTTCTTGGGCGCGGGCCTCCCTTCAGGTGGTTCGTCTTTGACTGTTGCTACCTGCCGACTGGCGGAAGGCGGCGCGGCACCTTTGCGCTTGTGGTTGTTGTGGTACGGGCGTCGGCTGGAGTCTCCAGCCGGTGTCTTGGGACCCGGGGCGAGCACTTTCCCGGAGGCGTCTACTCGGAGCTCGGTCTTCATGGAGGAGTCGGCTGTGGCGTATTTATCTGCTATGACCAGCAGCTCGTCAAGAGTAGTCGGCTCGTTGCAGAGGAGTCGGTGCTTGAGGAGGGTGCCTTCTCAGCACCCGGCGGTGAAGTACTCTATGTCTTGAACCTCGTGCACCCCCTCGCAGGAATTGCGGAGCTCGGCACAACGCGTGAGGTAATCGCGAGTTGACTCATTGGCCCTTGGACACACAAGGAGAGCTGTCGGGGATTGAGAGCCCACTGGTAGGTGCTGGTGAAGTTGCGGACGAAGGCTTCTGTGAAGTCTAGCCAGCTGTTGAAGCTGTAAGGCTTGAGGCTGTTAAGCCAGGTGCGCACCGTGCCTTGGAGCATGAGGGGGACATACTTCACGGCAACACGCCTGTTGCCGTTTGCTATGCGAACCGCAGTGGAGTAGTCTATCAACCAATCTTCCGGCTTCATGGAGTCGTTATACTTGGGCGTGTCTCTTGGGAGCGAGAACCCTTTGGGGAAGAGTTCGTCGCGGATGCGGGGGCCGAAGCAAGGCGGGCCGACATCATCTTCTTCCTCCAGGGCCAGGGATCGCGCTAGGCGGTCGGTCCGGTGGCGGGCATCATTCTCGCTGACTCCTTCGCGACGGCCCAGGCGGCCGCTGAGAGTCAGATGCGTGACAGGCGGTGGGGTGGGATATCTCTCCCTACGAGGCGGAGGAGGGACGGGTCGCCTCGCCGCTCCATAGCTCGGGGACGGCCTTCTGCGTCACGCTCGATGGAGATTCGAGTCCGGCTGCGGCTGGCAGCCGTCTCCTTTGCTTTTCTTGCATGGGTGTTTCCTGCAGTCGGCGTTTGAGATGTCGTGCCGTGCTCTCGGCGCGGGGGAGGACTTTCAGCGAGGACACCGTCTTCATGCCGCTCTGCGGCCGCGTCGATAAGCTGCTGAATGCGTCTGGTCATGTAGGGGAGCTTGTCGGGCCCCAGTCTATCCAGCTCGTCTACGGCCGCCTGGGTGGCACGTAGGTTCTCGAGGGGCGTGGCATAGACCAGGCAGTCTGCTCCCAGCATGTCAGCGATAGCCGCGCCGCGTTTCTTGATGACGCCGACGCGGCTAGGCCCGTCGGGAGGTGGCGTGCCGAAGGCAGCGCGGTCAACTTCGCGCTGGTGAGCTTTGGTGAGGCGTCTCATGGAAGCCAACTTCTGGCCCTCCGCAATGAGGGCGAGTCGGTGTGCCTCCAGTGTTTCAGCATCGGCGTCGGCCGGGATGGGAGCGGACAAGTCGCGCAGTGCCGTCAACAGGGCGTCGTGGGCGTTTTCGCCAGAGGCGGCGCCGTGGCTAATGACCAGTACCTCGGTGATGGCGCTGCCGCAGCTGTCGGCTCGAGGAAGAGGGTCATCGATGATGACTACATTGGTGGGGAAAGCATCAAGTGATGCTGTGTCAGAGTCGTCAAGCATCGGGTCGGTGGAGCCAACCGACTCCACGTCTGCAGCAAGCTCGCTGGAGACGTGGAGTTCGTCGAGGAGGCTGACGAGGTGGCTCTCGGGGCAGCCTGTGCCCGCGTCGGATGCGGTCTCATCGGAGATGCGAGCCTCGCCGAGAAGATCGGTGAGGCAGCTCGCCGCGCAGGCGTCTGCGACGCCTTGCAGCGCGTTGGGGCAAGCACCATCGGGCGAGCCGGGCTGGCTGCGCTCGCTGGGAAGGAAGAGGCTTCCCGTCCAGAGCAAGTCTTCGGACGACGGTGCACCTGGCCCCACGGTGGGCGCCAAATGTCGGGTGGTTCGTGCGACATATGCCAACGGATGGCTTATCATTGTGGGAGCCAATAAGACGTCGCCGGTGCCTGGAAATGGGATAAGGCGAAGACATGCACGCTGGCGGATCTTACCCAGCTTCGGGGCTCTCCATGGAGATAACACCCCTACTGCTGCTCTGCGGGGTCTCCGCATGGTTACTAGGTCAACAAGTAGCTACAAGAGGCTCCTTGAGCTATTCTGGGGGAGGAAGAAGAAGGGCAAGGCTAGGTTTCTTCCTCCCTCCTACGTTGTCTAAAACTCCTAAAGAGAAAAGATCTTCCTTGCATGGGCGCCCTGGGGGGTTTATATAGGTCTACCCCCCAGGGGTACAATGTTAACTCAGCTGGGCGTGGGCCCTAGCTGTCTGTGTCTAGGCTTGTCGGCTTCTCCGCCGGTCGTTGGGGCCCGCCGACTGGTGGGCCCGCCGACTGCCGGCCTTCTGGTCGACATGCCAGCCCCACCGCTTGGGGATCTTGTCAGGGGCTGGTTACTGTTGCCCACCGTTATGTGGGTGCAGATTTGGAGGGCACGATGTGGGCCGTCTGTTGGGGGCCGGCTTTTTAGGGGCCGGCCCTCTCATGTCCGGCTTCTTGGAGCCGGCCCTCTCGCGTCCAGCTTCTTAGAGCCGGCCCTCTCGTGGTTTCCTCTGAATAGTTTTGGGGCCGGGCCGCCTTCGTCCAGCCGGCCTGAGGGGTAGCCTGCCGGAGGTAGGCGGCCCCACGCCTTGGGTCTTGAAGGCTGGAATGTCTTGTAATTTTTCTGAAGTGCCAGGGGGAGCCGGCTGGGCTACCCGTGGTCATTTACTCTGACACCTCTCTTGTTCGAATCTAAATCCAGCGTCGCTCCTCTCCTCTTCCATTTCAAAACCACCGCCCTCCTCTCCTATTCCAATCCAAAACCAGTGTCGCTCCTCTCCCGTTCTAAACCAAAACGAGTGCTGCTCCTCTCCTTTTCCATTCAAAAATCACCGCCGGCGAGTGAAGGTGCTGTGGAGAAGTAGATCGATGGAGGAGTACAACTGATACGTGAGCATCGCAGACGGCGACCCTGTGAAGCGAGCTAGGTTGTTGGAGATACAGTCTTGGTTTGAAAACAAGGACCAACTAGCGGCGACGGCGACATCCATGGCCAAATTTCTGCAACAGAGCGAAAAGGCAATGATACTCCCGGAGTACATAGAGTTGCTCCTCTGGGCCATGGAGCAAACAGATTCACCGAATTCGATCGTGAGGGAGTGGTGGTGGGAGTATTGATCCCAGATGGAGCATCCACCAGAGATTGAAGGATCGAGCATCTACAGGGTGCCGTTTGTGAGGGTGTCGTGCCAGAGCGAGCCGGTGGAGTCTTCGTCAACCGAACCCAACTGCAAGAGGAGAAAAACAGTTGGCCCGACGACGCTTCCCCACCATCCTCTCCCTCGCCATTCACATTGTCTCACGGGGCGGCTGTCTGCCGCCGAGGAATAGGAGGGATTGCCCCCCCCCTAGACCAATAGTCGGGTAGGTTGTGAATTGTCAGGAGGAGCTTAGGGTTGTTAGTATTTGCAGGTTGTGAATTGTGTTTTGTGTTGTGTATTTTGAGAGTACTTTCAGATATGAATGTCCTTTGAATTTCAGATTTGCAGTATTGAGCATATGAAGTATTTTATGAATTCTAGAGATCTATTTTTAGCACTTAAAAAAAGTAGTTTCATAGGAGTATAAAAGTGCAGACAATGTGATTCTCAGAGAAGAAACTGCAAGTTTCATTTTCAGATAAGAAACTCCAAGTTCAGTTTCAGATAAGAAACTGCAACTTTCAGAGGCAGAGCATTTATATTAACACGGCCTTTTCAAACAGTGTTAACATCATGCTGGAAGTTTTATTCATGGTCGAAACTGGAACTTCCAGCCAGTTAACATCATGCTGATCAACATTCATGCATAGCACATCTTCATATGATGCACAGTCAAAAAGATATGCTATTTTCAAAATGCCCACACAATGTCGAGTGTGCGAAAAACAGAGAAAACGAGGGACGAAGTTTTGGAAAGTGTAGGACGTGGTGTGCGTAGATGACAATTGGGGCCCACATGTCAATAAAGGCAGAGGAAAAAAATTTGGAGATATTTTCTCTGCACAGGTGGAATCGAACCCGGACGGAACAGCTGTCGGGTAGTGTCACTCGGCCACTTGGCTAGTTTAGTTGTTTCGTTACTAATAAGGCACTTCCTAAGGTGCTCGGATCTCCTCCTGCGCCTTTGTGCGCTCGCCGCGACGCCGCTGTCTGCCGTTGTGAACATGCTGAACAAACGAGAGGAATCTGGAGTGGACTATACATGGAGAGGCGGACAGTCGGGACCCACCAGATCTATGGCCGTACGCATGCAAGTGCCTCATCGAAAAAATACTTCCTCCTAATGCTATACTGACGTTGGGGCCCACGGGTTTTTCAATAGAGTTACATTTTTTAGGTGCTTCAACGTAGTTACTATAGGAGATAAATTCACAACGAAGCCGGTGAGCTGGCATGTATCATTTATTATCACTGCGCAGCAAGTATCAGTTGGGTTTTGGGTTGCCCCGTCTAGGCTTTCTTTTTTAACATGCGCAGCCCACGACCTCGGATGGGAGGTCCATAGGCCTGGTTGTATTTTCTTGAGGGCCGTCATGTATCGACCGACCTATGGACCTCCCATCTAAGGGTTTTTTTCCTGAAACATCGGCAGCCCAATTTATGTATTTTTTTTAAAAACGCAGAGGTCTTTTCTATTTTTCTATATAAGAATAGGAACGCATGGTCCAACTTATGTTTCCCTTCTAACTATATTATATATATTTAAATTATTTTTTATGTTATTATGTATTATTGTTATTGTCATCATATATTTAACAGATACTTACATATGTAAGAAAACAATATCCCACATCTTGTTAACTTATAAAAATAATTTCTTAACAATAAAATCCTGAATTTTTATGGCAACGAAAATCCTGGTGATTGTGTACAAAAGCTTGGTAAGACTTAAGGACCAATGTAATAATAAATCACTTATTATTTAAAAAATATATATATAACAAAATGCTCAGCCACTATTTATTTTTTGATAACATTGTTGCGCCCACCCCGACATTATAATTAGCATCAGCCCAGCAAAATCGTGTATTTCGAGAAAGTGCAAATGACATGTATTTTTTTAGGAAAAAAATAAATGGGCCACATGGACGCTACATTATTTATCACCCAGCCCAGCCAATGGACTGTAATTCAAAAAAAAGATCAAATGGACTGTAAATTCTACCCTGCAAAAAAAGACTATAAATTCTGAAAAAATGGGTTGAATACGTGCCACATTTTTGGAGGCTGAAATGTGGGCCAATAGGCCGAAGCCAATGCAAGTCATTGTCAACTTAGTCAACAATTGATTCTGACATCGTTAGACGTTGGATTTACATCCAACGACTGACATCCATCTTCAATCTCTCATTTTCTTCCTCCAGCGCCACCGGGACCACCTGCTCCCGCCTCCTGCTGCTAGCAGCTCTACTTAGCATGCATCGCTGTGAAGCGCTACTCCACCGTTGGCCAGGCCATCCCTCCACCCCTCCACACCTCATGTTCTTCTCCACCGACTGTCGAACCACACTGCACCAGAACTAGTTAACCCTCGTACACCTCTCCGTCTGCGACTCTACTCCCGCGTCTTCCCATCTCCGGCTCTTTGTTGTCCGGGGCCTCGCCATCGTCCACCACCTTGGATGCGCTCAGCATGGAGTGGTCAACGTGGTCAACGAACGACACCATCGGAAGTAGACTGTGCGTGGAGGGGCTGACAGCTGGGTCCACGGCCGCACGCAAGGAAATGCCTCCTTATTACGCGCAAAATAATGATACTTCCACCTGACAGCTGGGACCCACCCGAAGGGCCTCTGTATTTCGCGAAAAAAACGTTCCCACCGCTGACAAGTCGGACCCACCAGCTATATCTTCGCACGCAAGGAAGTGCCTCCTTATTACGCACAAAAAAATGAATACTCCCCCTGCTAGTTGGGACCCGCCTTGGTGGGAGGCTGACTTGTGGGCTTACTAAGTTGACGAGGACAGAGTGCTTTGTCAACTTAGTCAATATGAACGATTCTAGCTCCAGTGACCGTACGATGTCCATCCAATGGCCGTAGTGCTTCTTCAACCTCTGGTCTTCTTGCTCCAGCCGCCCAAAGCAGTGCCGGTCATGCCGCATGCTCCTGCCTCCCGTGGCCGGCTGTGCTGCCGCGGAGGCCTCACCGGCCCCTACTATTCCCACCGCTGGCCAGGCCCTACGGCAACGGCAGCCTCACACCGCAGTCGAACCAGCGAACCCTCGTACTCCTCTCCGCGTGGGCTTCCACTGTCGCGTCTTCCCTAGCTCCGCGTCGTCCCCTTCCTAGGCCTCGCCGTCGTCCACCGCCCTGGTGCTCTCGGCGCGGCGTGGTCAACGTGGTCAAGGAACGGCTTCCATCAGACGTGGACTGTACGTGGAGAGGCTGATAGCTGGGTCCACAGCCGCAGCAAGGAAGTGCCTCCTTATTACGCGCAAAATAATTGTTCCTCCACCTGACAGCGGGGACCCACCGGACGGTCCACCGTATTTCATGAAAAAACATTTCCCCCTGACTGTTGGGACCCACCAGCTACATCTTCGCATGCAAGGAAGTGCATCCGGGCAAAAAAAACGATTCACCCCCATGACTGCTGGAACCCACGAGCTACATCTTCGCACGCAAGGAAGTGCCTGACAGTCGGGACCCACCTGGTCGAAGCGTACGTAGCGTTGTCATTCTGGTCGCGAACGTGTACGTACATACTGGTCGATGTAGAGACGCGCACGTGTCGTAGTAGAGACGCGCACGTATCATTTACACGTACATATAGCGGCAAGTGTGCAAGAAATAAAATACGGCCACGTACGTACATACAGGCAGGGTCTCGAACGCCTACTCGCGCATATGTACGGCCAGGGTTCGTGTACATGGCTGGTCCGGAACGGAGAAACTGCGTCATCGTCGTGTTCATGGGGAGCCAACCGACTGGGTCGGAATGGAATGCTTCGTTGTGTTCATCGGGAGGGCTTGGACGGAACAGCCGATGAAAACGAGGCCTGGCGTACCGCAGAATAGAGGAAACGGCCTTGTGTTTTTTGACAGAAAGACTGTAAGGGAACCACCTACAGTATAATTGGTGCAACAAACCCAAATTGCACCTTGAACCTGGGTGGGTGGGAAGGCATCAGCCCCTTCCCACCACTAGGCTATGCCTTAGTCTGCAACGGCCTTGTGTTCGACCGGCCATGGTCGAAACGGGATCCTTTTCATTGGGAGGGGTCTAGCGTACCCGCAAAACAGAGGAAACGGACCTCCTACCGTTGAAACGGGGGTCATGTTGATCGGGATGGGTGTGGCGTACAACAAAACGAAGGAAACGGACTTGCGTTGGAGCACTACGGTTGAACGGGGGTCATGTTGATTGGGAGGGGTGTGGTGTACCGCCAAAAGGGACTCCACGGGATACTGATCATCTCCACCGTCGACCCCCTCCAGCCTCCACAAACTACTGTTCATCCACCGTCGACCTCCTCCAGCCTCCACCTGCGACTGTTCATCCACGGACTCCTGTTCATCCAGCCTCCACTGCGCGCTACTCCACCGGCTACTGTTCAACCAGCCCTCTCCACGGGCTCCTGTTCAACCACCCCTCCACGGGCTACTGTTCATCCAGCCCTCCACTGTCTACTATTCATCCTGCCCTCCATGGGGTGGTCCTGTTCATCCAGCCCTCCACGGGGTCCTGTTCATCCAGCCCCAATCGGCTTGATCGATCGGGGTCCTGTTCATCCAGAGGCAACACCACGGGGTCCTGTTCATCCAGCCCCACCAGGAACTGTTCATCCAAAAACCCCCAGCAACGCTCACTGTTCATCCAGAGGCAGCATCGATCGGCTTCAGTTAACAGCAGAAGCGAAGGAATCGCTCGATCAGGTTTAGTTAACAGCCATCGATCGATCGCTCAGGTTCAGTAACGCGTAGCCTGCAGTGCAATCGCTCGGGTTCAGTTAGAGCCACAATGCCTCGCTCGGGTTCAGTTAGAGACCAACGCCTCGCACCCATGCGCGTGCGTGTATGAGATAAATGCACATCGCTCGGCCCCGACCACCCACCATAACTGGGAACACCCCGATATTTTCCTCGCCCTCGCTTCTACCACGGTTTTTTCCATCATGGACGGCCCAAAGAATGTCATGCATCTGCGTCTCCGGCCCGCCCAGGACGAAAAGCCCATTTTCTATCATGATTTTTTGTCATAGAAGTAGGGACCCAACCCATCTATGATGATACCGGGTTTTGTCACAATTATCGTCATAGAAGTGTCATAAGTATGACAGAAAAAAATTTCGTTCGGCCTCTTAGAATTATAGATCATGTAATCTCAATTGTTTATCTTCTTTGCTCTCCCGTAACAACCTCAAACTCTATCCCATGTAACAACCTGGATCCTAGCGATCAGGTGCAACTTGTACGCCACGGCAAGGGCTTCTTGCCTCGATCAATATAACACCATGCGACTCTCTGTGGAGAGTAGGAACACTTCCCATCTGATATGGTATACAGAGCAATCCTCTTCCCATCGATCTAGCCAGCAGCCTCCTTCCTCGTTCTACCCTCGCCACCATCGTCATCATCGTCACCTTCCTCGACCATCGTCGCCATGTTGTCCTCATCAACCGTATCCCTCAACCTTGGCACTCTCCCATCAGAGAAGCTCACCAAGACCAACTTCATCTTGTGGAAGGCACAGGTCATGCCGGGCCTGCGAGGAGCACAGGTCACCGGCCTTCTGGATGGATCAGATGCAGCGCCACCGAAGACGGTGCAGCAGCAGCAGGCGGACAAAACCACCGCCCCAGTACCCAATCCTCTGTACGCACAGTGGATTTCGGAGGATCAACAAGTCCTAAGTCACCTCCTGAATTCCCACTCAATGGAGATTCTCGCCCAAGTTGTGAGCAAGGAGACGACGTTTGAGCTTTGGACTGCCATCACCACTCTGTTCTCCTCGCAATCCCAATCGCGCATCACCAATCTACGGATCGCAATCACCAACACAAAAACGGGCACCATGTCCAGCAGCGCCTTTATCTCGCGAATGAAGAACCTTGGGGATGAGCTCGCAGCCACAGCACGTCCCGTCTCGGATCCAGAGATGGTTGACTACGTGCTTGCCGGCCTTGACAGGGACTACGATCCCGTTGTGGCGGCCATAGGAGCAGTGAAGAACCAGATCTTCGTAGATGATTTGTTTGCCCAGATCGCAGCCTTTGATCAGCACGTGGAGATGCTCGGCGACGGCCCTGATTCAGGCTTCAAGACTTCAGCCAGCCTAGCCTACAGGGGACACGGACGCGGCTACAATAGAGGTCGCGGACGCAGTAGCAATAGGGGGCGCGGTCGAGGCAGGCGCTCCTCCCCAGCTCCATCTGGTGGAAACAGCGGCGGCGGAGGTGGCCGTGGTCGCCCACAGCAACAACGCCAACAGCAGGTTCGGGACAACCCAGAGTGCCAAATCTGTTTCAAGCATCACCGCGGAGGTGCTCGTGACTGTTGGCACCGATATGATGATGAAGATGAACATGAGGAGAAGGGGGCCAACATGGTCACCGACTCCTACGGCGTTGATACAAATTGGTATGCTGACACTGGTGCCACCAATCACATCACAGGGGAGCTCGACAAGCTGACAATCAGAGACAAATATCGTGGACATGACCAAGTCCATACTGCAAGCGGTTCTGGTATGAAAATCACTCATGTGGGTAGTTCAATTGTCAAAAACCCCATAAAAAACTTGCATCTTAAAAGAGTTTTATATGTGCCCACAACATCAAAGAACCTCCTTTCTGTTCATAAATTTACTCTTGATAACCGTGTTCTCATTGAGTTCTATCCATATTTATTTTTGGTAAAGGACTTGGACACGAGGAGAATCCTTCTTAGGGGCAAGTGCATGGGAGGTCTCTACCTGATCATATCTTCATCATCACCGTCAAACAAACAAGCTTTAGTTGCAGTCAAGCCCTCTTCATCAAAGTGGCATAGTAGACTAGGTCATCCTTCATCGGTTATTGTTAAATTTGTTCTTAGCAAGAATAAGCTTCTGTACTCTCATGAGTCAAACATTGAGTCTATTTGTGATCCATGTCAACAAGCTAAAATTCAACAGTTGCCATATCCTATATCTACTAGTATTTCCACTGCTCCATTGCAACTTGTGTTTTCTAATGTGTGGGGACCAACCCCAGTCTCTGTTGGTAGACACTCATACTATGTTAGTTTCATTGACGACTACAGCAAGTTTACATGGATCTACCTCCTCAAGAAATGTTTTGAAGTTTTTCAAGTCTTCAAGAATTTCCAAAATCTTGTTGAGCGAAAATTAAACACTAAAATAATTGCCATGCAAACCGACTAGGGAGGTGAATACTAAAAATTAAACTCCTTCTTTCAAGAACTTGGCGTTTCACATCATGTTGCATGTCCTCATGCACATCAACAGAATGGCTCAGCTGAAAGGAAACATCGCCATGTTGTTGAAGTAGGACTAGCTCTACTAGCAAATTCTTGCATGCGATTGAAATTCTGGGATGAAGCCTTCTTAACCGCCACGTACCTCATCAACTTGCTACCTAGCAAGGTCATAAAGTATGAAACTCCCATCACACGCCTCCTTGGCATATCTACTGACTATAAATCACTACGTGTATTTGGTTGTGCCTGTTGGCCCAACCTTCGCCCATATAATACACGCAAGCTTTCCTTTCGCTCAAAGAAGTGTGTGTTTCTTGGATATAGTCCAATTCACAAAGGAGTTAAATGTCTTGATGTCTCTACTGGCAGGGTCTACATCTCTCGTGATGTAGTATTTGATGAGTCAGTATTTCCCTTTGAATCGATTCATCCTAATGCCGGAGCACGTCTCAAACAAGAAATCCTTCTTCTTCCACCACATCTCCGAAACTCTGATCATGGGGGCGACGATTGTACTAATCCAACTGATGATCCTACTGGTAGGAATGTGCCTCCATGTGTATAGGGTCATGCAGCAGAAAACGACGCAGAAAATGGTGGAGAAATTATCAGAATTTTGTTGAAAACGAGCCAATATTTCATGTACCAGAAGAAAACGAAGCTGGCGCGGAGCACGAGGCGGATCTGGAGTCACCTGGAACTCCTATTCGCCGTTTCACCTAGGATCAGGGGCGCAAATATGCCTCGAACCGCGCGCCCGCTGGATTCCCTCAGTCGAGCCAATCCGCGGGCACCACATCGCCGCAAGCGGACGAGCCGTGCACCGCACCGCGTCCCACGCGCGGGCAGGCGACAGTGACAGCAGATTCGGTGGGGCCTGCATCGGGATCCCTGTCACATGCAGCGGCCAGCAGCGGATCTTCTGCGGCTGCCTGTGCTAGCGGATCAGGCACATATGAGGCTACACAATCCTGTTCGGGATCTGCTGCGAAAAAGGAATATGCTGATGTTTCCTCGAGATCCTCTGCGCAGGGGTCGTTTGTGCCATCTCCTGTAACACGACAGCCACGCATAGGGCAGAGTCAGCCCCAACAAGTCACAACTTCACGTGTCATGACAAGGTCGCAGAAAGGTATAAGAAATCAAAAAATCAGAACTGATGGTACTATTCCATATGGTATGTTGTGCATTGCAGGAGAACCAACAAATGTAGAAGATGCACTTGAGGATCCCAATTGGAACATAGCAATCGATGAAGAATACTCAGCGTTTATGAGGAACAATACTTGGCATCTTGTACCAGAGAAAAGAGTTAAAAACATCATTGACTGCAAATGGGTTTATAGAATCAAAAGAAAGGCAGATGGCTCCATTGACAGGTATAAAGCTCGCTTGGTTGCAAAAGGTTATAAACAGCGCTATGGTTTGGACTATGAAGATACTTTTAGTCCTGTTGTCAAAGCCGCAACTATTAGACTTGTGCTAGCTATTTCTGTGTCCAGGGGATGGAGCTTGAGACAGCTAGATGTCCAGAACACGTTTTTGCACGGTGTTCTGGAAGAGGAGGTTTATATAAGACAACCACCTCGGTATGTAAATAAGAAAGTACCTCATCACGTGTGCAAGCTTGATAAGGCACTTTACGGCTTGAAGCAAGCACCAAGGGCATGGTATTCAAGGTTAAGCTCTAAGTTAAGGTGTTTGGGTTTTATTGCATCTAAGGCTGACACGTCATTGTTCATCTACAACAAAGCGAGCATAACCGCGGCGCTTCGCCCTTGCCCTTTCGCCTCCTTGCACGGCCAAGTCCGGGCGTGCCTTGGGCCCGGGGGCTACTGTCGGCGTTCTGGGAACGGGGGTCCCCAGACTTGCCTGCCTGCGGCCCGCAGTGTGGCTCAAAAGGGGGCCCAGCACGGCCCATCTTCATCAACACAGACCCAAGACCCTCGCGAGGGGCCAAGCCTCGCGGGGCGGACGACACAGAGCTTCCTCACGCACGGCCTCATCAGGCTGGCTCGCGAGGAGGCAGAGAGATCAAGGCGGGGTACCTCACGAGGTGCCCGTGACGCAAGCCATGACGCCAAGGGCGCCAGGCGGGCGCCAGCCCGCGTAGTGTCCTCCTTTCCTCTTTGGTGCAAAGGGAGCAAGCGCAGGCGAGAGCATCAAGCAAAGGCACCCGTTTCGGTGCAACGAGACCAAGACCAACCCAACGACAGGGAGGATGTCATTGTGGAGCCCAAGTCAGCGTCGCCACCAGAGCCTTTGGCAGGCGAAGACCGACTTTAGTCAGGATAAGTGTGCCAGATATTCCCCTTCAAAATGGCCAATTGTTGGCGCCCTTCCTGCTCAATATTTGGGAAGAGGCCCAGGGCCTTTGCCTATAAATAGGACTAGCCACCCCCAGGGTAGGGATCAATAGGAGGATCGATCGGCAAACAAGAGGACGGATCGATCAGCAATCAGATCAGAGAGAGTGAGAGAGGGAGAAGGGTGACTGAACTCCTCCTAGCAGTTCATCGCCCCGGCCAAGAACAGACCCTCGTGAGGCTGTTCTTCCTTGTATTGTTCATCATCATCAGCCCAAGAGGCAATCCACCACGCCACAAACTGGAGTAGGGTATTACACCACAATGGTGGCCCGAACCAGTATAAACCCTGTGTCCCTTGTGTTGTTCTTTCCATAGCTTAGATCTTAGCGAGGCGGTGGGGTACAGGTAGGTAGGAGGCGTAATCTCCGCGCGCACCCGAGTGTTCGAACCTCAAGGGTCTGCCGGAACCCGAAATCCGACATTTGGCGTGCCAGGTAGGGGTGCGCCGGAATTCATCTTCCACCACCCCGTTCTCCTCCGACCATCGCGTCCATGTCCGACGCACGTCGGGCCCGCGCCAAGCGTCGAGCCGCTCTCGCTTCCCGCGTCGCCCAGACGGCCCCTGTCGGCGGGCGTCCTCACCGTTCCCCGTCGCTTGCCGTCAACGCCGCCACCGGCCCAGCGGGGAACGAGCAGCAAGCGTCGTCTCAGCATCCGTCCGTGCAGCAAGACGGCCGCACCGCTACTCCCTCGCTCACCCCAGCTGGTTCTTCGTCCCGCACGCTCCGCGCACCCATGGAGGCTCGAGCTGCACTCATCGCGGGAAACGAGCTCCTGCGCTACCGTCCCGTCGACGACGTCTACGAAGAATGGCTCGACCGCGTCACCGAGCTGGTCCGCGCCGCAGGGGGCTCTCCTGCGCCGTCCTTCCCGCTGCACCGCACCTCGCCCTGTGCGGGCGACGAAGCTCCGGGGGCGCCCCAGCCGCCTCCTCCTCAAGAAGGCACCCCGGCTCCAAGGCGCATGGCCCCTGGGCGGAACCCGCTCCGTCAGGTGCCAGCGCGGCAAGCGCACAGCTGCCAAGAAGTCCCTCGCCCGCAAGAAGCTGCCTGGGCGCTCCCTGCTCCAGCACGTCGCGGCCATGCTCCTGCTCCCGCACGTCAAGACCCCGCGCTGCTCCCAGCTGCAGCGCATGGGGACCTGCAAGACCAAGCTCTCCATCACCCGAGGCCTCCTGTGGCCACAGCAGGCTGTCGTGCTTTCACCACCGAGCTACGTAGCGTCGCGTGGCCCGGCAAGTTCAAGCCGGACCTGCCTCCTCGATACGACGGCACGGCCGACCCTGCGGAGTTCCTCCAGCTCTATGAGCTGGGCATCGAAGCTGCCAACGGAGATGAGAAGATCATGGCGAACAGGTTTCCCATGGCGCTCAAGGACGGGGCCCGCACCTGGCTCCTGAACCTGGCTCCAGGCACGATCTCTACCTGGGACGAGATGCGCACCCGCTTCATCGCCAGCTTCCAAGGTACCCGCGACCGGCCGCCCGCCGTGAGCGACATGCGCCGCATCAAGCAACAACCCAGAGAGACCCTGCAAAGGTACATCCAGCGCTTCAACAACGCACGCCTCAAGATCCCCAAGGTGTCCGAGGAGGCCATCATCTCAGCCTTCTCCGACGGCGTGCGCGACATCAAGATGAAGGAGGAGCTGGCGATGCATGAAGACCTGTGCACTTCCTTGGAGCTGTTCAACTTGGCGACCAAGTGCGCCAGGGCTGAGGAAGGGCGTCTCTCCCTCCTCGAGCTGCCTGCCGCAGACCAAGAAGAAGAAGACATCGTCCAGCCCGGTCCCTCAGGAGGCAGGCCCCTCAGGGCCCGCGCCTGCCCAGGGGGAACCTCCTTCCATCGCATAGGAAAGCGTGCCCGGCGCCCTCCTCAGGCAGGGCTCGGGGGCTCTCCCCTGGAGGGCCACCGACCTGGCTAAGGTCACGAGGGAGGCGCTTGGGCACCACATGGAGGCGTGTTTCGAAGCACGTTTCCCTCAAGAAGGAGTAAGGCAAGGAGGGCCAGACCCTCAGGAGTTCGTCAGCAAGGCCATTCAGGAGCTACAGGAGTCAAGAGTCATGAGAGGCGGCCGCCGCTTACCAGCTGTGGCTCCCCATCCAGGCGAGGATGGTGGGCTGCGCGTCTGCATTGACATACCAGGGCTCCATCGAGTCGCCACTATGGAGCGCCTCTGGCCCTCGTGAGTGGGGCGCTGCGAAGGTCCACCCCACAGCTATGTTCGCATGGCTTACGGCTTGCCGAACGCGGCTGCCGCGTACTAGCGCCTCATGAGGGGCATCATGGAGGCTCAAGAGGCCAGGCATTCCGCAGCCCCGGCGGAGATGGAGATGGTCCGCGAGGAGCCACCAGTGCCTCCGGAGCCTCCCGAGGCCCCTGGGCCTGGGGGCTCGTGAGGATCGGCTTCCGCAGGCCACCGAGTCTACTACACCAAAACTGCTTCGTCCTCAACATCATCAGGTGACATCTTTCAAGTTTCATTTCCAGCTGGGAGCGCCCCCCAGGGCTGCATTATTCCCAGGCCGCGTGGGTCTATCCCTGCGGCATGTATCCCTTTTATTTCATGTCTCTAGCTTACTTTGTTGGGGGCGCCCCTCGGGCTGCATCATCCCCAAGTCGCTCGGGCCAGACCCAGCGGCATGTATCCCTTTTGCGTTTATTTCCAGCTATGCGTTCAACCCACCATGCTTGATTATTTGATGCCGGTCCATGGAACCTCTTCTTCTCCATGCCGACCACTTGCGCGTTAAAGGGGGGGTAACTGAGCATCGCGACCCAGGGCTCTTACCGGCTCTCTAGCCCTCACCCTCTGGCCTTGTCAACGGCATCGCGCCTTGGCATACCAGCGACTGCTGAGACCAGCTCGAGGGCCGGGACCCGGGGATGTAGAGTGCAGGAATCTAACCAAATTTGCAGGAACACATCACAAGATAAGGCCCAGTGTCAGGCGCAACCCGTCTAGAGGTAGGGCCCCGTGAGTCCCGCACTGGCTCACGGGTGCCCAGATACACCTCGCCAGGCACTATCGTGCCAGCCACGTGTCAGGGCGGGGTTGTACACGCCCCGGGGGCTCCTCCCGGAGGGGAGCCCCCTCCCACGTACCAGTGGAAGCACCATGCTCCGCGCTGGCTGACGACACTGCCGAGGAGCGGCAATGCCCATACACATATGGAAGCGCTATGCTCCGCACTGGTGATAAACAACTGAGGGTGGCCCCCGGGCCGCATCAACCTCAGGGAGCCCAGAGCTCACTGTCTAGCCTCATCGTAACGTCTCCCCTCGGGAGTGCCGCGTGAGGGGGCTGCGCCTGGGTCACGCCCAGACACACGCCACCCAGCCAGGCCCCCCCGGGCCTGGTTCATCGCGCGTCTCTCCCCGAGCGGAGCCAAGGTACGAAGGCCGTTTGAGCATCAAGGGGGACTCCTGAGCATCGGGACTCAGGAGCCTAACTGGTCACGTAGCCCCTCACTCCTTAGTTCCGAAAGGCTAACGCTGGGTGAGGTATGCGTGGGGTCGGGCTCTGCAGACGTAGAATGGTAGATCCACCCACATCTCACCTCCCTACTTGTTGTTCGTGCACCAAGGGGGACTCCTGAGCATCGTGACTCAGGAGCCTAACTTGTCACGTAGCCCCTTACTCCTTAGTCTCGTCCTGGTTTCCGGTCGGGGCTAACGCTGGGTGAGGTATGCGCGGGGCCGGGCTCTGCCGGCGTAGAACATAAGCAAGTAGGAAGGAAAAGCGTAAATTCCAAAGACAGCCTCCTTCACTCTCAACCGCTCGAACCGCTTGCACATTAAAGGGGGTGTGCCTGAGCATCGCGACTCAGGGCTCCTACTGGCTCTCCAGCCCTCACCCTCTGGCCTTGTCCACGACATCACGACCTGGCATACCAGCGACGGCTGAGACCCGCTCGAGGGCCGGGACCCGAGGACGTAGAGCAGAAAGGGGAGCAAAGGCGAGAGAGGAGTGCCATCTTAAATTTCAAGGAGTTCAAAAGCAAATATTACAGTCCACACTGTTATCTCAATGCCAAACGCAAGTTTAAACGCCTCCCCGAGGCATGATACATGTGCAGGAATTGAAAGCAGGATAGGAGCCACAACGGAGTCACTTGTCGGCGGTGGAGCAGCGCGGAGTGGGTTCGCCTCATGGAGCAGCAGGGTCGGCAGTGCCTCGCTTCGGCTTGGTGCTGAAGGCCCGGAACTTCCCCAGCAGAGCCTCCGCACGACCCCTCACGGCCTCGGCAGCGACAGCGGCACGCTCGCCGCTTGCTGGCTCCAGCAGGCTGTCGAGGTCGACGCTGGGATCGTGAAGGTAGATGTGGGTGAAGACCCGCGTCAGCGCTGCAGAAGACAGGACACGCGCCTCGGCCTCGGCCGTGGGACCAAGGCCAAGGGCGACATCCTCAAGAGCGCGAACCAAGAAGGGAAGCAGCTTGGCGGGGCCGTGCTCGGCGCCAGCCAGCAGGCTCTCCACGCCGCTGTCGTAAAGCGTCTTCAGTGAGGAGCGAGCCTTCTTCTCCATCTCCGCGAAGGCCACGCGGTCCTCGGCAAGAACCCGGGCCTTGTCGTCCAGCTCGACCTTCCTCGCCCCCAACTCCTGATCCAGTGCGCCTAGGCGGTCACGGCGCTTCCTGAGCTTGGCCTCCAGGACCTTGACGGCCGCCTCGTGAGCCTTCACGCCTTCTTCCTGCTCTTGGCGAAGGCGGGCCTCTTTCGCAAGCTGGTCACGCAGTCCTTGCAGCTTGTCCTCCAGCACCTTGCAGCGACCACGGACGTCGGCCGCCTCCCCCAGGGCTGCGTCACAAGAAGCCTTCGCCTCAAGGACGGCCTGCTTCTCCTCATCGCAAGCCATCGAGGCCTGGACCAGCGCCGCCTAAATTGAAGCGTCGGAGCGAATCCATCCTGAAGCGAGGGTCGGTGCCAAGAAGATCACGCCGGAGCCGGTCCACCTCGGCAGCAACACGATCCAGAACGGCAGGAGGAGTCAGAGAGACAGCAGTCGGTGGAGTAGGAGGAGAAGGCGACAACACGACCACAACATCCTGAGGCGGAACCTATTGTGCCCCAACGGCTGTGGTGGTGGCAGTAGGCAGAGGCACCTCGGGAGTCGCTTGGGCCATGGGGGCTAAGCTCGCCCTAGCCGGAGCAGCCAGGCCTCGCGAAGACGACCGGGCAGGAGAGGCCCGTGCGGCGCGGTCACCTTCCTTCGCGGGCAGAGGCGCTGCCCCGGATGGAACCTCAGGAGCTCCCTTTGGCTTCTTTGCTGCGGGCGCCAGCCTATCCAAGAGATGCGGACGTCAAGCCTCGGCAGCAGAACAAGAAATGAAGACAGGAATCAAGCGCTTATGGGTCGTCGCGGTGAGCTCAAACTGCCTCCGGCCAAATTTGAAGCCCGAAAGCCGACTGGAAGGGTCAACCTTGGGAAGCTCGGGAGCGGAAGGCGCGTCTGCGGTCCGCTTCAGGGCCAGGGCAGACCCGTGGGAGATCAGCCTGGTCCTGTCCTTCTTAGGGATCGGGGGCAAGCTCCCGCCGCCCTACTCGTCATCATCCTCGTCGTCAACACTCGGAGAGAGGCGGAGAACGCGGGACCTATGCCGGGAGTGGGGAGCCCTCGACTCTCCGTCAGTCGCCTCGGAGTCAGGCCCTTTCTCCCGCTCCCCTCCTTCCTCCTCTTTGCTGGAGCCGTCGGAGGACACGTCCACCGGTTCCTCAGGAGCTTCCGTGGGCACGGGCCCATCCCCGTTGAAGACGAGCATGGACCCCACTGCCTTCTCCCAATCGTCGCGGAGGAACAAGGGCATAGGAGCGCCCTCCAACCTCGCCACATCGCCCCCGACCAGAGATTGGAGGACCGCAGCCAAATCTTCGTCGGCCAAGGCCGCGGGGCTCGGATGGAGCCTCCACATGGGAAGTGAGTACTGCCAAAGCGGAGCCAGCTGGTGCTCCAGGAATTCCCTCATCAGCGACGCGCCGGTCAGCTTTGCCGCCGCCATGTTGGCCGGTCTCAGATCCGCGTCCATCTTCTCCAACACCAGCTTCGCGCGGGGGTCCACGAGCTCCGCTCGACCCCAATCGCTGGAGCTCGTGGGTTGCTCCGTGGGCAAGATCAGCCGAGGGTGGATGCGCCCAGCATCTGCCAAGACCCACTTGCTCCTGAAGCCCTCAATCCTTTTCCCGGGGCTCGAAATGGCAATGGCGCCACCATACGCGACGAAGCTCGCGCACGCGGAAGCAGGACCGCGAGTGGTCCGGAGATAGAAGTAGTGGCGCAGCAAGGCCACTGAGGGCTGCACACCTACGTGAGCCTCGCAGTAATAGGCGAAGATTGCCAGGAGAAGGACAGAATTGGGGTGGAGATGCAGAGCCTGTAGCTTATAATGGCGGAGGACAGAGAAGAAGAACTCGGAGAAGGGAGGCACCAGGCCAGCAGCAATGGCGCTTACAAAGAGCGGATAGAAGGTGCTCCCTTGGCCCTCAGGGGTGGCGGAGCCCCGTCGATGCCCTGCGCCACCGCCATCCGGCGCAACCGAGCGAGGCTCGCCTCCGACACGTTCGGCGACTCCAGGGCAGACGAGTACCAAGCTCCGACTGGGGACTGACGAGGCGCCATGGCTTCCTAGGTCACGCGGTCGGAGTAGATCTGGAAAATTTGGAGGAAGGAAGGAGAGGCGCAAGAAAGGGGATATGAGCAGCAACCGGAGAAAGCGAAAAAAGCAAAGCCTGGGCAGAAGCCGCTCCTTTATCAACTCGCGCGCTTGCGGAGACGCCCACGTCCAATCAACCGCCACGCGGCGCCCAAGGCCGCAGGCTGTTTGGGCCCGCGGCGCTTCGCCCTTGCCCTTTTGCCTCCTTGCACGGCCAAGTCCGGGCGCGCCTTGGGCCTGGGGGCTACTGTCGGTGTTCTGGGAACGGGTGTCCCCAGACTTGCCTGCCTGCGGCCCGCGGCATGGCTCAAAAGGGGGCCCAGCACGGCCCATCTTCATCAACACAGACCCAAGACCCTCACGAGGGGCTAAGCCTCGCAGGGCGGACGACACGGAGCTTCCTCAGGCACGGCCTCATCAAGCTGGCTCGCGAGGAGGCGGAGAGATCAAGGCGGGGTACCTCACGAGGTGCCCGTGATCCAAGCCATGACGACCAAGGGCGCCAGGCGGGTGCCAGCCCGCGCAGTGTCCTCATTTCCTCTTTGGTGCAAAGGGAGCAAGCGCAGGCGAGAGCATCAAGCAAAGGCACCCGTTTCGGTGCAACGAGACCAAGACCAGCCCAACGACAGGGAGGATGTCATTGTGGAGCCGTCACCACCAGAGCCATTGGCAGGCAAAGACCGACTTTAGTCAGGATAAGTGTACCAGATGTTCCCCTTCAAAATGGCCAATTGTTGGCGCCCTTCCGGCTCAATATTTGGGAAGAGGCCCAAGGCCTTTGCCTATAAATAGGACTAGCCACCCCCAGGGTAGGGATCAATAGGAGGATCGATCGGCAAACAAGAGGAAGGATCGATCAGCAATCAGATCATAGAGAGTGAGAGAGAGAGAGAAGGGTGACTGAACTCCTCCTAGCAGTTCATCGCCCCGGCCAAGAACAGACCCTCGCGAGGCTGTTCTTCCTTGTATTGTTCATCATCATCAGCCCAAGAGGCAATCCACCACGCCACAAACTGGAGTAGGGTATTACACCACAATGGTGGCCCGGACCAGTATAAACCATGTGTCCCTTGTGCTATTCTTTCCATAGCTTAGATCTTTGTCAGCGTTCTGGGAACGGGGGTCCCCAGACTTGCCTGCCTGCGGCCTGCGGCGTGGCTCGAGTGGGGGCCCAACGTGGCCCATCTTCATCAACACAAGGCTCAAGACCCTCGCGAGGGGCCAAGCCTCGCGAGGCGGACGACACGGCGCTTCCTCTAGCACGGCCTCCTTAGGCTGGCTCGGGAGGAGGCGGAGAGATCAAGGTGGGGTACCTCACGAGGTGCCCATGACGCAAGCCATGACGACCAAGGGTGCCAGGCGGGCGCCAGCCCGCGCAGTGTCCTCCCTTTCCTCTTTGGTGCAAAGCGGGCAAGCGTGGGCGAGTGGATCAAGCAAAGGCACCCATTTCGGTGCAACGAGACCAAGACCAGCTCCGCGACAAGGAGGAAGTCACTGTGGAGCCCTAGCCGGCGTCATCACCAGAGCCTTTGGCAGGCGAAGACCAAATTTAGTCAGGATAAGTGTACCAGATGTTCCCCTTCAAATTGAACAATTGTTGGCGCCCTTCCCGCTCAATATTTGGGAAGAGGCCCAGGGCCTTTGCCTATAAATAGGGCCAGCCACCCCTAGAGTAGAGGCATCTGGATAGAACAGAGCTAGAACAGAATCCTGCATCTAGAAAGAGAAAGAGAGAAGGGCGATCGAACTCCCCCTAGCAGTTCATCCCCTAGCCAAGAACGGGCCCTCGCGAGGCCGTTCCCCCTTGTATTGTTCTTCCTCATCAGCCCAAGAGGCAATCCACCCACCACACTGGAGTAGGGTATTACACCACAATGGTGGCCCGAACCAGTATAAACCTTGTGTCTTTTGTGTTGTCCTAGCAGTAGATTAGATCCTAGCGAGACGGAGAGGTAGAGGGCACAATCTCCGCGCGCACCCCAGAGTTCGAACCTAACGGGTCTACCGGAACCCAGGATCCGACATTTGGCGCGCCAGGTAGGGGTGCGCCGGAGTCAGTCTCCCACCGCTCCGCTCTCCTCCGACTGCCGCATCCATGTCTGACGCTCGTCGGGCCCGCGCCGAGCGCAGGGCCGCCATCGCTTCCCGCGCCGTCCAGACGGCCCCCGTCGGTGGGCGTCCTCGTCATTCCCCGTCGCCCGCCGTCAACGCCGCCACCGGCCCGGCGGGGAACGAGGAGCAAGCGTCCTCTAAGCACCCGTCCGTGCGGCGGGATGGCCGCACCGCCACTCCGTCGCTCACCCTAGTCGGTTCTTCGTCGCACGCGCTGCGCGCGCCCTTGGAGGCTCGAGCTGCGCTCATCACGGCGAACGAGCTCCTGCGCTACCGCCCCGTCGACGACGTCTACGATGAGTGGCTCGACCATGTCGCCGAGCTCGTCCGCGCCGCAGGGGTCTCTCCCGCGCCTTCCGCACCACTGCGCCGCACTCCGTCCCGCATGGGCAATGAAGCCCCGGGGGCATTCCAGCCGCCTCCCTTCCAAGAAGATGCCATGGCCCCAAGGCGCGCAGCTCCTGGGCGGAACCCGCTCCGTCATGCGCCGGCCCAGCAGGAACGGAGCTGCCAAGAAATCCCGCGACCGCAAGAGGCCGCCCGGGCGCTCCCAGGCCCGGTTCGCCGAGACCCTGCTCCAGCTCCGGCACGTCAAGACCCCGCGCTGCTCCCAGTTGCAGCGCAAGGGGACCCACAAGGCCAAGCTCTCCCTCAACCAAAACCCCCCGCGGCCACCGCTGGCTGCCGCACCTACACCCCCGAGCTGCGTAGCGTCGCGTGGCCCGGCAAGTTCAAGCCGGACCTGCCTCCTCGCTACGACGGCACAACTGATCCCACGGGATTCCTCCAGCTCTACGAGCTGGGAATCGAAGCTGCCAGCGGGGACGAGAAGGTCATGGCGAACTGGTTCCCCATGGCGCTGAAGGAAGGTGCTCGCACTTGGCTCCTGAACCTGGCCCCAGGCGCGATCTCCTCCTGGGACCAGATGCGTACCCGCTTCATCGCCAACTTCCAAGGTACCCGCGACCGGCCTCCCGCCGTGAGCGACATGCGCCGCATCGAGCAGCAACCTGGAGAGACCCTGCAGAAGTACATCCAGCGCTACAACAGTGCGCGCCTCAAGATCCCCAGGGTGTCTGAAGAAGCCATCATTTCGGCCTTCTCCGATGGCGTGCGCGACGTCAAGATGAAGGAGGAGCTGGCGATGCATGAAGACCTCTGCACCTCCCTGGAGCTATTCAACCTGGCGACCAAGTGCGCCAGAGCTGAGGAGGGACGCCTCTCCCTCCTCGAGCTGCCTGTCGTAGACCCAGAAGAGAAGAAGCCCAAGGCCAAGGATGTGAAGCGCAAGGGGGGTACCGTGCTCGCGGCAGAACCGGACACCAAGAGGGGCAAGGATCTGCCTGAATCCTCTAGGGGCAGCCGGTACTGTGTGTACCACGACCTCCACACCCACAACACCAATGAATGCCAAGAACTCCGCGCCGTGCGAGAAGGAAGAGTCGGCCGACGCCCTGACCGTGCTGACCGGGGCTACGGCCGAGGAGGAGGGAGGAACCCGGGACGCTGGGAAGACCGCGGCCCACGTCCAGGCTGGCGTGACCAACCTCGCGAGGACCGCTGGCGCGACTAGCCTCGCGAGGGGGACTGGAGGGATCAGCCTTGTGAGGATCGCCCTCATGGCAACCCAGGCCTGCCACCGTTGCCGCCTCAGCCAAGAAGGAATGAAGACCGCCACCAAGACGAGGGGGCTGGGGGCTTCCAGGAGCCTCGCGCCATCGCCTGCATCCTAGGCGGAGCTCAAGCCCCAGCCTCCCAATGTATCTTCAAGCAGTTTGCTCGCGAAGTGAATGCAGTTCTCCCTAAGCTCGAAGCAACGCGTCCCCTCAGGTGGCCGGCCTGCACCATCACGTTCAACTCAGCAGACCAGCTCAAGTGCGCAGCCACAGCCGGAGTCCTCCCAATGCTTTGTTCCCCAGTCATTAGCAACGTTCTGGTCACTCACTAGGACCCTCATCGACGGAGGGGCAGGGCTCAATGTATTGTCCGTGGAAACGTTCAACAGCCTCCAAGTGCCCTATGACTAGCTTCAGCCAACCAAGCCCTTCTCCGGAGTCACCGACGGTTCCACGGTCCCGATCGGGCAGGTCCGCCTCCCAGTCACCTTCGGCACCTACGACAACTACCACACCGAGCTCATCGACTTTGACGTCACCCACATCCGCCAGCCGTACAACGCCATCCTCGGGTACCCGGCGCTGGCCAAGTTCATGGCCGTAACTCACCATGGCTACAACGTCCTCAAGATGCCAGGAAGCGGCGGCGTCATCACGATGCCATGTCAAGAGAAGGATGCAGTGTGCGCCCTGGAGCGAGCCTTCCAGGCCGCGTCACTAGAAGACCCAGATCGCAGAAGCAGGAGGCTTCCTGAGACCACCCCCAAGAAGAAGAAGACAACGTCAGGCTCAGACCCTCAGGAGGCAGGCCCTTCAAGGCCCGTGTTTGCCCAGGGGGACCCTCCTTCAATCGCATAGGAAAGCACGCCCGGCGCCCTCCTCAGGCAGGGCTCGGGGGCTCTCACCTGGAGGGCCACCGACCTCACCAAGGTCACGAGGGAGGCGCTGGGGCACCATGCGGAGGTGTGTTTCGAAACACGCTTCCCTCGGAAGGAAGCCAGGGAAGGAAGGCCAGACCAGCAGGAGTTTGTTAGCAAGGCCATACAAGAGCTACAGGTGTCAAGGATCATGAGAGGTTGCCGTCGCCCACCAGCTGTGGCTCCCCATCCAGGCGAGGATGGTGGGTTGCGCGTCTGCGTCGACGTACCAGGTCTCAACCATATCGCCACGGCGGAGCGCCTCTAGCCCTCACAAGCGGGGCGCTGCGGAGGAGCACCCCACAGCTATGTTCGCATGGCTTATGGCCTGCCGAGCGTGTTGCGGCGTACCAGCGCATCATGAGGAGCATCTTGGAGGCGCAAGAAGGCAGGTGGTCCGCAGCCCTGGTGGAGATGGAGGCTGCCCACGAGGAGCCACCAGTGCCTCCGGAGCCTCCCGAGGCCCTTTGGCTTGGGGGCTCGTGAGGGTCGGCTTCCGCATCCCACCGAGTCTGTTGCGCCAACGCCACTGCATCAACGACATCTTCAGGTGACATCTTTCAAGTTCCATTCTCAGCTGGGAGCGCCCTCCCAGGGTTGCGTCATTCCCAGGCCGCGTGGGTCCGTCCCTGTGGCATGTATCCCTTTTTATCTTTTCAGTCGCTAGCTTGCTTTGCTGGGGGCGCCCCTCGGGCTGCATCATCCCCAGGCCGCTCGGGTTAGACCCAGCAGCGTGTATCCCTTCCGCGTTTATTTCCAGTTATGCATCATTACTCGATGCCGTCTGCGGCGCCCTTCTTCTTCATGTCGACCACTTGCACGTTAAAGGGGGGGTGCCTGAGCATCGCGACTCAGGGCTCTTACTGGCTCTCCATCCCTCACCCTCTGGCCTTGTCCACGGCATCACGACCTGGCATACCAGCCAAGGTAGTCAGAGTCGCGATTCGACTGCTAGAATCCTACGATTTCACGATCCTACGGAAGCATGTCGATCCAAGTCCCACTATGAATCCGGTCCAGGTAAAATCCATGTTGACTCGGGATCCGGATCGTAGAATCCTATACAAAACCGTAGAATCCCGACTATGTTATGGACTATGACAGATTCTACTAATTTATCATCTGAGCCGTTCGTTTAATTCTATCATTAACTTCCTCGGTAATTGGTGTAGGTGTCGCAAAAACCGGTTTCTGTGGTGAACTACTTTCCAATAAGGGAGCAGGTACAGTTACCTCATCAAGTTCTACTTTCCTCCCACTCACTTCTTTCGAGAGAAACTCCTTCTCCAGAAAGATTCCGAATTTAGCAACAAAAGTCTTGCCTTCGGATCTGTGATAGAAGGTGTACCCAGCGGTCTCCTTTGGGTATCCTATGAAGACACATTTCTCCGATTTGGGTTCGAGCTTATCAGGTTGAAGCTTTTCACATAACCATCGCAGCCCCAAACTTTCAGAAACGACAACTTTGGTTTCTTGCCAAACCACAGTTCATAAGGCGTCATCTCAACGGATTTCGATGGTGTCCTATTTAATGTGAATGCGGCCGTCTCTAGAGCATAACCCCAAAAACGATAGCGGTAAATCAGTAAGAGACATCATAGATCGCACCATATCTAGTAGAGTACGATTACGACGTTCGGATACACCATTACGCTGTGGTGTTCTGGGTGGCATGAGTTGCGAGACTATTTCACATTGTTTCAAATGAAGACCAAACTCATAACTCAAATATTCTCCTCCACGATCAGATAGTAGAAACTTTATTTTCTTGTTACGATGATTTTCAACTTCACTCTGAAATTCTTTGAACTTTTCAAATGTTTCATACTTATGTTTCATTAAGTAGATATACCCATATCTGCTTAAATCATCTGTGAAGGTGAGAAAATAACGATATCTGCCACGAGCCTCAACATTCATCGGACCACATACATCTGTATGTATGATCTCCAACAAATCTGTTGCTCTCTCCATAGTTCCGGAGAACGGCGTTCTAGTCATCTTGCCCATGAGGCACGGTTCGCAAGTACCAAGTGATTCATAATCAAGTGGTTCCAAAAGTCCATCAATATGGACTTTCTTCATGCGTTTTACACCGATATGACCTAAACGGCAGTGCCACAAGTAAGTTGCACTATCATTATCAACTCTGCATCTTTTGGCTTCAATACTATGAATATGTGTATCACCACTTTCGAGATTCAACAAAAATAGACCACTCTTTAAGGGTGCATGACCATAAAAGATATTACTCATATAAATAGAACAACCATTATTCTCTGATTTAAATGAATAACCGTCTCGCATTAAACAAGATCCAGATATAATGTTCATGCTCAACGCTGGCACCAAATAACAATTATTTAGGTCTAATACTATTCCCGGAGGTAGATGTAGAGGTAGCGTGCCGACCGCGATCACATAGACTTTGGAACCATTTCCCACACGCATCGTCACCTCGTCCTTAGCCAATCTTCGCTTAATCCGTAGCCCCTATTTCGAGTTGTAAATATTAGCAACAGAACCAGTATCAAATACCCAGGTGCTACTGCGAGCATTAGTAAGGTACACATCAATAACATGTATATCACATATACCTTTGTTCACCTTGCCATCCTTCTTATCCGCCAAATACTTGGGGCAGTTCTGCTTCCAGTGACCAGTCTGCTTGTAGTAGAAGCACACAGGCTTAGGTCCAGACTTGGGTTTCTTCTCCTGAGCGGCAACTTGCTTGTTGTTCTTCTTGAAGTTCCCCTTCTTCTTCCCTTTGTCCTTTTTCTTGAAACTGGTGGTTTTATTAACCATCAACACTTGATGCTCCTTTTTGATTTCTAACTCCGCAGCTTTTAGCATCGCGAAGAGCTCGGGAATTGTCTTATCCATCCCTTGCATGTTATAGTTCATCACGAAGCTCTTGTCGCTCGATGGCAGTGATCGGAGAATTCTGTCAATGACGCTATCATCCAGAAGATTAACTCCCAGTTGAATCAAGTGATTATTATACCCAGACATTTTGAGTATATGCTCACTGACAGAACTATTCTCCTCCATCTTGCAGCTATAGAATTTATTGGAGACTTCATATCTCTCAATCCGGGCATTTTCTTGAAATATTAACTTCAACTCCTGGAACATCTCATATGCTCCATGACGTTCAAAACGTCGTCGAAGTCCCGGTTCTAAGTCGTAAAGCATGGCACATTGAACTATTGAGTAGTCATCAACTTTGCTCTGTCAGACGTTCTTAACGTTGTCAGTTGCATCAGCAGTAGGCTTGGCACCCAGCGGTGCTTCCAGGACGTAATTCTTCTGCACAGCAATGAGGATAATCCTCAAGTTACAGACCCAGTCCGTGTAATTGCTACCATCATCTTTCAACTTTGCTTTCTCAAGGAACGCATTAAAATTCAACGGAACAATAGCACGGGCCATCTATCTACAATCAACATAGACAAGCAAGATACTATCAGGCAGTGGCGGAGCTAGCATTTGACACCAGGGTGGTCCACCTTTAATTTTTTTACAACAACTTTGACATGCAAATATTTCAACTAATTGCAAATACCACAAAAATAGATAAATACACACTCTAAAATTCTCATTCAAGTCTCAGTTTTGAATAAAAGAAGCCTACATAGTACAGTACATACCTTGAGAAGTTAATCGTGAAAATATCAATTATATCATCTTCATTCACCACAGAAAAAACATCCAGCTCAATATATGTGACTATGCAATCATCCAAAAGACTATCACCCATCTTATTTTCAACTTGTTCTTGACTGAACATGGTGGTGAAAATGTTTTGCAATATCTCCGGTTCTCTTCATTCATTAATAATTCTACAATAAAAATTTACTTTCTATCAATCATGAATTCATAATGACAAAACTAAACAAAAATAATATGCCTAATTATGTGTGTTGTTCATCGGATCATGTTCATCAGTCCATGTATTGTACTGTCCAGTCTGCAATATAAAAAATAGCAAGCAAACCCTAAATCAAAAATTGGAGAATTGGGGAATGGATGAATGGCACCTCAAATCACGCAGAGCCGGGTGCTGGAATGCGAACTGGGCGGCTGCTGCTGGCTTGCAGGCTTGCAGTGGCGCCAGAGGGATGGGTGGGACAGGGCAGGGTCGCGTCTTGGGACAGTGGTGCGGCTGGTGCCCAGCGCCGGGCAGGCCGAGGGCGCAGCGGGGAGGTAGGAGTGGAGGAGCATCCTGGGGGGCTGGGAGCCGGCGCCGGCGAGGCAGGCGGAGGCAGGGACAGGCCGATGGCGACGGGGCAGCCGGCGGCTGCGTGTCGGGAAGAGGTCTCCCACAGTCATGCGTGCTTGTTATCGGGCTGCAAGCGAGAGCCGCTGGTTGTTTCGCGTCAAAGTGTTGTTGGGCCATTTTTCCATTCCCTAGCCCATCTATATGCACATAGGTACATAGGCCGGGTCAAAATTCCAGGATGGGCCGCGGCCCACCCTGGCCATCCTGTAGCTCCGCCCCTGCTATCAGGTACTAAGTTCATGATAAATTTAAGTTCAGTTAATCATATTACTTAAGAACTCCCACTTAGATAGACATCCCTCTAATCCTCTAAGTGATCACGTGATCCATATCAACTAAACCATGTCCGATCATCACGTGAGATGGAGTAGTTTCAATGGTGAACATCACTATGTTGATCATATCTACTATATGATTCACGCTCGACCTTTCGGTCTCCGTGTTCCGAGACCATATCTGTTATATGCTAGGCTTGTCAAGTTTAACCTGAGTATTCTGCGTGTGCAACTGTTTTGCACCCGTTGTATTTGAACGTAGAGCCTATCACACCCGATCATCACGTGGTGTCTCAGCACGAAGAACTTTCGCAACGGTGCATACCAAGGTAGTCAGAGTCGCGATTCGACTGCTAGAATCCTACGATTTCACGATCCTACGGAAGCATGTCGATCCAAGTCCCACTATGAATCCGGTCCAGGTAAAATCCATGTTGACTCGGGATCCAGATCGTAGAATCCTGTACAAAATGGTAGAATCCCGACTATGTTATGGACTATGACGGATTCTACTAATTTATCATCTGAGCCGTTCGTTTAATTCTAGCATAATAATACCCTAGCCTTTTTTTTCTTGAGGGGAAAATTAGGCCAGCCTCCACACCCTTTTCCATATGAGCCACGACCCTTTTCCCTCCCAACCCCAAACGCAGCCGTCGGCACCTTGCTCCCAGAAACCCTAGATTGAACCCATAGATTGAACGTGAGGATTAGCTTGTCGACAGATGGAATTGGTTTGAGAAGAAGGATGCATCAAAATTGATTGGAGGAGAGCAAGACCCTTCAAGGATCGGCCCTGTAGGTAATTGCGTGCATTGAAGATTCACACGTTCTATACGTTTCCTCTCCTATATGTTCCCTACGTGCAAGCTATACATAGTAGGCCAGTGATGAAAATAAGTGGAGTATAGCTAGCATTGACATGTGCGTCCTTTAGAAGTGGTAGGAGTTTACTAGCATCCATTATATGTTAAGGAATCAAGATGCAGAACTGTGGATACCTAATGTGTTAGCTAATCTTCAGTTGGTATTGCGTATAGTCGGTTAGTAAACAAGTTTGGGTCCTAGCTAGCTGTGCACGTAAGCAGAATTGGTACTAGTTCTAGTTAGATTAGGTTTACGGGTGCAATACTTGTGAGGTACGTACGTGTACGTGTACGTGTAGTAGCAGGTTTTGCATTCTGTGTTGTGTTTGGGAATATATATTGAATCGGCTTACTAGCATGCCCATATATACGTGGGTATGGCCGGGAGTTTTGTAACAACGTGAGGAGAAAAACAAGAAAATCAAAGAGACATAAATGGGCATTTTCCAGTGTCGTTCTAGAGAATGAACAGGGAGCTCTATTTCATTGCTTAGCCAACAGTATCCCCCATCGCTTGTACTGTATGCACATGGTACCATTACGTCTTTTTGGTAAGTATTTCTATTTCTACTTTATTACAGATTAAGTCGATATTGTTGTTGCTTTTAAATTTTCAGGTCAGAGATGTCAACAACCGATAGTAGCAGTAGTAGTAAACTCAAGCGAAAGAATGCAGCGGGCAACCGGACCGACCCAGGTTGGTAGTACGGTGAGGAGATTGATGCAAAGGCTAAAACAGTTAAATGCAAGTTTTGCAATGAAACTAGATCTGGCGGCATATACAGATTGAAGCATCATTTGGCTGGCACTAAATTCCATGCCGAGCCTTGTACCAAAGTTCCAACTGAGGTTCGTGAAAAGTTTATTAAGCTTCTTGGAACCACTGTAGAAACAAATGATGCTAAAAGGAGAAAGTTGATTGCCATAGAGGAAGCAGAAGCAAGTGCCTCAAAGGATGAAGAGCAGGCATCACAAAAGTGCAAGCAGAAAGTGATGGATCATTTTGTCACTAGGAAGAGAACTGCTCAAGGAACCATGAACCAACACTACAAAAAGCAAGAGAGAGAGGAGGTCTGTGCGCAGATTTGTCGTTTCTTATACACTAGTGCTATACCTTTTAATGTTGTTAGGAACCCTGAGTTCAGCAAGATGATTCATATGATAGGTAGGTTTGGTAATGGACTCAAGCCTCATACATATCATGAAGCAAGAGTTGTATTTCTGGAGAAAGAAGTTCAGAATATGATCAATGTGATTTCTGAGTACAAAGAAGACTGGAAAAAAACTGGTTGTACTATCATGTCTGATGGCTGGACAGATACAAAGAAAAAATCACTTTGCAATTTCTTGGTGAACAGCCCAAAAGGTACTGTTTTTTTGACATCAATTGACACATCTGAAATTAGCAAGACAGCTGATAAGGTATTTGACATGTTAGATGAGATAGTAGAGCGGGTCGGAGAGGAAAATGTTATCCAAGTTGTTACTGACAATGCATCCAACTATAAAGCAGCTGGTGATCTCTTAATGGAAAAGAGAAAAAGCTCTACTGGACACCTTGTGGTGCACATTGCATCGACTTGATGCTTGAGGATTTTGAAAAGAAAATTAAGATGCATGCCACTACAATCACCAAGGGACGTAAAATCACTGCTTTCATCTATTCTAGGACTATGCTTATTGCATGGTTGAGAGAATTTACAGAAGGAAAGGATTTGATAAGGCCTGTTGTCACAAGATTTGCTACAGCTTAGTTGACTCTGTCTTGTCTTGAGCAACATAAAGATACACTGATCAATATGTTTAGTTCAGTTAAATGGAAGGCTAGTCGCTTTGCTTCTTTAATAGATGGTAAAAGAGTTCAAGATATTGTCATGGACAGTAAAGTATTTTGGCCTAATGTTGTGGCATGCTTGAAAGCTGCGATGCCTCTAATCAAGGTCCTTAGAATGGTTGATTCTGATGACAAGCCAGCCATGCCATTTATCTATGCTCAGATGGAGCAAGAAAAGGAGAGGATAAAGGATAATTTTAACAAAGTGAAGAAAAGGTACGTTTCAGATCAGACTAACATGAGTACGCACTTTTATTCTATTTATCACTACATTCTTTGTTTCACTGATTTTTGTCCCTTATTTTCAGTTATATTCCAATATGGAATATTATTAATGAAAGATGGGAAACACAACTCCAGAGGCCTCTGCATTCAGCTGCATATTATCTGAATCCGCATTTCCACTATATGCCTGATTTCAAGGGTTCTCAAGTAAAAGTAGAGCTCTATAATTGCCTGAAAAGAATGGTTCCTGATGTAAATGAAAGGGTAAAGATAGACTTGCAGCTTGATTTGTTCAAAAATGCTAGGGGTCTATTTGGAATGGAGTCTGCAGTTCTGACAAGATCAAAGAAATCACCAGGTTAATATTTCCACACAAGCAATCATGTCTTCAATATACCTTAGCTTTTTAGTTATCTAATTATATGTGTCAATGCCTTAGCTGATTGGTGGGATTCCTATGGAGATGAATGCCCAGAACTGAAAAGGTTTGCCATCCGAGTCTTAAGTTTAACATGTAGCTCTTCAGGGTGTGAAAGGAATTGGAGCGCCTTTCAGTTGGTAAAAACTAATTTATCCTTTCTCTGATGAGTATAACCAATAACCATCCAGCTGGGCTAATTTCATTATTAAATAATATATTGTATTATGAATCATAAAGGTACATACGAAGAGAAGAAACCGGCTGCACCAAGATAACTTGAATGATCTTGTGTTTGTGATGTACAACTTCAAACTAAAAGAAAGACAGAAGAGAAGGGATGCCAAGGCTGCACTTCAGTTGGAGGATATTGAATCAGATGATGAATGGATCACAGAAAAAGAGGATCCAGTGCTTCCTATAAACCAAGATTGGTTGCACTCCCTTGATAGGATTACTCGAAGGGAAGCACGTGCTGATGCAGAAGAAAATACTGACCATGAAGTTGAGACCATGGCAAAGAACATAGATGATGCATGTAAGTTTGTTGATTATATAGTTGTGATGTCATTATATAATATATGGACATAAAGTAATGCATACAATTTCATATATACATGCAGGTGGCGATGAATTTGGCTTTGGTGGCGATGAGTATAATCATGTATTTGACTATAATGAAGACGAAGCTAACGATGGGTACAACAAGGATAAAGAATATGATGATGTCCTAGATGGAGATGATGGTAGCGCACATCCTTCCACCTCGTACGCGGCCAACAATAATGGGGATGACTTCTATTAGATTACTACCACTACGATTATAAAACTTCTATTGTGGTCGACGTACTTTGAATTTTTGCTCTATATTTAGTATGGAAACTCCATAGAAACCATATAAATTCATGGCATTGATACAAAATATCTTATTCGAGTAAATCTAGTAGAATCCTCGATTCCATGATTCGATTCTATGACTCGATTCTGTCTAAGGAAAATCGATCCGACTCCGAATCCCGACTCTGACTACCTTGATACCAGCGACGGCTGAGACAAGCTCGAGGGCCGGGACCCGAGGACGTAGAGTGTCGGCATCTAACCAGATTTTGCAGGAACACATCTCAAGATGCGGCCCAGCGCCAGGCGCAACCCGCCAAGAGGTAGGGCCTCGTGAGTCCCGCGCTAGCTCACGGGTGCCCCAACACAGCTCGCCCGCTCCAATCGGCGAGCTCCTGAGCGACTAACAGTCAACTAATCGCTGCTATGGCAACCCCGTCTTCTCTTTTTTGTGATGAATCTGCAGGGCCCATAGGGGGAACCGCACTAGCCGAGGCCCTCACGGCGTTACCTTCGCCCTTGCCCGCGCGAGCCGCTTGCACGTTAAAGGGGGGGTGCCTAAGCATCGCGACTCGGGGCTCCTACTGGCTCTCCAGCCCTCACCCTCTGACCTTGTCCACGACATCGCGACCTGGCATACCAGCGACGGCTGAGACCAGCTCGAGGGCCGGAACCCGAGGACGTAGAGCAAAAAGGGGAGCAGAGGCGAGGGAGAAGGGGCACGCGAGGAACTCGGCCAGTGACTCCACTCAAGCTACCCCCCGGACCCGGCGGCATGCTGAGGGCAATCTCCGATCATCAAGATAAGTCACCATCCAAAGCGTTGGCTACCGTGGCACTACCCCCGCACCTAGAGCGACTCCGTACTAGCGACGTTGCTTCCCTTTCTCACCTAGCGACGGCTGCTTGGGCGCCAAAGGGGACCTCCTGAGCATCGCGACTCAGGGTCTCTTACCGGACCCCGGGTCGCTCACCTCCTGGCCTTGACCACGGCATCGCGACCTGGCATACCAGCGACGGCTGACGCCGCCTTGGGACTGGGACCTGTCGACGCAGAGCACCAATCCCTCATGAGGTGCGAAAGGGGGAACCAAACTATGACGGAATTCGCGATTCGCACAAATCCATAGCAAGGGTTACATATTAACAACAAGGATCACAGCCACCTTACAAGCCCCTATGGGGCACAATGTGATTCCTCGCAGGGAACGAATCCTAAAAGGTGCTAATTACACGCGCCCCGGCAAAAGATGCCATCATCAACAGTGGGCCGGCAGGCACCGGCACCAACCCCATCCAGATCAGGATCGACGGCGACCAAGCGAGCCTGCCCTGCTCCGGGAGCGGCGTCGGCTCGCGGGCTCGTAGCTGCCGTCGCTCGTCTCCGGTGTCGCGAAGACCTCACTGGGATCGCTAGATCCTCCGGCACTCTCGTCACTGGCGGAGCTGTCCAGAGGGCGATTGGCGGGCCCAGCCGCCGCCGTGGCAAGGTCCTGGCCGCCTCCCCCGGGGCAGCACTCCAGCCGGCGACCGTTCGCGTCGAAGACCTTGAAGAACATCACCGAAGCGCCGTCGTACTCTAGGTGGATCGTGAGGGAGCCCTTCGTTCTGCAGCACCGAACGATTTCGCCCCAGCCGCGAGTCATGAAGACCTCGCCCGGGGAGGTGATCGCAACCTCTGCCCCGGTCGCAGGAGTGTTGCAGTCGGCGTGCTGCAGCCACAGCTCCAGGAGTCTCCCCTGCTGGAAGACGGAGGCGAAGAAGGGAGGAAGGCGAATCCAAGTCCGCGGAGGCATGGCGGCATGGAGCACGAGCTCGCGGGAGGAGCCCTTGGCGTGGACTCCAGGAGGAACAACCAACACCTTCGTGATCCTCCGGCGCCGGCGACGGCGCTGGCCGAGGGGATCGGCATCTCCTCTTCCAGAGCCCTCGGCGTGGGAATACAAGGGAAGCGGCAACCCCAGCGGAGGCCGCTCGTACCAAGACCTCGGCGCCACCAGGCGGTTCTCCTCGTCTCGGCTGCGCAAGGCAGGCCGTTTCTTCGGCAGGAGCGGGTCAGGTACCTCTTGAGGAGCCTTTCCCTTCTCCGCCGCAGAGAACCGGCGAATCGGAGCCATCACACCAAGACGGAGCAAGAACTGAGGCGGGGGAGGAAGCAAGAAGAGATGGACTAGAAGGGCACGCGCGGTGCCGTACTTATAGCCGGCGGATGCCAACCGTCGGCCTCCACGATCACAGGTAATCATGACATGGTTTGCATGCAGGGACTTGTCCAAGCCGCGCGATCGTCGAGGCGTCGTGGGGAAGTGGAGACGCCCACGTCCCATCAACCGCCACGCGGCGCCCAAGGCCGCAGGCTGTTAGGGCCCACGGCACTTCGCCCCTGCCCTTTCGCCTCTCGGCACGGCCAAGTCAGTGCGCGCCTTGGGCCCGGGGGCTACTGTCGGCGTTCTAGGAACGGAGGTCCCTAGACTTGCCTGCCTGCGGCCTGCGGCGTGGCTCGAGTGGGGGCCCAACATGGCCCATCTTCATCAACACAAGGCTCAAGACCCTCGCGAGGGGCCAAGCCTCGCGAGGCAGACGACACGGCGCTTCCTCCAGCACGGCCTCCTTAGGCTGGCTCGCGAGGAGGCGGAGAGATCAAGGTGGGGTACCTCACGAGGTGCCCATGACGCAAGCCATGACGACCAAGGGTGCCAGGCGGGCGCCAGCCCGCGCAGTGTCCTCCCTTTCCTCTTTGGTGCAAAGGGGGAAAGCGCAGGCGAGAGGGTCAAGCAAAGGCACCCATTTCGGTGCAACGAGACCAAGACCAGCTCCGCGACAAGGAGGAAGTCACTGTGGAGCCCAAGCCGGCATCATCACCAGAGCCTTTGGCAGGCGAAGACCAACTTTAGTCAGGATAAGTGTACCAGATGTTCCCCTTCAAATTGGTCAATTGTTGGCGCCCTTCCCGCTCAATATTTGGGAAGAGGCCCAGGGCCTTTGCCTATAAATAGGGCCAGCCACTCCCAGAGTAGAGGCATCTTGATAGAACAGAGCTAGAACAGAATCCTGCATCTAGAAAGAGAGAGAGAGAGAGAGAGAGAGAGAGAGAGAGAGAGAGAAGGGCGATCGAACTCCCCCTAGCAGTTCATCCCCTAGCCAAGAACGGGCCCTCGCGAGGCCGTTCCCCCTTGTATTGTTCTTCCTCATCAGCCCAAGAGGCAATCCACCCACCACACTGGAGTAGGGTATTACACCACAATGGTGGCCCGAACCAGTATAAACCTTGTGTATTTTGTGTTGTCCTAGCAGTAGATTAGATCCTAGCGAGACAGAGAGGTAGAGGGCACGATCTCCGCGCGCACCCCAGAGTTCGAACCTTAAGGGTCTGCCGGAACCCAAGATCCGACATTTGGCGCGCCAGGTAGGGGTGCGCCAGAGTCAGTCTCCCACTGCTCCACTCTCCTCCGACCGCCGCATCCATGTCTGACGCTCGTCGGGCCCGCAGACATGGATGCGGCGGTCGTAGGAGAGCGGAGCGGTGGGAGACTGACTCCGGCGCACCGCTACCTGGCGCGCCAAATGTCGGATCCTGGGTTCCGGCAGACCCTTAAGGTTCGAACTCGGGGGTGCGCGCGGAGATCGTGCCCTCTACCTCTCCGTCTCGCTAGGATCTAATCTACTGCTAGGACAACACAAAAGACACAAGGTTTATACTGGTTCGGGCCACCATTGTGGTGTAATACCCTACTCCAGTGTGGTGGGTGAATTGCCTCTTGGGCTGATGAGGAAGAACAATACAAGGGGGAACGGCCTCACGAGGGCCCGTTCTTGGCTAGGGAATGAACTGCTAGGAGGATTTCGATCGCCCTTCTCTCTCTCTCTCTTTCTAGATGCAGGATTCTGTTCTAGCTCTGTTCTATCCAGATGCCTCTACTCTCGGGCTGGCTGGCCCTATTTATAGGCAAAGGCCCTGGGCCTCTTCCCAGATATTGAGCGGGAAGGGCGCCAACAATTGGCCAATTTGAAGGGGAACATCTGGTACACTTATCCTGACTAAAGTTGGTCTTCGCCTGCCAAAGGCTCTGGTGATGACGCCGGCTTGGGCTCCACAGTGACTTCCTCCTTGTCGCGGAGCTGGTCTTGGTCTCGTTGCACCGAAATGGGTGCCTTTGCTTGATCCTCTCGCCTGCGCTTGCCCCCTTTGCACCAAAGAGGAAAGGGAGGACACTGCGCGGGCTGGCGCCCGCCTGGCACCCTTGGTCGTCATGGCTTGCGTCATGGGCACCTCGTGAGGTACCCCACCTTGATCTCTCCGCCTCCTCGCGAGCCAGCCTAAGGAGGCCGTGCTGGAGGAAGCGCCGTGTCGTTCGCCTCGCGAGGCTTGGCCCCTCGCGAGGGTCTTGAGCCTTGTGTTGATGAAGATGGGCCACGTTGGGCCCTCACTCGAGCCACGCCGCAGGCCGCAGGCAGGCAAGTCTGGGGACCCCCGTTCCTAGAACGCCGACAATCTTACCGAGGCGGTGGGGTACAGGTAGGTAGGAGGCGTAATCTCCGCACGCACCCCAGTGTTCGAACCTCAAGGGTCTGCCGGAACCCGAAATCCGACATTCTTGGGCATAGAAGTTAAGAAGATTCAAGATGGTAAAACATTAAATCAGGAAAAGTATGCCACTGAACTTCTAGCTCGTATGGGGATGAAAGATTGTAAGCCTTCACCTACACCATTATCTTCTTCGGAAAAGCTTTCAGCTATTGAAGGTGAACTGCTCAAGGAAGAAGAGATCACAAAATATAGAAGTGCAGTAGGAGCTCTACAGTACTTGACACTAACAAGGCCTGATATTTCCTTTGCTGTTAACAAGGTTTGTCAGTATCTTCATGCACCTACTACTGTACATTGGACAGCTGTCAAAAGAATTGTACGGTATATTAAACATACTGTGAGTTTGGGAATTCAAGTCAAGCACTCTAACTCCACTCTAGTTAGTGCATTTTCTGATGCTGACTGGGCAGGATGCAGTGATGACAGGAAGTCAACCGGAGGATTTGCAGTATTTTTTGGATCCAATCTCATTTCTTGGAGTGCTAGGAAACAAGCCACGGTATCCAGGTCAAGTACTGAAGCCGAATACAAACCACTAGCTAATGCTACTGCTGAAATCATTTGGGTTGAATCATTGCTCAATGAATTGGGAATCAAACAACATCGTGTGTCATGTTTGTGGTGTGACAATTTGGGAGCCACTTATGTTTCTGCAAACCCAGTGTTTCATGGTCGAACCAAGCACATCGAAATTGATTTTCATTTTGTAAGAGAAAGAGTTGCAGAAAAGAAGCTAGACATACGGTTCATTCCCTCCAGAGATCAAGTTGGAGACGGGTTTACCAAAGCTTTGCCAGTCAAGCTATTTGAAGAATTCAAGAAGAATCTTAATGTAGGATAGTTGAGATTAAGGGAGGGTGTTAGAATTATAGACCATGTAATCTCAACTGTTTATCTTCTTTCCTCTCCCGTAACAACCTCAAACTCTATCCCGTGTAACAACCTGGATCCTAGCGATCCGGTGGAACTTGTACGCCACGGCAAGGGCTTCTTGCCTCGACCAATATAACACCACGTGGCTCTTTGCGCAGAGTAGGAACGCTTCCCATCTGATACGGCCCAAAATGTCACGGATGTGTCTTTTTTTTGTAGTATTGCCTTTACGGCGAGGTGGGGCGGTCAAGTGTTCGGCTTGAGTTCCCGCTTTATCCGGACTGAGTTGTGGTCGGCCTACCGCATTGTGCGATGATGGTACGGGCTTCAGCACCTCGTCATCGAACTGAGGTAGCAATCTATGCTTCGGGTAACTTTTGGCTGGGCCACAAACACCGTATTCTTCGGCGGCCAGGACTTCGGTCCATCTATCATTAAGCAGATCTTGGTCCGCTTGAAGCTGCAGCTGCTTCTTTGTCAGCCTCCTTGCAGCGGCTATTAGCCGGCGTTTGAAGCGCTCCTGCTCGAGAGGTTCCTTAGGCATGATGAAATCCTCGTTGCCGAGGCTCTCCTCTTACTCGGAGAGTGGAAGATAATTACAGTCCTCCAAGTCTCCGCGTATGGCTAACTTGCCCATTTTCCCGCTCCTCCTGTGCGGAGGTTACTTTGACGGGGTCTTCATTGTTTTCGGCATCGTCCCGAGTATTATTTTTTCCGGTGCCCATATTGCAGTCTTTGGAACAACATGACTTAGAGCAGCGTCAAGGAAGCTGGTGCTTGGGCTGTCTCTCAGGAGGTTTATCCTCAACTGGATCCTCTTTGTCATTGTTGTTAGGTTTTTCAGGCGTGTCCACAATATATACGTCGTAGGAAGAAGTGGCCGTCCATCATCCAGTGAATGGCGGGTTTTGGCCTTGCTCCTTGTCGGTATCGTTGTTTGTACTAGCGATGTCTTCGGAATCGTAGTCAAGCATGTCGGTTAAGTCCTCAACAGTGGCTATGAAGTGGGTGGCGGGTGGGAAGCAAAATTCCCCATCATCAGCCTCTAGTTCCAACCGTACATAGTTTGGTTGTGAGTCCCCCACCAAGGACAGATTCTTTAATGAGTTTAGCACATCGCCAAAGGGCGAATGTTGGAAGATGTCTGCGGCGCTGAACTCAAAGATCGATAAGCGATCAAGTTCGGCGTCCACGGATGCTCGTGGCTCAGAATTCGTGACCAGAAACGAGTCCGGAGTTCCGGTGCCAAAGGTGTCGTGTGGCTTTAGGTCTACGTTCGGCTCCAACGCCGTGGAATCTGTGGCCACCATGGTGGGGTTGAGCTTCCCATCCTCAGACGGCACGATCTGCTCCGGATCTAAGGCCAGAGCAGTTACGGGAGCGATCTCCTGAGTGTGGTCTGACGACAGGTTTAGATCGTGTGCATCGGTGTGACAGGGAGCGGCCGCTGCAGTTTTGAATCCGGCGAAGATCAAGTCTCCACGGATGTCCGCAACGTAGTTCAAGGCTCCAAATCTGACCTGATGGCCAGGGGCGTAGCTATCGATCAGTTCCAGATGGCTAAACGACTTGGCCCACAGTACGAAGCCGCCGAATACGAAGATCTGTCCGGGGACAAAGGTTTCTCCTTGGACAGCATCATTGTAGATGATTGAAGGGGCCATCGAAACCTTTTGGGGGCAACACAGTGGAACTCTCAATGAAAGCACCAATGTCGGTGTCAAAACCGGCGGATCTCGGGTAGGGGGTCCCGAACTGTGCGTCTAAGGTCGATGGTAACAGGGGACGGGTGAGATGATGTTTACCCAGGTCGGGCCCTCTCAGTGGAGGTAATGCCCTACTTCCTTCTTGATTGATCTTGATGAATTTGAGTATTACAAGAGTTCATCTACCATGAGATCGAGATGGCTAAACCCTAAAAGCCTAGCCTGTATGACTATGGTAATGAGTATCCCCTTTCCGGACTAAGTCCTCTGGTTTATATAAACATTGGGGATATCTAGGGTTACACAAGGTCGGTTACAAAGAAAGGAATCTACATATTCGGTCGCCAAGCTTGCCTTCCACGCCAAGGAGAGTCCCAACCGTACACGGGTGTAGTCTTCGGTCTTCATATCTTCACAGCCCATCAGTCCGCCCATGGCTATCAGGCCGGACGCCCGAGGACCCCTTAGTCCAGGACTCCCTTAGTCGCGGCTCGCCGTCGCCAGCTCCGGTGCGGCCTCCTTCCGTAAGGTGGCTAGCTGGGCCAAGTCCAGGCCTGGGTACCACACCTTGACGAACTCCAAGGCCCTCCGAGTGCCAGCATGAGCCGCGGAGCCCTTCCAAGCCTCGAAGCGGCCGACTGCTACCTCCAGCCACTCGGCAATCCGGCTGGGGGTGCATGGAATCTGGGCATCCGTCCAGAGGGCGGTTAGCACCTGGGCCCCGACGCGCTGCAGGCGACGGAGCATCGGATGAGCCGGCTCGCTGAGAGTCCGGGGCGTGTTGGGCGCGATTTCTGCACCAGCCCTTCTTCGCTCGTCGCGGCGTGCCTCGATGGCCTGGCTGGTAGCAACGACGTGACGAGGAAAGAAGTATGCGCAAGAAGAAAAAGGAAGTCTGAAGCCAGAAGCCGGCTCATATAACAGTCGGCGGCTAAAAGAAAGGAAAAAATAACTCACCATCGATCATATCTTCAATCTCGCCATAGCCATCATTCAGAGCTTTCTCCTTCTCGGCCCACTCCGAGCGTTCAGTCTCGAACTCGTCCTGGAGGTTGGCCTCGCTGTCCTTCACCTTCTAGAGCTCCGCCTTGTGTCGATCTGCCAGGTCCGCCAGCTCCTTGACTAGGCGGTCACACTCCAGGGATGCCTTGCTGCACTCCTCCACCTAGGTGCGCAGCTCGGTTTGGACCTCGCCCAGGCGCTATTGTAGTTCGGCGGCTGCCCCTACAAAGATAAGAAAGAAAGAACATCAACATCAACAAAGAAGACAAGAAGTTGTCAGGAGATCTGGCCTGACTGCTCAGCAGTCGGCCCGAATCTCCGAGGCTACACCCAACGGGTGCACTAACGCGCCCCCGCAAGAGAGAAGACGGAGTGCTTACTCCGGCTCTCGGCCAAATTAGTGGTCTGCTTGGCCAGCTCCCAGACGTGGGACTTGAAGGCGGCCGCGCAGATATTGTGGTAATCCTGCAACAAAGACAGCAGAAGAGAAAACAAGTTAGCACTCGGAACTTACCTTGAAGTTCCGAGTTGCCTGCTCAGTAGCTGCCCCGGAACTCGGGGGCTACACCTAGTGGGTGCGCTGGCGTGCCCCCACGGAAGATTACAAGAAGCAAAAACCAAAAATAAGAAGCATACCCGGACGGCCGACCACGTCGCGAAGAACACCTGAGTGTACTGCTGGAGGGCGGCGCCTTGGGCCTGGAACCGGGCCTGGATGTCCTGCGCGGCTGTGTTCAGAACACCCGTCCCACCCCTAGGCGTCCACTCTGGTGGGGCGGCATTGGTGGCCTCGGATTCGGGGGCCGATGAACTTGCCGCCATGATCTCAAGCGCGCGTGGCGCTAAGGTTGCCTTCCCCGCACGCTAGCACACCAGAGTGCGGACCGCGAGCGTCGAGCCCACCACCAACTCACCACTAACTGGCGGCACGAGTGGCACGTTGAAAGTGCAACTATCCCTAGGTGGTTTTGGTAATTCATAACAACATATAGCTCATTGAGCTAATGATATTCCAAGATAACTATTTCAGGAAAGCTCAATGATTGGCATGGCATGAATGGTGAAAGTGGAACCCTCAAAATACTAAGGACAAAGGATTGGCTCAAGCTCAAAAGCTCAAGACTCATCATTTTACATTTTAGTGATCCAAGATCACATTGAGTCCATAGGAAAAGCCAATACTATCAAGGAGGGATGAGGTGTTGCTTAATGAGCTCTTTGCCTTATGTGCTTAATGATATGCTCCAAAATCCTCAACTGCTTTCCCATATCCACATATGACCTAAACCCTAAGCCAAACTTGGTCATACCGATTCTTTCTATCCGGCGCCACCGAGTCTTCATATGTCATAAGCCACTGCCAAAACCGTAGCAAATCGGTTTCACCGATAGGGGTCTCGGTGTCACCGAGATGGGATTGCAATCTCTCTGTTTCCTTTTTGTAACTTTTCGGTCTCACCAAAAGAGCGGATCGGTCCCACCGACATTGCAATGCAAACTCTCTTTTTCCCTTTTGTAACTTTTCGGTCTCACCGAAAGAGCAAATCGGTCCCACCGAGTTTGCCTGACCAACACTCTGGTTAGCTAATTACAAAATCGGTCTCACCGAGTTTGTGTAATTGGTCTCACCGAGATTACATTATGCCCAAACCCTAACCATATCGGTCCTACCGAGATGCATGTCAGTCCCACCGAAAAACTCTAACGGTCACTAGGTTTACCTTTTCGGTCCGACCGAGTTTGTTGATTCGGTCCCACCAAGATTGGTAAATTGTGTGTAATGGTTGGATTTTAAGTGGAGGCTATATATACCCCTCCACCTCCTCTTCATTCATGGAGAGAGCCATCAGAACACATCTACACTTACAACTCATATGTTCTAAGAGAGAACCACCTACTCATGTGTTGAGACCAAGATATTCCATTCCTACCATATGAATCTTGATCTCTAGCCTTCCCCAAGTTGCTTTCCACTCAAATCTTCTTTCCACCAAATCCAAATCCTGTGAGAGAGAGTTGAGTGTTGGGGAGACTATCATTTGAAGCACAAGAGCAAGGAGTTCATCATCAACACACCATTTGTTACTTCTTGGAGAGTGGTGTCTCCTAGATTGGCTAGGTGTCACTTGGGAGCCTCCGACAAGATTGTGGAGTTGAACCAAGGAGTTTGTAAGGGCAAGGAGATCGCCTACTTCGTGAAGATCTACCGCTAGTGAGGCAAGTCCTTCGTGGGCGATGGCCATGGTGGGATAGACAAGGTTGCTACTTCGTGGACCCTTCGTGGGTGGAGCCCTCCGTGGACTCGCAAAACCGTTACCCTTCGTGGGTTGAAGTCTCCACTAATGTGGATGTAGGATAGCACCACCTATCCGAACCACGGGAAAAACATCCGTGTCTCCAATAGCGTTTGAATTCTCCAAAACCTTCCCTTTACATTCTTGCAAGTTGCATGCTTTGCTTTCCGCTGCCTATATACTCTTTGCATGCTTGCTTGAATTGTGTGATGATTGCTTGACTTGTCCTAAAGTTGCTAAAATCTGCCAAGAACTAAAATTGGGAAAACGTTAAGTTTTTATTTGGTCAAGTAGTCTAATCACCCCCCTCTAGACATACTTCCGATCCTACACACGTCAAGTCGACTGCCCTAGGTGTCAGCAGTCGGCGCTTGCGGGGGCACCTCCGCCTCCAAGATGACGGCGTCGCCCGCTCTCCTCTCCATGACCGGATGGTCGCGGTCGGCTCCTCCGGTCGGCGTCTGACCATCCGGCACCTGCGGCTCCGCATGCGGCGGGACAGAGGACTCCGGGGCACAGCCGCGTGCCGCCTCTTCCGCCTGCGCCATGGCGGCCGCATCCGCTCGCTCCTTGGCCGCTGCGTTGGCCTGAGCATTAGCCGCCGCATCGGCCTCCGCCTGCGTCGCCTTGGCCACCGCCGCCTTCTCTCGGGCTGTGGCATCCCGCTCTTTTCACGCTTCCCACGTGTTCCTTTCCGTCTCCTCCTGGAGGTCGGCGAGGGGATCTACGCCGCGGGGCTCTGCGGAGCAGTCTGCCGCCCCCAATCACCGAGGCAGACGGGCCCGCAAGAGAGAGAGTGGAGCCCTATGAAGACACGGCAACAAGAGGCCGGTAAGAAGACTACAAGAAAGAATAAAAGCAAACGTGAAAGTAACAGCAGAAAAATCAAAGTAACTCACCCAGACACCAACGGCTGTCGCTTCGGGGCCCTCTGGAATTGAGCCGCCTTCGCGGCAGCCTCATGCCGCTTGGCCGCGGCGGCCGTGTTCCTGGGCTTCTTGGGCCGGCTGCCGTACAACCTGGCCTCGGCTCGGCGCTTCAACGCGCTGCTTGGGGCAGTCGGCGCGGCTGAAGAGCTCGCGCCCGCCTTGTCGGCACCATGGGTAGGGCGCGGCTCGTTATCCTCCTCATCATCATCCGGCCAGTCATCAAGGCCGCCTCCTGAGGAGCCGCCTGCTCCACCACCACCACACGTGGCGTCGTCCTCTTCCATGGCGGCCACCACAAGTCGGGGTCGTCCACTTCGCTCACCGACCGGTCTGGCAGGTACGGATGACCTGGCTCCAGGTTGTCGGCTGCCGACTGGGTCGTGAAGATCTGCATCATGACCGACTGATCAGGTGGCAAAAAGAACCCGAGCAAATGAAGAGAAAAAAGAATTGAGGACTCACTGTGGGTGGCGGGTGAGCGCGGCTGTACGTGTCGCGCCCAAGATGCGACCCTATCCTAAAGGAACTCGAAGGTCCCACCAAGGATAGAAGCGCATCTTGAAGACGCTTTTGCAAGGTGGATATCATTACATCAACATTACATAATAGTGGGGATACAACCAAGTCATACAAAGTCACATGAATACAACAACACATCATATACAACATCAACATCCGACTCCGGATGAAACATAAACAGAAACTCAACCGACATCCACCCTGCTAGCCCAGCCTGCCGACCAGGTACCTATCCCTCAATCGAAGAAGAAGCAGAAGAAGAACTCCAACATAATTAAACATCGCTCTCGCGTCATGATCATCGCATAACCTGTACCTGCAACTGGTGGTGTAGTAATCTGTGAGCCACGAGGACTCAGCAATCCCATTACCATGGGTATCAAGACTAGCAAAGCTTAATGGGAAAGGAAGGGGTAAAGTGGTGAGGTTGCAGCAGCGGCTAAGCATGTATGGTGGCTAGCTTACTCAAATAAGAGCGAGGAGAGAAGCAAAGCAAGCGGTCGTCAACTAGTAACGATCAAGAAGTGATCCTACTCTCCTACTTACGTCAGACATAACCCAGAAACCGTGTTCTCCTCTCGATCAACCCCGAAAAGAGACACTCACGGTTACGCACACGGTTGGTGTATTTTAGAAGAGTTTACTTCAAGTTTACTACAACCGGACATTAACAAATTCCCATCTGCCACATAACCGCGGGCACGGCTTTCGAAAGTTCAAACCCTGCAGGGGTGTCCCAACTTAGCCCATTATAAGCTCTCGCGATCAACGAAGGATATTCCTTCTCCCCGGGAAGACCCGATCAGTCTCGGAATCCCGGCTACAAGACATTTCGACAGTAATAAAACAAGACCAGCAAAGCCGCCCGATTGTGCCGACGAATCCTGATAGGTGCTGCACATATCTCGATCTCAGGGCACATCCGGGTTGTCCAAACTTCCGGTAGGCCAGTCCAGAGTTGCCCCTGGCGACCACCGGCGGCTGACAGTTTGGACCAACACTCGAAGGAGCACTGGCCCGGGGGTTAAAATAAAGATGACCCTCGGGCTCGCGAAAACCCGGGGGAAAAAGGCTTAGGTGGCAAATGGTAAAACCAAAGTTTGGCCTTGCTGGAGGAGTCTTATTCAAAGCGAACTGTCAAGGGGGTCCCATAAATCACCCAACCGTGTAAGGAACGCAAAATCAAGGAACATAACACCGGTATGACGGAAACTAGGGTGGCAAGAATGGAACAAAACACCAGGCATAAGGCCGAGCCTTCCACCATTTACCAAGTATATAGATTCATTAATTAAATAAGAGATATTGTGATATCCCAAAATAATCATGTTCCAACATGGAACCAACTTCATCTTCACCTGCAACTAGCAACGCTATAAGAGGGGCTGAGCAAAGCGGTAACATAGCCAATCAACGGTTTGCTAGGAAAGGATGGTTAGAGGTTTGACATGGCAATATGGGTGGCATGATATAGCAAGTGGTAGGTATCGCAGCATGGGCATAGCAAAAGAGCGAGCATCTAGCAAGCAAAGATAGAAGTGATTTCGAGGGTATGGTCATCTTGCCTGCAAGGTTCTCAGGGTTGTCAAAAGCTTGATCCCCGTAAGTGTTCTCAACAGGTTCCTCGTTCACGTACTCGTCTCCCGGCTCTACCCAAAACAAGAACAAAAGCAAAGGAACAACTATCAATCACGATGCAATGCGCAAGCAACATGATGCAAAACATGGCATGATATGCGAGATGTGGTATGCAATGCATATGCGTGCTCCGGAAGGAAAAGATGAACAAGGCATAATCTTGGCAAACCAAGTATGCCACTGGAAAGGTGAGGTGATTTCGGTTGAAATCGATATAAAGATCACCGGAATCGGATGAACGGTTTGCAAATAACAAGCAAAACAAGAATGACAAGTTTCTGCCATTAACAGCATGATGCTACTTAGCAAGCAATAAGAAATTAAGCTACTGCACACAAACATATCAGCAAAGCATATGTCAGTGACCTACTCAAGATGCTCGACAAAAGATGAACACTGAGCTACGGCTAAATCACAACACAACAGGTTCAAACAAGCATGGCAAAAGAGCAAAATATATCAGCTTCACAGACTTGGTGAAAATACTATCATGCCAGAAATTAACATCAGGATGACATGTTTAGAGCAAGGAAACAACATGCTACAGGACCAGGACATAGCAAGATATGGCATGGCATGTATCTAGTCAAATCATATAACAACAATCCCTTACTGACCATGAGCCAAAAAGGAACAGAAAATATAATAGCACCCATGTCAAATAAGCAAGTTTCGTTACAGTTTTCAGACTTAGCAGAAAAACTGGACATGTCAAAAACAGATAGCAAGTAGGCATGTTTACGAGCTCGATGCACTCACTACAGAGCATTTCATGACAAACTAAGCATACATACACCAAGAAGACATGGCATAGAAGCTAATCATGGCAAGAACAACATCATAGCATGCAAAGATCAACTACAACAAGCTTGGCAAAATCGAATAACATGTAAACAATCTGCCAGTAACATTTTATAGCAAAAGTAGAGCTCGATTGGCTCAATCTATGGCACTCCATAAATACAACCAAAGGCATGGATGTATAGAGCAAATCCATATGTTCAAAACTTCCTTACTGATCATGCTCAAAAGAGGCATAGATCTCTCTGAAACAACATGAACACATGGCATAAAAATAACAGCAGGGAATGACTTAGTGAAATTACAAAGTCCTTGAAATCAGCAACAATATGATCCCTAGTTTGCATGCTTGTGCTAGTCACCACAAAGATCACAAAATACATGGCATACACCCCTGTAAAGTTGGCATGGCATATTACAAAACACATGTAGGACTCCAGTTCATAGGATGCACACATCAATCATGGCAAAAATGACAAAAGTGCATCTACTGAAACAGATCTGAAACTAACATCACATAGCCCTCTTCCAACAGCATTTCGGGCATGAAGATGACCTCAAATGAAAATGATGCAATGAGATGAAACGATGTACTCGTTGAGGCAAACAATTCGATATGCTATACGCACGAAACGGAGCAGTATGCAAATAGTTATGATGCGATGAACATGCAACAAAATAACATCAGAAATTGACTTAGAGGAAAACGGGGTCAACCTAGTCCCGATCTAGATCTGGCACGTGAACCGAGGCGGGGCCGAAGTCTCGCCGGAGAGAGACCGGAGAGGAGGGAGACGGCGGCCGGCGAGGTGCCCCGGGGCGGATCCGGCCTTAGGGCCGCCGGATCTGGCGAGGAGGGGCGGCGGGGCGACCGGGACGGCGTCGGCGAGGCGGCGGACGGCGGGGGCGCGCGACGGAGGAGGCGCGCGGCGGCGCGGGCGGCGGAGGCGACGGAGTGTCGGGGAGGCACGGGTGGCGGCTTCCCGCGGGCGGAGGCGACGGCGGAACGGGCCCCGCGGGCCTGCGGCGGCGCGCGGTGGGAACGGCGGCGGCGGGGACACGTGGTGGCCTCTGATTGGCGCGGGCGCGGCGGCGGACGCGTCCGGCCCGATCCGCACGTGTCCGGCGGCGCGGAGGGGAGCGGGGCTAGGGTTAGGGTAGGAGAGGACCCGGGATTTCGGAGGAGGGGCTATATTTATAGGTAGGAGGAGCTAGGAGGCTCCAAATTGAGCACGGTTTGCGGCCACACGATCGTGATCGAACGACGATGGACATGGGAGTGACTTAGATGGGTTATTGGGCTGATTTGGAGGGGTTTTGGGCTGCAACCCAAAAGAGGCTTTCACGGTTACCCGGTTAACCGTTGGAGTATCAAACAACCTCCGAATGACCCGAAACTTGACAGGCGGTCTACCGGTGCTATACCAAGGCCGCTTGACAAACCTCGGTCCATTCCGAGAATGTTTAACACCCGCACATGAAAAGAGGCAAAAGGGGGACGCCGGAGGACACAGGATTGTCGGATTGCAAAACGGACAACGGGGAAAATGCTTGGATGCATGAGACGAACACGTATGCAAAATGAGATGCACATGATGACATGATAAGAAATGCAGATGATGACATGGCAGAGTGCCACACGCAAGCACATGACATGGCAAAGACGACAAATAACTGGCAGACACCTGGCGCATCGAATCCGGGGTGTTACAACTCTCCTCTACTAACAAGAGATCTCGTCCCGAGATCTTAGGACCGAGACAGAAGGGAAAAGGGATGAGGTGAAACAAGAAGTCAAGAGAGGAAGCAAAGAATCGAGAGCACTCGAGAAGAAGAGAGGAACAACGAGAATGACGAGAATCAAAAGCTCAAGGACCATGATAAGAATGGAATAAGACTAAAAGAATTTAGGCAGCACTCCAGTTGAACATGGAAAGAATAGCACATGAACTTGAGAAGATGGAAAACTACTTGACTTGAGGAACAACACAAAACCTCCGGAAGACTTAAAATAGTGGAATGAGAAGAACGGGGAAGAAGATGGCAGCTTCTACCACGAATGAAATAGAAAGCATCCATAGAAGGAAGGATTGAACGGAGTTGTTGAGAAAATCAACAACGAAAAGAATAAGCTTGTTGTGGACTTATGGATAACATCTCAAAATTATGAGGTGATAACCGACTACAAACGGAAAAGATTAAATAGCTAAGGAGAATGAAGAAATGCAAAACTCCACTTCAAAAGAATACGTAGAATTAATTGCACCTCGCGAAGCAAGAAGAAGAATACTTGAGCTTCGCCTACAAGAATCTTGATGAACACTAGAAGAATGAATTAAATACTGACGATCCACCGTGAAGAACTCCGGTAACAAAAGGATGACGAGATTAAATTGAAGGATGAAAGAATAAGATTAAAGCCTTGCGATGCTTTAGACGGAGCTTCGCGACGGAACAGCGAGAAGACTTGGGACTCCAGAAAGGAAAAGATGAACAACTTAGAGCGGAGAAATTATTCAACGTGAACAATCTCCGAAGAAAAAGAATTAAACAGCTTGACCACGATGAAATGAGAATAAGAATTATGTTATGCTTATCCTTCATCAGTTAAATTGATGCAAAGCAATGGATTGCATACCACTTATTCACATTGGGAAAAGATTAAGGGAATATATACCGCCAAATTTGGGAAGGTATTCATAAGCCACCGGTAGGATTGAAAAGAAACGAACGAATGAATACGATAACAACGGAAAAGAAATCTTGAACGAACCACCGTTAGAAATGAAAATGAACGAAGAGAAGATAACGAATCGCCAGGAAGAATTAGAAACCATGAAGATACTTGAGGGAAATTAGAGACAAGAGAACGAAGAGATCGCGAACTGATTGACGAATGCTTGAATGAAATACCAGAAGAATATTGAGACGAACGAAGGGGCACAGATAGCATAATTGGAGAACGAATCTGAAAACTTAGAATGAAGAAATCTTCCGAAAAGATGGCCTCCGGATGATTGAGAGAGAAAACAACTCCTGAAATGCTCCGGATGGATGAAAAGAATTTGCACGACTGGAAAACAATTTGAGAGGATAACATCAAGCTTGCACCACGAATCTCCGGGAGAATGGGCAAGATTTAAGAGAAAAAACTTCGTCGGTCTTCAAATGTTGAGAATGACGACGAGAAACACTAAAATTGTCGAGATACTCCGGGGGAATGAAAAACAACGAGGTTGAGCCGACGATGAAAATGATATGGAATCGATCTTGGGAAGGCGTCTGACTGATGAAATTCATTCTTACGTCAAACTTCGAAAGAAAGGATTTGAGAAAAGCTCCGGGAAAACAGAAGAGTCAGGTAAGATCCTAGGAAAAGACCTGTGGGTTAGGGCCCACTGAAAAGAAACACCGTTGGAAAAGATTGTTGACTAGAGGGATGATGCACCGGAACGATTGAAACATTTGAATGAGGTGACAACCTCGAAATAATAGGATGCAAACATGAATCTTCTGAGATGTCTTCATCACTCCAGAAGGATTAAATGGCGAGAGGCGAACGATCAGATGGAAATATTTGAGCTGAGGGAAAAAATACGACGGTAACGAAAAACTTGAATTGGATCCACCGGAAAAAAGAAATGAGGCGAACAATGATAAACTAGACGAGACTTCACCGGTTGAAACAACTGAGGAAAGACTGAAGATACTCCGCACGAATGAAATTGATTGTTCGAATAGAAGCTCAGACTCCGAAAATAAAAGGGTGGGAGGGCGGGAAAAAACACAGGCGACATGGAACGGGGAATTGACGAGTAACTTGAAGAGAAAAAACACTGGTTGAAATGATTGAGAAGAGAATGCAAAGGCTTCGCACGAGTATGATGGATACTCGATTACGGACTCCGGTTCTGAGAGGAAGAAGGGTGGGCGGGTGGAAAAAGAAAACAACTTGGGACGGGGAAAACGACATCGGTTGAGAAAGCACTGAGGACTGATCTCGCAAAAGACAAAGAGGTTCGAGTCAACTTGACGAGAGATGCGCCGGATAAAAGAGGATGGGCAACAAACGAAAACTAACCACGTGATCCTAAGGAAAATTTTGAAAGGGAAGAGGAGTAGTTCAAAACACCTACGTCAAGATTTCTCACCAGAGCGACGAAGGGGCTGAGGAGTAAGAAGAATTCCTACTCCCCGATATAACTAGACTCCGAAAAAAAAATTCTTCTAGACTTGACAACAGCCAAACTACATGATCAATCAAGGGGGCTCCTAGGGTCGGTCGAGGCTCTGATACCAACTTGTCACGCCCAAGATGCGACCCTATCCTAAAGGAACTCGAAGGTCCCACCAAGGATAGAAGCGCATCTTGAAGACGCTTTTGCAAGGTGGATATCATTACATCAACATTACATATTAGTGGGGATACAACCAAGTCATACAAAGTAACATGAATACAACAACACATCATATACAACATCAACATCCGACTCCGGATGAAACATAAACAGAAACTCAACCGACATCCACCCTGCTAGCCCAGGCTGCCGACCAGGAACCTATCCCTCAATCGAAGAAGAAGCAGAAGAAGAACTCCAACACAATTAAACATCGCTCTCGCGTCATGATCATCGCATAACCTGTACCTGCAACTGGTGGTGTAGTAATCTGTGAGCCACGAGGACTCAGCAATCCCATTACCATGGGTATCAAGACTAGCGAAGCTTAATGGGAAAGGAAGGGGTAAAGTGGTGAGGTTGCAGCAGCGGCTAAGCAATGTATGGTGGCTAGCTCACGCAAAAAAGAGCGAGGAGAGAAGCAAAGCAAGCGGTCGTCAACTAGTAATGATCAAGAAGTGATCCTACTCTCCTACTTACGTCATACATAACCCAGAAACTGTGTTCTCCTCTTGATCAACCCCGAAAAGAGACACTCACGGTTACGCACACGGTTGGTGTATTTTAGAAGAGTTTACTTCAAGTTTACTACAACCGGACATTAACAAATTCCCATCTGCCACATAACCGCGGGCACGGCTTTCGAAAGTTCAAACCCTGCAGGGGTGTCCCAACTTAGCCCATTATAAGCTCTCGCGATCAACGAAGGATATTTCTTCTCCCCGGAAGACCCGATCAGTCTCGGAATCCCGGCTACAAGACATTTCGACAGTAATAAAGCAAGACCAGCAAAGCCGCCCGATTGTGCCGACAAATCCTGATAGGAGCTGCACATATCTCGGTCTCAGGGCACATCCGGATTGTCCAAACTTCCGGTAGGCCAGTCCAGAGTTGCCCCTGGCGACCACCGGCGGCTGACAGTTTGGACCAACACTCGAAGGAGCACTGGCCCGGGGGTTAAAATAAACATGACCCTCGGGCTCGCGAAAACCCGGGGGGAAAAGGCTTAGGTGGCAAATGGTAAAACCAAAGTTGGGCCTTGCTGGACGAGTCTTATTCAAAGCGAACTGTCAAGGGGGTCCCATAAATCACCCAACCGTGTAAGGAACGCAAAATCAAGGAACATAACACCGGTATGACGGAAACTAGGGTGGCAAGAATGGAACAAAACACCAGGCACAAGGCCGAGCCTTCCACCCTTTACCAAGTATATAGATGCATTAATTAAATAAGAGATATTGTGATATCCCAAAACAATCATGTTCCAACATGGAACCAACTTCATCTTCACCTGCAACTAGCAACGCTATAAGAGGGGCTGAGCAAAGCGGTAACATAGCCAATCAACGGTTTGCTAGGAAAGGATGGTTAGAGGTTTGACATGGCAATATGGGTGGCATGGTATAGAAAGTGGTAGGTATCGCAGCATGGGCATAGCAAAAGAGCGAGCATCTAGCAAGCAAAGATAGAAGTGATTTCGAGGGTATGGTCATCTTGCCTGCAAGGTTCTCAGGGTTGTCAAAAGCTTGGTCCTCGTAAGTGTTCTCAACAGGTTCCTTGTTCACGTACTCGTCTCCCGGCTCTACCCAAAACAAGAACACAAACAAAGGAACAACTATCAACCACGATGCAATGCGCAAGCAACATGATGCAAAATATGGCATGATATGCGAGATGTGGTATGCAATGCATATGCGTGCTCCGAAAGGAAAAGATGAACAAGGCATAATCTTGGCAAACCAAGTATGCCACTGGAAAGGTGAGGTGATTTCGGTTGAAATCGATATAAAGATCACCGGAATCGGATGCACGGTTTGCAAATGACAAGCAAAACAAGAATGACAAGTTTCTGCCATTAACAACATGATGCTACTTAGCAAGCACCAATAAATTAAGCTACTGCACCCAAACATATCAACAAAGCATATGGCAGTGACCTACTGAAGATGCTCGACAAAAGATGAACACTGAGCTACGGCTAAATCACACCACAACAGGTTCAAACAAGCATGCCAAAAGAGCAAAATATATCAGCTTCACAGACTTGGTGAAAATACTATCATGCCAGAAATTAACATTAGGATGACATGTTTAGAGCAAGGAAACAACAAGCTACAGGACCAGGACATAGCAAGATATGGCATGGCATGAATCTACTCAAAACATAGAACAAAAATACCTTACTGACCATGAGCCAAAAAGGAAAAGAATATATAATAGCACCCATGTCAAATAAGCAAGTTTCGTTAGAGTTTTCAGACTTAGCAGAAAAACTGGACATGTCAAAAACAGATAGCAAGTAGGCATGTTTACGAGCTCGATGCACTCACTACAGAGCATTTCATGACAAACTAAGCATACATCCACCAAGAAGATATGGCATAGAAGTTAATAATGGCAAGAACAACATTATTGCATGCAAAGATCAACTACAACAAGCTTGGCAAAATCGAATAACATGTAAACAATCTGCCAGTAACATTTTATAGCAAAAGTAGAGCTCGATTGACTCAAGCTATGTCACTCCATAAATACAAATAAAGGCATGGATGGATAGAGCAAATCCATATGTTCAAAACTTCCTTACTGATCATGCTCAAAAGAGGCATAGATCTCTCTGAAACAACATGAACACATGGCATAAAAATAACAGCAGGGAATGACTTAGTGAAATTACTAAGTCCCTGAAATCAGCAACAATATGATCCCTAGTTTGCATGCTTGTGCTAGTCACCACAAAGATCACAAAATACATGGCATACACCCCTGTAAAGTTGGCATGGCATATTAAAAAACACATGTAGGACTTCAGTTCATAGGATGCACACATCAATCATGGCAAAAATGACAAAAGTGCATCTACTGAAACAGATCTGAAACTAACAACACATAGCCCTCTTCCAACAGCATCTCGGGCATCAAGATGACCTCAAATGAAAATGATGCATTGAGATGAAATGATGTACTCGTCGAGGCGAACAATACGATATGCTATACGCACGAAATAGAGCAGTATTCAGAGAGTTATGATGCGATGAACATGCAACAAAATAACATCAGAAAATGACTTAGAGGAAAACGGGGTCAACCTAGTACCGATCTAGATCTGGCGCGTGAACCGAGGCGGGGCCGGAGTCTCGCCGGAGAGAGACCGGAGAGGAGGGAGACGGCGGCCGGCGAGGTGCCCCGGGGCGGATCCGGCCTTGGGGCCGCCGGATCCGGCGAGGAGGGGCGGCGGGGCGACCGGGACGACGTCGGCGAGGCGGCGGACGGCGGAGGCGCGCGGCGGCGGAGGCGCGCGGTGGCGCGGGCGGCGGAGGCGGCGGAGCGTCGGGGAGGCGCGGCTGGGACGCGGCGGGCGCGGGCGGCGGCTTCCTGCGGGCGGAGGCGACGGCGGAACGGGCCCCGCGGGCAGGATCTGGGCCGCGCGGGCCTGCGGCGGCGCGCGGTGGGAACGGCGGCGGCGGGGACACGTGGCGGCCTCTGATTGGCGCGGGCGCGGCAGCGGACGCGTCTGGCCCGATCCGGACGTGTCCGGCGGCGCGGAGGGGAGCGGAGCTAGGGTTAGGGTAGGAGAGGACCCGGGATTTCGGAGGAGGGGCTATATTTATAGGTAGGAGGAGCTAGGAGGCTCCAAATTGAGCATGGTTTGCGGCCACACGATCGTGATCGAACGGCGATGGACATGGGAGTGACTTAGATGGGTTATTGGGCTGATTTGGAGGGGTTTTGGGCTGCAACCCAAAAGAGGCTTTCACAGTTACCCGGTTAACCGTTGGAGTATCAAACAACCTCCGAATGACCCGAAACTTGACAGGCGGTCTACCGGTGCTATACCAAGGCCGCTTGACAAACCTCAGTCCATTCCGAGAATGTTTGACACCCGCACATGAAAAGAGGCAAAAGGGGGACGCCGGAGGACATAGGAGTGTCGGATTGCAAAACGGACAACGGGGAAAATGCTTGGATGCATGAGACAAACACGTATGCAAAATGAGATGCACATGATGACATGATAAGAAATGCAGATGATGACATGGCAGAGTGCAACACGCAAGCACATGACATGGCAAAGACGACGAATAACTGGCAGACACCTGGCGCATCGAATCCAGGGTGTTACAGTACGTCCGCTTGCCGAACTATCACTCCTTCTCCGGGAGCTTGAAGTTCATAACGTAATTCACCAGCCGGACCACCTCCACGTCCTACGGCTCCTTGGTGCTCAATCGGCATGGGTATCAATGTCGGCTCATACGACTCATGATGTGAGGCCGGGCTTGGAGGGGGAGCACTCGACGCGCCACGAAGGCGGCCAGCATATCCGAGGCCTTGAGGTCCTCCGACTCCGTCATCACCTGCAGTCGGGCGAGAGCGGCGGAGGAAGAGGCCGACGGGTTCTTTGGCCGAAATTGCCATTTGGTGCGCGGCTCAACAGGCGGGCCGGCTACATAAGCCGGCAAGTTGATGTAGTCCATCATCGGGTGGATGTTCTTGGCGTAGAAGTAGGACTTCTACCTCAGTTTGGCCGACTCAACAGGGCGATGGACGGGAAGCGGTTCGCGGAATTCGAACGCCGCACCGCCAAACAGGCTTCGCATTGAGCCGCATGGCCCTTGGCAGCAGTGCCAAGCTTGAGGTAGAAGAACTACCCCCAGAGCTCGTGGGTGGGGAGAGTGCCGAGGTAGCCTTCGCAGAGGATGATGAAGGTGGCCAGCAGCAGCACCGTATTTGGCGTAAGGTGGTGTGGCTGGACTTTGTAGAACGTGAGGAAGGAGCGGAAGAAGCCGCTCGCCGGAAGGACGAAGCCGCGAAGACAGTGCGACCGAAAGACGACACGTTCGCCGTCTTCCGACGCTGGCGAGATTTCTACCTCGGGGGGGACTGATACGTCTCCAACGTATCTATAATTTTTTATTGTTCCATGCTATATTATATTCTGTTTTGGATGTTTAATGGGCTTTATTATACACTTTTATATTATTTTTGGGACTAACCTATTAACCGGAGGCCCAGCCCAAATTGCTGTTTTTTGCCTATTTTAGAGTTTCACAGAAAAAGAATATCAAACGGAGTCCAAACGGAATGAAACCTTCGGGGACGTGATTTTTGGAACAAACGTGATCCAGAGGACTTGGAGTCCACGTCAAGAAAGCAACGAGGAGAGCACGAGGCAGGGGGCACGCCTACCCCCCTAGGCGCGCCCTCCACCCTCGTGGGGCCCACGTTGCTCCACCGACGTACTTCTTCCTCCTATGTATACCTACGTACCCCCAAACCATCAGAGGCATCCACGAAAACCTAATTCCACCACCGCAGCCTTCTGTACCCGTGAGATCCCATCTTGGGGCCTTTTTCCGGTGTCCTGCGGGAGGGGGCATTGATCACGGAGGGCTTCTACATCAACACCATAGCCTCTCCGATGATGTGTGAGTAGTTTACCTTAGATGTTCGGGTCCATAGTTATTAGCTAGATGGCTTCTTCTCTCTCTTTGGATCTCAATACAAAGTTCTCCACGATTCTCGTGCAGATCTATTTGATGTAATCTTCTTTTGCGGTGTGTTTGTTGAGACCGATGAATTGTGGGTTTATGATCAAGTTTATCTAAGAACAATATTTGAATCTTCTCTGAATTCTTTTATGTATGATTGGTTATCTTCGCAAGTCTCTTCGAATTATCAGTTTGGTTTGGCCTACTAGATTGATCTTTCTTGCAATGGGAGAAGTGCTTAGCTTTGGGTTCAATCTTGCGGTGTCCTTTCCCAGTGACAGCAGGTGCAGCAAGGCACGTATTGTATTGTTGCCATCGAGGATAGCAAGATGGGGTTTATATCATATTGCATGAGTTTATCCCTCTACATCATGTCATCTTACTTAAAGCATTACTCTGTTCTTATGAACTTAATACTCTAGATGCAAGCTGGATAGCGGTCGATGCGTGGATTAATAGTAGTAGATGCAGGCAAGAGTCGGTCTACTTGTCACGGACATGATGCCTATATACATGATCATACCTAGATATTCTCATAACTATGCTCAATTCTATCAATTGCTCAACAGTAATTTGTTCACCCACCGAATACTTATGCTCTTGAGAGAAGCCACTAGTGAAACCTATGGCCCCCGGTGTCGTGGTTCTAAGTCTGACAGTAGAATGGGGGGTAGGAATGTAGAGGCAAGATCCTAGCTATGGAGGTGTTGTACACGCAAGTTTTACGAGTTCAGGCCCTTTGCGGAGGAAGTAATAGCCCTACGTCTCGGAGCCCGGAGGCGGTCGATTGGATTATAAACGTGTGAGTTACAGTGGGTGCGAACCCTTGTCCCAGAGGATGGGGGTGGCTTATATAGAGTGCGCCAGGACCCCAGCTCCCCTCCGTTACATAGGATTCAATGTACATAAAGAGGTGGCGTTATAGGTAACGCCTGTATTGAAGTACTACAAATGATCATTAAATATATGAGTAAATGCCCGACCGTTGCTGCGCAGAGCGGCTTTAGGTCTTCTTATATGTCGAGTGGTTTTATGGTCGAGTGACCTGGGTAAACAGGGGTCTCCGAGTGAATGGTAGGTCGAGTGGACTTCACTCGACACCTTTGCTGGATCCCTTCTTCTGATTCTTGAACTTCTTTGTTCTTAGGATAAGGACCTTAGGTAGGACGTATAGGTCAGGCCTATTACCCTACCCCAGGTTTGTGTCCTCATCATTAGCCCCCGAATGGATCGAGGTTTGAGTGAAAAAGAAGGATGGAGTTGACTTTTATTTTGCTCTTGCTTTGACTTGTATTTATCTCCAAGTGGAGGCCAGTTGTTAGAACTTCAGCTTCGTTTCAGTTGCCTTGATCGATTCAGAAATTGCCGACTGGTTTATACAATGGCATCCGTCGAGTGATATCTCTGACATGAAATCTTTGGCGTGATCGGTTGCAAAGGATCCTGGATTTCACGGGATTCGAAATTTTGGTGGAAGCGCGCCAGGCGGAGCGCTCCGCGGTAGGTGGAGTAGATAAAAAGGACGTTTCGATTTCTGCGCCACCTTTTTCGCCACGTATCCCGTGTGCGACTATTGGGGGATTTGACAAGATCGCTCGGGCCCACGCGTCAGCCACTCGGAAGCATGCTTTTAAAAGCGACGAGGCTGAGGTGTCTGCACTGTGCGCGTCCATTTTCCTTCTTCTTCCTCTCGCATCCCCACTTCGTCAGCCTATCCACTCTCGACGCCGCTGCTCCGCCGCCATGGGGAAGGACAAAACGGCGGCGCTAGAGCGTGCGAATAAGGCGACTGGGGCGGCGAAGAACAAGAAGATGAGTCGGGGGTCTTCATCGCGCTCGGGGCTGACGTCGGGTTGGATCCAAGGAGACTGGATCCGATCTTCGCTTTGGCAGGAGGACTTGGATGATATGGCCGAGTTAGGGCTGATCGTCCATAAGTCTGCGCGTCTGTCGAGGGAGGGGGACGGAGCCACAGCCACGACCGGGTGAGTGTCTTCTGCTCGCCACTCATGTCGACTACGGCTTCTCGCTTCCACCACATCCCTTCTTTCGAGGTTTCCTGAATTTCTTTGGTGCCCAACTCCACCATTTTACCCCCAATACCATCACATATCTTGCTGCATTCGTCTCCATGTGTGAGAATTTCCTGGGGTGCCGACCGCACTGGGGTCTTTTCAAGCACATCTTTACCATCCGATCCAAAACTGTGAAAAAGCAAACTCGAACGACGAGAAGACCCACGTTATTCAGATGTTTGGGGGTCTGGGCATTCAGAAGAGGAAGAGAAGTTCTTTCCCCTCGATGACTCTTCCGGAGTCGGTCAGGGGCTGGCAGTCGGTCTGGTTCTACTGACAGGATATCGCGACCCCAAGCCAGTCGACCGGGCTCCCCCATTTCTCTTTTGACCGTGTTCAAACTCCGTCTTCATTGAAAGTGACTGCTGCGGAGAAGGCAGAGACAGGCATGCTAGTCGAGAAAGTAGTCCAACTGATCAACCAAGGTGTCACCGGTATGGACCTGCTCGAGGTGTTCCTCAGTCGGCGGATCCAACCTCTCCAAGCTCGTGACCACTCCATGTGGATGTACTCCGGGGCTGGTGACACTGCTCGGGTTCATCCGGAGGAGGTGGAGGCGAAAACAGTGGCCGAGTGGTTGATGGGTATCACCGGGAACAAGGACAACCCCAGGGGCGCTAGGAGAGTCGACCCTTTCAGCGATAGCAACCTGCCAGACAAGGTCTGGTCATCACAACTGAATTCTTGAACGTACTTTCCGACTGATTGTTGATCCGACTGACTTATGATCGGTCCCTTGTTTTGCAGATCTACACGGAGATGTATTCAATGCCCAATGGTGAACAAGCTCTGGAGCAAGATCAAGAGGGCGAGGACAGTGCCGAGGAGAGCGGTGAGTGGGAGTCCCCAGCAGACGATGATGAAGACGAGAGTGACGAGTCGGACGATGAGGAAGTGGCCGACTCACCGCCTCGTTCTGAACGTCGATCCAAGCTACGCCATGATCCCGCGAGTAGGCGCGGCAAAGCAGTGGCGTCGAGTGCTCCATCTCACAAGCGCGCTCGGTCCTCGACTCTAGAATTGACTAAGAAGGTCACCAAGCAGCCCAAAGTTAATCCTTCGAAGGCTCGGAAGACCTTGCCTAGAATCAAGATGGACGTCCCTGTTGCCTCTGGGTAAACGTTCTTCTCGTATTTTCTTGTTCCGACCAATTTTCCTGTTCCGATCGGTTTTCTTGTTCTGACCGAGTGGATGATGAACCTGTATAGCCTGACCTCAGCTGCAATTGATATGGATATTGACAAGACTCCAGCCGACGAGGAAGCTAACGACGCCGTTACCTCCAAAGCTAGTAAGTCTGCCCGATTTGAATTCATTTGGTCGACTGGATGGTTTGTCAGTTATCCTTATGGCTTTCTCTGTTTATTGAAGTTCCACGAGACGTTGTTGTGCTCCCGGACGATGAAGAAGAAGTACCGCTAAGAGGGAGGAGGAGGAAGGACAAGGAACTGGGCGGGAAGGCGCCTGAAGTCTAGGTTCCTCGGTCGACTGTGATGCCTGGGACGACGGTCGAGCGATCGACAGATCCGGCTCGAACCAACGTCACCTTCGTTGTTCTGCTGTCGACTGATTGTCCCTCAGGATCAGCTGCTCAGACTTCTGCTTCAGATCCGGTGGCCGCTTCGATTGCTCTGCCTTCATCACTTTTTACTGCATATCAAACTCCGAACGATCCACCGGCTCCTGCCAAGGAAGCTCTTCCTCAGTTGAATCTTGTGATGGGGCAAATGAAAGTGGTGCATGAGGCTAGTCAGGTAGCCTTCAACGTCGGAGCTACTCTGCAAGCCAATGTCCAGGTTAGTTGATTTCCGATCGACCGTATTTCTTGTCTGATCACCCACTGGGGTGTGGATGTTTTGAAATTGTATGTCTCTTTGTGTCGATTCGAGCTGAATCTTTGCACTAGTGGAGGCACGCTGAGTGCACCCACTGGGTGTAGTCCCCGAGACCATAGTTGACTGCGGGCAGTCGACTGTGGTCTGAGAATAGGAACTTTATTTTTGCAACTCGATCTGGGCAGACCACGTCGAGTGGAACCAAAACCAGTGGGGGCACGCTGAGTACACCCACTGGGTGTAGTCCCCGATACCATAGTTGGTTGCGGGCAGTCAACCGTGGTCTGAGAATCTGAACCACTCTCTCTTCTTTTTTTACAAAATCAGTGGGGGCACGCTAATTGCACCCACTGGGTGTAGTCCCCGAGACTGTCGTTGAATGTTTGATTCGGTGGTAGTCTTAGAGTAGCTATCATTGTGATGTCTTTTTATCTCTGTCGACTGATATGGCTTTAACTGTAGAAATCTTGTGATCTTGGGGCTCAACTTTCTACAATGAACAAACAGCAAATCAGCCTCAACCTTGATCTGGAATTGGCCAAGAAGAATCTCAAGACCGCTCGTGACGAAGTAGCTGCCATGGGAGGTAACCAATTGCCAACTGTATATCCCACTGCTGGCACTTTTCCTTTCCATTTTTTGAACCGAGTGACTCCACTCGAGCAGATATATGTAGTGAAAACCGCCAACTCCAAGCCCGTCTAAAGAATGTTATTTCTTTAGATAAAATGAAGCAGGCTTTGGAGAAGAAGGATCTGGATCTTGCTGCGGCATAGAAGGAGGCGCGCGAGAAAATAGCGCTTGCTGACAAGAAGCTTGCTTCAGTCGACAAGTTAGAAGAAGAAAACTCCAAGCTGAAGACTGTTGTTTCTGACGCCAATCGGGAGGTCGAGCAATTGAAGAAGGACAAGGAGAAACTGACCGACGAGCTTGGGAGTCTCAAGGCCAAGAATGGCGAGCTGGAGTCTTATCTGGGCCAGCTTGCTGCAAAGCTAGTCTTAAAACTTGAAGGTACTGATTAATCTGTCTTATTTCTGTTGACTGCCAAGTCTAATAATACCATCGACTCACCATTCACTCCACTGCGCAGAGTTTTGCCAAGACTTAGAAGCAGAAACTAGGCGGGTCGAAACGGGTCTTGATCCCATAAATTGTCCAGTCAAGGATGATGTTGCGATGAACGTGTTGCGGTTGGAATCTCGTATGGACAGCGCGGTTGCTTATCTTGCCCGCCTGAAAGCTGCGATGACTCGGGTTGATGCTGAACTCTGGCCTCAGGCGGAGTTGTCCCAAGATCTTGAGTCCCTGATGGCTCGACTGAATCAAATCCCCGAGCGAGTGCAAGAATGGAAGAAGTCATCCGCTCGCTGTGGCGCTGATGTCGCGTTGTCCTTGGTCCGAGTGCACTGCAAGGACGTCAAAGAAGACAAGCTGGCGGAACTCAAGGTTGCTAACACGAAGAGGCACACTTTCCAGTCTTTCATGGACACCTTCCTTGATGCCGCCACTCGTATTGCAGACAGCACTGACCTTGACAGTTTCTGCAACGCAGCCAGTCCTTCTCCTGATGCGTGACCGAAAAACATTATGCTTCACCTTTGTTTACCTCGAAATGCCGAGTGGTTGTGTAACCGTTAAACTTCTTCGGGCTTGATGCTCGAATACTTTTGATCCGTCGTCCGGAACTTCAGGATTTATCCAAACTTGGTTTATTTCTGAATATGCTTGCGTTTGCCTTCGAGTGGAATTTGTTCTTCACTTGGAATAATCTTTGTGCTTGAGATGCAGCTCTGAGGTGGAGAATCCAGTCGACCCAGCACTTCATCGTCCTTGCAGGTAGGGATGGAGCACGCATTGCAGGCGACATGCACCTCGTCGTCCTTGCGGATAGGGATGGAGCGCACATTGTATTTGCGGCGTAGCTCCGAAGGAGAAGGTTGCAGTCGACCTGCACCTCGTCGTCCTTGCGGACAGGGATGGAGTGCACATTGTATTTGTGGCGTAGCTCCGAAGGAGAAGATTGCAGTCGACCTGCACCTCGTCGTCCTTGTGGATAGGGATGGAGTGCACATTGTACTTGTGGCGTAGCTCCGAATGAGAAGGTTGCAGTCGACCTGCACCTCGTCGTCCTTGCGGATTGGGATGGAGCGCACATTGTACTTGTGGCCTAGCTCCGAAGGAGAAGGTTGCAGTCGACCTGCACCTCGTCATCCTTGCGGATAGGGACGTGTTTCAACCTTAGGCGAGTACTGGACTGCAGCTAAGCCCCCGAGTGGGAGGATTGCTCATCACTCGGTAGGATTTTTTTGAACTTACGCGAGTACTGGACTGCAGCTAAGCCCCCGAGTGGGAGGATTTCTCTCCACTTGGTGGGATTTTTCAAACTTAGGCGAGTACTTGGACTACAGCTAAGCCCCCGAGTGGGAGAATTGCTCTCCACTCGGTAGGATTTTTCAAACTTAGGCGAGTACTTGGACTGCAGCTAAGCCCCCGAGTGGGAGAATTGCTCTCCACTCGGTAGGATTTTTCAAAACTTAGGCGAGTACTTGGACTACAGCTAAGCCCCCGAGTGGGAGGCTTGCTCTCCACTCGGTAGGATTTTTCAAAACTTAGGCGAGTACTGGACTGCAACTAAGCCTTCAAGTGGGAGGATTGCTCACCACTCGGTAGGATTTTTTCAAACTTAGGCGAGTACTGGACTGCAGCTAAGCCCTCGAGTGAGAGGCTTTCTCACCACTCGGTAGGATTTTTTTTCAAACTTAGGCGAGTACTGGACTGCAGCTAAGCCCCCGAGTGAGAGGCTTGCTCACCACTCGGTCGGATTTTTTCAAACTTAGGCGAGTACTGGACTGCAGCTAAGCCCCCGAGTGGGAGGATTGCTCTCCACTCGGTGGGATTTTTCAAAACTTAGGCGAGTACTGGACTGCAGCTAAGCCTCCGAGTGGGAGGATTGCTCACCACTCGGTAGGATTTTTTCAAACTTAGGCGAGTACTGGACTGCAGCTAAGCCCCCAAGTGAGAGGCTTGCTCACCACTAGGTAGGATTTTTTCAAACTTAGGCGAGTACTGGACTGCAGCTAAGGCCCCAAGTGAGAGGCTTGCTCACCACTCGGTAGGATTTTTTGAACTTAGGCGGAACGGATTCGCAGCTAAGCCCCCGAGTGAGAGGCTTGCTCACCACTCGGTAGGATTTTTCAGACTTGGGCGAAACGGATTCGTAGCTAAGCCCCCGAGTGAGAGGCTTGCTCACCACTCGGTAGGATTTTTCAGACTTGGGCGAAACGGATTCGCAGCAAAGTCACCCACTGGGGGATTTCAAACGTAAACAAAAGCAATAACAATCATTTAGGAAGATTATAAAGCTCTTGTCTTTGATAAATAAACTACAAATGTATTTCTTATTACATCTCATCCGAGTGAGTACTTAAGTATAAAAGGGGCGGAGCACCTCCGCGTTCCAAGCTCGTGGCTCGTCTTTCGGATGCTCGACATTGTAAAGATGGTATGCTCCATTGTGGAGAACTCTGGTGATAATGAAGGGTCCTTCCCAAGCAGGGGCGAGCTTGTGTGGCTTCTGTGGATCCACTCGAAGAACCAAGTCTCCCTCTTAAAAGGCTCGACCCCTCACGTTTCTGGCGTGGAATCGACGCAAGTCTTGCTGATAAATGGTCGACCGGATCAAGGCCATCTCTCTTTCCTCCTCTAAGAGGTCGACTGCATCCTGCCAGGCCTGTTCTGCTTCCTCTTCAGAGAAAAGCTCGACCCGGGGTGCATTGTGGAGCAGGTCACTTGGCAGAACAGCTTCAGCTCCATAAACCAAAAAGAATGGAGTTCGGCCAGTCGACCGATTGGGAGTTGTCCTCAAACCCCAAAGAGCTGATGGAAGTTCATCGACCCAGGCGCCTGCTACGTGCTTGAGATCATGCATCAGTCGAGGTTTCAGTCCCTTGAGAATTAAGCCATTTGCTCTTTCTGCTTGCCCATTCGACTGAGGGTGTGCGACTGAAGCATAGTCGACTCGCGTGCCTTGAGAAGCGCAGAAGGCTCTAAACTCATCCGGATCGAAGTTCGACCCGTTGTCAGTGATGATGCTGTGCGGAACCCCATATCTGAATGTCAACTCTCTGATGAAACTGACAGCAGTGCTGGCTTCACGATTCTTGATAGGTTTAGCTTCAATCCATTTGGTAAACTTGTCGACTGCTACAAGCACAGGAGTGAAGCCGCTTCTACCAGTTCTCAGCGGTCCAACCATATCCAATCCCCAAACAGAAAAGGGCTAGACGAGGGGAATGGTCTTCAGGGTTGACGCTGGCTTGTGAGATATATCAGTGTAAAACTGGCAGCCTTCACATCTGTCGACTATATCTTTCGCCATTTCATTTGCTCGTGGCCAATCAAATCCAGCTCGGTATACTTTAGCCACAATGGCCCGAGAGTACACATGGTGACCACAGGTCCCCAAGTGGATGTCGTTGAGGATCATTCGACCTTCTTCTGGCATTATGCATTTCTGACTGACTCCAGTCGTGCTTTCCCTGAACAATTGTCCTCTTATCACAGTAAAGGCTTTGGATTGATGGACGATCTGTTGAGCCTCTTCTTCATCCTCTAGGTGTTCCTTCCTAAGGATGTACGCGATGTATGGCACTGTCCAGTCGGGAGTGATGATCAGAACCTCCATGATTAGGTCGACAATGGCTGGGACCTCGACTTCAGTCGGATCTGTGGCGCTCTTAGGTTGCGGGGGCTCTTCAGTGAAAGGATCTTCCTGAACTGATAGTGTGTGAATGTGTTCCAAAAACACGTTGTCGGGAATGGCTTCCCTCTTGGAACCTATCTTTGCCAAATCATCGGCTGCTTGATTTTTCAATCGGGGAACATGATGGAGCTCTAACCCCTCAAACTTCTTTTCCAATTTCCTCACCGCATTGCAGTAACCAGTCATAGATGGGCTTCTAACGTCCCATTCTTTCATCACTTGATTGACCACCAAATTTGAGTCGCCGTAGACCATGAGGCGACGGACGCCGAGTGAAATGGCCATACATAACCCATATAAGAGTGCTTCATATTCTGCTTCGTTATTGGAAGAATCAAAGTGTCTGAAGAACATATCTGAGCTTGTCTCCTCGGGGGGATACCAGTACCACCCCAGCACCAGAACCATTCAGCATCTTGGAACCATCAAAGAACATGGTCCAGTGTTTCGAGTGAGCTTGAGTCGGCAGTTGCTGTTCGATCCACTCGGCGAGGAAATCTGCTATTGCTTGGGACTTGATTGCTTTCTTCACCTCAAACTTGATATCTAAGGGAAGAAGTTCAATCGCCCATTTTGCCACTCGGCCAGTTGCATCTCTGTTGTGCAGAATCTCCGACAATGGAGCGTCGCTGACGACTGTAATAGAGTGGTCAGAGAAATAGTGTGCAACCTTCTTCGTGGTTATGTAAATCCCATAAACAAGCTTCTAATAGTGTCAATATCTCTGCTTTGACGGCGTCAGAACTTCAGAAACATAATATACTTGGCATTAAACTTTATAAGCTTTTCCCTCTTCTTCCCGCTCGACCGTAAGTACTGTATTGATGACTTGTCCAGTGGCTGCAATATAAAGCAGTAACGGCTCTTTGCTGATTGGGGGCAGCAAGCACCGGCTGGGTGGAAAGCAGAGCTTTTAGCTCTGCAAACGCTGCATCAGCTTCAGGAGTCCACTTGAACTTATCAGACTTCTTCATCAGTCGGTAGAGAGGCAGTGCCTTCTCACCGAGTCGAGAAATGAATCCACTTAGGGTGGCCAAGCAACCAGTAAGCTTCTGGACATCATGCACACGCACGGGGCGTTCCATCCGGGGTATGGCACCCACTTTCTCGGGGTTAGCATCGATCCCTTGTTCGGAAACGAGAAAACCGAGTAATTTTCCTCCCGGAACTCCGAATGTGCATTTCGATGGATTAAGCTTGATATCATACCTTCTGAGGTTGGCAAAGGTTTCAGCAAGGTCAGCCAGTAGGTCGGAACCTTTACATGACTTGACCACAATGTCATCCATGTACGCTTCCACATTCCGACTGATTTGAGTGAGTAAACACTTATGAATCATCCGCATGAATGTGGCTCCAGCATTCTTCAGGCCGAATGGCATAGTGACATAACAGAAGCACCCGAATGGGGTGATGAAAGTTGTTTTAATCTCATCGGGTCCATACAGACAGATCTGATGATGCCCGGAATAAGCGTCCAAAAAGGACAAACGCTCACACCCCGCAGTCGAATCGACTATTTGATCGACGTGAGGGAGAGGAAACTGATCCTTCGGGCAGGCTCGGTTGATATGCTTGAAGTCAATGCACATGCGAAGTGAGTCATCCTTCTTAGGGACCATGACAACATTAGCTAACCACTCAGAGTGGTAAATCTCTCGAATAAACTCAGCTGCCAAAAGCCGAGCCACTTCTTCACCGATTTCCTTTCTCTTCTGTATGGCGGACCGTCGAAGATGTTCTTTAACCGGTTTCACTTTTGGGTTGACTCGCAAACGATGCTCAGCCAGTCCCCTGGGAACACCTGGCATGTCAGAGGGTTTCCATGCAAAGATGTCCTAGTTCTCACGGAGGAACTGGGTGAGCGCTTCTTCCTATTTGGAGTCGAGTGTTGTTGAAATGTGAGTCGAAGCAGCATTGGGATCGGTCGAGTGAATATGAATCGGTTTTGTTTCACCGGACGACTGAAATGCTGAGTCCGTGGCAGGATTTTTAGCTCGCAACAAATCACTTGGATCTGCATTTTTCTGATACTCCTGCAATTCCACTACTGCCATCTGCGCATCGGTGATCTTCGAGCCCTTCTGGAAGCACTCTTCTGCCTTCTTTCTATTGCCAGTGATAGTGATCACACCTTTAGGACCAGGCATCTTTAATTTGAGGTACACATAGCATGGTCGAGCCATAAAACGTGCATAAGCTGGCCTGCCCAGAATAGCGTGATAAGCACTCTGGAAATCTACAACTTCAAATGTCAACTTTTCTTTGCGGTAATTCTTGGAATCACTGAAAACCACATCAAGAGCAATCTGGCCGAGTGATTCAGCCTTCTTGCGTGGAATGACTCCATGGAAACTCATATTGATTTCACTGAGTCTGGACATCAAATGCCCATCCCTTTTAGTGTCTCTGCATATAGAATATTCAGGCCACTGCCACCATCCATCAGAACTTTAGTCAGTCGAGTACCTTCCATGACTGGATTGACCACCAAAGCCTACCTCCCAGGGGTGGCTATGTGTGTCAGGTGATCGGACTGGTCGAATGTGATAGCAATCTGAGACCATTTCAAATAACTGGGTGTCGCCGGAGCGACCATGTTCACTTCTCTGTTGATGACTTTCAGTCGACTCTTGCTCTCAACATCAGCAAAAATCATCAGAGTGGAATTGACGTGAGGGTAACCATCATCACTTTCCTCCTTGTCCTCAACTTTGTCTGACTCTTTTTCCTTTTCTTTGGGTTGTTTCTCTCGGAACTGCTGGATTAGGAGCCGACACTGTCGAGTGGTATGTTTCGGGTAAATGATTTTACCCTCTTCATCTTTCTTTATGTGGATGTGGCATGGCAAATCCAGCACATCATTTCCATCTTATTCTTTTCTTTTCTTAGGGTTCCATGGCCCTTTGGGCTTCCTTTTGGATTTTCCCTGAGTCACGGCGAAGGTTTCTCCAGGAGCAGCTGGCTCGGCTTTGCGCTTTTGCTTGCGACTGGAGTTTCCTCCTCCGGTTTCATGGGCGACTCTTTTGTGCTTGCCACTCCGGAGCCGATCCTCCTCCTCACCATTGGCATACTTGGTGGCAATCTCCATCATCCGACTCAGAGACATATCTCCGGCCGACCGAACTTCAGATTCAACTCTCGATATTTGATGCCTTCCTTGAAGGCACAAACTGCTTGGTGGTCAGACACATTCTCCACCGTGTGATGCAACGTGATCCATATCTGGATATAATCTCTCAAAGTTTCATTTGTCTTCTGCACACAAGATTGCAGCTCTGTCAACCCTGCTGGCCGTTTGCATGTTCCTTCAAATGTTCTGACAAACACTCAGGCAAGATCTTCCCAACTATAAATGCTGCTGGGTGCTAATTGATTCAGCCATGCTCTGGTCGAGCCCTCCAACATCATAGGAAGGTGTTTCATGGCCACTTCATCATTGCCGCCGCCAATCTGAACAGCCACTCGGTAGTCCTCAAGCCAAGTGTCAGGCTTGGACTCACCAGTGAACTTACTGACTCCAGTCGCCAACCTGAAGTTGGGAGGAATCACCGCGGCCCTGATGGCTCTGCTGAAGCACTCTGGACCTGAGACATGCACTCTGCTGCTGGTCAGTAAATCCCTATCATGACCTTCCCGGTGAGCTCTGTTTCTGTCGACCAAACCCTGAACGAGAATAGATCTCGCTTCAAAGCCCGGCTCCCTGGGGTCGACTGGAATCCTTCGCCCAACACTGTGAGGGCGTCTGTCATCATGCTGTCGAGGCATGTATGACCCACTCCTTGGGGGAGGTGTGGGCACTCGACAATGATCATCATGATCGAGTCGGTGATCATACTTCTCACGGTTTCTTTACTGATCATGCAGGTCTCCACATCCCTCACGCCTCAGGGGCGATCTTGGGCTGTGAGCCGACTGGACTATATCTTCCATAACGGACCTGCTATGGATCCTATTCATCGACTGTGACATAGCTGTATTCTATTCTCCCGCTGCCCGGAGTAAAGCTCTGATCTGCATTAGGCCTCTGCCAGCTTCTGACTGGGAGGGCTGAATTGACTCTGCTATTCGAGCTACAGCTGTAAGATTCTGGATCAGAGTTCGATATACCTGAGTCGAAGGTGGAAAGAGTTGACGTCGACTGGATTCTGGAACCCGCTGATGCGCACGCTCGTCGAGTACGTGCTAGAGGTTCTCCAGTCGAGTGCGCTCAGCCAAGTTGGCTAGGCGCGCGTCCTCCAAGGCCCGGGCCTCGGGGGTTTCTCCAATGATAGGAGTGTGAAGCGCATCCATGTTCCGGCGGCGAAGTTCTTCCCTCTGTTGCGAAGAGAGGGGCTCGGGGAGGTACTCCTCATGGACACGTGACAGATCGCCTCTGCCGCCGCCACCATTGGCGTGGGGGAAGCCGGGAGGACTGTGAGGTCCATCGACCATCAGGACCTCCGCCGCGGGATCACTGCTGTCGCACTCGGATGCAGTCTCTGCGGAGCCAGTCGACAGGTCGAATAGGCCGTAGAGAGTTTCGTCGGGCTCGATCGCCGCGTCTTGGGGGTGGCCGACTGGCGAGCCACCGCATGCCTCACCCACCGCTGAAGCCTTGATCGACCGGAACGCTTGCGCCGGCGGGCGACAAGGAGGGAGGACGCCACAGGAGCCGACCGATACTGGGTCGACGGCTGCCGCAGGAGGACGCCACGGACGCGCGCGTGAAAGTGCGTTGCCCCGCGGACGGGGAGTGCGTCGACGTCGAGTGGAGCCTCCTCATGCCAAGCAGAGTCGTCGGCGACAAACACGAGTGCGCCGAGACGGATCTCGCGGCCCTCAGCCAAACCTCCGCCTGAAACCATGATGAAGGGGATCGGAAAAATTCTAACTTCTCCAACAAGTCGCTAAGACACCTGCCCCACGGTGGGCGCCAACTGTCGTGGTTCTAAGTCTGACAGTAGAATGGGGGTAGGAATGTAGAGGCAAGATCCTAGCTATGGAGAAGTTGTACACGCAAGTTTTACGAGTTCAGGCCCTTCGCGGAGGAAGTAATAGCCCTACGGCTCGGAGCACGGAGGCGGTCGACTGGATTATAAGCGTGTGAGTTACAGGGGGTGCGAACCCTTGTCCCAGAGGAGAGGGGTGGCTTATATAGAGTGCGCCAGGACCCCAGCTCCCCTCCGTTACATAGGATTCAATGTACATAAAGAGGTGACGTTACAGGTAGCGCCTGTATTGAAGTGCTACAAATGATCATTAAATATATGAGTAAATGCCCGACCGTTGCTGCGCAAAGCGGCTTTAGGTCTTCTTATATGTCGAGTGGTTTTATGGTCGAGTGACCTGGGTAAAGAGGGGTCTCCGAGTGAATGGTAGGTCGAGTGGACTTCACTCGACACCTTTGCTGGATCCCTTCTTCTGATTCTTGAACTTCTTTGTTCTTAGGACAAGGACCTTAGGTAGGACGTATAGGTCAGGCCTATTACCCTACCCCAGGTTTGTGTCCTCATCACCCGGGTCTATTTTCCATCATATTAATCTTTCAACACTTAGTTATTTCTTTTTCCTTCTATTTTACTTTGCATCTTTATTTACTCTTTATCATAAAAATACCAACAATATTATCTTATCATATCTATCAGATCTCACTCTCGTAAGTGACCGTGAAGGGATTGACAACCCCTTTATCGCATTGGTTGCGAGGTTCTTATTTGTTTGTGTAGGTGCGTGGGACTCGAGCGTGGTCTCCTTCTGGATTGATACCTTGGTTCTCAAAAACTAAGGGAAATACTTACGCTACTTTACTACATCACCCTTTCCTCTTCAAGGGAAAACTAACGCAGTGCTCAAGAGGTAGCAGGGACACGCACCTTCACGTGCGTCTCGTGAAGGAAATATGCCCTAGAGGCAATAATAAAGTTGTTATTTATATTTCCTTATATCATGATAAATGATTATTATTCATGCTAGAATTGTATTAACCAGAAACTTAGTACATGTGTGAATAGAAAGACAAACGGAGTGTCCCTAGTATGCCACTACTTGACTAGCTCGTTAATCAAATATGGTTAAGTTTCCTAGCCATGGAGATGTGTTGTCATTTGATGAACGAGATCACATCATTAGAGAATGATGTGATGGACAAGACCATCTGTTAGCTTAGCACTATGATCATTTAGTTTATTGCTATTGCTTTCTTCATGACTTATACATGTTCCTATGACTATGAGATTATGCAACTCCTGAATACCGGAGGAACACTTAGTGTGCTATCAAACGTCACAACGTAACTGGGTGATTATAAAGATGCTCTACAGGTATCTCCGATTGTGTTTGTTGAGTTGGCATAGATCGAGATTAGGATTTATCACTCCATGTATCGGAGAGGTATCTCTGGCCCTCTCGGTAACGCACATCACTATAAGCCTTGCAAGCAATGTGACTAATGAGTTAGTCATGGGATGATGCATTACATAACGAGTAAAGAGACTTGCCGGTAACGAGATTGAACCAGGTATGATGATACCGATGATCGAATCTCGGGCAAGTAACATACCGATGACAAAGGGAACAACGTATACTGTTATGCGGTTTGACCGATAAAGATCTTCATAGAATATGTAGGAGCCAATATGAGCATCCAGGTTCCGCTATTGGTTATTTACCAGAGATTTGTCTCGGTCATGTCTACATAGTTCTCGAACCTGTAGGGTCCGCACGCTTAACGTTCGATGACGATTTGTATTATGAGTTATGTGATTTGATGACCGAAGTTTGTTCGGAGTCCCGGATGAGATCACGGACATGATGAGGAGTCTCTAAATGGTCGAGAGGTAAAGATCGATATATTGGAAGGCTATATTCGGACATCAGAAAGGTTCTGAGTGATTCGGGTATTTTTTGGAGTACCGGAGAGTTACGGGAATTCGCCGGGGGAAGTAGTGGGCCTTAATGGGCCATACGGGAAAGGAGAGAAGGGCCTCAAGGGGTGGCCGCCGCCCCAGGCAAGTCCGAATTGGACTAGGGAGGGGGTGGCGCCCCCCTCTCTTTCCTTCTCCCTCTCCTACTCCTTCCCTCTCTCTCCTCTTGGAAAAGGAAGGGGACTCCAACTAGGATTGGGAATCCTAGTTGGACTCCCCCTATAGGCGTGCCCCACCTAGGACGGCCTCCTCCTCCTCCCTCCTTTATATATGTGGCCAATGGGGCACCTCAAAGGACAACAGATTATCTCTTAGCCGTGTGCGGTGCCCCCCTCCACAGTTACACACCTCGGTCATATCATCGTAGTGCTTAGGCGAAGCCCTGTGCCGGTAGCTTCATCATCATCGTCGCCACGCCGTCATACTGACGGAACTCTCCCTCGGCCTCAACTGGATCAAGAGTACAAGGGACGTCATCGAGCTGAAAATGTGCTGAACACGGAGGTGCCGTACGTTCGGTGCTAGGATCGGTCGGATCGTGAAGGCGTACGACTACATCAACCGCGTTGATATAACGCTTCCGCTTTCGGTCTACAAGGGTACGTGGACACACTCTCCCCACTCGTTGCTATGCATCACCTAGATAGATCTTGTGTGATCATAGGAAAATTTTCAAATTCCTGTGTTCCCCAACAGTGGCATCCGAGCCAGGTCTATGCGTAGATGTTATATGCACGAGTAGAACACAAAGAGTTGTGGGCGATAATAGTCATACTGCTTACCAGCATGTCATACTTTGATTCGGCGGTATTGTTGGATGAAGCGGCCCAGACCGACATTACATGACCGCGTTCATGAGACTGGTTCTACCGCCATGCTTCGCACACAGGTGGCTAGTGGGTGTCTGTTTCTCCAACTTTAGTTGAATCGAGTATGACTATGACCGGTCCTTGTTGAAGGTTAAAAAAACACACTTGATGAAAAATCATAGTGGTTTTGATGCGTAGGTAAGAAAGGTTCTTGCTAAAGCCTGTAGCAGCCACGTAAAACTTGCAACAACAAAGTAGAGGATGTCTAACTCGTTTTTGCAGGGCATGTTGTGATGTGATATGGTCAAGACGTGATGAGATATAAATTTCTATATGAGATGATCATGTTTTGTTAAATTTATCGGCAACTAGCAAGAGCCTTATGGTTGTCTCTTTATTGCATAAGATGCAAGTGCCATATAATTGCTTTACTTTATCGCTACGCGATAGCAATAGTTGGTGAGACGACCATGTGATGACACGTTGATAAAGATCAAGATGATGGAGATCATGGTGTCATGTCGGTGACGATGGAGATCATAATGGTACTTTGGAGATGGAGATCAAAGGCACAAGATGATGATGGCCATATCATGTCACATATTTTGATTGCATGTGATGTTTATCTTTTATGCATCTTATTTTGCTCAGTACGACGGTAGCTTTATAAGATGATCCCTTACTAAAATTTCAAGGTATAAGTGTTCTCCCTGAGTATGCACCGTTGCGACGGTTCTTCGTGCTGAGACACCACGTGATGATCAGGTGTGATAAGCTCTACGTTCACATACAACGGGTGCAAGCCAGTTTTGCACACGCAAAATACTCGGGTTAAACTTGACGAGCCTAGCATATATAGATATGGCCTCGGAACACTGAGACCGAAAGGTCGAGCATGAATCATATAGTAGATATGATCAACATAGAGATATTCACCATTGAAAACTACTACATCTCATGTGATGATCGGACATGGTTTAGTTGATATGGATCACGTGATCATTTACATGACTAGAGGGATGTCTATCTAAGTGGGAGTTCTTAAGTAATATGATTAATTGAACTTAATTTATCATGAACTTAGTCCTGATAGTATTTGCATATCTATGTGGTAGATCAATAGCTTGCGTTGTAGCTCCCCGTTTATTTTTGATATGCTCCTAGAGAAAAATAAGTTGAGAAATGATAGTAGCAATGATGCGGACATGGTCCGTGATCTGAGGATTATCCTCATTGCTGCACAGAAGAATTATGTCCTTGATGCACCGCTAGGTGACAAAACTATTGCAGGAGCAGATATAGACGTTACGAACGTTTGACAAGCTCAGAATGATGACTACTTGATAGTTTAGTGCACCATGCTTTACGGCTTAGAACCGAGACTTCAAAATGTTTTGAACGACATGGAGCATATGAGATGTTCCAAGAGCTGAAATTGGTATTTCAGACTCATGCCCGAGTCGAGAGGTATGAGACCTCTGACAAGTATTTTTCCTACAAGATGGAGGAGAATAGCTCAACCAATGAGCATGTGCTCAGAATGTCTGAGTACTACAATCACTTGAATCAAGTGGGAGTTAATCTTCCAGATAAGATAGTGATTGATAGAGTTCTCTAGTCACTATCACCAAGTTACTAGAACTTCGTGATGAACCATAATATGCAAGGGATAACGGAAACGATTCCCAAGCTCTTCGTGATGCTGAAATCGGTGAAGGTACAAATCAAGAAAAAGCATCAAGTGTTGATGGTTGACAAGACCACTAGTTTCAAGTAAAAGGGCAAGGGAAAGAAAGGGAACTTCAAGAAGAATGGCAAGCAAGTTGCCACTCCCGTGAAGAAGCCCAAAGCTAGACCTAAGCCTGAAACTGAGTGCTTCTACTGCAAAGGGAACGGTCACTGGAAGTTGAACTACCCTAGATACTTGGCGGATAAGAAGGATGGCAAGTGAACAAAGGTATATTTGATATACATGTTATTGATGTGTACTTTACTAGTGGTTATAAGCAACCCCGCGGTATTTGATACTGGTTCAGTTGCTAAGAGTAGTAACTCAAAACGGGAGTTGCAAAATAAACAGAGACTAGTTAAGGGCGAGGTGATGGTGTGTGTTGGAAGTGATTCCAAGGTTGATAAGATCACCATCGCACACTCCCTTTACCTTCAGGATTAGTGTTGAACCTAAAATAAATGTTATTTGGTGTTTGCGTTGAGCATGAATATGATTGGATCATGTTTATTGCAATACCGTAATTCATTTAAGTCGAAGAATAATTGTTGTTCTCTTTACATGAATAAAACCTTCTATGGTCATACACTTAATATAAATGGTTTATTGAATCTCAATCGTAGTGATACACATAATATTGATGCCAAAAGATGCAAAGTTAATAATGATAGTGCAACTTACTTGTGGCACTGCCGTTTAGGTCATATTGGTGTATAGTGCATGAAGAAACTCCATGCGGATGGATTTTTGGAATCACTTGATTATGAATCATTTGATGCTAGCGAGCCATGCCTCATGGGCAAGATGACTAAGACTCCGTTCTCTGGAACAATGGAGCAAGCCATCGAATTATTGGAAATAATACATACCCATGTATGCGGTCCGATGAGTGTTGAGGCTCACGGCGGGTATCATTGTTTTCTGGCCTTCACAGATGATTTGAGCAGATATGGGTATATCTACTTGATGAAAAACAAGTCTGAAACATTTGAAAAGTTCAAAGAATTTCATAGTGAAGTAGAGAATCATCATAACAAGAAAATAAAGTTTCTATGATCTGATCGCAGAGGCGAATATTTGAGTTACGAGTTTGGCCTTCAATTAAAACAATGTGGAATAGTTTGACAAACTCATGCCACCTGGAACACCACAGCATAATGGTGTGTCCGAACATCATAACCACACTTTGTTGGATATAGTGCAATCTATGATGCCTCTTACCGATTTACCACTATCATTTTGGGGTTATGCATTAGAGACAGCTACATTCACGTTAAATACGGCACCGTCTAAATCCGTTGAGATGACACCGTATGAACTATGGTTTGGCAAGAAACCTAACTGTCGTTTCTTAAAGTTTGGGGTTGCGATGCTTATGTGAAAAAGTTTCAACCTGATAAGCTTGAACACAAATCGGAGAAGTGCGTCTTCATAAGATACCCAAAAGAAAATATTGGGTACACCTTCTATTACAGATCCGAAGGCAAGACATTCGTTGCTCAGAACGGATCCTTTCTAGAGAAGGAGTTTCTCTCGAAAGAAGTGAGTGGAAGGAAAGTAGAACTTGATGAGGTAATTGTACCTGCTCCCGAGTTGGAAAGAAGTTCATCACATAAATCAGTTCAAGTGATGCCTACACCAATTAGTGAGGAAGTTAATGATGATGATCATGCAACTTTAGATCAAGTTACTACCGAACCTCGTAGGTCAACCAGCTTAAGTCTGTCTGAATCATGTTAGCAATTGCCACATTTTATGAAATTTGGCAAATGGATGTCAAACCTGCATTCCTTAGTGGATTTCTTAAAGAAGAGTTGTATATGATGCAACCAGAAGGTTTTGTCGATCCTAACGGTACTAACAAAGTGTGCAAAGCTCCGGCGATCCATCTATGGACTGGTGCAAGCATCTCGGAGTTGGAATATACGCTTTGATGAGTTGATCAAAGCATATAGTTTTATACAGACTTGCGGTGAAGCCTGTATTTACAAGAAAGTGAGTGGGAGCACTACAGCCTTTCTAATAAGTATATGTGAATGACATATTGTTGATCCGAAATGATGTATAATCTTCTGGAAAGCATAAAGGAGTGTTTAAAAGGAGTTTTCAAATTAATACCTCGGTGAAGCTTCTTACATACTGAGCATCAAGATCTATAGAGATAGATCAAGATGCTTGATAAGTTTTTTCGATGAGTACATACCTTGACAAGATTTTGAAGTAGTTCAAAATGGAATAGTCAAAGAAGTTCTTGCCTGTCTTGCAAGATGTGAAGTTGAGTAAGACTCAAAGCCCAACCACGACAGAAGATAGAGAGAGAATGAAAGTCATTCCCTATGCCTCAGCCATAGGTTCTATAAAGTATGCCAAGCAGTGTACCAGACCTATTATATACCCTGCCCTGAGTTTGGCAAGGGAGTACAATAGTGATCTAGGAGTAGATCACTGGACAGCGGTCAAAATTATCCTTAGAGAACTAAGGAAATATTTCTCGGTTATGGAGGTGATAAAGAGTTCGTTATTAAAAGTTACGTTGATGCAAGCTTTGACACCGATCTAGATGACTCTAAGTCTCAGTCTGGATACATATTGAAAGTGGGAGCAATTAGCTAGAGTAGCTCCGTGCAGAGCATTGTAGACATAGAAACTTGCAAAATACATACGGATCTGAATGTGGCAGACCCGTTGACTAAACCTCTCTCACAAGCAAAACATGATCACACCTTAGTACTCTTTGGGTGTTAATCACGTGGCGATGTGAACTGGATTATTGACTCTAGTAAACCCTTTGGGTATTGGTCACATGGCGATGTGAACTATAGTGTTAAATCACATTACGATGTGAACTATTGGTGTTAAATCACATGGCGATGTGAACTAAATTATCGACTCTAGTGCAAGTGGGAGACTGAAGGAAATATGCCCTAGAGGCAATAATAAAGTTGTTATTTATATTTCCTTATATCATGATAAATGTTTATTATTCATGCTAGAATTGTATTAATCGAAAACTTAGTACATGTGTGAATACATAGACAAATAGAGTGTCCCTAGTATGCCTCTACTTGACTAGCTCGTTAATCAAAGATGGTTAAGTTTCCTAGCCATGGACATGTGTTGTCATTTGATGAACGGGATCACATCATTAGAGAATGAAGTGATGGACAAGACCCATCCGTTAGCTTAGCACTATGATCGTTCAGTTTTTTGTTATTGCTTTCTTCCTGACTTATAGATGTTCCTATGACTATGAGATTATGCAAGTCCCGAATACCGGAGGAACACTTAGTGTGCTATCAAATGTCACAACGTAACTGGGTGATTATAAAGATGCTCTACAGGTGTCTCCGATGGTCTTTGTTGAGTTGGCATAGATCGACATTAGGATTTGTCACTCCGTGTATCGGAGAGGTATCTCTGGGCCCTCTCGGTAATGCACATCACTATAAGCCTTCAAGCAATGTGACTAATGAGTTAGTCATGGGATGTTGCATTACAGAACGAGTAAAGAGACTTGCCGGTAACGATATTGAACTAGGTATGATGATACCGACGGTCGAATCTCTGGCAAGTAATATACCGATGACAAAGGGAACAATGTAGTTGTTATGCGGTTTGACCGATAAAGATCTTTGTAGAATATGTAGGAGCCAATATGAGCATCGAGGTTCCGCTATTGGTTATTGATTGGAGATGTCTCTCAGTCATGTCTACATAGTTCTTGAACCCGTAGGGTCCGCACGCTTAACGTTCGATGACGATTTATATTATGACTTATGTGATTCGATAACCGAAGTTTGTTCGGAGTCCCGGATGAGATCACAGACATGACGAGGAGTCTCGAAATGGTCGAGAGGTAAAGATCGATATATTGGAAGGCTATATTCGGTCATCGGAAAGGTTTCGAGTGATTCGGGTATTTTTCGGAGTACTAGAGAGTTACGGGAATTCGCCGGGGGAACTAGTGGGCCTTAATGGGCCATACTGGAAAGGAGAGAAGGGTCTCAAGGGGTGGCCTCCCCCCCCCATTGCAAGTCTGATTTGGACTAGGGAGGGGCGGCGCCCCCCTCTCTTTCCTTCTCCCTCTCCTACTCCTTCCCTCTCTCCCCTCTTGGGAAAGGAAGGGGACTCCGACTAGGATTGGAAATCCTAGTTGGACTCCCCCTATAGGCGCGCCCCTCCTAGGCCAGCCTCCTCCTCCTCCTCCTCCCTCCTTTATATACGTGGCCAAGGGGGAGCCCAAAGGACAACACATAATCTCTTAGCCGGGTGCGGTGCCCCCCTCCATAGTTACACACCTCGGTCATATCGTCGTAGTGCTTAGGCGAAGCCCTACGCCGGTAGCTTCATCATCACCGTTGCCATGCCGTCGTGCTGGCGGAACTCTCCCTCGGCCTCAACTGTATCAAGAGTACAAGGGACGTCATCGAGCTGAACGTGTGCTGAACACGGAGGTGCCATACGTTCGGTGCTAGGATTGGTCGGATTGTGAAGACATACGACTACATCAACCGCGTTGATATAACGCTTCCGCTTTCGGTCTACGAGGGTACGTGGACACACTCTCCCCGTTGTTGCTATGCATCACCTAGATAGATCTTGTGTGATCTTAGGAAAATTTTGAAATTACTGCGTTCCCCAACATCTCGCGGGGCAGTCGCCGCGTCTGGTGAAGAAAGAAGAGATGATCTTCATGGACGTTGGAGCTGTCCCAGTCGCCGGCCCATTCGCGCGCCATGGACTTAGGTGCTCGACGGAGGCGGGCGCGGTGGCGAGCGGGCGAATCCGCGACGGAGTAAGGAAGCTGCGGTGAGGAGAAGCCTGGCGACGGTGGGCTGCGGCAGCTGTCGGTGTCAAAACCGGCGGATCTCGGGTAGGGGGTCCCGAACTATGTGTATAAGGTTGATGGTAACAGGAGACAGGGGACACGATGTTTACCCAGGTTTGGGCCCTCTCTATGGAGGTAATACCCTACTTCCTGCTTGATTGATCTTGGATGAATATGAGTATTACAAGAGTTGATCTACCACGAGATCATAATGGCTAAACCCTAAAAGCCTAGCCTGTATGACTATGGTAATGAGTATCTCCCCCTCCGGACTAAGTCATCCAGTTTATATAGGCACTGGGAGGATCTAGGGTTACACAGGGTCGGTTACAAGGAAGGGAATCTATGTATTTGGTCGCCAAGCTTGCCTTCCATGCCAACGAGAGTCCCATCCGGACACGGGTGCAGTCTTCAGTCTTCATATCTTCACAGCCCATCAGTCTGGCCCATGGCTAACAGGCCAGACGCCCGAGGACCCCTTAGTCCAGGACTCCCTCAGTAGCCCCTGAACCTGGCTTCAATGACAAGGTATCCAGCGCGTAGATCTATCTTCGGCATTGCAAGGCGGGTTCCTCCTTCCGAACTCCACGATAGTCTTCGGATATATTGAACATGTCCGGACCTATGACACACACACCACACATAACCGCAGAGAGAATATAATTTTCCACGAGTCCAATCTGCTGACAACTTTTTGCAATACGACATCACGTCTGCCCGGTCATAATTATGAACCGTTTTTCTTCTACCGCTCCACGTTTCGAGACGCGGTTGCCATTGGCACTTCTTGTCAAAGCAGAGATCGTGTCCCCTTATTGCGGGATTCTCACCAATATGGGCGTGGGTAACCCAACCGTGCCATTTACACAATCCTTGGGAATAGGCGAGTTTTGAGGCGAGTGGGGAGGGGTTCAATATTCACTGCCCTTATAAGGAGATAAGAATCCCCTTTCTTCACCCATGCCTCCTCTTCCTCTCCGTCCTTCCATTCTCTTGCTCCAGTGCCCAAGTTTCCATCTTTTCCATCTCTAGGAAGCACTCAATCATGTCCGGATCCGGAGGCCAAGGCAAGTGGATGGTCTCCTCCGTCAAGGAGAAGGACATCACCTAGCTCCGGGCGGCGGGGTATCTGGCGAAAGGAATCGCCCACCGTCTGCCCTCAAAGGGACAAGCCATCCCCACCCCGAAGCCTACTGAGAGGGTGGTTTTCCTCCCTCACTTCATCCACGGACTGGGGTTTCCACTTCACCCTTTCATTCGCGGATTGATGTATTATTATGGGCTTGATTTCCATGATCTAGCCCCGAACTCCTTCCTCAACATCTCGGCATTTATTGTCGTGTGCGAGGCCTTCCTCCGCATCCATCCCCACTTCGGCCTATGGCTCAAGGTCTTCAACGTGAAGCCGAGGTGGACGGCCAGCACACGGAGTGCGGAGGCGCCATGGTGAGAAAGATGTCCAACGTCACTTGGCCCGTAGGCACTTTCGTGGAGACTGTCAAGGAGTGGCAGAAGCAGTGGTTCTACATTACAGTGCCGCACGGCACCACTTGGGCGGCGGCTCCCGAGTTTAGGGACGGAGCCGCAATGCGGCTCACCTCCTGGAAGGAGAAAGGCCCCAACTGGTCAGCGTCAGATGAGCTGATAGCGCTGCAAACGCGAATCCAGAGTATGGTGGACAAAAACGTCAAGCTCGTCAACGTGATCCAGGTGATGCTGGTTCGCCAGATTCTCCCCTGCCAACGCCGAAGCTTCCCTTTATGGGAATACGATCCGGTGAAGCACCAGACCCTGGAAGGGCTCTTCAGAACTACTCACGAAGGTGCCTGGAAGTTGCTCTTCAAGGGCAACGAGAAGCCACCAGTCATAGATTTGGACTGTGGGCAGGATCACACCCACCCTGCCAGTGAGGTAAGTTCCCCTTTTCTTAAGGTGTACCTTCTACTTGTTTGTCCAAGGAGGATGCCTAACCTTTGCTGTATTTTCTTAGGAGTGGATGGAGAGAGCGGAGCAGATCCATAGTTCAGCTCTGCTGCCCGAAGAGCCAGTCATCCCGCTTTTGGCAAAGATGTTGATTCCGGCACCCTAAGGCCGCCGGAAAAGATGGCCAAGAAGAAGGCCAAGGGGGCCAAAGGCAGCCCCCGTCGTAGGGGCACTTCGGACGTGACGTCCGAAGACGAAGTGACCCTTTCCTCCGCCTCCGAGGACGACGACGATGAGGAGGAGGAGAAGAACCCTCCCCCTAAGGAGGGAAAGAAGAACAGGGCGGCCTCCACGAACCTGGAGGCGGGGACGTCCAAGAAAGGGAAGGGCTCCTTCGCGGATAACTCTACGTGGGACGTCGACAGCAGTCCGGAGCGACACCCCCGCCCTAAGCCTTGGGCTGCGTCGTAAGTGCTAGGGCTAGTACATAGCCGTATATCCGGCCTCTCCTCTTTCTTGTATTGACATGATTGATTATGCTTTTGTAGTCCGGCCCATGACAGCTTCTAGCGATCCTCAACAGGAGGTTCGTTGGACTCAAGGGCGATGGCCAGCGCGTCACCACCGACCGCTCACTCCCCCGAGGCCAAGGGCAATGCTGATGTGTTGTCTCGAAGGACTTTCCCAGGCCGGGGAGAGGCTCAGGAGGCGCCAGAAGGCGAAGCCTCCGTCACCGGACACCAGGGGGAGCCGATCCCCGTGGAGACTAGTGATGAGGGTCGTACTCAGTTCAGCCCTTAGTCGAATACGGTTCCGGAGACCAATATGGCTTCGGAGTCCGGTATGCAACCTCCTTCAAAAGAGGGGGGTATGCCCATTCCGCCGGTGACCCCAGTCCAACCAGGGGCACCGGATAATCTGCTGGAAGCGCTGCGAGGCGCTTCCATTGTGGATGAGCACCATGTTCTTATGGGCACGGTAATTGAAAGGGTTCAGTCCGCCAAAAGCGGACTAACCGAGGCCTGCAGCAGCCTGCTGACATGCTTTGAGGTAAGCGATGCAAAAAGAGAAAAGTCCCAATATAGACAGTAGCCCCTCAGACGATGTCCGGTGTTCGGAAAGAAAAGCCGGACAGAGGATCAATCCTTTATTGCAGGAACCTAACTAAATTTTTCTGAAATGAATATGCAGGCGTCGCTGCTGGTCGCGGCCTCACATACTGCCGAAGTCTCTGGACTGAAGCAGAGACTGGAGCAGGCCGAGGAGGAGCTCGGCCAGGTGAAGAGGCAGCTCCAGGAGAATCAAGGTATGTAATAACCAATTATATATTCAAAAGAGATTAAAATGATACATATTTACCGAAGTGTTATGATGTGTATAGGAGCAACGACCAAGGTCGAGGCCCTGAAGAAGGCCCTAGCCGAAGCCGAGGGGAAGGCCGTCAAGGAGCAGGCCGCCCGTAAGAAGCTCAAGGACCGGGTCAATGAGGTCCAGCAAGAGCTCCAGGACGCGGTGAAGAAGTGCGAGACCTTGGAGCGCGATGCGTCGGCTCGAGAGACCGAACTCGCCAAGGCTCGCCAGAGCGCGGAGGCGGGCCGGAATGAGGCCCAGGGCGCCCTCCAAGAGATCCAGGAGGCCAGGAAGATCGCGGCAGTTAAGGCATTCAATATTCAAAGCAGATATGTGAAGAAGAAGTATCTTTTACTAACCCGGATTCGGAGTTCTCCACGGGCTTTTGCTGATCTGCCACGAAGTTGTCCGACGCCGCGGAGTTCTTCCAGGCCGAAGAAGGGAGCTCCACGGAGAAGCTGTTCTGGTCGCAATATCTTGCGGCAGAACATCCGATGCCCTTTGTTGATCACTAAAACAGCTGGTCGAGCTGCACAGGGTGGCCGAACTGGCCATGAAGGATTTAATAATCCGGCTGTGGCCAGCCGAAGCTATACCCAGCAGTTACTTCGGCCTTGTGAAGCGGTTGGTGGATGCCTGTCCTCGGCTCGATGCCGTCAAGCGGTCCGTCTGCATCGAGGGCGCGTGTATGGCCTTTGCTCGTGTCAAGGTCTGGTGGGCGAAGATGGACACCATCAAGATTGTGACCGAGGGGCCACCCGAGGGCAAGGAGCACCGTACACCCGAGCGATACTTTGGAGACGTCCTGGAGGAGTCTCGTATTGTAGCGACGCAGTGTTCGCAAGACATTATTTTTGAATAAATGCATTCAAGTTGCCTCTACCTTGTATGATAAAGCAAAGTGAGTTTATAATATAATGTTTGTTATGTTTTAATTTTTTTCCTCCTGTGTGGCCGTGTTGTATGAAATATGAGGGTTGGCCAGTCGTCGGCTTCTGCCCCCACGTAGGTAGTACGGAGGTGTTCGGGATGGAATCTAAACAATCTTGATCCAATTATATGGACCTTGAAGGAGTTGTTTAGCGTAATGAACCAGGCAATCAGACTATGCGGCTTAAACGCCCTCACTTAGCCATAGGAGTTATACAATAAAACATGGGCGCAACCCCTAGTATCAAAACCAGAGTGCTATGAGCGTCTGATCGGGAAGTACCTATCCTTCACGTAATGTGGGAGAAATCTCCAACGATTTTCAACCTCCGAACAGCTGAACGGCTCTCGCCGTATCATGACAGTCAGTTTTCGGCTTTCTCTGCTGAGGCGCTCCTTTTGATAAACCAGGGCACAATCGCAGCAGTCCTCCCTTTACTACCTTAGCCGATATAGCGGAACGTGATAACCCACAAGTATAGGGGATCGCAATAGTTTTTGAGGGTAGAGTATTCAACCCAAATTTATTGATTCAACACAAGGGGAGCCAAAGAATAATCTCTAGTATTAGCAGTTGAGTTGTCAATTCAACCACACCTGGATAACTTAGTATCTGCAGCAAAGTATTTAGTAGCAAAGTAGTATGATAGTAACGGTAATAGTAGCAAAAGTAATATTTTTGGGTTTTGTAGTGATTGTAACAGTAGCAACGGAAAAGTAAATAACCGAAGAACAATATGTGAAAAGCTCGTAGGCATTGGATCGGTGATGGAGAATTATGCCGGATGCAGTTCATCATGTAACAATCATAACATAGGGTGACACAGAACTAGCTCCAATTCATCAATGTAATGTAGGCATGTATTCCGAATATAGTCATACGTGCTTATGGAAAAGAACTTGCATGACATCTTTTGTCCTACCCTCCCGTGGCAGCAGGGTCCTAACGAAAACTAAGGGATATTAAGGCCTCCTTTTAATAGAGTACCGGACCAAAGCATTAACACATAGTGAATACATGAACTCCTCAAACTATGGTCATCACCGGGAGTGGTCCCGATTATTGTCACTTTGGGGTTGTCGGATCAGAACACATAGTAGGTGACTATAGACTTGCAAGATAGGATCAAGAACTCACATATATTCATAAAAACATAATAGGTTCAGATCTGAAATCATGGCACTCGGGTCGTAGTGACAAGCATTAAGCATAGCAAAGTCATAGCAACATCAATCTCAGAACATAGTGGATACTAAGGATCAAACCCTAACAAAACTAACTCGATTACATGATAAATCTCATCCAACCCATCACCGTCCAGCAAGCTATGATGGAATTACTCACGCACGACGGTGAGCATCATGAAATTGGAGATGGAGGATGGTTGATGATGACGATGGCGACGGATTCCCCTCTCCGGAGCCCTGAACGGACTCTAGATCAGCCCTCCCGAGAGAGTTTAGGCTTGGCGGCGGCTCCGTATCGTAAAACGTGATGAATCTTTCTCTTTGATTTTTTCTCCCCAAACACGAATATATAGAGTTGGAGTTGAGGTCGGTGGAGCTCCAGGGGGCCCACAAGGCAGGGGGCGCGCCCTGGGGGGGGGGGGTAGGCGCGCCTCCCACCCTCGTGGACAGGGGGTGGTCCCCCTGGCCTTGATTCTTTCGCCAATATTTTTAATTATTTCCAAAAATAACCTCCGTGAAGTTTCAGGTCATTCCGAGAACTTTTGTTTCTGCACAAAGATAACACCATGGCAATTCTGCTGAAAACAGCGTCAGTCCGGGTTAGTTCCATTCAAATCATGCAAGTTAGAGTCCAAAACAAGGGCAAAAGTGTTTGGAAAAGTAGATTCGACGGAGACGTATCAACTCCCCCAAGCTTTAACCTTTTCTTGTCCTCAAGCAATTCAGTTGATAAACTGAAAGTGATAAAGAAAAAAATTTACAAACTCTGTTTGCTCTTGTTGTTGTAAATATGTAAAGCCAGCATTCAAGTTTTCAGCAAAGATTATGAACTAACCATATTCACAATAACACTTAAGTCTCATATTTACTCATGTCAATGGCATAATCAACTAGCGAGCAATAATAATAAATCTTGGATGAAAACACTTTCTCAAAACAACCATGATATGATATAACAAGATGGTATCTCGCTAGCCCTTTCTGAGACCGCAAAACATAAATGCAGAGCACCCTTAAAGATCAAGGACTGACTAAACATTGTAATTCATGGTAAAAGAGATCTAGTCATAGTCATACCCAATATAAATTAATAGTAATGGATGTAAATGACAGCGGTGCTCTCCAGCTGGTGCTTTTTAATAAGAGGGTGATGACTCAACATAAAAGTAAATAGATAGACCCTTCACAGAGGGAAGCAGGGATTTGTAGAGGTGCTAGAGCTTGATTTTGAAATAGAGATAAATAATATTTTGAGCGGCATACTTACATTGTCAACATACAACCGAGAGATGGTGATATCTTCCATGCTACACACATTATAGGCGGTTCCCGAACAGAATGGTAAAGTTTGTACTCCCCCTCCACCAACAAGCATCAATCCATGGCTTGCTCGAAACAACGAGTGCCTCCAACTAACAAGAGTCCCGGGGGAGTTTTGTTTGCAATTATTTTGATTTGATTTGCATAAAGCATGGGACTGGGCATCCCGGTGACCAACCATTTTCTCATGAGTGAGGAGCGGAGTCCACTCCTCTTGAGAATAACCCGCCTAGCATGGAAGATACAGACAGCCCTAGTTGATACATGAGCTATTCGAGCATGCAAAACAGAATTTCATTTGAAGGTTTAGAGTTTGGCACATACAAATTTACTTAGAACGGCAGGTAGATACCGCATATATAGGAAGGTATGGTGGACTCATATGGAATAACTTTGGGGTTTAAGGGATTGGATGCACAAGCAGTATTCCCGCTTAGTACAAGTGAAGACTAGCAAAAGACTGGGAAGAGACCAACTAGAGAGCGACAACAGTCATGAACATGCATTAAAATTAATAAACACTGAGTGCAAGCATGAGTAGGATATAATCCACCATGAACATTAATATCATGAAGGCTATGTTGATTTTGTTTCAACTACATGCGTGAACATGTGCCAAGTCAAGTCACTCGAATCATTCAAAGGAGGATACCACCCTATCATACCACATCACAACCATTTTAATAGCATGTTGGCACACAAGGAAAACCATTATAAACTCCTAGCTAATTAAGCATGGCATAAGCAACTATAATCTCTAATTGTCATTGCAAACATGTTTATTCATAATAGGCTGAATCAGGAACGATGAACTAATCATATTTACAAAAACAAGAGAGGTTGAGTTCATACCAGCTTCTCTCATCTCAATCAGTCCATCATATATCGTCATTATTGCCTTTCACTTGCATGACTGAATGATGTGAATAATAATAATAATAGTGCACGTGCATTGGACTAAGCTGGAATCTGCGAGCATTCAATAAACAAGAGAAGACAAGGCAATATGGGCTCTTGGTTAAATCAACAATAATGCATAATAGAGCCACTTCAACATTTTCATTATGGTCTTCTCCTATCGACCCCCAAAGAAAAGAAAAGAAATAAAACTATTTACACGGGAAAGCTCCCAACAAGCAAAAGAAGAACAGGAAATCATTTTGGGTTTTCTCTTAATTATTACCACTACAGCAAGAAAATAAGCTAGCTAAAAGCTACTACTAATTTTTTTTGTTTTTCTTAAGGTTTATCAAACACACAAGAAGAAAGCATAAAAATAAAATAAACTAGCATGGATAGTACAGTGAAAAAGTATGAGCACCGACAACTAGCGTGAGTGTGAATATGAATGTAATGTCGATGAGAAATACGTACTCCCCCAAGCTTAGCCTTTTGGCCTAAGTTAGTCTATTGCCACGGCTGGCCAGGCGGATGCCCGAAGTTGTAACTGGGGTCGTACTGAGATGCATCGGCTATTGCATCGTGGGCTGCAGCTTGGAGGCAGGCTGTCTCCGTCCTCCTCTTATACTCGTCCGCCTCCTCTCTGGTTATAAAATATCTCCCTTTTGCCTGAAATTCAAAGAAAGTAGGAGCAGGGAAAGCGAGCTGATAGGTGCGTCGTTTGTCAAAGATTAGTCGGTACTGGAGGAACTGATCACTCCTCTCAACAAACTGATGACGAACCATAGCCTCATAATCTAAATAAATAGGAGGCTGCTACCTCTTGAGCACTGCGTTGGTTTTTCCCCGAAGAGGAGAGGATGATGCAGCAAAGTAGCGTAAGTATTTCCCTCAGTTTTTGAGAACCAAGGTATCAATCCGGTAGGAGGCTACATGCAAGTCCCTCGTACCTACACAAAAACAATAGCTCAACGCAACCAAAGCGATTAGGGGTTGTCAATCCCTTCACGGTCACTTACGGGAGTGAGATCTGATAGAGATGATAGATAATATTTTTGGTATTTTTGGTATAGAGATGCAAAGTGAAAAGTAAAAGGCAAAGTAAAAAGAAAAATAATAAAAAAGTGATGGAGATTGAGATATGATGAGAATAGACCCGGGGGCCATATGTTCCACTAGTAGCTTCTCTCAAGAGCATAATTATTCTACGGTGGGTGAACAAATTACTGTTGAGCAATTGACAGAATTGAGCATAGTTATGAGAATATCTAGGTATGATCATGTATATAGGCATCACGTCCGAGACAAGTAGACCGACTCCTGCCTGCATCTACTACTATTACTCCACTCATCAACCACCATCCAGCATGCATCTAGAGTATTAAGTTAAAAACAGAGTAACGCCTTAAGCAAGATGACATGATGTAGAGGGATAGTTTCATGCAATATGATAAAAACCTCATCTTGTTATCCTCGATGGCAACAATACAATACGTGCCTTGCTTCCCCTTCTGTCACTGGGAAAGGACACCGCAAGATTGAACCCAAAGCTAAGCACTTCTCCCATTGCAAGAAAAACCAATCTAGTAGGCCAAACCAAACTGATAATTCGAAGAGACTTGCAAAGATAACCAATCATACATAAAAGAATTCAGAGAAGATTCAAATATTATTCATAGATAGACTTGATCATAAACCCACAATTCATCGATCTCCACAAACACACCGCAAAAAGAAGATTACATCGAATAGATCTCCACGAGAGAGGGGGAGAACATTGTATTGAGATCCAAAAAGAGAGAAGAAGTCATCTAGCTACTAACTATGGACCCGAAGGTCTGAGGTAAACTACTCACACTTCATCGGAGAGCCTATGATGATGTAGAAGCCCCCCGTGATGACGGCCCTCTCCGGCGGAGCTCCGGAACAGGCCCCAAGATGGGATCTCGTGGATACAGAAAGTTGCGGTGGTGGAATTAGGTTTTTGGCTCCTATTATGATCGTTTGGGGGTACGTAGGTATATATAGGAGGAAGGAGTACGTCGGTGGAGCTCCGAGGGGCTCACGAGGCAGGGGCGCGCCATAGGGGGGCGCGCCCCCACCCTCGTGACTCCCTCTTTTGTTCCTTGGAGTAGGGTCCATGTCTCCTGGATCACGTTCGGTGAGAAAATCACGTTCCCGAAGGTTTCATTCTGTTTGGACTCCGTTTGATATTCTGTTTCTCCGAAACACTGAAATAGGCAAAAAAACAGCAATTCTGGGTTGGGCCTCCAGTTAATAGGTTAGTCCCAAAAATAATATAAAAGTGGAAAATAAAGCCAAATATAGTCCAAAACAGTAGGTAATATAGCATGGAGCAATCAAAAATTATAGATACGTTGGAGACGTATCAGGCATCCCCAAGCTTAGTTCCTGCTCGTCCTCGAGTAGGTAAATGATAAAAAGAGAATTTTTGATGCAGAGTGCTACTTGGCATAATTTCAATGTAAATCTTCTTAATTGTGGTATGAATATTCAGATCCAAAAGATTCAAGACAAAAGTTCATGTTGACATAAAAATAATAATACTTCAAGCATACTAACAAAGCAATTATGTCTTCTCAAAATAACATGGCCAAAGAAAGTTATCCCTACAAAATCATATAGTCTGGCTATGCTTTATCTTCACCACACAAAGTATTTAAATCATGCACAACCCCGATGACAAGCCAAGCAATTGTTTCATACTTTAACATTTTCAAAACTTTTTCGATCTTCACGCAATACATGAGCATGAGCCATGGATATAGCACTATATGTGGAATAGAATGGTGGTTGTGGAGAAGACAAAAAGAGGGGAAGATAGTCTCACATCAACCAGGCGTATCAACGGACTATGGAGATGCCCATCAATAGATATCAATGTGAGTGAGTAGGGGTTGCCATGCAACGGATGCACTAGAGCTATAAGTATGTGAAAGCTCAACAAAAGAAACTAAGTGGGTGTGCATCCAACTCGCTTGCTCACAAAGACCTAGGGCAATTTGAGGAATCCCATCATTGGAATATACACGCCAAGTTCTATAACGAAAAATTCCCACTAGTATATGAAAGTGACAAAATGAGAGACTCTCTATCATGAAGATCATGGTGCTACTTTGAAGCACAAGTGTGGTAAAAGGATAGTAACATTGTCCATTCTCTCTTTTTCTCTCATGTTTTTTATTTGGGCCTTTTCTCTTCTTCTTTTATGGCCTCCTTTTTTCCTTTTTTTATTTTTCGTCCGGAGTCTCATCCCGACTTATGGGGGAATCATAGTCTCCATCATCCTTTCCTCACTTGGGACAATGCTCTAAAAATGATGATCATCACACTTTTATTTTTCTTACAACTCAACAATTACAACTCAATACTTAGAACAAAATATGACTCTATATGAATGCCTCCGGCGGTGTACCGGGATATGGAATGAATCAAGAGTGACATGTACGAAAGAATTATAAACGGTGGCTTTGCCACAAATATGATGTCAACTACATGATCATGCTAGCAATATGATAATGATGGAGCGTGTCATAATAAACGGAACGGTGGAAAGTTGCATGGCAATATATCTCGGAATGGCTATGGAAATGCCATGATAGGTATTTCTCAAATTCACAACTACTCAACTAGCATGACTCTAATATCACCATCTTCATATCTCAAAACAATTATCAAGCATCAATCTTTTCTTAGTATTCAACGCACTCAAAAGAAAGTTTAACAAATCTTGAATACCAAGCATATTATTATTAAGCAAATTACCATGCTATTAGAGACTCTCAAAATAATCTAAGTGAAGCACGAGAGAACAATAGTTTCTATAAAACAAATCCACCATCGTGCTCTAAAAGATATAAGTGAAGCACATAGAGCAAAATCATAACGCTCAAAAGATGTAAGTGAAGCACATAGAGCAAAACTACATAGCTCAAAAGATATAAGTGAAGCACATAGAGTATTCTATCAAATTCCAATTCGTGTATGGCTCTCTTAAAAGGTGTGTACAGCAAGTATGATTGTGGCACACTAACAAACAAAGACACAAATAATACAAGACGCTCCAAGCAAAACACATATCATGTGGTGAATAAAAATATAGCTCCAAGTAAAATTACCGATGGAAGTAGACGAAAGAGGGGATGCCTTCCGGGGCATCCCCAAGCTTTGACTTTTTGGTGTCCTTGGATTATCTTGGGGGTTCCATGGGCATCCCCAAGCTTAGGTTCTTGCCACTCCTTGTTCCATAATCCATCAAAAGATTTCACCCAAAACTTGAAAACTTCACAACACAAAACTCAATAGAAATCTCGTAAGCTCCGTTAGCGAAAGAAAACAAAAGACCACTTCAAGGTACTGTAATGAACTCATTATTTATTTATATTGGTGTTAAACCTACTGTATTCCAACTTCTATATGGATTATAAACTATTTTACTAGCCATAGATTCATCAAAATAAGCAAACAACACACGAAAAATAGAATCTATCAAAAACAGAACAGTCTGTAGTAATCTGTAACTAACGCAAACTTCTGGAACTCCAAAAAATCTACCAAAATAGGACGACCTAGAAAAAAAATTATTGATCAGCAGCAATTCCAATCAGTATTTTATCACGTTCTGGTGATTTTTAACAATTGATTTCGTGAACATAAAGTTTCTAGAAATTACAGCAAGATCAAATAACTATCATCCAAGAAGATCCTATAGGTTTAACTTGGCACAAACACTAATTAAAACACAAAACCACATCTAAACAGAAGGTATATGGATTATTTATTCCTAAACAGAAGAAAAACAAAAAAGATAAAATAAAATTGGGTTGCCTCCCAACAAGCACTATCGTTTAACGCCCCTAGCTAGGCATAAAAGCGAGGATAGATCTAAGTTTTGCCATCTTTGGTAGGCAATCCATAAGTGGCTCTCATGATAGATTCATATGGTAATTTTATTTTATTTTTAGGGAAGTGTTCCATGCCCTTTTTTAATGGAAATTGAAATCTAATATTTCCTTCCTTCATATCAATAATCGCACCAATCGTTCTAAGGAAAGGTCTACCAAGAATAATAGGGCAAGAAGGATTGCAATATATATCAAGAACGATAAAATCTACGGGCACATAATTCCTATTTGCAACAATAAGAACATCATTAATTCTTCCCATAGGCTTCTTAATAGTGGAATCCGCAAGATGCAAGTTTAGAGAGCAACCATAAAAATCACGGAAATCTAGCAAATCACACAAAGTTTTGGGAATAGTGGAGACACTAGCACCCAAATCACATAAAGCATAAAACTCATGATTTTTAATTTTAATTTTAATAGTAGGTTCCCACTCATCATAGAGTTTTCTAGGGATAGAAACTTTCAACTCTCTCATAAGATTGCATCAAGGCATCAACAATATGTTCGGTAAAGGCTTTATTTTGACTATAAGCATGAGGAGAATTTAGCACGGATTGAAACAAGGAAATACAATCAATTAAAGAGCAACTTTCATAATTAAATTCCTTGAAATCCAATATAGTGGGTTTAGCAACATCTAGGGTTTTATTTCTTTCAATCCCACTTATATCAATTTCATCATCAAGATCTAAATACTCCGAATTTTTGGAACGCCTTCTATGTAAAGGAAGATCATATTCAGTTTCATCAAGATTCATATTGTAAAACAAAGATTTGATAGGAGACACATCAATAACTTTTAGATCTTAATCTTGATTTTCATAGGAATTCGGTTTAGCGGCCATCTTATTGACTAAGGTAGCTTGCATATCCGAAATTTCGGCAGTCATCTTTTCAAGACGAGCAATTTGGGATCTTATACCATCAAATTCTTTAGACATATCATCGAGCTCTTTATTCATATAACTCATAAAACTTTTTTGTTCCTTAAACTCGTTTCTAAAGAAATTATTATGCTCAAATTGCAAAACCATAAATTTCTTGGCGTTGTTTTTTATCTCCTCTAACCTTTTAAGGTGAAGATCACCAAATCTAGGTAGAGCCATAGCGACAAGCAAGCGATCCAACACACAAGCAAACAAAAGGCAAGCGAGAAAAAGGCAAATGGAAAAGAGAGGGCGAATAAAACGGCAAGGGTGAAGTGGGGGAGAGGAAAACGAGAGGCAAATGGCAACTAATGTAATGCGAGAGATAGGGATTGTGATGGGTACTTGGTATGTTGACTTTTACGTAGACTCCCTGGCAACGGCGCCAGAAATCCTTCTTGCTACCTCTTGAGCACTGCGTTGGTTTTTCCCCGAAGAGGAGAGGATGATGCAGCAAAGTAGCGTAAGTATTTCCCTCAGTTTTTGAGGACCAAGGTATCAATCCAGTAGGAGGCTACACGCAAGTCCCTCGTACCTACACAAAAACAATAGCTCAACGCAACCAACGCGATTAGGGGTTGTCAATCCCTTCACGGTCACTTACGGGAGCGAGATCTGATAGAGATGATAGATAATATTTTTTGGTATTTTTGATATAGAGATGCAAAGTGAAAAGTAAAAGGCAAAGTAAAAAGCAAAAAAATAATAAAGTGATGGAGATTGATATGATGAGAATAGACCCGGGGGCCATAGGTTTCACTAGTGGCTTCTCTCAAGAGCATAATTATTCTACGGTGGGTGAACAAATTACTGTTGAGCAATTGACAGAATTGAGCATAGTTATGAGAATATCTAGGTATGATCATGTATATAGGCATCATGTCCGAGACAAGTAGACCGACTCCTGCCTGCATCTACTACTATTACTCCACTCATCGACCGCTATCCATCATGCATCTAGAGTATTAAGTTAAAAACAGAGTAACGCCTTAAGCAAGATGACATGATGTAGAGGGATAGTTTCATGCAATATGATAAAAACCCCATCTTGTTATCCTCGATGGCAACAATACAATATGTGCCTTGCTTCCCCTTCTGTCACTGGGAAAGGACACCGCAAGATTGAACCCAAAGCTAAGCACTTCTCCCATTGCAAGAAAAACCAATCTAGTAGGCCAAACCAAACTGATAATTCGAAGAGACTTGCAAAGATAACCAATCATACATAAAAGAATTCAGAGAAGATTCAAATATTATTCATAGATAGACTTGATCATAAACCCGCAATTCATCGGTCTGAACAAACACACCGCAAAAAGAAGATTACATTGAATAGATCTCCACGAGAGAGGGGGAGAACATTGTATTGAGATCCAAAAAGAGAGAAGAAGCCATCTAGCTACTAACTATGGACCTGAAGGTCTGAGGTAAACTATTCACACTTCATCGGAGAGGCTATGATGATGTAGAAGCCCTCTGTGATGACGGCCCTCTCCGGCGGAGCTCCGAACAGGCCCCAAGATGGGATCTCGTGGATACAGAAAGTTGCGGCGGTGGAATTAGGTTTTTGGCTCCTGTTCTGATCGTTTGGGGGTACGTAGGTATATATAGGAGGAAGGAGTACGTCGGTGGAGCTCCGAGGGGCCCACGAGGCAGGGGGGCGCGCCCCCCACCCTCGTGACTGCCTCTTTTGTTCCTTGGAGTAGGGTCCAAGTCTCCTAGATCACATTCGGTGAGAAAATCACGTTCCCGAAGGTTTAATTCCGTTTGGACTCAGTTTGATATTTTGTTTCTCTGAAACACTGAAATAGGCAAAAAAATAGCAATTCTGGGCTGGGCCTCTGGTTAATAGGTTAGTCCCAAAAATAATACAAAAGTGGAAAATAAAGCCCAATATAGTCCAAAACAGTAGATAATATAGCATGGAGCAATCTAAAATTATAGATACGTTGGAGACGTATCAGAGGCAACTCAACATCATACTCACGTATGGGTATTCCAAGAAAATTAGCTTGACGGGTTGCATAAATTCCGCCAAAGAAATATCCATTAATTCTATTATTATGCAACCTACGTGCAACAATGGCTCCCAAATTATAATGTTTATCTCCTAAAACAGCGCTCCTGAGAACACTGAGATCAGGGACACACTGTGATATGCTTAATCCTTACCATTTATGCACCTACCTATGAAGAGAGCAAAATAATGTATAGCAGGAAAGTGAATGCTCCCTATGGTAGCTTGTGTTATATCTCTAGACTCCCCCACAGTTATACTAGCAAGAAAATCTCTAAACTCAGATTTGCGAGGTTCACTAGGGCTACCACATTGTGGAAGTTTGCAAGCAGTATTAAAATCCTCTAAGTCCATAGTATAAGAATTTTCATAAACATCAAACAAGACAGTTTAAGAATTGCGTGATGATGAAAATTCAAACCTCCTCACAAAGGAATCAGTGAGATAGTGGTACTGACGGCACTTATCTGCCTCGAAGCTCACAAGATCAGCGTTACGCACATATGCGTTAAATTCTTCCTTGATTCCTGCTCGATCCATGAAGTCCCCTGAAGGCCATTCACAAGCCCGCACTTGAGCTTCCCTTGGTGGTTCATCATCGGCATCGCGCATTGCGAGCCTGGGTCCATTCTTCCTTGAAGGGCCACCTTGGTACATTTTCCTAAACATATTTCTTCCTATGAAAAATTTATGAAAATTTTTAGTAACTTCAAATAAAAGTGAACCAAGCTCAGCAAAATTGATAGTAACTACCCCCACAAGTGCCTAGAGACTATATCATGCATTAGAACTACTTGGAACCATATAAATTTGACATGCAAGCTCAAGACCATGGTCACCTAGGCAACAAAAATTTGCAATGAATAAAGCACTAGAACAAAAACTAATTGGACCATTGGAGGAGTCACATACCAAGGAACAATCCCCCAAAGCAGTTTTGTGAGAGGTGCTTTGAGCAAGGAGATCGAAAATCGCAGCAAACTGAGCTAGAACTCGTGCTTGAGCTGGTTGGTTATTTTTTTGGGAGGAAGAAGGAGTGTGTGGTGGCTGGAATAAGTGGAGGGGAGCCACCATGGGCCCATGAGGCAGAGGGCGCGCCCTGTACCCTCGTGGCCAGGTGCTTGCTCCCCCTGCTGTGTTCTCAGTGCCAGATATTCTCAAATATTTCAGAAAAAATCATATTTCAATTTCGGGGCATTTGGACAACTTTTATTTTTGGGGTATTTTCTTTTATTGCACGGATAATTCAGAAAACTGACAGAAAATGCTATTTTTTCTTTATTTCAACTAAATAACAGAAAGTAAAAGGAGGGTACAGAAGGTTGTGCTTTCTAACTTCATCCATCTCATGCTCATCAAAAGGAATCCACTAACAAGTTTGATCAAGTCTTGTTAACAAACTCATTCCGAATAAGATGGAACCGGAGAAATTTTGAATAACGCTATGTTACCTCAACGGGGATATGTACATCCCCAACAATAAGAATATCATATCTGTTTTTGACAGTAGGATGAGGAAATTCAAAACCTCCAAAAATAATCGATGGAATATTTCCAATAGAATTTATACTATGAACTTGAGGTTGTTTCCTCGGAAAGTGTACCGTATGCTCATTACCATTAACATGAAAAGTGACATTGCCTTTGTTGCAATCAATAACAGCCCTTGCAGTATTCAAAAACGGTCTTCCAAGAATAATAGACATACTATCGTCCTCGGGAATATCAAGAATAACAAAGTCCGTTAAAATAGTAACGTTTGCAACTACAACAGGCACATCCTCACAAATACCGACAGGTATAGCAGTTGATTTATCAGCCAATTGCAAAGATATTTTAGTAGGTGTCAACTTATTAAAATCAAGTCTAGGATATAAAGAGAGAGGCATAACACTAACACCAGCTCCAAGATCACATAAAGCAGTTCTAACATAGTTTCTTTTATGGAGCATGGTATAGTGGGTACTCTTGGATCTCCTAACTTCTTTGATATTCCACCCTTAAAATTATAATTAGCAAGCATGGTGGAAATTTCATCTTCTGGTATCTTTCTTTTATTAGTAACAATTTCTTTCATGTACTTAGCATAAGGATTCATTTTGAGCATAAAAGTTAATCGCATACGCAAGAAAATAGGTCTAATCATTTCAGCAAAGCGCTCAAAATCCTCATCATCCTTTTTCTTGGATGGTTTGGGAGGAAAAGGCATGGGTTTCTGAACCCATGGTTCTCTTTCTTTACCGTGCTTCCTAGCAACAAAGTCTCTCTTATCATAATGTTGATTCTTTGATTGTGGGTTATCAAGATCAACAGCAGATTCAATCTCTACATCATTATCATTGGTAGGTTGAGCATCAATACGAACATCATTATTAGTGTTATCACTAGGTTCATGTTCATTACCAGATTGTGTTTCAGCATCAGAAATAGAAATATCATTAGGATTCTCAGGTGTGTCTATAACAAGTTCACTAGAAGCATGCAAAGTCCTATCATTTTTCTTTTTCTTCTTCTTAGAAGGACTGGGTGCATCAACATTATTTCTCTGACAATCCTGCTCAATTCTCTTAGGGTGGCCCTCAGGATACAAAGGTTCCTGAGTCACTTTACCCCCTCTAGTTGCAACTCTAACAACAAAATCATTATTCTTACTATTCAATTCATTGAGCGAATCATTCTGAGCTTTAAGTACTTGTTCTACTTGAGTGGTAACCATAGAAGCATGTTCAATAATGAGTTTAAGTTCACCTTTAACTCTAGACATATAATCACCCAAGTGTTCAATCATATAAGCATTCTGTTTCAATTATCTACCAACATAAGCATTGAAGTTTTCTTGTTTGACAATAAAATTATCAAACTCATCCAAACATTGGCTAGCAAACTTAGTAGGAGGGATTTCAGCTTTATCATATCTATAGAGAGAATTTACCTTTACTACCTATGTCGGGTTATCAAGACCATGTGTTTCTTCAATGGGTGATGGATCAAGACCATGTATTTCTTCAATAGACGGTAAATTAAGACCATGTATTTCTTCAACAGGAGGTAAATTCTTAACATCTTTAGCTTTTATACCTTTGCCCTTCATAGATTTCTTTGCCTCTTGCATATCTTCAGGACTGAGAAATAGAACACCCCTTTTCTTCAAAGTTGGCTTAGGAGTTGGTTCAGGAAGTGTCCAACTATTTTCATTGGTCAACATATTATTGAATGGAATTTCAGCTTGATCAGCAGTTCTTTCCCTGAAAACACAACCAGCACAACTATCCAGGTGGTCTCTGGGAGCATCGGTTAGTCCATTATAAAAGATATCAAGTATTTCATTTTACTTGAGAGGATGATCATGTCCGCGTTCTGGGAACGGGGGTCCCCAGACTTGCCTGCCTGCCGCCCACGGCGTGGTTGTGCTAGCAGGGCTGAGCGGCCCATCTTCATCGACAAGGCAGTCAAGACCCTCGCGAGGGGCCAAGCCTCGCGAGGCGGACGACCCAAGACCTCCTCAGGAGTGGCCTCGCCAGGCAGGCTCGCAAGGGGCGGAGAGATCAAGTCAAGGCAAACCTCGGGAGGACCTCGTGATGTGAGCCATGACGAATGAGACCAGGCGGGTGCCAGGCGGGCGCCAGCGCGCGCGGCATTCTTGTTTCCTCTTTGGTGCCAAGGTGGCAAGCGCAGGTGCAGAGTACCGAGGCGTCAAGCAAAGGTTTCCATATCGGTGCAACAAGACCGAAGACCAGCGGGACAGCAAGGCGGAGGTCACCATGGAGCCCAAGGCGACGTCACCACCGGAGCCTTTTGCAGGCGAAGACTACTTTTGTCAGTATAAGCTGTACTAGTTGTCCCCTTTCAAATTGGCCGTTGTTGGCTCCCTTCCCGCTCAATATTTGGGGAGAGGACCAGGGCCTATATAAGTAGAGCTAGCCACCACTGTAGGAGGCATCGAATCCACACCCACACAAGTTCGCCAAGCACAAGAACTCCTCAACCTCAGGAGGCTGTTCTTCCCCTTGTACTGTTCTTCTTCAGCCCAAGAGGCAATCCACCACCACCACACTGGGTAGGGTATTACACCACAACGGTGGCCCGAACCAGTATAAATCTCGTGTCTTTTTGTGTCGCGAGTTCGTCGAGTTCATCCGCGAGATCTAGAGAGCTAGGGCGTAGATCGGTAGGGAAAGAACTTCATGCGCACCCCAGAGTTCGAACCTTAAGGGTTTTGCCGGAACCCGTGATCCAAAATTTGGCGCACCAGGTAGGGGTGCGCCGGAGCCTCTTCCCCGTCGATCAATCCGCCGACGCTCTGCGGCCCCAATGTCTGGCGACCCAAGGGCCGACTTCGACCACTGGGCAGCCTGGCCAGCTCGGACGACGCCACCTGCCCATGAAGACCTCAACCCCGAGCTCCAGGCGGCCCGAGCGCCGCCTAACGCCGGAGGGCGCGGTCGGCGCGGCGGGGCGTCGTCCACCCCCACTCCATGACAAGCGCGAGCCGCTGCAAGGGCCGCAAGCCACGCCACAGCAACGGCGCCACACACACGGCGGGAGCAGGCGAATGCTACCTCTTGAGCACTGCGTTGGATTTCCTTGAAGAGGAAAGGATGATGCAGCAAAGTAGCGTAAGTATTTTCCTCATTTTTTGAGAACCAAGGTATCAATCCAGTAGGAGGCTACACGCGAGTCCCTCGCACCTGCACAAAACAAATAACTCCTCGCAACCAACGCGATAATGGGTTGTCAATCCCTTCACGGTCACTTACGAGAGTGAGATCTAATAGATATGATAGGATAATCTTTTTGGTATTTTTGTGATAAAGATGCAAAGTAAAATAAAAGAAAAGTAAAAAAGCAAAGGAAATAACTAAGTGATGGAAGATTAATATGATGAAGATAGACCCGGGGGCCATAGATTTCACTAGTGGCTTCTCTCAAGAGCATAAGTATTTTACGGTGGGTGAACGAATTACTGTTGAGCAATTGGCAGAATTGAGCATAGTTATGAGAATATCTAGGTATGATCATGTATATAGGCATCACGCCCGAGACAAGTAGACTGACTCCTGCCTGCATCTACTACTATTACTCCACTCATCGACCGCTATCCAGCATGCATCTAGAGTATTAAGTTCAAGAAAACAGAGTAACGCCTTAAGCAAGATGACATGATGTAGAGGGATAAATTCATGCAATATGATAAAAAAACCATCTTGTTATCCTCGATGGAAACAATACAATACGTGCCTTGCTGCCCCTACTGTCACTAGGAAAGGACACCGCAACATTGAACCCAAAGCTAAGCACTTCTCCCATGGCAAGAAAAAACCAATCTAGTAGGCCAAACCAAACTGATAATTCGAAGAGACTTGCAAAGATAACCAATCATACATAAAAGAATTCAGAGAAGATTCAAATATTGCTCATAGATAATCTTGATCATAAACCCACAATTCATCGATCTCAACAAACACACCGCAAAAAGAAGATTACATCGAATAGATCTCCACGAGAGAGGGGGAGAACATTGTATTGAGATCCAAAAAGAGAGAAGAAGACATCTACCTACTAACTATGGACCCGAAGGTCTGAGGTAAACTACTCACACTTCATCAGAGATGCTATGGTGTTGATGTAGAAGCCCTCCATGATGGATGCCCCCTCCGGCGGAGCTCCGGAACAGGCCCCAAGATGGGATCTTGTGGGCATAGAAGGTTGCGGCGGTGGAATTAGGTTTTTGGCTCCGTATCTGATCGTTTGGGGGTACGTAGGTATATATAGGAGGAAGGAGTACGTCGGTGGAGCAACAGGGGCCCCACGAGGGTGGAGGGCACGCCCTGGGGGGTGGGCACACCCCCTACCTCGTGCCTTCCTCTTTCGTTTCTTGATGTAGGGTCCAAGTCTCCTGGATCATGTTCGGTGAGAAGATCACGTTCCCGAAGGTTTCATTCTGTTTGGACTCCGTTTGATATTCCTTTTCTGCGAAACTCTGAAATAGGCAAAAAAACAGCAATTCTGAGATGAGCCTCTGGTTAATAGGTTAGTCCCAAAAATTATATAAAAGTGGATAATAAAGCCCAATAATGTCCAAAACAGTAGTTAATATAGCATGGAGCAATCAAAAATTATAAATACGTTGGAGATGTATCAGCGAACATGCGGTCGACGCTCACGGTGGCGCGGGAGTTGCTGCGGTGCTGACTGATGCAGAGTGGCCAGGATGCACTGCTGGAACGCGTCGCTGAGCTGCTGGATGCGGCGGCATCAGGAGCGCCGCCCTTCTGCTATCTGCTTCCTTCTCATGCCACTATGGGATCTCACGGCGGGCCTCGCCGCGACCATGCGCCCTCAGGTGTGCCTGGGGGCTTCATCAACACCAGGGCGGCCGGCGGCGCCGGGGGCCCTGTTGCCACCACGCCGCCTCCGATGAGCATGGGCACTGGCGTTGCCCCCCATGGCCCTAGCGAGGTGTCGCGCTATCATCCTCAGGACGCCACGCTGGGCCGGGCGACGTGGAGTGTGGGGCACTATGGCGAGGTGTTTGGGGTGACAGCCCCAGAAGCCTATGTGCCCCGCATGATGGACCAGGAGTACATGCCGGAGGACGACCCTGGCTCGTTTCTCTATCCAGGTTGGGAGGAGGTGGCATTAGGAGTTGGAGCCTTCCAAGAGCCTCCGGAGAGCCCTACCAACCTCGCCGTCGACAAAAGATACAGGGTACCACTAATCCCTCAGGAGCAAGCTTACGCTAACCATGGGTCGCAGGAGAATCAGGTCACCACGACGGCTGGCGGCCCCGGCTTGGCGACCTCCCTCCCGCCAGGAGGATTGCGCTGGGGGCGGCGAGAGAGAAGCCGGGAGCCAGACCCCTTGCTGTGTCACACGAAGCAAGGTCCCCCCTCCCCCGGAGGTAGGCCCTCTGCTGGGGAGGTGTTGAAAAGCCTACCCCCGGCAGAGGACCCGTGGTCGCCGAGGGCGCCGCTGGCGTCCCCTTTCCCCCCTTTGTGCCATCCTGGTTGCCGGTTGGCTCAAAGGTGGTCGAGGGTGGCGCAAGGCGGGGCCCTCGCCTGGCGATATGAAGCAAGGCCGGTACCTGTGAAGAAGGCCCAGTGCCTGTGAAGATCGCCGCGCGTGACACTCTCACGTAATAATGAGTGGAGCTATACACGCCCCGGAGTCTCCGGAGAGCCACCCTTGGGCCTCGGGGGCTCCCTCCCATGCCTAGTGGCAGCACTTAGCTTCGCGCTGGTGAGAAGACTTGAAGACAAGAAGACTAGACTAGGTGCCGGACGCGGCCATTTGCTTTGAATCCCTTTTTCTGTAGCCTTGCCTTTTGGATTTGGATTTAAGTTGAAGTCAAGTTTTCATTTATACGCGCTGGGGGTGCCTTTTCTCGTTTGGAGCGATTTCTCGTTATCTAGTTCTCGCATTGTTTTGGACTCACACACCGCACCTTCCACTCGCAAGCCCCTCGCGAGCTGGATTGGGGGAGGTACATATGCGCCACGCGCGTGCACTAACGCCACAGATGGTGCTCACCTCTCCCGAGGCCCTCTCGGGTGGGTTGACGGGCTCTCCAGGAGTCGCGAAAGCTCATGACCTCACGATTCAGTTCGTGACCCACCCCGACTAAGGTAAGCCACGATGGGAACTTGCCGCCAGATTTACGGTTTCACGAAGGTGCACACTCAATACCACATAAGAGAATGAAGGCAGCGGTTTGTTTACACGAAGCCCCCCCCCCCTCTCAAAATGCTCTCACAATCCTTAAGGGTCACGCCCGAGTTTTTTGCGTACAGGATAAAACAACAGGGGAACATGGGATCAGCCCGATATGTCGCTTGCCGCATCGCCTTCGGACGCGTCAATCGCGATGTCGTCGTCTTCGCCGGCATCGTCGTCGCCTTCGGCGGCGCCTCCATCGCCGTCGTCGACCACGTCACCTTCATCTGTCGCGACTACCACCGCTTCATCTTTGGAGGTGAAGGCCCTGACCAGCGCGTCGACGTTGTCCTCCACCCACTGCGCCAGGTCACCGCGAATGGCCTGCGGTACAGGAGCAATGGTGGCATCGAAGTCGAAGTCGGGGAAGGAGTTTCGAAGATGGCTGAAGACACGGGATTACGCGTGCCCAAGCAGGCCCCAGCTTCTCTCTTCCACAAGCTGGCGAGCACTGTCAGACCGGGCTTCAAGGCGCGTCACCACATCGGTGAAGAAGATCAGGTGACTCGCGTAGTCATTCGAGTGGGGGTGCGGTGCATTCTCGTCACAGTTGTAGCCCAGGGCGGTATTAGCCCTGTTTCGGAGGTCCTGAAGCATGGGGCATGCTCGCGCTCCAGCGTCCGCCGTTGAAGCACTTCCTCCCTGTTTTGCCGCGCGACGGCCTCGGCGTCATCAACTCGTTTTCGAAGAGAAAGCAGCTCAGCGCGGGCGGAGGCCAAGTCTACCTACGCCGTGACCAGGGCGGCAGTCGTGGCCTCCCCGCGCCTCTTCGTCTCATCTAGCCTGGGCCTAAGAGCGGCGGTCCTGCCCGCTGCCTCAGTTCTCGCAAGCTTCAGCTTCAGCTCATGCCAACCTTCAAGATCCGCGCGAACCTTGGCCACCCGGCGGTCGACTTCCTCCTAGACCTTGGCCTCACGGGCCCCGACGGCATCTTCCACTTGAGCAACTTGATGCTCCCTCGTCTCTAGTTGCTCAAGCTTGAGGCTGCGCTCCACAGCTTCTAGAGCCAATGCTTCCTTGCGCTTCCGGACCTCCTCTTCCTCGGCAGGCGTCCCCCTGAGTGACGCAAGGGCGGCTCTGCGCGCCTCCACTTGGCGCTCGAGGGATGCACTCCGGGCTTGGAGCTCCCACGCGCGCTTCTCCGCAGCCTCACGACGGCGGTCAGCCTCGCGAGCCACCTCCAAGGCTCGGGAGCAAGCCTCGCGGGAAACCTTGAGGGACGCCTCGGCCTTCGCATTATCAAGATCATGCTGATAGCTGCCAAGGTTGATGGCCACCCTCAGCTTATGTTGTTCCTCCACCAGCCGAAGGCCCTCCGCCTCAAGGCGCGAGTCGACACCCGCGAGTTCTTCACCAAGTCAGCTCATCGCACCCATCGCCTCCTGGAAGAGCTCATGGCGAACGACGCTCCATCCGCGCTCGAACTCCAACGCACGCCCCGCCTCGTCCTCCGCCACGGGGGTTGCGGGCGGGACGTGAAGTGGCGCACCCCCAGTCAGCAGGGTGCTGGGGGCTGGTGCCGTCCCGGGTGCCGGCCTGACCTCGCGAGGGGCCCCGGACAATCGGGGCCAGCTGCCTGAGGAGAAGCTGAAGACCGAAGCCAACCAGCTGTTGTCCATGACCAGGGGAGGAGTCCGGGGAACGCCCGCCAAGCTCCAAGCCAGGCCGTGGAGGAAGGGCAACGGAGCCGCAAATTTGAAGTGCCATGAAGGCGAGCGCACCCCCTCGGCCGGCCCAGCTCCAGGCGCGGCATGCAGGCCCGGGATACTCAAGGCCGACAAGGGTGTCGGAGAAGGCGGGGATCGCCTCTCGGGAGACTCAACGACCCTGGCAGAAGGGGTCCTGAGGAGCCAGTGTCAGGGAGGAAAGCAACAATCAAGAAACCGCAAGGTGCAGTACTTACTCATCGACGGCGATGTACTTTCGTCGCTTCAATGGCCCGAAGATACCGCTGTCGCACGGAGATCCTTTCCTCTTGCGGAGTTCCTCGAAATCCACACAAAGCCGACTGAAGCGCTGAACATGGCGGCCAGTACGGGGAGCAGCTGGAGGAGTGCTCACTGGAACAACTTCAGGGGTGCATGCGCTGCGGAGAACAGTCGGGCGCCATCTCACCGCGACCTCCCGAGGCCTCCAGAGTATCGGCCTCGGGAGCCGCATGCTACATCGTCTCAGCAACCAGCGCCCCGGAATCACGGGTCCCTAAGGACGACGCCCCAGGAGCCCCAGGCGACGTCCGCGCATCAGCACTCGTGTCGCCAGCCGCTGGCGGTGCTCGTCCCCCTGCACCCACATTTGGGGCAAGCTCAGCACCTGCGAACAAGAAGGGAACCGCGCTGACAGGGTTCTCGCGGGACCCCACCAGGCCGTCCGGGCGCGGTCCCCACTCATCAAAGGAAGGCATGCTCCCTGCGAATTCAGCCTTGTTCTTGCAGCAGTACAGCAAACAGTTCTTCCCAGGAAAGTCATCCGGCGAAGGGACACCAGTCAGGATCTCAAGCACCGTTTGCCGCGTCCCAAGGGGGAGTCTAGACTCCTGAAACCTCATATGGTCTTGACTGCTGAGTAAGGTCCACATCGGGCGAGAATGGCGCTGAAGCGGAGCGACTCGACGCTTGATGAACTCCTTCACCACCATAGGAGCGGTCACGCCACGGTCCTTAAAACTCCCCAGCCTGAGCCAGACGGGGACAAGACGGGGGCTCACGAGCCTCTTGTGGCCCTAGCCGGAGTGGGAAACGGCAGGCGCTGACGGCACGTGCAGCAGGGGACTAAGCACACCGGCATCAACAAACACCCACTATGTCTGAAACCCGCTCGTGGATGGAGGGAGCTCGAAGTCGATCCCCGTGCCCACCATTGCGTCCACCGCCTAGAAGCTCACGCACCTCGAGCTTTGCCGGGGGTCAGTCAGATGCAAGGAGAAGAAATGACGAAAGAGGGCCACAGAAGGAGTGATGCCCACCATGGCTTCTCACACAAAGGCAAAACAGCAAGGAGAGTCATGGATTGAGGGTCGAGATGCAGCATGTGGATCTGATAATGCTCAAGCACCGTGTTGAAGAAGGCGGAGAAAGGGGGAATCAGGCCAGACCAGAGGGCATCGATGAAGATTGGGACCTCGGTGGCTGTCCGGGCAATACGAGCATGAGATGCAGGCCAAGCCACCGTCTCCCCCCACTCGTTGAAGCTGAAAGCGAGCATTGGATGCACCTTGTCCATGGCCTCATCGTTGAGCACGAAGGATCAACCGACTGCGGGCTCGGCGGCCGGAGGTTCATTTGGCGAAGACAGGGGCTCCTTCCCTTTGTCTGCCTGTTTCGGCGCCATGGCGACGAAGTAGGCAGGGTGCAGGTCATATTGGAGAGGAGGAGCAGAGTCTCGAGAAAGCAGAGGGATTGGGGAGGCAAGGCATGGACGATGGAAGAATAACTGTGTAGGTTGCGGGGCCGCGTAGCCAGGCGGATTCAAAGGCAGCGTGGGGAAGCGGATACGCCCACATCCAATCAACAGCCACGCGTCAACCGAGGCCGCAGGCTTTTGGGGCCCGCGCTGCTTCGCGCTTGACCTTTGGATTCGCCTCAAAGCCGAGCCCGAGCGCGCCTTGGGCCTGGGGGCTACTGTCGGCGTTCTGGGAACGAGGGTCCACAGACTTGCCTGCCTACGGCCCACGGTGTGGCTATGCTAGCAGGCCTAAGCGGCCCATCTTCATCGACAAGGCATTCAAGACCCTCATGAGGCGGACGACCCACGACCTCCTCATGAGTGGCCTCGCCAGGCAGGCTCACGAGGGGCGGAGAGATCAAGGCAAGGCAAACCTCGCGAGGACCTCGTGATGTGAGCCATGACGAATGAGACCAGGCGGGCGCCAGTGCGCGCGGCATCCTTGTTTCCTCTTTGGTGCCAAGGGGGCAAGCGCAGGCGCAGAGTACCGAGGCGTCAAGAAAAGGTTTCCATATCGGTGCAACAAGATAGAAGACCAGCGGGACGGCAAGGCAGAGGTCACCATGGAGCCCAAGGCGGCGTCACCACCAGAGCCTTTTGCAGGCGGAGACTACTTTTGTCAGGATAAGCTGTACTAGCTGTCCCCTTTCAAATTGGCCGTTGTTGGCTCCCTTCCCGCTCAATATTTGGGGAGAGGACCAGGGCCTATATAAGTGGAGGTAGCCACCACCGTAGGAGGCATTGAATCCACACCCACACAAGTTCGCCAAGCACAAGAACTCCTCAACCTCAGGAGGTTGTTCTTCCCCTTGTACTGCTTCTTCAGCCCAAGAGGCAATCCACCACCACCACACAGGAGTAGGGTATTACACCACAATGGTGGCCCGAACCAATATAAATCTCGTGTCTTTCTATGTTGCGAGTTCGTCGAGTTCGTCCGCGAGATCTAGAGAGCTAGGGCGTAGATCGGTAGGGAAAGAACTTCGCGCGCACCCCAGAGTTCGAACCTTAAGGGTTTTGTCGGAACCCGTGATCCAACAGATCAGGCAAAGCATTAAGTAATTGGAGAAGCCTCCCCCAAGCTTGTGGGAGACTCTCTTCTTCAATTTGCACAAAATTGTACATATCCCTTAAAGCAGCTTGTTTCTTATGGGCAGGGAAATATTTAGCAGAGTAATAATAAATCATATCCCGGGGACTTCGCACACAGCCAGGATCAAGAAAATTAAACCATATCTTAGCATCACCCTTTAATGAGAATGGAAATATTTTCAGGATATAATAGTAGTGAGTTTTCTCATCATTAGTGAATAGGGTGGCTATATCATTTAATTTAGTAAGATGTGCCACAACAGTTTCAGATTCATAGCCATAAAAATGATCAGATTCAACCAAAGTAATTATCCCAGTATCAACAGATAAATCATAATCCTTATCAGTAATAAAGATAGGTGAAGTAGCAAAAGCAGGGTCATATTTCATTCTAGCATTCAGAGATTTTTCTTTCAGCTTAGCTAATAATTTCTTAAGATCACACATATCATTGCAAGCAAGAAAGTCTCCAGCAGTTCCTTCATCCATAACATAACCCTCAGGCACAACATGCAATTCATATCTAGGGGGAGAATCTTCATCATCACTTTCATCAATATTGTCAGTTTCAATAATTTCATTCTCTCTAGCCCTAGCAAGTTGTTCATCAAGAAATTCACCAAGTGGCACAATAGTATCAAGCATAGAAGTAGTTTCATCATAAGTATCATGCATAGCAGAAGTGGCATCATCAATAACATGCGACATGTCAGAATTAATAGTAGAAGCAGGTTTAGGTGTCGCAAGCCTACTCAAAATAGAAGGTGAATCAGGTGCAGAGCTAGATGGCAGTTCCTTACCGTTGAGGGATAATTATTTGTTTTCTCGTCTTTCAAGTTCTTCATAGTGACCAGCAGATATAAATCCCATGTGACTCAAAGAATAGAGCTATGCTCCTCGGCAACGGCGCCAGAAAATAGTCTTGATAACCCACACGTATAGGGGATCACAACAGTTTTCGAGGGTAGAGTATTCAACCCAAATTTATTGATTCGACACAAGGGGAGCCAAAGAATATTCTCAAGTATTAGCAGTTGAGTTGTCAATTCAACCACACCTGGATAACTTAGTATCTGCAGCAAAGTATTTAGTAGCAAAGTAGTATGATAGTAAGGGTAGCAGTAGCAAAAGTAATATTTTTGGGTTTTGTAGTGATTGTAACAGTAGCAACGGAAAAGTAAATAAGCGGAGAACAATATGTGAAAAGCTCGTAGGCATTGGATCGGTGATAGAGAATTATGCCGGATGCGGTTCATCATGTAACAATCATAACATAGGGTGACACAGAACTAGCTCCAATTCATCAATGTAATGTAGGCATGTATTCCGAATATAGTCATACGTGCTTATGGAAAAGAACTTGCATGACATCTTTTGTCCTACCCTCCCATGGCAGCGGGGTCCTAATGGAAACTAAGGGATATTAAGGCCTCCTTTTAATAGAGTACCGGACCAAAGCACTAACACATAGTGAATACATGAACTCCTCAAACTACGATCATCACCGGGAGTGGTCCCGATTATTGTCACTTCGGGGTTGCCGGATCATAACACATAGTAGGTGACTATAGACTTGCAAGATAGGATCAAGAACTCACATATATTCATGAAAACATAATAGGTTCAGATCTGAAATCATGGCACTCAGGCCCTAGTGACAAGCATTAAGCATAGCAAAGTCATAGCAACATCAATCTCAGAACATAGTGGATACTAGGGATCAAACCCTAACAAAACTAACTCGATTACATGATAAATCTCATCCAACCCCCAGCAAGCCTACGATGGAATTACTCACGCACGGCAGTGAGCATCATGAAATTGGTGATGGAGGATGGTTGATGACGACGATGGCGATGGATTCCCCTCTCCGGAGCCCCGAACGGACTCCAGATCAGCCCTCCCGAGAGAGTTTAGGGCTTGGCGGCGGCTCCGTATCATAAAACGTGATGAATCTTTCTCTCTGATTTTTTCTCCCCGAACACGAATATATAGAGTTGGAGTTGAGGTCGGTGGAGCTCCAGGGGGCCCACGAGGCAGGGGGCGCGCCGTGGGGGGGGGCAAGCATGCCCCCCACCCTCATGGACAGGGTGTGGGCCCCTGGCCTTGATTCTTTCGCCAATATTTTTTATTATTTCCAAAAATAATCTCCATGAAGTTTCAGGTCATTCCGAGAACTTTTGTTTCTGCACAAAGATAACACCATGGCAATTCTGCTGAAAACAGCGTCAGTCCGGGTTAGTTCCATTCAAATCATGCAAGTTAGAGTCCAAAACAAGGGCAAAAGTGTTTGGAAAAGTAGATACGATGGAGACATATCAGAACGTAAGGTAGCAAGCACAGGAGCCGGGCAACCCAACTATTGACCAAAGACATGATTCAGAGCCAATGCATATAGTGCTAAATTCGGGGTGCCGAACTATACTGTAAATGTGTTTGGACTTTTGTTGCCATGTTGTGGGGCGCTATGAAGCCCCTGGCAAGGTGGAAGACGCCGAGTGCAAAGGTGTTATCTGAAGAATTACCAGGAAGGAAAAGGCAAAAAGAAAGGAATAGGAAGAACCAGTGGTAAGCTAGAGCCATGGAAATTTGGGCCGCAAACTGTTTCTATTATAATTTCATGGTGCGTTAAAGCGCATTTATACAAGTAGTGCAATAAGCGGAAAGGCTGTTTACTATGCCTTCACCAAGAGAGAGCTGCGTATGGGTCCTGAAAAACAGGTAGAGTGATTGTTTAACAAAACCACCTAGAGAAGTCCCCCATATGTCTGTGTTTCTTGCCGTCTTGGTGTGTTTGTCCCTCGAGAGGACCCATGATCAGGCCATCGAATGGGGCCTACGGGATTGAGACCTGAAATGAAAAGGTAAAAGTGAAAGTATGTGTGTATCCGGTGCCGGTTGAGCCGCACTGCAGATCACAAGCTAGTTGTGCCTCCGTCGGTGCCCATGGAATTTCGAGTGCGTAGTTATGTACGCGCGGCACGAATGCCACCGCTTGATCAGGACTGAGACGGAGGCCGGATTGCTAGTCGAGCTCTTGATGAGTTGAGCTGTCCTGCTGCAGGGTAGTTCGGACCCTCTTAACGGTGTCCGTGGGCTCGGCAGCCGAACTAGGGTTCTGCTTGAGAAGGTCGCTCTATACTTCTGCTGCTAAGGCAGCTGTGTGCTCTTCTGTACGGAGGGAGCGTTCTGTATTTCCGTTGACCGTGATGACGCCGCGTGGACCGAGCATCTTGAGCTTGAGGTAAGCATAGTGTGGCAGTGCATTGAATCGAGCGAATGCGGTTCGTCCGAGCAGCCTGTGATAGCCGCTGTGAAAGGGGACGATGTCGAAGATTAACTCCTCACTTCGGAAATTGTCCGAAGACCCGCAGACAACCTCTAGCGTGATTGAGCCCGTACAGCGGGCCTCTACACCTGGTATGACTCCTGTGAAGGTAGTCTTTGTGGGCTTGATTCGTGATGGATTGATGCCCATTTTTCGCATTGTATCCTAATAAAGCAGGTTGAGGCTGCTACCTCCGTCCATAAGGACGCGCGTCAGGTGAAATCCATCAATGATTGAGTCGAGGACTAGTGCGGCTGAACCGCCATGACGGATACTAGTCGGATGATCCCGACGATCAAAGGTAATCGGGAATGACGACCATGGATTGAATTTTGGGGCGACTGGCTCTATCGCGTAGACGTCCCTTAGTGCACGCTTGCGCTCCCTTTTGGGGATGTGTGTAGCATATATCATGTTCACTGTTTTTACTTGAGGGGGAAACTTCTTCTGTCCCCCTATGTTCGGTTGCCGGGGCTCTTCGTCGTTGTCCTTGCTTTGTGATCCCTTTTCCCTGTTCTCGGCGTTTAATTTGCCGACCTGTTTAAAAACCCAACAATCTCTGTTGGTATGATTGGCTGATTTGTCTGGGGTGCCATGTATCTGGCACGGGCGATCGAGTATGCGGTCCAGGCTGGATGGTCCCTGATTGTTTCTTTTGTACGGTTTGTTTCGCTGGCTGGACTTGGAGCCGCTAAATCCGGCATTAACTGTGGTGTCGTCGGCATTATCACCATTGCTTCGGCGTTTGTGTCTGTTAGGTCGGAGCTTGTCGTTGCTGTTTTTGACCTCGGAGGGGCCTGCCTCGCTGGTTGTGTTTTTGCTACGAGCCAGCCAGCTATCCTCACCCGCGCAAAAGCGGGTCATGAGTGCCGTAAGGGCTGCCATATATTTTGGTTTTTCTTGGCTGAGGTGGCGGGCGAGCCATTTGTCGCGGATGCTATGTTTAAAGGCCGTTAGGGCTTCGGCATCCGGACAGTCGACGATCTGGTTCTTTTTGGTTAGGAACCTAGTCCAGAATTTCCTGGCCGACTCTCCAGGTTGTTGGACTATGTGGCTTAAGTCATCGGCGTCTGGTGGCCGGACATATGTACCTTGGAAGTTGTCGAGAAAGGCTTCTTCCAAGTCCTCCCAGTTGCCGATAGGATTTTCTGGCAGGCTGTTTAACCAGTGCCGAGCTGGTCCTTTAAGCTTTAGTGGGAGGTATTTGACAGCATGGAGGTCATCTCCGCGGGCCATGTGGATGTGGAGGATAAAGTCCTCGATCCATACTGCGGGATCAGTTGTTCCGTCGTATGATTCAATATTCACGGGTTTGAACCCTTCGGGGAATTCGTGATCCATTACTTCATCGGTGAAGCAAAGAGGGTGTGCGGCACCTCTATACCTGGTGGCGTCGCGACGTAGCTCCGATGGAGTTCGTCTGCGGTTGTCGGCCCGGGCATGACTAGGTTTGTCACGTCCGAATAGGGAGCCATCATCACGTGTCGAAGAGCGTCCCCGCGATCCGTAAATCGATCGGGTGTATCCTGCTCTGTTATCCAGGGTTTGCCGGAGGTCGTATGTATGACCCCAACTGTTTTGTCTCTATTTTTACGTGGCGGTGGGGCAGGCTGCTGTTCGGCCTGAGTTGCCGCTCTATCCCGACCACGTGGTGGTCGGTCTACCGCACTATCCCGGCCACGTAGCGGTCGATCGGCCGCATTACGCGAGGGAGGTATGGGCTCCGGCGCCTCTTCGTTGAACTGAGGTAGCAACCTTCACTTCGGGTAACTCTTGGTTGGGCGTCTGCGGTCGTATTCTTCGGCTGCCAGGACATCAGTCCATTTGTCGACGAGCAGATCTTGGTCAGCTTGAAGCTGCTGCTGCTTCTTTTTCAGGCTCCTTGCGGTGGCTATTAGCTGGCGCTTGAAGCGCTCCTGCTCGAAAGGTTCCTTAGGCACGATAAAATCTTCGTTGCCAAGGCTTTCCTCATCCTCAGAGAGCGGACGAAGACTATCGTCCTCCGAGTCGTTGGGCCTGGCCTGTTCGCCGGGGCTAGTTTACCCATTTTCTTGCTCCTCCTGCTCGGATGTGACCTCGGTAGGGTCTTCATTGTTTTCGGCATTGTCCGGAGTATTATTTTCTCCGGTGCCAGTGTTGTTGTCTTTGGAACGACGTGACTTAGAGCGGCGCCAAGGATGCCGGCATTTTTGCTGTGTCTCAGGAGGTTTATTCTCAACTGGTTTTTCTTCGTCATCGTCATTGGTTGTTTTGGGTGTGTCCACCATGTACACATCGTACGAAGAAGTGGCCGTCCAGCGTCTAGTGAATGGCGGACTTTGATTTTGCTCCTCATCAACATCATCGTCCATACCGTCGATGTCTTCGGAGTCGTAATCAAGCGTGTCGGCTAAATCCTCGACTGTGACTATGAAGTGGGTGGCGGGTGGGAAGCAAGATTCTCCATCATCAACCCCTAGTTCGAACCGAACATAGTTCGATTGTGAGTCCCCCGCCAAGGACAGGCTTTTTAATGAGTTTAGCACATCGCCCAAGGGCGAGTGCTAGAAGATGTCTGCGGCGCTGAACTCGAAGATCGATAAATGATCAAGTTTGGCATCCGTGGACTCACATGGTTTGGAACTTATACCCAGAGACAAGTCCGGAGTTCCTGTGATACAAATATTGTGTGAGGTTAAGTCCATGTGCGGCTCCAACGCCGGGGAATTTTTGGCCTCCGTGGTGGGGTTGAGCCTCCAATCCTTGGATGGCGCAGCTACATGAGCTATCTCCTGGATGCGGTCTGACGACAGATTTAGGTCATGTTCATCAAGGTGACCAGGAGCGGTTGCTGCGGACTCGAATCCGGCAAAGATCAAATCTCCACGGATGTCCGCGACATAGTTCAAGCTCCCAAATCTGACCTGATGGCCAGGGGCGTAGCTATCGATCTGCTCTAGGTGGCCAAACGAGTTTGCCCATAGTGCGAAGCCGCCGAACTCGAAGATATGTCCGGGAGGAAGGTTTCTCCCTGGACGGCATCGTTGTTGATGATTGAAGGGACCATCAAACCTCTTGAGGACGGCACCGTGGAACTCTCAATGAAAGCACCAATGTCGGTGTCAAAACCGGCGGATCTCGGGTAGGGGGTCCCGAACTGTGCGTCTAAGGTTGATGGTAACAGGAGACAGGGGACATGATGTTTACCCAGGTTCGGGCCCTCTCTATGGAGGTAATACCCTACTTCCTGCTTGATTGATCTTGATGAATATGACTATTACAAGAGTTGATCTACCACGAGATCGTAATGGCTAAACCCTAAAAGCCTAGCCTGTATGACTATGGTGATGAGTATCTCCCCCTCCGGACTAAGTCCTCCGGTTTATATAGGCACTGGGAGGATCTAGGGTTACACAGGGTCGGTTACAAGGAAGGGAAACTATATATTTGGTCGCCAGGCTTGCCTTCCACGCCAAGGAGAGTCCCATCCGGACACGGGTGCAGTATTCTTCGTATCTTCACAGCCCATCAGTCCGGCCCATGGCTAGCAGGCTGGACGCCCGAGGACCCCTTAGTCCAGGACTCCCTCAGTAGCGCCTCAGCAAGAGGAAGGGGCGATGCAGCTGCAGCGAGAAAGAGAAGAGGAATGGCGAAGGCAAAGGGAGAGGAGGGCACGCGTGCGTCTGCCGCCCCTCCCCCCTACTTATAGCCTCAGGCGCGGAGCCGAGGGGGCGAGACGTGGGGGGTCGTGGGATTAACTGCGCCCACTCCCCCAACGATCCACGTTTACCGTGCCAATAAAGGCGTGTATTAACTGCCACAGAAGCCCAACCGGCTGCCTCGGCTGCAGCGGATCCGCGTGTGTGCCGAGGCCCTGTAGTGGCGGGCCCCGGCCTGCGGCGACGTCCTGTCGCGCGCGTGGGCTGGCAGGCTGGCCTGGCCTGCGGGCGCCGCGTGGCGGGCGAGCAATGGGCGGCAAGTCAACCATCCGGCTGGCACGCCACCCGGCCCCACCACGATGTTTCGAATTCACCAGGCGGCCGACCAGGCCATGGCCGACTCCTAACTGTCGACGCCTCCAGAAGACGGACGAAGCAAAGCTACCAGACCACTCGGAGAAGGAAGCTGCTGAGGCTCCTCGCCTTTTCAGCCGCGGCGCCCCACCAACTTCGGGGACTACTGTCGGAGTAAATGACCACGGGTATCCTCATCAGCCCCCCATGGTATTTCAAGACATCGGGGCCGGCTGCGCCCCTCAAGCAACTAAGACAAAGGACCGCCTTCTTGGGGCCGGCTGCTAGAAGGCGGCAGGATCCCAGAAGGCGGCCGCGAGGGAGGCCGACTCCTAGCAGGCGGCCTCCAGGGAGGCCGGCTCCTAGCAGACGGCCCCTCGTCCTCTCGAAGTTAGCACCTCATTACCATGATGAGACAGGGCGTGGCTACAGTGCAGCCTGCCACTCCCGAATCCAGGGCAGAACGTGGCCACTGTGCAGCGTACCAGGCGGACATCCCTGGCCCGGCGCGGCATTGTTGCCACGCAGCCCGTGACATCATCCATGGTAGAGGGAGCCATGCTCCCACGACGGGCTGTCGGTACGGCCCACAGGCGGCGGGCCCTACCCGTTCGTGAGACATCAGAAGGCGGCGAGCCCTAACCAGGAGGCACGGGGGTGGGCCAACTCTTAGCAGGCGGCCCTCCCCCTCCATTGGAGTTTGTGCGCCATTAACCAGACAAGACAGGGTGTGGCTACAGTGAGCGCCCGCCAGGCGGCGGGACTGTAGCCACGCTCCCCCGACAAAGCCTCCGTCATCAGAGGCGAGGCTACAGTGCAGAGCAGCCGACATGACCCGCAGGCGGCGGGCCCTACCTGTCGGCCGAGAACACGGCAGACGACGGGACCCACCAGGCGGCGGGCCCCACCAGCCGGCGAAGAAGCCGGCGACCAGAGACAGTGACGGCCGGGTCCTACACCTGGCCAGATCACCGTTGTACCCCTGGGGGTAGGCCTATATAAACCCCCCAGGGCACCCATGCAAAGGGTTGAGCAACATAAACACCACACACACACATAGAGAGAGTGGAGTAAGGGCTAGCCTTGTTCTTCTTCCTCCTCTAGCCCAAACAGCTCAAGGAGCACGCTTGTAGCTACTTAGTTGAGATAGTGATCATGCGGAGACCCCACAAAGCAGGATTAGGGGTGTTATCTCTTAGGAGAGCCCCGAACCTGGATAAGATGTGTCGGCGTATGCGATCACGCTTTATCCCGCTTCTAGGCACCGGCGGCGTACTCTTGTCCCCCTCCATGATAAGCCACCCCCTGGCATATGTTGCTAGATATCCCGACAATGACCAAATTTGTGAGAAGCATATAGATTTTCTGAAAAGTCAAACCTCGCAAACTTTGACCAAGTTCGTGGAGAAAACCGTTTACATCTAGAATGACAAACATATATCATTAGATTCATCATAATATGTTGTTTCATATTTTATATATTTTATATTGTAGATATGAATAATTTTCTCTGTAAACTTGACCAAAATTTGTAAAGTTTGGCTTTAAAAAAAAGTCTATGTGCAATACATTATAAAACAGAGAGGGTATCTGGGAGCATATGACACAGTTTCTGACGGTTTGGACGGCTACCATCCCTCCCTCTAGACACACGCAATGCTTTAAATGGGTGAATAGAGACCGGGCAGGCCCAAGTCTCCAACCATCTCATGTTTTGTCCCTTGGTGGGATCTTCATTGATGGCCTTGAGATAACTTACTTGCAAGCCAGGAGAAGAGCTAGCACACCACACACCCACACTTGACCATGGTGCATGCATGTGTCAGTGTGGCACATTGCACACACATGGATGCATGCATGCATGTCACCCTATACACTATGGCAAAGGAGTGCCACTCCCACTCATGCATGTAAACTCAAGGATATATACCACATGCAATTAATAGTTCTAGCTAGCTAGGCGAGGCGATGGCATGCAGTACAGTAGTGTACACATCAGTACAACATGTATGCATGATGAGAGACGAGAGGGGAGGCAGTGAACACTCACATCAAGGGCATCTTGATACAAAACATTAGCAAACAAATGGAATATTGCAGCAGAGGAGCCAAAGAGGGAGGATGGATATAGCATCGGCCGCTAGCTAGCTAGCTGGGGGTGCGAGGGGGAGGGGCATGGCATTGGTCACCCCAGCTTTGGATGGAATGTCTCAGTCCCCAGATGAGGAAACCCATCATCACCTCCACCTGCACTCCATCATCACCCGCCAAAAGGGTCATGTGCATCGATCTGTGTCAAGCCAGCCACCAGATCCCTTGCTTGCAGCCCCGCACAAAACTTTGTAGCACCACCAAGAAATCCTCAAGCATGCATCGCAAGGAGAAATCTTATCCCTTGTGGCAAGGGGGAAAAGATCTGTCTGTGCATGTGTGTGTGTGTGTGTGTGTGTGTGAAACGCAGGTGCTGTGGGTCTAGGGCTGCTGCTGGTGGTGCTGCTTGTGAGTTCACATATGTAACTTGGTGGGCACAACAGCAAAAGAATCTGCTCTCTCCCTGTTTCTGCATCTGCAAGGGGCAGTGGCATGGAGACAGAGAGAGAGATCGACGATGATTAGAGGAATTGGCAAAAAGGCCTCACTCGCATATGGACAGGGCGGTGAGAGAGAAATGCCCAAAGCGAGGAAGGCAACAAGCAGAAGCGGCTCGCTCGCGTGCTCCGTGCAGGCAGCTACAGCCACCCGGCCGGCCAGTAGAATAAATAAACGCACAGGGAAAAGGCAAGACGTGTGGCTCTCTCTTTGCCATGCATCAAATGCTGTGTGTGAGTTGACATGTTCCAAAATCTAACCCCTCCCTCTCATGCAGCATCTCTCTCCTTCTCTCTCTCCCAAGTAGATCTCCCTCCTTGAGCACCTCCTAATATATGTATGTATCCAGAGATAAAAAAACCCAAAGATGTTTAGAGTTTAGAGAGATGTTGTTGCTTGGGGTCAAGAAGTAATCTTGAGTGGAGTTCAAGAAAGCGAATGAGGGGGAGCATCCATGAGCATGCATGCATGCATCATACTCAAGAACGCGGCAAGGGCCGGGGGACCAAAGGAGGGATAAACAAAGGGTTAGCCCAAGGAGGCCATGATAATTAATAGTTGACACAAACAAATCCTCAAAGATATACCGCCCCCACTCATATTGTTTGTTGCTGCCATCTTTTTGTATAGCCTTTTTTGTTCTCTCTCTCTCTCTCTCTCTCTCTCTACTCCCCTAATCCGAAGACTTCCTAACTGCAAATTTGCCAATGGCTCAACTGGCTATGAGTGCAGCTGTTCCATGTGCTTGCTGGCAGACACTAGACCTCTCCGAAGCACTCTTTAAGCCAATGGCAACACCATGGATGATGGCCTTGTTTATTCAGAAGTGTGATGAGAGAGAGAGAGAGAGAGAGAGAGAGAGAGGTGTGGTTCTCTCTCTTCTCCACGAAACAGAGGCAGTGAAACCAACATACCAGCCTACAGTTCAATCCCATCTGCAGGTCCCTCCCAACAACTCCTTGCCCAATTCCCAACATCAAGAACATATGAATGAGGCACAAGTCAAAACATACATCTTTCAAATCGTCTGCCAGAGGCTCAAAAGTCAAGGTCGAATGCTGCAGTTATTTGTTCATCAGGTAGTCGCAGGTGAGAAATGGAACAGCTCTCGTTATGTATGATGATGTGCAATGAATGCATGACACGAAAGGGAAAAGGTGAGGTGAAAGGAGGAGCTTGAAAGCATGAGGAAGGAGGCTTTGCATGACATGGAGTATATCCTACTTTAGAAGAAGAAGAAGGTAGAGTTGTTGTAGGAGGGCAAGAATCCTCAAGTGCTCCAAAAGAGAGTCTCTTTGCATTGCATTACCTAGACTACGAGCATGCATGCACTCAAGTGTAGGGTTAGTTATCCTATGTAGGCACAGTTGTCATCACATGTTTTATTTACTGTTTAAGGCACTTCGCATATACTCCCTTCCTTCCATAATTCTTGTTGTGGTTCTCTAGGTCAAATTTGAACTAGCTAAAACCACAACAAAAATCATGGAATTGAGGGAGTAGTTAAAATGAAACAATAGTGGATCGATCTAAAAAATAATGATTTTTCATGGTTATAGGAAATTAAAACGGATGAGAAATGATTAGCCCATACATGAATTGAGACATGATAAGGTATCCAGATAACCCAAATGATGCTTGGACTAATTAACTACCTGTAAACCTCGCTTATGGGGCAAGAAACAAATACTAACAAAAAGCACCTACCTAAGATATTGTCATTAATTAACAAATAAGGTAAGGTTTCACAACAAATATACTAGTAGTACAGAAGTAAAAAATGAGCAAAGTAATTCTTTATATGACTGCTAACTTATGTGCTAATAATATGTTTATTTAAGAAACGGGCCAGTGTTCAACATTACTACCTCTCCAATCACATTTGCCGAAGGAAAAAAGAAGCATGTTTTGTTCTTTCTGACGAATTTCTTTCTTTAATAGAGACATAATCAATCAAGTACAGTACTTGCTTGAAGTGTAGAACAATCGAAACGCTATGAGATCTAGTCATCATCAACAGTTAGAATATCCACTAGCTTTTAATGTGGATCACATGTGATCATATCTATATGGGTAAAGGAAAAGGATGCTCTGCTGTTATTTTTGGTGCCGGGTCCTCCAAGGTCCACGCTCACCTGATCAACATAATGAGCCTCATATATGCACACTTCTTTTGCATAAAATATTGGTGATGTATGTGACAGCCTATATATCTTTTTTCCACCGTGTCCTTTTGGTAGATAGTATATGTCAAAGGTATCCCAAGCATAGTGCAAAAACTCCTGGCGTGCATGTTTGTTTTCTTCCGGCTAACCAGCTCTGGCCGGCATAAAATACCATAGTTTTCGGGTGGAATAACATTTGTGTTGTTCTACATATGTGTGAACTGGGGACGATAAGGGACACTGATTAGTATATTATTAAATTTAGTTAAATAAAACATAGCTGTTTTACTAATTTTAATCTGAGAAATAACCAGTCTTTTAAATAGCGGGCTATCGTAAATAGTGGCGACCCTTCAAATCAGCTATACCGAGGCTATAGCCGGCTATCTCGCAAGTTTAACGAGTTATGGTACATAGCGGCACCTGCTCAAACCACTATAGCTGGGCTGTAGCCGGATATTTAAAACTTTGGAAATAACCAATCCATTGTTGTAATCATATAAACGTTCAGCTGTATACATAACATTCTAATTCTGCATGTTTGTAGGAGCAGTATTTTTTTAGGAGCATGTGAATCAGATATGCCGATTAAAAAAACAGAGCTAAAGATCGAAATATGGTTTTGACCTGATCTGATTCTAAATATCATCAAATCTTTACATTTTTCAGCAAATACAGTACTATTTTCTGTCTGTTTTGCGAGTAGAGTGACTTAGATTCCAAATATGGTTTTGGGAGTAGAGTAACTTAGGTAAGGGCCTCAGTTTAAAGCCCGGCAAGCGCCCCCTTCGTTCTAAAAGAAAAATACTACAATACTCTTTCCGTCCCAAAATAAGTGTCTCAACTTTGTACTACTAAGGTTGAGACACTTATTTTAGGACTGAGAAAATACTATTCAGTGATATTCCTATATCTGAAACACAGAAATTCCCCAAGAAACAGCAAAATACAGCACAAAAGGCCTGACATATCCCTACCTCATGCTGTCATGCAGAACAGATGCTACCACACAGCAACACAAACAACAAGGCGCCATCATCAGTTACCACAACAACTCATGTGTCCACAAGACAGTAGGCATACAAAGGTAGTACAGCTCCAAACTACGATGGATGGATGGATCCGATCTGATCTGACCGATCGGCCGAACCAGTAAAAGGCTTCTGTCACACGCACATACGCTGCTCGTGCTCGAGAGGTTTACGATCGGAAGCTGCTCGTCCGTCATCCGCCAGCCTAGCTATATGTAGGAGTATATAAAATGGCTAGGAGTAGGCTAGCTAGGGCACGCATTAGTATAGTAAGAATCTGGGTGATCGATCTCCAAGTGCAGGTCACGTCAAATCTTTGGAATTTTTATTCACACCATCGCATTCAGCCCACGCTCCCCAGAGTGCTACACAGTGCGCGGTACAAGGGCCTGTGTGCGGAGGGGACAGCCGATTGATCGTTGTCTCCTGCCACCCTAATTATTAACTTCGCCCTCCGCCACACCAGCTCCAGAGGATCTTCTGTCCGCCTCCTAGCAAATGTTCTCCCCGAAGTTCTTTTTAACTGCTGTGGGGTTCGATAACGCGAAATGGTATTACTATATGAGTGCTTTTTTCCTAGCCAAATAGTTTATCATCGTCTTGCATGTTTCTAGACCTAATTTTAGAGTTTCTTTGTTTGGAACAAGGGAGTTTTCTTTTTGTAAATGGAATGGGCCCAACTCTAACATGTGATTTTTTTTGTTTGTAAAATCCACATGCTCTGGTCATCTAAAAGTGTACCACCGACCGATTTTGTGGCTGACGGAGACCGTAATACAACTAGACTTGGCAAATCCGCCCCCTCCCCCTCCCCAAAGATCGACGGACAGCGCCGGAATCACTAGCAACTTTCATGAGTTATTAGTCGCTTCAGTTTGTATCCACTTGATACTTCATTTTGACTCAATAAAATCCATCCTTTTTTGAAAAAATGAGTTATTAGTCGCAAAAAAACTTTCATGAGTTATTATCCTTCAAAACCATTGTCGAAGCATTAAAATGTGAAGAAAGAGAAAAAATATGGAAGCATGTTACTACCATCCTTTTACTAGACCAGCATACCTGGCAACACCAAGCTGTTTGGACCAACACCCCACAAAGGATCCCTGATGGCCATCTGGCACAACCTGTCCGTTGCTTTATCTAAGATAAGAATATAAAGTCAACCAGCTTTCGGATTTCTGAGGACAGGACTTAAGCAGGGGGCAAAGCAACCGAGGATCTTGTTTCTCTGAGCATAAACATATGCTCCTGCCAGTAAGCTTCTCCTGAACCTGTCCGCCTATTTTCAGGACAACCAAGACAGCCGGGGGTTAGTTTAAGACCTGGGTATCCTCAACACTGCTCTTATATTGTTGTTAATTCTCTTGAAGAATATTAAGGGGGCGTGTGTAGAAAATTTATTTCTCTTCTTCTAGAAAACTTCGATCAAGAAATGCTTTGCTATTCCTACCTAAAAAAGAGGTGGGAATAGGTTGATGTTCCTACTTGCCTCCAAAATGAAATGCAGGTGTTGTGACTAGTGGGCCCAGCTCCCAGTAGTGGGACAGGACAGGAATTTGGAATGAGTGAGTGGCTCAAGCTTTTACAGTTGTCCTTCCCTAAAAACCACTGGTATTCTATAACTGTTCCGCATGGTAGGCAACAAGGTCTTATCATTTTTTCAAAAAAAAAAGGTCTGATCATTTCAGAAAAAAAATTTGTGTTAGTAAACCCAAGCAAAAGATGGAATGAATTTTTCGTAACATTGTATGTAAAAAAATGAACAGATGAACAAAGGTATGTTTCCAGCAAGGTAATGATCCAACAATCTTCAGAAGAATTAACATAATATTCGGCATAAAAACAAAGTTAGGAGGTGGTGCATGAATTCAAATCTGTTACTAGTTTGGCACCGACGAGCAACACACAAATATTGTATCAAATTGCAGCCTTGGTCCCCAGGGGCGGAGCCCATTGGGCTGACCCGTATGCACAGAAATACGGGTCCAAAAAAGTGCTAGTAGTACCTATCAAATAAAAAGGCCCAGTGCATCAGGGTAGCCCACTAGCTGTGCATCAGGGTCTGTTCTTTCCAGCGCGCCTCGGCAGCCCACACTGGCCCATATCCTAATCGATCCACCTCCTTCACGTACGCACGCACGGGACACAGGGGCAGTACCCTAAATCCATCGATCAAACTTTCCACCTGAAAAAACCTAATCGATCGATTGGGTTTGTGTACACGCGTACCGTACGGAGCCAGCCTCCATACCATACGCCTCGTCCGCTCGCCGTTGCGTACCCAGGCGGCAGCGGCCCTGCGGCAGGGCGACGGACGCCGTAGGCCACCGGCAACGCAGCCTGAGTCTTCACGCGGCGAGTCGGCGACGCCGCGCGTCGGTCTGCCGGTCTGGCTCTCGATAATTCCGCAATCTTTTCAAATTCCAATCTTGAGTCTTCGGCTCTGTCTTTCATGCGTCCATAGATTACAACAGACCACACTTGCGGCTAGTCTTTTCTTGCTTTTCCTATTTTGTTTACAAACTGCAACAATTATGTAGTATAAATTTGTAGCAAATAGAATAAATCACTATGTTTTAACAAAGCATGGGGGCATTTCCTAGGGTTATAACTTCTAATTAGGGTATATTCCATTTGTCTACATAGGTATTCATGTCTCATTTCTATTTTATATTTGTCAAATAGATATACTATGGACAAGTTTTTCTCAAAAGAAAAGTACTATCACAAGATGTTCCGAAAGACATAAATTGGGAAGAGGAGATTCAATATGATCCTGGCAAGAGAAAATTAATAGAACATTTTCATCCTAATTTGAAAGACCTAGTGAGAAGATAATATATTGTACTTGTAAGTTTAATTCTATTTGTATGTTGTAGGTTACTAAATCTTGATGTCCGACAATGCATTTTGGAATTTGGAAATGCAAGACATCCTTTTCAAGTAAATTTGTCCCTTGTTTTATCATTACATTAAGAATTTTGATGGCTATATTTTGTTTTCACAAATTGTCTTATGTTAATATCCAACAATGTGTGCTAGAAGCTATGGAACACACCTATATCCAATACATTGTTGCCTGAAAATTTTATGCCTTGTTAAAGTGGTGCATCGGGTAACATTTGCTCCAGCTCCGCCCCTGTTGGTCCCCCTACAACAGTCACATCTATGTGGGCTACACAGTAAAAGGCACCCATCATCCGAAAGTCTGACGCAATAAGCAGCAAATTTTCGATGAAATGGACATGCGCATTTCTTAAAGGCAGTACTCAATCTATGGACTTCACCTAGCTAGATGAGATAATACAGTGTAAAAGAGCATCCTAAAAAATTGCTCATGCGCATGGTCCCAGAAAGTGAGCAAAAAAGCTTTGGAAAACGTCCAACTTGAGAACATATATATCCTCCCTCCAGCACCCCACAGGCAAAGTGCAGGATCTACATACATTGAACTCCCTTGACTATAGGCTATAGTTTATCTTTCGCTTGTCCATCCCCTCCTACCACTAATCAATTACTCATGTAACACTCTTTATGTGCTATGATTCTATGAGTGGACTAAAGTGGAAAAATACGAGCTCATCAACGAAGTGGTTTATTTTATAATCGGCAACTTACAGAGATTCCCTTATCCCCGTCTACTTTTATCGATTTGTTAATCTTCTCGGTCCTCGATCATAGTAGAGAAACCGATCACTCCTGTACTTTAAATCTTCCTTTTCCCGTTGCTGATGCTCTCTTGTGGGAATAAGATTTTGCAGAAAGGGTTTTGGACTTTTGGTGACTATTATTGTTATCTCAATGGACCAAGGTAGAGTCCAAGAAAGCAAGATCAGTGTCAAGATGCTCTGGATCAAGCTGATGGTGACATTTATATATTGAGCTTTGTGTGCTTAGTGGGAGAAGTGGAAAAGAAGGAGACCATTAGCACTAACAACATCTTGGAAGGATGTGGTGCGCTCACCATCTATGGATATTATTAGAAGGCATCTTGCGATTAGGGTGCCTTGTATAATCATAAAATCGTAACCAAAAAGAGATGGGTGGTATCAATGGCAGGTTTTGGTCAACTAATAGATACCGAACTCTGCACCTAAAGTGTGGCTCTTTTTGGTAAATAAAAGGGCAGCACCATATACTCTATTATAGTGATCCCTACATTCAAATTGTTAAGTCAAGTGAACAGAATGATCCGGTTTGGGTCATTTCATGGCTGAGGAAACTCGAAACAATCCGGACTACATATAGTATAATAGCACACATATTATGCTCAGGATAAATTTTTCATGGAGGATACAGATGCCAGGAGAAGATTATGAGGTCTTGCACAAAAAAATATCCGGTGGACTCTGCGCACGGAAGAGATACTTTGGGTTTGCAAGCTTTCATAATCATTATCACGATCAATGTAAAGGAGGCATCCACTTGGTAAGTAGAAGTCTACAATGTAGCATATAATTAGGTTAACACTTGCTATTAAGAAACACTAAGTTTAAGACATTAAAAAAAACTCAAGAAAAGTAAATCAACAGGAGATCCTATAGATAAGGAAGTGGAAGTGCTAGTTGCTAGTGCAAGATATCTAACGAAAATGTGGTTTGAACTAACAAATATGGATATTAACAAGCAAATAATCAGTAGAGGAAAGTCCCTTTCATCCTAAAATCTTCCCGATAGCTAAGCTCGAGCACTTCCATTTAGATATAATTTCCCTAGCTAAATCGAAGTGTAGACCCAATAATAACAGCGACATGCATTTTCAGAAAGTTTGTCAGAAAAATTTTTCTAGCTGATCATACAAATCATAATTTCTCTAGCCCTGGGATGTCTAATTCTGTTTACATATTTCCCCCCTTCTGCCGTCACTATTGGTCATACATATATACGATGTGCTGGAAAATATCCAGTTACTACAGGGAAAAAAGATCATGTCACGGGAATATATCTTTGCAGGGTTAAGACCGTAAGAGTGCGATAATATTCGTCTAATCCATCCACTAACCCACTAGCCAACTTGACGACATAGATACGCCTACTTAACAATCAAACATACAGTCACAGACAGCACTTAAGGCACGCACCTTTTCAAGCAAATGGTGTCACGGGCCTTCTGTATGGTTTGCTTGGTACAAACTTTCGACATTTATACCCCAAAAAAGCCAATGGCAAAGGGTTTTTCATGTGGGCATGCCACAGTTCGTCCTGAGGCTCATGTCCCAGCCACCATCGTTTTCTGAAAGGGACAGCGGGTGGGATGCATACCAGAAGCTTTTGCCCAAAGGGAAGGAATGGCGGGCGAGATGCATTCAAAGCGAGCTTGCTTTGACCCTAATAAGTTCATATGGTCCCCTTTGACCACACAGACGCCGAACTAACAAAGTAGTAGTAAAATCACTGATGCCTGAAACTGAAACTGAAACTACAGGCAACTACTCATGCCCAAAGCACCATGCTATGAACTTTGCCGCCTACGGGCCGGGCGTGGAGTAAATCGCTGCTTGCAACTACCATGGAAGGTGGAACAACCTAGTTCAATTCTGCCTGGAGCTGGACGCGCGCCTGAAGTTGCTTGGTCCAAGATCGCTTTTGACTGCGGCTGGTCGAAATCAAACCGGTGCAAGAACAAAGACAGTAAAAGGTGTCGCACGCCGGACTTGAATTCTTTCCCTTTCTCTCGCTCGTCCCCTCGCGGCCCAGGCTTATCGTGCAGCATGCCGTATTGAGAATAGGATCGCGCGCAAGGAGACAGAACGTCCTGGACGGCAGGCAGGTGCTCTGTGCGCAGGATCATGCAGGCTGTTGTTTCATTTGGGACGGCCAGGGCCAGGTAAATGCTCGCCAGGTTCTGAATCCTGATGCAGGGTGATTATTGATTCAGGCAGGCTGTGGGGTGTGGAATTTCTGCGGAGGGTTGGTTTGGGAGTTTAAATGCTGGTGAGTTCAGATGTAAATAGACGAGAAGGCACAGGTTACCGGATTGATCAGATAACAATCGGAACAGTTGGACGATCATGCCACTTAGTAGTATGTAGGATTATTATAACTGAGGGACAGGTTCGGTTCGTACCAATGCCGTCGCCGTGGATCGCCTCAAATGACACCGCCGATGATGTGCCAATCTCTGCCGCCGACGACGCCGACGACTCCACGGTCGCCATGCTCTGGTCGACCTAGCGAGATCTCGCGTCAGGCGCCTCCCTAAATGGGCCAGACCAGGACCGCAGGAGGCCACGGCCTCGTTTTTTGTTTTCTTTTCACGATTTTGTTTTCAATATTTACTTTCGTTTATGCTTCTAAATATTCGAAATACATATATTAAAAACCCTTTACATAAATATTTGAAAACAATGTTATCCAAGCATTTGAAATATATTAAATGTTTACACAAAAATGTTTCTCATGTATACAAAAAATATACAATGTGTCTAAAAAAAAGTGATCATTTATTTAAAAAATATTAATCAAGCATTTGAATAGTATTAAATGTGTATAGAAAAAATATTGATCATGTATTGAAAAAAGTCAAACTTTTATTTATAAAAATAATCAACCATTTGAAAACGTTCAAATGTGTCTTGAAATAAAAGTTGACCATGTATTAGAAAATATTAATTTGGCATTCAAAAATGTTTATCAAGCATTTTAAAAATTTAAAATTTGTTCAGAATTTTTTTGACCATGTATCAAAAATAGTTAATCTTGTATTTAAAAATGTTAATCAACCATTTTAAGATCTTAAAATGCGTAAAGAAAAAATATGGACCATGTATCTAAAAATGTTAAAATTTGTAATAGAAAATTTTCTCTTGATGTATACGATTTTTTTATAAAAACCAAAGAAACAATGAAAACCGAAAAGGAACCAAAAGGGAAAAGAAAACAGAAGAAATGAGCGCAAAAAGAATGAAGAAGGTGAAACCTAATAAAGAAACAAAGAAAACTGTTGAAAACCAAGAAAGAAAGAAAAGTAGAGAGAAAAATGAGAGATAAAAGAAAAAACGATGTAAAGAAAAAAAAGTTAAATGAATTAAGAAAAGCTGAGCTAAACGACAAAAAATGAAAACCATAAAAAAACTGGAGAATAAATTAGAAAACCAAAATAACAATAAAAAAGAATGAAAAAAAGAACAAACACATCAGGAACGAACGACGAGTAACACACAATTGGGCCTAGCCCATACACGTGCTCCGTGAGGAAAGCCTCAGCGACATGGATGCTAGTGCTACTATAAGCAAGACATAGCATTTGCGCCGAGGATCCTACTTGGCGCGCGGGTCGCTTGGTGGGAGCAACTAGTGAGCCTCACAGTGAGCAGCGGCACTTGGCGCGCTCTCAGCCGCCCGCCATGTATCGCGCTCTGGGCGCTTCCTCCAGATTTTATTTTTTTATTTTTCTGCACGTGTTTTCGGCTTTTTAAACTTTTTTTTGACGTTTCATTTTTTCACCGGTCTTCGTTAGCTTTTGGACAAAAAAATTGAAAAAAATTATTCTTCTGCACGAAAAACATATTTTTTTATTTCACGAGAGTCACGGTTTTGCTTTCGTGAGAGGCACGATTTTGCTTCGGCGAGAGGCATGCCCATTCCTTTCAGAAAACAAAAAAAAAGTTCAAAAAAAAAGAAAACGAAAAAAACCATTTTCTGTTTTTTTCGCGAGAGGCATGACCGTCCCTCTCGGAAACGAAAAAAAACCGCGTAGAGGCACGGTTGTGCTTTCGTGAGAGGCATGGCCGTGTCTCTAGGAAACAAGAAAAATGTGTTTTTTATTTATTTTTTTCACGAGAAGCATGGGTTTCCTTCCGCGAGAGGCACGGCCGTGCCTCCTCGGAAACGAAGAAAACATGTTTTCTCTTTTTTTTTCCTTTCGCGAGAGCCACGGTTTGCTTTTGCAAGAGGTACGGTTGTGATTTCGCGAGAGACATGGGCGTGCCTCTTTTGGAAAGGAAAAAAAATCTGTGCTCCAAGTTTGGTTTTTTTGTCCAGTTTTTTTCTGAAAAATAAGTTCGTGAAAACCTATCAACATGGGATCTAGTTTTGAAGATCTCGACGCGAGGAATCCAACGGTGAAAACGGTTCGAGATTTGGACGCAGGGTTTAAGAGCTAAAACGTTTTGAATAAACGGATCTAAAAAAACAGAAAACTTTCAGGTTGCGACAAGTGGCGCACATGCAGCATGCCACTTATCGCAACTTAGAAAGGTGGGAGTGATCTTTGTAATGAGTACTCCTCAATTAGTAATTTCGTCGCTTGGTTAGCGACCGCACGTGCACCCCCCGCTTCCACCCTGTGTATGTTTGGTCCGGCCCAACATAGCACGTTTCGGTTTCTGGGAAGTTCTAACCTTTCCAAACCGTTTCTCCTTTTTCTTTTCTTTTCTTTTCTCATTTTTCCCTCCTTTTTCTATTTTCCGTTTTATTTTACTTTTATTTTTCTATTTTCTCTTTCATTTTCACAATCTATCTTCTATTTTGTAAACAACTATTTTAGAACATTTTTTAATAGTGAGATGTTTTGGAAATCATGAACATGTTTCAAATTTGTGGACATTAATTTCAAATTGTAATTTTTTTTGACAAACTAGCGAATATTTTTTAAATGCATGAACATTTTTTGAAGCGGCAAGCATTTTTTGAATCGATGATTTTTTTTAAAATTTTATTTCTGAAATCCATGAACATTTTATTTTACTTTTGTGAGAATGTTTAAAAAAATCATGAACATTTGTGAACACTTGAATATTTCTTTGCTCAAATTGTGAACATCTTTTGAATACGCAGGCATTTGTACAACTTGTTGAATGTTTTCTCGAATTCACGAACATTTTTTTGAAACTTGTGAAGATTGTTTTGAAACTCATGAACAATTTTTAAATGTACGAACTCTTTTTAAGTCACAAAAAAAAGTATTCGTGAACATTGTATGATTGCTTGAACATTTTTTGGAAATTTGAAACCTTTTGATAATCCCAAGTTATTTTGAAGAAGAGTAAAAAAATTGAAAATAAAAAAAGAAGAAGGAGAAAAATAGGGTGCGTCTAGCCCCACATATAGGCTGCCCATAGTGGCTCGTCGGGTTGAAGAGATGGTGTGCGCTGGCTCGTTTGCCAGCGCGCACGGTGCTAAATAGGAGCTCCCCTTTCGCGCCCCCGCACCGCAGCCGTGCCCAGGTTTGCGGCTGATACGTGGGCCCAGACAACGATATGCAAGCAAACACGACGACTGCCTTGGACGTGGGCTTCATTCTTTTTTAAACAGAGGCAAAAGATTTGTTTACCTCATCTATTAATTGAGGAGACAATAAAGTTTGTTATAGTCCTGCAAACTATCACATCAATTATTATTCTCGCAACACAATTGACCCTAGTTTTTTGGCTCCGGCGGTGACCCAAAGATTTGCCTCAGACATGATGGTGTTGAGCAAAATAGTTGGTGGCACACTCTTGTTGCGGAATACTCTTACGTTCCTCTCATTCCATATGGTCCATGAGACAAACATGGTATGCGAAGCTATGGCCTTCCTCTCGGTGGTGCCAGCTAGTAGATTCCTCCAAATGCCAAGAGGCCAAGCCCAAGTCCTCGAGACGCAGCTTTTCGATGGGTTGAGTAGGCTTGCATGGCTCTCTCGTTGGTACAACATATAACGATGTAGGCCTGAGTAGGAGACTTACGTTAGAAAAATGATGTAGGCCCGGGCCATGCTTGATGGGTGCTAAATCTGGACAACCCCCTCTCTCTGTAAGAAATTAGTTGGTAACATTTGTACAGTCTGGAACATTCTAAAATGAAACTCTGACACGCTAAGATTTTCTCAAACCTGTCGGCGCCAAAACCAGTCCATATCCATCCCTTGCATCTGACTATTCAACATATAACTAGAACCGTGACAAAAACCGACAATTAAAGTCTAACTATGTAAAGTTGTGGCTTGTAAGTGTGGTTTGTAGTTTATGGCACAATAATGATTGAGAGCGGCGCATAACTTATTTACACTAGATTACCCATTGCACTATTGACGTATAGAAGACCAACTACAGTCAGAAAGTTAAGTTAAGCTTAGCACGTTTAACAACCCCCTATTTGAATCAATATGCACGATAAAAATTATCATGTGAGTCGCTTTGCCGTGCTGCATATAAGAGAGTAAACAACAACTCACTCCCTTTACATGGCGGGACGACAAGCAATGAGCGGGCACAAAGGACAAATGCTTACTGCAACTAGGAAGTTAAGCAAATCATGTATAACATGTTTAACAACCCCCATTTGAATGTCAAAGTGCACAATAAAAACTCATGTGTAGGCCGCTTTGGCGGGCTATACATAAAAGAGTAAACAACAACCCACTCCCTTCACACCACAGACTAACCAGAGCAACTAGCTAGCGGACACAAAGGACAAATGCTTTTCCTAAACCCCAGTTGTCAGGATTAAAGCAGGGTTCTCATAGTGATATAAATACTGCTTTATGGATAGCTCACATCACACTACAAATGAGCTGAAGGATAGGCAACTGCTAACGAAAGCACCGCGGCATGGATTCGTTAGCTTCGGGCCTTCTAAGTCTTTGATCTTTATTGCACGTGAATACGGATTCGGGTCCTTGGCCTCTCGTCAATGCCAAGTCTCATGCGTTGTTCCGTGCGCGCTGGGTGAGCATGTGTCATCCTGTCAGCGTCTGCTTGGTAAAACAGAAACATTATCAAACAGTGCGTGGGGCTGGTGGTTCAGGGGCAGGTCGGTTAGGTTACGGAAAGGGTGTGAGCGCGCCCAACTCAACTATGTAAAGTTGTGGCTTAGAAGTGCGGCTTGTAGTTTCTGTCACCACAATTAAAGTCTCACTATGTAAAAGTTGTGGCTTAGAAGTGCAGTTTGTAGTTTGTGGCACCAGAATGAATGAGGCCGGCACAATATTGCATGAAAATCTATGAAATTCTGCCCTATTTAACAAGGTGGGTGCGAATGCAACAGGTTGCGGCATTCATGCAGATTGAACCCAAAATTTAAATGATCTAGTTTATAATGTTTGCCACCACCAACGGTGGAAGGGGTTGGAAGAAAGTAGGGAAAGACATGCAATTGTGATCAAGGGCTGACCCAATTTTTTTAGGATGGCATTTTTGACATGGATGTAAAATATTCAATTTTTTTCGTTTGAAGAATGGGCTTGGCTCTGAGAATCCCCAAGTGCAATGGATTGTGGTAGCACTTTTCGATGATGAAGGTGATAAGTATGAAGTGTTGAACCCTGACACGTCGTAACCGAGTAAAAAAAAGTTAGGACGGCCCATCATGTAACATCCATAAACACTCTAAAAAATAAGAACCCAGTAAATTTCGTGCGCATTGCATTCTGGAACATTCTAAAACGAAACTCTGGCACGCTAACATCTTTTCAAACCTGTAGGCGCCAAAGCCAGTCCACATCTGTACAGCAACATGATTTTGAGGCCCTTGCCGCTGACTATTCCATCTATTAACTATATGTAACACCCCGGATGTAACTTGCCATATTTGTAATCCAACTCTTGCCATTTTCGGCATTGTAATATAATATTCCCTCCGTGGTTGGGTTTTCCCTCTTTTGCATTTTGTTCATGTCATGCATTTCATATCATGTCATCATGTGCATTGGATTCGTATACGTGTTCGTCTCATGCATCCGAGCATTTTCCCCGTTGTCCGTTTTCCAATCCGGCGCTCCTATGTCCCCCGACGTCCCCTTTTACCTTTTTCCGTGAGCGGGTATTAAACCTTCTCAAAATGGACCGAGGTTTGTCAAGTGGCCTTGGTATAGCACTGGTAGACCGCCTGTCAAGTTTCGGGTCATTCGGAGGTCGTTTGGTACTCCAACGGTTAACCGGGTAACCGTGAAGGCCTCGTGTGTGTTGCAGCCCAAAACCCCTCCAAAACAGCCCAATAACCCATCTAAGTCACTCCCATGTCCATCGCCGTTCGATCACGATCGCGTGGCCGAAAACCGCACTCCATTTGGAGCCTCCTAGCTCCTCCTACCTATAAATATACCTCCCCCTCCAAAATCCCGGGTCCATTCCACCCTAACCCTAGACAGATTCCCCTCCCGCCGCCGCCGGACGAAAATCCGGGCAGCGGATGTGTCCGCCCGCCGCCGCCAACCAACCACGGGCTGCCACGTGGTGCCCCTGAGCCCTACCTCGCCGCCGGCCGCGCCCGGCCCGCGGGGCCCAGCGCCGGCCCTCCCCGGCCCGCGGGGCCCAGCGCCGGCCTTCCCCGGCCCGCCGCCGCCCGCGGCTCCCCGCGCCTCCTCTGCCCGCGCCCGCCGCCTCCCGCCGCCTTCCGCGACGTCGCCGGCCGCCGCGCCACCGCCCGGTCGCCGCGCGCTCGCGCCGCCGCCCGCCGGGCGCCTCGCCGCCCCGCGCCTCCCTCCTCCCGCGGCCTTCCCGCGCCGCCCGCGCGTTCCCGTCGCCGGTGCCGGCCGCCTCCACGCCGGAGCCCTCCTCCTCGCCGGCGCCCTTCTCTGGCGAGCCGGTCGCCTCGAGCCGCGTGCCCGCGCGCACCGGATCTGGATCCACCGCCTGGGTTGACTTTCTCTCCCCCCTCGAAATCTGCCAAGTCCCAATCATTTTGCATAATTGTCGCATGTTCATCACATCATAACTTTCTGCATATCGATCCGTTTCGTGCGTATAATATTTCAAATTGTTCGCCTCGATGAGTACATCCTTTCATTTCATTGCATCATTTTCATTTGAGCTCATAGTGATGCCCGAAATACTGTTGGAAGAGGGCTATGTGATGTTAGTTTCAGATCTGTTTCAGTAGATGCACTTTTGTCATTTTTGCCATGATTGATGTGTGCAACCTATGAAGTTGAGTCCTACATGTGTTTTGTAATATGCCATGCCATCTTTCCAGAGATTTATGCCATGTATTTTTGTGATCTATGTGGTGACTAGAACAAGCATGCAAACTAGGGTACATAATGTTGCTGATTCCAGGGACTTAGTAATTTCACTAAGTTATTCCCTGCTGTTATTTTTATGTCATGTGTTCATGTGGTTTCCGAGAGATCTATACCTCTTTTGAGCATGATCAGCAAGAGTGTTTTGAGCATATGGTTCTGCTCTATCCATCCGTGCCTTTGTTTGTAATTATGGAGTGCCATAGCTTGAGTCAATCGAGCTCTACTTTTGCAATAAAATGTTGCTGGCAGATTGTTTACTTATTATTCGATTTTGCCAAGCTTGGTGTAGTTGATCCTTGAATGCTATGATGTTATTATTGCCATGTCTGGATTCTATGCCATGTCTTATTTATGTATGTATGCTTAGTTTATCATGTATTGCTCTGTAGTGAGTGCATCGAGCTCACGAACATGCCTACTTGTTATCTGTTTTTGACATGTCCAGTTTTCTGCTAAGTCTGAAACCTGTAACGAAACTTGCTTAATTGACATGGGTGTTATTAGATTTTATGATCCTTTTTGGCTTATGGTCAGTAAGGGACTTTTGTTAAGTGCTTTGATTAGATTCATGTCATAGCTTATTTTGCTATGTCTCGATCCTGTAGCATGTTGTTTCATTGCTCTAAACATGTCATCCTGTTGTTAATTTCTGGCATGTTGTTATTTCCACTAAGTCTGTGAACCTGTTATCTTTTGCACTTTTGCCATGCTTGTTTGAACCTGTTGTGGTGTGATTTAGCCGTATCTCAGTGTTCATCTTTTGCCAAGCATCTTGAGTAGATTACTGTCATATGCTTTGTTGATATGTTTGGGTGCAGTAGCTTAATTTCTTGTTGCTTGCTAAGTAGCATCATGCTGTTAATGGCAGATTATTGTCATTCTTATTTTGCTTGCCATTTGCAAACCGTGCATCCGATTCCGGTGATGTTTATATCGATTTCAACCAAAATCACCTCACCTTTCCAGTGGCATACTTGGTTTTCCAAGATTATGCCTTGTTCGTCTTTTTCCTTCCGAAGCACGCATATGCATTGCATATCACATCTCGCATATCATGCCATGTTTAGCATCATGTTGGTTGTGCATTGCATCGTGATTGATGTTTGTCCCCTTTGCTTGTGTTCTTTTGTCTTGGGTAGAGCCGGGAGACGAGTACGTGAATGAGGAACCTGTTGAGAACGCTTACGAAGACCAAGCTTTCGACAACTCTGAGGACCTTGCAGGCAAGATGACCATACCCTCGAAATCACTTCTATCTTTGCTTGCTAGATGCTCGCTCTTTTGCTATGCCTATGTTGCGATACCTACCACTTGCTTTATCATGCCACCCATTTTGCCATGACAACCTCTAACCATCCATACCCTAGCAAACCGTTGTTTGGCTATGTTACCGCTTTGCTCAGCCCCTCTTATAGCGTTGTTAGTTGCAGGTGAAGATGAAGTGTGTTCCTTGATTGGAACATGGACTTGTTGTTCCTTGTTGGAACATGTTTACTTGTTGGGATATCACAATACATCTTATTTAATTAATGCATCTATATACTTGGTAAAGGGTGGAAGGCTCGGCCTTATGCCTGGTGTTTTGTTCCACTCTTGCCACCCTAGTTTCCGTCATACCGGTGTTATGTTCCTTGATTTTGCGTTCCTTACATGGTTGGGTGATTTATGGGACCTCCTTGATAGTTCGCTTTGAATAAGACTCCTCCAGCGAGGCCCAACCTTGGTTTTACCATTTGCCTACCACCTACACCTTTTCCCCCGGGTTTTCGCGAGCCCGAGGGTCATCTTTATTTTAGCCCCCCCCGGACCAGTGCTCCTCTGGGTGCTGGCCCGAAACAAGCAGACTGCGGGGCCCCCTCGGGGAAACTCGAGGCTTGGTTTTACTCGTAGGATGTCTCATCCGGATGTGCCCTGAGACCGAGATATGTGCAGCTCCTATCAGGATTTTTTGGCACAATCGGGCGGCTTTGCTGGACTTGTTTTATTACTGCCGAAATGTTTTGTAGTCCGGGACTCCGAGACTGATCGGGTCTTCCCGGTAGAAGGAATATCCTTCGTTGACCGTGAGAGCTTATAATGGGCTAAGTTGGGACACCCCTGCAGGGTATTATCTTTCGAAAGCCGTGCCCACGGTTATGAGGCAGATGGGAATTTGTTAATGTCCGGTTGTAGAAAACTCGAAGTTGACCTTAATTAAAACACATCAACCGCGTGTGTAACCGTGATGGTCTCTTCTCGGCGGGGTCCGGGAAGTGAACACGGTGTTGGAGTTATGTTTGACGTAGGTTGTTCTAGGATCACTTCTTGATCACTTCTAGCTTCACGACCGTGCTTTGCTTCTCTTCTCGCTCTCTTTTGCGTTGTTAGCCACCATATATGCTAGTCGCTTGCTGCAGCTCCACCTCACAACCCCATCCTACCTATAAGATTAAATAGTCTTGATCTCGCGGGTGTGAGATTGCTGAGTCCCCATGACTCACATATTCTACCACAACAGTTGCAGGTACCAACGATGCTAGTGCAGATGACGCGACCGAGCTCACGTGGGAGTTCGACGAGGAACGTGGCCGTTACTATGTGTCTTTTCCTGATGATCAGTAGTGGAGCCCAGTTGGGGTGATCGGGGATCTGTGTAGCATTTGGGGTAGTCTTCTTTCATTTTGGTACCGTAGTCGGACCTTGAGTGTAATTTGAATGATGGATGTTTATTTATGTATTGTGTGAAGTGGCGACTGTAAGCCAACTATGTATCTTTCCCTTATGTATTACATGGGTTGTGTGAAGATTACCTCACTTGCGACATTGCTTTCAATGCGGTTATGCCTCTAAGTCGTGCCTCGACACGTGGGAGAATAGCCGCATCGAGGGCGTTACAAGTTGGTATCAGAGCCGACCCTCGCGGTTACACGGATGGTTGCGGACAGGTGCGTGGTCATGTTGTTCATGACGTTTGTGACCCGTCGTGGCACCCGGCATGGTACATGTGCGAGACTGGAAGCACAGACGTTTGTGCCAAGAGGGAACGTTCCTGTGGCCCGACGAGGACGTCGGTTCCTCTGAGTGGGGGTGTATGTGATAGCCTGGCTTATTAGGGATGATAGACTACTCATATCAATAAGGAATTCCTTCTTTTCCGGGAGCCCATTCGGACAGAACTCCAAAGTTAAGCGTGCTCAGCTTGGAGTAGTGTCAGGATGGGTGACCGACCGGGAAGTTGCTCCCGGGTGCGCACGAGTGAGGACAAAGTGCGCAGAAAAGACTAGTATTGATCTGTGGGGCTAGTCTAGATCCCGCCAGGAGTAACGACCACCGGCGGGTGTGTCCGGGGCGTTACAAGTTGGTAATCAGAGCCTTCCCCGACCTTAGGAGCCCCCACTGATTGATCATTTTTAGCGGCCGAGTTGTGTCTAGAAAATTGTTTTGAGTCATCTAGGAATTATATATCGGAGAGTTTAGGAATTCTTTTTACTTCCCAGTCTCCTCATCGCTCTGGTAAGGCATCCTGACGTAGAGTTTTGACTCTTCTCTTCTCAAATTTCACAAAAAAAAATTTAGGATCACGCGGGTATCTTAGAATCGTTCCGATGGTTTTATGATGACAACATTGTCTTGGTTGCCTCCCGTCAGCAGGGGTTTTAGTGGAGGTGTCCCGGGGAGTTGAGCTCCGAGGTGTTGTCGTCATAATTTTATCGTTGCAGTTCTGGAATACCTGAGTTTAGTACGCCGACATCGGAAATCTCTTTTGTACAGTTGTTGGTGAGATAACCCTGATAGCCCAGTACTGAGGCGAGTGCGGGAGTATTGCCATGACTCGTATAACGGATGCTTTTCGAAGGTTGAGGTAGACGATTTCCGAAGGTTTCATAGTAAAATACTTGGCGCCCGCCGTGGGGCTATCGCGAGATGGTTTCAAGTTCTTGGAGGGCCGCTTTGAAGGACTCGAGGGTTACGCTGTGGGACGGATGACCAAGAGCCGCCGCGGAAAACTCTACATCGACAGCACAGGCTGGGGCCCCGACGCCGGCTCGATCGAGTACGGGTACCGGGTCCCCTTTGGCGGCATCCATGTTTTCATCGGCAAGATCGGAGAACCGGGCCCCGAGTTAGGCGTCTGCGCCGACCTCGTCGAGACAGCTCAGTGCACGAGATCGACCCTGGCTAAACCGACCAGGAAGCACGCCTTCGTGGGAGTCATCCACGGAGGAAGCTACGAGGAAGGATCCGAATCTGGTGACGAAACCGCCATCTACTCCGGCGATGAAACGTCGACCGGGGAGACCGAATCTCTTTACCAGCTACAAGATGATCGGATTGGGGGCGGCTCCGATGGCAACAGTATTCCGGACCCCTCTGATCTGCCCTATCGGGTTGGGATCTTCATGGCTGGAACACAGGCGGCGCCACGATCATCAACTGCAGCAGCAGCGATCTCCGGATCGGCAGCAGCAACGGCTGCGCGGGCGGGAGGCCCTACGGGTTCACCAGCCCAAGTTTTGTCAGACCTGTTTGACGCACTGGCAGCGCTCATGGCGGAGGCCAACCCGGTGGATCAGGAGGTTCATAATGCTGAGATTGCCAAAGTGAGAGAGCAGATCACTCAAGCTAAAGCGGAGCTGGCAGCAGAAGAGATCAGGATGACGGCGGAGCGCGCCGCTTTGGATGCACAGGCTTACAGGCTCATGATGGACCAGAATGCGTCTCAGGAAGTCCTGAAGAGGAAATCCCGATCTCGATTGCCTGCAGCCCTCGACGCCCGAAATCTCTTCAACACCCCGGGGGTAAACCGTGCGGAGGCGACAGTTGGCGCCCCGGTTCAGCACCGGATAATAAGCCTGCCTCGTCACAACACTGGTACACCACCGGCCGTGCCAATACCGTCAGGTCATTATTCCAACCCGATGGATAACCTCGTCGCGGCGGCAGCTCGGCTGGAAGCCATTCCGATCGAAGGCAATTCACCGCAGGACGTAGAGACACGCCGGGTCAAGGAGCTCCTTAGGACCGCGTTGGCCCAACAAGAAGCATATTCACAAAGCCGTGATCGGATTCACTCCACCCCTCGCCCCAGCGGGAGCCATAGTAGGCGCATGGAGGAGCCGGCTGTGTCAAGCAATGCCAGGCGTGAAGCGCTCCGCGGCAACAACCCGGCGGGCGTCGACAATGCTCAGGAGAATATGGATCGTGCCCGTGCGCGGGAGGCCGGATTAGCAGCGCAGCATCAGGCTCGACAGCTTACACCTACCTTCCCAGCGGCTACGGTTGAACCGGGGGTGGTCTCCAGTTCTTTGGGAGTACCGTGCCTTGTTCCCGCTTTGCGCAACGTACGCCTGCCCAAAGACTTCAAAGGCCCCCGCAAGGTACCAAACTACACGGCAGATCAGCCTCCGGAGACATGGGTGGAGAGCTATGAAATGGCTATGGAGATGCTGGATGTGGATGACACGGCGTGTGCCAAGTATTTTACTATGATGTTAGAAGGAACGGCCCGGACTTGGCTAAAGAGCTTACCGCCTAATTCAATTAGTTCATGGGCCCAATTGCGCGCCCGGTTTATCAAGAATTTCAAGGACACGTGCAAACAGCCAATGTCGATAGTTGACCTAGCAGCCTGCGTTCAGCAAGAAGGGGAATCAACTACCCATTGGGTACGGCGGGTATCAGAAGTTTTGCACTCGTCAGATCGCATCAACGCAGACACCGCCGTGGTGCTGTTGGAAAGCAACTGTCGGTTTGGCCCTTTGAAGCTAAAGCTGGGCCGGATGAAGCGTGATTGTACAGATATAGGAACGCTCATGACCGCTTTAGTGAAGTATGCGGATTCTGACAGTACCAAGGATCCTGACTCTGGTGATGACAAAGCAGGGAAGGGAAAGAAGAATAGCAACACCAAAGGCCAGCAACATCGGCCGGCAGGTAATGGAGGCGGAGGTAAGCGTAAACCGGACGGGAGCATGGACTTGGTGGCCAGCACAAGTGCACAGAATAAAGGCCAGCGGCGTAAGGGGAAACAGCCAAATTTCCGCGCAAATCCCGGTCCTAATCCGGAGCGTTTGAACTTTTTCTTAAACCAGCCCTGTCCGAAGCACGGAACAAAAGAGGAACCAGCAACCCATCTTTGGAAGGATTGTTATATCATGAAGGAATTCAAAAGCTCAAACACTTTCCAATATGATCACAGCTCCGGCGGTGGTTCAGGTTCCGGATCAGGATACGGTGGCGGAAATTCCGGTCCAGGGTTCCAGGGTAATCCGGGCGGGCAGGACAGCTGAAATAATCAAAGTAATCAAAGTGGTTACGAACAGCAGCAATCAGGTTATCAGAACAACCCGAAACAGTTGAGTGGTGGACAGTATCATGTCTTTACTACAAGCTTGGATAAACGAGATAGAAAGCTTCAGAGGCAGGCAGTCAGTGCTGTCGAACCGGCCACGCCTCACTATCTGTGTTGGTCAGAACAGCCTATCATATGGAGCCGAGAAGATCATCCTCCCAGGGTTTATAATCCGGGTCAGTTAGCACTGGTGGTAGCGCCTCAGGTGGGAGGTTATAAGCTCACCAAAGTGCTCATGGACGGAGGGAGCAGCATTAACATCTTGTATTATGAGACCTTCCGTCGCATGGGACTGGTGGATAAGGATCTCAAACCGACCCATACCGTGTTCCACGGGGTGGTGCCTGGCAAGTCTGCATATCCGGTCGGTAAGATAGCCCTTGAAGTGGTCTTTGGCGATAGTCACGATTCCAGATCAGAGACGCTGACGTTCGAAGTGGTTAAAATCCAAAGTCCGTACCACGCTTTGTTCGGACGGCCAGCCTATGCGAAATTTATGGCACGGCCCTGCTACGTGTATCTGCAACTTAAGATGCTGGGTTACAAGGGCACTATAACGGTTCATGGCAGCCGTCGAATCGCTTTGGAATGTGAGGAAGGAGATGCGACTTATGCAGAATCGGTTTGTGCTACGGAGGAGCTAAAGCAGTACAAAGACAGTGTTGACCCGGAGGATATGACTTCGTTGAAGAAGCCAACCACGGACCACGATCCGGCCTTGAAGTTCAAATCGGCGGCCGAAACTAAGCTTGTTGACTTCGTGCCTGGCGATTCATCCAAGCAGTTCAGCATCAGTGCAAACTTGGATCCAAAATAGGAAAGCGCGCTCATCGAGTTCATCCGTGAGAATCGGGACATCTTTGCATGGAAGCCGTCTGACATGCCTGGTGTACCGAGGCAACTCGCTGAGCACACCCTTAATGTGGATCCTAAGTATAAACCGGTAAAGCAGTTCTTACGGCGGTTTAACGAAGAAAGACGAAAAGCGATTGGTGAGGAAGTGGCCAGGCTCCTGGCAGCGGGGTTTATCATTGAGGTTTTTCATCCCGAATGGCTTGCTAATCCGGTGCTGGTTCTTAAGAAAAACGGCACCTGGCGCATGTGTGTGGACTACACAGACTTGAATAAAGCTTGCCCAGCGGATCCTTTTGCTCTTCCCCGGATTGATCAGATCATTGATGCTACGGCAGGTTCCGAGCGTTTAAGTTTTTTGGATGCCTATTCGGGTTATCATCAGATCAAGATGGCAGTTAAGGACCAGGAGAAGACGGTGTTCATTACTCCCTTTGGAGCCTTCTGTTATGTGTCTATGCCCTTCGGGCTTAAGAGTGCGCAAGCTACTTATCAACGGTGTGTGCAAAATTGCCTCCACGAGCAGATTGGCCGTAATGTGCATGCTTATGTGGATGATATTGTGGTCAAGTCACGAAAGAAGGAGACCCTGGTTGACGATTTGAAGGAGACTTTCGATAATTTGAGAGTGTACCAAATGATGCTCAACCCGGCTAAATGTGTTTTTGGTGTGCCTGCAGGCAAGTTGTTGGGGTTTTTAGTATCCCATAGAGGAATTGAGGCTAATCCGGAAAAGATCACAGCCATCACCTCCCTGGCCAAACCGAAATGCGTCAATGATGTTCAGCGCATGGCCGGACGGATTACAGCGTTAAGCCGGTTCATCAGTCGCCTCGGTGAAAAGGCGATCCCCTTGTATCAAATGCTCAAGAAGACGGATCAATTTGTCTGGAGTGCGGAGGCGGATAAAGCGTTTGAGGACTTGAAGCGGCAGCTAGTCAATCCGCCAGTTTTGGCAGCCCCTGTAGATAAAGAGCCACTCCTGTTATATGTTGCTGCGAACGCCAGAGCAGTTAGTGTGGCGATGGTGGTAGAACGAAAGGAGGCTGGGAAGGAACATCCGGTTCAACGACCGGTTTACTATATCAGTGAAGTACTTATCGAGTCCAAACAAAGGTATCCGCATTGGCAGAAGCTGGTATATGGTGTTTTTATGGCAAGCCGGAAGCTGAGGCAATATTTTCAAGGACACCCCATCACGGTGGTCAGTTCTGCTCCTTTGGGTGACATCATACAGAACCGGGAGGCGACCGGTCGGATTGCTAAGTGGGCTATCGAGCTTGGGCCGCACGGTTTAAGATACGTGCCCCGGACGGCTATAAAGTCACAAGCACTTGTCGATTTCATAAACGATTGGACAGAGTTACAAGCGCCTGAGGAGAAGCCAGATAACACTTATTGGACTATTCATTTTGACGGGTCCAGGCAATTGGAAGGCTCGGGGGCTGGAGTCGTTTTAACTTCCCCACGAGGAGATAAGTTTTGTTATGTCCTCCGTTTAATGTTCCCCTGTACAAATAATGCGGCTGAGTATGAAGCTTTGCTTCATGGTCTTCGGATGGCTAAAGAGATGAATCTGAGCAGAGTTAGGTGCTTTGGTGATTCGGATCTGGTGGCTCAGCAGGTATCTGGCACCTGGGATTCCAAGGACCCGCTCATGGCTGCATACCGACGTGAAGTAGATATGGTGGCCGGGCATTTCAAAGGCTATCAAGTGGACCATGTGGACCGCAGAAAGAATGAGGCAGCGGACGCTTTAAGCCGCTTGGGCTCTCAGCGTAAACCGGTCCCACCCAATGTTTTCTTGGATGTACTGTGTCACCCATCGGTACAGCTGCCCGGTGAGCTGGAGTTGGCTGTTCCTGATCCGGAGGCTCAATTAGTGGCGGCTCTTCACATCACCCCGGATTGGACGCTCCCTTATCTGGCATATATGAACCGGGGTGAGTTGCCAGAAGACGAAAGCTTGGCTCGACAGATAGTACGACGGTCCAAGTCTATGACCATTTTCAAAGGAGAGTTACATCATCGCAGCGTGTCAGGAGCGCTGCAACGGTGCGTATCCCCTAAGGAGGGGTGCGAGATATTACGAGAAATACATGAAGGGGATTGTGGCCACCACGCCGGTTCAAAATCATTGGTGGCTAAAGCGTTCCGCCACGGTTTCTACTGGTTAACTGCTCATGCTGATGCAGAAGACCTGGTCAGGTTATGTGATGGTTGCCAGAAATTTTCCAGACGAGCGCACATACCGGCTCAAGAATTGAGGATGATTCCAATCACTTGGCCGTTTGCGACTTGGGGGCTTGATATGGTTGGGCCTTTTAAGCGTTCCAAAGATAAGAAGACCCACCTACTGGTGGCGGTTGACAAATTTACAAAGTGGGTGGAGGCAGAACCTGTCAGTAAATGTGATGCTGTCACGGCGGTTCGGTTTATAAAGAAGGTGATCTTCCGGTTTGGCTTTCCACACAGCATCATCACAGATAATGGTACCAATTTATCCAAGGGAGCCATGAAAGAGTTCTGTGCACGGGAGCATATACGGCTTGATGTTTCTTCGGTAGCGCACCCACAATCTAATGGTCAGGCAGAACGAGCGAATCAAGAGATCTTGAGAGGTATCAAACCCCGGCTTCTGGTCCCTTTGCAAAGGACGCCGGGTTGTTGGGTGGAGGAGCTACCGTCTGTATTATGGAGCATCAACACCACGCCTAACAGGTCCACGGGGTTTACGCCGTTCTTTATGGTCTATGGAGCAGAGGCGGTTCTCCCAAGTGATATACGCCATGACTCACCTCGTGTGGCAGCGTATGTTGAAGCGGACAACGAGCAGGCACGGCAGAACGCTCTTGACTTGTTGGATGAGGAACGTGACTTAGCAGCTGCCCGTTCAGCGATTTACCAGCAAGATCTTCGCCGTTACCACAGCCGTCGGGTTAGGACCAGAACCTTTCAAGAGGGGGATTTGGTGCTTCGACTCATCCAAGACCAGTCTGATCAGCATAAATTATCCCCGCCTTGGGAGGGACCTTTTGTGGTCAGCAAGAATCTGAATAATGGGTCATACTACCTGATTGATATTCGAGAGCACAAAGATTCGCGCACGTCAGAGGAGGAGACCAGCAGGCCGTGGAACATAGCTCATCTTCGACCTTATTATGCATGAGCCTTGGGCTCTGTTTATGTACATATCATGACCATGTATATATTATGATTAATACAATAAACCGGAGCCTCGAGTAAAGCGGGGTCTCTGCTGTTCTTTACATCGTGCGTGTTCTTCCCCTTGAGGCCGCTTCACCGAAGAACAAATTAAAGATTCCGGTTTAAGAGTCCGGTTCAAGGGAAGATGACTCCTGCAAAGCTTTGAAGCCCTTAATATCCGGTTTAAGAGTCCGGTTCAAGGGAAGATGACTCCTGCAAAGCTTTGAAGCCCTTAATATCCGGTTTAAAGATCCCGGTTCAAGCATGAGGCTTCCTGTTCAAACATAGGTCGTATTCGAACCAAAGAGAACATAGCTATTCAGACATGGGGCTTCCTGTTCAAACATAGGTCGTGTTCGAACCAAAGAGAACATAGCTATTCAAACATGGGGCTTCCTGTTCAAACATAGGTCGTGTTCGAACCAAAGAGAACATAGCTAAACCCTATAAAGTCAGTTGGGGACCTAGTCGGCCTGAACCGTAGCTGCACCTCCGGGGGGCTTGGTCATGTCTTGACGACGGTAATGCCTTCTGGCTGGCACATTTGCCACTGAATCAGTTGGGGACCTAATCGACTTGAACCGTAGATTACGCCTTATGGGAGCTCGGTCATGTCTTGATGATGGTAATGCCTTCTGGTCGGCTTTTTAGCCAATGAATCATTTGGGGGCTTGGTCGTGTCCGAACCAACGCAATGCCACTTGATCGGCCCTTGGCCATTGAGTCACTTGGGGGCTTGGTCGAATCCGAACCAATGCAATGCCATTTGACCGGCATATTTGCCACGATTCAGTTAGGAGCCTAGTCGGCTTGGACCGTAGCTACACCTCTTGGGGGCTTGGTTTCTTGTCTTGACGACGGTCACGCCTTCTGAACGGTTCATAGCAACCATTATTTGCATGCGTTTTACTATCGCGTTGCCTTTTCACATTTGGTTTTTGGTTTCTGCCTTTATTGTGGTGTTTTTTTTGTTCTTCGGAACGTCAAGTATTTTTAAACCGATTCAGCTGACACAGCCTGGTCCTTTTTTAACCCGGAGGCAAATTGCCCGGTTTGGCAAAGGCGCAGCACGGTTCAGGTGGTCGAAAAATCACATTGTGTACTCAATAAAGACAGGAAACAAAGTTGGAAAACGTCATGGGAAAGAGCATCAGTACCCGTGCGCGAAGGCACATTCAAATGCAGAGGCATTAAACTATCTTATTACAAGGCAACGTAGTGCCTGAGTATATTGTTCGTTGACGGATTAAACGTCACCAATTAAGGTGAACCGGAGCGTTGATTACGCCTGTTCGCCGCCTCGGTTCGAAGGCTGGGGATCATCTTGCGCCGCATCCTCTTGGCTACCCATTGGCTGGAAATCAGCAGTGGTCCAGTCGATTCCCATTAGCGCTTGAAAGACAGCTTCTTCGTGAATCAGCAAAGACGGTTCAATGTCAGGGGCATAGGTATGCTTACGGATTGGAGGAATAAGATTTTCTGCTTCAGGGACCGGGGCAGCTACTCGCTTATTCTGGTTATCATACTGGGCTTGGTAATGTGACAGATCTGCTTCCTCAGCCAATTGACAAGCTAGGGGGCGCACCGCCCGGTTTATCGCCCTCAAATCGTCTTCACCAAAGTCTGAACCGTCTTCCTTCAAGCTGGGGTATCCTTGGGCCGCTTCGACAGGATCGAAATCTGGTACCCACGCTTTGGCCCGGATCAAGGCAGTGATGGCTCCAGTTCGAGCAGCTGATCTTTTCAACTCTTCAATCCGGGCTGGAAGCATGGACAGCCTCTTTAACGTGTCTTGAATCAGAGACGGCGCAGGGTTGTTATGCGATGCAGTGGTGATAGCTCTTTGTGCTCCGGTGTACAACTGTTCAATCAGAGTATAAGCAGCTTTGAGTTTCATCCGCACATCAGAACCCAAGTGTCCAATACGTGAGCCTGCAGTGTTTCAAGATGGATTACAAACCGGACATAGGATGTAGCAGACAAGGTACAAATTGGAAGAAGGGCGTCGAAAAGTTTACCAAAGACGGCAGAGGTCATGGAGTGTATTTGTCGCTTCACGGTGGATAATTCATCGACCACCGGTTTAAGAGCAGTTTCGGCATTTTTAGCCCTCTTCGTCAAAAGAGCTCTCTCAGTAGCCCGATCAGCTTGTTCTTTTTTGCGGCTTTCTTTCAGCTGTTCCATAACGGTTAAGGCATTGGCCAATTCATCCTTCGCTTTTTCAGTTTCAGCCTGTTGGGTTTTTAAGATTTCCTGAAGGTCCGAGACTTGTTTCGCTTTGGTCTTCAGATCCCCCTGCAGCAGGTCGTCAACAGTGTTCAGAAAATATTGCACGGTTTGGAAGTATCAACCACACAAGCAAGTTATGTGCTCGATACTTGGGGGCTAATGCATACTTGATTTTAACGCAAGTTTTCCATTACAAAAAGTCCCAAGATTAATACAAGTATTTAAACTTGGCACTTGGGGGCTAATGGTTATCTGATGATGTTTTCTGGTTATGACCTATGTTGAAGCCTTGGGTTTTCTAAACCGGACCCTAATTGTCAAGGCAGCCTGATCCGGTTTACCATCTCGGTTTGGAAATATTGATAAGCTAAGTTGGGCCGGATTGAAGCACAAGGGAGTTACCTCAAGTTTCTCCTTCATCATCTTGATCATGCCAGCTTCATAATCCCGACTGGTGTACAGTCGGTTCAGGTACCCAGAATAAAGATCCGGGGCGCTTAAGGCGGCGTACGTAGAGGAGTCAAGGTCCCATTTGCCCTTTATGGCCGAGATTTCGTCCTTGGCAGTATGCTTGGCTAAAGTAGCAGTGTTCCCCGGTTCAGAGTGACCGATGCCGGTAATCACAACATCATCATCCTTGGAATCGCTGCTCTGCAGTGGCCCTGTCGGTTTATCAACAGTTCCAGAAGGGGGGATGGATTCCTCAACCCGAACGGGACTGGCAGGCGGATCAGTACGGCTGGCAGGTTCGATAGTCCTTTCCTCAGCGCAGGTGTCATCTTGCGGAGATAGATAATTCTGAGTATCTTCACGACCCAGAGCGTCAGCACCAGGAGTTTTCTCCGGTTCAGGAGCGGCAGTTCCTTCAGCCGGGTTATCCAGACGAGCCTTCTTGCTCGGTCTAGGTTTAGCCCTGGAAAAAACCCAAAGATTGAAAAAACGGTATAAGATGGATTAAGAGACCCATACAGAGATATGTTGTGATCGGTCCAACTTACCCAATAACTGTCTTCAACGGTGGCAGTTGAGTGGCTGAAGATTCACCGGAAGATGAATGGGAAGTGACCTGATAATCGGAGTCAGATGGATTTAGAGGCTGACGAGTTCAACCTGCTTTAGGAGGAAAGCTAGCGCGTAAATCGGAGACCTCTGAGCGGCGTTTCCGAACCGGGCTGTTCGGTAAACCGGCGGAGGTGACTACCTGGCCGCTATGCCGGGTGGTGCGTCGAGCTTCATGCTACTGGGTCTTCACAAGAAATTTGGGATCCAAGTAAGCAAGAGGGTGAGAAAATTTAATTTTCCGGTTGGCTTGGCGAGGTTTTTTCAAAGGCAAAGGAACGACATCAGAAGAAAGAATAGTTACCTCTGGGCCTTCGGCATGGCTCGCTTCAGCGTCGTCCTGACAAATATCATCATCAATAAGACGTATAAAAAGCAAACCAACTGAATCGAGGTCTACCCCGAGGTCCGGATTACCCACATCCTCCTCCTCTAAATCCGGAGTAGAGGAAGCGGTGTTCCTTTTCCTCTGAGCGGGCTTCTTCACCCTCGTCTTGGGTCGGGTTACCTTTTCGGTCGGCTCTTGAAACTTCTTGCTCCAAAATGGATCATCTCCCTGTCTCAGGAAGGACTGGAGTTAGCAATATGTGTATAAGGAGATCATAAGTTCTATAACAAACAGAGGGGAGATACTTACAGCAGGTGGTTTGTTTGTGGCACAAAATGGAAGCAGGCCGGTTCGGGCGCAAGCATACTCCGGTTCATTCAGCATCGTTTTCACAGCTTCAGTGACTTCGTCCTCAGTCAGCTGAATGTTGCAGTGCCTCAAAGGATCATCAACCCGGCCCGTGTATTGGCACATTAAACCGGAGCGGATGCTAAGAGGCAGGATGCTCCATGAAATCCAGCAACGGGCAAGATCTACCCCCGTTAAACCGTTAGCCATGAAGGCTCTGAGCTTGGACAGCTGAGGGGCATATTTACTCCTCTCTTTGGCGGTTAGCCTTTGAGGGAAGGGGTGTGTATTGCTAAGTCTCTCTGGACGGAAGCCGGGCAGTGGATTTTCTTCAGCAGGGGAAGTATCCTGGCAATAGAACCAAGTGTGATTCCATTCTTGCGGATGACTATGCAACTTGGCGTGAGGATAAGTCACCTCTTTCCTTTTTTGAATCGTCACACCGCCCAGTTCCATATTAGGGCCGTCGGTGAATTCAGTACGTCGGTTCAAATGAAAGCAGTCCCGGAACAGCTCTACAGTAGGTTCCTCCTGGAAGTACGCCTCGCAAAGCACTTGAAAATGGCAGATATTCGTGACTGAGTTTGGACCGACATCTTGTGGGCGCAACTTAAAGTTAGCCAGGACGTCCCGATAAAATTTTGAACCGGGTGGATTAAAACCCCGGGCCAGGTGATCCGCAAACACCACCACTTCTCCATTCTGTGGGGTAGGAGGACATTCATTTCCTGGAACCCTCCAATGAATGGCATTTTTGCTGTTCAAAGCGCCAGTCAGAACTAAGTTGTTCAGTTGGGTCTCAGTGATGCGAGAGGGAACCCAGTTGCATTCATACACCTGTTTTGCCATGAGAAAATCTACAAGACAAAGGTGTTCCGGTTTAAGAACAAGTGTGAGTGTAAACCGAAGATGCTCTTATATAGAGTCAGGTTATCTACAATGATATCAACCAGCGGTTCATCAAGGGGACTAATGGATGTGTGGATCGGTTTGTCCGCTTTGCTAAGAGTTAAACCGACCAGATCTAATAGTTGTGAATATGCAAGCAGAAACAGATCCCGTATGGATTCTTTCAAAGCAATGGATCTACAGCTAGGGCGAAAAAGAAATAAAAATATGAAAGTTTGGCTCACAGCAGAACAACGTAAGTTCGACAAGCAGGAAAAAGAGTGAGATCTAAGGAGATGAGTACAGATTTATGGCGACTGCTGAGAGGGACTACAAATCACGATACAGGTATCATCATCTGTTCGCAAAAGCTGCTATGGGGATGAACAAGAAACAGTAACAGGATGACGAACCCTAGAACAGATCTAAAAGCAGAAGAACAGAGGCCTTACCGGGATCCAAACGGATGTGGAAGGTCGCCGCGGTGCTCTGGACCGATCAGGTTGATGCAGCGGCCGGAGTTGATGCGGTGGCTGATGGCGGCGGCGGAGCTCCGAGGTCTGGGTCGCGAGGAAGACGAAGAAGGAGACGAAAGGGAGGAAAGGAAGATGGCCTTCAAGTCCTATTTATAAGGCGCGGCGCGCGTGTCAGGCGCGCGAATCCAGGGGCCGGAGATTTCGGGAGCCCAGCCGTCGCCCTGATTCTTGCGGATTAGCAAAAGGAGACGATAACTTCGCACTGACGTCATATCGGTTCACCGCAGTAAAAGGAGACGAAGAAAACGGCGGTTCAACAGTTACTGGAAGACATTCGAAAGACAGAAATTTTTTATTAAGGATTGACATGAACCTGTTCAAATCAATCTGGGGCCTAATGTTGGGGATATTGCTATCTGGGGTAAACCGGCCTGCAGGGCCAGGGTTACCTCTGTCCATAGACCCGGGACGTTAAAGCCCAAGGAGAAATAGAAGGGCCCAAGGCCTATAATCGGTTTAAAGGTTTATGGTGTAAACCGGCCTGGGGTAAACTTGTATTGTAAGTTAGGAATAGAGAGACCGACCCGGGCACGTTTATAAGCCGGAGGTCGGGACTTTGCAGACCGACGGGCGTCACCCGTGTATATAAGGGGACGACCCGACGACGGTTTGGGGGGACAGAGAAGAAGAACTCGAGGTTTAGGCGAAGCTTATCGCTCCCTAAGCCCTCGAAACCCATCAATCCCATCACAACTAGACGTAGGCTTTTACCTTCATCGAAGGGGCCAAACTAGTATAAAAACCGTGTCCTTGTGTCCACTTTTAACCCCTTCAAGCTAACCCGTTGCGATGGCTCCACGACTAAGTCCTCTCACTAGGACATCTGCCGTGACAAATCCACGACACAGCTGGATCTAGGTATTGTTAGTTTGGGTGATATATTTTGTGTCCCCTGTATCCCCGACACCTGATTGCATAACCAGAAAGTTTTGTGAGTTTATAAGTGGGAATTCATGTAGCTCTAGTACTTCTTCCGCAGATATTTGGTTCGTGATTGGGTAATCCTTACCAAGTATTTGTTCACATCCGTACCTTGTTGATTTTATTCCATACCTATTTCTAAGTGGCTTCTCAATTTATGGAAGTGTGATGCTTTACTTTGGAATTCATTCGTCATTCTTGTTCGAATGTTTATTGTGAAGACTATATGTTGCAATTTCGATCCTTTGATTCAGCTTGAATATATGTCTTCCAAGATGCTAATGGATGTCACCCTCTTCAGGATGGCTCCGCCAACGCGTCAGAATCCGGAACGCAATGAAGGAAGTCAGGCTAATCCTCCGCCACCACCTCCGCCTCCGGAGGCATGGCAAGCCCTGATGACTGCCACAAATGCCAACGCTCAGATTCTAATTCAGCTCTTGCAAGATCGCAACCAAGGGCAAGGTAATCAAGGGAATCAAGGCCAAGGCAACAATCAGCCACATTTCGCTACCCTCAATCAGTTCCTTGCTAATCAGCCAAAGACCTTCAGCTACTGTGTCGAGGCCACAGACGCCGATGATTGGCTCGTGGATATCAGCAAGCATTTCGAGTGTAGCAATGTCAGACCTGAGGACTTTGTCAAGTTTGCCTCTTTTCAACTCAAGGATCAAGCTGCTGAGTGGTTCCAGCAATACAAAGATTCCAGAGGAGGTCGTGTCATTACCTGGGATGATTTCCGCCGTGACTTCAAAGCTCACCACATTCCAGAAAGTGTTGTTGAGAGTAAGCGTGAGGAGTTCCGCAATCTCAAGCAAGGCACCATGTCTGTGTATCAATACAACACTCAGTTCCAGAAGCTCTCTCGTTTTGCGAGGCAAGACATCCCTGATGAGAAGAGTATGATCTACCAATTCAGGCGTGGTCTTAGAGAAGATCTGCAACTTGCTCTCGTGCTTTTTGAGCCGTTAAAGTATGATGAATTCTACAACATGGTGCTGAAACAAGAAGCTGCTCAGCTCAAGTGTGAGGCATCTAAGAAGAGAGTCAGAGACGCAGTTCAGTCTTCTTCTTCCTCACTTGTGGCAGCTAAGCAACAGAAGTTCTGGTTGCCTCCTCCTCCTTCGTTCCGTCAGCCTTATCAGCAGAAGAACTCAAGTGGTCGTGGATCTTCCCACCCACCCAACCCTGGCTATTAGAACAAGTCTCAGAATCAAGCTCCAAGGCCAAATGCTCCTTACTATCGTCCGCTCTCATAGGTGACTTGCAGGAAATGTCAGCAAAAGGGTCACTATGAGGACAAGTGCTTCAACCAAAGGCGCCTTCCGCCTCCTCCTCCTGTGAAATCTTCCAACAATGCAGTGGTCAAGCATAATTCCAAGTCTGCAAAGGTGAACATGTTGAATGCAGCTCAAGCAGAGGATTCTTCAGAAGTGATCATGGGTAATCTTCCTGTTAATGATATTCCTGCAAAAGTCTTATTTGATACCGGTGCATCGCATTCTTTCATGTCATATCCGTTTGCATCGAAGCATAATGTTGACACAGAGATTTTGTCCAAAGTTATGCAAGTTGTTTCTCCTGGAAAACTCTTGTCTTCTAGATTGGTTGCTCCCGATGTCTCTGTCAAGATGGGTGACTATAGATTTCTGGCTAAACCAATTGTTCTTGGTGACTCTGATATTGATCTTATTCTCGGGATGGACTGGCTTTCTAAGCACAAGGCTCAGCTTGATTGTGCTGCCAGGGAAATTCAATTGACTCACACTTCTGACGATGTGATCATCTATGCCGCTCGTGATGATACCATTCGGTTATTTTCTCTCAATGAGAAGGGCGAATTGGATGCTATCTCTCAGATTCCAGTCGTTTGTGAGTACCAAGATGTCTTTCCAGAAGAGTTTCCGGGAATGCCTCCTCACCGACCAGTTGAATTCGTTATTGATCTTGAGCCTGGCATGGAACCCGTTTGCAAGCGTCCTTACAAGCTTGGGCCAAAAGAGTTGAAGGAATTGAAGAAACAACTCGATGAACAAGAGCGTCTGGGTCTGATCAGACCGAGTTCTTCTCCTTGGGGTTGTGGTGTTCTTTTTGTCCAGAAGAAGGATAGCACGGACCGACTTTGCGTCGATTACCGTCCATAGAACAAGAAGACTATCAAGAACAAGTACCCACTTCCCAACATCAATGAGCTATTCGAGCAACTCAAAGGTGCTAAGGTGTTCTCCAAGCTTGACCTTCGTATGGGTTATCATCAGATTCGCATTCGTGAAGAAGATATTCCCAAGACATCATTCAAAACAAGCTTTGGTTCTTATGAATATACTGTCATGTCATTCGGCCTTGTCAATGCTCCTCCAACATTCACTCGCTTGATGAACTTCATCTTCAACCCCTACACCAATGAATTTGTCTTGGTCTATCTCGATGATATTTTGGTCTTCTCCAAGAATAAGAAGGATCATGCCATCCATTTGCGATTGGTGCTCGAAAAGCTCAGAGAGTATCAATTATATGCTAAGTTCTCCAAATGTGAATTCTGGCTTGATGAAGTTCTTTATCTTGGTCATATCATCTCTGCCAAGGGCATTGCTATTAATCCAGAGAGGGTGTCTGCAGTTTTGAATTGGGAACCTCCTCAGAATGTCAAGCAGCTTCGCAGTTTTCTTGGACTTGCAAGCTATTGCCGAAGATTCGTTGAGAATTTCTCAAAGATTGCAAAGCCTCTTTCCAACCTCCTCCAGAAGCATGTGAAGTATGTCTGGTCTCCTGAGTGTGACGTTGCTTTCAACACTATCAAAGAGAAACTCGTCACTGCTCCAGTTCTGACTCCTCCTGACGATGACAAGCCTTATGAAGTTTTCTGTGATGCTTCTCTTCAAGGCCTCGGTGCCGTGCTAATGCAAGAGAAGAAGGTTGTGGCCTATACCTCTCATCAGTTGAAGCCCAACGAAAAGAACTACCCCACTCACGATCTTGAGTTGGCGGCAGTTGTCCACGCACTAATAACATGGAGACATCTCCTGTTGGGAAGGAAAGTGGACATATTCACCGATCACAAGAGTCTCAAGTACATCTTCACTCAGCCCAACCTCAACCTCAGGCAAACTCGATGGGTCAAAATGATTCAAGAGTATAATCCGAGTATTGAATATACTCCAGGCAAGGCTAATGTGATTGCAGACGCATTGAGCAGGAAGGCTTATTGCAACAACTTAATCCTCAAGCCCTTTCAACCGGATCTTTGTGAAGCTTTCCGCAAGTTGAATCTCCAAGTTGTCCCTCAAGGTTTTCTTGCCAACCTCATCGTCTCTCCTACTTTGGAAGATCAGATTCGTGAGGCACAACTGGTGGATACCATGGTGAAGAAGGTGAAACGTGGTATTGACAAGGGCATTTCCAAATACAAGTGCTATTGCGTTGATGACAGAGATACTCTTTTCTTCGAGGACCGGATTGTGGTTCCAAAGGGTGATCTTCGTAAAGTCATTATGAACGAGGCGCACAACTCTCTTCTGTCAATTCATCCTGGAAGTACGAAGATGTACCATGACCTCAAGCAGTCGTATTGGTGGACTCGAATGAAGCGCGAAATTGCTCAATTCGTGAATGAATGTGATGTCTGTCGAAGGGTGAAAGCAGAACACCAACGACCAGCTGGTCTTCTCCAACCTCTTGCTATTCCAGAATGGAAGTTTGATCATATCGAAATGGACTTTGTGACTGGATTTCCCAAGTCCAAGCGTGGAAATGATGCTATCTTCGTCGTCATCGACAAGCTCACCAAAGTGGCTCATTTTCTCCCTATCAAAGAGTCTATCACAGCAGCGCAGCTGGCAGAGCTCTACACATCCAGAATTGTCTCCTTGCATGGCATTCCACAATTGATTTCTTCAGACCGTGGCAGCATCTTTACCTCCAAGTTTTGGGATTCTTTTCAGAAGGCCATGGGCACAAACATTCGCTTCAGCACAGCTTTCCACCCTCAAACTAGTGGACAAGTCGAGCGTGTCAACCAAATTCTTGAAGATATGCTCAGAGCTTGTGTTATCTCTTTCGGCATGAAGTGGGAGGATTGTCTTCCTTATGCTGAGTACTCTTACAACAACAGCTTTCAAGCCAGCTCGGGCAAAGCCCCATTCGAGATCCTCTATGGCAGAAAGTGTCGTACTCCTCTCAATTGGTCTGAGACGGGTGAACGCCAACTTCTTGGCAACGATTTGATCTTGGAGGCTGAGGCAATGTGCAAGGTCATTCGTGAGAACCTCAAAGCCGCGCAATCGCGCCAGAAGAGCTATTACGATAGCAAACATCGTGATTTGGCATTCGAGATCGGAGACCATGTCTACCTCCGCGTCTCTCCAATGAAAGGAACTCGTCGCTTCGGTATCAAGGGGAAACTTGCCCCTAGATACGTCGGTCCTTTCAAGATCATCGGCAAACAAGGCGATCTCGCCTATCAACTTGAGCTCCCCCCCAACTTTGCAAATGTGCACGATGTCTTCCACGTGTCACAGCTTCGCAAGTGCTTCAAGACACCTGAGCGCACCATCAACTTCGAAGAGATTGATCTTCAAGAAGATTTGTCCTATCATGAGCATCCCATTGCTATTCTTGAAGAAACTGAGCGCAAGACTCGCAACAAGTCAATCAAATTCCTGAAAGTGAAATGGTCACACCATTCAGACCGGGAAGCCACCTGGGAGCGCGAGGACCACCTCCGTTCCGAGTGTCCGGAGTTCTTTCAGTCCTAGATCTCGGGACGAGATCCTCTCGTAGTGGTGGAGTGTTGTAACACCCCGGATGTAACTTGCCATATTTGTAATCCAACTCTTGCCATTTTCGGCATTGTGATATAATATTCCCTCCGTGGTTGGGTTTTCCCTCTTTTGCACTTTGTTCATGTCATGCATTTTATATCATGTCATCATGTGCATTGCATTCGCATACGTGTTCGTCTCATGCATCCGAGCATTTTCCCCGTTGTCCGTTTTCCAATCCGGCGCTCCTATGTCCCCCAGCGTCCCCTTTTACCTTTTTCCGTGAGCGGGTATTAAACCTTCTCGGAATGGACCGAGGTTTGTCAAGTGGCCTTGGTATAGCACCGGTAGACCGCCTGTCAAGTTTCGGGTCATTCGGAGGTCGTTTGGTACTCCAACGGTTAACTGGGTAACCATGAAGGCCTCATGTGTGTTGCAGCCCAAAACCCCTCCAAAAACAGCCCAATAACCCATCTAAGTCACTCCCATGTCCATCGCCGTTCGATCACGATCGCGTGGCCGAAAACCGCACTCCATTTGGAGCCTCCTAGCTCCTCCTACCTATAAATATACCTCCCCCTCCGAAATCCCGGGTCCATTCCACCCTAACCCTAGACAGATTCCCCTCCCGCCGCCGCCGGACGAAAATCCGGGCAGCGGACGTGTCCGCCCGCCACCGCCAACCAACCACGGGCTGCCATGTGGCGCCCCTGAGCCCCACCTCGCCGCCGGCCACGCCAGGCCCGCGGGGCCCAGCGCCGGCCCTCCCTGGCCCGCCGCCGCCCGCGGCTCCCCGCGCCTCCTCTGCCCGCGCCCGCCGCCTCCCGCCGCCTTCCGCGCCGTCGCCGGCCGCCGCGCCACCGCCCGGTCGCCGCGCGCTCGCGCCGCCGCCCGCCGGGCGCCTCGCCGCCCCGCGCCTCCCTCCTCCCGCGGCCTTCCCGCGCCGCCCGCGCGTTCCCGTCGCCGGTGCCGGCCGCCTCCACGCCGGAGCCCTCCTCCTCGCCGGCGCCCTTCTCTGGCGAGCCGGTTGCCTCGAGCCGCGTGCCCGCGCGCACCGGATCTGGATCCACCGCCTGGGTTGACTTTCTCTCCCCCCTCGAAATCTGCCAAGTCCCAATCATTTTGCATAATTGTCGCATGTTCATCACATCATAACTTTCTGCATATCGATCCGTTTCATGCGTATAATATTTCAAATTGTTCGCCTCGATGAGTACATCCTTTCATTTCATTGCATCATTTTCATTTGAGCTCATAGTGATGCCCGAAATACTGTTGGAAGAGGGCTATGTGATGTTAGTTTCAGATCTGTTTCAGTAGATGCACTTTTGTCATTTTTGCCATGATTGATGTGTGCACCCTATGAAGTTGAGTCCTACATGTGTTTTGTAATATGCCATGCCATCTTTCCAGAGATTTATGCCATGTATTTTTGTGATCTATGTGGTGACTAGAACAAGCATGCAAACTAGGGTACATAATGTTGCTGATTCCAGGGACTTAGTAATTTCACTAAGTTATTCCCTGCTGTTATTTTTATGTCATGTGTTCATGTGGTTTCCGAGAGATCTATACCTCTTTTGAGCATGATCAGCAAGAGTGTTTTGAGCATATGGTTCTGCTCTATCCATCCGTGCCTTTGTTTGTAATTATGGAGTGCCATAGCTTGAGTCAATCGAGCTCTACTTTTGCAATAAAATGTTGCTGGCAGATTGTTTACTTATTATTCGATTTTGCCAAGCTTGGTGTAGTTGATCCTTGAATGCTATGATGTTATTATTGCCATGTCTGGATTCTATGCCATGTCTTATTTATGTATGTATGCTTAGTTTATCATGTATTGCTCTGTAGTGAGTGCATCGAGCTCACGAACATGCCTACTTGTTATCTGTTTTTGACATGTCCAGTTTTCTGCTAAGTCTGAAACCTGTAACGAAACTTGCTTAATTGACATGGGTGTTATTAGATTTTATGATCCTTTTTGGCTTATGGTCAGTAAGGGACTTTTGTTAAGTGCTTTGATTAGATTCATGTCATAGCTTATTTTGCTATGTCTCGATCCTGTAGCATGTTGTTTCATTGCTCTAAACATGTCATCCTGTTGTTAATTTCTGGCATGTTGTTATTTCCACTAAGTCTGTGAACCTGTTATCTTTTGCACTTTTGCCATGCTTGTTTGAACCTGTTGTGGTGTGATTTAGCCGTATCTCAGTGTTCATCTTTTGCCAAGCATCTTGAGTAGATTACTGTCATATGCTTTGTTGATATGTTTGGGTGCAGTAGCTTAATTTCTTGTTGCTTGCTAAGTAGCATCATGCTGTTAATGGCAGATTATTGTCATTCTTATTTTGCTTGCCATTTGCAAACCGTGCATCCGATTCCGGTGATGTTTATATCGATTTCAACCAAAATCACCTCACCTTTCCAGTGGCATACTTGGTTTTCCAAGATTATGCCTTGTTCGTCTTTTTCCTTCCGAAGCACGCATATGCATTGCATATCACATCTCGCATATCATGCCATGTTTAGCATCATGTTGGTTGTGCATTGCATCGTGATTGATGTTTGTCCCCTTTGCTTGTGTTCTTTTGTCTTGGGTAGAGCCGGGAGACGAGTACGTGAATGAGGAACCTGTTGAGAACGCTTACGAAGACCAAGCTTTCGACAACTCTGAGGACCTTGCAGGCAAGATGACCATACCCTCGAAATCACTTCTATCTTTGCTTGCTAGATGCTCGCTCTTTTGCTATGCCTATGTTGCGATACCTACCACTTGCTTTATCATGCCACCCATTTTGCCATGACAACCTCTAACCATCCATACCCTAGCAAACCGTTGTTTGGCTATGTTACCGCTTTGCTCAGCCCCTCTTATAGCGTTGTTAGTTGCAGGTGAAGATGAAGTGTGTTCCTTGATTGGAACATGGACTTGTTGTTCCTTGTTGGAACATGTTTACTTGTTGGGATATCACAATACATCTTATTTAATTAATGCATCTATATACTTGGTAAAGGGTGGAAGGCTCGGCCTTATGCCTGGTGTTTTGTTCCACTCTTGCCACCCTAGTTTCCGTCATACCGGTGTTATGTTCCTTGATTTTGCGTTCCTTACATGGTTGGGTGATTTATGGGACCTCCTTGATAGTTCGCTTTGAATAAGACTCCTCCAGCGAGGCCCAACCTTGGTTTTACCATTTGCCTACCACCTACACCTTTTCCCCCGGGTTTTCGCGAGCCCGAGGGTCATCTTTATTTTAGCCCCCCCCGGACCAGTGCTCCTCTGGGTGCTGGCCCGAAACAAGCAGACTGCGGGGCCCCCTCGGGGAAACTCGAGGCTTGGTTTTACTCGTAGGATGTCTCATCCGGATGTGCCCTGAGACCGAGATATGTGCAGCTCCTATCAGGATTTTTTGGCACAATCGGGCGGCTTTGCTGGACTTGTTTTATTACTGCCGAAATGTTTTGTAGTCCGGGACTCCGAGACTGATCGGGTCTTCCCGGTAGAAGGAATATCCTTCGTTGACCGTGAGAGCTTATAATGGGCTAAGTTGGGACACCCCTGCAGGGTATTATCTTTCAAAAGTCGTGCCCACGGTTATGAGGCAGATGGGAATTTGTTAATGTCCGGTTGTAGAAAACCCGAAGTTGACCTTAATTAAAACACATCAACCGCGTGTGTAACCGTGATGGTCTCTTCTCGGCGGGGTCCGGGAAGTGAACACGGTGTTGGAGTTATGTTTGACGTAGGTTGTTCTAGGATCACTTCTTGATCACTTCTAGCTTCACGACCGTGCTTTGCTTCTCTTCTCGCTCTCTTTTGCGTTGTTAGCCACCATATATGCTAGTCGCTTGCTGCAGCTCCACCTCACAACCCCATCCTACCTATAAGCTTAAATAGTCTTGATCTCGCGGGTGTGAGATTGCTGAGTCCCCGTGACTCACAGATTCTACCACAACAGTTGCAGGTACCAACGATGCTAGTGCAGATGACGCGACCGAGCTCACGCGGGAGTTCGACGAGGAACGTGGCCGTTACTATGTGTCTTATCCTGATGATCAGTAGTGGAGCCCAGTTGGGGTGATCGGGGATCTGTGTAGCATTTGGGGTAGTCTTCTTTCATTTTGGTACCGTAGTCGGACCTTGAGTGTAATTTGAATGATGGATGTTTATTTATGTATTGTGTGAAGTGGCGACTGTAAGCCAACTATGTATCTTTCCCTTATGTATTACATGGGTTGTGTGAAGATTACCTCACTTGCGACATTGCTTTCAATGCGGTTATGCCTCTAAGTCGTGCCTCGACACGTGGGAGATATAGCCGCATCGAAGGCGTTACACTATAGAACCGTGACAGGACCTAATAATTATATAGCGTACTTTGTAAAGCTGTGGCTCAAAAGCGTAGATTGTTGTTTTCTGGTACCTCAATGCTTGAGTGTCGTGCGTGTCAGCAGCCCCAGGTGTACAACTACTCAAGCTACGAAGACAAATGCTACAACAAGTCCAACAGGCCGCCCACGTCGAGTGCAGTGTTCTGGTCCGCAAATGGAACTCATTTTTTGAAACATTCAAACATCACATCTCAAAGTTCTAAAAAATTCCAATAAAATATATTGACATTGACATATGGATGTATACTACATATGTGTAAAATTTTATGAGAAAATGCATTGGTTCGCGACTACACAAAAATAAAAATCGTTGGTTTATATAGTAAAAAATGCACACACTGTTCACTGTTTTCAAAATCATCAATTTGTCTATTTTTGTAGCTTCGTGTGTCGATGTATTTGGTCATAAAATTTGCACATATGCAAGATAGAATGGTGTTGTGGAATTTTTTTCCAGTTCTTTTTTTAATTCTCAAAGAAAAAAAAGCTCCATGGAGCTGAAAAAAATGACATTCATGGTGGTTGAAAAAAAAAGTGCCTCAAGACGCTTTAAAAAATAGTCGAATGATACTTATGTTTATTATTTACAACAATTGACATGTACATAGAACAATCAACCATGTGTGTTGCCAAAAAATGTGTCAGAATTTTACTTTTCACGAAGCTGTATATGTGCTCAGCGAAGAACAATACATGTCTTCCCTAGAACCTATTAGCTTGCCCCTCCCATGCCTCCCTTCTCCTCCTATTCCCCTCCTGTTCCTTGCAGGAAAATCTTGAAGCCTTCGAAGTTCCCTTGAGCAACATGGAGTTGCGCTAAGAGTTCACGGCTGAGCCACAGGGGCGGAGGACCAAGGCAAGTAGCTGCCGACGTCTCCCGTCTCAATGCCTCCTACTCTTGACCATCATCGACACCTCTTTCACTTATATTTGTCATACCCTCATCCTCCCTTGTCGCCTCCCACCTCCTTCATTATCTTGGGCCCACCGGTCGTGGTGGTCCCATGCGATGATGTGAAGGCGTCGACTGAGTAGGTGTTGCACCATGAGTGATTCGATTTTGCTATGAGTTTGCAAATGTGTGGAAAATCTTGAAAAGGCCCACAAAAGTTGTAAAAGTGAGTAGAATTTTTTTGGAAGTTCATTTTGAAGTAACTTTTCAAAGAAAATTTGTTCCCGTAATTTTGGAAATTTCGAAGGAACATAAGTCAAGTATTTGTTGAAAATATATTTTTCTTTTTCAAATTTTCACCATTTATTTAAAAAGCTCGATGTATTTTTTGGAAGTTCAGTGATTCTATTTTCAAAGTCTAACTAAAGTTGTTGAAAGCCTGTCCCAACTTCCACCCGAATTTTCTAAAAAAAATCTACCATTTTTTGTAAAATTGCATGGCCAGACAACTCACTTTCTGATAGCTTTATGTCATTGTCCATATTTCGTCATCTTTCTGTTGTTGCTTGAAATGTGACCACTAGGGAAGATTTGACGGCTTACTGCCACTGGGAAGATTTTTGTGGATTACCCTCAAGTAGATACACCCATCACTTGGATTCCAATAGAATGCATGAGGAAGGTTTGGAAATGCAACAGATTAGAATGTCCCTAAAACTTTATTTCAAATCCTATAAATATTAGGGTTCTCGAGAAGATCCCCAACTTCCAATGATGGCATCATAGGGGCGCTAGAGGGTGGGGAGGGTAGTCGACAATATACTAGAAGGAGAAGGAGACAACAACAACAAACAAAAATGATTGACAATACGAAAAGGAATATTGATGGGTCTATTTTGTGAAATGTCTTGTGTGATGCCTTGGAGCACATCTGCTTGCAAAAACATGGTTAGGAAGATGTGTTCTTGTATATTTAGTTTTACTAATTGACAGTTTCTATGATTTTCTTAGTTCTCAGAAGACATCGAGAACAATTGATCCTATGTTGATATCCTTCCAAGATTTCACAATTTATGAACTATAAGAACGAAATATATATTCCAAAGGTGACTTGGGAAAGCTCCCCCCCCCTTGATCTTCACCGGCGAGCCTGTGGATTCGCCTCCCCTCCGCGTGCCACTCTGGCAGCGGTAGCGGGGAGGAGAATCCTGGTGTCTCGGCTCCCGCTAGTAGATAGGTAGGGTTTTAGTCCTCCCAGGGGCGGTGTTTGGACAGATGGTGGCGCTCCTTCTTCGAGTCAGTCTTCCGGGATCCGGTCCTCCTCAAATTCGCCCATTGGGACGGATTAGACGGAGCTCTGGCGTAGATTCCTATCAGCTCTTTTGGGTGGCGACGTTAGGGTTTCTTGTTGTGCGTATGCAATTACGATATTTGGTGTCGGGTTCTTCAGATCGATTCAAGGATTCAACAGCGACGACTGCGGCTCCGGGGCGCTGGTCCTTAGGGGAACGTGCACGAAGACTTCCCGGTTGTCATCGACAAGGCCAGGCTGGCTCCGGTATGGGAGCGGCAACAGTGGCGCGTCGGCGGCTCGCTCTGGCATTGGCAATGGTCGTTCGATGGTCCATGGACCTCGATGTAATTTTTATTATGTTTGATGTGCTTTGTAAATTCGGTGAATCTTTATAATAGATCTGATTCTTTTCGCAAAAAGAAGAGCGAAATATATATTTTACTTTCAAACATGTGTATAAGGAAAAACATGTATTTTTTTAAAAAATAGTTAATTCTAAATTCGCAGAGATATAGATACACCCAACTTAATATATTGTTATCTCTATAACCAACTTTTATGTAATATAGAAAGCAAACTTCTATCTCCCAGGGCAGCGTTTTTGCTCCCTAGATCTTCTCGTATAAACAGTAAAAATTTAGAAAACGAATCGAAAGACCTTTGACAACAAACATGTTCAGTCTTCTAACCACATGCAAATTTTCGTGATCAAACAACATATACTATGATAAGGAACAGTGCTATATAAAAAGCTCATTTTTGGAGAATCTCTTTTCTTAGATCACAACATATATCAATGAAAATTCACACGTACTTAAAAATCACGGATCATTTTGGTTGTACTGCGACATGATTTTGAGGTATTCAGCATCTTAACTAGAACCGTGAATTTCTTTTGATAATCAAAGTGTACTATGTAAACTTGTGGCTTAAAGGATAGTTTTTAGTTTGCGGCACCACAATGAATGAGTGCGGTGCTAGACTTATTATAAAAATCTTTGAAATTACATTTACATTATTGCTTAAAAATCTTTGAATTTTTATTTGCATACTTGGATGCCAATAATTTACATGAGGTAGGATCAAAGGCAAACATGTCGCAACATTCATGAAGATTGAATCGAAAATCGAAATCATTCATTTTTCAGGGTCGACAAGCTAATCTCTCGCCGCCAGTGATAGAAGGAATGGGAGAAAATAGGGATAGACGAGTGGGGCATTTTTCTTTACTGGATGTAAAAATTTAAGTAGTTTCTTATGAGGATATGAACTAATTCTCAAGAAATTTACAAATTCGAGTGGGGAGCCTGGTCCCCACTGAGCTCTGTTTTGGTCCGCCCATGTGGCCATGTTGGCGTGATGTGGAAAGGATATTGACTAGTCTCTTTCAGAAATGCGACGTGTGATACGTTGGGGTGTGTCCGCGTGTAATAGTATGGTTAGCAAAACATCACTCTGATGTGGTCTCGAAGTGCCGTCTAGAGACGCAAAAACGTACAAGCACAAATATGAAGGAAAAGTTCTTCTCATATGTCTAACATTGCTCTCTCTAGTATTCTTGGTTGAATATGACTACGACGCAAAGAGAGCTCATCATGATCCACTTGACGCCTCGACGTCAGCTCACATCATCCCATCGTGATCGTGCACAACGTTGTGGCATCCATCGCGCGGTGCACAACATGTCGGGTTGTAAGGCATTTGTCCACACATTCGAGTGTAATGAATTAGATTCTTAGTTTTTTTTTCAGAATCACCGGGGAGGAGTCCCTCCACCTGAATATATTATTTAAAATGGTCATTATGTCTGGAGAGTGATCCAGTTTATAAGGAAACCGGATCGAAAACCTAAACAAGTTGACCCGTTTATAAAGGAAATCGGACTGAAAACATACAACAAGGTTATAAGAAGAAGAGAACAACAGGACACCCAACAAAGGCGGGACCTAGCTAGCCGACTAAAAGAACCATCAATTTGTAGATTGGAAAAATCAGTTTTAGTATGCCAAAGCATCCTCTTTATTCATATTTACGTTTTGTTATTTGAGGCAGACTTCCCTCAAAAAGGGAAAAAGAGCAATGCACTTTTCTAAATCGAGTGGGACTTAAGAAATCTTATATGTGGCACGACTAAAGAGATAAAATGTACCGTCTCTCCATTGCACACGCTAGCTAAGCGTGTCATTCCACGCGCTAAGCGTGTGATTCTACTCGTCAAGCTTGCGGAAAACCAAAGCGCAGGCCAGAAAGCTCCCGGCTCCCGTGAAAGAGGAGATATTTGTTGCCATAAAAGGGAAAAATAGAAGGAATATTGTTTGCCGACGTGTTGTCCTTTTTTTTTTAAACGGAGTGGTCCTTCTACTTGTGGACTCGCGACGGCGACAGCTAGTCGGCACGGCACAAGGCAACGCAACGGGCGCGGAGATCCGAAGAAAGCAGCAGTCTCTGAGCCTCCGGCCGGGCTGCTGGCCACTCTGGTCCCGAAGTACTGTAGGACGACGACGAAGCGAGCGTGGGCGCGGCTCCAGCACGCGACAGCGAGACATGCTTGTCGACGTGTGACCCCCTGAGCCTGCCAAGCACCTCACCTCTCACGTCTTGCTCCTAGGGAACAGGTGGCTCCTGGTCGCTCTTCCATCCAGTCTTCGTCGCCTGCTCCTGCTCGGCCGTATATAAACCCTCGCTCGATCCGTCCATGGAGGATCCAGCAGCACCACAACACTGTACAGTCTGCCACAGCTCCGCCCCCTCCATTGCCAGAGCTTGATCGAGCGATCGGTCGGGCCGGTAGATCGATGGGCTTCCTGGAGGCCCTGTCGGGGCTGTGCCGCTCGTGCCCGGCCCCCCTGACGCGCGGCCACCTGCAGAAGGGGCGGCAGCTGGAGACGGTGGAGATGAAGGTCCGGATCGACTGCGAGGGCTGCGTGAGCAAGATCCGCAAGACGCTGGAGGGGATGGACGGCGTCACCGGCGTCGACGTCGTCCCCAGGGAGAACAGGGTGACCGTCACCGGCTACGTCGACGCCGCCAAGGTCATGCGCCGCGTCGCGCGCAAGACCGGCAAGCGCGTCGAGCCGTGGCCCTACGTGCCCTACGACGTCGTCGCGCAACCCTACGCGCCCGGCGCCTACGACAGGAGGGCGCCCGCCGGGTACGTGCGCGACGTCATGGCCAACCCCGGCGGCGCGAACGCGTCCTTCGCGCGCGCCACCTCCACCGAGACTAGGTACACCGGGGCCTTCTCCGACGAGAACCCCAACGCGGCGTGCGCGATCATGTAGCTCCTCACTCGATAGGTCGACCGATCTCTTCCCGTTCCGTTTGGTAACTCCTACTGTAGTACCTAGGTAGTAACTGCTACGTATGTATGTATATTTGGGTTACACTTTTTCCTCGGTGGAGCTGCATGGCTTCTCCGGGTTGGTTCACGCGGCAGGCTGGCCGTCCTGCCGTCGTTCCCGTCGCAGATGCTTCAGGCAGCCCCGCCGTCGCCGTGCTGGGGCCGGTCAAGCTCTTCGACCACTGATGAGGTACGTGGCAATAAACTCCATGACCCGGATCTAGGTCTGGTCGTTGGTCTTGTTCCCATTCTGCTCTGCTGCAAGGTTGGTCGATCTGGAATGATCTTGTGCTTCTGGGCATTGCGCCGGGAAAGATCATCGATCGACGTCCTGGTGACTCGGTGTTCGCATTTCTCCAATGTCATGTGCAGTTGCTGCTGTGTCCATGCGCCACCAATTTTTAACCTCCAGGCTCTAAGAAAGCCCTGGAGGCCACCTAAGATCAGGCCGTTGCCTAATGCCAGCAAAAGGAGAACTGATCTTGCCCGGCGAGGCCGGGTCTTTGTGATTGAATAAATTATTAGTGGATTTAGCTTCTTCCATCTTTCAGCTTCAGTTACTGTTTCCAGAATAGAGCAGTCACTTTGTAATTTCCTTTCTTTACAAGAACCGTAAGTAGTGATATAGGTAACAAATTCTACACAAGCAATTTAGTGCGTAATTTGTAGGAACAATTTCTGGCCAATTCTTGGCTTGATGTATGCTTGAATGATAACCAAACCAATCAATACCATTTTTTTTTGCAAAAATATACTCTGGCTCTTGCTTGGAGGATTGCCACTATTTTGGCAAGTATTATAACCAACTCTACTTCATTTTTTTCGGCAACACCAACCGACCAAAACCTTAACCGAATTTGGTAGGGTTGGCTTGGGCTCAAACCAAACCCACCATTATTGAGCTTTGTTGCTCCAAATAACATCAAAGAATTATTCATGGGATCAAGCATTCTTGTTAACAGTGTCTATCTGATTTAAGTTTTTATTGTGGGAAGTAGATGTTTTATTTATTAAAAACACATATTTTTCGAACCTCTAGTCTCTGTCTTAGGGACCGACCCCCCCCCCACACACATCCGATGGGATAAGATGAGTGGCATGAGGAGTGTGGGGACGATAAGCTGGGCGGGAAGGATAAGGGGAGTGGGAGGAGGGAGGAGAAATGGAGATAGAGGGACATGAGTGGTGACCTCATGACAACCAACGACATACTCGGAAAGGGCTAGAGAAGGAACAAGAGGGGTGGGAGGTAGACCACATAGGGAGAGTGAAAGGATTGGTATGGCGACTAGAGCGGGGGTGTTGAATAGGCGACTAAAAATCTTTAAACTCTTACGTTCAACAAGAAAGTAGGTTGCACAACTAGGTGGACAACCTGTATGACAAGCAACACAAGAACATGTGCAAGCACAAAGTAACACACACAATAAAAGCTTGTACAAAGTAAAGGCACGAAGTAACCGCAAGTGGAGTCGATGGAGAGGAGGACGTGTTGTCGAAGTTCCCTTTGGGGGAGGTATGTCTTCGTTGGAGAGGCGTGGAGGCACAACACTCCCCAAATGTCCCTAGGACCACCTTATTCTCCTCATGTCCTCGCACGATGCAAGGTGAAGCTAATCCACTAGCAGTGCCCTTGAAGGCGGCAGCCGGAACCTTTACAAACAAGGTTGGGACTCTCTCCAGAACCTAATTCGAGGCTCCAAACACCACCACGAAGCTTCATCACAATGGAATGTGGCTCCGAGGTGACCTCTTCCGTCTATGGTGCCCAAACACCCAAGAGTAATAAGATTCACATGTGAAAGTATGGGGGATCAAATTTCCTTTGGTGGAAGCGTAATCTAGGTCTCTTCTCTATCAATCGCTAGCAAATCAACAAGTTTGGTTGGCTAGGAAAGGAGATCGTGTAAGAACGAGCTTGGGGCAACAATGAAGGATAGATAGAGGCGGGAGATTTCCGGGAGTGGGAAGAACCCCTCCTTATGTAGTGTCCAAACAAATCCAAACGTTATCTGTAGATTTGCAAAGGGGGGGGGGGGGGGGTACAACCGCCCTAGGCCTAACTTTGCTCAGTGAACCCCCCCCCCCCCCCGCGCCACTCGCCAGCAGACGGGGGTACCATAGGCGTTGTCTCCTCCCTGTCCCCTCCACCCCCTCCCTCGCCGCTGCCTGGAGGCCCTGCCGGGCGAAGTCCAGCTGGCGCAGGCGGCGACATGGCCTCTTCTACACCTCTGTGTGGACTAGTCCTGGCCATGTGAAGCCTGGCCCGGCTGGCCCAAAAAAGCCCGACCCGGTCCGGCCCGACGCTGCTCCTAGTACGGGCCCAGGCCTAGATTTTGAGCCCGATGGCCGGGCCGGGCCTGGGACCGTCGTTTTGGCGCTTTTTTGAAGGGGGTGGCCCGAGGCCCGAGGCCCAACGGGCTTTTACGTGATCGGGCCGGGCTTGGGCCCAAAAAATAGGCCCGATGGCCGGGTCGGGCCCGGGCCTAGGTTTTTTGCCTCGGGCTTGGCTAGGCCCGGCCCGAGGTTTGGCCAGGTATAGTGTGGACCCCCCGGCCAGTGCGGGACGACCAGCCACCAGAGGCACCGGGCTATGGCGGGGCCCGGCGGCGCGGCGTCAGGCGCGCTCGGCTGCAGCGGATGTGGGTACGACAACGATGACTGTGAATGCTCTGCTTCGATGGAGGTGAGGTGGCCAGATCTGGCGCGGGGGCTAGTGGCGGCAGTGTGTGCGCGGGGGACCTGGTGGGCGGCGGGCAGCACAGGAAGGCTTCTCCAAGGCTCCTTGTCTGGTGGTGGCTGATTTCTTGTATCTGCGTTGGTATTTCCCCGAAGAGGAGAACATGATGCAGCACAACAACAGTAAGTATTTCCCTCAGTTATGAAACCAAGGTTATCAATCTAGTAGGAGAACTAAGCAAAACTATGTAAACAGTACATGCACACAAATAACAAATACTTGCAACGCAACGCGTAAGAGGGGTTGTCAATCCCTCCTTGGTATTGAGATACATTAAATTGTATGAGATTGGATAAATAGATCTAGCAAAAACATGAAAATAAATAAATAAATAAAAAGTGCAACAAGGTATTTTTGGGTTTTTGGAATAATGGATTTGCAAACAATATGATAGAAAATAGACCCGGGGGCCGTAGATTTCACTGGTGGCTTCTTCGAGAAAATATCATACGGTGGGTAAACAAATTACTGTTGGGCAATTGATAGAAAAGCAAATAGTTATGAAGATATCCAAGGCAATGATCATGTATATAGGCATCATGTCCAAGATTAGTAGACCGACTCCTGCCTGCATCTACTACTATTACTCCATACATCGACTGCTATCCAGCATGCATCTAGTGTATTAAGTTCATGGAGAAACAGAGTAATGCAATAAGAACGATGACATGATGTAGACAAGATCTATTCATGTACGAATAGACCCCATCTTTTTATCCTTAATGGCAACGATACATACGTGTCATGTCTTACTCTGTCACTGAGAATAAGCACTGCGAGACCGAACCCATCACAAAGCTCCTCTTCCCATTGCAAGAAAAATCTATCTAGTTGGCCAAACCAAACCAAAGTCTGGAAGAAGAAATACGAGGCTATAAAGATCATGCATATAAGAGTTCAAAGAAGACACAAATAATATTCATAGATAGATCTGATCATAAACTCACAATTCATCGGATCCCAACAAACACACCGCAAAAAGTCATTACATCAAATAGATCTCCAAGAACATCGAGGAGAACATTGTATTGAGAATCAAAAAGAGAGAAGAAGCCATCTAGCTACTGCCTACTGATGTCGGCTAGGACAACGTCGGTATTCCCCAAAAAGGAAGGGATGATGCAGCACATCGACGGTAGGTATTTCCCTCAATGAAGAAACCAAGGTTATCGAACTAGTAGGAGAACCAAGAAACACAACGTAAATAGCCCCTGCACACAGATAACAAATCCCCGCAACCCGACATGTAAAAGGGGTTGTCAATCCCTTTCGGCTAGTGGCGCCCCAAGATGGGCAAACAGACATGAGATAAAATTATAGTAGATTGATAAATCGAACACAAAATAAAATAAATAATAATAAAACGCAGCGAGATATTTTTGTATTTTGGTTTAGTAGATCTGAAAATAAATGCAAAGGAAAAGTGGATCGCAAAGGCAAATATATGAGAGAGAGACCCGGGTGCCGTAGGTTTCACTAGTGGATTCTCTCAAGCAAAATAGCAAACGATGGGTGAACAAATTACTGTTGGGCAATTGATAGAACTTCAAATTATCATGACGATATCCAGGCAATGATCATTATATAGGCATCATGTCCAAGATTAGTAGACCGACTCCTGCCTGCATCTACTACTATTACTCCACACATCGACCGCTATCCAGCATGCATTTAGTTTATTAAGTTCATGGAGAAACGAAGTAATGCAATAAGAACGATGACATGATGTTGACAAGATCTATCTATGTCGGTGTACTAGAGTAGGGGTACCCTAGTATCCCGAACTTGTGCATGGGCAGTCGCAGCGTCCCGCGGCAAGGCTTGCCAGGTGACCGCCAAAGACCTCCGTGGTTCCTTTGGAGCCATTCAAGAACAAAGTATCCAAGCCAAGGAGACAAAGCCCCGGCAAGAGGAGCTTGCCGGGAAGGCCACTCAAGGCACAAGACCCCGGCAAGAGGAGCTTGCCGGGAAGGCCAACCAAGGCATCTCAAGAAACTTGCCGCAACGCGCCTCGCGTCCCGGCAAGGCCCGGCGAGCGGCAAGCTTCCGGACGCGACAAGACAACGACCGCGGTAAGGCGTTTGCCGCGACAAGCAACCACTCTGTACCCGCGCTCCAGCGCATCCACCAACGTGTCGCTCTGGGACCCTTCCAGGCGTACGTGGCGGAAGGCTGTGCAGCCAGGGGTACACTGTGGCAAGCGGCGCTGACAAGATCGCCATCGTGGCGAGCGGTGGCGTCCCTGATGGTCCCTTTTCTGCACTGTTTGGGCGACGTAGATAGGCATTTAATGCCCTTGTCCCCTGCCGTCAGGGTTAGGTAGGATACACTGTGCAGGTAGTTGTACCAACCCCAGCACCTTTTCCATTTTTGCCCTTGCCTACGTTGCCACCTGTCGGTGACCCCTTGAGCATATAAAAGGAGGCCCATGCGCAACATAGAAAGGGGAGGGGGACGGCCAGAAGAACGCTCGGTCTCGCTAGCTGCTTGAGTGTACTGTAGCACTCAGCGCTCTCGAGCAAGAACTCAATACAAACCACAGATGCAGCAGTAGGGTTTTACGCATCCGTGCGGCCCGAAGCTGGGTAAACTGCTCGTGTGCCTCGCCTCGATCCGCTCTTCGTGCGACCTCCGCCCCCCGCCGAACCGAAAAGGGGCTCCGTCCCCATAGGTGCTGGGGAAGAAGAAGACCAAGTCCGGCAAGAGTTCTGGTGCCCACTCCGGCAAGCGCACCTCTTCAGAGTGCTACGCTACCGTCGAGGACGCACCATCGAGCTCCACCGGCAAGTGTAAGAAGACGATGGCAGCTCCGCCAGCGACCAAGAAGGTGTCCGCCAAGGAGGACGGCACTGGTGGTACCTTCACCATCAGTGCCACTCTCGACCCTAAATAGGAAAGCGCGCTCATTGCTTTCCTGCGGGCGAACGTCGATGTATTTGCGTGGCAACCATCTGACATCCCCGGTGTTCCTAGGAAAGTAATTGAGCACCACCTTGCCGTCTATCCTCATGCGCGGCCCGTCAAGCAGAAAGTCAGGAAGCAAGCAGTGGAGCGCCAAGAATTCATCGCAGAAGAGATCAAGAAGTTGGAAGCAGCAGGCCTTGTCAGAGGAGTGCTCCATCCTATGTGGTTGGCAGATCCTGTAGTCGTGCGCAAGGCAAACGGGAAGTGGAGGCTTTGTATCGATTTTACCGATGTTAACAAAGCTTGTCCCAAAGATCCATTTCCCTTGCCGCGCATTGACCAGATTGTTGACTCCACGGTAGGATGTGATTTGGTTTCATTTCTTGACGCATACTCAGGATACCATCAGATCTTCATGGCAGAAGAGGATGAGGAGAAAACCGCATTCATCACTCCATGTGGCACGTACTGTTTCATACGGATGCCTTTTGGTTTGAAGAATGCCGGTTCAACGTTTGCAAGGGTAGTCCATACCGCTTTTGAGCCACAAATACACAGAAATGTGGAAGCCTATATGGATGATATAGTGGTCAAGAGCAAGGACAAAGCAACTTTGATTCAAGATTTAGAAGAAACTTTTGCAAATCTGCGCAAGATCAGCCTCAAGCTCAACCCCGAGAAGTGCGTGTTTGGAGTCCCTTCCGGCAAGCTTCTCGGGTTCTTCGTGTCTCAGCGGGGAATTGAAGCCAATCCCGACAAGATCGAGGCCATTGAGCAGATTGAAGCACCAAAGCGCGTCAAGGATGTACGAAAACTTGCCGGTTGCGTGGCAGCTCTCAGCAGGTTTATCTCCAAGTCTGCTGAGCGCGCCCTGCCGTTTTTCAAAATTTTGAAAAAGGCAGGTCCAATGAAATGGACTCCGGAAGCGGAGGCTGCGCTGCAGGACTTGAAGAGATACCTGTCCTCCACTCCAGTACTTGTCGCACCTAAGCCACAAGAGAAGTTGCTGCTGTATCTGGCGGCAACCAATCAAGTGGTTAGTGTTGCGTTAGTAGCGGAGAGGGAGGCAGATGATGAGCCAGCAACCACGGCAAGCGCATCCAGCGACAAGCAGGGGGCTTCCCCGACAAGCTCTGGTCCCGACAAAGATGGACCTGCGCAGGCATGTGAGGAGATACAGAAGAAGAGAATGGTGCAGCGCCCAGTTTACTTTGTCAGCTCCCTTCTGTAGGGGGCTAGGTCAAGATACTCTGGTGTGCAGAAATTGCTTTTCGGCCTTCTCATGGCCTCGAGAAAGCTGCGCCATTACTTCCAAGAACATGAGATCACAGTTGTCACTCGCTTTCCGCTGAAGAGGATACTGCAGAATCCAGAAGCGACAGGCAGGATTGTTGAGTGGGCACTGGAACTGTCAAGCTTTGGCCTCAAGTTTGAGAGCACTTCAACTATCCAAAGCAGAGCATTGGCAGAATTCATAGCAGAGTGGACGCCAACACCAGATGAAGAAATTCCAGAGACGAGCATCCCCGTCAAGGAAGCAAGCAAAGAGTGGCTGATGTACTTTGATGGTGCCTTCTCGCTGCAAGGCGCCGGTGCTGGCGTGCTGCTTGTCGCGCCCACCGGAGAGCACCTCAAGTACGTAGTCCAGATGCACTTTCCCAAGGAGCAAGCGACAAACAATACTGCAGAGTATGAAGGTTTGCTTGCCGGTCTCAGGATCGCGGCAGACCTTGGGATCAAGAAGCTCATTGTCAGGGGTGACTCGTAGCTCGTCGTCCGCCAAGTTAACAAGAGTTATCAGAGTCCGTTGATGGAAGCCTACGTTGATGAAGTGAGAAAGCTAGAAGAGCACTTTGTCGGCCTACAGATGGAACACGTTCCAAGATCTCAGAACGACATTGCCGATGGCCTGTCAAAGTGCGCAACACTTAAGTTACCTGTGGAACCAGTGATCTTTGTGCTCAAGCTGACTCAACCGTCTGTTACGCCATCAACTGGACAGAGCAAGAAGAGGAGGTTGATTTCTAGTGACTATTTTCTAGCAGAGCTTCCCGAAGCCGCCGCCAAGAAGGTCCCCAAGATCAACACCAAGAGTGCTGAGGAGCAGTCTGCTCCGGCAAACCCCATGGTTTGTTCCGTCGAAGCAGACGCTCCCGACAAGTTTTGCTCCGGCAAGCTTGCCGGGGAACGTCAAGCTCCGGCTGAGCCGCAGGTTCTCGCCATAGAAGCGGATGTTCCCGCAGCAGCAGATGTGCCTTTAGTCCTTGTTGTCGAGCCGCAAGCTCCAGCATGGGCATAGCAGATCGTCCGTTTCCTTCAGACAGGAGAACTTCCCGAAGAGCAAGTAGAAGCGGAAAAAGTAGCCCGGCAGTCAAGTATGTACCAGTTTGTCGACAGCACACTGTACAGAAGAAGACTCAACGGTGTGAAATTGAAGTGTATTCACCGGGAAGACGGACAAAAGCTGTTGGCAGAGATACATGGAGGCATATGTGGTCACCATATTGGCGCAAGAGCACTTGCCGGCAAAGCTTTCCGGCAAGGTTTCTTTTGGCCGACAGCCCTCCAGGATGCAACTGCACAAGTAACCAAGTGTGAAGTGTGCCAGTTCCATTCCAAGCAGATACACCAGCCAGCTCAAGCTCTCCAGACGATCCCTTTATCCTGGCCATTTTCGGTTTGGGGGCTCGACATCCTCGGCCCCTTCCCCCGAGCAGTCGGGGGCTTTGAGTACTTGTACGTTGCGATCGACAAGTTCACAAAGTGGCCGGAAGTGGAAGCAGTGAGGAAGGTGACAGCACAGTCAGCAGTCAAGTTCTTCAGGTCCATTGTTTGCCGCTTCGGGATCCCTAACAGGATCATCACCGACAATGGTACACAATTCACGAGCCGCACCTTCATGCAGTATGTCCAAGATCTTGGCGCCAAGGTCTGCATCGCTTCTGTTGCTCACCCCAGAAGCAACGGTCAAGCGGAGAGGGAAAATGCTGAAGTGCTGCGTGGGCTCAAGACCAGGACTTTTGACAGGCTGCACAAGTGCGGAAGAAACTGGATTGAGGAGCTGCCGGTGGTTCTTTGGTCGATCAGGACGACGCCAAATCGAGCCTCTGGCCAGACACCTTTCGCTCTAGTCTACGGAGCAGAGGCAGTTCTCCCCACGGAACTCGTATTTGGGTCGCCTCGAGTGCTCGCTTATGATGAGCTTGAGCAAGAGCAGCTGCGAGAAGACGACGCGCTGCTCCTTGAGGAGGACCGTCTTCAGGCTGCTGTGTGAGCTGCTCGCTACCAGCAAGCTTTGCACCGCTACCATAGCCGCAAAGTTAACGCCAGAAGTCTCGAGGAAGGCGACCTTGTTCTTCGGCGCGTTCAGTCCGCCAAGAATTCAAACAAGTTGACGCCGAAGTGGGAAGGCCCTTACTGGGTGAAACGAGTCACTAGGCATGGCGTTGTCCGCCTTGAGACCGAAGATGGCATTCCGGTGAGCAACTCCTGGAATATTGAGCATCTTCGTAAGTTTTACCCGTAAGGCGCGGTTGCCGGACCCTGTTCCGGCAACCACCTTTTGTACAAGTCTTGCCGCTGTTGCATGTAATCCTTTGTACAAAGCCAGGCGCAGACCCTGTGCATAAATAAAGCTCATGTGCTCCGCACACCTTGTCAATTTCATGTTTTTTATTGTTTGCGTGAGTTATCTGACACTTTGTGCAGCGCCAACCCCCGGTAAGCAATAACGAGCCATAAGGCTCCATATCTTTATTTTCTCTTCTTTCTTTTCTCAAGGAAAGTAAGGTTCCCTTGCCCACAAGTTTGCCGGGGGGGGGGGGGGGGGAAGGAGAAGATAATGGTGTGGACCGGGCGTCGTTCAAGAAAGTTCCGCCTTGCCGGGAAGCAAACAACAGAAAAGCTAAGTTGCCAAAGTTTGAGCAATCAGATTTTTAAAATTTTTAAGTTATCTTCCTTGAATGACCATGCTTTGTATGGAAAACCTGTGCGCGGAGGAACCAGATCGTGGCTAGTTGCGCCCTTACTTTGTTCTGAGTTTGCTCAACAACTTAAGTGTGCTGCAACTAGAGTTGCGCCCTTACTTTGTTTCGAGTCCGCTCAACAACTTAAGTGAGATGCGACTAGTCGCGACAAGGTTTCTTGTCGGTAACAGCACCGCCGGCAGGCTGCTGACATCCCGCACTCAGCGCTCGCGGCAAAGGTGCCTGCGCCGGCAAGTTCCCTAAAAGCATAGGGCAAAAACATACAAAGGAAGGAACCAAGTAAAGGGAATAACATTGCAACCATGACCCAAAATAAAGTTATATTACAAGATAGCTTGTCGCGGCTCTAATAGATTGTTTTCGTAACATGATCAACAGCGACAAGGAAAGAAGAAAATAGGCGGCCTAGTCCACACGGTCGCCCTCAACCCTCTTGATCCCGCTCACCCTGTCCACAATGGGTGCGACAAGGGTCTTGAGCTCATCCAGATCGGCATCCGCCGGCAGGGACCTGAGGACGTTGGTGAGGATGAGGCTTGGGTTGTGGTAGGCCACCTTCATCAACACCTTTTGAAGAGCTCCCGCGCAAATCTTGCGCGACTCGTCGGCCAGCTGCTTTGGGATCCTCTCCCGGAGCCGCTGGAGGGCCGTCGCCACGCCTTTCAAGAACAGAGTGAGCTTGGCGCTGGATGGGAGGCTCTCGTCGGAGGGATACCCGAGATCCTCCATTCCCAGCTACACCAGCTCCCTGTCAATATCCGCGGCAGCATTCACAAGACCCTCCGTCCACTGCTCCACAGTCTCTCTGAAGGTGTTCTGGGTGGTAGCAACGCTCTCCAGCAGCGCCTTGTCGGCCTTGATCTCCTTCTTCAAGGCCGCCTCCTGCTCCCTGGTGCCGTCCAGCGTCTTGGTCAAGGCAGCCAGCTTCAGCTCAAGATCGGCGTTGGAGTCCTTGGCGGCGCTAAGCTCCTTGACCTTCTCGGCGAGACAGCCCTGCAGCTCGCCAAAGGTGTAGGCGTCCTTCTCGCGCTCATGCTTGAGCGCGGCAAGCTCCTCACCGCTCGCCTTGAGAACGGTCTCCAGCTGCGCCACTTTCGTCTCCAGCTCCTTCTTGGCAGCCTCGACAGCTGCGGCAGCGTCCTTTGCTTCCTTGAGAGCCCCGCCAAACGTTTGCTCGCGCGCAGCAAGCTCCTGCTTGTGGCTGTCCAGGCTAACCTTCAGCTGCGCCAACTCGCCCTCCCGCGCAGATAGCTCCTCGGCGGCAAGCCGCTATTGCTCTGCAACTTTGGCCTTCTCGAGGAGGAAGGCCTTCTGTGCCTCGGCGAGCTGCTCCCGCTCCTCTGCCAGGGACCGGAGAGCTTCCTGGTTAAGGCCCCGGAGCTCCTCCGCGCGCTTTTCAATATCTGCTCCCGCCTTCGCGACAAGCGCTTCTCGGCATTCCACCTTGGCTTGTCGGGCGCGGTAGAGCGACACCAGCTTCCGGAGCAGCCGCTCCTTCTCAGACTCGCCGCCGCTGCTGCTTGGCGCATCAACTAACGTCAGCCCAGCGGAGGTGAGCACTTCTCCATCCAAGGTTTCTCCTTCAACCGGCGCCCTGGAGCTCGACTCCCAGGGGAGCTTGATGAAGACGCCGTCGTCGGCCTTCAAGTAGACGCCGGGCTGGGGCTCTTCGGAGCCTGACGCTGCGGCAGCGGCGGGAGGGTTGGCGGTCGGCGTAGCGCCTGTCGCTCCTGCGGCCCCAGGGCCGTCAGTGCGATCGCCAGACCCCTCGTCAGCCGCTGCGGCGGCGGCCTTGGCGGCCTCTTCGCCGGCGGGATCATCAGCGCCGGCCGCTTCTTCGATGGCAGCAGCGTCATCAACAGCGACCTCGATCTCCATCGGATCCGCAGCAGATGGATCTGACGGCCGGAAAAGGAGGAAAGGTCAAGCAAATATCCAAAAAGAAGATCAAATGAAGAAGAATCCAAGGGAAGTTTTCGGAGCAAGAGGTTTACCTGTACCGTGCTCTGCGGTTGTGGTCTCCGCCGCCGAGGGGCCGCTGGTGCTGTCCCTTGCCGGAGACTGCTCCCTTGCCGGAGACTTCTCCCTTGCCGGAGACTTCTCCCTTGCCGGAGAACTCCCTCTTGCCGGAGAGCTCTCCCTTGTCGGAGGATCCTCCCTTGCCGGAGGACTCTCCCTTGGCGGTGTAGTTGAAGCAGATGGCATGACAGGGTGGCCTCAGGACGCTCCTGGTGGGACTGCTCTGCTCCTGCACAAACCAACAAGTCAGATATCAGCAAACAAAGAGTACCCAGCGCGCCTAACAGCGGGAAGTAAACCATATACTTACGTTGGGGGCTGCTCTGAAGATCAGCTGCCAAGTCCGGCAAGTTTGTCTCGGGCGCACCCCCTGTTGTTGCGATGGGTTCGTCCTCGATGATGATCAGCGGGGCCTTGGCTCTCTTTGCCGCTCTCTGGGCCAGAGTCCTGAAAAGGAATAAGTTCAGAGTGAAGCAAGTGAGATACAAGACAAAACAACAAGAATTGAAGAAATACAGGAGTAACAAGGATCTTACTCTTCTTCTTCGTCGTCGGAGCTGAGCGCGGAGAAGTCAAAGCCCGGCCCGCCTCCGGCACGATGAGGCGGAGGGGTAGGTTCCCTTGGTCGCTTGGCGGGAGAAGCGGCGGTCCGGGAAGACCCTGCTCCAGTTGCCGCAGCAGCGTGAGGTGCTCCCGTGGCACCAGAACTTGCCGCAGTGGAGCGCGTCGCGCGGCGCGGTGGCTATTGACCCGTCTGCCGCTCCGCTACGTCTCCAGCCTTGCGGAGACGCCTTCTTGGTGGAGCCGGGGGCTCTGCTTGCGGCAAGCTACTTGAAGGTGCGGAGGAAGAGGAGTCGATCCCCAACGAGACGCCCGTGCCTTCGGCGGGCTCGCCCGACTCGACGTCACGCCCGACAGGCTCCTCCTCGCCGACAAGCCCCTCTTGCTCGGCAAGGCTTGCCGCCTCTGCTGCCTCTGCCTCCTCCACCGTGAACCCGAATTCGCCCGCGGCTGCAGCTGCCGTCGCCTCTTCCAGCCTAGTGGCGATGTGCTTCAGCTCCTCGTCGGTGGTGTTGCGAATGAGGCCCTGCAGCTCGTCGGCACGGATCGGCACTTCTACCAAGCTATCGAAGAACGCCTGCACGATGCCGTCTGCAGGCTCTTGCCAAGTTGGATCAATCCCGTGCGAGTCGCACAGCGGCATCATTGCACGGATGCGGCTGAGCGAGGAATTGCTGCACAGCGGGACGACGCCCTGCGGCAACCTGAACACTTCGGGATGATCGGGACCGTACTTGAACAGCTCCTGGAGCATCGCATTATGCTCCAGAACAGTGAAGTTGTAGTTGAGGCCCGGACGCAGCCTCATGATATCCGCCGCGTTCTTGAACTCCCAAGCGGGTCTCCTCCTCTCCTGCAGGGGGGCGATGCGGCGGCGAAGGAAGTCTGCACCAACGGCACCTACAGTTAGCCCGGCAAGCCTGAGGCGTTGGATCCGGGTGGTGGCAATCTTCAGCCCGTCGTCGTCCGGAGCCACGTTACTCCAGTCGCTGCCGCGCACCACTGCAGTTTGGCGCAGGGCGGTAAACGGCTGCGGGTTCTCCTCGACAACCCAGCACCAATCTGCCCTCCATTCCTCCCACTTGCTGCGGAACTCTCCCTCCAGATAAGATTCCTTCTTGCCGCCCTTTGAGATCCAGGCGATTCCGCCAGATAGAGGCTCTCCTCTCTCAACTCGCGGCATGAAGAAGTGGCGAAAAAGAGCTACGTTGGGATGGACTCCGACAAAGTTTTTGTAGAAATGTGCGAAAACTGCCATGGTTAGGACAACATTGGGGGTGAAGTCAAGGAGGCGGAACCCGTAGGTGTTCATAATGTCGCAGAAAATTCAGAGAAAGGTGGGCAGAGCCCGCAGTAGAAGAACAACGCGAAGAAGGGGTATCCATTTGGAGCCAGTCTCGAAGCAACGGCTGGGAGTACCTTCGTGCGCGGATGCGCTCGCGTCTCTGTCGACCAGAAGAGGTAATAGTACTCCTTCAGCTCCTTCGCGGCGAGCTTGGGGGGGGGGGAAGATTGCCCACTCCTTTCGCAGCGCAGCGAGCCGCTGCGCCTCGGCCAACTTCACCTTCTCGGCTTTCGGAGCCATGGCGGAGTTGGTGAGGGAGGTCGATGGCGTTGGTGGTGCTGGTGGCGAAGGGGGCGGAGCGCTGCTCTCCTTCGGCTTTGGGAAGAAGGGGAGTGGCGGAGATTCTCAAGGAAGGAATAGCAACGGGCAGATGGGCGAACTGCCCCTGTTTCCCCTGCTTATAAGGAGGGAGGGGGCGGACGTTCCGCCTTTCCGAATAAAGAAACCACCCACGATCTCTCCCACGATGCTGCAATCGACGCATGCCGTTCGGGGAGGGTGCAGTGGATACGGAGAAAGATACGGCGTGATCCAGGCCACGCGTGCCCGTGCCCTGTTTTGGGCCTGGCCCAACAGCGCTCGGCATCGTGTATGGCCCAGGCCCGGGGCTCCTGTCGGTGTACTAGAGTAGGGGTACCCTAGTATCCCGAACTTGTGCACGAGCAGTCGCAGCGTCCCGCGGCAAGGCTTGCCAGGTGACTGCCAAAGACCTCCGTGGTTCCTTTGGAGCCATTCAAGAACAAAGTATCCAAGCCAAGGAGACAAAGCCCCGGCAAGAGGAGCTTGCCGGGAAGGCCACTCAAGGCACAAGACCCCGACAAGAGGAGCTTGCCGGGAAGGCCAACCAAGGCATCTCAAGGAACTTGCCACAACGCGCCTCGCGTCCCGGCAAGGCCCGGCGAGCGGCAAGCTTCCGGACACGACAAGACAACGACCGCGGCAAGGCGTTTGCCGCGACAAGCAACCACTCTGTACCCGCGCTCCAGCGCATCCACCAACGTGTCGCTCTGGGACCCTTCCAGGCATACGTGGCGGAAGGCTGTGCAGCCAGGGGTACACTGTGGCAAGCGACGCTGACAAGATCACCATCGTGGCGAGCGGTGGCGTCCCTGACGGTCCTTTTTCTGCACTGTTTGGGCGACGTAGATAGGCATTTAATGCCCTTGTCCCCTGCCGTCAGGGTTAGGTAGGATACACTGTGCAGGTAGCTGTACCAACCCCAGCACCTTTTCCATTTTTGCCCTTGCCTACGTTGCCACCTGTCGGTGACCCCTTGAGCATATAAAAGGAGGCCCATGTGCAACGTAGAAAGGGGAGGGGGACGGACAGAAGAACGCTCGGTCTCGCTAGCTGCTTGAGTGTACTGTAGCACTCAGCGCTCCCGAGCAAGAACTCAATACAAACCACAGATGCAGCAGTAGGGTTTTACGCATCCGTGTGGCCCGAAGCTGGGTAAACTGCTCGTGTGCCTCGCCTCGATCCGCTCTTCGTGCGAGCTCGGCCCCCCGCCGAACCGAAAAGGGGCTCCGTCCCCATAGGTGCTCGTGGAGGCAGTTTCCCCGACAATCTATGTAGAGATAGACCCCATCGTTTTATCCTTAGTAGTTGATACGTCTCCAACGTATCTATAATTTTTGATTGTTCCATGCTGTTTTGTTATCAATCTTGGATGTTTTATAATCATTTTATATCATTTTTTGGTACTAACCTATTGACATAGTGCCAAGTGCCAGTTGCTATTTTTTTCCATGTTTTTTACATCGCAGGAAATCAATATCAGACGAAGTCCAAATGCCACGAAACTCCACGATGATTTTCTATGGGCCAGAAGGAAGAAGTTGGGCCTAGTTGCACCTGGGAGGAGTCCTGAGGAGGGGACAACCCACCAGGGCGCGCCAGGAGGCCCTGGCGCGCCCTGGTGGGTTGTGCCCACCTCGGGTGCCCCCAGGACCGCCTCTTTGCTCTATAAATATTACAAAAATACCAGAACCCTAGCGGAGTCGACGAAATATTCATCCAGCCGCCGCAGAATCCAGAACCACCAGATCCAATCTAGACACCATCGCGGAGGGGTTCACCACTTCCATTGGTGCCAATCCGATGATGCGTGAGTAGTTCTTTGTTGACCTTCGGGTCCGTAGTTAGTAGCTAGATGGCTTCCTCTCTCTCGCTAAATACTCAATACAATGGTCTCTTGGAGATCCATATGATGTAACTCTTTTGCGGTGTGTTTGTTGGGATCTGATGAACTTCAAGTTTATGATCAGTTATATCTTTTTATATCCATGAAAGTTATTTGAGTTTCTTTGATCTCTTATATGCATGATCTCTTATAGCCTCGTATTTCTTCTCCGATATTTGGGTTTTGTTTGGCCAACTTGATCTATTTATCTTGCAATGGGAAGAGGTTCCCGGTAGTGCGTTCGATCTTACGGTGCTTGATCCCAGTGACAGAAAGGGAACCGACACGTATGTATCGTTGCTACTAAGGATAAAAAGATGGGATCCCTATCTGCCGCAATAGATAACGGATCTTGTCTACATCATGTCATCGCTCTTATTGAATTACTCCGTTTTTCCATGAACTTAATACACTAGTTGCATGCTGGATAACGGTCGATATGTGGAGTAATGGTAGTAGATGCAGGCAGGAGTCGGTCTACTAATCTTGAACATGATGCCTATGTAATGATCATTGCCTGGATATAGTCATAATTATTTGAAGTTCTATCAATTGCCCAATAGTAATTTGTCTACCCACCGTTTGCTATTTTCTCGAGAGAAGCCACTAGCGAAACCTACGGCCCCCGGGTCTTCTTTCTCATATATTTGCTTTGCGATCTATTTGCTTTGCTCTTTTTATTCAGATCTATTAAACCAAAAATAAAAAAATACTTTGTTGCACTCTATTTTATTTGCGATCTATTATTTCAATCTATTTCAACTTTATCCCCACACACCGTTTGAGGCGTTGTACCCTGAAAGGGATTGACAACCCCTTTAACACGTCGGGTTGCGAGTGGCTGTTATTTGTGTGAAGGGGCTGTTTACGTTGTGTTGCTTGGTTCTCCTACTGGTACGATAACCTTGGTTTCATATCTGAGGGAAATACCTACCGCAGCTGTGCTGGATCATCCCTTCCTCTTTGGGAAAATACCATAAGTAGCAACGTTACATACGTGTCAGTTCCCCATCTGTCACCGGGATCAAGCACCGTAAGATCGAACCCACTACAAAGCACCTCTTCCCTTTGCAAGATAAATAGATCAAGTTGGCCAAATAAAACCCAAATATCGGAGAAGAAATACGAGGCTACAAGAGATCATGCATAAAAGAGATCATAGAAACTCAAATACTTTCATGGATATAAAAAGATATAACTGATCATAAACTCAAAGTTCATCAGATCCCAACAAACACACGCAAAAGAGTTACATCATATGCATCTCCAAGAGACCATTGTATTGAGAATTCAGCGAGAGAGAGGAAGCCATCTACTCCCTTCGTTCGGAATTACTTGTCGCAGAAATGGATGTATCTAGACATATTTTAGTTCTAGATACATCCATTTCCGAGACAAGTAATTCTGAACGGAGGGAGTAGCTACTAACTACGGACCCGAAGGTCTACAAAGAACTACTCACGCATCATCGGAGAGGCACCAATGGAGGTGGTGAACCCCATCCGTGATGGTTTCTAGATTGGATCTGGTGGTTCTGGACTCTGCGACGGGTGGATCAATATTTTGTGGACTCCCCTAGGGTTCTGGGAATATTGGGGTATTTATAGAGCAAAGAGGCGGTCCGGGGGCACCCAAGGTGGGCACAACCCACCAAGGCGCGCCTGGACCTCCTGGCGCGCCCTCGTGGGTTGTGCTCTCCTCGGAGCACCCCCCAGGCGCAGCCCGGGCCCATTATGTGTCTTCTGGTCCATAAAAAATCTCCGTGAAGTTTTGTTGCATATGGACTCCGTCTGATATTGATTTCCTGCGATGTAAAAGACATGCAGAAAACAGCAACTGGCACTTGGCACTGATACGTCTCCAACGTATATACTTTTCCTCACGGTTTTCCTCTTGTTTTGGACTCTAATTTGCATGATTTGAATGAAACTAACCCCGGACTGATGCTGTTTTCAGCAAAACTACCATGGTGTTGTTTTTGTGCAGAAATAAAAGTTCTTGGAATGAAACAAAACTTTGCGAGGAATTTTTATGGAATAAAAGAGGATTTCTGGAGCCAAGACCTACCGAAGAGGGGCCCCTGGGTGGGCACAACCCACCAGGGCGTGCCCCCCTCTCCAGGCGCGCCCAGGTGGTTTGTCCCCACCTGGTGGCCCCGCAGACCCTGATTCCAATGGTATAAAATCACATATTTCCAGAAAAAAATCAGGGAGAAAGAATTATCGTGTTCCACGAGACGGAGCCGCCGTCACCTCCTGTTCTTCATCGGGAGGCCAAATCTGGAGTCCGTTTTGGGCTCCGGAGAGGGGGGGGGGATCTTCGTTCTTCGTCATCACCAACCTTTCTCCATCGCCAATTCCATGATGCTCACCATCGGGAGTGAGTAATTCCTTCGTAGGCTCGCTGGTCGGTGAGGAGTTGGATGAGATTCATCATGTAATCGAGTTAGTTTTGTTAGGGCTTGATCCCTAGTATCCACTGTGTTCTTAGATTGATGTTGCTATGAGTTTGCTATGCTTAATGCTTGTCACTTTGGGCCCGGGTGCCATGAACTCAGATCTAAACCGTTTATGAATTCATCATTATATCCATGTTTTAGATCCAATCTTGCAAGTTATAGTCACCTACTACGTGTTATGATCTGGCAACCCCGGCGTGATAATAGCCGGGCCCACTCCCGGTGATGACCGTAGTTTAACGAGTTAATGTATTCACTATGTGTTAATGCTTTGTTCTAGTTCTCTATTAAAAGGAGGCCTTAATATCCCTTAGTTTCCAATATGGACCCCGCTGCCATGGGAGGGTAGGACAAAAGATGTCTTGCAAGTTCTTTTAAAAAAGCACGTATGACTATTAATGGAATACATGCCTACATTATATCGATGAACTGGAGCTAGTGCCGTATCGCCCTAGGTTATAACTGTCACATGATGAATATCATCCAACAAGTCACCGATCCAATGCCTGCGAATTTATCTTATATTGTTTCTGCTAAGTTACTACTGCTATCATCACTGTTACACTTGCTACAAAATTTCTGCTATCACTGTTACCATTACCATTGCTGCTGTCACTATTATCAAAACTATTAAACTACTTTGCTACTGATCACTTTGTTGCACATAATTAATCTCCAGGTGTGGTTGAATTGACAACTCAGCTGCTAATACCTTTAAATATTCTTTGGTTCCCCTTGTGTCGAATCTATAAACTTGGGTTGAATACTCTACCCTCAAAAACTGTTGCGATCCCCTATACTTGTGGGTTATCAAGACCTTTTTCTGGCACCGTTGCCGGGGAGCATAGCAATATTTGTTGAGTCACTTGGGATTATTATAAATTTATCACTAAGAGGAATCTGAAGGATCCTAAAACTAAGATTTATCCCTCAAAGACGAGGGGAGGTAAGGAACTGTCATCCAGTTCTGCTTTAGATTCACCTTCTGTTATGAGTAAACTTGCAACACCACCACATGCTATCAATTCTAATATGTCGCAAGTTATTGATGATGCTTATGATGATGCTAGTACCTTGCTTGATAATGATGATGTGCCACTTGGTGAATTTCATGATGAACAAATTAATAGAGTGATACAACATGATGTTGTTGAATCTAATGATGAGCTTCAAACTGAAACTCCTGAAAAACCTACTAGAACTAGACTTCCTATATATGAATTGCCTAAGGTACCGGAAGGTTATGTTATGAATGAGGAGACAACTAGAGATATTCTTGCTTGTAAGGATAGAGATGATCTAGAGAAATTACTACACAAGAATAAAGAAAAATCTTTGAATGCTAGAATGAAGTATGATCCTAAGTTTGCTACTTCACCTATCTTTATTGCTGATATGGATTATGAATTCTATGTCGACCCAGAGTTAATTACTTTGGTTGAATCCGATCCTTTCCATGGTTATGAAACTGAAACTGTTGTGGCACATTTTACTAAGTTGAATGACATAGCCACCCTTTTTACTCATGAGGAGAAAACACGCTATTAATTTATTCTCAAATTATTTCCTTTCTCATTAAAGGGTGATGCTAAATCTTGGTACAATACTCTTACTCTTGGTTGTGTGCGTAGTCCCAAGGATATGATTTATTACTTCTCTGAAAAATATTTTCCTGCTCATAAGAAACAAGCTGCCTTGCAGGAAATATTTAACTTTGTGCAAACTAAAGAAGAGAGTCTCCCACAAGCTTGGGGGAGGCTTTGTCAGTTACTTAATGCTTTACCTGGTCATCCTCTTAAGAAAAATGAAATACTTGATATCTTCTATAATGGACTAACCGATGCTTCTAGGAACTTCCTAGATAGTTGTGCTGGTTGTGTTTTCAGGGAACAAACTATTGGACAAGCTGAGGAATTATTGAACAATATATTGAAAAATTATGATGATTGGACTCTTCCTGACCCACCGGCTAAACCCACTCCAAAGAAGAGGGGTATATTATATCTCAGTCCTGAAGATATGCAAGAGGCAAAGAAATCCATGAAGGAAAAAGGTATTACAACTGAGGATGTTAAAAATTTACCTCCAATTGAAGAAATACATGGGCTTAATACACCATCACTGCTTAAAGTGGTAGAGGTACATTCTCTAATGAAGTTCAATGAAAATGATAATCCTCACAATATGCACCATAGTCAATGCCTTTATGAGTTTGAAAACTACATTAGAAAACAAGATCACTCCAATGCAAATGTTATGAAACAATTGAAATATAACTCTGATATGATTTCTTGCTTGAGTGACTTGTTATTTAGAATTTCAAATGTTGTTAGAGGTGTTGGAAAACATGCTTCTATGGTACAAACCCAGTTAGAACAGGTTGCTAAATCACAAAGAGAATTGCTTGATGAAATGAATAATAATATGAATGATTTTGTTGTTAGAGTTGCAACTAGAGTAGGTAAAATGACTCAGGAACCACTTTATACTGAGGGACACCCAAAAAGAATTGAACAAGACTCACAAAGAAATAACATTAGTGCACCTAGTCCTAAAAATAAAAAAAGAAGAAAAATGATAGGATTTGCATGCTTCTAGTGAACCTGAAATAGAGAAACCTCCTGATGAAATTAAACTTCTATCTCTGATGCTGAAACTCAATCTGGTAATGAACATCCACCTAGTGATAATGAAAAAGATAATGTTGATGTTCATGAAGATGCTCAACCAAATAATGAAAAGGAACCAAATAATGATGTTGAGATAGAACCACCTGTTGTTCTTGATAACCCACAACCTAAGAATAAAAAGTATGATAAAAGAGACTTCATTGCTAGAAAACACGGTAAAGAAAGAGAACCATGGGTTAAAAAACCTACGCCTTTTCCACCCAAGTCAACTAAAAAGAATGATGATGAATAATTTGAATCCTTTGCTGAAATGATGAGGCCATTCTTTTTGCGTACTCGCTTGACTGATATCTTGAAAATGCCTCCTTATGCAAACTATATGAAAGACATCATCACTAATAAGAGAAAAATACCGGAAGGTGAAATCTCCACTACGCTTGCTAATTATACTTTCAAAGATGGAGTGCCTAAAAAACTTGGAGATCCGGGAATACCAACTATACCTTGCTCTATCAAAAAGAATTATGTGAAAACTGCTTTGTGCGATTTAGGAGCTGGTGTTAGTGTTATGCCTTTGTCTTTATATAAAAGACTCGACTTGAATAAACTCACACCCACTAAAATATCTTTGCAAATGGCTGACAAGTCAACTTCCATACCAATCGGTATCTGTGAGGATGTACCTGTTGTTATTGCTAATGTTACTATCTTGACTGACTTTGTTATACTTGAGATGCCCGAGGACAACAACATGTCTATTATCCTTGGTAGACCCTTCTTGAATAATGCAGGGGTTGTTATTGATTGCAATAAAAGCAAGGTCACTTTTCATATCAATGGTAATGAGCATATGGTGCACTTTACGAAGAAACAATTCCAAGTGAATGGTATTAATGTTATTGAAAAATCTCCGACAATCACTATTGGAAGTTTTCAAATACCCCTACCTACTGTCAAAAAGAAATATGAAATGCTTATTGTTGGGGAAATTCATATCCCCATTGAGGTAACTTAGTGATTTACGAAAGTTCCTCGGTTTCATGCTAATCGAAAGTGGTTGTTAATAAGACCTGATCAACCTTATTAATGAATCATTTTTGAGCGGTATGAAGTTGATGAATTTAGTAAGCACTACCTTCTGTCCTTAGCTTTTGTTTTCTATTTTTATTAGTTAAATAAAATAAAATGCCATGTTTTGTCTGTTTTCTGAATTTCTTGTGCAATAAAAAAATGACCCAAAAATAAAAGTTCTCAGAATGCCCTAAAATTTTTATACGATTTTTTCTGAATATTTCTGAATTTTTGGTGCAAATAATACCAGAGGGAGGTGCGCCAGGTGGGCACAACCCACCTGGGCGCGCCAGGACCCCCAGGCGCACCCTAGTGCGTTGTGGTCCCCGTGTGGGCTGCCTCACTTACCTCTTCATCCCACATCATCACTTACCTCCAGAAAAAATCTCCATTGCTCTCTCTTCCGTGTTCTTGCTCTCAAACCCGCAGATTTCGATCTCTTTGCCCGAAGCTCCGTTTCCCAAACTGTTTCGGGGGATTGTTGCTTGGTATGTGACTCCACCGTTTGTCCAATTAGTTTTTGTTTTAGTGGTTTATATTTTGAATAATTAGCTACTCTTGGTGCTGCTGTAGATGAGCTTGCATGTTGAATTCTTAGAGTTCTGAGTAGTTTGAATGCTTGCTATGGCCTCTATGTATCCCTATGAGTAGTTGCTATCAATTTGGTGATGTTTTGTTGAGAAAATTTTATGGACTAAAAATTCAGATTTTTGTTCATAGGAAAATTGTACGCGGACATGATGAACCTATTTGGAAGGAGTTCTTCGAGGAGGCGATCCTCGAGGGCATTTTCTAGTGACAGTTCTGCTCGCTGGTCTTATGTTGAAACAAGTGAAAATTCCACACGAGGTGCCGCTACCAAAACATGCTTATGGCCTTGCGATGAGTATATGATGCGAGTGGGCATTAAGGAGGAATTTGAGTAATATGTTCACAATGCCGGCCTCGGTCCCTACATTTTAGATAAGTGTGAACAATGCCACATTCTCAGTGAGACGTTTGTCGAAGGATTTAAATTTTTCCCTCGCGAGTCTAGGGTGACTTTTAAGCTTTATGATAATCCATTTACTATCTCACTGGAAAATTTTGCTCACCATTGCAAACTTCCATTTTGGGGTTCGCTTGACGAACCACCAAGGGCTGAGTTCGAAGCTTTCTTAACTAGTCTTTGCAAAGGTGAGAGGAGGGGAGTGACACAAGGTAGAATAAAGAGTATACATTTTCCCGCAATTCAGTACTTTGCATTATTCAACGGGAAATGTATTGTAGGCAAACAAGACTGTAGTACACTTTGTGCTCCAGACTTGAGCCTCATTCGCACTGCCCTCACCTGTGAAAGGAATTATAACCTTGGGGCGATTGTTGCACGCAGACTTCAGCACAATGCTAACAGTGGCTAGTTCTATGGTGGAATTTATGCCACACGTCTAGCACGAGGGCTGGGTGTCTCACCTTTGCCCTTTGATCCTATCCTACCCATGCAGTATTTAGATTTTGATGCTTTAAAAGAGCATAAAATCCTTAAAGGAAATATTCATGACTTCACTTATAATCTGTTGTTTAACCAAACATCTGTTGTGGACACATATTTGCCTGCGCCTGCTCTTTTTGACTATCACAGAAGAGGAAGATATTTTGTTCTTGAGAGCAAGGCTTGAGCTCACAACACAGCAGTGAAGGCAGCACAGCAGGCTGAGGCCTCCGCATCGAGAGCCTCCGTGAGCTACCACGCAAACTACTATTCAGACTACTGATCGACTACCAAGTTAGGCCAAAATCCTAAGCTTGGGAGAGTACGTGTTTCTCACCGACATTACATTCATGTTCACACATATCACTCCATTTGTTGGTGTTCACACTTTTTCATTGTATCATCCATGCTTAAATTTATTTTCTTGCTTTCTTCTTATGTGTTTGAAAATAGAAAAATCAAAAAAATTAGTTGTAATAATTTACTTTCTATGCATGCTTAGTAGCAGTATTAAAAAGAGAAAACCCAAAAATATTTCCATGTTCTTCTTTTGCTTGTTGGGAGCTTTCCCGTGTAAATAGTTTTTCTCGTTTTTGCTTTTCCCGTTTATTTGCTTGTTCAAGAAAACCAAAAACTCCAAAAATATTTCAGTGTGTTTCTCTGAATTTCTTTCCTTTTTATTCGAGTCCTACCGAGGAGAAGACCACGATGAAAATGTTGAGTGGCTCTCATATGAATAACTATTGAACTAATAAGAGCACATTTTACCTTGTCTTCTCCTGTTGAATAAAATGTTTGCAGATTCCAGCTTTGTCCACGGCACTCTTGCACTATTATTATTTTCATATCATTCGGCCGTGCAAGTGAAAGCCAATAATGATGATATTCGATGAACTCGACTTGTTCTGTTTGTGTAAATATGTTTAACCAAGTATGCATGCTTCAGCCCGTATGATTAAACATGTTTGCAATGACAATTAGAGATTATAGTTTCTCATGCCATGCATAAATAGCTAGGAGTGGATAATGATTTATCTTGAATATCAACATAGCGTTAAAATGATTGTGATGTAGTATGATGATATGGTATCCTCCTCTGAATGTTCGAGTGGCTTGACTTGGCACATGTTCATGCATGTAGTTGAATCAAAACCAACATAGCCTCTATGATATTTATGTTCATGGTGTTCATATCCTACTCATGCTAGTGTCCAATGTTACTTATGCATAAGGCATGGTTATGATCGTTGTTGCTCTCTAGCTGGCTGCTTCTCAATCTAATTGCTAGCCTTCGTCTGTACTAAGTGGGAACACTGCTTGTACATCAAAAACCTTGAACCCAAAGTTATTCCAGATGAGTCCACCATACCTACCACGGTATTACCCTGCCGTCCTAAGTAAATTTGCATGTGCCACCTCTAAAAACTTCTAAAAATTATCCTTTTTGTGTGCCTGGATCGTTCATGGAACGACAGGAGGTGGTCGGTATCTTCCATGCTAAGCGGGTTATTCTCAGGTCGAGTGTTTATTCATTCTCCATCGCACGAGAAAAGGGCGGTAATAGGGATGCCCAGTCCCAAACTGCAAACATGAAAAAGAGTTCATCTCTTAAATAATCAAACAAAAACTCCCAATGGAGTCAAAACCTTTACTTTTATCACTTGGGAACTGCCACTAGCGTGCTTAGCATGGAAGATGTAGATAACTGATGGTCGTGAAGTGAATAAGAAGGGTGCATATCTTAAAAATATCATTTATCTATGTTTTAAAACTTGAGCTCTGGCACCTCTACAAATCACTGCTTCCCTCTGTGAAGGGACTTTCTATTTACTTTTATGTTGTGTCATCACCTTCTAAAATAAGCGCTAGAAACTGAGAGAGCACAACTGTCATAATTTATGCATTGTGTATAGCTAATGTTGGGTGCATCATGACTGGATCTTTTCTACCATGAATTACAATGTTTAGTCGCTGCTTGAACTTTGGAGGTGCTCTGCATCTATGTTTTGCGGTCTCAGAAAGGGCTAGCGAGATACCACTATTGTCATATTATATCATGGTTGTTTTGACAATGTGTTGTCGTTTGAGGTACCTTATTATTGCTCGCTAGCTGATTATGTCATTGATATGAGTTAATATAATATTTAAGTGTTATTGTCGACATGGTTAGTTATAATGCTGGCCGAAAACCTGGGTGCTATTTAAGCCTATTTATGCAAACAAGAGCAAAAGAGTTCATAAAAGTTTTTCTTTCTCACTTTCAGTTTATCAACTGAATTGTTTGAGGACAAGCAAAGGTTTAAGCTTGGGGGAGTTGATACGTCTCCAATGTATGTACTTTTCCTCACGCTTTCCCTCTTGTTTTGGACCCTAATTTGCATGATTTGAATGAAACTAACCCCGGACTGACACTGTTTTTAGCAGAACTACCATGGTGTCGTTTTTGTGCATAAATAAAAGTTCTCGGAATGAAATGAAACTTTGCGAGGAATTTTTATGGAATAAAAGAGGATTTCTGGAGCCATAACCTACCGGAGAGGGGCCCCTGGGTGGGCACAACCCACCAGGGCGTGCCCCCCTCTCCTAGCGCGCCCAGGTGGGTTGTCCCCACCTTGTGGCCCCACAGACCCTGATTCCGACGCTATAAACTCACATATTTCCAGAAAAAATCAGGGAGAAAGAATTATCACGTTCCGCGAGACAGAGCCGTTGTCACCTCCTGTTCTTCATCGGGAGGCTAGATCTAGAGTCCGTTTTGGGCTCCGAAGAGGGGGATATTCGTTCTTCGTCATCACCAACCCTTCTCCATCGCCCATTCCATGATGCTCCCCACCGGGAGTGAGTAATTCCTTCATAGGCTCGCTGGTGGGTGAGGAGTTGGATGAGATTCATCATGTAATCAAGTTAGTTTTGCTAGGGCTTGATCCCTACTATCCACTATGTTCTTAGATTGATGTTTCTATGACTTTGCTATGCTTAATGCTTGTCACTTTGGGCCCGGGTGCCATGAACTCAGATCTGAACCGTTTATGAATTCATCATTATATCCATGTTTTAGATCCGATCTTGCAAGTTATAGTCACCTACTACATGTTATGATCTGGCAACCCCGGAGTGACAATAGCCGGGCCCACTCTCGGTGATGACCGTAGTTTGAGGAGTTCATGTATTCACTGTGTGTTAATGCTTTGTTCTGGTTCTCTATTAAAAGGAGGCCTTAATATCCCTTAGTTTCTAATATGGACCCCGCTGCCACGAGAGGGTATGACAAAAGATGTCATGCAAGTTCTTTTAATAAAGCATGCATGACAATTTACGGAATACATGCCTACATTATATCGATGAACTGGAGCTAGTGCCGTATCACCCTAGCTTATAACTATCACAAGATGAATATCATCCAACAAGTCACCCATCCAATGCCTGCGAATTTATCTTATATTGTTTCTGCTAAGTTACTACTGCTATCATCACTGTTACACTTGCTACAAAATTACTGCTATCACTGTTACCGTTACCATTGCTACTGTCACTATTATCAAAACTATCAAACTACTTTGCTACTGATCACTTTGCTGCAGATAATTAATCTCCAGGTGTGGTTGAATTGACAACTCAGCTGCTAATACCTTCAAATATTCTTTGGCTCCCCTTGTGTCGAATCTATAAATTTGGGTTGAATACTCTACCCTCGAAAACTGTTGCAATCCCCTGTACTTGTGGGTTATCAAGACCTTTTTCTGGCGCCCTTGCCAGGGAGCATAGCAATATTTGTTTAGTTACTTGGGATTATTATCAATTTATCACTATGAAGAATCTGAAGGATCCTAAGACTAAGATTTATCCCTCAAAGACGAGGGGAGGTAAGGAACTGTCATCCAGTTCTGCTTTAGATTCACCTTCTGTTATGAGTAACTTGCAACACCACCACATGCTATCAATTCTAATATGTCGCAAGTTATTGATGATGCTAGTACCTTGCTTGGTAATGATGATGTGCCACTTGGTGAATTTCTTGATGAACAAATTGCTAGAGTGATACAACATGATGTTGTTGAATCTGATGATGAGCTTCAAACTGAAACTCCTGAAACACCTGCTAGAACTAGACTTCCCATATATGAATTGCCTAAGGTACCGGAAGGTTATGTTATGAATGAGGAGACAACTAGAGATATTCTTGCTTGTAAGGATAGAGATGATCTAGAGAAATTACTACACAAGTATAAGGAAAAATCTCTGAATGCTAGAATGAAGTATGATCCTAAGTTTGCTACTTCACCTATCTTTATTGCTGATAGGGATTATGAATTCTCTATCGACCCAGAGTTAATTACTTTGGTTGAATCTAATCCTTTCTATGGTTATGAAACTGAAACTGTTGTGGCACATCTTACTAAGTTGAATGACATAGCCACCCTTTTTACTCATGAGGAGAAAACACACTATTAATTTATTCTCAAATTATTTCCTTTCTCATTAAAGGGTGATGCTAAATCTTGGTACAATACTCTTACTCCCGGTTGTGTGCGTAGTCCCAAGGATATGATTTATTACTTCTCTGAAAAATATTTTCCTGCTCATAAGAAACAAGCTGCCTTCCAGGAAATATTTAACTTTGTGCAAACTAAAGAGTCTCCCACAAGCTTGGGGGAGGCTTTGCTAGTTACTTAATGCTTTGCCTGGTCATCATCTTAAGAAAAGTGAAATACTTGATATCTTCTATAATGGACTAACCGATGCTTCTAGGGACTTCCTAGATAGTTGTGCTGGTTGTGTTTTCAGGGAACGAACTATTGGACAAGCTGAGGAATTATTGAACAATATATTGAAAAATTATGATAATTGGACTCTTCCTGAACCACCGGCTAAACCCACTCCAAAGAAGAGGGGTATATTATATCTCAGTCCTGAAGATATGCAAGAGGCAAAGAAATCTATGAAGGAAAAAGGTATTAAAGATGAGGATGTTAAAAATTTACCTCCTATTGAAGAAATACATGGGCTTAATACACCACCTCTGCCTAAAGTGGTAGAGGTAAATTCTCTAATGAAGTTCAATGAAAATGATAATCCTCATAATATGCACCCTAGTCAATGCCATTATGAGTTTGAAAACTACATTAGAAAACAAGATCACTTCAATGCAAATGTTATGAAACAATTGAAATATAACTCTGATATGATTGCTCGCTTGAGTGAGTTGTTATTTAGAATTTCAAATGATGTTAAAGGTGTTGGAAAACATGCTTCTATGGTACAAACCCAGTTAGAACAGGTTGCTAAATCAAAAAGAGAATTTCTAGATGAAATGAATAATAATATGCATGATTTTGCTGTTAGAGTTGCAACAAGAGGAGGTAAAATGACTCAGGAACAACTTTATCCTGAGGGACACCCAAAAAGATTGAACAAGACTCACATAGAAATAACATTAGTGCGCCTAGTCCTTCTAAAAGGAAAAAGAAGAAGAAAAATGATAGGACTTTCCATGCTTCTAGTGAACCTGAAATAGAGAAACCTCCTGATAATGAAAATGAAACTGTCACATGATGAATATCATCCAACAATTCACCGATCCAATGCCTACGAATTTATCTTATATTGTTTCTGCTAAGTTACTACTACTATCATCACTGTTACACTTGCTACAAAATTACGCCTATCACCGTTACTGTTACCATTGCTGTTGTCACTATTATCAAAACTATCAAACTACTTTGCTACTAATCACTTTGCTGCAGATAATTAATCTCCAGGTGTGGTTGAATTAACAACTCAGCTGCTAATACCTTCAAATATTCTTTGGATCCCCTTGTGTCGAATCTATAAATTTGGGTTGAATACTCTACCCTCGAAAACAGTTGTGATCCCCTATACTTGTGGGTTATCAGGCACTATGTCAATAAGTTAGTACCAGAAAAATGATATAAAATGACTATAAAATGATTATAAAACATCCAAGATTGATAATATAATAGCATGGAACAATCAAAAATTATAGATACATTGGAGACGTATCAGCATCCCCAAGGTTAACTCCTACTCGTCCTCGAGTAGGTAAGTGATAAAAACAGAATTTTTGACGTGGAATGCTGCCTAACATGTCATATCATATTCTTTTCTTATAGCATGGACATTTGGACTTTTAATTAAAGCAATAGTCTAGTTTTTACATGATAATTTAAATACTCAAGCATATCAACAAGCAACCATGTCTTTCAAAATATCAATGCTAAAATAAGTTATCCCTAGCCCATCACTCTCAACCATTGATCCATTCATGAAACACACTCGCATATTAGCTACACCCAATATTTAAGTACGATCGTATTGCCTCCTAGTTGGTGCTTTTATAAGAGAAGATGGAGACTCAAATTCAAAATAAAAATTGCATAAAGTAAAAGAAAGGCCCTTCATAGAGGGAAGTAGGGATTTGTAGAGGTGCCAGAGCTCAAAGCGAAAAACTTAGAGATAAAAACATTTTGGGAGGTGTATCCATCCCACCAACGAAAATGACTTAGAGTTCCCAACACTTTCCATGCTAGATATATCATAGGCGGTTCCCAAACAGAAAATAAAGTTTATTCCTTTTTCCACCATACTTTCACTTTCCATGGCTAGCCGTATCCACGGTTACCCTCCATACCAATACTTTCCAAGGAATTTATTATTTGACAACATAAAGTAAATTCATTTTTCATTTCGGGACTGGGCATCCCTAAAACCTTTGCCTTACTCTCATGTAATGATAAGTGAATAAACACTCATCATGAGAATAACACATCCAGCATGGAAAATATTAGCCACCCCTCACCGCTCCGCGAGCGAAACGAACACACAAAAGAGAAGTTTTACATATGGCACATGCAAATTTCTTAGAAGGGCAAAAGAATACTACATATAGGTAGATATAGTGGACTCATATGGCAAAACTGGGTTAAGGATTTTTTGATGCACAAGTAGAGATCATACTTAGTGCAAAATGAAGGCTAGCAAAAGATTGAGAAGCGACCAACCAAGAAACGAATAATCTCATAAGCAAGCATTAAGCATAATTAACACCGAATAATGCATCACAAGTATGATATAATTTCATTGCATGAATATTTACTTTCGTGCTTGCATAGGGAATCGCAAGCCTTAACACCAATATTCTTTCTAAAGCATAATTACTCATCAACACAACTCACATATCACATCATCATATCTCAATACTATTACTAAGAATCAAGTTTATTTTGTCCAATGATCTTCATGAATGTTTTTATTGTATCCTTCTTGGATATCTATCACTTTGGGACTAATTTTCATGTGTTGCTTTTCATAAGCTCAAACAAATATAAGTGAAGATCATGAGCACCGTTTTTCTTCTTTCTCTCCAAATAATTTAAGTGTAGCAAAAGAGAATTTCTGGAAAATTTTACTAACTCACAAATAAATCTAAGTGAAGCAAGAGAGCATTTGTTCAAAAATACTAAAGCACACCATGCTCAAAAAGATATAAGTGAAGTACTAGAGCAAGTCCATAGCTCATAAAAGATTTAAGTGAAGCATAGAGAGCAATTCTAACAAGTCATGACATAATTTTGGCTCTCTCAAATAGGTGTGTCCAGCAAGGGATCAAGACTTAAAACACAAAATAAAACAAGCAAAGACTCATATCATACAAGATGCTCCAAGCAAAACACATAGTATGTGACGAATAAAAATATAGCTTCGAGTAAAATACCAATAGTCGTTAGAACAAAGAGGGGATGCCACTCGGGGGCATCCCCAAGCTTAGTTGGTTGCTCATTTTTGGATAATAGCTTGGGATGCCGGGGCATTCCCAAGCTTAGGCTCTTTTAACCTTCCTTCATCCATCATAAGATAACCCAAAACTTGAAAACTTCAATCACACAAAACTCAACAAAACCTTTGTGAGATCCGTTAGTATAAGAAAGCAAACCACTACTATAAGTACTGTATCAAACCAATTCATATTTTGTTTATGCTTTATATCTACTATATTCCAACTTTTCTATGGCAAAAACTCATCAAAGAAAACCATAGAGCCATCAAAATAAGCACACGCAAAGAAAATAGAATCTGTCAAAACAGAACAGTCTGTAGCAATCTGACTATTTCGAATACTTCTGTAACTCCAAAAATTCTGAAAAATTAGGACGACCAGGGTAATTTGTATATTAATATTCTTCAAAAAGAATTGACATTTTATCACGCTCTGGTGATTTTTACCAATTCTTTTCGTGAGCGCATAAGTTTCTGTTTTTCAGCAAGATCAAACAACTATCACCCAAGAAGATCCTAAAGGCTTTACTTGGCACAAACACTAATTAAAACACACAAAAAAGCACAATCATAACAGTAGCATAATTGTGCAAACACTCAAGAATAGAAAGCAAAAAGCAAAAATAAATTTTATTCATTGGGTTGCTCCCAACAAGCGCTATAGTTTTACGCCCTTAGCTAGGCATAAAGCAAAGATCTAAGTTTTGTCTTCCGAAGTTTTGGCAACTTTTGTAAGGGTTTTCTCAAACCCGGGAGGCTCTTTACGCTTCCCTAAATTCTCCGAGAAAGAAACCATCTTAAGATCCAAAATATCCAATCGCTTGTTGCAAAGAGTAATCAAGGTATTCACGCGATTGATACTACCGTTGAGGTGTTTGAGGGGTTCATTAAGTTTCTATATTTCAATCATGTGTTTATGCAAATCACGAAGTTTGGCCAACATTTGAACTCCCTCAGGGTAAAAGAAAACCCCTTCTTTTGAGGTGGAATTCCCAAAATTGCTTCTAAAATTTCATAGGCAGCATTGGCATCAAGCTTAATAAAATTTCCTTTAGCGGCAAAGTCCAGAAGTTGTCTATGCAAAGCCAATCCTATGTAAAAATTACGAAGCAAAACCTTAGCGTCCCCATTTAAATTGGAAACACGATACGATTCCATAAACCTATACGAGACATCTTTCAATTTTTCTCCTTGTCTTTTCTTGAAGTAAAGAACTTCCAAATCTGGTGACAAAGGAGGAGTAGGAACGCTAGCCATCAAGACTGGAAAGCAAAAGAATGGAGAACGGAAAAACAGGGACGAATAAAATGGCAAATTGTTGTGAAGTGGGGGAGAGGAAAACTGTTGGGGAACGTAGTAATTTCAAAAAAATTCCTACGCACACGCAAGATCATGGTGATGCATAGCAACGAGAGGGGAGAGTGTTGTCCATGTACCCTCGTAGACCGAAAGCGGAAGCGTTAGCATAACGCGGTTGATGTAGTCGTACGTCTTCACAATCCGACCGATCAAGTACCGAACGCACGACACCTCCGAGTTCAGCACACATTTAGCCCGATGACGTCCCTCGAACTCCGATCCAGCCGAGTGTTGAGGGAGAGTTTCGTCAGCATGACGGCGTGGTGACGATGATGATGTTCTACCGATGCAGGGCTTCGCCTAAGCACCGCTACAGTATTATCGAGGTGGACTATGGTGGAGGGGGACACCGCACACGGCTAAAAGATCAAACGATCAATTGTTTTGTCTCCAAAGGGTGCCCCCCTCCCCGTATATAAAGGAGTGGAGGAGGGGGAGGGCCGGCCCTCTCTATGGCGTGCCCTAGGAGGAGTCCTACTCCCACCGGGAGTAGGATTCCCCCCTTCCAAATAGTAGGAGTAGGAGTCAAGGAAAGGGAAGAGGGAAGTGAAGGAAGGAGGGGGCGCCGCCCCTCCCCCTAGTACAATTCGGACTAGTCAATGGGGGGCGCGGCCTGCCTCTCCCTCTCCCCTAAAGCCCAATAAGGCCCATATACTTCTTCCCCCATATTCCCGTAACTCTCCGGTACTCCGAAAAATACCCGAACCACTCGGAACCTTTCCGATGTCCAAATATAGTCGTCCAATATATCGATCTTTACGTCTCGACCATTTCAAGACTCTTCGTCATGTCCCCGATCTCATCCGGGACTCCGAACTACCTTTGGTACATCAAAATACATAAAATCATAATATAACCGTCATCGAACTTTAAGCGTGCGGACCCTACGGGTTCGAGAACAATGTAGACATGACCGAGACACGTCTCCGGTCAATAACCAATAGCGGAACATGGATGCTCATATTGGCTCCCACATATTCTACGAAGATCTTTATTTGTCAAACCGCATAACAACATACGTTGTTCCCTTTGTCATCGGTATGTTAATTGTCCGAGATTCGATCGGCGGTATCTCAATACCTAGATCAATCTCATTACCGGAAAGTCTCTTTACTCGTTCTGTAATACATCATCCCGCAACTAACTCACTAGTTACAATGCTTGCAAGGCTTATAGTTATGTGCATTACCGAGTGGGCCCAGAGATACCTCTTCGACAATCAGAGTGACAAATCCTAATCTCGAAATATGCCAACCCAACAAGTACCTTCGGAGACAACTGTAGAGCAACTTTATAATTACCCAGTTACTTTGTGACGTTTGGTATCACACAAAGTGTTCCTCCGGTAAACGAGAGTTGCATAATCTCATAGTCATAGGGACATGTATAAGTCATGAAGAAAGAAATAGCAACATACTAAACGATCAAGTGCTAAGCTAACGGAATGGGTCAAGTCAACCACATCATTCTCCTAATGATGTGATCCCGTTAATCAAATGACAACTCATGTCTATGGTTAGGAAACATAACCATCTTTAATTAAGGAGCTAGTCAAGTAGAGGCATACTAGTGACACTCTGTTTGTCTATGTATTCACACATGTATCATGTTTCTGGTTAATACAATTCTAGCATGAATAATAAAAATTTATCATGATATAAGGAAATAGATAATAACTTTATTATTTCCTCTAGGGCATATTTCCTTCAAAAACGAGAGGCAAATGACAAATAATGTAAATTGCAAGGAGATGAGATTTGTGATCAGGAACCAAGTATATGTTGAAGATCCTCCCCGGCAACGGCGCCAGAAATTCCTATTGATGTCGGCTAGGACTACGTCGGTATTTCCCCACAGAGGAAGGGATGATGCAGCACAGCGATGGTAGGTATTTCCCTCAGTGAAGAAACCAAGGTTATTGAACTAGTAGGAGAACCAAGCAACACAACGTAAATATCCCCTGCACACAGATAACAAATCGCCACAACCCGACGTGTAAAAGGGGTTATCAATCCCTTTCGGGTAGCGGTGCCCCAAGATAGGCAAACGGACGTGAGATAAAATTGTAGTAGATTCATAGATCAAACGCCAAATAAAATAAATAATAATAAAAGACAGCGAGGTATTTTTTATTTTTGGTTTAATAGATTTGATAATAAATGCAAAGGAAAAGTAGATCGCAAAGGTAAATATATGAGAAAGAGATCCGGGGGCCTTAGGTTTCACTAGTGGCTTCTCACGAGAATAATAGCAAACGGTGGGTGAACAAATTACTGTTGGGCAATTGATAGAACTTCAAATAATAATGAAGATATCCAGGCAATGATCATTATATAGGCATCACGTCCAAGATTAGTAGACCGACTCCTGCCTACATCTACTACTATTACTCCACACATCAACCGCTATCCAGCATGCATCTAGTGTATTAAGTTCATGGAGAAATGGAGTAATGCAATAAGAACGATGACATGATGTAGACATGATCTATCTATGTAGAGATAGACCCCATCGTTTTATCCTTAGTAGCAACGATACATATGTGTTGGTTCCCCTTCTGTCACTGGGATCAAGCACTGTAAGATCGAACCCACTACAAAGCACCTCTTCCCATTGCAAGATAAATAGATCAAGTTGGCCAAAAAGAACCCAAATATCAGAGAAGAAATACGAGGCTATAAGAGATCATGCATAAAAGAGATCAAAGAAACTCAAATACTTTCATGGATATAAAAAGATATAACCGATCATAAACTCAAAGTTCATTTGATCTCAACAAATACACCGCAAAAGAGTTACTCCCTCCGTTCGAAAATACTTGTTAGAGAAATGGATGTATCTAGATGTATTTTAGTTCTAGATACATCTATTTTTATCCATTTCTCCGACAAGTATTTTTGGACGGAGGGAGTACATCATATGGATCTCCAAGAGACCATTGTATTGAGAATTCAGCAAGAGAGAGGAAGCCATCTAGCTACTAACTACGGACCCGAAGGTCTACAAAGAACTACTCACGCATCATCGAAGAGGCACCAATGGAGGTGGTGAACCCCATTCGTGATGGTGTCTAGATTGGATCTGGTGGTTCTGGACTCTGCGGTGGCTGGATCAATATTTCATCGACTCCCCTAGGGTTTTGGGACTATTGGGGTATTTATAGAGCAAAGAGGCGGTCCGGGGGGCACCCGAGGTGGGCACAACCCACCAGGGCGCGCCTGGGCCTCCTAGCGTGTCCTGGTGGGTTGTGCTCTCCTCAGAGCACCCTCCAGGCGTAGCCAGGTCCCATTATGTGTCTTCTGGTCCATAAAAAATCTCCGTGAAGTTTCGTTGCATTTGGACTCCGTCTGATATTGATTTCCTGCGATGTAAAAACATGCAGAAAACAGCAACTAGCACTTGGCACTATGTCAATAAGTTAGTACCAAAAAATGATATAAAATGACTATAAAACGATTATAAAACATCCAAGATTGATAATATAACAGCATGGAACAATTAAAAATTATAGATACATTGGGGACGTATCACCTCCATACCCGTAGGTCTGTGGTAAACTACTCACGCATCATCGGAGGAGCACCAATGAGGATGATGAACCCCTCCGTGATCGTTTCCCCCTCTGGCAAGGTCCCAGAATAGGGCTCTAGTGTCGGGGGAAATCGGCCTCCACGAGCACCTATGGGGACGGAGCCCCTTTTCGGTTCGGCGGGGGGCGGAGGTTGCACAAAGAGCAGATCGAGGCGACACGCACACACAACGATTTTACCCAGCTTCGGGCCGCACGGATCCGTAAAACCCTACTGCTGCTTGTCTGGTTGATTCGAGTTGTTGCCCTGGAGCGCAAGAAGCTACAGTAAGTTGGAGCTGGACGTAGACGAGGGTCTACTGGGTGTCCTCCTTTTTTGGATCCCCCTCCCCCCTCCTACGTGCGCATGTGCCTCCTTTTATATGCTAAGGGGTTTCCCACAGGTAGCGACGCAGGTGAGGGTAAAAATGGCAAGGAACTGTGCGAACAGTGGCCGCACAGTGCTATCGCACCTAACTCTGACGGCGGGGGACAAAGGCATTAAATGCCCGTCTGGATCGCCCGAACAGTGCCGAGGCGGACCGTTAGGGGCGCCTCCGCTTGCCACGGGGGCGACTCTGCCAACGTCGCATGCCACCGCGCGCCCCAGGTTGCGCGGCGCCCCGCCACGTGCCTCTGGGGAAGCTCTAGAGTGACGCATGGGCAGATGAGCTGGAGCGCATGCCTGAGGTGGTGGTTCGCCGCGGCAAGTGGCTTGCCGCGGTGGTTGTCTTGCCGCACCTGAGAGCTTGCCGCTCGTCAGGCCTTGCCGGGGCGCACGGCACGCTGCGGCGGGCTTCTCTTGGGGTGCCTTGGTTTGGCCGTCCCGGCGAGCTCCTCCCGCCGGGGCCTTGGTGCTTCGGCTTAGTCGTCCCGGCAAGCTCCTCTTGCCGGGGCCTTGTCGCCTTGGCCTGGCGAGCTCCTCTTGCCGGACCTCGCCTTCTTGGCCCGGCAAGCTTCTCTTGCCGGGGCTTGGTCTTCTAGGCTCGATCACTTGGCCTTCGTCCGGCCCGGAAAGGGCCGTGGAGACTCTTGTCGCTCCCCTGGCAAGCCTTGCCGCGGGACGCTACTACTGCCCGTGCACAAGTTCGAGGTACTAAGGTACCCCTACTTTAGTACACCGACAGGAGCCCCCGGGTCTGGGCCATACACGGTGCCGAGCGTCGTTGGGCCAGGCCCTAACAGTGCACGGGCACGCGTGACCTGGGTTGCGCTGCTCCTTAACTCTGTGTCTGTCGCGCCCTCCCCAAGTGGCGCGCGCTTATCGCGGCGTCGTGGGGGGCGAGGCGTGCGTGACGTGGGTGGCGTGCGCGGGGCTTGAGGCCCGCAGGCATGCGTCACGTCGGGCACGATTCCTTTATTTGGAAAGGCGAAATGCCCCCTCCCCTTTATAAGCGGAGGGAACAGGGGCAGCTCGCCATTCCGCCGGTTGCTGTTCCTCGAAAATCTCCGCCACTTCCTCCTTACTAGAGGCAGCGGCGATTCGCCCTCGCAGCCCCCGGCGCCGCCAACGCCGACAACTCCTCCTCCCCGTATCTGCCATGGCCCCGAAGAGCGACAAGGCGAAGGGGAAGGCCATGAAGTCGGCCGAGGCGCTGCGGCTGGAAGCGCTTCGGAAGGAGACAGCGACGTTCCCCCCTCAGCTCGATGCGCTGAGGATGAATAACGGATACCGCCTCTTCTGGTCGACGGCGACGCGAGCGCATCCGCGCACGCGAGTTCTTCCTGCCATCGCCCAGAAGCTGTACCCGACCGGGTACCCTTTCTTTGCCGTGTTCTTCTATTGCGGGCTCTGCACGCCTTTTCCCGAGTTCTTCTGCGACATCATGCACACCTACAACCTCCACCTCCTTGATTTCACCCCCAACGCCGTTCTGACAATGGCGGTTTTCGCACACCTTTGCGAGAACTTTGTCGGGGTCCGCCCCAACGTAGCCCTCTTCCGCCACTTCTTTACTCCTCGGGTGGAGAAAGGAGAGCCGTTGTCCGGCGGAGTCGCCTGGGTCTCCTGGACAGGCAAGAAAGAGGTCTACTTGGAGGGGGAACTCCATGGCAGATGGGAGGAGTGGAGGGCCGAGTGGTGCCTGATCGTCGAGGAAAATCCACTGCCGTTCACCGCCGTGCGCCGAACTCCAGTGGTGCGCGGCCGTGACTGGAGCGACCTAGCCCCGGACGACGCCAAGCTGAAGATTGCCGTCACCCGAATCCTGCGCCTCAGGTGTGCCGGGCTCACCGTCAGCGCCGTCGGCGCGGATTTCCTTCGCCGGCGTATCGCCCCCCTGCAGGAGAGGGGGAAGCCGGCTTGGGAATTCCAAAACGCGGCGGACATCATGAGGCTGCGCCCGGGCCTTAACTACAACTTCACCGTTCTGGAGCTCGTCGGAGTGTTGAAGGAGCTGTTCAAGTATGACTCCGAGCACCCAGAATGGTTCAGGTTGCCGCCGGGCGTCGTCCCCCTGTGCAACAACTCGGCGCTCAGCCGCATCCTCGCGATGATGCCGCTGTGCGACTCGCACGGGATCGACGCGACCTGGCAGGAGCCGGCGGACGACGTCGTGCAGGCCTTCTTCGACCACTTGGAGGAGGTGCCGGTCGACCCCGACGAGAAGAGGGGCCTCACGCGGGACACCACCCCGAGGAGTTGGCTTACATCGCCTCCAGGATGGAGGAGGCGGCGGCCGCCGCGGCCGTGGGCGAGTCTGGCTTCACCCTGGCCGAAGCAGACGCGGCGGAGGCGGAGAGCCTCGCCGACCAAATGGAGCTCGCCGGCGCGGAGGAACCAACCGGGCACGGTGGCGCGGGCGAGCCCGCCCAGGACGTGAGCGGCTTGCCGGAGGTTGACGCGCCCTCCTCGCAGCTCCCGGGCAGCTCGTCGCAGGCGGAGCCCCCTGCCCAGCCGAGGAGGCGTCTCCGCAGGGCCGGAGAGGTGGTGCGGCAGGCCGACCAGCAACCGCAGCCCCGCGTGACACGCGCCTCCGAAGCAGCGGGAGCGGGGTCCTCATGGGCCACGGCTTCTGCTCCTGCCGCTCCTCGTACCGCGGCGGCAACGGGGGCGGGGTCGTCCACCGTCCCCGCCAAGCGGTCCCGGGAACCCACTCCCCTGTCTCCTCGCGCCTGGAGCAAGCCGGTTTTTGACTAATCCGCGCTTAGCTCCGACGACGAAGAGGAGGACGAAGAGTAAGTTCCTGGTAGAGCTTGTATCTTCTTGATTTCTGTTGCTTCGTCTTGTTTCGCAGCCCACTCACCCTCCCCCGAAACCGTTCCCATTCAGGAGCCTGGCCCAGAGGAGGGCTAAGAGGGCCAAGATCTCGTTGGTCGTCCTTGAGGGCGAATCTCCCTCGGCAACTGGGGAGGTGCCGGAGACGACCTTGCCGGACTTGGCAGCGGGTCCCCAGGGCAGCCCACAGCGCAGCCCCCAGGGTGAGTGCACGGCTAGTTCTTGCTGTTTGGCGCGCGCGTGAGCTCCCCTTCTCTTTGTGGTTGACATGTGGCTGTTGTTGTCGTTGTCGTTGTTGTTGTTGGGTAGGAGCAGAGCGACCCCAGCAGGCGACCCCGGGGGGCACTCCTGCCACGCCGTCTGCGTCGACCACCCCGCCTAGGGAGAAATCTCCGGCAAGGGAGGAGCCCCCGGCAGGGGAGACCTCCCCGGCAAGGGAGGAGCCCCCGGCAAGGAAGACCTCTCCGGCAAGGGAGGGATCTCCGGCGAGGGACGCGGCCAGCGATCCCCCGGCAGCGGAGGCCGCGGCCACGAACCCTGCCACCGGTAAGCCCCCCTGCACGGAAAACTTCCCCTGGTTATCTTTCCTTATGAGCTTTTTTGTCGGCTGTTCGGTTGACTCTTCTCCCCTCTTCCGGCCATCAGACCCGCCCACCGTGGACCCGATGGAGACCGAGGTCGTCGTCGGGGAGGGCGCGCGCGGCGACGCCGACGACGTCGTCGTCATCGAGGAGGCGGACGGCACCGACGACCCCGCAGGCGGCGGGGAGGCCAAAGCCGCCAAGGCCGCCGCGGCGGCAGACGGCGAGGGGACCTGCGACCGTGCCGACGGCCCCGGGGAGGCAGGGGCGTCAAGCACTCCGCCGTCCGGCGATCCCGCTGCTGCCGCCGCGTCGGGCCCCGAGGAGCCCCCGACGGGTGCCTACCTGAAGGCCGGCGATGGCGTCTTCATCAGGCTCCCCTGGGAGCCTAGCTCCAGGGCGCCGGTCGAGGGGGAGGCCTTGGACGGAGAAGTGCTCGCCTCCGTCGGGCTGACAATGGTCGACGCGCCAAGCACCAGCAGTGGCGAGCCCGAGGAGGAGCGGCTGCTCCGGAAGCTTGTGTCGCTCTACCGCGCCCGGCAGGCTAAGTTGGAGCGCCAGGAGGCACTCGTCGCGAGGGCCGGCGCGGACATGGAGAAGCGTGCCGGGGAGCTCCGGGAGCTCAACCAGGAGGCTCTCCGGTCTTTGGTGGAGGAGCGTAGGCTGCTCGACGAGGCGCGGACGGCCTTTCTCCTCGAGAAGGCAGAGGCCGAAGAGCAGCAGAGGCTTGCCGCTGCGGGGCTATCCGCGCGGGAAAGACAACTGGTGCAGCAGAAGGCCAACCTCGCTAGCCACGAGGAGGAGGTTGCCGCGCGCGAGCAGGCGCTTGGCGGGGCCCTGCAGAAAGCGCAGGACGCTGCCGCGGCCGCCGAGGTCGTCAGGGGGGAGCTGGAGACGAGGGTGGCGCAGCTCGTCAGCGACCTCAAGGCGAGCGGCGAAGAGCTTGCCGCGCTCAAACAGGAGCGCGAGAAGGGCGCTCACACCCTTGGCGAGCTGCAGGGCCGCTTCGCCGAGAAGATCCGGGAGCTCGACGCCGCCAAGGATTCCAAGGCCGTCCTCGAGCTGAAGCTGGACACCCTGGCCAAGGCGCTGGAGAGCGCCAAGGGGCAGGAAGCGACCATGCGGAAGGAGGTTGCTGGCAACGAGGAGATATTGAAGCGTGCCGCCGTTACCCAGAACGCCTTCCAGGAGACGGTGGAGCGGTGGACCGATGGCCTCGTCGACATCGCCACCACCATCACAAGGAGCTGAAGCTGCTGGGGATGGAGGGCCACGAGTACCCCTCCGGCAAGAACGTCCCGCCGAGCATCAAGCTCACTTCCTTCTTCAAGGGATTGGTGGGGGTGCTCCAGCATCTCCGGGAAACGATCCCAGAGCAGCTGGCCGAGGAGACGCGGGAAGCCGTCTCCGGGGCCCTCGAGTGGATGCTGGTGAAGATCGTCTTCCGCAACCCCACCATCAGGCTTACCAACATCCTCAGGCACCTGCCGGAAGACGCCGACCTGACGGAGATCAGGGCCCTCGTCACCCCCATCGTGGAAAGGGTGGCCGGGATCAGGAGGGTCGAGGGTGACCGCGCGGATTAGGCCGTCCACCTCTTTCTTTTCTTCTCTTGTCGCTGCCGAGCATGTCATAAAAACAGCTGATTAGAGCAGCGGCAAGTCATTTTGGAATATAACTTTTATCTTAGGCAGTTCATTGCGCTGTTATCTCCCTCGTTCGACTTTGTGCTTCGTACGCTCGCGCCCTACGCTCCCAGGAACTTGTCGGCGCAAGCCTCCGCCTTGCCACGGGTGCCGAGTGCGGGACATCAGCAACCCGCTGGCGGTGCCTCCACTGGCAAGAAACCTTGCCGCGGCTGGCGCAACTCACTTAAAATGTTGAGCAGGCTCAGGGCGGGGTAAGCGTTGCGACTGCAGTCGCAGCACACTTAAGCTGCCGAGCAAGCTCGAAACAAAGTAAGGACGCCACTCTGGATGTAGCACACTTAAGTCGTTGAGCGGACTCGAAACGAAATAAGGGCGCAACCAGCCACGAGCCGGCCCCTCCGCGCCCAGGTTTCCCATACGAAGCTCGGTCGTTCGAGGAAGATAACTTAAGGATAAAAAGGAGCTTAATTGCTCAAACTTTGGCAACTTAGCTTTTCTGTTGTTTGCAGTCCGGCAAGGCGCAGCTTCCTCGGGCGACGCCCAGCCTATCCTGTCATCCCCCCTTCTCGAGGTAAGGGAATAACGAGGGCTCAGGGCTTCACGACCTGCCATCGCTTGCCGGAGCCGAGTGCTGCACAATCGTGTCAAATAATGCATGCGCAAAGTGGAGAGGCGCGAAATCGACAAGATGTGCGGGGCACATAAGCTATGCTTGGGATCTGCGCTCGTCTCTGTACCAAGGATTACATGCAACTGCGGCAAGACTTGGACAGAGAGGATGGCGGACGGAACGGGTTCCGACTACCGCGCTGGCAAGGTCCCTCCCACAGTCGGCGTCGACTCGTTTGGATCTTGGCGGCCTGGGCGCGCCGAAGGACGAGGTCGCCTTTCCCGCAACTTCCGGCGCTAACTTCTGAGGCTACGGGAGTGGCGCAGAGTTTGCTGGAGGCGAGAAACTCGCTCAGCGGCCGGAAGGTGGTCCTCCTCAAGGAGCAGCTGCTCTTGCCCGGGCTCTGCGTGAGTGGGTACTCGAGGAGGGCCGTGCACGAGTCCGTGAGGAGGAATGCCTCCGCTCCGCGGGTTGGAGCGGAAAGGTACCTGGCCATACCTGAGCTTACCTGTGGTCGCCAATTCTGGTTCGCACCACCTCGACACAGCCCCCTACCTGGCGCGCCAAAGATGTCGGGGGAAATAGGCCTCCACGAGCACCTATGGGGACGGAGCCCCTTTTCGGTTCGGCGGGGGGCGGAGGTTGCACAAAGAGCAGATCGAGGTGACACACACACAACGATTTTACCCAGCTTCGGGCCGCACGGATGCGTAAAACCCTACTACTGCTTGTCTGGTTGATTCGAGTTCTTGCCCTGGAGCGCAAGAAGCTACAATAAGTTGGAGCTGGACGTAGACGAGGGTCTACTGGGTGTCCTCCTTTTTTGGATCCCCCTCCCCCCTCCTACGTGCGCATGGGCCTCCTTTTATATGCTAAGGGGTTTCCCACAGGTAGCGAAGCAGGTGAGGGTAAAAATGGCAAGGAACTGTGCGAACAGTGGCCGCACAGTGCTATCACACCTAACTCTGACGGCGGGGGACAAAGGCATTCAATGCCCGTCTGGATCGCTCGAACAGTGCCGAGGCGGACCGTTAGGGGCGCCTCCGCTTGCCACGGGGGCGACTCTGCCAACGTCGCATGCCACCGCGCGCCCCAGGTTGCGCGGCGCCCCGCCACGTGCCTCTGGGGAAGCTCCAGAGTGACGCATGGGCAGATGAGCTGGAGCGCAAGCCTGAGGTGGTGGTTCGCCGCGGCAAGTGGCTTGCCGCGGTGGTTGTCTTGCCGCACCTGAGAGCTTGCCGCTCGTCAGGCCTTGCCGGGGCGCGCGGCGCGCCGCGGCGGGCTTCTCTTGGGGTGCCTTGGTTTGGCCGTCCCGGCGAGCTCCTCCCGCCGGGGCCTTGGTGCTTCGGCTTAGTCGTCCCGGCAAGCTCCTCTTGCCGGGGCCTTGTCGCCTTGGCCCGGCAAGCTCCTCTTGCCGGACCTCGCCTTCTTGGCCCGGCAAGCTCCTCTTGCCGGGGCTTGGTCTTCTAGGCTCGATCACTTGGCCTTCGTCCGGCCCGGAAAGGGCCGTGGAGACTCTTGTCGCTCCCCTGGCAAGCCTTGCCGCGGGACGCTACTACTGCCCGTGCACAAGTTCGGGGTACTAAGGTACCCCTACTTTAGTACACCGACATCTAGATTGGATCTCATGGTTCTGGAACTTGCGGCGGCTGGAATTGTGTTTTGTCGTCTTTCCTAGGGTTTCTGGAATATTTGGGTATTTATAGAGCTAAGAGGCGGTGGAGAAGCTTCCCATGGGCCCCACATGGCATCATGGCGCGCCAGAGGCCTGTGCCTTTGGTCCCCCACGGGCCTCCTCTGATGCACCTCCTGGGCTCCCTGGGTCTCTTCTGAGTAGAAAAAAATCTCCAAAAAGTTTCGCTGCATTTGGAATTCGTTTGATATGGATATTCTATAAAGTAAAAAACAAGAAAAAGACAACAACTGGCATTAGGCACTATGTCAATAGGTTAGTCCAAAAAATGATATAAAGTTGCTATAAAATGAATATAAAACATCCAAGAATGATAATATAATAGCATGGAACAATAAAAAAATTATAGATACATTGGAGACGTATCGGCATCCCCAAGCTTAATTCCTGCTCGTCCTCGAGTAGGTAAATGATAAAAACAGAATTTTTGATGTGGAATGCTGCCTAACATGTTCATCACATATTCTTTTATTTTGTAGCATGGACATTTGGAGTTTTAGATGATTCAAAGCGATAGTCTATAATTGACATGAAGACATCAATACTCAAGCATATCAACAAGAAACCATGTCTTTCAAAATTTCAACACTAAAGAAAGATATCCCTATCCCATCATGCTCAATTAATGATCCATTCATGAAACACACTCGAATGTTAGCTGCATCCAATGCACAAGTATGATCATAGTGCTCCCTAGTTGGTGCTTTATAAGAGAAGATGGAGACTCAAATAAAAATAAAAATTGCATAAAGTAAATAGATAGGCCCTTTGTAGAGGGAAGTAGAGATTTGTAGAGGTGCCAGAGCTCAAAGCTTAAATTGAGAGTTAAAATATTTTGAGAGGCATGCTTTTCCCGTCAACGAAAACGACCGAGAATTCTCAATACTTTCCATGCTAGATATCATAGGCGGTTTCCAAACATAAAATAAAGTTTATTCCTTTTTCCACCATTCTTTCACCATCCATGGCTGGCCGTATCCACGGGTGCCTTCCATACCAACACTTTTGAAGAATTTATTATTTGACAACATAAAGTAAATTTCTTTTTCAATTCGGGACTAGGCATCACTATTACCGCCACACTCTCGTGCAATGACAAGTGAATAAAAACTAATCTTGAGAATAACACATGTAGCATGGAAATTTTTTGGCCACCCCCAGCCGCTTCATGAGCGGTACGGGCACACAAACAGGAATTTCATTTTGAAAATTAGAGTTTGAACGACATGGAAATACCGCATATAGGTAGGTATGATGGACTCATTGGCACAACTTGGTTTAAGGAGTTTGGATGCACAAGTAGTATTCCTACTTAGTACAAGGAAAGGCTAGCAAATAGATTGAGAAGCAACTAACCAAGAAAATGAAAATGATCATAAATGAGCATTAAAAATAACTAACACCAAATAATGCACCACAAGTAGGATGTAACTTCATTGCATAACTATTGACTTCCGTTCTTGCATAGGGAATCACAAACCTTAACACCAATATTCTTACTAAAGCATAATTACTCACCAACATGGCTCACATATTACTATCTCCATATCTCAAAACTATTGCAAGGAACCAAGTTCATAATATTCAATGATATTCATGAAAGTTTTTATTATACCCCCTTGTATATCTATCACTTTGGGACTAATTTCATATATTACCATTGCTTATAACAAGCTCTCAAATAAATTTAAGTGAAGAACATGAGCATAACAATTTTCATCTCTCAAAATAATACAAGTGAAGCGTGAGAGAATTTCTTCAAAAATTTACTAACTCTCAAATTAATATAAGTGAAGCATGAGAGTATTTCTTCAAAAAAAAATTAAGGCACCACCGTGCTCAAAAAGATATAGTGAAGCACTAGAGCAATTCCATAGCTCAAAAAATTTAAGTAAAGCACATAGAGCAATTCTAACAAAGCATAGCACCATTATGGCTCTCTCAAATAGGTGTGTCCAGCAAGGATGATTGTGACAAACTAAAAAGCAAAACAAGAAAAGACCCAGATAATATAATACGCTCAAAGAAAAACTCATGATATGTGACGAATAAAAATATAGCTCCAAGTAAAATTACCGATGGTTGTTAGAAGAAAGAGGGGATGCCTTCCTGGGCATCCCCAAGCTTAGTTGCTTGGTTCTACTTGAATATTACCTTGTGGTGCCATGGGCATCCCCAATCTTAGGCTCTTTTCACTCCTTATTCCTTCATCCATCGTGACCTCACCCAAAATTTAAAAACTTCAATCACACAAAACTTAACAAAAACCTTAGTGATATCCGTTAGTATAATAAAGCAAATCACCACTTTAAGTACTGTTGCAAACCAATTCATATTTTATTATTGAATTATACCCACTATATTCTAACTTTACCATAGCTTATGCCCCCTGATACAATCCATAGATTCGTCAAAATAAGCACACAATGCAACAAAAATATAATCTATCAAAAACAGAACAATTTGTAGTAATCTGGACTTTGACCGTACTTCTGTAACTCCAAAAATTCTGAAAATTTAGGACAACATAGGCAATTTGTATATAAATCTTGTGTAAAAAATTCAGAATTTTATCACACTTTTGTGATTTTCAACAATTCTGCTACTGAGCGCAAAAGTTTCTGTTTTCCAACAAGATCAAATCAACTATCACCCAACATGATCCTAAAGGCTTTACTTGGCCCAAACACTAATTAAAACATAAAACACAATCATAACAGTAGCATAATTGTGTGAACACACAAAAACAGAAACAAAAAGAGAAAAAATTATTTTATTCATTGGGTTGCCTCCCAACAATCGCTATCGTTTTATGCCCCTAGCTAGGCATAATGCATATATTCAAGTATTGTCGTCTTTAATTTTTGATCCATAGGTTGCCCTCATGATTGGTTCATATGGTGGCTTAATTCTTGTTCTAGGGAAGTGTTCCATACCCTTTCTTAGTGGAATTCGAAATTTAATATTCCCTTCTTTCATATCAATCATGGCACCTATAGTTCGTAAAAACGGTCTACCAAGTATGATGGGACAAGCCAGATTGCAATCAATATCAAGAACAATAAAATTATGGGCACATAGTTACTATTTACAAGAATAAGAACATAATTAATTCTTCTGAAATATTTTTTAATAGTAGAATCCGCCAAGTGCAAATTAAGAGATCATTCTTCAATATTGGTAAGACCAAGCACATCACATCGAGATTTCGGAATTGTGGAAACACTAGAACCCAAATCACATAAAAGCAAAGCACTCATAATTTTTAATATTGACTTTAATGGTAGGTTCCCACTAATCATACAATTTTCTAGAAATTGAAATCTCTAACTCCAACTTTTCTTCTAAAGCTTTCATCATTGCTTCTACAATATGTTTAGTAAAAGCTTTATTTTGTTCATAGACATTGGGTGAATTTAACATGGATTGCAACAAATAAATACATTCAATCAAAGAGCAATTATCATAATTAAAGTATTTGTAATCCAAGAGAGTGGGCACATCACTATTTAAGGTTTTGGCCTCTCCAAACCCACTTTTATCCATTTTTTCAACAAGATTTTCACCCTCCAAATTATGAGGACGCCCTCTAGCTAAAGTTGACTATTTCTTCAGTCATCTTTTCATCAAGTTTAATGTTACTAAACAAAGAATCAATAGAAGAAACACCAATCATCTTAACATCCTCATCATTACTATGAAAGGAATCAGACGAAAACTCTCTTTTTAAAAATTCTCTTTTAGCTCTAAGCATAGTGGTTATTTTCTTAAATTCATCCATGGAAACATATAAAGCCTTAATTGATTCATTAACATAAACCTTGGGTGGAAAGATTTCAATCTTGAGATTTTCCACATCATGCGAAAATTTATCAATGCTCCTAGACATATCATCAAGTTTACTCAACTTTTCTTCTATCGTAAACTTTTGAGCATTGTTAAATTCTTTAATATTACTATCAAGATCAGAGGGGTTCCTATTATTATTCTATGAAGAATTACCATAGGAATTGCCATAATTATTAGAGGAATTTCTAGGAAAAGGCCTAGGATTAAAGTTACCTCTATAAGCTTTGTTATTAAAATTGTTTTGCGAGACAAAATTCACATCTACTGGATCGCTATTTTGCTCAATCAAAGTAGACAAATGCACATCATTAAGATCAATACGAGCATTTTTACTAGCAACCAATTTCATAAGTGTATCAACCTTTTCACTCAAAGTACTAATTTCTTCAACATAATTGATCTTTTTACTAGTAGGTGCTCTCTCGATATGCCATTGTGAGTAATTTGCCATGATATTATCTAAAAATTTAGTAGCTTCACCCAAAGTAGTTTCCATAAAAGTACCTCTCACGGCGGAATCCAAAATATTTCTAGAAACAAAATTCAACCCCGCAATTTTTTTGTATAATCATCCATAGATTTTAACCATGAGTAGGACAATTCTTAACATCAATTTCATTCTTTCCCAAGATTGTGCAACATGTTCATGCTCAAGTTGCTTAAAATTCATGATTTTATTTCTAAGGGAAATAATTTTCGCGGGTGGAATATACTTAGTAATAAAAGCATCTTTGCACTTATCCCTAGAAACGATACTATTACGAGGCAAAGACGAAAACCAAACTTTTGCACGATCCCTAAAAGAGAAAGGAAATAATTTCAATTTCACAATATGATTGTCCACATATTTTTTCTTTTGCATATCACACAATTCTATGAAAGTTTTGAGATGGGACGCGACATCCTCATTAGGAGTACCAGAAAATTGCTCTTTCATAACAAGATTCAACAAAGCGGCATTAATGTCATAAGACTCCGCACTAGTGGCGGGAGGAGCAATCAGAGTACTTATAAAATCATTATTATTAGTATTGAAAAAATCACACAATTTGGTATTTTCTTGAGACACCGTGACTACGCAAACAAGATCACATGCAAACAAAAGATTGAACGAGATAAAGGCGAACAAAAAGAAGGCAAATAAAAAGGCAAATATTTTTGTGCTTTTGCAAAAATATTTTAGAAGTGGGGGAGATGAAAATGAGAGGCAAATGGAAAATAATGTAAATTGCAAGGAGATGGGATTTGTGATTGGGTACTTGATTGATATTGATGATGTATCCCCGGCAACGGCGCCCGACATTCTTCCTGATTGCTTGTAACTACGTTGATATTTCTCCGGAGAGGAGAGGATGATGCAGCAAAGCAACGGTAAGTATTTCTCTTAGTTATGAAACCAAGGTTATTAATCCAGTAGGAGAACCAAGCAACACTATGTAAATAGTACCTGCACACAAATAACAAATACTTGCAACCGAACACGTAAGAGGGGTTGTCAATCCCTCCTCGGTATTGAGATAGATTAAATTGTATGAGATTGGATAAGTAGATCTAGCAAAAACACAAAATAAAATAAATAAATAGAAAGAGCAGCTAGTTATTTTTGGGTTTTGGAATAATAGATCTGAAAACAATACGATAGAAAATAGAACTGGGGCCGTAGATTTCACTAGTGGCTTGTCTTGAGAAAATAGCATACGGTGGGTAAACAAATTACTGTTGGGAATTGATAAAAGAGCAGATAATTATAACAATATCCAAGGCAATGATCATGTATATAGGCATCACGTCCAAGATTAGTAGACCGACTCCTGCCTGCATCTACTACTATTACTCCACACACCGACCACTATCCAGCATGCATCTAGCGTATTAAGTTCATGGAGAAATGGAGTAATGCAATAAGAATGATGACATGATGTAGACAAGATCTATTCATGTAGGACTAGATCCCATCTTTTTATCCTTAATGGCAACGATAAATGCATGGCATGTCTCCTTCTGTCACTGAGAATAAGCACCACAAGATTGAACCCATCACAAAGCACCTCTTCCCATTGCAACAAAAATCAATCTAGTTGCCCGAACCAAACCAAAGTTTTGGAGAAGAAATACGAGGCTATAAAGATCATGCATATAAGAGTTCAAAGAAGACTCAAAGAATATTCATAGATAGATCTGATCACAAACTCACAATTCATCGGATCCCAACAAACACACCACAAAAAGTCATTACATCAAATAGATCTCCAAGAACATCGAGGAGAACATTGTACTGAGAATCAAAAAGAGAGAAGAAGACATCTAGCTATTGCCTACGGACCCGTAGGTCTATGGTAAACTACTCACGCATCATCGGAGGAGCACCAATGAGGATGATGAACCCATTCGTTATTGTTTCCCCCTCCGGCAAGGTGCCGAAATAGGGCTCTAGATTGGATCCCGTGGTTCTGGAACTTGCGGCGGCTGGAATTGTGTTTTGTCGACTCCCCTAGGGTTTCTGGAATATTTGGGTATTTATAGAGATGAGAGGCGATGGATAAGCTTCTCATGGGCCCTACAAGGCATCAGGGTGCACCAAGGGCCTCTTGCGCGCCCTTGTGTCTTGTGGGCCCCATGGGCCTCCTCTGGTGCACCTCCTGGGCTCCCTGGGTCTCTTCTGGGGAGAAAAAAATCTCCAAAAAGTTTTGCTGCATTTGGACTTCGTTTGATATGGATATTCTACAAAGTAAAAAACAACAACTGGCACTGGGCACTATGTCAATAGGTTAGTCCCAAAAATGATATAAAGTTGGTATAAATTTAGTATAAAACATCCAAGAATGATAATATAACAGCATGGAACAATAAAAAATTATAGATATGTTGGAGACATATCAGTGGCGGCTCCAGCTCTCCACTCGGTGGGCGGGTGGTGGTTCGTGGTCTGGCGGTGGTCCGAGGCATCAGCCATGGTTGGGAGATACAGGAGGTGTCTAGTGGGGGGGCTGGTTAGGCCGGATGGGGGCTAGTGGTGGCCCGCTGTCACAGGGAGGGGTGCCAGCCGTGGATTTGTTCTGCTCCTCCCCCTCTCCCCAGCCTAGTGTTGCATGGTCTCTAGTCTGCCATTCTTTGCGTCTGGATGGTCGCTGGCGGCTCCGTCGGTGGTTGGGATGTCGGTAAGGCCAAATCCGTTGCCTTGGTTGGTCGTGGAGTTGTCGGATGGTAGCGCGGTGATGCGGTTTGAAGCTACGTCGGTATTTCCCCAAAGAGGAAGGGATGATGCAGCACAACAACGGTAAGTGTTTCCCTCAGTGATGAGACCAAGGTTATCGAACAAGTAGGAGAACCAAGCGACACAACGTAAACAACACCTGCACACAAATAACAAATACTCGCAACCCTACGTGTAAAAGGGGTTGTCAATCCCTTTCGTGCAACGATGCCAGAGATAGGCAAACGGACGTGAGGGAGTTTTAAATATTGACAGATTGAACGCCAAATAAAATAAAGTGTAGCAAGGTATTTTTGTATTTTTTGGTTTAATAGATCTGAAAATAAAAGCAAAGGAAAATAGATCGCAAAGGCAAATATATTAAAGAAGAGACCCGGGGGCCGTAGGTTTCACTAGTGGCTTCTCTCGAGAAAAATAGCAAACGGTGTGTGAACAAATTACTATTGGGCAATTGATAGAACTTCAAATAATCATGATGATATCCAGACAATGATCGTTATATAGGCATCACGTCCAAGATTAGTAGACCGACTCCTGCCTGCATCTACTACTATTACTCCACACATCGACTGCCATCCAGCTTGCATCTAATGTATTAATTTCATGGAGAAACGGAGTAATGCAATAAGAACAATGACATGATGTAGCCAAGATCTATTTATGTAGAAATAGACCCCATGGTTTTATCCTTAGTAGCGACGATACATACGTGTCGGTTCCCCTTCTATCACTGGGATCAAGCACCGTAAGATCGAACCCAGTACAAAGCACCTCTTCCCATTGCAAGATAAATAGATCAAGTTGGCCAAACAAAACCCAAATATCAGAGAAGAAATACGAGGCTATAAGCAATCATGCATATAAGAGATCAAAGAAGACTCAAATAACTTTCATGGATAAAATGATAGATCTGATCATAAACTCAAAGTTCATCCCATCCCAACAAACACACAGCAAAAAGTAGTTACATCATATGGATCCCCAAGAGACCATTGTATTGATAATCAAACGAGAGAGGAAGCCATCTAGCTACTAACTACGGACCCGTAGGTCTACAAAGAACTACTCACGCATCATCGGAGAGGCACCAATGGAAGTGGTGAACCCCTCTGTGATGGTGTCTAGATTGAATCTGGTGGTTCTGGACTCTGCGGCGGCTGAAATTGATTTTCGTCGACTCCCCTAGGGTTTGGAATATCGGGGTATTTATAGAGCAAAGAGTCGGTTCAGGGGGCACCCGAGGTGGGCACAACCCACCAGGGCGCGCCTGGGCCTCCAGGCGTGCCTTGGTGGGTTGTGCTCCCCTTGGAGAACCCCCTAGGTGCTTCTCCGACCCACTGGATGTCTTTTGGTGCAAAAAAAATCTCTAAAAAGTTTTGCTGCGTTTGCACTCCGTCTGGTATTGATTTCTTGCGATATAAAAAACATGCAGAAAACAACAACCGACACTTGGCACTATGTCAATAGGTTAGTACCAAAAAATGATATAAAATCACTATAAAATGATTATAAAACATCCAATAATGATAATATAACAACATGGAACAATCAAAAATTATAGATACGTTGGAGATGTACCAGGCGACGACCCTGGTGGTGGGAGGCGCGACGTTTGTGGGCTGAGCATGTGTCTCAGGTGCGGGCGAGTAATCATGGTCACGCGGGTAGCGTGGTTGCAGGTGGTTGAAGGAGCTAGGGTGTGACGGAGGGGTGTGAGCACCGGGGTACACCTCCTGCCTAGTTTTACTGGCCGGCGGTGGTGACGGCGGCCATTGCTGCCATAACCCTTCCTAAAGGTATCATCATGGTGTTCCCACTCCTCGTCTTGCTCCAGGTGAAAACCTAAACTTTAGGATCGAGAGGTGGCAGCTATCCTTGGTTGTTCCCTTCTTGGAGGCACCGTTTTGGAGTCTTGGCTTCATTGTTGTCATCTCACCTCTCTGTTGTGGATGCTCATGATGGAGGTCTCAGCAAGCTATAAGCGGTCTTTCTCCTCGTCATCTTTAGTTTGCTTGGTAGTTGATGGGGTGGTGTGTCGGTGCCCGGTAACGTTGTATCTTGCCTTGGGTGTGTGTGTGTTTGTATCGGCTTCAGTTGTAATCGGTGATGTTTGCTTAATAATATAAAGTGGGGGAAACCCCTTTTTCTCCTAGGCCTAACTTTGCTCACGCAGAACAACAGCGGTGCAACCGCTGGGTGGCTCGATTGTACTGATTTAAATTAATAAACTAGAACAACAATCGCACCATCGCCCTATACCGCACCCGAGACCTGAAAGGAATTACCCTATCCACGGTACTTGGGGCGGTACCTGCACCGGAACAACCGCAAATATCCTTGCTCCGGTGGCCACCAAGTCCTGAGCGGTACAACCGCTCGTGGCTCTAGTAGTACCGCTATAAATACAAGAAATAGGATAACTGGTGGACCACCACCATGTTCAACACCTGGTACCTAAAAGGAATCACCCTTGATGCAGTACTTGGGGCAGTGCAAGGGCCGGACAACCGCCCGGCAGTGTGGATTGGGGATGCAAAGTCCCGAGCAGCACAACCACTCTGGATGCACCGGTACAACCGTCACCCACAAATCTGAGCACCGTCTGATCCAAGGGCATCACCCCTCGGGCAGTAGTTCTCTAGGAGTACCGGACATGCGGTACAACCGCTTGCTCTAGCGGTACAACCGCTCAGATTAAGTTTCCTACACTTGGTTGAATTTGAAGCTCTCTCCTCAAAACAAAAGGTAATATGTGGGTGCATATGTGTATGTATGTGTGTTTTTTATATATATGCGGTATGTCTAGGTGTTTGATTCACCTAGTACCTTCCAATACGGACCCCTCTTAATAGTACAGATTTCCTACGATCAAGGAAATAAATTCGTCAGAAATGCCATCTTTGCTCTTTTCCGATCGAAGGGGTGCCCAACTATCTTGTGCCATATAGGGTATACCTGTATTGCTTAGGCACATACTTAGTCCGCAAATTGCATTATCATCAATACCAAAACAGTTAAGGCAGGAAATGCCCTTTCAGAGAGAGGGGTGGAGAGGTCACTCCCTAATCATATCCTTTGAGACCATACTAGAGTAGTTAAGGCCTATGCACATGGTTTGAACCCCACATGACACACAATTGTGGGAACCATGTGCTCGAGTGGGTTGGCCATCAGGGGTACCATGGCACATCATAAGAAAAATCTTATGTGACGGAATGGATGTTCCCAAACAGCCTGCAGAAGAGAATTGTTTGTGATAAGTATCCTTTCCCAGACAATTTACCTCGTTATTAATCATCTCCGGTGGTGTTGTCACTTCCAAACAGTTTGTCAAGCTGGACTGTGTGTAATGTGTCCGATAATCGCACACGATTATCTATGTAAGAATGTGTGTGATGATGTTGTCTATCACACTTGATTGTTTTAAATGAAGCGTGCGTGTTGTTCGATTTAAGGCTCACGACTTTTTGGTGAAGAAGCATGTGCGATGTTATGTCCAGCACCGGGCATTCAATTATATATAATTTAATTATTGTGAAAGCTAATTCACCAAAAACATAATTCCAATCAATGCAGACATAACTGAACATCGTTTGTATCATTAAACATAGAGACCAACATATACTCAAGAATTACAAGCATCAAATCAAAACAAATACAACAATTCCAATTTGACATCACACACATCGAAACAACACAACTTTAGAGACGGTAAAGAGAGCGGCGAAAAAAATTCGGATTGTTGTCGAAGTTGAAGAAACGGTAATCCCATGTTGTGCCCCCTTCGATGGAAGGATTTAACAACCTTAGTCCATTCCCTTGTGATGTCGGCCACCCATCATTCATCATCTTGAGGAAGACATCAAAAGTTCATCATGGTATTCTTGGTGAAATACTTTAACTTTCCTTGCCTCCTCAGGAATCACATAGTGTGAGAGGTAATACTCAGTGAATTGCTTTGCAAACTAGTGAAAATAGAAATAGTCAGATATTATGGTGTAACCATACATCATGAATGCAGAAAATGAAAGCTACATATATAATTCTTACCATCCTAAAAGTCAATGTTTTCTTGGATAATGCACAATCAAATAGTTTGATTATGATCATCCGTTTATTCTAAGAATCTTCTTAGTTTCTTCACTTGGCCCAGCTTTAGGAATATCTCATTGCCCCATACGCATAAATGGTCGAAGCATGGATCTGTACCTACATGCAAGAGATCATAAATATGACAAAGTTACTTGGAAATTGCACAATAACATACAATAAGGCTAGCCCTAGGAAGATCAAGCTAACCTCAATGGTAAAGAACTACCTCTCGTGTTGTGACCCTGCAATATGTACAAGCATGTTGAGGTGAAACAAGAGTCGGCACACTATCGATAATAGCCTCATTTTGAAGATTTAGCACACTAGTATACCGAAAGAGTTGAATATGGAAAGACTTTTTCACTTAAACATGCTTATAGGAAGACACCAACTATAATCACATTGCCTGATATATTGAACATCTGAACCAGACATTGCATACTATCAATACAATCGGCTGCCCGATTGAACACATACTATGCATAACTGAACAAAAGAGGCCAAATAGTTAAACATCACATCGAATAATCAGAAAATTAGTGCATAGGCTTAATTAGCTATAAGAGATGTAATTATATACAATAATAGGGATTGATTTGCTAAAAGCTACTACTCATCATCAGAGATGATGATGGGCCTCTTCCCCTGAGAAGAGCATGTGCCCTTCTCATGGTCAATAGAGAAGATGATGGGCTCTGTCTCGACGGGCGAGGATCCAAAGGGCATGACGGCATAGACGATGCTATGAGTGGCCTCAATGGCGGAGTAACTCGAGCTGCCATAGCTGACCCGGGCCATCAAGGAACATGCAACCCTCTTTACAAGCTCGCTATCAAAAAATCGACCTCGTAGGAAACCCACTCCAAATGTTCAATAGCACGCTGCAAGAAGTTGTCGTCGACGAGCCCGATGTTGTAGCTAGCCCAAGAAAGATGTAAATATGCAAGACCACTTATGTTGTATGCTTTCAACCATGCTAAGTATTCCTCGTGCGTGTCGGCCTTGACGATGAGGTGGTCTTCAAGGATCTTTGGGTCAGCATGCATGGAGGCGACCATGGGCTCATCCACGAGTGCAGCGGTAATTTGCCTCTAGAAGCCATATGCTCCTCGGCTCCCCAAGGCAGTAGCGACACTTTGGGGGAGGGAATGGGGATTCTATGGCTAGATGGTGTTTTGCAGGTGACATTAATACAAGTCTGGCTAGCGACGGATTGGAGGGAAGGGTGTGGATCTTGAGGAGGGAAGGGGGATTACGTGAGTCGGTCGAGTAGAAGTGGAAGCAAAGATCGACGGGCGAGAATCAGAGGATGGGGTTTGAATTTTGGAGGCGGGGGCGGTGGCGGGAGGGAAATGGTGTTCCAGGGGGAAAACGAGGGAAATGGCGCTGCAGAATACACATCGCACACGACTAAAGTAACAATCCCTCAAGTTCGAAGTCTCGAGTGCGAGCATCCATCGGTCACAATTTGTGCGGAACAAACTTCTGTGATATTGAGAAAACATTGTAAAGCAACACCTTACAAAGCAACACCTCAGATTGTCATGTTAAAAATTCAATATGTGTTGATAAAGTTGAAATGTATTACAATAATATCATAGTAACTACAAATAGCATATTTGTATTAAAGCTGTAAAGAAAATGTAGATATAATACTACCGGCACATCGGTCACAACCCATTTGCTATTGTTTCACTATAAAAAAGCCCAAAACTCTTCGTACGCCTCCTGGCCCAACACAATCGCCTCTACACGGAAATTTTGAAAAAGTGAGAAATTCTACAAAAATATTAGGAACTATTATGTATACAAAAGCAGGAAAAATAAGAATTACATATGAGTTTTTGGCATGTAATCTACAAAACTATTATGTACTGTAGTATATAAATGTTTGACATGACATATACAAAAACAAACTACGGACTGCTACTCTAATTTCCAAAAAAATAATGCATGGTAAATTTGCCATGGAAAAAATAGAAAAATAGAAAAAACATTAAGTTTTGTTGTGTGGTTAATAATCATGATGGCAATATACAAACATATTAGAAATGGGCATGGCAAAAGGCATGACAAAAATGCTTGGAATTTATCATCTAAAAGCATTACAAAAGGTACTGGGAAAAAGGAAAAATCAAAGTGAAAAAAATGCAAGGTTAGAAAAAAATCTTAATAAGTCACATTACATATTTCTATTGACATGATGGAAAAAGGATGCATCATTAGTTTGCCACATGGTCTAAAGATAGATTTTCCATCATAAAGAACAAAAACAATATGTGCGATGTATTATTCAGTAGAAATTGTCATGGTACATTAAGTAGGTTTGCCATCATAAAGAAAAGTAAACTTGCCATGGGATGTGGAGTTAAATTGCCATGGGGTTTAAAAAGTTAATTTGCCATGGTTGTAAGGTTAATTTCCATGGACTTTAAATTGAAATTCCCATGGGTTCAAAAATAAATTTCCATGGGAAAGGGTAAAATAATGCCATGGGCTATGAGTAAATTTTGCCATGGTTGTAAGGTTAATTTGCCCATGGACTATAAAATAAAATTTCCATGGGTTGTGAAAATTAAATTGCAATGGGCATAAGGTAAATTTTGCATTGAGTTGTGAGTAAATTCTGTCATGGAATGTACCATTAATTTGCCATGCTTGTAAGGTTAAACTTGCCATGGACTATAAAATAAATTTATCGTGGGGCGTGAAGTTAAAATGCATGGATGTAAAGCAAATATCCATGGCAAATTTTATTTTATATCTATGGCAAAACTATTGCATATACTATGGTATTTCCTTTTACTCGACACAAATATCCATGGAAAAAAGTTCATGTTTTTGCTTACGAAACAAAACAAATTTGTCATGATCTAAATCAAAAGTTGTCATAGTTAAATGCAAATAAATTTGCCATGATCCATTAAACTAAATCTGTCATGATGTGTGAACTAAAATTGTGATGGTCTAGAAAAATAAATTTGCCATGGCATATACAAGACATGATGGCAAAAGTATGCATCAGTAGTTTTGCATGGCAACATTCTTCGAATTGAAAAAACTAACAAAACACAAACACACACAAAATTGTCATCATGACAACATATCATTTTAGTTGCTATGGCAAACATATTTTTGAATTAATAAAATTATATATTCTTAATTCTCATGGCAACCGTATGCTTTAAGTTGCCATGCAAGCATACTAATAAAATTAACAAAATTATAGTGAGTTTGTAAATCGCAAAATCTGTTGTACATCTCTTGGGACATTACATGGCAATTTGAGAAAAATGAACTGAAAATGAAACAATAAGGTTGTGCAACATATCAAGCAAAGTGTATATCATCAGATGCATGGCATTGTTTGGTTATTGGATTTGGCACCATCTTGTGTCACAAAGATGAGATGGGATTTCGTAGTGCAGGAAAATAAAAAGTAAAGCAACAATGAGAGGTGTGTGTGTGGGGGGGGGGGGTTGAGGAGGGATAATACTACACGCACGGGCAACAACACAACAGACTCTACGGACCCCCTGCATGCACTCATCTAATTTGTCCCCCCCCCCCTTGATTTTCACTGGTGGGCCCGCCTCACTTATCTAAATTCCAGCCAATCAGCCTTAACCACCCTGTAAATCCTCCGTAGACTACCCGTGAGTCTAGCATTTCCCGGTGAGGAGCTACGTGCACGAACGGGGTAGCCGCTCCCCAACATGCCTGAGCGGCTATCCTCATTACCGCCCCGAAGCAACCTCCTGACCGTCATCGTTAACGAGTTCTTCCCTCGCAGGGTCCTAGCGCCGGGCTGCTTGTAACCCGCAGCACCGCCTAGCCGTGTTCGTCACCGGAGCTCTTTCCGCGATGAGCCGCCGACAAATTCAAGGGCAGCCTCGCCAGATCCTTCGATTCCTCGTCTTCCCGAGCTGCACCGCCGGCCATGTGCATTGATACCGGCTAGGAGCTAGTGCGTCGCGGGCGAGCAGGCGGTGAACAGTCTCCAACATCGAGATAGAGAGAGATAGAGAGACGAAGGGTGAATAGAATAGAGCACTGCTATGCAGACGACGGAATCGTGCACGATCCACACATGACAAGTCACCCAGACCATTGGAGTGCCTCGTTTTCTAAATCTGCGTGGCTCCTAATCATGTTGTGCATAGGTCACCCGGTACAGATCGTGTGTACAACACTTTTGAATAGAAAAGAGCACTGCTATGCAGTCGACGGAATCGTGCATGGTGGGAATTAAAAGATGTGAGAGTTTGACCGATGGAGTAGAGAGAGTGCGTGGTGGGATGAAGAGAAAGATGTACGGCCGTGGAGAAAGGAGGCGTTCGCGACGACCCGTGCTTTTCCCGAACGAAAAAATTCATTGACATGGCTGATTAACCTGCTCTAGATTGGTGCCCGGCCGGATCAAACGGCCTAGGAGACGTTCGTCTCAACAGACTAAAAATTTGATGCCACATTTTTAGCATTTTCGTTCTATTTTGCGAACAAACATATCTAAGGCCTTGGAGCAGTGCTATAACCCGAGATCCACGGGCTACGGAAAAGGGGTTTTCTTGTCAAGAGCGTGCATATTCTCACGCTAGCCGTTCCGCGCCGCATGCAAGCTTGGCGTGAGCCTTATACTATACGCGGTCGCCGCAGATGCAGGCGGCTCGCGTTACGCGTGACGAAAACCAGTAAATTATAACACACTAACTTAACGACCGCAGTAACGATCGATACATTACGGCCGCCTTTTAGCTTGGGCACGCTCCATAGCACTGCAGACGAACTCAGCATCACGGAGTACTCGATCCTCAACAAGTACGTACCGGCGCGCGCGCGCATGGCTGGGAGCAGCGCCAGGGCGGCCGCACCCATCGTCCCTACCGTCGTCTTCGTCTTCTTGCTGCTTCTTCCTCTCTCCGCCGTCCGCCATGCGCGGGCGCAAGAAACTGGTAGGCCATCGATCGACCGCACGCGCACGTAAGTAGATTAGTCCATGTGTTGGGTCGTGCTGATCGGTTCGTTTGGTCGATGCATGCATGCAAAACTCAGACAGCGAGGAGGAGTTCAGCTACCGGAGCGGCCGGGACAACAGCCCGGACCGGTGGGGCCTCCTCCGGTCGGACTGGGCGGCCTGCTACTGGGGCCGGCTGCAGTCCCCGATCCGCGTCCCCGGCTCCGGCCGGGTCGCCGGCCCCCGCAACGGCCGCCTCGCCCGCACCTACCGCTCCTCGCCGGCCACCCTGGTGAACCGCGGGCACGACATCATGGTGAGGTTCGACGGCAACGCGGGGTCCCTGGTGCTGGACGGCGTCTCGTACCGGCTGCGGCAGATGCACTGGCACTCCCCCAGCGAGCACGCGCTAAACGGGAGCCGGTACGACCTGGAGCTGCACATGCTCCACCAGAGCGACAAGGCGAGCAACAAGTACGCCGTCGTCGCGCAGCTCTTCCAGATCGGGGAGCACCGCGACGACATCCTGCACATGGTACGTATGTGATCCTCTCGTTTCATCGGCGCCACCAGATGCATGCATTCGGTCTGATCGGAAGGATGCCCACACGCACGCACGTACGTAACATGTACTGTATGTATGCATGTAGCTGGAGCCGTTCATCGAGAGGATCACGGACAGGAGGCAGGGGCACGAGGAGGAGATCGACTACGAGGTGGACCCGAGGAGGCCCGTGAGGGGGAGCGACACGTTCTACAGGTACACGGGCTCCTTCACCACGCCGCCGTGCACCGAGGGCATCGCCTGGGCGGTCGCCACCAAGGTGCGGCATGTGTCGCGTCACCAGGTGGAGCTGCTCAGAGACGCCGTCCACGACGTACGTGACCATGCATATGCATGCACACTTCCATGCCATGCATCTTTCTCGTTGGATACCTGGTGATTTTGTTACTAACATCTTCCATCCACGACGTACGTGACCATGCAGCATGCCAGGAGGAACGCTCGGCCTCTCCAGGAGGCCAACGGCAGAGGCATCGCCCTGTACTACAGCTGGCCTCGTTCCGGCGCCGGGAATTAAGACGGCCGGAAGCACTGAATCTGTTGCGTTAACCTCTGTTGCACTGAACATTGTAACGTAGTTGATCTTGCATGCACTGAATCTGCGTTCATGCTGTGGCTGAATATATATAGGTCATAGTTTACATGATTTTTCTGTTGTAATCACGTAGATGCAGGCCACGATCTGCCCGTGTGATGGCACCGGATAACCAGATCATGAGTTCATGACCAGCAAATTTGTTAGGCTGAATAAAAGGAAAAGTCCGAAAAGACGCAAGGTTGAACGCATCCCTCTCCTCTCTGCCCAGTGTTCGCGTGTGTCTTCTGGACCACCTGGTGTTCTTCTTCCTCCTTTAGTGAGTGAGTGTAAGATCCAGGCAAGGAGCCTAAAATCCTCTGGTGAGTGAGCGTAAAATCCTAGAAGGAACGTAAAATCTTCCTAGGAGCATAAAATTCACCCTAGAGCCTAAAATTATGCTAACGTTTCGCATCAGAGCCACTGTTTCGGAGCGATCCGCCCGTCGAAAGAGTTGTGGCGGCAGTGATGAGCACCTCCCCGAAGAAGGACGTCACCAGCGTGAGCGGCAAAAAGTACACACCAGCCCAAAGAGAGACGGGGATGAGAATGCGACGATCGTGTCGCGCGCGTTGACTTCTGATCCAGGACCCAATGCTTACAGACTCAAATTATTAAACAATAAAACAATCCTCGATTAAGGCTTTACTGGGCGCCAATCGCTCCAAGGCCTTCGCATTGGCGTAAACGTCGGCAAAGAACGGTTGCACCTCTCGTTGCATGTTGATGCTGACCTCACCACTCGGCTGCGTCGAAGGCAACACCATGAGCTCCTGGCTTACCGCCACACCCTTTGTTGTAGCACCAGCCAAGTTCCTTCACCCTGCTTCTCGGCTAGAGCGGGCAAGTGCCCAGCTTCACGGACCTAGGAGCTTGAGATTGAGAGGTAGGCAAGGCAGATGGTGTGTCACCTGTGGTAGAGGAGGGAGAATCTGACATCATCTTCGGTACAATAGCCGTCTCAGGATCTTCTGTCAGAGGAGGCGTTCGGTCAGCCGGCTCCCGCTCATTAGCGACCACCATCGGCTTTGTGTCCTTATTGGACAATGCCGACTCCAAGACAGAGGCTGACTAGTTAGGAGCTAATTGTGTGCTTAACATTGAGGCTGCATACGGCTTCACACACTTTGTAGTTGCCCCCATATCAATTGTCAGCTCTGATACCTCCACGACGGTCGGCTCTGATACCTCCCGCGCCACCTCCACAACGGCAAACTTCGGTATTTTTGCCTCGCCCGACAACGACACGGAAGGTTTCACCTAGCGGCGGTTGGCCTGACCGGTTGCTTCTTCCCCGAGGGTTCTTCGGACTCTGAAGGGAATGTAGTCAGCAACAAAGAAGGAGCCAGGTTGGAGACATATTACCAAACTCTTTAATTATGAGCATAAGATAAGACCAGACAACTTACTTGGCACCCATCAGGATGGGTTTGGGTTTGGTGTGCCTCCAACTCATCTTCATGGGCGAAGCAGCGGTGGTAACCGCCAACGGGTCAGGGCGGACAATCTTGTGTGCCGCCCCTGGGATGTTGCCTACGCTCAGGTCAGCGCCACTCCGCAGCCTCTTTTGAGTCTGCATCTGAGGAGAGCGTGTCATTCCTTGCAAGACGGGCACCTGATGTCCTCAAGTGCATAGGGCTTTGTAGGAATTTTGCGGTTAGTAAGGTTTGTCGATCCCACAGGTAGCAAAAAGGAAGGCACTATTAAGCCTGCAACTATGTTTTCACTTATACAATTCCGTGCACACCCAAACTGGAGTTTGAAAATAGTTTAATTCTATCGGTTACTTGGGAAAACGAATAAAAGGAGTATTTAACTAAACAATGAGCAAAGGGAATTAAAAGGTACTAAAGTACCTGAAGGCAGAGTTTGAGTAGTAAGGCGTTCTCGAGGCTTTTGGAGTCATAACCTCTACCATGATCTACACATCACATATCCCACTTGAATATGTGCAATGTGTGGGGGTAGCCAAATAAAGATATGTGCAATATGTGAAGGCAGAGTTTGAGTAGTAAGGCGTTCTCGAGGACAATCACGCTTAAGCTTGGGGGAGTTGATGTGTGATATGTTTACACTCATGCACACTGAGTTTAAATTGATATATTTTATTTTAATAGAGATATTCGCTCCGATATTGCTACTAATGACTAATGAATGCAAAGGATTCCACAAATCCTCTCTTTGATGTGTTTCCACGGGAAATGGGCTAAAAAGGGAAGAAATCACGTGTGAACATGGAAGGGAATGGAAATGAAGAAAGAAGCAATCACAAGGAGGCGTGCCAAATGAAACAGCACAAAAGACGATGTTCCGCACCTGTATGAGCACCCGTATGGCGTGGATTTTGAGGCAGCTTGTCTACCTAATCAACTTTTATAAAGGGTACCCCATCAAAATGTCAAAATAAGAGCGTCGAACTAAGCCAGATTAGAACCATCGTCATCCCCTCTCATCAACCCTAGTCGCCGCCATTTCCATCTCTATAGCTGCAGTCACCACCATAGTCCAACACCATCTAGTTCATACATGTAATCGTGCATCGCACAAGGCATCCATTGTAAGACATATTTGCAATCAATCAATCCTCAAAATGTGTTCTTCAGTGATTTCTTCTTGCGATCTGATCTTCATGTGTGAGTAGTTCGGTAATGTATGGGTTAAGGCATAGGCCTTGCAACCCTCTGTATTTTTTTTTGACAGAAAGACTGTAAGGGAACCCCCTACAGTATAATTGGTGCAACAAACCCAAATTGCAAGTACCGTGCCTTGAACCTAGGTGGGTGGAAAGGCATCAGCCTCTTCCCACTGATACGTCTGCAACATATCTATAATTTTTGATTGCTCCATGCTATTATATATTCTGTTTTTGGATGTTTAATGGGCTTTATTATACACTTTTATATTATTTTTGGGACTAACCTATTAACCCAAGGCCGAGTGCAAATTGCGTTTTTTTGCCTATTTTAGTGTTTTGCAGAAAAAGAATATCAAACGGAGTCCAAACGGAATGAAACTTTCGAGAGAGTCATTTTTGGAACAAACGTGATCTAGAGGACTTGGAGTGGACGTCAAGAAATCATCGAGGAGGCCACAAGGCAGGGGGGAGCGCCTACCCCCTGGGCGCGCCCTCCACCCTCGTGGGCCCCTCGTTGCTCCACCGACCTACTTCTTCCTCCTATATATACCTACATACCCTGAAACCATCGAGGAGGACCACGAAAACCTAATTCCACCGCCGCAACCTTCTGTACCCGTGAGATCCCATCTTGGGGCCTTTTCCGGTGCTCCGCCGGAGGGGGAATCATCACGGAGGGCTTCTACATCAACACCATAGCCTCTCTGATGATGTGTGGGTAGTTTACCACAGACCTCCGGGTCCATAGTTATTAGTTAGATGGCTTCTTCTCTCTCTTTGGAACTCAATACAAAGTTCTCCTTGATCTTACTGGAGATCAATTTGATGTAACTCTTTTTGCAGTGTGTTTGTCGAGATTCGATGAATTGTGGGTTTATGATCAAGATTATCTATGAACAATATTTGAATCTTCTCTGAATTCTTTTATGTATGATTGGTTATCTTTGCAAGTCTCTTCGAATTATCAGTTTGGTTTGGCCTACTAGATTGATCTTTCTTGCAACGGGACAAGTGCTTAGCTTTGGGTTCAATCATGCGGTGCTCGATCCCAGTGACAGTAGGGGAAACGACACGTATTGTATTGTTGCCATCGAGGATAAAATTATGGGGTTTATCTCATATTGCATGAGTTTATCCCTCTACATCATGTCATCTTACCTAATGCGTTACTCTGTTCTTATGAACTTAATACTCTAGATGCATACTGGATAGCGGTCGATGTGTGGAGTAATAGTAGTAGATGCAGGCAGGAGTTGGTCTACTTGTCACGGTCGTGATGCCTATATACATGATCATGCCTAGATATTCTCATAAGTATGCACTTTTCTATTAATTGCTCGACAGTAATTTGTTCACCCACCGTAATACTTATGCTATCTTGAGAGAAGCCACTAGTGAAACCTGTGGCCCCCGGGTCTATTCTCCATCATATTAATCTCCCGTCAACAAGCTATTTCTATCGCCGTTTATTTTGCTTTCTTTACTTTTAGTCTTTATCATAAAAATACCAAAAATATTATCTTATCATCTCTATCAGATCTCACTTTTGCAAGTGGCCATGAAGGGATTGACAACCCCTTTATCGCGTTGGTTGCAAGGTTCTTATTTGTCTGTGTAGGTATGAGGGACTTGCGTGTGGCCTCCTACTGGATTGATACCTTGGTTCTTAAAAACTGAGGGAAATACTTTCGCTACTTTGCTGCATCACCCTTTCCTCTTCAAGGGAAAACCAACGCATGCTCAAGAGGTAGCAAGAAGGATTTCTGGCGCCGTGCCGGGGAGTCTACGCACAAGTCAAGACATACCAAGCACCCATCAAAAACTCTTATCCCTCACATTACATTATTTGCCATTTGCCTCTCGTTTTCCTCTCCCCCACTTCACCCTTGCCGTTTTATTCGCCCTCTCTTTCCGTTCGCCTCTTTTTTGCTTGCTTCTTGTTTGCTTGTGTGTTGGATTGCTTGCTTGTCACGATGGCTCAAGATAATACTAAATTGTGTGACTTTGCCAATACCAACAACAATGATTTTCTTAGCACTCCGATTGATCCTCTTACCGATGCTGAATCTTGTGAAATTAATGTTGCTTTGCTGAATCTTGTTATGAAAGATCAATTCGCCGACCTTCCTAGTGAAGATGCTGCTACCCATCTAAATATATTCGTTGATTTGTGTGATATGCAAAGGAAAAAAGATGTGGACAATGATATTGTTAAATTGAAGCTATTTCCCTTCTCGCTTAGAGATCGTGCTAAAACTTGGTTTTTGTCTTTGCCTAAAAATAGTATTGATTCTTGGAATAAGTGCAAAGATGCTTTTAACTCTAAATATTTTCCTCCCGCTAAGATCATCTCTCTTAGAAATGATATCATGAATTTTAAGCAACTTGATCATGAACATGTTGCACAAGCTTGGGAGAGAATGAAATAAATGATACGTAATTGTCCTACACATGGTTTGAACCTATGGATGATTATACAAAAAATTATGCCGGATTTAATTTTGCTTCTAGAAATATTTTAGATTCGGCCGCGGGAGGTACTTTTATGGAAATCACTTTAGGAGAAGATACTAAACTCCTAGATAATATTATGGTTAATTATTCTCAATGGCACACTGAAAGATCTACTAGTAAAAAGGTGCATGCAATTGAAGAAATTAATGTTTGGAATGAAAAGATGGATGAACTTATGAAATTGTTTCCTAATAAGAGTGTTTCTTCTGATCCCAATGATATGCCTTTGTCTACTTTGATTGAGAATAATAATAAATCTATGGATGTGAATTTTGTTGGTAGGAACAATTTTGGTAACAACGCTTATAGAGGAAATTTTAATCCTAGGACGTATCCTAGTAATCCCTCTAATAGTTATGGTAATTCCTAAAACAACTCTTATGGAAATTTCAATAAGATGCTCTCTAATTCTGAGACAAGTGTTAAAGAGTTTATGATTTCTCAAAAGAATTTCAATGCCTTGCTCGAAGAAAAATTGCCTAAGATTGATCAGTTGGCTAGGAACGTGGATAGAATTTCTCTTCATGTTGATTCTTTGGAACTTAGATCTATTCCACCTAAGCATGATATCAATGAGTCTCTCAAAGCCATGAGAATTTCCATTGATGAGTGCAAAGAAAGAACCGCTAGGATGCGTGCTAAGAAAGATTGCTTTGTAAAAGCGTGTTCTTCTAGTTTTCATGATAATAAGGATGAAGATCTAAAAGTAATTGATGTGTCCCCTATGAAATCTTTGTTTTGCAATATGAATCTTGATAATGATGGGACTGGAGATGAGTCAACTTTAGTTAAAAGGCGTCCCAATGATTCGGAGTTTTTAGATCTTGATGCAAAATTTAGTAAAAGTGGGATTGAAGAGGTCAAAACTTTAGATAGCAATGAACCCACTATCTTGGATTTCAAGGAATTTAATTATGATAATTGTTCTTTAATATATTGTATTTCCTTGTTGCAATCCGTGCTAAATTCTTTGCATGCTTATAGTCAAAATAAGGCTTTTACTAAACATATTGTTGATGCTTTAATGCAATCTTATGAAGAAAAGCTTGAATTGGAAGTTTCTATCCCTAGAAAACTTTATGATGAGTGAGAACCTACTATTAAAATTAAAATTAAATATCATGAATCGTATGCTTTGTGTGATTTGGGTGCTAGTGTTTCCACGATTCCAAAAACTTTGTGTGATTTGTTAGGTTTCCGTGAATTTGATGATTGTTCTTTAAACTTGCACCTTGCGGATTCCACCATTAAGAAACCTATAGGAAGAATTAATGATGTTCTTATTGTTGCAAATAGGAATTATGTACCCGTAGATTTCATTGTTCTTGATATAGATTGCAATCCTTCATGTCCCATTATTCTTGGTAGACCTTTCCTTAGAACGATTGGTGCAATTATTGATATGAAGGAAGGAAATATTAGATTCCAATTTCCGTTAAGGAAAGACATGGAACACTTTCCTAGAAATAAAATCAAATTACCTTATGAATCTATTATGAGAGCTACTTATGGATTGGCTACCAAAGATGGCAATACCTAGATCTATCCTTGCCTTTATGCCTAGCTAGGGGCGTTAAACGATATCGCTTGTTGGGAGGCAACCCAATTTTATTTTATTTTTTGTTTTTTGGTTCTGTTTAGTAATAAATAATCCATCTAGCTTCTGTTTAGATGTGATTTTGTGTTTTAATTAGTGTTTGTGCCAAGTAGAACCTTTGGGAAGACTTGGGGAAAGTCTTTGCGATCTTGCTGTAAAAAACAGAAACTTTAGCGCTCACGAGATTAGCTACAACTTTTTACTGGAGAGTGCTATTTAGTTGATAATTTTTGCAGCTGATTAATATATAAATTACTCACGTACATCAATTTATTTTAGAATTTTTGGAGTTCCAGAAGTTTGAGTTAGTTACAGATTACTACAGACTGTTCTGTTTTTGACAGATTCTGTTTTTGGTGTGTTGTTTGCTTATTTTGATGAATCTATGGCTAGTAATGGATTTTATGAACCCTAGAAAAGTTGGAGTACAGTAGGTTTAACACCAATATAAATAAATAATGAGTTCATTACAGTACCTTGAAGTGGTGTTTTGTTTTCTTTCGCTAACGGAGCTCACGAGATTTTCTGTTAAGTTCTGTGTTGTGAAGTTTTCAAGTTTTGGGTAAAGATTTGATGGATTATGGAACAAGGAGTGGCAAGAGCCTAAGCTTGGGGATGCCCAAGGCAACCCAAGGTAAAATCCAAGGACACCAAAAAGCCTAAGATGGGGGATGCCCCGGAAGGCATCCCCTCTTTTGTCTTCGTCCATCTGTAACTTTACTTGGAGCTATATTTTTATTCACCACATGATATGTGTTTTGCTTGGAGCGTCTTGTATGATTTGATTCTTTGCTTTTTAGTTCACACGATCATCCTTTCTGTACACACCCTTTGAGAGAGACACACATTATTCTGAATTTATTAGAATACTCTATGTGCTTCACATGTATCTTTTCAGCTAAACAATTTTGCTCTAGTGCTTCACTTATATCTTTTAGAGCACGGTGGTGGTTATATTTTATAGAAATTATTGATCTCTCATGCTTCACTTATATTATTTTGAGAGTCCTTTAGAACAGCATGGTAATTTGCTTTGGTTATAAAATTAGTCCTAATATGATAGACATCTAAGATAAAAACTATAAAGTGCATTGAATACTAATAGAAGTTAGATAATTGATGATTGTTTTGAGATATGAAGATGGTGATATTAGAGTCATGCTAGTTGAGTAGTTGTGAATTTGAGAAATACTTGTTCTAAAGTTTGTGATTCCCGTAGCATGCACGTATGGTGAACCGTTATGTGATGAAGTCAGAGCATGATTTATTTATTTATTGTCTTCCTTATGAGTGGCAGTCAGGGACGAGCGATGGTCTTTTCCTACCAATCTATTCCCCTAGGAGCATGCGCGTAGTACTTTGTTTCGATAACAAATAAATTTTTGCAATAAGTATGTGAGTTCTTTATGACTAATGTTGAGTCCATGGATTATACACACTCTCATCCTTCCACCATTGCTAGCCTATCTAATACCGCGCACCTTTCGCCAGTATCATACACCCACCATATACCTTCCTCATAACAGCCACCATACCTACCTATTATGGCATTTCCATAGCCATTCCGAGATATATTGCCATGCAACTTACCACTGTTCCATTTATTATGACACATTTCATCATTGTCATATTGCTTTGCATGATCATGTAGTTGACATCGTATTTGCGGCAAAGCCACCCTTATAATTCCTTCATACATGTCACTCTTGATTCATTGCATATCCCGGTACACCACCGGAGGCATTCATATAGAGTCATATTTTGTTCTAAGTATCGAGTTGTAATTCTTGAGTTGTAAGTAAATAAAAGTATGATTCCCCCACAAGCCGAGATGAGACTCCGGACAAAAAAAAAGAGAAAAAAAGAGGCCAAAAAAAAGAAAGGCCCAAATAAAAAAATGAGATAAAAAGAGAGAAGGGACAATGTTACTATCATTTTGCCACACTTGTGCTTCAAAGTAGCACCATGATCTTTATGATAGAGAGTCTCCTATGTTGTCACTTTCATATACTAGTGGGAATTTTACATTATAGAACTTGGCTTGTATATTCCAATGATGGGCTTCCTCAAAATGCCCTAGGTCTTCGTGAGCAAGCGAGTTGGATCCACACCCACTTAGTTTCTTTTGTTGAGCTTTCATACACTTATAGCTCTAGTGCATCCGTTGCATGGCAATCCCTACTCACTCACATTGATATCTATTGATGGGCATCTCCATAGCCCATTGATACGCCTAGTTGATGTGAGACTATCTTCTCCTTTTTGTCTTCTCCACAACCACCATTATATTTCACATATAGTGCTATGTCCATGGCTCACGCTCATATATTGTGTGAAGATTGAAAAAGTTTGAGAACATCAAAAGTATGAAACAATTGCTTGGCTTGTCATCGGGGTTGTGCATAATTTAAATACTTTGTGTGGTGAAGATAGAGCATAGCCAGACTATATGATTTTGTAGGGATAACTTTCTTTGGCCATGTTATTTTGAGAAGACATGATTGCTTTGTTAGTATGCTTGAAGTATTATTATTTTCATGTCAATATTAAACTTTTATCTTGAATCTTTCGGATCTGAACATTCATGCCACAATGAAGAGAAATGCATTGAAGAATATGCTAAGTAGCATTTCACATCAAAAATTCTGTTTTTATCATTTACCTACTCGAGGATGAGCATGAATTAAGCTTGGGGATGCTTGATATGTCTCCAACGTATCTATAATTTTTGATTGCTCCATGCTATTATATATTCTGTTTTGGATGTTTAATGGGCTTTATTATACACTTTTATATTATTTTTAGGACTAACCTATTAACCCAAGGCCCAATGCAAATTGCTGTTTTTTTGCCTATTTCAGTGTTTCGCAGAAAAGGAATATCAAACGGAGTCCAAACGGAATGAAACCTTCCGGAGAGTTATTTTTGGAACAAACGTGATCCAGAGTACTTGGAGTGGACGTCAAGAAATCATCGAGGAGGCCACGAGGCAGGGGGCGCGCCCTCCACCCTCGTGGGCCCCTCGTTGCTCCACCGACCTACTTCTTCCTCCTATATATACCTACGTACCTCGAAACCATCGAGGAGCACCACGAAAAGCTAATTACACCGCCACAACCTTCCGTACCCGTGAGATCCCATCTTGGGGCCTTTTCCGGCGCTCCACCGGAGGGGGAATCGATCATGGAGGGCTTCTACATCAACACCATAGTCTCTCCGATGATGTGTGGGTAGTTTACCACAGACCTTCGGGTCCATAGTTATTAGATAGACGGCTTCTTCTCCCTCTTTGGATCTCAATACAAAGTTCTCCTCGATCTTCTTGGAGATCTATTCGATGTAACTCTTTTTGCGGTGTGTTTGTCGAGATCCGATGAATTATGGGTTTATGGTCAAGATTATCTATGAACAATATTTGAATCTTCTCTGAATTCTTTTATGTATGATTGGTTATCTTTGCAAGTCTCTTCGAATTATCAGTTTGGTTTGGCCTACTAGATTGATCTTTCTTGCAATGGGAGAAGTGCTTAGCTTTGGGTTCAATCATGCGGTGCTCGATCCCAGTGACAGTAGGGGAAACGACACGTATTGTATTGTTGCCATCGAGGATAAAAAGATGGGGTTTATATCATATTGCATGAGTTTGTCCCTCTACATCATGTCATCTTACCTAATGTGTTACTCTGTTCTTATGAACTTAATACTCTAGATGCATGCTGGATAGCGGTCGATGTGTGGAGTAATAGTAGTAGATGCAGGCAGGACTCGGTCTACTTGTCACGGACGTGATGCCTATATACCTGATCATGCCTAGATATTCTCATAATTATGCACTTTTCTATCAATTGCTCGACAGTAATTTGTTCACCCACCATAATACTTATGCTATCTTGAGAGAAGCCACTAGTGAAACCTGTGGCCCCCGGGTCTATTCTCCATCATATTAATCTCCCGTCAACAAGCTATTTCTATCGCCATTTATTTTGCTTTCTTTACTTTTAGTCTTTATCATAAATAAACCAAAAATATTATCTTATCATCTCTATCAGATCTCAGTTTTGCAAGTGGCCGTGAAGGGATTGACAACCCCTTTATCGCGTTGGTTGCAAGGTGCTTATTTGTTTGTGTAGGTACGAGGGACTTGCGTGTGGCCTCCTACTGGATTGATACCTTGGTTCTCAAAAACTGAGGGAAATACTTATGCTACTTTCCTGCATCACCCTTTCCTCTTCAAGGGAAAACCAATGCATGCTCAAGAGGTAGCACCTACCACTAGGCTATGCCTTAGTATGCACCCTCTATATTTGTTGTAGGGATCAATGGAAGAGCTTTGGATTAACATCCCGTATGTGTGAAGTAAAAGTGTTCCGTAGATGTCTCTTGTCTTGTCTATGATCTTCATCCCTTTAGGTACCTAGGATCATGGAGATCGAGCAACAGTGAGGCTAACTGCAGGGAGAACGTGAAGTGTTATTCTGAACACCAGTGAGAGAAGGGTTTAGTACAGTAACATGGATCAATCCTTGGGGATTCATGAGGTGTGGTCATTAATTTCCCGAAGCTCTTGTTTGATATTTATCATCTTAACTATCGAGGCAAGCTTGCATGATGGATAGGGCCCGCGGTAGGACAATTGATTCTTTGATGCAAGACTCATGCCTATCAAGGTGTTATTTGGACACATCCCCTACTTCGGTTCATAACGAGCACTTCTCGATGGGTGACTTCGACGCACAAATTAAGATCATATCTAGTCCCAACACTAATACATGGTTGTAAGCACTACGACCTCATATCCGTACCTCTTTTTATTGTAGTGTTTGAATTATCGTTTGCTTGATTAATCCGGTCAAAAGATGGAATTGATCCTTTAACAAAAGTTTGCTATAGACCATCGCTTCAAGGGAATCTTCCTCTTGTGGGTTCGATAACCTAGGATCACCTCTGGGGAAATAGTTGCGGGATACTTTTCTGTTCCATTGCTGGATCACTAAGAGGAGGTATCACCTTGAAGATGCCCTTAGGAGACGTATGATGAAGTTTGATGCCCTAGTAGAATAGAAAGTCACAGAGGAAATCGTCTGGAGCTAGAAAGAGCCCTCATGGCATGAACGGTATCAACAACACCCACTCGTGTGCGTGCGGCTCCAGAACCACCTCCCACGACACCATGCCCTTCTAGACTGGCGCCCACCAGCACGTGTTCTCCCCTGGAGGAATGAAGTCATGGCCGCAAGCCCCTCCAACATGGCCTCTATTATGATGGAAGGAATCCACTGTTCCTCCCTGGCGTTGGTGGAGGCATCACCTTGACCAACAACTCGGCCTCAACCGGAAGCAGTGCCCCTGAGTATGTGTGCCTATGCTTATTCTTGTGTCATCGCACGCCAGTCACCTAAGTGGTTGTAAGCAGGGAAAGGCACATGCATGTTAAAGCTTCATCTGAGATCAATGTTGGAGGGATCGCAAAGAAGAAGATGGCCAGAAGGGGTGAAATCGATAGGCCGTCCCTCTTAGACGTCAAAATGACACCCCGTAAATCATGCCACATGGTCGCGGATCCTGTCACAATATCCTACGGCACGCATGTTTTGGCATAGGAAGTGAGGCATATGATCATGATGGTCTGACACCCCCACATGCATGATGTGTCGTCTGCTTGCATTTACTGGGGTAGGTGATTGGACATGACCTAGCTAGGACACATGCCACTCTGTGCTCCTGTTTGACCATATCCAACTTGTTGATTTGGTGCACCTCCTTGGTAATCAGGTCAGGATAGGCCTCACCATTGCCATTCGTCACACACTGATTGACCTCATCAAAGATTCATGACACTTAGCGCTACTGCGAGCCAGCTTGGATAGGTTTGGGTGGCGCGTTAATCTCAATGACGCAAAGTTGGCCCTCAAGATTTGGGCCCAAGCTTACCATGTTTGATTAGAGGTAATTAGAGAGTGAGGGGAATTCCACCTCCGGGATTAATTTCGTTTATGGAGAAGCTCAGGTCTAGGAAAGATACAAAACGTGGGATACTTTGAGAGGAATCATGGGGGCTAGTGTACTTTCATGGGCAGTGATGACCCACAGGTATAGGCACTAAAAAAATACACTTCCGTGATGATACATGTTTGTCACAGTAGGTCGCGTTTTTTGTCATGCATGTACATCCATGACAATTTTATGACAGAATCAAGATAGTCATACCGGTGCTGTCATAGAAGTGTTCCATGACATTACCAAAATTATCATCATAAAAGTGTCCACTTCCATGACGATAAATCGCGCGTCACAGAAGTGCTTTCGTCAAGGGTGACCGACACGTGGCATCCACCGTAACGGAACGCCATTAAGCTATCGGGTCCGGTTTTGGATCCGATAACCCGCTAACAGCCCCGACCAATGGGGATTTTCCACGTGTAAAATCATCATTGGCTGGAGGAAACACGTGTCGGCTCACCGTTGGGACAGATGTCATCCACTCATTGGACCGAAGGCGCCTATGATGCGTCGACACGTGGCCCGGCCGAATAGAGGCCCATTCCTGTGAAAAGGCCGGCCCGTTTGACTTGGTCAAAAGGTGGCGGGCCGGCCCACGGAAAGCCTGTTAACGACCTATTCGCATATAGCCCATTTACAGCCCGCTAACCGAGGGCCCATTATGACCTATCCAAATTAGGCCCAGTAGTGTCATCTGGGCCGTCCAATATGATTCCAGCCCATTTTAAGTTCCGGCCCATGTATGGCCCATGACGTCTTTCGGCCCATATGAGGCCCTTCGTAACTCTTGGCCCATTAACGGCCTGTGGTGAAACTGGCCCGTAATGAACAGTGCATCACTTTATACCCATTAACGCCCATTAATCCATTGGGCCGTTTGCAGCCCATGTTATCTTTCGGCCTTCTCAGGGTCCATTTATTCTTGGGCTCATTTCCAGCATTCGGTTACTTACGGCCACTTACTGCCATTTTCTTCTTGTGGGCCAAATTCAGCCCGTGGTTACAGTCGGCCCATTTGTGGCCCGTTAATACGTTGGGCCGTTTTCATAGCGTCATCAAATACGGCCTATTAACGACGGCCCGTTATGGTCGGCCCATGAACGGACGACTCCAACTCTAGCCCGTTTACGGCCATAATGCGGTTTGTTTTTGGCCCATGTTTGGCCAATCGATCATACGACCCATCTAAGGCCCATTGATGGTACGACCCGTAGAAGGCCCATTGTTTCTACGGACCAAAGAAGGCCCATTGTTTCTATGGCCCGTAGGAAGCCCAGTGTCACTACAGTAAATATGTAGCCCATGGCCTGTTAAAGGCAGGAAACTACTATAGGTTTAGGCCTGCTAATGGCCCAAGATGATTATAGGCCCACGTTTTGTCCCATATGAGTAACGGGCCGGCCTAAAGACCGACAACACTGAGATCCATTGAACCTTTCGGCCTAAATTACAACATACCGACCAAAGAATAAACCTAGACTATACAACAAAGAAATTACAACATATTACATCCACTGGGAATCAAAGTTCGCTACCAGTGATAATAAAGCGCAACATGACCGCGGATTACATACACTGGGCATCAAAGGTCGCCACCAGTGCATATAAACGCGCCGACAAAAGAATATACAAAACTGAGAGCACTTCAGAAGGCACTAGACCTGGCAAGCTCGGGCCCCGCAAGCAGCCGAACAAGCTGATGAGACCTCAGTTGTGTCAACGATAGATGCTTCATCCCTAGCTGTATGGCACCATAGTGCGCAAGGCAGTCCCCTGACATCTTCATTACATCTTTGACTTCAAGTCAGAGCTGAGCTGAAGCAAGCCTTTCCGCTTTAAGTTGAGACTGAAGAAGTTGAATTGATTGAGGTAGCGACTGCACAGAGGTTGTCTCACACCTGCTGCTGAGTAGCTTCAACTCACTATCTTCATCAAGATAGGACCTTGGGGTCATCTCGCTGTCCTCAAGATGGTTTGGCTCACTATCTTTCCTAAAGTTCTGCCTGGCATAAGAGATACGACTCTGAAAGAGAAACAAGGAGACACGTAACAGGTTTCACAATTATATAAGCAAATAAATGGATCTGTTCTGCATAAGGAACATGTTTCTACAACTACAATTTAAAACTGGAAGTTGTTGCAAACATCCAATCAGATGTAAACAGCAGCGGAGGAAATGATGCCTATCCAAATCTATACTAGAACAAAGTTTGAAGGCTTGAGAAGGATGAAGTTACATTACATGTTAACACGGGCTGGACAAAGCCCTTCTCCATGTTGATGGAAAGATAATTGAATAAATTCCCCAAAGAAAATTCTTTATAAGCGTTGCCGTTATTCTACATTTTGCAAAGAGTAAATATAGATCAAATAATATTGGAAGAAAGAGAGGATAATGAAGCTCAGGTGCAGACTGATTATACATAATCAAATAGCAATTAATTAAGTACAACATTACAAGGCAAAAGGTACTGACAAGAGGAATGCAGACATCAGTGTGTGCAGTGGCATTGGCTTTATTCAACATTTTGGTAAGAGTAAATGTAGATATGATAATTTGGAGAAAGTGGAGGGTAGGGCAGATAAGATGCAGAGTAATGCTAGACAATCAACTATCTCGAGATGCATGTACAGTAATACCACCACCGTCTGTTATTAGTTGTCGCTCAAATGGATGTATCTAGTGTTGGGGAACGTAGTAATTTCATAAATTTTCCTACGCACAGGCAAGATCATGGTGATGCATAGCAACGAGAGGGGAGAGTGTTGTCTACGTACCCTCGTAGACCGGAGTGGAAGCGTTGACGCAACGTAGAGGAAGTAGTCGTACGTCTTCCTGATCCGACCGATCCAAGCACCGTTACTCCGGCACCTCCGAGTTCTTGGCACACGTTCAGCTCGATGACGCACCCCTAGCTTCGATCCAGCAAAGCTTCGGGGGGAGTTCCGTCAGCACGACGGTGTGGTGACGATGATGATGTTCTACCGACGCAGGGCTTTGCCTAAGCACTGCAACGATATGATCGAGGTGGAATATGGTGGAAGGGAGCACCGCACACGGCTAAGGAACGATCACGAAGATCAACTTGTGTGTCCTAGGGTGCCCCCTTGCCCCCGTATATAAAGGAGCAAGGGAGGAGGAGGCCGGCCCTAGGAGGAGGGCGCGCCAAGGGGAGTCCTACTCCCACCGGGAGTAGGACTCCTTCTTTCCCAGTCCAACTAGGAGAAGGGGGGAAAGGAGGGAAGTGGAGAAGGAAGGGAGAGGGGGGCCGCGCCCCAAACCCCTTGTCCAATTCGGACTGGGCTTGGGAGGGGCGCGCGCCACCTGCTGGCTCCTTCCCACTAAAGCCCATTAAGGCCCAATACTCTTCCCCGTATTCCCGTAACTCCCCGGTACTCCGAAAAATACCCGAACCACTCAGAACCTTTCCGATGTCCGAATATAGTCGTCCAATATATCGATCTTTACGTCTCGACCATTTCGAGACTTCTCGTCATTCCCCGATCTCATCCGGGACACCGAACTCTTTCGGTACATCAAAACTCATAAACTCATAATATAACTGTCATCGAAACCTTAAGCGTGCGGACCCTACGGTTCGAGAACAATGTAGACATGACCGAGACATGTCTCCGGTCAATAACCAATAGCGGAACCTGGATGCTCATATTGGCTCCTACATATTCTACGAAGATCTTTATCGGTCAGACCGCATAACAACATACGTTGTTCCCTTTGTCATCGGTATGTTACTTGCCCGAGATTCGATCGTCGGTATCTCAATACCTAGTTCAATCTCATTACCAGCAAGTCTCTTTACTCGTTCCGTAATACATCATCTCGCAACTAACTCATTAGTTGCAATGCGTGCAAGGCTTATGTGATGTGCATTACCGAGAGGGCCCAGAGATACCTCTCCGACAATCAGAGTGACAAATCCTAATCTCGAAATACGCCAACCCAACATGTACCTTTGGAGACACCTGTAGAGCTCCTTTATAATCACCCAGTTACGTTGTGACGTTTGGTAGCACACAAAGTGTTCCTCCGGCAAACGGGAGTTGCATAATCTCATAGTCATAGGAACATGTATAAGTCATGAAGAAAGCAATAGCAACATATTAAACGATCGGGTGCTAAGCTAATGGAATGGGTCATCTCAGTCAGATCATTCATCTAATGATGTGATCCCGTTAATCAAATAACAACTCTTTGTCCATGGTTAGGAAACGTAACCATCTTTGATTAACGAGCTAGTCAAGTAGAGGCATACTAGTGACACTCTGTTTGTCTATGTATTCACACATGTATTATGTTTCCAGTTAATACAATTCTAGCATGAATAATAAACATTTATCATGAAATAAGGAAATAGATAATAACTTTATTATTGCCTCTAGGGCATATTTCCTTCAGTCTCCCACTTGCACTAGAGTCAATAATCTAGTTCACATCGTCATGTGACTTAACAACAATAGTTCACATCACCATGTGATTAACACCCATAGTTCACATCGACATGTGATCAACACCCAAAGGGTTTACTAGAGTCAGTAATCTAGTTCACATCTCTATGGGATTAACACCCAAAGAGTACTAAGGTGTGATCATGTTTTGCCTGTGAGAGAAGTTTAGTCAAGGGTCTGCCATATTCAGATCCCTATGTATTTTGCAAATTTCTATGTCAACAATGCACTGCACGGAGCCACTCTAGCTAATTGCTCCCACTTTCAATATGTATCCAGATTGAGACTTAGAGTCATCTAGATCAGTGTCAAAATTTTGCATCGACGTAACCCTTTACGACGAACCTTTTTGTCACGTCCATAATCGAGAAACATATCCTTATTCCACTAAGGATAGTTTTGACCGCTGTCCAGTGATCTACTCCTAGATCACTATTGTACTCCCTTGCCAAAATTAGTGTAGGGTATACAATAGATCTGGTACATAGCATGGCATACTTTATAAAACCTATGGCCAAGGCATAGGGAATGACTTTCATTCTCTTTCTATCTTCTGCCGTGGTCGGGTTTTGAGTCTTACTCAATTTCACACCTTGTAACACAGGCTAGAACTCTTTCTTTGATTGTTCCATTTTGAACTACTTCAAAATCTTGTCAAGGTATGTACTCATTGAAAAAACTAATCAAGCGTCTTGATCTATCTCTATAGATCTTGATGCTCAATATGTAAGCAGCTTCACCGAGGTCCTTCTTTAAAAAACTCCTTTCAAATACTCCTTTATGCTTTGTAGAATAATTCTACATTATTTCCGATCAACAATATGTCATTTACATATACTTATCAGAAATGTTGTAGTGCTCCCACTCACTTTCTTGTAAATACAGGTTTCACTGCAAGTCTGTATAAAACTATATGCTTTGATCAACTTATCAAAGCGTATATTCCAACTCCGAGATGCTTGCACCAGTCCATAGATGGATCGCTGGAGCTTGCATATTTTGTTAACACCTTTAGGATCGACAAAACCTTCTAGTTGCATCGTATACAACTCTTCTTTAATAAATCCATTGAGGAATGCAATTTTTTTTGTGCATTTGCCAGATTTCATAAAATGTGGCAATTGCTAACATGATTCGGACAGACTTAAGCATAGATACGAGTGAGAAACTCTCATCGTAGTCAACACCTTGAACTTGTCGAAAACCTTTTGCGATAATTCTAGCTTTGTAGATAGTAACACTACTATCAGCGTCCGTCTTCCTCTTGAAGATCCATTTATTTTCTATGGCTTGCCGCTCATCGGGCAAATCCATCAAAGTCCATACTTTGTTCTCATACATGGATCATATCTTAGATTTCATGGCCTCAAACCATTTCGCGGAATCTGGGCTCATCATCGCTTCCTCATAGTTCGCACGTTCGTCATGGTCTAGTAACATGACTTCCAGAATAGGATTACCATACCACTCTGGTGCGGATCTCACTCTGGTTTACCTACGAGATTCGGTAGTAACTTGATCTGAAGTTACATGATCATCATCATTAGCTTTCTCACTAATTGGTGTAGTAGTCACAAGAACAGATTTCTGTGATGAACTACTTTCCAATAAAGGAGAAGGTACAATTACCTTATCAAGTTTTCTACTTTCCTCCCACTCACTTCTTTCGAGAGAAACTCCTTCTCTAGAAAGGATCCATTCTCAGCAACGAATGTCTTGCCTTCTGATCTGTGATAGAAGGGGTACCCAACATTTTCTTTTGGGTATCCTATGAAGACGCACTTCTCCGATTTGGGTTTGAGCTTATCAAGTTGAAACTTTTCATATAAGCATCGCAGCCCCAAACTTAAAGAAACGACAACTTTGGTTTCTTGCCAAACCACAATTCATAAGGTGTCATCTCAACGGATTTAGATGGTGCCCTTTTTAACATGAATGCAGCTGTCTCTAATGCATAAACCCAAAACTATAGTGGTAAATCGGTAAGAAACATCATAGATTGCACTATATCCAATAAAGTACGGTTATGATGTTCGGACACACCATTATGTTGTGGTATTCCAGGTGGCATGAATTTGTGAAACTATTCCACATTGTTTTAATTGAAGACCGAACTCGTAACTCAAATATTTTACCTCTGCGATCATATCGTAGAAAATTTTATTTTTGTTACGATGATTCTCCACTTCACTCTGAAATTCTTTGAACTTTTCAAATGTTTCAGACTAGTGTTTCATCAAGTAGATATACTCATATCTGCTCAAATCATCTGTGAAGGTCAGAAAATAATGATACCCGCCGCGAGCCTTAACACTCATCGGATCGCATACATCAGTATGTATTATTTCCAACAAGTCAGTTTCTCGCTCCATTGTTCCGGAGAACGGAGTTTTAGTCATCCTGCCCATAAGGCATGGTACGCAAGCATCAAGTGATTCATAATCAAGTGATTCCAAAATCTCATCAGCATGGAGTTTCTTCATGCGCTTTACACCAATATGACCTGAACGGCAATGCCACAAATAAGTTGCACTATCATTATTAACTTTGCATCTTTTGGCTTCAATATTATGAATATGTGTATCACTACGATCGAGATCCAACGAACTATTTTCATTGGGTGTATGACCATCGAAGGTTCTATTCATGTAAGCAGAACAACAATTATTCTCTAACTTAAATGAATAACCGTATTGCAATAAACATGATCAAATCATATTTTATGCTCAACGCAAACACCAAATAACACTTATTTAGGTTCAACACTAATCCCGAAAGTATAGTGAGTGTGCGATGATGATCATATCAATCTTGGAACTACTTCCAACACACATCGTCACTTCACCCTTAACTAGTCTCTGTTTATTCTGCAACTCCCGTTTCAAGTTACTAATCATAGCAACTGAACTAGTATCAAATACTTAGGGGTTGCTATAAACACTAGTAAAGTACACATCAATAACATGTATATCAAATATACCTTTGTTTACTTTGCCATCCTTTCTTATCCGCCAAATACTTGGGGCAGTTTTGCTTCCAGTGACCAGTCCCTTTGCAGTAGAAGCACTTAGTCTCAGGCTTAGATCCAGACTTGGGCTTTTCACTTGAGCAGCAACTTGCTTGCCATTATTCTTGAAGTTCCCCTTCTTTCTCTTTGCCCTTTTCTTGAAACTAGTGATCTTGTTAACCATCAAAACTTGGTGTTTTTCTTGATTTCTACCTTCATCGATTTTAGCTTCACGAAGAGCTTGACAATCGTTTCCGTTATCCCTTGCAAATTATAGTTCATCACGAAGTTCTACTAACTTGGTGATGGTGACTAGAGAATTCTGTCAATCACTATCTTATCTGGAAGATTAACTCCCACTTGATTCAAGCGATTGTAGTACCAGACAATCTGAGCACATGCTCACTAGTTGAGCGATTCTCCTCCATCTTTTAGCTATAGAACTTGTTGGAGATTTCATATCTCTCAACTCGGGTATTTGCTTGAAATATTAACTTCAACTCCTGGAACATCTCATATGGTCCATGATGTTCAAAATGTCTTTGAAGTCCCAATTCTAAGCCGTTAAGCATGGTGCACTTAAACTATCAAGTAGTCATCATATTGAGCTAGCCAAACGTTCATAACGTCTGCATCTGCTCCTGCAATAGGTCTGTCACCTAGCGGCGCATCAAGGACATAATTCTTCTCTGCAGCAATGAGGATAAACCTCAGATCATGGATCCAATCCGCATCATTGCTACTAACATCTTTCAACACATTTTTCTCTAGGAACATAACAAAATAAACATATGAAAGCAACAACGCGAGCTATTGATCTACAACATAATTTGCAAAATACTACCAGGACTAAGTTCATGATAAATTAAATTTCAATTAATCATATTACTTAAGAACTCCCACTTAGATAGACATCCCTCTAATCCTCTAAGTGATCACGTGATCCAAATCAACTAAACCATGTCCGATCATCACGTGAGATGGAGTAGTTTCATTGGTGAACATCACTATGTTGATCATATCTACTATATGATTCACGCTCGACCTTTCGGTCTCCGTGTTCCGAGGCCATATCTGCATATGCTAGGCTCGTCAAGTATAACCCGAGTATTCTGCGTGTGCAAAACTGGCTTGCACCCATTGTAGATGGACGTAGAGCTTATCACACCCGATCATCACGTGGTGTCTGGGCACGACGAACTTTGGCAACGGTGCATACTCAGGGAGAACACTTCTTGATAATTTAGTGAGAGATCATCTTATAATGCTACCGTCAATCAAAGCAAGATAAGATGCATAAAAAGATAAACATCACATGCAATCAATATAAGTGATATGATATGGCCATCATCATCTTGTGCTTGTGATCACCATCTCCGAAGCACCGTCATGATCACCATCGTCACCGGCGCAACACCTTGATCTCCATCGTAGCATCATTGTCGTCTCGCCAATCTTATGCTTGTACGACTATCGCTACCGCTTAGTGATAAAGTAAAGCATTACAGGGCGATTGCATTGCATACAGTAAAGCGACAACCATATGGCTCCTGCCAGTTGCCGATAACTCAGTTACAAAACATGATCATCTCATACAATAAAATTTAGCATCATGCCTTGACCATATCACATCACAACATGCCCTGCAAAAACAAGTTAGACGTCCTCTACTTTTTTTGTTGCAAGTTTTACGTGGCTGCTACGGGCTTAAGCAAGAACCAATCTCACGTACGCATCAAAACCACAACGATAGTTTGTCAAGTTGATGCCGTTTTAACCTTCGCAAGGACCGGACGTAGCCACACTCGGTTCAACTAGAGTTGGAGAAACTGACACCCGCCAGCCACCTGTGTGCAAAGCACGGCGGTAGAACCAGTCTCGCGTAAGCGTACGCGTAATGTCGGTCCGGGCCGCTTCATCCAACAATACCGCCAAACCAAAGTATGACATGCTGGTAGGCAGTATGACTTATATCGCCCACAACTCACTTGTGTTCTACTCGTGCTAATAACATCAAACCATAAAAACCTGGCTCGGATGCCACTGTTGGGGAACGTAGTAATTTCATAAATTTTCCTACGCACACGCAAGATCATGGTGATGCATAGCAACGAGAGGGGAGAGTGTTGTCTACGTACCCTCGTCGACCGGAGCGGAAGCGTTGACGCAACATAGAGGAAGTAGTCGTACGTCTTCCTGATCCGACCGATCCAAGCACCGTTACTCCGGCACCTCCGAGTTCTTGGCACACGTTCAGCTTGATGACGCACCCCTAGCTTCGATCCAGCAAAGCTTCGGGGGGAGTTCCGTCAGCACGACGGCGTGGTGACGATGATGATGTTCTACCGACGCTGGGCTTCGCCTAAGCACTGCAACGATATGATCGAGGTGGAATATGGTGGAAGGGGGCACCGCACACGGCTAAGGAACGATCACGAAGATCAACTTGTGTGTCCTAGGGTGCCCCCTTGCCCCCGTATATAAAGGTGCAAGGGAGGAGGAGGCCGGCCCTAGGAGGAGGGCGTGCCAAGGGGAGTCCTACTCCCACCGGGAGTAGGACTCCTTCTTTCCTAGTCCAACTAGGAGAAGGGGGGAAAGGAGGGAAGTGGAGAAGGAAGGGAGAGGGGGGCCGCGCCCCAAACCCCTTGTCCAATTCGGACTGGGCTTGGGAGGGGCGCGCGCCACCTCCTGGCTCCTTCCCACTAAAGCCCATTAAGGCCCAATACTCTTCCCCGTATTCCCGTAACTCCCCGGTACTCCGAAAAATACCCGAACCACTCAGAAAACCTTTCCGATGTCCGAATATAGTCGCCCAATATATCGATATTTACGTCTCGACCATTTCGAGACTCCTCGTCATGTCCCCGATCTCATTCGGGACTCCGAACTCCTTCGGTACATCAAAACTCATAAACTCATAATATAACTGTCATCGAAACCTTAAGCGTGCGGACCCTACGGTTCGAGAACAATGTAGACATGACCGATACATGTCTCCGGTCAATAACCAATAGCGGAACCTGGATGCTCATATTGGCTCCTACATATTCTACGAAGATCTTTATCGGTCAGACCGCATAACAACATACGTTGTTCCCTTTGTCATCGGTATGTTACTTGCCCGAGATTCGATCATCGGTATCTCAATACCTAGTTCAATCTCGTTACCGGCAAGTCTCTTTACTCGTTCCGTAATACATCATCTCGCAACTAACTCATTAGTTGCAATGCTTGCAAGGCTTATGTGATGTGCATTACCGAGAGGGCCCAGAGATACCTCTCCGACAATCGGAGTGACAAATCCTAATCTCGAAATACGCCAACCCAACATGTACCTTTGGAGACACCTGTAGAGCTCCTTTATAATCACCCAGTTACATTGTGACGTTTGGTAGCACACAAAGTGTTCCTCTGGCAAACAGGAGTTGCATAATCTCATAGTCATAGGAACATGTATAAGTCATGAAGAAAGCAATAGCAACATACTAAACGATCGGGTGCTAAGCTAATGGAATGGGTCATGTCAATCAGATCATTCATCTAATGATGTGATCCCGTTAATCAAATAACAACTCTTTGTCCATGGTTAGGAAACGTAACCATCTTTGATTAACGAGCTAGTCAAGTAGAGGCATACTAGTGACACTCTGTTTGTCTATGTATTCACACATGTATTATGTTTCCAGTTAATACAATTCTAGCATGAATAATAAACATTTATCATGAAATAAGGAAATAAATAATAACTTTATTATTGCCTCTAGGGCATATTTCCTTCATATAGCACTATTAAGTTCTAAATACATCCAATTTATCAACAATTAATTCGATACAGAGGGAGTACATGACAACAGGTACTTACATGAGCAATCCAAAACTTCATAACCATTGTGTTAATTCTACATTTATCTAAGAGTAAATATAGATCTTATAATCTCAAGCAAAGGGAGGATAAAGAAGCGAAGATTTACAGTGATGCTACATAATCAAATAGCAATGAGTGTAAGTATGCTGACAAAGGGCAAGAGGTACTGACAAGAGCAATGCAGAGCCCAGTATTGTCATGAGATCCTATGATCCTTTGAGCAAGGAGATTCATCTGAAATTAGTTTTCATACAAGAGAGAAGGTAAGGCACATGCAGAAATTTAGGAGTTCAAATTTTGAATTGATATCATAGACAGTACCTGACATTGGGCTGTCAACAGTTCTAATAGGGGTTTGGCCACTGGAGTAGGGGTAAAGTCTGTTACAGTTGGGCCTGTGTTTTCTATGGCTGCTGATCTATCTGATTTAATAGGTATCACTACCTTTTCCACCTAGTTTGTACTCCTTGAGGATCTGCAATCACCCTCTTCCTTTTGGACATCTATTACAAAAGAACAACATTTGACTGGAAAAACATAGTATGATGACACATGGAATAGGTACAGAAAATGGATAGGTATGTCATATACTCATATATGATGCTTAAACTAAGTAGATGGTGTAACAAAGTAGAAGTAATGCAAGAGGTCAGATGCAAAATATGTGCGACCAATACAACCTTGCCAAGTTAGAGCATGCACCTTGATGGGTGAATAAGATAGGCCATCCTCCACCATGCCAAGTTTGTTAGCCAGTGGATTGTTCCGCAATATTCCTCTCGTGCGCCCATTCTCATATTCATTTTGATAATGTTCAATACCTGACATGCATGAAAACATAAAAACAAGTGAGATTATCTTTGTAATGCAGAAGTGATTCTAATCCAATACTTCCTCCCTGTAAACCCCTTTGTGCTATCTCTGCAATTCTTCTAAGAGGTGCCATGCATGCTGTAATTTGGTGTGTGCATTAATATAATGTGGCCTACTACTCAAAATATGAGAGCTCCAGAAGTGATGATACTTCGCAGATGACAGCTTCAACATATAGTAAAGAAGAACAAGTCGACCTGACCTGATAGATTCAAAATATACTAAGGGAGAATAACTCGACCTGACCAGTCGACCGCAAGAGAAGAGGATCATCTTAAAGAAGAGCGGAAGAGCAAGCAGATTGAAGATATTACAAGTCTTTCTATACAATGTCGGTTGGCCACCCATGATGAACCAGAGCGCACAGAGAAATACTATTCCTTCTGGTCTCTCCATATGTGGCTCACATGCATTTCAAAACTAAAGTAGGAACATTTAGCTGACCAATTAAACATCTCTCAGTTTTACTAACATCAGCATAATATCAGATTTGAATTTGTACAACTAAGCTTATTTAGCTTGATGGGTGGAGCAGTGCTATTACGAGACGAACCACGTAGGCTGATCATGGTCATCATAAAATGGGGAAACCGTAAGCATGATGAGTATAGTGTTGACCGTGGTAGTGGGATGGCAGATCTGAAGCTGCAAACCGCGCAAAGGGTAGTTAGCAACCGATATTTGCTTTGAAATAACAACTAAGATTTGGTATGGACAAGAAAGTACAGTCAACAAGTGACAAAGAAATGCAATTCTGCTGTCTCTCTATATGTCGCGACATGCATTTGGAAACTCAAGTGGGACCTATAGCTAACCAATTAAATGTGTTTGTTAACTAATATCAGTATCATATCACAATCATATTTGAACAACTAAGATCTGGAATTTTGAGTGTTGTGTTGTTTAGCTTGAAGGGTGGAGTAATGCTAGTATGACAGAAAGCACCTACGCAGATCATAGTAGAGTAGATAAAAGGGGAAAACCCTAAGCATCAAGAGTAAAATCAGGAAAGTGGAACTAGCTGGACCAGTGGGTGGAGCACATGCTTTTCGAAACGAATATAGGAACATTAGGTGACCAATTAAACGTTCTCTATTTTAGTAATATGAGCATCATATCAGATTCATATTTCAACACGTAAGCTTTGGAATTATGAGTGGCATGTTGTTTCGCTTGATGGGTTGAGGTCTTGAGGAGCAGTGCTAGCACGACACGAAGTAGTGAAGCACCTACGATGATGGTAGTGAATATAAAGGGGGTAAAACCATAAGCTTTACGATATAGTGACCGTGACATGGCGGATCTGAAGGTGCAAACCGGACAAAGCTACTTCGCAACCAATGTTTGCATTCAACTAGCCACTACGATTTGGTACGGACAAGAAAAGTACAGTAAACAATTTAAGATCTATTTTCCGGGTGAGATCAATAACTTAAGCACATATGGAAGAGTACCACCTCTCTTGCAACACCGCGTAGGCCCCTGCTGATACGTTGAGGGAGCTGCGGGTGTGATGGCTGTCGGCGGCAGGGAAGAAGACTTTAGAGGCGGTCGTAGGAGCGGCAACGGCAAAGTGGACGACGGCGCGGATGAAGCGAGACGACGCGATGAAAGGATCGTGGTCCGGCTCCGTGGGTGAGAGATGTCCATCTCTTGCAGTGGACAACGGGGTAGCGGTAGTGGCTCCGGCAAGGTGGAGGATGGGGTGGTGGACGGAGGAGGCTGGCCGCAATGGGGAGGTTGTCGTGGCGCCGACGGTGTATGAATGGGGAAATGGAGGGGGAGGGGGGATCTCAAACTTTGGGACGCGCTTGTCTGAAATGTGGCAAAGTTACAAACCTATCCCCCGTTTAAAATTTCGGACATCACGTCGGTTGGGGATAGGACGGTAATCTCGCATCTCCCAAATATTTGCCGGTAACGATTTCGGGCGAGTAGAGGGTGTTTTGCCGCCCATGGTTGGCGTCCATGATGTATGTACGGGGCTGACAGATAGGGCGGTTGTGTCACGTCTGAGGGAAGTTACACATCTGCCCCTATTTAAAATATTAGCCTACATCGATTTCGGTCGAGGAGAGTTTGTTTTGCCGCCCACCGTGGATGAATCGGGAAATGGAGGGAGAGACATATGTCTTTCGGACGAGCTTGAATCAAATGTGTTTTGCCGCCCACGTTTGGCACCCACCGTGTGTGAATGGGCTCAGAGGCCGTCGTGTCACGTCTGATTGAAGTTACTAGTCTACCCCTATCGACAGCAGTGTAAATCCGGTAGATAAGGATGTCAAGTGTCAGGGGTAGACAGTAATTTCCATCTCGCAAACACTTGCTTCGGGCAGCCCACAAATGATAGTGGGTGTTTAGCCGCTTCGTTCAAAACTTGGGAGAAATAGCATTCATGTTTGCCCTGGGCCCTGGTAACTAAATCCAAATCCAATTTTTATTCGATTACAAATATCACAGATAATTCTACTTTTTGTTATTTAGTTCTTCAAAACCACAACAAAGATTTATTCCACCTTCATATATGATTATGATTTAGAAATGTCGTGATCTTCGAATTCAGTAGGTTGGATACACTTTCAGTCAAACAGTTATTTCATCCAATACAATATACTCACACGAAAAACAGTTCACCTTGTGTCAATCATACAAGTACTGAGGATTACCTCACCTAAAAATTCGGATCATTACAACACATGGACAACATAGGGGCTCTTACAACATAATCCATTCAGAGACATGACACAACATGCAAGTACAATAATCTAATGACAATTTCAACTGCTATCTAAAGAAGAACTGGGATTACCCTAGACTTTAGATAGCATAAGTAGCAGGACCTCCTCCGTCTTCAAATGCAACATTCTTACTTCCTCCAATTCTTGGGTTGCTTGCATAATGAGTGCAGCTAATTGCATAATTTCTAGCTTCAAGATCGAGATTACCTCATTCATGGCAGCCACACCATCTCTTTCTGCCTCTAGTAGAGCCTCAAGAACTATAATATCTGTGCTCATACTACTCTCCGGCGGTGTTGCCTCTGAACTGCTACCATCTGGTAACATGGATGGTGCACTGCTTCCAGAAATAGATTCTGGGGTTGTACATTGTGTCCTAGTGTGAACGGCATCCTGAAAGGTTTCCGCTGGACATAAGTAAGAGATAGTTATCGCATGATCCAGGCAGTAAGCTTACATGGTAAACGACATATGAATTATTGCCGAGCATGGCAAGCTATATTTAAATGGTTCGAAGCAGCATCAGCCGAAAAGAAATTAAAATGGTAAGATGAAACTAGGGATGTAAGTGGCAAATAAACGACATCTGCCAGTCCCATCTAGTTAGTTTTTGCTACCTCCCTGGTTCATTTTCCTCAAAAAACAAAAACTCTTTTGAACTATCATACCACTAGTGGACTTTAATCGGGATTAAACGGGACCTAGTTGACATCCCTAGTTGAAAGGGAGTGTACCACCGCTATATTTAAGTTGCCAAGGCATCTAAGTAATTGAAATAATCTGAGAAAGCACTTAACAGTGTGCCCTCATATAAACTACAAAGACAGTCTTGTGATGAAGTTCAGAGGAAAAGTTAAGGACTCAAATGAACTAGGCATGCGTTTCTTTACGATAGTACAACAGGCACTGCTGACATATTGGCCAACTCAGGTATAGCGTAATAAGTAACAAACAAGCATTCGAGTCAAGCAATACAGCAAAGCAGACAACTGAACTATTTGTTATTCTGTAGGCTTACATGTTGAGGGCACAAGCCAAGAAAGCATCCCACACACATTACATTTCACATGTACTAAAACACACTGGCTTACCATATGTTGCTGTGAAGCCTCGTTGTTGTTGCAATGTTCTTTGAAGATATCGCCAGCATCCCGTGGTTGCAAATCTACTTGTTGTAGTTTATTTTACACCCTCAATTTAGGTAAAATTAATTTTAATCGCATGCACTGGTTCGAATTGATCATCAATGGTTCATCTAAACTAATGAAAGAAGGGTGTGTGCATACACGACAATATATCTGCTTCCCTCTATTTTTATGCTTGTTCGAGGTGCCAGCCCCAAAAGAATAAATATTTTGCTTGATGGGGTTGGCAGCTCCATAATTAATAGAAGCATCAAATTAGTCATGCAACTTGGGAAGATCAAGAACACACAAAAAAGTAATGAACAGAGGCTCGTTGCAGTGATGTAATAGCTAGCATCAGAAAATGTATGGTAAAACAAACAAAAACCAGCGAAACCACATGCTAGTTTGCTGATGTGTAATTAAGCATAGAGAACATGAAACAGTCTGATGGAACCAACAGGTGGCATCAGAACAACACCATTATCATAAATATAGCATGCAAGAAGTAAAATAGTAGGTAGTGATATCTAGGAAGTACAGTAATACTTAGGAAAAAACTAAAGCATATTAACTATATGTGCACTGGTATGTAATTTAGCACATGTAACATGTTCACTGCCAGAAGTATGGCCCTACAGGTGCAACAAGAATAACGCATTTTGTGAAAAACTGAATGATGCCCTGAAGAAATTCAAAGGTGCGGTGCTTATGCTAAGAAAGTGAACGTAGGCGCCGGCCATTGGATAATAGTACCTGATTCTCGGCGGCGTATGGGTATCGCTGGCATACTTGATAGCTAAGGATCGTCGATGGTGCTCGTGTTGCGGTTGAGTTTGGGCCGGCTGTCGCCATCGCTGAAGCGGCTCCGGTGCTACGGTTGTGGCGCCTGTCAACATACAAGAAAACTCATCTGTTGTAAGTGAACAGTTGCACGATAAAGAGAAAAGCCGAAGGAGTACAGATCAAAATAACCTGATGAGGCTGCGGCGTCGGTAAAGCAGGGCCGGTGGAGTTGAATATGGCGTCCATGGAGCGGGTCCGGTGCAGTGGACGAAGGCTTCGGCGGGCGCATTGTACAGTGCTTTCGGTGAGGCAGATCTATTGCGGTGGACGAGGGCTTGTATGAAGGGCCAGCAAAGGGAAGGACGAGGGAGTCAGTGAAGGGCCTACACTGTGGTGGACAAGGGCGCCGGTTAAGCAGATCCGGTGCGGTGGACCATGATGGCAGTCAAGGAGATCTGGAGCAGTGTACAAGCTAGTCGCTGAAGCGGCTCCGGTGAAGTGGTGAGTTGGCAGTTGGGGGTTCCAAGGTGTGGAAGGTAGCTAGATCCGTCGGGGTGTGAGGTCCACCGCTGCGGCGAGGACTAGATTCGGCGGCTTGCCGTGGTTGGGGGGGGGGTCGGGGAGGGGAAGGGGAGGGGCTCCGGGGAAGAATGTTGGGGGCAAAGAGGGGAAAACAATGGAGTTACCAAAGCAGCCCTTTTCCGTTCATGTGGCAGGGGTAAAACAGGAATATCACAGGGCTAAACTTTCAGGCGCGAGATATTTCGATGTGAGCGGGAAGTTTGAAAGCTTTTGGCGCCTGAAATTATATTATGTTCTTGTACGGCCGACTATGATATCATGGCCGAGAATTTGTTTGTTTTGCACGCAAAAAAAGGTGCAAGTTTTGAAAATCAATGTCTCCAACTCGAAAGTTAGATTGTCCATTCAATTCAAATATGGATCATTGAGCTACTACAAGCAAATATCATCATATGGTCCAATTCAAATGAAATTCCAAATGTGTTTATCCTAAATATGATGACAAAAGCAAAAATGTTATATGTGTATGAATAAAGTGGATGATTATAAAGTTTGAACATGCCCGTATGTGTATATCTCTAGGTTTGATATATGAATTTGAAATCATGGCTTAAAAATGTACCTTTGTTTAAATGAATTACAAAAGCTAATGATGGAGTCGAATTCCAAAATTCCAATCTTAGGTTTGTAATTCTGGTACATCAAAGTATATCATGCATGTTCAAATGTATCATTATCTCATAGTCCAAACTGTGAAACAAATTGATCAACCTTGAGTGCACACACTATTAACCATGTATATCTCAATTACGCTAAAGTCCCTCAAATATAGACACCTCACTCTTTATCTGAAGCCAACCCCCCCCCCCTCGTTGCCCCCCCACACAAACAGAAGTCATTCTCTTCCCCAAACACCAACACACGAGCACATTAACACCCCTCTCTCTTCTAAAGTCCGGACCCCAATATAGGTCTCTATCACTTTGTCTCTTGGGCATGCACACATCTCTTCCCCCACTCTCTAGCTAGGTCTCCCGGCATCTCTCTTTCCCAAGCACACGCACTATGTAGAGTGTATCTTTCCCATACACACAAAACGTCACCCCCGAACGTCTATCTCCCTAGTTATGTGGTTCTCGCACACTCACCTCACACACCACCCCCACTGCAAAACAAGCACACTTTGTCTCCTTGTGCACCACTCTCCTCTTTCTATCTCTCCCACATGCGGACCCGCCCCAGCTCCTCCCAGTGTACATATATGTCGTGGCTCTTTCCATAGCTCCCTAATGTATCATCGTTCTCGATCTCGCACATTGTTCTCTACACCATCTATTCTAGATCTCTCATGAAGTCCCTATCACACACACGATGACTCGCTTCCCTTGCGTCTCCGTACATAGGCCAATTTCAAACAACATCAACATTGTCTCCCTATCTATATGCCATTTATGTACACAAACGCCCCCTCTCTTCCTCCCCCCGCTCTCTCTCTCTCTGTCGCTAGCTCTCTCTCTCTCTCTCGCTCTCACACCCCTCTCCCACACACAATCGATGTCTCTTCCAAATAGTCTTCTCCCCCCGCCCGCACCCATGCTATCCCGCTACTACACATGTCACACCATTCCCCCTTCCCTTATACTAGGTTTACATCATTAGTGGTCTCTGTACTCCACATACACACACTCCCTCTCACACACAAACGCACGCACAAACACACACATACACGCACAAACACCCATTAATCTGGATCCTCATCTCTCCCCATGTTCGCATGTGTATCTTGCACACTCACTCTCTAATTATGTATATGTGTCTCCACGTTACACAACACAAAGCCCCATGTACATGTCTCTCTCTATCCTCCACACACATAGACACAAAGAATATGTTATCATTGCCTCAGTCTCTAGACATATCACCCACGCTCTCTCTCTCTCTCTCTCAAACACGCTCAACAAGGGTTTTCCCGTGAATAACTTTCCGTCTATTCATCAACAGTCGTGGCAGTACGGCGAACACGAGATGTGAAAAAGAATAAATCTACACGTTCTTAGACCACCTAGTATGACTACTAGGACTAGAGCAAGCCAAAAAGCAAGCCGCCGTCACCCCCTCCTTATCGGCGACGGGAAAACCTTTGTTTTACACAGTCGAGAAGTCATTGTGCTAAGGCCTAACATGCTAAGGCGTTGAATAGAATTTACATGCTAGTTTATGGAAACAAGTATCGATAATACGTTTGTATCTCCATACTTATATTTCTTCTCTTATAAAAAAACCGAGTTGGTGATGATGGTACGCGTGTCATCTTGCAATATAGACCGTCCGATCTATATCTGACTGATGGAAATTAAACTAAAAGATACCCGCACCCCTCTCCACATTTGCAGACAGGGCCTTCCCTCGTTCATCCTTATCTCCAACAACCTCATTGTTGAACAATTAAGAAATGAAGCCTCTAGAACAAACTGGCCTGGTGGCCGTTGCCGGCGTCGTCAATCCCCATGCCTCCGCTCAGTCCAACCACCAATCACCACCACGCCCCACTCCTCTTCACCTTATCTCCTATTTCTCGAGATATCATTAGTTTTTACACATGGGATTACTCTCGCATGGGTCAATCACAACGAGTGTTTTTATATAAAAAATGCATCTTGATGTTCCGTGCAATGCACGGATCTTGCTAGTACTCCTACAGCAGACTAAGTTGGTGATGATGGTGTGTCTGCCATCCGTCGTTTGTGACCATTAGATCTACATCTAACGACTGTGAGGTAAGTTGTTGCCTTTTCTCACAAACATCCCACTTGTCTACTAATTTGCAGAAAAACCCATAATTAGTATCTTAAAACCAACCACATCCCTCCCTGACCTCACCAAAACAGCCTAAGGAATATATTCTAATTGAAACATAATATAACTCTAGTGATATATGTATATCAAAATTAGAGTGTTTTGTATCAAGTTTGTGAATAAGTATTATTCTAATTATGATTCCTTGCAACGCACATGAACATTGCTAGTATTTCCAACCATGCAATTTTCTCCCTAGTATTCCATAGTTTCGAGTTTTCCATCAAGATGTTAGTCACTCATGGTTGATATTTACTTTCAATCATGTACACATATGCACTATGTAACTAGCCTTGCTTATTGGGGTCCAAAGCTTAACTTTCACTCCTACTTACAATATGTAGAGTATTTAACAAAAACCTACCACTTTCAACCAGCCCTAGGAAGAATCTGTTGTACAAAAAATAGCAAAAACATACCCAAAATTTCTTAATCCACGCCAAAAACTACTACCTACCGATTAGGTTAGTTTAAACCCATTTATGACAGGGTTGGCCCACACGTCCGTGCTGACGAGGCATCTTAAACCAACACATTTTGTTTGACCGTTGACACGAGGGACCCACATCTGACCTTCTATCCTGTTATTCCCCCTCAAATCATTATTATTCCTGAACATTACTTCAATGAGTACTGATGCGTGTTCGTCGGTGGTGCCGGTGGTGAGCGAGTTGGTCGCCGCTCCGCCGGACGGGCCGGACGCCGCGCTGGCCTCCGGGTGGGTTGGCAGGCTGGCCCGAGCGTGACTCATGAGCGAGAAAGCTGCCGCGCTGGCCTTCACTCAAGCCAGATGGCTAGCCTTAGCGCGGCGCGTGTGAGCAAGCCGCCGCGCCTCCATGCCAATCTAGCTAGCAAACCTTGCAGATAAGCAGCTGGACGGAGCTATCTTGGCTAGCTAGCGGCCGCGAGCGCTGGACGGAGCTGGCATTCGGGCTGCCACAAGATGGTCTCCGCATCGCCGGCGGTTTTGACCTCGCCTTCTGCCGGCGGCGGTAGCTGCGTCCCATGGCCGAGAATGACTAGGTGGACGGGCCGGAGGTAGGAGGTCACTCGGGTATTTTTGTGCAGACTGACATGTAGGTCCCACAAGTCATAACGCCCGGTCGAATAGAAGGCGTTGACTTAATGGGCGACATGGGCCCTGTTTGGATACTCTAAGTCAGAGGTTAGATTCAAACCCTAAACTAACTCTAACCAAAGTTGTGTTTGGATGGCAGGGTTAGATTGACAACAAATGTATCCAAACAGGGCCATGGGTTGAAACGTGCCTATAACATCACTTTGTAGAGTAGTCGTTTCTTGGTAGGGCTGGTTGGTAAGAGCATGTACAATGGTTGATAAGGTAGTCTTATCTTAAGTCTGCCACGTATGCAAGTGGTAGTAGTTTCTTGGCATTATTAGTGGTTTCTTGCATTATTAGGCTGGTCATAGTGGGGAGTAACTTATACTAGTGTAATGCATATGACGCTAGTCTAAGTTACTACCTTCATAGTTCAAAGTAACATAATAGTAGTGTCATAGATGGGTTCATCTATTAGCTTGTAAACTCATCCTTTCTCGGAAAGCTCCATGTTATAGTAACATATTATGTTACTCTAAACACCTCTCTCCTCGTTAACTACATGCCACATAAGCAAAATTTTCTTGAAGTGCGTTATGTTACTACCTAAGTTACTCCCACTATGACTAGCCTTAGGGGTTTCTTGTAAGGAACAATGTACTACTAGCGACAAAAGGCGATTCTAGGTTGCGTTGTACTCCAACGAGTACTACTAGTGGTCGCGGGAGTGTATACCTCGTTTTGTGGGTTCGATCCCGGCCGAACGCACGGCGGCCTTTTTTTAAATAGTAACTTTGCTGCGAGCCAATATTTTACACGGGTAGTTTGAGTTTTAAAGTCAAACGGACATGCGGCACCACAATCTGGGTGCACTGGATAGCCTAGCCACGTGAATGGGTTTTCCTTCCCAGCATCTCGTGGCTAGCGTGCTCGCCCTAGCCGCACCACGCTTGCAGCTTCCTCATCAGCTAGTAGCATATTTAAACTAGCGCCTCCCAATTAAGCCCGAGGAGCCGAAAAAGCCTGGCGGGGCATTGGGAACTATGCAATATGGCTCTATACGTAAAGTGCTCTACTACTACTCTGTAGCTTGTGGCGTTGCATGCATGGACTTCACTCCATTATCGGCTCTACTATAAAAGAAATTCCTCTTGATGTGTTTTTTTGAAACGGAGGCAAAAGCTTTACTTCATCTCATTCATAAAGAAGGAACTACTAACAAAGTTCGACGAGATCCATTACACCTCCAAAAATGGAAGCGAGAAGCCTAGTCTCGATGTATCAAATAACTCAAATGTTCTGCCCCCGCAGTAACCGTCGCTGATAAACAGGCTGCTAGTGTATGCGTGAGAGGAGCGGCTGAGTAGGCCAGCTATGTGAGAGGAGCGGTTGAATAGAGCACCGAGAGTACCCACTAGGCCACTACGCAGGTGTACTTTCCCTGCATTGATAGTACAACGATGGTTCTAGAGAACAGTAGTACCCTCCACTTCCAACTGTAGCTCCTTGGCCCTGAGATTCAAGAGTTCAAAACTGGTGCACTATACTAGAAGTACAGTACATAGCACTAGCAGTACCCTCGCACTACTAGTTGAGAAAGTAGTACTAGTACTGCTACAGTATGAGTACCTACTCGTTCGTCACATAATGTAAGAAGTTTTTTGACACTAGTTGGCGTGTACAAAAAATAGCAAAAACATACTGTCGTGGGTTTGTCACGGCAGATGTCCTCGCGAAAGGACTTAGTCGTGGAGCCATCGCAACGGGTTAACTCGAAGGGGTTAAAGCGGACATAGGGACACAAAGAGTTTATACTAGTTCGGCCCCTTCGATGAAGGTAAAAGCCTACGTCTAGTTTGTGATGGAATTGATGAAGTCTCGATGACTAGGGAGCAAATACGCTTCGCCTAGACCTCGAGTTGTGGTTGTCTCTCCTGAACCGCTATCGGGTCGTCCCCTTATATACACGGGTGACGCCCGTCGGTTCATAGAGTCCCAATCTCCGGTTCATACTCGTGCCCGGGTTGGTCTCTCCTTATGACTAACTTACAGTACAAGTCTATACAAGCCGGTTTACGGCTACAGATACTAAACCGACTACGGCCTTGGGCCTGTACAAGCTTCTTGGGCTTTAACATTCTTGAACTACTGACAAAGTTAACCCGGCCCAGGTAGACCGGTTTACGCCCAGTAGTAATATCCCCGACATTAGGCCCCAGATTGATTTGAACGAGTTCATGTCAGTCCTTAGCAGAAATCTTCATCTTCAGCATCTTCCCATAATCGCTGAACCGCCATGTCATCATCTTCTTTGGTTGCTGTAAACCGGCATGACGTCATCATGAAGCTGATTTTATGATGCCTTCTTTGTTTAACATATCCACAATAGTCGAGGCGACAGCTCTACTTCCGAAATTTGTGGCTCCTGGATTCGCGCGCCTGACACATGTCTTTTGCCTCATAAATAGGGCCGAAGGGCCATTTCCTTTTCTCCCCTTCATCCCCTTTCTCTTCGTCTTCCTCGCGTCGCCAACTTCGGAGCTCCGCCGCCGTTGCTGACCTCTGCGTCATCTTGGGCCGCTGCATCAACCTGACCGTACCAGAACACTGCGGCGTCCTTCCGCGTCTCCCCAAGCTCCGGTAAGACCTCTACCTTCTCAGCTTAGATCTGTTTTTAGGGTTTCCTGTGTTCTTGGTGTTCTTCGTCCGCCTCGAGCTTCAAATGAGATGCATCTTTAGATGATCCCGTAACCTTTGCTCCGTACAACGGTAGTTTTTAGCATCTGCTTTTACTGCGATATACCTGGACCGTAGATATGATCCATGGCTTTACTTCACTGTTCTTGCACAACTTCTTTTAAATCTTGAATATTTACCCCTTTTACGAACTCACCCCAGATCCACTGCTATAATAGAACCTTGTGAAACCTGTTTCTGCACACTTGTTTATCTGTAATCCCCACTGTTTCACGGTTTTTTAGATCCAGCAGTTTAACCTTGCGAAAGAGAATTACCAAATCAGTGTATACCATTAGTCCCCTTGTTGAACCGCCAGAATCCCTTGGTCAACCACATCGCTTTACCAATCTCGATTAGCTTTCTCCGGTTTAACTTTGATAATATCAGCATGTAAACTGTGCCCAACACAAACTTGAACCGGAATCATTTCGTTCTGTAGACTCCATCATGGCTAAACAAGTGTACGAGTGCAACTGGGCTCCTTCTCGGGTTACAGAAACGCAACTGAACAACTTGGTTCTGACCGGCGCTTTAAGCAGTAAAAATACCATCCACTGGAGGGTCCCAGGCAAAGAGTTTCCTCCCACACCTCGAGACGGAGAAGTTGTAGTCTTTGCGGATCACCTAGCTCGCGGTTTTAATCCGCCCGGTTCAAAATTCTATCGGGATGTCTTGGCCAACTTCCAACTTCATCCACAAGATATTGGTCCCAACTCTGTCACCAATATATGTCATTTCCAAGCGCTCTGCGAGGTGTTCTTTCAAGAGGAATCTACAGTGGAGTTGTTCCGAGACTGTTTTCACCTAAACCGCCGTACAGAATTTCCTGACGGTTCCAATATGGAGCTGGGCGGCGTGGCAATCCAAAAGAGAAAAGAGGTCACTTATCCTCATGCAAAATTGCACAGTCATCCTCAGGAGTGGAATAACACCTGGTTTTATTGCAAAGATACCTCCCCTACCAATGAGAATCTCTTGCCCGGTTTTCATCCGGAACGGCTTAGCAACACACACCCCTTTCCTCAGAGGCTGACTGGCAAAGAGAGGATGAAGTACGCTCCTCAACTGTCCAAGCTCATAGCCTTTATGGCCAACGGTTTAACAGGAGTCGATCTTGCCCGTTGCTGGATATCTTGGAGTATACTGCCCCTCAGCCAACGCTCCGGTCTGATGTGCGAATATACGGGCAGTGTTGATGACCCGTTGCGTCACGTAAACATCCAGCTTACTGATGAAGAGGTCACAGAAGCTATGAAGAAAATTCTGAATGAACCGGAACACGCTTGTGCCCGAACCGGCCTTCTTCCTTTCTGCGCCATCAACAAACCGCCAGCGGTAAATCCGAATTCTCTTTTCGCTAAGTCTTACAGTATTGTACTTGTGTATTACTGATACCAATATCTGTTGGTGCAGGGTGATGATCCGTTTTGGAGTAAGAAGCTCCCGCAAGAGAAAGCGAATAAACCGGAAAGACCAATCCGGCCTAAGACACGAGTCGTTAAAAGGCCTGCTCACAAGAGGAAAACTACCGCCTCCTCTGATCCGCCTGCTGATGATGATGTGGGTAATCCGGACCTTGAGGCAGACCTTGATTCCCTCGGTTTACTTTTTATACAACTTATTGATGATACTATTTGCCAGGACGATGCCGAAGCTAGCCATGCTGATGATGCAGAGGTAATTACTCTTTCTTCTGATTCAAGCCTTCCACCTTCACGCAAAATCCGTCAGGCAAACCGAAAAGTTAAATTTTCTCATCCTCTTGCTTACTTGGATCCCAACTTTCTTATGAAGACCCAACAGCATGAGGTGCGCCGCATGACTCGACACAGCGGCCAGGTAGTTACCTCCGCCGGTTTACCGAACAGTCCAGTTCGGAAACGTCGTTCAGAGGTCTCTAAATTGCTTGTCAATATTTGTCCTAAAGTGGGCTATTTTCGTCAACCGCTTAATTTGTCTGACTCCGATTATCAGGTCACCTCGCACTCATCTTCTGGCGAGTCAACTGGTACCTAGCTGCCTCCACTTAAAACCGTGCTTGGGTAAGTTTGTACTTATCACAACATTGTTGATTTTTGCAACTTTCAATATGTACTGTCTTTGATTTTGATGCTCCTTTTAGGGCCAAACCGAGACCAAGTAAGAAAGCTCGCCAGGATAAAACAGCTGAGGAGGGCGCTGCTCCTGAATCGGACACCACCCCAAATGTTGAAGCGGTTATCCATGAAGATGTGGTTAATGACCCGCTAGTGCAAAATGAAGTTGTTACTGCTGAAGAGGGTTTTGTTAACACCTCCGGTCCTGCTGATCAGCCTGCCAGTCCCATCCGGATTGAGAAAACCACCAGTCCCTCCAAACCTGCTGATAAACCGACTCCGCCCGTTCAAACCGGCGAGTCTAAAGATGATGAAGTCGTAATCACTGGTATTGGTCGTTCTGAACCGGGAAATCCCGTCGCTTTAGCCAGGCACACTGCCAAAGAAGAATTTTCTACCATGAGCAAAGGCAAATGGGATGTTGATCTGGCAACATATACTGCTCTCAGCGCTCAAGATATTCATTCTGGCTACTTGAACCGGCTATATACTAGCCGTGATTATGAAGCCAATCTAGTAAAGATGATGAAAGAAAAATTTGAGGTAATCTCCATGTACTTGCTCCTGTTTATCACCACCATAGGCCCCAAGGGTCGGTTCAACTTAATGAAGTTGAAACCGAGACTTTAATCTTCATATAGTAACATCCGGAATATTATCAGAGCAAACGGCCATTAGCCCCCAAGTGCCAAGTTGAATACTTGTATTGAGCTTGGGACTTTGATTAATTTAATCAATAGCTGTAGATCAAATAGGCATTAGCCCCCAAGTATAAAGCGCATAACTTGTTATGATTTGCAGGCCGAACTGAAGGTCAAAGAGAATCAAGTCGCCGACCTTCAAGAAAACTTGAAATCCCAACAAGCTGAAACCTCCAAGGCCAAGGAGGAGTTAACCAGCGCTTTAAGCACCATGGAGCAGCTGAAGGAGGGCTTGAAGAAGGAACGGGCTGACTGGGCCATAGAAAAGGCCGCTTTAATCAAGAAGATTGAAGATGCGGAAGCTGCCCTTAAACCGGTAACTGACAAATTAACCAGCGTAAAGCGACAAGTGCACGCAATGACTGCCGCCATCTTTGGTAAGTTTCCTGTGACTTGTATAATAATCGTGATTCTCTTATAAACAACCCGATTTGTAAACTGCTGATCATGTTACAGGCACCCGCATTACCCACTTGGGGTCGGATGTGCGGATGAAACTAAAGGCTGCCTACACTTTAATCGAGCAGTTGTATACCGGCGCACAGCGGATTATCACAACTGCATCACACAATAATCCAACACCCACTTTGATCCAGGATACGCTGAAGAGACTGTCAATGCTCCCTGCTCGGATTGATGAGCTAAAACAGTCTGCTGCTCGAACCGGAGCCATCAATGCCTTAATCCGGGCCAAAGCATGGGTGCCCGATTTTGATGCTGTTGAAGCGGCTCAAGGCTATCCCAGCTTGAAGGAGGACGGCTCAGAATTCAGTGAAGAGGATTTAAGAGAGATAAACCGGGCGGTGCGTCCTATGGCCTGCCAATTGGTAGAGGAAGCAGATTTGTCGCATTATCAAGCTCAGTATAATGACCAGAACAAACGAATAGCTGCACCAATCCCTGAAGCGGAAAATCTGATCCCTCCAATCCGTAAGCACACTTATGCCCCTGATATTGAACCGTCTTCCCTGATCCATGAAGAGGCTGTCTTTCAAGCATTAATGGGAATCGACTGGACCACTGTTGACTTCCAGCCGCTGGGTAGAGACGAGGAGGCTGAAGTGGCGCAGGATGATCCAGAACAATCAAACCGGGGCGGCAAGCAGGCGTGAACCGAAGGCAGCTTTAACTAGCTTCCTTGCTATATTTTGTCCAGAAAACAATGATCTTATTTGGGCACCAAGCTGCCTTGTAATAGGATAGACAATACTTTTTGCTTCTTGAGATGCCTTTGTGCATCTGTGCTGATACCTTTATTTGGAAGGTCAATATTGCCAACTTATATCTCCTGCAATCCTGAAATCTTAAACTACCAGGGCGGTTGTACCACCATCCGGTTTATGAATCTTTATATAGATACATAAGGAGACTTGCAAATATGACCAAATTTGTGATACGAAATACCTGCCATTTTTTGGGCATGAAGTAGGCATTTAGCCAATCTTGAAACGGGGGTTTGGTAACCCTAAACCGTCATAGGAGAAAAATAGCTCCTGTATGTATAAGGCCGGCTTACTGTGTAAACCGTGCTTTGATCATAGTACCCTTTTGTTACTCCAAAAGAGGATGTTTTTTAAAAATCAAACCGAGCAAATAATCTCCGGTTTAAAAATGGACCGTGTTCCGCCAATTTAGCTGTTTTGAACCGGTACAAAACACTGTCGGTTTTAAAAACGCAACCAAATAAAATAGCAACTCCTCAAGAAAGGCTATTACAGCAAAAAAGCAATGATAAAAACTTTTTGCAAAAAGAGAGGCTTTACTGAGCCGGTCAGATGGTGTTACCATGGTCAGACGCAACCAAGCTCCCCAAAGGTGTAGCGATGGTGCCAGTTGGCCAGGTCCCCAAATGACTCGTGGCATTACGCCAGCCAAGTGGCATGGCAATGGTTCGGGTTCGACCAAGCCCCCAAGTGACTCTAAGGCCTATAGGCCGACCAAGAGGCGTGACCGGTTCAGACTTGACCGTGTCCCCAAGTGATCTGGTGGCTTTCGCCGATCAAGAGGTGTTGCATCGGTTCGGACATGACCGAGCCCCCAAGTGATCTGGTGGCTTTCGCCGATCAAGAGGTGTTGCATCGGTTCGGACACGACCGAGCCCCCAAGTGATCTGGTGGCTTTCTCCTATCAAAAGGTATTGCATCGGTTCAGATATGACCGAGCCCCCAAGTGATTTTTATAATTGTTGCAAGGGGTAAACCGGAGGCCGTCTTAAAACAGAACAACTCCATGTAACCACACATGATGTAAAAGAACAGATACCCCGCTTTAGCTGAGGATCCGGTTTATTATAATATATACATTTTCATAATATGTACATAAGCAGAGCCAATGGCTCAAGTATAGTAAGGCCAAAGATGAGCTATGTTCCACGGCCTGCTGGTCTCCTCTTCTGACTTACGTGAGTCCTTATGCTCTCGAATATCAATCAGATAGTATGACCCGTTATGCAAATTCTTGCTGACGACAAAAGGTCCCTCCCAAGGTGGGGATAATTTATGCATATCAGTTTGATCTTGAATGAGTCGAAGCACCAAATCTCCTTCTTGAAAGGTTCTGGTTCTGACCCGACGACTGTGATAGCGACGAAGATCCTGTTGGTAAATCGCCGAGCGGGTAGCCGCAATGTCTCGCTCTTCATCCAACTGGTCCAAAGCGTCCTGTCGAGCCGTCTCGTTGTCCTCTTCAACATAAGCCGCAACACGGGGTGAATCATGACGGATATCACTAGGGAGAACTGCCTCTGCCCCATAAACCATGAAGAACGACGTGTATCCAGTTGATCTGTTGGGCGTGGTATTGATGCTCCATAACACGGAGGGCAACTCTTCAACCCAACAACCCGGCGTCCTCTGCAAGGGAACCATAAGCCGGGGTTTGATGCCTCTCAAGATCTCCTGATTAGCTCTTTCTGCTTGACCATTGGACTACGGATGCGCCACTGATGAAACGTCAAGGCGGATGTGTTCTCGTTCGCAGAACTCTTTCATGGCACCCTTAGATAAATTGGTACCATTATCTGTGATGATACTGTGTGGAAAGCCAAATCGGAAAATCACCTTTTTGATGAACTGAACCGTGGTGGCTGCATCACACTTGCTAACAGGCTCTGCCTCCACCCACTTTGTAAATTTATCAACCGCCACCAGGAGGTGGGTCTTCTTGTCTTTGGACCTTTTGAAAGGCCCAACCATATCCAGCCCCCAGGTTGCAAATGGCCAAGTAATTGGAATCATCCTCAATTCTTGAGCCGGAACATGAGCGCGTCTTGAGAATTTTTGGCAACCATCACATCGCCTGACTAGATCCTCCGCATCAGCATGGGCAGTCAGCCAATAGAAACCGTGGCGAAACGCCTTAGCCACCAAAGACTTTGAACCGGCGTGGTGACCACAATCCCCTTCATGGATCTCGCGCAAAATTTCACAGCCTTCCTCAGGAGACACACAGCGTTGAAATGCTCCTGATACACTGCAATGATGCAACTCGCCATTGAAGATTGTCATGGACTTGGACCGCCGAACAATTTGTCTGGCCAGGGTCTCATCCTCTGGCAACTTGCCCCGGTTCATGTACGCCAGGTAAGGAAGCATCCAATCCGGGATGACGTGTAGCGCTGCCACCAACTGAGCTTCCGGATCAGGAACCGCCAAATCCTCTTCACCAGGTAGTTGAACCGATGGGTTGTACAGCACATCGAGGAAAACATTAGGCGGCACCGGCTTACGCTGTGAACCCAGCCGGCTTAAAGCGTCTGCCGCCTCGTTCTTCCGACGGTCCACGTGGTCCACCTGATAACCCTTGAAGTGACCTGCAACCATGTCAACCTCACGACGATATGCAGCCATGAGTGGGTCTTTAGAATCCCAAGTACCAGACACCTGTTGAGCCACCAAATCCGAGTCACCGAAGCACTTAACCCGGCTTAAGTTCATCTCTTTAGCCATCCGGAGACCATGGAGCAAGGCTTCGTACTCAGCTGCATTGTTAGTACAAGGGAACATTAAACGGAGAACATAACAGAACTTGTCACCTCGTGGGGAAGTTAATATGACTCCAGCCCCCGAGCCCTCCAATTGCCGTGATCCATCAAAATGAATGGTCCAATATGTGTGATCCGGCTTCTCTTCAGGGACTTGTAACTCTGTCCAATCATTGATGAAATCAACAAGTGCTTGGGAATTCACCGCCGTGCGAGGCACATACTTTAAGCCGTGCGGCCCCAGCTCTATAGCCCACTTGGCAATCCGACCCGTTGCTTCTCGGTTCTGGATGATATCACCCAAGGGGGCGGAGCTGACCACTGTGATAGGATGCCCTTGGAAATACAGCTTCAACTTCCGGCTTGCCATGAAAACCCCATATACCAGCTTCTGCCAATGTGGGTATCTTTGCTTGGATTCAATAAGCACTTCGCTGATATAATAAACCGGATGCTGAACCAGGTACTCCTTGCCAGCCTCCTTCCGCTCTACCACAATGGCTACACTAACTGCGCGAGCATTAGCAGCAACATACAGCAGCAACGGTTCCCTATCAATGGGAGCGGCGAGCACGGGCGGATTGGCCAATTGTCGCTTTAAGTCCTCCAACGCCTGATACGCAGCAGAACTCCAGACAAACTGATCCGTCTTCTTCAACATCCGATACAACAGGATCGCTTTCTCCCCAAGGCGGCTGATAAACCGACTCAGTGCAGCAATCCGACCTGCCAGTCGTTGAACATCATTAATACACTTCGGTTTAGCCAGAGAGGTGATAGCCGTGATTTTCTCCGGATTAGCCTCAATTCCCCTGTTGGACACCAGAAAACCCAACAACTTGCCAGCTGGTACACCAAAAACACATTTGGCCGGATTGAGCATCATCTTGTACGTCCTGAGGTTATCAAAGGTCTCCTTCAAATCATCGACCAAAGACTCCTTCTTCCTTGACTTAACCACAATATCATCCACATAAGCATGCACATTACGGCCAATTTGTTTGTGGAGATAATTTTGCACACACCGTTGATAAGTTGCCTGGGCACTTTTGAGCCCAAAAGGCATAGACACATAGCAGAAGGCTCCAAAGGGAGTTATGAACGCCGTCTTCTCCTGGTCCTTAACTGCCATCTTAATCTGATGATAGCCGGAGTATGCATCCAAAAAACATAAACGCTCACAACCCGCCGTAGCATCAATGATTTGATCAATACGGGGAAGGGCAAAAGGATCCGCCGGGCAGGCCTTATTGAGATCAGTATAATCCACACACATGCGCCAGGTGCCGTTTTTCTTAAGGACCAGCACCGGATTAGCAAGCCACTCAGGGAGGAAAACTTCAATGATGAAACCAGCTTCTAAGAGCCTGGCCACTTCCTCTCCAATAGCTTTTCTCCTCTCCTCGTTGAACCGGCGGAGGAACTGTTTCACCGGTTTGTACTTAGGATCCACATTAAGGGTGTGCTCAGCGAGTCGCCTCGGTACACCTGGCATGTCAGAAGGCTTCCATGCAAAGATGTCCCGATTCTCACGGATGAACTCGATGAGCGCGCCTTCCTATTTCGGATCCAGATTGGTACTGATGCTCAATTGCTTGGACGAATCGCCAGGCACGAAGTCAACAAGCTTGGTCTTAGCTGCCGATGTAAACTTCAGGTTCAGGTCATGCTCTGTAGTAGGCTTCTTTAATGGAGTCATATCCGTCGGATCAACATTGTCTTTATAATACTTGAGCTCCTCGGTAGCACAAACTGATTCTGCGTACGCCGCGTCTCCTTCCTCACACTCGAAAGCGATCTTGCGGCTTCCGTGAACCGTGATGGTCCCCTTATGACCCGACATCTTGAGCTGCAGATACACATAGCAGGGTCGCGCCATGAACTTGGCATAAGCCGGTCGACCAAACAGGGCATGGTATGGGCTTTGGATTTTCACCACCTCGAACGTCAGTGTCTCTGATCGGGAATCGTGATCATCTCCAAAGGCCACTTCCAATGCTATCTTGCCCACGGGGTAAGCTGACTTGCCAGGCACCACGCCATGGAAAACCGTGTTCGAAGGTCAGAGATCTTTATCTTTTGGCCCCATGCGTCGAAAGGTATCATAGTATAGGATATTGATGGTGCTACCCCCATCCATGAGTACCTTGGTGAACTTATAACCTCCTACCTGAGGCGCCACCACTAAAGCCAGCTGACCCGGATTGTCAACCCGGGGAGGGTGATCCTCTCTACTCCATGTGATTGGCTGCTCTGACCAGCGCAGATACCGTGGCACGGCCGGTTCAACAGAGTTAACTGCCCGCTTCTGGACCTTTCGGTCTCGCTTTTCCAAGCTAGTGGTGAACACATGATATTGCCCACTATTTAGCTGTTTTGGATTGCTCTGGTAACCCGACTGCTGCTGTTGCTGATTGTAACCACCTTGGTTATTCTGATTATGCTGATTGCCATGTCCGCCCGGATTACCATGAAATCCTGAACCGGAATTTCCTCCATCGTGACTCGGTCCGCTACCAGAGCTGGGGTCATACCGGAAAGCAGTGGAGCTCTTGGACTCTTGCATGATATAACAATCCTTCCAAAGGTGGTTTGTTGGCTCCTCCCTTGTCCCATGCTTTGGACAGGGATGATTCAACAGATAGTTTAAGCGCTCCGGATTGGGACTGGGCCCTCCATTGCGGTTTTTCCCTTACGTCGCCGGCCCCTGTCTTGCACATTAGTATTAGCCACAAAATCCATGTTGCTGTCCGCTTTACGCTTGCCGCCACCACCGTTTCCTGCCGAGTTATGATGCTAACCTTTGGGGTTGCCGTTCTTCCTTCCCTTCCCTGTCTTTTCATCGTCGGACTCGGGATCCTTGGTACTATCAGAATCAGCGTACTTCACCAAAACGGTCATGAGAGTTCCCATGTCAGTACAATCACGCTTCATCCGTCCTAACTTTAGCTTCAAGGGTCCGAATCGGCAATTGCCTTCAGAGTTATAACCGTGATGTCCGCATCGATGCGGTCCGATGAATGCAGAATTTTTGAGACTCTGCGCACCCAATGAGTCATTGATTCTCCTTCCTCCTGGACACAAGCTGCTAAGTCTACTACCGACATGGGCTGCTTACATGTGTCCTTGAAATTACTGATGAACCGGGCTCGCAGCTGGGCCCATGAACCGATAGAATTGGGCGGCAGGCTCTTCAACCAAGTACGGGTTGTCCCTTCAAGCATCATGGTGAAATATTTTGCACACGCCGCTTCGTCCACGTCCAGCATCTCCATGGCCATCTCATAACTCTCCACCCACGATTCTGGGGGTTGATCCGCCGTATAGTTCGGTACCTTGCGCGGGCCCTTAAAATCCTTAGGCAGGCGCACATTGCGTAAAGCGGGGACAAGGCAAGGCACTCCTAAAGCGCTGGAAGTGAGTTCTGGTTCCGAAGTAGTGGGATGAACCGGCATGAGCTGACGGGCCTGATGCTGTGTTGCTAACTCGGCTTCCCTGCGCAACCGGGCCCGGTCTACCACCTCCTGGGCATCGGGGGCCGGATTGTTGCCGCGGGGCGCTCCACGCCGAGCATTACTTGACTCAGCTGGCTCTTCTATATCTCTGCTGTAACTCCGGTTTGGACGTGGGGTAGAATGAATCCGCTCACGGCTATACGAATATGCTTCCTGTTGGACCAACGCCGTCCTGAGGAGCTCCTTGACCCGGCGTGTCTCTATCGCCTGCAATGAATCTCCCTCGACCGGAATAGCCTCCAACCTTGCCGCCGCCGCAACAAGGTTATCCAGCGGATTGGAATAGTGATCCGGAGGTATGGGCACAACCCGTGGCTCTCCCGTGTTATGACGGGGCAGATCTATTACACGGAGCTGAACCGGCGCACCCGTCCCGGGCGCCTCCGCTCGGTTTACCACCGGTTGATTACTGGTCCCCGCTCCAGGGGTATTGAAAAGATCCCTGCCTTCGAAAACCGAAGGCAAACGAGATCGGTACTTCCTCCTCATGACTTCCTGTGAAGCGTTCTGATCCAGCATGAGTTTATAGGCTTGTGCGTCCAGGGCGGCCCGCTCCGCGGTCATCCTGACCTCTTCAGCTGCCAGATCCGCTTTGGCCTGGTTAATATGTTCTCTCACCTTTGCGATCTCTGCACTATGAGCCTCCTGATCCGTCGGATTAGCCTCTGCCATGAGCGCAGTCAATGCATCGAACAGATCAGATAACACTTCAGCCGGCTGGCGCACATAGCCTCCTGCTCCGGCAGCCGTTGCCGCCGCTGAACCGGAAACCATTGCTGCGGCCGTCGATGAGTGAGGCGCTGCTTGTGTACCGGCCATGAATATATCGACCTGGCTAGGCAGATCAGAGGGGTCCGAAATACTGTCGCCATCGGAACAGCCCCCAATCCGACCATCTTGTACTTGATACAAGGACTCAGTTTCTCCGGTTGATGACTCGTCGCCAGAATAAACGACGGTTTCGCCACCAGATCCTGATCCGTCCTCATAGCTTCCTCCATGGATGACTCCTACGAAGGCATGCTTTACGGCTGGCTTAACCCGGGCAGGTCGCGCACGCTGAGCTGTCTCGATGAGGTCGGAGCAGGTGTTCAGCTCAGGGCCCGGTTCACCGATTTTGCCGATGAAGACGTGTATACCGCCAAAGGGGACCCGGTACCCGTACTCAATTGAGCCGGCCTCGGGGCCCCAGCCTGCGTCGTCGATGTAGATCTTGCCGCGATGACTCTTGGTCATCCGGCCCACAGCGTATCCCTCGAGTCCTTCAAAGCGACCCTCCAAGAACTTGAAACCATCGTGCGATAGCCCCACGGTGGGCGCCAACTGTCGTGGGTTTGTCACGGCAGATGTCCCAGCGAAAGGACTTAGTCGTGGAGCCATCGCAATGGGTTAACTCGAAGGGGTTAAAGCGGACACAGGGACACAGAGAGTTTATACTAGTTCGTCCCCTTCGATGAAGGTAAAAGCCTACGTCTAGTTTGTGATGGAATTGATGAAGTCTCGATGACTAGGGAGCAAATACGCTTCGCCTAGACCTCGAGTTGTGGTTGTCTCTCCTGAACCGCTATCGGGTCGTCCCCTTATATACACGGGTGACGCCCGTCGGTTCATAGAGTCCCAATCTCCGGTTCATACTCGTGCCCGGGTTGGTCTCTCCTTATGACTAACTTACAGTACAAGTCTATACAAGCCGGTTTACGGCTACAGATACTAAACCGACTACGGCCTTGGGCCTGTACAAGCTTCTTGGGCTTTAACATTCTTGAACTACTGACAAAGTTAACCCGGCCCAGGTAGACCGGTTTACGCCCAGTAGTAATATCCCTGACACATACCCAAAATTTCTTAATCCACGCCAAAAATTACTAGCTAGTGCCAAAAAATTCTTACTAGTGCTATTATTTACAGTATAATGCAATCCCGTAACGTCCCATAATGCTAGTACTAGTAGTAAATAATAGCCTCACCCCTTCGCTACAGTTGGAAGGAACGATCTACAGTTGGAAGGGACGAGGCCCTGCGATTACTACGCTCTTATCTCCTCCTCGCCAGTTCCCCTCCCCCCTAAGAGAAGGCAGTTCGTCGCTGCTCCCATGAATTCGCCAGGCGGTTCTCCTCCTTGTTGGGGCTGGGAGACCTTGGACGATGATCCTCCGGGAGAAATCGCACGCCGCTCCGACGTCCTCACCGCCGCAAGACTTGGTGCTTCCTGCACCAACTTTTTCAAGACGGTGCTTAAAATGGCTTGGGAAAAGGCCATGCTTGTTGGTCTTCCATGCGTCCTCGAGGAGAAGGTTCTTCTATGGGACAATCCTTCGAACAGTCCACCACTCCCTGGCCATGGTTGCACGTTGACTCCGCTAGAGTTGCTGACGTTGAGAGGTAGTCGGATTTTGTCCGATGAGCAGGTCAGTAATGGAGTTTGATCATGTAGTACTTAGTTATTCCATTTCAATCCCGTAATTTCTCCGCCACCCACCGTCTTATATATAGGTATGGGTCGGTGCCAACAAAGATTGGCTTGCATACCTCTGGCCGGATACCACCATCATTTTGCACAACATCCACAGCAGTGCGACTGTTCTGGTAGACCCCTTCTCCACCATTGGGATCGGCCTTCCGGACTGGCTGGGTTTGAATACGTATGATGATGCCTACATGAGATTGAAGAAGATAGCAATTGCGGACCCGCCGACAAAGCGACTCGGCTACGAAAATTACTATCTCATCGTGGTGTTCGACATAAGGATTGCCATCAATGCAAGAGGCAGTAACGGCAGAGGCTGGTGCATGTTGGCTGCGGCAGATTTGTACCCCTACACGTTCGAAGACGCCGTGCACCATCTAGGCCGCATCTTCGCGGTGACAAGGCATGGGACTTGTTTCATCTGGTTGCCATCCTACGGTATGGGAGATTACAAACGGAATGCACAAACCATCATTTGCATCCCTAACGGTACTCCATTATTTTGCAGGGACCAGTCATCCCGCGATCAAAATAAGATCGCCGATCCTGGATGTGCATTTGCATCCGCTATTCGGTCTAACCTGGAACCTTGTAGCTGACTTTGGCATATTGGGATCAACTATCTTAGCAGTCGTTACCCATGGAACCACTGATGTGCAACATGGTAAAACAATCTACCATGATCGGACCGTCACCATCTACCCAGGAATTCCATTTTTTAACCCTCTCGCCTTCTCTTTCATTGTTGTACTAGTACTCTACTTACGTACTAGTAGGAGTACTTTTTACCTTGGAGGACGCGTATAGCTAGCTAGGCCCTTGAGGACTTGAACCCACTAGATGCCACCATTTTTGTTTTTCCATGTCTTACTATCTCATCCATGTAGCCAAGAGTGGCTATATATAATAAGCCGGTTATTTTACTTCCTCTATACCGGAGTAGTACTATTTGCTGCACAGTATTACTGACCGCCATATTTGAGCACAACATTATTATGCATGGACCTTGACTATGTACATCACCATGTGTCCGGATCTGAGATGCCGCGTGTACCAGATGAACGGCGCCGAGTTCGACCCCCGTGATGCTACGTGGGTGCCGAGGAACACTCTTGGAGAGTACTCGCTTCTCATTGGGGACAGCTACCCCATTGTGAAGCGGATGCCACCTTCTGTGCACGACACGGAAGGCCTGTCGTTCATGAAGCATGGTTGTGTCTTCAGTGCGCACCGCCGGATGAACGACATGCTGGGACACACTATCCCTGATTTATGCCGCTTCAGCTCGGATGAGTCTCCATCGTGTGGAATCGGACTAGAAAGCTGCGATAGTGATTCCCGTTGCCCACCGCTATGGATCGTTCCATCCATGAAGAACACCTGGGACTGGAACCTGGAGGAGGACATGTAGCCCATCTATAACATGTAAGTGGAGTACAATAAATTGTGAACGGTAGCGTTGTGAATATATGTAGACTAGTCGTGCACAAATTTATCACATGAATTGGAGATGAACTTGTGTGGCATACTGGCATTTGTCCTTTAGAAATTATTACTAGTAAATGTGTTATGTGTACGTGCAACTTGTGTGGTTGTTGCACGGGCTCCAACATGCTCTTTGAGAAAAAAGGTGGCATAGCTTTGGATATACGTGACGTGGCGGCATCATACAGTAGCATCATTCCCTCCCCGATGTTCTCTTGGAGCAGATCTGTAATCGTATGGACCTACTCAGCACCGTCCGTCTGGCCGCATGCTCGGTGTCTTTGTACCATCTACTCGTCTGCAACCGGCCGACTCTTTTCAAGACACCCTGCTTGCTGATGCCCGATCCTCGCAGGTGGCCCAGACACCGACTTGACGATCCTACGGAGGTTGCCGTGGTGCCCCTCGACATGCTACCACTACCCGTCCACCTGTCCTTCATGCGTGGCCACTACTAGGCGGGCATGAAGGCCAACTGGATCATCCTCGTCCACCAATCCGGTAGTCCGTGGCGTCTCATGGATATCTACACCCAGCGAGAGATCACCCTTCCATCTTTGGATACCGCCGCCATCGAGCCTCGCGGCCCGCCGGACACTCCTGCCTACTATGCATGAGACGCGTCGAGCTTTTGGCTCGACCTCTGTTTGCTGAAGGTTGTAATCTGCGAAGTGCCCACACCATCAGAAGACTACATGGATTACAAGCTCATTGTCGTGCTCAACATGGGATTAGTCTATCTGGAATCCGGTCGCCCTACATGGTTATGGCTCATCGTCGATCCTCTTTACCCAACACTTCTGTCTGATGCTATAGTGCATAATGGCATCGTTTATGCAGTCGACGCAGAGATTGGCTGCCTATACTGGTGGAATCTATCATCGTGTAATTGCTCTATCTCATCTCATCTTTACCTTAAGAATACGACTACCTGTTCATTGTTAAAAATTTAGAATATATAGTATGTCTATAAGCACATCATTGCTATATGTTCCTCTCATTTCCTAGATTTTTATGACCACACATGTTATTGTTAGAGTTGATATGAGAACAATTGGTATCTAATGATTGTTAGAATAGATATTATGAGTATAACCTCATGATTGCTATATGTTACTCTCATTTCCAGGATTTTTATAACAACGCATGTTATTGCTTAGAGTTGATATGATAACTGTAGTAAGTGCTATGGTAGAATATGAGTAGGCCCTGTCATATCTGTTTTCCTCTCATTGTTATATGATGTTCGAACCATGATATATTGCTAGAATATGAAAGCCATTGGCTTATTTTTTTAACTTGGGGTATGATTATGACCACGTCATTGCAATTCTCTGTCTATGATATGTGTCACTGTTATAATAATCTTAATTCCACACATACTCTGAACATGATTGTTTATTTTTGTCCTTTCATGATTGTTTAGTTTTGTCCTTTTGGTCTCCAATTTGAATTCTTGCAGCAGACGGAAATGCGCTGGCCTTCATGATTCCAGGACCTAGAATCATACCAGCCGATGGGTGGTGGTTTATCGCTCGTTCAGCTGACGATGGTCATTTGATGCTCATTTGCACGTACCAAATTGACCAAACCATTTCATCAAACCACATGCAGTACAATGCCTGGGGCGTTAGTGACATTGATGGCTATGGCTGCTTCATGTTCGAGAAAGATCACAGCTCCGTTGGGCCAGGCGTATTCAACTGGAGGCGGGTTTACAGCCTCGGCAACCACTCCATGTTCTTCGGGCTCAATTATCCGATCATCCAACCAATCATCGATCATATCACCGGCGATGATTATCGTGCTATGCAACTTCCATTCGCCAGGGGGGACTATGTTTACACATCATACCATGGGTTTCATGAATCACCATATCCAGAGATTCGTCGACACAGCTTGTTGCCAGATAATCTTCAGTGTGTGAAAGGCATCAAGTTTCCATGCGATGGATGGCTTTTGCAAAACCGACATGCGGCGATGTGGTTCAAGCCAACACCAAATATGCACAACTTGATTCGTACTAATATGTAGACTGAGCCATGTATTCTGCTGCTGTAGCACGACCCTCTTTTGTTGAATATTATGTATTGTTGTTAGTTTGAAGCACTCCTCTGGTTTGAAGCATAGATACCTTTCTGGGATCAAGTGCATCCTAACTCACCTGTGCAGGATGTACTGATAATGATGATGGAGATGTTGTGCAGTATATATATATATATATATATATATATATATATATATATATATATATATATATATATCACTTAGGCTTCAAGTGCGTACTTGTTAGTTAAACCTATGGTTAAAATGTGACACTAAATACGACTAGTAAGTAGTACAGTAGCAGTACTAGTATACGTCGGTCAAATTATTCATCATGTCCACACATTGAATTGACGTGACAACACGCTGCGTGTGAGGTGACACAAGAATCCCGGCGGCGTTTTTGGGTATTCTGGACTTCATATTTGGAGTACCACTTATCTGTCGAAATCTTTCATCATTCACTTAAAACAGTCGATTGATCATACATTGAGTACCATATAACTGGAATTAACCAATGCAAGTCGAAGAAGGATTGGTCGGTGCTGCCGGCTAGCGTCAAGTTCGATCCCACGGATCAGGAGCTGATCGAGCAACTTGGGCCAAAGTGAGTGCTGACAGCGCGAGATCTCACCCTCTCATCGATTTGTTCATACCAACCATCGACAGCGAGCACGGCATATGCTACACCCATCCTGAGAAACTTCCAAGTAAGACACCGATCGGCCGTCTACTTGCACAAACATATTCCTTTGTTTATAGCTCTATTTTTCTTTTTAGACACATACCTGGTGAAGCAATTACAATTTGACAGTTAATAAAAAGTGAAACTAGTGGCTGTAACATGCCAAAGATGTTATGAAAATGCCAACTACGTACACTAAAACCTGTATTCTACAATACTGCAGGTATCACACTGAGTGGCCTGAGCAAGCATTTCTTCCAGCGCAATTCCAGGGCGTTCAAAAGGGGCACATGGACGCGTCGCTAGATACAATCTGTCGGTGTACTAAAGTAGGGGTACCTTAGTACCCCAGACTTGTGCACGGGCAGTTGTAGCACCCCGCGGCGAGGCCCGCCCAGGAAGCGCCAAGAGAAGACCGAGCATTCAAGACAAGACCCCGGCGAGAGGAGCTTGCCGGGCCAAGAAGACAAGACCCCGGCAAGAGGAGCTTGCCGGGACGACTGAGCCCGTGTAACACCATCCAAGAACAAAGTATACGAGACAGAAGATCGAGACCCCGACAAGAGGAGCTTGCCGGGAAGGCCGAACCCAGGCACCACAAGAGAAGCCCGCCGCGGCGCGCCAGGCGCCCCGGCAAGGCCTGATAGCCGGCAAGCTATCAGGCACGGGAAGACGACCCCCGCGGCAAGCCACTTGCCGCGGCAAATCGCCACCTCAGGGCTGCGCCCCAGCTCGCCCGCCCACGCGTCACTCCGGGGTTTCCCCCAAGGGCACGTGGCGGGGCACCGCGCAGCCTGGGGTATGCGGTGGCATGCAGCCACCACCGTGGCGAGCGGTGGCGCACCTAACGGTCTGCCTCGGTGCTGTCCAGGCGACCGTGACGGGCATTTAATGCCCTTGTCCCCTACCGTCAGAAGTAGGTATGATAACACTGTGCCGCGCTGCAGCGCCACTGTTCCCGCACTGTTACAACATCCACCCCTTTTACACTTTTACCCCTTTCTCTTATGTTGACACCTGTCGGTGACCCCTTTGCGCTATAAAAGGAGGCCCGTGTGCAACGTAGAGGGGGTTCCGGAGGTAGGGAGATTCAGAATCCGGACAGCCATACGCTCGGTGTAGCTAGCTCTCCAAGCTCCCGAGCTCCCCAGTTCAATACAACCAAGCAGGAGTAGGGTTTACGCGTCCATCGCGGCCCGAACCTGGGTAAACCGCTCGTGTGCTCGCCTCGATCTGCTCTCTGTGCTCCCTCCGCCCCCCTCACCGGACAACGAAAGGGGCTCCGGCCCCATAGGTGCTCGCGGGGGACGCCGTCCGCCCCGACATCTTTGGCGCGCCAGGTAGGGGGCACGCCGGGGGACAGCCCGCTCCTGCGGATCCCAGGATCCGTCCAGTCGAAGCAGGTGTCCCCGATAAGCCTTGCTCCGGCAAGCAGATCAGCAGTCTGAGCGCTGAGGAACAGTCCGCTCCTGCGGATCCGAGGATCTGTCCAGTGGAAGCGGGGGTTCCCGACAAGCTTTGGCATTCTTTCCCACGGGCTCGTGTGCGGCCCTCCTCGAGTATCCACTCGCGCAGAGACTGGGCAAGAAGCAGCTGCTCCTTGAGGAGGACCGCCTTCTGGCTGCTGGGCGAACGATTCGCCTCCAGCGAACTCTGCGCCGCTCCCGTAGCCGCAGAAGTTAGCGCCAGAAGTCACGAGAAAGGCGACCTCGTTCCCCGGCGCGCCTCGTCCGCCGGGGTGCCGAACGAGTTGACGCCGACCGTGGGAGGAATCTTGCCAGCGCGGTTGCCGGAACCCGTTCCGCCAACCATCCTCTCTGCCCAAGTCTTGCCACAGTTGCATGTGATCCTTGGCGCAGAGAGGGGCACGGATCCCCAAGCATAGCTACGCCTAGCTCCGGAGGGTCGTGAGGCCCTGCGCCTTTGCCTACCCCCCAGGATGGGCTGGATACTGCCCAGGGAGGTTTTACCCTACCGGGCGGCAAGCGATAAGAAAAGATAAGTTGCCGGAGCTCGAGCAATTGCCCCATCAATTTTTAAGAGTTATCTCCCTCGAACGACCGAGCCTTGGTTGAGAGGCCTGAGCGCGGAAGGACCGGCACGAGACTGGTTGCGCCCTCATTTCGTTTCGAGTCCGCTCAACGACTTGAGTGTGCTACACCCCGAGTAGCGTCCTCACTTTGTTTCGAGCTCGCCCGGCACCCTAAGCGTGCTGCGACCGCAGTCGCACCGCCTACTTTGCCTTGAGCCTGCTCAACAATCTGAGTGAGCGGCAACCAGCCGCGGCAAGGTTTCTTGCCGGTGGTAGCCCCGCCAGCGGGTCGCTGACGTCCCGCACTCGGCGCCCGTGGCAAGGCGGAGGCCTACGCCGGCAAGTCCCCGAAAACGTAGGGCGGAAACAAACAAGGCGCCGGTCAAGTAGAGGAGATGACAGTGCGATGCATTGCCTAAGATAAAAAGCTATATTACAAAATGCTTTACTGCTGCTCTAACCAGCCGTTTCCATGGCATGTTTAACAGCGGCAGGGAAAGGAGATAAAAGAAAGGGGCAGGCGGCCTAGTCCACGCGGTCGCCCTCGATCCTCTTGACCCCGGCCGCCTTCTTGACGATAGGGGCGATGAGGGCCCGGATCCCCGTCAGGTCTGCGTTCTCCGGCAAGGGCCTGAGGACGTTAGTAAGCCTGATGTCGGGGTTGCGGAAAACGATCTTCACCAGCACCCTCTCGAGGGCCCCGGAGATGGCCTCCCGCGTCTCGTCGGCCAGCTCCTTCGGAAGCGACGCTCGGAGGTGCTGGAGCGCCTGCACCACCCCCTGGAAGAAGGAAGTGAGCTTGGCGCTGGGCACGACGTCCTCGTCGGTGAGGGACTGGTGGCCCTCGATCCCCAGCAGCGCCAGCTCCTTGTCGATGGCGGCGGCGATGTCGACGAGGCCCTCGGTCCACCGCTCCACCATATCCCTGAAGGTGTTCTGGGAAACGGCGGCGCGCCTCAGCAGCTCCTCATTGCCGTCGACCTCCTTCCGTAGAGCCGCCTCCCGCTCCTTGGCGCTGTCCAACGCCTTGCCGAGCGCCTCCAATCTCAGTTCCAGAGTGGAGTTGGAGTTCTTGGCGGCGTCAAGCTCCTGGATCTTCTCGGCGAAGCGACCCTGAAGCTCACCGAGGGTGAGCGCACCCTTCTCGCGCTCCTGCCGGAGCGCGGCGAGCTCCTCGTCCTTCGCCTTGAAGTCGGAATCGAGCTGCGCCACCCTCGCCTCCAGCCCCTTCTTGGTGACCTCAGCGGCTGCAGCAGCGTCCTGCGCCTTCTTCAGGTCTCCGCTGAGCGCCCGCTCGCGCGCGGCAACCTCCTCCTCGTAGTTGGCGAGGCTGGCCGTTTTCAGCACCAGCTCGCCTTCCCGCGCGGATAACTCCGCGGCGGCAAGCCTCTGCTGCTCCTCGGCCTCCGCCTTCTCAAGGATAAAGGCCGTCCGCGCCTCGTCAAGCTGCCTCCGCTCCTCCGCCAGGGACTGGACGGCCTGCTGGTTGAGCTCCCGGAGCTCGGCGGCGCGTTTCTCCATGTCCGCACCCGCCTTCCCGACAAGGGCCTCTCGCCGCTCCACTTTGGCCTGCCGGGCCCGGTAGAGCGACACAAGCCTACGGAACAGCTGCTCCTCCTCGGGCTCATTGCCGCTGGAGTTTGGCACGTCCACCACCGTAAGCCCGACGGAGGCAAGCACCTCTCCGTCCAAGGCCTCCCCCTCAACAGGCGCCCTGGAGCTCGACTCCCAGGGGAGCCTGATGAAGACGCCGTCGCCTGCTTTCAGGTAGGCGCCCGCCGGGGGCTCCTCGGAGTCCGCCGCGGCGGCGGCGGCAGGGTCGCTGGCCGGCGGAGTGCCCGACGCCCCCGTCACCTCGGGGCCGTCAGCACGATTACCGGTCCCCTCGCCCCAGGCGGCCGCGTCGGCTTTGGCGGCCTCGGCCTCCCCGTCGCCCGCGGGGATATCAACGCCGTCCGCCTCCCGAGCGCCGGTAACGTCATCGGCATCGCCATGCGCGCCCTCCTCGACGACGACCTCAGCCTCTATCGAATCCGAGGCGGGCGGGTCTGAGGAAAGGATGAAGATCAATCGAACGAGTCAAAGGAAGAAAAGACCAAGGGGAGCTTTTCTGCGCAAGGGAGACTTACCGGCGACGGGGTCCGAAGCCGCGCTCGCCGCGGCTGGAGGATCGTTGGCCGCGTCCCCCGTCGGAAGGTCCTCCCTTGCCGGGGGCTCCTCCCTCGCCGGGGATCCCTCCCTTGGCAGGGTAGTAGACGCGGTCGGCACGGCGGGGGCGCCCTCTGGACGCGCCCGCCGGAGCTGCTCCGCTCCTGCCCAAAAGCAACAACTTCGCATCAACAACAAGAAGAAGGAGAGCTCGCGTACGCGCCAAGCGGCAGGAACAAGTCGTGTGCTCACGCTGGGGGCTGCGTTGCGGGCTGCCCTGAGGATCCCCTGCCGGGTCCGGCAAGGGCGCCTCCGACACGACCTCGCTTGCCGGGGGAGATTCGTCATCAAGGATGACCCACGGGATCCTCGATCTCTTCGCTCTCCTCTGGGCCAGGGTCCTGAAAAGGGGACCGGGTTAGGGGAAGGGCGAACGAGCTGTCGAACAGGACAAACCAACAGGGAAAAAGATATGAGCTCCGTAGGGAACTTACTCTCCGTCCTCCTCGTCGTCGGAGCTGAGCGCAGAATAGTCGAAAACCGGCTCGGCCCTGACGCGGAGGGACAGGGGAGTGGGTTCCCGGGGCCGTTTGGCAGGGGCAGAAGATGACTCTGCCCCTGTCGACGCCGCGGCGCGGGGCGCAGCGGCAACCGAAGCCCCGGCCCGCGAAGACCCCGCTCCCGCTGCCGACCCGGCCCTGCGGAGGCGCCTCCTCGGCTGGGCCGGGGGCTCCGCCTGCGACGAGCCGCCCGGAGGCTGCAGGAAGGCAACGCCGACCTTCGGCAAGCCGCTCGCGTCTTGGGCAGGCTCGTCCTCGCCGCCGTGCCCGGCTGGTTCCCCCTGGTCGACAAGCTCCGTCGGATCGGCGAGGCTCTCTGCCTCCGCCGCCTCTGCCTCGGCCTCGGTGAACCCAGCTTCGCCCGCGGCCGCGGCGGCCGCCGCCTCCTCCATCCTGGAGGCAATGTAAGCAAACTCCGCCGCGGTGGTGTCTCGGATGAGGCCATCCTTCTCGGCGGGATCGGCTGGCTCCTCCTCCAGGCCGTCGAAGAAGGCCCGCACGACATCCTCCGGCGGCTCCTGCCAGGTCGCATTGACCCCATGCGAGTCGCACAATGGCATCATCGCAAGGAGATGGCTGAGCGACGAGTTGTTGCACAAGGGAACGACGCCCGGCGGCAGCCAGAACCACTCCGGGTGGTCGGGGTCGTGCTTGAACAACTCCTTCAACATCGCGTCGTGCTCCAACACGGTGAAGTTGAAATTGAGGCCCGGACGCAGCCTCATGATGTCCGCCGCATTCTGGAACTCCCAGGCCGGCCTCCCCCTCTCTTGCAAGGGGGCGATCCGGCGGCGAAGGAAATCCGCACCGACGGCGCCGACGGTGAGACCGGCGATCCTGAGATGCAGGATCCGGGTGATGGCGATCTTCAATTTGGCATCGTCCGGGGACACCTCGCTCCAGCCATCGCCGCGCACCACCGGAGTTCGGCGCACGACGGTGAACGGCTGCGGATGGTCCTCGACAATCAAGCACCATTCCGCCCTCCACTCCTCCCACCTGCCGCGGAGGTCCCCATCTAAGTAGGCCTCCTTCTTGCCGGACCGGGAAACCCAGGCGATCCCACCGGACAGCGGCTCTCCTTTCTCCACCCGAGGGGCAAAGAAGTGCCGGAAGAGGGCCACGTTGGGACGAACTCCGACGAAGTTCTCGCAGAGGTGCGCGAAGACCGCCATTGTCAGGACGGCATTGGGGGTAAAGTCGAGGAGGTGGAGGCCATAGGTGTTCATGATATCACAGAAGAACTCCGAGTAAGGCGGGCAGAGCCCGCAGTAGAAGAAGACGACGAAGAAAGGATACCCGGTCGGGTACTGCTTCTGGGCGTCGGCGAGAAGCACCCGCGTGCGCGGATGCGCTCGCGTCTTCGTCGACCAGAAGAGGCTGTACTTGTCCCTCAGCTCCACCGCACCGAGCTGGGGGGGAACGTCGCCGTCTCCCTCCGAAGCGCTTCGAGCCGTAGCGCCTCGACCGATTTCGCGGCCTTCCCCTTCGCCTTATCGCTCCTCGGGGCCATGGCGGGGGCGGGGGAGGGGGATCGTCGAAGATGACGGCGCCGGGCGCTCCAAGGACAGATCGCTGCTGTCTCCGGGAGAAGGAGGTGGCAGAGGTTTTAGAGAGGTAGCAACCAAGGGAAGGGCGAACCGCCCCTACTTTCCTCCGCTTATAAGAGGAAGAGGTGGGGGGGCGGGACGCTTCGCCTCTCCGAATAAAGAGATCGTGCACGACGTGACGCGCGCCTGCGTGATTCAGCCCCGCGCACGCCACCCACGTCACGCTCACCCCGCACGCCCCGCCCTCACGACGCCGCGATAAGCACGCGCCGCCTGGGGAAGGTGCGACGGATGCGGAGTTAAGGAGCAGCGCGACCAAGGCCACGCGTGCCCGTGCACTGTTAGGGCCTGGCCCAACGACGCTCGGCACCGTGTGTGGCCCAGGCCCGGGGGCTCCTGTCGGTGTACTAAAGTAGGGGTACCTTAGTACCCCAGACTTGTGCATGGGCAGTTGTAGCACCCCGCGGCGAGGCCCGCCCAGGAAGCGCCAAGAGAAGACCGAGCATTCAAGACAAGACCCCGGCGAGAGGAGCTTGCCGGGCCAAGAAGACAAGACCCCGGCAAGAGGAGCTTGCCGGGACGACTGAGCCCGTGTAACACCATCCAAGAACAAAGTATACGAGACAGAAGATCGAGACCCCGACAAGAGGAGCTTGCCGGGAAGGCCGAACCCAGGCACCACAAGAGAAGCCCGCCGCGGCGCGCCAGGCGCCCCGGCAAGGCCTGATAGCCGGCAAGCTATCAGGCACGGGAAGACGACCCCCGCGGCAAGCCACTTGCCGCGGCAAATCGCCACCTCAGGGCTGCGCCCCAGCTCGCCCGCCCATGCGTCACTCCGGGGTTTCCCCCAAGGGCACGTGGCGGGGCACCGCGCAGCCTGGGGTATGCGGTGGCATGCAGCCACCACCGTGGCGAGCGGTGGCGCACCTAACGGTCCGCCTCGGTGCTGTCCAGGCGACCGTGACGGGCATTTAATGCCCTTGTCCCCTACCGTCAGAAGTAGGTATGATAACACTGTGCCGCGCTGCAGCGCCACTGTTCCCGCACTGTTACAACATCCACCCCTTTTACACTTTTACCCCTTTCTCTTACGTTGACACCTGTCGGTGACCCCTTTGCGCTATAAAAGGAGGCCCGTGTGCAACGTAGAGGGGGTTCCGGAGGTAGGGAGATTCAGAATCCGGACAGCCATACGCTCGGTGTAGCTAGCTCTCCAAGCTCCCGAGCTCCCCAGTTCAATACAACCAAGCAGGAGTAGGGTTTACGCGTCCATCGCGGCCCGAACCTGGGTAAACCGCTCGTGTGCTCGCCTCGATCTGCTCTCTGTGCTCCCTCCGCCCCCCTCACCGGACAACGAAAGGGGCTCCGGCCCCATAGGTGCTCGCGGGGGACGCCGTCCGCCCCGACACAATCGGAGTGCGGCATGCATGCGATGTGGCACAACACCGGCAATACCTTGTCGGTGATGGTCAACGGCCGGCAGACGGGCAACAAAAAGGTTCTGGTGCTGCATACCAACAAGAACTTCGACCAGCAGAGGACCAACTGGGTGATGCACCAGTACCACCTCGGGGACCTGGAGCAAGAGAAGGAGCGGGAGCTGGTCCTCCACAAGATTTTCTACCAGATGAACACTAGGGCAGGAGTAAAAAGATTATAAGTTAGTTTGGTATTGGTACTTGTACTACCTTGTCGTCCGCAAGTTGGTATTGTTGTTAACGATATTTTGGTATGAACTTGGCATTTGCTTCCAACCATCATGCCGAGGGTCGACGTGGATATAAAGCTGAATCATTTGTTTCGAAACGAATTTTCAGGCACCTGGTTTTTATTTGATTCAGGCATCTGTTTCGAAACAAGTGCATGCTCTTATTATCATGATGAAAAAACAATATCCCTGCTGCATCCCAGTTATCAGTCTGTACTTGCAGAATTCTCTCATTTATTGAGCAAGTATATTGTTTTTCAGGTCGAGCAAGTTTCAACTGGGCTGTAGACTGCCCAGGCTTGGTTTTGTTATTAACAAGCCCAGCCCATGACGACAACGGGGCACAAAGATCCAGCAGGTATCTACTGGCCTCTGGCCCGCCAGCGTTAGTTATATTTTGTCTTACAACATCCGCAGGCACTTTTTTTACTGAATCAAACACACAGCCCAGTTCTATTTTCCTCTTGAAACGCATGTCCTACATCCGTTTTCTAATCTCTTCCTATAGTTTTACTAGTTCATATACACGTATCATTATATTGAAAATACATAAAATTCACTTTTCATATTTACATCCTTATTTTTGTTGTTGTTTTCCCTCCCAGCGCTGGTTTTTTTACCACTGGTTTTCCCTTAAACCAACTCAATTGTCCCACGTCTTATTTGCTTACAAAAACAAAATGATTTTTTTGGCAAATCAATAAGTTCTTAAAAAATGTTTATCATTTTGGGATTACAAAAGTTTGGACTCCACCGAAATATGCAAAACAAGGTTGAACTTTTTGACCGTGGTCCTGGGCAGAAAATGGGCTGTAATAAATTACTTAAGAATTAGCAAATGGGCTGCAAATTATTAAAAAATAGCAAATGGGCTCTATGTTGTCTGCCACGGATTTGGAGGTTGACTTGTGGGCCTACTAAGTTCATGCGTACACAAGGTTTATCAAAAAAACTTAGTCAACAATCGACTCTACCGGCGTCAGACCGTTAGATGTCAATCTAACGACAATCATGCTTCTTCATTCTCTGATCTTCCTACCCCAGCCGTCCAAACCAGCGCCGTCGGAACCGCCTGCTCCCGCCTCCCGTGACCGGTTGTGCTACCGGGCAGGCCTCACAGCCCCATCATATAATCGCATCCCTGGCCTGTCTATCCCTCTACTCACCCACCTCTGATGACCCACAAGTATAGGGGATCTATCGTAGTCCTTTTGATAAGTAAGAGTGTCGAACCCAACAAGGAGCAAAAGGAAATGATAAGCGGTTTTCAGCAAGGTATTCTCTGCAAGTACTGAAATAAGTGGTAACAGATTGTTTTGTGATAAGATAATTTGTAACGAGCAACAAGTAACAAAAGTAAATAAAGTGCAGCAAGGTGGCCCAATCCTTTTTGTAGCAAAGGACAAGCCGGAACAAACTCTTATATAAGGAAAAGCGCTCCGAGGACACATGGGAATATCGTCAAGCTAGTTTTCATCACGTTCATATGATTCGCGTTCGGTACTTTGATAATTTGATATGTGGGTGGACCAGTGCTTGGGCGATGTTCTCACTTGAACAAGCATCCCACTTATGATTAACCTCTATTGCAAGCATCCGCAACTACAACAAAAGTATTAAGGTAAACCTAACCATAGCATGAAACATATGGATCCAAATCAGCCCCTTACGAAGCAACGCATAAACTAGGGTTTAAGCTTCTGTCACTCTAGCAACCCATCATCTACTTATTACTTCCCAATGCCTTCCTCTAGGCCCAAATAATGGTGAAGTGTTATGTAGTCGACGTTCACATAACACCACTAGAGGCTAGACAACATACATCTCATCAAAATATCGAACGAATACCAAATTCACATGACTACTAATAGGAAGACTTCTCCCTTGTCCTCAGGAACAAACGTAACTACTCACAAAGCATATTCATGTTCATAATCAGAGGGGTAATAATATGCATAAAGTATCTGAACATATGATCTTCCACCAAATAAACCAACTAGGATCAACTACAAGGAGTAATCAACACTACTAGCAACCTACTAGTACCAATCACGAACTTGGAGACAAGAATTGGATACAAGAGATGAACTAGGGTTTGGAGATAAGATGGTGCTGGTGAAGATGTTGATGGAGATTTCCCTCTCCCGATGAGAGGAGCGTTGGTGATGACGATGTGTCGGGGGGAATCGGCTTCCTCGAACACCTATGGGGACCGAGCCCCTTACTGGTTCGGCGGGGGGCGGAGGTTGCACAAAGAGCAGATCGAGGCGGTGCACACAGGGGATTTTACCCAGCTTCGGGCCGCAAGGATGCGTAAAACCCTACTGCTGCTTTGTGGATTGTATTGTGTTCTTGCTCGGAGCGCGTGGTGCTACAGTACACACGAGCCGCTGGCGAGACCGAGCGTGGCGATGGGTGTCCCCCTCCTTCCTACGTGCGCATGGGGCCTCCTTTTATATGCTCAAAGGGGTTACCCACAGGTGGCAGCATAGGTGGGGCAAAAATGGGAGAATGTTGTAGTGGGTACAGCTGCCTGCATAGTGGCTGTACAGTGCTATCATACCTAACTCTGACGGCGGGGGACAAGGGCATTAAATGCCCGTCCGCGTCGCCCAGACGGTGCAGGGAAGTGGACCATCAGGAGCACCACCATTTGCCACGATGGCTACTCTGTCAGCTTCACTTCGCCATCGCATGCCCTTGGCTACGCAACCTCCCGCCACGTGCGCCTGGAATGCCCCCAGAGCGACACGTTGGTGGGTGAGCTGGAGCGCAGGCACGGGGTGGTAACTTGCCGCGGCAAGCGCCTTGCCACCGTGGATGTCTTGTCGCGCCCGGGAGCCTGTCGCTCACCGGGCCTTGCCGGGGCGCGGGACGCGCCGTGGCAAGGTCCTCTTCGTGCCGTGGTCGGCCTTCCCGGCAAGCTCCTCTTGCCGGGGTCTCGTGCTTCGAGCGGTCGTCCCGGCAAGCTCCTCTTGCCGGGGCCTTGCTCTCTTCGGGTGGCCTTCCCGGCAGGCTCCTCCTGCCGGGGCCTTGGCTCAAATACTTTGTTCTTGAATGGCCCAAGAGGGGACCATGGAGGGTCTTGGCGATCGCCCGGCAAGCCTTGCCGCGGGGTGCTACGACTGCCCGTGCACAAGTTCGGGATACTAAGGTACCCCTACTTTAGTACACCGACAGGAGCCCCCGGGCCTGGGCCATACACGGTGCCGAGAAATGTTGGGCCAGGCCCAAAACAGTGCACGAGCACGCGCGGCCTGGGTCACGCTGCATCTTTTTCTGCGCCCACCACGTCCTCCCCGAACGGTACGCGTCGAACGCGGCATCGTGGGGAGAGGCGTGCGTGACGTGGGCGGCGTGCGCGGGGCTGAGCCCCGCAGGCGCGCGTCACATTGCAGGCGATTTATTTATTCGGAAAGGCAAAACGCCCCCCCTCCTCCCCTTATAAGCAGGGGAGACAGGGGCAGTCTGCCCAGCCGCCAGTCGTGATTCCTCGAAATCCTCCGCCACTTCCCAAGAGAAGTAGCGCTTCGCCCCCTTCCGCCGCCACCAGCGCTACCAACGCCGTCGACCTCCCTCCCTCTTTTCGCCATGGCCCCGAAGGGCGACAAGGGGAAAGGGAAGGCCGTGAAGTCGGCCGAGGCGCAACGGCTCGAGGAGCAGCGAAAGGAGCAGGCGGTCTTCCCCCCTCAGCTCGACGCGTTGGTCCTGAGGGAGGAATACTACCTCTTCTGGTCGGCGAGGACGCGAGCGCATCCGCGCACGAGGGTTCTTCCCGGCGTCGCCCAGAAGGAGTATCCGACCGGGTATCCCTTCTTCGCTCTGTTCTTCTATTGCGGGCTCTGCCCGCCCTTCTCTAAATTTTTCTGCGACATCATGAACACCTACGGGTTCCACCTTCTTGACTTCACCCCCAATGCTGTCTTGACCATGGCAATTTTCGCACATCTCTGCGAAAATTTTGTCGGAGTCTTTCCAAACGTAGCTCTCTTCCGCCACTTCTTCACGCCTCGAGTAGAGAGAGGAGAGCCCCTCTCCGGCGGGATCGCCTGGATCTCGAAGCCCGGCAAGAAGGATGCTTATCTGGAGGGAGAGCTCCGCAGCAAATGGGAGGAATGGAGGGCAGACTGGTGCCTGATCGTCGAGGAGAACCCGCAGCCATTCACCGCCGTGCGCCAAACCCCTGTGGTGCGCGGCAGGGATTGGAGCGACGTGGCTCCAGACGACGACAAGCTGCGGATTGCCGTCACCCGGATCCTGAGGCTCAGGCGTGCCGGGCTCATAGTTGGCGCTGTCGGCGCAGATTTCCTCCGCCGCCGCATCGCTCCTCTCCAGGAGGAGGGGAGGCCTGCCTGGGAGTTCCAGAATGCGGCGGATATCATGAGGCTGCGCCCTGGCCTCAACTTCAATTTCACCGTCTTGGAGCTTGACGGGACGCTCAGGGCGCTGTTCAAGCACGACCCCGACCACCCCGAATGGTTCAGGCTGCCGCGAGGCATCGTTCCGTTGTGCAACAATTCGTCGCTCAGCCGCATCCTTGCAATGAAGCCGCTGTGCGACTCGCACGGTGTCGACTCCACTTGGCAGGAGCCCGCCGACGATGTCGTGCGGGCGTTCTTCGACGACCTGGTGGAGAGGCCAGTCGACGCCGACGAGCAGAGGGGCCTCACCCGCGACACCACTAACGCAGAGTTGGCGTACATCGCCTCCAGGATGGAGAAGGCCGCGGCAGCCGTGGCAGCGGGCGAGTTCGGCTTCACATTGGCGGAGGCGGACACAGCGGAGGCGGAAAGCCTTGCCGACCGAGCGGAGTTCGCCGGCGAGGAAGAGCTTGCCGGGCACGGCGCAGGGGCGGATGAGTCCACCGAGGGCGCGAGCGGCTTGCCGGAGGCTGACGCCTCTTTCTCCCGACCTTCGGGCAGCTCGTCGCAAGCGGAGCCCCCTGCCCAGCCACGGAGGCGTCTCCGCAAGGCTGGGGAGGTGGTGCGACAGACGAGCCCACAACCGCAGCACCGCGTGACACGCTCCTCTGAGGCAGCAGGAGCGGGGTCTTCGTGGGTCGCGGCTTCTGCTCCTGCCGCTTCTCGCGCCGCGGCGGCAGCCGGAGCGGAGTCGTCTACTGCTCCCGCCAAGCGGCCACGAGAGCCTACTCCCCCGCCTCCCCGCGCCAGGAGCAAGCCGGTCTTCGACTTCTCCGCGCTTAGCTCCGACGAGGAAGAGGGAGAGGAGTAAGATCCCCGCTGTTCTTGTGCCTCTTCAATTCCTGTAGCTGTGCCTCGCATCTCATTTGCTTTCCTCCGAATTTGGTCCTTTTCAGGACTATGGCTCAGAGGATGGCAAAGAGAGCCAAGGTCCCAGTGGTCATCCTTGACGACGAGCCCTCCGTGGCGGCAGGGGGTGCGCCTGGGATGACCTTGCCGGACCCACCAACTAATCCTCAGAGCAGCCCCCAGTGCAGCCCCCAGCATAAGCATATGGGTTGCTTCCCGCCGTTGGGCGCGCCCGGGTACCCTTCGCTTTTCCTGACATCTGGCTGACGATTTGTGTAGGAGCAGAGCAACCCCACCAGGAGCGTCCGGGGACCGCCCTCGATGAGCCACCCGCTACAACTACACCGCCAAGGGGGAGTTCCCCGGCGAGGGAGCCGTCCCCGGCAAGGGAGCAGTCCCCGGCAAGAGGGCAGTCCCCGGCAAGGGAGCGGTCTCCGGCGAGGGAGCAGCCCCCGGCAAGGGAGCAGTCCCCGGCAAGAGAGCCGTCTCCGGCAAGGGACGATGCCGACGGCCCCTTGGCGACGGAGACCGCGACGGCAGACCCTGGCCCAGGTAGCCTTCTTGCCCCAAAAATCCCCTGGGGTTCTTCTTCTTTGGATAGTTGCTTAACTTCTCCCCCTCCTTCGGCCTTCAGACCCGCCCGCCACAGACCCGATGGAGACTGAGGTCGTCGTCAAGGAGGACGCGCGCGGCCATACCGATGACGTGGCCACCACCGGAGAGACGGATGGTGCTGAAAATCCGGTCGGCAAAGAGGCCGCCGAGGCAGCCGCGGGTGAGGGGGCCGGCGATCGTACTGACAGCCCTGAGGCCGCAGGAGTGCCAGGCGCTGCGCCGACCGCCGATCCCGCCTCCGCAGCAGCGTCGGGCCCCGAGGAGCCCCAGCCAGGCGCCTACCTGAAGGTCGGCGACGATATCTTCATCAAGCTCCCCTGGGAGTCGACTTCCAGGGCGCCGGTCGAGGGGGAGGCCTTGGATGGAGAGGTGCTCGCCTCCGCCGGGCTGACGCTGGTTGGCGCGCCAAGTAGCAGCAGCGGCGAGCCTGAAGAGGAGCGGCTGCTCCGGAAGCTGGTGTCGCTCTACCGCGCCCGACAAGCCCAGGTAGAACGCCGGGAAGCGCTTGTCGCGAAGGCGGGAGCGGAGATGGAGAGGCGCGCCGGGGAGCTCCGGGAGCTCCACCAGGAGGCCCTCCATTCCTTGGCGGAGGAGCGAAGGCAGCTCGACGAGGCGCGTACGGCCTTCATCCTCGAGAAGGCAGAAGCTGAAGAGCAGCAAAGGCTTGCCGCCGCGGGGCTGGCCGCGCGGGAGGGCGAGCTGGTGCAGCAGAAAGCCAGCCTCGCCAGCCACGAGGAGGAGGTCGCCGCACGCGAGCAAGCGCTTGGCGGAGCCCTCAAGGAGGCGCGAGATGCTGCCGCGGCCGCCGAGACCGCCAAGAAGGCACTGGAGGCGAGGGTGGCGCAGCTCGACACCAACCTCAAGGCGAGCGGCGAGGAGCTCGCCGCGCTCAAGCAGGAGCGCGAGAAGGGTGCCCACACCCTTGGTGAGCTGCAGGGCCGCTTCGCCGAGAAGATCAAGGAGCTCGACGCCGCCAAGGACTCCAACGCCGACCTCGAGTTGAAGCTGGACACCTTGTCCAAGGCGCTGGACAGCGCCAAGGAGCAAGAGGTGGCCTTGCGGAAGGAGGTCGTGGACAACGAGGCGTTGTCGGAGAGCGCCGCGGTCACCCAGAACGAATTCAGGGCGACGGTGGAGCAGTGGACCGAGGGCCTCGTGGACATCGCCGCCTCCATCGACAAGGAGCTGACGCTGCTGGGGATGGAGAGCCACGAGTATCCCACTGGCGAGAACGTCCCACCCAGCGCCAAGCTCACTTCGTTCTTCAAGGGCGTGGTGGCGGCCCTCAAGCATCTCCGGAATGCGATCCCAGAGCAGCTGGCCGGCGAGACGCGCGAAGCCGTCGCCGGAGCCCTCGAGAAGGTGTTGGTGAAGGTCGCCTTCCGCAACCCCGGCATCAGGCTCACCAACGTCCTCAAATCCCTGCCGGCAGAGGCCGACCTCGAGGAGATCAGGGCCCTCGTCACGCCCATAGTGGAGAAGGTGGCCGGGATCAAGAGGATCGAGGGCGACCGTGTAGATTAGGCCGCCTCCCCTTTCCTTTTCTTGTCGCTGCTGGCCAAGTCATGAAGGCGATTCATTAGGGCTGCGACAAGCTTGCCTTTGTAATATAACTCTATCTTAGGTAGTGACTGCACTGTTATTTCCTCTACTTGACTCCGTGCTCTGTATGTTTTTGCCCTACGCTTCTAGGGACTTGTCGGCGTAAGCCTCCGCCTTACCGCAGGCTCTGAGTGCGGGACATCAGCAGCCCGCCAGCGGCGCCACTACCGGCAAGAAACCTTGCCGCGGATAGCTGCAGCTCACCTAAATTGTTGGGCAGGCTCAAAGCAAAGTAAGTGTTGCGACTGCGGTCGCAGCACACTTAAGCTGCCGAGCGAGCTCGAAACAAAATAAGGATGCCACTCTGGTTGTAGCACACTTAAGTCGTTGAGCGGACTCGAAACGAAGTAAGGGCGCAACTAGCCACGAGCTGGTCCCTCCGCGCACAGGTTTTCCATACAGAGTACGGTCGTTCGAGGAAGATAACCTCAAAATTTTAAAAACTCAATTGCTCAAACTTTGGCAACTTAGCTTTTCCGTGGCTCGCTGCCCGGCAAGGTCGCCTTCCGGCTAGGTGAAACATGGGGCTCGCCGTCGCTTACCGGGGGTCGGTGCTGCACAGAGTGTCAGATAATGCATGCAAAGAACGAAGAGCATGAGATCGACAAGGTGCGCGGAGCACATGAACCCAATCTGCGCACAGGGTCTGCGCCTGGCTCTGTACAAAGGATCACATGCAACAGCGGCAAGACTTTGTACAGAAGGGTGGTTGCCGGACGGGGTCCGACAACCGCGCCTTACGGGCGAAACTTACAAAGATGCCCAACGTTCCAGGAGTTGCTCACCGGAGTGGTATCTTCGGTCTCAAGGCGGACAGCGCCAGGCCTAGCGACTCGTTTCACCCGGCAAGGGCCTTACCACTTCCTCGGAACTTCTGGCACTAACTTTGCGGCTAAAAAAACGGCGCAAAGCTTGCTGGTAGCGAGCAGCTCGCACAGCGGCCTGAAGACGGTCCTCCTCGAGGAGCAGCGCGTCATCTCGACGCAGCTGCTCTCGCTCGAGCTCAGAGTGAGCGAGCACTCGAGGTGGCCCGTACGCGAGATCTGTGGGGCTAACTGCCTCCGCTCCATGGAATAGAGTGAAAGGTTGCCTGGTATGACCAGGGCTTGCCTGCGCCGAGGGGCGTCGGCACAGGTTTGGACGCCGTAGCGTTACGAGCTCGGTGCATGTTCGGGCGCCGTGGCGCCATGAGCTGGCTCGACGATGCCCGTCCTGTCGCCGGTGCCGTCCCCACCACCCGTTCGCTCCAAGGGCGGCGGGTTCGACGCGGACGGACCAGCCACCTCCGGAGCCTTCTTCTTCGGCGGCATGTCGATGAAGATGATGGAAATCTAGCCTGTGCGGACGCCGGATCAGGTTCGCACAACTTCGACGCCCCCTACCTGGCACGCCAAAGATGTCGGGGGGAATCGGCTTCCTCGAACACCTATGGGGACCGAGCCCCTTACTGGTTCGGCGGGGGGCGGAGGTTGCACAAAGAGCAGATCGAGGCGGTGCACACAGGGGATTTTACCCAGCTTCGGGCCGCAAGGATGCGTAAAACCCTACTGCTGCTTTGTGGATTGTATTGTGTTCTTGCTCGGAGCGCGTGGTGCTACAGTACACACGAGCCGCTGGCGAGACCGAGCGTGGCGATGGGTGTCCCCCTCCTTCCTACGTGCGCATGGGGCCTCCTTTTATATGCTCAAAGGGGTTACCCACAGGTGGCAGCATAGGTGGGGCAAAATGGGAGAATGCTGTAGTGGGTACAGCTGCCTACACAGTGGCTGTATAGTGCTATCATACCTAACTCTGACGGCGGGGGACAAGGGCATTAAATGCCCGTCCGCGTCGCCCAGACGGTGCAGGGAAGTGGACCGTGAGGAGTGCCACCGTTTGCCACGATGGCTACTCTGTGAGCTTCGCTTCGCCACCGCATGCCCTTGGCTACGCAACCTCCCGCCACGTGCGCCTGGAATGCCCCTAGAGCGACACGTTGGTGGGAGAGCTGGAGCGCAGGCACGGGGTGGTAACTTGCCGCGGCAAGCGCCTTGCCGCGGTGGATGTCTTGTCGTGCCCGAGAGCCTGTCGCTCACCGGGCCTTGCCGGGGCGTCGGACGCGCTGTGGCAAGGTCCTCGTCGTGCCGTGGTCGGCCTTCCCGGCAAGCTCCTCTTGTCGGGGTCTCGTGCTTTGAGCGGTCGTCCCGGCAAGCTCCTCTTGCCGGGGCCTTGCTCTCTTCGGGTGGACTTCCCGGCAGGCTCCTCCTGCCGGGGCCTTGGCTCGAATACTTTGTTCTTGAATGGCCCAAGAGGGGACCATGGAGGGTCTTGGCGATCGCCCGGCAAGCCTTGCCGCGGGGGTGCTACGACTGCCCGTGCACAAGTTCGGGATGCTAAGGTACCCCTACTTTAGTACACCGACACGATGGCGATGATTTCCCCCTCCCGGAGGGAAGTATCCCCAGCAGAACAACTCTGCCTGAGCTCTAGATTGGTTCCGCCAAGGTTCCGCCTCGTGGCGGCGGAGTCTCGTCCCGAAAGGTTGCTTCTTTATTTTTTCACGACGAAAGACTTCATATAGCAGAAGATGGGCATCGAAGAGCCACCAGGGGGGCCACGAGGTAGGGGGCGCGCCCTAGGGAGGGGCGCGCGCCCCCCACCCTCGTTGACAGGGTGTGGGCCCCCTGGCCTTCTTCTTTGGCAGGTATTTTTAATTATTTATTTTAAGATATTCCGTGGAGTTTCAGGACTTTTGGAGTTGCGCAGAATAGGTCTCTAATATTTGCTCCTTTTCCAGCCCAGAATTCCAGCTGCCGGCATTCTCCCTCCTTATGTAAACCTTTTAAAATAAGGGAGAATAGCCATAAGTATTGAGACATAAAGTGAAGTAAAAGCCCATAATGCAATAAATATCGATATAAAATCATGATGCAAAATGGACGTATCAACTCCCCGAAGCTTAGACCTTGCTTGCCTCAAGCGAAAAGCCGATAACAATAAATATGTCCTCATGTTTAGAGGTAGAGGCGTCGATAGAAATAAAGTACGGACATGAAGGCATCATGATCTATTCACAATGCAAGAGTATGAATCAGAAACCTTATTGAGAACCAACAAACTATAATCTCAGTCATTGAAACAATTGCAATTTATCATAACATCGGAAAGAGTCTATGTCAGAGCTAAAAAGCAAGTCCACATACTCAACTATCATCTAGTCCTTCATAATTGCTAGCACTCATGCGATACTTGTGGTTATGAAGTTTTAATCGGACACAGAGAAAGATAGGGGCTTATAGTTTTGCCCCACAACCTTTTACCTCAAGGGTAATGTCAACAATAATAACTCATGCTCCCCTACATCCAATTTTATATATATATATATATATATATATATATATATATATATATATATATATATATATATATATATATATATCATGTTCTTTCCAACATGCTGGGCTTGCCAAAGGATAAAAGGAAAAAGAAGAAAGGTGAAGATCACCGTGACACTTGCATGAGGTAGAAGATAATAATAAAAGATAGGACCTTCGCCGAGGGAAGCAGAGGTTGCCATGCGCTTTTATTGTTGGATGCACAAAATCTCAATGCAAAAGAACGTCACTTTATATTGCCCCTTGTGATATGAACCTTTATTATGCAGTCTATCACTTTTATTACTTCCACATCACAAGATCATATAAAGCTTATTTCTCCCACACCAATCAATCATACATATTTAGAGAAATTTTTATTGCTTTGCACCGATGACAACTTACTTGAAGGATCTTACTCGATCCATAGGTAGATATGGTGGACTCTCATGGCAAAACTGGTTTAAGGGTATTTGGAAGCACAAGTAGTATACCTACTTGGTGCTGAGAATTTGGCTAGCATGAGGGGGAAAGGCAAGCTCAACATGTTAGAGGATCAATGACAACATACTTTATCTCAGATATAAGAAAACATAACTCATTACGTTGTCTTCCTTGTCCAACATAAACTCTTTAGCATGTCATATTTTAATGAGTGCTCCCAATCATAAAAGATGACAATGATAATATATCTATATGTGAAACCGCTCTTTCCTTATTACTTCCTATTAATTGCAACGATGACCAAAGCTATGTCTGCCAACTCCCAACAACTTTTAATCATCATACTCTTTCTATGTGAAGTCATTACTCTCAATAAGATCAATATGAACTCTTTGTTTCTTTTTATTATTTTTCTTCTTTTCTTTAATTCACCCAAGATCATGGAAAAAATAATCAAGCCTTTGACTCAACACTAATCTTTATTATATAGCTCACAAACTCGGTTACATAGAGAGATCATAAAGCAAAACTCAAAACTAGATCATGCCATAAACTTTATTCTACTAGATCAAAATACTACTAATAGGATCGATGTCGGTGTCAAAATCGGCGGATCTCGGGTAGGGGGTCCCGAACTGTGCGTCAAGGTCGGATGGTAACAGGAGACAAGGGACACTTTGTTTTACCCAGGTTCGGGCCCTCTCGATGGAGGTAAAACCCTACTCCTGCTAGATTAATATTGATGATATGGGTAGTACAAGAGTAGATCTACCACGAGATCAAGGAGGCTAAACCCTAGAAGCTAGCCAACGGTATGATTGTGTATGATGATGGTTGTCCTACGGACTACAACCCTCCGGTTTATATAGACACCGGATAGGGTTAGGGTTACACAGAGTCGGTTACAATGGTAGGAGGTCTTGAATATCTGCACGCCTAGCTTGCCTTCCACGCCCAGAAAAGATCCTTCCGGACACGGGACGAAGTCTTCAGTCTTGTATCTTCATAGTCCTGGAGTCCGGCTGAAGGCATAGTCCGGCTATCCGAACACCCCCTAATCCAGGACCCCCTCAGTAGCCCCCGAACCAGGCTTCAATGATGATGAGTCCGGCGTGCAGATTGTCTTCGACATTGCAAGGCGGGTTCTCCTTCAAACTTTGTGTACCTGCGGGTATAATGTCCGATTTTTATAATGCAGCGCTCCTTGGCTTTCACACCCAATAATGGCCGCCTTCCACGTGTCAAACGAATACGAAAAGCCGGGGCGGTTTTACATCCAAACCCCTAGCCGTATAAACGAGCCGCCCATATAACAGGATGGGGATTCAGATCCAAACCACACCTTCCCCTTCCGCGAGAAATCGTCAGAGCGTCTCCAGCAAAGATCCATTCCAACATGGCCAGCCGCCGTAGCTCCTCCTCTCGCCCTTCCAGTCCTATCCCTGGAGACTGGGAGAGTTGCCCCATCCCGCATAGAGAACTAGTGTCGCTCCAAGCCAAGGGATTTCTCCGTCAAGCCTATATGGTCTCGGTCCGAGCCGAACTCACCACTTATCAAGGCGGAAAACAAGCAAAGAACTCACCTAGTCCCCCGTTCCCTGGTCCCTTATCTAATAAGGGGACTGGGATTTCCAATTCATCCCTTTCTCCGCGGGCTTCTGGAGTTCTATGGCCTCCAGCTGCACCACCTTACGCCCGGCTCCGTGTTACACATCGCGGGCTTTGTTGCTCTTTGCGAGCTATTTTTAGGCGTCGAGGCTCATTTCGCGCTGTGGAAGAAGATATTCTGCCTGGTGCCCCGTTCCCAAGAGGGGTCCATATATCAAGTGGGCGGAGCCGAAGTATGGCGCATCGCCGGGGTCGGATACCCGTCCGGAACCCCGAAGAAGTCGTCCGAGGACTGGCCTTCAGAATGGTTTTATATAGACGACGTCCCCCTACCGGACCCTATCTGGGCCGGTCTCCCTGAGTTCAACAATGCTCCCCTGAAGAAACGCCTGAGCTGGCGGCCTCGGAGCTCTCAGAGAGAGAATGACAGAGACGTCCTTTACTTAATGGGCCGGATTAAGCTACTGGCTCACTCCGGATTAACCATGATTAAAGTCATGGCCACATGCATTATGCGGGGGGTGCAGCCGCTCCAATACAGAAGCCACCCCATGTGGGATTTCAACGGGGAAGATGACGCCACCCATTACGGCCGTAAAGGGCCGGACTCGCCTGCTGCTCTAATGAAGATCTTATCCTCTTTGTACAAGGGAGAAGAAGAGGAATTCCTCCGCGTCGACCCACAGGGCAGATTTTCCATGTATAGTCCTCCGAATTGGGTAAGCAGACAATCGTGCTTCCCTGTTCATTTTATATTCTCATGATTAAATAGGCAGTCTAACGACTTCAACGCAGGACCTGCGTCAGGAGGTAAAAAACATAAACAGCCGTCCTCCACAGCCAGAGGACCCAGAACGGTCCCTCGATCCGGACTCCGAAGAGGATCCGGACTTAGCGGTGGAGCTTATCGATGGAGTGTTTTATCAGCTAAGCAAGGACGATACCTTGGTAGCTATTATAGCTGATTACCCAGGGTTAATCCCGGCCTCCTAGGTGACAAACACCGGAGCTTTACCCCTTAAGAGGGGTTCTGTTTTCACGGGTTTTGTTGTTCTGACAGCAACCGTGCTTTGTAGGGGAGATTCCCGAGGCGGGAAGCTGACCCCGCGGCAGCTAACCGGTGGGGGGCCGCAGGGCCCCGTGGGGCAAAAAGGAACGTAGTCCGGATTGAGGCGCCAGAGCAAAGGTATGGCGTACCCTCTCTTTTTCCCTGGAGTTTTACTCCTCCAGGGTATATTAACATTCGAGCTATCTTCAGGACGAAGAGACCTCGCCAGACTATATCCGGAGAGGTTGCCAATCACGCCTCCACCAGCCAGACTCCAACGCCCGGCCCGGAAGCGGAGGCCCACACAAGGCACACGCCGGACGCTCCTCCATCAGAGGATGCTTACAGGCTGTCTGCCACCCATTCCAAGGTGGAGAGTGCCATGAACCACAGGCGTCGCCGGACAGTTCTTCACGACGCTTGTTTCTCCCAGGAGGCTTTAAATGCCTTCAATTCAGGAGACGCGTACCTCCGTGCCGCTCAAAATGGTTTAGCCAGAGCCACAGAGCAGTATGTAAAAGACATACGGGTAAGAAAATTTTGGTAAATATAGATATGCCAGTAGCCCCCGAGACTTGAAACAGTTAAAGTAACTGATTTAAGGATCATATAACATGCAGGTTCTTACCGAGAAGAATACCGTGCTGTCCCAGGAGCTGGAAAAGTGCAAGTCCCAACTAGAGGCCGCACTAGCCGCAGCAGGGGGGTCTAAAGAGACCCCTGCAGGTAAACAATACACCAGAATATTTAGTATTGTGCAGATTTAAGTGCCAATCTGACAAATGGTATTGCAGATGGCGCCGGACTCGATCCGGACAGGCAACAGCTTCTACGCCGGTTAAAGGCTGGTGAAAGCGTGCTAACAAAGGTGAGGCGGGAGAAGAATGATCTCCAGGATGCCAACACCAGGCTGGATGTTGAACTAAGAGATGTTCGTGGCCAGCTGTCGGACTCCAATAAGGAGAATCAGCGACTTCGACGCGGCATTTTTAGTAAGTGCTTAAGCGAACTCTTGAAAAAGGAGTTCGGCGAGGAAGATGACTAACAGAGTTAAGTCTATAGGTATGCTGACAGGTCGTCCTGGAGAGGAGATGCCCGGTTCAACGGGAGATCTTCTTCCCGAACTCTCGCAACTGCACGAACGAGTTCGGCAGGCGATGCGAGGTATTGCCCAAGCCTTGTGGCCTGCCCACTCCGTACCTGAGGGCCTTGGAGAACTTGCAGAGAAGTTGAAGGGAGCTCGGCGGCGCTTCCGATTGTGGAAGATATCGGCCTGCCGGCAGGGCGCTAGGGAGGCCTGGGCCATGGTGAAGACCCGCTTTACGAAGTCTGACCCCAATCACATGGTCGAGGTCGGACCGGTGGGGCCTGACGGGAAGGAGATCCCTGTGAGCTTAGTGTATGGCCAGGTAGAATTGGCCGCAAAGTATTCCTAGCAGGAATGTAAATTAGACAGCCTGTTAGATGGTATAGAGGAGGAATACAATCAGTCAGGATGACTATGTAATTTATAATTGACATGTGTAATGCCTTCTAGCCGGATTGTAGATCGTTTGTCGTTGCCGACCTTTTCGCTTCGACCTTGGGACCTGACGGTCCGGAGTGTGTCCGAATACCATAACGGTTATATAAGAACCGAGGTATGCATGGAGACCAGGCGTAGGGGTCATTAGTGCTTTATCAGACAAGTGCCCAACTAGTTATGTTATATTACATGGTTAGTAAGAAACATCTTCCAGAGAGAATAGTTGCGTTAAAGGTTCCTTTCGCTGGGGTGGCGTGCCCTGATGCACGTCCAGACTGCAAATGCAGAAAAACATCTGGGGGCATGTATAAGTAAAAAAAGGTGCATCTTTAGTTCACCGACCGAATATTCCCTTAAGAACACTAGCTTTCGGCTTCACCCAGTCTGAGGTACACATCCGGCTTATCCGGCAGTAACAATCACAGAGGTGCTCCCTTTACCGCCTAGCCGAACAATCGGGAACGTAGGGGTAAGCACAGGAGCCAGGCAACCCAGCTTGGCCAAAACTTAAGTCATATCGATGCATATAATGGTGAAGAAAAGGTGCATGCGGAAGTCTGACGCATGCGTTGGGCATGAAACCCATTAAACAAGCTTTTGTTAAAGAAGCCCCCAGGTTTAAGGAGCGCGGGTAGCGCGTCACATGATGAGCCTTTAAGGGCTATAAAAGGAAAGAGTGGGAGGAGAAAAAATAAAAACAAATATATATATATATATATATATATATATATATATATATATATATATATATATATATATATATATATATATATATATATGGACAGAGGAAGGAGACAAACCCAGAGTTTGGCGCTAGGCATAGAATCTCCGGAGACGTGTTGCGTTCCATGGGTTCGGCTCGAGTCGGTTATCCGACGCATCTCGCAGGCGGTACGCTCCACCAGTCAGGACTTGGTCAAGTATGAAGGGACCTTCCCATTTGGGCTTGAGTTTGTTCTTTTTCTTATCCGGCAGGCGTAGAACTAGTTCGCCAACGTTGTAGTTTTTGGCCCGTACTTCTCTGCTTTGATATCTTCGAGCCTGCTATTGATAAAATGCGGAACGGGCTTTAGCCACGTCGCGCTCCTCCTCTAAGGCATCCAGGATTTCCTGCCGATCAAGCTTGGCTTCTCTTTCTTCGTACATGCGCACTCGAGGTGAGTCATGAATTATGTCGCAGGGCAGAACTGCCTCTACGCCGTACACCATAAAGAATGGTGTGAATCCGGTGGTACAATTCGGCGTGGTTCGCAGCCCCCAGAGTACGGAGTCGAGCTCCTCCACCCAGTGCGTATTAGATTCCTTGAGGGACCGCACTAGTCTGGGTTTAATGCCGCTCATGATGAGACCATTTGCACGTTGAACCTAACCGTTAGTTTGTGGGTGATAGACAGAAGCATAGTCGAGCTTAATGCCCATGTTTTTGCACCACAGCTTTACTTCATCGGAGGTGAAGTTTGTGCCGTTATCGGTGATGATACTATGGGGGACACCGTAACGGTGTACGACCCCGGATATGAAGTCTATCACAGGTCCGGATTCGGCCGTCTTAACAGGCTTGGCTTCTATCCATTTGGTGAATTTATCCACCATGACCAATAAGTATTTTTTCTTGTGGGTTCCACCTTTAAGGGGTCCCACCATATCAAGCCCCCAGACCGTAAAAGGCCAAGTGATGGGGATAGTTCGGAGGGCGTTGGGCGGCATATGGCTTTGGTTTGCAAAGAGCTGGCAACCGACGCATTGTTTGACTAAGTCATTAGTGTCTGCTCAGGCCGTTGGCCAATAAAAGCCCGTACGGAAAGCCTTGCTTACAAGGGACCGAGCTGCAGCGTGGTGGCCACCGAGTCCAGCATGAATTTCAGCCAACAGACTCCGCCCTTCCTCTTCGGAGATACATCTTTGAAGGACTCCTGTAGTGCCTCTCCCTCGTGAACTTTATAGGATTTAGATCGCCGCAATATGCAGCGTGCCTCGTTTTGGTCCTCTGGGAGTTCCTGCCTAGTAAGGTAGGCTAGGAATGGTTCTGTCCACGGGGCGATGACCGCCATTATTACATGGGCTGAAGGTGTGATTTCGGTGGCAGGGCCTCCGATTATGTCGGATTGTTCGGCGTCGGGTTGTGCGGTTGTGTCCGGACTGTTATCCGAGGGTTCCCCCTCCCATGCCACAGATGGCTTGAATAATCTTTCTAAGAAGATGTTGGGGGGGCTGCATCTCGTTTTGCTTCGATGCGTGTCAGGACGTCCGCTGCCTGATTATTTTCCCGGGATATATGGTGAAACTCCAGTCCTTCGAACCGAACTGCCATTTTTAGGACGACATTGCGATAAGCTACCATTTTTGGGTCTTTGGCATCGAAGTCGCCATTTATTTGGGATATCGCGAGGTTTGAGTCCCCGCGTACTTCCAGGCATTGAGTGCCCATGGATACTGCCATCCGGAGACCATGTAGAAGGGCCTCGTATTCAGCTGCATTGTTGGAGTCCGTGTACATAATTTGGAGTACATATTGGACTGTGTCTCCTGTAGGGGACGTCAGAACGACGCCAGCCCCCAGTCCGGCCAACATTTTGGAGCCGTCGAAATGCATGATCCAGTTTCAGTATGTGCCGTACTCTTTAGGGAGTTCGGCCTCTGTCCATTCGGCGACGAAGTCGGCTAGGACTTGTGATTTAATGGCTCGCCGTGGTTTGTAGGTTATGTCGAACGGGAGGAGCTCTATGGCCCATTTTGCTATCCGGCCCGTTGCATCGCGGTTGTTGATAATATCGTTGAGTGGTACTTCCGAGGCCACTGTTATAGAACACTCTTGAAAGTAGTGTCGTAGCTTCCGGGATGCCATAAACACCGCGTATGCAATCTTTTGGTAATGCGGGTACCGTGATTTGCATGGAGTGAGGACAGTGGACACGTAGTAAACCGGCCTTTGAAGGGGGAGTTTGTGTCCGTCCGTTGCCCGCTCGACGATGAGTACTGCGCTAACAACTTGATGAGTTGCGGCAATGTACAATAACATGGGTTCGCCAGTGTTCGGCGCGGCCAGGACTGGGTTTGTTGCCAAGATGGCCTTTATTTCCTCGAGTCCGGCCGTGGCAGCGTCTGTCCACTCAAAGTGTTCAGTGCGCCTGAGGAGGCGGTAAAGGGGCAATGCCTTTTCTCCCAGGCGGGAGATAAAGCGGCTTAAAGCCGCCACGCATCCGGTGAGTTTCTGTATTTGTTTGAGGTCTATTGGGACATCCAATTGTGACAAAGCTCGGATTTTAGCTAGGTTTGCCTCAATTCCTCTACCGGATACAATGAAGCCCAGGAGTTTTTCGGCTGGAACGCCGAAAACGCATTTTTTCGGATTGAGCTTAATGTCGTATTTTCGGAGGTTGTCGAATGTAAGCCTCAAGTCGTCTACTAGAGATTCGACATGTCTTGATTTAACGACCACATCATCTACATACGCCTCCACTGTTTTGCCGATCTGGTTTGCCAGACATGTTTGAATCATGCGCTGATATGTTGCGCCTGCGTTTTTTAGCCCAAAGGGCATTGTGTTGAAGCAGAATGGGCCGTATGGTGTGATGAATGCTGTTGCGGCTTGGTCTGATTCTGCCATCTTGATTTGATGGTAACCGGAGTATGCGTCGAGGAAGCACAGCGAATCGTGTCCTGCAATGGCATCGATGATTTGATCTATTCGAGGGAGGGGGAAACGATCCTTTGGGCAAGCCTTATTAAGGCCTTTGAAATCGACACACAGGCGCCAGGATTTGTCCTTGTTTGGTACCATCACCAGGTTTGCTAGCCAGTCCGGGTGTTTTATGTCTCTAATGAACCCGACCTCCAATAACTTGGCTAGCTCCTCTCCCATAACCTATCTCTTTGGTTTGGAAAAACGCCAAAGGGCTTGTTTGACAGGTTTGAATCCTTTCTGGATATTTAGGCTGTGTTCGGCCAAACTGCGTGGGATTCCTGGCATGTCTGAAGGGTGCCAAGCGAAAATGTCCGAGTTCTCTCGTAGGAACTCTCGCAGTGCGGCGTCTACATGAGGGTTCAGTCTTGCCCCGATGGCGGCTGTTTTATTGGGGTCCGTTGGGTGGACCTGGAATTTGACTATTTCGTCCGCTGGTTTGAATGATGTGGATTTGGATCTCTTATCGAGTATCACATCATCCCTATTGATCGTGGATCGCAGCGCAGTCAGTTCTTCGGCCGCTAAGGTTTCAGATAGTGCCTCGAGGGCCAATGCGGCTGTCTTGTTCTCGGCGCGGAGTGCTATGTCCGGATCACTAGCGAGAGTGATAATTCCGTTTGGCCCGGGCATCTTAAGCTTCATGTACCCGTAATGGGGTATAGTTTGGAAAACTGTGAAAGCCTCCCGTCCTAGTATAGCGTGATATCCGCTTTTGAATGGGGCCACCTGGAACGTGTTTTGTTCGGACCTGTAATTATCCGGCGTGTCGAATACCACATCTAGTGTGATTTTTCCGGTGCAGCGCGCTTCCTGACTAGGGATTATTCCTCTAAAGGTTGTGCTGCTTCGCTCAATGCGGTTCCAGTCTATTTCTATCTTTTGGAGGGTTTCCTCATAAATGAGGTTTAATCCACTGCCTTCGTCCATGAGTACCTTTGCGAGGCGACAGCCGTCCACTATGGGACTGAGGACCAATGCGGCTGGTGCTCTGGCTGTTCGAAATTTAGGTTCGTCACTCGCGTTGAAGGTGATAGCAGTATTACTCCATGGGTTTATTGTCGCTACTTGATAGACTTCAGTGCGGCGCCGGAGTGTTCTTTTTCGCATGTTATTTGATGCGAAAGTCTCAAAGACTGTGAGAACGAAACTGAAATTCTCGGGCTGGTTTCCTTCGACCTCTGGAATTAGGAGGTCCTCGCCAATTTTGGCCACCTGCCGGAGTATCCAACATGCCTTGAGGCTGTGAGTTGGGGTGGCGTCCTCTGCACTATGAATCTTGCAAGGTCCATCTAGCCACTTTTCCAGTATGGTTCCATGCCCTCTAAAGGGTTTTGACTTTTTGGTATTTAGTCCGGGTGCCTTACTGTGGTGCGCCCTCTTAATTCGGACGGGATTGCTATTCAAGGCCGGATTATCCCAAAATTTTATTTCGGTTTTCCAAGCACTTTCCATCGCACAGTATTTTTGTACTATGGACGCCAAGTCAGCAAAGCGTGTAATATTACGACGACTTACGGCGTTGAGTATTCCCTTGTCCGTGCAGTTACTGCAAAAGATTGAAATTGCGTCTCCCTCGCGGCAGCCCTTTATCCTCTTCATAACCAGAAGGAATCTGGCCCAGTAATGATGTACTGTTTCTTCGGGCATTTGCCTAATTTGGGAAAGATCGCTTAAGATCGGGCGGGCGGGATTCGTTGAATCTGAGACTTCGCCCAATTTGCTATTCGGAGGCCGAAGAACTTTCGGATTCTGAGATCTGGAGTCTTGGATGTTATCCGATTTGCCTGATTTTAAGCTCAGGTCTTGGATTGTATCCTCCCCTCCGCGGATATCCGGCATGGAGGGTTCAGGAATTCGGACGTAGCTAGTCCTTAAGATAGATGAAGAGTCGCCGCATTGTGTCTCCACCACAGCAACGTGGTGGGTGACTTGGGGAGAGTTAATTTCTCTTAGATCGGGTTTAAGCCCAACCTGGTCGTAATTTGTAGCGACACCCAGTGCGGCGATGCGATCCAGGAGCTCGTTTACGGAAGATAGCTCCATCGAATCCAATTGCTCGGCGAGTTCTGAGCCGACGTGGAGGTTGCTTTCGATGACCCGAGAGGTCACCGTCGGCACGACAGGCGAACAGGTGGTTGTGAGAAAACCACCTAGCCAGAGAGTTTGGCCGACAGCCAAGGCTCCTTTTGTAATGGCACCGTCTTTAAAGACGGGAAGAGGCATCCTTCCTAATCGCGACGACACAGAGGAACTCTCAATGAAAGCACCAATGTTGGTGTCAAAACCGGCGGATCTCGGGTAGGGGGTCCCGAACCGTGCGTCAAGGTCGGATGGTAACAGGAGACAAGGGACACTTTGTTTTACCCAGGTTCGGGCCCTCTCGATGGAGGTAAAACCCTACTCCTGCTAGATTAATATTGATGATATGGGTAGTACAAGAGTAGATCTACCACGAAATCAAGGAGGCTAAACCCTAGAAGCTAGCCTATGGTATGATTGTGTATGATGATGGTTGTCCTACGGACTACGACCCTCCGGTTTATATAGACACCGGATAGGGTTGGGGTTACACAGAGTCGGTTACAATGGTAGGAGGTCTTGAATATCCGCACGCCTAGCTTGCCTTCCACGCCAAGAAAAGATCCTTCTGGACACTGGACGAAGTCTTCAGTGTGGTATCTTCATAGTCCTGGAGTCCGGCTGAAGGCATAGTCCGGCTATCCGAACACCCCCTAATCCAGGACTCCCTCAATCGAACTAAGAAAAATGGTAAAGATAGGAGTTGTGATTGTGATACGATACCGGGGCACCTCCCCCAAGCTTGGAAGTTGCCAAGGGGAGTGCCCATACCCATGTGATTATGTCTCCTTTGTCGGTGAAGCGGATGGTGGTGATGTTGACTTAGTTGATGGCTTAGACTTCTCCCTTAATTTACGCTTGAGGACGGCATTTTGATCCCTCAGATCATTAATCTCCCATTCCAGGGTTAATATCTTTTTGCATAGGCCTCGCTTATTTTCCTGCAAGAGATGGAAAGGGATAAACTCGAACTTTGGTTTCTTTACTCTATCAGGGAGACTCGACTTTTTGAACTCCACGTGCATGTCCCCAGGTTGAGGTAATGGGGATTCATCCTCATCTGATCTCGTCTCCTCCTTCCCCTTGGGTTCATAGTCCTCTTCTTCCTCCCTGGTCCAACCCTCGTGCTCCACATCTCCATAGACCTTAGGATTGGCTAAGTAATCTTCCATATAGCTTTCTCCTTCCTAATCTTGGGAAGACATGTTGATCTAATCTGCAGCGGGACAGGTCGAAACGAAAACAGAGGATAATTGCGTGATACGGGAGTCAAAACCTTCGGGAGAATATATAATGATTTTTTACCGACCAAAATACGTATCGTACAAGAAAATGGAGTCCGGAAGGCACACGAGGTGCTCACGGGGTAGGGGCGCGCTCAGGGGGGTAGGGCGCTCCCACCACCCTCGTGGGGCCCTCGTGTCCTTCCCGGACTGCTACTTATTTTTCTATTTTTCTAAATATTCCAAAACTGAGAAATATTGCCTTAAAAATTGTTTTGGAGTCGGTTTACTTACCATACCACATACCTATTCCTTTTCGGAGTCTGAAACATTCTGGAAAGTGTCTCTTATGTATTCCTCCGGGGTTACGGTTTCAACAATATTGGTTTCAACATTTATGGGATTACCTGAGATATAAAGTTTTATTCTTTGATCGTTTACCACCTTCGGATTTGTGCCTTCGAAGTTGTTGATCTTTATTGCACCGGAACAATAGACCTCCTCGATAATGTAGGGGACTTCCCATTTAGAGAGAAGTTTTCCTGCAAAAAATCTTAAATGAGAGTTTTATAGCAATACATAATCACCCACATTAAACTCACGCTTTTGTATCCTTTTGTCATGCCATCTTTTAACTTTTTATTTAAACAACTTGGCATTTTCATATGCTTGGGTTCTCCATTCATCAAGTGAGCTAATATCAAATATCCTTATCTCACCGGCAAGTTTCAAATCATAGTTGAGCTCTTTAATAGCCCAATATGCATTATGTTCTAGTTCGAGAGGTAAGTGACATGCTTTTCCATATACCATTTTATAGGGAGACATGCCCATAGGATTTTTATATGCAGTTCTATAGGCCCATAATGCATCATCAAGTTTCTTGGACCAATTCTTTCTAGACCTATTGACAGTCTTCTACAAAATTAATTTGAGCTCTATGTTACTCAATTCTACTTGACCACTAGACTGAGGATGATAAGGAGATGCAATTCTATGATTAACATCATACTTAGCAAGCATTTTACGGAAAGCACCATGAATAAAGTGTGAACCACTATCAGTAATTAAATATCTGGGGACTCCAAACCTCGGAAAAATAACTTCCTTAAGCATTTTAATAGAAGTGTTATGATCAGCACTACTAGTAGGAATAGCTTCTACCCACTTAGTAACGTAATCAACAACAACTAGAATATGTGTATATCCATTGGAGGCAGGAAAAGGTCCCATATAATCAAAGCCCCAAACATCAAATGGTTCAATAACAAGTGAATAATTCATAGGCATTTCTTAACGTCTACTAATATTACCAATCTTTGACATTCATCACAAGACAAGACGAACTTACGGGCATCCTTGAAGAGAGTAGGCCAATAAAAACCAGATTGCAATACCTTATGTGCAGTTCTGTCTCCAGCGTGGTGTCCTCCATAAGCTTCAGAGTGACACTTGCGTAGGATATGTTCCTGTTCATGCTCAGGTACAAAACGTCTAATAACACCATCTACTCCTTCTTTATAAAGATGTGGGTCATCCCAAAAGTAATGTCTCAAATCATAGAAAAACTATTTCTTTTGTTGGTATGTGAAGCTAGGTGGTATGAATTTAGCAACAATGTAATTAGCATAATCAGCATACCATGGAGTACTACGAACAATACTTATAACATTTAATTGTTCATCAGGAGAGCTCTCATCAATGGGCAGTGGGTCATCAAGAACATTCTCTAACCTAGATAAGTTGTCTACAATGGGGTTCTCAGCTCCTTCTCTATCAACAATATGCAAATCAAATTCTTGTAGCAAGAGAACCCATCTAATAAGTCTAGGTTTAGCATCTTTATTTTCCATAAGATATTTAATAGCAGCATGATCAGTGTGAATAGTTACTTTAGAATCAACAATATAAGGTCTGAACTTATCACAAGCAAATACAACTGCTAAAAGCTCTTTTTTAGTAGTAGCATAATTTCTTTGAGCATTGTATAGAGTCTTACTAGCATAATGGATAACATTTAATTTCTTATCAACTCTGTGCCCTAGAACAGCACCTACAACATAATCACTAGCATCACACATAATTTCAAAGGGTAAATTCCAATCAGGTGGCTGAACGACAGGTGCAGAGACTAATGCTTTCTTAAGTATTTCAAATGCTTCTACACAATCATCATCAAAGACAAATGGTATATCTTTTTTAATAAATTAGTCAGAGGCCGAGAAATCTTTGAGAAGTCCTTAATGAACCTCCTATAAAATCCGGCGTGACCAAGGAAACTTCTTATACCTTTGATGTCCTTGGGACAAGGCATCTTTTCAATAGCATCAACCTTGGATTTATCAACTTCAATACCTCTTTCAGAAACTTTCTGCCCCAAGACAATACCCTCATTTACCATAAAGTGGCACTTTTCCCAATTCAGGACAAGATTAGTTTCTTCACATCTCTGCAAAACTCAATCGAGATTGCTCAAGCAATCATCAAAAGAAGATCCATAGACGGAAAAGTTGTCCATGAAAACCTCACAAATCTTTTCACAAAAGTCAGAGAATATAGCCATCATGCATCTTTGAAAGGTAGCAGGTGTGTTACATAAACCAAAAGGCATACGTCTATAAGCAAAAGTACCAAAAGGGCATGTAAAAGTAGTCTTTGATTGATCTTTAGCCGACACAGGTATTTGAGAGAAACCAGAATAACCATCTAGAAAGCAGTAGTGTCTATGTTTGCATAATCTTTCTAGCAATTGATCAATAAAAGGTAAGGGGTAGTGATCTTTCTTAGTAGCTTTATTTAATTAGCGGAAATCAATTACCATCCTATAACCTGTAATAATTCTTTGTGGAAGCAATTCATCTTTATCATTAGGAACAATCGTAATACCTCCCTTCTTAGGGACACAATGGACAGGACTTACCCACTGACTATCAGCAAAGGGATAAATTATACCTGCCTCCAGAAGCTTGAGTATTTCTTTTCTTACCACTTCTTTCATTTTAGGATTCATACGTCGTTGAGGATCACGAACTGGTTTGGCATCCGCTTCCAAATTTATTTTATGTTGACATAGGGTGGGACTAATGCCCTTAAGATCATCAAGAGTATATCCAATAGGGGCACGGTGCTTCTTCAGAGTTTTCAATAATCTTTCTTCTTCATGCTCTGAAAGTTTAGCACTAATAATAACACGATATATCTTCTTTTCATCAAGATAAGCATATTTAAGATTATCGGGCAGCGGTTTAAGCTCAAACACAGGATCACCCTTGGGTGGAGGAGGATCCCCTAAAATTTCAACAGGCAAATTGTGCTGCAGAATAGGTTCCTGTTTAAAGAATACTTCATCTATTTCCCTTCTTTCATTCGTAAACATGTCATTCTCATGGTCTAGCAAATAATGTTCTAAAGGATCACTAGGAGGTACGGCAATAGAAGCAAGACCAATAATTTCATCCTTACGAGGCAATTCTTCCTCACGATGTTGTTTACCAAATTTAGAGAAATTAAACTCATGAACCATGTCATCCAAGCCAATAGTAACAACATTCTTTTCGCAGTCTATCTTAGCATTAACAGTGTTCTAGAAGGGTCTACCAAATATAATGGGACAAAATCTATCTTGTGGAGAACTGAGAACAAGAAAATCAGCAGGATATTTAGTTTTCCCACACAAGACTTCAACATCTCTAACAATTCCCACTGGTGATATAGTATCCCTATTGGCAAGTTTAATTGTGACATCAATTTCTTCTAACTCAGCAGGTGCAATTTCATGCTTGATTTCTTTATACAAGTCATAAGGTATAACACTAGCACTAGCACCCATATCACATAAGCCATGATAACAATGATCTCCTATTTTAACAGAAATAACAGGCACGCCTACCACAGGTCTATGTTTATCTTTAGCACAAGGTTTAGCATTTCTAGCAGTTTCACCGCAGAACTGAATAACATGCCCATCAATATTATCAGATAAGAGATCTTTAACAATAGCAATATTAGGTTCTACTTTAACTTGTTCAGGAGGTGTATAAGTTCTAATATTGCTTTTACGAACCACAGTCGAAGCTTTAGCATGATCCTTTATTCTAACAGGGAAAGGTGGTTTCTCAACATAAGCAGTAGGAACAATAGGATCATTATAAGTGACGGTCTTTTCTTCAACTTTAATAGGTGCAGCTACTTTTACTTCTATGGGAGGACGATATTTAAACCACTTCTCCTTAGGGAGATCAACATAAGTAGCAAAAGATTCACAGAAAGAAGCTACGATCTCAGAGTCAAGTCCATATTTAGTGCTAAACTTACGGAAAATATCGGTGTCCATAAAAGATTTAACACAATCAAACTTAGGTGTCATACCTGACTCCTTACCTTTGTCGAGATCCCAATCTTCAGAGTTGCATTTAATTCAATCCAATAAATCCCATTTAAATTCAATAGTCTTCATCATAAAAGAGCCAGCACAAGAAGTATCGAGCATGGTGCGATTGTTTTCAGAAAGTCGAGCATAAAAATTTTGAATAATTGTTTCCCTTGGAAGCTCATGATTGGGGCATGAATATAACATTGATTTAAGCCTCCCCCAAGCGTGAGCGGTGCTTTCTCCTTCGTGAGGACAAAAATTATATATATAATTGCGATCATGATGAACAAGATGCATAGGGTAATACTTTTGATGAAATTCCAATTTCAATCTTCTATAGTTCCATGATCTTGTATCATCACATAGCCTATACGATGTCAATGCGTCTCCCTTCAAACATAAAGGGAAGACCTTCTTCTTAGCAACATCATCTGGTATACATGCAAGCTTAAATAATCCACAAACTTCATCCACATATATTAAGTGATCATCAGGATGCTTTGTTCCATCTCCTGTAAAAGGATTAGCTAACAGTTTTTCCATCATACTCGAAGGAAATTCAAAAGGAGTTTCATCTTCAATAGGTTCAGTAGGTTGAGGAGCAACTCTTTTCTCTACTGGACGGGGTGAAGATACCCCCGAACAAGCCCCTCAAAGGATTACTTTCCATAGTAACAAGTGACAGTAAATTTCAGCACACTATATAAAATTTTCCTTACCAAATTCCACCTACCAAAGGTGCTTCACTCCCCGGCGACGGTGCCAGAAAAGAGTCTTGATGACCCACAAGTATAGGGGATCTATCGTAGTCCTTTCGATAAGTAAGAGTGTCGAACCCAACGAGGAGCAGAAGGAAATGATAAGCGGTTTTCAGCAAGGTATTCTTTGCAAGTACTGAAATAAGTGGTAACAGATTGTTTTGTGATAAGATAATTTGTAACGAGAAACAAGTAACAAAAGTAAATAAAGTGCAGCAAGGTGGCCCAATCCTTTTTGTAGCAAAGGACAAGCCGGAACAAACTCTTATATAAGGAAAAGCGCTCCCGAGGACACATGGGAATATCGTCAAGCTAGTTTTCATCACGTTCATATGATTCGCGTTCGGTACATTGATAATTTGATATGTGGGTGGACCGGTGCTTGGGTGCTGTTCTCACTTGAACAAGCATCCCACTTATTATTAACCTCTATTGCAAGCATCTGCAACTACAACAAAAGTATTAAGGTAAACTTAACCATAGCATGAAACATATGGATCCAAATCAGCCCCTTACGAAGCAACGCATAAACTAGGGTTTAAGCTTCTGTCACTCTAGCAACCCATCATCTACTTATTACTTCCCAATGCCTTCCTCTAGGCCCAAATAATGGTGAAGTGTTATGTAGTCGACGTTCACATAACACCACTAGAGGCTAGACAACATACATCTCATCAAAATATCGAACGAATACCAAATTCACATGACTACTAATAGCAAGACTTCTCCCGTGTCCTCAGGAGCAAACGTAACTACTCACAAAGCATATTCATGTTCATAATCAGAGGGGTAATAATATGCATAAAGGATCTGAACATATGATCTTCCACCAAATATACCAACTAGCATCAACTACAAGGAGTAATCAACACTACTAGCAACATACTAGTACCAATCCCGAACTTGGAGATAAGAATTGGATACAAGAGATGAACTAGGGTTTGGAGATAAGATGGTGCTGGTGAAGATGTTGATGGAGATTTCCCTCTCCCGATGAGAGGAGCGTTGGTGATGACGATGGCGATGATTTCCCCCTCCCGGAGGGAAGTATCCCCGGTAGAATAGCTCTGCCGGAGCTCTAGATTGGTTCCGCCAAGGTTCCACCTCGTGGCGGCGGAGTCTCGTCCCAAAAGGTTGCTTCTTTATTTTTTTCTCGACGAAAGACTTCATATAGCAGAAGATGGGCATCGGAGAGCCACCAGGGGGCCCACGAGGTAGGGGGCGCGCCCTAGGGAGGGGGTGCGCCCCCCCACCCTCGTGGACAGGGTGTGGGCCCCCTGGCCTTCATCTTTGGTGGGTATTTTTCATTATTTATTTTAAGATATTCCATGGAGTTTCAGGACTTTTGGAGTTGCGCAGATAGGTCTCTAATATTTGCTCCTTTTCCAGCCCAGAATTCCAGCTGCCGGCATTCTCCCTCCTTATGTAAACCTTGTAAAATAAGAGAGAATAGCCATAAGTATTGAGACATAAAGTGAAGTAACATCCCATAATGCAATAAATATCGATATAAAAGCATGATGCAAAATGGACGTATCAACCTCCTGTTATTTTCCGGCGACGGCAGCCGAACTAGTCAACCCTCGTACTCTCCACCACGTGGGCAGCCAGTGTCGTGTCTTCCCCGGCTCTGTGTCGTTCCCTTTGCAGGCCTCGCCGTCGTCCACCGCCCTGGTGCTCTCGGTGCGGCATGGTCAACGTGGTAACCGAATGATATCCATCGGAAGTGGACTGTACGTGGAGAGGCTGACAGCTGGGTCCACTGCCGCACACAAGGAAATGCCTCCTTATTACGCGCAAAATAATGATTCCTCCACCTGACATCTGGGACCCGCCGGAAGGGCCTCTGTATTTCGCAAAAAAACGTTCTCTTCGATGACAGGTCAGACCCACCACCTATATCTTCGCATGCAAGGAAGTGCCTCCTTATTGCGCACACAAAAATGAATACCCCTGCCAGCTGGGACCCACTGATATGTCTCCAACGTATCTATAATTTATGAAGTATTCATGCTATTATATTATCTGTTTTGGATGTTTATGGGCTTTCTTAAACACTTTTATATTATTTTTGGGACTAACCTATTAACCCAGAGCCCAGTGCCAGTTCCTGTTTTTCCCTTGTTTCAGTATTTTGCAGAAAAGGAATATCAAACAGAGTCCAAATGGAATGAAACCTTCGGGAGAGTTATTTTTGGAGCGGAAGCAATCCAGGGGACTTGGAGTGCACGTCAGGAAAGCAACGAGGGAGGCACGAGGCAGGGGGCGCGCCCACCCCCTGGGCGTGCCCTCCACCCTAGTGGGCCCCTCGTGGCTCCCCTGACCGACTTCTTTCGCCTATATATATCCATATACCCTAAACCCATCGGGGAACAGAATAGATCGGGAGTTCCGCCGCCGCAAGTCTCTGTAGCCACCAAAAACCAATCGGGACCCTGTTCCGGCACCCTGCCAGAGGGGGATCCCTCTCCGGTGGCCATCTTCATCATCCCGGTGCTCTCCATGACGAGGAGGGAGTAGTACACCCTCGGGGCTAAGGGTACGTACCAGTAGCTATTTGTTTGATCTCTCTCTCTCTCTCTCTCTCTCTCTCTCTCTCGTGTCCTTGATTCGGTGCGATCTTGATGTATCGCAAGCTTTGCTATTATAGTTGGATCTTATGATGTTTCTCCCCCTCTACTCTCTTGTAATGGATTGAGTTTTCCCTTTGAAGTTATCTTATCGGATTGAGTCTTTCAGGATTTGAGAACACTTGATGTATGTCTTGCGTGGGATACCCGTGGTGACAATGGGGTATTCTATTGATTCACTTGATGTATGTTTTGGTGATCAACTTGTGGGTTCCGCCCATGAACCTATGCATAGGGGTTGGCACATGTTTTCGTCCTGACTCTCCGGTAGAAACTTTGGGGCACTCTTTGAAGTACTTTGTGTTGGTTTGAATAGATGAATCTGAGATTGTGTGATGCATACCGTATGATCATGCCCACGGATACTTGAGGTGACATTGGAGTATCTAGGTGACATTAGGGTTTTGGTTGATATGTGTCTTAAGGTGTTATTCTAGTACGAACTCTATGATAGATTGATCCGAAAGAATAACTTTGAGGTGGTTTCGTACCCTACAATAATCTGTTCGTTTGTTCTCCGCTATTAGTGACTTTGGAGTGACTCTTTGTTGCATGTTGAGGGATAGTTATATGATCCAATTATGTTATTATTGTTGAGAGAACTTGCACTAGTGAAAGTATGAACCATAGGCCTTAGTTCCTATCATTGCAATGCCGTTTACGCTCACTTTTACCATTAGTTACCTTGCTGTTTTTATAATTTCAGATTACAAAAACCTTTATCTACCATCCATATTGCACTTGTATCACCATCTCTTCGCCGAACTAGTGCACCTATACAATTTACCATTGTATTGGGTGTGTTGGGGACACAAGAGACTCTTTGCTATTTGGTTGCAGGGTTGCTTGAGAGAGACCATCTTCATCCTACGCCTCCCACGGATTGATAAACCTTAGGTGGTCCACTTGAGGGAAATTTGCTACTGTCCTACAAACCTCTGCACTTGGAGGCCCAACAACGTCTACAAGAAGAAGGTTGTGTAGTAGATATCAAGCTCTTTTCTGGCGCCGTTGCCGGGGAGGTTCATCTTGAAGGTACATCTTTAGATCTTGCAATCGAATCTTTTAGTTTCTTGTTTTATCACTAGTTTAGTCTATAAAATAAAACTACAAAAAAAAGGAATTAAGGTTTCCTCATATGCTTCATCTTTTTAATATCTTTCATGAAAATGATGGAAAGGAAAATTGTGCTCAAGTGCTAGAAGAAGAATGCTTTAGAATGTTTGGCACTAAATCTTTGTATGATGAGCATGATTGCAATGTTGTTACTATGAATTCATTCAATACCCATGATGCTAATGATATGCAAATCCACAAGCTTGGGGAAGCTATGTTTGATGAAGATGATATTTTTTCTCCCCTAAGTTTTGATAAGCAAATTTATTATGATGAAAGCATGCCTCCTATTTATGATGATTATTGTGATGGCACGTATGCTATAAAGAATAAAGATAACCATGAAACTTGTCATCATGATTTTAATTTTCAATTGGATTATGCTTCACATGATAGCTATTTTGTTGAGTTTGCTCCCACTATTATTCATGAGAAGAAATTTGCTTATGTGGAGAGTAATAAAATTTCTATGCTTCTAGATCATGAAAAGAATGATTTATGTGATGGTTATATGGTTGAATTCATTCATGATGCTACTGAAAATTATTATGAGGGAGGAATATATGCTTGTAGGAGTTGCAATAATACCAAGTTTCCTCTCTATGTGCTTAAAATCTTGAAGTTATGTTTGTTTTGCCTTCCTATGCTAGTTGATTTTTGTTCCCAGAAGTTGTTTTCTCACAAAATCCCTATGCATAGGAAGTGGGTTAGACTTAAATGTTCTAGTCATATTCTTCATGATGCTCTCTTTATGTTTCAATTCTTATCTTTTATGTGAGCATCATTGAAATCATCATGCCTAGCTAGGGGTGTTAAATGATAGCGCTTGTTGGGAGGCAACCCAATTTTATTTTAGTTTCTTGCTTTTTGATTCTGTTTAGTAATAAATAACCCATCTCTGTTAAGATGTGGTTTTATGTTTTAATTAGTGTTTGTGCCAAGTAAGACCTATAGGATCTTCTTGGATGATAGTTATTTGATCTTGCTGAAAATTCCAGAAACTTTCTGTTCACGAAAACAATTGTTAAAAATCACCAGAACGTGATAAAATACTGATTTCAATTGCAGCAGATCAATAAATAAATTGTCTAGGTCTTAATATTTTGGTAGATTTTTTGGAGTTCCAGAAGTTTGCGTTAGTTACAGATTACTACAGACTGTTCTGTTTTTGACAGATTCTGTTTTTCGTGTGTTGTTTGCTTATTTTGATGAATCTATGGCTAGTAAAATAGTTTATAAACCATAGAGAAGTTGGAATACAGTAGATTTAAAACCAATAGAAATAAATAATGAGTTCATTACCGTACCTTTAAGTGGTGGTTTGTTTTCTTTCGCTAACGGAGCTTACGAGTTTTCTGTTGAGTTTTGTGTTGTGAAGTTTTCAAGTTTTGGGTAAAGATTCGATGGACTATGGAATAAGGAGTGGCAAGAGCCTAAGCTTGGGGATGCCCAAGGCACCCCAAGGTAATATTCAAGGATAACCAAGAGCCTAAGCTTGGGGATGCCCCGGAAGGCATCCCCTCTTTCGTCTTCGTTCATCGGTAACTTTACTTGGAGCTATATTTTTATTCACCACATGATATGTGTTTTGCTTGGAGCGACATTTTATTTTCTTTAGCTTTGCTTGATGTTTGAATAAACTACAAAGATTTGGAATTCTTAAATGAGAGAGAGTCTTCACATAGCTAAATAATTATTTAACTACTCATTGATCTTCACTTATATCTTTTTGGAGTAGTTTGTCATTTACTCGTGTGCCTCACTTATATCCTATGAGTAAATGGTTGAATGATTTGAATGTCATAATTATGAAATTATATATGTTTCGTATGCCTTTCCCATGGGGAGTAATGACTTCACATATAAGAAGTAGAGGTGCTAAATTTATTGAAGGTTAGCAAACATTGTATTGGTCACTTGAACAATTCATGAAAGAATATTGAAGGAAGAGAGATTTCACATATAAATATACTATCTTGGACATCTTCTATGATTGTGATCCCCATTAATTATTTTCAAGCCTGAGCAAATTAGTTGAAGTTGGACAAGGAAGACAACATAATGAGTTATGCTTGGGTATATTTGTATAGAAGTTATATTGTTATGGATCCTCTAACATGTGGTGCTTGCTACTTAGAATCCTTTGCTAGCCAAAATATTTGTACTAAGCGGGAGTACTGCTTGTGCATCCAAATTCCTTGAACCAAGTTTCTTCCATGACTGTCCACCATATCTACCTATATGTGGTATTTACCTGCCGTCCCAAGTAAATTTGCATGTGCCAAACTCTAAACCTTCAAATAATAATCTGTTTTGTATGCCCGAATCGTGCATGTAGCAACTAGGGGCTGGCAGTATCTTCCATGCTAGGTGGGTTATTCTCACGATGAGTGGACTCCGCTCATCATTCACGAGAAAATGGATGGTAACTGGGATGCCCAGTCCTATGATCAAAAGATCAAAAAAATCGCAATTAATTTAAACAAAACTCCCCCAGGATTGTTGATAGTTGGACGGCACCCATTGTTTTGGACAAGCCGTGGAGTGTGATTGTTGGTGGAGGGGGAGTAAAATCTTTACCTTTCTATTTGGGAACCGCCTATAATGTATGTACTATGGAAGATATTGGGAACTCTTGGTCGTTGTGTTACAATGAAAGGATACCTCTCAAAATTATTTTCATATCTGTTTTAGCTTCGAGCTCTGGCACCTCTGCAAATCCCTGCTTCCCTCTGCCAAGGTCCTATCCTTTACTTTTATGCAAGAGTCAGTAGTATTCCTTCTCATTCCAACCTACTCTTTAGTTGGCAAGCATCATGTGTTGGGGAAATATCTAAGCATATATGGCCATTCAAATATATTTGATCATGAATTATTATTGTTGACATTACCCTTGAGGTAAAAGGTTGGGAGGCGAAACATTAAGCCCATATCTTTCTCTGTATTCGATGAATGCTATTTGTTCTAAAAATATGCTTTGAGTGGTAGCAATCATGGAAGACTTTATGATAGTTGAGTATGTGGAGTTTGCTAAATCAAAGCTCTGACATAGACTCTTCCTGAAAATAAGATGAATTGTAATTGTTTGATGACTAATAACATGGTTTGTTATTTTCAAGAAAGTTTATGATCTATACTTTAACATGTTAATAGCTTGTTACGTGATCATGAAAAGTTTTATGAGTTGAGCTACTGTTATGATATATAATGATGCTAGAAAAGGTGATTGAAATTATCATTGATCAAACTTGTGCACCTGCTAGCATTCACAGTTCATAAATTATTTATTTTATCATTTACCTACTCGAGGACGAGCAGGAATTAGCTTGGGGATGCTGATATGTCTCCACCGTATCTATAATTTATGAAGTATTCATGCTATTATATTATCTATTTTGGATGTTTATGAGATTTATTAAACACTTTTATATTATTTTTGCGACTAACCTATTAACCCAGAGCCCAGTGCCAGTTCCTGTTTTTTCCCTTATTTCAGTGTTTTGCAGAAAAGGAATATCAAACGGAGTCCAAATGGAATGAAACCTTCGGGAGACTTATTTTTGGAGCGGAAGCAATCCAGGGGACTTGGAGTGCATGTCAGGAAAGCAACGAGGGAGGCATGAGGCAGGGGAGCGCCCACCCCCTGGGCGCGCCCTCCAGCCTCGTGGGCCCCTCGTGGCTCCCCTGACCAACTTCTTTAGCCTATATATATCCATATACCCTAAATCCATCGGGGAATAGAATAGATTGGGAGTTCCGCCGCCGCAAGTCTCTATAGCCACCAAAAACCAATCGGGGCCCTGTTCCGGCACCCTGCCGGAGGGGGGATCCCTCTCCGGTGGCCATCTTCATCATCCCAGCGCTCTCCATGACGAGGAGGGAGTAGTTCACCCTCGGGGCTGAGGGTATGTACATGTAGCTATGTGTTTGATCTCTCTCTCTCTCTCTCTCTCTCTCTCTCTCTCTCTCTCTCTCTCGTTTTCTTGATTCGGCACGATCTTGATGTATCGCGAGCTTTGCTATTATAGTTGGATCTTATGATGTTTCTCCCCCTCTACTCTCTTGTAATGGATTGAGTTTTCCCTTTGAAGTTATCTTATAGGATTGAGTCTTTAAGGATTTGAGAACACTTGATGAATGTCTTGCGTGGGATACCCGTGGTGACAATGGGGTATTCTATTGATTCACTTGATGTATGTTTTGGTGATCAACTTGCAGGTTCCGCCCATGAACCTATGCATAGGGGTTGGCACACGTTTTCGTCTTCACTCTCCGGTAGAAACTTTGGGGCACTCTTTGAAGTACTTTGTGTTGGTTTGAATAGATGAATCTGAGATTGTGTGATGCATATCGTATGATCATGCCCATGGATACTTGAGGTGACATTGGAGTATCTAGGTGACATTGGGGTTTTGGTTGATATGTGTCTTAAGGTGTTATTCTAGTACGAACTCTATGATAGATTGATCCGAAAGAATAACTTTGAGGTGGTTTCGTACCCTACAATAAACTCTTCGTTTGTTCTATGCTATTAGTGACCTTGGAGTGACGCTTTGTTGCATGTTGAGGGATAGTTATATGATCCAATTATGTTATTATTGTTGAGAAAACTTTCACTAGTGAAAGTATGAACCCTAGGCCTTGTTTCCTATCATTGCAATACCGTTTACGCTCACTTTTACCATTAGTTACCTTGCTGTTTTTATAATTTCAGATTACAAAAACCTTTATCTACCATCCATATTGCACCTGTATCACCATCTCTTCGCCGAACTAGTGCGCCTATACAATTTACCATTGTATTGGGTGTGTTGGGGACACAAGAGACTCTTTGCTATTTGGTTGCAGGGTTGCTTGAGAGAGACCATCTTCATCCTACGCCTCCCACGGATGGATAAACGTTAGGTCATCCACTTGAGGGAAATTTGCTACTGTCCTACAAACCTCTGCACTTGGAGGCCCAAAAACGTCTACAAGAAGAAGGTTGTGTAGTAGACATCACCCACCATAGTGGGAGGCTGACTTGTGGGCCTACTAAGTTGACGGGGACGGAGGGATTTGTCAACTTAGTAAATATGAACGATTCTATATCCAGTGACCGTACGATGTCCATCCAACGGCCTTAGTGCTTCTTCAACCTCTGGTCTTCTTGCTCCAGCCGCCCAAAGTTGCGCCGGTCGTGCCGCCTGCTCCTGCCTCCCATGGCCGGCTGTGTTGCTGCGGGGGCCTCACCACCCCCATACTACTCCCACCGCTGGCCAGGCCATCCCTCCACTCACCCACACCCCCTGTTATTCTGCGGCGACGACAGCCTCACACCGCAGCCGAACCAGTGAACCATCGTACTCCTCTCCGCGTGGGCATCCACTGCCGTGTCTTCCCCGGCTCCGTGTTGTCCCCTTCCTAGGCCTCGCCGTCGTCCACCGCCTTGGTGCTCTCGGCGCGGCGTGGTCAATGTGGTCAATGACCGACATCCATCGGAAGAGTACTGTACGTGGAGAGGCTAACAGCTAGGTCCACGTCCACAGCCCAGTTTTTTTGTGATTTGTCGCTTTGTCAGGCCTTTTGGGCTACAAATCTTTCAAGACGAGGAGAGCTTCATTCGGCTGGCCGTGAAAATGGCCTATGAGTAATGAGAAATGGGATGTACATTTTTAAAACACATCAAACCGGCAATTAGTTTCAAATTTCTTTTTTTTCATTTCGAGATTTTAAATTGCATTGATTTTTATGCGTGGACAATTTGTTGGATTTTATATTGATATACGTTTATTTTTTAAATCAGTTTGAATATGAATCGAAATTTCGGGATTAAAAACAATTCGGACTGCACCGAAATATGCAAAATTTCGTATAATTTTTTAACCGTGGCCACAATATGGGTTGTAATGCTAACAAAAAGAATATGGGCTCCAACAAAACCTTGAGAATTAGCAAATGGGCTGTAAATTAATAGAAATAATGGCAGATGGGTTGTATGATGTTTTCCATAGATTTGAGGCTTTCCTAAAAAGAAGGTTGACGCACAAGCACTGACTGTTGGATGTCCATCCAACGGCCGTCGTGCTTCTTCAATATCTGCTCTTCCTGCTCCAGCCGCTCAAACAAGCGCCAGCGGGACTGACTGCTCCCTCCTCCCCATGGCCGGCTGTGCTTCCACGCAGGCCTCACCGCCCCACCGTACTCCCATCGCTGGCCTAGCCATCCCTCTACCCACCTACACCTGCTGTTATTCTCCAGCGACGGTAGACGAACCAGTAAACCCTCGTACACTCGTACTCCCCTTCGCGTGGGAAACAACTATGGAGTCGTCCCTGCCTCTGTGTCATTCCCTTCCTAGGCCTCGTCGTCGTCCACCGCCTGGTGCTCTCGGCGCGGCCTGTTCAACATGGTCAACGACCGACATGCATCTGAAGTGGACTGTACATGGAGAGGCTGACAGCTGGGTCCACGGCCGCACGCAAGGAAATGCCTCCTTATTACGCGCAAAATAATGATTCCTCCACCTGACATCTGGGACCCACCGAAAGGGCCTCTGTATTTCGTGAAAAAAACATTACCGCCGCTGACAGCTTGGACCCACCAGCTATATCTTCGCACGCAAGGAAGTGCCTCCTTATTACGCACAAAAAAATGAATACTCCCCCTGCTAGCTGGGACCCAGTATAGTGGCAGGCTGACTTGTGGGCCTACTAAGTTGACGGGGACGGAGGGCTTTGTGAACTTAGTCAATATGAATGATTCTAGCTCCAGTGACCGTACCATGTCCATCCAACGGCCGTAGTGCTTCTTCAACCTCTGGTCTTCTTGCTCCAGCCGCCCAAAGCAGTGCCGGTCGTGCCACATGCTCCTGCCTCCCGTGGCTGGCTGTGCTGCCGCGGAGGCCTCACTGCCCCCTACTATTCCCACCGCTGGCCAGGCCCTGCGGCGACGGCAGCCTCGCACCGCAGCAGAACCAGTGAACCATCGTACTCCTCTTCGCGCGGGCTTCCACTGTCGCGTCTTCCCCGGCTCCGTGTCGTCCCCTACCTAGGCCTCGTCGTCGTCCACCGCCCTGGTGCTCTCAGCGCGGCGTGGTCAACATGGTCAAGGAACAACTTCCATCAGAAGAGTACTGTACGTGGAGAGGCTGACAGCTGGGTCCACGGCCACAGCAAGGAAGTGCCTTCTTGTTACGCGCAAAATAATTATTCCTCCACCTGACAGCGGGGACCCACCGGACGGGCCATCGTATTTCGTGAAAAAAAAACGTTTCCCCCTGACTGCTGGGACCCACCAGCTACATCTTCGCACGCAAGGAAGTGCGTCCGGGCAAAAAAAATGATTTGCCCCCCTTACTGCTGGGACCCACCAGCTACATCTTCGCACGCAAGGAAGTGCCAGACAGTCGGGACCCACCTGGTCGAAGCGTACGTAGCATTGTCATTCTGGTCGCGAACGTGTACATACATACTGGTCGATGTAGAGGCGCGCATGTGTTGTAGTAGAGGCGCGCACGTAGCATGTACACGTATGTACAGCGGCCAGTGTGCAAGAAAGAAAATACGTCCACATACGTACATATAGGCAAGGTCTCGAACGCCTAATTGCGCATACGTACGGCCAAGGCTCGTGTACATGGGTGGGTCGGAACAGAGAAACTGCATCATCGTCGTGTTCATGGGGAGCCAACCGGCTGGGTCGGAACGGAATGCGTCGTCGTGTTCATCGGGAGGGCTTGGATGGAACAGCCGATGGAAACTAGGCCTGGCGTACCGCAGAACAGAGGAAACGGCATTGTGTTCGACCGGCCACGTTCGAAACGGGATCTTGTTCATCGCGAGTGGTCTGGCATACCGCAAAACGGAGGAAATGGACCTCCTACAGTCGAAACGGGGGTCCTGTTGATCAGGAGGGGTGTGGTGTACCGCAAAACGGAGGAAACAGACTTGTGTTGGAGCGCTACGGTCGAAACGCGGGTCATGTTCATCGGGAGGGGTGTGGCGTACCGCAAAACGGGACTCCACGGGATATTGTTCATCTCCACCGTCGACCCCCTCCAGCCTCCACGAGCTACTGTTCATCCACCGTCGACCTCCTCTAGCCTCCACCTGCGACTGTTCATCCACAGGCTCCTGTTCATCCAGCCTCCATCGCGCGCTACTCCACCGGCTACTGTTCAACCAGCCCTCTCCACGGGCTCATGTTCAACCACCCCTCCACTGGCTACTATTCATCCAGCCCTCCACCGTCTACTGTTCATCCTGCCCTCCACGGGGTGGTCCTATTCATCCAGCCCTCCACGGGGTCCTATTCATCCAGCCCCAACCGGCTCGATCGACCGGGGTCCTGTTCATCCAGAGGCAACACCACGGGGTCCTGTTCATCCACCCCCACCGGGAACTGTTCGTCCAAACCCCCCCCCTAGCAACGCTCACTGTTCATCCAGGGGCAGCATCGATTGGCTTCAGTTAGCAGCAGTAGCGAAGGAATCGCTTGATCGGGTTCAGTTAACAGCCATCGATCGATCGCTCGGGTTCAGTAACGCGTAGCCTGAAGTGCAATCGCTTGGGTTCAGTTAGATCCCAACACCTCACTCGGGTTCAGTTAGAGCCCAACGCCTCGCACCCATGCGCGTGCGTGTATGAGAGAAATGCGCATCGCTCGGCCCCGACCACCCACCGTAACCGGGAACACCCCGATATTTTCTTTGCCCTCGCTTCTACCACGGTTTTTTCCGTCATGGACGGCCCAAAGAATGTCATGCAGCTGCGTCTCCGGCCCGCCCAGGATGAAAAGCCCATTTTTTGTCATGATTTTTTGTCATAGAAGTAGGACCCACCACATCTATGATGATACCAGGTTTTGTCACAATTATCGTCATAGAAGTGTCATAAGTATGACAGAAAAAAAATTCGTTCGGCCCAAAATGTCACGGATGTGTCTTTTTTTTTGTAGTGAGGGGATCAATCATAGTCCTTTTGATAAGTAAGAGTGTCGAACCCAACGAGGAGCAGAAGGAAATGACAAGCGGTTTTCAGCAAGTACTGAAAAGTAGCAGTGATAGATAGTTTTGTAGCAAGATAATTTGTAACAGTGATAAGTACCAATAGTAAGAAAGGTGCAACAAGGTAGCCCAGTCCTTTTTATAGCAAAGGATAGGCCGGAATGTTCTCCTATAGTAAGCAAAGCATTCTCGAGGACACATGGGGATTTTATCTAGTCACTTTCATCATGTTTATTTGATTCGCATTCGCTACTTTGATAATTTGATATGTGGGTGGACCGGTGCTTGGGTGTTGTTCTTACTTGAACAAGCCTCCCACTTATGATTACCCCCTCTCGCAAGAATCCGCAACTATGAAAGAAGAATTAATATAAATCTAACCATAGCATGAAACATATGGATCCAAATCATCCCCTTACGGAATAGCGCATAAACTAGGGTTTAAGCTTCTTTCACTCTAGCAACCCATCATCTAATTACTACTCCACAATACCTTCCCTTAGGCCCAAGTATGGTGAAGTGTCATGTAGTCGACTTTCACATGACACCACTAAAGGAAGCAACAACATACATATCATCAAAATATCAAACGAATACCAAATTCACATGATTACTGATAACAAGACTTCTCTCATGTCATCAAGAACAAAAGTAACTACTCACAAATCATGCTCATGTTCAAGATCAGAGGGGTATTAAATATCATTAAGGATATGAGCATATAACCGTCCACCAAATAAACCAACTAGCATCAACTACAAGATGTAATCAACACTACTAGCAATGCACAGGTATCAATCTAAGGTTTTGAGACAAAGATTCAATACAAGAGATGAACTAGGGTTTGAGATGAGATGGTGCTTCTGAATATGTTCATGAATATTGGTCCTCCCATGATGAGAGGCTCGTTGGTGATGTCGATGGCTTCGATTTACCCCTCCCAGAGGGAAGTGTCCCCGTCGGAATTGCTCCGACAGAGAGCAAAAGTGCTCCTACCCAGGTTTCGCCTCGAGACGGCGGCGCTTCGTCCCGAAAGTTCTCTCTTTATTTATTTTTCTAGGTTAAAACCCTTCATATAGCAGAAGATGCGGGCAGGAGGCTTGCCAGTGGCCCCACAAGGCACTAGGGCGCGCCCAAGGGGCGTGCCCTGCTACCTTGTGGGCAGTTGGTGGGTCCCCTCTAGTACTTATTTGCTCCAGTATTTTTTATATATACCAAAAAAACCTCTGTGAAATTTTAGCTCATTTGGAGTTCTGCAGAATAGGTATCTTTGACGTAGCTTTTCCAGATCCAGAATTCCAGCTGCCGGCAGTCTCCCTATTCATGTAAATCTTGCAAATTAAGGGATAAAAGGCATTTGAATTGCATCACAAAGTATTATAATAATCAAAAAACATTGTAAATATCAAAAGGAAAACATGATGCAAAATGGACGTATCAACACCTCCAAGCTTAGACCTCGCTTGCCCTCAAGCGAAAAGCTAAAATCAATAATCATGACCACATGTTTAGAGAAAGAGAGAGAGAGGTGTTAATAGAAACAAAAACGGACATAGTAGCATCATGATCATTATCGTAGCAGCAATATATCATAATAAAAATTCTCATGATCAAGTAAAAATCCATCACAATATCAAAGCATAAAGCATAAACTTTCTTGAAAACTAACAAGCTTTGTTCTTAGTCAATGAACCAATAACAATTCATCATATTATTAGGAAGAATCTTATGTAAGAGCTTTTTGTTTAGCAAGTCCACATACTCAACTATAATTTAATCTTCTATGATTGCTGACACTGACGACTTATATATATGGAGCAAAAGTTTCAGTCAGACGCATAAAAAGGTAGGGCTTATAGTTTCGCCTCCCAACTCATTTACCTCAAGGGTAATGTCAACAATATAATTCATGATCACTCATATCCAACTGGATATATGTGCCTAGATCTTTCCCCACCACATGATGCTTGTAAAGAGAAAAAAAGAAAAAAAAGAAATAGAGAAGAACACTATTGACTCTTGCATAAAAGGTAAATAGAGAAAAGTAAAAGATAGGCCCTTCGCAGAGGGAAGCAGAGGTTGTCATGTGCTTTTTATTTTTGGATGTGCAAGATCTTAATGTAAATGAATGTCACTTTATATTGCCCCTTGTGATAGTAACCTTTATTATGCAGTCCATCGCTTTATTTCTTCACCATCACAAGATCACACAAAGCTTATTTTCCCTTACAATAAAAGATCATACATATTTAGAAGCAATTTGTATTGCCTTTTGCACTGGAAAACTTACTTGAAGGATCTTATTCAATCCATAGGTAGATATAGTGGACTCTCATGACATGAAACTAGTTTCAGGGTTTTTGGATGCACAAGTAGTATCTCTACTTAGTGCGGATTTTTGGCTAGCAAAGATATTGAGCAAGCACCACATAACTTATGTGTGAATATAAGCAAACATAACTCATTACGTTGTCTTCCTTGTCCAACGTCAACTCATTGACATAAAATATTTAATGGGGGCTCACAATCATAAAAGATGTCCAAGATAGTATATTTACAAGTGAATCATCTCTTCCTTTAGTAATCTTTCAATGAATTGCATCTTTGACCAATACTATGTTTGCTAACTCCCAACAAATTTTATCAAGTATACTTTTATTTTATTTAAAGTCATTACTTTCCATGGGATTAGCATATGATATTTTCATTGCTAAGATTGAAACATAAAAGTAAAGAAGAAAAACTTGAACTACCCTTTATTATATAACTTTCGAACTAGATTACATAGATAGATAGATCACGAAACAAGCACTTGAAACTAAATCATACTAAACTTTTATTCTTCTAGATCATGAAATAACTAGAGATCGAACTAAGATAGGTAAAGATAATAAAAGTGATGGTGATACGATACCAGGGCACCTCCCCCAAGCTTGGGACAAGCCAAGGGTGGTGCCCATACCCGTGTACTCAAGTGTCTTTCTTCGGTGATGGTGGTCATGTAGATGGGGTGGTGGGCTTGCCCTCTGCCTTCCATGGCATAGCTTCTCCATCATAAAAGGTTAAACAAGTCTCCGAGGTCCTAAAACTTGCAGCTAAACTCATACTTTAAATTTGGCCTCATACTCAAAATTTTGACTATGGAGAGCATAGACTTGGGCCTGAAGATACTCAATTCGATCATTGAGCTTGAAGATGGCGTCTCCAATCTCCATGTTGTCTACCTTGTTCTCACGGGTAAATTTTGTGATCATGGAGTGGTTGGCGTTAAGTCCATCCTCCACCATCACTTGGCACTTGAAGATGTCCTGCTCCACTGCTTCAAGCCTGGCCTCCACGCTTCCGGTCTTCTTGGGCCCTTGAACGTCCCAGATGTGAAGCACCCCCTCACGCATCTCAATGGCTTGAGAGTGTTTCATCACATATGGTATGTCAGGTTTGATGACCTTCTCATAGAACTTGTCGTTGGATGAACTTGGTGGAGCCATGATGATCTAGATCTGTAAGAAAAACAACACGAAACAAGAACAAGGGAGAATCTGGCAATACGGCGGTCAAAACATCCGGGGCTATATATAAAGTGCTACCTTGTGACCTCCTCGTGGGTCCCCTCAGCTGTTTCTTATATCTGTATCTTTTCTAATATTCCAAAACGGACGGAAATAATTTTTATGGAATTTTTAGAGTGGATTTACTTACCATATCACATAGCTACTCTTTTTCAGGTTTCTGGAGTACTCCAGAAGGTCTCTCTTATGTGTTCCTCCGGTGTCATGGTTTGAACAATGTTAGGTTCAACATTAATGGATCTACCTAAGATATAATGTGTCATTCTTTGTCCATTGACTACCCTCGGATTTGTGCCGTCGGCATTATTGTTCTTGATAGCTCCGGACTGATAAACTTCTTCGATGATATAAGGTCCTTCCCATTTAGAGAGAAGTTTTCCTGCAAAGAATCTGAAATGAGGGTTGTATAACATTACATGCTCACCTACTTTTAATTCCTGCTTTGAATCCTTTTTTCATGCCATATTTTTTTTTCTTTAAACAGTTTGGCATTTTCATATGCTTGGGTTCTCCATTCATCTAGAGAGCTAATATCAAATAACCTCTTTTCACCGGCAAGTTTGAAATCTTAATTAAGTTCTTTAATTGCCCAATACGATTTATGTTCTAACTCAAGAGGTAAATAACATGCTTTTCCATAAACCATTTTATATGGAGACTGTCGGTGTACTAAAGTAGGGGTACCTTAGTACCCCAAACTTGTGCACGGGCAGTCGTAGCACCCTGCGGCAAGGCTTGCCAGGCGATCGCCAAGACTCTCCATGGTCCCATTTTGGGCCATCCAAGAACAAAGTATTTGAGCCAAGGCCCCGGCAGGAGGAGCTTGCCGGGAAGGCCACCCGAAGAGAGCAAGGCCCCGGCAAGAGGAGCTTGCCGGGACGACCGCTCGAAGCACAAGGCCCCGGCAAGAGGAGCTTGCCGGGAAGGCCGACCGAGGCACAACAAGAGACTTGCTGCGACGCGCCCTGCGTCCCGGCAAGGACCGGTGAGCGACAAGCTCCCGGGCGCGACAAGGCATCAACCGCGGCAAGTCATCACCCCGCGCCTGCGCTCCAGCTCATCCACCCACGCGTCGCTCTGGGGCCATTCCAGGCGTACGTGGCGAGAGGCTGCGCAGCCAGGGGCATGCGGTGGCGAAGCAACGCTGACAGGGTAGTCGTCGTGGCAAACGGTGGCGCCCCTGACGGTCCCTTCTCTGCACTGTTTGGGCGACCCAGACGGGCATTTAATGCCCTTGTCCCCTGCCGTCAGAGTTAGGTATGATAGCACTGTGCAAACAGCTGTACCCAACACAGCGTTTTCCAGTTTTGCCCCCGCCTACGTTGCCACCTGTGGGTAACCCCTTGCACATATAAAAGGAGGCCCCATGCGCAACGAAGAGGAGGAGGAGACCACTCACGCTCGATCTGATCAGTCGCCTGAGTGTACTGTAGCACTCAGCGCTCCCGCAACAAGAACACAATACAAATCACAAAGCAGCAGTAGGGTTTTACGCATCCGTGCGGCCCGAAGCTGGGTAAACCCCTCGTGTGCACTGCCTCGATCCGCTCTTCGCACGACCTCCGCCCCCCGCCGAACCAAGAAAGGGGCTCGGTCCCCATAGGTGTTCGTGGAGGCAGATTTCCCCCGACATCTTTGGCGCGCCAGGTAGGGGGCGTCGAGGTTGTGTGAACCTGATCCGGCGTCTGCACAGGCCAGATCTCCATCATCTTCATCGACATGCCACCGAAGAAGAAGGCTCCAAAGGTGGCTAGTCGTCCGCGTCGAACCCACCGCCCTTGGAGCAAACGGGTGGTGGGGACGGCACCGGCGGCGGAACGGGCGTCGCCGAGCCAGCTCATGGTGCCACGGCGTCCGAACATGCACCGAGCTCATGGTGCCACGGCGTCCGAACATACGCCGACACCTCTCGGCGCAGGTAAGCCCTGGTATGACCAGGCAACCTTTCGCTCTATTCCATGGAGCGGAGGCAGTCAGCCCCACGGATCTCGCATACGGGCCACCTCGACTGTTTGCTCACGCTGAGCTCGAGCGAGAGCAGCTGCGACGAGATGACGCGCTGCTCCTCGAGGAGGACCGTCTTCAGGCCGCTGTGCGAGCTGCTCGCTACCAGCAAGCTTTGCGCTGCTTTTATAGCCGCAAAGTTAGTGCCAGAAGTTTCGAGGAAGTGGGAAGGACCTTACCGGGTGAAACAAGTCGCTAGGCCTGGCGCTGTCCGCCTTGAGACCGAAGATACCACTCCGGTGAGCAACTCCTGGAACGTTGGGCATCTTCATAAGTTTCGCCCGTAAGGCGCGGTTGTCGGACCCCGTCCGGCAACCACCCTTCTGTACAAAGTCTTGCCGCTGTTGCATGTGATCCTTTGTACAGAGCCAGGCACAGACCATGTGCACAGATTGAGTTCATGTGCTCCGCGCATCTTGTCGATCTCATGTTGTTTATTCTTGGCATGCATTATCTGACACTCTGTGCAGCACTGACCCCCGGTAAGCGATGGCGAGCCCCATGTTTCGCCTTGCCGGAAAGCAACCTTGCCGGGCAGCGAGCCACGGAAAAGCTAAGTTGCCAAAGTTTGAGCAATCGAGTTTTTAAATTTTTGAGTTATCTCCCTTGAACGACCGTACTTTGTATGAAAAACCTGTGCGCGGAGGGACCGGCTCATGGCTAGTTGCGCCCTTACTTTGTTTCGAGTCCGCTCAACGACTTAAGTGTGCTACAACCAGAGTGGCATCCTTACTTTGTTTCGAGCTCGCTCGGCAGCTTAAGTGTGCTGCGACTGCAGTCGCAACACTTACTTTGTTTTGAGCCTGCTCAACAATTTAAGTGAGCTGCAGCTAGTCGCGGCAAGGTTTCTTGCCGGTAATGGCACCGCTGGCGGGCTGCTGATGTCCCGCACTCAGAGCCTGCGGCAAGGCGGAGGCCTACGCCGGCGAGTCCCCAAAAGCGTAGGGCAAAAACATACAAAGCACGGAATCAAGTAGAGGAGATAACAATGCAATCACTACCTAAGATAAAGTTATATTACAAGATAGTTTGTCGCGGCCCTAATGAATCGCTTTCATAACTTGGCCAGCAGCAACAAGAAAAGAAAAGGGCAGGCGGCCTAATCCACACGGTCGCCCTTGATCCTCTTGATCTCGGCCACCTTTTCCACAATGGGTGCGACGAGGGCCCTGATCTCCTCGAGGTCACCGTCTGCCGGCAGGGACCTGAGGACGTTGCTGAGCTTGAGGCCTGGGTTGCGGAAGGCGATCTTCACCAGCACCTTCTCGAGGGCTCCGGCGATGGCATCACGTGTCTCGCCGGCCAGCTGCTCTGGGATCGCGTTCCGGAGATGCTGAAGCGCCGCCGCCACGCCTTTGAAGAATGAAGTGAGCTTGGCGCTGGGTGGGACGCTTTTGCCAGAGGGATACCCGGTCGGATACTCCTTCTGGGCGGCGGCGGGAAGAACCCTCGTGCGCGGATGCGCTCGCGTCCCCGTCGACCAGAAGAGGTAGAATTCCTCCCTCAGGTCCAACGCCTCGAGCTCAGGGGGAAAGGTTGTCTGCTCCTTTCGCTGCGCCTCAAGTCGCTGCGCCTCGGCCGACTTCACGGCCTTCCCTTTTCCCTTGTCGCCCTTTGGGGCCATGGCGGAAGCAGGGAGGGAGGTCGGTGGCGCCGGTAGCACTGGTGGCAACGGAAGGGGCGGAACGCTGCTTCTCTTTGGGAAGTGGCGGATATTTTCGAGGAATCGCAACTGGTGGGTGGGCGGACTGCCCCTGTTTCCCCTGCTTATAAGGGGGGAGGGGGCGTTTTGCCTTTCCGAATAAACAAATCACCTGCGATGTGATGCATGCCTGCGGGGCTTAGCCCCGCGCACGCCGCCCACGTCACGCACGCCTCTCCCCACGATGCCGCATTCGACGCGTGCCGTTCGGGGAGGACGTGGTGGACGCAGAAGCAGATGCAGCGTGACCCAGGCCGCGCGTGCCCGTGCACTGTTTTGGGCCTGGCCCAACAGCGCTCGGTACCGTGTATGGCCCAGGCCCGGGGGCTCCTGTCGGTGTACTAAAGTAGGGGTACCTTAGTACCCCGAACTTGTGCACGGGCAGTCGTAGCACCCCGCGGCAAGGCTTGCCAGGCGATCGCCAAGACTCTCCATGGTCCCTTTTTGGGCCATCCAAGAACAAAGTATTTGAGCCAAGGCCCCGGCAGGAGGAGCTTGCTGGGAAGGCCACCCGAAGAGAGCAAGGCCCCGGCAAGAGGAGCTTGCCGGGACGACTGCTCGAAGCACAAGGCCCCGGCAAGAGGAGCTTGCCGGGAAGGCCAACCGAGGCACAACAAGAGACTTGCTGCGACGCGCCCTGCATCCCGGCAAGGACCGGTGAGCGACAAGCTCCCGGGCGCGACAAGGCATCAACCGCGGCAAGGCACTTGCCGCGGCAAGTCACCACCCCGCGCCTGCGCTCCAGCTCATCCACCCACGCGTCGCTCTGGGGCCATTCCAGGCGTACGTGGCGAGAGGATGCGCAGCCAGGGGCATGCGGTGGCGAAGCAACGCTGACAGGGTAGCCGTCGTGGCAAACGGTGGCGCCCCTGACGGTCCCTTCTCTGCACTGTTTGGGCGACCCAGAAGGGCATTTAATGCCCTTGTCCCCTGCCGTCAGAGTTAGGTATGATAGCACTGTTCAAACAACTGTACCCAACACAGCGTTTTCCAGTTTTGCCCCCGCCTACGTTGCCACCTGTGGGTAACCCCTTGCACATATAAAAGGAGGCCCCATGCGCAACGAAGAGGAGGAGGAGACCACTCACGCTCGGTATGATCAGTCGCCTGAGTGTACTGTAGCACTCAGCGCTCCCGCAACAAGAACACAATACAAATCACAAAGCAGCAGTAGGGTTTTACGCATCCATGCGGCCCGAAGCTGGGTAAACCCCTCGTGTGCACTGCCTCGATCCGCTCTTCGCGCGACCTCCGCCCCCCGCCGAACCAAGAAAGGGGCTCGGTCCCCATAGGTGTTCGTGGAGGCAGATTTCCCCTGACAGAGACATACCCATAGGATTCTTATAAGCGGTTCTATAAGCCCATAGTGCATCATCAAGTTTCTTAGAACAATTATTTCTAGATCTATTAACGGTCTTTTGGAAAATTAATTTGATTTCTCTATTGCTCAATTCAACTTGACCACTTGGATCTGGATGATAAGGACATGCAATTCTATGGTTAACATCATATTTAGCAAGAAGTTTACGGAAAGCACCATGAATAAAATGTGAACCACTACCAATCATTAAATATCTAGGGAAACCTTGGGAAAATAAATTCTTTAAGCGTTTTAATAGAAGTGTTGTGAACAGCTATACTAGTTGGAATAGCTTATACCCACTTAGTAACATAATCAATAGCAAGCAGACTAAGGCATAGCCTAGTGGTGAGAAGAGGTTGATGCCTTCCCACCCACCCAGGTTCAAGGCATGGTACTTGCAATTTGGGTTTGTTGCACCAATTATACTATATGGGGTTCCCTTACAGTCTTTCTATCAAAAAAACATAATCAACAACAACTAGAGTATGTGTACACCCATTACAGGAAGGAAAAGGTCCAATGTAATCAAATCCCCAAACATCAAATGGTTCAATAACAAGTGAATAATTCATAAGTGTTTCTTGACGTCTACCAATATTACCAATTCTTTGACATTCATCACAAGAGAGGACAAGCTTACATGCATCCTTAAAAAGGGTAGGCCAACAAAAACCAGACAGTAGTACCTTATGTGCAGTTCTGTCACCAGCATGGTGTCCACCCTATGCCTTGGAGTGACACTTACATAGGATTTGTTCTTGTTCATGCTCAGGTACACAACATATAATAACACCATCTACTCCTTCTTTATATAGATGTGGGTCATCCCAAAAGTAATGTCTTACATCAAAGAAGAACTTTTTCTTTTGTTGGTATGTGAAACTAGGTAGTATTAGTAACAATATAATTAGCATAGTCTGCATTCCAAGGAGTATTACGAGAAGCATTTATAATAGCTAATTGTTCATTGGGAAAACTATCATCAATAGGCAGTGGGTCATCAAGAACATTTTCCATTCTGGACAAATTATCAGCTACGATATTCTCAGCTCCCTTTCTATCAAATAATATGCAAGTCAAATTCTTGTAGCAAAAGGACCCATCTTATCAAGCTAGGTTTAGTATCTTTCTTTACCATCAGATATTTAATAGCAGCATGATTGGCGTGAACAATTACTTTAGAATCAATAATGTAAGATCTGAATTTATCACATGCAAACACAACTGCTAAAAATTATTTATCAGTAGTAGTGTAATTTCTTTGAGCATTGTCTAGAGTTTTACTAGCATAATGGATAACATTTAACTTCTTATCAACTCTTTGACCTAGAACAGCACCAACAGCGTAATCACTAGCATCACACATAATTTCAAATGGCAGGTTCCAATCAGGTGGTTGAATAATTGGTGCAGAGATTAAGGCTTTCTTAAGTATTTCAAAGGCTTCTACACAATCATCATCAAAAACAAATGGAACATCTTTTTTCAAAAGATTTAAGAGGCCTAGAAATTCTAGAGAAGTCTTTAATAAATCTTCTATAAAAACATCATGACCAAGGAAGCTTCTTATACCTTTAATATCTTTAGGACATGGCATTTTCTCAATTGCATCAACTTTAGCTTTATCTACTTAAATACCTTGTTTAGAAATTTTATGCCCAAGCACTATACCTTCGTTCACCATAAAGTGGCACTTCTCCCAATTCAAGACAAGTTTAGTTTCTTCACATCTCTAAAAAACTCGATTGCTTAAGTAATCATCAAAATAAGTCTCGTAAACAGAAAAATCATCCATGAATACCTCAACAATATTTTCACAAAAATCAGAGAATATAGTAGTCATACATCTTTGAAAGGTAGCAGGTGCATTACATAAACCAAAAGGCATGTGTCTATAAGCATAAGTTCCAAAAAAGCAAGTAAAGGTAATTTTCTCTTGATCTTCTTTTGACGCAGGTATTTGAGAAAAAATAGAATATACATCAAGGAAACAAAAGTGTGTATGCTTAGATAATCTTTCTAACATTTGATCAATAAAGGGCAAGGGGTAATGATCTTTTCTAGTAGCTTTGCTTAATTTCCTAAAATCAATTACAATCATATAGGCAGTTACAATTCTTTTTCGAATGAGTTCATTTTTATCATGAGGAACAAAGGTAATACCTCCTTTCTTAGGAACAGTGAACAGGACTTACCCATCTACTATCAGCTATGGGATAAATTCTACCTTCTTCCATAAGCTTTAGTATTTCAGTTCTTACCACATCCTTCATTTTGGGATTTAACCGTCATTGATGATCAACAACTGGCTTAGCATCAGGCTCCATATTAATCTTGTGTTGACATACAGTGGGACTAGTGCCCTTAAGATCATCAAGAGTATATCTAATAGCAGCACGGCGCTTCCTCGGAGTTTTAAGTAATCTCTTTTCTTCATGCTCTCAAATGTTAGCATTGATAATAATAGGATATATCTTATTTTCATCAAGATAAGCATATTTCAATGTATCAGGTAATTTCTTAAGTTCAAACACAGGATCACCCTTTGGTGGAGGAGGTCCTCCAAGAGTTTCAAAGGCAAATTATGTTTTAGGATAGGTGCTTGATTAAATAATATCTCGTCTATTTCATTTCTTTCATTCATATGCATATCATTTTCATGGTCTAGCAGATATTGTTCTAACGGTTCAGTAGGAGGTACGGCAATAGAAGCAAGACCAATAATTTCATCTTTACTAGGCAATTCGGTATCATGAGGTTGTCTACGGAATTTAGAGAAATAAAACTCATGAGACACATCACAAAAATTAACACTGATTGTTTCCTTACTGCAATTAATTTTAGCATTAACTGTTCTGGAAAGGTCTACCAAGTATAACGGGACAAAAATCATCTTGTGGAGAACCAAGAAGTAGAAAATCAGTGGGGGTATTTGATCTTACCACACAAGACTTCAACATCTCTAACAATCCCAAGTGGTGAAATAGTATCTCTATTTGCAAGCTTAATAGTAACATCAATGTCCTCTATCTCAGCAGGTGCAATATCATTCATAATCTATTGATATAAAGTAAAAGGAATAACACTCACACTAGCACCCAAATCACATAAGCCATGACAAAATGATCTCCTATTTTAACAGAAACAACAGGCATAATGACAACAAGCTTATTCTATTCTTTAGAATCAGGTTTAGCAATCCTAGTTGCTTCATTACATAAGTAAATAACATGCCCATCAATATTATCGACCAAGAGATATTTAACCATAGAAATATTAGGTTCCACACTCATTTGTTCAGAGGGTCTAGGTGTTCTAATATTACTTTTATTAACCACAGTTGAAACTTTAGCATGTTCCTCAATCCTAACAGGAAAAGGGGGTTTCTGAATGTAAGCAGTAGGCACAAGTGGATCAACATTATAGATAATTGTTTCATTTTTAACCAGAAAAGGTTCCTCAATATTTTCTATAGTAGGGGGTGATACTTAAACCACTTCTCCTTAGGGAGATCAACATGAATAGCAAATGATTCATAGAAGGAAGCTACTATCTCAGAGTCAAGTCCATATTTAGCACTAAACTTATGAAAAGCGTTAGTTTCCATAAAATATTTAACACAATCGAACTCAAGTTTTATACCTGACTCTTTACCTTTGTCGAGTTCCCAATCTTCAGAGTTGTTTTTAATTCTTTCCAGAAGACCCTGATAACCCACAAGTATAGGGGATCGCAACAGTTTTCGAGGGTAGAGTATTCAACCCAAATTTATAGATTCGACACAAGGGGAGCCAAAGAATATTTGCAAATATTAGCAGCTGAGTTGTCAATTCAATCACACTTGGAGATTAATTATTTGTAGCAAGCACTGTTCAAGATATCTTCCTATATTCTGATAAATCGCCCGAGTTATCGCTTACCATTGTCTGACCGATAAGATAAATTGGCCGATAAGTCAACCGATATAGCGGTAAATCGGCCGATATGCCGATAAACTGGCCGATTTACCCAATATCATGGGTCGACAGATAGGTTCCCGATAAGCGATATCCCCAACATTGGCAGCAAGATGATCAGTAGCAAAGTAATATGATAGTTTTGATATCAGTAGTAATAGTAGCGGTAACGGTAACAATGGTAGCAATGATTTTGTAGCAAGTGTAACAGTAACAATAGCAATAGTAAATTAGCCGAAACAATATGTGGAAAATTCATAGGCATTGGATCGGTAAATTCGTTGGATGATATTCATCACATAACAGTCATAACCTAGGGCGATACGGCACTAGCTCCAGTTCATAAATATAATGCAGGCATGTATTCCGTAAATAGTCATACGTGCTTATGGAAAGAACTTGCATGACATATTTTGTCCTACCCTCTCGTGGCAGCGGGGTACATAAGGAAAATAAGGAATATTAAGGCCTCCTTTTAATAGAGAACCGGAACAAAGCATTATCACATAGTGAATACACGAACTCCTCAAATTACGGTCATCACCGGAAAATATCCTGACTATTGTCACTCCGGGGTTTACGGATCATAACATGTAATGGGTGACTATAACTTGCAACATCGGGTCTAGAACATAGATATAATGGTGATAACATAAACAGTTCATATTTGAAATCATGGTACCCGGGCCCAAAGTGACAAGCATTAAGCATGGCAAAGTCATAGCAACATCAATCTCAGAACATAATGGATACTAGGGACCAAGCTCTAACAAAACTAACTCGATTACATGATGAATCTCATCCAACTCCTCACCGACCAGTGAGTCTATGAAGGAATTACTCACTCCCGGTGGGGAGCATCATCGAATTGGTGATGCAGAAGGGTTTGTGATGATGAAGATCGAAGATCCCCCTCTCTAGAGCCCAAAACGGACTCCAGATCTGGCCTCCCGATGAAGACCAGGAGGTGGCGGCAGCTCCATCTCGTGAAACGCGATAATTCTTTCTCCCCATTTTTTCTCTGAAAATAGGATTTTATAGCGTCAGAGATAGGGTCAGCGGGGCCACCAGGTGGGAACAACCCACCTGGGCGCGCCAGGAGGTGGGGCGTGCCCTGGTGGGTTGTGCTCCCCTAGGGACCCCCCCCCTCCGGTGGTTCTTGGCTCCAGTATTTGTCTTTTATTGTATAAAAAATCTCCAAAAAGTTTCGTTCCATTCTGAGAACTTTTATTTCTGCACAAAGACAACATCATGGTAGTTCTGCTGAAAACAACGTCTGTCCGGATTAGTTTCATTCAAATTAGGGAAATTAGAGTCCAAAACAAGAGTAACAGCGTTAGGAATAGTAGATATGGTGGAGACGTATCAACTCCCCCAAGCTTAAACCTTTGCTTGTCCTCAAGCAGTCCAGTTGACAAACTGAAAGTGAAAAAGAAAAACTTTTACGAACTCTTTTGCTCTTGTTTACCTAAATAAGCTTAAGTAGCACCCAGGTTTTTAGCAAAGATTATAACTAACCATGTCAACAATAACTCTTAGAAATTATATTAAACCAGATCAATGGCATAAGCAACTAGCGAGCAATAATAAAAATATCTCAAATGACAATACTTTGTCAAAACAATGGTGATATAATATGACAACAGTGGTATCTCGCTAGCCCTTTCTAAGACCGCAAAACATAAATGCAGAGCACCTCCAAAGTTCAAGCAACGACTAAACATTGTAATTCATGGTAGAAAAGATCCAGTCACGATGCATCCAACATTAGCTATTGATGTCTACTATGCAACTTTATTCTTGTAGACTCGTGTTGGGCCTCCAAGCGCAGAGTTTTGTAGGACAGTAGCAATTTTACCTCAAGTGGATGACCTAAGGTTTATCAATCCGTGGGAGGTGTAGGATGAAGATGGTCTCTCTCAAACGACCCTGCAACCAAATACAAGAAATCTCTTGTGTCCCCAACACACCTAATACAATGGAAAATTGTATAGGTGCACTAGTTCGGCGAAGATATGATGATAAAAGTGTAATATGGATGGTAGAAATATGTTTTATAATCTGAATAAATAAAAACAACAAGGTAGCAAATAGTAAACAGGCACAAAAATGGTATTGCAATGCTTAAAAACAAGGCCTAGGGTCCGTACTTTCGCTAGTGCAATCTCTCAATAGTGCTAACATAGTTGGATCGTATGATTATCCCCCAAAGTACAATAAAGAATCACTCTCGAGTTCCTATTAGCGGAGAACAAAAGATAGGAATTGTTTGTAGGGTACGAAACCACCTCAAAGCTATTTTTTCGCTCAATCTATTCAAGAGTTCATACTAAAATAACTCAAAGCTATTTTTTCCGTTTGATCTATCCTATTGTCCGTACTAGAATAACACCAAAGCATATTTATATTCGTAATGCTCAATCCACACAAAGAACTACAAGGAGACCACAAAGTTTCTATCGGAGAAAAGATAATTAAAATGTGCATCAACCCCTATGCATAGATTACCCCAATATCACCACGGGAATCCGCAAGTTGAGTGCCATAACGTATATCAAGTGAATCAATAAGATACCCCATTGTCACCTCAAGTATTCATACCGCAAGAGATACATCATGTGTTCTCAAATCTAAACATTCAATCCGACATGACAAAACTTTAGAGGGTAAAGATTCAATTCATCACAACAAGAGTATAGAGGAGAGAAACATCATATGATACAACTATATTAACAAAGCCCATGATATAGATCACGAGAGAGAGAGAGATTTAAACACATAGCTATTGGTACAAACCCTCAGCCCCGAGGGTGGACTACTCCCTCCTCATCATGGCGGCCGCTGGGATGATGAAGATGGCCACCGGAGATGATTCCCCCCGTCTGGCAGGGTGCCAGAAAGGGTCTAGATTGCTTTTCGGTGGCTACAGAGCCTTGCGGCGGCGGAACTTCTTATCTAGGTTAACCCCAATGGGTTTCGAATATTTGGGAATTTATAGTGCAAAGAGGGGGTGCGGGAGGCCACCGAGGTGGGCACAACCCACCTGGGCATGCCAGGGGACCCTGGCGTGCCCTGGTGGGTTGTGCCCCCCTCAGGGCACCCCCGAGGTGCAGCTCAGGCCCATTGGGTTCCTTTTGGTCCAAAAAAATCTCCAAAAAGTTTCACGGTGTTTGGACTCTCTTTGATATTGATTTCCTGTGATGTAAAAAACAAGCAAAAAATAGCAACTGGCACTGGGCACTGGGTCAATAGGTTAGTCACAAAAAATGATATAAAGTTGCTATAAAATGATTGTAAAACATCCAAGAATGATAAAATAACAGCATGAATACTTCATAAATTATAGATACGTTGGAGATGTATCAGTTATACACAATGCATGAGGATGACAATAGTGCTCTCAGGTCTGGCGCTTATTTGAGAAGGTGATGACTCAACACAAAATTAAATAGATAGTCCCTTCGCAGAGGAAAGCAGTGATTTATAGCGGTGCCAGAGCTTAGATTTTTAAAATAGAGATAAATGAAATTTTGAGAAATGCACCCTTCCTATTTACTTCGCGACCATTAGCTATCTTTATCTTCCATGCTAAACACATTAGTGGTGGTTCTCAAGCAATAAAAGTAAAGGTTTACTCCCCCTCCACCAAGAAACACACTCCACGGCTAGCCGAATCCACGGGTACTGTCCATACCAACATAAGTCTAGGGGGAGTTTTGTTTAATTATTTGCAATTTTTGAATTCGGGACTGGGAATCCCTATTACCGGCCTCTCGTGTGAGGACGAGTGAATAAGCACTCATCATGAGAATAACCCGCTTAGCATGGAATATATTGACTACCTCTTGTAACTCTATGAACAATCCAGGCACACAAAAACGGATGTTCAGTTGAAGTTTTTAGAGGTGGCACATGCAAATTTACTTAGAATGGCAGGGTAATACCGCATATAGGTAGATATATGGTGGACTCTTCTCGAATAACTTGGGTTTTAGGATTTTGATGCACAAGCAGTTTTCCCGCTTAGTACAGGCGAAGGTTAGCAAATAGGTTGAGAAGCGGCCAGCTAGAGAGCGAAAACGGTCATGAATATGCATTATGCATAAGTAACATTGGATACTGGCATGAGTAGGATATGAACACCATAAACAGAAATATCATAAAGGCTATGTTAGTTTTGATTCAACTACATGCATGAACATGTGCCAAGTCAAGCCAATCGAACATTCGAAGTAGGATACCATATCATCATACCACATCACAATCGTTTTAATGCATGTTGACATCCAAGATAAATCATTATCTACTCCTAGATACTTAAGCATGGCATGAGAAACTATAATCTCTAATTGTCATTGCAAACATGTTTGATCATAATAGGCTGAATCATGGATACTAGGTTAAACATATTTACAAAAACGGAACAAGTTGAGTTCATACCCGTTTCTCTCCGCCACAACCAATTCATCAAATATCATCATTATTGCCTTTCACTTGCATGACCGAAAGATATGAAAATAATAATAGTGCAAAAGTGTCGTGGACTAAGCTGGAATCTGCAAACATTTTATTCAAAAGGAGAAGACAAGGCAATTTGGGCTCTTTGTTAGATCAACAATAATGCATATGAGAGCCACTCAACATTTTCATCATGGTCTTCTCCTTGATATGACTCAACAAAAAGAAAAGAATTTCAGAGAAACACACTGAAATATTTTTGGAGTTTTTAGTTTTTCTTGAAGAAAGCAAATTAAAGAGAAAAACAAAAACAAGAAAAAAAACTATTTACACGGGAGAGCTCCCAACAAACAAAAGAATAACACGGAAATCTTTTTGGGTTTTCTTTTAAATACTAAAACTAACTAAACTAGAAAGAAAACCCGAAAAGAAACAAGCAACATTTTTTTAATGATTTTCTCAATGTTTTTCAAACACACAAGAAGAAAGCGAGAAAATAAATCTAGCATGTATAATACAATGAAAAAGTGTGAACACCGACAATTGGAAGGAAATGTGTGAACATGAATATAATGTCGATGGAAATACGTACTCCCCCAAGCTTAGTGTCGGTGTACTAAAGTAGGGGTACCTTAGTACCCCAGACTTGTGCACGGGCAGTTGTAGCACCCCGCGGCGGGGCCCGCCCAGGAAGCGCCGAGAGAAGACCGAGCATTCAAGACAAGGCCCCCGGCAAGAGGAGCTTGCCGGGCCAAGAAGACAAGACCCCGGCAAGAGGAGCTTGCCGGGACGACTGAGCCCGTGTAATACCATCCAAGAACAAAGTATACGAGACAGAAGATCGAGACCCCGACAAGAGGAGCTTGTCGGGAAGGCCGAACCCAGGCACCACGAGAGAAGCCCGCCGCGGCGCGCCATGCGCCCCGGCAAGGCCTGATAGCCGGCAAGCTATCAGGCACAGGAAGACGACCCCCGCGGCAAGCCACTTGCTGCGGCAAATCGCCACCTCAGGACTGCGCTCCAGCTCGCCCGCCCACGCGTCGCTCCGGGGTATCCCCCAAGGGCACGTGGCGGGGCACCGCGCAGCCTGGGGCATGCGGAGGCATGCAGCCACCATCGTGGCGAGCGGTGGCGCACCTAACGGTCCGCCTCGGTGCTGTCCAGGCGACCGTGACGGGCATTTAATGCCCTTGTCCCCTACCGTCAGAAGTAGGTATGATAACACTGTGCCGCGCTGCAGCGCCACTGTTCCCGCACTGTTACAACATCCACCCCTTTTACACTTTTACCCCTTTCTCCTACGTTGACACCTGTCGGTGACCCCTTTGCGCTATAAAAGGAGGCCCGTGTGCAACGTAGAAGGGGTTCGGTTCCGCGAGGTTCCGGGGGTTCGGAGATTCGGGATCCAGACAGCCATACGCTCGGTGTAGCTAGCTCTCCAAGCTCCCGAGCTCCCCAGTTCAATACAACCAAGCAGGAGTAGGGTTTACGCGTCCATCGCGGCCCGAACCTGGGTAAACCACTCGTGTGCTCGCCTCGATCTGCTCTCTGTGCTCCCTCCGCCCCCCTCACCGGACAACGAAAGGGGCTCCGGCCCCATAGGTGCTCGCGGGGGACGCCGTCCGCCCCGACATCTCTGGCGCGCCAGGTAGGGGGCACGCCGGGGGACAGCCCGCTCCTGCGGATCCCAGGATCCGTCCAGTCGAAGCAGGTGTCCCCGATAAGCCTTGCTCCGGCAAGCAGATCAGCAGTCTGAGCGCTGAGGAACAGTCCGCTCCTGCGGATCCGAGGATCTGTCCAGTTGAAGCGGGGGTTCCCGACAAGCTTTGGCATTCTTTCCCACGGGCTCGTGTGCGGCCCTCCTCGAGTATCCACTCGCGCAGAGACTGGGCAAGAAGCAGCTGCTCCTTGAGGAGGACCGCCTTCTGGCCGCTGGGCGAACGATTCGCCTCCAGCGAACTCTGCGCCGCTCCCGTAGCCGCAGAAGTTAGCGCCAGAAGTCACGAGAAAGGCGACCTCGTTCCCCGGCGCGCCTCGTCCGCCGGGGTGCCGAACGAGTTGACGCCGACCGTGGGAGGAATCTTGCTAGCGCGGTTGCCGGAACCCGTTCCGCCAACCATCCTCTCTGCCCAAGTCTTGCGGCAGTTGCATGTGATCCTTGGCGCAGAGAGGGGCGCGGATCCCCAAGCATAGCTACGCCTAGCTCCGGAGGGTCGTGAGGCCCTGCGCCTTTGCCTACCCCCAGGATGGGCTGGATGCTGCCCAAGGAGGTCTTACCCTACCGGGCGGCAAGCGATAAGAAAAGATAAGTTGCCGGAGTTCGAGCAATTGCCCCATCAATTTTTAAGAGTTATCTCCCTCGAACGACCGAGCCTTGGTTGAAAGGCCTGAGCGCGGAAGGACCGGCACGAGACTGGTTGCGCCCTCATTTCGTTTCGAGTCCGCTCAACGACTTGAGTGTGCTACACCCCGAGTAGCGTCCTCACTTTGTTTCGAGCTCGCCCGGCACCCTAAGCGTGCTGCGACCGCAGTCGCACCGCCTACCTTGCCTTGAGCCTGCTCAACAATCTGAGTGAGCGGCAACCAGCCGCGGCAAGGTTTCTTGCCGGTGGTAGCCCCGCCAGCGGGTCGCTGACGTCCCGCACTCGGCGCCCGTGGCAAGGCGGAGGCCTACGCCGGCAAGTCCCCGAAAACGTAGGGCGGAAACAAACAAGGCGCCGGTCAAGTAGAGGAGATGACAGTGCGATGCATTGCCTAAGATAAAAAGCTATATTACAAAATGCCTTACTGCTGCTCTAACCAGCCGTTTCCATGGCATATTTAACAGCGGCAGGGAAAGGAGATAAAGGAAAGGAGCAGCGCGACCAAGGCCACGCGTGCCCGTGCACTGTTAGGGCCTGGCCCAACGACGCTCGGCACCGTGTGTGGCCCAGGCCCGGGGGCTCCTGTTGGTGTACTAAAGTAGGGGTACCTTAGTACCCCAGACTTGTGCACGGGCAGTTGTAGCACCCCGCGGCGGGGCCCGCCCAGGAAGCGCCGAGAGAAGACCGAGCATTCAAGACAAGGCCCCCGGCAAGAGGAGCTTGCCGGGCCAAGAAGACAAGACCCCGGCAAGAGGAGCTTGCCGGGACGACTGAGCCCGTGTAATACCATCCAAGAACAAAGTATACGAGACAGAAGATCGAGACCCCGACAAGAGGAGCTTGTCGGGAAGGCCGAACCCAGGCACCACGAGAGAAGCCCGCCACGGCGCGCCATGCGCCCCGGCAAGGCCTGATAGCCGGCAAGCTATCAGGCACAGGAAGACGACCCCCGCGGCAAGCCACTTGCCGCGGCAAATCGCCACCTCAGGACTGCGCTCCAGCTCGCCCGCCCACGCGTCGCTCCGGGGTATCCCCCAAGGGCACGTGGCGGGGCACCGCGCAGCCTGGGGCATGCGGAGGCATGCAGCCACCATCGTGGCGAGCGGTGGCGCACCTAACGGTCCGCCTCGGTGCTGTCCAAGCGACCGTGACGGGCATTTAATGCCCTTGTCCCCTACCGTCAGAAGTAGGTATGATAACACTGTGCCGCGCTGCAGCGCCACTGTTCCCGCACTGTTACAACATCCACCCCTTTTACACTTTTACCCCTTTCTCCTACGTTGACACCTGTCGGTGACCCCTTTGCGCTATAAAAGGAGGCCCGTGTGCAACGTAGAAGGGGTTCGGTTCCGCGAGGTTCCGGGGGTTCGGAGATTCGGGATCCAGACAGCCATACGCTCGGTGTAGCTAGCTCTCCAAGCTCCCGAGCTCCCCAGTTCAATACAACCAAGCAGGAGTAGGGTTTACGCGTCCATCGCGGCCCGAACCTGGGTAAACCACTCGTGTGCTCGCCTCGATCTGCTCTCTGTGCTCCCTCCGCCCCCCTCACCGGACAACGAAAGGGGCTCCGGCCCCATAGGTGCTCGCGGGGGACGCCGTCCGCCCCGACACTTAGGCTTTTGGCCTAACTTGGCAATCACCACCCGTAGTAGCCCTCCGGTCCCACATTGAAGTGCTGGGGAGCAGGCACCTGAGCGTCCCACTCCTGAGGCTCCTCCTCTCTGCAGCTGCCTGGGCGTTCCGGTGGGCAATGATGTCATCTGGCATAATCATGTATCCGCCCCTGGTAATAGAATCAAACAAAGAAGGTGCAGGAAACGGAATAATATCACAGGTGTCCTCACTGAAAACCAGGTTGTAAGGAATATGAATAGTGGTGTTTTCGCCATCAATAAATTGATGAGCTGACATAGCCTGGCGATCTAAATAAACCTTAGGTAAACGATAATCATGCTGGCAAACCGAAATGTTAAAGTGACTCGCTAAACGAGTGGCATAAATACCGCCATGAACTTTACCCTTGGTCCTGTTAAGGTGTAGATGACGTGCAATAATAGCTCCTTGGCTATAAGTGTTATCTCCGTATAGTGCATGGTGTAAGACAGCGAAATCGGGGGCACTAAGTGCACCAACCTTCACTCTAGCAAGTAAACACTTCACAATGAATAGAGAAAAATAATGTACAGAAGGAAACTGCAAGCTAGTGGCGGTGACACTCGATACCCCTCTCATCTCCCACTGACAGAGTGCGATAGAAGTCCTCAAACTCTGCAGGTCTAGGCTCTCTTATTTCCCCATCAGAAGGGATCATGCATATATCACAAAATTCAGTAAGTTGTGGTATCAGACGGGTTTCAGCATATAAATTAAACTGCACCTCAGGGGGGTATTCCTAATCAGAAAATCAAAGCTTTGCACAAAGGAATTTGTAAGGAGATGGTATTGTTCACACTCAGCTGCGATGAAGTCGGTGAGACCAACATTAGCAGCACATTGTGCGAACTCTTGACGGATCCCGGCTCCATCCATGAAGGGGTTATGCGTCCATTCGCACGGTCGCACCTCCGCCATTCTCCGAGTGTGGAGATCATTGTCCGAGGACTCCCCAGTGACTCCCTTAGAGTTCTTCTTGGAAGGAAATTTCCTAAAGAAACTCATCTTATTCCTATAAATAAAATTCTGAAATTTTTAGACGACAGCATTTTTGTCAACATAACTTCGCAAGATTGATAGCAACTACTCATATGGATGTATAGAGGCCATATTGAGCATTCAAACTACTTAGAACTCTAAGAATTCAACTTGCAAGCTCATCTACAGCAGCACCAAGAGTAGCTAATTATTCAAAATATAATCCACTAAAGCAAAAACTAATTGGAGCGATGGAGGAGTCACATACCAAGTAGCAATCCCCCAAAACAGTTTCAGAAACGGAGCTTTGAGCAGAGAGATCGAAATCCACGGGTTTGAGAGCAATAACACGATAGAGAGAGAGAGAGAGAGCAATGGTGATTATTTTCTGGAGGTAGGTGATGACATGGGCTAAAGAGATAAGTGAGGGGCCCATGTGGGGACCACAACCCACCAGGATGTGTCTGGGGCTGCTGGCGCGCCCAGGTGAGTTGTGCCCACCTGGTGCATCCCCCTTTGATGTTATTTGCATCAAAAATTCTTAAATATTCAGAACAAATCATATTAAATTTTCAGTGCATTCCAAGAACTTTTATTTTTGGGTCATTTTTATTGCACGGGAAATTCAGAAAATATGCAAAACATGGCATTTTATTTTATTTAACTAAGAAAAACAGAAAACAAACGTTGGAAACACAAAGTCCTGCTTACTAAATTCATCAACTTCATGTCTCTCAAATATGATCCATTAATAAGTGAGGGAGTCCTGGGTTAGGGGGTGTCCGGATAGCCGGACTATACCTTCAGCCGGACTCCTGGACTATGAAGATACAAGATTGAAGACTTCGTCCCGTGTCCCCTTATATGGGCGGATGCGGCTATGCATCCCCACCGGCCTGATAAAACTCGCTTATCTCCCAAGCGCCGTCATCAATGGTGCGGTTGGGTTACCCACGTCCGTATTGATGAGAATCCCGCAAATAAAGGGAACACGATCTCTGCTTTGACAAGACATGCCAAGGAAACCGCCTCGCAAAACGCGCTGAGGTTCGAATAAAGGCTTGGCCGTAGTGTGATGTCACGCTACGGAATACGTCAGCAGATTAGATTTGTGTAAATATTATTCTCTCTATGGCAATATGTGGAAACTTATTTTGCAAAGCCGGACACTATCCTTTGTGTTCAAAATCTTCTATGAAGTACTTGGAGGAGGAACCCGCCTTGCAATGCCGAAGACAATCTGCGCGCCGGACTCTTGTCATTGAAGCCTAGTTCAGGGGCTACTGAGGGAGTCCTGGATTATGGGGTGTCCGGTTAGCCGAACTATACCTTCAACCGGACTCCTAGACTATGAAGATACAAGATTGAAGACTTCGTCCCGTGTCCGGAAGGGACTTTCCTTGGCGTGGAAGGCAAGCTTGGCGATGCGAATATGTAGATCTCCTACCGTTGTAACCGACTCTGTGTAACCCTAACCCTCTCCGGTGTCTATATAAACTGGAGGGTTCTAGTCCGTAGGGCAGAACAACAATCATACCATAGGCTAGCTTCTAGGGTTTAGCCTCCTTGATCTCGTGGTACATCTACTCTTGTACTACCCATATCATCAATATTAATCAAGCAGGACGTAGGGTTTTACCTCCATCAAGAGGGCCCGAACCTGGGTAAAACATCGTGTCCCCTGCCTCCTGTTGCCATCCGCCTAGATGCACAGTTCGGGACCCCCAACCCGGTATCCGCCGGTTTTGACACCGACATTGGTGCTTTCATTGAGAGTTCCTCTGTGTCGTCACTTTTAGGCCCGATGGCTCCTCCGATCATCAATAGCGACGCAATCCAGGGTGAGACCTTTCTCCCCGGACAGATCTTCATCTTCGGCGGCTTCGCTGCGGGCCAATTCGCTTGGCCATCTGGAGTAGATCGAAAGCTATGCCCCTGGCCTTTAGGTCAGATTTGGAAGTTTAAACTACACGGTTGACATCCGCGGGGACTTGATCTTCGACGGATTCGATCCACTGCCGAGCGCGCCGCACTGTCACGACGGGCATGATCTAGCTCTGCCGCCGAACAGTGCCCTGGAGGCCGCACCCGCATCGGCTTCGACCCTTAATTCGGAGCCAACTGCGCCGATCGAGGATGGGTGGTTGGACGCTGCCTCGGGGGCTGCGATCCCAACGGCGATCGAGCCGAACACCAGCCCCGCACTCCACGAGGCTCGTGACTCCAAGGAGTCGGACTCCTCTCCGGACTCCGAGCCCTCCGCGCCCCTGCCGATCGAATCCGATTGGGCGCCGATCATGGAGTTTACTGCTGCGGACATCTTTCAGCACTCGCCTTTCGGTGATATTCTGAAGACACTAAAGTCTCTATCTTTATCAGGAGAGCCCCGGCCGGACTACGGCCAGCAAGGTTGGGATACGGACGATGAAGAAATTCAAAGCCCACCCACCACCCACTTTGTAGCCACTGTCGACGATTTAACCGGCATGGTCAACTTCGACTCCGAAAACATCGACGGTATGGACGCCGATGCAGGAGACGATCAAGAACCAGCGCCTATAGGGCACTGGAAAGCCACCTCGTCATATGACATATACATGGTGGACACCCAAAAAGGAGATGGCGATGGAACAGCGGAGGATGACCCCTCCAAGAAATAGCCTAAGCGCCGGCGTCAGCGGCGCCGCTCAAAATCCCGCCAAAGCAAAAACGGTGATTCCGGCACGGGAGATAATAATACTCCGGAGAGTGCCGAAGAAAACCCCGTCTAGCAAGATTCAGCACAGGAGGATGGAGAAGCCAGCCCTCATGAGAGAGCGGCAGACAGAGAGGTCGAGGACGATAATTATATGCCTCCCTCCGAAGACGAGGCAAGCCTCGACGACGACGAATTCGTCATGCCAGAGGATCTCGCCGAGCAAGAGCGTTTTCAACGCAGGCTTATGGCCACGGCAAGCAGCCTCAAGAAAAAACAGCAACAGCTTAGAGCTGATCAAGATTTGCTAGCCGACAGATGGACTGAAGTCCTTGAGGCCGAAGAGTATGAACTCGAACGCCCCTCCAAGAGCTACCCAAAGCGTAGGTTGCTACCCCGATTAGAGGAGGAAACACCTAAACCTACATCACCAGCACATGATACGGCTGACCGGCCACCTCGTGGCCGCGACAGAGAGGCCTCTCGGCCCTCCACTCAAGCCACACCCCGGCGCCGCTCAAAACATATCAAGGCACGGGAAAATGCGCCAGACCTGCAAGATATATTGGAGGACAAGGCAAGGCAAACAAGATCGATCTACGGATCGTGTGGGCGCCCCACGACTTGAGACGATAACCATCACGCCGGATACAGCAAATCCGGGGGGCCGAACACAGCAGACAAAGCTCATTCGAGCTACGTCGTGATATAGCCCAGTACAGAGGCGCCGCACACCCACTATGCTTCACAGATGAAGTAATGGATCATCAAATCCCCGAGGGTTTCAAACCCGTAAACATCGAATCATATGATGGCACAACATATCCTGCGGTATGGATCGAGGATTATCTCCTTCATATCCACATGGCCCGTGGCGACGATCTACACGCCATCAAATACCTCCCACTCAAGCTTAAAGGACCAGCTCGGCATTGGCTTAACAGCTTGCCAGCAGAATCAATCAGTTGTTGGGAGGACCTGGAGGCCGCATTCATCGACAATTTCCAGGGCACTTATGTGCGACCACCAGACGCCGATGACCTAAGCCACATAATTCAGCAGCCAGAGGAATCGGCCAGGCAATTCTGGACACGGTTCCTAACAAAGAAAAATCAAATAGTCGACTGTCCAGACGCAGAGGCCCTAGCAGCCTTCAAGCACAATATCCATGACGAGTGGCTTGCCCGGCACCTTGGACAGGAAAAGCCGAAATCTATGGCAGCGCTCACGACACTCATGACCCGCTTTTGCGCGGGAGAAGACAGATGGCTTGCTCGTAGCAACAATATGACCAAGAACCCTGGTAATTTGGATACCAGAGACAGTAGTGGCAGGTCGCGTTGCACCAAGCAGAAGCGCCGCATTAACGGCGACAATGCTGAGGATACGGCAGTTAATGCCGGATTCAGAGGCTACAAATCCGGCCAGCGGAAAAAGCCATTCAAAAGAAATACTCAGGGCCCGTCCAGTTTGGACCGAATACTCGACCGCTTGTGCCAGATACATGGCACCCCCGAAAAGCCGGCCAATCACACCAACAGGGATTGTTGGGTGTTCAAGCAGGCAGGCAAGTTAAATGCCGAAAATAAAGACAAGGGGCTGCATAGCGATGACGATGAAGAGCCCCGGCCGCCGAACAACAGTGGACAGAAGGGTTTTCCCCCACAAGTGCGGACGGTGAACATGATATACGCAACCCACATCCCCAAGAGGGAGCGGAAGCGCGCGTTAAGGGACGTATACGCGATGGAGCCAGTCGCCCCAAAGTTCAACCCATGGTCCTCCTGCCCGATCACCTTTGATCGAAGGGACCACCCCACTATCATCTGTCATGGAGGATTCGCCGCATTGGTTCTAGACCCAATTATTGATGGATTTCATCTCACTAGAGTCCTTATGGACGGCGGCAGTAGCCTGAACCTGCTTTACCAGGATACAGTGCGGAAAATGGGCATAGATCCCTCGAGGATTAAGCCCACCAAAATGACCTTTAAAGGCGTCATACCAGGTGTAGAGGCCAACTGTACAGGCTCAGTTACACTTGAAGTGGTCTTCGGATCTCCGAATAATTTCCGAAGCGAGGAGTTAATCTTCGACATAGTCCCGTTCCGCAGTGGCTATCACGCACTGCTCGGGCGAACCGCATTCGCCAAGTTCAATGAGGTACCACACTATGCATACCTTAAGCTCAAGATGCCAGGCCCTCGAGGAGTAATTACGATCAATGGAAACACCGAACGCTCCCTCCGAACGGAGGAGCACACGGCGGCCCTTGCAGCGGAAGTACAAAGCAGCCTCTCCAGGCAGTTCTCCAGTCCGGCCATCAAACGTCCGGACACCGTCAAGCGCGCCCGGAGTAACCTACAACAAGACCGCCTGGCACGTTCCGAGCAGGCGTAGCAATGCGGCCCCAACCCCAGCTCTCGCGAAAATGCGACACCAGTGCTTCGCGTACATAACTACGCTCTAGAAATACCATGGGCACAGGGGGAGGGGCACCATCACGGCACGCCCGAAACACGGCTTAAACCGCACTAGGGGCTGCCGATTTTTTAATTGTCTCTTACTTTCAGGACTCCATTCTTCAGAAGGCCTGTCCGGCAGTTCAATTGCCGCACAAACGATGCAAGAACCAGGGAAGCAGACAAGCCACACCGCATTACGGAACTCCCAGGTGGTCTCTATCACGAGCAGCATACCTGTTTCGCATACCATTCCGCAGCCTGCCCAGAACAGACATGTTAAATAGTCCAACCTTTTGCTTATCGCGTTATTTGTATCGTTCTGCCTTGATCGCAGCCTTTTTAATAAACAATGCATAGCTTTTGTCTATTTTTGCATTATTCCTTTTTACATATATATGTTCATTAACGACATGCTGCACCCGTACACTTTGGTATGGCCAAATACGCCAGGGGCTTTAGTACCCCTCAATATGGTGTGAGAAGCCCGAACACCTTAACAAGTGCGGCACCCCAAACTTATAGCATTATATGCATCGGCTCCGAATCATGTCTTGGGTCAATAGTTGGGTTTGCCCGGCTCCTATGTTTTGGTGCCTTACGTTCCGCTATATCAGCTAAGGTAGCACTAGGAGAACTACTGCGATTGTGCCCCAGTTGAGCTGGGCTAAGCACCTTAGTAGAGAAAGCTAAAACTGACTGTCATGATGAAGCGAGAGCTGGTCGCTGTTCGAGAGGTTTTTCGAGTCCCTAAAGACTTATGTCGCTTAGAACGAGGAGTCGGCTCTGTCCGACCAAGGCGTGGATAGCGCCCCTAACTCGGTCTTCCAAATAGCAGGGGCTTCGCCGAAATTTAAAATTATAGAATTATATGGCTAAGTGAGAGTGTTCAAGCATTATAGTCCGATTGCCTTGTTCGTTGTGCTGAGCGCCTCCCTCGAAGGACCCAAACATGGGAAAAGGAGCACTCAGGTTTATCCCGAACACCCCAGCACTAGTGGCACGGGGGCAGAAGCCGACGACTCGCCATCTCTCAAAATTGATAAACGGCCGCACAGAAGGTAATATTTTAAATTCCGAAAGCATTGCTTAGCGCATATGAACAAGTTTTCAGCGCACAGGACAAAACGAGCGAGTTTTACTCAAAAATTACATCCCTGGAACATTCATCCGCCATAAGGCGGGCACCCTTCAGAACGTCCTTATAATAATTCTCGGGCTTGCGATGCTCTTTCCTCGGCGGTGGCCCGTCCTTCACAAGCTTCTCAGCATCCAGCTTTCCCCAGTGCACCTTAGCGCGGGCAAGGGCCCTACGGGCACCTTCCATGCAGATGGAGCGCTTGATGACTTCGAGCCTTGGACAGGCCTCCACCAGCCGCCGCACCAGCCCGAAGTAGCTCCCAGGCAGAGCCTCTCCAGGCCACAGTCGAACTATGCGACCCTTCATGGCCTGTTCGGCTACCTTGTGGAGCTCGACCAGTTGCTTCAGCTAGTCGCTCAGGGGCACAGGGTGTCCGGCCTCACCATACTGAGACCAGAACACCTTCTCCGTCGAGCTGCCCTCCTCGGCTCGATAGAATGCGGCGGCATCGGACACGCTACGGGGTAAATCTGCGAATGCTCCCGGAGAGCTCCAGATTCGGGTAAGTAACAACTCACTTTTATATGTTTGCTTTGCATAAAGAATGCCTTACCCGCCGCTATCCTTTTCACCGCATCCAACTCTTGGAGGGCCTTCTGGGATTCAGCCTTGGCAGACTTGGCATTTTCAATAGCCGCCGCGAGCTCGGACGCTCGCGTCTTTGAGTCAAGCTCCAAACTCTCATGTTTTTTCATGAGAGCCTGGAGCTTTTGCCACACCACGCCAGCATGGGCTTCATACTTCTCTCGCTCGATGCGCTCCATGGCCGCCCTCTTCTCGGCATCGAACAGCGCTTGCTTAAGGGTCGCCACCTCAGACGTGGCCCCTACAATAGCCACGATAATCCTATCATTTTTTGCAATTGCACTTTTTTTTTATTTAAACAAGGTATTTCTTACCTTCTTTTTTCTCGAGCTGCTTCTTAGCAAGCCCGAGCTCTTGCTCGAACTGCTCGAGGTTCTGCTTTAGCGTGTCCACTTCCGCAGTCAGTGCGGCGGACGCCAGCAGAGAAGCCTGTATACGCATATTGACTCCTTTTTGATAGACTCCTGCGAATTTTATTTGATCCTCTATTCGGCTTTTCTTCCCGAACGCCAAACAGAGCATCAGGGGCTACTGTCTATGCGGTAATATTTTTACACATTCTTTACTTACCTCAAAGCCTGTTAAATGGCTGGCACAAGCTTCAGTCAGTCCGCTCTTGGCGGACTGAACCTTCTGGACCACCGCACTCATAATGGTGCGGTGCTCCTCGTCGATGAGGCGCCTTTAAGCACCTCCAACAGATTGTCCGGCGCCTTCGGTTGGACGGGAGTCACCGGCTCGGTGGGCTTGCTCCTCTTGGAAGGAGGTCGCCCGCCGGACTCTGGAACCTTTGAAGGTTCCGGAGCGGTGTCCGGCCTAGGGCCGGACTTGGAGCCCTGGGGGGATCTATCCCCTTTACTCCTGGGGTCCGGGAGGTCGCCTTGCGGCTCCTCCAGGACGACCCTCTCCTGGCTTTGAACCTGTTGGGATGCCACCTCGGCATCATCCGTAGGGCAGGGGGAGGTAGTGGGCGGAAGTGAATTCACGTCAGACGAATCCAGGGAGCCACTCGACGACTCGTCGAGCCCGGCCTTTGGCGGACTGCATAGACATATTCGACATAAGGAAAAGTTGTGCAATAAAGGAACACTACGAGTTACTCTGGTGTCCGGACACTTACGATCTCGCCGGGCGCTTGGCCCTGTGCAGCCACTCCTCTTCGCCGTCGTCGGCGTCAGTAGAGTAGTCTGAAGGAAGGGTCTTCCCCTTCTTGGACCCTTCGGCCTCCCCAGTCGGGGCGGCCTTCCTTTTCTTTCCTCTCCCCGCTGGGGGGGGAGGTTTCTTCTTCCTCCTCCACGTTTTCACGGGAGGAGTGCGTCTCGGAGTCATTGAATGATGAATCCGACACCTCCAGGAGCCGGGCACTCTTTCGAGTCCCTGTGGCCTTATTCTCCGGCACCGCATAGGGTGCCGGAACCAGCAGCTTCGCCAAGCGAGCATCGGCTGGGTCTTCGGGCAAAGGAGCCGGACAGTCGATCTGTCCGAACTTCGCCTGCCAATCCTGTCAAAGGTAAGGGAGTTTAGATCCCGCGTAGAGTCAAACTATGAAGAACTAATACCCTGTAAAAGGTACAAATAGCTTACCGCACTAGCGTGATGCTGCCTGCTGAATCTGCGGTCCTCGGAAGCGGATGCGGGAGCCTCGGCGCCCTTGAAAAGAACCTTCCAGGCATCTTCGTACGTCTTGTCGAAGAGCCTGCTCAGAGTTCGGTGCAGCGCCGGGTCGAACTCCCACAGATTGAAGGCCCGTTGTTGACACGGGAGGATCCGGCAGATGAGCATAACCTGGACTACGTTGACAAGCTTGAGCTGCTTGTTCTACAGGGTTTGGATGCATTTTTGCAGTTCAGTCACCTCTCCTTTGTTGCCCCACGACAGGCCCGTCTCTTTCCAGGACGTGAGCCGCGTAGGGGGTCCGGACCGGAACTCGGGGGCTGCGACCCACTCAGGGTCGCGCGGCTCGGTGATGTAAAACCACCCCGATTGCCACCCCTTCAGGGTCTCCACAAAGGAGCCCTCGAGCCATAGGACGTTGGGCATCTTCCCCGCCATGGCGCCTCCGCACTCCACCTAGTTGCCCGCACCACCTTCGGCTTGACATTGAAAGTCTTGAGCCATAGGCCGAAATGGGGGCGCATGTAGAGGAAAGCCTCGCACACGACGATAAACGCCGAGATGTTGAGGATGAAGTTCGGGGCCAGATCGTGGAAATCCAGGCCATAGTAGAACATGAGTCCCCAGACGAATGGGTGGAGAGGAAAGCCCAGTCCGCGGAGGAAGTGGGGAAGGAACACTACCCTCTCATGGGGCCTTGGGGTAGGGAGGAGCTGCCCCTCTTTGGGAAGCCGGTGCGCGATGTCGTCAGACAAGTATCCGGTCTTCCTCAGTTTTTTTATGTGTCCCTCCGTGACGGAGGAGACCATCCACTTGCCTCCCGCTCCAGACATGACTGGAGAAGGTCGACGTGGGGAATGCGGGCTTGGGCGCTAGAGCTCGAGTGCGCGGAAGATGGATAGGCAAAGGAGGAAGAAGGCGTAGGTGAAAAGGTGGATCCTTATCCCCTTATATGGGCGGATGCGGCTATGCGTCCCCACCGGCCTGATAAAACTCGCTTATCTCCCAAGCGTCGTCATCAATGGCGCAGTTGGGTTACCCATGTCCGTATTGATGAGAATCCCGCAAATAAAGGGAACACGATCTCTGCTTTGACAAGACGTGCCAAGGAAACCGCCTCACGAAACGTGCCGAGGTTCGAATAAAGGCTTGGCCGTAGTGTGATGTCACGCTACGGAATACGTCAACAGATTAGATATGTGTAAATATTATTCTCTCTATGGCAATATGTGGAAACTTATTTTGCAAAGCCGGACACTATCCTTTGTGTTCAAAATCTTCTATGAAGTACTTGGAGGAGGAACCCGCCTTGCAATGCCGAAGACAATCTGCGCGCCGGACTCGTCGTCATTGAAGCCTGGTTCAGGGGCTACTGAGGGAGTCCTGGATTAGGGGGTGTCCGGTTAGCCGGACTATACCTTCAGCCAGACTCCTAGACTATGAAGATACAAGATTGAAGATTTCGTCCCATGTCCGGAAGGGACTTTCCTTGGCGTGGAAGGCAAGCTTGGCGATGTGAATATGTAGATCTCCTACCGTTGTAACCGACTCTGTGTAACCCTAACCCTCTCCGGTGTCTATATAAACCGGAGGGTTCTAGTCCGTAGGGCAGAACAACAATCATACCATAGGCTAGCTTCTAGGGTTTAGCCTCCTTGATCTCGTGGTAGATCTACTCTTGTACTACCCATATCATCAATATTAATCAAGCAGGACGTAGGGTTTTACCTCCATCAAGAGGGCCCTAACCTGGGTAAAACATCGTGTCCCCTGCCTCCTGTTACCATCCGCCTAGACGCATAGTTCGGGACCCCCTACCCGAGATCCGCTGGTTTTGACACCGACAATAAGGTTGCTCAAGTCTTATTAACAACCACTTTCGATTAGCATGTGTCGGGGCGGACGGGCGTCCCCCCGCGAGCACCTATGGGGCCGGAGCCCCTTTCGTTGTCCGGCGAGGGGGGCGGAGGGAGCACAGAGAGCAGATCGAGGCGGGCACACGAGCGGTTTACCCAGGTTCGGGCCGCGATGGACGCGTAAAACCCTACTCCTGCTTGGTTGTATTGAACTGGGGAGCTCGGGAGCTTGGGGAGCTAGCTGCACCGAGCGTATGGCTGTCTGGATGCCGAATCTCCGAACCGAACCCTCGGAACCCTTCCGGAACCGAACCGAACCGAACCGAACCCCCTCTACGTTGCACACGGGCCTCCTTTTATAGCGCAAAGGGGTCACCGACAGGTGTCAACGTAAGAGAAAGGGGTAAAAGCGTAAAAGGGGTGGTAGCTGTAATAGTGTGGGAACGGTGGCGCTACAGTGCGGCACAGTGTTATCATACCTACTTCTGACGGTAGGGGACAAGGGCATTAAATGCCCGTCACGGTCGCCCGGACAGCACCGAGGCGGACCGTTAGGTGCGCCACCGTTCGCCACGATGGCGGCTGCATGCCACCGCATGCCCCAGGCTGCGCGGTGCCTCGCCACGTGCCCTCGGGGGAAGCCCCAGAGTGACGCGTGGGCGGGCGAGCTGGAGCGCAGTCTTGAGGTGGCGATCTTGCCGCGGCAAGTGGCTTGCCGCGGGGGTCGTCTTCCTGTGCCTGATAGCGTGCCAGCTGTCAGGCCTTGCCGGGGCGCTTGGCGCGCCACGGCGGGATCGTCCCGGCAAGCTCCTCTTGCCGGGGTCTTGTCTTCTTGGCCCGGCAAGCTCCTCTTGCCGGGGGCCTCGTCTTCTTGGCCCGGCAAGCTCCTCTTGCCGGGGGCCTTGTCTTGAAAGCTTGGTCTTCTCTTGGCGCTTCCGGGGCGGGCCTTGCCGCAGGGTGCTACGACTGCCCGTGCACAAGTCTGGGGTACTAAGGTACCCCTACTTTAGTACACCGACAGGAGCCCCCGGGCCTGGGCCACACACGGTGCCGAGCGTCGTTGGGCCAGGCCCTAACGGTGCACGGGCACGCATGGCCTTGGTCGCGCTGCTCCTTAACTCCGCATCCGCCGCGCCTTCCCCAGGCGGCGCGCGCTTACCGCGGCGTCGTGGGGGCGGGGCGTGCGGGGTGAGCGTGACGTGGGTGGCGTGCGCGGGGCTGAACCGCACAGGCGCGCGTCACGTCGCGCACGATCTCTTGATTCGGAGAGGCGAAGCGTTCCCCCCCCCCCCCACCTCTTCCTCTTGTAGCGGAGGAAAGTAGGGGCGGTTCGCCTTTCCCTCGGTTACCATCTCTCTAAAACCTCTGCCACCTCCTTCTCCCAGAGGCAGCAGCGATCCGTCCTTGGAGCGCCCGTCGTCGTCAGCTTCGACGATCTCCCGCCCCCGCCATGGCCCCGAAGAGCGATAAGGCGAAGGGGAAGGCTGCGAAATCGGCCGAGGCGCTACGGCTTGAAGCGCTTCGGAAGGCGACGGCGACGTTTCCCCCCCAGCTCGGTGCGGTGGAGCTGAGGGACAAGTACTCCCTTTTCTGGTCGACGAAGACGCGAGCGCATCCGCGCACGCGAGTGCTCCCCGCCGAAGCCCAGAAGCAGTACCCGACCGGGTATCCTTTCTTTGTCGTCTTCTTCTACTGCGGGCTCTGCCCGCCTTACTCGGAGTTCTTCTCTGAAATCATGAGCACCTATGGCCTCCACCTCCTCGACTTCACCCCCAATGCCGCCCTCACAATGGCGGTCTTCACGCACCTCTGCGAGAACTTCGTCGGAATTTGTCCCAACGTGGCCCTCTTCCGGCACTTCTTTGTCCCTCGGGTGGAGAAAGGAGAGCCGCTGTCCGGTGGGATCGCCTGGGTTTCCCGGTCCGGCAGGAAGGAGGCCTACTTGGGAGGGGACCTCCGCGGCAGGTGGGAGGAGTGGAGGGCGGAATGGTGCTTGATTGTCGAGGACCATCCGCAGCCGTTCACCGCCGTGCGCCGAACTCCGGTGGTGCGCGGCGATGGCTGGAGCGAGGTGTCCCCGGACGATGCCAGATTGAAGATCGCCATCACCCGGATCCTGCGTCTCAGGCTCGCTGGCCTCACCGTCGGCGCCGTGGGCGCGGATTTCCTTCGCCGCCGGATCGCCCCTCTGCAAAAGAGGGGGAAGCCGGCCTGGGAGTTCCGGAATGCGGCGGACATCATGAGGCTGCGTCCGGGCCTCAATTTCAACTTCACCGTGCTGGAGCACGACGCAATGTTGAAGGAGTTGTTCAAGCACGACCCTGACCACCCGGAGTGGTTCCGGCTGCCGCCGGGCGTCGTTCCCTTGTGCAACAACTCGTCGCTCAGCCGTATCCTCGCGATGATGCCATTGTGCGACTCGCACGGGGTCAACGCGACCTGGCAGGAGCCGCCGGATGACGTCGTGCGGGCCTTCTTCGACGGCCTGGAGGAGGAGCCAGTCGATCCCGCCGAGAAGGACGGCCTCACCCGAGCCACCACCGCGGCGGAGCTGGCTTACATTGCCTCCAGGATGGAGGAGGCGGCGGCCGCCGCGGCCGCGGGCGAAGCTGGGTTCACCGTGGCCGAGGCGGAGGCGGCGGAGGCGGAGAGCCTCGCCGACCCGATGGAACTTGTCGACCAGGGGGAACCAGCCGGGCACGGCGGCGAGGACGAGCCTGCCCAAGACGCGAGTGGTTTGCCGGAGGTCGGCGTTGCCTTTCTGCGGCCTCCGGGCGGCTCGTCGCAGGCGGAGCCCCCGGCCCAGCCGAGGAGGCGCCTCCGCAGGGCCGGGTCGGCGGCGGGAGCGGGGTCTTCGCGGGCTGGGGCTTCGGTTGCCGCTGCGCCCCGTGCCGCGGCGTCGACGGGGGCGGAGTCGTCTTCTGCCCCCGCCAAGCGTCCTCGGGAGCCCACTCCCCTGCCCCCCCGCGTCAGGGCCGAGCCGGCTTTCGACTATTCCGCGCTCAGCTCCGACGACGAGGAGGACGGAGAGTAAGTTCCCCATGGAGCTCATATCTTTTTTCCCTGATGGTTCGTCCTGTTCGACAGCTCGTTCGCCCTTCCCCTGACCCGGTCCCCTTCTCAGGACCCTGGCCCAGAGGAGAGCGAAGAGATCGAGGATCCCGTGGGTCATCCTTGATGACGAATCTCCCCCGGCAAGCGAGGTCGTGTCGGAGGCGCCCTTACCGGACCCGGCAAGGGATCCTCAGGGCAGCTCGCAACGCAGCCCCCAGCGTGAGCACATAACTCGCTCTTGCTGCTTGGCGCGTACGCGAGCCCTCCCTCTTCTTATTGTTGATGCGAAGTCGTTGCTTTTGGGCAGGAGCGGAGCAGCCCCGGCGGGCGCGTCCAGAGGGCGCCTCCGCCGCGCCGACCGAGTCAGCTACCCCGCCAAGGGAGAGATCCCCGGCAAGGGAGGACCTTCCGGCGGGGGACGCGGCCGGCGATCCCCTGGCCGCGGCGAGCGCGGCGCCCGCCTCGGATCCGATGAAGGCTGAGGTCGTCGTCGAGGAGGGCACGCGTGGCGATGCCGACGTCGTCGCCGGCGCTCAGGAGGTGGACGGCGTTGATATCCCTGCGGGCGACGGGGAGGCCGAGGAGCAGCAGAGGCTTGCCGCCGCGGAGTTATCCGCGCGGGAAGGCGAGCTGGTGCTGAAAACGGCCAGCCTCGCCGACCACGAGGAGGAGGCTGCCGCGCGCGAGCGGGCGCTCAGCGGAGACCTGAAGAAGGCGCGGGACGCTGCCGCAGCCGCTGAGGTCACCAAGAAGGGGCTGGAGGCGAGGGTGGCGAAGCTCGATTCCGACCTCAAGGCGAAGGGCGAGGAGCTCGCCGCGCTCCGGCAGGAGCGCGAGAAGGGTGTGCTCACCCTTGGCGAGCTTCAGGGTCGCTTCGCCGAGAAGATCCGGGAGCTTGACGCCGCCAAGAACTCCAACTCCACTCTGGAACTGAAATTGGAGGCGCTCGGCAAGGCGCTGGATAGCGCCAAGGAGCGGGAGGCGGCTTTACGGAAGGAGGTCGACGGCAACGAGGAGCTGCTGAGGCGCGCCGCCGTTTCCCAGAACACTTTCAGGGACACTGTGGAGCGGTGGACCGAGGGCCTCGTCGACATCGCCGCCACCATCGACAAGGAGCTGACGCTGCTGGGGATCGAGGGCCACCAGTCCTTCGCCGACGAGGACGTCGCGCCCAGCGCCAAGCTCACTTCCTTCTTCCAGGGGGTGGTGCAGGCGCTCCAGCACCTCCGAACGTCGCTCCCGAAGGAGCGGGCCGACGAGATGCGGAAGGCCATCTCTGGGGCCCTCGAGAGGGTGCTGGTGAAGATCGTTTTCCGCAATCCCGACATCAGGCTCACCAACGTCCTCAGGCCCTTGCCGGAGAACGCAGACCTGACGGGGATCCGGGCCCTCATCGCCCCTATCGTCAAGAAGGCGGCCGGGGTCAAGAGGATCGAGGGCGACCGCGTAGATTAGGCCGCCTGCCCCTTTCTTTTATCTCCCTTGCCCTGCCGCTGTTAAATATGCCACGGAAACGGCTGGTTAGGGCAGCAGTAAGGCATTTTGCAATATAACTTTTCATCTTAGGCTACGCATCGCACTGTCATCCCCTCTACTCGACCGGCGCCTTGTTTGTTTCCGCCCTACGCTTTCGGGGACTTGCCGGCGTAGGCCTCCGCCTTGCCACGGGTGCCGAGTGCGGGACGTCAGCGACCCGCTGGCGGGGCTGCCACCGGCAAGAAACCTCGCCGCGGCTGGTTGCCGCTCACTCAGATTGTTGAGCAGGCTCGAGGCAAAGTAAACGGTGCGACTGCGGTCGCAGCACGCTTAGGGTGCCGGGCGAGCTCGAAACAAGGTGAGGACGCTACTCGGGGTGTAGCACACTCGAGTCGTTGAGCGGACTCGAAACGAAACGAGGGCGCAACCAGTCTCGTGCCGGTCCTTCCGCGCTCAGGCCTCTCAACCCAGGCTCGGTCGTTCGAGGGAGATAACTCTTAAAAATTAAAGGAGCAATTGCTCGAGCTCCGGCAACTTATCTTTTCTTATCGCTCGCCGCCCGGTAGGGTAGAACCTCCTTGGGCAGCATCTAGCCCATCCTGGGGGTAAGCAAGGCGCAGGGCCCCACGACCTTCCGGGGCTAGGCGTAGCTATGCTTGGGGATCCGCGCCCCTCTCTGCGCCGAGGATCACATGCAACTGCGGCAAGACTCGGGCAGAGTGGATGGTTGGCGGAACGGGTTCCGGCAACCGCGCTGGCGAGATTCCTCCCACGGTCGGCGTCAACTCGTTCGGCACCCCGGCGGACGAGGCGCGCCGGGGAACGAGGTCGCCTTTCTCGTGACTTCTGGCGCTAACTTCTGCGGCTACGGGAGCGGCGCAGAGTTCGCTGGAGGCGAATCGTTCGCCCAGCGGCCAGAAGGCGGTCCTCCTCAAGGAGCAGCTGCTTCTTGCCCAGTCTCTGCGCGAGTGGGTACTCGAGGAGGGCCGCACACGAGCCGTGGGAAGGAACGCCACAGCTTGTCGGGAACCCCCGCTTCGACTGGACAGATCCTCGGATCCGCAGGAGCGGGCTGTCCCTCAGCGTTCAGATTGCTGGTCTGCTCGCCGGAGCAAGGCTCACCGGGGACACCTGCTTTGACTGGACGGATCCTGGGATCCGCAGGAGCGGGCTGTCCCTCGGCCCCTCCGCCCCTACCTGGCGCGCCGAAGATGTCGGGGCGGACGGGCGTCCCCCCGCGAGCACCTATGGGGCCGGAGCCCCTTTCGTTGTCCGGCGAGGGGGGCGGAGGGAGCACAGAGAGCAGATCGAGGCGGGCACACGAGCGGTTTACCCAGGTTCGGGTCGCGATGGACGCGTAAAACCCTACTCCTGCTTGGTTGTATTGAACTGGGGAGCTCGGGAGCTTGGGGAGCTAGCTGCACCGAGCGTATGGCTGTCTGGATGCCGAATCTCCGAACCGAACCCTCGGAACCCTTCCGGAACCGAACCGAACCGAACCGAACCCCCTCTACGTTGCACACGGGCCTCCTTTTATAGCGCAAAGGGGTCACCGACAGGTGTCAACGTAAGGGAAAGGGGTAAAAGCGTAAAAGGGGTGGTAGCTGTAATAGTGTGGGAACGGTGGCGCTACAGTGCGGCACAGTGTTATCATACCTACTTCTGACGGTAGGGGACAAGGGCATTAAATGCCCGTCACGGTCGCCCGGACAGCACCGAGGCGGACCGTTAGGTGCGCCACCGTTCGCCACGATGGCGGTTGCATGCCACCGCATGCCCCAGGCTGCGCGGTGCCTCGCCACGTGCCCTCGGGGGAAGCCCCAGAGTGACGCGTGGGCGGGCGAGCTGGAGCGCAGTCTTGAGGTGGCGATCTTGCCGCGGCAAGTGGCTTGCTGCGGGGGTCGTCTTCCTATGCCTGATAGCGTGCCAGCTGTCAGGCCTTGCCGGGGCGCTTGGCGCGCCACGGCGGGATCGTCCCGGCAAGCTCCTCTTGCCGGGGTCTTGTCTTCTTGGCCCGGCAAGCTCCTCTTGCCGGGGGCCTCGTCTTCTTGGCCCGGCAAGCTCCTCTTGCCGGGGGCCTTGTCTTGAAAGCTTGGTCTTCTCTTGGCGCTTCCGGGGCGGGCCTTGCCGCAGGGTGCTACGACTGCCCGTGCACAAGTCTGGGGTACTAAGGTACCCCTACTTTAGTACACCGATAGCATGAAAACGAAGAACTTTCATAAAACACTAAGTAACCTCAACGGGGATATGCATGTCCCCAACAATAAGCATTTCATATTTCTTTTTGGCGGTAGATAGAGGTAGTTTAAAACTTCCAATAGTGAGTGTCAGAGATTTTTCAATAACAATAGTACCATTCACTTGAAATTGTTTCTTGGGAAAGTGCACCATATGCTCATTACCATTGATTTGGAAAGTGACCTTGCTTTTATTGCAATCAATAACAGCCCTGCAGTATTCAAGAAGGGTTTGTTTCATTCACATCATGCAAATTAGAGTCCAAAACAAGAGTAAAAGCATTAGGAAAAGTAGATACGATGGATACGTATGAGACCCCATTTGAATTCAATAGGTTTCTTCATAAAGGAACCAGTAGAAGAAGAATCGAGCATGGATTGATCATTATGAGAAAGCCGAGCATAAAAAATTGTATAAAATTTTCTCTTGGGAGCTCATGATTGGGGCATGTGTACATCATGTACTTAAACCTCCCCCAAGCTTGAGCGATACTTTCTCCCTCACGAGGCCAAAGATTATATGTATAATTCTGATCAAGATGAAGCAGATGCATAGGATAAAACTTATGATGCAATTCCAATTCCAACCGGTTCCAGTCCCACGTTCCAATATCATCCAATAGCCTATACCATGTCAATGCCTTTCCCTCCAAAGATAAAGGGAATACCTTCTTCTTAACTCCATCCTCGGATAGACCAGCAAGCTTAAACAATCCAAAATTTTCTTCCACATAGATTAAGTGCATATCAGGATGTATTGTTCCATCTCCTGCATTAGGATTAGCTAGAAGTTTCTCTAACATACCCGAAGGAATCTCATAATAAATATTTTCAATAGGTTCAGTAGATTGAGGGTCAACTCTTATTGCTTCCGATCAAGGTGAAGATACCCCAAACAAACCCCTCAAAGGATTACTTTCCATAGTAACAAGTGGCAGTAAATTTCAGCACTCGGTATAAATGTTTCCTTACCAAATTACACTTACCAAAGGTGCTTCACTCCCCGTCAACAACGCCAGAAAAGAGTATTGATGACCCACAAGTATATGGGATCAATCATAGTCCTTTCAATAAGAAAGAGTGTCAAACCCAACAAGGAGCAGAAGGAAATGACAAGCAGTTTTCAGCAAGGTATTTCTGCAAATACTGAAAGTAACAGTGATAGATAGTTTTGTAGCAAGATAATCCGTAACAAGTGACAAGTACCAATAGTAACAAAGGTGCAACAAGGTAGCCCAATCCTTTTAATAGCAAAGTACAAGCCAAAACGGTCTCTTATAGTAAGCCAAGCATTCTCGAGGACACATAGGAATTTTCATCTAGTCACTTTCATCATGTTTATTTGATTCATGTTCGCTATTTTCATAATTTGATATGTGGGTGGACCGGTGCTTGGGTGATGTTATTAATTGAACAAGCCTCCCACTTATGATTACCCCCACTCGCAAGCATCCGCAACTACGAAAGAAGAATTAAGATAAATCAAACCATAGCATGAAACATATGGATTCAAATCAGCCCCTTGCGGAATAGCGCATAAACTAAGGTTTAAGCTTCTGTCAGGCTAGCAACCCATCATCTAATTACTACTCCACAATACCTTCCCTTAGGCCCAAGTATGGTGAAGTGTCATGTAGTCGACGTTCACATGACACCACAAATGGAAGCAGCAACATGCATAACATCAAAATATCAAACGAATACCAAATTCACATGATTACTTATAAAAAGACTTCTCCCATGTCCTCAAGAACAAAAGTAACTACTCACAAATCATGCTCATGTTCAAGATCAGAGGGGTCACTGGTACGCATCAGTGCTATACAAACGGTTTTGAAGCCTTTTCTGCGACGGCATTTAGAACATCGCCAAGTGAGTGTGTGCGAAAGGGGGGTCCTTCCCACATGACCCAGAAATCGTCGGGGATATGCCCTCTTGGGACACAGGCTAGGGCCGTGTGCGATCGGGCGAGGCATCGAAAGCCAATCATTTCCCTAGGTATGTACATCCCACATGGTGAATCCCAGAAAAACATTTCCGTATGTATGTACATCCCACACGGTGAATCCCAGAAAAACATTTCACTAGGTATGTACATCCCACACGGTGAATCCTAGAAAAACATTTCCGTAGGTATGTACATCCCACACAGTGAATCCTAGAAAAACATTTCCGTAGGTATGTATATCACACACAGTCAATCCAAGGAATTCATTTCCGTTCTTATGTACATCCCACACAGTCAATCCAGGGAAAACATTTCCGTTCGTATGTACATCCCACACAGTTTTATGTGTAGGCTTGTGTGTGAAAGGTGTAACTATCACACACGCTCTGCCTTGGTTAACTGTTTGCTTTTATCAACTACATCACACATGATTTGTTGAACAAAATTGTGTGGCATTGGGCTATCCATCACAAGCGCTTTTACTACTAGAACCGTTTGCAAAGGTCCATGACACATTTAGCAGGTTTATTAGTTTACAATCAATAATTCCAGTATTACTCAAATTCACATTTCATATCGAACAGCTGTTTGCCAATTTCATATCAGGCACATAAATATATTATAACATCACAGTACGATAGCTACATGAAAACAACACAGTACAACATATAGGTCCGTATTATCCACCTCTGCTTTCAGTTCAGTAAGAACCTGTTTTGCACGGGCCAACTGGGAAAGTGCCTCCTCCTTCGCCAACACCATCTTAGCAAAGTCTGATTTAAAAAATCTGAGCTCATTCTCCACCTTCAACTTTTTATCCCACATCTTCAAACATTCCTCGGCGTTTACAACAGTTTCTCTAAGCCTACGTTTGTTCTCTTCCTCATACATGCTCCAGAGATTCGCTAGGCACATCTTCAAAGACTGTGGCCACTCTTGATCAACCCACTCCAAGTAAGAACATTTCCATTCATCCTATAATATTTAAAACTAGATTAGTAACAATTGTAGGGGAAATGGGTTTATAGCAACATAGAAAATCACCAATGCTTATTTTGAAAAACTGAAGATACATGTTAATTATGACATATCTTCTCAAAAGGATCAATGTGCAAATGAATTAATTGCTACTGATACAACAACCAAATTCTAGAACATCAGAAGCTATAATTAACTACAACAACGCTACAAGTTCTTACTCATGTACAATATATAAAAAATTGAACATTTTATGAGAAAGGTAAATATAACTGCAACAGCATAGCGATAGTGTTTGGATGACCGCAAATTGATACTAACTGGTGTATACATGCACAAATTTAGTAACATAGAACTAATAGCACTAAGGTCGTCCACTCTATATGCCAAAACTGGGGTAAAGACAACTGTTTCTACATCTCGCATCGGTGCCCTGCACTGGTGAGCCGATCCAGCGGGAAAAAATTAGGGACCCGGACTCCGGAGCATGTAGTTTCGTGCCATAAAGATTTAGTATTTTACTACTTGGCTGCTCGGATGTGTGGACCAAAGTTGGCTGCACAAACTGCTAAAGCGGTGCCAAATAATTTTCTAATGGCACCGCTGATGAGATGGCAACAATTTAAGATACTAGGTACAAACTGTGACACTGTCTTAGGATGCGTTTGGTTGAAGGTGTGGTATGACTGGGTTGGGGCTGTGACAGTGTCTGAATCACATCTAACAAATGATTTGTAACAATGAAAGAGGGTCTAACCTTCTCTGTACATGGCAGAAACTTCATCCCACTGTTCATAGATTCAAACACAACTAGCTTCACGCATGAAGATTGATGGTGACAACGTGCAGATAGATCTTCAGCCACCCAGCTCCATTTGTTGCCACTGATGGTCCTAGGGAGCTACAAGAGGAAGAAATGGCTCAAATAGCCGCCAGGTAAAAATCCTTCATTCCAAGTCATAGCCCGAGAGAGAGAAGAGAGGCATACCTGGGTGGTGAAGGAGTCGTCGGAGGAGGAGGAACCGCTGGAGAGGTCTTTAAAGAAGACCATGGTGACCCCAGCGGTAGGATACGAGATAGTGAGAGCGAGGAAGCGGCTATAGCTTAGCACGGAAGGAAGGAAGGAGGAAACAGGAGAAATGTGACTTGTGGTCAGGGAGAAAAGGGGTGGGGAAGGGGGCGGGGGTAGATATTTTGGCGGTAGGCAAAAATTTCGGAAACGTGCAGGAAAACTTTGCGCGCGGTGCTGCCGGACCATTCACTTTGAACGATTGTGTGCATCGCCAATGATTCTTCTACTTACGTGCATGGGATGAGTTTGATAATTCAAATTTCGTTGGAAATTTCCCTGGGTATGTCATTGCATAATTTAACATCACTTGCTAATTTGGGCACACAAAAGAGGGTATAGCAGACAGACCACGCTTACTGAATTGAGCAATTTTAGTAATTAAACAGAGCTAGATGACCTAAACATGGTTCTAACAAAAGACCAGCATAAAAAACAAAGCCTAAGTACGCATAATTTTAACAAATCCACCGCCGCACCGGCCTATGCATCGTCGGTGTGAGATGAGACGTCGATGACTTGTCCTGGCGACATGTCACCATTGGTGGACTCCGCGTCCCCCCTGCTGAAGTCGACCGCGTCCTCGTACTCGTCCTCGGCGCCGCCCTCAAGGTTGTAGTACTCGTAGTAGTGGCTGCGCCAGAGCTCGCGTTGGTACTCCATCGCTGATTCCTCGACAGACAGACTCTTCTCTACCTCGATCTCAGCCACGCGCAACTCCTCCTCCCTGCGCTCCTCGATCTCCGCCGCCTCCTGCATATCCAGCTCCCGCTCGACGGCCTCATGAGGAAGCAGGTGCTCCATGGCCACCGCCGCCTTTTCGTACATGGGTCACATGCTTTAGTCCGAGGTGGCCTGGAATATCTTGGCATGTGCATCCTCGATCTTGGCGTGGATGGCCTCAACCGAGCCAGGGCAACATTGGTGGCATGGACGGCAGCTCGAGCGCTCTCGGCGTTTGCAGCCGTCGTCGCAGCAGCAGCTGCAGCCTTCTCGACTGCTACAGCTGCCCTGTCGGCTACCGCAGACGCCCTCTCGGCGGAAGCGGCTGCGTTTAATGCGGATGCAGCGGCACTCTCGGCGTAGGCGGTGGTGCTCTCGGCGCAGGCGGCGACGCTCGAGGGGACGCGGCCATCGTACGGGCCTTCACAAAGCGTTTCCACGGCGTCATCTTTGCAAGAAGGGCGTGTGGGAGGGGGGATGGGGATTTGTGGATTCGGGGGTTGCCAGCACTGGAGCAGACGAGCCGGCGAAGCTTAAGGAGGGAGACTTAAATAGACCCAGATATTTTCATCGCAAACGGTTCCTAGAAAACAACTGTGTGATTGTTGTAGATATTTTTTATTAGTGTGAAAGATGAATTTGGAGTAAAGTGGCAACGGATGGTGTCGTGGATTTGTCACGGCAGATGTCCTTAGGGCCAGGACTTAGTCGCGAGGCCAACGCATCTATGTGGTAGCTTGAGAGGGGTTGAGTGGGACGAGAGACGCAGGGCGGATCAACACGCAAGACAAGGATTTAGACAGCTTCGGGCCCCGGGAAACATCATCCGGTAATGACCCTACATGCTGTTTGAGGCTAGGTCTCATTATCATCCCGAGGGAGACGCCGTAAACCGGCTCTTGTGTCTAGCCCTAGAGATTATTGATTGCTTGTCGCCTCTAACTTCTAACCTGTCCCCCCCTTTGGGGAGCCCCGCCCCTCCTTATATATGTTGAAGGGGCGGTTTACATGTGGAGTCCTATTAGGATTAGGACTAGTCTATCTCTAATACAAACCGGATACAAGTCCTGGCTTTAACTCCTTGTAAGGCAAATATTCCTTTCCTCTTAAACCGGCCCTCAATAGTTGAACCGGCCTTCCTGAACCGCCAGACGGGCCACCTGGTCTTGTCGCTCTTCTGTCGTCCGTCGGGTTACCAGTGAGTTACAACGTCCCGACGGGTTACTGGTAAACCGCCAGGTCTGGGCAGGTCACCAGACGAATATTGCCAGGTCCGGCCGGTTTAACTTCCGGCCGGTTTACACCGCGGGGTATATCCCCGACATTAGCCCCCAAGTTTAGCTTGGATTTATCCATGGTAAACTTATGCTGCAAATAAACATAAGAACAAATTTGATAGGTTGTACTCCGGGTTAAGAATTCTTGTAAACCGGCACCTGATCATCCTTAAGTCCTTGTCATTTCCTCCTTCTAGAAAATCCAGGTCAATAAGCCAGCGTCATACTCAAATTACTGACATTGGTTTCTCACAGGAAAATATTGTGAAGAAATAATCCACTTGAGTCGGCTTCCAAAACGCCGGTTTAAGAAATATTGGTCTTGAAATATTCATCTGATATTCAGCCGGTTTGAAAATGATCCCGGTCTTGAAAACTTGCCGGTTTAACATTATCAAATGGTCGGGTTATAAAAACTGATGACCCCGGACTATGATTGTTGCAGACACCGGTTCATGATTGTTGCCAACATCGGTTTATGATTATTGATGACACCGGGTTGCAGCCACAGGGTCATAATGATTGGTAACGCCGGGTCAATCTAATTTGCTCAATAGAGAATCTGAAAATGTTTCTTCGATAATAATATAATACCTGTAGCCCCCAAGTACCGGGTTGTCATGCTTGCAACAACCTGGGACTTGTAATTGACTGATGCCCATAAAACTTCAACCAATGTAGCCCCCAAGGGCCGGGTCATTATGTAATAATCAGCAGGGACTTTGTAAATATAATCTTGTAAACTTTGAACAGCAATGTGTAGCTCCCAAGGGCCGGCTCAGTAAGATAATATTGAGTTGGGACTTTGATATATACTTCTATGAAAATAACATCATATGATGTAACCCCTCATCATGGGGCTTGAATCCACGTCCACAAGGCTAAGAGCCTTGTGCTTTACCAACTGAGCAGTGGACCCTTCAATATAATGGATAAAAAGCTTTGTACCTTGAATAGTTGACAGGAGCAATTGGTAGCCCCCAAGTGTCATGGTGCATGCTTGCAGTGACATGAGACTTGCATATTTGATATAATCTTAACTTTGAATAATGTAGCCCCCAAGTGCCGGTTTGTAAGCATGCAGCAACTCGGGACTATTCCTTCAATTGTAGAAAATGATGACCATTGCGCTAAAGCGACTTTGAAAACCTTAATCATAACATTAATAACCATAATAAAAATCCAGCCATGTTGGCTATTCAAGATAACATAATCTGGTATGAAAACCTTATTCATCCAATATCATGATGAAAATTCAGCCAAGTTTGGCTATTTGAATAATGTAATCCAATAATTTATAAGCGCATGATTCCAATGGCGCAATCCAAATATATACTGGCGACTTATAGTCCAAAGCCAGACCGGTTTAATAAACACTGGATAATTTATCATCATACCGGCGACTTATTGTCTTAAAGCCAGGCCGGTTTAACAAACACCGGATAATTTATAATCATACTGGCGACTTATCGTCTTAAAGCCAGGCCGGTTTAATAAACACCGGATAATTTATAATCATACTGGCGACTTATCGTCTTAAAGCCAGGCCGGTTTAATAAACACCGGATAATTTATAATCATGCTTTGTTCAACCTGTTTCTGCATACAACAAGTTTAAAGTGTCCTGGCGGTTTACCGTCGGACGGGTCATAATGCCCAACATATAACCCAGGTTTATAACCAAGGCTGCGCTTAAGAATAATCAGCTATGAAATACATCATACCTGTAATATAGCCGGTTTACCAACTTTTTGTAGTAAGAGTGATAACCCCAATCTTGAGTAACGATAACTCCTTCCATATTATGCCGGTTTATGATAAAACCGTACCGGGAACTTGAAAGCCGAGCCGGGTTGATAAACACCGGTTTACTCCATGATGGTAATAGAAAATCAAACCGGGCAGATGGCCTCCGGATTAAGATTTTGATCGTGTTCCGTCAATTTATAATTTGACAATCGAACCGGTTCAAGAATTGTCGGTTTAAAATCGCAACAAAAGAAATACTTATAAAAACAAAATTTCAAGCAAAGGCAATGATAAAACCATTTGCAAAAAGAAAAACTCGACTGAGCTGGTCAGATGGTGTTACCATGGTCAGACGCAACCAAGCTCCCCGAAGGCGTAGCGATGGTGCCAGTCGGCCAGGTCCCCAAAAGACTCGTGGCATTACGCCGGCCAAGTGGCATTGCATTGGTTCGGATTCGACCAAGCCCCCAAGTGACTCAGTGGCCTAGGGCCGATCAAGTGGCATTGCATTGGTTCGGACACGACCAAGCCCCCAAATGATTCATTGGCTAAAAAGCCGACCAGAAGGCATTACCATCATCAAGACATGACCGAGCTCCCATAAGGTGTAACTACGGTTCAAGTCGATTAGGTCCCCAACTGATTCAGTGGCAAATATGCCAGCCAGAAGGCATTACCGTCGTCAAGACATGACCAAGCCCCCGGGAGGTGTAGCTACGGTTCAAGTCGACTAGGTCCCCAACTGACTTTGTAAGGATAGCTATGTTCTCTTTGGCTCGAATACGACCTATGTTTGAACAGGAAGCCCCATGTTTGAATAGCTATGTTCTCTTTGGTTCGAATACGACCTATGTTTGAACAGGAAGCCCCATGTTTGAATAGCTATGTTCTCTTTGGTTCGAATACGACCTATGTTTGAACAGGAAGCCCCATGTTTGAATAGCTATGTTCTCTTTGGTTCGAATACGACCTATGTTTGAACAGGAAGCCCCATGTTTGAATAGCTATGTTCTCTTTGGTTCGAATACGACCTATGTTTGAACAGGAAGCCCCATGTTTGAACCGCGCATCATGGCAGCAGGTCCTCTTCAGTGATTTTTAACCTTTTTGCAAGAGATAAATTCTTCTTGAACCGGGATCTTGAACCGGATATTAAAAGCTTCAAAGCTGTGGGAGACATCTTCCCCTTGAACCGGTTTTTAAACCGGAATCTTCATTTTCAGCCGGAAATTTTCTGACGGCCTTTAATCCTCGAACTTGCGAGAAGTTAATTCCTTTTTGAACCGGACATTGTCAAACCGGATCTGAGCGCTTCAGAACTTTGTGGGAGAATAGATTTCTTTTGAACCGGATTGTAAACCGGATATTTGAGAGCTTCAGTGATACTGACTTCCCTTCAGCCAGGTTTCAAACCGGAATCCTTTCTGATGATCCGAAACTTCATTGAGCCGGGATTTTTGTAACTGTCATATACTTTCTAAGCCGGAAATTTTCTGACGGCCTTTAAATTTTTATCAACATAACCGTAGCCTCCGGGATCGGGTTATCTTTCCCTCCATCGTCCTCAGGTTCTTAAACCGGCTGAAACTGGCAAGCCTTGCTGCGTCATATCATCGTAGCCCCCAAGTCTCAAGGTGACTCGAGGAGTTGGCTTGAGATTCTCCATATTTGACCATGATATAAACCGGTATAACTTGTATATCATTGGTGTTGATAACACGATGTGAATACACAGAAGGTTGAGGTGACTGCGGCGGGTTGTAAATGATCCCTTATGAACCGTGTCAGCAACTCGGCCAATGGTTCCTTCCAACTGGTGATTTGTAGTTAGCCAAACTGTAGCGGCGGTGACTTGTGCACCTGCCCATTGATCCATCCAGTGCAGACGGCGGTTGATGATAACTTTCCTCCAATTTGAAAGAAAACCGGGCTACCCAAGCTGTGACTTGTTCATACTCAATAAATGGCTCAATGCAGACAGGTGCGGCCCGGTATGTTGATGTGGACCGGACTGCGGGAGATGGCAGCCTGTGCACGCACTATTGGGTAATTCGCATGGTCCTGACGAGTTGACGCGGACAGGATCGCGATATAAACCGGCACGGGTTATCCAATAGCTCAGCGTTTCAATAATCCCTTTTTGCAATAGACAATTTGTCCTGCATTGGAAAATTTGCAAGCCAGAGTAATTGCTCTTTTTAAAGAAAGCAATATGTAATATGAAAATACAGTGGATGGTTTTCACCTGATATGTTAGCCAAAAAATATCCACCGCGGATTTGATGATCACCATAGTGAAACTTAGGTGTTGTAAGCCGGCGCAGATGGAGAACCGGCCGCGCGTTGACGTAAACCGGACCACCGGCGGTTTGCGCGCGTCCGTTAGCAGTGTGGAATGGTCAAAGCCAGTATATAATGACGTCGGTGCACGCTCCATACGCATGGTGTAACCCCAATGTTGTGGCGAATAATTATCCTGCATATAAAAATATGCAAAACCAACGTAATTGTTCTCTTTACAAAAACAAAATATGTCAAAAAATAGATTTAGATGGATATCACCTGATTCGTTTGGGCCGGAAATAACCCGTCATGAAGTTGATGATAACTGTATGAAGCTGAAATCAATCACGGGTGAACCGGCCGCGGTGTGGTAAACCGGTGCGGACGGGTGAGTCGGCCTCCGTGTTGTAAACCGGCGCGGACGCATGAACCGGCGGCGAGGGCGGACGGGCGAGTCAACCGGCGTGTTGATGTAAACCAGACCGCGATACTCGTGTCTGATATTATTTGTCAGATGAACGTGGATACCAGGATCGAAAACATAATCTGATGTAGCCCTAACGCCGTAGCCCATGTTCCTTTACCCACTGCCGCGTTGATTTTCACGTGCAGATACGGCAGTCTTCAGCGGGTCAACGTCCAAGGCAAACCTGGCGGGTCAGGGCGCAGTCGCGGCTGCAGCGGAGGCAGAGACCACGGCGAAGACTCACCCGAGTTCCTGTCTCCGGGTTGTACTAGTTGCTTTGACCAATCTTTTTTTTTTTGACTGGGTATATGATGATTGACTTTTCCATGGTTGCCCTCCACGTGTAGAACAGCGGCCACAGCCAATGGATTTTTCTTCTCGGGAACTTGGTCCTATAGTTGCTTGTAATGACAGTAGTAAGGCCGTATCTCAGTAGATCATGTGGTATGGAGTAGCAGCTTTAGTTTGGAACAGTGGCACGAACGGCCGATGACATCAACCCGCGATTGATTGTCTTGAGATGGTTGGACTAGCACTTCCCTCTCGTCTTGATGGTTCAACCTTGTCTTCCCATAAAAAATAACAACAACGAAACGCTTTCGGCTTTACCTGCCATCGCTGCTGTAGAATTTCCTTGGGACTTGTAGCGACGCAGTCGAAATTGTTTTTGACTCAGACTCGGCGGATCTCTGGTGCGTGCAGTGGTCACATAACATGTAACCCTAAAAAATCGCTTGCTCATAATTTTGTGCATGCTCAAACAGCTGGCTGTTAATTGATGATGTAGATCCCATCGTGCCGGTTCTTCATGAACTTCGTCGGCACGTGTCCAGCGTAGCGGAGTGAAACCAGCGAACGGGCGGATCTGGTGATAGCAGCTGGTGGTTTTAGTGCTGATTGCATCCGTAGGCAGCGACTTTTTTTCTTTCAACAGCGACGAGGCAGGGTGACTCGGAAGTGGCTTACTCAATCATGGCACGATGAAACCTTCCTCTGATGTCTTCACATGATGGATAGGATTGTGATCTTTGTTCTGATTAGAGCTCCTGTGCTAGAAGTAGCAGTAGTACTACTCCAAAAACAGACCTCGTAAAACATGCAACTAGCACTAGTCCTTGACCGTGAATTTTCCGTGAGTGCAGTAATATCAATGATCAATCCAATTTTCTTGGGAGCTGCTCCCGTCGCTGCTTGTTGCCTTTGTTTATTCGGCGAGTACCAAAGAGTCCGGCCAGACACAGCTAATAACTTGCTAGGTCAGATATTATCTCGGTTTGTACGGCAACCGCTGCAACAGGTGTTGACCTGTCTTCTGATTTGACGAATCGTCAGGTCATGTCCGCTGCACAGAACGCAACCCTAGTTTTCCATGAAACTTTATACTGCCAATTCCAAGTTAATTATGTTCCAGACTGCAGAACAATGAATTTGCTGGTTTGGCACAATCTTCTATACACTGCTGCTGAAAATTTCTTCGATCTTGATTGACGATATTCGTCGTTGATATTAATTCTTCCACGCCGGCTCTTGCTGATTCAGCGGGTCGCAGCTTCTCGATCCCAAAAAGAGATCCCTTCAAGAACTCAACATCACCGTGCGCAGGCCCCACGGTGGGCGCCAACTGTCGTGGATTTGTCACGGCAGATGTCCTTAGGGCCAGGACTTAGTCGCGAGGCCAACGCATCTATGTGGTAGCTTGAGAGGGGTTGAGTGGGACGAGAGACGCAGGGCGGATCAACACGCAAGACAAGGATTTAGACAGCTTCGGGCCCCGGGAAACATCATCCGGTAATGACCCTACATGCTGTTTGAGGCTAGGTCTCATTATCATCCCGAGGGAGACGCCGTAAACCGGCTCTTGTGTCTAGCCCTAGAGATTATTGATTGCTTGTCGCCTCTAACTTCTAACCTGTCCCCCCCTTTGGGGAGCCCCGCCCCTCCTTATATATGTTGAAGGGGCGGTTTACATGTGGAGTCCTATTAGGATTAGGACTAGTCTATCTCTAATACAAACCGGATACAAGTCCTGGCTTTAACTCCTTGTAAGGCAAATATTCCTTTCCTCTTAAACCGGCCCTCAATAGTTGAACCGGCCTTCCTGAACCGCCAGACGGGCCACCTGGTCTTGTCGCTCTTCTGTCGTCCGTCGGGTTACCAGTGAGTTACAACGTCCCGACGGGTTACTGGTAAACCGCCAGGTCTGGGCAGGTCACCAGACGAATATCGCCAGGTCCGGCCGGTTTAACTTCCGGCCGGTTTACACCGCGGGGTATATCCCCGACAGATGGTGTTTTAAATGTACGAGAAATTTTGTAGTACTAATACAACTGTCATGTCAAATTTTGGAAAATTTCAGGGGTCATTTGACCTTTTAAGGCATTTAAGTGATTTTCTAGCCATTTAATGATCGTAACTGAAATTTGACCTACATGTACATGCAACAGCTAACCATAACGGCTTGACAACTCATATTTTGTGTACTTGTGTGCGATTTAACGGTTTGAGAGCAATAACACGATAGAGAGAGAGCAACGGTGATTATTTTCTGGAGGTAGGTGATGACATGGGCTAAAGAGATAAGTGAGGGGTCCACGTGGGGACGACAACCCACCAGGGCGTGCCTGGGGCTGCTGGCACGCCCAGGTGGGTTGTGCCCACCTCGTGCACTCCCCCTTTGATGTTATTTGCATCAAAAATTCTTAAATATTCAGAACAAATTGTATTAAATTTTTAGTGCATTCCGAGAACTTTTATTTTTGGGTCATTTTTTTATTGCATGGGAAATTCATAAAACATACAAAACATGGCATTTTATTTTATTTAAATAAGAAAAACAGAAAACAAACGTTGGAAACAGAAAGTCATGCTTACTAAATTTATCAACTTCATGCCTCTCAAAAATGATCCATTAATAAGGTTGCTCAAGTCTTATTAACAACCACTTTCGATTAGCATGAAAACGAAGAACTTCCGTAAAACACTAAGTAACCTCAACGGGGATATGCATGTCCCCAACAATAAGCATTTCATATTTCTTTTTGGCGGTAGGTAGAGGAAGTTTAAAACTTCTAATAGTGAGTGTCAGAGATTTTTCAATAACAATAGTACCATTCACTTGAAATTGTTTCTTGGGAAAGTGCACCATATGCTCATTACCATTGATATGGAAAGTGACCTTGCTTTTATTGCAATCAATAACGGCCCTGCAGTATTCAAGAAGGGTTAGTTTCATTCAAATCATGCAAATTAGAGTCCAAAACAAGAGTAAAAGCATTAGGAAAAGTAGATATGACGAAGACGTATGAGACCCCATTTGAATTCAATAGGTTTCTTCATAAAGGAACCAGTAGAAGAAGAATCGAGCATGGATTGATCATTATGAGAAAGCCGAGCATAAAAAAATTGTATAAAAATTTCTCTTGGGAGCTCATGATTGGGGCATGTGTACATCATGTACTTAAGCCTCCCCCAAGCTTGAGCGATACTTTCTCCTTCACGAGGACAAAAATTATATGTATAATTCTGATCAAGATGAAGCAGATGCATAGGATAAAACTTAGGGCTTATTCCATTTGTGCCCCCAATTCCTTAGTTGTGCTCAATTTTCCCCACGCTTCAAACTTTTGCTCACTTTTCCCCACTCCCTTAGCTGAAACTCTCACAAATATTCATAACAGACGTTTGTCGTCTTGGCCGTTAACTGAATTGTGGGGCCACGTTGGACTCTGTTGACTATGTGTGGCTTCGCTTGTTGGGCCGTGTTTGTGTTCATAGGACGGGCCCGTTAGTTTGTTGGTAATAAATTAAAAAGGCCTGCTATCAATGGATGCAGCCTGCTATGCATGCCCGGCTTTGGCATCGATGTAGCCTGCTATGCATGCGAACACCGCCACGCACGCATCTAGTGACCTAGACCTAATCGCATGCCTGCACGCCGACACGCACGCATCGATCCGTGCCGCATGGTTGCTGGTGGATTCAGTCGCTTCGCAGCATCGTTTCCCGCGTTGCAGGCATACGTGCCGGTGGCAGAAGGGGCAGGTTGCACGCATGCTCGCGTCCATATGTCGAGGCATCGGTTCACGCCGCACGGCTGCCGCTCGATTCAGTTGTGGGAGGCAGGCAGCCGCCAACGCCGAGCACGCAGAAGGGGGAGGCAGGCAGCAGCCAACGTAGAGCATGCAAATCATGCTCGCATCGATTCACGTTCACACATTGATGATCGCATCGGTTCACGCACACACTGAGTCATGATCTATGCCGTTTGCGCGTGTACCCACTCGTCTCCCCCGGCTATTTAAACTGCCCTTCATTGCCTCTTCTTCTATAGATCCATCTGCGCCTCCCACTTCTCTTCTTCCCCCAAAAGCCAAAGTTGTTCCACTCAGCGAAGCGAGCAAGATGCAGTACAACGGGCCGACATTCCAAGAGCCGCCCACCGTGCCAGAAAGGCGGTACCCCACCAACGTCGTCATCGAGGCATCACTCCGCGTGTGGGCGTTCTCACGCTGGAGGGGTAGCACTGAGCTTGCACGGGGGTTCCTCCATGCGGGCTTCCACCACCTCCCGGCGGGCTCTCCGCCCATGTTCAACCTCATGGAGCAACGTCCCCACGCCAACGCTCCAGTGGTAGGGCTCGTTGTCCACTTCACCAACAGGTTTGATGCCTACTACCTGCTCGGCAAGGTGTATTGGTGTGGGTGCGAGTTCATTGCATTCACCACCTATAACATCTTCACCGACTTCGAGAGCGTCTTCCCCGCTCGCAACCGCATGCACAGCCTCCCGTACTACCTCGGCGACAACGTCCTTGAGGAGGAGCAGTACTGAAGCCGGCGGCGAAGAAGACGGTGAAGCCGGCGGTTAAGGTGAAGACGGCGGTGAAGACATGACGGCGTTGCCCTAGCTACCCTATCTACTATGTAGTGTGAGTTTGGTGTGTGTGTTGCCCGAGCTAGCTACCCTATCTATGTAAGGTTAATTATTATTATCAATCGGTGTCGTGTTATATGTAAGAACTTATGATGCCCTAGCAACCCTATCTAAGTTAAGTTATGTGTGTTATATTAATGCTTTGTTATGTTTGTATTTTGTTTGTCCCAAGTTTAGACACGGCTAATTGGCGTGGGAAAAATTAACCAAACTAACTGAAAATGATGTGTTTATAGATGCCTTCTAAAAATAAGAACATATTGTACATTTGTACACGGCTTTGGTTTGAGAGCTCTGTATTTTTTAGGTATTCCAAGAATACTTTGGTTTTCAGAAATATTGAAGTATCAAATACTTTGAGATGTTTGGCTTTAGTTAAAAGTGTAGTTTTATATACTTTAATATGTAGAAAACTACACTATGTTTGAAGTATATAAAAAAGAGGGTTGGACCTCTTTTTCCAATCATGAAGTATTGGTTCGCTAGGCATAATAGTACTGTTGTTTGCAAATACTTTGATTCTAAAAAATGAAGGGACCCATGAAGGAAAGCCAAAAAAATTCCTCAATGAGATAGAAGAGATGGGGCAATCAAATTAGGGACCATCAAATTAATGAAAAAAGCAATCAGAAACAAAAAAGAACAAAGCATTCGTTCCTAAACAAAAAAAGAAACATCGCTTGTTTCTGGGCCTCATTTATCCTTTGTGGGCCTATTGCAGCTTGATTCTCTTTGGGACCGCGAACTAGGTTTTTTTTCTAGCAGAACTGACGAACTCGAGGACAAAAGTTTGGCAAGTACGAGAGAGTAGAGATGAACTTGATGTATATCCCTTGTGCTGCTCAAGTACTGCTTACTGTCATCTGACGAGCTAGGGTATGATCCAACACTCGAGGTTATTAGCTAACAAAATAATCCTATCACTGAACTGGTAGTTGTCTTCTGCCGAAACTGAAAGTGTCGAAACTTAACAGTAAACTGCATACATTCAGAGATCGACAATTGCACTAAACAGAGTTGCATTTGAGATAAACAGACTTGGATTGCTAAACAGTGGCAACAACAGTAGACAAACATCTCTAACAAGAGATGGCCATCAAGTAAAAAATTCCTAGAGCAAGTATTCCTAAAGCTATCAGATTGGATTGCTTCTTCAACTCAATCGGCTGCTTGAAGTTCTTGTCCATCTTCTTCAATTCCGTCTTCAGTTCGACATCTACCACTGTCGGGTATTCCGGACGCGCTGCTGCTGCCGGAGCGACACTATCATGGGGCAGATTGAACTCACAGATTGCATTCCCCCTCGAATCTAGCAAGCCCAACCCTTGAAGCCTCTGGATGTAATCATCCATCCACTCGAAATGGTGGCATTTCTTCATGATCTAAAAACAAAATCATGTAACCTAAATCCAAATCTGACAGATTTTTTGAGAAATTAGAGATAAAGGATGCGAGGAAAACTCATATCTAACCTGCCCCTCCGGCTTGCTCTCGCATTTGACGAACTCGCGCCCAAAGTTCCCATTCTTCTCCTCCTTCGAAGTCAACCGCTTCAGTGGCGCAGTCCGTGGGCAGGCAGTGCATCGAGTCATCGGCACTGGACCATACACCGGCCACGTGGAACGGGGGGCTGACGAGGAGGTCGACATATCGCCCGAGAGGAAGAAACAGAGGAATTGCTCGAGAGGAAGAAGAACGAGAAGATGGGGAAAGAAACAGAGGAATTGCTCGATCTTCTTGATGCCTTTGTCTGTCAGATGGAGAAGAGGAGAAGGGGAAGCTATATTGACGATTTGCCACATTGTATTTTGCAGTTTGAATATTTGAACCAACTCTTAACACTGACATGTGGTGGTCATGTGCGAAAATACAATTTCATATGTAAAGTGGGGCAATCGTAAAAACCCAAGAAGGATAGTGCGGTAGCCAATCAGGATGCATCACGCGGATCACGCATGCCTGCCCCACATCTGACGGGTGGTGTTTGGCGCTTGGTAGGATCCGACGGTGGACGTTCGACGCTAGGGTTTGGAGCATTTCTGCGGGGTTATGAGCAAGTCAACGGGGTTATTAGGGTTTGACCAGATTTCAAATGGCCATAACTAAATTAGAAAAAATCGCAAAAATATAAAACAAACGTAGTTCGTCCGTTTATGAGACCTAGTTACCATAAAAAATATATAAACTCGGTATAGGGGCGTTTTTTGAAAAATCACTTTTTGAAGTGATCTGTCGAAATCAAGTTCAAATGTTTTACAAAAATTCAAAAAAATCAAAATGTTGTAATTCTTGCGCACATATCCGTCATATGTGACAAGGTTATGAGAAAAAATAATAAACTTGGTGTAGGTCATTTTCATGAAAAAAGGCTTCACACAAATGAGCTATCACCTATGAACATGTTCAGAGCTCGTAGAATAGGGAGAGAGGGTTTAGGGTTTGAAAAAAATAAAAAAAAATCAGAAAAAATCAGAAAAATCAGAAAAATCTCCATAGCTTCATTTTGGAGTGAATAAGAAGGATCTGAACTTACTTCTTCATTTTCATATCTAAAACGTGTTATTTGACGGTTTTGAATTAAAAGCATATTTTTTTCAAAAAAAATGTAGTAATATGAGTATTAATCAATAAATAGTGAGACTTCATTTTTACCCTATATATATGGAACAAGTGTTAATAAATATATATATATATGCCTCATTTAGGCAAGGTCAAAAAAAACTTGATTTCAAATAGGGTTGTTTACCCTAGCTTTCGAGCTCGTTTCTAGCACATTTCTCATTTGGACTGTTCACCTATGAACATTGGACTTCAAATGCTCGATCAAATACACCGCACAGAGCAATGAACCTCCAATGTTCAACTTCAACTTTAGCTCGAATCCACATTTTGGCCCAAATTCAAATTTTGATGGAAATTTGAATTCTAACTCAAATAAGAAACCAAAGTAGAAGCAACATTATTACAACTGATAAGTTTTCACAGTAGCTCAAATCTACCAAGTTTTAAGATGCCAACATCTTAATACAAATCTACCAAGTTTTAAGCGATCGACTCGCCCTCAAATTGACAACACAAACATTTCCCAACAACTTAATTCAAATTTTCGACTTGCTCCTTGTGTTTGCAGCTGGCTTCACCGTCTTGCTCCTGGTTTCCCTAGTTGAGATGTTGTTTTCTTTCAGACTCTTGTTCCTTTTGATCTTGGGCTTTACTTAGGGCTTTCCCCATGGAGGTGCTGATGGAGTAGTTCCACTCGCCGAGCACTTGACGACCATTTGATGGTCATCTATGGGTTCAGTAATCTTTAAAGGCACAATTGGAAAAATTACCCCCTCCTCTTCCTCTCCTATAGCTTCAAAATCATCAAAGGCCTTTTCTCCCTAGAGCTGGTAAATAAAATTATAAGCCATAGGAAAAAAGAGAACAAATGCAAACAAAAGGGTAGCTGCATTCTACAAATGCAAACACATACCAAGATGCTTCATTTGCTGCAGCATTCTCCACTGCTTCATTTGCTGCTGCATTCTCCACTGCATCTTCAATCTCCATTGCTGCTGCATTCTCCTCAGCATTGGCTGCTGTCCATCTTTCCTCCTCTCCAAATGATGCATCCACTGCATTGGTACAAAGCCTAGCAAGATGCCCCAAAACTCCACATTTTTTGCAAGCACGCTTCTTTGGTAGACGACCCTCCTCACCTGCTCTAATCCTATGGTTCCTTGGTCTTCCTGGTGGTCTAGTAATGACAGGAGCGTGGAGTTTGAACCCTGGATCTACTATGTTCCATTGATATTTCCCCAATAGTGCAGGCACATTGTCAGCATAAGCAGCCATAAATCTGGCACCAGAGAAATACTCAGAGCAATATTGATCAACTTCACCATCTGCACCCCCGATAACGGTCATCAGATGTAGGGCATGTATGCATGGCTTCCTGTAAGTGCATCTAGTGCCCCTTAGTGATTTTGGTGTACTGAAGACTTATAGGTTAAGGATCTAATGTGTTTATAAGTGTACACAGGTCTATAAGTCTATGAGGAGTTTGATAATTACAGAGAACGTCGACCCCTAAAAATGAAGTTCTTCGACTAAAGACTTTGATATTCTGAAGACTTTCTGAAGACTTTGAAAGTGAAGAAATTGGTGTAACCCTGAAGACTTGGTATTCACTCGAGGAACATGAAGCGTGAAGACCTTTGTTTTCGTAGTTTCATTTTCTCTTTCTTGAGTCATAGGAAACACCGTACTGTTAAAGGGGGTCGAGGAAATACTAAGGAGAAATTTCCATGTGATGCTCAACTCAAAGCCTACACCTACCAATCCCTTCAAGTGAAGCCATTGGAAATCTCATACAGTTCAGTCAATTTCTTCAGTGACAGAGACGCAGTTCTTCTGGTCACTAAGGACCTTGTTCTGACTGAGGAGTTAGGAATTCGCCAGTGCGAATTGCCTACACAATGAGGAACATGATAGCCCTGAGGAATTTGTACCTCAAATTTCCGACCGTTGTTGTGCTACGCGCCAGCTGTCCCAAAATATCTTATCCACCTAACAGTCATATCATTGAAGGGCATTTATGTCTTATCATGTCGGGCTGCTCCCTAGGCTATAAATAGCCGCCCCCTACAACCACTAGCTGGTTGGCTGCTCCGCGAGAACTTGACACTTGTCATTTGAGAGCAACCCATCCTCCGAAGACTTTGAGCGAAAATCATCAAGTGAGGAAAATCGAAAAACCCAAACCCAAACACCTACAAACCCAAAGTGATTGAGCATCACTGAAGAGATTGATCTTGCGTGGATCCGACGCTTGTTACCTTTGAAGACTATGCTTCTTCCAGACGGTTAGGCGTCAAGGTCTAGAGCATCCAAGAGGAATTGTGGATCGCCGAGTGACCGAGTTTGTGAAGGTTTGGAAGTCACCTGAAGACTTACCACGAGTGATTGGGCGAGGACTGTGTGTCCTTAGCTCAAGGAGAATACGGTGAGTACTGTGTGTCCGGGACTGGGTGTCCTCGAGTTTAAATACTCAGCCACTCCAACCAGACGTACAACTGAGACAGCAGTTGGAACTGGTCTACCAAATCATTGTCTTCACCAAGCCAACTGGTTCTATTTCTTCAACACTTTCATTTCCTCATTACTGTGTTGTGTGTTTGTTCATATCTGTGTTTGAAGACTTTGACTGAAGACTTTCTCAATTTCCTCAGTTCAATTTCTTCAGTATGTTTGTCTTCATCTTGTGCTATCCTGTGTTTACACTTTCTGTACTCTGTGTTTGTCTTCATTTCATCATGATGACTATGCATGTATTCTGCTATGTTTACTTCTGAGTACTTATTCCGCTGCTAGTAGTTCTTCGCTAAGGAATTTCCTCACTAGCAAATTCCTCAGTGAAGAATTTCATAAAAATCGCCTATTCACCCCCCCCCCCTCTAGTCGATATAACGCACTTTCAATTGGTATCAGAGCAAGGTACTCCCTTGTTCTGTGTGATTTTGGTTTAACCGCCTGGAGTTTTAGTTATGTCGACTGCAGATATGAAGAAAGTGACATGCCCCATCTTTGACTGTCACGAGTATCCTAAATGGAAGGCCATGATGAGGAAGCGTCTCATGGCGATGAACAGCGAGCTGTAGACCGTCACTGAGATTGGTCTGACCGATCTGTGCAAGACGGCGGAAGCTGATGACATTCGCAAGTACACCCTTCTCAACCTCACGGCGAAGGACGTCATCTACTCCTGTCTGTCCCGAAATCAGTTCAGGAACATCATGCATCTTAACCATGTGAAGCTTATCTGGGACCGTCTCTCTGAGGTCTATGAAGGTCATCGAACTCGTCATGATCCTCGGTTTGAGGACTTCAAGGAATCTCTCAAAGCGATGACATTCGAACCAGAATCATCATCCTCTTCATCTTGTCTTATGGCAAAAAGTACTGAGGTAACTGAATGCTACCTATCTGAGTCAAGTGATGATGAATCTGGTGATGAATTTTGACCCAGCTATGTCAAACTTGCTTCCCTTGCCACTAAACAACAAATAGCCTTGGAAAAGGCTCATAACATGCTTAGTAAGAGCAATGATATGTTGGGTGAAGAAATGGATCAGTCAAAAGCTTTGGCTGAAAGTCTTCAGAGACTTCATTCTAAGCATGACTCCCTTCAAGATCAGCATAACTCTCTCTTGTCAGATCTTGAGGAGCTAAGAGTGAGTTATGAAGATCTTCAGAAGGAGCGTGATTCATTGCTTGCTCAACAAATCAGCGCTGCTCGGGAAGAATTTATTCCTCCATGTTTAAAATGCATTGAACGAGAATCTGCTAATTCTTCACCTGAATGTTCAAATGCTTCTAATGTTACAAATTCTTCACCTGCCTCTGCTATCACTAACTCCTCATCTGAGGACATTGCTAGTATCACTGACGATGCAGGGCTGAAGGAATTGTACATGACAGGTATGTACAAAAGCCTCAAAGGGCATCAGACTCTTTCTGACGTGCTTAAAAAGCATATCCTCAACAGGAACCCTAGGAAAGAGGGTATTGCCTTTGAGAGGAAACCCAATGCTGATGGTACATATTGGAAGCCTGAGCAGTACCCCAAAACCTCATGGGTTGCTGCAAAGGGACCTCCAGTTGATCCATCTAATTTATCTGGTTATACATGTGAATCTTCGCATTCTTCTGATGAGTCATTTGACTCCAACTATAAACTGTTCAAAAATCAGAATGGTGAAGTATTTGCTAGATATGTTTGCACTAACTGCAGGAACGGTTCCCCTATGAAGAAAATCTGGGTTCCCAAAAAGTGCCTTGAAAGTCTTCAGGTGAATGTCCTCATGACACCACCTGTGAAGAATAGGAACCCCAGATCAAATTCTTCATATGGACCAAATTCTTCATATGGATCCAAGTCCTCATACGGACCAAATTCCTCACGTGCATCAAATTCCTCATATGGATCAAAGTCCTCATATGAATATCATCGTGCTAACAACTCTGTTTCGCAGGGAAGAGCCAAGGGCTATGAATATGAGCATTATTCTTCAAATTATTATGTTCATAAGTCCTCGAAGAACTTCTCTGCTTATTCATATGCTTACCCTTACCACTCTTATGTGAAACAAAATGGTTTGGCCGCTATGCCACCATTCTCATATGGAGCTCGCAGAGTGATGAACTCTTTGCCACCCCTTCAGATGTGGGTGGTGAATAAAAAGAACTAATCTCTTATGCAGGGTCAGGTCTCCAGACGTGCTCAAACGTCTGAAGAATTTGTTGGGGACCTGACAAAATGCCTGAAAGGACGCAGGCTAACCATGATGAAATGAACTTTCATTTCACACGTCCTCCCTCTGCTTTATCTGTCTTACTGCTTGATGAAATTGATCTGATGAATTGTGATATCATATTCTTCGCTGCTGAAGTATATGATTTCGTAAGTTGCACTAATTCATCTGCAGGATGATCAACCCAAAGCCACTGAGTGGGTCCTTGATAGTGGATGTACAAATCACATGACTGGTGACAGGAATCTGTTGATGGATGCTCCCTTATCGTCATCACATCTGAAGCATATCATCTTCGCTGACAAGAGCAAAAGTCAGGTATTGGGTCTAGGTAAGGTTGCCATCACAAAGGATCGACACATGGACAAAGTCATGCTTGTTGAGTCCTTAGGATACAACCTTATGTCTGTCTCAATGCTTTGTGATCTTGATATGCTTGTTGTCTTTGGCAAGTATCATTGTGTTGTGATTATGGAAGCTGACAAACCGAAAGTCTTCGAAGGCTTTAGGAGAGGAGACTTGTATATTGTTGATTTCTCTACAGATTCACAACCAGCCGCGTGCCTACTTGCAAAAGCTTCAGAAGGATGGCTATGGCATCGATGACTTGGTCATGCAGGCATGAGGAATTTGCACACGCTTGCGAAGAAGAAGCATATTATTGGTATTGAGAATGTCAAATTCCTCAAGGATCACTTATGCGATGCCTGTGAAGCTGGAAAGATGACCAAGGCCAAGCATCCAGCAAAGACCATCATGACCACTACTCGTCCATTCGAATTGCTTCACATGGATCTCTTCGGTCCTAATCACTATTCCTCTGTTTCAAATGAAGCATCTCAATATGGCTTTGTTATTGTTGATGATTACTCTCGTTACACATGGGTACACCTTGTCTCTTACAAACATGAAGTGCAGGAAGTCTTCAAACGATTTTCCTCGAGGGCTTCAACCAACTTTGGTGTGAAGATCAAGCACATCAGAAGTGACAATGGCACTGAGTTCAAGAATTCGGGTCTCAATGAATATCTTGATGAACTTGGTATTACTCATGAGTTATCTGCTCCTTATACTCCTCAACAGAATGGCGTCATGGAGCGCAAGAACAGGACTCTTGCTGAGATGGCTCGCACTATGCTCGATGAGTACAAAACCCCTCGTCATTTCTGGGTTGATGCAATTGATACTGCGTGCCATATCATCAACAGAGTATATCTTCACAAATTCTTCAAGAAGACTGCCTATGAACTCCTCACTGACAAGAAACCCAATAACGTGAAGAATGTCGAGCTGATGCACCTGAAGAAAATGCTGAGGAAATTGATGCTGAAGAAAATGTTGATCAAATTCCTCAACGACAACCAGCTCATACTCACGTTGCAAAAGAAGTGCAAGTGGAGAAGATCATCGATGACATTAGAGCACCAGGTCCTCTCACACGCTCAAAAGCTTCACATCTATCTAACTTTTGTGGTCACTTTGCTTTTGTCTCTATCACAGAGCCCACTAAGGTAGATGAAGCATTTCTGGAGCCTGAGTGGATTCAGGCCATGCAAGAAGAATTACATCAGTTCAAGCTCAACAACGTCTGGGAACTGGTCAATCGTCCCGATCCTCGCAAGCATAACATCATTGGCACAAAGTGGATCTACCGCAACAAGCAAGATGAAAATGGTGTTGTGGTGAGGAATAAGGCAAGACTAGTAGCTCAAGGCTACACACAGGTTGAAGGAGTTGATTTCGATGAAACTTTTGCACCTGTTGCTAGACTTGAGGCTATTTGCATATTGCTTGCTTATGCTAACCATCATGATATCATCTTATATCAAATGGATGTGAAAAGTGCATTCCTCAATGGTAAGCTTGAGGAAGAAGTATATGTTGCTCAACCCCCAGGTTTTCAAGATCCAAAACATCCTGACAAAGTCTTCAGACTTAACAAGGCCCTCTATGGCCTCAAGCAGGCCCCACGGGCGTGGTATGATACATTGAAGGAATTCTTCATGAAGAAAGGCTTCACACCCGGTTCACTCGATCCCACTCTCTTTACTAAATCTTATGATGGTGAACTGTTTGTGTGCCAAATATATGTTGATGATATCATCTTTGGTTGTACTGACCAACGTTATAGTGATGAATTTGCCTATATGATGAGTGAATAATATCAAATGTCTATGATGGGAGAGTTGAAATTCTTCTTAGGTCTTCAAATTTGTCAACAGCGCAATGGCATATTCATATCTCAGGAGAAATACCTCAAGGACGTCCTGAAGAAATTCGGCATGCAAGATTGCAAAGGCATCAAAATTCCTATGCCCACAAATGGTCATCTATGCACTGATGAAAATGGTATTGACTTCGATCATAAGGTATACCGCTCCATGATTGTCTCTTTATTGTACTTATGTGCATCTAGGCCAGATATAATGCTTAGTGTTTGCATGTGTGCCCGATTTCAGGCTGCACCGAAGGAATCACACCATAAGGTTGTGTAGCATATTCTTCGATATCTAGCTCACACGCCAACACTAGGATTATGGTATCCCAAGGGCTCGGATTTTGATCTCATTGGATATTCTGACTCTGACTATGCTGGTGAACGTGTGGACCGCAAGTCAACATTTGGTACTTTTCATTTCCTCGGACGATCCTTGGTCTGTTGGTCCTCGAAGAAACAGAACTGCGTATCACTGTCTACTGCTGAAGCTGAGTACATTGCTGCTGGTTCTTGCTGTGCTCAACTGCTATGGATGAAGCAAACACTCAAGGACTATGGCGTCAACGTGAAGAATGTGCCTCTCCTCTGTGAAAATGAGAGTGCCATCAAGATTGCTCACAACCCAGTTCAGCACTCGAAGACAAAGCACATTCAGATTCGTCATCATTTTCTTCGTGATCATGTGTTGAAGGGCGACATTTCTATTGAGCATGTGAAGACTGAAGAACAGCTAGCCGATATCTTCACTAAGCCCTTGAATGAGAAGAGATTTAGCAAGTTGCGGTGTGAGCTAAGTATCTTAGAGTCTTCGAATGTACTTTGAAAAGGCACTCATCCTAACACTTATGCAAAATTGATGACTTAGATGTGCAACACATGAAGAAACGTTTTTCTTCAATCAATGAAGAATAACACTCTAAGTGTGAAGAAATTAAAGAAGAATTTGATTCTCAGAACCCTACGACAATTGTACGCGGTGTCTGAAATCATCATTCTTATACGGTGGGTCACGCCACCACAAAAGTTGAAAATCTTCAATTTGAGTTTTTCCTCAGTCTTGAAATTCCTCAGTTATTCAAATTCTTTAACTTGCAAAATCTTCACTTGTGCCGTCGTTTTTCTTCATTGGCTATATATATATATATATATATATATATATATATATATATATATATATATATATATATATATATATATATATATATATATATGAGTTTATGTCCTCTACAGCATTCACTTATAGCTATTTCTTCAAGTTGGTCTTTCTGCTAAGTGAATGCGATCGGACCCTTCTCCTCTATGTTATACTCAATCCAATCTGTTCACAAATTCTTCATGTGCGTTCTATTTGAAACTCGTTCAAAATCTTCACTGTGTCCTTGTCAGCTGAAGAAATTGCGAACGGAACGTTAAAACTAATCTTATCCAAATTTTCGGTTTTGCCGCTCAAACCGTTTCGCATCCCACGATGCATTATTCTATCCACCCACGATCTAACACGATCTCCACTACACAGTACGTGGGTGACACATGTCGTGAGAAGGAGAAAGGCCAGGGGCACGTTCATCCTAAATCTTCGGGCGAACAGTTTTTCACTGCCTCTATAAATACCCCTCAACCCTTCCTCACTTCTTTTACTCCGCTCGATCTCTCTCCCGCTCGAGCTTCCCAAATCCTAGCGCCACCGCTACTCCATCGTCGCCGGTGAGGAAGAGCTTCACTGCCTCGACCTCGTCGTCGTCATACTCGCGCCGACCGCGGAAATCTTCACCTCCGCCGCCGACGTAGACGTCTTCCTCCGCAAAGTTAGGGCGTGGAAGATCTACACCGACGAACTTCACTGTTTCACCTCTCTGTTCGTCGTGTTCTTCATTCAGGGTAATTAAAAGTTACTTTTACTGCCCTTTTTGATTCAGAAGTTTTCTACAAAATCTTCAAAGGTGTTTTATTTCTCAAATCCTCACACACAAAACACCTCACAAATCTTCTGCTCTTGATTCATTTCCCTAAGCTTTATTTCCTCAATTGTGTGGATCCTCGATCTATACAACTCTGGAACCTAAGACAAAGCACGCTTAGTGAAATTCCTCAAGACGCATCTGGTCAAATTCCTCAAACTTGTTCTTTTTTAAAACCTTCTGAGAACGCATATGACCTCTCCAAATTCCTCGCAACTATACTCTGTTCACACGTACACATGTCCACTGCTGAATCATTAGGTTCTCATCAACTTAACTCGTTTGCAACGTTCCTCGAAGAAAAACTGCATACTTCTTCAGAGAATTCGATTGTTCAAATTCCTCAGCTGAAGAATATGGCAGATGGTAAGAAGCCACAGAAAGGAGGAAAGAAACCTGAGGTCATGACTGCTTTTGAGATCCCTGAGGACATTTACAAAGAGTACTGCACACCTGATGAAGCCAATTTTGGCAAAGAGAACAAAAATCAGCGCAAGGTGCGCATTCAGAGGATTGAACGGAGATGGGCACGTGAATGGAGGGAGTACAGATATGTCACTCCAAAGTACATGAAGAAATTCGCTCTCAACCCTCCATGCCCAAGACTTCCACTGGCACCTGGCCAAGTTGCTGATCCCACTAGCATCAAACGCGGTGAGGACTTTCCTGAAGAATGGGCCAGGCACCAAGCCAAATTAGCAAGACAAGCCAAAGAAGCAGTGAGGAAATTCAATGAAGATTCTGCTGCTGCTGCTGCCACTAAGGCCTCTGTCAAGCCGAGGAAATCAATGGCTAAGAAGCCTGTGCGCAAGCCAAGTGCTTCACCAACAATGCCCTCACGGCCAAGTTCCTCAGCTGCGCCCTCACGGCCAGGAACGTCAAAATCTTCAAAACCAATTCCTCATGTTGATCCTGCTCCTTTAAAATCCTCAGCAGCTCCGACAAAGTCCTCAGCACCTGTGCACCTGGCCTCGTGCCAAAGGACTGTAGGCATCTCTATTGCCTCTGGTGTCTCAGCAAGTTCCTCAGTCGCGCCAAATTCTTCATCTGGCCCAACTCTGCTGAAGACTAAGGCAACAGCTGGACGAGGTCCTCGGCCAAGTCCCAAGAAGAAACAGGTCGCCTTTCAAGAGCCACCTGAAGATGATGAGGCTGATGATGATGAACTTGCGGAAATCATCAGAGACCGATAAGTTAGGGCCGCTAGAGCCAAAGGCACACATGTGCCGCTGCTGTTGGATCCAAGGGCGATCCTCGATTATATTGATCTCTGGCATAAGGATCCCAATACACCTATGCCTGACTTCAAGTTGACACCTGGTCAAAGTCACATGCTGACTCATTTCATCCAAGAGGAGAAATGGAAATATGATAGGGCCAGAGAGATCAAGAAATCGCAGTACAGAAAAGAGAAACTGCTGAAGAAAAATGTTGTCAAGATGATAGCTGAAGAACTCATCAAGATGCAGGCTGAAATCAAAGCCCTCAGCGACAACTTCAACTCTTACTATGCTGATTGGAAGGGAGCCAAAGTCAGTTTTGTGAAACTGACTGAAAAGTTCACAAATGTTGCAGCCCCATCGCAACAAGAAGTTCCTCAAGCTGAAGCTTCTACTCAGCCAACTGAAGAACATGCCAGCACTGCTGATGATTTTCAGGCTGCTGAAGAAAATGCTAGTTCCAGGGCTGATGACTCCACTCCAGCCGCTGAAGAAATTGCCAGGGCATCCACTAGTGGTGCGCCTGAAGAAACTGAAGAAGTCAGGGCAACTGGATCAGTTGCGCCTGAGGAAATTCAACCAGATTCCTCAGCTCCACCTGCGCCTACACCAACTGCAATCCTTCCATCTACATCAGATGTGAAGAAGACCAAGGCTGCAGAACGAGCTGCAGTGAAGAAAAGGAAAGCATCAAATGCTTCAGAATCTTCAGCTCCAAATAAGATGAAGCCTATGACCAGCTCGTTTGAAAATCCCATTGATGTTGTTCCAATTTCAACCATGCCATCAAAGGACCTTGTTCCTTTTGGTGAAGATTGTGAGATCCCAAGCGGATCTGATGAAGAAACTCAATCTGCTGCTTCATCAGAGCAGATTGATGAGGAAATTGAAGTGGATGCAGTCCCTTCAACCCCAGTGGTCTCATCACCAATGCCTCAGTTTGATGTTGAAGAGGCTGGTGTTGAAGAAATTGATGATGAGGATGTGGACATTGGAAGCACAACTCCAGTGATGAATGACGACTTTTGGGAAAGTCAACATCCAAATTCTCCACTCTTCACCCCACTGCAGCAAATCCCTCACTCTCCTGCACCAACAGTTCAATTGGGCTCTGAAGAAACTCATCCCACTACATCTGTGCATGAAGAAATTCCAGCCCCTAGTGCTGAAGAAACTGTTGCTGCTGCTGAAAATGTGATTGCACCTGAGGAGGAACCAGAAATTCCTCAGCCTGAAGAACCTGAGATCGCGATTCCTGAGGTAGTGATGCAACTCACTGACACTCCTCTGCCAAAGCCAAAGGATTAGTTCTCAAGGAAACAAAAGTTCAAGGCTGAAGACTTCTTTGGCGAGCATGTATTCTTCACAGATTACAACCCTTATGACTCTGCTCGCATAAGGAAGAGGCGTTTCTGTACTGCTAGTCAAGCCAACTTCTATTCCTCAGTGCTATTCAACAAAGACAAAGTCTTCGACCATGCACATATTCCTCATGTAGACATGGAGTCTTTGTCGTGCTTCACGCCAGTCCTCAGTGTTCTCTATGACGCTGGGCTACTCAATTTCTGCACTGACATCTGCGATTGGAATGAAGAACTCATTCTTCAGTTCTACGCAACGCTACACATCACCGGCAACTCTAAAGATGTGAATTCATGGATTCTGGACTGAATGACTGAAAACACTCATTACAAGGCACCAGCGTCTGAATTGCTTCGTGCCCTTCCTCTAAGTCCTCCCCTTGAACATGCATGTTGTGTGTACAATGAACCTGAGCTTTCAAATCACTATATGCAAGTGTTCATGAAGCCTTTGAAGCCAGGGCAGGCCCCTCGAACCAAATTCCTCGTCAAGGAATTGTTGTATGTGCCTCGGACTGTCTATCGCATTCTGACGAAGACAATGAGTCCTATCAAAGGCCACGACTCTAATGATGAAGAAGTCGTTGGCATCATGAAGAACATGCTTTTCAACATCATTCATGGCGTTCCCGTCAACTTCCATGATTTCTTCATGAGGACTCTGGCCAATATTGCTATGTCACCTTTGAGCTGAAGCCTTATGCGCCATGGATTATGAGATTCATCAGGACAAGGTCTTCACTCAATTACAAAGCTGAAACTCTAAACCACTGCAGCTACTTGCCCCCTATTGAAGTCCTCAAAAGGACATTTTCCTCAGCTGAAGAAAAGGGCAAGGCTACTGCTGTGATAGATGAAGGCATTCGTCCATTGGATGGTCAATTTCGCAAGGCTGCATCTTATTCCACCAATGATGACTCTGCCACACATGACTCTGCCGCCAACAATGCCAAGCAAAATCCTCAAGCCACAGCACCCAGGGTGATGACTGATCGTGAGTTACTCCTCAGTCTTCATCAGAAGGTTGATCGCAGTCACAAATGGGTTAAGCGTCAGTTTGGTTCAATTCTTCACAACATGACTTCAACACACAATGCAGTGAAGAAAAACCACTACTACCTCCATGAAACCCTCAACCGCACCTGGGTTGTTCTGTCTCAAGTCTACAGCGCTGATGATTTGAAGAAAATGGGTCTCAAAGAAGCGTTTGACTGGTCTGCACCTCCAACGAAGAAATACAAGAAGGTCAAGGTTCCCTCTTTGGTGGCCAGCTCCTATTCTTCATCGCGTGAGACTGATGAAAATGAAGACTTGGACGACACTGCGGCAGGCCCTACTTCCACTACCGACCCCAACAACGCTGGCGCTCCTTCATCAACTTGAATATCTTCAGGGGCGTTAGTCCTCAGTTTCGATCCTTTTGGTCATTTGATGACAAAGGGGGAGAAATCTGAGTTAGTATTCAAGCGGGTCTATTATAAAGGGCATTTTTTGCTAAGTTACAACTCTCGTTCTTCCAAAACTTTATTGGATCGAGTTGTAATCTTAAACCCGTTGGTGCTCTGATACTTTTGATGCACTGTGCTCTGATACTTTTGATGCACTATTCTGCATGCTTATTCCTCGTTAATATTATTGCACGCATGCTGAATTTCATCAGGCACCATATTTCATCATGCATTTCAAATTCTTCATATTATATATCAAATGCGTGTATGAATTACAAGATATAGGGGGAGATCTCCATGATTCAACTCTTCAAGTGTGCAGTGCTTCAAATGCAAATTCCTCACTATGCACATCTTCAGGGGGAGTTCTTCTATATCTTGTAATCAAATTCCTCAATATCAGTATTTACACTTCATATATTTATCCCCGTTGTAAACTTAACCTATATTGTCATCAATCACCAAAAAGGGGGAGATTGTAAGTGCATCTAGTGCCCCTTAGTGATTTTGGTGTATTGAAGACTTATAGGTTAAGGATCTAATGTGTTTATAAGTGTACACAGGTCTATAAGTCTATGAGGAGTTTGATAATTACAGAGAAAGTCGACCCCTAAAAATGAAGTTCTTCGACTGAAGACTTTGATATTCTGAAGACTTTCTGAAGACTTTGAAAGTGAAGAAATTGGTGTAACCCTGAAGACCTGGTATTCACTCGAGGAACATGAAGCGTGAAGACCTTTGTTTTCGTAGTCTCATTTTCTCTTTCTTGAGTCATAGGAAACACCGTACAGTTAAAGGGGTCGAGGAAATACTAAGGAGAAATTTCCATGTGATGCTCAACTCAAAGCCCACACCTACCAATCCCTTCGAGTGAAGCCATTGGAAATCTCATACAATTCAGTCAATTTCTTCAGTGACAGAGACGCAGTTCTTCTGGTCACTGAGGACCTTGTTTTGACTGAGGAGTTAGGAGTTCGCCAGTGCGAATTGCCTACACAATGAGGAACATGATAGCCCTGAGGAATTTGTACCTCAAATTTCCGACCGTTGCTCTGCTACGCGCCAGCTGTCCCAAAATATCTTATCCACCTAACGGTCATATCATTGAAGGGCATTTATGTCTTATCATGTCGGGCTGCTCCCTAGGCTATAAATAGCCGCCCCCTACAACCACTAGCTGGTTGGCTGCTCCGCGAGAACTTGACACTTGTCATTTGAGAGCAACCCATCCTCCGAGGACTTTGAGCGAAAATCATCAAGTGAGGAAAATCCAAAAACCCAAACCCAAACACCTACAAACCCAAAGTGATTGAGCATCACTGAAGAGATTGATCTTGCATGGATCCGACGCTTCTTACCTTTGAAGACTGTGCTTCTTCCAGACGGTTAGGCGTCAAGGTCTAGAGCATCCAAGAGGAATTGTGGATCACCGAGTGACCGAGTTTGTGAAGGTTTGGAAGTCACCTGAAGACTTACCACGAGTGATTGGGCGAGGACTGTGTGTCCTTAGCTCAAGGAGAATACAGTGAGGACTGTGTGTCCGGGACTAGGTGTCCTCGAGTTTAAATACTCAGCCGCTCCAACCAGACATACAACTGAGACAGCAGTTGGAACTGGCCTACCAAATCATTGTCTTCACCAAGCCAACTGGTTATATTCCCTCAACACTTTCATTTCCTCATTACTGTGTTGTGTGTTTGTTCATATCTGTGTTTGAAGACTTTGACTGAAGACTTTCTCAATTTCCTCAGTTCATTTTCTTCAGTCTGTTTGTCTTCATCTTGTGTTATCCTGTGTTTACGCTTTCTGTACTCTGTGTTTGTCTTCATTTCATCATGATGACCATGCATGTATTCTGTTATGTTTACTTCTGAGTACTTATTCCGCTGCTAGTAGTTCTTCGCTAAGGAATTTCCTCACTAGCAAATTCCTCAGTGAAGAATTTCATAAAAATCACCTATTCACCCCCCCCCCCTCTAGTCCATATAACGCACTTTCACTTCCCACGGATCTGCCATTGCCTACAAGTACATTCTCTAGTACTTAGGTTCATAGGATACCTCCATACCCTATTTTTAGTGTTAGTATAGGTAACCTCTCCCTCATATGTACCAGATCGAATACATTTCATCTTCAGTCCTCTTGCCTTCAAGTGCAATGCCTTAATCAGTGATGGGAGCATTTTATGACCAACATATTGTGTTTCTGCAATTCTTTTGCAAAGAGCCATCTTTATCATGATCATTTGCCTCATCTTGTCAAATGCTTTCCACAACAAGAGCCCTTTCACTGACTTGAACTTTGAATTGAAGCATTCTGCAAGGTTACTGGTCACATAATCTACTTTGCAGATTTCGTTGAATTTGCTTCTTGACCACACCTTGCCATGATGTGCATCCATGTACTCCTTCACAAGAGGATTTTGAGCATACAACACACTCAAATGGTGTTCATGCTTCCTTTTGTTGCATGTGTATGATGCTGGCCATAAGTTCTCATCATAAACTTTACCTTTAAACTTCTTTTTGAAATTATGCGGTAGGTGTCGCATACATTCCCTATGCTCCACTCCAGGGAAAACAATTTCCACTGCACTCTCTAAACCCTTGCAAGCATCTATGTGTATAGCTAAACCTGGGGGTGTGCCTATAATGTTGCGCAACTGCTGCAGAAACCAGACCCAACTTTCCTCAGACTCTACCTACACCACACCAAATGCAACTAGGAATAGCCAGTTGTGTCCATCAACTGCAGAAGCTGCTACTAGCTGTCCTCTCCATCTTCCAGTCAAATGTGTAGCATCTACAGCCAAATAGGGCCTGCAACCATCTAGAAACCCCTGTCAGCAAGCCTTGAAACAAACAAAAGCCCTTCTGAAGCACTCCTTCTGAAATGACTTCCCTTTTATTTTGAATGGAACTGTATGCTTGTCAATCTCTACAACACTCCCTGGACTTGCCATCTCCACTTCAGCTTTGAAAGTGTAAAGCAGCTGAAAACTATCATTCCATTGACCATTAATTCTGTCAAGAGCCTTTTCCCTAGCATTGAAAATTCTCATGTGAGGAATTTCTATCTTGTACTTCTCAAAAAGCTTCCCATGGAGTGTTGTTGGACCAAGTCCAGGTTCTTCTCTCAGCCAATACAATATAGCATCTGCCACCCACCTAGTTTTTGCTAGCTTGGTTTTGGCCTTCCCCCCTCCCCCTCCAGGTGGACAGGTGAGCTTGTGTGGGTTTTTCTTTATCTGAAACAAAATAAAAGGGTAAAAAACAGTTAAGAAACCTTACTCAAGGATCTGAAACTAAATTACTAACTGAACTTGGATTACCTGAATATATTTGCTCTTTCTCATACAAGATGCATGCAACTTCCACCTACACCTAGGATATGGACAAAAAACTGTGAACCTTGCTGGCTCACTCCTTTTAATCTTATAGGTGTTTTCAGATATAATGCACCATGTTGTCACTGCATTCCGACAGTCCACCATTGATTGGAAAATGGTACCTACACTAAGCTCAGGTTTTTCCCTGTTCCACTCAATTGTTGGCATGTCATCACCATCGTATTCATCCTCGATTAAGCTGTCCATGTTCTCCACCTTCTCTTCATCGTCAGTGTCATCAAACCTAGCTTGGCTGATGGGCTCCTCCATATATTCGTCATCCACTGCTTGCTGACTGGCTACATCGACTAGTTCAGGAAACATCATCTCGTCTTCATCACCATTTGTAGGCACTGCCTCATCAGGTTCTGCATCTTCTTCTACACCAACTGCAGAAGGTACACGAGAAGCAGCAGCTGAATCGGAACCAGAATTGGCAGCAGGCATGTTGTGGCTCCATGAACCACTTGCTTTACTTGGTGTCAACCTACAAGGAGTGTTGGGGTGCTGGCTATTAGCACAGACAGATGATGTCTGAACTCCCTTCCCCTTCGCCCGTTCTGCGCGTGGCTGAAGCACATCGATTTGGAGTTTACCGAATCGGCAGCCAGCAATCCCAGCAAAAAGCAACGGCATATGATCGTCGCAAGTTAGTGGGAGAAATATTTGCTCGTCACTGCTGAAGTAATTCAGTTCAACAGCATCGACATCACTCCAGGGATAGGTGTTTCGGAGCTCAGCTCGCAAATCTTTGAAAGATATGCTGGTTTCTACCACTTTGGGATAGAAAAATGATGAAATCAAATGCGGTTTAGTACCACGCAGCACACTAGTTTCCATTCTAATCTCTAGTCGGAAAGCCAGCGCGGGATCAATCCTATTTTGTTGGGGGGGGGAAACAAAGGCTTCAGTTAGCCGGGTAAAATCGAGCACAAATTTGAACGATTCAAGCAAACAGAAGTCAAATACGGCCTACAATACGACTTAGAACGTCAATTCAAGAGGAAACAATGCTTACCCAGGTTTAATCCATGAATTATCTGCCGCGGATTCGACCCAATCCTCTCCACGGTTGACTGCATTCTGGGCGCCCTCACTCAACATCTCTATGTAATCCCAGATGGGGAGGTGGGCTATATCTGGCGGAGACGCGGCGTCGCTGACGAACGGAATAGGGCATAGGGTGGAGGAAACAACTGCGGTGGACGCGGCATGACGCCGGCGGAGGGGGCAGGGCGGCGCGGTGCAGTGCGGCCTGTCTAGATCTGTTTTAGATTCAGACAATCTACCCAATATGTGTCTCCTTGCAGTCCCACCCGTCAGCAAGCAATAGTCAGACGAAGACTCGGCCCCACTCGTCAGCAATTAACGGTCAATGGACGGTCAAGACGGCAAATGCCCGCTATGAGCATTTGTGAGAATTTCAGCTAAGGAAGAGGGGAAAAGTGAGCAAACGTTTCGAGCGTGGGGAAAAGTGAGCACAACTAAGGAACCAGGGGCACTAATTTAAATATCCCTAAAACTTATGATGAAATTCCAATTCCAACCGGTTCCAGTCCCACGTTCCAATACCATCCAATAACCTATACCATGTCAATGCCTTTCCCTCTGAAGATAAAGGGAATACCTTCTTCTTAACTCCATCCTCAGATAAACCTGTAAGCTTAAACAATCCAAAATTTTCTTCCACATAGATTAAGTGCATATCAGGATGTACTGTTCCATCTCCTGCATAAGGATTAGCTAGCAGTTTCTCGAACATACCTGAAGGAATCTCATAATAAATATTTTAAATAGGTTGAGTAGATTGAGGGTCAACTCTTATTGCTTCCGATCGAGGTGAACATACCCCAAACAAACCCCTCAAAGGATTACTTTCCATAGTAACAAGTGGGAGTAAATTTCAGCACTCGGTATAAATGTTTCCTTACCAAACTCCACTTACCAAAGGCGCTTCACTCCCCGTCAACAACGCCAGAAAAGAGTATTGATGACCCACAAGCATAGGGGATCAATCATAGTCCTTTCGATAAGTAAGAGTGTCAAACCCAACAAGGAGCAGAAGGAAATGACAAGCGGTTTCCAGCAAGGTATTTCTGCAAATACTGAAAGTGACAGTGATAGATAGTTTTGTAGCAAGATAATTCGTAACAAGTGACAAGTACCAATAGAAACAAAGGTGCAACAAGGTAGCCCAATCCTTTTAATAGAAAAGGACAAGCCAAAATGGTCTCTTATAGTAAGCCAAGAGTTCTCGAGGAAACATAGGAATTTTCATCTAGTCACTTTCATCATGTTTATTTGATTCGTGTTCCCTACTTTGATAATTTGATATGTGGGTGGACTAGTGCTTGGTGATGTTACTAATTAAACAAGCCTCCCACTTATGATTACCCCCTCTCGCAAGCATCCGCGACTACGGAAGAGGAATTAAGATAAATCTAACCATAGCATGAAACATATGGATTCAAATCAGCCCCTTACGGAATAGCACATAAACTAAGGTTTAAGCTTCTGTCAGTCTAGCAACCCATCATCTAATTACTACTCCACAATACCTTCCCTTAGGCCCAAGTATGGTGAAGTGTCATGTAGTCGACGTTCACATGACACCACAAAAGGAAGCTGCAACATGCATAACATCAAAATATCGAACGAATACCAAATTCACATGATTACTTATAACAAGACTTCTTCCATGTACTCAAGAACAAAAGTAACTACTCACAAATCGTTCTCATGTTCAAGATCAGAGGGGTCACTGGTACGCATCAATGCTATACAAACGGTATTTTAACCCCTTTCCGCGACGGCATTTAGAATCATCGCCAAGTGAGTGTGTGCGATAGGGGGGTCCTTCCCACACGACCCAGAAATCGTCGGGGATAGGCCCTCCTGCGACATAGGCTGGGGCCGTGTGCGATCGGGCGAGGCATCGAAACCCAATCATTTTCATAGGTATGTACATCCCACACGGTGAATCCCAGAAAAACATTTCCGTAGGTATGTACATCCCACACGGTGAATCCCAGAAAAACATTTCCGAAGGTATGTACATCCCACACAGTGAATCCCAGAAAAACATTTCCGTAGGTATGTATATCACACACAATCAATCCAAGGAATACATTTCCGTTCTTATGTACATTCCACACAGTCAATCCAGGGAAAATGTTTCCGTTTGTGTGTACATCCCACACAGTTTTATGTGTAGGCTTGTGTGTGAAAGGTGTAACTATCACACACGCTCTGCCTTGGTTAACTGTTTGCTTTTATCAACTACATCACACACGAGTTGATGAACAAAACTGTGTGGCATTGGGCTATCCATCACAATCGCTTTTACTACTAGGACCGTTTGCAAAGGTCAAGGACACATTTAGCAGGTTTATTAGTTTACAATTAATAATTCCAGTATTACTCAAATTCACATTTCATATCGAATAGTTGTTTGCTAATTTCATATCAGGCACATAAATATATTATAACATCACAGTACGAAAGCTACATGAAAACAACACAGTACAACACATAGCTAGTTCAACTTCATAAGAACAATATATTCATTTCCCTAATCGAGATCATCTAGGCCCGTCTTATCCACCTCTGCTTTCAGTTCAGTAAGAACCTATTTTGCACGGGCCAACTGGGAAAGTGCCTCCTCCTTCGCCAACACCATCTTAGCAAAGTCTGATTTAAAATATCTGAGCTCATTGTCCACCTTCAACTTTTTATCCTGCATCTTCAAACATTCCTCGGCGTTGACAACAGTTTCTCTAAGCCTACGTTTGTTCTCTTCCTTGTACATGCTCCAGAGCTTCGCTAGGCACATCTTCAAAGACTGTGGCCACTCTTGATCAACCCACTCCAAGTAAGAACATTTCCATTCATCCTATAATATTTAAAACTAGATCTGTAACAATTATAGGGGAAATGGGTTTATAGCAACATAGAAAATCACCAATGCTTATTTTGAAAAACTGAAGATACATGTTAATTATGACATATCTTCTCAAAAAGATCAATGTGCAAATGATTTAATTGCTACTGAGACAACAACCAAATTCTGGAACATCAGAAGCTATAATTAACTACAACAACGCTACAAGTTCTTACTCATGTACAATATATAACAAATTGAACATTTTATGAGAAAGGTAAATATAACTGCAACAGCATAGCGACAGTGTTTGGATGACAACAAATTGATACTAACAGGTGTATACATGCACAAATTTAGTAACATAGAACTAATAGCACTAAGGCCGTCCACTCTGCATGCCAAAAATGGGGTAAAGACAACTGTTGTACATCTCGCATCAGTGCCCTGCACTGGCGAGCCGATCCAGCGGAAAAAAAATCAGGGACCCGGACTCCGGAGCACGTAGTTGCTCCGATGCCCAGTTCCTTCGTGCCATAAAGATTTAGTATTTTACTACTTGGCTGCTCGGATGTGTGGACCAAAGTTGGCTGCACAAACTGCTGAAGCGGTGTCAAATAATTTTCTAATGGCACCGCTGATAAGATGGCAACTATTTAACATACTAGGTACAAACTGTGACACTGTCTTAGGATGAATTTGGTTGAAGGTATGGTATGAATGGGTTGGGACCGTGACAGTGTCTCAACCACATCTAAAAAATGATTTGTAACAACGAAAGAGGGTCTAACCTTCTCTGCACATGGCACAAACTTCCTCCCACTGTCCACAGATTCAAATGCAACTAGCTTCACGCATGGAGATTGATGGTGACAACGAGCAGATAAATCTTCAGCCACCCAGCTCCATTTGTTGCCACTGATGGTCATAGGGAGCTACAAGAGGAAGAAATGGTTTAAATCGACCGCCGGGTAAAAATCCTTCATTCCAAGTCATAGCCCGAGAGAGAGAGAAGAGAGGCATACCCGGGTGGTGAAGGAGTCATCGTCGGAGGAGGAACCGCTGGAGAGGTCTTTGAAGAAGACCATGGCGACCCGGCGGTAGGATGCGATACGGCGAGAGTAAGGAAGCGGCTATAGCTTAGCAAGGAAGGAAGGAAGGAAGGAAGGAGGAAACAAGGGAAATGTGACTTGTGGTCGGGGAGAAAAGGGGGTGGGGAAGGGGGAAGGGGCGGGGGCAGATATTTTGGCGGTAGGCCAACATTTTGGAAATGTGGAGGGACACTTTGCGCGCGGTGCCGCCGGACCATTCACTTTGAACGATTGTGTGCATCGCAAACGATTCTTCTGCTTTACGCGCATGGGATGAGTTTGATAATTCAAATTTTGGTGGAAACATCGCTTGCTAATTTGGGCACACAAAAGAGTGTATAGCAGACAGACCACACTTACTGAATCGAGCAATTTTAGTAATTAAACAGAGCCAGTTGACCTAAACATTGCTCTAACAAAAGACCAGCATAAAAAACAAACCCTAAGTATGCATAATTTTAACAAATCCGCTGCCGTGCCGGCCTATGCATCGCCGGTGTGAGATGAGACGTCGATGACTTGTCCTGGCGACATGCCGCCGTTGGTGGACTCCGCGTCCCCCTGCTAAAGTCGATCGCGTCCTCGTCCTCGTCCTCGGCGCCGCCCTCAAGGTTGTAGTACTCGTAGTAGTGGCTGCGCCAGAGCTCGCGTTGGTACTCCATCGCTGATTCCTCGATGGACAAACTCTTCTCTATCTCGACCTCGGCCACGCGCAACTCCTCCTCCTGGCACTCCTCGATCTCCGCCGCCTCCTGCATATCCAGCTCCCGCTCGGCGACCTCATGAGGAAGCTGGTGCTCCATGGCCACTGACGCCTTTTCGGACATGGGTCGCATGTTGTAGTCCGAGGTGGCCTGGAATATCTTGGCATGTGCATCCTCGATCTTGGCATGGATGGCCTCGACCGGGCCAGGGCGACATCGGTGGCATGGACGGTAGCTCGAGCGCTCTCGGCATTTGCAGCCGCCATCGTAGCAGCAGCTGCAGCCATCTCGGCTGCTACAGCTGCCCTGTCGGCTGCCGTAGACGCCCTCTCGGTGGAAGCGGCTGCACTCAATGCGGATGCGGCGGCACTCTCGACGTAGGCGGCGGCGCTCTCGGCGCAGGCGGCAACGCTCGGGGGGCGCGGCCATCGTACGGGCCTTCACGGAGCGTTTCCACAGCGTCATCTTTGCAAGAAGGGGATGCGGGAGTGGGCATCGGGATTCGGGGGTTCGGGGGTTGTCGGCACTGGAGCAGACGAGCCAGTGAAGCTTAAGGAGGGAGACTTAAATAGACCCAGATATTTTCATCGCAAACGGTTCCTAGAAAACAACTGTGTGATTTTGTAGATATTTTTTATTAGCTGTGAAAGACGAATTTGGAGTAAAGTGGAAACGGATGGTGTTTTAAATGTACGAGAAATTTTGTAGTACTAATACGACTGTCATGCCAAATTTTGGAAACTTTCAGGGGTCATTTGACCTTTTAAGGCATTTAAGTGATTTTCTAGCCATTTAATGACCGTAATTGAAATTTGAACTACATGTACATGCAACAGTTAACCATAACGGCTTGAGAACTCATATTGTGTGTACTTGTGTGCGATTTAATTCCATGTGTAGTAAATTGGAAGGAATTTTCAAACATATTGGTCTAACGGCTATGACACAATTAAGCATTGAGTGACATGGCATTTTAATTCCAAAAAATTAAAAAAATATCATAAACACATGAAACCTTGGTTGATGTAATGTCATGCCACCAAGTTGATGTGGTAAAAGAATTGGCATGTTTGAAAAAAGTTTGGACACACACCCCTCACAAACCGAAGCAACTCCTAGAAGGCTCATGGTGGTTCCGAGAGGGAACAATGCATGTTTGATGACGAACGGGAGATAGCTTCCTCTTACGGCCTTCAATTTTTTTCTACGCTTAACGTGCACTACTACAACTATCATGTGAAATTTTGGAAAATTCTAGGGGTCATTTGACCTTCTAAAGACATTTAAGTGGTTTTATAGCCATTTAATGATTGTAATTCAAATTTGAACTACATCTACATGCAATGGCTAACCAAAACGGTTTGAAAGAATCATATTTGTGTACTTGTGTGCGAGTTAATTCCATGTGCAGTAAATTAGAAGGAATTTTCAAACATATTTGTCTTGCGACATGAACACATGCATATGTATGCATGGTGTGACATGGCATTTTAATTCCAAAAAATAAAAAAATAAAAAACACATGAAACCTTGGTTGATGTAATGTCATGCCACCAAGATGATGTGGTAAAAAAAGTTGGCATGTTTGACGAAAATTTGGACACAAACCCCTCACAAACCGGAGCAACTCACTAGAAGGCTCATGGTTCCGAGAGGGAACAATGCATGTCTGATGACGAACGGGAGATAGCTTCCTCTTACAGCCTTCAATTTTTTCTACGTCTAACGTGCACTACTACAATTGTAATGTGTAATTTTGGAAAATTCTAAGGGTCATTTGACCTGTTAAAGACATTTAAGTGATTTCCTAGCCATTTAATTACCGTAATTCAAATTTGAACTACATCTACATGCAACGGCTAACCAAAATGGTTTGAAAAATCATATTTGTGTAGTTGTGTGCGAGTTAATTCCATGTGCAGTAAATTAGTAGGAATTTTCAAACATATTTGTTTCACGACATGGACACATGCATATGTGTGCATGGAGTGACATGGAATTTTAGTTCCAAAAAATTAAAAAAAATATCAGAAACACATGAAACCTTGGTTGACGTAATGTCATGCCACCAAGATGATGTGGTAAAAAATTGGCATGTTTGATGAAAGTTTGGACACAAACCCCTCACAAACGGGAGCAACTCACTAGAAGGCTTGTGGTTCTGAGAGGGAACAATGCATGTTTGATGACGAACGGGAGATAGTTTCCTCTTACGGCCTTCAATTTTTTCTACGTCTAACGTGCACTACTACAACTGTAATGTGAAATTTTGGAAAATTCTAGGGGTCATTTGACCTTTTAAAGACATTTAAGTGATTTTCTAGCCATTTAATGACCGTAATTCAAATTTGAACTACATCTACATGCAACGGCTAACCAAAATAGTTTGAAAAAACATATTTGTGTACTTGTGTGTGAGTTAATTCAATGTGCAGTAAATTAGAAGGAATTTTCAAACATATTTGTCTCACGACATGGACACATGCATATGTATGCATGGAGTAACATGGCATTTTAATTCCAAAAAATTAAAAAAATATCAGAAACACATGAAACCTTGGTTGATGTAATGTCATGCCACCAAGATGATGTGGTAAAAAAATTGGCATGTTTGACGAAAATTTGGACACACACCCCTCACAAATCGGAGCAACTCACTGGAAGGCTCGTGGTTCCGAGAGGGAACAATGCATGTTTGATGACGAACAGGAGACAGTTTCCACTTACGGCCTTCAATTTTTTTCTACATCTAACATGCACTACTACAACTGTAATGTGAAATTTTGAAAAATTCTAGGGGTCATTTGACCTTTTAAAGACATTTAAGTGATTTTCTAGCCATTTAATGACCGTAATTCAAATTTGAATTACATCTACATGCAACGGCTAACCAAAACGGTTTGAAAAATCATATTTGTGTACTAGTGTGCGTGTTAATTCCATGTGCAGTAAATTAGAAGGAATTTTCAAACATATTTGTCTCACGAGATGGACACATGCATACGTATGCATGGAGTGACATGGCATTTTAATTCCAAAAAATTAAAAAAATATCAGAAACACATGAAACCTTGGTTCATTTAATATCATGCCACCAAGATGATGTGGTAAAAAATGGCATGTTTGACGAAAGTTTGGACACAAACCCCTCACAAACTGGAGCAACTCACTAGAAGCCTCGTGGTTCTGAGAGGGAACAATGCATGTTTGATGACGAACTGGAGATAGCTTCCTCTTACGGCCTTCAATTTTTTTCTACGTTTAACATGCACTATTACAACTGTAATGTGAAATTTTGAAAAATTCTAGGGGTCATTTGACCTTTTAAAGACATTTAAGTGATTTTCTAGCCATTTAATGACCGTAATTCAAATTTTAACTACATCTACATGCAACGTCTAACCATAACGGTTTGAAAAATCATATTTGTGTACTTGTGTGCGAGTTAATTCCATGTGCGGTAAATTAGAAAGAATTTTCAAACATATTGGTCTCATGCATGGGCACATGCATGGAGTGCCATGGCATTTTAGTTCCAAAAAATTAAAAAATGAACAGAAAAACATGAAACCTTGCTTGATTTAATGTCATGCCACCAAGATGATGTGGTAAAAAAAATTGGTATGTTTGACGAAAGTTTGGACACACACCCCTCACAAACTGGAGCAACTCACTAGAAGGTTCGTGGTTCCGAGAGGGAACAATGCATGTTTGATGACGAACGGGAGATAGCTTCCTCTTACGGCCTTCAAATATTTTTCTATGTTTAACGTGCACTAATACAACTGTCATGTGAAAATTTGGAAAATTTCAGGGGTCATTTGACCTTTTAAAGACATTTAAGTGATTTTCTAGCCATTTAATGATCGTAATTCAAATTTGAACTACATCTACATGCAACGCCTAACCATAACGGTTTGAAAAATCATATTTTATGTACTTGTGTGCGAGTTAAAAAATCATCAGACGATGTAAATATCTGGTGTTCAAAAAACAAAATGTAAAGATCTGGCAAGACAACCGGCCCCCACACGATTGGCACTGTATCTCGTGGCTTAGGTTTGGTAGGTGAGTGGCGGGGATCATTAATCAGACACGGTTCTGTATTGGAAACCACCAGCTATTATGTTCACAACGGATTTTGCTGCAGGAATCGTGTGTAATTCAAACTACAGTACTCATAAATTCTGGCGACCGGTGTGTGTACTATCCCCGTCGATCTAGATTCCGGCCTCCAATAAATACTACCGTGCTCACGTCGTCCCGCCTGCATTCTCATCTACATCCTCCCCTCTCTCGCCCTCTCTCTCTCTCTCAAATCTCTGCCATGGCGCCGCTGGTCTGCCCACGCGTCGACAAAGAGTCGCCGCCCCCCGAGGACGCTCACTCGGTTAGCAGTGACGAGGACCCCTACGCGCCGCCTGACGAGGTTGCGTCGGTCCCCCCAACTTTGGATTGGTTTTGGACCAGTACAATGTTTGTCTGTGGAAGTCGCTGCCGCCAGCTGAGAAAGCTAGGCAAGTGGCGTTAAAGAAGGAGATGGCGGAGGAGGAAGCCAGGTACCAGGCGGCCTGTGAAGCCCGTGATGCCGCCTGGAAAAAGGAGGCGGTGGAGCTTTGGGGGCGGGCGCGTCGTCGTGCCGAGGAGGTGTACGAAGACGGGTACTTCGCAAGGAAGGTCATAGGCGCTCGGCGCCTCATCGCTGCATGGAGGTGGGCCGATAAGCTCCAGCGTGCCACTGACGAGGAGCTCCGACGGATGCCCAACGAAATGGCAAGATCGTCCGCGCGCGTCCGCCAGCAAGAGGCAGATCGGTACGTCAAGCGCTGCGAGGCGGAGGAGGCGGAGTACTATCTCCGCACTGGGAAGACGCCGCGCACCAGGGAGCTGCTGGCGAGGGGCTGCCGGAATACTCGCCCCAGGAGGGATTATTAGTTTTAGTATTTTTCATTTTCAATTTTATGCATTGTACCTAGTAGTTAAGTATCATCATGTATATGTTATGATATTATATATATATATATTCTGTGATGAACTATGAACAATTAATACATATATATATATATTATGAATTTAATTTTCTATCTGTTCTTATATACTAATTTGAATCTAGTTGTTATCATCCACATATACAGAATGGAAAGCGTGTATACACACATTGAAACAGAACATATAAGAATGGAAAACAGAGTACACACATTGAAACAGAGCAATAAACAGAGCAATACTATGATTGATGTGAATACAAAGCTATCCACGTCGAAACGACTCAACAAAATGAAACGCGCCCATGAGACCATGACCAGCAGCCCTTGCCTACGGTAGCTCTTGGCTCTGCATGAACTCGTGCAGGCATTCGTCCAAGCGGTCGACACGCTTGCGGTATATCTGGAGTGTGATCTCGAGCTCCAAGTTGGCTATTTCATCGGAGATCACCAGCTCGAGGATGCGACGGCCATGTTCCTCTACTACGCCCAGGTGGACACCTGGGCCAAGGAGGCGGTCGAGCCTACAGACCAGTGCGTTGGCATCCAGCGGGCCGCGAACAAGGCGAATGGCACAACGGGTGTCTGGTGCAAGTACGGCTCGGCCGGCCTCTGGTGCAAGTACGGCGCTGAGGGCCTCTGCCCACTCCTGGCGAGGAATGGAGGTACTGACGGGACGTGTACCCAGCTGTGACGCCGTGTTGACAGCAGGCAAGCGCCGATGGATCCACTCTTGCTGTGCGGCGCGCCGCGCCTCTTGCTTTGCGGCGCTTCAATGGTCTCGCCGTGCGGCGAGCCGCAGCCTATCGGTGCGGATGCGCCTAGCTTGCTCTCCGGTGCGCCATCAATCATGTTGTGCAGTGAGCTGCAACCTGTCGGCACTGACATGCCTATCTTGATCCGCGGTGCTCAAGCGCCATGCGCCAAAGGTCTGCTCAACCCTGGTGATGGAGCGCATCACGGCATCGTCCATCACGTTGCCGGGGAGCGCCTCGGCCTCGACAGGCCATGGCGCCTCCTCGTTTTGGTGCGTCGACGAGATTGATGGCAGAGGCGGTGCTTTGGTGGGTTGGCATGCTTGGAAAAGGTGGATGTGCTACAAGTTGCGCTTGTCTCCTCCATGCGTCACGCGTGCCTAGGTTTACGCGCAGTATCGCTGGGTGGCGGAAAACAGGTGAGGAAATGGCGGAAAACTTGTTCATAAAACGCCATCAATTAATGGAAACTTAGCATAGAAGGAACATAGAGCTAGCACAAGAAGTAGATGATGATCATATGAACACGGACCACACTAGGGAACCCGTCGGTGATGAATTCATCAATCGCAAACAGTTGAATACTAGCAAGAGTTTGCCCACAACACACACGGCCTATTCCATCACAAACAGGTCGGATGGATCAACTGTATGCCACATATCGCACATTGTCAAAAAGTAATGCGGTAGACCTTCTTTAACAAGTGTTAAAAAATAAAAAAATAAAAACAAGGACCTTGAGGTTAAATTAACCCATGGGATGGGTCGTATCAGTCATTTAATTTGACAAATTCGACCCACCCTATCAGTTAATTTAAAATCAACATAACTTCTCATCCAGTCACCCATCTGATAGCTACTCCAGCTTGAGCACACTTAACTTGAGAGTTCTCTTACATGAGCTACTGGTGGAACAGCCAGTCCTTGCTGATAGGATGCCTCTTCGCATCCTTATGGCGTATCCGGATGACCGGCCGTCCCTCAATGGCCAATAAATGTTGTGTAGACAAAGCACATCACATACGTCTTATTAGAAGCAATCGTTTGTGTTATTATCAGTCTTCGCACACATTTCTGATTACAGACCTGTTTGCCGCGTATCACACACATCTTGTTATATTGAACCATTTCTGTTCTCTTGTCTCAACGCAAAAAGTTCATCCGAGTGAACCGCATGCCGTATATCGCACACACCTTCATATGGCTGCCCATTTATTTTGTATTGCCTAATCACAAACAGTTCATCCGAGTGAACTGTATGTTGTATATCGCACACACCTTCATCTGATTGCCCATTTCTTTTATTCCTCCTCATGCAAACAGTTAATTGAGCTGAACCGTATGCCCTGCATCGCACACGCAACTAAAATCTGAACCGTGTTTGATGCATCCTCCATCGCAAACGTTTTGCACCTTTTTGACGGTTTTTTTACACCACCGTTTGCGACTATGGCATCGCACACAGTTTCATCGAAGGGTCTCTAATCGTAGTGTCGCGTTAGCAGCAACCTACAGTAGTGAGTATTGAATATCATTAAGGATCTGAACATATAATCTTCCACCAAATAAACCAACTAGCATCAACTACAAGATGTAATCAACACTACTAGCAACCCACACGTTCCAATCTGAGGTTTTGAGACAAAGATTGAATACAAGATATGAACTAGGATTGAGATGAGATGGTGCTGCTGAAGATGATGATGAAGATTGGTCCTCCCATGATGAGAGGATCATTGGTGATGTTGATGGCTTCGATTTCCCCCTCCCAGAGGGAAGTGTCCCTGGCGGAATCACTCTGCCGTAGAGCAAAAGTGCTCTTGCCTAGGTTTCGCCTCGAGACCGTGGCGCTTCGTCTTGAAAGTTCTATTTGTATTTTTTGCAGGTCAAAACCCTTCATATAGCAGAAGATGGGGCCGGAGGCGTGCTAGTGGCCCCACAAGGCACTAGGACGCACCTAGGGGGCCACGCCCTGCTGCCTTGTGGGCGGTGGGTCCCCTCTGGTACTTCTTTGCTCCAGTATTTTTAATTATTCCATAAAAATTCTCCGTGAGATTTCAGCTCGTTTGGAGTTCTGTAGAATAGGTATCTCTGATGTAGCTTTTCCAGGTCTACAATTTTAGCTGCCGGCAATCTCCCTCTTCATGTAAATCTTGCAAATTAAGAGAGAAACGGCATTAGAATTGCACCACAAAGTATTATAATGATCAAAAATATTGTAAATATTAGTAGGAAAACATGATGCAAAATGGACGTATCAAGCAGCAATATGTGATTTTAACAAAGTAATCCAGGTTGGTAAACACGATGGGATTGGAATACGAAGCCAAACTCAGATGGATGCATTCAGACATGCTCTTGACACTTGTGGTTTTTATCTAACATTGGGTACAAAGGGAACTCGTGGACGTTTGAAAAAAGAGTAGTCGGGGGCTCGTCATGGCAGCCTAGTCACTTGCCTACCCAAATGCAGAACTAAGTCACAGTACTGCAACTATGTCAGAGCACGCTCCGCCGATACTCTAGATGTTTGACGTGCATGCATGCGGTGGGAGGCTGAAAGCTTTTAAATATGAGGTTTGTCGATAAACGCACCTAGAGCTAGTAGCCAAAGTGGGGACTGGCTAGGGACAAGGTCAGGCTGACACTATAGTGGCGATTAAACAAAAGATCCAGTCGTTGTGGGACATGACCGTTTTTGGGAACGTCCAGCACAAGATCGAAAGGTTTCAACAGAGCTGGATGTCATGTGTGCGATCCCAGGAAGATTGGGACCAAATCATGCAGGAATTAAAATATGTGACAGATTAGTTGAGCTTTCCAACTGCAAGGAAGTACTTTGGCGCTGAAGGGCACATATTGAGTGACTAGCTCATGGTGACAGGAACACATATTTCTTTAATTTGAGGGCCGGCTGACGGAGAAGGAAAAAATCAGATTAAAGCTCTACATATGCCGGATGGAAGAGTGACTGAGGACGTTGAAGAGATAGAAGAGTTAGCCACTAATTTGTATAGTAAACTGTACACATCTGAGGCTCTTGATGACATGGACCGGGTGCTAAATGCAGTGCCTGCAAAAGTTACACCAGCTATGAATGAGATCCTGAATGTGGTTTATACACATGAAGAAATCAAGTTGGTACTTTTCCAAATGTTCCCTACCAAAGCTACTGGGTCGGATGGTTTCCCAACCCATTTTTTCAGCGTCATTGGAATGTTTGTGGTTTTGCACATTATTAACCGAACTGAGTCAGTGGAATGCATTAATGAGACCATGTCAGTGTTAATACCAAAGGTAAAGAACCCCACATTGTTGACTCAATTCAGGCTCCCTTTATAATGTGTTGTATAAAATTGCTTCCAATGTCATATCTAATAGGCTGAGGTTAGTGTTACCTGAAATCATCTCAGAGGAACAATCTAGTTTTGTTCCAGCTAGACTCATCACAGATAACATAATTACAGCTTATGAGTTCCTTCATTTTATGAAGAGGAACAAAGCAAAGAGAAATATGCATTGTGCATTAAAGTTGGATATGATGAAGGCCTGTGATAGAGTTGAGTGGGACTATTTGCAGGTAATAATGTTGAAACTAGGATATTGAGAGAGGTGAGTTATCATTGTTATGAGCCTGGTGAGATTAGTTACGTTCTGAGTTTTATTCAATGGTAAGAATTAACCTAAGTTTAAACCTTCATGTGGAATTCGACAGGGTGATCTTATTCCCCCATATCTATTCTTGATAGCAGTAGAGGGCCTTTCGTGCCTTTTAAAATCTATTGCCAAGTCATCCAACTTGAGTGGAATACAGGTGGACTCCTCAGCACCACCAGTTTACCACTTGCTATTTGCAGGTGATGGCCTGCTGTTTTTCAAGGCAGTGCTAGTGGGGAAAACAAGGTGAATTAGGTATTGAATACATATTGTCAAGCATTCGGACAATGCATAAACCATGATAAGTCCTGTATTTTTTCAGCAAAGGTTGTCCGAAAAGTGCAAGGATGGAAGTGAAAATATCATTGCAAGTTTCAAATGAAGCCCTGAGTGCCAAGTATTTGGGATTTCCCTCTGATGTAGGATCCTCTAAGAAGGGAGCTTTCAAGTATTTAAAGTATTACTTGAGGAGTAAGGTGCAAGGATGGATTGAGAAAACCATGTCCTCGGCAGGTAAAGAAGTATTGTGAAAGCACTCCAGTTTTGCCATGTTGTGTTTTAAACTCCCAAGGGAATTGTGTGAGCATCTTGATATGTTGATCGGGAAGTTTTGGTAGGAAAGTAAGGAGGGACACCAAAAGCCTAGTTGGGTCTCATGGGAGGCTATGACAAAACTAAAAAACATGGGAGGTTTGAGCTTTAAGGATTTTGAGCTTTTCAATTTGGTATTATTGGCAAAACAAGCATGGAGAATTCTTCAATGTCCTAACTCCCTAAGTGCAAAAAATCTAAAGGATGTTTCTTTAGCTACTTGCTCGATCCTTGATTCTGAACTAGGTAGCTATCCGATCCAGATTTGGAGGGCTATCATGAAGGACGAAACGTTCTCAAGCAAGCCTGATCCGACGAATTGGCAATGCCATATCCATGAAAATTTGGGTTCAAATTTGGATACGATCCACCCCCCCCCCCTCAAATTTGTCTCTGAACTTCTTGATCATACTTCTGCGACATTGGATTTGGAGAGGCTTCGGGAGATTTGTCTCCCAATAGATGTTTCTGCCATATTATGTATTCAACTGCGCACCACAAATGTCTCGGATACATGGACATGGCACTTTGAAAAGAATGGATGTTTCTCCATCCATTCGGCATGTAGAATGATGGTTGATACTAAAGCAAGAAGGGAATCCTGGTTGGATGGGATGTCTGGATCCTCAAGCACTAATCGGGATGCAGGCTCATGGAGGCTTCTCTAGAAGGCCCAAGTGCTTGGTAAAATACGTATGTTCTTATGGCATCTGGAAAAACATTCACTTCCTACTGAAGATGTCAGATCTCATAGGAATATGTCTACAACAAGTACTTGCGGTCTATGTCGGACAGAAGATTCGTGGCATCATTCTATGCAAGAATGCTCTATGGCAAGGTGCATTTGGGCTTTGGTAGATGAAGAATTGTCGAAACACTTATGTGAAACAAGTGAGCCAAGTGCAAAATGGTGGGTATTTGCTATGGACTCGTTATCGCATCCCTCTTTCATCTGGATGGTAGTGACACTCTGGGCGATTTGGTGGGCAATGAGGAAAGTTATACATGATGATATCTACCAAAGATCTTCGGCTACACACCAGTTCATTGTTGGGGATCATAGCAGAAATTTAAAATTTTCTACGCATCACCAAGATCAATCTATGGAGTCATCTAGCAACGAGAGGGAGAGGAGTGCATCTACATACCCTTGTAGATCGCGAGCGAAAGCGTTCAAGAGAACGGGGTTGATGGAGTCGTACTCGTCGTGATCCAAATCACCGATGATCCTAGTGCCGAACGGACGGCACCTCTACGTTCAACACACGTACGGAGCGGAGACTTCTCCCGCGCCTTGATCCAGCAAGGAGGGAGAGGTTGAGGAAGAGAGCTCCAACAGCAGCACGACGGCGTGGTGGTGATGGAGTGGCAGTACTCCGCCAGGGCTTCGCCAAGCTCTTAACGGAGGAGGAGAGGTGTTGGGGAGGGGAGGGTGTCGGTGTCAAAACCGGCGGATCTCGGGTAGGGGGTCCCGAACTGTGCGTCAAGGTCGGATGGTAACAGGAGACAAGGGACACTTTATTTTACCCAGGTTCGGGCCCTCTCGGTGGAGGTAAAACCCTACTCCTGCTAGATTAATATTGATGATACGGGTAGTACAAGAGTAGATCTACCACGAGATCAAGGAGGCTAAACCCTAGAAGCTAGCCTATGGTATGATTGTGTATGATGAGGGTTGTTCTACGGACTACAACCTCCGGTTTATATAGACACCGGATAGGGTTAGGGTTACACAGAGTCGGTTACAATGGTAGGAGATCTTGAATATCCGCACGCCTAGCTTGCCTTCCACGCCAAGAAAAGATCCTTCTGGACACGGGACGAAGTCTTCAATCTTGTATCTTCATAGTCCTGGAGTCCGGCTGAAGGTATAGTCCGGCTATCCGAACACCCCCTAATCCAGGACTCCCTCAGTAGACCCTGAACCAGGCTTCAATGACGACGAGTCCGGCGCGCAGATTGTCTTCGGCATTGCAAGGCGGGTTCCTCCTCCAAGTTCTTCAAGAAGATTACAAACACCAAAAATAGTGTCCGGCTCTGCAAAATAAGTTTCCACATATTGCCATATAGAGAATAATATTAACACAAATCAAATCTGCTAACGTATTCCGCAGTGCGTCATAACACTGCGACCAAGCCTTCTATATAAATTATTTTCATCGTTCCACCTCGGCGCGTTTAGCGAGGCGGTTTCCTTGGCACGTCTTGTCAAAGCAGAGATCGTGTGCCCCCTTTAACGGGATTCTCATTAATACGGACGTGGGTAACCCAATCATGCATGTTAGCACGTCTTGCCTTAATTAAAGGCTAGTCCAAGACGGTTACGGGGAGGGCTCTTGGTATTCTGCCTCTTATAAAGAGACCCAGGCCCTGTTCCCCACTTCTATTCTCACAACGAGCTCCATCGTCGCCTCGAGTTCCAACACCCTAAGCTTCCAGATTCCGGGCGCACCGGATCCTCGACAATGTCCGGCTCCGACCTCCAAGGCCAATGGATGCCCTCCTCTGTTACGGAGGAGGACGTATCAAGATTGAGGGAAGCTAGATTCCTGACCAGGGAGATTCCGCACAGGCTGCCTGTTCAAGGACAGGTGATCCCTAGCCCTCAGCCCGGCGAGAGTGTGGTATTCATATCCCACTTCCTTCGAGGATTAGGCTTCCCAATGGATCCCTTTGTAAGGGGGCTGATGTTTTATTACGGGCTGGAATTCCACGACCTAGCTCCGGAGTCCATCCTCCATATCTCCTCGTTCATAGTTGTGTGCGAAGCGTTCCTCCGTGTTACCCCTCACTTCAGATTATGGCTCAAGACCTTCAAAGTAGAACCGAAGATAATCGAGGGGCGCCACGCAGAGTGCGGAGGCGCTGCTATAAAAAGAAATGCCGATGCTCCATGGCCCGAGGGCGCTTTTCAAGAGGAGCTTGGCTTATGGCAACAGGAGTGGTTCTACATCACCGCTCCTCGGGGCACCGCATGGGTGGCGCCTCCGGCCTTTCGCTCGGGTCCCCCACCACGGTTAGCATCGTGGATCAACACAGGGTTAGATCGGGGCTTGCCCAAAGACGTTCCTCTGCTGCAGGGCCGCATTAAGGATCTCTTGAAGGGAGACCTCAACCTGGTCAAGGTGACACAAGTCATGCTGATTCGCCGGACACTGCCCGGCCAACGTCGCCCCCTTCGCTTGTGGGAATTCAATCCGGAGGGACCGCGAGCTCTCCAGAATTTTATGGGCGTGACGCCTATGGAGATGTATAAACTGTTCTTCGGATCACAAGAAGTAAGTCCGGATTTGACCGAGGATGCTGGTTTAAGCCGCAATCGCTCGGATACTCAAGTAGGTGACCTTGCGACTGGACCTTCTATCCGCACAATTAACTTGCTTTTTAACAGCACTTTTCCGTTTAAGCAGGAGTGGATAGCGAAGGCGAAGCTGATCCGGTGTCCGGCTCCCCTTCCTGAAACCAGGCTGGATCCTGTACTAGTCAGGATGCTAGAGGTAGTGCCTTTGGAGGGAAATAAGGGGGCAGGCAAGGAGATCGGGGCCTCTTCAAAAGAGACCATTCCAAAGGGGGGAATCGATAATTCTCCTCCTAAGGGAAAGAAAAGGGCCGCCTCTGACAACCCGGAATCCATAGCTTCGAAGCGGGGGAAAGAATCCTTGTCAGAGGGCCCGACGCTAGGGAGCCCCTTGGCCGAACTAAACCCTCAAAGGGAACAGCTCTCCAGCGAGCCGTAAGTAGAAGAAGAGTTATTCTTTTAAGAGAAATACTTGATTTATATCTGAGAAGTTTTAACCGAAACTTTACTTTGTAGTTCGGACCTCAGCCCTTCTCAGCAGAACTCGTCCTCGGGGGATCTTCTTCCAGAGATGATGGAGAGCGGAACGCCTCCTCCTTCTGTATCGCCTAGCAAGGCGGGCGACGCTGAAGTGTCGTTGCGGGGGATTTCTCCGGATCCGCTAGGGGTGGATGGTGCATCCCCCCGAGGTTCCTCGTGTCCGGCCTTTGAGGAAGGCCATGGGACGAGTCCGGCACCATCTGGTGTTCGGTCGGAGGAGCTAAAGATTCTGCTGGGGCGAGCCTCTGTCTCAGAGGAGCATCGCGCGTTAATGAGCACGGTGATTGAAAATATTTCATCCATAGAAAGCGGACTGCACGACGCCGTCAAGAGTTTATTGGCAGGCCTTGAGGTACGTTTTAAATAACATATATTTGTATTAATTGTGCATCAATAAAGTGCGCCCTGTGTAGATAGTAGCCCCTGAGACTCTGTGCGTCGTAAAGATGTACGGCACGCAGAGGATCTTAATCCCAGGTCCTTGAAGTGGCACCTTTATACGTAGATGGCTGATTGTCCGGAGTCAAGCCGGACTCGTGAATTGCCGAACTGAAGCGACAACTGGATGAGGCAGAAGTCGACATCGTGCTTGTTAACAAGCGGCTTGATGGTGCTCAAGGTATTGAAATCATTAGGCGATTGTGAGTAAGAGGAGCTTTATGTCAATATCTTACCGTGTGTATGCTTGACGCGGATGGTGCGGCCATGGAAGGTCTTAGGGCCGAACTCGCCCGAGCAAAGGAACAAGCCAGAAAAAGCGATGTGGCTGCCGTGAAAGCCCTTGAAGAGCTGAAAGCCGAACAGGCTGGCCATTGCCGAAGCAAGGAGGAGGTGGCTGATATGGCCGTAATGTTAAAAAGTGCTACTAACCGTTGCAAGCTTCTTGAAGAAGAAGGTCGGGCGAGGCAAACGAGCTTAGAGAAGGCTGTTACCGACACCAAGGACGCCCGCTCTGTAATGAGAGCGGCAAAGGAAGAGCTACGTCAAGCCGGACTAATTGCGGATGGAAAGCCCTTCTTGCTGCAGAGAAAATTTTGCGACCCGAGGTTTGCCCCGTTGGACCGAGCGTGGAGTGTAGAGGACACCTATCTGGATTTGGCGGCTAGTGCTGCTGATGCGACCAAACACTTTCAAGATAAGAAGGGTCATGAAGTGGAGAAGCTCTTCTGGTCGCAATTCATCAATCCAGAGCGTCCACTTGCAGTGGACGATCGCCTGGCCCAATGGGCCGAACTGAATAGGTTGTCCGGACTCGCCATGAAGTATGTCACTGATCATCTGTGTCCGGGGAGATCGAAGCCGAAGAGTTATTTCAGCTTGGTGCAGCAATTTCTCGACGTGGTGCCACGTATTGATGCTATGAAGAGGTCAGCGTGCACGGAGGGCGCTCGGCTGGCTCTTGCCCGTGTCAAGACATACTGGGCAGATATGGAGCCCACCGTTGTTGCGTCCCGGGATTCGGATAAAAGCCGAATACCTTCCGAGCACTATTTTGAGGAAGTCCTCGAAGGCGCTCGCATAATAGAGACGCAGTGCTCGAAGGATGCTATGTTATGATAGCATATGTAATCATAGTATTTTGATAAATTGTAGGGGCATATTTTTAGACTTGTGCCTTCAAGTATTAGGAACACCTCCTGTGCGGCCGTTTAAATATATAAATTCTGAAAGATTGCAGTCGTTGGCTTCAGCCCCCACGCACATAGTGCGGGGGTGCGCGCAGAAGACGCATTTTCACACTTAACCCAACGTCTTGGTCCTATAAAGGAGGTGATAGCGCAGCGGGCTAGGCAACCGGACTATAATGCTTTAACACTTTCACTTAGCCATAGGAGCTTGACAGTGGGACTCTTTAGGTAGCCCATTAGTGGCGACTGCGCTTGCCCGAATTCGGGGCGCATACGTGCCTGACCGGGAAACGGCCCTTCGTCAAAGCGGAGGAATCCGATAAATTCCTATGAGTCATCGAGTGGCGACCAGTCTCGCGCTATATCATGACAGTTGGTTTTCGGCTTTCTCTACTGAGGTGCTCACCCGGCCGAACCGGGGCACAATCGCAGTAGTTCTCCTGGTGCTACCTTAGCCGATAGAGCGGAACATAAGGTAGCCGAACTCAGGAGCCGGGCAACCCAACATGTGACCAAAATCATGATTCGGAGCTGATGCATATAGTGCCAAAACTCGCGACGCCGAACACTCCCTAAGGTGTTCGGTCTTTGTGAGTGCGTGTGAAACAACACCCTTAAACAAAAGAAAAGAGCCCTTAGTGTCCAGGTACGAGCAAGAATTCTGGCGTGGCCACATGCCAAAACGCCAGTCTCCTCCTTGGTTATAGCAGAAAAGAAAAAAAAACAGGGGATGTATAGCAGCAAGAGACAGTAAAAAAGGTTTATGCAGGGTCTTAATCTAAAAAGAATCCTTTAGGACGGGTCCCTACTGCACGTCTGCGCCTGTGTCTCCGTTGTGCCGTGTCCTGGACGGGCGCCGCACGACGTTCATCTGTAAAAGAGAGGAACTAAATTGAAAATGGGTCGTGCGGAACAAAAAGGATAATGAACAAAATATAAAGTAAAGAATATATAAGATTGAGTTTTATTGTCTCTGTGTACAGCCCCTGGTATGGGGGTATATGGCGTACTAAGACTGCGTTAATGATGGACTTGTGCCGAACTCGTTGAGTCCGGGTCCGTGGCCTTTAATGACTTATAAAAAAGTCCTTTGGCTGGCGAGACCACTTTATTGTGCGGCTGTTTAAGCGGACGCGCAATCCTCCGTTTGGAGGAGGCGTATTTTAGTGCGCTCCCTTTAAAGAGATGATGCCTCGAGGACCGGGCATCTTAAGCGTGAGAGATGCATAATGCGGTATTGCGTTAAAGCGAGCGAAAGCTCCGCGTCCCATTAGTGCTTGATAGCGACTTGAAAACGGGACTACATGGAAGGTCAGCTTTTCGCGATGAAAGTTATTGGCAGAGCCAAATATGACTACAAGCCGGAGAAAACCCATACAGTGGGTGTCCGGGCCTGGTGCTACTCCTTGAAAGGAGGTTTTGCTGTGGCGGATTCTTGCTGGGTTTATGCCCATGCGGTGGATTGTATCCTGATATATCAGGTTTAGTCCACTGCCGCCGTCCATAAGGACATTGGTAAACTGGAATCCATCGATTATTGGATCCAGTATCAGGGCAGTCCGGCCTGCGTTTTTGATATTTCTAGAATAATCTAGCTGATCAAAAATGATTGGCTTTAGTGACCGGTGGCGGGACTCCTGAGGGGTAGGTTTGATTGTGCGTACCTTTATGGGTGCCACACGTTTTGTTACGTGAAGTAAGTTCACTGTTTTGACTTCTTGCGGGAAGTTCTTCTGTTTTCTGGTATTCTGCCTTTGGGGTTCGTCCTCTTCTTCACTTGGTGTATCGAGCCCCTTGTGTTCGGCGTTAAGCTGTCCGGATTGTTTAAAAACCCAACAATCTCTATGGGTGTGATTGGCAGGCTTCCCAGGAGTACTGTGTATCTGACATATTCTGTCCAGGATTCTATTTAAGCTGGACGGATCATCCCTATTATCCTGAGGGGGTGGTTTTGTCTGATTTTGCCGTGAGCTTTTGAATCCGGCATTGACTGCCGTGCTCTTCGGACTTTTTCCTTTGATTCTGCGACGATCCTTACTTCGCCACGGTTTTCCGTTTCCATCCCTGATTTCTGATGTACTTGGGTCGCTGGGGCTGCATCGTGCCAACCAGCTGTCCTCTCCTGCGCAAAAGCGGGTCATGAGGCTTGTGAGTGCGGCCATTGTTCTTGGCTTTTCCTGGCCGAGGTGTCCGGCGAGCCATTTGTCTCGGACATTATGCCTGAAAGCTGCTAGGGCTTCGGCGTCCGGACAATCCATTATCTGATTCTTTTTAGTGAGGAATCTGTTCCAGAACTGTCGAGCTGATTCTCCGGGCTGCTGAGTTATGTGACTGAGATCGTCTGCGTCCGGGGGGCGGACATAGGTCCCTTGAAAGTTTGCTCGGAAAGCATCCTCGAGCTCTTCCCAACTTCCAATTGTGTTCTCGGGAAGGCTTTTAAGCCAGTGCCGGGCTGGCCCTTTAAGCTTAAGGGGTAAATATTTTATGGCGTGGAGATCATCTCCTCTAGCCATATGTATGTGGAGGATATAATCCTCGATCCAGACTCCAGGGTCTGTTGTTCCATCGTACGCCTCTATGTTGACGGGTTTGAATCCCTCTGGAAATTCATATTCCAAGACCTCATCGGTGAAACATAGGGGGTGTGCGGCGCCCCTGTATTTCGGTGTGCCGGATTCTGATGATGGATTTTTTGCATTGCTTGTGAGAGCTTGCTTTCTTGGACCGTAAATGGACCTGGCTGGGCCATGATGCGAGTCTTTAATTGGGTCGCATGCCGCCTTGAGTGCGGCGCTGCTTGCCGTTTTATGGTGGCCGTGGGGTCGTCTATCCGACCGTGTGGCTTTTTTATTTTTTTAAATGTGGGGGCTCTAGGGCCTCCTGGTCGAATTTGGGCAGTAGTTTTCTCTTCGGATAGCTTTTGGTGCGGCAGCTGCCGCTATATTTATCTGCGGTCTTGATTACCTTGCTCCATCTTGTTCTGTGTACATCTTCTGCCGTCTTTAGCTTCCACTTCTGCTTTTTCAGGCTGCATGCTGTGGCAACGAGCCTTTCGTGGAGATTCTTCTGCTCCCTGGTTTTATCCGGCGTGAGATCGTCCAGAGTTCTGTTATGGCCGGGGGAGGGCTATCTATCCTCTCTATCCATGTTGCCCTGTTCGGACGGCTGCTCTGAGGCATGCTCGTCGTCTTCCGGCTCATCCTGCTCTACGGCTGGGTCTTGATCGAGGCGGGGCTTGGCTCGGCGTCTACGTCGCCGCTTTGACTGCTTTTCAGAGGGTTTACCCCTTTTTCGCCCCCTTTTTCCTCGTTGTCGTTTCCTGTAGGGGTATCCACCATGAATACATCGTTAGGTGGGGTGGAGGTCCAGTGCCCTATAGGTGCTGGTCCTAGTTCGTCTCTGTCTTCGTCGTCCATACCGTCGAAGTCTTCGGATCCGAAGTCAAGTATGTCGGCTAAATCATCGACAGTGGCTATTAAGTGGGTGGTGGGTGGGCTTTGAATTTCTTCGTCGTCCGAATCCCAACCTCGCGGACCATAGTCCGGCCTGGGCTCTCCTGATAAAGAGAGAGACTTGAGAGAATTCAGGATATCACCGAAAGGTGAGCACTGAAGGATGTCCGCGGTGGTGAACTCCATTACAAGCGCCAAATCAGATTCGATCGGCGGGGGCGCGGAAGGCCCAGAGTTCGGAGAAGAATCCGACTCCTTGGAGTCATGGGCCGTGCGGAGTGCGGGGCTGGCGTTCGGCTCGATCGCCTTTGAGATCGCAGCCCCCGAGGTGACGTCCAACCGTTCGTCCTCGAAGAACGTAGCGGGCTCCGAGTCAGAGATCGGGGCCGGAGCGTGTGCGGCCTCCAGGGTACTATTCGGAGGCAGAGCCATATCGTGCCCCTCGAAATAGTGCGGCGCGCTTGGCTGTGGCTCGAACCCGTCGAAGATCAAGTCTCCGCGGATATCAGCCGTGTAGTTTAAGCTTCCAAACCTGACTTGATGGCCAGGGGCGTAGCTTTTGATCTGCTCCAGATGACCAAGCGAATTGGCCCGCAGAGCGAAGCCGCCGAAGACGAAGATTTGTCCGGGGAGGAAAGTCTCACCCTGGACCTCATCGTTGTTGATGATCAAAGGAGCCATCAGGCCTAAAAGCGACGACACAGAGGAACTCTCAATGAAAGCACCAATGTCGGTGTCAAAACCGGCGGATCTCGGGTAGGGGGTCCCGAACTGTGCGTCAAGGTCGGATGGTAACAGGAGACAAGGGACACTTTATTTTACCCAGGTTCGGGCCCTCTCGGTGGAGGTAAAACCCTACTCCTGCTAGATTAATATTGATGATATGGGTAGTACAAGAGTGGATCTACCACGAGATCAAGGAGGCTAAACCCTAGAAGCCAGCCTATGGTATGATTGTGTATGATGATGGTTGTTCTACGGACTACAACCCTCCGGTTTATATAGACACCGGATAGGGTTAGGGTTACACAGAGTCGGTTACAATGGTAGGACATCTTGAATATCCGCACACCTAGCTTGCCTTCCACGCCAAGAAAAGATCCTTCCGGACACGGGACGAAGTCTTCAATCTTGTATCTTCATAGTCCTGGAGTCCGGCTGAAGGTATAGTCCGGCTATCCGAACACCCCCTAATCCAGGACTCCCTCAGAGGGGCTGCACCTTGGATGTGGTGTTGCAGCCCTCCCCTCGCCCCTCTATTTATAGGGAGAAGGGGGAAGGGGGCCGGCCCCTCTAGATGAGATCTAGAGGGGGGCGGCGACCAAGGGGGAGGGGGCTTGCCCCCCAAGCCAAGGGGGGCGCCCCCTTTAGGGTTCCCCCCAACCCTAGGCGCATGGGCCCTAGGGGGTGGCGCCCTAGCCCACTTGGGGCTGGTTCCCTTCCACCTACAGCCCATAAGGCCCTCCGGGGCAGGTGGACCCCCGGAACCCCTCCGGTGGCCCCGGTACAATACCGATATGCCCCGGACCTTTCCGGTGACCGTATGACAACTTCCCATATATAAATATTCACCTCTGGACTATTTTGGAACTCCCCGTGACGTCCAGGATCTCATCCGGGACTCCGAACAACATTCGGTAATCACATACAAGTCTTCCTAATAACCCTAGTGTCATCGAACCTTAAGTGTGTAGACCCTACGGGTTCGGGAATCACGCAGACATGACCGAGACAGCTCTCCGGCCAATAACCAACAACGGGATCTGGATACCCATGTTGGCTACCACATGTTCCACAATGATATCATTGAATGAACCACGATGTCGAGGATTCAAGTAATCCCGTATACAATTCCCTTTGTCAATCGGTACGTTACTTGCCCGAGATTCGATCGTCGGTATCCCAATACCTCGTTCAATCTCGTTACCGCCAAGTCACTTTACTCGTATCGTAATACATGATCCCGTGATCAACCACTTGATCACATTGAGCTCATTATGATGATGCATTACCGAGTGGGCCCAGAGATACCTCTCCGTCATACGGAGTGACAAATCCCAATCTCGATTCGTGCCAACCCAACAGATACTTTCAGAGATACATGTAGTGCACCTTTATAGCCACCCAGTTACGTTGTGACGTTTGGCACACCCAAAGTACTCCTATGGTATCCGGGAGTTGCACAATCTCATGGTCTAAGGAAATGATACTTGACATTAGAAAAGCTCTAGCATACGAACTACACGATCTTGTGCTATGCTTAGGATTGGGTGTTGTCCATCACATCATTCTCCTAATGATGTGATCCCGTTATCAATGACATCCAATGTCCATAGTCAGGAAACCATGACCATCTGTTGATCAACGAGCTGGTCAACTAGAGGCTCACTAGGGACATGTTGTGGTCTATATATTCACACATGTATTACGATTTCCGGATAACACAATTGTAGCATGACCAATAGACAATTATCATGAACAAGGAAATATAATAATAACCATTTTATTATTGCCTCTAGGGCATATTTCCAATAGTCTCCCACTTGCACTAGAGTCAATAATCTAGTTACACTGTGATGAATCGAACACCCATAGAGTTCTCGTGTTGATCATGTTTTGCCCGTGGAAGAGGTTTAGTCAACGGATCTGCGACATTCAGATCTGTATGCACTTTACAAATATCTATGTCTCCATCTTGAACATTTTCATGAATGGAGTTGAAGCGACGCTTGATGTGTCTGCTCTTGTTGTGAAACCTGGGCTCCTTGGCAAGGGTAATAGCTCTAGTGTTATCACAGAAGAGAGTCATCGGGCCCGACGCATTGGGAATAACTCCTAGGTCGGTAATGAACTCCTTCATCCAAATTGCTTCATGCGCTACCTCCGAGGCTGCCATGTACTCCACTTCACATGTAGATCCCGCCACGATGCTTTGCTTGCAACTGCACCAGCTTACTGCCCCACCATTCAAAATATACACGTATCTGGTTTGTGACTTGGAGTCATCCAGATATGTGTCGAAGCTAGCATCGACGTAACCCTTTACGACGAGCTCTTCATCACCTCCATAAACGAGAAACATATCCATAGTCCTTTTCAGGTACTTCAGGATATTCTTGACCGCTGTCCAGTGTTCCATGCCGGGATTACTTTGGTACCTTCCTACCAAACTTACGGCAAGGTTTACATCAGGTCTGGTACATAGCATGGCATACATAATAGATGTAGGATCGAAAGTATGTCTAGAGGGGAGTGATTAGACTACTTGACCAAATAAAAACTTAACCTTTTCCCAATTTTAGTTCTTGGCAGATTTTAGCTACTTTAGGACAAGTCAAGCAATCATCACACAATTCAAGCAAGCATGCAAAGAGTATATAAGCAGCGGAAAGTAAAGCATGCAACTTGCAAGAATGTAAAGGGAAGGGTTTGGAGAATTCAAACGCAATTGGAGACACTGAAAGTGCAACTATCCCTAGGTGGTTTTGGTAATTCATAACAACATATAGCTCATTGAGCTAATGCTATTCCAAGACAATTATTTCAGGAAAGCTCAATGATTGGCATGGCATGGATGGTGAAAGTGGAACCCTCAAAATGCTAAGGACAAAGGATTGGCTAAAGCTCAAAAGCTCAAGACTCTTCATTTTATATTTTAGTGATCCAAGATCACATTGAGTCCATAGGAAAAGCCAATACTATCAAGGAGGGATGAGGTGTTGCTTAATGAGGTCTTTGCCTTATGTGCTTCATGATATGCTCCAAAATCCCCAGCTACTTTCCCATATCCACTTTTGACCTAAACCCTAAGCCAAATTCGGTCATACCGATTCTTTCTATCCGGCGCCACCGAGTTTCATATGTCATAAGCCATAGCCAAAACCCTAGCAAATCGGTTTCACCGATAGGGATCTCGGTCTCACCGAGATGGGATTGCAACCTCGCTGTTTCCCTTTCGTAACTTTTCGGTCTCACCGAAAGAGCGAATCGGTCCCACCGAGATTGCAATGCAAACTCTTTGTTTCCTTTTGTAACTTTTTGGTCTCACCGAAAAGAGCAAATCGGTCCCACCGAGTTTGCCTGACCAACTCTCTGGTTAGCCAATTACCAAATCGGTCTCACCGAGTTTGTGTAATCGGTCTCACCGAGATTATGTTATGCCCAAACCCTAACCACATCGGTCCTACCGAGATGCATGTCAGTCCCACCGAGAATCTCTAACGGTCACTAGGTTTACCTTTTCGGTCCGACCGAGTTTGTTGATTCGGTCCCACCGAGATTGGTAAATTGTGTGTAACGGTTGGATTTTGTGTGGAGGCTATATATACCCCTCCACCTTCTCTTCATTCGTGGAGAGAGCCATCAGAACACACCTACACTTCCAACTCATATGTTCTGAGAGAGAACCACCTACTCATGTGTTGAGACCAAGATATTCCATTCCTACCATATGAATCTTGATCTCTAGCCTTCCCCAAGCTGCTTTCCACTCAAATCTTCTTTCCACCAAATCCAAATCCTGTGAGAGAGAGTTGAGTGTTGGGGAGACTATCATTCGAAGCACAAGAGCAAGGAGTTCATCATCAACACACCATTTGTTACTTCTTGGAGAGTGGTGTCTCCTAGATTGGCTAGGTGTCACTTGGGAGCCTCCGACAAGATTGTGGAGTTGAACCAAGGAGTTTGTAAGGGCAAGGAGATCGCCTACTTCGTGAAGATCTACCGCTAGTGAGGCAAGTCCTTCGTGGGCGATGGCCATGGTGGGATAGACAAGGTTCCTTCTTCGTGGACCCTTCGTGGGTGGAGCCCTCCATGGACTCGCGCAACCGTTACCCTTCGTGGGTTGAAGTCTCCACTAACGTGGATGTAGGATAGCACCACCTATCCGAACCACGGGAAAAACATCCGTGTCTCCAATAGCGTTTGAATTCTCCAAACCCTTCCCTTTACATTCTTGCAAGTTGCATGCTTTACTTTCCGCTGCCTATATACTCTTTGCATGCTTGCTTGAATTGTGTGATGATTGCTTGACTTGTCCTAAAATAGCTAAAATCTGCCAACTACTAAAATTGGGATAAGGTTAAGTTTTTATTTGGTCAAGTAGTCTAATCACCCCCCTCTAGACATACTTCCGATCCTACAAGTGGTATCAGAGCTTTGGTCTCCATTTGCTTTGATTCCCATAGCTTTTGGTGGTCATAGCCTTGGTTTCACAACCTAGGAGAGTATGGCGTCTAGTGAGGGAAATTATCACCGTAGAGGTCCTTACTTTGATGGTACTAACTTTGCTAGTTGGAAGCATAAAATGAAAATGCATATTCTTGGACATAACCCTACCGTTTGGGCTATTGTGTGTGTTGGTTTGCAAGGTGACTTCTTCGAAGGGAAAGAACCAAACCGTGAAGCTACCGCGGATGAGTTGAAGATGCTACAATACAACGCTCAAGCTTGTGATATTCTCTTCAACGGATTGTGCCCCGAAGAATTCAACAAAATCAGCCGTCTTGAAAATGCAAAGGAAATTTGGGATACTTTGATTGATATGCACGAAGGTACCGACTCCGTCAAGGAATCCAAATTGGATGTGCTTCAAAGTCAACTTGACAAGTTCAAAATGAAGGATGGTGAAGGTGTCGCCGAAATGTACTCTAGGCTTGCTCTCATCACAAATGAGATTGCCGGCTTAGGGAGTGAAGAGATGACCGACAGATTCATCATCAAGAAGATCCTAAGAGCCTCGGATGGAAAATATGATACCGTGTGTACATTGATCCAAATGATGCCCAATTACAAAAATCTCAAGCCAACGGAAGTCATTGGAAGAATTTTTTGCTCACGAGATGTCACTCAAGGACAAAGAGGAACTTCACAACAAATCAAGTGGTGCTTACAAAGCCTCATGTGAAGCCCCCACATCATCAAGTGAGAAACAAAACTTCAATGAAGAATTGAGCTTAATGGTGAAGAACTTCAACAAGTTCTACAAGAGTAGAAGCAAAGATAGAAGCTCCAAGTCAAGGTCCTACAATGACAAAAGATCTTCTAGTCGAGAGCGAAACTGCTACAATTGTGGAAGACCCGGACACTATTCCAATGAGTGTACGGCTCCCTGCAAAAGAAGAGCAGATTCCCCAAAAAGAAGAAGAAAAAGAGAGGAATCACCGTCACGAGAGAGAAGGAGTAGAGATGATCGTTATGAACGAAGACACTCACGGAGAAGCAAGGATTCAGAAAGGAAGGAAAAATCATCAAGGAGCTACACAAAACGAAGACATCAAGCTCATGTTGGTGAATGGGTATCCGGCTCCGACTCCGACAATCACTCCGAGAGAAGTTATCACTCCGACTCCGAATATACTCAAGATGAAGGTGTTGCCGGACTAGCACTTGTGTCATCCAACTCCTACGAAATATTTGATTCACCAAATGAAGGAATTGGAAGATGCTTCATGGCCAAAGGTCCTAAGGTAACTCACCCTGAGTATGTTGATTTTAATAGTGATGAAGATGACTTGTTACGCGATGATGATTTACTTGTTGACAACTCTAGCGATGATTCCTATGATGAAACGTCAATTAATCATGCTAAAACGAATGACAATGATAAGGAGAAAATTGAGTCTCTAACTAAAGAACTAAACACTCTTAAGTTAGCTCATGAAACTATCTTCAAAGATCATCGAGAACTTTTAAGGGCTCATGAGAAGTTACGCTTTGAAAAGCTCAATCTTGAGCAAGAGCATGAGCTTTTAAAGGCAATCAATGATGATCTTCGCAAGAAAAGTTCTTCTTACATTGCCAAACGTTTACTCTTATCCACTTACATGCCTCAAATCAAGTCTAGTAACAAGAACAAGAAAGATTCTTCTTCTAGTAGTAACAATGATCATGTTAAATCCAATATTGTTGCTTCTAGTAGTTCTCTTGATTCCACTAATGATTCTCTTAGCCAAGTTACACTTGAGCAAGAAAATAGCATATTGAAGGAAATCATAGAGAAGGGTGTGTACAAAAGCCTTGCCGGAAGTAAGCAATTCGAGGAGATTGTACGCAAGCAAGGAAGGCACCGGAAGAATCAAGGTGTTGGTTTTGAACGAAAGTTCAATGCCAATGGAGTTGAGTGGGAAGAAGATCAATACCCCAAGACAAAGTTTGTTCCTCAACAACAGAAGTATGATCCAACTTCTTTCAAGGGGACACAAACTCAAGATGATCTTCCACCACAAGACTACAAGCAAAAAGGCAAGGACAAGCTTCAAGAGGAAATAGATGCATTTGAAGAAGCTCCTAAGACCTTAGTCAAGTGGATTCCCAAGACTACTTCAAGTTCCACTTCATCAAGTACGACTACAACTCCAAGGATTCCCATCAAGATGGTGTGGATCCAAAAGAAGAAGAACTAGAGAGTTCTTGAGGGTGACTCCGCCAACATACTTCACTCTTATCATTTTGGCAAGAACAAGTGCAATCAACTTCCACATCTTGCACTAGTTCAAGGAGTCACAAACCCTCTTGTTGGTAAGTCAAGGGACAAGGTAACCTAAAAGCTTTCATAGACATCATCTTGCATGTGCATCACTCTATGTCTATGGATATACTTGCTTGTTCCTTGTGGGGCTAACCCATGTAGGTATTGAAAGTGCAATTCACTCAAAAGGATAGCTCCAAGTGATCTACATCAACATTGAGCATCCACATCTTCAACATCTACATGGAGTCATCATCGACAAAACCCAAGGTTAGTTCATCCCTCTGAGGGGGGATATCACATCTAGGGGGAGCTTTACTCTAAGACTTGAGCTAAAGCAACTCTAATGATGTGAACACAACAATGCTTTATGTAAAAGTGGTAACCCCACTTGAGCTTAAACGATGAGTATGACCTATGATCAAATGTTCTCATTTGACTCCTAAGTCAATATACTCATATATAGATGACCTAGTCATCGCCAATTGCTTGATAGATGCTAGAATTGGTTGTGCATGCTTTGTCACATATTTCAATTGCTATTTTATTGTGTGAGCATGTTGGTTGCATATTTTACTCATTCGAGGACATCCACTTGTTGTTCTGATTGTTTGGTTTTATTGTTCTTTTGCCAAGTGGATGGACAAGAATGCCTAAGAACCCCCTCTAGCTATCTATGCTTTTCTCGTCTCAAACTCTATTCATGCTACATCACAAAATTGATCAAGTCAAATTCGAACCACTCTGTGTGAGGAGCACTCGGAGTCCCCGATTCGTCATAGACTTAAACTTCCAAAACCTCTTTATGATTCTCGGTCTGACCGATACTCCACTTTCGGTCCTACCGAGATCATCAAGTTGATCTATGTTTTTGATCTCGGTGCAACCGATTTGAACCATTCGGTCACACCGAGTTGCAATAACTGTATACAGTTTTGCATCTCGGTGCCACCGAGTTGTTCCACTCGGTCACACCGACAGGGTCGGGCTATATATAGACACGGGCAAAAATTTGGAAATTTCTCCGAACCCCTTCGTCCGCGCCATAGCTCGCTCTGCCGACGTGGTCTCCGGATCGTCTTCTCGCCGCCAGCAGCCTCCAGTCACTGGTCTCCGTCGCCGTCAACGGAAATCACCTCCGCCGTTGCCGCCGTTGCGAGTCTCCGCCGAACTAGGGTACGGACTCGATCTTTGTGCTATTCCTCAATTTGATTCCTAGCACATTGTGATCATAATGATCTTTGCCACGATTGATAAACTCCTATCCAGTCAAAGAACTCATAGATTAGGTTTGATTCGAAAATTTTAGGGTTAGGTTTCCGCCGAAACCATCTCGGACCCACCGAGTTGAAAAACTCGGTCCCACCGATTTGGCCTATGCCATTGCACAAGTGAAACTCGGTCTGACCGAGTGTAACTAATCGGTGTGACCGATTTTTGAACTTTGTGAAACCCTAGCAGTCTTGGTGCCACCGAACTGTGACTTGGTCTGACCGAGATCACTAGTTTAGGTTCCAAATGCTGCTTCGGTATCACCGAGTTTAGAAATCGGTAGATCCGAAATGCTTTCTGTGGGAAACTAAAACTAAGTTTTTGAATCACTCTTTTGCAAAAATCTCTGCATTTTGTGATGCTCATCTATTCTACCTCATCTATAAACTATTCACAGGGTCAGCAGTCAGCAGTCAGCCTGTTCAACATGTCAGACCAGAGTGACAGCCAAAATCAGTCAGAGCAGCTTGTGCATATGAGTGAGGGCACTAGTCCCTCAAGCTCATCAGATGATGGCAGCAGGAGCACTCCAAGCAATCTGCCAAAGGCTGCCACCAGACAGAGAAAGAAGAGAAATTCTGATTCTGAAGATGAAGATTATGTGGTAGAGGAGGAGGCAACCTCCAAGAAAGCTGAGCTTAAGAAAGAACATGGTTCAAGGCAGAGCACCAAGCCAGGCTTGAAGGTCAAAAGGCCAGCAGGAAGGAAACCTATGCCAAAGGCCAGAGCTTCAACCAAGATTCCTGAAAAATCCACTTCCAAGGAGCCAGTTGTTCCTGTAGAGAAGAAAGAAAGGAAAAGAGGCAGATGGTGCAAGAAAGTAGATCCTATGGCTGAGTTTGAAAGACATTCTTCTGATGAAGAAGAAGAGGAAGAGGAAGGTGCTGCACCAGCACCCAAGGCACCCAAGCTGACGGGTGATGCTATAAGGTCAGGGGCAGCTGCATCCAAGCCCAAGGAAGCCCCCAAGACAGCTCCAAAGCAAAAACCCAAGAGGAATACAAGAAGTATTCCAGCTGCTGAGAAGAACAAGGCCCCAGTGCCTGATGTTGCAGAAGAGGAAGAAGGGCAAGTGTTGAGGAAATTGAAGCCCAAAATCCCAGACCACAATGATGCTCATCCTGTGGCTGAGGACATGAACATAAGGAGAGACTCTGGATTAAGAAAGTGGAGAGCAGAAGATCCTTATGCTACCAGGAGAAGGACTGTTGTGGACTACAGGTTCCACACAAAGGAACAGCAGGACTTCTATGAGACAATCCTGTTGGACAAGAAGCCAATTGTCTGTGACATGAGATGGGTGGATTGGCAGTATATCCAAGACAATGAAGAGCACTTCCCAGGAGTGCAGGATAGCTTCAAAGCTTGTGGGGTAGCAGACTTTGTTGGGCAAAAGCTCACAAAGTGGAACGAGGAACTTATTATGCAGTTCTACTCCACAGCACACTTTTACCCCGATGGGAGGATCACATGGATGTCTGAAGGTACAAGGTACCAGTCAACTGTTGCGGAATGGGCTCAGCTGATCAATGCCCCCGAAGAGAGTGAAGATGACTTAGATGTCTACTCCAAGAAGAAGATGGACCACAACTCAATGATCAACATGTACAAAGAGATCCCTGACAAAGCACTTGAAACCTTCAAGTATGGATCTGTACATTATCTTCTGTCAGGACTGCCCACTATCAACTGGATCTTAAGGCATACTCTGTTGCCCAAGTCTGGAGATCACAAGATGATCAGAGGCCATGCTATCAACCTGCTTCATATCTTTGATGTGCCTCAAAAGTTCAAAGTCATGAGCCTGATGATTGAGACAATCAAGAGGACAGCAGGAGACCAGAAGAGAAGCTGTGGATATGCTCCTCAGATCCAGGAACTCATCAACTCCAAGATGGGCACAGGCATCTATCTTTTGGATAAGGAACATCTTCCTATTCATCCTGAGTTTGAAGATAATGAAGTTGTGATGAACAAGGATGAACCATCTTCAGCCCATGCTCAAGCTCAAAAGGAGAAGGCAAGAAAGGAGAAAGCTGCTAGGATGCCAACTCAAGAGGAGGCATCAGAATACTTCTTGAAGACTAAGCAAGAACAGCTCAGTTACCTGATTGCATCCACCCTGCGGATTGAGAAAGGTTTGGCCAACCTAACTCAGAACCAGGCAAGCCTAGAGAGGATCGTAGAACAGAAGTTCTATGACTTGGACATCAAGGTGACAGAGATACAGACAGCAGTAGAGCAGCTCCAGGATGACATGCAGGAGAGGAGAGGGAAGACTACCACAGATGCATTTGCTAGAGTGCCACGTGCTCAGAGGTCCAGTGCAGTGCCAGTTCCAGACACAAGAGCAACAGCCTCAGCACCAGCCGCAGCACCAGTCCAACCTGCTCCAACATCCACCTCAGCTCCAACTACATCAGCATCAATAGAAGCCTTCGTCCTTGGAGTGATCCAGACTCCACCACCACCTGAAGACCAAGCCTGAGTATCGATATAGCACTATGCATTTTCTAGGAACTTTTTGGTAACTTGTTGCCAAAGGGGGAGAAGATGTATAGATCATAGGCTTCGAGAAAGAGAGTGTTGGTTTTTCTCTCTTGTTTTATTTGGTGGTCTTTGATACAATTGTTTGCTTTTGGTTGAGATACCTTATTATGCTTGTGAGACATTGATGATCATGTGTTTGATCATAAGCTACACTTATGCATGTTTGATATATCCTATCTATCTTATGTGGTCATTCACTTTGCCTTGGTGATGAGTGCATGTATTTCATTGTTTATCATTCTGAGCGCTCCATCAAGATGTATGTGACATGGAAGAGTAACCCATGATTCTAACTCCTTGTGCATTTGCAGTCCAAAGCAAATTTTAAATATGCACAAATTTAGGGGGAGCTCTTACTTATCACATACTTCTCAAAGCGACAATGTAATTCATTCTTATTATCATTTGTCGAAGCTTTGATCTATATGTTGTCATCAATTACCAAAAAGGGGGAGATTGAAAGTGCAACTATCCCTAGGTGGTTTTGGTAATTCATAACAACATATAGCTCATTGAGCTAATGCTATTCCAAGACAATTATTTCAGGAAAGCTCAATGATTGGCATGGCATGGATGGTGAAAGTGGGACCCTCAAAATGCTAAGGACAAAGGATTGGCTAAAGCTCAAAAGCTCAAGACTCTTCATTTTATATTTTAGTGATCCAAGATCACCTTGAGTCCATAGGAAAAGCCAATACTATCAAGGAGGGATGAGGTGTTGCTTAATGAGCTCTTTGCCTTATGTTCTTCATGATATGCTCCAAAATCCTCAGCTACTTTCCCATATCCACTTTTGACCTAAACCCTAAGCCAAATTTGGTCATACCGATTCTTTCTATCCGGCGCCACCGAGTTTCATATGTCATAAGCCATAGCCAAAACCCTAGCAAATCGGTTTCACCGATAGGGATCTCGGTCTCACCGAGATGGGATTGCAACCTCTCTGTTTCCCTTTCGTAACTTTTTGGTCTCACCGAAAGAGCGAATCGGTCCCACCGAGATTGCAATGCAAACTCTCTGTTTCCCTTTTGTAACTTTTCGGTCTCACCGAAAAGAGCAAATCGGTCCCACCGAGTTTGCCTGACCAACTCTCTGGTTAGCCAATTACCAAATCGGTCTCACCGAGTTTGTGTAATCGGTCTCACCGACATTACGTTATGCCCAAACCCTAACCACATCGGTCCTACCGAGATGCATGTCAATCCCACCGAGAATCTCTAACGGTCACTAGGTTTACCTTTTTGGTCCGATCGAGTTTGTTGATTCGGTCCCACCGAGATTGGTAAATTGTGTGTAACGGTTGGATTTTGTGTGGAGGCTATATATACCCCTCCACCTCCTCTTCATTCGTGGAGAGAGCCATCAGAACACACCTACACTTCCAACTCATATGTTCTGAGAGAGAACCACCTACTCATGTGTTGAGACCAAGATATTCCATTCCTACCATATGAATCTTGATCTCTAGCCTTCCCCAAGCTGCTTTCCACTCAAATCTTCTTTCCACCAAATCCAAATCCTGTGAGAGAGAGTTGAGTGTTGGGGAGACTATCATTCGAAGCACAAGAGCAAGGAGTTCATCATCAACACACCATTTGTTACTTCTTGGAGAGTGGTGTCTCCTAGATTGGCTAGGTGTCACTTGGGAGCCTCCGACAAGATTGTGGAGTTGAACCAAGGAGTTTGTAAGGGCAAGGAGATCGCCTACTTCGTGAAGATCTACCGCTAGTGAGGCAAGTCCTTCGTGGGCGATGGCCATGGTGGGATAGACAAGGTTGCTTCTTCGTGGACCCTTCATGGGTGGAGCCCTCCGTGGACTCGCGCAACCGTTACCCTTCGTGGGTTGAAGTCTCCACTAACGTGGATGTAGGATAGCACCACCTATCCGAACCACGGGAAAAACATCCGTGTCTCCAATAGCGTTTGAATTCTCCAAACCCTTCCCTTTACATTCTTGCAAGTTGCATGCTTTACTTTCCGCTGCCTATATACTCTTTGCATGCTTGCTTGAATTGTGTGATGATTGCTTGACTTGTCCTAAAATAGCTAAAATCTGCCGAGAACTAAAATTGGGAAAAGGTTAAGTTTTTATTTGGTCAAGTAGTCTAATCACCCCCCCTCTAGACATACTTCCGATCCTACAGACACGGATGTTTTTCCCGTGGTTCAGATAGGTGGTGCTATCCTACATCCACGTTGATGGAGACTCTAACCCACGAAGGGTAACGGTTGCGCGAGTCCACGGAGGGCTCCACCCATGAAGGGTCCACGAATAAGCAACCTTGTCTATCCCACCATGGCCATCGCCCACGAAGGACTTGCCTCCCTAGTGGTAGATCTTCACGAAGTAGGCGATCTCCTTGCCCTTACAAACTCCTTGGTTCAACTCCACAATCTTGTCGGAGGCTCCCAAGTGACACCTAGCCAATCTAGGAGACACCACTCTCCAAGAAGTAACAAATGGTGTGTTGATGATGAACTCCTTGCTCTTGTGCTTCAAATGATAGTCTCCCCAACACTCAACTCTCTCTCACAGGATTTGGATTTGGTGGAAAGAAGATTTGAGTGGAAAGCAACTTGGGGAAGGCTAGAGATCAAGATTCATATGGTAGGAATGGAATATCTTGGTCTCAACACATGAGTAGGTGGTTCTCTCTTAGAACATATGAGTTGGAAGTGTAGATGTGTTATGATGGCTCTCTCCACGAGTGAAGAGGAGGTGGAGGGGTATATATAGCCTCCTCACAAAATCCAACCGTTATACACAATTTACCAATCTCGGTGGGACCGAATCAACAAACTCGGTCGGACCGAAATAGTAAACCTAGTGACCGTTAGAGATTTTCGGTGGGACTGACACGCAACTCGGTAGGACTGATATGGTTAGGGTTAGGGCATAACGTAATCTTGGTGAGACCGATTTGGTAATTAGCTAACCAGAGAGTTGGTCAGGTAAACTTGGTGGGACCGATTTGCTCTTTTGGTGAGACCGAAAAGTTACAAAAGGGAAACAGAGAGTTTACATTGCAATCTCGGTGGGACCGATCCGCTCTTTCGGTGAGACCGAAAAGTTACGAAAAGGAAACAGAGAAATTGCAATCCCATCTCGGTGAGACCGAGATCCCTATCGGTAGAACCGATTTGCTAGGGTTTGGCAGTGGCTAATGACATGTGAAACTCGGTGGCGCCGGACAGGAAGAATCGGTAGGACCGAGTTTGGCTTAGGGTTTAGGTCATATGTGGATATGGGAAAGTAGCTGAGGATTTTGGAGCATATCATTAAGCACATGGAGCAAAAGGCTCATTAAGCAACACCTCATCCCTCCTTGATAGTATTGCTTTTCCTATGGACTCAATGTGATCTTGGATCACTAAAATGTAAAATGAAGAGTCTTGAGCTTTTGAGCTTGAGCCAATCCTTTGTCCTTAGCATTTTGAGGGTTCCACTTTCACCATCCATGTCATGCCAATCATTGAGCTTTCCTAAAATAATCATCTTGGAATAGCATTAGCTCAATGAGCTATATGTTGTTATGAATTACCAAAACCACCTAGGGATAGTTTCACTTTCAATCTCCCCATTTTTGGTAATTGATGACAACATATAGATCAAAGCTTCGACAAATGATAATAAGAATGAAATATATCGTTGCTTTGAGAAGTATGTGATAAGTAAGAGCTCCCCCTAAATTTGTGCATATATAAAATTTGCTTTGGACTGCAAATGCACAAAGAGTTAAAATCATGGGTTACTCTTCCATGTCACATACATCTTGGTGGAGCGCTCAAAATGATAAGAATGAAATACATGCACTCATCACCAAGAAAAGTGAATGATCACATAAGACAGATAAGATATATCAAGCATGCATAAGTGTAGCTTATGATCAAACACATGATCATCAATGTCTCACAAGCATATCAAAGTATCTCAACCAAAAGCAAACACAGTTTGAAAAACCATCAAATAAAGCAAGAGAGAATAAAAGCAACACTCTCTCTCGAAGCCTATGATCTATACATTTTTCTCCCCCTTTGGCAACAAGTTACCAAAAACTTCCTAGAAAATGCATAGTGATAGAACGACTCTTAGGCTTGATATTCTGGTGGTGGTGGAGTTTGGATCACTCCAAGGACGAAGGCTTCTGTAGACGTGGTTGGAGCTGGAGCTGAAGTAGATGCTGGAGCTGGTTGGGCTGGTGATGTGGCTGGAGCTGAGGTGGTGGCTCTGGTGTCAGGAACTGGCACTGCAGTCGACCTCTGAGCTCGTGGCACTCTGGAAAATGCATCAGTTGTAGTATTCCCTTTCCTCTCCTGCATGTCATCTTGAAGTTGCTCCGCTGCAGACTGAATCTCTGTTACTTTGACATCCAAGTCATAGAACTTTTGTTCTACGATTCTCTCTAAGCTCTCCTGATTCTGAGTGAGGGTGGCCAGTCCTTTCTCAATCCTCAGTGTGGATGCAATCAAGTAACTAAGCTGCTCTTGCTTGGTTTTCAAGAAATACTCAGATGCCTCCTCTTGAGTTGGCATCTTGGCAGCTTTCTCCTTCCTTGCCTTCTCCTTCTGTGCTTGAGCATGAGCTGAAGATGGTTCATCCTTGTTCATCACAACTTGATTATCCTCAAAGTCTGGATGAATAGGCAAATGTTCCTTGTCCAATAAGTATATGCCTTTGCCCATATTGGAGTTTATCAACTCTTGGATCTGAGGGGCATATCCACAGCTCCTCTTCTGATCTGCTGCAGTCCTCTTGATTGTTTCTACCATGAGGCTCATGACTTTGAATTTTTGTGGCACATCAAAGATATGAAGCAAGTTGATTGCATGGCCTCTGATCATCTTGTGATCACCTGACTTGGGCAACAGAGTGTGCCTCAGAATCCTATTTATAGTTGGCAACCCTGACAGAAGATAATGTACTAATCCAAACTTGAAAGTATCAAGTGCCTTGTTTGGGATCTCCTTGTACATGTTGGACATAGAGTTGTGGTCCATCTTCTTCTTCGCATGTATATCTAGGTCATCCTCATGCTCCCCTGGGGCATTGATGAGTTGTGCCCACTCAGCAACTGTTGATTGATACCTTGTGCCTTCTGACATCCACACAATCCTTCCATCTGGATAGAAGTGTGCTGTGGAGTAGAATTGCATGATCAGCTCTTCATTCCACTTTGTGAGCTTCTGCCCAACAAAGTCTGCTACTCCACAAGCCTTGAAGATGTCTTGCACTCCAGGATAGTGCTCTTCATTGTCCTTGATGTACTCCCGGTCAACCCATCTCATGTCACAAACAATGGGCTTCTTATCAAGCAAGACTGTCTCATAGAAGTCATGCTGTTCCTTTGTGTGGAACCTGTAGTCAACAGCAGTCCTTCTTCTGGTAGCATATGGGTCTTCTGCTCTCCACTTTCTCAGCCCTGAGTCTCTTCTGATCTTCATGTCCTCAGCCACAGGATGAGCATCATTGTGGTCTGGGATCTTGGGCTTTAACTTCCTGAGAACTTGTCCTTCTTCTTCATCAGCAGTGTCAGGCACTGGGGCCTTGTTCTTCTCAGCAGCTGGTATGCTCCTTGTGTTCCTCTTGGCAGCTGTCTTGGCCTTTGATGCAGCTTTGGGTGCTTCCTTGGGCTTGGATGCAGTAGCCCCTGATCTTATAGCATCACCCATCAGCTTTTGTGCCTTAGGTGCTGGTGCAGCAACCTCTTCTTTTTCATCTTCTTCTTCAGAAGAATCTCTCCTCATAGAAGGCTTGCCAACAACTCTGGCAGTGGTAGTTCTGGCTCTCTTCTTTTTCTTGTCCTGGCCAATTTCTTCTTATTCAGATTCCATGGTGAATTTTATAGTTCCTTCAGGAACAGCCTTCCTAGGCTTGGAGGTAGGAACTCTCCTAGCAGGTGCCTTTTTGTGCATTCCTGGCTTGATGGCTGCAGTTGAGCCATACTCCTTCTTGAGCACAACTTTCTTGGAAGTGGCTTCCTCTTCTGCCACATAGTCCTCATCCTCTGATTCTGAGGTTCTCTTCTTCTTTTGTCTAGTGGCAGCTTTTGGCAAGTTATTAGGGGTGCTCCTGCTGCCTTCATCTAAAGAACTGGAGGGACTAGTGCCCTCACTCATGTGCACTTACTGTTCTGACACATTCTGGCTGTCACTCTGATCTGACATGATGAACAAGCTGACTGTTGACCCTGTGAATAGTTTATAGATGAGGTAGAGTGGATGAGCATCACAAAATGCAGAGATTTTTGCAAACGAATGATTCAAAATCTTAGTTTTAGTTTCCCACAGAAATCATTTCGGATCTACCGATTTTTAAACTCGGTGATACCGAAGCAGTTTTTGGAACCTAAACAAGTGAACTCGGTCAGACCGAGTCACAGTTCGGTGGCACCGAGACTGCTAGGGTTTCACAAAGTTCCAAAATCGGTCACACCGATTAGTAATTCTCGGTCAGACCGAGTCTCACTTGTGCAATGGCATGAGCCGAATCGGTGGGACCGAGTTTTTCAACTCGGTGGGTCCGAGATGGTTTCGGCAGAAACCTAACCCTAAAATTTTCGAATCAAACCTATTCTACGAATGCATTGATTGGATAAGAGTGTTTCAAACATGGCTAGAATCAATATGATCACAATGTGCTAGGAATCAGATTGGGGAATAGCACAAAGATCGAGTCCATACCCTAGTTCGGCGGAGACTCGCTACGGCGGCAACGGCGGGGTTGAATCCTGTCCAGCGACTGGAGGCGGCTGGCGGCGAGGAGACGATCCGGAGACCACGTTGGCAGAGCGAGCTATCGCGCGGGCGAAAGGGTTCGGAGAAATTTCCAAAATTTTGCCCGTGTCTATATATAGCCCGACCCTGTCGGTGTGACCGAGTGGAACAACTCGGTGTGACCGAATGATTTAAATCGGTTGCACCGAGATCGAAAACATAGATCGACTTAATGATCTCGGTAGGACCGAAAGTAGGGTATTGGTCAGACCGAGAATCACAAAGAAGTTTTGGAAGTTTAAGTCTATGACGAATCGGGGACTCCGAGTGCTCCTCACACAGAGTGGTTCAAATCTGACTTGATCAAATTTTGTGATGTAGCATGAATAGAGTTTGAGACGAGAAAAGCATAGATAGCTAGAGAAGGTTCTTAGGCATTCTTGTCCATCCACTTGGCAAAAGAAAACAAAACCAAACAATCAAAGCAACAAGTGGATGTCCTCGAATGAATAAACTATGCAACCAACATGCTCACACAATAAAATGGCAATTTAAATATGTGACAAAACATGCACAACCAATTCTAGCATCTATCAAGCAATTGGCGACGACTAGGTCATCTATATATGAGTATATTGACTTAGGAGTCAAATGAGAACACTTGATCATAGGTCATACTCATCGTTTAAGCTCAAGTGGGGTTACCACTTTTACATAAAGCATTGTTGTGTTCACATCATTAGAGTTGCTTTAACTCAAGTCTTAGAGTAAAGCTCCCCCTAGATGTGATATCCCCCTAAGAGGGATGAACTAACCTTGGGTTTTATCGATGATGACTTCATGTAGATGTTGAAGATGTGGATGCACAATGTTGATGTAGATCACTTGGAGCTATCCATTTGAGTGAATTGCACTTTCAATACCGACATGGGTTAGTCCCACAAGGAACAAACAAGGATATCCATAGACATAGAGTGATGCACACACAAGATGATGTCCATGAAGGCTTTTAGGTTACCTTGTCCCTTGACTTACCAACAAGAGGGTTTGTGACTCCTTGAACTAGTGCAAGATGTGGAAGTTGGTTGCACTTGTTCTTGCCAAAATGATAAGAGTGAAGTATGTTGGCGGAGTCACCCTCAAGAACTTTCTAGTTCTTCTTCTTTTGGATCCGCACCATCTTGATGGGAATCCTTGGAGTTGTAGTCGTACTTGATGAAGTGGAACTTGAAGTAGTCTTGGGAATCCACTTGACTAAGGTCTTAGGAGCTTCTTCAAATGCATCAATTTCCTCTTGAAGCTTGTCCTTGCCTTTTTGCTTGTAGTCTTGTGGTGGAAGATCATCTTGAGTTTGTGTCCCTTTGAAAGAAGTAGGATCATACTTCTCTTGTTGTGGAACAAACTTTGTCTTGGGGTATTGATTTTCTTCCCACTCAACTCCATTGGCATTGAACTTTCGTTCAAAACCAACACCTTGATTCTTCCGGTGCCTTCCTTGCTTGCGTACAATTTCCTCGAAATGCTTACTTCCGGCAAGGCTTTTGTACACTCTTTTCTCTATAATTCCCTTCAATAAGCTATTTTCTTGCTCAAGTGTAACTTGGCTAAGAGAATCATTAGTGGAATCAAGAGAACTACTAGAAGCAACAATATTGGATTTAACATGATCATTGTTACTACTAGAGGAAGAATCTTTCTTGTTCTTGTTACTAGACTTGACTTGAGGCATATAAGTGGATAAGAGTAAACGCTTGGCAATGTAAGAAGAACTTTTCTTGCGGAGATCATCATTGATTGCCTTTAAAAACTCATGTTCTTGCTCAAGATTGAGCTTTTCAAAGCGTAACTTCTCATGAGCTCTTAAAAGTTCTCGATGATCTTCGAAGATAGTTTCATGAGCTAACTTAAGAGTGTTTAGTTCTTTAGTTAGAGCCTCAATTTTATCCTTATCATTGTCATTCGTTTTAGCATGATTTATTGACGTTTCATCATAGTATTCATCACTAGAGTTGTCAACAAGTAAATCATCATCGCCTAACAAGTCATCTTCATCACTATTAAAATCAACATACTCGGGATGTGTTACCTTAGGACCTTTGGCCATGAAGCATCTTCCAATTCCTTCATTTGGTGAGTCAAATATGTCGTAGGAGTTGGTTGACACAAGTGCTAGACCGGCAACACCTTCATCTTGAGTATATTCGGAATCAGAGTGATAACTTCTCTCGGAGTGGTTGTCGGAGTCGGAGCCGGATACCCATTCACCAACATGAGCTTGATGTCTTCGTTTTGTGTAGCTCCTTGATGATTTTTCCTTTCTTTCCGAATCCTTGTTTCTCCGTGAGTATCTTCGTTCATAACGATCATCTCTACTCCTTCTCTCTCTTGATGGTGATTCTTCTCATTTGCTTCTTCTTTTTGGAGAATCTTCTCTTCTTTTGTAGGGAGCCGTACACTCATTGGAATAGTGTCCAGGTCTTCCACAATTGTAGCGGTTTCGCTCTCGACTAGAAGATCTTTTGTCATTGTAGGACCTTGACTTGGAGCTTCTATCTTTGCTTCTATTCTTGTAGAACTTGTTGAAGTTCTTCACCATTAAGCTCAATTCTTCGTTGAAGGTTTGTTTCTCACTTGATGATGTGGGGGCTTCACATGAGGCTTTGTAAGCACCACTTGATTTGTTGTGAAGTTCCTCTTTATCCTTGAGTGACATCTCATGAGCAACAATTTTTCCAATGACCTCCGTTGGCTTGAGATCTTTGTAATTGGGCATCATTTGGATCAATGTGCACACGGTATCATATTTTCCATCCAAGGCTCTTAGGATCTTCTTGATGATGAATCTATCGGTCATCTCTTCACTCCCTAAGCCAGCAATCTCGTTTGTGATGAGCGCAAGCCTAGAGTACATTTCAGCGATGCCTTCACCATCCTTCATTTTGAACTTTTCAAGTTGACTTTGAAGCACATCCAATTTGGATTCCTTGACGGAGTCGGTACCTTCGTGCATATCAATCAAAGTATCCCAAATTTCCTTTGCATTCTCAAGACGGCTGATTTTGTTGAATTCTTCGGGGCACAATCCGTTGAAGAGAATATCACAAGCTTGAGCGTTGTATTGCAGCATCTTCAGCTCATCCGCGGTAGCTTCACGGTTTGGTTCTTTCCCATCGAAGAAGTCACCTTGCAAACCAACACACACAATAGCCCAAACGGCGGGGTTATGTCCAAGAATATGCATTTTCATTTTATGCTTCCAACTAGCAAAATTAGTGCCATCAAAGTAAGGACCACTACGGTGATAATTTCCCTCGCTAGACGCCATACTCTCCTAGGTTGTGAAACCAAGGCTATGACCACCAAAAGCTATGGAAATCAAAGCAAATGGAGACCAAAGCTCTGATACCACTTGTAGGATCGAAAGTATGTCTAGAGGGGGGTGATTAGACTACTTGACCAAATAAAAACTTAACCTTTTTCCCAATTTTAGTTCTTGGTAGATTTTAGCTACTTTAGGACAAGTCAAGCAATCATGACACAATTAAAGCAAGCATGCAAAGAGTATATAAGCAGCGGAAAGTAAAGCATGCAACTTGCAAGAATGTAAAGGGAAGGGTTTGGAGAATTCAAACGCAATTGGAGACACGGATGTTTTTCCCGTGGTTCAGATAGGTGGTGCTATCCTACATCCACGTTGATGGATACTTCAACCCACGAAGGGTAATGGTTGCGCGAGTCCACGGAGGGCTCCACCCACGAAGGGTCCATGAAGAAGCAACCTTGTCTATCCCACCATGGCCATCACCCACGAAGGACTTGCCTCACTAGCGGTAGATCTTCACGAAGTAGGCGATCTCCTTGCCCTTACAAACTCCTTGGTTCAACTCCACAATCTTGTCGGAGGCTCCCAAGTGACACCTAGCCAATCTAGGAGACACCACTCTCTAAGAAGTAACAAATGGTGTGTTGATGATGAACTCCTTGCTCTTGTGCTTCAAATGATAGTCTCCCCAACACTCAACTCTCTCTCACAGGATTTGGATTTGGTGGAAAGAAGATTTGAGTGGAAAGCAACTTGGGGAAGGCTAGAGATCAAGATTCATATGGTAGGAATGGAATATCTTGGTCTCAACACATGAGTAGGTGGTTCTCTCTCAGAACATATGAGTTGGAAGTGTAGATGTGTTATGATGGCTCTCTCCACGAGTGAAGAGGAGGTGGAGGGGTATATATAGCCTCCTCACAAAATCCAATCGTTACACACAATTTACCAATCTCGGTGGGACCGAATCAACAAACTCGGTCGGACCGAAATAGTAAACCTAGTGACCGTTAGAGATTTTCGGTGGGACTGACACGCAACTCGGTAGGACTGATATGGTTAGGGTTAGGGCATAACGTAATCTTGGTGAGACCGATTTGGTAATTAGCTAACCAGAGAGTTGGTCAGGTAAACTCGGTGGGACCGATTTGCTCTTTCGGTGAGACCGAAAAGTTACAAAAGGGAAACAGAGAGTTTACATTGCAATCTCGATGGGACCGATCCGCTCTTTCGGTGAGACCGAAAAGTTACGAAAAGGAAACAGAGAAATTGCAATCCCATCTCGGTGAGACCGAGATCCCTATCGGTAGAACCGATTTGCTAGGGTTTGGCAGTGGCTAATGACATGTGAAACTCGGTGGCGCCGGACAGGAAGAATCGGTAGGACCGAGTTTGGCTTAGGGTTTAGGTCATATGTGGATATGCGAAAGTAGCTGAGGATTTTGGAGCATATCATTAAGCACATGGAGCAAAAGGATCATTAAGCAACACCTCATCCCTCCTTGATAGTATTGGCTTTTCCTATGGACTCAATGTGATCTTGGATCACTAAAATGTAAAATGAAGAGTCTTGAGCTTTTGAGCTTGAGCCAATCCTTTGTCCTTAGCATTTTGAGGGATCCACTTTCACCATCCATGCCATGCCAATCACTGAGCTTTCCTGAAATAATCATCTTGGAATAGCATTAGCTCAATGAGCTATATGTTGTTATGAATTACCAAAACCACCTAGGGATAGTTGCACTTTCAATAGACCCTATGGCTGAGGCATAGGGGATGACTCTCATCTTTTCTCTATCTTCTGCCGTGGTCGGGCATTGAGCCGAGCTCAATTTCACACCTTGCATCACAGGCAAGAACCCCTTCTTGGACTGATCCATATTGAACTTCTTCAATATCTTATCGAGGTATGTACTTTGCGAAAGACCTATGAGGCGTCTTGATCTATCTCTGTAGATCTTGATGCCTAATATGTAAGCTGCTTCTCCAAGGTCCTTCATTGAAAAACACTTATTCAAGTAGGCCTTTATGCTCTCCAAGAGTTCTATATCATTTCCCATCAACAGTATGTCATCATATAATATGTGAAATGCTATAGAGCTCCCACTAACTTTCTTGTAAACGCAGGCTTCTCCATAAGTCTGCATAAACCCAAACGCTTTGATCATTTCATCAAAGCGAATGTTCCAACTCCGAGATGCTTGCACCAGCCCATAGATGGAGCGCTGGAGCTTGCATACCTTGTTAGCATTCTTAGGATCGACAAAACCTTCCGGCTGCATCATATACAATTCTTCCTTAAGAAAGCCGTTAAGGAATGCCGTTTTGACGTCCATTTGCCATATCTCGTAGTCATAGAATGCAGCAATTGCTAACATGATTCGGACGGACTTCAGCTTCGCTACGGGTGAGAAGGTCTCATCGTAGTCAACCCCTTGAACTTGTCGATAACCTTTAGCGACAAGTCGAGCTTTATAGATGGTAACATTTCCATCCGCGTCCGTCTTCTTCTTAAAGATCCATTTATTTTCTATCGCTCGCCGATCATCAGGCAAGTCTGTCAAAGTCCGTACTTTGTTTTCATACATGGATCCTATCTCGGATTGCATGGCTTCAAGCCATTTGTTGGAATCTAGGCCTGCCGTCGCTTCTTCATAGTTCGAAGGTTCACCATTGTCTAACAACATGATTTCCAGGACAGGGTTGCCATACCATTCTGGTGTGGAACGTATCCTCGTGGACCTATGAAGTTCAGTAGCAGCTTGATCCGAAGTACCTTGATCATCATCATTAACTTCCTCTCTAGTCGGTGCAGGCACCACAGGAACATCTTCCTGAGCTGCACTACTTTCCGCTTCAAGAGGCAGTACTTCATCAAGTTCTACTTTCCTCCCACTTACTTCTTTCGAGAGAAACTCTTTCTCCAGAAAGGATCTGTTCCTGGCAACAAAGATCTTGCCTTCGGATCTGAGGTAGAAGGTATACCCAATGGTTTCCTTAGGGTATCCTATGAAGACGCATTTTTCCGACTTGGGTTCGAGCTTTTCAGGTTGAAGTTTCTTGACATAAGCATCGCATCCCCAAACTTTTAGAAACGACAGCTTTGGTTTCTTCCCAAACCATAATTCATACGGTGTCGTCTCAACGGATTTCGACGGAGCCCTATTAAAAGTGAATGCGGCAGTCTCTAAAGCATAGCCCCAAAATGAGAGCGGTAGATCGGTAAGAGACATCATAGATCGCACCATATCCAATAGAGTGTGATTACGACGTTCGGACACACCATTTCGCTGAGGTGTTCCAAGCGGCGTGAGTTGTGAAACGATTCCACATTTCCTTAAGTGTGCCAAATTCGTGACTCAAATATTCCCCTCCATGATCTAATCGTAAGAACTTTATTTTCCTGTTACGTTGATTTTCAACCTCACTCTGAAATTCCTTGAACCTTTCAAAGGTCTCAGACTTGTGTTTCATTAAGTGGACATACACATATCTACTTAAGTCATCAGTGAGGGTGAGGACATAACGATAGCCAACGCGAGCCTCAACGCTCATTGGACCGCACACATCAGTATGTATGATTTCCAATAAGTTGGTTGCTCGCTCCATTGTTCCAGAGAACGGAGTCTTGGTCATTTTACCCATGAGGCATGGTTCGCACGTGTCAAATGATTCGTAATCAAGAGACTCCAAAAGTCCATCTACATGGAGCTTCTTCATGCGTTTGACACCAATGTGACCAAGGCATCAGTGCCACAAGTATGTGGGACTATCATTATCAACCTTACATCTTTTGGTATTCACACTGTGAATATGTGTAACATTACGTTCGAGATTCATTAAGAATAAACCATTGACCAGCGGGGCATGACCATAAAACATATCTCTCATATAAATAGAACAACCATTATTCTCGGATTTAAATGAGTAGCCATCTCATATTAAACGAGATCCTGATACAATGTTCATGCTCAAAGCTGGCACTAAATAACAATTATTGAGGTTTAAAACTAATCCCGTAGGTAAATGTAGAGGTAGCATGTGGACGGCGATCACATCGACCTTGGAACCATTCCCGACGCGCATTGTCACCTCGTCCTTCGCCAGTCTCCGCTTATTCCGCAGCTCCTGTTTTGAGTTACAAATATGAGCAACCGCACCGGTATCAAATACCCAGGAGCTACTACGAGTACTGGTAAGGTACACATCAATAACATGTATATCACATATACCTTTGGTGTTGCCGGCCTTCTTGTCCGCTAAGTACTTGGGGCAGTTCCGCTTCCAGTGACCACTTCCCTTGCAATAAAAACACTCAGTCTCAGGCTTGGGTCCATTCTTTGGCTTCTTCCCGGCAGCTTGCTTGCCGGGCACGGCAACTCCCTTGTCGTCTTTCTTGAAACCCTTTTTACCCTTGACTTTCTTGAACTTAGTGGTTTTATTCACCATCAACACTTGATGTTCCTTTTTGATTTCCACCTCCGCTGATTTCAGCATTGAATATACCTCAGGGATGGTTTTCTCCATCCCCTGCATATTGAAGTTCATCACAAAGCTCTTGTAGCTCAGTGGAAGCGACTGAAGGATTCTGTCAACGACCGCGTCATCCGGGAGATCAATTCCCAGCTGAGACAAGCGGTTGTGCAACCCAGACATTTTGAGTATGTGCTCGCTGACGGAACTATTCTCCTCCATCTTACAACTGTAGAACTTGTCGGAGACTTCATATCTCTCGACCCGGGCATGAGCTTGGAAAACCATTTTCAGCTCTTGGAACATCTCATATGCTCCGTGCTGCTCGAAACGCTTTTGGAGCCCCGCTTCTAAGCTGTAAAGCATGCCGCACTGAACCAGGGAGTAATCATCAACACGGGACTGTCAAGCGTTCATAACGACTTGGTTTGCTGGGACTGGTGCTTCACCTAGCGGTGCTTCAAGGACATATGCTTTCTTGGCAGCTATGAGGATGATCCTCAAGTTCCGGACCCAGTCCGTATAGTTGCTACCATCGTCTTTCAGCTTGGTTTTCTCTAGGAACGCATTGAAGTTGAGGACAACATTAGCGTGGGCCACTTGATCTACAAGACATATTGTAAAGATTTTAGACTAAGTTCATGATAATTAAGTTCATCTAATCAAATTATTTAATGAACTCCCACTCAGACAAACATCCCTCTAGTCATCTAAGTGATACATGATCCGAGTCAACTAGGTTGTGTCCGATCATCACGTGAGACGGACTAGTCATCATCGGTGAACATCTTCATGTTGATCGTATCTTCTATACGACTCATGTTCGACCTTTCGGTCTTCCGTGTTCTGAGGCCATGTCTGTACATGCTAGGCTCGTCAAGTCAACCTAAGTGTGTTGCGTGTGTAAATCTGGCTTACACCCATTGTATTCGAACGTTAGAATCTATCACACCCGATCATCACGTGGTGCTTCGAAACAACGAACCTTCGCAACGGTGCACAGTTAGGGGGAGCACTTTCTTTAAATTATTGCGAGGGATCATCTTATAAGCTACCATCGTTCTAAGCAAATAAGATGTAAAAACATGATAAACATCACATGCAATCAAATAGTGACATGATTTGGCCAATATCATTTTGCTCCTTTTGATCTCCATCTTCGGTGCGCCATGATCATCATCGTCACCGGCATGACACCATGATCTCCATCATCATGATCTCCATCATCGTGTCTTCATGAAGTTGTCTCGTCATCTATTACTTCTACTACTATGGCTAACGGTTTAGCAATAAAGTAAAGTAATTACATGACGTTTATGTTGACACGCAGGTCATAAATAAATTAAGACAACTCCTATGGCTCCTGCTGGTTGTCATACTCATCGACATGCAAGTCGTGATTCCTATTACAAGAACATGATCAATCTCATACATCACATATATCATTCATCACATCCTTTTGGACATATCACATCACATGGCATATGTTGCAAAAACAAGTTAGACGTCCTCTAATTGTTGTTGCAAATTTTTTACGTGGTTGCTATAGGTTTCTTAGCAAGAACGTTTCTTACCTATGCCAAAACCACAACGTGATATGCCAATTTCTATTTACCCTTCATAAGGACCCTTTTCATCGAATCCGATCCGACTAAAGTGGGAGAGACAGACACCCGCTAGCCACCTTATGCAACTAGTGCATGTCAGTCGGTGGAACCTGTCTCACGTAAGTGTACATGTAAGGTCGGTCCGGGACGCTTCATCCCACGATGCCGCCGAATCAAGATAAGACTAGTAACGGCAAGTAAATTGACAAAATCGACGCCCACAACAACTTGTGTTCTACTCGTGCATAGAAACTACGCATAGACCTAGCTCATGATGCCACTATTGGGAATCGTAGTAGAAATTTAAAATTTTCTACGCATCACCAAGATCAATCTATGGAGTCATCTAGCAACGAGAGGGAGGGGAGTGCATCTACATACCCTTGTAGATCGCGAGCGGAAGCGTTCAAGAGAACGGGGTTGATGGAGTCGTACTCGTCGTGATCCAAATCACCGATGATCCTAGTGCCGAACGGACGGCACCTCTGCGTTCAACACACGTACAGAGCAGAGACGTCTCCCGCGCCTTGATCCAGCAAGGAGGAGGGATAGGTTGAGGAAGAGAGCTCCAACAGCAGCACGACGGCGTGGTGGTGATGGAGTGGCAGTACTCCGGCAGGGCTTCGCCAAGCTCTTAATGGAGGAGGAGAGGTGTTGGGGAGGCGAGGGGCTGCGCCTTGGATATGGTGTTGCAGCCCTCCCCTCGCCCCTCTATTTATAGGAAGAAGGGGGAAGGGGGCCGGCCCCTCTAGATGAGATCTAGAGGGGGGCGGCGGCCAAGGGGAGGGGGCTTGCCCCCCAAGCCAAGGGGGCGCCCCCTTTAGGGTTCCCCCCAACCCTAGGCGCATGGGCCCTAGGGGGTGGCGCCCCAGCCCATTTGGGGCTGGTTCCCTTCCACCTACAGCCCATAAGGCCCTCTGGGGCAGGTGGACCCCCCGGTGGACCTCCGGAACCCCTCCGGTGGCCCCGGTACAATACCGATATGCCCCCGAACCTTTCCGGTGACCGTATGACAACTTCCCATATATAAATCTTCACCTCCGGACTATTCCGGAACTCCTCGTGATGTCCAGGATCTCATCCGGGACTCCGAACAACATTCGATAATCACATACAAGTCTTCCTAATAATCCTAGCGTCATCGAACCTTAAGTGTGTAGACCCTACGGGTTCGGGAATCACGCAAACATGACCGAGGCAGCTCTCCGGCCAATAACCAACAGCGGGATCTGGATACCCATGTTGGCTCCCACATGTTCCACGATGATCTCATCGAATGAACCACGATGTCGAGGATTCAAGTAATCCCGTATACAACTCCCTTTGTCAATCGGTACGTTACTTGCCCGAGATCCGATCGTCGGTATCCCAATACCTCGTTCAATCTCGTTACCGGCAAGTCACTTTACTCGTACCGTAATGCATGATCCCGTGATCAACCACTTGATCACATTGAGCTCATTATGATGATGCATTACCGAGTGGGCCCAGAGTTACCTCTCCGTCATACGGAGTGACAAATCCCAGTCTCGATTCGTGCCAACCCAACAAATACTTTCGGAGATACCTGTGGTGCACCTTTATAGCCACCCAGTTACGTTGTGACGTTTGGCACACCCAAAGTACTCCTATGGTATCCGGGAGTTGCACAATCTCATGGTCTAAGGAAATGATACTTGACATTAGAAAAGCTCTAGCAGACGAACTACACGATCTTGTGCTATGCTTAGGATTGGGTCTTGTCCATCACATCATTCTCCTAATGATGTGATCCCGTTATCAATGACATCCAATGTCCATAGTCAGGAAACCATGACCATCTGTTGATCAACGAGCTAGTTAACTAGAGGCTCACTAGGGGCATGTTGTGGTCTATATATTCACACATGTATTACGATTTCCGGATAACACAATTATAGCATGAACAATAGACAATTATCATGAACAAGGAAATATAATAATAACCATTTTATTATTGCCTCTAGGGCATATTTCCAACATTCATCACCTGGTTTATTTCAAGAACTCACAATAGGGGCTCTATTGCTGCATTTGTTGAGATAATGCAGGTAATTATAGTGCTCGTGGCTATAACTAATGTGGTGACACTAGAGGCAGTAGCATGCCGCGAAGGTTTAGCCCTTGCCAAAAACTGGATGTTGCTAAAAAAATTCATTGCATCGGACTCCAAGCCAATGGTCAATGAGATTGAAAGAGCTAGATGTGGAGGGTATGGCGCTATCATTAGTGAGATCAAGCAGAGACCATTATCATTTAATTGTTTTTTTTTACTTTTGAGAGCGAGCTGCTAATAGCGATGCCGAAGTTTTGCCAAGTTCTCATATTCTCTGGACCAGGGGCGTCACGTATGGTTGGTCGAGCCCCATGATTCGTTTTGTATCCCACACCATGCAAAATTTGATCAATAAAGCTAGATTTAATCCCTCAAAAAAGGTAATTAGAGAGGGAGTGAAAATTTTGAGGTTCTAAGATACACAGTCACATTTGGGTTGGAGGAATTGGACATTCAGACTCTAACTTTTACCATTGTAAGCCTGTGGAACAAAAACTTCGGCAGTTCGCATGAATCTAGAAAGAAGGCATCAAAACATGGATGGACAAACACTTCGTAGCAGGGCCAGTCCGACAGATGAAACATCCCAAGTGACTTGCTAACTCTTTCATACTTTCATGGTTTTGAAAGCTGACAGAAAATAGATCATGTGCGCAGATTTGACCTAATCTCAATAAGGCCAGCCCAAAGTGCACTTACTACTCAACAAGATCCTCGAGTTAATGGTGTAGAACCTCCACGATGCCATAGGCGAAACTTCCTCCATGTTGGCACACTCTAGCACGAATAAACCCATCAGTGGAGTGTCCGTGGCTGCCCCATTTCCTCGTTGGTGACGACGTGAATTCAAGGGGTTGTGGAACACTCACACTGAGCAAGCGCAAAGCGCAACACAAAGCATAGTCCTATACATCTCAATTGAGACCACTACTCATGGCAGTGAGAATAATTGTTGTGAATGGCCACGATGAACATAAACAACCATGCATGTGATTGGAAAAGGTCAAATGTACGTATATCCATTGGCATACTCAAAATGGCAATCACTCAGTTGCACATACCACTACCAACAACACAGTCACACATTTCTCAAAAGGAAAAAACAGTCACACATTTACATGGCGATTTCTCTCAGATGCTTAACTCAGCTCATCCCAGCATTTGAAACGAAATACGTCATCTAATGTGACGTTGCTGGTAACTCGTAACAATGATGAAAACAAAGGCATGATCACAATAAGTACAACCCATGCTGCAAGGAAAACTTTGACAAGGATGAGATGTTGTGATTATATTAGGGTGCCCAATATATCATCTTTGTGCCGTCAAATTGTTCGGACCAATCTGCCACTCGTAACATGCCGGTATCAGTTTATCACTTCTAGGAAACCCAGACACAGGTCTTCATACATGTCATCATCAATGTGACAGGGGCTGCGTCATGAAAGGGTTTTTTGTGCCTCGATGGTAATTTCTTTTTGGCGGTTTATCTGCATGAATATTTATCACTAAGCCATTCTTGGAGTAGTAGCCAATCATCTAGGAGAAGCAAACGGTTTTCAGATTAAAAGATTGGCTGAACAGAATCTGCTTTGCTTGATGCCAGATAATGCCTTAGTGACCAAAGTTACTGTCACACTTTATCCTAACAAAGGAAGTATGCTTTACTACACGCATGTGTTGCAGTAAACTGCTTTATAAGTCCTAGTCCTAGTTAGCTCTATGTTGCCTTTGTGGTGTCGATATGGAACGGAGGGGCCTGCTTTCATAAAGTAAACATCCATCAACAAATACACCACCCCATCAACACAGGGGAATCCCCTGGAGTGGAGTAAACATCCATCAACAAATACACCACCCCATCAATGACAACACATTTCAGGCCACCTGTGGTGCCGATACGGAACGGAGGGGCTTGCTTTCCTCTCCATCTTCTTCCATTGTTAATGTCCTCAAGAGTGATAACCTCGCATAGCTGCCTTCGAGGGTCACCGAGTCTAGTGATGCGGAGCACCTTGTGTTGTCTCGTGGACATGACCTTACCGATAGCATACCCATCAGCTCTTATGTCGTGTCCGGTTCGTGCCCGCTCATGTGCCAGTTCCTTGGAGTGGCACATCGGCAAGGCGAGAGTGGCACCAGTTGCCAGGTTATGTGCCCACAGACCCCAATGATCACGATCATTGGAGACGCACACGAGGCCGAGATTGGTGAGCAGCACATGGAAGCCAAACTCACTGGTTCGAAGCCGCCACGGCCGGCCCATATGCAGTAGGAACCTTCTATACTGCGCTCTTCGCGCTAGGAGAAGACACAATGTGCCTCTTTGATCCGACCCATGTCCGAGCGTCCTATTTTTTAAATTCTGTTTTCCTTTTCCTTCTTTGCTTTTTCTATTTTAAATAAATTGGGACTTCAAAAAAATAAAAAATGAGAATTTCGAAATAAAATGTTTTGGATTCAGAAAATGACCGTGATTTTCTGAAAAAGTTCATAATTTTGAAAACAAATGTTCGGGAAATCTATAAATGTCCATGGTTTTTTTAAGTTCCTGTATTAAAAAAATGTTAATAAAATTGAACAAAATTTTACCAATTTAAAAAATGTTCATGAATTGAAAGAATATCCTAAAAATTCAAAAACTATTCGTGACTTACAAAATAGTTTATTGATTCATAAAATGTTCGCTGATTCAAAATATGATAATGCATTTCAAAAAATATTCGTTCGATCAAAAAAATGTTCGTGAATTTCAAAAATTGTTCCACCAATTTCCAAAAAATGTTCGTCGATTCTAGAAATGTTCGCCTATTCAAGAATTTGCAGATAGTATAAAATGTTCATGATTTTAGAAAATGTTTGAAAATCTGTAAAAATATTCACGAATTTGAAAAAGGTTCACAATTTCAGATATGTTCACGAGTTTAAAAAAATGTTCATGATTTTCAAAAAAAATCATGATTTCACGAAAATGAGAGTGATAGTGTATCTCGGTGATGCAACAAAATATGATCATGGCAATTGGAGATTATGAAAAAAAAAATCTCCCGTAGTATAATATCAAAGTTTGAAAGTATAAAACACCTCAAACATAATAAAAATTACATCGAGATTGTAAGACCACCAAACGATCAGTACCGACACCAAAACGAGACTAACAAGTCATTGTCGTCACTCCCCTACCGGAGCCGGCTAGACCTTGTCGATGACAACCGGGAAATCTATGTGCACGTGCCCCTAAGGAACAGCGCCATAGAGCCTAGCAAGATGATTTGTTTACCAATAATTTAAAAATAAATCTATATACATGTACAAGTCCAAAATTTGAGAACTAATTGCGCAAATTGAGCTAATCTGTACCAAAATATAGGAGGAACCGTGCACAACAGCCTGTGGCATTATCCTATAAGCGTAACTCTAGCATTATTCCATCTTAACCCCGGTGGAAAAAACAAATGTGAGTTACTTGTCGCCAACAATGAATTTTAAGGCAACATCTGCAAGGGATAACCCAAACTAATGATCTCCTACAAGAAAAAATATACATTTCCAAAACATATGTTCATGGCAAGGTATTGTGACATAAAGTAACATTCATGTATATGAAAAAAGATGTCCATATGTATAAAAGAATGTTCATTTGCACGGTTAAATTGTTCGGACCAATCATGAGCTTGCAAAAGCTGTAACAAAATGGTGCAATCACGCACATGGCAGGCAGAAAATGTGAATCATACGATGCCGGTATCAGTTTATTACTTCCTAGTTCTAGGAACCCAGGCAAGGGCTCTGGTACATGCCGTTTTCAATGTGAAAATGGGCTGCTTCACGAAAGGGCTTTCTGCACCTCAACGGTCACTTCCTTTGGTGGTTTCTCTGCATGAAGATTTGCCACCAAGCCATTCTTGGAGTAGTAGTCAATCACCTGGGAGAAGCAAACAGTTTTCAGATTAAAAACATTGACTGAACAGCAACTGCTTTGCTTGATGCAAGATGAAACCAGAGTTTGACAGGAAAGACACTATGAAAGTATGCAACAAAAGGATGGACAATAACAGAAGAACCGTTTCATCCTGAAGAATACATAATTGGTTGAGAAAACATACAGGTTCGGTTTGCATATGGAAAGCCTCAAGCCTTGACTTTAAAACCGCAGCTGTGTCATCTTTCCTTTGAATCAAGGGCTCTCCGGTAACCTTGGTAAACAGGAGAAGAATCAGAGGTCAATAGTTTGCACCAAAATGCCAGTTGAGGAAAAAATATATAGTATCAAAGGGATGTAATAATCACAGGTGCACATATATTTTCTGGATGAAACATACGAACCCTTGCAGAAACAGTAGCATATGCCTCGACAACCAAAGTTCAGAATAATAGCAATGATGTATAATCTCTACTTATTGAAAAAACATGTCAAAAATATTTATTTCTGGTAGTAATTCGTAAATAGCATATTTTCAGGGAAGGAAATGATATATTGTACTATAGAAGACATCCATAAAAATAGAACACGGGGACATATTCAACTATTTAAACAAATCATAACATCACTCTAGTAGTTAAAATTATTGCGCCTACAGCCAGAAGCAGACCATAAGAAGATTAAACCTAGACTTCATCTAGCAAACTAGAAAATTCATCTACAACATAAATATTTGCCAAAGATTGAACATATTTGGGTATAGCAGCTTAGCACAGTTAAATGTGAGTCAAACTGAGGGGGTGGCATGCAAGAGAGAAGCAATGATGATGATCTAAAAAAGTTCATGCAGATATGACATATACAGGCACAGTCCAGAATCCTGCATTTGACTTACATCATCAACTCCAGGAGTGTTCGGAGGAGCAAACTTTGTATGGTAAGATCTGCCACTCGATGGGTGTATCCAGCGGCCAGTAATTCGTTCTTCCAATATTGCATCATCAATTGCGAAGTTCAAAACCTTGTCAACTTTAGCGCCTTGCTTTGCCAGCATGTCATCGAGCTGCAGCCATTGTTCAAACAAACTGTTAGGAAGCCCAAAAAAGAAGCTCCCAGAACATAACGACTATCATCTATCAAATATGTCCTTATAATAGAAAGAATGCTTTTCAAGGTGATGCATATTGACCAAGGACCTTTTGTGCTTGAACAACAGTTCTAGGGAAGCCATCAAGGATAAAACCCTTCTGGCATGAGGGTTTCTTCATGGCTTCATCAATAATCCCAACAACCAAGTCATCTGAAACAAGCTCTCCCTACAAAATGTCAAGAAACAAAGGAATTACCAAACGAGGTTTCTGCTGGTTCTTAGTTGCTGGTAGTTTGCTTCTTGAAATCCTACCTTGTTCATAGCTTCTTTAGCCTTGATCCCCAGAGGAGTCTTAGCAGCGACAGCAGCTCTCAGCATATCACCAGTGGCTAAATGGCACAAGCAGTATTCATCCTTAATAAGGGGCGACTGCGTACCCTTTCCAGAGCCAGGTGGACCTACAGAATTCATACATGTCACATTGTCATATTGCCCGAGCATAGAGCAATCTAGAATATACACAGTTGCACTTTGTGTTAAGGAATTAGATGAAATAGATAGTTAAAGAAGTATTATACTAATATTGTTAGATAATACTACCTACTGGCTATAAAGATCTGCAAATGTATCACAACCTCACCTCTTCCGTACACAATCATATTCAGATACTCTCATGCAATGCTGTATTCCTTTAGCCAGGCAACCAGTCAGATGCAGCTAGTTAGATAATACTACCTACTGGCTATAAAGATCAATATTCCTAAACAAGCTGTTGCACAGAATGAAACAAAGCCTTGCAAGAAATTTTGATATGTACTAGCACATATTGACTGCATTTGATTTATTCGTCTTTGTTGTCAAAATTTAAAAAAATTGTTAATGCAAAAAGAATGATGTAAGTGCAGTTGTGAATCAGGTAATCAGCTCTGCTGGACATAGTAAAAGACATGAGAGAACTATTCACAAGTCATTTTCTCAAAAGCTTAGAGTTTCAATTCTATACCAAGGCTGGAAAAGGTTAGCACATTGGTAGCAGCAAACACTAAACAAAATAAATAACGTCACTTATATTTGTGGTACCACTGAGAAAACAATGATGAAGACACATTGGATCCAGCGAAAGGCGACACAACAAAGAAAAGGAAAGAATATAAATATCTTTCTTCCCAAGTTATGGCTTTTATTCTATATCTTTACTCATACTCAAAGAATTCCACTTTTTTCTTCTCACCAACCACAAAAGGCATGCACATGGTACCAAAGTGATTATGACGCTAAGGAACTATTCACAAGACCTTTCTGTTTCATCATCCTCTAGGAACTTTCATGGATGAAAAATTCCACACATCTACCAATTACTAATCAGGTGGCGACACAAATAAGAGAATTCTTCATATCTGTTCATCACGGAAATTCTAATGATTCCTTAATTTTCAGCACCGAAAGCGGTTGGAACCAATCTCCCTGTGAAGAATACTACAGCTAATTCTACCATTGTGAATTTAAGTGCCCCCAATTCAACTCGCCACATTGGAAGTACAAACAATTCCGGATACGCCGAGTCTGGGCACAGATTTCCCTCTCGGATGCGAAAGAAACCTTGCAAGCGGAAGCAAAACAAGAGCGGGCTTTACCGATGAGGATGATGCGCTTGTCGGGCTTGGAGCTGCACTTGGCGCGGCGGAGCACCTCGGTGATGAGATCCACCGACGGCACGTCCTCGAGGTTCGCCGCCATCTCTTCCCCCGCCGACGGAACGGAAGCAACTCGAGTCGCGTGCCCTGCGGCCGGCGCGGAGGCGTCCGAGATTCGGAAGGTGGAGCCGGTGGGTGGGTGGCAACAGGCAATGAGATTAGGGGGAGGGGCTGCAGGTTTGGTGCGGGCTGGTGAGAGACGACGGGAGAAACGAGGTCGTGACGGCGGCTGGAACCTGCTGGGCACGTAGAAATCGAAGGATCTGGGTTGGAGTGGTGCCTTGTTGGGCCCGGCCAACATATAAGAAAATAATTAACAGGATAAAAGAAAGAGTCCATTATGATTTCGGCTACATATCTCTTCTCTTATTTCGACTGGAAAACCATCTCTTCTCTTCTCTCCTATCTTTTTCCTACTTCAAAAAATAAATTTCCCCTATTTAAAAATACAGTTTTGCTAATCCTTAAAAATAAAACACACACAACTCACAAAAACTAATCCTTTTTCAACTATAACTAATCCTTTTTCTCAAAAGAAAAAAACTAAAACTAATCACCTAAATTAGCCCCTCCCGGTTCCTCGCCCCCAACTCACAAACACACACAATGCGGCTAGGGTTTCTTCTCCTTTTTGAGCCGCCATCTGGGCGCAAGGTGACGGAGGGGAACTCGGTTCTTCGTTTGATGTGTACTTGGTTTTGTGTAGATTTAGTTCGTGTGTGTCATCGGTGATGTTGAGGCGATAGCGACATCGTGGTAATGGATTGAGTCCAACAGTCCTCCTTCCCATCATGCATGCTGGTGTTCGTTCCAACACATGTGGCAGGCTTGTGAAGGTGCGGCCCCGTTGATCCGGGCAACCATATTTATCGGGCGGTGTGATGGTGCTGAGGATGTGAGTCAGAATAATCAAGCCCAATGCTAGATCTAGGCGAGCGTTAAGGTGGTACGGGAGTGCCTCCTCTCTTTGTCAAGCCTCAGATGGGTGTTTTTCTTTCTCGTCATTGGTGGTTATGTGACATCTCTTCAACAACCTATTCTTCAAATATGTACTTTGTCTTGTCTCAGTTTCTATTGTGGTTCCTATCGCGCATGGATGTGTCTGTTATTGCTAGAGATTCTGGTGTGGTTTATGCAACCGCTCTTTTTTGACTAATAGTTTCATCGACCATGAGGTTGACGGCTTTTTTCACAGGCTTGCAAAGAAGATGGAGCCAGAAGACTTTGAAATTATGACATATATTTTGTTTCTTATTTGGGTCTTTGGATGTATTCCTTGACGTTTCTTAGATATAATGAAATACTACCATGGATATTGCAACATCACACAACAGGAATGGACGGGTGGCCTCGTGATGTGGGAAGCGGCCGGATTGGCCTCCCAATGTCCGGCGGCTGCAACGGCTGTTGGGCGCCATGGCTGCGGTTTGGTGCTCTCCAACTTAGGTATGTGTGGTGGTGGGCAACGAATGGGTGTCGATTTGAGACCTCCAGATTAGTTTTGGTCTGTGGCGGCACCTTTCATGTGGTTGTCGCAGTGAGTTGCAATCTATGGTCGGCAGCTTGACGCGGAGGGTATGGTTGTGCAGCGGCAGTGACGGGATTTCTAACCCAACGCATGTAGCTTTTGTTATCGCTGAAAAGTAATGGCAACAACACATGATTGACTTTGAATTGGTGGTGCTTCTCAAGTACCACCAGTCTTGAGCTTTGGGGTGAAAATCCTAGGTCTGACGTAGTTGGTTATATTTGGCAATGGCGATGACTTGCGTCGTTACCTTGTTGAAGACATTGCTCGGATATGTCCGGACTTGTTTTTCAGAATGAAAACCTAGATTCTGCCTTTGGTGGTTGGATCCGATAACGGTGGCGCTTGAGCATCGTTTCCTTCATATGGGCCTGATGTCGGTGCGGATACGGTTGTTGATGTAGTTCGTTGATCGCTTCGTGTGTGTTTTTCTTTTTCCTCGCTTGGGCATAGCATTGGTTTTGTATGACTTTGTTGGGCATAGGATACGGTTGTTGATGTAGTTCATTGATCGCTTCGTGTGTGTTTTTTCTTTTTCCTCACTTGGGCATGTCATTGGTTTTGTATGACTTTGTTGGGCATAGCATTGATCTTGTATGACTTTGCTCTTCGCCGGCATTTTCTATATGTGTTGGTGTTGGATGTGTACATCCTAGCTATGCAGAACAGGGTGTGTGCTCATAGTGTGTTTGTATTTGCTTGACCCTTTTTTATTCTAAGTCAATAAAATCCACACTTTGTTGAAAAACTACCATTGGTGTTTCTTTTGGGGGAAAAATATAACATTCCATGTTTCATCTTCCATCAGTTTTTTTTCGCCCATCGGTTTTTCATTAAATACCTTTTCCACCTTGGTTGTTATTTCCCCCACATGGCATGAAACTTCCTCCCAAATTTCCCAGTACTGATTTTCACCGCACACCAAACATGGGGTTAGGCACTAATAATCAACTTCTCAAGCCTAGGTTAGGTGAATGTTTGATTCCACATGTAAACTCTCATTCCCTTTCCCCAGAGTAGACAAATACAAGTAAACAAATGTGACCAACTTAGGTGAATGTTTGGTTCTAGCCATACATTAGGCAAGATATTTCCTTTTTTACAACCATGCCTCATGCATCTTTCACTCAAAAGCTGTGACAGGATTCTACTAACCAAGCCAAAGGGTAGGTCAATTTCTGAAAGAAATTCCCAACTAAACAGGCCCTAAATCTACACACTTATTAGCCTAACTTAACCCAATCAATCAATTAATCAATTGGGCACACTACATATGTTCGCCGCCTGAACCTAGCAGGAGAATCCTATGCCATAATAATCTACATTATTGTCGACCTCCTGCATACGGTTAGACCGCCATAGTCGATTCTTTGCTTCTGACTCAATCGCTCAAAGAGGAAATCCTCGCTCCTCCGCAGATGCAGATAGTCGTCCATATGGAACGATGTGCCTCGCTTATTATCGGGGCAGCTGCTTAGGCGAGTCGCGGCCTCGTCGAACCTGGAAAGTAGTCCATCTTTCGAGCCAGCTGAGCTATCATGGTCTCCAGGGCTCCAGCTCCCACGGCTGCTCATGGTGTGACTGCTGGTGCTGCATGCAGTGCTTGCGTCCTGAAAGGAATGGTCCATCAGGGACTTGAAACAAGATTGTATGCTATAGCATACAGGACAAGATTAATATAAGCTTGTCCATTTGCATAGTACAAACCAATGGACTGTTATCTGAAGGTTTATTTTAGAACAAGATAAATATTAGGTTTTCCATTTCCTTGTGCAAAATGAATTGTTGAAAACTACACAAGCGGTGCAACATCGTAGAAACTAATGATGGATTGATTTACTATTTCCACAAGTAGTTTAGGCCATTGTTACCTGTGTCTTGATTGTGGTTGGGGAGGCATGTAGATCGTTGCTAGTTTCCCATTGCAACCAGGGAAGGACAACACCGTCTGACACAACAGGCGGTGCAACTTTCGGAAGGACTACATGAGTTTCCGCCATAGCACGAAGTACCACATCTCGTCTAGTTGAACTCGTGTCACTTCTTTCACCATCAAACGATGAAAAATCGGTATCTTCAACATTTGACAGGAAATCTTCAAAGTATAGCTCGGCCTCTTTGGTAAGGCATTTTGACATCCTTGCTCTATCATTGCTCCTCTGAAACAAATATACATGAAAAACTGAATTGTAGATTCTCAATAATAGAAGGGAGTACACAGCAAACACGACCAAGAAAGCTTACTCTTCTGCGTGGTGGCGGCCTCTCCGGTTTAACATTCTTCTTAGTAGTAGGCAGTAATTCTTTAACTATTTTTGTGAGTTCATGACCACGTTGTTCTTCTGCCGCCAATTGAGCTAGTAATTCCTGCTTCCTCTTCTCTGACTGCAAGACATTGAAAGAATTGAGCCTAAACACAGAAAGGAAAAACTTCTGGGTTCCATCAAATCATACCTCTTCCAACTTGCTAGTGTAGTTCCTACGGAGCTCACCAATAACCTGGGTTGGTTGCGCATTATCACTTCTTGCCTTTTCTGAAGGTTCAGATTTTGTCACGGCCTGGACAATGTATGGTCAAAGAAAAGATAATCGGAGTTACTGAATCGTATAATTAAATATGTATGAGTAACACTGAATATAATTACTGTAGGCAGCAGATGAGCAAGATAAGAGCTTTCAGTGTGGACAAAACAGAAGGCATGAGTGATGACTATTCAACAGCTAAACTTTTTAGAATCCAGCTCTAAAATATTACTACAAACAGATTAGATTAAAGTTCATATTGATCAAAAGAGATGCTTTTGAAGCATCAATGTCATTAGTTAGTCCTCAACATTGCTTACCATGAAGCTGTGTTGTGTCAACTTTTTGTTAAGTTTTCTGCTTATTTGTCAGTAGAAAAAAAGACATTTTCAGTTCTAAGATATAGACTTTAGGACAACCACACCAAGCAGGTTTACTGATGATTTGTTTTTACACTTTTTACTGATGATTTTTGAGAAGTCAGTGTAGCAACATAAGCATGTTGTAACCCTATTCTCTTCATTCATTCTGAAAGCACTACAATCAAGGTGGAAATAAAGACAATTTTGATGATATTTCATCGTCCTACCACCTCAGCATAACCAATGTAATCCTAGCCATCAACCAGTAATATCATCCATGCTCAACATGGCAGCACTAATGTGAAATATTTGAAAATCTATTAAAGGTGGAGAGGCCATTGTTGCACCTTGAATTGATCCCATTCATTGTAACAATCAAACCATAGAAAATATAAGCTGCTTGAAAGAACTGGTGCAGCACAAGAAAATAAACAAAGGTTTCTAGAAAAGTTAACGTCAAAAGGTACCTTTTCAAGCTGAGTTCTGATTTCTTCAACAGCTTGCCTCACTTCTTTACGCATCACATCATACAGCACATTTGAATCATTATTTTCAATTGGCTGCTCCAATGATAACAAAAAATACATATCTATTAAATGCTAGGTCTTCCAAAAACTCTAGTTGTGGGAATTTGAAATAATATTGTGAAAGCAACCTTCTCCTGGGAATAAACAGCCTGATTTCCACTGTGACTTCTGCTATGAAAAGAATGAGCATCCCTAGATTCATCATCAGTTAACGAAGAATGGCTCTGCGAAAATAAACACGGAGATATTCAATGTCGAATTTCAACCACAAAAAACAAATAAATTAAGCCCACAACACATGACAGTGTCAATTGTTATTATGCACCAAGAAACAGACTGCACAAATTTCCTCCCCCCAAAAAAGCACAGCACAACTAGAACTATTACGCACAATGTTACATCACTGCAACAGAAAATAATCGCGCTGTGCACCAGCTACATTGCAACTTTTCGTATAGATGCTAACACTCAATAGATGATTCAATTTTCACATCCATAAATAGCAAGGGCATTATCAGTGACCAATAGTTTCTAGCAGCGCAAAAAACACAAGATGAGAGGTACTCACCGAGCCGCTATCTCGTAAATGTGCAAAATCATTTTGACTTGTAGACCTTGTCAGAGTTTGATTCACTTTAGACTTATTAAATGAATTCTGCAGACTCTGGCCACTGCTAGATTTGGTATTTGTCCCCCTAGAACCAGACCGGCGAGAAAAGTCCATATCGTTCTGCAACCAGAAATGCAAAAGAAAATTAGAAGCAGCATTAAACATACTAGATGCAACGAATACAGGTTAAGTATTCTAGGTTGTTCAAGCAGAATAAGCCGGAAGGTGATGATGGGAACAACAAAGTGCAGGATGAAAAGGCAAAATAAGGAATCAGGTGATTACTAACTTTGATGAAAATTAAACAAGTTACAATTAAAAGGCACATTGGCAATGATAAAGCAGAGTAATAGCCTAGTTTTGAACTCATGTATTCAAAAACTCATAGATAACATCAGGGCATTCTTAATTTCATTCTACCAATGAAAAGGCAGAGCTACTGCTAGTTACTTGAAAAACATATACTTAATTTCAAGCTATCAATGGCATTATGTTTATCTACGTGTGAAGTAGCAGAGAATCAAACAGAGTGACTTCACAGTGATTCCAGTCACTTGTTTTGTTACAAGAAGAATTGACATTGTATAGGAATTCTGCTGTTGAATTTGAAGTAATAAACTGTCTTCTTTCCAAGGAAAACATCCTATTGTCAGACATACAATTGGTGACGTACATCTGTTGTATAACACAATTCCCCCCTTCCTCAAATCTACTATTAATTTCAGATTGTACATAAATAGACTTAAACAAGAACACAAATAATACCAAAGAAAAAACAGCAAGGCATGTGAATGTCAATTGCAAAGAATGCACGAAGAAACACAAAATAATGGCAGAAATACTTGGCCATTATTTCGAAATACGAAATATCAGTGTTTATTCCTAGTGTATCTGATACGGCGTCTACATACTCCATCTCATGTATTCAATCTAGTCAAATAGACTTGGGTACGAAATTAATAACACTGATAAATTCAAACATCAAATAGACTCAGATAAAAAAACTTAAATGAGATTTGCTATTTTGGGTTAAGAAATACAGTAGATTCAAACTGGAAATGCTACTGGAACTTACATCCGATTCACACCACCGCTGCCGGTCCGTGGAGGCACGGCGGTCCACCGAGGCATACCGTTGCCGACCAATCGAGGCCCGCCGATCCACCGAGGCATACCTCTGCCTCCTGGCGGCGGCGGCGCCATTTTCAGCCGCGGCGGCTCCGCCCCGCCGCTCCGGCGGGGGCCGCGACACCGAGCGCTCGCGCTGCCTGGACGAGGCCGTCTCCCTGGCGTACCGCGCGGTGGAGCTCCGCCGGCCGCCGCGGCCCTTCTCCGCGGGCGCCGGGAACCTGAGCCGCCCGCGCGAGTCGTCCTCCCCGCGCTGCACCACCACCTCCTCGTCGTCGTCCTCGGACTCAACCCTGGCCCGGAAGAACTCGTCCGCCAGGTCGTCGAGGCTGATTTCCGGAAAGCCGCCCGACGGCCCCCCGCCCCGCACCTTGGTAACGAACCTCGAGGAGGGCGTCGGCGCGTCCTCCGGGGACGGCGACGGCGGCGGGAACCGGCTCAGGCTCCTCGACCGGCGGAGGCCGCCCGCGCCGTCGGGCGTCCGGCCGCGCGCGGCCGAGCCGCCGCCGCCGCCGTCGCCCTCCCCGGCCCCGAACGCGTCTCTCCTCGCCGCCGACCGGAACGCAGTCGCCGCCATCGGCTCCGGCGAGCCCAGCGGCTAGGGTTTTGGAGCTGCCGCCGCTAATCCCCAGCGAAGACGGTCGCAGCAGAGCGCTACCGTGCCAGATAACGAACGGGAATGGCGAGGCGAACGAGCCTCGAGCGCACCGAGCGAAATCTACACGAAAATTCGGTTCCCCCACTTCGGACTTCGGTAGTACCACCGCGCCCCCGGGCCCGCCTGTCAGCGGGCGTCCGGTGGGCCGAGGAGCGTGGGACCTGGGCGATGGCGTGCGTGCGGGTCGGGCGGTCGGGGGGGTTCGAAATTTGAAACCCGGCCGGGGTTTGAGGGGGATTCAAACGATCCTCCGTCGTCGGCACATGAATGAAATCGTAACTGTGCTGTACCGCTGCAGGAAAGGAGATGATTGTCCAGCCGTGCAAGCATTTAAGCCGAGGGGAAAAACGTTGCGAGCCCGTCGTTGGACGTTGCGGGCACGGGTGACGGGCTGCGGGTCGTTGGACGTTGCTGTTGTGCCGGCACGTCGGCGTCGGTCGGTCGCCCGTGGCCTGGCCTCGTGTGCTCCGCCCGCCAACCACCGCCGCTCGACGAGCCACGCACACCGCCTGCGGTACAGAGTTCAGTGGGCCGAGCCGGGGGAAAAACTAGCGGGAAAATTTGAAGTTGCTGCCGGGCACAGCTTTTAGCTCGACTTCTCTCCGTCGATCAGTGGGCCGGTCAGCTTTCCCGAAGGCAGCTGCCAGCCCTGCAGGGGGGAGAATAGTTGCGCCTCGGGACCTCCTGCTCTGCTGTCCCCGCCGCCTGCGCCTCGTCCTGATCATTTTGCTTTGGCACGCACGAACCGCGACTCCTCGGCACCGAATGAGCATGGAACCATCGCCAACTTCAATGGGCGACTCTAAACGGACGTCCATTTTATTCGGATTTCGTTTATTTGGTGGTGGCAATGAAACCGTGTCCGTCCAGATTCGTGGATGCAACGGTCGTATTTCAGCTGCATCTTGTCATCGTGCATGCAAAAGTGAGAAACAAAGGATTTACGCCCCGGCCGCGGTTCGCACTAGTTCACGCCGGCCGGCAACACAGCCGGCGGCCTACAGTCTGACGCCGGCAACAAAGCCAGCGGCCGGCACAGGAGTCAGCCTTCAAAGAGACATGTTTCACGCCGGCAATAAAGCCAGCGGCCGGCACACTAGTTAGCCTTCAAAAAAGACAAGTTTTCTCGCCGGCAACAAAGCCAGCGGCCGGCACAGGAGCCAACCTTTTAAAAGGACCGCCATCGCAGTCGTCGTCTCACCTAGATCATGTCGTCGCGGGCGAACATCTCCTTCTGCCGGTTTGTGAACCAAGTCTTCCTCTCCGATGACATGTTGTTCTTGTCGACGATCATGATCGCTAGTGCCACCTCCTTGGCTTTTGTGCCGGCATTGGTGGTCACGGTCTCTAGCTTCTTGAGTTGAGCGGCCTCCTCGATGTCGAGCTTCCTCTTGTTCACAGACTCGTCCATGTCAACTTCTTCGTTTGAGATCTAGGTATATCTTCATTTGCTCCTCCTTCCCTTTGCTCTTCCTCTCCTCCCGCATTTCCTTTTGACTCATCATACCCTCCAAAGTTCCTTGCCATGCTATAGAAGACGCATCACGCTTCTCGTCGGACTTCGAGCTTGTCTTGCCCCTCGGCCTCTCGAGCACGTCTCCCGCATCAGCCTCGGCCGCCGCCGCCTTCTCTCCTCTCTTCTTCCTACGAGCATTGTATTGGTCCTTGAACTTGGGGCAATCTTTGATGAGCACCCAACAATGCGTGAGAGTGAATGGCTTGTCTTCGTGTCGGGCCTTGAAGGCTTCCAAAGACTGGAATTCCTACACAATCAAACATGTGGCCAACATAAAAGGACATAGAATGCATGAAACTTAAATGGCATGCCAACATGAATGGACGCATGATGGAAAAGAGAAGGGTTCATACCAAGTCACCAAGGCCTAGGCCCCTCATGGGACGGGCTTTGACACTCTCAAGCGCGGCACAATATTTGTTGCATTCTTGTTGGATGAATCCCCACCTTTTTTGTTTGAATTGATGTCGCGAGTGCTTGTGAATTGGTAGGGGGAAAACTTTATTAGCTCATGAAAGTTCTTGTGAACTCTTGTCCAAAAGACCACTCCTTTTTGCTCGGCACCTTTGATTGGATCTTGGCCGACTTCCTTCCAACTCTCGCAAATCAAAGTGTCCTCGGCTTGGCTATATGATCCCTTGTGAATGCTCTTCCTCCTCTTTTGTGCTTCGGCCTTTTGGGTGAGCTCGTCGATGAAACACAATGGCTCCGCGGAAATGTCCACCTCTTCTTCTTCATCTTCACAATACAAAGTCATCATCTTCATGCCACGAGTTGCCATGGTCGTCCTCATCGTCATCTTCATGGCCGGCGAACTGAGAGTCATCATAGGTACCACAGCCATCCTGCCTTTGGGTCGCGTCGGCATCAAAAGGTTGCTCTTGGATGTCGACGTGGAACGCCACCACGGCCCTCGAAGATGACGTTCTGCATGAACGAGGAGTAGTACGGGTCGTTGATCGCCGATGTCTGCATTGGCGGTGGCATATAGCCGAACAGCTTGCGGGCGCCGGCAATGTTAGCCGACTCGAACGACAGAGGTTGCTTCCTTCGCGCACCGTCTTCACACTGGACAATGGCCAACGCCACTATACCCCGGCATGATGTTGAGGTCGATGACGCCCGCGGGCGTGGTTGGATCGACCACCACGCTGTCCGGTGACGTAGAGAATCGTGTCTGCCCATGGCCGTGCGACAGCGGAGCACGAAAATCCGGCATGTCGTGTGAGACGGACGAGCTAGGGGAACGGTGATGCGGCGGTCGATGGGCCGACGAGCCTGTGCTGGCCGCAGCCATGGCAGCGCCCGAGAGATTGGCCGGCATGGGGCGGGCCATACCACCCATCATGAGGAGGGCGTGCGCCTTGGAGACGATGGACTCCTTGTCGTCGATCTCGCCCTGGTGCTGCATCGCACGCCGCAGGGCACACTCGGAAGCGTACTGCGCGGCGGCCTTCTTCTCCTTTTTCCACGACTCATGGGTCCCTCTTCTTGGTCGATTCCCTGTCAAGCTTGGCGGCCGATGCCGGCGAGAGCTCCGACCGCGGCTTCTTCATCACAAGCTTCTTTTTATTCGCCACAGACTTCTTCGCTACAGGTGGTGGGTCGCCGGGATTCGCGTCGTCGGCCATGGTGGACAGAGAGAGGGGGAAGGTAGTGGGCGCAGGAGTGGAGGGCGGGGCGGGGGAGTTTTTGGAGGGAAGGGAGGGAGAGTGTCCCCCTGTGCCACGGACGGGCGGGTGATACGTCTCCAACGTATCTATAATTTATGAAGTATTCATGCTGTTATTTTATCATTCTTGAATGTTTTACAACCATTTTATAGCAACTTTATATCATTTTTTGGGACTAACCTATTGACCCAATGGCCAGTGCCAGTTGCAGTTTTTTGCTTGTTTTTTACATCGTAGGAAATCAATATCAAACGGAGTCCAAACACCGCGAAACTCCACGGAGATTTTTTATGGGCCAGAAGACATCCATTGGGCCAAAGAAGCACCTGGGGGGTGCCCCGAGGGGGGCACAATGAAAGTGCAACTATCCCTAGGTGGTTTTGGTAATTCATAACAACATATAGCTCATTGAGCTAATGCTATTCCAAGACAACTATTTCAGGAAAGCTCAATGATTGGCATGGCATGGATGGTGAAAGTGGAACCCTCAAAATGCTAAGGACAAAGGATTGGCTAAAGCTTCAAGCTCAAGACTCTTCATTTTACATTTTAGTGATCCAAGATCACATTGAGTCCATAGGAAAAGCCAATACTATCAAGGAGGGATGAGGTGTTGCTTAATGAGCTCTTTGCCTTATGTGCTTAATGATATGCTCCAAAATCCTCAGCTACTTTCCCATATCAACAAATGACCTAAACCCCAAGCCAAACTCGGTCATACCGATTCTTTCTATCCGGCGCCAGCGAGTTTCTCATATGTCATAAGCCACTGCCAAACCCTAGCAAATCGGTTCTACCGATAGGGATCTCGGTCTCACCGAGATGGGATTGCAACCTCTCTGTTTCCTTTTCGTAACTTTTCGGTCTCACCAAAAGAGCGGATCGGTCCCACCGAGATTGCAATGCAAACTCTCTGTTTCCCTTTTGTAACTTTTCGGTCTCACCGAAAAGAGCAAATCGGTCCCACCGAGTTTGCCTGACCAACTCTCTGGTTAGCCAATTACCAAATCGGTCTCACCGAGTTTGTGTAATCGGTCTCACCGAGATTACGTTATGCCCAAACCCTAACCATATCGGTCCTACCGAGATGCATGTCAGTCCCACCGAAAATCTCTAACGGTCACTAGGTTTACCATTTCGGTCCGACCGAGTTTATTGATTCGGTCCCACCGAGATTGGTAGATTGTGTGTAACGGTTGGATTTTAAGTGGAGGCTATATATACCCCTCCACCTCCTCTTCATTCGTGGAGAGAGCCATCAGAACACATCTACACTTCCAACTCATATGTTCTGAGAGAGAACCACCTACTCATGTGTTGAGACCAAGATATTCCATTCCTACCATATGAATCTTGATCTCTAGCCTTCCCCAAGTTGCTTTCCACTCAAATCTTCTTTCCACCAAATCCAAATCCTATGAGAGAGAGTTGAGTGTTGGGGAGACTATCATTTGAAGCACAAGAGCAAGGAGTTCATAATCAACACACCATTTGTTACTTCTTGGAGAGTGGTGTCTCCTAGATTGGCTAGGTGTCACTTGGGAGCCTCCGACAAGATTGTGGAGTTGAACCAAGGAGTTTGTAAGGGCAAGGAGATCGCCTACTTCGTGAAGATCTACCGCTAGTGAGGCAAGTCCTTCGTGGGCGATGGCCATGGTGGAATAGACAAGGTTGCTTCTTCGTGGACCCTTCGTGGGTGGAGCCCTCCGTGGACTCGCGCAACCGTTACCCTTCGTGGGTTGAAGTCTCCACTAACGTGGATGTAGGATAGCACCACCTATCCGAACCACGGGAAAAACATCCGTGTCTCCAATAGCGTTTGAATTCTCCAAACCCTTCCCTTTACATTCTTGCAAGTTGCATGCTTTACTTTCCGCTGCCTATATACTCTTTGCATGCTTGCTTAAATTGTGTGATGATTGCTTGACTTGTCCTAAAATAGCTAAAATCTGCCAAGAACTAAAATTGGGAAAAGGTTAAGTTTTTATTTGGTCAAGTAGTCTAATCACCCCCCCCCCTCTAGACATACTTCCGATCCTACAAGTGGTATCAGAGCTTTGGTCTCCATTTGCTTTGATTCCCATAGCTTTTGGTGGTCATAGCCTTGGTTTCACAACCTAGGAGAGTATGGCGTCTAGTGAGGGAAATTATCACCGTAGAGGTCCTTACTTTGATGGCACTAACTTTGCTAGTTGGAAGCATAAAATAAAAATGCATATTCTTGGACATAACCCTGCCGTTTGGGCGATTGTGCGTATTGGTTTGCAAGGTGACTTCTTCAAAGGGAAAGAACCAAACCGTGAAGCTACCGCGGACGAGTTGAAGATGCTGCAATACAACGCTCAAGCTTGTGATATTCTCTTCAACGGATTGTGCCCCCAAGAATTCAACAAAATCAACCGTCTTGAGAATGCAAAGGAAATTTGGGATACTTTGATTGATATGCACGAAGGTACCGACTCCGTCAAGGAATCCAAATTGGATGTGCTTCAAAGTCAACTTGACAAGTTCAAAATGAAGGATGGTGAAGGTGTCGCTGAAATGTACTCTAGGCTTGCTCTCATCACAAATGAGATTGCCGGCTTAGGGAGTGAAGAGATGACCGACAGATTCATCATCAAGAAGATCCTAAGAGCCTTGGATGGAAAATATGATACCGTGTGTACATTGATCCAAATGATGCCCAATTACAAAAATCTCAAGCCAACGGAAGTCATTGGAACAATTGTTGCTCATGAGATGTCGCTCAAGGACAAAGAGGAACTTCACAACAAATCAAGTGGTGCTTATAAAGCCTCATGTGAAGCCCCCACATCTTCATGTGAGAAACAAAACTTCAATGAAGAATTGAGCTTAATGGTGAAGAACTTCAACAAGTTCTACAAGAGTAGAAGCAAAGATAGAAGCTCCAAGTCAAGGTCCTACAATGACAAAAGATCTTCTAGTCGAGAGTGAAACTGCTACAATTGTGGAAGACTCGGACACTATTCCAATGAGTGTACGGCTCCCTACAAAAGAAGAGAAGATTCTCCAAAAAGAAGAAGCAAAAGAGAGGAATCACCATCACGAGAGAGAAGGAGTAGAGATGATCGTTATGAACGAAGATACTCACGGAGAAGCAAGGATTCGGAAAGGAAGGAAAAATTATCAAGGAGCTACACAAAACGAAGACATCAAGCTCATGTTGGTGAATGGGTATCCGGCTCCAACTCCGACAACCACTCCGAGAGAAGTTATCACTCCGACTCCGAATATACTCAAGATGAAGGTGTTGCCGGACTAGCACTTGTGTCAACCAACTCCTACGACATATTTGATTCACCAAATGAAGGAATTGGAAGATGCTTCATGGCCAAAGGTCCTAAGGTAACTCACCCTGAGTATGTTGATTTTAATAGTGATGAAGATGACTTGTTAGGCGATGATGATTTACTTGTTGACAACTCTAGTGATGAATCCTATGATGAAACGTCAATTAATCATGCTAAAACGAATGACAATGATAAGGAGAAAATTGAGGCTCTAACTAAAGAACTAAACACTCTTAAGTTAGCTCATGAAACTATCTTCGAAGATCATCGAGAAATTTTAAGGGCTCATGAGAAGTTACGCTTTGAAAAGCTCAATCTTGAGCAAGAGCATGAGCTTTTAAAGGCAATCAATGATGATCTCCGCAAGAAAAGTTCTTCTTACATTGCCAAACGTTTACTCTTATCCACTTACATGCCTCAAGTCAAGTCTAATAACAAAAACAAGAAAGATTCTTCCTCTAGTAGTAACAATGAACATGTTAAATCCAATATTGTTGCTTCTAGTAGTTCTCTTGATTCCACTAATGATTCTCTTAGCCAAGTTACACTTGAGCAAGAAAATAGCATATTGAAGGAAATCATAGAGAAAGGAGTGTACAAAAGCCTTGCCGGAAGTAAGCAATTCGAGGAGATTGTACGCAAGCAAGGAAGGCACCAAAAGAATCAAGGTGTTGGTTTTGAACGAAAGTTCAATGCCAATGGAGTTGAGTGGGAAGAAGATCAATACCCCAAGACAAAGTTTGTTCCTCAACAAGAGAAGTATGATCCAACTTATTTCAAGGGGACACACACTAAAGATGATCTTCCACCACAAGACTACGAGCAAAAAGGCAAGGACAAGCTTCAAGAGGAAATAGATGCATTTGAAGAAGCTCCTAAGACCTTAGTCAAGTGGATTCCCAAGACTACTTCAAGTTCCACTTCATCAAGTACGACTACAACTCCAAGGATTCCCATCAAGATGGTGTGGATCCAAAAGAAGAAGAACTAGAGAGTTCTTGAGGGTGACTCCGCCAAAATACTTCACTCTTATCATTTTGGCAAGAACAAGTGCAATCAACTTCCACATCTTGCATTAGTTCAAGGAGTCACAAACCCTCTTGTTGGTAAGTCAAGGGACAAGGTAATCTGAAAGCTTTCATAGACATCTTCCTGTATGTGCATCACTCTATGTCTATGGATATACTTGCTTGTTCCTTGTGGGACTAACCCGTGTAGATATTGAAAGTGCAATTCACTCAAAAGGATAGCTCCAAGTGATCTACATCAATATTGAGCATCCACATCTTCAACATCTACATGAAGTCATCATCGACAAAACCCAAGGTTAGTTCATCCCTCTTAAGGGGGGATATCACATCTAGGGGGAGCTTTACTCTAAGACTTGAGCTAAAGTAACTCTAATGATGTGAACACAACAATGCTTTATGTAAAATTGGTAACCCCACTTGAGCTTAAACGATGAGTATGACCTATGATCAAATGTTCTCATTTGACTCCTAAGTCAATATACTCATATATAGATGACCTAGTCATCGCCAATTGCTTGATAGATGCTAGAATTATTGTGCATGCTTTGTCACATATTTCTATTGCCATTTTATTGTGTGAGCATGCTGGATGCATATTTCACTCATTCGAGGACATCCACTTGTTGTTTTGATTGTTTGGCTTTATCTTTTCTTTTGCCAAGTGGATGGACAAGAATGCCTAAGAACCTCCTCTAGCTATCTATGCTTTTCTCATATCAAACTATATTCATGCTACATCACAAAATTGATCAAGTCAAATTCGAACCACTCTGTGTGAGGAGCACTCGGAGTCCCCGATTCATCATAGACTTAAACTTCCAAAACCTCTTTGTGATTCTCGGTCTGACCGATACCCCACTTTCGGTCCTACCGAGATCATCAAGTTGATCTATGTATTCAATCTCGGTGCAACCGACTTGAACTATTCGGTCACACCGAGTTGCGATAACTGTATACAGTTTTGCATCTCGGTGCCACCGAGTCGTTCCCCTCGGTCACACCGACAGGGTCGGGCTATATATAGTCACGGGCAAAAATTTGGAAATTTCTCCGAACCCCTTCGCCCGCGCCATAGCTCGCTCTGCCGACGTGGTCTCCGGATCGTCTTCTCGCCGCCAGCAGCCTCCAGTCGCTGGTCTCCGTCGCCGTCAACGGAAATCACCTCCGCCATTGCCGCCGTAGCGAGTCTCCGCCGAACTAGGGTATGGACTCGATCTTTGTGCTATCCCCAATCCGATTCCTAGCACATTGTGATCATAATGATTCTTGCCATGTTTGATAAACTTCTATCCAGTCAAAGCACTCATAGATTAGGTTTGATTCGAAAATTTTAGGGTTAGGTTTCCGCCGAAACCATCTCGGACCCACCGAGTTGAAAAACTCGGTCCCACCGATTTGGCCTATGCCATTGCACAAGTGAAACTCGGTCTGACCGAGTGTAACTAATCGGTGTGACCGATTTTTGAACTTTGTGAAACCCTAGCAGTCTCGGTGCCACCGAACTGTGACTCGGTCTGACCGAGATCACTAGTTTAGGTTCTAAATGCTGCTTCGGTATCATCGAGTTTAGAAATCGGTAGATCCGAAATGCTTTCTGTGGGAAACTAAAACTAAGTTTTTGAATCATCCTTTTGCAAAAAATCTCTGCATTTTGTGATGCTCATCCATTCTACCTCATCTGTAAACTATTCACAGGGTCAGCAGTCAGCAATCAGCTTGTTCAACATGTCAGACCAGAGTGATAGTCAAAATCAGTCAGAACAGCCTGTGCATATGAGTGAGGGCACTAGCCCCTCAAGTTCTTCAAATGATGGCAGCAGGAGCACTCCAAGCAATCTGCCAAAGGCTGCCACCAGACAGAGAAGGAAAAGAACTTCAGATTCTGAAGATGAAGACTATGTGGCAGAGGAGGAGGCAACCTCCAAGAAAATTGAGCTCAAGAAAGAACATGGTTCAAGGTCATGAGCCTGATGATTGAGACAATCAAGAGGACAGCAGCAGAACAGAAGAGAAGCTGTGGATATGCTCCTCAGATCCAAGAACTGATCAACTCCAAGATGGGCACTGTCATATATCTTTTGGATAAGGAACATCTTCCTATTTATCCTGAGTTCGAAGACAATGAAGTTGTGATGAACAAGGATGAACCATCTTCAGCCCATGCCCAAGCACAAAAGGAGAAGGCAAGAAAGGAGAAAGCTGCTAGGATGCCAACTCAAGAGGAGGCATCAGAATACTTCTTGAAGACAAAGCAAGAGCAGCTCAGTTACCTGATTGCATCCACCCTGCGGATTGGGAAAGGTTTGGCCAACCTGACTGAGAACCAGGCAAGCCTAGAGAGAATCGTAGAACAGAAGTTCTATGACTTGGACATCAAGGTGACAGAGATACAGACAACAGTAGAGCAGATCCAGGATGACATGCAGGAGAGGAGAGGGAAGACAACTACAGATGCATTTGCTAGAGTCCCACGAGCCCAGAGGTCCAGTGCAGTGCCAGTTCCTGACACAAGAGCAACCACCTCAGCTCCAGCCGCAGCATCAACCCAACCTGCTCCAGCATCCACCTCAGCTCCAACTCCATCAGCATCAACTGAAGCCTTCGTCCTTGGAGTGATCCGGACTCCACCACCACCTGAAGATCAAGCCCGAGTGTCGATATAACACTATGCATTTTCTAGGAACTTTTTGGTAACTTGTTGCCAAAGGGGGAGAAGATGTATAGATCATAGGCTTCGAGAGAGAGAGTGTTGCTTTTCTCTCTTGTTTTATTTGGTGGTTTTTGATACAATTATTTGCTTTTGGTTGAGATACTTTGATATGCTTGTGAGACATTGATGATCATGTGTTTGATCATAAGCTACACTTATGCATGCTTGATATTATCTTACATATCTTATGTTTGATCATTCACTTTTGCCTTGGTGATGAGTGCATGTATTTCATTACTTATCATTTTGAGCGCTCCACCAAGATGTATGTGACATGGAAGAGTAACCCATGATTCTAATTTCTTGTGCATTTGCAGTCCAAAGCAAATTTTAAATATGCACAAATTTAGGGGGAGCTCTTACTTATCACATACTTCTCAAAGCGACGATGTAATTCATTCTTATTATCATTTGTCGAAGCTTTGATTTATATGTTGTCATCAATTACCAAAAAGGGGGAGATTGAAAGTGCAACTATCCCTAGGTGGTTTTGGTAATTCATAACAACATATAGCTCATTGAGCTAATGCTATTCCAAGACAACTATTTCAGGAAAGCTCAATGATTGGCATGGCATGGATGGTGAAAGTGGAACCCTCAAAATGCTAAGGACAAAGGATTGGCTAAAGCTTCAAGCTCAAGACTCTTCATTTTACATTTTAGTGATCCAAGATCACATTGAGTCCATAGGAAAAGCCAATACTATCAAGGAGGGATGAGGTTGTAACGCCCTCGATGCGGCTATATCTCCCACGTGTCGAAGCACGACTTAGAGGCATAACCGCATTGAAAGCAATGTCGCAAATGAGGTAATCTTCACACAACCCATGTAATACATAAGGGAAAGAGATACATAGTTGGCTTACAATCGCCACTTCACACAAATACATGAATAAAACATTACATCATACAGTTACAAACAGGGCCCGACTATGGAGCCAAAAATAAAAGAAGAAACCCCAAAAGCGACAAAGGTCCACGATCGACCCCAACTGGGCTCCACTACTGATCGACTAGAACGAAACAACACAATGAACAAAGATCTTCATCGAACTCCTCCTTGAGCTCGGGTGCGTCACCTGCACGGTCTCATCGGCACCTGCAAACTGGTATTGGAAGTATCTGGTGAGTCACGAGGACTCAGCAATCTCACACCCGCGAGATCAAGACTATTTAAGCTTATAGGTAGGGTAAAAAGGTATGAGGTGGAGCTGCAGCAAGCGGCTAGCATTTATGGTGGCTAACATACGCAAAAGAGAGCGAGAAGAGAAGGCAAAGCACGGTCGAACAACTATGATCAATAAGTGATCCTTAACTACTTACGTCAGACATAACTCCAACAATCGTGTTCACCTCCCGGACCCTGCCGAGAAGAGACCATCACGGTTACACACGTGGTTGGTGTATTTTAATTAAGATCAACTTCGGGTTTTCTACAACCGGACATTAGCAAATTCCCATCTGCCACATAACCGCGGGCACGGCTTTCGAAAGTTCAAAACCCTGCAGGGGTGTCCCAACTTAGCCCATGATAAGCTCTCGCGATCAACGAAGGATATTCCTTCTCCCCGGGAAGACCCGATCAGTCTCGGAATCCCGGCTACAAGACATTTCGACAGCAATAAAACAAGTCCAGCAAAGCCGCTCGATGCGCCGACATCCTGATAGGAGCTGCACATATCTCGTTCTCAGGGCAACACCGGATAAGTCAAGCTACGAGTAAAACCAGGCCTCGAGTTTCCCTGTGGTGGCCCCGCAGGTTGCTCGGTTCGGACCAACACTTAGACAAGCATTGGCCCGGGGGGGCTAAATAAAGATGACCCTCGGGTTGATCAGACCCAAGGGAAAGGGGTAGGTGGTAGGCAAATGGTAAAACCAAGGTTGGGCCTTGCTGGAAAAGTCTTATTCAAAGCGAACTGTCAAGGGGGTCCCATAAATCACCCGACCGCGTTAGGGACGCAAAATCCGGGAACATAACACCGATATGACGGAAACTAGGGCAGCAAGAGTGGAACAAAACACCAGGCATAAGGCCGAGCCTTCCACCCTTTACTAAGTATATAGATGCATTGATTAAATAAGATATATTGTGATATCCCAACAAGTAAACATGTTCCAAACAAGGAACAACATCTCCATGTTCCAACAAGGAACAAAGTTCATCTTCACCTGCAACTAACAACACTATAAGAGGGTCTGAGCAAAGCGGTAACATAGCCAAACAACGGTTTGCTAGGACAAGGTGGGTTAGAGGCTTGGTTTGACAATATGGGAGGCATGATAAGCAAGTGGTAGGTATCGCAGCATAGGCATAGCAAAAGAGCGAGCAATCTAGCAAGCAAAGATAGAAGTGATTTCGAGGGTATGGTCATCTTGCCTGAGATCCCGCAAGGAAGAAGGACGAGTCCATGAAGAAGACAAACGGACAAAGACGAACGAATCCTCACAACTCCGGAACGAAACCGAAGCTAACACGAGAAGCAACCCGGAAAGAAACAAACAACATAGTAAACAACCAACACATAAACATGGCATGATGCACAAACAAGCATGATGCATGTCCGGTTTAATGATTCATGGCATGGCAAATGCGACAAACAACACTACAAATTAAGTGGAGCTCAATATGCAACGAGTTGCATATTGGCGAAACACCACAACAATTATTTAGTTCTCTCTTGTTTATGTACCCAACAATATTAAATGTTTTTAAACATGGCAAGAGGTGAAGCACAGCAAAACTACCTATCTAGGCAATTTAAATGAGGCCGGAAACAACGAACAACAAATCCGGAAAACCCTCATATGCATATTTCGAATTTGGTACTGTTCTGCCTAAAACATATTTTAATGTTGTTAAACAGGAAAAAATAAAGTGGACCATGTTAAACTAGGCATTTTTCTACCCCATTTACATATATAATTTGTTAAATTCCGAGTTACGGTCATTTAGTTATGAATTAAATCATTTTAACATGTCATTTAAGCAAATTAATGCAAACAGCAATTTTAAATATTGTAAACATAGGTGAAAGTGGCATATTATTAACCCACACAAAATTCTGAGCAAGTTTCATATATAAATCATTTTAATATGATGCACCATTGATGAGTTATTAAATGCATGATCTAGAGGGACTTTTCTGTAAAACAGTAAATCCCAGATAATAGCTAAATCTCAACAAAGGAAAAAAACACGCATCGGGCCTAAACTTGCTGGGCCAACAGAGCACAGGAGGGGCTGGGGGGCTGCTCACCCAGTGGGCCTTGGCCCGTTGGTGCGGCCCACGCGGGCGCTGGCGCGGAGCTGGGCCGTGGGGAGGCCCACGCGGCTGGCGAAGGGGCGCTGGGCCTGGGAGGCCAAGGCGGCGTCCTCGTCTCGCCCGAGCAGAGGACCAAGGCAGCGGCGGCTTCGGCAGGGCCGGCGAGGAGATCGCTGGGAGGACGGGAACGGGCAGATCCGGATGCGGGGTCTCCGGATCCGGCGACGAGGATGCTCGGGGCGGCCCGGGCGCGGAGATCCCTGGCGGTCAAGGCGGGGCGGCTCCCTGGGAAGCACAGAGAGAGAGAGGGGAGGCTCGGGATGAGAGAGATCTAGGGGAAAACAAGAGATGGCGCGGGGCGGCGTGACCTAAGGACGGCGGCGGCAGCGGAGCAACTTTCGGTGATGAAGGCGGCGGCGGCCGGCGTCTCTCCGGCGAAGTCCGGCGATACTTCGGCGGTTGGCGAGCGAGGCGGAGTGGGGCTCTGCGCGGCGGTGCAAGGACGCGGGCACCTCGGGCCCAGATCGGAGCCCAGGGCGGGCCGGCTACGGGCCTAGCGGCGCGGGGAGGCAGGGGGACAGGTGGCGCTTCCCTGTTGGCTGCGAGCGGCGGCGCACCCACTGGCGACTCGCCAAGTGGCGGCGGAGGGCTTGGCCGGCGCGGAAAACGAGGCAGAGGAGGTGGGAGGCGGCTGGGAGATGATTGGGGCGCGGAAATGGAGGTGGAGGGGAAGGAATGACCAGATTTGGAAGGAGGGGGGTTTATAAAAGGAAAAGGGTGTTAGGATTAGGGTTAGGAGGGGTTTGGGGGGCTTCCAGACCCTCGGATCACGATCCGATGGCACCGGTCAGAGTGGAGGGCTAGGTGGGTTGTGAAGAGGAGTTGGGCTACTAGAGAGAAAAGAGAAAGAGGCCCGGTGACAGTTTCGGAGACCGAAACGTCAGACGAATAAACCGGCAACGGTGCCGCTACGGATGGCGGTTGGGCTATCAAACGAACTCCGAATGCAACGAAACTTGACGGGCGGTCTACCGGTAGTAAACCAAGGCCGCTCAACAAACCTCGGTCCATTCCGAGAAAGTTTAATACACGCTCACGGAGAAAGGCAAAAAGGGGACGCCGGGGAACATAGGAGCGCCGGATTGCAAAACGGACAACGGGGAAAATGCTCGGATTCATGAAACGAACACGTATGCAAATGCGATGCACATGATGACATGATATGAAATGCAGATGATGACATGGCAAAGAGCGACACGCAAGCACATGACATGGCAACGACGGCGAATAACTGGCGGACACCTGGCGCATCAGGTCCGGGGCGTTACAACACTCCACCACTGCGAGAGGATCTCGTCCCGAGATCTAAGAATGGCACCGGAGGGGAAAACGGAAGAGAAAGAGAAGAGGTAAAGCTAAGTTGCTTCTTTGACAAAAGAGTGAAACCAAAGAACCTTGATAGGTTGAAAACTTGAAAGAACGAATACAACAAGGATGAACAAGTCGAAAACACTCCGTTAGCAAAGAGGAACAAGGGATACGACGAGAATCAAGAGGTTAAGTAACAAGATAGACGTTGGAACCACTCCGGTTGAAACTAGATAGAGAAGGAAAAAGATTGATATAATTTGGGCAGCACTCCGGTTGAAAAGAGATGCAAGACTTGATAAGATGAAGAAAAAAACTTGAAAAGAGAACACCACACTCCGGTAGAAAAGAGAAGTAAACTTGATGGGATGAAAAGATATTGAAGAGATGAAACAACACTCCGGTTAAATGGATAAGCAAGAAAAGAACACGATCCTCATAAAACGAGGTGATGGGAGAGGATCACAACATCACAATGCCTTCATAACGAAAGAATAGAAGTTAGATCGTTGGGATAAAGGACAAAGTAGAAAATGACAACTTCTGCCACAACCGGAAAACAATAGATTGGATTGATATCAACAAGGAGACGAGAAACTTATTTCACCGGGAGGACAAATGAAGAACTTGGGTCATTAATGAGCACCATAAATAGCAACAATCCTTAGGGAAGGCTTTAGGTGAAATATAACCCAAGATAACTCCAATGAAGAGATTGATGGATTTAAATATCTCATTCTTGACAATATGTAAATCATGAGACATGAACTCCAATTATCAAGAATGACATAATACCACCTCGAATGATACGGTTGAAAGGATTGCACTTCAAAATGCAAGATGAAGAATACTTGAGCTCCTCTGAAAAGAATCTCGATGAACACTTCGAGAAGGAATTAAATCCTTGATGAACCATCATGTAGAGCCTCCATGAAGAATTTCGGTAATAAAAGAATGATCAAAAAGAATTGTAGGATGAAAAGAATAAGATTGAAGCCTTGCAATGATTAGATGGATCTCCGTGGTGATATAATTGCGAAAGCTTGGAACTCCAAGGGAGACAAAATGAAACAATTTAAAACAAGAATTTTGATGAACCTCCGGAATAAGGAATTGAATTTACTCGAAGAAACAAGAATAAGAATTACATTAGGCTTATCCTTCATCAACTAAAATTGATGATCAACAACGGATTTGGCATACTACTTATTCTCGTAGAAAAGATTAAGAGAGATATGGCACAAACTTGGGAAGATCTTCAACGGACCACCGGTAGGATTGAAACAACGAATAACTCTATACGGTAACAAAGAAAGAGTAATCTTGAACGAACCACCGTAAAAATTGAAAATGAATGAAGAAGAGATAAGAAAACACCGGGAAGAATTAGCAAATGAACGAAGATGCTTGCTAGGATTTAGATACATGAGAACGAAGAGATCATGAACTGGTTAGAGAATATTGAAAGTTGCTTTGGTAAGATTTCGAGAGCGATGGACGAAGCTGAGAATGAATAATTCTTCTGAAATGATGGCCTTCGGAGAATCAAACTGAAAAGACTCCTGAAATGCTCCGGATGGGTGAAAAGAATTCTCACAATCAAAACAATTATGAGAGAATGGCATCAAGCTAGAACCATTAATCTTGAAGAGAATGGAGCAAGATTTAAGAGAAACTCTTCTTCGGTCTTCAAAATCTGAGAATGACGACGAGAAACACCACCATGAATTGTTGAGATAGACCAGGATGAAAATTAGAAAGGTTGAACCAACGATGAAAGAATTGAAGGATCTTGGAGAAAGACATTTGACTGATGATAATTCATTCTTACGTCAAACTTTGAAAAGAATTTTAGAAGCTCCGGGAAAATTAGAAGAGTCAGGTAAGATCCTGGGAAAAGACCTGTGGGTTAGGGCCCACTCAAAAGAAACACCGTTGAACGATTACTTGAAAAGGGAGATTGCACCTGTTGATTTAAATGACTTGAATGAAATAGCATCCTCAAAAGAACTTGAGTTAATTGAGAATGGAAAGTTAAATCTTCTGAGATATCTTCATCACTCCGGAACAATTGAATAGCGAGAAGTAGATGATTAAGAGGTGCACCGGTACGAGAAAACATTAGAAACGAGGAAAAGATATGACCGATAAGGCTTGAATTGGAACCACCAGAGAAGAAAAGAATGACGAATGATGAACTTGAAACTCCTGACCATCTTCATGATAATCACCGGATAAGAACATTAATGATACGAATGGAGAGGCTTCACATCAATAAGATGGATACTTGATCAAGAAATCTACGTCCTTGAAGAAATAAGGGTGGGAGGGCGGGAAAAACAAAGACAATTTGGGACGGATGAAACAAACACCGTTGAGAAGAACTGATAATTGATCTTGCGAATGATGAAGTGATCGGATCCACTTGAAGAGGGACACACCGGTTGAAAAAGAATTGGCATAATAATCTTGATGATCAAGAAGGATTAGTATTCACATAGAAATATGAGAACACCGTTCAGGAAAAGGTATGGAATCAACACTTGACTTCGAAGCAACTCGAATACCACAAATAAAACAAAACAAAGGATTGGCTTGCGGAATAAGCCGGAAACAAACATATGATAGATCCCATATCGTATCATGTGTCTGTTGCAAAGATATCCTAAGAGATACTAGAATTCCCACTTATAAACTCCCGAAACTTTCTGGTTATGCAATCAGGTGTTGGGGATACAGGGGACACAAAATATATCACCCAAACTAACAATACCTAGATCCAGCTGTATCCATCCTTCAACACATAACCAAGAAACCTTCGGAAATCATCTACCTCAACCTTCGAAAAGCATCCGTTATACAAGTCATGGCAATACTCCCGCACTCGCCACAGTACTGGGCTATCAGGGTTATCTCACCAACAACTGTACAAAAGAGATTTTCGATGTCGGCGTACTAAACTCAGGTATTCCAGAACTGAAACGATAAAATTATGACGACAACACCTCAGAGCTCAACTCCCCAGGACACCTCCACTAAAACCCCTGCTGACGGGAGGCAACCAAGACAATGTTGTCATCATAAAACTATCGGAACGATTCTAAGATACCCGCGTGATCCTAAATTTTTTTTAGTGAAATTTGAGAAGAGAAGAGTCAAAATTCTACGTCAGGATGCCTTACCAGAGCGATGAGGAGACTGGGAAGTAAAAAGAATTCCTAAACTCTCCGATATATAATTCCTAAATGACTCAAAACTTTTTCTAGACACAACTCGGCCACTAAAAACGATCAATCAGTGGGGGCTCCTAAGGTCGGGGAAGGCTCTGATTACCAACTTGTAACGCCCTCGATGCGGCTATATCTCCCACGTGTCGAAGCACGACTTAGAGGCATCACCGCATTGAAAGCAATGTCGCAAATGAGGTAATCTTCACACAACCCATGTAATACATAAGGGAAAGAGATACATAGTTGGCTTACAATCGCCACTTCACACAAATACATGAATAAAACATTACATCATACAGTTACAAACAGGGCCCGACTACGGAGCCAAAAATAAAAGAAGAAACCCCAAAAGCGACAAAGGTCCACGATCGACCCCAACTGGGCTCCACTACTGATCGACTAGAACGAAACAACACAATGAACAAAGATCTTCATCGAACTCCTCCTTGAGCTCGGGTGCGTCACCTGCACGGTCTCATCGGCACCTGCAAACTAGTATTGGAAGTATCTGGTGAGTCACGAGGACTCAGCAATCTCACACCCGCGAGATCAAGACTATTTAAGCTTATAGGTAGGGTAAAAAGGTATGAGGTGGAGCTGCAGCAAGCGGCTAGCATTTATGGTGGCTAACATACGCAAAAGAGAGCGAGAAGAGAAGGCAAAGCACGGTCGAACAACTATGATCAATAAGTGATCCTGAACTACTTACGTCAGACATAACTCCAACAACCGTGTTCACCTCCCGGACCCCGCCGAGAAGAGACAATCACGGTTACACACGTGGTTGGTGTATTTTAATTAAGATCAACTTCGGGTTTTCTACAACCGGACATTAACAAATTCCCATCTGCCACATAACCGCGGGCACGACTTTCAAAAGTTCAAAACCCTGCAGGGGTGTCCCAACTTAGCCCATGATAAGCTCTCGCGATCAACGAAGGATATTCCTTCTCCCCGGGAAGACCCGATCAGTCTCGGAATCCCGGCTACAAGACATTTCGACAGCAATAAAACAAGTCCAGCAAAGCCGCCCGATGCGCCGACATCCTGATAGGAGCTGCACATATCTCGTTCTCAGGGCAACACCGGATAAGTCAAGCTACGAGTAAAACCAGGCCTCGAGTTTCCCTGTGGTGGCCCCGCAGGTTGCTCGGTTCGGACCAACACTTAGACAAGCATTGGCCCGGGGGGGCTAAATAAAGATGACCCTCGGGTTGATCAGACCCAAGGGAAAGGGGTAGGTGGTAGGCAAATGGTAAAACCAAGGTTGGGCCTTGCTGGAAAAGTCTTATTCAAAGCGAATTGTCAAGGGGGTCCCATAAATCACCCGACCGCGTTAGGGACGCAAAATCCGGGAACATAACACCGATATGACGGAAACTAGGGCGGCAAGAGTGGAACAAAACACCAGGCATAAGGCCGAGCCTTCCACCCTTTACCAAGTATATAGATGCATTGATTAAATAAGATATATTGTGATATCCCAACAAGTAAACATGTTCCAAACAAGGAACAACATCTCCATGTACCAACAAGGAACAAAGTTCATCTTCACCTGCAACTAACAACGCTATAAGAGGGGCTGAGCAAAGCGGTAACATAGCCAAACAACGGTTTGCTAGGACAAGGTGGGTTAGAGGCTTGGTTTGACAATATGGGAGGCATGATAAGCAAGTGGTAGGTATCGCAGCATAGGCTTAGCAAAAGAGCGAGCAATCTAGCAAGCAAAGATAGAAGTGATTTCGAGGGTATGGTCATCTTGCCTGAGATCCCGCAAGGAAGAAGGACGAGTCCATGAAGAAGACAAACGGACGAAGACGAACGAATCCTCACAACTCCGAAACGAAACCGAAGCTAATGCGAGAAGCAACCCGGAAATAAACAAACAACAAAGTAAACAACCAACACATAAACATGGCATGATGCACAAACAAGCATGATGCATGTCCGGTTTAATGATTCATGGCATGGCAAATGCGACAAACAACACTACAAATTAAGTGGAGCTCAATATGCAACGAGTTGCATATTGGCGAAACACCACAACAATTATTTAGTTCTCTCTTGTTTATGTACCCAACAATATTAAATGTTTTTAAACATGTCAAGAGGTGAAGCACAACAAAACTACCTATCTAGGCAATTTAAATGAGTCCGGAAACAACGAACAACAAATCCGGAAAACCCTCATATGCATATTTCGAATTTGGTACTGTTCTGCCTAAAACATATTTTAATGTTGTTAAACAGGAAAAAATAAAGTGGACCATGTTAAACTAGGCATTTTTCTACCCCATTTACATATATAATTTGTTAAATTCCGAGTTACGGTCATTTAGTTATGAATTAAATCATTTTAACATGTCATTTAAGCAAATTAATGCAAACAGCAATTTTAAATATTGTAAACATAGGTGAAAGTGGCATATTATTAACCCACCCAAAATTCTGAGCAAGTTTCATATATAAATCATTTTAATATGATGCACCGTTGATGAGTTATTAAATGCATGGTCTAGAGGGACTTTTCTGTAAAACAGTAAATCCCAGATAATAGCTAAATCTCAACAAAGGAAAAAAACACGCATCGGGCCTAAACTTGCTGGGCCAACAGAGCACAGGAGGGGCTGGGGGGCTGCTCACCCAGTGGGCCTTGGCCCGTTGGTGCGGCCCACGCGGGCGCTGGCGCGGAGCTGGGCCGTGGGGAGGCCCACGCGGCTGGCGAAGGGGCGCTGGGCCTGGGAGGCCAAGGCGGCGTCCTCGTCTCGCCCGAGCAGAGGACCAAGGCGGCGGCGGCTTCGGCAGGGCCGGTGAGGAGATCGCCGGGAGGACGGGAACGGGCAGATCCGGATGCGGGGTCTCCGGATCCGGCGACGAGGATGCTCGGGGCGGCCCGGGCGCGGAGATCCCTGGCGGTCAAGGCGGGGCGGCTCCCTGGGAAGCACACAGAGAGAGGGGAGGCTCGGGATGAGAGAGAGAGCTAGGGGAAAACGAGAGATGGCGCGGGGCGGCGTGACCTGAGGACGGCGGCTGAAGCGGAGCAACTTTCGGTGATGAAGGCGGCGGCGGCCGGCGTCTCTCCGGCGAAGTCCGGCGAGACTTCGGCGGTTGGCGAGCGAGGCGGAGTGGGGCTCTGCGCGGCGGTGCAAGGACGCGGGCACCTCGGGCCCAGATCGGAGCCCAGGGCGGGCCGGCTACGGGCCTAGCGGCGCGGGGAGGCAGGGGGACAGGTGGCGCTTCCCTGTTGGCTGCGAGCGGCGGCGCACCCACTGGCGACTCGCCAAGTGGCGGCGGAGGGCTTGGCTGGCGCGGAAAACGAGGCAGAGGAGGTGGGAGGCCACTGGGAGATGATTGGGGCGCGGAAATGGAGGTGGAGGGGAAGGAATGACCAGATTTGGAAGGAGGGGGGTTTATAAAAGGAAAAGGGTGTTAGGATTAGGGTTAGGAGGGGTTTGGGGGGCTTCCGGACCCTCGGATCATGATCCGATGGCACCGGTCAGAGTGGAGGGCTAGGTGGGCTGTGAAGAGGAGTTGGGCTGCTAGAGAGAAAAGAGAAAGAGGCCCGGTGACAGTTTCGGAGACCGAAACGTCAGACGAATAAACCGGCAACGGTGCAGCTACGGATGGCGGTTGGGCTATCAAACGAACTCCGAATGCAACGAAACTTGACGGGCGGTCTACTGGTAGTAAACCAAGGCCGCTCGACAAACCTCGGTCCATTCCGAGAAAGTTTAATACACGCTCACGGAGAAAGGCAAAAAGGGGACGCCGGGGAACATAGGAGCGCCGGATTGCAAAACGGACAACGGGGAAAATGCTCGGATTCATGAAACGAACACGTATGCAAATGCGATGCACATGATGACATGATATGAAATGCAGATGATGACATGGCAAAGAGCGACACGCAAGCACATGACATGGCAACGACGGCGAATAACTGGCGGACACCTGGCGCATCAGGTCCGGGGCGTTACAGAGGTGTTGCTTAATGAGCTCTTTGTTGGGGAACGTTGCAGAAAATTAAAATTTTTCCTACGGTTTCACCAAGATCCATCTAGGAGTTCATCTAGCAACGAGTATTCAGATTGGATAGCATCTACATACCACTTTGTAGATCGCAACGGAAGCGTTCGAGTGAACGTGGATGAGGTAGTCGTACTTGCCGTGATCCAATTCACCGATGATCTAGTACCGAACGGACGGCACCTCCGCGTTCAACACACGTACGGGACGGGAGACGTATCCTCCTTCTTGATCCAGCAAGGGGGAAGGAGAGGTTGAGGAAGATCCAGCACGACGGTGTGGTGGTGGATGCAGCAGAACTCCGGCAGGGCTTCGCTAAGCAACTACGGGAGGAGGAGGAGGTGTTGCAGGGAGGAGGGAGGAGCCAGGGCATTAGGGTTGGTTTGCTCCTCCTTTTCCCCACTATATATAGGGCCAAGGGAGAGGGGGAGGCGCAGCCCTTGCCCCTTCCTCCAAGGAAGGGTGCGGCCAAGGGTGGGGAGGAGTCCATCATCCCCAAGGCACCTCGGAGGTGCCTTCCCCTTGTAGGACTCTCCCCTTTTTTTCTCTCTTGGCGCATGGGCCTCTTGGGGCTGGTGCCCTTGGCCCATATAGGCCAAGGCGCACCCCCTACAGCCCATGTGGCCCCCCAAGGCAGGTGGCCCCACCTGGTGGACCCCGGGACCCCTCCGGTGGTCCCGGTACAATACCGATAACACCGAAACTTGTCCCGATGGCCAAAATAGCACTTCCTATATATAATTCTTTACCTCCGGACCATTCCGGAACTCCTCGTGACATCCGGGATCTCATCCGAGACTCCGAACAACATTCGGGTTACTGCACATACATATCTTCACAACCCTAGCGTCACCGAACCTTAAGTGTGTAGACCCTACGGGTTCGGGAGACATGCAGTCATGACCGATACGGCTCTCGGGCAATAACCAACAGCGGGATCTGGATACCCATGTTGGCTCCCACATGCTCCACGATGATCTCATCGGATGAACCACGATGTCAAGGATTCAATTAATCCCGTATACGATTCCCTTTGTCAATCGGTATTTTACTTGCCCGAGATTCGATCGTCGGTATACCAATACCTCGTTCAATCTCGTTACCGGCAAGTCACTTTTCTCGTTACCGTAATGCATGATCCCGTGATCAAACACTTTGATCACATTGAGCTCATTGTGATGATGCATTACCGAGAGGGCCCGGTGATACCTCTCCGTCAAGCGGAGTGACAAATCCCAGTCTCGATCCATGTCAACCCAACAGACACTTTCAGAGATACCCGTAGCATACCTTTATAGTCACCCAGTTACGTTGTGACGTTTGGCATACCCAAAGCACTCCTACGGTATCCGGGAGTTACACGATCTCATGGTCTAAGGAAAGGATACTTGACATTGGATAACTCTAGCAAACGAACTATGCGATCTTATGCTATGTTTAGATTGGGTCTTGTCCATCACATCATTCTCCTAATGATGTGATCCCGTTATCGATGACATCCAATGTCCATAGTCAGGAAACCATGACTATCTGTCGATCAACGAGCTAGTCAACTAGAGGCTCACTAGGGACATGTTTGTTGTCTGTTATTCACACATGTATTACGATTTCCGGATAACACAATTATAGCACGAATAAAGACAATTATCATGAATAAGGAAATATAATAATAATGCTTATATTATTGCCTCTAGGGCATATTTCCAACAGTCTCCCACTTGCACTAGAGTCAATAATCTAGTTACATTGTGATGAATCGAACACCCATAGAGTTCTGGTGCTGATCATGTTTTGCCTTAGGGAGAGGTTTAGTCAACGGATCTGCGACATTCAGATCCGTGTGCACTTTACAAATTTCTATGTCTCCATCTTGAACATTTTCACGAATGGAGTTGAAGCGACGCTTGATGTGCCTAGTCTTCTTGTGAAACCTGGGCTCCTTTGCAAGTGCAATAGCTCCAGTGTTGTCACAGAAGAGCTTGATTGGCCCCGACGCATTGGGTATGACTCCGAGGTCAGTGATGAACTCCTTCACCCAAATTGCTTCATGTGCTGCCTCCGAGGCTGCCATGTACTCCGCTTCACATGTAGATCCCGCCACGACGCTTTGCTTGCAACTACACCAGCTTACTGCCCCACCATTCAAAATATACACGTATCCGGTTTGTGACTTAGAGTCATCCAGATCCGTGTCGAAGCTAGCGTCGACGTAACCTTTTACGACGAGCTCTTCGTCACCTCCATAAACGAGAAACATTTCCTTAGTCCTTTTCAGGTACTTCAGGATATTCTTGACCGCTGTCCAGTGTTCCTTGCCGGGATTACTTTGGTACCTACCTACCAAACTTACGGCAAGGTTTACATCAGGCCTGGTACACAGCATGGCATACATAATAGAACCTATGGCTGAGGCATAGGGGGTGACGCTCATCTCTTCTATATCTTCTGCCGTGGTCGGACATTGAGCTGAGCTCAATTTCACACCTTGTAACACAGGTAAGAACCCTTTCTTGGATTGATCCATATTGAATTTCTTCAATATCTTATCAAGGTATGTGCTTTGTGAAAGACCTATGAGGCGTCTCGATCTATCTCTATAGATCTTGATGCCTAATATATAAGCAGCTTCTCCAAGGTCCTTCATTGAAAAACTCTTATTCAAGTAGGCCTTGATGCTGTCCAAGAGTTCTATATCATTTCCCATCAAAAGTATGTCGTCTACATATAATATGAGAAATTCTACAGAGCTCCCACTCACTTTCTTGTAAACACAGGCTTCTCCATAAGTCTGTGTAAACCCAAACGCTTTGATCATCTCATCAAAGCGAATGTTCCAACTCCGAGATGCTTGCACCAGCCCATAAATCGAGCGTTGGAGCTTGCACACCTTGTCAGCATTCTTAGGATCGACAAAACCTTCCGGCTGCATCATATACAATTCTTCCTTAAGGAAACCATTAAGGAATTCCGTTTTGACGTCCATTTGCCATATCTCATAATCATAGTATGCGGCAATTGCTAACATGATTCGGACGGACTTCAGCTTCGCTACCGGTGAGAAAGTCTCATCGTAGTCAACCCCTTGAACTTGTCGATAACCCTTAGCGACAAGCCGAGCTTTATAGATGGTCACATTACCATCCGCGTCTGTCTTCTTCTTAAAGATCCATTTATTTTCTATGGCTCGCCGTTCAACGGGCAAGTCAGTCAAAGTCCATACTTCGTTTTCATACATGGATCCTATCTCGGATTTCATGGCTTCCAGCCATTTGTCGGAATCCGGGCCCACCATTGCTTCCTCATAGTTCGAAGGTTCACCGTTGTCTAACAACATGATTTCCAAGACAGGGTTGCCGTACCATTCTGGTGCAGAACGTGTCCTTGTGGACCTTCGAATTTCAGTAGGAGCTTGATCAGAAGCGTCTTGATCATCATCATTAATTTCCTCTCTAGTCGGTGCAGGCACCTCAGGAACGATTTCTTGAGTTTCGCCATTTTCCGGTTCAAGAGGTAACACTTCATCAAGTTCTACTTTCCTCCCACTTACTTCTTTCGAGAGAAACTCTTTCTCCAGAAAGGATCCATTCTTGGCAACAAAGATCTTGCCTTCGGATCTGAGGTAGAAGGTATACCCAACAGTTTCTTTAGGGTATCCTATGAAGACGCATTTTTCCGATTTGGGTTCGAGCTTTTCTGGTTGAAGTTTCTTGACATAAGCATCGCATCCCCAAACTTTTAGAAACGACAGCTTAGGTTTCTTCCCAAACCATAATTCATATGGTGTCGTCTCAACGGATTTCGACGGAGCCCTATTTAAAGTGAATGCGGCAGTCTCTAAAGCATAGCCCCAAAAAGATAGCGGTAAGTCGGTAAGAGACATCATAGATCGCACCATATCTAATAGAGTGCGATTACGACGTTCGGACACACCATTACGCTGAGGTGTTCCAGGCGGCGTGAGTTGTGAAACTATTCCACATTTTCTTAAGTGTGTGCCAAATTCGTGACTCAAGTATTCTCCTCCACGATCTGATCGTAGAAACTTGATCTTTCTATCACGTTGATTTTCAACCTCACTCTGAAATTCCTTGAACTTTTCAAAGGTCTCAGACTTGTGTTTCATTAAGTAGATATACCCATATCTACTCAAGTCATCAGTGAGGGTGAGAACATAACGATAGCCACCGCGAGCCTCAACACTCATTGGACCGCACACATCGGTATGTATGATTTCCAATAAGTTGGTTGCTCGCTCCATTGTTCCTGAGAACGGAGTCTTGGTCATTTTACCCATGAGGCATGGTTCGCACGTGTCAAATGATTCATAGTCAAGAGACTCTAAAAGTCCATCTGCATGGAGCTTCTTCATGCGTTTGACACCTATGTGACCAAGGCGGCAGTGCCACAAATATGTGAGACTATTGTTATCAACTTTCACTCTTTTGGTATTCACACTATGAATATGTGTATCATCACGTACGAGATTCATTAAGAATAAACCATTAACCATCGGAGCATGACCATAAAACATATCTCTCATATAAATAGAACAACCATTATTCTCGGATTTAAGTGAGTAGCCATCTCGAATTAAACGAGATCCAGATACAATGTTCATGCTCAAACTTGGCACTAAATAACAATTATTGAGGTTTAAAACTAATCCCGTAGGTAAATGCAGAGGCAGCGTGCCGACGACGATCACATCGACCTTGGAACCATTCCCGACGCGCATCATCACCTCGTCCTTCGCCAGTCTCCGTTTATTCCGCAGCTCCTGCTTTGAGTTACAAATGTGAGCAACTGCACCGGTATCAAATACCCAAGAGCTACTACGAGTACTGGTAAGGTACACATCAATTACATGTATATCACATATACCTTTGGTTTTGCTGGCCTTCTTGTCCGCTAAGTATTTGGGGCAGTTCCGCTTCCAGTGACCACTTCCCTTGCAATAAAAACACTCAGTCTCGGGCTTGGGTCCATTCTTTGGCTTCTTCCCGGCAACTTGCTTACCGGGCGCGGCAACTTCCTTGCCGTCCTTCTTGAAGTTCTTTTTACCCTTGCCCTTCTTGAACTTAGTGGTTTTATTCACCATCAACACTTGATGCTCCTTCTTGATTTCTACCTCTGCTGATTTCAGCATAGCATATACCTCAGGAATGGTCTTTACCATCCCCTGCATATTGTAGTTCATCACAAAGCTTTTGTAGCTAGGTGGAAGCGACTGGAGGATTCTGTCAATGACCGCTTCATCCGGGAGATTAACTTCCAGTTGAGTCAAGCGGTTGTGCAACCCAGATATTTTGAGTATGTGCTCACTGACAGAGCCATTTTCCTCCATCTTACAGCTAAAGAATTTATCGGATACTTCATATCTCTCGACCCGGGCATGAGCTTGGAAAACCATTTTCAGCTCTTCGAACATCTCATATGCTCCATGTCTCTCAAAACGCTTTTGGAGCCCCGGCTCTAAGCTGTAAAGCATGCCGCACTGAACGAGGGAGTAATCATCGCAGCATGACTGCCAAGCGTTCATAACGTCTTGTTCTGCAGGGAGAATAGGTGCGTCACCCAGCGGTACTCTTAGGACATAATCTTTCTTGGCAGCTATGAGGATGATCCTCAGGTTCCGGACCCAGTCCGTATAGTTGCTACCATCATCTTTCAGCTTGGTTTTCTCTAGGAACGCGTTGAAGTTGAGGACTACGTTGGCCATTTGATCTACAAGACATATTGTAAATATTTAGACTAAGTTCATGATAATAAAGTTCATTTAATCAAATTAATGAACTCCCACTTAGATAGACATCCCTCTTCTAGTCATCTAAGTATTACATGATCCGAGTCAACTAGGCCGTGTCCGATCATCACGTGAGACGGACTAGCCAACATCGGTGAACATCTTCATGTTGATCGTATCTTCTATACGACTCATGCTCGACCTTTCGGTCTTCTGTGTTCCGAGGCCATGTCTGTACATGCTAGGCTCGTCAAGTCAACCTAAGTGTTTTGCGTGTGTAAATCTGTCTTACACCCGTTGTATGCGAACGTAAGGACCTATCACACCCGATCATCACGTGGTGCTTCGGAACGACGAACCTTAGCAACGGTGCACAGTTAGGGAGAACACTTTCTTGAAATTATTATGAGGGATCATCTTATTTACTAACGTCGTTCTAAGTAAACAAGATGCAAAACATGATAAACATCACATGCAATCAAATAATAAACGTGACATGATATGGCCAATATCACATAGCTCCTTTGATCTTCATCTTGGGGCTCCATGATCATCTTGTCACCGGCTTGACACCATGATCTTCATCATCATGATCTTCATCATCATGATCTTCATCATCGTGTCTCCATGAAGTTGCTCGCCAACTATTACTTCTACTACTATGGCTAACGCGTTTAGCAATAAAGTAAAGTAATTTACATGGCGATTCTCAATGACACGCAGGTCATACAAAAATAAAGACAACTCCTATGGCTCCTGCCGGTTGTCATACTCATCGACATGCAAGTCGTGATTCCTATTACAATAGCATGAACATCTCATACATCACATATAGATCATTCATCATACATCACAACTTTGGCCATATCATATCACAAAGCACTTGCTGCAAAAACAAGTTAGACGTCCTCTAATTGTTGTTGCAAGTTTTACGTGGCTGAATTAGGGTTCTAGCAAGAACGTTTTCTTACCTACGTAAAACCACCACAACGTGATTTGTCAACTTCTATTTACCCTTCATAAGGACCCTTTTCATCGAATCTGCTCCAACTAAAGTAGGAGAGACAGACACCCGCCAGCCACCTTATGCAACTAGTGCATGTTAGTCGGTGGAACCGGTCTCACGTAAGCGTACGTGTAAGGTTGGTCCGGGCCGCTTCATCCCACAATACCGCTGAATCAAGATTGACTAGTAATGGCAAGAAGAATTGACAACATCTACGCCCACAACAAATTGTGTTCTACTCGCACAAGAAGAACTACGCATAGACCTAGCTCATGATGCCACTGTTGGGGAACGTTGCAGAAAATTAAATTTTTTCCTACGGTTTCACCAAGATCCATCTAGGAGTTCATCTAGCAACGAGTATTCAGATTGGATAGCATCTACATACCACTTTGTAGATCGCAACGGAAGCGTTCGAGTGAACGTGGATGAGGTAGTCGTACTTGCCGTGATCCAATTCACCGATGATCTAGTACCGAACGGACGGCACCTCCGCGTTCAACACACGTACGGGACGGGAGACGTCTCCTCCTTCTTGATCCAGCAAGGGGGAAGGAGAGGTTGAGGAAGATCCAGCACGACGGTGTGGTGGTGGATGCAGCAGAACTCCGGCAGGGCTTCGCTAAGCAACTACGGGAGGAGGAGGAGGTGTTGCAGGGAGGAGGGAGGAGCCAGGGCATTAGGGTTGGTTTGCTCCTCCTTTTCCCCACTATATATAGGGCCAAGGGAGAGGGGGAGGCGCAGCCCTTGCCCCTTCCTCCAAGGAAGGGTGCGGCCAAGGGTGGGGAGGAGTCCATCATCCCCAAGGCACCTCGGAGGTGCCTTCCCCTTGTAGGACTCTCCCCTTTTTTTTCTCTCTTGGCACATGGGCCTCTTGGGGCTGGTGCCCTTGGCCCATATAGGCCAAGGCGCACCCCCTACAGCCCATGTGGCCCCCCAAGGCAGGTGGCCCCACCTGGTGGACCCCGGGACCCCTCCGGTGGTCCCGGTACAATACCGATAACACCGAAACTTGTCCCGATGGCCAAAATAGCACTTCCTATATATAATTCTTTACCTCCGGACCATTCCGTAACTCCTCGTGACGTCCGGGATCTCATCCGGGACTCTAAACAACATTCGGGTTACTGCACATACATATCTTCACAACCCTAGCGTCACCGAACCTTAAGTGTGTAGACCCTACGGGTTCGGGAGACATGCAGTCATGACCGAGACGGCTCTCGGGCAATAACCAACAGCGGGATCTGGATACCCATGTTGGCTCCCACATGCTCCACGATGATCTCATCGGATGAACCATGATGTCAAGGATTCAATTAATCCCGTATACGATTCCCTTTGTCAATCGGTATTTTACTTGCCCGAGATTCGATCGTCGGTATACCAATACCTCGTTCAATCTCGTTACCGGCAAGTCACTTTTCTCGTTACCGTAATGCATGATCCCGTGATCAAACACTTTGATCACATTGAGCTCATTGTGATGATGCATTACCGAGAGGGCCCGGTGATACCTCTCCGTCAAGCGGAGTGACAAATCCCAGTCTCGATCCATGTCAACCCAACAGACACTTTCAGAGATACCCGTAGCATACCTTTATAGTCACCCAGTTACGTTGTGACGTTTGGCATACCCAAAGCACTCCTACGGTATCCGGGAGTTACACGATCTCATGGTCTAAGGAAAGGATACTTGACATTGGATAACTCTAGCAAACGAACTATGCGATCTTATGCTATGTTTAGATTGGGTCTTGTCCATCACATCATTCTCCTAATGATGTGATCCCGTTATCGATGACATCCAATGTCCATAGTCAGGAAACCATGACTATCTGTCGATCAACGAGCTAGTCAACTAGAGGCTCACTAGGGACATGTTTGTTGTCTGTTATTCACACATGTATTACGATTTCCAGATAACACAATTATAGCACGAATAAAGACAATTATCATGAATAAGGAAATATAATAATAATGCTTATATTATTGCCTCTAGGGCATATTTCCAACACTCTTTGCCTTACGTGCTTAATGATATGCTCCAAAATCCTCAGCTACTTTCCCATATCCACAAATGACCTAAACCCCAAGCCAAACTCGGTCATACCGATTCTTTCTATCCGGCGCCAGCGAGTTTCTCATATGTCATAAGCCACTGCCAAACCCTAGCAAATCGGTTCTACCGATAGGGATCTCGGTCTCACCGAGATGGGATTGCAACCTCTCTGTTTCCTTTTCGTAACTTTTCGGTCTCACCGAAAGAGCGGATCGGTCCCACCGAGATTGCAATGCAAACTCTCTGTTTCCCTTTTGTAACTTTTCGGTCTCACCGAAAGAGCAAATCGGTCCCACCGAGTTTGCCTGACCAACTCTCTGGTTAGCTAATTACCAAATCGGTCTCACCGAGTTTGTGTAATCGGTCTCACCGAGATTACGTTATGCCCAAACCCTAACCATATCGGTCCTACCGAGATGCATGTCAGTCCCACCGAAAATCTCTAACGGTCACTAGGTTTACCATTTCGGTCTGACCGAGTTTATTGATTCGGTCCCACCGAGATTGGTAGATTGTGTGTAACGGTTGGATTTTAAGTGGAGGCTATATATACCCCTCCACCTCCTCTTCATTCGTGGAGAGAGCCATCAGAACACATCTACACTTCCAACTCATATGTTCTGAGAGAGAACCACCTACTCATGTGTTGAGACCAAGATATTCCATTCCTACCATATGAATCTTGATCTCTAGCCTTCCCCAAGTTGCTTTCCACTCAAATCTTCTTTCCACCAAATCCAAATCCTATGAGAGAGAGTTGAGTGTTGGGGAGACTATCATTTGAAGCACAAGAGCAAGGAGTTCATCATCAACACACCATTTGTTACTTCTTGGAGAGTGGTGTCTCCTAGATTGGCTAGGTGTCACTTGGGAGCCTCCGACAAGATTGTGGAGTTGAACCAAGGAGTTTGTAAGGGCAAGGAGATCGCCTACTTCGTGAAGATCTACCGCTAGTGAGGCAAGTCCTTCGTGGGCGATGGCCATGGTGGGATAGACAAGGTTGCTTCTTCGTGGACCCTTCGTGGGTGGAGCCCTCCGTGGACTCGCGCAACCGTTACCCTTCGTGGGTTGAAGTCTCCACTAACGTGGATGTAGGATAGCACCACCTATCCGAACCACGGGAAAAACATCCGTGTCTCCAATAGCGTTTGAATTCTCCAAACCCTTCCCTTTACATTCTTGCAAGTTGCATGCTTTACTTTCCGCTGCCTATATACTCTTTGCATGCTTGCTTGAATTGTGTGATGATTGCTTGACTTGTCCTAAAATAGCTAAAATCTGCCAAGAACTAAAATTGGGAAAAGGTTAAGTTTTTATTTGGTCAAGTAGTCTAATCACCCCCCCTCTAGACATACTTCCGATCCTACACACAACCCACCAGGTCGCGCCAGGGCCCCCTGGTGCACCCAGGTGGGTTGTGCCCACCTCGGTGGCCTCCAGCACCCCCTCTTTGCACTATAAATTCCCAAATATTCCGAAACCCTTCGGGGTTAACCTAGATCAGAAGTTCCGCCGCCGCAAGGCTTTGTATCCACGAGAAACCAATCTAGACCCGTTCTGGCACCCTGCTGGAGGGGGAAATCATCTCCAATGGCCATCTTCATCATCCCGACGGCCACCACGATGAGGAGGTATTAGTCCACCCTCGGGGCTGAGGGTTTGTACCAGTAGCTATGTGTTTAATCTCTCTCTCTCTCGTGTTCTTGAGATGTCACGATCTTGATGTATCGCGAGCTTTGTTAGTATAGTCGGATCATATGGTGTTTTCCCCTCTCTATCTTGTTGCGATGAATTGAATTTTTTCCTTTAAGATTTCATTGTTATCGGATTGAATACTTTTAGGGATTTGAGAACACTTGATATATGTCTTGCAATTGAATACTATTGATTCACTTGATATATGTTTTGGCACTCAACCCACGGATTCCCGAGGTGGCCTTGGGGTAATCTATGCATAGGGTTGGATGCACGTTCTTGTCTTTGTTTCTTTGGTAGAAATCTTGGGGCACTCTTTGAAGTTCTTTGCGTTGGATTGAGTATTATGAATATGAATTTGCTTTGGTGTTATTTTAGTACGAACTCTAGGATAGATCGAACGGAAAGAATAGCGTTGTGTTATTTTAGTACGAACTCTTGAATAGATTGAACAGAAAGAATAGCGTTGAGGTGGTTTCGTACCCTACAAACAATTTATTCTTATGTTCTCCGCTAGATAGGAACTTTGGAGTGATTCTTCATCGCACTTTAAGGGGTGGTTATATGATCCAATTATATTAGCATTGTTGAGAGGTTGCACTAGTGAAAGTACGGACCCTAGGCCTCATTTTCAAGCATTGCAATACCGTTTTTGTGCCCGTTTACTATTTGCTACCTTGTTATTTTTATTTATTCAGATTATAAAAATATATTTCTACCATCCATATTACACTTTTATCAACATCTCTTCGCCGAACTAGTGCACCTATACAATTTGCCATTGTATTGGGTGTGTTGGGGAAACAAGAGATTTCTTGTATTTGGTTGCAGGGTCGTTTGAGAGAGACCACCTTCATCCTACACCTATCACGGATTGATAAACCTTAGGTCATCCACTTGAGGGAAAATTGCTACTGTCCTACAAAACTCTGCGCTTGGAGGCCCAACACGTGTCTACAAGAATAAAGTTGTGTAGTATACATCAAGCTCTTTTCTGGCGCCGTTGCCGGGGAGGTGAGTGCTTGAAGGTATATCTTTAGATCTTGTAATTGAATCTTTTAGTTTCTTGTTTTATCACTAGTTTGGTTTATAAAAAGAAATCTACAAAAAAAATGGAATTGAGGTTGCATCATACTATTGATCATCTTTATAATATCTTTCTTGAAAAATGATGGATCGGAAAATTGTGCTCAATTTTTAGAAGAAGAAGTCAATAAAATGTCTGGCACGAGCATGATTGCAATGTCGTTAGTATGAATTCTTTGAATATCCAAAATACTAATGATGATTGCACGAGTCATGACAAAAATGTTTCTTATAAGCATGTCACTTTTTGCGGAGTGAATTGGGAGTGCCTTTGCACACCAAAAAGGGAAGATAGATTTTGTAAGAAGCATAAATATTTAGAAATGAAAAGGTTGCAAGAGAGGCTAGATGATTGTGCTGAAAGATGTAATTTTTTCGCCATCCTTGTGAACTTTGCAATGAACATGGTCATTTAAATTTCCAATGCAAATTATTTCATGATCAAATCAGGTCCAAAAATTGTGATAACTTGATTACCCTTGAGCATCATAAAGAGCTTAGTCTTCTTTTGGGGTATGAAGAACTGAAATGTATAACTAAGGGTTTTCAAATCCCGAGAGATTTCTTGATTTTGATCTAGAGGAAATTTATATGTTTTGTGCGCTAAATTGCATGAGAGTCCTTATATTGCCAACTATCTAAAGTCAAGAAAACAAATGGAATATGAAGAGAGTACTAATGAAAAGGAAAATATTTCCCAATACCCTCCTAGTGTTTATTATGATGAATCAGGTAACTAGGAGGAGCTTCCTATCCAACCAATCTCATCAATAAGAAGCTTGAAAAGATTAATTAAACCCACGCATGATGTGGTGAAGAAGAAGAAAAGAAGAAAGAATAGAGGTAAAAAGGTATCTCTCTCAAATAATGTTGCTCCTATTATTATTGTGCCTCGTGAAAATGAAATAATTGTGGAAGATGATGCACTTGATGATGATTTTGTTATGCCTATTGCTTGTTGTGATGATTATGATTGGGAAGATAATGATACTTCTTATAATCTTGGAAAAAACTTTGGCACCAACTTGGGAAATTATGATGATAGCAATTGTTATACCGTTGGTGCTATTCATAATATTAATGATGAGAGTGATTATGCTTATGATATGCCAAGCCACAAGCTTGGGGATGCTATGTTTGATGAGAATGACATGTTTGAGAATTTATTTGCTGCAATTAATGTTTGTCCCAAGCTTGGGGATGCTATGTTTAATGAAGATGGTCTTTTTAGTCCCCCTACTTTGAATGATCAAACTTGCTATGATGGTTGCAGGCCTCTTGTCTATGATGAGAACAAAGTTGCTACTTATGATGATTATTGTGATGATATGTATGTTATAAAAAGTAGTGATAATTATTGTCATAATTTTGAATATCCTTTTACTGAACATTACTCTCTTAATGTGGGAACAATTTTTAATATTCAAGTCTCATATGATACTCCCACTATTGTGAATGAGAATAAAATTGCTTATGTGGTGAGTAATAAATTTTCTATGCTTATGGATCATGAAGAGAATGCTTTATGCAATGGTTATATTGATGAATCTATTCATGATCCTACTGAAAATTATTATGAGAGAGGAACTTATGATGCATGATGTTCTCTTTGTGTTTCAATTCTTATCTTTTATGTGAGCATCGTTGAAATCATCATGCCTAGCTTAAAAGGCATTAAAGAAAAGTGCTTGTTGGGAGACAACCCAACACTTTTACCTACTGTTTTTGTGTGTTCACATGATTAATCTACTATAGTAATCATGTTTTATTGCTTTTGTTTCAATAAAGTGCCAAGTAAAGCCTTTGGGGTCATGTTGGGTGATAGTTGATTTGACCCTGCTGAAAAACAAAAACTTTTGCGCTCACGAAAATAAGTCTAATTTTTAAAAGAAGAGTGCTTTTGAGTTAATTCTTTTTGCAGAAGTTTAATATACAAATTTCTCACATGGTCGAATTTTTCATAATTTTTGGAGTAGCATAAGTATGGTAGTTATCCAAATAATTACAGACTGTTTTGTTTTTGACAGATTATGTTTTCAATGCATAGTTTGTTTGCTTTCTAGTTTCTATGGCTTATATTGATCAATATAAATTGTGGAAATGATATGCTACAGTAGGCATTGTGTGAGAACAATTATGAATATTGCCTTTGTCAGTACCAAAAGTGAAATGGTTTGCTCTTTATCATACTAATCTATCTCACAAAGTTCCATTAAGTTTTGTGTGATTGAAGTTTTTAGGTTTTGGGTGAGATGTTGATATGAGGAGAATAAGGAGTTACAAGACCCTAAGCTTGGGGATGCCCAAGGCACCCCAAGTTAATATCCAAGGAATATTCAAGCAACTAAGCTTGCGGATGCCCCGGAAGGTATCCCCTCTTTATTCTCCAACATTATCGGTAACCTCACTCGAAGCTATGTTTTCATTCGTCACATGATATGAGTTTTGCTTGGAGCGTCAATTTATTTTTTAGGATTTGCTGGTTGTTATTTAGAATGATGTTTTGCATCTTTTATTTCAATAAAAGTGGCAATGATAGCCTTTACTATGCTTATTTTACAAGTCTACATGTTGTTGTTTGAAAACAGAAAGTTTACCGATGTTGCAAAAATTCCCTATAAAAGTCAGAATGTGGTAAAATATTGGAACTTTTTGCAAAATGAGCTCTCATAAATTTTCTACAGTGGGGTAAAAGTTTCATAATGTTTGGAGTTTAATAAGTATTTATACTCTTGCATTCTTTGCAGACTGTACTGGTTTGGCAGATTGATGTTATGTTCGCATTGTTTGCATATGTTTGCTTGTTTAATGATTCTATTTGAGGATAGGAGTATTAAATATGCAGAGGAATTTAGTATGCAATGTTGAATAATAATTTTAGTGATTTGCTACAGTAGAGAATGATAAGGTTTTTGCATTGGTTTATACTAACTCATCTCACGAGTTCTTGTTGAGTTTTGTGTGGATGAAGCTTTTGAGATTTTGGAAAACCGTGATATGAGAGGAATTAAGAAGATACAAAATCTCAAGCTTGGGGATGCCCAAGGCCCCCAAGATAATATTTCAAGAAGTCTCAAGCATCTAAACTTGGGGATGCCCCGGTAGGCATCCCACCTTTCTTCTTCAATAATTATCGGTTAGTGTTGCTTGAGCCTAAGTTTTTGCTTCTTCACATGATGTGTGCTATCCTTAAAATGTCATTTTGTTTTGTTTTACTTGCTATTTTAATAAAATACTTAGATCTGAAAGTTTTTAAATAAAATAAAGTCCTCAAATAGTTGCCAAGGAGGCTAAGTAAGCGGCATTCACATCCCGTCAACAAAGCTCTTTTCTTTGGAATTGCTCTTGTGTTTCACTTATAACCTATAAGTAAATTGTTGAATAAATCGAATGTCATGAAGTTGAAATCATATCATGCCTAGTGGTAGCTTCACATTGGGTTTAGAAAGTGAAATCTTTCGAGGCTTGACAATCACAATATTGGTCATACAAGCAATTCACGGATAATTAGTATAAGGAAGAGAACTTTCGCATGCACATATACTATCCTGGAAATCTTTCGTGATTGTGAGCCCCCATCAAAATATTATATGCCAAAATTGTTGACGCTGGACAAGGATGTCAACATAATGATTTATGTTTGTTCATATTCACACAGAAGTTATATTGCCATAGATCCTTCAACATGTGGTGCTTGCCCCCCATCTTTGCTAGCCAAAAATTCCGCACCAAGTAGAGATACTACTTGTGCATCCAAAACCCCTTAAACCCAAATCTTATCTTCAATATTCCACCATACCTACCTAAGGATTGAGCAAGATCCTTCAAGTAAGTTGTCATCGGTTCAATAAGGCAATAAAAATTGCTTCTAAAAGTGTTAGATCATTTAGTGTAAGAGAAAATTGAGCGTTGTACGAACTTGTGATGGCAAAGCAATAAAAGCGACGGACTGCATAATAAAGGTTGCTATCATAAGGGGCAATATAATGTGACGTTCTTTTGCACTAAGGGTTTGAGCATAAAAATAAATAAGCGCATGGCAATCTCTGCTTCCCTCTGCGAAGGGCCTATCTTTTACTTTTAGGTATTTACTTTTATGCAAAGAGTCAAAGTTTTTCTCTCTATTCCTTTTTGTTTTTCTCTTTTGGCAAGCATCATGTGGTGAGGAAAGATCTAGGCACATATGTCCAGTTGAATATGGGTAGCATGAGTTATTATTGTTGACATCACCCTTGAGGTGAATACGTTGGGAGGCAAAACAATAAGCCCATATCTTTCTATGTGTCCGGTTGAAACGTTTTGCTCATGTGTATGCGGTGAGTGTTAGCAATCATAGAAGACTATATGATGGTTGAGTATGTGGAGCTCTTACTTAAACTCTGTTGAATAAGTTGAATTGCAATTTCTTGGTGATTAAGATCATAGGTTGTTGAGTTTCAAGAGAATTCATTGTTTGAACCTTAACATGTGAATTGGTTGCTACTATAACATGAGAAGTTTTATAAGAAAGAATTGTTGTTATGATGCTAGGAAAAGTGATTGAAATTATCATTGATCAAACTTATGCACTTTGCTAGCATTCACACTTCATAAATTATTTCTTTTGTCATTTACCTACTCAAGGACGAGTAGGAATTAAGCTTGGGGATGTTGATACGTCTCCAACGTATCTATAATTCATGAAGTATTCATGCTGCTATTTTATCATTCTAGGATGTTTTACAATCATTTTATAGAACCTTTATATCATTTTTTGGGACTAACCTATTGATCCAGTGCCCAGTGCCAGGTGCTGTTTTTTGCTTGTTATTTACATCGCAGGAAATCAATATCAAACGGAGTCCAAACACCGCGAAACTCCATGGAGATTTTTTATGGGCCAGAAGACATCCATTGGGCCAAAGAAGCACCTGGGGGTTCCTGATATGTCTCCTTCGTATCTATAATTTTTTATTGTTCCATGCCAATATTATACAACTTTCATATACTTTTGGCAACTTTTTATACTATTTTTGGGACTAATATATTGATCCAGTGCCCAGTGCCAGTTCATGTTTGTTGCATATTTTTGTTTGGCAGAAACCCCATATCAAACGGAGTCCAAACGGGATAAAAACGGATGGAGAATATTTTTGGAATATTTGGAAAATATGGGAAGAAGAATAAACGTGAGACGATGCCCGAGGTGGCCACGAGGCAGGGGGGCGCGCCTCTGACCCTCATGGGCCCCTCGTAAGGCGGTTGCTGCTCTTCTTCGGCCGCAAGAAAGCTAATTTTCGAGAAAAAATCTTGGCGAAGATTTCAATCCAATCGGAGTTACGGATCTCCGGATATATAAGAAACGACGAAAGGGCAGAATACCAGAGCGCAGAAACAGAGAGATACAGAGAGACAGATCCAATCTCGGAGGGGCTCTCGCCCCTCCCATGACATGGAGGCCAAGGACCAGAGGGGAAACCCTTCTCCCATCTAGGGAGGAGGTCAAGGAAGAAGAAGAAGAAGGGGCCCCTCTCCTCGTCTTTTCTGGTGGCGCCGGAACACCGCCGTGGCCATCATCATCATCACCACGATCTTCAGCAACATCACCGCCATCTTCACCAACATCTCCATCACCTTCCCCCCTCTATCTACAGCGGTCCACTCTCCCGCAACCCGCTATACCCTCTACTTGAACATGGTGCTTTATGCTTCATATTATTATCCAATGATGTGTTGCCATCCTATGATGGCTGAGTAGATTTTCATTGTTCTATCGGTGATTGGTGAATTGCTATGATTGGTTTAAATTGCTTGTGGCTATGTTGCTGTCCTTTGGTGCCCATCATATGAGCGCGCACGTGGATCACACCATAGGGTTAGTTGTATGTTGATAGGACTATGTATTGGAGGGCAAGAGTGACAGAAGCTTCTACCTAGCATAGAAATTGATGCATACAGGATTGAAGGGGGGCCAATATATCTTAATGTTATGGTTGGGTTTTACCTTATTGAACGTTAGTAGTTGCGGACGCTTGCTAATAGTTCCAATAATAAGTGCATGGAATTCCAAGTCAGGGATGACATGCTAGCAGTGGCCTCTCCCACATAATACTTGCTATCGGTCTAGTAAAGTAGTCAATTGCTTAGGGACAATTTCACAACTCCTACCACCAGTTTTCCACACTTGCTATATTTACTTTATTGCTTCTTTACTTAAAACAGCCCCTACTTCTCATTTACGCACTCTTTATTATCTTGCAAACCTATCCAACAACACCTACAAAGTACTTCTAGTTTCATACTTGTTCTAGGTAAAGCGAACGTCAAGCGTGCGTAGAGTTGTATCGGTGGTCGATAGAACTTGACGGAATATTTGTTCTACCTTTAGCTCCTCGTTGGGTTCGACACTCTTACTTATCAAAAGATGCTACAATTGATCTCCTATACTTGTGGGTTATCAAGACCTTTTTCTGGCGCCGTTGCCGGGGAGTCATAGCGTGGGGTGAATACTCTCGTGTGGGCTTGTTTGCTTTATCACTAAGTAATTTTTATTTGCTGTTCTAAGTTGTTTTCTAACTTTAGTTATGGGTAGGAAACGCAAAATACCAAAAAAATTGGTTGTACCTACTGAACCAATGGTTGACGAACCGCTCAAAATCTATCACACTCCTGAAGCTTTTTACTTGGATCATCTTCGATCCCTATGTGCTCGTGCTGAAACCCCAACTAGCTTAGTTGAGGGAAAATCTTTAGATGAGCATGCTTGTTATGTGCGACACCGCATATCTCAAAAAGGGAAACTTTTACTGGATCAAATTCATCGTTTGCAATGTTATGCTTGGAATTTATGTGAAATATATGATTTTACTTGTTGTTCTGAAAACCCTAAGAAACACCTTCCCTATCAATGTGAGTTTAGTGATAATGGAATCATATCTTCGTATGCTAAGGGTGTTTATAATTACTATGATGCTCAACAAATTGAAGAATTTGTTGCTTTTAAGGGTGCTTATGAAATTGCTTATTTGATTGAAAAGTATGATGCTACTCTTTACAAATCTGAAATTTTTGCCATACTTAAATATTGCTATGATAATTATGCTTCTAATGCCTATGTTAAACCATATATTGAGGACTCCTCCGCTGTCCAAGAAGAGACTAATATTTTGCAGGAGTCTATGGAAGAAGGAATTGATGAAATTGTGAGCTCATTGGATGAAAAAGATGAGGAGGAGAGCAAAGAACAAAAGGAGGAAGAACGGATTAGCTACTCGTGCCCACCTTCTGATGAGAGTAACTCTTCAACTCATACATTGTTTAATTTCCCTTCGTGCTTACCGAAGGATGATTGCTATGATGATTGTTATGATCCCGTTGATTCTCTTGAAATATCCCTTTTTGATGATGCTTGCTATGCTTGTGGCCAAGATGCCAATATGAATTATGCTTATGGAGATGAACTTTCTATAGTTCCTTATGTTAAACATGAAATTGTTGCTATTGCACCCACGCATGATAGTCCTATTATCTTTTTGAATTCTCCCGATTATACTGTATCGGAGAAGTTTGCCCTTATTAAGGATTATATTGATGGGTTGCGTTTTACTACTACACATGATGATTTTGATGAATATAATGTGCATGTGATTGCTGCTCCTACTTGCAATTATTATGAGAGAGGAACTATATCTCCACCTCTCTATGTTTCCAATAAGATAAAATTGCAAGAAATTGTTTATACTATGCATTGGCCTTTACTATGTGTGCATGAATTGTTCTTTTATGACATGCTGATGCATAGGAAGAGAGCTAGACTTCGTTATTGCTTGATATATGTTGCTTTGTGCTCACTACTAATTGGCAAATCATTGCTAATTAAAATTGGCTTTGATATACCTTGGGATCCGGGTGGATTCATTACTTGAGCACTATATGCCTAGCTTAATGGCTTCAAAGAAAGCGTTGCCAGGGAGACAACCCGGAAGTTTTATAGATTCATTTATTTCTGTTGAGTGATTTTATGTAGTTTAAAAACAAAAAACAAATAAAGAGGGGAACCCAAAACTTTTTCAAAAAGGAAAGTGAAAGTGAGAGAGACAAGCATGGTTGAAGTGGGGGAGCTCCTTGAACTTTGTTCATGCTCATGGAAACTTTGTGAATCTTGATTACAAAAACTTTTCAATAAAAATAATTATCCCCTTGTACAATTCCATTGTATTATAAAAATAATGTGCCAAGGTTTGCCTTTAGGATGTTTACAATGCTTGTTGGTTTGTGCGGTGCAGGACAGAGACTTTGGCTGTAGTGCGCGATTTTACATTTTTTACTGGGACGTCAAATGGTTCTTAAACTTTTTGCACTGTCTTTATATACAATTTTTTTATTTTTCCTAATTTTGGTAGAATTTTTGGAGTACCAGAAGTATGGTTAATGTTCAGATTGTTACAGACTGTTCTGTTTTAGACAGATTCTATTTTTTGATGCATAGTTTGCTTGTTTTGATGAAACTATCAATTTCTATCAGTGGATTAAGCCACGGAAAATTTATATTACAGTAGCTATAATGCAAAAACAAAATATGAATTGGTTTGAAACAATACTTAGAGTGGTGATTTGCTTTATTATACTCACGGATCTTACCGAGTTTTCTGTTGAAGTTTTGTGTGGATGAAGTGTTCGAAGATCGAGGAGGTCTCGATACGAGGAAAAGAAGGAGAGACAAGAGATCAAGCTTGGGGATGCCCAAGGCACCCCAAGTAAATATTCAAGGAGACTCAAGCGTCTAAGCTTGGGGATGCCCCGGAAGACATCCCCTCTTTCTTCAACAAGTATCGGTATGTTTTCGGATTCGTTTCATTCATGCGATATGTGCAATCTTGGAGCGTCTTTTGCATTTAGTTTTCATTTTTATTTTATGCACCATGCTGGTATGAGATAGTCCTTGGTTGATTTATAGAATGCTCATTGCACTTCACTTAAATCTTTTGAGTATGGCTTTATAGAATGCTTCATGTGCTTCACTTATATCATTTGAAGTTTGGATTGCCTGTTCCTCTTCACATAGAAAACCGCCATTTGTAGAATGCTCTTTTGCTTCACTTATATTTGTTAGAGCGTGGGCATATGTTTTATAGAAAGAATTAAACTCTCTTGCTTCACTTATATCTATTTAGAGAGATGACAGGAATTGGTCATTCACATGGTTAGTCATAAAATCCTACATAAAACTTGTAGATCACTGAATATGATATGTTTGATTCCTTGCAATAGTTTTGCGATATAAAGGTAGTGATATTAGAGACATGTTAGTTGAGTAATTTTGAAATTGAGAAATACTTGTGTTGAGGTTTGCAAGTCTCATAGCATGCACGTATGGTGAACCGTTATGTAACGAAGTTGGAGCATGAGGTGTTCTTTGATTGCTTTCCTTATGAGTGGCGGTCGGGGAGGAGCGATGATCTTTTCCTACCAATCTATCCCCCTAGGGGCATGCGTAGTAGTACTTTGCTTCGAGGGCTTATAAACTTTTGCAATAAGTATATGAGTTCTTTATGACTAATGTGAGTCCATGGATTATACGCAAACTTCGTCGGTACATCCAAACCCCGTGATACAATACGCTCTATCACACATAAGCCTCATTATATCTTCCTCAAAACAGCCACCATACCTACCTATCATGGCATTTCCATAGCCATTCCGAGATATATTGCCATGCAACTTCCATCATCATCATATACATGACTTGAGCATTTATTGTCATATTGCTTTGCATGATCGTAAGATAGCTAGCATGATGTTTTCATGGCTTGTCCATTTTTTGATGTCATTGCTACGCTAGATCATTGCACATCCCGGTACACCGCCGGAGGCATTCATATAGAGTCATACTTTGTTCTAGACATCGAGTTGTAATATTGAGTTGTAAGTAAATAAAAGTGTGATGATCATCATTATTAGAACATTGTCCCATGTGAGGTTATCAAAATAAAAGAGGCCAAAGAAGCCCAAATAAAAAAAAGAGGCCAAAGAAGCCCACCAAAAAAGAAAAAAGATAAAAAAGAGAAAACAAAAATAATAATAATAAATGAGAGAAAAAGAGAGAAGGGACAATGTTACTATCCTTTTACCACACTTGTGCTTCAGAGTAGCACCATGCTCTTCATAAAGAGAGCCTCTTGAGTTATCACTTTCATATACTAGTGGGAATTTTCATTATAGAACTTGGCTTGTATATTCCGATGATGAGCTTCCTCAAATGCCCGAGGTCTTCATGAGCAAGCAAGTTGGATGCACACCCACTTAGTTTCCAGTTTGAGCTTTCATACACTTATAGCTCTTAGTGCATCCGTTGCATGGCAATCCCTAATCCTCACATTGACATCAATTGATGGGCATCTCCATAGTGTTTGGGAACGTAGTAATTTCAAAAAAATTCCTACGCACGCACAGGATCCTGGTGATGCATAGCAACGAGAGGGGAGAGTGTGTCCACGCACCCTCGTAGACCGAAAGCGGAAGCGTTAGAACAACGCGGATGATGTAGTCGTTCGTCTTCACGATCCGACCGATCCAAGTACCGAATGCACGACACCTCCGAGTTCAGCACACGTTCAACTCGATGACGTCCCACGAACTCCGATCTAGCAGATCTTCGAGGGAGAGTTCCGTCAGCACGACGACATGATGACGGTGATTATGATGCTACCGATGCAGGGCTTCGCCTAAGCACCGCTACGATATGATCGAGGTGGATTATGGTGGAGGGGGCACCACACACGTCTATGGGGTGCCCCCTGGCCACATATATAAAGGAGTGGAGGAGGGGGAGAGGGCCGGCCCCTATGGCGCGCCCTGGAGGAGTCCTACTCCCATCGGGAGTAGGATTCCTCCCCTTCCAAGTAGCATGAGTAGGAGACAAGGAAGAGGAAGAGGGAAGATAAGAAAGGAGGGGGCGCCGCCCCTCCCCTAGTCCAATTTGGACTAGTCATTGGGGGGCGCGTCCTGCCTCTCTCTCTCCCCTAAAGCCCAATAAGGCCCATATACTTCTTCCCCTGTATTCCCGTAACTCCCCGGTACCCCGAAAAATACCCGAACCACTTGGAACCTTTCTGATGTCCGAATATAGTCGTCCAATATATCGATCTTTACGTCTCGACCATTTCGAGACTCCTCGTCATGTCCCCATCTCATCCGGGACTCCGAACTACCTTCGGTACATCAAATCACATAAACTCATAATACAAATCGTCACCGGACGTTAAGCGTGCGGACCCTACGGGTTCGATAACTATGTAGACATGACCGAGACACGTCTCCGGTCAATAACCAGAACCTGGATGCTCATATTGGCTCCCACATATTCTACGAAGATCTTTATCGGCCAAACCGCATAACAACATACGTTGTTCCCTTTGTCATTGTTATGTTACTTACCCGAGATTCGATCGTCGGTATATCAATACCTAGTGCAATCTTGTTACCAGCAAGTCTCTTTACTCGTTCTGTAATGCATCATCCCGCAACTAACTCATTAGTCACATTGCTTGCAAGGCTTATAGTGATGTGCATTACTGAGAGGGCCCAAAGATACCTCTCCGACAATCGAAGTGACAAATCCTAATCTCGAAATACGCCAACCCAACAAGTACCTTCGAAGACACCTGTAGAGTACCTTTATAATCACCCAGTTACGTTGTGACGTTTGGTAGCACACAAAGTGTTCCTCCGGTAAACGGGAGTTGCATAATCTCATAGTGTTGGAAATATGCCCTAGAGGCAATAATAAAATGGTTATTATTATATTTCCTTGTTCATGATAATTGTCTATTGTTCATGCTATAATTGTATTAACTGGAAACCGTAATAAATGTGTGAATAAATAGACCACAACATGTCCCTAGTGAGCCTCTAGTTGACTAGCTCGTCGATCAATAGATGGTTATGGTTTCTTGACCATGGACATTGGATGTCATTGATAACGGGATCACGTCATTAGGAGAATGATGTGATGGACAAGACCCAATCCTAAGCATAGCACAAGATCATGTAGTTCGTTTTGCTAGAGCTTTTCTAATGTCAAGTATCATTTCCTTAGACCATGAGATTGTGCAACTCCCGGATACCGTAGGAATGCTTTGGGTGTACCGAACGTCACAACGTAACTAGGTGGCTATAAAGGTGCACTACAGGTATCCCCGAAAGTGTCTGTTGGGTTGGCACGAATCAAGACTGGGATTTGTCACTCCGTATGACGGAGAGGTATCTCTGGGCCCACTCAGTAATGCATCATCATAATGAGCTCAATGTGACTAAGGACTTAGCCACGGGATCATGCGTTATAGAACAAGTAAAGAGACTTGCCAGTAACGAGATTGAACGAGGTATTGGGATACCGACGGTCGAATCTAGGGCAAGTAACATACCGATAGACACAGGGAATTATATACGGGATTGATTGAATCCCCGACATCGTGGTTCATCCGATGAGATCATCGTGGAACATGTGGGAGCCAATATGGGTATCCAGATCCCGCTATTGGTTATTGGCCGGAGGTTGTCTCGGTCATGTCTGCATGGTTCCCGAACCCGTAGGGTATACACACTTAAGGTTCGATGATGCTAGAGTTATTATGGCAAATAGTATGTGGTTACCGAAGGTTGTTCGGACTCCCGGATGAGATCCCGAACGTGACGAGGAACTCTGGAATGGTCCGGAGGTGAAGATCAATATATTGGATAAAGGGTATTGGAGTCCGGAATTGTTCTGGGAGTACCGGGTGACGACCAGCATGACCGAAAGGTGTTTCAGAGGCCCCGCCAAGCGTTGGGGGGGGGGGTTATGGGCCAAGGGGAGGGGGCACACCAGCCCACTAAGGGGCTGTGTGCCCCTTCCACCCCCTCTCACGTAAAGTGGAGAGGTGGGGGCTGATACGTCTCCAACGTATCTACTTTTCCAAACACTTTTGCTCTTGTTTTGGACTCTAACTTGTATGATTTGAATGGAACTAACCCGGACTGACGTTGTTTTCAGCAGAATTGCTATGATGTTGTTTTATGTGTAGAAAACAAAAGTTCTCGGAATGACCTGAAACTCCACGTAATATCTTAGAATAAATAATAAAAAATCCTCGCCAAAGATGAAGACCAGGGGGCCCACACCCTGTCCACAAGGGTGGGGGGCGCGCCCCCCCTCTAGGGCGCGCCTCGCTACCTCGTGGGCCCCCTGGAGACCCTCCGACGCCAACTCCAACTCTATATATTGGCTTTCGGGGAGAAAAAATCAGAGAGAAGAAATCATCGCGTTTTACGATACGGAGCCGCCGCCAAGCCCTAAAACCTCTCGGGAGGGCTGATCTGGAGTCCATTCGGGGCTCCGGAGAGGGGGATTCGTCGCCGTCGTCATCATCAACCATCCTCCATCACCAATTTCATGATGCTCACCGCCGTGTGTGAGTAATTCCATCGTAGGCTTGCTGGACGGTGATGGGTTGGATGAGATTTATCATGTAATCGAGTTAGTTTTGTTAGGGTTTGATCCCTAGTATCCAATATGTTCTGAGATTGATGTTTCTATGACTTTGCTATGCTTAATGCTTGTCACTAGGGCCCGAGTGCCATGATTTCAGATCTGAACCTATTATGTTTTCATGAATATATGTGAGTTCTTGATCCTATCTTGCAAGTCTATAGTCACCTACTATGTGTGATGACCATAGTTTGAGGAGGTCATGTATTCACTATGTGCTAATGCTTTGTTCCGGTTCTCTATTAAAAGGAGGCCTTAATATCCCTTAGTTTTGAATAGGACCCTGCTGCCACGGGAGGGTAGGACAAAAGATGTCATGCAAGTTCTTTTCCATAAGCACGTATGACTATATTCGGAATACATGCCTACATTACATTGATGAATTGGAGCTAGTTCTGTGTCACCCTATGTTATGACTGTTACATGATGAACCGCATCCGGCATAATTATCCATTACTGATCCGATGCCTACGAGCTTTCCATATACTGGTTCTCGCTTATTTACTTTCCCGTTGCTACTGTTACAATCACTACAAAACACCAAAAATATTATGCTTTCTTTACTCTTTTGTTACCGTTGCCACCACTATCATATTACTTTGCTACTAAATACTTTGCTGTAGATACTAAGTTTCCAGGTGTGGTTGAATTGACAACTCAGCTGCTAATACTTGAGAATATTCTTTGGCTCCCCTTGTGTCGAATCAATAAATTTGGGTTGAATACTCTACCCTTGAAAGCTGTTGCGATCCTCTATGCTTCTGGGTTATCAAGACTAATTTCTGGCGCCGTTGCGGGGGAGCATAGCTCTATTCTTTGAGTCACTTGGGATTTATATCTGCTGGACACTATGAAGAACTTGAAAGACGCTAAGACAACAATTTATCCGTCAACTACGAGGGGAGGTAAGGAACTGCCATCTAGCTCTGCACTTGATTCACCTTCTGTTATGAGTAAGCTTGTGACACCTAAACCTGCTTCTGCTATTCGTTCTGATATGTCGCATGTTATTGATGATGCCACTTCTACTATGCATGATACTTATGATGAAACTACTTTTATGCATGATACTACTGTGCCCCTTAGTGAATTTCTTGATGAACAAAGTGCTAGGGCTAGAGAGAAAGAAATTATTGAATCTGATTATAATGATGAAAGTGATGATGAAGATATGCCTTTTATTCCTGAGGGTTATGTTTTTGATATGGAATCTTCTGCCGCTATTTTAGCTTGCAAGGATAGATATGAGCTCAAGAGGTTACTAGCTAAATGGAACAAAGAATCACTTAGAGATAAAATGAAACCTAGCCCTGCTTTTGCTACTTCACCTATCTGTGTTCCTGATAAGGATTATGAATTCTCTGTTGATCATGATATAATTACTTTGGTTGAATCTGATCCTTTCCATGGTTATGAATCTGAAACTGCTGTGGCACATCTTACTAAATTAAATGATATAGCCACCCTGTTTACTAATGATAAGAGATCTCACTACTTTTATATCCTCAAAATATTTCCGTTCTCATTAAAGGGTGATGCTAAGATATGGTTTAATTCTCTTGATCCTGGTTGCGTGCGTAGTCCCCAGGATATGATTTATTACTTCTCTGCTAAATATTTCCCTGCTCATAAGAAGCAAGTTGCTTTAAAGGAAATATACAACTTTGTGCATATTAAAGAAGAGAGTCTCCCACAAGCTTGGGGGAGGCTTCTCAAGTTACTTAATGCTTTGCCTGATCATCCGCTTAAGAAACATGAAATACTTGATATCTTTTATAATGGACTAACCGATGCTTCCAGAGATTACCTGGATAGTTGTGCTGGTTCTCTTTTCAGGGAAAGAACACCGGATGAAGCTGAAATTCTATTGAATAGTATGTTGACAAATGAAAATAATTGGGCACCTCCTGAGCCAGCTCCTGAGCTAGCTCCTGCTCCAATTAATGATCCTATTCCTAAACCAACTCCGAAGAAGAGAGGTGTTCTATTTCTCAGTCCCGAAGATATGCAAGAGGCAAAGAAATCTATGAAAGAAAAAGGTATTAAAGCTGAAGATGTTAAGAATTTACCTCCTATTGAAGAAATACATGGTCTTAATTTACCACCTGTTGAAGAAACATATGATCTCAATCCCTTATTTATTGAAGAACCTCCTAATCCCGATATCCCGACACAGGTAGTAAAGGTAAATTCTCTCTATAGATTTGATGAAGGTGATATTCCTCACTATAAGTCTGCTAGGCAATGCTTAGAAGAGTTTGATAACTTTATTGTCAAACAAGAAAATTTTAATGCTTATTTTGGTAGACAATTAAAACAAAATGCTTATATGATTAAACGCTTGGGTGATTATATGGCTAATATTAGAGGTGAACTTAAACTTGTTAGCAAACATGCTTCTATGGTTACCACTCAAGTAGAACAAGTACTTAAAGCTCAAAAAGAAGTGCTTGATGAAATGAATAGTAAGAAAAATGATTATGCTGTTAGAGTGGCTACTAGAACTGGTAGAATGACTCGGGAACCTTTGTATCCTGAAGGCCGCCCTAAGAGAATCGAGCAAGATTCTCAGAGAAATAATATTGATGCACCTAGTTCTTCCAAGAAGAAGAAAAAGAAAACTGATAGAACTGTGCAAACTTCTAGTGAACCTATTGCTAAACCACCTGATAATCCAAATGATATCTCTATGTCTGATGCTGAAACACAATCTGGTAATGAACATGAACCTAGTGAAAATGTTAATGATGATGTTCATGATGATGCTCAACCTAGTAATGATAATGATGTAGAAATTGAACCTGCTGTTGATCTTGATAACCCACAATCAAAGAATCAATGTTATGATAAGAGAGATTTTGTTGCTAGGAAACATGGTAAAGAAAGAGAACCTTCGGATCAGAAACCCATGCCTTTTCCTCTCAAACCATCCAAGAAAAAGGATGATGAGGATTTTGAGCACTTTGCTGAAATGATTAGACCTATCTTTTTGCGTATACGATTGACTGATATGCTCAAAATGAATCCTTATGCTAAATACATGAAAGATATTGTTACTAATAAAAGAAAGATACCCAAAGCTAAAATTTCCACCATGCTTGCTAATTATACTTTTAAGGGTGGAATACCAAAGAAACTTGGAGATCCAGGAGTACCTACTATACCATGCTCCATTAAACGGAATTATGTTAAAACTGCTTTATGTGACCTTGGAGCCGGTGTTAGTGTTATGCCTCTCTCTTTATATCGTAGACTTGACTTGAATAAGTTGACACCTACTGAAATATCTTTGCAAATGGCTGATAAATCAACTGCTATACCTGTCGGTATTTGTGAGGATGTGCCTGTTGTAGTTGCAAACGTTATTATTTTAACGGACTTTGTTATTCTTGATATTCCCGAGGATGATAGTATGTCTATTATTCTTGGAAGACCTTTTCTTAATACTGCAGGGGCTGTTATTGATTGCAACAAAGGCAATGTCACTTTTCATGTTAATGGTAATGAGCATACGGTTCACTTTCCGAGGAAACAACCTCAAGTCCATAGTATCAACTCTATTGGAAAAATTCCATCGATTATATTTGGAGGTTTTGAATTTCCTCTTCCTACTGTCAAAAAGAAATATGATATACTTATTATTGGGGATGTGCATATCCCCGTTGAGGTAACCTAGTGTAATTCGAAATTTCTCCGGTTTCATGATTATCGGAATGGGTTTGTTAACAAGACTTGATCAACCTTGTTAGTGGATTCCTTTTGATGAGTATGAGATAGATGAAACTAGAAGCACAACCTTCTGTAGCCTCTTTATATTTTCTGTTCTTTAGTTGAAATAAAGTAAAAAAAGTATTTTTCTGTCTGTTTCCTGGTTTATTCGTGCAATATAAAAATATCCCGAAAATAAAAGTCCTCAGAATGACATGCCAATTTAATATGATTTTTTCGGGAATATTTGAGGATTTACTGTGCAAAAATTACCACGGGGGAGATGCCACCTGGCCACGAGGGTGGAGGGCGCGCCCTACCCCTCTGGGCGCGCCTCCTTGCCTCGTGGGCCCATGGTGGCCCTCCTCCACTTATCCTAGCACCCATCTTCTTCCTCTGCCTCACACAAACATGAAAAACCAACTCAAGCACGAGTTCCAGCCACTTTTGCTGTGATTTTCGATCTCCTTGCTCAAAGCACCTCTCGCAAAACTGCTTGGGGAGATTGTTCTTTGGTATGTGACTCCTCCATTGGTCCAATTAGTTTTTGTTCTAGTTCTCTATTCTTTGCAAATTTGTGCTACATAGGTGACCATGTTCTTGAGCTTGCATGTCAAATTTATATGGTTCCAAGTAGTTCCAATGCTTGATATGGGCTCTAGGCACTTGTAGGAGTTGTTGCTATCAGTTTTATTGAAGTTGGTTCACTTTTGTTTGAAGTTACTAAAAATTTCAGAAATTTTTCAGAGAAAAGCAATATGCTTAGGAAGATGTTCCAAGGTGGTTCTTCTAAGAAGCAAGGACCTAGGCTTGCTATGCGTGATGCTGACGAGGAACCACCAAGAGACGCTCTAGTGCGGCCTTGCGAATGGCCGTCGGAAAACTTTATGGATCGTGTAGGAATTAAAGAAGAATTTAACGCATATTTGTGTACTGCCGGTCTTGAGGATTTTGAGGCAGACAAATACCCCCAATATCATGATCTCACAAGTTCGTTTGTGAGGAGGTTTGTGTATTCATCTTCGTGTAATTCTCCTTCAGTCATGTTTGATCTTTATGACAAATCTTATACCATGGACTTAGAGGATTTCACTTTTGCTTGCAAACTTCCATCATGGGGTAGTATTAGGGATCCCCCGAAATCTGAATTTAGAAACTTTCTTGCAAGTATAACTGTGGGGGAATCTAGAGATATAACACAGGCTACCATAGGGAGCATTCACTTTCCTGCTATACATTATTTTGCTCTCTTTATCGGTAGATGCATAAATGCTAAGGATAAAGCATGTCACATGTGTGTCCCTGACCTCAGCATTCTCAGGAGTGCTGTGTTAGGAGACCAATCTTATAATATGGGAGCCATTGTAGCTCGTAGGTTGCATCATAATAGACATGATGGAGATTTCTTTGGAGGAATTTATGCAACCCGCTTAGCTAATTTTCTTGAGATAGATATTCGTGAGGGTGATACTGATTTGCCTCCTGCATATTTAGATTATAACTCTATGGCTTCGCACCAGTTTGTCGAGAGGCCTGAATCACCTCTCCTATATCGACTAATCTTTGATAAACGGCGTGTTGTCCGTATTACTCTCCCTGCTCCTGCCTTCTTTGACTACCAGGCAAACGGAAGATATACTATTACAAGATAGGAGGCAGATGAGTACGAGAGGAGAGCTGAGGGAGCCCGACTTCACGCTGCAGCTCAGGAGGCGATAACCGCTGCATCACAGTTCAACCCCAACTATTCTTCGTCGCAGTATGACCCCAACTACACCTACGGCTATCCGCCAGGTTATCCCTGGCCATAAACCAACTTAGGCCAAAAGTCTAAGCTTGGGGGAGTACGTATTTCCCACCGACATCACATTTATGTTCACACACACACTCATTGCTAGATGTCGGTGCTCATACTCTTTCACTGTAAATATCCATGCTAGTTTATTTTCTCTTTCCCGCTTTCTTCTTGTGTGTTTAATAAACCTTAAGAAAAAACAAAAAAATTAGTGGTGGTTTACTTTTTTGCTTTAGTAGTAATTAAAAAGAAAACCCAAAAATATTTCCCGTTCTTCTTTTGCTTGTTGGGAGCTTTCCCGTGTAAATAGTTTTTATTTCTTTTCTTTTCTTTGGGGGTCAGTAGGAGAAGACCATGATTAAATTGTTGAAGTGGCTCTTATGCATTACTGTTGATTTAACCCAGAGCCCATATTGCCTTGTCTTCTCCTGTTTATTGAATGCTTGCAGATTCCAGCTTAGTCCAATGCACGTGCACTCTTATTATTATTCACACCGTTCGGTCGTGCAAGTGAAAGGCAATTATGATGATATATGATGGACTGACTGAGATGGGAAAAGCTGGTATGAACTCGACCTCTTTTGTTTTTGTAAATATGATGAGTCCATCATTGTTGATTCAGCTTATTATGAATAAACATGTTTGCAATGACAATTAGAGATCATAGTTGCTTGTGCCATGCTTGATTAGCTATGAGTTACAATGATTTACCTTGCGTGCCAACATGCTATTGAGATGGTTATGATGTGGTATGATGGGGTGGTATCCTCCTTTGAATGATTTAAGTGACTTGACTTGGCACATGTTCACGCATGTAGTTGAAATAAATCAACATAGCCTTCACGATATTTATGTTCATGGTGGGTTATATCCTACTCATGCTTGCACCCAATGTTTATTAATTTTAATGCATGTACATGGCTGTTGTCGCTCTCTAGTTGGTCGCTTCCCAGTCTTCTGCTAGCCTTCACCTGTACTAAGCGGGAATATTGCTTGTGCATCCAATCCCTTAAACCCCAAAGTTATTCCAGATGAGTCCACTATACCTTCCTATATGCGGTATCTACCTGCAGTTCCAAGTAAATTTATATGTGCCAAACTCTAAACCTTCAAATAAACATTCTGTTTTGTATGCTCGAATAGCTCATGTATCAACCAAGGTTGCCCTTATCTTCCATGTTAGGCGGGTTATTCTCAAGAGGAGTGGACTCCGCTCCTCACTCACGAGAAAATGGCTGGCCACCAGGATGCCCCGTCCCATGCTTTATGCAAACTAAATCAAAATTAATTGCAAACAAAACTCCCCCTGGGACCTGATGTATGTTGGATGCACTCGTTGTTTTGAGCAAGCCATGGATTGATGCTTGTTGGTGGAAGGGGAGTATAAACTTTACCATTCTATTTGGGAACCGCCTATAATGTGTGTGACATGGAAGATATCGCCATCTCTTAGTTGCTATGTTGACAATGAAAGTATACCACTCAAAATATTATTTATCTCTATTTCAAAACCAAGCTCTGGCACCTCTACAAATCCATGTTTCCCTCTGCGAAGGGCCTATCCATTTACTTTTATGTTGAGTCATCACCCTCTTATTAAAAAGCACTAGCTGGAGAGCACAGCTCTCATTTGCATTCATCACTATTAATCTATGTTGCGTGTGACTATGATTGGATCTCTTTTACCATGAATTACAATGTCTAGTCAGTCCTTGATCTTTAAAGGTGCTCTGCATTTATGTTTTGCGGTCTCAGAAAGGGCTAGCGAGATACCATCTTGTCATATCGTATTATGATTGTTTTGAGAAAGTGTTGTCATCCGAGATTTATTATTATGGCTCGCTAGTTGATTATGCTATTGATATGAGTAATTGTGAGACCTGAGAATTATTGCAAATGTGGTTAGTTATGATATATGCTGAAAACTTGAATACTAGCTTCACATATTTACAAAAACAAGAGCAAACAGAGTTTGTAAAAGTTTTTCTTTTTTCTCTTTCAGTTTGTTAACTGAATTGCTTGAGGACAAGCAAGGGTTTAAGCTTGGGGGAGTTGATATGTCTCCAACGTATCTACTTTTCCAAACACTTTTGCCCTTGTTTTGGACTCTAACTTGTATGATTTGAATGGAACTAACCCGGACTGACGCTGTTTTCAGCAGAATTGCCATGATGTTGTTTTATGTGCAGAAAACAAAAGTTCTCGGAATGACCTGAAACTCCACGGAATATCTTAGAATAAATAATAAAAAATCCTCGCCAAAGATGAAGACCAGGGGGCCCACACCCTGTCCACGAGGGTGGGGGCGCGCCCCCCTACCTCATGGGCCCCCTAGAGACCCTCCGACGCCAACTCCAACTCTATATATTGGCTTTCGGGGAGAAAAAAATCAGAGAGAAGAAATCATCGCGTTTTACGATACGGAGCCGCCGCCAAGCCCTAAAACCTCTTGGGAGGGCTGATCTGGAGTCCGTTCGGGGCTTCGGAGAGGGGGATTCGTCGCCGTCGTTTTTTTTGATGGGAAGGACAGTAGGAGAGGCTCCTACTGTGTTTTCATACATAATTGAGTTGTTGTATACAGTTACATCGTATGTACAAGCAGCCCAACCCTACCGAACCAAGATGTTAGGTATGGTCAGAGGCTAAAGTGAAGACACAAGCCAAGTAAGTATAAATGGAGAACTACTAATGTGTCGAAGGTCAGCTAGGAAGGAAGTTATGAGGGTAGAGTGAGTCCTCTTGGTTCTGTGTTGTAGTAATTCAAAATCTTCCTTGAACCTCCGAATCCAGGAGTTGATGGAAGGGTCCACCCTTCTAAAATGCTTGTTGTTTCTTTCCTTCCATAAGCTCCAGGCTGCCACGAGGAAAATGTCAAGGAATAGAGGGTCGCTCCATGAGTCTTTGGTGGTTTGCAGAACGTGTAGACGGCAGTCAAATGTCGGCCAGACGATCCCCAGTTGACTCCAACACGCTTGACTGAAAGGGCATGTGAAGATCATATGATCCACCGTCTCTTCATCTGGGCCCCCACAAAGAAGGCAGCTGTAATCATTACCGATGTCATAGTGGTGCCGTTTCAGCATGTTACGTGTGTTGAGTCTGTCATGAAATAATAGCCAGCCGAAGACCTTAATCCTCATGATGCAATGCAAGCGCCAGAGACTTTTGAAGATGGGGTGGGCATGGGCATCTCTGAAGAAATACTGATAGTAGTCTGTTGATCTGTACTCTGTCTTGCCCTAGATATAGTGCCAAACGTCATTGATGGAAGTGCTCGGGCTCATGTGCATGGAGAGCCTTTGAATATCTCGTACCTCAGATAAAGCCTGTGGCGATAGCGATAGGTCAAACGCCACCGATAGCGACGTGGTCTCCAAAAACCCCTTGATGGAAATATTTTCATGCATGGCAAAGGAGAAGGCATGGGTGTGTGTGTTTTGGAGTACATCGTGTTCCCAAATATCTTTCCAAAATAATGCAGACGTGCCAAACACCACTTGGACCTGCGAGATGCCGCGGAAGATGGGGGTAAGCTTCAAGATGTCTCGCCACCAGAAAGAGCCGACCGGTGGTACATCATGTGGTATCTTGTCGGTATAGTAGGCGTCTCACAGGAGTTGCACCTAGGGTATATCATCTTGTTGTAAAACTTATGTAGGAATTTCATTAGTAAGGCTTCATTTTGCAGCCTGATGTTAATGACCCCGAGACCTCCATGCTTCTTTGGCTTACAGACCATCTCCCATGCAGCAAGGGAGTTGCATTTCTCACCTTGTTCAGATTTCTTAGTCCAAAGACATCTCCTTCTGATCTTGTCTAGCATCTCAATTAGTTTTGGCGGGAGCTTAAGCGTGCACATGGCGTAAATGAGGAGCGAGGTGACCGTAGCATTGAGCCAAGATAGCTTACCGCCATACGACATCATTGCAATAGTGGAGGTGAGACGTCGTTCAGCACTACAAACAAGTGGCATGAGATCTAGGATCATAGGTTTGGAGGTACCAAGGGGTAATCCGAGGTAAGTGAACGGCATTGTCCCGATAGAGCAACCAAATAGATTTGCAAAGGTAGTGGCAGCAGCAGCTGAGAGGTTGATTGGTATAAGTGTGGACTTATGAAAGTTGATTTGCAAGCCAATCGAGGAAGCATAGTCAGTCAGCATGTCTTTCATGGTGGTAGCTTGTTGCAGGCAGGCTGGCATTACTAGAATCATATCGTCGGCGTATTGTATCACCGGGTATTCCGTTTGACCTGGGCATGGGAAGGGCAGTTGGATTCGGCCTTGTCGGAAGGCATCATTGATGGCAGTCTGGAGGAGGTCAGCGGCCAGGACAAAGATTAGGGGGGACAGTGGGTCACCCTGGCATACACTCGTACGACAATGAAACTGTCGGCCAGGGACCTCGTTAAGCAGCACAGAAGATCTACCAGTGGAAAGGATACAGCCAATCCACGACAGCCACTTTGTCGTTGAAGCCCATGTGTTTCATGATGTTAAGCATGGGGGCGTGCTCGATCGTGTCGAAGGCTTTGGCGAAGTCCAATTTCAGAAGAATAATCTCTTGCTTTGAGGCTTGGCACTGATGAATGTACTGGAAGGCCCAGGCGCGGCAGTCTTGGATCGTCGACCTTTGATGAAACCGTATTGGTTTCTGTGAACTAGTTGTAGGATGACACTCTGTAAGCGATTCGTCGCCGTCGTCATCATCAACCATCCTCCATCACCAATTTGATGATGCTCACCGCCGTGCGTGAGTAATTCCATCGTAGGCTTGCTGGACGGTGACGGGTTGGATGAGATTTATCATGTAATCGAGTTAGTTTTGTTAGGGTTTGATCCCTGGTATCCATTATGTTCTGAGATTGATGTTGCTATGATTTTGCTATGCTTAATGCTTGTCACTAGAGCCAGAGTGCCATGATTTCAGATCTGAACCTATTATGTTTTCATGAATTTATGTGAGTTCTTGATCCTATCTTGCAAGTCTATAGTCACCTACTATGTGTTATGATCCGGCAACCCCGAAGTGACAATAATCGGGACCACTCCCGGTGATGACCATAGTTTGAGGAGTTCATGTATTCACTATGTGCTAATGCTTTGTTCCGGTTCTCTATTAAAAGGAGGCCTTAATATCCCTTAGTTTCCAATAGGACCCCGCTGCCACGGGAGGGTAGGACAAAAGATGTCATGCAAGTTCTTTTCCATAAGCACGTATGGCTATATTCGGAATACATGCCTACATTACGTTGATGAATTGGAGCTAATTCTGTGTCACCCTATGTTATGACTATTACATGATGAACTGCATCCAACATAATTATCCATTACTGATCCGATGCCTACGAGCTTTCCATATACTGGTTCTTGCCTATTTACTTTCCCGTTGCTACTGTTACAATCACTACAAAACACCAAAACTATTACTTTGCTTTCTTTACTCTTTTGTTATCGTTGCCACCACTATCATATTACTTTGCTACTAAACACGTTGCTGCAGATACTAAGTTTCCAGGTGTGGTTGAATTGACAACTCAGCTGCTAATACTTGAGAATATTCTTTGGCTCCCCTTGTGTCGAATCAATAAATTTGGGTTGAATACTCTACCCTCGAAAGCTGTTGCGGTCCCCTATACTTCTGGGTTATCAGGGGCGCCTCCCCTAGGGTAGCCACCCCTCCCGGCTTGGGGGGCAAGTTTCCTAGGGGTGGGGGCGCCTAAAACCATCTAGCACTATAAAAAAAGACACATCCATGACATTTTGGGCCGAACGAATTTTTTTTCTGTCATACATATGACACTTCTATAACGATAATTGTGACAAAACCTAGTATCATCATAGATGTGGTGGGCTCCTACTTCTGTGACAAAAAATCATGACAGAAAATGGGCTTTTCATCCTGGGCCGGCCGGAGATGCAGCTGCATGACATTCTTTGGGCCGTCCATGACGGAAAAAACCGTGGTAGAAGCGAGGGTGAGGAAAATTTTGGGGAGTTCCCGGTTACGGTGGGAGGTCGGGGGCCGAGCGATGCGCGTTTCTCTCGTACACGTACGCGCGTGTGTGTGAAGCGTTGTGTTGGGGATATTACTACTGGGCGTAAACTGGCCTACCTGGGCCGGGTTAACTTCATCAGTAGTTGAAAGGTGTTAAAGCCCAAAGAAGCAGATAAGGGCCCAAGACCTGTAGTCGGTTTAAGACCTGTAGCCGTAAACCGGCTTTATATGTAAACTTGTATTGTAAGTTAGGAATAAGGAGAGACCAACCCGGATACGAGTATGAAACGGTGATTGGGACTCTGTGAACTGACGGGCGTCACCCGTGTATATAAGGGGACGACCCGGCGGCGGTTCAAAGACAGACAACAACAACTCGAGACTTAGGCGAAGCTTGTTTGCTCCCTAGTCATCGAAACCCCATCAATTCCATCACAACTAGACGTAGGCTTTTACCTTCATCGAAGGGGCTGAACTAGTATAAAAACTCTCTGCGTCCCTGTGTCCGCTTTAACCCCTTCAAGCTAACTCGTGGCGATGGCTCCACGACTAAGTCCTTTCACTAGGACATCTGTCGTGACAAAACCATGACAGTTGGCGCCCACCGTGGGGCTATCGCACGATGGTTTTAAGTTCTTGGAGGGCCTCTTTGAAGGACTCGAGGGCTACGCTGTGCGCCGGATGACTAAGAGTCGTCGCGGCAAGCTCTACATCAACGATGCAGGCTGGGTATACATGTCTTCATCAGCAAGATCGGTGAACCGGGCCCTAAGCCAGACATCTGCACCGACCTTGTCGAGATGGCTCAGCGTGCGCGATCTGCCCAGGTTAAACCGGCCGTGAAGCGTGCCTTCATGGGAGTCATCCATGGAGGAAGTTATGAGGACGGATCAGAATCTGGTGGCGAGACCGTCGTTTACTCCGGCGACGAGTCATCAACCGGAGAAACCGAATCTCTGTACCAACTGCAAGATGGCCGGATTGGGGGCTGTTCCGATGGCGATAGTATTCCGGACCCCTCTGATCTGCCCCATCGGGTTGGAATATTCATGGCCGGTACACAGGCCGCGCTTCACTCTTCGACCGCTGCGGCAATGATCTCCGGTTCAGTAGCGGGGACGGCTGCCCGGGCAGGAGGCTCTATACGCCCGCCGGCTCAAGTTTTATCGGATCTATTCGATGCGTTGGCTGCGCTCATGGCAGAGGCTAACCCGGCGGATCATACGCTCACAACGCGGAGATTGCCAAAGTGAGGGAGCAAATCACTCAGGCTAAGGCGGACCTAGCAACTAAAGATGCCAGGATGACTGCAGAGCGGGCCGCTTTAGATGCACAGGCCTACAGGCTCATGTTGGACCAGAACGCGTCGCAGGAAGTCATGAGGAGGAAGTACCGATCTCGTCTGCCTTCGGTCTTCGAAGCTAGAGACCTCTTCAACACCCCCAGAGCGGGAACCAGTAATCCGCCAGTGTTAAACCGGGCAGAAGCACCTGGGACGAGCACGTCGGTCCAGCCCCGTTTAATAGATCTGCCCCATCATAATACTGGTGTACCTCAGGCTGTGCTAACACCTCCGGGTCACTACTCCAACCCGATGGACAACATGTTGCGGCTGCTGCACGGCTGGAGGCCATTCCAATTGAAGGTGAATCGCCGCAGGCGGTAGAGACGCGCCGGGTCAAAGAGCTCCTACGGACAACTTTGGTCCAACAGGAAGCATATTCGTACAGCCGCGATCGGATCCACTCAACCCCTCGCCCGAGCCGGAGCTATAGCAGGCACATGGATGAACCGGCCGTGTCAAGTAATGCACGGCGAGGAGCACCCCGTGGTAACAACCCGGCAGGTGGTGTCGAGAACGCTCAGGAAGTGGTGGACCGGGCCCGAGCGCGCAGGGAGGCCGAGTTAGCGGCAAAGTATCAAGATCGTCAACTTACGCCGGTTCGTCCGACCACCATGGTCGAGCCTGGAAGTACCTCTAGCGCTTTGGGGGTGCCTTGCCTTGTTCCCGCTTTACGCAATGTGCGCCTGCCCAAGGATTTCAAAGGCCCATGTAAGGTACCGAATTATACGGCGGATCAACCTCCAGAGACATGGGTGGAGAGTTATGAGATGGCCATGGAGATGCTTGATGTAGATGATGCGGCGTGTGCAAAGTATTTCACCATGATGCTTGAAGGAACGACCCGTACATGGTTAAAAAGCTTACCAGCCAATTCTATCAGTTCATGGGCCCAATTACGAGCCCGGTTTATCAGTAATTTCAAAGACACGTGTAAGCAGCCAATGACGATAGTGGATCTAGCAGCCTGTGTCCAGGAGGAAGGAGAATCAACGACACATTGGGTGCGCCGGGTCTCGAAAGTTCTGCATTCATCAGACCGCATCAACGCTGACACCGCGGTTATAACCCTGGAAGGCAATTGCCGGTTTGGGCCCCTAAAGCTGAAGTTAGGGCGGATGAAGCGCCACTGCACTGACATAGGGACTCTCATGGGCGCTTTGGTAAAGTATGCTGATTCTGATAGTACCAAGGATCCCAAGTCTGATGATGAGAAGACAGGGAAGGGAAAGAAGAACAGCAGCTCCAAAGGTCAGCAACATCACCCGACAGGTAACGGTGGCGGAGGCAAGCGCAAAGCGGATGGCAACATGGACTTCATGGCTAATACCAACGCGCAGGACAAGGTCCAGCGGCGTAAGGGTAAACCGCAGAATCGCAGTGGAGCGCCTAAACCTAACCCGGACTGCCTAAACTACCTGTTGAACCAACCCTGCCCGAAGCATGGGACGAAGGAGGTGCCAGCAAACCACCTTTGGAAGGATTGTTACATTATGCAGGAGTTCAAAAATTCTAATGCTTTCCAGTATGATCACGGCTCTGGCAGCGGCTCAGGATCCGGGCTGGGTTACGGTGGAGGAAATTCCGGTTCAGGATTCAATGGTAATCCGGGCGGCCATAGTAATCAGCATAATCAGAGTAGCCAGGGTGGTTACAACCAGCAGCAGCAACAGTCGGGTTACCAGAGCAACCCAAAGTAGTTGAATAGTGGGCAGTACCATGTCTTCACTACTAGCTTGGGCAAGAGAGACCGGAAGGTTCAGAAGCAGGCAGTCAACTCTGTTGAACCGGCTGTGCCCCGTTACTTACGATGGTCTGAGCAGCCAATCATATGGAGCAGAGAGGATCACCCACCCCGGGTTGATAATCCAGGTCAGCTAGCGTTGGTGGTGGCACCTCAGGTGGGAGGTTATAAGTTCACCAAGGTACTCATGGATGGAGGGAGCAGCATTAATATCTTGTACTATGAGACCTTCCGTCGTACGGGATTGACAGATAAAAATCTCAAACCGTCCAATACGGTGTTCCATGGTGTGGTACCTGGCAAATCAGCATATCTTGTTGGTAAGATAGCTCTGGAAGTGGCCTTTGGAGATGATCATGATTCTAGGGCGGAGACGCTGACGTTTGAAGTGGTAAAGATCCAAAGTCCGTATCACGCCCTGTTTGGGCGACCGGCCTACGCCAAGTTCATGGCACGGCCTTGTTATGTGTACGTGCAGCTCAAGATGCCGGGTCACAAGGGGACAATTACGGTTCATGGAAGCCGTCGAGTCGCTTTGGAGTGCAAGGAAGGAGATGCGGCCTACGCAGAGTCGGTTTGTGCCACCGAGGAGCTGAAATTTTATAAAGACAATGTTGATCCGACAGATATGACTCCGTTGAAGAAGCCAACTACGGAGCATGATCCGGCCTTGAAGTTCAAATCGGCAGCTGAGACTAAGCTTGTTGACTTCGTGCCTGGCGATTCGTCCAAGCAGTTCAGCATCAGTGCCAATTTGGATACAAAATAGGAAAGCGCGCTCATTGAGTTCATCCGTGAGAGTCGGGACATTTTTGCATGGAAGCCTTCTGACATGCCAGGTGTACCGAGGCAACTCGCTGAGCACACTCTTAATGTGGATCCTAAATACAAACCGGTGAAACAGTTCCTCCGCCGGTTTAACGAAGGAAGACGCAAAGCTATTGGAGAAGAGGTAGCCAGGCTTTTAGCAGCTGGTTTTATTGTTGAAGTTTTTCACCCTGAGTGGCTTGCTAATCCGGTGCTGGTCCTTAAGAAAAATGGCACCTGGCGTATGTGTGTGGATTACACAGACCTTAATAAAGCTTGTCCAGCAGATCCTTTTGCCCTCCCCCGTATTGATCAAATCATTGATGCTACGACGGGTTGCGAGCGTTTGAGTTTTCTGGATGCATATTCTGGTTATCATCAAATCAAAATGGCAGTTAAGGACCAGGAGAAGACGGCATTCATCACTCCCTTTGGAGCCTTCTGCTATGTGTCTATGCCCTTTGGGCTCAAGAGTGCCCAGGCAACCTATCAACGGTGTGTACAAAATTGCCTTCATAAACAGATTGGCCGTAATGTACATGCTTATGTGGATGATATTGTGGTTAAGTCAAGGAAGAAGGAGACTCTGGTTGATGATTTGAAGGAAACCTTTGATAACCTGAGGACATACAAGATGATGCTCAATCCGGCCAAATGTGTTTTTGGTGTACCGACAGGCAAGTTATTGGGTTTTCTGGTTTCCAACAGGGGAATTGAGGCTAATCCGGAAAAGATCACAGCCATCACCTCCCTAGCTAAACCGAAGTGTATCAATGACATTCAACGTTTGGCTGGTCGGATTGCCGCGTTGAGCCGGTTTATCAGCCGCCTTGGTGAGAAGGCAATTCCTTTGTATCAGATGTTGAAGAAGACGGATCAGTTCGTCTAGAGTTCTGCTGCTGATCAGGCATTTGAGGACTTAAAGCGGCAATTGGCCAACCCGCCTGTGCTTGCCGCTCCCGTTGACAAGGAGCCGCTACTGCTATATGTTGCTGCTAATGCTCGCGCAGTCAGTGTGGCTATTGTGGTGGAGCGGAAGGAGGCAAGTAAAGAACATCCGGTTCAGCGTCCGGTTTACTATATCAGTGAGGTACTTATTGAATCCAAGCAAAGGTATCCGCATTGGCAGAAGCTGGTATATGGAGTTTTCATGGCAAGCCGGAAGTTGAAGCAGTATTTCCAAGGGCACCCCATCACAGTGGTCAGTTCTGCTCCCTTAGGCGATATCATCCAAAACCGGGAAGCGACTGGCCGGATTGCTAAGTGGGCTATAGAGCTTGGGCCGCACGGGTTGAAGTACGTGCCCCGAACGGCGGTGAAGTCTCAAGCACTTGTTGACTTCATCAATGATTGGACGGAGCTGCAAGCACCTGAAGAGAAGCCGGATCACACATATTGGACCATCCATTTTGACGGATCCAGGCAATTGGAGGGCTCGGGGGCTGGAGTCGTATTAACTTCCCCACGAGGTGACAAGTTCTGCTATGTTCTCCGTTTAATGTTCCCCTGTACTAACAATGCAGCTGAGTATGAAGCCTTGCTCCATGGTCTCCGGATGGCTAAAGAGATGAATCTAAGCCGGGTTAAATGCTTCGGTGACTCGAACCTAGTGGCTCAACAGGTGTCTGGCACTTGGGATTCCAAGGACTCACTCATGGCTGCATATCGTCGTGAGGTGGATATTGTTGCAGGTCACTTCAAGGGCTATCAGGTGGACCACGTGGACCGTCGGAAGAATGAAGCGGCGGACACTTTAAGCCGGTTGGGCTCTCAGCGTAAACCGGTCCCGCCTAATGTTTTTCTTGATGTGCTACACAACCCGTCGGTCAAGCTCCCTGGTGAAGCGGATTTGGCGATTCCTGATCCGGAGGCCCAACTGGTGGCAGCTTTACATGTCATTCCGGATTGGACGCTTCCTTATCTTGCGTACATGAACCAGGGTGAGCTACCAGAGGACGAAACCTTGGCCCGGCAGATAATCCGGCGATCCAAGTCTATGACTATTGTTAATGGTGAATTGCATCATTGCAGTGTGTCAGGGGCGTTTCAACGCTACGTGTCTCCTGAAGAAGGTTGTGAAATTTTGCGTGAGATCCACGAAGGAGATTGTGGTCATCACGCCGGTTCAAAGTCTTTGGTGGCTAAAGCGTCCCGCCATGGTTTTTATTGGTTAACTGCTCATGCTGATGCGGAGGATCTGGTCAGACGATGTGATGGTTGCCAAAAGTTCTCAAGACGCGCTCATGTGCCGGCTCAAGAATTGAGGATGATTCCGATTACTTGGCCGTTTGCAACTTGGGGGCTGGATATGGTTGGGCCTTTCAAAAGGTCCAAGGATAAGAAGACCCACCTCTTGGTGGCGGTTGACAAGTTTACAAAGTGGGTGGAGGCAGAACCTATTAGCAAGTGTGATGCAGCCACGGCGGTTCAGTTCATCAAGAAGGTGATTTTCCGGTTTGGCTTTCCACATAGTATCATCACAGATAATGGTACCAATTTGTCCAAGGGGGCTATGAAGGAGTTCTGTGAACGTGAGCACATCCGGCTTGATGTTTCATCAGTAGCCCACCCACAGTCCAATGGTCAAGCAGAAAGAGCTAATCAAGAGATCTTGAGAGGCATCAAACCGCGGCTTATGGTTCCTTTGCAGAGGACACCGGGTTGTTGGGTAGAAGAGCTACCATCTGCGTTATGGAGTATCAATACTACGGCCAACAGATCCACAGGATACACACCGTTCTTCATGGTCTATGGAGCAGAGGCGGTTCTTCCCAGTGATATCCGTCATGACTCACCTCGTGTAGCGGCTTATGTTGAAGCGGATAACGAGACGGCATGACAAGATGCTTTGGACCTGTTGGATGAGAAGCGTGACATAGCAGCTGCCCACTCGGCGATTTACCAACAGGATCTTCGTCGTTATCACAGTCACCGAGTCAGAACCAGAACCTTTCAAGGAGATCTGGTGCTTCGGCTCATTCAAGATCAGACTGATATGCATAAGTTATCCCCACCTTGGGAGGGACCTTTCGTGGTCAGCAAGAATCTGCACAATGGGTCATACTATCTGATCGATATTTGAGAGCATAAAGACTCACGTACATCAGAGGAGGAGACCAATAGGCCGTGGAACATAGCTCATCTTCGGCCTTACTATACCTGAGCCATCGGCTCTACTTATGTACATATTATGACAAGTGTATATATTATGATTAATATAATAAACCGAAGCCTCAGCTAAAGCGGGGTATCTGTTCTTTTACATCATGCGTGGTTACATGGAGCTGTTTGTCTTAAAGCGGCCTCCGGTTTACCCCTTGAAAGTTTTATAAACGTCACTTGGGGGCTTGGTCGTGTCCGAACCAATGCAACACCTTTTGATAGGCGCAAGCCACCAGATCACTTGGGGACATGGTCAAGTCTGAACCAGTCACGCCTCTTGATCGGCCTAAGGCCATAGAATCACTTGGGGGCTTGGTCGAACCCGAACCATTGCCACGCCTTTTGATCGGCATAATGCCACGGTTTCATTTGGAGACCTGGCTGACTTGAACCATAGCTACACCTATCGGGAGCTTGGTCGTGTCCGACCATGGTAATGCCATCTGATCGGCTCAGTAAAGCCTCTTTTTACAAAGGTTTTTATCATTGCCTTTTCTTTCAACATTTTTTCTTACTGTTGCTTTGCGTTTTTTAAACCGACAACGTTTTTAAACCGGTTCAAACTGTCAATTGACGGAACACGGTCCATTTTTAATCCGGAGATTATTCGTCCGGCTAGACTTTTTCTGTTAACATCCCATTATGGAGTAACAGGGTGTTTTTTCATCACCCAACACGGTTTACATGGTAAACCGGCATTTTTTACACAGGAGCTGTTTTCTCCATTGACGGTTTAGGTTTATAAACCTCCGTTTCAAGATTGGCTAAAGCCAACTTCATGCCCATCGATGGCAGGAAATATAGATTGAAGGTTTCTCCCATTCAAACAAAAGTATCAGTGCCTATGCACAAAGGCATCTCAGAGGCAGGAGTATTGGCTATCCTATTACAAGGCAACATGGTGCCCAAATAAGATCATTGTTTTCTTGGCGGAATATAACAAAGCAGCCATTTAAACCGGCCTCCGGTTCAAGCTTGGTCACCGCCCTGGTCTGATGGTTGTGGGTCTTCCTGCGTCGCTTCAGCTTCTTCTTCCCTACCCAGTGGCTGGAAATCAACAGTGGTCCAGTCGATTCCCATTAGGGCTTGAAAGACAGCTTCATCATGGATCAGGGATGACGGTTCAATATCAGGAGCGTAAGTATGCTTATGGATTGGAGGGATCAGATTTTCCGCTTCAGGAATCGGTGCAGCCATTCGTTTATTCTTGTTGTTATATTGAGCTTGATAATGCGACAAGTCTGCCTCTTCCGCTAATTGGCAAGCTAGAGGGCGCACTGCCCAGTTTATCGCTCCCAGGTCATCCTCATTGAACTCTGAACCATCTTCCTTCAAACTGGGATAACCTTGAGCTGCCTCAACGGGATTGAAATCCGGCACCCATGCTTTTGCCCAGATTAAGGCATTGATGGCACCGGTTCGAGCAGTAGATTTCTTCAGCTCTACAATACGGGCGGGAAGCATTGACAACCTCTTAAGAGTATCTTGAATTAAAGAGGGCGCCGGATTGTTATGTGATGCAGTAGAGATGATCCGCTGTGCTCCAGTATACAGATGTTCGATTAAGGTATATGCGGCCTTCAATTTCATCCGAACATCTGACCCCAAGTGACCAATGCGTGTACCTACAACATTACAAAGAGTTCACAAACCGGACCTATCATAGGAAGGTCAAATTATTACAGAAGTCAAAGGAAGCTTACCAAATATGGCGGCAGTCATGGCATGCACTTGCCGCTTTACGCTGGTTAGCTCATCTACCACCGGTTTAAGGGCAGCTTCAGCAGTCTCAATCTTCTTGGTCAAAGCGGTCTTCTCAGTGGCCCAATCCGCCCGATCTTTGTTAAAGCCCTCCTTCAGCGGCTCCATGACGATTAAAGCGCTGGTCAACTCCTCTTTTGCCTTGGAGGTTTCAGCTTGTTGGGACTTCAAATTTTCTTGAAGATCGGCGAGTTGGCTTTCTTTGGTTTTCAGCTCAGCCTGCATACAGACAGCCATATGATTTAACAAACGGTACAAGAATTGAAGTACCAACCACATAACAAGTTATGCACTTGGTACTTGGGGGCTAATGCATATTTGATCTTTATCTGTCAATTAATTGCAAAGTTCCAAGCTCAATACAAGTATTCAACTTGGCACTTGGGGGCTAATGCATATTTGCTCAAGTAAAGTTCTAAAGCTGCCATATTAAACTACTTAAGTGCCCGGTTTAACTACATTAAAGTTGAACCGGCCCTTGGGGGCTATATCTGTGTATTCGAGGCATTCAGATTTATATTAGTAAGTCCCAGTTTGAAAAAGGATTGCAAAACCGGCCCTTGGGGGCTAGGAGAGTTAACAAAATTGAAGTATCCAAGCAGGAAATAGCACATGGAAGTTACCTCAAATTTTTCCTTCATCATATTCACCAGGCCGGCTTCATAGTCACGGCTGGTGTACAGCCGGTTCAAGTAACCGGAATGAAGATCTTGGGTATTCAAAGCAGCATAAGTCGCCAGATCAACATTCCACTTGCCCTTGCTCATAGTAGCGAATTCTTCTTTGGCAGTATGCCTGGATAAGGCAACCGGATTACTAGGTTCAGTACGGCCAATGCCAGTAACCACAACATCATCATCCTTGGCATCACTGGTTCGACCAGGGGCAGTCGGTTTGCTAACAGGCCGGATCAGACTGGTGGATTTCTCAACCCGGATGGGGCTTCCAGGCTGGTCAGCAGGCCTTTCTTCGGCAATAACATCATCACCTTGCAGTGGGGGGTCGTTGGGTATATCTTCACGAACGACCGCTTCAGGATCCGGTGTTTTGTCCGGTTCAGGAATGGCATCTTCCTCGGCCGCTTTATCCAGGCGGGCCTTCTTGCTTGGCCTAGGCTTGGCCCTACAAGGAGTAATCAAAATCAAATACAACATATGTTCTAATATGATGTATCAGAAATATTATGATAAATATAGCTTACCCAAGCACCGTCTTGAGTGGTGGTAGCTGAGTAGCTGATGACTCGCCAGAGGATGAGTGGGAAGTAACCTGATAATCGGAGTTAGACGGATTAAGAGGTTGATGATAACAGCTCGCTTTAGGACAAGCACTGACAAGCAAATTAGAGACCTCTGAACGGCGTTTCCGAACCGGACTGTTCGGTAAACCGGCGGAGGTAACTACCTGGCCACTGTGTCGGGTTGTGCGGCGAGCTTCGTGCTGTTGGGTCTTCATAAGAAATTTGGGATCCAAGTAAGCAAGAGGATGAGAAAATTTAACCTTCCGGTTTGCCTGACGGGTTTTTAGTGAAGGCAAAAGTTCTGAATCAGAAGAGAGAATAATTACCTCTGCAGCATTAGCATTACTAGCTTCAGCATCATCCTGACAAACATTATCATCAATAAGGCGTGTGAAAAGTAAACCGAGTGAATCAAGTTCTACCTCAAGGTTCGGATTACCCACATCGTCATCAGCGGGCGGATCAGAGGATGCAGTGGTTTTCCTCTTATGAGCAGGCCTCTTAATGACTTTGGTTTTTGGCCGGGTTGGTCTTTCCGGTTTGTCTGCTTTCTCCTGCGGAAGTTTCTTGCTCCAAAACGGATCATTGCCCTATTTCAACAGATATTGGTATCAAATAATAAGCAGATATAACAATGTCAGGGTCAATGAAAGGTGAAATTAAAAACTTACAGCTGGCGGTTTGTTGGTGGCGCAGAAAGGAAGCAGGCCGGTTCGGGCACAGATGTGTTCCGGTTCGTTCAAAATTTTCTTCACAGCTTCTGTGACTTCGTCGTCGGTGAGATGGATGTTCATGTGTCGCAGTGGGTCGTCAACACTGCCCGTATATTCGCACATCAAACCGGAGCGTTGACTAAGGGGCAATATGCTCCATGATATCCAGCAGCAAGCGAGATCAACTCCTGTTAAACCGTTGGCCATAAAGGCTCCGAGCTTGGACAGTTGAGGAGCGTATTTACTCCTTTCCTTGGCGGTTAACCTTTGTGGAAAGGGGTGTGTATTGCTAAGCCGCTCCGGACGAAAGCCAGGCAAGGGATTTTCATCAGCAGGGGAGGTGTCTTTGCAATAAAACCATGATTGATTCCATTCTTGGGGATGGCTGTGCAGTTTTGCATGAGGATAAGTGACCTCTTTCCTCTTCTGAATCGCCATACCACCCAATTCCATATTGGAACCATTAGTGAATTCTGTGCGGCGGTTTAGATGAAAACAATCTCTGAATAACTCGACTGTGGGTTCCTCTTGAAAGAACACCTCACAGAGTACTTGGAAATGGCATATGTTGGTGACAGAATTGGGGCCAGTATCTTGCGGACGGAGTTGGAAATTGGCCAAGACATCCTGATAGAATTTTGAACCGGGCGGATTAAAACCTCGGGCTAAGTGGTCTGCAAAAACAACAACCTCTCCTTCTTGAGGTGTGGGAGGACATTCTTTGCCAGGGACCCTCCAATGGATGGTGTTTTTGCTGCTTAAAGCGCCAGTCAGGACTAAGTTGTTCAGTTGAGTTTCTGTGACGCGAGAAGGAGCCCAGTTGCACTCATATACTTGTTTGGCCATGGTGGAGTCTACAAAATAAGTGATTCCGGTTCAAGATTGTGTTGGGTAAAAGTATATACCGGTATGAACAATGTTAAACCGGAGGTAACTATATCTAAACCGGAGTTCTATGAAGCGGCATCATATGACTAACGAGTTTTGGCGGTTCAACAAGGGGACTAACGGTATATACCAGTTTATGAATTTTTTTTCTATACTAAGTTAAACCACCTGATCTAAGCATTGAAAGCAATTGAGGTTGCGGATGGCTAAGTATGCAGAAACAGGTTTCACAAGATCTTATTACAGCAATGGATCTGAAACAAGTTCAGAAAAGAAGGCAAAATATTCAAAGACTTAAAGCAGGGAAGTGAATCAATGAGCAGATATCTAGATGAGATCTACGGACTCGAGTATGAAACTAAAGGCAGATGCTAAAAGTAACTGCTAATCAGAGTAGGGTTTCACAGATCTATCCAAGAGTCTGGGTATGAGCATGAACAGGCGATGAACATGGGAAGAACACGAAACCCTAAGAACAGATCTATGCTAAGAGGAACAAAAGGCTTACCAGAATCGAGGAAGATGCGGAAAGCTACCGCAGTGCTCTGGTACGTTCAGGTTGATGCAGCGGCCCAAGATGGTGCGGAGGTCAGCGGCGGCGGCGGAGCTCCGAGGCTGGCGACGCGAGGAAGATGAAGAGAAAGGGGACGAAGGGGAGAAAAGAAATGACCCTTCGGTCTTATTTATAAGGCAAGAGGCATGTGTCAGGCGCGTGAATTAAGGAACCACAAAACTTGGAGATGGAGCTGTCGCCTCGGTTATTGCGGATCCATTAAATAAAGAAGATATCATGAATGTTATCCTTATGATGACGTCATCTCGGTTTACAGCAACCAGAGAAGGTGACATCACGGCGGTTCAACAACTACAAGAAGATGTTGAAGACGAAGATTTTTTGCTAAGGATTGACATGAACCCGTTCAAATCAATCTGGGGCCTAATGTTGGGGATATTACTACTGGGCGTAAACCGGCCTACCTGGGCCAGGTTAACTTCATTAGTAGTTCAAAGGTGTTAAAGCCCAAAGAAGTAGGTAAGGGCCCAAGACCTGTAGTCGGTTTAAGACCTGTAGCCGTAAACCGGCTTTATATGTAAACTTGTATTGTAAGTTAGGAATAAGGAGAGACCAACCCGGATACGAGTATGAACCGGTGATTGGGACTCTGCGAATCGACGGGCGTCACCCGTGTATATAAGGGGACGACCCGGCGGCGGTTCGAAGACAGACAACAACAACTCGAGACTTAGGCGAAGCTTGTTTGCTCCCTAGTCATCGAAACCCCATCAATTCCATCACAACTAGACGTAAGCTTTTACCTTCATCGAAGGGGCCGAACTAGTATAAAAACTCTCTGCGTCCCTGTGTCCGCTTTAACCCCTTCAAGCTAACCCGTGGCGATGGCTCCACGACTAAGTCCTTTCACTAGGACATCTGTCGTGACAAAACGACGACACATTGGCTCTAAATGAACCCGAGTGAGGCGTTGGGCTCTAATTGAACCCGAGCGATTGCACTGCAGGCTACGCGTTACTGAACCCGAGCGATCGATCGTTGGCTGTTAACTGAACGCGATCGAGCGATTCCTTCGCTACTGCTGCTAACTGAAGCCGATCGATGCTGCCTCTGGGATGAACAGTGAGCGTTGCGGGGGGGGGGGGGGGGGGGTGGATGAACAGTGAGCGGTGGCGTTACCTCTGGATGAATAGGACCCCGTGTTGTGGTGGAGGGCTGGATGAATAGTAGATGGTGGAGGGGTGCCCGTGGAGGGGTAGTTGAACAGGACCCCGTGGTGTGGAGGGCTGGATGAACAGTAGACGGTGGAGGGGTGCCCGTGGAGGGGTGGTTGAACAGGACCCCGTGGTGTGGAGGGCTGGATGAACAGTAGACGGTGGAGGGGTGCCCGTGGAGGGGTGGTTGAATAGGACCTCGTGGTGTGGAGGGCTGGATGAACAGTAGACGGTGGAGGGGTGCCCGTGGAGGGGTGGTTGAACAGTAGCCGATGGAGTAGCGTGCGGTGGAGGCTGGATGAACAGGAGCCCGTGGAGGCTGGAGGAGGTCGACGGTAGCCCGTGGAGGCTGGAGGAGGTCTATGGTGGAGATGAGCAGTATCCCGTGGAGTCCTGTTTTGCGGTACGCCACACCCCTCCTGATGAACAGGACCCCTGTTTTGACCGTAGGAGGTCCGTTTCATCCGTTTTGCGGTACGCCACACCCCTCCCGATCAACAAGACCCCCGTTTCGACCGTAGGAGGTCCATTTCGTCCGTTTTGCGGTACGCCACACCCCTCCCGATTAACAGGACCCCCGTTTCGACCGTAGGAGGTATGTTTCCTCCGTTTTGCGGTACGCCACACCCCTCTCGATCAACAGGACCCCCGTTTCGACCGTAGGAGGTCCATCTCCTTCGTTCTCCTGTACGCCAGGCCTCGTTTCCATCGCCTGTTCCATCGAAGCCCTCCGGATGAACACGACCACGCATTTCGTTCCGACCCAGCCGGTTGGCTCCCACGCGTTCCGTTCCCTCCCGATGAACACGGCGCATTCCGCTGCCTCCCGATGAACACGACGCATTCCGTTGCCTCCCCATGAACATGACGCATTCCATTGCCTCCCCATGAACACGATGCATTCCGTTGCCTCCCCATAAACACGACGATGACGTTGTTTCTCTGTTTCGACCCAGCCATGTACACGAGCCCTGGCCGTACGTATGTGCGACTAGGCGTTCGAGACCCTGCCCGTATGTACACATATGTGGCCGTATTTTCTTTCTTGCACCCTGGCCGCTGTACGTACGTGTACAGGCTACGTGTGCGCCTCTACTACGACACGTGCGTGCCTCTACTATGACACGTGCGCGCCTCTACATCGACCAGTATGTACGTACACGTTCGCGACCAGAATGACAACGCTACGTACGCTTCGACCAGGTGGGTCCTAACTGTCAGGCACTTCCTTGCCTGCGAAGATGTAGCTGGTGGGTCCCAGCAGTTAGGGGGGCGAATCCTTTTTATTGCCCGGACGCACTTCCTTGCGTGCGAAGGTGTAGCTGCTGGGTCCCAGCAGTCAGGGGGGCGAATCGTTTTTTTTGCCCGGACGCACTTCCTTGCGTGCGAAGGTGTAGCTGGTGGGTCCAAGCAGTCGGGGGGCGAATCTTTTTTTTCGGGCACACTTCCTTGCGTGCGAAGATGTAGCTGGTGGGTCCCAGCAGTCAGGGGGGTGAATCGTTTTTTTTCTCGGACGCACTTCCTTGCGTGCGAAGATGTAGCTCATGGGTCCCAGCAGTCAGGGGGCGAATCATTTTTCGCGAAATACGGTGGCCCGTCCGGTGGGTCCCCGCTGTCAGGTGGAGGAATAATTATTTTGCGCGTAATAAGGAGGCACTTCCTTGCGGCTGCCGTGGACCCAGCTGTCAGCCTCTCCACGTACAGTCCACGTCCGATGGAAGTCGTTCCTTGACCACGTTGACCACGCCGCGCCGAGAGCAGCAGGGCGGTGGACGACGGAGAGGCCTTGGAAGGGGACGATGCAGAGCCGGGGAAGACGCGGCAGTGGATGCACACGTGGAGAGGAGTACGAGGGTTCACTGGTTCGGCTGCGCTGCCGTCGCTGCAAAATAACAGGGGGTGTGGGTGAGTGGAGGGATGGCCTGGCCAACGGTGGGAGTAGTATGGGCGGTGAGGCCTCCGCGGCAGCACAGCCGGCCACGTGAGGCAGGAGCAGGCGACACGACCGACGCTGCTTTGGGCGGCTAGAGCAAGAAGACCAGAGGTTGAAGAAGCACGACGGTCGTTGGATGGACATCGTACGGTCACTGCAGCTAGAATCGTTTATATTGACTAAGTTGACAAAGCCCTTGGTACGTCAACTTAGTAGGCCCACAGGTCAGCTTCCGAAATGGTGTGCCCAGATGTCAGGGGAGGAATCATTTTTTGGGCGGTGAAGCTAGAATATCCGAGATTGAAGAAGAAGCACGGCATCCGTTGGATGGACATCCAACGGCCACTACTGCTAGAACCGTGTGTTGACTATAAGTTGACAAAGCCTTGCATACGCGTCAACTCTGTTTTTTAGGGCACGCGTCAACTTAGTAAGGCCAGAAGTGTGTGGCAGAGAACTTATAGCCCATTTGATATTTGTAAGAATGTGTAGCCCATTTTTGAATTCTAATGGAATTAATACAACCCATTTACAGTTTGTTAAAAGTACAACCCATTTCAACCAACCGTTCAAAACATAATTCAATAAAATTTCCCACATTTTGATGGGATCCGAAATATTTTTATCCCGAAATTTCTAGTCAGATAAAATACAATTTCAATATAAATTTATATTACGTAAAAATCTAACGAAACATTGTGCTCGCAACAATTAATGAAATTAAAATTTTCAATATCCAAAAATAATATTTTATAAAGTAATCACGTGTTTGGTGCATTTTTTATAGTTACTGCCCAGTTTTTATAATTACATCTCATTTATTATTTCTTAAAGCCCATTTTCTTGTTAAGCCTAATGCATCCCTCCCAGGAAAGATTTGCAGCCCAGCGGGGCAGAGAATAACAACTTGACCTTGCCTGGGTATTCCTAAAAAAACTATAGCTGGGCTAGCCATTTTCAGCTTGAAAAAAATTAATATCCGGGCTGGATATCTGGCCTGGGCTAGACGGGCCACAGCCCGCCCAGTTAATACCTGCAGCGATATTTTCGTTGTTGTTCAGAGAAAAAAAAATATCTGGGCTAGACATCAAAAAACTCTGCAGTGCTCACACCTTAAAAACACAAATACTGCTCGAGCTGCTTGGTCCCAGCTGTCGGCCGCTTCTTGTGCAATTCTCTCGTTTATAGACTACTACATAGGTTGACAATGGTGTGGGACCGTGATGTCAGGAAACCAGGAGGAAGCAAAATAAATTATAGTTATATATATATATACATATATAATAAGGAGGCGCTTGCGTCCGTGAGGCTATGGACCTGGTGGGTCCCCATTGTCATCCTCTCCAAGTGAAGTCATCTCCTCGCCCGCGTGCGCTTTCTGCCCGAAACAGTCAGCGCCGCCCGCCCCGCTTCCCGGTGCAGGCGATTGCTCCGCCTTCAAACAACACAAGTGTCGTCTGTCCGTCCATCTGCCGCCCACATTAATGATACGCGGTTGCCGAGGCGGCTACTCCGGCACCACACGTCCATTCCTCCGCCCGCCCACCATTGCTATATAAACTGCTATGTTGGCCATAGCCGCAGTCATCCGTATCTGTTCCCTTTCTCCTGTCCACACCACTACTGCCCACCATGGCTTCCTCGCGCTCCAGCGCTCTTCGGGACGGGCGGATGACGGACCACAAGGAGATGGCAGCCATTGCTGCCGACCGGCTGGCCGGCAGGCAGCCGGAGGACGACGACGTCCCAATGGAGAACATGGTAGTCGACGATCCGGCGCCAACCCCTTCCTCGGGCCATCCTCGCCGGTGCATTGCACCATGACCATGGGCGAGGCCCGTGCCCAATATATGGACAGGGTGAGGCAGATGCGTGAGGAGCAGTTCCGGGAGGCGCAGGCCCACGCTGCCTACAACCACCATCTCCTTCAGGAGCACCTGCAGGCGGAGGAGCAGATCGCCGCCGAGCGAGCGGAGTAGGAGGCGCTGCTCGACTCGTACCGCTCCACCCGCAAGGGTCGCCTCAAGCGCTGGCGGTACTGCATGCGGGTGGTGGAGGCTGCGGCTGCCTACAAAGAGGCTAGCAAAGAGGGCGATGAAGCGGGCGGGGCGCTGTTTGGCGAGACCGAGGATGAGGCAGAGGACAATGCCGGCTCCGACGAGTCCCCGCTCCGCTGGCGTTGACAAGGCCCTGCTCCGTCGAGGCCCCGCGGCGCCAACAACGAGGCGGAGGACACCGCCGGCTCCACCGAGGCCCCGCCCTGCCAACAACAAGGCAGAGGACATCGCCGGTTCAGCCGAGGCCCCACCCTGCCGGCAACGTGGGGGAGGATTTCCACCACTCCGCTGGGGCGCCACCCGCCGGCAACGAGACAGAGGACATCGCCGGCTCCGCGGAGGCCCCGCCCCGCTGCCAACGAGGCCGCGCCACACAGAAAACGAGGAAGAGTAGAACACGGTAGGTCGCCGCCGCTTGGGTCCAAGTAAGGCCACCGCTGCTACCCTCCGGTTGAAGCCAAGCTAGGCGGGTTGACCATTGACGGCCGGTTAGCTTCTTGGCGACAACATGGAGTCGGAGAGCTGCACTGGAGAAGAACGCTGCTTCTACTTAACTGCTGGTGCAGTTGGCTGACTGACACGTGGGCCCAACAGGCCACATGTCAGTTACACAACTGCACCTGCAGTTAAGTCACTGAAGCTTCTGTTCGGCATAACGGGACACAGGTGGGTAGCTTCGGTCAATTAATTATACCTCCAGTGCACCCCTTTTTAGTTGAAGAATGTATGAAATGTAATGAAATCGGGCATGTTTATATGAAATCCGATCGTGTATGAATGAATTTATTTGGATTAGTTCGAATTCTTGTATCACATGTACTCCCCCCGGTCCTTTCTAGTCTGCATACAAGTTTTGTCTGCAGTCAAAGTATCTCTACTTTGACCAATCTTATACAAAAAAGTATGCACTTTCACAATGTGCGAAGTAAAAAGGAACAGAAGGAGTACACAGAGTTTGAGCAGCTTTTTAGCGTTTCTATACATTGCAATCAAACACATAGGCCTGGCAATTCATAGAGAACATTCAAAACAATCAATGATTATGCATCTCAGTGACTCACATGTCAGAGACAATATTTACTTCACAACTAAAGAATAAAGAAAAAATTGATCGACGCTGCTGACAGCAAAAGGCGTCCCATTCGAAAATATCAAACGCATGTCTTGCTAAAATCAATGAGCAAAATTTGAGAAGGTTGTCCCATTCCAAAATATCAAATGCCTACGATTGTGGAATGGGCAGGGTTTGCCATCAGTTTGGACATTGACATGGCACCTCGTGCTAAATAAACCAGCTGTTCTTTTTGTGCAGTTCCACCAAAATCAACCAAATTCGCGCGTAGCTTGTATGATTTCGCCCTTATATGTTGCAACGCCTTGAACTTATCGGCACCTCCTTTCATGTGGTGGAAATGAATGATTCGATGTATTCATGAACATTTTGTGCAGTTCCCATTGAAATCAAGCTGAGCACCCCTGTTTGGACAAATACAAAAAAGTGATTAGTATAAAGCAAACTATACTATGAATTGACAGATTCAACAGGCACATACATGGTCCATGTAGAGCACACTTTTAGAAAAATGGAACTCAGCAGAAAGAATCCTAGAACAACATTGTACTCGCGCATCACAGCAAAAAAATGGAGATTTGTCAGTCCTTCTGAGCTGAAGTTAGTTTGGTCTTGTGGGGAGTAATGTAACCATCCTTCAACTGCTCCTTCTGATGAGAAGATAGACATGGCTTCTTCATCCTGGCATAATCGAAACTAGTCACTTCACGTACTCCATATTCTTCTTTAGAGGAAGATGATCCTGTTGTGCAAAGACAAGAGGACTACTAAATGCTAGCATCCCTGTTTGCTCGAAAAAAAGGAAAGGAAATATTTAAAACAACACAGATGAAGCACTTCTCAAGGACAATACCATTTTTTCATGACAGTATCTAAATAGTAGCACAACACCAATAGAGATGACAAAGCTCAATCATATGGATGAAATCAGTGGGTGAGTACCAACCTTTGTCAGGAGGCTTATTGTGTAGAGCATACAGATGAAGCACTTCTCCGGAACCATCTGTTGCTATCTACGGTGGTGGCCATGCTTACTATATACTCCTCGATTAGTTTAATGTTTCCAACATCTTCTTGTGCAGTTCCACTAAAATATATGGTATCTTCAAAGAAGATCCCTGTTTGCACAAGTAGAGATAATTACATATTACATTAAGAGTGGCATGAAATCAGTGGCAAAACAATTGCTCGTTCCAGCCATAGCAATAAATTAAGATGCAAAACTATATCATTACTTGTGTCATCACAGTTCCAGTGCTTCATTGCAGCACCGGGAGTTGATTTTTGTTTTTCTTCCGCTTGTTCTTCCCCTTCATCACTTGGTTCAATAACAGACAAGCTTCGCCTTCAATGTAAGATTTGGCATGTCAATTAGGGAGCACAAGTATAGTACTAAACTTAATTTTTTGATGAAAGTGGCAAAATACAGGCCAGCAGTTGTGAAATATCCTTATCTTACCTCAATGGGATATTACGGTGCACATACAGATTGGAAGTCTTGTCTCCATTTGTGCAGTTCACTAAATCAAGCAACATTATCGTACAAGTAGCACAACATATGAAAGCACACTGCAGAATCATGTGAAAGAAGGCTAGTACTGACCTCTCATGATGCGGAATTCAAACAACTCACAAGAAGAAGATCTGAACCAAATTCACCTTAACGGATAGGAAGTAAGATCTCCTCTTGTGCAGTTCCACTAAGATCAAGCAATCAAGCAACGTTGTCGGTGTGACATTTTGGTTGAACTACACAAAACACTCTTAAAACAAAAGTGTTTTGTGCAATGCAACAAAAGGTCACAATGGCAACGAGGTGAAGTAGATAACCCTGTTTACACAGAGGTGCAAAGGAAACAATTAGTGGTCAATAACAGTGGATGACACAGAAGCCAACAAAAAGAAGCATCTACCTTATCTAAATGGGAAATAAAGCAAGACGGTAGCATTTCTCAAACGGTGGCATTGATTAATATTAACATAGAGATTATATTAACAATAAAATTCGTTAAACATGTAATTTGCTTTTAATTGTGGCATTGCATCAATTTTCCAGCGGCATTATTAGAGGGTGTTTGTTTACAGGGACATTTTGGTGTAGGGACCTACACTAAAAAACTCCGTGTCAGTCCCATCTAAACCAAACAGGAGGGACTTTTAGGGACTAAAAGTGGGCATTTGGGACTAAAGAAAGAAGACCCCGAGGGAGTCTTTTTGGGACTTTTTCCAACAGTTGCCCCTGCCACGCATCGCACCTTGTCTCTATTAGTTCATTACTAGGGGTAACATGGTCTTTTAGCATGTCATTTAATAACCTCTAGTCCATGTTTAGTCCCTGGAACCAAGCAGGTAGGGACTAGGGAGTTTTTAACCAAACAGGGCCTTAGATTAACAACAACTAATGAGTTGCACGGCACAGTGGCTGCACCAGCACCATGTGCATCTAGCGATGTGCTGTGGTCATGCACAGTCTGTTGCAACAAAGAACAAACAACCAAGGAGCATATTTGTGTTGGTCCCGATTTTGTTATCTTTAGACACCTTTCCCTATGTGAGCGCAACAAATCTAGTCCTGCTCAAACTCTACAGCCTTGTCCCTTCCTTTCCTTTTTGAACTAGTACTTTCGCCCCTTCCTTTCCTCTTTGAACCACGTTCTAGATTTATGCGATATAACTTTCCCCACTACTTTCCCCCATTCCTTTCCTCTTTGAACCACGTCCTAGATTCATGCTATACAACTTTCCCCCTTCATTTCCTCTTTGAACCACGTCCTAGATTCATGCTATATACAACTTTTCCCACTACTTTCCCCCACTCCTTTCCTCTTTGAACCACACCCTAGATTCATGGTATACATGCAGCTAGAGCAATGCATGTGGAGTAAGTAAATTATACCTTAAGGTTCTTGGGGCGTGGTTCGGTGGGTGACGGGACGGCGGCGAAGAAGAAGGGGTCGGAGGCCCTCCCGCGCCACCGCTGGGTGGAAAGTGAATAGCTACGCCGGTAGTCCCTCGCCGACGGCGACAACGTTAAGCCTCCTTCCCTTCCCAGCGGACGGATCCTGCCGGCTCTTTGAGCAGCAGTGAGGGGAGAGAGAGGCCAACGAAGTCTTGTTTAGATCTGGAGAGGGCGAGAGAGTGTGAAGAGAGCAACTACAAGCGCTGAGGCTCCAACGGGAGAGGGCGAGAGAGTGTGAAGAGAGCAACTACAAGCGCTGAGGCTCCAGCGTGTATATATATACTGGAGAGAGAGTGTGAAGTGTGCAAACCCTAGAAAACATTTTGACCAGTCAAAGGATCCTCCTGGCACAAATTATGCTCAAGTGTAGTTATCGAACCCGAGACCTCAAGTTTGATGAGCGAACAGGCTAACCAGCTACACAACCCTCCCCTTATGTTCAACGAGAGGGAAATAACCTTTTATACATTCATGCATTTGTGTGACAAGCATGTCGTGTTTTTTGTGTGTGTGGGAGTCATTGGGATTTCAATCATAATCGTGTCATGTGGCTTTGGTGGTAAGACTATCCACAGTGGTGCAGAAATAATGCAGCCTTAGTCACCTTACCTCTCTCCACGTAGTACGTTGGGTCCCACCAGTCAGAGGGTGAAACAAACAAATTAATAAGAAAAATTAAAAGCGCCAGCGATGTATCTTACCTCACACATCTCGCTACTGCTCGGGAACACTGTCCAATTGATCCCTCTGTTCGCTCACGTACTATTTTAAGTGAATACTTATTATAACATGCACACAAATTTTGGGCACTTGTATTCGACTTAAGTCAGTGTGCCACCGTATCTTGTATACTTACTACTCCCTCCGTCTAGGTGTAATAAGTCACGTTAGAAGGTGCAATGGGACCAAGGTGCGTGCGTGTGTGTGTGTGCGCGCGCGTGTGTGTGTGTTTAACATCATGTGTGTGTTAGAGAGAGCGATAGATCGGCCTACTCCTACAGAGAGATGTTGTGTAGTGTACGATTTTAGCCGCGAGAGTCGGTGCATCCTCTCGTTTCCGGGCGTGTCCGGTAGGGACATGCGGACAGCTGCCACGCCCGCTCCTGACCAGCCTGGCCCACCCAAAGCCCCTCCATCGCCCGCACGCGCTTCTCGCCCGAAACGGTCAGCGCCGCTCTAAAGAATCAGTGCCACATTCAGGCCCGGGCAGAGCGGACGCGACCTCTCACTAGCGCAAGAGTGATGGTTGCTTCGTCCGTCCAACTTACTGCTGGGTTTATGTGATTTGACGGCTCATTGGTCTTTATTACTGAGGTGGTAGGACTGCTGGATGTCCCACGCTTTCGGCGAATGGAGGTACTACTACTAGATTACAATTTTCTCCATTCTTACAGCGGAGGCGCGCAAGAGCAGTGAAAACATGCAGGCTCAGTGATTACATGGCCCACCTCACACTATCACCGTGCGACACCTAACTCTTTACATAGTACTCCCTTCGTTCCTAAATATTACTAGATGAGTCCCCGCGTGTTGCCGCGGAACAGCAGTATATCTCTCTGCGCAAAATTACCGATTTCATAGAACTAAAAAAAACTCTATAACCGCATGAAAAATGTGGTAGCCAAACTAAATAAAGTCCCATCATCATTTAGATCATCCCACGTAAGGAAAAAGATCAGCCAACTCCTACTGCATAATGGGATTATATTTTTTCTTTTTGACATGTTAATGGGACTTAAAAGCTCACTTACATGCATGCTACCGGTGCATGCTTGCATCCAGACATGTTGATGTGATTTAAAACCCACTCGCATGCACGTGCCACGGTATTTCTGCATGCTTGCATGTAGCTTAGTGCGGAGCCTCTCAACGTCTAGATCAGACGGCTATTATGGACTGATTTACTTCATCTAACGGCTACATTAATTTTGATGATGTGGCTCAAGGAGAGGATAGAGAATTCCTAGTAGTGGGGGCTAGCTATTACTAGTAGATAAGTCTTTGTAGAGATTCCACTACATACGGAACAAAATGAATGAATCTACACTTAAAATGCATATATATACATCCGCATGTGGTTCATGGTGAAATCTCTACAAAGACTTATATTTAGGAACGGAGGAAGTACTAGTATAGTACATACTGTAATTTATCAGCGAGATAAATTTGTACAATGCTATGAAGCTTTCATCTTCTGTTACATGTATCTTGCGTCCAAGGTTGCCCGTTGTAACATTTCATCAAATACAAAGGAGACTAACATGCATGCTGCTACCTCTTGAGCACTGCATTGGATTTCCCCGAAGAGGAGAGGATGATGCAGCAAAGTAGCGTAAGTATTTCCCTCAGTTTTTGAGAACTAAGGTATCAATCCAGTAGGAGGCTACGCGCAAGTCCCCCGTACCTGCACAAAACAATAGCTTCTCGCAACCAACACGATTAGGGGTTGTCAATCCCTTCACGGTCACTTACGAGAGTGAGATTTGATAGAGATGATAGATAATATTTTTGTATTTTTGGTATAGAGATGCAAAGTGAAAAGTAAAAGGCAAAGTAAAAAAGCAAAACAAGATTAAAGTGATGGAGATTGATATGATGATAATAGACCCCGGGGCCATAGGTTTCACTAGTGGCTTCTCTCAAGAGCATAAGTATTCTACGGTGGGTGAACAAATTACTGTTGAGCAATTGACAGAATTGAGCATAGTTATGAGAATATCTAGGTATGATCATGTATATAGGCATCACGTCCGAGACAAATAGACCGACTCCTGCCTGCATCTACTACCATTACTCCACTAATCGACCGCTATCCAGCATGCATCTAGAGTATTAAGTTAAAAACAGAGTAACGCTTTAAGCAAGATGACATGATGTAGAGGGATAGTTTCATGCAATATGATAAAACCCCATCTTGTTATCCTCGATGGCAACAATACAATACGTGCCTTGCTGCCCCTTCTGTCACTGGGAAAGGACACCGCAAGATTGAACCCAAAGCTAAGCACTTCTCCCACGGCAAGAAAAACCAATCTAGTAGGCCAAACCAAACTGATAGTTCGAAGAGACTTGCAAAGATAACCAATCATACATAAAAGAATTTAGAGAAGATTCAAATATTATTCATAGATAGACTTGATCATAAACCCACAATTCATCGGTCTCAACAAACACACCGCAAAAAGAAGATTACATCGAATAGATCTCCACGAGAGAGGGGGAGAACATTGTGTTGAGATCCTAAAAGAGAGAAGAAGCCATCTAGCTAATAACTATAGACCCGTAGGTCTGTGGTGAACTACTCACACTTCATCGGAGAGGCTAGGATGATGTAGAAGCCCTCCATGATGACGGCCCTCTCCGGCGGAGCTCTGGAACAGGCCCCAAGATGGGATCTCATGGGTATAAAAGGTTGCGACGGTGGAATTAGGTTTTTGGCTCCGTATCTGATCGTTTGGGGGTACGTAGGTATATATAGGAGGAAGGAGTACGTCGGTGGAGCACCGAGGGGCCCACGAGGCAGGGGGCGCACCCTAGGGGGGCGCCCTCCACCCTCGTGACCGCCTCTGTTGTTCCTTGGAGTAGGGTCCAAGTCTCCTGGATCACGTTCGGTGAGAAAATCACGTTCCCGAAGGTTTCATTCCGTTTGGACTCCGTTTGATATTTTGTTACTCCGAAACTCTAAAATAGGCAAAAAAACAACAATTCTGGGCTGGGCCTCCGGTTAATAGGTTAGTCCCAAAAATAATATAGAAGTGCAAAATAAAGCCCAATATAGTCCAAAACAGTAGATAATATAGCATGGAGCAATCAAAAATTATAGATACGTTGGAGACGTATCAGGCATACCCAAGGTTAATTCCTGCTCGTCCTCGAGTAGGTAAATGATAAAAAGAGAATTTTTGATGCGGAGTGCTACTTGGCAAAATTTCAATGCAAATCTTCTTAATTGTGGTATGAATATTCAAATTCGAAAGATTCAAGACAAAAGTTCATATTGACATAAAAATAATAATACTTCAAGCATACTAACAAAGTAATTATGTCTTCTCAAAATAACATGTCCAAAGAAAGTTATCCCTACAAAATCATATAGTTTGTCTATGCTCTATCTTCACCACACAAAGTATTTAAATCATGCACAACCCCGATGGCAAGCCAAGAAATTGTTTCATACTTTAACATTTTCAAAACTTTTTCAATCTTCACGGAATACATGAGCGTGAGCCATGGATATAGCACTATATATGGAATAGAATGGTGGTTGTGGAGAAGACAAAAAGAGGGGAAGATAGTCTCACATCAACTAGGCGTATCAAAGGGCTATGGAGATGCCCATTAATAGATATCAATGTGAGCGAGTAGGGATTGCCATGCAATGGATGCACTAGAGCTATAAGTATATGAAAGCTCAACAAAAGAAACTAAGTGGGTGTGCATCCAACTTGCTTGCTCACGAAGACCTAGGGCATTTTGAGGAAGCCCATCATTGGAATATACAAGCCAAGTTCTATAATGAAAATTCCCACTAGTATATGAAAGTGACAAAATGAGAGACTCTCTATCATGATGATCATGGTGCTACTTTGAAGCACAAGTGTGGTAAAATGATACTAACATTGTCCCTTCTCTCTTTTTCTCTCATTTTTTATTCGGGCCTTTTCTCTTTTTTTATGGCCTCTTTTATTTATTTTATTTTTCGTCCGGAGTCTCATCCCGACTTGTGGGCGAATCATAGTCTCCATCATCCTTTCCTCACTTGGGACAATGCTCTAAAAAGTGATGATCATCACACTTTTATTTTCTTACAACTCGATTATTAGAACAAAGTATGACTCTATATGAATACCTTCGGCGGTGTACTGGCATGTGCAATAAATCATGAGTGACATGTATGAAAGAATTATAAACGGTGGCTTTGCCATAAATACGATGTCAACTACATGATCATGCTAGCAATATGACAATGATGGAGCGTGTCATAATAAATGGAACGGTGGAAAGTTGCATGGCAATATATCTCAGAATGGCTATGGAAATGCCATGATAGGTAGGTATGGTGGCTGTTTTGAGGAAGATATATGGTGGGTGTATGATACCAGCGAAAAGTGTGCGGTATTAGAGAGGCTAGCAATGGTGGAAGGAAGGGAAAAGTGCGTATAATCCATGGACTCAACATTAGTCATAAAGAACTCATATACTTATTACAAAAATCTAGAAGTTATCAAAGCAAAGTATTACGCGCATGCTCCTAGGGGGATAGATTGGTAGGAAAATACCATCGCTCGTCCCCGGCAGCCACTTATAAGGAAGACAATCAATAAATAAATCATGCTCCGACTTCATCACATAACGGTTCACCATACGTGCATGCTACGGGAATCACAAACTTTAATGCAAGTATTCTTTAAATTCACAACTAATCAACTAGCATGAATCTAATATCACATATTCATATATCAAAAAAATTATCAAGCTCCAATCTTTTCTTAGTATTCAACGCACCCAAAAGAAAGTTTCACATATCTTGAATACCAAGCATATTAATATTAAACAAATTACCATGTTATTAACGACTCTCAAAATGATCTAGGTGAAGCATGAGAGATCAATAGTTTATTTAAAACAAATCCACCACCATGCTCTAAAAGATCTAAGTGAAGCACTAGAGCAAAAATTATAAGGCTCAAAAGATATAAGTGAAGCACATAGAGCAAAACTATCAAGCTCAAAAGATATAAGTGAAGCACATAGAGTATTCTATCAAATTCCAATTCATATATGGCTCTCTCAAAAGGTGTGTACAGCAAGGATGGTTGTGGCATACTAACAAACAAAGACACAAATAATACAATACGCTCCAAGAAAAACACATATCATGTGGTGAATAAAAATATAGCTCCAAGTAAAATTACCGATGGAAGTACACGAAAGAGGGGAGGCCTTCCGGGGCATCCCCAAGCTTTGACTTTTTGGTGTCCTTGGATTATCTTGGGGGTGCCATGGGCATCCCCAAGCTTAGGCTCTTTCCACTCCTTGTTCCATAATCCATCAAAAGAATTTACCCAAAACTTGAAAACTTCACAACACAAAACTCAACAGAAATCTCGTGAGCTCCGTTAGCGAAAGAATACAAAAGACCACTTCAAGGAACTGCAATGAAAAAATTCTATATTTATATTGGTGTTAAACCTACTGTATTCCAACTTCTCTATGGATTATAAACTATTTTACTAGCCATAGATTCATCAAAATAAGCAAACAACACACGAAAAACAGAATCTGTCAAAAACAGAATAGTCTGTAGTAATCTGTAACTAATGCAAACTTCTGGAACTCCAAAACATCTACCAAAATAGGACGACCTAGAAAATTTGTTTAGTGATCAGCAGCAATTGGAATCAGTATTTTATCACGTTCTGGTGATTTTTAACAATTGTTTTTGTGAACAGAAAGATTCTGGAAATTTCTGCAAGATCAAATAACTATCATCCAAGAAGATCCTATAGGTCTAACTTGGCACAAACACTAATTAAAACATAAAACCACATCTAAACAGAAGGTAGATGGATTATTTATTCCTAAACAGAAGCAAAAATAAAAAAAAATAAAAAAAAAATTGGGTTGCCTCCCAACAAGCGCTATCGTTTAACGCCCCTAGCTAGGCATAAAAGCGAGGATAGATCTAGGTATTGCCATCTTCGGTAGGCAATCCATAAGTGGCTCTGATGATAGATTCATATGGCAACTTTATTTTCTATCTAGGGAAGTGTTCCATGCCCTTTTTTAATGGAAATTGAAATCTAATATTCCCCTCCTTCATATCAATAATTGCACCAACCGTTCTAAGGAAAGGTCTACCGAGAATAATAGGGCAAGAAGGATTGCAATCTATATCGAGAACGATAAAATCTACGGGAACATAATTCCTATTTGCAACAATAAGAACATCATTAATTCTTCCCATAGGTTTTTTAATAGTGGAATCCGCAAGATGCAAGTTTAGAGAGCAATCATCAAAGTCACGGAAATCTAGCAAATCACACAAGGTTTTGGGGATAGTGGAGACAGTAGCACCCAAATCACACAAAGCATGGAACTCATAATCTTTAATTTTAATTTTAATAGTAGGTTCCCACTTATCATAGAGCTTTCTCGGGATAGAGACCTTCAACTCAAGTTTTCCTTCATAAGATTGCATCAAGGCATCAACAATATGTTCGGTAAAGGCCTTATTTTGACTATAAGCATGAGGAGAATTTAGCACGGATTGCAACAAGGAAATACAATCAATTAAAGAGCAACTTTCATAATTAAATTCCTTGAGATCCAATATAGTGGGTTTAGCAACATCTAGGGTTTTATTTCTTTCAATCCCACTTTTATCAATTTCATCATCAAGATCTAAATACTCCGAATTTTTGGAACGCCTTCTAGGTAAAGGAAGATCATATTCAGTTTTATCAAGATTTATATTGCAAAACAAAGATTTAATAGAGGACACATCAATAACTTTTAGATCTTCATATTGATTTTCATAGGAGTTGGAAGAACACGCTTTAATAAAGGCATCTTTGGAAGCACGCATCCTAGCGGTTCTTTCCTTGCACTCATCAATGGAAATTCTCATGGATTTGAGAGACTCATTGATATCATGCTTAGGAGGAATAGATCTAAGCTTTAAAGAATCAACCTCAAGAGATATTCCATCAACGTTCCTAGCCAAATCATCAACTTTAAACAATTTCTCTTCAAGCAAAGCATTAAAATTATTTTGTGAATTCATAAACTCTTTAACACTACTCTCAAATTCAGAGGGCATCTTATTAAAATTTCCATAAGAGTTGTTGTAGGAATTTCCATAATTATTAGAAGGATTACTAGGATAAGGCCTAGGATTAAAATTCCCTCTATAAGCGTTGTTACCAAAATTATTCCTACCAACAAAATTCACATCCATAGATACATTATTATTCTCAATCAAAGTAGTCAAAGGCATATCATTAGGATCAGAAGAAACACTCTTAGTAGCAAATAATTTCATAAGTTCATCCATCTTTCCACTCAAAACATTGATTTCTTCTATCGCGTGCACTTTTTTATTATTAGATCTTTCAGTATGCCATTGAGAATAATTAACCATAATATTATCTAGGAGTTTAGTAGCATCTCCTAAAGTGATTTCCAGAAAAGTGCCTCCCGCGGCCGAATCTAAAAGATTTCTAGAAGCAAAATTCAATCCGGCATAATTTTTTTGTATAATCATCCACAAATTCAAACCATGAGTAGGACAATTACGTATCATTAATTTCATTCTCTCCCAAGCTTGTGCAACATGTTCATGATCAAGTTGCTTAAAATTCATAATATCATTTCTAAGAGAGATGATCTTAGCGGGAGGAAAATACTTAGAGATAAAAGCATCTTTGCACTTGTTCCAAGAATCAGTACTATTTTTATGCAAAGATGAAAACAAAGCTTTAGCACAATCTCTAAGCGAAAAAGGAAATTGCTTCAATTTAACGACATCATTATCGACATCTTTCTTCTTTTGCATATCACATAAATCAAAGAAGCTATTCAGATGAGTAGCGGCATCTTCACTGGGAAGGCCGGCGAATTGATCTTTAATAACAAGATTCAACAAAGCAGTATTGATTTCACAAGATTCAGTATTGGCAAGAGGAGCAACTGGAGTGCTAAGGAAATCATTATTGTTGGTATTGGTGAAGTCACACAATTTAGTAGTATCTTGAGCCATCGCGACAAACAAGCAATCCAACACACGAGCAAACAAAAGGCAAGCGGAAAAAAGGCAAACGGGAAAAAGAGGAGGAGATTGGGAAAGAGAGGGCGAATAAAACGACAAGGGTGAAGTGGGGGAGAGGAAAACGAGAGGAAAATGGCAACTAATGTAATGCCGGAGATAGGGATTGTGATGGGTACTTGGTTTGTTGACTTTTTGCATAGACAACGTCGCTAGAAGTGGCTCGTTGTTAGGAGTCCAAATCTTGACTTGTTCTCGCGTAAGCCTCCCCGCCAACGGCGCTAGAAATTATTCTTGCTACCCCTTTAGCACTGCGTTGGATTTCCCCGAAGAGGAGAGGATGATGCATCAAAGTAGCATAAGTATTTCCCTCAGTTTTTGAGAACCAAGGTATCAATCCAGTAGGAGGCTACGCGCAAGTCCCTCGTACCTGCACAAAACAATAGCTCCTCGCAACCAACGCGATTAGGGGTTGTCAATCCCTTCACGATCACTTACGAGAGTGAGATCTGATAGAGATGACAGATAATATTTTTGGTATTTTTTGTATAGAGATGCAAAGTGAAAAGTAAAAGGCAAAGTAAAAAGCAAAGCAAGATTAAAGTGATGGAGATTGATATGATGATAATCGACCCGGGGGCCATAGGTTTCACTAGTGGCTTCTCTCAAGAGCATAAGTATTCTACGGTGGGTGAACAAATTACTGTTTAGCAATTGACAGAATTGAGCATAGTTATGAGAATATCTAGGTATGATCATGTATATAGGCATCACGTCCGAGACAAGTAGACCGACTCCTGCCTGCATCTACTACTATTACTCCACTCATCAACCGCTATCCAGCATGCATCTAGAGTATTAAGTTAATGAAAACAGAGTAACGCCTTAAGCAAGATGACATGATGTAGAGGAATAAATTCATGCAATATGATAAATACCCCATCTTGTTATCCTCGATGGCAACAATACAATACGTGCCTTGCTGCCCCTACTGTCACTGGGAAAGGACACCGCAAGATTGAACCCAAAGCTAAGCACTTCTCCCATTGGAAGAAAAACCAATCTAGTAGGCCAAACCAAACTGATAATTCGAAGAGACTTGCAAAGATAACCAATCATACATAGAAGAATTCAGAGAAGATTCAAATATTGCTCATAGATAATCTTGATCATAAACCCACAATTCATCGGTCTCAACAAACACACTGCAAAAATAAGATTACATCGAATAGATCTCCACGAGAGAGGGGGAGAACATTGTATTGAGATCCAAAAAGAGAGAAGAAGCCATCTAGCTACTAACTATCGACCCGAAGGTCTGAGGTAAACTACTCACACTTCATCGGAGGGGCTATGGTGATGATGTAGAAGCCCTCCATGGTGGATTCCCCTTCTGGCGGAGCTCCGGAACAGGCCCCAAGATGGGATCTCATGGGTACAGAAGGTTTTGGCGGTGGAATTAGGTTTTTGGCTCCGTATCTGATCGTTTGGGGGTACGTAGGTATATATAGGAGGAAGGAGTACGTCGGTGGAGCTTTGAGGGGCCCACGAGGCAGGGGGCGCGCCCTAGGGGGGCGCCCTCCACCCTCGTGACCGCCTCGTGGCTTTCTTGACGGAGGGTCCAAGTCTCCTGGATCTTATTCGGTGAGAAAATCACGTTCCCGAAGGTTTCATTCCGTTTGGACTCCATTTGATATTAGTGTTTCTTTGAAACACTAAAATAGGCAAAAAAAACAGCAATTCTGGGTTGGGCCTCCAATTAATAGGTTAGTCCCAAAAATAATATAAAAGTGGAAAATAAAGCCCAATATAGTCCAAAACAGTAGATAATATAGCATGGAGCAATCAAAAATTATAGATACGTTGGAGACGTATCAGGCATCCCCAAGCTTAATTCCTGCTTGTCCTCGAGTAGGTAAATGATAAAAAGAGAACTTTTGATGCGGAGTGCTACTTGGCATAATTTCAATGTAATTCTTCTTAATTGTCGTATGAATATTCAGATCCGAAAGATTCAAGACAAAAGTTCATATTGACATAAATATAATAATACTTCAAGCATAATAACTAAGCAATTATGTCTTCTCAAAATAACATGGCCAAAGAAAGTTAACCCTACAAAATCATATAGTCTGGCTATGCTCTATCTTCACAACACAAAGTATTTAAATCATGCACAACCCTGATGACAAGCCAAGCAATTGTCTCATACTTTTGACATTTTCAAAACTTTTTCAATCTTCACGCAATACATGAGCGTGAGCCATGGATATAGCACTATGTGTGGAATAGAATGGTGGTTGTGGAGAAGACAAAAAGAGGGGAATATAGTCTCACATCAACTAGGCGTATCAACGGGCTATGGAGATGCCCATCAATAGATATCAATGTGAGTGAGTAGGGATTGCCATGCAACGGATGCACTAGAGCTATAAGTATATGAAAGCTCAACAAAAGAAACTAAGTGGGTGTGCATCCAACTCGCTTGCTCACGAAGACCTAGGGCATTTTGAGGAAGCCCATCATTGGAATATACAAGCCAAGTTCTATAATGAAAATTCCCACTAGTATATGAAAGTGACAAAATGAGAGACTCTCTATCATGAAGATCATGGTGCTACTTTGAAGCAAAAATCTACAAGTTATCAAAGCAAAGTATTACACACATGCTCCTAGGGGGATAGATTGGTAGGAAAAGACCATCGCTCATCCCTGACCGCCACTCATAAGGAAGACAATCAATAAATAAATCATGCACCGACTTCATCACATAACGGTTCACCATACGTGCATGCTACGGGAATAACAAACTTTAACACAAGTATTTCTCAAATTCACAACTACTCAACTAGCATGACTCTAATATCACCATCTTCATATCTCAAAACAATTATCAAGCATCAAATTTTTCTTAGTATTCAACGCACTCAAAAGAAAGTTTTACAAATCTTGAATACCAAGCATATTATTATCGTTAAGCAAATTACCATGCTATTTCAGACTCTCAAAATAATCTAGGTGAAGCATGAGAGATCAATAGTTTCTTTAAAACAAATCCACCACCGTGCTCTAAAAGATATAAGTGAAGCACTAGAGCAAAACTATATAGCTCAAAAGATATAAGTGAAGCACATAGAGTATTCTAACAAATTCCAATTCATGTATGGCTCTCTCAAAAGGTGTGTACAGCAAAGATGATTGTGGTAGACTAAAAGGCAAATACTCAAATCATACAAGACGCTCCAAGCAAAACACATATCATGTGGTGAATAAAAATATAGCTCCAAGTAAAATTACCGATGGAAGTAGACGAAAGAGGGGGTGCCTTCCAGGGCATCCCCTAGCTTTGACTTTTTGGTGTCCTTGGATTATCTTGGGGGTTCCATGGGCATCCCCAAGCTTAGGCTCTTGCCACTCCTTGTTCCATAATCCATCAAAAGATTTCACCCAAAACTTGAAAACTTCACAACACAAAACTCAACAGAAATCTCGTGAGCTCCGTTAGCAAAAGAAAACAAAAGACCACTTCAAGGTACTGTAATGAACTCATTCTATATTTATATTGGTGTTAAACCTACTATATTCCAACTTCTATATGGATTATAAACTATTTTACTAGCCATAGATTCATCAAAATAAGCAAACAACACATGAAAAACCGAATCTGTCAAAAACAGAACAGTCTGTAGTAATCTGTAACTAACGCAAACTTCTGGAACTGCAAAACATCAGCCAAAATAGGACGACCTAGGCAATTTGTTTACTGATCAGAAGAAATTGGAATCAGTATTTTATCACGTTCTTGTGATTTTTAACAATTGTTTTCATGAATAGAAAGTTTCTGAAAATTACAGCAAGATCAAATAACTATCATCCAAACAGATCCTATAGGTTTAACTTGGCACAAACACTAATTAAAAGATAAAACCACATCTAAACAGAACGTAGATGGATTATTTATTCCTAAACAGAAATAAAAGCAAAAAAAACTAAAATAAAATTGGGTTGCCTCCCAACAAGCGCTATCGTTTAACGCCCCTAGCTAGGCATAAAGCAAGGATAGATCTAGGTATTGCCATCTTTTGTAGGCAATCCATAAGTGGCTCTCATGATAGATTCCTATGGTAATTTTATTTTCTTCCTAGGGAAGTGTTCCATGCCCTTCTTTAATGGAAATTGGAATCTAATATTCCCTTCCTTCATATCAATAATTGCAACAATCGTTCTAAGGAAAGGTCTACCAAGATTACTAGGGCAAGAAGGATTGCAATCTATATCAAGAACGATAAAATCTACAGGCACATAATTCCTATTTGCAGCAATAATAACATCATTAATTCTTCCCATAGGTTTCTTAATAGTGGAATCCTCAAGGTGCAAGTTTCGAGAGCAATCATCAAAATCACGGAAATCTAGCAAATCACACAAAGTTTTGGGGATAGTGGAAACACTAGCACCCAAATCACATAAAGCATAAAATTCATGATCCTTAATCTTAATTTTAATAGTTGGTTCCCACTCATCATAAAGTTTTCTAGGGATAGAAACTTCCAACTCAAGTTTTTCTTCATAAGATTGCATCAAGGCATAAACGATATGTTTAGAAAACGCTTTATTTTGACTATAAGCATGAGGACAATTTAGCACGGATTGCAACAAGGAAATACAATCAATTAAAGAGAAACTTTCATAATTAAATTCCTTTAAATCCAAAGTAGTGGGTTTAGCAACATCTAGGGTTTTATTCTTTTCAATCCCACTTTTATCAATTTCATCATCAAGATCTAAGTACTCCGAATTTTTAGAATGCCTTCTAGGTAAACATGGATCATATTCTGTTTCATCAAGATTCATATTACAAAACAAAGATTTAATAGGGGACACATCAATAACTTTTAGATCTTCATCTTGATTTTCATAGGAGTTGGAAGAACACGCTTTAATAAAGGCATCTTTCGTAGCACGCATTCTCGCGGTTCTTTCCTTGCACTCATCAATGGAAATTCCCATGGATTTGAGAGACTCGTTGATATCATGCTTAGGAGGAATAGATCTAAGTTTTAAAAAATCAACATCAAGAGAAATTCTATCAACGTTCCTAGCAAATTCATCAACCTTAAGTAATTCCTCTTCAAGCAAAGCATTAAAATTCTTTTGTGAATTCATAAACTCTTTAACACTATTCTAAAATTCAGAGGGCATCTTATTAAAATTTCCATAAGAGTTGTTGTAGGAATTTCCATAATTATTAGAAGGATTACTGGGATAAGGCCTAGGATTAAAATTCCCTCTATAAGCATTGTTACCAAAGTTATTCCTACCAACAAAATTCACATCCATAGATTCATCATTATTCTCAATCAAAGTAGACAAAGGCATATCATTAGGATCAGAAGAAACACTCTTAGTAGCAAATAATTTCATAAGTTCATCCATCTTTCCACTCAAAACATTGATTTCTTCTATCGCATTGTTGGTATTGGTGAAGTCACACAATTTAGTAGTATCTTGAGCCATCGCGACAAACAAGCAATCCAACACACGAGCAAACAAAAGGCAAGCGGAAAAAAAGGCAAACGGGAAAAAGAGGAGGAGATTGGGAAAGAGAGGGCGAATAAAATGACAAGGGTGAAGTGGGGGAGAGGAAAACGAGAGGCAAATGGCAACTAATGTAATGCGGGAGACAGGGATTGTGATGGGTACTTGGTATGTTGACTTTTTGCGTAGACAACGATGCTAGAAGTGGCTCATTGTTAGGAGTCCAAATCTTGACTTGTTCTCGCGTAAGCCTCCCCGCCAACGGCGCTAGAAATTCTTCTTGTTACCTCTTGAGCACTGCGTTGGATTTCCCCGAATAGGAGAGGATGATGCAGCAAAGTAGCGTAAGTATTTCCCTCCAAGGTATCAATCCAGTAGGAGGCTACGCGCAAGTCCCTCGTACCTGCACAAAGCAATAGCTCCTCGCAACCAACGCGATTAGGGGTTGTCAATCCCTTCACGGTCACTTACGAGAGTGAGATCTGATAGAGATGATAGATAATATTTTTGGTATTTTTGGTATAGAGATGCAAAGTGAAAAGTAAAAGGCAAAGTAAAAAGCAAAGCAAGATTAAAGTGATGGAGATTGATATGATGAGAATCGACCCGGGGGCCATAGGTTTCACTAGTGGCTTCTCTCAAAAGCATAAGTATTCTACAGTGGGTGAACAAATTACTGTTGAGCAATTGACAGAATTGAGCATAGTTATGAGAATATCTAGGTATGATCATGTATATAGGCATCACGTCCGAGACAAGTAGACCGACTCCTGCCTGCATCTACTACTATTACTCCACTCATCGACTGCTATCCACCATGCATCTAGAGTATTAAGTTAAAAACAGAGTAACGCTTTAAGCAAGATGACATGATGTAGAGGGATAGCTCCATGCAAAATGATAAAAACCCCATCTTGTTATCCTCGATGGCAACAGTACAATACGTGCCTTGCTTCCCCTACTGTCACTGGGAAAGGATACCGCAAGATTGAACCCAAAGCTAAGCACTTCTCCCACGGCAAGAAAAACCAATCTAGTAGGCCAAACCAAACTGATAGTTCGAAGAGACTTGCAAAGATAACCAACCATACATAAAAGAATTCAGAGAAGATTCAAATATTATTCATAGATAGACTTGATCATAAACCCACAATTCATCGGTCTCAACAAACAGACTGCAAAAAGAAGATTACATCGAATAGATCTCCACGAGAGAGGGGGAGAACATTGTATTGAGATCCAAAAAGAGAGAAGAGGCCATCTAGCTAATAACTATGGACCCGTAGGTCTGAGGTGAACTACTCACACTTCATCGGAGAGGCTAGGATGATGTAGAAGCCCTCCGTGATGACGGCCCTCTCCGGCGGAGCTCCGGAACAGGCCCCAAGATGGGATCTCGTGGGTACAGAAGGTCGCGGCGGTGGAATTAGGTTTTTGGCTCCGTATCTGATCGTTTGGGGGTACGTAGGTATATATAGGAGGAAGGAGTATGTTGGTGGAGCACCGAGGAGCCCATGAGGTAGGGGGGCGCGCCCTAGGGGGGGGCGCCCCCACCCTCGTGACCGCCTCTGTTGTTCCTTGGAGTAGGGTCCAAGTCTCCTGGATCACGTTCGGTGAGAAAATCACGTTCCCGAAGGTTCCATTCCGTTTGCACTCCGTTTGATATTATGTTTCTCCGAAACTCTGAAATAGGCAAAAAACAGCAATTCTGGGTTGGGCCTCCGGTTAATAGGTTAGTCCCAAAAATAATATAAAAGTGTAAAATAAAGCCCAATATAGTCCAAAACAGTAGATATAGCATGGAGCAATCAAAAATTATAGATACGTTGGAGACGTATCACATGCTATTGCATCTCAATGATTGACATATCATAGCAAATATGTACTCCCTCCGTTCCAAAATAAGTGTCTCAACTTTGTGCAAACTTTAGTACAAAGTTGTACTACTACTAAAGTTGACACTTATTTTGGAACAGAGGCAGCTAAAGAAAAAAATGATCCATGCAGTCCCTAGCCCTTGAACCGTGAACCCTGACCAGGCTTCAATTTGCTGGCAACGTTCGAGCTTCCTAATAAATGAAGTTTGCAAGCTTTTAACCGTCCGATCATTTTGTGCAGTTTCACAAAAATCGAGATGAGCATCCCTGTGGCAAAGAAATTGAAGAAGTGTGATTAGAATAAGATTACTGGGACTAGTTGATGAGACATAAACTCATCACAAATACAGTACGTAGAAGCCAGTAGAGGTATGTGCGGGGCAAAGAAGTAGAGAAATATCCACAGGGAGTGATGTGGGCAGCTGGATCAGTGGTGCAAGCCGGCTGTAAAGGGAGTTGTACCCGAGGGACTTAGCTCAACCTTGAGGAGGGCGGCGGGAGGCGGCAACTGCCCACGTAGCGGCAGTGAGCAAGGGACGAAGGCAACCTCACTGGCTTTGTGAGAGAGAACAGCGGGGACCCCTGATCGGGACGTCCCGACAGTGGGTTTCCGCCGTCGGCGACGGCCACCGCATCTACACTAAGCATCCACCCCTTCCCCAAGCGGACGTGATCCGCCGAGATGTTAGAGATGTGGCCACAGTCATTTTGTGCGAGAGAGTGTGAAGAGAGCAACCTCAGCAAGCAACCGTGTAGGCTGGCCCGTCCTGACTATGTATATAGTGGAGCGGTTTCCTTGTCTCTCCATATGAACCTATCATATTGCACACGTGCCACTGAAGAAAAAAAACTTTATTTATAAATGACGCGGCACCTACTAATCGTTCTCCTATAACCTTGCGCTTGGCATCTCCAAAATATTAACCTTGTGATTGGCTCTTCGCCTCTTCGGGAAGTCGAGCAATAATGGTAGTGCAGTATATATCGTTCTGGCTATATGAGACTGAATGAATTGTTGCACGTCCACCACGTGGGCGAGGGTCGAGGGGCGAGGGAGAGTGCTACATACGGAGCAAAATGAGTGAATCTACACTCTAAAATACGTCTATATACATCAGTGTTTGGAGTATGTACTAGTAGTTCATATTGAAATCTACTAAAGGACATATATATTCCAAACAATATGATATAATCTCTATAACCAATGTAGTAGGGACGAGGAGTAAACGGAGGGAGTAGTAAATTTTTCTCCTCGTCATGCGAGCCACCACGCGCATGGGCGAGGGAGCGGGCGTAAGGCGGAGCAAGCTTCACCTCATCCTGCGAGCCACCGTGCCCGTGGGCGGGGGAGACGGCGTACTAAGCAAGCTTCTCCTCGTTCTGCGAGTTGACGGGACACATCAAAAGTACTCCAGTGTATAGAGCCTTGCCTCTAAGGTAGGCCCCACATGGTTTGCCTCTTTTTTTAACATAACACGTCAAGTCGCAATTTGTTTGTTCACCCGTGGTAGACGATCCTCCCTCCACCAAGTGGACCACCAGTACACGTGCCAAATTACCACGTGGGCTGCCTTTTTCGTACAGAAATGAGCTCCACCGTGTACCCGCGCGGATGTGGTTGGGAAAGAGACGGGAGTACGTGCGCCGTGCATGCACCTCTTCTCTTCGTGCACGTCCCCCACCTACGTGGGTGTGTGAGAGAGATACAAACCGTGTTCGTGAGTGTTTTTTCTTTTGGGGTGGGGGGTTGATTTCGTGAATTATTTGTGGGAATATGTGTCGATGACATCTCAAACAAATTTTTGCATGCAATGTGTGTGAAATGGAGGCCTATCCATATCATACATAGAGGGTCGGGCAATCCACGAGAAGAGAGGGAGGGGTCATAGCTATTGATAGAGTCGAAGAGAGGATCAAGTGGGTGGGTGCAAGATCAATGAAGAGAGCCATCGAAATTGTGTGTGTGCAAGTCAAAGCTATAGGGCGACTGGCCTACCGGAACGTTAGAGGGCACATGTCAAGTTTGTGTGTGGGAGGGAGACATGACTAGAGCGCTCGATGTATCGGTGTGTGGGGGGGAGGGGGTGGGGGGAGGGGTAGGCAGAGGCCTAACTATAGAGGTAGAACGACTCGTATATGTGTTGAGAAGGAGAGGCCTAGCTATGTCTTGAGGGAGATCGGTCGACATCCATACATAACTGAAGGACGGGAAATATGATGGGACAGAGAGAGAGAGAGGAGAGAGAGGGAGGGAGAGGGAGGGAGAGGGGTAGAGTGCTGGATGGGTGATGGAGTTCCTTCTCGAAGATGGTGGGAGAGGCCTACTAGACAAACTGAGGGTGGAACTGCAATGTTATCAATAAGAGTGGGGATGTGTTTCTGTGTGTGCCTGTGCGTGATAGATCTGTCGGGACGCATCCATGGATGATGAAGGGGAACCATGTGTTTGGTAAGCAAACCTAACTAGATCGGTAGATCAATTGTTGTTTGTAGGAGGAAGGGAGAGACACAACTAATGAGGTAGATCGATTGACGTGTGGGTAAAAACGAGTTATAAGGACCTAGCTAGCTATATGTATAGCAAGAGATCGGTTGGTGTACGTCCATTTGTTAGAGGCAAATAAGGCCCAGCGAGACGGATAGACAGAGAGAATGGAGCTAGGAGGTGGTGCAAGAGGCCCAACTACTAGCTAATAGGGGGAGGAGTGTGCGGTTGTGAGATCGATGAAAAGAGGGGCGAGAGTTTACACGTGTGTCTGACCGTATGAGAGACACGAGGCAAGGACACATAAAGGAGGAGATTGAAGGTGTGTGTGTATGTTGTAGGCAGGCATTGCTGGAGAGGTTTATCGATCGGTGTGTGTCGGAAAGGAGTTGTGGAGACTCTGGGAGAACGACCTAAAGAAAAAAAATTGAATGTGCCCGGTGGATAGAATGCCGAGAGAAGGGGAGGGCGAGGAGGGCGTGTGCATGCACGAGAGAAAGTTAGTGGTAGCTACAAAGGTTAGAGGATTGTGTGGGTGCAAGAGACTAACAAAGATCATAATTTGATATGAAAGCGGATTCATATATTTGAATAGGAGATCATAGTGTTTTAAACATTGCATGCATGAATATAGCGGTGATACACGTGTTGTGCACATGTTATACCATAATGTGATAATGCATGGCATTTGCAACTCACAGCTAAATGTCGAACAATCTAAACCATACTATACATCAAACAATCTCACATTTTATTTGAATTTGTGATAATGTGTGGCGTTTGCACCTTACAACTAAATATCTAACAATCTAAACAATACTATATATCGAACATTCTCACATTTTTATTTGAATTTGTGGTAATGTGTGGTGTTTGCAACTCACATCTAAATACTTGTAGGCGTAGGGGGGCGGGGCACCATACATAATGTGATAAACACATTATACATATGAGACATGGTTTAGATTATGAAGATCTAGCTAGAGCTAGAAATGTAATGTGATTTGAAATCAAAATAAAGTGGATTCAAAAAATCTAGTTCGAGTTCATATAGTACACATAGTTCATATGTAACTCGAGACTAATCATGTGGTGTGTTGTGAAGATAATACACAAACGACTTGACAATAATGATGATTGTAGATCTTATTAAAACAGAGAAACGAATTCAAATGCTTTGAGTTCACAACAATCATTACTGTAGATCTTATTCAAATAGAGAAACGAATTCAAATTTAGTTCATATTGAAGCGGTAGAATATACATTTGGAATGCACTAAAATGTTCATTTGAGTAGTATGTTGCATGCATTATACACGTAGCGAAATATTTTAATTGAACATAACATGAATTCAAAGTTTTGAATGACATTTGTAGTGCGCATTGATTTGGTACAGTACACGTTAGGCTTGTACGGAAATTTCAACCCGCGCCTTGTTAGCCCGAAATATTTAAGATATATCTTTGTCTCGTTGTGCTCCGACAACTCCCTCCATCTCAACACGCGCCTTGCTATTCCGAAATTACAACACGCGCGAAAACTCCCACCTCCTGTGAAATACCGACACGTGAAATGCCCGTGGTACCCCTGAACCGAAAGAACCACCTCAAATCGGTGGGGGTACTTTCATAACTTACCCCACATTTCGGACAAGCGCGTCTCTAAGCCATGGTTCCCCACTGCCATCCCATCCGCCCACCCATTCGTACACCGAGGCCGCGAAAACCCACGACGAAACCCCACACCCTGCTCCGTCTGCCACCCAGCCGGAGCCTCTTCCCCGACAACGTCGTCCACAGCAACACCTCGACGTCCCTCATCCACCGTACCCGATGAGGATCCGTCGTCGATCTCATCGTCCCGCTGGTTCAGCCACCCCGTCCTCCACCTCCAAGGAGCTGCCCTGATGTTCCCCTCGTCTTTCACGCCACCTCCATTCCCACACCGTCGTCTTCACCTGCACCACCGGAAGAGCATCATCATCAACGTTTCCTCGGATGAAGCTGCGGCCTAATCGGCGCCATCAAAGAGGTTGTACACTAATCGCCGCATTTTCTTCTTCATTTGATCTCACGGTGCTGCCGACGCTCGGTCCCGAGCCGACACGGCGCGACTCCATCCACGGCGGCGTCGCCGACCACTTCCTCCACGGCGTCGCTCCCTCGGCGGCAACGTCCACATCGGTAGGAGCTGCTGCTTTACCTCTCGCTCGCGCTGCTGCTCTGCTCTTGCTCTTGGTCCCCTGCCTGGTCTGCTCTTGCTATTGCTCTTGCTCGCGCTGCTGCTATCACTCTTGCTCTTGCTTGCAATGCTGCTCCGATTTCGCTACACTTCAGTCGAGTGAATCGACTTTTGGGACAGTCGATTTTCAGGGGGTGGGGAGCTCGCCGGAGAGGTACCCCACTATCTATCTTAGGGTTCAGGATGGGGGCGGTGGTCGCCGGCGGTGGCGGGGCGGTGGCGTGGGGATCGCCGGAGAAAAATCTCAGCACGGGAGGGCCTAGAGGGAACGCCGGGGCGGCGGCGGACCGGCGGTGGGGAGTGTTTTTGGGGCGGGCGGGGCAGCGCACCGCCGGTCACGAGCGGCGGGGGGCTGCTGTTTGGCCGGTGGTGGCTGGCGACTCAGGGGGGTGGAGGATGAAGATGAACCGTAGGACCTTGATTTTGTATACAACGGCTGCAAAATCGACTGACCAGAGATGAAAAAGTCAGTCGACCGACGTGTAGCCTCACCTTGCTAGTGCGTTCAGTTTCGACAGCAAAATTCAGTTTCGGCAGTTAAGTTCAGTTTCGACAGTTAAGTTCAGTTTCGACAGTTAAGTTCAGAGATGAGCGGCTGATGTATTTTACATCTAGCACTTTGTGGTTATGTATTTTACGTCATGTATTGGAGATGCTATTAGAATTCCACTCAGGTTAACGTTGTTCGTTGTCTCTCTTGTCCTGCTTCAGCCTCGGCGTTGTACAACTCACCGGAGCTGCTCCAACGATGAAACCCTCCATCACAGCGGAGCAGTACCTCGGGCTCCATCTCCAGACGCCTAAGATCTTCTTCCCCTCCTCCGACAGCAAAGTCAGCCGGAGCATCCTCACCGGCCAACCCAATCACGCTGAGATTGACATGGCTTCGCCAAAGAGGTTGTACACCTGTTGCATCTCTTTTTTACTCTACATGTTACATATATTGTCCACTGAGCACACGGATTTGTTCCTTTAGTGTCTCCTTGAAAGAAAAAACGTAGGAATTTTAATTTTCACTTGTCCTCCTTTTCAAATTCCTATTCATGAAGCACAAGACTAAGAGATAGTAGCATAATATCATTATAACCGTACATTTTCTTGTGGTTTGACTTAATCTCACCATGCTTCTTTGCATCCTGTGATCTTCCAATTGTTGTGAATCAAACACCCAGATTGGCAGAAATCCCGTGTTTTTAAATTCTCTGTTTTGCACGTGCATTCCTATCCTATTCCTGTCTATTTCCTATCCCTGCATTGTTGGAATCCTCCAATTCAAACGAGCCCTTACAGAATTACTTCTCTTACAGATAGTTGTCAAAGAAAACCTTGCGTGGTTTGTCCCGCTCCTGCTGCGCCGTCGTCCACCCCAGCTCAGCTGCTCCAACGACAGAAGGGTCCAGCACAGCAGGGATCCGGCCTCCAGACTGTCTTTTGCCGCCTCAGATCTTCTTCCCCGCCGCTGGCAGCCATGAAAACTGCATTACCATCATCAACCGAGCAGATGACCTCGAGGACTACACGGGTCCGCAAGAGAGGTCGCACTCTTTTCGTGTCTGCTTACGTTATGCATCGCTTAATATTACATGCTACTTTATCGTCCTGTTCACCGATTAGACTCTGAGTCAGCTCCAAACTAATGGTCAAACTTGAGTTTTTAAATGGTTGTGGGGTACATATTGGGGCCGCTATCAATAGTATCTATCTACTATCTGGTTAATCTCCGGTGTCTACTATGAGTTTCATGTTGGGTGGGAAACAAACAGTAAAGAAGCCACTATCTGTATTTTTTAACTGAAGCCATTATCTGCCTGCTATTATTGGTTTTGAGTCTATCCACAGGTTGCTACCATCACTCTGGATTTCTGCATGCACTCCTTACATAATCTCACTATGTTTTATTCCTATGCATATTGTAAACAATGGAACTGAACATGTAGAGCAAAAGGGACGAGCCTTGCGTGGCAATAAAGTTTCATGCAGACGTCGCACCATGGTAGGCGCAAAGGCAGCCCACCTCCATGCATTTCGGATTGTAATTGAGAGGAAGATATCAGTTCTGAGGGGGATTCAGAAGGAGAAGACAACTCCTATTTACCCCCTGAGGTCTTCGCTCTAACTTGGCATGCTGATGTTGGTTATATCATGCATATGGTGTCTTGCATTGCTTACTTTATACATCAAATATGTCATCTGCTTAGTTTAGACATCCTTTGTGCGAATGCCATCTATTTAGTTTATTCATCGTTTATGTGAATTATGCAACACCATCTTGTTTAGCCAGGCATCATATATGTGAATTTTGCAATGCCATCCTGCTTAGTCAGTCATCTTATATGTAAATTATATCAGGCCATCCTTTTCTTTTTGATACATATTACATTTTTCAACAATGTTAGTACATTCAACTGCTCTTCGCGTGCATCAGCCATTTGACACAGTGATGGCAAATTCTGGAGTGAAAACAAGGTCTTCAGAGCAGACTATGCTATCTGACGAAGCGCATATCTCGCTGGTTACGGATAGCTCCTCAGAGGAGGATTCAGAGACAGATGACCAGTCCTATCCCCCCCCCCGAGGTGTATGCTCTAACTTGGCAGGGTTATGTTGCTCATATCGTGTGTATGGTGTCTCGCATTGCTATGTCATTTGATTAGTTTAGACATGCTTTGTGTGAATGCCACCTGTTTAGTGTCTAATTACCATATATGTGAATTATGCATTGCCAACTTGTTGCAAGACATTATATATGTGAATTATACAATGCTATCTTGTTGCAACGGCATTATATATGTGAATTATGCAATGCCATGCTGTTTAGCCAATCATCGTGTATGTGAATTATATCATGCTATCATTTTTTTGTATTACGTGTTCCATTTGTCGACAACGTTTGTATATTCAACTACTTTTCCTGTGCATCAGCCATTTGAAGTGGTGATGGAAGTATCTGGAGTGAAAACAAGGTATTCAGAGCAGACAATGCTACCTGCTGAAGCAGACATCTTGCTGGTTACAGAGAGCACCTCAGAGGAGGATTCAGAGACTGATGACCAGTCCTATTTCCCAGATGAGGTCTATGCTGAAACTTGGCAGGGTTATATTACCCATGTCATGCATGTTGTCTTGCATTGCTTAGTTTTTACATCATATATGGATTGACATCTGCTTACTTGCTTACTATATAAATCATATATTTGAATTATATCATGCCATCATGTTTACATAGTACATACACATCATCTATCTGAATTATGGCATGACAACCCATTTAATAAAGACATCATATAGTTATATCATCTCATCCTGTTTAGTGTTTAAAGTCATCATATTTTGAATTATGGCATTCTATCCGTGAATGTATGTGAATTATGGCATGCCAACCTATTTAATAAACACATTATATAGTTATGTCATGTCATCCTGTTTACATAGTCTCATATTTTGAACTATGTCTTTCCATCTTTTTAGTTAGCCATCATAATGTGAAATTGTGTCATGCTATCCTGTTTAGTTAGCCATCATATATGTGAAATTGTGTCATGCTATCCTGTTTGGTTAGACAACATAAATATGAATTATTTCATGTCCTCTTTTATTCCCCACTATCCATTGCACCTGTCTATCATACAATGTCTATACTTTCAATTACTTTTCTTGTTTATCGGCCATTTGAATTGGAGAGCGTGATGGCAGTATCTAAGGGAGTAACAACATGGTCTTCAGAAAAGATAGTGCTACCAGTTGATGCAGATAGAACCACGATTGTACTTGCCCAAGGACCAGATCCACCACACATAACCCAGACTCTCGCAGATTGTACCCCTACCCAGTTGGACAGAGAACCAGCTACACCCCTTCTAACCCCAACCTCGGCAAATAGTAACCCAGTTCCAGTTGACACAGCACCGTCTCCACCACAGAGCACCCAAACACGAGCAGTTAGTAAGGGAACTGCAGTGCCCAAAGCACGAGGACCACCATTCCGAATCCCAACTCAACGCTTAAAGGAGAAGAAGATTTGTTCTTAGGTCAGGTTCTGTAGCTATGGTTCATACTCCTTTGCGCTTGCATTACTGTATTTACTCATACCAACTATTTTCAAATTTGAAGGATGGAATTGAAACTCCAATGGTGCAACAGGTATGTTTTAAACCTGTTTCTTTAACTGGTTTGCTGTTGTAACCTGCTCTATGTTGATTTTAGTTTCAATTGAATAAACAGTTATGTTCTCATGTCATGCACATCACAAGTGTTGTTATTGCTCTATAGTTACCCACACTTATATTCTGTCTATTATGCTTTGTCTTGAACGAATATTATTTGAACTGTGTCTCTATCTTGATTTGGCAACAAAAACTAGAATGATATAGACCATAAAGTGACCATGGTACATAGATATATGTTTGTTTCATGCTGTTATCCTATCCACTTTACTACTGAACTCATTTACCAAAATGAGTTTCATATACAACATGGTAAACATGTGATGTGTCTGCTTGTTTCTCTTTTAGAATGCGGACAAAATATTGGAGAACAGTACCGCGTTATCCAATGCGAAAGGAAGCAATGCAGATAAGGTTCAAGATAGTGAGACATCCCTGTTGGTCTCCAAGAAAGCTGATAAAAACTATCTTGACGACAGTGAGGGAACCCAAAAGTCCTGTCTTGATGTAGTGTTCGAGTTACTGGCCACTACTGCTGGCACAAGCTCTTCGAACTCGTTGCATGAATCAGTTCGTCTTCTTGAGTCTCAACTTCAAGTTGAAAGACATCAATCAGATGTGCTGCGACGGGAAGCTGAAGGACTGAGGAAGTCCCTGCAGAATTCAGATGCATATTTTCTGGTGCAACAGCAAGCGCTGGAGGATTTAAGCGCCAAACAAGAGAAAGTTAATAAGCTTGTTAAGCATCTTGCCAACATTATGGGTACCCAGGATATTGTTTCTTGAGATCTTCTGAAGTGGTTTCAGTTCTGGATTTGTTTTGTTGCGGCGTTTATTTGCGCTGGTCGCCAACTTTGACAACCAGTGTATATGATATGCTGCTTTGTTCCCTATATTTGCACTGGTGGAGAACTTTGATGCCCAGTGGATGTAATATGTGTAATAGCCATGATAGCCTAGCGTTAGTTGCTTGCTTATTTATTTCCTTGTTGTCTTGTTTATTTGTTTGCTTGTAGTCATTGCAGTTCTTTTTCCGCGGTTACTTAGTGGCTGCAATAACCTATTTTTTAAAACTAGGCCACAATAACGATGGGCTAATATTTACTATAGTAACACTGGGCCTCCTACTGGCCGTAGAAACAGTGGGCCTTCTACGGTCCATAGAAACAATGGGCCTTCTATGGGCCGTAGAAACAATGAGCCTTCTGCGGGCCATATCATCAATGGGCCTTGTACGGGCCGTATGATCGATTGGCCAAACATGGGCCAAACAAACCGCATTATGTCCGTAAATGGGCTAGAGTTGTAATCGCCCGTTCATGGGCCGACCATAACGGGCCATCATTAATAGGCCGTATTTGATGATGCTATGAAAATGGCCCGACGTATTAACGGACCACAAACGAGCCGACGGTAACCACAGGCTGAATTTGGACCACAAGCAGAAAATGACAGTAATGGGCCGTAAGTAAACGAATGCTGGAAATGAGCCCAAGAATAAATGGGCTCTGAGAAGGCCGAAAGATAACATGGGCTGGAAACGTCCCAACGGAATAACGGGCCGTTAATGGGTATAAAGTGATACACTGTTCATTACGGTCCAGTTTCACCACGGGTCGTTAATGGGTGTAAAGTGATATAGTGTTCATTACGGGCCAGTTTCACCACGGGCCGTTAATAGGCCAAGAGTTACATAGGGCCTCATATGGGCCGAAAGATGTCATGGGCCATACATGCGCCAGAAGTGAAAACGGGCTGGAATCATATTGGATGGCCCAGATGACGCTACTGGGCCTAATTCGGATAGGGTGTAATGGGCCTTGGGTTAGCAGGCTGTAAATGGGCTATATGCGAACAGGCCGTTAACAGGCTTTCCATGGGCCGGCCCGCCACCTTTTGACCAAGTCAATCGAGCCGGCCTTTTCACAGGAATGGGTCTCTGTTGGGCCATGCCACGTGTCGACGTATCATAGGCGCCTTTCGTCCAATGAGTGGATGATATCTGTCCCAATGATGAGCCGACACGTGTTTCCTCCAGTCAATGATGATTTTACACGTGGAAAATCCCCATTGGTCGGGGCTGTTAATGGGTTATCGGATCCAAAACCCGACCCGATAGCTTAACGGCGTTCCGTTACGGTGGATGCCACGTGTCGGTCACCCTTGACGAAAGCACTTCTGTGACGCGCGATTTATCGTCATGGAAGTGGACACTTCAGTGATGATAATTTTGGTAATGTCATGGAACACTTCTACGACAACACAGGTATGCCTATCTTGATTCTGTCATAAAATTGTCATGGATGTACATGCATGACAAAAAACGCGACCTACTGTGACAAACACGTATCATCACGGAAGTGTTTTTTTTGTAGTGTAGGGTTTCCCCTGTGGCCGCCACCCCTCCCCCAGGGAACCCTAGGGCGCCTCCTCCACCCCCTTCCCCCTATATACAGTGAGGGAGAGAGAGGGCAGTCGCACCCCTTCCCTGGCGCAGCCCCTCCCTCCTCCAACTCTTCCTTCTCCTTCGTAGAGCTTGGCGAAGCCCTGTAGGAATACCACGAGCTCCACCACCACGTCGTTGTGCTGCCGGAGTTCTCCCTCAACTTCTCCTCTCCCCTTGCTGGATCAAGAAGGAGGAGACGTCCCCGGGCTGTACGTGTGTTGAACGCGGAGGCGCTGTTGTTCGGCGCTTAGATCGGAATCAATCGCGATCTGAATCGCTACGAGTACGACTCCTTCATCCGCGTTCTTGTAACGCTTCCGCATCGCGATATTCAAGGGTATGAAGATTCACTCCCCTATCTCTCGTTGCTAGTCTCTCCATAGATTGATCTTGGTGATGCGTAGAATTTTTTTAATTTCTGCAACGATCCCCAACAGTGGCATCATGAGCTAGGTCTATGCGTAGATTCTATGCACGAGTAGAACACAAAGTAGTTGTGGGCGATGATTTGTTCAATTTTCTTACCGTTACTAGTCTTATCTTGATTCGGCGGCATTGTGGGATGAAGCAGCCCGGACCGACCTTACACGTACTCTTACATGAGACAGGTTCCACCGACTGACATGCACTTGATGCATAAGGTGGCTAGCGGGTGTCTGTCTCTCCCACTTTAGTCGGATCGGATTCGATGAAGAGGGTCCTTATGAAGGGTAAATAGCAATTGGCATATCACCGTTGTGGCTTTTGCGTAGGTAAGAAACGTTCTTGCTAGAAACCCATAGCAGCCACGTAAAACATGCAACAACAATTAGAGGTAGTCTAACTTGTTTTTGCAGGGTATGCTATGTGATGTGATATGGACAAAAGGATGTGATGAATTATATATATGTGATGTATGACATTGATCATGTTCTTTTAATATGAATCACGACTTGCATGTCGATGAGTATGACAACCGGCAGGAGCCATAGGAGTTGTCTTAATTTATTGTAACCTGCGTGCCAATGAAAAACGCCATGTAATTACTTTACTTGATTGCTAACCGTTAGCCATAGTAGTACAAGTAATAGTTGGCGAGACAACTTCATGAAGACACGATGATGGAGATCATGATGATGGAGATCATGGTGTCATGCTGGTGACGAAGGTGATCATGCCGCGCCTCAAAGATGGAGATCAAAGGCGCAAGATGATATTGGCCATATCATGTCACTTTATGATTTGCATGTGATGTTTGTCATGTTTACATCTTATTTTCTTAGAACGAAGGTAGCATAAATAAGATGATCCCTCACTAAAATTTCAAGAGATGTGTTCCCCCTAACTGTGCACCGTTGCGAAGGTTCGTTGTTTGGAAGCACCACGTGATGATCGGGTGTGATAGATTCTAACGTTCGCATACAACGGGTGTAAGCCAGATTTACACATGCGAAACACTTAGGTTGACTTGACGAGCCTAGCATGTACAGACATGGCCTCGGAACACAAGAGATCGAAAGGTCGAACATGAGTCGTATAGTATATACGATCAACATGAAGATGTTCACCGATGATGACTAGTCCGTCTCACGTGATGATCGGACACGGCCTAGTTGACTCGGATCATGTATCACTTAGATGACTAGAGGGATGTCTATCTAAGTGGGAGTTCATTAAATAATCAGATGAACTTAATTATCATGAACATAGTCAAAAGGTATTTGCAAATTATGTCGTAGCTTATGCTTTAGTTCTATTGTTTAAGATATGTTCCTAGAGAAAATTTAGTTGAAAGTTGATAGTAGAAATTATGCAGACTGGGTCAGTAAACTGAGGATTATCCTCGTTGCTGCGCAGAAGGCTTATGTCCTTAATGCACCACTCAGTGTGCTGAACCTCGGGCGTCGGTTGTGGATGTTGCGAACATCTGACATACACGTTTTGATGACTACATGATAGTTCAGTGTGTAATGCTAAATGGTTTAGAATTGAGGCACCAAAGACATTTTTGAAACATCGCAGAACATATGAGATGTTCCAAGGACTGAAATTGGGATTTCAGGCTAGTGCCCACGTCAAGAGGTATGAGACCTCTAACAAGTTTCTTAAGCCTGCAAACTAAGGAGAAAAGCTCAATCGTTGAGCATGTGCTCAGATTGTATGAGTACTACAATCCTTGAATCGAGTGGGAGTTAATATTCCAGATGAGATAGTGATGGTTCTCCAAAGTCACTACCACCAAGCTACTAGAGCTTCGTGATGAACTATAACATATCAGGGATAGATATGATGATCCTTGAGCTATTCGCAACACAGCAAAAGTAGAAATCAAATAGGAGCATCAATTGTTGATGGTTAGTAAAACCACTAGTTTCAAGAAGGGTAAGGACAAGAAAGGGATACTTCATGAAACGATAAATCAGTTGCTGCTCTAGTGAAGAAACCCAAGGTTGAACCCAAACCCGAGACTAAGTGCTTCTGAAATGAGGGGAACGGTCACTGAAGCAGAACTAACCTAGATACTTGGTAGATGAGAAGGCTGGCAAGGCTGATAGAAGTATATTGCATATACATTATAATGTGTACTTTACTAGTACTCCTAGTAGCACCAGGGTATTAAATACCGGTTCAGTTGCTAAGTGGTAGTAACTCGAAATAAAAAGCTATAGAATAAACGGAGACTAGCTAAAGGTGAGATGACGATATGTGTTGGAAGTGTTTCCAAAGTTGATGTGATCAAACATCGCATGCTCCCTCTACCATCGGGATTGGTGTTAAACCTAAATAATTGTTATTTGGTGTTTGCGTTGAGCATAGACATGATTGGATTATGTTTATCGCAATACGGTTATTCATTTAAGGAGAATAATGGTTACTCTGTTTATTTGAATAATACCTTCAATGGTCTTGCACCTAAAATGAATGGTTTATTGAATCTCGATCATAGTGAGACACATGTTCATGCCAAAAGATATAAGATAGTAATGATAGTACCACATACTTGTGGCACTGCCATTTGAGTCATACTGGTATAAAACGCATGAAGAAGCTCCATGTTGATGGATCTTTGGACTCACTCGTTTTTGAAAAGTTTGATACATGCAAACCATGTCTATTCGTTTATACGCATGAAGAAACTCCATGCAGATGGATCGTTTGGACTCACTTGATTTTGAATCACTTGAGACATGCAAATCATACCACATGGGCAAGATGACTGAAAGGCCTCGTTTTCAGTGAGATGAAACAAGAGAGTGATATGTCTCCAACATATCTACAATTTTTGATTGCTCCATGCTATATTATCTACTATTTTGGACTATATTGGGCTTTATTTTCCACTTTTATATTACTTTTGGGACTAACCTATTAACTGGAGGCCCAGCCCAGAATTGCTGTTTTAAGCCTATTTCAGTGTTTCGAAGAAACAGAATATCAAACGGAGTCCGAACGGAATGAAACCTTCGGGAACGTGATTTTCTCACCGAACATGATCCAGGAGACTTGGACCCTACGTCAAGAAAGCTCCGAGGTGGGCACGAGGTAGGGGGGCGCGCCCACCCCCCTAAGGCATGCTGCCACCCTCGTGGGCCCCACGAAGCTCCACCGACATACTTCTTCCTCCTATATATACCTACGTACCCCAAACGATCAGATACGGAGCCAAAAACCTCATTCCACCGCCGCAACCTTCTGTACCCACGAGATCCCATCTTGGGGCCTGTTTCGAAGCTCCGCCGGAGAGGGCATCCACCACGGAGGGCTTCTACATCATCATAGCCCCTCTGATGAAGTGTGAGTAGTTTACCTCAGACCTTCGGGTCCATAGTTAGTAGCTAGATGGCTTCTTCTCTCTTTTTGGATCTCAATACAATGTTGTCCCCCTCTCTCGTGGAGATCTATTTGATGTAATCTTCTTTTTGTGGTGTGTTTGTTGAGACCGATGAATTGTGGGTTTACGATCAAGATTATCTATGAACAATATTTGAATCTTCTCTGAATTCTTTTATGTATGATTGGTTATCTTTGCAAGTCTCTTCGAATTATCAGTTTGGTTTGGCCTACTAGATTGGTTTTTCTTGCAATGGGAGAAGTGCTTAGCTTTGGGTTCAATCTTGCGGTGTCCTTTCCCAATAACAGTAGGGGCAGCAAGGCACGTATTGTATTGTTGCCATCGAGGATAACAAGATGGGGTTTTTATCATATTGCATGAATTTATCCCTCTACATCATGTCATCTTGCTTAAGGCGTTACTCTGTTTTCTTGAACTTAATACTCTAGATGCATGCTGGATAGCAGTCAATGAGTGGAGTAATAGTAGTAGATGCAGGCAGGAGTGAGTCTACTTGTCTCGGACGTGATGCCTATATACATGATCATACCTAGATATTCTCATAACTATGCTCAATTCTGTCAATTGCTCAACAGTAATTTGTTCACCCACCGTAGAATATTTATGCTCTTGAGAGAAGCCACTAGTGAAATCTATGGCCCCCGGGTCTATCTCCATCAGATCAATCTTCCATCACTTTATTATTGCTTTGCTTTTTTACTTTGCCTTTTATTTTACTTTGCATCTTTATACCAAAAATACCAAAAATACTATCTATCATATCTATTAGATCTCACCCTCGTAAGTGACTGTGAAGGGATTGACAACCCCTATTCGTGTTGGTTGCAAGGAGTTATTTTCTTTGTGTAGGTACAAGGGACTCACGCGTAGCCTCCTACTGGATTGATACCTTGGTTCTAAAAAACTGAGGGAAATACTTACGCTACTTTGCTGCATCATCCTTTCCTCTCCGGGGAAATCCAACGCAGTGCTCAAGAGGTAGCAAGAAGAATTTCTGGCGCCGTTGCCGGGGAGTCTACGCAAAAGTCAACATACCAAGTACCCATCACAATCCCTTATCTCTCACATTACATTATTTGCCATTTGCCTCTCGTTTTACTCTTCTCCACTTCACCCTTGCCGTTTTATATGCCCTCTCTTTCTGTTTGTCTCTTTCTGCTTGCTTCTTGTTTGCTCGTGTTGCCATGTGCCTTCTATATGCTTGCATCTTCGCTTGCTGAAAATCTATTGATATGGATCCACTTAAAGTGTTCTACTTGGATTATCTTCGATCCTTATGTGCTCGTGTTGAAACCCCAACAAGCCTAGTTGATGGGTGCTACCTCTTGAGCACTGCGTTGGATTTCCTTGAAGAGGAAAGGGTGATGCAGCAGAGTAGAGTAAGTATTTCCCTCCGTTTTTTAGAACCAAGGTATCAATCCAGTAGGAGGCTACGCGCGAGTCCCTTGTACCTACACAAAACAAATAGCTCAACGCAACCAACGCGATTAGGGGTTGTCAAGCCCTTCATGATCACTTACGAGAGTGAGATCTGATAGAGATGATAAATAATGTTTTTGGTATTTTTGATATAAAGATGCAAAGTAAAAATAAAAAGTGAAAGTAAAAAAGCAGGGCAATAATAAAGTGATGGAGATTGATATGATGAGAATAGACCCGGGGGCCATAGATTTCACTAGTGGCTTCTCTCAAGAGCATAAGTATTTTACAGTGGGTGAACAAATTACTCTTGAGCAATTGACAGAATTGAGCACAGTTATGAGAATATCTAGGTATGATCATGTATATAGGCATCACGTCCGAGACAAGTAGACCGACTCCTGCCTGCATCTACTACTATTACTCCACTCATCGACTGCTATCCAGCATGCATCTAGAGTATTAAGTTAATGAAAACAGAGTAACGTCTTAAGCAAGATTACATGATGTAGAGGAATAAATTCATGCAATATGATAAATACCCCATCTTGTTATCCTCGATGGCAACAATACAATACGTGCCTTGCTACCCCTACTGTCACTGGGAAAGGACACCGCAAGATTGAACCCAAAGCTAAGCACTTCTCCCATTGCAAGAAAAACCAATCTAGTAGGCCAAACCAAACTGATAATTTGAAGAGACTTGCAAAGATAACCCATCATACATAAAAGAATTCAGAGAAGATTCAAATATTTCTCATAGATAATCTTGATCATAAACCCACAATTCATCGGTCTCAGCAAACACACTGCAAAAAGAAGATTACATCGAATAGATCTCCACGAGAGAGGGGGAGAACATTGTATTGAGATCCAAAAAGAGAGAAGAAGCCATCTAGCTACTAATTATGGACCTGAAGGTCTGAGGTAAACTACTCAGACTTCATCGAAGGGGCTATGGTGATGATGTAGAAGCCCTCCGTGGTGGATTCCCCATCCGGCGGAGCTCCCGAACAGGCCCCAAGATGGGATCTCATGGGTACAGAAGGTTGCGGCGGTGGAATTAGGTTTTTGGCTCCGTATCTGATCGTTTGGGGGTACGTAGGTATATATAGGAGGAAGGAGTACATCGGTGGAGCTTCGAGGGGCCCACGAGGCAGGGGGCGCGCCCTAGGGGGGCGCCCTCCACCCTCGTGACTGCCTCGTGGCTTTCTTGACGGAGGGTCCAAGTCTCCTGGATCTTATTCGGTGAGAAAATCACGTTCCCGAAGGTTTCATTCCGTGTGGACTCCGTTTGATATTCCGTTTCTTCGAAACACTAAAATAGGCAAAAAAAACAACAATTCTGGGCTGGGCCTCCGTTTGATAGGTTAGTCCCAAAAATAATATAGAAGTGGAAAATAAAGCCCGATATAGTCCAAAATAGTAGATAATATAGCATGGAGCAATAAAAAATTATAGATACGTTGGAGACGTATCAGGCATCCCCAAGCTTAATTCCTGGTCGTCCTCAAGTAGGTAAATGATAAAAAGAGAATTTTTGATGCGGAGTGCTACTTGGCATAATTTCAATGTAATTCTTCTTAATTGTGGTATGAATATTCAGATCCAAAAGATTCAAGACAAAAGTTCATATTGACATAAAAATAATAATACTTCAAGCATACTAACTAAGCAATTATGTCTTCTCAAAATAACATGGCCAAAGAAAGTTAACCCTACAAAATCATATAGTCTGGCTAAGCTCTATCTTCACCACACAAAGTATTTAAGTCATGCACAACCCTGATGACAAGCCAAGCAATTGTCTCATACTTTTGACATTTTCAAAACTTTTTCAATCTTCACGCAATACATGAGCGTGAGCCATGGATATAGCACTATGTGTGGAATAGAATGGTGGTTGTGGAGAAGACAAAAAGAGGGGAAGATAGTCTCACATCAACTAGGCGTATCAACGGGCTATGGAGATGCCCATCAATAGATATCAATGTGAGTGAGTAGGGATTGCCATGCAACGGATGCACTAGAGCTATAAGTATATGAAAGCTCAACAAAAGAAACTAAGTGGGTGTGCATCCAACTCGCTTGCTCACGAAGACCTAGGGCATTTTGAGGAAGCCCATCATTGGAATATACAAGCCAAGTTCTATAATGAAAATTCCCACTAGTATATGAAAGTGACAAAATGAGAGACTCTCTATCATGAAGATCATGGTGCTACTTTGAAGCAAAAATCTACGAGTTATCAAAGCAAAGTATTACACACATGCTCCTAGGGGGATATATTGGTAGGAAAAGACCATCGCTCGTCCCCGACCGCCACTCATAAGGAAGACAATCAATAAATAAATCATGCACCGACTTCATCACATAACGGTTCACCATACGTGCATGCTACGGGAATCACAAACTTTAACACAAGTATTTCTCAAATTCACAACTACTCAACTAGCATGACTCTAATATCACCATCTTCATATCTCAAAACAATTATCAAGCATCAAATTTTTCTTAGTATTCAACGCACTCAAAAGAAAGTTTTACAAATCTTGAATACCAAGCATATTATTATCATTAAGCAAATTACCATGCTATTTCAGACTCTCAAAATAATCTAAGTGAAGCATGAGAGATCAATAGTTTCTTTAAAACAAATCCACCACCATGCTCTAAAAGATATAAGTGAAGCACTAGAGCAAAACTATATAGCTCAAAAGATATAAGTGAAGCACATAGAGTATTCTAACAAATTCCAATTCATGTATGGCTCTCTCAAAAGGTGTGTACAGCAAATATGATTGTGGTAGACTAAAAGGCAAAGACTCAAATCATACAAGACGCTCCAAGCAAAACACATATCATGTGGTGAATAAAAATATAGCTCCAAGTAAAATTACCGATGGAAGTAGACGAAAGAGGGGGTGCCTTCCGGGGCATCCCCAAGCTTTGACTTTTTGGTGTCCTTGGATTATCTTGGGGGTTCCATGGGCATCCCCAAGCTTAGGCTCTTGCCACTCCTTGTTCCATAATCCATCAAAAGATTTCACCCAAAACTTGAAAACTTCACAACGCAAAAGTCAACAGAAATCTCGTGAGCTCCATTAGCAAAAGAAAACAAAAGACCACTTCAAGGTACTGTAATGAACTCATTATTTATTTATATTGGTGTTAAACCTACTGTATTCCAACTTCCCTATGGATTTTAAACTATTTTAATAGCCATAGATTCATCAAAATAAGCAAACAACACACGAAAAACCGAATCTGTCAAAAACAGAACAGTCTGTAGTAATCTATAACTAACGCAAACTTCTGGAACTCCAAAACATCAGCCAAAATAGGAAGACCTAGGCAATTTGTTTACTGATCATAAGAAATTGGAATCAGTATTTTATCACGTTCTGGTGATTTTTAACAATTGTTTTCGTGAACAGAAAGTTTCTGAAAATTACAGCAAGATCAAATAACTATCATCCAAAAAGATCCTATAGGTTTAACTTGGCACAAACACTAATTAAAAGATAAAACCACATCTAAATAGAAGGTAGATGGATTATTTATTCCTAAGCAGAAACAAAAGCAAAAAAACTAAAATAAAATTGGGTTGCCTCCCAACAAGCGCTATCGTTTAACGCCCCTAGCTAGGCATAAAGCAAGGATAGATCTAGGTATTGCCATCTTTGGTAGGCAATCCATAAGTGGCTCTCATGATAGATTCATATGGTAATTTTATTTTCTTCCTAGGGAAGTGTTCCATGCCCTTCTTTAATGGAAATTGGAATCTAATATTCCCTTCCTTCATATCAATAATTGCACCAATCGTTCTAAGGAAAGGTCTACCAAGATTACTAGGGCAAGAATGATTGCAATCTATATCAAGAACGATAAAATCTACGGGCACATAATTCCTATTTCCAACAGTAATAACATCATTAATTTTTCCCATAGGTTTCTTAATAGTGGAATCCTCAAGGTGCAAGTTTCGAGAGCAATCATCAAAATCACGGAAATCTAGCAAATCACACAAAGTTTTGGGGATAGTGGAAACATTAGCACCCAAATCACATAAAGCATAAAATTCATGATCCTTAATCTTAATTTTAATAGTTGGTTCCCACTCATCATAAAGTTTTCTAGGGATAGAAACTTCCAACTCAAGTTTTTCTTCATAAGATTGCATCAAGGCATCAACAATATGTTTAGTAAACGCTTTATTTTGACTATAAGCATGAGGAGAATTTAGCACGGATTGCAACAAGGAAATACAATCAATTAAAGAGAAACTTTCATAATTAAATTCCTTTAAATCCAAAATAGTGGGTTTAGCAACATCTAGGGTTTTATTCTTTTCAATCCCACTTTTATCAATTTCATCATCAAGATCTAAATACTCTGAATTTTTGAATGCCTTCTAGGTAAACGTGGATCATATTCAGTTTCATCAAGATTCATATTACAAAACAAAGATTTAATAGGGGACACATCAATAACTTTTAGATCTTCATCTTGATTTTCATAGGAATTGGAAGAACACGCTTTAATAAAGGCATCTTTCGTAGCACGCATTCTCGCGGTTCTTTCCTTGCACTCATCAATGGAAATTCTCATGGATTTGAGAGACTCATTGATATCATGCTTAGGAGGAATAGATCTAAGTTTTAAAGAATCAACATCAAGAGAAATTCTATCAACGTTCCTAGCCAATTCATCAACCTTAAGTAATTCCTCTTCAAGCAAAGCATTAAAATTCTTTTGTGAATTCATAAACTCTTTAACACTATTCTCAAATTCAGAGGGCATCTTATTAAAATTTCCATAAGAGTTGTTGTAGGAATTTCCATAATTATTAGAAAGATTACTAGGATAAGGCCTAGGATTAAAATTCCCTCTATAAGCGTTGTTACCAAAATTATTCCTACCAACAAAATTCACATCCATAGATTCATCATTATTCTCAATCAAAGTAGACAAAGGCATATCATTAGGATCAGAAGAAACACTCTTAGTAGCAAATAATTTCATAAGTTCATCCATCTTTCCACTCAAAACATTGATTTCTTCTATCGCATGCACTTTTTTATTAGTAGATCTTTCAGTGTGCCATTGAGAATAATTAACCATAATATTATCTAGGAGTTTAGTAGCATCTCCTAAAGTGATTTCCATAAAAATGCCTCCCGCGGCCGAATCTAAAAGATTTCTCGAAGCAAAATTCAATCTGGCATAAATTTTTTGTATAATCATCCACAAGTTTAAACCATGAGTAGGGCAATTACGTATCATTAATTTCATTCTCTCCCAAGCTTGTGCAACATGTTCATGATCAAGTTGCTTAAAATTCATAATATCGTTTCTCAGAGAGATGATCTTAGCGGGAGGAAAATACTTAGAGATAAAAGCATCTTTGCACTTGTTCCAAGAATCAATACTATTTTTAGGCAAAGACGAGAACCAAGCTTTAGCACGATCTCTAAGCGAAAAAGGAAATAGCTTCAATTTAACAATATCATTATCGACATCTTTCTTCTTTTGCATATCACACAAATCCATGAAGCTATTTAGATGATTAGAGGCATCTTCACTAGGAAGGCCGGCGAATTGATCTTTCATAACAAGATTCAATAAGGCAGTATTGATTTCACAAGATTCAGTATTGGTAAGAGGAGCAATCGGAGTGCTAAGGAAATCATTATTGTTGGTATTGGTAAAGTCACACAATTTGGTATTATCTTGAGCCATCGTGACAAGCAAGCAATCCAACACACGAGCAAACAAAAAGCAAGTGAGAAAAAGGCAAACGAAAAAGAGAGGGCAAATAAAACGGCAAGGGTGAAGTGGGAAAGAGGAAAACGAGAGGCAAATGGCAAATAATGTAATGCGAGAGATAAGGAATTGTCATGGGTACTTGGTATGTTGACTTTTGCGTAGACCTCCCCGGCAACCGCGCGAGAAATCTTCCTGCTACCTCTTGAGCACTGCGTTGGATTTCCTTGAAGAGGAAAGGGTGATGCAGCAGAGTACAGTAAGTATTTCCCTCAGTTTTTGAGAACCAAGGTATCAATCCAGTAGGAGGCTACGTGCGAGTCCCTCGTACCTAAACAAAACAAATAGCTCAACGCAACCAACGCGATTAGGGGTTGTCAAGCCCTTCACGGTCACTTACGAGAGTGAGATCTGATAGAGATGATAGATAATATTTTTGGTATTTTTGATATAAATATGCAAAGTAAAAATAAAAAGTAAAAGTAAAAAAGCAAGGCAATAATAAAGTGATGGAGATTGATATGATGAGAATAGACCCGGGGGCCATAGATTTCACTAGTGGCTTCTCTCAAGAGCATAAGTATTTGACGGTGGGTGAACAAATTACTGTTGAGCAATTGACAGAATTGAGCATAGTTATGAGAATATCTAGGTATGATCATGTATATAGGCATCACGTCCGAGACAAGTAGACCGACTCCTGCCTGCATCTACTACTATTACTCCACTCATCGACCGCTATCCAGCATGCATCTAGAGTATTAAGTTAATGAAAACAGAGTAACGCCTTAAGCAAGATGACATGATGTAGAGGAATAAATCCATGCAATATGATAAATACCCCATCTTATTATCCTCGATGGCAACAATACAATACGTGCCTTGCTGCCCCTACTGTCACTGGGAAAGGACACCGCAAGATTGAACCCAAAGCTAAGCACTTCTCCCATTGCAAGAAAAACCAATCTAGTAGGCCAAACCAAATTGATAATTCGAAGAGACTTGCAAAGATAACCAATCATACATAAAAGAATTCAGAGAAGATTCAAATATTGCTCATAGATAATCTTGATCATAAACCCACAATTCATCGGTCTCAACAAACACACCGCAAAAAGAAGATTACATCAAATAGATCTCCACGAGAGAGGGGGAGAACATTGTATTGAGATCCAAAAAGAGAGAAGAAGTCATCTAGCTACTAACTATGGACACGAAAGTCCGAGGTAAACTACTCACACTTCATCGGAGGGGCTATGGTGATGATGTAGAATCCCTCCATGGTGGATTCCCCTTCCGACGGAGCTCCGGAACAGGCCCCAAAATGGGATCTCGTGGGTACAGAAGGTTGCGGCGGTGGAATTAGGTTTTTGGATCCATATCTGATCGTTTGGGGGTACGTAGGTATATATAGGAGGAAGGAGTACGTCGGTGGAGCTTCGAGGGGCCCACGAGGCAGGGGCGTGCCCTAGGGAGGCGCCCTCCACCCTCGTGACCGCCTCTTGGCTTTCTTGACAAAGGGTCCAAGTCTCCTGGATCTTATTCTGTGAGAAAATCACGTTCCTGAAGGTTTCATTCCGTTTGGACTCCGTTTGATATTGCGTTTCTTTGAAACACTAAAATAGGCAAAAAAAATAGCAATTCTGGACTGGGCCTTCGGTTAATAGGTTAGTCCCAAAAGTAATATAAAACTGGAAAATAAAGCCCAATATAGTCCAAAACAGTAGATAATATAGCATGCAGCAATCAAAAATTATAGATACGTTGGAGACGTATCAATGGGAAATCTTTAAATGAGCATGCTCATTTTGTGCGTCATCGTTTGTCTGAAAAAGGGAAGCTCTTATGGTATCATATAAGTAGTTTGCTATGCTATGCTTGGAATCTTTGTGAAATTTGTGATTTTACTTCTTGCTCTAAGAACCCTAAAAAAACACCTTCCCTACCTATGTGAGTTCAATGATAATGAAATCTTATCTTCTTATGCAAAGGGAGTTTAGAGTTACTATGATATCGAACAAATTGAAGAATTTGTCGTTTTTAAGGGTGCTCATGAAGTTGCTTCTTTGATTGAAAAGTATGATTTTACTCTCAACAAATCTGAAAATTCCGTCATACTTAAATATTGCAATGAAAACTTTGCTCATAATGTCTATGTCCAAGAATTTATTGAAAGAATGACCATTGCTTTGGAAGAAAATAATGATATGCATGAATCTATAGATAATGATGATTCTGATGATTTGGTTGAAATATCCCTTGATGAACATGATGCTTGCTATTCTTGTGGCCATGATGCCAATATTTATGAAGATGAATTTGCTATAGTTCCTTATGTTAAAGATGAGATCGTTGCTATTGTACCCATGCTTGATAGTTCCTTCGATGAAAAGTATGATTGCAATGATTTTACTATAAATTCTCTTGATGTCAATTGTGCTAATAATATGCAAAACCCTCAGCTTGGGGATGCTAGTTTTGCTATGTCCACTTTTGTTGCAATGATCATGATTGGGGTGATCTTTCTTATAATCTTGAAAATTTATTTAATCCCATGATGAATATGAGATTGATAATATTGTTTGCAATAATATTGAAAGTGGGTTTGGAAGAGTTTCAAGTTTAGATCCCACATATTTGGAGAATATTCAATCTTATGAAATTTTGATAAAAGTGGGTTTGGAGAGGTCATGACTTTAGTTAATGTTAATCCCACTATTTCGGAAGAGTGTCAAATTTGCATGCATGTGGATCGTGTTGAAAATATTTTATATGATAGATATATTGTTGAATTTTCTTATGATCCCACATGTAACTATTATGAAAGAGGAAAATGCGGTTGGAGAAATTTTCATGTTACTAAATTACCTCTCGTCATGTTGATATTCCTATTGTTTCTTTCCTCTTTCTTGCATATGCTAGTTTTTGCTTGCTATGATCATTTGTTTGCCTATAATATGCCTATGCATAGGAAGTATGTTAGACTTAGATGTGTTTGTCATGTGTTTCATGATTGTGACGCCCGGATAATTAAGCGACACTAAAACTCTGCTAATGATGCCATGTCACCTCTGTCACTGTAGTTAATATCGGATTAGTCAAAACTGATTCAAATTCAAAATTTAATTAAAGGCAAACAACAAAAGTTTTCAAACTTTAAAACTAAAATGTCCGGGTTGAGCCAAATAATGCGTAGTTAATTATGGTGGAGAAACCACACCTTTTTAAAATATTCAAATACTATTATATGAAATAAATAGTAGCAAAACAATTAATTAGATGTCCTTTTGCAATTAATAAAATGTTAAGATATTTTATTTAGTTGCCCAAAATTATTGGGGCAGTAGCATAGCTTTAATACTAAATTAGGACTATTGCTTTTATATTTTATAAAAGTAGTAAATAGAAAATAACTATAACAGAAAAGGTAATATAAATAAAAAGAAAAGGTAAAACAAAAAAAAAGTAAAAGAACCCCCCCCCGGTGGCCAACTGGGCCTCGGCCCAGCCGGCTGGCCACAGCCACCCCGGGCAGGCCGGCCCACCCCGGCGCCCCATTAGGTCACCCCGAACCCCCCTGGTCAAACCCCACCTCCCACCGACACCCCCCACTCTCCCTCGCCCCCTCCCCCGTTTCGCTCCTCTCCTCCCCCCCGAATCCGGATCTGGATCGGGCCACGCCACGACCACCGCGCTCCGGCCGCGCACAGGCTTGGTCCCGTCGCCGCGCCCGACGCGCACGTCGCCGCCCTTGTCGACTCCGTCCCCCTCTCCCACTTCCTCGACGACCCTCGTCGGTGCCCCGTCGCCTCACCGACCCCGCGGAGCTGCTCGAACCCACCCTCGCCGGACCACCTCCCTGGAGCACCGCCGCCTCGACCTCGCTCGTCCTCGTCCTCCTCCCCGAGCCCGCTTTCGCACATCTGCAGGGCCCGGTGAGCCGCCGTCCTCCCCCCTTTTTTCTGCTTCTTGCCCGGCACCGTTCACCGCGCGCGGCACGGCTGCGCTCCTGGCTCCGCGCCCGCCTGACCCTGGCCGCCTCCCTCCTGCCCTTTTACTCGCCGGCACCCACGCGACCCCTCTGCTCGCGCCTAGCCACCGCACAAGCTCGCTAGGCGCTCGCGCTCACCGCCACCAGCCACGCCCGCACCCGCCCGTGTCGCGCCACGAACGCCGCGCCTGCCCGCGCTGAAGCGCGCACGCGCTCGCGCGTCCCGCCCCCTGCTGTTCACTGTTCTGCGCCGCTAGCCACTGTCCTGCGCCGTGGCCTCGCGCACACCATCGCGCCCTCCCCCGTTTGCATCCCGTCGCCGCCTGCTGCTATGCGTCGGCCCGCGCCCTCCTGCCCTCCCATCGGCGCCCCGATCCGGCGCCCCGGGGCTCTGCCCGCCACACTCGGGTCAGCCCCGACGGGCGCCCACGCTCGTTACCACGCGCCCGCCCCAGTCGGCCTCCTGGGCCACTGCCTGGTGGGGCCCGATGCCCCTGGGCCAATGACATGGGGGCCCCACGCCCCCTGAGAACTGTTAAAAAATAATAATAATAATAAATATAATAAATAAAAATAATGAATTACAAATAAATAAATAAATAATAAGAAAATAAAAATGTTAATTAATTAATTAATTAACTAATTAATTTAATTAAACCTAATTAACTACTATGAATTAATTAAACTGTAATTAGATTAGTTAAATACTAATTAGAGTAAAGAGTGAATGACATGCGGGACCGACATGTCAGGTTGACCAGGTCAACTGCTGACGTCATGATGACGTCAGCGAGCACTATTCTGGATAATGTTAAATTTAAATAATTAATTAAATCCTAAAAATGATTTAAATCTTTTAAAATTAATAGAAAATAAACCGTAGCTCAGATGAAAATACTTTCTACATGAAAGTTGCTCAGAACGATGAGACGAATCCGGATACGCAGCCTGTTCGTCCGCCACACATCCCTAACATATCCAACTCGCAACTTTCCCCCTCCGGCACCTCTGCCCGAAAACGCGAAACACCGGGGATACTTCCCGGATGTTTCCCCCCTTCACCGGTATCACCTCCTACCACGTTAGGTCACCTCTAGCACAACGTATTGCCGCTTCTTGCTTTTTGTTACATTTGATTGCTCTGTTATTTATTGTGTCCCTCCTCCGTTACTTCTTTCCGGTAGACCCTGAGACCGATGCCGGTACCCCTGTGTTCGACTACATCGATGACCCCTCCTTCTTGTCTGAGCAACCAGGCAAGCCCCCCCCCCTGATCACCAGATATCGCCTACTCTCCTCTATACTGCTTGCATTAGAGTAGTGTAGCATGTTACCGCTTTCGGTTAATCCTATTCTGATGCATAGCTTGTCCTTGCTACTACTGTTGTTACCTTTACCTGCAATCCTGCTTGCTTAGTATAGGATGCTAGTGTTCCATCAGTGGCCCTACACTCTTGTCTGTCTGCCATGCTATACTACTGGGCTGTGATCGCCTCGGGAGGTGATCATGGATATATACTATACTTTAAACATGATACATGTGGTCACCAAAGTCGGGTTGGCTCGAGGAGTACCCGCGAGTGATTCACGGATTGGGGGCTGAAAGGACCTTTGTCCCGACGGCCCTCTGTGTGGATCTTTGTGGCGGAGCGGCAGGGCAGTTCGGGGCTACCTGGGTGAGAGGTGAGCCTGGCCCTGTTGGCGTTCGCGGATACTTAACACGCTTAACGAGATCTGGGTATTTGATCTGAGTCTGGCCATTTGGTTTGTACGCACTAACCAACTACGCGGGAAAGATATGGGCACTCGGCGTCGTGGTATCATCCGAAGCACTTCTTGACGTCAGCGACTGAGTGGCGCGCGCCGGATTGGACTGGAATGCCACTAGGCTAGGTCTGCTTCCGGTCGCGTTCGCAACGTGCAGGTGTGCTCAGGGCGATGGGCCCAGACCCCTGCGCGCTTAGGTTTAGACCGGCGTGCTGACCGCTCTGTTGTGCCTAGGTGGGGCTGCGACGTGTTGATCTTCCGAGGCCGGGCATGACCCAGGAAAGTGTGTCCGGCCAAATGGGATCAAGCGTGTTGGGCTATGTGGTGCACCCCTGCAGGGAAGTTAATCTATTCGAATAGTCGTGTCCCTCGGTAAAAGGACGACCCGGAGTTGTACCTTGACCTTATGACAACTAGAACCGGATACTTAATAAAACACACCCTTCCAAGTGCCAGATATAACTCGGTGATCGCTCTCTAACAGGGCAACGAGGAGGGGATCGCCGGGTAGGATTATGCTATGCGATGCTACTTGGAGGACTTCAATCTACTCTCTTCTACATGTTGCAAGACGGAGGCGACCAGAAGCGTAGTCTTCGATAAGACTAGATATCCCCCTCTTATTCTGGCATTCTGCAGTTCAGTCGACTGATATGGCCCTTTACACATATATCCATGCATATGTAGTGTAGCTCCTTGCTTGCGAGTACTTTGGATGGGTACTCACGGTTGCTTTTCTCCCCCTTTTCCCCCTTTCCCTTCTACCCGGTTGCCGCAACCAGATGCTGGAGCCCAGGATCCAGACGCCACCGTCGACGACGACTCCTACTACACTGGAGGTGCCTACTACTACGTGCAGCCCGCTGACGACGACCAGGAGTAGTTAGGAGGATCCCAGGCAGGAGGCCTGCGCCTCTTTCGATCTGTATCCCAGTTTGTGCTAGCCTTCTTAAGGCAAACTTGTTTAAGTTATGTCTGTACTCAGATATTGTTGCTTCCGCTGACTCGTCTATGATCGAGCACTTGTATTCGAGCCCTCAAGGCCCCTGGCTTGTATTATGATGCTTGTATGACTTATTTTATTTGTAGAGTTGTGTTGTGATATCTTCCCGTGAGTCCCTGATCTTGATCGTACACATTTGCGTGCATGATTAGTGTACGATTGAATCGGGGGCGCCACAATGATGCTCTCTTTGCGCTTCAATTCTTGTCTTTGATGTGAGCATCGTTAAAATTATCAATGCCTAGCTAGGGGCGTTAAACGATAGCGCTTGTTGGGAGGCAACCCAATTTAATTTTTAGTTTTTTCTTTTTTGCTTCTGTTTAGTAATAATTATTTGTTCTAGCCTCTGGTTAGATGTGTTTTTATGTTTTAATTAGTGTTTGTGCCAAGTTAAACCTATAGGATCTTCTTGGAGGATAATTATTTGATCTTGCAGAAATTTCCAGAAACTTTCTGTTCACGAAAATAATTGTTAAAAATCACCAGAACATGATAAAATATTGATTACAACTGCTGCTGATCAATAAACAAATTTTCTAGGTCTTCCTCTTTTGGCTGATTTTTTGGTGTTCCAGAAGTTTGCGTTAGTTACAGATTACTACAGACTGTTCTATTTTTGACAGATTCTGTTTTTTCGTCTGTTGTTTGCTTATTTTGATGAATCTATGGCTAGTAAAATAGTTTATAAACCATAGATAAGTTGGAATACAATAGGTTTAACACCAATATAAATAAAGAATGAGTTCATTACATTACCTTGAAGTGGTCTTTTGTTTTCTTTCGCTAACGGAGCTCATGAGATTTTCTGTTAAGTTTTGTGTTGTGAAGTTTTCAAGTTTTGGGTAAAAGATTTGATGGATTATGGAACAAGGAGTGGCAAGAGCCTAAGCTTGGGGATGCCCATGGCACCCCCAAGACAATCTAAGGACACCTAAAAGCCAAAGCTTGGGTATGCCCCGGAAGGCATCCCCTCTTTCGTCTACTTCCATCGGTAACTTTACTTGGAGCTATATTTTTATTCACCACATGATATGTGTTTTGCTTGGAGCGTCTTGTATGATTTGAGTCTTGGATTTTTAGTTTACCACAATCATCCTTGCTGTACACGCCTTTTGAGAGAGCCATACATGAATTGAAATTTGATAGAATACTCTATGTGTTTCACTTATATCTTTTGAGCTATATAGTTTTGCTCTAGTGCTTCACTTATATCTTTTAGAGCACGGCGGTGGATTTGTTTTATAGAAAATATTGATCTCTCATGCTTCACTTAGATTATTTTGAGAGTCTTAAATAGCATGGTAATTTACTTAATAATCTTAATAAGATTGGTATTCAAGATTTGTAAAACTTTCTTTTGAGTGCGTTGGATACTAAGAAACGTTTGATGCTTGATAATTGTTTTGAGATATGGAGGTGATAATATCAAACTCGTGCTAGTTGAGTAGTTGTGAATTTGAGAAATGCTTGTGTTGAAGTTTGCAAGTCCCGTAGCATGCACGTATGGTAAACGTTATGTAACAAATTTGAAACATGAGGTGTTCTTTGATTGTCCTCCTTATGAGTGGCGGTCGGGGATGAGCGATGGTCTTTTCCTACCAATCTATCCGCCTAGGAGCATGCGCGTAGTGCTTTGTTTTTTGATGGCTTGTAGATTTTTGCAATAAGTATGTGAGTTCTTTATGACTAATGTTGAGTCCATGGATTATACGCACTCTCACCCTTCCATCATTGCTAGCCTCTTCGGTACCGTGCATTGCCCTTTCTCACATTGAGAGTTGGTGCAAACTTCGCTGGTGCATCCAAACCCCGTGATATGATACGTTCTTTCACACATAAACCTCCTTATATCTTCCTCAAAACAGCCACCATACCTACCTATTATGGCATTTCCATAGCCATTCCGAGATATATTGCCATGCAACTTTCCACCATTCTGTTTATCATGACACACTCATCATTGTCATGTTGCTTAGCATGATCATGTAGTTGACATAGTATTTGTGGCAAAGCCACCGTTCATAATTCTTTCATACATGTCACTCTTGATTCTGTCGGATTTCGGGTTCCGGCAGACCCTTGAGGTTCGAACACTGGGGCGCGGAGATTACGCCTTCTACCTACCTGCACCCCTCCGCCTCGCAAAGATCTAAGCTATGGAAAATACAGCACAAGAGACACAGGGTTTATAGTGGTTCGGGCCACCGTTGTGGTGTAATACCCTACTCCAGTGTGGTGTGGTGGATTGCCTCTTGGGCTGATGATGATGAACAATACAAGGAAGAACAGCCTCGCGAGGGTCTGTTCTTGGCCGGGGGGATGAACTGCTAGGAGGAGTTCAGTCACCCTTCTCTTTCTCTCTCTCTCCGATCTGATTGCCGATCGATCTCTCCTGATTCTAATTGCCCCTACCCTGGGGGTGGCTAGTCCTATTTATAGGCAAAGGCCCTGGGCCTCTTCCCAAATATTGAGCAGGAAGGGCGCCAACAATTGGCCATTTTGAAGGGGAACATATGGTACACTTATCCTGACTAAAGTTGGTCCTCGCCTGCCAAAGGTTCTGGTGATGACGCTGGCTTGGGCTCCACAATGACTTCTTCCTTGTCGCGGGGCTGGTCTTGGTCTCGTTGCACCGAAATGGGTGCCTTTGCTTGATACTCCCGCCTGCGCTTGCTCCCTTTGCACCAAAGAGGAAAGGGAGGACACTGCGCGGGCTGGCGCCCGCCTGGCGCCCTTGGTCGTCATGGCTTGCGTCACGGGCACCTCGTGAGGTACCCCGCCTTGATCTCTCTGCCTCCTCGTGAGCCAGCCTGATGAGGTCGTGCCTGAGGAAGCTCCGTGTCGTCCGCCCCGCGAGGCTTGGCCCCTCGCGAGGGTCTTGGGTCTGTGTTGATAAAGATGGGCCGTGCTGGCCCCCTTTTGAGCCACGCCGCAGGCCGCAGGCAGGCAAGTCTGGGGACCCCCGTTCCGAGAACGACGACAGATTCATTGCATATCCCGGTACACCGCCGGAGGCATTCATATAGAGTCATACTTTGTTCTAGTATCGAGTTGTAATCATATAGTTGTAAATAAATAGAAGTGTGATGATCATCATTTTCTAGAGCATTGTCCCAAGTGAGGAATAAAAAAAAGAGAAAGATAGGCCATAAAAAAAGAGAAGGCCCGAAAAAATTAGAGAAAAAGAGAGAAGGGACAATGCTACTATCCTTTTCCACACTTGTGGTTCAAAGTAGCACCATATTATTCCTGATAGAGAGTCTCTTGTTTTGTCATTTTCATATACTAGTGGGAATTTTTAATTATATAACTTGGCTTGTATATTCCAACAATGGGCCTCCTCAAGTGCCCTAGGTATTCGTGAGCAAGCAAGTTGGATGCACACCCACTTAGTTTCTTTTGTTGAGCTTTCATACATTTATAGCTCTAGTGCATCCGTTGCATGGCAATCCCTACTCCTTGCATTAACATCAATCGATGGGCATCTACATAGCCCATTTATTAGCCTCGTTGATGTGAGACCTTCTCCTTTTTTTGTCTTCTCCACATAACCCCCATCATCATATTCTATTCCACCCATAGTGCTATATCCATGGCTCACGCTCATGTATTGCGTGAAGGTTTATAAAGTTTGAGATTACTAAAGTATGAAACAATTGCTTGGCTTGTCATCGGGGTTGTGCATGACCAGAGCATTCTTGTGTGACGAAAATGGATCATGACTAAACTATATGATTTTGTAGGGATGAATTTTCTTTGGCCATGTTATTTTGAGAAGACATAATTGCTTAGTTAGTATGCTTGAAGTATTATTATTTTTATGTCAATATGAACTTTTGTCTTGAATCTTTCGGATCTGAATATCCATACCACAATTAAGAAGAATTACATTGAAATTATGCCAAGTAGCACTCCGCATCAAAAATTCTTTTTTATCATTTACCTACTCGAGGACGAGTAGGAATTAAGCTTGGGGATGCCTGATACGTCTCCAACGTATCTATAATTTTTGATTGCTCTATGCTATATTATCTACTGTTTTGGACTATATTGGGCTTTATTTTCCACTTTTATATTACTTTTGGGACTAACCTATTAACCGGAGGCCCAGCCCAGAATTGCTGTTTTTTGCCTATTTTAGTGTTTCGAAGAAACGGAATATCAAACGGAGTCCAAACGAAATGAAACCTTCGGGAACGTGATTTTCTCACTGAACATGATCCAGGAGACTTGGACCCTACGTCAAGAAAGCTCCAAGGTGGGCACGAGGTAGGGGGCGCGCCCACCCTCCTAGGGCGCCCCCACCCTCGTGGGCCCCACGAAGCTCCACCGACGTACTTCTTCCTCCTATATATACCTACGTACCCCCAAACGATCAGATACGGAGCCAAAAACCTAATTCCACCGCCGCAATCTTCTGTACCCACGAGATCCCATCTTGGGGCCTGTCCCGGAGCTCCGCCGGAGAGGGCATCCACCACAGAGGGCTTCTACATCATCATAGCCCCTCCGATGAAGTGTGAGTAGTTTACCTCAGACCTTCGGGTCCATAGTTAGTAGCTAGATGGCTTCTTCTCTCTTTTTGGATCTCAATACAATGTTCTCCCCCTCTCTCGTAGAGATCTATTCGATGTAATCTTCTTTTTGCGGTGTGTTTGTTGAGACCGATGAATTGTGGGTTTATGATCAAGATTATCTATGAACAATATTTGAATCTTCTCTGAATTCTTTTATGTATGATTGGTTATCTTTGCAAGTCTCTTCGAATTATCAGTTTGGTTTGGCCTACTAGATTGGTTTTTCTTGCAATGGGAGAAGTGCTTAGCTTTGGGTTCAATCTTGCGGTGTCCTTTCCCAGTGACAGTAGGGGCAGCAAGGCACATATTGTATTGTTGCCATCGAGGATAACAAGATGGGTTTTTTATCATATTGCATGAATTTATCCCTCTACATCATGTCATCTTGCTTAAGGCGTTACTCTGTTTTCTTGAACTTAATACTCTAGATGCATGCTGGATAGCAGTCAATGAGTGGAGTAATAGTAGTAGATGCAGGCAGGAGTCGGTCTACTTGTCTTGGACGTGATGCCTATATACATGATCATACCGAGATATTCTCATAACTATGCTCAATTCTGTCAATTGCTCAACAGTAATTTGTTCACCCACCGTAGAATACTTATGCTCTTGAGAGAAGCCACTAGTGAAATCTATGGCCCCCCGGGTCTATCTCCATCATATCAATCTTCCATCACTTTATTATTGCTTTGCTTTTTTACTTTGCCTTTTATTTTACTTTGCATCTTTATACCAAAAATACCAAAAATATTATCTATCATATCTATCAGATCTCACTCTCGTAAGTGACCGTGAAGGGATTGACGACCCCTATTCGCGTTGGTTGCGAGGAGTTATTTGCTTTGTGTAGGTACGAGGGACTCGCGCGTAGCCTCCTACTGGATTGATACCTTGGTTCTAAAAAACTAAGGGAAATACTTACGCTACTTTGATGCATCATCCTTTCCTCTTCGGGGAAATCCAACGCAGTGCTCAAGAGGTAGCAGAGAGCAACTTGTTGGAAGTAATACATTTGATGTGTGCAATCCAATGAGTGCTGAGGCACGCAGTGAATATCGTTATGCTCTTACTTCACATATGATTTGAGTAGATTCTAAGTATATTTACTTGATGAAACACAAGTATGAACTATTGAAAGGTTCAAGTAATTTCAGAGTGAAGCTGAAGATCGTCGTGACAAGAGGATAAAATGTCTATGATATGATCATAGAGATGAATATCTTAGTTACGTGTTTGGCACACAATTAAGACACTGTGGAAATTGTTTCACAAATAATACCGCCTGGAACACCATAGTGTGATGGTGTGTCCGAACATCATAGCTGCACCCTATTGGATGTGGTGCATACCATGCTGTCTCTTATCGAATTACCACTACCGTTTATGGGTTAGGCATTAGAGACAACCGCATTCACTTTAATTAGGGCACCACGTAATTCCGTTGAGATGACACCGCATGAACTATGGTTTAGAGAAACCTAAGTTGTCATTTCTTAAAAGTTTGGGGATGCGACGCTTATGTGAAAAAGGTTTAGCCTGATAAGCTCGAACCCAAAGAAGACAAATGCATCTTCATAGGACACCCAAAACAGTTGGGTATACCTCCTATTTCGGATCCAGAAGCAAAAGTGATTGTTTCTAGAAATGGGTCCTTTCTCGAGGAAAAGTTTCTCTCGAAAGAATTGAGTGGGAGGATGGTGGAGACTTGATGAGGTTATTGAACCGTCACTTCAACCAGTGTGTAGCAGTGCACAGGAAGTTGTTCCTGTGGCGCCTACACCAATTGAAGTGGAAGCTGATGATAGTGATCATGAAACTTCAGATCAAGTCACTACCAAACCTCGTAGGTCGACAAGGATGTGTACTACTTCAGAGTGGTACATAATCCTGTCTTGGAAGTCATGTTGTTAGACAACAATGAACCTACGAGCTATGAAGAAGCGATGGTGGGCCCGGATTCTGACAAATGGCTCGAGCCATAAAATCTGAGAGGATCCATGTGTGAAAACAAAGTATCGACTTTGGAAGAACTACTTGATGGTCGTAAGGCTATTGGGTACAGATGGATTTTAAAAGGAAGACGGACAATGATGGTAAGTATCACCATTAAGAAAGCTCGACTTGTCGTTAAGATGTTTTCTGACAAGTTCAAGGAGTTGACTACGGTGAGACTTTCTCACTCGTAGCGGTGCTAAGAGTCTGTTGGAATTGTATTAGCAGTTACTGCATTATTTATGAAATTTTGCAGATAGGATGTCAAAACATTGTTTCCTCGACAATTTTCTTGAGGAAAGGTTGTATGTGATACAACCAGATGGTTGTTGTCAATCCTAAAAGGTGCTAAAAAGTATGCAAAGCTCCAGCAATCCTTCTAAGGACTGGAGTAAGCATCTCGGAGTTGGAATATACGCTTTGATGAGATGATCAAAGATTTTGGGTTTATACAAAGTTTATGAGAAACTTGTATTTCCAAAGAAGTGAGTGGGAGCACTATAGAATTTCTGACGAGTATATGTTGTTGACATATTGTTGATCAGAAATGATGTAGAATTTCTGGAAAGCATATAGGGTTATTTGAAAAGTGTTTTTCAATGGAAAACCTGGATTAAGCTACTTGAACATTGAGCATCAAGATCTATAAGGATAGATCAAAAACGCTTAATAGTACTTTCAAATGAATACATACCGTGACAAGATTTTGAAGGAGTTCAAATAGATCGGCAAAGAAGGAGTTCTTGGCTGTGTTATAAGGTGTGAGCATTGAGTAAGACTCAAGATCTGACCACGGCAGAAGAGAGAGAAAGGACGAATGTCGTCCCCTATGCTTTAGACGTACGCTCTACAGTATGCTATGATGTGTACCGCACCTGAAGTGTGCCTTGCCATGAGTCAATCAAGGGGTACAAGAGTGATCCAGGAATGGATCACATGACATCGGTCAAACTTATCCTTAGTAACTAGTGGACTAAGGAACTTTCTCGATTATGGAGGTGGTAAAAGAGTTCATCGTAAAGGGTTACGTCGATGCAAACTTTGACACTAATCCGGATGACTCTGAGTAGTAAACCGGATTCGTATAGTAGAGCAGTTATTTGGAATAGCTCCAAGTAGCGCATGGTAGCTGCATCTACAAGATGACATAGAGATATGTAAAGCACACACGGATCTGAAAGGTTCAGACCCGTTGACTAATAACCACTCTCACAAGCGAGATATGATCAAACCCCATGGGTGTTGGATTCATTACAATCACATAGTGATGTGAACTAGATTATTGACTCTAGTGCAAGTGGGAGACTATTGGAAATATGCCCTAGAGGCAATAATAAAATGGTTATTATTATATTTCCTTGTTCATGATAATTGTCTATTGTTCATGCTATAATTGTATTAACTAGAAACCGTAATACATGTGTGAATGCATAGACCACAACATGTCCCTACTGAGCCTCTAGTTGACTAGCTCGTTGATCAATAGATGGTTATGGTTTCCTGACCATGGACATTGGATGTCATTGATAACGGGATCACATCATTAGGAGAATGATGTGATGGACAAGACCCAATCCTAAGCATAGCACAAGATCGTGTAGTTCGTTTTGCTAGAACTTTTCTAATGTCAAGTATCGTTTCCTTAAACCATGAGATTGTGCAACTCCCGGATACCGTAGGAATGCTTTGGGTGTACCAAACGTCACAACGTAACTGGGTGGCTATAAAGGTGCACTACAGGTATCCCCGAAAGTGTCTGTTGGGTTGGCACAAATCGAGACTGGGATTTGTCACTCCGTATGACGGAGAGGTATCTCTCGGCCCACTCGGTAATGCATCATCATAATGAGCTCAATGTGACTAAGGACTTAGCCACGGGATCATGCGTTACGGAACGAGTAAAGAGACTTGCCGGTAACAAGATTGAACGAGGTATTGGGATACCGACGATCGAATCTCGGGTAAGTAACATACTGATAAACAAAGGGAATTGTATACGAGATTGATTGAATCCCCGACATCGTGGTTCATCCGATGAGATCATCGTGGAACATGTGGGAGCCGATATGGGTATCTAGATCCCGCTATTGGTTATTGGCCGGAGGTTGTCTCGGTCATGTCTGCATGGTTCCCGAACCCGTAGGGTCTACACACTTAAGGTTCGGTGACGCTAGAGTTGTTATGGGAAATAGTATGTGGTTACCGAAGGTTGCTCGGAGTCCCGGATGAGATCCCGGACATGATGAGGAACTCCGGAATGGTTCGGAGGTGAATATCGATATATTGGACGAAGGGTATTGGAGTCCGGAATTGTTCTGGGAGTACCGGGTGACAACCAGCGTGACCGAAAGGTGTTTCGGAGGCCCCGCCAAGCGTTGGGGGGCCTTATGGGCCAAGGGTAGGGGGCACACCAGCCCACTAAGGGGCTGTGCGCCCCTCCCACCCCCTCTCACGTAAAGTGGATAGGTGGGGGCGCTTCCCCTAGGGCAGCCACCCCTCCCGGCTTGGGGGGCAAGTTTCCTAGGGGTGGGGCGCCCAAACCCATCTAGGATTTCCCCTGTGGCCGCCACCCCTCCCCTAGGGCGCCTCCTCCACCCCCCCTTCCCCCCATATATAGTGAGGGAGAGAGAGGGCAGCCGCACCCCTTCCCTGGTGCAGCCCCTCCCTCCTCCAACTCTTCTCCTTCGTAGAGCTAGGCGAAGCCCTGCAGGAATACCACGAGCTCCACCACCACGTCGTCGTGCTGCCAAAGTTCTCCCTCAACTTCTCCTCTCCCCTTGCTGGATCAAGAAGGAGGAGACGTCCCTGGGCTGTACGTGTGTTGAACGCGGAGGCGCCGTTGTTCGGCGCTTAGATCGGAATCAACCGCGATCTGAATCTCTACGAGTACGACTCCTTCATCCGCGTTCTTGCAACGCTTCCGCATCGTGATCTTCAAGGGTATGAAGATGCACTCCCCTCTCTCTCGTTGCTAGTCTCTCCATAGATTGATCTTGGTGATGCGTAGAATTTTTTTAATTTCTGCAACGATCCCCAACACATAGTCATAGGAACATGTATAAGTCATGAAGAAAAAGCAATAGCAACATAATAAACAATCAGGTGCTAAGCTAACGGAATGGGTCAAGTCAATCACATCATTCTCCTAATGATGTGATCCCGTTAATCAAATGACAACTCATGTCTATGGTTAGGAAACTTAACCATCTTTGATTAATGAGCTAGTCAAGTAGAGGCATACTAGTGACACTATGTTTGTCTATGTATTCACACATGTATTATGTTTCCGGTTAATACAATTCTAGCATGAATAATAAACATTTATCATGAAATAAGGAAATAAATAATAACTTTATTATTGCCTCTAGGGCATATTTCCTTCACATAGCCCGTTGATTAGCCGCGTTGATGTGAGACTTTCTCCTTTTTGTCTTCTCCACACAACCTCCGTCATCATATGCTATTCCACCTATAGTGCTATATCCATGGCTTACGCTCATGTATTGCGTGAGGGTTGAAAAGGCTGAAGCACGTTAAAAAGTATGAACCAATTGCTCGGCTTGTCATTGGGGTTGTGCATGTTTTGAATGCTTTGTGTGGTGAAGATGGAGCATAGCCAGACTATATGATTTTGTAGGGATGAGCTTTCTTTGGCTATGTTATTTTGATAAGACATAATTGCTTGGTTAGTATGCTTGAAGTATTATTGTCTTAATGTCAAATGATAGACTATTGCTTTGAATCACTCGTGTCTTAATATTCATGCCATGATTAGATTACATGATCAAGATTATGCTAGGTAGCATTCTGTAACGCCCTCGATGCGGCTATATCTCCCACGTGTCGAAGCACGACTTAGAGGCATAACCGCATTGAAAGCAATGTCGCAAGTGAGGTAATCTTCACACAACCCATGTAATACATAAGGGAAAGAGATACATAGTTGGCTTACAATCGCCACTTCACACAATACATGAGTAAAGCATTACATCATACAGATACAATCAAGGTCCGACTACGGAACCAAAATAAAAGAAGACTACCCCAAATGCTACACAGATCCCCGATCGTCCCGACTGGGCTCCACTACTGATCGACTGAATTAAACAACACAATGAACAAGATCTTCATCGAGCTCCTCCTTGGGCTTGGGTGCGTCACCTGCACGGTTTCATCGGCACCTGCAAACTGGTTTTGGAAGTATCTGTGAGTCACGGGGAGTCAGCAATCTCACACCCGCGAGATCAAGACTATTTAAGCTTATAGGTAGGGTAAAAGGTATGAGGTGGAGCTGCAGCAAGCGACTAGCATATATGGTGGCTAACATATGCAAATGAGAGCGAGAAGAGAAGGCAAAAGCACGGCCGAACAACTATGATCAAGAAGTGATCCTGAAACTACTTACGTCAAGCATAACTCCAACAACCGTGTTCACTTCCCGGACCCCGCCGAGAAGAGACCATCACGGTTACACACGCGGTTGATGTATTTTATTTAAGATCAACTTCGGGTTTTCTACAACCGGACATTAACAAATTCCCATCTGCCACATAACCGCGGGCACGGCTTTCGAAAGTTCAAACCCTGCAGGGGTGTCCCAACTTAGCCCATGATAAGCTCTCGCGATCAACGAAGGATATTCCTTCTCCCCGGGAAGACCCGATCAGTCTCGGAATCCCGGCTACAAGACATTTCGACAGTAATAAAACAAGTCCAGCAAAGCCGCGCGATGCGCCGACATCCTGATAGGAGCTGCACATATCTCGTTCTCAGGGCAACACCGGATGAGACAGGCTACGAGTAAAACCAGGCCTCGAGTTTCCCCGCGGTGGCCCCGCAGGCGGCTCGGTTCGGACCAGCACTTAGAGAAGCACTGGCCCGGGGGGGCTAAATAAAGATGACCCTCGAGAGAGCGACTCCCAAGGGAAAAGTAGGTGGTGGTGAGGCAAATGGTAAAACCAAGGTTGGGCCTCGCTGGCAAAGTCTTATTCAAAGCGAACTGTCAAGGGGGTCCCATAAATCACCCGACCGTGTTAGGGACGCAAAATCCGGGAACATAACACCGATATGACGGAAACTAGGGCGGCAATAGTGGAACAAAACACCAGGCATAAGGCCGAGCCTTCCACCCTTTACCAAGTATATAGATGCATTAATTAAATAAGATATATTGTGATATCCCAACAAGTAAACATGTTCCAACAAGGAACAACATCTCCATGTTCCAACAAGGAACAAACTTCATCTTCACCTGCAACTAACAACGCTATAAGAGGGGCTGAGCAAAGCGGTAACATAGCCAAACAACGGTTTGCTAGGACAAGGTGGGTTAGAGGCTTGGTTTAACAATATGGGAGGCATGATAAGCAAGTGGTAGGTATCGCAGCATAGGCATAGCAAAAGAGCGAGCAAACTAGCAAGCAAAGATAGAAGTGATTCCGAGGGTATGGTCATCTTGCCTGAGACCCCGCAAGGGAGAAGAACGAGTCCATGAAGAAGACAAACGGACGTAGTCGAACGGGTCCTCACAAACGCGATGATAACGGAACCAACCCGAAGAAGCAGCACCGGAAAGAAGCACACAACATAGTAAACAACCAACACATGAACATGGCATGATGCACAACCAAGTATGATGCATGTCCGGTTTAATGAAGCATGGCATGACAAAGTGCAACAAACAACACTACAAATTAAGTGGAGCTCAATATGCAACGAGTTGCATATTGACAATACTTCACAACATTTATTTAGTTCACTCTTGTTTATGTACCCAACAATATTAAATGTTGATTAACATGGCAAGGGGTGAAGCACAACAAAAACTACCTATCTAGGCAAGTTTAAATGAGGCCGGAAACAACGAACAACAATTCCGGAAACTCCTCATGAGCATATAATAGATTTGGTATTGTTCTGCCCTAAACACAATTTTAGAGTTGTTAAGCATGCAAAGTAAGGCCACCATGTTAAACTAGGCAAAATTCTACCCCATTTACATATAAAGTTTGTTAGGTTTGGAGCTACGGTTGAATAGTTATGAATTAAATCATTTTAACATGGCATAGGAACAAATTTAATCAAACGTCATTTTAAACATTTTAAACATAGATGAAAGTGGCATATTATTAACCTACCCAAAATTCTGAGCAAGTTTCATATATCAATCATTTTAAACCGATGCACGGTTAGTGAGTTATTAAATGCATGATCCCGAAGGGGTTTTCTGTAAAAACTGCAAAGCTCTGGATAATTGGACAAATTCATAGAACGAAAAAAAACAAGACATGGGCCGAATCTGGCGGAACTGGGCTGCTCACATCGGGCTGAGGCTCAGATCTGTAGAGAGGGAGGCCGGTTTGAAGGGGAGGCAGAGGTGGGCGCTGGGCCTGAGGCTGAGCGAGGCCCACCAGGGCGAGGGGCGGCCTGGACGTCGTCCTCGTTCGACCACGGGCGAAGCAGGGACTTGGAGGCGGCGGGGCTGCATCCTCCGGCGATAGGGATGGCACGGCGGCGAGCAGATCCCGGCGGCGGCGGAGCTTGGCAAGGCCATGACCGAGGCGACGAACTGCAGGGGAGGCCGATGCGGTCACGTGCGGGCGAGCGGGGAAACAGAGGAGGTTCGAGCGCCCTTGTCCTCGTGAAGCAGGACGACGGCGGCGGACTTGGCGCGGTGCAGAGGTTAAGGCGTCGAGGTGCAGGCGGGGAAGGCCAGGCGGCGCAGGGCTGCCGCGGATCTGGTCGGCGACGGGGTCGAGGAAGCTTCAGGCGGCGGCGGTTCCCTGGTCCAAAACAGAGTGAGAGAGACAGAGGCAGGGGCAACGGGAGAAAAGAAGAAGGCAGGGGCGACGGGAGAAAAGAAGAGGCCGGCCATGGTGTCCTGGAGGTCGCCGTCGAGGCGGCTGACCGCGCGAGAAGTCGAGGCCGAGCGCTCCTGCTCGGGCCTCGGGAAGAGAGGGGGGTGGCGGCTGCTGCTGTATGAAGGCTCGGCGAGGGGTGCATATGGAAGGAGGCTGGTTGGGTGGATCGGGCCGGGGAGATCCCGAGGGGGGATTTGGTGGAGTGGCGGCGGCGGCGATGGGTGGATGGGACAGGAGGCCTAAAATTTAGGGTAAGGTGGGTTTATATAGTAGGGGACTAGATTTTTGGGGCTAACTCGTCCCTCCGATCGTAATCGGACGGTCGCGAATAAAGTAGTTAGGGAGCCCAATTAACAAAACGGAGATGTTTTGTAGACGTTAGGGGATGATCTGAATGCAACGGTGATGACTGAGCGATTCGGGTTCGGGGCAGTTTCGGACGCTCACGCGAGGGGGGCGCGGGCTGACGAGAGAGGTTAGGTTGGGTCTGGCGGATTGTGAAGAGCGGGTTGGTCTGAGAGAAGAGGGGAGAGATGCAGCCCGTCACGGTTTCCGAAGACCGAAAACGTCCGACGTTAGACCGACTATAATGTCGCTATAGTTATCCGTTGGGGCAACAAATGGACTCCGAATGCGATGAAACTTGGCAGGCGGTCTACTGACAACAAAACAACACCGCACGTCAACTTTCATCCCCTTACGAGAACATTTTCCGGCCACTTATAAAATAATATTTCGGACATGCCGCGGGCGCGTGCAAGTGTGTCTGGGCTCAGAACGGACAACGGAGAGAACAAAGAGACCGGGACGGATGCAAGTTTCGAAAACATGATGATGCAATGCAGATGATGCGATGATGAAAAGCGACAAACAAATAAATACACCCGACGATAACGAAAAACATGGAAGGCGTCTGGCGCGCCGGTCTTGGGGCGTCACACATTCCACATCAAAAATTATCTTTTTATCATTTACCTACTCGAGGACGAGAAGGAATTAAGCTTGGGGATGCTGATACGTCTCCGTCGTATCTATAATTTTTGATTGTTCCATGCCAATATTATACAACTTTCATATATACTTTTGGCAACTTTTTATACTATTTTTGGGACTAACATATTGATCCAGTGCCCAGTGCCAGTTTCTGTTTGTTGCATATTTTTGTTCCGCTGAAACCCCATATCAAACGGAGTCCAAATGGGATAAAAACAGACGAGAATATTTTTGGAATATTTGGAAAATATGGGAAGAAGAATAAACGCGAGACAGTGCCCGAGGTGGCCACGAGGCAGGGGGCGACTGCCCCTCTGGGCACGCCCCTGACCCTCGTGGGGCCCTCGTAAGGTGGTTGCTGCTCTTCTTTGGCCGCAAGAAAGCTAATTTTTCAGAAAAATATCTTGGTGAAGGTTTCAATCCAATCAGAGTTACGAATCTCCGGATATATAAGAAACGGCGAAAGGGCAGAATACCAGAGCGCAGAAACAGAGAGAGACAAAGAGACAGACCCAATCTCGGAGGGGCTCTCGCCCCTCCCATGCCATGGAGGCCAAGGACTAGAGGGGAAACCCTTCTCCCATCTAGGGAGGAGGTCAAGGAAGAAGAAGAAGAAGGGGGGCCCTCTCCCCCTCTCTTCCGGTGGCACCTGAACACCGCCGTGGCCATCATCATCATCACCACGATCTTCACCAACATCACCGCCATCTTCACCAACATCTCCATCACCTTCCCCCCTCTATCTATAGCGGTCCACTCTCCCGCAACCCGTTGTACCCTCTACTTTAACATGGTGCTTTATGCTTCATATTATTATCCAATGATGTGTTGCCATCCTATGATGTCTGAGTAGATTTTCGTTGTCCTATCGGTGATTGGTGAATTGCTATGATTGGTTTAAATTGCTTGTGGTTATGTTGCTGTGCTTTGGTGCCCATCATATGAGCGCGCTCGTGGATCACACCATAGGGTTAGTTGTATGTTTATAGGACTATGTATTGGAGGGCAAGAGTGACAGAAGCTTCTACGTAGCATAGAAATTGATGCATACGGGATTGAAGGGGGACCAATATATCTTAATGCTATGGTTGGGTTTTACCTTAATGAACGTTTGTAGTTGCAGACGCTTGCTAATAGTTCCAATCATAAGTGCATGGAATTCCAAGTCAGGGATGACATACTAGCAGTGGCCTCTCCCACATAATACTTGCTATCGATCTAGTAAAGTAGTCAATTGCTTAGGGACAATTTCGCAACTCCTACCACCACTTTTCCACACTCGCTATATTTACTTTATTGCTTCTTTACTTAAAACAGCCCCTACTTTTCATTTACGCGCTCTTTATTATCTTGCAAACCTATCCAACAACACCTACAAAGTACTTCTAGTTTCATACTTGTTCTAGGTAAAGCGAACGTCAAGCGTGCGTAGAGTTGTATTGGTGGTCGATAGAACTTGGGGGAATATTTGTTCTACCTTTAGCTCCTCGTTGGGTTCGACACTCTTACTTATCGAAAGAGGCTACAATTGATCCCCTATACTTGTGGGTTATCAGTGCCCCGAGGGGGGCACAACCCAGCAGGGCGCGCCAGGGCCCCCTGGTGTGCCCAGGTGGGTTGTGCCCACCTAGGTGGCCTCCCGCACCCCCTCTTTGCACTATAAATTCCCAAATATTCCGAAACCCTTCGGGGTTAACCTAGATAAGAAGTTCCGCCGCCGGAAGGCTCTATATCCACGAGAAACCAATCTAGACCCGTTCGGGCACCCTGCTGGAGGGAGAAATCATCTCCGGTGGCCATCTTCATCATCCCGGCGGCCACCACGATGAGGAGGGAGTATTCCACCCTCGGGGCTGAGGGTTTGTACCAATAGCTATGTGTTTAATCTCTATCTCTCGTGTTCTTGAGATGTTACGATCTTGATGTATCGCGGGCTTTGTTAATATAGTCGGATCATATGGTGTTTTCCCCTCCCTATCTTGTTGTGATGAATTGAATTTTTCCCTTTGAGATTTCGTTGTTATCGGATTGAATACTTTTATGGATTTGAGAACACTTGATATATGTCTTGCAATTGAATACTCGTGGTGACAATGGGGTATCGTATTGATTCACTTGATATATGTTTTGGCACTCAACCCGTGGATTCCTGAGGTGACATTGGGGTAATCTACGCATAGGGTTGATGCACGTTCTTGTCTTTGTTTCTCCGGTAGAAATCTTGGGGCACTCTTTGAAGTTCTTTGCGTTGGATTGAGTATTATGAATATGAATTTGCTTTGGTGTTATTTTAGTACGAACTCTAGGATAGATCGAACGAAAAGAGTAGCTTTGTGTTATTTTAGTATGAACTCTTGAATAGATCGAACGAAAAGAATAGCTTTGAGGTGGTTTCGTACCCTACAACCAAGTTATTCTTATGTTCTCCGCTAGATAGGAACTTTGGAGTGATTCTTCATCGCACTTTGAGGGGTGGTTATATGATCCAATTATATTAGCATTGTTGAGAGGTTGCACTAGTGAAAGTACGGACCCTGGGCCTCATTTTCAAGCATTGCAATACCGTTTTTGTGCCCGTTTACTATTTGCTACCTTGCTGTTTTTATTTATTCAGATTATAAAAATATATTTCTACCATCCATATTACACTTTTATCACCATCTCTTCGCCGAACTAGTGCACCTATACAATTTGCCATTGTACTGGGTGTGTTGGGGACACAAGAGATTTCTTGTATTTGGTTGCAGGGTCGTTTGAGAGAGACCATCTTCATCCTACACCTGTCACGGATTGATAAACCTTAGGTCATCCACTTGAGGGAAAATTGCTACTGTCTTACAAAACTCTGCGCTTAGAGGCCCAACACGTGTCTACAAGAATAAAGTTGCGTAGTAGACATTAGCGGGCCAGGGGAGGACAAGGGCGCGCGTCCCGGCCGTCCGCGTGCTATCTGTTCGGCCGCAAACTCGGCTCAAACTTGGACGGGGAATGAGTCAAAAGCGGATAGAAAACGGACGATGGTCCATTTGCGGCCGTGCGTTGGAAGGCCTGCTTTGTCCGTTTACCCCAAATGGATGCGGGTAGACAGGATGGGGGCGCGCGTTGCAGTTGGCCGACCATCTTCAAGGACCCGCCCACATCCATCCGAACCACGATGTTCGGATCCTGGATGTTATCCAACGTGACCCTGTATCGGTCCACGGGCGATCCGGATGTGTTTTCTCCCGCAAACTGAAGACAGGCGTGGGAAGGTTTGTGGGAGTTCGGACACCAAACACGTAGGACTCAGATACCCCCAGCCCACCCAAAACCCTTCCTGAACCTCGCATCTCCATCCTACTCATTTTCTCTTCTTCCTACTTTCTCTTTTGCCTTCGCCGCCGCTCCACCACCCCGGCCGCCACGCCGCACTCGTGCCGAAACTCTACATCTCTGTCACCTCCAGCGCTCCAGCAGGGCTCCACCCCGCTTCTCCTCCATCGTCGTTCAACCCCTGTCCTCTGACGGCCCGCTAGGTAATCCGCTACTACTATAATCACCATGCCCGGCAACTATTCGATGAATTGCCGAAGCTAAAAACAGTTTTCCCTTCTTCTTTCTATCAATGGATTCTGATTTGGAGTACATATACGAGCATTATGCTGAGTCGTCTGACGGCTTGTCAGACGAGGAGTACTCCGATGAGGCAGCGATGATGCAGGCGGTCCTTGAAGATGCAGAGCATGTGGAGAAACATGTTCTCAATTTCAAGGGCTCGGTCAAGGGTCATTGAGTGCTCAACCGCAGCAGGTTGCGCGGCCATTTGACACTGATGGCCGACTACTTTGCCTTGGATGCACTCCTCATTCACCATTTTCGCCGGCATTTTCGGATGCGCAAGACTGTCTTTGATAGTTTGTACCATGGCGTCCGATCCTACGATAACTACTTCATCCTGAAGAAGGACGTCGTGGGAACCATTGGCTTCTCTGGTTACCAGAAGTGCGCGGTTGCACTCTGGATGCTTGTACATGGCACGGTCACTGATTCGTGGGACGAGTACCTACAGATGTCTGACAGCACATGTGGAGATGACATGGTCAGGTTTGCAACTGCCGTGGTCAAGGTGTTCAAACCTTAATACCCGAGAGAACCAACTATGGCAGACACCGAGAGGCTCTTGGCAATCTTGGAAGTAGGAGGGTAGCCAAGTTTGCTTGGATCTTTTGACTGCATGCATTGGAAATGGAAGAACTGCCAATAGACTTTACAAGGGCAATATCAGGGTCATGTTAAGAAGCCCACCATCATTCTCGAAGCAGTTGCATCACAGGATGTTTGGATTTGGCACGCTTTCTTTGGCATGCGTGGGTCTCACAATGACATCAATGTGCTACAGCGATCGTCGTTGTTTATGAGGTTGACTGAAGGAAAAGCTTCTCTTTGCCACTATGTTGTCAATGGATATGAGTACAACATGGGACACTATGTGGTTGATGGTATATATCCTCCATGGGCTACCTTTGTCGGCACCATCTCTAACCCAGTTGGCTAGAAAAAGACCCACTTTTCCCAAAGACAAGAAGTAGTTAGAAAGGATGGCGAGAAGGCATTTGGGGTTCTGCAAGCCCGTTTTGCAATTGTTCATGGAGCTACTAAACAATGGGATCCGGAGACCTTTGTGGGAGGTGATGACATGTTGTGTGATCATGCACAACATGATCGTCGAGGATGAGGGTGACAATGTTGACGTAGCTCTAGAATTTGAGAACATGGATGATCCTATCGAACTTTCAAACCATAATCCGGACACATTTGAAGAGTTTATTGAAATGCATTAACAAATTCGGCATCGACCAACACGCAAGCAGCTGAAGAAAGATTTGATTGAGCATCTGTGGGCGGTTAAATGGGGAAACAATGTTGGGATGTAATATTTGAAGTTTTAAAATTTTGAACTATTGTTGCGGCTATTTGAATGTTTGTAACCTTTGTATGCGACTATTTGAAACGTCTATACCATTTGTATGCGGCTATTTGATCATGCAGACTTAAAAAATTGAGGAAGGGCGGATGTATGCGGTTATGGTTGGATGGCGGCCTCCCGCATCCGTGCCCGCAGACGGATGCGGGAGGAAATTTGCGGGTTGTCGTTGGAGATGTCCTTATGTGTGTTTTTCTTAGGGCATCTTCAAGGCGGACCCGCAAACCACCCTCATCTGTCCGGACTGCGGAAGCCATCCAACGCGGGATTGTATTAGTCTGCAAGGTGGTTCGGACGTTCCTGCAATTGGAGACAAGGTGGGGGGAGGTTTGTGGGAGTCTGGACAGTGGACACATAGGACTCCGACTCCCCCGGCCGACCCAAACCCCCTCCCAGTCTCATTTCCTTCCACTACGCCCCTTCCCCCTTGCTTTTGCATCCGCACCCTACACCTCAACCGCCACCGTTGTACCTCTCAGGCCGCCACAGAGGCATTGATGGACGTTCGCAACCAGCACCGACGCGCCCGCTCGTCTTTACAACGAAGTTGTCCACCTTGAAGCCGTTTGTACCCAGGTACACTCTGCCCTCTTGTCGGCGACCTCCATGGTGGACGCCACACCCAACAGGTGTTTGGTTAAATGTCGTTGAGCTTATTTTAAAATGCTATGACATTTTTAGTGTACGAAGGATGGTGAGCTATTCGACCATGGAGGATGAGTTATTGTGCGATGCGTGGTTGGTTGTATCTGCATATTTCATAGGCAGGAGTAGAGGGGTGACCTTTTGGCAACAAGTGCATGAAAAGTTCCACGCGTGAAAGCACATTACACCCAATGAAATTGTACAACACAACATGATGTCGTTATCGTATCACTGGTACACTATCCAGACCAGCATCACCAAGTTTTGTGATGTGGTACGCCAGCTCGAGGCAAGATGGCCATTGCACGCGTCAGAGGACGAGATCGTAAGTTTTCCTTCTCTTGCTCAACTTTTCGATCGATTTATTCACTCAATGTTGGTCTACACATTATATGTAGCTCGCATGCGCTGTCGTGGTGTACCACATGATAGAGGGGCGGTCATTTACATGCACACACTGTTGGATGGAGCTGAAGGGGGAGTATGTGTGAAACGGCATGATCCGTTGATGAAAAACTTGTTGGACATCCGAAATCTAGTCAAATTTGAGACACTATTGTACTAGACTTAATTTGCATGCTATGTATGAATAATTTATACTATTTTCTATCCGAACTTTGATGAATATTGGCCAGTTTGCATGAATTTCATTAGTTTTTTAAATGTAGGTTGAAATATATGCGAGTAACGTTGGATGGCAGCCTCCCGCATCCGTGTTCACAAACTGGTTCCCTTGTCCGTGGACGGATACGGGAGAAAATTTACGGGTTGCGTTGGAGATGCCCTTATAGTAGTATATATATATACTATATAGAAAATGACATATGACTCAGGGCATGGCCAATGCATAGCCTCAGGGTGCTGTTCAGGGCATGGCCAATGCATAGCCTCAGAGTGCTACCTCGTAGGTCATGTAGGACACGATGTAAGAAGAAATCGCCTCAGATGGTGTAAGGGGATCTTAGGAGGCGGGTGCTTCGAGGAGAGGGAGTGTGGTTCTACAAAAAGATACAATGGAGGGCAATAGAAATATAGTAGATTCATGCATGCATGTGTACCCTAATTCTACTATATTCATAACCAAACATGACAAATAGATAACCTTTTTGCCTAACACCATATGCCATGCTGACATACAACATTGCACCAAAAGGATCACCACGACCATAGTCCATGCATCTCGCTCCTAGTTCAAAGTAGCATATGTCATGCCGGCACACAACAAACACATAACAAGATGATAATGTTGCGACCGCCAGGGCAGCTTTTTCTTTCTCCTTGCCCCGCTTCCTCCGTCCGTCTTGTTGGGAAACGCAGTATTTCAAAAAAAAATCCTACGATCACTCAAGATCTATCTAGGAGATGCATAGCAACGAGACGGGAGAGCGTGTACACGTACCCTCGTAGATCGAAAGCGGAAGCGTTTAGTAACGCGGTTGATGTAGTCGAACGTCTTCACAATCCAACCGATCCAAGTACCGAACGTACGGCACCTCCGTGTTCAGCACACGTTCAGCACGATGACGTCCCTCGATCTCTTGATCCAGTAGAGGGTCGAGGGAGAGTTCCATCAGCACGGCGGAGTGGCGACAGTGTTGGTGATGTGATCCGCACAGGGCTTCGCCTAAGCACTACGACAATATGACCGAGGTGGTAAACTGTGGAGGGGGGCACCACACACGGCTAAGAACAATTGATGTGCTTTGGGGTGCCCCCCTACCCACGTATATAAAGGAGGGAGGGAGGAGGAGGCCGGTCCAAGGGGGCGCTCCATGGGGGGAGTCCTACTAGGACTCCGTTCCTAGTAGGATTCGCCCCGCTTTCCTTCCAACGGAGAGGGGGGAAGAGGAAGGGAGAGAGAGAGGGAGAAGGAAAGAGGGGGTCGCGCCCCCTCCCCTTGTCCAATTCGGATTGGGGCAAGGGGGCGCGCGCCTCCTCCCGTGGCCTGCCTCCTCTCCTCCACTATGGCCCATTAGGCCCATTAACTTTTCCGGGGGGGTTCCGGTAGCCTCCCGGTACTCCAAAAAATCCCCGAACCTTATCGAAACAATTCCGGTGTCCGTATATAACCTTCCAATATATCAATCTTTACCTCTCGACCATTTCGAGACTCCTCGTCATGTCCGTGATCTCATCCGGAACTCCGAACAAACTTCGGTCACCAAAACACATAACTCATAATACAAATTGTCATCGAACGTTAAGCATGCGGACCCTACGGGTTCGAGAACTATGTAGACATGACCGAGACACATCTCTGGTCAATAACCAATAGTGGAACCTGGATGCTCATATTGGCTCCTACATATTCTATGAAGATCTTTATCGGTCAAACCGCATAACAACATGCGTTATTCCCTTTGTCATCGGTATGTTACTTGCCCGAGATTCGATCATCGGTATCATCATACCTAGTTCAATCTCGTTACCGGCAAGTCTCTTTACTCGTTATGTAATGCATCATCCCGTAACTAACTCATTAGTCACATTGCTTGCAAGGCTTATAGTGGTGTACATTACCGAGAGGGCCCAGAGATACCTCTCTGATACACGGAGTGACAAATCCTAATCTCGATCTATGCCAAGTTAACAAACACCTTCGGAGACACCTGTAAAGCATCTTTATAATCACCCAGTTACGTTGTGACGTTTGGTAGCACACAAAGTGTTCCTCCAGTATTCGGGAGTTGCATAATCTCATAGTCAGAGGAATATGTATAAGTCATGAAGAAAGCAATAGCAGTAAAACTAAACGATCATTATGCTAAGCTAACGGATGGGTCTTGTCCATCACATCATTCTCCAATGATGTGATCCCGTTGATCAATGACAACACATGTCTATGGTCAGGAAACTTAACCATGTTTGATTAACGAGCTAGTCAAGTAGAGGCATACTAGGGACACTCTTTTGTCTATGTGTTCACACATGTACTAAGTTTCCGGTTAATACAATTCTAGCATGAATAATAAACATTTATCTTGATATAAGGAAATATAAATAACAACTTTATTATTGCCTCTAGGGCATATTTCCTTCACGGCTCACTTCAACGACTCGACGGCCGTCTCCACCACGGTTAGCGCCTTCTTCAGCTTCTTCGAGGCCACGATGCGGGCGACCGTAGCGGGGACGGTGGCGGCGGGATTTGGCGTGTCCGGCATGATGGGAGGGTTGAAGGGTTTTGGTAGAGAGAGAGAGAGAGAGAGGAGGGAATGGGCTGGGTGTCCCACAGACGGGCGAGGCAGGAGAGGACAAGGGGTGGGCGTTCGCGGCGTGTCAGTGTGGACGAAAATTTGGCCCAAATTTGCATTGTGGGTCACGGCGGACAATAAAACAGACAACAGTTCGTCTGACGAGGGCAAAGGTTGGGCTAATCCAACTAGAACAAAATTGGGTCATGCCCACCTTTAAGAATTACGCGGGCTGATATTTCCCATGGCCCATTAAGTTGAACATTTACCCCTAAAAAATAACTTGATTTTTCTTCTTCTTTACGTATCCAGAAATAATGAACTAATTTCACATATAACAGTTTAATAGTTACAAAATGTTTCATGTGTTGCAGAAACCATTAAGGAAATGTTCATGCATACCAAAGTAAATGTACATGTATTACATGAAAAATGTTCTTGCATTGAAAAGGTTGTCTACCCCCAAAAATTGTTACAAAAATGCACCTTCCGCAAATTAAAATGTAAATTTTAATGAATTTCAAATAATATTCTTTTTGTAGTAATTTCAAATAATATTTATGTATAAAAAAATAAAATGTGTATGTTAGAAAGTTCATATTTTTTATTTTTAGTAGTATTTTAATATATTTCGTGTACTCTGTATCTAGCAAAAGATTCTTAAATGTTTTAAGTAGTATAGTTATAGAAAAGCATGTAAAATACACAAAAAGTGAGTTTGTAAAAAAACATCTATATGGAAATGTGGATTAGTATATTTATAAAAATAAAATTCATATAGAAATTAAGTAAATACAGATGTACAACGTAAAAAATAACAGTGAAGATTAGAAAAAGAATAGGAAAAAAATCCGCAAAAAAGAGAAGAGCCCACCTGATTTTATCTGGTCAGCCCATTGCAAAGTTCCCTATGGAGCGAACGTTGTGTACACAATAGGCAACGGAATATCTCTTCATGTCAGGGCTGATGAGCATCCAATCGAAATCACTAATTAAGAAGTACTCGTTGCAAAGAACATTCCATTTTTTCAGGTCGCGACAAATGACGTGCATGCAGCGCGCCACTTGTCGCAACTTGAGAGTTTTTTCCTTTTTTCGTAGGTCCGTTTATTCAAAATATTTTATCTCTTAAACCGTGCATCTAAATCTCGAACCGTTTTCATCATTGGATTCCTCGCGTCGAGATCTTCAAAACTAGATCCCATGTTGATAGGTTTTGACGAACTTTTTTTTCACGAAAAAAACTGGACGAAAAAACCGAGCGAAAAAACCAGACCGGGAGCACGGTTTTTTTTCCTTTCGGAAAGAGGCACGCCCGTGCCTCTCGCGAAATCACAACCGTGCCTCTCACGAAAGCAAAACCGTGACTCTCGTGAAAGAAAAAAAAAACACGTATTTTTTCCCTTTTCGAGAGGCACGACCGTGACTCTCGCGAAAGCACAACTGTGCCTCTCGCAGAAGCAAAATCGTGACTCTCACGAAAGAAAAAAAAACGGAAAACGCGTTTTATTTTTCCCTTTCCGAGAGGCACGGCCGTGTCTCTCGCGAAAGCACAACCGTGCCTCTCGCGGAAGCAAAATCGTGACTCTCACGAAAGAAAAAAAAACAGAAAACGTGTTTTATTTTTCCCTTTCCAAAAGGTACGGTCGTGACTCTCGCGAAAGCACAACTGTGCCTCTAGCGGAAGCAAAACCGTGACTCTCGCGAAAGAAAAAAAAAACAGAAAACGCGTTTTTTGGTTCCGAAAGGCACGACCGAGACTCTCGCTAAAGCACAACCGTGCCTCTCGCGGAAGAAAAACCGTGACTTTCGCGAAAGGAAAAAAAAACGTGTTTTTTCGCGCAAAAATATTTTTTTTTGATTTTTTTTTGTCGAAAAGCTAAGAAAGACCGAGGAAAAACCAAAACGTCGAAAAAACCCAGAAAAACCGTTTAAAAAGCCGAAAACGCGTGCGGAAAAATTAAAAAAAACAAAATCCAAAGGAAGTGTCAAGAGCGCGACACGTGGCGAATGGCTGAGAGCGCGCGAAGTGGCGCTGATCGTTGCGAGGCTCCGAAGGAGCGCTCGTTAACTAGTTGCTCCCGCATCCAATGGCTAAAAGATGCTTTTATATTTTTCTAAAATTTAACCCTCCATATATTTAGCAAAGCTTGACAAGTTATTTGAGAAACCCGATTCAGATATTGCTTGGCCTGCCATTTTGCATCTACGGAGTACCTGTTATTTTTTCTTTTGAACGCATTCGGCATTCATAACCTTTTCTCATCCCACACAGGAAAAAAACATAACCTTTTCTCATTTGTGATGAAGGCTTCAAAGGTGAGAGTTGGACGACGAAGACTCGTGAAAAAATAAACACGTCCAGGCCACACCACACCACAGGACCACTCGCCGTTGCTCACAGGCGCACCGGTCACTTCAGAAAAGTCCAAGCTATCAATAATCCGCAAAAAAGAAAGAAGTCCAAGCTACCCACGAATAGACACTACCGAAACTACCCCTTACAGTACTGAAAGGTCGCCACAGACCCAAAAAAAAAAAAAAAGGTCGCCACAGACCCACACAAAAAAAAAGGTCGCCACAGACCCACAGTACACTTTTTTTTTGACACGGTACACTCTCTCGTCCACAAGGGAAGTCGTAGTTGCGCGTCCGGCAGTCGTCACTCGTAAGGCCCACTCGACGGCATCCGGGCCCTTCGTCAGAGCATCTCTCCTCGGAGAGGTGGACAGGGCAGCAGCTCGGGGCCCGGGAGCAGGTGAATATTCGGGCTTTGTAGTAGCTCTAGCAATTTTTGCTTCCAGTGGCTTGGTGGGGGCCCATACTGAACTGCTACCGGATTCAAGTTCCTTTCGGGTTGTTAGGACGTTTGCGGCGACGACCCTGGAGAGATGCAAAATTACTAAGCAAGTTCTTTCTCAAGGACACACCGATGAGTGTCCAATGTTTTCAGGCGATGCATAAGTGGAAGAAAGATACTAATAAACAGGCTATAGAGCCCGAGTGTATTTTACGTCATTTTTTTTTCGAGAAACTTTCGATCTATTCATCTTTAATCATGGCAGTACAAAGAGCAACTAAGATAATAAAAATTACAACCATATCCGTGGACCACTTAGCGACGACCACAAGCACTGGAGCGAGCCGCGCGTCGCCGTCATCGCCCCTCCCTCATCGGAGTCATGCAAACCTTGTTGTAGTAGACAGTCGGGAAATCGTCGTGCTAATTTGCGTCATTTTGTTGTATTATTAATGAGCTATATGCTGACGGAGCTCGTATATACAAACACATGCACTAATTTGCACCGTTGGTCTACATACCATTTGCGGACTTAAATAGCCAAGCATCCGCGATAGAGCTCATACATACAAACACATCAACTAATTTGCACCCACCGCTCTACATACCGAGTACGGACTTAAATAGCTAAGCATCCGCGACGGATCAGAATATTAGTTAGGCATCTCACTTGAGACAAACCCTTCTATATATATGCAACGGAGAATGCATACTTCATGCGCAAAAATATAAATAAACAAATGTATATATCAAAAAACACTTCGATGAGATGCCCTTAAGAATGAATTCTTCTATGATCTTGAACACAAAAATTTAGAAACCATGTAATCTTGGATTGTCCACTCAAACTTGTGAACACATACTTTTTTTTTGAACTTATGAACACACAATTTTTAGAGCAATAGAATGAGGGCACTGATCTTCATGAGGTTTAAACTCACATTAAGATTTTTACAAACCCGGTGACTGCGTTTCAAAGAAAATTGTCAGCTCCAAACTTTATAAGCAAAAAGACCACTGCGGGATGGTATAATTTCTCTAAAAATATTGCGGTAATTCATAGTCAAAAATATGTTTAATGTGCCTTGGAACACTACAAAATATATTTAAGCTGACATGTAGCTCATATTGTGCGTGAACAAAATGGTGTAAGCCATTACCTAGCTTTATTTGGTAGAACTGAGGAACGCACGGCTGTTTGGCTCGGGTCAGGGCGAGGTGATGTGCCTCACTTGTGTAAGAATGAACTGCCCTTGGTTTGATTAATATAAACTCCCTTTCACCTGCAAAAAGAAAAGCTGACCCGGAGCACTGCAAAAACCATTGTATGACACTCTTTTTTCTATGGGTGGATGCCTGATCATATGGGACAAACATTTTCTAACATTTTCTCTCTTCTCCGCCTCAGCATTTCTCCTACATGACACTTCTAAAAAAAATTATTATACATGACCTAACACAAACGAGAGGGCGGGGGTCGAAAAAGGTCTATTGTACTGTACCTTCTGTTTGAGAAGGCCTAGTCATTATTCTGCTCAGAGTGGCTCCACAAAATTGCTCCCTCGGTGCTTCACAACAATGCACTATATCCATCTTTTTTTTTCAGGGATACTATATCGTGATATCCATCTCTTTACAACTCGGATTTACACCCTAACCAGAAAAGAGAACCGGAGAAGCAGTGCCGATACATGGGTCGCGCAAAAGCAGACCAATCAGCGCACAACTGCCACCGCCTTTCGGGCCGCACCGCACCGCTGCCACGCCCCATGCACGGCGCATGTGCCGCCCCACATGCGTCCCGGAAAACCTCGGGGGCTAAAGTACAAAAGCGCGAATAAACAGCAGCAGCAAAGCAAAGCCCCATTTAAAACCCAGTTTTATATTTTTTTCCTCGTCACATCCTCCTCTTTAACGTTCACATTTCCCACGCGGCCCATCCCTCCCAACTCCGTCCGTCCGATCCCCCGCCGCAGCGAGCCGGCCCCACCAGTCCAGGCCCCCGTCGCCGGCGCCCCGGAAAACCCCGCCTCGCTGCGCCGCTTGCCGGAATTCGCGGCTCGCGGCGAGCATTTCGAGCTCCGGCTCGCCGGATCCGGCGGGGCAGGCTCGGCGGTGCCGCGAGCTGCCGCCGCGGTCGGCGCAGATCCGTGCCTGTGCGCTGGGAATTTGAGGGGGCCGGCTCCCGGTTGGACTCGGCTCGAGTTGATTTCCGCGGGTTGGTGGAGGTAGGTTGGTGTGTGGGGAAGCTGGTGGGCGGCCGCGGTACATGAGAGCCAGAAGCCTGCGCCGCCTCTGCTTCCGTCGTTGGGGAGCTCTCGCGGCGCCATGATCGAGCAGTTCGTTAATTTCGTCATCCGCCCGCCACGGTAACCAACCGCCTTGCTGGCTATATTCTCACTGCTTTGCCAAGTTTCAGCCGCAGTAGGTCGAACGTGCTACTTTTGACTTTTGTTGTCATAATATAATGGTATCTAGGTGCTTTAGATGGTCATACTTTGCCCTGTAAGTACGAGTGTACTGTGATTCCTCCATCAAGGCATTGTCCACGCTCGTGGAAAATTGCAGTAGTTTTTGGCCTCTCATAGCTAGTAATGTTACCAATGGTCAAACTGTAAGCCCTAACTCGACAGCGTGCAAGTTCTGTGTTCAAAATACAAAAGGTTAAGCAAGCGTAGGAGCCAAACCTTGTTGGTGAAGCCTTGCTATTGAGCATCGTCTACTAGTTTTCTAGGTGGACAAGTAGCTCTTCTTAATCACAAGTTTTGCAGTGGCAAATACTCAAAGTTAAACTGATCTTGGAGACTAAATGGTAACTGCAACAAACTTTTGCATTTTTTTAACACGTGTGGTTTCAACTCAGCCGCGCTTTTCTTAAATACAATTTATGCCTTTTCTTAAGACGCGAGAAAGTGGAAGTCAATGCTCCCAGAACTTTGGTATTCATCAAGTGATATCCTCTGTTTGTGTGTGTGTGTGTACTGCTGTCAGCTGGTTAACTGGATGTATATTTACAGTGCAGAGTACAACCCAGATCAGTATTTATGGGAGCCAGAGTTTACTCTTGCAGGAAGAAAGTACAAACGAATAGATTTGGAGGCAAGTAAGGGGAGCAGTTATTGAGGCTTTTTGCTGTGTACCATTTGCCAGTGAAGAGACTTTATGCTGATTATCAACATTATTGTATATTGGACTTATTCTTGTACCTGTATGTTGTGGCAGCTTTCCAATGAAAGAAACCAGACCTTAAAATGCAGCCACTATGTTCCTGCCGTCATCCCAGAAAACACTGCCCTTCCATGTGTGATCTACTGCCATGGGAATAGGTATTCGCGGTTTCTCGCTCATGGGTTCTCTTTATCCTATACATGTTACATTCTACCATTTAACAATTAACACAGTGATTTATCGGCATTAATCATGGCACCTGTTTCTTTTCACATTTGGTGCATACCTTAATTAATCACCAATAATGCTGGCCAATTGATAGTTTCTTTAAACCTAATGCAGTGGGTGCAGAGCAGATGCAAATGAAGCTGCTGTCATACTTTTGCCTTCAAACATTACACTTTTTGCACTTGATTTCGCTGGATCAGGGCTATCAGGGGGAGAGTATGTCAGCCTTGGTTGGCACGAGGTGCATATTCATTATTATTTTCGAACAACATTTTTATAATTTAGTAATTGCACTGTTCTGAAAAAGGATACGACTATCAGAAACAGGATCTCAAGTCCGTGGTGTCCTTTTTGCGGAAGAATAAGGAAGTCTCTTGCATAGGTCTTTGGGGGCGTTCGATGGGTGCTGTTACAAGGTATTTTGGTTACAGTGTTTGCGCTTTCTACTATTTTGCAAATTTCAGTGTCCTATTTCTCTTGATGCTATATTGTCTTTTGTAAGTGTTCAGATAGTACAACATAATAAATTTATGCACTTTAAGAGTTTCTCTGTATTATTGAAATATCCTGATATTTGGTAGTACTTTTGTCCACAAAATATCTTAAAGATTTAGGTTTTAATGCGTGGAATTGTATTTTGATAGTTCATCACTTCTTTGTCCAAACTTTGATGCAGCCTGCTGTATGGAGCAGAAGACCCCTCGATTGCTGGCATGGTTTTGGACAGTGCTTTCTCTAACTTGTATGAGCTAATGCTAGAGCTTGTTGATGTTTACAAAATCAGAGTTCCTAAGTTCACGGTATGCTTATCTCTGCATAATATTTTGCTTCACCGTTATGATTGAGCTGATTTTAAGAGGTGCACTTTCTGTAGTTGATAAAACATAGACTTTGACGAAACATAGTTTACATGCTAATTGGTGATTTATCATGCAAAAGTGTCATTGTAGCTGTGCTCAAACTATCTGCTGTATGTATACACAAAAAGTGTTGTATGTGCGAAAAGAAATGTACCGTGTTTACGTCCAGGCATAATACGAACCTTACAATGAAAATTTCCAATTCTAGAAGTCTTCCAGCACTCGTTGGTTTGGTTTGCATGGCCCTAGTATATCCTATGCCATCTCTATTCTTAAATCTAAGTTGCTAGGGAAGCAAACTTCGAATAAGCTATAGATGAATTTGTGTACTAACTTACTTGCAGGCAACACATAACATGAACATTTTACTGCCGCTCATGTTCTATGTGTTTTCAGGTTAAGATGGCTGTACACTACATGCGCCGTGTCATTCAAAGAAGAGCTAAATTTGACATAATGGATCTTAATGTTGTTCAGGTTTGCCTTCTAAAATAGTATATTCTTCTTGCTAATAACTAATGAAAAGTGATGGGAAGTGTTTGTTCCCGTTGCAACAATATGATGTTCCATATCGGTAATAGTAATGTACTAATGTGCACTAGATATGACTATGCAACAGAGTACAGTTAGAAAGGAATAGCTTAGCCTATTTATGCTCATATGTCTCCAAAGGATTGTAATGCAAAAAGAACGTTTTGTTGTATGCTTATTGCATGTCGAAGGTGGAATATATTGGGTTCTTGGGGGAAAAATGGCTACACTTTGCCACTGTTGACCCAATTCTAGCAATTGTGTGAGTTGCAGCTTGAATATTGGGCGGATGCTTCGAGTGGTTTCCACATATGAAATATCTCTCCAGGGAAAATTGCGGTTTTGTAAGCAAGCAATTGTGCATGTAAAACTGGAGACTGTTTTATGAAACTGGGTAATTCGTATGTTATGAGCCTAGCAGTTAGACTCGTTTCCCAGCAGGTTTCTCTGGCAATGCCATGGTAACTTTGGTCTCCCAAAGTCCATTGCAAGAAACACGTACCACGGATCTGCTGTTAGTACAATGCCTGTCTTGGACTCAAGATGGCAACATTGAATTGGTTTCTACCTTTTTTGTATTGCTTGGTTTAAGAAACATTTAGATGTAGCTAAAATGCAGAGAAGTGCTAGCTTAAGTAATTCAATTGATCCTATGGACGGGAGCAACAAGAATGTGGAAATATTCTGGACCAATGTTTACTGAATGAATACAACAACAACAACAACAACAACAACAACAACAACAACAACAACAACAACAACAACAACAAAAACAACTAATCAATCAAAGAGAACTAAGATAATTTTCAAAGGAATATGGGTAAAGACCAATGAAAAGCTTGCATGTTCGAGTCTCATTTTCTGCAGCCAAAAGGTGTATGTTACTGGGTAGTTGACAATCAGCTCATGTACAGAGTTCATAAATTTACAAGAAGGAATGCAACCAATTCTTTATTCTTCACACTTCTGGTTGGGAGATATCTAAGTGGACTATGAAGTACACGTAGGTCAAGATGATGCGGTGCAGATGCAGCTCGTAGAAGAAACTTATCCACCAGGAACCAAGGGCTAAAAGGCAAAAAGGAGGAAAAATCACAAATGACCATTATTTGGTAGTCTGTCACATGATGATACTTTATTATGGGAGTAGATGGAATGTCTTGAAGCAGCACATGCAAGGGGAGAATGGGCGATTGCAAAGGACTAAGAACTCTTAATGGCTGACACCACTTCTTTGAATAATTTTCAGAGGGTAGTGCCGGTCATTAATAGTTCTTTGTATTACCTCTTCTATCTTGCATGTGCTGCTCTAAACTTCTATTTTGAGAGTCTAAGCTACATGCATGCCATCATATTTATTATTCAAGTTCGAAAGGCCTGCATTTCACAGCAAAGTTGAACCATCATGTGATAGACTACCAAAGATGAGCCCTCTATGTTTTTTCCTTTCTTCTTTTGCTTTTGCAGCTTTGTTACTTGGTGGATGAGTTTCTTTCGCAATCTGCCTCTAGATGTATCATTCCTTTTTATCATGTTCTTCACCTTTTGTAGCTCCTAGTCTGGTAGGCTGGTTCCATAACTCTATCCGCTAATAGACAAGTGTGAAGCAACTACTTTATTTCCTTGCACGTTTCGTGAGCCCTCTCCATGTCTCAGTGAAGGTCGCAAACTGCCCACTGACATACACCTCTTAGATTTGCACTAAAAATACACTAAAACAGGCAATTATATAACCTTTTGTTAGGCTTTTCTCAGTGTTCCTTACAATGTTTGGTTTGTCTTCGCCCTCTGGGCTGGTGCCGGCGCCCTAGGACTTAGAGCAATCATACCCCAAACATGGCATGTCCACTGATTCGTTCATGGACTATGTAACCGCCTCCTAGGAGGATTGTAACCAAAACTCTCTCTTTTCAATACAATGAAACGCAAACTCTCTTGCGTTTTCTCGAAAAAAAATGTTTGGTTTGTCTTCTTCGATTGGGTAGACTTGTATTTTTCACATCTTTTACCAAAACACTTCTACTTTCTTGATGTTCTCATCGATAGGATCAGTTGTCTTATTTAACCAAGCACTTAATTGCATCCATAGTACAGCTACACCGTTACATGCTTCTTCAACCAAAAAATAGCAGCAAGAAAAAATATGCATAAGTGCCAACCTGTCTGATGTTGACCTCTTGGGTGCAAGACAAGAGCCATCTGCTGGCTTTCCTTGTTATCCTTTTTCATCTTCTTTCCTATCGCAACTCGTAAAATTTTGAATGTTTTCATTTTTTTTGAATGGACTCTTGTGTAACCAGCACAATAGAAATCTTGTGATAATTAATTGGCTTAGGGTACATATGGCTGTTAGAAGTTCATCAGATACTATGAATATGGGTTTTCATTTAGCAAAGAATCCACTTTGAACGCTTATCATGGAAGGCTGTGACTCTGTATCACATATAATTATTGTGAATATATGGGAGACAAGTGAAATAGCTTCTCAGTGGCAGTACCTGCTGAACTAATCACGAATGTATTAGTTAGTTACATGCAGAACGCCATCACCTGCTTAAGACTGTCAAAATCAATTAGCTAGTTGCATTGGAAAACTGTCCCTAGATTCAGGCAGTGATTCTGAGCGTGGGAACCTCTTCAAGTTACAGCTCCGACACAATTGCTAGTCTACTAGTTCCTACAATGGTGAAGTGAACACATTTTCACCCAATATATACCTGCCGACCTTAGTTGGAGATGGCATAGTTGTCTTAGCTGTGATCACAGACATTAAGCCAGTAGGAGTACTCTTTCAGTTTTATTCGTAACATTTTTTTTACATAGAATTAGACAATTAGTTGACTCATTGTGATTTCTTGTTATACTGAATTAGTTTTATTTGTTTTATTACCACCTTTTTTCTGGATGTGTGACAAGCTTTACCCTTTTTCTTCACCAGTTTGCCCCCAAGACGTTTATTCCGGCATTATTTGGACATGCATCAAGTGACGTGTTTATTCAGTCCCATCACACTGATCGTATTCATCAGGCGTATGCGGTATCGTGCTTGCTTTACATTGGCTGATCAAAAGTAATAATTTGTGGTGATCGATCATATTTTATTCATGTATTTGTATGTCTCTGCAGGGTGATAAAAATTTAATCAAATTTGATGGCGATCACAACTCCGCTAGGCCCCAGTTTTATTATGATTCTGTTTCAATATTCTTCTATAATGTTCTGAATCCACCTCAATTTCCGTCTGCATGCTCAAATAAGCTAGAGAAGTACTATAACCGTGGGGCTGGAACTAATGAGGTAATTTTTCTCTTCACTCCTATTAAATCCTACATCAGACCTTCTGCTTGCTGTTATGGGAACCCTGAGACCTTCCCAAGGAAATTACCTGTCAATTAACTTGACTTTTTCAGAGCTTACTGTATGAGATCATAAATGGTCTAAGGGCTGCTGGTACTGATGCAGGAAGTTCATCCGCAGCTGCAGCTAGTTTCACCAATGGTGCGGCCCAGCCCCCTTAGTAGCTGCTGGTACTCAGGAGTTACCTCTTGCTGTTCACTCACTCTTATTTCATTGTTTCAGCCACAAAATCAGTAGTTGAATTGCTGACAGAGAGGGTCAATCAACTGTCCGTTAAAAATGATAGTGACTTGGTAAGTTGACCAGACCATCAGTGGTAGATTAGCCTCACCAGAAATCTGAGGTGATATATCCTCATTTGAATGCAGGATTTCCTTTTGGACGAAAATCATAACCTCACTGAAATGGAAGAGAACACTGCAGAGTCTCATACACAGGTAAAATTCGATGAGGCTTTGTTTTATTTCAAGCTGGTTGATTGTTTTGCCACTGTTAAATGCAGCACTGCACTCTATAAAAAATCTATCACTACATATGACATGATGCAGCCCGCCCATCTCTGTGATACTAAATTTCTTGTGTCACTATACAAGGACGATGACAAATTTCACTGGTTTCCTACATTTAGACTACTTTCTGAGAAATGATCTTGTAATCTTATTGCCGAGAGGTTATATTCCATTTTAGGATAAGGCGAACAGGCAAAATGAGGAGTGCTGCTCATACACAAGTTCAAACCGAGAGAGCTGGGGAAGATGTTCTTCCTTAGGGGCAGCGAGTGATGTATCATCCTCCGGCGAACGTCCTAGGGTTTCCGATCATAAGCATAAGGTACATGTATTTTTCAATTTACATGTCTTTCAGACACACATAATTGCTGTAAACTAAATATCAAAGAGGCACACCATAATATATACATGCCAACTTGACAAGGGTTTACTAGCATACAGATTTTCTTTACAACTCTTTAAGGGAAAGTTTATGATCGGCTCAATACTAAGCTGGCAAAATTTTATTCCAAGAGCACAACCTCTCATAGTTCAGATCTCCTCATTTGTTCCCAAACTGCAGAGCATGACACTAAGAGCTCTGGCGACGCCGTTGAGACGGATACGAAGGAAACCACTCACCATACCAAAGGAGAGGAAGAACAGGTCTCTATGGAAGAGGCTTAACCAGGAGAGGCATGATATGGGGGAGAGCTTAACCCAGCGTTTCAGGCTGTGCCTCCAGGGCCAGGCTCAGCACAAGAGAACAAAGTCGTCTTGACAACTGTGAATACTCAGTTTAACCCAGACAACTGCTAGGAACACGATGATTCACCAACGAAATGCACCTTGATTCTGACTCTCGGCGCAAACCCTGCTGCATACTTACCATTGAATCTGTGAGTCCGGCCACGTAACTGTCGCCTTTGTTCCGTCAGATTGTTCCATGTTGCTCTTGTAGATCCCGAGTTTGTAGAATTGTAGTGTGACCCCTCCTGGTGTGGGGAAGGAACCTGTGCATTAGTATCAGCAGATCAGTAGTCTTTCGAGTTCAAATTGTATTTTTTATACAACACGTCATTTGTTTGACCTTATTTTGTGCTATCTGGTTAAGGGGCAGATTGCCCACGAACTGTATCAAGTCTCTTGCTTGAGCCGTCTGGTGACTGGTGTAAGGTCACCTTCGGACGGAAGCAAGTTAGCAACCATGGGCATTTTGATCTGCTTGCGAGATGAAAGTTTGATATATTCCATTCTTATTCTTGCAAGTGATGATGCCTTTATATTGTTGGAACATGATGAAAGTGTTCTAGCTGTGATGGCAGATAGCACCATTTCTTTTGTGAGAACATGATGAGGCTATGTTAGTCATGAGGATGTCGTCTTGGGATCAGGAGAGGAGGAACATGTTGTTTGGTCATGAGGTTGGGGAATTCCTACCTGAAGCACGTTGGTCAGCTTAGTAACATGAGGTCATTTCAATGGGGGAGAGTAGGAGGAATTCATATGGGGGAGAGTAGGAGGAATTCAAGGAACATGATGAGCCTACAGGAAGAAGAAAAAAAATATCTCACCACAGGTAGCTTTGCCGTTCAGAAAGTCGATAAGAAACTGGAGAACTGGCAGAGTTCCTAGGCGTCTTGGTGGAAAGTCTGTTTTGATCAAGTCCTTCCTACTGATGTAAAAAATAAAGTCCTTCCTTCATAGCACTCCTGCTCGTGCAATGCGATTCTATCTCCTACCCATTATTAAATGGATTCGATTAGGCATGTTTCTCTAGGAAGGAAGGGGTAGTAGACAAAAATAAATAGTAACTCCTCTCTCTCTCTCAAAAAAGTAACACACATGGTGAAGTAGGATTTGTTAGCAGACCAGAGTTTCTAATGGCTCTGTACAACATCCTATATGGAAGAAATTGTGGGGATTGAAATTACCAAGCAAGGTAAAGATTTTCATCTGGAGATCACTACACAATGCTATTCCATGCTACGGCGTCCTTGCTAACCGTCATATTTCGACGACGGCGCAATGCCCGGTCTGTAAGTTGCATGCGGAAAATATAGAACATGCCCTATTTGGTTGTGTCCGGGCAAAGATATATGGTCTAACCTGGGTCTACATGAGGTCATTTCAAATGCTAGACAGCCAGGGAGATCTGTTTCGGAGGTCCTTGAATTCCTCCTGTGTGACCCGGCGAACCAAAAGAATTATACTATGGATGTAACTGAACAGCCGGACATGATTGCTACTGCCTGCTGGTTCATATGGTGGCAAAGACGTCTCATTGACAAGGACGAAGAAGTGCAGTCTACCCAAAGATCAACCCAGGCTTTATTGGCTACAGCTCTGAATTTTGTCCGAGCTGCTGGCAAACCAACTACACTGCCTAGACTGAACCGATGGAATAGGCCTGTAGGTGGGCAGAGGGTGTTGAACGTGGACGCTTCTTTTCTGGAGGATGACCATTCTGGGTCATGTGGGACTGTAATCCGAGACCACGCTGGTGCTTTTATTGCAGCTTCAACAGCGAAACTAGAACATGTTGCCGACGTGGTAACGGCAGAAGCGGCGGCTCTGGTTGTAGGACTGAAGCTTGCTCGGCGGCTCTGGTTGTAGGACTGAAGCTTGCTCCCTCGATTTGTCTTAACACCGTTGTCTTTCGAATGGATAATCAAGCTGTGGTTTTTCTTTAGACAAATCAAGCTGTGGTGCTATGTGTCGGAGTAATGGGTCACGGGTAGGCTAACCCGACGCCCATAATCTTTCAAGACATCGGGGCTGACTGCGCCCCTCAAGAGACCAAGGTAAAGAGCCGTCTTCTAGGGGCCGGCTGGAGAAATAGCCGGCTGCCTGTAGACGGCCGAGTCCTGAAGGCGAGGTCATGACAAGCCGACTCCTACCAGGCAGCTCCCAGAGAAGCCGGCCTCGAGGAGTCGGCCCGCTGCACCTGCGAAGCTCATGCCCGCGTCAAGGGGGATGGGACAAAGAGATGGCTACAGTGCAGCCCATCCCCTCCCCTTCCTAGGGGCTGGCGCGGCCACAGTGCGCTGTACCGGCGAGGATCCCCGCCCAGCGCGGCACTGTTGCCATGCCAGTCCTGACATCATCACAGGCAGACGGGGTCCTGCTCCCACGATGGCCTGTCTGTACAGCCCAAGGACGGCGGGCCCCACTAGTCAGCGAGAGCCCAGAAGACGGAGAAGAGCCCTACCAATCGGACCCGACAGGAGTCGGCCCCTAGGAGTCGGCCTACTCCCCCCACGGGTCCCACGCACCATTAACCAGACGAGACAGGGAGTGGCCACAGTAATCGCCCGCCATGACGGCGATGCTGTAGCCATGATCCTTCGACCAAGCCTGCGTCATTAGAAGCGCGGCTACAGTGATCAGCAGCTGGCAAGACCCACAAGCGGCGGGTACGGCCTGTCGGCTCCGTATCAGACCAGTCGGCGGGCCCCAGCAGCCGGCGGCCGAAGAGACTGACGGCTGGGCCCAGCGCCCAGTCATCTTACTCTTGTACCCCTGAGGGGTAGGCCTATATAAACCCCCCCAGGGTACCCATGCAAAGGGTTCCAACCCATTAGAACTAGACCAGAGATAGAGGAAGGAGAGAGCTAGCCCTGCCTTCTCCTATCTCTAGCATACAGCTCGAGGAGCACCCTTGTATTCACTTTGCCTTAGTGACCATGCGGAGACCCCGCAGAGCAGGACTAGGGGTGTTATCTCCTAGGAGAGCCCCGAATTTGGGTAAAGTACGTCGGCGTTCGTGTCTACGCCTCATCCCGCTTCCGGGCACCGGCGACGTTCTACTCGCTCCCACCATGATAAGCCATCCTTTGGCATATGTCGCACCCAACCCCCGATATTTGGCGCCCACCATGGGGCGAGGTGCACCGTCGTCCGGAAACCTGTTCAGGACGGGAACCCTTTTCCTCCCTGGCGAGCGCAGCCAGCCCGGCACGCCAGACAGAGTGCGCCACGCGCTGCATGGCGCGGAAATCGCCTGCGCGGCCAGTTGCCTCACCGATCTTGTCGGCAAGGTCCGCCTCTCCGACGAGCCCGCATCCGACGCGGGCACAGGCGGCCTCGAGAGCCTCCTCGCGGGCCTCCTCGACCAACTCCACGTCGCCAGCGAGCCTGCTGTGGACTTGGAGCCCGTAGGCTCCACCGACCCGATGCTGGTCGACTCTGACACTGCGTCGCTCGACGCGTTCCCCACCAACGTGGTGGTCTACGACGAGCCGCTCCCTCACGCGGAGAGCGGCGGAAGCACCATCACGGAGGTGCTTGTCATCGGTCACGGCGAGCACTCCGGCGGAGGTGCTCGCGACCCGCTTGATGCGGCGCTGCAAGATCTGACCGCGCCCATTCCCGAAGACGCCGACGCCGAGACGCTGGAGACGCGCCGCCTTCAGCTTGTCGAAGGCGCCAAGAAGCTGGCCAGCATGAGATGCCTGTCGAAGGCCTATCAGCGCGAGATGGACCGCGCTATGGGCGGCACGCCGGCTCCCGCCGGGCCCAGCCGCCTTGGCGTGGTCCAGCAACGCGGTGTGGCCATCGCCAACCTGTTCGGGGCAGATCGCCCCGTCTACGCCATGCCGGCGGAAAACATCCGAGCTACCCAGGTGGCAGCAGACGAGCTGGACAAGTTCGAGGGCGAAGAGCATCGCCTGATGACGGAGCGCGTCCAACGACTCCTCGACGCGGCTGCCGAGCAGAACGAGGCCGGCTGCCGCACCGATGCGCCGCATCGGCAGAATGACGACCTGCATCCCCGCCGAGACCAAGGCGCGACATCTCGGACGCCGACGGGTGGCGTCCGTGGAAGAAAAGACAAGGAGCCGGCTGCCAGCCGCAGTCGGACTCGCATCACCATAGAGCGCGACCAAGACGGCCGCCCAAGAGCAGTGGAACGACGGGACGACTGTCCGCCTCCTCCCCCTCGCAGGGAAAGGCGAGTCTCCCCGCTGCCTGTTGACCACCCGACACTCGACGACCGCCTTGACCGCAAAGAGGGAGTCAGAGAGAATGATGCCCGCCACCGGATTGACCGTCTCCACCGATCCCTAGCGCTTGAAGAGGAAGATGAGTTGGGTCCGCCGTGTTTCGGCCCCCGCATTCGAAACGAGCCCTTCCCCAGAGGGTTCACGCTCCCAAGAGACACGCCCAAATACACCGGCTCCGTGAAGCCGGAAGATTGGCTGGTTGACTACTCTACAGCCGTCAGCATAGCAAACGGCAACAAGCGTGTTGCCGTGAAGTACGTTCCGCTCATGCTCCAGGCCACGGTGATACGTCTCCAACGTATCTATAATTTTTGATTGCTCCATGCTATATTATCTACTGTTTTGGACTATATTGGGCTTTATTTTCCACTTTTATATTATTTTTGGGACTAACCTATTAACCGGAGGCCTGGCCCAGAATTGTTGTTTTTTGCCTATTTCAGAGTTTCGGAGAAACAAAATATCAGTTTTTGGTTGCTAGATGCCTATGCATAGGAAGTATGTTAGACTTAGATGTGTTTGTCACGTATTTTATGATGCTCTTTTTATGCTTCAATTCTTGTCTTTCATGTGAGCATCGTTGAAATGTAATGCCTAGCTAGGGGCGTTAGACGATAGCGCTTGTTGGGAGGCAACCCAATTTTATTTTAGTTTTTTTGTTTTTGCTTCTGTTTAGAAATAAATAATCCATCTACCTTCTGTTTAGATGTGGTTTTGTGTTTTAATTAGTGTTTGTGCCAAGTTAGACCTATAGGATCTTCTTGGATGATAGTTATTTGATCTTGCTGTAATTTCCAGAATCTTTCTGTTCATTAAAACAATTGTTAAAAATCACCAGAACGTGATAAAATACTGATTCCAATTTATTCTGATCAATAAACAAACTGTATAGGTCGTCCTATTTTGGTAGATTTTTTGGAGTTCCAGAAGTTTGCGTTAGTTACAGATTACTACAGACTGTTTTGTTTTTGACAGATTCTGTTTTTCGTGTATTGTTTGCTTATTTTGATGAATCTATGGCTAGTAAAATAGTTTATAATCCATAGAGAAATTGGAATAAAATAGGTTTAACACCAATATAAATAAATAATGAGTTCATTACAGTACCTTGAAGTGGTCTTTTGTTTTCTTTCGCTAACGGAGCTCACAAGATTTCTGTTGAGTTTTGTGTTGTGAAGTTTTCAAGTTTTGGGTGAAATCTTTTGATGGATTATGGAACAAGGAGTGGCAAGAGCCTAAGCTTGGAGATGCCCATGGCACCCCCAAGATAATACAAGGACACCAAAAAGTCAAAGCTTGGGGATGCCCCGGAAGGCATCCCCTCTTTCGTCTACTTCCATCGGTAATTTTACTTGGAGCTATATTTTTATTCACCACATGATATGTGTTTTGCTTGGAGCATCTTGTATTATTTGTGTCTTTGTTTGTTAGTGTGCCATAATCATCCTTGCTGTACACACCTTTTGAGAGAGCCATACATGAATTGAAATTTGATAGAATACTCTATGTGCTTCACTTATATCTTTTGAGCTTTATAGTTTTGCTCTAGTACTTCACTTATACCTTTTAGAGCACGGTGGTGGATTTGTTTTAAAGAAACTATTGATCTCTCATGCTTCACTTAGATTATTTTGAGAGTCTTAAATAGCATGGTATTTTCTTAATAACAATAATAAGCTTGGTATTCAAGATTTGTAAAACTTTCTTTTGAGTGCGTTGAATACTAAGAAAAGATTGATGCTTGATAATTGTTTTGAGATATGAAGATGGTGATATTAGAGTCATGCTAGTTGAGTAGTTGTGAATTTGAAGAATACTTGCGTTAAAGTTTGTGATTCCTGTAGCATGCACGTATGGTGAACCGTTATGTGATGAAGTCGGAGCATGATTTATTTATTGATTGTGTTCCTTATGAGTGGCGGCCGGGGACGAGCAATGGTCTTTTCCTACCAATCTATCCTCCTAGGAGCATGAGCGTAATACTTTGCTTTGATAACTTCTATATTTTTGCAATAAGTATATGAGTTCTTTATGACTAATGTTGAGTCCATGGATTATACACACTTTCCTTCCTTCCTCCATTGCTAGCCTCTCTAATACCGCGCACTTTTCGTCGGTATCATACACCCACCATATACCTTCCTCAAAACAGCCACCATACCTACCTATCATGGCATTTTCATAGCCATTCCGAGATATATTGCCATGCAACTTTCCACCGTTCCGTTTATTATGACACGCTCCTTCATTGTCATATTGCTAGCATGATCATGAAGTTGACATCGTATTCGTGGCAAAGCCACCGTTCATAATTCTTTCATACATGTCACTCTTGAATCATTGCATATCCCGGTACACCACCGGAGGCATTCACATAGTCATATTTTGTTCTAAGATTCGAGTTGTAATTGTTGAGTTGTAAGAAAAATAAAAGTGTGATGATCATCATTTTTAGAGCATTGTCCCAAGTGAGGAAAGGATGATGGAGACTATGATTCCCCCACAAGTCGGGATGAGACTCCGGACGAAAAATAAAAAAGAAAGAAAGAAAAGAGGCCATAAAAAAAAAGAAAAGGCCCAAATAAAAAATGAGAGAAAAAGAGAGAAGGGACAATGTTACTATCCTTTTACCACACTTGTGCTTCAAAGTAGCACCATGATCTTCATGATAGAGAGTCTCTCATTTTGTCACTTTCATATACTAGTGGGAATTTTTCATTATAGAACTTGTCTTGTATATTCCAATGATGGGCTTCCTCAAAATGCCCTAGGTCTTCGTGAGCAAGCGAGTTGGATGCACACCCACTTAGTTTATTTTGTTGAGCTTTCATATACTTATAGCTCTAGTGCATCCGTTGCATGGCAATCCCTACTCACTCACATTGATATCTATTGATGGGCATCTCCATAGCCCGTTGATACGCCTAGTCGATGTGAGACTATCTTCCCCTCTTTTTGTCTTCTCCACAACCACCATTCTATTCCACATATAGTGCTATATCCATGGCTCACGCTCATGTATTGCGTGAAGGTCGAAAAAGTTTTGAAAATGTCAAAAGTATGAAACAATTGCTTGGCTTGTCATCGGGGTTGTGCATGATTTAAATACTTTGTGTGGTGAAGATGGAGCATAGCCAGACTATATGATTTTGTAGGGATAACTTTCTTTGGACATGTTATTTTGAGAAGACATAATTGCTTTGTTAGTATGCTTGAAGTATTATTATTTTTATGTCAATATAAACTTTTGTCTTGAATCTTTCGGATCTGAATATTCATACCAAAATTAAGAAGAATTACATTAAAATTATGCCAAGTAGCACCCCGCATCAAAAATTCTCTTTTTATCATTTACCTACTCGAGGACGAGCAGGAATTAAACTTGGGGATGCCTGATACGTCTCCATCGTATCTATAATTTTTGATTGCTCCATGCTATATTATCTACTATTTTGGACTATATTGGGCTTTATTTTCCACTTTTATATTATTTTTAGGACTAACCAATTAACCGGAGGCCCAGCCCAGAATTGCTATTTTTTTTGCCTATTTCAGAGTTTCGGAGAAACAAAATATCAAACGGAGTCCAAACGGAATGAAACCTTCAGGAACGTGATTTTCTCATCAGATAAGACCCATGAGACTTGGACCCTCCGTCAAGAAAGCCACGAGGCGGTCACGAGGGTGGAGGGCGCGCCCCCTGCCTCGTGGGCCCCTCGAAGCTCCACCGACGTACTCCTTCCTCCTATATATACCTACGTACCTCCAAACGATCAGATACGGAGCCAAAAACCTAATTCCACTGCCGCAACCTTCTGTACCCATGAGATCCCATCTTGGGGCCTGTTCTGGAGCTCCGCCGGAGGGGGCCATCATCACGGAGGGCTTCTACATCATCCTAGCCCCTCCGATAAAGTGTGAGTAGTTTACCTCAGACCTTCGGGTCCATAGTTAGTAGCTAGATGGCTTATTCTCTCTTTTTGGATCTCAATACAATGTTCTCCCCCTCTCTCGTGGAGATCTATTCGATGTAATCTTCTTTTTGCGGTGTGTTTGTTGAGACCGATGAATTGTGGGTTTATGATCAAGTCTATCTATGAATAATATTTGAATCTACTCTGAATTCTTTTATGTATGATTTGGTTATATTTGCAAGTCTCTTCGAATTATCAATTTGGTTTGGCCTACTAGATTGGTCTTTCTTGCAATGGGAGAAGTGCTTAGCTTTGGGTTCAATCTTACGGTGTCCTTTCCCAGTGACAGTAGGGGCAGCAAGGCACGTATTGTATTGTTGCCATCGAGGATAACAAGATGGGGTTTTTATCATATTGCATGAAACTATCCCTCTACATCATGTCATCTTGGTTAAGGCGTTACTCTGTTTTTAACTTAATACTCTAGATGCATGCTGGATAGCGGTCGATGAGTGGAGTAATAGTAGTAGATGCAGGCAGGAGTCGGTCTACTTGTCTCGGACGTGATGCCTATATACATGATCATGCCTAGTGAGGGAGTCCTGGATTAGGGGGTATCCGGACAGCCGGACTATAACTTTTGGCCGGACTGTTGGACTATGAAGATACAAGATTGAAGACCTCGTCCCGTGTCCGAATAGGACTCTCCTTGGCGTGGAAGGCAAGCTTGGCAATACGGATATGTAGATCTCCTTCCTTGTAACCGACTCTGTGTAACCCTAGACCCCTCCGGTGTCTATATAAACCGGAGGGTTTAGTCCGTAGGACATAACAACAACAATCATACCATAGGCTAGCTTCTAGGGTTTAGCCTCTCTGATCTCGTGGTAGATCAACTCTTGTACTACCCATATCATCAATATCAATCAAGCAGGAGTAGGATTTTACCTCCATCGAGAGGGCCCGAACCTGGGTAAAAACCTCGTGTCCCTTGTCTCCTGTTACCATCCGCCTAGACGCATAGTTCGGGACCCCCTACCCGAGATCCGCCGGTTTTGACACCAACATTGGTGCTTTCATTGAGAGTTCCTCTGTGTCGTCATCATTAGGCTTGATGGCTCCTTCAATCACCGATAACGATGCAGTCCAGGGTGAGACTTTTCTCCCTAGACAGATCTTCGTATTCGGTGGCTTCGTACTGCGGGCCAACTCGCTTGGCCATCTGGAGCAGATTGAAAGTTACGCCCCTGGCCACCAGGTCAGGTTTGGAAGCTTAAAATACACGGGCGATATCCGCGGAGACTTGATCTTCAACGGATTCGAGCCCCCGCCGAGTGTGCAACACCGTCACGATGAGCATGTTGTAGCTCTACCATCGGACAACGTTCAGGAGATCGCACCCGCAACCACTCCGACCTTCAATTCGGAGCCAGCCGCGCCATCCGTGGACGGGTGGCTAGACCCCGCACCGGAGGTCGTAGTCTCAGTGGCGATCGAGCCGAATACCAACCTTACCCTTCACGAAAGCCGTGACCCCAAGTTGCCGGATTCGTCTCTGGCCACGGGCTCCGAACTGCCTGCGCCCTTGCCAATCGAATCCGACTGGGCGCCGATCATGGAGTTCACCTCCGCAGATATCTTTCAACACTTGCCCTTCGGTGACATACCGAACTCTCTAAGGTCTCTCTCCTTGTCAGGAGAGTCCTGGTCGGACTGTGACCGGAAAGATCGGGATGCGGATGACAAAGAAAATCACCGCCCACCCACCACCCACTTAGTAGCCACTGTTGATGATTTAACCGACATGCTAGACTTCGACTCCGAAGACATCAACGGTATGGACAACGATGCAGGAGACAAACAGGAACCACTGCCCACAGGGCACTGGACAGCCACCTCATCATATGATATATACATGGTGGACAAACCCAAAGAAGGCAATGGCGGCGGAATAGCAGGGGATGACCCCTCCAAGAAGCAACCTAAGCGCCAACGTCAGCGGCGCCGCTCTAAGTCCCGCCAAAGCAAAAGCGGTGATACCGGCACAGGAGATAATAACACTCCGGATAGCACCGAAGACAACGACAACCCCCTCCAGCAAGATTCAGCGCAGGAGGATGGAGAAGCCAGCCCTCATGAGAGAGCAGCAGACAGAGAGGTAGAGGATGATAATTACATGCCTCCCTCCGAAGACGAGGCAAGCCTCAACAACGACAAATTTATCGTGCCTGAGGATCCCGTCGGGCAAGAGCGCTTCAAGCACCGGCTTATGTCCACGGCAAATAGCCTTAAGAAAAAGCGACAGCAGCTTCGAGCTGATCAAGACTTGCTAGCTGACAGATGGACTGAAATCCTTGCGGCCGAGGAATATGAACTCGAACGCCCCTCCAAGAGTTACCCAAAGCGCAGGTTGCTACCCCGTTTAGAGGAGGAAGCATTAAAACCTACATCCCCAGTGTATGATGCGGCTGATCGGCCACCTCGTGGCCGCGACAGGGAGGCATTTCAGCCAAAAGCTCAGCCCGCACCCCGACGCCACTCAAATAAAAATGCCAAGGCACGGGGAAATACGCTAGACCTGCGATACGTACTGGAGGACAAAGCAAAGCAAGCAAGATCGATCTACGGATCGCGAGGGCGCCCTACTACGAGAGACGATAACTGTCACGCCGGATATAATACAAGTAAATCCGGCCGGGTCAAACACAACTGACAAAACTCATTCGAGCTGCGTCATGATATAACCCAGTACAGAGGCGCCGCACACCCTCTATGCTTCACAGATGAAGTAATGGATCATCAAATCCCATAGGGTTTCAAACCCGTGAATATTGAATCATACGATGGTACGACAGATCCCGCTGTATGGATTGAGGACTATCTCCTCCTTCATATCCACATGGCCCGTGGCGATGATCTACACGCCATCAAATACCTCCCACTCAAGCTTAAAGGACCAGCTCGACATTGGCTCAACAGCTTGCCAGCAGAATCCATTGGCTGTTGGGAAGATCTGGAAGCCGCATTCCTTGACAACTTCCAGGGCACTTATGTGCGACCACCAGATGCAGATGACTTGAGCCATATAATTCAGCAGCCAGAGGAATCGGCCAGGCAATTCTGGACACGGTTCCTAACCAAGAAAAATCAAATCGTCGACTGTCCGGATGCAGAGGCCCTAGCAGCTTTTAAACACAACATCCGTGATGAGTGGCTTGCCCGGCACCTTGGCCAGGAAAAGCCGAAATCTATGGCAGCCCTCACGACACTTATGACCCGCTTTTGCGTGGGAGAGGACAGCTGGCTGGCTCGCATCAATAACATATCAAAGAACCCAGGTACTTCGGATACCAAGGACAGCAATGGCAGGTCACGTCACAACAAACACAAGCGCCGCATCAACAACGATAATACCGAGGATACGGCAGTCAATGCCGGATTCAGAGGCTCTAAGCCCGGTCAGCAAAAAAAGGCATTCAAAATAAGCACTCCGGGCCCGTCCAGTTTGGACCGTATACTCGATCGCTTGTGCCAAATACACGGCACCCCCGACAAGCCAGCCAACCACACCAACAGAGATTGTTGGGTGTTCAAGCAGGCCGACAAGTTAAATGCCGAGCACAAGGACAAGGGGCTACACAGCAATGATGAGGAGGAGCCCCGGCCGCCGAACACCGGAGGACAGAAGAGATCCCCCCCACAAGTGCGGACGGTGAATATGATATACGCAACCCACATCCCCAAGAGAGAGCGGAAGCGTGAGCTAAGGGACGTATATGCGATGGAGCCAGTCGCCCCAAAGTTCAACCCATGGTCCTCCTGCCCGACCACTTTCGATCGCATGGACCACCCCACTAGTATCCGTCATGGCGGATTCGCCGCATTGGTCTTGGACCCAATCATCAACGGATTTCACCTCACCCGAGTCCTTATGGACGGCGGAAGCAGCCTGAACCTGCTTTACCAGGACACAGTGTGCAAAATAGGTATAGATCCCTCAAGGATTAAACCCACAAAAACGACCTTTAAAGGCGTCATACCAGGTGTAGAGGCCCATTACACAGGCTCAGTCACACTAGAAGTGGTCTTCGGATCCCCGAATGATTTCCGAAACGAGGAGTTAATCTTCGATATAGTCCCGTTCCGCAGTGGCTATCATGCACTGCTCGGGCGAACCGCATTTGCAAAATTCAATGCGGTGCCGCACTATGCATACCTCAAGCTCAAGATGCCAGGACCTCGGGGGGTCATCACAGTCAACGGAAACACAGAGCGCTCGCTCCGAACGGAGGAGCACACTGCGGCCCTCGCAGCAGAAGCACAAAGCAGCCTCTTAAGGCAATTCTCTAGTCCGGCGATCAAACGCCCGGACACCGTCAAGTGCGCGCGAAGTAATCTGCAACAAGACCGCCTGGGACGCTCCAAGCAAGCATATAAATGCGGCCCCTACCCAACGGCGAAATCCATGCCACGCGTACATAATTACGCATTGAAAATACCATGGGCATAGGGGAGGGGCACGACTACGGTACGCCCCACAACGCGGCTTAACCGCACTAGAGGCTTCCTACTTTGTCATTTTCTCTCTCTTTCAGGACTATACGCTCCGGAAGCTCTGTCCGGCAGTATAATCGCCGAACACACGATACAACAACCAGGGAGGCAGAAAGCTACGTCGTACTATGGAACCCCTAGATGGTCTCTATAACGAGCGAAATACCTGCTTTAAATACCATTCCGCAGCTTCCCCTTGTAGGGGACATGTCAAATTGCCCCATTGCTTGCTTATCGCACTACTTGTATCATTCTGCTTTAATGCACACTTTTTGAATAAACAATGCATATCACTAGTCTATTACTGCATTCCCTATTCCTTCCTTTTTTGTTCATTCATAACATCCAGCACCCGTACACTCTGGTACGGCTAATATGCCAGGGGCTTAAGGACCCCATAATATGGCGTGAGAAGTCCGAACACTTTCAACAGTGCGGCACCCCGAATTTATAGCATTATATGCATCAGCTCCGAGTCATGTCTTTGGTCAAATGTTGGGTTTGCCCGGCTCTCATGTTTTGGTGCCTTACGTTCTGCTATATCGGCTAAGGTAGCACTGGGAGAACTACTGCGATTGTGCCTCGGTTCAGCTGGGCTAAGCACCTCAGTAGAGAAAGCTAAAACTGACTGTCATGATAAGGCGAGAGCTGGTCGCTGTTCGAGAGATCTGGAGTCCTTAAAGACTTATGCCGCTTAGGGCGAGGAGTCGGCTTTGTCCGGCTTAGGCGTGTATCGCGCCCCGAACTCGGTCTTCCGAATACTAGGGGCTTCGCCGAAATTTAAAATTGTAGACTTCCATGGCTAAGTGAGAGTGATAAAGCATTATAGTCTGATTGCCTTGTTCGCTGCGCTGAGCACCTCCCTCGAAGGACCCAAGAATGGGAACAAGAGTGCTCAGATTTATCCCGAACACCCCAGCACTCATGGCATGGGGGCAGAAGCCGACGAGTAGCCATCTCTCAGATTTAAACAGCCGCACAGAAGGTAATATTTTAAATTCAAACAAGCGTTGCATAGCGCATATGAAACAAGTTTTCATAAATATAGGATCAAACGAGCAAGTTCACTCAAAAATTACATCCTTGGAACACTCATCCGCCATAAGGCGGGCACCCTTCAGGACCCCCTCATAATACATCTCAGGGCAGCGATGCTCCTTGCCCTGCGGTGGTCCATCCTTCACCAGCTTCTCAGCGTCCATCTTGCCCCAGTGTACTTTAACATGGGCAAGCGCCCTGCGGGCACCCTCGGTACAGATGGAGCGCTTGATGACCTCAAGCCAAGGACAGGCATCCGCAAGCCGCCTCACCAACCCGAAATAGCTCCCTGGCATGGCCTCTCCAGGCCATAGCCAGACTATAAGACCCTTTATGGCCTCTTCGGCCGCCTTGTGGAGCTCGACCAATTGCTTCAGCTGGTCGCTTAAGGGCACCGGGTGTTCGGCCTCAGTATACTGAGACCAGAACACCTTCTCCGTCGAGCTCCCTTCCTCGGCCCGGTAGTGCTTTGCAGCATCCGACATGCTGCGGGGCAAATCTGCGAATGCTCTTGGAGAGCTCCAGACTCGGGTAAGTAACAAGTAATTTACTTTCACATGCTTGCTTTGCATAATGAATGCCTTACCCGCCGCTATCTTCTTCATCGCCTCAATTTCCTGAAAGGCCTTTTCGGCTTCAGCCTTGGCATGCGTGGCACCCTCAAGGGCCATGGCAAGCTCGGACTCTCGCATCTTCGAGTCAAGCTCCAAAGTCTCGTGCTTTTTCACGAGAGCTTGGAGCACTTGTTGTACCTCGCCCACCCACGCCTCTTGCTTCTCTCGCTCGGTGCGCTCCGTGGCCGCTTTGTTTTCGACCTCGAACAGCGCTTGCTTCAGGGTCGCCACCTCGGTCGTGGCCCCTGGCACATTCATGACGATCCTATCATTTTTGCAACTGCATCTTTTTTATATATACACATATAGACAAGGCATTACTTACCTTGGTTCTCCTCGAGCTGCTTCTTGGCAAGGCCGAGCTCTTTCTCGGACCGCTTGAGGTTCTGCTTCAGCGAATCGACCTCCGCAGTCAGTGCGGCAGAGATTAGCAGCGAAGCCTGCATACGCATATCGACATACTCGTATTAGACTCCTGTGAATGTTATTTTGATCCTCTATTCGGCTTTTCTTTATGAACGCCAAACAGAGCATCAGGGGCTACTGTCTATGCGGTAATATTTTTATATATTTTAAATACATACCTCAAAGCCTATTAGAAGGCTGGCACAGGCTTTAGTCAGTCCGCTCTTGGCGGACTGAACCTTCTGGATCACCGCACTCATAATAGTGCGGTGCTCCTCGTCGATGGAGGCGCTGTTAAGCACCTCCAGCAAATTATCCGGTGCCTCCGGGTGGACAGAGGTCACCGGCATGGTAGGCTTGCCCCTCTTAGTGGAGGGCCGCCTGCCGGAGTCCGGAACCACTGGAGGTTCCGGTGCGGTATTCGGCCTAGGGCCGAACTTGGAGCCCTTGGGGGCCTTGCTCCCTTTGCGCCTGGAGTCCGGAAGGTCGCCTTGTGGCGCCTCCAGGACTACCTCCCCTCGGCTTGGTGCCCTTTGAGACAACACCTCGGCGTTGTCCGTAGGGCGAGGGGTGGAGGCGGTTGGAAGTGATCCTCCGCTGCTCATGGCCGACGGGTCCAAAGAACCGCTCGACGAGGATACGTCGATACGGGCCCGAGACGGACTGCATAACCATGTCTGACGTTAGAAGAAGCTGTGCAATTAAACGTTGCCATGAGTTACTCCGGTGTCCGAATACTTACGATCTCGCCAGGGGCTTGGCCCTGGGTGGCCACTCGTCTTCGCTGTCGGCGGCGGTGGCGGAGTAGTCCGAAGGGAGAGTCCTACCCTTCTTGGACCCTCCGGCCTCCCCAGTTGGGGCGGCCTTCCTCTTCCTATCTTCCCCGGCTGGAGGGGAAGAACCTTTATCTGCCTCCTCCTCGTTTTCACGGGAGGAGTGCATCTCGGAGTTATCGAACGATGAGTCTGATAACACCTGGCGTCGGGAACTCTTTCGGGTTCCCGTGGCCTTCTTCTTGATCTTCTTCTCCGGCATCTCGTAAGGCGCCAGAGTCAGCATCTCCGTCAGGAGAGCGTCGGCGGGGTCTTCGGGCAGAAGGGCCGGGCAGTCAATCTGCCCCGCTGTCTCCACCCATTCCTGTCAAAGGCGTGGAAGCTTAGATCCCGCACATAGTTAAACTATATGAACACCCTATAAGAGATAAAATAGCTTAACGCGCTGGCTTGGCGCTTCGCGCTGAATCCGTGATCCTCAATAAGGAGAGGGGGGACCTCGGCGCCCTTAAATAGCACCTTCCAAGCATCCTCGTGTGTTGTGTTGAAGAGCTCGCTCAGAGTTTGGTGCTGGGCCTTGTCGAACTCCCACAAGTTGAACGCCAGTTGTTGACACGGGAGGATCCGGCGGATGAGCATGACCTGGACTATGTTGACAAGCTTGAGCTTCTTGTTCACCATGTTTTGGATACAGGTTTGGAGTCCAGTCAGCTCTCCCGGACTACCCTAGGGCAGGGTGGCAGACCCTTCTCTTTCCAGGAGGTGAGCCGCGTGGGGATTCCGGATCGGAACTCGGGGGCCGCTGCCCATTTGGGGTCACGCGGCTCGGTGATGTAGAACCACCCCGATTGCCACCCCTTTATGGTCTCCACATAGGAGCCCTCGAGCCATGTGACGTTGGGCATCTTGCCCATCATGGCGCCTCCGCACTCCGCCTGCTGGCCGCCCACCACCTTCGGTTTGACATTGAAGGTCTTCAGGCATAGGCCGAAGTGGGGCTTGATGCGGAGGAAGGCCGTGCCTCACACACAACGATAAACGCCGAAATGTTGAGGATGAAGTTCGGGGCCCGATCATGGAAGTCCAGGCCGTAGTAGAACATGAATCCCTGGACGAATGGGTGGAGAGGAAATCCCAGTCCGTGGAGGGAATGTGTGAGGAATACTACCCTCTCATGAGGCCTGGGGGTGGGGATGAACTGCCCCACATCTGGGAGCCGATGTGCGATATCCTCAGACAAGTATCCGGCTTCCCTCAGCTTCTTGATGTGTCCCTCCGTGACGGAGGAAACCATCCACTTGCCTCCCGCTCCGGACATGGTTGGAGAAGGTAGAGGAAGAGAATGTGGACTTGGGCACTGGAGCTCGAGTGTGCGAGAATGGATGAGCAAAGGAGGAAGAAGGCGTGGGTGGAAAAAGGTGGATCCTTATCCCTTTATATGGGCGGACGAAACTATGCGTCCCCACCAGCCTGGTAAAACCCGCTTATCCCCCAAGCGCCGTAATTGATGGCGCGGTTGGGTTACCCATGTCCGTATTGATGAGAATCCCACGATAAGGGGACATGATCTGTGCTTTGACAAGACGTGCCGAGGAAACCACCACACGAAATGCGCTGAGGTTGGCTGTAAAAAACGATTCAAATAAAGGCTTGGCTGTGGTGTGATGTCACATTACGGAATACGTCAGTAGATTAGATTTGTGGAAATATTATTCTCCCTACGGTGGTGTGTGGAACTTGTTTTGTAGAGCCGGACATGATCCTCGTGTTCAAAACCTTCTATGAAGTATTCGGAGGAGGAACCCGCCTTGCAGTGCCGAAGACAATTTGCGCGCCAGACTCATCATCATTGAAGCCTGGTTCAGGGGCTACTGAGGGAGTCCTGGATTAGGGGGTATCCGGATAGCTGGACTATAACTTTTGGCCGGACTGTTGGACTATGAAGATACAAGATTGAAGACCTCGTCCCGTGTCCGGATAGGACTCTCCTTGGCGTGGAAGACAAGCTTGGCAATACGGATATGTAGATTTCCTTCCTTGTAACCGACTCTGTGTAACCCTAGACCCCTCCGGTGTCTATATAAACCGAAGGGTTTAGTCCGTAGGACATAACAACAACAATCATATCATAGGCTAGCTTCTAGGGTTTAGCCTCTCTGATCTCGTGGTAGATCAACTCTTGTACTACCCATATCATCAATATTAATCAAGCAGGAGTAGGGTTTTACCTCCATTGAGAGGGCCCGAACCTGGGTAAAAACCTCGTGTCCCTTGTCTCCTGTTACCATCCGCCTAGACGCATAGTTCGGGACCCCCTACCCGAGATCCGCCGGTTTTGACACCGACACCTAGATATTCTCATAACTATGCTCAATGCTGTCAATTGCTCAACAGTAATTTGTTCACCCACCGTAGAATACTTATGCTCTTGAGAGAAGCCACTAGTGAAACCTATGGCCCCCGGGTCTATTCTCATCATATCAATCTCCATCACTTTATTATTGCTTTGCTTTTTTACTTTGCCTTTTACTTTTTCTTTGCATCTCTATACCAAAAATATTATCTATCATCTCTATCAGATCTCACTCCCGTAAGTGACCGTGAAGGGATTGACAACGCCTAATCGCCTTGGTTGCGTTGAGCTATTTGTTTTGTGTAGGTACGAGGGACTCGCGCGTAGCTTCCTACTGGATTGATACCTTGGTTCTCAAAAACTGAGGAAAATACTTACGCCACTTTGCTGCATCATCCTCTCCTCTTCGGGGAAATCCAACGCAGTGCTCAAGAGGTAGCACACGGCCCGGACTTGGATGAACAGCTTGAAGCCCCGCAGCATCAACAGCTGGGTCGACTTCACCGATGCCTTCGTCCGCAACTTCACCAGCACGTACAAGCGACCTCCCAAACCTCGCCAGCTTTCCTTGTGCGTGCAAGGCCCCAACGAGCCAACTCGCGACTACCTCACGTGCTGGGCCGAGCTTCGTAACTCTTGCGAGGGCGTGCACGAGGTGCAGGCCATCGAATACTTCATCGCAGGGTGCCGAGAGGGCACCCTCCTCAAGCACAAGCTCCTCTGCGACAAACCAGAGACCCTCGACGAGCTGCTGATCATAGTAGACAAATATGCCACGGCCGACTCCTCCATGAAGGCAGAGATCCAAGTTAGTGCGTCTGGCAAAGTGGCTCCCCAGGCTCCCCGAACCCCGGCTGGTGACACCAGTCGGCGTCAACAACAGAACGACCACAAGCGCAAGGCCACGCAGCCGGCTTCCACCAGCCGGCAGGTGGCAACAGTCGAAGACCAGCAGCCGGAAGGGCAGCCTCCGCCCAAGCGTCAGAAGGGCGGCAAGCCCAACTGGTTGCCGACTTTCTCATATGAGCAGACTTTGGATGCTCCCTGCAAATTCCATAGTGGTGCGAAGCCGTCCAACCACACCACTCGGAAGTGCCACTGGCTCACCAGGATCGCCAAGGGAGACGGCCTCATGCCTCCCCCGCCTGCTGGGCAGCCGCCTCCTCCTCCGCCCCAGCAGCCGGCGGTCAGACCAGTCGGCGCAATACAAGACAAATACCCAGAAGAGCGTGGAGCCTATGTCATCTTCACCAGTGTGGCCGATGATCGACGCAGCAGGCGGCTGCAGCAGTAAGAAGTAAATGCGGTAGCATCAGAGATCCCAGAGTTCATGCATTGGTCTGAGAAGCCCATCAGCTAGAGCAGAGCTGACTAGCCGGAGGTGATGCCTAAGCCCGGCTCCTATGCCCTGGTTTTGGATGCCACCTTTGCTACGGACAAGCGAGCTGCTCGCTATTCCCGAGTCCTGATAGATGGTGGCAGCAGCATTAACATCCTGTACAAGGATACCATGGAGAAACTAGGAATCAGACAGAGGCAGCTTCAGTCCAGCCGGACAGTATTCCATGGCATAGTTTCTGGCCTTTCCTGCTCACCAATCGGCAAGATTCTGATAGACGTCCTCTTTGGAGACAAAGATCATTTCCGCCGAGAGTCAGTATGGTTTGAAGTGGTGGACCTTGAGAGCCCATACCATGCGTTACTTGGCCGGCCTGCCCTGGCCAAGTTCATGGCTGACCCCCACTATGCCTACCTCAAGATGAAGATGCCGAGTTCCAAGGGGATTCTGACCATAGTTGGCGACTACAAGAAGTCGTCCGCCTGCGCAGCAGAGAGCAGTCGATTGGCCGAGTCCCTCGTGATCGCAGCTGAGAAGCGGCTCCTTGACCAGGTTGTGGCGATGGCAAGCAAGCGGCCAGAGATGTCGCCCGATCCCAAGGAGTCAGAAGTTGAGGGCTCGTTCAAGCCGGCCAAAGAAACAAAGAAGATACCCTTGGACCCAGAGCACCCGGAGAGGTACGCTGTCATAGGTACAAACCTCGACAGCAAATAGGAAGGCGAGCTCGTCGATTTCCTCCGTGAGAATCAGGACATCTTCGCATGGTCCCCCAAAGACATGCCAGGTGTCCCGACGGATTTCGCCGAGCACAAATTACATGTCCGGTCTGATGCTAAGCCAGTCAGGCAGCCCTTGCGCCGCCTGTCAGAAGAGAAGAGAAGAGTCGTCGGAGAAGAGATCGCCCGGCTGCTAGCAGCCGGCTTCATCATGGAGGTGTTCTTTCCAGAGTGGTTGGCCAACCCGGTCCTTGTGCTGAAGAAGAACAAGCAGTGCCGTATGTGTATCGATTACACTAGCCTCAACAAAGCATGCCCCAAGGACCCGTTTGCTTTGCCAAGAATCGACTAAGTAATAGACTCCACAGCCCGATGCGAGCTGTTGAGTTTTTTGGATGCATATGCAGGATACCACCAGATCAAGCTGAACCCAGCTGACAGACTGAAGACCGCCTTCATCACGCCATTTGGAGCCTTCTGCTACTTGACTATGACGTTCGGCTTGAGGAATGTCGGTGCCACCTTTCAACGTTGCATGCAGAAGTGCCTCCTTAAGCAACTCGGCAGAAACGCCCACATTTACGTGGACGGTGTGGTGGTGAAGACGGAGAAGCATGGAACGCTGCTAGAAGACCTCAAGGAGACCTTTGAGAACTTGCGCCGATTTAAAATCAAGCTCAACCCAGAGAAATGCATCTTCGGAGTACCAGCCGGCCAGCTTCTTGGCTCCCTGGTCTCTGAACGCGGCATAGAGTGCAACCCTGTGAAGATCAAGGCCATTGAGAGGATGGAAGTACCCAGCCGACTGCTGGACATACAGAAGTTCACCGGCTATTTGGCATCCATCAGCCGATTCATCAGTCGGCTGGGCGAGAAAGCTCTCCCCCTATACCAACTCATGAAGAAGACCACTTTTTTCGAGAGGAACCACAAGGCGGACGAAGCTTTTCTCCAGTTGAAGAAGATGTTGGCTACTCCACCTGTCCTGGCGGCTCCGACTCCTAAGGAGCCCATGCTCCTATACATCGCTGCCACCAGTCGAGTGGTCAGCACAGTCATCATGGTAGAGCGCAAGGAGGAAGGCAAGGCACTACCAGTCCAGAGACCGGTATATTATTTGAGTGAAGTACTGTCGACCTCCAAGAAAAACTACCCCCACTACCAGAAGATGTGCTACGGCGTGCACTTTGCCGCCAAGAAATTGAATCCGTACTTTCAAGAGCATCCAATCACTGTGGTCTGCACAGCTCCACTGGCCGAGATCATTGGAAGCCAAGATGCTTCGGGCCGAGTGGCCAAATGGGCCATAGATTTGGCCCCCTACACCATCTACTACCAGCCTCGCACCGCCATCAAGTCACAAGCGCTGGCCGACTTCCTCGTCGACTGGGCCGAGACCCAGTACTTGCCGCCAGCGCCCGACTCCACCCATTGGCGGATGCATTTTGACGGCTCCAAGATGCGCACCGGCTTGGGAGCCGGCGTCCTCACCTATCCCAAAGGCGACAAGCTCAAATATGTGCTGCAAATCCATTTTGCCGCCTCCAACAACGTCGCCGAATACGAGGCACTCATTCACGGGCTCCGGCTTGCCAAAGAGCTCGGCATTCGCCGGATCCTGTGCTATGGTGACTCTGACTTGGTGGTCCAGCAGTTGTCAGGTGACTGGGACGCCAAAGATGCAAACATGGCGAGCTACCGCTTCCTCGTATAGCAACTCAGCGGATATTTTGAGGGCTGCGAGTTTCTCCATGTGCCAAGAAACGACAACGACCAAGCAGACGCCCTGGCATGAATCGGCTCCACCCGTCAAGGAATACCAACCGGCGTCGCCCTTCAGCGCCTTCTCAAACCATTTGTCAAGCCATCACCAGAGTCAGATTCTATCTTCGTGCCGGCTCCTCCCGAAGCAGTCGGATCCGACTTAAGAGCCCAATCAGCCGGCACGGGAGTTCTGACAGGCGGCCCGGGGGTTGCAACAGTCGCACCCAACCCGGGGACTGCAGCGACCAGCCCGGGGACTTCAGAACTCGGCCCGGGGACTTCATCGACACAGCAAGCGGCTGCCGACTCCAACCCGCCGCCTCCCGGACCAGTCGCCCTTGTCCAAGTTGCAGTCCTGACAGTTGCAGAAGTTGCAGCACCTTCATGGGCCCAGCCCATCCACCGTTTCTTGGTGAACAAAGAGCTGCCAACTGATGAGATCTCGGCCCGGCAAGTGCAACATCGGGCAGCAGCCTACACCATAGTCAATAGAGAGCTCGTGAGGCGCAGTGTCACTGGTGTCTACCAGCGCTGCGTGGAGCCGGAGCAAGGCCAAGCGATCCTCAAAGACATCCATCAAGGCGAGTGTGGCCACCACGCGGCTTCAAGAGCACTCATTGCCAAAGCCTTCCGCCATGGTTTCTTCTGATCGACTGCTCTTGAAGACGCCAAGGATTTGGTCCAAAAATGCAAAGGGTGCCAGAAGTTCCGTTCCAAGCCACATCAGCTTGCCTGGCCCTTTGCTGTATGGGGCCTGGACGCATGGTGGGACCATTCAGAACAGCGCGAGGCGGCATGACCCATCTGCTTGTCGTGGTGGACAAGTTCACCAAGTGGATAGAAGCCAAACCAATCAAGAAGCTGAACAGTCCGACTGTTGTGACTTTCATCTCCGACATCACCATCAGATACGGCATACCGCACAACATCATCACCGATAATGGCACAAACTTTGCCAAAGGTGCCTTGGCCTGTTTCTGCGCGACGCAGGGCATCCGACTGGACTTAGCGTCTGTTACCCATCCGCAGTCAAACGGACAAGTAGAGCCAGCAAACAGCCTCATCTTGTCCGGCATCAAGCCTCGACTGGTCGAGCCTCTGGAGTGTTCGGCTGGCTGTTGGCTCGACAAGCTGTCGGCCATCCTATGGAGCCTGCGCACAACTCCAAACAAGTCAACCGGCTTCACGCCCTTCTTCCTCGTCTACGGTGCCGAAGCCGCCATCCCAACGGACATAGAATTCGACTCCCCTTGAGTCACCATGTACACCGAAGAGGAGGCAGAAGAAGCACGTCAAGACGGTGTCGATCTGCTAGAGGAGGGCCGGCTATTGGCACTCAGTCGGTCCAGCATCTACCAGCAGAGCCTGCACCGATACTACAACCGGAAGGTCAAGCCGAGATCTTTCCAAGAGGGAGACCTTGTGCTCCGGCTGATCCAGCGAACAGCCGATCAGCACAAGCTCTCAGCGCCTTGGGAAGGCCCCTTCATCATCAGCAAAGTGCTAGGCAATGACTCCTACTACCTGATCGACGCTCAGAAGCCTCGAGCACGCAAGAGGGACGACTCCGACAAGGAAACGGAACGGTCGTGGAACACAAATCTCCTCCGAAGATTTTACAGCTAATGTAGTATGTACCACACTACCTTTTGTATTAAGTACGAAGACTCAGGGTCCCCCGAGACGAGCTCGGGGACTGCCCTCTTTTATCTGCTAAGAATTATGCCCATAAGTATGTTATTTTTATGCCGCTTGGCACCGGGTCCGACTAGTTGGCCCGGGGACTTGCCGCCTTGCACTATGAAATGCTTCCTGTAGCCGGACAAGTAATGTGTGGCATGTTGGGGAACGTAGCAGAAATTCAAAATTTTCCTACGTGTCACCAAGATCTATCTATGGAGAAACCAGCAACGAGGGGAAGGAGAGTGCATCTACATACCCTTGTAGATCGCTAAGCGGAGGCGTTCAAGTGAACGGGGTTGATGGAGTCGTACTCGCCGTGATCCAAATCACCGATGATCCTAGTGACGAACGGACGACACCTCCGCGTTCAACACACGTATAACCCGATGACGTCTCCCATGCCTTGATCCAGCAAGGAGAGAGGGAGAGGTTGAGGAAGACTCCATCCAACAGCAGCACAACGGCGTGGTGGTGGTGAAGGAGCGTGGTGATCCAGCAGGGCTTCGCCAAGCACTACGAGATATGAGGAGGAAGAAGAGACGCAGGGCTGCACCAACGAGAGATTGAATCGCGTGTTGTGGGCAGCCCAATGCCTCAATATATATAGGGAAGGGGAGGGGCTGCGCCCCCTCTAGGGTTCCCACCCCTAGGGGGGCGGCAGCCCTAGATGGGGAACAAGGGTGGCGGCCAAGAGGGGAGGGGAGAGGGAGGCGCACCAATATGGGCCCTAAGGCCCATATCCCCTAGGGTTTGCCCCCTTTTCCACCTCTTAGGCGCCATGGGCCCTTGTGGGAGGCGCACCAGCCCACTTAGGGGCTGGTCCCTCCCCACCCTTGGCCCATGCAAGCCTCCGGGGCAGGTGGCCCCACTTGGTGGACCCCCGAGACCCTCCGGTGGTCCCGGTACACTACCGATAAAACCCGAAACTCTTTCGGTGACCAAAACAGGACTTCCCATATATAAATCTTTACCTCCGGACCATTACGGAACTCCTCGTGACGTCCAGGATCTCATCCGGGACTCCGAACAACATTCGGTAACCACATACAAACTTCCTTTACAACCGTAGCGTCATCGAACCTTAAGTGTGTAGACCCTACGGGTTCGGGAGACATGCAGACATGACCGAGACGTTCTCCGGTCAATAACCAACAGCGGGATCTGGATACCCATGTTGGCTCCCACATGTTCCACGATGATCTCATCGGATGAACCACGATGTCAAGGACTTAATCAATCCCGTATACAATTCCCTTTGTCTATCGGTACGATACTTGCCCGAGATTCGATCGTCGGTATCCCGATACCTTGTTCAATCTCGTTACCGGCAAGTCTCTTTTACTCGTTCCGCAACACATCATCCCGTGATCAACTCCTTGATCACATTGTGCACACTATGATGATGTCTTACCGAGTGGGCCCAGAGATACCTCTCCGTTACACGGAGTGACAAATCCCAGTCTCGATTCGTGCCAACCCAACAGACACTTTCGGAGATACCCGTAGTGCACCTTTATAGCCACCCAGTTACGTTGTGACGTTTGGTACACCCAAAGCATTCCTACGGTATCCGGGAGTTGCACAATCTCATGGTCTAAGGAAATGATACTTGACATTTGAAAAGCTTTAGCATACGAACTACACGATCTTGTGCTAGGCTTAGGATTGGGTCTTGTCCATCACATCATTCTCCTAATGATGTGATCCCGTTATCAACGACATCCAATGTCCATGGTCAGGAAACTGTAACCATCTATTGATCAACGAGCTAGTCAACTAGAGGCATACTAGGGACATGGTGTTGTCTATGTATCCACACATGTATCTGAGTTTCCTATTAATACAATTCTAGCATGGATAATAAACGATTATCATGAACAAGGAAATATAATTATAATCAATTTATTATTGCCTCTAGGGCATATTTCCAACAGTCTCCCACTTGCACTAGAGTCAATAATCCAGTTCACATCGATATGTGATTAACACTCAAAGTCACATCCCTATGTGACTAACACCCAAGAGTTCTGGGTTTGATCATGTTATGCTTGTGAGAGATGTTATAGTCAACGGGTCTGAACCTTTCAGATCCGTGTGTGCTTTACAAATATCTATGTCATCTCCTAGATGCAACTACTACGCCACCTTTGGAGCTATTCCAAATAACTGTTCTACTATACGAATCCAATTTACTACTTAGAATAATCTGGATTAGTGTCAAAGTTTGCATCAGCGTAACCCTTTACGACGAACTCTTTTACCACCTCCATAATCGAGAAAATTCCTTAGTCCACTAGTTACTAAGGATAACCTTGACCGTTGTCCTATGATCCATTTCTAGATCACACTTGTACCCCTTGACTGACTCATGGTTTTGCACACTTCAGGTGCGGTACACAACATAGCATACTTTAGAGCCTACGACTAAAGCATAGGGGACGACCTTCGTCCTTTCTCTCTATTCTGCCGTGGTCATGTCTTGAGTCTTGCTCAATACTCACACCTTGTAACACAGCCGAGAACTCCTTCTTTGCTGATCTATTTTGAACTCCTTCAAAATCTTGTCGTGGTATGTGTTTGTTTGAAAGTACTATTAAGCGATTTTGATCTATCCTTATAGATCTTGATGCTCAATGTTTAAGTAGCTTAATCCAGGTTTTCATTGAAAAACATTTTTCAAACAACCCTATATGCCTTCCAGAAATTCTACATCATTTCCGATAAACAATATGTCAACAACATATACTCATCAGAAATTCTATAGTGCTCCCACTCACTTCTTTGGAAATACAAGTTTCTCATAAACTTTGTATAAACCCAAATCTTTGATCATCTCATCAAAGCGTACATTCCAACTCCGAGATGCTTACTCCAGTCCTCAGAAGGATTGCTGGAGCTTTGCATACTTATTAGCATCTTTCAGGATTGACAAAAATCTTCTGGTTTTATCACATACAACCTTTCCTCAAGAAAATCGTCGAGGAAACAATGTTTTGACATCCTATCTGCACAATTTCATAAATAATGCAGTAATCTCTAACATAATTCCAACAGACTCTTAGCATCGCTACGAGTGAGAAAGTCTCATCGCAGTCAACTCCTTGAACTTGTCGGAAAACATTTTAATGACAAGTCGAGCTTTCTTAATGGTGACATTTACCATCATTGTCCGTCTTCCTTTTAAAATCCATCTGTACTCAACAGCCTTACGACCATCGAGCCGTTCTGCCAAAGTCTACACTTTGTTTTCATACATGGATCCTCTCTCGGATTTTATGGCCACGAGCCATTCATCGGAATCCGGGCCCACCATCGCTTCTCCATAGCTCGTAGGTTCATTGTTGTCTAGCAACATGACTTCCAAGACAGGATTACGTACCACTCTGAAGTAGTACGCATCCTTGTCATCCTACGAGGTTTGGGAGTAACTTGATCCGAAGTCTCATGATCACTATCATAAGCTTCCACTTCAATTGGTGTAGGTGCCATAGGAACAACTTCCTGTGCCCTGCTACATACTAGTTGAAGTGACGGTTCAACAACCTCATCAAGTCTCCACCATCCTCCCACTCAATTCTTTCGAGAGAAACTTTTCCTCGAGAAAGGACCCGATTTGAGAAACAATCCCTATTGCTTTCGGATCTGGGACAGGAGGTATACCCAACTGTTTTGGGTGTCCTATGAAGATGCAGTTATCCGCTTTGGGTTCGAGCTTATCAGCCTGAAACTTTTTCATATAAGCGTCGCAGCCCCAAACTTTTAAGAAATGACAACTTAGGTTTCTCTAAACCATAGTTCATATGGTGTCATCTCATCGGAATTACGTGGTGCCCTATTTAAAGTGAGTGCGGTTGTCTCTAATGCCTAACCCATGAACGATAGTGGTAATTCGATAAGAGACATCATGGTTTGCATCATATCCAATAGGGTGCAGTTATGATGTTCGGACACACCATCACACTATGGTGTTCCAGGCGGTATTAGTTGTGAAACAATTTCCACAGTGCCAAACTCGTAACTCAGATATTCATTTCTATGATCATATCATAGACATTTTATCCTCTTGTCACGAAGATCTTCAACTTCATTCTGAAATTACTTGAACCATTCAATAATTCAGACTTGTGTTTCATCAAGTAAATATACTCAGTATCTACTCAAATCATTTGTGAAGTAAGAGCATAACGATATCCACTGCGCGCCTCAGCACTCATTGGATTGCACACATCAAAATGTGTTACTTCCAACAAGTTGCTTTCTTGTTCCATTTTACTGAAACCGAAGCTTTCAGTCATCTTGCCCATGTGGTATGATTTGCATGTCTCAAGCGATTCAAAATCAAGTGAGTCCAAACGGTCCATCTGCATGGAGTTTCTTCATGCGTACATACCAACAGACACGGTTCACATGTCTCAATCCTTTTCAAAAATGAGTGAGTCCAAAGATCCATCAACATGGAGCTTCTTCATGTGTTTTATACCAATATGACTTACATGGTAGTGCCACAAGTAGGTGGTACTATCATTACTATCTTATATCTTTTGGCATGAACATGTGTATCACTATGATCGAGATTCAATAAACCATTCATTTTAGGTGCAAGACCATTGAAAGTATGATTCAAACAAATAGAGTAACCATTATTCTCCTTAAATGAATAACCGTGTTGCGATAGACATAGTCTAATCATGTCTATGCTGAACGCAAACACCAAATAACAATTGTTTAGGTTTAACACCAATCTCGATGGTAGAGGGAGCGTGCGACGCTTGATCACATCAACCTTGGAAACACTTCCAACACATCTCGTCAGCTCACCTTTAGCTAGTCTCCGTTTATTCCGTAGCTTTTATTTCGAGTCACTAACACTTAGCAACCGAACCGGTATCTAATACCCTGATGCTACTAGGAGTACTAGTAAAGTACACATTCACATAATGTATATCCAATATACTTCTATCGACAGCCTTCTCATCTACCAAGTATCTAAGGTAATTCTGCTCCAGTGGTTGTTCCCCTTATTACAGAAGCACTCAGTCTCGGGTTTGGGTTCAACCTTGGGTTTGTCCACTAGAGCAGCAGCTGATTTGCCGTTTCATGAAGTATCCCTTCTTGCCCTTGCCCTTCTTGAAACTAGTGGTTTCACTAACCATCAACAATTGATGCTCCTTCTTGATTTCTACTTTCGCGGTGTCAAACATCGCGAATATTTCAAGGATCATCATATCCATCCCTGATATAGTTCATCACAAAGCTGTAGCAGCTTGGTGGCAATGACTTTGGAAAAACATCACTATCTTATCTGGAAGAACAACTCCCACTCGATTCAAGTGATTGTTGTACTCAGACAATTTGAGCACAAGCTCAACGATTGAGCTTTTCTCCCTTAGTTTGCAGGCCAAGAAAATCGTCGGAGGTCTTATACCTCTTGACGTGGGCACGAGCCTGAAATCCCAATTTCAGCCCTCGAAACATCTCATATGTTCCGCGACATTTTAAAATGTCTTTGGTGCCTCAATTCTAAACCATTTATCATTACCGAACTATCATGTAGTCATCAAAACGTGTATGTCAGATGTTCGCAACATCCACAAACCATGTTCGAGGTCCAGCACACCGAGCAGTGCATTAAGGACACAAGCCTTCTACTGTCCGCATAATTGCTACTATCAACTTTCAACTATATTTTCTCTAGGAACATATCTAAAACTGTAGAACTAAAGCGCGAGCTTACGACATAATTTGCAAAGATCTTTTGACTATGTTCAGGATAATTAAGTTCATCTTATGAACTCCCACTCAGATAGACATCCCTCTAGTCATCCAAGTGATTACATGATCCGAGTCAACTAGGCCGTGTCCGATCATCACGTGATACGGACTAGTCAACGTCGGTGAACATCTTCATGTTGATCGTATCTACCATACGACTCATGCTCGACCTTTCGGTCTTCTGTGTTCCGAGGCCATGTCTGTACATGCTAGGCTCGTCAAGTCAACCTAAGTGTTTGCATGTGTTCCGAGGCCATGTCTGTACATGCTAGGCTCGTCAACACCCGTTGTATTCGAACGTAAGAATCTATCACACCCGATCATCACGTGGTGCTTCGAAACGACGAACTTTCGCAACGGTGCACAGTTAGGGGGAACACTTTCTTGAAATTTTAATGAGGGATCATCTTATTTACTACCATCGTTCTAAGCAAATAAGATGCAAAAACATGATAAACATGACATGCAATCAAATAGTGACATGATATGGCCATCATCACTTTGCTCCTTTTGATCTCCATCTTCGGGGCTCCATGATCATCGTCGTCACCGGCATGACACCATGATCTCCATCATCATGATCTCCATCATCGTGTCTTCATGAAGTTGTCACGTCAACTATTACTTCTACTACTATGGCTAACGCTTTAGCAATAAAGTAAAGTAATTACATGACGTTTATGTTGACACGCAGGTCATAAATAAATTAAAGACAACTCCTATGGCTCCTGCCGGTTGTCATACTCATCGACATGCAAGTCGTGATTCCTATTACAAGAACATGATCAATCTCATACATCACATATATCATTCATCACATCCTTTTGGCCATATCACATCACATGGCATACCCTGCAAAAACAAGTTAGACGTCCTCTAATTGTTGTTTGCATGTTTTACGTGGCTGCTATGGGTTTCTAGCAAGAACATTTCTTACCTACGCAAAACCACAACGTGATATGTCAATTGCTATTTACCCTTCATAAGGACCCTTTTCATCGAATCCGATCCGACTAAAGTGGGAGAGACTGGCACCCGCTAGCCACCTTATGCAACTAGTGCATGTCAGTCGGTGGAACCTGTCTCACGTAAGTGTACGTGTAAGGTCGGTCCGGGCCGCTTCATCCCACAATGCCGCCGAATCAAGATTGACTAGTAACGGTAAGCATATTGAACAAAATCAACGCCCACAACTACTTTGTGTTCTACTCGTGCATGGAATCTACGCAATAGACCTAGCTCTGATACCACTGTTGGGGAACGTAGCAGAAATTCAAAATTTTCCTACGTGTCACCAAGATCTATCTATGGAGAAACCAGCAACGAGGGGAAGGAGAGTGCATCTACATACCCTTGTAGATCGCTAAGCAGAAGCGTTCAAGTGAACGGGGTTGATGGAGTCGTACTCGCCGTGATCCAAATCACCGATGATCCTAGTGCCGAACGGACGGCACCTCCGCGTTCAACACACGTACAACCCGATGAAGTCTCCCATGCCTTGATCCAGCAAGGAGAGAGGGAGAGGTTGAGGAAGACTCCATCCAGCAGCAGCACAACGGCGTGGTGGTGGTGGAGGAGCGTGGTGATCCAGCAGGGCTTCGCCAAGCACTACGAGATATGAGGAGGAAGAAGAGACGCAGGGCTGCACCAACGAGAGATTGAATCGCGTGTTGTGGGCAGCCCAATGCCTCAATATATATAGGGAAGGGGAGGGGCTGCGCCCCCTCTAGGGTTCCCACCCCTAGGGGGGCGGCAGCCCTAGATGGGGAACAAGGGTGGCAGCCAAGAGGGGAGGGGAGAGGGAGGCGCACCAATATGGGCCCTAAGGCCCATATCCCCTAGGGTTTGCCCCCTTTTCCACCTCTTAGGCGCCATGGGCCCTTGTGGGAGGCGCACCAGCCCACTTAGGGGCTGGTCCCTCCCCACCCTTGGCCCATGCAAGCCTCCGGGGCAGGTGGCCCCACTTGGTGGACCCCCGAGACCCTCCGGTGGTCCCGGTACACTACCGATAAAACCCGAAACTCTTTCGGTGACCAAAACAGGACTTCCCATATATAAATCTTTACCTCCGGACCATTCCGGAACTCCTCGTGACGTCCATGATCTCATCCGGGACTCCGAACAACATTCGGTAACCACATACAAACTTCCTTTACAACCCTAGCGTCATCGAACCTTAAGTGTGTAGACCCTACGGGTTCGGGAGACATGCAGACATGACCGAGACGTTCTCCGGTCAATAACCAACAGCGGGATCTGGATACCCATGTTGGCTCCCACATGTTCCACGATGATCTCATCGGATGAACCACGATGTCAAGGACTGAATCAATCCCGTATACAATTCCCTTTGTCTATCGGTATGATACTTGCCCGAGATTCGATCGTCGGTATCCCGATACCTTGTTCAATCTCGTTACCGGCAAGTCTCTTTTACTCATTCTGCAACACATCATCCCGTGATCAACTCCTTGATCACATTGTGCACATTATGATGATGTCTTACCGAGTGGGCCCAGAGATACCTCTCCGTTACACGGAGTGACAAATCCCAGTCTCGATTCGTGCCAACCCAACAGACACTTCCGGAGATACCCGTAGTGCACCTTTATAGCCACCCAGTTACGTTGTGACGTTTGGTACACCCAAAGCATTCCTACGGTATCCGGGAGTTGCACAATCTCATGGTCTAAGGAAATGATACTTGACATTTGAAAAGCTTTAGCATACGAACTACACGATCTTGTGCTAGGCTTAGGATTGGGTCTTGTCCATCACATCATTCTCCTAATGATGTGATCCCGTTATCAACGACATCCAATGTCCATGGTCAGGAAACTGTAACCATCTATTGATCAACGAGCTAGTCAACTAGAGGCATACTAGGGACATGGTGTTGTCTATGTATCCACACATGTATCTGAGTTTCCTATCAATACAATTCTAGCATGGATAATAAACGATTATCATGAACAAGGAAATATAATTATAATCAATTTATTATTGCCTCTAGGGCATATTTCCAACATGGCACCTAAGCGGTCTCCTGCCAGAAGCCGCAGCTCGCAGAGCGACTGGACGGTGGGCAGGAGTAGGGTAGAAAGGGTGCCCACATGAAAAATTGATAAGGACACAAGCATGGGCATAGTTTAAGCCGGCTTCCCGCCTCTTACGACCGACTGTTGAGCAGCCAGCTCGCCGCGTTCTACTTAACTTGCCAAAGAACTCTAAACGGCTAAGTACCTGCCTTCCCAAAAGAAGCTAAGTACTTGATCCAGCAACAGTCCATAGAGCGGCTGTCTGACTAGCAAGACGACAACCAAGGGAAGGCGGCAAAGGAAAAAAGCCAAAGAGCAACAGGCAAGAAGAGATAGAACTCGAAATATATTTACATAGCAAAGGCCCTTGGCCAATCTTCAAACAGAAGTTCAAGATACACCCCGCGGGTAGAATTGTGCAAAATTAACAAAATTCATTGAGATCGATAAGCAGGTATAAACAAAGGTAAAGTGGCAGCCTAAGAAGCAGCAGGCGGGCTTGATGGAACGGCGGACTCGGCGGCGCCGGCTGGTGGAGCGGTCGACTGGGCAGTCTCCCCTTGGTCGCCTCTAGTGGTAGCCGGCTTGGTTGGGCGCGCCTCATTGCTGGAGGCGCGGTCGAGCTGAGGCTGGCCGTCCGCTCTGACCTCCGGTGCCTCCCCTTCGCCTCCCTCCTCCGCCCCACCTTCTTCCTTGCCACTGGAGTCGATCACCTCCGCTGAATCCTCGCCGTCATCCGGATTCATCCCGAACCATTCCGACGATGCCTCGTCGCCATTCTCAGCCCGCTCCAGGACGAAGACGCTGGTGTCGGTGTACTCGGCGATCGACGCCACGCGCTTGACGAGATCATCCTCCACGACCGCCAACTCCACCTGAGCTTCTAGCTGGAACGTGGCTAGCTGGGCTAGACTCAGCCCAGGATACCACACCTTGATGAACTCTAAGGCCCGGCGCGCTCCAGCCCGGGCCGAAGAGCCCTTCCAGGCCTCGAGGCGGCCAGCCGCTACCTCCAGCCAGTCGGCAGTCTGACTGGGGGTGCGCGGTGCGTGCATCTCTAGCCACAGGGCGGCGATCGCCTGGGCGCCAACACGTTGAAGCCGGCACAGCATCCGGTGAGCCAGCCGAAGACGAGCCTCAATGCTCAAGATTTGCTCGTCAAGGGTTCGGGGGGCGTGAGCGGCGATCTTCGCGCCATCGACCCTCCGCCCTTCACGATCAGCCTTAATGGCCTGGTTGGCGACGTTCGAGTGGCCAGGGAAGAAGTCTGCCAGGACAGGAAGACAAAGAGCCAAATTAAAGATTAGAAGCCGGCTCGACTAACAACCGGCAACTCAAAGAAGAAAAGTGAGGGGAGGCTCACCGTCGACGAGATCCTCGATCTCATGGAAGCCGGAGGCCAGCATCGCCTCCTTGTTGGTCCAGGAGGACCGCTCGGACGCGAATTCGGCAAGGAGGGCGGTCTCCTTGTCCTCCGCCTCTTTCTGGGTCTTCTTGAGCAGCTCCTTCTGTTCTGCCAGCTGCGTGACCAGCCGGTCGCGCTCCGCAGCCAGCTTGCCGCACTCCTCCCCCTTGGTGCGCAGGGCAGTGTTGGCTTCGCCCAACTGCTGCTGCAGGGCAGCGTTGGCCTCTGTAGAAGAAAGAGGAGAACAAGGTGTTAGTTACCAACAAGGAAGAATAGTCGCCGAGGAGATCCGGCCCGACTGTTCAGCAGTCGGCCCGGGTCTCGGGGACTACAGCCCGCGGGCGCGCCAGCGCGCCCCCGCGAAGAAAGAGTCATCTACAGAAAAAAGAATAGTCGCTGGGGAGATCCGGCCCGACTGCTCGGCAGTCGGCCCGAATCTCGGGGACTACAGCCCGCGGGTGCGCCAGCGCGCCCCCGCAGAGAAGGAAGAGGACTCACTCTGGCTTTCTGACAAGTCGGCGGTCCGCTTGGACAGCTCCTCGACGTTGGCGTTGAAGGTGGTCACGCGGAGATTGTGGTAGTCCAGCAACACAAATGTTAGTACTTGGAACTCGACTATTAGAGTTCCGAGCCGCCTGCTCAGCAGCCGGCCTGAAACTCGGGGACTACACCCAGTGGGTGTGCTGGCGCGCCCCCACCGAGAAGAACAAGAAACAGAAAATAAAAAAAATGGGAACGTACCCGGATGGCTTCTCGCGATGCCAGATGCGCCTTGGTGCAGTTCTTGATGGCATCGCCCTCGGCTCGGATCTTGGCTTGGACGTCCAGAAGCGCCCGGTTCAATGCGTTGGTTGCAAGGTTCTTATTTGTTCGTGCAGGTACTAGGCGACTTGCATGGAACCTCCTACTGGATTGATACCTTGGTTCTCAAAAACCGAGGGAAATACTTACGCTACTTTGCTGCATCACCCTTTCCTCTTCAAGGGAAAATCAACGCATGCTCAAGAGGTAGCAGTCATCTTGCCTAATGCGTTACTCTGTTCTTATGAACTTAATACTCTAGATGCATGTTGGATAGCAGTCGATGTGTGGAGTAATAGTAGTAGACGTAGAATCGTTTCGGTCTACTTGACACGGATGTGATGCCTATGTTCATGATCATACCTAGATATTCTCATAACTATGCGCTTTCCTATCAATTGCTCAGCAGTAATTTGTTCACCCACCGTAATATATGCTATCTTGAGAGAAGCCACTAGTGAAACCTATGGCCCCCGGGTCTACTTTACATCATATTAGTTTCCCGTCAACTAGCTATTTCTGTCGCTATTTATTTTGCAATCTTTACTTTTCAATCTATACAACAAAAATACCAAAAGTATTTATCTTATTATCTTTATCAGATCTCACTTTTGCAAGTGGCTGTGAATGGATGACAACCCCTTTATCACGTTGGTTGCAAGGTTCTTGATTGTTTGTGCAGGTACTAGGCGATTTGCGTGTAGTCTCCTACTGGATTGATACCTTGGTTCTCAAAAACTGACAGAAATACTTACGCTACTTGCTGCATCACCCTTTCCTCTTCAAGGGAAAACCAACGCATGCTCAAGAGGTAGCAAGAAGGATTTCTAGCGCCGTTGCCGAGGAGATCTACGCACAAGTCAAGACATACCAAGTACCCATGCTGGGGGAGGAGCGCCGATGCGAAGCCGCATTGAGGGCGGCAAGATACCAGTAAGCTCTGCGGCGGTACCATTGCCGCAACATCCGCTCCAGGACGCTCGAGGTAGGCGACCTCGTCCTGAGGCGGGTCCTCTCCAGGGAAGGGCTGCACAAGCTTTCGCCCATGTGGGAGGGCCCGTTCAGGGTCGTTCATGTCTCCAGGCCGGGTGCAGCGCACCTGGAGACGCAGGATGGGACACCCATCCAGAATGCCTGGAACATCCAGCACCTCCGGAAGTTTTACCCATGAAGCAAGGCCCAGAGCCTGAGAAGCAAGGCCCAGAGCCTGAGAAGAAAGGCCCGGAGCCTGTGAAGAAGGCCCGGTGCCTGTGAAGAATCGCCGCCCGTGACACTCTCATGTAATAATGAGTTGGGGTTGTACACGCCCCGGAGTCTCAGGAGCGCCGGCCTCAGGCCCTGGGGCTCCCTCCCACGCCTTGTGGACAACACTTAGCTCCGCGCTGGTGAGAAGACTTGAAGACTAGATTATGTGCCGGACACGGCTTTTCATTTGCTTTCCGAAGTTGGCTCGCTTTTCCTTAAACATAGTTGCTCTTGGTGTTCGATGCTGATTTGGTTCCCCAGCCTTTCGCCGCTTTTTTCGTCTCTAGTTTGCCCTTGTTCTCTCTCTCGCATACCTCGCGAGGGGGCTAGGCAGGTGCCCTCGTGAGCATTTCTCTTCTCCTTGCCTTCTCGCGAGCCACCCTCGTTCGAGCCTGGAAGCTAGCATGCCCCAGCTAAATCCGTGCCCCTCGGGGTACCGCGATACAAGGCGTCAAGTCAAGGCTTGGGTGGACGGCAAATCTTTCGGTACACCCGCTAACGAATTTTTTGCAGTTTCCGAGCAACGCAGACACCACGCGAGGGAAAGGATTTCCTAAACGCGCCAGGCTAAGTTATCTTTGCGCTAAATAACAACACGACATGGGAACAACTTGCACAATGCATTAACCAAAGAACCACAGTTCGATACACGCCCCTCTGGGCCCATACTGGTTTCATTTTTTGATGTAGGAAAGACAGGAAAAGCTAAGCAAAGCAGGGTTGCAGCAATCCGCGGAGGCAGGCCCTTGGCGACGCCCAAGGCCTAGCTAGACCCCTCCTCGCGCTTCACGAAGGCGAAGACGGCAAGAAGTGTCACAGACTGAGGATCGAGATGCAACATATGGATTTGGTACTGCTCAAGCACATCATTGAAGAAGGCGGAGAAGGGAGGAATCAGGCCTGCCCAGAGGGCATCTATGAAGATTGGGGTCTCGGTGGCCGCCTGGACCGTGCGAGCACGAGACGCGGGCCAAGCCACCGTCTCCCCCCACTCATTGAAACTGGAGGCGAGCATCGGGCGCACCTTGTCCATGGCCTCATCGTTAAGCACCAGAGACCGGCCGAGCGCCGGCGCGAAGGGCGGAGGCGCGGCCGAAAGAGGCAAAGGACCCTTCCCCTTCTCAGCTTGCTTAGGCGCCATGGCTATGGAGCAGGTGGAGCGCGAGTCAGATTGGGGAAGAGAAGCAGAGCCGCAAGGAAGCAGAGGAATTGGGGAAGCAAGGCGCAAGAGGCGGAGGAATAATTGTGTAGGCCATAGGGGCCGCATAGCCGGGCGAATTCAAAGGCAGCATGGGGAAGCGGTGACGCCCACGTCCAATCAACCGCCACGCGCCGACCAAGGCCGCAGGCTTTTGGGGCCCGCGACGCTCCGAACTTGACCCTTGGCTTCGCCGCGAAGCCAAGCCCGAGCGCACCTTGGGCCCGGGGGCTACTGTTGGCGTTCTGGGAATGGGGGTCCCCAGACTTGCCTGCCTGCGGCCCACGGCGTGGCTAGGCGGCAGGCCGTATGGTCGAACTTCATCGACAAGGCATCCAAGACCCTCGCAAGGGCCCAAGCCTCGCGAGGCGAACGACGCAAGACCTCCTCTGGAGTGGCCTAGCTAGGCAGGCTCACGAGGAGTGGAGATATCAAGGCAGGGCAAACCTCACGAGGCTCTCGTGACGTGAGCCATGACGAACGGTGCCAGGCGGGCGCCGGTGCGCGCAGCGTCCTTATTTCCTCTTTGGTGCTAAGGAAGCAAGCGCAGACGAAGAGTACCGAGGCATCAGGCAAAGGTTGCCATATTGGTGCAACGAGACCAAGACCAGGAGGACGCCAAGGCGGAGGTCATCGCGGAGCCCAAGACGGCATCACCCCAGAGCTTTTCGCAGGCGAAGACCGCTTTTGTCAGGATAGCTTGTACTAGCTGTCCCCCTTCAAATTTGCCCGCCGTTGTTGGCTCCCTTCCCGCTCGATATTTGGGAAGAGGACCAGGGACTCTATAAATAGGACTAGCCACCACAGTAGGAGGCAACTGATCCGGAGCTGGTTCATATCTCCCTTAGCTACACAAACACAAGAACACCTCAACCTGAGGAGGCTGTTCTTCCCTTGTACTGTTCATCATCAGCCCGACAGGCAATCCACCACCACCACACTGGAGTAGGGTATTACACCACAACGGTGGCCCGAACCAGTATAAACCCCGTGTCTCTTTCTGTGTTGTGAGTTCATCGAGTTCGTTCGCAAGATCTTAGCGAGCCAGAGCGTAGATCGGTAGGAGGGAAAGACTTCGCGCGCACCCCAGTGTTCGAACCTTAAGGGGTTGTCGGAACCCTACATCCGACAGCGCCCATAGTCAGGCCCCGGGGATGTAGCCATATCGGTGAGCCTCGTTAACAAATCTCGGTGTCATGCTCGTGTGATTGCTTAGTCCTCGGAGGATCGACGGTATGCCTCAGATTTAATTCTAACACCCTCATCACCAACTCTTCCCCCCTTTATGCAGCGGTGTAACCCCTCTTTTACCCGCTGTAATCTCTACTTAAACATGGTGCTCAACGCTATATATTATTTCCCAATGATGTATGGCTATCCTATGATGTTTGAGTAGATCCGTTTTGTCCTATGGTTAATTGATGATCGTGATTGTTTGAGTTGCGTGTTTTATTATTGGTGTTGTCCTATGGTGCTCTCCGTGTCGCGCAAGCGTGAGGGATCCCCGCTGGAGGGTGTTGCAATGCGCTCATGATTCGCTTATAGTGGGTTGTGTGAGTGACTGAAACACAAACCCGAGTAAGGGGGTTGTTGTGTATGGGATAAAGGGGACTTGATGCTTTAATGCTATGGTTGGGTTTTACCTTAATGATCTTTAGTAGTTGCAGATGCTTGCTAGAGTTCCAATCATAAGTGCATATGATTCAAGACGAGAAAGTATGTTAGCTTATGCCTCTCCCTCAAATAAAATTGCAATAATGATTACCGGTCTAGTTATCGATTGCCTAGGGACATATAACTTTCTCGTGATAAAAAGATCTTTACTAAAACTAACTTAGTTGTGTCTTTATCTAAACTGCCCCTAGATTTTATTTTGCGCGCTCTTTATTATCTTGCAAACCTATCCAAAAACACCTAAAAGTACTTCTAGTTTCATACTTGTTCTAGGTAAAGAAAACGTTAAGCGTGCCTAGAGTTGTATCGGTGGTCGATAGAACTTGAGGGAATATTTGTTCTACCTTTAGCTCCTCGTTGGGTTCGACACTCTTACTTATCAAAAGAGGTTACAATTGATCCCCTATACTTGTGGGTTATCATACACCATTACGCTATGGTGTTCCGGGTGGCGTGAGTTGCGAAACTATTCCACAGTGTTTCAAATGAAGACCAAACTCGTAACTCAAATATTCTCCTCCACGGTCACATCATAGAAACTTTATTTTCTTGTTACGATGATTTTCCACTTCACTATGAAATTCTTTGAACTTTTAAAATGTTTCAGACTTATGTTTCATCAAGTAGATATACCCATATCTGCTTAAATCATCTGTGAAGGTCAGAAAATAACGATACCCGCCGCGAGCCTCAATATTCATCAGACCACATACATCAGTATGTATGATTTCCAACAAATCTGTTCCTCGCTCCATTGTTCCTGAGAACGGAGTTTTAGTCATCTTGTCCATTAGGCATGGTTCGCAAGTACCAAGTGATTCATAATCAAGTGATTCCAAAAGTCCATCGGTATGGAGTTTCTTCATGCACTTTACACCAATATGACCCAAATGGCAGTGCCACAAATAAGTTGCACTATCATTATCAACTCTGCATCTTTTGGCTTCAATATTATGAATATGTGTATCACTACTATCGAGATTTAACAAAAATAGACCACTCTTCAAGGGTGCATGACCATAAAAGATATTACTCATATAAATAGAACAACCATTATTCTCATATTTAAATTAATAACCGTCTCGCATCAAACAAGATCCAGATATAATGTTCATGCTCAACGCTGGCACCAAATAACAATTATTCAGGTCTAAAACTAATCCTGAAGGTAGATATAGAGGTAGCGTGCCGATGGCGATCACATCGACTTTGGAACCATTTCCTACGCGCATCGTCACCTCGTCCTTAGCCAATCTTCGCTTAATCCATAGCCCCTGTTTTGAGTTGCAAATATGAGCAACAGAACCAGTATTAAATACCCAGGCGCTACTGCGAGCATTAGTTAAATACACATCAATAACATGTATATCAAATATACCTTTCACTTTGCCATCCTTCTTATCCGCCAAATACTTGGGGCAGTTCTGCTTCCACTGACCAGTCCCTCTGCAGTAGAAGCACTCAGTTTCAAGCTTAGGTCCAGACTTGGGCTTCTTCACTTGAGCAGCAACTTGCTTGCCGTTCTTCTTGAAGTTCCCCTTCTTACCTTTACCCTTTTTCTTGAAACTGGTGGTCTTGTTGACCATCAACACTTGATGCTCCTTCTTGATTTCTACCTCCACAACCCTTAGCATTGCGAAGAGCTCGGGAATTGTCTTATCCATCCCTTGCATATTATAGTTCATCATGAAGCTCTTGTAGCTTTGTGGCAGTGATTGAAGAACTCTATCAATGACAGTGTCATCAAGAAGATTAACTCCCAGCTGAGTAAAGTGGTTGTGGTACCCAGACATTCTGAGTATATGTTCACTGACAGAACTATTCTCCTCCATTTTACAGCTGTAGAACTTATTGGAGACTTCATATCTTTCAATCCGGGCATTTGCTTGAAATATTAACTTCAACTCCTGGAACATCTCATATGCTCCATGACGTTCAAAACATCGTTGAAGTCCTGGTTCTAAGCCGTAAAGCATGGCACACTGAACTACCGAGTAGTCATCAGCTTTGCTCTGCCAGGCGCTCACAACGTCCCGCGTTGCTCCTGCAGTGGGTATTGCACCTAGCGGTGCTTCCAGGACGTAATTCTTCTGTGCAGCAATGAGGATAATCCTCAAGTTACGGACCCAGTCCGTGTAGTTGCTACCATCATCTTTTAACTTAGCTTTCTCTAGGAACACATTAAAATTCAAAGGAACAGTAGCACGGGCCATTGATCTACAATAACATAGACATGCAAAATACTATCAGGTACTAAGTTCATGATAAATTAAAGTTTAATTAATCATATTACTTAAGAACTCCCACTTAGACATGCATCCCTCTAATCATCTAAGTGATCACGTGATCCAAATCAACTAAACCATGTCCGATCATCACGTGAGATGGAGTAGTTTTCAATGGTGAACATCACTATGTTGATCATATCTACTATATGATTCACGCTCGACCTTTCGGTCTCAGTGTTCCCAGGCCATATCTGCATATGCTAGGCTCGTCATAAGTTTAACCCGAGTATTCTGCGTGTGCAAAACTGGCTTGCACCTGTTGTATGTGAACGTAGAGCTTATCACACCCGATCATCACGTGGTGTCTCGGCACGACGAACTTTCGCAACGGTGCATACTCAGGGAGAAAACTTGTACCTTGAAATTTAGTGAGAGATCATCTTATAATGCTACCGCCAAACTAAGCAAAATAAGATGCATAAAGGATAAACATCACATGCAATCAATATAAGTGATATGATATGGCCATCATCATCTTGTGCCTTTGATCTCCATCTCCAAAGCACCGTCATGATCACCATCATCACCGGCGCGACACCTTGATCTCCATCGTCGCATCGTTGTCGTCTCGCCAACTATTTCTTCTACAACTATCGCTACAACTTAGTGATAAAGTAAAAACAATTACAGGGCGATTGCATTGCATACAATAAAGCGACAACCATATGGCTCCTGCCAGTTGCTGATAACTCTGTTACAAACATGATCATCTCATACAATAAAATTTAGCATCATGTCTTGACCATATCACATCACAACATGCCCTGCAAAAACAAGTTAGACGTCCTCTACTTTGTTGTTGCAAGTTTTACGTGGCTGCTATGGGCTGAGCAAGAACCTTTCTTATCTACGCATCAAAACCACAACGATTTTTCATCAAGTGTGCTGTTTTAACCTTCAACAAGGACCGGGTGTAGTCACACTCGATTCAATAAAGTTGGAGAAACTGACACCCGCCAGCCACCTGTGTGCAAAGCACGTCGGTAGAACCAGTCTCGCGTAAGCGTACACGTAATGTTGGTCTGGGCTCCTTCATCCAACAATACCGCCAAAACAAAGTATGACATGCTGGTAAGCAGTATGACTATTATCGCCCACAACTCTTGGTGTTCTACTCGTGCATATAACGTCTACACATAAACCTGGCTCGGATGCCACTGTTGGGGAACACAGTCATTTCAAAAAAAAGTCCTACGCACACGCAAGATCCATCTAGGTGATGCATAACAACGAGAGGGGAGAGTGTTGTCCACGTACCCTCGTAGACCGAAAGCGGAAGCGTTATGACAACGCGGTTGATGTAGTCGTACGTCTTCACGATCCGACAGATCCTAGTACCAAAAGTACGGCACCTCCGCGATCTGCACATGTTCAGCTCGATGACGTCCCGCGAACTCTAGATCCAACTGAGGTCGAGGGAGAGTTTCGTCAGCATGACGGCGTGGTGACGGTGATGATGAAGCTACCGGCGCAGGGCTTCGCCTAAGCACTACAACGATATGACCGAGGTGGAATTCTGTGGACGAGGGCACCGCACACGGCTAAACAATCAACTTGTGTGTCTATGGGGTGCCCCCTCCCCCGTATATAAAGGAGTGCAGGAGGGGGAGGGCCGGCCCTCTCATGGCGCGCCCAAGGGGGGAGTCCTACTCCCAGTGGGAGTAGGATTCCCCCTTCCCTGGTTGGAGTAGGAGAAGAAGGAAGGAGGAGAGAAGGAGAAGGGAAGGGGGCCGGCCCCCACCCCAATTCGGATTGGGTTTGGGGGGCGCGCCCCACCTTGGCCGCCTCCTCCTCTCTCCCACTAAGGCCCAATAAGGCCCAAAGACTCCTCGGGGGGTTCCGGTAACCCCCCGGTACTTCGGTAAATGCCCGAACTCACTCGGAACCATTCCGATATCCAAACTTAGCCTTCCAATATATCGATCTTTATGTCTCGGCCATCTCGAGACTCCTCGTCATGTCCATGATCACATCTAGGACTCCGAACAACCTTCGGTACATCAAAACACATAAACTCATAATACCGATCATCATCGAACGTTAAGCGTGCGGATCCTACGGGCTCGAGAACTATGTAGACATGACCGAGACTCATCTCTGGTCAATAACCAATAGCGGAACCTGGATGCTCATATTGGTTCCTACATATTCTACGAGGATCTTTATCGGTCAAACCGCATAACAACATATGTTGTTCCCTTTGTCATCGGTATGTTACTTGCCCGAGATTCGATCATCGGTATCTCAATACTGATACGTCCATCTTGCATCATGCTTTTATATCGATATTTATCGCATTATAGGCTGTTATTTCACGTTATGTCACAATACTTATGGCTATTCTCTCTTATTTTACAAGGTTTACATGAAAAGGGAGAATGCCGGCAGCTGGAATTCTGGGCTGGAAAAGGAGCAAATATTAGAGACCTATTCCGCGCAACTCCAAAAGTCCTGAAACTCCACGGAATATCTTAAAATAAATAAAGAAAAATCCTCGCCAAAGATGAAGGCCAGGGGGCCCACACCCTGCTCATGAGGGCGGGGGGCGCGCCCCCCTCCCTAGGGCGCGCCCCCTACCTCGTGGGCCCCCTGGTGGGTCTCCGACGCCCATCTTCTCCTATATGAAGTCTTTCGTCAAGAAAAAAAAAACCAAGAGCAACCTTTCGGGACGAGACTCCGCCGCCACGAGGCGGAACCTTGGCGGAACCAATCTAGGGCTCCGGCAGAGCTGTTCTGCCGGGGACACTTCCCTGCGGGAGGGGGAAATCATCACCATCGTCATCACCAACGCTCCTCTCATCGGGATATGGCAATCTCCATCAACATCTTCACCAGCACCATCTCATCTCCAAACCCTAGTTCATCTCTTGTATCCAATTCTTGTCTCAAAGTCCGGGATTGGTGCTAGTAGTGTTGATTACTCCTTGTAGTTGATGCTAGTTGGTTTATTTGGTGGAAGATCATATGTTTAGATCCTATATGCATATTATAACCCCTCTGATTGTGAACATGAATATGCTTTGTGAGTAGTTACGTTTGTTCCTGAGGACAAGGGAGAAGTCTTGCTATTAGTAGTCATGTGAATTTGGTATTCGTTCGATATTTTGATAAGATGTATGTTGTCTAGCCTCTAGTGGTGTTATGTGAACGTCGACTACATAACACTTCACCATTATTTGGGCCTAGAGAAAGGCATTGGGAAGTAATAAGTAGATGATGGGTTGTTAGAGCGACAGAAGCTTAAACCCTAGTTTATGCGTTGCTTTGTAAGGGGCTGATTTGGATCCACATGTTTCATGCTATGGTTAGGTTTACCTTAATACTTTTGTTGTAGTTGCGGATGCTTGCAATAGAGGTTAATCATAAGTGGGATGCTTGTTCAAGTAAGAACAGCGCCCAAGCACCGTTCCACCCACATATCAAATTATCAAAGTACCGAACGCGAATCATATGAACGTGATGAAAACTAGCTTGATGATATTCCCATGTGTCCTCGGGAGCGCTTTTCCTATTATAAGAGTTTGTTTTGGCTTGTCCTTTGCTACAAAAAGGATTGGGCCACCTTGTTGCACTTCATTTACTTTTGTTACTTGTTGCTCGTTACAATTTATCTTGTCACAAAACTATCTGTTACCACTTATTTCAGTACTTGCAGAGAATACCTTGCTGAAAACCGCTTGTCATTTCCTTCTGCTCCTCGTTGGGTTCGATACTCTTACTTATCGAAAGGACTACGATAGATCCCCTATACCTGCGGGTCATCAAGACTCTTTTCTGGCGCCGTTGCCAAGGAGTGTAGTGCTTCTGGTAGGTGGTATTTGGTAAGGAAAAATTTATATAGTGTGCTGAAATTTACTGTCACTTGTTACTATGGAAAGTAATTCTGTGAGGGGCTTGTTCGGGGTATCTTCACCCCGTCCAGTAGAGCAAAGAGTTGCTCCTCAACCTACTGAACCTATTGAAAATGAAACTCCTTTTGAATTTCCTTCGGGTATGATGGAAAAACTACTAGCTAACCCTTTTACAGGAGATGGAACAAAGCATCCTGATGAGCACTTAATATATGTGGATGAAGTTTGTGGATTATTTAAGCATGGTGGTATACCCGATGATGATGCTAAGAAGAAGGTCTTCCCTTTATCTTTGAAGGGAGACGCATTGACATGGTATAGGCTATGTGATGATATGAGATCATGAAACTATAAAAGATTGAAATTGGAATTTCATCAAAAGTATTACCCTATGCATCTTGTTCATCATGATCGCAATTATATATATAATTTCTGGCCTCGCGAAGGAGAAAGCATCGCTCAAGCTTGGGGGAGGCTTAAATCAATGTTATATTCATGCCCCAATCATGAGCTCTCGAGAGAAATAATTATCCAAAATTTGTATGCTCGGCTTTCTGAAAATAATCGCACCCTGCTCGATACTTCTTGCGCTGGCTCTTTTATGATGAAGACTATTGAATTTAAATGGGACTTATTGGATAGAATTAAACGCAACTCTAAAGATTGGGACCTCGACGAAGGTAAGGAGTCAGGTACGACACCTAAGTTTGATTGTGTTAAATCTTTTATGGATACCGATATTTTCCATAAGTTTAGCACTAAATATGGACTTGACTCTGAGATAGTAGCTTCCTTCTGTGAATCTTTTGCTACTTATGTTGATCTCCCTAAGGAGAAGTGGTTTAAATATCATCCTCCCATAGAAGTAAAAGTAGCTGAACCTATTAAAGTTGAAGAAAAGACTGTCACTTATAATGATCCTATTGTTCCTACTCTTATGTTGAGAAACCACCTTTCCCTGTTAGAATAAAGGATCATGCTAAAGCTTCAACTATTGTTCGTAAAAGCAATATTAGAACTTATACACCTCCTGAGCAAGTTAAAGTAGAACCTAATATTGCTATTGTTAAAGATCTCTTGTCTGATAATATTGATGGGCATGTTATTCAGTTCGATGGTGAAACTGCTAGAATCGCTAAACCTTGTGCTAAAGATAAACATAGACCTGTGGTAGGCGTGCCTGTTATTTCTGTTAAAATAGGAGATCATTGTTATCATGGCTTATGTGATATGGGTGCTAGTGCTTGTGTTATACCGCATACTTTGTATGAAGAAATTAAGCATGAAATTGCACCTGCTGAGTTAGAAGGTATTGATGTCACAATTAAACTTGCCAATAGAGATACTATTTAACCAATTGGGATTGTTAGAGATGTTGAAGTCTTGTGTGGGAAAACTAAATATCCAGCTGATTGTCTTGTTCTCACTTCTCCACAATATAGCTTTTGTCCCATTATATTTGGTAGACCCTTCTTGAACACTGTTAATGCTAAGATAGACTGCGAAAAGAATGTTGTTACTATTGGCTTGGATGATATGGTTCATGAGTTTAATTTCCCTAAATTTAGTAAACAACACCGTGAGGAAGAATTGCCTAGTAAGGATGAAATTATTGGTCTTGCTTCTATTGTCGTACCCCCTAGTGATCCTTTAGAACAATATTTGCTAGACCATGAAAATGATATGTTTATGAATGAAAGAAGGGAAATAGATGAAGTATTCTTTAAACATGAACCTATTCTGAAACACAATTTGCCTGTTGAAATCTTAAGGGATCCTCCTCCACCTGAGGGTGATCCCGTGTTTGAGCTTAAACCATTGCCTGATAACCTTAAATATGCTTATCTTGATGAAAAGAAGATATATCCTGTTATTATTAGTGCTAACCTTTTAGAGCATGAAGAAGAAAGATTATTGAAAACTCTGAAGAAGCACCGTGCTGCTATTGGATATACTTTTGATGATCTTAAGGGCATTAGTCCCACTCTATGTCAACATAAAATAAATTTGGAAGCAGATGCCAAACCAGTTCGTGATCCTCAACGACGTTTGAATCCTAAAATGAAAGAAGTGGTAAGAAAAGAAATACTCAAGCTTCTGGAGGCAGGTATAATTTATCCCATTGCTGATTGTCAGTGGGTAAGTCCTGTCCATTGTGTCCCTAAGAAGGGAGGTATTACTGTTGTTCCTAATGATAAAGATGAATTGATTCCACAAAGAATTATCACAGGTTATAGGATGGTAATTGATTTCCGCAAATTAAATAAGGCTACTAAGAAAGATCATTACCCCTTACCTTTTATTGATCAAATGCTAGAAATATTATGCAAACATACACATTACTGCTTTCTAGATGGTTATTCTGGTTTCTCTCAAATACCTGTGTCGGCTAAAGATCAATCGAAGACTACTTTTACATGCCCTTTTGGTACTTTTGCTTATAGACGTATGCCTTTTGGTCTATGTAATGCACCTGCTACCTTTCAAAGATGCATGATGGCTATATTCTCTGACTTTTGTGAAAAGATTTGTGAGGTTTTCATGGACGACTTTTCCGTCTATGGTTCCTCTTTTGATGATTGCTTGAGCAATCTTGATCGAGTTTTGCAGAGATGTGAAGAAACTAATCTTGTCTTGAATTGGGAAAAGTGCCACTTTATGGTAAATGAAGGTATTGTCTTGGGGCATAAAGTTTCTGAAAGAGGTATTGAAGTTGATAAAGCCAAGGTTGATGCTATTGAAAAGATGCCATGTCCCAAGGACATCAAAGGTATAAGAAGTTTCCTTGGCCACGCCGGATTCTATAGGAGGTTCATTAAGGACTTCTCAAAAATTTCTCGGCCTCTGACTAATTTATTACAAAAAGATGTACCCTTTGTCTTTGATGATGATTGTGTAGAAGCATTCGAAATACTTAAGAAAGCATTAGTCTCTACACCTGTTGTTCAACCACCTGATTGGAATTTACCCTTTGAAATTATGTGTGATGCTAGTGATTATGTTGTAGGTGCTGTTCTAGGGCAAAGAGTTGATAAAAAATTAAATGTTATCCATTATGCTAGTAAGACTCTAGACAATGCTCAAAGAAATTATGCTACTACTGAAAAAGAACTTTTAGCAGTTGTATTTGCTTGTGATAAGTTCAGACCTTATATTGTTGATTCTAAAGTAACTATTCACACTGATCATGCTGCTATTAAATATCTTATGGAAAAGAAAGATGCTAAACCTAGACTTATTAGATGGGTTCTCTTGCTACAAGAATTTGATTTGCATATCGTTGATAGAAAAGGAGCTGAGAACCCCGTTGCAGACAACTTGTCTAGGTTAGAAAATATTCTTGATGACCCACTACCTATTGACGATAGCTTTCCTGATGAGCAATTAAATGTTATAAGTACTTCTCGTAGTACTCCTTGGTATGCTGATTATGCTAATTATATTGTTGCTAAGTTTATACCACCTAGCTTCACATACCAACAAAAGAAAAAATTATTCTATGATTTGAGACATTACTTTTGGGACGACCCACATCTTTATAAAGAAGGAGTAGATGGTGTTATTAGACGCTGTGTACCTGAGCATGAACAGGAACAGATCCTACACAAGTGTCACTCTGAAGCTTATGGAGGACACCATGCTGGAGACAGAACTGCACATATGGTATTGCAATCCGGTTTTTATTGGCCTACTCTCTTCAAGGATGCCCGTAGGTTTGTTTTGTCTTGTGATGAATGTCAAAGAATTGGAAATATTAGTAGACATCAAGAAATGCCTATGAATTATTCACTTGTTATTGAACCATTTGATGTTTGGGGCTTTGATTATATGGGACCTTTTCCTGCCTCTAATGGATACACACATATTTTAGTTGCTGTTGATTATGTTAGTAAGTGGGTAGAAGCTATTCCAACTAGTAGTGCTGATCATAACACTTCTATTAAAATGCTTAAAGAAGTTATTTTTCTGAGGTTTGGAGTCCCTACATATTTAATGGGAAAATTTTGTTTTTGCCACTCTAGATTTTGCCAATTTTCCTTATGCCACTCTATATTTTGACATTTCACTTTTGCCACTCTTAGTTTTTGCCAATTATCACAATTGCCATTCCCGTGGCAAAAGCAAAATTTTCAGAGTGGCAATTGTGATAATTGTCAAAAGCTAAGAGTGGCAAAAATGAAATAAAATTATTTTGCTTTTGCCACAAAATGGCATTTGTGATAATTGTCAAAAACTAAGAGTGGCAAAAGTGAAATGTCAAAATCTAGAGTGGCAAAAGGAAAATTGGCAAAATCTAGAGTGGCAAAAAAAAATTTTCCCCATATTTAATGACTGATGGTGGTTCACACTTTATTCATGGTGCTTTCCGTAAAATGCTTGCTAAGTATGATGTTAATCATAGAATTGCATCTCCTCATCATCCTCAGTCTAGTGGTCAAGTAGAATTGAGTAACAGAGAGCTCAAATTAATTTTGCAGAAGACTGTTAATAGGTCTAGAAAGAATTGGTCCAAGAAACTTGATGATGCATTATGGGCATATAGAACTGCATATAAAAATCCTATGGGTATGTCTCCGTATAAAATGGTTTATGGAAAAGCATGTCATTTACCTCTCGAACTAGAACATAAGGCAAATTGGGCTATTAAAGAGCTCAACTACGATTTCAAACTTGCCGGTGAGAAGAGGTTATTTGATATTAGCTCACTTGATGAATGGAGAACCCAAGCCTATGAAAATGCCAAGTTGTTTAAAGAAAAAGTTAAAAGATGGCATGACAAAAGGATACAAAAGCGTGAGTTTAATGTAGGTGATTATGTATTGCCATACAACTCTCATTTAAGATTTTTTGTAGGAAAACTTCTCTCTAAATGGGAAGGCCCCTACGTTATTGATGAGGTCTATCGTTCCGGTGCCATAAAAATCAACAACTTCGAAGGCACAAATCCGAAGGTGGTAAACGGTCAAAGAATCAAACATTATATCTCAGGTAATCCCATAAATGTTGAAACTAATATTATTGAAACCGTAACCCCGGAGGAATACATAAGGGACACTTTCCAGAACGTTTCAGACTCCGAAAAGGAATAGGTATGTGGTACGGTAACTAAACCGACTCCAAAAACAGTTTCTAAGGCAATATTTCTCCGTTTTGGAATATTTAGAAAAATAAAAAAATAAGTAGTAGTCCGGGAAGGACACGAGGGCCCCACGAGGGTGGTGGGCGCGCCCCCTACCTCGTGAGCACCTCGTGTGCCTTCCGGACTCTGTTTTCTTGCACGATACGTATTTTGGTCGGTAAAAATTCATTATATAACCTCCCGAAGGTTTTGACTCCCGTATCACGCAAATATCCTCTGTTTTCGTTTCGAGCTGTTGCTGCTGCAGATTAGATCAATATGTCGTCTCAAGATTCGGAGGAGGATTGCCCAGTTTCTTACCGGCCTTTGGATAAAAACATATTCAGGGATACCTATCCATATATATGGTACCCCGATGAGGAAGATGAAGATGAACCAGTTCCCCCTTGTTTCAAGCAAGAAAGCAAAGAGGCATTATGCAAAAGGATAATAAAGCTTGAGATAGAGAATGATGAGTTGAAGATTGATAATTTCACCCTCCGACGCAAGTCGGAGAAAGAGAAGGGCATGCTCACCACTACTACACCACCATCTTCTTCCTCGCCGACAAAGGAGACATAATCACATGGGTATGGGCACTCCCCTTGGCAACTGCCAAGCTTGGGGGAGGTGCTCCGGTATCGTATCACCATCACAACTCCTATCTTTACCGTTTTCTTAGTTCGATCCTATTAGTAGTATCTTGATGTAGTAGAATAAAGTTGATGGCATGATCTAGTTTTGAGTTTTGCTTTGTGTTCTCTCTATGTAATCGAGTTCGTGAGCTATATATAATAAAGATTAGTATTGAGTCAAGGGCTTGATTGTTTTGCCATGATCTTGGGTGAATAAAAGAAAATAATAAAAAGAATAAAAAGAAACAAAGGTTCATATTGATCTTATTTAAAGTAATGACTTCACATAAAAAGAGTATGATGATTAAAAGTTGTTGGGAGTTGGCAGACATAGCTTTGGCCATCGTTACAATTAATAGGAAGTAATAAGGAAAGAGAGGTTTCACATATAGATATATTATCATTGACATCTTTTATGATTGGGAGCACTCATTAAAATATGACATGCTAAAGAGTTGATGTTGGACAAGGAAGACAACATAATGAGTTATGTTTTCTTATGTCTGAGATAAAGTATGTTGTCATGGATCCTCTAACATGTTGAGCTTGCCCTTCCCCCTCATGCTAGCCAAATTCTCACCACCAAGTAGAGATACTACTTGTGCTCCCAAAAACCCTTAAACCAGTTTTGCCATGAGAGTCCATCATATCTACCTATGGATTGAGTAAGATCCTTCAAGTAAGTTGTCATCGGTGCAAAGCAATAAAAATTGCTCTAAATATGTATGCTTGATTGGTGTGGGAGAAATAAGCTTTATACGATCTTGTGATGTGAAAGTAATAAAAGCAACGGACTGCATTATAAAGGTTCATATCACAAGGGGCAATATAAAGTGACGTTCTTTCGCATTGAGATTTTGTGCATCCAATCATAAAAGCGCATGGCAACCTATGCTTACCTCTGCGAAGGGCCTATCTTTATTATTATCCTCTACCTTATGCAAGAGTCATGGTGATCTTCACATTTCCTTTTTCATTTTATCCCTTGGCAAGCCCAGCATGTTGGAAAGAACATGATATACATATCTAATTGGATGTAGGGGAGCATGAATTATTATTGTTGACATTGCCCTTGAGGTAAAAGGTTGTGGGGCAAAACTATAAGTCCCTATCTTTCTCTGTGTCCGATTAAAACTTCTTAACCACAAGTATTGCGTGAGTGTTAGCAATTATGAAGGACTAAATGATAGTTGAGTTTGTGGACTTGCTTTTCAGCTCTGACATAGACTCTTTCCGATGTTATGATAAATTGCAATTGCTTCAATGATTGAGGTTATAGTTTGTTGGTGCTCAATAAGGTTTCTGATTCATACTCTTGCATTGTGACTAGATCATCACTTGAACATAAGTAATCATATGACAAAATCTTTATATGTTGCTGTTATGAGAATAATCATGATGCTTTCATGTCCGTATTTTATTTTTATCGACGCCTCTACCTCTAAACATGGGGACATATTTATTGTTATCGGCTTTTCGCTTGAGGACAAGCGAGGTCTAAGCTTGGGGGAGTTGATACGTCCATTTTGCATCATGCTTTTATATTGATATTTATCACATTATGGGTTGTTATTTCACGTTATGTCACAATACTTATGGCTATTCTCTCTTATTTTACAAGGTTTACATGAAGAGGGAGAATGCCGACAGCTGGAATTTTGGGCTGGAAAAGGAGCAAATATTAGAGACCTATTCCGCGCAACTCCAAAAGTCCTGAAACTCCACGGAATATCTTAAAATAAATAAAGAAAAATCCTCGCCAAAGATGAAGGCCAGGGGCCCCACACCCTGCTCATGAGGGTGGGGGTGCGCCCCCCTCCCTAGGGCGCGCCCCCTACCTCATGGGCCCCCCGGTGGGTCTCCGATGCCCATCTTCTCCTATATGAAGTCTTTCGTCAAGAAAAAAACCAAGAGCAACCTTTCAGGACGAGACTCCGCCGCCACGAGGCGGAACCAATCCAGGGCTCCGGCAGAGCTGTTCTGCCGGGGACACTTCCCTCCGGGAGGGGGAAATCATCACCATCGTCATCACCAACGCTCCTCTCATCGGGAGAGGGCAATCTCCGTCAACATCTTCACCAGCACCATCTCATCTCCAAACCCTAGTTCATCTCTTGTATCCAATTCTTGTCTCAAAGTCCGGGATTGGTGCTAGTAGTGTTGATTACTCCTTGTAGTTGATGCTAGTTGGTTTATTTGGTGGAAGATCATATGTTCAGATCCTATATGCATATTATTACCCCTATGTTTGTGAACATGAATATGCTTTATGAGTAGTTACGTTTGTTCCTGAGGACAAGGGAGAAGTCTTGCTATTAGTAGTCATGTGAATTTGGTATTCATTCGATATTTTGATAAGATGCATGTTGTCTAGCCTCTAATGGTGTTATGTGAACGTCGACTACATAACACTTCACCATTATTTGGGCCTAGAGGAAGGCATTGGGAAGTAATAAGTAGATGATGGGTTGCTAGAGTGACAGAAGCTTAAACCCTAGTTTATGCGTTGCTTCGTAAGGGGCTGATTTGGATCCACATGTTTCATGCTATGGTTAGGTTTACCTTAATACTTTTGTTGTAGTTGCGAATGCTTGCAATAGAGGTTAATCATAAGTGGGATGCTTGTTCAAGTAAGAACAACGCCCAAGCACCGGTCCACCCACATATCAAATTATCAAAGTACCGAACGCGAATCATATGAACGTGATGAAAACTAGCTTGATGATATTCCCATGTGTCCTCGGGAGCGCTTTTCCTATTATAAGAGTTTGTTTCGGCTTGTCCTTTGCTACAAAAAGGATTGGGCCACCTTGCTGCAGTTTATTTACTTTTGTTACTTGTTGCTCGTTACAATTTATCTTGTCACAAAACTATCTGTTACCACTTATTTTAGTACTTGCAGAGAATACCTTGCTGAAAACCGCTTGTCATTGTTGGAAATATGCCCTAGAGGCAATAATAAAAGCATTATTATTATATTTCCTTATTCATGATAATTGTCTTTATTCATGCTATAATTGTGTTATCCGGAAATCGTAATACATGTGTGAATAACAGACAACAACGTGTCCCTAGTAAGCCTCTAGTTGACTAGCTCGTTGACCAACATATAGTCATGGTTTCCTGACTATGGGCATTGGATGTCAATGATAACGAGATCACATCATTAGGAGAATGATGTGATGGACGAGACCCAATCCTAAACATAGCATAAGATCGCATAGTTCGTTTGCTAGAGTTTTCCTATGTCAAGTATCCTTTCCTTAGACCATGAGATCGTGTAACTCCCGGATACCGTAGGAGTGCTTTGGGTGTACCAAACGTCACAACATAACTGGGTGACTATAAAGGTATACTACGGGTATCTCCAAAAGTGTCTGTTGGGTTGACACGGATCGAGAATGGGATTTGTCACTCCGCTTGACGGAGAGGTATCACCGGGCCCTCTCGGTAATGCATCATCATAATGAGCTCAATGTGATCAAAGTGTTTGATCGCGGGATCATGCATTAAGGTACGAGAAAAGTGACTTGCCAGTAACGAGACTGAACGAGGTATTGGGATACCGACGATCGAATCTCGGGCAAGTAAAATACCGATTGACAAAGGGAATCGTATACGGGATTAATTGAATCCTCGACATCGTGGTTCATCCGATGAGATCATCGTGGAGCATGTGGGAGCCAACATGGGTATCCATATCCCGCTGTTGGTTATTGCCCGAGAGCCATCTCGGTCATGTCTGCATGTCTTCCGAACACGTAGGGTCTACACACTTAAGGTTCGGTGACGCTAGGGTTGTGAAGATATGTATATGCAGTAACCTGAATGTTGTTCGGAGTCCCGGATGAGATCCCGGACATCACGAGGAGTTTTGGAATAGTCAGGAGGTAAATATTTATATATGGGAAGTCGTCATACGGACACCGGGAAGTTTCGGGGGCATATCGGTATTGTACCGGGGCCACCGGAGGAGTTCTGGGGGTCCACCGGGAGGGGCCACCTCTCCCGGAGGGCCTCATGGGCTGTATGAGGAAGGGAACTAGCCCAAAGTGGGCTGGTGCGCCTCCCCCCCCAAGGGCCCATGCGCCTAGGGTTGGGGGGGAACTCTAAAGGGGGCGCCCCCCTTGCTTGGGGGGCAAGTCCCCCCTCCGTGGCCGCCGCCCCCCTCTAGATCCCATCTAGAGGGGCCGGCCCCCCTTGCCCCTTCCCATATAAATAGAGGGGTGAGGGGAGGGCAGCGCACCCTTGCTCCTGGCGCCTCCCTCTCCCTCTCCAACACCTCCTCCTCCTCCGTAGAGCTCGGCGAAGCCCTGTCGGAGTACTGCAGCTCCACCATCACCACGCCGTCGTGCTGCTGCTGGAGCCTTCTTCCCCAACCTCTCCTTTGCCTTGCTGGATCAAGAAGAAGGAGACGTTACGCTGACCGTACGTGTGTTGAACGCGGAGGTGTCGTCCTTTCGGTGCTAGGATCTCCGGTGATTTGGATCACGTCGTGTACGACTACCTCATCCCCGTTCATTGAATGCTTCCGCTCGCGATCTACAAAGTGGTATGTAGATGCAATCTCTCTCCCATGACTCGTTTCTAGATGAACTCATAGATGGATCTTGGTGAAACCATAGGAAAATTTTTAATTTTCTGCAACGTTACCCAACAGTCATTTCCTTCTGCTCCTCGTTGGGTTCGACACTCTTACTTATCGAAAGGACTACGATAGATCCCCTATACTTGTGGGTCACCAAATACCTAGTTCAATCTTGTTACCGGCAAGTCTCTTTACTCGTTCCGTAATGCATCATCCCGCAAACTCATTAGTCACATTGCTTGCAAGGCTTATAGTGATGTGCATTACTGAGAGGCCCCAGAGATACCTCTCCGACAATCGGAGTGACAAATCCTAATCTTGATCTATGCCAACTCAACAAACACCATCAGAGACACCTGTAGAGCATCTTTATAATCACCCAGTTACGTTGTGACGTTTGATAGCACACAAAGTGTTCCTCCAGTATTCGGGAGTTGCATAATCTCATAGTCATAGGAACATGTATAAGTCATGAAGAAAGCAATAGCAACAAACTAAATGATCATCGTGCTAAGCTAAGGGATGGGTCAACTCAATCACATCATTCTCTAATGATGTGATCCCTTTAATCAAATAACAACTCATGTCCATGGTTAGGAAACTTAACCATCTTTGATTAACGAGCTAGTCAAGTATATGCATACTAGTGACACTCTATTTGTCTATGTATTCACAAATGTACAAAGTTTCTAGTTAATACAATTCTAGCATGAATAATAAACATTTATCATGATATAAGGAAATATAAATAACAACTTTATTATTGCCTCTAGGGCATATTTCCTTCAAAATGATCTATCCATGGAGATGCATAGCAATGAGGGGGAGAGTGTGTCTACGTACCCTCGTAGACCGTAAGCGGAAGCGTTTCACAACGCGGTTGATATAGGCGAACTTCTTCTCACGTCATCCGATCAAGTACCAAACGCACGGCACCTCCGCGTTCTGCACATGTTCAGCTCGGTGACGTCCCTCGCCTTCTTGATTCAGCAAGTCGTCGAGGTAGTAGATGAGTTCCGTCAGCACGACAGCATGATGATGGTGATGGTGAAGTGATCCTTGCATGGCTTCGCCTAAGCACTACAAAGATATGACCGGGGGTGTAAACGGTGGAAGGGGCGCCGCACACGGCTAAAACTATTGCATGGTGTGTGCTAGGGCGCCCCACCCCCACATATATATAGCTGGGAGGGGGAGGGAGCAGCCAGGAGGGCGCCCCAAGTAGGCCGAATCCTACTTGGGGTCCTCCCCAAGTGGCGCCCCTCCTTTCGTTAATTGCCGGAGAAGAAAGGAAAGGGGAGAAGAGAGAAGGAAGGGGAGGCCGAATCCTCCCCCCTTTCCTTCCCCACTTGGCCAGCTGTCATGGGGGGCGTGCCAGCCCCTTGTGGGCTGGTGTGCTCCCCTCTTGCGGCCCAATAGGCCCAATATTCTCCCGAGGGTGACCGGTACCCCCAGCGGTGCTCCGATGACTATCCGGTTTTCTCCGAAACACTTCCGGTGTCTGAATATCATCGTCCTATATATCAATCTTTACCTGTCGGCCATTTTGAGACTCCTCATGATGTCTGTGATCTCATCCGAGACTCCGAACAACATTCGGTCACCAAATCACATAACTCATATAATACTATATCGTCATCGAACGTTAAGCGTGCGGACCCTATGGGTTTGAGAACTATGTAGAGTTGTAGACATGACCGAGACACATCTCCAGTCAATAACCAATAGCGGAACCTGGATGCCCATATTAGCTCCTACATATTCTACGAAGATCTTTATCGGTCGAACCGTTATGACAACATACGTAATTCCTTTTGTCTATCGGTATGTTACTTGCCCGAGATTCGATCGTCGGTATCTTTATACCTAGTTCAATCTTGTTACCGGCAAGTCTCTTTACTCGTTCTGTAATACATAACCTCGTGACTAACTCCTTAGTCGTCTGCTTGCAAGGTTATGATGTGTATTACCGAGAGGGCCCAGAGATACCTCTCCGATACTCGAAGTGACAAATCCTAATCTCGATCTATGCCAACTCAACAAACACCTTCGGAGATACCTTTAGAGCATCTTTATAATCACCCAGTTACGTTGTGACATTTGATAGCACACAAGGCATTCCTCCGGTATCCGGGAGTTGCATAATCTCATAGTCGAAGGAATATGTATTTGACATGAAGAAAGCAATAGCAATAAAACTGAACGATCATAATGCTAAGCTAACAAATGGGTCTTGTCTATCACATCATTTTCCTAATGATGTGATCTCGTTATCAAATGACAACTCATGTCCATGGTTAGGAAACCTTAACCATCTTTGATCAACGAGCTAGTCAAGTAGAGGCTCACTAGGGATACGGTGTTTGTTTATGTATTCACACATGTATTAAGGTTTCCGGTCAATACAATTCTAGCACGAATAATAAACTTTTATCATGAATAAGGAAATATAATAACAACTTTATTATTGCCTCTAGGGCATATTTCCTTCACTCGCCCCTCTCTTTGCACTCTCCCATTGCTGCCACAACCACGAGCATCGACAATGTTAGCGGCACACTCCAGCGGACGGTTCGTTGGTGAGACCGAAGAGGGCCACATTGAGAGAAAGTTCTGGGAGAGGGTATGGCACTACTCTGAGTGGGTCGAGAATGGCGCACGTCGTAAGCCTGAATCAGCCGTTCGCCGCGCCCGCCTTCCTGCAACCCTCGTGGACTTCGATCGCATCTCGGCGTCCGCTTTCATAGAAATGGAAGCCACATTCATGACGGCCTAAAAATGTGATTGTATCCATCATTGAGGACGCACATGCGTTCATCCATCGCGTGAACGCAGAAGTCAAGGTACTTGAAGCCTCCCTCGCCTGCAAGCTCACTTTCAAGAGGAGGAAGAGTCCGTAGTTGAATTAGTAGAGAATTGTAGTTTTAAGGTTGTTCTAATCCTAGTTGTAATCCTTCTTAAAATCCATGTTGAAATCCTTATTCAAAAACTTCTATAGTTGGGAATCGTCCTCGCCCGAGACGTTGTGCTCGTGCTAGTGGTCATCCAAGTCCTTGTCGTCGTGCTCAGGTTTAACTAAATGTTGTTAGTTTAACTGAATATGTATTTAAGATCGAAAAAATGATGCCACATTGATGAGTGGATCCCACGATATAGAGGCAACCATTATGGAAACTCTAAGTTTGTGCATCACCTCAGCAGCCTCCACCCTCCATATCCATATAGAAAACACTACATATGTGATATGGAGGTTGCCAATATAGCAACTATGCTAAGTTGCTCTTAATAGCTACAAAAGATTATCCATATAGAGTGTGCTTTATATGGTATGGAGGTTGTCAATTTAGTGACTGTGCTATCGGTGGCAGAGCTATGGCTGGGTCAGGCTATGGCCCGCCCAGCCCAATGGAAATTCAGTGAAGAGTACTGCTAAATTTGGGCCAAAGAACAGAACCATAAATCAATTGAAGTTAGGGCACTAATCTGCGCCGGTGCGCCGGCCTAACCGTTCGGCCGGTCAGCCCCTGTCCGTCCGATTCAGCCGCGCGCAGCCATCCGATTGGGTCTGCGTTCTCTTCTTCCTTCCCCCACTCGACTTCATTTTGGTTTAGCCCTCATCCGCCATTGCCCGACGGAATTTTCTGTAGCCCCCATCGCCCCTCCTCCCCCTGGCCTCCTGCTTGCAGCTTCGCGTACCGGCTCGCCATCGCCGCTCGCCGCATCAGTAGCCGTCGATCTGGCGTTTTTGACCTCTGTCGTCGTCTTCTTCACGACAGGATGGCGTCTCTTCCCCTCGCGTGTTCGGCTCCTCCGGGTCAGCCGCACCTTCTTCCCCCAAGCTCTGCACCCGTCTCCCCCGCACACATCTTGTCCTGCCTCCGGACACCTCACCCCCCGTCACAACCCCCACCAGCATCTCGCGCCGCTCATCACTGTGTTTGAAGCACCGTCGTAGCAAATATATGCATGGATGTAGCAAAAATCTTCGGCGGTGGTAGCAAAACCGAAGCACATTTGCAGCATCGCGGCCGTCGCAGGTTGCAGCTAATCCACGAACGGATGAAGCAAAATTCAGCGGCGGTTGTAGCAAAAACGTCGCCGCCGTCGTCGAACGTCACAGCTAAGTCGTGAAGCATGTAGCAAACAACGATGCCGATGGTAGCAAAAACATCAACTGTTGCAGCTCCCGACCGAGGTCACAACTAATCCATACATGGTTGTAGCAAAAAAAATCACCGGTGGTAGCTCTGCCATAGCCGGTGGTAGCACACATAGTCTTCGTTCCAGCAAAAACAAACATCTTGTTGATCACCGCCGTCGTCGCACGTCGCAGCTAAGCTGTGAAGTATGTAGCAAACAACGACGCCGGTAGTAGCAAAAGCGACAACGGTTGCAGCTTTTTTCATATTGACAGTAGCCAGCCCTGACATATGTCGTCATGGTTGAAGCTTTTTGCGATGCCGGTAGAAGCTCTTTGCGACGCCGGTTGTAGCTTTTTGCGATGGCACTGAGCGGTCCCAGCATTTGGCGTCGCTGGTTGAAGCTTTTTGCGGCGCCTGTGGTAGCTTCCTTGAACACCAGTTGTAACATGGGAGGTGTCACTTGATGCTCGCAGCTCCGGTGAGATTCTCCTAGTAGCAAATGCTCAACGGCGTCGCCCATAGCAGCTCGCAGTCTCCCTCGACGTCGTCTGCCCCCGAGCTCATAAGCCATGGCGCCCATAGCAGCTCACTGGAGCCCCAGTCGTAGTCCGCCCCGAGCTCGTAAGCCATGGCCGCCCTGACCTTGAGCTGGCAGGCCATGGCGCATGGGAGCAGCACCCCCATGGAGGAGGTGCAGCGTCGGGTGCGAAGGGAGGAATGCTCGGAGCTGCCTGGTGCTATGGCGTAGGAGGCGAGGCGGAAAGCGAGGTCACGGCCGCGAGGAAGAAGAAGTGGATACGGGCGTTGGGGAGAGGATAAGATACACGTGTTCACTTCCTGGTGGCTAGCGCCAGCGTGGCGAAGTGACCGGCCAGAGCGTTCCGCCGGCGCACCGCGCGTAAACGTTTTCATTGAAGTTATGTCAGATTAATGGTATACGATAGCCACAGACTTACTATGATGTGTAAAAAACCTCAAGCAGACATGCGACATTATACGTAGCAGCAAATTCGCGATAACGCACTCAATCAATCAAGAAAAGAAAAGGAAGCGGCGACAGCGAGACAACGGTCCGAGGTCGACTCTTCCATTCACGGGGCACCCGCCACCCGGCGGGCGTGTCATCCCGGCGAAGTCATCGCCATTCCAGAGCCACCTAACCCACGACCCCCTCGCCCCACCCATCACTCCCTGACGTTCGGGCCCCACCCCCACGCTCCCCCACATGTCAGTCGCACCAAGCCATCCTCGCCGGGTCCCCCCGCGCAGGCTGCTGCCACCTTACGCTCCTCCCATCTCCTGCACCGAAAAGGAAAAGCTTCCCTCGCCTCCCCCAGCCAGACCCGAAGAATCCCAGGGGCGAAGAAGGGAAAATATCGCACCTCCGCCGCCGCCGGCACGAAGCTCGTGCCTTCCCCCCGCCGATCAGCGCCTCCGGTTCCGGACCCCCACGCGCATCCACATCGCCGACTTCCTCGCCCAGGCAAAGGCAAGCGCCTGCTCTATCCACTCGCAGTCTCCCCCATGATTGATTCCGCGTTGTTCTTGCGGCTGGTCTGTTCGTCCTGCGCGCGCGCGAGCAACCGGGCCCTTCGCGGGTTTCTTCTGGGTAGACGATGATTTGGCGGTACGCGAGAACTCAACTGAGCCCGAGCCCGGTTGGTAGGTGGGATTAGGTGGGGTCTTGGCTTAGGTTAGCCCAAGGACTTGCCTGTGCCTAGATTCTTTATATTCGTGATTAATTATTGCTGTCAAGTAGTACGCCCTGCCCGTGCTGCCACTGCTGATTTCCTCACTGTTCATTTCGGCTTCAGTCTTTGCGTGCCTGCTGTCTTGTGATTAGCCGATTGATTGGTGGTGGTGACGATGAAATACTGAGAGTGAAAGTCCTGTTCTTCTAGTGTGAAAAACAATGATATTTCTAGTGAGTTGTGACTCTGAGTGCGGTGACTAGCGGCGAGCATAGTTTGGTTCTGGAACTACTTGTAGAATATTATAATGCTCTGAAGCAGTCACCAAAGCTTGAGATATGACAGACAACTATGGTTCATTTTCAGGTGCTGCCACTGTTTGCTCATTTGGTGTGTATCCAGTTGTGGGCATTTTCAGGCGCCTCTCATCTGACAGACAACTATGGTTCATTTTCAGGTGCTACTACTGTTTGGTCATTTGAGTTGTAGGCACTGAGTGAAGTGCTGGCATGGGAGGCGTGTTTGGACGCCCCGACGCCAGCAGGCGGGGCTCGCATGGTATGAAGCTAGAGTCGAAGATGGTGGAGTCCATGAAGCAGAGAGCTGCGCATGGAACTTCGGTCAAGTCGTTCAACAGTATTATCATGAAGTTCCCAAAAATCGATGAGGGCTTGAGAAAATGCAAGACTATCTTTGAGCAATTCGGTGAGCCCTGCTGCACCCGCTCTTTGTGTGCTAGTCATTTTTCTCATCCTTCTAAGTTCGTAGCTAGCGAATTGCGATAGTGATCTTACTTGCTATGTTTTGAAGTTATAATAAAGGAGGGGCGGTTCAATAAATTGTTGATATCTGAACCCTTGTTTCACTTATTGTTCCTGTCAATAAACTGTTTGTTCAAGTGATGTTTCACATTGCAGCAGTGCCTATGCGAAAGAATGCTGCACTTTGACAAATATTAACCGACTTGTGCAAGCAGGCATAATTAATTTAGGCATTTTTCTGCTTTTTGTGTAACTAACAGACCCAGAACTTGCCTTCTACCTTTCTCAGATGAAGATTCCAATGGTGAAATTGATAAAGAAGAGCTGAAGAATTGCTTTCATAAGTTGGAAATCTCATTCACAGAGGAGGAGATAAGTGATCTCTTTGAAGCTTGTGACATAAATGAAGATATGGGCATGAAGTACAATGAGTTCATCGTCTTTCTGTGCCTTGTCTATCTTCTCAATGATCCAGCTGCGTCAGAAGCAGTATCCTTCATTCTTTATACACTGTTTCACGTTAAAAGGAATCATAGCATAAATATGATTGGATCAACAATATTTCTTGGATGGTATTCACAAACTTCTGCAGTCATTTCCTGTTTTAGGTCTCGTACACTAATTACGCAGGAGTTTTTCCATTTCCTTAACTGAAAACACAGAAGACAAAGATGGGATTAGGAGATCTTGAGTCAACTTTTGAGACCTTGGTTGATGCATTTGTCTTCTTGGATAAGAACAAGGACGGGTATGTGAGTAAGGATGAGATGATTCAAGCAATAAATGAGAGCATACCAGGGGAACGCTCTGCTGGCCGTATAGCCATGAAAAGATTTGGTGAGTTCTCCAGTTCATAGTAGCACACTAAGATCTTGTTCACGTACATAATTCCTTGATTTTTTGGGGGTGGGGGCAGCACATCATATTCCCCAATCATATATATTTGTGAATCAGCACATCTTTTTTCTCATACCATATTCTTCACCCAAAGGAAAAAAAAGGGGTAGATCTGGCACAAAATGTCTCTTCAAATGAATTATTTCCATTGACTGGACATATGCCTACTCAATAAAATGACTAGCTCTCCAATCTCTGTTTGCCCTTTTTACTGTTCACTCTGCATCTATGACTCATCATCTAGATGAAGAAAACTAAATATGCACAAGAAGATGCTTGACACTGATACAAGTACCACCATCTTAATGTAGCTACTTGATGTTACCTTACGACGGCATCACTGTGAACATACTCTCTGCTTCACTGTGAATGTTTTGCCTTCTCTGCAGCTGCGGAATCCAAAACCGATAATCTGTACTGTTATCTAGAAGCTCCATCTTCTTATTCGGTCACTAACGCATATCCGTTTTTTTCACATGGCACCAGAGGAGATGGATTGGGACAAGAATGGGATGGTTACCTTCAAGGAATTTTTGTTTGCTTTTACTCGCTGGGTAGGGATTGGCGAAAATGAGGACGATGATGAATGAACGATGTGGAAGCGACAGCTGAAGAATGGCTGACTATAAATTGGTTGCATGGCGGTTTTATCTTCCTGTTAATAGTGACTCGGCATGTTCCAAATAGAATGACTGACATGTCTGAACACCTGTATCAAACAGTGTCTGTGACTGCTTCGCCTCCAGTGCGCAAGTTATGTTGTGTAGTAAGCAAAATATTGACAACATTGAAATCCAGTGTCTGATCACCCGTGTTAATTTGTTCTTTTGTAGCTTTCTTTTTTGACACGATGTTCTTGCGTAGCTTATACTAGTTGACATGCATCATCTTATATCCATGCCTATATTGACAACAGATTGTGAAATCAGTTTAACTACTGGATACCGAGCCCAAAGTCACGCAATCTGAAGCCCAATAACAGCAATTTCACCGTGATGAAGCTCTAGATCATTACATCACAATCTGTTAGAATATTATGGAACCTCTGACTGAATAAACACAAGTGTTGTAATACAACACACATCGAAGACATGGTCCACATCATCTACTCTCTTCTAAGACCAATAACTCTACTGACTGATGGAGTAGATACAACTAGTGAATCCTAATCAAACATCACTGCCTGAGCCATTGGTAAAACCATCTTCACTGGCATCCAGAGCGGCCGATGAACCTGTGCCGGATGAGAACACCGAGTTTCTCAGTTGCAAATCGGAACCCGAACTTGACTCCGGAATGATGTGAGGAAGTGTGAACTCGCTGTTTCCGTGGCCAAGGCTGTTGCTGACACGAGCCCTCTTGCTATCTCTGGGGCTGTTTAGGAGGTAACCGGCACCACAACTGGAATCCGGTGTCGAAAACTCACGGTCCAAGGGGAGGCAGTCATCATGTGAAGAAAGAACCTTGAGCAGCTCATCTGTTCCTTCCAGGTCACCACTTGCAGTCACGGCCTTGTCCCGGAATGGGGGCTCTGAGGTCAGGACTGGGGTTGATGGCTCAGTCTTGCTGAAATCATGGTGCAGCTCCTCCTCAGCCAGGGCGAGGGCGTTCATTTTACCTGATTCGCACAGCACACCGCTCAGGCGCTGCTGCTCCTCCATGATCTTCTGGAGATACTTGCCTTGGGCTTCTATTCTGAGCTGTAGCTGCCTTTGTACCTGCAAATATGTTTTGCTCAAGCAGTTAGTGACATAGTTTCGTGCAATTGGAGGGCAAAGACAGAAGCTTCATATGACACTGCTTCACTGCCTGAAAAATTATGCATGACCAGACCAGTTTCACCACTGTGCTTCCTACAGCAGTTTCGCTGAGACTGAATCAAGAGCTAATGTGAGATGATTATTGACACAGGATTATGTCATCCAACAAATATAATGTTTGCAAAGTCAGAACGGCTAGTGTTTACTTAAGCTTTATGGCAGACATGATGTCACACAATCTCAGCTGATTTATGTAGTGATGATGCATTTCAACTTCAACTTATTTTAGGTAACGGTGTGTTCCAACTTCAACTCATTTTGCAGTAACGATGTGTTTCAGCTGATTTTGAGCCAGACAAAGAAATTTGTACGCATGATAAGTCAAAAATATATACTTTGCCATTTTAGAATGTACAACATTGAGCAAGTCCTCATGTTTTGGGGTAACGTACAGTACCGGGAATGTGCTGCTGTAAATATTTGGCAATCACATGCTAAAGGAGTATGCATTTCAATGGGCTTAATATGATAAATTAACCAGATTCAATGCAGAAAACAGTACTATTTCCATGGAAAAGCTTAGTATTTAGTCTGCTGTGCAAATGTTCAGCGTCCATGGAAAAGCTTAGTATTCAGTATGGCATTGTTTTCCTGCCAGCCGTGCCAGAATAAGCCATTCACAGAGTGCTCACTAGAACATGAATCTAAGTCACAGATTCGGAGCCCATAATGTATCTACTTACCTCTAATTGTTCACGCAGCCGCTTCTGCACCTCCATCTGCAACTTTAGAACCTCGCTTGTTTCCATTCCCCTGTTGTTGAAAGGTATGCTTTATCAAGATTCAGGAAACAGAAGAACCTTCAAGTTGACTACCAGTCTACCAGAAAGTTCCACAGTCAATAATTTGAGAGTATAAGCATCAGATGGATTAGACTCAGGTAAAATATATAAATTGAAGTCTACATTTGAGATAACTACATTGGTATGCCACATATATCAGCCTTTTGCGAAATATACATGCGAAAAGTAAACTTACGGGGAGCTTTCGATTCCTGCAAGCAGATTTCCTAAATCTTTCTTCTCCAACTTGTCACCTACAATACAAAAACTGTATCATGGTGCATTCGAACTCTCGCAAGCTAAATCGAACCTTTTTGTTCTACAATTACCCACCGCTAGCTGTGGGGTCTGGGATGTACTTTGCAAGCCGATATTTCTGAAGAAACAGAAAACTCAATCAGTAAATGCAGGGGCAAGTTCATAAGAATATTATGCTGAAGTGCTAAGTATCTCAGGGTTCAGTTACCTGCAAATGACTTTTGACATGATAAATGGTCAACCCTTGAACACCCATTGTTCTAAGAATTCCCTTTGGAGTAGCCCCTGAAAGCACAACGGCATCAGTGCCTAAATCTAAATGTGTGGGTTCATGAAATATTTTGATACCAACATATATCATGTTTGGCTGCTCCATTAACTAACTAGAACAAACCTGTGTCGAGAGTCAGCAATGCACCCCAAGAATTTAAGATATTAAACAGGGAAGGAAGTAATAAGCTAATGACAGTCCAACGAGCTAAGGATCTATAACATATTAAAGAGAAAAGCAAACTAAAAAGGAATCGGAACTTACTGTCGGGTCCACCAAGTCGTGTTACAGCCTCAAGAAAACATCCATGAAGCTCATCTGTCCACCGTAAACGCTGCCTGGTGGCAAAGCTGTTGTTTGAGCTATTTCCACCAATACTGGACGCTGCATTGTTGGCAGTTGGTCCGATTTGTTGATCGTGAGAAATCGGATTGCTGTGCGCTGATCCCGTGCCCGAAAATGGCTTTGGTTCATACATCTGGCATCCTCTGAAGAAAGAACGTCAACTAGGTAACCACGTCGTTAGATTTCCGCCACAGCAAGTAGATTATGCAGGGAGGGTATAAGAAATCTAGTCGCTTCGCTGATGTTCTTGAACAATCACTTCGCTAGGAATGCAGTCCACCCATAAGTGGAGGTTGGACCATATTTCTTGTTTCTTATTAAGGACTCAGAGTTGTCGATTTGGCCTACAAATTTATTTCATGAGACATTGAACCCCTCGGCCAAGATCTAGCGCCATAAACAAGAAAAAAAAAAGTACACTACGTAGTGATGGGAAAGGCATGCACTTTTTCATGTAGGGTTGCAATTCGAGAAAGAAATGCCAGATGGATATCTACATTTTCCCCCAGTTTCATTCACAGCACAGCAAGACAGCAGCCAGACGGTGGGCGGTTCGGCCCCAGCACAGCAGGTACCTAAACCTAACTGAAACCTACACTGGGAAGTAGAGACCAGAAGAACTAGTACGATTCCCAAGAACTCGGTGAGGAAAGAGACCGCGCACCTGAATCAAGACCCACCCAACCCTCCCGCAGGATGGATAGCTCGGCGGATGGCGCGGACGGGCCGCGAGGATCCCCGTGCCCCGGGCTAGCGCGGAACCGTACCGTACCGGATGGTTCCCGCAGATTGGGAGATTTTTTCCGTGTCCGGTCTTCCTCCTGGGACTGGGAGCAGAGATTTGGATGGGTTCAGTTCGCCGTGGGCAGCGGGTGCCCTTCACATGGCTATGGCTTTCTCCACCTGACGCGTGTCGCGGAAGTGGAGTGCGCCGTGCGCCTTATAGATTTTTTTCCCACTGGAAAATTATCTTATTGCTTTTCTTCATTTCCACAAACGTCGTTTTATGTTCTCTAAAATCCAATGATAAAAAATCTGACGTCACATTTTTAGCATTTTGGGGCAAAAGCTGTAATCCAAGGCCGTGGCGCCGTCGAGCTTCCAGCAGTCGAGGCGATCAGGCGAGTGCGAACATGAGACCTGGAACCTGAGCCGGCTCGGGAACACAGGCGTGCTGTTGACGGGGACGTCGTCGTAGACGCTGGTGAGTTTTTCTCGATTCCTCCCCCAGAAGATTTCATTCGGCTGAAAATGCAGTGAGCAGTGGGTTTTGTAGTCATGGCAATTTATGCAATCGATTTGCCATGAAAATGCAGTGGACAGTAGACAATGTATGTAAGCATGTTATAAAGAACATAGAAATATTGAAAATGTTTTGTATTTTTTGGTCCATGGCCATTTTAGGCAAAATAGATCTATGTGCCCTTTTGCCATGTAGCATGGTCCTTGATCTGCCCGTCAACACGTTATGGAACTGTTGCCGGAGGATATTTGGATCGGATAGAATCCGGTCATGCGCGTCCATATCAGCCTACGCGGCTCCATGAGGGTGTGACGTGAAGCTCAGTTATTTGTTGACAATATGAGACATGTTGATATCTCGATTTCCATGGCATAGACAGCGGTGGAGAAAGTCATGGTGGTTGAGATCGGGGGATCAATAAGGTGGAGGGGGCCTTGCAAGCGATAGAGTCAGTCAGGTGTTTGATAACTTTCAGAAACAGCAGTGAGAAGTGGGGACGACAACACTTGAGGATTTCATTTTTGGTGGTGCTCCTTGGGGTGTCGAGTCGTGAATTTTAGGGTGAAAACTGAAGGTCCGACATTCGTTGGTTATGCCTGGCAATTGTCTTGCTGAAGTTATTGTTTTAAGAGTTTGGACATTCTTTAGGGTGAAAACTTAAGATCTTGGATTGGGCGACGACGGCGTGTGTGCACTGTTTCCTTCTTTAAGACGTCGCTTGTGGAGACCTTTTATGTTTTCCAGATGTTGTCTTGGGTGGTGGTTTGTGTGCTGCTGCTGAGAGGAATCGATCATTGTGGCAAGGCCTTTGTTTTTTCCCTTTGTTTTTTGTTTTCTTTTCAGGTTGTGTGCATCCTGGTTGTCTTTGAGATATTTTGTTGATGCAGGGGTTGATTGTAATTGATATCTTCGCGATATCGATATATTTCTTTTTTTCAAAAAAATAAATCAGAAATCATTAGATTGAAATGTTGCAATTTCTTACAATTTGAAACATGGTCTCGTGACAATGACAACTTAGTTTTGTGGGTGGCATTTTCAGAGTAAGATATCAACTTTGTTAGAACCCGAAACCTTTTTAATCTACCCTAAAAGCAAATCTAAACAGACCAGCATGTCACCATGATGTGTTTTTTCAACATCACGCACCATGATGTGTTTTTTCAACATCACGACAAGTAGTGTCTATGCATCATAATATTTTTATTTTATATATATATATTTGTGTCCCCCCCCCCCCCGCTACTATGTAGTTCTTTGCATGTAGCTATGATCACCGGTCCAACAGGTAAGAAAATTCAATTATTTGCACGGACTGCCGGACTAATATTCTTTTATGACCGGTCATGTAAAAACTGAGCATACTTGCTTCTTTTTGATTGCAATCGGACGATAATGTAATACGACACTGCTATGAGATCCGACGTACCCTTTCTGATCGGACAGATTTGAATTTTAAATTTACTTTGCCCATGTACAGATAGTTGTGGATGACTATCATCCACATCCGTATCCATGGACGGATGTGATGTCCAGTTTGCTTGTCAGCTTTAGACATGTCTTCACCCGTAAAAAAAAGCTTTGGACACGCCCTTAAGCCATATATTTCTCGTGTCCCCCACTATATTGAAAAGAAAAAACCTGCTCCCGTCTCCTTCTCGCGTCCCCGTCGATAAGCGATTGATCGCCACCGCGCGCCCTAGGGTATAACCGCATGAGGGCCGTCAGCGCCTCTCGGAAGCTTCGTCAAGAACTCGACGCCGGTGGCCTGCGCCGGCTGCCGCGCGCATGCCGAGGCGGATCAGCCGATCTGCCGGGCTTCTCCGACCTCACGGTCGATACGGCTCAGACCTAACCCCACGATCGATACAGGTATGTTGTACACATGCCAAGTTACATACGTACATGACTACATGTTCCATCCATACAACATAGGGCTGCGTAAGCTACGGGATTAAGTGAAAGTCTAGTTTATTTATTTTTCTAGTTCTGTTACGCATTAAGAATGAAGAAAAACACACCAGCAGCCTAGAGCTACACCCATAGAAATTTACTCCCTCTGAAAGCTAATACAAAATCTTTTATTAGTGATCTAAAAGATCTCACAGAGGAAATACTACTGTGGTTTTCTTCTGAATTACGAAATGTATTGTTACAGTTTAATATCGATACTATGTACTAGAAAATTTGATATATTTTTGCACTAATGCCGACATTGTCTTGTCAAATCCTGGCTTTGGTGTCCCTACGCACGATCACCTTTGCAGCCACCCAGTCAATGGTTGGTATTGCAAAAATAAATATGAACAATAAGCTACCCGACCGAGATATTGTTGGTGTAAAGGTGACATATGGTGTATACATTTCTGCTAGTTGACCACCTCTTCGGATCCATCAACATAGACGGCGATCTGTGCACCTGGTACCAATGAAGAACATAATTGTGGAGCTTGTCAGAATTGTGTGCTCAAGGGGCGTCGTCACCGGAGAAGAGGAGAGGATGCCATTTAGATACATGCTCAAATATCATGCAAACATGTGCTAAGAGACGAAGACTATGTGGCGAGGCGTGTCTACCAGGTAGGGGCCACTCTGTTTATACTGATCATTGTCAAACAATATTACTTTGAGTACCAAGTCTAGGGTTTAACCGGATAACACTTATCAGCACATTATTGCCATTTCAAATGACACATTAGCGAACTCTAGCATAAATATTATATTAAAGTTGTGTGGAAATAATTCGTTAAAGAGCGCTAGAAAGTCGCAGGTAAGTATGGTATGGATAGCTTTCAGATAGAAAGCTGCTGCTCTATTTTTTAATTTTATTTTTGAAACTTGCTGCTCATTTTTCTTAGTGACGCGAGGGAGATAGGAAGCTACTGCCTTGCTTGCTTTCGTTTTGTAGGAGCACAGCTTTAACTATCGAAACGACGATTTTTATTGAGGTGGGACGGGGTTTGCGGTTGACCTTGTAATCATGAAAAAATTCAAATAAAATTTGAATTCAGAATTTTTCATCTAGAAATAGTTGACCCTGAACTTGAGAACAAAGAAACAAAACGGTCAGGGAAATCTATTCCGTAACCGGGCTAGAAAATTCGCTACGGAAACATTCAGAGAATTTATTGTCCGAAAACCCAAGCTTGGGGCATTTCTAATCGATTCCCTAATAATAAAGGAGAATCCGGCGGAGTAAACCTTTAGTGGAGTATTTTTACTCCGCTAAGTTTTGGCCGGACCTAGCCGATCCCTTATATATAACTAAGTAATTTTTTCATTTTTTCTAAACTGATGCAATTCTAGTACAAGTTGCAACTACATATTAGCACACATATAGAAGCTAAACATAAATATGAATGTTCAAGCAAATCACGAAAATAGTTTACAAACTGATTTCAAAGTTTCTGAATTATTCAAATTTAAACACACCGAATGGTCCAAATGTAGCAAATAACATGTGATAGACAACTAGTAAGCGCTATGAAGTTTCCAGTGATGCTGTCGGGGGAAATCTGCCTCCACGAACACCTATGGGGACCGAGCCCCTTCCTGGTTCGGCGGGGGGCGGAGGTCGCGCGAAGAGCGGATCGAGGCGATGCACACAAGGGGTTTACCCAGCTTCGGGCCGCACGGATGCGTAAAACCCTACTGCTGCTTTGTGGTTTGTATTGTGTTCTTGTTGCGGGAGCGCTGAGTGCTACAGTACACTCAAGCAAATAATCGGGCCGAGCGTGAGTGGCCTCCTCCCTCCTCCCTTCTTACGTTGCGCATGGGGCCTCCTTTTATATGCGCAAGGGGTTACCCACAGGTGGCAATGTAGGTGGGGGTAAAACTGGAAAACGCTGTGTTGGGTACAGCTGTTTGCACAGTGCTATCATACCTAACTCTGACGGCAGGGGACAAGGGCATTAAATGCCCGTCTAGGTCGCCCAAACAGTGCAGAAAAGGGACCGCCAGGGGCGCCACCGTTTGCCACGACGACTATCCTGTCAGCGTTGCTTTGCCACCGCATGCCCCTGGCTGCGCAGCCTCTCGCCACGTACGCCTGGAATGGCCCCAGAGCGACACGTGGGTGGATGAGCTGGAGCGCGGGCGCGGGGTGGTGACTTGCCGCGGCAAGCGCCTTGCCACGCCCGGGAGCTTGTCGCTCACCGGTCCTTGCCGGGACGCGTGGTGTGTCGCAGCAAGTCTCTTGTCGTGCCCTGATCGGCCTTCCCGGCAAGCTCCTCTTGCCGGGGCCTTGTACTTCGAGCGGCCGTCCCGGCAAGCTCCTCTTGCCGGGGCCTTGCTCTCTTCGGGTGGCCTTCCCGGCAAGCTCCTCCTGCCGGGGCCTTGGCTTAAATACTTGGTTCTTGGATGGCCCAAAAAGGGACCATGGAGAGTTTTGGCGATCACCTGGCAAGCCTTGCCGCGGGGTGCTACGACTGTCCGTGCACAAGTTCGGGGTACTAAGGTACCCCTACTTTAGTACACCGACAGGAGCCCCCGGGCCTAGGCCATACACGGTGCCGAGCGCTGTTGGGCCAGGCCCAAAACAGTGCACGGGCACGCGCGGCCTGGGTCACGCTGCATCTTTTTCTGCATCTACCACGCCCTCCCCGAACGGTACGCGTTGAACGCGGCATCGTGGGGAGAGGTGTGTGTGACGTGGGCGGCATGCGCGGGGCTGAGCCCTGCAGGCATGCGTCACGTCGCAATAAAGGGGGGGGGGGCGGCTCGCGCCATCTCCATAAGTGGAGGGAGGCGTGGCTCGTTTGCTGGACGGGGCCGAGGCACGGTTTCCGAGGCGTCCGCTCCCCACGATCACGGGGTGGGGGGAGGTCGCCTCATCCGTCGCCTCGGCCCTGCACACCAGCCACGCGGCTTCCATGCACCTGGAGTTGCGGACGGTGGAGGCAGGAAACCGGGTCGTCGCGGGTCGAGGCAGCAGGCCGGTCCCAGTCGCCTGCTCTTCCTGCGTCTTGATTGGCTGAGCGGGGCGGCCGAGCCCCCACCCTGCTCCTTTATAAAGAGCAAGAGGGGCCGACGGAAATCCACACTCCTTCATCTTTTCTTCTCTTCAGCTTCTGATCCCCTCTCTCCATTCGCCATGGAGAAAGGGAACCCTGGTCCTTCATCGGTGGCGGCGAGGGTCGCCGCTAGGCAACGCGCCCCTCCTCCCCTTGCACCCGCGGTGGTAGAGCCAACCGTAAGGGGAAGGGGGAGGGGGCGAGGTCGTGGATGAGTTCGTGGACGAGGCCGAGGCGTTCGGGGACGAGGCGGACGGGGCGAGGCGCCGGCCTCGCCTCCGCCGGTGGCTTCTCTCCTCACGGCGGTCCACATCGGGGATGACCCTTGCGAGTTCTTCGTCAGGCTGCGCCGGGCGCCTCGTTGTCGCCTCCGTCTCCCGGCTCCCTTCGCAAGCGTGATGGAGATGGAACAACCCGAGACGCTAAGACTGCGCATGAGGGGCTGTGGGATCAGCGGCACACGGGTCCATGTTGAGTCCCCAGCCCCCGGCGTGATGTATCTTGGTCGAGGGTGGAAGACGTTCGCCCGTATCCACAGCTTGATGGAGGGGTTCACCCTCCATTTTAAGTTAATGGAGGGCGATCTCCTCTCCGTCAAGGTCTTCGGGTGCTACGGGACCCGGGCTCAGTGCTGTGTGGATAGCTCCTCCAACAGCGAAGGCTCCTCCTCGAGCGAGAGTGACAAGGAGGGGAGCGACAGTGACGACGAGGGTAGCGGTCGTCGGGATGACGGGTCCGACTAGGCGCCGGTCGCGGCTCCGTGTGGCACTGGTGACCCCATCATCCGTGTCGCCGGCTCCGTGAGCTTCTCGGGGTCGTCTCCTTGGCGGCTGGCGTAGGGAGGCTGCGGAAGAGGAAGAGGGCGGGCGGCAAGGCCGTCAACTCGGAGTACGGGGGCACGGTGCCCTCGACAGCGTGCTGACGTCCTGCCGGCTCGTCGAGCCCTGCTTCCGGCGCCGCCGTCACCGTCCAGCTTTCAGACGGCCCCCGGGGTGTTCTCTTGGTGTCTTCTGCCACCCGTAGCTCGCCTAGGCGCCCCTTTCGCCCTTTTCGCCTCCTTGTCCTACCTCCTGAGGAGAGAGACAAGAAAGGGATTACGGGCACCTTATCTCTTTTTAACTTGTAAGCCCTCGGGCTTTAGTTGCATTTAAAGCTTGTAATCCCATCTTTCATGTTTTTCATTCTCTCTGAACTACCTGAGCGGAATGTTTTTTTAATAAAAAGGGGATGTTTGCCGGGCTATTTGTCCCGCGGGTAAAACCCACGCCAAGGAGCGAGTCCTTTATATCGTTAAGATAGACACTTATTTGCCCGACAACAGGCCCTGCCGTCTTCCCGCGCCACTCGACCTTTCTCACGCCTTTGGCGGAGGTAGGGATGAGGCGGGTTCGGGCTCCTCGTTCCGCCCTTTTGCCGCCGCGGCTACTACCAAAACTGGCCCCAGGAACGCGCTCTGGGGCCCAGAGTTAAGGGAGCACGACAGCTTTTTAGGAAGAAACAAGGTTTTCGCATTCCTCAGTCCATAAGAGAATGCATGACAAGGGATGAAAAACTTATTTGGGATTGCAGCCCCCGGCAACTTTGGCTTGCCGCGGGCGAATCTTTGTACTTGCAGCCCCCGGCAACGCTGGTTTGCCGGGGACCAGATGCTGGTCCGCTCTTCTTCTCTTCTTCGTCCTTAGCGGTCTGGCCAGGATATGCAAAACCCTGCGAACCAAGGGAAACGAAAGAACAGGAAAAAGGGACGCAGACCCGACCTCTAAGCTAGGGGTTAGCAGCTGTTAGGCACTATCAACCCTAACCAAGGACGAGACTCGACTTAGCATGCATGCTAAAACTTAGGGCGCCAGCGCTTCATTTACTGCTGCTCAGGGTCTGCGCCTGGCTTTGTACAAAGGATTACATGCAACAGCGGCAAGACTTGTACAAAAGGGTGGTTGCCGGACGGGGTCCGACAACCGCGCCTTACGGGTAAAACTTACGAAGATGCTCAATATTTCAGGAGTTGCTCACCGGAGTGCCATCTTCGGTCTCGAGGCGGACAACGCCGGGCCTCGTGACTCGTCTCACCCGGTAAGGGCCTTCCCACTTTGGCGTCAACTTGTTGTGATTCTTGGCGGACGGAGCGCGCCGAAGAACAAGGTCGCCTTCCTCGAAGCTTCTGGCTTTAACTTTGCGGCTATGGTAGCGACGCAAAGCTTGCTGGTAGCGAGCGGCTCGCACAGCAGCCTGAAGACGATCTTCCTCAAGGAGCAGCGCGTCATCTTCACGCAGCCGCTCTTGCTCAAGCTCATCATAAGCGAGCACTCGAGGTGACCCGTATACGAGTTCCGTGGGGGTAACTGCTTCTGCTCCATAGACTAGAGCAAATGGTGTCTGGCCAGTGGCTCGATTTAGCGTCGTTCTGATCGACCAAAGAGCCACCGGCAGCTCCTCGATCCAGTTTCTTCCGCACTTGTGCAGCCTGTCGAAAGTTCTGGTCTTGAGCCCGCGCAGCACTTCGGCATTGGCCCTCTCCGCTTGACCGTTGCTTCTGGGATGAGCAACAGAAGCGAAGCAGACCTTGGCGCCGAGATCTTGGACGTATTGCATGAAGGCGCGGCTCGTGAATTGCGTACCGTTGTCGGTGATGATCCTATTGGGGATCCCGAAGCGGCAAACAATCGACCTGAAGAACTTGACTGCTGACTGTGCTGTCACCTTCCTCACTGGTTCCACTTCCGGCCACTTTGTGAACTTGTCGATTGTGACGTACAAGTACTCAAAGCCCCCGACAGCTCGGGGGAAGGGGCCGAGGATGTCGAGCCCCCAGACCAAAAATGGCCAGGATAAAGGGATCGTCTGGAGAGCTTGAGCTGGCTGGTGTATCTGCTTGGAATGGAACTGGCATGCTTCACACTTGGTTACTTGTGCAGTTGCATCCTGGAGGGCCGTCGGCCAGAAGAAACCTTGCCGGAACGCTTTGCCGGCAAGTGCTCTTGCGCCAATGTGGTGACCACATATGCCTCCATGTATCTCTGCCAACAGCTTTTGTCCGTCTTCCCGGGGAATACACTTCAATTTCACACCGTTGCGCCCTCTTCTGTACAGTGTGTTGTCGACGAACTGGTACATACTCGAGTGCCGTGCTACTCTTTCCGCTTCTTCTTGTTCTTCGGGAAGTTCTCCGTTCTGGAGGAAACGGACAGTCTGCTGCGCCCATGCTGGAGCCTGTGGCTCGACAACAAGGACTGAAGGCACATCTGCTGCTGCGGGAACGTCTGCTTCTACGGCGAGGATCTGGGGCTCAGCCGGAGCTTGATGTTCCCTGGCAAGCTTGCCGGAGCAAAACTTGTCGGGAGCGCCTGCTTCTACGGAACAAACCCTGGGGTTTGCCGGAGCAGACTGCTCCTCAGCACTCTTGGCGTCGATCTTGGGGACCTTCTTGGCGGCGGCTCCAGGGAGCTCTGTCGGAAGATAGTCGCCGGAGACCAACTTCCTCTTCTTGCTCTGTCCGGTTGATGGTGTTACGGATGGCTGAGTCAGCTTGAGCACAAAGGTTCCCGGCTCCACAGGTAACTTAAGTGCCGCGCACTTTGACAGGCCATCAGCAATGTCGTTCTCAGCTCTTGGAACGTGTTCCATTTGCAGGCCGTCAAAGTGCTCTTCCAGCTTCCTCACCTCATCAACGTACGCTTCCATCAACGGACTCTGGTAATCTTTGTTCACTTGGCGGACGACAAGCTGCGAGTCACCCCTGACAATGAGCTTCTTGATCCCAAGTTCTGCCGCGATCCTGAGACCGGCAAGCAAACCTTCATACTCTGCAGTATTGTTGGTTGCTTGCTCCTTGGGGAAGTGCATCTGGACTATGTACTTGAGATGCTCTCCGGTGGGCGCGATAAGCAACACGCCAGCACCGGCGCCTTGCAGCGAAAAGGCACCATCAAAATACATCAGCCACTCTTTGCTTGCTTCTTTGACGGGGATGCTCGTCTCTGGGATTTCTTCGTCTGGTGTCGGTGTCCACTCCGCTATGAACTCCGCCAATGCTCTGCTTTGGATAGTCGAAGTGCTCTCGAATTTGAGACCGAAGCTTGACAGTTCCAGTGCCCACTCGACAATCCTGCCTGTTGCTTCCGGATTCTGCAGTATCCTTTTCAGCGGAAAGCGGGTGACAACTGTAATCTCATGTTCTTGGAAGTAATGGCGCAGCTTTCTCGAGGCCATGAGAAGGCCGAAAAGCAATTTCTGCACACCAGAGTACCTTGACCTAGCCCCCTGCAGAAGGGAGCTGACAAAGTAAACTGGGCGCTGCACCATTCTCTTCTTCTGCACCTCCACTCGCTCCTGCGCAGATTCATCCTTGTCGGGGCCAGAGCTTGTCGGGGAAGCCCCCTGCTTGTCGCTGGACGCGCTTGCCGCGGTTGCTAGCTCATCATCTGCCTCCCTCTCCGCTACTAACGCAGCACTAACCACTTGATTGGTTGCCGCCAGGTACATCAGCAACTTCTCTTGCGGTTTAGGCGCGACAAGTATTGGAGCGGAGGACAGGTATTTCTTCAAGTCCTGCAGCGCAGCCTCCGCTTCCGGAGTCCATTTTACTGGACCCGCCTTTTTCAAAACTCTGAAAAATGGCAGGGCGCGTTCTGCAGACTTGGAAATAAACCTGCTGAGAGCCGCGACGCAGCCGGCAAGCCTTCGTACATCCTTGACGCGTGCTGGTGCTTCAATCTGCTCGATGGCCTTGATTTTGTCTGGATTGGCTTCGATTCCTCGCTGAGACACGAAGAACCCGAGAAGCTTGCCGGAAGGGACTCCAAACACGCACTTCTCGGGGTTGAGCTTGAGGCTGATCTTGCGCAGGTTCGCAAAGGTCTCTTCTTAATCTTGAATCAGGGTTGCCCTGTTCCTGCTTTTGACCACTATGTCATCCATGTAGGCTTCCACATTTCTGTGGATTTGCGGTTCAAAAGCGGTATGGACAACCCTCGCAAATGTCGAACCAGCATTCTTCAAACCGAAAGGCATCCGTACGAAACAGTACGTGCCACATGGAGTGATGAATGTGGTCTTTTCCTCATCTTCTTCAGCCATGAAGATCTGATGGTATCCTGAGTACGCGTCAAGAAATGAAAGCAGGTCACATCCGACCGTGGAGTCAACAATCTGGTCAATGCGCGGCAAGGGAAAGGGATCTTTGGGACAAGCTTTGTTAACATCAGTGAAGTCGATGCAAAGCCTCCATTTCCCATTTGCTTTGCGCACGACAATAGGATTGGCCAACCACGTCGGATGGAGCACACCTCTGACAAGGCCTGCCGCTTCCAACTTCTTGATCTCTTCTGCGATGAACTCTTGGCGCTCCACCGCTTGCTTCCTGACTTTCTGCTTGACGGGCCACGCATGAGGACAGACGGCGAGGTGGTGCTCAATCACTTTCCTGGGAACGCCGGGGATGTCAGATGGTTGCCAGGCAAACACATCGACATTCGCCCGCAGGAAAGCAACGAGCGCGCTTTCCTATTTGGGGTCGAGAGTGGCACTGATGGTGAAGGTACTACCAGTTCCGTCCTCCTTGGCGGACACCTTCTTGGTCGTTGGCGGGGCTGCCATTGACTTCTTACTCTTGCCGGTGGAGCTCGATGGCGCGTCCTCGACGGTAGCGCAGCACTCCGAAGAGGTGCGCTTGCCGGAGTGGGCACCAGAGCACTTGCCGGGCTTGGTCTTATTCTTCCCTCCGGGAGCTTCAGCGGCAAGTGGCTTGTGATCCGTTGCGGCTGCTGCTTCCCGGTAGATCTTGTCGGCACAGATAAGGGCATCCTTCTTGTCGCCGGGGACAGAGATGACGCTTATCGGGCCTGGCATCTTGAGCATGTTGTATGCGTAGTGAGAGGCCGCCATGAACTTGGCGAGCGCTGGACGGCCGAGAATTCCATTGTAGGGCAATGGAAAACCGGCAACATCAAAAGTGATCCTCTCTGTCCTGAAGTTCAGCTCGCTGCCAAATGTCACTGGCAATGTTATCTTCCCCTTCGGCTTGCTCCTTCCCGGGTTGATTCCTTGGAACGTGCCGGTCTCTTCGAGCTCGCTGTTGGGTACTTGGAGTTTCTGGAGCACAGCGGAGGAGATCAGGTTCAAGCCGGCCCCGCCGTCGACTAGCATCTTAATGACCTTGAGGTTGCGGATTGTTGGTGAGACCAACATCGGCAAGCACCCGATCGCAGTTGTGCGGTCAGGGTGGTCCTCAATATTGAAGATGATAGGCGTGCTGGACCATTTCAGAGGCTTGCGTGACTTGACGGGTGGTTCCGCTGCATTGACTTCCCGCGCCCACTGCTTGAGCTGGCGGCAAGAAGTATGCAGAGAAGCACCACCGTCTACGCACAAGACCTCTGTGGCTTTCTGAAACTCCTGCTCACTGGTCTCGACATCATCCATGTCTTCGTCTTCGTCGTCGTCTTCGTCCTTATCGCGGCCACGGGGAGGTCTGTCTGCTTCCATCTGCTTGTCCTTGTCGCGGCGTCCTCCCTGGCCGGGGCGCTTCGTCCCGGATCCTCCGCCACCTCCTCGGGCTTTCTCCTTGTCGCGTCGCTCGTACTCGGCCTTTTGCAGCTCGACGAGCCGCTCGACCTGCTTGCAGCTCTGGAGGTCATGGCCCTTGGTGCGGTGGATCTTGCAGTACTGTTTGTTGGTGCCGTCCCGCTTGTCGGCGATCGCCACAGCCTGGCAGTTGGTGCATCCGGCAACCTCCTTGCCGGAGCTACCAGCCTGGGCCTTCTTGGCGGCGCCTTCATCGCCGGACTGCTCAACAACCAGTACTTCTTGGCTCTTCTTCTTCCTGTTGCTCCGCCGCCGGTTCTTCCTTGCCGGGGCGGTATCCTCACTGTCAGATTCTCCTGCTCCAGTGTTCTCTCCGGGGAGTTTCCTTCCTTCCTCAGCACGTGCACACTTGTCGGCCAGGGCATATAGCTCGCTGACGTCTTTGATCTTGCACATCGCCATCTCCTCCCGCATCCTGCGGTTACGCACGTTCTGATGGAACGCGCTGATGACCGCGGCAGGGTGGACGTCTGGGATGTTGTAGTGTACGCGACTGAATCTCTGGATGAAGTTGCGCAAGGATTCCCCTTCCTTCTAGACGAGCAGATGAAGGTCGCTCGCTTGGCCATTGGGTTTGTGGCCACCTGTAAAGGCGCCAACAAACTGATGGCACAAGTCTGTCTAGGAGGCTATGGAATTATCCGGCAAGTGCATGAGCCAGGATCTGACGTTGGATTTGAGTACCAGCGGGAAGTAGTTGGCAAGGATCTTGTCGTCTCGCCCTCCAGCAGCCTGCACCGCAATGGTGTAGATGCTGAGGAACTCCGACGGATGCGACTTGTCGTCGTACTTCTCTGGTACGTCTGGCTTGAAATTCTTCGTGCTGGGCCACTGGACTTGCCGCAGCTCACGGGTGAACGCAGGGCAGCCTACCGCGTACGGCAGGTCGCCTGGTCCCCCCGACGCATGCATGTCGACAGAGGGCTCAGCACGCTGGTCTGATTGACGCCGCGCTTCTCTTCGACGCTCGTTGCGAGTACGAGCGTCCTCTTGCTTTCGTTCATGAAGAACTTGGCGTTGATCGCGATGAGTTCGCGGATTCGACGACGCGGTGGAGTCGTTGTCGTGATGGTTTCGACGAGTCGACGATCTTGGCCTTTGGGGCGGGAAATGTACGGTGGTCGCACCCCCATCGGTCTTGGCGCCGTCGGTTCTCGCCTGGCCGACCTGCCGCGGCTGCGACGCACTGTGCTGCCGTGGGGTGTCGCCGTTAGCGAAGCCGATGAGACTCTGTATCGTGGCCCTCCAGCCGTCGAGCTTGTCCGCCGTTGGAGGGTAGTCTAGGAGCAGTTGAGCTCGTGCTAGAGCTTCTGCTGGAGTGGCGGGCAGCGGTGGCGAACGGCGCGTGGAGCGGGAAGTGCTCGAACTTCTAACTATGTTAGAAGGAGCAGCACCCGGTCCAGGCAGTCGCGCCACGCTCGCGCCAGCACGTTGGTGTGTATGCTGGCCTTGAGCACCCTGGGATCCGCCAGCTCGATCTGGGTCCAGCGAGCATATGGTACCATGAGTGCCAAGACGCTGCTGGTCCCGCGCCTCCTGAGATGGGCGCGGTGCGTGTTCGGACGCCGCGGCACCATGAGCTGGCTCGGCGACGCCCGTTCCGCCGCCGGTGCCGTCCCCACCACCCGTTTGCTCCAGGGGCGGTGGGTTCAACGCGGACGGACCAGCCACCTCTAGAGCCTTCTTCTTCGGTGGCATGTCGATGAAGATGATGGAGATCTAGCGTGTGCAGACGCCGGATCAGGTTCACACAACCTCGACGCCCCCTACCTGGCGCGCCAAAGATGTCGGGGGAAATCTGCCTCCACGAACACCTATGGGGACCGAGCCCCTTCCTGGTTCGGCGGGGGGCGGAGGTCGCGCGAAGAGCGGATCGAGGCGATGCACACAAGGGGTTTACCCAGCTTCGGGCCGCACGGATGCGTAAAACCCTACTGCTGCTTTGTGGTTTGTATTGTGTTCTTGTTGCGGGAGCGCTGAGTGCTACAGTACACTCAGGCAAATAATCGGGCCGAGCGTGAGTGGCCTCCTCCCTCCTCCCTTCTTACGTTGCGCATGGGGCCTCCTTTTATATGCGCAAGGGGTTACCCACAGGTGGCAACGAAGGTGGGGGTAAAACTAGAAAACGCTGTGTTGGGTACAACTGTTTGCACAGTGCTATCATACCTAACTCTGACGACAGGGGACAAGGGCATTAAATGCCCGTCTAGGTCGCCCAAACAGTGCAGAAAAGGGACCGTCAGGGGCGCCACCGTTTGCCACGACGGCTATCCTGTCAGCGTTGCTTTGCCACCGCATGCCCCTGGCTGCGCAGCCTCTCGCCACGTACGCCTGGAATGGCCCCAGAGCGACACGTGGGTGGATGAGCTGGAGCGCAGGCGCGGGGTGGTGACTTGCCGCGGCAAGCGCCTTGCCGCGGTCGATGCCTTGTCGCGCCCGGGAGCTTGTCGCTCACCGGTCCTTGCCGGGACGCGTGGTGCGTCGCAGCAAGTCTCTTGTCGTGCCCTGGTCGGCCTTCCCGGCAAGCTCCTCTTGCCGGGGCCTTGTACTTCGAGCGGCCATCCCGGCAAGCTCCTCTTGCCGGGGCCTTGCTCTCTTCGGGTGGCCTTCCCGGCAAGCTCCTCCTGCCGGGGCCTTGGCTTAAATACTTGGTTCTTGGATGGCCCAAAAAGGGACCATGGAGAGTTTTGGCGATCACCTGGCAAGCCTTGCCGCGGGGTGCTACGACTGTCCGTGCACAAGTTCGGGGTACTAAGGTACCCCTACTTTAGTACACCGACAGATGCTCACTGAGACTATCTTGGAGCTGAGCATGAACTTATCGGTTCTTGATCCTGCGATGCTCTTCAAGGAATGCCAGGATCCTATTTTTATCATACTCTGGCTCAATCGAAGTCCCGTTGATGATGTACCGAAAGTTCTCAGGCATATTCCTCTCATCTTCAATGATCATGTTATGCAATATGATGCAACAAGTCATGATCTGCCATAGAACCTTGGAGCTCCAGTATTTGGCAGGGCCACGAACAATTGCTTCTGAAGCACCAAAGGCTCTCTCCACATCTTTCCTAGCAGCTTCTTGACATTGGACACAGTGAATATTTTTGTTACCTTTTGGACATATAATTGTTTTGACTAATGTGTCCCATGGTAGATAGATGCCATCCGCAAGGTAGTAACCCATCGAGTACTTGTGCCCGTTGACCGAGTAGTTGCAAGAAGGAGCATCTTCTGTAATAAGCCTAGAAAACAGTTGTGATCTCGACAACACATTAAGTCATTATGAGAGCCGAACAAACCAAAGAATGAATGCCATATCCAAAGATCCTTCGTTGCAACTGCCTCAAGAATGATCGTTGGAACGTTGTAGTGGTTGTACTGACCCTTCCACCCTGCAGGACAATTCTTCCATGTCCAGTGCATACAGTCAAGCGATCCAAGCATCTCTGGCCAGCCTCTTGCTTCACTCTTTATCATCATCCTTTGCGTGTCTTTCTCATTGGGTGCTCTCAAGTGCCCAGGTCCAAAAAGATAGATCACTGCTTTAGTAAACCTTCGAACGGCCTCCAAGATTGTGTCTTCACCAATGCAGACATAGTCGTTAACAACATCGCCCGAAAACCCATATGCCAAGACTCGAACAGCCGCAATGCACTTCGTCAGAGGGCTTGCACTAATCTCTCCGCATGCATTTCTCCGGAGCCTGAACCGGTCACCATACTTCTCAACGACTTTTGCAATGGTCGGAAAAAGACTTGTGTGCACCCAAAAGCGCCGACGAAAGTCTTCTCTGGATAAGTTGGATTTGGAGCAAAGTAGTCTCTCATGATCTTTGCATGGACCTCTGCTCTATCACTGTTGATGGGTATGCGGCCAAACTGCGAATTCAAACGGTTTGGTTAAAAAAAATAAATGAATGAAAAAACTCACCTAGGAAATCCGTCGAACACTTGCGGTGCGACGGTCATCACTGTTAAAGAATTCATCCGATTAATTTGTTAATGGGTAAGTTAATCGCTAATCATAGGATGACCGAATCGAATAGCACCTTCGTCTTATTAACTTGTCAGGCCGATTAACTTGCCTGTGAGACCGATTAATAATAGGTTCTCGTGCCGATTAATTATTGCTGGTCCATTAACTTAGGGGCAACTAAGGCATAATTTTTTGGCCAGTAACCCCTCCCTTTCCCTTATCACCCCTCAATAGCAAGGGTTCGGCCAAATCGTAACATATTTGATATAGTACATAGTTGAGAGCATGAGAGTATGATATAATACCTAAAAAACTGGATATATGTTGGTAGGTTCCTATTTAATCTACCGATTAATGGTCGGTCGACTAATCCAGTTAATAGACCGATTCACCGACTAATTGCTACTCCTAAGCCGACTGAGCAGCTACCGGTTACCGATTTCCTTAACAATGGCGGTGATGCACCGGCCACCTACCGTTGATTCGGCTAAACCGGCGAACGGCGAAGCATGGAAGTGACCTGCAGTGGCGTGCAAGCAAGATCAGATGCGGCAGACGGCAAAAGGACGAAGATTCGAAGCAATCCGACGAATCGGCTATGGCGACGACGGCGGAGTTTGACCTTTATTCCAGCGACGGCGATGCGGGCCGAACGGGCTCGGCATCGGCAGAAGGGAGGCGAGGGCCAAGGGAGGCAACGAGGTAGTGGCGTGGCCAGTGGGCGACCGGCGGGAGGTGCGCTGCGGAAGAGGCAGTGGCGGGGGGAGGGGGGGAAGGCAAGAAAGAGGGCTTAGCTTTTACTCCGAGCGGTAGTGGCCGAGTAAATTTAGGCGCCGGAGGATAATTTTTTTTCTTCACTAACCATTTTAGGGGATCAACTAGGTGCCGATTAGAGGAGTAAGTTTAGGCGCCGGGAGGGGGGAGGCAAGAAAGAGGCTCGGGTTTTACTCCGAGCGGTAGTGGCCGAGTAAATTTAGGCGCGGGATAGGCGCCGGAGGATAATTTTTTTCTTCACTAGCCATTTTTGGGGATCGACTAGGTGCCGGTTAGGGGATCGAATTTTTGCTCCTCTAACGCCGGAGAGGGAATCGATTAGAAATGCATGTCTCTGTGATTCTTTAAAGAATTACTCTCTCTGTCCCATAATATAAGATTCAGCCTGCAAAACGATCTTATATTTTGGAAGGAGATAGTCTGGATTCTTTACAGAATTACTCCCTCTGTTCCATAATATAAGATTCGGCTTGCAAAACGTTCTTATATTATGAGAGGAGGGAGTAGACCGCAATACTTTATAACACTAAGCTCCCTAATTTTGAAGAGCTCACATTCAATTAAGGTCTCCAATTAGTATTGGGTCACCTGATTTTGACCGCGTCAACAATTTCTTAAAGCTGTCTCATTCTGTTCTTTTACGCTATACACTATATGCCTCACAATTAATCGAGGTCTTCAATTTAGAATTGGATCAATTCGTTTTTGACAGGTTCAACAATTTCTCAAGAGCTCTCCCATTCAATCCTTTTAATTTTCTATATTCCCATTTTGAAGCTCTTTCATTCAACTAAGGTATTGAAGTTTGGATTTGGTTTACGATTTTGATCAGGCCAATGATTTTTCAAATCAATCGACAACAACCGGCTTATAAAAAAATATCAACCCCGCACACCCTCCCACCACCTAGAGAAAATAAACGTCGCCATATGATACTATAGCACCAATATAATACACGCAGTCCGACGCGGAAATTTCCCCACATAAATATACGTTGGTTAGAGGATAACACAGAACTACACTAGAAAAGGCCCATCAAATCACCACACTATAAATAAAAATAAAACACACTCCGTCACCTCCCCACCTGTCAAACTAAATTTTTCATCAGTTCCAAAATATAAGGGGTATTATTTTTGAAAAGTCAATTTTCTTTAACTTTGAACAAGTTCAGAGCAAAAAAACATTGACACCCACAATATTAAACAAAAATATTATGAAAATTCATTTCATGATGAATCTAATCATACCGGTTTGACATTATGAATTTTTATATATTTCTCTACAAATTTGATCACACTTAAAAGGTTTGATTTTTCAGAAAAGTAATACACATCATATTTTAAAACAGAGTGACTTTAAAAAAAACCAACAACACCAACAGCACAGCAATGCGCGCCCAACCCTTCTTGTGGAGACGATGTTGCCGGCGACCCCAATAGGTATAGTTACTCTGTCTATCCATCCTCCAAACCGATCTGAAATGCTCTGTCACGCGACAATGCAGCGGGGAAACATTTGGTCGAGAACTGTTGAAAAGTGACGAAATATAAGAGCGGTTAGATCACTACGGAGGGAGTAGTTTGTAGATACTAATCTGCTGCCGCATTCGTCTCCCTCCTCGAGGAGAGGAGAGAAGAAGTCACCCCTGCTCCATCCACACCTCACTCAGGTCCCTCTCACTCTGTTAATTTGTTGGAGAATAATGTGGGAGTATATCCGTCGGTGTCAAAACCGACGGATCTCGGGTAGGGGGTCCCGAACTGTGCGTCAAGGTCGGATGATAACAGGAGACAAGGGACACTTTATTTTACCCAGGTTCGGGCCCTCTCGATGGAGGTAAAACCCTACTCCTGCTAGATTAATATTGATGATATGGGTAGTACAAGAGTAGATCTACCACGAGATCAAGGAGGCTAAACCCTAGACGCTAGCCTATGAGTATGATGATGGTTATGATGATTATGATCGTGGTCGTCCTACGGACTACAACCTTCCGGTTTATATAGACACCGGATAGGGTTAGGGTTACACAGAGTCGGTTACATTGGTAGGAGATCTTGAATATCCGCACGCCTAGCTTGCCTTCCACGCCAAGGAAAGAACCTTCCGGACACGGGACGAAGTCTTCAATCTTGTATCTTCATAGTCCTGGAGTCCGGCTGAAGGTATAGTCCGGCTATCCGAACACCCCCTAATCCAGGACTCCCTTAGTAGCCCCTGAACCAGGCTTCAATGACGACGAGTCCGGTGCGTAAATTGTCTTCGGCATTGAAAGGCGGGTTCCTCCTCCAAGTTCTTCAAGAAGATAATAAACACCCAAAACAGTGTCCGGCTCTGCAAAACAAGTTTCCACGTATTGCCATATAGAGAATAATACAAACACAAATCAAATCTGCTGACATATTCCGCAGTGCGTCATAACACTGCGACCAAGCCTTCTGTATGGATTACTTTTTGTTGTTCCACCGCGGCACGTTCAACGAGGCGGTTTCCTTGGCACGTCTTGTCGAAGCAGAGATCGTGTGCCCCCTTTAACGGGATTCTCATTAATACGGACGTGGGTAACCCAACCGTGCCCGTTGGCACGTCCTGCCTTAATTAAAGGCTAGTCCAAGACGGTTACGGGGAGGGCTCCTGGTATTCTGCCTCTTATAAAGAGACGGAGGCCCTGCTCCCTTCTTGTGCTCTTAAAACAAGCTCGCCCATCGCCTCGAGTTCCAACACTCCAGGCTTCCAAATTTCAGGCGCACCGGACCTTCGACAATGTCCGGTTCCAATCGTCAAGGCCAATGGATGCCCTCCTCTGTTACGGAGGAGGACGTATCAAGGTTGAGGGAAGCTAGGTACCTGACCAGCGAGATTCCGCACAGGTTGCCTGCCCAAGGACAGGCGATCCCAAGCCCTCAGCCTGGTGAGAGCGTAGTATTCATCTCTCACTTCCTTCGGGGATTAGGCTTCCCAACGGATCCTTTCGTAAGGGGGCTGATGTTTTATTATGGGTTGGAATTCCATGACCTAGCTCTGGAGTCCATCCTCCATATCTCCTCGTTCATTGTTGTGTGCGAAGCGTTCCTCCATATCACCCCTCACTTCAGATTATGGCTCAAGACCTTCAAGGTAGAACCGAGGATAATCGAGGGGCGTCGCGCAGAGTGCGGAGGCGCTGTTATAAAAAGAAATACCGATGCTCCATGGCCCGAGGGCGCTTTTCAAGAGGAGCTCGGCTCATGGCAACAGGAGTGGTTTTACATCACCTCTCCTCGGGGCACCACTTGGGTGGCGCCTCCAGCCTTTCGCTCAGGCCCCCCACCACGCTTAGCATCGTGGATCAACACAGGGTTAGACCGGGGATTGCCCAAAGATGTTCCCCTGCTGCAGGGCCGCATAAAGGGTCTCTTGAAAGGAGACCTCGACCTGGTCAAGGTGACACAAGTTATGCTGATTCGCCGGACATTGCCCGGCCAACGTCGCCCCCTCCGCCTGTGGGAGTTCAACCCAGAGGGGCCGCGGGCTCTCCGAAATTTCATGGGGTGACGCCTATGGAGATGTATAAACTGTTCTTCGGATCACCAGAAGTGAGTCCGGATTTGACCGAGGATGCTGGTTTAAGCCGCAACCGCCCGGATACCAAAGTAGGTGACCCCGCGCCCGGACCTTCTATCCGCACAATTGACTTGTTTTTTAACAGCACTTCTCCTTTTATGCAGGAGTGGATAGCGAAGGCGAAGCTGATCCGGTGTCCGGCTCCCCTTCCTGAGACCAGGCTAGATCCTGTGCTAGTCAGGATGTTGGAGGTGGCGCCTCTGGAGGGAAATGAAGGAGCGGACAAGGAAACCGTGGCCTCTTCGAAAGAGGTCATCCCGAAGGGGGGAATCGATGATTCCTCTCCCAAGGGGAAGAAAAGGGCCGCCTCTGACGACCCGGAAGCCATAGCTCCAAAGCGGGGGAAAGGATCCATGTCAGAGGGCCCGACGCCGGGGAGCCCCTCGGCCGAATTAAACCCTCAAAGGGAGCAGGCCTCCAACGAGCCATAAGTAGAAGGAGAGTTGTTCTTTTAAGAGAAATCCTTGATTTGTATCTGAGAAGTTTTAACCGAAACCTTACCTTGTAGTTCGGACCTCGACCCTTCTCAGCAGAGCTCATCATCGAGGGATCTTCTTCCGGAGATGATGGAGAGCGGAACGCCTCCTCCTTCTATATCGCCTAGCAAGGCGGGCGACGCCGAAGTGTCGTCGCAGAGGATTTCTCCGAATCTGCCAGAGGCAGAAGGTGACCGTGCGGCCCCCCGAGGTTCTCCGCGTCCGGCCTTCGAAGAAGGCCATGGGACGAGTCTGGCACCATCTGGTGTTCGGTCGGAGGAGCTAAAGGTTCTGCTGGGGCGAGCCTCTGTTTCAGAGGAGCATCGTGTGTTGATGAACACGGTGATTGAAAAGATTTCATCCGCGGAAAGCGGACTGAACGAGGCCGTCAGGAGTTTACTGGCGGGCCTTGAGGTACGTTTTAAGTAACGAATATTAGTGTTAGTTGCGCGTAATAACGCGCGCCCTGTGTAGATAGTAGCCCCTGAGACTCTGTGCGCCACAGAAGTGTGCGGCGTGCAGAGGATCTAAATCCCAGGTCCTTTAAGTGGCACCTTTGTATGTAGGTGGCAGATTGTCCGGAGTCAAGCCGGACTCGAGAGTTTGCCGAAATGAAGCGGCAACTTGATGAGGCAGAAGCCGACATCGTGCTTGTTAACAAGCGGCTTGATGATGCTCAAGGTATTGAATTTATTTGGCGATTGTTAGTAAGAGGAGCTTCATGTCGATATCTTACCATGTGTATGCTTGATGCAGATGGTGCGGCTGCCGTGGAAGGTCTAAGGGCCGAACTCGCCAAAGCAAAGGAACAAGCCGGAAAAAGCGATGCGGCTGCCGAAAAAGCCCGAGAAGAGTTGAAAGCCGAACAGGCTTCCCATTGCCGAAGCAAGGAGGAGATGGCTGATATTGCCGTAAGGTTAAAAAGTGCTACTGACCGTTGCAAGCTTCTTGAAGAGGAAGGTCGAGCAAGGCAGACGGACTTGGAGAAGGCCGTTGCTGACGCCAAGGACGCCCGCTCTGCAATGAGAGCGACGAGGGAAGAGCTACGTCAAGCCGGACTAATTGCGGATGGAAAGCCCTTCCTGCTGCGGAGAAAATTCTGTGATCCGAAGTTCGCCCCCATTGGACCGAGCGTGGAGCATGAAGGACACCTATCTGGATTTGGCGGCTAGTGCAGCTGATGCGACCAGGTACTTTCAAGATAAGAAAGGTCATGAAGTGGAGAAGCTCTTCTGGTCGCAATTCACCAATCCAGAGCGTCCACTGGCTGTGGACGACCGCCTGGCCCAATGGGCCGAGCTGAATAGGTTGTCCGGACTCGCCATGAAGTACGCCATGGATCGCCTGTGTCCGGGGAAATCGAAGCCGAAAAGCTATTTCAGCTTGGTGCAGCAATTTCTTGACGTGGTGCCCCGTGTCGATGCTCTGAAGAGGTCAGTGTGCACAGAGGGCGCTCGGCTGGCTCTTGCCCGTGTCAAGACATACTGGGCAGATATGGAGCCCACCGTTGTTGCGTCCCGAGATTCGGAGAAAGGCCGAATACCTTCCGAGCACTATTTTGAGGAAGTCCTCGAAGGCGCTCGCATAATAGAGACGCAGTGCTCAAAGGATGCTATGTTATGACAACATATGTAATTATAAAACAGTATTTTGATAAAATGTAGTGGCATATTTTAGACTTGTGCCTTCAAGTATTGAGAACACCTCCTGTGCGGCCGTTAAATATATAAATTCTGAAAGATTGCAGTCGTTGGCTTCAGCCCCCACGCACATAGTGCGGGGGTGCGCGCAGAAGACGCATTTTCACACTTAACCCAACGTCTTGGTCCTACAAAGGAGGTGATAGCGCAGCGGGCTAGGCAACCGGACTATAATGCTTTAACACTTTCACTTAGCCATAGGAGCTTGACAGTGGGACTCTTTAGGTAGCCCTTTAGTGGCGACTGCGTTTACCCGAATTCGGGGCGCATGTGAGCCTGACCGGGAAGCGGCCCTTCGTCAAAATGGAGGAATTCGATAAATCCCTATAAGTCATCGAGTGGCGACCAGTCTCACGCTACATCATGACAGTCGGTTTTTGGCTTTCTCTACTGAGGTGCTCGCCCGGCCGAACCGGGGCACAATCGCAGTAGTTCTCCTGGTGCTACCTTAGCCGACAGAACGGAACGTAAGGTGGCCGAACTCAGGAGCCGGGCAACCCAACATGTGACCAAAATCATGACTCGGAGCTGATGCATATAGTGCCAAAACTCGCGACGCCGAACACTCCCTAAGGTGTTCGGTCTTTGTGGATGTGTGTGGAACAACACCCTTAAGAAAGAAAAAAGCCCCTCGTGTCCAGGTACGAGCAAGAATTCTGGCATGGCCACATGCCAAAACGCCAACCTCCTCCTTGGTTATAATGAAATAAACCAGGGGATGTATCGCAGCAAGAGACAGTAAAAGAGGTTTACGCAGGGTCTTAATCTAAAAAGAATCCTTTGGGGCGGGTCCCTACTGCACGTCTGCGCCTGTGTCTCCGCTGTGCCGTGTCCTGGACGGGCGCCGTACGACGTTCATCTGTAAAAGAGAGGAACTAAATTGAAAAAGGGTCGTGCGGATCAAAAAGGATAACAGAATATAAGAGTAAAAAATAAATGGAGTGGAGCTTTATTGTCTCTGCGTACAACCCCTGGTATGGCGTACTAAGCCTATATTGATAATGGGCTTGTGCCGAACTCGTTGAGTCCGGGTCCGTGGCCTTTAATGACTTACATCGAAAAAGTCCTCTGGCTGGCGAGGCCATTTTATTGTGCGGCTGTTTAGGCGGCCGCGCGATCCTCCATTTGGAGGAGACGTATTTTAGTACGCTCCCTTTAAAAAGATGATGCCACGAGGACCGGGCATCTTTAGCGTGAGGGATGCATAATGTGGTATTGCGTTAAAGCGAGCGAAAGCTCCGCGTCCCATTAGTGCTTGATAGCGACTTGAAAACGGGACTACGTGGAAGGTCAGCTTTTCGCGACGAAAGTTAGTGGCGGAGCCAAATATGACTACGAGCCGGAGAGAACCCATACAATGGGTGTCCGGGCCTGGAGCTACCCCTTGAAAGGAGGTTTTACTGTGACGGATTCTTGCTGGGTTTATGCCCATGCGGTGAATTGTATCCTGATATATCAGGTTTAGTCCACTGCCGCCGTCCATAAGGACATTAGTAAACTGGAATCCGTCTATTATTGGATTAAGTATCAGGGCAGTCCGGCCCGCGTGTTTGATATTTCGAGAATAATCTAGCTGATCAAAAATGATTGGCTTTAGTGACCAGTGGCGGGACTCCTGAGGGATAGGCTTGAATGTGCGGACCTTTATGGGTGTCCCACGCCTTGTTATGTGAAGTAAGTTCACTGTTTTGACTTCTTGCGGGAAGTTCTTTTGCCTCCTGGTGTTCTGCTTTTGGGGTTCGTCTTCTTCTTCACTTGGTGTGTCGAGCCCCTTGTGTTCGGCGTTAAGCTTTCCGGATTGTTTGAAAACCCAACAGTCCCTGTGGGTATGATTAGCAGGCTTCCCAGGAGTACTGTGTATCTGACATATCCTGTCCAGGATTCTCTTTAGGCTGGACGGATCTTCCCTATTATCCTGAGGGGGTGGTTTTGTCTGATTTTGCCGTGAGCCTTTGAATCCGGCATTGACTGTCGTGCTCTTCGGACTTTTTTTTTGATTCGGCGATGGTCCTTATTTCGTCGCGGTTTCCCGTTTCCATCCCTGATTTCTGATGTACTTGGGTCGCTGGGGCTGCATCGTGCCAACCAGCTGTCCTCTCCTGCGCAAAAGCGGGTCATGAGGCTTGTGAGTGCGGCCATTGTTCTTGGCTTTTCCTGGCCGAGGTGTCCGGCGAGCCATTCGTCTCGGACATTGTGCCTGAAAGCCGCTAGGGCTTCGGCATCTAGACAATCCACTATTTGATTCTTTTTAGTGAGGAATCTGTTCCAGAACTGCCGAGCTGATTCTCCGGGTTGCTGAGTTATGTGATTGAGATCGTCTGCATCCGGGGGTCGGACATAGGTCCCTTGAAAATTTGCTCGGAAAGCATCCTCGAGCTCTTCCCAACTTCCAATTGTGTTTTCGGGAAGGCTTTTAAGCCAGTGCCTGGCTGGCCTTTTAAGCTTAAGAGGTAAATATTTTATGGCATGGAGATCATCTCCTCTAGCCATGTGTATGTGGAGGATATAATCCTCGATCCAGACTCCAGGGTCTGTTGTTCCATCGTGCGCCTCTATGTTGACGGGTTTAAATCCCTCTGGAAATTCATATTCCAGGACCTCATCGGTGAAGCATAGGGGGTGTGCGGCGCCCCTGTATTTGGGTGTGCCGGATTCTGATGGTGGATTTTTTGCATTGCTTGTGAGAGCTTCCTTTCTTGGCCCGTAAATGGACCTGGCTGGGCCATGATGCGAATCCTTGATTGGGTCGCATGCCGCATCAAGTGCGGCGCCGCTTGCCGTTTTGTGGTGGCCGTGGGGTCGTCTATCCGACCGTGTGGCTTTTTTGTTTTTCAAGTGTGGTGGCTCTAAGGCCTCTTGGTCGAATTCAGGCAGTAGCTTTCTCTTCGGGTAGCTTTTGGTGCGGCGGCTGCCGCCGTATTTGTCTGCGGTCTTGATTACTTTGCTCCATCTTGTTCTGAGTGCATCTTCCGCCGTCTTTAGCTTCTGCTTCTGCTTTTTCAGGCTACGTGCTGTTGCGACGAGCCTTTCTTGGAGATTCTTCTGCTCCGTGATTTTGTCCGGCGTGGTACCGTCCGGAGTTCTGTTATGGCCGGGGGAGGGCTGTCTGTCCTCTCTATCCGTGTTGCCTTGTTCGGACGGCTGTTCTGAGACAAGCTCGTCGTCTACCGGCTCGTCCTGCTCTATGGCTGGGTCTTGATCGAGGCGGGGCTTAGCTCGGCGTTTACGTCGCCGCTTTGAGTGCTTTTCGGAGGGTTTACCCCTCTTTTCGCCTCCTTTTTCCTCATTGTCAGTTTTTTCAGGTGTATCCACCATGAATATGTCATTAGGTGGGGTGGAGGTCCAGTGCCCTACGGGTACTGCTTCCAGTTCGTCTCCGTCTTCGTCATCCATACCGTCGAAGTCTTCGGATCCGAAGTCAAGTATGTCGGTTAAATCATCGACAGTGGCTATTAAGTGGGTGGTGGGTGGGCTTTGAATTTCTTCGTCGTCCGAATCCCAACCTCGCAGGCCATAGTTTGGCCTGGGCTCTCCTGACAAAGAGAGAGACTTGAGAGAATTCAGGATATCACCGAAAGGTGAGCACTGAAAGATGTCCGCGGCGGTGAACTCTATTACAGGCGCCCAATCTGATTCGATTGGCAAGGGTGCGGGAGCCTCGGAGTTCGGAGAAGAATCCGGCTCCTCGGAGTCATGGGCCATGCGGAGTGCGGGGCTTGCGTTTGGCTCAATGGCTTTTAAGATCGCAGCCTCCGAGGTGACGTCCAACCGTTCACCCTCAAAGGACGCAGCGGGCTCCGAGTCGAGGATCGGGGCCAGAGCGTATGCGGCCTCCAGGATACTGTTCGGAGGCAGAGCTATATCATGCCCCTCGGGATAGTGCAGCGCGCTTGGCTGTGGCTCGAATCCGTCGAAGATCAAGTCTCCGCGGATATCTGCCGTGTAGTTTAAGCTTTCAGACCTGACTTGATGGCCAGGGGCGTAGCTTTCGATCTGCTCTAGATGGCCAAGCGAGTTGGCGCGCAGAGCGAAGCCGCCGAAGACGAAGATCTGTCCGGGGAGAAAAGTCTCACCCTGGACCTCATCGTTGCTGATGATCAAAGGAGCCATCGGGCCTAAAGGCGACGACATAGAGGAACTCTCAATGAAAGCACCAATGTCGGTGTCAAAACCGGCGGATCTCGGGTAGGGGGTCCCGAACTGTGCGTCAAGGTCGGATGGTAACAGGAGACAAGGGACACTTTATTTTACCCAGGTTCGGGCCCTCTCGATGGAGGTAAAACCCTGCTCCTGCTAGATTAATATTGATGATATGGGTAGTACAAGAGTAGATCTACCACGAGATCAAGGAGGCTAAACCCTAGACGCTAGCCTATGAGTATGATGATGGTTATGATGATTATGATCGTGGTCGTCCTACGGACTACAACCCTCCGGTTTATATAGACACCGGATAGGGTTAGGGTTACACAGAGTCGGTTACATTGATAGGAGATCTTGAATATCCGCACGCCTAGCTTGCCTTCCACGCCAAGGAAAGAACCTTCCAGACACGGGACGAAGTCTTCAACCTTGTATCTTCATAGTCCTGGAGTCCGGCTGAAGGTATAGTCCGGCTATCCGAACACCCCCTAATCCAGAACTCCCTCAATATCCTTTGACTCGCTAGGCTTTGTTTCTCTCAAGGAAACGGACCAAACTTGAGCTTCGCTCGGCACAGACGGAACTATGCTTGCATATTTACGAGACCTCAAAGTCCAAGCAAGAGATCACAGTCTGAGCACACGATGATAGTCCATTAGTAGAAGGAACCCCCTTGCTTATACGGCAGTACATATGCCCAATCAGTTGAGCTCAGGCCAACATGGAAATGAAAAAAAGTCAGCTTGCTCTCCTGTTATCCGTAGAGTTATTCATCGCCCGCGTCGCCGACCAAATTAATATTACGCGCTGCTTGCAAGAAACGGGCAGTGATGCCTGGATTGTGTCGTGGAGTGGAGTCAACTTCAATCAAATGGACAAACGTGCAGACAATTACAACATTTTTTTTGCTTAGACCCTAGTTTTCCTTTCTTTTTTGTTTTGTCACGTCATTCTACACTACATTTGCTTCTATATAGCCAAGTTATTGGTACGCCGGTGTACACAGAGTTCTTCTCAGGAACTTCCTAAGAATACTTCACAAATAGTCTTGAGAATACTGCATCGAGTGTCAAATGGAAGCAGCGGATGAGGAGAGGCCACTGCTGAACCACCATCGCCGGCCTGCACAGACACAGGTGATCCTCGGTGCTGTATAATGCTAAATTTTTGAATTTCCATATGTGACACGTAGCATGTGGACCGCATTGGTGTTCAGGACGAATGTGCAAGGTACACGAGTGATGGAACAGTTGATATCTACAGACAGCCTGCTCTCAAGCGGAGCACTGGCAACTGGAGAGCATGCTTCTTCATTCTAGGTACTGCAGAAAGCTACTAAGAAGCTTCATGCTCCACATTTTCCATACAGAAGTAACATGTTGAGCATTGGATGTAAATCAGGTGCCGAATTCAGCGAATGCATGTGCTTCTTCGCCGTCGCCAAGAACTTGGTCACCTACCTCACGACGGTGCTCCATGAGAGCAATGTCGACGCTGCGAGGAACGTGTCGACCTGGATCGGCAGCTGCTTCCTCACGCCGGTCATCGGAGCCTTCTTGGCCGACACTTATTGGGGAAGATACTCCACAATTGCAGTTTTCCTGTCGGTTTACATCATTGTAAGCGAGACAACGTTTCTGAATTGACTGTAAAATGGTGTGCGCCATTTCTGCAAATTTTCATTGACCATGTGCAATATCTCTGAAAAATTTGTCTTGTGCCAGGGGATGCTCATCTTGACATCATCGGCGGCGCTTCCGTTTCTCCTTCCTCGTTCCTCAGACGAGAGTGGTGGTGTCCATCCTGGTGCCGTGTACTTGGGGCTCTACCTTGTCGCCCTCGGCACAGGAGGAATCAAGCCCTGTGCCACGGCCTTGGGCGCCGATCAGTTCGACGGCGCCGACCCAAAGGAGCGGGTGGCCAAGGGCTCCTTCTTCAACTGGTACTACTTCTCGATCAACATTGGCTCCCTCCTGGCGGCAACGTTGCTCGTATGGGTGCAGGACAACATCGGATGGACCGTCGGGTTCGGGATCCCGACGGTCCTCATAGGTTTCGGCCTAGCCGTGTTCATCGCCGGGGCGAGGATTTACAGGTACAAGCCACTAGGACGGGGAGGTAGCCCGCTGGCGAGGGTCTTGCAGGTGGTTGTGGCAGCCACGAGGAATTGCCGTCTCGAGCTGCCGGATGATTCCTCGGCTCTGCACGAAAATGACAGAGGTGAGCATACAAGTCAATTCACGTTCTTTGACAAGGCTGCGATCGTGCTGCCGTCGTCGGAGAAGAAGGGCCCATGGCGGCTCTGCACAGTGTCGCAGGTCGAGGAGCTGAAGATGCTGCTGCGGATGTCCCCCGTCTGGGCGTCGCTGCTCATCTTCTTCGCGGTCACCTCGCAGATGTCGTCCACGCTTATCGAGCAGGGCATGGCTATGGACAAGCGCGTCGGCGCCTTTGTTGTGCCGCCTGCGTCCCTGTCCACCTTCGACGTCATCAGCGTCCTCGTCTGGGTTCCTATTTATGACGCCGTCCTGGTGCCGCTCGCCCGGCGTGTCACCGGCGAGGACAGGGGCTTCACGCAGCTCCAGCGCATTGGTGTCGGCCTAGCACTGTCCGCGGCAGGCATGGCGTACGCTGCGTTGATTGAGACGAGGCGGCTGGCGGCGCCGGCGACCTCGATGAGCATCATGTGGCAGGCGCCGTGCTACTTCGTGCTGGGCGCGGCCGAGGTGTTCGCCAGCATCGGCATGCTCGAGTTCTTCTACGACCAGTCCCCGGGGTCCATGAAGAGCCTCGGCGCGGCGCTCGCGCTGCTCGCCATCGCTGGCGGTAACTACCTCAACTCTGTCCTACTGGGCGCTGTCGCGTCGACCACCGGGTGGATCGCGGACAATCTCGACCAAGGCCACCTTGACTACTTCTTCTGGTTCATGGCTGCTCTCAGCGTGCTCAACCTGTTGCAGTTCGTCTACTGCTCGACCAGATACAAAAGCATAGATCAGCATTAGTATAGTGGTCAATTGTAAATGTTCTTAATTTGAAAATCTTTCATCGGTCATACTTGAACAAGAATATTGTTCCCGTTTAGCTTCTCGGCGACGTATCAAGTTTTTCTTTGATTTTTTTTTAGAAAAGGACGAGGACCCCCGGCCTCTGCATCTGGATGATGCATGCAGCCACTTTATTAATTGTTCACACAAGACCGTATAAAGTCATACAACAGTAAGATTAAAACCACCATCTAGGCAACATCTGTCGCTACTCCTAACCAGTTGATGAAGGGGCGCTGATAGTCTGGGCCTAATACCAAACAGACCTCGCATCCAAACCCAACATCTAAGACCTGAGGTCCCAACCAGGACGCCTGCCGAGTATGGGGCACCCACCAGTCTGACGCACTCCTCAACCAGGACGCCTGCCGAGTATGAGGCCGCCGCAGCCACCTGCCACCAATCCATCTTCAGTGTTGTACTGTTGTATCAACCTTGCCCGGTCTCGCCGCCGTTGACGCCACCGTGGCGCCAGACAGCTCCACCGCCCTGCGCTCGTCCATCCAGCCGCATCCGTCGTCGATATGCAGCTGCACCATGCCGCCAATACTCGTCGTCATCGACTTGGTAGATACAACGTCGTTCTTCCTGCCAGTCTCCACACCGTTGCCGCTGTTGGAGCTACGCGGAGTCCACCACCCCTAGCACCTCTCCCCGAACAACTGAGCCTCCCAAGACGGCGCCTCCATAGAGGTTACGACGTGCAAGACGCCGCCGCCGCCCAATCCAATCTGAATTTAGGACTTTCGTCTGGGAGGTATTTGGAGGTGGATAGGAGGGACCTCGGCTTCGCCTCCAGGAAGGGTAACGATGTTTGAGGGACGTCGCCGATGCCAGGCTGGTCCAGCCGTCCAAAGTTTCCTCCGGTCCCCATCCTATACCACCAAACCTTCGTCTGCTCCGGATCCGGCTGCAAGCCAAGAACCGAAACCTACATAGATGAGATTGCCATGGGGTCGAGAAGACATCCGTAGTAGATATCCAGGCGTCGAATCAGACGATCCGACGCAGCCAGCGGCGAAGACCACCACCCCGCACCGGCCGACCGTGTCCAGCATCAGATCGAGATCCGATCTGAACCCGGCGGCACCCACAACCTCGTGCGTAGCCATCACCACACCGCGCGATGGAATCTCACCGCCGTCGCACCGCGCACAACGTCGACAAGGGTAGCCCAGCCGCCGCGCCGCCGGACCCCACGCAAACCCAGCGGCTCCTGGCAATCCAGCCGTCCCGCGCCGGTGGAGATGCTTGAAGGGGAAGAAGTCCCACCGCCGCCCTGGCGGCCAGGCTTTGCCTGGTGGTGCTGCAGACGACGACGAGGAGTGTGGAAGGCGGGAAGGCTCGAGGGGGAGGGGGACTAGGGTTTCCCCCTCGGGTCGCCCATAGGGGCGGCGCGAGGGGGACGAGGGGGATGGTGGTCTAGTGGACCAAGTTTTTCTTTGATAGGTCGGCGACGTATAAAGTGAAAATGGAATTCAGTGCAAACTTCAAATATTTTGTTTCTAGATGCTGGACTCTGTTAGAGAATATCGTTTGTAATCTCCGTTGTAATTTCCAACTCCTTCCCATTACTTGTTCTACTCAAACTCCTGTAAACTTCCCTTGTACGCCAAGGCACGGCTTCGGCCACATCAATATATATGAGACGCGGCTCCCCTCGAGGGAGTAGGAATGCTTATTACCTTTCGTGGTAATCAGAGCCACCTCTTCTCATACATCTAGCCACAAATCAAACCCTAAACCACATACCATCATCTCCATGGCTTCCTCAGCCGGCGTCGCCCTCAACCTCGGTTCGCCGCCATCTGAAAAGCTTGCAAGAGGAAATTTTATCCTCTGGAAGACTCAGGTTCTCCCAGCCCTACGAGGTGTGCAGGTAACTGGGCTCCTGGATAACTCCGACGGCGCTCCGCCGAGGATGGTGGAGATCACGAAGGCGGGCAAAACCACGGCCCTAGAGCCGAATCCTCTGTACGGGCCCTGGATCGCCAAAGACCAGCATGTCCTATCATATCTACTCAGTTCCATGTCCCCACAAATCCTTGCACATGTCATCGGGAAGGACTCCACCTACGAGCACTGGACGATGGTGAAAAATCTCTTCGCCTCGCAATCACAGTCTCGGATTACTAATCTAAGGATCACAATCACCAACACCAAGAAGGGCACCATGTCAAGCTCGACGTATATGGCGAAGATGAAGAGCCTTGGGGATGAACTAGCTGCTGCTGGTCGTCCCGTCTCTGATCCGGGGATGGTGGACTACATCCTGGCAGGACTGGACTGCGACTACGACTCCGTGGTGGCGGCGATCGGCGCTGTCAAAAACACTATCACCGCCGACAACCTCTTTTTTTAGATCTCTGCCTTCGATCAACGGATGGAGATGCTGGGTGATTCATCTTCAGGTGGGTTTCATTCATCTGCCAATGCGGTCTACAGAGGCCGTGGCCAGTCCTGCGGCAGATCTCGCGGGCGAGGAGGAAGGGGGTGCGGCCGTGGTGACCGCCAGCCCTCTCATGCAAATAGAAGCGGCGGATTCAGAGGACACCCTCGACAACAACAGCAACAACAGGTGCATGAACAACAGCACGACTACCCTGAATGTTAGATATGCTATAGGCATCATCCAGGAGGTGCACATGTTTGCTGGTGGCACTATGAAGAGAACGATCAGGAAGAGAAGGAGGCGCATGCTGTCTCCTATGGCGCGGACAACAACTGGTATGCCGACAGTGCAGCAACAAATCACATCACATGTGAACTTGACAAGTTGACAACACGGGAGAAATACAACGGAGACGGCCAAATTCGCACGACAAGAGGTTCTGGTATGAATGTCACTCACATTGGTAGTTCAATTGTTAAAAACCCCATGAAAAATTTGCACTTGAAAGATGTCTTGCATGTTCCTCAAACATCAAAAAATCTTGTTTCCGTTCATCGATTCACCCTTGATAACAATGTTCTTATATAACTCTATCCTTATTTTTTCTTGGTTAAGGACTTGAGAACAAGGAGAATCATTCTTAGAGGACGGTGCGTGGGAGGCCTCTATCCACTCATATCATCATCATCATCATCATCATCATCATCATCATCATCATCATCATCATCATCATCATCATCATCATCATCATCATCATCATCATCATCATCATCATCATCATCATCATCATCATCATCATCATCATCATCATCATCATCATCATCATCATCATCATGGTCCAGTAAACAAGCAAACATTGTCACCAAGCCATCATCATCAAGGTGGCATAGTCGTTTAGGTCATCCATCTTCAGTCATAGTTAAATATGTTCTTAGCAAAAATAAACTCTCTTATGAGAATAGTGTTGAGTCAGTTTGTGATCTGTGTCAACAAGCAAAAAGTCATCAATTACCTTACCCCATCTCTACTAGTGTGTCTACTGCTCCTCTACAACTTATATTTTCAGATGTATGGGGGCCAACCCCTACTTCAGCTGGGAGATTTTCCTATTATGTAAGCTTTATTGTTGACTATAGTAAATTTACTTGGATTTATTTGTTAAAGAAATGGTCTGATGTCTTCCAAGTCTTCATCAATTTCCAAAATCTTGTTGAACGCAAACTGAACTCCAAGATCATTTCTAAGCAAAGTGACTGGGGTGGTGAGTATGAAAAACTGAACTCTTTCTTCCAAAAACTTGGCATATCACATCATGTTTCTTGCCCTCATGCTCACCAACAAAATGGATCTACTAATAGAAAGCATCGTCACATAGTTGATATGGGGCTAGCATTGCTCGCAAATGCATCCATGCCACTCAAATTTTGGGACGAAGCATTCTTAACTGCCACATATCTTATCAACTTGCTTCCAAGTAAAGTTATCAAATTTGAAACACCCATTACACGACTCCTTGGTGTCACACCAAACTACACATCTCTTCGTGTTTTTGGTTGTGCATGTTGGCCCAAGCTTAGACCCTACAACACACGCAAACTCGCTTTCCGCTCCAAAAAGTGTGTCTTTTTAGGCTATAGTCCCATGCACAAAGGGGTTAAATGTCTTGATGTTCCTAGTGGCAGGGTCTATATATCTAGAGATGTTGTTTTTGATGAGTCCGTGTTTCCGTTTGCTTCTCTTCATGCCAATGCCGGTGCACTTCTCCGCAAGGAAATTCTTCTTCTTCCTCCACATCTTCGGTCTTTTGATCATGGGGGCGACAATTGTACTAATCAAAGTGATGATATTTCTATGGGTACTTGTTCTTCTCTGTTGCCTGTGCAGGTCCCTGGAGAAAACGGGGCTCAAAATGATCAAAAATTCGAAAATATAGCTCAAGTTGATCCTATATTGCATGCTGAAGAAGAAGACGAACCTGGCACGGACTCCGAAGGCGATCCGGTGGCGCGTGGAACTCCTGTGCGCATGCAGACCTCGGATCGCATGAGCAGATCCGCCTCGGATCGCGCCTCCACCAGCTATAGTAACAAACCGAGGGAGGGCCACTCCCGCGCCGCCACATCATCAACAGGCGGGACTAGCAGCGGGATCGAATCCCCCTCGCCCCGCGTGCGCCGGCAACCGCGTCGGGCAGCGGATCCGCTGTGCTGGCTCGGGCAGTTGGCCCGCGTGTGCGTACCGGGGAGGTGGCCACACCAGCGGCCGCGGGATCATCTGTGTAGGAGGCGACAGATTCACATGTGTCAGCACATGCAGATTCCCCCGGATCTTCTGTGGCGAGTATTCCTGAGGTCCAGCCAGCAGCTTCTTCACAGGTTATGACTCGGCTACAGAAAGGTATCCGAAATCCTAAAATAAGAAAAGATGGAACTATACCATATGGAATGTTGTGTATTTCAGGAGAACCAACAACGTTGAGTAGTGCACTTGATGATCCTAAGTGGAAGAAGGCAATGGATGAGGAATACTCTGCACTTATGAGGAACAAAACCTGGCATCTTGTACCAAATCAAAAAGGTAAAAATATCATCGATTGCAAATGGGTGTACCGAACTAAAAATAAGGCAGATGGTTCCATTGACAGGTATAAGGCATGTCTAGTTGCAAAGGGCTTTAAGCAACATTATGGTATTGATTATGAGGACACTTTTAGTCCTGTTGTGGAAGCTGCAACTATCAGACTTATGCTAGCCATTGTTGTATCCAAGGGTTGGAGCCTAAGACAGCTAGATGTACAGAACGCGTTTTTGCATGGTGTTCTGGAAGAGGAAGTGTTTATGAGACAACCACCTGGATATGAGGATAAGAAGTCACCACATTATGTTTGCAAGCTTGACAAAGCACTCTATGGTTTAAAACAAGCACCCAGAGCATGGTACTCCAGATTAAGCTTACAATTGAAATATCTTGGTTTCATTGCCTCTAAAGCTGATACATCTTTGTTTATTTATAACAAGGCCGGGGTAGTCATTTTTGTGCTTATATATGTTGATAATATCATAGTTGCAAGTTCTTCACAAAATGCTACTATTGCACTTCTGCATGATTTGAGCTTAGAGTTTGCCTTGAAGGAACTGATTTACATTTCTTCCTAGGGATTGAAGTCAGAAAAACTCAACATGGTATTGTGTTAAATCAGGAAAAATATATCATTGAGCTTCTGTCTCGCATGGGAATGAAGAATTGTAAGCCAGTACCTACACCTTTATCTTCCTCAGAAAAACTCTCAGCATATGAAGGTGAGCCACTTCAGGAGGAGGAGAGCACAAGGTACATAAGTACTATGGGAGCATTACAATATCTAACTCTCACACGTCCAGTGTCGGTGGGAAACAACACCTATGGGATCACAAGAATCCCTACTACGGTTGCGGGGCGCGGGGTTGTGAAAAGAGCGGATCAAACAGGTAGCACACGGTTCCTTTACCCAGGTTCGGGCCGCAAGGATGCGTAAAACCCTACTCCTGCTTTGGTGGATTGTATATCTGAGTTCCTGAGCTAGCTATGGGGCGTCGAGAGCTCCAAAAAGCCGAATCCCCCCTGGTTGCCTCGGGCCTCCTTTTATAGGAAAGGGGTTGCCATAGTGGCACACAGGAGGTGGAAAGGGTACAGTAATGCGAGGCTATCCTTCGCATTACATGACAAGGTGCATTTAATGTGCCTTGCTTAGGTGTCCTTGTTTTATCGGGGGCGGGGAGAGCCCCGTCTCGTCCGTCGCCGCTCCCTCTTGCGTTGACACGCGCCCTGGCCAGCGGTGCCCGCGGTGCCATGTAGGCAGGCAAGCAGCTGAGGTGGCGCAGTGGTGGGTCTCCATGAAGATCTGCACGCCGCCACGCAGGTGCCTGCCAAACTGGTTGGGTCGGCAGCTGCATGCGAACGGCGGTGGGGGTGCGACTGGCGCGGGCCTGATGGTGGCCCCACGGGCGTCCTTGGAAAGGGCCTTCCTGCGGCCCCGGCAAGGGTCTTGCCGCGGCCCCGGCAAGGGTCTTGCCGCGGCGCGTGCTGTCATCCCCGGCAAGGCTCTTGCCGGGGGCCTTGTGGTCCTCCTTGGCTGGGATCCCGCCAAGGGTCATCATCTTCTAAAGTGGGTATCTGATCTTGAATGTCTTCACAAAGATCTGCATGCCACCACGGGGATGTCTCCCGAATCCTTGCCCCATGGAGGCAGTGGACTCGAGGGGGACTTCGCTCCGTAGGTGTGGGGCGAGCTGCCACGGCAAGGATCTTGCCGGGTTAGCTGAAGCTGCCCCCCGACAAGGATCTTGCCGCGGGGGGGGGGGGGGGGGGTCTGCTCTGTCCCCTTTGCTCTTTGTGGTCTTGGCGTCGTTCTGCTTCCCTTCAGCTTCGGCCTTACCTTGGCTTACCTCCCTTGCCGTGCTCGATGTGGCGGCGCCCGTGGCTCAAACTGCCCGTGCACAGTTATAGGGGTACAAAAAGTGTACCCCTCTTTTTGTACACCGACAGGAGCCCCCGGGCCTGGGCCACACATAAGCGCAATCGCGTTGTTGGGCTAGGCCCACAAACGGTGCGTGGGCAAGCGGGGCAGTTATTACCGTGGTAAGTTCCTTCGCGCGCTGCGCTTCCCACGCGCCCGCGCGTGGCGCGGCGTGGGGAGGCGTGCGTGACGTGGGTGGCATGCGTGGGGCTGAGCTCTGCACGCATGCGTCATGTCGTAGTAAATGTGAAAGGAGGCGGCCCGCACTTTCCCTCATAAGAAGGAATAACCGCGGGCGCACTGCTCACTTTCTCCTCTTCCTTCGTGCCTTTTCCAATCTCCGAGCCGCCATTCCCTTTCTTCCTTCCCTTGTAAGCTCTCGCCGCTGCCCGCCGTCGCTGCTTCGCCACCCCCCTTCCTCAACCCTCTAGATTCCTTGGCCGCCTTGGCGCCTAAATCCGCCAAGGGCAAGGGGGCGGCTACGGGCTCTGGGACTGTGGAGCTGCCGGAGGGCGCGCTGTTGGGGGACAAGACGAAATCCACCTTCTTCTTCCCCTCGACGGTTGATGTTCATGAGCTCCGGGCTGCCTTCAAGCCCCTGTGGGGAGGGAAGACGGGAGGAGAGAACTCGGGACACCCGGCGACGCGCGTCATTCCTGCCGCTTGCGCCGATCCTGCCCCAAATCGGTACCCCTTCTTTGTTGACTACTTTTCTTGCGGGCTATGCCCTCCTTTCTCCGATTTCTTCTGCGACATCATGCACACCTTCGGTTTTCGCCTCTTGGATTTTACTTCGAACGCGGTGGCGTGCATGTCTTGCTTTGTGCATCTTTGCGAGGGCTTTGCCGGAGTGCAGCCCAACACGGCGCTCTTCCGCCATTACTTCTATCCTCGAATCCAAACGGGAGGTGCCGTTGCTGGTTGCGTCACCTGGATCCCAAGATCCAAGGAGGCGTACCCGGATGGTGCCGTGAGGGAGAGGTGGGATGAATGCCGTGACCAGTGCTGCTGGATTGAAGATGAATACCCGCCGGAATTTTGCAAGGTCCGCCGAGTGCCGCCGGTCCGCGGCAACGATTGGGGTGATGTCGACGCCGCCGACAGGAGGCTTACTGTCGCCACCACCAGGATTCTCCGGCTGACCCGGGCTGGGCTCACCCTCGAGATGATCGGGGCAGATTTTATTCGCCGCCGGATCGCCCCGCTGCACAATAAGGGGAGGCCAGCTTGGCTCTTCAAGAATCCGGCCGACATCATGCGGCTCCGGCCCGGCCTCGACCACAACTTCACGGTGATGGGGCATGCCCACTTCTGCCAGCGGCTCTTCCAGCTGGAAGTGGATCGCGACGGCGATGTCGAGCTGACCGGCAAGGCCGCAAGGGCTGCCGTAAAGGCCGGCAAGGCCGTCAAGGGGCCGCTCTTCAAGTTGCCAGCGGGGGTGGTCCCGTTGTGCAATAACTCGCGCCGGTCTGAGATCATCGCCATGATGCCAGACTGCAATGCGCATGGCCCCGTTCCGAGCTGGAGGGAGCCGTCAGCCGCAGACGTGCAACAATTCTTCGACACCTTGATCGAGGTGTACGTCAATGCTGACGCCGAGCGGTGGCTTATGATGGACACCACCCAGGCAGAGCTGGACTACATCGCCGCCAGGGCGAGGGAGGCACAGCTTGCTCTGGAGGCCGGCAGCACCGGGAGTGTGGAAGACGAGGTCGCCGCGGCCGCGGAGGAGGAGCAGTTCACCCTGTGGGCGGCGGCCACTGGGGAGGCCAGCGGCGCCGACGCCGGAGCTCCGCTCATCGAGGACGCGGCCGGCGAGTCGTCGGAGGAGGAGGGCGTGGCGGCGGGATCGACGCCAGCCAGGGGAAGAGGGCGAGTCCTGCGGCGGTCTGGCTCCGGCGAGCCGGTCCGACCTGGCAGGGCCACGCGGCCTCAATTGACCCTGGAAGGGTCCGGGCGGCACACGAGGGCCTCGACAGCGAAGGGGCTGACGAAGGCCGCTGAGAAGAAGAAGGCGACAGCCCCCTCCTCATCTGGGCGCACACAGACCCCGCCGCCTTCTTCGCCTCCTCCGGCCGGCGTCGACTTGGACGATGACGCGGAGCTCCCTTTTGATCTCGGGCCTCTCAGCTCGGAGAGGAAAAGGAAACTGGCGGAAGAGGAGGAAACGGATGACGAGTAAGTACTCTGTTCCTTACCGTCATTCCTATTTCCCTGAATTGGATCGCTTGTTTTGATCCATTTTTGCTTTTGTAGGGATGCAGAGACGTTGTCCCAGAGGGTGAAGTGGGCGAGGACCTCGGCGAGCGGCCAGTCCCCGGCTGGGGCTTCAAAGACACCACTGGTGGTGCTGAGCAGCCCGGACAGCAGCCCCCGACGCAGCCCCCAGCGTAAGTTCGTCACCCTCTTCTCACTCGACATGCGGTAGGCACTCGATGCCACGACGCTGACATTGCCGGGTTTGCAGGAGGGGAGCGGCAGCAGGAGGAGCCGCAGAGGGCTAGTCCTAACACACCACCCCCATCGACTACGCCGCCGCGGGGGGCGTCCCCGGCAAGGGCGTCAGGCACGGAGTCCACACCCATGGAGGAAGAGGAGAACTTAGGCGCTGGTGGCTCTGCCTCGGCGCCAAATGCTGGCGGAGAGGGGACTTCTACTTCACAGCCCGACACTGGTGAGTCGCCCGTCCTTCGTCTCTGTTCTTTTCCCTTATACTTCCTTGGCTTCTGTCACAGCCCTAGAATTTGATTGTAATTAGTTGCATCAGCACCCATGCGTCATGTCTAAATTTTTTTGAAAGTTTAAATGGGGATTGTTGAAACCCTAGCATCAAAAGAATTCAACTAGGTTCAATAAAAATATTTTCAATGAACCCAAATGCCTTGCAGAAAAGTTCATCATTTTTGAATTGGCTAAAAACCTCTGCCAAAAATGATGAACATATTTTTAGGCCATTCTGGATTTTGAATTAATTCATACTGTATTTGAATTGGAGCATTTAATTGCTATTAATATTATTAGATGCTCTAAAAATTCTGGAAATAGCTAAGGGCCTTTGAGATAATTCAGTTATTGCCCATAATTAATTTCAGGATTTATAGAAATGATTTGGTGTTTTTACCAAATCAAAAACAAATTGCAAAAATAGAAAACAAAAACCAAAATAGGAAAAAAATAGAGAAGGAGAAAACCTACCTGGCCTTACCTGTAGTCGACCCAGCTGCACTGGCCAGCCCACCTGGTGGCCCAGGCCACCAGGGGCAGAGCCGTCTTCAACCTCTCCCTAGTGGCATAGGCGTGTCCGCGCGCGCGCCGTAGCTCGCCACCTCCTGCTTGCCGCTGTCCGCCTGGAGCTGGCTACAAACGACACGCGACCCCCTCGATCCCCCCTCACTTTCCCCGTGCCTCTCTCCCTCCTCTGTCTCTCTCCTACGCTCCTCCCCGGACACGCCCGAGACCGCCGACGAGCACCACCTCGCCCACCGCCGTTCCCTTGCCCCGTGGCTGTGACCTCTAGCTCCGCCTCGATGCCGTGAAGCTCCAAGCCGAAGAACGCGCCCGCGGATGCCCTGCAGCGTAGTCACCGCTGCCATCATCCTCGTCTGCTCCGACGAACGCCGTCGCTCGATTCACCGACCTCCGCGCGTCCCCGAGCCCACTGACCTTCTGCTCCGCCCCCTTGTGAGCTCCTCTTCCTTTCCTCCCCGTCCTCTTGCTCGCGTGCCTGCTCTAACTGTGCTAGCCGTCGCATCCGTGAGCTCACCGCCGGCATCCTTGTCGCCGCCGTCGTTGCAGGTCACTGAACTCGCACCCGAGCACGTCGTTGAGGTCCTGCAGCCCCTGTAGACCCAACGGTGTGCCTAGTTTGCTTCGTCATGCACCATTGCGCCATCCCGCTCGATGCCATAGCTCCGACCGTCGCGCAACTCGCCTGCGCCGCCGCTACCGAGAGCCCCGCACCGTGTTGCTGCCACCGCTGGATGCGCGGGAGCACGGGCTCCCTCCTGGTTCCCTCAGCGCGCCCAACCGCCGCCCCTAGCGCCACCCCGGCGAGCCGCCGCCGCACTGTGAGGTCGCCGGCGCTTAATCCGGCGACGCTGACGTGGATCCATCATTAGGCGCTAATCACCACTAACCCTCCTAACAGACACTGACGAGTGGGCCCCGCGTTGGGTCAAATCCCAGTCAACACGAGATTAACCTCTAATTAACTATACGCATATGACATGTGGGACCGGGTCGACCGGTTTGACCATGGTCAGCCCTGTTGACTTGCTGACGTCACGGTGACGTCATGCTGACGCAATACGTCCTTTTCTGGATTTGATTTATTTCTAAACAATTAGAAAATCCAGAAAATTGCCTAAACTTCTAAAAATCATAGAAATTCAACCGTAACTCCAAATGAAATAATTTATATATGAAAAATTATCAGAAAAATTCAAGGAATCCATCTATACCATTTTCATGCATGTTTGAACAAGTTAACCTCACTGAATAGGACAATTCATGATTATGGAAGAAATGGTAATTAGTTTTGGAGTTGGAATTTGCTATAGGTTTGAATTCCACTTCAATGAATATGACTAACTATTGCACTAGGTCAATTCAGTACTTTAATATGGCATATCATTCATATGAATGTGCATTGCATTGACTGTGGTTCCTTTTGTGTTTGCCGGTGGTTGTTCCCTCTTAGTAGACGATGTTTCCGATGACGTGATCGATGACACCGATGAAGAGTTATATTATCTTCAGAAGTGCCAGGCAAGCAAAATCCCCTTGGTCATTCCGATACAATCCCACTCTCTCGCTCCTGCTCTCTTTTACTGCATTAGGACAATAATCTTTCAACTGTTACATGCTGCGGTAGCTGAACCCCTTTCCTCTGCATGACCTGTCATTGCCACAGTAAATAGATGAAACCCACTAGCATGAGTAGGAATTGTTTGAGCCCTGATGTGCCTACTCATTCATGCTTGTTGTCATGCCTGCTACTGCTTAGAATTGAGTCAGGTCTGATTCATCAGGAATGAATTGGAACGTGGTGAACATGTCCTACCGTTGAGAGCTAAGTGTGTGAACACGATTTGGTAAAGGTAGCGGTGAGAGTCCATGTAGGAGTACATGGTGGGTTGTCTCATTGCATCCGTTCTCAGGAACTGATTTCTGTGTTTGTGATCCATGAACAGTTACTACCACACATTGGGTTCCGGTAACTCGGCCCCTCTCGGCTTATTAATCAACTCGATCTCTGTCCAGGAGTTGCAACTAGTTTCTGGTGTTTGTAGGTAGTGTTAATAGTCTACCAAGTGGCACCCGGTACAGGTGGGCTTGGGACAGACTAGGCACAGTGGCACGGTGTACCAAGTGGCACCCGGATGGTGGGCTTGGGAACCCTGCACACATCGTTTGGGGCCGTGAGCGACACCCCGGCCGGATCTCCTTGCGGATGGAACCCGAATAGGCGATAAACCTGGACGAGAGACTTGTGTGGTTAGTCAGGTCGTGGCCGACTTCCTCGCCAGGCTTCCGCTTGAAGGTTGCCGAGGTACACGACGTGTACATGGTGGTAAGGGGCGAGAGCGTGTGTGAAGAAGTACACCCCTGCAGGGTTATCATTATCTATTCGAATAGCCGGATTCCTCGGATATGGAAACTTGGACCCCTTGCATAGTTCATAGACAAGTGAAAGTGGATACTCTAAAATGCGCAAGATAAGCGTGAGTGCTATGGATGGCGTTCTCGTAGGAAGACGAGGGCGGATCCATAGTGGTGTATTGACATGGTGAATATGTGGACTCGTGTGCGCCACCTCAAAAGAGTTACTTGCAGTCATAGTTTAGGATAGCCACTGAGTCAAAGCTGGCTTGCTGCAGTCAAACTCCACCACCCCCTTTGTTGATACTGATGCATATGTAGCTAGTTCTGATGTAAGTCTTGCTGGGTACATTTGTACTCACGTTTGCCTATTTTATGTTTTGCAGAGAGACGTCAGTCTCGCTAGTAGTTCCGCGTGGACTTCGACGTTTAGCTTGTTACCTCAGCTACGATCTTGTGCCCTCGGCAGGATCTAGTGGATAGTTAGGCTTCTCAGCCTTTTTCATTTGTAGATGTCTGTACCCAGACATGTTAAGCTTCCGCATGTGCTTGTTGCTTGTATGCTTTGTATGTTGGGTCATGAGACCCATGTTTGTAATTCTTGGCTCCTCGGAGCCTAATGAATAAATACTTGAGTCGTAGAGTTATGTTGTGATGCCATGTTGTATTTACACATGTCGAGCATATTGTGTGCATGATTGAAATGCTTGGTATGTGTGGGATCCGACAACCTAGTTGTTTATCCTTGGTAACCTCTCTTATGGGGAAATATAGTCTTGTGCTTCCATGAGCCATAGTAGTCCGCTACAGCCCGGTTCACCGGAGTCCTGCTAGCCCAGCACTACTGCTCCGGAACACTTGACTGGCCGGCGTGTGATTCACTTCGTTCCTGTGTCTGTCCCTTCGGGGAAATGTCACGCGGTGACATCCGGAGTCCTGCCTAGCCTGCTACAGCCCGGGTCACCGGAGTCCTGTTAGCCCAGTGCTACAGCCCGGATTCACACGCTGTTGACCGACATGCTCAAAGTTGATTCATGTATGCCTGTCCCCATGGGTTAGTGCCGCTTTGGGTTCACGACTAGCCATGTCGGCCCGGGTTCTTTGTCATATGGATGCTAGCGACACTATCATATACGTGAGCCAAAAGGCGCAAACGGTCCCGGGCCAGGTAAGGTGGCACCCGTGGGAATACCGTGCATGAGGCCGCAAAGTGATATGATGTGTTACATGCTAGATCGGTGTGACTTAGGATCGGGGTCCTGACAACTTTGGTATCAGAGCCTAACTACCTGTAGGATTACCAAGCCAAACTGGTCGAAGTTGTGTCTAGAAATGCTTTAGTTATGTAAGGGAATTGATCGTGGAAGGGAACATAAGGCTCTTTTTACTCCTTTACCTCATGCCTTCTGATCTGAGTCACCCTCTTCTTTTTTGCGGGGATTAAGAACTAGGCTTTCTCATCTTCTATCAGGATCACGTGTTACTAATCCATAGACTTATAGGATTGTTGGTTCCAAGCCTCAACTCAGTTTCTACTACTTTTAGTATGTTGTCAGCTGAACCAGAACCTTGATATGATGTTGTTGAGTGGTTTTGCAAACTGTTGTGAATGTCTCAAATCTTTTTTTGAGCATTTACAGCCGTTATGCTGTCCGAGTCATCCCAGGTTTCTAAATAGTCTGATGCATTTGCAAATCCCTTCTTCCGTTCTTGATGTTCCTTTGGGTCAGATTAACCACACTAATCGTCGAGTTAAGGTACTCCGTTGCCTCGACGTATATGTTGGACCTATTGTTATGACCCTAGGCATCTTAGAGAACCACCTAGTACTCCATCCATGTTTGGTGTTCTAGTGTGATGATTCTGGCCATTATTCTCAAAAGCATCCGGTGATGCCATTTAGTAGTAGGCATTCTATTCGTGGGTTCTTGAACCCGAGATTCACTCTACTCATTCATGTTGTTAGTGTTTGCTAGTTCCTTTAGGATATTAGTAACCTTTGCGTTAGTTCTCGAGGTCCATGGTAGTTCCTTCTTCCAAATACTACGAACCGCTTATGGCAGAAGTTCTTTGAACCAAAAGATCACAACCAGAGTGCTTTTGATGAGTTCTCCATTATATTGTGAATCTGCCAGTTCTACCGTTCTGCAGGGGTTATCCGGAAGAAATGTTGAGCTTTGCCCGACATACTAATCTATGCATCCACAACTCAGAAAGATATATGTCCCTTTGAGTTGTTCCTCTTTAATTGTATTTTGACCTCCGTCTATCATTTGATAGTCAAGAGTATGTGTGCATTCGTTCACCGATGCCCATTATTCTTGTGGTCTGTCAAGCCATCCTATTCCAGAATGACTAGGAGAAACAAACTCCAGCACCTCATCCATATCTGGGATTGGGTCAAAGCAATTGTATTCCGCAGATCAAAATGCCAACCCATCTTTTTCTCTATTCTACCTTGAAGTGTTACCATCTTTATGCCAAGAATGTCATGAGAATTGCACCACCTCTTATGAATTCTTGACGGAGTGATACTTCTCGCCATCATTATTCATTCCTCGGTCCCGTGTTGTTGTAACCGGAATGCCGACAAGTGGACTGTGATGTGTGAAATCAATACTCCTAGCAACCCTGTTGATTGGTAGTTAATGGACGATAATCCCATTCTTAGTGTGTTGGTTATTGAATCATCATCCTAAGAATGATCGTGCTACCTAGTCCTTATTTGTGGTGCACTCTTCGTTCGATGAGTTAGGATTTTGTCGAACCCTTGCTCTTTTGATCACATCGTCTTGCCTAAAGAGCAAGATTGTTCTCGAGCTTAATAACATATTGGTGGTTCGTGATTTTCTGAATATCTTCTCGGAAGTATCACCAGGTTGTCCCCTGACCGTTATGTTGAGCTCGTGATCAAGTTGGTTTTCTTATAAACCACCCCTTCTCCAAGATTCTGTGTTGGATACCCTGAGATAGTTGGTTAAGCTAAACAACAACTTGGAGAGTTGGAGGATAAAAGCTGCCTGATTTAGTTCATTTTCAAAGGGATATATCTGTGTGTGTTGAAGAAAGATGATATCTTCATCGATTGGTCCCTGTGATCAGTTGTTGGACCTATTGTCTTATCCAAACTTTGATTTGAGTGTGGGGTATCATCAAATCAAATTAGTACCAACGATATTCGTAACGTTGTCTTACTCGTGGTTGTTTCCTCGAGCATACACCATTATATCTTTTGGGTCTGACCAATGCTATCGCTTTGTTCACATAGTTGTGGAATTCCATCTTCATGGAAATCTGGATGACCTGTTGTTGAGCCTATCAACAATATTTTCATCTTATCCATGATTCATGTTGGACATCTATGTTAGTGTTGGAAACTTTTGTAAGCATTTCTTCATGCTAGCTCATGAAGCATACGCTTGGATGAAAGAAGTGACTTCATTTGATTCACGTGCATTTGATGTAAGTTGTCGCCATGAATTTGAGAAAGGTTTGTTTTGTTTCCTCTGGAATCATCCCAAATCAGTCATGCATACGTGCGAAGTGCTCTTTGGTTTGATAGGTTGGCCGCCTCCACTACATATGTGTTCCTAGCACACCAAGCCACTAATTGATTTGTTCAAGGAGAAGAAGTTCCTTCTTAAGAGCTAATCATGACTTATGCAAGAACTTCGATATCCTCAATGATGGTCCCCAACCTGAACCCGATAGTGTTTTATTATAAGACTACTATGTGGTCATGCTTGTCTAGGACAGTGTGCTCACAGGTATGTAGCAGAACCAGCTCATGTTTTGGAGCTTGCTATCGTAGTTCATTTCCCGAGAATCTCGCAACTCCATCTCGTCGAATTGTGTTGCAAACTTTCTTTTCCAGACATGTTGTCTGAATTATCCTGTTACCAACCAGATTTGAATCTCAGGCAGATATGATGGTTGAAACTTCTTCCAAGAACTATGATATAGGTTCCGGTGAAGTGGACGCACCTAGCTGGAAGCACTATTATTGTAGTATCTTGATTAAGGCGTTTGGTCACTTTCCACGAGGATTTCGTATGGCTTATTCTAGAAGTTGTTCCTTATGGATTCTTGTGCTCCCGAAGTCCGACCTTTACTTGATGGCCATGTTGAGCTTTTAAGCATGACAATGGTAGCTAGAACATCAAGGAGAACATTAGAAGCGGAGTGATAAATGTCTCTCGGTCAATCATCCAGATTTCGTTCCCTTGGCCTCGCTAAGGTGAAATGTGAGAAAGTGTTGTCTTCCTTTGCATCTGCATTGTCCATCACAATTCATCATGGTAGTATGATGTGGTTCTAGGATCCTCGGCACGGATGTTGGTAAGACCCTGATGAATATGGAAATGCTCAAGTTCTTGGGAGCATGCTCAGACACTAGGTTATACCCTTGGTATCAGTTGGGATGTGCCTTCCGATTGCCGAGTTGTCTTATAACTCTAGTTTCCTTTCCAAACCGAGTATGCCATTCTTTCGAATTCCTTCAAACGATCAATTGTAAATTACCTCAGGCTGGTATGAAGAGTTTCAATGATCTCTGTATCAAAAGTAATTCTTTTTGCCACTTAAGGGAATAATTCTACGAGTCACCTATCCCGAGGGGTTCCGTTATGGTATAATGGGCAACTTAATTCCTCGCTACTTTGAAACCCCTCTCACCATCTATTTAAGCGTCGAATTGTTGCCTACCAATTTGAACCTTTGTCATATGTTTCTCATCCATCATCTCTGATGTGATTTTTGCGTCTCAGGTCAAGGGATGTTTCTACGTTCCATTCCGTGAGTTGATCCTATGTTCACTAAGATCGATGATCCATTCTTGTGAGGTTGTCTTGCTCTCTTGTCGCCAGGTTGGATGAAGTTCTCGAAGGAAAGGATGTCATAATCAAAGATGATGATCGAATCAACGTTCTTATGAAGTGCAACCTGGATCGTGAAGATCGTGTTACCTAGTGTCCCCTCTGTCTTCTTACCTCACGTCTTGATTCTCGGGACGAGATTCTTGTTTAGTGGGGGTGAGTTGTCACAGCCCTAGAATTTGATTGTAATTAGTTGCATCAGCACCCATGCATCATGTCTAAAATTTATTTGAAAGTTGAAATGGGGATTGTTGAAACCCTAGCATCAAAAGAATTCAACTAGGTTCAATAAAAATATTTTCAATGAACCCAAATGCCTTGCAGAAACGTTCATCATTTTTGAATTGGCTAAAAACCTCTGCCAAAAATGATGAACATATTTTTAGGCCATTCTGGATTTTTGAATTAATTCATACTGTATTTGAATTGGAGCATTTAATTGCTATTAATATTATTAAATGCTCCAAAAATTCTGGAAATAGCTAAGGGCCTCTGAGTTAATTCAGTTATTGTCCATAATTAATTCCAGGATTTATAGAAATGATTTGGTGTTTTTACCAAATCAAAAACAAATTGCAAAAATAGAAAACAGAAACCAAAATAGAAAAAAACAGAGAAGGAGAAAACCTACCTGGCCTTACCTGTAGTCGGCCCAGCTGCACTGGCCAGCCCACCTGGTGGCCCAGCCCACCAAGGGCAGAGCCGTCTTCAACCTCTGCCTACTGGCAGAGGCGTGTCCGCGCGCGCGCCGTAGCTCGCCACCTCCTGCTTGCCGCTTTCCTCCTGGAGCTGGCTACGAACGACACGCGACCCCCTCGATCCCCCCTCACTTTCCCCGTGCCTCTCTCCCTCCTCTGTCTCTCTCCCACGCTCCTCCCCGGACACGCCCGAGACCGCCGACGAGCACCACCGCGCCCACTGCCATTCCCTTGCCCCGTGGCTGTGACCTCTAGCTCCGCCTCGATGCCGTGAAGCTCCAAGCCGGAGAACGCGCTCGCGGATGCCCTGCAACATCGTCACCGCCGCCATCCTCCTCGTCTGCTCCGACGAATGCCGTCGCTCGATTCGCCGACCTCCGCGCGTCCCCGAGCCCGCTGACCTTCTGCTCCGCCCCCTTGTGAGCTCCTCTTCCTTTCCTCCCCGTCCTCTTGCTCGCGCGCCTGCTCTAACTGTGCTAGCCGTCGCATCCGTGAGCTCACCGCCGGCGTCCTTGTCGCCGCCGTCGTTGCAGGTCACTGAACTCGTGCCCGAGCACGTCGTTGAGGTCCTGCAGCCCCTGTAGACCCAACGGTGTGCCTAGTTTGCTTCGTCGTGCACCACTGCGCCATCCCGCTTGATGCCGTAGCTCCGGCTGCCGCCCAACTCGCCTGCGCCGCCGCTACCGAGAGCCCCGCACCGTGTTGCTGCCACCGCTGGATGCGCGGGAGCACGGGCTCCCTCCTGGTTCCCTCAGCGCACCCAGCCGCCGCCCCTAGCGCCACCCCGGCGAGCCGCCGCCGCACTGTGAGGTCGCCGGCGCTTAATCCGGCGATGCTGATGTGGAGCCATCATTAGGCGCTAATCACCACTAACCCTCCTAACAGACACTGATGAGCGGGCCCCGTGTAGGGTCAAATCCCAGTCAACACGGGATTAACCTCTAATTAACTATAAACATATGACATGTGGGACCGGGTCGACAGGTTTGACCATGGTCAGCCCTGTTGACTTGCTGCGTCACGGTGACATCATGCTGACGCAATAAGTCCTTTTCTGGATTTGATTTATTTCTAAATAATTAGAAAATCCAGAAAATTGCCTAAACTTCTAAAAATCATAGAAATTCAACCGTAACATCAAATGAAATAATTTATATATGAAAATTATCAGAAAAATTCAAGGAATCCATCTGTATCATTTTCGTGCATGTTCGAACAAGTTAACCTCACTGAATAGGACAATTCATGATTATGGAATAAATGGTAATTAGTTTTGGAATTGGAATTTGCTATAGGTTTGAATTCCACTTCAATGAATATGACTAACTATTGCACTAGGTCAATTCAGTACTTTAATATGACATATCATTCATATGAATGTGCATTGCATTGATTGTGGTTCCTTTTGTGTTTGCCGGTGGTTGTTCCCTCTTAGTAGACGATGTTTCCGATGACGTGATCGATGACACCGATGAAGAGTTATATTATCTTCAGAAGTGCCAGGCAAGAAAAACCCCCTTGGTCATTCCGATACAATCCCACTCTCTCGCTCCTGCTCTCTTTTTCTGCATTAGGACAACAACGTTTCAACTGTTACATGCTGCGGTAGCTGAACCCCTTTCCTCTGCATGACCTGTCATTGCCACAGTAAATAGATGAAACCCACTAGCATGAGTAGGAATTGTTTGAGCCCTGATGTGCCTACTCATTCATGCTTGTTGTCATGCCTGCTACTGCTTAGATTTGAGTTAGGTCTGATTCATCGGGAATGAATTGGAACGTGGTGAACATGTCCTACCATTGAGAGCTAAGTGTGTGAACACGGTTTGGTAAAGGTAGCGGTGAGAGGCCATGTAGGAGTACATGGTGGGTTGTCTCATTACAGCCATTCTCAGGAACTGAGTTCTGTGTTTGTGATCCATGAACAATTACTACCACACATTGGGTTCCGGTAACTCGGCCCCTCTCGGCTTATTAATCAACTCGATCTCTGTCCAGGAGTTGCAACTAGTTTCTGGTGTTTGTAGGTAGTGTTAGTAGTCTACCAAGTGGCACCCGGTACAGGTGGGCTTGGGACAGACTAGGCACAGTGGCACGGTGTACCAAGTGGCACCCGGATGGTAGGCTTGGGAACCCTGCACACATCGTTTGGGGCCATGAGCGACACCCCGGCCGGATCTCCTTGCGGATGGAACCCGAATAGGAGATAAACCTGGACGAGAGACTTGTGTGGTTAGTCAGGTCGTGGCCGACTTCCTCGCCAGGCTTCCGCTTGAAGGTTGCCGAGGTACACGACGTGTACATGGTGGTAAGTGGCGAGAGCGTGTGTGAAGAAGTACACCCCTGTAGGGTTATCATTATCTATTCGAATAGCCGGATTCCTCGGATATGGAAACTTGGACCCCTTGCATAGTTCATAGACAAGTGAAAGTGGATACTCTAAAATGCGCAAGATAAGCGTGAGTGCTATGGATGGCGTTCTCGTAGGAAGACGAGGGCGGATCCATAGTGGTGTATTGACATGGTGAATATGTGGACTCGTGTGCGCCACCTCAAAAGAGTTACTTGCAGTCATAGTTTAGGATAGCCACTGAGTCAAAGCTGGCTTGCTGCAGTCAAACTCCACCACCCCCTTTGTTGATACTGATGCATATGTAGCTAGTTCTGATGTAAGTCTTGCTGGGTACATTTGTACTCACGTTTGCCTATTTTATGTTTTGCAGAGAGACGTCAGTCTCGCTAGTAGTTCCGCGTGGACTTCGACGTTTAGCTTGTTACCTCAGCTACGATCTTGTGCCCTCGGCAGGATCTAGTGGATAGTCAGGCTTCTCAGCCTTTTTCATTTGTAGATGCCTGTACCCAGACATGTTAAGCTTCCGCATGTGCTTGTTGCTTGTATGCTTTGTATGTTGGGTCATGAGACCCATGTTTGTAATTCTTGGCTCCTCGGAGCCTAATGAATAAATACTTGAGTCGTAGAGTTATGTTGTGATGCCATGTTGTATTTACACATGTCGAGCATATTGTGTGCATGATTGAAATGCTTGGTATGTGTGGGATCCGACAACCTAGTTGTTTATCCTTGGTAGACTCTCTTATGGGGAAATGTAGTCTTGTGCTTCCATGAGCCATAGTAGTCCGCTACAGCCCGATTCACCGGAGTCCTGCTAGCCCAGCACTACTGCTCTGGAACACTTGACTTGCCGGCATGTGATTCACTTCATTCCTGTGTCTGTCCCTTCGGGGAAATGTCACGCGGTGACATCCGGAGTCCTGCCTAGCCTGCTATAGCCCGGTTCACCGTAGTCCTGTTAGTCCAGTGCTACAGCCCGGATTCACACGCTATTGACCGACATGCTCGAAGTTGATTCATGTATGCCTGTCCCCATGGGTTAGTGCCGCTTTGGGTTCACGACTAGCCATGTCGGCCCGGGTTCTTTGTCATATGGATGCTAGCGACACTATCATATACGTGAGCCAAAAGGCGCAATTGGTCCCGGGCCAGGTAAGGTGGCACCCGTGGTAATACCGTGCGTGAGGCTGCAAAGTGATATGATGTGTTACATGCTAGATCAGTGTGACTTAGGATCGGGGTCCTGATAGCTTAATTGCTCCCGCTACTGCCCAGGCCCTCCTTCAACAGACGCGGAGGACGTGGACACCATTGTCAGGGATATTGCCGAAGTGGCCGCGGCTGAGGCCGACAAAATTGCCGCCGAGGAGGCCGACAAGAATGCTGATGAGGCCGCCGCTGATGAGGCTGCCAAGGGCGCGGCCGAGGATGCTGCCGTGGGGGCTGCCGAGGCTACCGGCGAGGCTCCCGCCGGGGGTGCCAGTGGTGGTCCTGCCCGGGAAGCCGGCAAGGCCCCTGCCAAGGAAGAGGTGATGGATGATCAGCCTCCCTCCTCCTCAACCTCGGGCCCCGGCAGGTATCTGAAGGTGGGCGATGATCTTTTCGTTCACCTCCTAGGGGCGTCAAGCCGAGCGCCCGCCGAAGGGGAAATTTTCGACGGCGAGGTGTTTGCCACCACCGGGTTCGAAGTTGTCGACGCGCCGGACGTTGGCGGCGATGGTTCTCCAGAAGTGCAGCTCTTCCGCACCATGGGGGCCAATTTCCGGAAGCTCCAAGTGCTCCACCGTGCCCGTCTGGACAAGGTCAAGTCCAGGATGGCAACGGTGGACAACGCGGAGGTGGACTTCAAGGCGCGCGTTGCCGAGGCGCAAGCCTGGTTCCACCAGACTCGCGAGGAGCAGAGGGCCTTTCAGGAGAAATTGGCCCAGCGCGATGTGGAGCTCTCCCTGAAGATGGCCGACATTGAGAAGGCCCAGGAGAAGGCGGCGAACTTGGCTGCCGCGACCAAAGCCGTCCGGAACCAGCATCAAGCCACCTTGGACTCCCAGGAGGAGGACCTCTCCGCGCGTGAGGCGAAGCTTGCTACAACGCTCCGCGGCAAGGACGAGGAGCTCGAGGCCCTTGTCGCGCGGTGGACTCATGAGCTGGAGCAGAGGCACAGAGAGGCGCTCGATGCCCAAGCCCTGGCCCACGCCGGCAAGGGGAAGGAGCTGGAGGCAGAGCGGGACGAGCTGAAGGAGCAGGCCCTCAAGCTGTCCGGCGAGAAGAACACGCTCAACCGCGCCTTGGTAGAGGGGTATGGAGCGGTCGTCAGCAGGACTGGAGAGCTCTCCGAGGCGCGGAACTCCATCAGAGACCTCAAGCTGAAGCTGGAGGATCTCGAGAAGCTGTTGCCGGAGAGCAGGGCTCGGGAGGAGACCTTGACCAAGAGCTTGGTGGAGGAGAAACAGCTGCGGGCAAACGAGGCCGCCTCCCACCAAGAATATGTGGACGGTGAGAACAGGTGGATCAGCCATCTGAAGGTCGTCGCCGGCAGGGTTACCTCGCAATTGGCCACCATGGGGTTGCCAAACGTGAGGTACGCTCCCGAGCGCAGCGGGACCGTCAACGCCAAGCTGACCCAGTTCTTCGAGGGCGTCCTCGGGGCCCTGGCCTATCTCCACTCCAACAGGACGGCCACGCTGGCCGAGGAGGCCCGGCGACTTTGACGGAGGGTCGTGACCAAGGTGCTCACCAAGGTGGCGCACTGGAATCCCGACCTTGACTTCTCGGCCGCGATAACGAGCTTGCCGGATGGTGTTGACCTCACGGTGCTCAAGGAGCGCATCAAGCGCATCACCGACTGCATCGACGAAATCAAGAGGGTGGAAGGCCAGCGCCGGGACTAGGCGTCCCGTTCTTCTTCGCTGCTGCGGGTTCCCGACCAAGACAAATTTTATCTTTAGTTAGAACCGCAGCAATGATGTGATGTGATATAACTCTGAAGTACTCTTAATTTTCATGCACGTTATTTCCCCGTTCAATTCCTCTTTATATGTGTGCCCAACGCCGATCGGGAAGGCTTGCCGATGCGAAAGCCCCAAGCGGCGTCTTGGGGACGGATCCCCATGGCCTGCCGGGTATGCGTGCTGCCGGACAAGCCACCTTTCCGTTCCGAACGCGGCCGCTCGAACTGTCGAGCTTGACTCAAGTCAGAATCGAGGGCGTCGTTGGTCGCGTAAGGCTACTCCGCCACTTTCGACGCAGCCGCTTGAGCTGTTGAGCGGACTCGAAATAGGGCAAGGGCATTGCCGACCGTGGTAGAGCCCCCTGGCGTGCATGTTTTTTCATACAAAGCGAACATCTCCTGGGGGGAATAACCTCAAATAAGAAAGGTAACACAAAACAAGGGTTCGGTGCAACTTAGCTTCTGTTCGTGGTCGCTCGAGCGTCGACCTTCTGGCCTTCTTTCTTCTTCGAGGGTCACCAAGATGAAGGAGCGTCGAACCAACTGCTAAAGCCGATTCTCACAACTGCGCACCCCCTACCTGGCGCGCCAAAGATGTCGGTGGGAAACGACACCTATGGGATCACAAGAATCCCTACTACGGTTGCGAGACGCGGGGTTGTGAAAAGAGCGGATCAAACAGGTAGCACACGGTTCCTTTACCCAGGTTCGGGCCGCAAGGATGCGTAAAACCCTACTCCTGCTTTGGTGGATTGTATATCTGAGTTCCTGAGCTAGCTATGGGGCGTCGAGAGCTCCAAAAAGCCGAATCCCCCTCCTGGTTGCCTTGGGCCTCCTTTTATAGGAAAGGGGTTGCCACAGTGGCAGTGTGGCACACAGGAGGTGGAAAGGGTACAGTAATGCGAATTTGCATTACATGACAAGGCGCATTTAATGTGCCTTGCTTAGGTGTCCTTGTTTTATCGTGGGCGGGGAGAGCCCCGTCTCGTCCGTCGCCGCTCCCTCTTGCGTCGACACGCGCCCTGGCCAGCGGTGCCCGCGGTGCCATGTAGGCAGGCAGGCAGCTGAGGTGGCGCAGTGGTGGGTCTCCACGAAGATCTGCACGCCGCCACGCAGGTGCCTGCCCAACTGGTTGGGTCGGCAGCTGCATGCGAATGGCGGTGGGGGTGCGACTGGCGCGGGCCTGATGGTGGCCCAACGGGCGTCCTTGGCAAGGGTCTTGCCGCGGCCCCGGCAAGGGTCTTGCCGCGGCGCCTACTGTCATCCCCGGCATGGCTCTTGCCGGGGGCCTTGTGGTCCTCCTTGGCTGGGATCCCGCCAAGGGTCATCGTATTCTAAAGTGGGTATCTGATCTTGAATGTCTTCATAAAGATCTGCATGCCACCACGGGGATGTCTCCTGAATCCTTGCCCCATGGGGGCAGTGGACTCGAGGGGGACTTCGCTCCGTAGGTGTGGGGCGAGCTGCCACGGCAAGGATCTTGCCGGGTTAGCTAAAGCTACCCCCCGGCAAGGATCTTGCCAGGGGGGGTTCTGCTCTGTCCCCTTTGCTCTTTGTGGTCTTGGCGTCATTCTGCTTCCCTTCAGCTTTGGCCTTACCTTGGCTTACCTCCCTTGCCGTGCTCGGTGTGGCGGCGCCCGTGGCTCAGACTGCCCGTGCACAGTTATAGGGGTACAAAAAGTGTACCCCTCTTTTTGTACACCGACATCCAAATATCTCATTTGTTGTCATTAAGGTTTGTCAATATCTGCATGCACCTACTTCTGCGCATTGGTCAGCTGTCAAGAGAATTGTAAGATATGTGAAGCATACTATGGGAACATGACTTCATTTCAAACACTCCGATTCCTCTCTTGTCAGTGCATTCTCTGATGCTGACTGGGCAGGATGCAGTGATGATAGAAGATCAACTGGAGGTTTTGCAGTGTTCTTTGGGTCTAATCTTATTTCTTGGAGTGCTAGAAAGCAAGCAACTGTGTCACGGTCAAGCATAGAAGCTGAATACAAGACCTTGGCGAATGCAACTGCTGAAATCATTTGGGTTGAATCACTTCTTGAGGAATTGGGGATCAAGAAAAATCATATCTCATGCTTATGGTGTGATAACTTGGGAGCAACATATTTGTCTACAAATCATGTGTTTCATGCAAGGACAAAGCACATGGAAATTGATTTTCACTTTGTGCGAGAAAGAGTTGCAGCAAAGAAACTTGAGATACGGTTTATTCCCTCCAAAGATCAAGTAGCAGACGGCTTTACAAAGGCATTACCAGCAAGACCATTTGAGGAGTTCAAGAGTAATCTTAATCTAGGATAGTTGAGATTAAGGGTGGGTGTTAGAGAATATCGTTTATAATCTTCGTTGTAATCTCCAACTCCTTCTCATTACTTGTTCTACTCAAACTTCTGTAAACTTCCCTTGTATGCCAAGGCACGACTTCGGCCACATCAATATATATGAGACGCGGCTCCCCTCGAGGGAGTAGGAACGCTTATTATCTTTCAGACTCTAGATGGTCAACTATGACTCATCTCCAAAGGGAAAGACCATTGGCCTCTACATCGAGAGATCCACATAACCAAATCTTATTAATAATTAAAAACACCGAATAAATAAGCTTGCACAATACAAAGATAAAAAATATAGGATACGTCTCGCCACAACATATTAGCAGACAAACCATGCAGCGCTTCAAGACAACGCCTATAAGAAGGAATCATCATGTCTTCTTGACCTCCCCTGGCTCTCGCGTCGCCCCTCTCGGGCGACCCGGGAGCGGCCCCAAACCGTAGCCGCCATCACCTTTCCTCCCTCGTCCCCTCCCCACCACCACCCGAGGAGGCCGCAGGCTACCGCGTCTTCCAGTGAAGGTGGCGGCGAGGATCTGCTACCTTGCACCAGTGTGAGGGGCTCTGCAAGCCAGTGCGGTGGCCTTGGGTGGAGATGGCAGCGTCGATCTCCTGATGGATGTCGTGTGCGGGTGCTGACCATCCTTCACGGCCGCGTGGGCGGCGTGAGGGCGGCGAGGTCTTTCTGTTGCGGCGGGTGGCTCTGCTTCCTCCCGGCCCTTCCCCTCGTCGCAGTCTCCTCTCTTCGATCTGGTAGCTGGCCTGTCAGATCTAGCCGGTGAGCATGGGGTGGTGGAGCCTTGGAATGGGGGAAACCCCTAGTCGATTTCATGTCGACCTCGATGCCGGCGGTGCTCCAGTGTTGTTCCCCTCTTGAGGGAGGGTCGAGCTTCCAGGTCCATTCCCCTCCTCTCCATCCTTCTCCGGGCGAAAGTCTTGGCCTTTTGGCCAGACGGCGGAGGCGTTCTGGCGTCTTGGTCCTCCCTGGAGGCGCCGTTCAAAGGGTGGTTGGGGTTTGTGGTCCTGGTGCATGGTGGTTGGTGATGACCCACAAGTACAAGGGATCAATTGTAGCTCTTTTCGATAAGTAAGAGTGTCGAACCCAATGAGGAGCAGAAGGAAATGATAAGTAGTTTTCGGTAAGGTAATGTCTGCAAGTGCTGAAATTGTAAGTAGCAGAGTAGTTGATATCAAGATAATTTGTAATGAGCAAGTAACGATAGTAGCAATAAGTATGCAGCATGGTAGCCCAATCCTTTTGACGCAAAGGACAGGCCAAAACAGTCTCTTATGATAAGCAAAGCGTTCTTGAGGGTACACGGGAATTTCATCTAGTCACTTTCATCATGTTGGTTTGATTTGTGTTCGCTACTTTGTGAAGGAAATATGCCCTAGAGGCAATAATAAAGTTGTTATTTATATTTCCTTATATCATGATAAATGTTTATTATTCATGCTAGAATTGTATTTACCGGAAACTTAGTACATGTGTGAATACATAGACAAACAGAGTGTCCCTAGTATGCCTCTACTTGACTAGCTCGTTAATCAAATATGGTTAAGTTTCCTAGCCATAGACATGTGTTGTCATTTGATCAACGGGATCACATCATTAGAGAATGATGTGATGGACAAGATCCATCCGTTAGCTTAGCATAATGATCGTTTAGTTTTATTTCTATTGCTTTCTTCATGACTTATACATGTTCCTATGACTATGAGATTATGCAACTCCCGAATACCGGAAGAACACTTAGTGTGCTATCAAACATCACAACATAATTGGGTGACTATAAATATGCTCTATAGGTGTCTCCTATGGTATTTGTTGAGTTGGCATAGATCGAGATTAGGATTTGTCACTCTGATTGTCGGAGAGGTATCTCTGGGCCCTCTTGGTAATGCACATCACTATAAGCCTTGCAAGCAATGTGACTAATGAGTTAGTTATGGGATGATGCAGTACGGAACGAGTAAAGAGACTTGCCGGTAACGAGATTGAACTAGGTATTTAGATACCGACGATCGAATCTCGGGCAAGTAACATACCGATGACAAAGGGAATAACATCTGTTGTTATGCGGTTTGACCGATAAAGATCTTCGTAGAATATGTAGGAACCAATATGAGCATCCAGGTTCCACTATTGGTTATTGACCGGAGATGAGTCTAGGTCATGTCTACATAGTTCTCGAACTCGTAGGGTCCGCACGCTTAACGTTCGATGACGATCGATATTATGAGTTTATGTGTTTTGATGTACCGAAGGAGTTCGGAGTCCTGGATGTGATCACGGACATGACGAGGAGTCTCGAAATGGTCGAGACATAAAGATCGATATATTGGAAGGCTATGTTTGGACACTGGAATGGTTCCTGATGAGTTCAGGCATTTTCCGGAGTACCGGGAGGTTACCGGAACCCCCCGAGGAGTCAATGGGACTTATTGGGCCTGAGTGGAAGAGAGGGGGAGGCGGCCAGGTGGAGGGCGCGCCCTCGAAGCACAATCGGAATTGGGGTGTCGGACTGGCCCCCCTTTCCTTCTCTCTCTCCCTCTTCCTTCTTCTCCTACTCCAACTATGGAAGGGGGAAACCTGCTACTCCTACTGGGAGTAGGACTCCACCCCTTGGGCGCGCCATAGAGAGGGATGGCCCTCCCCTCCTCCACTCCTTTATATACGGGGGAGGGGGGCACCCTATAGACACATAAGTTGAGAATTGTCTTAGCCGTGTGCGGTGCCCCCCTCCGCAGATATCCATCTCGGTCATATCGTTGTAGTGCTTAGGCAAAGCCCTGCGTCGGTAACTTCATCATCACCGTCATCATGCTGTCGTGCTGACGAAACTCTCCCTCGACCTCAGCTGGATCAAGAGTACAGGGACGTCACCGAGTTGAACGTGTGCAGATCGCGGATGTGCCGTGCGTTCAGTACTTGATCGGTTGGATCGCGAAGACGTTCGACTACATCAACTGCGTTACTTAACGCTTCCGCTTTCGGTCTACGGGGGTACGTGGACACACTCTCCCGCTCGTTGCTATGCATCACATAGATAGATCTTGCGTGATCGTAGGTAATTTTTTTTTGAAATACTGCGTTCCACAACACTTTGATATTTTGATATGTGGGTGGACCGGTGCTTAGGTGCTGTTCTTAGTTGAATAAACCTCCTACTTATGATTAACCCTCCCGCAAGCATCCGCAACTACGAGAAAAGTATTAAGAATAAATTCTAACCATAACATTAAAATTTTGGATCCAATCGGTCCCTTACGGAATAGCGCATAAACTGGGGTTTAAGCTTCTGTCACTCTCGCAACCCATCATCTAATTGCTACTCCACAATGCATTCCCTTAGGCCCAAATATGGTGAATTGTCATGTAGTCGACGTTCACATGACACCACTAAGGGAATCACAACATACATACTATCAAAATATCGAACACATATCAAATTCACATGATTACTTGCAACATGATCTCTCCCAGAAAAATGCAAATAAGATATCAAAATGTTCAGATAAACATTACCTTTATGTGCATATCATTTGCATTCAGGATAGAAGCACCCTTTAAACTACCTGAGGTAATTAATGTTATTAAAATTATTAAATATAGAGGCATAAAAAATATTTTTTCATGGATAAAAATTACATGCAAATGTAGGTGATGTTTCCTGAACATCCTGATATCTTATTTGCATTTTTCTGAGTTCGTATCAATTTGTTATGAAGTTTCGAAAATAATGGTCAAAGTCGTTAGAACATTCATAACAAGATGATACGGACTCAGAAAAATGCAAATAAGATATCTGGATGTTCAGAAAACATCACCTACATTTGCATGTAATTTTTATTCATGAAAAAAAATATTGTTTATACCTTTTTATTTTTAATAATGTTAATAACATTAATTACCTCAGGTAGTATAAAGGGGGCTTTTGTCCTGAATGCAAATGATATGCACATAAAGGTTATGTTTGTCTGAACATTTTGATATCTTATTTGCATTTTTCCGAGTTCATATGAATAAGTTATGAATTTTCAAAGTTTGGTCAAACAGTCAAAGGGCATTCGAGGGACCACAACGGAAAAAGTAAGGGCAAAACTGAGCAAGCTCGAAAAGTAAGGGCAAAACCCGTGGGTAGGAACCAACTAGGGGTAAAAATGCAATTGTCCCTTGGAAATTCAATCCAGCTGCGTGCTAGCTTTACTCGCTTTGCATGTACAGTGATGTGCCTGGGTGAATCAATCTAGCATGAAGCCTGTTTGATGTCCTGACGAGGGGGATTTCTCTATAGACTTGTCGTCCCCTAGCAAAAGAAGCTAGGGTTTGTTGTCCTCCGACGGGTTTTCCCGTCGAGAATTAATAGAACTAGTTGAACATGTCATATTTGTTGTTATTTTTTTAGTTAAAGCAATTATTCCCGCATCGACGTCGATGATGCCTATCCCACATCCTCGTCGTCGACTCAGCGGAGGATACCTGCTTGACCAGATGAGCCATGTCTGAGACTGGGCTCCACCGGGCTGGTACTTGGAGGCGCCATCTACCGGGGGGCGCAGCTTGGTGAGGAGCCAACCCGTCGTTGACCCGAACCTTCTTTGGTGGCGGTCGCGTGGGCTAGCGATGGTGTAGAGGCTAGAGGACCCCGTGGAGGTGGTACATCACCGTGTCAGCAAGGAGGACGCGCACGTCCGTTGCTACTTGTTTGCGTTGGAGCACATGTTCTCCAATACCTGGCAGGTTCTCCAGGGATCTCACTAGAGCTATGATCCTGTGATGGTTCCTTCTCTTTGGGTGTCCACCCCCTGCGCCGATACCCGTGGTGCGCTAGGGTTTTAGTTGTATTAGTGATGTTATATGTATCATACTATTCGGGATGTATTAGTGATAATATTCGACGATGTACGGACAAAAGACATGATTTACTTTTGCTTATTGAATGCATGCAAATTTTAATACTTATTTATTTTACGGTTTTGTTTTGCTTATTGAATGCTCAAATTAGAGAAGTACTCCTATTTTGAATGCTCAATTGGACCCCACTATGCAAGGCGTATGCATTTGATTAGTTGATAGCTTATAGGGTTTTTGTTTTTGCAGAAATCTAGGAGCCCCTCCATCATTCCCGCTGTCGTCCCCGTCACCGACCCCCTCCGACCTCGAGGTGAGACCAACCAAATCTCCATGTCAATATGAGTCCTATAAGATATTTTTAAATGTTTTTGCTCATATTTTCAACCATTGAAATGCAATGGCCATCACGTTTGAATGCTCATATGATGTAGATAAAAACATGTATATCTTGTGTTGCTCAAATAGGATATGTGCTTGCCCAAGTGGCTGGTAATGTTAGCAGGTTACACCTCCGAGTGGCCTATCTTTTGCCGGAGTGTTGATTAATTTCCGTTCCAGCAAATTTCAGGCGCTCGATATGTCCTTTCTTAGAAAGGGTCATGCCAGATTTTTTCGTGAATTTTGGCATGACTTGTGCTAGAATATGTAGGAAATATCGAGTGGCCTGGATTTGTTTGTTGAGTTTCCTGCTAGTTGCCTTATATCGATTTTCAATTAATGTTTCAACTATGAACATAGGAAATGTCTGACGAAGAAAAGGATTTTAGTATTTGCGAAGACTGCAAAGACGAGCGCGGCCTGTGCGACAGAATCTTCCTAGTTGATGATAGGCGCTTCAGCATCAAGCTGGACGAGACCTTCGAAGTGCATACAGTAAGTCACAACGACAAGTCTTTTTTTCGTGATTAAGCATGATTTCTGCTTCATTTACTTCAACTTATAATTTAAATCTTTTACTATTCTACTAGCGTATCCCCTGCCATGCAAGAGTTTTTGTCTTGGATAAGATAAGTTTCAGTCCTATGAAAACTATGGAGGTAAAGAGAGTTTACTTGAAGACCGAGCATGGTTATACTTTCGACGCAAATTGTACAATGCAGACAGCTACACCTATTTTGAATACAAAACTTGGCAAGCACTATGCAAGGCTTATGCATTTGAGCCTGATATGGTTATCACATTTGATATTCGTCCGGAAGATGATATTGAAGGTAACAGAGACATCTGGGTCGATGTGCAGACGCATCTGGTTCTACCACTATGTGAGCTTCTCAACCATATTTATGTCTTGGATATTGTTTATTCAAAAATAGTTGACAACTAATTTCTATTTACAACTTATTTCCATTCAAGCAAACATGTCTGGCGCTTGGTAGACATGACCGTCCACTGTCCCGTGGCTGAACTAAACTGCGAGGAGATAGGTCATTATGTTTCATGGCTTCAGGATCTTGATGCTGTCAAGACAAATTATTTTCCTGGACTTAAAAATCTTAGTACTCAAAACATGCGACCAATAGTGCTCGTATTGAACTACGGTCACATCTATTTAGGAAAGATGGTAAGATTTTTAATATTTGTCCTTAGTGCATCTTTTGCATTCATTATTTTTTAAGCTAAACTTCATTGCTAAGTATGTTACTATGATGTTCTTCAACAGGGACTCCCCATGAATGTTGTGCCTCATTGGATCGAGACTAAAGGTCGCATGAGAATGGTTAGTTTACGGCCAAGACATCCTACATTGCACTTTAGTGCATTCAGGATTTCTCAAAGCGAGGAAGTCTTAATAGTCAAAGACTGGCACAAAATTGTGAAGGATCGCAGAGAAGTACCAGGGGGCAAAGATCAGAAGCGCAGCCCACAATTAGGAGACAAGTTCATTTGCATGCTCCAATATGATGAAGCAGGAGTGCTACACATGTTTTATGCTATTTTACCTGAGAGAGAGCAGTAGGAGTGATTAGCTAGTTAATTAGAATGAGTTTGAAGATGATGATGTGCTACACTATGACTATAATGATTAAATAGCTAGTGTTGGTGGTAATGACTGATGATTATTATTAGCTAGTGTTGGTGGTGATTAGATAGCTACCGTAGCTAGTGTTGGTGGTGATTAGCTAGCTAGAATGAGTTTGAAGATTATGATGTGCTACACTATGACTATGATGATTAAATAGCTAGTGTTGGTGGTAACGACTATGATGATGATTACATAGCTTGTGTTGGCAGATTAGATTCAAGTGGAGGCAACATGTGGTGCACATCGAAAGTACTACTAGTCCAAACTAGTAGTATACTTCTTTCAACATGCACCACATGTTGCTTCCACTTGAACCTAATCCACCTTCATTTCCGACATTGTTATGAGCATAATGATATAACAACCTCATAATTGGTATTGTACCAAAATTTGTATAACGGCGTATAAGTACACTAAAAATAAAAAAATGAAAAAAATAATACTAGTAGCGATGGATAGGAAACACGCTACTACTAGTTCGATTAGCAGTAGTGCTGGAGTAAACACGCGTTGCGGCTATATGTCTTAGCAGTAGCGTGTGCCACACGTGCTACTGCTAAGTAATAGCTGTAGCGCCTTACTAGTAGTGCGGTTCCCCGCGCTACTAGTAGGCATTAAACCTGCGCTACTACTAGGCTTTTCCCTAGTATTGAGATAGTGGTCTCCCCTCCGGCAGTGGCCTGAGGCGGCAGGCGGCGGAGTCTACGTCTTCCTTCAAGCGGTCTAGATCTTTATGTCCACGACAATTGTTGTTGTTGGGTGGCTTTGGTTCTTCACGAGATCTCCGACGGCTTGATCGCCGCTTCTACTGGGTCTCTGTTCGTTGCTGCCGCTAGTTGTAGTGATATGTGCATGTTTTATTTCAGATTTTTGTCAAGTCTTTGCCTATGTAATTCAGCACCATTGTATCCTAGCCGGTTGACGGCTTCATTAATTTGAAGTCGGGCCTTCGTGCCTTTTCTCTAAAAAAATAAGAAGGAATCATTGCCACGTGTCTATGCCGGTTGGGCCAACCAAATGCCAAACCAAGGGATATCACCCTGAAGTAGATCTTCAAACCAACACCTTTAACAAGGTAATGAGGTGCAGTCGTCGACGTCAACGTTATCCAATCAAGCCAGAAGGCAAGATCATGTGTTTACACTCAAAGAGAATATAGTCCCAATGTCTACCACCATAGTTACGGTGCACCGCCCTCCACCGCCCTACCGGCTTGCTCACACAAACTAGCTGGCCAAAGAAAATAGATGACATCACATCACTTCCTGCTACTACCGCACCATGGTCCTATGAATGGTTGACGTACGGCGTCATAGACGCCATGCAACCATCATCTAGATGCCAATGCTAGTGTTAACACACGGAGACATAACTTTTTTTGCGAGAAACTTTTAATCTATTCATCTTTAATCATTGCATTACAATGAACACGAGAAATAATGAGAGAAGCTTGGTGAGGAAAAGGTGGAGATCTGGGTTGCAGCGTCGCTGCCGTCAGCGGCGGCTGGGCTTTACAAGAGTTTCCGTTTAGCGCGACGGTTATTCTGAGCCGCCGAGAAGAATCGATCAAGTTGATGCTAGCCCAAGTCAAGCTCATGTGTATGTGCATGCGCCGTTTGGAAATTCAATCCAGCTGCTTGCTAGCTTTGCTCGCTTTGCATGTACAGTGATGTGCCCGGGTGAATCCATCTAGTGTGAAGCCTATTTCATGTCCTGACGAGGGGGCGCTATAGACTTGTCGTCCCATAGCAAGAGAAGCTAGGGTTTGCTATCCTTCGGCGGTTCTTCCCGTTGAGAATTTTTTTATTTGACTTTCCTCGTTGCATCGACTGCCGGCGATAATAAAAGTCCTTTCTTGGAACTGTCATGACATGTTCTCAATGATGGAAATTCAGGAGCTCTTGTCTCTACAAGGGCGTGTGAGAGCGGAGGTGGTGGTTCCTCTCAAAATCCCATCTTGATGATAATGAAGCGGATGAAATTAGGAGTAAGTTTGGGTTTGATTGTGCTTATATAGTTGGCAGTGATGGAAGATCAGGTGGACTTGCTCTATTTTGCAATCATGCATATAAGGTAGTTTTGAATTATAAGTGTGCTAATTTCATTGATGTGGTGTTCATGAATGATGATAGTGTGGACTGGAGACTTACTGGGTTTTATGGATGCCCGGCTTGGGATCAGCGACATCTGTCATGGCAATTCATCCGAGGTTTGCATGGACGGGCCTCACACCCTTGGGTTCTTATTGGATATTTTAACAAAATTCTTGCTTCTGAAGATAAAGATGGTGGTAATCCAAGACCTTACCATATGATTTAGGCTTCCCAGGTCTGTTTAATAGAGTGCGATATTGATGATTTAGGAGGGGGGGCCGGTTTACATGGAGGAGAGGTGACATTGGAGAGAGGTTAGACAGGGCGGTAAGCAACACGACCTGGAGCTTGAATTTCCTCTGTCCGCTCTTGTTCATGAAGAACATATACACAGATCACCGACCCCTTTTGTTGTACACAGATTACCATGATCAGGGACATATCAGAGGGAATCCTGGAGGCGGACAGTTTGAAGCGCGATGGCTACAATAAGAAACTGTCTTGGCCATCCTTACCTATGCATGGAACAAAGCAAAGTTGGCAGGGTTAGGTCCCACTCTAGATGACCGAAATAAACCAGTTCTTGTGGACATGCATGATTGGGACCGGGATGTGCTAAAAGCACCCAAAAAACATATTAATAAATTGAAGAAGGAGGTAGAGAAACTAAAAAGAGGTTTGTGTTGGGTAACGTAGTAATAATTCAAAAAAGTTCCTACGTGTCACCAAGATCAATCTAGGAGATGCTAGCAACGAGAGAGAAGGAGTGCATCTTCATACCCTTGAAGATTGCTAAGCGGAAGTGTTGCAAGCAACACGATTGATGGAGTCGTACTCGCGGCGATTCAAATCGCGGAAGATCTGATCTAGCGCCGAACGGATGGCGCCTCCGCGTTCAGCACATGTACAGCCCGGGGACGTCTCCTCCTTCTTGATCCAGCAAGGGAAGAGGAGAAGTTGAGGGAGAACTCCGGCATCACGACGGCGTGGTGGTGGAGCTCGTGGTTCTCCGGCAGAGCTTCGCCAAGTTCAACGGAGGAGGAGGAGGTGCAGGAGGGGGAGGGCTACGCCAGGGGATGAGGTGCAGCTGCCCTCCCACCCCCTCTATTTATAGGGTTAAGGGGAGAGCAGGCCGGCCCCCTTAGATGCATCTAGAGGGGGGGCAAGGGGGTGCTTAACCCCCAAGTTGGTGGGGGCGAAGGGTGCCCCCACCCCTAGGGTTTTAACCCTAGGTGCCTTGGGCCCCTTGGGGAGGCACACCAGCCCACTAGGGGGCTGGTTCCCACCCATATTCAGACCACTTAATCTCCCGAGGTAGGTGGCTCCACCCGATGGACCCCCGGACACATTTCGGTGGTCCCGGTACAATACTGATAACCCCCGAAACTTTCCAACGACTGAAACTGGACTTCGCATCTATAAATCTTCGCCTTCGGACCATTCCGAAACTCCTCGTGACGTTCGGGATCTCATCCGGGACTCCAAACAACTTTCGGTAACCACATACAATTCCCATTACAACTCTAGCGTCACCGAACATTAAGTGTGTAGACCCTACGGGTTCGGAAACCATGCAGACATGACCGAGACACCTCTCCGGCCAATAACCAATAGCTGGATCTAGATACCCATATTGGCTCCCACATGTTGCACGATGATCTCATCGGATGAACCATGATGTCGGGGATTCAATCAATCCCGTATACAATTCCCTTTGTCCATCGATATGTTACTGATAACCCACAAGTATAGGGGATCGCAATAGTTTTCGAGGGTAGAGTATTCAACCCAAATTTATTGATTCGACACAAGGGGAGCCAAAGAATATTCTCAAGTATTAGCAGTTGAGTTGTCAATTCAACCACACCTGGATAACTTAGTATCTGCAGCAAAGTATTTAGTAGCAAAGTAATATGGAAGTAACGGTAACGATTGCAAAAGTAGTATTTTTGGGTTTTGTAGTGATTGTGACAATAGCAACGAAAAAGTAAATAAGCAAAGAACAATATGAGAAAAGCTCGTAGGCATTGGATCGGTGATGGAGAATTAGGCCGGATGCGGTTCATCATGTAACAATCATAACATAGGGTGACACAAAACTAGCTCCAATTCATCAATGTAATGTAGGCATGTATTCCGAATATAGTCATATGTGCTTATGGAAAAGAACTTGCATGACATCTTTTGTCCTACCCTCCCGTGGCAGCGGGGTCCTAATGGAAACTAAGGTATATTAAGGCATCCTTTTAATAGAGTACCGGAACAAAGATTTAACACATAGTGAATACATGAACTCCTCAAACTACGGTCATCACCTGTAACATCCCAAAATTCTAAATTTTGGAATGTTATAATAAATAGATAGATTAGATTGACTGTTTGATTGATTGACTGAAAGTGAGTGAATTCGAAACTTTTGAAAGTTTAATGAGAGGGAATAAAAGGACTTTCCCAAACTTTCATTTTGCATTTTGCTCTCCGTGAATTCAGATTCTTTTCATCAGAAAACCCTGGAGAGAAGATGACATGACTTCTTCCATTTATTTAAATGACAAGGGGTGTTGAAAATATTTGAATTTCATTTAAAATATTTTCAATTCTGAAACTTTATGCAACTCAATGATTTTCCCGAGAGAAGATAAAATGACTTCTTCAAACATATGAAATATGAGTTGGGAGTTTCAAAGAAAATCAAATTTAAAATCCATTTGAAATTATTTTTTTAATTTGGGTTATTTGAGTTTTATTCAAATTATTTTTCTCCAAAAATAAAATATATGGAAATTAGGGTAACATGATTCCCTACAACAGAAAATTGGAGAAAAATTAATTTGAAATCATTTTGGTATTTTTAAAATGATTTTTGTTGGATTTTATTAGGGCAGTAGCACTCTTTGAATTATTTGAATTTTTCTGGATTTTATTTGGCAGTATAAAAATGTTCAACTTGTAGAAAATGTTTTTCTGAAAATTTTGATATATAATATGCCTATGTTATTTTTTATTTTATTTGCATTTATTTTATTTCTTCTGTCTGCAAAATTATTAAAAAAAACTTCCCGTCGAAACTGGGCCGGCCCAGCTCCCAGCCGAGGCCCAGCCCAGCTCGCCCGACCGCCCCGTCTCTGCCTCCCGCACGGCGACCGCTGCTGCAGCGCCCCGTGCCCGATCGGGACTCTCCCTGGAGTCCGGCGCCGCCACGGCCTCGGCGCCCCCTCCCGCAAGTCGATCCGCCGCCCCTCCGCCTTTATAAGCGCCGCCTCGACCTCTCTCTCTCTCTCCTCTTTCGCCGCCCCGTGCCGCAGCTCCGCCGCCGCTGCCGGATCTCGCCACCGCTGCCGCAGCTCCGCCGCCCTGCCGCGCCTCGCCTCCGCCCGAAGCCCTCCACCAGCGCCGTCGCCCTGCCCACACCGCCGCCGCCCGCTGCTGCCTGCTGTCGCGCCAGAGCCGCCGTCTCGCCAGAGCCGCCGTCTCGCCTCGCCTCGCTCGCCGAAGAACACCGCCGCAACCGCCGCCTCGCCTCGCTCGCCGGAGTTCGTCTCGCCGCATCCGGTTTTCTTGCGAAAACCGTCAAACCACCGTGGACCAGTAAAACTAAACCCTAGATCGGTTTTCTGGTTTTCAATGGTTAACCCGTTTTTTATATATCTAGTTATTTTGCGAACGTTCACTGTTTAGATCTCTTTAGCGAACGGTTTTCGTCGGTTTAGGTTCTGTAGCGAGCGTTCGCTCGATAGATTTTTCTTGTTATTCTTAATTTCGGCCAGGGACCCATCCGTGAATATTTTCTTTGCAGATCAGCCCCTGGTTTTCAGACGACTATAACTTTTTACTCGTTTGTCCAAATTCAACGAAACCAACGCCCACATCTTCGTTATTATCCCCTCTTTCCAGTAATCCAACTCAAACATGTTTTTGAAAAGTTGAAAATTTGAATTAGATCAGATTTGAAATTGAACTTCGTTTGATCATAACTTAAGTTTCATAACTCCGATTTAGTTGATTCTTTTTGCAAATCGAAGCTCTTGACCTAAACTTTCTGATAAGGCCAAATTCACATAATTTTGGTACTATTAGAAATTGTTTTATGTTGCAAGAGCTATCTGCTTGGTTTTGATGTTTTTCGAATCGTTTTCTTCGATCTTTCTGAGTGATTGCTTATGTGTGGTTACTATTGATTGCTTATGATAGATTGACCGGAGTATGACGAGTAGAACTATCAAGAGTTTTGAGTGCGCATCATCTTCACCAACATTGCAGGCAAGGTCACACTTTGATCATACTTTTTCTACTACCCAGCTTTATTGCATTAGATCAATCCTCAAACATTGCATGATTAGGATCTAATCAAATTGTGGGATGGGAAGTAGATGAGGTAGTACCTATTACCTGTTTTATTATGAAACCCTTGGGTGTTACTCTACGCTGCTTATTATGCCATGCTATGCTAGTAGACGTGGATTGGGTGAGTGATATCCATGACAGATGTGAGTTTGTTAATTTTAATGGTTTACTTAAAGTGGCAACTTAAACACACATCTGGGTGGATTGAGGCACCTGGTTTCTATCAGGACTTGCCTGTTTTTCTTTTGGACCGCCACCCAGGCTCAAAGGGATCATAAGATTATTCATGCTAGAAACTTCCGTGTGCAGCCACAAGCCATTATGGGCTCTGGCATAGTTGAATAAGTCGTGCGAACTCTTACAGGGTAGACTAGCAGATGTAGGGGAAAGTAGGTGTACCGGTCTATCTAACGTAAGGTGCTAGCGCTTCTGAAAGACTATGTCTCGGTCATCCGTTTCTCAAACACCATGTAGTGCGTGAAACCAAACGGAGGCGATCGAGTCTTGTGGGGAAAAGTGCGCAATCCTCTGCAGAGTGTGCAAACTAATCATGATTAGCCGTGTCCCCGGTTATGGACATCTTGAGTATCTAGTTCTTGGATTATCCTGTTGATCTCATCACGTTACTTTAATTAATTTTGTTGGGTTTTAATGATGATTACTTTTAATTGGGATTGAGGATGCTGTCAACCATTCTCAATGTTTAACAACCACCATGATAGTTAAATAAAATTATTCCTTTGAAGTATGGAAAAATTGGCTTTTCGCAAAAACCTTGTAACCATAGAGCTTTTCCACCAGCCATATATGCATGTAGTAATAGCCATTGTTCATCATTTTCTCTATGGTGTGAATTTACCAGTACATTCGATGTACCGACCCGTTTCGGGCTGCAACGTCTCATGTTGCAGGTTTCTTACGACGAGTAAGTGATACGTTAGGGTTACGATTTCTACACTCAACTTTGCCGTTGGTGTTGATGGGAATCCACAACCTTGTTGCTTCCGCTATATTGGATTGAGGTAATAGTATTTACGTTACTTTATACATGTGATTTACCTTTGTTATAAATCCTTCGAGTACTGTGTGTGTCATCATACCGATCCAGGGATGACACGTAAGCACAGAGACTTGTCCCATTCGGGTCGGGTCACTACAAGATGGTATCAGAGCACATGTTGACTGTAGGACGTGACTCTAGAAACTGGCAAGCCCATAGGGAAGATTTTTCTCTGAAACTTTACTTTTCAAAGGATCTTTTACCTCTCTTCTCTTGTGAGATTATTCAAATATTCCCTTTTAGTGAGACCATATCCCTTTCCCCTTTCTGACCACTCGAAGATTCAGCTGATGAGACCACTCCAAGAAGTACAGATATTGGACAGCTAAGACCACTTCGGAATGAAGGAGATTTTACCATACATTATGATAATGGAAACTACAACGGTTGAAGACTCTGAAGACTAGGAGAATTTGAAGGCTCTGAGGAATTCCGAGATTGGTATGATCTAGGAAGGCTACCCTTATGGAACTTGGCAGACTATGGAAGTTATCAATACCCGAGATCAAGGTGTGTTGGAGAAAGACCGGAACATGGAGCATAGAACTCAAAGTTCTGTCAAGGAAAACCCCAAGGCAGGAGAATATTAACTATGGAATGATAGCTCATGGTAATGATATGGGCATAAACACGGCTATCCATGATGTTATCGCCCACTTATGCTGTTGTCACCATGCTAAGTTAAGCATGCATATGCATGGACGGATTGGAAGGTAAAAGGCTGATGGAGCATCTATCAGCAAAGGATGCAGTTTTAACCTTAGCTGGTGTATCACCAGGATCTGTAGTGTTACATCAAGAAGTTAAGATGGACCTGCAGGAAGCAGTATTTGGTAAGGAAGTATTTCATGAGGAACTCAGGACCCTGAAGCTGAAGGTAGCCAAGCTAGAGGAGCAAAACCTTGAGATACAGGAGATTCGTCAGGAACTGAAGGACAGTAGGACCATGGTTCATGCCAAGGATGTTCAAAACCGGAAGTTTGGAATGCAACTCCAGAAATATTAAAGGACATCAGGAGAGACTTCACGTTAATAGAGTTGACTTGGCAACAGAACTGGAGAAAGACAAGCATAATCAGAAGAAGCCATCGAAGACATGAACAAGACTTGGAGAGTTTGATGATTTTGAAGATTTATTGACCTTTAGAAGACCAAACCCCTATTCTATACCCACGTTAGATGCGACGATTGTGAGCTGTCATTTGTTTGATGTTTTTCCGACAGCCACAATAAAATCTGTCTTTTCAAAATATTTGTTTGTATTGTGTGCATCCCTCTCTCTCTCTCTTATCTCACCCCAAACCCATGGACCCAATAGATGATGAATGGAGATGAGCTCGTATTTTCGGGACCGATGAGTCAATTGGAGACAGACCAATGGATTCACAACATGGAGGATCAAATGGAGAACAACCCTATAGCCGGAAAGGATATGGCCCAGCATGCTCTTCAATGCTTTGAAAGAGGTGCTGCTACTTGGTGGAGGATGTACCAAACCATCAATGGATGGCAAGGAGTAACCACTTGGAAAGAATTTAAGTTGACTTTGCCAAAGTCTCGGTTTGTGTCCCAGAAATTGAAGCCTTCTGGAAAGGATATGAAGAAACCTTGTGCATGCAAGCTCTGTGGAGAAATAGGACACACCCATAAGGAACACAAGGATGAATGCCCTAATTGTGAAAGAAGTCACCCAGCTAAAGAATGCCCAACTAGGAAGATCACTTGTTTCTTGTGTGAAGGGACTACCCACTACCCTGCTCAGTGTCACATTTACCCCATGATACAAAGAACCATCCAGTAGAAGAAAGAAGCAATGAAAGGGGCCCTAATGGAAATTTTAGAAGAACCTGTGATGAAGGAAGAGGTGGAGGACACGCCCAAAGAGGAACCAATTAAACCCTACACCAAGTCTTGCTATTCATGTGGAGAAGAAGGACACATCTCCCAGAATTGTATGAATGGGGATCTAGTAGAATTTCCGACGGAGGAAGTAGAGTATGACCCACAGGAAATAGAAGCCCTGATTGGAATGGAAAAGTCCAGAAAGAGAAGAAGATTGGATTCCGGGAAGGATCTGAGTCATGTCATCTGTTACAAGTGCAAGGAGTCAGGGAACTACATCAACACTTGCCAAAAAAGGAAGCCAAGGACCCAAGGAGGCTATATAATCCCAAGGAAACCTCGAAACTGGCCAGAAGTAATATGTTTCCGTTGTAATGAAGCAGGGCACTTTGCCAGAAATTGTCCGAAGGAGAAGGAGACTTGTGATAAATAGTTGAGTTTGTAACAGAAGAAATATAGTAGTAGTAGTGAGAACATTTTCCTTTATATTGAGGTGTTGAGTTAAGGCATGTAATGGAAAAATATGAGATTGTAATAATTTGAGAATCAATAAAGTTAGAAGTGTTGGTACTGATTTGGATTTTATGAGTTACTCTATGAGAAAAGATGCTGACCATTTTCGAGGATATGAGAAATATGGTCTATGGAATATTGGAACATTTAAGGGTGGTAGTACCCTATAAGAACCGTTGACCCCTGGAAAAGATAAGGATACCCCACTGAGTGGATTTCGGACCAAATGAATACGAGTTTTGTCTCAATATGTTTGATACCCCAAGAGTGTGTGGGAAGAAGTTGGAGACCGTCAGTTGTTTGGACCAAATGTGATCAAGGAGTCAGAAGAGAATGTTAAGTTGATCCGAGATAGACTAAAGGTAGCTCAGTCCAGGCAGAAGAGTTATGCAGACTCAAAAAACGCAAGGAGGTACTCTATGAAACAGGAAACAGAGCATGTCTTCATGTGTCCTCTCTGCAAGGAGTTAAATGAAATGGAGTTAAGGGAAAGTTAGCCCCGAGATTTGTAGGACCATACTGAGTTTTGGAGCGGCCTACAAGTTGAAATTACCCGAAGGACTGTCAGGAGTTCATGATGTGTTTCACGTTTCCGAGTTGAAGAAGTGCCATGCAGAGATGGCCAATATTCCCCTGTAAGGAAGCTTGACCCTGGAAAGGATAATGATATTCCACGAAGTGGGAATATGGACTTCATAAGTATAAGTTTTATCTTGCTATGTGGGATACCCCAAGAGTATGAAGGGATGAATTACTGTTGGATATAAAGGAGGTATGATGTTGGAAATATGGAGTAATTGCAAACTCCCTGATGAGTTTGAGTAATCACGTCTTGGTTTGGTGTCAATAGAAGGAAGGGAGACAATACAAATGGATGGATTTAAGAATACTTGGAAGTTGGAAGATGGAATAATGATCAGTTGCCCAGATGATGAGTTCAAGGTTGACAAGTGATGAGATGGGCCATAACCCACAGGCCCCAGGACCTGCCAAGAAGCAAGCACATTATTGCTGAAGGAAAAACCCTTGAAGAAGTTACGATTTTATCGATAGACGATCTTATAGGAGTAACGCAAAACCTGAGAGTTGTGAAGGAACGATAGATGGTTGTTTGGCTTGCAGAATCTATGGATTTATCCGAACTTGGTTCATCGACAAGAGAAATTCTGCAATGCTTGTGAGGATGACCGAGTGTTAGAATGCGAGATTCGCTAAACCGTATACAGGGTAATGATTTGGGTGCGGGATGGATTGATCACCATGCCGACTTACTCTTATTATTCGCCTTGCTATGTGGGATGGTAAATCTGAGTGACTTACCTATAGTAGAGAGACGACGATATTAAACCTTGTTTGAACCTTAGATTGGTATAGCAATTTTCCCCTTGTACAAGGCAGTTTTGCCAAACGAAGGCTATACGGTGAGGATCAACCCAGACCCATTTCCTGCAGGAGAAACCCTAAATTGTTGACCACCATGAGATATCGATAGTTGTTTAGTTTGATGCCAGACCCGTCAGCTAAGAAGACCCCAACTCGGAATAACCTTACCAAGAGGAAAGGACAGAAGAATTGCGGTAAAGGTTATGCTACTACCGGAAGAGCCTAGAGAAGGAATTATCCTTACTGTCTGAGAAGACCCACCCCGTCAAGAATAAGGATGGAGTATACGGGTTTTGATGGAACCGCAACAATGATTCTAAGGGTGGTAGCACCCCAGCCCCCTGTGATGATCGATGGATTTTGAGAAGACCCTAAACCTAAACTATTTTCTTTCCAGCCTCTCCGAATCTCGCTGACGAGATTCATTCTAAGGGTGGTAGGTTTGTAACATCCCAAAATTCTAAATTTTGGAATGTTATAATAAATAGATAGATTAGATTGACTATTTGATTGATTGACTGAAAGTGAGTGAATTCGAAACTTTTGAAAGTTTAATGAGAGGGAATAAAAGGACTTTCCCAAACTTTCATTTGAATTTCATTTAAAATATTTTCAATTCTGAAACTTTATGCAACTCAATGATTTTCTCGAGAGAAGATAAAATGACTTCTTCAAACATATGAAATATGAGTTGGGAGTTTCAAAGAAACTCAAATTTAAAATCCATTTGAAATTATTTTTTTAATTTGGGTTATTTGAGTTTTATTCAAATTATTTTTCTCCAAAAATAAAATATATGGAAATTAGGGTAACATGATTCCCTACAACAGAAAATTGGAGAAAAATTAATTTGAAATCATTTTGGTATTTTTAAAATGATTTTTGCTGGATTTTATTAGGGTAGTGGCACTCTTTGAATTATTTGAATTTTTCTGGATTTTATTTGGCATTATAAAAATGTTCAACTTGTAGAAAATTGTTTTCTGAAAATTTTGATATATGATATGCCTATGTTATTTTTTATTTTATTTGCATTTATTTTATTTCTTCTGTCTGCAAAATTATTAAAAAAACTTCCCGTCGAAACTGGGCCGGCCCAGCTCCCAGCCGAGGCCCAGCCCAGCTCGCCCAACCGCCCCGTCTCCGCCTCCCGCACGGCGACCGCCGCTGCCGCGCCCCGTGCCCGACCGGGACTCTCCCTGGAGTCCGGCGCCGCCACGGCCTCGGCGCCCCCTCCCGCAAGTCGATCCGCCGCCCCTCCGCCTTTATAAGAGCCGCCCGGACCTCTCTCTCTGCTCTTTCGCCGCCCCGTGCCGCAGCTCCACCGCCGCCGCCGGATCTCGCCACTGCCGCAGCAGCTCCGCCGCCCTGCCGCGCCTCGCCTCCGCCCGAAGCCCTCCACCAGCGCCGTCGCCCTGCCCGCATCGTCGCCGCCCGCTGCTGCCTGCTGTCGCGCCAGAGCCGCCGTCTCGCCTCGCCTCGCTCGCCGGAGAACACCGCCGCAACCGCCGCCTCGCCTCGCTCGCCGGAGTTCGTCTCGCCGCAGCCGGTTTTCTTGCGAAAACCGTCAAACCGCCGTGGACCGGTAAAACTAAACCCTAGATCGGTTTTCTGGTTTTCAATGGTTAACCCGTTTTTTTATATATCTAGTTATTTTGCGAACGTTCACTGTTTAGATCTCTTTAGCGAACGGTTTTCGTCGGTCTAGGTTCTGTAGCGAGCGTTCGCTCGATAGATTTTTCTTGTTATTTTTAATCTCGGCCAGGGACCCATCCGTGAATATTTTCTTTGCAGATCAGCCCCTAGTTTTCAGACGACTATAACTTTTTACTCGTTTGTCCAAATTCAATGAAACCAATGCCCACGTCTTCGTTATGATCCCCTCTTTCCAGTAATCCAACTCAAACATGTTTTTGAAAAGTTTAAAATTTGAATTAGATCAGATTTGAAATTGAACTTCGTTTGATCATAACTTAAGTTTCGTAACTCCGATTTAGTTGATTCTTTTTGAAAATCGAAGCTCTTGACCTAAACTTTATGATAAGGCCAAATTCACATAATTTTGGTACTGTTAGAAATTGTTTTATGTTGCAAGAGCTATCTGCTTGGTTTTGATGTTTTTCGAATCGTTTTCTTCGATCTTTCTGAGTGATTGCTTATGTGTGGTTACTATTGATTGCTTACGATAGATTGACCGGAGTATGACGAGTAGAACTATCAAGAGTTTTGAGTGCGCATCATCTTCACCAACATTGCAGGCAAGTTCACACTTTGATCATACTTTTTCTACTACCCAGTTTTATTGCATTAGATCAATCCTCAAACATTGCATGATTAGGATCTAATCAAATTGTGGGATGGGAAGTAGATGAGGTAGTACCTATTACCTGTTTTATTATGAAACCCTTGGGTGTTACTCTACGCTGCTTATTATGCCATGCTATGCTAGTAGACGTGGATTGGGTGAGTGATATCCATGACAGATGTGAGTTTGTTAATTTTAATGGTTTACTTAAAGTGGCAACTTAAACACACATCTGGGTGGATTGAGGCACCTGGTTTCTATCAGGACTTGCCTGTTTTTCTTTTGGACCGCCACCCAGGCTCAAAGGGATCATAAAGATTATTCATGCTAGAAACTTCCGTGTGCAGCCACAAGCCATTATGGGCTCTGGCATAGTTGACTAAGTCGTGCGAACTCTTACAGGGTAGACTAGCAGATGTAGGGGAAAGTAGGTGTACCGGTCTATCTAACGTAAGGTGCTAGCGCTTCTAAAAGACTATGTCTCGGTCATCCGTTTCTCAAACACCATGTAGTGCGAGAAACCCAATGGAGGCGATCGATTCTTGTGGGTAAAAGTGCGCAAACCTCTGCAGAGTGTGCAAACTAATCATGATTAGCCGTGTCCCCGGTTATGGACATCTTGAGTATCTAGTTCTTGGATTATCCTGTTGATCTCATCACGTTACTTTAATTAATTTTGTTGGGTTTTAATGATGATTACTTTTAATTGGGATTGAGGATGCTGTCAACCATTCTCAATGTTTAACAACCACCATGATAGTTAAATAAAATTATTCCTTTGAAGTAGGGAAAAATTGGCTTTTCGCAAAAACCTTGTAACCATAGAGCTTTTCCACCAGCCATATATGCATGTAGTAATAGCCATTGTTCATCATTTTCTCTATGGTGTGAATTTGCCAGTACATTCAATGTACTGACCCGTTTCGGGCTGCAACGTCTCATGTTGCAGGTTTCTTACGACGAGTAAGTGATACGTTAGGGTTATGATTTCTACACTCAACTTTGCCGTTGGTGTTGATGGGAATCCACAACCTTGTTGCTTCCGCTATATTGGATTGAGGTAATAGTATTTACGTTACTTTATACATGTAATTTACCTCTGTTATAAATCCTTCGAGTACTGTGTGTGTCAGCATACCGATCCAGGGATGACACGTAAGCACAGAGACTTGTCCCATTCGGGTCGGGTCGCTACATCACCGAGAGTGGTCCCGATTATTGTCACTTCGGGGTTGCTGGATCATAACACATAGTAGGTGACTATGGACTTGCAAGATAGGATCAAGAGCTCACATATATTCATGAAAACGCAATAGGTTCAGATCTAAAATCATGGCACTCGGGCCCTAGTGACAAGCATTAAGCATAGCAAAGTCATAGCAACATCAGTCTCAGAACATAGTGGATACTAGGGATCAAACCCTAACAAAACTAACTCGATTACATGATAAATCTCATCCAACCCATCACCGTCCAGCAAGCCTACGATGGAATTACTCACGCACGGCGGTGAGCATCATGAAATTGGTGATGGAGGATGGTTGATGATGACGATGGCGATGGATTCCCCTCTCCGGAGCCCTGAACGGACTCCAGATCAGCCCTCCCGAGAGAGATTAGGGCTTGGCGGCGGCTCCGTATCGTAAAACGCAATGAATCCTTCTCTCTGATTTTTTTCTCCCCGAACGTGAATATATAGAGTTGGAGTTGAGGTCAGTGGAGCACCAGGGGGCCCACGAGGTAGGGGGCGCGCCCAGGGGGGCAGGCGCGCCCCCACCCTCGTGGCAAGGGTGTGGGGCCCCTGGTCTTGACTCTTTTGCCAGTATTTTTTATTAATTCCAAAATAAATCTCCGTGAAGTTTCAGGTCATTCCGAGAACTTTTGTTTCTGCACATAAATAACACCATGGCAATTCTGCTGAAAACAGCGTCAGTCCGGGTTAGTTCCATTCAAATCTGCAAGTTAGAGTCCAAAATAAGGGTAAAAGTGTTTGGAAAAGTAGATATGACGGAGACGCATCAACTCCCCCAAGCTTAAACCTTTGCTTGTCCTCAAGCAATTTAGTTGATAAACTGAAAGTGATAAAGAAAAACTTTTACAAACTCTGTTTGCTCTTGTTGTTGTAAATATGTAAAGCCAGCATTCAAGTTTTCAGCAAAGATTATGAACAACCATATTCACAATAACCCTTAGGTCTCATGTTTACTCATGTCAATGGCACAATCAACTAGCGAGCAATAATAATAAATCTCGGATGACAACACTTTCTCAAAACAATCATGATATGATATAACAAGATGGTATCTCGCTAGCCCTTTCAGAGACCGCAAAACATAAATGCAGAGCACCTTTAAAGATCAAGGACTGACTAAACATTGTAATTCATGGTAAAAGAGATCCAGTAATAGTCATACCTAATATAAATTAATAGTAATGGATGCAAATGACAGCGGTGCTCTCTAGCTGGTGCTTTTTAATAAGAGGGTGATGACTCAACATAAAAGTAAATAGATAGGCCCTTCGTAGAGGGAAGCAGGGATTTGTAGAGGTGCCAGAGCTCGATTTTAAGCAGAGATAAATAATATTTTGAGCGGCATACTTTCATTGTCAACATAACAACCGAGAGATGGCGATATCTTCCATACTACACACATTATAGGCAGTTCCCAAATAGAATGGTAAAGTTTATACCCCCCTCCACCAACAAGCATCAGTCCATGGCTGGCTCGAGACAACGAGTGCCTCCAACTAACAACAGTCCCGGGGGAGTTTTGTTTGCAATTATTTTGATTTGATTTGCATAAAGCATGGGAGTGGGCATCCCGGTGACCAGCAATTTTCTCGTGAGTGAGGAGCGGAGTCCACTCCTCTTGAGAATAACCCGCCTAGCATGGAAGATACAGACAACCCTAGTTGATACATGAGCTATTCGAGCATGCAAAACAGAATTTCATTTGAAGGTTTAGAGTTTGGCACATACAAATTTACTTGGAACAGCAGGTAGATACCGCATATACAGGAAGGTATGGTGGAATCATATGGAATAACTTTGGGGTTTAAGGGATTGGATGCACAAGCAGTATTCCCGCTTAGTACAAGTAAAGGCTAGCAAAAGACTGGGAAGCGACCAACTAGAGAGCGACAACAGTCATGAACATGCATTAAAATTAATAAACATTGAGTGCAAGCATGAGTAGGATATAATCCACCATGAACACAAATATCGTGAAGGCTATGTTGATTTGTTTCAACTACATGCGTGAACATGTGCCAAGTCGAGTCACTTGAATCATTCAAAGGATGATACCACCCTACTATACCACATCACAACCATTTTAATAGCATGTTGGCACGCAAGGTAAACCATTATAAACTCCTAGCTAATTAAGCATGGCATAAGCAACTATAATCTCTAATTGTCATTGCAAACATGTTTATTCATAATAGGATGAATAAGGAACGATGAACTAATCATATTTACAAACAAGAGAGGTCGAGTTCATACCAGCTTGTCTCATCTCAATCAATCCATCATATATCGTCATAATTGCCTTTCACTTGCACGATCGAACGATGTGGATAATAATAATAGTGCACGTGCATTGGACTAAGATGGAACCTGCGAGCATTCAATAAATACGAGATGACAAGGCAATATGGGCTCTTGGTTAAATCAACAATAATGCATATAAGAGCCACTTCAACAATTTAATCATGGTCTTCTCCTATCGACCCCCAAAGAAAAGAAAAGAAATAAAACTATTTATACGGGAAAGCTCCCAACAAGCAAAAAAAGAACAGGAAATCTTTTTGTGTTTTCTTTTTAATTATTACTACAAGCAAGAAAATAAACTAGCTGAAAGCTACTACTATTTTTTTGTTTTCTTAAGGTTTATGAAATGCACAAGAAGAAAGCATAAAAAGGAAAATAAGCTAGCATGGATATTACAGTGACATCTAGCAATGAGTGTGTGGACATAAATGTAATGTCGGTGAGAGATATGTACTCCCCCAAGCTAAGGCTTTTGGCCTAAGTTGGTCTATTGCCACGGCTGGCCGGGCGGATATCCAAAGTTGTAGTTGGGGTCGTACTGAGATACAACAGTCATTGCATTGTGGGCTGCAGCTTGGAGGCGAGCTATCTCAGCCCTCCTCTCGTACTCGGTCGCCTCCTCCCTGGTTATGAAATATCTCCCCTTTGCCTGAAACTCAAAGAAAGTAGAAGTAGGGAGAGCGACGTGATAGGTGCGTCGTCTGCCAAAAATTAGTCCATACTGGAGGAACTGATCGTTCCTCTCAACAAAACGATGACGAACCATAGCCTCATAATCTAAATAAGTAGGAGGCAACTCAATATCATCCTCACGTATGGTCACACCAAGAAAATTAGCTAAACGGGTTGCATAAATTCCACCAAAGGAATCTCCATTAAATCTATTATTATGCAACCTACGTGCAACAATGGCCCCCAAATTATAATGTTTATCTCCTAACACAGCACTCCTGAGAACACTGAGGTCAGGGACGCACATGTGACATGCTTCATCCTTACCATTTACGCACCTACCTATGAAGAGAGCAAAATAATGTATAGAAGGAAAATGAATGCTCCCTATGGTAGCTTGTGCTATGTCTCTAGATTCCCCCACAGTTATACTAGCAAGAAAATCTCTAAATTCAGATTTGCGAGGTTCACTAGTACAGCCCCATTGTGGAAGTTTGCAAGCAGTGGTAAAATCCTCGAAGTCCATAGTATAAGAATTTTCATAAAGATCAAACATGACAGTTTGAGAATTGCGTGAAGATGAAAATTCAAACCTCCTCACAAAAGAACTAGTGAGATAGTGGTACTGACGGCACTTATCTGCCTCGAAGCTCACAAGATCAGCGTTACGCACATATGCATTAAATTCTTCCTTGATTCCTGCCTGATCCATGAAGTCTTCGGAAGGCCATTCACAAGCCCGCACTGGAGTGTCCCTTGGTGGTTCATCATCAGCATCGCGCATTGCAAGCCTGGGTCCTTGCTTCCTTGAAGGACCACCTTGGTACATTTTCCTAAACATATTTCTTCCTCTGAAAACTTTTGAAAATTTTAGGAACTTCAAATAAAAGTGAACCAAGCTCAACAAAATTGATAGCAACTACTCCTACAAGTGCCTAGGGCCTATATCATGCATTAGAACTACTTGGAACCATATAAATTTGACATGCAAGCTCAAGAACATGGTCACCTAGGCAACACAAATTTGCAATGAATAAAGCACTAGAACAAAAACTAATTGGACCAATGGAGGAGTCAGATACCAAGGAACAATCCCCCAAAGCAGTTTTGTGAGAGGTGCTTTGAGCAAGGAGATCGAAAATCGCAGCAAATGAGCTAGAACTCGTGCTTGAGCTGGTTGGTGATTTTTTTGGGAGGAAGAAGGAGTGTGTGGATGCAGGAATAAGTGGAGGGGAGCCACCATGGGCCCACGAGGCAGGGGCCGCACCCTGGACCCTCGCGCCCAGGTGCTTTCTCCCCCTGCTGTGTTCTTAGTGCCAAATGTTCTCAAATATTCCAGAAAAAATCGTATTAAATTGGCAGGGCATTTGGGGAACTTTTATTTTTGGGGTATTTTTTATTGAACGGATAATTCAGGAAACAGACAAAAAGTATTATTTTTACTTTATTTAATCTAATTTACAGAAAGTAAAAGAAGGGTACAGAAGGTTGTGCCTTCTAGTTTCATCCATCTCATGCTCATCAAAAGGAATCCACTAACAAGGTTGATCAAGTCTTGTTAACAAACTTATTCCGAATAACATGAAACTAGAGAAATTTCGAATAACACTATGTTACCTCAACGGGGATATGCACATCCCCAACAATAAGAATATCATACTTCTTTTTGACAGTAGGAAGAGGAAATTCAAAACCTCCAAAAATAATCGATGGAATTTTTCCAATAGAATTGATACTATGGACTTGAGGTTGTTTCCTCGGAAAGTGTACCATATGCTCATTACCATTAACATGAAAAGTGACATTGCCTTTGTTGCAATCAATAATAGCCTCTGCAGTATTCAAAAAGGGTCTTCCAAGAATAATAGACATACTATCGTCCTCGGGAATATCAAGAATAACGAAGTCCGTTAAAATAGTAACGTTTGCAACCACAACAGGCACATCCTCACAAATACCGACAGGTATAGCAGTTGATTTATCAGCCATTTGCAAAGATATTTCAGTAGGTGTCAACTTATTCAAATGAAGTCTACGATATAAAGAGAGAGGCATAACACTAACACCGGCTCCAAGATCACATAAAGCAGTTTTAACATAGTTTCTTTTAATGGAGCATGGTATAGTGGGTACTCCTGGATCTCCAAGTTTCTTAGGTATTCCACCCTTAAAAGTATAATTAGCAAGCATGGTGGAAATTTCAGCTTCCGGTATCTTTCTTTTATTTGTAACAATTTCTTTCATGTACTTAGCATAAGGATTCATTTTGAGCATATCAGTTAATCGCATACGCAAGAAGATAGGTCTAATCATTTCAGCAAAGCGCACAAGATCATCATCATCCTTTTTCTTGGATGGTTTGGGAGGAAAAGGCATGGTTTTCTGAACCCATGGTTCTCTTTCTTTACCATGCTTCCTAACAACAAAGTCTCTCTTATCATAACGTTGATTCTTTGATTGTGGGTTATCAAGATCAACAACAGGTTCAATTTCTACATCATTATCATTGCTAGGTTGAGCATCAATATGAACATCATCATTAATATTATCACTAGGTTCATGTTCATTACCATATTGTGTTTCAACATCAGAAATAGAAATATTATTTGGATTCTCAGGTGGTTCAGCAATAGGTTCACTAGAAGTATGCAAAGTCCTATCATTTTTCTTTTTCTTCTTTTTAGAAGGACTAGGTGCATCTATATTATTTCTCTGAGAATCCTGCTCAATTCTCTTAGGGTGGCCTTCAGGATACAAAGGTTCCTGAGTCATTTTACCAGTTCTAGTAGCCACTCTAGCAGCAAAATCATTCTTCTTATTATTTAATTCATTGAGCAAATCATTCTGAGCTTTAAGTACTTGTTCTACTTGAGTGGTAACCATAGAAGCATGTTTACTAATAAGTTTAAGTTCACCTTTAATGTTAGCCATGTAATCACTCAAGTGTTCAATCATATAAGCATTTTGTTTCAATTTTCTACCAACATAAGCATTGAAATCTTCTTGCTTAACCATAAAGTTATCAAACTCATCCAAACATTGGCTAGCAAACTTAGTAGGAGGGATTTCAGCTTTATCATATCTATAGAGAGAATTTACCTTTACTACCTGTGTCGGGTTATCAAGACAATGTGTTTCTTCAATAGGAGGTAAATTCTTAACATCTTCAGCTTTAATACCCTTTTCTTTCACAGATTTCTTTACCTCTTGCATATCTTCAGGACTGAGAAATAGAACACCCCTCTTCTTCGGAGTTGGCTTAGGAGTTGGTTCAGGAAGTGTCCAATTATTTTCATTGGTCAACATATTATTCAATAGAATTTCAGCTTCATCTGGTGTTCTTTCCTTGAAAACAGAACCAGCACAACTATCTAGGTGGTCTCTGGAAGCATCGGTTAGTCCATTATAAAAGATATCAAGTATTTCATTTTTCTTGAGAGGATGATCAGGCAAAGCATTAAGTAATTGGAGAAGCCTCCCCCAAGCTTGTGGGAGACTCTCTTCTTCAATTTGCACAAAATTATATATTCCCCTTAAAGCAGCTTTTTTCTTATGAGCGGGGAAATATTTAGCAGAGAAGTAATAAATCATACCCTGGGGACTACGCACACAACCAGGATCAAGAGAATTAAACCATATCTTAGCATCACCCTTTAATGAGAACGGAAATATCTTGAGGATATAATAGTAGCGAGTTTTCTCATCATTAGTGAACAGGGTAGCAATATCATTTAATTTAGTAAGATGTGCCACAACAGTTTCAGATTCATAGCCATAGAAAGGATCAGATTCAACCAAAGTAATTATATCAGGATCAATAGAGAATTCATAATCCTTATCAGTAACAAAGATAGGTGAAGTAGCATAAGCAGGATCATATTTCATTCTGGCATTCAGAGTTTTTTGTTTAAGCTTAGCTAATAATTTCTTAAGATCACTTCTATCATTGCAAGCAAGAAAGTCTCTAGCAGTTTCTTCATCCATAACATAGCCCTTAGGCACAACAGGCAATTCATATTTAGGGGGAGAGTCTTCATTATCACTTTCATCAATATTATCAGTTTCAATAATTTCATTCCCTCTAGCCCTAGCAAGTTGTTCATCAAGAAATTCACCAAGTGGCACAGTAGTATCAGGCATAGAAGTAGTTTCATCATAAGTATCATGCATAGCAGAAGTGGCATCATCAATAACATGCGACATATTAGAATTAATAGCAGAAGCAGGTTTAGGTGTCGCAAGCTTACTCAAAACAGAAGGTGAATCAAGTGCAGAGCTAGATGGCAGTTCCTTACCTCCCCTCGTAGTTGAGGGAAAAATCTTTGTTCTTTCGTCTTTCAAGTTCTTCATAGTGACCAGCATATATAAATCCCAAGTGACTCAAAGAATAGAGCTATGCTCCCCGACAACGGCGCCAGAAAATAGTCTTGATAACCCACAAGTATAGGGGATCGCAACAGTTTTCGAGGGTAGAGTATTCAAACCAAATTTATTGATTCGACATAAGGGGAGCCAAAGAATATTCTCAAGTATTAGCAGTTGAGTTGTCAATTCAACCACACCTGGATACCTTAGTATCTGCAGCAAAGTATTTAGTAGCAAAGTAATATGGAAGTAACGGTAGCGATATCAAAAGTAGTATTTTTGGGTTTTGTAGTGATTGTGACAGTAGCAACGGAAAAGTAAATAAGCAAAGAACAATATGTGAAAAGCTTGTAGGCATTGGATCGGTGACGGAGAATTATGCCGGGTGCGGTTCATCATGTAACAATCATAACATAGGGTGACACAGAACTAGCTCCAATTCATCAATGTAATGTAGGCATGTATTCCAAATATAGTCATACGTGCTTATGGAAAAGAACTTGCATGACATCTTTTGTCCTACCCTCCCGTGGCAGCGGGGTCCTAATGGAAACTAAGGGATATTAAGGCATCCTGTTAATAGAGTACCGGACCAAAGCATTAACACATAGTGAATACATGAACTCCTCAAACTACGGTCATCACCGGGAGTGGTCCCGATTATTGTCACTTCGGGGTTGCCGGATCATAACACATAGTAGGTGACTATAGACTTGCAAGATAGGATCAAGAACTCACATACATTCATGAAAACGTAATAGGTTCAGATCTGAAATCATGACACTCGGGCCCTAGTGACAAGCATTAAGCATAGCAAATTCATAGCAACATCAATCTCAGAACATAGTGGATACTAGGGATCAAACCCTAACAAAACTAACTCGATTACATGATAAATCTCATCCAACACATCACCGTCCAGCATGCCTACGATGTAATTACTCACGCACGGCGGTGAGCATCATGAAATTGGTGATGGAGGATGGTTGATGATGACGATGGAGACGGATTCCCCTCTTCGGAGCCCGGAACGGACTCCATATCAGCCCTCCCGAGAGAGATTAGGGCTTGGCGGCGGCTCCGTATCGTAAAACGCGATGAATCCTTCTCTCTGATTTTTTCTCCCCGAACGTGAATATATAGAGTTGGAGTTGAGGTCGGTGGAGCACCAGGGGGCCCACAAGGCAGGGGGGCAGGCGCGCCCCCACCCTCGTGGCAAGGGTGTGGGCCCCCTGGCCTTGATTCTTTTGCCAGTATTTTTTATTAATTCCAATATAAATCTCCATGAAGTTTCAGGTCATTTCGAGAACTTTTGTTTCTGCACACAAATAACACCATGGCAATTCTGCTGAAAACAGCGTCAGTCCGGGTTAGTTCCATTCAAATCATTCAAGTTAGAGTCCAAAACAAGGGCAAAAGTGTTTGGAAAAGTAGATACGACGGAGACGTATTAGTTACTTGCCCGAGATTCAATCGTTGGTATCCCCATACCTTGTTCAATCTTGTTACCGGTAAGTCTCTTTACTTGTTCCGTAACACATGATCACGTGGCTAACTCCTTAGTCACATTGAGTTCATTATGATGATGCATTACTGAGTGGGCCTAGAGATACATCTCCGTCATACGGAGTGATAAATCCTAGTCTCGATCCGTGCCAACCCAACAGACACTTTCAGAGATACCTTTAGTGGACCTTTATGGTCACCCAGTTACGTTGTGACGTTTGATACACCCAAAGCATTCCTACGGCATACGGGAGTAGCACAAACTCATGGTCTAAGGAAACGATACTTGACATTTGAAAAGCTCCAGCAAACAAACTACACTATCTTGTGGTATGCTTAGGATTGGGTCTTGTCCATCAAATCATTCTCCTAATGATGTGATCCCGTTATCTACGACATCCAATGTCAATGGTCAGGAAACCACAACCATCTATTGATCAACGAGCTAGTCAACTAGAGGCTCACTAGGGACATGTTGTGGTCTATGTATTCACACATGTATTACGGTTTCCGGTTAATACAATTATCATGAACAAGGAAATATAATAATAACTATTTTATTATTGCCTCTAGGGCATATTTCCAATAGTTTGAACAGTCCGGACTCAGGAGCTAGGCAGAAAGAGATCCAAGTTTTAATAGAGAATCTGCTAGGCCAGGAGTAGATACACTGGATACAAAGGGGTCGAGTAAACTGGCTTTTACACGGTGATCGCAACACATTATATTTTCATAATGCAGCGGTGACAAGGAAGAAACATAATTAAATCGAAAAACTTCTCAATACTAATGGGGTCGTGCTTGAAGGTACATATGAACTAAAAGCCCATATTGTTGATTATTTCTATAATCTATTTTCTTCAGAAGTTCCACAGCCAGATTCTGTTGTGCTATCATGAGCGAAGTGGTGTGTGACATAGAACACGAACGATGCTTTATTGGCTCCTTTTCACCCCAGAAGATGTTAAGAAGGTGTTATTTGATATTGGTGAACTCAAAGCTACTGGCCCGGACAGGTTACACGCAGTTTTTTTATAGAAGGTTTTGTCCCATGCTAGGGGATGATCTGATTGAGGAAGTCTTACAGACAGTGAATACACGCAAGATTCCTGTTGGTTGGAATAACACTGCCATTGTTATGATCCCAAAGGTAAATTCTCCAGAGAAAGTTACTCAATTTAGGCCGATTAGCTTATGCAATGTGGTATACAAGGTAATCTACAAAATGCTAGTAGCTCGTTTGAAAGTTTTTCTTCCTGAAATTGTTAGCCCCACACAAATTGCATTTGTCCTGGACACCATATCACATATAATGTGTTCGTTTCTTATGAGAGTTTCCACACAATTAAGAATAAAAGGGATGGCAAGGTTGGTTTGTGTGCAGTGAAACTGGACATGCATAAGGCTTATGACCGTGTTGAATGGGTTTTCCTGAAAGAGATCATGCTGAAATTGGGTTTTCATGAGGCTTGGGTCAACCTGGTGATGCAATATGTGACTACGGTCGAGTATCCTGTTCGTTTTAACTCTGTTGGAACTGATACTTTCAAACCCACTAGAGGTTTACGTCAAGGAGATCCTTTATCACCATATTTGTTTCTATTATGTACGGAGGGTTTAACTTCATTACTTGCACATGAAGAGGAGGCTAAGAATCTATAAGGCGTAAGTGCAGAGAGGCCCAATCAATGTCCAATCTCCTATTTGCAGATGACTCACCGATCCTTATGTAAGCAAACATGGAGATTACCCAAACTTTCAAGAGAATCCTGGACATATATTGTGCTGCATCAGGACAACTGGTTAGTTTGGATATATCTAATATTTTCCTTAGTCCAAATACTGATGTTAATGTGAAGGCCCAAATTTGTGCTTTATTGGATATCACGACAGAGGCGCTCAATGATAAGTACTCCCTCTATAAACTAATATAAGAGCGTTTAGATCACTGCTTTAGTGATCTAAATGCTCTTTTATTAGTTTACACAGGGAGTATTTGGGATTGCTTTCTAAAGTGGGGATGGATAAAATAGATTGTTTTCAATACTTGATTGATCATGCCATGCAGAGGATGAATGTTTGGAAAAAGAGGCAATTATCATTGGGCGGTAAAGAAATCCTTCTCAAGTCAGTTGCACAGGCTATACCATCATATGCAATGTTAGTCTCTAAAATTCCTAAACAAGTTTGTAAAGGAATATCTGACTCGATGTTGCACCATTGGTGGGGGGGACCGTGACAACCAAAAGAGAATGCATTGGATGGCATGGTGGAAACAGTGTGTGCTGAAATGCAAAGGAAGTATGGGGTTTAGAGACATCCATTGGTTTAATTTGGCTCTTCTAGCAAAACAAACAAGGAGGTTAATAGATAATCCAGATTATTTGTGTGGTACTATTATGAAGGAAAAGTATTTTCCTGATGGAGATTTTCTCAAAGCTAAATTAAAAAAGGGAGCTTCCTTCACTTGGCAAACTATTATGGCAGCGGTGAACACTCTGAAACGTGGGTGCATCTGGAGAGTGGGTGATGGACAGAAAGTCAATATATGAGATGACTGATACGTCCATTTTGCATCATGTTTTCCTACTGTTATTTACGATGTTTTTATGCATAATAATGCTTTTTGGAGTAATTCTAATGACTTTTCTCTCATAATATGCAAGGTATACACAAAGAGGGAGAATTCCGGCAGTTGGAAATCTGGATCTGGAAAATCTACGTCAGGCCACCTATTCTGTACAACTCCAAACAAGCTGAAACTTCACGGAGATTTTTTATGGAATATTTGAGTAATATTGGAGCAAATAAGTACCAAAGGGGGCCCACCAGGTGGGCACAACCCATTTGGGCGCGCTAGGGAGCCCAAGCGTGCCTTGGTGGGTTGTGCTCACCCAGGCCCACCTTCAGTGCCCATCTTCTGGTATATCAGTCATTTGACCTAGAAAAAAAAATAAGGAGAGGGCTTTTAGGACGGAGCTCCGCCGTCTTGAGGCGGAACTTGGGCAGGAGCACTTTTGCCCTCCGGCGGAGCGATTCCAGCAGGGGAACTTCCCTCCCGGAGGGGGAAATCATCGTCATCATCATCACGAATAACTCTCCCATCTTGGGGAGGGCTATCTTCATCAACATCTTCAACATCACCATGTCATCTCAAACCCTAGTTCATCTGTTGTGTTCAATCTTGTTACCGGAACTATAGATTGGCGCTTGTGGGTGACTAGTAGTGTTGATTACATCTTGTAGTTGATTACTATATGGTTTATTTAGTGGAGTATTGTATGTTCGTATTCAATATTCTATTTAATACCCCTCTGATCTTGAGCATGATTATCATTTATGAGTAGTTACTTTTGTTCTTAAGGTCACGGGAGAAATCATGTTGCAAATAATCATGTGAACTTGATATGTGTTTGATATTTTGATAGTATGCATGTTGTGATTCCCTTAGTGGTGTCATGTGAACGTCGCCTACATGGCACTTCACCATATTTGGGCCTAAGGGAATGCATTGTGGAGTAGTTATTAGATGATGGGTTGCGAGAGTGACAGAATCTTAAACCCTAGTTTATGCGCTATTTCGTAAGGGACTGATTGGATCCAAAAGTATAATGTTATGGTTAGAATTTATTCTTAATACTTTTCTCATAGTTGCGGATGCTTGCGAGGGTGTTAATCATAAGTAGGAGGTTTCTTCAAGTAAGAACAACACCTAAGCACTAGTCCACCCACATATCAAATTATCAAAGTAGCGAACACAAATCAAATCAACATGGTGAAAGTGACTAGATGAAATTCGCGTGTACCCTCAAGAACGCTTTGCTTATTATAAGAGACTGTTTTGGCCTATCCTTTGCCTCAAAAGGATTGGGCTATCTTGCTGCACTTTTGTTACTATTATCGTTACTTGCTCGTTACAAATTATCTTGCTATCAAACTACTTTGTTACTTATAATTTCAGCACTTGCAGACATTACCTTGCTGGAAACCACTTGTCATTTCCTTCTGCTCCTCGTTGGGTTCGACACACTTACTTATCAATAATAGATACAATTGATCACCTATACTTTTGGGTCATCAAGGCTATTTTCTGGCACCGTTGCCGGGGAGTGAAGCGCCTTTGGTAAGTGGAATTTGGTAAGGAAACATTTATATAGTGTGCTGAAATTAACTTGTTACTATGGAAAACAATCCTTTGAGGGGTTTGTTCGGGGTATCTTCACCTCGACTTGAACCACAATTAGCTACCCCTCAACCTACTGCACCTACTGAAAATATTGAATATGAAATTCCTTCGGGTATGATAGAACAACTGCTAGCTAATCCTTATGCAGGAGACGGAACCGAACATCCTGATATGCACTTGATATATGTGGAACAAATTTGTGGATTGTTCAAGCTTGTAGGTTACCCAGAGCTGAAGTTATGAAAATGGTTTTCCCTTTATCTTTGAAGGGAAAAGCATTGGCATGGTATAGGCTATGTGATGATGTTGGATCTGGAATTGGAATTGATTGAAATTGGAGTTCCACCAAAAAATGTATCCTATGCATCTAGTTCATCGTGATCGGAATTATACATATATAATTTTTTTCCTCGTGAAGGAGAAAGTATCGCTCTAGCTTGGGGGAGGCTTAAGTCAATGTTATATTCATGCCCCAATCATGAGCTCTCAAGATAAATTATTATTCAGAACTTTTATGCTCAGCTTTCTCGTGATGATCAAACCATGCTTGATACTTCTTGTGTTGGTTCTTTTATGAAGAAGACTATTGAATTCAGGTGGGATATTTTGGAAAGAATTAAACGCAACTCTGAAGATTGGGAACTCGACGAAGGTGAGTCAGGTATTAAGCTTAAGTATGATTGTGTTAAATCTTTTATGAATACCGATGCTTTTCAAAAGTTTAGCACTAAATATGGACTTGATTCTGAGATAGTAGCCTCCTTTTGTGAACCTTTTGCTACTCATGTTGATCTCCCTAAAGAGAAGTGGTTTAACTATCACCCACCTATTAAAGAAGAAATTAAAAAACTGGTACCAGTTAAAGAGGAAACTATACTTTATAATGTTGATCTAGTTGTTCCTACTGCTTATATTGAGAAACCACCGTTCCCTGTTAGGATAAAGGAACATGCTAAAGTTTCAACTGTGGTTAACAAAAGTTATATTAGAACACGTAAACCTGATGAACAAACTAAAGTAGAGCCTAGTGTTGCTATGGTTAAAGATCTCTTGGAAGAAGATATAGATGGGCATGTTATTTATTTGTGTAATGAAGCTACTAGAATTGTCAAACCCGTTAAAACAGATAATCATATAGACCCGTTGTTGGCATGCCCGTAGTCTCAGTTAAAATAGGAGATCACTGTTATCATGGTTTATGCAACATAGGTGCTATCGTAAGTGCTATTCCTTACACCTTATATCAAGAAATTATGAATGACATAGCACCCGCACAAATAGAAGACATAGATGTTACTATTAAACTTGCTAATAGAGATACAATTTCACCAATTGGGATTGTTAGAGATGTTGAAGTCTTGTGTGGGAAAAGAAAATACCCTACAGATTTTCTTGTTCTTGGTTCCCCACAAGATGACTTTTGTCCCATTATCTTTGGTAGACCTTTCTTGAACACCTTTAATGCTAAAATAGATTGTGAGAAACAAACTGTCGGTGTTAGTTTGGGTGATGAGTCTCATGAGTTTAGTTTTTCCAAGTTTAGTAGAAAGCTTCATGAAAAATAATTGCCTAGTAAGGATGAACTATTTGGTCTTGCTTCTATTGTTGTGGCTCCTACTGATCCACTAGAACAATATTTGCATGAAAGAAATGAAATAGATAAGATTTTGTTTGAACAACGTCCTTTGCTTAAACACAATTTGCCTATTGAAACTCTAGGAGGTCCTCCTCCACCTAAAGGTGATCCTGTGTTTGAATTAAAACAATTGCCAGCCACTTGGAATATGCTTATCTTGATGAAAAGAAGATATATCCTGTTATTATTAGTGCTAACCTTTCAGAACATGAAGAAGAAAGATTATTGGAAGTTCTAAGGAGGCACCGAGCTGCTATTGGATATACTCTTGATGATTTAAAGGGAATTAGTCCCACTCTATGTCAACACAAGATTAATATGGAACCTGATGCTAAACCCGTTGTTGATCACCAATGCCGGTTAAATCTGATGATGAAAGAAGTCGTAAGAACAGTAATATTAAAACTTCTGAAAGAAGGTATAATCTATCCTATAGCTGATAGTAGACGGGTAAGTCATGTTCATTGTGTCCGTAAGAAGGGAGGTATTACTGCTGTTCCTAATGATAAGAATGAACTCATTCCACAAAAAATTGTTACAGGCTATAGAATGGTAATTGATTTTAGAAAATTAAACAAAGCAACTAGAAAAGATCATTACCCTCTGCCTTTTATTGATCAAATGCTAGAAAGATTGTCAAAGCACACACATTTTTTTTCCTTGATGGATGTTCTGTTTTTTTCACAAATACCTGTTTCTCAACCTGATCAAGAAAAGACCACTTTCACTTGTCCCTTTGGAACTTATGCGTATAGACGTATGCCGTTCGGTTTATGCAATGCACCTGCTACCTTTCAAGGATGTATGACTGCTATATTCTCTGACTTTTGTGAAAAGATTATAGAGGTTTTCATGGACGACTTCTCTGTTTATGGGAAGTCTTTTGATGATTGTTTAAGCAATCTTAATCGAGTTTTGCATAGATGCGAGCAAACAAATCTTGTCTTGAATTGGGAGAAGTGACACTTTATGGTTAATGAAGGTATTGTTTTGGGCCATAAAATTTCTGAAAGAGGTATTGAAGTGGACAAAGCTAAGGTTGATGCAATTGAGAAAATGACATGTCCTAAAGATATCAAAGGTATTCGTAGTTTCCTAGGTCATGCTGGTTTCTATAGGAGATTTATCAAAGACTTTTCTAAAATTTCTAGGCCTCTTACAAGTCTTTTGCAAAAGGATGTTCCTTTTGTTTTGATGATGATTGTTTAGAAGCCTTCGAAACACTCAAGAAAGCCTTAATTTATGCACCTATTGTTCAACCACCTGATTGGAACTTGCCTTTTGGAATTATGTGTGATGCTAGTGATTATGCTGTTGGTGCTGTTCTAGGATAAAGAATTGATAAGAAACTGAATGTTATTCATTATGCTAGTAAAACTCTAGACAGTGCACAACGGAATTATGCTACTACTGAAAAAGAATTTCTGGCAGTGGTGTTTGCTTGTGATAAATTTAGATCTTACATTGTTGACTCTAAAGTTATCGTTCACACCGACCATGCTGCTATTAAATATCTTATGGAAAATGAAATGCTAAACCTAGACTTATTCGATGGTTCTCTTGCTACGAGAATTTGATTTACATATTACTGATAGGAAAGGAGCTGAGAACCCAGTAGCTGATAACTTGTCTAGGCTTGAAAATGTGCTTGATTACCCACTACCTATTGATGATAGTTTCCCTAATGAGCAGTTACGTGACGCCCCCGATTCAATCATACACTAATCATGCACGCAAACGTGTACGATCAAGATCAGGGACTCATGGATAGATATCACAACACAAGTCTAAAACATAAATAAGTCATACAAGCATCATAATACAAGCCAGGGGCCTCGAGGGCTCGAATACAAGTGCTCGATCATAGACGAGTCAGCGGAAGAAACAATATCTGAGTACAGACATAAGTTAAACAAGTTGCCTTAAGAAGGCTAGCACAAACTGGGATACAGATCGAAAGAGGCGCATGCCTCCTACATGGGATCCTCCTAACTACTCCTGGTCGTCGTCAGCGGGCTGCACGTAGTAGTAGGCACCTCCAGTGTAGTAGGAGTCGTCGTCGACGGTGGCGTCTGGCTCCTGGGCTCCGACATCTGGTTGTGACAACCAGGTAGAGGGGAAAGGGGGAAAGAGGGAGAAAAGCAACTGTGAGTACTCATCCAAAGTACTCGCAAGCAAGGATCTACACTACATATGCATGGGTATATGTGTAAAGGGCCATATCGGTGGACTGAACTACAGAATGCCAGAATAAGAGGGGGATAGCTAATCCTGTCGAAGACTACGCTTCTGGCCACCTCCATCTTGCAGCATGTAGAAGAGAGTAGATGGTAAGTTCACCAAGTAGCATCGCATAACATAATCCTACCCGGCGATCCCCTCCTCATCGCCCTGTTAGAGAGCGATCACCGGGTTGTATCTGGCACTTGGAAGGGCGTGTTTTATTAAGTATCAGGTTCTAGTTGTCATAAGGTCAAGGTACAACTCCGGGTCGTCCTTTTACCAAGGGACACGATTATTCGAATAGACAAACTTCCCTGCAGGGGTGCACCACATAGCCCAACACACTCGATCCCATTTGGCCGGACACACTTTTCTGGGTCATGCCCGGTCACGGAAGATCAACACGTCGCAGCCCCACCTAGGCACAACAGAGAGGTCAGCACGCCGGTCTAAATCCTATGGCGCAGGGGTCTGGGCCCATCGCCCATTACACACCTGCACACTGCGAACGCGGGCGGAAGCAGACCTAGCAACCTCCATTACAAAGGAAGTCACGCTACGTGGTCCAATCTGGCGCGCGCCGCTCAGTCGCTGACGTCATGAAGGCTTCAGCTGATACCACGACGTCGAGTGCCCATAACTGTTCCCGCGTAGTTGGTTAGTGCGTATAGGCCAGTGGCCAGACTCAGATCAAATACTAAGATCTCGTTAAGCGTGTTATTTTGAAGTAACCGCGAACGCTGACAGGGCCAGACCCACCTCTCACCTAGGTAGTCTCAACCTGCCCTGTCGCTCCGCCACAAAGATCCACCCAGAGGGCCGTCGGGGCAAAGGTCCTTTCAGCCCCCAATCCATGAATCACTCGCGGGTACTCCTTGAGCCGACCCGACTTTAGTCACCACATGTATCATGTATAAAGTATATAGTATATACCCATGATCACCTCGCGAGTGACCACGGCCCGATAGTATAGCACAGCAGACGGACAAGAATGTAGGGCCACAGATGGAAAACTAGCATCCTATACTAAGCATGTAGGATTGCAGGTAAAGGTAACAACAGTAGTAGCAAGGACAGGCTATGCACCAGGATAGGATTAACGGAAAGCAGTAACATGCTACACTACTCTAATGCAAACAGTATAGAGAAGAATAGGCGATATCTGGTTCTCAAGGGGGGGGCTTGCTTGGAAGCTCAGCCGAGAAGGAGGGGTCGTCAACACCGTAGTCGTACTAGGTAGCGGCGGCGTCGGTCTTGGTGTCTAGCGAGAGAAGTGGGGGAATTAACAATGAATACAATGAAAACAAATGCATGACGATGGAGGACATGACAAAGCATGATGCTAGGTGTGCCAAACGCGGTAGTAGGTGATAGGTGAAGGGGGGAAACATCCGGGAAAGTATTCCCGGTGTTCCGCGTTTTCGGACAGATGAACCGGAGGGGGAAAGTTGCGAGTTCGATAGGTTAGGCATGTGTGGCGGACGAACGGGCTATGTATCCGGATTGGTCTCGTCGTTCTGAGCAACTTTCATGTGAGCTACGATTTATTTTATATGATTTTCTAAAGTTTTAAATCATTTTTAGAATTTATTTAATTAAGTTAATTCAACATTATCCAGAATAGTGCACGCTGACATCAGCGTGACGCCAGTAGTCAACAGGGGTGTTGACTGGTCAAACTGACGTGTGGGTCCAGTTGGACCCACCTGTCATACTCTGTTTAGGTTTATTAGGATTTAACTAATCTAATTAATGTTTAATTAACCTAACAAGTTAATTAGATTAATTAAACATGATTAATTTACTAATTAATTAATTTTACTAATTCATTTTTATTTATTTTTTATTTAAAATTGTTCTGGTTGGGCCCCCTGTGTCATCGGCAGGGGGCTTAGCGGGCGTAGAGTTCGCGAACGGGCGCGGGCGCCAGGAGCGGGCGCCCGACAAGGGCGAGATCGGGCGCCGCGTCGGGCGAGACCAGTGGCGCGGCGGGGGCCAATCCGGCCACCGGTGGCGAGGCAGCACCAACGCCGGTGAGGTGGGGCAGCGCGCGCGGGGCGAGCGGTGGTGGCAGTTGGAGCAGGCAGACGCGGGAGTAGGGGAGCGGAGCGGGGTGAGCTGCAGGGCGCGGGCGGCAGCAAACGACGGCGTGGCACGGTGCGGCCGCAGTGATGTGAGGGTGGCCGTCGGAGGTCTGTGGCAGGGGCGACGGTGACGCTGTAGCGGAGGCGGAGGCGTAGCCGCAGCGGGGAGGGGAAGGGCAGCGGAGGCTGCGGACGGCGCAAGCACGCACGGCCATGGGCCCGCGAGGGGCGCAAGAAAACGCGAGGAGGGGAGCAGCGGCGACGCACGGGGTTCTAGGGAGACGGGCTCGCGCGCCCGGGCGCGTGCAAGGGTGCGCGGGGTGCCGGCCATCGTCGGGCAGGGGGAGGTGAGCGTGGTGAGCGGGGAAAAGCGGAGGGAGGCAGGGCCTCACCGCGATTCATAGGGACGGGGGTAGCGGGGGTCGAGGTGGGGAGACGGGGACGGTGCGGCGAAGAGGATGCAGGCCGGCGATGGCGTCCGGCGAGGTTGTGCTTCGGGCGGCGACAAACGGCGTCGGACGGCGGCGTGGTTAAGTTCCAGGAGCGGGGGGGGGGGGGCACGAGCCCCATCCGATCTGGATCGGGGGAGGGGGGAAGGGGGCGAATCGGGGGGGCGGGGGCGGGGGAGTGGGTGTCGGTGGGGTTAGGGTCTGAGTAGCGGGGGATATGGGGAGTGGGGGGCGGTTGGTCCGGTTGGGCCGGTGGCCTGCTGGGCCTGAGCCCAGTGGGAGGGATGTTTCCCTTTTGTTTTTGTTTTTGTTAGTTTGTTTTTCTCTTTTGTATTTTCTTTCTTTTATTTATTTTATTTATTTTAAATCATTTAGGCATTTTATAAAAATGTGTTTATTACATCATATTTACATATGCAAAATATGGCACCTCCCGAACAATTTTGTTTTAACTTTTAAAAAGTTTGACGTTTGACATTTATTTAAACTTTTGAATTTGAAAAGTTTTTGATCCAACGCGAGATTAGCAACAGTAACTGGGGTGACGTGGCACCGTTAACGTGGGATTACTATAGCATGATTATCTGGGCGTTGCAAAACTCCTCCACTACAAGAAATCTCGTCCCGAGATTTAGGAGGTAGAGGGAAACAGTGTGGGGTATTCATCACGCAGGCGGTCCTCGCGTTCCCAAGTGTCTTCATCTTCAGAATGGTGCGACCACTGGACTTTGAGGAACTTGATCGCCTTCTGACGTGTGTGACGTTCAGCTTGGTCGAGCATGCGGACCGGATGCTCTTTATAGGAGAGGTCCTGCTGCAATTCGAGCACTTCATGATCCACTGCTCGGATTGGGTCCTTGAAGCATCGACGGAGTTGTGACACATGGAACTCATCATGAACCTAAGAAAGGTTCGGCGGAAGCTCCAATTGATATGCCACTTTTCCACGCCTTTCCAGAATAGTGAATGGGCTAATATAGAGAGGCGCTAGCTTGCCCTTGATCCCGAAGCGGCGAGCACCCTTCATTGGTGTAACTCGAAGATAAGCCTTTTCGCTAGGTTGATAGACCATGTCTTTATGTTTACGGTCATAATGACTCTTCTGACGCGACTGAGCAGTCTTGAGATTTTCGTGAATAACACGGACTTGTTCTTCGGCATGTTGGATAATATCCGGACCAAAGAGTGGACGTTCCCCAGTTTCTGACCAGTTCAGAGGGGTTCGGAACTTTCGTCCATATAACACTTCGAAGGGGGCCATCTTTAGACTAGCTTGATAGCTATTATTATAAGAGAACTCAACATACGGGAGAGATTCCTCCCATTTCTTGCCGAAGGAAATAACACAAGCTCGAAGCATGTCTTTGAGAACTTGGTTGACACGTCCAACTTGCGACTGCGGATGAAACGCAGTACTGAATGACAGATGAGTTCCCATAGCTTCTTGGAAACTTGCCCAGAATCTTGAAGTGAATAAGCTGCCACTGTCCGAACTAATAACCTGTGGAATACCATGAAGTGAAACAATTCTGGACATGTAGAGAGTTGCAAGCTGACTAGCAGTGATCGTTTCTTTGACCGCTAGAAAATGTGCAACTTTAGAAAGCCGGTCAATGACGACAAGAATTGAATCATTACCTTTCTACGATTTGGGAAACCCAGTGACGAAGTCCATTTCAACATGGTCCCATTTCCATTTAGGAACAGAGATAGGTAGCAGAGTTCCAGCAAGCCTTTGGTGTTCTGCTTTGATACAATGGCAAACATCACACTCAGCAACATAACGAGCAATGTCTTGCTTCATATTAGACCACCAGAATCTCTAACGGATGTCTTGGTACATCTTTGTACTACCAGGATGGATACATAGAGGCGTATCATGAGCTTCTTTCATAACTTTCTGAGTCATATCCAGGTTTTTCTCTGCACATGGCACCACTAGGCGGCCCTTGAAGTACAAAGCGCCATCATCAGCAATAGTGAAGAATGAGGGCTTTCCTTCTGCGAGGTAGCGCTTAATCTTGTGGGCTTCAGAGTCATATCCCTGTATTCTCTTGATGGAGTCCAAGAGATATGGTTTGTCAGCCAGGGTATTGAGGGAACCCTGGGAAACAACACGGAGGTTCATATCACAAAACTCCTTAGGAGGGGGAGCGAGTGTACCCGGAGGAACAATATGAAGGTTGAACTTTCTGAATTCTTCAACAAGCGAGGGCTGAACTTTGTGAACCTGGAGGTGGTTGCAGTAAGACTTGCGGCTCAAGGCATCAGCCATTACATTATCCTTGCCTGGCGTATAGGAAATACCAAAGTCAAAGTCTGCAACAATCTCCATCCATCTTTGCTGACAGAGGTTCAGGTCTGGCTGAGTAAACAGATACTTCAGACTTTGGTGGTCGGTGAAGATCTCGCAACGATTACCAAGAAGGTAATTTCGCCATTGTTTCAGTGCATGAATGACAGCAACAAGTTCGAGGTCGTGAACTGGGTAGTTCTCTTCGTGAGGGCACAATTGCCGAGAGGCACAAGCAATCACTTTGCGATCTTGCATTAGGACACAGCCTAATCCTTGACGGGAAGCGTCGCAGTAAATGACGAAGTCCTTCTTAGTATCATGTGGAGCAAGCACTGGAGCAGAAGTCAACTTGTCTTTGAGTGCCTGGAAACTTTCGTGACATTTGTCTGTCCATTGGGACTTGACGCCCTTATGCAACAGGTTAGTCAGAGGCCTGGCGATCTTGGAGAACTTCTCGACAAATCGACGGCAATAGCTGGCGAGTCCGAGAAAACTTTTGACTTGCTTAACGTTCTTCGGAGGAGTCCAATCAAGAATAGCCTGGAGTCGTTCAGGGTTGACGGCAATACCATCCTTAGAGATGACATGCCCAAGATAGGTTACTTCGGGTAGCCAGAATTCACACTTGGAGAACTTGGCATATAGTTGATGCTCTCGTAGCTTTTCCAGCACAAGACGAAGATGTTCAGCATGTTCTTCTTTGTTCTTGGAAAATACTAGAATATCATCCAGATGAACCACGACGAACTTGTCGAGGTAATCCATGAATATATAGTTCATCAAACGAGAGAAGGTGGCTGGAGCATTGGTTAAACCGAATGACATGACAATGTACTTGTCTGAACCATATTGAGTCACGAAGGCGGTCTTTGGGATATCCTCTTAACGAACACGGATCTGGTGGTAACCCAACCTCAAGTCGAGTTTAGAGAACAATGACGAACCAGCCAGTTGATCATACAGATCATTGATCCGAGGAAGAGGATATTTGTTCTGAATGGTAGCTTGGTTAATAGGTCGGTAGTCTTGGACCAATCGGTTTGTCCCATCCTTCTTCTTGACAAAGAGAGAAGGTGCTCCCCAAGGAGAGCAACTTGGGCGAATGAAACCACTTCGAAGAGATTTGTCGATTTACTCCTTAAGCTCAAGGAGTTCATGCGGCGACATCTTGTAGGGCCGCTTGGCTATAGGAGTGGTGCCTGGTTTCAAGGCGATGACGAATTCGACAGCTCTAGCAGGGGGAATCCCTAGAAGTTCTTCCGGAAAGACGTCGAGGAATTCACGCACGACGGGAATGTCTTCAATGCACTCAAGTGGTGCGGTGTCCAATGCATTCAACGCATAGAGCCTTGCCTCGACATTCTGAACTAGACAAGCATTGTAGCTTATTATTTCATCGGAAGGGTGTAGTAGATGGACGGTCTTAGTGGCGCAAACTATAGAAGCAGTATGCGCTTTTAACCAATTCATTCCCAGAATGAGATCAATGCTACAGGACTTCAGTACAATGGGAGAGACAAGGAATTCCAGTCCTTCGATTTCAACGGGAACGTTGTGACTATCCATAGAGGTTTGACATTGGCCCGCAGGGGTGTGTACCACTAGCGGAGTGTTCATCTCTTCATATTTAATGCCATGCTTGAATGCAAATTCTGCTGATATGAATGAATGCGATGCTCCTATATCAAATAAAACGGATGTTGGTACTGAATTTACGAGAAGAGTACCCATCACAGTAGCAGGCTGGTCTTGAGCTTCGTTGAGATCAATGTGGTTCGCATGAACACGACCATAAGACTTGGCATTGTTGTTGCGGGGCTGGTTGTTTCCACGGCCAGCTGCGGGAAGGGCCAGTTGATTCTGATTCTGATTCTGATAGCAGTTCCTGGCAAGGTGACCTGGTTGACAACACTTGTAGCACAGACCATTATTGGGAGTGGGAACAGGAGCTCGGGGTGGTGGAGCTGGAAGTCTTGGCTGCCTAGATGGTGGGGGAGGCAGACGAGGTGCAGCATAGGTCTGCCTTGGGGCAGGTGCATTTGGACGGTACATGATGTTCGGGATCCAGATCTTACGCTTCTGCGAGGGCGGGCCCGAAGATGAGCCCGTATCACGGTTGCGCCTGAGAAAGCTCTGGTGTTCCTGCAGACCAGTTTCGACATTGATAGCTTTGTTCACCAAGGTGGAGAAATCAGTAAAGTCATGCACTAGTAGTGCGAGCTTGATGTCAGCTTGAAGGCCGTCACGAAACTTCTCCTGTCTACGAGCATCAGTTGCAATGTCCTCTTTAGCATAGCGAGACAAGTCCAGAAACTCCTGCTGATAAGCTTGAACAGTTTTGTTGCCTTGGGTGAGGTTGCGGAACTCACGCTTCTTCCGGTCCATGACTCCCTGAGGAATGAAGCGGGCACGGAAAGCACCTTGGAAGTCTGGCCAGGTGTTGATTGTTCTCGCTGGCAGAGTATACCTGTGGCTGTCCCACTATTGAGCTGTGGGTCCCTTCAGAAAGAAGGAAGCAAAGGTGACATAGCTGGCAGGGGCTATATCAGCAGACTCCATTTCATAGGTGATGTCACGGAGCTAGTCATCAGCATCCATAGGCTGAGTTGAGCTGCGGTACACAGTTGGGTTGAGGCGCATGAAATCCTGCAGAGTCACTTGGGCTGGCTGCTGGTTCATATTGGGGCAAGGGAACTGAGTCATCATATTCTCCATGAACTGGCGATTCATCTCAAGCTGTTGGATCATACCAGCCATGTACTCATGCGGTGGTGGGGCGTTGCCACCACGACCACGACCGCCTGGTCTAACCATCCTGCTAATATATAACAGGGCTAGTTCAACATTGAGAAATTTGCAAGGACAAGAATCATTCATGATGAAACATGCATAATGAAAGGAGCACAATAGATACTACATAGTAGTCGGCATATCTTACAAAAGGGATCATGCATAGAGTTTGGTACACAGAGTTCAGTACATAGACTAAAGACATCATAGGTGGCACGCAGGCTCGCGGAGAATGCATCTAATACTACAAAGCAAGACTACATCAGTCCCATGCGGTACTATGGAGGTAGCTGTAGCCTGAAAGCTGGTAGTGTCGCATCGGGAACTCCACGTCAGCAACCTGGGGTCCGCGGATACTCTGGTGCAGAACCTCACGCTCAGGTGGCAGAAGAGGACCAAGTGGGGGAGAGTAGCCTCCCACATCTGGCCAACCGACACCCTGGGGCATCACGATCCTGGCTGGGTAGATCGCAGAACGCGGCAGCTCTCTAGATCGGACAAAGGGGTACAACAGCGTCAGACCACGGTAAAGGTGCTGACGGGTGGTGTACAACTCGTGACGAAGAGCTCAGTTAGCTCGATCCAGTCCATCAGCATGCAGAACCAGGTTCTGATGGTAGAAGGGCTCTCGGGTGACAGTGGAGTAGGCAGAAGTGTAGTAACCCTCCGCACCAACATCAGATGCGATAGCAATGTGCCTGAAAGGGGAGGTGTCCAACTCCCGATACTCTCCATGAATACGTGTTAGAGCAGCATAAGTAGCATCGTGAACTGCCATATCGATGGTCACTCCAACACCATGAGCGGCGTGCAGCACAGTAGTGGAGTCATACTCCCGATAGTAGAGGTGGACGATGGCACGATACTGCTCCTGGTTAAAGTCCTGGTACTCCTCGTAGACGGTGTACTCAGGGTGCCAGCGATAACCCAGATAGGTCATCATCTCAGCTAGCACAGTAGGTGATCCCGAGGCACCAATGGCCGTCGTGTGGTGCACGACCTGCCTCGTGGGTTCCATCTGAAAGCAAAGATGTTTCAGAGGAGTCAAATGACAGTGTGGGAATTATTCAAAATACTATTCTAAGAAATAACTATGGCTTATCCAACTTTGGGGTGAATGTGGTCACGGGATCCTAGTGTTAGAGTTAGTAAATTCGTTTAACCCGAGTAGAAGAGAGTTCGGAGTCCCAGAGTAAAGGTCGAGGAGTAAAAGATCCTAGTACCACCCAATGGTGATGTGGGCCCGTAAGACACACAGCCATGTTAGTAAAAGCTTTTGCAATGTCTAGACTCGACTTCGACCAAGGAGTGTGGAAGGGGGATTCCAACAGGCAGTCGGCTCTGATAGCAACTTGTGACGCCCCCGATTCAATCGTACACTAATCATGCACGCAAACGTGTACGATGAAGATCGGGGACTCAACGGAAGATATCACAACACAACTCTAAAACATAAATAAGTCATACAAGCATCATAATACAAGCTAGGGGCCTCGAGGGCTCGAATACAAGTGCTCGATCATAGACGAGTCAGCGGAAGCAACAATATCTGAGTACAGACATAAGTTAAACAAGTTGTCTAAAGAAGGCTAGCACAAACTGAGATACAGATCGAAAGAGGCGCAGGCCTCCTGCCTGGGATCCTCCTAACTACTCCTGGTCATCTTCAGCGGGCTGCACGTAGTAGTAGGCACCTCCAGTGTAGTAGGAGTCGTCAACGACGGTGGCGTCTGGCTCCTAGGCTCCAACATCTGGTTGCGACAACCAGGTAGAGGGAAAAGGGGAAAAGAGGGAGAAAAGCAACCGTGAGTACTCATCCAAAGTACTCGCAAGCAAGAATCTACACTACATATGCATGGGTATATGTGTAAAGGGCCATATCGGTGGACTGAACTGCAGAATGCCGGAATAAGAGGGGGATAGCTAATCCTGTCGAAGACTACGCTTCTGGCCACCTCCATCTTGCAGCATGTCGAAGAGAGTAGATGGTAAGTTCACCAAGTAGCATCGCATAGCATAATCCTACCCGGCGATCCCCTCCTCGTCGCCCTGTTAGAGAGCGATCACCGGGTTGTATCTGGCACTTGCAAGGGTGTGTTTTATTAAGTATCCGGTTCTAGTTGTCATAAGGTCAAGGTACAACTCCGAGTCGTCCTTTTACCGAGGGACACTGCTATTCTAATAGATAAACTTACCTGCAGGGGTGCACCACATAGCCCAACACGCTCGATCCCATTTGGCCGGACACACTTTTCTGGGTCATGCCCGGCCATGGAAGATCAACACGTTGCAGCCCCACCTAGGCACAACAGAGAGGTCAGCACGCCAGTCTAAATCATATGGCGTAGGGGTCTGGGCCCATCGCCCATTGCACACCTGCATGTTGTGAACGCGGCCGGAAGCAGACCTAGCAACCTCCATTACAAAGGAAGTCACGTTACGCGGTCCAATCTGGCGCGCGCCGCTTAGTCGCTGATGTCACGAAGGCTTCGGCTGATACCATGACGTCGAGTGCCAATAACTGTTCTCGTGTAGTTGGTTAGTGTGTATAGGCCAGTGGCCAGACTCAGATCAAATACCAAGATCTCGTTAAGCATGTTATTTTGAAGTAACCGCGAACGCCGACAGGGCCATGCCCACCTCTCACCTAGGTAGTCTCCACCTGCCCTGTCGCTCCGCCACAAAGATCCACCCAGAGGGCCGTCGGGACAAAGGTTCTTTCAGCCCCCAATCCATGAATCACTCGCGGGTACTCCTCGAGCCGACCCGACTTTAGTCACCACATGTATCATGTATAAAGTATATGGTATATACCCGTGATCACCTCCCGAGTGACCATGGCCTGATAGTATAGCACAACAGACGGACAAGAATGTAGGGCCACAGATGGAAAACTAGCATCCTATACTAAGCATATAGGATTGCAGGTAAAGGTAACAACAGTAGTAACAAGGACAGGCTATGCATCAGGATAGGATTAACGGAAAGCAGTAACATGCTACACTACTCTAATGCAAGAAGTATAGAGAAGAATAGGCGATATCTGGTGATCAAGGGGGGGGCTTGCCTGGAAGCTCAGCCGAGAAGGAGGGGTCATCAACATCGTAGTCGTACTGGGTAGCAGCGGTGTCGGTCTCGGTGTCTAGCGAGAGAAGAGGGGGAAGAAACAATAAATACAATGCAAAAAATTCATGACAATGCAGGACATGACAAAGCGTGATGCTAGGTGTGCCCGAACGCGGTAGTAGGTGATACCGGCGAAGGGGAGAAACATCCGGGAAAGTATTCCTGGTGTTCTGCATGCTCGGACAGATGAACCGGAGGAGGAAAGTTGCGAGTTCGGTAGGTTAGGGATGTGTGGCAGATGAACGGGCTGCGTATCCCGATTCGTCTCGTCATTCTGAGCAACTTTCATGTAGAAAGTATTTTCATCTGAGCTACGGTTTATTTTATATGATTTTCTAGAGTTTTAAATCATTTTTAGAATTTATTTAATTAAGTTAATTCAACATTATCCAGAATAGTGCACGCTGACGTCAGCAGTCAACAGGGGTGTTGACTGGTCAAACTGACGTGTGGGTCCAGTGGGACCCACCCACTACTAGGGAAAAGCCTAGCAGGAGCGAGGGTTTTGGGCCTCTCAGTAGCGCGGGCACCGTCGCTACTAATAAGGCGCTACAGCTAACGTATAGCAGTAGCGCCGGTTGTCCCACGCTACTGCTATACATGAATAGCTGTAGCGCTCTTTGGGAAAGGGCGCTACTGATATTATCTGCAGCGCTGTTTGCTGGGACGCGCTACTGACAATGCGGCGCTACTGCTAAATTTCCCCCTCGCTACTACTAGTTTATTTATTAGTTTTTTCCTGCATATTTGTTTTGTATTTGAATAGGCTTTATACAATAATGTTTAGCATATCATACACATACAAATGTAATCATAACATATACATACAATTAGTCTCATCAAATCATGTCATCATCATAATCATCATCCAACACAAAGTGGTCTCTCGTCATCATCTTGAAAATAGCGATACAAGTCTCGAATGATATGCAAATACATCGTCATCCATCTAAACAATGATATACGCGAGAAGAGCTATCACTTTGAGAACATGAGTTCGTATCCCTCTTTCGCATTAGCGTGAACCTCTAAACTACCTACTGCCTGTCGCTCGAAAACCGGAAGGGCCTGACACTCCGGCCACTTGTCGTATATATATATGATCTATGCAACATATATATACTCCTGGCATAGCACTTCTTCTCCATCTATGATCTATGCAACTGCATCATCACATGAGTCGGTGATATGCAACATATATAGTTGAGCAACAGAAAGAGACAGACTTGGCAAAAATAAAAACAACATATCATAAGCATAAATAACAAGGGCGATTTGCATTTCTGTCCCTAACTCGAACCACCTAATCAGATATACCCCTAATTCCAAAGCCTGCTCAAAAATGCCCCTCCGCCGTGAAGTGCCCTTATAGAAATGCCCCTCCGAGCCGTTTCCGTCCAGTCAAGGCTGTTTGACCGCTAACGTGTCGTTTCTTTGACATTTTTGCCCCTCCTGCCGTACATCTGGGCCCAACTAACCGGTTCACTCTCCCTCCCCTCTTTCTTCTTCCTCGCGACGACAGGGGCATTTTTGAGCACGTACTGGATCGAGCGTTTCCGCGGTCGGAGAGAGAGGGGCAGGTCAAGCACGGCGTGGTGAGCGATGTCTACGGCGGGCACGGCGGGGATGTCTTCTACGAGCTCGTCGGTGGCCGCCAATGTAAGTTTCAGTGTCGATTTGGGGGAGATATGGGCATATTGCGAAATTTGGGTTCATCAATTTGGTTTTTTTTGCTGCTGTTAGGTTGATTGTGTCGGCATAGTTCAGTTTCAATCGGAGTTTTACATCCCTGATCTGACATTCTGTGGCCTTGAGGTTCGCTCGATGCAGTGGTGCCTTGGCCACGGGCTTATTCCTGCTCGTCGTGTCGCCTGGGGAGGAGCAAGCTCCGACAGAAGGTTTCTCGGCTGCCCTCTTGATGTAAGTGTTTGGCTTTTAAGCTTGATTCGATTCTGCTCTTTCCCCTCTTTCTAATTCGATCATTGATTTTGCAGCTTCCTTATGAATGTGAGTGGGTTGTATGGATTGACACGCCACCGACCGAATGTGTTGCTCGTGCATTTGAGGAGCTTCATGCAGGATTGGAGAAGAGCTGGCTAAAATCTCATGATTTAGAGAGGAGGGTGATGTATCTAACCAAGAAGAACAAGAAACTGAAGCTGAAGATGAAAAAGAGGAATGAGCTTATGCAAGCATGGGGATTTATCATAGTTCTTGGTATTAGCATTGTGGCCACATTTGTTTCTGGGTGGTCTAATAATCCATACTAAATGGATTTCTCTTTGTAGTTTATGTTGTGATGGAGCTTGGTGTGGGTATGTATTATTTGGGAATGACTCAAGAATCTTGCTTTGATCGATGACTGAAATAGCATAGATTGAAATATTTGAACAAATGATCTGTTGTGACAAAATAGGAGCTCACAAAAATATTTGAAAGTAGCATCTCACAAGATAGCAGCTCACATAATATTCCAAACTAGCAGGTCACAAAAGGAGCATTGCACATTCAAGATAGTAGCTCACAAGTTCACCATTACATAAGTTCATAATTTCAGCATCACACACTTAAGGTAGCAGCTAACAAGTTCACAAATAGTTGTTGAACAACAAAAACAGCAGTGCCCTAAATGATTCCAGTCACAGGTCTTTCATCTTCTTGCTCCTGGTGTTGCAAGCAGGGTTAGTTAAGAGCCTTGAACTCCTCCTTGTGGTGACAGTTTTGCTCACTTCTTTGCTTAGCTGGTTGCTTCCAGTTACAGATCCTACTGTAGGATCTGGTGCAAACTTGAGCCTCTTCTTGGCTGGTGACATCCCTCTATCAGCTGCCCTTTTGTAGTTCTTCCTTGGGCTACAATTGAAATGAGAACATTAAATGCAGCAAAAAAGTAAATGAGAACATCAAATGAAGCAAAAATTGAAATGAGAACATCTATAGCAGTTGCACCTTACAGCAGATGACACTGTTGGTGCATCTGTAGCAATTGGAGCATCAGGTTCAACCTCTATAGCATTTTCAGCATCAGGTTCAACCTCTGTAGCATTTTCAGCATCTGTTTCAACCTTAGTAGCATTTTCAGCATCTGTTTCAGCATCTAAATGATCATCAGTTGCATTTTCAGCCCCCAGTGCTCTTCTTCCCCAAAAGCTGGGTCAATGGATTCCTTGCAGTGAGTGCCATGATGGCCAAGCCTTCCACACCTGCCACATTTCTTTCTCCTTCCTCCAAGTCCTTTTCCCTCAGATTTTTCCCTAATTCTTGTCTTCCTAGGTCTACCAGGGGCCCTGTTTTGCAATGGAGCAGACAATTTAAACCCAGGGTCCACCACATCCCACTGTTGTTTGCCCTCCATTGCAGGCAAATTTTCAGCATAAGTAGCACTGAATCTAGCAACAGAAAAGTACTCATGTACATACTGATCAATCTCACTTACTGGGCCTCTCATTGAAGTAATAAAATACAAAGCATGTATGCAAGGCTGTCCAGTTAACTGCCACTTTCTACAACTGCAAGTCCCAGTGGCCAAATTTACTGGATATCTCCACTCTCTCTTTTCCTTGTCAACTGCTGTGATCTCTGCCTCATATGTGCTTCTCTTCACTATCTCCATATCAAGGTCCTTAGATTTTGCATGAAGCATTTTCATGACTTTGGGGATTATGATGTGGCCAATTAATGTAGCAGCTGCAATCTGCTGTCTGAGATCAAACTTCTCCATTATAAACTGTCTTATTTTGTCTAGCAAGTCCACAATGTGTACACCCTTCCATTTTTTAATCTTTGAATTAAAGGACTCAGCTAGATTGTTATTAACATAATCTACTTTACATACTTCATTGAACAGTGACCTTGCCCATAGCTTGGTATGATGCTCCTCTAAGTACTCTTTCACACCAGCCTTACTGTGCAACTGCCTAAGATGGTAGTTGTGTTTCTTTATGCTGTATGTCAATGAACAGGGCCATAAATTTTCATCAAAGAATTTTCCTCTAAACTTTTTTGTGAAATTTGCAGCCAAATGCCTCATGCATTCTCTGTGCTCCACACCTGGGAACACATCTTCCACTGCAGTCTCCAGGCCTTTGCATGCATCAGTGTGGATAACAAGACCTGGTGTGTGTCCTATAAGCTCTCTTAAGTTCTGAAAAAACCAAGTCCAACTGTCTATGTTTTCACCCACTAGAACTCCATATGCAACTGGGAAGATCCAATTGCAAGCATCCACAGCACATGCACTAACTAGTTGCCCTCTAAATCTGCCATTTAATGCAGTGGCATCTACTGCAAGATAAGGCCTACATCCATTCAAAAAACCTTGCCAACATGCTTTGAAAGAAACAAATACTCTTCTAAAGCACTCTTTCTGTCTAGTCTTCCCATTTAGTTTGTACTGCACAGTGTGTCTATCAATGGTAACTACACTACCAGGAGATGCTTTCTCCACTTCTGCCTTGAAGGTATACAGTAACTGGAAAGAGTCAACCCACTTACCATAGATATTGTCAAGTGCCATTTGCTTCCCATAGAATACTCTCATATATGGAACTGCCAGGCCATACTTCTTCTTCAATTTTTTCTGCAATTCTGTGGGTCCCACTTCTAAATCCTCTAAAACCCAGGTCTTCACAACATCAGCAACCCATCTACTCTTAGCTGACTTCAATCTTTTTCTCCTGTTCACACTGGGACATGTATGAGCAGTTTTGTTCACCTTAACCTGCATTCATGAAAGTTCAGACACATGTTAGAACCTATGTACTGCAACAAGCAAACAAAATACAGTATCAATGCTGCTAACTATAAGCACAATGCAATGTTAGTTGCTATATATTAGATACCTGAAACAGTGTGCTATGTCTCATTAAGGAGGCATGCATCCTCCATTGACACCTCTTATAAGCACAATGCACTGTCAACCTAGTACTGTCACTCTTGTCTATCACAAATTCACTTTGAGTCTTTATTGAGAAGGTTGCAAGAGCATTTCTACAGTCTAAAGCACTGGAAAATATTGTTCCATGTGCCAAAGAAGGATCATCTCTATTGTATTGCACATCTGGTCTTTCCTCATCAGATGTTTCAGAGTATCCCATGTCCCTGTCCTCCTGCTTCTCATCTTCACCTACCTCAGCAAACATGCCTTCAGGGGGTGGAACATAATCTTCCCCCTCATCATCTTTCTCCTTGCCCTTCTTCCTTGTTACAAACTGTGGAAACAACTTTTCATCCTCATCATCACTTGGCCAATCATCTGGTAGTCCCTCTTCAGTATAGGGGTCAACTGAATCTCTACTCTGAGAGGGACCTGCATTCTTAGGAACTTCTACAGTAGGTGTTCCTGGTGCCTGCATGGAACTGCTGTTGCCTCTACTATGAGAATTTTTTTCCTGCCCCTTGATTGGCTAGTCCTACCTTTACCTCTAGACCTAGACTGAGATCTTGTTCCTCTGCTCTCTGGCTCTCCTCTCTTCCTTTGTATGACACTGATTTCTAGTTTAGCAGGGAAATAATCATGTATTGCAAACATGATACCAAGCTCATCATCACACTGGACAGGGACCCAAGCTGTTTTGTCAATGTCCCAGTACCTGAATTCCACTGCATCATGTAGACCCCATGGATATTGAGCACATATGGCAGATCTAAACTGATTAAAAGTCCATTGATTGTCAGCAACAAAAGGAAAAGAGAATCCTGTATTGGTTGCTTTTGTGCCAGCTTTAGCTAGAAGTGTGGCTTCCATTCTACATTCCATCCCAACTGCTCTGTCGGGGTCGATCCTATGATGACCATGGAAAACAGAGACAGATCTCAATGCCATGAGCACTATGAACTAGGTCAACAAATCCCAAATCAAACTACAAATGGCATGAGACTCCGCCAGATTAGAAGAGAAACTTACCCCGCTGAAGCATGCTTCTGTGGTTGCGGTGTGCTCCCTCGTTCGCCACCACCGCTGCCGCCGCAACTGCTATCCCCATCCATCCGCCGCCGCCGCCGCCGTAGTAGAGCGCCGCGCAAAGTCAAATCTGAAGCTCCACCATGGCTACCATCAGGAGATCGAGCCTTGCGAGTTGGATCGAGCGAGCTAGGGTTAGGGTTACGTCCTGCGGCGATTTGGGGGAGAAAGAGAGAGCGTGCGGCTCGGGCGAGAGAATGAGAGGGAGAGAGAGTGAACTGGTGACCTGGGCCCAGGTGTAAGGACGTAGGGGCAAAAATGTTAAAGAAATGGCCGCTTACCAGTCAAACAGCCTTGACTAGACGGAAACGGCACGGAAGGGCAATTCTATAAGGGAACATGACGGTGGAGGGGTATTTTTGAGTAGGCTTGCGAATTAGGGGCAAATGTGAGTAGTGGGTTCGAGTTAGGGATACAGATGTAAAAGAGCCAAATAACAAAGTTCATCGTACCCCAAAATGCCCTAACTAGAGTGATTTTCGCTAGTCGAGGAGGAGGACGGTTTAATTACATCACAAATAAAGTTTCACCATGCATAACTCAAAGTTTTGTCATACAGAAAGTATGGACTAAACGGACACATTGTCATATATCGACAATCACTCCAACATGTCGTTCCATCCATCCAAGTCAGGGAGATAGTCCCCGAGCCTAGTGAAAGGCTTCAGGTCGAGACGCTGAGAGGATATCCATGTTCGGACGTCTTCCCGCGACATTTGTCCTTCTCCGTAGAACATCCCTGTTTTCCGACGACCTCCTTCATGATGATTTGGGCAAGTTCGCGCTGGATGTTATAGAACTCAGCTCGAAGTCGATGAACCTCGATATCTCCTATGTCCTTTGCCCATTGTAGAATATGGGCATCGCCGGAATAAGGTGCCATGCGAAGGTTCTGGTGATCCCGTCTGTACTCCAGCATGTGGTGTAGGACATAGAATCCATCATTAAGAGAATCGTCGGGTTGCTGGATGCAGCAGAAGTCGGTCTTATGGCCGAAGGTGACCCTGCCGCCCCTCATCTTCTTGTCCCTGACCTCTCCACCCAGTGATTGGTAGTGATACATAGCACTGTCGAGAACATCCTTGATGTGGGTGTAATCCTTTTTGTGAATGTTCTTCGACGAGTCCAAGTAAAGAGCGTAGGAGAATCGGGGGTAGAGGATGATGAGGACGGCGCGCCCGCCAATGCGCAAGATAAGTCCTCAAATTAATTAGCCTCCACCGTGCAAATGAATGATTGAAATCGAAGGAAGGATAGCAGCGCGGATGACTTACACAGGATGATAAGGCACGAGAATCGCCCCCTTGTCCTTATTGGTGAGCATGAAACTGACGATGTAATCCCTCGCGTATTCACGGTGATTTGCGCAGACTCCCAAGAAGCCCTCGTGCATGTAGTACGGGTCAGCGACACAGATATGAGGTATCTGCTCAACCCCGATGATGTAGTTCATGTGCAAGGCATAAAGGCGGACAAACGTAAAATCCAGCTTCTTCACGTGAAACATGTCGAATATGTAATCGAATCGGAGGAAGAACTTATCCGCGGGGAAGCTGTCGACGTACGACATTTGCCGCGGAATGTTAACCACGTAGAGTGGGTATCCTGGATCTTTCGAGGCGATGAGGTCTTTCTCTACCCGCAGCACATCGTCATGAAGTCTCTTTAGATCGCCGAATCTGGCCCGTAGCGCTGTTGCAGGTAGGATTGGTTGACCGGGGATATGCCATTTATCCGCATCGGGGATATCTATATGGTCCTGAAGCCGAGGCTGCTGAGGCGGCTGGATCATAGAAACAGCTTTTTTGCCTTTCCTCGCTCTCTTCCTAAACTTTTTTACTACCGGAAGGTCATCCATAATATGTTGAGACAGCAATTCAGGCACCGACTCATGACACTCAAACCCTGAGGAGGCGCCAGTATAGACATACTGTTCAGCAGCGCCATCGTCGTCCTCATCCTCATCCATGGCGACGTCATCAGCGACTAATGGAGCCTCCTCCTTACCCCGACCACTATCACCCAACCCGACACCCGACGCTAATTGGGTAGGTGGGGTGTTGATGTTCATACCTTGCTGAGGCTGCATGCTCGTGGGTGTGCTCCCGGCCGCCTCCAGATGAAGCAGACTCTTTGGCCACAACAGGACCCACCCAGCATTGCAACAATCACCAAGCCGCCGCGGTGTCTCGTCGTCATCCCCCAGTAGTACTGGAGGAGGCAAATTCTCGTGGCCCGGTTTGACACTGGCCACGGAAACCTTGAAGACGTTCGGGGGGATCGGCCGGCTATGGAACAATGGTTCCTTCGGCTCCATTATCATCGCCTTCCCCACGTCCACCTTCTGGTCGCCGATGGTGTACAATATGGTGCACGGGGTTTCGTCGGCCTGCAAAGAAAAGTCTGTGACGTGAGACATCCGAAAGGCAACGAAAAAGGGAGATTATACATTTATATGGAAGGGGTCCGGTGTGACAGATACCGTGAGGGCGTCGAGCTCAGCCAAAGACAAAGCACCGCCTAGCACGTTCGGTGCGGGAGCCGGTGCGGGAGCAGGTGGAGCTGCAGGTGCTGGTGTAATGCTAGTCGAGCTGCTCCCCGCCAAGAAGTCAGCAAGGGGAAAGTCCGCTGTATCTTTTTCTGGATTTTGCCTGCTCCAATTGAAAACGGCCGGAACCAAGGTAGTAGAAATAACTACAGCTACCTCTTTTGCGGCAGCTACCGCTGTTGCGACTGTCTCAGTTCATCTTTTCTCAACCGCAATCTCAACCCTCTTGTCGATGTTTTCTTCATTTAACCTCCGTCTTTCCTTTCTCTCCTCCGTGGTCTCACGGTAGTACTTCTTCCACGTGGCGCCATCTCCGACACCGTGCACGCGTCCATACGACGGTCGAGTATCCAGCAGTTGTCGTTTCAATATGTTCAACGCCCGGTTGAATGGAGTGTCCAACTTGGGCCTCGCCAATGCCTCGGATGGCGAGTCGCTTTCGGCCGCAATCCTGTGCTGCTCTCTCTGCAAAAGGCACAACGATCGTTTACAAATATGACTAACGTGTGCACTCGAATTGATCAGAAACTAAAATTACCAGCAGTCTCATGAACTCCTTAATGACCGGTGTTGTCTCGTAAACCTTGTCCACTGGGTCCCAACGGTGCCGGGCCCTGAGGACGTCATGCTCCTGCGGGATGGTGAACTCCGCCAAGGGGTCTAGGATGCCCAGACTCGCGGCTTCCGTGTCCTCCTTGGCCCATTTGGACCTCTTTCCGCCGTAACCACGGCTTCCGAGGTGGTGGCTCCCAAAGTTCCTCTCTTGAAGCCCCTTCATGTACTTAGACTTTTTTTGGCATCTTCGGCCTCGCAAGCCTCCTTGAATATTTGAAACTCCTCTTCCGTGATTATCGGATTATCCTTTACAATCTCGGAGTAGGGTTCCTTCTTATCTATGATCCTTGCTTTCACTCGATTTTTCCAGGCGGCCAACGCATCGCTAAACTTGGTCATGGCGTGTTTGTTTATCTTCTTCATTGTCGGGTCCTCATCTGGATCTTTATAATCCTTCTCATTCCGGCCCGGGAACAAGAATATCTGGTGAAACTTCTTTAGGAGGGAGCTCCTCATATTTTCTATCTTCTGTAGTTTCTCATCGTTGATGGTGGCGGTTGTCCGTACGATGCAGCCTATTTGATTGCCGTAGCATCGACGCGCTTCCTCGGGCGCCGTTGGCTCAAATTTGCCGTCGTCCACCTCCGTGACCACCACTCTAGTAGTCTTGAATTTGTTAGGAACCCGTTGCCTCTTTGCTTTTGGTTCTACACCGGCTCCGCTCCCCGAGTCAGCGCCGGTCTCAGTCTCGGCGCCGGTCTCGGAGCCGGTCTGAGCGCCGGTCTCAGTCTCAGCACCGGTCTGCGTGTCGGTGTCAGTCCCCGATGCCACCGGTGGGCCCAATAATAACATCGGTTGATCGTCGGTAAGGCTAAAAACTTCGTCTACCGCCCGGTAGGCGTCGTAGCAATCACCAGAACCCTGCCCTACATCGTTGCTAGCCATGTTTCCTATGATTAAATCTAGTCAATTAATTCTAGACCTAATAAAATGAATAATGACATAAAAAAGGCCTATTGTTTTGCAGGAATGTTGACTCCTTCCTGGTGCGGCAAATCCCGGGCACTCGATATGTCCTAGTTTGTAGCACAAGTCATGCCGAAATTCACGGAAAATTTCGGCATGACCTTTGCTAAAAAGTGAACAAATCGAGAACCTAAAATTTGCCGGAACAGAAATGAATCAACATTCCGGCAAAACATAGGCCACTCAGCATCATTCCAGCACAAGTCATATATAGTTTGACCAAGTTTTTGAAAAGAAAAAACAATTCTGTTTTTTTGTTTATAGCTAAATGCCATAGCTATTGTTTTTTATTTGTAGCTAAATACTTATGTTTTTTGTCTAAAGCTAAAAGTATTTAGCTAAAAATATTCAGGTCCATAGTCCAAATAATTCAAATTTCATTTGAATGAAATTTGGAACAAATTCAGGTCCTAAAAAAATTGCTAATCATTTTTCCTAAATGCTATAAAATGCCTACTGCCCTAAAAAAATCTAGGGTTCATATGAACACCTAGAGTTCATATGAACATCAACACAATATCAACATATATATGAAATTGCCCTAGCAGAGAGAGAGAGGAGGGTAGGGGACAGTAGAGGCAGGGCCTTACGGTCGGCGGCAAGGGCAGGCTCTGGCTCGGGCGGCGGCGGTGAGCTCGAGGGAGGCGACGGTGAGGTCGACGATGGCCTCGGGCGGCGGCTGTGAGGTCCAGGGCGGCCTCGGGCGGCGGCGGTGTGGTCGAAGGTGGCGGGCGGCGGCGGTGTGGTCGAAGGCGGCCTCGGGCAGTGGCGATGTGATCGAAGGCGGCAGGGCGACGGCGGCGATGGAGCAGTTGGGGGACAGGGGGCCGGGAGTAGAGAGAGGGGGAAAGGACTTAGCAAAATTTTGAGCCCGGGCTGCCGGGATTTGAGTCAAACTAGTAGTAGCGCGTTTTTTCGAAAAGCGCTATAGCTAAGATAGCTATAGCGCGTTTTGATAAAACGCGCTACTGCTATTCCATTCTGTTTTTACTTGTTTTTCATTTTATTTTATTTCCGTTAGCAGCAGCGCCTTAGACGTAAGCGCGCTACAGCTAAGGATATTAGCAGTAGCGCTGGCCTGTATACGCGCTACTGCTATGTTGGGCTAGCCATGTGCGCCCAGTTCAAACATAGCAGTAGCGCTTTTCGCTAGTACGCGCTACTGCTAAAGTCATAGCAGTAGCGCTGTTTATTTAAGCGTGCTGCTACTAAGTAGCAGCAGTGCTTGATTTTGTACGGCGCTACTGGTAAGATTCTGTGTATAGGCTTTTTCCTAGTAGTGACCTGTCATACTCTGTTTAGGTTTATTAGGATTTAACCAATCGAATTAATGTTTAATTAACCTAACAAGTTAATTAGATTAATTAAACAAGATTAATTTACTAATTAATTAATTAATTTTATTAATTCATTTTTATTTATTTATTTATTTAAAATTGTTCTGGGGTGGGCCTCCTGTGTCATAGGCAGGGGGCTTAGTGGGCGCCGGGTTCACGAACGGGCGCGGGCGCCAGGAGCGGGCGCCCGACAAGAGCGAGACCGGGCGCGGCGTCGGGCGAGACCAGCGGCGCGACGGGGGCCAGTCCGGCCGCCGGCGGTGAGGCAGCAGGAACGCCGGCGAGGTGGGGCGGCGCGCGCGGGGCGTGCAGTGGTGGCTGTTGGAGCAGGCGGACGCGGGAGTAGGGTAGCGGCGTGAGGTGCGCTGCAGGGCGCAGGCGGCGGCAAGCGACGGCGGGGCGCGGTGCGGCCGCAGTGATGCGAGGGCGGCCGTCGGAGGTCTGTGGCAGGGGTGACGGCGGTGTTGTAGCGGAGGCGGAGGCGTAGCCGCAGCGGGGATGGGGAAGGGCAGCGGCGGCTACGGACGGCGCAAGCGTGCGCAGCCATGGGCGCGCGAGGGGCACGAGCAAACGCGAGGAGGGGAGTAACGGCGACGCACGGGGTTCCAGGGACACGGGCTCGTGCGCCCGGGCGCGTGCAAGGGTGCGCGGGGCGCCGGCCATCGTCGGGCAGGGGGAGGTAAGCGCGGTGAGCGGGGGAAAGCGGAGGATGGCGAGGCCTCACCTCAATTCGTAGGGACAGGGGCAGCGGGGGTCGAGGTTGGGAGACGGGGACGGTGCGGCGAAGAGGATGCAGGCCGGCGATGGCGTCCGGCGAGGTCATGCTCCGGGCGGCGACGAAAGGCGTCGGGCAGCGGCGTGGTTCGGTTCCAGGCGTCGGGGGGTGTGCACGAGCCCCGATCCGATCTGGATCGGGGGGGAAGGGGGCGAGTCGGGGGGAAGTGGGTGTCGGTGGGGTTAGGGTTTGGGTAGTGGGGGATGTTGGGAGTGGGGGCGGTTGGTCCGGTTGGGCCGGTGGCTTGCTGGGCCTGAGCCCAATGGGAGGGATGTTTCCCTTTTGTTTTTGTTAGTTTGTTTTTCTCTTTTTTATTTTCTTTCTTCTATTTATTTTAAATCATTTAGGCATTTTATAAAAATGTGTTTATTACACCATATTTACATATGCAAAATATGGCACCTCCCGAACAATTTTGTTTTAACTTTTGAAAAGTTTGACGTCTGACATTTATTTAAACTTTTGAATTTGAAAAGTTTTTGATCCAACGCGAGATTAACAAGAGTAACCGCAGTGACGTGGCACCGTTAACATGGGATTACTATAGCATGATTATCCGGGCGTTACAAGTTAGCTGCAATAAATGTTTCTAATAATATTCTTTGGTATGCCGATTATGCTAATTACATTGTTGCTAAATATTTACCACCTAGCTTTACTTACCAACAAAAGACAAAAATCTTATATGATTTAAGACAATACTTTTGGGATGACCCACATCTTTATAAAGAAGGAGTAGATGATTTTATTAGACGTTGTGTACCTGAGTATGAACAGGGACAAATCCTATGAAAATGTCACTCTGAAGCTTATGGCGGGCATCATGCTGGAGACAGAACTACTCACAAGGTATTGCAATCCGGATTTTATTGGCCTACTCTCTTCAAGGATGCCCGTAAGTTCGTCTTATCTTGTGATTAATGCCAAAAGAATAGGTAATATCAGTAAGCGTCAAGAAATGCCTATGATTTATTCACTTGTTCATGAACCATTTGATGTTTGGGGATTTGATTACATGGGACCTTTTCCTTCCTCTAATGGGTATACACATATTTTGGTTGCGGTTGATTATGTTACTAAATGGGTAGAAGCTATTCCAACCTGTAGTGCTGATCACAAATCCTATGTTAAAATGCTTAAGGAAGTTATTTTCCCAAGGTTTGGAGTCCCTAGATATTTAATGACTGATGGTGGTTCACACTTTATTCATGGTGCTTTCCGCAAAATGCTTGTCAAGTATGATGTTAATCATAGAATTGCATCACCTTATCATCCTCAGTCTAGTGGTAAAGTTGAACTTAGCAATAGAGAAATAAAATTAATTTTGCAATAGACTATCAGTAGGTCCCGGAATAATTCGGTAATTGCCTTTGGCTCCTAGGTGCATATGCACCCATTGTCAAAATACACATTTCGAAAAGTTAAAAAATTCAGAACAAAATCCCGCGTGTATATCCAGACATTTTATGTGCGTGCATAAGGTTTCAGTGAAAAACGAGGTTTTTTATGGCTTGTGTAAAAAAGACAATTTCTAATGCTTCATTCTAACTATTCACGGGGCATTTCTTTATCTTTTTTACACAAGCCACAAAAAACGTCGTTTTTCACCGAAACCTCGTGAACGCACATAAAATGTCCGGATATACACGTGGGATTTTTGTTCCGAGTTTTTCAACTTATCAAAATGTGTATTTCGACAATGGGTGCATATGCACCTAGGAGCCAAAACGCCGCTCTCGGAAGAATTGGTCTAAGAAATTAGATGATGCACTTTGGGCTTATAGAACGACATATAAAAATCATATGGGTATGCCTCCTTATAAAATGGTTTATGTAAAAGCTTGTCATTTGCCTCTTGAGTTAGAACATAAAGCATATTGGGAAGTCAAAGAACTCAACTATGATTTCAAACTTGCCGGTGAAAAGAGGTTATTTGATACTAGCTCACTAGATTAATGGAGAATCCAAGCTTATGAAAATGCCAAATTATTTAAAGATAAAGTTAAAAGATGACATGATAAAAGAATCCAAAAGCGTGGGTTTGAAGAGGGAGAATATGTTCTTTTGTACAACTCTCGTTTCAGGTTCTTTGCAGAAAAACTCATCTGCAAATGGGAAGGACCATATGTTATCGAGGAGGTTTATCGGTCTGGAGCTATCAAAATAAATAATGCCGAGGGTTGTCAATGGGCAACGAATAAAACATTATATCTCAAGTACGCCCGTTAGTGTTGAAAGTAATATTATCCAAACAATGTTACCGGAAGAACATATAAAAGAGTCCTTCCGAATACTCCAGAATCATGAAAATAAGGAGGTACGTGATACGATAAGTAAACGGACTCCAAAAAATCAGCAAAAATATTTTTTGTCAGTTTTGGAATATTTAGAAAATAAGAAAATACCGGGAAAGTGACCCTGGTGGGCACAAGACACCAGGGCACGCCTGGCTTGCCAGGCGCGCCCAGGTGGGTTGTGCCCACCTGGGGCACCTTCCGGACTCCATTTTTCTCACGTTTGCTTGTTCCCCAAGATAAAAAATCTTTATATACCCCCTGAACCTATTGACCATCGTATCACGGACAAACCTCCTGTCTTCTTTTCTTGCTGTTTCTCCGATAGATTTGAAAATATGTCGTCCCAAGACTCTAAGGGTCAGAGCTATGTTGCTGATTTCATCACAAACCCCAAGTCTTATGGGGATGTGGAGAACTATAGCTAGACCTCCGAAGAGGATGAAGATGAATCAGTTCCTTCCCGTTTCAAAAACGAAAGCATGGAGGCATGATGCAAGAGGACAATTAAGCTCCAGATGGAGAACGATGAGTTGAGAGTAGATAACTTTATCCTTCGGAGTAAGCTGGAGGAAAAGAAGGGAAAACCCTCTACTTCTTCATCACCACTACCACCTTCTTCATCACCAAAAGAAAATTGAGTTTCGGGTATGGGCACTTCCCTTGGCTTCCACCAAGATTGGGGGAGGTGCCCCGGTATCGTATCATCCCCACTATCTTTTGCCTTTACTTATTTGTTTGATCTTTTGCTTAGATGAATAAAAGTTTAGTTCGATCCTTTCTTTTCGAGAGATTGCGTAGTGATATATCCTTGTAATCGTGTGTGAGATATATAATAAAGTTTAGTTTGAGTTTTTTCTTTCTTTACTTTCATGTTGCAATAAAAAGAAAGGAAATAAATGAAAAAGATCATATGCTAATCTTATGGCAGGTGATGACACCACATAAGGAAAAGTATAAGTAGGAAATTTTATTAGAGATTGACAAACATAGCATTGGTCAATGATGCAACTCATGAAAGAATTAATAAGGGAAGAGAAGATTCACATATAAATAGACTATCGTCGAAATCTTTTGTGATTGTGAGCCCCCATCAAAATATTATATGCCAAAATTGTTGACGTTGGACAAGGAAGACAACATAATGATTTATGTTTGTTCATATTCACATATAAGTCATATTGTCATAGATCCTTCAACATGTGGTGCTTGCCCCTATCTTTTCTAGCCAAAAATTCCGCACTAAGTAGAGATACTACTTGTGCATCCAAAAACCCTTAAACCAAAATCTTACTTTCAAGAGTCCACCATACCTACCTAGGGATTGTGAAAGATTCCTCAAGTAAGTTGTCATCGGTGCAACAAGGCAATACAAATTTCTTCTAAAACTATGAGATCATTTAGTGTAAGAGAAAATTGAGCATTGTACGAACTTGTGATGGTGACGAATAAAAATGACAGACTGCATAATAAAGGTCGCTATCACAAGGGGCAATACAACGTGACGTTCTTTTGCACTAAGGGGTTGAGCATACAAAAAATAAGTGCATGGCAACCTCTGCTTCCCCCTGCGAAGGGCCTATCTTTTACTTTTATGCATTTACTTCTATGCACGAGTCAAAGTTTTTCTCTCTATTCCTTTTATTTTCCTCCTTTGGCAAGCATCATGTGTTGAGGAAAGATCTAGGCACATATTTCCAGTTGAATATGGGTGGAATGAGTTATTATTGTTGACATCACCCTTGAGGTTAATACGTTGGGAGGCGGAACTATAAGCCCCTATCTTTCTATGTGTCTGGTTGAAACGTTTTGCTCATGTGTATGCGGTGAGTGTTAGCAATCATAGAAGACTATATGATGGTTGAGTATGTGGACTTGCCTAAAGGCTCCGATACGTGACCCTTCCTGGAAAGATGATGAATTGTAGTTGTAAAGTTGACTGAGAACATAGTTTGTTGGTTCCTAATAGAGGTAATGCTTTATACTTCATTTGTGTGATGAATTGTTACTTATTCATGAGAAGTTTATGATAAAAGTTCCATGATAAAAGTCTTATGTTTAAACTTGTTGTTGTTATAATAATCTAGATGATGCTTCTTGATAACCCACAAGTATAGGGGATCGCAATAGTTTTTGAGGGTAGAGTATTCAACCCAAAATTATAGATTCGACACATGGGGAGCCAAAGAATATTTGAAGGTATTAGCAGTTGAGTTGTCAATTCAACCACACCTGGAGATTAATTACCTGCAACAAGTAATAAGTAGCAAGGCAATATGATAGTTTTGATAGCAGTGACAGCAACAATGGTAACAGTAACAGTGATAGCAGTAATTTTGTAGCAAGTGTAACAGTGATGATAACAGTAGTAACTTAGCAGAAACAATATGAGATACATTCGTAAGCACTGGATCGGTGACTTGTTGGATGATATTCATCATGTGACAGTTATAACCTAGGGCGATACGGCACTAGCTCCAGTTCATCAATATAATGTAGGCATGTATTCCGTAAATAGTCATACGTGCTTATGTAAAGAACTTGCATGACATCTTTTGTCCTACCCTCCCGTGGCAGCGGGGTCCATATTGGAAACTAAGGGATATTAAGGCCCCTTTTTAGTAGAAAACTGAAACAAAGCATTAACACATAGTGAATACATGAACTCCTCAAACTACGATCATCACCGGGAGTGGGCCCGACTATTGTCACTCCGGGGTTGCCGGATCATAACACGTAGTAGGCGACTATAACTTGCAAGATCGGATCTAAAACATGGATATAATGATGAATTCATAAATGGTTCAGACCCGAGTTCATGGCACCCGGGCCCAAAGTGACAAGCATTAAGCATAGCAAAGTCATAGCAACATCAATCTAAGAACATAGTGGATACTAGGGATCAAGCCCTAACAAAACTAACTCAATTACATGATGAATCTCATCCAACTCCTCACCGACCAGCGAGCCTACGAAGGACTTACTCACTCCCGGTGGGGATCATCATGGAATTGGAGATGGAGAAGGGTTGGTGATGATGAAGAACGAAGATTGTAGCGACCCGACCTCAAACGGTCAAGCCTCTATGTATCCGTGCCATCCCTGGATCGGTATGCTGGCACACACAGTACATCAATGTATATATCAAAGTGCAATCACATGTATAAATAACGTAAAACTGATATATACCTCATAAATCTCAGCGGAAACAAATGAACGGGTGTGGAGTCCCGTCAACGCCAACGGCAAGTTGAGTGTAGACCGTAACCCTACAACGTAACTCTTACTCGTCGTAGAAATCCCTGCAACATAAGACGTTGCAGCCCTGTAGGTCAGTACATTGAATATACTGGCAAGTCACATCATAAGAATAATGAACCTATTTGTACATGCAATTTGGCTGGTGGAAAGCTCTATGTTTAGTTTTTGCATAAAGCTAGTTTTTTCCCTAGAATAAAAGATATTATTCTACCACTACTATATATCATAGGATGAGTTGGTAAACCCAACTCAATCCATTCCCAAAGTTTCATTTAAAACCCAACTGTTTAATTAAAGGTGAGGAGATCTCCCGACATTTTCACTACTAGATGCTCAATTTGTCCGTAACCGGGGACACGGCTAATCGATTAGGTTTTAACACTCTGCAGAGGTTTGCGCACTTTTCCCCACAAGACTCGATCGCCTCCCTTGAAATTCTCGCACTGCCTGGTGTTTGAGAACAGGATGACCGAGACATAGTCTTTCGAAAGTATTTCCCCTTAACCCACGGATAGGCCGGTACACCTACTCATTCTACATCTGCTAGCCCATCCAGGAAGGGTTCACACTAACTACTCAACTACGCCAGAGCCCATATTGGCTTGTGGCTGCACACGTAAGCTTCTAGACATGAGACGATTGATCTCTTTGAGCCTGGGCGGATGGACCGCTAGTGGTGCACCACCATGGATTTCCCATGCATGCTCCCACTGCACTTCGCCACCATTCAAACCAAACCTCCGCCCAAGTAGTTCATTAAGTTATCTTAGTTCTACTTACTACTTTGTCACTCATCTCTCACAATGAACACTTCCCAATCCACGTCTACATTGGCGAGGCAAAATTAAACTTACGCGGTGGTGACAAAGGTATATGGTTCAAACCTACCTCAATGAACTACTAGGTAACAGCATAGCCATCTGGCAACAATAAATCCTACCATGCAATCCTACCACAAAAGGACTAAGTGCATAATATAAACATAGGTAATTGGAAGTATGGTCAAATGTGAACTTGCCTGGTAATAGTTGATGAAGATTATATCGCTCTCAGAAATTTAATTAATAGAGCTATTCGTCACTCTCCGATGAAAATCTATAAGGTCAAACATTGCATTCACATAAGCAATCATTTCGGAGAACCAAATAACATGCAACATGAAAAGACTCGGAAAATCCAAATGAACACACAACACGCTTAACTATCAAAAGAAAATACTAAGTGCAAAACAACATAGGGCATGGGTGCCAAAAAAAATATTGTGACGTGGAGCACGGTGCATACTAGGCATACGAGTAAAACTACTATGGACAGATCCTAATGTGTGAAAAATATCGTGAGATAGGTCCAAGTGATAGGGTTTGGCAACGGTGACACGGTGCAAAAAGAATTACACCAATCGGAGCTACGGTTTAAGAGATATGGCCAGTTGAAGTTTGAATTCAAATCTGAATAAGTTCAAATTTGAATTTGGGAAAAGTTTACAAACATGATGCTACTGGATAGATCTGAACATGACGAAGAATTTGCCGTTGGTTTCATCGAGTTTGGACCTACGGTTAAAAAGTTGTGGCTATTCTAAGTTTAGGGGCTAATATGCTAATTCCAGGGACTCAACGGTGAAACAGAAAAGAAAAATAAACTGCGAACAGGCCCTTGGCCACGTGGCAGATTCCTACTGGCCAAAAGGTGTTCGCTGCAGAAGCTTATACGGCGAACGACCGCTATCTAAGCAAAACGGCGGCGGAGGCTAACTAAAGCAAAAAAAACGATAGGTTTTTTTTAACAAAACCCGCGGTTTAAGAAACCCACGGTTAACCAATCTAAACAAAAAAATGAACGGAGGGAGCTAGCGATCGTCTTACAGAGGCGACGACGACGTACAGGGGCGGCAGCGCTGGCGTTTGCCGGTGATGGGGTGGCGACTCCGGCGCTCCTCGACGAGGGGGAAGGAGGCGGCAGGGTCCGGCGCAGCGTGCGCGATCCGCTGGTGGGGTTGGCGGGCGGCGGGGTGGCCGGCGACGAGCGGAGGGAGGCGGCGGCGTTCGGAGCTCTGGTAAGGACGCGGCACGTCGGGGCGTCGTCTCCGGTGGTCCCTAAGGGCAAAGAAAATATCAAACGGATGCTCATCGACCCGGGCAATATTTTGGTGAAGAAGAACAAGGTCGGGGCGGTTTACTGGCGGCGTTTTACTCCGGCAAGGAAGCTCCGGCTTCGGCGAGATCCAAAGCAGAGGGCGTCGGCTACGGGTGGTGTGAGGCGAAACGAAGTGGCAGAATGGAGAGAGGGGGTCGAGGGCTTCTTATAGGCGCGGAGAGAGGGCTCGGGAGCGAGGGATAAGCTCTATCCCTAGAGCTTCGGTCGGCGGGTTCGGGTGTGTGCGTGTGCGTGCTTATCCAGCGGGGTCTGCGGGAGGTTAGGGATGACCTGGAGAGTGGGCCCCGCGGGTCAGCGATAGGGGAGAGATGAGCGAGGGAGAGAGACGAGCGGGCGAGCGACGCGAGCGCTCGGGCGCTGTGATCAGGCCGTGGGCTGAAGTGCGCGGCTGGCTGGGCCTGCGCGCGGGTATGCGTGTTTTTTTAACTTAAAGAAAAAATGCAATAGAAGAAAAAAATTCTACATAGGCATATTATATACCAAGATGTTCACAAATATACCCCGAATAAGATGAACTATTTTTCAGGTTCAACTAAATTCCACAAAAATTCATAAAAGTCAAACAATGCTACTGTTGCATTTAAAATCAGTAAAAATCATTTTTAAAATAGTAAAATGATTCCAAATTTATTTTCTCCTAATTTTCCATTGAAGGGAATCATTTTACCCTTATTTCCATTTGTTTATTTTTTTAGGAGAAAATAATTTGAATTAAAACTAAATAACTCCCAAGAGGATTTGAAATCTGGAATTCAAATAACTTCCAAGTGACTTTGAAATTATTTCTTTGAAACTTCCAACTCTCTTTCTTCAAATTTGAAGAAGTCATTTTATCTTCCCTCATGAACTCATTGAGTTGCTTAAAGTTTCTAAATTTGAAATATTTCAAATGGAATTCAAATCATTTTCAAACCCCTTTTTTTATTTTCTTCAAATGGAAGAAGTCATATTATCTTCACTCTAGGGTTTTGTAATGAAATGAATTTGAACTCAGGGAGATCAAAATGCAAGATGAAAAGTTTTGGGAAAGTCCTTTCATTCCCTCTCATTCAACTTTCAAAAGTTTCAATTTGCACTCAATTTCACACAACCAATCACACAACAATCAAACAAACAATCATAATAGTTTATTTAATATAACATTCCAAATTTTAGAATTTTGGGATGTTACAAACTACCACCCTTAAAATGAATCTTGTCCTCGAGGTTCGGAAAGGCTAGAAAAATGTTAGGTTTGGGGGGTCTCCTTGGAAATCCATTCATCCACACAAGGTATGGGGTGCTACCACCCTTAGAAGCATGGTCACGGTTCCAACAAAACTCATGTACTTCGCCCTTTGGGTTGACGATGTCGGTCCTATCATACTCCCTGGAGTAACTCTTTCTTTGAGGCTCTTCTGGTAGGGCATAACCTTTTCCTCAAAATCTTGAGTCCTTGCATCAAAATATGATCCTTCCGAGACTTGACAGGTCTGGCGCCAATGCTAAACAACTATCGAAGACCTCATGGTGGTCGACAATTTTTGGTTTCTCCTACAGGAAATGGGTCTGGGTTGAACCTCATCGCATAACCTACAATTTGGCAAAAGGTGCATGTACAGGGTTTCCATCGTCCTGCCATTCTAAGGTTTTTTTGGTTTTTCGGGTCGACACTCTTCTAGGGTTTTAAGGCTCTCTGGTTTTCCATCAACATATGATAGTTCATGATAGAAGTCTCCGGTATGGGGGCCAATCCATCCCGTACTTGAATCATTACCACATACGCAGATAGTGAATCACGTATTCTAACACTTGGGCATCCTCACAAGCATTGCAAAACTTCTCTTCTCCACAAACTGGGTCCGGGTAAATCCATTTGTTCTGCAAGCCAAACAAAATCTCTATCGCTTCTTCACAACTCTCAGGTTTACGTAACCTCCTATGAAACATATGCTGATGAAATCATAGCTTCCTTCAGAATTCTTTTCTTCAACAAGATTGTGCTTGTTTCCTTATCAAATCTTGGGTCATGTGGGTTATGGCCCGCTTCAACACTTGTATATCTTTAACTCATCCTTGGAGTTACTATTGTTCTATATTCCAACATTATATCTCCTTTAAATCCAATAGTACTTCATTCCTTCATACTCTTGGGGTAACCATCATAACTAAAACCAAACTCCAACTCATTTGTCCAAACTCCACTCTATGGAATGCATTTTCTTTTCCGTTGCTCAAGTGTTCACAGAGACAAGTATCGCCAAAAAAATGCACTGGTTGTCAGGTCCCCGATTCTAAACCACATCGATCCAGCGTGTAACACATCATATCACTTTGCGGCCTCACGCACAGTACTCCCACGGGTGCCACCTTACCTGGCCCGGGACCGTTTGCGCCTTTTGGCTCACGTATATGATAGTGTCGCTAGCATCCATATGACAGAGAACCCGGGACGACATGGCTAGTCGTGAACCCAAAGCGGCGCTAGCCTATGAGGACAGGCATACATGAATCACTTCGAACATGTCGGTCATCAACGTGTCTATTCGGGCTGTAGCACTGGGCTAACAGGACTCCGGTAACCCGGGCTGTAGCAGGCTAGGCAGGACTCCGAATAACATCGCGTGACATTTCCCCGAAGGGACAGACATAGGAACGACGTGAGACACATGCCGGCCAGTCAAGTGTCCAAGCAGTAGTGCTGGGCTAGCAGGACTCCGGTGATCCGGGCTGTAGCGGACTACTATCGCTCAGAAGCACAAGACTTACATTTCCCCATATGAAAGGCTGCCAAGGATAAACAACTAGATAGTCGGATCCCACTCATACCAAGCATTTCAATCATACACACAATATGCCCGATATGAGTAAATACAACATGGCATCACAACAGTACTCTACGACTCAAGTACTTTATTTAGAAGGCTCCGAGGAGCCATACATATCATCCATACAGATAGGGGTCACATGACCCAACACTCAAGTCATACAAACATACAAGCACATGCGGAAGCAAAGTAGTCTGAGTACAGACACTAGAAAGAAAGAAGGCTTGACGAAGCCTGTCTATCTACAACGACCCTTCACAAGTCTTGGATCACCACCTGGGTGATAAGTCACTCGTCAACGTCGAGGTCTATAAAGAACCCATCAGAGGGGTTGGTGCAGTCGTCTGAAAAACATGATTAAAGCAACATGAGTACGGAGGTACTCAGCAAGTCTTACAACAGGAACCTACTATACATGCACATTCTCAAGAAGGTAGTGGGGTTATTGCAGCAAGCCAGCTTTGACTCTTGGCTAAGCTATCCTACGATAGACACCACTTGTAAATCATTTGTCGCACACGAGTCCACTAACACCAACACAATACTCCACCGTGGATCCTCTCTCGCCATCCTGCGAGAGGGCCATCCGCGGTACTCACACTTATCTTGAGATTTTTAATAGTATCCATTTAACTTATCTATGAACTGTATAGGTGACCAAGTAGTCCTTTACCGTGGACGCGGCTATTCGAATAGATTTATACCCTGCAGGGGTGTACTTCTTCACACACGCTCTCACCACTTATCGCCGTTTACACGACATGTACTCGGCAACCTTCAAGCGGAAGCCCAGCGAGGGTGTCGGCCACGGCCTACCTAAACACTCAAGTCTCTAGTCCAGGTTTATCGCCTATTCGGGTTCCATCCGCAGGGAGTCCGGCCGAGGTTTCCACTAACGGCCCCGAACGATGTGAACAGGGTTCCCGAGACACCAAACGGGCGAGTCGGTACACCGTGCCACGTGCCTACCGCAACACAGCCCACCCCGATGGTCAGCGCCGCGTGCGGCCCCCAGCATGCTACAAACACCAGAAACTACTTTGCAACTCCTGGACAGAGGACAAGCGAGATCAAGAAGCCGAGAGGGTCCATTGGTTTCGGGCCCAATGCGTGGTAGTAGCTGAGTCTTAAATCACACACACAGATCTCAGTTCTTAAGAACGGCCTCAATGAAACAACCCACCATGTACTCCTACATGGCCTTCCATCGATTCCTTTACCAAATCGTGTTCAACACTTCCACACCATTGACAACGATACAACCTTTCACTCCGGATCATCATCCCGATGAGCCAGACCTGACACAACTCTAAGCATAGCAAGCATAGCATGGTAGGAACACACATACACATGTATTGGCTCAATCAACTCCTACACATGCTAGTGGGTTTCATCTAGTTACTGTGGCAATGACAGGTCATGCAAAGGAAGTGGGTTCAACTACCGCAACACACAGCAGTTTGAAACGCGTTGTCTTAATGCAGTAAACAAGGGCAGAAGCGAGAACATGGGTTTGTATCGGAATGATCAACGAGTTGCTTGCCTGATGGAGTGGTGGTGGGATACTGCCCTTCAACTGGATACTCGGAGATATCCTCGGAGGCAGAACCTACCACGAATGACACATTGCAACACAATCAATACATGACGATATGCAACAATATGATGCATGCAATGACATGGCAATATGAATGTGTCCTGGTCTTGTGCAAGTTAAACTAGAAGGAAATGACCCCATTTGAACCAAGAATTCAAATGGTAGTGCATTTATAAGATCATATTAGTGCAATATCTTATAATGCCTAAACAGTGGGTTTAACTTGTTTTAACATGCATGAAACCAGTTTCATTGGATAGATTGGATTTTTCTGATAGATTTTCATATATAAAACTTTGCATTTGGAGTTATAGATAATTTTCTATGAATTTTTGAAGTTTGAACTATTTTCTGGATTTTCTGTATAAAAATAAATCCAGCAAAATAGATTACTGCGTCAGCATGAAGTCATGCTGACCTCAGCAGGTCAACAGACCGGTCCAAGTCAAACCTGACGCGTGGGTCCCGCGTGTCAGGGTCATTAACTTAACAAATTAGATTATTTTTTTAATCCTGGATTAATTAGCAGTCGGGGCCCACATGTCATAGACTTAGAGGAGTCAAACTGGGTCCACAAGTCAACGGTTAGGGTCAACTCGCCGGCGTCTAGCCGCCGGCGAGGTCAGACGCGGCGGAGCAAGTGATTTTGCTCGTTTTGGCCACCAAACAAGGCGCGGAGGCCATCTACGGGTAGCTGAGATCCTCCCGTGGCGTTCGGTGGCAACAGCTGGGCTCGGGGTGGCCGGAAACATCGCCGGCGACGGGTTTGGCGGCGCCGGGGCTCGGGTGGAGGTGGCTTTGGCGCTACGGTGCGTTAGGGGGCCGGCTGGTGGCTGTTTTGGCCTCCTGGAGGCTCCAGGAGCACGTTGACGCGCTCTGGCCCGGGTGGCAGGGGCTATGGCCGCGGTGGCGCCATGGCCGGCGGAGCCAAGCTCTCGGGCTCGTCGGGGACGGGCGCTACGGCGAGCTAGCAGGCATGGGAGGAGGGGGAGAAGGTGCGGGAGCTCACAGGGAGGTCGACGAGCAGCTCAGCGGGCTCGGGGGCGAACGGAGCGGCGCGAATCGAAGAACGGCGGCCGGCGGGCACCGGGGTCGGAGACGAGCTGATGGCGGCGATGCAGGGCCTCCGGCGAGGCGTGGCTCGGTGGGGAGGGCGAGGGCGAAGTGGCGGAGCCTCTGGGCAGGTCAGCGGGGCGAGGGGGCAACGGTGGGCGCGGCTATGGCGGCGAGACGGCGACGGGTGCTGCGGCCATGGCGCTGGAGAGCGAGAGAGAGAGAGCCAGGGGGAGAAGTGAGGTGTCCACGGGGTCGAGGGCGCGACGTGGAGGACGTCCAGCGCGTCGGGCGGCGAAGCGGCGAGCAGGTGACGCCGTGGCGAGCTCGCGCTCGCCGGCGTCACCACCCTGCCTGCCTGGCGGGGACGAAGCAGCTGGCTGGCTCGGGCCAGCACAGCGCTGGGCCGCCAGGTGGGCCGGCTGGTGGGTTTGGCCAGGTTAGTTTTCTTCTGTTTAACTGTTTTCTTTTTCTATTATTTCTGCAACTTTGTGGACTTATTTAAAATACTTAAACAACTCCAAAAATCCCCAAACTGCTCATGCATACTATTTAAAGTATAGACAACATAAAACATTTCTGTTTGAGAATATTTGAACATTTAAATATATTTTTTAAATTTTAAATGCCCAAATTCAAATACTTATGTGTTAATTCAATAACCTTCTGTTGACCTAGAAAAATGTGCACTATTTTTGCCAGGGGGTTTAATCCAAGACAAAGAGGGTGAACATTTTAGAAGGGCATTTCAGGTTCATTGAAAAAGATTTTAGTAAACCCTAGTTATTTCCAGGGGGGGGGAAGTGTGTGTTGGGGGTTCTGGCATTTCCCATTTCAGAATTAATAGAATTTAAACATGATGCACACTCTAATGCATGGCCTAGCTAGGGATGTGACAACTCACCCCCACTCAAAAGAATCTCGTCCCGAGATTTAGGTTCCTCCGGAAAGAAGGCGGGGTACTCAAGTCGAAGACGATCCTCCCTTTCCCAAGTAGCTTCTTGCTCGGAATGGTGTGACCATTGAACCTTGAGAAACTTGATATTGTGGCGTCGAGTGGTACGCTCGGCTTGATCAAGGATACGAACGGGGTATTCCCGATAAGTGAGGTTATCTTGGAGATCAAGCGTTTCGTGGTCCACTCCGCGGATAGGGTCCGAGAAGCAACGCCTGAGTTGAGAAACGTGGAAGACATCATGAACTCTGGAGAGATGCGAAGGTAGTTCCAGTTGGTAGGCAACTTCCCCTCGTTTGGCAAGAATGCGAAAAGGTCCAATGTAACGAGGAGCCAATTTGCCTTTGATACCGAATCGATGGGTTCCCTTTAAAGGTGTAACCCGAAGGTAAGCCATCTCACCGACTTCATAAGCCATGGGTTTATGCTTGCGGTCATACTGACTCTTTTGACGGGATTGAGCGGTTTTCAACTTCTCACGAATAATGCGAACCTGCTCTTCTGCATCCTGGATCATGTCCGGGCCAAAGAGTTGTCTCTCGCCGGTTTCTGACCAGTTAAGAGGCGTTCGACATTTTCGTACATAAAGAATTTCGAAAGGAGCTTTGCCCAAGCTAGCTTGATAACTATTGTTATAAGCGAACTCGGCAAATGGTAGGCACTTCTCCCAATCCATACCGAAAGAGATGACAGAAGCTCGGAGCATATCCTCCAGAATTTGATTGACTCGTTCTACTTGACCACTTGATTGAGGATGGAAGGCGGTGCTAAAGGAGAGACGAGTCCCCATAGCATTTTGGAAACTCTCCCAAAATCGAGAGGTGAAAAGACTTCCACGGTCCGAATTAATTTCCAATGGAACACCATGAAGAGACACTATTCGAGAGATGTATAAGTCAGCTAGCTGGCTAGCGGTTATACTCTCGCGAACGGGTAAAAAGTGGGCTACTTTGGAGAGACGATCGACAACAACGAAGATAGCATTATTCCCTCTTTTGGTTCTGGGAAATCCGGTAATGAAATCCATACCGATTTTATCCCATTTCCATTCAGGAATATCCAAGGGCTGAAGGGTGCCAGCAGGCCGTTGATGCTCTGCTTTAACACGACGACAGACGTCGCAAGTTGCAATGTATTGAGCGATTTCTCTCTTCATCCTGGTCCACCAAAACCTTTGGCGTAGGTCTTGATACATCTTAGTACTACCGGGATGAATGGTGAGAGGGGATTCATGAGCTTCCTTAAGGATCAATCGCCTCAAGTTGCGTACCTTGGGAACCACTAGACGGTTTCCGAAGAACACAACACCTTGATCATCAATGGAGAAACAATCTGCAACTCCCTTCTTGATGTTTCTCTTGATACGGGAAATTCCCGGATCCACCTTTTGTGCCTTGATGATCTGATCCGTAAGGTTAGGTTTCGCCACCAGGGTGGAAAGGAGTCCTCGAGGAACAATGTGAAGGTTAAGCTTATGAAATTCCTCGTGGAGAAGTGGTTGACCTTGTTGTAACATCAGGTTGTTACAATAAGATTTACGACTTAGTGCATCAGCCATGACATTGGCTTTGCCTGGGGTGTAAGTTATTCCTAAGTCGTAATCTGAGATCAACTCGACCCAACGTCTTTGCCTGAGATTCAAATCTGGTTGGGTGAAGATATATTTCAAACTTTGGTGATCAGTGTAAATTTCGCAACGATTACCCAGAAGGTAATGTCGCCAGGTTTTGAGTGCATGGACTACTGCTGCAAGCTCTAGATCATGAGTAGGATAATTATCCTCATGTGGACGCAACTGTCAAGATGCGTAGGCAATCACATGACGATCTTGCATGAGTATGCAACCTAGTCCTTGTCGCGAGGCGTCGCAATAGATAACAAAGTCCTTAGAGAAATCTGGTGGTACCAGTACGGGAGCAGATGTCAGGCGTCTTTTCAGTTCCTGGAAGCTGAACTCGCACTGTGGGGTCCACTCGAACTTTTTATCTTTCTTGAGGAGTTCAGTTAGAGGCTTAGCAACCTTGGAAAAATTCTCGACGAAGCGGCGGCAATAGCTCGCTAAACCAAGAAAACTCCGAACTTGCTTGACCGTTTCAGGTGGAGTCCAGTCAAGGATGGCTTGAACTCGCTCGGGATTGACAGCAATGCCCTTACCAGAGATTACATGGCCCAGATAGGTCACTTCTGGCAACCAAAATTCGCACTTGGAGAATTTGGCATAAAGGCGATGCTCTCGAAGTTTCATCAATACTAGCCTTAGATGTTCGGCATGTTCTTCCTCATTCTTGGAGTAGATGAGTATATCATCGAGGTATACTACGACGAATTTATCCAAGTACTCCATGAAGATCGAGTTCATTAACCGAGAGAAGGTGGCTGGAGCATTGGTTAAACCGAAGGACATGACGGTGTACTCGTATTGGCCGTAACGAGTAACAAAGGCCGTTTTGGGAATGTCCCCGTTCTTGATTTTGATTTGATGGTAGCCCAACCTCAAATCCATCTTGGAAAAGACTGAGGATCCAGCGAGCTGGTCATACAGGTCGTTGATCCTGGGGAGCGGATACTTGTTCTTGATAGTGACCAAATTGACAGGTCGATAATCCACAACCATCCGATCCGTTCCATCCTTCTTCTTGACGAAGAGGACGGGGCAAGCCCATGGAGATGAACTAGGTCGGATGAAACCTTTTTGCAAGGACTCATCGAGTTGTTTCTTAAGCTCAGCTAGTTCTAGGGGTGCCATCTTATAAGGTCTCCTAGAGATTGGGACGGTTCCTGGGACAAGGTCTATCACGAACTCGACATCTCTGTCAGGTGGAACACCTGGCAGTTCCTCTGGAAAGACATCCGGAAAGTCACGGACTACCGTAATATCTTCGAGGTCTGGAAGGGGATTGGCATTTAGAGAGTAGAGCTGACGCTCCGATACTCGGGTCAAAACATTGACTGTCTTGCCCGATGGATGGGTAAGTTGGACAGTTCTAGTTGAGCAATCAATCTTGGCGTAATGAGCTGACATCCAGTCCATACCCAAGATGATGTTTATGTCTGAAGACTTGAGAGCTATTAGTGACGCGAGAAAAACCAATCTGTCGACAAGAATTTCATTTCCATGGCTGATTCTAGAGGTTTGCCACTTAGAACCAGGGGTTTGAATTACCATGGAGGTAGGCATGTCACAAAAAGTGGTGTTGTGCAAACGAGCATAGCTCTCAGAAATAAATGAATGAGATGCTCCAGTATCAAATAGAACAGTTGCCGGATGGCAATTAACAAGGGGCGTACCGAGAACGACGTTGGGGTCCTCCTGGGTCTCTTCAGCTGACACGTAGTTGACATGGCCACGAGCAGTGGTGGCTGGCTTGGCGACAAGCACTTTTGCTGTTGACTTACCACGGCCAACAGACTTTCCGAACTGGCTGGGGTTGTTCTGGGGACACTCACGGATGTAGTGGCCTGGCTCACCACACTTGAAGCAAGTTGTCATATTGGGGCGTGGAGCAGTGTTGGCAGTGGGGCCACCAAAAGTCTTGGGCGGCACATACTGCTGATTGGGGCGAGGCGCCTCAAAGGATGGCCTCGGAGTATACCTGGGTGGCATAGCAGAATTTGGAATCCAGACCCGGCGCTTCTGTGATCCAGAACCGGATGAAGATCCATAGTCACGGGAGTGCTTGCGTGAAGCTTCAAAATCATTCTGCCCTGTCTCGGCACTGATGGCCTTATTGACTAGCTTCGGAAAAGAAATGCATTCATGCAGACGAAGGTCACGTCGGAGCTCAGGGCTAAGTCCCTTGCGGAACCTTGCCTGCTTCTTGGCATCGGTGGATACCTCTTCGGGAGCATAGCGTGCAAGCTTCCCAAACTCGCGACTGTATGCATCCACAGTCAGCTTCCCCTGGGTGAAGTTACAGAACTCCTCCCTCTTGCGATCCATGAGACCTTCCGGAATATGATGCTCACGAAAAGCGGCACTGAAATCAGCCCAAGTAGTGAGTTGGCCGACCGGACGCATAGCTTCATAATTCTCCCACCAAAGGCTGGCAGGGCCTTCGAGGTGATAGGCAGCAAAGGTGACTTTATCATCTTCAGCCACGTTGGCAGAACGTAGCTTGTGGGCGATGCTGCGGAGCCAGTCATCCGCATCGAGAGGTTCGATGGAATGATTGAACTTTGGCGGGTACAGCTTGACAAAGTCATTGATGGACACCGAATTGATCCTCTGCTGGCGTGCGGTGTTCTGCTCAATCCGCTCTAACAAGCGATTGGTGTCGCGCCTGTTGCGCTCTGCCTCCAGCATCACTTCGGCCAGAGAAGGTGGTTGAGGCAGACTTTCCTCTCTAGGTGCACTAGCTTCTCCCTGCTCCGAAGCAGCAGGGTTGCTGCGGGTGTTGACCATCCTGGGAAACAAAACAACGATTTAAACCAGGATGGCAAAATCTGGCCAAGGAAGTGCGGAATGTAATGGATAACAAGGAATGCAGAGATGATCATCCGTATGACATGGTAATATAGAAACTGCCATATATACACCAACAGTCATACACCCATACATAGTTTAGTACAAGCCCGGCTGAAGTACCACTATGATGAAAGACGTTACATCTCATCGGAGGCATTCCAAGCTCCTATACATTATTTATCTACACCTCCGGAATTGATACACACTAAGTTATATTCCACAATCACGTAGGACGGTGGACATACAACTATTACAATACTAGCGAGACTACTACTAGCTCAGACGGCTCCGTAGAAGTCCTCATAGAAGTCACCACCCAGACCTGGAAGCGGAACATGGTCATCTGGGAACAGACGGTGCTGCGGTGCTTGTGGACCATAGGGACTTGGATGCAGCCTCGGTCCAACAAATGGCGGTAGAAGAGGCCCACGAGGAGGGGTGATGCCTCCCACCTCACGCCATTCCATGAAGTCTGGCAGACTAGCCCGCACAGGGTACAAGTCTCTCGTGTCCATGTATCCGGCTTGCACAGCAGGTGCAAACCTCGTCAAGGTGGCCCAATGATCAGCACGAGCATTAAAGAGCTCCATACGCAAGGCCCGGTTTTCACGGTCCTTATCTTCCAACATCTCAGTAGTGGTGCAAAGGAGTGAGTCCTCATGGGATGCATCACTGTACATGCCCTGAAGGTAACCATGCGCCCCAGGGAGGGATGCTGGCATGTAGCGAAATTCAGTGTTGCTCAACAAGGCAGTTCTAGCTCGCATAATGGTCATCATCGAGTAGGCTGCATCTTGAACGGACATCCCAATAGTGATCCCGAGTCCAAAAGAACAGTGGAGTGGTTCCGTGGCTCCGGGATAAGATGGATATATCCTAACCGTGCACAGATATTGGCTCTGGTTGAAATCTCTAAACTGCTCTTCGACGGTGTATTCAGGGTACCATCGGTATCCTGCCTCCACCATCACTCGAACCAACATGGCGGTATGACCACATACACCGATGCAACGGGTCAGACGAACCACTTGGTTTTGGGGACGGGTAGCCATCTGAAAGCACAAAATAGTGCAAAGGCATTAGAATTTCTGGATGAAATTGGACAGCATAACGGCTGTAAATGCTCAGGAAAAGACTTGAGACATCCACAACAGTTTGTGAAACCACTCAACAGCATCATATCAAGGTTCTGGTTCAAATGGCAACATACTAAACTTTAGTAGAACTGAACTGGGTTGTATCCAACAATCCTATAAGTTACTACGGATTTAGTAACACGTGAACCTGATAGAGAGAAGAGAGCCTAGTCCTTAACCCACGTAGAATGAGAAGAGAATGACTCAGAATAGAGGGCATAAGGTAAAGGAGTAAAAGAGCCTTACGTTCCCTCCCACAATCAATTCCCCTACATATAACTAAAGCATTTCTAGACTCGACATCGACCAGTTTGGCTTAGCGAACCTACAGGCAGTCCGGCTCTAATGCCAACGCTGTCAGGTCCCCGATTCTAAACCACATCGATCCAGCGTGTAACACATCATATCACTTTGCGGCCTCACGCACGGTACTCCCACGGGTGCCACCTTACCTGGCCCGGGACCGTTTGCGCCTTTTGGCTCACGTATATGATAGTGTCGCTAGCATCCATATGACAGAGAACCCGGGCCGACATGGCTAGTCGTGAACCCAAAGCGGCGCTAGCCTATGAGGACAGGCATACATGAATCACTTCGAACATGTCGGTCATCAATGTGTCTATTCGGGCTGTAGCACTGGGCTAACAGGACTCCGGTAACCCGGGCTGTAGCAGGCTAGGCAGGACTCCGAATAACATCGCGTGACATTTCCCCGAAGGGACAGACATAGGAACGACGTGAGACACATGCCGGCCAGTCAAGTGTCCAAGCAGTAGTGCTGGGCTAGCAGGACTCCGGTGATCCGGGCTGTAGCGGACTACTATCGCTCAGAAGCACAAGACTTACATTTCCCCATATGAAAGGCTGCCAAGGATAAACAACTAGATAGTCGGATCCCACTCATACCAAGCATTTCAATCATACACACAATATGCCCGATATGAGTAAATACAACATGGCATCACAACAGTACTCTACGACTCAAGTACTTTATTTAGAAGGCTCCGAGGAGCCATACATATCATCCATACAGATAGGGGTCACATGACCCAACACTCAAGTCATACAAACATACAAGCACATGCGGAAGCAAAGTAGTCTGAGTACAGACACTAGAAAGAAAGAAGGCTTGACGAAGCCTGTCTATCTACAACGACCCTTCACAAGTCTTGGATCACCACCTGGGTGATAAGTCACTCGTCAACGTCGAGGTCTATAAAGAACCCATCAGAGGGGTTGGTGCAGTCGTCTGAAAAACATGATTAAAGCAACATGAGTACGGAGGTACTCAGCAAGTCTTACAACAGGAACCTACTATACATGCACATTCTCAAGAAGGTAGTGGGGTTATTGCAGCAAGCCAGCTTTGACTCTTGGCTAAGCTATCCTACGATAGACACCACTTGTAAATCATTTGTCGCACACGAGTCCACTAACACCAACACAATACTCCACCGTGGATCCTCTCTCGCCATCCTGCGAGAGGGCCATCCGCGGTACTCACACTTATCTTGAGATTTTTAATAGTATCCATTTAACTTATCTATGAACTGTATAGGTGACCAAGTAGTCCTTTACCGTGGACGCGGCTATTCGAATAGATTTATACCCTGCAGGGGTGTACTTCTTCACACACGCTCTCACCACTTATCGCCGTTTACACGACATGTACTCGGCAACCTTCAAGCGGAAGCCCAGCGAGGGTGTCGGCCACGGCCTACCTAAACACTCAAGTCTCTAGTCCAGGTTTATCGCCTATTCGGGTTCCATCCGCAGGGAGTCCGGCCGAGGTTTCCACTAACGGCCCCGAACGATGTGAACAGGGTTCCCGAGACACCAAACGGGCGAGTCGGTACACCGTGCCACGTGCCTACCGCAACACAGCCCACCCCGATGGTCAGCGCCGCGTGCGGCCCCCAGCATGCTACAAACACCAGAAACTACTTTGCAACTCCTGGACAGAGGACAAGCGAGATCAAGAAGCCGAGAGGGTCCATTGGTTTCGGGCCCAATGCATGGTAGTAGCTGAGTCTTAAATCACACACACAGATCTCAGTTCTTAAGAACGGCCTCAATGAAACAACCCACCATGTACTCCTACATGGCCTTCCATCGATTCCTTTACCAAATCGTGTTCAACACTTCCACACCATTGACAACGATACAACCTTTCACTCCGGATCATCATCCCGATGAGCCAGACCTGACACAACTCTAAGCATAGCAAGCATAGCATGGTAGGAACACACATACACATGTATTGGCTCAATCAACTCCTACACATGCTAGTGGGTTTCATCTAGTTACTGTGGCAATGACAGGTCATGCAAAGGAAGTGGGTTCAACTACCGCAACACACAGCAGTTTGAAACGCGTTGTCTTAATGCAGTAAACAAGGGCAGAAGCGAGAACATGGGTTTGTATCGGAATGATCAACGAGTTGCTTGCCTGATGGAGTGGTGGTGGGATACTGCCCTTCAACTGGATACTCGGAGATATCCTCGGAGGCAGAACCTACCACGAATGACACATTGCAACACAATCAATACATGACGATATGCAACAATATGATGCATGCAATGACATGGCAATATGAATGTGTCCTGGTCTTGTGCAAGTTAAACTAGAAGGAAATGACCCCATTTGAACCAAGAATTCAAATGGTAGTGCATTTATAAGATCATATTAGTGCAATATCTTATAATGCCTAAACAGTGGGTTTAACTTGTTTTAACATGCATGAAACCAGTTCCATTGGATAGATTGGATTTTTCTGATAGATTTTCATATATAAAACTTTGCATTTGGAGTTATAGATAATTTTCTATGAATTTTTGAAGTTTGAACTATTTTCTGGATTTTCTGTATAAAAATAAATCCAGCAAAATAGATTACTGCGTCAGCATGAAGTCATGCTGACCTCAGCAGGTCAACAGACCGGTCCAAGTCAAACCTGACGCGTGGGTCCCGCGTGTCAGGGTCATTAACTTAACAAATTAGATTATTTTTTTAATCCTGGATTAATTAGCAGTCGGGGCCCACATGTCATAGACTCAGAGGAGTCAAACTGGGTCCACAAGTCAACGGTTAGGGTCAACTCGCCGGCGTCTAGCCGCCGGCGAGGTCAGACGCGGCGGAGCAAGTGATTTTGCTCGTTTTGGCCACCAAACAAGGCGCGGAGGCCATCTACGGGTAGCTGAGATCCTCCCGCGGCGTTCGGTGGCAACAGCTGGGCTCGGGGTGGCCGGAAACATCGCCGGCGACGGGTTTGGCGGCGCCGGGGCTCGGGTGGAGGTGGCTTTGGCGCTACGGTGCGTTAGGGGGCCGGCTGGTGGCTGTTTTGGCCTCCTGGAGGCTCCAGGAGCACGTTGACGCGCTCTGGCCCGGGTGGCAGGGGCTATGGCCGCGGTGGCGCCATGGCCGGCGGAGCCAAGCTCTCGGGCTCGTCGGGGACGGGCGCTACGGCGAGCTAGCAGGCATGGGAGGAGGGGGAGAAGGTGCGGGAGCTCACAGGGAGGTCGACGAGCAGCTCAGCGGGCTCGGGGGCGAACGGAGCGGCGCGAATCGAAGAACGGCGGCCGGCGGGCACCGGGGTCGGAGACGAGCTGATGGCGGCGATGCAGGGCCTCCGGCGAGGCGTGGCTCGGTGGGGAGGGCGAGGGCGAAGTGGCGGAGCCTCTGGGCAGGTCAGCGGGGCGAGGGGGCAACGGTGGGCGCGGCTATGGCGGCGAGACGGCGACGGGTGCTGCGGCCATGGCGCTGGAGAGCGAGAGAGAGAGCCAGGGGGAGAAGTGAGGTGTCCACGGGGTCGAGGGCGCGACGTGGAGGACGTCCAGCGCGTCGGGCGGCGAAGCGGCGAGCAGGTGACGCCGTGGCGAGCTCGCGCTCGCCGGCGTCACCACCCTGCCTGCCTGGCGGGGACGAAGCAGCTGGCTGGCTCGGGCCAGCACAGCGCTGGGCCGCCAGGTGGGCCGGCTGGTGGGTTTGGCCAGGTTAGTTTTCTTCTGTTTAACTGTTTTCTTTTTCTATTATTTCTGCAACTTTGTGGACTTATTTAAAATACTTAAACAACTCCAAAAATCCCCAAACTGCTCATGCATACTATTTAAAGTATAGACAACATAAAACATTTCTGTTTGAGAATATTTGAACATTTAAATATTTTTTTTAAATTTTAAATGCCCAAATTCAAATACTTATGTGTTAATTCAATAACCTTCTGTTGACCTAGAAAAATGTGCACTATTTTTGCCAGGGGGTTTAATCCAAGACAAAGAGGGTGAACATTTTAGAAGGGCATTTCAGGTTCATTGAAAAAGATTTTAGTAAACCCTAGTTATTTCCAGGGGGGGAAGTGTGTGTTGGGGGTTCTGGCATTTCCCATTTCAGAATTAATAGAATTTAAACATGATGCACACTCTAATGCATGGCCTAGCTAGGGATGTGACACTGGTTCTTCCATAATCCATATTCTCTTCATATCAAATCCTTTATTACATCCTTAACCACTACTCAAAACTCAAATTTCAAAAGTTCTCTATTAGAAAAGCTGCCATCCACATAGTTTGGTATGGTCAAGCATTACTTCCATCTTTATTCATTTGCCCTTCATGAAGATACTTCAGTCCCACTAGAATTGTGCGATGTGACCCTTCCAATCATTGATGTTTTGCTTCATCGTGGTGGCCATGAGCTTCATCTCCATCATCTCTGCATGGGCCTCCCTCAAGTATTCCTGAGTGTGACGGAGTCTTGCTTCTAGTATTTCTCCAATCTGACGTATGGCCTCCATAGCAGCTTCATGAACAGAGTCGAAGAATGTTGCTCGTGGTACTCGAGAAATGAAAAAGTATTGCCCCAAGTCTTTGGGAAAACTCCCTTCACACGGTGGAGGTGTACCTCCACATACCAAAGTTCAACTCCCTTCTCCATGAAAGGATAACCCTTGTAAACTGCATCTCCTTCAAGATGAATATGCTTCATCATGTCCTTCAGGATTTTTGGGTAATCCCGATCACTGGTCAGGGTCATGATCGTTTCTGGGCCCTTCAGAAAAGACTCGTAAAGGGTTGTCATCTGCAGGCATAAGATAGAAGGGGTACTCATTATAATGTATGTATTTCCTCGGGTGAAATGTGGTTGTTTTTCTGGGAAAAGTTTGGGGTCAGCTTGTCCATGGGTTCAAGGTTTACGTCTGGGTGACATAGTGAGAGAGGCACTCACAACCAACAAACAACTCATAACATTTCATATGAGATTCCAAACACCGCAACTTTTATTGCTTCATGAGCTATTACAATTTCCATTTCACAGCTCAACTCAACATCCTCAACGAAAATAAAAGTGTTTTCCAACTTTATTACATGCTTTATTCCAATATCAAGATCTCAACTACTCTGCTCAAGCTCTCCTCGGGTCTGAACATTCTCTGGCAAAATGTCCTACTCCTTTGCAGCATAAACAAATGACTTCAGACAAATCCAGGGGATTCCTGGTAGTTATCTTGGCTCCTTGGGTCCTTGGCTTCTTAGCTGGGCATTTGCTAGCATAATGACCTAAATCCTTGCACCTGTAACAAGTGATATGACTCAGGTCCTTCTCTGCAGAAATTGGGTTGTTCTGGGGATACATGCTCTTTCTCTTCCTCGATTTCTTCGTTCCGATCAATTCTTCTATCTCTTGTGGATCAAACTCCACTTCTTCTGTCGGGAAGTTTCCCAGATACTCTTGGCTTTTCTTCATGCAATACAGTGAAAAATGTCCTTCTTCTCCACATGAATAGTAGACATTGGAGTAAAATCTGTTTAGGCCTTCTCCATTAGGGTCGTCAACATCTTCCTTCATCACAGGTTCTTTCAAACTTTCCCTGAGGGCTTCTTTCATTGCTTTCTTCTGCTGCTTGGTAATTTCTTGTACCTTGGGATAAATATGACACTCGGAAGGGTAGTGCGTAGTTCCTTCACACAAGAAACAAGTAATCTTCATGCTTGGACATTCTTCAGCTTGGTGATTTCCTTCACAATGAAGGCATCCATCCTTGTGTTCTTCATGGGTGTGTCCTATTTCTCCGCATATCTTGCAGGCACAAGGTTTCTTCATCGGGTTATCACCGTGCTTCCGGATAAGACGGGATCCCAACAGAGTCTTCTTAAATTCCTCCCAAGTTTTTGCTCCATTACATCCTTGTATGGCTTGATGCATTTTCCACCAGGTTGCAGCACTTTTTGTAAAGTACTGAAGAGCGTATTGAACCACATACTTCCTTGCAACGAAATTGCTCCTGAAGTGATTCTCCATGTTTTGAATCCATAACTCTGCCTCTAACTGAGTGATCGGTCCAGAGAATACATCTTCATTCATCATCTATTGGGTCCAAGGGTTTTGGGATGAGATAAGAGGGATAGAGAGATATACACAATACAAACAATATAGTTTTGAAAATAAGTTTTATTTGTTGCTGTCGGAAACACACACAAACTATGAAAGCTCACAAATCATCGCATCTAACGTGAGTATACAACAAGGGTTTGGTCTTCTAAAGGTCATATAAATCTTGGAATTCTTCAGTGTCTTCAAACTCTTCGAGTCTTTGACTGTTGTAGCTTTAATTCTTCTAGTGTGCGATGAAGTCTGATACCTTGTACTTCTCGGAGTGGTCTCATCAGTTGATCCTCTGTGTGGTCAAAGGGAAAAGGGTATTGTCTAACTATTTGGGGTAAAAGGAAAGATTTGATAAAACTCGGAAAAGAAGAGAGGTAAAGGATCTTTTTGAAAATACAGTTTTTGGAGAGTTCCTTTCCTAAGGGCTTTTTAGTTTCTAGGGTCACGTCCTACAGTCAACATGTGCTCTGATACCATCTCTGTAGCGACCCGACCTCAAACGGTCAAGCCTCTGTGTATCCGTGCCATCCCTGGATCGGTATGCTGGCACACACAGTACATCAATGTATATATCAAAGTGCAATCACATGTATAAATAACGTAAAACTGGTATATATATATATACCTCATAAATCTCAGCGGAAACAAATGAACGGGTGTGGAGTCCCATCAACGCCAACGGCAAGTTGAGTGTAGACCGTAACCATACGTTGCAGGGATTTCTACGACGAGTAAGAGTTACGTTGTAGGGTTACGGTCTACACTCAACTTGCCGTTGGCGTTGATGGGACTCCACACCCGTTCATTTGTTTCCGCTGAGATTTATGAGGTATATATCAGTTTTACGTTATTTATACATGTGATTGCACTTTGATATATACATTGATGTACTGTGTGTGCCAGCATACCGATCCAGGGATGGCACGGATACACAGAGGCTTGATCGTTTGAGGTCGGGTCGCTACAAAGATCCCCCTCTCCGGAGCCCCAAACGGACTCCAGATCTGGCCTCCCAATGAAGAACAGGAGGTGAAGGCGGCTCCGTCTCGTGGAACATGATAATTCTTTCTCCCTTTTTTTGGAAATATGTGATTTTATAGCGTCAAAATCAGGTTCTGCGGGGCCACCAGGTGGGGACAACCCACATGGGCTTGCCAGGAGAGGGTGGCGCGCCCTGGTGGGTTGTGCCCACCCAGGGCCCCTCTCCGGTAGGTCTTTGCTCCAGAAATTCTCTTTTATTCCATAAAAATTCCTTGAAAAGTTTCGTTTCATTCCGAGAACTTTTATTTCTGCACAAAAACAACACCATGGTAGTTCTGCTGAAAACAGTGTCAGTCCGGGGTTAGTTTCATTCAAATCATGCAAATTAGAGTCCAAAACAAGAGGAAAAGCGTGAGAAAAAGTAGATACGTTGGAGACGTATCAACTCCCCCAATCTTAAACCTTTGCTTGTCCTCAAGTAATTCAGTTGACAAACTGAAAGTGAGAAATAAAAACTTTTACGAACTCTTTTGCCTTTGTTTGCATAAATAGGCTTAAACAGCTGATACGTCTCCAACGTATCTATAATTTATGAAGTATTCATGCCATGTTTACAATAGTTTTATATGATTTTGGTATGATTTGATTAGAACTAACCTGGACTGACACTGTTTTCAGCAGAACTACTGTGGTGTTGTTTTTGTGCAGAAATAAAAGTTCACGGAACGGGCTGAAAATCAACGGAGATTTTTTCTGGAAAATGTAAAAAATACTAGAGCAAAGAGTTTCCAAAGGGGAGTCCTGTGGGCCCCACGAGGGAGGAGGGCGCACCCCCTACCGCATGGACTCCCTGTGGGGCCCCCTAACTTGTTCTCGACGGCAACCTCTCCTGTAAATCCCCAAACTTCCAGAACTTGACCTGGATTGGAAGTTTCGCCGCCGCAAGCCTCTATAGCCACGAGAGATCAATCTAGGCCCTCTGTGGCACCCTGCCGAAGGGGGCCATAATCGCCGGAGGCCATGGAGGAGGATCCCGGAGAGGCCATCATCGCCATGAAGGCCAAGGACCAGAGGGAGAACCTCTCCCCATCAAGGGGGGAGGCCACAGAAGCACAAGGGGAGAACCTCTCCTCCTCTCTCTCGGCGGCGCTGGAGTGCCATCGGGAGGGGAATCATCGCGGCGGTGATCGTCTTCATCAACATCACCATCATCATCACCATCCTCATCTATTTTACGCGGTCCACTCTCCCGCACCGCGCTGTAATCCGTACTTGAACATGGTTCTTTATGCCATATATTATGATCCAATGATGCGTTGCCATCCTATGATGTTTTGAGTAGATATCCTTTGTCTTTGGGTTGATTGATGATCTAGATTGGTACGAGTTGTATGTTTTATTTTGCTGCTGTCCTATTGTGCCCTCCGTGTCGCGCAAGCGTGAGGGATTCCCGCTGTAGGGTGTTGCTATACGTTCATGATTCGCTTATAGTGGGTTGCTTGAGTGACAGAAGCATAAACCCGAGTAAGGGGGTTGTGGAGTATGGGATAAAGGGGACTTGATGCTTTAATGCTATGGTTGTGTATGATCCAAGAAGAGAAAGTATGTTAGTTTATGCCTCTCCCTCATATGAAATTGTAATGACGACTACCGGTCTTGTTAACAATTTCCTAGGACAATTCCGCACACTGATCCATCATTATTACACACTCAGTATTTATAATATTTAGTAATATATTCTAACTTTATGATAACAGCACCTACTTTTATGTTTTAGCTCTCCGATATCATGCAAAGTTATCCTCTTCATACCTACAATGAAGTTTTATTTCTCGTTTCTAGTTGGAAGCAAACGTTCGGTGTACGTAGAGTCGTATTAGTGGCAGATAGGACTTGAGAGAATATTGATCTTACCTTTAGCTCCTTGTGGGTTTCGACACTCCATACTTTTCACTTCCACCATTGGAAATTGCTACGATGATTCCTTGCATTTGGGGATTATCAACAGCACCCAGGTTTTCAGCCAACATTATAACTAACCATGTCGACAATAACTCTTAAAGATTATATTAACTCATATCATTTACATAATCAGCTAGCAAGCTGTAATAAGATATCTCAAACGGCAACATGTTGTCAAAACAACCATGATATAATATGACAATAGTGGTATCTCGCTAGCCTTTTCTTAGACCGCAAAACATAAATGCACAGCACCTCCAAAGTTCAAGCAGCGACTAAACATTGTAATTCATGGTAGAAAAGATCCAGTCATGATGCACCCAACATTAGCTATACACAATGCATAAACCATGACAATTGTGCTAGCTCAGTTTCTAGCGCTTGTTTTAGAAGGTGATGACACAACATAAAAGTAAATAGAAAGTCCCTTCACAGAGGGAAGCAGTGATTTGCAGAGGTGCCTGAGCTCAAGTTTTAAAATAGAGATAAATGATATTTTGAGACATGCACCCTTCTTATTCACTTCACGACCATCAGTTATCAACATCTTCTATGCTAAGCAAACTAGTGGCGGTTCCCAAGCGATAAAAGTAAAGGTTTTGACTCCATTGGGAGTCTTTGTTTGATTATTTCAGAGATGAACTCTTTTTCATGTTGGCAGTTTGGAACTGGGCATCCCTATTACCGCCCATTTTCTCGTGCGATGGCGAGTGAATAAACACTCGACCTGAGAATAACCGGCTTAGCATGGAAGATATCGACCACCTCATATCGTTCCATGAACAATCCAGGCACACAAAAAGGATAATTTTTAGAAGTCTTTAGAGGTGGCACATGCAAATTTACTTAGGACGGCAGGGTAATACCGTATATAGGTAGGTATGGTGGACTCATCTGGAATAACTTTGGGTTCAAGGTTTTTGATGTACAAGCAGAGTTCCCACTTAGTACAGGCCAAGGCTAGCAATTAGATTGAGAAGCGGCCATCTAGAGAGAAACAACGATCATAACCATGCATTATGCATAAGTAACATTGGACACTAGCATGAGTAGGATGTGAAAACCATGAACATAAATATCATAGAGGCTATGTTGGTTTTGATTCAACTACATGCATGAACATGTGCCAAGTCAAGCCACTCGAACATTCAGAGGAGGATACCATATCATCATACTACATCACAATCATTTTAACTCTATGTTGATATCCAAGATAAATCATTATCCACTCCTAGCTACTTATGCATGGCGTGAGAAACTATAATCTCTAATTGTCATTGCAAACATATTTAATCATACTGGGCTGAATCATGCACACTAGGTTAAACATATTTACACAAACAGAACAAGTCGAGTTCATACCGGTTTCTCTTTGCCACGGCCAGTTCATCGAATATTGTTATTATTGCCTTTCACTTGCATGACTGAACGATATGGAAATAGTAATAGTGCAAGAATGTCGTGGACTAAGCTGAAATCTGCAAACATTTTATTCAACAAGAGAAGACAAGGTAAAAAGTGCTCTTTATTAGTTCAACAGTTATTCATATGAGAGCCACTCAACATTTTCATCGTGGTCTTCTCCTCGGTACGACTCAAAATAAAAAGAAAATAGATTCAGTGAAACGCACTAAAATATTTTTGGAGTTTTTGGTTTTCTTGAACAAGCAAATAAAAGGGAAAAGAAAAAACGAGAAAAACTATTTACACATGAAAGCTCCCAACAAGCAAAAGAAGAACAAGGAAATCTTTTTTGGGTTTTCTTTTTAGTGCTACTACTAAGCATGCATAGAAAGTAAACTACTACAACTAATTTTTGGGTTTTTCTAAAGTTTATCAAACACACAAGAAGAAAGCAAGAAAATAAATCTAAGCATGTATGATACAATGAAAAAGTGTGAACACCGACAAATAGAATGATATAAGTGAACATGAATGTAATGTCGGTGAGAAACACGTACTCCCCTAGCTTAGGCTGTTGTCCTAGCTTGGTAGTCGACCAGTAGCCTAGATGGAAGTAGGGATCCGAAGGAGCATGCATCCACTCATCCCACTGCCGAGGCTCCTCCTCAGCCTCTGCAGCAGCCTGAGCGTTCCGGTAAGCGATGATGTCCGCAGGCATAATCCTATATCCGCCCTCGGCGACAGGATCAAACAAAGCAGGTGCAAGCAATGGAATAACATCATGGGTTTTAACGCTAAAGACCAGGTTATAAGGAATGGCGATGTTAGGACGATCATGTGCAAGAAAGTGATGGTGTTCCATGGCTGCATGGTCTAGGTAAACCTTGGTCTGAGGGTAATCATGAGGGCGTATCTCAACATTAAATTGAGCGGCCAAACGAGCAGCAAAAATCCCACCATGTATTTTACCCTGGGTTTTACTAAGATGGAGGTGGCGAGCCACAATAGCTACCAAGCTATAAGTGTTGCCGCCCTCTAATGCACGACGTAAAATAGCAAGGTCTGGTGAACTAAGCGCACCCACGTTCTCTCTAGCAAGCAAGCATTTGGAAATGAAAAGAGCAAAGTAACGAACAGCAGGAAAATGCAAGCTAGTGGCAGTCGTGGCTGACACCCCTCTCTCATCTCCCATAGTCAAAGTGCGATAAAAGTCCTCAAACCCATCCGGTCTAGCCTCAGCCAAGCTCCCATCAGAGGGGATCATGCATATGTCACAAAATTCAGTAAGTGGTATTTGATGATTTTCAGCATATAAATCAAAGCTCACTTCAGGAGGATTATTTCTAGGCAAGAAAGTAAAGCTTTGAACAAAGATGTTTGTGAGGATTTGATGCTGGTCACACACATCTGCGATGAAGTCGGTGAGGCCGGCATTAGCAATATATTGCGTGAACTCCTGAAGGATTCTAGCCTCTTCCAGGAATGGGGTGTGCGGTCACATTCACATGGCCGTACTTCTGCCAACCTCCGAGGATGGAGATCACTATCAGATGACTCCCCAATAACACCCTTGGCATTCTTCTTAGAGCCAAACTTCCTAAAGATATTCATGTCCGCGTACAATTTTCCTATGAAAAAAAATCTGAAATTTTAGTCCACAAAATTTTCTCAACAAAACCTCACCAAATTGATAGCAACTACTCATAGGGATACATAGAGGCCATAGAAAGCATTCAAACTACTTAGAACTCTAAGAATTCAACATACAAGCTCATCTACAGTAGCACCAAGAGTAGCTAATAATTCAAAATATAAACCACTAAAACAAAAACTAATTGGACAAACGGTGGAGTCAGATACTGTTGGGATATAGCTATTGAGTTAACCCGCCTAGGAGGGGCTGGGTTATACCCATGGCGACTCATAAGACAAAGCCCATGAAGGAAAAGAAGATGGCAGTTCATGAGGATAACTTATGAAGGGCCCAAGGCCCAAAGGCGGCTTATGGCCCGTAGGTGTAAACCGCCATATGTGTATGACTTGTATTATAAGGCAATTGTAATTAAGTCACCAGGCCGGACATGTTTATGAGCCGGCCAGGACTCTGTAAGCCACCGGGCATCAACCTGAGTATATAAAGGGACGACCCGGCGGCGAGTTAGAGCAAGAAAAAGAGATCGAAAGCTAGGTCAAGCGTATTAGCTCCCTCGTAATCGAGACATAAGAAATACCACCTCAAACTGGATTAGGCCTTTACCTTCACCGCAAGGGGCTGAACCAGTATAAACTCCCTGTGTCCTTTGTCCCGTTTAACCCCTTTGAGTTAATCTCATTGCAATGGCTCCACGACTAAGTCCTGTCACTAGGACATCTGCCGTGACAACTCCACGAAAGTTGGCGCCTACCGTGGGGCTATCGCATGGTGGTTTCGAGTTCTCAAAGGGAAACTTTGAAGAGATCAAGGGATATGTTGTGGGCCGGATGACCAAGAGTCGTCGCGGCAAGCTCTATGTCAATGACGCAGGCTGGGACCCCGAGGCCGGCTCAATTGAGTACGGGTACCAGGTCCCCTTCGGTGGAATTCATGTCGTCATCGGCAAAATCGGTGAACCGGGCCCTGAGCCGGACATCTGCACCGACATCATCGAAACGGCTCAGCGTGCGAGACCCGCCCGAGTTCAGCCCGCCAGGAGGCGTGCCTTCGTGGGATTCATCCATGGAGCAGAATTGGAGGAAGGATCCAGGTCTGGCGATGAGACGACCATCTATTCTGATGGTGAGTCATCCACGGGCGAGACTACCTCGTTGTATCAACTGTAGGACGGCAGGCTTGGGGGCTGTTCTGATGGCGACAATATTTCGGACCCATACGAGCCGCCGAACCGAGTCGCAATCTTCATGGCCGGTACACAGCCAGTGCAGAATTCATCAACTGCAGCGGCGACAGCGGCCGGGCAGGAGGCCCTATGCACCCGTCGGCTCAGGTCTTGTCCGACTTACTCGACGCTTGGCAATACTTCTGATGAAGGAGGTTAACCCGGTGAACAGAGATCAACATAACACGGAGGTCGCAAAGTTGCGAGATCAGATAGCTCAAGCCAAGGAAGACCTGGCAGTCGAGGACACTAGGATGGATGCGGAGCGACTTGCGTTGGATGCTCAGGCGCAGCGGATTCAGTCAGAGTCTTTTCGGCTCATGCTTAGAACGCTTCAAACGAAGTCATGAGGAGAAGGCATCAGACTCGCCTGCCTCCGGTCTACGAGGCGAGAAATATCTTTACCACGCCCGGAGCAGGGACCAGTAACCAGCCAGTGGTAAACCGGGTCGAAGCTCCTCGGACAGGGACGCAGGCTCAGCCACGCTCGATGGGCCCGCCTCGTCAGAACAATATCCCACCGCAGCATGTGCCGACGCCACCGAGTCATTACTCTAACCCTTTGGATAACATGATTGTTGCAGCGACACGGCTGGCAGCTCTACCAGTCGAAGGTGAGTAACCGGCGGCAATGGAAATACAGCGAGCCGGAGAGTTGCTTCAAACGGCTGTGGCCCAACAAGCGGCTTACTGTTACAGTCGTGAGAGGATTCATTCAACCCCTCGCCCTAGCCGGAGTTATAGCAGGCATATCGAGGAACCGGCTGTGTCAACCAGCGGGCAGTACCGTAACCTGCCCCATGGACATAACCCAGCGGGTGGTGGGGCTAATGCTCAGAATGTAGTGGATCAGGGTAGAGCGCGTCAAGAGGCTGAGCTGGCAGCTCAGTACGCAGCTCATCAGCATTCTCCGGTTTGCCCGAAAACTTCAGTGGAGACAGGTGTAACTCTCAGGACTTTGGGTGTGCTATGTTTAGTGCCAGCACTGCGTAATGAGCGTCTGCCTAAGGATTTCAAGGGTCCTCGCAAGGTACCTAACTATACAGCCGACTTACCTCCTGAAGCATGGGTCAAGAGTTATGAGATGGCCATCGAACTTCTAGACATTAGCGATGCTGCATGTGCTAAGTACTTCACCATGATGTTGGATGGAACGGTTCGTACCTGGTTGAAGGGGCTGTCTGCCAACTCCATTGGGTCATGGGCCGAGTTAAAAGCTCGTTTTATTCAGAATTTTAAGGACACATGCAAGCAGCCTATGTCAATTGTGGATTTGGATGCCTGTGTCCAAGAAGAAGGCGAGTCAACAACCCATTGGGTGCGCCGGGTCTCAACTATCCAGCATTCATCAGATCACATCAATGTTGGCTCAGCAGTCTTGATGTTGGAGAAGAATTGTCGTTTTTTCCCCTTAAACAGAAGTGGGCGGCTCAAGTGCCACTGCAATAACATGGGGGAGCTGATGGCGGCTCTGGTTAAGTACGCTGACTCTGATGGTACCAGGACCCCGAGTCTGACGATGAAAATCCGAGAAAGGGAAAGAAGAGTAACAGCACCAGAGGGCAGCAGCATAACCCGGCGAATCAGGGAGGCAACGGTAAGCGCAAAGCTGATAATAGTTTGGACTTTGTGGCTAACACTAATGCGCAGGATAATGGTCAGCGTCGTAAGGGTAAGCCGCCCCCACGGGTTGGGGGGCCATGTTTTAATCTTGAGCAGCTGCTGAATCAACCCTGCCCAAGGCATGGTACACGGGAAAGACCATCTGGTCACCTCTGGAAGGATTGCTTCATTATGAAGGAGTACAAAAATTCCAATTTGTTTCAAGAAAATCATGGGCCGGGTGGCGGCTCAGGCTCCAGCTCTCATGGTCCGGGTTACGGTGGTGGCGGTTCTAATTCCGGCTTCCAAGGCAATCAAGCAAACCAGGCCAATCAGGGTGGTTATCATCAACAGTCAAGTCAAGGGAATCAGCAACAACAATCTGGGTATCAGAGTAACCCGAAGCAGTTGAATAGTGATCAGTACCATGTCTTCACCACAAGTTTATGCAAGCGGGATCAGAAGCTCCATAAAAGGGCGGTGAACGTCGTTGAGCCGGCAGTTCCCCGTTACTTGCGCTGGTCTGAGCAGCCCATTGTGTGGAGTCGGGAAGATCACCCGCCCCGGGTTGATAATCCGGGTCACTTGGCTTTGGTGGCCGCACCTCAAGTCGGAGGATATAAGTTCACTAAGGTACTCATGGATGGAGGTAGCAGCATCAATATCCTTTATTATGAAACTTTCCGTCGCATGGGATTGACTGATAAGAATCTAAAGCCGTCGAACACTGTTTTTCACGGCATGGTGCCTGGTAAGTCGGTATATCCAGTTGGTAAGATAGCTCTGGAAGTTGCTTTTGGAGATGATCATGACTCCAGGTCGGAGACATTGACCTTTGAAGTGGTGAAAATCAAGAGCCCTTATCATGCTCTGTTTGGACGGCCGGCTTATGCTAAGTTCATGGCAAGGCCTTGTTATGTTTATTTGCAGCTCAAGATGCTGGGTTACAAGGGAACCAGCACGGTGCACAGAAGCCGGAAGATAGCTTTAGAGTGCGAACAAGGTGATGCTGCTTATGCTGAGTCTGTCTATGCAACAAAGGAGTTGAAGTTTTATAAGGACAATGTTGACCCGGCGGATATGACATCTTTGAAAAAGCCAACTACAGAGCATGACCCGGTCTTGAAGTTTAAGTCGGCAGACGATACCAAGCTAGTTGATTTCGTTCCTCGTGATTCATCCAAGCAGTTCAGCATCAGTGCTAACCTAGATCCGAAATAGGAATGCACGCTCATTGAGTTCATCCGTGAGAACCGGGATATCTTTGCATGGAAACCTTCTGACATGCCAGGTGTACCGAGGGAACTCGCTGAGCACACTCCTAATATTGATCCCAAGTTTAAGCTGGTCAAGCAGTTTCTTCGTTGTTTCAATGAAGAGAGGCGTAAGGCCATTGGTGAAGAGGTAGCCCGGCTCTTGGTGGCTGGGTTTATTGTTGATGTTTTTCATCCTGAATGGTTGGCTAACCCGGTGCTGGTGCTTAAGAAGAATGGCACTTGGCATATGTGTGTGGATTAGACGGACTTAAACAAGGCTTGTCCGACTGATCCTTTTGCTCTCCCTCGTATTGATCAGATTATTGATGCTACGGCGGGTTGTGAGCGTTTGAGTTTTTTGGATGCTTATTCTGGTTATCATCAGATCAAGATGGAAGTTAAGGACCAGGAGAAGACAGCTTTTATAACTCCCTTTGGAGCCTTTTGCTATGTATCTATGCCTTTTGGGCTCAAGAGTGCCCAGGCGACTTACCAACGATGTGTGCTGAATTGTCTTCATAGTCAGATTGTGTGCGATGTTCATGCTTATGTGGATGATATTGTAGTGAAATCAATAAAGAAGGAGACCTTGATAGACGATTTAAAGGAGACCTTTGATAATCTCCGGGTTTATAAGATGATTCTTAAACCGGCCAAATGCGTTTTTGATGTGTCGGCAGGCAAGCTCTTGGGTTTCCTGGTTTCTAACAGAGGCATTGGAACTAATCCGGCGAAGATCAAAGCCATTACTTCTTTGGCTAAGCCGGCGTGTGTCAATGATGTTCGACGTCTGGCGGGTCATATTGCGGCTCTAAGCCGGTTCATTAGCCGGTTGGGAGAGAAGGCTATCCCTCTATATCAGATGATGAAAAAGACAGATAATTTTGTCTGGAGTGATGCCGCTAATGCAGCATTTGAGGACTTGAAGAAACAGCTGGCTGAGCCACCCGTTCTTGCTGCTCCTATTGATAAGGAGTCGTTGTTGTTGTATGTGGCTGCTAATGCCCGGGCTATCAGCGTAGCTATTGTGGTGGAACGGAAGGAGGCAGGCAAGGAATATCTGGTTCAAAGGCCGGTTTACTACATCACTGAGGTGCTTATTGAGTCCAAGCAGAGGTATCCGCACTGGCAGAAGCTGGTATATGGGGTGTTCATGGCCAGTCGGAAGCTTAAGCAATATTTTTTGGGTCATCCCATCACTGTGGTTAGTTCTGCTCCCTTAGAGGATATTATTCAGAACAGAGAAGCTACAGGTCGGATAGCCAAGTGGGCCATTGAGCTTGGACCTCATGGTTTGAAATATATGCCTCGCACAGCCATTAAGTCTCAAGCACTGGTGGATTTCATAAATGACTGGACAGAGCTGCAGATGCCTGAAGAAAAGCCAGATAACACGTATTGGACTATTCATTTTGATGGGTCCAGGCAATTGGAGGGTTCGGGGGCTGGAGTTGTGCTAGCTTCCCCTCGAGGTGATAAATTTTGTTATGTTCTCCAGTTGATGTTCCCTTGCACTAACAATGCAGCTGAATATGAGGCCTTGCTCCACGGCCTTTGGATGGCTAAGGAGATGAACTATCGTCGAGAGGTTGACACTATTGCAGGTCACTTAAAGGGTTATCAGGTTGAGCATATTGATAGAAGGAAAAACAAGGCGGCTGATGCTTTAAGCCGGCTCGGATCTTAGCGTAAGCCGGTGCCGCCTAACATTTTCTTCGATATTATGTATAACCCCTCAGTCAAGTTGCCTACAAAAGAAGATCTCGCTATTCCTGGCCCAGAAGCACAATTGGTGGCGGCTCTTCATGTAATTCCTGATTGGACAGTTCCATATTTGGCTTATATGACCCCGGGCGAGTTACCTGAGGATGAAACTTTGGCCAGGCAGATAACCCAGTGGTCCAAATCAATGACCATTGTCAATGGAGAGCTACATCATCGCAGTGTTACAGGGGCGTTTCAACGTTGTGTTTCACCTGAAGATGGCTGTGAGATTCTGCGAGAGATTCATGAAGGGGACTGTGGCCATCATGCCGGCTCTAAATCTCTTGTGGCTAAGGCTTTTCGCCATGGATTTTATTGGCTGACGGCTCATGCCGATGCTGAGGATCTGGTCAGTAAATGTGACGGATGTCAGAAATTTTCACGATGAGCCCATGTGCCGGCTCAAGAATTGAGGATGATCCCAATTACTTGGTCGGGGATAAAAAGACACACCTCTTGGTGGCGGTTGACAAATTTACAAAGTGGGTTGAGGCAGAGCCAGTCAGTAAATGCGACGCGGAGATGGCGGTTCAATTCATTAAAAAGGTGATTTTCCGTTTTGGCTTCCCCCACAGTATCATAACTGATAATGGCACTTATCTATCTAAGGGTGCTATGAAATAATTTTGTCAACCTGAGCATATCCGGCTTGACGTGTCGTCAGTGGCTCACCCCCAATCTAATGGTCAAGCCGAGAGAGCCAATCAAGAGATCTTGAGAGGCATCAAGCCCCGCCTTATGGTTCCCCTGCAGAGGAGGCTGGGTTGTTGGGTGGAGGAGTTACCATCCGTGTTATGGAGCATTCATACCACCCCCAACAGATCTACGGGTTACACGCCTTTCTTCATGGTTTACGGAGCAGAGGCGGTTCTCCCTAGTTACATCCGTCATGACTCACCTCGTGTGGCGGCTTATGTTGAAGCTAACAATGAAAAATCACGCCAGGATGCGCTTGACCGGTTGGATGAGGAGCGTGACCTTGTGTCAGCTCGTTCGGCGATTTACCAGCAAGATCTGCGCCGCTATCACAGCCGCCGGGTTAAGACCAGAACCTTTCAGGAAAGTGATTTGGTACTCCGGCTTATCCAAGAGCAGATTGATATGCACAAGTTATCCCCACCTTGGAAAGGACCCTTTGTGGTCAGCAAGAATCTGAACAATGGGCCATACTACCTTATCGATGTTCGAGACCACAAGGACTCACGCACGTCGAAGGAGGAGACCCGCCGGCCATGGAATATTGCTCATCTTCGGCCTTACTATACCTGAGCCACCAGCTCTTCTGATGTACATATTTTGACAATGTATATATTATGATCTATATAATAAAACTGGCATCCCTGATAAAGCAAGGCCTCTGTCATTTCTCTTTAAATAATGAGTCTTTATTGAAAGATCAATTGGTCACTTGGGGGCTTCCGGTTTATTGAGCGAGGCTATGATTACCCTTTGATCCGGCGTAAACGCCATGTTAAAAAAACTTGGGGGCTTGCTACCCAGGTTAAAGGGACCAAAGAGAGTCTGTTGCAAAGCACAACTCAAACATAGGTGCCCACTGAGCACAGCTCAAAAATATTGCTTGGGGGCTCTTTGTTCAAAGGACAAGAGGTTTTATGACCCTTGTAATAGGCTTAAAAGCCAGGCTTGGAAGCCAGGTGTATTCACCTAAAAACCTAGGTTATCCTGCCTTTTTAAGTCTGTCACTCCACCCAGGTAATCCTGGAATGACCCGCCGTACTTTTGACAAGTCAATCTTATACACACCCTGAGCTTGTCAAAGTTAAAACGACGATTGGTTATGTGAGGACCGACTTATAAGGTTTGTATGAATGTTTAACTCAGTGGCTTTGCAGCCCTTGAAAGCACTTGATTTTTAGGCCTAATAGCCTATGAAAAGCCTTGTTTCTTTTTGTTTCTTATTTTGAAAGACTTTTTGGAGGTTTGTCCTTTGTGACACATTAAAATCCAATGAGGTTTACAACGCTTTATGATTATAATTCACCGGTGTTTATTAACCTGGCCTAGCTTTCGACTATAAGTCATCAGCATATGATGAGATAATATTCGTTGTTTATTAACCCAGCCTAGCTTTGTTCATAAGCCGACAATATATGACAATTCAACAGAGCATTAGAGTGCTCAAATTTTTGGGTTATCACCCTTACTGCACTATCTTGATAAGCCGGCAGTGTGATCAAATATCACACGTATGATATATCTTGTTATGATTATATATGGTTGTAATTGAACCAACCCTAGTTATAAACTATTTTAGTTTCCAGTGATTATATATTGGGTATTATGGCCCGTCTTGCGGTCAACCGTCAGGACATGTGTGATCTGTTTGTATGCAGGAACAGATTTAAATTGCCAATATTACAAGCACAAGTGGTAAATCTTAAATTGGCGCATCAATAGTATCATGTAAAGCAAAATATGCACATTAGCATAGCAAATCATGAGTTTAAGCTAGCCTATTACAAGGCATCTGATGGCCCAACAAGACTAAGCGTTCATCAAAGTTATCAGTACAACACTCCGGCTTATGATTGTTGGCGGGTTGAAGCCTCAGGATCTTCTTGCACCACTTCTTCATCCTCAACTCCTTGCTTATCCATTAGCTGGAAGTCACGCGCAACCCAATTGATACCGGTCAACGCTCTAAACACAGCTTCATCATCAATAAGATTTGAACCAATGTTAGGGGCAAAGGTGTGCTTACAAATTGGAGGAATAAGATCTGCTGGCTCATGAACCGGCGGGCAATCTCCTTGTTGTCAGCATCATAAGCCTCCTGGTATGTGGATAAGCTGGTTTCTTCAGCTAGTTTACTTGCTAACGGACGCATAGCTCTTGCTATTTCTGCGAGTCATCGGCATTGAAGTCTGATCCATATTCTTTAACACTGGGGCAGCCATTGGCCAAATCTTCCAGGTCAAGATCGGCCTGCCATGCTTTGGCCTCACTTAACGCAGTTAAAGCGCCAGCTCTGGCAGCTCCCCGTTTTAGGTCGGCAATTCTCTTGGGCAGCACTGATAATTTCTTCAAAGTGTCTTGGATAAGTGTTGAAGGAGTTTTCTTATGCATCGTAGCAGCAATTGTTCGTTGGGCACCAGTATGTAGTTGTTCTACAAGAGTATAGACGGCTTTAAGCCGGATGCGCATATCTGAGCCCAATTTAGCCCTCCTCGAACCTGTATCAATCAAGGTACCGGTAAGCCGGCAGCCGTTTTTAAGATAATTCTTACAATGCAAGGGAGATATTGATGTCTACTACGCAACCTTCTTCTTGTAGACGTTGTTGGGCCTCCAAGTGCAGAGGTTTGTAGGACAGTAGAAAATTCCCCTCAAGTGGATGACCTAAGGTTTATCAATCCGTGGGAGGCGTAGGATGAAGACGGTCTCTCCCAAACAACCCTGTAACCAAATAACAAAGAGTCTCTTGTGTCCCCAACACACCCAATACAATGGTAAATTGTATAGGTGCACTAGTTCGGCAAAGGGATGGTGATACAAGTGCAATATGGATGGAAGATATAGGTTTTTGTAATCTGAAAGTATAAAAACAGCAAGGTAACTAATGATAAAAGTGAGCACAAACGGTATTGCAATGATAGGAAACAAGGCCTAGGGTTCATACTTTCACTAGTGCAAGTTCTTTCAACAATAATAACATAATTGGGTCATATAACTATCCCTCAACATGCAACAAAGAGTCACTCCAAAGTCACTAATAGCGGAGAACAAACGAAGAGATTATGGTAGGGTACGAAACCACCTCAAAGTTATCCTTTCTGATTGATCTATTCAAGAGTCCGTAGTAAAATAACATGAAGCTATTCTTTCCGTTCAATCTATCATAGAGTTCATACTAGAATAACACCTTAAGACACAAATCAACCAAAACCCTAGTGTCACCTAGATACTCCAATGTCACGTCAAGTATCCGTGTGTATGATTATACGATATGCATCACACAATCTCAGATTCATCTATTCAAACCAACACAAAGTACTTCAAAGAGTGCCCCAAAGTTTCTACCGGAGAGTCAAGACGAAAACGTGTGCCAACCCCTATGCATAGGTTCATGGGCGGAACCCGCAAGTTGATCACCAAAACATACATCAAGTGAATCAGGTGATATCCCATTGTCACCACAGATACGCACATGCAAGACATACATCAAGTGTTCTCAAATCATTAAAGACTCAATCTGATAAGATAACTTCAAAGGGAAAACTCAATCTGATAAGATAACTTCAATGGGAAAACTCAATCCATTACAAGAGAGTAGAGGGGGAGAAACATCATAAGATCCAACTATAATAGCAAAGCTCACGATACATCATGATAGTATCACCTCAAGAACACGAGAGAGAGAGAGAGAGAGAGAGAGAGAGAGAGAGAGAGAGAGATCAAACACATAGCTACTGGTACATACCCTCAGCCCTGAGGGTGAACTACTCCCTCCTCGTGATGATGAGCGCCGGGATGATGAAGATGGTCACCGGTGAGGGTTCCCCCCTCCGGCAGGGTGCCGGAACAGGGTCCCGATTGGTTTTTTGTGGCTACAGAGGCTTGCAGCGGCGGAACTCCCGATCTATTCTGTTCCCCAATGGTTTTAGGGTATATTGATATATATATATATAGGAGGAAGAAACACGTCAGGGGAGCCACGACGGGCCCACGAGGGTGGAGGGCGCGCCCAGGGGGCTGGGCACGCCCCCCTTCCTCGTGCCTTCCTCGTTGCTTCCCTTACGTAAACTCCAAGTCTTCTGGATTGCTTCCGTTTCAAAAATAATTCTCCCAAAGGTTTCATTCCGTTTGGACTCCGTTTGATATTCCTTTTCTGCGGAACACTGAAACAAGGGAAAAATAGGAACTGGCACTGGGCTCTGGGTCAATAGGTTAGTCCCAAAAATAGTATAAAAGTGTATAATAAAACCCATAAACATCCAAAACAGAATATATAATAGCATGGAAAAATAAAAAATTATTTATAGTTGGAGACGTATCAGATATGTTCTTACAAAAGATGGTCGATGACATAATATTAATCTGCTGCTTTAAGCCGGATAACTCTTTAGTCACCGGTTTAAGCGTGGCCTCGGCATCTTCGGCTCTTTTCAGCAGGGCTAACTTCTCAATCTCCCACTCTGTTTCTTTAGTTTTAAAGATTTCCTTCAATTTTTCCATTGCTGCTAAGGCATTGGTCAGTTCATCCTTGGCTTTGGAAGTTTCGTCTTGTTGAGATTTGATGTTTTCTCGGAGGTTGGCGACTTGAGATTCTTTACTGCTAAGCTTAGTCTGCAAGAGATAAACAATTTTTGAGATGGCAATGAATTTATAAGAAGTCCCAAGTACAATACAAGTATTATACTTGGCACTTGGGGGCTAATGTCTATTGCTTCTTCAAATACTACGAAGTCCCAAGCACAATACAAGTGTTATCCTTGGCACGTGGGGGCTAATGCATATCGCTCTTATCAAGAAATGAATATATTTGTTGACCTGGAAAAGGGTGGTGATCCGGCTTATGAAGACTATGAACAATATTATTTCTTAAAAGATGATAAGTCCCGACTTAACATAATTTTTAAGCCGATCCTTGGGGGTTGCATAAGCAGAGTTGAAGTGTTATTACCATAAGTCCCGGTTCATATTCAAAATATGAACCGGCCCTTGGGGGCTACTAGTTTTTATCTATTCAACTATTGAAGTTTACAGCACATTCTATTCTGTCGTGTCCAATAAACTTGGCGGCTAATGGCAATATATTTATAGGAAAGGAAGTGGCAGCGTTTACCTCATAACGGTCCTTCATCAAGTTCACTAAGCCAACTTCAAAGTCATGGCTGGTGTATAAACGGTTCAAATAGCCAGAATGGATGTCTTGGGGGCTAACTGGGTGTAGTGTTCTAAATCTACCTTCCATTTTCCCTTATCCTCAGCAGAAATTTCTTCTTTTGTGTTTTGCCTGGACAAGGCAGTAGGATGACCCGGGGTTGTGAAGCCATGACCAGTAATGGTAACATCATCATCTTTTCCTACCGGCTTAACAGGACTGGTTGTTCTGATAAGGACCGGTGGATTGGTATCAGTCAGGTTAGCATTCATCGGGTCAAGATCAACGTTGTGGCTTTCTGGTGGCAAATCATCAACAATATTATCAGCAATTGGGTGAGAAGATTCTGGTTGTTGTTTTTCGGCTCAAACGAGTTGGGATCATTGACCGGCTTATTCAGTTTTGCCTTCTTACTGGGTTTAGCTTGGCCCCTGAAAACAAGAAATAAAAAGAAGTCAAGGTGATGATCAAGCACAACAATTGGAATAGTTGAAAATAGTTTTACCAAGGTACAGTCTTGAAAGCTGGAATTTGTGTTCCTATTGACTCGCCAGAAGAGGAATGAGAAGTCCCCTGATAGTTTGAATCAGACAGGTTAAGAGGTTGTCGAAAATAACCTGCCTTGGAGTAAAGTATGTCAGAAATATGTAAGACCTTTGGACGGCGCTTGCGAAGTGGAGTTTTTGGTAAACCGGAGGAAGTGATCACGTTGCCGCTATGCCAGTTTGTGCGGCGAGCTTTGTGTTGTTGTTTCTTCAAAAGAAAGTTTGGATCCAAGTGAGCTAGAGGGTGAGAAAATCTTAGTTTCCGGCTTCCTTGTCGGGTTTTCTGTGTTGGGAGAGGTTCTGAGCCGGAGGAAAGAATAATTACCTCTGCGTCACCTGCACAGCTACCCTTTGCGTCGTCCTGATAACAATTATTGTCAATGAGATGTATGAAAAAAGAGCCAAGTGAATCAAGTTCTACCTCTGACTCATGATTATCATCGTCATCTTCAATGTTTAACTCGGCAGACTCGGCGGTTTTCTTTTTGGAAGGTTTCTTGTTACCCTTGGTTTTGACACGAGGTGCTTTGGCCGGCTTATCCTGCGGTTTCCTCTTCCAAAATGGATCATCAGCCTGTTAAGATTGGAAAGATCATAAGAGAATATTAAGAATGTGGATTAAGTAGGAGTTGGGCAATTCTTACGGCTGGTGGCTTGTTGACAGTGCAGAAATGACTAAGTCCAGTTTTGCTGCACTCTTTTACAGGTTCATTCAACAACTTTTTGGTTGCTTCAGTAACTTCTGCCTCAGATAATTGAATATCACAATGGCACTGAGGATCTTTAACATCACCAGTATATCCGCACATTAAGCCAGGGCGACGGCTTAATGGCAAGATACTCCAAGATAGCCAACACCGGAAAAAATCAACGCCAGTTAAGTTGTTGGCCATAAAGGCTCTAAGCTTTGAGAAGGCAGGTGCATACTTGGTCCGTTCCTTTGCATCAAGACGTTGGGGAAGTGGATGGTTGTTGTTAAGCCGGTGCTCGCGGTAACCCGGCAGAGGATTTTCACCAGCCGGGGATGTGTCTTGAACATAGAACCAAGTCTGGTTCCAATCTTTGGGGTGGCTATGTAGCTTGGCATGAGGAAAACTGACATCTTTCCTCTTCTGAATAATGACTCCACCAAGTTCTTGGCATGGCCCATCAACAAATTCAGTTTGGCGGTTTAAATAATATAATTCCCTGAATAGGTCAACCAAGGGTTCTTCTTAAAGATAGGCTTCGCAGGATACTTGAAAATTGCAAATGTTAGACACGAAGTTGGGTCCGATGTCTTGAGGGTGCAGTTGGAGGAAATGAAGCACGTCACACAAAAAAATTGAGCCGGGAGGGCTGAACCCCCAACCCAAGTGATCAGTAAAAACAATCACTTCTCCATCTTTGGGTTGAGGAAGGACTTCGTCACCAGGAGCTCTCTAGTGAATATCCTCCTTTTTGGCTAGGGCGCAAGTGGCGACACAATTGTTCAGTTCTTCCTCGGTAATCCAGGATTTGACCCAATTGCAAGAATTATATGTCTTACCCATTTCTGACAAAAGATTATGTCAGTTTAAGGTCACATGGTTAAGCCAGCTTACGGTTAAAGGACAAATAATAATGAAGCACGACTAGGTATTAAGCCGGAGTTTGATATCACAAGATGACCAAAGAATTATTGGCGGCTTAAGAGGGGACTAATGGTACCTGGTAGGTTACTATTTTTGAGTTAAGCCACTTATACCGATGTTGAAAGAGTAGATCTACAGATGAAGCAAAATGGCTAAGTGTTCAGAAAAACAGTTTTCACAGATTGATGCTATAATTTCAGATCTAGTGCACTTCAGTTAAATACAAAAATATTTCGACCTAAAAGTATCAGTGCTCGAACAGCTCATGGGTACAGATCGATTTTCATCTAATAAGGAGATATTCTAAATATTAGAAGGGATTGCTAGGATTGCCGCGGTGAAGGAGGAGTACCAAGTGCGAATCAAATATCCTATAGCTAAGAACAAGGACGACCTTCGATGAACTTTGTTGAAATTCTAATGGATCTATGAGGAGACGAAAAAGAAGAACTAACCAGGGTTGTTGAGCGGCAGAGGTGCGCGGATGAGATCTGGTCCGAACAGGTTGATGCAGCGGCCATTGTCAGAGCAGAGGCGAGGGTCGACGGCGGCGGCGGAGCTCGTGTGCTATGGTGTCGCAAGGAAGAAGACAAGACGAAGAGGCACGGGGGGGAGTGAAAGAGACCCCCGGCCCTATTTATAAGGCGAATGGATAAATGACAAGCGCGGGAATTGAGGAGGCCAAAAACGGATATGTGACAGTGCCGATGCCTCGATTTTCGGAGATTCATTAAAAATGAGGAGATACATTAAATATTTTGGCCTTGTGTAAAAATTAATGACAGGTGACGCCACGACGGGTTGCCCTGATCCAAGAGGATGATGTCATGGTGAGTTACAAGTTCTTGCGAAGGTAATGAAGAAGGAATTTTTCTAAGTGTTGAATATTGATGTGAACATATTCAAATCAACCTGGGGCCTAATGTTGGGGATATAGCTATTGAGTTAACCCGCCCAGGAGGGGCCGTGTTATACCCATGGCGACTCATAAGACAAAGCCCATGAAGGAATCGAAGATAGCAGTTCATGAGGATAACTTATGAAGGGCCCAAGGCCCAAAGGCGGCTTAAGGCCCGTAGGTGTAAACCGCCATATGTGTATGACTTGTATTATAAGGCAATTGTAATTAAGTCACCGGGCCGGACACGTTTATGAGCCGGCCGGGACTCTATAAGCCACCGGGCGTCAACCTGAGTATATAAAGGGACAACCCGGCGGCGAGTTAGGGCAAGAAACAAGGGATGAAAGCTAGGTCAAGCGTATTCGCTCCCTGGTAATCGAGACATAAGCAATACCACCTCAAACTGGATTAGGCCTTTACCATCACCGCAAGGGGCCGAACCTGTATAAACTCCCTGTGTCCTTTGTCCCATTTAACCCCTTTGATCTAATCTCATTGCGATGGCTCCACGACTAAGTCCTCTCACTAGGACATCTGCCGTGACAACTCCACGACTAAGTCCTCTCACTAGGACATCTGTCGTGACAACTCCACGACACATACCAAGCAACAATCCCCCGAAACAGTTTCGGAAATGGAGCTTCGAGCAAAGAGATCGAAATCCGTGAGTTTGAGGGCAAGAACACGGGAGAGAGAGCAATTGAGATTTTTTTCAGAAGGTAAGTGATGATGTGGGATGAAGAGGTAAGTGAGGGGGCCCACGTGGGGACCACAACCCACCAGGGCGCGCCTATGGCTCCTGGCGCACCCAGGTGGGTTGTGCCCACCTGGTGCACCTCCCTTTGGTATTATTTGCACCAAAAATTTAGAAATATTCAGAAAAAAATCGTATAAAATTTTCAGGGCATTCTGAGAACTTTTATTTTTGGGTCATTTTTTATTGCACGAGAAATCAGAAAACAGACTAAACATGGAATTTTATTTTATTTAACTAATAAAAATATAAAACAAAAGGTAGGGACAGAAGGTAGTGCTTATTAAATTCATCAACTTCATACCGCTCAAAAATGATTCATTAATAAGGTTGATCGGGTCTTATTAACAACCACTTTTGATTAGCATGAAACCGAAGAACTTCCGTAAATCACTAGTTACCTCAATGGGGATATGAATGTCCCCAACAATAAGCATATTTCTTTTGACATTAGGTAAAGGTATTTGAAAACTTCCAATAGTGATTGTCGGAGATTTTTCAATAACATTAATACCATTCACTTGGAATTGTTTCTTCGGAAAGTGCACTGTATGCTCATTACCATTAATATGAAATGTGACCTTGCTTTTATTGCAATCAATAACATCCCATGCAGTATTCAACAAGGGTCTACCAAGTATAATCGACATGTTGTCGTCCTCGGGCATCTCAAGTATAACAAAGTCAGTCAAAATAGTAACATTAGCAACAACAACGGGCACATCTTCACAAATACCAATAGGTATGGCAGTTGACTTGTCAGCCATTTGCAAAGATATTTCAGTAGGTGTGAGTTTATTCAAGTCAAGTCTTTTATATAAAGAGAAAGGCATAACCCTAACACAAACTCCTAAATCACACAAAGCAGTTTTCACATAATTCTTTTTGATAGAGCAAGGCATAGTTGGTATACCCGGATCTCCAAGTTTTTTAGGCACTCCATCTTTGAAAGTATAATTAGGAAGCATAGTGGAGATTTCATCTTCCAGTATTTTTCTCTTATTAGTGATGATGTCTTTCATATACTTTGCATAAGGAGGCATTTTCAAGATATCAGTCAAGCGATTATGCAAAAAAGACCGGCCTCAGCATTTCTGCAAAGCGTTCAAATTCTTCATCATCATTCTTTTTAGTTGACTTGGGTGGAAAAAGGCATAGGTTTTTGAACCCACGGTTCTCTTTCTTTACCGTGTTTTGTAGCAATGAAGTCTCTTTTATCATATCTTTTATTCTTAGGTTGTGGGTTATCAAGATCAACATGTGGTTCTATTTCAACATCATTATCTCGTTCTTTTTCATTGTTTGGTTCAGTATCTTCATGAACATCAGCATTATCTTTTTCACTATCATTAGATGGATGTTCATTACCAGATTGAGTTTCAGCATCTGATATAGAAGTTTCATTTTCATTATCAGGAGGTTTCTCTATTTCAGGTTCACTAGAAGCATGCAAAGTCCTATCATTTTTCTTTTTCTTTTTATTTTTCTTTTTAGAAGGACTAGGTTAACTAGTGTTATTTCTTTGTGAGTCTTGTTCAATTCTTTTTGGATGTCCCTCAGGATAAAGTGGTTCCTGAGTCATTTTACCTCCTCTAGTTGCAACTCTAACAGGAATGTCATGCATATTATTATTCATTTCATCAAGTAATTCTCTTTGTGATTTAGCAACTTGTTCTAACTGGTTTTGTACCATAGAAGCATGTTTTCCAACACCTCTAACATCATTTGAAATTCTAAATAACAAGTCACTCAAGCGAGCAATCATATCAGAGTTATATTTCAATTATTTCATAACATTTGCATTGAAGTGATCTTGTTTCCTAATGTAGTTTCCAAACTCATCAAGGCATTGACTAGGATGCATATTGTGAGGATTTTCATTATCATTGAACTTCATTAGAGAATTTACCTCTACCACCTTAGGAAGTGTTGGTGTATTAAGCCCATGTATTTCTTCAATAGGAGGTAAATTTTTAACATCCTCAACTCTAATACCTTTTTCCTTCATAGATTTCTTTGCCTCTTGCATATCTTCAGGACTGGGATATAATATACCCCTCTTCTTTGGAGTGGGTTTAGCCGGTGGTTCAGGAAGAGTCCAATCATCATAATTTTTTCAATATGTTATTCAATAATTGTTCAGCTTGAGCAATAGTTTGTTCCCTGAAAACACAACCAGCACAACTGTCTAAGTCCCTAGAAGCATCGGTTAGTCCATTATCGAAGATATCAAGTATTTCATTTTTCTTAAGAGGATGATCAGGCAAAGCATTAAGTAATTGGCAAAGCCTCCCCCAAGCTTGTGGGAGATTCTCTTCTTTAGTTTGCACAAAGTTAAATATTTCCTGTAAGGCAGCTTGTTTCTTATGATCAGGAAAATATTTTTCAGAGAACTAATAAATTATATCTTGGGGACTACGCACACAACCAGGAGTAAGAGTATTGTACCAAGCTTTAGCATCACCCTTTAATGAGAAAGGAAATAATTTGAGAATAAAGTAGTAGCGAGTTTTCTCATCATGAGTAAAAAGGGTGGCTATGTCATTCAACTTAGTAAGATGTGCCACAACAATTTCAGTTTCATAACCATGGAAAGGATCAAACTCAACCATAGTAATTAACTCTGGGTCGACAGAGAATTCATAATCCTTATCATCAATAAAGATAGGTGAAATAGCAAACTTAGGATCACATTTTATTCTAGCATTCAGAGATTTTTCTTTATACTTGCATAGTAATTTCTCTAGATCATATCTATCTCTACAAGCAAGAATATCTCTAGTTGTCTCCTCATTCATAACATAACCTTCCGGTACCTTACGCAATTCATATCTAGGAAGGCTAGTTCTAGCAGGTGTTTCAGGAGTTTCAGTTTCAAGCTCATCATCAGATTCAACAACATCATGTTGTATTACTCTAACAATTTGTTCATCAAGAAATTCACCAAGTGGCACATCATCATTATCAAGCAAGGTACTAGCATCATCATAAGCATTATCCATAGCAGAAGTAGCATCTCAATAACTTGTGACATATTAGAATTCACAGCATGTGGTGGTGTTACAAGTTTACTCATAACAGAAGGTGAATCTAAAGCAGAACTGGATGGCAGCTCCTTACCTCCCCTCGTCTTATAGGGATAAATCTTAGTCTTAGCATCCTTCAGATTCTTCATAGTGATAATTGATAATAATCCCAAGTGACTCAACAAATATTGCTATGCTCCCCGGCAATAGCACCAGAAAAAGGTCTTGATAACCCACAAGTATAGGGGATCGCAACAGTTTTCGAGGGTAGAGTATTCAACCCAAATTTATAGATTCGACACAAGGGGAGCCAAAGAATATTTGAAGGTATTAGTAGTTGAGTTGTCAATTCAACCACATCTGGAGATTAATTACCTGCAGCAAGTAATCAGTAGCAAGGCAATATGATAGTTTTGATAGTAGTGACAGCAGCAATGGTAATAGTAACAGTGATAGCAGTAATTTTGTAGCAAGTGTAACAGTGATGATAGCAGTAGTAACCTTGCAGAAACAATATGAGATAAATTCGTAGGCATTGGATCGGTGACTTGTTGGATGATATTCATCATGTGACAGTTATAACCTAGGGCGATACGCCACTAGCTCTAGTTCATCGATATAATGTAGGCATGTATTCCGTAAATAGTCATACGAGCTTATGGAAAGAACTTGCATGACATATTTTGTCCTACCCTCCCGTGGCAGCGGGGTCCATATTGGAAACTAAGGGATATTAAGGCCTCCTTTTAATAGAGAACCGGAACAAAGCATTAACACATAGTGAATACATGAACTCCTCAAACTACGGACATCACCAGGAGTGGCCCCGACTATTGTCACTCCGGGGTTGCCGGATCATAACACGTAGCAGGTGACTATAACTTGCAAGATCGGATCTAAAACATGGATATAATGATGAATTCATAAACGGTTCAGATCTGAGTTCATGGCACTCGGGCCCAAAGTGACAAGCATTAAGCATAGCAAAGTCAGAGCAACATCAATCTAAGAACATAGTGGATACTAGGGATGGAGCCCTAACAAAACTAACTCGATTACATGATGAATCTCATCCAACTCCTCACCGACCAGCGAGCCGATGAAGGAGTTACTCACTCCCGGTGGGGAGCATCATGGAATTGGCGATGGAGAAGGGTTGGTGATGACGAAGAACGAAGATCCCCCTCTCGGGAGCCCCAAACGGACTCCAGATCTGGCCTCCCGATGAAGAATAGGAGGTGACGGCGGCTCCGTCTCGTGGAACGCAATAATTCTTTCTCCCTGATTTTTTTCTGGAAATATCTGATTTTATAGCGTCAGAATGAGGGTCTGCACAAATTCTCTTTTATTCCATAAAAAGTCCTCGCAAAGTTTCGTTTCATTCTGAGAACTTTTATTTCTGCACAAAAACAACACCGTGGTAGTTCTGCTGAAAACAACATCAGTCCGGGGTTAGTTTCATTCAAATCATGCAAACTAGAGTCCAAAACAAGAGGAAAAGCATGAGGAAAAGTAGATACATTGGAGAAGTATCACTTCTATGTCCATATTTTGTTTTTATTGACATCTCTCTCTCTCTCTCTCTCTCTCTCTCTCTAAGCATGTGGCCATGATTTTTGGTTTTGGTTTTCGCTTGAGGACAAGCGAGGTCTAAGCTTGGGGGAGTTGATACGTCCATTTTGCATCATGTTTTCCTACTGTTATTTATGATGTTTTTATTCATAATAATGCTTTTTGGAGTAATTCAAATGCCTTTCCTCACATAATATGCAAGGTACACACAACGAGGGAGAATTACAGCAGCTGGAAATCTGAACTTGGAAAAGCTACGTCAGGCCACCTATTCGGCACAACTCCAAACAAGCTGAAACTTCACAGAAATTTTTTATGGAATATTTGAAAAATATTGGAGCAAATAAGTACCAGAGGGGGGCCACCAGGTGGGCACAATTCACCTAGGCGCGCCAGGGAGCCCAGGCGCGCCCTGGTGGGTTGTGCTCACCCAGGCCCACCTCCGGTGCCCATCTTCTGGTATATAAGTCATTTTGACCTAGAAAAAATAAGGAGAGGACTTTCGGGACGGAGCACCGCCGTCTCGAGGCGGAACTTGGGCAGGAGCACTTTTGCCCTCCGGCAAAGCGATTCCGCTGGGGGAACTTCCCTCCCAGAGGGGGAAATCATTGTCATCCTCATCACCAACAACTCTCCCATCTTGGGGAGGGCAATCTCCATCAACATCTTCAACAGCACCATCTCCTCTCAAACCCTAGTTCATCTCTTGTGTTCAATCTTTGTAGCGGAACTATAGATTGGTGCTTGTGGGTGACTAGTAGTGTTGATTACATCTTGTAGTTGATTACTATATGGTTTATTTGGTGGAAGATTATATGTTCAGATCCAATATGCTATTTAATACCCCTCTGATATTGAGCATGATTATCATTTGTGGGTAGTTACTTTTGTTCTTGAGGTCACAGGAGAAATCATGTTGCAAGTAATCATGTGAACTTGATATGTGTTTGATATTTTGATAGTATGTATGATGTGATACCCTTAGTGGTGTCATGTGAACGTCGACTACATGACACTTCACCATATTTGGCCCTAAGGGAATGCATTGTGGAGTAGTTATTATATAATGGGTTGCGAGAGTGACAAAAGCTTAAACCCTAGTTTATGCGCTAATCCGTAAGGGGCCGATTGGATCCAAACGTTTAATGCTATGGTTAGAATTTATTCTTAATACTTTTCTCATAGTTGAGGATTCTTGTGAGGGGGTTAATCATAAGTAGAAGGTTTGTTCAAGTAAGAACAACGCACCTAAGCACCAGTCCACCCACATATCAAATTATCAAAGTAGCGAACACAAATCAAATCAACATGGTGAAAGTGACTAGATGAAATTCCCGTGTATCCTCAAGAACACTTTGCTTATTATAAGAGACCGTTTTGGCCTGTCCTTTGCCTCAAAAGGATTGGGCTATCTTTCTGCACTTTTGTTACTATTATTGTTACTTGCTCGTTACAAATTATCTTGCTATCAAACTACTCTGTTACTTACAATTTCAGCACTTGCAGACATTACCTTGCTGAAAACCACTTGTCATTTCCTTCTGCTCCTCGTTAGGGTTCGACACTCTTACTTATCAAAAAGAACTACAATTGATCCCCTATACTTGTGGGTCATCAGCCCACTGTCCTACCTGCTTGCTCACACAAACTAGCTGGCCAAAGAAGATAGACACCATCACATCACTTTCGACTACTACCACACCAGCGTCCCGCGAATGGTTGACATATGTGTCACGAACGCCAAGCAGACATCATCTAGATGTAAATGGTGGCACGGACACAGGCAGACATGACTTTTTCTGCGAGAAACTTCCAATCTATTCATCTTCAATCATTACAGTACAACGAACACCAGAAATAATGAGGGAATCTAGGAGAGGAAAGGTGGTGATCTAGGGTTGCATGGTCGCCGTGGTCGGCGGCGCCTGTTGGCTTTATAAGAGTTTCCGTCGAGCGCGAAGGCTGTTCCGAGCCGCCGAGAAGAGTCAATCCAGTTGATGCTAGCCCAAGTCAAGCTCACATGTATGTGCATGCGCCCTTTGAAATTCAATCGAGCTACCTGCTAGCTTTGCCTGTACGGTGATGTGCCCGGGTGAATCAATCTAGCATGAAGCCTGTTTGATGTCCCGACGAGGGGTCTTTCTCTACTGACTTGTCGTTCCCTAGCAAGAGAAGCTAGGGTTTGCTGTCCTTCGGCGGTTCTTGCCATCGAGATTTTTTGATTTGACGTTCCTCGTTGCACCGACTACTGGTGACAATGAATGTCCTTTCTTGGAATTGTCGCGACATGCTCTTAATGATGTCAATCCGGGAGCTATTGTCTCTACAAGGGTGTGTGAGAGCAGAGGTGGTGTTCCTCTCAGAATCCCATCTTGTGTGATGTTAATAAGGCAGATGAAATTAGGAGTAAGTTGGGGTTTGATTATGCTTATGTAGTTGGCAGTGATGGAAGATCAGGTGGACTTGCTCTGTTTTGTAATCATGCTGATAAGGTAGTTTTGAATTATATATGTGCTAATTTCGTTGATGTGGTGTTCAAGAATTATGATGGTGTGGACTGAAGACTTGTTGGGTTTTATGGATGCCCGGCTTGGGATCCACTACTGCAGGATACTGCTAACGCGACACTACGATCAGAGACCCTTTGCCGAAATTTTGTGTGATGCAATAATCGCAAACGATGGTGTAAAAAACCATCAAAAGGTGCAAAACATTTTCGATGGCGGAACCATCAAACACGGTTAAGATTTTAGTTGCGTGTGCAATGAAGAACACACGGTTAATCCATTCAAATTGTCTGCGATGAGGCAGAACAACAGAAACGGGCAACCATCACAATGTGTGTGCGATGCAGGACACACAGTTAATCCATTCAAGCTGTTTCCGTTGAGGTGAGAACAACATAAACGGGCATCCATATCAATGTGTGTGCGATATACGACATACGGTTAACTCGGACGAACTGTTTTCGATTAGGGAACACAACATGAGTGGTTCAACTTAACAAGATGTGTGTGATATGCAGCATATAATTCACATGGATGAACTGTTTGCGATGAGCCAAAAGAACACAAACGAGTCGTCTAAACAAGATGTGTGTGATACATGGCAAACAGCCGACTTGGATGAACTGTATGCGATGAGAAATTACAACACAGGCGGTCAATACAGTTACTGTGTCTGCGATTCTGCATGTACAAAATACTTTGAAAAATGCAAACTAGTTGCTTGCGGTGGCTAGGAGTATCGCACACGATGCGTATGCGAGTACTCGTGTGTGATGATTAGTATGTTACACATACGTTTCCTTATGTTAACATGTGTGTGAATTTGCAATATGTTTAGTTAATATGCAAATGCCTTCTGGACATCGGACACACGCTTAAACTCACTGAACTGTGTACGATACTAATACTTTCCCTGAAAATTTATGAACTTGGGTAACAACATTTGAGTAACATATATATAGTGGTTACACTATTCGACAAAAGGAGGATATTCGTAACACGGTTTTGACAACCATATGGTCCATATCTACATACTTAACATAGTAACAACTATCACATTATAAGAGGCTAAGGGCCAAAAACCATATGGTGCATATCTACATACTTAACATATATAGTAACAGCTAGCACATTTTAAGAGGCTGAGGGCCAACAACCACAACTATCCCCTAGAAGCAGCTTGATCACGGTGACTTGGCATCTCGTCAATGAAAAAGAAGAGCCCTTCTGTGCCTTGGTAGAGCATGAGTAGAACAGTGTCTCCAATTTTCCAATATGGATGCATTGGCACGAGAAGCGAGAACTTGTTAATTTTGAATGGTTCCATTTCTATGGGAAATATAGTACCTTGCAATCACTTTAGCATTATTAGCAGGCACAAGTGTAATTCGACCACGCCGGGAAATCGATCAAGGAACTACTAAGGGGGCAATTTCTGTTGACATGTAGAATAAAAAACAATTGTAACATATCGTTGAAGATATATATAGTTTATGAGCATCAACATTAAAATAAGACTTTTTACCAGCGCTTTGTGCACACAATTGGTCTTGTTCAGTGTGTGCACCATAGGTCTAATTAATCCCATCCAAAATCCAGCGTTCATACGTTGTGCTATCTCTGTCAGATTATCAACAAAGTTTATGACATGCTTCAAGTCCTTCTAGTGAAATTTGGTACACTTAGTAACATATAGATCGTTCACTATGCATCCAACATATCCTGCTGAAAAGGTGGAAAGGTATTATTTATTCAGAACATGGCAGAAGAATATACAGTGCGCACAAATTGGTAAATAGAATTTGTTACTGCCTAGGAACGGAGCTAGAATATGATATCACAATTGGTTGCTTAAATAGTGATCAATTGGTTGCTTAAATAGTAATATGACAACATGGAGAAAGTTGAAAGGACACTAACCTCGATCAGACTTTGATCGGCTGATGACGTTGGGGAAGTGAACATCCATGTTAATTAGACCAGGTTGTTGTGCACGCACTAGAAATTTATTGCCATCTTTCAGTTCATAACACTTAGACATTTTTCTCCAAAGGTCCGCATTAAAATAGGAGAGACCATCTTTATCAAGTTTTACACTAACCGTCATTGTAAATCCGTGCTGTGATGCCAATATGACATCCTGGGAGTCATCAGCAAAGTAAAGCCCAATATTTCCTTCTACTCATGTTCTTGCAAAGCAAGGGATGTACTGCTTGAAATGAAAATTAAGATCATAAATTAGATATATATTGAAATAACAGAGCAAGATGCAAATATGGGAGTAACTGATAGAACAGATCCATATATAGATGAAAGCAAAGTACAAAAATATAGAATTAAAAATAGATAATGTAACAAAGATTTGATGCAAATATATAGATAATGTAGCAACAGACGGTATATGTTCACAAATTTAGGCCATGCCAACCATGGTAGGTTGAGATTGAACATACCGAGCGCTCCCTGAAGTCATCCGGAATGGTGAGATAGAACTTCGTTTCCGACTGGCCACGACCACAGTTACCCAATTTGTGCTCGCACTGTGGACACATGAATGAACACCCACGAATCAGCTAGAACAAAAATGATTCCACAGTGATTTCCGTCATTTGATTAACAGCGACAGACGGACTGCGATAAGAGATGAGTGAATATTTTGCTAATTAAGTTGATTACCTTCTCTATGAGAAAAATCCCCGGCCCAATCCCGCAGAAAACCCCAGTCGACCAGAGTCTAGAATGTCAGTGCAGATAGGCGGCGGAAAGCGGTAGTGGCGAAATCCGGTGCCGTTTGGAGCGCGACCTACGCCCGCCGCCAACAGCCGTCGAGCTTAGGGTGCAGAGTTGCGGAGGAGTCCGCGGCAAGTGAGTGGGGACGTAGTGGGCGTGGGTTTTGTTTTTCCTTTTGCATGTGTGAGTGAACACATACGATTCGCAGAGGAGATGGAGATGAATCGTGTGTGATAGTAAATCATTGAGATTGAATGGGAATCCAAATTTCCTTTGTCCTTCATCCATGAGTTTTTTTCTACGATGAACATAAACCCTGCTAATCACCATGTTCAAATTTGACATTTTTCCAGTTCATTTACAATACTTAGGGGATTATGTGCATTTTGTAGGCATTAATGCACATAATTCAAATTCAAACAATCGGTGCATGAAAGGGTGCACAAGAACGGTCAGGAAAAACCATACTCGTGGTATTTAGTAATTTCTCAAGCCTTTTACAAGGAATGGGCACATATTTCAATGGAATGCGTGGCAATAGTCAACCACAAATGCGTCATTTACTGGGTTATCAACTATATATAGAACAACTAAATATGTGCTTGAAAAACATGACGGCTGGCATGGTGCCATGGTATGGCCTCACTGTGCCCTAGTTAAAAGCTAAGAAGGTTTGATTTATGTCATCATGCACACCCTTCATAAATCGAACCATCACCGAGGAAGTTCAATGCTTTCGAGAGGGAAATCACCAAGATTGAAGGGGAATCCAAATTATCGTCCTAGTTTGTCATTCGATTTTTTTCAACAATCAACATACCACCTCAAATTTAACGTGTTCAAATTTGACATTTTTCCGAACTCATTTACCATATTTAGGGGATTATGTGCATTTTCTAGGCATTAATTATGCACATACTTCAAATTTGAACAATCGGGGCATGAAAAGGTGCACAAGAACGGTCTGGAAAACCATTCTCGTGCTATTTAGTACATTCTCATGCCTTTTACAAGGAATGGGCAGATATTTCAAGGAAATGTCTGGCAATAGTCAACCATAAACGCGTCGTTTACTGGGTTAACAACTATACAAAAATGAAAGACATGCTTGGAAAACATGACGCCTGGTGTGGTGCCATGGTATGACCTCACCGTGCCCTGGTAAAAATGTCGTCATGCATGCCTTTCATAAAACGGACCATCACCGAGGAAGTTTCATGGTTTCGAGGAGGAAATCACCAAGATTGAAGGGGGGTCCAAATTTCCTTTGTCCTTTGTCTATGATGAACATACAACCTGCAGATCACCCTGTTCAAATTTGGCACTTTTCCGGGTTCATTTGCCATATTTAGGGGATTATGTGCATTTCCTAGGCATTAATGCGCATAATTCAAGTTCAAATAATCGGTGCATGAAAGGGTCCACAAGAACGGCCTGGAAAACCATGCTTGTGCCATTTAGTAAATTCTCATGCCTTTTACAAGGACTGGACAGATAATTTGATGAAATGTGTGGCAATAGTCAACCACAAATGTTTGTTTGTTGGGTTTTCAACTATAGAAAAAATGGAATAAATGCTTAAAAAACATGACGTCTGGCATGGTGCCATGGTATGACCTCACCATGCCCTGGTAAAAATTTGAGAAGGTTTGGCTTATGTCGTCATGCAGGCCCTCCATAAATCGAACCATCACCGAGGAAGTTCCACGCTTTCGAGAGGGAAATCCCCAAGATTGAAGGCGAATCCAAATTTTCTTCATTCTTTGCCCTGGAGTTTTTTTCTACGATAAACATACACCCTGCAAATCACCGTGTTCAAATTTGGCATTTTTTCAGGCTCACTTACCATATTTAGGGGATTGTGTGCATTTTCTAGGCATTTAGCGCATATAAATCCAATCCAGCTATACGTGCACGGGTGTGATGTGAGGGACGTGGATTGCCATTCGATCGCGGCGCATCCTATGGTGCACACGCGTGATCTGCGTGGTTGGGGTTCCGGCCAATCATAACGCAACACACAATAGGCTCAGCGCACACTGTTTCCGGAAGCGATGGAGATGAACCGTGTGCGATAATGAACGAGCAAAATTGTAAGGGAAGCCAAATTTCTGTTATCGTTTGTCGTTGAGCTCTTGAATACCACCGCACTGTACGGCTGCCTGGCCCCTCCATCCCAGAGCTCTCTCCAAGCATCGTCCATGGCACCGCGGTGCATAGTAACTGGTAAGGAAGCGATGGCATCCCGCCCGCCGCATTCCTCGCCGCCCGCGACTGCACACATGGTAAGGAAGCGATGGCATCTCGCCACGCCGAGTTCATCGCGGCCGGCGGCCAGACAGTTACATGGGCGGACTTTGAGGCTGCCATGGCCGAATGGATGGTGGATCTAGAGGCGGCCAAAGCAGCACAGAAGGAGCGGAAAGGCAGAAAGCAGTCAAGAAAAGAGAGTCCCGCCGCCGCAAGAAAAAAGAGGCCGCATGTCGTGGTGAGGAGAGCTTGGCGGAGATCGAAGCATGGTGGGCTAACGCCTACAAGGTCGGGAAGGAGAACGCTGGCGTCTGGCCAGCATGCCCCAATAGCAGCATGTGAGAAGTAGTTTAAGTTTGTAGTATTAGAGCAAATTACCAGTAGTACTTTAAGTTTGTAGTATTAATGTACAATGTCGGTAAGAGCATCGTTTGAGGTCTTTGAGCGTTGATTAGCATGTGTGCCCGTGTGCGTTTTTTTGAGTTAACCATTAGAAGATCACAAAACACACGGTATCTATGTCGTACTCGTCTGTTTTTTTTTTGCATTAATGACCCATAAGTCAGTTACCTGTGCGATGTTTCACTACTGCAGGATGCTGCTAACGCAACACTACGATCAGAGACCCTTCAATGAAACTATGTGTGATGCCATAATCGCAAACGGTGGTGTAAAAACCCATCAAAAAGGTGCAAAACCTTTGCGATGGAGGATGCATCAAACACGGTTCAGATTTTAGTTGCGTGTGCGATGTAGGGCATACGATTCAGCTCAATTAACTGTTTGCGATGAGGAGGAACAAAAGAAACGGGCAGCCATATGAAGGTGTGTGTGCGATGTACATCATACCGTTCACTCGGATGAACTATTTGTGATTAGGCAACACAAAAGAAATGGTCAGCCAGATCAAAGGTGTGTGCGATATACGGCATGCGGTCCACTTGGATGAACTGTTTGCGTTGAGACATGAGAACAGAAACGGTTCAAATGAACAAGATGTGTGTGATACGAGGCAAACAGGTCTGTAATCGGAAACGTGTGCGAAGACCAATAACAACACAGACGATTACTGCTAACAAGCCATGTGTGTTGTGAGCAAACGATTGCTGGTATACAATTGTGAGTGATTGATGAAAACATCACCGACGGGTTCCATTGTTTAGTCCGTGTGCGATGTGATTTTCTTTGTCTGCACAACATCTACGCTATGTCTACAGAGCATCAACATATACACTTAAAAAGACAACATTGCATAACCAAATTAAGCATACAATTACACAAGTGACTACACACATAACATTTGCACACACCAAAGTAAGCAATTACATGCATACTAAAGTAGGAGAAAAGAGGATCTAATCATCTACTTATTGTTGCGATGATGCTTGCCATTGCTCTGCTTTCGGCTGGATCCCTGGCCGTTTTGGGGAAGGAGGCATTTCCTCATGTCAACAATCTGCCTGTACATGTCGTAGCTCATGTACGCCTGCTTGGCCGCGTACACGACGTGAGCTTTGTCGAGTTTCTCCATCCAGGCCGAGTGCCAGGCACGCTTGTCCTTGTTGCACAAATCCTTCATGTCTCTGTAGTATGGGTCGATGATGGCCTAGGCGAGGTGAACCCGTGAGTCCTTCTCATGCTCCTTGCTACCCAGATCTTGTATTGTCCGTGGATGTCGACAAGATTCTGGCAGATGATGCCCGAACTCTCGAGCACCTTTACATCATTGGTGATGTCCACCATAGCGAACATGTAGTGGGGGATGTTGACAAACCTGGCAAAACGCTCGCAAGGCTTTGTGGCCAGGCAGTAGTGGTAGACGAGGACGTGGTGGCACACGCACATCTGGGCAACAGCGACCTTGGGACAAGACCCGGCACGAGCGCAGGTGTACTCGAGGTCGAACCGGACCACCTTGTACTTCTCCTCGTCAAGCAACAACTCCATGGTGTGGATGGAGTGATCCACCCGTCGTTGGTGTACACCATCGAGAGGTCCATAAACCTTCTGTTGGTGCCCACCACGGCACGCATGGTGAACTACTGCTCATCGTCGGCTGCCGCTCGGAGCGCCATTGGATCCGCGCAGGATACCCTCTAAGAATTTCTCGTGGTGGGTGTGCTTCTTGCAATGGTGCGGCGCGATTGAAAGGTTGAAGAGATACAAGGGTAGGTTAAATGGCCGCTGTAATAAATGGGGGCCGGCCGGCCTGTAATCGTCACGTCTTGTCACGGCGTTCATAGCGGAGGATTCCAGAATTCAGTGCACGCTTGACAACACCGCACCGCACGCGTGGGCTCGAAGAGGCACCAATTGTATCATCGGTGAGCCTGTTCCCGCGCTACCACGCTGTTTACCGCGCAAGCTCCCCCCCCCCGGCTAGTTTGGCCACGCGTCGGCTAGAAGAGGGAAAATCGTGGGCGTTTATTGGCAAAAAGCTTTGTAAAAACAACTGTGTGGAATGACTTCGGTCATAAGTTTTCCGTTGGGTGATGAGGTCAAAGTTACACAGAAGGGTGATGATGGACACTCGAGTGCGATAATTCATTCTACGCTCTACAGTGCACATGGTGGAAGAAACCAATTGTGTGCAATAATGGCAAAGATCGCAGTCAAGTTAGCTATACAGATCGTGAGCTGTGAGATCGACAAGGTAAACTGATTCGAGAATGGCTAATAAAATCTAAGACCATTGCATATTAAGGTCAAAATAGTGCTAGCAATATACGAGTCTCATACGATGCCATTTCAACGATTGTACCACAACAACTTGAAATGTTACAAGGTTCAAATTCCAGAGTTATATGGCTCAAGTTCGAAGATTGCAAGGTTAACACTGATATTAGAAATGAAATTCAGCTCATCAGCTGCAAACGCTCGCGCTGATCCGCTGAACATGGATATCAAAGAGGTTCAAACTAATATCACCACTTCTAAGTCTGGTTTGGAAACCTCACAATTTCTACAAAGGGGTCAGCCACTAAGAAGTCATGTATGGGGTTGACACAATGACTTCTGATTACTCTGTCATATGAAGTTCCAAAATGAAATTCAACTTTTTGTGGAGCCCACTCCATTCTGCCGCATGCGCTGGCGCTGATCAACAAACCATTCATTTTTGCGAAATAAATGTAGGGCAAACCTCATTTCCTTCAGCACCCTTGCTCTGAGAGCAAAGAACCTGGCGAATATAATCTCCGGTAAGGTCCCTCGGTAGTTCTTCAAAGTAATTTCTGAGAGATGCAAATCTAGGCATTCGACGTGATTGTTATATTGTATCACATTATCCACCACTGGGCCTAATCATATCTGCAAAAGAAGAGAATGTGTTAGTGCCTACATGCAGTTTTGAACATTACGACATGCCTATTTGGTTTGCAGGATTTGTAAAATGCACTAACATGCCATCTTTGATCTGACATGATTAACATGGGCATTTGATTACATTCTAGAAAAATGTAGCCTTCTTCGCAATAGGTTGGAGTGGATGAAAAGTTCCCTAAGAAAACTAGTATAGATGAATCCAAAGGAGAAATGCTTATTGATTGTAACCATATGGATCAAGCAACCAATATGGGGGCGGGGGACATGTATGTAATAAATCCTCCAAAAGAACCTTCAAAAATCTAAGTACATTGTCATTGTAAACTTGGAAAAAGGTGTCACAAATTGAACTCCCTTATGGTTAACATTTAAAAGGAAGGGAACATCACCTCGATATATAGCTTCTCCAGGCACGGAAAGCATCTCGGGTAACTGACAACTTGCTCCAGGTCGGGGCCGATAGATTCTAGTGCCAAGACCTTCACTGTGCGCAGTTTCAGGGTCAAGCTTGTCAGAATCATTTTCTAAATGACGGACGAACCAACATCTTCCAAATTAGAAATAATGTTAATTTGTAGGAGAGGTAGAAGGCAGCTGTTCTACCTGAACGGGTGTGGATCCAATAACAAGTTCGGAGTATTTGTCAGACGAGTAGCCCACCACTGTCAATTTCGGCGCAGAAATGACATTGATTCTTGTTGGACCTTCTTGATCAACTACAAGTAATCTCTCAAGTACAGCTGTGTCCTCAATGACCATACCGTGGTACACATCTTGTGATGTCTTCCTGCCGCACCAGCAACACACATAAATAGTCCGGAGAGTCATGGAGGTGATGTGGAAGGTACTCAACCCATTGAGCGCCTCAAGACGAAGGTACTCGAGTGTAGTACAACCACGGAGCAGGCACGCCATGTCACCCTTTGAGAGGCAGGCGGCGACGAGCTCGACGTGCTTTAGTAATGGTAGAATAAGAGCGAGCGCGTTATTAAGGGGCGGGAAATGGCAGTTCTTGAACTTGGCGACGCGCAGGGTGGGCGTGAGGCAAAGTGCAGACGTTGGCAGTGACCGCATATGCCCATCATCAAAAGTGAGCTCCTTGAGCTGATCTAGGGCAGGGGATCGGAACCAGTCATCAAGCTTGGCTCGGTCCTTGCTGTTGGAATGGAACTTACCCATTCTAAGGCCTTTGATTGGGCCAAGGTGACTGCCGAGGATCTTGGAGAATGCATCCAAGCTTTTCCGATAGCCATGGCAGAGCTCGTGGGTGTCGATGAGGTCGAGAGGGCTGGAGTTCAATAGGGGGCGCCACCGCCGGGAAAGGACGGTTGTCCGCGCCCCATATTTGATTGGGAGGAGGGAGATGATGACTCTCAACATATCATCGGGGAGGCTGTTGATGAAGTCTAGGCATGCTAGAGTCACTTGCGGTTCTAGCTTGCCCCGCCTCCGCTTGTTGGCAGCCCTATTCTCCACCTCCGGAGTCTCATTGTCAGCGGCGCTTTCTGATAGAAATGGGAGTACAGGGAATATTTAGTTAAAACAGGGCAATAGAAAATTGTATTGGTAACTATAAGTTAATAGGTAGGAATATAGTAAGAAAAGGGAATAACAATTGGTTGCTTAAATACTACACAATTCATTTGACATTGCTGGGTAAGCCAACATATGCAGATAGTTGAAAAGAAAACTTAGTTTGAACAAATTCTGGACAGATGATTTTGTTGGGGAAGTTAGCATATATCCCATGACCAGGCCCTTTTATGTGCAGTGCAATTTTAGTGCCAGCTTTCAGTACATAAAATTTTGCAATTTCTTTCCAAACGCCAGTGCCAAAATAGGAGTCACCACGTTCATCAAGTCTTACAGTAGCAACGATTGTAAATCCATGGTTTGTATGCAGTATGACATCCGTGGAGCCTTGATCTATGTAAAGGGAAAAATTGTGCGCTACATAATCTGTTGCATAGCAAGGGATGTTCTATAGAAAATGGTAGGATTGTAAAATAAAATATGGTAACATGCAAATATGGCCCAAATTGAAAGAACTGTACAACAGTTGAAATCGAAGGACAAAAATCTATAATTAAACAGATAGGGTAAACATGATGTCATGGAAATAGAGAGTAATCGAAAGAACAATACATCATTAATTTGCCTAATATAGAAAGAAGAGGGGAAAATCTCCTTTGACATATATGGTGCATGTGGCACCTTTTATCCAAATGTAGCAATATTTAGAATATGTTCAGGAAAGTAGGCCATGCCAACCGATTTAGGGTGAGACTGAACATACCGCGCACGTCCTCAAGTTATCTGGTACGGTGAGATGGAATCTCTGGCGGCTGTCGCAAAATCCTGAAGTGTCGGCACACTGTACATTCTATGAATGAAAGAGAACCCTCAAATCAGCTCGAATAAAAATGAATTCATGGCGATTTCCGCCGGGTGATTAAAGGAGGCAGGTGAACTGGGATAAGAGATGAGATAATATCTCATTAAATTTGTTACCTTGTCGTCCATGAGAAAGAATCCTCAATACGGGAGATTCCCCAACTGAGTGGAGCTTGGTCGACCTCGAGCAGCGTCGAGAAAGTCGATGACGATAGGCGGCGGCAAGCGGAAGTGGTGAAATGTGGTGGGCTTTGCCGGCAGCCTGGCGGCGATAGGCGGTGCCATGGCATAGACGTGGAGGAGCTTGTGCAGGTGTGAATGGGGACCGTACCGGAGGAGGTGGTGGGTGGGGTGAGGGCTTTTGTGACGTGGGGGATGGTGAGGGTTTTCTTTTTTATTTTTTGAATTGGGTGGTGAGGGTTTTCTATCCCACAAAGAATTTTTGGGGCGACGGTTGGTTGAGCGAACCGTGTGTGATTGACACAACAGGTAAAATGAAAGTCATTGCACACAGTTCCAATTTTGGAACCATGTGTGATTGACGTACTACCTCCGTCCTGGTTTATTGGTCCCCCTTTGATATTTTTACCAAATTTTGACCAAATATTTAACATACTCAGACATAGATAATAAGCGTACACGTACATAAGCATAGTTCAGCCGTCATTAAGCATACTCAAGCGTACATAGTTCGATCCATCCCACATCTCATCTCACATGTCGGCACGATCCTGAAGCTTCTCGAGGTACTCGGCTTACGCGTCATGCGCCAGCCTATGAGAATACTTCTGCTTGAAGGAGCCAACGGCCCGTCCTCTTGCATGCGCTAGAACACTTAGATACGCGTCATGAAGCTTGAGGTTGCAAAATTAGCATCCATAGCCGTCATTCCAAGTCCTAATACGCCTGTTATGCATTCCTGCATAAAGCTCCCTCAGGATTCGCCTCTTATACCTCCTCTAAGCATCTTCATCCTTGTTGTCCACATCGTCAGACAACACCTATAGAAATAGTAAAACAAATTTGGCATCAAATCACTGATTACATGCCGTGAAGTACGATTAGGAATTTATGGCTATTTATTTATACATATCCAGAGATTGTGGTTCAATTTTTAAGCACAGTCGTCTATGTACAGACCAATCTTGAAGAAAACAATGGGACAAACATACGTAGGTCATTCAAAATCAATTGACAAGTCCTGGCTAGGAATTATTAGCACGAACACTAACCCTAGTCGGATTACTAGTAGAAATCATTTGCACAGATGAAACAACTAATTACTTATCACCTGTACCATTCAAACAATCAATACACTAGACGAATCTAACGAAACTTACTCAGATTTCATGGATTGGGAGAACATAACCACATGATTTCTATTCCAAAAAGGGGGGGGGGCAGGAGTAACCAGAGAAACCCTATGATCTATTCGAAAAATAAATGGGAATAGATGACTAACCAGTTGTCCATCGTCGTCGGAGTTGTCACCGAAGTGGTCGTCGGAGTCACCGCCGGAGTGGTCGTCGGAGTCGGTGTGGAACTCCGCCTCCGGCAGTGGAAGCTCGACGCCGTCGACGATGTCAGTGTGCAGCGATAACTCGCCAGCGGTGACGACAACCTCTATCTCCATCTCCACGCCGTGCTCTGGTGTTTTAGCAGCCCCAGCATTGCCACTCCCTCTGATGGGGCGCTTCTGCGGCATGCTCATACACTGACGGCTTTGAGGACTGAGAGCGGCGTCGAGGATGCAAGCATAGAGAGAGGATTGTGTGTGTGGGCGAGGATGGGGGTGCGGCCACTTGGGCGCACCATTAATATGGAGTAGTGGGAGTTGTGGGAGAGAGGCAGGCGGCGGTCAAACCGATGGCTCGCCTCCCAGTGAGCCTGCGCACCAGACTGCTGGCATGCCTACCAAAGTTTCACACAGCTACTCGCACTCCTCCCGATGACACTGCGCAGCGAGCACGCCTCCGTCAATTCACACACGTGCACGCACGCCTTCCCGTCTGCCTGCGGGCGGACCGCTCGCATGCGTCCTATCAACTCATGCCTGCTCGCACGGCACACGGGTCGCGCGGCGGCACGTATATTGTTTTTCCATTTGGATGATTAATGTTGCCGCTTTATTGATTAATCGAAGCATGGCACGTATCCATTATTGGTCTAACGCTCACAGTTCGAATAAATAATCCGTCTGGGATATTGGTTTTCAATTATTAATAATCTCCCTTCTGTAATTAGATAAAGATTACATCAAACTGGTCTCAAATTTGACAAAAAAAAGTACAATGCCACTTTGTATTGGAGTCCATATATGACAACACGATAAGTTTCATGAACTTCAAATAAGTTTTGGATGTACTAGAATTTAAAAATCAAGATTCTCAATGTTTGAAATTTGTTGCACGGGGAGTAAACATGCACCCAGTGAGACACATGTGTTTTTGCAATCCATTTAGGTGCACTGTCACGTGTGCATGTAGCTCAAATTTTATTTTTGCACATTATACCCGTAGAAAATCAATCAATTAATGTACTAAAACGTCTTAATGATCTCTGTGATTTTTTTGAAATTAAAACATCCCTCCTTTGGTAACATATATGTTCACCACGGGATAATTAATTTAACATGCATCGTAGTTGCGGTGGATTCACGGTGTGTGGGTGGGTGGGTTCCTCTGGGGGTGGCGGGTGGCTTGTAGTACACTACGAGTTGTGAGCCACCGTGTGGGTTGGCCATTTTGTTAGGCAGGCCGGTGCCACATCAGAGTCATGAAACCATTATTTAAAACATTACACAACCCTTTCATACATACATGTTTTGGCCACATGCAGTCAATGGTTGTCCTACACGACACTCGATACTCGCGTGTGAAGCTTTCTGTGGGTGAGGGAGTCCTGGATTAGGGGGTGTTCGGACAGCCGAACTATACCTTCAGCCGGACTCCAGGACTATGAAGATACAAGATTGAAGACTTCGTCCCGTGTCCGGAAGGATCTTTTCTTGGCATGGAAGGCAAGCTAGGCGTGCGGATATTCAAGATCTCCTACCATTGTAACCGACTCTGTGTAACCCTAACCCTATCCGGTGTCTATATAAACCGGAGGGTTGTAGTCCGTAGGACAACCATCATCATACACAATCATACCATAGGCTAGCTTCTAGGGTTTAGCCTCCTTGATCTCGTGGTAGATCTACTCTTGTACTACCCATATCATCAATATTAATCTAGCAGGAGTAGGGTTTTACCTCCATCGAGAGGGCCTGAACCTGGGTAAAACAAAGTGTCCCTTGTCTCCTGTTACCATCCGACCTTGACGCACAGTTCGGGACCCCCTACCCGAGATCCGCGGTTTTGACACCGACATTGGTGCTTTCATTGAGAGTTCCTCTGTGTTGTCGCTTTTAGGCCCGATGGCTCCTTTGATCATCAACAATGATGAGGTCCAGGTTGAGACTTTCCTCCCCGGACAAATCTTCATCTTCGGCGGCTTCGCTCTGCGGGCCAATTCGCTTGGTCGTCTGGAGCAGATCGAAAGCTACGCCCCTGGCCATCAAGTCAGGTTTGGAAGCTTAAACTACACGGCAGATATCCGCGGAGACTTGATCTTTGACGGGTTCGAGCCACAGCCAAGCGCGCCACATTACCTCGAGGGGTAGGATATAGCTCTGCCTCCGAATAGTGCCCTGGAGGCCGCACACGCACCGGCCCCGATCCTCGACTCGGAGCCTCCTGCGTACTTTGAAGATGAACCGTTGGACGTCACCTCGGGGGCTGCGATCTTGAAGGCGATCGAGCCGAACGCCAGCCCCGCACTCCGCACGGTCCATGACTCCAAGGAGTCGGATTCTTCTCCGTACTCCGGGCCTCCCGTTCCCCTGCCGATCGAATCCGATTGGGCGCCTATAATGGAGTTCACCGCCGTGGACATCTTTCAGTACTCACCTTTTGGTGATATCCTGAATTCTCTCAAGTCTCTCTCTGTATCAGGAGAGCCCAGGCCGTACTATGGTCTGGGAGGTTGGGATTCGGACGACGAAGAAATTCAAAGCCCACCCACCACCCACTTAATAGCCACTGTCGATGATTTAACCGACATACTTGACTTCGGATCCGAAGACTTCGACGGTATGGACGACGAAGATGGATACGAACAGGAACCAGCACCTATAGGGCGCTGGACCGCCACCACACCTAACGATGTATTCATGGTGGATACCCCTAAAGGAAACGACAACGAGGAAAAAGGGGACGAAAAAAGGGATAAACCCTCCGAAAAGCAATCAAAGCGGCGACGAAAATGCCGAGCCAAGCCCCGCCTCGATCAAGACCCAGCCACAGAGCAGGATGAGCCGGTAGACGACGAGCATGCCTCAGAGCAACCGTCCGAACAGGGCAACACGGATAGAGAGGACAGACAGCCCTCCCCCGGCCATAACAGAACTCCGGACGATCTCACGCCGGATAAAACCACGGAGCAGAAGAATCTCCACGAAAGGCTCGTTGCCACAGCACGCAGCCTGAAAAAGCAGAAGCGGAAGCTAAAGACGGCGGAAGATGCACTCAGAATAAGATGGAGCAAGGTAATCAGGACCGCAGACAAATACGGCGGCAGCCGCCGCACTAAAAGCTATCCGAAGAGAAAACTACTTCCCGAATTCGACCAAGAGGCCCTAGAGCCCTCGCATTCAAAAAATAAAAAAGCCACACGGTCGGATAGACGACCCCACGGCCACCATAAAACGGCAAGCGGCGTCGCACTCAATGCGGCATGCGACCCAATTAAAGACTCGCATCATGGCCCAGCCAGGTTCATTTACGGGCCAAGAAAGCAAGCTCTCACAAGCAATGCAAAAAAGCCATCATCAGAATCCGGCACACCCAAATACAGGGGCGCCGCACACCCCCTATGTTTCACCGATGAGGTCCTGGAATATGAATTTCCAGAGGGATTCAAACCCGTCAACATAGAGGCGTACGATGGAACAACAGACCCCGGAGTCTGGATCGAGGATTATATCCTCCACATACATATGGCTAGAGGAGATGATCTCCACGCCATCAAATATTTACCCCTTATGCTTAAAGGGCCAGCCCGGCACTGGCTTAAAAGCCTTCCCGAAAACACAATTGGAAGTTGGGAAGAGCTCGAGGATGCTTTCCGAGCAAATTTTCAAGGGACCTATGTCCGCCCCCCGGACGCAGACGATCTCAGTCACATAACTCAACAGCCCGGAGAATCAGCTCGGCAGTTCTGGAATAGATTCCTTACTAAAAAGAATCAGATAGTGGATTGTCCGGACGCCGAAGCCTTAGCAGCTTTCAGGCATAATGTCCGAGATGAATGGCTCGCCAGACACCTCGGCCAGGAAAAGCCAAGAACAATGGCCGCACTCACAAGCCTCATGACCCGCTTTTGCGCAGGAGAGGACAACTGGTTGGCACGATGCAGCCCCAGCGACCCAAGTACATCCGAAATCAGGGATGGAAACGGAAAACCGCGACGAAATAAGGACCATCGCCGAACCAAAGAAAAAAGTCCGAAGAGCACGGCAGTCAATGCCGGATTCAAAAGCTCACGGCAAAATCAGACAAAACCACCCCTCCAGGATAATAGGGACGATCCGTCCAGCCTAAACAGAATCCTGGACAGAATATGTCAGATACACGGTACTCCTGGGAAGCCTGCCAATCACACCCACAGAGACTGTTGGGTTTTTAAACAATCCAGAAGGCTTAACGCCGAACACAAGGGGCTCGATACACCAAGCAAAGACGAGGACGAACCCCAGAAGCAGAACACCAGGAAACAAAAGAACTTCCCACAAGAAGTTAAAACAGTGAACTCACTTCACGTAACAAAACATGTGGCACCCATAAAGGTACGCACAATAAAACCTATCCCTCAGGGGTCCCGCCAGTGGTTATTAAAACAAATCATTTTTTATCAGCTAGATTATTCTAGAAATATCAAAAACGCTGGCCGGACTGCCCTGATACTCCATCCAATAATTGACGGATTCCAGTTTACCAATGTCCTTATGGAAGGCGGCAGTGGACTAAACCTGATATATCAGGATACAATCCACCGCATGGGCATAAACCCAGCAAGAATCCACCACAGCAAAACCTCCTTTCAAGGGGTAGCACCGGGCCCGGACACCCACTGTATGGGTTTTCTCCGGCTTGCAGTCATATTTGGCTCTGCCAATAACTTCCGTCGTGAAAAGCTGACCTTCCATGTCGTCCCGTTTTCAAGTCGCTATGAAGCACTAATGGGACGCGGAGCTTTCGCTCTCTTTAACGCAATACCGCACTATGCATCTCTCACGCTTAAGATGCCCGGTCCACGAGGCATCATCTCTTTAAAGGGAGCGCACTAAAATACGCCTCCTCCAAACGGAGGATTGCGCGGCCGCTTAAACAGCCGCACAATAAAGTGGCCTCGCCAGCCAAAAGACATTTTTGATATAAGTCATTAAAGGCCACGGACCCGGACTAAATGAGTTCGGCATAAGTCCATCATCAACGCAGGCTTAAAATGCCATATACCCCCGTACCGGGGGCTATACGCAGAGACAATAAAGCTCAAATTTATATATTATTTACTTTATATTTTGTTTATTATCTTTTTGTTCCGCACGACCCATTTTCAATTCAGTTCCTCTCTTTTACAGATGAACGTTGTGCGGCGCCCGTCCAGGACACGGCACAGCGGAGACACAGGCGCAGACATGCAGTAGGGACCCGTCCTAAGGATTCTTTTTAGATTAAGACCATGCGTAAACCTTTTTTACTGTCTCTTGCTGCTATACATCCCATGGTTTTTTCTACTATAACCAAGGAGGAGGCTGGCGTTTTGGCATGTGGCCACGCCAGAATTTTTGCTCGTACCTGGACACTAGGGGCTCTGTTTTTTAAGGGTGTTGTTTCACCCGCACTCATAAAGACCGAACACCTTAGGGAGTGTTCGGCGTCGCGAGTTTTGGCACTATATGCATCAGCTCCGAATCATGTCTTTGGTCAAATGTTGGGTTGCCCGGCTCCTGAGTTCGGCTACCTTACGTTCCGTTCTATCGGCTAAGGTAGCACCAGGAGAACTACTGCGATTGTGCCCCGGTTCGGCCGGGTGAGCACCTCAGTAGAGAAAGCCGAAAACCGACTGTCATGATGTAACGCGAGACTGGTCGCCACGCGATGACTTATAGGAATTTATCGGATTCCTCCGCTTTGACGAAGGGTCGTTTCCCGGTCAGGCACGTATGCGCCCCGAATTCGGGCAAGCGCAGTCGCCACTAAGGGGCTACCTAAAGAGTCCCACTGTCAAGCTCCTATGGCTAAGTGAAAGTGTTAAAGCATTATAGTCCGGTTACCTAGCCCGCTGCGCTATCACCTCCTTTGTAGGACCAAGACGTTGGGTTAAGTGTGAAAATGCGTCTTCTGCGCACACCCCCGCACTATGTGCGTGGGGGCTGAAGCCAACGACTGCAATCTTTCAGAATGTCACAGCCCCAGAATTGTTTGTAGTTAGTGGCATCTGCATTCATGCATCATGTTTGATTTCAAAGGAAATTTTGAAGTGGGGATGACCAAGCCCTAGCACTAAAGCAATTCAAATAGGTTCAACCAAGAAAATATTTCCAGTAAATCCAAATGGCTTCCAAAAATGTTCATCATTTATGGAAAATGCTGTAAACAGTAACCAGAGGTGATGCACATTTTTCCATGACTATTTGGGCTCTGAGTTAAATCATACTCTATTTGCATTTGGGCATTTAAATGCCATAAAATAATTTAAATGCTCAAATAATCGTAAACTAAAATGTTTATTGTTGGATATATTCTAAACACTAGCCATGATTAGTTTCATGAATTCCGGTAATGCCCTGGCATTTTTAATAAAGCCCAACAGTTGCAGAAAATTAGAAAAGAGAAAACAAAATAGAGAAAAGCAGAGAGAGAGAAGAACTTACTTGGCAGCCCACTTACCTGGCCAGCTGGCGGCCCAGCCAACCGGCCCAGCCCACCAGGGGCATACCTGTCTTCAACCTCTGCCTACTGGCAGAGGCGAGGCCGAGCACGGCGCCCGCGCGGGCTGGCACGCAGCTGCCTGCCTGGCCCTCCCTCGCCAGCGTGACGCTGGGGATCGTCACCCCGTGGCCGTCTGGAACCCGCTGACCCCCTCGCCCTCTCTCTCCCTCTTGCTCCCTCGCTCTCCCCCTCATGGCCGAAGCCGCCATGGCCACCGCCAAGAAACACCGCGCCCATCGCCATCCCCTTACCCCGTGGCCGTGACCCTGAGCTACGCCCAGGCCATAAGAACCTCTACGACGACCCGCTCAAGCTCGGACGACCCCAAGACGACGCCGCGGCCTTTCTTCCCCGTCCACGGCCGCCGGATGCTATCGCCCGATTCGCCGTCTTCAACCCGTCCCCGAGCCCGCTTCGACGCTCCCTGCACTCGCCGTGAGCCACTGATCCTCTTCCCCCTCACCGTTCTCGCTCTCGTGCACCGTAGCCACCGCACCTTGCTCACCCGCACGCGCCACCGCCTATGCTCGCCGCCGATGTATCTCCGGCCACCTAACGGTCCGGCCGTCGTGCTCAGCTTCCTATCCGCACCGCGTAGAGCACGTTGGTGCCCCGCACGAGCTGCCCCGACCGCTGTAGCGTCGACCCCGAGCTCACCCGAGCTCCGGCGACCGCCAAGGTCGACGCCGGTGATGATTCCGGCCATTTTAGGCCCAGTCGCTGCCACTACTTGACGCGGACGAGCGCCCGCGTCACGTAGACGCCCTCCGCCGGCCAATTGGTCGCCGGAGGAGGAAACCCGCACCCCTCCGCCGGCCCTGGCCTCGCCGGCGTCAAGCCGCCGGTGGGGTTGACCCCGCTGACCCGGGGTTGAGCTTGTTTGACCCCAGGGTCACTGACGCGTGGGCCATGCCACTATTTAGTTTAGGTGTGAGTTTAATTAGCACTAATTAACTTAGTTAATTAGTTGACTCACTGACAAGTGGGCCTAGGCTCTAATTAACCTAGGTTAGTGTAACCTAACGCTAACTAACTCTGTTAGTTAGTTGTTACACTGACATGTGGGTCCCAGCCGTCAGGTTTGACCTGGGCTGGCGCCTTTGACCTGCTGACGTCACCCCGATGTCATGCTGACGCAATTAACCTTTTTTCTGGAGTTATTTTTATTCAGGAAATTTCAGAAAATGATGCAAACTTCTAAAAATCATATAAATTCAACCGTAGCTCAGATTGAAATAATTTATATATGAAAAATTATCAGAAAAATTCAAGGAATCCATCTGTACCATTTTCATGCATGTTTGAACAACTTAAAGTTGCTGTATAAGGCAATTTGCATAAATGGCATTTAAACTCTCACATATGGAGTTTGAACTTGAACTTAGGGTTCAAACCAGCTCCATTTAACTTGTTGCTAGTTGCATTAGCTCAATCAACAGCATATTGCCATGACATTATCATGCATCATAATTGTTGCATTGCATTGATTGCGTTCCTCTTTGTTTGCCGGTATTTGTCCCCTCTCGATAGACGTGGTTTCGACGATGAGTTCGATGACACCGATGAAGAGCTATATTATCTTCAGAAGTGCTAGGCAAGCAAAATCCCCTTGTTCATTTCGATAAAATCCCACTCTCTCGCTCCTGCTCTCTTTTATTGCATTAGGACAACAACGATTCATGTGTTACTTGCTGCGGTAGCTGAACCCCTTTATCCTTTGCATGACCTGTCATTCCACAGTAATTAGATGAAACCCACTAGCATGAGTAGGAGTTGTTTGAGCCCTGATGTGCCTATTCATTCATGTTTGTTTGTCATGCCTGCTACTGCTTAGAGTTGAGTCGGGTCTGATTCATCGGGGATGAATTGGAACAGTGATGAACATGTCCTACTGTGTGTGAGCTAAGTGTGTGAACACGATTTGGTAAAGGTAGCGGTGAGAGGCCATGTAGGAGTACATGGTGGGTTGTCTCATTGAAGCCGTCCTCAGGAACTGAGTTCTGTGTTTGTGATCCATGAAACAGCTACTACCATACATTGGGCCCTGAAATATGACCCCGCTCGACTTCTTAACCACCCTTGTCCTCTGTCCAGGAGTTGCAAGTAGTTTCTGGTGTTTGTAGTATGCTGGGGGCCGCACGCAGCACTGACCATCGGGGTGGGCTGTGTTGCGGTAGGCACGTGGCCGGGCCAGCCGGGCGCCCGTTTGGTGTCTCGGAACCCTGCACACATCGTTTGGGGCTGTGAGCGAAACTCCGGCCAGATCTCCTCATGGATGGAACCCGAATAGGCGATAAACCTGGACTAGAGACTTGAGTGTTTAGGTAGGTCGTGGTCTACACCCACGTCGGCTTTCGCTTGAAGTCTGCCGAGCACATGTCGTGTGCAGACGCTAAGTGGTGGAAACATGTATGAAGAAGTACACCCCTGCAGGGTTAACATCATCTATTCGAATAGCCGTGTCTACGGTAATGGACTTCTGGGTTGCCTATAACAGTTCATAGACAAGTGAAAGTGGATACTCTAAAATGCGCAAGATAAGTGTGAGTGCTATGGATGGCCTTCTCGTAGGGAGACGGAAGTGGATCCATAGTGGTGTATTGAAATGGTGAATATGTGGACTCGTGTGCGCCACCTCAAAAGAGTTACTTGCAGTCGTAGTTCAGGATAGCCACCGAGTCAAAGCTGGCTTGCTGCAGTTAAACTCCACTACCCCTTTATTGATACCAATGCATATGTAGTTAGTTCTGATGTAAGTCTTGCTGGGTACATTTGTACTCACGTTTGCCTATTTTATGTTTTTGCAGAGAGACTTCAGTCTCGCTAGTAGTACCGCTTGGACTTCGACGTTTAGCTTGATACCTCAGCTACGATCCTGTGCCCTCGGCAGGATCTGGCAGATAGTCAGGCTTCCCAGCCTTTTTCATTTGTAGATGTCTGTACCCAGACATGTTAAGCTTCCGCATGTGCTTTGACTTGTATGCTCTGAATGTTGGGTCATGAGACCCTTGTTTGTAATATCTCGCTCTTCGGAGCCTAATGAATAAATACTTTGAGTCGTAGAGTTTTGTTGTGATGCCATGTTGTATTTACTCATATCGGGCATATTGTGTGTATGATTGAAATGCTTGGTATGAGTGGGATCCGACTATCTAGTTGTTTATCCTTGGCAGCCTTTCATATGAGGAAATGTAAGTCTAGTGCTTCTGAGCGATAGTAGTCCGCTACAGCCCGGTTCACCGGAGTCCTGCTAGCCCAGCACTATTGCTCGGAACACTTGACTGGCCGGCATGTGTTTCACGTCGTTCCTGTGTCTGTCCCTTCGGGGAAATGTCACGCGCTGTTATCCGGAGTCCTGCCTAGCCTGCTACAGCCCGGGTTACCGGAGTCCTGTTAGCCCAGCGCTACAGCCCGGATAAATACGTTGATGACCGACATGCTCGATGTGATTCATGTATGCCTGTCCTCATAGGTTAGCGCCGCTTTGGGTTCACGACTAGCCATGTCGGCCCGGGTTCTCTGTCATATGGATGCTAGCGACACTATCATATACGTGAGCCAAAAGACGCAAACGGTCCTGGGCCAGGTAAGGTGGCACCCGTGGGAATACCGTGCGTGAGGCCGCAAAGTGATATGATGTGTTACATGCTAGATCGATGTGGCTTAGGATCGGGGTCCTGACAGCGTTGGTATCAGAGCCTGACTGCCTGTAGGATTACCAAGCCAAACTGGTCGAAGTTGTGTCTAGAAATGCTTTAGTTATGTAAGGGAATTGATTGTGGAAGGGAACGTAAGGCTCTTTTTACTCCTTATACCTCATGGCCTTCTGATCTGAGTCATCCTCTTCTCTTCTACGGGGTTTAAGAACTAGGCCTTCTCATCTATCTCCCAGGATGACGTGTTACTAAACCATAGTTGCCTAGGATTGTTGAGTTCAAGCCTCAGTTCGGTTCCTACTAGTTCCATGTGTTCTTAGTTGATCTCAGAACATTGATATTGTGATGTTGAGTGGTTATGCCACCATTTTGCAGGATGTCTTAAATCATTTTGAGCATTTACAGCCGTTATGCTGTCCGAGTCACCCCAGGTTTCTAAACAGTCAGATGCATTTGCAAATCTTTTCTTCCTGTTCCCGATGTCCTTTTGGTCAGAATAAGCACACTAACCGATGCGTTGAGGTAATTTATTGCCTTGACATATATGTTGGAGCTACTACTATGACCTTAGGTATCTTATGAATCATCTAACAATCTGTCCATGTCTTGTGTTTCTAGTGTGATGATTCTGGCCACCATTCTCGAAAGCATCCCGTGATGCCAATTAGTAGTAGGTATTCTACTCCTGGGTTTTCGAACCCGAGATTCACCCTACATCATGTTGTTAGTATTTGCTAGATCCCTTAAGATATTAGTAAACTTTGCGATAGTCCTCGAGGTCCGTGGTATTCCCTGCTTCCAAATACTATGAACCATTTATGGCAGAAGTTTGTTGAACCAAAAGATCACAACCAGGGTGCTCTTGAGGAGTACTCCATTCATATTGTGATTCTGCCAGCTCTACCTTTCTGCATGGGTTATCTGGAAGAAATATGTTGAACTTGGTTCGACATACTAATCCATGCATCCACAACTCAGAAAGTTATATGTTCCGTTGAGTTGTCCCTCTTTGGCTATTTCCTGGCCCTCGTCTGTTAATAGACAGTCAGGAGTAGTCGTGCATTCGTTTATCTATGCCTATTACTCTTGTGGTCCGTCAAGCCATTCTATCCGGGAATGACTAGGAGAAACAAACTCCAGTACCTTGTCCATTTCGAGGATTGGGTCAAAGTAATTGTATTCCACAGATCAAAATGCCAATCCAGCTCTTGTTCTGTTCTACCTTGGAGTGTTACCATCTTTATGTCAAGAATGTCATGAGAATTGCACCACCTCTTATGAATTCTTGACGCAGTAATACTTCTTGCCATCATTGCTCATTCCTCGGTTTCCGTGTTGCCACAGCCGGAATGCCGACAAGTGAACCATGATGTGTGAAATCAATACTCCTAGCAACCGTGTTGCCTGGTAGTTAATGGACAATATTCTCATTCTTAGCGTGTTGGTTATTAAATCATCATCCTAAGATTGGTCGTGCTACCAAGTCCTTATTTCTGGTGCACTCCTCGATCAATGAGTGAGGATTATTCAAACCCTTGCTCTTTTGATCATATCGTCTTGCCCTGAAAAGCAAGATTGATCTCGAGCTTAGTAACATATCGGTGGTTCGTGGTTTTCCGAAGATCTTCTCGGAAGTATCACCAGGTTGTCACCTGACCGCTATGTTGAGTTCGTGATCAAGTTGGTTTCTTGTGAACCACCCTTTCTCCAAGAATCTGTGTTGGGTACCCCTGAGCTAGTTGGTTGAGCTAAACAACAACTTGGAGAGTTGGAAGATAAAAGCCTGTCCGACGTAGCTCATGTTAAGGGATATCTTTGTGTGTGTGTGTGTGTGTGTGTTGAAGAAAGATGATATTTTCACCAATTGGTCCTCGTGATCAGTTGTTGGATCTATTGCCTTGTCAAAACCTTGACTTGAGTATGGGCTATCATCGAGTCAAATCAGAACCAATGATGCTCGTAATGTTGTCTTACTCGTGGTTGATCCCTCGGGCATACACCATTACATCTTTGGTCTGACCAATGCTATCACCGTGTTCACATGATGGTGGAAGTCCAGTGATATGGGAATTCCGATGAGTTGTTGTTGAGCCCATTAGCAGCATTTTGTCTCCCCCATGATTCATGTTGAACATTATACTAGTATTGGAAACTTTGTAAGCAATGCCTTCGTGTTCCGTTCATGAAGCTTATGCTTGGATGAAAGGAGTGACTTCCTCTAATTCACGTGCATTTGATGTAAGTTGCTGCCGTGGATTTGAGAAAGTTTGTTTTGCCTCCTCTGGAATCATCCCAAATCAGTCATGCATACGTGCGAAGTATTCTGTGGTTTGGAGACTTGCAACCTTCATTCTATATGTGTCCCTAGCACACCAAGCCACTGATTGATTTGTTCAAGGAGAGGAAGTTCCTTTTTAAGAGCTAACCCGGGCTTAATCAAGGACTTCGTTATCTGCAATGATGGTTTCCCACCTGAACTCGGTAGTGTTTTATTGTAAGACTAATCTGTGGTCATGCTTGTCTTGGACAACATGTTCACATGTATATAGCAGAACCAGCTCATGTTTTGGAGCTTGCTATCGTAGTTCATTTCCTGAGAATCTCGCAACGTCATCTCGTCGGTTTGTGTTGCAAACTTCCTTTTCCGGACATGCTGTCTGAAATATCCTGTTACCAACCAGATCTGAATCTCAGGCAGATGTAATGGTTGGAACTTTTCCAAGATCTATTATGTAGGTCCCGACAAGGTTGATGTCTGGCCGACACACCTAGCCGGAAGAGCTATCATGGTAGTATCTTGATTGAACTAGTTGACCATCTTCTCCATGAGGATCTCGTGCGACTTATTTTAGAAGTTGTTCCTTAGGGATCCTTGTGCTATTAGTATTCCTCGATTATGCTATAACCATTCCAACAGTGGAATTGCTCTCGACTGTTGAGTTATCTCCCAGTTACCAGAATCATTCCCAGCATTTGCATTTTGTTCCCAGCTTGCACCTCAATAGTTGTTGTCCAGGATCATATTCAAGAGTGGACTTGTCATGGTCCCATCCATTTCCGGTGATAAGCAAAATCATTCATTGCGTTGTCTTCAACAAGGTAGTACACATCATCCAACCTAGTCCGAGTATGTCACCTTTCCGAACTCCTTCAAACGATCGTTTGTGATTGCCTTAGGCTGGAATAAAGAGTTCCAATGATCTCAGTATCAAAAGTAATTCTTTTTGCCACTTAAGGGAATAGTTCTTCGAGTCACCTTCCCTGAGGTGCCCCGTTATGGAATCATGGCAATTTTCCTCGCTACCGTGACACCCTCCACCATCTTTCTAAGTGTGGAATTTTTGCCCATCAAATCAAACCCCGTTGTTGTTCTTCCGTCCCTCACGATGCGTTTTGTGCCTCAACTCGAGATGTTCCAACATCTCATTCCACGAGTTAATCCTGAATGCTCCATCTTCGAGGAGATCGTTTCCTATAGAGTTTCTTTCTGTCACCATCGTGTTGGATGAAGATCTCAAAAGCAAGGACGTCAAGATCAATATGATGCAATGAAGCTACTTCTTCGAGAAGGGCAGTTGGATCGAGGAGGCCGTGATAGTTGTGACCTCCTTTCTTCTAACCTCACGACTTGAATCTCGGGACGAGATTCTTGTTTAGTGGGGGTGAGTTGTCACAGCCCCAGAATTGTTTGTAGTTAGTGGCATCTGCATTCATGCATCATGTTTGATTTCAAAGGAAATTTTGAAGTGGGGATGACCAAGCCCTAGCACTAAAGCAATTCAAATAGGTTCAACCAAGAAAATATTTCTAGTAAATCCAAATGGCTTCCAAAAATGTTCATCATTATGGAAAATGCTGTAAACAGTAACCAGAGGTGATGCACATTTTTCCATGACTATTTGGGCTCTGAGTTAAATCATACTCTATTTGCATTTGGGCATTTAAATGCTATAAAATAATTTAAATGCTCAAATAATCGTAAACTAAAATGTTTACTGTTGGATATATTCTAAACACTAGCCATGATTAGTTTCATGAATTCCGGTAATGCCCTGGCATTTTTAATAAAGCCCAACAGTTGCAGAAAATTAGAAAAGAGAAAACAAAATAGAGAAAAGCAGAGAGAGAGAAGAACTTACCTGGCAGCCCACTTACCTGGCCAGCTGGCGGCCCAGCCAACCGGCCCAGCCCACCAGGGGCATACCTGTCTTCAACCTCTGCCTACTGGCAGAGGCGAGGCCGAGCACGGCGCCCGCGCGGGCTGGCACGCAGCTGCCTGCCTGGCCCTCCCTCGCCAGCGTGACGCTGGGGATCGTCACCCCGTGGCCGTCTAGAACCCGCTGACCCCCTCGCCCTCTCTCTCCCTCTTGCTCCCTCGCTCTCCCCCTCATGGCCGAAGCCGCCATGGCCACCGCCAAGAAACACCGCGCCCATCGCCGTCCCCTTGCCCCGTGGCCGTGACCCTGAGCTACGCCCAGGCCCTAAGAACCTCTACGACGACCCGCTCAAGCTCGGACGACCCCAAGACGACGTCGTGGCCTTTCTTCCCCGTCCACGGCCGCCGGATGCTATCGCCCGATTCGCCGTCTTCAACCCGTCCCCGAGCCCGCTTCGACGCTCCCTGCACTCGCCGTGAGCCACTGATCCTCTTCCCCCTCACCGTTCTCGCTCTCGTGCACCGTAGCCACCGCACCTTGCTCACCCGCACGTGCCACCGCCTATGCTCGCCGCCGATGTATCTCCGGCCACCTAACAGTCCGGCCGTCGTGCTCAGCTTCCTATCCGCGCCGCGTAGAGCACGTTGGTGCCCCGCACGAGCTGCCCCGACCGCCGTAGCGTCGACCCCGAGCTCACCCGAGCTCCAGCGACCGCCAAGGTCGACGCCGGTGATGATTCCGGCCATTTTAGGCCCAGCCGCTGCCACTACTCAACGCGGACGAGCGCGCGCGTCACGTAGACGCCCTCCGCCGGCCAATTGGTCGCCGGAGGAGGAAACCCGCACCCCTCCGCCGGCCCTGGCCTCGCCGGCGTCAAGCCGCCGGTGGGGTTGACCCCGCTGACCCGGGGTTGAGCTTGTTTGACCCCAGGGTCACTGACGCGTGGGCCATGCCACTATTTAGTTTAGGTGTGAGTTTAATTAGCACTAATTAACTTAGTTAATTAGTTGACTCACTGACAAGTGGGCCTAGGCTCTAATTAACCTAGGTTAGTGCTAACCTAACGCTAACTAACTCTGTTAGTTAGTTGTTACACTGACATGTGGGTCCCAGCCGTCAGGTTTGACCTGGGCTGGCGCCTTTGACCTGCTGACGTCACCCCGACGTCATGCTGACGCAATTAACCTTTTTTCTGGAGTTATTTTTATTCAGGAAATTTCAGAAAATGATGCAAACTTCTAAAAATCATATAAATTCAACCGTAGCTCAGATTGAAATAATTTATATATGAAAAATTATCAGAAAAATTCAAGGAATCCATCTGTACCATTTTCATGCATGTTTGAACAACTTTAAGTTGCTGTATAAGGCAATTTGCATAAATGGCATTTAAACTCTCACATATGGAGTTTGAACTTGAACTTAGGGTTCAAACCAACTCCATTTAACTTGTTGCTAGTTGCATTAGCTCAATCAACAGCATATTGCCATGACATTATCATGCATCATAATTGTTGCATTGCATTGATTGTGTTCCTCTTTGTTTGCCGGTATTTGTCCCCTCTCGATAGACGTGGTTTCGACGATGAGTTCGATGACACCGACGAAGAGCTATATTATCTTCAGAAGTGCCAGGCAAGAAAAATCCCCTTGTTCATTTCGATAAAATCCCACTCTCTCGCTCCTGCTCTCTTTTATTGCATTAGGACAACAACGATTCATGTGTTACTTGCTGCGGTAGCTGAACCCCTTTATCCTTTGCATGACCTGTCATTCCACAGTAATTAGATGAAACCCACTAGCATGAGTAGGAGTTGTTTGAGCCCTGATGTGCCTATTCATTCATGTTTGTTTGTCATGCCTGCTACTGCTTAGAGTTGAGTCGGGTCTGATTCATCGGGGATGAATTGGAACAGTGATGAACATGTCCTACTGTGTGTGAGCTAAGTGTGTGAACACGATTTGGTAAAGGTAGCGGTGAGAGGCCATGTAGGAGTACATGGTGGGTTGTCTCATTGAAGCCGTCCTCAGGAACTGAGTTCTGTGTTTGTGATCCATGAAACAGCTACTACCATACATTGGGCCCTGAAATATGACCCCGCTCGACTTCTTAACCACCCTTGTCCTCTGTCCAGGAGTTGCAAGTAGTTTCTAGTGTTTGTAGTATGCTGGGGGCCGCACGCAGCGCTGACCATCGGGGTGGGCTGTGTTGCGGTAGGCACGTGGCCGGGCCAGCCGGGCGCCCGTTTGGTGTCTCGGAACCCTGCACACATCGTTTGGGGCTGTGAGCGAAACTCCGGCCGGATCTCCTCATGGATGGAACCCGAATAGGCGATAAACCTGGACTAGAGACTTGAGTGTTTAGGTAGGTCGTGGTCTACACCCACGTCGGCTTTCGCTTGAAGTCTGCCGAGCACATGTCGTGTGCAGACGCTAAGTGGTGGAAACATGTATGAAGAAGTACACCCCTGCAGGGTTAACATCATCTATTCGAATAGCCGTGTCTACAGTAATGGACTTCTGGGTTGCCTATAACAGTTCATAGACAAGTGAAAGTGGATACTCTAAAATGCGCAAGATAAGTGTGAGTGCTATGGATGGCCTTCTCGTAGGGAGACGGAAGTGGATCCATAGTGGTGTATTGAAATGGTGAATATGTGGACTCGTGTGCGCCACCTCAAAAGAGTTACTTGCAGTCGTAGTTCAGGATAGCCACCGAGTCAAAGCTGGCTTGCTGCAGTTAAACTCCACTACCCCTTTATTGATACCAATGCATATGTAGTTAGTTCTGATGTAAGTCTTGCTGGGTACATTTGTACTCACGTTTGCCTATTTTATGTTTTTGCAGAGAGACTTCAGTCTCGCTAGTAGTACCGCTTGGACTTCGACGTTTAGCTTGATACCTCAGCTACGATCCTGTGCCCTCGGCAGGATCTGGCAGATAGTCAGGCTTCCCAGCCTTTTTCATTTGTAGATGTCTGTACCCAGACATGTTAAGCTTCCGCATGTGCTTTGACTTGTATGCTCTGAATGTTGGGTCATGAGACCCTTGTTTGTAATATCTTGCTCTTCGGAGCCTAATGAATAAATACTTTGAGTCGTAGAGTTTTGTTGTGATGCCATGTTGTATTTACTCATATCGGGCATATTGTGTGTATGATTGAAATGCTTGGTATGAGTGGGATCCGACTATCTAGTTGTTTATCCTTGGCAGCCTTTCATATGAGGAAATGTAAGTCTAGTGCTTCTGAGCGATAGTAGTCCGCTACAGCCCGGTTCACCGGAGTCCTGCTAGCCCAGCACTATTGCTCGGAACACTTGACTGGCCGGCATGTGTTTCACGTCGTTCCTGTGTCTGTCCCTTCGGGGAAATGTCACGCGCTGTTATCCGGAGTCCTGCCTAGCCTGCTACAGCCTGGGTTACCGGAGTCCTGTTAGCCCAGCGCTACAGCCCGGATAAATACGTTGATGACCGACATGCTCGATGTGATTCATGTATGCCTGTCCTCATAGGTTAGCGCCGCTTTGGGTTCACGACTAGCCATGTCGGCCCGGGTTCTCTGTCATATGGATGCTAGCGACACTATCATATACGTGAGCCAAAAGACGCAAACGGTCCCGGGCCAGGTAAGGTGGCACCCGTGGGAATACCGTGCGTGAGGCCGCAAAGTGATATGATGTGTTACATGCTAGATCGATGTGGCTTAGGATCGGGGTCCTGACAGCGTTGGTATCAGAGCCTGACTGCCTGTAGGATTACCAAGCCAAACTGGTCGAAGTTGTGTCTAGAAATGCTTTAGTTATGTAAGGGAATTGATTGTGGAAGGGAACGTAAGGCTCTTTTTACTCCTTATACCTCATGGCCTTCTGATCTGAGTCATCCTCTTCTCTTCTACGGGGTTTAAGAACTAGGCCTTCTCATCTATCTCCCAGGATGACGTGTTACTAAACCATAGTTGCCTAGGATTGTTGAGTTCAAGCCTCAGTTCGGTTCCTACTAGTTCCATGTGTTCTTAGTTGATCTCAGAACATTGATATTGTGATGTTGAGTGGTTATGCCACCATTTTGCAGGATGTCTTAAATCATTTTGAGCATTTACAGCCGTTATGCTGTCCGAGTCACCCCAGGTTTCTAAACAGTCAGATGCATTTGCAAATCTTTTCTTCCTGTTCCCGATGTCCTTTTGGTCAGAATAAGCACACTAACCGATGCGTTGAGGTAATTTATTGCCTTGACATATATGTTGGAGCTACTACTATGACCTTAGGTATCTTATGAATCATCTAACAATCTGTCCATGTCTTGTGTTTCTAGTGTGATGATTCTGGCCACCATTCTCGAAAGCATCCCGTGATGCCAATTAGTAGTAGGTATTCTACTCCTGGGTTTTCGAACCCGAGATTCACCCTACATCATGTTGTTAGTATTTGCTAGATCCCTTAAGATATTAGTAAACTTTGCGATAGTCCTCGAGGTCCGTGGTATTCCCTGCTTCCAAATACTATGAACCATTTATGGCAGAAGTTTGTTGAACCAAAAGATCACAACCAGGGTGCTCTTGAGGAGTACTCCATTCATATTGTGATTCTGCCAGCTCTACCTTTCTGCATGGGTTATCTGGAAGAAATATGTTGAACTTGGTTCGACATACTAATCCATGCATCCACAACTCAGAAAGTTATATGTTCCGTTGAGTTGTCCCTCTTTGGCTATTTCCTGGCCCTCGTCTGTTAATAGACAGTCAGGAGTAGTCGTGCATTCGTTTATCTATGCCTATTACTCTTGTGGTCCGTCAAGCCATTCTATCCGGGAATGACTAGGAGAAACAAACTCCAGTACCTTGTCCATTTCGAGGATTGGGTCAAAGTAATTGTATTCCACAGATCAAAATGCCAATCCAGCTCTTGTTCTGTTCTACCTTGGAGTGTTACCATCTTTATGTCAAGAATGTCATGAGAATTGCACCACCTCTTATGAATTCTTGACGCAGTAATACTTCTTGCCATCATTGCTCATTCCTCGGTTTCCGTGTTGCCACAGCCGGAATGCCGACAAGTGAACCATGATGTGTGAAATCAATACTCCTAGCAACCGTGTTGCCTGGTAGTTAATGGACAATATTCTCATTCTTAGCGTGTTGGTTATTAAATCATCATCCTAAGATTGGTCGTGCTACCAAGTCCTTATTTCTGGTGCACTCCTCGATCAATGAGTGAGGATTATTCAAACCCTTGCTCTTTTGATCATATCGTCTTGCCCTGAAAAGCAAGATTGATCTCGAGCTTAGTAACATATCGGTGGTTCGTGGTTTTCCGAAGATCTTCTCGGAAGTATCACCAGGTTGTCACCTGACCGCTATGTTGAGTTCGTGATCAAGTTGGTTTCTTGTGAACCACCCTTTCTCCAAGAATCTGTGTTGGGTACCCCTGAGCTAGTTGGTTGAGCTAAACAACAACTTGGAGAGTTGGAAGATAAAAGCCTGTCCGACGTAGCTCATGTTAAGGGATATCTTTGTGTGTGTGTGTGTGTGTGTTGAAGAAAGATGATATTTTCACCAATTGGTCCTCGTGATCAGTTGTTGGATCTATTGCCTTGTCAAAACCTTGACTTGAGTATGGGCTATCATTGAGTCAAATCAGAACCAATGATGCTCGTAATGTTGTCTTACTCGTGGTTGATCCCTCGGGCATACACCATTACATCTTTGGTCTGACCAATGCTATCACCGTGTTCACATGATGGTGGAAGTCCAGTGATATGGGAATTCCGATGAGTTGTTGTTGAGCCCATTAGCAGCATTTTGTCTCCCCCATGATTCATGTTGAACATTATACTAGTATTGGAAACTTTGTAAGCAATGCCTTCGTGTTCCGTTCATGAAGCTTATGCTTGGATGAAAGGAGTGACTTCCTCTAATTCACGTGCATTTGATGTAAGTTGCTGCCGTGGATTTGAGAAAGTTTGTTTTGCCTCCTCTGGAATCATCCCAAATCAGTCATGCATACGTGCGAAGTATTCTGTGGTTTGGAGACTTGCAACCTTCATTCTATATGTGTCCCTAGCACACCAAGCCACTGATTGATTTGTTCAAGGAGAGGAAGTTCCTTTTTAAGAGCTAACCCGGGCTTAATCAAGGACTTCGTTATCTGCAATGATGGTTTCCCACCTGAACTCGGTAGTGTTTTATTGTAAGACTAATCTGTGGTCATGCTTGTCTTGGACAACATGTTCACATGTATATAGCAGAACCAGCTCATGTTTTGGAGCTTGCTATCGTAGTTCATTTCCTGAGAATCTCGCAACGTCATCTCGTCGGTTTGTGTTGCAAACTTCCTTTTCCGGACATGCTGTCTGAAATATCCTGTTACCAACCAGATCTGAATCTCAGGCAGATGTAATGGTTGGAACTTTTCCAAGATCTATTATGTAGGTCCCGACAAGGTTGATGTCTGGCCGACACACCTAGCCGGAAGAGCTATCATGGTAGTATCTTGATTGAACTAGTTGACCATCTTCTCCATGAGGATCTCGTGCGACTTATTTTAGAAGTTGTTCCTTAGGGATCCTTGTGCTATTAGTATTCCTCGATTATGCTATAACCATTCCAACAGTGGAATTGCTCTCGACTGTTGAGTTATCTCCCAGTTACCAGAATCATTCCCAGCATTTGCATTTTGTTCCCAGCTTGCACCTCAATAGTTGTTGTCCAGGATCATATTCAAGAGTGGACTTGTCATGGTCCCATCCATTTCCGGTGATAAGCAAAATCATCCATTGCGTTGTCTTCAACAAGGTAGTACACATCATCCAACCTAGTCCGAGTATGTCACCTTTCCGAACTCCTTCAAACGATCGTTTGTGATTGCCTTAGGCTGGAATAAAGAGTTCCAATGATCTCAGTATCAAAAGTAATTCTTTTTGCCACTTAAGGGAATAGTTCTTCGAGTCACCTTCCCTGAGGTGCCCCGTTATGGAATCATGGCAATTTTCCTCGCTACCATGACACCCTCCACCATCTTTCTAAGTGTGGAATTTTTGCCCATCAAATCAAACCCCGTTGTTGTTCTTCCGTCCCTCACGATGCGTTTTGTGCCTCAACTCGAGATGTTCCAACATCTCATTCCACGAGTTAATCCTGAATGCTCCATCTTCGAGGAGATCGTTTCCTATAGAGTTTCTTTCTGTCACCATCGTGTTGGATGAAGATCTCAAAAGCAAGGACGTCAAGATCAATATGATGCAATGAAGCTAGTTCTTCGAGAAGGGCAGTTGGATCGAGGAGGCCGTGATAGTTGTGACCTCCTTTCTTCTAACCTCACGACTTGAATCTCGGGACGAGATTGTTGTTTAGTGGGGGTGAGTTGTCACAGCCCCAGAATTGTTTGTAGTTAGTGGCATCTGCATTCATGCATCATGTTTGATTTCAAAGGAAATTTTGAAGTGGGGATGACCAAGCCCTAGCACTAAAGCAATTCAAATAGGTTCAACCAAGAAAATATTTCCAGTAAATCCAAATGGCTTCCAAAAATGTTCATCATTTATGGAAAATGCTGTAAACAGTAACCAGAGCTGATGCACATTTTTTCATGACTATTTGGGCTCTGAGTTAAATCATACTCTATTTGCATTTGGGCATTTAAATGCTATAAAATAATTTAAATGCTCAAATAATCGTAAACTAAAATGTTTACTGTTGGATATATTCTAAACACTAGCCATGATTAGTTTCATGAATTCCGGTAATGCCCTGGCATTTTTAATAAAGCCCAACAGTTGCAGAAAATTAGAAAAGAGAAAACAAAATAGAGAAAAGCAGAGAGAGAGAAGAACTTACCTGGCAGCCCACTTACCTGGCCAGCTGGCGGCCCAGCCAATCGGCCCAGCCCACCAGGGGCATACCTGTCTTCAACCTCTGCCTACTGGCAGAGGCGAGGCCGAGCACGGCGCCCGCGCGGGCTGGCACGCAGCTGCCTGCCTGGCCCTCCCTCGCCAGCGTGACGCTGGGGATCGTCACCCCGTGGCCGTCTGGAACCCGCTGACCCCCTCGCCCTCTCTCTCCCTCTTGCTCCCTCGCTCTCCCCCTCATGGCCGAAGCCGCCATGGCCACCGCCAAGAAACACTGCGCCCATCGCCGTCCCCTTGCCCCGTGGCCGTGACCCTGAGCTACGCCCAGGCCCTAAGAACCTCTACGACGACCCGCTCAAGCTCGGACGACCCCAAGACGACGTCGTGGCCTTTCTTCCCCGTCCACGGCCGCCGGATGCTATCGCCTGATTCGCCGTCTTCAACCCGTCCCCGAGCCCGCTTCGACGCTCCCTGCACTCGCCGTGAGCCACTGATCCTCTTCCCCCTCACCGTTCTCGCTCTCGTGCACCGTAGCCACCGCACCTTGCTCACCCGCACGTGCCACCGCCTATGCTCGCCGCCGATGTATCTCCGACCACCTAACGGTCCGGCCGTCGTGCTCAGCTTCCTATCCGCGCCGCGTAGAGCATGTTGGTCCCTGCACGAGCTGCCCCGACCGCCGTAGCGTCGACCCCGAGCTCACCCGAGCTCCAGCGACCGCCAAGGTCGACGCCGGTGATGATTCCGGCCATTTTAGGCCCAGCCGCTGCCACTACTCAACGCGGACGAGCGCCCGCGTCACGTAGACGCCCTCCGCCGGCCAATTGGTCGCCGGAGGAGGAAACCTGCACCCCTCCGCCGGCCCTGGCCTCGCCGGCGTCAAGCCGCCGGTGGGGTTGACCCCGCTGACCCGGGGTTGAGCTTGTTTGACCCCAGGGTCACTGACGCGTGGGCCATGCCACTATTTAGTTTAGGTGTGAGTTTAATTAGCACTAATTAACTTAGTTAATTAGTTGACTCACTGACAAGTGGGCCTAGGCTCTAATTAACCTAGGTTAGTGCTAACCTAACGCTAACTAACTCTGTTAGTTAGTTGTTACACTGACATGTGGGTCCCAGCCGTCAGGTTTGACCTGGGCTGGCGCCTTTGACCTGCTGACGTCACCCCGACGTCATGCTGACGCAATTAACCTTTTTCTGGAGTTATTTTTATTCAGGAAATTTCAGAAAATGATGCAAACTTCTAAAAATCATATAAATTCAACCGTAGCTCAGATTGAAATAATTTATATATGAAAAGTTATCAGAAAAATTCAAGGAATCCATTTGTACCATTTTCATGCATGTTTGAACAACTTAAAGTTGCTGTATAAGGCAATTTGCATAAATGGCATTTAAACTCTCACATATGGAGTTTGAACTTGAACTTAGGGTTCAAACCAACTCCATTTAACTTGTTGCTAGTTGCATTAGCTCAATCAACAGCATATTGCCATGACATTATCATGCATCATAATTGTTGCATTGCATTGATTGTGTTCCTCTTTGTTTGCCGGTATTTGTCCCCTCTCGATAGACGTGGTTTCGACGATGAGTTCGATGACACCGATGAAGAGCTATATTATCTTCAGAAGTGCCAGGCAAGAAAAATCCCCTTGTTCATTTCGATAAAATCCCACTCTCTCGCTCCTGCTCTCTTTTACTGCATTAGGACAACAACGATTCATGTGTTACTTGCTGCGGTAGCTGAACCCCTTTATCCTTTGCATGACCTGTCATTCCACAGTAATTAGATGAAACCCACTAGCATGAGTAGGAGTTGTTTGAGCCCTGATGTGCCTATTCATTCATGTTTGTTTGTCATGCCTGCTACTGCTTAGAGTTGAGTCGGGTCTGATTCATCGGGGATGAATTGGAACAGTGATGAACATGTCCTACTGTGTGTGAGCTAAGTGTGTGAACACGATTTGGTAAAGGTAGCGGTGAGAGGCCATGTAGGAGTACATGGTGGGTTGTCTCATTGAAGCCGTCCTCAGGAACTGAGTTCTGTGTTTGTGATCCATGAAACAGCTACTACCATACATTGGGCCCTGAAATATGACCCCGCTCGACTTCTTAACCACCCTTGTCCTCTGTCCAGGAGTTGCAAGTAGTTTCTAGTGTTTGTAGTATGCTGGGGGCCGCACGCAGCGCTGACCATCGGGGTGGGCTGTGTTGCGGTAGGCACGTGGCCGGGCCAGCCGGGCGCCCGTTTGGTGTCTCGGAACCCTGCACACATCGTTTGGGGCTGTGAGCGAAACTCCGGCCGGATCTCCTCATGGATGGAACCCGAATAGGCGATAAACCTGGACTAGAGACTTGAGTGTTTAGGTAGGTCGTGGTCTACACCCACGTCGGCTTTCGCTTGAAGTCTGCCGAGCACATGTCGTGTGCAGACGCTAAGTGGTGGAAACATGTATGAAGAAGTACACCCCTGCAGGGTTAACATCATCTATTCGAATAGCCGTGTCTACGGTAATGGACTTCTGGGTTGCCTATAATAGTTCATAGACAAGTGAAAGTGGATACTCTAAAATGCGCAAGATAAGTGTGAGTGCTATGGATGGCCTTCTCGTAGGGAGACGGAAGTGGATCCATAGTGGTGTATTGAAATGGTGAATATGTGGACTCGTGTGCGCCACCTCAAAAGAGTTACTTGCAGTCGTAGTTCAGGATAGCCACCGAGTCAAAGCTGGCTTGCTGCAGTTAAACTCCACTACCCCTTTATTGATACCAATGCATATGTAGTTAGTTCTGATGTAAGTCTTGCTAGGTACATTTGTACTCACGTTTGCCTATTTTATGTTTTTGCAGAGAGACTTCAGTCTCGCTAGTAGTACCGCTTGGACTTCGACGTTTAGCTTGATACCTCAGCTACGATCCTGTGCCCTCGGCAGGATCTGGCAGATAGTCAGGCTTCCCAGCCTTTTTCATTTGTAGATGTCTGTACCCAGACATGTTAAGCTTCCGCATGTGCTTTGACTTGTATGCTCTGAATGTTGGGTCATGAGACCCTTGTTTGTAATATCTCGCTCTTCGGAGCCTAATGAATAAATACTTTGAGTCGTAGAGTTTTGTTGTGATGCCATGTTGTATTTACTCATATCGGGCATATTGTGTGTATGATTGAAATGCTTGGTATGAGTGGGATCCGACTATCTAGTTGTTTATCCTTGGCAGCCTTTCATATGAGGAAATGTAAGACTAGTGCTTCTGAGCGATAGTAGTCCGCTACAGCCCGGTTCACCGGAGTCCTGCTAGCCCAGCACTATTGCTCGGAACACTTGACTGGCCGGCATGTGTTTCACGTCGTTCCTGTGTCTGTCCCTTCGGGGAAATGTCACGCGCTGTTATCCGGAGTCCTGCCTAGCCTGCTACAGCCCGGGTTACCGGAGTCCTGTTAGCCCAGCGCTACAGCCCGGATAAATACGTTGATGACCGACATGCTCGATGTAATTCATGTATGCCTGTCCTCATAGGTTAGCGCCGCTTTGGGTTCACGACTAGCCATGTCGGCCCGGGTTCTCTGTCATATGGATGCTAGCGACACTATCATATACGTGAGCCAAAAGACTCAAACGGTCCCGGGCCAGGTAAGGTGGCACCCGTGGGAATACCGTGCGTGAGGCCGCAAAGTGATATGATGTGTTACATGCTAGATCGATGTGGCTTAGGATCGGGGTCCTGACACAGAATTTATATATTAAAACGGCCGCACAGGAGGTGTTCTTAATACTTGAAGGCACAAGTCTAAAAAATGCCACTACAGTTTATCAAAATATTGTTTTATGATTACATATGCTATCATAATATAGCATCCTTCGAGCACTGCGTCTCTATTACGCTAGCGCCTTCGAGGACTTCCTTAAAATAGTGCTCGGAAGGTATTCGGCTTTTATCCGAATCCCGGGACGCAACAATGGTGGGCTCCATATCTGGCCAGTATGTCTTGACACGGGCAAGAGCCAGCCGAGCGCCCTCTATGCACGCTGACCTCTTCATAGCATCGACACGTGGCACCACGTCTAGAAATTGCTGCACCAAGCTGAAATAACTCTTCGGCTTCGAACTCCCCGGACACAGATGATCCATGACGTACTTCATGGCGAGTCCGGACAACCTATTTAGTTCGGCTCATTGGGCCAGGCGATCGTCCACTGCCAGTGGACGCTCTGGATTGATGAATTGCGACCAAAAGAGCTTCTCCAGTTCATGATCCTTTTTATCTCGAAAGTGTTCGATCGCATCAGCAGCACTAGCCGCCAAATCCAGATAGGTGTCCTCTACACTCCATATCCGGTCTAACGGGGCAAACTTTGGATCACAAAATTTTCTCCGCAGCGAGAAGGGCTTTCCATCCGCAATTTGTCCGGCTTGACGCAGCTCTTCCCTTGCCGCTCTCATTATAGAGCGGGCGTCCTTGGCATCAGCAACAGCCTTCTCTAAGCTCGTTTGCCTCGCCCGACCCTCTTCTTCAAGAAGCTTGCAATGGTCAGTAGCACTCTTTAACTTTACGGCCATATCAGCCATCTCCTCCTTGCTTCGACAATGGGCAGCCTGTTCGGCTTTCAGCTCTTCAAGGGCTTTCACGGCAGTCGCATCGCTTTTCCTGGCTTGTTCCTTCGCTCGGGCGAGTTCATCCCTAAGACCCTCCATGGCGGCCGCACCATCTGCGTCAAGCATACACATGGTAAGATATTGACATAAAGCTCCTCTTACTAACCATCGCCCGATGATTTCAATACCTTGAGCATCATCAAGCCGCTTGTTAACAAGCGCGATGTTGGCTTCTGCCTCATCAAGTTGTCACTTCAGTTCGACAAATTCACGAGTCCGGCTTGACTCCGGACAATCCACCACCTACATATAAAGGTGCCACTTAAAGGACCTGGGATTAAGATCCTCTGCGCGCCGTCAATTTTAACGACGCACAGAGTCTCAGGGGCTACTATCTACACAGGGCGCACTTTATTTATGCGCAACTAACACAAGTGTACATTATTTAAAACGTACCTCAAGGCCTGCCAGTAAACTTTTGACGGCCTCGTGCAATCCGCTTTCTGCGGATGACATCTTTTCAATCACCGTGTTCATCAACGCACGATGCTCCTCTGAGACAGAGGATCGCCCCAGCAGAATCTTTAGCTCCTCCGGCCGAACACCAGATGGTGCCGGACTCGTCCCATGGCCTCCCTCAAAGGCCGGATGCGGAGAACCTCGGGGGGCACATGGCCACCTTCCGCCCCTGTCGGATCCGGAGAAATCCTCCGCGACGACACTTCAGCGTCGCCCGCCTTGCTAGGCGATACAGAAGGAGGAGGCGTTCCGCTCTCCATCATCTCCGGAAGAAGATCCCCCGAGGACGAGTTCTGCTGAGAAGGGCTGAGGTCCGAACTACAAAGTAAGGTTTCGGTTAAAACTTCTCAGATATAAATCAAGGATTTCTCTTAAAAGAAAAACTCTTCTTCTACTTACGGCTCGCTGGAGAGCTGGTCCCTTTGAGGGTTTAGTTCGGCCGAGGGGCTCCCCGGCGTCGGGCCCTCTGACAAGGATTCTTTCCCCCGCTTCGAGGCTACGGTCTCCGGGTCGTCAGAGGCGGCCCTTTTCTTTCCCTTAGGAGAGGAATTATCGATTCCCCCCTTCGGAATGGCCTCTTTCGAGGAGGCCATGGTTTCCTTGTCCTCCCCCTTATTTCCCTCCAAAGGCACTACCTCCAGCATCCTGACTAGCACGGGATCCAGCCTGGTTTCGCGAAGCGGAGCCGGACACCTGATCAGCTTCGCCTTCGCTATCCACTCCTGCTTAAAAGGAGAAGCGCTATTAAGAGCAAGTCAATTATGCGGATAGAAGGTCCGGGTACAAGGTCACTTACTTGAGTATCCGGGCGATTGCGGCTTAAACCCACATCCTTGGTCAAATCCGGACTCACTTCTTGTGATCCGAAGAACAGTTTATACATCTCCGCGGGCGTCACGCCCATAAAATCCCGGAGAACTCGCGGTCCCTCTGGATTGAACTCCCACAGGCGATGGGGGCGACGTTGGCCGGGCAGTGTCCGGTGAATCAGCATGACTTGTGTCACCTTGACCAGGTTGAGGTCTCCTTCTAAGAGATCCTTAATGCGGCCCTGCAACAGAGGTACGTCTTTGGGCAAGCCCCGATCTAACCCTGTGTTGATCCACGACGCTAACCGCGGTGGGGGACCCGAGCGAAAGGCAGGAGGCGCCACCCATGCGGTGCCCCGAGGAGCGGTGATATAGAACCACTCCTGTTGCCATAAGCCAAGCTCCTCTTGAAAAGCGCCCTCGGGCCATGGAGCATCGGCATTTCTTTTTATAGCAGCGCCTCCGCACTCTGTGTGGCGCCCCTCGATCATCTTCGGTTCTACTTTGAAGGTCTTGAGCCATAATCCGAAGTGAGGGGTAACACGGAGGAATGCTTCGCACACAACAACGAACGAGGAGATATGGAGGATGGACTTCGGAGCAAAGTCGTGGAATTCCAGCCCATAATAAAACATCAGCCCCCTTACAAAGGGATCCATTGGGAAGCCTAATCCCCGAAGGAAGTGGGATATGAATACCACGCTCTCACCGAGCTGAGGGCTAGGGATCACCTGTCCTTGAACAGGCAACCTGTGCGAAATCTCGCCGGTCAGGAATTTAGCTTCCCTCAACATTAATACGTCCTCCTCCGTAACGGAGGAGGGCATCCATCGGCCTTGGAGGTCGGAGCCGGACATTGTCGAAGGTCCGGTGCGCCTGGAATCTCGAAGCCTAGGGTGTTGGAACTCGAGGCGACGGGCGAGCTCGTTTTGAGAATAGAAGAGAGGAATAGGGTCTTGGTCTCTTTATAAGAGGCAGAATACCAAGATCCCTCCCCGTAACCGTCTTGGACTAGCCTTTAATTAAGGCAAAACGTGCTAATGGGCACGACTGGGTTACCCACGTCCGTATTAATGAGAATCCCGTTAAAAGGGGCAGACGATCTCTGCTTTGACAAGACGTGCCAAGGAAACCGCCTCGCTAAACACGCTGAGGTGGAACAATGAAAACAATTTATATAAAGAGCCTGGCCGCAGTGTTATGATGCACTGCGGAATACGTCAGCAGATTTGATTTGTGTTAATATTATTCTCTATATGGCAATATGTGGAAACTTATTTTGCAGAGCCGGACACTATTTTTGGTGTTTGTAATCTTCTTGAAGAACTTGGAGGAGGAACCCGCCTTGCAATGCCGAAGACAATCTGCGCGCCGGACTCGTCGTCATTGAAGCCTGGTTCAGGGGCTACTGAGGGAGTCCTGGATTAGGGGGCGTTCGGACAGCCGAACTATACCTTCAGCCGGACTCCAGGACTATGAAGATACAAGATTGAAGACTTCGTCCCGTGTCCGGAAGGATCTTTTCTTTGCGTGGAAGGCAAGCTAGGCGTGCGGATATTCAAGATCTCCTACCATTGTAACCGACTCTATGTAACCCTAACCCTATCTGGTGTCTATATAAACCAGAGGGTTGTAGTCCGTAGGACAACCATCATCATACACAATCATACCATAGGCTAGCTTCTAGGGTTTAGCCTCCTTGATCTCGTGGTAGATCTACTCTTGTACTACCCATATCATCAATATTAATCTAGCAGGAGTAGGGTTTTACCTCCATCGAGAGGGCTCGAACCTGGGTAAAACAAAGTGTCCCTTGTCTCATGTTACCATCCGACCTTGACGCACAGTTCGGGACCCCCTACCTGAGATCCGCCGGTTTTGACACCCACAGTGGGCCTGTGAGGTCGTCGTCCATCACTTTGATGAACAGCCGGCAGTGAGGTTAATTTGACCATCAAGGTAGAATCTTTTTTGTTTGTAGTAAAATAACACGAAGCTATTATTTCCGTTCGATCTATCCTAGAGTTCATACTAGAATAACACCTTAAGACACAAATAAACCAAAACCCAAATGTCACCTAGATACTACAATGTCACCTCAAGTATCCGCAGGTATGATTATATGATATGCATCACACAGTCTCAGATTCATCTATTCAACCAACACAAAGAACTTCAAAGAGTGCCCCAAAGTTTCTACCAGAGAGTCAAGACGAAAACGTGTGCCAACCCCTATGCATAAGTTCACAAGGTCACTGAACCCGCAAGTTGATCACCAAAACATACATCAAGTAGATCACGTGAATATCCCATTGTCACCACATATAAGCACATGCAAGACATACATCAAGTGTTCTCAAATCCTTAAAGACTCAATACGATAAGATAACTTCAAAGGGAAAAACTCAATCCATTACAAGAGAGTAGAGGGTGAGAAACATCATAAGATCCAACTATAATAGGAAAGCTCGCGATACATCAAGATCGTGCCAAATCAAGAACACGAGAGAGAGAGAGAGAGATCAAACACATAGCTACTGGTACATACCCTCAGCCCCGAGGGTGAACTACTCCCTCCTCGTCATGGAGAGCGCCGGGATGATGAAGATGGCCACCAGTGAGGGATCCCCTCTCCGGCACGGTGCCGGAACAGGGTCCCGGTTTGTTTTTGGTGGCTACAGAGGCTTGTGGCAGCGCAACTCTTGATCTAGGTTATTTTCTGGAAGTTTGGGGATATATAAGAGGTTTTGGCGTCGGGAACAAGTCAGGGGGGTCCACGAGGCGGCCACGAGGTAGGGGCGCGCCCAGGGGGGTAGGGTGCGCCCTCCACCCTCGTGGTGGCCTCGGGACTCTTCTGGTCCATCTTCGGTACTCCGTGGGCTTCTTCTGGTCCAAAAACAATCTCCATGAATTTTCAGGTCAATTGGACTCCGTTTGGTATTCCTTTTCTGCGATACTCAAAAACAAGGAAAAAACAGAAACTGTCACTAGGCTCTAGGTTAATAGGTTAGTCACAAAAATCATATAAAATAGCATATAAATGCATATAAAACATCCTAGATGGATAATATAATAGCATGGAACAATCAAAAATTACAGATACGTTGGAGACGTATCAATGTTTAGCCTGTTGTGCTTAACATGCTTCTCGATGTACCTACGCAGGATAATTTTGGGAACGACTATTGTTTTCCATCGAGGTTAGTTCCATCCCATGGATTATATCTGCTCACTGTTCAGGATGTCGGTAGCTGGTACCATATAGGCCGACGGCAGATAAGGGACTAATCGGTGAATCGGACTTTTAACTGAATATATGTGCAACCCATTTTTCGTTAGGTTAACTAGAGCCATATGTAATATATCTGAGGCTACATAGCAACATGCACTATACTTAATGTCTAAATATGCTATCCTAGGCTACATATCAACAAGGAAGAGTGTTACATTAATGTTCTAATGATGTCTAGATATACGTAGAAGAGCAGCAGCAACAACAACAACAAAGCCCTGTTTGGATACTCAACTTAGCTAGAGGTTAGAGTTAGTTTCTAGCTCATGACTAACCCTGAACTAACTTGCGACGCCCCCGATTCAATCGTACACTAATCATGCACGCAAACATGTACGATCAAGATCAGGGACTCAGGGGAAGATATCACAACACAACTCTAAAAATAAAATAAGTCATACAAGCATCATAATACAAGCCAGGGGCCTCGAGGGCTCGAATACAAGTGCTCGATCATAGACGAGTGAGCGGAAGCAACAATATATGAGTACAAACATAAGTTACATAAATTGCCATAAGATGGCTAGCACAAACTGGGATACAGATTGAAAGAGGCGCGAGCCTCCTGCCTGGGATCCTCCTAAACTACTCCTGGTCGTCGGCGGCGGCCTGCACGTAGTAGTAGGCACCCTCGGTGTAGTAGGAGTCATCGAAGGTGGCGTCTGACTCCTGGGCTCCAGCATCAGGTTGCGACAACCGAGAGGAAAGTAAAGGGGGGAAAGAGGGAGAAAAGCAACAGTGACTACTCATCCAAAGTACTCGCAAGCAAGGATCTACACTACATATGCATGGGTATCTGTGTAACGGGTCAATATCGGTGGACTGAACTTCAGAATGCCAGAATAAGAGGGGGATAGCTAGTTATGTCGAAGACTATGCTTCTGGTAGCCTCCATCTTGCAGCATGTAGAAGAGAGTAGATGGTAAGTTCACCAAGTAGCATCGCATAGCATAATCCTACCCGGCGGTCCTCTCCTCGTCGCCCTGTGTGAGAGCGATCACCGGGTTATATCTGGCACTTGGAAGGGTGTGTTTTATTAAGTATCTGGTTCTAGTTATCGTAAGGTCAAGGTACAACTCCGGGTCGTCCTGTTACCGAGGATCACGGCTATTCAAATAGATAAACTTCCCTGCAGGGGTGCACCACATTACCCAACATTCTCGATCCCTCTGGTCGGACACACTTTCCTGGGTCACGCCCGGCCTCGGAAGATCAACACGTCACAACCCTACCTAGGCACAACAGAGAGCTCGGCACGCCGGTCTAAATCCTATGTGCGCAGGGGTCTGGCCCATCGCCCATTGCACACCTACATGTTGCGTACGCGGCCGGTAAGCAGACCTAGCCTCCCTAATACAAGAGCAGGCGTTCCAGTCCAATCCGGCACGCGCCGCTCAGTCGCTAACGTAAAGAAGGCATCGGCTGATACCACGACTTCGAGTGCCCATAACTGTTCCCGTGTAGTTGGTTAGTGCGTATAGGCCAGTGGCCAAACTCAGATCAAATACCAAGATCTCATTAACCGTGTTATTTTGAAGTAACCACGGACGCTGACTAGGGCCAGGCCCACCTCTCTCCTAGGTGGTCTCAACCTGCCCTGTCGCTCCGCCACAAAGTAACAGTCAGGGGCCGTCGGGAACCCAGGCCCACCACTACCGAGATGGAACCACCTATCCTTTCAGCCCCCACATCAGAATCACTTGCGAGTACTCTACGAGCCTACCCGACTTTAGTCACCACATGTATCATATAATATGTATGTAAGTATATACCCGTGATCACCTCCCAAGTGATCACGGCCCTGTAGTATAGCATGGCAGACGGACAAGAATGTAGGGCCACTGATGGAATACTAGCATCCTATACTAAGCATTTAGGATTGCAGGTAAGGGTAACAACTATAGCAACAATGACAGGCTATGCAGCAGAATAGGATTAACTGAAAGCAGTAACATGCTACACTACTCTAATCCAAGCAGTAGAGAGAAGAAATAGGCGATATCTGGTGATAAAGGGGGGGCTTGCCTGGAAGCTCAGCCGAGAAGGAGGGGTCGTCAACACCGTAGTCGTACTGGTAACAGCGGCGTCGGTCTCGGTGTCTAGCGAGAGAAGAGGGGGGAGAAACAATAAATATAATGCAAACATATCCGTGACGATGCATGGCATGACAACGAGCGGTGTTAGGTGTGCCCTAACGCGGTAGTAGGTGCTACCGGCGAAGGGGGAAAACATCTGGGAAAGTATTCCCGGTGTTTTGCGTTTTCGGATAGATGAACTGGAGGTGAAATGTTGCAGGTTCACTATGCGGGAAGTGTGGCGGATGAACGGACTACTTATTCAGATTTGTCTCGTCGTTCTGAGCAACTTTCATGTACAAAGTATTTTCATCCGAGGTACGGTTTATTTTAAATTATTTTTCAAAGTTTTATTCATTTTCGGATTAACATAATTAATTTAATTTTAAAATGCATTCATGACGTCAGCGGTCAACTCTGACCGTTGACTAGTCAAACTGACAAGTGGGTCCCACTATCATTGACTGAGATTTACCAAATATGTTAATTAGTTTGATTAATGATTAGGTTAAACTAACTAGGATTAATTAAGTTAATTAATTCTTTAATTAATTAATTGTTTTTATTTTTATTTTTATTAATTCTTTTTTTAATGTTCTGGGGCGTTGGGGCCCCTTTGTCATAGGCCCCTGGGAGCTTAACGGGGCGGGCTAACGGGCGCGGGCGAGGCTGTCCGTCGGGGCGAACCCGGGCGACGGCTAGTGTGCGCGGATGGGCTTCCGCGTGGCACCGGCGAGGCCACGGCGTGGCGGGTCCGTGGTGAAGCAGGCGGTCGCCGGAGGAGGACGTCGGGGCCGTGGAGGGTGCGGCCAGACCACTGCGGGGCGGGTCAGCGAGCAGCGGCGGGGCGGCGGAGGTGGCCGCGGTAGAGCTGTGCGGTTGCAGGCGCGCGCGTGTGAGGAAGACCGGGGCAACGAGGTAGCTGCAGCGTCGGCGAGGAAGGGCCGCGTGCGTAGGGCGAGCGATGGTGATGCAAGCGTGAGGAGCGCAAGGGGAGGGGCGAGCGACAGGCTGCGGGCGCGGGCTCGGCAGTAGCAGAGGGAGCAGGGCGGCACGCGGCGAAGGGAGGCCACAGTCGGGGTAGTCAACGAGGCGGAGTGCGGGCGAGGAGTGGTGCGGGCCGGGACATTGCAGGCGCGGAGAGGCGCCAGGGCGGTGTGCGTGTGCGCGGTAGACGGCCAACGGGCGCGCGGGGTGATTGCCGGTGTGTCAGTCACCGTGAGCGCGTCGTGGGGGAGAGGAGAGGAAGCAGGGCTCACGGCGGGTCGTAGGGCACGGGGCAGTGTTGCTCGTGGTGGGGGACAGGGACGGCGTGACGCTGGGGAGGAGGCGTCATTGGCGATGGTGGAGCGATCCGGCGAGGGGCGCCGGCGTGGTGGCGACGGGAATCGGCGGCGGCGCAGTTCATTCCCCTTCCCGATCCAGATCTGGATTGGGGGAAGGAGGAGAGAGCGACATGGGGGGAGAAGTGGGAGCGGTCATGGGTAAGGGTTTCGTTTGGGCCTGGTCTGGCTTGCAACTGGGCCGACTGGCCCAGTGGGGGGTTCTCTTTTTCATTTTTTTAAGTTTTCTTTTTTGTTTTTGTTCCTTCTCTTTTTCTTTATTTTCTTTTCTGTTTTCTCATATTTCCTAAACATTATAGTTTTGAAAAAATGCATAGGTTCACCTAATTTGGTAAACTTAATTATGTCACATTCCGAACATTTTTGTTTTGATATTTGAAAAAGCTTTTATTGTTTGTCAAAAATTAGAATTTGATTTTGAAACGTTTTGATCTAACGCGAGGGTTAGCAACAGTAACAGAGGTGACGTGGCATCATTAGCAGAGATTACTGTAGCTTAATTATCTGGACGTCACATAACTCCATCCGAAGAGTTGTTTGGATGGCAGGATTAGATTGATAATAAATGCACTAGGAGAACTAGCCCCAATTAGCACCTCTTGGGTTGGATCGGGTGGGTTATAGGATAGTTTTTTCGGGTGGGTTATAGATGCAACTAGCTCAAACTAGCCCTCATGTTTAGATAAACTTTAGGCCTATTTGAGCCTGAACTAGCTCAAACTAACTGTAACCCATGGATACAGCAGTAGTTAATTAGCGGATAATTTGTAAGAATGCACTAAAATCCTTCCGGCCCATAATATAAGATGTTAATTCATCTAACATGTGAGTATATTGGATGTTATAAGATACTCCCTCCGTTCCTAAATATTTGTCTTTTTAGAGATTTCAAATGGACTACCACATACGGATGTATATAGACATATTATAAAAGAGTGTTGTACTACATCATTGTGCAATTGTTGTTTAGCTTCTAATATTAACTTGGTGCTTTTAGGTACATATGTCATTGGTAAAGATCCGTGCTTCGACCCTTTTTGCGTATGGGGCAATGAGATATCGATGAACCAGCATCAAGTGAGGAAGCTGATAAAGATTCTTAGTAAAATGGGTCCAAAGATGGCAATTAAAAATATTTGTTTACACTTTATCCAAGACAACAGCGAACTGCAGGATGGTAAGTAAGAACTCTGCAGCCTTCTTTTTACTTCCCATAATGAGTTGTATTAGATGACAATGTCTGAATCTTTTTCCTTTGCAGTGGTTGCCAAAGCAGTTTACTCAAGATTACCTCTCAAACTACATGATTGGTGGGCATGCAAAGGTTAAAGTATTTCTACCAGAACACGATTATTATTTAGATATTTTCATGAAGACCGTGAAGGATGGGAGATCGGCCATCACAAGGGGTTGGACTAGAGTCGTGCGTGCCTTCTGCATGGAGGAGGGCACAATATGGGCATTCCGCTTCACCTTGTTCAGCAACCAGAATATATTTCACATCTTTCTTTACCGTCTTTAATAGTACAAGTATACAACTATGGTTCATCATTATTTATTTGGTTCTTATGTAATTCTTGAACATATGTACCTATGAATCGAATAATGCATTGGTTGTTTGAACCTGATGGATATGAATAAAGATGTAGCATACATTCAAATTCAAATTCAAATCATGTACAATTTCAAAAAGCAGCATTTAAATTATGGTCAAATTACGCTCTCTAGGTTGTTACGGCACACACGGTTGGTAAAACACAAATGTTTGCGATATGCACCATAATCCGAGACGGTTCACAGAGAGGAAACGTGTGCAAGCATGCACATAGTTGCCGTTTGCAAAGTGTGTGCGATGTCAGACAATATCACAAACGGTGCGGGCAAACTAAACATTTGTGTTGCTGCCTTATCGTACACGATTCGCAACCATGAACTGTTTCTGATGAAGTATGCATCGTAAACATTGCACCACAGAATAGCGTGTGCGATAGTTATCGTGTACGACGATGTTATGACGGTCCGACGTTTCGTAAACCTGTCCGACTATAGTACGACGATTAGCTAATCTTCTTAATAGTGAACCGTTTGTGATGGGTCGCGCATCATACACGTTCTATAATAGTGAACCATTTATGATGGGCCGCGCATCATAAGCATAGCACCACAAAATACCAACTGCGATGGCAATGCGAGCAGAAACGAGTAGGAGTACTGTAGGGGCCCTATCCCCGACAGTTTCTAGGTCATGTGGGAAGGACCCCCTATCGCCCACACTCACTTGGTGACGGTTCCAAATGCCATCGTGGAAAGGGATTAAAAACCGTTTGTTTAGGACCGACGCGCACCAGTGTTTCCTAATAAACCAGGCGTACCATTGACCAAAAAAATCAAGTACACGTGTAGATTTTTTTGGAGACGGGATCTGCCAACTTTCTTTTTTCTCGCACACGAGTATTTTACGCGCTTCGTCTGTGTTGTGTGCCCCCCCCCCCAAGTTTCAAGTTTCGCAGCGAAATTTTCATTAGGCGCGTGATTTCAGAATTTATTCCTACAACATCATCCCCACCCTTAGTATCCCCCCTCGCGCCTCCCCCTACTGGCATATCAAACCGCCGCCGCCGCCGCCGCAACCACAGCTTCAACCACATCTACGTTCTGGTGGATCTAGTCAGGTAACCCACCGATCTCTATCACGGCCCCAGCCTGATTGCTTAAATGGCGCCTGCGAAACATCCTCATGCCTCCAAATCCCCCCCCCCCCCCGCAAGGAGCTGATGGCGGTCCATGGCGCGATGGCCGCTGTGCGTGTTGACCCGGAGGAACACCTTGCCTCCGCCGCCGCCGCCGACATGGTGCAGGCTCTGGCCCAGATGAAGTCCTCCAGCGACTACCCCACATGTCTTAACAGGTAAGATCTGACCAGCTAAATCTTACGAATACCACTTGCAACGGCTATGATTTGTACAGTTGACATATTAAACATGTTCATGCCTTGTTTATTTCCGAACTACACACTGTGTGATGTTATTACCGTGTCCAGCTCAATTTCACCAATACCAGCAACAAACTTACAATACATGCCCCAGGATATCACTAGAGATGCTGCCCATTTGCTATTTTTAGTGGATGCTAACCCTGTTGTACTTAACATGCTTGTCAATGTAATTACGCGGGGTCATAATGGCCGATGCTTTTGATTGCCGTCGAGGTGAGCTGCATCCCATGTCTTACAGTACTTCACATAATTTGTGCAATTGTAGTTTAACTTCTACCATTTACTGGTTGCCTGTAGGTACGCATGTCAGTGGCACTAATCCATGCTTCGACCCGGAGGAACAGCTCGCCTCCGCCGCTGCTGACTTTGGGCGGGCTCTGGCCAAGATGAAGTTCCCCAGCAACTACCTCTCAGGACTTACCAAGTATGTACTCACCAGTTCATAATTTGTACGGTCGATATATTAAGCATGTTGTACTAAACATGCCTAACACGTTTTAGCTATTGATGTCTACTACACAACCTTCTTCTCGTAGACGTTGTTGGGCCTCCAAGTGCACAGGTTTGTAGGACAGTAGCAAATTTCCCTCAAGTGGATGACCTAAGGTTTATCAATCCATGGGAGGCGTAGGATGAAGATGGTCTCTCTCAAACAACACTACAACCAAATAACAAAGAGTCTCTTGTGTCCCCAACACACCCAATACAATGGTAAATTGTATAGGTGCACTAGTTCGGCGAACAGATGGTGATACAAGTGCAACATGGATGGTAGATATAGGTTTTTGTAATCTGAAATTATAAAAACAGCAAGGTAAGAAGTAATAAAAGTGAGCGTAAACGGTATTGCAATGCTAGGAAACAAGGCCTAGGGTTCGTACTTTCACTAGTGCAAGTTCTCTCAACAATAATAACATAGTTGGATCATATAACTGTCCCTCAACATGCAACAAAGAGTCACTCCAAAGCCACTAATAGCGGAGAACAAACGAAGAGATTATGGTAGGGTACGAAACCACCTCAAAGTTATCCTTTCTGATCGATCTATTCAAGAGTCCGTTCTTTCCATTCGATCTATCATAGAGTTCGTACTAGAATAACACCTTAAGACACAAATCAACCAAAACCCTAATGTCACCTAGATACTCCAATGTCACCTCAAGTATCCGTGGGTATGATTATACAATATGCATCACACAATCTCAGATTCATCTACTCAAACCAACACAAAGTACTTCAAAGAGTGCCCCAAAGTTTCTACCGGAGAGTCAAGACGAAAACGTGTGCCAACCCCTATGCATAGATTCCCAAGGTCACGGAACCCGCAAGTTGATCACCAAAACATACATCAAGTGGATCACGTGATATCCCGTTGTCACCACAGATAAGCACATGCAAGACATACATCAAGTGTTCTCAAATCCTTAAAGACTCAGTCCGATAAGATAACTTCAAAGGTAAAACTCAATCCATTACAAGAGAGTAGAGGGGGAGAAATATCATAAGATCAAACTATAATAGCAAAGCTCGCGATACATCAAGATCGTACCACCTCAAGAACACGAGAGAGAGAGAGAGAGAGAGAGATCAAACACATAGCTACTGGTACATACCCTCAGCCCCGAGGGTGAACTACTCCCTCCTCGTCATGGAGAGCGCCGGGATGATGAAGATGGCCACCGGTGATGGATCCCCCCTCTAGCAGGGTGCCGGAACAGGGTCCCGATTGGTTTTTGGTGGCTACAGAGGCTTGCGGCGGCGGAACTCCCGATCTATTATGTTCCCCGATGTTTTTAGGGTATATGGACATATATAGGTGAAAGAAGTCGGTCAGGGGAGCCACGAGGGGCCCACAAGGGTGGGGGCGCGCCCAGGGGGTAGGCCCACCTCCCTGCCTCGTGGCCACCTTGAAGCTTCCTTGACTTCAACTCCAAGTCTCCTGGATCACGTTCCTTCCAAAAATCACGCTCCCGAAGGTTTCATTCCATTTGGACTCCGTTTGATATTCCTTTTTTGCGAAACTCTGAAACAAGGGAAAAAACAGGAACTGGCACTAGGCTCTGGGTTAATAGGTTAGTCCCAAAAATAATATAAAAGTGTAAAATAAAGCCCATAAACATCCAAAATAGATAATATAATAGCATGGAACAATCAAAAATTATAGATACATTGGAGACGTATCAGCATCCCCAAGCTTAATTCCTGCTCGTCCTCGAGTAGGTAAATGATAAAAACAGAATTTTTTATGTGGAAGGCTACCTAACATATTTATCAATGTAATCTTATTTACTGTGGCAAGAATATTCAGATCCATAAGATTCAAGACAAAAGTTTAATACTGACATAAAAATAATAATACTTCAAGCATACTAACTAAGCAATCATGTCTTCTCAAAATAGCATGGCCAGAGAAAGTTCATCCCTACAAAATCATATAGTTTGGTCATGCTCCATTTTCGTCACACAAGAATGCTCTCATCATGCACAACCACGATGACAAGCCAAGCAATTGTTTCATACTTTAGTAATCTCAAACTTTTTAACCTTCACGCAATACATGAGCGTGAGCCATGGATATAGCACTATGGGTGGAATAGAATATGATAGTGGGGGTTGTGTGGAGAATACAAAAAAGGAGAAAGTCTCACATTGACACGGCTAATCAATGGGCTAGGGAGATGCCCATCAATTGATATCAATGCAAGGAGTAGGGATTGCCATGCAACGGATGCACTAGAGCTATAAATGTATGAAATCTAAACAAAAGAAACTAACTGGGTGTGCATCCAACTTGCTTGATCATGAAGACCTAGGGCATTTGAGGAAGCCCATCGTTGGAATATACAAGCCAAGTTCTATAATGAAAAGTTCCCACTAGTATATGAAAGTGACAAAACAAGAGACTCTCTATCATGAAGATCATGGTGCTACTTTGAAGCACAAGTGTGGAAAAAGGATAGTAGCATTGTACCTTTTTATTTCTTGTTTTTGGACCTTCCTTTTTTTATTTGGCCATTCTTTTTTATTTTTTTATTTTTGGCCTTTCCTTTTTTTATTTGGCCTTTATTTTTTTTTCTTTTTTGGGACAATGCTCTATTAACGATGATCATCACACTTCTATTTATTTACAACTCAATGATTACAACTCGATACTAGAACAAAATATGACTCTATATGAGTGCCTCCAGCGGTGTACCGGGATGGACAATGAATCAAGAGTGACATGTATGAAAATTATGCATGGTGGCTTTGCCACAAATACGATGTCAACTACATGATCATGCAAGGCAATATGACAATGATGAAGCGTGTCATAATAAAGGGAACGGTGGAAAGTTGCATGGCAATATATCTCGGGATGGCTATGGAAATGCCATAATAGGTAAGTGTGGTGGCTATTTTGAGGAAGATATAAGGAGGTTTATGTGTGATAGAGCATATCATATCACGGGGTTTGGATGCACCGACGAAGTTTGCACCAACTCTCAAGGTGAGAAAGGGCAATGCACGGTACCGAAGAGGCTAGCAATGGTGGAAGGTTGAGAGTGCGTATAATCCATGGACTCAACATTAGTCATAAAGAACTCACATACTTATTGCAAAAATCTACAAGTCATCAAAAACCAAGCACTACATGCATGCTCCTAGGTGGATAGATTGGTAGGAAAATACCATCGCTCGTCCCGAACCGCCACTCATAAGGATGACAATCAAAGAACACCTCATGTTTCAAATTTGTTACATAACGTTTACCATACGTGCATGCTATGGGACTTGCAAACTTCGACACAAGTATTTATCAAATTCACAACTACTCAACTAGCATGACTCTAATATCACCATCTTCATATCTCAAAACAATCATAAAGAATCAAACTTCTCATAGTATTCAATGCACTTTATATGAAAGTTTTTATTATATCCCTCTTGGATGCCCATCATATTAGGACTAGTTTCATAACCGAAGCAAATTACCATGCTTTTTATGACTCTCAAAATAATATAAGTGAAGCATGAGAGTTCATCTATTTCTTCAAAATAAAACCACCGCCATGCTCTAAAAGATATAAGTGAAGCACTAGAGCAAACAACAAACTACTCCGAAAGATATAAGTGAAGATCAATGAGTAGTCGAATAATTATGCAACTATGTGAAGACTCTCTAACATTTAAGAATTTCATATCTTGGTATTTTATACAAACAGCAAGCAAAACAAAAGAAAATAAAATGACGCTCCAAGCAAAACACATATCATGTGGTGAATAAAAATATAGCTCCAAGTAAAGTTACCGATGAACGAAGACGAAAGAGGGGATGCCATCCGGGGCATCCCCAAGCTTAGGCTCTTGGTTGTCCTTGAATATTACATTGGGGTGCCTTGGGCATCCCCAAGCTTAGGCTCTTGCCACTCCTTATTCCATAGTCCATCGAATCTTTACCCAAAACATGAAAACTTCACAACACAAAACTCAACAGAAAACTCGTAAGCTCCGTTAGTATAAGAAAATAAAACCACCACTTAAGTTCATTATAAATTCATATTGGTATAATATCTACTGTATTCCAACTTCTCTGTGGTTCATACCCTCCGATACTACTCATCGATTCATCAAAATAAGCAAACAACACAATGAAAACAGAATCTATCAAAACAGAACAGTCTATAGTAATATGTATCAAACGTATACTTATGTAAATCTAAAAATTCTAAAATAAATTGTTGGACCTAAGGAATTTGTCTAGTAATCATCTGCAAAAAGAATAAACTAAATAGCACTCTCCAGTAAAAAGTTTTAGCTAATCTCGTGAGCGCTAAAGTTTCTGTTTTTTACAGCAAGATCATAAAGACTTCACCCAAGTCTTCCCAAAGGTTCTACTTGGCACAAACACTAATTAAAACCTAAAACCACATCTAACCAGAAGCTAGATGGATTATTTATTACTAAACAGAAACAAAAAGCAAGGAACAAAAATAAAAATTGGGTTGCCTCCCAACAAGCGCTAACGTTTAATGCCCCTAGCTAGGCATGATGATTTCAATGATGCTCGCATAAATGATAAGAATTGAAACATAAATAGAGCATCATGAAGAATATGACTAGCACATTTAAGTCTAACCCACTTCCTATGCATAGGCATTTTGTGAGCAAACATCTTATGGGAACAATAATCAACTAGCATAGGAAGGCAAAACAAGTATAACTTCAAAACTTGAAGCACATAGAGAGGAAAGTTGATATTATTGCAATTCCTACAAGCATATATTCCTCCCTCGTAATAATTTTCAGTAGCATCATGAATCAATTCAACAATATAACCAGCACCTAAAGCATTATTTTCATGATCTACAAGTATAGAATTTTTATTACTCTCCACATAAGCAAATTTCTTCTCATGAATAGTAGTGGGAGCAAACTCAACAAAATAATTATCATGTGAGGCATAATACAATTGAAAACTAAAATCATGATGACAAGTTTCATGGTTATCATTATTCTTAATGGCATACAAGTCATCACAATAATCATCATAGATGGCAACTTTGTTCTCATAATCAATTAGAACATCATCCGAAATAGTGGATTCATCACTAAATAAAGTCGTGACCTCTCCAAATCCACTTTCATAATTATCACAATAAGATTCAACACCCTCCAAAATAGTGGGATCATTACTTCCTAAAGTTGACACTCTTCCAAACCCACTTTCATCAATATAATCATCATAAATAGGAGGCATGCTATCATCATAATAAATTTGCTCATCAAAACTTGGGGGACAAAACATATCATCTTCATCAAACATAGCTTCCCCATGCTTGTGGCTTTGCATATCATTAGCATCATGGATATTCAAGGAATTCATACTAACAACATTGCAATCATGCTCATCATTCAAAGATTTAGTGCCAAACATTTTATAGACTTCTTCTTCTAGCACTTGAGCACAATTTTCCTTTCCATCATTCTCACGAAAGATATTAAAAAGATGAAGCGTATGAGGCAAACTCAATGCCATTTTTTGTAGTTTTATTTTATAAACTAAACTAGTGCTAAAACAAGAAACTAAAAGATTCGACTGCAAGATCTAAAGATATACCTTCAAGCACTCACCTCCCCGGCAACGGCGCCAGAAACTGCTTGATGTCTACTACACAACCTTCTTCTTGTAGACGTTGTTGGGCCTCCAAGTGCAGAGGTTTGTAGGACAGTAGTAAATTTCCCTCAAGTGGATGACCTAAGGTTTATCAATCCATGGGAGGCGTAGGATGAATATGGTCTCTCTCAAACAACCCTGCAACCAAATAACAAAGAGTCTCTTGTGTCCCCAACACACCCAATACAATGGTAAATTGTATAGGTGCACTAGTTCGGCGAAGAGATGGTGATACAAGTGCAACATGGATGGTAGATATAGGTTTTTGTAATCTGAAATTATAAAAACAGCAAGGTAAGAAGTAATAAAAGTGAGCGTAAACGGTATTGCAATGCTAGGAAACAAGGCCTAGGGTTCGTACTTTCACTAGTGCAAGTTCTCTCAACAATAATAACATAGTTGGATCATATAACTGTCCCTCAACATGCAACAAAGAGTCACTCCAAAGCCACTAATAGCGGAGAACAAACGAAGAGATTATGGTAGGGTACGAAACCACCTCAAAGTTATCCTCTCTGATCGATCTATTCAAGAGTCCGTAGTAAAATAACATGAAGCTATTCTTTCCATTCGATCTATCATAGAGTTCGTACTAGAATAACACCTTAAGACACAAATCAACCAAAACCCTAATGTCACCTAGATACTCCAATGTCACCTCAAGTATCCGTGGGTATGATTATACGATATGCATCACACAATCTCAGATTCATCTACTCAAACCAACAAAAAGTACTTTAAAGAGTGCCCCAAAGTTTCTACCGGAGAGTCAAGACGAAAACGTGTGCCAACCCCTATGCATAGATTCCCAAGGTCACGGAACCCGCAAGTTGATCACCAAAACATACATCAAGTGGATCACGTGATATCCCATTGTCACCACAGATAAGCACATGCAAAACATACATCAAGTGTTCTCAAATCCTTAAAGACTCAATCCGATAAGATAACTTCAAAGGGAAGACTCAATCCATTGCAAGAGAGTAGAGGGGGAGAAACATCATAAGATCCAACTATAATAGCAAAGCTTGCAATACGTCAAGATCGTACCACCTCAAGAACACGAGAGAGAGAGAGAGATCAAACACATAGCTACTGGTACATACCCTCAGCCCCGAGGGTGAACTACTCCCTCCTCGTCATGGAGAGCGTCGGGATGATGAAGATGGCCAACGGTGATGGATCCCCCCTCCGGCAGGGTGCCGGAACAGGGTCCTGATTGGTTTTTGGTGGCTACAGAGGCTCGTCGCGGCGGAACTCCCGATCTATTCTGTTCCCCGATGTTTTTAGGGTATATGGACATATATAGGCGAAAGAAATCGGTCAGGGGAGCCACGAGGGGCCCACGAGTGTGGGGGCGCGCCTCCCTGCCTCGTGGCCACCTTGAAGCTTCCTTGACTTCAACTCCAAGTCTCCTGGATCACGTTCGAACCAAAAATCACGCTCCCAAAGGTTTCATTCCGTTTGGACTCTGTTTGATATTCCTTTTCCGCGAAACACTGAAACAAGGGAAAAAAACAGGAACTGCCACTGGGCTCTGGGTTACTAGGTTAGTCCCCAAAATAATATAAAAGTGTAAAATAAAGCACATAAACATCCAAAACAGATAATATAATAGCATGGAACAATCAAAAATTATAGATACGTTGGAGACGTGTCAGCTATTTTCCCTACCTTTTTATAGACAACTGGGCCATTATCTGCTCTGGCAGCACCTGCCCTGTGATGTTTAACTCTGCCAATTGCATTTTTATCAGTACCGTTTTCAATGGCCATTAAGCCTTTTGCAATTAACAGTTGTATCCATTTTTAAAGAGTTGTATTTTAATGGCTATAAACTTACAAAACATGAATTAGGATGTTGTTAAGCCTGTTGCAATTAACAGATCTATCCGTTTTTTAATCCATCCCTTTGCTACTGTGCAACTCTTTCGAAATGAAGATATCACTACAGATGGTGCCGTTTTATTACCATTTGCTATTTTTGGTGGATGTTAACCCTGTTGTAGTTAACATTGGCTTTCCATGTACTTACACAGGGCTACAATGGGCGATGCTGTTGTTTGCCATCGAGGTTAGCTGCATCCCATGTCTTATACACCATCTATTCCTAAATATAAGTATTTTTAGAGATTCTAATATAGACTACATAAGGAGCAAAATGAATGAATATAGACTCTAATCTAAACTATATCTATAATTCTATATACATCCGTTCATATTGAAATCTCAAAAAAAAACTTGTACTTAGGAATATAGGTAGCTGTATTTTACATCATTTGTGCATTCTCAGTTTAGCTTCTAACATTTACTGGTTGCCTGTAGGTACATATATGAGCGGTACTGATTCACGCTTCGATCCCTTTTGCGTATGGGGCAATGAGATATTCATGAACAAGCGTCAAGTGAGGAAACTAAGAAAGATTGTTAGGCAAAAGAAATGGGTGATTGGAATTAAGCTCTTTATTTACACTTTGTCAAAGACAACATTGAACTTTAGGATGGTAAGTAATGTGTTGCCTTTTCCCCCTGCCCACAACAAGTTACTCTATTAGACCTCAGTATCTGATATTTTTCTCTTTTCAGTGGTTTCCGAAGCTATTTACTGATGATTACCTTGCAAACTACATGACTGGAGTGGAGGAAACTAAGGTTAGTATATAATTCATGCTACCATGATAATGCTCTAGAAGTCTTCCTGAAGGCGGTGAAGGATGGGCGGGCGATCGTCACAAGGGGTTGGACAAAAGTGGTTTGTGCCTATGGCATGTAGGAAGGCACATTATGGACATTCCGCTTCTTCACATCATCAGCAGTCAAAATGATTTACACTTGTCTCTTCACCTTTACCGCCTTTAAATATTGTGGTTCATCATAATTAGTTGCTGCCTAATCCTGTAATTACTAAACATATTGTACTGGCAATTTTATTTATGGATTTGTTGTTGAACCATTGTGCTAAGAATTTGAATTGCATGTTTCATATTTCAAAATTTCCAATTCAAATAAAAATTACATGCAAAAATAAAAAGAGAACAAACGGTCATGGAACTTTGCAAACGGTTCTGGCAGTAAAAGTGCTTGTGATGGATAGCCCAATGCCACACAGTTTTCTACATCAAATCGTGTGTGATGTAGTTAATGAAAGCAAACAGTTAACCAAGGCAGAGCGTGTGTGATAGTTACACCTTTCACACACGAGCGTATACATAAAACTATGTGGGATGTACATATGAACAGAAACGTTTTCCCTGGTTTGACTGTGTGGGATGTACATAAGAACGGAAACGTATTCCTTGGATTGACTGTGTGTGATATATATAATAACGGAAATGTTTTTCTGGGATTCACCGTGTGGGATGTACATACCTACGGAAATGTTTTTCTCGGATTATCGTGTGGGATGTACATACCTACGGAAATGATTGGGTTTCGATGCCTCACCCGATCGCACACGGCCCCGGCCTGGGTCCCAGGAGGGCCTATCCCCGATGATTTATGGGTCGTGTGGGAAGGACCCCCCTATCGCCCACACTCACTTGGTGACGGTTCCAAATGTCGTCACGGAAAGGGGTTAAAAACCGTTTGTTTAGCACCGATGCGCACCAGTGATCAGCGACATCTGTCATAACAATTCATTCGAGGTTTGCATGGACGGGCCTCCCACCCTTGGGTTCTTATCGGAGGTTTTAACGAAATTCTTGCTTTTGAAGGTAAATATGGTGGTAATCCAAGACCTTACCATATCATTCAGGCTTCCTGGGACTATTTAACAGAGTGTGCTCTTGATGATTTAGGATATGAGGGAGACCGGTTTACATGGAGGAGAGGTGACTTTGGAGAGAGGTTAGACAGGGTGGTAAGCAACACGACCTGGAGTTTGAAATTCCCTCTGGCTGCCCTTGTTCATGAAGAACATATACACTCAGATCACCGACCCCTCTTTTTGGATATAGATAACCATGATTAGGGACATATCAGAGGGAATTATTGAGGCAGACAGTTTGAAGCACGATGGCTACAAGAAGAAACTGTCTCAGCCATCGTTACCTCTGCATGGAACAAAGCAAAGTTGGCAGGGCCATGTGACCCATGTCCCACTCTAGCTGACCAAACTAAACCGGTTCTTGTGGACATGCATGTTTGGGACCGGGATGTGCTGAAAGCACCCAAAATGCATTAATAAATTGAAGACGGAGGTAGAGAAACTAAAAAGAGGTTTGAATAGTCCAGACTCAAGAGCTAGGCAGAAAGAGATCCAAGTTTTAATAGAGAAACTACTAGACAAGGAGGAGATACACTAGATGCATAGGGGTCGAGCAAACTGGCTTTTACACGGTGCTCGCAACACATCATATTTTCATAATGCAGCGACGACAAGGAAGAAACATAATTACATCAAAAAACTTCTCAATACTGATGGGGCGGTGCTTGTAGGTACATATGAACTAAAAGGCCATATTGTTGATTATTCCTATAATCTATTTTCTTCAGAAGTTCCACAGCCAGATCCTGTTGTGTTATCACGAGTGAAGCGGTGTGTGACACATAACATGAATGATGCTTTATTGGCTCCTTTCACCCCCAGAAGATGTTAAGAAGGCACTATTTGACATTGGGGATCTCAAATCTCCTGGCCCGAATGGGTTACACGCGGTTTATTATAAAAGGTTTTGGCCAATGCTAGGGGATGCTCTGATTCAGGAAGTCTTACAAGCGGTGAATACACGCAAGATTCCGGTTGGTTGGAATAACACCACCATTGTTATGATCCCAAAGGTAAATTCTCCAGAGAAATTTACTCAATTTAGTTCAATTTGCTTATGCAATGTGGTATATAAGGTAATCTCCAAAATGCTAGCAGCTTGTTTGAAAGTTTTTCTTCCGGAAATTGATAGCCCCACACAAAGTGCATTTGTCCTGGATGCCTTATCACAGATAATGTATTGGTTGCTTATGAGAGTTTCCACACAATTAAGAATAAAAGGGATGGCAAGGATGATTTGTGTGCCGTGAAACTAGACATGCATAAGGCTTGTGGCCATGTTGAATGGATTTTCCTGAAAGAGATCATGCTGAATTGGGTTTTCATGAGGATTGGGTCAACCTGGTGATGCAATGTGTGACCACGGTTGAGTATTCTGTTCATTTTAACTCCGTTAACTGATACTTTCAAACGCACTAGAGGTTTACGTCAAGGAGATCCTTTATCACCATATTTGTTCCTATTATGTACGGTGGGTTTAACTGCATTACTTGCACATGAAGAGGAGGCTAGGAATCTATAAGGCGTAAATGTGTGAAGCGAGGCCCAATCATTATCTAATCTCATGTTTGCAGATGACTCACTGATCCTTATGAAAGCAAATATGGAGAATGCCCAAACTTTAAAGAGAATCCTAGACTTATATTGCGCTGCATGGGGATAACTGGTGAGTTTGGATAAATCTAGTATTTTCTTCAGTCCCAATATTGATGTTAATGTGAAGGCCCAAATTTTTTTTTACTGGATATCACGATAGAGGCGCTCAATGATAAGTAATCCCTTCATAAACTAATATAATAGCATTTAGATCACTACTTTAGTGATCGAAACACTCTTATATTAGTTTACAGAGGGAGTATTTGGGATTGCCGTCTAAAGTGGGGATGGATAAAACAGACTATTTTCAATACTTGATTGATCATGTCATGTAGAGGGTGAATGGTTGGAAAGAGAGGCAATTGTCATTGGGCGGTAAAGAAATCCTTCTCAAGCCAGTTGAACAGGCTATACCATCATATGCAATGTGAGTCTTTAAAATTCCTAAACAAGTTTGTAAAGGAATATCTGACTCGACGTCGCACCATTGGTGGGGGGACAATGACAACCAAAAGAGAATGCATTGGATTGCATGGTGGAAACTGTGTGTGCTGAAGTGCAAAGGAGGTATGGGGTTTAGAGACATCCACTTTTTAAATTTGGCTCTTCTAGCAAAACAAGCATGGAGGTTAATAGATAATCCAGATTCTTTGTGTGGTACTGTTCTGAAGGCAAAGTATTTTCCTAATGGAGATTTGCTCAATGCTAAATTAAAAAAGGGTGCTTCCTTCACTTGGCAAAGTATTATGGCAGGGGCGAACACTGTGAAACATGGGTTCATCTCGAGAGTGGGTGATGGACAGAAAATCAATATATGAGATGACCCATCGATTACTGGTTCAAGTGACAGAAAATTTGTTACTGTACATGGCAACCATATCATATCAAAAGTAAAGGACTTGATTGATGCTAGTACTAACCAGTGGGATGAGGAACTAGTGAGGCAAACCTTCTGGCAGGTGGATGTTCACTAAATCTTAGCAATTCCGCTTCCAAATTATGACATGGAGGACTTTGTTGCATGGGGTATGACAAAAAATGCAGGTTTTTCATGAAATCAACATATTATGTTGAGTGGGATCACAGATTCGGGGGCAACCTACGTCGACCAAATGGACAAGGAACAATGCAGGTTGGTAGTGTGTGGCCAAGAATTTGGAGCTTGGACTGCCCGGCAAAGGTAAAAATATTTGTCTGGAAAACTCTTCATGGAACTTTACCTTGTGGCGTTAATCTTTCAGACATACATGTTAAGGTATCACCACAATGCCCTGAACAGGGGCTGGTAGTACTTTACATGCATTGTTCAGTGTCCAACAGTTATGAGAGTTTGGAAAGAACTTGAACTATATAACATTATTAGTAATGCATGTCTAATTGATAGAGCGGGAGAATGTGTGCTGGGATATCTCCTGGAGTTGCCAGAACAGGAGACATTTGTGCTAGGGCAAAAGAAAGTGCATGAAATAATAACTGTCACACTTGTTGGTATCTATGTTGGGAGAGAAGGAAGCTCCGCCATGGTGAGAAAATTCAAAATTCCTAGCAAAATGCAGCATCAGTCCGAGTCTTGACATCAAACTACACTTTCGTAGCGCAACAAAAAGCTAAGAGGAAATCGGGAAGATGGATACTACCTCCTAATGGACATGTGAAGCTCAATGTGGACGCTTCATTTGATCAAGACCTTCTTAAGGGGACAGCTGGTGCAATTATTCAAGATGATAGGGGAAAATTCATAAATGCAGGGAATTGGAAAATTGACTTCTATTACGACGTGCTATCCGTTGAAGCTACTGCGTTGAGATATGGTCTTTGCCTAGCACAAACAATCGGTTGCAACAAGGTTATTGTCAATTCAGACAATCTTGAGGTTATCAGTACGATGAATGAAGGAGGACGATTTGCAGGTCCAGCGGATGCAATCTTTGAGGATTGCTATCATATTGCATGCAGCTTCCCTTATACCTCGTTTGTGCACTGTCTTAGGGAGGCTAATTCTGTTGCTCATGAATTAGCAAATTTGGCTAAGGGCCCATCTTGTAATAGTTTTTTTGTTGAGCCTTCTAGCTAGCTCATCCCTCTCTTATTAAGTGATGTAACGCTGGTTGAATCGTAAATACAGAGAGAAATTTGATTTAAAAATAAAAAAACACAAGAAATAATAAAAATTGCATCCAGATCCGTAGACCACATAGCGACGACCAAGCACTAAAGCGAGCTGAAGGCGCGCTGCCATCATTGCCCCTCCCTCACCGAAGCCGCGCAAAACTTGTTGTAGTAGACGTCGGGAAAACTTGGACCCTAGGTTTTTCACACTGGGGAAAACTTGGATCAGTTCAGAGCAAGTACAATGAGGTGACATAACCAGGCTATAAGGACAAAAATATTATATTTTTGCTTAGTTGAAGGAGAGAGAAGAGAAGCGGGCTCTTAGTAGTCTTCAGCTACAGCACGAGCCCCAAGAAAGTTTATGAGGTTGTAAGGTGGACCAGTTATGCATAAAGTAGTACACAATTAAAATATACTATTGTACATGCTCGCTATTAGTTTGACTATACATGGCTGGCTATTAGGTTGACTATAGATGACATGACAACTCTTATAGCCGATTGTTGGCTCTATTATTAACCATACTCTTTTTTTCGAGAGTACGCCTAGGCGTACTATATTTTTAATAGAAGGAAGAGTTGAAATTATAAGAAACTACCACTCGCTGCGAACAACGAGCGTAGCACACACCACACCACTCTCGAACAAGTCCGCAGACGGACAACACCGCAAAGCAAGCTACAACACAAAAGAGCCTATCCTCAACTGACACACACACCGCGTCTCGACCGGCGTAGGACGCCTCCGAAGACCACCATCTCCCGTAGAACATCGCTTGTCGACGCACCATCCACTCTGAGCGCTTAAGAGGAAGTGGCAAGTGGAAGGCAGGACTTGCTCTGATCCGAGGGAGACACCGTCTTGGAGACACCGACGACAAGCATACATAGCGCCGTAGAGGACCAGAAGAGGACAGCAACGAACATCAGAGGAGAGCAATAAGGACCCAGCCGTGTCTCCACACACAAAGCTCCCAACAGAGATACGACGTCGAGGGCGCCGCCAATGTGCCGATCCAGCACCGAATCAATGCTTTTGCCCAGAGACAGCCACCAACTCCAAGCAAGCGAAGGTCATGGCGCACACGCCTCGGCGACGCCTCGAAGAAGGGTATGACACCCATGGGTGCCATCGCCGCCAGCCCGACAAAAGCCAAGCAAGATTTTCATCCGCGCATCGCACATCGCCACACCTCGTGGAATTGGGCAACACCGTCCAATTAGCCTCGCACCGCCGCCACCGCAACTCTAAGCAAAAGTAGTCGCCAAGCCGAGGACCGACGACCGGCTGCACGATAAGAGGAACCCAGCCACCACTCCCAGCCCGGAGAAAAAACCACAACCACCTGCACCTCCGGCAAGGTCCAGGACCGCCCACAACATCCATCGCCAACCAAAGGACGACCTTGCAATGTTCGGGATCGCACCTCCACGAAGCAGCAAGCTGCGCCACCGGAAGAGCACCGCCGCTCACCACACTGCAGAGAGGTGACCGGCCACTCGCTGCTCGCCAAGGCTCCATCTTGACCGAGCCTTCGCAGTGCCGCCACCACCAACTGTTCATGGGTTCGCACCTCTGCCTCCAAACGGCGCCGCCGCCACCATAGCTCGCCAACAAGTATCGTCTGTCAAGCAATTTCGGCCATACTCTCACCCGCACACATGCCTCGTCCTCAATTTAACGGTTGCGGACTTTTCTGTACGACAACGAAACCATTCTCATTACTCAGGTCTCTAGCCTCCTGCACAGAATTAAGGCCGGAGTAGAGACAATATTGTCAGGGACCCTCGACAGGTAGAGTAAGGGTGTGTTTGGTTGCGTTCTCGTCTCAGGATAGTTGTTCCCTCTTCATGCATGCTCAACTCAACACCTCTCTTCATGCATGCTCTCTTCATGCATGCTTCTAGTGTATTTGTGCTAAACTAGTGTGGACTCATGCACTCTCCATACACTCTACTAAACAGTGGCGGATCTACAGGGTGGACAGGGTTGGCCGCGGCCCACCCTGAGATTTTTGGTTAACACATATATATACTATAGCCCATAAGGGATAGACTAAGGGATGGGCTGGAAGAAAGAAAAAAAGCCCAGCAAACGGAGCATCAACTCGTCGCGTAGCTGCACACTGTCTCCCATCCCCGATTCCCCTAGTTCTCAAAAAAAAATCCCCGATTCCCCTCATGACTGCTTTGCGCTCCCGCTGATCTTACCGCCTTGCTCATGCCTCGCCGGCGACTCTGCCCACCCTGCCCCGCCCCTACCCGGCGCCACCGCACCCAGCAGGCCGACCGCCGCAACCAGTCGGCGCCCGGCTACCGTCGTTGTGCATCTGCAGCAGGCCAGCAGCCAGCCACCTAGCCCGATTTGAGGTAGTACGTTCGATGAGATTTCTGCCCCTTCCCCAGTTCCAGTTTACTTATTGCTCGTCGTGCTGCTAGGTGCTACCTGCCACTAATGCTCATTAGTCATTACGAATTTAGGCTTGTTGTGCTTCTTTGTAAAATGCAATGTATTACTAATAAACTCTGTCGAGAATTGTTACTACTGTACTTACTATTGAATTGTTTCAGTTTGGGTCAAACAATTGATACAATGTTCCCATTTTTTGAATCAAATGAATGTCATTGTCAGATTTAATAACAAAATGTCAACCAGGATCACTGGATTACATATATGTCTCAAATGTGGAAGAAGGAACACATGCACATAGTCTTATTTGAACTTGTAAAGGTATGCATGCTTCTTTTTTGCAAAATTAGGACTTACTTGATTAATTTTAATAAGTTTTTAAGACGATACTAATCAATTTCTATTGTCCTAATTGTAAATTATTTAGTACATTCGCATGTCATATTTGTTGTAAATGAAATTTTAGGGTGGACCACCCTGTATCAAAATCCTAGATCCGCCACTGCTACTAAACATCCAAAAGTGAATTCAGAAAGGAACTCTTGGGCTCATGCACCCTTCATACACCCTACCAAACACACCCTAACTGTCCAACGACTGAGCTAATCTGAAATGCCCCACCACAATGCTCAGCACGGCACACGTCTCGGTGCAGAACGAGAGGTTTGATATTTCAGGCCAATCAGGCACGCCGGGCAGATTTTTTTTCCTATTCTTTTCGGTGTCTTTACGGCAAGAGGAAATGAAATAATTGGTCAGAGAACTGTTTGAAAGCGACGGCTGAGGATGGTGTACAGTGGGTGGTGAGTGATGGGCTGATGGCTATGCTTCCAGTGCCCTTGTTCCCTTCTGCAGGTTGTACGCTAGCTTAAATTAGTTTAGGTTGGAGATGGACAGTTGCTCCTCCTTTAAAGTGCGGAGGAGGTAGGAATCTGCTGCCGCGTTCGTCTTCCTCCGCGAGGGGAGGGAAAAACAGGGCTCAGCCTCACTCATCAGGTCTCTCTCCCTCTCTCTCTCAATTTGTTTGAAAATTTGTGTACCTTTGTCTCGCCACTGTTTTTTGTCACGGAAACGACTCAAACTCGAGCTTCGTTTGGCACAGAACTGTTGCGTGCATAATACTGTATGAACCTGAAAGTCCAAGCAGGAAATCGCAGTCTGAAGACACTATGATAGTCCATTAGTAGAAGGAACCCCCTTGCGTACGCCATCGCACCTTTCCCAAATTACTTCAGCTCAGCATAGAAAGAAGAAGAAGAAAAGTCAGCTTGCTCTCCTCCTGTATTCAATTATTCACCATTCGTGTCGCCGCCGACCCAATTAACGCTAGTACGTATTGCTTGCACAAACAAACGCATCCAGTGCCTCGATTGTGTTCGTGAAGTCGACTTCAAATGGTAACCAACGCAAAGTTGTGCTAGAAGATATGCGAGTCCTGTCGCTGGTTCTGGTGCCGGTAGAAAAAACGTGCAGACAATTACAAACAGTTTTTGTTTTTGCTTATCCTGATTGGGGTTTCCTTTCTTTCATGTGTTGTCCCATCAGTCAGCACCATAGGATCTCTATATAGCGAGTTCGTGATAGATCGGCGAGCACAGAATTCTTCGAGTAACTTGCAAGAAATATTTCACATGGAAGCAGCAGATGAGGAGCGGCCACTGCTGAACAACCGGTGCCTACCTCCACAGCCACAGGTGACAGATATTCCTCTGCTCAACCATCATCCCTGCTGTCTAGATGTCATCCTATAGTGTGGAATTGGGTAATCACATTTATTTTATAAAGCAGTGCGAAAGCCTATTTCGAGAATTGGGTAATCACATTTAGTCTCTGCATTGTTGTTCAGGACGAGCGTTCAAGATACACCAGTGATGGAACAGTTGATATCTACAGACAGCCTGCCCTCAAGCAGAGCACCGGCAACTGGAGAGCATGCGTCTTCATCCTAGGTATTGCGCACAGTTTACAAGAATATATGCTTCTTGCGCCTTTCTTCTAAAGTAACCTGTATAGCTCAGGTGCCGAATTCAGCGAATGCTTGTGCTTCTTCGCCGTCTCCAAGAACCTGGTCACCTACCTCACAACGGTGCTCCACGAGAGCAACGTCGGCGCCGCGAGGAATGTGTCGACCTGGATCGGCAGCTGCTTCATCACGCCCGTCATCGGAGCTTTCTTGGCCGACTCCTATTGGGGACGATACTCGACAATTGCAATCTTCCTCTCTGTTTACATCTTTGTAAGTGAAATATTTCTGAAAAATGCAATCCAACCGGTTTAATCCGCAACATTTCTTGAAAATTGCACTGACAATTTCAATATCTCTGAAAAAAACTGTCTTGTGCCAGGGGATGCTCATCATGACATCATCAACGGCGCTTCCGTGGCTCCTGCCTCGTTCTTCCGACGAGAGCAGCGGTGTCCATCGCGCCGCCGTCTACCTGGGGCTCTACCTTGTCGCCCTTGGCACCGGCGGCATCAAGCCCTGCGCCACGGCCCTGGGCGCCGACCAGTTCGACGTTACCGACCCGGCGGAGCGGGTGGCCAAGGGATCCTTCTTCAACTGGTACTACTTCTCCATCAACATCGGCTCGCTGCTGTCGGCGACGCTGCTCGTCTGGGTGCAGGACAACATCGGGTGGACCGTCGGGCTCGCGATCCCGACAGTGCTCATCGGGTTCGGCCTCGCCGTATTCGTTGCCGGCGGGAAGATATACAGGTACAAGCCACTGGGAGTGGGAGGTAGCCCGCTGACGAGGGTCTTCCAAGTGGTTGTCGCCGCCGCAAGGAATTGCCGTCTCGAGCTGCCCGATGATGCCTCGGCCGTGCACGAACATGGCAGGGCTGAGCATACCAGTCAATTCAGGTTCTTTGACAAGGCTGCGATCGTGATGCCGTCGACGGAGAAGAAGGGCCCGTGGCGGCTCTGCACGGTGTCGCAGGTGGAGGAGCTGAAGATGCTGTTGCGGATGTGCCCCGTCTGGGCGTCGACGTTGGTCTTCTTCGCGGTCACCGCGCAGATGTCGTCGACGATGATCGAGCTAGGCATGGCCATGGACAACCGCGTCGGCACCTTTGTTGTGCCGCCGGCGTCGCTCTCCACCTTTGACATCGTCAGCGTCCTCGTCTGGGTTCCCATCTACGACGCCGTGCTGGTGCCGCTCGCGCGGCGCGTCACCGGCCACGACAGGGGCTTCACGCAGCTGCAGCGCATCGGCGTCGGCCTTGCTCTGTCCGCGGCCGCCATGGCGTACGCCGCGTCGGTGGAGACTAGGCGGCTGTCGGCGACCTCGATGAGCATCATGTGGCTGGCGCCGTGCTACTTCGTGCTGGGCGCGGCCGAGGTGTTCACCAGCATCGGCATGCTCGACTTCTTCTACGACCAGTCCGCGGAGTCCATGAAGAGCCTGGGTGTGGCACTCGCGCAGCTCGCCGTCGCTGGCGGGAACTACCTCAACTCCGCCCTGCTCAGCGCCGTTGTGTCGGCCACGGGGTGGATCCCGGACAACCTCGATGAAGGCCATCTGGACTACTTCTTCTGGTTCATGGCGGCTCTGAGCGTGCTCAACCTGTTGCAGTTCGTCTACTGCTCGTCCACATACAAAAGATAATGATCGATATCTTTTTCATAGGAGAAAAGTATACTTTTCGTCCCTCAACTCTCGGTGTAGTCTAGATTTGGTCCCTTAACTCCAAAACCGGACAACTTGCACCCTCAACTAACGAAACCGGACAAGGTTGGTCCCTGGTCTTGATTTTTACCGTTTTGGTGCTAACTGACCCCGGTTTTGACCGGTGCTGACTCAAATTCGCGTAATTTTTTCATATCCGTGAACTTTTTGAAATTTACATACTCTTTTCAAATCCACATAGTTTTTTCAAGTTCGCACAATTTTTTCAAAAATAAATATACATTTTTCAAATCCGTGAACTATTTTGAAATTTGTGTACTTTTTTTCAAATCAGTCTATTTTTTTCAAGTTCATGTAATTTTATCAAATCCAAGTATTTTTTTTCAAATCCATGAAGTGTTCTTGAAATTCGCGTACTTGTTTCAAATCCGCATAATTTGTAAAGTTCGTGTATATTTTTTTCAAATCCGTGTTCCTTTTCCAATCCATGAACTTTGTTTAAAATTCAGATACTTGTTTCAAGTTGACATAATTTTTCAACTCCACACATTTGTTTTTCTACTTTGGGTTAAAGAAATTCAAATCCGTGAACGTTTTAAGTTCACATAAAATTTCCAAAAGCAAAAAGATGTACACAAATATGAATAAGTACGTCGGTTTTAAAAAATTACATGAATTTGAAAAAAACACATGAACTTTAAAAAAGTACGCGGATTTAAAAAAGTACGTGAACTTAGAAAAAAGTACGCGGATTTGGAAAAAGTACACAAATTTTTAAAAAGTTCACGTATTTGAAAAAACTACCCGGATTTGAAAACAAAGCGGAATTGGAAAAGTACGTGAATTTGAATCAGCACGGTCAAAACCGGGGTGGGACGGTACCAAAACCGGTCAAAACCATGTCCAGGGATGAATCTTGTCCGGTTTCAGTAGTTAAGGGTGCAAGTTGTCCGGTTTTGCAGTTGAGGGACCAAATCTAGACTTCACGAAGAATTGAGGAATGAAAAATATACTTTTCTCTTTTCTAACTATAGATGTATAGTTGGTATGCAAATGGTGAGGACAAGAACCTTTATAGCGACAACTAAACAAGTAAATTGCCTGGTAAAATCCATTAGTGTGTATGCATGATCCTGCCATGACACCGGTCCGATCGCCACGTCTAGCCGATCCTTATCAGCCGCAGCCGATTCGCGGAGAGATGCCAATTATTAGTGTGTAAGACATGTTTCCATTATTTTAGGAGCTAATTTCACTCATTTCATAAGATTAACTTCACTCATTTCAAAAGACTAATTTCACTCGTTTCATTTGAAAAGACATGCTTCAATTATTTTCAGGAGCTGATTTCACTCATTTAAAAAAATTCTTGTTTCAAGAAGCTGATATATGTGAAATATAACTGGAACTGAAATGAGTGAACAAAGCAACTTCACAAAAGAAGCTCATTTAAGAAACACACTGAAATAGATTGAGTAAAATAAGTTGATTGAAATGCTAAAATTTAAATGTGTTGAAAATGTATCAAAGTTGACCTTGTTCTCATAGTCTTCACGTCAGGAGTTCAAATATATATAAAGTTTCAAAAATAGAGTTTTGGTTTAAAAGATATAAATGATTTAAATTATAACCAGAAAATAAAAAGAAATGGGTTTTGATGGAGAGAGAGAGTAAAGCCATGCAGTAATTGCAAGTGAGTGGATGAGAGAAAGATTGCATCCCATGTGGTGGGTCCAGAAGAAGGAAAATACCCAATATGCAAATGGTTGAAAGGAATCAAATACAAGAGCAATATAAAGATACTAGATGGGAAAATACACAGGAGCTCTTGGGTGCTCCACACCCTTATACGAAAACTAATTGTAAAAAATACAAAAAAAATCAAAAAAAAATCTGAATTTTGGGATACCAAACCTGGGTCTTGATCTACTCCCGTGTGAAATTTTATGAAAAAAAATAATACAAAAACGTATCCATGGCGAAGGAAATACATCCGAATAAAAATCCATCCTAACAGTGTTTTTCCATACATAGGAAATTTTTGTGCTTTTGCCACGAATACGTTTTCTGGTATTTTTTTCATGAAATTTCACACGGGGGTATAGATCGGAAAACCAGGTTTGATATCCTAAAATTACAGATTTTTTTTAAATTTCTTGGTATTTTTTTAAACGAAATGTTCGTATGGGGTGCTCCGCACCTGAGAACTCCAAATCCTCGTCTTACTAGATGTGGTATCAGTTACTTATTGGTGGCAAGACCACCAGTAGCTCCCGGGCGGTAAAAGTGACTTTGCGTGCACCGCACGCTAACAGATAAAGTTGGTTGCTGAGGAGGCCCATGCACCATGAACTTCGTGTTGATCAATCGTTAGATCACAGACGCGTGGCAAGCAAGAGACGCAGTTGATTTCTCAGAAATCAGCCGGTTGACAATAAACGTTTTCCTAAACCGGCTGAGAATAAGTGTTTTTCTCAGATTATGTACACCATAAATTAAAATAAATTCGCGAGCTTCTATTAAACATGGCACAAAATGGCATGGGACACTATGATAGAAGAGGCTAACTTTATTGTGATCATATAGAAAAGGATTTATCCGCAAAAAAATATAGAAAAGGATTTAAACTTTAAACTCGTGTCAAGTGTCCACTATTTTTAGGGTGAAGAAGTTGTCTTCTCTCTACACCGCACGGAGTAGTGCACAAACTGCGCCAGGTTGAGTAAGCTGAGAGCAGCCATCATCCAGAAGAAATAGTCGAGATGCCCATGGTTGAGGTTGTCCGGGATCCACCCAGGCGCCCCGCCACGCGTGGTGGCCGCCGCAACGACACCGAGCACAACCGTGTTGAAGTAAAACCCGGACGCGATCGAGAGCTGCGCGAACGCCGCACAGAGGCTCTTCATGGCGCACGGGGCCTGGTCGTAGAAGAACTCCGTCATGCCGATGCCCGCGAAGACCCCCGCCGCGCCGTGCAGGACGTGCGACGGCGCCTGCCACAGGATGCTCATCGGCACCGGCACGTTCTGCCCGCCCAGGCCGCTGGCCCGCGCGACCGCCAGCCTCTTCGTCTCGAGCGCCGCCGAGTAGACCATGGTCAGCGCGGACAGCGCGAAGCCGATTCCGAGCCGCTGCGTCTGCGAGAAGCCCTTGCTGTTGCCGGTGCAGCGCCGGGCGAGCGGCACCAGCGCGGCCTCGTAGACGGGCACCCAGACGAGCACGCTGAAGACGCCGAAGATGGAGAGGGAGGCGGGTGGGATGGCGAACCCGGCGACGCGGTTGTCCATGACCATCCCCTGCTCGATGAACGTCGACGAGAGTTGGCCGGTGACGGCGTGGAAGATCACGAAGGATGCCCAGACGGGGAACATCCGCAGCAGTATCTTGAGCTCTTCGACCTGTGTCACCGTGCAGAGCTTCCACGAGCTCGGCGGCGGCGCCACGCATGCCTTGTCCGAGGGGGGTAGCATAATGGCAGCCTTGTCGAGGAATCTGAAGATTACAGTCGGATAGTTGGCTCAATACAAATGAATTGTTTCCAAATGAACAGTTAGACATAATCTGAATCACTACCTGAACTGACTCGTATGCTGAATTGTGTGGCCCGATTCAGACGAACCGGTGGTGAGCTCGTGCAAAAGGGAGACGTCGTCCGGCAACTGCAGACGCCACTTCCCGAGGGCCGCGACGACCACCTGACAGAGGCTGGTGAACGGGCTCACACTCACTTCCCTAAATCTGTACACCCTCGAGCCAGCAACAAACACAGCGAGGGCCAAGGCCATGAGCGCCGTCGGGATCGCGAAGCTGACCCCCCACCCGACATTGTCCTGCAGCCAGACAAGCAGCGTGCTCGACAGGAGGGAGCTGAGGTTGATCATGAAGTAGTACCAGTTGAAGAAGGAGCCCTTCTTCGCCAGCTCCGCCGGGTCGGCGCTGTCGAACTGGTCGGCCCCGAAGGTCGACGTGCAGGGCTTGATGCCGCCGCCGCCGAGCGCCGCGAGGTAGAGCCCTGCGTAGACCATGGTGCGATGAACCTCGCCGCCGCTGGACGAAGATGCTGGGGCTGATGCTGACACTGCGAGGACCAGCATTCCCTGACAGAATGAACTGTTTATCAGAGTTGGAAAAAAAAATTGTGAGGATATCAGAGTTGCAACTTACAAGGATGTGGACTGGGAGGGAAGCAACTATTGTCCAGTATCTTCCCAGGTAGGTGTCGGCCAAGAAGGCTCCGATGAGCGGCGTGAGGAAGCTGGCGCCGACCCAGGCGGAGACATTTCTCGCGGCGGCGACTCTGCTTTCGTGGAGCACGGTGGTGAGATAGGTTACCAAGTTCCTCGAGACCGCGAAGAAGGCCACGCATTCGCAGAACTCAACACCTAGGATGCGTTCAAGTGGTCGGTTAGCCTAGTAGTACTAGCATGTAAGAAAAGCAGGAGATGGACAGGAGTAGTTTGCATGAATTGCTTCTGAATTTTGATAGTATTACCTAAAATCATGTAGCATGCGCTCCAACGGCCTGTACTTCCCTTCAGAGCAGGCCGTTTGTTGATATCAACTGAACCATCGCTGGTATATTCTGAACCTACATCCTGCAGCACACAGTGCCAAAATATCTAAGTTGCACAGAATCGAGAAGATCGGAATTACTCGTATTGTTCCTAACTTCCTATATGTGCTCAACTGCTAACTGAAGAGATTACTCTCACGATCATCTGCAGGCATGCGTGAGAGAAAAGAGGAGGAGACGACCGAATACCTGAGGATTGGGTTGTTGTGCATTAAGCAGGGGCTTCTCCTCATCTGCTGCTTCCATGGCTGTGTAGAAAATGGAGCAGAAGGAGGGTTAGGCAAAGTGCTCAGCAGCTCAGAGCAATTTGCAGGCAAGGCAAGCGCCTAAAAACTAGTCTGTGTGATCTTTTCAAATCTGTGGTAAAACGACTTTTAGGTGAGAGGGAGAGAGGTGGTACTGAGCAACGGAGAGAGAGAGAGAGAGCACAACACGGAGGACGGATGCTTCGAGGGGCGATATCGCTCGCCCAACCAAAGGGCTGGCTTGGATTAAAAAAAAAATAATAGGCCGGCTTTATTCCCCTGCGTACTCACTCCGTTTCTTTTTGTTTGCATATAAAGTTTGATCAAAGTCAAGCTTTGTAAAATTTGACTAACATTATATTAAAAAATATCAGCAATCATAATATAAAATCAATGTTATTAGATGCATCATAAAATATATTTTCATACTATATAGTTTTAGTATTGTAAATACTCATATTTTTTATATAAATTTGATCAAACTTCGTGTAGTTTGACTCCGACCAAACTTTATACGCGGAGCAAAAAGAAACGGAGGGAGTACATACTAAGGCCCACGAAAAAGATACTAGTTTTCAGATGTCAATCTTCTTAGAAAAACATTAGGGCATCTCCTAAAACTCATAAAACGACATATTGATGTCAGAGCTGACCATTCAACCATGCCCGCATACATTTCAAACCGGATTAGAACAAAACCAGACAAATTTCATGTAAACATGCAGGAATTCACTTAAGTTTGGACATATTAATACATAAAAGAACAATATTTTGGTTCAACTAAAAACAAAAAAAAACAAGACTAACTTGGAGCGGACAGTGACCTTGTAGACGTGGCCGCCCTGGCCGGCAACACCACCATCGTCATCGTCATCATCACTGTCCTTCTAGCGGCGGAAGGGTGCAAGGACGCGACAGCCATGCCCGGCCGCCGACTGGCACTTGCGAAGGAGCCGCTCCGCTTCCTCCTACAACATGCGGAGCGCTGCCACGGCCAATGTCGGCCCCGGCCGGGGTGCCCTGGCAGTGTGCAAGGCGTAGGCGGGGGTGTCATTGAGCGACTAGACCTTGAAGGTCTTGGCGAGCTCCCATCGAGACGGTGACAGCGTCGTGCGTCTCCACAGTGATGAGCGACCAGTCATGGATCACGCCACCGCGAGGTCGTGGTCCTCACGGACCCAACGTGGTGCCTCTCGAACTTGTAAAACATGGAGCGATGCGCCGCCTCCTTGGTCGTCTTCTCCTCGGCCGTTGTCGGTGTCAAAACCGGCGGATCTCGGGTAGGGGGTCCCGAACTGTGCGTCTAAGGCGGATGGTAACAGGAGGCGGGGGACACGATGTTTACCTAGGTTCGGGCCCTCTCGATGGAGGTAATACCCTACTTCCTGCTTGATTGATCTTGATGATATGAGTATTACAAGAGTTGATCTACCACGAGATCGCAGAGGCTAAACCCTAGAAGCTAGCCTATGGTATGATTGTTGTTGTCCTACGGACTAAACCCTCCGGTTTATATAGACACCGGAGGGGGCTAGGGTTACACAGAGTCAGTTACAAGGGAGGAGATCTACATATTCGTATTGCCAAGCTTGCCTTCCACGCCAAGGAGAGTCCCATCCGGACACGGGACAAAGTCTTCGATCTTGTATCTTCATAGTCCAATAGTCCGGCCAAAGGATATAGTCCGGCTGTCCAAGGACCCCCTAATCCAGGACTCCCTTAGTAGCCCCCGAACCAGGCTTCAATGGCGATGAGTCCGGCGCGTAGATTGTCTTCGGCATTGCAAGGCGGGTTCTCCTCCAAATTCTGAATACCTGCTGAATAGTGTCCGGCTTCCCATAAATGTTGCACTTCTTGGCTTCCGCGCCCAATAATGGCTATCTTCCACATGTCGAGCGAATGCGAGAGGCCAGGGCATTTTTACATTTGCCACCCTAGCCATGTTAATAAACTGTCTATTAAAGAGACGGGGATTCTCAGATCCAAATCACACCATCCTCCCACAGCGAGTATCCATCGGAGCGCGCCCGAAAAAATCCATCCCAACATGGCCGGCCATCGCAGCTCCTCCTCTCGCTCCCGTAGCCCTAAGCCCGGTGCTTGGAAGTAGTGTTCCGTCCCTCACAGCCAATTAGTAGAGTTACAGACCCAGGGATTTCTCCCTCCAGCGTATATGGTCCCCGTTCGAGCCGGGCTCGCCACCTACAATGGCGGGGAGCAAGCGGAGAGCTTCCCCAACCCCTCCATGGGGGAGCGGGTATGCCTTGTCCCTTATTTATTAAGGGGACTTGGATTTCCAATCCATCCGTTCCTCCGTGGGCTACTGGAGTTTTATGGCCTCCAGTTGCATAACTTCACCCCCGCTTCCATATTATACATCGCTGGTTATGTTACCCTTTGTGAGCTGTTTCTAGGCTGTGAAGCTCATTTTGAGCTATGGAAGAAGCTATTCTGCCTTGTGCCCCGTACACAGAAGGGGTCAATATATCAAGTGGGCAGAGTCGAAATATGGCGCATCGCTGGGACCGGATACCTGTCCGGTACCCCGAAGAAGACGTCCGAAGACTGGCCTTCAAAGTGGTTTTATATGGAGGACGTCCCCCTTCCAGATCCTATTCGGATGGGCCTTCCCGAGTTCGACAATGCCCCTTTGAAGAAACGCAGCAGCTGACACCCACGGAGCCCCCAGGAGGAAGATAACGGAGAAGTCCTTTACCTGATGGGCCGGATAGAGACGTTGGCCAAATCAGGATCGACAATAACCGAGGTTATGTCCATATGTATAATGCGGGGGGTGCAACTACTTCAATATCGGAGGCAACCCATGTGGCACTTCAACGGAGAAGACGACGCCACCCGCTGCGGTCGTAAGGGACCGGACTCAGTCACTGCTCTAGCAAAGATTCTGTCCGATTTGTACAAAGGAGAGGAAGAGGAGTTCCTCCGCATCAAGCCACGGGATGGATTCTCCATGTACAACCCTCCAAGCTGGGTGAGCTGCTACTTTTTACTCCCATCCTTCCCGCATTTTTTGTCATAAGTATTTACTTTGCCATTTCATAGTAGGAACTGCGAAAAGCTGTAAGGGAGGTCCACAGCCCGCCTCCATAACCAGAGGACCCTGACCGGGCCCTCGACCCCGGACTTGAAGAAGATCCGGACACATTTGTGGAGCTTATTGACAGGACGTTCTATCAGTTAAGCTGCGACCGTGCCATGGTGGCCATTATAGCTGATTATCCAGGACTGCTCCCTGCATCGCATGTAAGTAAAACCGGAGTCCTAACATCCAAGAAGGATCCCTTTTTCCGCACTTCACCTACCACACACATATGGTGCTTTACAGGGAAGGCTTTCGGGACGCCATGCCGAACCCGCAGTGACTCGCCAACAAGGGGCACCGAAGCCGGGTAGGCTTAAAAGGAAGGCGGTCAGAACTGAGATGCCGTCACAGAGGCACGAAAGAGAACCCCACTCCGTGGTAGTCGTCTTCTGAGAATATAATAACGCCCATGTTTCCTAGTAGAAAAAACGCCCGCCGGACTATATCCGGAGAGGTTGCCGGCCACGCCTCCACCAGTCAAGCTCCAAAGCCGGACGCAGAGGCGGACGCTCGCATGGGGCCAACGCCGGATGTTCCTCCTACAGAGGATGCGGATAGGCTATCCGCTACAAATTCTGAAGTGGAGAGCGCCATGAATCACAGGCGTCGCCGGGCCGTACTCTGTGACGCTTGTTTCTCCCAAGAGGCGTTTGATGCCTCCAACTCGGGAGACACGTACACCCGAGCTGCTCAGAATGGTCTTGCCAGAGCTATGGACTAGTATGTAAAGGATATACGGGTAAGAAAAAAATCTAATAATTACGTATATCAGTAGCCCCTGAGACTTGAAATAGTTGGCACGACTGATTTAAGGATCATTGTTTGCATATGCTCTTACGGAGAAGAATGCCCAGTTGTCTCGAGAGCTAGAGGAATGTAGGGCCCAGCTTCAGGCCGGCGGCCGCAGTTGCCGCAGTTAAGGAGTCCGAGAAGGCCCCATCGGGTAAGACTTGTTTTTATTGCAAAGAATGTCATGTACCAGGTAGTATGCGGTATGCGTGAAAATCTAATAATAGATTATGCAGATAATCCCGAAGTGAATCCGGATGAGCAACATGCCCAACGGCAGCTAAAGGCTGGCGAGCGCGTGCTTACGCAAATTAGGCGGGAGAAAAACGATCTCCAAGACGCCAATACCCAGCTGAGCGTGGAACTGAAGGATGTTCGAGCCCAGCTTGCGGACTCCGTGAAGGAGAATAAGCGGCTTCGGCGCGGCATTTTCAGTAAGTGCTTGAACGAACTTTTGAAAGAGTTTGGCGAAGAAGCTGGCTAACAGAGTTATGTCTGCAAGTATGCTGACGGGTCGTCCCGCGGAGGAGATGCCCAGGTCTGCTGGTGATCTTCTACCAGAGCTCTCACAATTGCACGAGCAAGTTCGGCAGGTGATGCAGGGTATTGCCCAGGCCTTGTGGCCATCCGCCTCCCCGCCAGGAGGCATGGGGGAGCTTGTAGATAAGCTCAAGGGAGCACGGCGGCACTTCCGATTATGGAAGATATCGGCCTGCCGACAAGGTGCAAGGGAAGCCTGGGCCATGGTGAAGACGCGATATACCAAAGCTGACCCAAACCACATGGCCGAGGTCGGACCTGTGGGGCCCGATGGGAAAGAGATCCTCGTCAGTTTGGTGTATGACGAAGTAGAATTAGCTGCAAAGTATTCCCAACGGGATTGTAGGCTAGACAGCCTGTTGGATGGTATAGAAGAAGAATTTAGTCATTCTAAGTGACTGTGTACTTCAAGTGACATATATAGTGTCCCTAGCCGGATTGTAAATCATTTGTCATGGCGGACCTTTTCGCTTCAACCTCTGGACCCGATAGTCCGAAGTGTATCCGAATACCCGCTCAGTTATGTAAAAACCAGGGTATGTGCAGAAACCAGGCATAGGGGTCATAAGTGCTTGAACAGACAAGTACCCAACTAGCTATGTTATATTACATGGATAGTAAGAAACATCTTCCAGGGAGAATAGTTCCGTTAGGGGTTCCTTTCCCTGGGTACGCATGCCCTAATGTGCATGTCCGAACTGCGAAAAGAGACGCATGCTATAAACATCTGGGGGCATGTATTAAAATAAATAAAAGTCATCTTTTGTTCACCGACCGAGTATTCCTTTAAGAACGCTAGCTTTCGGCTTCACCCAGTCTGAGGTACACATCCGGCTGACCCGGCAGTAACAATCGCAGAGGTGCTCCCCTTATGCCCTAGCCGAATTAACGGGAGCGTAGGGCATAAACACATGAGCTAGGCAACCCAGCTTGGCCAAAAGTTAAGCCATATCGATGCATATAATGGCGAAAAAAGGTACATGTGGAAGAATAACACATGTGTGGGGCATAAAGCCCAGAAAATAGTTATATTAAGCTTCTATATAAGAAGCCCCCAGGTATAATGAGCGCGGTTAGCGCGTCAAAATTGTGTAGTCAAGACACAATTTAGCCCTTTAAGGCCTTGAGGAAAAGAAAGAAAAAAAGAGAGAAAGAGAGAAAGGACAGATAACGGATATGTAAAAAATTGACGGAGGTAAGGAGACGAACATAGAGTCCGGCACTAGGCGTATAATCTTCGGAGTCTGGCTGCGTTCCATGGGTTTGGCTCGAGTCGATTATCTGATGCATCCCGTAGACGGTACGCTCCACCGGTCAAAACCTGGTCAATAATGAAGGGACCTTCCCATTTGGGCTTTGAGCTTGTTCTTTTTCTTCTCCGGCAGGCGTAGAACGAGTTCACCAACGTTATAAGCTTTGGCCCGTACTTCTCTGCTTTGATACATTCGAGTCTGTTGCTGATAAAATGCGGAACGGGCTTTTGCCACGCCACGCTCCTCCTCCAGGGCGTCCAAACTGTCCTGCTGATCGAGCTAGGCCTCTTTATCTTCGTACATGCGCACTCGAGGTGAATCATGAATTATGTCGCAGGGCAGTACCGCCTCCGCGCCGTACACCATGAAAAACGGTGTGTATCCGGTAGTGCGATTCGGCGTGGTCCGCAGCCCCCATAGTAGGGAATCGAGCTCCTCTACCCAGTGTGTGTTTGATTCCTTTAAGGACCGCACTAATCTGGGTTTAATGCCACTCATGATAAGACCATTTGCTCGCTCGACTTGACCGTTAGTTTGTGGGTGATAGACAGAAGCATAATCGATCTTGATGCCCATGTTGCTGCACCGTCGGCTGTAAAGTTCGAGCCGTTGTCGGTGATGATGCTGTGGGGGATGCCATAACGGTGTACAACCCCAGATATGAAGTCTATCACCGGTCCAGATTCAGCCGTTTTGACTGGTTTGGCTTCTATCCATTTGGTGAATTTGTCCACCATGACCAATAGGTATTTTTTCTTATGGGTTCCCGCTTTGAGGGGTCCGACCATATCAAGCCCCCAGACCGCAAAGGGCCAAGTTTTCGGCGTTCTGGGAACGGGGGTCCCCAGACTTGCCTGCCTGCGGCCTGCGGCGTGGCTCGAATGGAGGCCCAGTACGGCCCACCTTCGTCAATACAAGACTCAAGACCCTCGCGAGGGGCCAAGCCTCGCAGGGAGGACGACACAACGCTTCCTCGGGCGCGGCCTCCTCAGGTTGGCTCATGAGGAGGCGGAGATATCAAGGCAAGGTACCTCGCGAGGTGCCCATGACGCAAGCCATGATGACCAAGGGTGCCAGGCGGGCGCCAGACCGCACAGTGTCCTCCCCTTTCCTCTTTGGTGCAAAGGGGGCAAGCGCAGGCAAGAGGATCAAGCAAAGGCGTCCAATTTGGTGCAACGAGACCAAGACCAGTCCAACGGTGGGAATGAGCTCATCGTGGAGCCCAGAGCGGCGTCACCACAAGGCCTTTGGCAGGCGAAGACCAACTTTGGTCAGGATAAGTGTACTGTATGTTCCCCTTCGAATTGGCCAATTGTTGGCGCCCTTCCCGCTCAATATTTGGGGAGAGGCCTAAGGCCTTTGCCTATAAATAGGACTAGCCACCCCCAGGGTAGAGGCATCTGGTATCCAGAATCCGAGCAAAGGGAGAGAGAGAGAGACGGGCGGCTGAACTCCCTTAGCAGTTCATCGCCCTAGCCAAGAACAGGCCCTCGCGAGGCTGTTCTCTTTTGTACTGATCATCACCATCATCAGCCCAAGAGGCAATCCATCCACCCACAAAACTAGAGTAGGGTATTACACCACAACGGTGGCCCGAACTAGTATAAACTTTGTGTTCCGCGTGCTGTTCTTTCGGTAGTTTAGATCCTTGCGAGACGGAGAGGTAGAGGGCAGAATCTTCGCGTGCACCCCAGAGTTCGAACCTCAAGGGTCTGCCGGAACCCACAATCTGACATTTGGCGCGCCAGGTAGGGGTGCGCCGGAATCTGTTTTCCACCGCTCCGCCTTCCTCCGGCCTCCGCACCCATGTACGGCGCCGGTCGGGCCCACGTCGCCCCAGCGACCCTCGCCGGCGAGCGTCCTCGTCATTCCTCATCGCCCACCATCGGCACCGCCGCCAGCCCGGCGGGGAACAAGCAGCAAGCACCTCCCCGGCATCCGCCTATGCGACGGGGCGACTGCGCCACGACATCGACGCCTCCGGTCGTTGCGGCCCTCCTGGGCGGCTCGCAAGCGCCGCCCACGAGTCGCCACGTCAAGCCGTTTGCCCGCCGGGTCAGCACCGCTTCCACACGGCAGGGGCTTCCTCGGACCGGGCAGCGCGCGAGGACGATCTGATCTTCAGCTCGGAGGACCACCCCACCAACTTGGCGGGCTCGGGCGTGCTCCCCCTGTTGTGCACCCCCACCGTCTGCCAGGTGGCCGTCACCAGGACCCTCATCGACGGCGGCGCGGGCCTCAGTGTGCTTTCGGTCGAGGCCTTCAATCTCTTCTGCATACCCCGGGAGCGGTTGCGGCCCAGTCGATCTTTCTCGGGCGTCGGAGGTGGATCGTCCGACTCCCTGGGACAGATCCGGCTCCCGGTAACCTTCGGCACCTACGACAACTTCCGCACGGAGATGGTCGACTTCGACATCGCCCCCATCGGCCTCCCTTACAACGCCATCCTCGGTTACCCGGCGCTGGCTCAGTTCATGGCCGCCACGCACCCGGCGTACAACCTCATGAAGATGCCCGGGAGCAGCGGTACCCTCACCGTGCACGGAGACACCAGGGACGCCTTGCGAGTACTCGAGCTCGCCTTCAAGGCGGCGGCGTCGGTGCAGCCTGCCGACACGGAGGCCCCTGAGCCCAAGGGGGCTGTGCCCGCCAAGAAAAAGCAGTTGTTCACCCAGGACAAGGCAGAAACCAAGCAGATACCCGTGGACGAGGACGGGTCTTCCAGAGCCACTTTCACCATAGGCGCCAACCTTGAGCCTGAACAGGAGGAGGCCTTGGTCAGGTTCTTGCGCGCGAATAAGAAGGTGTTCGCTTGGGAGCCCGATCAGTTGGCAGGGATTCCCAGGAGTGTCATCGAGCATCACCTCAACATGTGCCCGAATGTGCGCCCCGTGAAGCAGAAGGCCCGGCGGCAGTCCGCAGAGAACCAGGCCTTCATTGTCCAAGAGACGCGCAAGCTAGAAGCCGCTGGGGTTATTCGCGAGGTCCGATACCCGGATTGGTTGGCCAACCCCGTCGTTGTGCCTAAAAAGGGGGGGAAGGAACGCATGTGCGTCGACTTCACCAATCTCAACAAGGCATGCCCACAAGATCCGTTTCCGCTCCCCCGCATCGACCAGATCGTCGATTCCACCGCAGAGTGCGACCTGCTATGCTTCCTAGACGCCTTCTCCGGATATCACCAGATCAGAATGGCGGTGGAAGACGTTGAAAAGACTGCCTTCCTGACCCCGTGCGGGGTATACTGCTATACATGCATGTCGTTCGGACTGTGTAACGCAGGGGCTACCTTTCAGCGGTTGATGCACATCACCTTGGGCCCGCAACTCGGGAAGAATGTCGAAGCCTACGTCGATGACATTGTGGTAAAATCTCGGGAGGCCAAGACCCTGATACAAGACCTGGAGGAGACCTTCGCGAGCCTCGACGCAGTAAGCTTGCGGCTCAACCCGGAGAAATGCGTGTTTGGCGTCCCCTCGGGAAAGCTCTTGGGCTTCCTCGTGTCCCATCGTGGCATCGAGGCCAACCCGGAGAAGGTCAAGGCGGTCGAGGACATGAGTCCGCCAAAGACCCTCAGAGAGATGCAGAAGCTCACTGGACGCGTAACCGCACTAGGACGCTTTATCTCCAAGTTAGGGGAGCGAGCGTTGCCTTTCTTTCAGCTGATGAAGAAAAAGGGGCCCTTTGAATGGACTGAAGAGGCAGATAAGGCGTTTCAAGACCTCAAGAGGTACCTGACCAGTCCCCCGGCCATGGTGGCTCCGCGCCCTCAAGAGCCCCTGCTGCTCTACCTTGCCGCCACTCCTTACTCCGCCAGCGCAGCCCTGGTGGCGATTAGGGAGGAGCGCCAAACCAAGACCGCAGCGGCAACCCGAGGCAAGGCAAGACGGGAGCATGACAAGCCTGCAAAAGCCGCAGCCGCAGTTGAGGAGGGTCGGCTGCAGAAGAGCACACCAGAGGCAGGAGAAGCCACACGCTCGGATGGTCCACCTCCCGAGGGCGCCGGAGCCCCAGATGCTCTCAGCCTGGTTGAGCATCCAGTTTACTTTGTCAGCACGGTGCTGCGGGACGCGAGGACACTATACCCAATGCCTCAGAAACTCCTCCTCGTGCTATTGGTGGCCTTGTGCAAGCTGCGTCACTACTTCCAGGCCCATCCCATTAAGGTCGTCTCATCGTACCCCCTGGAGAGAGTGCTCAGGAGCCCTAACTCAGCAGGAAGGGTCGCCGAGTGGAACATAGAACTGCAGGCGTTTCAACTCGAGTTCAGCACAACTAGGGTCATCAAAGGAGCTGCGTTAGCGGATTTCGTGGCTGAATGGGCGGAGGCACCAAGCCTCGAGGACAACGAGGATCGATCCCTCTCTCCAGGGAGTGAGGCGCCTGAAGGTTGGGTCATGTATTTCGATGGGGCGTTCTCCAGGCACGGCGCGGGGGCTGGCGCGGTGCTGATATCACCCACTCAGGATAAGCTCTACTATGTTGTACAGCTCTGTTTCCAGCATGGTGAGAAGGTCTCCAACAACATAGCAGAATATGAGGGTCTAATAGCTGGATTAAAAGCTGCGATAGCTCTGGGGGTGAAGCGCCTCACCGTCAAGGGCGACTCGCAGCTCCTTGTCAACTTCTCCAACAAGGTATATGAGCCAAAGGACGAGCATATGGAAGCCTATTTAGCGGAAGTCCGCAGGATGGAAAAACAGTTCTGGGGGTTGGAGCTGAAGCACGTGCCCCGTGGCACCAATCAAGAGGCCGACGACATAGCCGGACGGGCATCCAGGCGATTGCCATAGAAACCAGGCGTCTTCGAAGAGCGGCTCTTCAAACCCTCAGCACAGCCGACACTGTCAAACGTTGCTCAACCTCGAGAGGAGCTCCCTCAGCCACCAGCCTCGGGAGCCCCGATCTGTGGACCGACCTCAGGAGCGCATCTACTCCTGATGATGGAACCTCGGGAGGAGTGCTGGATCACAGAACTCCGGAGTTATTTAACACAAGGGACCCTACCGGAGAAGGAAGAGGAAGCGGAGCGTGTGGCGCGGCAGGCCATGGCATACTGCCTCAGAGATGGAGAACTCTACCGGAAGCGACCAAATGATGTGACTCTGCGCTGCATCTCCCGGGAGCAAGGAAAGGAACTACTGGAGGACATACGCGGCGGGGACTGCGGGCATCACTCATCATCCCGAACCCTCGTCGGCAAGGCATTCCGTAGCGGGTTCTATTGGCCCACCGCGCTCAACGACGCAGTCGAGTTAGTAAAGGCTTGCGAGGCCTGCCAGTTTCGTTCTAAGCAGATCCATCAACCGGCGGGGGGCCTGTAGACTATACCCCTCTCATGGCCATTTGCAGTTTGGGGGTTGGATATTCTGGGCCCGTTCCCTCGGGCGCCAGGGGGCTACCGCTACCTCTACGTCGCCGTTGATAAGTTCACCAAGTGGGCAGAAGTGGAGGCCGTCCGTACCATCCCCGCTTGCTCCGCGGTCAAGTTCATCAGGGGTATCGTGAGCCGGTTCGGGGTGCCGAACCGCATCATCACAGATAACGGTTCGCAGTTTACCAGTAATCTCTTCAAAACATACTGTGCTAACCTTGGGACGCAGATATGCTACGCTTCGGTGGCGCACCCGCGGAGCAATGGGCAGGCCGAACGGGCCAACGCGGAGGTCCTGAGAGGCCTCAAGACCAGGACGTTCAAGAAGAAGCTGGAGGCTTGCGGCAGAGGTTGGTACGATGAGCTGCAGTCCGTATTGTGGTCCATCCGCGCGACCGCGACCAAACCAACTGGGGAGACCCCGTTCTTCCTGGTCTACGGAGCTGAAGCGGTCCTCCCTCACGAGGTCAGGCGTCGCTCCGCACGGGTCCTAGCGTTCGACGAAGCGCAGTAGGACGCCATGCGGGGGATGTACCTCGTACTGGGGGAGGAACGCCGCCGGGAAGCCGCGTTGCGAGCGGCGAGGTACCAGCAGGCGCTGCGGTGATATCATCGCTGCAACATCCGCCCCAGGACCCTCGAGGTAGGTGACCTCGTGCTCAGACGGGTTCTCTCCAGGGAGGGGCTGCATAAGCTCTCTCCCATGTGGGAGGGCCCGTTCAAGGTTGTTCATGTTTCCAGGCCAGGCTCCGTGCGCTTGGAGACCCAAGAGGGGGAGCCGGTACAGAACGCGTGGAACATCCAGCACCTCCGGAGGTTCTACCCCTAGAAGGCCCAGAGCCTGTGAAGAAGGCGAATGCCTGTGAAGACCTTCCCTTTTTGGAAAAGGCCCAGAGCCTGTGAAGAAGGCGAACGCCTGTGAAGACCTTCCCTTTTTGGAAAGGCCCTGAGCCTGTGAAGAAGGCGAACGCCTGTGAAGACATTCCCTTTTTGGAAAAGGCACTGAGCCTGTGAAGAAGGCGAACACCTGTGAAGACCTTAACTTTTTGGAAAAGGCCCAGAGCCCGTGAAGAAGGCAAGTGCCTGTGAAGCGGATCACCTCTAAGAAGAAAGGCCCGAAGCCTGTGAAGAAGGCCAATGCCTGTGAAGCTCGCCGCCCCGTGACACTCTCACGTAATAATGAGTGGGCTGTACACGCCCCGGAGTCTCAGGAGCGCCCGCCTCAGGCCCTGGGGCAACCTCCCACGCCCAGTGGCAGCACTTAGCTCCACGCTGGTGAGAAGACGTCGAAGACTAGATTAGGTGCCGGACGCGGCTTTTTATTTGCTTTCTGCAGTTGTTGTGTTTATTTGCATCCGAAATCTTATCGAAACTATCGCCCTTGACGATTTGTGGTTCGTTGATTTTCGCTTCCCATTTTGATTTCTCTCATGAAAGGCCTCGCGAGGGGTGGAATACCCTCGTGAGCAGTTCCGCCCTATCCGCTTAAAGGTTTCACGGCCCGGGCCCTCTTCAGGAGCACCCCTCCAGTCCGTCCCCTCGGGCACCGCAGCACGCGCACAGGGCCTGGGTCGGTCGCCCCCCGGCTGGGGCCGAAAACTACCTATGCAAGGGCAAATAGTTGGGAGGCGAAACAACAAAGTCAAGGTAATGGATACAACAACAATGATTCTTAAACACGCCCCCGCGGGGCTCCATGTTGCTGTTTGTCTTACACAGGAAGCAAAAGGAAAAGGAAAAGGCAAGCCTGGCACGGCCCGCCACGCATCGGCCTGCAAAGGCGGCGCAGGATGCCTCCGGGGCTCAGGCGGACTCCCTCTCGCGCTTCACCGGGGCACGACGACGGATGGACGAACAGCCACCCCCCAGGCAGGCGCGGCGGCGAGGGGGATGGCTGCGGCCACCGCTGGAGGAGCCGCCTGAAGAAGAGTTGGTGGAGCCTGGAGAGCGCCGGGCGCCGCCAGCGGAGCGGGCACTGTCTCCTCCATCGTCGTCGGAGGGAGGCCCCTGGCCGCGGTCGTCACCCTCGGGGCAGCATCCTGCGCGGCGACCATCTTCCCCAAACACCCTCACATAGAGGGTGCCGTCGCCGTCGAACTTGAAGTGCAGGATGCACCGCTGGCCCAGGCCGCGCGCGCGGGCAAACGACTGCCAGCCGCGGGTCAGGGCCCCATTCCCGGAAGGGGAGAGCTCAAGTGAAACCCAGGAGGCCCTGCTGCAGCAACCGTCATTCTGAAGCCAGAAGCCGCACCGGGCGCTGGCCGGCAGCTCACCGATGAAGAAGCAAGGGAGCTGGAGCCAAGTGTTGGTCGGGTCCGCCGACCACACGGCGAACTCCGGCAGCACCTCCGCCGAGCGAAAGCGCGGCCTGGGGGCCGCACAGTCACAGCCTGCCTCCCCTTGGCAGCCGAGCGCTCACCGCCACGCGGAGAACCATCCCTGTGACTACGAGAAGCTGCGGCGGGGACCACAGGATACTTGCGGGGACGACCCCGGCCGCGCTTGGCCGGGGGGAAGTCAGGCCCCGCCCGACTAGCCTTCCCCTTCTCCGCGGCCGAGAACCTCTTTGGAGCCATGCGAGCGACAGGCGACAAGAGAGAGGAAGAAGAAGAGAAGCAATAAGGGGCGAACTGGCGGAGCTTACGCGGCCCAATACTTATAGCCGAAGAAAGCCAACCGTCGAGCACCACGATCGTAGGTAATAATGACCCACATCTACGCATGCAGGGACTAGTCAAGTCGCACAGTTGCCAGAGCGTCGTGGGGAAGCGGAGACACCCACGTCCTGTCAAACCGCCATGCGGTGCCCAAGGCCGCAGGCTATCAGGGCCCGCGGCGCTTCGCCCTTGCCCTTTTGCCTCTCGGCACGGCCAAGTCCGGGCGCGCCTTGGGCCCGGGGGCTACTGTCGGCGTTCTGGGAACGGGGGTCCCCAGACTTGCCTGCCTGTGGCCTGCGGCGTGGCTCGAATGGAGGCCCAGTACGGCCCACCTTCGTCAATACAAGACTCAAGACCCTCGCGAGGGGCCAAGCCTCGCGGGGAGGACGACGCAACGCTTTCTCAGGCGCGGCCTCCTCAGGTTGGCTCATGAGGAGGCGGAGATATCAAGGCAAGGTACCTCGCGAGGTGCCCATGACGCAAGCCATGATGAGCAAGGGTGCCAGGCGGGCGCCAGACCGCACAGTGTCCTCCCCTTTCCTCTTTGGTGCAAAGGGGGAAAGCGCAGGCAAGAGGATCAAGCAAAGGCGTCCATTTCGGTGCAACGAGACCAAGACAAGTCCAACGGTGGGAATGAGCTCATCGTGGAGCCCAGAGCGGCGTCACCACAGGGCCTTTGGCAGGCGAAGACCAACTTTGGTCAGGATAAGTGTACTGTATGTTCCCCTTCGAATTGGCCAATTGTTGGCGCCCTTCCCGCTCAATATTTGGGGAGAGGCCTAAGGCCTTTGCCTATAAATAGGACTAGCCACCCCCAGGGTAGAGGCATCTGGTATCCAGAATCCGAGCAAAGGGAGAGAGAGAAACGGGCGGCTGAACTCCCTTAGCAGTTCATCGCCCTAGCCAAGAACAGGCCCTCGCGAGGCTGTTCTCTTTTGTACTGATCATCACCATCATCAGCCCAAGAGGCAATCCATCCACCCACAAAACTAGAGTAGGGTATTACACCACAACGGTGGCCCGAACTAGTATAAACTCTGTGTTCCTCGTGCTGTTCTTTCGGTAGTTTAGATCCTTGCGAGACGGAGAGGTAGAGGGCAGAATCTCCGCGTGCACCCAAGAGTTCGAACCTCAAGGGTCTGCCAGAACCCACGATCCGAGACAAGTAATGGGGATTGTTTGGAGAGCGGTAGGCGGCATATGGCTTTGGCTTGCAAAAAGCTGGCAACCGACGCAACGTTGAACAAGGTCATGTGCGTCTGCTCGGGCCGTCGGCCAGTAAAAACCTGTACGGAAGGCCTTGCTTACAAGGGCCCGGGCTGCGGCATGGTGGTTGCCGAATCTAGCATGGATTTCTGCCAAAGGCTTCCGCCCTTCCTCTTCGGAGATGCACCTTTGAAGGACTCCGGTAGTGCTTTTCTTATAAAGCTCTCCCTCGTGGACCTTCTAGGCTTTAGACCGCCACACTATGCAGCGTGCCTCATTTTGGTCCTCGGGTAGTTCTTGCCTGGTTAGGTAGGCCAAGAATGGTTCTATCCACGGGGCGATGACGACCATTATCATGTGGGCTGAAGGTGTTATTTCGATGGCAGAGCCTCCGATTGTGTCAGAGTGTTCGGTACCTGGTGTTGTGGCCGGGTCCGGACTATTGTTACCGGTGTCCCCTTCCCATACCACGGATGGTTTAAACAGTCTCTCCAAGAATATGTTAGGTGGGACAGGGTTGCGCTTAGCGCCGATACGGGCGAGGATATCCGCCGCCTGATTGTTTTCCCGAGGCACATGGTGGAATTCAAGCCCTTCAAACCGAGCTGACATTTTGAGGACGGCATTGCGATAAGCTACCATTTTCGGATCCTTGGCGTCGAAGTCTCCATTTATTTGAGATATTGCGAGGTTCGAGTCCCCACGCACCTCCAGGCGTCGAATGCCCATGGAAACTGCCATCCGGAGACCATGTAGCAGGGCCTCGTACTCGGCTGCATTGTTGGAGTCTGTGTATAGTATTTAGAGTACGTATTGGACTGTATCTCCGGTGGGGGACGTCGGGATGACGCCAGCCCCCAGACCAGCCAGCTTTTTAGAGCCGTCGAAGTGCATGATCCAATTGGAGTACGCGCCGTATTCTTTAGGGAGTTCGGCTTCTGTCCACTCGGCGACAAAATCGGCCAGTACTTGCGACTTGATGGTTCGCTGTGGTCTATATGTTATGTCGAACGGGAGGAGCTCGATAGCCCATTTGGCAATCCGGCCCATGGCATCGCGGTTGTTTATTATGTCGTTGAGTGGTACTTCCGAGGCCACCGTAATTGAACACTCTTGAAAGTAGTGTCGTAATTTCCGGGATGCCATAAATACCATGTATGTTGTCTTTTGATAATGCGGGTACCGTGATTTGCATGGAGTGAGGACAGTGGACACATAATATACTGGCTTTTGAAGTGGGAATTTATGCCCGTCCGTCTCTCGTTCGACGACGAGCACTGCGCTTACAACTTGGTGAGTTACCGCTATATATAACAACATTGGTTCGCCGACATTTGGCGTGGCCAAGATTGGGTTGGTGGCCAATATGGCTTTTATTTCTTCCAATCCGGCCGTGGCCGCGTCCGTCCACTCGAAGTGTTCGGTGCGCCGAAGAAGGCGATAAAGGGGTAGTGCCTTTTCTCCTAATCAGGAGATAAAGCGGCTTAAGGCCCCCATGCATCCAGTTAACTTCTGGATTTGCTTGACGTCGGTTGGGATAGCCAACTGTGACAGAGCTCGGATTTTAGCCGGATTTGCTTCAATTCCTCTACTGGAGACTATGAAGCCCAGGAGCTTTCCGGTGGGCATGCCGAAAACGCATTTTTCCGGATTGAGCTTGATGTCGTATGTTCGGAGATTGTTGAACGTGAGCCTCAAGTCTTCTATTAAGGATTCGACGTGTCTGGTTTTAACGACCACATCGTCTACGTATGCCTCCACTGTTTTGCCGATCTGTTTTTTCAGACATGTCTGAATCATTCGTTGATACGTTTCACCGGCGTTTTTGAGCCCGAAGGGCATTGTGTTAAAATAGTAGGGGCCGTATGGAGTTATAAATGCCGTTGCGGCTTGATCGGACTCCGCCATCTTAATTTGGTGGTAACCGGAGTATGCGTCGAGGAAGCACAATGAGTCGTGTCCTGCAGTAGCGTCGATAATTTGATAGATGCAGGGGAGGGGGAAGGGATCCTTGGGGTAAGCCTTGTTAAGGTCGTTGAAATCGACACATAGGCGCCAGGATTTATCCTTCTTTAGTACCATCACCAGGTTTGCTAGCCAGTCTGGATGTTTTATTTCTCTAATGTATTCGGCCTCCAGTAACTTGGCTAGCTCCCCTCCCATGGCTTGTCGCTTAGGTTCAGAGAAAAGCCGAAGAGTCTGCTTGACCGGCTTAAATCCCTTTAGAATGTTAAGGCTATGCTCGGCCAGCCTGCGTAGGATTCCTGGCATGTCTGAAGGATGCCAGGCGAATATGTCCCAATTCTCTTGCAGAAACTCCCGTAGTGCGGCGTCTACATCGAGGTTTAACTGTGCCCCGATGGATGCTATTTTTGTAGGGTCCGTTGGGTGGACTTGGAATTTGACTATTTCATCCGCTAGTTTAAAAGAGGTGGACTTGGATCTTTTGTCGAGTATCACGTCGTCCCTGTCCACTGTGGAGCGCAGCGCAGTTAATTCCTCCGCCGTGAGGGCTTCGGATAATGCCTCGAGGGCCAGTGCGGCTGTTTTGTTTTCGGCGCGGAGTGTTATGTCCGGATCACTAGCTAGAGTGACGATACCATTGGGTCCGGGCATTTTGAGCTTCATGTACCCGTAATGGGGTATGGCTTGGAAATCGTGAATGCCTCCCGCCCTAGAAGGGCATGGTATCCGCTACTGAACGGGGCCACTTGGAATGTAATTTCTTCGGACCTATAATTCTACGGAGTGCCGAATACCACATCTAGTGTGATTTTCCCAGCGCAACGTGCCTCCCGACTAGGGATGATTCCTATGAAGGTCGTGCTGCTTTGCTCAATGCAGTTTCTGTCTATTTACATTTTTTGAAGAGTCTCCTCATAAATGAGGTTTAATCCGAAGTCGCCGTCCATGAGCACTTTAGTAAGTCGAAAGCCGTCCACAGTTGGACTAAGGACCAAGGCGGCTGGTGCTCGGGCTGTTCAGAATTTAGGTTCGTCACTGGCATTGAAGGTGATAGCCGTGTCGCTCCATGGATTTATTGCTGCCACATGGCAGACTTCGGCAAGGCTGCGGAGTGCTCGCTTACGCCTATTATTTGAGGTGAAGGTCTCGAAGACTGTCAATACTGTATTGTTGTTATCCACGGGGTGGTGTTCTGCAGTATTTTTAATGAGGAGATCCTCGCCGCTCTTGGCCACCTGCCGGAGTATCCGACATGCTCTAAGGCTGTGTGTTGGTATGGTATCCGCTGTACTGTGAATTTTGCGTGGCCTGTTAAGTCATCCCTCCAATACGGTACCACGCCCTGTAGTGGGCTTTTGCTTCTTTGTGATTGAGTCGGGCGACTTATGAGAGTGCACCCTTTTAGTTCGGACTGGGAGTTTTGTCAAAGCCGGATTATCCCAAAATTTTGTTTGGGTTTTCCAGGCGCTTTCCATCGCACAGTACTTCCGTACTATGGCCGCCAAGTCAGCGAAGTGTGCTATGTCACGGCGACTTATGGTGTTGAGGATTCCCTTGTCCATGCAATTATTGCAAAAGAATGAGATTGCGTCTTCCTCGCGACAGTCCTTGACCTTGTTCATTACAAGGAGGAATCTGGCCCAGTAGTGATGTACTGTCTCCTGGGGATCTTGCCTAATGTGGGAAAGATAGTTTATATCTGGGTGGGTGGGTGGATTTAAGTTCGGACCTTGACCCAATCTGAGACCCAGGGGCCGAGGAGTTTCCGATCTTGGAAGTTCGGGCTCCCGGATGTTGCCCAGCGGGTCTTGCCTGCTGCCTGATTCTAGGTTCAGGGCTTGGGCGATGTCCTCCCGTAGACGGGTATCCGGCTCAGAGAGCTCGGGAATCCGGACATAGTTCGTCCTCTGGATAGAGGAACAATCTTTGCATTGCTCCTCCACCACCGCTATCTGATGAGTGACCGGCGGAGAGTTAATCTCCCTTTGGTCGGGTTTAAGCCCAATCCGTTCATAGTCCGTAGTGACTCCCAAAGCGGCGATGCGATCCAATAGCTCGCTCAAAGAGGAGAGCTCCATTGGATTCATCCGCTCGGTAAGTTCCGAGCCGATGTGGAGGCTGTTTTGGATGACCCGAGAAGTCATCGTCGGCGCAGCGGCCGAACGGGCGGTCATGACGAAGCCGCCTAGTCGGAGAGTTTGGCCTACAGCCAGGGCTCCCCCAGAGGTGATGTTGTCCCTCACAACGAGACGAGCCATCCTTCCTTATGATGAAGGCACAGTGGAACTCTCAGTGAAAGCACCAATGTCGGTGTCAAAACCGGCGGATCTCGGGTAGGGGGTCCCGAACTGTGCGTGTAAGGCGGATGGTAATAGGAGGCGGGGGACATGATGTTTACCCAGGTTCGGGCCCTCTCGATGGAGGTAATACCCTACTTCCTGCTTGATTGATCTTGATGATATGAGTATTACAAGAGTTGATCTACCACGAGATCGTAGAGGCTAAACCCTAGAAGCTAGCCTATGGTATGATTGTTGTTGTCCTGCGGACTAAACCCTCCGGTTTATATAGACACCGGAGGGGGCTAGGGTTACACAGAGTCAGTTACAAGGGAGGAGATCTACATATCCGTATTGCCAAGATTGCCTTCCACGCCAAGGAGATTCCCATCCGGACACGAGACAAAGTCTTTGATCTTGTATCTTCATAGTCCAATAGTCCGGCTGTCCGAGGACCCCCTAATCCAGGACTCCCTCAGCCGTCACGATGGTCCAGGACGAGCGAGGGCCGCCGCTGCGGCCACCCAGGTAGTGGTGGAGGTGGATGCACACCTAGCGATCACAGGAGGCACCTCCTCCTTGACGCCCTTGCCACACCAGGCGCGGCACGGCGGCGATGCGGGCTGGTCGACACGGTCATGGTTGTAGTGAGGCGGTGACGGCGGCTAGTCGTTCATGCGGCGTCCGATTTGGACATGGCAGTTGCGCGGGAGGGGGACACTCCAGCTCCGCCTTCACGGGACAGAGAGGCGGTGACGCTGGCTTGTGCTCCACGCGGTAGCGCGGCGGCGGCTCCTTTACATGTGCTAGAGGTGGCTGATACGTCTCCAACGTATCTATAATTTTTGATTGTTTCATGCTATTATATTATCAATCTTGGATGTTTTATATGCATTTATATGCTATTTTATATGATTTTTGGGACTAACCTATTAACCTAGAGCCCAGTGCCAGTTTCTGTTTTTTCCTTATTTTTGAGTTTTGTAGAAAAGGAATATCAAACAGAATCCAATTGACCTGAAAATTTATGGTGATTTTTTATGGACCAGAAGAAGCCCTCGAAGCAAAGAATTGGGCCAGAAGAGCCACGAGGCCTCCACAAGGGTGGAGGGCGCGCCCTACCCCCCGGGCGCGCCCTCTGACCTTGTGGGCTCCTCATGGACCCCCTGACTTGAAGCTGGCGCCAAAAATTCCTATAAATACAGAAATCCCCGAAAAGAAACCTAGATCGGGAGTTCCGCCGCCGCAAGCCTCTGTAGCCACCAAAAACCAATCGGGACCCTTTTCCGGTACCCTGCCGGAGGGGGAAACCATCTCCGGTGGCCATCTTCATCATCCCGGCGCTCTCCATGACGAGGAGGGAGTAGTTCACCCTCGGGTCTGAGGGTATGTAACAGTAGATATGTGTTTGATCTCTCTCTCTCTCTCTCTCGTGTTCTTGATTTGGCACGATCTTGATGTACCATGAGCTTTGCTATTATAGTTGGATCTTATGATGTTTCTCCCCCTCTACCCTCGTGTAATGGATTGAGTTTTCCCTTTGAAGTTACCTTATCGGATTGAGTCTTTAAGGATTTGAGAACACTTGACGTATGTTTTGCATGTGCTTATCTGTGGTGACAATGGGATATCACGTGATCCACTTGATGTATGTTTTGGTGATCAACTTGCGGGTTCCGTGACCTTGGGAATCTATGCATAGGGGTTGGCACACGTTTTTGTCTTGACTCTCCGGTAGAAACTTTGGGGCACTCTTTAAAGTACTTTGTGTTTGTTTGAGTAGATGAATCTGAGATTGTGTGATGCATATCGTATAATCATACCCAGGGATACTTGAGGTGACATTGGAGTATCTAGGTGACATTAGGGTTTTGGTTGATTTGTGTCTTAAGGTGTTATTCTAGTACGAACTCTATGATAGATCGAATGGAAAGAATAGCTTCATGTTATTTTACTACGGACTCTTGAATAGATCGATCAGAGAGGATAACTTTGAGGTGGTTTCGTACCCTACCATAATCTCTTCGTTTGTTCTCCGCTATTAGTGGCTTTGGAGTGACTCTTTGTTGCATGTTGAGGGACAGTTATATGATCCAACTATGTTATTATTGTTGAGAGAACTTGCACTAGTGAAAGTACGAACCCTAGGCCTTGTTTCCTAGCATTGCAATACCGTTTACGCTCACTTTTATTACTTCTTACCTTGCTGTTTTTATAATTTCAGATTAAAAAAACCTATATCTACCATCCATGTTGCACTTGTATCACCATCTCTTCGCCGAACTAGTGCACCTATACAATTTACCATTGTATTGGGTGTGTTGGGGACACAAGAGACTCTTTGTTATTTGGTTGCAGGGTTGTTTGAGAGAGACCATCTTCATCCTACGCCTCCCATGGATTGATAAACCTTAGGTCATCCACTTGAGGGAAATTTACTACTGTCCTACAAACCTCTGCACTTGGAGGCCCAACAACGTCTACAAGAAGAAGGTTGTGTAGTAGACATCAAGCAGTTTCTGGCGCCGTTGCCGGGGAGGTGAGTGCTTGAAGGTATATCTTTAGATCTTGCAGTCGAATCTTTTAGTTTCTTGTTTTAGCACTAGTTTAGTTTATAAAAGAAAACTACAAAAAATGGCATTGAGTTTGCCTCATACGCTTCATCTTTTTAATATCTTTCGTGAGAGTGATGGAAAGGAAAATTGTGCTCAAGTGCTAGAAGAAGAAGTCTATAAAATGTTTGGCACTAAATCTTTGAATGATGAGCATGATTGCAATGTTGTTAGTATGAATTCCTTGAATATCCATGATGCTAATGATATGCAAAGCCACAAGCATGGGGAAGCTATGTTTGATGAAGATGATATGTTTTGTCCCCCAAGTTTTGATGAGCAAATTTATTATGATGATAGCATGCCTCCTATTTATGATGATTATATTGATGAAAGTGGGTTTGGAAGAGTGTCAACTTTAGGAAGTAATGATCCCACTATTTTGGAGGGTGTTGAATCTTATTGTGATAATTATGAAAGTGGCTCCCCTGACCGATTTCTTTCGCCTATATATGTCCATATACCCTAAAAACATCGGGGAACAGAATAGATCGGGAGTTCCGCCGCGACGAGCCTCTGTAGCCACCAAAAACCAATCAGGACCCTGTTCCGGCACCCTGCCGGAGGGGGGATCCATCACCGTTGGCCATCTTCATCATCCCGACGCTCTCCATGACGAGGAGGGAGTAGTTCACCCTCGGGGCTGAGGGTATGTACCAGTAGCTATGTGTTTGATCTCTCTCTCTCTCTCTCTCTCTCGTGTTCTTGAGGTGGTACGATCTTGACGTATCGCAAGCTTTGCTATTATAGTTGGATCTTATGATGTTTCTCCCCCTCTACTCTCTTGCAATGGATTGAGTCTTCCCTTTGATGTTATCTTATCGGATTGAGTCTTTAAGGATTTGAGAACACTTGATGTATGTCTTGCATGTGTTTATCTGTGGTGACAATGAGATATTCACGTGATCTACTTGATGTATGTTTTGGTGATCAACTTGCGGGTTCTGTGAGCTTGTGAACTTATGCATAGGGGTTGGCACATGTTTTTGTCTTGACTCTCCTGTAGAAACTTTGGGGCACTCTTTGAAGTTCTTTGTGTTGGTTTGAATAGATGGATCTGAGATTGTGTGATGCATATCGTATAATCAAACAAGCGGATACTTGTGGTGACATTGGAGTATCTAGGGGACATTAGGGTTTTGGTTGATATGTGTCTTAAGGTGTTATTTTAGTACGAACTCTAGGGTTGTTTGTGACACTTATAGGAATAGCCCAATAGGTCGATCCGAAATAATAACTTTGAGGTGGTTTCGTGCTCTACAATAATCTCTTCGTTTGTTCTCTGCTATTAGTGACTTTGGAGTGAATCTTTGTTGCAGGTTGAGGGATTGTTATATGATCTAATTATGTTATCATTGTTGAGAGAACTTGCACTAGTGAAAGTATGAACCATAGGCCTTGTTTCTAAGCATTGCAATACCGTTTTCGCTCACTTTTGTTACTAATAACCTTGCTGTTTTTATATTTTCAGATTACAAAAACCTATATCTACCATCCATATTGCACTTGTATCACCATCACTTCGCCGAATTAGTGCACCTATACAATTTACCATTGTATTGGGTGTGTTGGGGACACAAGACACTCTTTGTTATTTGGTTACAGGGTTGTTTGAGAGAGACCATCTTCATCCTACGCCTCCCACGGATTGATAAACCTTAGGTCATCCACTTGAGTGAAATTTGCTACTGTCCTACGAAACTCTGCGCTTGGAGGCCCAACACGAGTGTCGGTGTCAAAACCGGCGGATCTCGGGTAGGGGGTCCAGAACTGTGCGTCTAAGGTGGATGGTAACAGGAGGCAAGGGACACAATGTTTACCCAGGTTCGGGCCCTCACGATGGAGGTAAAACCCTACCTCCTGCTTGATTGATCTTGATGATATGAGTAGTACAAGAGTTGATCTACCACGAGATCGTAGAGGCTAAACCCTAGAAGCTAGCCTATGGTATGATTGTTGTCGCCCTACAGACTAAACCCTCCGGTTTATATAGACACCGGAGGGGGCTAGGGTTACACAGAGTCGGTTACAATGGGAGGAGATCTACATATCCGTATCGCCAAGCTTGCCTTCCATGCCAAGAGAGTCCCATCCGGACACGAGACGAAGTCTTCAATCTTGTATCTTCATAGTCCAACAGTCCGGACAAAGGATATAGTCCGGCTGTCCGGATACCCCCTAATCCAGGACTCCCTCAGTAGCCCCTGAACCAGGCTTCAATGACGATGAGTCCGGCGCGCAGTTTGTCTTCGGCATTGCAAGGCGGGTTCCTCCTCCGAATACTCCATAGAAGATCTTGAACACAAGAATAGTGTCCGGCTCTGCGAAACAAGTTCCACATACCACCGTAGGGAGAATAATATTTCCACCAATCTAATCTGCTGACGCACTCGATATCATGACATCGTACCATGGCCCGGCCATTATCCGAACCGTTTCTCTCAACCAGCCTTGGCGCATATGTGAGGTAGTTTCTTTGGCACGTCTTGTCGAAGCAGAGATCGTGTCCCCTTATCACGGGATTCTCATCAATACGGGCATGTGTAACCCAACCGCGCCATCAATCACGGCGCTTGGGGAATAAGCGAGTTAACCGAGCCAGTAGGGGCGTATAGTTTCGTCCGCCTTTATAAAGGGATAAGAGTTCACCTTTTTTCACCTACGCCTTCTTCCTCCTCGCTCATCCATTCTTGCGCACTCGAGCTCCAACGCCCAAGTTTGCTCCTTTCTCCTCATACCGCCCCCACCATGTCCGGAGCGGGAGGAAAGTGGATGAAATCCTCCGTCACGGAGGAGGACATCGAGAAGCTGCGGGGGGGGGGGGGATACTTGGCCGCAAATATCGCGCATCGGCTGCCCAACGAGGGGCAGATCGTTCCTACCCCGAAGCCCTACGAGAGGGTAGTCTTTCTCACCAACTTCGTCCGCGGACTGGGGTTCCCCCTTCACCCGTTCATCCGCGGCCTCATGTTCTACTATGGGCTGGACTTCCATGATCTAGCCCCGAACTTTATCCTCAACATCTCGGCGTTTATCATCGTGTGTGAGGCCTTCCTCCGCGTCCAGCCCCACTTCGGCCTGTGGCTGAAGACCTTCAATGTCAAGCCGAAGGTTGTAGGCGGCCAGCAAGCGGAATGCGGAGGCGCCATGGTGGGCAAAATGCCCAATGTCACATGTCTCAAGGGCTCCTATGTGGATACCATAAAGGGGTGGCAATCGGGGTGGTTCTACATCACCGAGCCGCGCGACCCCAAGTGGGTGGCGGCCCCCGAGTTCAGATCCGGGATCCCCATGAGACTTACCTCCTAGAAAGAGAAGGGCTTGTCCTCGTGTTGGGGATATTACTACTGGGCGTAAACCTGCCAAGATAGGCCAGGTTAACTTCATCAGTAGTTAAGTATGTAGAAGCCCATAAAAGAAGAACAGGGCTCAAGGCCCACAGTCGGTTTAAAGCCTGTAGCCGTAAACCGACGTTGGTATGTAAACTTGTGTTGTAAGTTAGGAATAAGTAGAGACCAAACCGGACACGTTTATGAGCCGGTGTTGGGACTTTGTAAACCAACGGGCGTCACCCACGTATATAAGGGGACGACCCGGCGGCGGTTCAAGGACAACAGACAACAACTCGAGACTTAGGCGAAGCTTGTTTGCTCCCTAGTCATCGAAACCCCATCAATTCCATCACAACTAGACGTAGGCTTTTACCTTCATCGAAGGGGCCGAACTAGTATAAACTCCCTTGCGTCCCTGTGCCCGCTTTAACCCCTTCAAGCTAACCCGTCGCGATGGCTCCACGACTAAGTCCTTTCATGAGGACATCTGCCGTGACAAAACCACGACAGTTGGCGCCCACCGTGGGGCTATCGCACGATGGTTTCAAGTTCTTGGAGGGCAACTTCGAAGGACTCAAGGGCTACGCTGTGGGCCGGATGACCAAGAGTCGTCGCGGCTAGCTCTACATCAATGATGCAGGATGGGGACCCGAGGCCGGCTCAATCGAGTACGGGTACCGGGTCCCCTTTGGTGGCATACACGTCTTCATCGGCAAGATCGGTGAACCGGGCCCTGTGCCAGACATCTGCACCGACCTTGTCGAGACGGCTCAGCGTGCGCGATCTGCCCCGATTAAACCGGCCGTGAAGCGTGCCTTCGTGGGAGTCATCCATGGAGGAAGCCATGAGGATGGATCGGAATCTGGTGGAGAGACCGTCGTTTATTCCGACGAAGAGTCATCAACCGGAGAAACTGAATCTTTGTATCAGCTACAAGATGGCCGGATTGGGGGCTGTTCCGATGGCGACAGTATTCCGGACCCCTCCGATCGGCCAAACTGGGTCAGAATATTCATGGCCGGGACACAAGCAGCGCTTCACTCTTTGACTACAGCAGCGATGATCTCCGGATCAGTAGCGGCGACGGCTGCCGGGGCAGGTGGCCCTGTGCGCCCGCCGGCTCAAGTTTTATCTGATTTGTTTGATGCGTTGACTACACTTATGGCAGAGGCTAACCCGGCGGATCAGGATGCCCATGATGCGGAAATTGCGAAGGTGAGGGACCAGACCACTCAAGCCAAGGCCGACCTAGTAGCTGAGGATGCCAGGATGACTGCAGAGCGGGCCGCGTTGGATGCGCAAGCTTACAGACTTATGCTGGATCAGAACGCGTCGCATGAGGTCCTGGAGCGGAAATACCAGTCTCGTTTGCCTTAGGTTTTCGAAGCTAGAGATCTCTTCAACACCCCAGGAGCAGGAACCAGCAACCCGCCGGTGGTAAACCGGGTGGAAGCACCAGGGATGGGCGCGCCGGTTCACCCTCGCTTGGCGGATTCGCCTCGTCAAAACGCTATGGTACCTCAGGCTGTTCCGACACCTCCGGGTCACTACTCCAACCCGATGGATAACCTTGTTGCTGCTGCGGCACGGCTGGAGGCCATCCCAATTGAAGGTGATTCGCCGCAGGCGGTAGAAACACCCCGGGTTAAGGAACTTCTTCGGACAGCTTTGATCCAGCAGGAAGCATACTCATACAGTCGTGACCGAATTCATTCCACCGCTCGTCCAAGCCGGAGCTATAGCAGACGTATGGATGAACCGGCTGTGTCAAGTAATGCACGAAACCGTGAAGTACCCCACGGTAACAACCCGGCGGGTGGTGTTGGTGATGCTCAGGAAGTGGTGGACCGGGCCCGAGCGCGCAGGGAGGCCGAGTTAGCAGCACAATACGAGGCTCGCCAGCTTACACCGGTTCGTCCAACTACCTCAGTCGAACCTGGCGTTTCTTCTAGATCTTTGGGGGTGCCTTGTCTTGTCCCCGCTTTACGAAATGTGCGCCTGCCCAAAGATTTCAAGGGCCCGCGCAAGGTGCCGAATTACACTACCGATCAGCCTCCAGAGACATGGGTGGAGAGCTATGAGATGGCCATGGAGATGTTGGATGTGGATGATGCGGCATGTGCAAAGTACTTCACCATGATGCTCGAAGGAACGGCCCGTACTTGGTTAAAAAGTTTACCGGCCAACTCTATCAGTTCATGGGCCCAATTGCAAGCCCGGTTTATCCAGAACTTCAAGGATACATGTAAACAGCCCATGTCCATAGTGGATTTAGCAGCCTGTGTTCAGGAAGAAGGAGAATCAACGACTCGTTGGGTGCGCCGGGTCTCACAAATTTTGCATTCCTCAGACCGTATCAATGCCGACACCGTGGTTATAACCTTGGAAGGCAACTGCCGGTTTGGGCCTCTCAAGTTGAAATTGGGACGAATGAAACGCCATTGTAACGATATAGGGACCCTCATGGCTACGTTAGTGAAGTATGCTGATTCTGATAGTACCAAGGATCCTGAGTCTGATGACGACAAGGCAGGGAAGGGAAAGAAGAACAGCAACTCCAAAGGACAGCAGCATAACCCGGCAGTTCATGGAAACGGAGGCAAGCGCAAAGCGGATGGCAGCGTGGACTTTGTGGCTAATACCAATGCACAGGACAAGGGTCAACGACGTAAAGGTAAAACGCCGAATCGCAGTGGAGCGCCAAATCCTAACCCGGACCGCCTATCTTATCTATTGAATCAGCCCTGTCCAAAACATGGGACGAAGGAGGTGCCAGCCAATCACCTTTGGAAGGATTGTTACATTATGCAGGAGTTCAAGAACTCTAACGCTTTCCGGTATGACCACGGATCTGGTGGTGGCTCCGGATCCGGGCCGGGTTACGGCGGAGGAAATTCCGGTTCAGGGTTTAATGGTAATCAGGGCGGACATAATAATCAAGGTAATTAGAATAGTCAAGGTGGTTACAATCAGCAGCAACAGCAGCAGTCGGGTTACCAGAGTCACCCGAAGCAGTTGAATAGTGGGCAATATCATGTCTTCACCACTAGCTTGGACAAGCCAGATCAGAAGCTTCATAAGCGAGCAATAAACTCTGTTGAACCGTCCATGCCCTGTTATCTACGCTGGTCTGAACTGCCAATCATATGGAGCAGAGAGGATCACCCTCCCCGGGTTGATAATCCGGGTCATCTAGCGTTTGGTAGTGGCGCCTCAGGTGGGAGGTTATAAATTTACCAAGGTGCTCATGGATGGAGGAAGCAGCATTAATATCTTATATTATGAGACCTTCCGTCGTTTGGGATTAACAGATAAAAATCTTAAACCGTCCAATACGGTGTTCCATGGTGTGGTGCCTGGTAAGTCAGCATATCCTGTTGGCAAGATAGCCTTGGAAGTAGCTTTTGGAGATGATCATGATTCCAGGTCGGAGACACTGACTTTTGAGGTGGTAAAAATCCAGAGTCCATATTACGCCCTGTTTGGGCGACCGGCTTACGCCAAGTTTATGGCACGGCCCTGTTATGTGTATTTACAGCTTAAGATGCCGGGTCACAAGGGAACGATAACGGTTCACGGAAGCCGCAAAATTGCTTTGGAGTGTGAAGAAGGTGATGCGGCTTATGCAGAGTCGGTTTGTGCCACGGAGCAGCTGAAATATTACAAGGACAATGTTGATCCGGCAGATATGACTCCATTGAAGAAGCCGACTACGGAGCATGATCCGGCCCTGAAGTTCAAATCGGCAGCTGAGACTAAGCTTGTTGACTTCGTACCTGGCGATTCGTCCAAGCAGTTCAGTATCAGTGCCAACTTGGATCCAAAATAGGAAGGCGCGCTCATCGAGTTCATCCGTGAGAACCGGGACATTTTTGCATGGAAGCCTTCTGAGATGCCAGGTGTACCGAGGCAACTCGCTGAGCACACTCTTAATGTGGGTCCTAAGTACAAACCGGTGAAACAGTTCCTATGCCGGTTCAATGAAGAAAGACGCAAAGCTATTGGGGAAGAGGTGGCCAGGCTCTTAGCGGCTGGCTTTATTGTTGAAGTATTCCATCCTGAGTGGCTGGCTAATTCGGTGCTGGTCCTTAAGAAAAATGGCACCTGACGCATGTGTGTGGACTACGCAGATCTTAATAAAGCTTGTCCAGCAGATCCTTTTACCCTCCCCCGTATTGATCAAATTATTGATGCTACGGCGGGTTGTGAGCATTTAAGTTTTCTGGATGCATATTCTGGCTATCATCAGATCAAGATGGCAGTTAAGGACCAGGAGAAGACGATGTTCATAACTCCCTTTGGAGCCTTCTGCTATGTATCTATGCCCTTTGGGATCAAGAGTGCCCAAGCAACTTATCAACGGTGTGTACAGAATTGCCTTCATAAACAGATTGGCCGTAATGTACATCCCTATGTGGATGATATTGTGGTTAAGTCAAGGGAGAAGGAGACTCTGGTTGACGATTTGAAGGAAACCTTTGATAACCTGAGGACATACAAGATGATGCTCAACCCGGCCAAGTGTGTCTTTAATGTACCGGCAGGCAAGTTATTGGGTTTTCTGGTGTCCAATAGGGGAATTGAGGCTAATCCGGAGAAGATCACATCAATCACCTCCCTGGCTAAACCGAAGTGTATCAATGATGTTCAATGTTTGGTAGGCCGGATTGCCGCGTTAAGCCGGTTTATCAGCCGCCTTGGTGAGAAGGCAATCCCTTTGTATCAGATGTTGAAGAAGACGGATCAATTCGTCTAGAGTTCTGATGCTGATAAAGCGTTTGAGGATTTAAAGCGGCAGTTGGCCAATCCGCCTGTGCTCGCCGCTCCAATTGACAAGGAGCCATTGCTGTTATATGTCGCCGCTAATGCTCGTGCAGTCAGTGTGGCTATTGTGGTGGAGCGAAAGGAGGCAGGCAAGGAGCATCATGTTCAGCGTCCGGTTTACTATATCAGCGAGGTGCTTATTGAGTCCAAGCAAAGGTATCCGCATTGGCAAAAGCCGGTATATGGAGTTTTTATGGCAAGCCGGAAGCTTAAGCAGTACTTCCAGGGACATCCCATCATAGTGGTCAATTCTGCTCCCTTGGGAGATATAATCCAGAAATGGGAAGCAACTAGCCGGATTGCTAAGTGGGCTATAGAGCTTGGGCCGCACGGATTGAAATATGTGCCTCGGACGGCGGTCAAGTCTCAAGCACTTGTTGATTTCATCAATGACTGGACAGAACTGCAAGCACCTGAAGAGAAGCCGCATCACACATATTGGACTATCCATTTTGATGGGTCCAGGCAATTGGAGGGCTCGGGGGCTGGAGTCGTATTAACTTCCCCACAAGGTGATAAGTTTTGTTACGTTCTCCGCTTAATGTTCCCTTGTACTAACAATGCAACTGAGTATGAAGCTTTGCTCCATGGTCTCCGGATGGCTAAGGAGATGAATCTAAGCCGAGTTAAGTGCTTCGGTGACTCGGACTTGGTGGCTCAGCAGGTGTCTGGCACTTGGGATTCCAAGGACCCACTCATGGCAGCATATCGTCGTGAGGTGGATGTTGTTGCAGGTCACTTCAAAGGTTATCAGGTGGACCATGTGGACTGCCGGAAGAATGAAGCGGCAGACGCTTTAAGCCGGCTGGGCTCTCACCGCAAACCGGTCCCGCCTAACATTTTCTTAGATGTGTTGCATAACCCGTCGGTCAAGCTCCCTGGTGAAGAGGATTTGGCTATTCCTGATCCAGAGGCTCAATTGGTGGCAGCCCTTCATGTTATTCCAGATTGGACGATTCCTTATCTTGCGTACTTGAACCGGGGCGAGTTACCAGAAGATGAGATTCTGGCCCGGCAGATAATCCGGCGACCCAAGTCCATGACTATTGTCAATGGCGAGTTGCATCATTGCAGTGCGTCAGGGGCGCTTCAACGCTGTGTGTCCCCTGAGGAAGGCTGTGAAATCTTACGTGAGATCCACGAAGGAGATTGTGGTCACCACGCCGGTTCAAAATCTTTAGTGGCGAAAGCGTTTCGTCACGGCTTCTATTGGTTGACTGCTCATGCTGATGCGGAAGATCTGGTCAGACGATGTGATGGCTGCCAAAAGTTCTCAAGACGTGCTCACGTGCCAGCTCAAGAATTGAGGATGATTCCAATCACTTGGCCGTTCGCGACTTGGGGGCTGGGTATGGTTGGGCCTTTCAAAAGGTCCAAGGACAAGAAAACCCACCTTTTGGTGGCGGTTGACAAGTTTACAAAGTGGGTGGAGGCAGAACCCATTAGCAAGTGTGATTCGGCCACGGCGGTTCAATTCATCAAAAAGGTGATTTTCCGGTTTGGCTTTCCACACAGCATCATCACTGATAATGGTACAAATTTGTCCAAAGGTGCTATGAAGGAGTTCTGTCAAGGAGAGCACATCCGGCTTGACGTTTCATCAGTGGCTCACCCCCAGTCCAATGGTCAAGAAGAGAGGGCTAATCAAGAGATTTTGCGAGGTATCAAGCCCCGGCTTATGGTTCCTTTGCAACGAACGTCGGGTTGTTGGGTTGAAGAATTACCATCTGTATTATGCAGCATTAACACCACATCCAACAGATCAACAGGATACACGCCGTTCTTCATGGTCTACGGAGTGGAGGCGGTTCTCCCCAGTGATATCCGTCATGATTCACCTCGCGTAGCGGCTTATGTTGAAGCGGACAATGAGGCAGCACGACAAGATGCTTTGGACCTGTTGGATGAAGAGCATGACATAGCAGCTGCCCGCTCGGCGATTTACCAACAAGATCTTCGTCGTTATCACAGTCGTCGTGTCAGAACCAGAACCTTTCAAGAAGGGGATTTGGTACTTCGGCTCATCCAAGACCAGACTGATATGCACAAGTTATCCCCCACCTTGGAGGGACCTTTAATGGTCAGCAAGAATCTGCACAACGGGTCATACTATCTGATCGATATTCGAGAGCATAAAGACTCATGTACATCAGAGGAGGAGACCAACAGGCCGTGGAATATAACTCATCTTCGGCCTTACTATACCTGAGCCATTGGCTCTACTTATGTACATACTATGACAATGTATATATTATGATCAATATAATAAACCGGAGCCTCAGCTAAAGCGGGGTCTCTATTCTTTTTACATCATGTGTGGTTACACGGAGTTTTATTTGTCCTAAAGCGGCCTCCGGTTTACCCCTTGAGTTAGTTTTTTAAAAGCTTCATGTTATATCACTTGGGGGCTTGGTCGTATCCGAACCAATGCAACACCTTTTGATAGGCGAAAGCCATGAGATCACTTGGGGACTTGGTCACGTCTGAACCAGTCACGCTTCTTGATCGGCCTAAGGCCACAGAATCACTTGGGGGCTTGGTCGAACCCGAACCATCGCTACACCTCTTGATCGGCATAATGCCACTGCATCATTTGGGGACCTGGCTGACTTGAACCATTGCTACGCCTATCGGGGGATTGGTCGTGTCCGACCATGGTAATGCCACTTGATCGGCTCAATAGCCTCTTTTTGCAAATGGTTTTATCATTGCCTTTGCTTGAAATTTTATTTGATAAATATTTCTTTTTTGTTGTGTTTTTAAACTGACAATTCTTACACCGGTTCAACTGTCAATTGACGGAACATGGTCCATTCTTAATCCGGAGACTATTTGCCCGGTTTGATTTTTTGTTAACATCCTATTATGGGGTAATACGGTGTTTATCATAACCCGGCACGGTTTATATGGTAAACCGGCATTATATATACAGGAGCAGTTTTCTCCTCTAACGGTATGGGTTCATAAACCCCCGCTTTAAGATTGGCCAAGCCAACTTCATGCCCAACGATGGCAGGTATTACGTATCACAAGATTTGATCATGTGTTTAAATTTAAGATATTCGATTTCATATATATAGAAATCATAATCTGCCTGGCGGTACAACCATGGCGGCGCTTTAAGATTTTTCGATTGCAGAAAATACTTTGGAAATTTCATCACCCAATGGAAGCACAAGTTGCAGTAATTATGCACGAAGGCATATCAAAATCAAGAGTATCGGCTAGCCTATTACAAGGCAACACGGTGCCCAAATAAGATCACTGTTTTTCTGCAGAATAGAAAGGAGCAGCAATTTAAACCGGATTCCGGTTCAAGCTTGGTCACCAGCCTGGCCTGATGGTTGTGGGTCATCTCGCGCCGCTTCAGCCTCTGCTTCTCTACCCAGCGGCTGGAAATCAACAGTTGTCCAATCGATTCCCATTAATGCTTGAAAGACAGCTTCATCATGGATCAGCAATGACGGTTCAATATCAGGAGCGTAAGTATGCTTACGGATTGGAGGGATAAGATTTTCCGCTTCAGGAATTGGTGCAGCCACTCGCTTGTTTTGGTCATCATATTGGGCTTGATAATGAGACAAGTCTGCCTCTTCAACCAATTGACAAGCTAGAGGACGCACCTCCTGGTTTATGGCTCGCAGATCCGCTTCACTAAACTGTGACCCGTCTTCCTTCAAGCTGGGATAGCCCTGAGCTGCTTCAACAGGGTCGAAATTTGGCACCCACGCTTTTGCCCGGATCAAGGCATTTATTGCACCGGTTCGAGCAGTAGATTTTTTCAGCTCTTCAACCCGGGAAGGAAGCATAGACAACCTTTTAAGGGTGTCTTGGATCAAGGTGGGTGCCGGATTGTTGTGGGATGCAGTAGAGATGATCCGCTGCGCACCAGTACACAATTGTTCGATCAGTGTGTAGGCGGCTTCCAATTTCTTCCGCACGTCCGACCCCAAGTGACCAATGCATGTTCCTGAAATATTACAAAGGGTTAACAAACCGGCAGCTTTACAAGATGGCCGAGTCAATCCAGAAACCAAACCGGCTTACCGAAGATAGCAGTGGCATGCACTTGTCGCTTTATGCTGGTCAGTTCGTCCACTACCGGTTTCAGTGCAGCTTCAGCATTTTCTGCTCGTTTGATTAAAGCGGATTTCTCAGTGGCCCAATCCGCCCGCTCCTTCTTGAAGCCCTCCTTAAGCTGTTCCATGGTGCTTTAAACGCTCGTTAATTCCTCTTTGGCTTTGGAGGTTTCAGCTTGCTGGGACTTCAGATTTTCTTGCATATCAGCGATTTGTTTTTCTCTTTTGCTCGTCTCAGCCTACATACAGACAATAATATGATTCAGATGAGGGTACAGAAGTGAAGCACCAACCACATAACAAGTTATGCCCTTGATACTTGGGGGCTAATGCCTATTTGATCTTCATCTTACAATTTGTTATGAAAGTCCCAAGCTCAATACAAGTATTCAACTTGGCACTTGGGGGCTAATGGCTATTTGCTCAATAATTATTGATACTTTTTGCTTAAAGTCCCGGTTTAACTATGTTAAGTTGAACCGGACCTTGGGGGCTACATCAGAAAAATTCAGATACGTTGAAGTTCACATTGAAAAAGTCCCGGTTTAAGTTGATATCTTAAACCGTCACTTGGGGGCTATTGGAGTTGACAGATTACAAGCAGAGGAGTATATGGAAATTACCTCATATTTGTCCTTCATCATATTAACCAGACCGGCTTCATAGTCACCGCTCGTGTATAACCGGTTCAGATAGCCGGAATGGAGATCCTGGGGAGATAGAGCGGCATAGGTTGACAAGTCGACATTCCATTTGCCCTTACCAATTGCAGCAAATTCTTCTTTGACAGTGTGTTTGGATAAAGCGACAGGATTGCCGGGCTCGGTACGACCAATGCCAGTAATAATAACATCATCATCTTTGGCTTCACCGATTTGCATTGGAGTCGCCGGTTTATTAGCTTGCTTCGACGGGCTGGTTGTTCTATCAATCTGGACCGGGCTTGCAGGCTGGTCAACAGGACCTGATGTGTCAACATGTGGTTCTTCAGCAACAAAATCATCATCTTGCGGTGGGGGGTCGTTTGGCACATCCTCGCGAATAGCTGCCTCTGGTGTTTTGTCTGGTTCAGGAACAGTATCATCTTCGGCCGCTTTGTCCAGGCGAGCCTTCTTGCTTGGCCTAGGTTTGGCCCTGAAAGAAATGAAAAGGATCAATACAGCGTATGTTATAATGTAATATATCAGAAACATCATAAGAAATATGACTCACCCAAGCACTGTTTTGAGTGGCGGCAGCTGGGTGGCTGATGACTCGCCAGACGATGAATGGGAGGTGCCCTGGTAATCGGAGTCAGACGGATTAAGAGGTTGAAGAAAACAACCCGCTTTAGGACAAGCATTGATAAGAGAGTTAGAGACCTCTGAACGGCGTTTCCGAACCGGACTGTTCGGTAAACCAGCGGAAGTGACTACCTGGCCGCTGTGCCGGGTTGTGCGACGGGCTTCATGCTGTTGTGTCTTCATAAGAAAGTTTGGATCCAAATAAGCAAGAGGATGAGAAAATTTAATTTTCCGGTTTGCCCAACGGATTTTTAGTGAAGGTAAAGGGTTTGAATCGGAGGACAGAGTGATTACCTCTACAGCATCAGCCTGACTGCCTTCCGCATCATCCTGACAATGGTCATTATCAATAAGACGTGTGAAAAATAATCCAAGTGAATCAAGTTCTACTTCTAGGTCCGGATTACCCACATCATCATCAGCTATTGGGTCAGAAGACGCGGTGGTTTTCTTCTTGTTAGCTGGCCTCTTAACAACTCTGGTCTTGGGCCGGTTTGGCCTCTCCGGTTTCTCTGGCTTCTCCGGTTTTCTTTCGAAGGTTTTTTGCTCCAAAATGGATCATCGCCCTGTTAGAAAAATGTGGATATTAGCAAATTGATAAAGCGAGCAGGCAGGATCAACAAAAAGAAAAAGGTATAAGTCTTACAGCTGGCGGTTTGTTGATGGCACAGAAGGGAGCCAGGCCGGTTTTGGCGCAAATAGATTCCAGTTCATTCAGCATTTTCTTCACAGCTTCTGTGACTTCGTCGTCTGTGAGCTGGATGTCAATATGTCGAAGAGGGTCTTTTTCACTCCTGGTGTATTCGCACATCAAACCGGAGCGCTGACTTAAAGGCAGTATACTCCATGATATCCAGCAGCGGGCAAGATCAACCCTTGTCAGCCCGTTAGCCATGAAGGCCCTGAGTTTGGATAATTGAGGAGCATATTTACTTCTCTCCTTAGCAGTCAGCCTTTGGGGGAAAGGATGGGTGTTGCTAAGCCGTTCTGGACGGTAACCCGGTAAAGGATTTTCGTCAGAAGGAGAGGTATTTTTACAGTAGAACCATGTTTGATTCCACTCTTTGGGATGACTGTGCAGTTTGGCGTGAGGATAAGTGACCTCCTTTCTCTTTTGAATCGCCATACCGCCTAACTCTGTGTTGGCACCGTGATTAAATTCAGTACGGCGGTTTAGATGGAAGCAGTCTCTGAACAATTCAACTGTGGGTTCCTCTTGAAAGAATACCTCACAGAGCACTTGGAAGTGACATATGTTGGTTACAGAGTTTGGACCAGTGTCTTGCGGGCGGAGTTGGAAATTGGCTAGGACATCCCGGTAAAAATTTGAACCGGGAGGGTTGAATCCCCGGGCTAGATGATCCGCAAAAACAATGACCTCTCCCTCTTGGGGCGTGGGAGGACATTCTGTACCAGGGACCCTCCAATGAATAACCTCTTTACTGCTCAAAATGCCAGTTATGACTAAATTATTCAGCTGAGTCTCGGTCACGCGAGAGGGAACCCAGTTGCACTCGTACACTTGTTTAGCCATGACGCGATCTACAAAGGCAGCAATTCCGGTTCAAGAATATGTTGGACGAATATACACTGGTGCACACATTGCTAAACCGGGGGCAGTTTCTTATAAACCGGAGTTTGCGAAGCGGCAATGCCTGGCTGAAGAATCCTGGCGGTTCAACAAGGGGACTAATGGTATATACCGGTTTGGTAATTTTTTCTACAAAGTTAAACCGCCTGGTCTAAACATTGAAACAGTTGAGATTGCGGATGAGTAAGTACGTAGAAATAGATTTCACAAGATTCTATTATAGCATTGGATCTGGAGTGTGTCCATGAAAGGAAAAAAATATATTCAAGACCTAGGAGGAATAGTGTGGAATCAGTAAAGTAAAGCTGTGGATCAGATCTGCGGTCCAAACATATCAAAGTGAAGGTGGATGCTAGAAACTACCGTTATATAGAGCAAAAGTTCATAGATTCGTCTAAAAGATCTGTCCTATATGAGCATGAAACAGACGATGAACACTAGAGGAGCATGGAAACCCTAGAACAGATCCATAATGAAAGGGTCAGAAGACTTACCGGAGTTGAGGACGACGTGGGAGATCGCTGCGGTGCTCTGGTGCAAGACAGGGTGATGCAGCGGCCCGAGTTGATGCAGAGGTCGGCGGCGACGGTGCTCCGAAGCTAGGAGACGTGATGAAGACGAAGAAGAGGAGCACGAAGGGGAGAAAGGAAATGACCCTTCGGCCCTATTTATAATGAAAGGGATATGTGTCAGGCGCGAGAATCAAGGGGCACGAAACGGAGCTGTCGCCTCGATTATCGCGGATCTATTAAATAAGGAAGCATCATGGATAGTTTCGTTATGACAGATGATGTCACTCTGATTTACAGCAATCAGAGAAGATGACATCATGGCGATTTATCAAATTATGAGAAGATGTTGAAGATGAAGTTTTTGCTAAGGATTGACATGAACCCGTTCAAATCAATCTGGGGCCTAATGTTGGGGATATTACTACTGGGCGTAAACCGTCCAAGACAGGCCGGGTTAACTTCATCAGTAGTTAAGTATGTAGAAGCCCATAAAAGAAGAACAGGGCTCAAGGCCCACAGTCGGTTTAAAGCCTGTAGCCGTAAACCGGCGTTGGTATGTAAACTTGTATTGTAAGTTAGGAATAAGTAGAGACCAAACCGGACACGTTTATGAGCCAGTGTTGGGACTTTGTAAACCGACGGGTGTCGCCCATGTATATAAGGGGACGACTCGGTGGCGGTTCAAGGACAACAGACAACAACTCGAGACTTAGGCGAAGCTTGTTTGCTCCCTAGTCATCGAAACCCCATCAATTCCATCACAACTAGACGTAGGCTTTTACCTTCATCGAAGGGGCCGAACTATTATAAACTCCCTTGCGTCCCTGTGTCCGCTTTAACCCCTTCAAGCTAACCCGTCGCGATGGCTCCACGACTAAGTCCTTTCATGAGGACATCTGCCGTGACAAAACCACGACACCTGGGGTTCACCGGTGGAGCTGACGGGACTCCAGAAGTGTATCCGGAACGTGATAAGCAAGAAACTCAAGCTTGTTAACATGGTCTAGGTCATGCTCTTCCGCCGGATCCTCCTGTTTCAACAACGGGCGTTTAATTTATGGGAGTTCGACCCGGCCCAACACCAAACTCTGCGCGAGCTCTTCGACACGACGCACAAGGATGTCTGGAGGGTGTTGTTCAAGGGAGCCGAGGTCCCTCCTTCCCTAACCGAGGACCGCGGGCTTAGCGCGAAGCTCCCGCGAATCCGGTAAGTTTCCTAAACCTTGTAGGACGTTTACTTTCTCCAGCTTAATCGTGTGCGGAATCTGAGCTTCTATGCCTTTGACAGGAGTGGGAGGAGACAGCGGAGCAGATCAACTGCCCGGTGCCCTGCCCGAAGATCCAGCAGACGCTCTCCTAACGGAGATGCTGACTCCGGCACCCTACGAGGTGCCAGAGAAGAAGGCCAAGAAGAAGGCCGCGGGGACTCGAAAGAGTTCCCGCCGTCAGGTGGTATCAGACTCATCGTCCGATAACTCCGAGACGCACTCCTCTCGTGAAGACGAGGAGGAAGAAGATGAAGATTCTCCCCCTCCAGTCGGGGGAGGCAAGAAGAGGAAGGCCTCCCCAACCGTGGAGGCCGGAGGGTCCAAGAAGGGAAGGACTCTCCTTCCAGACTGCTCTGTGACCGCCGCTCACAGCGAAGACGAGTGGTTGCCCAGGGACAAGCCCCTGGCAAAGTCATAAGTATTCGGATACCAGAGTAATTCATGGTATGCTTTTATCACATTGCTCCTTCTTACGCCGAACATGATTATGCAGTCCGTCTCGAGACCATATCGAAGTATCTTCGTCGGACGGTTCTTTGGACCCGTCGGATATGAATAGTGATTCACTTCCGACCGCTTCCTCCCCTCGCCCTACGGACAACGTCGAGGTGTTGTCTCAAAGGGCACCAAGCCGAGGGGAGGTAGTCCTGGAGGCGCCTCAAGGCGACCTTCCGTCCCCTGGGCGCAAAGGGAGCAAGACTCCCACGGGCTCCAAGTTCGGCCCTCAGCCGAACACCGCGCCGGACCCGCTAGTGGTCCCGGACTCTGGCAGTCGACTCCCCTCTAAGAGGGGCAAGCCGTCCATGCCGGTGACCTCTGTCCACCCAGAGGCACTGGACAACTTGTTGGAAGCGCTTCAGGGCGCTTCCATCGCCAAAGAGCACCGCACTATCATGAGTGCGGTGATCGAGAAGGTTCAGTCCGCCAAAAGCGGACAGGCTTAAGCGTGCACAAGCCTCCTCACAGGCTTTCAGGTAAGTAATTATAGGAAAATGTTGCCACATAGACAGTAGCCCCTGATGCTCTATTTGGCGTTCACGAACAAAGGCCGAATAGAGGATCAAATCATGACTGAGGAGTCTAATTAGAATATGTCTATTTGTATATGCAGGCTTCACTGCTGGCCGCTGCAGCACATACTGCGGAGATCGCCGCACTGAAGCGGAACCTCGAGCGGTCCGAGGAAGAACTCGGCCTTGCCAAAAAGCAGCTCGAGGAGAACAAAGGTAAGCAAGACCTTGTCTATATGAAAAAATAATTGGTTGCAGAATAATTGGATCATCATGAATGTACCAGGGGCCATGACCGAAGTGGCGACCCTGAAGAAGGCGTTGTCTGAGGCTGAAAACAAAGCGGCCAAGGAGCGCACCGAGCAAGAAAGACACGAAGCCCGGGTAGGCGAGGTGCAGCAAGAGCTCCAGGCGCTCGTCAAGAAGCATGAGTCCCTGGAGCTTGACTCGAGGACGCGAGAGTCCGAGCTTGCCAAGGCCCTCGAAAGCGCAAAAAATGCCAAGGCCAAAGCCCAAAAGGCCCTCCAGGAAATTGAGGCGGTGAAAAAGATAGCGGCGGGTAAGGCATTCATTATGCAAAGTAGGCATGCGAAAGAAATTTCCTTTTACTTACCCGAGTTCGGAGCTCTCCTGGAGCGTTCGCAGATCTGCCCCGTACTGTGTCTGACGCCGCGGAGTTCTATCGGGTCGAGGAGGGTAGCTCGACGGAGAAGTTGTTCTGGTATAAGTATACTAGGACCGAACACCCGATGCCCGTGAGCGACCAGCTGAAGCAACTGGTCAAGCTCCACAAGGTGGCCGAACAGGCCATGAGGGGCCTTATAGTCCGGATGTGGCCTGGCGATTCCCATCCCAACAGCTACTTAGGCCTGGTGAGGCGGCTTGTGGATGCCTTCCCATGGCTGGAAGTCATCAAGCGGTCCGTCTGCATCGAAGGTGCACGCAGGGCTTTTGCCCGTGCGAAGGTGCACTGGGCGAAGATGGACGCCGAGAAGTTGGTGAAGGAGGAGCCACCGCAGGGCAAGGAGCATCGCCACCCCGAAATGTATTATGAAGGTGTCCTGAAGGGTGCCCGTCTCGTGGCGGACGAGTGTACCAAAGATGTAATCTTTGAATGAACTTGCTCATGTGATCCTTGTATTTATGAAAACTAGTTCATGTTCGTTATGCAACGCTTTTGTATTTAAAATATTACCTTCTGTGCGGCCGTTTATAAATTCTGAGAGTTGCTAGTCGTCGGCTTCTGCCCCCATGCAACTAGTGCTGGGGTGTTCGGGATAAATCTGAGCACTCTTTTTCCCATTCTTGGGTCCTTCGAGGGAGGTGTTCAGCGCAACGAACCAGGCAATCAGACTATAATGCTTTATCGCTCTCACTTAGCCAGAGAAGTCTACAATTTTAAATTTTGGCGAAGCCCCTAGTCTTCGGAAGGCCGAATTTGGGGCGCTATACAAGCCTAAGCCGGACAAGGCTGGCTCCTCGCCCGAAGCGGAAAAAGTCTTTAGGGACTTGAGACCTCTTGAACAGCGACCAGCTCTCGCCTCATCATGACAGTCAGTTTTAGCTTTCTCTACTGAGGTGCTTGGCTGGAAGAACCGGGGCACAATCGTAGTAGTTCTCCCAGTGCTACCTTAGCCGATATAGCGAAACGTAAGGTACCAAAGCATGGGAGCCGGGCAAACCCAACTATTGACCCAAGACATGATTCAGAGCTGATGCATATAATGCTATAAGTTCGGGGTGCCGCACTGTCGAAAGTGTTCGGACTTCTCACGCCGAATTATGGGGTCTACGGAAGCCCCTGGCGTATTGGCCGTACCAGAGTGTACGAGTGCTGATTTCATGGATGAACATATATATATATAAGAATATAGGATGCAATAATAGACTAGTACTATGCATTGTTTATTTAAGAAATGTGTTAAAGCATACTGATACAAGTAGTGCGGTAAGCAAAAAATAGGACTATTTGACATGTCCCATCCAATGGCAAGCTGCGGACTGGTATCTTAAAACAGGTATTTAACTCGTTATCAGAGACCACCTAGGGATTCCGTGGTACGATGTAGCTTCCTGCCCCCTTGGGTGTTGTATCATGTGTCCGGCTACCGTACTGCCGGATAGGGCTTCCAGAGAGTAGAGTCCTGAGAGAGAGAGAGAGAGAGAGAGAGAGAGAGAGAGAGAGAGAGTGATAAAGGTAGTAAACCCCTAGTGAAGTTGAGCCGCATTGTGGGACGCGCCATGATCGTGCCCCCGCCTATACCCATGGTATTTTCAATGCGTAGTTATGCACGCGCAGGACGGACTTTGTCGTTGTACTGAGACTAGGGCGGGGGCCGAATTGCTAGGCGAGCTCTGAGCGTGCCAGGCGATCCTGTTGCAGGTTACTCCAAACGCGCTTGACGGTGTTTGGGGGCTTGATCGCCGAACTGGTGGATTGCCTCAAAAGGCTGCTTTATGCTTCTACTGCGAGGGGCGCAGTATGCTCCTCCGTACGGAGCGAGTGTTCTGTGTTTCCGTTGACTGTGATGACCCCCTAGGTCCTGGCATCTTGAGCTTGTGGTATGCGTAATGCGGTACCGCATTGAATTTTGCAAATGCGGTGCGCCCGAGCAGTGCGTGATAGCCGCTGCAGAACGGGACGATATCGAAGATTAGCTCCTCGCTTCGAAAGTAGTCCAGAGATCCGAAGACCACTTCCAGTGTGATTGAGCCCGTACAATGGGCCTCTACACCTGGGATGACGCCTTTAAAGGTCGTTTTGGTGGGTTTGATCCTCGAGGGGTCTATACCCATTTTGCGCACTGTATCCTGGTAAAGCAGGTTCAAGCTGTTGCCACCGTCCATAAGGACTTGAGTGAGGTGATATCCATCGATGATTGGGTCTAAGACCAATGCGGCAGATCTACCGTGACGGGTACTCGTGGGGTGGTCCCTGCGATCAAAGGTGATCGGACAAGAGGACCATGGGTTGAACTTTGGGGCGACGGGCTCCATCGCATATACTTCCCTTAGTGCACGCTTCCGTTCCCTTTTGGGGATGTGGGTTGCGTATATCATGTTCACTGTCCTCACTTGTGGGGGGAACCTCTTCTGTCCTCCCGTGTTCGGCGGCCGTGGCTCCTCCTCGTCATCGCTGTCCAGCCCCTTGTCCTTGTTTTCGGCGTTTAACTTGCCGGCCTGCTTCAACACCCAACATTCTCTGTTGGTGTGATTGGCTGGCTTATCGGGGGTGCCGTGTATTTGACACAAGTGATCGAGTATGCGGTCCAAACTGGACGGTCCCGGAGTGCTTCTTTTGAATGGCTTTTTCTGCTGACCGGATTTAAAGCCTCTGAATCCGGCATTGACTGACGTATCCTCGGCATTATCGCCGTTGCCGCGGTGCTTGTGTTTGCTGCGACGTGACCTGCCGTTGCTATCCTTGGTATCCGAAGTGCCAAGGTTCCTTGATGTGTTATTGCTACGAGCCAGCCAGCTATCCTCTCCCGCGCAGAAGCGGGTCATGAGTGTCGTGAGGGCTGCCATTGATTTCGGCTTTTCCTAGCCGAGGTGCCGGGCGAGCCACTCGTCACGGATGTTGTGCTTGAATGTCGCTAAGGCTTCTGCATCCAGACAGTCGACAATTTGATTTTTTCTTTGTTAGGAACCATGTCCAGAATTGCCTGGCCGATTCCCCTGGCTGCTGAATTATGTGGCTCAAGTCATCGGCATCTGGTGGTCGCACATAAGTGCCCTGGAAATTGCCGAGGAATGCGTTTTCCAGATCCTCCCAACAGCCAACGGAGTCTGCTGGCAAGCTATTCAGCCAATGCCGAGCTGGTCCTTTGAGTTTTAACGGGTGGTACTTGATGGCATGTAGATCATCACCACGGGCCATGTCGATGTGGAGGAGGAAGTCCTTGGTCCATACCGCGGGATCTGTTGTACCATCATATGATTCGATATTTACAGGTTTAAAACCTTCTGGGAATTCATGCTCCATTACTTCGTCGGTGAAGCATAGGGGGTGTGCCGCGCCTCTGTGCTGGGCTATGTCGCAACGCAGCTCGTATGAGTCCTGCCTGCTGTATTCGGCCCGTCCGGACTTGCTTTTACTGTCTCCAGTGAGGCGGTCACCGTCCCTTGTAGGGGCACGGCCCCGTGATCCGTAGATCGATCTTGCGTGTTTTGCCCTATCTTCCAATACGTCCCGCAGGTCTCGCGTGTTTCCCATTGCCTTGGTATGTATTTTTGAATGGCGGCAGGGTGCGGGCTGATTTTCAGGCCGTACTGCCTCTCTATCTCAGCCACGAGGTGGCCGATCAGCCGTATCGTACGCTGGTGATGTAGGTTTCCATGCTTCCTCCTCAAGTCGGGGTAGCAGCCTGTGCTTTGGGTGACCCTTGGAAGGGCATTCGAGTTCATACTCCTCGGCCGCAAGGACTTCAGTCCATCTATCTGCTAGCAGATCCTGATCAGCTCGAAGCTGTTGCTGCTTTTTCTTCAGGCTATTTGCTGTGGCAATAAGCCGGCGCTTAAAGCGCTCCTGCTCGACGGGATCCTCAGGCACGACAAATTCTTCGTCGTCGAGGCTCGCTCCGTCTTCGGAGAGAGGCATATAGTTGTCGTCCTCCGTTTCTCCCTCTGCAGCTCTCTTAGGAGGGTTGGCTTGTTCATCCTCCGGCTCTTGATCGTGCTGGAGGGGATTGTCATCATCTTCGGCACTGTCGGGAGTACTTTTATCTCCTGTGCCGGTATCACCGCTTTTGCTATGGCTAGACTTAGAGCGGCGCCGCTGACGTCGGTGTTGGGGTTGCTTCTTGGAGGGGTCGTCCTCCGTTGTCTTGTCGCCGTTGCTTTCTTTGGGTGTGTCCACCATATATATATATATATATATATATATATATATATATATATATATATATATATATATATATATATATATATATATATATCATAAGATGAGGTGGTAGTCCAATGCCCCATGGGCAGTGGTTCTTGTTCGTCTCCTTCACCGTTGTCCATACCATCGATGTCTTCGGAGTCAAAGTCAAGCATGTCGGTTAAGTCGTCGATAGTGGCTACTAAGTGGGTGGTGGGTGGGGATTGAATTTCTTCGTTGTCCGCATCCCACTCTAGCCGGACATAGTTCGGCCAAGGTTCTCCAGACAGGAAGAAAGATTTTAATGAGTTCAGTATGTCGCCGAAGGGCGAGTGCTGAAAGATATCTGCGGAGGTGAACTCCATGATCGGCGCCCAATCGGATTCAATAGGTATGGGTGCGGGTGGTATGGAGTCCGTGGCCGAGGACGAGTCCGGAAGTTCGGCGACACGACTCTCGTGAAGGGTGAGGTCAGTATTCGGCTCTATCGCCACTGAGGGTGCGGCCTCCGTGGCGGAGTCTATCCTCCCGTCCTCGGATGGCGCGATCTGCTTCGGACTGAAGGCCGGAGTAGTTGATGGCGTGATCTCCCGAACACTATCCGACGGCAGAGCTATATCGTGCTCGTCGTGATCGTGCGACACACCTGGCATGGGCCCGAATCCGTCGAGGATCAAGTCTTCGCGGATATTGGCAGTGTAATTCAAGTTTCCAAACCTAACCTGATGGCCAGGGGCTTAGCTCTCGATCTGCTCCAGATGGACAAATGAGTTGGCCCGCAGTGCGAAGCCGCCGAATAAGAAGATCTATCCGGGGAGGAAGACCTCACCCTGGACTGCATCGTTGTCGATGATCGAAGGGGCCATCGAACCTTACAGCAACGACACAGTGGAACTCTCAATGAAAGCACCAATGTCGGTGTCAAAACCGGCGGATCTCGGGTAGGGGGTCCCGAACTGTGCGTCTAAGGTGGATGGTAACAGGAGGCAAGGGACACAATGTTTACCCAGGTTCGGGCCCTCACGATGGAGGTAAAACCCTACTTCCTGCTTGATTGATCTTGATGATATGAGTAGTACAAGAGTTGATCTACCACGAGATCGTAGAGGCTAAACCCTAGAAGCTAGCCTATGGTATGATTGTTGTCGTCCTTCGGACTAAACTCCGGTTTATATAGACACCGGAGGGGGATAGGGTTACACAGAGTCGGTTACAATGGGAGGAGATCTACATATCCGTATCGCCAAGCTTGCCTTCCAGCCAAGAGAGTCCCGTCCGGACACGAGACGAAGTCTTCAATCTTGTATCTTCATAGTCCAATAGTCCGGCTGTCCGGATACCCCCTAATCTAGGACTACCTCAGTAGCCCCTAAACCAGGCTTCAATGACGATGAGTCCGGCGCGCAGTTTGTCTTCGGCATTGCAAGGCGGGTTCCTCCTCCGAATACTCCATAGAAAATCTTGAACACAAGAATAGTGTCCGGCTCCGGGTAGGTATAGCCATTTCATTAGTTGCAATGCTTCCGCCAAGATTGCAAGGTTGGTATAGCCATTTCATTGTGCAGAAGTGAAATTTTTTCTGTGTGCTGACCTGGCATTTTACTTTTGTCAAAACTGTTTTTTTTTTAATGAAGGCAAAAGCTTTTCTCATTTAAAGAGAGCACGACGGCATGGCTCCGATTTCAAGGGACCACTCACCCGGAATTAAAATGCCCAAAAAATCTCACCCGGGCAACTACCCAAGTCTACGCCTCCTCCATAATCACTGCAGCCACCCTTTGTCGGTAGGGAGGCCTTGTTACCGGAAACCTGAGAGTTTCTCTCGTTCCAAAACTCCTAACATATGAGAATATGTAAGGAATTAGTCGCCTTTCTGGAGTAGCCAGGCCAACCCTCGCTAGAAGTCCACCATCGTTTGACTGTCCGAAGGTCGCTCAGTGAAGGGCTTGCCGGTTGCATTCTCAGCCAGTCGTATATTTCCATACTCTAATAGTAAAATTACATTTGAACATCAGATAAGGAGTCGTCAAAACCGTTGCGACCATGTAAGCTTTTTGTCTTCGACAACAAGAAAACTTTTTGTCTTCGGTAACCAGAATACCGTGCAGCAGGTCCGGTTAGCAATCACAAATCCTAATATTAAGGTGACCAGAAACTAATTAAGGCATTGCTATTTTTCATCAGTTTGTGTAATTCATATCTAGACAATTTCTAAGGATGTCACATCTAAACTCCCATAAATAACACAACAACAAGGAACAAAAAAAACTGAGACAAAAAATAGACCAAAAACATAGTGGACATCAAGTTAGATGTGACATAACTATGTCACGTCTATGTCACATCTATGTGATATAACTATGTCACATCTAGATGTGTCCTAGACAGACCCATTTTCCATATGCAATCAAGCACACGCATATTATTTCTTAGACAGGCAGCTGTTAGAGATGCAAATTTGTAACCCTCGGGATATCCTTTGACCATTAAGGAATCAACTAAATAAACTAAGAGATATCAATAGGGACATAACTTTTAAAAATTGAGTTCATGTGGTGAACTAAAAAAAAGCCGCATGATATCCTAAAGATACCCATTTGCACCCTGACAACCAATGGGCCTGCTGGCAGCTAAGGAACCAATTATGAACACGGTTAATGGCGTCGTGACGCAGCTTCAATGCCTTAAAGGCACATGCCTTTGGCTCTTTAACATGTGAGCCAGCCACTAGTTGAACCCACATGTCATAGGCACAAAGGCACGTGCCTTAAGGCACTGAAGCACAGTCCGTCGTTGGGGTGCTTGAAGATAGCATCATTGAAGAACCAAAGGGAGCCGGGCCTACAACCCAGGATAGCTGACACATTGAAACTGACATTTCAGAGTATGTGCCAATGTGTTGTGCTTGCAGGCTGATTGAAGTTAAGAATTGCAGGCCATCAGTACTCTTTACTACTCTCCATTCCATTTTATAGTGCGCAGAAATTTTTCTGGAAAATTCCAAATTGTAGTGCGCATTTGCTTCTTTGTCCCACTCTTGACGAAAATACCCCTTATCCTCTTTGCCGCAGCGCATCTCCTTCCTCGCTATCCCCTGCTCCCATGGTCTCCGCCCTGCGTCCCCTCGTCCCTATTCTGAGTCTCCGCATCCATGGACAGCTTCTCTACGTCCACGAACGTCGGCCGACCTTACCACGTCCACAGACGCGGAGTGCGAGCTCCAGGACCTCCCCTTGGTCGTAGCACGTACTGCGGATGGCGAGCTCCAGCGTGAGCACACGAAGGTCAGCAGCGCAGAGCAGGTCACTAGCCACATGGAGATGGAGTACACCGTGCCTTCCTAGTGTCGTCCTCTTCGGTCGAGGGCGGAGGAGATGACAAGGGCAGTGGATGCAAGGTTGGCAGGGGCACCGCCGCCGCCGCTGCTGCAGATGCCGTCGACGACAAGTCGCGCTCCTGTATTGTGGGATCCACTGCCGTGGTGACCGTTGTGGGGTGCCGCAGCATCATCGTCGCCAACTGTGGTGGCTCGCTTGATGTGCTCTCCAGTGGTGGTGTGATGTTTCTGCTTTCCACTGTGTCACCGACACAAAAAAAGTACATCCATGCGTACATGGGCTACGAGCGGGGATAATATCGTCCAAAATTTAACGCCAGGTCACTGGTTGGTATATGTGTGTGAAACTATGCGCATTATATACTGGAACAGAGGGGGTAGTATTTTTCAATCCCAGCCAAATGTTCAGCCATTGTCCAATCACTGTTCTTGGCATACACTCCACGTGCCCCTGTATCTGTATGGTGTAGAACCCAAGACAAGCGACTGCAGTTACTTTTTTTTCGCGAATACGCAAAGATTGCGTATCATTGCATTGATAGGAGGGGGGTGAAAGTACAGAGAGATATGCCTACATTGGCCACGCGTACACAAGCCGGCACGGGCACAAGTGGCCGGAGCAGCTAGGAGAGGGGCTGCTCATCCCTCATTACACAAAGTTAAGCCTCTATCTCAGGTTATCAAGTTCGCCAAGCCGTTGGCGCCGGCACAGGCCCACGGGCGAGCGTCTTCTTGAATGGATTGTAGTAGAGTTGCGACCGAGGGTTGTCGCTTATCGAACACGTATCCATTTCGGTGCTTCTAGATGGCCCATGCGGTGAGAGCGATGATGGAGCAGAGTCCCTTCCGCAGAGCTGTGGGTGATGAAGCGCAAGTATCTATCCACAAATCCGCGAACGGTGTGTCAGGGTTTGGGATTGTGGCAGTCGATCGGCACCAAGAAAGGACCTCATTCTAGGTTTGGCGGGAGAAGGGGCGGGAGGTGAACAAGTGTGCATGTCCTCGGTGGTCTGGTCACACAGCACACAACTGTCATTGTGGGGCAGCCCTCGCCGGGCGAGGCGGTCGGCCGTCCAGCATCGGTCCTGCAAGGCAAGCTAGATGAATACCTTGATGCGTAAGGGCCACAAGTCTTCTAGGTGAGCTTCCAGGACGCGTCGGTCATAGATCCATGAAAGAGCGCAAGGTAGCAGGATTTGGCAGAGTAGACGCCGGACTCCGTCCACTTTCAGCGTAGCACATCAGGCCCAGCCGAGAGGGTAGAATTTTGCAGCATACGCCAAAGGTCGAGATATTGAAGCAGGGCGGCCAGGCCGAGCGTGCCGGCAATGTCGCGCACCCAGGCATGCTTAGGTAGGCCCTCGGCCACCGTTCGATCACTGCGATGACGTATGGAGACCAGGGAGAACACGAGAGGGGCAAGCTCGGGGATGGCCTTGCCATCAATCCAAGGGTCAGTCTAGAACTTGCACGTGCGACCATCACGCACCTCCCAGGTGGTGGAGGCTCTGAAAATCTGTGAGGCCGCAGGATCATGGGGGAGGTGCAGTTGACTCCAGGGGCGCGAAGCATCGGTATGCTGGAGCCAGAGCCATCGGGTGCGCAGGGCGACGCCAGCGCGCTGCAGGTCGCGGATCCCCAAGCCGCCAAGGAAGGTGGGGCGACACACCCGATCTCAGTTCACTCGGCGTTGCCCTCCATGTGCGTCCTTGCGGCCAACCCAAAGGAAGCCTCAAATGATCCGGTTGACTCGAGCAAGGATGGACTTGTTGACGGCAATGGAGACGAGGATGTGGATGGGCATGGCGCAGAGGACATGCCGACAGAGCGCGAGGCGATCCCCCAAGGAGAGCATGGATCCAAGCCAAGTAGAGAGCTTCCTCTCGAGCTTGTCGACGAGCAGCATGAGGTCAACTGTCGAGGGCTTGCGGAGGGAGAGCGGGAGGCAAGGTACTCCACCGGGAAGTAAGCAATCGGGCAGGCCATCTCAGCCGTGATCGTGGCAATGTGCCCCTCGTCGCAGCGTATGGGGGAGGCCGAGCACTTGGCGAGGTTTGTGCAGAGCCCGAACGCCTTGCCAAAGATGTCCAACATACGACGAATGGCGCGGATGTCGTGGGTGTCGGGGTGTCTGAAGATGACGACGTCGTCAGCATAGAGAGAGACGCTTGATGGCAGGTGCCCAGCGGTCAGCCGTTGGAGGAGGCCGCGCTCGACGGCTCGCTGAAGGAGCGAGTTGAGCACGTCGATGACGATGATGAAGAGCATTGGGGAAATGGGGTCCCCTTGCCGCAGCCCACACGTGTGAAGAATTCGTGGCCCGGGGATGCCTTTGACAAGCACACGCGTCGATGCGATAGATAGCAGGATGGAGATCCATTCACACCATCGGTCTCCAAAGCCTAGGTGCTTCAGTGTGTCCAGCAGAAAGGGCCATGACACCGAGTCGAAAGCCCTCGCGATGTCGAGCTTGAGGAGCATCCGTGGCATCTTGAGGTTATGAAGAAGTCTAGCCGTCTGCTAAACAAGGAGGAAGTTGTCGTGGATGCTTCGGCCGGCGATGAATGCACTTTGATTGGTAGAGACCCGCTTGCCCAGGTGAGGCGCCAGCCGAAGAGAGAGCGCCTTCGCGAATAGCTTTGCAATGAGATGAATGAGACTAATGGGGCGATAGTCGAAGAGAGATGCCGCATCTTGCTTCTTCGGAAGGAGGGTCAGGAGTGCCTCATTGAGCCTCTGGAAACCGCGCCCATTGAGTGCGTATAGCTTATCAAAGACGGCGCAAATGTCATGCTTGATCACGTCCCACGCACTCCAGAGGAATTGGGCGGTGAAACCATCGGGGCCAGGCACCTTCCCGAGCGGCAAGCTTTTGACCGCAGCCCAAATCTCGCCCTCGAAGAAAGGCGCGTCGAGGCTGGAGAGGTCGAATGGCCCAACATGGAGCACGGAGAGGTCTAAGGAGAAAGGCCACGGCTTCGCCGATCCAAGGATGCCGGAGAAGTGACGGTAAGCAGCCTCAGCAAGAGCGGCCGGGTCGGAGACGGATGTGTCTCCGACCTGCAGCTCGAAGATCCGGTTCTTCTGCTTTCGGTGCGCTGCATGTACCCTGAAGAACTTCTGACCCGCGTCACCGTCCCGCAACCAGAAGAGTCTGACAGCAGGCGCGAGATCAAGCACTCGAGCGACGCCAACCCCAGGTACGCCCCTTTGAGGCGCCTGCGCAGCCAGGCCTCGGCCGGGGAGAGGGGCCGGAAGTCCTGCGCCGCATCGAGGCGCGCAATCAACTCACGAGCGACAAGGAGCTGTTGAGACACGTCTCCAATCTTCTTAGTGTTCCAGCTTTGGAGACGCCGCGCAGTGTTCTTGAGGGGTGCCACCAACCTGCGGAAGGGGTCCGACTCATCGGTCGCAATAGCCCAGGCCTCAAGCACGACCTGTGAGTAGCCGTCAGTGCGCGGCCAGAATCTTTTGAAGTGGAATCTCCGTGTGCCAGGCGAGCGCGCAGTGCAGTCGAGAAGGAGAGGCGCATGATCGGACGTTGCGGAGGAGAGGCAGCATAGCATGCAATGTGGGTGGAGCGCCTCCCACGCAGAATTAGAGATCACCCGGTCAATGCGCGTGAGGGTTGGGGTGTCGCGTTCGCTTGACCAAGTATATCGCCGCCCGTGCAGATAAATATCACGCAGTTCCTCATCAGCGAGGAAGCGGCGGAACCGCGACATGACCCAGTGATTGAGCCGGGAGTTATTCTTGTCCGCTGCCCCTGAGATCATGTTAAAGTCGCCTCCTAGGATCCAAGGGCCAGCACGCAACGATCAGACCTCACTAAGGTCACCAAGGAAAGCAATCTTGTCATCATCGCCTTGCGGGCCATAAACGCCAGTGACCCACCAGTGATGGGCACCATCGAGAGAGGAGGCCAGCGCAGTGATGTGGTGCTCACTGCGGCATTGATCGGAAAGCGCGATCATGTCCGAGCGCCAAGCAAGCAGGATACCCCCACGGGTCCCATCCGCGGGAAGGAAGAAAAACTTAGAGAAGGATGAGCCGAGCATCTCAGTGACAAGCGAGGACGAGAGAGAAACCATCTTAGTCTCTTGGATGCAAACAATACAAGGCGAGGCAGCGGTGATCATGCTGCGAACAGCGGTGCGCTTGGCCGGGGCATTAAGGCCACACACGTTTCAGAATACAATGCGAAGGTTGTGATCCATGGCGAAAGAAGGAGTCCTGCGGTGGCCCAGGCAGCCACTAGGCCTCGACAGCGCGAGGCAGGGGGAAGGCGAGTTGACAGGCGGGTCGAGAAGCTCGGGGATGCGCCAGCCGAAGAGGTCGGCGAATGCCTGTAGCACGTCATGCGCCAGCGGCCTCTGGAAGAGGTGCTCGTACTTCGCCAGAGTTGCAGCAGAGATGGGGGCATCGTCCGAGACAAGTCCGAGGCGACGAAGGAGCACCTTCTTGGCCTTGAGCTCAGAGTTGAGGCCGCAATCAGCCTTGGCAATCCTACCACTCCGACGGGGCGTGAAGTTCGGCGGTAACTCCTTCCTACGGGAGCGGGAGGGGGGCGCAGGAAGAATCTGCGTGATCGGCCTTTGGATGGAGCCTAAAAATGCATCCACAGGTTCCACGTCGGCATGCCCGCCACATGGTGAATCCGGAGAGGTTGTATGAGAAAGATCAGTCACCGAGGGTGCGGGATCACTCGGAATCAGAGCATGCGAATCCTGTGCAGTGGGATCCGAGGCGGGGGTGGCGAGCGGCCCAATGGCGGGGCAGCGCGAGGGGCCCGGTGGGTCCACCCCTTGGCTGGACAAAACCAACTGTCCAGCAAGGGGACGGGAGGATGGCCCGCTGTCACCTTCCTCGAGATTGGCCAGCGGGTTTGTCGCGGATCCTGGTGGGGCCGCGCAAAGCAGCAGCAGGCCAGGGGCGATCACGGGGGTGGGATCAACCTGGGGGCGTGCGCCGGTCTCCAGAAGGTGCTCGGGCGAGTCAGGCGATGCCGCGTTGGCAAACAGTGGGGTGGTGAGCGCGGGAGCAGCGACCCGGTCAACAGAATCCGAATTTGAACTGGTCGCGCCAACGGGCTCAGACGGGATGGGATGACCAGCTGTCACCGCGGCTTACTGGAAAGCCGCCTTGTCCCCCAGGCGCAACTTTGCCGGGCCCCGCGTGACGCCAGCCACGACTGGTGGGTACGGCCCGAGAACCCCATGCCAGATGTGCGAAACGGCGAGCGGGCGGTTGCGGCGGCGACCTCCACGGCGGCGATTGGAGCGGCCGGACTGGCGCGAGGGGCCGGCAACATCACGTCGTGGCGGCGCCGGAGGGTGATCATAGCGGCGCGGCCAGGGCTCAGGGCAGGGTGGAGAGCCCTGGCCGGGGCCAGCGCCATCATTTGAGTCGAGGCCTGGAGAAACACGCGGCGGCGAAGGCGGCGGGACGGGTCGACGAAAATCCTCGTAGCGGGACACATGAATCGCTACTGGAAAATGCAGTAGGTCCATGCCAAGGCGCTCAGCAACGTCAGGGTCCGCGTCGAGGGCAACGCCATCATGCATCGGGAGAAAGAGGTCGGTGGCGAGGGGATCGCGTCAGGGTTGGTCGTCCAGGCCGTGAGCCGGAAGATGTCCAGGTCGACGCCACGGCGAGTGCGCGGCTCGAGGTGCTCCACCAGGTAGAACGGCGAGAGCAGCGTGACCGCGGTGGCGTGGTGCCAGACATGGTCGGGCACCCCGGTGAGCTCGAGGTGCACCCAGAAGCGGGCGCGCACCTACTCCGCACCGGCAAGCGCGCTCCACGGGTGAAGGAGCAGGCGGAAGCGGGCGGTCCGAACGCCATCATTGGCCACCAGGGCCCAATCCTCCGCATGCTGGAAGCGGATGAGGAAATCCTCTGGCAGGTGGCGGTGAACCGAGAAGCGCGTCTCTGGGATGCCAAAACGCGAGCAGATCACGTCGGAGACCTCCTGACATGAGACCCCGGTCCTGCACCCCGCGACCGTGGCAAGCAACGCGCGCCAGAGCTCTTCCTCAGCATTGTCGATCTCCGCGGAAAGAGGTAGGAAACACGCGGGCGCAGCGGCCAGACACAGCGAGGGGGTGGCCGGTGAGGGGGACGAAGGGGGAGGCGGACCGTGTAGCGTGGGAGGCGCGGGGGGAGGGGACGGTGAGCCCGGAGGACGCAGGCTGCCAAGACCCCTGGACGGACGGGGATGAAGCCGAAGGCGAAGGCGCCGGCGAAAGCGAAGGCTGGGGCGGGGAAGGCCCTCGGAGACGCTTGGGCGACGGGCTGGAGCGCGAGGGGGACGACGGCGAGCGCGGGTTCGTGCACATGCGCGCCACATGGCCGTAGAAACCGCAGCGCGCGCAGCGGATGTTGCGGCGGCACTCGGATCTGGGGTGGCCGTGGTAGCGGCAGCGCGAGCAGAACTCCTCCGAGGCCCGGCGCCGGCCAGGCCCAGCAAGCGGGGTGGCGGGGGGGTGCGGGTGAGCGCGCGGCGGGAGCACGCCGCCGCGGGCGACGCCTTCGCTTACGACCAGCCACGAGCCACTCGCGCTCCTCAACAGGCTCCTCCTCGGAGAGCCGGTGGATCTCGGAGCGGATGACACGCGGAGGCGGCGGGGGCGAGGCCGATGAAGGCGCAGCGGTCGGCGACCCACAGAGCGCCTGACGGTAGGAGGGCCTCGCGGAGTCGCCGGAGGACGGGCTGGACTCGAGCCAGCGCCAGTCACGCCCGCGACCGGGGGCAACCGGGGAGTACATGGGAGCGGGGGAGAGGAGAGGCGACAGGAGGGTGGCCGTCGAACGCCGGAGCGGCGAGCGACGGGAGGCCATGGTCGCCGGGGCCGGAGCGGCCGTCGGCGAGTTGCGAGGTGCGGGAGAGGTGCGAATGGCTGTATGTACGAGTGGAGCCACATGGCAAAATTTCGTGTTTTGACCCTTTTCATGTAGTTTAGCAGGATCAGACTGGCTCCATGACAAAATTTCGTGTTTTGATCCTTTTCATGTAGTTTAGCAGGATCAGACCCTAGTCTGGAAACTTTTCGAGATTTGACCCTTTTGTTATCGCCGTCGACCCTGACGGTAGCTTTACACAGGCTACCGCCGCCACACCTGGCGGTAGGTGCCCTGACGGTGTCTGGCAGTTAACGGCCACTGACACGTGGCAAAGGGACCTACCGCCGTCGACCCTTGCGGTAGGCTATAACATCGTACCGCCGGGCACTCTGGCGGTAGGGTCCTGGATAAAGTTGTGAGGGTGGGGGCTGTGCTCCACCACCCACTCATTCACCCCCATTCCCATTCTCCCTCTTTAGAGCTCAAGCTCTCTCCCCTCTTCTCCCCCACCAAAGCCGGGCACTCTGGCGGTTGGGTTTAATGTTATGGCTAGGGTTGTGGTTAGGGTTAGGGTTATGTTTAAGTAAATGCTTATGACGAACGTTATAGTAGTTACCTCTCGAATTGTAGCTCGATCTAGTACTAGGGTTATAGTTTTTGTCAAGAGATGGTTAGGATTTTTGCCTTGGATGACCATTATAGTAATCCCTCGACTTGTAGGATGGGATCGATCATCTTTGTTGAGACTTTTGCGGAGGCGACGGCGGAGCATGAACGTGCAGTCATTGAGGAAAAGATGGACCCGTGGCTTGAAGTCGTCAATGCGTTGAATGCGTCTTGTAGAGAATTTTCAAAGTATTATGTGTCCAAGTGTGACGATGACAAAGTTAATTTATACAAAACTAAAGAGAAAAATATAAGCAATCTCAAGAAGGAAGAGAAATTTCATAGACGTGCTCTTGCAAGGAAAATTGCATTGTGCGAAACAAGGGATGAAGTGCATGAGATGGACTTAAAAAACCCTGGCCGGATCATTGACTGGCTAGTTAGGCAACCATCATCGGCAATACCTAGTCGGGCATCTCATTGGGCTTGGGTCCGTGATGAAGGAAATATGCACTAGAGGCAATAATAAAGTTGTTATTTATATTTCCTTATACCATGATAAATGTTTATTATTCATGCTAGAATTGTATTAACCGGAAACTTAGTACATGTGTGAATACATAGACAAACAGAGTGTCACTAGTATGCCTCTACTTGACTAGCTCGTTGAATCAAAGATGGTTGAGTTTCCTAGCCATAGACATGATTGTCATTTGATTAACGGGATCACATCATTAGAGAATGATGTGATTGACTTGACCCATTCCGTTAGCTTAGCATTTGATCGTTTAGTATCCTGCTATTGCTTTCTTCATGACTTATACATGTTCCTATGACTATGAGATTATGCAACTCCCGAATATAGGAGGAACACTTTGTCTGCTACCAAACGTCACAACGTAACTGGGTGATTATAAAGGTGCTCTACATGTGTCTTCGATGGTACTTGTTGAGTTGGCATATATTGAGATTAGGATTTATCACTCCGATTGTCGGAAAGGTGTCTCTGCGCCCTCTCGGTAATGCATGTCACTATAAGCCTTGCAAGCAATGTCACTAATGAGTTAGTTGCGGGATGATGCATTACGGAACGAGTAAAGAGACTTGCCGGTAACGAGATTGAACTAGGTATTTGTAACGCCCGGATAATCATGCTACAGTAATCTCACGTTAATGGTGACACGTCACCTCTGTCATTGTAGTTAATCTCGGGTTAATTCGAAACTGTTTCAAATTTAAATCCTAAATAAGTCAAATGACAAAAGTTTTCAAAATATTGAACTAAAATGTTCGGGCTGTGCCAAAAATGGCATAGGTAATTATAGTGCAGCAAACACATTTTTATAAAATGCCTAAATGATTGAAAATGAAATAAAACAAAAAAGAAAATAAATAAAAGAAAGAAAACAACAAAACATAAAGCTAACAAAAAAACAAGAGACAAGCCCCCCCGGGCTCCGGCCCAACAGGCCACCAGGCCGCCAGGCCGGCCCACCCCGGCACCACTTAACCCCCCACGCCCCCAAACCCCAGCACACCGACACCCCACTCCCCCACTTCCCCCACCCACGACGCGCCCCTCCCCCGATCCGATCTGGATCGGGGCATGAACTGCCCCACATCGCTCGACGCCGTGCGGCGCCCCACTGCCGCTCGAGAACCTCGCCGGAGGATGCTCCGCCGGACGCCTTCACCGGTCTGCCTCCCGCTCCGCCGACGTCGTCCTCGTCCTCCTCCTCAACGGACCTTCCCGAACCTCCCACGCCCATTGCCCTATTCCCTACACTCCTGCGGTGAGGCTCGGCCTCCACCTTCCCTCTCTCTCGCGCGTCAGCTCGTCCGGTGCCACCTGCGCGCGCTCAGCGCGCCCCGCCTCCGTCGCCGCTTTGCTTCCGCGCCATGGCCATTCCCGGCTCCTGCTGCGCGCGCGCCCACGCCGCCACAGCCGCGGCCCCGCTCGCACACGTCCCGCGTGCGCGCGCACCCGCGCCGTCCCACGCGCTCTCCCTTGCGCCGGCCCGCGCCGTTCTCTGCCTGCTCCACTGTTGTGCTGCTTCCCATGCTGCCGCTCCCCGCCGCGGCCCGGTCCGCCGCCCCGTTAACCACCACTGCTCGCCCGCGCCCCCCTCGGCACCCCTACTCGCGCTCCGCACCGCCCCGGTTGCCGCTGCGCGCGCGTGCCCGTGTCCTCGTCGCCTCCACCCGCCTCCATCGCCAAGCTGTTGCGTTCTGCCTCGCCCCCCCCCCCCACGCTGCTAGCCGCCTTGGGGCTCCGTCCCTAACCGGTCTCGCCACCTTCGCCCAGTCCGGCGCCCCGCCTCGCCCAGCCTGCCTCACCGCTGCTGGCCAGACCGGCCCCCGCCGCGCCGCTGGTCTCGCCCGAGGCCAGTGGCCGTGCTCGTTCCACTGGGCGCTCGTGGTCGTGCCCCTGCGCCCGAAACCCAGTGCCCGTTAGGCCCCTCTGGCCTATGACAAGTGGGCCCGTGCCCAGTACGGTTTATATATATATAAAAGGAATAAATAAAACAATAAATATATATAATAAATAAATAAATAAATAATAAAATTAATTAAGTTAATTAATCCAAATTAATTAATCTAATTAACCTGTTAGTTTAATTAAACAGTAATTAGTTTAACTAAACCCTAATTAACCTAACAGAGTATGACAGGTGGGTCCCACTGGACCCACATGTTAGTTTGACCCAGTCAACCCCTGTTGACTGCTGATGTCAGCATGACATCATGTTGATGTCATAAATCCAATTTTGAATTAATTTAAATAATTAATTAAATTCCAGAAATTAATAAAATCTTTAGAAAATCATATCTTTTAATCCGTAACTCGGATTAAATTATTTTCAACATGAAAGTTGCTCAGAACGACGAGACGAATCTGGATACGCAGTCCGTTCGTCCGCCACACACCCCTAACACATCCAACTCGCAACTTTCCCCCTCCGGCTCCTTTGCCCGAAAACGCGAAACACCTGGAATACTTTCCCGAATGTTTCCCCCCTTCACCGGTATCACCTTATACCACGTTAGGGCACCCCTAGCACCGATACTTGTCATGTCATGCATCGCTATGCATCTGTTTGCTTAAATATTTATTGTTTCTTCCCCCTCTTCTCTCGCTAGACACCAAGACCGACGCCGCTGCTACCCAGTACGACTACGGAGTTAACGACCCCTCTCTCTTGCCAGAGCAACTAGGCAAGCCCCCCCTTGATCACCAGATATCGCCTATTCTTCTCTATATGCTTGCATTAGAGTAGTGTAGCATGTTACTGCTTTCCGATAATCCTACTCTGCTGCATAGCCTATCATTGCTACTACTGTTGTTAGCTTGGACTGGAACGCCTGCTATGCTAGGTCTGCTTCCGGCCGCGTACGCAACGTGCAGGTATGCAATGGGCGATGGGCCCAGACCCCTGCGCGCATAGGATTTAGACTTGCGTGCTGACCTCTCGGTTGAGCCTAGGTGGGGCTGCGACGTGTTGATCTTCCGAGGCCGGACATGGCCCAGGAAAGTGTGCCCGGCCAGAGGGATCGAGCGTGTCGGGTAATGTGGTGCACCCCTGCAGGGAAGTTAATCTATTCGAATAGCCGTGATCTTTGGTAACAAGACGACTTGGAGTTGTACCTTGACCTTATGACAACTAGAGCCAGATACTTATTAAAACACACCCTTCCAAGTGCCAGATATAACCCGTTGATCGCTCTCTAACAGGGCGACGAGGAGGGGATCGCCGGGTAGGATTATGCTATGCGATGCTACTTGGAGGACTTCAGTCTACTCTCTCCTATATGCTGCAAGACGGAGGCTGCCAGAAGCGTAGTCTTCGATAGGATTAGCTATCCCCCTCTTATTCTGGCATTCTGTAGTTCGGTCCACCGATATGCCCCTTTACACATATACCCATGCATATGTAGTGTAGCTCCTTGCTTGCGAGTACTTTGGATGAGTACTCACGGTTGCCTTGTTCCCCCTTTTCCCCCTTTTCTCTACCCGATTGCTGCCACCAGACGATGGAGTCCAGGAGCCATACGCCACCGTCGATGACAACTCCTACTACACCGGAGGTGCCTACTACTATGTGCAGCCCGCTGATGACGACCAGGAGTAGCTAGGAGGATCCCAGGCAGGAGGCCTGCGCCTCTTTCGATCTGTATCCCAGTTTGTGCTAGCCTTCTTAAGGCAAACTTGTTTAAATTATGTCTGTACTCAGATATTGTTGTTTCCGCTGACTCGTCTATGATCGAGCACTTGTATTCGAGCCCTCGAGGCCCCTGGCTTGTATTATGATGCTTGTATGACTTATTTATGTTTTAGAGTTGTGTTGTGATATCTTCCCGTGAGTCCCTGATCTTGATCGTATACATTTGCGTGCAGGATTAGTGTACGATTGAGTCGGGGGCGTCACAAGTTGGTATCAGAGCCGACTGCCTGTAGGAATCCCCCTTCCACACTCCTTGGCCGAAGTCGAGTCTAGACATTGCAAAAACTTTTACTAACATGGTTGTGTGCCTTACGGGCCCACGTCGCCATTGGGTGGTACTAGGATCTTTTACTCCTCGACCTTTACTTTGGGACTCTAAACTCTCTTCTACTCGGGTTAAACAAATTTACTAACTCTAACACTAGGATCCCGTGACGACATTCACCCCAAAGTTGGATAAAAGCCATAGTTATTCCTTAGAATAGTATTTTGAACAGTTTCCACACTGTCATTTGACTCCTTTGAAACATCTTTGTTTTCAGATGGAACCCACAAGGCAGGTCGTGCGCCACATGACGACCATTGGTGCCTCGGGATCACCTGCCGTGCTAGCTGAGATGATGACCTATCTGGGTTATTGCTGGCACCCTGAGTACACCGTCTTCGAGGAGTACCAGGACTTTAACCAGGAGCAGTACCGTGCCATCGTCCACCTCTACTCTCGGGAGTATGACTCCACTACTGTGCTGCACACCGCTCATGGTGTTGGAGTGACCATCGATATGGCAGTTCACGATGCGACTTATGATGCTCTGACATGCCTTCGTAGAGAGTATCGGGAGTTGGACACCTCCCCCTTCAGGCACATTGCTATCGCATCCGATGTTGGTGCAGAGGGTTACTACACTGCTGCCTACTCCACTGTCACCCGAGAGCCTTTCTACCATCAGAACCTGGTTCTGCATGCTGATGGGCTGGATCGAGCTAACCGAGCTCTTCTCCACGAGTTGTACACCACCCATCAGCACCTTTACCGTGCTCTGACGCTGTTGCACCCCTTTGTCGGATCCAGAGAGCTATCGCGTTCTGCGATCTACCCAGCCAGGACCGTGATGCCCCAGGGTGTCGGCTGGCCAGATGTGGGAGGCTATTCTCCCCCACTTGGTCCTCTGCTACCACTTGAGCGTCGGGTTCTGCACCGGAGTATCCGCGGACCCCAGGTTACTAACGTGGAGTTCCCGATGCAGCACCACCAGCTTTCAGGCTACAGGTACCTCCACAGTACCTCTTGGGACTGATGTAGTCTTGCTTAGTAGTATTAGATGCATTCGCCGCGAGCCTGCGTGCCGCCTATGATGTCTTAGTCTATGTACTGAACTCTGTGTACCGAACTCTATGCATGATCTCTTTTGTAAGATATGCCGACTACTATGTAATATCTATTGTGCTCCTTTCATTATGCATGTTTCATCATGAATGATTATTGTCCTTGCACATTCTCAATGCTGAACTACCCCTGTTATATATTAGCAGGATGGTTAGACCAGGTGGTCGTGGTCGTGGTGGCAACGCCCCACCACCGCCTGAGTACATGGCTGGTATGATCCAACAGCTTGAGATGAACCGCCAGTTCATGGAGAATATGATGGCTCAGTTTCCTCGCCCCAATATGAACCAGCAGCCAGCCCCAGTAACTCTGCAGGATTTCATGCGCCTGAACCCAATTGTGTACCGCAGCTCAACTCAGCCCCTGGATGCTGATGACTGGCTCCGTGACATCACCTATGAGATGGAGTCTGTTGATGTAGCCCCTGCCAGCTATGTCACCTTTGCTTCCTTCTTTCTGAAAGGGACCCGCATATCAATGGTGGGACAGCCACAGGCGTACTCTGCCAGCTGGAACAATCATCACCTGGCCAGACTTCCAAGCTGCTTTCTATGCCCACTTCATTCCTCAGGGAGTCATGGACCGGAGGAAGCGTGAGTTCCGCAACCTCACCCAAGGAAACAAAACTGTTGAAGCTTATCAGCGGGAGTTTCTAGACTTGTCTCGCTATGCGGAAGAGGACATTGCAGCTGATGCACGCAAGCAGGAGAAGTTCCGTGACGGCCTTCAAGCTGACATCAAGCTCGCACTTCTAGTGCATGACTTTACTGATTTCGCCACCTTGGTGAACAAAGCCATCAATGTTGAAACTGGTCTGCAGGAATACCAGAGCTCTCACAGGCGCAACCGTGACACGGGCTCATCTTCGGGCCCGTCCTCGCAGAAGCGTAAGATATGGATTCCCAATAGCATGTACCAGCCAACTGCCCCTGCCCCAAGGCAGACCTATGCTGCACCTCGTCTGCCTCCTCCTCCATCTAGGCAGCCAAGGCTTCCAGCACCGCCACCCCAAGCTCCTGTTCCCACTCCCAATAATGGGTTGTGCTTCAGGTGTGGACAACCAAGGCACAGTGCTAGGGAATGCAACCAGAACCCGAATCAACTGGCCCTTCCAGCAACTGGCCGTGGAAGCAACCAGCCCCGCAACAACAATGCCAAGTCTTATGGTCGTGTTCATGTCAACCATGTTGATCTAAACGAAGCTCAAGACTAGCCTGCTACTGTGATGGGTACACTCCTCGTAAATTCAATACCTGCAACTGTTTTATTCGATTCAGGAGCATCACATTCATTCATGTCAGAAGATTTTGCATACAAGCACAACGTTAAATGTGAGGAGATGAACACTTCGGTAGTGGTGAAAACCCCCGTGGGACAATGTCAAACCTCCTTGGTTGGCGTCGACGTCCCCGTGGAAATCAAAGGGCTGGAATTCTATGCCTCGCCCATTATCCTGAAGTCATCTAACATCGACCTCATTTTGGGGATGGATTGGTTGAAAGCGCATACTGCTTCTATAGTTTGCGCCACTAAGACCGTCCATCTGCTACACCCTTCAGATGAAATAGCTACTTACCAAGCTCATCTGGTGCAGGCACGGCTTTATGCCTTGAATGCATTGAACGCTGCACCACTCGAGGGCATTGAAAACATTCCTGTCGTGCGTGAATTCCTTGACGTGTTTCCTAAAGAACTTCCAGGGATTCCCCCTGCTAGAGCTGTCGAATTCGTCATCGACTTGAAACCAGGCACCACTCCTATAGCCAAGCGGCCCTACAAGATGCCGCCGCATGAACTCCTTGAGCTTAAGGAGGAAATTGACAAATCTCTTCGCAAGGGTTTCATTCACCCAAGTTGCTCTCCTTGGGGAGCACCTTCTCTCTTTTTCAAGAAGAAGGATGGGACAAACCGACTGGTCCAAGACTACCGTCCTATGAACCAAGCTACCATTCTGAACATGTATCCTCTTCCTCGGATCAATGATCTGTATGATCAACTGGCTGGTTCATCAGTGTTCTCTAAACTCAATTTGAGGTTGGGTTACCACCAGATCCGTGTTCGTGAATAGGATATCCCAAAGACCGCCTTCGTGACTCGATATGGTTCATAGGAGTACACTGTCATGTCATTCGGCTTAACCAATGCTCCAGCCACCTTTTCTCGTCTGATGAACTATATATTCATGGATTACCTCTACAAGTTCGTCGTGGTTTATCTAGATGATATCCTGGTATTTTCCAAGAATGAAGAAGAACATGTTGAACATCTTCGTCTTGTGCTGGAAAAGCTACAAGAGCATCAGCTATACGCCAAGTTCTCCAAATGTGAATTCTGGCTTCCCGAAGTAACCTATCTTGGGCATGTCATCTCTAAGGATGGTATTGCCATTAACCCTGAACGAGTTCAAGCTATTCTCGATTGGACTCCTCCGAAGAATGTCAAGCAAGTCAGAAGTTTTCTCGGTAATCGTTACGAGATCTTCACTGACCACCAAAGTTTGAAGTATCTGTTTACTCAGCCAGACCTGAACCTCCGTCAGTAGAGATGGATGGATATTGTAGCAGACTTTGACTTGGGTATTTCCTATACACCAGGCAAGGCTAATGTAATGGCAGATGCCTTGAGCCACAAGTCTTACTGCAACCACCTCTAGGTTCACAAAGTTCAGCCCTCGCTTGTTGAAGAATTCAGAAAGCTGAACCTCCATATTGTTCCTCCGGGATCACTCGCTCCCCCTCCCGAAGATTTCCCCAAACTGAACCTCCATGTTGTTCCCAAAGGTTCTATCAATACCCTAGTTGCGAAACCAGATCTTGTGGACACCATCAAATGGATACAGAAAAGTGACGATGAAGTAGAGAGGATTAAATGTTATCTCGCAGAAGGAAAGCCCTCATTCTTCACTGTTGCTGATGATGGCACTTTATTCTTCAAAGGTCACCTAGTAGTTTCGAGTAAGAGGGAAAACCTAGATATGACTCAGAAAGTTATGGAAGAAGCTCACGATACGCCTCTATGTATCCATCCTGGTAGTACAAAGATGTACCAAGACATTCGTCAAAGATTGTGGTGGTCTAATATGAAGCAAGACATTGCTCGTTATGTTGCTGAGTGTGACGTTTGCCGTCGTATCAAAGCAGAACATCAAAGGCCCACTGGAACTCTGCAACCTATCTCTATTCCTGAATGGAAATGGGACCATGTCGAGATGGACTTCGTCACTGGATTTCCCAAATCGCAGAAAGGTAATGATGCTATTCTTGTCGTCATTAACCGACTTTCTAAAGTTGCACATTTTCTGGCGGTCAAAGAAACGATCACTGCTAGTCAGCTTGCAACTCTCTACATGTCCAAAATTGTTTCACTTCACGGTATTCCACTAGTTATCAGTTCGGACCGTGGTAGCTTATTCACTTCAAGATTCTGGGCAAGTTTCCAAGAAGCTATGGGAACTCATCTGTCATTCAGTACTGCGTTTCATCCTCAGTCGCAAGGGCAAGTTGAACGTGTCAACCAAGTTCTCGAAGACATGCTTCGAGCTTGTGTTATTTCCTTCAGCAAGAAATGGGAGGAATCTCTCCCGTATGCTGAGTTCTCTTATAATAATAGCTATCAAGCTAGTCTGAAGATGGCCCCCTTCAAAGTGTTATATGGACTAAACTGCCGAACCCCTCTGAACTGGTCAGAAACTGGGGAACGTCCACTCTTTGGTCCGGATATTATCCAACATGCCGAAGAACAAGTCCGCATTATTCGCGAGAATCTCAAGACTGCTCAGTCACATCAAAAGAGTAATTATGACCGTCATCATAAATACATGGTCTATCAACCTGGAGAAAAGGCCTATCTTCGAGTTACACCAATGAAGGGTGCTCACCGCTTCGGGATCAAGGGCAAGCTAGCTCCCCGCTATATTGGTCCTTTCACTATTCTCAAGAGGCGGGGGAAAGTGGCATATCAGCTGGAGCTTCCGTCAAACCTTTCTCAGGTTCATGATGTGTTCCACGTGTCACAACTCTGACGCTGCTTCAAGGACCCAATCCGAGCAGTGGATCATTAAGTGCTCGAATTGCAACAGGACCACTCCTATAAAGAGCATCCGGTCCGCATTCTCGACCAAGCTGAACGCCGCACACATCAGAAGGCGATCAAGTTCCTCAAAGTCCAGTGGTCGAATCACTCTGAAGACGAAGCTACCTGGGAATGCGAGGATCGCCTACGTGATGAATACCCCGCACTGTTTCCTTCTACCTCCTAAATCTCGGGACGAGATTTCTTGTAGTGAAGGAGATTTGTAACGCCCGGATAATCATGCTACAGAAATCTCACGTTAATGGTGACATGTCACCTCTGTCACTGTAGTTAATCTCGGGTTAATTCGAAACCGTTTCAAATTTAAATCCTAAATAAGTCAAACGACAAAGGTTTTCAAAATATTAAACTAAAATGTTCGGGTTGTGCCAAAAATGGCATAGGTAATTATAGTGCAGCAAACACATTTTTATAAAATGCCTAAATGATTGAAAATGAAATAAAACAAAAAAGAAAATAAATAAAAGAAAGAAAACAACAAAATAGAAAGCTAACAAAAAAAGAAGAAGAGAGAAGCCCCCCGGGCTCCGGCCCAACAGGCCACCGGGCCGCCAGGTCGGCCCACCCCCGCACCACTTAACCCCCCACGCCCCCAAACCCTAGCACACCGACACCCCACTCCCCCACTTCCCCCACCCACGACGCGCCCCTCCCCCGATCCGATCTGGATCGGGGCACGAACTGCCCCCCCCCCCCATCGCTCGACGCCGTGCAGCGCCCCACTGCCGCCCGAGAACCTCGTCGGAGGACGCTTCGCCGGACGCCCTCACCTGTCTGCCTCCCGCTCCGCCGACGTCGTCCTCGTCCTCCTCCACAGCGGACCTCCCCGAACCTCCCCGCGCCCATTGCCCCGTTCCCTACACTCCCGCGGTGAGGCTCGGCCTCCACCTTCCCTTTCTCGCGCGTGTCAGCTCATCCGGCAACACCTGCGCGCGCTCAGCGCGCCCCGCCTTCGTCGCCGCTTCGCTTCCGCGCCGTGGCCATTCCCGGCTCCTGCTGCGCGCGCGCCCACGCGGCCACAGCTGCGGCCCTGCTCGCCCACGTCCCGCGCGCGCACCCGCGTCGTCCCACGTGCTCTCCCTTGCGCCGGCCCGCGCCGTTCTCTGCCTGCTCCGCTGCTGTGCTGCTTCCCTTGCTGCCGCTCCCCGCCGCGGCCTGGTCTGCCGCCCCGTTAACCACCACTGCTCGCCCGTGCCCCCTCGGCACCCCTGCTCGCGCTCCGCAACGCCCCAGTTGCCGCCACGCGCGCGTGCCCGTGTCCTCGTCGCCTCCACCCGCCTCCATCGCCAAGCTGTTGCGTTCCACCTCGCCCCCCCCCTCGCTGCTAGCCGCCTTGGGGCTCCGTCCCTAACCAGTCTCGTCGCCTTCGCCCAGTCCGGCGCCCCGCCTCGCCCAGCCTGCCTCACCGCTGCCGGCCGGACCGGCCCTTGCCGCGCCGCTGGTCTCGCCCGAGGCCAGCGGCCATGCTCATTCCACTGGGCGCTCGTGGCCGTGCCCCTGCGCCCGAAACCCAGTGCCCGTTAGACCCCTCTGGCCTATGACAAGTGGGCCCCTGCCCAGAACGGTTTATATATATATAAGGAATAAATAAAAAACAATAAATATATATAATAAATAAATAAATAATAAAATTAATTAATTAATTAACTAACTAAATTAATTAAGTTAATTAATCCTAATTAATTAATCTAATTAACCTGTTAGTTTAATTATACAGTAATTAGTTTAACTAAACCCTAATTAACCTAAAAGAGTATGACAGGTGGTTCCCACTGGACCCACGTGTCAGTTTGACCCAGTCAACCCATGTTGACTGCTGACGTCAACATGACATCATGCTGATGTCATAAATCCAATTTCGAATTAATTTAAATAATCAATTAAATTCCAGAAATTAATAAAATCTTTAGAAAATCATATCTTTTAATCCGTAACTCGGATTAAATTATTTTCAACACGAAAGTTGCTCAGAACGACGAGACGAATTCGGATTCACAGCCCGTTCGTCCGCCACACACCCCTAACATATCCAACTCGCAACTTTCCCCCTCCGGCTCCTCTGCCCAAAAACGCGAAACACCGGGGATACTTTCCCGGATGTTTCCCCCCCTTCACCGGTATTACCTCATACCGCGTTAGGGCACCCCTAGCACCGATACTTGTCATGTCATGCATCGCTATGCATCTGTTTGCTTAAAAATTTATTGTTTCTTCCCCCTCTTCTCTTGCTAGACACCGAGACCGACGCCGCTGCTACCCAGTACGACTACGGAGTTGACGACCCCTCTCTCTTGCCAGAGCAACCAGGCAAGCCCCCCCCCCTTGATCACCATATATCGCATATTCTTCTCTATATGCTTGCATTAGAGTAGTGTAGCATGTTACTGCTTTCCGATAATCCTACTCTGGTGCATAGCCTGTCATTGCTACTACTGTTGTTACCTTTACCTGCAATCCTACATGCTTAGTATAGGATGCTAGTATTCCATCTATGGCCCTACATTCTTGTCCGTCTGCCATGCTATACTATCGGGCCGTGATCACTCGGGAGGTGATCACGGGTATATACTATATACTTTATACATGATACCTGTGGTGACTAAAAGACGGGTCGGCTCGTAGGAGTACCCGCGAGTGGATCTTTGAGGCGGAGCGACAGGGCAGGTTGAGACCACCTAGGCGAGAGGTGGGCCTGGCCCTGTTCGGCGTTTGCGGATACTTAACACGCTTAAAGAGATCTTGGTATTTGATCTGAGTTGGGTCGTTGACCTTATACGCACTAACCGCCACGTGGGACAAGATATGGGCAACCGGCGTCGTGGTATCAGTCGAAGCTCTTTTTGACGTCAGCGACTGAGTGGCGCGCGCCGGATTGGACTGGAACGCCTGCTATGCTAGGTCTGCTTCCGGCCGCGTACGCAACGTGCATGTATGCAATGGGCGATGGGCCCAGACCCCTGCGCGCATAGGATTTAGACTTGCGTGCTGACCTCTCGGTTGAGCCTAGGTGGGGCTGCGACGTGTTGATCTTCTGAGGCCGGACATGACCCAGGAAACTGTGCCCGGCTAGAGGGATCGAGCGTGTCGGGTAATGTGGTGCACCCCTGCAGGGAAGTTAATCTATTCGAATAGCCGTGATCTTCGGTTATAGGACGACTTGGAGTTGTACCTTGACCTTATGACAACTAGTACCGGATACTTATTAAAACACACCCTTCCAAGTGCCAGATACAACCCGGTGATCGCTCTCTAACAGGGCGACGAGGAGGGGATCGCCGGGTAGGATTATGCTATGCGATGCTACTTGGAGGACTTCAGTCTACTTTCTTCTATATGATGCAAGACAGAGGCTGCCAGAAGCGTAGTCTTCGATAGGACTAGCTATCCCCCTCTTATTCTGGCATTCTGCAGTTCAGTCCACCGATATGCCCCTTTACACATATATCCATGCATATGTAGTGTAGCTCCTTGCTTGCGAGTACTTTGGATGAGTACTAACGGTTGCCTTGTTCCCCCTTTTCCCCCTTTTCTCTACCCGATTGCTGCCACCAGACGATGGAGTCCAGGAGCCAAACGCCACAGTCGACGACGACTCCTACTACACCGGAGGTGCCTACTACTACGTGCAATCCGCTGATGACAACCAGGAGTAGCTAGGAGGATCCCGGGCAGGAGGCCTGCGCCTCTTTCGATCTGTATCCCAACTTGTGCTAGCCTTCTTAAGGCAGACTTGTTTAACTTATGTCTGTACTTAGATATTGTTGCTTCCGCTAACTCGTCTATGATCGAGCACTTGTATTCGAGCCCTCGAGGCCCCTGGCTTGTATTATGATGCTTGTATGACTTATTTATGTTTTAGAGTTGTGTTGTGATATCTTTCCATGAGTCCCTGATCTTGATCGTATACATTTGCGTGCATGATTAGTGTACGATTGAATCAGGGGCGTCACAGTATTGAGATACCGACGATCGAATCTCGGGCAAGTAACATACCGATGACAAAGGGAACAATGTATGTTGTTATGCGGTTTGACCGATAAAGATCTTCGTAGAATATGTAGGAACCAATATGAGCATCCAGGTTCCGCTATTGGTTATTGACCAGAGACATGTCTCGGTCATGTCTACATAGTTCTCGAACCCGTAGGGTCTGCACGCTTAACGTCCGATGACGATCGGTATTATGAGTTTATGTGTTTTGATGTAACGAAACTTTACGAGGATTTTTTATATAATAAAAGAGAATTTCTGGAGCCAAGATCCACCGGAGAGGGGCCCTTGGGTGGGCACAACCCATCAGGGCGTGCCCCCCTCTCCTGGCACGCCCAGGTGGGTTGTACCCACCTGATGGCCCCGCAGACGATCCCCTGATACTATAAAATCACATATTTTCAGAAAAAAAAATCAGGGAGACAACTGACAAAGACAACAATTCGGCCACCCCCTCCGAGATAATCTTTCCGTCGTCCACACTCGATCTTGCAGAATGAGCCATGAGAAAAATCTGATTTTCGGTGGAGCCCATATTTTCCAGACCATCCTTGGCATGTCAGACTTTATCAATCCTACGAATTTCATTCTGTAAGTCGTGGCGGCAGAGTAGCAACCATCATCAACTCTTTCTATGATTAGTGCGTACGATGTTTGCTCTGTGGAAAGGTACAACACAATAGAATGAGTGATCTGCAGGCGATATGTTTCGCAAAAATAAAAAGATCTGCAGGCGATACCACTTTATTATCCAACTACTAGCATATCTTGATTATTTTTATATTTTCGCAAAGGTGGGGTTGAGCTCGCACTATGTGATGGAGATGTTCCTCTTGAACTTCCAGCAACGATGGAAAATAATGCCAGGCTATTTTAAGCACCAGAAGTACATCATATCTGATCCGATCTTTTATCTTGGCCTCTTTCAACTAAAGGTGACAGGGAGTGCAATTGGGACGTGATATTTTATTCTTGACAGAACATCAGGAAGTGGGCAGGAGGTCCATTTATATGTCTGATTTATGAGAAAAGCTAAACTGAAAACAATACATAGCTAAACTAGGTTAGGAGGGTCGTCTAATACATGAGACAACTCGATTTATAATAAAGACCCACTTCCATCACGTGCGGCAGCTCATGCAATAGTATATGGGCATCTCCAACGATTATCCTTAAAACCACCAACATCCCTTCGGACCGAATTGTTCAAACATGTTATATCATCCAACACGGTACCTCATCCGTCCGCAGATCAGTCCGGACGTCCGTTTTCTCGCAAACTAGAGGCAGAGGACTTTGCGGGAGTCCGGACACCAATCATGTAGGACTCTGCCACCCCTGCCCCACTGAGATCCCCCTGTGCGTCCCTTTTCTTTCACTCTACTTCTACTCCCCCATTCCTTTTATTTGAACCCTCATCGTCAGACGCCGCCACTGTATCTATTCGGTCGTCGCCCATGTATCGTCGGATGTTCGCAGACCCCACCCACGCGCCTGCCCCCCTTGAACTATGCTAGTGTCCACCCAAGAATCCCTCTGCAGCCAAGTACCCCTCCACACCACTGTTGAAGCCGTCCATGACGGACACCACGCCCAACGGGTGTTCGGTCAAATGACATTGAGCCTTTTTTTGAACTTCTTGTTGTTATCTAGAGAAGCACGATGGTGGGGTACTCGTCGATCGAGGATGGGTTGTTGTGTGATGCGTGGTTAACCGGTTTTGAGGACTTTGTAGGCATGAATAAGGACCGGACCTTTCGACCCGACGTTTCGGCACGCGCCCTATGACATGCAAGTCATCCTTGAACGCATTGTGAAGTCTCTAGTGCATCGGTGGTACACCATCCGTGACTCCATCATGAAGTTTTGTGGTGCGATTCACCGAGTGAAGACAAGGTGGCCAGTGGGCTCGTCAACAATGGAGATCTTAATTGTTGCTTTCTATTACACTATATATTGGTTAATTCATTCATTCAATCGATGTTGCTCTCCATGTTGTATAGCTAGCACATGTTGCCGTGATGTACTGCAGGACTAAGGGCAGCTCATACATTTTTCTGATGATGCTTAAGGAACAGTTTGTGTGGGACGACATATGCTGGTTCTGACTCTAGTATGGTTGATTTGGAATAGATGATTTCAAAAAACTTGTTGAGCATTCGGTTATCTCGTTGAATTTGAATTGTTGTTTTACTAGAGATATTTGCATGCTATTTATGGTGTGCTATTTTCTCTAATTACTTTGAGTGTTGCCAGCTTGTTTTAGTTAAACGGACAAAACGTGTCTGTTTTATGTAAATTATGTCCGACCTTTGCTAAATTCCATCATGTTTGATGAAATTTGTTCAGATTGTTGAAATTCAGTTTGAAATCTATGTGGGGATGGTTGGATGGTCAACTCTTGCATCACTGTCGCCGGACTGGTCCCTACGATCCGCGGACGTAAACCGTGTCCAATTCAAGATGCCCTTACACATGATAGCGCAAAGGGTAGTAGTCGAGCGTTATTCCTGTTGGGCCCTTATGCACGAGTTCCTATTGTTTTTGCAACTAGTGCGCACACACTCAACCTTGAGCTTGGCCCATTTACGTTTTTCTTCTTCTTTTCTCATTCGCGCATACATATGCATCCTTCTTTTTCTTCCAACAGTTTCGAGAACCATCGTTCCACCGGTTTTTTCTGCAATGGTTTTTGCTGGTTTTTTCCAGGTGGGGTTTTGTTTGTTCTTTTCTTTTCGGAAAAACTAACGTCCACACATGCGGACGTTTGCACATCACCCACACGCCTACATCATCACTCATTTTGCCACGTATGAACTGATGACATCAGCAGAAATCTTTTTGGTTTTCAGCTTAAAAATGTTTTATCTCCTAATTAAAAAAGTGAATTAAAAATCCGTTTTCACCATTAAATCCGTCTCGACGAGATCTTCAAAACTAGACCCTATGTTGATATGTTTCGATGAAATTTTTTTGTCCAAAAGTTGTCATAATGTTTACACTGTAGTTGCCATAGTGCTTAAACTAAAGTTGCCATGTGGCAATTTTAGTTTGTAGATCATGGCAATTTTAGTTTTTTGACGATGGCAATTCCAGTACTTTGGCCATGAAAATATATTTTTTGTATGAACCATGGCAATTTTAAGTGCATGTATCATGACAATTTTAGTTTATGGTGCATGACAAGTCTAATTTCTTAATTCCCTGTTTTATAATATGCCAAAATTTACTATTAAATGTAGAAGAAATAGCTAAAACATATCATGGCAACTTCAGTGTAAACACCATGGCAATTCATGTGCAATAGACACGGCAACTTTTAACCAAAAAAATTCGTCGAAATATATTAATATGAGATCTAGTTTCGAAGATCTCGTCGCGAGGGAATTAACGGTGAAAACAGATTTTCAATCGAATTTTTCATTTAAGAGATAAAACATTTTAAAAACAGAAAATTCAAAAAGATTTTCACATGCATGCATGCGGTGACATGACGTAGTCTGTGTGTTATATGACGTGTGGGCGGGTTTGGCTCCCACCACACGTATGGGCGTTAGCGTTGTCCTTTCTTTTAGTTTTCTCTTTTCTTTAAAAAAAATCCAAATTCACAAACCTTTTTGAAATTCTTGAACATTTTTTCAAAGTTCGTGAACTGTTTTTCAAATTCGCAAACTTTATTCAAATTAATAATCTTCTTAATTCGTGAAAAAAAATCAAAATCATGATTTTTTAATTCATAAACTTTTGTCTGATTCAAGATATTTTTTTCAAATTCATGAACTTCTTAAAATTATAAATTTTTGAAATTAATGATTAAAAAAATAAAAAGGTTCAAAATAGAAAAAATGACTGATGCATGTGTAGAGATCGCGAGCTGTCAAAGCTAGCGGTAAGTGTATTTGGTACAGCTCGTGGTCAAAGCTAATGGAGATCGCATGAGTGCTAGTACGTTCAAGAGCGCGTGAACTGTTGTATGGGCGAGACCTCCCAATTGACGCTTCAGACGCCAGTTCGCAAAGCACTCACGCAGCATTCTCGTCTGGGCTGGCCTAGCAAGCGCGCTGGTTCGCTCGCTCGTTTCCACCATTAAGAGAAGCACTAAGAAACAGTTTGCGAACTTTGACCACTTGGCTGTTAACTTTAGGGAAACATGGATCTAAAAAATACTAATTTGAAAATAGTTCATGAATTTGAAAACAGTTCGTGAGTTTGAAAAAGTTCATAGGTTTGAAAACCATTCATGCATTTGAAAAAGTTCGCGGACTTCACAAAATTGAAAGAAACGTCTCATGAAGTTGGAAAAAATTCATGAATTTGGGAAAATTCCATGAGTTCAAAAAGTTCACAGATCTGAAAATGTTCAAGGATTTTAAAGAGTCGTGGATTTCATGAAATTGAAAAAAAATCATGAATTTGAAAAGAAATCATAAAAATTAAGAGAAATTTGCGAGTTGGAAAAAACTTCATGGATTTAGAAAACATTCATGCATTTGGAAAGGTTCACGGATTTGAAAAAATCACTAATTTGGAAAAGGTTCACTTGTTCTAGAAAAGGTTGATGAATTTGGAAGAAGTTCACACGTTTTAAAATCTGTTCATGAATTTGTAAAAAAGCTCAAAATTTTCAATACCAGTTTTAAAAATTATGTGAATAAAAAAATAAAAAACATAAAAACTGAACAATACCAGTCCTAGAAAAAACGTAGAGAAAACAGTAAAAAAAAGAACGCAGAAACCAGACAAAGGAACATTCTAGAACGTTTCCAAAACAAGAAAAAGCTGACCACTGTTTATCGCTCTACATGAGCCAACCGTTTTTCTAACACAGTACAAACACAAACGCTCATATATCACTCGCAAAAAAAAAAACGCTCATATATGCTCACATACCCCTACATGGGCCACCCATTAGCGATCTGATTCTGTGTGATGAGCTAAATGTGTGGTCATCCCTCAAAAAAACAAGCTAACTGTGTGGTCAAGAAAAAATTGTAAATGACGCCGGGGCGACGGTGGTGTGTGCCAGCTGACAGGCACAAGTAAAATCCATCCAGCACTATAAAAGTAAAAAGAAACAGGGTAAATAGGGATTGCGGGCGCTACCATAGCGGAGCGTGTAGTAAAACATGCTAGTGGGTTTTTCTTTTAAGTACTCCCTTCGTTTTTATTTCTTCGCATATTAGCTTTGTCTAAAGTCAAACTTTACAAACTTGACAACACCAAATCAATATCATTAGATGCATCATTAAATATACTTTCACCTAACCAATACCAATAGATGCTTCATTGAATATATTTTCACCTCAAATATTTTTGTTGTTGTAAATGTTCATATTGTTTTCTCTTGATCGCATTTTATAAAATTTGACTTTTGTCATAGTTAACACGCGGATTAAATAAAAACGGAGGGAATACTACTGTGAAGTGTGAACGCGTAGTTTCAGGGTTTGAGAGATATTGGTGGTATTTATGGCATTGTAGTTTTTTCTGCTGAAATTTTGTATTGTACTAGCTGTTAGTATATTTTTATAAAGGTGGTCAAACATTACAGTAATTAACTTCAAAAGATATTATGCACCTTATTTTCTAAGCACGAAAGAAATAAAGTTTGAATTAACTTTGTTTGATTGGCATATAATAGATGGTTTGGTGGCGCTGATATATAAATATAAATTGCTTTTGATTTTAATAGGTGTTTGAACTGCAGGTATATTATTCAAATTTCCAAAATTAATGATAATTTCATTATAGCTTCCTAATATTATTAGAAGGCTAGGTACTAGTTTTAAAGATATTTTGGTAAGAAAAAAGTTCATCAATTTAACAGATCTTTAATCTACCAATTAGTTTATCTTAGAGTTAATTTTGTGTGGGGAGTTTTGTCCATCCAAAAATCATGAAATTTAGAGGAAGTTGGGTTTTCGAAGGACATATAGTAGTGCATTGATTGTCTGGGTGTATTTAAAACATTTTTACGAGGTTTAAATTACCGTCATTCTCACATTAATGAAATGATGCTTATGATATGATTATGCTGCAAAATCAATTCCTAATTACTATTGTACTAATTTGGACTCCCGACTCGGCCTCATAGCTGGATCCTCTTAACGTTCGGAGTGAAGTCAGGTAAGCTATAGTAACCTGACTTCCCTTCACTCGTAGCCCATGAACAGTGCTTATTTCAAATTTCAGAAGACGGGTTTTTATTTCTAAAAGATCAATTTCAATTCGTGACATACCAAATTCAGTTTTAGAAGACTCATTTCAATTTTTAGATATACTCATTTCACTTTTTTGAGATTTTTAGAAGACTCTTTTCAATTTCATAAGCTCCCTGACTTTTCTTCTCTTCTTACACAAGAAGAACGTTGCAGCTCTGTGACTTCCCTTAGCACGTTAGAGGATCCGGCTCCCATAGCTTCGCCTCCTCTTCTCACCCGAATCGACTTACCTGAATTCAAAATTCGAGCAACTTACATACAGCCCACGCGCCCAAAAAAAGCTTGTCTAAAAAGAAAACGTGCGCGAGAAAAACACAGAAATAATAAGATCTCGTTCCCCATCATCTCGTTGTTATTCAATCGATGGTTATATTATCCCCTAACGACCAGACTCACCGCCACTCTAATTCATCCTCTCGCTACGTGCTCACCACTGCCTAATGAAAGCCTACGTAATCAATCCCAAACAAAAAATCTCGCGATCTCTTAAGAGCATCTTCAACGGGTGCACAAAAATCCCGCGTCCTAAAATAGTTTTAGCACGTCACTGTAGTACTTTTTTAATGCACCGGACCCAACATTACTTTAGCAGATGCCAAAAACGCGCGCCCAAAAGAACACGCAGTGTAAATTGTGAAGCACGCATAATCTGGCGCCTCAAATTTGCAGCTTTTGATAGCGTTTTTCAGCGCGCGTCCAACCCTTTTTACGCGCGCAATATTTTACAGCTTCTGCTGGAGCTGTCAGGCACCCAAAAAACCCGGATTTTAGCGCGCTACCCGTTTTTGGGCGTCTGTTGGAGATGCTCTAACCCGAATCCCACTACATCTTGCGCCTCTTGATAGCCAGAGGAGTCCGCACCCGGTGGTTCCCGGGCCCGTCGGACCAGACAATGGCACCGAACCCGTACCCTCCGGCGCCGGGCCCGTAGGATCTCCTGGTTGAGGACGTTGGGCCCCACTGACGAGAAGGCGGCCATGACCGGCGCCCGCCTCACACCGACGATGGCCGTCGCCTTCGATATGAAACCGGAAGGAGGAGACCTTGACACGGGCACAAATTAATTCAAGAAAAAAAATCAAACTCTTGATTTTTTTTTGAATTCGTATAAACTTTTTCCAATTCATGATATTTTTTCAAATTCATGATTTTTTTACAAATTATAAAATTTTCAAATTAATGATTTTTAAAAAATAAGTAAAAACGTTCAACATAAAAGAATGACTGATGCATGTGTAGAGATCGCGAGCTGTCAAAGCTAGCGGTAAGTGCATTTGGTACAGCTAGTGGTCAAAGCTAATGGAGATCGCGTGAGTGCTACGTCCAAGTGCGCGTGAACTGTTGTATAGGCGAGACCTCCTAATTGGCGCTTCAGACGCCAGTTCGCAAAGCTGGCACTCACGCAGCAGCCTCGCGTGGGCTAGCCTAGCAAGCGCGCTGGTCACTCGCTCGTTCCCTCTATTCGCTCACACAACGACGCAAGAGCTAAGTTCTCTCCGTTCATATTATTTTTGACCCCTTCGATGTTGACTTTAGGGAAAACATGGATCTAAAAAAATACTAATTTGAAAATAGTTCATGAATTTGCAAACAGCTTATGAGTTTGAAAAAAAGTTCATAGATTTGAAAACCATTCATGCATTTGAAAAAGTTGGTGGACTTCACCAAATTGAAAAAAAAATCATGAAGAGGTTAAAAAGTTCATGAATTTGAGACAATAATCATGACTTCAAAAAGTTCAAAGATTTGAAAAGGTTGTGAATTTCGTGAAATTGAAAAAAGTTCATGAATCTGAAAAAAATTCATAAAATTTGAGAAAAATTTGCGAGTTTGAAAAACGTTCATGGATTTAAAAAACGTTCATGGATTTGAAAAGGTTCACGGATTTAAAAAAAAACACTAATTTGGAAAAGGTTCACTTGTTCTAAAAAGGGTTAATGAATTTGGAAAAAGTTCACGTGTTTAAAAAACTGTTCATGAATTTATTAAAAAAGTTCAAAAATTTGAATATTATTCACCCATTTTTCAAATTATGTGAATTGGAAAAATGGAAAAACATAAAAACTGAACAATACCTGTCCTAGAAAATCCTAGAGAAACCTGTAAATAAAAATAACGCAAAAAACAGACAACGGAACATTCCAGAACGTTGCCAAAACAAGAAAAACTCGACCACTGTTTACCGCGTTACTGTGTGGTCAAGAAAAAAACGTAAATGACGCCCCAAGGGGCGACGGTGGTGTGCGCCAGTTGACAGGTGTACAACTAAGTCCAGCACTATATTTTTTTTTCAAAAGGCCGAATTGGGATTGCGGGCGCTCTCATAGCGGAGCGTTTAGTAAAACACGCTATTGTAAAGTAATTTTCAAAAAAGAAAAGTAGTACTACCGTGAAGTGTGAACAAGTAGTTACGTGGTTTGAGAGATATTGTCGGTATTTAACTATATTAATTTGACATTTCGGTTTTTTTCTGCTGAATTTTTTTTTGAGCATCAGTACAGACACAAGCGCTCATATACACGCGCATACACTCATCCCTATGAACGCACACACGCACACCCTACCCCTATGAGCACCTTCGAGAGACTGAGCCGGCATATCATCTTGAGATTTACGAAGTCACCGTAGGCGCCTCGTCGTCGACGGGAACGTCTCCTCCCACTGAATGCGCATCGCCAGAAATCCTGAAATAAATCCAGGAATAATGCGAGCACCAGGATTTAAACCCTGGTGGGTAGGGGATACCACTGTCCACCTAACCAACTCAAATTTTGTATTGTACTAGTTGTTAGTATTTTCTCTGTCCGAAAATACTTGTCATCAAAATGGATAAAGGAAGATGTATCTCGAACTAAAATACATTTAGATACATCTCTTTTTATTCATTTTGATGACAAGTATTTACAGACGGAAGCTTCTGCTGTAGTCTTTTCCCCTACGCCAAGGCTAGGGTTTTGCTCCTCTCGGGCGATCGCATCGCCCGTGAGTCCCCCCCATGATTCGCAGCCCTCTCGCCGAGGCTTGCGAGGTCCCGTCCGGCGCCCCCCCTCTCTGTCAGCGGGGATGGAGCCGGTAGTTGATGCCCTGTCTGGTACTAGCGCTGGCGGCGGCGCCGCCAGAGCTTCAGATCTGGGAGACTACATGGAACAACTCAACCTGGAGGAGGAGGATTTCGATGATCTGGTGATCGAGGAGGATGATCAGGCAGTTAACGAGGGAGTACGTTGGCTAGCCCTAGCTAGGGTTCACACAGAGAAGAGTTTTAGTCCGACGGCGTTCTACAAGGACATGCGTGCAGCCTGGAACACGGCGAAGCCCGTGAGGTTCAGACCCGTCGGACCGAACGTATTCGTGGTGCAGGCAGAGTGCCTCGGAGATTGGGAGCGCATGGTGGAACAAGGGCCTTGGCTGTTCAGGAATCTGGCGGTACTGATGGCCCCATACGATGGTTTCACGAAGGCGGAAGATGTGCCCATGCTGTTCTTGCCGATATGGCTTCAGATTCACAAGTTGCCCGATGGGTTTTGCAAGCAGAACATAGTTGAATCCTTGCTGAGGAAATCTGGAGAGATCTTGGAGATGAGGTTGAACGGGAACACCCGAGGGGACTATGTGAGGGTTAGGGTTCACCACGACATCCGTAAACCCCTCACAAAATTCGTGAGCATTGTCAGAGGAGCGGAAAGGCAAGTGTTTCTAGTTCGTTATGAAAAGCTAGCTCGTTTTTGTAGTGTTTGTGGTCTTATTGGTCATGACTACAAGGAGTACAACTCCGGCGTTCATGATGAAAAGGAGAAGAAGTTTGGTCCTTGGCTCTATGCGGATGGGCCAAATAAAACAAGATCGAATGACTTTGGGCGTGGCAACGATAAGCAGAAGCAGCAACAGCAAACACCATCAAGGGAGAAGGGTGTACAAAAGTCCCAGGACCCTGAGCTTGTTGATACGGCGTCTAGTCCATCAAAACAGGTGGTCAGGGACATGCAAGTGGATCCGGGGGTCCGGAAGCGATTGGCCTTGGAGCTGGAAGCTGTGGAGAAACAGAAGGAAACCATGCCAGCAACGCTAGCATTAATGCAAGGCTTGGGGGAGGATGGTGAGGGAAGTACTTCTCCTACCAATAGCTCAAACAGTAAAAGGGCTAAAATTAGCTCACAAATGGTGTCTGACGATAGATCGGCGGCCTCCTTCGAGGAGGACCGCCAGACGCAATGAATATTATAGCATGGAACTGCCGGGGGGGGGGGGGGGGGCGCCGGACAGTTCGTGAGGTCGTGGCCCTCTCAAAAGCCAATAACCCCAAGCTTGTTTTCCTTTGTGAAACCAGGCAAGCATCAAATAAAGTGGAGAAGCTAAGATGGAGACTTGGTCTAAAGGGATTCCATGGTGTGTGTAGCGATGGTCGGAGTGGAGGTTTAGCGCTCTTTTGGGACGAATCTCTCTTAGTCACCGTTCTGGATTCTTGTCAGAGATACATTGATGTTTCAGTGACAGATATTGGTGCGGGTATAGAGTGGAGGAGTACGTTTGTTTACGGGGAACCATGAGTTGAGAATAGACAGAACATGTGGGATCATCTCACCAGGCTACGGGCTACATTCCCGGCACCCCTGGTTTGTCTGCGGAGACTTTAACGAGGCGTTGTGGCAACATGAACATCTGTCAAGGACGATGCGGGCAGAACCCCAGATGGCAGCCTTTAGGGACTGTCTCATTCTGTGCGAGCTCGATGACGTTGGCTTCAGTGGTATTCCATACACATATAATAACGGGCAGGATGGTAACCGCAATGTGCAAGTGCGTCTTGATCGGGCATGTGCGGATGAATCATGGAGAGAGTTGTTTCCAGCAGCTCGGGTTGTGCACCTAGCCTCGTCGTGTTCTGATCATAGCCCGCTCCTAGTGCAACTTATGGGAGTGCAGGGAGATCGGAGGAGGTGCGCAAGCCCTAGATATGAGATCATGTGGGAAAGGCATCAGGCGCTCCCAGAGGTAATTGCTAAATCATGGGCCAATAGTAAGCCGAGTGGGAACCTGAACTCGGTGGCGGCTGCGCTAAAGCAACTCATGACAGATTTGAGGCAATGGAGTGCAGCAAATTTCGGTAATGTTCTAAAGGAGATAGAAACGCTCCGGTCTCAGCTTGCAGACCTACAACTCTCTGGCGCAGATCGGGCTCTTCTCCAGGCTAAGATGAATCAGTTAGATGAGCTGCTATACAAAGAGGAAATGATGTGGCTTCAGCGGTCCCGTATCACATGGTTGAAGGAGGGGGAACGGAATACCCAATATTTACATCTGCGGGCCGTGTGGAGAGCTAGGCGAAACCATATCCAGCGTTTGTTGAAGGCGGATGGCTCCTGGTACTCTGTCCCGTCGGAGATGGAGATGATGGCGGCCTCCTGTTTCAAGGAGATCTTCACCAAGGATCCTACCTTGGTTGCAGATGAGGTTCTGAACTGCATTGCACCGAAAGTAACCGTCGAGATGAACAAGGCCCTGTGCAAGGCATTTTCTGAGCAGGAAATTTCGGATGCCCTATTCCAGATTGGTCCCTTGAAGGCCCCTGGGTGTGATGGTTTTCCTGCACGGTTTTATCAACGCAATTGGGCGGTGCTCAAACCGGAGATCATTGCGGCAGTTCAAGAGTTTTTTAGCACAGGGATTATGCCAGAGGGTGTTAATGATATTGCTATTGTGTTAATCCCCAAAGTTCCTCACCCCAAGGAGCTAAAGGATTTCCGGCCAATAAGTTTATGTAATGTGGTATACAAGATTGTGTCGAAGTGCATGGTGAATAGGTTGCGGCCTATGCTTAATGATCTTATCTCAGAAAACCAAAGCGCCTTTATCCCAGGGAGACTTATATCTGATAATTCTATCATTGCGTTCGAGTGTATCCACCATATTCAATCAGTGAAGGAGAACTCCCCGGCTTTGTGTGCTTATAAACTGGACCTCTCGAAGGCCTACGATCGTGTGGACTGGGATTTTCTTCAGAAGGCACTGACAAAGTGGGGTTTCTCGGACACCTGGGTTTCGAGAGTAATGGCTTGTGTTACGTCTGTCAGATACTCAGTGAAGTTTAATGGTAGGTTACTGGAATCATTTTCCCCCTCAAGGGGCTTGCGGCAAGGTGACCCCTTGTCCCCCTTTCTGTTCTTATTTGTGGCTGATGCCCTTTCTGCCTTGATCAGTAAATCTATGCGGGAGGAGGGCTTGCAAGGGGTGAATATTTGTCGTGGGGCTCCTGTGATTTCTCATCTTCTCTTCGCGGATGATTCGCTGTTATTTTTTCATGCAACCGAACAGCAAGCGGCACTGGTTAAAGATTTGTTGAACACCTTCGCGATGGCCACGGGCCAGTTGATAAACCCTTCGAAGTGTTCCATTCTTTTTTCAGACAATTGCTTGGAGGCTACAGCGGCGAATATCAAGAGCTTGTTGGAGATAAGTCAGGAAGTGTTTGAGCCTAGATACCTAGGTCTTCCTGTTCCATAAGGGAGGATGCACAAAGGCAAGTTTGAAACAATACAAGAACGCCTGAGGAAGAGACTAATTGATTGGAGTGAGAGATATATGTCATCAGGTAACAAAGAAATCTTAATAAAATCCGTAGCTCAAGCTATTCCAGCTTATGTTATGAGTGTGTTCAAGCTGCCAGCCTCGGTTTGTGATGAGCTCACCCGTATGATGCGTCAATACTGGTGGGGAGTGGAGAATGGGAAGAAGAAAATGGCATGGACAAGTTGGGACAAAATGATTCTCCCCAAAGCTATGGGGGGCATGGGCTTCAGGGATATGCGAGCGTTCAACCAAGCGCTGCTGGCCAAGCAAGCGTGGAGGCTCCTTGACTCTCCTGACAGCCTAGTTTCAAGACTAATGAAGGCAAAATATTACCCTCAAGGTCAGTTATTGGATACAATATTTTCAATCTCCGGATCAGCTGTGTGGAAAGGCATTTTGCACGGTTTGGAGCTGCTCAAGAAAGGTGCCATATGGCGGGTGGGGAACGGGGAGCATATGCGGTCATGGCGAGACCCTTGGATCCCTCGGCCTTCTTCCTTCCGGCCGATCACCCCAAAAGGCTCCTGCCATCTCAATCGTGTTTCTGCATTTCTAGATGCTAACGGGGCATGGAGGGTTGATCGCCTCCGTGAAATTTTTTGGGAGATGGATGTCCAGCATATCCTCAAGATCCGTACCTCTCCATGACAGCGATCTGATTTCATCTCATGGTTTCCAGAGAAGAGTGGTGTCTTCTCTGTCAGAAGTGCATACAGATTAGCTACATACGATCACAATACAACATTTTCTGAAGGGGCGACAAGCGCGTCAGCGAGCGGTTCCCGGTCCTTATGGAACTGCGTATGGCAAGCATCAGTCCCGCAGAAGATGAAGATCACGGCATGGCAAGTCATTACGGGCGTTTTACCCACGCAGAAGTGTAAGGTGCTACGTCATATACCAACAACATCTACTTGTCAGCTTTGTGGACTGGAAGAAGAGGGCACCTTTCATGCACTGGTTGCATGCGATCATGCGCGATGAATTTGGCTGCAGATGCGCGACAGATGGCCACTCCCACCGGACGAGTTTTTGCTTGATAACGGAAGGGAATGGCTTATGCATCTTCTGTGTAAAGTTTCAAATGATGTACGGGATATGATCATCATGTTAGTTTGGCGCATATGGCAGCTAAGGAATGATCAGACTCATGGAAAGGATGCGGCGCTTGTTTCAGTCACTGTGGAATTCCTGGACAGTTATTACAAATCCATCAAGCTTGCTGGTCGTTACTCTGTGGACGAGATTCTGAAAGGAAAAATGCCATCTTCGGCGATTCCAACAGTCCTTCCTAGGAAGGACAATATACCTCTACCTTGGCCGGCGCCGAGCCCGGGTCATGTTGCCCTAACTGTGGATGGATCCTTCCAGGTAGCGGATAACTCAGCGACGGCCGGAATGGTGCTGCGCGATCACCAAGGACAGATCATCTTTGCAGCTTACAGAGTCCTGTTCCACTGCAACGACGCTCTGGAGGCTGAACTCCACGCACTCATGTAGGGCATGGCCTTGGCCATCCAACACTCGGAGTCCCCAGTCGTCGTTCAGTCCGATTCTTCGGAAGCCTTGGCGAGTCTCTCTAGCGATGCTCTAACTCGCTCGGCTTACGGTCATTTGGTTCTAGAGATTAAGGAGTTGATGAGTAATAGGGAGTTTGTACCTCTGAAAATTTGTCGCACTCAGAATAGAGTTGCCGATCGTTTGGCCAACTATAGCCGGGCCGAGCGGACTACATCAATGTGGTTGCGCTCGGTTCCACCTTGTATTGAGGATTTGTGGCCTCCCGACTGTAACACTATGACATCTTGAATAAAACTCCCTATACCCCGCAAAAAAAGTATTTACAGACGAAGGAAGTATATTTTTATAAACTTGGTCCAACTTTACACTAATTAACTTCAAAAAAAAAAATCTGCACCTTATCTTCTAAGCACAAAAGAAATAAAGTTTAACATTAATTTTGTTTGATTGGCATATATTAGATGGTTTGGTGGCGGTGATATAAAAATAAATTGCTTTTGATTTTACTAGAGGTTTGAACTGCAGGTGTATTATTTGAATTTCCAAAATTAATGAAAATAATTATACAGGAAATGTTTGTAGCCGGCACGTCGGCGGAAGGTTTCGGCCGGACTCACGCGTGTCGCTCGATCAGAACGGATCGTGCGGCTCCGCACGCGCACGCCACGTCGCCCAGTGGGTCCTACACGACCGCTTTCGTCCTCAGCCTTATCACCTCCCGTATACTCTTCTCCACTCATTTTTCTTCCCCACCCATGCAATCTCGCTGCTCCTCGCCGGCCACACAGCTGCCCCACTTCCTCCACCGCATCACTGCCAGCCCCTAGCCAACGAGGCCATCTCCTTTTTCCAAGCTCGGCCAGCCCCTGCTCGCAACTCCCTCACACACTAGCGCCGCGTCTCATGGTCCGTGAGGCGGCCGCCATGAGAGATGTGATGGAGATGCATATGGGGCGGCGGACGGGGAACACACGGCGAAGACGGTGGTGCTGCAACCCCGTGCCCGACGGAGATGCATCAGTTGGATGGCGGAGCTGGAATCGCGGGAGCACCGCGCAGCATCCCGCCGTCGTCGACAGGACAGTTTTTAGCTGCAACCCCTGCCAAGGGAGCTGCAACCGATGTGTTGCATAGCTGGAACCACAGCGGCGGCGAGTTGCAACCATGGGGATGCTGGAAGCACTTTTTGTTTTTTGCTGGAACCATTTTTATTTTTTGCTGCAGTGGGCGAAGATGGCTATGGGCCGTGACGGCTGTACTCCGCCATGATTTTTTGCTGAAACTTCTTTTGCTGGAACCTCTTCAGATTTTTGCTGGAACTGTTTTTCAATTGTTGCTCCAAATCAAAATGATGGTGGTGCCGTCGCCGTCATGATTTTTGCTACATTTAAATTTTGCTGGAACCTCTTTTCATTCTTGCTACATCCGAAAATTACAAAAGCTACAACCGGCGATCAATTTTGTTACAATGGCGACGGGGTGGTGGCACCGACGAGCTATTTTTGCTGGAACCAACACATTTTTTTGCTACTCTCGGCGGTCATTTTTGTTGCCACCAGCAAACTCGAAAGAGAGTCCTTTTTTTCGCGAGCTCATCGCCGGAGTGTTGCGACCGCGACCGACGCTACCGGAGATGCGGCCGTCCCACCGAGGCTGCCATCGCCAGTGAGGGAGCTGCAACCGTGGGCGAAAGATGCTGCATGCGTAGATCTGGCGAGGAAGACATGAGACGACGACGGCGAGGTCGGTGGCGAGGGCGGCGACCTGCGCCCATGACGGCGAGATGTTGCCGGCGTGGGATGGGTGCGCATCCTCGTGCATCCATGGCTCCCATGTGTGCCTGGTGGCTGGATTTAAGACGCAGGGGGAGGATGACGCCCTGCTTTTCACAAGATCTAAGATGCGGGGAAGAAGACGACCTATTGTTACGGGATCAGACGGTTGGAATTAGCAGAATCGTACGGCTGCGGGCCGACCGGCCCAAATTTGGGCCGGTGCGCCGGCGCCTAGCACCCGCCAAATTATAATATGATTATGCTGCACAATTAGGGCATGTATAATTGTGCTATCTTAGAAGTGCCACATAGGATAAATGATGAGGTGGAGGAGAGAGCGTAAGAAAAGGCTTGTCTTCTCTTAAGGTGGAGGAGAGAGAACTTGTAAGAAAAGGCTTGTCTTCTCTTATTTAAGAGAAGACAAGAGATGATCTCTTAGCACAATATGTCGTGGTTTTTAGGAATGACTAGTTATTGAAGATAGTTTAAGAGATGATTCATTGTAATTTTTTTTGTCATCTCTAAATTACATGCAAGACTTAAGATAAGACTATCTTATCAACCATTTTTTAGAGAAAAAGCATACGCCCGACTTTATAAATAAAGTCAAAAAGCAGATAGCAACCACATAACATAACAGTACCACACAGCAAGCAGACCCCAACGATGGACGAGACGAAAGAAAAGACAGTCAGGTACATGGCTCCCTCGCCAGTACACGGCACGCACGCCGGAAGAGAAAGTCCCAATAAAGCTAAAGCTGTCATGGCTCCCTCGCCAGTACACGGCACGCACGCCGGAAGAGAAAGTCCCAATAAAGCTAAAGCTGTCGGCACAAAAGAAAGCACTTAAACATCCTGCTCTTGTCTGCATAACTAAGAAGCCGAAGCCCGAACTTTGGAGATCAGCATAGAGCTAAAGCTGTCGGCCCAAAAGAAAGCACTTAAACATCCTGCTCTTGTCTGCATAACTGAGAAGCCGAAGCCCGAACTTTAAAGATCAGCATAGAGAGCGCATCCTGGTCATCGGCCTTAGTCAATGATTTCTCGGCCTTAGTCAATGATTTCTACTGCTGTAAGAAAGCACACGATTTAAATAAGCAGTCAACAGTTTTAGCTAGAAACACATGCTCAATAGTAAATTTGTTCCTAGTCGTCCAAATGAACCAGCAAAAAGTCCCCAGGCCCACCCAAAAGATACGTCTGAAGACGCTCGAAAGGTTGCTTGCTAAGCTGCACAGCTCGGCAAAGGAGGCAGGGGCCCAAGAGACAAGAAGCCAATCCCTCACGCAACTCCAAATGAGCTTAGCCAAGACACAGTGGAAAAATATGCTTCGTGTCCTCCACAGCACCGCACAGGGCATAGAACTGGGAGCCCGTCCCATTTCTCTTACGAATTTGATCAGTCAAAGGCAGCCGACCTCTGAAGGCTTGCCACAAGAAAATCTTAATATTAGGGGGAATTCGGGCCTTCCAAATCTGGGAAAAATGATTAGTGGGCGTGCCACCAACAAGCTTATAGTAGAGCGACTTAACCGAGAAGCGCCCAGAGGCAGACATCGGCCAAAACACCGAATCCCTGTTCGTCGAGAGCGTAGGGAAGAAGGCGGTAAGGCGTTGCCAGTCTTCAAACTCTACAGGCGACAAGGAACGACGAAAGACCAGGTTCCACCCATGGGAAGCCAATTCTGCAATAGAAATATTCGGAACAAAGCAATAAGAGAAAAGGGTGGGGAAGTGTTGGGGAATGTAGTAATTTCAAAAAAATTCCTACACACACGCAAGATCATGGTGATGCATAGCAACGAGAGTGGAGAGTGTTGTCTACGTACCCTCGTAGACCGAAAGCGGAAGCGTTAGCACAACGCGGTTGATGTAGTCGTACGTCTTCACGACCCGACCGATCAAGTACCGAACGTACGGCACCTCCGAGTTCAGCACATGTTCAGCCCGATGACGTCCCTCGAACTCCGATCCAGCCGAGTGTTGAGGGAGAGTTTTGTCAGCACGACGACATGATGACGATGTTGATGTTCTACCGACGCAGGGCTTCGCCTAAGCACCGCTACAGTATTATCGAGGTGGATTGGAGGGGGCACCGCACACGGCTAAAAGATCAAATAGATCAATTGTTCTGTCTATGGGGTGCCCCCCTACCCCCGTATATAAAGGAGCAAGGGGGGAGAGGCGGCCGGCCAAGGAGGACGCGCCAAGGGGGGAGTCCTACTCCCACCGGGAGTAGGATTCCTCCTTTCCTTGTTGGAGTAGAAGAAGAGAAGGAAAAAGGAGAAGGAAGGAAGGGGGCGCCCCCCCTCCCTAGTCCAATTCGGACCAGCCCATGGCGAGGGGTGCATCCATCCTTTGAGGCCTTTTTCTCCTTTCCCGTATGGCCCATTAAGGCCCAATACGAATTTTCGTAACTCTTCGGTACTCCCGAAAATACCCGAATCACTCGAACCTTTCCGATGTCCGAATATAGTCGTCCAATATATCGATCTTTACGTCTCGACCATTTCGAGACTCCTCGTCATGTCCCCGATCTCATCTGGTACTCCGCACTCCTTCGGTACATTAAAACTCATAAACTCATAATATAACTGTCATCAAAACTTTAAGCGTGCGGACCCTACGGGTTTTGAGAACTATGTAGACATGACCGAGACACGTCTCCGGTCAATAACCAATAGCGGAACCTGGATGCTCATATGGGCTCCCACATATTCTACGAAGATCTTTATCGGTCAGACCGTATAACAACATACGTTGTTCCCTTTGTCATCGGTATGTTACTTGCCCGAGATTCACTACTAGGAAAAGGGCTATAGATAGGATTGGTACTAATGGCGCACCAGGAAAGTAGTGCGCCACTACTATATACTAATGGCGCACCTGTTTGTGATGCGCCATTAGTGTGGAAGACACTAATGGCGCACCGGAAACAGGGTGCGCCACTAGTATGATTTTTTTCATTTTTCCATACATACTAATGGCGCATCAGGTCCATAATGTGCCATTACTAGTTCTAACTACTAATGGCGCACCAAGCAGACAGTACGCCATTACTGCAAAAAAAAATTTATTCTTTTTTTTTGCAAAACTACTAATGGCGCATCTTCTCACAGTGCGCCATTACTAGTTTATATATATATATATATATATATATATATATATATATATATATATATATATATATTTACTTTTTTGCAAAACTACTAATGGCGCACCACCTGCTGGTACACCATTAGTAACCAGGGTTACTAATGGCGCATTTGCTGGTGGTGCACCATTAGTAACCTGGGACCCCAACAAGATATTTTGGACAGCCCCACACCTACCCACTCACTTTCCCCACTTCATTCCCTCCACCTCCTTCTCCAAGCTTTCGGCCATCTCCTCCTCCTCACCTCATTTCCACCATAGATTCATCAAAATTAAGTGGTGAAATTACCTTTTTTTGATAGGTAAGTAAGGGAAAGCTATCTTCATGATGTAGATCTACTTTTTTTCTCCCTAGCCCGCTCCAACAACGTGCACATGCACTTTTTGTGGCCTAGCTAGATCTATGTATGTTTGTGGTGTTGCATGTGTTTGTGGTGTTGCATATATGTTTGTGCTTGAAGGTACCGGTATTTGAAATGCGATAGTTGCCAATATTTTGCCGGAATGTTTTGATTCATTTCCGTTTCGGCGAGAATTTTGGCACTATGCATTCTTTTTGGTCCTATTTTTAGGGAAGGTCATGCCAAATTTTTTCTTGGTTTTAAAATATCGTTTTGCTCTACCCCGCAGGCGACCATGGTCCGCACGATGACTGAAGGCATCGTGAATAGGTTTTTGAGCTCCGGAAGGCCGAGATGCTTCAGAAGAACGAGACGGAGATAAGATGTCCGTGTCGAAGATGCAAGCTGAAGAGCCTTATTGCGGACCCGGATTCCGTGCAGGTGCGGGACCACCTGCTCTTGCGTGGTTTCATGGATGGCTATCGGTGGCAAGGTGATGAAGATGACTATGAAGTCGTCCATGGCCGGCGCCGGGCAAGAAATGAGGAAGGGCAACAAGACAAGTACCACCGCGGCGAGGGCGGGCGAGAAGACGAAGAACCTCCAGGACATGATCACGACGGTGATGCTGTACACAGTCATCATGTAGAAGATGTCGTACATGATGATGAGGAAGATCAAGACGAAGGGCATGATCATGAAGATGAAGATGCCGGAGGAGACGATGATGGAGGCTGGGTGCAGGACCCTCATATTCAAGAGCTGATTCTCAAGCAGACGGATAACGCAAGAGCTGCCGCCCGAGAGAAAGCCAAGCTGGATCAACTAGAGATAGACGCGGTTACTCCATTGTATGAAGGATGCAGGCCCGAGGATACCCACCTGAAAGTAACGCTCATGGCTCTGGAGATGAAGGTAAAACACAAAATGACCGACGCATGCTTTGACGAGAACATGTCATTCTGGCACGAACGTCTTCCCAAGAGGAACAAGTGCCCGACCAGTTTCGAGGAGGCGAAGAAAATCGTGTGTCCTCTGGATTTACCGCACGTGAAATACCATGTGTGCATGAACAATTGTATCATTTATCGGGACGAGCATGCGGAGTCTACCATATGTCCGGTGTGCGGCGTCACTCGATACAAGAAGAGGAAGAAAGCTCCTCGAAAATCGGTGTGGTACTTTCCGATCACTCCTCGTCTGCAGCGGTATTTCGCGGACCCTAAGGTAGCAAAGCTCCTGCGTTGGCACACGGATAGGGAGGAGAAGAAGCGGGAAGATGACGGAAATGATCCGGAGATAAATAAAAAAGACAAGATGCCGAGTCACCCTAAGGATGCGAGCCAGTGGCAAGCATTGAACTTCGAATACCCAGAATTTGGGAAGGATCCAAGAAACATCATGCTGGGCGCGAGCACCGATGGAGTCAATCCGTTTGGCAGCCAGAGAAGCACACATAGCACCTGGCCTGTGTTTGTGTGGATGTACAACCTTCCCCCCTGGTTGTGCATGAAGAGGAAGTACATTCACATGAGTATGCTAATTGAAGGGCCGAAACAACCAGGGAACGACATCAATCTGTATCTGGGGCTGCTGAAGGAGGAGCTAGACACGCTGTGGAAAACGCCAGCCAATACGTGGGACCCCGCAGAGAAAGAATATTTCCCTATGAGAGCCGCGCTGCTCACGACGGTGCATGACTATCTCGGTTACTGATATCTCGCGGGGCAGGTAGTCCACGGATTTTCTGGATGCGTAAGGTGCATGGATGACACAACATATCGCCAGCTAGATAGAGATTCCGGGTCTTCGAAAACCGTGTTCATGGGACATCGAAGGTGGCTTCGCGACGATGACCCGTGGAGGAAACGCAAGGATCTGTTCGATGGTAAAACCGAACCCCGAAAACGCCCGTGTACGAGGAGCGGCGAGGAAATAGACAAGCTGTTGAAAAATTGGAAAGACTGCCCACTGCCGGGAAAGAAGCAAAAGGCGCCAGAGCCGGGAAAGAAGCGAAAGGCGCCAGAGCAGCTGCTGAAGGTATGGAAAACGAGGTCTGTTTTCTGGGACTTGCCGTACTGGAAGATCCACCGTGTGCCTCACAGCCTTGATGCCATGCATATCATGAAGAACGTGTGCGAGAGTCTGCTTGGTACCCTGCTCAACATGCCAGAGAGGACCAAAGATGGGCCGAAAGCAAGGGCAGACTTGAAATCAATGGGCATCAGGCAGGAGCTTCACGCTAATGATGATGATGATGATGATGATGATGATGAGGCGAAGCAGGACACAGAAAGTCGTCGCAAAGGCAAAAAGGCCAAGAAGACCGGAAATGACTACCCTCCCGCGTGCTTCACTCTCAGTCAGGAGGAGATCGAGCAGTTTTTCACCTGCCTCCTAGGAGTAAAACTTCCTTACGGTTACGCGGGGAAGATAAGCAGATACCTAGACCCAGCGAAGCAGAAGTTCAACGGGATGAAGTCTCACGACTGTCACGTGCTGATGACGCAGATACTTCCAGTTGCAATCCGTGGGATCAGGGACGCGCATGTCCGTGAAATGCTATTTGGCCTATGCAACTTTTTCGACGTCATCTCTCGGAAGTCGATTGGCGTGAGGCAACTCAGAAGGCTACAGGAAGAGATCGTGGTGATACTATGCGAGCTTGAGATGTACTTCCCGCCCGCATTCTTCGACGTTATGGTGCATCTGCTGGTCCATATCGTGGAGGATATCATCCAACTCGGGCCGACGTTCCTGCACAGCATGATGCCGTTCGAAAGGATGAATGGTGTCATCAAAGGATACGTTCGCAACATGTCATGTCCAGAGGGAAGTATAGCCAGGGGCTTTCTGACCGAAGAGTGCATCTCCTACTGCACGAATTATCTAGGCATCGAGAACCCCGTTGGTCTGCCCGTCAACAGGCACCTCGGCAGGCTCGCTGGATGGGGTCACCGTGAGGGTCGCCGCGAAATGCATGTCGACTTCGAGGGTCGACTCGCCGACTTTGAAAGAGCAAATCTAGTCGCGCTACAACACATAGACGTGGTCGATCCTTGGGTGGTAGAGCACATTTATTAAGAAGACGTACAATGACCGAGGCCAACAGAGGACGGACGGAGATATATTCAAAGAGCACAACTCATGTTTCACACGTTGGTTCAAGCAGAAGCTTCTGTCGTACCCTTTACATGCGGATTCTTCCGCGGAAGAACAACTCATATTCGCCTTGTCACAGGGCGCCGAGCACAACCTGATGACCTATGAGGCGTACGATATCAACGGCTACACATCCTACACCGAGGACAAGGACATGAAGAGCGATGGTTATCAGAACTCCGGGGTAACGATGGAATCCTACACCGGCAATGACAAGGACATATACTACAGAAGGATCGAGGAAATTTGGGAGCTGAGCTACGCTGGAGAGAAGGTCCCGATGTTCCGTGTCAGATGGGCCAAGAGCGTCCTAAAAGAAGACCGGTATTTCACCACCATGGTTATACCCGAAGCCAAATCCAAGACCGCGGGCGCAAACGTCACCGCGAAAAATGAGCCATGGGTACTGGCTTCCCAAGTGGACCAATGCTTCTTCATTACCGACCCCCAAAGCCTAGTCGTGTTGTCGTGAGGAGAGGCAAAAGGAAGATCATCGGAATGGATGGACTAGCCAATGAGCAAGACTTCGACAAGTACGGCGACCCGAAGATCGAACATGACGACGACGATGAAGTAGCAGCACACACCACAAGAAGAAGCAGGACCACCCTACCTAAAGGACGTCCGTTCCACAGAAGAACTCCATTTGCGAAAAAGAAGGGCAAGAAGATTGTGAACAGATAGCTAGCTAAGATCGATTGTATTTAAATCGTAGTCTTCATTTCTCGATTGTATTTCATGGGCACTTTTTGATATCATGAATATTTTTAAATTTCACGGGCACTTTTTGAATTCATGAGGACACTCGATCTTGATCCCCCTCCACCGCCACTGACGAGCACCCGGCCCCCCACACCCTCCCCCGCTCCACCGCTGCCAACGGGCACCCCCCGCACCCTCCCCCGCTCCACCGCCGCCGCCGATGATATTTTCAAGTAACAAATTTGAACATATTTTTTAAAAAATTATTACTGTTTTTATAAAAAAATATTACTGTTATGAGTTAAACAAGTTTGAACATATTTAAACACAAATAAATATCAAACAACATTTAAAATGCAAAAAAAATATTGCGGAGCCTGGGAATCGAACCTAGGACCTGCTAGTGTGTGTGCTGCATGCTGACAAGTCAGGCTAGTGGGCGGGCTTCTGATGTGGATTGGGTTAGGTGCAATATAACCCGTGCTCCAACTGTAATAAAACTAATGGCGCACCAGAGGTGGGTGCGCCATTGCTATAAGAAAAAAACTACTAATAGCGCACCACGAGGTGGTGCGCCATTGCTATAGGATACCCCTTCGCCCGATCCCCCCTTCCCTCTCCCCCTCGGCAGTTCCCTCTCCCTCGATCCACCGCACCGCTCCTTCCCTCATCCCTCCCTCCATCGCGCCGCCACCGCCGCTGCCCCGACCCACTGCGCCGCAACCGCCCACTCGCCCCCGCCGCCTCCCTCTCCCCTTCCTCCCCCTCGAGCCCGCGACCTCCTCGGACGGACGGCGGCGCGAGCCTCCCCGCGCTCCTCGACGGACGGGCTCCTCGACGGACGGACGGACGGCGGCTAGCCTCGTCGGACGCGCTCCTCGACTGCGGCGCGAGCCTCCCCGCGCGGCTGCTGCTCATCGACGACGGTTAGTCTCTGTCCCTCCCTCCCTCCCTCCCCCGCTCATCCCCATGCCCCCACGGGGCGGCGACCTAGGGTTAGGAGCAGGAGCTCGCCGCCGCCGCCCCGTCGTGCCGCCGCTGCTGCTTCTTGATCGGTTTTATTAGTTGGGGAATGCACATTAGGTTCTTATTAGTTCTTCGTTTCTTCTTGGGCTGATACTTGTCTTAGGAAAGCTGACACTGCTTTATCTAATTAAGTTCTTCGTGTCTTCCTTTTAATCTTAGAATGGCACAGTCATATGTGTTTGTCAGTTAAATTCAGTCACCATTCTGAATTTTGACAGTATTCTAGACCTGCTTGTAAATTATTCCAGTTTGAAACTGAGATATGCATGTACACCATCGAGTAAAGCTATTTCAGACACAATAAAGTTGCAAAATTCAGATACTTCATAGACATGTGTGTGTTGCTTTTGTTTTTGCTAAACTGTCTATGGTAGACAAACTAAGCGTTGTGGCCATGCTTGATGCAGGAGCTCAAGAACCTGCGGCCGCAACTCTACTCCGCCTCCGAGTACTGCGAGAAGTCCTACCTCAGCACCCACCAGAAGTAGATGTGAGTAGCCACCTCAGTTGTTCCTCCTCTCCTCCATTAGAACAGTTGATCAGTGTAAAGTAGTCTGAGTTAGAGAAATGTTGATCAGTGTTATGAGTGTTGGCCAAAAAGCTGTGTCAGTAGCTAACTGTCTCATGTTCTGCTCTGTGAACTGCTATGTGGTGCTGCTCATGGATGACGGTAGGAATTTATGCAAATATTCAGAGACACAAAATATTGAAGTTGCTGTAACTGATTACTTTCCCAAGTGAGAAAAATACATTCTATTCTACCTATTTCAAACTCAGTGATTGTTGCAGCCAAGAAATGCCTAGCCAATGTTAAATGGTCCTATAAATGACAGTACCCTAACAACTATTCTGCTCATGATCTTATTTTTATTTCTTTGATGAAAGTTGGTTCTTTTCTTCCCAAGTTCACAAAAAATCTTATACATTTCTAGTGGTTGCCAAAAGCATAATATGACCAGGACAAACATAAACTTTGAGGCTGAAAGGAAATCAAGTAATGAACCACATAGGAATAGAAGGTAAACAAACTATGCTAGTTGAGAATGTACCTCAGGAGTCGATCATAAGTGCGGCGTCTCAATATTTCCTGAAAACCCATGTTGGCTAGGATAATTTGCTTTTATTACCTTATTTACACCAAGTTTTAGTTAAACAATGATACTTGAATAATTTTGTGCTATTTCTGTTATGGTTTTGTGGACAGTATTTGACCTTATGGTAACTAGTTGGGGTCAGGTTTTGGGGTTTTGATTATTGGTATGAAGTACTGACAGAGGATCTTATTCACACCAAGTTTTAGTTAAACACTGGTACTTGAATGATTTTGTGCTACTTCTGTTGACAGAGAATGGCATGTTAATACCATATAGGTACCCAAATATGTAGGTGTAGTTTGTGTTTTTATTTGTTCACACTGTCGCTGTATTGCTCAATTAGACAATTAGTCTTTATGAAGAAGAAGAATAAAGCTGCTGCTGCTGTTATGCCTCTATTCACGGCTGCTGCTGTTGTACTTGTGATGATGTTGTACTTGTGATGATGCTACTTGTGATCTTCTGAAATGACCCATTGGGGACTTCATTGCGCGGGGATAATGAATTTGCAGGTACCCCGAGAGGCCCTTGAGTTTGCCGGAATGTCGATTAACTTCCGTTCCGGCAAATTCGGGTACTCCATATGTCCTATTTTCAGCAAAGGTCATGCTGAAATTTTCCGTGAATTTTAGCATGACTTTGCTAAAAATCGGACATATGAGGTACTTGCTACTAATGCATGGCCCGGGGTATCTTAGTACTTAATTAAGTAGGATCAACTGCCCCTTTATTCTTGCTGTATTAAACCATAGGTGGCAATAGAGCCAAGTGATTAGTGCCAAGTGATTAGGACCAACCTAGGGTGCCTCGGCATCGATAAACCCTAAATGATGAAAACTTAACTTGGCTGCCCCGGATGCCTCGGTGTCGATGAGAACCTAAATGATGTACGCTTAGGCTTTTAGGGTGCCTCAGCGTCGACAAACCCTAAATGAGAAAGCTTAGGCTTTTAGGGTGCCTCGGTGTCGACAAACCCTAAATGATGAGACCATGATCTTGTTCCTTGACAATAACCAACTTTTTGACCAAACTTTTTTCCTATTTAGAGCGAAACATGGCCCACAACGATGAGGCCGGTGGTTCGGGCGGCAAGCCATTCTGGGAGCTGTCCCAGGAGATGGAGGAACAACCTCACCGCTATGAGGACGCCGCGGAAGACACCGATCCTGATTACACAACCCCTAGTGGCGTCGGGGATGACACCACTGATGGTGCCGCCGAGGATGCCACCACTGATGATGGCGGCGCACACACAGATGGCAGCCAACCAAAGAAGCAAAGGAATGACCGGCGCCCGAATGCGCTCCGCGCCCTCAAGGAGGAATTCACTCAAGTGGACTCCGACAGGAATCCAACGGAGCCCAAACATATAGTCAAGGGGTACTCGCTTCAGCTCGGGTGCATTCTCCGGAGCACCGTCTCGATCAACACCGAGAACCTTAGGCATAAGGACCGAGGGAATTTGCGCAACCTCCTCTTCACGAAGCTGCACGAACGATACAAGTTCCCCGCCGAATTTGAAAACACACGCCTCTCAGGGAATAAAGTGAACAATGCCGCCCTCACGAAGATGAGCACGGCCCTGTCTACTTGGAGAAGCGCGGTGAAGAGAATGATTGATAAAGGTGATAGCTATGAAAAGATCAAGGCGAAATATCCTTTGATGAGCCAAGATGACTACAAGGAGTTCAAGATCAAGTGCAAGAGCCCCGCAACCTCCGAATCAAGTCAGTGGGGGAAAGAAATGCGGGAGTTGAACTTAGGGGAACACAAACTCGGTCCCAGCGGTTACAGAGTGGCGGAGCCTATATGGGACAAGGAGGACGTGGAGCGTGCCGAGCAAGGCCTACCACATCGCTTCGAGAAATACAGCGGTGACAAGCAGACCAGGAACTATGTCAGGGCCCAGTACAAGGAGGACCCGATAACAAAGGAGCTTACCACGGATTCGAAGACCAGGGCGCTTGAGCTTCTTTTGGTAAGGAATACACCCCCGCGTAATTAGCTTCATATGGTTGCACTCTAATTAATCCCCAATATTTCTAAATGGTTCACGTTCCTTTCGCAGGACACTGAAAGCAGTAGCGCGGGGTCGTCTAAGAGCTCCCCTTTCGACACCCCTTAAATAGGGCATTCAACGTAATGAAAAACAAGGATAAGCTCAATAAGCCAACGTCAGCTGGTCGTGTGGCCGGCAAAGGCTTGTCCACAAAATGGGGGTCATACTATACCGCTGGTGTGCGGAAGGAGAAAAAGACCAGCTCGGAAAGCCAGACGCGCGAGGTTGAAGAACTCAAGGCACACGTGGCGCGGATTCTGGAGCTTGCCCAAGAGCAAGTGCAACAACAACTTGGAACGACGCTCAACGCCATGGTGCCTACGTTGATTCATGGGCTGACGACGTGGATTGCGGGCGGCCAACAAGGGCCTCCCCCGGTTCCCAGCTTCACGGCCAGCAACTCGCACAGCGCGCAGGCGGCGCCATTGGTGTCTCCGGCGGCGCCATTGGTGTCTCCGGCGGCGGCGCCATTGGTGTCTCCGGCGGAGGCGGTATTCATGTCTCCGGCGCCGACACGGGCATTCGAGCTTAATGCACCCGGGTGTACGCCGGCCGGCACCTCGCCAGCAAGCGCCCCCTCCGTCAGTTGCACGCCCGCCGTTGGCGGTGCCTCGACATTAGCCGAGCTCGACGGCATCACATTAACTAAGCCTCTCGGCCGATGACTTCATCTCCTTGCCTTTGACTGGGCATCCCTGACGCCCTGTACATGTTTTCGCAGGGCACCGCCGACGTTCCTTGCACTCTTCTGCACTTCGTGGGCACCGAGTTGGTCGATGTCACCAATGGCAGAATCGTTCAACCGGGCAACCCCATGTTCCACGGTAATCCGATGCCACCCACAATGTATAGGGTTGAAGTGGTTCGGGTGCTGCCAGGCTGCGACGAGCTGTTACCTCCGATTCGACCCGCTGGGGCCGACGAAGAAGATGAGATGACCCTCAGCACCTGCGTAAACTGGCCCCTGCTTTGGCCGAAGAGCCAGATTCGTTTGGGGGCGGGGGACACCACACCACAGACAAGACCGCCAGTTGTGTCGGCGCCAAGCCATGGCAAGAACGCCGCAACGCTACCGGACCTGCCGGACATCCCTATGGCACAGGGTCCGGACAACCCTATGGCACAGGATCCGGACGGCGACGACAACGACGACGGTACATTTACCAAAGCTGATAAGTACTTTGCCGAACATGGGTACATTGACGAGTTCTGCGGGCCTCTTTCTCAAGAACCCAACCAAGACGACCGCGATCTAGCTGGTACGGCGTTAAAATCCAATTGCAACAGGCGTCGTCTGGCATTCAGTTCTCAGGACACGCCTCTAGCTCCCGCCTTCACCGAGCCTCAGATAGCTGAGGTGCGAAATATTATCAGCCCCAACACGCTCAAGAAGGCGGTATGTGAGCAGAACTCGGTCCCATTACAGGAGATCAAGAAGAAGGGACGGAAACGAAAGACTAACAAGGGCGCCGGTGCGAGCCAGCCGGCACCGAGTTTGATCCGTGCTCAGGACGGGCCACCTTCACCTAAGGATATCTCGAGGAGGGTGCATGTGGCGGGTAGGGCGATGCTACCGCTAAATATGCTGAATGCTGCAACCGGTGCTATGCGGAGTCTGCACGACAGTGTTCTTTCTTTGGAGAAGCGGCGTCTCAGAGAGAAGGATGTGGCATACCCGGTTTTCATGGCCAAGGTGCCAGAGGGCAAGGGCTTTGTGGATGGCGACATCGGGGGTATGAACGTCCTGCGGTTTGATGACATCTTTGCTATGTTTAACCTTCATCCGCTGCACTACACCTTCGTTCGGCTGTTTTCGCTGAGCATGCAGATGCGGATCATTAGAGACAAGACCCCGGACATTGTGATAGTCGACCCCTTCTACATGTGTGCCAAGCACTTGAGCAACGCTGGGGACCGCCAAGTTGCGAGTTCACACCTCGAAGGCGTCATTCTGGCAAACGCATATAAGGATAACTTCGTTGTGCCTTACTTTCCCGAGTAAGTCATCCCTTAACCGCCCCGTAACATATGATTTCTTAGATTTCGATCGTTCTTTTTTTCTAACATTCCGTGTTCTATGCAGTGACACACATTGCACACTCATCCTCTTAAGCCCGAAATATTCCATGGCCTCGTATTTAGACCCGAACCGTAACTCCAACATAGACTACACAAATGTCAAGAAAGTTCTTGATGATGTTCTCCCCGGCTACGCCAAATCTGGAGGCACCTTCACCAGGCCAGTTCGTAAGTACGGCAAGCACATGTTCTCACACAATACGAAGTTCTGCTGCGTCAAGCAGCCGCCTGGCGGTCAGAAGGATGCCTACTACGCCCTCCATCACATGCGGGCAATCGTAAGGGACCATCATCAACTTCTGCTACCAGATAATCTCAAAAATTGGGCCGCGAGCTTGTCGGCAGTCCAGGACGCGGACCTCAGACAAGAATTCTTTCGCATCCAGTCGGAGTTTGCGGACATCATCCATCAAGATGTCCTTCATACCTCGGGGCAGTTCTTCCTCAGATATCAACCGTCCAACAGTGAGATAGATGGAACACTACAAATGCAGGGTGACAACGACCGCGATTTCATGACCATCACGACAGACGGCGGCTTCATCCACGCTGCTGTCCGATGAGTCGAGTCGAAAGTAGTGATGTGTAGTTCTGAAACATTGATTGGCTCATGTTGTAACTATACTTTAATGAATTCGTATGTCTCTTTGGTTTGGACAGTCGTTCAACTTAGATGTAATCGATGCTATTTATTAGTAGGACCATGAATCGTGCTATTAATGTCTTGCTTTTCTCTTCCGATCCTTTTGTTGCATACTTACATATTGCTTATGTATTGTCTGTTGTTTGGCTTGTGCATAGAGATGCCGTCGTATGTCGTGTACAAGGGTAAGGTTCCCGGAGTCTACGACGACTGGGAGGAGTGTCGAGGACAGGTTCACCGTTTCAGCGGTAACAGTTACAAAGGGTACACCACTAGGGCGGAGGCCGAATCTAGATATGCCCGCTATCTAGCGGGAGAGAGGAGGGAGCGTTGGAGGAAACGGATGAAGACCAGTTTGATCGCGATGAAGCTCATCATGATGACCACAGCTCTCTTCTATGTGATGGTAGTTTAGATGATCGATATCGACTTGTAATGTGAATACAAACTCGATACTCGCGGTCTTGAGACTTGTAATGTTTTATCTTTGTTCGGTCTTTTGAATTCGGAGACTAATATGATGAATTGTATTCGGAGACTAATCTTCTATTGTATTCGATGAATCTGATGTTGCTGTGTGTTGCTGTCTATATTCTGTCTAATAATATATTTTATATTCTGTCTAATAATATATTTTGTAACCTACGCAAAAATCAGAAAAGGAAAAAAAATAAACCAAATATTCATACTAATGGCGCATCACCACCAGGTGCGCCATTAGTGTGCCAAAGGATACTAATGGCGCATCAGCGTAGAATGCACCATTAGTATGACAAAGCCATGCTTACGTATGCCCCCCCGGGAGGCACACTAATGGCGCATGCTGTTAGATACTAATGGCGCACTAGTGTGTGCGCCATTAGTATACCAGATACTAATGGCGCACCTGTGGTGCGCCATTAGTAAGATATACTGGTGGCGTGCTACTAATGGCGCACTGGTAATGCGCCATTAGTAGGCAAAACCAGTGCGCCATTAGTAGGCCTTTTCCTAGTAGTGATTCGATCATCGGTATCTCAATACCTAGTTCAATCTCATTACCGGCAAGTCTCTTTACTCGTTCCGTAATACGTCATCCTGCAACTAACTCATTAGTTGCAATGCTTGCAAGGCTTATAGTGATGTGCATTACCGAGTGGGTCCAGAGATACCTCTCCGACAATCGGAGTGACAAATCCTAATCTCGAAATACGCCAACCCAACAAGTACCTTTGGAGACACCTGTAGAGCACCTTTATAATCACCTAGTTATGTTGTGATGTTTGGTAGCACACAAAGTGTTCCTCCGGTAAACGGGAGTTGCATAATCTCATAGTCATAGGAACATGTATAAGTCATGAAGAAAGCAATATAAGCATACTAAATGATCGAGTGCTAAGCTAATGGAATGGGTCATGTCAATCACATCATTCTCCTAATGATGTGATCCCGTTAATCAAATGACAACACATGTCTATGGTTAGGAAACATAACCATCTTTGATCAACGAGCTAGTCAAGTAGAGGCATACTAGTGACACTCTGTTTGTCTATGTATTCACACATGTATTATGTTTCCGGTTAATACAATTCTAGCATGAATAATAAACATTTATCATGAAATAAGGAAATAAATAATAACTTTATTATTGCCTCTAGGGCATATTTCCTTCAGTCTCCCACTTGCACTAGAGTCAATAGTCTAGTTCACATCACCATGTGATTTAACACCAATAGTTCACATCGTCATGTGACCAACACCCAAAGGGTTTACTAGAGTCAATAATCTAGTTCACATCGCTATGTGATTAACACCCGAAGAGTACTACGGTGTGATCATGTTTTGCTTGTGAGAGAAGTTTAGTCAATGGGTGTGCCACATTCTGATGCGCATGTATTTTGCAAATTTCTATGTCAACAATGCTCTGCATGGAGCTACTCTAGCTAATTGCTCCCACTTTCAATATGTATCCAGATTGAGACTTAGAGTCATCTGGATCAGTGTCAAAACTTGCATTGACGTAACCCTTTATGATGAACCTTTTGTCACCTCCGTAATCGAGAAACATATCCTTATTCCAGTAAGGATAATTTTGACCGTTGTCCATTGATCTACTCCTAGATCACTATTGTACTCCCTTGCTTAACATAGTGTAGGGTATACAATAGATCTGATACACAACATGGCATACTTTATAGAACCTATGGCTGAGGCATAGGGAATGACTTTCATTCTCTTTCTATCTTCTGTCGTGGTCGGGCTTTGAGTCTTGCTCAATTTCACACCTTGTAACACAGGCAAGAACTCTTTCTTTGACTGTTCCATTTTGAACTACCTCAAAATCTTGTCAAGGTATGTACTCATTGAAAAAAAAACTTATCAAGCATCGTGATCTATCTCTATAGATTTTGATGCTCAATATGTAAGCAGCTTCACCGAGGTCTTTCTTTGAAAAACTCCTTTCAAACACTCCTTTATGCTTTGCAGAATAATTCTACATTATTTCCAATCAACAATATGTCATTCACATATACTTATCAGAAATGTTGTAGTGCTCCCACTCACTTTCTTGTAAATACATGCTTCATAGCAAGTATGTATAAAATTATATGCTTTGATCAACTTATCAAAGCGTATATTCCAACTCCTAGATGCTTGCACCAGTCCATAGATGGATCGCTGGAGCTTGCACATTTTGTTAGTACCTTTAGGATCGTCAAAACCTTCTGGTTGCATCATATACAACTCTTCTTTAAGAAATACATTAAGGAATGTAGTTTTGACATCCATTTGCCAGATTTCATAAAATGTGGCAATTTGCTAACATGATTCGGACAGACTTAAGCATCGCTACGAGTGAGAAAATCTCATCGTAGTCGACACCTTGAACTTTATCAAAAACCTGTTTTTCGACAAGTCTAGCTTTGTAGATAGTAACACTACTATCAGCGTCCATCTTCCTCAGATCCATTTATTCTCATTGGCTTGCCGATCATTGGGCAAGTCAACCAAAGTCCACACTTTGTTCTTATATATATGGATTCCATCTCAGATTTCATGGCCTCAAGCCATTTCGCGGAATCTAGGCTCATCATCGCTTCCTCATAGTTCGTAGGTTTGTCATGGTCAAGTAACATGACCTCCGGAACAGGATTACCCTACCACTCTGGTGCGGATCTTACTCTGGTTGACCTACGAGGTTCGGTAGTAACTTGATCTGAAGTTACATGATCATCATCATTAGCTTCGTCACTAATTGCTGTAGTAGTCACAGGAACAGATTTATGTGATGAACTACTTTCCAATAAGGGAGAAGGTACAATTACCTTATCAAGTTCTACTTTCCTCCCACTCACTTCTTTCGAGAGAAACTCCTTCTCTAGAAAGTATCCATTCTCAGCAACGAATGTCTTGCCTTCGGATCTGTGATAGAAGGTGTACCCAACTATCTCCTTTGGGTATCCTATGAAGACACATTTCTCCGATTTGGGTTTGAGCTTATCATGATGAAACTTTTTCTTATAAGCATCGCAACCCCAAACTAGAAACGACAACTTTGGTTTCTTGCCAAACCACAGTTCATATTGTGTTGTCTCAACAGACTTAGATGGTGCCCCTCTATAACGTGAATGCAGCTGTCTCTAATGGATGACCCCAAACCGATAGTGGTAAATCGGTAAGAAACATCATAGTTTGCACTATATCCAATAAAGTACAGTTATGACGTTCAGACACACCATTACGCTGTGGTGTTCCAGGTGGCATGAGTTTGTGAAACTATTCCACATTGTTTTAATTTAAGACCAAACTCGTAACTCAGATATTCACCTCTGCGATCAGATCGTAGAAACTTTATTTTCTTGTTACAATGATTTTCCACTTCACTCTGAAATTCCTTGAACTTTTCAAATGTTTTAGACTTATGTTTCTTCAAGTAGATATACCCATATCTGCTCAAATAAATCTGTGAAGGTCAGAAAATAACGATTCCTGCCGCGAGCCTCAACACTCATCGGACCTCATACATCAGTATGTATTATATCCAATAAGTCAGTTGCTCGCTCCATTGTTCCGGAGAACGGAGTCTTAGTCATCTTGCCCATGAGGCATGGTTCACAAGCATCAAGTGATTCATAATCAAGTGATTCCAAAATCCCATCAGCATGGAGTTTCTTCATGCGCTTTACACCAATATGACCTAAACGGCAGTGCCACAAATAAGTTGCACTATCATTATTAACTTTGCATCTTTTGGCTTCAATATTATGAATATGTGTATGACTACGATCGAGATCTAACAAACCATTTTCATTGGGTGTATGACCATTGAAGGTTTTATTCATATAAACAGAACAACAATTATTATCTAACTTAAATGAATAACTGTATTGCAATAAACATGATCAAATCATATTCATGCTCAACGCAAACACCAAATAACATTTATTTAGGTTCAACACTAATCCCGAAAGTATAGGGAGTGTGTGATGATGATCATAACTACTTCCAACACACATCGTCACTTGACCCTTAACTAGTCTCTCTTCATTCTGCAACTCCCGTTTCAAGTTACTACTCTTAGCAACTGAGCTAGTATCGAATACCGAGGGGTTGCTATGAACACTAGTAAAGAACACATCAGTAACATGTATATCAAATATACCTTTGTTCACTTTGCCATCCTTCTTATCCGCCAAATACTTGGGGTAGTTCCGCTTCCAGTGACTAGTCCCTTTGCAATAGAATCACTTAGTCTCAGGCTTAGGAACAGACTTCGGCTTCTTCACTTGAGCAGCAACTTTCTTGCCGTTCTTCTTGAAGTTCCCCTTCTTCCCTTTGCCCTTTTCTTGAAACTAATGGTCTTGTAAACCACAACACTTGATGTTTTTCTTGATTTCTACCTTCGTTGATTTCAGCATCACGAAGAGCTTGGGAATCATTTCCATTATCCCTTGCATATTATTGTTCATCATGAAGTTTACTAACTTGGTGATGGTGACTAGAGAATTCTGTCAATCACTATCTTATCTGGAAGATTAACTCCCACTTGATTCAAGCGATTGTAGTACCCAGACAATCTGAGCACATGCTCGCTGCTTGAGCTATTCTCTTCCATCTTTTAGCAATAGAACTTGTTGGAGACTTCATATCTCTCAACTCGGGTATTTGCTTGAAATATTAACTTCAACTCCTGGAACATCTCATATGGTCCATGACGTTCAAAACGTCTTTGAAGTCCCGATTCTAAGCCGTTAAGCATGCTGCACTAAATTATCAAGTAGTCATCATATTGAGCTAGCCAAATGTTCATAACGTCTTCATCTGCTCCTGCAATAGGTCTGTCACCTAGCGGTGCATCAAGGACATAATTCTTCTGTGCAGCAATGAGGATAGTCCTCAGATCACGGATCCAATCCGCATCATTGCTACTAACATCTTTCAACTCAGTTTTCTCTAGGAACATATCAAAAATAAAACAGGGGAGCTAAACGCGAGCTATTGATCTACAACATAGATATGCTAATACTACCAGGACTAAGTTCATGATAAATTAAAGTTCAACTAATCATATTACTTAAGAATTCCCACTTAGATAGACATCCCTCTAATCATCTAAGTGATCACGTGATCCAAATCAACTAAACTATAACCGATCATCACGTGAAATGGAGTAGTTTTCAATGGTGAACATCACTATGTTGATCATATCTACTATATGATTCACGCTCGACCTTTCGGTCTCAGTGTTCCGAGGCCATATCTGCATATGCTAGGCTCGTCAAGTTTAACCTGAGTATTCTACGTGTGCAAAACTGGCTTGCACCCATTGTAGATGGACGTAGAGCTTATCACACCCGATCATCACATGGTGTCTGGGCACGACGAACTTTGGCAACGGTGCATACTCAGGGAGAACACTTTTACCTTGAAATTTAGTGAGAGATCATCTTATAATGCTACCGTCAATCAAAGCAAGATAGATGCATAAAAGATAAACATCACATGCAATCAATATAAGTGATATGATATGGCCATCATCATCTTGTGCTTGTGATATCCATCGCCGAAGCACCGTCATGATCACCATCATCACTGGCGCGACACCTTGATCTCCATCATAGCATCGTTGTCGTCTCGCCAATCTTATGCTTCTACGACTATCGCTACTGCTTAGTGATAAAGTAAAGCATTACAGGGCGATTGCATTGCATAAAATAAAGCGACAACCATATGGCTCCTGCCAGTTGCCGATAACTCAGTTACAAAACATGATCATCTCATACAATAAAATTTAGCATCATGTCTTGACCATATCACATCACAACATGCCCTGCAAAAACAAGTTAGACGTCCTCTACTTTGTTGTTGCAAGTTTTACGTGGCTGCTACGGGCTTAGCAAGAACCGTTCTTACATACGCATCAAAACCACAACGATAGTTTGTCAAGTTGGTGTTGTTTTAACCTTTGCAAGGACCGGGCGTAGCCACACTCGGTTCAACTAAAGTTGGAGAAACTGACACCCGCCAGCCACCTATGTGCAAAGCACGTCGGTAGAACCAGTCTCGCGTAAGCGTACGCGTAATGTCGGTCCGGGCCGCTTCATCCAACAATACCGCCGAACCAAAGTATGACATGCTGGTAAGCAGCATGACTTATATCGCCCACAACTCACTTGTGTTCTACTCGTGCATATAACATCAACGCATAAAACCAGGCTCTGATACCACTGTTGGGGAACGTAGTAATTTCAAAAAATTCCTACGCACACGCAAGATCATGGTGATGCATAGCAACGAGAGGGGAGAGTGTTGTCTACGTACCCTCGTAGACCGAAAGCGAAAGCGTTAGCACAACACGGTTGATGTAGTCGTACGTCTTCACGACCCGACCGATCAAGTACCGAACGTACGGCACATCCGAGTTCAGCACACGTTCAGCCCGATGACGTCCCTCGAACTCCGATCCAGCCGAGTGTTGAGGGAGAGTTTCGTCAGCACGACGGCCTGGTGACGATGTTGATGTTCTACCAACGCAGGGCTTCGCCTAAGCACCGCTACAGTATTATCGAGGTGGACTATGGTGGAGGGGGAAACCGCACACGGCTAAAAGATCAAACAGATCAATTGTTCTGTCTATGGGGTGCCCCCCTGCCCTCCTATATAAAGGAGCAAGGGGGAGAGGCGGCCGGCCAAGGAGGGCGCGCCAAGGGGGGAGTCCTACTCCCACCGGGAGTGTCGGAGTAATGGGCCACGGGTAGGCTAACCCGAGACCCAGAACCTTTCAAGACATCGGGGCGGGCTTCGCCCCTCAAGGATCCCAAGACGAAGAGCAGACTCTGGGAGTCGGCTGCAGCATCACGAACTACCCACTCATGGCCGAATCCCAGAAATGGCTACGGCATATGCCGACTCCCAGTTGGCGACTCCAGGGAAGCCGATCTGGGGAGTCGGCCCGCGACTTCACCACCCTCTGCCTTCGAGAAGAAGGACGAGACCGGGGATGGCCGGAGTACGGCCCTCCCCTACCGTGATTACCAAGGGCAGGTATGGCTACAGTATGTCGTACCAGAGGAGATCTCCGTCCGGCGCGGCACTGTTGCCATACTGGCCCTGACGTCCACCCCAGCGGCAAAACCCTGTTCCCACGTTGGCCCGCACGTACGGCCTGGAGACGGCGGGTCCCGCTAGTCAGCGGGGGGGGGGGGGGGGACGAAAGACGGCGAGAGCACCCGAAGACGGACCTCGTGGGAGTCGGCCTCCGAGAGTCGGCACGTTCCTCCCACGGGCCCCGCACGCCATTAACCAGATAAGACGGGGAGTGGCGACAGTGATCGCCCGCCAGGCGGCGGCATTGTTGCCACGACCCCATGACCAAGCCAACGTCATCAGAGGCGCGGTTACAGTGACCAGGTCAGTCGGCGGGGCCCACCAGCGGTGGGCCCTAGGAGTCGGCGGAGAAGACGGCGACCTAAGAGACAGAAGGCTGGGACCCGCGCCCAGCCAGATTACCATTGTACCCCCGGGGGGTAGGCCTATATAAACCCCCCGGAGCACCCATGCAAAGGGTTCGATCCTTTTAGCACTAGACCAGAAGCATAAGAGGGAGAGAGCTAGCCTTGCCCTCTCCTACCTCCAGAACACAGCTCGAGGGGCAACTTTGTACACATATTACCATAGTGATCATGCGGAGACCCCGTAGAGCAGCAGTAGGGGTATTATCTCCACGGAGAGCCCTGAAGCTGGGTAAGATTCGCCGGCGTGCATGTCTACGCCTCATCCCGCTTCCAGGCACCGGAGACGTTCTACTCGCTCCCACCATGATAAGCCATCCTTTGGCATATGTCGCATCCAACCCCCGACAGGGAGTAGGATTCCTCCTTTCCTTGTTGGAGTAGGAGAAGAGAAGGAAAAAGGAGAAGGAAGGGGGCGCCCCCATCCCTAGTCCAATTCGGACCAGTTCATGGGGAGGGGTGCATCCACCCTTTGAGGCCTTTTTCTCCTTTCCCGTATGGCCCATTAAGGCCCAATACGAATTCCCGTAACTCTCTGGTACTCCCGAAAATACCCGAATCACTCGGAACCTTACCGATGTCTGAATATAGTCATCCAATATATCGATCTTTACGTCTCGACCATTTTGAGACTCCTCGTCATGTCCCCGATCTCATCTGGCACTCCGAACTCCTTCGGTACATCAAAACTCATAAACTCATAATATAACTGTCATCGAAATTTTAAGCGTGCAGACCCTACGGGTTCGAGAACTATGTAGACATAACCGAGACACGTCTCCGGTCAATAACCAATAGCGGAACCTGGATGCTTATATTGGCTCCCACATATTCTACGAAGATCTTTATCGGTCAGACCGCATAACAACATACGTTGTTCCCTTTGTCATCGGTATGTTACTTGCCCGAGATTCGATCGTCGGTATCTAAATACCTAGTTCAATCTCGTTACCGGCAAGTCTCTTTACTCGTTCTGTAATACATCATCCTGCAACTAACTCATTAGAGAGGGGTGAGTCTCCACACCACCAATCCAGCCAAAATCTAATCGAGGAGCCGTCCCCAACAACAAACTTAACAAAAGACTGGAACACAAGTCTAACTTTGACCAGGGACTTCGAAAACTGAGAGCCACCACGCGAGTGAGCAAACATCAGGCTCGAGGAAGGGAAATATTTAGCCTTAAGAATAGACATCCAGAGGGGCTGGTCCTCAGCACTCATAATCTTCCACCACCATTTGATCAACAAGCATTGGTTCATGATGGAAGTGTTAAGAATCCCTAACCCCCAAGGTTTTTGGGCCTACACATCAATTTCCATTTAACAAAGCGATATTTGCGGCGATTATCCGCAGTGTTCCAGTAGAATGCCCTGAAGTAAATATGCCCTAGAGGCAATAATAAAGTTATTATTTATTTCCTTATTTCATGATAAATGTTTATTATTCATGCTAGAATTGTATTAACCAGAAACATAATACATGTGTGAATACATAGACAAACAAAGTGTCACTAGTATGCCTCTACTTGACTAGCTCGTTGATCAAAGATGGTTAAGTTTCCTAACCATAGACATGGGTTGTCATTTGATAAACGGGATCATATCATTAGGAGAATGATGTGATTGACTTGACCCATTCCGTTAGCTTAGCACTTGACCATTTAGTATGTTGCTATTGCTTTCTTCATGACTTATACATGTTCCTATGACTATGAGATTATGCAACTCCCGAATATCAGAGGAACACTTTGTGTGCTACCAAACGTCACAACGTAACTGGGTGATTATAAAGAAGCTCTACAGGTGTCTCCGAAGGTACTTGTTGAGTTGGCATAGATCGAGATTAGGATTTGTCACTCCGATTGTCGGAGAGGTATCTCTGGGCCCTCTCGGTAATGCACAACACTATAAGCCTTGCAAGCAATGTGACTAATGAGTTAGTTGCGGTATGATGCATTACGGAATGAGTAAAGAGACTTGCCGGTAACGAGATTGAACTAGGTATTGAGATACCGACAATCGAATCTCGAGCAAGTAACATACCGATGACAAAGGGAACAACATATGTTGTTATGCGGTTTGACCGATAAAGATCTTTGTAGAATATGTAGGAGCCAATATGAGCATCCAGGTTCCGCTATTGGTTATTGACCGGAGATGTGTCTCGGTCATGTCTACATAGTTTTCGAACCCGTAGGGTCCGCACGCTTAACGTCCGGTGATGATTCGTATTATGAGTTTATGTGTTTTGATGTACCAAAGGTAGTTTGGAGTTCCGGATGAGATCGGGGACATGACGAGGAGTCTCGAAATGGTCGAGACGTAAATATCGATATATTAGACGACTATATTCAGACACCGGAAAGGTTCCGAGTGATTCGGGTATTTTTCGAAGTACCAGAGAGTTACGGGAATTCGCCGGGGAGTATATGGGCCTTATTGGGGATTTAGGGGAAAGAGAGAGGAGAGGCTGCACCCCCCAAGGCCTAGTCCGAATTGGACTAGGGGAGGGGCTGCTCCCCTCCTTCTTTCTCTTCTCTCTTCCCTTTCCTTGACTCCTACTCCTACTACTTGGAAGGGGGGGGGGATCCTACTCCCGGTGGGAGTAGGACTCCTCCAGGGCGCGCCATAGGGGCTGGCCCTCTCCCCCTCCTCCACTCCTTTATATACGTGGCCAGGGGGCACCCCATAGACATAACAATTGATCATTGATCTCTTAGCCGTGTGCGGTGCCCCCCTCCACCATATTCCACCTTGGTAATATCGTAGCGGTGCTTAGGCAAAGTCCTGCGTCGGTAGCATCATCAACATCGTCATCACGCCGTCGTGCTGACGGAACTCTCCTGCAAAGCTCTGCTGGATCGGAGTTCGTGGGACGTCATCGAGCTGAACGTGTGCAGAACTCGGAGGTGTCGTGCGTTCGGTACTTGGATCGGTCGGATCGTGAAGACGTACGACTACATCAACCGCGTTGTCATAACGCTTCCGCTTTCGGTCTACGAGGGTACATGGACACACTCTCCCCTCTCGTTGCTATGCATCACCATAATCTTGCGTGTGCGTAGGATTTTTTTTGAAATTACTACGTTCTCCAACAGTGGCATTCGAGCCTGGTTTTATGCGTAGATGTTATATGCACGAGTAGAACACAAGTGAGTTGTGGGCGATACAAGTCATACTGCTTACCAGTATGTCATACTTTGGTTCGGCGGTATTGTTGGATGAAGCGGCCCGGACCGACATTACGCGTACGCTTACGTGAGACTGGTTCTACCGACGTGCTTTGCACACAGGTGGCTGGCGGGTGTCAGTTTCTCCAACTTTAGTTGAACCAAGTGTGGCTACGCCCGGTCCTTGAGAAGGTTAAAACAACATTAACTTGACGAACTATCGTTGTGGTTTTGATGCGCAGGTAAGAACGGTTCTTGCTCAGCCTGTAGCAGCCACGTAAAACTTGCAACAACAAAGTAGAGGACATCTAACTTGTTTTTGCAAAGCATGTTGTGATATGATATGGTCAAGACCTGATGTGATATAAATTGTTGTATGAGATGATCATGTTTTGTTAAACTTATCGGCAACTGGCAGGAGCCTTATGGTTGTCTCTTTATTGCATAAGATGCAAGTGCCATGTAATTGCTTTACTTTATCGCTATGCAATAGCAATAGTTGCAAAAGCAATAGCTGGTGAGACGACCATGTGACGACACATTGATAAAAGATCAATATGATGGAGATCATGGTGTCATGCTAGCAACAATGAAGATCATGACAGTACTCTGGAGATGGAGATCAAAAGCACAAGATGATGATGGCCATATCATGTCACATATTTTGATTGCATGTGATGTTTATCTTTTATACATCTTATTTTGCTTAGTTCGACGGTAGCATTATAAGATGATCTCTCACTAAATTTCAAGGTAAAATTGTTCTCCCTGAGTATGCACCGTTGCCAAAGTTCGTCGTGCCGAGACACCACGTGATGATCGGGTGTGATAAGCTCTACGTTCATCTACAATGGGTGCAAGCTAGTTTTGCACACGCAGAACACTCAGGTTAAACTTGAAGAGCCTAGCATATGCAGATATGGCCTCGGAACACTGAGACCGAAAGGTCGAGCGTGAATCATATAGTAGATATGATAAACATAGTGATGTTCACCATTGAAAACTACTCCATCTCACGTGATGATCGGATATGGTTTAGTTGATTTGGATCATGTGATCACTTAGATGATTAGAGGGATATCTATCTAAGTGGGAGTTCTTAAGTAATATGATTAATTGAACTTTAATTTATCATGAACTTAGTCCTGGTAGTATTAGCATATCTATGTTGTAGATCAATAGCTCGCGTTTAGCTCCCCTATTTTATTTTTTATATGTTCCTAGAGAAAAATAAGTGAAAGATGTTAGTAGCAAAGATGCGGACTAGCTCTGTGATCTAAGGATTATCCTCATTGCTGCACAGAAGTATTATGTCCTTGATGCACCACTAGGTGACATAACTATTACAGGAGCAGATGCAAACGTTTTGAACATTTTGACAAAAGCTTGGTATGATAACTACTTGATAGTTTAGTGCACCATGCTTTACAGCTTAGAACCGGGACTTCAAAAATGTTTTGAACGCCACGGAGCATACAAGATGTTCCAAGAGTTGAAATTGGTATTTCATACTCATGCACGTGTCGAGAGGTATGAGACCTCTGACATTACTTTGCCTACAAGATGGAGGAAAATAGCTCAACCAGTAAGCATGTGCTCAGATTGTCTGAGTACTACAATCACTTGAATCAAGTGGGAGTTAATCTTCCAGATAAGATAGTGATTGATAGAGTTCTCTAGTCACTATCACCAAGTTGCTAGAACTTCGTGATTAACTATAATATGCAAGGGATAACGGAAACGATTCCCAAGCTCTTCGTGATGCTGAAATCGATGAAGGTAGAAATCAAGAAAAGCATCAAGTGTTGATGGTTAACAAGACCACTAGTTTCAAGAAAAGGGCAAAGGGAAGAAGGGGAACTTCAAGAAGAATGACAAGCAAGTTGCTGCTCAAGTGAAGAAACCCAAGTCTGGACCTAAGCCTGAGACTAAGTGCTTCTACTACAAAGGGACTAGTCACTGGAAGCGGAACTGCCCCAAGTATTTGGCGGATAAGAAGGATGGCAAAGTGAACAAAGGTATATTTGATATACATGTTATTGATGTGTACTTTACTAGTGTTTATAGCAACCCCGCGGTATTTGATACTAGTTCAGTTGCTAAGAGTAGTAACTCGAAATGGGAGTTGCAGAATGAACAGAAACTAGTTAAGGGTGAAGTGACGATGTGTGTTGGAAGTAGTTCCAAGATTGATATGATCATCATCGCACACTCCCTATACTTTCGGGATTAGTGTTGAACCTAAATAAATATTATTTGGTGTTTGCGTTGAGCATGAATATGATTTGATCATGTTTATTGCAATACGGTTATTCATTTAAATTAGAAAATAATTGTTGTTCTGTTTACATGAATAGAACCTTCTATGGTCATACACTCAATGAAAATGGTTTGTTGGATCTCAATTGTAGTAATACACATATTCGTAATATTGAAGTCAAAAGACGCAAAGTTAATAATGATAGTGCAACTTATTTGTGGCACTGTCGTTTAGGTCATATTAGTGTAAAGCGCATGAAGAAACTCCATGCTGATGGGCTTTTGGAATCACTTGATTATGAATCACTTGATGCTTGCGAACCATGCCTCATGGACAAGATGACTAAGACTCCGTTCTCCGGAACAATGGAGCGAGCCACTGACTTGTTGGAAATAATACATACCGATGTAAGCGGTCCAATGAGTGTTGAGGCTCATGGCGGGTATCATTGTTTTCTGACCTTCACAGATGATTTGAGCTGATATGGGTATATGTACTTAGTAAAACATAAGTCTGAAACATTTGAAAAGTTCAAAGAATTTCAGAGTGAAGTAGAGAATCATCGTAACAAGAAAATAAAGTTTCTACAATCTGATCGTAGAGGCAAATATTTGAGTTACGAGTTTGGCCTTCAATTAAAACAATGTGGAATAGTTTCACAAACTCATGCCACCTGGAACACCACAGCATAATGGTGTGTCCGAACGTGATAACCGTACTTTATTGGATACAGTGCAATCTATGATGTTTCTTACCGATTTACCACTATCGTTTTGGGGTTATGCATTAGAGACAACTACATTCACGTTAAAAGGGCACCATCTAAATCTGTTGAGACGACACCGTATGAACTATGGTTTGGCAAGAAACCAAAGTTGTCGTTTCTTAAAGTTTGGGAATACGATGCTTATGTGAAAAAGTTTCAACATGATAAGCTCAGACCCAAAACGGAGAAATGTGTCTTCATAGGATACCCAAAGAGACAGTTGGGTACACCTTCTATCACAGATCCGAAGGCAAGACATTCATTGCTAAGAATGGATCCTTTCTAGAGAAGGAGTTTCTCTCGAAAGAAGTGAGTGGGAGAAAAGTAGAACTTGATGAGGTAGTTGTACCTGCTCCCTTATTGGAAAGTAGTTCATCACAGAAATCTGTTCCTGTGAATCCTACACCAATTAGTGAGGAAGCTAATGATGGTGATCATGTAACTTCAGATCAAGTTACTACCGAACCTCGTAGGTCAACCAGAGTGAGATTCGCACCAGAGGGGTACGGTAATCCTGTTCTGGAGGTCATGTTACTTGACCATGACAAACTGCTACCTCTTGAGCACTGCGTTGGATTTCCTTGAAGAGGAAAGGATGATGCAGCAAAGTAGCGTAAGTATTTCCCTCACTTTTTGAGAACCAAGGTATCAATCCAGTAGGAGGCTACGCGCGAGTCCCTCGTACCTGCACAAAGCAAATAACTCCTCGCAACCAACGCGATAAGGGGTTGGCAATCCCTTCACGGTCACTTGCGAGTGTGAGATCTGATAGATATGATAGATAATATTTTTGGTATTTTTGTGATAAAGATGCAAAGTAAAATAAAAGCAAAGTAAAAAAGCAAAGGCAATAAAGTGATGGAAGATTAATATGATAAAGATAGACCCGGGGGCCATAGATTTCACTAGTGGCTTCTCTCAAGAGCATAAGTATTTTACGGTGGGTGAACGAATTACTGTTGAGCTATTGACAGAATTGAGCATAGTTATGAGAATATCTAGGTATGATCATGTATATAGGCATCACGTCCGAGACAAGTAGACCGACTCCTGCCTGCATCTACTACTATTACTCCACTCATCAACCGCTATCCAACATGCATCTAGAGTATTAAGTTCAAGAAAACATAGTAACGCCTTAAGCAAGATGACATGATGTAGAGGGATAAATTCATGCAATATGATAAAAAAACCCATCTTGTTATCCTCGATGTCAACAATACATACGTGCCTTGCTGCCCCTACTGTCATAGGGAAAGGACACCGCAAGATTGAACCCAAAGCTAAGCACTTCTCCCATTGCAAGAAAGATCAATCTAGTAGGCCAAACCAAACTGATAATTCGAAGAGACTTGCAAAGATAACCAATCATACATAAAAGAATTCAGAGAAGATTCAAATATTGTTCATAGATAATCTTGATCATAAACCCACAATTCATCGGTCTCAACAAACACACCGCAAAAAGAAGTTTACATCGAATAGATCTCCATGAGAGAGGGGGAGAACATTGTATTGAGATCCAAAAAGAGAGAAGAAGCCATCTAGCTACTAACTATGGACCCGAAGGTCTGAGGTAAACTACTCACACTTCATCGGAGAGGCTATGATGATGTAGAAGCCCTCCGTGATGGATGTCCCCTCCGGCGGAGCTCCGGAACAGGCCCCAAGATGGGATCTCATGGGTACAGAAGGTTGCGGCGGTGGATTTAGGTTTTTGGCTCCGTTTCTGATCGTTTTGGGGTACGTAGGTCTATATAGGAGGAAGAAGTACGTCGGTGGAGCAATGTGGGGCCCACGAGGGTGGAGGGCGCACCCTGGGGGGTGGGCGCGCCCCTCTACCTCATGCCTCCCTCCTTTCTTTCTTGACGTAGGGTCCAAGTCTCCCGGATCATATTCGGTGAGAAAATCACGTTCCCGAAGGTTTCATTCCGTTCGGACTCCGTTTGATATTCCGTTTCTTCGAAACTCTGAAATAGGCAAAAACAACAATTCTGGGTTGGGCCTTCGGTTAATAGGTTAGTCCCAAAATAATATAAAAGTGTATAATAAAGCCCAATATTGTCCAAAACAGTAGATAATATAGCATGGAGCAATCAAAAATTATAGATATGTTGCAGACGTATCAGGCATCCCCAAGCTTACTTCCTGCTCGTCCTCGATTAGGTAAATGATAAAGACAGAATTTTTGATGTGGAGTGCTACTTGGCATAATTTCAATGTAATTCTTCTTAATTGTGGTATGAATATTCAGATCGGAAAGATTCAAGACAAAAGTTTAATATTGACATAAAAATAATAATACTTCAAGCATACTAATAAAGCAATCATGTCTTCTCAAAATAACATGGCCAAAGAAAGCTATCCCTACTAAATCATATAGTCTGGCTATGCTCTATCTTCACCACACAAAGTATTAAAATCATGCACAACCCCGATGACAAGCCAAACAATTGTTTCATACTTTTGACATTCTCAAAACTTTTTCAATCTTCACGCAATACATGAGCGTGAGCCATGGATACAACACTATATGTGTTGGGGAATGTAGTAATTTAAAAAAATTCCTACGCACACGCAAGATCATGGTGATGCATAGCAACGAGAGGGGAGAGTGTTGTCCACGTACCCTCGTAGACCGAAAGCGGAAGCGTTATAACAACAAGGTTGATGTAGTTGTACGTCTTCACGGCCCGACCGATCAAGCACCGAAACTACGACACCTTCGAGTTCTAGCACACGCTCAACTCGATGACGATCCCCGGACTCCGATCCAACAAAGTGTCGGGGATGAGTTCCGTCAGCACGACGGCGGGCGTGGTGACGATCTTGATGTTCTACCGTCGCAGGGCTTCGCCTAAGCACCGCTACAATATTATCGAGGATTATCGTGGAGGGGGGCACCGCACACGGCTAAGAGATCAATGATCAATTGTTGTGTCTCTAGGGTGCCCCCTGCCCCCGTATATAAAGGAGCAAAGGGGGGAGGACGGACGGCCCTTGCTAGGCGCGCCAGGAGGAGGAGACCTCCTCCTAGTAGGAGTAGGACTCCCCTCTTTCCTACTCCTACTAGGAGGGGGAAAGGAAGGGGGAGAGGGAGAAGGAAAGGGGGGCGCCGCCCCCCCTCTCCTAGTCCAATTCGGACCAGAGGGGGAGGGGCGCACGGCCCACCTTGGCTGCCCCTCTCTCTCCACTAAGGCCCATAAGGCCCATTACTTCTCCCGGGGGGTTCCGGTAACCCTCCGGCACTCCGGTTTTCTCCGAAATCACCCAGAACATTTCCGGTGTCCAAATATAGTCGTCCAATATATCAATCTTTATGTCTCGACCATTTCGAGACTCCTTGTCATGTCCGTGATCACATCCGGGACTCCGAACAACCTTTGGTACATCAAAACATATAAACTTATAATGAAACTGTCATCGTAACGTTAAGCGTGCGGACCCTACGGGTTCGAGAACAATGTAGACATGACCGAGACACGTCTCCGGCCAATAACCAATAGCGGAACCTAGATGCTCATATTGGCTCCTGCATATTCTACGAAGATCTTTATCGGTCAGACCGCATAACAACATACGTTGTTCCCTTTGTCATCGGTATGTTACTTGCCCGAGATTCGATCGTCGGTATCTTAATACCTAGTTCAATCTCGTTACCGGCAAGTCTCTTTACTTGTTCCATAATACATCATCTCACAACTAACTCATTAGTTGCAATGCTTGCAAGGCTTATGTGATGTCCATTACCGAGAGGGCCCAGAGATACCTCTCCGACAATCGGAGTGACAAATCCTAATCTCGAAATACGCCAACCCAACATGTACCTTCGGAGACACCTGTAGAGCTCCTTTATAATCACCCAGTTACGTTGTGACGTTTGGTAGCACACAAAGTTTTCCTCCGGCAAACGGGAGTTGCATAATCTCATAGTCATAGGAACATGTATAAGTCATGAAGAAAGCAATAGCAACATACTAAATGATCGGGTGCTAAGCTAATGGAATGGGTCATGTCAATCACATCATTCTCCTAATGATGTGATCCCGTTAATCAAATGACAACACATGTCTATGGTTAGGAAACATAACCATCTTTGATCAATGAGCTAGTCAAGTAGAGGCATACTAGTGACACTCTGTTTGTCTATGTATTCACACAAGTATTATGTTTCCGGTTAATACAATTCTAGCATGAATAATAAACATTTATCATGATATAAGGAAATAAATAATAACTTTATTATTGCCTCTAGGGCATATTTCCTTCAGTCTCCCACTTGCACTAGAGTCAATAATCTAGATTACACAGTAATGATTCTAACACCCATGGAGCCTTTGTGCTGATCATGTTTTGCTCATGGAAGAGGCTTAGTCAACGGGTCTGCAACATTCAGATCCGTATGTATCTTGTAAATCTCTATGTCTCCCACCTGGACTAGATCCCGGATGGAATTGAAGCGTCTCTTGATGTGCTTGGTTCTCTTGTGAAATCTGGATTCCTTTGCCAAGGCAATTGCACCAGTTTTGTCACAAAAGATTTTCATTGGACCCGATGCACTAGGTATGACACCAAAATCGGATAAAAACTCCTTCATCCAGACTCCTTCAATTGCTGCTTCCGATGCAGCTATGTACTCCGCTTCACATGTAGATCCCCCCATGACGCTTTCTTTAGAACTGCACCAACTGTCAGCTCCACCGTTTAATGTAAACACGTATCCGGTTTGCGATTTAGAATCGTCCGGATCAGTGTCAAAGCTTTTATCAATGTAACCATTTACGATGAGATCTTTGTCACCTCCATATACGAGAAACATATCCTTAGTCCTTTTCAGGTACTTCAGGTTGTTCTTGACCGCTGTCCAGTGATCCACTCCTGGATTACTTTGGTACCTCCCTGCCAGACTTATAGCAAGGCACACACCAGGTCTGGTACACAGCATTGCATACATGATAGAGCCTATGGCTGAAGCATAGGGAACATCTTTCATTTTCTCTCTATCTTCTGCTGTGGTCGGGCATTGAGTCTTACTCAACTTCCCACCTTGTAACACAGGCAAGAATCCTTTCTTTGCCTGATCCATTTTGAGCTTGTTCAAAACTTTGTCAAGGTATGTGCTTTGTGAAAGTCCAATTAAGCGTCTTGATCTATATCTATAGATCTTAATGCCCAATATGTAAGCAGCTTCACCGAGGTATTTCATTGAAAAACTTTTATTCATGTATCCCTTTATGCTATCCAGAAATTCTATATCATTTCCGATCAGTAATATGTCATCCCCATATAATATCAGAAATGCTACAGAGCTCCCACTCACTTTCTTGTAAATACAGGCTTCTCCAAAAGTCTGTATAAAACCAAATGCTTTGATCACACTATCAAAGCATTTATTCCAACTCCGAGAGGCTTGCACCAGTCCATAAATGGATCGCTGGAGCTTGCACACTTTGTTAGCTCCCTTTGGATCGATAAAACCTTCCGGTTGCATCATATACAACTCTTCTTCCAGAAATCCATTCAGGAATGCAGTTTTGACATCCATCTGCCAATTTTCATAATCATAAAATGCGGCAATTGCTAACATGATTCGGACAGACTTAAGCATCGCTACGGGTGAGAAGGTCTCATCGTAGTCAATCCCTTGAACTTGTCGAAAACTTTTCGCAACAAGTCGAGCTTTGTAGACAGTAACATTACCGTCAGCGTCAGTCTTCTTCTTGAAGATCCATTTATTCTCAATTGCTTGCCGATCATCGGGTAAGTCAACCAAAGTCCACACTTTGTTCTCATACATGGATCCCATCTCAGATTTCATGGCTTCTAGCCATTTTGCGGAATCTGGGCTCACCATCGCTTCTTCATAGTTCGTAGGTTCACCATGATCTAGTAGCATGACTTCCAGAATAGGATTACTGTACAACTCTGGTGCGGATCTTACTCTTGTTGATCTACGAGGTTCGGTAGTAACTTGATCTAAAGTTTCATGATCATCATCAATAGCTTCCTCACTAATTGGTGTAGGTGTCACAGAAACCCGTTTCTGTGATGTACTACTTTCCAATAAGGGAGCAGGTATAGTTACCTCATCAAGTTCCACTTTCCTCCCACTCACTTCTTTTGAGAGAAACTCCTTCTCTAGAAAGTATCCATTTTTAGCAACAAATGTCTTGCCTTCGGATCTGTGATAGAAGGTGTACCCAACAGTTTCCTTTGGGTATCCTATGAAGACACATTTCTCTGATTTGGGTTCGAGCTTATCAGGTTGAAGCTTTTTCACATAAGCATCGCAGCCCCAAACTTTAAGAAACGACAACTTTGGTTTCTTGCCAAACCACAGTTCATAAGGCATCGTCTCAACGGATTTCGATGGTTCCCTATTTAACGTGAATGCGGCTGTCTCTAAAGCATAACCCCAAAATGATAGCGTTAAATCTGTAAGAGACATCATAGATCGCACCATATCTAGTAGAGTACGATTACGACGTTCGGACACACCATTACGCTGTGGTGTTCCGGGTGGCGTGAGTTGCGAAACTATTCCGCATTGTTTCCAATGTAGACCAAACTCGTAACTCAAATATTCTCCTCCACGATCAGATCGTAGAAACTTTATTTTCTTGTTACGATGATTTTCAACTTCACTCTGAAATTCTTTGAACTTTTCAAATGTTTCAGACTTATGCTTCATTAAGTAGATATACCCATATCTACTTAAATCATCTGTGAAGGTGAGAAAATAACGATATCCGCCACGAACCTCAACATTCATCGGACCACATACATCTGTATGTATGATTTCCAACAAATCTGTTGCTCTCTTCATAGTACCGGAGAACGGCGTTCTAGTCATCTTGCCCATGAGGCACGGTTCGCAAGTACCAAGTGATTCATAATCAAGTGGTTCCAAAAGTCCATCAGTGTGGAGTTTCTTCATGCGCTTTACACCGATATGACCTAAACGGTAGTGCCACAAATAAGTTGCACTATCATTATCAACTCTGCATCTTTTGGCTTCAATATTATGAATATGTGTATCACTAATATCGAGATTCATCAAAAATAGACCATTCTTCAAGGGTGCATGACCATAAAAGATATTACTCATATAAATAGAACAACCATTATTCTCTGATTTAAATGAATAACTGTCTCGCATCAAACAAGATCCAGATATAATGTTCATGCTCAACGCTGGCACCAAATAACAATTATTTAGGTCTAATACTAATCCCGAAGTTAGATGTAGAGGTAGCGTGCCGACCGCGATCACATCGACTTTGGAACCATTTCCCACGCGCATCGTCACCTCGTCCTTTGCCAGTGTTCGCTTAATCCGTAGTCCCTATTTCGAGTTGCAAATATTAGCAACAAAACCAGTATCACATACCCAGGTGCTACTGCGAGCTCTAGTAAGGTACACATCAGTAACATGTATATCACATATACCTTTGTTCACCTTGCCATCCTTCTTATCCGCCAAATACTTGGGGCAGTTCCGCTTCCAGTGACTAGTCTGGTTGCAGTAGAAGCACTCAGTTTCAGGCTTAGGTCCATACTTGGGTTTCTTCTCCTAAGCAGCAACTTGCTTGCTGTTCTTCTTGAAGTTCCCCTTCTTCTTCCCTTTGCCCTTTTTCTTGAAACTAGTGGTCTTGTTGACCATCAACACTTGATGCTCCTTCTTGATTTCTACCTCCGCAGCTTTTAGCATTGTGAAGAGCTCGAGAATCGTCTTATCCATCCCTTGCATGTTATAGTTCATCACGAAGCTCTTGTAGCTTGGTGGCAGTGATTGGAGAATTCTGTCAATGACACAATCATCCGGAAGATTAACTCCCAGTTGAATCAAGTGATTATTATACCCAGACATTTTGAGTATATGCTCACTGACAGAACTGTTCTCCTCCATCTTGCAGCTATAGAACTTATTGGAGACTTCATATCTATCAATCCGGGCATTTGCTTGAAATATTAACTTCAACTCCTGGAACATATAATATGCTCCATGACGTTCAAACGTCGTTGAAGTCCCGGTTCTAAGCCGTAAAGCATGGCACATTGAACTATCGAGTAGTCATCAGCTTTGCTCTGCCAGACGTTCTTAACGTCGTCAGTTGCATCAGCAGCAGGCCTGGCACCCAGCGGTGCTTCCAGGACGCAATTCTTCTGTGGAGCAATGAGGATAATCCTCAAGTTACGGACCCAATCCGTGTAATTGCTACCATCATCTTTCAACTTTGCTTTCTCAAGGAACGCATTAAAATTCAACGGAACAACAGCACGGGCCATCTATCTACAATCAAACATAAACAAGCAAGATACTATCAGGTACTAAGTTCATGATAAATTTAAGTTCAATTAATCATATTACTTAAGAACTCCCACTTAGAAAGACATCTCTCTAATCCTCTAAGTGATCACGTGATCCAAATCAACTAAACCATAACCGATCATCACGTGAAATGGAGTAGCTTTCAATGGTGAACATCACTATGTTGATCATATCTACTATATGATTCACGCTCGACCATTCGGTCTCAGTGTTCCGAGGCCATATCTGCATATGCTAGGCTCGTCAAGTTTAACCTGAGTATTCTGCGTGTGCAAAACTGGCTTGCACCCGTTGTAGATGGACGTAGAGCTTATCACACCCGATCATCACATGGTGTCTGGGCACGACGAACTTTGGCAACGGTGCATAGTCAGGGAGAACACTTTTGTCTTGAAATTTAGTGAGAGATCATCTTATAATGCTACCGTCAAACAAAGCAAGATAAGATGCATAAAAGATAAACATCACATGCAATCAATATAAGTGATATGATATGGCCATCATCTTGTGATTGTGATCTCCATCTCTGAAGCAACGTCATGATCACCATCGTCACCGGCGCGACACCTTGATCTCCATTGTAGCATCGTTGTCATCTCGCCAATCTTATGCTTCTACGACTATCGCTACCGCTTAGTGATAAAGTAAAGCATTACAGGGTGATTGCATTGCATACAATAAAGCAACAACCATATGACTCCTGCCAGTTGCCGATAACTCGTTTACAAAACATGATCATCTCATACAATAAAATTTAGCATCATGTCTTGACCATATCACATCACAACATGCCCTGCAAAAACAAGTTAGACGTCCTCTACTTTGTTGTTGCAAATTTTACGTGGCTGCTACTGGGCTTAGCAAGAACCGTTCTTACCTACGCATCAAAACCACAACGATAGTTTGTCAAGTTGGTGCTGTTTTAACCTTCGCAAGGACCGGGCGTAGCCACACTTGGTTCAACTAAAGTTGGAGAAACTGACACCCGCCAGCCACCTGTGTGCAAAGCACGTCGGTAGAACCAGTCTCGCGTAAGCGTACGCGTAATGTCGGTCCGGGCCGCTTCATCCAACAATATCGCCGAACCAAAGTATGACATGCTGGTAAGCAGTATGACTTATATCACCCACAACTCACTTGTGTTCTACTCGTGCATATAACATCAACGCATAAAACCTGGCTCGGATGCCACTGTTGGGGAACGTAGTAATTTCAAAAAAATTCCTACGCACACGCAAGATCATGGTGATGCATAGCAACGAGAGGGGAGAATGTTGTCCACGTACCCTCGTAGACCAAAAGCGGGAGCGTTATAACAACGCGGTTGATGTAGTCGCACGTCTTTACGGCCCGACCGATCAAGCACCAAAACTACGGCACCTCCGAGTTCTAGCACACGTTCAGCTCGATGACGATCCCCGGACTCCGATCCAGCAAAGTTTCGGGGATGAGTTCCGTCAGCACGACGGCGTGGTGACGATCTTGATGTTCTACCGTCGTAGGGCTTCGCCTAAGCACCGCTACAATATTATCGAGGATTATGGTGGAGGGGGGCACCGCACACGGCTAAGAGGTCAATGATCAATTGTTGTGTCTCTAGGGTGCCCCCTACCCCCGTATATAAAGGAGCAAAGGGGGAAGGCCGGCCGGCCCTTGTTAGGCGCGCCAGGAGGAGGATTCCTCCTCCTAGTAGGAGTAGGACTCCCCTCTTTCCTACTCCTACTAGGAGGGGGAAAGGAAGGGGGAAAGGGAGAAGGAAAGGGGGGGCGCCGCCCGCACTCTCCTAGTCCAATTTGAACCAGAGGGGGAGGGGGCATGCGGCCCACCCTGGCTGCCCCTCTCTCTCTCCACTAAGGCCCATAAGGCCCATTACTTCTCCCGGGGGGTTCCGGTAACCCTCCGGCACTCTGGTTTTCTCCGAAATCACCCAGAACATTTCCGGTGTTCGAATATAGTCGTCCAATATATCAATCTTTATGTCTCGACCATTTCGAGACTCCTCGCCATGTCCGTGATCACATCCGCGACTCCGAACAACCTTCGGTACATCAAAACATATAAACTTATAATGAAACTGTCATCGTAACGTTAAGCGTGCGGACCCTACGGGTTCGAGAACAATGTAGACATGACTGAGACACGTCTCCAGCCAATAACCAATAGCGGAACCTGGATGCTCATATTGGCTCCTACATATTCTACAAAGATCTTTATCGGTCAGACCGCATAACAACTTACGTTGTTCCCTTTGTCATCGGTATGTTACTTGCCCGAGATTCGATCGTCGGTATCTTAATACCTAGTTCAATATCGTTACCGGCAACTCTCTTTACTCGTTCCGTAATACATCATCTCACAACTAACTCATTAGTTGCAATGCTTGCAAGGCTTATGTGATGTGCATTACCGAGAGGGCCCAGAGATACCTCTCCGACAATCGGAGTGACAAATCCTAATCTCGAAATACGCCAACCCAACATGTACCTTCAGAGACACATGTAGAGCTCCTTTATAATCACCCAGTTACGTTGTGACGTTTGGTAGCACACAAAGTGTTCCTCCGGCAAACGGGAGTTGGATAATCTCATAGTCATAGGAACATGTATAAGTCATGAAGAAAGCAATAGTAACAAACTAAACGATCGGGTGCTAAGCTAATGGAATGGGTCATGTCAATCACATCATTATCCTAATGATGTGATCCCATTGATCAAATGACAACACATGTCTATGGTTAGGAAACATAACCATCTTTGATCAACGAGCTAGTCAAGTAGAGGCATAATTGTGACACTCTGTTTGTCTATATATTCACACAAGTATTATGTTTCCGGTTAATACAATTCTAGCATGAATAATAAACATTTATCATGATATAAGGAAATAAATAATAACTTTATTATTGCCTCTAGGGCATATTTCCTTCAATATGTGGAATAGAATGGTGGTTGTGGAGAAGACAAAAAGGGAGAAGATAGTCTCAAATCAACTAGGCGTATCAACTGGCTATGGAGATGCCCATCAATAGATATCAATGTGAGTGAGTAGGGATTTCCATGCAATGGATGCACTAGAGCTATAAGTATATGAAAGCTCAACAAAAGAAACTAAGTGGGTGTGCATCCAACTCGCTTGCTCACGAAGACCTAGGGCATTTTGAGGAAGCCCATAATGGGAATATACAAGCCAATTTCTATAATGAAAAATTCCCACTAGTATATGATAGTGACAAAATGAGAGACTCTCTATCATGAACATCATGGTACTACTTTGAAGCACAAGTGTGGTAAAAGGGTAGTAACATTGTCCCTTATCTCTTTTTCTCTCATTTTTTTATTTGGGCCTTTTCTCTTTTTTATGGCCTCTTTTTTTTCATCCGGAGTCTCATCCCGACTTGTGGGGGAATCATAGTCTCCATCATCCTTTCCTCACTTGGGACAATGCTCTAAAAATGATGATCATCACACTCTTATTTTCTTACAACTCGATACTTAGAAAAAAATATGACTCTATATGATTGCCTCCGGCGGTGTACCGGGATATGCAATGAATCAAGAGTGACATGTATGAAAGAATTATGAACAGTGGCTTTGCCACAAATACGATGTCAACTACATGATCATGCTAGCAGTATGACAATGATGGAGCGTGTCATAATAAACGGAACGGTGGAAAGTTGCATGGCAATATATCTCGGAATGGATATGGAAATGCCATGATAGGTAGGTATGGTGGCTGTTTTGAGGAAGGTATATGTATGATACCGGCGAAAAGTGCGTGGAAATAGAGAGGCTAGCAATGGTGGGAGGCAGAAAAGTGCGTATAATCCATGGACTCAACATTAGTCATAAAGAACTCATATACTTATTGCAAAAATCTACAAGTTATCAAAGCAAAGTATTGTGCGCATGCCCCTAGGGGGATAGATTGGTAGGAAAAGACCATCGCTCGTCCCTGACCGCCACTCATAAGGAAGACAATCAATAAATAAATCATACTCCGACTTCATCACATAACGGTTCACCATACGTGCATGCTACGGGAATCACAAACTTTAACACAAGTATTTCTCAAATTCACAACTACTCGACTAGCATGACTCTAATATCACCATCTTCATATCTCAAAACAATTATCAAGCATCAAACTTTTCTTAGTATTCAACACACTCAAAAGAGAGTTTTACAAATCTTGAATACCAAGCATATTAAGATTTTTAAGCAAATTACCATGCTATTTAATACTCTCAAAATAATCTAAGTGAAGCATGAGAGATCAATAGTTTCTATAAAACAAATCCACATCCGTGCTCTAAAAGATATAAGTGAAGAACTAGAGCAAAACTATATAGCTCAAAAGATATAAGTGAAGCACATAGAGTATTCTAACAAATTCCAAATCATGTATGGCTCTCTCAAAAGGTGTGTACAGCAAGGATGATTGTGGCAAACTAACAAACAAAGACTCAAATCATACAAGACGCTCCAAGCAAAACACATAGTGGTGAATAAAAATATAGCTCCAGGTAAAGTTATCGATGGAAGTAGACGAAAGAGGGGATGCCTTCCGGGGCATCCCCAAGCTTTGTATTTTTGGTGTCCTTATATTATCTTGGGGGTTCCATGGGCATCCTCAAGCTTAGTCTCTTGCCACTCCTTGTTCCATAATCCATCAAAATATTTCACTCAAAACTTGAAAACTTCACAACACAAAACTCAACAGAAATCTCATGAGCTCCGTTAGCGAAAGAAAACAAAAGACCACTTCAAGGTACTGTAATGAACTCATTCTTTATTTATATTGGTGTTAAACCTATTGTATACCAACTTCTCTATGGTTTATAAACTATTTTACTAGCCATAGATTCATCAAAATAAGCAAACAACACACGAAAAACAGAATCTGTCAAAAACAGAACAGTCTGTAGTAATCTGTAACTAACGCAAACTTCTGGAACTACAAGATATTTACCAAAATAGAAAGACCTAGGCAATTTGTTTATTTATCAAAAGCAATTGGAATCAGTATTTTATCACGTTCTGGTGATTTTTAACAATTGTTTTCGTGAACAGAAAGATTCTGGAAATTACAGCAAGATCAAATAACTATCATCCAAGAAGAAACTATAGGTTTAACTTGGCACAAACACTAATTAAAACACATCTAACTAGAGGCTAGAACAAATATTTATTACTAAGCAGCAAGGAAAAATATTGGGTTGTCTCCCAACAAGCGCTTTTCTTTAAAGCCTTTTTAGCTAGGCATTAAGATTTCAATTATGCTCACATGAAAGACAAGAATTGAAGCATAAAGAGAGCATCATAAAACATGTGACAAACACACTTAAGTCTAACATACTTCCTATGCATAGGTATATTATAGGCAAACAAATTATCATAGCAAGCAAAAACTAGCATATGCAAGGAAGTGGAAAGAAACAATAGCAATCTCAACATAACGAGAGGTAAATTAGTAACATGAAAATTTCTACAACCATATTTTCCTCTCTCATAATCATTACATGTGGGATCGTAAGAAAATTCAACAATATAGCTATCACAAAACATATCCTTAACATGATCCACATGCATGCAAAGTTGACGCTCTTCCAAAATAGTGGGATTAACATTAACTAAAGTCATGACCTCTCCAGACCCACTTTTATCCAAATTTTCATAAGATTGAATATTCTCCAAATATGTGGGATCTAAAGTTGACACTCCTCCAAACCCACTTTCAATAATATTTCAAACACTATTATCAATCTCATATTCATCATGGGGCTTAAATAAATTTTCAAGATCATAAGAAGAATCACCCCAATCAGGATCATTGCAACAAGTAGAGGACATAGCAAAACTAGCATCCCCAAGCTTAGGGTTTTGCATATTTTTAGCACAATTGACATCAATAAAATTTATACTAAAATCATTGCAATCATGCTTTTTATTCAAAAATCTATCGTGAATCGCTTCATAAAGTACTTCATCACAATTTTTAGATTCACGAATTTCACGCAAAACCTTATAAAGATAATCTAGTGTACTCAATTCACTAGCAATAGGTTCATAATAATTGGATCTCTTAAAGAGATTAGCACGTGGATGAGGATCCATAAACTTTTAGCAAGCGAAGATGCAAGCAAAAAGAAGGTGAACGAAAAAGAGAGGGCGAATAAAACGGCAAGGGTGAAGTGGGGGAGAGGAAAACGAGAGGCAAATGGCAAATAATGTAATGCGGGAGATAAGGGATTGTGATGGGTACTTGGTATGTTGACTTTTGCATAGACTCCCCGGCAACGGCGCTAGAAATGGCACGTTGTCGGGACTCAAATCTTGACTTGACCTTGCGTAAGCCTCCCCGGCAACGGCGCCAGAAATTCTTCTTGCTACCTCTTGAGCACTGCGTTGGATTTCCTTGAAGAGGGAAGGAGGATGCAGCAAAGTAGCGTAAGTATTTCCCTCAGTTTTTGAGAACCAATGTATCAATCCAGTAGGAGGCTACGCGCGAGTCCCTCGTACCTGCACAAAGCAAATAACTCCTTGCAACCAACGCGATAAGGGGTTGTCAATCCCTTCACGGTCACTTACGAGAGTGAGATCTGATAGATATGCTAGATAAATATTTTGGTATTTTTGTGATAAAGATGCAAAGTAAAATAAAAGCAAAGTAAAAAAGCAAAGGCAATAATAAAGTGATGGAAGATTAATATGATAAAGATAGACCCGGGGCCCATAGATTTCACTAGTGGCTTCTCTCAAGAGCATAAGTATCTTACGGTGGCTGAACGAATTACTGTTGAGCAATTGACATAATTGAGCATAGTTATGAGAATATCTAGGTATGATCATGTATATAGGCATCACGTCCGAGACAAGTAGACCGACTCCTGCCTGCATCTACTACTATTACTCCACTCATCAACCGCTATCCAGCATGCATCTAGAGTATTAAGTTCAAGAAAATAAAGTAACGCCTTAAGCAAGATGACATGATGTAGAGGGATAAATTCATGCAATATGATAAAAACCCCATCTTGTTATCCTCGATGTCAACAATACATACGTGCCTTGCTGCCCCTACTGTCACTGGGAAAGGACACCCCAAGATTGAACCCAAAGCTAAGCACTTCTCCCATTGCAAGAAAGATCAATCTAGTAGGCCAAACCAAACTGATAATTCGAAGAGACTTGCAAAGATAACCAATCATACATAAAAGAATTCAGAGAAGATTCAAATATTGTCCATAGATAATCTTGATCATAAACCCACAATTCATCGGTCTCAACAAACACATCGCAAAAGAAGATTACATCGAATAGATCCCCACGAGAGAGGGGGAGAACATTGTATTGAGATCCAAAAAGAGAGAAGAAGCCATCTAGCTACTAACTATGGACCCGAAGGTCTGAGGTAAACTACCCACACTTCATCGGAGAGGCTATGATGATGTAGAAGCCCTCCGTGATGGATGCCCCCTTCGGCGGAGCTCCGGAACAGGCCCCATGATGGGATCTCGTGGATACAGAAGGTTGCGGCGGTGGAATTATGTTTTTGGCTCCGTTTCTGATCGTTTGGGGGTACGTAGGTATATATAGGAGGAAGAAGTATGTCGGTGGAGCAACGTGGGGCCCATGAGGGTGGAGGGCGCGCCCCCCTACCTCGTGCCTCCCTCCTTTCTTTCTTGACATAGGGTCCAAGTCTCCTGGATCATATTCGGTGAGAAAATCACGTTCCCGAAGGTTTCATTCCGTTTGGACTCCGTTTGATATTCCGTTTCTTCGAAACTCTGAAATAGGCAAAAAACAACAATTCTTGGTTGGGCCTTCGGTTAATACGTTAGTCCCAAAAATAATATAAAAGTGGATAATAAAGCCCAATATTGTCCAAAACAATAGATAATATAGCATGGAGCAATAAAAAATTATAGATATGTTGCAGACGTATCAGGCATCCCCAAGCTTACTTCCTGCTCGTCCTCGATTAGGTAAATGATAAAGACAGAATTTTTGATGTGGAGTGCTACTTGGCATAATTTCAATGTAATTCTTCTTAATTGTGGTATGAATATTCAGATCGGAAAGATTCAAGACAAAAGTTTAATATTGACATAAAAATAATAATACTTCAAGCATACTAATAAAGCAATCATGTCTTCTCAAAATAACATGGCCAAAGAAAGCTATCCCTACTAAATCATATAGTCTGGCTATGCTCTATCTTCACCACACAAAGTACTAAAATCATGCACAACCCCGATGACAAGCCAAACAATTGTTTCATACTTTTGACATTCTCAAAACTTTTTCAATCTTCACGCAATACATGAGCGTGAGCCATGGATACAACACTATATGTGTTGGGGAATGTAGTAATTTTAAAAAAATTCCTACGCACACGCAAGATCATGGTGATGCAAAGCAACGAGAGGGGAGAGTGTTGTCCATGTACCCTCGTAGACCGAAAGCGGAAGCGTTATAACAACAAGGTTGATGTAGTTGTACGTCTTCACGGCCCGACCGATCAAGCACCGAAACTACGACACCTTCGAGTTCTAGCACACGTTCAACTCGATGACGATCCCCGGACTCCGATCCAGCAAAGTGTCGGGGATGAGTTCCGTCAGCACGACGGCGGGCGTGGTGACGATCTTGATGTTCTACCGTCGCAGGGCTTCGCCTAAGCACCGCTACAATATTATCGAGGATTATCGTGGAGGGGGGCACCGCACACGGCTAAGAGATCAATGATCAATTGTTGTGTCTCTAGGGTGCCCCCTGCCCCCGTATATAAAGGAGCAAAGGGGGGAGGACGGCCGGCCCTTGCTAGGCGCGCCAGGACGAGGAGTCCTCCTCCTAGTAGGAGTAGGACTCCCCTCTTTCCTACTCCTACTAGGAGGGGGAAAGGAAGGGGGAGAGGGAGAAGGAAAGGGGGGCGCCGCCCCCCCTCTCCTAGTCCAATTCGGACCAGAGGGGGAGGGGCGCACGACCCACCTTGGCTGCTCCTCTCTCTCCACTAAGGCCCATAAGGCCCATTACTTCTCCCGGGGGGTTCCGGTAACCCTCCGGCACTCCGGTTTTCTCCGAAATCAACCAGAACATTTCCGGTGTCCAAATATAGTCGTCCAATATATCAATCTTTATGTCTCGACCATTTCGAGACTCCTTCTCATGTCCGTGATCACATCCGGGACTCCGAACAACCTTTGGTACATCAAAACATATAAACTTATAATGAAACTGTCATCGTAACGTTAAGCGTGCGGACCCTACGGGTTCGAGAACAATGTAGACATGACCGAGACACGTCTCCGGCCAATAACCAATAGCGGAACTTAGATGCTCATATTGGCTCCTGCATATTCTACGAAGATCTTTATCGGTCAGACCGCATAACAACATACGTTGTTCCCTTTGTCATCGGTATGTTACTTGCCCGAGATTCGATCGTTGGTATCTTAATACCTAGTTCAATCTCGTTAACGGCAAGTCTCTTTACTTGTTCCATAATACATCATCTCACAACTAACTCATTAGTTGCAATGCTTGCAAGGCTTATGTGATGTCCATTACCGAGAGGGCCCAGAGATACCTCTCCGACAATCGGAGTGACAAATCCTAATCTCGAAATACGCCAACCCAACATGTACCTTCGGAGACACCTGTAGAGCTCCTTTATAATCACCCAGTTACGTTGTGACGTTTGGTAGCACACAAAGTTTTCCTCCGGCAAACGGGAGTTGCATAATCTCATAGTCATAGGAACATGTATAAGTCATGAAGAAAGCAATAGCAACATACTAAATGATCGGGTGCTAAGCTAATGGAATGGGTCATGTCAATCACATCATTCTCCTAATGATGTGATCCCGTTAATCAAATGACAACACATGTCTATGGTTAGGAAACATAACCATCTTTGATCAATGAGCTAGTCAAGTAGAGGCATACTAGTGACACTCTGTTTGTCTATGTATTCACACAAGTATTATGTTTCCGGTTAATACAATTCTAGCATGAATAATAAACATTTATCATGATATAAGGAAATAAATAATAACTTTATTATTGCCTCTAGGGCATATTTCCTTCAGTCTCCCACTTGCACTAGAGTCAATAATCTAAATTACACAGTAATGATTCTCACACCCATGGAGCCTTTGTGCTGATCATGTTTTGCTCATGGAAGAGGCTTAGTCAACGGGTCTGCAACATTCAGATCCGTATGTATCTTGCAAATCTCTATGTCTCCCACCTGGACTAGATCCCGGATGGAATTGAAGCGTCTCTTGATGTGCTTGGTTCTCTTGTGAAATCTGGATTCCTTTGCCAAGGCAATTGCACCAGTTTTGTCACAAAAGATTTTCATTGGACCCGATGCACTAGGTATGACACCAAAATCGGATAAAAAATCCTTCATCCAGACTCCTTCGTTTGCTGCTTCCGATGCAGCTATGTACTCCGCTTCACATGTAGATCCCCCCATGACGCTTTCTTTAGAACTGCACCAACTGTCAGCTCCACCGTTTAATGTAAACACGTATCCGGTTTGCGATTTAGAATCGTCCGGATCAGTGTCAAAGCTTTTATCAATGTAACCATTTACGATGAGATCTTTGTCACCTCCATATACGAGAAACATATCCTTAGTCCTTTTCAGGTACTTCAGGTTGTTCTTGACCGCTGTCCAGTGATCCACTCCTGGATTACTTTGGTACCTCCCTGCCAGACTTATAGCAAGGCACACACCAGGTCTGGTACACAGCATTGCATACATGATAGAGCCTATGGCTGAAGCATAGGGAACATCTTTCATTTTCTCTCTATCTTCTGCTGTGGTCGGGCATTGAGTCTTACTCAACTTCCCACCTTGTAACACAGGCAAGAATCCTTTCTTTGCGTGATCCATTTTGAGCTTGTTCAAAACTTTGTCAAGGTATGTGCTTTGTGAAAGTCCAATTAAGCGTCTTGATCTATCTCTATAGATCTTAATGCCCAATATGTAAGCAGCTTCACCGAGGTATTTCATTGAAAAACTTTTATTCATGTATCCCTTTATGCTATCCAGAAATTCTATATCATTTCCGATCAGTAATATGTCATCCCCATATAATATCAGAAATGCTACAGAGCTCCCACTCACTTTCTTGTAAATACAGGCTTCTCCAAAAGTCTGTATAAAACCAAATGCTTTGATCACACTATCAAAGCATTTATTCCAACTCCGAGAGGCTTGCACCAGTCCATAAATGGATCGCTGGAGCTTGCACACTGTGTTAGCTCCCTTTGGATCGATAAAACCTTCCGGTTGCATCATATACAACTCTTCTTCCAGAAATCCATTCAGGAATGCAGTTTTGACATCCATCTGCCAATTTTCATAATCATAAAATGCGGCAATTGCTAACATGATTCGGACAGACTTAAGCATCGCTACAGGTGAGAAGGTCTCATCGTAGTCAATCCCTTGAACTTGTCGAAAACCTTTCGCAACAAGTCGAGCTTTGTAGACAGTAACATTACCGTCAGCGTCAGTCTTCTTCTTGAAGATCCATTTATTCTCAATTGCTTGCCGATCATCGGGCAAGTCAACCAAAGTCCACACTTTGTTCTCATACATGGATCCCATCTCAGATTTCATGGCTTCTAGCCATTTTGCGGAATCTGGGATCACCATCGCTTCTTCATAGTTCGTAGGTTCACCATGATCTAGTAGCATGACTTCCAAAATAGGATTACTGTACAACTCTGGTGCGGATCTTACTCTGGTTGATCTACAAGGTTCGGTAGTAACTTGATCTAAAGTTTCATGATCATCATCAATAGCTTCCTCACTAATTGGTGTAGGTGTCACAGAAACCCGTTTCTGTGATGTACTACTTTCCAATAAGGGAGCAGGTATAGTTACCTCATCAAGTTCCACTTTCCTCCCACTCACTTCTTTCGAGAGAAACTCCTTCTCTAGAAAGGATCCATTTTTAGCAACAAATGTCTTGCCTTCGGATCTGTGATAGAAGGTGTACCCAACAGTTTCCTTTGGGTATCCTATGAAGACACATTTCTCTGATTTGGGTTCGAGCTTATCAGGTTGAAGCTTTTTCACATAAGCATCGCAGCCCCAAACTTTAAGAAACGACAACTTTGGTTTCTTGCCAAACCACAGTTCATAAGGCATCGTCTCAACGGATTTCGATGGTTCCCTATTTAACGTGAATGCGGCTGTCTCTAAAGCATAACCCCAAAATGATAGCGTTAAATCTGTAAGAGACATCATAGATCGCACCATATCTAGTAGAGTACGATTACGACGTTCGGACACACCATTACGCTGTGGTGTTCCGGGTGGCGTGAGTTGCGAAACTATTCCGCATTGTTTCCAATGTAGACCAAACTCGTAACTCAAATATTCTCCTCCACGATCAGATCGTAGAAACTTTATTTTCTTGTTACGATGATTTTCAACTTCACTCTGAAATTCTTTGAACTTTTCAAATGTTTCAGACTTATGCTTCATTAAGTAGATATACCCATATCTACTTAAATCATCTGTGAAGGTGAGAAAATAACGATATCCGCCACGAACCTCAACATTCATCGGACCACATACATCTGTATGTATGATTTCCAACAAATCTGTTGCTCTCTTCATAGTACCGGAGAACGGCGTTCTAGTCATCTTGCCCATGAGGCACGGTTCGCAAGTACCAAGTGATTCATAATCAAGTGGTTCCAAAAGTCCATCAGTGTGGAGTTTCTTCATGCGCTTTACACCGATATGACCTAAACGGTAGTGCCACAAATAAGTTGCACTATCATTATCAACTCTGCATCTTTTGGCTTCAATATTATGAATATGTGTATCACTACTATCGAGATTCATCAAAAATAGACCATTCTTCAAGGGTGCATGACCATAAAAGATATTACTCATATAAATAGAACAACCATTATTCTCTGATTTAAATGAATAACTGTCTCGCATCAAACAAGATCCAGATATAATGTTCATGCTCAACGCTGGCACCAAATAACAATTATTTAGGTCTAATACTAATCCCGAAGTTAGATGTAGAGGTAGCGTGCCGACCGCGATCACATCGACTTTGGAACCATTTCCCACGCGCATCGTCACCTCGTCCTTTGCCAGTGTTCGCTTAATCCGTAGTCCCTATTTCGAGTTGCAAATATTAGCAACAAAACCAGTATCACATACCCAGGTGCTACTGCGAGCTCTAGTAAGGTACACATCAGTAACATGTATATCACATATACCTTTGTTCACCTTGCCATCCTTCTTATCCGCCAAATACTTGGGGCAGTTCCGCTTCCAGTGACTAGTCTGGTTGCAGTAGAAGCACTCAGTTTCAGGCTTAGGTCCATACTTGGGTTTCTTCTCCTAAGCAGCAACTTGCTTGCTGTTCTTCTTGAAGTTCCCCTTCTTCTTCCCTTTGCCCTTTTTCTTGAAACTAGTGGTCTTGTTGACCATCAACACTTGATGCTCCTTCTTGATTTCTACCTCCGCAGCTTTTAGCATTGTGAAGAGCTCGAGAATCGTCTTATCCATCCCTTGCATGTTATAGTTCATCACGAAGCTCTTGTAGCTTGGTGGCAGTGATTGGAGAATTCTGTCAATGACGCAATCATCCGGAAGATTAACTCCCAGTTGAATCAAGTGATTATTATACCCAGACATTTTGAGTATATGCTCACTGACAGAACTGTTCTCCTCCATCTTGCAGCTATAGAACTTATTGGAGACTTCATATCTATCAATCCGGGCATTTGCTTGAAATATTAACTTCAACTCCTGGAACATATAATATGCTCCATGACGTTCAAACGTCGTTGAAGTCCCGGTTCTAAGCCGTAAAGCATGGCACATTGAACTATCGAGTAGTCATCAGCTTTGCTCTGCCAGACGTTCTTAACGTCGTCAGTTGCATCAGCAGCAGGCCTGGCACCCAGCGGTGCTTCCAGGACGCAATTCTTCTGTGGAGCAATGAGGATAATCCTCAAGTTACGGACCCAATCCGTGTAATTGCTACCATCATCTTTCAACTTTGCTTTCTCAAGGAACGCATTAAAATTCAACGGAACAACAACACGGGCCATCTATCTACAATCAAACATAAACAAGCAAGATACTATCAGGTACTAAGTTCATGACAAATTTAAGTTCAATTAATCATATTACTTAAGAACTCCCACTTAGAAAGACATCTCTCTAATCCTCTAAGTGATCACGTGATCCAAATCAACTAAACCATAACCGATCATCACGTGAAATGGAGTAGCTTTCAATGGTGAACATCACTATGTTGATCATATCTACTATATGATTCACGCTCGACCATTCGGTCTCAGTGTTCCGAGGCCATATCTGCATATGCTAGGCTCGTCAAGTTTAACCTGAGTATTCTGCGTGTGCAAAACTGGCTTGCACCCGTTGTAGATGGACGTAGAGCTTATCACACCCGATCATCACATGGTGTCTGGGCACGACGAACTTTGGCAACGGTGCATAGTCAGGGAGAACACTTTTGTCTTGAAATTTAGTGAGAGATCATCTTATAATGCTACCGTCAAACAAAGCAAGATAAGATGCATAAAAGATAAACATCACATGCAATCAATATAAGTGATATGATATGGCCATCATCTTGTGCTTGTGATCTCCATCTCTGAAGCAACGTCATGATCACCATCGTCACCGGCGCGACACCTTGATCTCCATTGTAGCATCGTTGTCATCTCGCCAATCTTATGCTTCTACGACTATCGCTACCGCTTAGTGATAAAGTAAAGCATTACAGGGTGATTGCATTGCATACAATAAAGCAACAACCATATGACTCCTGCCAGTTGCCGATAACTCGTTTACAAAACATGATCATCTCATACAATAAAATTTAGCATCATGTCTTGACCATATCACATCACAACATGCCCTGCAAAAACAAGTTAGACGTCCTCTACTTTGTTGTTGCAAATTTTACGTGGCTGCTACTGGGCTTAGCAAGAACCGTTCTTACCTACGCATCAAAACCACAACGATAGTTTGTCAAGTTGGTGCTGTTTTAACCTTCGCAAGGACCAGGCGTAGCCACACTTGGTTCAACTAAAGTTGGAGAAACTGACACCCGCCAGCCACCTGTGTGCAAAGCACGTCGGTAGAACCAGTCTCGCGTAAGCGTACGCGTAATGTCGGTCCGGGCCGCTTCATCCAACAATACCGCCGAACCAAAGTATGACATGCTGGTAAGCAGTATGACTTATATCACCCACAACTCACTTGTGTTCTACTCGTGCATATAACATCAACGCATAAAACCTGGCTCGGATGCCACTGTTGGGGAACGTAGTAATTTAAAAAAAAATTCCTACGCACACGCAAGATCATGGTGATGCATAGCAACGAGAGGGGAGAATGTTGTCCACGTACCCTCGTAGACCAAAAGCGGGAGCGTTATAACAACGCGGTTGATGTAGTCGCACGTCTTTACGGCCCGACCGATCAAGCACCGAAACTACGGCACCTCCGAGTTCTAGCACACGTTCAGCTCGATGACGATCCCCGGACTCCGATCCAGCAAAGTTTCGGGGATGAGTTCCGTCAGCACGACGGCGTGGTGACGATCTTGATGTTCTACCGTCGTAGGGCTTCGCCTAAGCACCGCTACAATATTATCGAGGATTATGGTGGAGGGGGGCACCGCACACGGCTAAGAGGTCAATGATCAATTGTTGTGTCTCTAGGGTGCCCCCTACCCCCGTATATAAAGGAGCAAAGGGGGAAGGCCGGCCGGCCCTTGTTAGGCGCGCCAGGAGGAGGATTCCTCCTCCTAGTAGGAGTAGGACTCCCCTCTTTCCTACTCCTACTAGGAGGGGGAAAGGAAGGGGGAAAGGGACAAGGAAAGGGGGGGCGCCGCCCGCACTCTCCTAGTCCAATTCGGACCAGAGGGGGAGGGGGCATGCGGCCCACCCTGGCTGCCCCTCTCTCTCCACTAAGGCCCATAAGGCCCATTACTTCTCCCGGGGGGTTCCGGTAACCCTCCGGCACTCTGGTTTTCTCCGAAATCACCCAGAACATTTCCGGTGTTCGAATATAGTCGTCCAATATATCAATCTTTATGTCTCGACCATTTCGAGACTCCTCGTCATGTCCGTGATCACATCCGCGACTCCGAACAACCTTTGGTACATCAAAACATATAAACTTATAATGAAACTGTCATCGTAACGTTAAGCGTGCGGACCCTACGGGTTCGAGAACAATGTAGACATGACTGAGACACGTCTCCAGCCAATAACCAATAGCGGAACCTGGATGCTCATATTGGCTCCTACATATTCTACAAAGATCTTTATCGGTCAGACCGCATAACAACTTACGTTGTTCCCTTTGTCATCGGTATGTTACTTGCCCGAGATTCGATCGTCGGTATCTTAATACCTAGTTCAATATCGTTACCGGCAACTCTCTTTACTCGTTCCGTAATACATCATCTCACAACTAACTCATTAGTTGCAATGCTTGCAAGGCTTATGTGATGTGCATTACCGAGAGGGCCCAGAGATACCTCTCCGACAATCGGAGTGACAAATCCTAATCTCGAAATACGCCAACCCAACATGTACCTTCAGAGACACATGTAGAGCTCCTTTATAATCACCCAGTTACGTTGTGACGTTTGGTAGCACACAAAGTGTTCCTCCGGCAAACGGGAGTTGGATAATCTCATAGTCATAGGAACATGTATAAGTCATGAAGAAAGCAATAGTAACAAACTAAACGATCGGGTGCTAAGCTAATGGAATGGGTCATGTCAATCACATCATTCTCCTAATGATGTGATCCCATTGATCAAATGACAACACATGTCTATGGTTAGGAAACATAACCATCTTTGATCAACGAGCTAGTCAAGTAGAGGCATAATTGTGACACTCTGTTTGTCTATATATTCACACAAGTATTATGTTTCCGGTTAATACAATTCTAGCATGAATAATAAACATTTATCATGATATAAGGAAATAAATAATAACTTTATTATTGCCTCTAGGGCATATTTCCTTCAATATGTGGAATAGAATGGTGGTTGTGGAGAAGACAAAAAGGGAGAAGATAGTCTCAAATCAACTAGGCGTATCAACTGGCTATGGAGATGCCCATCAATAGATATCAATGTGAGTGAGTAGGGATTTCCATGCAATGGATGCACTAGAGCTATAAGTATATGAAAGCTCAACAAAAGAAACTAAGTGGGTGTGCATCCAACTCGCTTGCTCACGAAGACCTAGGGCATTTTGAGGAAGCCCATAATGGGAATATACAAGCCAATTTCTATAATGAAAAATTCCCACTAGTATATGATAGTGACAAAATGAGAGACTCTCTATCATGAACATCATGGTACTACTTTGAAGCACAAGTGTGGTAAAAGGGTAGTAACATTGTCCCTTATCTCTTTTTCTCTCATTTTTTTATTTGGGCCTTTTCTCTTTTTTATGGCCTCTTTTTTTTCATCCGGAGTCTCATCCCGACTTGTGGGGGAATCATAGTCTCCATCATCCTTTCCTCACTTGGGACAATGCTCTAAAAATGATGATCATCACACTCTTATTTTCTTACAACTCGATACTTAGAAAAAAATATGACTCTATATGATTGCCTCCGGCGGTGTACCGGGATATGCAATGAATCAAGAGTGACATGTATGAAAGAATTATGAACAGTGGCTTTGCCACAAATACGATGTCAACTACATGATCATGCTAGCAGTATGACAATGATGGAGCGTGTCATAATAAACGGAACGGTGGAAAGTTGCATGGCAATATATCTCGGAATGGATATGGAAATGCCATGATAGGTAGGTATGGTGGCTGTTTTGAGGAAGGTATATGGTGGGTGTATGATACCGGCGAAAAGTGCGTGGAAATAGAGAGGCTAGCAATGGTGGGAGGCAGAAAAGTGCGTATAATCCATGGACTCAACATTAGTCATAAAGAACTCATATACTTATTGCAAAAATCTACAAGTTATCAAAGCAAAGTATTGTGCGCATGCCCCTAGGGGGATAGATTGGTAGGAAAAGACCATCGCTCGTCCCTGACCGCCACTCATAAGGAAGACAATCAATAAATAAATCATACTCCGACTTCATCACATAACGGTTCACCATACGTGCATGCTACGGGAATCACAAACTTTAACACAAGTATTTCTCAAATTCACAACTACTCGACTAGCATGACTCTAATATCACCATCTTCATATCTCAAAACAATTATCAAGCATCAAACTTTTCTTAGTATTCAACACACTCAAAAGAGAGTTTTACAAATCTTGAATACCAAGCATATTAAGATTTTTAAGCAAATTACCATGCTATTTAATACTCTCAAAATAATCTAAGTGAAGCATGAGAGATCAATAGTTTCTATAAAACAAATCCACATCCGTGCTCTAAAAGATATAAGTGAAGAAGTAGAGCAAAACTATATAGCTCAAAAGATATAAGTGAAGCACATAGAGTATTCTAACAAATTCCAAATCATGTATGGCTCTCTCAAAAGGTGTGTACAGCAAGGATGATTGTGGCAAACTAACAAACAAAGACTCAAATCATACAAGACGCTCCAAGCAAAACACATAGTGGTGAATAAAAATATAGCTCCAGGTAAAGTTATCGATGGAAGTAGACGAAAGAGGGGATGCCTTCCGGGGCATCCCAAAGCTTTGTATTTTTGGTGTCCTTAGATTATCTTGGGGGTTCCATGGGCATCCTCAAGCTTAGTCTCTTGCCACTCCTTGTTCCATAATCCATCAAAATATTTCACTCAAAACTTGAAAACTTCACAACACAAAACTCAACAGAAATCTCATGAGCTCCGTTAGCGAAAGAAAACAAAAGACCACTTCAAGGTACTGTAATGAACTCATTCTTTATTTATATTGGTGTTAAACCTATTGTATACCAACTTCTCTATGGTTTATAAACTATTTTACTAGCCATAGATTCATCAAAACAAGCAAACAACACACGAAAAACAGAATCTGTCAAAAACAGAACAGTCTGTAGTAATCTGTAACTAACGCAAACTTCTGGAACTACAAGATATTTACCAAAATAGAAAGACATAGGCAATTTGTTTATTTATCAAAAGCAATTGGAATCAGTATTTTATCACGTTCTGGTGATTTTTAACAATTGTTTTCGTGAACAGAAAGATTCTGGAAATTACAGCAAGATCAAATAACTATCATCCAAGAAGAAACTATAGGTTTAACTTGGCACAAACACTAATTAAAACACATCTAACTAGAGGCTAGAACAAATATTTATTACTAAGCAGCAAGGAAAAATATTGGGTTGTCTCCCAACAAGCGCTTTTCTTTAAAGCCTTTTTAGCTAGGCATTAAGATTTCAATTATGCTCACATGAAAGACAAGAATTGAAGCATAAAGAGAGCATCATAAAACATGTGACAAACACACTTAAGTCTAACATACTTCCTATGCATAGGTATATTATAGGCAAACAAATTATCATAGCAAGCAAAAACTAGCATATGCAAGGAAGTGGAAAGAAACAATAGCAATCTCAACATAACGAGAGGTAAATTAGTAACATGAAAATTTCTACAACCATATTTTCCTCTCTCATAATCATTACATGTGGGATCGTAAGAAAATTCAACAATATAGCTATCACAAAACATATTCTTAACATGATCCACATGCATGCAAAGTTGACGCTCTTCCAAAATAGTGGGATTAACATTAACTAAAGTCATGACCTCTCCAAACCCACTTTTATCAAAAATTTCATAAGATTGAATATTCTCCAAATATGTGGGATCTAAAGTTGACACTCCTCCAAACCCACTTTCAATAATATTTCAAACACTATTATCAATCTCATATTCATCATGGGGCTTAAATAAATTTTCAAGATCATAAGAAGAATCACCCCAATCAGGATCATTGCAACAAGTAGAGGACATAGCAAAACTAGCATCCCCAAGCTTAGGGTTTTGCATATTTTTAGCACAATTGACATCAATAAAATTTATACTAAAATCATTGCAATCATGCTTTTTATTCAAAAATCTATCGTGAATCGCTTCATAAAGTACTTCATCACAATTTTTAGATTCACGAATTTCACGCAAAACCTTATAAAGATAATCTAGTGTACTCAATTCACTAGCAATAGGTTCATAATAATTGGATCTCTTAAAGAGATTAGCACGTGGATGAGGATCCATAAACTTTTAGCAAGCGAAGATGCAAGCAAAAAGAAGGTGAACGAAAAAGAGAGGGCGAATAAAACGGCAAGGGTGAAGTGGGGGAGAGGAAAACGAGAGGCAAATGGCAAATAATGTAATGCGGGAGATAAGGGATTGTGATGGGTACTTGGTATGTTGACTTTTGCATAGACTCCCCGGCAACGGCGCTAGAAATGGCACGTTGTCGGGACTCAAATCTTGACTTGACCTTGCGTAAGCCTCCCCGGCAACGGCGCCAGAAATTCTTCTTGCTACCTCTTGAGCACTGCGTTGGATTTCCTTGAAGAGGGAAGGAGGATGCAGCAAAGTAGCGTAAGTATTTCCCTCAGTTTTTGAGAACCAATGTATCAATCCAGTAGGAGGCTACGCGCGAGTCCCTCGTACCTGCACAAAGCAAATAACTCCTTGCAACCAACGCGATAAGGGGTTGTCAATCCCTTCACGGTCACTTACGAGAGTGAGATCTGATAGATATGCTAGATAAATATTTTGGTATTTTTGTGATAAAGATGCAAAGTAAAATAAAAGCAAAGTAAAAAAGCAAAGGCAATAATAAAGTGATGGAAGATTAATATGATAAAGATAGACCCGGGGCCCATAGATTTCACTAGTGGCTTCTCTCAAGAGCATAAGTATCTTACGGTGGCTGAACGAATTACTGTTGAGCAATTGACATAATTGAGCATAGTTATGAGAATATCTAGGTATGATCATGTATATAGGCATCACGTCCGAGACAAGTAGACCGACTCCTGCCTGCATCTACTACTATTACTCCACTCATCAACCGCTATCCAGCATGCATCTAGAGTATTAAGTTCAAGAAAATAAAGTAACGCCTTAAGCAAGATGACATGATGTAGAGGGATAAATTCATGCAATATGATAAAAACCCCATCTTGTTATCCTCGATGTCAACAATACATACGTGCCTTGCTGCCCCTACTGTCACTGGGAAAGGACACCCCAAGATTGAACCCAAAGCTAAGCACTTCTCCCATTGCAAGAAAGATCAATCTAGTAGGCCAAACCAAACTGATAATTCGAAGAGACTTGCAAAGATAACCAATCATACATAAAAGAATTCAGAGAAGATTCAAATATTGTCCATAGATAATCTTGATCATAAACCCACAATTCATCGGTCTCAACAAACACATCGCAAAAGAAGATTACATCGAATAGATCCCCACGAGAGAGGGGGAGAACATTGTATTGAGATCCAAAAAGAGAGAAGAAGCCATCTAGCTACTAACTATGGACCCGAAGGTCTGAGGTAAACTACCCACACTTCATCGGAGAGGCTATGATGATGTAGAAGCCCTCCGTGATGGATGCCCCCTTCGGCGGAGCTCCGGAACAGGCCCCATGATGGGATCTCGTGGATACAGAAGGTTGCGGCGGTGGAATTATGTTTTTGGCTCCGTTTCTGATCGTTTGGGGGTACGTAGGTATATATAGGAGGAAGAAGTATGTCGGTGGAGCAACGTGGGGCCCATGAGGGTGGAGGGCGCGCCCCCCTACCTCGTGCCTCCCTCCTTTCTTTCTTGACATAGGGTCCAAGTCTCCTGGATCATATTCGGTGAGAAAATCACGTTCCCGAAGGTTTCATTCCGTTTGGACTCCGTTTGATATTCCGTTTCTTCGAAACTCTGAAATAGGCAAAAAACAACAATTCTTGGTTGGGCCTTCGGTTAATACGTTAGTCCCAAAAATAATATAAAAGTGGATAATAAAGCCCAATATTGTCCAAAACAATAGATAATATAGCATGGAGCAATAAAAAATTATAGATATGTTGCAGACGTATCAGGCATCCCCAAGCTTACTTCCTGCTCGTCCTCGATTAGGTAAATGATAAAGACAGAATTTTTGATGTGGAGTGCTACTTGGCATAATTTCAATGTAATTCTTCTTAATTGTGGTATGAATATTCAGATCGGAAAGATTCAAGACAAAAGTTTAATATTGACATAAAAATAATAATACTTCAAGCATACTAATAAAGCAATCATGTCTTCTCAAAATAACATGGCCAAAGAAAGCTATCCCTACTAAATCATATAGTCTGGCTATGCTCTATCTTCACCACACAAAGTACTAAAATCATGCACAACCCCGATGACAAGCCAAACAATTGTTTCATACTTTTGACATTCTCAAAACTTTTTCAATCTTCACGCAATACATGAGCGTGAGCCATGGATACAACACTATATGTGTTGGGGAATGTAGTAATTTTAAAAAAATTCCTACGCACACGCAAGATCATGGTGATGCAAAGCAACGAGAGGGGAGAGTGTTGTCCATGTACCCTCGTAGACCGAAAGCGGAAGCGTTATAACAACAAGGTTGATGTAGTTGTACGTCTTCACGGCCCGACCGATCAAGCACCGAAACTACGACACCTTCGAGTTCTAGCACACGTTCAACTCGATGACGATCCCCGGACTCCGATCCAGCAAAGTGTCGGGGATGAGTTCCGTCAGCACGACGGCGGGCGTGGTGACGATCTTGATGTTCTACCGTCGCAGGGCTTCGCCTAAGCACCGCTACAATATTATCGAGGATTATCGTGGAGGGGGGCACCGCACACGGCTAAGAGATCAATGATCAATTGTTGTGTCTCTAGGGTGCCCCCTGCCCCCGTATATAAAGGAGCAAAGGGGGGAGGACGGCCGGCCCTTGCTAGGCGCGCCAGGACGAGGAGTCCTCCTCCTAGTAGGAGTAGGACTCCCCTCTTTCCTACTCCTACTAGGAGGGGGAAAGGAAGGGGGAGAGGGAGAAGGAAAGGGGGGCGCCGCCCCCCCTCTCCTAGTCCAATTCGGACCAGAGGGGGAGGGGCGCACGACCCACCTTGGCTGCTCCTCTCTCTCCACTAAGGCCCATAAGGCCCATTACTTCTCCCGGGGGGTTCCGGTAACCCTCCGGCACTCCGGTTTTCTCCGAAATCAACCAGAACATTTCCGGTGTCCAAATATAGTCGTCCAATATATCAATCTTTATGTCTCGACCATTTCGAGACTCCTTCTCATGTCCGTGATCACATCCGGGACTCCGAACAACCTTTGGTACATCAAAACATATAAACTTATAATGAAACTGTCATCGTAACGTTAAGCGTGCGGACCCTACGGGTTCGAGAACAATGTAGACATGACCGAGACACGTCTCCGGCCAATAACCAATAGCGGAACTTAGATGCTCATATTGGCTCCTGCATATTCTACGAAGATCTTTATCGGTCAGACCGCATAACAACATACGTTGTTCCCTTTGTCATCGGTATGTTACTTGCCCGAGATTCGATCGTTGGTATCTTAATACCTAGTTCAATCTCGTTAACGGCAAGTCTCTTTACTTGTTCCATAATACATCATCTCACAACTAACTCATTAGTTGCAATGCTTGCAAGGCTTATGTGATGTCCATTACCGAGAGGGCCCAGAGATACCTCTCCGACAATCGGAGTGACAAATCCTAATCTCGAAATACGCCAACCCAACATGTACCTTCGGAGACACCTGTAGAGCTCCTTTATAATCACCCAGTTACGTTGTGACGTTTGGTAGCACACAAAGTTTTCCTCCGGCAAACGGGAGTTGCATAATCTCATAGTCATAGGAACATGTATAAGTCATGAAGAAAGCAATAGCAACATACTAAATGATCGGGTGCTAAGCTAATGGAATGGGTCATGTCAATCACATCATTCTCCTAATGATGTGATCCCGTTAATCAAATGACAACACATGTCTATGGTTAGGAAACATAACCATCTTTGATCAATGAGCTAGTCAAGTAGAGGCATACTAGTGACACTCTGTTTGTCTATGTATTCACACAAGTATTATGTTTCCGGTTAATACAATTCTAGCATGAATAATAAACATTTATCATGATATAAGGAAATAAATAATAACTTTATTATTGCCTCTAGGGCATATTTCCTTCAGTCTCCCACTTGCACTAGAGTCAATAATCTAAATTACACAGTAATGATTCTCACACCCATGGAGCCTTTGTGCTGATCATGTTTTGCTCATGGAAGAGGCTTAGTCAACGGGTCTGCAACATTCAGATCCGTATGTATCTTGCAAATCTCTATGTCTCCCACCTGGACTAGATCCCGGATGGAATTGAAGCGTCTCTTGATGTGCTTGGTTCTCTTGTGAAATCTGGATTCCTTTGCCAAGGCAATTGCACCAGTTTTGTCACAAAAGATTTTCATTGGACCCGATGCACTAGGTATGACACCAAAATCGGATAAAAAATCCTTCATCCAGACTCCTTCGTTTGCTGCTTCCGATGCAGCTATGTACTCCGCTTCACATGTAGATCCCCCCATGACGCTTTCTTTAGAACTGCACCAACTGTCAGCTCCACCGTTTAATGTAAACACGTATCCGGTTTGCGATTTAGAATCGTCCGGATCAGTGTCAAAGCTTTTATCAATGTAACCATTTACGATGAGATCTTTGTCACCTCCATATACGAGAAACATATCCTTAGTCCTTTTCAGGTACTTCAGGTTGTTCTTGACCGCTGTCCAGTGATCCACTCCTGGATTACTTTGGTACCTCCCTGCCAGACTTATAGCAAGGCACACACCAGGTCTGGTACACAGCATTGCATACATGATAGAGCCTATGGCTGAAGCATAGGGAACATCTTTCATTTTCTCTCTATCTTCTGCTGTGGTCGGGCATTGAGTCTTACTCAACTTCCCACCTTGTAACACAGGCAAGAATCCTTTCTTTGCGTGATCCATTTTGAGCTTGTTCAAAACTTTGTCAAGGTATGTGCTTTGTGAAAGTCCAATTAAGCGTCTTGATCTATCTCTATAGATCTTAATGCCCAATATGTAAGCAGCTTCACCGAGGTATTTCATTGAAAAACTTTTATTCATGTATCCCTTTATGCTATCCAGAAATTCTATATCATTTCCGATCAGTAATATGTCATCCCCATATAATATCAGAAATGCTACAGAGCTCCCACTCACTTTCTTGTAAATACAGGCTTCTCCAAAAGTCTGTATAAAACCAAATGCTTTGATCACACTATCAAAGCATTTATTCCAACTCCGAGAGGCTTGCACCAGTCCATAAATGGATCGCTGGAGCTTGCACACTGTGTTAGCTCCCTTTGGATCGATAAAACCTTCCGGTTGCATCATATACAACTCTTCTTCCAGAAATCCATTCAGGAATGCAGTTTTGACATCCATCTGCCAATTTTCATAATCATAAAATGCGGCAATTGCTAACATGATTCGGACAGACTTAAGCATCGCTACGGGTGAGAAGGTCTCATCGTAGTCAATCCCTTGAACTTGTCGAAAACCTTTCGCAACAAGTCGAGCTTTGTAGACAGTAACATTACCGTCAGCGTCAGTCTTCTTCTTGAAGATCCATTTATTCTCAATTGCTTGCCGATCATCGGGCAAGTCAACCAAAGTCCACACTTTGTTCTCATACATGGATCCCATCTCAGATTTCATGGCTTCTAGCCATTTTGCGGAATCTGGGATCACCATCGCTTCTTCATAGTTCGTAGGTTCACCATGATCTAGTAGCATGACTTCCAAAATAGGATTACTGTACAACTCTGGTGCGGATCTTACTCTGGTTGATCTACAAGGTTCGGTAGTAACTTGATCTAAAGTTTCATGATCATCATCAATAGCTTCCTCACTAATTGGTGTAGGTGTCACAGAAACCCGTTTCTGTGATGTACTACTTTCCAATAAGGGAGCAGGTATAGTTACCTCATCAAGTTCCACTTTCCTCCCACTCACTTCTTTCGAGAGAAACTCCTTCTCTAGAAAGGATCCATTTTTAGCAACAAATGTCTTGCCTTCGGATCTGTGATAGAAGGTGTACCCAACAGTTTCCTTTGGGTATCCTATGAAGACACATTTCTCTGATTTGGGTTCGAGCTTATCAGGTTGAAGCTTTTTCACATAAGCATCGCAGCCCCAAACTTTAAGAAACGACAACTTTGGTTTCTTGCCAAACCACAGTTCATAAGGCATCGTCTCAACGGATTTCGATGGTTCCCTATTTAACGTGAATGCGGCTGTCTCTAAAGCATAACCCCAAAATGATAGCGTTAAATCTGTAAGAGACATCATAGATCGCACCATATCTAGTAGAGTACGATTACGACGTTCGGACACACCATTACGCTGTGGTGTTCCGGGTGGCGTGAGTTGCGAAACTATTCCGCATTGTTTCCAATGTAGACCAAACTCGTAACTCAAATATTCTCCTCCACGATCAGATCGTAGAAACTTTATTTTCTTGTTACGATGATTTTCAACTTCACTCTGAAATTCTTTGAACTTTTCAAATGTTTCAGACTTATGCTTCATTAAGTAGATATACCCATATCTACTTAAATCATCTGTGAAGGTGAGAAAATAACGATATCCGCCACGAACCTCAACATTCATCGGACCACATACATCTGTATGTATGATTTCCAACAAATCTGTTGCTCTCTTCATAGTACCGGAGAACGGCGTTCTAGTCATCTTGCCCATGAGGCACGGTTCGCAAGTACCAAGTGATTCATAATCAAGTGGTTCCAAAAGTCCATCAGTGTGGAGTTTCTTCATGCGCTTTACACCGATATGACCTAAACGGTAGTGCCACAAATAAGTTGCACTATCATTATCAACTCTGCATCTTTTGGCTTCAATATTATGAATATGTGTATCACTACTATCGAGATTCATCAAAAATAGACCATTCTTCAAGGGTGCATGACCATAAAAGATATTACTCATATAAATAGAACAACCATTATTCTCTGATTTAAATGAATAACTGTCTCGCATCAAACAAGATCCAGATATAATGTTCATGCTCAACGCTGGCACCAAATAACAATTATTTAGGTCTAATACTAATCCCGAAGTTAGATGTAGAGGTAGCGTGCCGACCGCGATCACATCGACTTTGGAACCATTTCCCACGCGCATCGTCACCTCGTCCTTTGCCAGTGTTCGCTTAATCCGTAGTCCCTATTTCGAGTTGCAAATATTAGCAACAAAACCAGTATCACATACCCAGGTGCTACTGCGAGCTCTAGTAAGGTACACATCAGTAACATGTATATCACATATACCTTTGTTCACCTTGCCATCCTTCTTATCCGCCAAATACTTGGGGCAGTTCCGCTTCCAGTGACTAGTCTGGTTGCAGTAGAAGCACTCAGTTTCAGGCTTAGGTCCATACTTGGGTTTCTTCTCCTAAGCAGCAACTTGCTTGCTGTTCTTCTTGAAGTTCCCCTTCTTCTTCCCTTTGCCCTTTTTCTTGAAACTAGTGGTCTTGTTGACCATCAACACTTGATGCTCCTTCTTGATTTCTACCTCCGCAGCTTTTAGCATTGTGAAGAGCTCGAGAATCGTCTTATCCATCCCTTGCATGTTATAGTTCATCACGAAGCTCTTGTAGCTTGGTGGCAGTGATTGGAGAATTCTGTCAATGACGCAATCATCCGGAAGATTAACTCCCAGTTGAATCAAGTGATTATTATACCCAGACATTTTGAGTATATGCTCACTGACAGAACTGTTCTCCTCCATCTTGCAGCTATAGAACTTATTGGAGACTTCATATCTATCAATCCGGGCATTTGCTTGAAATATTAACTTCAACTCCTGGAACATATAATATGCTCCATGACGTTCAAACGTCGTTGAAGTCCCGGTTCTAAGCCGTAAAGCATGGCACATTGAACTATCGAGTAGTCATCAGCTTTGCTCTGCCAGACGTTCTTAACGTCGTCAGTTGCATCAGCAGCAGGCCTGGCACCCAGCGGTGCTTCCAGGACGCAATTCTTCTGTGGAGCAATGAGGATAATCCTCAAGTTACGGACCCAATCCGTGTAATTGCTACCATCATCTTTCAACTTTGCTTTCTCAAGGAACGCATTAAAATTCAACGGAACAACAACACGGGCCATCTATCTACAATCAAACATAAACAAGCAAGATACTATCAGGTACTAAGTTCATGACAAATTTAAGTTCAATTAATCATATTACTTAAGAACTCCCACTTAGAAAGACATCTCTCTAATCCTCTAAGTGATCACGTGATCCAAATCAACTAAACCATAACCGATCATCACGTGAAATGGAGTAGCTTTCAATGGTGAACATCACTATGTTGATCATATCTACTATATGATTCACGCTCGACCATTCGGTCTCAGTGTTCCGAGGCCATATCTGCATATGCTAGGCTCGTCAAGTTTAACCTGAGTATTCTGCGTGTGCAAAACTGGCTTGCACCCGTTGTAGATGGACGTAGAGCTTATCACACCCGATCATCACATGGTGTCTGGGCACGACGAACTTTGGCAACGGTGCATATTCAGGGAGAACACTTTTGTCTTGAAATTTAGTGAGAGATCATCTTATAATGCTACCGTCAAACAAAGCAAGATAAGATGCATAAAAGATAAACATCACATGCAATCAATATAAGTGATATGATATGGCCATCATCTTGTGCTTGTGATCTCCATCTCTGAAGCAACGTCATGATCACCATCGTCACCGGCGCGACACCTTGATCTCCATTGTAGCATCGTTGTCATCTCGCCAATCTTATGCTTCTACGACTATCGCTACCGCTTAGTGATAAAGTAAAGCATTACAGGGTGATTGCATTGCATACAATAAAGCAACAACCATATGACTCCTGCCAGTTGCCGATAACTCGTTTACAAAACATGATAATCTCATACAATAAAATTTAGCATCATGTCTTGACCATATCACATCACAACATGCCCTGCAAAAACAAGTTAGACGTCCTCTACTTTGTTGTTGCAAATTTTACGTGGCTGCTACTGGGCTTAGCAAGAACCGTTCTTACCTACGCATCAAAACCACAACGATAGTTTGTCAAGTTGGTGCTGTTTTAACCTTCGCAAGGACCAGGCGTAGCCACACTTGGTTCAACTAAAGTTGGAGAAACTGACACCCGCCAGCCACCTGTGTGCAAAGCACGTCGGTAGAACCAGTCTCGCGTAAGCGTACGCGTAATGTCGGTCCGGGCCGCTTCATCCAACAATACCGCCGAACCAAAGTATGACATGCTGGTAAGCAGTATGACTTATATCACCCACAACTCACTTGTGTTCTACTCGTGCATATAACATCAACGCATAAAACCTGGCTCGGATGCCACTGTTGGGGAACGTAGTAATTTAAAAAAAAATTCCTACGCACACGCAAGATCATGGTGATGCATAGCAACGAGAGGGGAGAATGTTGTCCACGTACCCTCGTAGACCAAAAGCGGGAGCGTTATAACAACGCGGTTGATGTAGTCGCACGTCTTTACGGCCCGACCGATCAAGCACCGAAACTACGGCACCTCCGAGTTCTAGCACACGTTCAGCTCGATGACGATCCCCGGACTCCGATCCAGCAAAGTTTCGGGGATGAGTTCCGTCAGCACGACGGCGTGGTGACGATCTTGATGTTCTACCGTCGTAGGGCTTCGCCTAAGCACCGCTACAATATTATCGAGGATTATGGTGGAGGGGGGCACCGCACACGGCTAAGAGGTCAATGATCAATTGTTGTGTCTCTAGGGTGCCCCCTACCCCCGTATATAAAGGAGCAAAGGGGGAAGGCCGGCCGGCCCTTGTTAGGCGCGCCAGGAGGAGGATTCCTCCTCCTAGTAGGAGTAGGACTCCCCTCTTTCCTACTCCTACTAGGAGGGGGAAAGGAAGGGGGAAAGGGACAAGGAAAGGGGGGGCGCCGCCCGCACTCTCCTAGTCCAATTCGGACCAGAGGGGGAGGGGGCATGCGGCCCACCCTGGCTGCCCCTCTCTCTCCACTAAGGCCCATAAGGCCCATTACTTCTCCCGGGGGGTTCCGGTAACCCTCCGGCACTCTGGTTTTCTCCGAAATCACCCAGAACATTTCCGGTGTTCGAATATAGTCGTCCAATATATCAATCTTTATGTCTCGACCATTTCGAGACTCCTCGTCATGTCCGTGATCACATCCGCGACTCCGAACAACCTTTGGTACATCAAAACATATAAACTTATAATGAAACTGTCATCGTAACGTTAAGCGTGCGGACCCTACGGGTTCGAGAACAATGTAGACATGACTGAGACACGTCTCCAGCCAATAACCAATAGCGGAACCTGGATGCTCATATTGGCTCCTACATATTCTACAAAGATCTTTATCGGTCAGACCGCATAACAACTTACGTTGTTCCCTTTGTCATCGGTATGTTACTTGCCCGAGATTCGATCGTCGGTATCTTAATACCTAGTTCAATATCGTTACCGGCAACTCTCTTTACTCGTTCCGTAATACATCATCTCACAACTAACTCATTAGTTGCAATGCTTGCAAGGCTTATGTGATGTGCATTACCGAGAGGGCCCAGAGATACCTCTCCGACAATCGGAGTGACAAATCCTAATCTCGAAATACGCCAACCCAACATGTACCTTCAGAGACACATGTAGAGCTCCTTTATAATCACCCAGTTACGTTGTGACGTTTGGTAGCACACAAAGTGTTCCTCCGGCAAACGGGAGTTGGATAATCTCATAGTCATAGGAACATGTATAAGTCATGAAGAAAGCAATAGTAACAAACTAAACGATCGGGTGCTAAGCTAATGGAATGGGTCATGTCAATCACATCATTCTCCTAATGATGTGATCCCATTGATCAAATGACAACACATGTCTATGGTTAGGAAACATAACCATCTTTGATCAACGAGCTAGTCAAGTAGAGGCATAATTGTGACACTCTGTTTGTCTATATATTCACACAAGTATTATGTTTCCGGTTAATACAATTCTAGCATGAATAATAAACATTTATCATGATATAAGGAAATAAATAATAACTTTATTATTGCCTCTAGGGCATATTTCCTTCAATATGTGGAATAGAATGGTGGTTGTGGAGAAGACAAAAAGGGAGAAGATAGTCTCAAATCAACTAGGCGTATCAACTGGCTATGGAGATGCCCATCAATAGATATCAATGTGAGTGAGTAGGGATTTCCATGCAATGGATGCACTAGAGCTATAAGTATATGAAAGCTCAACAAAAGAAACTAAGTGGGTGTGCATCCAACTCGCTTGCTCACGAAGACCTAGAGCATTTTGAGGAAGCCCATAATGGGAATATACAAGCCAATTTCTATAATGAAAAATTCCCACTAGTATATGATAGTGACAAAATGAGAGACTCTCTATCATGAACATCATGGTACTACTTTGAAGCACAAGTGTGGTAAAAGGGTAGTAACATTGTCCCTTCTCTCTTTTTCTCTCATTTTTTTATTTGGGCCTTTTCTCTTTTTTATGGCCTCTTTTTTTTCATCCGGAGTCTCATCCCGACTTGTGGGGGAATCATAGTCTCCATCATCCTTTCCTCACTTGGGACAATGCTCTAAAAATGATGATCATCACACTCTTATTTTCTTACAACTCGATACTTAGAAAAAAATATGACTCTATATGATTGCCTCCGGCGGTGTACCGGGATATGCAATGAATCAAGAGTGACATGTATGAAAGAATTATGAACAGTGGCTTTGCCACAAATACGATGTCAACTACATGATCATGCTAGCAGTATGACAATGATGGAGCGTGTCATAATAAACGGAACGGTGGAAAGTTGCATGGCAATATATCTCGGAATGGATATGGAAATGCCATGATAGGTAGGTATGGTGGCTGTTTTGAGGAAGGTATATGGTGGGTGTATGATACCGGCGAAAAGTGCGTGGAAATAGAGAGGCTAGCAATGGTGGGAGGCAGAAAAGTGCGTATAATCCATGGACTCAACATTAGTCATAAAGAACTCATATACTTATTGCAAAAATCTACAAGTTATCAAAGCAAAGTATTGTGCGCATGCCCCTAGGGGGATAGATTGGTAGGAAAAGACCATCGCTCGTCCCTGACCGCCACTCATAAGGAAGACAATCAATAAATAAATCATACTCCGACTTCATCACATAACGGTTCACCATACGTGCATGCTACGGGAATCACAAACTTTAACACAAGTATTTCTCAAATTCACAACTACTCGACTAGCATGACTCTAATATCACCATCTTCATATCTCAAAACAATTATCAAGCATCAAACTTTTCTTAGTATTCAACACACTCAAAAGAGAGTTTTACAAATCTTGAATACCAAGCATATTAAGATTTTTAAGCAAATTACCATGCTATTTAATACTCTCAAAATAATCTAAGTGAAGCATGAGAGATCAATAGTTTCTATAAAACAAATCCACATCCGTGCTCTAAAAGATATAAGTGAAGAAGTAGAGCAAAACTATATAGCTCAAAAGATATAAGTGAAGCACATAGAGTATTCTAACAAATTCCAAATCATGTATGGCTCTCTCAAAAGGTGTGTACAGCAAGGATGATTGTGGCAAACTAACAAACAAAGACTCAAATCATACAAGACGCTCCAAGCAAAACACATAGTGGTGAATAAAAATATAGCTCCAGGTAAAGTTATCGATGGAAGTAGACGAAAGAGGGGATGCCTTCCGGGGCATCCCAAAGCTTTGTATTTTTGGTGTCCTTAGATTATCTTGGGGGTTCCATGGGCATCCTCAAGCTTAGTCTCTTGCCACTCCTTGTTCCATAATCCATCAAAATATTTCACTCAAAACTTGAAAACTTCACAACACAAAACTCAACAGAAATCTCATGAGCTCCGTTAGCGAAAGAAAACAAAAGACCACTTCAAGGTACTGTAATGAACTCATTCTTTATTTATATTGGTGTTAAACCTATTGTATACCAACTTCTCTATGGTTTATAAACTATTTTACTAGCCATAGATTCATCAAAACAAGCAAACAACACACGAAAAACAGAATCTGTCAAAAACAGAACAGTCTGTAGTAATCTGTAACTAACGCAAACTTCTGGAACTACAAGATATTTACCAAAATAGAAAGACCTAGGCAATTTGTTTATTTATCAAAAGCAATTGGAATCAGTATTTTATCACGTTCTGGTGATTTTTAACAATTGTTTTCGTGAACAGAAAGATTCTGGAAATTACAGCAAGATCAAATAACTATCATCCAAGAAGAAACTATAGGTTTAACTTGGCACAAACACTAATTAAAACACATCTAACTAGAGGCTAGAACAAATATTTATTACTAAGCAGCAAGGAAAAATATTGGGTTGTCTCCCAACAAGCGCTTTTCTTTAAAGCCTTTTTAGCTAGGCATTAAGATTTCAATTATGCTCACATGAAAGACAAGAATTGAAGCATAAAGAGAGCATCATAAAACATGTGACAAACACACTTAAGTCTAACATACTTCCTATGCATAGGTATATTATAGGCAAACAAATTATCATAGCAAGCAAAAACTAGCATATGCAAGGAAGTGGAAAGAAACAATAGCAATCTCAACATAACGAGAGGTAAATTAGTAACATGAAAATTTCTACAACCATATTTTCCTCTCTCATAATCATTACATGTGGGATCGTAAGAAAATTCAACAATATAGCTATCACAAAACATATTCTTAACATGATCCACATGCATGCAAAGTTGACGCTCTTCCAAAATAGTGGGATTAACATTAACTAAAGTCATGACCTCTCCAAACCCACTTTTATCAAAAATTTCATAAGATTGAATATTCTCCAAATATGTGGGATCTAAAGTTGACACTCCTCCAAACCCACTTTCAATAATATTTCAAACACTATTATCAATCTCATATTCATCATGGGGCTTAAATAAATTTTCAAGATCATAAGAAGAATCACCCCAATCAGGATCATTGCAACAAGTAGAGGACATAGCAAAACTAGCATCCCCAAGCTTAGGGTTTTGCATATTTTTAGCACAATTGACATCAATAAAATTTATACTAAAATCATTGCAATCATGCTTTTTATTCAAAAATCTATCGTGAATCGCTTCATAAAGTACTTCATCACAATTTTTAGATTCACGAATTTCACGCAAAACCTTATAAAGATAATCTAGTGTACTCAATTCACTAGCAATAGGTTCATAATAATTGGATCTCTTAAAGAGATTAGCACGTGGATGAGGATCCATAAACTTTTAGCAAGCGAAGATGCAAGCAAAAAGAAGGTGAACGAAAAAGAGAGGGCGAATAAAACGGCAAGGGTGAAGTGGGGGAGAGGAAAACGAGAGGCAAATGGCAAATAATGTAATGCGGGAGATAAGGGATTGTGATGGGTACTTGGTATGTTGACTTTTGCATAGACTCCCCGGCAACGGCGCTAGAAATGGCACGTTGTCGGGACTCAAATCTTGACTTGACCTTGCGTAAGCCTCCCCGGCAACGGCGCCAGAAATTCTTCTTGCTACCTCTTGAGCACTGCGTTGGATTTCCTTGAAGAGGGAAGGAGGATGCAGCAAAGTAGCGTAAGTATTTCCCTCAGTTTTTGAGAACCAATGTATCAATCCAGTAGGAGGCTACGCGCGAGTCCCTCGTACCTGCACAAAGCAAATAACTCCTTGCAACCAACGCGATAAGGGGTTGTCAATCCCTTCACGGTCACTTACGAGAGTGAGATCTGATAGATATGCTAGATAAATATTTTGGTATTTTTGTGATAAAGATGCAAAGTAAAATAAAAGCAAAGTAAAAAAGCAAAGGCAATAATAAAGTGATGGAAGATTAATATGATAAAGATAGACCCGGGGCCCATAGATTTCACTAGTGGCTTCTCTCAAGAGCATAAGTATCTTACGGTGGCTGAACGAATTACTGTTGAGCAATTGACATAATTGAGCATAGTTATGAGAATATCTAGGTATGATCATGTATATAGGCATCACGTCCGAGACAAGTAGACCGACTCCTGCCTGCATCTACTACTATTACTCCACTCATCAACCGCTATCCAGCATGCATCTAGAGTATTAAGTTCAAGAAAATAAAGTAACGCCTTAAGCAAGATGACATGATGTAGAGGGATAAATTCATGCAATATGATAAAAACCCCATCTTGTTATCCTCGATGTCAACAATACATACGTGCCTTGCTGCCCCTACTGTCACTGGGAAAGGACACCCCAAGATTGAACCCAAAGCTAAGCACTTCTCCCATTGCAAGAAAGATCAATCTAGTAGGCCAAACCAAACTGATAATTCGAAGAGACTTGCAAAGATAACCAATCATACATAAAAGAATTCAGAGAAGATTCAAATATTGTCCATAGATAATCTTGATCATAAACCCACAATTCATCGGTCTCAACAAACACATCGCAAAAGAAGATTACATCGAATAGATCCCCACGAGAGAGGGGGAGAACATTGTATTGAGATCCAAAAAGAGAGAAGAAGCCATCTAGCTACTAACTATGGACCCGAAGGTCTGAGGTAAACTACCCACACTTCATCGGAGAGGCTATGATGATGTAGAAGCCCTCCGTGATGGATGCCCCCTTCGGCGGAGCTCCGGAACAGGCCCCATGATGGGATCTCGTGGATACAGAAGGTTGCGGCGGTGGAATTATGTTTTTGGCTCCGTTTCTGATCGTTTGGGGGTACGTAGGTATATATAGGAGGAAGAAGTATGTCGGTGGAGCAACGTGGGGCCCATGAGGGTGGAGGGCGCGCCCCCCTACCTCGTGCATCCCTCCTTTCTTTCTTGACATAGGGTCCAAGTCTCCTGGATCATATTCGGTGAGAAAATCACGTTCCCGAAGGTTTCATTCCGTTTGGACTCCGTTTGATATTCCGTTTCTTCGAAACTCTGAAATAGGCAAAAAACAACAATTCTTGGTTGGGCCTTCGGTTAATAGGTTAGTCCCAAAAATAATATAAAAGTGGATAATAAAGCCCAATATTGTCCAAAACAATAGATAATATAGCATGGATCAATCAAAAATTATAGATACGTTGGAGACGTTTCACAAACCTACGAACTATGAGGAAGCGATGATGAGCTCAGATTCCGGAAAATGGCTTGAGGCCATGAAATCTGAGATTGCATCCGTGTATGAGAACAAAGTGTGGAATTTGGTTGAATTGCCCGATGATCGGCAAGCCATAGAAAATAAATGGATCTTCAAGAGGAAGACAGACGCTGATAGTAGTGTTACTATCTACAAAGCTAGACTTGTCGAAAAGGGTTTTTGACAAAGTTCAAGGTGTTGACTACGATGAGATTTTCTCACTCGTAGCGATGCTTAAAGTCTGTCCGAATCATGTTAGCAATTGTCGCATTTTATGAAATCTGGCAAATGGATAAACAAAACTGCATTCCTTAATGGATTTATTAAAGAAGAGTTGTATATAATGCAACCAGAAGGTTTTGTCAATCCTAAAGGTGCTAATAAAATATGAAAGCTCCAGCGATCTATCTATGGACTGGTGCAAGCATCTCAGAGTTGGAATATACACTTTGATGAGTTGATCAAAGCATATAGTTTTATACAGACTCGCGGTGAAGCCTGTATTTACAAGAAAGTGAGTGGGAGCACTACAACATTTCTGATAAATATATGTGAATGACATATTGTTGAATCGGAAATAATGTAGAATTTTCTGGAAAGCATAAAAGAGTGTTTGAAAGGAGTTTTTCAAAGAAAGACCTCGGTGAAACTACTTACATATTGAGCATCAAGATCTATAGAGATAGATCAAGACGCTTGATATTTTTTTCAATGAGTACATACCTTGACAAGATTTTTGAAGTAGTTCAAAATGGAGAAGTCAAAGAAGGAGTTATTGCCTATGTTGCAAGGTGTGAAGTTGAGTAAAGACTCAAAATCCGACCACGGAAGAAAATAGAAAGAGAATGAAAAATCATTCCCTATGCCTCAGTCATAGGTTCTATAAAGTACGTTATGCTGTGTACCAGACCTATTGTGTACCTCACCAAGAGTTTGGCAAGAGGGTACAATAGTGATCTAGGAGTAGATCACTGGACAACGGTAAAAAATTATCCATAGTGGAATAAGGAAATATTTCTCGGTTATGGAGGTGATAAAGAGTTTGTCGTAAAGAGTTACGTCGATGCAAGCTTTGACACCGATCTGGATGACTCTAAGTCTTGATCTAGATACTTATTGAAAGTATGACCTATTAGCTAGAGTAGCTCCGTGCAGAGTATTGTAGACATAGAAATTTGCAAAATACTTGCGGATCTGAATGTGACAGACCCGTTGACTAAAATTATCTCACAAGCAAAACATGATCACACCTTAGTACTCTTTGGGTGTTAATCACATAGCGATGTGAAATAGATTACTGATTCTAGTAAACCCTTTGGGTGTTGATCACATATCGATGTGAACTATGGGTGTTAACCACATAAAGATGTGAACTATTGATGTTAAATCACATGGTGATGTGAACTAGATTATTGACTCTAGTGCAAGTGGGAGACTGAAGGAAATATGCCCTAGAGGCAATAATAAAGTTATTATTTATTTCCTTATTTCATGATAAATGTTTATTATTCATGCTAGAATTGTATTAACCGAAAACATAATACATGTGTGAATGCATAGACAAACAGAGTGTCACTAGTACGCCTCTACTTGACTAGCGCGTTGATCAAAGATGATTAAGTTTCCTAACCATAGACATGGGTTGTCATTTGATAAACTGGATCACATCATTAGGAGAATGATGTGATTGACTTGACCCATTCCGCTAGCTTAGCACTTGATCGTTTAGTATGTTGCTATTGCTTTCTTTATGACTTATACATGTTCCTATGACTATGAGATTATGCAACTCCCGAATACCGGAGGAACACTTTGTGTGCTACCAAACGTCACAACGTAACTAGGTGACTATAAAGGTGCTCTATAGGTGTCTCCGAAGGTACTTGTTGAGTTGGCATAGATCGAGATTAGGATTTGTCACTCCGATTGTCGGGGAGGTATCTCTGGGCCCTCTCCGTAATGCATATCACTATAAGCCTTGCAAGCAATGTGACTAATGAGTTAGTTGCGGGATGATGCATTACGAAACAAGTAAAGAGACTTTCCGGTAACGAGATTGAACTAGGTATTGAGATACCGATGATCGAATCTCGGGCAAGTAACATACCCATGACAAAGGGAACAACGTATGTTGTTATGCGGTTTGACCGATAAAGATCTTCGTAGAATATGTAGGAGTCAATATGAGCATCCAGGTTCCTCTATTGGTTATTGACCGGACATGTGTCTCGGTCATGTCTGCATAGTTCTCGAACCCGTAGGGTCCGCACGCTTAACGTTCGGTGACAATTTGTATTATGATTTTATGTGTTTTGATGTACCGAAGGTAGTTCGGAGTCCCGGATGAGATCGGGGACAGGACGAGGAGTCTCGAAATGGTCGAGACGTAAAGATCGATATATTGGACGACTATATTCGTACATTGGACAGGTTCCGAGTGATTCGGGTATTTTTGGGAGTACCGGAGAGTTACAGGAATTCACCGGGGAGTATATGGGCCTTATTGGGCTTTTGGGGAAAGAAAGAGGAGAGGCTGCGTGGGCCTAGTCCGAATAGGACTAGGGGAGGGGTTGCGCCCCCTCCTTCCTTCTCTTCTCTCTTCCCTTTCCTTGACTCATACTCCTACTACTTGGAGGGGGGGGGGAATCCTACTCCCGGTGGGAGTAGGACTCCTCTAGGGCGCGCCATAGGGGCCGACCCTCTCCCCCCTCCTCCACTCCTTTATATACGTGGCCAGGGGGCACCCCATAGACACAACAATTGGTCATTGATCTCTTAGGCATGTGCGGTGCCCCCCTCCAGCATATTCCACCTCAGCAATATCGTAGCGGTGCTTAGGCGAAGCCCTGCGTCGGTAGCATCATCAAAACCGTCATCACGCTGTCCTGCTGACGGAACTCTCCTGCAAAGCTCTGCTGGATCGGAGTTCGTGGGACGTCATCGAGCTGAACATGTGCAGAACTCGGAGGTGCCGTACATTCGGTACTTGGATCGGTCGGATCGTGAAGACGTACGACTACATCATCCGCGTTGTCATAACGCTTCCGCTTTTGGTCTACGAGGGTACGTGGACACACTCTTCCCTCTCGTTGATATGCATCACCATAATCTTGCGTGTGCGTAGGAATTTTTTGGAAATTACTACATTCCTCAACATGCCCCACGGTGTTTATCAAAACCAGCATGGGTCCCAGCCGATAAGAGGTAGAAGCCGATCAGGAACATGTGGAGGGAGGATAGATAAAAATCGATTAGAGCCACTTTACCCGCATTGGTATTATACCTACCCCGCCAGGGAAGGACCCTGTTGCCCACCTTAGTGGCCACCGGGGCAAATTCTTTGGCACGAAGCACATCCGGGGATATGGACAGGCCCAAGTATTTGAACGGGAAAGACCCCAGCTTACAATTGAGAAGATGTGCCACTCGCACAACTTCTGAATCGTCCACACCAGTAACAACACTTCACTTTTTGAAAAGTTAATCTTAAGGCCCGACATCGCCTCAAAGCAGAGTAGAATAAACTTGAGATGGGCAAGGCAGGCATCGTTCAGCTCAACCATAATGATAGTGTCGTCTGCGTACTGAAGGTGGTTCATCCCTTGGGGAAGAAGATTAGAGATAACTGGAGAGATGTGCCCATACGTAGCTGCCCTAGAAAGCAAGCGGGATAAGGCATCCGCAATGAAGTTGAACAAAATGGGAGAGGTAGGATCACCTTGCCAAAGGCGTCTACCATTGGCAAAGAACTTACTAACCTGACCATTAACATTGATGGCAGTATGGCCTCTCGAGACCAACTGCATGATTCTATGAACAAGGGGCCCCTCAAACCCTTTAGCCAGCAAGACCCTACGCAAAAAGGCTAGCTCACCGAATCGTAAGGCTTCTCAAAATCGAGATTCAGAATCACCGCTTTCGATTTGCGAATCTTAAGATCATGCACAATTTCATGAAGGCAAAGAACCCCATCCAAGATGAAACGACCTTTAATAAAAGCCGGCTGAAAAGGAATGATGGTGCGATGGGCAATGGGAGAGAGGCGTGTAGCTAGCCCTTTGGCAGGGAACTTGGTGAAATTATTGATAAGGGCAATAGGCCTGAACTGCGAAATCAAGTCCGCTCCCTTGACTTGAGGTATAAGAGTAATAACAGCGTAGTTAAGACAAGAAATATCCACCGTTTCCAACCAGAAACCTTGGATGATTTTACACATGAGAGCCCGCAACTGCGGCCAAAATTTCTTAAAGAAGGGAATCGAAAACCATCAGGCCCGGAGGCAACGTTCGGGTTAGCCGAACTAATCACCTGCCAAATCTCCTCGTCGGATAAAGGGACCATCAATCCCATGTTTCGTTCGGAGAAATCTTACAACCCGCATCCCAGAAGTCAGAAGAGAGGGCAATCCCAGGGTCTGGCTTAGAGCCGAGGAGATTGGAATAAAATCCAACAATGTGATTCATACTGAGAGACTGGTCCGAGATTCTGACATCGTCAATCACCAGACTGTCAATGAAGCATCTCCGGCGTCTGCCATTGGCGATCGCGAAGAAATAAGCCGTCATAGCATCACCCTTCAAGGTCCAATTCAAGGCACCGCGCTGACGCCAGTAAATTTCCGCCTGCTGGTGCAGCAGCATCAAGGCGTCTTCCAGGGAATAGCGAGTAGCCCATTGAGAAGCGGAGAGCCCAGACAAGTAAGTAGAATAGTCCAGATCCCGGAGTTGAGATTCAAGGGTCTCTTTATCTCTACGGAGCTCAGCTGCCCTATTCCGGGACCAACCCCTTAAGAATTTACGAAGCTCATATGACACTTTGTGCCAGTCATCCATGGGGCCAAAGGAGCGACGAGGAGAGGAAAGAAGATTAGAGATCTTGGAAGACATCATCTCACAGAATCCCTCCACTACAAGCCAAGAGGCATCAAATTGGAAGCGGGAAGGAGACACAAGGGAAAGGATGCCCGCATCCACGACCAGGGGACATGATCGGAGCCAACTGCAGGCCTGGCTTTCAGCATCGCACGGGGGAAAAGCAAATCCCACCTGTCAGAGACAAAGACCCGATCCAGCACCGACCGCACAGGAGAGGATTGATGGTTAGACTAGGTGAACCGCGCCCCCACCCTAGTAAGCTTCACGGAGCGCGCAAGTACTGATGAAGTCATTAAAAATATAGGCAAGAGGCCAAGAAAAATTAGGACTATTCTTATCAACCATTGTACATGCCCTTAATTCATAATTACTAGTACTGTAACTAATTTGGACTCCGGACTCGGCCCGAATCGACTGACGCGAATTCAAAATCCGGGCAACTTACATATAGCCCACGCGCCCGAGAAAAGCTTGTCTAAAAAGAAAAAAAAAACGCGCGCGAGAAAAGCACAAAAATAATCAGATCTCATTTCCCATCATCTCGTTGTTATTCAATCGATGGTTACAAAACTGGCAAAGCTTATCCCCTAACGACCAGATTCACCGCCACTCTAATTCATCCTCTCGCTACGTGCTGCTCACCACCGCCTAATGAAACCCTACGCAATCACTCCCAAACAAAAAATCTCGCCATCTCCTAATCCTGATCTCACTACATCTTGCGCCTCCTGATAGCCAGAGGAGTCCGCACCCGGTGGTTCCCGGGCCCGTCGGACCAGACAATGGCGCCGAACCCGTACCCTCCGGCGCCCTTGGGCGCCGGCACGAAGGGGACCCTCGCCACGAAGCTCACCTGGAACTCCTTCTCCTCGCCGACGGCCGCAAACGCCAGAGTGGCCGGCGTCACCGTCACCTGCACCCCCTCCGGCTCCCGGACGACGGCGGCCGTGTACGTGCTCCTCGGCGCGCCCACGTTCCTGACCCTGCGCCGCACCGTCGTCAGGCCGGCGAGGTCCGGCAGCGTGATGGACGGGTAGTTGAGGTCCCGCACGGCGACGGGGGCGGCCGGGCACGCGTAGCGCGTCTCGTTGAACCTGCCCATCGCCGTCGCGTTGTACCCGAGCGCGCAGAAGAAGTTGAGGTAGTCGCGGTACGAGGCGTCGTAGACGAGGCCCGGGTCCAGCGCGCGCGCCGGGAAGACGTGGCCGGAGCCGTAGCTGAAGGGCGTCGCCTGCTGCAGGAAGGGGTTCAGGATCGGCCGCTGCTCCATGTCCAGGTCCGTCGCTGCATGCACCAGGCAACAACTCAATGAGTCTGACGAACAGCTCGTCGTGGCGGACACACAGCTGTTGATTCGACGTTCGAGCTCACCGGTGGTCATGATGGCCGACTTGATGGCGGCGGGGCTCCAGTCGGGGTGGAGGGTCTTGACGAGGCCGGCGATGCCGGCGACGTGCGGGCACGACATGGACGTGCCGGACTGGACGGTGAAGTCGACGCGGCGCTGGTCCCAGGGCCGGTCCGAGGGCGACGCCATGCCGCTCCACGGGGCGATGATGCCCACTCCCGGCGCGGTCACGTCCGGCTGCCACCCCAGAGAAAGAGTTCATCATCTAGTTGCTGACTTGGATACAAAATGAAAAGAGACCATGCTTATGATCGATACGCAAAACCAAGCCACCTTTAGGATCTCCGGGTTGAGGACGTTTGGCCCCACCGACGAGAAGGAGGCCATGACCGGCGCCGGCCTCGCGCCGACGATCGTCGTCGCCTTCGAGATGAAACCGGAAGGAGGAGACCTTGACACGAGCACAAATTAATCCGCTCAGTAACCCAGCAGAACAAGGGCTCATATTATTGTTACAGAGGTTCTTGATTTGATTTGACATTGCGATCTGTATGGACATTGCAGGAAGAGTGGCTTACGGGGTGGACTTGATGTAGGCCAAGAGCGCGAGCCCGTCGGTGTAGTTGATGTGCAGGGCCGGGAGAACGTGCGCGTCGGCGATGACGTTGCTCCCGCTTTCCTCGTCGTTGACGAGGATCATCCCGACCCCTCCGGCTCGGCGCACGGTCTCGCCCTTCTCCATCCTGCGGACGCCTCCTCTCACGCAGCACACCACGATCTTGCCCGTCACCTTGGCCGCGTCCAGGGAATCCAGCATGCACACCTGACTGCAGCGCGCAAATGAGCGAGCTCAACCTCAAGACAAAGACTGTTGCGATGGTGGAGCTCGGACGTCAGCGTGGGTGCTTACGCGTCCTCGACCTTCCTGCCGGGGGCGACGGCGTCGGTGGCGATGATCAGGGGGTAGAAGCTTTTAGTGCGGAGCGACGCCTCCGACAGGCTCTGCCCTTCCACCCTGGTGCGGTTGAAGACGAGGTAGCCCGGGAAGGCCCTGTCGGTGGTGCTGGCGGCGACGGTGATCACCCACGGCGCGAGGTTGCTGACGGTGCCGAAGTCCGGGCCGTTGTTGGTGGCGGAGCAGACGACGGTGATGCCGGCCTTGGTGGCGTGGAGCGACCCGATGGCGACCGTGTCCTCGAAGAAGTCCTTCTGCTCGCCGCCCACGGACGCCGTGATGACGTGCACCCCGTCGGCGATGGCGGCCTCGAAGGCGGCCAGGATGTCGGCGTCGAAGCACTCCACGTCGTTCACGGGCGGGTTGAAGCAGACGCGGTACGCCGCCACGCGCGCGCGCGGGGAGCCGCCCCTGGCCGTGCCGTTGCCGTAGCCGTAGGCGGCGGCGCCCTTGACCTGGGAGCCGCCCGCCGTGGCCAGCGTGTGCGAGCCGTGGCCGACGTCGTCCCGCGGCGTGTTCAGCCTATCGGGGGGCGGGTGGCCCGCCTCCATCGCGTACCCCTTGTTGAAGTAGCGCGCGCCGATGAGCTTGCTGCGCATAAAAAATCAGATCAAGATACCGCAGCTGAATTAATAATCCGTAGACGACGAGGCTACGTACGTACCTGTTGCATTTGAACTTGGGGTCGTGCTCGTTCTGGCAGATCCCCTTCCAGGTGTCCGGGATGGGCCCCATCTCGCCGTCGTTGAAGCTCAGGGACTCCGGCCACACGCCGGAGTCAAGGTTCCCGATGATGGTGTCCCGGCCGTACCTGGCCACCTCCCACGCCGACCACTGCGGGACAACGCCGGCCTTCTCGAGCCCCATGAACTCCCACGACCTCGTCGTCTGCATCCTCACGCCGCGGTTCGGGAACACCGACACCACGCCGGGGCGCTCTGAAACACATCGATACGCCGGGATCTGAATTTCTGTCCGGCGCGAATACACGACACAAACATCTTTACTATGCATGCAGGAAGATGATTGGCTCACTGGCGATCGCTGCGGCGACGGCGGGCTCGAGCTTGGCGGCGAAGCCGTTGATGTTCTTGGTGTAGGAGTAGAAGATGGCGTCGCGCGCCTTCTCCCGGCTGCATGCACGCACGCATCGATCGATCAGCCGTGGCACACATTTCATGACTGCACAATGTACATGCATGGAGTGCACTTACTCGCCCAAGACGGAGCCGAGGAGGTCGTAGTGCGACTCGGTGGCCACCGTGGACGCCTCCTCCGTCGAGACGCCGGCGCGATGGGAGTGGGCGCCGAGGTACACGATGTACGACGAGGACGGCGGCGGCTTCGTCCCGGCGGCGAGCGCGCAGAGGAGGAAAGAGACTGCCAGTGGGAGGAGAAGCCGGCGTGTGGACTGAACGGCCGCTGCCGTGCCGGTCTCCATGGCCATGAGCGCGTACGATCGAGAGGGGGTGTCGATCGGTGCGGACAGGAAGCTCGATCGGAGAGGAAGCTGGCTATAAAGGAGGGGAGAGGAGTGGAGGCGGTGTGAGTGAGGGGTTAAGGCGGGAGGACTCTGTCTTGCTTGCCGCTCGTAATTCGCGTGGGCGGTTTCGGTTGATCTGCTCCATGGAGGGCGGTTACAGGGGAGACTGCCGCCATTGGTGTGCATGAAGGCTAGACTTTTTTTGGCGGGGTAAAACTTATATTGCGTAAAAAAAAAAAATCAAAGATTACAATCCTGATGACAAAGAGTGATAGCGTCACCAGGTCCAGACCCTAGCCAAACAGCAGAACCAACATGTACTGACTCTATTACTCATATGCTTGTAAATGGCCTATCTATTATTTGAGAAATGAACTCGTATTATTGTCCCAAAAAACATGTATACTCTACCAAAGATTGCAATGTAAGGGACGAGAAATACCCCTTGGTTCCACGTCCTATATGGGACTTTTCAAATAAGTTTACAAAACAAGTGAGAAATAGTTTAGAAGTTTTTTTAGAATCAACTTGACTTTATTTTGCACTAGTATATAAAATTTCACGAATAAAAAACCAGCGTTGACTTCAAGGCAAAAAAAACTAAATTTATTTGCTATTATAGGTCACTATCACACTATTTTAGCCGGAAATTTGTTTTTCCTAAAAGAAGTCAAAGGTTTTTTTTTGTGATTCTTTTTCAGAAGTACAATGGAAGGTGAAGTTTGTTTCAGAAATATTTTCAGATTTTTTTACTTTTTATTTATTTACTAATTTTATTATAGGGTGTATATACAGTTATACACCCATAGACCAAAAGTTCCCCTCCCGTAAGGGACATGCTAGGGATTTTTCTATTTGGGTTCGTCGACTGGTAAAAATATTTTGTCGGTCGATTTGCTCCTATATCTGCATGCTTCTTATTTGATCGTTCCTGCATACTACTCCCTCCGTTCCTAAATATTTATCTTTCTAGGCATTTCAACAAGTGACTACATACGAAGCAAAATGAATGAATCTACACTTTAAAATATGTCTACATATATCTGTATGTGGTAGTCATTTGAAATGTCTAGAAAGACAAATATTTTGGAACGGAGGGAGTAGCTGCTCACGTCATCACCAGCTATAGAAGAGTGTGTGCGCTGGACATTGATATTGATGCATAGGGCCGCTACTTCTTTTTTTTTAGGGAGGGCCGCTACTTCTTTTAGGCGTAGATCAGTGAGGGCCTGTGATTTTTATGTCTACTTGAATCACACACGTATAGGAAAATTGATATTTTTTTTGCGAAATACAGAAATGATTAACATATAAACTCCATTTTATGTTTGTGGCACGAAATTAAGCACAAATAGAAACCCGTTAACCCGATAGGTCTTGGACTGAGGCAACAACAAAGCACAATACAAACCCGTTAACCCGATAACCAAAAGAAGAAAAAGGGTAGTACCATGAAATTCTAATACTTTCGATAAGTCCGATTTTGCACCATCCAGCAAACAAAATCAACATGCATCAACATCAAAATTGAATTGCACCAAATTTTGTCTCGGTCGATTATTTTAGAGGGGCAGTTGACCCTATGCAAACAAAAAACAAAAGCCCACCAAATACTTGGGCTTGGTTCAAAACATAACAGAAATTGACTCGATACTTGGACAGACAAGACAATAAGAAAAATAAATGTACAAAAATAAAAATAAAATTGTGTTTTAAGAAATAAGTTAATTACATTGGTATTACCCTTTAAGAAGAAAGAAAATGAAAACATTTGCACACAACTTACCAAATTGTGGCTTTTTATAATATTAAACATATAATAGTGGAATTAAAAAAGGGGTTTTACATGAAGGAATGAATTAATGGCATTGGTATTACCCTTAAACAAGAAACAATTACAAACAATATCAAAATAATTAAGTTTCCTAAAAAATAATAAACTAGTGGCATTGGGATTATAATTTAAGAAAAAAACAGAAAAACCAATTTGCGCACAACTTTGCCCCAAAATTGCACTTTTTTAATATCAAAGAATAAGTTGAATACTATAATTCTCGCACTTTAGTATAATTTAAACATGTATTATAGAGTGCTTACGTCTATACTTCAGCATCAATTAGCAAAGACCTATATTAAAATAAAACAGAAACTTGGCCGTTTAGAACCACAAAACAGAAGCCCAACAGATACAAAGGCTAGGTCTGAAACATAACCAAAACTGAACCAATATCTATTAAGACACAATAAAAAAAATGAAAAACAGTGAACAAAAATAATTAAAAACAAAAAATGAAGTTTTCTAAGGAAGAATGAATTAGTGAAAAACTTATTACCTTTAAAAAGAAAGAAAATAAAAATAATCAAATAATAACAGAAATTGCACATAGTTTACAAAGAAAATGCGTTTCTAATAATTTGAAATAATAAGCATATGATAGTCCAATCTTTTGCAAAAATATAAGTTTGTAAGCAGAGCCAAATTAGTGGCATTTGTATTACCCTTAAAATTTTAAAATGTAAAAATGAAATTGAATGATGAAAAAATTTACCCATAAATAAAATAATTTTATATCACTTCACAGAAAAGAAGTTTTCAATGAAGGAATGAATTAGTGGCATTGGTATTACCCGGAAGAGAAGAAAAGAAATAAAACAAATCGAAATAATGCGGTTTTCTAAGGAAGAATAATTTAGCGCTTTGATATTACCCTTTAAGAAGAAAGAAGTTAAAAAAACGATGACAAAACTGGCACACTTTTTTACAATATGCAAGAATAATCATATAATAGTGAATTTTAAAAAAGGAAGTTTCCTATGAAGAAATGAATTAGTGGAATCAGTATTAACATGAAAAAGAAAGAAATGAAATAAAAACTAAAACTAAATCTAAAGAATGAAGTTTTCCGAGAAAGAGTGAATTAGTGGCTTTGCTATTGCCCTTTCAGAAGAACGAAAATGTAACAAAACAAAAATCAAATAAAAATAATAAAGTTTTAAGAACGAATTAGTGGCATTGGTATTGCACTTTATGAAGAAAAAAATGAAAATAATAAAACAAACAGTGACAAAATTTGCATGCAATTTACACAGAAAATGTGCTTTTTATAGTATGCAAAGAATAATCATACAATAGTGCAGTTTTCGTATATATTTTATAGTATTTGTGTGTATACATTTACACTCACCCAACATCGCATAGGTAACAAATAAAGAAAAATACCCACACACAAACAAATAAATAAAAATAAAAATAAAGGAAAAACAAATAAAAATAGAAAAGAACAATGGTAGAGAGAGGAGGGCTGAATCGCACAAGTAATAGGCTTCAACCCATTAAGGAAGCACCCTAACATCGATTATAAAGTATACTAAATAAAAGGGATAGTTTGCAAGATTATAAATACTAAACCCTCCGTTCCATAATATAAGACCATTTTGCAGGATTTTTTAGCTTGCAAAACAATCTTATATTATGTGACAAAGGGGGTACTAAATAAAATTTAGTTGTTGTAATGTTAAGGTACAATAAAATAAAAGAGAGCAAGTTGCACTAGCGGTGGTAGGTGTTGCAGAATTGTTACTAGGCAATTAGCTACGATACTAGACCGATAATCATGTATTGCAGTTTTATATGCGGGAAACGCCTATACTGACATGCTATAAAATCCATTGTCCACGTGTACTTAGGGGCTATTTGGATTGATGTCGCTGGACGCTGGACCAAAACTTTGGTGTTGACTAGAAAGTTGGCTACCGTTTGGATGGGTTCCAATAATTTGGCTCGCCCCAAGCCGAGCAAGTTCTCGCGTTCAATCCACCACCAATTTATTGGCGAGACACGAGTGGCCAATTCGTCCGCCAAAATATTAGCGTGTCGCTCGTTGGCAGGGCGAAAGAGGCGAGATCCAAACATCCCCTTATGATTGAAACCTTAGCGAGCATTGACCTTACTAAAAATTTATTAAGGTGAAACCCTGCCATAGCCATAAGATCTATGAGTCTACTTTATTCCATATGCATCAACTACTCAGGTACGGTAATTGTTGGGGAACGTAGTAATTTCGAAAAATTTCCTACGCACACACAAGATCATGGTGATGCATAGCAACGAGAGGGGAGAGTGTGTCCACGTACCCTCATAGACCGAAAGCGGAAGCGTTATGATAACGCGGTTGATGTAGTCGTACGTCTTCACGATCCGACCGATTCAAGTACCGAACGTACGGCACCTCCGAGTTCAGCACACGTTCAGCTCGATGACGTCCCGCGAACTCCGATCCAGGAGAGCTTCACGGTGGAGTTCCGTCAGCACGACGGCGTGATGACGGTGATGATGTTGCTACCGACGCAGGGCTTCGCCTAAGCACCGCTACGATATGACCGAGGTGGAATATGGTGGAGGGGGGCACCGCACACGGCTGGGAGAGATCAACAGATCAACTTATGTCTAGAGGTGCCCCCCTGCCCCCGTATATAAAGGATGGAGGAGGGGAGGCCGGCCATCCCCTAGGGCGCGCCAGAAGTGTGGAGTTTTACTAGGACTCCCGAGTCCTAGTAGGATTCCTCCTCCCACATGGAATAGGAAAAAGGGAAGGGAAAAGGAGAAAGAATGAAGAGGGCGCCCCCCTCCCTAGTCCAATTCGGACCAGACCATGGGGAGGAGTGCGGCCACCTTTTGAGGCATTTGTCTCCTTTTCCGTATGGCCCATTAAGGCCTAATACGAATTCCGGTAACTCTCCGGTACTTCGAAAAATACCCGAATCACTTGGAACCTTTCCGATGTCCGAATATAGTCGTCCAATATATCGATCTTTACGTCTCGACCATTTTGAGACTCCTCGTCATGTCCCTGATCTCATCCAGGACTCCGAACTACCTTCAGTACATCAAATCACATAACTCATAATACAAATCATCACCGAACGTTAAGCGTGCGGACCCTACGGGTTCGAGAACTATGTAGACATGACCGAGACACATCTCCGGTCAATAACCAATAGCGGAACCTGGATGCTCATACTGGCTCCTACATATTCTACGAAGATCTTTATTGGTCAAACTGCATAACAACATACGTTGTTCCCTTTGTCATCGGTATTTTACTTGCCCGAGATTCGATCGTCGGTATCTCAATACCTAGTTCAATCTCGTTACCGGTAAGTCTCTTTACTCATTCCGTAATGCATCACCCCGCAACTAACTCATTAGTCACATTGCTTGCAAGGCTTATAGTGATGTGCATTACCGAGAGGGCCCAGAGATACCTCTCCGATACACGGAGTGACAAATCCTAATCTTGATTCATGCCAACCCAACAAACACCTTCGGAAACACCTGTAGAGAATCTATAATCACCCATTATGTTGTGACGTTTGATTGCACACAAAGTGTTCCTCCGGATATTCGGGAGTTGCACAATCTCATAGTCCGAGGAACATGTATAAGTCATGAAGAAATTGGTAGCAATAAAACTGTAACGATCATAATGCTAAGCTAATGAATGGGTCTTGTACATCACATCATTCTCCTAATGATGTGATCCTGTTCATCAAATGACAACACATGTCTATGGCTAGGAAACATAAACATCTTTAATGAACAAGCTAGTCAAGTAGAGGCATACTAGGGACACATTGTTTTGTCTATGTATTCACACATGTATCAAGTTTCCGGTTAATACAATACTAGAATGAATAATAAACATTTATCATGATATAAGGAAATATAAATAACAACTTTATTATTGTCTCTAGGGCATATTTCCTTCAGTCTCCCACTTGCACTAGAGTCAATAATCTAGTTCACATCTCCATGTGATTTAACACCAATAGTTCATATCACCATGTGATTAACACCCATAGTTCACATCGCCATGTGACCAACACTCAAATTTTTTACTAGAGTCAGTAATCTAGTTCACATCGCCATGTGATTAACACCCAAAGAGTACTAAGGTGTGATCATGTTTTGCTTGTGAGAGAAGTTTAGTCAACAGGTCTTCCAAATTCAGATCCGTATGTATTTTGCAAATTTCTATGTCTACAATGCTTTGCACGGAGCTACTTTAGCTAATTGCTCCCACTATCAATATATATCCAGATTGAGACTTAGAGTCATCTGGATCAGTGTCAAAACTTGCATCGACGAACCCTTTACGACGAACCTTTTGTCACCTCCATAATCGAGAAACATATCCTTATTCTACTAAGGATAATTTTGACCGCTGTCCAGTGATCTACCCTTAGATCACTATTGTACTCCCTTGCCAAACTCAGTGTAGGGTATACAATAGATCTGGTACACAGCATGTCATACTTTATAGAACCTATGGCTGAGGCATAGGGAATGACTTTCATTCTCTTTCTATCTTCTGCCATGGTCGGGCTTTGAGTCTTACTCAATTTCACACCTTGCAACACAGGCAAGAACTCTTTCTTTGACTGTTCCATTTTGAACTAATTCAAAATCTTGTCAAGGTACATACTCATTGAAAATCTTATCAAGCGTCTTGATCTATCTCTGTAGATATTGATGCTGAATATGTAAGCAACTTCACCGAGGTCTTTCTTTGAAGAACTCCTTTCAAATACTCCTTTATGCTTTCCAGAAAATTCTACATCATTTCTGATCAACAATATGTCATTTACATATACTTATCAGAAAGGCTGTAGTGCTCCCACTCACTTTCTTGTAAATACAGGCTTCACCGCAAGTCTTGAAGGAAATATGCCCTAGAGGCAATAATAAAGCTATTACTTATTTCCTTATATCATGATAAATGTTTATTATTCATGCTAAAACTGTATTAACCGGAAACATAATACTTGTGTGAATACATAGACAAACAGAGTGTCACTAGTATGCCTCTACTTGACTAGCTCGTTGATCAAAGATGGTTATGTTTCCTATCCATTGACATGAGTTGTCATTTGATTAAAGGGATCACATCATTAGGATAATGATGTGATTGACTTGACCCATTCTGTTAGCTTAGCACACTATCGTTTAGTATTCTGCTATTGCTTTCTTCATGACTTATACATGTTCCTATGACTATGAGATTATGCAACTCCCATTTACCGGTGGAACACTTTGTGTGCTACCAAACGTCACAACGTAACTGGGTGATTATAAAGGTGCTCTACAGGTGTCTCCGAAGGTACTTGTTGGGTTGGCGTATTTCGAGATTGGGATTTGTCACTCCGATTGTGAGAGAGGTATCTCTGGGACCACTCGGTAATGCACATCACTATAAGCCTTGCAAGCATTGCAACTAATGAGTTAGTTGCGGGACGATGTATTACAGAACGAGTAAAGAGACTTGCCGGTAATGAGATTGAACTAGGTATTGAGATACCGACGATCGAATCTCGGGCAAGTAACATACCGATGACAAAAGGAACAATGTATGTTGTTATGCGGTCTGACCGATAAAGATCTTCGTAGAATATGTGGGAGCCAATATGAGAATCTAGGTTCCGATATTGGTTATTGACCGGAGACGTGTCCCGGTCATGTCCACATAGTTCTCGAACCCATAGGGTCCGCACGCTTAAAGTTTGATGACGGTTATATTATGAGTTTATGTGTTTTGATGTACCGAAGATAGTCTGGAGTCCCGTATGTGATCACGGACATGACGAGGAGTCTCGAAATGGTCGATACATAAAGATTGATATATTGGAAGCCTATATTTGGATATCGGAAGTGTTCCGGGTGAAATCGGGATTTTACCGGAGTACCGGGGGTTACCGGAACCCCCCCGGGGGTTTAATGGGCCTACATGGGCCTTAGTGGAGAAGAGGAGGGGCGTCCAGGGCAGGCCGCGTGCCCCCTACCCCTCTAGTCCGAATTGGACAAGGAGGGGGGGGGGCGCCCCCCTTTCCTTCCTCTCTCCCTCCTCCTTCCCCCTTCTCCTACTCCAACTAGGAAAGGAGGGAGTCCTACTCCCGGTGGGAGTAGGACTCCTCCTGGCACGCCTCCTCCTGGCCGGCCGCCTCTCCCTCCCTTGCTCCTTTATATACGGGGGCAGGGGGTACCCCATAGACACAACAATTGATCTCTTGATCTCTTAGCCGTGTGTGGTGCCCCCCTCCACCATAATCCACCTCGATAATATCGGAGCGGTGCTTAGGCGAAGCCCTGCGTCAGTAGAACATCATCATTATCACCACGCCGTCGTGCTAACGGAACTCTCCCTCAAAGCTCGGCTGGATCAGAGTTCGAGAGACGTCATCGAGCTTAACGTGTGCTGAACTCGGAGGTGCCGTGCGTTCGACACTTGACCGGTCGGATCGTGAAGACGTACGACTACATCAACTGCGTTGTACTAACGCTTTCGCTTTCGGTCTACGAGGGTACATGGACAACACTCTCCCCTCTCGTTGCTATGCATCACCATGATCCTGTGTGTGCGTACGATTTTTTTTTGAAATTACTACGTTTCCCATCAGTGGCATCCGAGCCTGGTTTTATGCGTAGATGTTATATACACGAGTAGAATACAAGTAAGTTGTGGGCGATATAAGTCATACTGCTTACAAGCATGTCATACTTTGGTTCGGCGGTATTGTTGGATGAAGCTGCCCGGACCGACATTACGCGTACGCTTACGCGAGACTGGTTCTACCGGCGTGCTTTGCACACAGGTGGCTGGCGGGTGATAGTTTCTCCAACTTTAGTTGAACTGAGTATGGCTACGCTCGGTCCTTGAGAAGGTTAAAATTGCACTAACTCGACAAACTATCGTTGTGGTTTAGATGCGTAGGTAAGAATGGTTCTTGCTCAACCCGTAGCAGCCACGTAAAACTTGCAACAACAAAGTAGAGGACGTCTAACTTGTTTTTGCAGTGCATGTTGTGATGTGATATGGTCAAGGCATGATGCTATATTTTATTGTATGAGATGATCATGTTTTGTAACCGAGTTATCAGTAACTGGCAGGAGCCATATGGTTGTAACTTTATTGTATGCAATGCAATCGCCCTATAATGCTATACTTTATCACTAAGTGGTAGCGATAGTCGTAGAAGCATAAGTTGGTGAGACGACAACGATGCTACGATGGAGATCAAGGTGTAGCGCCGTTGACGATGGTGATCATGACGGTGCTTCAGAGATGGAGATCACAAGCACAAGATGATGATGGCCATATCATATCACTTATATTGATTGCATGTGATGTTTATCTTTTATGCATCTTATCTTTCTTTGATTGACGGTAGCATTATAAGATGATCTCTCACTAAATTATCAAGGTATAAGTGTTCTCCCTGAGTATGCACTATTGCGAAAGTTCTTCGTGCTGAGACACCACGTGATGATCGGGTGTGATAGGCTCTACGTTCAAATACAATGGGTGCAAAACAGTTGCACACGCGGAATACTCAGGTTAAACTTGACGAGCCTAGCATATGCATATATGGCCTCGGAACACTGAGACCGAAAGGTCGAGCGTGAATCATATAGTAGATATGATCAACATAGTGATGTTCACCATTGAAACTACTCCATCTCACGTGATGATTGGACATGGTTTAGTTGATTTGGATCACGTGATCACTTAGAGGATTAGAGGGATGTCTATCTAAGTGGGAATTCTTAAGTAATATGATTAACTGAACTTAAATTTATCATGAACTTAGTACCTGATAGTATTTTGCTTGTCTATGTTGATTATAGATAGATGGCCCATGCTATTGTTCCGTTGAATTTTAATGTGTTCCTTGAGAAAGCAAAGTTGAAAGATGATGGTAGCAATTGCACGGACTGGGTCCGTAACTTGAGTATTATCCTCATTGCTGCATAGAAGAATTACGTCCTGGAAGCACCGCTAGGTGCCAGACCTGCTGCAGGAGCAATGCTACCTCTTGAGCATTGCGTTGGATTTCCTTCAAGAGGAAAGGGTGATGCAGCAGAGTAGAGTAAGTATTTCTCTCAGTTTTTGAGAACCAAGGTCTCAATCCAGTAGGAGGCTACGAGCGAGTCCCTTGTACCTACACAAAACAAATAACTCAACGCAACCAATGCGATTAGGGGTTGTCAATCCCTTCACAGTCACTTACGAGAGTGAGATCTGATAGAGATGATAGATAATATTTTTGGTATTTTTGGTATAGAGATGCAAAGTAAAATAAAAGGGCAAAGTAAAAAAGCAAATCAATAATAAAGTGATGGAAGATTGATATGATGAGAATAGACCCGGGGGCCATAGATTTCACTAGTGGCTTCTCTTAAGAGCATAAGTATTCTACGGTGAGTGAACAAATTACTGTTGAGCAATTGACATAATTGAGCATAGTTATGAGAATATATAGGTATGATCATGTATATAGGCATCACGTCCAAGACAAGTAGACCGACTCCTGCCTGCATCTACTACTATTACTCCACTCATCGACCGCTATCCAGCATGCATCTAGAGTATTAAGTTCAAGAAAACAGAGTAACGCCGTAAGCAAGATGACATGATGTAGAGGGATAAATTCATGCAATATGATTAAAAAACCCATCTTGTTATCCTCGATGGCAACAATACAATACGTGCCTTGCTGCCCCTACTGTCACTGGGAAAGGACACCGCAAGATCGAACCCAAAGCTAAGCACTTCTCCCATTGCAAGAAGAACCAATCTAGTAGGCCAAACCAAACTGATAATTCGAAGAGACTTGCAAAGATAACCAATCATACATAAAAGAATTCAGAGAAGATTCAAATATTTTTCATATATAGACTTGATCATAAACCCACAATTCATTGGTCTCAACAAACACACCGCAAAAAGAAGATTACATCAAATAGATCTCCACGAGAGAGGGAGAGAACATTGTATTGAGATCCAAAAAGAGAGAAGAAGCCATCTAGCTACTAACTATGGACCCGAAGGTCTGAGGTAAACTACTCACACTTCATCGGAGGGGCTATGATGATGTAGAAGCCCTCCGTGGTGGATGCCCTCTCTGGCGGAGCTCCGGAACAGGCCCCAAGATGGGATCTCGTTGGTACAGAAGGTTGCGGTGCTGGAATTAGGTTTTTGGCTCCGTATTTGATCGTTTGGGGGTACGTAGGTATATATAGGAGGAAGGAGTACGTCGGTGGAGCAAAGGGGGGCCCACGAGGCAGGGGGCGCCCTCCACCCTCGTGGCCGCCTCCCTTCTTTCTTGACGTGGGTTCCAAGTCTCCTGGATCATATTCGGTGAGAAAATCACGTTCCCGAAGGTTTCATTCCGTTTGGACTCCATTTGACATTCCATTTCTTCGAAACACTGAAATAGGCAAAAAACAGCAATTCTGGGCTGGGCCGCCGGTTAATAGTTAGTCCCAAAAGTAATATAAAAGTGGAAAATAAAGCCCAATATGGTCCAAAATAGTAGATAATATAGCATGGAGCAATCAAAAATTATAGATACGTTGGAGACGTATCAGGCATCCCCAAGCTTAATTCCTGTTCGTCCTCAAGTAGGTAAATGATAAAAACAGAATTTCTGATGCGGGGTGCTACTTGGCATAATTTCAATGTAATTCTTCTTAATTGTGGTATGAATATTCAGATCCGAAAGATTCAAGACAAAAGTTTATATTGACATAAAAATAATAATACTTCAAGCATAGTAACAAATCAATTATGTCTTCTCAAAATAACATGGCCAAAGAAAGTTATCCCTACAAAATCATATAGTCTGGCGATGCTCTATCTTCACCACACAAAGTATTTAAATAATGCACAACCCCGATGACAAGCCAAGCAATTGTTTCATACTTTTGACATTTTCAAAACTTTTTTCGATCTTCACGCAATATATGAGCGTGAGCCATGGATATAGCACTATATGTGGAATAGAATGGTGGTTGTGGAGAAGACAAAAAGAGGGGAAGATAGTCTCACATCAACTAGGCGTATCAACGGGCTATGGAGATGCCCATCAATAGATATCAATGTGAGTGAGTAGGGATTGCCATGCAATGGATGCACTGGAGCTATAAGTATATGAAAGCTCAACAAAAGAAACTAAGTGGGTGTGCATCCAACTCGCTTGCTCACGAAGACCTAGGGCATTTTGAGGAAGCCCATCATTGGAATATACAAGCCAAGTTCTATAATGAAAAATTCCCACTAGTGTATGAAAGTGACAAAATGAGAGACTCTCTTTCATGAAGATCATGGTGCTACTTTGAAGCACAAGTGTGGTAAAAGGATAGTAACATTGTACCTTCTCTCTTTTTCTCTTTTTTTTATTTAGGTCCTTTCTCTTTTTTATGGCCTCTTTTCTTTCTTTTTTTATTTTTCGTCCGGAGTCTCATCCCGACTTGTGGGGGGATCATAGTCTCCATCATCCTTTCCTCACTTGAGACAATGCTCTAAAAATGATGATCATCACACTTTTATTTTTATTACAACTCAACAATTACAACTCAATACTTAGAACAAAATATGACTCTATATGAATGCCTTCGGCGGTGTACCAGGATATGCAATGAATAAAGAGTGACATATATGAAAGAATTACGAAAGGTGGCTTTACCACGAATACGATGTCAACTACATGATCATTCTAGCAATATGACAATGATGGAGCGTGTCATAATAAACGGAACGGTGGAAAGTTGCATGGCAATATATCTCGGAATGGCTATGGAAATGCCATGATAGGTAGGTATGGTGGCTGTTTTGAGGAAGATATATGGTGGGTGTATGATACCGGCGAAAGGTGCGCTGTATTAGAGAGGCTAGCAATGGTAGAAGGAACGAAAGTGCGTATATTCCAGGGACTCAACATTAGTCATAAAGAACTCATATACTTATTGCAAAAATATACAAGTTATCAAAGCAAAGTATTACGCGCATGCTCCTAGAGGGATAGATTGGTAGGAAAAGACCATCGCTTGTCCCCGACCGCCACTCATAAGGAAGACAATCAATAAATAAATCATGCTCCGACTTCATCACATAACGGTTCACCATACGTGCATGCTACGGGAATCACAAAATTTAACACAAGTATTTCTCAAATTCACAACTACTCAACTAGCATGACTCTAATATCACCATCTTCATATCTCAAAACAATTATCAAGCATCAAACTTTTCTTTGTGTTCAACGCACTGAAAAGAAAGTTTTACAAATCTTGAATACCAAGCATATTATTATTAAGCAATTACCATGCTATTTAAGACTCTCAAAATAATCTAAGTGAAGCATGAGAGATCAATAGTTTCTATAAAACAAATCCACCACCGTGCTCTAAAAGATATAAGTGAAGCACTAGAGCAAAACTATATAGCTCAAAAGATATAAGTGAAGCACATAGAGTATTATATCAAATTCCAATTCATGTATGGCTCTCTCAAAAGGTGTGTACAGCAAGGATGATTGTGGTAAACTAGCAAACAAAGACTTAAATCATACAAGACGCTCCAAGCAAAACACATATCATGTGGTGAATAAAAATATAGCTCCAAGTAAAATTACCGATGGAAGTAGACGAAAGAGGGGATGCCTTCCGGGGCATCCCCAAGCTTTGAATTTTTGGTGTACTTGGATTATCTTGGGGGTGCCATGGGCATCCCCAAGCTTAGGCTCTTGCCACTCCTTGTTCCATAGTCCATCAAAAGATTTCACCCAAAACTGAAAACTTCACAACACAAAACTCAACAGAAATCTCGTGAGCTCCGTTAGCGAAAGAAAACAAAAGACCACTTCAAGGTACTGTAATTAACTCATTCTTTATTTATATTGGTGTTAAAAGTACTGTATTCCAACTTCTATATGGTTTATAAACTATTTTACTAGCCATAGACTCATCAAAATAAGCAAACAACACACGAAAAACAGAATCTGTCAAAAATAGAACAGTCTGTAGTAATCTGTAACTAACGCAAACTTATGAAACTTCAAAACATCTACCAAAATAGGAAGACCTAGGCAATTTGTTTATTGATCAGCAGCAATTGGATTCAGTATTTTATGTGATTTTTAACAATTTTTTTCGTGAACAGAAAGTTTCTGGAAATTACAACAAGATCAAATAACTATCATCCAAGAAGATCCTATAGGTTTAACTTGGCACAAAAACTAATTAAAATATAAAACCACATCTAAACATAAGGTAGATGGATTATTTATTCCTAAACAGAAGCAAAAACAAAAAAAACTAAAAATAAAATTGGGTTGCCTCCCAACAAGCGCTATCGTTTAACCCCCTAGCTAGGCATAAACTCAAGGATAGATCTAGGTATTGCCATCTTTGGTAGGCAATCCATAAGTGACTCTCATGATAGATTCATATGGTAATTTTATTTTCTTTCTAGGGAAGTGTTCCATGCCTTTCTTTAATGGAAATTGGAATCTAATATTCCCTTCCTTCATATCAATAATTATACCAACCGTTCTAAGGAAAGGTCTACCAAGAATAATAGGGCAAGAAGGATTACAATCTATATCAAGAACGATAAAATCTACGGGCACATAATTCCTATTTGCAACAATAAGAACATCATTAATTCTTCCCATAGGTTTCTTAATAGTGGAATCCGCAAGGTGCAAGTTTAGAGAGCAATCATCAAAATCACGGAAATCTAGCAAATCACACAAAGTTTTGGGAATAGTGGAGACACTAGCACCCAAATCACACAAAGCATAAAACTCACGATCTTTAATTTTAATTTTAATAGTAGGTTCCCACTAATCATAAAGTTTTCTAGGGATAGAAACTTTCAACTCAAGTTGTTCTTCATAAGATTACATCAAGGCATCAACGATATGTTCGGTAAAGGCTTTATTTTGACTATAAGCATGAGGAGAATTTAGCACGGATTGCAACGAGGAAATACAATAAATTAAAGAGCAACTTTCATAATTAAATTCCTTGAAGTCCAAAATAGTGGGTTTAGCAACATCTAGGGTTTTATTCTTTTCAATCCCACTTCTATCAATTTCATCATCAAGATCTAAAAACTCCGAACTTTTGGAACACCTTCTAGGTAAAGGTGGATCATATTCAGTTTCATTAAGATTCATATTGCAAAACAAAGATTTAATAGGGGATACATCAATTACTTTTAGATCTTCATCTTGATTTTCATAGGAATTGGAAGAACACGCTTTAATAAAGACATCTTCCGTAGCATGCATCCTAGCGGTTCTTTTCTTGCACTCATCAATGGAAATTCTCATGGATTTGAGAGACTCATTGATATCATGCTTAGGAGGAATAGATCTAAGCTTTAAAGAATCAACCTCAAGAGAAATTCTATCAACGTGCCTAGCCAATTCATCAACTTTAAGCAATTTTTCTTCAAGCAAAGCATTGAAATTCTTTTGTGAATTCATAAACTCTTTAACACTATTCTCAAATTCAGAGGGCATCTTATTAAAATTTCCATAAGATTTCTTGTAGGAATTTCCATAATTATTAGAAGGATTACTAGGATAAGGCCTAGGATTAAAGTTCCCTCTATACGCGTTGTTACCAAAATTATTCCTACCAACAAAATTCACATTGATAGATTCATTATTATTATCAATCAAGGTAGACAAAGGCATATCATTAGGATCAGAAGAAATACTCTTACTAGCAAATAATTTCATAAGTTCATCCATCTTTCCACTCAAAACATTGATTTCTTCTATCACATGCACTTTTTTATTAGTAGTCTTTCAGTGTGCCATTGAGAATAATTAACCATAATATTATCTAGGAGTTTAGTAGCATCTCTTAAAGTGATTTCCATAAAAGTGCCTCCCGCGGCCAAATCTAAAAGATTTCTAGAAGCAAAATTCAATCCGGCATAAATTTTTTGTATAATATCCACAAATTCAAACCATGAGTAGGGCAATTACGTATCATTAATTTTATTCTCTCCCAAGCTTGTGCAACATGTTCATGACCAAGTTGCTTAAAATTCATAATGTCGTTTCTAAGAGAGATGATCTTAGCGGGAGGAAAATACTTAGAGATAAAAGCATCTTTGCACTTGTTCCAAGAATCAATACTATTTTTAGGCAAAGACGAAAACCAAGCTTTAGCACGATCTCTAAGCGAAAAAGGAAATAGCTTGAATTTAACAATATCATTATCAACATCTTTCTTCTTTTGCATATCACATAAATCAACGAAGCTATTTAGATGAGTAGCGGCATCTTCACTGGGAAGGCCGGCGAATTGATCTTTCGTAACAAGATTCAACAAAGCAGTATTGATTTCACAAGATTCAGTGTTGGTAAGAGGAGCAATCGGAGTGCTAAGGAAATCATTATTGTTGCTATTGGTAAAGTCACACAATTTGGTATTATCTTGAGGCAAGGGTGAAGTGGGGGAGAGGAAAACGAGAGGAAAATGGCAAATAATGTAATGCGAGAGATAAGGAATTGTGATGGGTACTTGGTATGTTGACTTTTGCGTAGACTCCCTGGCAACGGCGCCAGAAATCTTCGTGCTACCTCTTGAGCACCGCGTTGGATTTCCTTGAAGAGGAAAGGGTGATGCAGCAGAGTAGAGTAAGTATTTCCCTCAGTTTTTGAGAACCAAGGTATCAATCCAGTAGGAGGCTACGCGCGAGTCCCTCGTACCAACACAAAACAAATAGCTCAACGCAACCAACGCGATTAGGGGTTGTCAATCCCTTCACGGTCACTTACGAGAGTGAGATCTGATAGAGATGATAGATAATATTTTTGGTATTTTTGGTATAGAGATGCAAAGTAAAATAAAAGGGCAAAGTAAAAAGCAAAGCAATAATAAAGTGATGGAAGATTGATATGATGAGAATAGACCCGGGGGCCATAGATTTCACTAGTGGCTTCTCTCAAGAGCATAAGTATTCTACGGTGGGAGAACAAATTACTGTTGGGCAATTGACAGAATTGAGCATAGTTATGAGAATATCTAGGTATGATCATGTATATAGGCATCACGTCCGAGACAAGTAGACCGACTCCTGCCTGCATCTACTACTATTACTCCACTCACCGAGCGCTATCCAGCATGCATCTAGAGTATTAAGTTCAAGAAAACAGAGTAACGCCTTAAGCAAGATGACATGATGTAGAGGGATAAATTCATGCAATATGATAAAGACCCCATCTTGTTATCCTCGATGGCAACAATACAATACGTGCCTTGTTGCCCCTACTGTCACTAGGAAAGGACACCACAAGATTGAACCCAAAGCTAAGCACTTCTCCCATTGCAAGAAGAACCAATCTAGTAGGCCAACCCAAACTGATAATTCGAAGAGACTTGTAAAGATAACCAATCATACATAAAAGAATTCAGAGAAGATTCAAATATTGTTCATAGATAGACTTGATCATAAACCCACAATTCATCGGTCTCAACAAACACACCGCAAAAAGAAGATTACATCAAATAGATCTCCACGAGAGAGGGGGAGAACATTGTATTGAGATCCAAAAAGAGAGAAGAAGCCATCTAGCTACTAACTATGGACCCGAAGGTCTGAGGTAAACTACTCACAGTTCATCGGAGGGGCTATGATGATGTAGAAGCCCTCCGTGGTGGATGCCCTCTCCGGTGGAGCTCCGGAACAGGCCCCAAGATGGGATCTCATGGGTACAGAAGTTTGCGGCGGTGGAATTAGGTTTTTGGCTCCGTATCTGATCGTTTGGGGGTACGTAGGTATATATAGGAGGAAGGAGTACGTCGGTGGAGCAAAGGGGGGCCTGTCGGGGATATAACTATTATGTAAGCCGCCCAGGAGGGGCCGGGTTACGCAAAGGGAAGCCCATCTGAAGCCCAAGACCAAGACATGAAGATGGCGGTTCAGTAAAGGGTTTAAAGGCCCACAGGCGACTTGAAACCCGTAAAGATAAACTGCCATGATGGCATAACTTGTAACATAAGGTAGAAGTAACTAGTCACCGAACCGGACACTGTTTATGAGCCGGTCGGGACTCTGTAGGCCGCAGGGCGTCAACCCGTGTATATAAGGGGACGACCCGCCGGCGGCTTAGGGCAAGAAACAACCCATCGAGAGCCGGGCATAGCGTGTCTCGCTCCCCGGTCATCGAAACATCAACCAATACCAACCCAGCTAGACGTAGGTCTTACCTTCATCGTAAGGGGCCGAACTAGTATAAACCTCTTGTGTCCTTTGTCCGATTAACCCCTTTAATCTTCCTAGTTGCGATGGCTCCACGACTAAGTCCTTTCAAGAGGAAATCTGTCGTGACAATTCCACGACAGTTGGCGCCCACCGTGGGGCCAGCGCACGGTGGATTTGAGTTCTTGAAGGGCAGTTTCGAAGGGCTCAAGGGATACGTAGTCGGCCGGATGACCAAGAGTCGTCGCGGCAAGATCTACATCAACGACGAAGGCTGGGGCCCCGACGCCGGCTCAATTGAGTACGGGTACCGGGTCCCCTTTGGTGGAATTCACGTCTTCATCGACCGGATTGGTGAGCCGGGCCCTGAGCCGGACAACTGCACCGACCTCATCGAGACGGCTCAGCGTGCGAGACCCACCCGAGCTCAACCCGTCATGAAGCGTGCCTTCATGGGTTGCGTCCACGGAGGTGAACTTCCGGAAGGATCTGAAGTAAATAATGAGCTGGCCATCCTCTCTGACGGCGACTCATCCGCCGGCTCAACGGATTCGCTGTACCAAGTTCAAGATGGTGTGCTTGGGGGCTGTTCTGATGGCAGCACTATTCCGGACCCCTCAGAGTCGCCAAATTGTGTAGGAGTCTTCATGGCTGGCACTCAACCCGGCCAAAATTCTATGGCCTCAGCAGCGATAACGTCCGGGTTAGGAGCAGCCGGGGCAGGAGGCCCTGTGCGCTCACCGGCTGAGGTGCTGATGGATCTCATGGATAAACTTACGGCCCTGTTAACCGCTACAGTCATCCCTGCGAACCAATCTGAGCATGAGGTAGAGGTGGCACCGGTTCGTGAGGAGATCGCCAAGGCCAAGGAAACCTTAGCAGCGGAAGATACTAGACTGGCAACAGAGTGGGCTGCTTTGGATGTACGGGCACAGCAACTTCAGGCAGAGGCTTTTCAGCTCACGATGAGTCTGAACGCATCTAATGAGGTAATGAGGAGGAGACATCAGAAAACTCAGTCCCGTTTACCTCCGACTTATGACCCTCGAAATCTCTTCGCTACACCCGGAGCTGGCCCAAGTAACCCGCCAGGTGCAAATCAGTTTATGACATCCGGAGCAGTGGGCCCGGTTCAGCCTTAGGTGACGGCGCCTCTTCACGGCAATATGGCACCGCCCCGTTACGTACCAATACTACCGGGTCACTTCTCCAACCCCATGGAGAATTTAATCGCAACATCAGCACGTTTGGCGGCTCTCCCAGTGGACGGTGATGATCCGACAGCAGTGGAGACCCGGAGGATCAGAGAACTTGTCCAGACGGCTCTGGCCCAGCAAGAGACTTATTCTTACAGCCGGGACAGGATTCATTCAACTCCTCCACCCTGGTTAGCTCCGCCTCGTCCAAACCAGAGCCCGAGTTATAGCAGACACATAGAGTCAGAGGCCCTGTCAAGCAACGCTCAGCGCCGGAACCAGCCCGGTGGATATAACCCGGTGCAGGATCGGATACGTCAGGAGGACGAGCGGGCGGCTCAGCTAGCAGCTCAGCAAGACTTACCGGCTTATCCAACAACTTCTATTGAGGCGGGAGTTGCTACTAGAACAGGAGGATTTCCTTGTCTAGTACCGGCTCTACGTAATGTACGTCTACCCAAGGATTTCAAGGGGCCTCGAAAGGTGCCGAATTATACAGCCGACTTACAGCCTGGGGCGTGGATCGAGAGTTATGAGATGGCCATGGAGTTGCTAGAGGTTAGTGACGCAACGATGGCTAAATACTTCACCATGATGTTGGACGGAACGACACGTTCTTGGTTAAAGGGTTTGCCACCCAATTCCATTAGTTCATGGGCAGAGCTGAAAGCCCGTTTCATCTAGAACTTCAAGGACACTTGCAAGCAGTCTATGTCGATTGTGGACTTGTCAAATTGTAAGCAGGAGGAAGGTGAATCCACGACTCATTGGGTACGCCGGGTCAAAGATATAATACATTCATCTGACAAGATGGATGCCGGCTCAGCCGTTCTCATGCTAGAAAAGAATTGCCGCTTTGAACCTCTGAGACAGAAGCTGGGGCGCCTTAAGCGTGATTGCGATGATATGGGGACGCTGATGGCGGCTTTAGTCAAATATGCCGATTCTGATAGTACCAAGGATCCCGCGTCTGATGAAGAAAAGACAGGGAAGGGAAAGAAGAGCGGTAATGGAAAGGGCCAGCAGCATAACCCGATGAATCAAGGAGGCAATAAGCGTAAGGCGGACGGTAACCCGAAATTCGTGGCCAATGCACAAGGCAACAATCAGAAACGCAAGGGAAAACCACCTCGGTTTAGCGGGTCAGGTCCATCTCTTGAACAACTACTCAATGAGCCTTGTCCAAAACACGGCACCTGGGAACAGCCGACGACTCACTTATGGAAGGATTGCACAATCATGAAGGCATTCAAGAATTCTAATATGTTTGATGGCAATCAAGGCCCAGGCGGCGGCTCAGGAGCTGGCGGTTTTCATGGCCCGGGCGACGGTTTAGGGTCCGGTTTTCAGGGAAACCAGGGTGGTTATAACCAGCAGCTGTCCGGTCAAGGAGGTCAACAGCAGCAGCAGTCGGGTTATCTGAGTCATCCAAAACAGCTAAATAGTGGGCAGTATCACGTATTCACCACCAGTTTGTGCAAACGTGATCAGAAAATTCATAAGAGGGCTGTGAACTCTGTTGAGCCGGCAGTCCCTCGTTACTTAAGGTGGTCGGAACAGCCCATTATCTGGAGTAGGGAGGATCACCCTCCCCGGGTTGATAATCCGGGTCAACTGGCACTGGTGGTGGCACCGCAGGTCGGTGGTTATAAATTCACTAAGGTGCTCATGGATGGAGGTAGCAGCATCAACATCCTCTATTACGAGACCTTTCGGCGCATGGGCTTAACCGACAAGAATTTAAAGACATCCAATACCGTGTTCCATGGAGTGGTGCCTGGTAAGTCGGCTTACCCCGTCGGTAAGATTGAGCTGGAGGTGGCCTTTGGTGACGAGCATGATTCTAGGGCTGAGAAGTTAACCTTTGAGGTGGTCAAAATCAAGAGTCTGTATCACGCTTTGTTTGGACGGCCGGCTTATGCCAAGTTTATGGCGCGGCCGTGTTATGTTTACTTGCAGCTCAAGATGCCGGGTTACAAGGGTACCATCACTGTGCATGGAAGTCGAAAGGTGGCCCTGGAATGCGAAGAAGGCGATGCGGCTTATGCCGAGTCTGTCTGTGCAGTAGAGGAGCTCAAGTTTTATCAAGATAATGTTGACCCGGCGGATATGACCTCCCTCAAGAAGCCGACTACGGAACATGACCCGGCCATGAAGTTCAATTCGGCTGCAGAGACTAAGCTTGTTGATTTTACTCCAGGCGATTCGTCTAAGCAATTCAGCATCAGTGCCAACTTGGATCCGAAATAGGAAAGTGCGCTCATCGAGTTCATCCGTGAGAACCAGGATATCTTTGCATGAAAGCCTTCTGACATGCCGGGTGTACCGGGAGGACTCGCTGAGCACACTCTTAATATTGATCCGAAGTATAAGCCGGTCAGGCAGTTTCTGCGGCGATTCAATGAGGAACGACGAAAAGCTATAGGAGAGGAGGTCGCCCGGCTCTTGGCAGCTGGGTTCATCATTGAAGTTTTTCACCCGGAGTGGTTGGCTTACCCGGTGCTCGTGCTTAATAAAAACGGCACATGGCGGATGTGTGTGGATTATACGGACTTAAATAAGGCTTGTCCGGCTGATCCTTTCGCTCTCCCCCGCATTGATCAAATCATTGATGCTACGGCGGGTTGTGCGCATTTGAGCTTTTTGGATGCTTACTCTGGTTATCATCAGATCAAGATGGCAGTTAAGGACCAGGAGAAGACGGCTTTCATCACTCCGTTTGGAGCCTTCTGCTATGTGTCTATGCCTTTTGGGCTCAAGAGTGCCCAGGCGACTTATCAGCGGTGTGTACAGAATTGTCTCCACAATCAGATTGGGCGTAATGTGCATGCTTATGTGGATGACATAGTGGTGAAGTCCAGAGAGACGGAAACCTTGATATCTGATCTCAAAGAAACCTTTGATAACCTCTGGGTTTACAAGATGATGCTAAACCCGGAGAAGTGTGTATTTGGTGTGCCTACAGGCAAGCTTTTGGGATTCTTGGTCTCAAACAGGGGCATTGAAGCTAATCCGGAGAAGATCAAAGCAATCACTTCTTTGGCTAAACCGACTTGTATCAATGATGTTCAGCGACTGGCGGGTCATGTTGCTGCTTTAAGCCAGTTCATAAGCCGACTAGGTGAGAAGGCCCTACCGCTGTACCAACTGATGAAGAAGGCAGGCACCTTTGTCTGGAGTAATGCTGCTAATGCTGCTTTTGAGGATTTGAAGAGGAAGTTATCTGAGCCGCCGATTCTTGCAGCTCCCATTGACAAAGAGCCTTTGTTGTTATATGTGGCTGCTAATTCATGAGCCGTCAGTGTTGCAATCGTGGTGGAGCGCAAGGAGGCTGGTAAGGAACATCCGGTTCAACGGCCGGTTTATTATGTCAGTGAGGTGCTCATTGAGTCAAAGCAAAGATATCCTCATTGGCAGAAACTTGTTTACGGGGTGTTCATGGCAAGCCGGAAGCTGAAGCAATACTTCCAAGGTCATCCTATCACTGTGGTGAGTTCTGCCCCCTTGGGAGACATTATTCAGAACAGAGAAGCTACAGGACGAGTTGCCAAGTGGGCCATCGAGCTCGGGCCTCATGGTCTGAAGTACGTACCACGCACTGCCATTAAGTCTCAAGCCTTGGTGGATTTCATCAATGACTGGACAGAGCTACAGGCACCTGAGGAGAAACCCGATAACACATATTGGACTATTCACTTTGACGGGTCCATACAGTTGGAAGGCTCGGGGGCTGGAGTCGTGTTAACTTCCCCTCGAGGTGACAAATTCTGTTATGTGCTCCGGCGTATGTTTCCTTATACTAACAATGCAGCTGAGTACAAGGCCTTACTCCATGGTCTCCGGATGGCCAAAGAGATGAACTTGAGCCGGGTGAGATGCTTAGGAGACTCAGACCTTGTGGCTCAACAGGTGCCAGGCAAGTGGGATTCTAAGGATCCCCTTATGGCGGCTTACCGTCGTGAAGTTGATGCTATGGCTGGACACTTCAGGGGTTATGTGGTGGAACACATTGATCGAAGGAAGAATGAGGCGGCTGATGCCTTAAGCCGGCTGGGATCTCAGCGTAAGCTGGTGCCGCCTAACACCTTTCTTGATGTTTTGCATAATCCCTCTGTTAAGTTACCTACAGAGGAAGATCTGGCAATACCAGACCCGGAGGCACAGCTGGTGGCGGCTCTCCACGTCATCCCAGATTGGACAGTGCCTTATTTGGCTTACATGACCCGGGGAGAGTTGCCTGAAGATGAGACATTGGCAAGACAAATCGTCCGGCGGTCCAAGTCCATGACAATTGTTAATGGCGAGTTACATCACTGTAGCGTCACTGGAGCATTTCAATGTTGCGTGTCACCTACGGAAGGTCAGGAGATCCTTCATGAGATTCATGAAGGCGATTGTGGTCATCATGCCGGTTCAAAGTCTCCGGTGGCCAAAGCTTTCCGTCATGGGTTTTATTGGCTGACAACTCATGTTGATGCAGAAGACCTAGTCAGTAAATGTGACGGATGTCAGAAGTTCTCACGACGAGCCCATGTGCCGGCTCAAAAATTGCGGATGATCCCAATTACTTGGCCGTTTGCAGTCTGGGGGCTTGATATGGTCGGGCCTTTCAAAAGGTCTAAGGACAAAAAGACGCACCTCTTGGTGGCGGTTGACAAGTTTACAAAATGGGTTGAGGCGGAGCCAGTCAGTAAGTGTGATGCAGCCACGGCGGTCCAGTTTATGAAAAAGGTGATTTTTCGCTTTGGTTTTCCACACAGCATCATAACTGATAATGGCACTAACCTTTCTAAAGGAGCTATGGAAGAGTTCTGTCAACGAGAGCATATCCGGCTTGACGTTTCGGCTGTGGCTCATCCTCAATCCAATGGTCAAGCAGAACGAGCTAACCAAGAAATCTTGAAGGGCATCAAACCCCGGCTCTTGGTCCCTTTGCAGCCAACGCCGGGTTGTTGGGTGGTGGAGTTACCTTCTGTACTTTGGAGCATCAATACTACACCTAACAGATCTACGGGTCACACACCTTTCTTTATGGTGTATGGAGCAGAGGCGGTCCTGCGAAGTGACATCCGTCATGACTCACCCCGTGTGGCGGCCTATGTTGAGGCGGACAATGAAAAGGATCATCAAGATGCACTTGACCTGTTGGATGAAGAGCGAGACTTGGCAATAGCCCGCCCGGCGATTTACCAGCAAGACCTGCGCTTCTACCACATGTCGGCGTTCTGGGAACGGGGGTCCCTAGATTTGCCTGCCTACGGCCTGCGGCGTGGCTCAAAGGGGGGCCAACACGGCCCATCTTCATCAACACAGACCCAAGACCCTCGCGAGGGGCCAAGCCTCGCGGGGCGGATGACACGGAGCTTCCTCAAGCACGGCCTCATCAGGCTAGCTCGCGAGAAGGTGGAGAGATCAAGGCGGGGTACCTCACGAGGTGCCCATGATGCAAGCCATGACGACCAAGGGCGCCAGGCGGGCGCCAGCCCGCGCAGTGTCCTCCTTTCCTCTTTGGTGCAAAGGGAGCAAGCGCAGGCGAGAGCATCAAGCAAAGGCACCCATTTCGGTGCAACGAGACCAAGACCAGTCCAACGGAAGGAAGGAAGTCATTGTGGAGCCCAAGCCAGCGTCACCACCAGAGCCTTTGGCAGGCGAGGACCAACTTTAGTCAGGATAAGTGTACCAGATGTTCCCCTTCAAAATGGCCAATTGTTGGCGCCCTTCCTGCTCAATATTTGGGAAGAGGCCCAGGGCCTTTGCCTATAAATAGGACTAGCCACCCCCAGGGTAGAGGCAGATGGGAATGAGCTAGGATCCAGAGAATCAATCAGAGAGAGAGAGAGAGAGAGAGAGAGAGAGAGAGAGAGAGAGAGAAGGGCAACTGAACTCCTCCTAGCAGTTCATCGCCCCGGCCAAGAACAGACCCTCGCGAGGCTGTTCTTTCTTGTATTGTTCATCATCACCAGCCCAAGAGGCAATCCACCACACCACACTGGAGTAGGGTATTACACCACAACGGTGGCCCGAACCAGTATAAACCCTGCGTCTCTTGTGCTGTATTTTCCATAGCTTAGATCTTTGCGAGGCGGAGGGGTGCAGGTAGGAAGAAGGCGTAATCTCCGCGCGCACCCTAGAGTTCGAACCTCAAGGGTCTGCCGGAACCCGAAATCCGACATTTGGCGCGCCAGGTAGGGGTGCGCCGAAATTCGTCTTCCATCGCCCCGTTCTCCTCCGACCATTGCGTCCATGTTTGATGCTCGTCGGGCCCGCACCGAGCACCGAGCCGCTCTCGCTTCCAGCGTCGCCCAGACGGCTCCCGTCGGCGGGTGTCCTCGCCATTCCCCGTCACCTGCCGTCAACGCCGCCACCGGCTCGGCGGGGAACGAGAAGCAAGCGTCGTCTCAGCATCTGTCCGTGCGGCAAGACGGCCGCACCGCTACTCCCTCGCTCACCCCAGCTGGTTCTTCGTCCCACGCGCTCCGCGCACCCATGGAGGCTCGAGCTGCGCTCATCGCGGCAAACGAGCTCCTGCGCTACCATCCCGTCGACGACATCTACGAAGAATGGCTCGACCGCGTCGCCGAGCTCGTCCGCGCCGCGGGGGGCTCTCCTGCGTCGTCCGTTCCGCTGCACCGCACCCCGCCCCGCGCGGGCGACGAAGCTCCAAGGGCGCCCCAGCCGCCTCCTCATCAAGAAGACGCCCTGGCTCCAAGGCGCGTGGCCCCTGGGCGGAACCCGCTCCGTCAGGCGCCAGCGCGGCAAGAGCAGAGCTGCCAAGAAGTCCCTCGCCCGCAAGAAGCCGCCTGGGCGCTCCCCGCTCCAGCACGCCGCGGCCATGCTCCTGCTCCCGCACGTCAAGACCCCGCGCTGCTCCCAGCTGCAGTGCACGGGGACCTACAAGACCAAGCTCTCCGTCACCCAAGGCCTCCCGTGGCCACAGCGGGCTGCCATGCCTTCACCACCGAGCTGCGCAGCATCGCGTGGCCCGGCAAGTTCAAGCCAGACCTGCCTCCTCATTACGACGGCACGGCCGACCCTGCGGAGTTCCTCCAGCTCTATGAGCTGGGCATCGAAGCTGCCAACGGAGACGAGAAGGTCATGGCGAACTGGTTTCCCATGGCGCTCAAGGATGGGGCCCGCACCTGGCTCCTGAACCTGGCCCCAGGCACAATCTCCTCCTGGGACGAGATGCGCACCCGCTTCATCGCCAACTTCCAAGGTACCCGCGACCGGCCGCCTGCCGTGAGCGACATGCGCCGCATCCAGCAACAACCCAGAGAGACCCTGCAAAAGTACATCCAGCGCTTCAACAACGCCCGCCTCAAGATTCCCATGGTGTCCGAGGAGGCCATCATCTCAGCCTTCTCCGACGGCGTGCGTGACGTCAAGATGAAGGAGGAGCTGGCGATGCATGAAGACCTGTGCACTTCCTTGGAGCTGTTCAACTTGGCGACCAAGTGCGCCAGGGCTGAGGAAGGGCGTCTCTCCCTCCTCGAGCTACCTCCCGCAGACCCAGAAGAGAAGAAGTCCAAGGTCAAGGATGTGAAGCGCAAGGGGGCTGCCGTGCTCGTGGCAGAACCGGACACCAAGCGGGGCAGAGATCAGCCCGAATCTTCCAAGGGCAGTCGGTATTGTGTGTACCACGACCTCCACACCCACAACACCAACGAATGTCAAGAGCTCCGAGCCGTGCGAGAAGGAAGGATCGGCCGTTGCCCCGACCGTGCCGACCGGGGCTACGGTCGAGGAGGAGGAAGGAACGCAGGACGCTGGGAAGACCGCGGCCCACGCCAAGGGTGGCGCGATCGACCTCGCGAGGACCGCTGGCAAGACCTGCCTCGCGAGGGAGACTGGAGGGACCAGCCTCGCGAGGATCGCCCGCAAGGCAACGCAGGCCTCCCTCTGCTGCCGCCGCAGCTAAGGAGAAACGAGGACCGCCATCAGGACGAGGGGGCTGGGGGCTTCCAGGAGCCGCGCGCGATCACCTGCATCCTGGGCGGAGCTCAAGCCCCAGCCTCTCAGCGCATCTTCAAGCAGTTTGCCCGCGAAGTGAATGCAGTCCTCCCCAAGCTCGAAGCCACACGCCCTCTCAGGTGGTCATCGTGCGCCATCACGTTCAGCTCAGCAGATCAGCTCAAGTGTGCGGCTACAGCCGGAGTCCTCCCAATGCTTTGTTCCCTAATCATCAGCAACATGGTGGTCACCAGGACCCTCATCGATGGCGGGGCAGGGCTCAACGTCCTGTCCATGGAAACATTCAACAATCTCCAAGTGCCCTACAACCAGCTTCAGCCAACCAAGCCTTTCTCCGGAGTCACCGACGGCTCCACGGTCCCGATTGGGCAGGTCCGCCTCCCTGTCACCTTCGGAGCACGCGACAACTACCGCACCGAACTCATCGACTTCGACGTCGCTCACATTCGCCTGCCGTACAACGCCATCCTTGGGTACCCAGCGCTGGCCAAGTTCATAGCCGTAACTCACCACGGCTACAACATCCTCAAGATGCCAGGGAGTGGCGGAGTCATCACGGTGCCCTGTGAACAGAAGGACGTGGTGTGTTCCCTGGAACGAGCCTTTCAGGCCGCATCACTAGAAGACCCGGATCACGAAAGTAGGAGGCTTCCCGAGACCACCCCCAAGAAGAAGAAGACATCGTCTGACCCGGTCCCTCAGGAGGCATGCCCCTCAGGGCCCGCGCCTGCCCAGGGGGAACCTCCTTCCATCTCATAGGAAAGCGTGCCCAGTGCCCTCCTCAGGCAGGGCTCGGGGGCTCTCCCCTGGAGGGCCACCGACCTGGCTAAGGTCACGAGGGAGGCGCTTGGGCACCACATGGAGGCGTGTTTCGAAGCACGTTTCCCTCAAGAAGGAGTAAGGAAAGGAGGGCCAGACCCTCAGGAGTTCGTCAGCAAGGCCATTCAAGAGCTACATGAGTCAAGAGTCATGAGAGGCGACCGCCGCCTACCAGCTGTGGCTCCCCATCCAGGCGAGGATGGTGGGCTGCGCGTCTGTGTCGACATACCAGGGCTCAATCGAGTCGTCTCTCTGGAGCGCCTCTGGCCCTCGCGAGTGGGGCACTGCGAAGGTCCACCACACAGCTACGCTCGCATGCCTTACGGCATGCCGAACGCGGCTGCCGCGTACCAGCGCCTCATGAGGGGCATCATGGAAGCTCAAGAGGCCAGGCGTTCCGCAGCCCTGGCGGAGATGGAGATGGTCCGCGCGGAGCCACCAGCGCCTCCGGAGCCTCCCGAGGCCCCTGGGCCTGGGGGCTCGTGAGGATCGGCTTCCGCAGCCCACCGAGTTTGCTACACCAACACTGCTTCGTCCTCAACATCATCAGGTGACATCTTTCAAGTTTCGTTTCCAGCTGGGAGCGCCCCCAGGGCTGCATTATTCCCAGGCCGCGTGGGTCCGTCCCTGCGGCATGTATCCCTTTTATTTCATGTTGCTAGCTTACTTTGTTGGAGGCGCCCCTCGGGCTGCATTATCCCCAAGTCGCTCGGGCCTGACCCAGTGACGTCCGCCTTCCCAGCATCTATTTGAATGAATCCACTCCTTCGCGGCTAATGTGTTTGATCTAGTAGCCCACTCAACTGACGCCAACTGACGGAGCTGCTCCCAAAATGGCACGACGCTTGCGCATGGGTCCGTCCCTGCAATGCCGACAAACCTGAATGGCTGAGCTCTGGCCGCTGCAGCCCCGCATGGCGCCACCTCGTCAAGCCTTCAGTGCCTCATCACCCCTCGGAAGCAACCAACGGCTGACTGTCGATTGTCATGGCAACCCCTCGTTCTTTCTATGATGAGTCTACAGGATCTCCTGAAGGAGCTGCGTCAGGCGAGGCCCTCGCGGTGCCTCCTTCATTCTCACCCACGCGAACCGCTTGCACGTTAAAGGGGGGGTGCCTGAGCATCGTGGCTCACGGCTCCTACTGGCTCTCCAGCCCTCACCCTCTGGCCTTGTCCACGGCATCACGACCTGGCATACCAGCAACGGCTGAGACTCGCTCGAGGGCCGGGACCCGAGGACATAGAGCAGAAAGGGGAGCAAAGGCGAGAGGGGAGAGACACGCGAGGACCTCACCGGGCAACCTCACGCCTGCCGGTGCACGGACCCGGCGACAAACCAGGGAGCGTTCCCTGATTCTCAAAGATAAGTCACTACTCGGAAGTACCAGCTACCGTAGCACTGTCCCCGCACCTAATGCAATCCCGTGTTAGCAACACCGCTCTCCTTTCTCACCGAACGACGGCTGCTTGAGCGCCAAAGGGGACCTCCTGAGCATCGCGACTCAGGGGCTCTTACCGGACCCCGGGTCGCTCACCTCCTAGCCTTGACCACGGCATCGCGACCTGGCATACCAGCGACGGCTGAAGCCGCCTTGGGACCTGTCGACGCAGAGCACCAAGCCCTCGTGAGGTTCGAAAGGGAGAACTGAGCTAAGACGGAATGAGCAACTCGCACAATCCTACGACAAGGGTTATATTAACAAACAGGATCACAGGCACCTTACAAGCCCCCACGGGGCGCGTCGCTAACTACACGTGCCCCTGCAAAAGACGCCATCATCAACAGTGGGCCGTCAAGCACCGGCGCCAACCCCATCCAGATCAGAGTCGGCGACGGCCAGACGAGCCCGTCCTGCTCCAGGAGCGGCGCCGGCTCGGGGGCTCGTAGCTGTCGTCGCTCATCTCCGGAGTCGCGAAGAGCTCGCAGGAGTCGCTAGATCCTCCGACGCCTCCGCCGCCCGAGGAGCCACCAAGGGAGCGGTCGGTGGGCCCAGTCCTCGCCGTAGCAGGGTCCCGACCACCTCTGTCGGATCACGGGTTCCAGCAGACCCTTAAGGTTCGAACTCTGGGGTGCGCGCGGAGATCGAGCCCTCTACCTCTCCGTCTCGCTAGGATCTAAACTACTACAAGAACAACGCATGAGACACGGGGTTTATACTGGTTCGGGCCACCATCATGGTGTAATACCCTACTCGAGTGTGTTGGGTGGATTGCCTCTTGGGCTGATGAGGAAGAACAGTACAGGTGAACGACCTCGCGAGGGCCTGTTCTTGGCTAGGGGATGAACTGCTAGGGAGAGTTCAATCGCCCTTCTCTTTCTCTTTCTCTCTCTACTCGCTCTAGGTACTGAATCAGATGCCTCTCTCCCGTTACATCCCCCCTACTCTGTGGGTGGCTGGTCCTATTTATAGGCAAAGGCCCTGGGCCTCTTCCCAAATATTGAGCGGGAAGGGCGCCAACAATTGGCCAATTTGAAGGGGAACATCTGGTACACTTATCCTGACTAAAGTTGGTCTTCGCCTGCCAAAGGCTCTGGTGATGATGCCGGCTCGGGCTCCACAGTGACTTCCTCCTTGTCGCGGAGCTGGTCTTGGTCTCGTTGCACCGAAATGGGTGCCTTTGCTTGATCCTCTCGCCTGCGCTTGCCCCCTTTGCACCAGAGAGGAAAGGGAGGACACTACGCGGGCTGGCGCCCGCCTGGCACCCTTGGTCGTCATGGCTTGCGTCATGGGCACCTCGTGAGGTACCCGCCTTGATCTCTCCGCCTCCTCGTGAGCCAGCCTAAGGAGGCCGTGTTGGAGGAAGCGCCGTGTCGTCCGCCTCGCGAGGCTTGGCCCCTCGCGAGGGTCTTGAGCTTTGTGTTGATGAAGATGGGCCCGTTGGGCCCCCACTCGAGCCACGCCGCAGGCCGCAGGCAGGCAAGTCTGGGGACCCCCGTTCCCAGAACGCCGACAGTAGCCCCCGGGCCCAAGGCGCGCATAGACTTGGCCGTGCCGAGAGGCGAAAGGGCAAGGGCGAAGCGCCGCGGGCCCTAACAGCCTGCGGCCTCGGGCGCCGCGTGGCGGTTGATTGGACGTGGGTGCTTTTGCAACTGCGCAGGATACTAAAGGCGTGGCATCTGCTCGGGTTTGGTTCTTCTCCTTCTTCATCCGCTGCTCAGATCCCCTTTCTTGCACTTCTTCTCCCTTCCTCCAAGCTTCCAGATCTGCTCCACCCGCTCGTCCCAGGTAGCCATGGCGCCTCGCCGGACCCCGGCCGAAGCTTGGTTCTCGCCTGCTTTCGATTCGCCCAACGTGTCGAAGGCGAGCCTCGCCCTACTGCACCGGATGGCCGCGGCGCAGGGCATTGACGGGGCGCAGATGTTCAAGGTCAGCTCCGATGTCCCTGAAGGCCAAGGGAGCACCTTCTATCCTTTCTTCGTGAGCTCCATTGCAGCAGGCCTGGTGCCTCCTTTCTCTGAGTTCTTCCTCGCCGTCCTCCGCCATTACAACTTGCAAGCTTTGCATCTCCACCCCAACTCCGTCCTTCTCTTAGCGATCTTCGCCTACTACTGCGAGGCGCATGTGGGGGTGCAGCCTTCAGTGGCCTTGCTGCGCCACTACTTCTACCTCCGGACCTCCAAGGGTTCTCCTTCTGCATGCGCGGGCTTCGTCGCGTGCGGCAGCTCCATGGCCATCTCGAATCCAGGGAAGAGGATCAAGGGCTTCCGGAACAAATGGGTGTTGGTTGATGCCGGGTGCGTCGACCCTCGGTTGGCCCTTCCCACGGAGCCGGCCATGAGCTCGGAAGACTGGTGCCAGGCGGAGCTCACAGATCCCCGCGCGAAGTCGGTGCTGGCGAAGATGGACGCCGATCTGAAGCCGGCCAACTTGGCGGTGGCGAAGCTGACCGGAGCGTCGTTGCTGAGGGAGTTCCTAGAGCACCAACTGGCTCCGCTTCGGCAGTATTCTCCTCCGATGTGGAGGCCTCACCCGAGTCCCGCAGCCGTGGGCGAAGGGGACGTGACTGCGGTTCTCCAGTCCCTGGTCGGGGGCGAGGCAGCAATGCCGGAGGGCGCGCCTTCGCCCTTGTTCCTCCGCGACGACTGGGAGCAAGTGGTGGAGTCCATGCCCGTCTTCGACGGGGACGTGCTCGTGCCCGCGGTGGCTCCCGAGGATCTGGTGAATGTGTCTTTCGGCGACTCCAGCGGAGGTGGGGGCGAGGAGGAGGAGGGGGCAGGCCCCGACTCCGAGGCGACCGACGGAGAGTCTAGGACTCCCTCGCTCCAGCGCAAGCCCCGTGCTCTCCGCCTTTCGCTGAGTGATGATGACGACGACGACGATGTGCTGGGCAGCGGGAGCTCGCCGCCGGTCCCGAAGAAGGGCAGGACCGGGTTGATTCCCCGCGGGTCCGCCCTGACTCCGGGGCGAACCGCGGACGCGCCTTCTGCTTCCGAGGTCGACCCCTCCATCCGGCTCTCCGGCTTCAAGTTTGGCAGGAGACCACTGGAGCTTTCTGCCGACGACCTGTAAGCGCTTGATCCTTGATTCCTGGTTCCTTGTTCCACTGACGGGGCTTGACGATTACTTCTCCTGAGCAGGTTGGCGCCCACGGCGAAGAGGCTGAAGGGGGCTCCTGAGGCCCCGGCTGCGACGACACCTCCACCTGCAGGGGAGGGCGACCGCGACACACAGGCTCCTCCTGCCCACTCGCCCTTGCGGGGCTTGGCTGATCTGGCTGGGGCCGCAGCCCCCATGGCTCGGTCGACCCCAGAGGTGCCCTTGCCTGGTGCTGTTGCTACAGCTGGGGAGGCACAGCAGACTCCGCCTCGGGATACTGCAGCCTCGCCGCCGCTACCTTCTCCTCCCGTTCCGCCGGCTGCTGGTTCCGGGACTGCTCCTGCTGCCTCGAAGCGCCCTGATGCTTCCCCGCCTTCTTCTTCCGTCTTGGAGCAAGCTGTTGCTGGACTGGACCGGCTGCGGCAGGATCTTCTAGGAGCCGACCCTCGCCTGGTGGCCGGGCGCCTGGAGCTGGCCTCGGGGTGGATTCGCTCTGACGCCTCGATCCGGGCAGCGCTGGTTCAGGCCTCGACGACCTGTGACGAGGAGAAGGAGGCTACCCTCAAGGCGAAGGCTGCCCGTGACGCGGTCCTGGGAGAGGCAGTTGGAATCCGCGGCCGCTGCAAGGAGCTGGAGGAGGAATTGCCAGGCCTGCGTGGTCAGCTTGCAGAGGAGACCCGCCTTCGCCAAGAGCAGGAGAAGGAGGTGAAGGCTCGCGAGGCGGCGCTCGAGGACCAGGAGGCGAAGCTCAAGAAGCGCCGCAGCCACCTAGGTGCGCTGAAGAAGGAGCTGGAGACGACGAAGGCCGAGCTGGACGCCAAGGCCCGGGTCCTTGCTGAGGATCGCGTGGCCTTCGCGGACATGGAGAAGGATGCCCGCGCTTCACTTAAGACGCTTTATGAGAGTGGCCTGGATTGCCCGCTGGCTGGCGACGGGGACGGCACCGCCAAACTGCTTCCCTTCTTGGTGAAGGCTCTTGGAGATGTCGCCCTCGGACTCGTCCCCACGGTCAAGGCCGAGGCGCGTGTCCTCTCTTCCGCCGCGCTGACGCGGGTCTTCGCCCATGTCTACCTTCGCGACCCCAGCACCGACCTTGACAGCCTGCTGGAGCCGATGAGCGGCGAAGGCGCCGCTGCTGCTGTCGAGGCCGTGAAGGGGCGCGCGGAGGCGCTGCTGGGGAAGTTCCGGGCCTTCAGCACCAAGCTGAAACGAGGCGCTGCCAGCTCTACTACCCCGCAAGGTGAAGCCACTCCACGCGACTCCGCTGCCGACAAGTGACTCCGCTATCGTTCCTGTTCTTCTTTCGATTCCTGCACATGCACGACGCCTCGAGGAGGCATTTAAATTTGCGTTTGGAACCAAGGCGACATTATGGGTTGTAATATTCGTTTTTAAGTTCCTTGAATTTTATGTTCCTCTTCCCTACTTGCTTATGCTCTACGCCGGCAGAGCCCGGCCACGCGCATGCCTCACCCAGCATCAGCCCCGACCGGAAACCAGGACGGGACCAAAGGAATGAGGGGGCACATGACAAGTTAGGCTCCTGAGTCGCGATGCTCAGGAGTCCCCCTTAGCGCACGAGCAACAAGTAGGGAAGCGCGATGTAGGTGCGTTTCCGTTCTACGTCTGCAGAGCCCGACCCCGCGCGTACCTCACCCAGCATAGTCTTTCGGAACTAAGGAGTGAGGGGCTACGGAGCCAGTTAGGCTCCTGAGTCGCGATGCTCAGGAGTCCCCCTTGACGCGCGAACAGCAGGTGGCGAGATGAAATGCAGGCGGGGGTACCGTTCTACGTCTGCAGAGCCTGACCCCACGTGTACCTCACCCAGCATAGCCTTTCAGAACTAAGGAGTGAGGGGCTACGGAGCCAGTTAGGCTCCTGAGTCGCGATGCTCAGGAGTCCCCCTTGACGCGCAAACGGCCTTCGTACCTTGGCTCCGCTCGGGGAGAGACGCGCGACGAACCAGGCCCGTGGGGCCTGGCTGGGGCGTACGGCTGGGCGTGACCCAGTCGTAGCCCCCGTGCCCAGCCCCCTCGCGCGGCGCTCCCGGGGGAGGCGTTGCGATGAGGCCGGCCACTGAGCTCGGGGCTCCCTGAGGTTAACGCGGCCCGGAGGCCACCCTCAGTTGTTTATCACCAGCGCGGAGCATAGCGCTTCCGTATGTGTACGGGCATAGCCGCTCCTCGGCAGTGTCGTCAGCCAGCGCGGAGCATGGTGCTTCCACTGGTACGTGGGAGGGGTTCCCCTCCGGGAGGAGCCCCCGGGGCGTGTACAGCCCCGCCCTGACACGTGGCTGGCACGGTAGAGCTAGGTGAGGTGTATCTGGGCACCCGTGAGCCAGCGCGGGACTCACGAGGCCCTACCTCTAGGCGGGTTGCGCCTGGCACTGGGCCGTATCTTGAGATGTGTTCCTGCAAAGTCTGGTTAGATGCCGGCACTCTACGTCCTCGGGTCCCGGCCCTCGAGCTTGTCTCAGCCGTCGCTGGTATGCCAGGTCGTGATGCCGTGGACAAGGCCAGAGGGTGAGGGCTGGAGAGCCAGTAAGAGCCCTGAGTCGCGATGCTCAGGCACCCCCCCTTTAACGTGCAAGTGGTCGACATGAAGAAGAAGGGCGCCGCAGACGGCATCGAGTAATGATGCATAACTGGAAATAAACACGGAAGGGATACACGCCGCTGGGTCTAACCCAAGCGGCCTGGGGATGATGCAGCCCGAGGGGCGCCCCCAGCAAAGCAAACTAGCGACTGAAAAGATAAAAAGGGATACATGCCACCGGGACGGACCCGCGCGGCCTGGGAATGACGCAACCCTGGGAGGGCGCTCCTAGCTGAGAATGAAACTTGAAAGATGTCACCTGAAGATGTCGTTGGTGCAGTGGCATTGGCGCAGCAGACTCAGTGGGCTGCGGAAGCTGATCCTCACGAGCCCCCAGGCCCGGGGGCCTCGGGAGGCTCCGGAGGCACTGGTGGCTCCTCGTGAGCAGCCTCCATCTTCGCCAGGGCTGCGGAACGCCTGCCTTCTTGCGCCTCCAAGACGCTCCTCATGATGCGCTGGTACGCCGCAGCCACGCTCGGCAGGCCATAAGGCATGCGAACATAGCTGTGGGGTGGTCCTCCGCAGCGCCCCGCTTGTGAGGGCCAGAGGCGCTCCGCCGTGGCGATCTGATTGAGCCCTGGTACGTCGACGCAGACGCGCAGCCCACCATCCTCGCCTGGATGGGCAGCCACAGCTGGTGGGTGACGACAACCCCTCATGATCCTTGACTCCTGTAGCTCTTGTATCGCCTTGCTAACAAACTCCTGCTGGTCTGGCCTTCCTTCCCTGGCTTCCTCCTGAGGGAAGCGTGCTTCAAAACACGCCTCCACATGGTGCCCCAGCGCCTCCCTCGTGACCTTGGCGAGGTCGGTGGCCCTCCAGGTGAGAGCCCCCGAGCCCTGCCTAAGGAGGGCGCCGGGCGCGCTTTCCTATGCGATTGAAGGAGGGTCCCCCTGGGCAGACGCGGGCCTTGAAGGGCCTGCCTCCTGAGGGTCTGAGTCTGTCGTTGTCTTCTTCTTCTTGGGGGTGGTCTCAGGAAGCCTCCTGCTTCCGTGATCTGGGTCTTCTAGTGATGCGGCTTGGAAGGCTCGCTCCAGTGCACACACTGCATCCTTCTCTTGACATGGCATCGTGATGACGCCGCCGCTTCCTGGCATCTTGAGGACGTTCTAGCCATGGTGAGTCACGGACATGAACTTGGCCAGCGCCGGGTACCCGAGGATGGCGTTGTACGGCAGGCGGATGTGGGCGACGCCAAAGTCGATGAGCTCGGTGCGGTAGTTGTTGTAGGTGCCTAAGGTGACTGGGAGGCGGACCTGCCCGATCGGGACCGTGGAACCATCGGTGACTCCGGAGAAGGGCTTGGTTGGCTGAAGCTAGTCATAGGGCACTTGGAGGCTGTTGAACGTTTCCACGGACAAGACATTGAGCCCTGCCCCTCCGTCGATGAGGGTCCTGGTGACCAGAACGTTGCTGATGACTAGGGAACAAAGCATTGGGAGGACTCCGGCTGTGGCTGCGCACTTGAGCTGGTCTGCTGAGCTGAACGTGATGGTGCAGGCCGACCACCTGAGGGGACGCGTTGCTTCAAGCTTGGTGAGGACTGCATTCACTTCGCGAGCAAACTGCTTGAAGATACGTTGGGAGGCTGGGGCTTGAGCTCCGCCCAGGATGCAGGCGATGGCACGAGGCTCCTGGAAGCCCCCAGCCCCCTCGTCTTGGTGGCGGTCTTCATTCCTTCTCGGCTGAGGCGGCAACGGCGGCAGGCCTAGGTTGCCATGAGGGCGATCCTCATGAGGCTGATCCCTCCAGTCCCCCTCGCGAGGCGGGTCGCGCCACCGGTCCTCACGAGGTTGGTCACGCCAGCCTGGACATGGGCAGCGGTCTTCCCAGCGCCCCGGGTTCCTTCCTCCTCCTCGTCCGTAGCCCCGGTCAGCACGGTCAGGGCGTCGGCCGACTCTTCCTTCTCGCACGGCGCAGAGTTCTTGGCATTCATTGGTATTGTGGGTGTGGAGGTCGTGGTACACACAGTACCGGCTGCCCCTGGAGGATTCAGGCAGATCCTTGCCCCGCTTGGTGTCTGGTTCTGCCGCGAGCACGGCAGCCCCTTTGCGCTTCACGTCCTTGGCCTTGGGCTTCTTCTCTTCTGGGTCTGCGGCAGGCAGCTCGAGGAGGGAGAGGCATCCCTCCTCAGCTCTGGCGCACTTGGTCGCCAGGTTGAACAGCTCCAGGGAGGTGCAGAGGTCTTCATGCATCGCCAGCTCCTCCTTCATCTTGACGTCGCGCACACCATCGGAGAAGGCCGAAATGATGTCTTCTTCGGACACCCTGGGGATCTTGAGGCGCACGCTGTTGAAGCGCTGGATGTACTTCTGCAGGGTCTCCCCAGGTTGCTGCTTGAAGCGGCGCATGTCGCTCACGGCGGGAGGCCGGTCGCGGGTACCTTGGAGTTGGCGATGAAGCGGGTACGCATCTGGTCCCAGGAGGAGATCGTGCCTGGGGCCAGGTTCAGGAGCCAAGTGCGAGCACCTTCCTTCAGCGCCATGGGGAACCAGTTCGCCATGACCTTCTCGTCCCCACTAGCAGCTTCGATTCCCAGCTCGTAGAGCTGGAGGAACTCCGTGGGATCAGTTGTGCCGTCATAGCGAGGAGGCAGGTCCGGCTTGAACTTGCCGGGCCACGCGACGCTACGCAACTCAGGGGTGTAGGCGCGGCAGCCAACGGTGGCCGCGGGAGGTTTTGGTTGAGGGAGAGCTTGGCCTTGTGGGTCCCCTTGCGCCGCAGCTGGGAGTAGCGTGGGGTCTTGACGTGCCAGAGCTGGAGCAGGGTCTTGGCGAGCCGGGGCCGGGAGCGCCCGGGCGGCCTCTTGCGGTCGCGGGACTTCTTAGCAGCTTCGTTCCTGCTGGGCCAGCGCATGACAGAGCAGGTTCCGCCCAGGAGCTGCGCGCCTTGGGGCCATGGCATCTTCTTGGAAAGGTGGCGGCTGGAACGCCCCCGGAGCTTCATTACCCATGCGGGGCGGAGTGCGGCGCAGTGGTGCGGAAGGCGCGGGGGAGCCCCCTGCGGCGCGGACGAGCTCGGCGACGCGGTCGAGCCACTCCTCGTAGACGTCGTCGACGGGGCGGTAGCGCAGGAGCTCGTTCGCCGCGATGAGCGCAGCTCGAGCCTCCAAGGGCGTGGGCAGCGCGTGCGATGAAGATCCGGCTGGGGTGAGCGACGGAGTGGCCGTGCGGCCATCCCGCCGCACGGACGGGTGTTGAGAGGACGCTTGCAGCTCGTTCCCTGCCGGGCCGGTGGCGGCGTTGACGGCGGGCGACGAGGAACGACAAGGACGCCCGCCGACGGGGGCCGTCTGGACGGCGCGGGAAGCGATGGCGGCCCGGCGCTCGGCGCGGGCCCGACGAGCGTCAGACATGGATGCGGTGGTCGGAGGAGAGCGGAGCGGTGGAAGACGGATTCCGGCGCACCCCTACCTGGCGCGCCAAATGTCGGATCACGGGTTCCGGCAGACCCTTAAGGTTCGAACTCTGGGGTGCGTGCGGAGATCGAGCCCTCTACCTCTCCGTCTCGCTAGGATCTAAACTACTGCAAGAACAACGCATGAGACACGGGGTTTATACTGGTTCAGGCCACCATCGTGGTGTAATACCCTACTCTAGTTTGTGGGTGGATTGCCTCTTGGGCTAATGAGGAAGAACAGTACAGGTGAACGGCCTCGCCAGGGCCTGTTCTTGGCTAGGGGATGAACTGCTAGGGAGAGTTCAATCGCACTTCTCTTTCTCTTTCTCTCTCTACTCGCTCTAGGTACTGAATCAGATGCCTCTCTCCCGTTCCATCCCCCCTACTCTGTGGGTGGCTGGTGCTATTTATAGGCAAAGGCCCTGGGCCTCTTCCCAAATATTGAGCGAGAAGGGCGCCAACAATTGGCCAATTTGAAGGGGAACATCTGGTACACTTATCCTGACTAAAGTTGGTCTTCGCCTGCCAAAGGGTCTAGTGATGACGCCGGCTCGGGCTCCAAAATGACTTCCTCCTTGTCGCGGAGCTGGTCTTGGTCTCGTTGCACCGAAATGGGTGCCTTTGCTTGATCCTCTCGCCTGCGCTTGCCCCCTTTGCACCGGAGAGGAAAGGGAGGACACTGCGCGGGCTGGCGCCCGCATGGCACCCTTGGTCGTCATGGCCTGCGTCATGGGCACCTCGTGAGGTACCCGCCTTGATCTCTCCGCCTCCTCGCGAGCCAGCCTAAGGAGGCCGTGTTGGAGGAAGCGCCGTGTCGTCCGCCTCGCGAGGCTTGGCCCCTCGCGAGGGTCTTGAGCTTTGTGTTGATGAAGATGGGCCCCGTTGGGCCCCCACTTGAGCCACGCCGCAGGCAGGCGAGTCTGGGGACCCCCGTTCCCAGAACACCGACAACCTCTCCTGGGGCAGCACTCCAACCGGCGCCTGTTCGCGTCAAAGACCCTGAAGAACATCACCGAAGCACCGTCGTACTCCAAGTGGATCGCGAAGGCGCCTCATGTCCTGCAAACCCGGGCGATTTCGCTCCAGCCTCGAGTCATGAAGACCTCGCCCGGGGCAACGACCGCGACCTCCGCCTGAGTTGCATGGGCGCTGCTGCCGGCGTGCTGCAGCCAAAGTTCCAGGAGTTCTCCCTGCGGGATGATGGAGGCGAAGAGAGGAGGAAGGCGAATCCTAGACTGAGGAGGCATGGCGGCGTGGAGCACGAACTCTCGGGAGGAGCCCTCGGTGTGGACCCCAGGGGGGACGACCCACACCTTCATGACCCGTCGGCACCGACGGCGGCACTGCCCGTGGCGATCGGCGTCGTCTCCGTCAGAGCCGTCGATGTGGGCGTACAAGGGGAGCGGGAACCCCGGCGGTGCCCGCTCGCCCTAGGGACTCGACACCACCTGATGGGTCCCCTCGTCCTCGCAGCGGGGGGCGAGCCGTTTCTTCGGCGGGAGCGGGTCTGGTTCCTCTCGGGGAGCTTTTCCCTTCTCTGCCGCCGAGAACCGGCGGATCGGAGCCATCGCAGCAAGACGAAGCAAGGATCGGGGAGAAGGGGAAGCGAGGAGAGATGGACTGGAAGGGCGCGTGCCGTTTCGTACTTATAGCCGGCGAAGGCCAACCATCGGCCTCCATGATCGCAGGTAAGCATGACCCGTTTTACATGCAGGGACTTGTCCAATCCGTGCAGATGCCGAGGAGTCGTGGGGAAGTGGAGACGCCCACGTCCAATCAACCGCCACGCGGCGCCCAAGGCCGCAGGCTGTTAGGGCCCTTGGCGCTTCTCCCTTGCCCTTTCGCCTCCTTGCACGGCCAAGTCCGGGCGCGCCTTGGGCCCGGGGGCTACTGTCGGCGTTCTGGGAACGGGGGTCCCCAGACTTGCCTGCCTGCGGCGTGGCTCAAAGGGGGGCCAGCATGGCCCATCTTCATCAACACAGACCCAAGACCCTCGCGAGGGGCCAAGCCTCGCGGGGCGGACGACACGGAGCTTCCTCAAGCACGACCTCATCAGGCTGGCTCGTGAGAAGGCGGAGAGATCAAGGTGGGGTACCTCACGAGGTTCCCATGACGCAAGCCATGACGACCAAGGGAGCCAGGCGGGCGGCAGCCCGCGCAGTGTCCTCCTTTCCTCTTTGGTGCAAAGGGAGCAAGCGCAGACGAGAGCATCAAGCAAAGGCACCCGTTTCGGTGCAACGAGACCAAGACCAGTCCAACGGAAGGAAGGAAGTCATTGTGGAGCCCAAGCCAGCGTCACAACCAGAGCCTTTGGCAGGCGAGGACCAACTTTAGTCAGGATAAGTGTACCAGATGTTCCCCTTCAAAATGGCCAATTGTTGGCGCCCTTCCCGCTCAATATTTGGGAAGAGGCCCGGGGCCTTTGCCTATAAATAGGACTAGCCACCCCCAGGGTAGAGGCAGATGGGAATGAGCTAGGATCCAGAGAATCAATCAGAGAGAGAGAGAGAGAGAGAGAGAGAGAGAGAAGGGCAACTGGACTCCTCCTAGCAGTTCATCGCCCCGGCCAAGAACAGACCCTCACGAGGCTGTTCTTCCTTGTATTGTTCATCATCACCAGCCCAAGAGGCAATCCACCACACCACACTAGAGTAGGGTATTACACCACAACGGTGGCCCAAACCAGTATAAACCCTGCGTCTCTTGTGTTCTATTTTCCATAGCTTAGATCTTTCCGAAGCGGAGGGGTGCTGGTTGGAAGAAGGCGTAATCTCCGCTCGCACCCCAGAGTTCGAACCTCAAGGGTCTGCCGGAACCCGAAATCCGACACCACAGCCGCGGGGTTAGGTCCAGGACCTTTCCAGAAGGCGACTTAGTGCTCCGACTCATCCAGGATCAGTCTGACATGGACAAGCTATCCCCTCCTTGGGAAGGACCCTTTGTGGTCAGTAAGAATCTGAACAACGGGTCATATTACCTTATAGATGTTCGAGAGCACAAAGACTCACGTAAGTCAGAGGAGGAGACCCGTCGGCCGTGGAATATCGCTCATCTTCGGCCTTACTATACTTGAGCCACCGGCTCTAATGTGTATATATTTATACTATGTATATATTACATAAAGCAATAAAGCAGGACCTCTGTCCTTTTTTCCACCCCAAAAAAGGTTTTATGTGTTTCTTTGTCAGGTGGTGGAAATAACCAAGAGGGAGCGGGTCACATCTGATTCCGACTTTCCTTTGGTCCGGCTTATGATCATATCTAAATCTAGCCATGATCACTTGGGGGCTTCCTGTTCAAACATAGGTCGTATACGAACTAAAGAGAACATAGCTGTCGATACCCACTTGATCGGCATACTGCCAAACCCACTTGGGGGCTTCCTGGTCATATTTGAATCATAGCTTAACCCCTTTGGGTCTGACGTGGATCGTATTTGAATCAGCATCATTAAACAACTCTTATGGTCACTTGGGGGCTTCCTGTTCAAACATAGGTCGTATTCGAACCAAAGAGAACATAGCTGTCGATACCCAGTTGATTGGCATCGCCACAGCCACTGGGGGCTATATGATCGCATCCGAATCTTAGCTTAACCCCTTTGGAACGGTTCACTGGTCGTATTCGAATCAGAAGCCTTTGAAATTTTGTTTATTATTCATCATATTTTATAAGTATCAATATTTGGTTATATTGAGATCCTCTTCAAAATACCATAGTGTGGATCGCAACCCTCCGGGTGAATATTGGTTCCTCTGGGTTACTAAATACCAGGTGAACCTTTATATGTCAATTTTCAGGAGTTAAATTTACTCTCAGAAGTAACTATACGCATCACAGGCATATCATTATGGTTATCAGAAGCTTATGTGACTCTCAATGCGATAAGTCGCCAAGGGGTTTCTGTTTGTCTTATGTGCAGGGCAATGCAAGACATTTCTGCAGGGACATAACAGATTCAAATAAACTATGAAATGCATTGTGACGGCGGCTTATGCAAGTATTAAGGTCCATAGGCATGCGCGAAGGCATGACAAAACTCAAAGTATTTTTTGCTCTATTACAAGACTCCCCGAGTCTAAATGATGAGGCATTGTTTTTTCTACAAGACATAAGTAGGTGACGCCTTGCAATTTACTTTTGGGGTTGACCTGAAGCTTCCGGGTTATCCTTCTCCGCCTCTCTGCCAGCTGCCTTGTCCTAGAATGATGATGATGCCCAGTCAATGCCACTGAAGGCTTCAAACTCAACTTCGTCATCTATTAAACCGGTTGGGTCGACTTCAGGGGCAAAGTTGTGCTTACGAATTGGAGGGATCAGGCTGACATCATCATAATGCGGCGTGGGGATTCTCTGATTCTCCTTATTATAACCCAGCTGATACTTGGTGAGGTCAGTGTCGTTCCCAATTTGAGTGGCCACAGGGCGTATATCCCTCACGCAGGTATTGAAGTCTTTTTCATCAAATGGAGCACCATCCTCCTTTAAACTTGGATACCCAAGAGCGATGTCGGCTGGGTCTAGCTCTGGTAACCAGGCTTTGGCCTAGCTCAAAGCGGCTATTGCCCCAGCTCTTGCTTGGGCCCGTCTCAACTCTTGAATCCGCTGAGGAAGTACAGCAAGCCATCGTAACACATCTTGCAAGAGGCGGGGCACATCATTTGATAAGGCCACAACGGCCAAAGCACGTTGTGACCCGGTGTACAATTGCTCCACTAGAGTATAGACTGCTTTCAGTTTGACCACCATGTCCTGCTTGAGGGTTGTGCTCCTGGGGCCTGTGTTGTTAAACAAAGGGTAAGCCGGAGGCGATAATTAGCTTAGTCATCAGAGGAAGGATGGCAATATTTGAAGTTCATATAAAGTAACTTGCCGAAGATTGCTAAGACCATTCAAGATATCTGACGCTTCAAGCCGGATAGCTCGGTGTTTGCTTTTGCAAGGGATGCTTCGGCTATCTCGGCCCGAGTCACCAGAGAGGCCTTCTCATCAGCCCAGGTTTTCTTCTCCGATTCAAAGTTCTTATTCAACTTCTCTTGTTCAGAGACGCTGATTTCAAACTTGGAGTTGGCCTTTTGTATTTCAAGTTCCTGGGCTGCCAGGCGGCTCTTCAGGTCCGCAATTTCCGACACAAATTGACTTATGGTGGCCTGCATTGCACCGGATAAAAGTCGAGATTATGGTAAATAATGTTAAGTCCCAAGCACTTTGTAAGCAAAGATGCTTGACACTTGGGGGCTAAGGTATACCGAAGCTTTCTAGATTCTTAAGCCGGTCGAGGGAGTCCTGGATTAGGGGGTGTCCGGATGGCCGGACTATACCTTCAGCCGGACTCCTGGACTATGAAGATACAAGATTGAAGACTTCGTCCCGTGTCCGGAAGGGACTTTCCTTGGCGTGGAAGGCAAGCTTGGCGATGCAGATATTTAGATCTCCTACCATTGTAACCGACTTTGTGTAACCCTAACCCTCTCCGGTGTCTATATAAACCGGAGGGCTTTAGTCCGTAGGACAACATACAACAATCATACCATAGGCTAGCTTCTAGGGTTTAGCCTCCTTGATCTCGTGGTAGATCTACTCTTGTACTACCCATATCATCAATATTAATCAAGCAGGACGTAGGGTTTTACCTCCATCAAGAGGGCCCGAACCTGGGTAAAACTCCGTGTCCCTTGTCTCCTGTTACCATCCGCCTAGACGCACAATTCGGGACCCCCTACCCGAGATCCGCCGGTTTTGACACCGACATTGGTGCTTTCATTGAGAGTTCCTCTGTGTCGTCGCTTTTAGGCCCGATGGCTCCTCCGATCATCAATAATGATGCGGTCCAGGGTGAGACTTTTCTCCCCGGACAGATCTTCGTCTTCGGCGGCTTCGCACTGCGGGCCAATTCGCTTGGCCATCTGGAGCAGATCAAAAACTATGCCCCTGGCCATCAGGTCAGATTTGGAAGTTTAAACTACACGGCTAACGTCCGCGGGGACTTGATCTTCGACGGATTCGAGCCACAGCCGAGCGCGCCGCACTGTCGCGATGGGCCTGATCTAGCTCTGCCGCCGAACAGTGCCCTGGAGGCCGCGCATGCATCGGTTCCGACCCTGGATTTGGAACCAACTGCGCTGATCGAGGACGGATGGTTGGACGCCGCCTCGGGGGCCGCGATCCCAACGACGATCGAGCCGAACACCAGCCCCGCACTCCGCAAGGCCCGTGACTCCGTGGGGCCGGACTCCTCTCCAGACTCCAAGCCCCCCGCGCCCCTGCCGATCGAATCCGATTGGGCGCCGATCATGGAGTTTACTGCCGAGGACATCTTTCAGCACTCGCCCTTTGGCGATATTTTGAAGTCATTAAAGTCTCTCTCTTTATCAGGAGAGCCCTGGCCGAACTGCGGTCAGCAAGGTTGGGATACGGACGACGAATAAATTCAAAGCCCACCCACCACTCACTTTGTAGCCACTGTCGATTATTTAATGACATGCTCGACTTCGACTCCGAAGACATCGACGGTATGGACGCCGATGTAGGAGACGACCAAGCACCAGCACCTATAGGGCACTGGAAAGCCACCTCGTCGTATGACATATACATGGTGGATACCCCAAAAGAAGGAGATGGGGATGGAACAGCGGGGGATGACCCCTCTAAGAAACAGCCTAAGCGCCGGCGTCAGCGGCGCCGTTCTAAATCCCGCCAAAGCAAAAACGGTGATTCCGGCATAGGAGATAATAATACTCTAGATAGCGCCGAAGAACACCCCCTCTAGTAAGATTCAGCGCAGGAGGATGGAGAAGCTAGCCCTCACGAGAGAGCGGCAGACAGAGAGGTCGAGGATGACAATTATATGCCTCCCTCTAAAGACGAGGCAAGCCTCAACGACGACGAATTCGTCGTGCCAGAGGATCCTGTCGAACAAGAGCGTTTCAAACGCAGGCTTATGGCCACGGCAAGCAGCCTCAAGAAAAAACAGCAATGGCTTAGAGCTGATCAAGATTTGCTAGCCGACAGATGGACTGAAGTCCTTGCGGCCGAAGAGTATGAACTCGAACGCTCCTCCAAGAGCTACCCAAAGCGTAGGCTGCTACCCCGATTAGAGGAGGAAGCACCTAAACCTACATCACCAGTGCATGACATGGCCGATCGGCCACCTTGTGGCCGCGACAGAGAGGCCTCTCGGCTCTCCACTCAAGCCGCACCCCGGCGCCGTTCAAAACATTTTAAGGCATGGGAAAATGCGCCAGACCGGCGAGACATACTGGAGGACAAGGCAAAGCAAACAAGATCGATCTATGGATCGCGCGGACGCCCCATGGCACATGACAGTGATCGTCACTACGGATATAATAAATCCGGCCCGGCTGGACACAATAGACAAAGCTCAGTTGAGCTGCGTCGTGATATAGCCCAATACAGAGGCGCCGCACACCCCCTATGCTTCACAGATGAAGTTGTCGGCGTTCTGGGAACGGGGGTCCCCAGACTTGCCTGCCTGCGGCCTGCGGCGTGGCTCGAGTGGGGGCCCAACGTGGCCCATCTTCATCAACACAAGGCTCAAGACCCTCGCGAGGGGCCAAGCCTCGCGTGGCGGACGACACGGCGCTTCCTCCAACACGGCCTCCTTAGGCTGGCTCACGAGGCGGCGGAAAGATCAAGGCGGGTACCTCACGAGGTGCCCATGACGCAAGCCATGACGACCAAGGGTGCCAGGCGGGCGCCAGCCCGCGCAGTGTCCTCCCTTTCCTCCCCGGTGCAAAGGGGGCAAGCGCAGGCGAGAGGATCAAGCAAAGGCACCCATTTCGGTGCAACGAGACCAAGACCAGCTCCATGACAAGGAGGAAGTCACTGTGGAGCCCAAGCCGGCGTCATCACCAGAACCTTTGGCAGGGGAAGACCAACTTTAGTCAGGATAAGTGTACCCGATGTTCCCCTTCAAATTGGCCAATTGTTGGCGCCCTTCCCGCTCAATATTGGGGAAGAGGCCCAGGGTAGAGGCAATTGAACTAGAGGGAGGCATCTGATTCAGTATCTAGAGCAAGTAGAGAGAGAGAGAGAAAGAGAAGGGCAATTGAACTCTCCCTAGCAGTTCATCCCCTAGCCAAGAACAGGCCCTCGCGAGGCTGTTCACCTGTACTGTTCTTCCTCATCAGCCCAAGAGGCAATCCACCCACCACACTGGAGTAGGGTATTACACCACAATGGTGGCCCGAACCAGTATAAACCCCGTGTCTCATGCGTTGTTCTTGTAGTAGTTTAGATCCTAGCAAGACGGAGAGGTAGAGGGCTCGATCTCCGCGCGCACCCCAGAGTTCGAACCTTAAGGGTCTGCCGGAACCTGTGATCCGACATTTGGCGCACCAGGTAGGGGTGCGCCGGAACCAGTCTTCCACCGCTCCGCTCTCCTCCAACCACCGCGTCCATGTCTGACGCTCGTCGGGCCCGCGCCGAGCGCCGGGCCACCACCGCTTCCCGCGCCGTCCAGACGGCCCCTGTCGGTGGGCGTCCTCGTCATTCCTCGTCGCCCGCCGTCAACGCCGCCACCGGCCCGGTGGGGAACGAGCAGCAAGCATCCTCTCAGCACCCGTCCGTGCGGCGGGATGGCTGCACCGCCACTCCGTCGCTCACCCCAGCCGGTTCTTCGTCGCACGCGCTTCGCGAGCCCTTGGAGGCTCGAGCTGCGCTCATCGCGGCGAACGAGCTCCTGCGCTACCGCCCCGTCGACGACGTCTACGAGGAGTGGCTCGACCGCGGCGCCGAGCTCGTCCGCGCCGCAGGGGGCTCTCCCGCGCCTTCCGCACCACTGCGCCGCACTCCGCCCCGCATGGGCAATGAAGCCCCGGGGGCGTTCCGGCAGCCACCTTTCCAAGAAGATGCCATGGCCCCAAGGCACGCAGCTCCTGGGCGGAACCCGCTCCGTCATGCGCCGGCCCAGCAGGAACGGAGCTACCAAGAAGTCCCGCAACCGCAAGAGGACGCCCGGGCGCTCCCGGCCCCGGCTCGCCGAGACCCTGCTCCAGCTCCGGCACGTCAAGACCCCGCGCTGCTCCCAGCTGCGGCGCATGGGGACTCACAAGGCCAAGCTCTCCCTCAACCAAAACCTCCCGCGGCCACCGCTGGCTGCCGCGCCTACACCCCTGAGCTGCGTAGCGTCGCGTGGCCCGGCAAGTTAAAGCCGGACCTGCCTCCTCGCTACGACGGCACAACTGATCCCACGGAGTTCCTCCAGCTCTACGAGCTGGGAATCGAAGCTGCCAGCGGGGACGAGAAGGTCATGGCGAACTGGTTCCCCATGGCACTGACGGAAGGTGCTCGCACTTGGCTCCTGAACCTGGCCCCAGGCACGATCTCCTCCAGGGACCAGATGCGTACTCGCTTCATCGCCAACTTCCAAGGTACCCGCGACCGGCCTCCCGCCGTGAGCGACATGCGCCGCATCAAGCAGCAACCTGGAGAGACCCTGCAGAAGTACATCCAGTGCTTCAACAGTGCGCGCCTCAAGATCCCCAGGGTGTCTGAAGAAGCCATCATTTCAGCCTTCTCCGATGGCGTGCGCGATGTCAAGATGAAGGAGGAGCTGGCGATGCATGAAGACCTCTGCACCTCCCTGGAGCTGTTCAACCTGGCGACCAAGTGCGCCAGAGCTGAGGAGGGACGCCTCTCCCTCCTCGAGCTGCCTGCCGCAAACCCAGAAGAGAAGAAGCCCAAGGCCAAGGACGTGAAGCGCAAGGGGGTTGCCGTGCTCGCGGCAGAACCAGACACCAAGCGGGGCAAGGATCTGCCTGAATCCTCCAGGGGGACCCTCCTTCAATCGCATAGGAAAGCGCACCCGACGCCCTCCTCAGGCAGGGCTCGGGGGCTCTCACCTGGAGGGCCACCGACCTTGCCAAGGTCACGAGGGAGGCGCTGGGGCACCATGTGGAGGCGTGTTTTGAAGCACGCCTCCCTCGGGAGGAAGCCAGGGAAGGAAGGCCAGACCAGCAGGAGTTTGTTAGCAAGGCCATACAAGAGCTACAGGAGTCAAGTATCATGAGAGGTTGCCGTCGCCCACCAGCTGTGGGTCCCCATCCAGGTGAGGATGGTGGGCTGCGCGTCTGCGTCGACGTACCAGGGCTCAACCAGATCGCCACAGCGGAGCGCCTCTGGCCCTCACACGCGGGGCGCTGCGGAGGACCACCCCACAGCTATGTTCGCATGCTTTATGGCCTGCCGAGCGCGGCTGCAGCGTACCGGCGCATCATGAGGAGCGTCTTGGAGGTGCAAGAAGGCAGGCGGTCCGCAGCCCTGGCGGAGATGGAGGCTGCTCACGAGGAGCCACCAGTGCCTCCGGAGCCTCCCGAGGCCCCCGGGCCTAGGGGCTCGTGAGGATCAGCTTCCGCAGCCCACCGAGTCTGCTGCGCCGACGCCACTGCATCAACGACATCTTCAGGTGACATCTTTCAAGTTTCATTCTCAGCCTGGAGCGCCCTCCCAGGGTTGCGTCATTCCCAGGCCGTGTGGGTCCGTCCCTGTGGCATGTATCCCTTTTTATCTTTTCAGTCGCTAGCTTGCTTTGCTGGGGGCGCCCCTCGGGCTGCATCAGCCCCAGGCTGCTCGGGTTAGACCCAGCAGCGTGTATCCGTTCCGCGTTTATTTCCAGTTATGCATCATTACTCGATGCCGTCTGCGGCGCCCTTCTTCTTCATGTCGACCACTTGCACGTTAAAGGGGGGGTGCCTGAGCATCGCGACTCAGGGCTCTTACTGGCTCTCTAGTCCTCACCCTCTGGCCTTGTCCACGGCATCGCGACCTGGCATACCAGCGATGGCTGAGACAAGCTCGAGGGCCGGGACCCGAGGATGTAGAGTGCCGGCATCTAACCAGACTTTGCAGGAACGCATCTCAAGATACGGCCCAGTGCGAGGCGCAACCCGCCTAGAGGTAGGGCCTCGTGAGTCCCGCGCTGGCTCACGGGTGCCCAGATACACCTCACCTAGCTCTACCGTGCCAGCCATGTGTCAGGGCGGGGCTGTACACGCCCCGGGGGATCCTCCCGGAGGGGAGCCCCCTCCCACGTACCAGTGGAAGAACCATGCTCCGCGCTGGCTGACGACACTGCCGAGGAGCGGCTATGCCCGTACACATACGGAAGCGCTATGCTCCGCGCTGGTGATAAACAAATGAGGGTGGCCTCCGGGCCGCGTTAACCTCAGGGAGCCCCGAGCTCAGTGGCCGGCCTCATCGCAACGCCTCCCCCCGGTAGCGCCACGCGAGGGGGCTGGGCACGGGGGCTACGACTGGGTCATGCCCAGCCGTACGCCCCAGCCAGGCCCCTGGTGCCTGGTTCGTCGCGCGTCTCTCCCCGAGCGGAGCCAAGGTACGAAGGCCGTTTGCGCGTCAAGGGGGACTCCTGAGCATCGCGACTCAGGAGCCTAACTGGCTCCGTAGCCCCTCACTCCTTAGTTCCGAAAGGCTATGCTGGGTGAGGTACACGCGGGGTCGGGCTCTGCAGACGTAGAACGGTAGCCCCGCCTGCATTTCATCTCGCCACCTGCTGTTCGCGCGTCAAGGGGGACTCCTGAGCATCGCGACTCACGAGCCTAACTGGCTCCGTAGCCCCTCACACCTTAGTTCCGAAAGGCTATGCTGGGTGAGGTAGGCGCGGGGTCGGGCTCTGCAGACGTAGAACGGAAACACACCTACATCGCGCTTCCCTACTTGTTGCTCGTGCGCTAAGGGGGACTCCTGAGCATCGCGACTCAGGAGCCTAACTTGTCACGTGGCCCCTCATTCCTTTGGTCCCGTCCTGGTTTCCGGTCGGGGCTGATGCTGGGTGAGGCATGCGCGTGGCCGGGCTCTGCCGGCATAGAGCATAAGCAAGTAGGGAAGAGGAACATAAAATTCAAGGAACTTAAAAACGAATATTACAACCCATAATGTCGCCTTGGTTCCAAACGCAAATTTAAATGCCTCCTCGAGGCGTCGTGCATGTGCAGGAATTGAAAGAAGAACAGGAACGATAGCGGAGTCACTTGTCGGCAGCGGAGTCGCGTGGAGTGGCTTCACCTTGCGGGGTAGTGGAGCCAGCAGCGCCTCGCTTCGGCTTGGTGCTGAAGGCCCGGAACTTCCCCAACAGCGCCTCCGCGCGCCCCTTAACGGCCTCGACAGCAGCAGCGGCGCCTTCGCCGCTCACCGGCTCCAGCAGGCTGTCAAGCTCGGCGCTGGGGTCGCGAAGGTAGACATGGGCGAAGACCCGCGTCCGCGCGGCGGAAGACAGGTGTAAGTGCATCTAGTGCCCCTTAGTGATTTTGGTGTATTGAAGACTTATAGGTTAAGTATCTAATGCGTTTATGAGTGTACTTAGATCTATAAGTCTATGAGGAGTTTGATATTTACAGAGAAAGTCGACCCCTAAAAATGAAGTTCTTCGACTGAAGACTTTGATGTACTGAAGACTTTCTGAAGACTTTGAAAGTGAAGATATTGGTGTGACCTTGAAGACTTGGTATTCATTCGAGGAACATGAAGCGTGAAGACTTTTGTTTTCGTAGTTTCATTTTCTCTTTCTTGAGTCATAGGAAACACCGTACTGTTAAAGGGGGTCGAGGAAATACTAAGGAGAAAATTTCCATGTGATGCTCAACTCAAATCCTACACCTACCAATCCCTTCGAGTGAAGCCATTGGAAATCTCATAGAGTTCAGTCAATTTCTTCAGTGACAGAGACGCAGTTCTTCTGGTCACTGAGGACCTTGCTCTGACTGAGGAGTTAGGAATTCGCTAGTGCAAATTGCCTACACAATGAGGAACATGATAGCCCTGAGGAATTTGTACCTCAAATTTCCAACCGTTGCTGTGCTGCGCGCCAGCTGTCCGAAAATATCTTGTCCACCTAACAGTCATATCATTGAAGGGCATTTATGTCTTATCATGTCGGGCTGCTCCCTAGGCTATAAATAGCCGCCCCCTACAACCACTAGCTGGTTGGCTGCTCCGCGAGAACTTGACACTTGTCATTTGAGAGCAACCCATCCTCCGAGGACTTTGAGCGAAAATCATCAAGTGAGGAAAATCCAAATCCCAAACCCAAAACACCTACAAACCCAAAGTGATTGAGCATCACTGAAGACATTGATCCTGCATGGATCCGACGCTTGTTACCTTTGAAGACTGTGCTTCTTCCAGACGGTTAGGCGTCAAGGTCTAGAGCATCCAAGAGGAATTGTGGATCGCCAAGTGACCAAGTCTGTGAAGGTTTGGAAGTCACCTGAAGACTTACCACGAGTGATTGGGCGAGGACTGTGTGTTCTTAGCTCAAGGAGAATACGGTGAGGACTTGGTGTCCCGAGCTGCGTGCTCAGGACTGGGTGTCCGGGACTGTGTGTCCTCGAGTTTAAATACTCAGCCGCTCCAACCAGATGTACAACTGAGACAGCAGTTGGAACTGGTCTACCAAATCATTGTCTTCACCAAGCTTACTGGTTCTATTTCCTCAACTCTTTCATTTCCTCAGTAGTGTGCTGTTTGTTTATCATATCTGTGTTTGAAGACTTTGACTGAAGACTTTCTCAATTTCCTCAGTTCAATTTCTTCAGTCTGTTTGTCTTCATCTTGAGTTATCCTGTGTTTACGCTTTCTGTACTCTGTGTTTGTCTTCATTTCATCATGATGACTATGCTTGAATTCTATTATGTTTTCATCTGAGTACTTATTCCGCTGCTAGTAGTTCTTCGCTAAGGAATTTCCTCACTAGCAAATTCCTCAGTGAAGAATTTCATAAAAATCACCTATTCACCCCCCCTCTAGTCGATATAACGCACTTTCAACAGGACACGCGCCTCGGCCTCGACCGTGGGGACGAGTCCGAGGGCGACATATCCAAGAGCCTTCACCAAGAAGGGAAGCAGTTTGGCGGGGCCGTCCCCGTCGCCAGCCAGCGGGCAATCGAGGCCACTCTCGTAAAGCGTCTTCAGTGAAGCGCGGGCATCCTTCTCCATGTCCGCGAAGGCCACGCGATCCTCGGCAAGGACCCGGGCCTTGGCGTCCAGCTCGGCCTTCGTCGTCTCCAGCTCCTTCTTCAGCGCTGCTCGGATCGAGGCGTCAGAGAGAATCCACCCCGAGGCCAGCTCCAGGCGCCCGGCCACCAGGCAAGGGTCGGCGCCTAGAAGATCCTGCCGCAGCAGGTCCAGTCCAGCAACAGCTCGCTCCAGGATGGAAGAAGAAGGCGGGGAAGCATCAGGGTGCTTCGGGGCAGCAGGAGGAGTCCCGGAACCAGCAGCCGGCGGAACGATATGAGAAGGTAGCGGCGGCGAGGCTGCAGTATCCCGAGGCGGAGTCTGCTGCGCCTCCCCAGCTATAGCAGCAGCACCAGGCAAGGGCACCTCTGGGGTCGACCGAGCCATGGGGGCTGCGGCCCCAGCCAGATCAGCCAAGCCTCGCAAGGGCGAGTGAGCAGGAGGAACCTGTGCATCGCGGTCGCCCTCCCCTGCAGGTGGAGGTGTCGTCGCAGCCGGGGCCTCAGGAGCCCCCTTCAGCTTCTTCGCCGCGGGCGCCAGCCTGCTCAGGAGAAGTCATCGTCAAGCCCCGTCAGTGGAACAAGAAACCAGGAATCAAGGATCAGGCGCCTACAGGTCGTCGGCAGAAAGCTCCGGTGGTCTCCTGCCAAACTTGAAGCCGGAGAGCCGGCTGGAGGGGTCGACCTCGGATGCAGAAGGCGCGTCTGCGGTTCGCCCCGGAGTCAGGGCGGACCCGCGGGGGATCAACCCGGTCCTGCCCTTCTTTGGGACCGGAGGCGAGGTCCCGCTGCCCAGCACGTCGTCGTCGTCATCATCATCACTCAGCGAAAGGCGGAGAGCACGGGGCTTGCGCTGGAGCGAGGGAGTCCTAGACTCTCCGTCGGTCGCCTCGGAGTCGGGGCCTGCCCCCTCCTCCTCCTCGCCCCCACCTCCGCTGGAGTCTCCGGAAGACACATTCACCAGATCCTTGGGAGCCACCGCAGGCACGAGCCCATCCCCATCGAAGACGGGCATGGACTCCACCACTTGCTCCCAATCGTCGCGGAGGAACAAGGGCGAAGGCGCGCCCTCCGGCATTGCTGCCTCGCCCCCGACCAGGGACTGGAGAACCGCAGTCACGTCCCCTTCGCCCACGGCTGCGGGACTCGGGTGAGGCCTCCACATCGGAGGAGAATAATGCTGAAGCGGAGCCAGTTGGTGCTTCAGGAACTCCCTCAGCAACGACGCCCCGGTCAGCTTCGCCGCCGCCAAGTTGGCCGGCTTCAGATCGGCGTCCATCTTCGCCAGCACCAACTTCGCGCGGGGATCCATGAGCTCCGCCCGGCACCAGTCTTCCGAGCTCACGGCCGGCTCCGTGGGAAGGGACAACCGAGGGTCGACGCACCCGGCATCAACCAACACCCACTTGCTCCGGAAGCCCTCGATCCTCTTCCCTGGATTCGAGATGGCCATGGAGCTGCCGCACGCGACGAAGTCCGCGCATGTAGAAGGAGAACCCTTGGAGGTCCGGAGGTAGAAGTAGTGGCGCAGCAAGGCCACTGAAGGCTGCACCCCCACATGCGCCTCGCAGTAGTAGGCGAAGATCGCTAAGAGAAGGACGGAGTTGGGGTGGAGATGCAAAGCTTGCAAGTTGTAATGGCGGAGGACGGCGACGAAGAACTCAGAGAAAGGAGGCACCAGTCCCGCTGCAATGGAGCTCATGGAGAAAGGATAGAAGGTGCTCCCTTGGCCTTCAGGGACATCGGAGCCGACCTTGAACATCTGCGCCCCGTCAATGCCCTGCGCCGCGGCCATCCGCTGCAGTAGGGCGAGGCTCGCCTTCGACACGTTGGGCGAATCCAAAGCAGGCGAGAACCAAGCTTCGGCCAGGGTCTGGCGAGGCGCCATGGCTACCTGGGACGAGCGGGTGGAGCAGATCTGGAAGCTTGGAGGAAGGCAGTAAATAATGCTATGTCCCAAGCACTTTGCAAGCAAAGATGCTTGACACTTGGGGGCTAAGGTATACCGAAGCTTTCTAGATTCTTAAGCCGGTCGAGGGAGTCCTGGATTAGGGGGTGTCCGGATGGCCGGACTATACCTTCAGCCGGACTCCTGGACTATGAAGATACAAGATTGAAGACTTCGTCCCGTGTCCGGAAAGGACTTTCCTTGGCGTGGAAGGCAAGCTTGGCGATGCAGATATTTAGATCTCCTACCATTGTAACCGACTTTGTGTAACCCTAACCCTCTCTGGTGTCTATATAAACCGGAAGGCTATAGTCCGTAGGACAACATACTGAAGGAAATATGCCCTAGAGGCAATAATAAAGTTATTATTTATTTCCTTACATATCATGATAAATGTTTATTATTCATGCTAGAATTGTATTAACTGGAAACATAATACATGTGTGAATACATAGACAAACAGAGTGTCACTAGTATGCCTCTACTTGACTAGCTCATTAATCAAAGATGGTTAAGTTTCCTAACCATGAACAAAGAGTTGTTATTTGATTAACGAGATCACATCATTAGTTGAATGATCTGATTGACATGACCCATTCCACTAGCATAGCACCCGATCGTTTAGTATGTTGCTATTGCTTTTATCCATGACTTATACATGTTCCTTTAACTATGAGATCATGCAACTCCCCTTTACCGTAGGAACACTTTGTGTGCTACCAAACGTCACAACGTAACTGAGTGATTATAAAGGTGCTCTACAGGTGTCTCCGAAAGTATTTGTTGGGTTGGCGTATTTCGAGATTAGGATTTGTCACTCCGAATGTCGGAGAGGTATCTCAGGGCCTTCTCGGTAATGCACATCACATAAGCCTTGCAAGCATTGCAACCAATGAGTTAGTTGCGAGATGATGTATTACGGAACGAGTAAAGAGACTTGCCGGTAACGAGATTGAACTAGGTATTGGATACCGACGATCGAATCTCGGGCAAGTAACATACCGATGACAAAGGGAACAACGTATGTTGTTATGCGGTCTGACTGATAAAGATCTTCGTAGAATATGTAGGAGCCAATATGGGCATCCAGGTCCCGCTATTGGTTATTGACCGGAGACGTGTCTCGGTCATGTCTACATTTTTCTCGAACCGTAGGGTCCGCACGCTTAACGTTACGATGACAGTTATTATGAGTTTATGCATTTTGCTGTACCGAAGGTTGTTCGGAGTCCCGGATGTGATCACGGACATGACGAGGAGTCTCGAAATGGTCGAGACGTAAAGATTGATATATTGGAAGCCTACATTTGGATATCGGAAGTGTTCCGGGTGAAATCGGGATTTCACCGGAGTACCAGGAGGTTACCGGAACCCCCCGGGAAACATATGGGCCATATTGGGCCTTAGTGGAAAGGAGAAAGGGGCTGCCCTAGGGCTGGCCGCGCGCCTCCCCCCTTCCCTAGTCCTATTAGGACTAGGAGAAGGTGGCCGGCCCCCTCTCTCTCTTTCCCCCCCTTGAGGAATCCTATTCCAACTAGGATTGGGGGGGGGGGGGAATCCTACTCCCGGAGGGAGTAGGACTCTCCTGGCGCGCCAGGCTTGGCCGGCCAGCCCCTCCCCCTTGGCTCCTTTATATACGGGGGCAGGGGAGCACCCTTGAACACACAAGTTGATCTACGGATCGTTCCTTAGCCGTGTGCGGTGCCCCCTTCCACCAAATTCCACCTCGGTCATATCGTTGCAGTGCTTAGGCGAAGCCCTGCGCCGGTAACACATCAAGATCGTCACCACGCCGTCGTGCTGACGGAACTCTTCCCCGACGCTTTGCTGGATCGGAGCCCGGGGATCGTCATCGAGCTGAACGTGTGCCAAGAACTCGGAGGTGCCGGAGTAACGGTGATGTGATCGGTTGAATCGCGAGGAGAATGTACGACTACTTCCTATACGTTGCGTCAACGCTTCCGCTTCGGTCTACGAGGGTACGTAGACAACACTCTCCCCTCTCGTTGCTATGCATCACCATGATCTTGCGTGTGCGTAGGAAAATTTTAAAATTACTACGTTCCCCAACAGTGGCATCCGAGCCTAGGTTTTTATGGTTTGATGTTATTTGCACGAGTAGAACACAAGTGAGTTGTGGACGATACAAGTCATACTGCCTACCAGCATGTCATACTTTGGTTCAGCGGTATTGTTGGACGAGACGATCCGGACCAACCTTACGCGTACTCTTACGCGAGACCGGTTCCCTCGACGTGCTTTGCACATAGATGGCTTGCGGAAGACTGTCTCTCCAACTTTAGTTGAACCGAGTGTGGCTACGCCCGGTCCTTGAGAAGGTTAAAACGGAGTCTATTTGACAAACTATCGTTGTGGTTTTGATGCGTAGGTAAGATGAGTTCTTGCTTAAGCCCGTAGCAGCCACGTAAAACTTGCAACAACAAAGTAGAGGACGTCTAACTTGTTTTTGCAGGGCATGTTGTGATGTGATATGGTCAAGACATGATGCTAAATTTTATTGTATGAGATGATCATGTTTTGTAACCGAGTTATCGGCAACTGGCAGGAGCCATATGGTTGTCGCTTTATTGTATGCAATGCAATCGCGATGTAATGCTTTACTTTATTACTAAGCGGTAGTGATAGTCGTGGAAGCATAAGATTGGCGAGACGACAACGATGCCACGATGGAGATCAAGGTGTCGCGCCGGTGACGATGGTGATCATGATGGTGCTTCGAAGATGGAGATCACAAGCACGAGATGATGATGGCCATATCATATCACTTATATTGATTGCATGTGATGTTTATCTTTTATGCATCTTATCTTGCTTTGATTGACGGTAGCATTATAAGATGATCTCTCACTAATTATCAAGAAGTGTTCTCCCTGAGTATGCACCGTTGCGAAAGTTCTTCGTGCTGAGACACCACGTGATGATCGGGTGTGATAGGCTCTACGTTCAAATACAACGGGTGCAAAACAGTTGCACACGCGGAATACTCAGGTTTAACTTGACGAGCCTAGCATATAACAGATATGGCCTCGGAACAAGGAGACCGAAAGGTCGAGCGTGAATCATATAGTAGATATGATCAACATAGTGATGTTCACCATTGAAACTACTCCATCTCACGTGATGATCGGACATGGTTTAGTTGATTTGGATCACGTGATCACTTAGAGGATTAGAGGGATGTCTATCTAAGTGGGAGTTCTTAAGTAATATGATTAATTGAACTTAAATTTATCATGAACTTAGTACCTGATAGTATCTTGCTTGTCTATGTTGTGTAGATAGATGGCTCGTGCTGTTGTTCCGTTGAATTTTAATGCGTTCCTTGAGAAAGCAAAGTTGAAAGATGATGGTAGCAATTACACAGACTGGGTCCGTAACTTGAGGATTATCCTCATTGCTGCACAGAAGAATTACGTCCTGGAAGCACCGCTAGGTGCCAGGCCTGGTGCAAGAGCTACGCCAGATGTTGTGAACGTCTGGCAAAGCAAAGCTGATGACTACTCTATAGTTCAGTGTGCCATGCTTTACGGCTTAGAACCGGGACTTCAACGACGTTTTGAACACCATGGAGCATATGAGATGTTCCAGGAGTTGAAGTTAATATTTCAAGCAAATGCCCGGATTGAGAGATATGAAGTCTCCAATAAGTTCTATAGCTGTAAGATGGAGGAGAACGGTTCTGTCAGTGAGCATATACTCAGAATGTCTGGGTATAACAATCACTTGATTCAACTGGGAGTTAATCTTCCGGATGATTGCGTCATTGACAGAATTCTCCAATCACTGCCACCAAGCTACAAGAGCTTCGTGATGAACTATAATATGCAAGGGATGACCAAAACTATGCCCGAGCTCTTCGCGATGCAGAAAGCCGCGGAGGTAGAAATCAAAAAGGAGCATCAAGTGTTGATGGTTAACAAAACCACTAGTTTCAAGAAAAAGGGCAAAGGGAAGAAAAAGGGGAACTTCAAAAAGAACAGCAAGCAAGTTGCTAATCAAGAGAAGAAACCCAAGTCTGGACCTAAGCCTGAAACTGAGTGCTTCTATTGCAAGCAGACTGGTCACTGGAAGCGGAACTGCCCCAAGTATTTGGCGGATAAGAAGGATGGCAAGGTTAACAAAGGTATATATGATATACATGTTATTGATGTATACCTTACTAATTCTCGCAGTAGCACCTGGGTATTTGATACTGGTTCTGTTGCTAATATTTGCAACTCAAAACAGGGGCTACGGATTAAGCGAAGATTGGCTAAGGACGAGGTGACGATGCACGTGGGAAATGGTTCCAAAGTCGATGTGATCGCGGTCGGCACGCTACCTCTACATCTACCTTCGGGATTAATATTAGATCTAAATAATTGTTATTTAGTACCAGCGTTGAGCATGAACATTATATCTGGATCTTGTTTGATGCGAGACGGTTATTCATTTAAATCAGAGAATAATGGTTGTTCTATTTATATGAGTAATATCTTTTATGGTCATGCACCATTAAAGAATGGTTTGTTCTTACTTAATCTCGATAGTAGTGATACACATATTCATAATGTTGAAGCCAAAAGATGCAGAGTTGATAATGATAGTGCAACTTATTTGTGGCACTGCCGTTTAGGTCATATCGGTGTAAAACGCATGAAGAAACTCCATACTGATGGACTTTTGGAGTCACTTGATTATGAATCACTTGGCACTTGCGAACCGTGCCTTATGGGCAAGATGACTAAAACACCGTTCTCCGGTACTATGGAGAGAGCAACAGATTTATTGGAAATCATACATACTGATGTATGTGGTCCAATGAATGTTGAAGCTCGTGGCGGATATCGTTATTTTCTCACCTTCACTGATGATTTAAGCAGATATGGGTATATCTACTTAATGAAACACAAGTCTGAAACATTTGAAAAGTTCAAAGAATTTCAGAGTGAAGTGGAAAATCATCGTAACAAGAAAATAAAGTTTCTACAATCTGATCGTGGAAGAGAATATTTGAGTTACGAGTTTGGTCTACATTTGAAACAATGCGGAATAGTTTCGCAACTCACGCCACCCGGAACACCACAACGTAATGGTGTGTCCGAACGTCGTAATCGTACTTTACTAGATATGGTGCGATCTATGATGTCTCTTACCGATTTACCGCTATCGTTTTGGGGTTATGCTTTAGAGACGGCCGCATTCACGTTAAATAGGGCACCATCGAAATCCGTTGAGACGACGCCTTATGAACTGTGGTTTGGCAAGAAACCAAAGTTGTCATTTCTTAAAGTTTGGGGCTGCGATGCTTATGTGAAAAAGCTTCAACCTGATAAGCTCGAACCCAAATCGGAAAAATGTGTCTTCATAGGATACCCAAAGGAGACTGTTGGGTACACCTTCTATCACAGATCCGAAGGCAAGATTTTTGTTGCTAAATTCGGAAACTTTCTAGAGAAGGAGTTTCTCTCGAAAGAAGTGAGTGGGAGGAAAGTAGAACTTGATGAGATAACTCTATCTACTCCCTTATTGAGAAGTAGTACGTCACAGAAATCAATTTCTGTGACACCTACACCAAATAGGGAGGAAGCTAATGATAATGATCATGAAACTTCAGATCAAGTTTCTACTGAACCTCGTAGATCAACCAGAGTAAGATCCGCACCAGAGTGGTACGGTAATCCTATTTTGGAAGTCATGTTACTAGACCATGATGAACCTACGAACTATGAAGAAGCGATGGTGAGCCCAGATTCCGCAAAGTGGCTTGAGGCCATGAAATCTGAGATGGGATCCATGTATGAGAACAAAGTGTGGACTTTGGTTGACTTGCCCGATGATCGGCAAGCAATTGAGAATAAATGGATTTTTAAGAAGAAGACTGACGCTGATGGTAATGTTACTGTCTATAAAGCTCGACTTGTTGCAAAAGGATTTCGACAAGTTCAAGGGATTGACTACGATGAGACTTTCTCACCCGTAGCGATGCTTAAGTCTGTCCGAATCATGTTAGCAATTGTCGCATTTTATGATTATGAAATTAGGCAAATGGATGTCAAAACTGCATTCCTGAATGGATTTCTGGAAGAAGAGTTGTATATGATGCAACCAGAAGGTTTTGTCGATCCAAAGGGAGCTAACAAAGTGTGCAAGCTCCAGCGATCCATTTATGGACTGGTGCAAGCCTCTCGGAGTTGGAATAAACGCTTTGATAGTGTGATCAAAGCATTTGGTTTTATACAGACTTTTGGAGAAGCCTGTATTTACAAGAAAGTGAGTGGGAGCTCTGTAGCATTTCTGATATTATATGTGGATGACATATTACTGATCGGAAATAATATAGAATTTCTGGATAGCATAAAGGGATACTTGAATAAGAGTTTTTCGATGAAAGACCTCGGTGAAGCTGCTTACATATTGGGCACTAAGATCTATAGAGATAGATCAAGACGCTTAATAGGACTTTCACAAAGCACATACCTTGACAAAGTTTTGAAGAAGTTCAAAATGGATCAGGCAAAGAAAGGGTTCTTGCCTGTGTTACAAGGTGTGAAGTTGAGTAAGACTCAATGCCCGACCACCGCAGAAGATAGAGAGAAAATGAAAAATGTTCCCTATGCTTCAGCCATAGGCTCTATCATGTATGCAATGCTGTGTACCAGACCTGATGTGTGCCCTGCTGTAAGCTTAGCAGGCAGGTACCAAAGTAATCCAGGAGTGGATCACTGGACAACGGTCAAGAACATCCTTAAGTACTTGACAAGGACTAAGGATATGTTTCTCATTTATGGAGGTGACAAAGAGCTCGTCGTAAACGGTTACGTCGATGCAAGCTTTGACACTGATCCGGACGATTCTAAATCGCAAACCGGATACGTATTTACATTAAACGGTGGAGCTGTCAGTTGGTGCAGTTCTAAACAAAGCGTCGTGGCGGGATCTACATGTGAAGCTGAGTACATAGCTGCTTCGGAAGCAGCTAATGAAGGAGTCTGGATGAAGGAGTTCATATCCGATCTAGGTGTTGTACCTAGCGCATCGGGTCCAATGAAAATCTTTTGTGACAATACTGGTGCAATTGCCTTGGCAAAGGAATCCAGATTTCACAAAAGAACCAAACACATCAAAAGACGCTTCAACTCCATCCGGGATTTAGTCCAGGTGGGAGACATAGAGACATGCAAGATACATATGGATCTGAATGTTGCAGACCCATTGACTAAGCCTCTTCCACGAGCAAAACATGATCAGCACCAAGACTCCATGGGTGTTAGAATCATTACTTTGTAATCTAGATTATTGACTCTAGTGCAAGTGGGAGACTGAAGGAAATATGCCCTAGAGGCAATAATAAAGTTATTATTTATTTCCTTACATATCATGATAAATGTTTATTATTCATGCTAGAATTGTATTAACTGGAAACATAATACATGTGTGAATACATAGACAAACAGAGTGTCACTAGTATGCCTCTACTTGACTAGCTCATTAATCAAAGATGGTTAAGTTTCCTAACCATGAACAAAGAGTTGTTATTTGATTAACGAGATCACATCATTAGTTGAATGATCTGATTGACATGACCCATTCCACTAGCATAGCACCCGATCGTTTAGTATGTTGCTATTGCTTTTATCCATGACTTATACATGTTCCTTTAACTATGAGATCATGCAACTCCCGTTTACCGTAGGAACACTTTGTGTGCTACCAAACGTCACAACGTAACTGAGTGATTATAAAGGTGCTCTACAGGTGTCTCCGAAAGTATTTGTTGGGTTGGCGTATTTCGAGATTAGGATTTGTCACTCCGAATGTCGGAGAGGTATCTCAGGGCCTTCTCGGTAATGCACATCACATAAGCCTTGCAAGCATTGCAACCAATGAGTTAGTTGCGAGATGATGTATTACGGAACGAGTAAAGAGACTTGCCGGTAACGAGATTGAACTAGGTATTGGATACCAACGATCGAATCTCGGGCAAGTAACATACCGATGACAAAGGGAACAACGTATGTTGTTATGCGGTCTGACCGATAAAGATCTTCGTAGAATATGTAGGAGCCAATATGGGCATCCAGGTCCCGCTATTGGTTATTGACCGGAGACGTGTCTCGGTCATGTCTACATTGTTCTCGAACCGTAGGGTCCGCATGCTTAACGTTACGATGACAGTTATTATGAGTTTATGCATTTTGATGTACCGAAGGTTGTTCAGAGTCCCGGATGTGATCACGGACATGACGAGGAGTCTCGAAATGGTCGAGACGTAAAGATTGATATATTGGAAGCCTACATTTGGATATCGGAAGTGTTCCGGGTGAAATCGGGATTTCACCGGAGTACCAGGAGGTTACCGGAACCCCCCGGGAAACATATGGGCCATATTGGGCCTTAGTGGAAAGGAGAAAGGGGCTGCCCTAGGGCTGGCCGCGCGCCTCCCCCCTTCCCTAGTCCTATTAGGACTAGGAGAAGGTGGCCGGCCCCCTCTCTCTCTTTCCCCCCCTTGAGGAATCCTATTCCAACTAGGATTGGGGGGGGGGGGGAATCCTACTCCCGGAGGGAGTAGGACTCTCCTGGCGCGCCAGGCTTGGCCGGCCAGCCCCTCCCCCTTGGCTCCTTTATATACGGGGGCAGGGGAGCACCCTTGAACACACAAGTTGATCTACGGATCGTTCCTTAGCCGTGTGCGGTGCCCCCTTCCACCAAATTCCACCTCGGTCATATCGTTGCAGTGCTTAGGCGAAGCCCTGCGCCGGTAACACATCAAGATCGTCACCACGCCGTCGTGCTGACGGAACTCTTCCCCGACGCTTTGCTGGATCGGAGCCCGGGGGTCGTCATCGAGCTGAACGTGTGCCAAGAACTCGGAGGTGCCGGAGTAACGGTGCTGTGATCGGTTGAATCGCGAGGAGAACGTATGACTACTTCCTCTACGTTGCGTCAACGCTTCCGCTTTGGTCTACGAGGGTACGTAGACAACACTCTCCCCTCTCGTTGCTATGCATCACCATGATCTTGCGTGTGCGTAGGAAAATTTTGAAATTACTACGTTCCCCAACACATACAACAATCATACCATAGGCTAGCTTCTAGGGTTTAGCCTCCTTGATCTCGTGGTAGATCTACTCTTGTACTACCCATATAATCAATATTAATCAAGCAGGACGTAGGGTTTTACCTCCATCAAGAGGGCCCGAACCTGGGTAAAACTTCGTTTCCCTTGTCTCCTGTTACCATCCGCCTAGACGCACAGTTCGGGACCCCCTACCCGAGATCCGCGGGTTTTGACACCGACATTGGTGCTTTCATTGAAAGTTCCTCTGTGTCGTCGCTTTTAGGCCCGATGGCTCCTCCGATCATCAATAATGATGCAGTCCAGGGTGAGACTTTTCTCCCCGGACAGATCTTCGTCTTCGGTGGCTTCGCACTACGGGCCAATTCGCTTGGCCATCTGGAGCAGATCGAAAACTATGCCCCTGGCCATCAGGTCAGATTTGGAAGTTTAAACTACATGGCTGACGTCCGCGGGGACTTGATCTTCGACAGATTCGAGCCACAGCCGAGCGTGCCGCACTGTCGCGATGGGCCTGATCTAGCTCTGCCGCCGAACAGTGCCCTGGAGGCCGCACATGCATCGGTTCCGACCCTGGATTTGGAACCAACTGCGCCGATCGAGGACGGATGGTTGGACGCCGCCTTGGGGGCTGCGATCCCAACGACGATCGAGCCGAACACCAGCCCCGCACTCCGCAAGGCCCGTGACTCCGTGGGGCCGGACTCCTCTCCGGACTCCAAGCCCCCCGCGCCCCTGCCGATCGAATCCGATTGGGCGCCGATCATGGAGTTTACTGCCGTGGACATCTTTCAGCACTCGCCCTTTGGCGATATTTTGAAGTCATTAAAGTCTCTCTCTTTATCAGGAGAGCCCTGGCCGAACTACGGTCAGCAAGGTTGGGATACGGACGACGAAGAAATTCAAAGCCCACCCACCACTCACTTTGTAGCCACTGTCGATGATTTAACGACATGCTCGACTTCGACTCCGAAGACATCGACGGTATGGACGCCGATGTAGGAGACGACCAAGCACCAGCACCTATAGGGCACTAGAAAGCCACCTCGTCGTATGACATATACATGGTGGATACCCCAAAAGAAGGAGATGGCGATGGAACAGCGGGGGATCACCCCTCTAAGAAACAACCTAAGCGCCGGCGTCAGCGGCGCCGTTCTAAATCCCGCCAAAGCAAAAACGGTGATTCCGGCATAGGAGATAATAATACTCCAGATAGCGCCGAAGAACACCCCCTCTAGCAAGATTCAGCGTAGGAGGATGGAGAAGCTAGCCCTCACGAGAGAGCGGCAGACAGAGAGGTCGAGGATGACAATTATATGCCTCCCTCCGAAGACGAGGCAAGCCTCGATGACGACGAATTCGTCGTGCCAGAGGATCCCGTCGAACAAGAGCGTTTCAAACGCAGGCTTATGGCCACGGCAAGCAGCCTCAAGAAAAAACAGCAACAGCTTAGAGCTGATCAAGATTTGCTAGCCCATAGATGGACTGAAGTCCTTGCGGCCGAAGAGTATGAACTCGAACGCCCCTCCAAGAGCTACCCAAAGCGCAGGCTGCTACCCCGATTAGAGGAGGAAGCACCTAAACCTACATCACCAGCGCATGACATGGCCGATCGGCCACCTCGTGGCCGCGACAGAGAGGCCTCTCGGCTCTCCACTCAAGCCGCACCCCGGCGCCATTCAAAACATTTTAAGGCACGAGAAAATGCGCCAGACCTGCGAGACATACTGGAGGACAAGGCAAAGCAAACAAGATCAATCTATGGATCGCGCGGACGCCCCACGGCACGTGACAGTGATCGTCACTCCGGATATAATAAATCCGGCCCGGCCGGACACAATAGACAAAGCTCAGTTGAGCTGCGTCGTGATATAGCCCAATACAGAGGCGCCGCACACCCCCTATGCTTCACAGATGAAGTTGTCAGCGTTCTGGGAACCGGGGTCCCCAGACTTGCCTGCCTGCGGCCTGCGGCGTGGCTCGAGTGGGGGCCCAACGTGGCCCATCTTCATCAACACAAGGCTCAAGACCCTCGCGAGGGGCCAAGCCTCGCGAGGCGGACGACACGACGCTTCCTCCAACACGGCCTCCTTAGGCTGGCTCACGAGGAGGCGGAAAGATCAAGGCGGGTACCTCACGAGGTGCCCATGACGCAAGCCATGACGACCAAGGGTGCCAGGCGGGCGCCAGCCCGCGCAGTGTCCTCCCTTTCCTCTTTGGTGCAAAGGGGGCAAGCGCAGGCGAGAGGATCAAGCAAAGGCACCCATTTCGGTGCAACGAGACCAAGACCAGCTCCACGACAAGGAGGAAGTCACTGTGGAGCCCAAGCCGGCGTCATCACCAGAACCTTTGGCAGGGGAAGACCAACTTTAGTCAGGATAAGGGCACCCTTCCCGCTCAATATTTGGGAAGAGGCCCAGGGCCTTTGCCTATAAATAGGACCAGCCACCCACAGAGTAGAGGCAATTGAACTAGAGGGAGGCATCTGATTCAGCATCTAGAGCAAGTAGAGAGAGAGAGAGAAAGAGAAGGGCGACTGAACTCTCCCTAGCAGTTCATCCCCTAGCCAAGAACAGGCCCTCGCGAGGCCGTTCACCTGTACTGTTCTTCCTCATCAGCCCAAGAGGCAATCCACCCACCACACTGGAGTAGGGTATTACACCACAATGGTGGCCCGAACCAGTATAAACCCCGTGTCTCATGCGTTGTTCTTGCAGTAGTTTAGATCCTAGCGAGACGGAGAGGTAGAAGGCTCGATCTCCGCGCGCACCCTAGAGTTCAAACCTTAAGGGTCTACCGAAACCCGTGATCTGATAGAAGTAATGGATCATCAAATCCCTGAGGGTTTCTAACCCGTGAACATCGAATCATACGATGGCACAACAGATCCCGTGGTATGGATCGAGGATTATCTCCTTCATATCCACATGGCCTGCGGCGACGATCTACACGCCATCAAATACCTCCCACTCAAACTCAAGGGACCAACTCGGCATTGGCTTAACAGCTTGCCAGCAGAATCTATCGGGTGTTGGGAGGACCTGGAAGCCGCATTCCTCGACAATTTCCAGGGCACCTATGTGCGACCACCAGACGCCGATGACCTAAGCCAAATAATTCAGCAGCCAGAGGAATCAGCCAGGCAATTCTGGACACGGTTCCTAACAAACAAAAACCAAATAGTTGACTGTCCGGACGCTGAGGCCCTAGCAGCCTTCAAGCATAATATACGCGATGAGTGGCTTGCCCGGCACCTTGGACAGGAAAAGCCGAAATCCATGGCAGCACTCACGACGCTCATGACCCGCTTTTGCGCGGGAGAAGACAGCTGGCTAGCTCGTAGAAATAACTTGACCAAGAGCCTTGGTAATTCGGACACCAAGGACAACAGTGGCAGGTCGCGGCGGAACAAGGAAAAACGCCGCGTTAACAGCGACAACAACGAGGATACGCCAGTCAATGCCGGATTCAGAGGCTATAAATCCGGTCAGCGGAAAAAGCCATTCAAAAGAAATACTCAGGGCCCGTCCAGTTTGGATCGAATACTCGATCGCTTGTGCCAAATACATGGCACCCCCGAAAGGCCAGCCAATCACACCAACAGAGATTGTTGGGTGTTCAAGCAGGCAGGCAAGCTAAATGCCGAAAATAGAGGCAAGGGGCTGCGTAGCGATGACGAGGAGGAGCCCCGGCCGCCGAACAACAGTGGACAGAAGGGTTTTCCCCCACAAGTGCGGACGGTGAACATGATATACGCAACCCACATCCCCAAGAGGGATCGGAAGCGTGCGTTAAGGGACGTATATGTGATGGAGCCAGTCGCCCCAAAGTTCAACCCATGGTCCTCCTGCCCCATCACCTTCGATCGAAGGGACCACCCCACTAGCACCCGTCATGGCGGATTCGCCGCATTGGTTCTAGACCCAATTATTGATGGATTTCATCTCACAAGAGTCCTTATGGACGGCAGCAGCAGCCTGAACCTGCCTTACCAAGATACAGTGCGGAAAATGGGCATAGATCCCTCGAGGATTAATCCCACCAAAACGACCTTTAAAGGCGTCATACCAGGTGTAGAGGCCAACTGTACAGGCTCTGTCACACTTGAAGTGGTCTTCGGATCTCCGGACAATTTCCGAAGCGAGGAGTTAATCTTTGACATAGTCCCGTTCCGCAGTGGCTATCACGCACTGCTCGGGCGAACCACATTCAAAAAGTTCAATGCGGAGCCGCACTACGCATACCTCAAGCTCAAGATGCTAGGCCCTCGAGGAGTAATCACGGTCAATGGAAACACCGAACGCTCCCTCTGAACGGAGGAACACACGACGGCCCTCGCAGCGGAAGTACAAAGCAGCCTCTCAAGGCAGCTCCCCAGTCCGGCCGTCAAACGTCCGGACATCGTCAAGCGTGCCGGGAGTAACCTACAACAAGACCGCCAGGCACGTTCCGAGCAGGCGTAGCAACGCGGCCCCAACCCCAGCCCTCGCGAACTAGCGAAACCAGTGCCTCACGTACATAACTACGCTCTTGAAATACCATGGGCACAGGGGGAGGGGCACCATCACGGTGCGCCCGAAACACGGATTAAACCGCACTAGGGGCTGCCGATTTCTTTATTTTCTCTTACTTTTAGGACTCCATACTTTGGAAGACCTGTTCGGCAATCTAACTGCCGCTCCAACGATGCAAGAACCAGGGAAGCAAAAAAGCTACGCCGCATTATATAACTCCCAGGTGGTCTCTATCACGAGCAGTATACCTGTTTTGCATACTATTCCGCAGCCTGCCCCTGGAAAGGACATGTTAAATAGTCCCACTTTTGCTTATCGCACTATTTGTATCGTTCTGCTTTGATCGCAACCTTTTTATAAACAATGCATAGCTTTTTGTCTACTTTTGCATTACTGTTTTTTACAAATATATGTTCATTAACGACATGTTGCACCCGTACACTTTGGTACGGTCAATACGCCAGGGGCTTCAGTACCCCCCCTTATATGGTGTGAGAAGTCCGAACACTTTAACAAGTGCGGCACCCCGAACTTATAGCATTATATGCATCGGCTCCGAATCATGTCTTGGGTCATTAGTTGGGTTTGCCTGGCTCCTATGTTTTGGAGCCTTACGTTCTGTTGTATCGGCTAAGGTAGCACTAGGAGAACTACTGCGATTGTGCCGCAGTTGAGCTGGGCGGAGCACCTCAGTAGAGAAAGCTAAAACTGATTGTCATGATGAAGCGAGAGACTGGTCGCTGTTCGAGAGGTTTTTCGAGTCCCTAAAGACTTATGCCGCTTAGAGCGAGGAGTCGGCTTTGTCCGGCCAAAGGCGTGGATAGCGCCACGAACTCGGTCTTTCGAACACTAGGGGCTTCGCCGAAATTTAAAATTATAGAATTCTATGGCTAAGTGAGAGTGTTCAAGCACTATAGTCTGGTTGCCTTGTTCGTTGTGCTAAGCGCCTCCCTCGATGGACCCAAACATGGGAAAAAGAGCGCTCAGGTTTTTCCTGAACACCCCAGCACTAGTGGCATGGGGGCAGAAGCTGACGACTCGCCATCTCTCAAATTTGATAAACGGCCGCACAGAAGGTAATATTTTAAATTCAAAATGCATTGCTTAAGCGCACATGAACAAGTTTTCAGCGCACAGGATAACACGAGCGAGTTTACTCCAAAATTACATCCATGGAACATTCATCCGCCACAAGGCAGGCACCCTTCAGAACGTCCTTATAATAGTTCTCGGGCTTGCGATGCTCCTTCCCCGGCGGTGGCCCGTCCTTCACAAGCTTCTCACCATCAAGCTTGCCCAAGTGCACCTTAGCGCGAGCAAGGGCCCTACGGGCACCTTCAATGCAAACAGAGCGCTTCATGACCTCGAGCCTTGGACAGGCCTCCACCAGCCGCCGCACCAGCCCGTAGTAGCTCCTAGGCAGAGCCTCTCCAGGCCACAACCGAACTATGAGGCCCTTCATGGCCTGTTCGGCCGCCTTGTGGAGCTCGACCAGCTGCTTCAGCTGGTCGCTTAGGGGCACTAGGTGTCCGGCCTCAGCATACTGAGACCAGAACACCTTCTCCGTCGAGCTGCCCTCTGCGGCTCGGTAGAATGCGGCGGCATCGGATACGCTACAGGGAAGATCTGCAAATGCTCCTGGAGAGCTCCGGATTCGGGTAAGTAACAAGAAGCTCACTTTTACATGTCTGCTTTGCATAAATAATGCCTTACCCGCCGCTATCTTTTTCACCGCATCCAACTCCTGGAGGGCCTTCTGGGATTCAGCCTTGGCAGACTTGGCATTTTCAATAGCTGCCGCGAGCTCGGACGCTCGCGTCTTTGAGTCAAGCTCCAAACTCTCATGTTTTTCCATGAGAACCTGGAGCTCTTGCCGCACCTCGCCAACCTGGGCTTCATACCTCTCCCGCTCGGAGCGCTCCGTGGCCGCTCTCTTATCAGCCTCGACCAACACTTGCTTGAGGGTCGCCACCTCAGTCGTGGCCCTACAATAACCATGTTAATCCTGTCATATTTTTGCAATTGCACTTTTATATTTTCTTTTTTTTCTATAAGGTATCTCTTACCTTCTTTCTCCTCGAGCTATCGTTTGGCAAGGCCGAGCTCTTGCTCGGTCCGCTCGAGGCCCTGCTTCAGTGTGCCCACCTCCGCAGTCAGTGCGGCGGTCGCCAGCAGCAAAGCCTGCATACGCATATTGACTCTTTTTCTGTTAGACTCCTGCGAATTTTATTAGATCCTCTATTCGGCTTTTCTTTCCGAACGCCAAACAGAGCATCAGGGGCTACTGTCTATGCGGTAATATTTTTTATATATCCTGCACTTACCTCGAAGCCTGTTAGAAGGCTGGCACAAGCTTCAGTCAGTCCGCTCTTGGCAGATTGAACCTTCTGGATCACCGCACTTATAATAGTGCGGTGCTCCTCGTCGATGGAGGTGCCGTTAAGCACCTCCAGTAGTGTCGGATTTCGGGTTCCGGCAGACCCTTAATGTTCGAACTCTGGGGTGCGCGCGGAGATTACGCCCTCTACCTCTCCGTCTCGCAAAGAACTAAACTACTAAAAGAACAACACAAGAGACACAGGGTTTATACTAGTTCGGGCCACCATTGTGGTGTAATACCCTACTCTAGTTTGTGGTGGGTGGATTGCCTCTTGGGCTGATGATGATGAACAGTACAAGGAAGAACAGCCTCGCGAGGGCCTGTTCTTGGCTGGGAGGATGAAATGCTAGGAGGAGTTCAGCCGCCCTTCCTTCTCTCTGTCTCTCCCTCTGGATTCTAGCTCGCTGGGTCCCGAATGATCCCTCTACCCTGGGGGTGGCTAGTCCTATTTATAGGCAAGGGCCCTGGGCCTCTTCCCCAAATATTGAGCGGGAAGGGCGCCAACAGTTGGCCATTTTGAAGGGGAACATCTGGTACACTTATCCTGACTAAAGTCAGTCCTCGCCTGCCAAAGGCTCTGTGGTGACGCCGTCCTGGGCTCCACGGTGGCCACCTTCCCGCCGTTGGACTGGTCTTGGTCTTGTGGCACCAAAATGGATGCCTTTGCTTGATCCTCGCGCCCGTGCTTGCCCCCTTTGCACCAAAGAGGAAAGGAGGACACTTCGCGGGCTGGCGCCCTTGTTCGTCATGGCTTACGTCATGGACACCTCGTGAGGTACCCCGCCTTGATCTCTCCGCCTTCTCGTGAGCCAGCCTGATGAGGCCGCGCCTGAGGAAGCTCTGCGTCGTCCGCCCCGCGAGGCTTGGCCCCTCGCGAGGGTCTTGGGTCTTGTGTTGACGAAGATGGGCCGTGCTGGGCCTCCTTCGAGCCACGCCGCAGGCCGTAGGCAGGCAAGTCTGGGGACCCCCGTTCCCAGAACACCGACAAGTAGATTTTCCGGCGCCTCCGGTTGGACGGGGGCCGCCGGCTTAGTAGGCTTGCTCCTCTTGGAAGGAGTTCGCCCACCGCGGTCCGGAACCATTGACGATTCCGGCGCGGTGTCCGGCTCAAAGCCAGACTTGGAGCCCTGGGGGGTTTTCTCCCCTTTACTCCTGGAGTTCGGGAGGTCGCCTTGTGGCGCCTCCAGGACCACCTCCTCCTGGCTTGGAGCCTGTTGGGAAAACACTTCGGCGTCGTCCATAGGGCGGGGGGAGGTAGCCGTCGGAAGGGAGTTCACGTCCGACGAATCCAGGGAGCTGCTCGACGACTTGTCGAGCCCGGCCTTGGGCGGACTGCATAATCATACTCGACATAAGGAAAGGTTGTGCAATAAAGGAATGCTATGAATTACTCGGGTGCCTGGATGCTTACGATTCCGCCAGACGCTTGGCCCTGTGCGGCCACTCATCTTCGTCATCATCGGCGTCGGCGGGGTAGTCTGGAGGAAGGGTTTTCCCCTTCTTGGACCCTTCAGCCTCCCCGGTCGGGGCGACCTTGCTTTTCTTTCCTCCCCCCACTGGAGGGGAGAGGTTTCTTCTTCCTCCTCCTCGTTTTCACAGGAGGAGCGCGTCTCGGATTCGTCGAATGAATAATCCGACACCTCCTGGCGCCGGGAACTCTTTCGAGTCCCTGTGGCCCTCTTCTTGGCCTTCTTCTCCGGCACCACGTAAGGTGTCGGAGCCAGCAGCTTCGCTGAGCGAGCATCGGCTGGGTCTTCGGGAAAGGAGCCGGACAGTCGATCTGTCCGGACTTCGCCAACCAATCATGTCAAAGGAAAGGGAGTTTAGATCCCGCATAGAGTCAAACTATGGAAAATCAACATCCTGTAAAAGGTAAAAATAGCTTACCGCACTAGCGGGAAGCTGCGTGCTGAATCCGCGGTCCTCGGAAGCGGATGCGGGAGCCTCGGCGCCTTTGAATAGCACCTTCCAGGCATCTTCGTACGTTGTGTCGAAGAGCCTGCTCAGGATTGGGTGCTGGGTCGGGTTGAACTCCCACAAATTGAAGCCTCGTTGCTGACACGGGAGGATCCGGCGGACGAGCATAACCTGGACTACGTTGACAAGCTTGAGTTGCTTGTTCACCAAGGTTTGGATGCATTTTTGCAGTCCGGTTACCTCTCCTTTATTGCCCCACGACAGGCCCGTCTCTTTCCATTTGGGATCGCGCGGCTCGGTGATGTAAAACCACCCCGATTGCCACTCCTTCAGGGTCTCCACAAAGGAGCCCTCGAGCCATAGGACGTTGGCTATCTTGCCCGCCATGGCGCCTCCGCACTCCGCCTGGTTGCCGTGCACCACCTTGGGCTTGACGTTGAAAGTCTTGAGCCATAGGCCGAAATGGGGGCGAACGCAGAGGAAAGCCTCACACACGACGATAAACGCCGAGATGTTGAGGATGAAGTTCGGGGCTAGATCGTGGAAATCTAGGCCATAGTAGAACATGAGCCCCCGGACGAACGGGTGGAGAGGAAAGCCCAGTCCATGGAGGAAATGGGGAAGGAATACTACCCTCTCATGGGGCCTTGGGGTGGGGAGGAGCTGCCCCTCTTCGAGAAGCCGGTGCGCGATGTCGTTAGACAAGTATCCGGCTTTCCTCAGTTTTTTGACGTGTCCCTCCATAACGGAGGAGACCATCCACTTGCCTCCCGCTCCGGACATGGCTGGAGAAGGTTGAGGTGGGAATTGCGGGCTTGGGCATTGGAGCTCGAGTGCGCGGAAGATGGATAGGCAAAGGAGGAAGAAGGCGTAGGTAAAAAGGTGGATCCTTATCCCCTTATATGGGCGGATGCGGTTAAGCGTCCCCACCAGCCTGGTAAAACTCGCTTATCTCCCAAGCACCATGATAAATGGCGCAGTTGGGTTACCCATGTCTTATTGATGAGAATCCCGTAAATAAGGGGACACGATCTCTGCTTTGACAAGACGTGCCAAGGAAACCGCCTCGCGAAATGCGCTGAGGTGGGGGAGTAAAAATGATTCGAATAAAGGCTTGGCCGTGGTGTGATGTCACGCTACGGAATACATCAGCAGATTAGATTTATGTAAATATTATTCTCTCTATGGCAATATGTGGAAACTTATTTTGCAGGGTCGGACACTGTCTTTTGTGCTCAAAATATTCTATGAAGTACTTGGAGGAGGAACCTGCCTTGCAGTGCCGAAGACAATCTGCACGTCGGACTCTTCGTCATTTAAGCCTGGTTCAGGGGCTACTGAGGGAGTCCTGGATTAGGGGGTGTCCGGATGGCCGGACTATACCTTCAGCCAGACTCCTGGACTATGAAGATACAAGATTGAAGACTTCGTTCCGTGTCCGGAAGGGACTTTCCTTGGCGTGGAAGGCAAGCTTGGCGGTGCGGATATTTAGATCTCCTACCATTGTAACCGACTTTGTGTAACCCTAACCCTCTCCGGTGTCTATATAAGCCGGAGGGCTTTAGTCCGTAGGACAACATACAACAATCATACCATAGGCTAGCTTCTAGGGTTTAGTCTCCTTGATCTCGTGGTAGATCTACTCTTGTACTACCCATATCATCAATAATAATCAAGCAAGACGTAGGGTTTTACCTCCATCAAGAGGGCCCGAACCTGGGTAAAACTTAGTGTCCCTTGTCTCCTGTTACCATCCGCCTAGACGCACAGTTCGGGACCCCCTACCCGAGATCCGCCAATTTTGACACCGACACCGGTCCTGGATATTAAGTCCCAAATACTTTGCAAGCAAAGATACTTGGCACTTGGGGGCTAATGTGTATTGCAAGTTAAAGGTATTGTGTTACATCCGGTTTAAATATTTTACTCTTTAAGCCGGGCAAGTAGCTCTAACAATGTTTCTAAAGTCTACAGCATATTCACTCATAGGCAATAGACTTGGGGGCTGGTACAGTAAGTATGATTGAAAATAAGAAAGCATAAGTCATACCTCAGATTTTTGCTGTATTTGTTTTACCATGTCAATTTCCAGGTCACGGCTGCTTTGCACCTGGTTGATGTAGCCTGAGACGATCTCTCCTATACTCAAATGAGTGTAGTTGGTGATATCCATCTTGGCCTTACGATGTTCTAGCAGCTCCTCTTTAGCCGAACATTTGGCAAGAACGGTGGGCCGGGCCGGCTCAGCGAATTGGGCCTTGAGAAATTCCACTTCTGGATCAGCCGCCTTGACCGGGCTAGGCGCCTCCGGATTAGCAGAACTATCAAGAAAATCTTCAGAAGGTGGATCGAAAGTTGTGCTGTAATATCTTGAGCCGGTTCAAGCGGTGGCTGATGTATGGAAGAGTCGGGAGCAGTTACACCCCGTTCCGGTTCAGTCGTCACAGGGTTTTGAGCCGGCTCCGCTTTCTTGGTTTTCTTCCTGGGCTTAACTTGCATGTTGTGGGCAAAACAGAGAAATGAGTAAAGGAACACGAAGAAGGAAAAACATAAGGTGAATAAATTGATATTACCCAGGGGCAGTCTTAAAAGACGACATGTTTGACTGCATAGACTCGCCGGATGAAGGAGATGTATCCTGATAATTGGAGTCAGATGAATTGAGAGGTTGATGGATTAGACCCGCCAAAGGTAAAAAAGGGGATAAGTCGGAGATAACCTCAGTCCGACGCTTCCGGGTTACGTCAGGCAAGCTGGAGGAGAGCTCTGCGTCCTTGCTGGTCCGAGTCTGCCTCCGGATTTCAAATTGCTGTTGCTTCAAAAGAAAGTCAGGGTCTTGGTAAGCCAAAGGATGTGAAAATCTTACTTTCTGGGTTACTCTTCGAGTTTTCTGATGTGGCAGAGGCTTGGAGTCGGAGGATATTATAGTTACCTCTTCTTCGACGGGTTGGCTGTTTCCCGTGTCTTCCTGAAAGAGAAATCATGTCAGTGAAATGATGATAAATAGTCAGGGAAGTCTAAAAGTTACCTCTTCATTGTCATCTGAGTCATCAAGTTGAAGCATCTCCGAGGCGCTTGTTTTTCTTTTCCTGGAGGTGGTAGGCTTGGCGGCTTTTCTATCGGCTTTCTTAGCAGCCCTGGCTTGTTTGGCCGCCTCATGGTCATAATGAACCTTCCAGAAGCTGTCTTTCGCCTGAAGAGAAATTGTGAAAGGTTGTAAGTAAAAGCAAGGAGCATAGTAAAAGGTAATAACTGGGACTTACTGCAGGGGCCGGGTTTTGTTTGCAGAAAGGCAGTAACCCGAAGGCGCTACTGGTTACTGTACCCTCCTTTAACAAAGACTGAGTGGTAGCCTCCACTATGTCATCTGGTAAGTCGTCAGGGCTATGACGCTGAGGGTCATCTTTCTCGCCTGAGTAATTACACATTAATCTAGGGCGGCGGCTTAAGGGAATTATTCTCCAAGCAACCCAGACTTGGACCAGGTCAACGCCATCCAAGCCATTCCCTAAGAGAGCTTTAATCTTCTTGATCTTGGGGTTGAGTGGCACACGTTCAACAGCAGTCAGCTTATCCGGCAGCGGGTGAGTAGATTCAAGGCGTAATGCACGGAAGCCGGGCAGTGGGTTTTCACCAGCCGGAGAAGAATCCTGGCAGTAGAACCACGTCTGGTTCCAGTCCTTTGGATGAGTCGGCAATTCTGCATAAGGGAACAAGCAGTATCTCCGCCTTTGAATCGATATGCCACCAAGTTCCAAACTGGGCCCGTTGGCGCGCTCATTCTGCCGATTCAGATAGAACAATTCCGTGAACAAAAGTAGGTTGGGCTCTTCTCCAAGATAGACCTCACAGAAAACTTGGAAGTTGCAGATGTTTGACACGGAATTGGGCCCGATGTCTTGAGGTCTTAAGTCAAAGAAATGCAAAACGTCTCTAAATAATTTTGAACCAGGTGGAGCAAAACCCCGGCTCATATGATCTGTAAAACTACTACCTCCCCTTCTTTAAGATGAGGTTTCTCCTCGGACGGGTCAGGAGCACGATAAGACATGACCTCCTTCTTGGGCAGATAGCCAGACTTCGCAAAATCGGACAATTTGCTTTCCGTGACAATGGATGGGATCCAATTACAGGTCACCGGAGGTTTTGGGGCTTTGAGTGCCATTGTGTAAATCGGAGCCTACAACAAGATAAAGAAATTTTCCGGTTCAACTATAACCCGGAGGAAAGCATTATTGAGTTACTCAGAATGGCGATTTAAGAAGGGGCCTCATGACACATAGGTGATCATGCAAACAGGTTTTCTTAAGTCATTGCGAGTATGAAAGACAATTGAATTTTCCTTAAGTCGCCAGAGGCAAGCCGTGTTAACAGCCGGTATTATTTTGAGCCGGTCATATGAACTGCTATGGCTGAAACAGAGTCAACAGACGCAATTTTTGGCTAAGTGTGGAACAAACAGGTTTCACAAGTTGAAATTATTATTTTGGATCAAACGATGCTCCGGAAAGGAAAAATTTCTAGACCTAAAAACAGTACAGGGAAGTTCATGTGCTCAAGGAGGGCTTCCAAAACGAGGAAATGAGATCTAGTTTCATATGGAATATGCACAAAACATCCTCCACGGCAGTTTTATGTTGTTTTTACAATCTGAGCAAAGCATCTGAGGTAAGAACTAATGAAGGTTTGCGTCGGGCGGCGATGAACACCGATGAACTCGGAGGCCGTAATGCAGATCTAGAAGCAGGGAAGGAAAAGAACTTACGGATGCAGAGCTGTTGCAGGGTTCCGTCGCGTTTCTCTGGTCAAGTCAGGTTGATGTAGCGGCCTGAGTTGAAGAAGACGAGAAGATCTGTGGTGGCGGCAGCGGAGCTCGAGCGGCAGAGAGGAAAGTGCGAGGAAGAAGACGACTGAAGGAAATGAAAAAGACCTAAGTCGCATCTATTTATAAGGAGGGGCCAACCAAGACGACGCGCGAAACGAGGAGACCAAAGCGTCATTATCCAGCGGCCCCGTCGCCTCGATTCTCGGGATGGTCAGTAAAGGCAAAGATCCGTTGGAGGATATGATGGAATAAAATATGAGTTTAATTGAGGATGACGTCACGAAGATTTAACCCGAAGTCAGATGATGACGTCACGACGGGTTGAAAGTTTCCGCACAAAACAGAAGACTGGAGGCCAGTTCATAAGGTTTTTTAAGATTGACATGAACCAGTTCAAATCAATCTGGGGCCTAATGTCGGGGATATAACTATTATGTAAGCCGCCCAGGAGGGGCCGGGTTACGCAAAGGGAAGCCCATCTGAAGCCCAAGACCAAGACATGAAGATGGCGGTTCAGTAAAGGGTTTAAAGGCCCACAGGCGACTTGAAACCCGTAAAGATAAACCGCCATGATGGCATAACTTGTAACATAAGGTAGAAGTAACTAGTCACCGAACCGGACACTGTTTATGAGCCGGTCGGGACTCTGTAGGCTGCAGGGCGTCAACCCGTGTATATAAGGGGATGACCCGTCGGCGGCTTAGGGCAAGAAACAACCCATCGAGAGCCGGGCATAGCGTGTCTCGCTCCCCGGTCATCGAAACCTCAAGCAATACCAACCCAACTAGATGTAGGCCTTACCTTCACTGTAAGGGGCCGAACTAGTATAAACCTCTCGTGTCCTTTGTCCCGATTAACCCCTTTAAGCTTCCTAGTTGCGATGGCTCCACGACTAAGTCCTTTCAAGAGGACATCTGTCGTGACAATTCCCACGAGGCAGGGGGCGCCCTCCACCCTCGTGGATGCCTCTCTTCTTTCTTGACAATACCAACCCGTATAAACCTCTCCTGGATCATATTCGGTGAGAAAATCACGTTCCCGAAGGTTTCATTCCGTTTGGACTCTGTTTGATATTCCATTTCTTCAAAACACTGAAATAGGCAAAAAAACAGCAATTCTGGGCTGGGCCTCCGGTTAATTGGTTAGTCCCAGAAGTAATGTAAAAGTGGAAAATAAAGCCCAATATGGTCCAAAGCAGTAGATAATATAGCATGGAGAATCAAAAATTATAGATACGTTGGAGACGTATCAAGCAACACCAGATGTTATGAACGTCTGGCAGAGCAAAGCTGATGACTACTCGATAGTTCAGTGTGCCATGCTTTACGGCTTAGAACCGGGACTTCTACGACATTTTGAATGTCATGGAGCATATGAGATGTTTCAGGAGTTGAAGTTAATATTTAAAGCAAATGCCCGGATTGAGAGATATGAAGTCTCCAATAAGTTCTACAGCTGTAAGATGGAGGAGAATAGTTCTGTCAGTGAGCATATACTCAGAATGTCTGGGTATAACAATCACTTGATTCAACTAGGAGTTAATCATCCGGATGATAGCGTCATTGACAGAATTCTTCAATCACTGCCACCAAGCTACAAGAGCTTTGTGATGAACTATAACATGCAAGGGATGGATAAGATGATTCCCGAGCTCTTCGCAATGCTAAAGGCTGCGGAGGTAGAAATCAAGAAGGAGCATCAAGTATTGATGGTCAACAAAACCACCAGTTTATAGAAAAAGGGCAAAGGGAAGAAGAAGGGGAACTTCAAGAAGAACAACAAACAAGTTGCTGCTCAGGAGAAGAAACCCAAGTCTGGACCTAAGCCTGAGACTGAGTGCTTCTACTGCAAATAGACTGGTCATTGGAAATGTTACTGCCCCAAGTATTTGGCGGATAAGAAGGATGGCAAGGTGAACAAAGGTATATGTGATATACATGTTATTGATGTATACCTTACTAATGCTCATAGTAGCACCTGGGTATTTAATACTGGTTCTGTTGCTAATATTTGCAACTCGAAACAGGGACTACGGATTAAGCGAAGATTGGCTAAGGACAAGGTGACGATGCGCGTGGGAAATGGTTCCAAAGTCGATGTGACCGCGGTCGACACGCTACCTCTACATCTACCTTCGGGATTAGTTTTAGACCTGAATAATTGTTATTTGGTGCCAGCATTGAGCATGAACATTATATCTGGATCTTGTTGGTTATTCATTTAAATCAGAGAATAATGGTTGTTCTGTTTATCTGAGTAATATCTTTTATGGTCACGCACCCTTGAAGAGTAGTCTATTTTTGTTGAATCTCGATAGTAGTGATACACATATTCATAATATTGAAGCCAAAAGATGCAAAGTTGATAATGATAGTGCAACTTATTTGTGGCACTGCCGTTTAGGTCATATTGGTGTAAAGGGCATGAAGAAACTCCATACTGATGGACTTTTGGAACCACTTGATTATGAATCACTTGGTACTTGCGAACCGTGCCTCATGGGCAAGATGACTAAAACGCCGTTCTCCGGAACTATGGAGCGAGCAACAGATTTGTTGGAAATCATACATACAGACGTATGTGGACCGATGAATGCTGAGGCTCGCGGCGAATATCATTATTTTCTCACCTTCACAGATGATTTAAGCAGATGTGGGTATATCTACTTAATGAAACATAAGTCTGAAACATTTGAAAAGTTCAAAGAATTTCATAGTGAAGTTGAAAATCATCGTAACAAGAAAATAAAGTTTCTACGATCTGATCGTGGAGGAGAATATTTGAGTTACGAGTTTGGTCTTCATTTAAAACAATGTGGAATAGTTTCGCAACTCATGCCACCCGGAACACCACAGCGTAATGGTGTCTCCGAACGTCGTAATCATACTTTACTAGATATGGTGCGATCTATGATGTCTCTTACTGATTTACCGCTATCATTTTGGGGTTATGCTTTAGAGACGGTTGCATTCACGTTAAATAGGGAACCATGAAAATCTGTTGAGAGGACTCCTTATGAACCATGGTTTGGCAAGAAACCAAAGTTGTCGTTCCTTAAAGTTGGAGCTGTGATGCTTATGTGAAAAAGCTTCAACCTGATAAGCTCGAACCCAAATCGGACAGATGTGTCTTCATAGGATACCCAAAGGAAACTATTGGGTACACCTTCTATCACAGATCTGAAGGCAAGACTTTTGTTGCTAAATTTGGATCCTTTCTAGAGGAGTTTCTCTCGAAAGAAGTGAGTGGGAGGAAAGTAGAACTTGATGAGGTAACTATACCTGCTCCCTTATTGGAAAGTAGTTCATCACAGAAATTGGTTCCTGTGACACCTACACCAATTAGTGAGGAAGTTAATGATGATGATCATGAAACTTCAGATCAAGTTGTTACTGAACCTCGTAGGTCAACCAGAGTAAGATCCGCACTAGAGTGGTACGGCAATCCTGTTTTGGAGGTTATGTTACTAGACCATGACAAACCTACAAACTATGAAGAAGCGATGGTGAGCCCAGATTCCGCAAACTGACTTGAGGCCATGAAATCTGAGATGGGATCCATGTATGAAAACAAAGTATGGACTTTGGTTGACTTGCCCGATGATCGGCAAGCCATTGAGAATAAATGGATCTTCAAGAAGAAGACTGACGCTGACGGTAATGTTACTGTCTATAAAGCTTGACTTGTTGCGAAAGGTTTTCGACAAGTTCAAGGGATTGACTACGATGAGACTTTCTCACCCGTAGCGATGCTTAAGTCTGTCCGAATCATGTTAGCAATTGTCGCATTTTATGATTATGAAATTTGGCAAATGGATGTCAAAACTGCATTCCTGAATGGATTTCTGGAAGAAGAGTTGTATATGATGCAGCCAGAAGGTTTTGTCGATCCAAAGGGAGCTAACAAAGTGTGCAAGCTCCAGCGATCCATTTATGGACTGGTGCAAGCCTCTCGGAGTTGGAATAAACGCTTTGATAGTGTGATCAAAGCATTTGGTTTTATATAGACTTTTGGGGAAGCCTGTATTTACAAGAAAGTGAGTGGGAGCTCTGTAGCATTTCTGATATTATATGTGGATGACATATTGTTGATTAGAAATGATATAGAATTTCTGGATAGCATAAAGGGATACTTGAATAAGAGTTTTTCAATGAAGGACCTCGGTGAAGCTGCTTATATATTGGGCATCAAGATCTATAGAGATAGATCAAGACGGTTAATTGGACTTTCACAAAGCACATACCTTGACAAAGTTTTGAAGAAGTTCAAAATGGTTCCAGCAAAGAAAGGGTTCCTGCCTGTGTTACAAGGTGTGAAGTTGAGTAAGACTCTATCATGTATGCAATGCTATGTACTAGACCTGATGTGTGCCTTGCTATAAGTTTAGCAGGGAGGTACCAATGTAATCCAGGAGTGGATCACTGGACAACGGTCAAGAACATCCTAAAATACCTGAAAAGGACTAAGGATATGTTTTTCGTTTATGGAGGTGACAAAGAGCTAGTCGTAAATGGTTACGTCGATGCAATCTTTGACACTGATCCGGACGATTCTAAATCGTAAACCGGATACGTGTTTACATTGAACGATGGATCTGTCAGTTGGTGCAGCTCTAAACAAAGTGTTGTGGTGGGATCTACATGTGAAGCGGAGTACATAGCTGCTTCGGAAGCAGCAAATGAAGGAGTCTGGATGAAGGAGTTCATATCCGATCTAGGTGTCATACCTAGTGCATCGGGTCCAATAAAAATCTTTTGTGACAATACTGGTGCAATTGCCTAGGCAAAGGAATCCAGATTTCACAAGAGAACCAAGCACATCGAGAGACGCTTCAACTCCATTCGGGATCTAGTCCAGGTGGGAGACATAGAACTTTGCAAGATACATACGGATCTGAATGTTACAGACCCGTTGACTAAGCCTCTTCCACGAGCAAAACATGATCAACACCAAGGCTCCATGGGTGTTAGAATCATTACTGTGTAATCTAGATTATTGACTCTAGTGCAAGTGGGAGACTGAAGGAAATATGCCCTAGAGGCAATAATAAAGTTATTACTTATTTCCTTATATCATGATAAATGTTTATTATTCATGCTAAAATTGTATTAACCGGAAACATAATACTTGTGTGAATACATAGACAAACAGAGTGTCACTAGTATGCCTCTACTTGACTAGCTCATTGATCAAAGATGGTTATGTTTCCTAGCCATTGACATGAGTTGTCATTTGATTAACGGGATCACATCATTAGGAGAATGATGTGATTGACTTGACCCATTCCGTTAGCTTAGCACACGATCGTTTAGTATTCTGCTATTGCTTTCTTCATGACTTATGCATGTTCCTATGACTATGAGATTATGCAACTCCTGTTTACCGGAGGAACACTTTGTGTGCTACCAAACGTCACAACGTAACTGGGTGATTATAAAGGTGCTCTACAGGTGTCTCCGAAGGTACTTGTTGGGTTGGCGTATTTCGAGATTAGGATTTGTCACTCCGATTGTCGGAGAGGTATCTCTGGGCCCACTCAGTAATGCACATCACTATAAGCCTTGCAAGCATTGCAACTAATGAGTTAGTTGCGGGATGATGTATTAAAAATCGAGTAAAGAGACTTGCCGGTAATGAGATTGAACTAGGTATTGAGATACCGACGATCGAATCTCGGGCAAGTAACATACCGATGACAAAAGGAACAACGTATGTTGTTATGCGGTCTGACCGATAAAGATCTTCGTAGAATATGTGGGAGCCAATATGAGCATCCAGGTTCCGCTATTGGTTATTGACCGGAGATGTGTCTCGGTCATGTCTACATAGTTCTCGAACCCGTAGGGTCCGCACGCTTAAAGTTTCATGACGGTTATATTATGAGTTTATGTGTTTTGATGTACCGAAGATAGTTCGGAGTCCCGGATGTGATAATGGACATGACGAGGAGTCTCGAAATGGTCGAGATATAAAGATTGATATATTGGAAGCCTATATTTGGATATCGGAAGTGTTCCGGGTGAAATCGGGATTTTACCGGAGTACCGGGGGTTACCGGACCCCCCCCGGGGGTTTAATGTTCCTACATGGGCCTTAGTGGAGAAGAGGAGGGGCGGCCAGGGGCGGCCAGGGAAGGCCGCGCGCCCCCTCCCCCTCTAGTCTGAATTGGACAAGGAGGGGGGCGCCCCCCTTTTCTTCCTCTGACCCTCCTCCTTCCCCCTTCTCCTACTCCAACTAGGAAAGGAGGGAGTCCTACTCCCGGTGGGAGTAGGACTCCTCCTGGCGCGCCTTCTCCTGGCCGGGCGCCTCTCCCTCCCTTGCTCCTTTATATACAGGGGCAGGGGCACCCCATAGACACAACAATTGATCTCTTAGCCGTGTGCGGTGCCCCCCTCCAGCATAATCCACCTCAATAATATCGTAGCGGTGCTTAGGCGAAGCCCTGCATCGGTAGAACATCATCATCGTCACCACGCCGTCGTGCAGACGGAACTCTCCCTCAAAGCTCGGCTGGATCGGAGTTCGAGGGACGTCATCGAGCTTAACGTGTGCTGAACTCGAAGGTGCCGTGCGTTCGGTACTTGATCGGTCGGATCGTGAAGACGTACGACTACATCAACCGCATTGTGCTAATGCTTCCGCTTTTGGTCTACGAGGGTACGTGGAAAACACTCTCCCCTCTCATTGCTATGCATCACCATGATCCTGCGTGTGCGTAGGATTTGTTTTGAAATTACTACGTTTCCCATCAAGTCTGTATAAAACTATATGCTTTGATCAACTCATCAAAGCGTATATTCCAACTCCGAGATGCTTGCACCAGTCCAAAGATGGATCGCTAGAGCTTTGCACACTTTGTTTGCATCTTTAGGATCGACAAAATCTTCTGGTTGCATCATATACAATTCTTCTTTAAGAAATCCATTAAGGAATGAAGTTTTGTTTATCCATTTGCCAGATTTCATAAAATGCAACAATTCCTAACATGATTCAGACATACTTTAAGCATCGCTACGAGTGAGAAAAACTCATCGTAGTCAACACCTTGAACTTGTCGAAAACATTTTGCGACAATTCGAGCTTTATAGATAGTAACACTACTATCAGCGTCCGTCTTCCTCTTGAAGATCCATTTTATTCTCTATGGCTTGCCGATCATCGGGCAAGTCAACCAAAGTCCACACTTTGTTCTCATACATGGATCCCATCTCAGATTTCATGGCCTCAAGCCATTTTGCGTAATCTGGGCTCATCATCGCTTCCTCATAGTTTGTAGGTTCGTCATGGTCAAGTAACATGACCTCCAGAACAGGATTACCGTACCACTCTGGTGCGGATCTCACTTTGGTTGACCTACGAGGTTCGGTAGAAACTTGATCTGAAGTTTCATGATAATCATCATTAACTTCCTCACTAATTCGTGTAGGTGATGTCTACTACACAACCTTCTTCTTGTAGACGTTGTTGGGCCTCCAAGTGCAGAGGTTTGTAGGACAGTAGCAAATTTCCCTCAAGTGGATGACCTAAGATTTATCAATCCGTGGGAGGCGTAGGATGAAGATGGTCTCTCTCAAGCAACCCTGCAACCAAATAACAAAGAGTCTCTTGTGTCCCCAACACACCCAATACAATGGTAAATTGTATAGGTGCACTAGTTCGGCGAACATATAGTGAAACAAGTGCAATAAGGATGGTAGATATAGGTTTTTGTAAACTGAAAATATAAAAACAGCAAGGTCACTAATGATAAAAGTGAGCGTAGGCGGTATTGCAATGATAGGAAACAAGGCCTAGGGTTCATACTTTCACTAGTGCAAGTTCTCTCAACAATAATAACATAATTGGATCATATAACTATCCCTCAACATGCAACAAAGAGTCACTCCAAAGTCACTAATAGAGGAGAACAAACGAAGAGGTTATGGTAGGGTACGAAACCACCTCAAAGTTATTCTTTCCAATCAATCCATTGGGCTATTCCTATAAGTGTCACAAACAGCCCTAGAGTTCGTACTAGAATAACACCTTAAGATACAAATCAACCAAAACCCTAATGTCACCTAGATACTCCAATGTCACCTCAAGTATCCGTGGGTATGATTATACGATATGCATCACACAATCTCAGATTCATCTATTCAACCAACACATAGAACCTCAAAGAGTGCCCCAAAGTTTCTACAGGAGAATCACAACGAAAACGTGTGCCAACCCCTATATGCATAGGTTCATGGGCGGAACCCGCAAGTTGATCACCAAAACATACATCAAGTGAATCACGTGATATCCCATTGTCACCACAGATACGCACGGCAAGACATACATCAAGTGTTCTCAAATCTTTAAAGACTCAATCCGATAAAATAACTTAAAAGGGGAAACTCAATCCATTACAAGAGAGTAGAGGGGAGAAGAAACATAAGATCCAACTATAATAGCAAAGCTCGCGATACATCAAGATCGTGCCAAATCAAGAACATGAGGGAGGGAGAGAGAGAGAGAGATCAAACACATAGCTACTGGTACATACCCTCAGCCCCAAGGGTGAACTACTCCCTCCTCATCATGGAGAGCACCGGGATGATGAAGATGTCCACCGGTGAGGGTTCCCCCCCTCCGGCAGGGTGCCAGAACAGGGTCCCGAGAGGTTTTTGGTGGCTACAGAGGTTTACGGCGGCGGAATTCGCGATCTAATCTCGGTTCTGCAAGTTGTAGGGTACGTAGGTATATATGGGTGCAGGAAGTACGTCGGTGGAGCTTCGGGGGCCCCACGAGGCAGGGGGCGCGCCCTAGGGGGGTGGGCGCGCCCCCACCCTCGTGAGCACCTCCCTTGGCTCCTGACGTGGGGTCCAAGTCCATCCGGTAGCTTTCCTTCCAAAAATAACTTCTCTAGTTGATTTCATTCCGTTTCGACTCCGTTTGATATTCCTTTTCTTCGAAACACTGAAATAGGCAAAAAAATAGCAAATCTGGGCCGGGCCTCCGGTTAATAGGTTAGTCCCAAAAATAATTTAAAAGTGGAAAATAAAGCCCAATATAGTCCAAAACAGTAGATAATATAGCATGGAGCAATAAAAAATTATAGATACGTTGGAGACGTATCAGGCATCCCCAAGCTTAATTCCTGCTCGTCCTCGAGTAGGTAAATGATAAAAAGAGGATTTTGATGCGGAGTGCTACTTGGCATAATTTCAATGTAAATCTTCTCAATTGTGGCATGAATATTCAGATCCGAAAGATTCAAGATAAAAGTTCATATTGACATAAAAATAATAATACTTCAAGCATACTAACAAAGCAATCATGTCTTCTCAAAATAACATGGCCAAAGAGGGTTATCCCTAAAAAATCATATAGTCTGGCTATGCTCTATCTTCACCACAAAAAGTATTTAAATCATGCACAACCCCGATGACAAGCCAAGCAATTGTTTCATACTTTTGACATTCTCAAAAAAAAATTCAATCTTCACGCAATACATGAGCGTGAGCCATGGATATAGCACTATGTGTGGAATACAATGGGGGTTATGGAGAAGACAAAAAGGGAGAAGATAGTCTCACATCAACTAGGCGTATCAACGTGCTATGGAGATGCCCATCAATAGATATCAATGTGAGTGAGTGGGGGTCGCCATGCAACGGATGCACTAGAGCTATAAGTATATGAAAGCTCAACAAAAGAAACTAAGTGGGTGTGCATCCAACTCGCTTGCTCACGAATACCTAGGGCATTTTGAGGAAGCCCATCATTGGAATATACAAGCCAAGTTCTATAATGAAAAATTCCAACTAGTATATGAAAGTGATATCATAGGAGACTCTCTATCATGAAGATCATGGTGCTACTTTGAAGCACAAGTGTGGTAAAAGGATAGTAACATTGTCCCTTCTCTCTTTTTCTCTCATTTTTTTATTTGGGCATTTTCTCTTTTTTTATGGCCTCTTTTTCTCTTCTGTTTTTTCGTCCGGAGTCTCATCCCGACTTGTGGGGGAATCATAGTCTCCATCATCCTTTCCTCACTTGGGACAATGCTCTAAAAATGATGATCATCACACTTTTATTTACTTACAACTCAAGAATTACAACTCAATACTTAGAACAAGATACGACTCTATATGAATGCCTCCGGTGGTGTACCGGGATGTGCAATGACTCATGAGTGACATGTATGAAAGAATTATAAACGGTGGCTTTGCCACAAATACGATGTCAACTACATGATCATGCAAAGCAATATGACAATGATAAAGCGTGTCATAATAAACGGAACAGTGGTAAGTTGCATGGCAATATATCCCAGAATGGCTATGGAAATGCCATGATAGGTAGGTATGGTGGCTGTTTTGAGGAAGGTATATGGTGGTTGTATGATACCGGCGAAAAGTGTGCGGTGTTAGAGAGGCTAACAATGGTGGAAGGAAGAAAGTGCGTATAATCCATGGACTCAACATTAGTCATAAAGAACTCATATACTTATTGCAAAAATCTATTAGTTATCGAAACAAAGTACTACGCGCATGCTCCTAGAGGGATAGATTGGTAGGAAAAGACCATCGCTCGTCCCCGACCGCCACTGATAAGGAAGACAATCAATAAATAAATCATGCTCCGACTTCATCACATAACGGTTCACCATACATGCATGCAACGGGAATCACAAACTTTAACAGAAGTATTTTCAAAAATTCACAACTACTCAACTAGCATGACTCTAATATCACCATCTTCATATCTCAAAACAATTATCAAGCATCAAACTTTTCTTAGTAGTCAACGCACTCAAAAGAAAGTTTTACAAATCTTGATTACCAAGCATATTAGGATTATTTAAGCAAATTACCATGCTATTTAAGACTCTCAAAATAATCTAAGTGAAGCATGAGAGATCAATATTTTCTTTAAAACAAATCCACCATCGTGCTCTAAAAGATATAAGTGAAGCACTAGAGCAAACGACAAACTACTCTGAAAGATATAAGTGAAGATCAATGAGTAGTTTAATAATTATGTAACTATGTAAAGACTCTCTAACATTTAAGAATTTCAGATCTTGGTACTTTATTAAAACAGCAAGCAAAGCTAAAGAAAATAAAACGACGCTCCAAGCAAAACACATATCATGTGGTGAAAAAATATAGCTCCAAGTAAAGTTACCGATGAACGAAGACGAAAGAGGGGATGCTTTCCAGGGCATACCCAAGCTTAGATGCTTGTTTATCCTTGAATATTACCTTGGGGTGCCTTGGGCATCCCCAAGATTAGGATCTTTCCTCTCCTTATTCCATAGTCCATCGAATCTTTACCCAAAACTTGAAAACTTCACGATACAAAACTTAACAGAAAACTCGTGAGCTCCGTTAGTGAAAGAATACAAAACACCACTTCATGGTACTGTAATGAACTCATTCTTTACTTATATTGGTGTTAAAACTAATGTATTCCAACTTCTCTATGGTTTATAAAATATTTTACTAGCCATAGATTCATCAAAATGAGCAAGCAACACAATGAAAATAGAATCTGTCAAAAACAGAACAGTCTGTAGTAATCTGTAACTAACGCAAACTTCTGGAACTCCAAAAATTCTAAAATAAATTGGCGGACCTGAGGAATTTTTCTAGTAATCACCTGCAAAAAGATTCAACTAAATATCACTCTCCCATAAAAAATTTAAGCTAATCTCGTGAGCGGTGAAGTTTCTGTTTTTTACAGCATGATCATAAAGACTTCACCCAAGTCTTCCCAAAGGTTCTACTTGGCACAAACACTAATTAAAACATAAAACAACATCTAATCAGAAACTAGATGGGTTATTTATTCCTAAACAGAACCAAAAAGGAAGAAACTAAAATAAAATTGGGTTGCCTCCCAACAAGCGCTATCGTTTAATGCCCCTAGCTAGGCATGCTGATTTCAATGATGCTCGCATTTAGATACAATATAACTGAGCACTTTTCCTGCCCTCTGAGGCCATCAGCATCCTCAGCCATCCGATCATCAATTCTGAGCATTTTGGGCCGCTAAATTCTTTTGTGAATCGCACCTGATCTGGCTTCCTATGCTATTAATGCGACCACAAACTATGTTGGGCCGCTGCTCTGGCCACTTTTTTGGGCGTCTCTGGTTAATTTGGGCCTAATGGGACTGTAGCAGCCAAAAAAAGGCCGCACCTCTCTAACCTTTGGCGTGGCGGCTCTTCCCATGGCCGCACGACGCCCCGACCTGTGTCCGACCGCTTCCAGAGCAACGGATCCCATGGCGGCCGCGCTGGTTCGCCTGTCATTGCATGGGCTCTGTTCGACAGCTTCGACACATTCGGTTTCACGGCGCGGCGGAATGGTGTGTGCCCCCGAACAACCAATTGAAGTTCTATTGTCAATGATCATTGATTGAGAGATTAATCACCCATTAACAGCAGTCAATAGTCCGACCATTGATTACTGCATGTCAGTTACATATATGGCGACTCATATTCTACATTCAATTAACGCACGCCATATAACCCAGACTGGCCGCTGCTCCTTTCCCACTCTCCCCACTCTTGCAAACCAATCTCCACCAGGATGGGTGATGTTCAGGTCTCCAGTTCAATTGTCTCTCCTTCATGCACCTCCTCTTCCCCCAATTCTTACTTCATTTTTAGAATTTGTTTTCTTTACTGATTCTATTCTTTGTGCTCACAAACAATGCAGGTGTTCTGTTGGATTAACAATTTGGAAGGTGATCCACTGGTTTCTATGTTTCCAATCTATACAGTACCTATTGCTGCTCCCCTGCACAATTATTTGACCATGCACCAATATTATATAACATATTTTGTACTCCGGTCCAATGTTATCACATGTACAGATTTGTTCTTTGTCTAATTTATAGTGTTGAATGCTTGCATGTTCGATACAAGGTTGAATTCAAGCTACGTACTGCTGGTTTTCTTTCTTTACTCCATGGCGACTTGATACAGGCTACAAGAAGGCTCCAGAGTTACCACCACCATTGCTTCTCCCAGCCCTTTGCTGAATTATGCTTCATCGCATATCATTTTCCATGCCAGAATTTGTGGCTGATGTTCCATAATCGATCAAGCCACTTCTCAGTGCTTAGGCAATCTTAGGAACTAGGAATTTGGGAACACAAATCAGTACTACTAATTTAGCGAGGAGCCATGGACAATATCGTGCTTTGTTTATTCACTTTTACAAGTTAAATTTAAACTGGCAAAGTGGTTACTGATTTATCTTATCCCTATTAGTCAAAGGTCATGTAATGTGATTTGCCAAGTTTCTGTTGAATGTATTGTTGGAAAAAAAAAAGATCCAAAGGAATGATTATTTGGCATCAAATTAAGTACTCTCCTGCATGAACTTTGTCATTTTTACCCTCTTCTATATTTTTATCTTCTTTATCAACTATATCTCCCGATGTTATAAGTATTACCTTGCAGAAGTTATTGAGCAAGGAGGGAGGCAGGTCAATCTCCTGAAGCCATTGTTCTGTTCCTTTTGGTTAGTTTGATTTATTTAATTAGGTGCTGTTCTGGTTTATATAGTCTGATTTTTCACTCGGTGACATTGTTAATTGTAAGTAAACTGAACCATTTGAATATATTTTATGTTGTTATCATTTATATTTTCAATTTATTTATTTATTATTTACTCGAGATGGGCATAATAAAACTAGGCAGGCTTCTCGTAGATTAATACTCTGTAGTACGATAAAATGAGAATCTGCAAACATAAAGCCATCTTAACATCCATGTTTTGTGTCTATCTTTATGAGCTATCATATAATCCAACCATCAAAATAGACGGGTGCAGCAACGCGCGCCATCAACGATCTAGTAAAAGATAAGAATTGAAACATAAAGAGAGCATCATGAAGAATATGACTAGCACATTTAAGTCTAACCCACTTCCTATGCATAGGGATTTTGTGAGCAAACAACTTATGGGAACAATAATCAACTTGCATAGGAAGGTAAAACCAACATAATTTCAAAACTTTAAGCCCATAGAGAGGAAACTTGTCGGCATTCTGGGAACGGGGGTCCCCAGACTTGCCTGCCTGCGGCCCGCGGCATGGCTCAAAAGGGGGCCCAGCACGGCCCATCTTCATCAACACAGACCCAAGACCCTCGCGAGGGGCCAAGCCTCGCGGGGCGGACGACACGGAGCTTCCTCAGGCGCGGCCTCATCAGGCTGGCTCGCGAGGAGGCGGAGAGATCAAGGTGAAGGAAATATGCCCTAGAGGCAATAATAAAGTTATTATTTATTTCCTTACATATCATGATAAATGTTTATTATTCATGCTAGAATTGTATTAACTGGAAACATAATACATGTGTGAATACATAGACAAACAAAGTGTCACTAGTATGCCTCTACTTGACTAGCTCATTAATCAAAGATGGTTATGTTTCCTAACCATGAACAAAGAGTTGTTATTTGATTAACGAGATCACATCATTAGTTGAATGATCTGATTGACATGACCCATTCCATTAGCATAGCACCCGATCGTTTAGTATGTTGCTATTGCTTTTATCCATGACTTATACATGTTCCTTTAACTATGAGATTATGCAACTCCCGTTTACCGTAGGAACACTTTGTGTGCTACCAAACGTCACAACGTAACTGAGTGATTATAAAGGTGCTCTACAGGTGTCTCCGAAAGTATTTGTTGGGTTGGCGTATTTCGAGATTAGGATTTGTCACTCCGAATGTCGGAGAGGTATCTCAGGGCCTTCTCGGTAATGCACATCACATAAGCCTTGCAAGCATTGCAAACAATGAGTTACTTGCGAGATGATGTATTGCGGAACGATTAAAGAGACTTGCCGGTAACAAGATTGAACTAGGTATTGGATACCGACGATCAAATCTCGGGCAAGTAACATACCGATGACAAAGGGAACAACGTATGTTGTTATGCGGTCTGACCGATAAAGATCTTTGCAGAATATGTAGGAGCCAATATGGGCATCCAGGTCCCGCTATTGGTTATTGACCAGAGACGTGTCTCGGTCATGTCTACATTGTTCTCGAACCGTAGGGTCCGCACGCTTAAGGTTTCGATGACAGTTATATAATAAGTTTATGAGTTTTGATGTACCGAAGGAGTTCGGAGTCCCGGATGTGATCACGGACATGACGAGGAGTCTCGAAATGGTCGAGACGTAAAGAATGATATATTGGAAGCCTATGTTTGGACATCGGATGTGTTCCAGGTGAAATCAGGATTTTACCGGAATACCGGGAGGGTTACCGGAACCCCCCGGGAGCATAATGGGCCAACATGGGCCTTGGTGGAGAGGAGAGAAGCCTGCCCTCATGGGCTGCGCGCCTCCCCCCCTCCCCTAGTCCTATTAGGACTAGGAGAGGTGGCCGGCCCCCTCTCTCTCTCTCTCCCCCTTGGAGAATCCTAGTCCAACTAGGATTGGGGGGGGGAATCCTACTCCCGGAGGGAGTAGGACTCACCTGGCGCGCCAAGGCTTGGCCGGCCAGCCCCTCCCCCTTGGCTCCTTTATATACGGGGGCAGGGGGCACCCCATAGACACACAATTGATCATTGAGATCTTTCCTTAGCCGTGTGCGGTGCCCCCTGCCACCAAATTCCACCTCGGTCATATTGTCGCAGTGCTTAGGCGAAGCCCTGTGTCAGTAGTACATCAAGATCGTCACCACACGGTCGTGCTGACGGAACTCTTCCCCGAAGCTTTGCTGGATCGGAGCCCGGGGAACGTCATCGAGCTGAACGTGTGCCAAGAACTCGGAGGTGCCGGAGTAACGGTGCTTGGATCGGTCGGATCGTGAAGACGTACGACTACATCAACCGCATTGATATAACGCTTCCGCTTTCGGTCTACGAGGGTACGTAGACAACACTCTCCCCTCTCATTGCTATGCATCACCATGATCTTGCGTGTGCGTTGGAAATTTTTTGAAATTACTACGTTCCCCAACAGTGGCATCCGAGCCTAGTTTTTTTTATGGTTTGATGTTATTTGCACGAGTAGAACACAAGTGAGTTGTGGACGATACAAGTCATACTGCCTACCAGCATGTCATACTTTGGTTCAGCGGTATTGTTGGACGAGACGATCCGGACCAACCTTACGCGTACTCTTACGCGAGACCGGTTCCCTCAACGTGCTTTGCACATAGATGGCTTGCGGAAGACTGTCTCTCCAACTTTAGTTGAACCGAGTGTGGCTACGCCCGGTCCTTGAGAAGGTTAAAACGGAGTCTATTTGACAAACTATCATTGTGGTATTGATGCGTAGGTAAGATGAGTTCTTGCTTAAGCCCGTAGCAGCCACGTAAAACTTGCAACAACAAAGTAGAGGACGTCTAACTTGTTTTTGCAGGGCATGTTGTGATGTGATATGGTCAAGACATGATGCTAAATTTTATTGTATGAGATGATCATGTTTTGTAACCGAGTTATCGGCAACTGGCAGGAGCCATATGGTTGCCGCTTTATTGTATGCAATGCAATCACGATGTAATGCTTTAGTTTATTACTAAGCGGTAGTGATAGTCGTGGAAGCATAAGATTGGCGAGACGACAATGATGCTACGATGGAGATCAAGGTGTTGCGCCGGTGACGATGGTGATCATGACGGTGCTTCGAAGATCACAAGCACGAGATGATGATGGCCATATCATATCACTTATATTGATTGCATGTGATGTTTATCTTTTATGCATCTTATCTTGCTTTGATTGACGGTAGCATTATAAGATGATCTCTCACTAATTATCAAGAAGTGTTCTCCCTGAGTATGCACCGTTGCGAAAGTTCTTCGTGCTGAGACACCACGTGATGATCGGGTGTGATAGGCTCTACGTTCAAATACAACGGGTGCAAAACAGTTGCACACGCGGAATACTCAGGTTTAACTTGACGAGCCTAGCATATAACAGATATGGCCTCGGAACACGAAGACCGAAAGGTCGAGCGTGAATCATATAGTAGATAGGATCAACATAGTGATGTTCACCATTGAAACTACTCCATCTCACGTGATGATCGGACATGGTTTAGTTGATTTGGATCACGTGATCACTTAGAGGATTAGAGGGATGTCTATCTAAGTGGGAGTTCTTAAGTAATATGATTAATTGAACTTAAATTTATCATGAACTTAGTACCTGATAGTATCTTGCTTGTCTATGTTGTGTAGATAGATGGCTCGTGCTGTTGTTCCGTTGAATTTTAATGCGTTCCTTGAGAAAGCAAAGTTGAAAGATGATGGTAGCAATTACACGGACTGGGTCCGTAACTTGAGGATTATCCTCATTGCTGCACAGAAGAATTACGTCCTGGAAGCACCGCTAGGTGCCAGGCCTGGTGCAAGAGCTACGCCAGATGTTGTGAACGTCTGGCAAAGCAAAGCTGATGACTACTCTATAGTTCAGTGTGCCATGCTTTACGGCTTAGAACCGGGACTTCAACGACGTTTTGAACACCATGGAGCATATGAGATGTTCCAGGAGTTGAAGTTAATATTTCAAGCAAATGCCCGGATTGAGAGATATGAAGTCTCCAATAAGTTCTAAAGCTGTAAGATGGAGGAGAACGGTTCTGTCAGTGAGCATATACTCAGAATGTCTGGGTATAACAATCACTTGATTCAACTGGGAGTTAATCTTCCGGATGATTGCGTCATTGACAGAATTCTCCAATCACTGCCACCAAGCTACAAGAGCTTCGTGATGAACTATAATATGCAGGGGATGACCAAAACTATGCCCGAGCTCTTCGCGATGCTGAAAGCCGCGGAGGTAGAAATCAAAAAGGAGCATCAAGTGTTGATGGTTAACAAAACCACTAGTTTCAAGAAAAAGGGCAAAGGGAAGAAAAAGGGGAACTTCAAAAAGAACAGCAAGCAAGTTGCTAATCAAGAGAAGAAACCCAAGTCTGGACCTAAGCCTGAAACTGAGTGCTTCTATTGCAAGCAGACTGGTCACTGGAAGTGGAACTGCCCCAAGTATTTGGCGGATAAGAAGGATGGCAAGGTTAACAAAGGTATATATGATATACATGTTATTGATGTATACCTTACTAATTCTCGCAGTAGCACCTGGGTATTTGATCCTGGTTCTGTTGCTAATATTTGCAACTCAAAACAGGGGCTATGGATTAAGTGAAGATTGGCTAAGGACGAGGTGACGATGCGCGTGGGAAATGGTTCCAAAGTCGATGTGATCGCGGTCGGCACGCTACCTGTACATCTACCTTCGGGATTAATATTAGATCTAAATAATTGTTATTTAGTACCAGCGTTGAGCATGAACATTATATCTAGATCTTGTTTGATGCGAGACGATTATTCATTTAAATCAGAGAATAATGGTTGTTCTATTTATATGAGTAATATCTTTTATGGTCATGCACCATTAAAGAATGGTTTGTTCTTACTTAATCTCGATAGTAGTGATACACATATTCATAATGTTGAAGCCAAAAGATGCAGAGTTGATAATGATAGTGCAACTTATTTGTGGCACTGCCGTTTAGGTCATATCGGTGTAAAACGCATGAAGAAACTCCATACTGATGGACTTTTGGAGTCACTTGATTATGAATCACTTGGCACTTGCGAACCGTGCCTTATGGGCAAGATGACTAAAACACCGTTCTCCGGTACTATGGAGAGAGCAACAGATTTATTGGAAATCATACATACTGATGTATGTGGTCCAATGAATGTTGAAGCTCGTGGCGGATATCGTTATTTTCTCACCTTCACTGATGATTTAAGCAGATATGGGTATATCTACTTAATGAAACACAAGTCTGAAACATTTGAAAAGTTCAAAGAATTTCAGAGTGAAGTGGAAAATCATCGTAACAAGAAAATAAAGTTTCTACGATCTGATCGTGGAAGAGAATATTTGAGTTACGAGTTTGGTCTACATTTGAAACAATGCGGAATAGTTTCGCAACTCACGCCACCCGGAACACCACAACGTAATGGTGTGTCCGAACGTCGTAATCGTACTTTACTGGATATGGTGCGATCTATGATGTCTCTTACCGATTTACCGCTATCGTTTTGGGGTTATGCTTTAGAGACGGCCGCATTGACGTTAAATAGGGAACCATCGAAATCCGTTGAGACGACGCCTTATGAACTGTGGTTTAGCAAGAAACCAAAGTTGTCGTTTCTTAAAGTTTAGGGCTGCGATGCTTATGTGAAAAAGCTTCAACCTGATAAGCTCGAACCCAAATCGGAAAAATGTGTCTTCATAGGATACCCAAAGGAGACTGTTGGGTACACCTTCTATCACAGATCCGAAGGCAAGATTTTTGTTGCTAAATTCGGAAACTTTCTAGAGAAGGAGTTTCTCTCGAAAGAAGTGAGTGGGAGGAAAGTAGAACTTGATGAGATAACTCTATCTACTCCCTTATTGAGAAGTAGTACGTCACAGAAATCAGTTTCTGTGACACCTACACCAAATAGGGAGGAAGCTAATGATAATGATCATGAAACTTTAGATCAAGTTTCTACTGAACCTCGTAGATCAACCAGAGTAAGATCCGCACCAGAGTGGTACGGTAATCCTATTTTGGAAGTCATGTCACTAGACCATGATGAACCTACGAACTATGAAGAAGCGATGGTGAGCCCAGATTCCGCAAAATGGCTTGAGGCCATGAAATCTGAGATGGGATCCATGTATGAGAACAAAGTGTGGACTTTGGTTGACTTGCCCGATGATCGGCAACCAATTGAGAATAAATGGATTTTTAAGAAGAAGACTGACGCTGATGGTAATGTTACTGTCTATAAAGCTCGACTTGTTGCAAAAGGTTTTCGACAAGTTCAAGGGATTGACTACGATGAGACTTTCTCACCCGTAGCGATGCTTAAGTCTGTCCGAATCATGTTAGCAGTTGCCGCATTTTATGATTATGAAATTTGGCGAATGGATGTCAAAACTGCATTCCTGAATGGATTTCTGGAAGAAGAGTTGTATATGATGCAACCAGAAGGTTTTGTCGATCCAAAGGGAGCTAACAAAGTGTGCAAGCTCCAGCGATCCATTTATGGACTGGTGCAAGCCTCTCGGAGTTGGAATAAACGCTTTGATAGTGTGATCAAAGCATTTGGTTTTATACAGACTTTTGGAGAAGCCTGTATTTACAAGAAAGTGAGTGGGAGCTCTGTAGCATTTCTGATATTATATGTGGATGACATATTACTGATCGGAAATAATATAGAATTTCTGGATAGCATAAAGGGATACTTGAATAAGAGTTTTTTGATGAAAGACCTCGGTGAAGCTGCTTACATATTGGGCATTAAGATCTATAGAGATAGATCAAGACGCTTAATAGGACTTTCAGAAAGCACATACCTTGACAAAGTTTTGAAGAAGTTCAAAATGGATCAGGCAAAGAAAGGGTTCTTGCCTGTGTTACAAGGTGTGAAGTTGAGTAAGACTCAATGCCCGACCACCGCAGAAGATAGAGAGAAAATGAAAAATGTTCCCTCTGCTTCAGCCATAGGCTCTATCATGTATGCAATGTTGTGTACCAGACCTGATGTGTGCCTTGTTGTAAGCTTAGCAGGCAGGTACCAAAGTAATCCAGGAGTGGATCACTGGACAGCGGTCAAGAACATCCTTAAGTACTTGAGAAGGACTAAGGATATGTTTCTCATTTATGGAGGTGACAAAGAGCTCGTCGTAAACGGTTACGTCGATGCAAGCTTTGACACTGATCCGGACGATTCTAAATCGCAAACCGGATACATATTTACATTAAACGGTGGAGTTGTCAGTTGGTGCAGTTCTAAACAAAGCGTCATGGAGGGATCTACATGTGAAGCTGAGTACATAGCTGCTTCGGAAGCAGCTAATGAAGGAGTCTGGATGAAGGAGTTCATATCCGATCTAGGTGTTGTACCTAGCGTATCGGGTCCAATGAAAATCTTTTGTGACAATACTGGTGCAATTGCCTTGGCAAAGGAATCCAGATTTCACAAAAGAACCAAACACATCAAAAGACGCTTCAACTCCATCCGGGATTTAGTCCAGGTGGGAGACATAGAGATATGCAAGATACATATGGATCTGAATGTTGCAGACCCATTGACTAAGCCTCTTCCACGAGCAAAACATGATCAGCACCAAGACTCCATGGGTGTTAGAATCATTACTTTGTAATCTAGATTATTGACTCTAGTGCAAGTGGGAGACTGAAGGAAATATGCCCTAGAGGCAATAATAAAGTTATTATTTATTTCCTTACATATCATGATAAATGTTTATTATTCATGCTAGAATTGTATTAACTGGAAACATAATACATGTGTGAATACATAGACAAACAAAGTGTCACTAGTATGCCTCTACTTGACTAGCTCATTAATCAAAGATGGCTATGTTTCCTAACCATGAACAAAGAGCTGTTATTTGATTAACGAGATCACATCATTAGTTGAATGATCTGATTGACATGACCCATTCCATTAGCATAGCACCCGATCGTTTAGTATGTTGCTATTGCTTTTATCCATGACTTATACATGTTCCTTTAACTATGAGATTATGCAACTCCCGTTTACCGTAGGAACACTTTGTGTGCTACCAAACGTCACAACGTAACTGAGTGATTATAAAGGTGCTCTACAGGTGTCTCCGAAAGTATTTGTTGGGTTGGCGTATTTCAGATTAGGATTTGTCACTCCGAATGTCGGAGAGGTATCTCAGGGCCTTCTCGATAATGCACATCACATAAGCCTTGCAAGCATTGCAACCAATGAGTTAGTTGCGATATGATGTATTACGGAACGAGTAAAGAGACTTGCCGGTAACGAGATTGAACTAGGTATTGGATACCGACGATCGAATCTCGGGCAAGTAACATACCGATGACAAAGGGAACAACGTATGTTGTTATGCGGTCTGACCGATAAAGATCTTTGCAGAATATGTAGGAGCCAATATGGGCATCCAGGTCCCGCTATTGGTTATTGACCAGAGACGTGTCTCGGTCATGTCTACATTGTTCTCGAACCGTAGGGTCCGCACGCTTAAGGTTTCGATGACAGTTATATAATAAGTTTATGAGTTTTGATGTACCGAAGGAGTTCGGAGTCCCGGATGTGATCACGGACATGACGAGGAGTCTCGAAATGGTCGAGACGTAAAGAATGATATATTGGAAGCCTATGTTTGGACATCGGATGTGTTCCAGGTGAAATCAGGATTTTACCGGAATACCGAGAGGGTTATCGGAACCCCCCGGGAGCATAATGGGCCAACATGGGCCTTGGTGGAGAGGAGAGAAGGCTGCCCTCATGGGCTGCGCGCCTCCCCCCTCCCCTAGTCCTATTAGGACTAGGAGAGGTGGCCGGCCCCCTCTCTCTCTCTCTCCCCCTTGGAGAATCCTAGTCCAACTAGGATTGCGGGGGGGGGGGGGGAATCCTACTCCCGGAGGGAGTAGGACTCACCTGGCGCGCCAAGGCTTGGCCGGCCAGCCCCTCCCCCTTGGCTCCTTTATATACGGGGGCAGGGGGCACCCCATAGACACACAATTGATCATTGAGATCTTTCCTTAGCCGTGTGCGGTGCCCCTGCCACCAAATTCCACCTCGGTCATATTGTCGCAGTGCTTAGGCGAAGCCCTGCGTCAGTAGTACATCAAGATCGTCACCACGCCGTCGTGCTGACGGAACTCTTCCCCGAAGCTTTGCTGGATCGGAGCCCGGGGAACGTCATCGAGCTGAACGTGTGCCAAGAACTCGGAGGTGCCGGAGTAACGGTGCTTGGATCGGTCGGATCGTGAAGACGTACGACTACATCAACCGCGTTGATATAACGCTTCCGCTTTCGGTCTACGAGGGTACGTAGACAACACTCTCCCCTCTCGTTGCTATGCATCACCATGATCTTGCGTGTGCGTAGGAAATTTTTTGAAATTACTACGTTCCCCAACAGTGGCATCTGAGCCTAGTTTTTTTTATGGTTTGATGTTATTTGCACGAGTAGAACACAAGTGAGTTGTGGACGATACAAGTCATACTGCCTACCAGCATGTCATACTTTGGTTCAGCGGTATTGTTGGACGAGACGATCCGGACCAACCTTACGCGTACTCTTACGCGAGACCGGTTCCCTCAACGTGCTTTGCACATAGATGGCTTGCGGAAGACTGTCTCTCCAACTTTAGTTGAACCGAGTGTGGCTACGCCCGGTCCTTGAGAAGGTTAAAACAGAGTCTATTTGACAAACTATCGTTGTGGTATTGATGCGTAGGTAAGATGAGTTCTTGCTTAAGCCCGTAGTAGCCACGTAAAACTTGCAACAACAAAGTAGAGGACGTCTAACTAGTTTTTGCAGGGCATGTTGTGATGTGATATGGTCAAGACATGATGCTAAATTTTATTGTATGAGATGATCATGTTTTGTAACCGAGTTATCGGCAACTGGCAGGAGCCATATGGTTGTCGCTTTATTGTATGCAATGCAACCGCGATGTAATGCTTTAGTTTATTACTAAGCGGTAGTGATAGTCGTGGAAGCATAAGATTGGCGAGACGACAACGATGCTACGATGGATAAGTGTACCAGATGTTCCCCTTCAAAATGGCCAATTGTTGGCGCCCTTCCCGCTCAATATTTGGGAAGAGGTCCAAGGCCTTTGCCTATAAATAGGACTAGCCACCCCCAGGGTAGAAGCAATCAACATACAGAGATAGAGAAAATCAGAGAGAGAGAGAGAGAGAGAGAGAGAGAAGGGTGACTGAACTCCTCCTAGCAGTTCATCGCTCGAGCCAAGAACAGACCCTCGCGAGGCTGTTCTTCCTTGTATTGCTCATCATCATCAGCCCAAGAGGCAATCCACCACACCACAAACTTGAGTAGGGTATTACACCACAACGGTGGCCCGAACCAGTATAAACCCTATGTCTCTTGTGATGTTCTTTCCATAGCTTAGATCTTAGCGAGGCGGTGGGGTGCAGGTAGGTAGAAGGCGAAATATCCGCGCACACCCCAGTGTTCGAACCTCAAGGGTCTGCCGGAACCCGAAATCCGACATTTGGCGCGCCAGGTAGGGGTGCGCCGGAATCCACCTTCTACCGCTTCGTGTCCCGTCGCGTCGTCATCACCATGTCCGGCGACCAGACGGGCAACCCAGATCCTTGGGCGGCGTGGCCCGCCCGCACAGAGCCGCTCGCCTCGGGCGACCCCGTGCCCCGGGCAGCTCGCGGTCCGCAGGGCGCTACAGGCCGCGGGCGACGCGGACAGGCTTCGACGGCTCTCACACCACGGCAGGCACGGTCGGCAGCAAGGGCCTCCAATCAAGCCGCGACCACGACTCCATACACCTGCCGGGAGCAGGTGAACTCGAGGGCCGCGCTCACGGTGGCCCGAGAGCTGCTATAGTGCAGGCTGCTGGAGGGCGGCCGCGACGTGTTGCTGGAGCGGGTGGCAGAGCTCCTGGGCTTTGCCGCCTCGGGGGCTCACCCCTTCTGCATCCAGCTCCGATCTCAAGCCCAGGGCGGCCCGCGCGGGGGCTCCGCGCGCGCCCACCGGCTCCAAGGCTACTCCAACGCCAGCGAAGCTGTCGGCACCGGACCGGCGGCGGCGCTGCCGCCGCTCCCTATCCGCGAAGAAGAAGGAATCGACGCGACCCACGGCCCCAGTGGACAGCCGCGCTACCACTCCACGGTGGGCGCATCAAGTAGAGCTGCATGGCACGCGGAGCACTACGGCGTGGCCTTCGGGATGACGGCGCCAGAAGAATACGTGCCCCACATGATGGACCAAGGGCACCCTCGCGAGGGCGAACAAGGCTCGCTCCTCTGCCCAAGCTGGGGGGACGAGGCGCCAGAAGCTGAGCTCTTCCAGGAGCCCCGGGACGGTCCCACTGGCCACGCTGGAGGTAACGATTATCGGGTACCGCTAATTCCTCAGGAGCAGGCATACGCTAATCATGGATCGCAGGAGGTGCAGGTCACCACAGCGAGCAGCTGCCCCGCTCCCACAGTCTCCTACCCCTCGGGAGGAGGGCGCAGGGGGCTGCAGGAGAGGGGCCGAGATCTGACATCACCACCGCGGCGTTCGCAGCAAAAATTATCCTTAGTGAAATAAGGATATGTTTCTCGATTATGGAGGTGACAAAAAGGTTCGTCACAAAAGGTTATGTCGATGCAAGTTTTGACACCAATCTAGATGACTCTAAGTCTCAATCTAGATACATATTGAAAGTGGGAGCAATTAGCTAAAGTAGCTCCGTGCAGAGCATTGTAGACATAGAAAGTTGTAAAATACATACGGATCTGAATTTTGGCAGACCCGTTGACTAAGCTTCTCTCACAAGCAAAACATGATCACACCTTAGTACTCTTTGGGTGTTAATCACATAGCGATGTGAACTAGATTACTGACTCTAGTAAACCCTTTGGGTGTTGATCACATATCGATGTGAACTATGGGTGTTAATGACATGGTGATGTGAAGTATTGCTGGTAAAACACATGGCGATGTGAACTAGATTATTGACTCTAGTGCAAGTGGGAGACTGAAGGAAATATGCCCTAGAGGCAATAATAAAGTTATTATTTATTTCCTTATATATCATGATAAATGTTTATTATTCATGCTAGAATTGTATTATCCGGAAACATAATACATGTGTGAATACATAAACAAACAGAGTGTCACTAGTATGCCTCTACTTGACTAGCTCGTTAATCAAAGATGGTTATGTTTCCTAACCATGGACAAAGAGTTGTTATTTGATTAACGGGGTCACATCATTAGTTGAATGATCTGATTGACATGACCCATTTCATTAGCTTAGCACCCGATCGTTTAGTATGTTGCTATTGCTTTCTTCATGACTTATACATGTTCCTTTGACTATAAGATTATGCAACTCCCGTTTGCCGGAGGAACACTTTGGGTGCTACCAAACGTCACAACGTAACTGGGTGATTATAAAGGAGTACTACAGGTGTCTCCAAAGGTAGATGTTGGGTTGGCGTATTTCAAGATTAGGATTTGTCACTCCGATTTTCGGAGAGGTATCTCTGGGCCCTCTCGGTAATGCACATCACATAAGCCTTGCAAGCATTGCAACTAATGAGTTAGTTGCGAGATGATGTATTACAGAACGAGTAAAGAGACTTGCCGGTAACGAGATTGAACTAGGTATTAAGATACCGACGATCGAATCTCGGGCAAGTAACATACCGATGACAAAGGGAACAACGTATGTTGTTATGCGGTCTGACCGATAAAGATCTTCGTAGAATATGTAGGAGCCAATATGGGCATCCAGGTCCTGCTATTGGTTATTGACCGGAGACGTGTCTCGGTCATGTCTACATTGTTCTCGAACCGTAGGGTCCGCACGCTTAAGGTTTCGATGACAGTTATATTATGAGTTTATGAGTTTTGATATACCGAAGGAGTTCGGAGTCCCGGATGAGATCGGGGACATGACGAGGAGTCTCGAAATGGTCGAGACGTAAAGATCGATATATTGGACGACTATATTCGGACATCGGAAAGGTTCTGAGTGATTCGGGTATTTTCGGGAGTATCGGGGAGTTACGGGATTACGGGAGAAGTAATGGGCCTTGGCTTTAGTGGGAAGAGGAAAAGGCTGCTGCGCCCCCCCTCCCCTCTAGTCCGAATTGGACTAGGGAAAGGGGGGCCGGCCACCTTTCCTACTCCTCCACTTCCTTCTCCCTTCCTCCCCTCTTGATGGACTCCTACTAGGACTTGGAGTCCTAGTAGGACTCCCATCCTGGCCGCACCAATATCCTTGGCCGGCCTCCTCCTCCTCCATCCTTTATATACTGAGGCAGGGGGCACCCCATGGACACACAAGTTGATCATTGAGATCGTTCCTTAGCCGTGTGCGGTGCCCCCCTCCACCATATTCCACCTCGGTCATATTGTAGCGGTGCTTAGGCGAAGCCCTGCGACAGTAGAACATCAAGATCGTCACCACGCCGTCGTGCTGACGGAACTCTTCCCCGAAGCTTTGCTGGATCGGAGCCCGGGGAACGTCATCGAGCTGAACGTGTGCCAAGAACTCGGAAGTGCCGGAGTAACGGTGCTTGGATCGGTCGGATCATGAAGACGTACGACTACATCAACCGCGTTGATATAACGCTTCCGCTTTTGGTCTACGAGGGTACGTAGACTACACTCTCCCCTCTTGTTGCTATGCATCACCATGATCTTGTGTGTGCGTAGGAAATTTTTTGAAATTACTACGTTCCCCAACAGTGGCATCTGAGCCTAGTTTTTTTTATGGTTTGATGTTATTTGCACGAGTAGAACACAAGTGAGTTGTGGACGATACAAGTCATACTGCCTACCAACATGTCATACTTTGGTTCAGCGGTATTGTTGGATGAGACGACCCGGACCAACCTTACGCGTACGCTTACGCGAGACCGGTTCCCTCGACGTGCTTTGCACACAGATGGCTTGCGGGAGACTGTCTTACCAACTTTAGTTGAACCAAGTGTGGCTACGCCCGGTCCTTGAGAAGGTTAAAACGGAGTCTATTTGACAAACTATCATTGTGGTTTTGATGCGTAGGTAAGATGAGTTCTTGCTTAAGCCCGTAGCAACCACGTAAAACTTGCAACAAACAAAGTAGAGGACGTCTTACTTGTTTTTGCAGGGCATGTTGTGATGTGATATGGTCAAGACATGATGCTATATTTTATTGTATGAGATGATCATGTTTTGTAACCGAGTTATCGGCAACCGGCAGGAGCCGTATGGTTGTCGCTTTATTGTATGCAATGCAATCGCCCTGTAATGCTTTACTTTATCACTAAGCGGTAGCGATAGTCGTAGAAGCATAAGATTGGCGAGACGACAACGATGCTACGATGGAGATCAAGGTGTCGCGCCGGTGACGATGGTGCTCATGATGGTGCTGCAGAGATGGAGATCACAAAGCACAAGATGATGATGACCGTATCATATCACTTATATTGATTTGCATGTGATGTTTATCTTTTATGCATCTTATCTTGCTTTGATTGACGGTAGCATTATAAGATGATCTCTCACTAATTATCAAGAAGTGTTCTCCCTGAGTATGCACCGTTGCGAAAGTTTCTTCGTGCTGAGACACCACGTGATGATCGGGTGTGATAGGCTCTGCGTTCAAATACAACGGGTGCAAAACAGTTGCACACGCGGAATAATCAGGTTATACTTGACGAGCTATGCATATAAGATATGACCTCGGAACACGGAGACCGAAAGGTCGAGCGTGAATCATATAGTAGATATGATCAACATAATGATGTTCACCATTGAAACTACTCCATCTCACGTGATGATCGGACATGGTTTAGTTGATTTGGATCACGTGATCACTTAGAGGATTAGAGAGATGTCTATCTAAGTGGGAGTTCTTAAGTAATATGATTAATTGAACTTAAATTTATCATGAACTTAGTCCTGGTAGTATTAGCATATCTATGTTGTAGATCAATAGCTCACATTGTTGCTTTCATATGTTTATTTTGATATGTTCCTAGGGAAACTTGTGTTGAAAAATGTTAGTAGCAATGATGCGGATTGGATCCGTGATCTGAGGTTTATCCTCATTGATGCGTAGAAGAATTATGTCCTTGATGCACCGCTAGGTGACAGACCTATTGCAGGAGCAGATGCAGACGTTATGAACGTTTGGCTAGCTCAATATGATGACTACTTGATAGTTTAGTGCACCATGCTTAACGGCTTAGAATCGGGACTTCAAAGATGTTTTGAACGTCATGGACCATACGAGATGTTCCAGGAGTTGAAGTTAATATTTCAAGCAAATACCCGAGTTGAGAGATATGAAGTCTCCAACAAGTTCTATAGCTAAAAAGATGGAGAAGAATCGCTCAACTAGTGAGCATGTGCTCAGATTGTCTGGGTACTACAATCACTTGAATCAAGTGGGAGTTAATCTTCCAGATAATATAGTGATTGACAGAATTCTCTAGTCACCATCACCAAGTTAGTAGAACTTCGTGATGAACTATAATATGCAAGGGATGGCGAAAGTAATTCCCAAGCTCTTCGTGATGCTGAAATCAACGAAGGTAGAAATCAAGAAAAACATCAAGTGTTGATGGTTGACAAGATCACTAGTTTCAAGAAAAGGGCAAAGGGAAGAAGAAGGGGAACTTCAAGAAAAACATCAATCAAGTTGCTACTTAAGTGAAGAAGCCCAAGTCTGGTCCTAAGCCTGAGACTAAGTGCTTCTACTGCAAAGGGATTGGTCACTGGAAGCGGAACTACCCCAAGTATTTGGTGGATAAGAAAGGATGGCAAAATAAACAAAGGTATATTTGATATACATGTTATTGATGTGTAGTTTACTAGTGTTTATAGCAACCCCTCAGTATTTGATACTAGTTGCTAAGATTAGTAACTTGAAACGGGAGTTGCAGAATAAACAGAGACTAGTTAAGGGTGAAGTGACGATGTGTGTTGGAAGTAGTTCCAAGATTGATATGATCATCATCGCACACTCACTATACTTTCGGGATTAATGTTGAAACTAAATAAGTGTTATTTGGTGTTTGCGTTGAGCATAAATATGATTTGATCATGTCTATTGCAATACGGTTATTCATTTAAGTTAGAGAACAATTGTTGTTCTACTTACATGAATAGAACCTTCAATGGTCATACACCCAATGAAAATAGTTCGTTGGATCTCGATCGTAGTGATACACATAATCATAATATTGAAGCCAGAAGATGCAAAGTTAATAATGATAGTACTTATTTGTGGCAGTACCGTCTAGGTCATATTGGTGTAAAGCGCATGAAGAAACTCCATGCTGATGGGCTTTTTGGAATCACTTGATTATGAATCACTTGATGCTTGCGAACCGTGCCTCATGGGCAAGATGACTAAGACACCGTTCTCCGGAACAATGGAGCAAGCAACAGATTTGTTGGAAATCATACATACTGATGTATGTGGTCCGATGAATATTAAAGCTCGCGACAAGTATCATTATTTTCTGACCTTCACAGATGATTTGAGCAGATATGGGTATATCCACTTGATGAAACATAAGTCTGAAACATTTGAAAAGTTCAAAGAATTTCAGAGTGAAGTGGAGAATCATCGTAACAAGAAAATAAAAGTTTCTATGATATGATCGTGGAGGAGAATATTTGAGTTACGAGTTTGGTCTTCAATTAAAACAATGTGGAATAGTTTCACAAACTCATGCCACCTGGAACACCACAGCATAATGGTGTGTCCGAACGTCATAACCGTACTTTATTGGATATAGTACAATCTATGATGTTTCTTACCGATTTACCAATATCGTTTTGGGATCATGCATTAGAGACAGCTGCATTCACGTTTAAAAGGGCACCATCTAAGTCCGTTGAGACGACACAATCTGAACTGTGGTTTAGCAAGAAACCAAAGTTGTCGTTTCTTAAAGTTTGGGATTATGATGCTTATATGAAAAAGTTTCATCCTGATAAGCTCAAACCCAAATCGGAGAACTATGTCTTCATAGGATACCCAACGGAGACTGTTGGGTACACCTTCTATCACAGATCCTAAGGCAAGACATTCGTTGCTTATAATGGATCCTTCGAGAGAAGGAGTTTCTCTCGAAAGAAGTGAGTGGGAGGAAAGAAGAAAACTTGATAAGGTAATTGTACCTTCTCCCTTATTGGAAAGTAGTTCATCACAGAAATCTGTTCTTGTGACTGCTACACCAATTAGTGAGGAAGCTAATGATGATGATCATGTAACTTCAGATCAAGTAACTACCGAATCTCGTAGGTAAACCAGAGTGGTACGGTAATCCTGTTCTGGAAGTTATGTTACTAGACCATGACGAACTTGCGAACTATGAGGAAGCGATGATGAGCCCAGATTCCGCGAAATGGTTTGAGGCCATGAAATCTGAGATGGGATCCATGTATGAAAACAAAGTATGGACTTTGGTTGACTTGCCCGATGATTGGCAAGCAATTGAAAATAAATGGATCTTCAAGAGAAAGACGGACGCTGATAGTAGTGTTACTATCTACAAAGCTAGAATTGTCGCAAAAGGTTTTCGACAAGTTCAAGGTGTTGACTATGATGAGAGTTTCTCACTCGTATCTGTGCTTAAGTCTGTCCGAATCATGTTAGCAATTGCCGCATTTTCTGAAATCTGGCAAATGGATAACAAAACTGCAATCCTTAATGGATTTCTTAAAGAAGAGTTGTATATGATGCAACCAAAAGGTTTTGTCAATCCTAAAGGTGTTAACAAAATATGCAAGCTCCAGCGATCCATCTATGGACTGGTGCAAGCATCTCGGAGTTGGAATATACGCTTTGATAAGTTGATCAAAGCATATGGTTTTATACAGACTTGCGGTGAAGCCTGTATTTACAAGAAAGTGAGTGGGAGCACTACAACATTTCTGATAAGTATATGTAAATGACAAATTGTTGATCGGAAATAGTGTAGAATTATTCTGCAAAGCATAAACGAGTATTTGAAAGGAGTTTTTCGAAGAAAGACCTCAGTGAAGCTGCTTACATATTGAGCATCAAGATCTATAGAGATAGATCAAATCGCTTGATAAGTTTTCAATGAGTACATACCTTGACAAGATTTTGAAGTAGTTCAAAATGGAACAGTCAAAGAAAGAGTTCTTGCCTGTGTTACAAGGTGTGAAATTGAGTAAGACTCAAAACCCGACCACGGCAGAAGATAGAAAGAGAATGAAAGACATTCCCTATGCCTTGGCCATAGGTTCTATAAAGTATGCCATGCTATGTACCAGATCTATTGTATACCCTACACTGATTTTTGCAAGGGAGTACAATAGTGATCTAGGAGTAGATCACTGGACAGCGGTCAAAAATTATCCTTAGTGAAATAAGGATATGTTTCTCGATTATGGAGGGGACAAAAAGGTTCGTCGTAAAAGGTTATGTCGATGCAAGTTTTGACACCAATCTAGATGACTCTAAGTCTCAATCTAGATACATACTGAAAGTGGGAGCAATTAGCTAAAGTAGCTCCGTGCAGAGCATTGTAGACATAGAAAGTTGTAAAATACATACGGATCTGAATTTTGGCAGACCCGTTTACTAAGCTTCTCTCACAAGCAAAACATGATCACACCTTAGTACTCTTTGGGTGTTAATCACATAGCGATGTGAACTAGATTACTGACTCTAGTAAACCCTTTGGGTGTTGATCACATATCGGTGTGAACTATGGGTGTTAATGACATGGTGATGTGAAGTATTGCTGGTAAAACACATGGCGATGTGAACTAGATTATTGACTCTAGTGCAAGTGGGAGACTGAAGGAAATATGCCCTAGAGGCAATAATAAAGTTATTATTTATTTCCTTATATATCATGATACATGTTTATTATTCATGCTAGAATTGTATTATCCGGAAACATAATACATGTGTGAATACATAAACAAACAGAGTGTCACTAGTATGCCTCTACTTGACTAGCTCGTTAATCAAAGATGGTTATGTTTCCTAACCATGGACAAAGAGTTGTTATTTGATTAACGGGGTCACATCATTAGTTGAATGATCTGATTGACATGACCCATTTCATTAGCTTAGCACCCGATCGTTTAGTATGTTGCTATTGCTTTCTTCATGACTTATACATGTTCCTTTGACTATAAGATTATGCAACTCCCGTTTGCCGGAGGAACACTTTGGGTGCTACCAAACGTCACAACGTAACTGGGTGATTATAAAGGAGTACTACAGGTGTCTCCAAAGGTAGATGTTGGGTTGGCGTATTTCAAGATTAGGATTTGTCACTCCGATTGTCGGAGAGGTATCTCTGGGCCCTCTCGGTAATGCACATCACATAAGCCTTGCAAGCATTGCAACTAATGAGTTAGTTGCGAGATGATGTATTACAGAACGAGTAAAGAGACTTGCCGGTAACGAGATTGAACTAGGTATTAAGATACCGACGATCGAATCTCGGGCAAGTAACATACCGATGACAAAGGGAACAACGTATGTTGTTATGCGGTCTGACCGATAAAGATCTTCGTAGAATATGTAGGAGCCAATATGGGCATCCAGGTCCCGCTATTGGTTATTGACCGGAGACGTGTCTCGGTCATGTCTACATTGTTCTCGAACCGTAGGGTCCGCACGCTTAAGGTTTCGATGACAGTTATATTATGAGTTTATGAGTTTTGATATACCGAAGGAGTTCGGAGTCCCGGATGAGATCGGGGACATGACGAGGAGTCTCGAAATAGTCGAGACGTAAAGATCGATATATTGGACGACTATATTCGGACATCGGAAAGGTTCTGAGTGATTCGGGTATTTTCGGGAGTATCGGGGAGTTACGGGATTACGGGAGAAGTAATGGGCCTTGGCTTTAGTGGGAAGAGGAAAAGGCTGCTGCGCCCCCCCTCCCCTCTAGTCCGAATTGGACTAGGGAAAGGGGGGCCGGCCACCTTTCCTACTCCTCCACTTCCTTCTCCCTTCCTCCCCTCTTGATGGACTCCTACTAGGACTTGGAGTCCTAGTAGGACTCCCATCCTGGCCGCACCAATATCCTTGGCCGGCCTCCTCCTCCTCCATCCTTTATATACTGAGGCAGGGGGCACCCCATGGACACACAAGTTGATCATTGAGATCGTTCCTTAGCCGTGTGCGGTGCCCCCCTCCACCATATTCCACCTCGATCATATTGTAGCGGTGCTTAGGCGAAGCCCTGCGACAGTAGAACATCAAGATCGTCACCACGCCGTCGTGCTGACGGAACTCTTCCCCGAAGCTTTGCTGGATCGAAGCCCGGGGAACGTCATCGAGCTGAACGTGTGCCAAGAACTCGGAAGTGCCGGAGTAACGGTGCTTGGATCGGTCGGATCATGAAGACGTACGACTACATCAACCGCGTTGATATAACGCTTCCGCTTTTGGTCTACGAGGGTACGTAGACTACACTCTCCCCTCTCGTTGCTATGCATCACCATGATCTTGTGTGTGCGTAGGAAATTTTTTGAAATTACTACGTTCCCCAACAGTCATCCTCCGCCCGCGTCACCAAGCGCTCCCTCGTCTCCAGACGCTCGTACTCGCGTGCACGTTCGGCGGCTTCCAGCGTCAGCACCTCCTCACGCTTCTGGAGCTCTGCTGGGTCACCAGAGGCCACCTTCATCGACGCAAGGGCTGCCTCGCGCAGCTCCACTTGCTCCCCCAGTGAGTGGCACCGGGCCAGGAGCTCCTGAGCCCGCTCCTCCGCTGCCTCTTGCCGCCGGTCAGCTTCCCGGGCCTCCTCGGCGGCCCGAGATCGGGCCTCCCGAGAGGCCACCAGCAACGCCTTGGCCTTTTCATTGTCAAGATCGCGCTGATGGTGCGCAAGGGCGATGGCGCCCTCCAGCTCGCGCCTCTCTGCAGCCAGGCCTAGGCCCTCGGCTCAAGGCGCGCGTCTTCATTAGCAAGCTCCTCACCAAGCAGGTTCCCCGTGTCAGCCGCCCTTCGAAGGAATCCTTGGCGAAGAGCGTGACGCTCCCGAGCGCGCTCGCGCACGTCTTCCACACCATCATCTGCCCCAAGCAAGCGCCGAGGGCCACGAATCGGCACTCCCCCTCCGGGCAGGGGGCTGGGGGCTGGCACCCTCGCGACGGCCGGGCACACCACGCCAGAAGCCTGGCCTGGAGCCAGCCCGTCCCCAGATGAAGAGCGCAGGGAGCGCCTCAGCCAATCGCAGTCCACGACCAGGCAAGAAGCCCACGGCAGGCTGGCTATGCCACGAGAAGGCCCGCGAAGGAGGATCGCGAGGTGCGCAGGGCCTCGATGCGCCTCGCGACGGTTCGCCTCTTCGATCGCCCTCACCACAAAGGCTCTGCTGCTCGGAGCGCTTGAGGACGGCGGAGGGGGCGAAGCCAAGGGGGACGGCACCTCAGCCATCTCCGCGAGCTCGGCTGGAAGGGGCCTGCGGAGCAAGGATCAGTAAAAGCAACAGACGGATCGGGAGCTGAAAAAGGAGAAGGCTTACTCATCAGTGGCGAAGTACTTCCTACGCTTCAGCAGGCGACAAGGGTAATCGTCGCCCAGGGCCTCCCTTCTCTTTCAGAGGGCCTCAAAGTCCATGCGGAAGCGGCCCAAGAGTTGAGCGCAGGGATCAACCTGCGACGAGGATGTAGCGTCAAGGCGATCTGCGTCAGGGGCGCCTGCCTGATGCGCACTGCCAGTCGCCTCGCCAAGAGAAGCGGCTGGAGCTCCAGGGGCCTCAGCCTCCGGCGCTGGGGGCAGCTGCTTGCCGCCCTCAGTTTCAGCGGCACGGGCCCCAAGAGCTGCTCCCTCATGAGCATCGCCCAGCGCTGTCACCCCGTCGGGAGCCCTCTCGGCCTCTGGCGCCTCATGCCTCCCTGCTCCGCCACTTGAGGAAGAGTCGCCTTGGCCGACTGGAAGGACAGTCACCATCACTGGGTTCTCGCGAGGCCCCTGGAGGCCGGCGGGGCGCGGCCCCCACTCATCAAAGATAGGCATCTGATTCACAAAATCGCCCCTGTTCTGGCAGAGGTACAGCAAGGCCCCTCCCTGCTAGATGCTGCCAGGGTTGGGGTCCCCAGTCAGGATCAAGAGCACTGTCCTCAGCAGTTCAGGCGTCAGGTCCTCTTCCTGGAGCCTCATGCGATCATCACGCCCGCTGAAGGTCCACATCTGGCGGGAGTGGCGTTGGAGAGGAGCAATGCGGCGTAGCTGGAACTCCTTCACCACCTTGGGCGCTGTCACGCCAATCGACCTCAAGAACGCGAAGCGGTGCCAGACGAAGACGAGCCGGGGGCTCTCGAGCGTCTCCTGGCCCCAGCCCGAATTGGGGACAGCAGGCGAAGTTGGCTCCGATAGCAGGGGGCTGGGCACCCCTACATCCACATACAGCCACCGCTCGCGGAACCCAGCCGCGGGCGGAGGGAGCCTGAAGTCAATCCCTGAGGCCGTTGTCTCAGACGCGGCAGCGAAGCTCACGCACGCCGAGCATTGGGTAGGGTCGACAAGGCGCAGAGAAAAGAAGTGGTGCAGCAAGAAAACCGAAGGAAGGATGCCCATCATCGCCTCGCAAACAAAGGCGAAGACCGAAAGAAGGGTGATGGATTCAGGACCCAGATGCATCATGTGGATCTGATAGTGGGATAGCACGACATTGAAGAAATCAGAAAAGGGGGGAACCAGACCCGCCCACAGGGCGTCAGCAAAATACTGGACCTCGGTGATTATCCTGTCGATGGAGAAGTGAGACGCGGGCCAGGCCGTCGTCCTCCCGCATTCGTTGAAGATAGTAGCCAGAGCCGAGCTGACCTTGCCCAGGCCTTCTCAATTGATTATGATCGACCGGTCGACGGCGGGGGCCGCCAACAGCGGCGAGCGAGGCGGAGGCATGGGTTTCTTCCCTCTTCACTTCTTCGTCGGAGCCATGACGATGGGAAGGGGGGGAGCTTCGAGATTGGGTTGAAAACAGAAGCTGGAGTTCGAGAGGAGGAAGGACAGAGGGCGTTCGAGCAACATAAAGGGGAGCGGCTGTGTACGACTACAAGTCCGCCTAGCATGGCGCAGAATAAGGGGGCGTGAAGGAACAATGCCACCCACGTCCAATCAACCACCACGCGGCGCCCGAGGCCGCAGGCTGTTAGGGCCCGTGGCGCTTCGCCCTCGCCCTTTCGCCTCCCTGCACGGCCAAGTTCGGGCGTGCCTTGGGCCCGGGGGCTACTGTCGGCGTTCTGGGAACAGGGGTCCCCAGACTTGCCTGCCTGCGGCCCGCGGCGTGACTCAAAAGGGGGCCCAGCATGGTCCATCTTCATCAACACAGACCCAAGACCCTCGTGAGGGGCCAAGCCTCGCGGGGTGGACGACACGGAGCTTTCTCAGGCGTGGCCTCATCAGGCTGGCTCGCGAGGAGGCGGAGAGATCAAGGCGGGGTACCTCACGAGGTGCCCGTGACGCAAGCCATGACGACCAAGGGCGCCAGGCGGGCGCCAGCCCGCGCAGTGTCCTCCTTTCCTCTTTGGTGCAAAGGGAGCAAGCGCAGGCGAGAGCATCAAGCAAAGGCACCCGTTTCGGTGTAACGAGACCAAGACCAGCCCAACGGCAGGGAGGAAGTCATTGTGGAGCCCAAGCCAGCGTCACCACCAGAGCCTTTGGCAGGCGAAGACCAACTTTAGTTAGGATAAGTGTACCAGATGTTCCCCTTCAAGATGGCCAATTGTTGGCGCCCTTCCCGCTCAATATTTGGGAAGAGGCCCAAGGCTTTTGCCTATAAATAGGACTAGCCACCCCCAGGGTAGAGGCAATCAACATATAGAGATAGAGAGAATCAGAGAGAGAGAGAGAGAGAGAGAGAGAGAAGGGTGACTGAACTCCTCCTAGCAGTTCATCGCCCCAGCCAAGAACAGACCCTCGCGAGGCTGTTCTTCCTTGTATTGCTCATCATCATCAGCCCAACAGGCAATCCACCACACCACAAACTGGAGTAGGGTATTACACCACAACGGTGGCCCGAACCAGTATAAACCATGTGTCTCTTGTGTTGTTCTTTCCATAGCTTAGATCTTAGCGAGGCGATGGGGTGCAGGTAGGTAGAAGGCGAAATCTCTGCGGAACCCGAAATCCGACAAAACTTGATATTATTGCAATTCCTACAATCATATATTCCTCCCTCATAATAATTTTCAGTAGCATCATGAATGAATTCAATAATATAACCAGCACCTAAAGCATTCTTTTCATGATCTACACGCATAGAATTTTTACTACGCTCCACATTAGCAAATTTGTTCTCATGAATAGTAGTGGGAGCAAACTCAACAAAATAACTATCATGTGATTGAAAATTAAGATCAAGATGACAAGTTTCCTGGTTATTATTATTATTTATAGCATAAGTGTCATCACAATAATCATCATGGATAAGAGGAATGCTTTGATCATAATAAATTCGCTTATCAAAACTTGGGGGACAAAACATATCATCTTCATCAAACATAGCATCCCCAAGCTTGTGGTTTTGCATATCATTAGCATCATGGATATTCAAGGAATTCATACTAACAACATTGCAACCATGCTCATCATTCACATATTTTATGCCAAGCATTCTATGTAATTCTTCTTCTAGCACTTGAGCACAATTTTCCTTTCCATCATTCCCACGAAAGATATTAAAAAGATGAAGCGTATGAGGTAAACTCAATTCCATTTTTTGTGGTTTTCTTTTATAGACTAAACTAGTGCTAAAACAAGAAACAAAAAGATTCGATTGTAAGATCTAAAGATATACCTTCAAGCACTAACCTCCCCGGCAACGGCGCCAGAAAAGAGCTTAGTTGACGGGGTGTGAGTGCCGCTTACCTAGCCTCCCCGGCAACGGCGTCAGAAAAGAGCTTGATGTCTACTACGAAACCTTCTTCTTGTAGACGTTGTTGGGCCTCCAAGTGCAGAGGTTTGTAGGACAGTAGCAAATTTCCCTCAAGTGGATGACCTAAGGTTTATCAATCCGTGGGAGGCGTAGGATGAAGATGGTCTCTCTCAAGCAACCCTGCAACCAAATAACAAAGAGTCTCTTGTGTCCCCAACACACCCAATACAATGGTAAATTGTATACGTGCACTAGTTCGGCGAAGAGATGGTGAAACAAGTGCAATAAGGATGGTAGATATAGGTTTTTGTAAACTGAAAATATAAAAACAGCAAGGTAACTAATGATAAAAGTGAGCGTAGACGGTATTGCAATGATAGTAAACAAGGCCTAGGGTTCATACTTTCACTAGTGCAAGTTCTCTCAACAATAATAACATAATTGGATCATATAACTATCCCTCAACATGTAGCAAAGAGTCACTCCAAAGTCACTAATAGCGGAGAACAAACAAAGAGATTATGGTAGGGTACGAAACCACCTCAAAGTTATTCTTTCCAATCAATCCATTGGGCTATTCCTATAAGTGTCACAAACAGCCCTAGAGTTCGTACTAGAATAACACCTTAAGATACAAATCAACCAAAACCCTAATGTCTCCTAGACTCTCCAATGTCACCTTAAGTATCCGTGGGTATGATTATATGATATGCATCACACAATATCAGATTCATCTATTCAACCAACACATAGAACCTCAAAGAGTGCCCCAAAGTTTCTACAGGAGAATCACGATGAAAACGTGTGCCAACCCCTATGCATAGGTTCATGGGCGGAACCCGCAAGTTGATCACCAAAACATAAATCAAGTGAATCACGTGATATCCCATTGTCACCACAGATACGCACGGCAAGACATACATCAAGTGTTCTCAAATCTTTAAAGACTCAATCCGATAAAATAACTTCAAAGGGGAAACTCAATCCATTACAAGAGAGTAGAGGGGGAGAAGAAACATAAGATCCAACTATTATACCAAAGCTCGCGATACATCAAGATCGTGCCAAATCAAGAACACGAGACAGAGAGAGATCAAACACATAGCTACTGGTACATACCCTCAGCCCCGAGGGTGAACTACTCCATCCTCATCGTGGAGAGCGCCGGGATGATGAAGATGGCCACCGGTGAGGGTTCCCCCCTCCAGCAGGGTGCCGGAACAGGGTCCCGGGAGGTTTTTGGTGGCTACGGAGGTTTGCAGCGGCGGAACTCTCGATCTAATCTCTGTTCTGGAAGTTTTAGGGTACGTAGGTATATATGGGTGCAGGAAGTACGTTGGTGGAGCTTCGGGGGGGCCACGAGGCAGGGGGCGCGCCCTAGGGGGGTGGGTGCGCCCCCACCCTTGTGAGCACCTCCCTTGGCTCCTGACGTGGGGTCCAAGTCCAACCGGTAGCTTTCCTTCCAAAAATAACTTCTCCAGTTGATTTCGTTCCGTTTTGACTCCGTTTGATATTCCTTTTCTTCGAAACACTGAAATAGGCAAAAAACTGCAAATCTGGGCTGGGTCTCCGGTTAATAGGTTAGTCCCAAAAATAATATAAAATTGGAAAATAAAGCCCAATATAGTCCAAAACAATAGATAATATACCATGGAGCAATCAAAAATTATAGATACGTTGGAGACGTATCAGTAGGCATCACTGGAACTGATTTCAGTGATGAGCTACTTTTCAATTCAAGAGAAGGTACAATTACCGCATCAAGTTCTACTTTCCTCCCACTCACTTCTTTCGAGAGAATCTCCTTCTCTAGAAAGGATCCATTCTTAGCAAAGAATGTCTTGCCATAGGATCTGTGATAGAAGGTGTACCCAACTGTCTCCTTTGAGTATCCTATGAAGACACATTTCTCCTGATTTGGGTTTGAGCTTATCAGGATGAAACTTTTTCACTTAAGCATCGCAAGCCCAAACTTTAAGAAACGACAACTTTGGTTTCTTGTCAATCCACAATTCATATGGTGTCATCTCAACGGATTTAGATGGTGCCTTATTTAACGTGAATGCAACTGTCTCTAATGCATAACCCCAAAACGATAGTGGTAAATCGCTAAGAGACATCATAGATTGCACCATATCTAATAAAGTACGGTTACGATGTTCGGATACACCATTACGCTGTGGTGTTCCAGGTGGCGTGAGTTGCGAAATTATCCGGCATTGTTTCAAATGAAGACCAAACTCGTAACTCAAATATTCTTCTCCACGATCAAATCATAGAAACTTTATTTTCTTGTTACGATGATTTTCCACTTCACTCTGAAATTCTTTGAACTTTTCAAATGTTTGAGACTTATGCTTCATCAAGTAGAGATACCCACATCTGCTCAAATTATCTGTGAAGGTCAGAAAATAACGATACTTGCCGCGAGCCTCAACACTCATCGGATCGCATACATCAGTATGTATTATTTCCAATAAGTCAGTTGCTCGCTCCATTGTTCCGGAGAACGGAGTTTTAGTCATCTTGCCCAAGAGGCATGGTTCGCAAGCATCAAGTGATTCATAATCAAGTGATTCCAAAAGCCCATCAGCATGGAGTTTCTTTATGCACTTTACACCAATATGACCTAAACGGCAGTGCCACAAATAAGTTGCACTATCATTATTAACTTTGCATCTTTTGGTTTCAATAATATGAATATGTGTATCACTACGATCGAGATCCAACGAACCATTTTCATTGGGTGTATGACCATAGAAGGTTTTATTCATGTAAACAGAACAACAATTATTCTCTAACTTAAATGAATAACCGTATTGCAATAAAAATGATCAAATCATATAGGGAGTGTGCGATGATGATCATATCAATCTTGGAACTACTTTCAACACACATCGTCACCTCGTCGTTAACTAGTTTCTGTTCATTCTGCAACTCTCGTTTCGAGTTACTAATCTTAGCAACTTAACTAGTATCAAATACTGCGGGGTTGCTATAAACACTAGTAAGGTACACATCAATAACATGTATATCAAATATACCTTTGTTCACTTTGCCATCCTTCTTATCCGCCAAATACTTGGGGCAGTTCCGCTTCCAGTGATCAGTCCCTTTGCAGTAGAAGCACTTAGTCTCAGGCTTAGGTTCAGACTTGGGCTTCTTCACTTGAGCAGCAACTTGCTTGCCGTTCTTCTTGAAGTTCCCCTTCTTCCCTTTGCCCTTTTCCTTGAAACTAGTGGTCTTATCAACCATCAACACTTGATGCTCTTTCTTGATTTCTACCTCATCGATTTCATCATCATGAAAAGCTCGGGAATCGTTTTCGTCATCCCTTGCATACTATAGTTCATCACGAAGTTCTACTAACTTGGTGATGGTGACTAGAGAATTCTATCAATCACTATTTTATCTGGAAGATTAACTCCCACTTGATTCAAGCGATTGTAGTACCCAGACAATCTGATCACATGCTCACTGCTTGAGCTATTCTCCTCCATCTTTTAGCTATAGAACTTGTTGGAGACTTCATATCTCTCAACTCGGGTATTTTCTTGAAATATTAACTTCAACTCCTGGAACATCTCATATGGTCCATGACGTTCAAAACGTCTTTGAAGTCCCGATTCTAAGCCGTTTAAGCATGGTGCACTAAACTATCAAGTAGTCATCCTATTGAGCTAGCCAAACGTTCATAACATCTGCATCTGCTCCTGCAATAGGTTTGTCACCTAGCGGTGCATCAAGGACATAATTCTTCTGTGCAGCAATGAGGATAATCCTTAGATCACGGATCCAATCCGCATCATTGCTACTAACATCTTTCAACTTAGTTTTCTCTAGGAACATATAAAAAATAAAACAGGGGAGCTTAACGTGAGCTATTGATCTACAACATAGATATGCTAATACTACCAGGACTAAGTTCATGATAAATTAAAGTCAATTAATCATATTACTTAAGAACTCCCACTTAGATAGACATCCCTCTGATCATCTAAGTGATCACGTGATCCAAATCAACTAAACCATGTCCGATCATCACGTGAGATGGAGTAGTTTTCAATGGTGAACATCATTATGTTGATCATATCTACTATATGATTCACGCTCGACCTTTCGGTCTTCAGTGTTTCGAGGCCATATATACATATGCTAGGCTCGACAAGTTTAACCCGAGTATTCTGCGCGTGCAAAACTGGCTTGCACCCGTTGTAGATGAACGTAGAGCTTATTACACCCGATCATCACGTGGTGTCTCGGCATGACGAACTTTGGCAACGGTGCATACTCAGGGAAAACACTTTTATCTTGAAATTTAGTGAGATATCATCTTATAATGCTACCGTCAGTCAAAGCAAAATAAGATGCATAAAGGATAAACATCACATGCAATCAATATAAGTGATATGATATGGCCATCATAATCATGTGCTTGTGATCTTCATCTTCGAAGCACCGTGATGATCACCATCGTCACCGGCGCTACACCTTGATTTCCATCATAGCATTGTTGTCCTCTCGCCAACTATTGCTTCTACGGATATCGCTATCGCTTAGTGATAAAGTAAAGCAATTACAGGGCGATTTCATTGCATATAATAAAGCGACAACCATATGGCTCCTTCCAGTAGCCGATAACTCGGTTACAAAACATGATCATCTCATACAATAAAATATAGCATCATGCCTTGACCATATCACATCACAACATGCCCTGCAAAAACAAGTTAGACGTCCTCTACTTTGTTGTTGCAAGTTTTACGTGGCTGCTACGGGCTGAGCAAGCACTGTTCTTACCTACGCATCAAAACCACAACGATAGTTCGTCAAGTTAGTGTTGTTTTAACCTTCTCAAGGACCGGGCGTAGCCACACTCGGTTCAACTAAAGTTGGAGAAACTGACACCCGCCAGCCACCTATGTGTAAAGCACATCGGTAGAACAAGTCTCGCGTAAGCGTACGCGTAATATCGGTCCGGGCCGCTTCATCCAACAATAACGCCAAACCAAAGTATGACATGCTGGTAAGCAGTATGACTTGTATGGCCCACAACTCACTTGTGTTCTACTCGTGCATATAACATCTACGCATAAAACCAGGCTCGGATGCCACTGTTGGGGAACGTAGTAATTTCGAAAAAATTCCTACGCACACGCAAGATCATGGTGATGCATAGCAACGAGAGGGGAGAGTGTATTCACGTACCCTCGTAGACCAAAAGCGGAAGCGTTATGATGTCTACTACACAACCTTCTTCTTGTAGACGTTGTTGGGCCTGCAAGTGCACAGGTTTGTAGGACAGTAGCAAATTTCCCTCAAGTGGATGACCTAAGGTTTATCAATCCATGGGAGGCATAGGATGAAGATGGTCTCTCTCAAGAAACCCTGCAACCAAATAACAAAGAGTCTCTTGTGTCCCCAACACACCCAATACAATGGTAAATTGTATAGGTGCACTAGTTCGGCGAAGAGATGGTGATACAAGTGCAATATGGATGGTAGATATAGGTTTTTGTAAACTGAAAATATAAAAACAGCAAGGTAGCGAGCGGTAAAAGTGAGCGTAAACGGTATTGCAATGATAGGAAACAAGGCCTAGGGTTCATACTTTCACTAGTGCAAGTTCTCTCAACAATAATAACATAATTGGATCATATAACTATCCCTCAACATGCAACAAAGAGTCACTCCAAAGTCACTAATAGTGGAGAACAAACGAAGAGATTATGGTAGGGTACGAAACCACCTCAAAGTTATTCTTTCCAATCAATCCATTGGGCTATTCCTATAAGTGTCACAAACAGCCCTAGAGTTCGTACTAGAATAACACCTTAAGATACAAATCAACCAAAACACTAATGTCACCTAGATACTCCAATGTCACCTCAAGTATCCGTGGGTATGATTATACGATATGCATCACACAATCTCAATTCATCTACTCAATCCAACACATAGAACCTCAAAGAGTGCCCCAAAGTTTCTACCGGAGAATCACGAGGAAAACATGTGCCAACCCCTATGCATAGGTTCATGGGCGGAACCCGCAAGTTGATCACCAAAACATACATCAAGTGAATCACGTGATATCCCATTGTCACCACAGATACGCACGGGAAGACATACATCAAGTGTTCTCAAATCTTTAAAGACTCAATCCGATAAGATTACATCAACCAGGCGTATCAACGGGTTATGGAGATGCCCATCAATAGATATCAATGTGATTGAGTAGGGATTGCCATGCAATTGATGCACTAGAGCTATAAGTGTATGAAAAGCTCAACAAAAGAAACTAAGTGGGTGTGCATCCAACTCGCTTGCTCACGAAGACCTAGGGCATTTTGAGGAAGCCCATCGTTGTAATATACAAGCCAAGTTCTATAATGTAAAATACCCAATAGTATATGAAAGTGACAACATAGGAGACTCTCTATCATGAAGATCATGGTGCTACTTTGAAGCACAAGTGTGGTAAAAGGATAGTAGCATTTCCCCTTCTCTCTTTTTTTTATTTTTTATTTTTTTATTTGGGCCTTTTCTCTTTTTTATGGCCTCTTTTTTCTTTTTTTGTCTTTTTTGTCCGGAGTCTAATCCCGACTTGTGAGGGAATCATAGTCTCCATCATCCTTTCCTCACTGGGACAATGCTCTAATAATGATGATCATCACACTTCTATTTACTTGCAACTCAAGAATTACAACTCAATACTTAGAACAAGATATGACTCTATATGAATGCCTCCGGCGGTGTACCAGGATATGCAATGAATCAAGAGTGACATGTATGAAAGAATCATGAACGGTGGCTTTGCCACAAATACGATGTCAACTACATGATCATGCTAGCAATATGACAATGATGGAGCGTGTCATAATAAACGGAACGGTGGAAAGTTGCATGGCAATATATCTCGGAATGGCTATGGAAATGCCATGAAGGTAGGTATGGTGGCTGTTTTGAGGAAGGTATATGGTGGGTGTATGATAGCGGTGAAAAGTGCACGGTATTAGAGAGGCTAGCAATGGTGGAAGGATGGGAAAAGTGCGTATAATCCATGGACTCAACATTAGTCATAAATAACTCATATACTTATTGCAAAAATCTAGAAGTTATCAAAGCAAAGTATTACGCGCATGCTTCTAGGGGGATAGATTGGTAGGAAAAGACCATCGCTCGTCCCCGACCGCCACTCATAAGGAAGACAATCAATAAATAAATCATGCTCCGACTTCATCACATAACGGTTCACCATACGTGCATGCTACGAGAATCACAAACTTTAACACAAGTATTTCTCAAATTCACAAATACTCAACTAGCATGAGTCTAATATCACCATCTTCATATGTCAAAAAAATTATCAAGCACCAAATTTTTTTTAGTATTCAGCACACTCATAAGAATTCTTACAAATCTTGTATGCTTAGCATATTATAATTATTTAAGCAAATTACCATGCTATTTAAGACTCTCAAAATAATCTAAGTGAAGCATGAGAGATCAATAGTTTCTATAAAACAAATCCACCACCGTGCTCTAAAAGATATAAGTGAAGCACTAGAGCAAAAACTGACTACTCCGAAAGATATAAGTGAAGATCAATGAGTAGTCGAATAATTATGCACCTATGTGAAGACTCTCTAACATTTAAGAATTTCAGATCTTGATACCTTATTCAAACAGCAAGAAAAGCTAAAGAAAATAAAAGGACGCTCCAAGCAAAACACATATCATGTGGTGAATAAAAATATAGCTCCAAGTAAAGTTACCGATGAACGAAGACGAAAGAGGGGATGCCATCCGGGGCATCCCCAAGCTTAGATGCTTGGTTATCCTTTAATATTACCTTGGGGTGCCTTGGGCATCCCCAAGCTTAGGCTCTTGCCACTCCTTATTCCATAGTCCATCGAATCTCTACCCAAAACTTGAAAACTTCACAACACAAAACTTAACATAAAACTCGTGAGCTCCATTAGTGAAAGAAAACAAAACACCACTTCATGGTACTGTAATGAACTCATTATTTATTTATATTGGTGTTAAACCTACTGTATTCCAACTTCTCTATGGTTTATAAACTATTTTACTAGCCATAGATTCACTAAAATAAGCAAACAACACACGAAAAACAGAATCTGTCAAAAACAGAACAGTCTGTAGTAATCTATAACTAACGCAAACTTCTGGACCTCCAAAAATTCTAAAATAAATTAGTGGACCTGAGGAATTTGTCTAGTAATCATATTCAAAAAGAATCAACTAAATATCACTCTCCAGCATAAGGTTGAAGCTAATCTCGTGAGCGCTAAAGTTTCTGTTTTTTACAGCATGATCATAAAGACTTCACCCATGTCTTCCCAAAGGTTCTACTTGGCACAAACACTAATTAAAACATAAAACCACATCTAAACAGAAGCTAGATTGATTATTTATTCCGAAACAAAACCAAAAAGCAATAAATTAAAATAAAATTGGGTTGCCTCCCAACAAGCGCTATCGTTTAATGCCCCTAGCTAGGCATGACGATTTCAATGATGCTCACATAAAAGATAAGAATTGAAACATAAAGAGAGCATCATGAAGAATATGACTAGCACATTTAAGTCTAACCCACTTCCTATGCATAGGTATTTTGTGAGCAAACAAATTATGGGAACAATAATCAACTAGCATAGGAAGGCAAAACAAGCATAACTTCAAGATTTTAAGCACATAGAGAGGAAACTTGATATTATTGCAATTCCTACAAGCATATATTACTCCCTCATAATAATTTTCAGTAGCATCATGAATGAGTTCAACAATATAACCAGAACCTAAAGCATTGTTTTCACGGTCTACAAGCATAGAAAATCTACTACTCTCCACATAAGCAAATTTATTCTCATCAACAATAGTGGGAGCAAACTCAACAAAATAACTATCATGTGATTGAAAATTAAGATCAAGATGACAAGTTTCATGGTTATCATTATTCTTTATAGCATACGCGTCATCACAATAATCATCATAGATAGGAGGCATGCTTTCATCATTGTAAATTTTCTCATCAAAGCTTGGGGGACAAAAAATATCATCTTCATCAAACATAGCTTCCCCAAGCTTGTGGCTTTGCATATCATTAGCATCATGGATATTCAAGGAATTCATACTAACAACATTGCAATCATGTTCATCATACAAATATTTAGTGCCAAACATTTTAATGCATTCTTCTTCTAACACTTTGGCACAATTTTCCTTCCCATCATACTTACGAAAGATATTAAAAAGATGAAGCCTATGAGGTAAACTCAATTCCATTTTTTGTAGTTTTGTTTTATAGACGAAACTAGTGCTAAAACAAGAAACAAAAAGATTCGATTGCAAGATGTAAAGATATACCTTCAAGCACTCACCTCCCCGGCAACGGCGCCTGAAAAGAGCTTACTTGACGGGGTGTGAGTGCCGCTTACCTAGCCTCCCGGCAACGGTGCCAGAAAAGAGCTTGATGTCTACTACACAACCTTCTTCTTGTAGACGTTGTTGGGCCTCCAAGTGCAGAGGTTTGTAGGACAGTAGAAAATTTCCCTCAAGTGGATGACCTAAGGTTTATCAATCCGTGGGAGGCGTAGGATGAATATGGTCTCTCTCAAGAAACCCTGCAACCAAATAACAAAGAGTCTCTTATGTCCCCAACACACCCAATACAATGGTAAATTGTATAGGTGCACTAGTTCGGCGAAGAGATGGTGATACAAGTGCAATATGGATGGTAGATATAGGTTTTTGTAGACTGAAAATATAAAAACAGCAAGGTAGCAAGCGGTAAAAGTGAGCGTAAACGGTCACTACAAAAAAATACACTTCCGTGATGATACGTGTTTGTCACAGTAGGTCGCTTTTTTGTCATGCATGTACATCCATGACAAATTTGTGACAGAATCAAGATAGTCATACCTGTGCTGTCGTAGAAGTGTTCCATGACATTACCAAAATTATCATCACGGAAGTGTCCACTTCCATGACGATAAATCGCGCGTCACAGAAGTGCTTTCGTCAAGGGTGACCGACACGTGGCATCCACCGTAACGGAACGCCGTTAAGCTATCGGGTCGGGTTTTGGATCCGATAACCTGTTAACAGCCCCGACCAATGGGGATTTTCCAGGTGTAAAATCATCATTGGCTAGAGGAAACACGTGTCGGCTCGCCGTCGGGACAGATGTCATCCACTCACTGGACAGAAGGCGCCTATGATACGTCAACACGTGGCATGGCCCAACAGTGGCCCATTCCTGTGAAAAGGCCGGCACGTTTGACTTGGTAAAAAGCTGGCGGGCCGGCCCATTTAACTTGGTCAAAAGCTGGCGGGCTGGCCCATGGAAAGCCTGTTAACGGCCTGTTCGCATATAGCCCATTTACAGCCCGCTAACCCAAGGCCCGTTACGCCCTATCCGAATTAGGCCCAGTAGCGTCATCTGGGCCGTCCACTATGATTCCAGCCTGTTTTCACTTCTGGCCCATGTATAGCCCATGAAGTCTTTCGGCCCATATGAGCCCCTTTGTAACTCTTGGCCCATTAGCGGCCCGTGCTGAAACTAGCCCATAATGAACAGTGTATTACTTTACACCCATTAACGGCCCATGGTGAAACTGGCCCGTAACGAACAGTGTATCACTTTATACCCATCAACGGCCCGTTATTCTGTTGGGCCGTTTCCAGTCCAAGTTAACTTTCGGCCTTCTGAGGGCCCATTTATTCTTGGGCTCATTTGCAGCATTCGGTTACTTACGGCCCATTACTGTCATTTTCTGCTTGTGGGCCAAATTCAGCCCGTCGTTACCGTCGGCCCGTTTATGGACCGTTAGTCTGTTGGGCCATTTTCATAGCATCACCAAATACGGCCTATTAACGGCCCGTTATGGTCAGCCCATAAAACGTACGATTTCCATTAAAGGCCCGTCTATGGCCCATTAAAGGCCCGTACAAGACCCATAAATGAGCCGGCGGCCCATGGATCCTATGAGACGTACAAGGCCCATGGATCCTACGAGACGTAGAAGGCCCATGGATTCGACGGCCCGTGAAGGGCCATGGTCGGGCGAATTGGCCCCCGTTTGAACGATATAGCATATTCAAAGAATTATCTTACTCAATACTATCACCTCTAAAAAGCCTACACGATTACAACAAAGAGATCAAGGCATAGAAAGGTAGAATAATCCTACACTATACAATAAAGAAATTACAGCCGATTATACCCACTGGGCATTATGTTCAGCACAGGTGATAATAAAGATACACAAACAACAAATTACATACACTGGGCAAATACAGCTCATACATCATGGACGCGCATCAACTTAACTCCATTTGAACTATAACCTCTTCAGAAAATAGGATTGGCCGGATTCAGATAGCACAAATTTCAGTCTGCAAAATCTCCAACTCCTTCATGGTTACCTCAGTGTCTTGTTTCATTTTTGAATCCTACATCTAATACCTGCATGTCCAGTCTCAACTTGTTGATTATACGTTGACAATCATGTACATGTTGTCTTGCCACCTCTAGTTGATGCTCGAGAACATCAGCACATTCCAATTCCAATCCATAATCATTCGGTAACGGCCATGCTGCACTGCTCGCGGCTCTTTGTGTTGATGTCACTTCATCCTAAAATGTTTCTGTAAGTACACATGACTAGGGCAAAAATATAGTTACAATAGTGAAGCGAACAAGACACTATTTTGTACTACATGGCAAAACAGGACTAACAATAATGTTACACATCACTAACAAAAAAAATGTTACACGTCATGAAGCATAAGCAGGTGATATTTTAAAAATTATAAAAAATATAGTCTGTGCAGCCTGCATACAGAAATCCCTCTTAGCTCACCAGAGGAGCATGATGTTGGGGCCCAATCGAAAACACAAACAAGTTACAAATTTAGACAACATGTTGCGTATAAGTAAGCAAGCAGTTTGCGATTCTGTGCCTCAATTAAAGTCTTAGAGAGCATAATGAACAGCAGAGGGTTTCATACAAACATACTACAGCAGGCAAAACTATGCAATCATTAGCATAGTATAAACTAGATTGTGAGCCTCATGCAATAATAGTTGGTTAATAGACTTCAAAGCTTCAGGCACACTTCGACAGAGTAATTAAATGGTAAGGCCTTTAATTATGACAACTAATAGTGATACAAGTACCAAACATCAGGCATGATTATTTGGGCATCTCATTAACTGAGGACAAATAAAGCAATTGAAAAGAGAAAATTAACTATGCCTGAAACAAACAAGGAATTGAACTGTTGAGTTGCATACAGTGACTTACCTTAGCAGGTTGAAGAGGCTCAGCGCAGCTCCTACTTATCTTGCAAGGCTCCTTCCTAACATCTTGTACTTGGAAATCCTCAATCTTATCTTCATTGCACCCCCTGTGCAAGGTGACATAAACTAGTTACTCGTCTCCTTGGAAGATAAATATGCATCCTTTCTAGTCTGTGAACACAAAAGGATGAGATTATAACAAAACAACACCACATAATGAAACATGCCGCATCTCTTGCACTTGCACACAATGAAATGAGCATTTACTATGTCTGCACTATGTAAAAACTAGGCATACCTTCGAACTGGATCTCCAGGTACTCTTGGAGAGCCTACTGTAGTGTACAGCCAAACCTTTATGTCACCTATGAGTTAGACAAGGCCCCACTACAGCAGCCCTTAGTGTTTAAAACGTTGACAAGCTCTGTTAGAGTGTTAGGTCAAGAACATCAAGTAATCAAAGCAAACAGTCCTAGTATGGATGGCTGATGCAAACAAGGAATTGAACAGATGTGTGAGCAAATCTTACATATCAAGAAAAGAAGCAAAGAAGGAGGCTTAAAGACCATCACTTGACTCACCAGATTTAAGGGGCATTTAAACATCATGTGCAACGTATGAACTAACATAAACATTGCATATTCCAGATTCTACAATGGAATGCACATGTATGATGATGCCTAAATGTACAAATAGCAGGCAGGAGTGATTCATCATTGCACGCACAATTGAATTGCAGGTTAAGGGCCAGTTCGATTCCGCCTTTTCAGGGCATATTGTCAAAGCAAGCCATAAAATATGTAAAGAAGTCATTTTTGAGTTATGGGCGTGGGCTTAACTAATTTCGCTTTGGAGGGGGTGTTTCGGGTAGAACCTCACTAAAAATTGAAGGGAAGGGGAATAGTGAAATGACTCTGTTGTCTGCCTATATTACACTCAAAATGCAACTGCTGACGCCCGTGTCACACCTGACCCTCAAGTAAAAAAACACGCAAGCATTCATTGCCTTGCCCGCTTGCATCTCCTCTCCCCTTTCCCTCCACCTCGATCCCCTGCCTGCAGCACTAGGGTTCCTCCAGCGAGCCGTCTCCACTGGTCCCATCTGGCCTTGTCCTCGACGATGCTATGTCCAGCTAGGCTACATGGCCGGCGGGTAGGGGCAAATCTCCCTGGCTTCTCCTCCCTCTGGCGCCGCCCCTCATTCTCATGGTCTCCAGCAGCTGCTCCACTGTGGTTCGTCCAACGCAATACTCCGGCGGGCGCTACACAACTACGGCTGATGCCACACTACTGCAGAAGGCACCTTATTCCCCCTCCCCTCCTCCCAGGCCATGGCCTTGAGGTGCTGTTGAAGGATGAGCTCATCCAACAAGGTGAGGATCTCCTCTGATTTTTTGCCAAATTTTCATTCTGATCCACTATACGATGAATTGCTATGAGCTGCTTCTGCTGCTGCTATATGATACATTGCTATGAGCTGCTCCTGCTGCTACTGTATGATGAGTTGCTATGAGTTGTTGTTGCTATATGATGAATTGCTATGAGCTGCTGCTGCTATATGATGAGTTGCTACAAGCTACTCCTGATGCTGCTATATGATGAGTTGCTACAAGCCGCTCCTGCTGCTGCTATATGATGAATTGCTATGAGCTGCTCCTGCTGCTGCTATATGATGAATTGCTATGAGCTGCTCCTGCTGCTGCTATATGATGAATTGCTATGAGCTACTGCTGGTATATGATGAATTGCAGACCGCTGCTGCTATATGATGAGTTGCTATGAGCTGCTGCTGCTATATGATGCTTTCAGGTGGTGGTGCTATACAATAATAACCAGCCACTTAGACCATCGAATTTCAATAAATAATTGTTATTCATTTAAATGTGGGTCATGCGTTCTTCGTTTAAATTAGGCAATGGGATCTCTATGGAAAACATTGACCAAAGTAGATTGTGCCAAGTAGATGGTATCTTTGTATTTGCATTTTGAGCAAATAGTGATGGTCTGTTTTCCTATCATATTAATTACTGCACTGGGTTCAATTTGTGATGTTTGCAAGTCAAATTAATTTCCATATGGGCAGCAAAATGAAAAAAATATAATGCAATCTAGACTTTCCACTGATCATACCAAAGATAAGCTGAAAACGCAATGAAAAGAACTGGTTGGCTTACTACATGGAGCTTATATTCACAGGTGCTTATTTTCTTAGGATAACTCGTAATAATTGTCCCTAAGAAACTTGGCTAATAGAACTGGCATACAAATAACATGTCACGATGATTGCAATGGAGGAGTGACGTAGCATAGCACACTGTATAGGCTCACCGCTGCCTCTCCTTTTTTTGCAATGTTCCATGAAATTGCCACATACATCTTGTATTTTTCATTGTGTAACCCTATATGCAACTTGACACGGCTAATTTCGGACATCTCTACATGATACTACATTGCATATCCCTTGCGCATATTTAAACCACCAATTAACGATTCTGTGCGTACCATAAACTAGCCATGACTCTGTATGCTGGACTAGCAGGCACTCTAAGGGAGCCTAATGTAGTGCACGGGAATTCCTACATGCCACGTACGATTTTGTGTAATGTACTGCCCATGTTCCTAAATATATGTCTTTCTAGAGGTTCCAGTATGGACCACATACAGATGTATATAGATGCATTTTCGAGTGTAGATTCACTCATTTTGCTCTGTATGTAGCCTATAGTGGAATCTCTAGAAAGACTTATATTTGGGAACGGAGGTACGAGGTAGTATCATGTATGACATCTACATATCTAATTTAGCAGCCAGTAGTAGAAATCATTGTCTGCACAAAGGGATTACTGGTCGAAAATCCTAGCAAAGCACGCTGGCAGGCACAGAACAATACAAGGGAGAGAGACGCGCTTACAAGATCATAGCAATGCCTCAGTCCAGGATCTTGGTTGGCCAAGCTGTTAGATCTAGAAGGAACATCGTCCTTGTAGTTTTTCCCAGTTGCATAACAGGTAACAGCGGCTCCGGTAGTGATACATCTCCAACGTATCTATAATTTTTGATTGCTCCATGCTATATTATCTACTATTTTAGGCAATATTGGGCTTTATTATCCACTTTTATATTATTTTTGGGACTAACCTATTAACCGGAGGCCCAGCCCAGATTTGTTGTTTTATGCCTCAGTGCTTCAAGGAAAAGGAATATCAGACAGACTCAAAACGGAACGAAATCAACTGGAGAAGTTATTTTTGGAAGGAAAGCAACGCAGGGAACTTGGAGTGCACATCAGGGGAGATACGGGCTGCCCACGAGGGTGGGGGGCGCGCCCACCCCCTAGGGCGCGCCCCCTGCCTCGTGGGGCCCCCGTAGCTCCACCGACGTACCCCTGCACCCATATATACCTACGTATCGTAAAACTTCCAGAACGGAGATTAGATCTGGAGTTCCACCGCCGCAAGCCTCTGTAGCCACCAAAAACCTCTCGAGACCCTGTTCCGGCACCCTTCCGGAGGGGGGGAACCCTCACCGGTGGCCATCTTCATCATCCCGGCGCTCTCCATGATGAGGAGGGAGTAGTTTACCCACGGGGCTGAGGGTATGTACCAGTAGCTATGTGTTTGGTCTATCTCTCTCTCTCTCTCATGTTCTTGATTTGGCACGATCTTGATGTATCGCGAGCTTTGCTATTATAGTTGGATCTTATGTTTCTTCTCCCCCCTCTACTCTCTTGTAATGGATTGAGTTTTCCCTTTGAAGTTATCTTATCGGATTGAGTCTTTAAAGATTTGAGAACACTTGATGTATGTCTTGTCGTGCGTATCTGTGGTGACAATGGGATATCACGTGCCACTTGATGTATGTTTTGGTGATCAGCTTGCGGGTTCCGCCCATGAACCTATGCATAGGGGTTGCCACACGTTTTCCTCGTGATTCTCCGGTAGAAACTTTTGGGCACTCTTTGAAGTACTTTGTGTTGGATTGAATAGATGAATCTGAGATTGTGTGATGCATATCGTATAATCATACCCCATGGATACTTGAGGTGACATTGGAGTATCTAGGTGACATTAGGGTTTTGGTTGATTTGTGTCTTAAGGTGTTATTCTAGTACGAACTCTAGGGCTGTTTGTGACACTTATAGGAATAGCCCAATGGATTGATTGGAAAGAATAACTTTGAGGTGGTTTCGTACCCTACCATAATCTCTTCGTTTGTTCTCCGCTATTAGTGGCTTTGGAGTGACTCTTTGTTCCATGTTGAGGGATAGTTATATGATCCAACTATGTTATTATTGTTGAGAGGACTTGCACTAGTGAAAGTATGAACCCTAGGCCTTGTTTCCTATCATTGTAATATCGTTTACGCTCACTTTTACCGCTTGCTACCTTGTTGTTTTTATATTTTCAGTTTACAAAAAACTATATCTACCATCCATATTGCACTTGTATCACCATCTCTTCGCCGAACTAGTGCACCTATACAATTTACCATTGTATTGGGTGTGTTGGGGACACAAGAGACTCTTTGTTATTTGGTTGCAGGGTTGTTTGAGAGAGACCATCTTCATCCTACGCCTCCCACGGATTGATAAACCTTAGGTCATCCACTTGAGGGAAATTTGCTACTGTCCTACAAACATGTGCACTTGCAGGCCCAACAACGTCTACAAGAAGAAGGTTGTGTAGTAGACATCAAGCTCTTTTCTGGCGCCGTTGCCGGGGAGGCTAGGTAAGTGAAGGTATATCTTTAGATCTCGCAATCGAATGTTTTTGTTTCTTGTTTTATCACTAGTTTAGTCTATAAAAGAAAACTACAAAAAAATGGAATTGAGTTTGTCTCATACGCTTCATCTTTTTAATATCTTTTGTGATTATGATGGAAAAGAAAATTGTGCCAGAGTGTTAGAAGAAGAATGCATTAAAATGTTTGGCACTAAATCTCTGAATGATGAGCATGATTGCAATGTTGTTAGTATGAATTCCTTGAATATCCATGATGCTAATGATATGCAAAGCCACAAGCTTGGGGAAGCTATGTTTGATGAAGATGATATTTTTTGTCCCCCAAGCTTTGATGAGCAAAGTTACTACGATGAAAGCATGACTCCTATCTATGATGATTATTGTGATGACACTTATGCTTTAAAGAATAATTATAACCATGAAACTTGTCATCTTGATCTTAACTTTCAATCATATGATAGTTATTTTGTTGAGTTTGCTCCCACTACTATTCATGAGAATAAATTTGCTTATGTGGAGAGTAATAAAATTTCTATGCTAGTAGATCATGAAAAAAATGCTTTAGGTGTTGGTTATATTGTTGAATTCATTCATGATGCTACTGAAAATTATTATGAGGGAGGAACATATGCTTATAGGAGTTGCAATAATATTAAGTTTCCTCTCTATGTGCTTAAAGTTTTGAAGTTATGCTTGTTTTACCTTCCTTTGCAAGTTGATTATTGTTCCCATAAGTTGTTCGCTCACAAAATCCCTATGCTTAGGAAGTGGGTTAGACTTAAATGTGCTAGTCATATTCTTCATCATGCTCTCTTTATGTTTCAATTCTTATCTTTTATGCGAGCATCATTGAAATCATAATGCCTAGCTAGGGGCGTTAAACGATAGCGTTTGTTGGGAGGCAACCCAACTTTATTTTATTTTCTTGCTTTTTGGTTATGTTTAGGAATAAATAATCCATCTAGTTTCTGTTTAGATGAGGTTTTATGTTTTAATTAGTGTTTGTTCCAAGTAGAACCTTTGGGATGACTTGGGTGAAGTCTTTATGATCATGCTGTACAAACAGAAACTTCAGCGCTCACGAGATTAGCTAGAAATTTTTACTGGAGAGTGCTATGTAGTTGATTCTTTTTGCAGATGATTACTAGACAAATTCCTCAGGTCTACCAATTTATTTTAGAATTTTTGGAGTTCATAAGTTTGCATTAGTTACAGATTACTACAGACTGTTCTGTTTTGACAGATTCTGTTTTCATTATGTTGTTTGCTTATTTTGATGAATCTATGGCTAGTAAAATAATTTATAAACCATAGATAAGTTGGAATACAATAGGTTTAACACCAATATAAATAAAGAATGAGTTCATTACAGTACCTTGAAGTGGTGTTTTGTTTTCTTTCGCTAACGGAGCTTACGAGTTTTCTGTTAAGTTCTGTGTTGTGAAGTTTTCAAGTTTTGGGTAAAGATTCGATGGACTATGGAATAAGGAGTGGCAAGAGCCTAAGCTTGGGGATGCCCAAGGCACCCCAAGGTAATATTCAATGATAACCAAGCATCTAAGCTTGGGGATGCCCCGGAAGGCATCCCCTCTTTCGTCTTCGTTCATCGGTAACTCTACTTGGAGCTATATTTTTATTCACCACATGATATGTGTTTTGCTTGGAGCGTCATTTTATTTTATTTAGCTTTGCTTGCTGTTTGAATAAAATACCAAGGTCTGAAATTATTAAATGGGAGAGTCTTCACATAGTTGCATAATTATCCGACTACTCATTGATCTTCACTTATATCTTTCGAAGTAGTTTGTTGTTTGCTCTAGTGCTTCACTTATATCTTTAGAGCATGGTGGTAGTTTTATTTTGAAGAAATAGATGAACTCTCATGCTTCACTTATATTATTTTGAGAGTCTTAAATAGCATGGTAATTTGCTTAAATAATCCTAATATGCTAAGCATAAAAGATTTGTAAGAATTCTTATGAGTGTGTTGAATACTAAGAAAAGATTGAAGCATGATAATTGTTTTGAGATATGGAGGTGATAATATTAGAGTCATGCTAGTTGAGTAGTTGTGAATTTAAAGAATATGTGCGTTGAAGTTTGTGATTCCCGTAGCATGCACGTATGGTGAACCGTTATGTAACAAAGTCGGAGCATGAGGTGTTTATTGATTGTCTTCCTTATGAGTGGCGGTCGGGGACGAGCAATGGTCTTTTCCTACCAATCTATCCCCCTAGGAGCATGCGCGTAATACTTTGCTTTGATAACTTCTAGATTTTTGCAATAAGTATATGAGTTCTTTATGACTAATGTTGAGTCCATGGATTATATGCACTTTTCCCATCCTTCCACCATTGCTAGCCTCTCTAATACCGCGCACTTTTCGCCGGTATCATACACCCACCATATACCTTCCTCAAAAGAGCCACCATACCTACATATTATGGCATTTCCATAGCCATTCCGAGATATATTGCCATGCAACTTTCCACCGTTCGGATTATTATGACACGCTCCATCATTATCATATTGCTAGCATGATCATGTAGTTGACATCGTATTTGTGGCAAAGCCACCATTCATAATTCTTTCATACGTGTCAGTCTTGATTCATTGCACATCCCGGTACACCGCCGGAGGCATTCATATAGAGTCATATCTTGTTCTAAATATTGAGTTGTAATTCATGAGTTGTAAGAAAATAAAAGTGTGATGATCATCATTATTAGAGCATTGTCCCAGTGAGGAAAGGATGATGGAGACTATGATTCCCCCATAAGTCGGGATGAGACTCCGGACGAAAAATAAAAAATATATAAAAAGAGGCCATAAAAAAAGAGAAAAGGCCCAAACAAAAAATAAAATAAAATAAAAAAATGAGAGAAAAAGAGAGAAGGGGCAATGCTACTATCCTTTTACCACACTTGTGCTTCAAAGTAGCACCATGATCTTCATGATAGAGAGTCTCCTATGTTGTCATTTTCATATACTAGTGGGAATTTTTCATTATAGAACTTGGCTTGTATATTCCAATGATGGGCTTCCTCAAAATGACCTAGGTCTTCGTGAGCAAGCGAGTTGGATGCACACCCACTTAGTTTCTTTTGATGAACTTTCATATACTTATAGCTCTAGTGCATCCGTTGCATGGCAATCCCTACTCACTCACATTGATATCTATTAATGGGCATCTGCATAGCCCGTTGATACGCCTAGTTGATGTGAGACTATCTTCCCCTCTTTTTGTCTTCTCCACAACCACCATTCTTTTCCACATATAGTGCTATATCCATGGCTCACGCTCATGTATTGCGTGAAGATCGAAAAAGTTTTGAAAGTGTTAGTGTCGGTGTCAAAACCGGCAGATCTCGGGTAGGGGGTCCCGAACTGTGCGTCTAGGCGGATGGTAACAGCAGGAGAGAAGGGATACGATGTTTTTACCCAAGTTCGGGCCCTCTCGATGGAGGTAAAACCCTACTCCTGCTTGATTAATATTGATGATATGGGTAGTACAAGAGTAGATCTACCGCAAGATCAAGGAGGCTAAACCCTAGAATCTAGCCTATGGTATGATTGTTGTTCTGTTGTTCGTCCTACGGACTAAAACCCTCCAGTTTATATAGACACAGAAGAGGGCTAGGGTTACACAGAGTCGGTTACAATGGTAGGAGATCTACATATCCGTATCGCCAAGCTTGCCTTCCACGCCAAGGAAAGTCCCTTCCGGACACGGGACGAAGTCTTCAATCTTGTATCTTCATAGTCCAGGAGTTCCGCCGAAGGTATAGTCTGGCTATCCGAACACCCCCTAATCCAGGACTCCCTCAGTAGCCCCTGAACCAGGCTTCAATGACGACGAGTCCGGCGCGCATATTGTCTTCGGCATTGCAAGGCAGGTTCCTCCTCCACGTACTTCATAGAAGATTTTGAACACAAGGGTAGTGTCCGGATCTGTAAAATAAGTTTCCACATATTGCCATAGAGAGAATAATATTTACACAAATCTAATCTGCTGACGTATTCCGCAGTGTGACATCACACCACGGCCAAGCCCTTATTCGAATCGTTTCATTATCCCACCTCAGCGTGTTATGCGAGGCGGTTTCCTTGGCACGTCTTGTCAAAGCAGAGAACATGTCCCCTTATTCCAGGATTCTCATCAATACGGGCGTGGGTAACCCAACCGGCCATTGATTACGGCGCTTGGGAGATAAGCGAGTTTTACCAGGCGGGTGGGGATGCGTAGTCACATCCGCCCATATAAGGGGATAAGGATCCACCTTTCTCATCCACGCCTTCTTCCTCCTTTGCCTATCCATTTCCGCGCACTCGAGCTCCAGCGCCCAAGTCCGCACTCCCCGCCTCAACCTTCTCCAGCCATGTCCGGAGTGGGAGGCAAGTGGATGGTCTCCTCCGTCACGGAGGGACACATCAAAAAACTGAGGAAGGTCGGATACTTGTCTAACGACATCGCGCACCGGCTTCCCGGAGAGGGGCAGCTCGTCCCCACCCCAAGGCCCCATGAGAGGGTGGTGTTCCTCCCCCATTTCCTCCGTGGACTGGGCTTCCCTCTCCACCCATTTGTCCGGGGGCTCATGTTCTACTATGGCCTAGATTTCCATGATCTGGCCCCTAACTTTGTCCTCAATATCCCGGCGTTTATCGTCATGTGCGAGGCCTTCCTCTGCATCCGCCCCCATTTCGGCCTATGGCTCAAGACTTTCAATGTCAAGCCAAAGGTGGTGCGCGGCAACCAGGCGGAGTGCGGAGGCGCCATGGTGGGCAAGATGCCCAACGTCTTATGGCTCGAGGGCTCCTTCGTGGAGACCCTGAAGGGGTGGCAGTCGGGGTGGTTCTATATCACCGAGCCGCGTGACCCTGAATGGGTCGCAGCCCCCGAGTTCCGATCCGGACCCCCTACGCGGCTCACGTCCTGGAAAGAGACGGGCCTGTCATGGGGCAACAAAGGAGAGGTGACTGGACTGCAAACATGCATCCAAACCCTGGTGAACAAGAAGCTTAAACTTGTCAATGTAGTCCAGGTTATGCTCATCCACCGGATCCTCTCGTGTCAACAACGGGCTTTCAACCTGTGGGAGTTCGACCCCGGCGCAGCACCAAACTCTAAGCAGGCTCTTCGACACGACGTATGAAGATGCCTGGAAGGTGCTATTCAAGGGCGCCAAGGCTCCCGCATCCGCTACCGAGGATCGTGGATTCAGCACGCAGCGTCACGCTAGTGCGGTAAGCCGTTTTTACCTTTTACAAGGTATTATCTTTTCATAGTTTGACTCTATGCGGGATCTAAGCTCCCCTTCCTTTGACAGGATTGGCAGCGAAGTCTGGATAGATCAATTGTCCGGCTCCTTTGCCCCAAGACCCAGCAGATGCTCGCTTGGCAAAGCTGCTGGTTCCGCCACCCTATGTGGTGCCGGAGAAGAAGGCCACAAAGAAGGCCACGGGGACTCGAAAGAGTGCCCGACGTGTGGTGGTGTCGGACTCGTCATCCGACGACTCCGAGATGCAATCCTCCCATGAAGACGAGGAGGAGGAAGAAGAGACCTCTCCCCCTCCAGCGGGGGAAGGAAAGAAAAGGAAGGCCGCCCCAACTGGGGAGGCCGGAGGGTCCAAGAAGGGGAAAACCCTTCTTCTGGACTACTCCACCAACACCGACGACGGCGAAGAGGAGTGGCCGCACAGGGCCAAGCCCCTGGTGAAATCGTAAGTATCCGGATACCAGAGTAAGTCATAGTATTCCCTCACTGCACGGCTTTTCCTTACGTCGAATATGATTATGCAGTCCACCCAAAGACCGGCTCGACGTGTCGTCGAGCGGTTCCCTGGACTCGTCGGATGTAAACTCTCTTCCGACGGCTACCTCCCCCCGCCCTACGGATGACACCGAGGTGGCGTCCCAGGAGGTTCTGAGCCAGGAGGAGGTGGTCCTGGAGGCGCCGCAAGGTGACCTTCCGGACTCCAGGCGCCAAGGGGATAGAACCCCTAAGGGCTCCAAGTCCGGCCCTAGGCCGGACACCGCTCCGGAACCTTCAAAGGTTCTAGAGTCCGGCGGGCGACCTCCTTCCAAGAGGAGCAAGCCCACTGAGCCGGTGGCCCCCGTCCAACCGGAGGCGCCGAACAATCTGCTGGAGGTGCTTAAGGGCGCCTCCATCGACGAGGAGCACCGCACCATTATGAGTGCGGTGATTCAGAAAGTTCAGTCCGCCAAGAGCGGACTGAACGAAGCCTGTGCCAGCCTTTTGACAGGCTTTGAGGTATGTAAAAAATATGTAAAAATATTACCGCATAGATAGTAGCCCCTGATGCTCTGTTTGGCGTTCGGAAAGAAAAGCCGAATATAGGATCTAATAAAATTCGCAGGAGTCTAACAAAAGTAAGTCAATATGCGTATGCAGGCTTCACTGCTGGCGTCCGCCGCACTGACTGCGGAGGTGGACACGCTGAAGCAGAACCTCGAGCAGTCCGAGAAAGAGCTCGGCCTTGCCAAGAAGCAGCTCGAGGATAAAGAAGGTAAGAAATACCTATTGAAATATATATATATAAGGTGCAATTGCAAGAAAATGACAAGATTAATGCGGCTATTGTAGGTTCCACAACGGGGGGTGGCGACCCTTAAGCAAGCGTTGTCCGAGGCGAAAAGAGGGCGGCCACGAAGCGCACCGAGCGGGAGAAATATGAGGCGCAGGTTGGCGAGGTGCGGCAAGAGCTCCAGGCTCTCATGAAAAAACATGAGAGTTTGGAGCTTGACTCAAAGACGCGAGAGTCCGAGCTCGCGGCGGCCATTGAGAATGCCAAGTCTGCCAAGGCCGAAGCCCAGAAGGCCCTTCAGGAGGTTGAGGCGATGAAACAGATAGCGGCGGGTAAGGCTTTGTTTATGCAAAGCAAGCATGTGAAAGTAAATTACTTGTTACTTACCCGAATCCGGAGCTCTCCAGGAGCGTTCGCAGATTTGCCCCGCAGTGTGTCCGATGCCGCCGCATTCTACCGAGATGAGGAGGGCAGCTCGACAGAGAAGGTGTTCTGGTCTCAGTATGCTGAGGCCGGACTCCATGTGCCCTTGAGCGACCAGCTCAAGCAACTGGTCGAGCTCCACAAGGTGGCCGAACAGGCCATGAAAGGCCTCATATTTCGGCTGTGGCCTGGAGAGGCTCTGCCTAGGAGCTACTTCGGGCTGGTGCGGTGGATGGTGGAGGCCTGTCCAAGGCTCGAAGTCATCAAGCGCTCCGTCTGCGTCGAAGGTGCCCGTAGGGCGCTTGTCCGTGCTAAGGTGCACTGGGGCAAGCTGGATGCGGAGAAGCTTGTGAAGGATGGGCCGCCGCCGGACAAGGAGCATCGGCACCCCGAGATGTACTATGAGGGAGTTCTAAAGGGCGCCCGCCTTATGGCGGATGAATGCTCGAAAGATGTAATTTTTAAGTAAAACTTGTTTAATTTTGTCCTGTGAGCTGAAAACTTGTTCATGTGCGCTACGCAATGCTTTTTGAATTTAAGATATTACCTTCTGTGCGGCCGTTTATCAAATTTTGGGAGATGGCGAGTCGTCGGCTTCTGCCCCCATGCCACGAGTGTTGGGGTGTTCGGGATAAACTTGAGCGCTCTTTTTCCCATTCTTGGGTCCTTCGAGGGAGGCGCTCAACACAACGAACAAGGCAATCGGACTATAATGCTTGAACACTATCACTTAGCCACAGAATTCTATAATTTTAAATTTTGGCGAAGCCCCTAGTGTTCGGAAGGCCGAGTTTGGGGCCCTATCCACGCCTAGGCCGGACAAAGCCGACTCCTCGCTCTAAGCGGCATAAGTCTTTAGGGACTCGAAAACCTCTCGAACAGCGACCATCTCTCGCCTCATCATGACGGTCAGTTTTAGCTTTCTCTACTGAGGTGCTTTAGCCCAGCTCAACTGGGGCACAATCGCAGTAGTTCTCCTAGCGCTACCTTAGCCGATACAACGGAACGTAAGGTACCAAAACATACGAGCCGGGCAAACCCAACATTTGACCCAAGACATGATTCGGAGCTGGTGCATATAATGCTATAAGTTCGGGGTGCCGCACTTGTGAAAGTGTTCGGACTTCTCACACCATGTTGTGGGGTACTTAAGCCCCTGGTGTATTGGCCGTACCAAAGTGTACGGGTGCGACATGTTATTAATGACCATATATTCTTAAAAAAGAGTAATACAATAATAGGCAAAAGTTATGCATTGTTTATTTAAAAAGGCTGCGATAAGCAAAAGGTGGGATTATTTAACATGTCCCTTCTAGGGGCATGCCGCGGAATGATATGCAGAACAGGTAAACTGCTCGTTATAGACACCACCTTAGAGTTCCATAGTGCGGCGTGGTTTTCTTCTTCTCTGGTTCTTGCATCGTTTGTGCAGCAATTGTACCGCCGGTTAGGCCTTCCAAAGAATGGAGTCCTGCAAATAAGATAAAAGTGAAGAACCGGCAGCCCCTAGTGCGGTTTAAGCCGTGTTTTGGGCGTGCCGTGATGGTGCCCCTCCCCCTGTTCCCATGGTATTTCCATAGCGTAGTTATGTACGCGCAGCACTCGTTTCGCAATTTCACGAGGGCTGGGGTTGGGGCCGCATTGCTACGCCTACTCGGAACATGCCAGGAGGTCTTGCTGTAGGTTACTCTGGGCGTGCTTAATGGTGTTCGGACATTTAATGGCCGGACTGGAGAATTGCCTTGAGAGGTTGCTTTGTACTTCTGCTGCGAGAGCCGCCGTATGCTCCTCCGTGCGGAGGGAGTGTTCGGTGTTTCCATTGACCGTAATGACTCCTCGAGGGCCTGGCATCTTGAGCTTGAGGTATGTGTAAAGCAGTACCGCATTAAATTTGGCAAATGCGGTTTGCCCGAGCAGTGCGTGATAACCACTGCGAAACGGGGCTATGTCGAAGATTAACTCCTCGCTTCGGAAATTATCCGGAGATCCGAAGACCACTTCAAGTGTGACTGAGCCTGTACAGTTGGCCTCTACACTAGGTATGGCGCCTTTAAAGGTCGTTTTAGTGGGTTTAATCCTCGAAGGATCGATGCCCATTTTCCGCACCGTGTCCTGATAAAGCAGGTTCAGGCTGCTGCCGCCGTCCATAAGGACTCTAGTGAGGTGAAATCCGTCAACAATTGGGTCTAGAACCAGTGCGGCGAATCTGCCGTGACGAATGCTAGTGGGGTGGTCCCTTCGATCAAAAGTGATCGGGCAGGAGGACCATGGGTTGAACTTCGGGGCGACTGGCTCCATCGCGTATACGTCCCTTAACGCACGCTTCCGCTCCCTCTTGGGGATGTGGGTCGCGTATATCATGTTCACCGTCCGCACTTGTGGGGGGAATCCCTTCTGTCCACTACTGTCTGGCGGCCGGGGCTCCTCCTCGTCGTCGCTATGTAGCCCTTGGTCTTTGTTTTTGGCGTTTAATTTGTCGGCCTGCTTGAACACCCAACAATCCCTGTTGGTGTGATTGGTTGGCTTTTCGGGGGTGCCATGTATGTGGCATGAGCGGTCGAGTATTCGGTCCAAACTGGACGGGCTCGGATTATTTCTCTTGAATGGCTTTTTCCGCTGACCGGGTTTAGAGCCTCTGAATCCGGCATTAACTGCCGTATCTTCAGCATTGTCACCGTTAATGCGGCGCTTGTGCTTGTGCTTGTTGCGACGCGACCTAGTACTGTTGTCCTTGGTATTCGAATTACTAGGGCTCTTGGTTATGTTATTGCTACGAGCCAGCCAACTGTCTTCTCCTGCACAAAAGCGGGTCATGAGTGTCGTGAGGGCTGCCATAGATTTCGGCTTCTCCTGTCCAAGGTGCCAGGCAAGCCACTCGTCGCGGATATTATGCTTGAAGGCCGCTAGGGCCTCTACGTCCGGGCAGTCGACGATTTGATTTTTCTTGGTTAGGAACCGTGTCAAGAATTGCCTGGCCGATTCCTCTGGCTGCTGAATTATGTGGCTTAGGTCGTCGGCATCTGGTGGTCGCACATAAGTGCCCTGGAAATTGTCGAGGAATGCGGCCTCCAGGTCCTCCCAACAACCAATTGATTCTGCTGGCAAGCTGTTAAGCCAATGCCGAGCTGGTCCTTTAAGCTTGAGTGGGAGGTATTTGATGGCGTGTAAGTCATCACCGCGGGCCATGTGGATGTGGAGGAGATAATCCTCGATCCATACCGCAGGATTTGTTGTGCTGTCATATGATTCGATGTTTACGGGTTTGAAACCCTCTGGGATTTGATGATCCATTACTTCATTTGTGAATCATAGTGGGTGTGCGGCACCTCTGTATTGGGCTATATCAAGACGTAGCTCAAACGAGCTTTGTCTACTGTGTTCGGCCCGGCCGGATTTACTATATCCGGCGTGACGATTATCGTCTCGTGCCGTGGGGCGCCCACGCGATCCGTAGATCGACCTTGTTTGCTTTGCCTTGTCCTCCAATATATCTCGCAGGTCTGGCGCATTCCCCCGTGCCTTGGTATTTTTAAAGCGGCACCAGGGTGCGGCTTGAGTGGAGGGTCGAGAGGCCTCTCTGTCACGGCCACGTGGTAGCCGGTCAGCCGCATCATGCGCTGGTGATGTAGGTGCTTCTTCCTCTAATCGGGGTAGCAACCTGCGCTTTGGGTAGCTCTTGGAGGGGCGTTCGAGTTCATACTCTTCGGCCGCTAGGACTTCCGTCCATTTTTCGGCTAGCAAGTCTTGATCAGCTCTAAGCTGTAGCTATTTTTTCTTGAGGCTGCTCGCCGTGGCTATAAGTCTGCGTTTGAAGTGCTCTTGTTCGACGGGGTCTTCAGGTACGACAAATTTGTCATCGTCGAGGCTTGCCTCATCTTCGGAGGGAGGCATGTAATTATCGTCCTCGACCTCTCTGTCTGCTGCTCCTTCATGAGGGTTGGCTTCCCCATCCTCCTGTGCTGAGTTTTGCTGGAGGGGATTTTCTTCGGCACTGCCCGGAGTGTTATTATCTCCCGTGCCGGAATCACCGTTTTTGCTTTGGCGGGATTCAGAGCGGCGCCTCTGACGCCGGCGCTTAGGCTATTTCTTGGAGGGGTCATCCTCTGTTGTTCCATCGCCATCACCCTCTTTTGGGGTGTCCACCATGTATATGTTATATGACGAGGTGGCTTTCCAGTGCCCTATAGGCGCTGGTTCCTGATCGTCTCCTACATCGGCGTCCATACCGTCGATGTCTTCGGAGTCTTAGTCGAGCACGTTGGTTAAATCATCGACAGTGGCTACAAAGTGGGTGGTGGGTGGGTTTTGAATTTCTTCATCATCCGCATCCCAACCTTGCTGGTCGTAGTCCAGCCAGGGATCTCCTGATAAAGAGAGAGACTTTAGTGGATTCATAATATCGCCGAAGGGCGAGTGCCAAGGTTGTCAGAATCGCGATTTTGTTGTACGATTCTACGACTTTATGATCCAAACTAACCCCTTTGATTCTACGATTTTGGTTCATAGAATCTACGTTTCTACGATCCTGATAGTGAAGATTCTATGATTTGCGATCCTATCATCAGAGCTCCGATCCGATTCATGATCACGATTCTCACAACCTTGGCGAGTGCTGAAAGATGTCCGCGGTGATGAACTCCATAATCGACGCCCAATTGGATTCGATCGGCAGGGGCGCGGGGGGCTCGGAGTCCGGAGGGGAGTCTGGCACCTTAGAGTCACAGGCTTTGCAAGGGACAAAGTTGGCGTTCGGCTCGATCGCCATAGAGATTTCAGGACCCCGATCCTAAGTCACACCGATCCAGCATGTAACACATCATATCACTTTGCGGCCTCACGCACGGTATTCCCACGGGTGCCACCTTACCTGGCCCGGGACCGTTTGCGCCTTTTGGCTCACGTATATGATAGTGTCGCTAGCATCCATATGACAAGAACCCGGGCCGACATGGCTAGTCGTGAACCCAAAGCGGCACTAACCCATGAGGACAGGCATACATGAATCACATCGAGCATGTCGGTCATCAACGTGTGAATCCGGGCTGTAGCACTGGGCTAACAGGACTCCGGATAACACCGCGTGACATTTCCCCAAAGGGACAGACACAGGAACGACGTGAATCACATGCCGGCCAGTCAAGTGTTCCGAGCAGTAGTGCTGGGCTAGCAGGACTCCGGTGAACCGGGCTGTAGCGGACTACTATCGCTCAGAAACACAAGACCTACATTTCCCCATATGAAAGGCTGCCAAGGATAAACAACTAGATAGTCGGATCCCACTCATACCAAGCATTTCAATCATACACACAATATGCCCGATATGAGTAAATACAACATGGCATCACAACATAACTCTACGACTCAAAGTATTTATTCATTAGGCTCCGAGGAGCGAGATATTACAAACATAGGTCTCATGACCCAACATTCAGAGCATACAAGCAACAAGCACATGCGGAAGCTTAACATGTCTGAGTACAGACATCTACAAATGAAAAAGGCTGAGAAGCCTGACTATCTACCAGATCTTGCCGAGGGCACAAGATCGTAGCTGAGGTATCAAGCTAAACGTCGAAGTCCAAGCGGTACTACTAGCGAGACTGAAGTCTCTCTGCAAAACATAAAATAGGCAAACGTGAGTACAAACGTACTCAGCAAGACTTACATCAGAACTAACTACATATGCATCAGTTTCAATAAAGGGGGTGGTGGAGTTTGACTGCAGCAAGCCAGCTTTGACTCGGTGGCTATCCTGAACTACGACTGCAAGCGACTCTTTTGAGGTGGCGCACACGAGTCCACATATTCACCATATCAATACACCACTATGGATCCACTTCCGTCTCCCTACGAGAAGGCCATCCATAGCACTCACGCTTATCTTGCGCATTTTAGAGTATCCACTTTCACTTGTCTATGAACTGATATAGGCAACCCAGAAGTCCATTTCCGCGGACACGGCTATTCGAATAGATGATGTTAACCCTGCAGGGGTGTACTTCTTCATACATGTTTCCACCACTTAGCGTCTGCACACGACATGTGCTCGGCAGACTTCAAGCGAAAGCCGACGTGGGTGTAGACCACGACCTAACCAACCACACAAGTCTCTAGTCCAGGTTTATCGCCTATTCGGGTTCCATCCATGAGGAGATCCGGCCGGAGTTTCGCTCACAGCCCCAAACGATGTGTGCAGGGTTCCCGGGACACCAAACGGGCGCCCGGTACACCGTGCCACGTGCCTACCGCAACACAGCCCACCCCTACGGTCAGCGCTGCGTGCGGCCCCCAGCATACTACAAACACCAGAAACTACTTGCAACTCCTGGACAGAGAACGAGAGGGGTCGGTAAGTCGAGCGGGGTCATATTTCAGGGCCCAATGTATGGTAGTAGCTGTTTCATGGATCGCAAACACAGAACTCAGTTCCTGAGGACGGCTTCAATGAGACAACCCACCATGTACTCCTACATGGCCTCTCACCAATACCTTTACCAAATCGTATTCACACACTTAGCTCACACACAGTAGGACATGTTCATCACCATTCCAATTCACTCCCGATGAATCAGACCCGACTCAACTCTAAGCAGTAGCAGGCATGACAAACAAGCATGTATGAGTAGGCACAACAGGGCTCAAACAACTCCTACTCATGCTAGTGGGTTTCATCTAATTACTGTGGAATGACAGGTCATGCAAAGGATAAAGGGGTTCAGCTACCGCAGCAAGTAACACATGAATCGTTGTTGTCCTAATGCAGTAAAAGAGAGCAGGAGCGAGACAGTGGGATTGTATCGGAATGAACAAGGGGGTTTTGCTTGCCTGGCACTTCTGAAGATAATATAGTTCTTCATCGGTGTCATCGATCTCATCGCCGGAACATCGTTGACTGAGAGGGGACGGTTACCGGCAAACAGAGAAGGACACAATCAATGCAATGCAACAATATGATGCATGAATGTGACATGGCAATATGCTGATGATTGGCCTAATTCAACTAGCAACAAGTTAAATGGAGTTGCTTTGAACACTAGGTTCAAATTCAAACTCCATATGTGCTTTATTAAATGCCATTTATTTGAATTGTCCTAAACAGAGGACAAACATTGTTCAAACATGCATGAAAATGGTACAGATGGATTCCTTGAATTTTTCTGATAATTTTTCATATATAATTTATTTCATTCTGAGCTATAGATTATTTTCTATGATTTTTCAAAGTTTTGGATATTTTCTGAATTAAACAAATCATTTGAGATTTATTTAAATTCCAGAAAAGGATTACTGCGTCAGCCTGACATCATCATGACGTCAGCAGGTCAACTGGGTTGACCCAGGTCAAACCTGACGACCCGGTCCCACATGTCATATACTTATAGATAGTTAGAGGTTAATCCCGTGTTGACTGGGATTTGACCCAACGCGGGGCCCGCTCGTCAGTGTCTGTGGGGTGTTTAGCTGGCAGTGATTAGCACTAAACACGCGGCCACGTCGACACGCCGGAGTTTGGCCGGCGGGGACCAAAACAACGGCGGAGGCTCGCCGGACTTGCGCTAGAGGCGTCGGGTTAGCGCGCTGAGGGCACCAGGAGGTAGGCCGCGCTCTTGCGCATCCAGAGAGCCAAGGAGGAGGGGCTGGGGTGGAACGAGCTCGCCGGAGTCGAGCTCGTGGCGGCGCCGGAGTTCGGTGATAACGGGCGCGAGGCTGCAACTCGCTTCCGAGCAAAACGGGGCGCACAGGCGGCAGCTACTGGGAAGCAGGAGCTCGGCCAGGTGCTCATCCGCGACGTTGGCCCATCGTAGCGACGACGGCGGCAATCACGGCGGCCGGAGCTTACGGGCACTTGCGGGCGGCGGCTACGATGCAGGAAAAAGCACGAGGGAGGAGGGGAAACGGATTAGAGCTCACTGGGAGTCGGGCGGAGGTCTCAGCGGGCTCGGGGACGGCCTGACGGTGACGAATCAAGCGGCGGGGATCGCCGGCACCGAGGTTGAAGACGGCTTGGTGGAGGCGGTGCAGGGCATCCGGCGATGCTTGGCTTGTCGAGGGAGTAGGGGACATCGATGCGGAGCTTCGTGGCGCGTCAGAGAGGTGTGGGGTGGCCGGTGGACGCGGCGGCGAGGGGCGGCGCGCTCGGGCGCGAGAGGGAGAGAGAGCAGGGGAGGGGAAAGAGATCCAGGGAGAGAGGGGAGAGGACGAGAGGGTTGGGGGGGTGTGCGTGGCGTCGTACAGCGCGTCCAGGGCGTCGGCGGCAAGCAGGAGCTGGCGGGGCGCGTGCTCGCGAGCGGTGGCCACGCGCCCTTCGTCCTCCTGGCAAGAGGAGGAAGACGACAGGGGGAGGTGGAGATGGGCTGGGCTGGCTTTGCCCAGCTGGGCGGCTACAGTGCCAGGCCAGGTGGGCTTCCCAGGTAAGTTCCTCTCTCTCTCTTTTAATTCTATTTTTCTATTATTCTGTAGTCTTTAGGCTTTTATTAAAATACTAAAACTAACCCATAAATCATGAAACTGCCCAAAGCTACTGTTTGGAATATTTCCAACAGTAAAGATTTTAGTTCATGATTATCTGAGCATTTAAAATATTTTATAGCATTTAAATGCCCAAATTCAAATAGCATATGATTTAATTCAAAAATCCAGAATGGCCTAGAAATAAGTGCATGACTTCTGGCAGAGGTTTTCACCTTTAACAAAAATCATGAGCTTTTCTAAAGGGCATTTGGGATTATTGAAAAATATTTTTATTTGATCCTAATTGCATTCCATTTGGTGCTAGGGTTTGTCATCCCCATTTCAGATTTAAATGGAATTTAAACATGATGCAACACTCTAATGCAAGCACTAAGCATCACCAGAACTAGGGATGTGACAACTCACCCCCACTAAACAAGAATCTCGTCCCGAGATTCAAGACGTGAGGTAAGAAGAAAGGAGGTCACAACTATCATGGTCTCCTCGATCCAACTGCCCTTCTCGTAGAAGTAGCTTCATTGCATCATATTGATCTTGACGTCCTTGCTTTTGAGATCTTCATCCACGTGATGACGACAGAAAGAAATTATCCTAGGATTGATCTTCTCGAAGATCGAGCTATACAAGATCAACTCGCGGGATGAGATGTTGAAACATCTCGAGTTGAGACACAAAACACATCGAGAGGGATGGAAGAACAAACGACGAGGTATGATTTGGTGGCGAAAATTCAACGCTTAGAGAGATGGTGGATTGTGTCAAGGTGGCGAGGAAATAATTGCCATGATTCCATAACGGGCACCTTGGGGGAGGTGACTCGTAGAACTTTTCCCTTAAGTGGCAAAAAGAATTACTTTTGATACGGAGATCATTGGAACTCTGCTTACCAGCCTAAGGCAATTTACAAACGATCATTTGAAGGAGTTCAAAGAAATGGCTTGCTTAAACTAGAATGGATGATGTGGACTACCTTGTTGAAGACAACGCAAGGGATGATTTTGCTTGCGCGTGCTCTCAAGAACTTGAGCATTTCCATATTCATCAAGGTTTTACCAACAACCGTGTTAGGGATCCTGGCAACACAACATACTACCATGATGAACGGTGATGGAGGATGCAGGTGCAGAGGAGGACAACATTTCCTCAGATTTTTCCTTAGCAATGCCAAAGAAGCAATTCTGGATGATCGACCGAGAGACATTTAGCACCCCGCTTCTAATGTTCTCCTTGATGTACTAGGTACCACGGTCAATGCTTAAAAGCATCAACATGGCCATCAAGTAAAGGTCGGACTTCGGGGGCACATAAATCCATAAGGAACAACTATTGGAATAAATTCTATGAGATCCTTATGGGGAGGTGGCCAACTTTCTCAATCAAGGTGCTACAATAATAAGTCTTCCGGTTGGGTGTGTTAGCCACAACATCCACCTTACCGGGTTACAGGGAGACCAATATTATAGTTCTTGAGGAACGTTCCAACCATCATATCTGCCTGAGATTCAGATCTGGCTGGTGTCAGGATAATCCAGACTCATCAAGTCTAGAAAGAAAAATGAGAGTTTGCAACACAATTTGACGAGATGACGTTGCGAGATTCTCGGGGAACGAACTGCGATAGCAAGCTCCAAAACATGAGCTGGTTCTGCCACAAACCTGTGAACACGCTATCCAAGACAAGCATGACCACGTAGTAGTCTTATAATAAAACACTACCGAGTTCAGGTGGGGAACCATCATCGAGGATAACGGAATCTTGTACAAATCCATCTGGTACCTTCAGGACTAGCACTTAGAACTTATTATCCTTGAGCAAGTCAATCAGTGGCTTGGTGTGCTACGGAATTCATATGGAACGAAGATGATCAGTCTAACAGACCATAGAATACTTCGCACAGGTATAACTGACTTGGGATGATTCCAGAGGAAACAAAACAAACCTTTCTCAAATTCATGGCGACAACTTGCACCTAATGCACGTGAATTTGGAGGAAGTCACTTCTTTCATCCAAGCATAAGCTTCATGAACGGAACACGAAGGCATTGCCTACAAAGTTTCCAACACTAGGTTGATGCTCAACATGAATCATGGGGGAGACAAAATGCTGCTGATGGGCTCAACAACAACTCATCGGAATTTCCATATCACTGGACTTCCACCATCATGTGAATACGGTGATAGCATTGGTCAGACCAAAAGGTGTAATGGTGTATGTTCGAGGGATCAACCACGAGTAAGACAACATTACGAATATCATTGGTTCTGATTTGACTTGACGATAGCCCATACTCAAGTCAAAGTTTTGACAAAGCAATAGATCCAACAACTGATCACGAGGACCAATTGGAGAAAATATCATCTTTCTTCAACACACACACACACACACAAAGATATCCCTTAACATGAGCTAAGTCGGATAGGCTTTTATCTTCCAACTCTCCAAGTTGTTATTTAGCTCAACCAACTAGCTCAGGGGTATCCAACACAGATTCTTGGAGAAGGAGTGGTTCACAAGGAACCAACTTGATCACGAGCTCAACATAACAGTCTGGGGACAACCTGGTAATACTTCCGAAAAGATATTCAGAATATCACAGTCCACCGATATGTTACTAAGCTCGAGAACAATCTTGCTTTTCAGGGCAAGATGATATGATCAAATAAACAAGGAATTGAACAATCCTTACTCATTGATCGAGGAGTGCACCAGAAATAAGGACTAGGTAGCACGATCAATCTTAGGATGATGATTTAGTAACCAACACGCTAAGAATGAGAATATTGTCCATTTACTATAAAGCAACGAGTTGCTCAGAGTATTGATTTCACACATCACGAATCACTTGTCGGCATTCCAGTTGCAACAACACGAAACCGAGGAATGAACAATGATGGCAAGAAGTATTACTGCGTCAAGAATTCATAAGAGGTAGTGCAATTCTCATGACATTCTTGACATAAAGATGGTAACACTCCAAGGTAGAGCAGAGCAGAAGCTGGATTGGCATTTTGATCTGCGGGATACAATTACTTTGACCCAATCCTAGAAATGGATGAGGCACTGGAGTTTGTTTCTCCTAGTCATTCCCGGAATAGAATGGCTTGACGGACCACAAGAATAATAGGTATCGATGAACACGAATGCACAACTATTCCTGACTATCAATTGATAGACTAGGGTCGGAATACAACTAAGGAGGGACAACTCAAGGGGACATATATCTTTTCTGAGTTGTGGATGCATAGATTAGTATGTCGAGCGAAGCTCAACATTTCTTCCAGATAACCCATGCGGAAAGGAAGAATTGGTAGAGTCACAATTAGGAATGGAGAACTCCTCAAGAGTACTCTGGTTGTGATCTTTTGGTTCAACAGAACTTCTGCCATAAGCAGTTCATGGTATTTGGAAGAATGATATACCACGGACCTCGATGACTATCGCAAAGGTTACTAATGTCCTAAAGGAACTAGCAAGCACTATCAACATGAAGTAAGTAGGGTGAATCTCCGGTTCAAAACCCAAGAGTAGAATACCTACTACTAATTGGCATCACGGGATGCTTTCGAGAATGGTGGTCAGATTCAACACACTGGAAACACAAAACATGGACAGATTACTAGATGGTTTCATAAGACACCTAGGGTCATCATAGTAGCTCCAACATATATGTCAAGGCAACGGAGTACCTTAACAGACCGATTAGTGTGCTTATCTGGCCCAAAAGGACATCGGGAACGGAAAGAAAGGATTTGCAAATGCTTCAGACTATTTAGAAACCTGGGATGACTCGGACAGCATAACGGCTGTAAATGCTCAAAAAGATTTGAGACATCATGCAAAAATGGTGGCATAGCCACTCAACATCACAATATCAAGGTTCTGAGGCCAGCTATGAACATATGGAAGTAGTAGGAACTGAACTGAGGCTTGAACTCAACAATCCTAGGCAACTATGGTTTAGTAACACGTCATCCTGAGAGATAGATGAGAAGGCCTAGTTCTTAATCCCCGTAGAAGGGAAGAGGTTGACTCAGATCAGAAGGCCATGAGGTATAAGGAGTAAAAGAGCCTTACGTTCCCTTCCACAATCAAGTCCCTTACATAACTAAAGAATTTCTAGACACAACTTCGACCAGTTTGGCTTGGTAATCCTACAGGCAGTCAGGCTCTGATACCAACGCTGTCAGGACCCCGATCCTAAGTCACACCGATCCAGCATGTAACACATCATATCACTTTGCGGCCTCACGCACGGTATTCCCACGGGTGCCACCTTACCTGGCCCGGGACCGTTTGCGCCTTTTGGCTCACGTATATGATAGTGTCGCTAGCATCCATATGACAAGAACCCGGGCCGACATGGCTAGTCGTGAACCCAAAGCGGCACTAACCCATGAGGACAGGCATACATGAATCACATCGAGCATGTCGGTCATCAACGTGTGAATCCGGGCTGTAGCACTGGGCTAACAGGACTCCGGATAACACCGCGTGACATTTCCCCAAAGGGACAGACACAGGAACGACGTGAATCACATGCCGGCCAGTCAAGTGTTCCGAGCAGTAGTGCTGGGCTAGCAGGACTCCGGTGAACCGGGCTGTAGCGGACTACTATCGCTCAGAAACACAAGACCTACATTTCCCCATATGAAAGGCTGCCAAGGATAAACAACTAGATAGTCGGATCCCACTCATACCAAGCATTTCAATCATACACACAATATGCCCGATATGAGTAAATACAACATGGCATCACAACATAACTCTACGACTCAAAGTATTTATTCATTAGGCTCCGAGGAGCGAGATATTACAAACATAGGTCTCATGACCCAACATTCAGAGCATACAAGCAACAAGCACATGCGGAAGCTTAACATGTCTGAGTACAGACATCTACAAATGAAAAAGGCTGAGAAGCCTGACTATCTACCAGATCTTGCCGAGGGCACAAGATCGTAGCTGAGGTATCAAGCTAAACGTCGAAGTCCAAGCGGTACTACTAGCGAGACTGAAGTCTCTCTGCAAAACATAAAATAGGCAAACGTGAGTACAAACGTACTCAGCAAGACTTACATCAGAACTAACTACATATGCATCAGTTTCAATAAAGGGGGTGGTGGAGTTTGACTGCAGCAAGCCAGCTTTGACTCGGTGGCTATCCTGAACTACGACTGCAAGCGACTCTTTTGAGGTGGCGCACACGAGTCCACATATTCACCATATCAATACACCACTATGGATCCACTTCCGTCTCCCTACGAGAAGGCCATCCATAGCACTCACGCTTATCTTGCGCATTTTAGAGTATCCACTTTCACTTGTCTATGAACTGATATAGGCAACCCAGAAGTCCATTTCCGCGGACACGGCTATTCGAATAGATGATGTTAACCCTGCAGGGGTGTACTTCTTCATACATGTTTCCACCACTTAGCGTCTGCACACGACATGTGCTCGGCAGACTTCAAGCGAAAGCCGACGTGGGTGTAGACCACGACCTAACCAACCACACAAGTCTCTAGTCCAGGTTTATCGCCTATTCGGGTTCCATCCATGAGGAGATCCGGCCGGAGTTTCGCTCACAGCCCCAAACGATGTGTGCAGGGTTCCCGGGACACCAAACGGGCGCCCGGTACACCGTGCCACGTGCCTACCGCAACACAGCCCACCCCTACGGTCAGCGCTGCGTGCGGCCCCCAGCATACTACAAACACCAGAAACTACTTGCAACTCCTGGACAGAGAACGAGAGGGGTCGGTAAGTCGAGCGGGGTCATATTTCAGGGCCCAATGTATGGTAGTAGCTGTTTCATGGATCGCAAACACAGAACTCAGTTCCTGAGGACGGCTTCAATGAGACAACCCACCATGTACTCCTACATGGCCTCTCACCAATACCTTTACCAAATCGTATTCACACACTTAGCTCACACACAGTAGGACATGTTCATCACCATTCCAATTCACTCCCGATGAATCAGACCCGACTCAACTCTAAGCAGTAGCAGGCATGACAAACAAGCATGTATGAGTAGGCACAACAGGGCTCAAACAACTCCTACTCATGCTAGTGGGTTTCATCTAATTACTGTGGAATGACAGGTCATGCAAAGGATAAAGGGGTTCAGCTACCGCAGCAAGTAACACATGAATCGTTGTTGTCCTAATGCAGTAAAAGAGAGCAGGAGCGAGACAGTGGGATTGTATCGGAATGAACAAGGGGGTTTTGCTTGCCTGGCACTTCTGAAGATAATATAGTTCTTCATCGGTGTCATCGATCTCATCGCCGGAACATCGTTGACTGAGAGGGGACGGTTACCGGCAAACAGAGAAGGACACAATCAATGCAATGCAACAATATGATGCATGAATGTGACATGGCAATATGCTGATGATTGGCCTAATTCAACTAGCAACAAGTTAAATGGAGTTGCTTTGAACACTAGGTTCAAATTCAAACTCCATATGTGCTTTATTAAATGCCATTTATTTGAATTGTCCTAAACAGAGGACAAACATTGTTCAAACATGCATGAAAATGGTACAGATGGATTCCTTGAATTTTTCTGATAATTTTTCATATATAATTTATTTCATTCTGAGCTATAGATTATTTTCTATGATTTTTCAAAGTTTTGGATATTTTCTGAATTAAACAAATCATTTGAGATTTATTTAAATTCCAGAAAAGGATTACTGCGTCAGCCTGACATCATCATGACGTCAGCAGGTCAACTGGGTTGACCCAGGTCAAACCTGACGACCCGGTCCCACATGTCATATACTTATAGATAGTTAGAGGTTAATCCCGTGTTGACTGGGATTTGACCCAACGCGGGGCCCGCTCGTCAGTGTCTGTGGGGTGTTTAGCTGGCAGTGATTAGCACTAAACACGCGGCCACGTCGACACGCCGGAGTTTGGCCGGCGGGGACCAAAACAACGGCGGAGGCTCGCCGGACTTGCGCTAGAGGCGTCGGGTTAGCGCGCTGAGGGCACCAGGAGGTAGGCCGCGCTCTTGCGCATCCAGAGAGCCAAGGAGGAGGGGCTGGGGTGGAACGAGCTCGCCGGAGTCGAGCTCGTGGCGGCGCCGGAGTTCGGTGATAACGGGCGCGAGGCTGCAACTCGCTTCCGAGCAAAACGGGGCGCACAGGCGGCAGCTACTGGGAAGCAGGAGCTCGGCCAGGTGCTCATCCGCGACGTTGGCCCATCGTAGCGACGACGGCGGCAATCACGGCGGCCGGAGCTTACGGGCACTTGCGGGCGGCGGCTACGATGCAGGAAAAAGCACGAGGGAGGAGGGGAAACGGATTAGAGCTCACTGGGAATCGGGCGGAGGTCTCAGCGGGCTCGGGGACGGCCTGACGGTGACGAATCAAGCGGCGGGGATTGCCGGCACCGAGGTTGAAGACGGCTTGGTGGAGGCGGTGCAGGGCATCCGGCGATGCTTGGCTTGTCGAGGGAGTAGGGGACATCGATGCGGAGCTTCGTGGCGCGTCAGAGAGGTGTGGGGTGGCCGGTGGACGCGGCGGCGAGGGGCGGCGCGCTCGGGCGCGAGAGGGAGAGAGAGCAGGGGAGGGGAAAGAGATCCAGGGAGAGAGGGGAGAGGACGAGAGGGTTGGGGGGGTGTGCGTGGCGTCGTACAGCGCGTCCAGGGCGTCGGCGGCAAGCAGGAGCTGGCGGGGCGCGTGCTCGCGAGCGGTGGCCACGCGCCCTTCGTCCTCCTGGCAAGAGGAGGAAGACGACAGGGGGAGGTGGAGATGGGCTGGGCTGGCTTTGCCCAGCTGGGCGGCTACAGTGCCAGGCCAGGTGGGCTTCCCAGGTAAGTTCCTCTCTCTCTCTTTTAATTCTATTTTTCTATTATTCTGTAGTCTTTAGGCTTTTATTAAAATACTAAAACTAACCCATAAATCATGAAACTGCCCAAAGCTACTGTTTGGAATATTTCCAACAGTAAAGATTTTAGTTCATGATTATCTGAGCATTTAAAATATTTTATAGCATTTAAATGCCCAAATTCAAATAGCATATGATTTAATTCAAAAATCCAGAATGGCCTAGAAATAAGTGCATGACTTCTGGCAGAGGTTTTCACCTTTAACAAAAATCATGAGCTTTTCTAAAGGGCATTTGGGATTATTGAAAAATATTTTTATTTGATCCTAATTGCATTCCATTTGGTGCTAGGGTTTGTCATCCCCATTTCAGATTTAAATGGAATTTAAACATGATGCAACACTCTAATGCAAGCACTAAGCATCACCAGAACTAGGGATGTGACATTTTATGTCAATATGAACTTTTGTCTTGAATCTTTCGGATCTGAATATTCATACCACAATTAAGAAGAATTACATTGAAATTATGCCAAGTAGCACTCCGCATCAAAAATTCTTTTTATCATTTACCTACTCGAGGACGAGCATGAATTAAGCTTGGGGATGCTTGATACGTCTCCAACGTATCTATAATTTTTAATTGCTCCATGCTATATTATCTACTGTTTTAGGCAATATTGGGCTTTATTATCCACTTTTATATTATTTTTGGGACTAACCTATTAACCGGAGGCCCAGCCCAGATTTGCTGTTTTATGCCTATTTCAGTGTTTCGAGGAAAAGGAATATCAGACGAAGTCAAAACGGAACGAAATCAACTAGAGAAGTTATTTTTGGAAGGAAAGCAACCCATGGAACTTGGAGTGCACGTCAGGGGAGATACTGGCTGCCCGCGAGGGTGGGGGCACGCCCCCCTGCCTCGTGGGGCCCCCGTAGCTCCACCGACGTACCACCTGCACCCATATATACCTACGTATCGTAAAACTTCCAGAACAGAGATTAGATCTGGAGTTCCGCAGCCGCAAGCCTCTGTAGCCACCAAAAACCTCTCGAGACCCTGTTCCGGCACCCTGCCGGAGGGGGAACCCTCACCGGTGGCCATCTTCATCATCCCGGCGCTCTCCATGACGAGGAGGGAGTAGTTCACCCTCAGGGCTGAGGGTATGTACCAGTAGCTATGTGTTTGATCTCTCTCTCTCTCTCTCTCTCTCTCTCTCTCTCTCGTGTTCTTGATTTGGCACGATCTTGATGTATCGCGAGCTTTGCTATTATAGTTGGATCTTATGTTTCTTCTCCCCCTCTACTCTCTTGTAATGGATTGAGTTTTCCCTTTGAAGTTATCTTATCGGATTGAGTCTTTAAAGATTTTAGAACACTTGTTGTATGTCTTGTTGTGCGTATCTGTGGTGACAATGGGATACCACGTGCCACTTGATGTATGTTTTGGTGATCAGCTTGCGGGTTCCGCCCATGAACCTATGGATAGGGGTTGGCACAAATTTTCGTCGTGATTCTCCTGTAGAAACTTTTGGGCACTCTTTGAAGTACTTTGTGTTGGATTGAATAGATGAATCTGAGATTGTGTGATGCATATCGTATAATCATACCCACGGATACTTGAGGTGACATTGGAGTATCTAGGTGACATTAGGGTTTTGGTTGATTTGTGTCTTAAGGTGTTATTCTAGTACGAACTCTAGGGCTGTTTGTGACACTTATAGGAATAGCCCAATGGATTGATTGGAAAGAATAACTTTGAGGTGGTTTCGTACCCTACCATAATCTCTTCGTTTGTTCTCCGCTATTAGTGGCTTTGGAGTGACTCTTTGTTGCATGTTGAGGGATAGTTATATGATCCAACTATGTTATTATTGTTGAGAGGACTTGCACTAGTGAAAGTATGACCCCTAGGCCTTGTTTCCTATCATTGCAATACCGTTTACGCTCACTTTTACCGCTCGCTACCTTGCTGTTTTTATATTTTCAGTTCACAAAAACCTACATCTACCATCCATATTGCACTTGTATCACCATCTCTTCGCCAAACTAGTGCACCTATACAATTGACCATTGTATTGGGTGTGTTGGGGACACAAGAGACTCTTTGTTATTTGGTTGCAGGGTTGTTTCAAAGAGACCATCTTCATCCTACGCCTCCCACGGATTGATAAATATTAGGTCATCCACTTGAGGGAAATTTGCTACTGTCCTACAAACCTGTGCACTTGCAGGCCCAACAACGTCTACAAGAAGAAGGTTGTGTAGTAGACATCGGGTAGAGTTGAGGAAGGTGTCGGCGAACAGGATCAGAGGCCATCGACGGGGGCGTCGGTGGGGCGGCTCCGGGGGGTGTGGACGAAGCGTCTCCGGTGGGGAGTACGAATGAGCCGCTGCAGATGCGCGGCGGTTGACGAGAGTACCGGCGAAGCAGATCTGGCGCCGTGGACAAGGCCGGCACTGAATGGGCTGTGGTACAGTGGTGGATGAGCAGTCTACTTGTTTCTAGGGGAGGTGGGAGGGGTAGATGCGGCCGCAGAAGCAGATCCGACAAGGTGGACGCCGCTGGCAGTGAATGGGCTATGGTACGCCGGTGGATGAGTAGTCTAGGGTTTCGAGAGGGGAGGGGAGAAAGGGCGATGAAGTACGGACGGCGTGATGTAAGATGCTCTGGTGTTGTGGAGTTAGTCGTTTTTGCGGGAGGGGGAGAGGAAATGGGGGTGCCGTGTAGTGGGGGAACCGGAAGTTACCAAAGCAGCCCCGACCTATCATGTAGATGAGGGCGGTATTGTAACTGTTGGTCTCCGTGCACCAAGGACAAAAGGGGGATTTCGCATGCTAAAGACTAAGGTGGCGGAAATTTTAGAAGGAGGCGGGAGATTTTGCCGCATGCGGGATCGTTCGTATCCAGTTTCAACTAATTTTGGACCGTGCTAGCGGGAAGGTCATGCTAGACTATGTACATGGGGCACGCGACAGCAGTTAATAACTGGTGTGAAGTCCACCCCAGAAAAAAGACAATAACTCGGGATGATGCGCCGATAACTTGGACGTTCACACGGGCGCGGCCAACCGTACGGGTGTAGTGGCGCGTTCACAAAAAAAGGGATCAAACGCTCAGCCTATGTATTTCTCATGTAAATAGATAATTTAGTGCCATTGGTTATTTACTTTAAACATAATGCATTGACGTGTTAGTGTAGAGGCGCACAAAAAGAAATGGATATTGTAGTCAGCTACTTAAAAGTGTTACGTCATATGATTACATAGCCTCCATTTCATAAATTGCGTACCCGTTGAATTCATATATGAATATTACATATATTACTTCAAAATAGAAACTTAAATCATCCAAGACTAATGAATTTGAATGCAAGAGTAACAATGGTGCATGTTCATGATAGCTACATTGGTTGTTTGAAGAAACATCACTGTAACTTTGGCATGCACAACTAAAAAGGCTTATTTAAATAAAAAAATGTGATATGTGAGTGTCCAATCTTTATAGCGTTGAATCGATATTGTACCTTTGGCCACGATACGAAGTAGATATTGACTTATGTTCAAGCGATGCACGTCCATGATCGCTAGATAGTGATACGTGAATGAATTGTGCAATCTCTCTCACACGCATACATATCTCATTTCCCCGTGGGCATCGGAATCACACACGCGCACTTCATGTATTTCTCTCCCTCCGTCAGGGTTAAATTCATCTTTCTACCCCGTCCTACAAGTCTCTCACACAGAAACACACACGCTCTCTATGTCTAACACGCCCACCCCTTTAATTCCGCCCACCCACAACCACTAATGTCTCTCACACGTATGCTATCTACCTATCCCTTAATATAGCTAGATATGTGTCACACAAACTCCTTGTCCCTACTAGCAAGATGCCCATGCGTTGCACGGAACATCAAGATGCATTTGTATGAGAAGTTTATCTTGTGGGATAAAAGGATGAACGAGGGAATGCCTTATTTGCAAATGCGGAGAGGGGTGTGGGTATCTTTTTGCAAAATTGCCATAGTTTCCTTCCTGTCCGTTGGATATAAATCAGATGGCCTATATTGCAGGATGGCATGAACACCATCATCACCAACTCTGTGTTTTTATAAGAGTAGAGATATGTAAGTGTCACTGCCCCCCCCCCCACACACACACACACCCACACTTCCCAACACCGAAGGAGTAGGGTGACACCTCGATTTTGATACTAATATATCGACTGGCTTCTCTCTCAAACATACACAGACACTACCCGGCACCAAAGGAGTAGCGTGGCACATCGATCTTGATAATAATCTATCTACTCCTCTTTCAAACACACACACACACACACACACTCGCTAGTTGTGCCTCTGTGCCTACCGCGCACACTCTCAATACATCTTTCTCTCCCTCCCCCCCCCCCAACAATGATAGCAGAAGGGTGACAACTCGATCTGATCATAATCTGTCAATTGGTTTCTCTCTCAAACATTGTGTCTCGGTGCCTCGCTCGGTAGCCCCCTCGATATTAGACTTCTCGCGCGCGCACAGCTGTAGTGACGATGACGCTAAACCCAGTGTGCCTTGTTTTTACCGGCCTCATGTGATAGTTTTCACTCTGTTTTCTGTTAATTAACAAGGCAACATTTTCTTTGTTACTACTAGTGATCTGAAATCATTCGGGGCAGACATAAAATATATCACTTCTACCCAATTATCGCATCAACTATTTTAAAAGAAATTAGCTAGCTGCCCGTGCGTTGCACGGAACATCAAGATGCATTTGTATGAGTAGTTTATCTTGTGAGAGAAAAGGTTGAACGAGGGAAGGCCTTATTTGCGAACGTGGAGAGACGTGTGGGTATATTTTTGCAAAATTGCCATAGTTTTTTTCCTATCCGTTAGATATAAATCCAACGGCCTATATTGCAGGATGGCACGCACACCATCATCACCAACTCTTTTTCTACTCCCTCCGTCCAAAAATACTAGTCATCAAAATGGATAAAAAGAGATGTATCTAAAACTAAAATACGTCTAGATACATTTCCTTTTATCCATTTTGATGACAAGTATTTCTGGATGGAGGGAGTATTTGTCTTTTTAGAGATTTCAACACGTGACTATGACCGGACCTTACCAACATACTCAAAAAAGTAGTCCATAATTTTGATGTTACCCTCTTTTTTGGCGGTGCAGTGCCATCTGTATACCTCATAAATAAATCAAGGACAAATCTGACCCCTTACTGAAAAGACATACGGAGCAAAATGAGTGAATCTACACTCTAAAATTTGTCTACATACACATCCGTATGTGGTAGTCCATTTGAAATCTGAAAAAGACAAATATTTAGGAACGAATGGAGTATATATAAGAGTAGACATGGAGATATATCTCCAGCATGGTCTACAAAAAAAATGTGCTGGGCTGGTTAACGCCGGATGCTCGCAACGCGATGACATGAGTTCGAATTCTGTCTTTTAACTTTATGTTTTTATATTATATATTACTCTACTTATTTAATATATACTTCTTTCGCTATTGTACTGACAGTGGAACCCACAGAGTACTTAGAATACAAGATTAAGGATGGGCTTGTTTCTTTTTAACTTTCTGTACGAAGCTGTAGCCACCCTGCAAGTCACGTGTACATTGTACATGCAATTAATTTTTTATAGAGGGACAATCATACAGGCAATTAACTCAAATGGATTGGATGTCACCAACATAAAGAGCATCTCCAACGGCAGCCGGCAAATTTCCTCCCACTTCCTTAAGCGAAGGACGACATCAAATGCCAGCGGCATACATTTTTACAACTCTAATCAACCAGATGAAAATCGTGCAAACACGGACTGATTTCATATAAGCATGAAGGATTTCGTATAAAAAAGCCGGATCTTCATATAAACATGATGGATTTCATTACATTTACATGAACTAAGAGGTGCCAATCCGGCTCTCTTGTATAATTAATACTCCCTCCGTCCAGAAATAGTTGTCCTAGAAATGGATGTATCTAGACTTATTTTAGTTCTAAATGGCCGCCCGCGGATCCCTTTGTCTTCCTCATGTCCGTCAGACACTTGCGGGGTCGACGAAGGTCCTCGGAATAGACGAAGCAGCAAAGAAACCACCTGAATCCGCGGTCGTCGCCTCGGCGGTGGCCTTCATGGGTCCCGTGGCGGCCTCCCGTGTTCTACTTCTCCTCGATGATGGCGGCGAACACGGAGAAGCTGGCCACCTTCTTGTCGCTCTCCACGCACCCGGCTTCTATCTCTGCCTGCATGGCGCTGCCGCAGGCATGGGAGGCGCGCCCACAGACACGGGAGGCGCGCCCACCGCAGACATTGGTGGCGCGGTACGATGCTGCAGCGACGGCGCCCGAACCGGCGTGCTCGCCGCCGTGCCGGCCTGGAGCAACTCGCCACTCCTCATCGAGCTGAACTGGAGCGGCTAGTTGCTGAACCACGCGCCTGCTTGGGGCGGCAACTGGCTCTGTCGGGCCAAGCGAGGTTGCTGAAGCACCGAGCAGCCTCGCCCGTATCCGGAGGGCTCAGCGGGCCACCCAGCCGGGTAATATGCCGGTGAACAGCTCATCGGAAGCCATCGGAAGAGTGGAGAAAATGGTGAAGGAGGAGATGGGGAAGCGGCGGAGGGGTGCTTTTCTTGCCCGTTGTCTGTATGGCCTCGTGTAAATAGAGGGCGGATGGTAGGAGCTTGGCCGGCGTGTGGCCTCGTTTAAACTAAGGGCGGATGGGAGGAGCTCGGCCGGTGTTGCGTTTAATTCCGGCCCGCTCATGAATGGACGTGTGGCCGGAGTAGGATTCTCGGTTTGCATGCGGATTTAACGGAGGGGTTTAATGGAGGCGCCGGGCGTGCAGCGGGCGGCGTAGTACTATTCAATTTGGCAGCAGTAATATTAAAAAGGCTTGTCACAATAATTCTGTCCAGCATAAGTGCACAACCCACCCCTCAAATAAAACTAAGCACCCTGGAATTCTTTGACAAAACTAAGCACCTTGAAATTCTTTGACAACTAAAGTGCTGGCTATATGATGTTGGCCATATATATTGTACGTATATAATGTGAAGAAACGAGTGGTTTTCGTAAGATGACTTAATACTCACCTAGACGGAGGGAGTATTCGATTTGACAGCGGGCGGCGCAGTTCCCGATACGGCTTTAATGCAGACGAGGGAGGGAGTAGCGGTTCCCGATATGTTGAACGGCCAATGCATCCTCCTTCAATTAATGCATGAGGGAAGTAATGGGAGGAGGTCCGGGAAAAGAGGCTGCACGATGTGAATGCAACGCAGTTTGCCCTCATTGCCCTCATATAAAGGCGCCCCTCCACTCCAATGCATCTACCACATCATACGCACCTAAGCATTTTCCTAAGCACCTACACTAAGCGCAAAATAGCTCACCCCAGACCCATGGAGGCGATGCGCATGAGCGGCCAGCGGCTGCGCCAGATGGTCCACGACGCCGGCCTGCGGCATGGCGCCGAGGATCGTCTCCAAACGGTGTTGGAGACCGGCTGGTGGATGGCCGCCTTCGACGCCAACTACGACTCTCAGTTGGACCAGATGATCGTTGACACTAGCAACAAGTTCACCGTCATCAAGAAGCTCGCCGACGACATCGCCGTACTCCTCCAGCCCACGCACCCAGGCTCCTCATTGCCTGCCACCCTAATCGGCCTCCATGGCCGGAACCTCTTTCAAGCACTGGTGGCCCTGCGACTGCCCGCCGACGCCACGAAGAATGTCCACCTGGAGGTGGGCTCGCCGCGAAGCGCCTCGCCCTGCAAGAATTCGTCGACCTACACATCCACGTGTATGAGCAAATCGTGTACATAGGTATCTACAAGGCCAGTGAGGACGCTATGAGGTTGACCTTCCTCATCTGGCTGGAAGCCTTGGATGATTTTGCTGAGAAGCACCTCGACCTCGCCACAAAAGCCGCCGCTCCTTAGCCACCGGTCGGTGGCCCGACGCACTAAGTTGAGGAGGAGGAGGTCGTACGTTCGTGGATCCATCTTTCTTCTTGCCTTCTGTAACCACCACTGCGATCGCATCATCGTGGCCTTAATTCTTATTGTGCTGTTGCATTCTCGTTCTAGTCAATACCGACATGTGCGATCCCTTTGCTTAATTATATGCATCACTGTAACTAGTACTCCATTCGTCAATTTATAAGTTGTGCTTACCTTTTCCATCAACTTCGTGCAACGCGCGGGCATCTTGGTAGAAACACTACTCCCCCCGTCTAGGTGAATAAGTCATCTTAGATTGTGTGTATGTCATGTGGGGCCTTAGTGTAGCTTGCCTAAGGTGTGGCTTGAACCAAACACTCACCTAAGTTAATCAAACTTGCCTAACCTTACATTCCACGAGATTTTGCCACATGTTAGAATCCATAAAGCTCCACATGTAGAAGCATAATGCACAAACCACCAGAATCTCATGCGTGCAATGCACGTGTACCTTACTAGTACTAGTTGGTAGGAGTAGTAGTAAGAAACAAATTCCAGTTTTGGCACAAGCTCGTACTGCGGGAGCACCACAAGGCCTACCGCAGGAGTTACATTTACCTCTCGGGGCCCGACCGAACTTTAGTGGCTTAGTGCCCGACCTATGAGTCAATGACATGCGGACCTTAAATGCAGCTGGCCCACATGTCATTCTCATGGTGGTGGCGTGGTTCGCGACTCACTCATTCGAGATGAACCGGCCGGTGGTAGCCTGGTCGTGGCGAGGGTGCCACAGCTGGGCGTCGGGGCGTTACGAGGCGTAGATGGCCACACCGGCGGGTACTACCTATAGTACATAAGTACTTTAGCTGAGGATTGATGCCCGGGACGAAATGTGTCACAGCCGCTGGATGAAAATTCGATGGTGCGGGAGTACGGATCGAAGCACAGCAGCGGAGCAGGCAAACCGCGTCCAATCGGGTGTGTTTGTGGTAGAAAGTTGATGGTCGCCGCAGTTCAGCTGGCCCGCATGTCATGCACACAAAGGCAAAGGGGCGGTGGGGCCGAGAGGGATGAGGGGCACGTCGGGGGGATGAGGATCCCCTGACGCGAACAATCCTACCATTCTGTCACTGACATGTGGGACCCAGAAGCGTGGGTCCTACCTGTCAGCGAAGGAAAGGCAGGGCAAGGCAGTGATAGCCACGTCAGAGGATCCATGTCCACGTCGGGGGACGACGTGCTGTTGGTTGGAGCTGCATCGTGGGAATCGCGTGTGGGTGTGGCAGTGGTAGAAACAAGAAACGTGATGGTCACCGTGGTTCAACTTCCATGGACAAGCTGTCATGTCTGCTGACACATGTATATCAAAACTAGAGTGTTTATATTTCAAGCACGTGAACAAGTATTATTCTACTACTTTGGATCCATTGCAACGCACGGGTCAGTACATTGGTAGTAGTAGTCTCCATCTCTATCTCTAGAGGCACGAGTTCGTGCTGCGGGAGCACCACAAGCCCTGGCGCAGGAGTTACATTTCCCTCTCAGGGCCGTCGGGACTGAGCTTCAGCGCCTTACTACACCTACCTTTGAGTCAATAACATGTGGACCCGATAGGTGACTGGTCCACATGTAATGCTCTCGTAGGCAGAGGGGCAGTGGGGCCAAGAGGGGTGAGCCGCAGGTCGGGGGACGTGTGGTTTCATGGGTTCGAGCGGTGTCGTGGGAATTGCGGGTGGCTGTGGTAGAAACTTGATGCTCGCCGCATTTTAGGTGGCCCACATGTCATGCACACAAAGGCCGAGGGGCGGTGCGGCCGAGAGGGGTGAGGCGCACGTCGGGGGCCGTGGTGCTGTGGGTTGGAGAGGCGTCGTGGGAATCGCGAGATGAAACGTGATGGTCGCCGTAGTTGGAACTTCCATGGACAAGCTATCATGTCTACGGACACATGCACTGCATACCGATCACTGGAAGGAGTAGCAGAGAAAGCTATATATGCGGATAAATAGTTCCTTATAGTCAAGCGGACCCATGCTACTACTCTATTCCAAAGACATGCACACCATCGAAATAGTCCATCTATATCAATATACACCGAGAGGGAACAATTTTTTTACACGAGAGGAAATAGTTCATCCATCCATAATGCCCTCCTGTTGGTGCAGCCTCTTCTTCTTCTTCTTCTTCTTCTTCTTCTTCTTCTTCTTCTTCTTCTTCTTCTTCTTCTTCTTCTTCTTCTTCTTCTTCTTCTTCTTCTTCTTCTTCTTCTTCTTCTTCTTCTTCTTCTTCTTCTTCTTCTTCTTCTTCTTCTTCTTCTTCTTCTTCTTCTTCTTCTTCTTCTTCTTCTTCTTCTTCTTCTTCTTCTTCTTCTTCTTCTTCTTCTTCTTCTTCTTCTTCTTCTTCTTCTTCTTCTTCTTCTTCTTCTTCTTCTTCTTCTTCTTCTTCTTCTTCTTCTTCTTCTTCTTCTTCTTCTTCTTCTTCTTCTTCTTCTTCTTCTTCTTCTTCTTCTTCTTCTTCTTCTTCTTCTTCTTCTTCTTCTTCTTCTTCTTCTTCTTCTTCTTCTTCTTCTTCTTCTTCTTCTTCTTCTTCTTCTTCTTCTTCTTCTTCCTTCTTCTTCTTCTTCTTCTTCTTCTTCTTCTTCTTCTTTCTTCTTCTTCTTCTTCTTCTTCTTCTTCTTCTTCTTCTTCTTCTTCTTCTTCTTCTTCTTCTTCTTCTTCTTATTCTTCTTATTCTTCTTCTTATTCTTCTTCTTCTTCTTCTTCTTCTTCTTCTTCTTCTTCTTCTTCTTCTTCTTCTTCTTCTTATTCTTATTCTTCTTATTCTTATTCTTCTTATTCTTCTTATTCTTATTCTTCTTATTCTTATTCTTCTTATTCTTATTCTTCTTATTCTTATTCTTCTTATTCTTATTCTTCTTATTCTTATTCTTATTCTTATTCTTCTTATTCTTCTTCTTCTTCTTCTTCTTCTTCTTCTTCTTCTTCTTCTTCTTCTTCTTCTTCTTATTCTTCTTGTGCTCATTCTCCGTGGGAGACGGTTTCGCAACAAGCTCTTTGGACCTTGCAGCTATCTCGGAACTCACACGGGCATCGAGGGCAGCATATTTTATCCGCTCGTACGTCAAGGGATAATTCTACCATCCAGATGACCTTAATGCCACCATCTTGTCACCCTTCTGAAGATTTGTACCGAGCACAAAATTTGCTACGTCGAATAGGGATGGTCTCTGTTTATCACAAACTTCTACAGGAATTTTGATTCTGGTTTGTAGGTCAGCGATGCTTTTCAAATCAATGTTGTACGGCTCCAGCTTCTGTTTGTCCCCTTCGATGGCTGCCCCACAGAAGTATACGTCCTGCCGAGACAAGAAATCGTGAAGCTCACCTGGTATGGAGGGCGAGTGTATGATGTGGTACACCAAAACATCATCTTCGAGGCACAGCTGAAGGACGGTGGCGCGCTGGATCTTCCCAGGGGCACGCTCCGTGTACTCTGCGTCGAGATCGATGACCCTCGTCTCTACCTTTTCGAGGGAGTTGGATACATTGTTGATCCACTACCGAACAACCCTTGGGTGGACGGTGACGGTGGCAACTATGCGCATCGAGCCTTCGACGAGGACATGTTGGACGCTAAAAACCTGCATCTCGATCTCTACCGCCATTTGGAACCGCTGGAATGGAGGGCTATGGTGTGGAGAATTAGGACTAGATGGCTAGTCTAATTGAAGTAGTAGATGATTATTTAAAGAGGTTAAAACAATGTGAACGCAGTGGGGTTTGGATGCAAATGAAGACGAACGGGAGGTGAAGAAGCCGAGGAGAACTGGTTCCCGATGGAGAAGTAAATGGGAGAAGTGGCGTGCAGGCAGTTGATTGGACGACTAGGTAGACTAAACGAAAAGGCTATGCGGATAGACTGATGAGTCGTACATGTTCATGTACGTGCCCATCCTTCCTGATAGGTGGGACCTATGCAAACAGATAAAAAATGTGTCATAGTTTTTCTTTGAGCGCGTGAGTGGGAGACACAACATTCTCTGGTTAAGGAATACTCCCTTCGTTTAGGTGAGTATAAGTCACCTTATGAAAACAGGTTTTCCCAAAACCTTTAGGCATGGAGCATTAACTTCCTGCTCGATCCCCTCCCAGCCTCGTTAGCCAGCGTTCTCTTCCTCTGCTGCCGTGTTCTACCTTTCCATTTTTCCTCTTCTCAAGTGTGCAACGATCTGCATGCTGTCCTTGATGCACCAGAAAGACCACTGCATGCATCGCGACAGAGCGTTGATTGGGCATGCACGAGAATTTGGTTCTGCTTGCAATATGGATGATACCTGAATGATGAAGTGAACAGGCATGCTAGCACGGGAGACCTATTTACGCTATACAATACTGGAGTACTCATGTACCTACTACTACTACTACTACTACTACTACTACTACTACTACTACTACTACTAGTAGTAGTAGTAGTAGTAGTAGTAGTAGTAGTAGTAGTAGTAGTAGTAGTAGTAGTAGTAGTAGTAGTAGCAGTAGTAGTAGTAGTACAACTATGGTACACTTGATGGTCAAAATACTATTCATCCGGTCCTCACAGTGAAGTGACAACACCCCGCGCCTGACACTAGTCCAGGCGGCGTGTTCGGGTTACCAAAGTCAGCCTCACCCTGTGCACAGTGCAGTCTGTCACCGCCGTTGTACAGCACATTGGCGCCTCGCCTCGTCTCCCTCTCCGCTCCCATAGCAGCACTCCATCTCCATCTCCTTGTCCGTCTCCATCTCATTGTGCCCCCGTGTACCGTCGCCTCACTCGCCTCCCCCAGTACCACTATTCCCTCGCTAGCCTCTCCAGCACCGACATCCTTCTTCCCCGTAAATCAAGCCCCCTTCCAAACTCCACCATGACCGAACGTGAACCGCGCAGCATCCATATGAGCCGCAATTGGAGCAATCTCCCCAGTGACATCCTCGACCTCTATTGTTCGGGTATGGGTATGTTGAGCGCCCTGCGGCTGGCTGCATGCTCGAGGGACATGCACACGGCCATCGTCGAAGCGAGGCCTAAGCTTTTCAAGACACCCTGCTTGCTGCTATCTGGTCTTGCGAGATTGGCTCACCATGATACGGAGGCGTGCATGATGCCCCTCGACTTCAATCCGACCTTCATTAGCCGAAACTTCTTTGCAGGTATGTAGTGGGTCGCCGTACATCATTTCCCTCGACATTGATCCGATCACCATCGCCCGAAACTTCTTGGCAGGTATGTACTGGGTCGGCATGAACTCCCACTGGATGGCTGCCTTCAGAGAAGACGGTAAAAAGTTGGTGCTCGTGAACTTCCAGACCTCCCATGAGATTATCCTTCCTCTGTTGGATTATATAGAGTATTACCATCGCAGTCCAAGTCATCTAGATTACTACGTCAGTTGGACGGACCTTGTTTTGCAGAAGATTGTAATCTGCCAAGTGCCCACACGACATACGAATTACGCAGACTTCAAGCTAATTGCCTTGTTCGACCGCGGACTCGCCTATCTTTACGCCGGTGCCTTCTTTAGCTGGAGACAACTCGGCTCGCAGTGGATCATCGTCAAAGCTGATACACACTTCTGTGATGCTATTGAACACAATGGCATCATCTATGTGATCGACAAAGCAGATGGCACCACGTATTGCTGGGACGGCGCGTGTAAGTTGTTTCCTCTCATGTTAATGATGACGCCATGACACTGTTTGAACTTTTTGTGATGATTGGCATATCTCTGTTTGAGCAGAATTTGAGTAGAACTATGGCAATGTATTAGAGACGCCATAAATCAGCTATATTTGGAATGAGTTAATTCATGCGATTGTGACCATGTCATTACAGCCAATTTGTACCCTGAATAATCAAACGGTTAGGAATATATGGATATTATCCTTATTTTACAGTAATTATATACTACTACTAAATATGAGTGTGTATCAATGGCCATGTTAGTTTCCTCATTTTCATGATGTAGAAACATGCACCAGACTGTTGGTTTCATCTAACCATACATTAGGGAAGTAAATGTGCATATGGAGAACTCTATATTTGGAAGTAGTGAAATCCTGCAATGCTTACCATGTGTACATACCTATATTCGCCCTTCAGCAATCAATGGCTAGAATAATATCCTCACAAAAATTTTGTCCACAGAACACGAGTATATAACAATGCATGGTCTGTTAGTTACCTTGAAGAATTTGTTTGTGAGGACAGAACATGATTACATAACATACATGACATGCTAGTTTCTTGTGAAGAATCGATTGCGAGATAACATGAGTATAACCATGCATGGCACTTCTATATTTTCTAACCCAGTATACATTTCCCTGTAGTTTCCTCCCAGTTCCAACAGGGACATATCAATGCTGTTTCTTGCATTATCCTACTCATACTCTGAACAATGTTGATCTTACATTAACAATGTCTGTCCTTTTTGATATGATGCAGTGTCCCTATAGTTACTGCCCTTTGTAATCACACCACCTTTGCCAAAAACAGGGAAGCACAACTGGTTCCTCGCTCAATCAGACGACGGCAAAAGACTGATGATCATTCGGACACATGAGCTGCAAAAGTTATATTGCAAAAACCCCACTGTATACAAGCACCGTGTAATGCGTGAGTATCCGGACAGTGGTTGTTACGTCTATGAGCAGGATACCAGCTTGTTGGGGCCTTTAGGATTTTTTAGTTGGAGGCGGGTAAACAGCCTTGGTTCACACTCTCTGTTTCTTGGACTCAATTATCCAATTAACCAGGAGATCATCGTTGGCAAGGACCTTGATGGCAGAGAGGCTATGTTTGCTATGGAAAACTGTGTCTACACGGCGAGCCCTAGGAGTTCGGGAGCAAACTCCCCTGATTCTCAACGATACAGCCTGCAGCCAAAAGAAGGTGAGAATAACAAAGGCATCCGGATTAACTTCCTTGGATGTCTCAATTACGGCAGGCAGTGATGTGGTTCGAGCCTTCAGGTTGATAGGTAATTGGGCTGTTGCATCGAAAGGGTGGAGTACTGGTGTCTCCGGATCACTGGTCGCTGAAGCGGGGCTGCAAATTATGATGGTGTTGGATCATCTCTTCGAATTACTTTGTTGTGTTTGCTGCTAGTTCTAGATGGGTAGTTCTTTCTTTTGTTATGCATATTCCTTGTCATTTGGTCATCCTCGTCTATGTCACTCTTACTATGTAATAGTTGCTTCTATTTAGAATGTCATTCTCGTCTGGATCACGAGAGTCTGAGCGCTGCAGATGGGTGCGTTTTGGTGGTGTAGCAAGACTTCTTATGAACTATCATGTCTTGTTGTTTATGTCAGTAGTAGTCACTAGTCAGTGTTTGAATGTTGTATATATCGTTGTTTCGAACTGTTTATTGTCTCGAACTACTGGTGGGCTAAATGAGGGCATCACCATTCTCCAGTGTTCAGAGTATATCTCCTTTTTTCAAGTTATATAATTTGAGCTCAGTGTCTTTTCGATGATGTACACTTGTTTGGGCCAGTGAGGTGTTGTTGAATATGGGCCGAGTAGTAACGCAATGCCAAACAGGTCAATTATGACTCTCAGTCCAGGCTCTCAAAAGATCCTTAAAAAAAGGGCCGGGCTCTCCAAAAAAGAAAGAATAAGGACTCTTAGGCCGACATGTGGGCGCCACCGGTGTTTTCGTCCGCTTACGCGCTGAGAGCATATTGGCGCGTGCTCGAAATTCATGCTACCTTTTCATCCCCAGTCTCCCGCCCCTCCCCCACCTCTGGAATCTCGATTCCTGCTCCAGTTCCCCCAAATCCCCCTCCTGTACTCCCTGTACTCAAGCGCACTATCATGTCGCCGGTCAACGCGGATCTCCGAGCCGGAGATCCTGAGGTCCGTCCTGCCTTCGGTCGCTGCGTGCTGTCGCTCAACAGTGGCATGGCGGCGCTTGACGACCAGTTTGCCGGCAAAGTGCTGATGGTAACCATCAACGGCGACCGGCCTCCCGTCTCGCGGGATGACCTTGTCAAAGCTCTTGGCATTGCGCACGGCATCCAAATAAGTTACTTGCTCGTCGAAGTCTGTCCGCCACTGGCTGATTTCTTCGTCAGGTTCTGGACAACTTTCGACTGCAGTCGTGTGTTCGAATCTTCCTGGCGTTTGTTCTGCGATGGCGCGCTGGTGAGCTTTGATCGGTGGCACCCAGGATGGGGCTCGGTGCCCTCTGAACTTGAGCTTTTAACAAAGCTTACCTTCCACGGCATGCATCGACGTGCTTGGAACAGCGAGTCCATGAATGAGCTTATCAACGACCTTGGAGGTGAGCTTGTAAGTATGTTTGTTCCTCTAGACAGCTGGGCTCTGACGGTTCTGGCATGGATGAAGAAGCCGTCCACCATACCGAAGGTGATTGGTGTTGAGATACCGGTGCAGGAACCGGGGTTGTACTATTCGTCGCCACCAAGGCCTCCGCAGACCACGTTAGGGATGTACCTGTATCGAGTGTTCATGCATGTCGAAGAAGTGATCAATCCATCAATCGAAGTCCTGCCGCCGCTGGTGCCAGGGTTCGTCGACGACGTCCATTACAGGAGTCAACGTCAGACTTTCCCCGTGTTGCTCGGAACAATGGATGGCACAGGGCCTACTCCATCGCACGGCGGAGGCCACTGCTTCTTTGGGAGAAGAGGCAGGGCTGGCTGCCTGGATGTGCTCTAATTTGAGGTAACAACTGAATCTTGTCAGATACTAGTTAAATCTAAGCTATGGGTGTGAAGCACAGATATGCCAGTACATTTGATTGTGACCTGTTCTAATTTTGTACCTGGATTTTTTTTAGAAAGGGCTGTACGTCAACTCAATGTGCTAGCAGAACTTATTGTGTTGTCTGTCTGTCTTCTTTGCACAACATTCAAGATATTTCCCCGTCATTGATAAAGACGATGAACCGTTATGTACGACTTCGTTGGTTTCAACATAGCCCTTCCCGTAGCGATCCACTGCTTCCATCCTGATTGTGCCGCCTGCGTGAAATTTGTGTATGCAAGTTCAGTGTGCTATGATGTTCTATATGATTGTGTCAACTATATAAGTTTTTACTGAGCATCAGCAATGCATATGGCTGAAAGATGTATTTACGAGCATCGGCCGATGGGTCTCTCTATCTATCTATCTATCTATCTGTCTCTCTCTCTCTCTCTCTCTCTCACACACACACACACACACACGCACAAGTGGGACCCGTTGAATTATTTATTTGCTCGTGACAGCTTTTAATTAGGTTCCACTATAATCTAAAGTTTTTCTTAAGTTATTAACTGAGCTCAATGACTTCAAAAAGTTGTACAGAAGCCTTGTTTGGGCCTTTCCGGTGTCGCTGAATGTGGGCTGAGTAACCATGTTATGTTGTACTGTACTACACAGGCCTTTTTCGCTATTTTTTAAATAATACATTTTTTATTAATTCTCATAAATATTACGTTGGGTAAATTTTTTTCAAAAATAATACACCGTCGGCCCGCTGCAGGCCGACTGGGCCTAGTCGGCCCATAGCAGGGCGAATGAATTCCAGTCAGCCTACAGCTGACCGACTGGCCCCTGACGGCCCACTGTGGGCTGATTGGGTCCTGTCGGCCCACTGTGGGCCGACTGGGGCTAATTGGCTCGCTGTGGGCTAATTGTTTTTGCAAAAGTGTTAATCATGTATTTAAAAAATATGTGTATTGTGACCTCCTCCGCTCGCTGTGGTCCACTGTTGACTAAAAAATATGTTTTAAAAAGTGTTAATGATGTATTTAAAAATTGTTAAATGTGTGTATAAAAAATGTTCCTTATCTATACAAATTTTTTAATGTGTGTATAAAAAATACCTTTTTTCAACATCAGCAATGCAACTGGGCCGACAGTTGTACACAATATTCGGGTCAACTTGTTATTCTCCGCCCCGCTGGGCTGCAAACTTTCCTAGGAGGTATGCATTAGGCTTAACAAGAAAATGGACTTTAAGAAATAATAAATGGGATGTAAATATAATAACTTGACAGTTACTATGCACCAAACACGTAATTAGTTTGAAAAATATATTATTTTTAGAATTTGAAAATTTTAATTTCATTACTTGTTGCGCGCGCAATATTTCGTTGGATTTAACGTAATAGAACTTTATTTTGAAATTATATTTAACCGGACTAGAAATTTCAGATAAAAATATTTCGGATCCCATCAAAATGTGGGAATTTTTTTTGAATTCTGTTTTGAGTGGTTGTTTGAAATTATTAATCTTGTCCTAACTAGAAGTTGGGTTGTACTTTTAACAAACTGTAAATGGGTTGTAGTAAATTTCATTAGAATTAAAAAATGGGTTGTACATTCTTACAAATCGCAAATGGGCTATATGTTCTCTACCAAATCCGAGTTGTGGGCCTACTAAGTTGACGCATACCAAGGGCTTTGTCATCTTAGTCAATATAAACGATTCCAGCTGCAGTGATCGTACGATGTCCATCCAATGGCCGTAGTGCTTCTTCAACCTCTGGTCTTCTTGCTCCAGCCGCCCAAAGCAGCGCCGGTCGTGTCGCGTGCTCCTGCCTCCCGTGGCCGGTTGTGATGCCGCGGAGGCCTCACCGCCCCGTACAACTCCCACCGCTGGCCAGGCCATCCCTCTACTCACCCACACCCCCTGTTATTCTGCGGCGACGGCAGCCTCACACCGCAGCCGAACCAGTGAACCCTCGTACTCCTCTCCGCGCGGGCTTCCACTGTTGTGTCTTCCCCGGCTCCGTGTCGTCCCCTTCCTAGGCCTCGCCGTCGTCCAGACCACCGCCCTGGTGCTCTCGGCACGGCGTGGTCAACGTGGTCAACGACCGACTTCCATCGGAAGAGTACTGTACGTGGAGAGGCAGACAGCTGGGTCCACGGCAGCCGCAAGGAAGTGCCTCCTTATTACGCGCAAAATAATTATTCCTCCACCTGACAGCGGGGACCCACCAAACGGGCCACCATATTTTGCGAAAAAATGATTCGCCCCCTGACTGCTGGGACCCACGAGCTACATCTTCACACGCAAGGAAGTGCGTCCGGAAAAAAATGATTCGCCCCCCTGACTGCTGGGACCCACCAGCCCCCCGACTGCTGGGACCCACCAGCTACACCTTCGCACGCAAGGAAGTGCGTCCAGACAAAAAAACAAAATGATTCGCCCCCTGACTGCTGGGACCCACTAGCTACATCTTCGCAGGCAAGGAAGTGTGAGGGAGTCCTGGATTAGGGGGTGTTCGGATAGCCGAACTATATCTTCAGCCGGACTCCAGGACTATGAAGATACAAGATTGAAGACTTCGTCCCGTGTCCGGAAGGTTCTTTCCTTGGCGTGGAAGGCAAGCTAGGCATGCGGTTAATCAAGATCTCCTACCAATGTAACAGACTCTGTGTAACCCTAACCCTATCCGGTGCCTATATAAACCGGAGGGTTGTAGTCCGTAGGACAGAACCATCATCATACCTTTAGGCTAGCTTCTAGGGTTTTAGCCTCCTTGATCTCGTGGTAGATCTACTCTTGTACTACCCATATCATCAATATTAATCTAGCAGGAGTAGGGTTTTACCTCCATCGAGAGGGCCCGAACCTGGGTAAAATAAAGTGTCCCTTGTCTCCTGTTACCATCCGACCTTGACGCACAGATCGGGACCCCCTACCCGATATCCGCCGGTTTTGACACCGACATTGGTGCTTTCATTGAGAGTTCCTCTGTGTCGTCGCCTTTAGGCCCGATGGCTCCTTTGATCATCAACAACGACGAGGTCCAGGGTGAGACTTTTCTCCCCGGACAGATCTTCGTCTCCAGCGGCTTCGCCCTGCGGGCCAACTCACTTGGTCATCTGGAGCAGATCGAAAGCCACGCCCCTGGCCATCAAGCCAGGTGGGGAAGCTTAAACTACACGGCAGATACCCTCGGAGAGCAGATCTCCGACGGATTCAAGCCACAGCCAGGCGCGCCGCACTATCTCGAGGGGCATGATATAGCTCTGCCTCCGAATAGTGTCCTGGAGGCCGCATACGCTCCGGCCCCGATCCTTGATCCGAAGCCCGCTGCGTTCTTTGAGGACGAACGGTTGGACGTCACCTCGAAGGCTGCGATCTTAAAAGCCATTGAGCCAAACGCAAGCCCCGCACTCCGCATGGCACATGACTTCAAGGAGTCGGACTCTTCTCCGAACTCCGAACCTCCCGCGCCCCCGCCAATCGAATCAGATTGGGCGCCTGTAATGGAGTTCACCGCCGCGGACATCTTTCAGTATTCACCTTTTGGTGATATTCTGGATTCTCTCAAGTCAATCTCTTTGTCACAAGAAATTCAAAACCCACCCACCACCCACTTAATAGCCACTGTCTACGATTTAACCGACATGGTCGACTTCGGCTCCGAAGACTTCGACGGTATGGACGACGAAGACGGAGACGAGCGGGAACCAGCGCCCATAGGGCACCGGACCTCCACCCCACTTAAAGACATATTCATGGTGGATACACCTGAAAAAACTTACAATGAGGAAGAAGGGGGCGAAAAGAAGGGTAAACCCTCCGAAAAGCACTCAAAGCGGCGATGTAAACACCGAGCGAAGCCCCGCCTCGATCAAGACCCAGCCATAGAGCAGGACGAGCTGGTAGATGACGAACGCGTCCTAGAACAGCCGTCCGAACAGGGTAACGCGGGCAGAGAGGACGAACAGTCCTCCCCCAGTCATAACAGAACTCCGGACGATACCACGCTGGATAGAATCATGGAGCAGAAGAATCTCCAAGAAAGACTCGTCGCCACAGCACGAAGCCTGAAGAAGCAGAAGCAAAAGCTAAAGACGGCGGAAGATGCACTCAAAACAAGATGGAGCAAAGTAATCAAGACCGCAGACAAATACGGCGGCAGCCGCCGCACCAAAAGCTATCCGAAGAGAAAGCTACTGCCCGAATTCGACCAGGAGGCCCTAGAGCCCCCAAACTCGAAAAACAAAAAGGCTACACGGTCGAATAAACGACCTCTCGGCCACTACAATACGGCAAACGGTGCCGCACTCAATGCGGCATGCGACAGAATCAAAGACTCGCATCATGGCCCGGCCAGGTCCATTTACGGGCCAAGAAAGCAAGCTCTCGCAAGCAATGCAAAAAATCCACCATCAGAATCCGGCACACCCAAATATAGGGGTGCCGCACACCCTCTATGCTTCACCGATGAGGTCCTAGAATATGAATTCCCAGAGGGATTTAAACCCGTTAACATAGAAGCGTACGATGGAATAACAGACCCGGGAGTCTGGATCGAGGATTATATCCTCCACATACATATGGCTAGAGGAGATGATCTCCACGCCATAAAATATTTACCCCTTAAGCTTAAAGGGCCAGCCCGGCACTGGCTTAAAAGCCTTCCCGAAAACACAATTGGAAGTTGGGAAGAGCTCGAGGACGCTTTCCGAGCAAATTTTCAAGGGACCTACGTCCGTCCCCCGGACGTAGACGACCTCAGTCACATAACTCAGCAATCCGAAGAATAGCTCGGCAGTTCTGGAACAGATTCCTCACTAAAAAGAATCAAATAGTGGATTGTCCGGACGCCGAAGCCCTAGCGGCTTTCAAGCACAATGTCCGAGACGAATGGCTCGCCAGACACCTCGGCCAGGAAAAGCCAAGAACAATGGCCGCACTCACAAGCCTCATGACCCGCTTTTGCGCAGGAGAGGACAGCTGGTTGGTCGATGCAGCCCCAGCGACCCAAGTACATCAGAAATCAGGGATGGAAATGGGAAACCACGGCGAAACAAGGACCTTCGCCGAATCAAAAGAAAAAGTCCGAAGAGCATGGCAGTCAATGCCGGATTCAAAGGCTCACGCCAAAATCAGACAAAATCACCCCCTCGGGATAATAGGGAAGATCCGTCCAGTCTAAAGAGAACCATGGACAGGATATGTCAGATACACAGTACTCCTGGAAAGCCTGATAATCATACCCATAGAGACTGTTGGGTTTTCAAACAATCCGGAAGGCTTAACGCCGAACACAAGGGGCTCGACGCACCAAGTGAGGAAGAGGACGAACCCCAAAAGCAGAACACCAGGAAGCAAAAGAACTTCCCGCAAGAAGTCAAAACAGTGAACTCACTTCACATAACAAGGCATGAGGCACCATAAAGGTCCGCACATTCAAGCCTATCCCTCAGGAGTCTGGCCACTGGTCACTAAAGCCAATCATTTTTGATCAGCTAGATTATTCTCGCAATATCAAACACGCAGGCCGGACTGCCCTGATACTTAATCCAATAATAGACGGATTCCAGTTTACCAACGTCCTTATGGACGGTGGCAGTGGACTAAATCTGATATATCAAGATACAATTCACCGCATGGGCATAAACCCAGCACGAATCCGTCACAGTAAAACCTCCTTTCAAGGAGTAGCACCAGGCCCGGACACCCACTGTATGGGTTTTCTCCGGCTTGTGGTCATATTTGGCTCTGGCAATAACTTTCTTCACGAAAAGCTTATCTTCCACATAGTCCCGTTTTCAAGTCGCTATCAAGCACTAATGGGACGCGGAGCTTTCGCTCGCTTTAACGCAATACCGCATTATGCATCCCTCATGCTAAAGATGCCCGGTCCTCGAGGTGTCATCTCTTTAAAGGGAGCATACTAAACTACATCTCCAAATGGAGGATTGTGCGGCCGCTTAAACGTCCGCCCAACAAAATGGCTTCGCCAGCCAAAAGACTTTTTTGATGTAAGTCACAAAAGGTCGCGGACCCGGACTCAATGAGTTCGGCACAAGCCCATTTTCGTTATAGACTTGGTACGCCTCACCAGGGGCTGTACGCAGAGACAATAAAACTCGACCGTATCTACTTCTCACTTCACATTTTATTTATTATTCTTTTTGATCCGCACGACCCATTTTTTCAATTTAGTTCTTCCCTTTTACAGATGAACGTCATACGGCACCCGTCCAGGACACGACACAGCGGAGACACAGGCGCAGACGTGCAGTAGGGACCCGTCCCAAAGGATTCTTCTTAGATTAAGACCCTGCGTAAACCTTTTTTACTGTCTCTTGCTGCTATACATCCCCTGGTTTACCTCACTATAACCATGCAGGAGACTGGCGTTTTGGCATGTGGCCACGCCAGAATTCTTGCTCGTACCTGGACACAAGGGGATTTTTTCTTTTTCAAGGGTGTTGTTTCACACGCACCCACAAAGACCGAACACCTTAGGGAGTGTTCGGCGTCGCGAGTTTTGGCACTATATGCATCAGCTCCGAGTCATGATTTTGGTCACATGTTGGGTTGCCCGGCTCCTGAGTTCGGCCACCTTACGTTCCGTTCTGTCGGCTAAGGTTGCACCAGGAGAACTACTGCGATTGTGCCCCGGTTCGGCCGGGTGAGCACCTCAGTAGAGAAAGCCGAAAACCGACTGTCATGATGTAGCGCGAGACTGGTCGCCACTCGATGACTTATAGGAATTTATCGAATTCCTCCGTTTTGACAAAGGGCCGCTTCCCGGTCAGGCACATATGCGTCCCGAATTCGGGTAAACGCAGTCGCCATTAAAGGGCTACCTAAAGAGTCCCACTGTCAAGCTCCTATGGCTAAGTGAAAGTGTTAAAGCATTATAGTCCGGTCGCCTAGCCCGCGGCGCTATCACCTCCTTTGTTGGACCAAGACGTTGGGTTAAGTGTGAAATGCGTTCTCCGCGCGCACCCCCGCACTATGTGCGTGGGGGCTGAAGCCAACGACTGCAATCTTTCAGTATTTATATATCAAAACGGCCACACAGGAGGTGTTATTAATACTTGAAGGCACAAGTCTAAATTACGCCATTACAATTTATAACAATATTGATCTACGAATACATATGCTGTCATAAAACAGCATCTTTCGAACACTGCGTCTCTATTATACGAGCGCCCGCGAGGACTTCCTCAAAATAGTGCTCGGAAGGAATTCGGCTTTTATCCGAATCACGGGACGCAACAACGGTGGGCTCCATATCTTCCCAGTATGTATTGACACGGGCAAGGGCCAGCCGCGCGCCCTCTATGCAAGCGGACCTCTTCAGAGCTTCAATCCTAGGCACCACGTCAAGAAATTGCTGCACCAAACTGAAATAGCTTCTCGGCTTCGATCTCCCCGGACACAGGCGGTCCATGGCATGCTTCATGGCGAGTCCGGACAACCTATTTAGCTCGGCCCATTGGGCCAGGCGATCATCCACTGATAGTGGACGCTATGGATTAATGAACTAGGACCAGAAGAGCTTTTCCACTTCATGATCTTTCTTATCTCGAAAGTACTTGGTCGCATCAGCGGCGCTAGCTGACAAATCCAGATAGGTGTCCTCCACGCTCCACGCTCGGTCCAACGGGGTGAACTTCGGATCAAACAAATTTCTCCGCAGCAGGAAGGGCTTTCCATCCGCAATTAGTCCGGCTTGACGCAACTCTTCCCTTGACGCTCTCATACCAGAGCGGGCGTCCTTGGCGTCGGCGACGGCCTTCTCTAAATCCGTCTGCCGGGATCGACCTTCCTCTTCAAGAAGTTTGCAACGGTCAGTAGCACTTTTCAACTTTACGGCTATATCAGCCATCTCCTCCTTGCTTCGGCAATGGGAAGCCTGTTCGGCTTTTAGCTCTTCACGGGCTCTTTCGGCAGCAGCATCGCTTTTTCTGGCTTGCTCCTTTGCTCTGGCGAGCTCAGCCCTAAGTCCTTCTACGGCCGCCGCACCATCTGCATCAAGCATACGTAAGGTAAGATATTGACACAAAGCTCCTCTTACTAACAATCGCCAAATAAACTCAATACCTTGAGCATCATCAAGCCGCTTGTTAACAAGCACGATGTCGGCTTCTGCCTCATCGAGTTGCCGTTTCATTTCGGCAAAATCTCGAGTCCGGCTCGACTCCGGACAACCTGCCACCTACATACAAAGGTGCCACTTAAAGGACCTGGGATTAAGATCCTCTATGCGCCGCTAATCTTTGCGGCACACAGAGTCTCAGGGGCTATTATCTATACCAGGCGCATATTATTATGCGCAAATAACACTAATGTTCGGTATTCAAAATGTACCTCAAGGCCCGCCAGTAAACTCTTGACGGCCTCGTTCAGTCCGCTTTCCGCGGATGAAATCTTTTCAATCACCGTGTGCATCAACACACGATGCTCCTCTGAAATAGAGGCTCGGCCCAGCAGAACCTTCAGCTCCTCCGACCGAACACCAGATGGTGCCGGACTCATCCCATGGCCTTCTTCGGAGTCCGGACATGGAGAACCCTGGGGGGCCGCATGATCACCTTCTGCCTCTGGCAGATTCGGAGAAATCCTCTGCGACGACACTTCGGCGTCGCCCGCCTTGCTAGGCGATGAAGGAGGAGGCGTTCTGCTCTCCATCATCTCCGGAAGGAGATCCCCCAATGACGAGCTCTGCCGAGAAGGGTCGAGGTCCGAACTACAAGGTAAGGTTTCGGTTAAAACTTCTCAGATATAAATTAAGGATTTCTCTCAAAAGGATGACTCTCTTTCTACTTACGGCTCGTTGGAGGGCTGCTCCTTTTGAGGATTTAGTTCGGCCGAGGGGCTCCCCGGCGTCGGGTCCTCTGACGCGGATTCTTTCCCCCGCTTTGGAGCTACGGCTCCCCGGTCGTCAGAGGCGACCCTTTTCTTCCCCTTTGGAGAGGAGTTGTCGATTCCCCCCTTTGGGATGGCCTCTTTTGAAGAGGCCACGGTTTCCTTGTCCGCCCCTTCATTTTTCTCCTGAGGCGCCACCTCCAACATCCTGACTAGCATAGGATCTAGCCTGGTCTCAGGAAGGGGAGCCGGACACCGGATCAGCTTCGCCTTCGCTATCCACTCCTGCGTAAAAAGGAGAAGTACTGTTAAAAAATAAGTCAATTGCACGGATAGAAGGTCCGGGCGCAAGGTCACCTACTTCTGTATCCGGGCGGTTGCGGCTTAAACCCGCATCCTCGGTCAAATCCGGACTCACTCCTTGTGGTCCGAAGAACAATCTATACATCTCCGCAGGCGTCATGCCCATGAAATTTCGGAGAACTCGCGACCCCTCTGGGTTGAACTCCCACAAGCGGAGGGGGCGACGTTGGCCAGGCAGTATCCGGCGAATCAACATAACTTGTGTCACCTTGACCAGATTGAGGTCTCCTTTTAGGAGATCCTTTATGCGGCCCTGCAACAGAGGAACGTCTTTGGGCAAGCCCCGATCTAACCCTGTGTTGATCCATGATGTTAAACGTGGTGGGGGGCCCAAGCGAAAGGCAGGAGGCGCTACCCAAGTGGTGCCTCGAGGAGAGGTGATGTAGAACCACTCCTGTTGCCATAAGCCGAGCTCCACTTGAAAAGTGCCCTCGGGCCATGGAGCATCGGTATTTCTTTTTATAACAGCACCTCCGCACTCTACGTGACGCCCCTCGATTATCTTCGGTTCTATCTTGAAGGTCTTGAGCCATAATCCGAAGTGAGGAGTGATATGGAGAAACGCTTCACACACAACAATGAAGGAGGAGATATGGAGGATGGACTCCGGAGCTAGGTCATGGAATTCCAGCCCATAATAAAACATCAGCCCCCTTACGAAAGGATCCGTCGGGAAGCCTAATCCCCGAAGGAAGTGGGAGATGAATACTACGCTCTCACCAGGCTGAGGGCTTGGGATCGCTTGTCCTTGAACAGGCAACCTGTGCGGGATCTCGCTGGTCAGAAACCTAGCCTCCCTCAACCTTGATACATCCTCCTCCGTAACGGAGGAGGGCATCCATTGGCCTTGAAGGCCGGAGCCGGACATTGTCGATGGTCCGGTGCGCCTAGAATCTAAAAGCCTGGGGTGTTGAAACTCAAGGCTATGGGCGAGCTTGTTTTGAGAACACAAGAGGGGAGCGAGGTCTCGGTCTCTTTATAAGAGGCAGAATATCAAGAGCCCTCCCCGTAACCGTCTTGGACTAACCTTTAATCAAGGCAGGACGTGCTTAACGGGCACGGTTGGGTTACCCACGTCCGTATTAATGAGAATCCCATTAAAGGGGGGCACCCGATCTCTGCTTCGACAAGACGTGCCAAGGAAACCGCCTCGTCGAACGTGCTGCGGTGGAATAACAAAAAATAACGCATACAGAAGGCTTGGTCGCAGTGTTATGACGCACTGCGGAATACGTCAGCAGATTTGATTTGTGTTTGTATTATTCTCTATATGGCAATACGTGGAAACTTGTTTTGCAGAGCCGGACACTATTTTTGGTGTTTATTATCTTCTTGAAGAATTTGGAGGAGGAACCCGCCTTGCAATGCCGAAGACAATTTGCGCGCCGGACTCGTCGTCATTGAAGCCTGGTTCAGGGGCTACTGAGGGAGTCCTGGATTAGGGGGTGTTCGGATAGCCGAACTATATCTTCAGCCGGACTCTAGGACTATGAAGATACAAGATTGAAGACTTCATCCCGTGTCCGGAAGGTTCTTTCCTTGGCGTGGAAGGCAAGCTAGGCGTGCGGTTAATCAAGATCTCCTACCAATGTAACCGACTCTGTGTAACCCTAATCCTATCCGGTGCCTATATAAACCGGAGGGTTGTAGTCCGTAGGACAGAACCATCATCATACCTATAGGCTAGCTTCTAGGGTTTTAGCCTCCTTGATCTCGTGGTAGATCTACTCTTGTACTACCCATATCATCAATATTAATCTAGCAGGAGTAGGGTTTTACCTCCATCGAGAGGGCCCGAACCTGGGTAAAATAAAGTGTCCCTTGTCTCCTGTTACCATCCGACCTTGACGCACAGATCGGGACCCCCTACCCGAGATCCGCTGGTTTTGACACCGACAAAGTGCCTGACAGTCGGGACCCACCTCGTCGAAGCGTACGTAGCATTGTCATTCAGGTCGCAAACGTGTACGTACATATATACTGGTGGATGTAGAGGCGCGCACGTGTCGTAGTAGAGGAGCGTACGTGTCGTAGTAGAGGCGCGCACGTAGCATGTACACATATGTACAGCGGCCAGGGTGCAAGAAGGAAAATACGGCCATGTACGTACATACGGGAAGGGTCTCGAACGCCTACTCGCGCAAACGTACGACCAGGGCTCGTGTACATGGCTGGGTCGGAACGGAGAAACAATGTCGTCGTCGTGTTCATGGGGAGGCAACGGAATGCGTCGTGTTCATGGGGAGGAAACGGAACGCATCGTGTTCATCGGGAGGCAACGGAATGCGTGGTCGTGTTCATCGGGAGGGCTTGGACGGAACAAGCGATGGAAACGAGGCCTGGCGTACCGCATAACGGAGGAAACAGACCTCCTACGTTCGGAACAGGGTCCTGTTGATCGGGAGGGGTCTGGCGTACCACAAAACGGAGGAAACGGACCTCCTACGGTCGAAACGGGGGTCCTTTTGATCGGGAGGGGTGTGGTGTACCGCAAAACGGGACTCCACGGGATACTGTTCATCTCCACCGTCGACCCCCTCCAACCTCCACAGGCTACTGTTCATCCACCGTCGAGCTCCTCCAGCCTCCACGGGCTCATGTTCATCCAGCCTCCACCGCGCACTACTCCACCGGCTGCTGTTCAACCACCCCTCCACCGTCTACTGTGCATCCAGCCCTCCACACCATGGGGTCCTGTTCAACCACCCCTCCACGGGCACCCCTCCACCGTCTACTGTTCATCCATCCCTCCACACCACGGGGTCCTGTTCAACCAGCCCTCCACGGGCACCCCTCCATCGTCTACTGTTCATCCAGCCCTCCACACCATGGGGTCATGTTCATCCACCCCTCCACGGGCACCCCTCCACCGTCTACTATTCATCCAGCCCTCCACCACACCACGGGGTCCTGTTCATCCAGAGGCAACGCCACCGCTCACTGTTCATCCAACCCCCCCCCTCCCCGCAACGCTCACTGTTCATCCCATCGATCGGCTTCAGTTAGCAGCAGTAGCGAAGGAATCGCTCGATCAGGTTCAGTTAACAGCCATCGATCGATCGCTCGGGTTCAGTAACGCGTAGCCTGCAGTGCAATTGCTTGGGTTCAGTTAGAGCCCAACGCCTCGCTCGGGTTCAGTTAGAGGCAACGCCTCGCACACACGCGCGTACGTGTACGAGAGAAACGCGCATCGCTCGGCCCCCGACCTCCAACCGTAACCGGGAACTCCCCGAAAATTTCCTCCCCCTCACTTCTACCACGGTTTTTTCATCATAGACGGCCCAAAGAATGTCATGCAGCTGCGTCTCCGGCCCGCCCAGGACGAAAAGCCCAATTTTGTCATGATTTTTTGTCATAGAAGTAGGAGCCCACCACATCTATGATGATACCGGGTTTTGTCACAATTATCGTCATAGAAGTGTCATATGTATGACAGAAAAAAATCTGTTCGGCCCAAAATGTCACGGATGTGTCTTTTTTTGTAGTGGGTATTGCAATGATAGGAAACAAGGCCTAGGGTTCATACTTTCACTAGTGCAAGTTCTCTCAACAATAATAACATAATTGGATCATATAACTATCCCTCAACATGCAACAAAGAGTCACTCCAAAGACACTAATAGCGGAGAACAAACGAAGACATTATGGTAGGGTACGAAACCACCTCAAAGTTATTCTTTCCAATCAATCCGTTGGGCTATTCCTAGAGTAAAGCTCCCCCTAGATGTGATATCCCCCCTAAGAGGGATGAACTAACCTTGGGTTTTGTCGATGATGACTTCATGTAGATGTTGAAGAAGTGGATGCTCAATGTTGATGTAGATAAATTGGAGCTATCCATTGGAGTGAATTGCACTTTCAATACCTACATGGGTTAGTCCCACAAGGAACAAACAAGGATATCCATAGACATAGAGTGATGCACACATAAGATGATGTCTATGAAAGATTTTAGGTTACCTTGTCCCTTGACTCACCAACAAGAGGGTTTGTGACTCCTTGAACTAGTGCAAGATATAGAAGTTGATTGCACTTGTTCTTGCCAAAATGATAGGAGTGAAGTATGTTGGCGGAGTCACCCTCAAGAACTCTCTAGTTCTTCTTCTTTTGGATCCACACCATCTTGATGGGAATCCTTGGAGTTGTAGTCGTACTTGATGAAGTGGAACTTGAAGTAGTCTTGGGAATCCACTTGACTAAGGTCTTAGGAGCTTCTTCAAATGCATAAATTTCCTCTTGAAGCTTGTCCTTGCCTTTTTGCTTATAGTCTTGTGGTGGAAGATCATCTTGAGCTTGTGTCCCTTTGAAAGAAGTAGGATCATACTTCTCTTGTTGAGGAACAAACTTTGTCTTGGGGTATTGATCTTCTTTCCACTCAACTCCATTGGCATTGAACTTCCGTTCAAAACCACCACCTTGATTCTTCCGGTGCCTTCCTTGCTTGCGTACAATTTCCTCGAATTGCTTACTCCCGGCAAGGCTCTTGTACACTCCTTTCTCTATAATTCCCTTCAATAGGCTATTTTCTTGCTCAAGTGTAACTTGGCTAAGAGAATCATTAGTGGAATCAAGAGAGCTACTAGAAGCAACAATATTGGATTTGACATGATCATTGTTACTACTAGAGGAAGAATCTTTCTTGTTCTTGTTACTAGACTTGACTTGAGGCATGTAACTGGATAAGAGTAAACGCTTGGCAATGTAAGAAGAACTTTTCTTACGAAGATCATCATTGATTTCTTTTAAGAACTCATGCTCTTGCTCAAGGTTGAGCTTTTCAAAGCGTAATTTCTCATGTGTCCTTAAAAGTTCTCGATGATCTCCTAAGATAGTTTCATGAGCTAACTTAAGAGTGTTTAGTTCTTTAGTTAGAGACTCAATCTTCTCCTTATCATTGTCATTCGTTTTATCTTGATTAGCATGATTAATTGACGTTTCATCATAGTATTCATCACTAGAGTTGTCAATAAGTAAATCATCATCACCTAACAAGTCATCTTCATCACTATTGAAATCAACATACTCGGGGTGTGATATCTTTGGGCCTTTAGCCATGAAGCATGTTCCAACTCCTTCATTTGGTGAGTCAAATATGTCGTAGGAGTTGGTTGACACAAGTGCTAGACCGGCAACACCTTCATCTTGAGTATATTCAGAATCGGAGTGATAACTTCTCTCGGAGTGGTTGTCGGAGTCGGAGCCGGATACCCATTCACCAACATGATCTTGATGTCTTCGTTTTGTGTAGCTCCTTGATGACTTTTCTTTTCTTTCCGAATCCTTGCTTCTCCGTGCGTGTCTTCGTTCATAACGATCATCTCTACTCCTTCTTTCTCTAGATGGCAGTTATTCTCTTCTACTTCTTCTTTTGGGAGAGTCTTCTCTTCACTTGTAGGGAGCCGTACACTCATTGGAATAGTGTCCGGGTCTTCCACAGTTATAGCAGTTTCGCTCTCGACTAGAAGATCTTTTGACATTGTAGGACCTTGACTTGGAGCTTCTATCTTTGCATCTACTTTTGTAGAACTTGTTGAAGTTCTTCACCATTAAGCTCAATTCTTCATCGAAGGTTTGCTTCTCACTTTATGATGTGGGGGCTTCACATAAGGCTTTGTAAGCTCCACTTGATTTGTTGTGAAGTTCCTCTTTGTCCTTGAGTGACATCTCATGAGCAACAATTCTTCCAATGACTTCCGTTGGCTTGAGATCTTTGTAATTGGGCATCATTTGGATCAATGTGCACACGGTATCATATTTTCCATCCAAGGCTCTTAGGATCTTCTTGATGATGAATCTATCGGTCATCTCTTCACTCCCTAAGCCGGCAATCTCATTTATGATAAGAGCAAGCCTAGAGTACATTTCAGCGACACCATCACCATCCTTCATTTTGAACTTGTCAAGTTGACTTTGAAGCACATCCAATTTGGATTCCTTGACGAAGTCGGTACCTTCGTGCATATCAATCAAAGTATCCCAAATTTCCTTTGCATTCTCAAGACGGCTGATTTTGTTGAATTCTTCAGGGCACAATCCACCGAGTTTCACATGTCACAATCCGTTCAGGGCACAGTGAGTTTACATTGCAATCTCGGTGGGACCGATCGCTCACTTCGGTTGGACCGAAATATTACAAAGGGACACAAAGAAATTGCAATCCCATCTCGGTGAGACCGAGATCCCTATCGGTGAAACCGATTTGCTAGGGTTTGTGGCAGTGGCTATGACAAATGAAACTCGGTGGCTCCGGATAGAAAGAATCAGTGGGGTCGAGTTTGACTTTTGGTTTAGATCATATGTGGATATGGAAAGGTAGTTGAGGATTTTGGAGCATATCACTAAGCACATGAAGCAAGAGGCTCATTATGCAATACCTCATCCCTCCTTAATAGTATTCGCTTTTCCTATGGACTCAATGTGATCTTGGATCACTAAAACATAAAATGTAGAGTCTTGTCCTTGAAGTTTGAGCCAATCCTTTGTCCTTATAATTTTGAGGGATCCACTTTCCTCATCCATGCCATGCCATCCATTGAGCTTTTCCTGAAATATTCGTCTTGGAATAATGTTAGCTCAATGAGCTATATGTTGTTAGGAATTACCAAAACCACCCAGGGATAGTTGCACTTTCAATCTCCCCTTTTTTGGTACTTGATGACAACATATAGATCAAAGCTTCGACAAAAGATAATAAGAATGAAATATATCGTCGCTTTGATAAGTGTGTGATAAGTAAGAGCTCCCCCTAAATTTGTGCATGTTTTAAGATTTGCTCTTTCGGTGAGACCGAAAAGTTACAAAAGGGAAACAGAGAGTTTACATTGCAATCCCATCTCGGTGAGACCGAGATCCCTATCGGTAGAACCGATTTGCTAGGTTTTGGCAGTGGCTTATGACATGTGAAACTCGGTGGCGCCAGATAGGAAGAATCGGTAGGACCGAGTTTGGCTTAGGGTTTAGGTCATATGTGGATATGGGAAAGTAGCTGAGGATTTTGGAGCATATCATTAAGCACATGAAGCAAAAAAGCTCATTAAGCAACACCTCATCCCTCCTTGATAGTATTGGCTTTTCCTATGGACTCAATGTGATCTTGGATCACTAAAAATGTAAAATGAAGAGTCTTGAGCTTGAAGATTTAGCCAGTCCTTTGTCCTTAGCATTTTTAAGGAGTTCCCACATCCTTTAGTCCATGCCATGCCAATCATTGAGCTTTCATGAAATAATTGTCTTGGAATAGCATTAGCTCAATGAGCTATATGTTGTTATGAATTACCAAAACCACTTAGGGATAGTTGCACTTTCAATCTCCCCCTTTTTGGTAATTGATGACAACATATAGATCAAAGCTTCGACAAATGATAATAAGAATGAATTATATCGTCGCTTTGAGAAGTATGTGATAACTAAGAGCTCCCCCTAAATTTGTGCATATTTAAAATTTGCTTTGGACTGCAAATGCACAAAGAGTTAGAATCATGGGTTACTCTTCCATGTCACATACATCTTGGTGGAGCGCTCAAAATGATAAGAATTAAATACATGCACTCATCACCAAGCAAAGTGAATGATCAAAATAAGGATAAACTGATAATAACATTCAACAAGCATTAAGTGTAGCTTATGATCAAACACATGATCATCAATGTCTCACAGATTAAGGCATAGTATCTCAAGCACTCAAAAGCAAATAAAGTTCAACCAAGAAGACAAGAGAGAACAAATGCAAACTCTCTCCCTCGAAGCCTATGATCTATACATTTTTCTCCCCCTTTGGCAACAAGTTACCAAAAAGTTCATAGAAAATGCATAGTACTAAACGAATCTCAGGCTTGGTCTTCAGTTGGTGGAGTCTGGATAACGCCAAGGACGAAGGCTTCAGTAGAAGTGGTTGGAGTTGCTGGGGTAGGAGCTGGAGCTGGTGGAACTGAAGCTGTAGCTGGTGCAGAAGTGGTGGCTCTGGTGTCAGGAACTGGCACTGCAGATGATCTCTGAGCTCTGGGCACTCTGGCAAATGCATCAGTTGTGGTCTTGCCCTTCCTCTCCTGCATATCATCTTGTAGTTGTTCCACGGTAGACTGAATCTCTGTTACTTTCACATCCAGGTCATAGAACTTTTGTTCCATGATTCTTTCCAGGCTCTCTTGGTTTCGAGTCAGGGTGGCCAGTCCTTTCTCAATTCTCAGAGTGGATGCTATCAGGTAACTGAGCTGCTCCTGCTTGTTCTTCAAGAAGTACTCAGATGCCTCCGCTTGAGTTGGCATCCTGGCAGCTTTCTCCATCTTTGCCTTCTCCTTCTTTGCTTGAGCATGTGCTGATGATGGTTCATTCTCATTCATGACAACTTGATTATCCTCAAAGTCTGGATGGATGGGCAGGTGTTCCTTGTCCAGCAGGTATGTGCCTGTGCCCATCTTTGAGTTGATCAGCTCTTGAATTTGTGGGGCATGTCCATAGCTCCTCTTCTGATCAGCCGTTGTCCTCTTAATGGTCTCTACCATGAGGCTCTCACCTTGAATTTCTGTGGCACATCAAATATGTGAAGCAAGTTTATTGCATGGCCTCGGATCATCTTGTGATCACCTGACTTGGGCAAGAGAGTGTGCCTTAGAATGCAGTTGATAGTGGGCAGCTGTCGGTGTCAAAATCGGCGGATCTCGGGTAGGGGGTCCCGATCTGTGCGTCAAGGTCGGATGGTAACAGGAGACAAGGGACACTTTATTTTACCCAGGTTCGGGCCCTCTCGATGGAGGTAAAACCCTACTCCTGGTAGATTAATATTGATGATATGGGTAGTACAAGAGTAGATCTACCACGAGATCAAGGAGGCTAAACCCTAGAAGCTAGCCTATGGGTATGATGATGGTTAAGATGTGTTCGTCCTACGGACTACAACCCTCCGGTTTATATAGGCACCGGATAGGGTTAGGGTTACACAGAGTCGGTTACTTTGGTAGGAGATCTTGAATATTCGCACGCCTAGCTTGCCTTCCATGCCAAGGAAAGAACCTTCTGGACACGGGACAAAGTCTTCAATCTTGTATCTTCATAGTCCTGGAGTCCGGCTGAAGATATAGTTCGGCTATCCGAACACCCCCTAATCTAGGACTCCCTCAGTAGCCCCTGAACCAGGCTTCAATGACGATGAGTCCGGCGCGCAAATTGTCTTCGGCATTGCAAGGCGGGTTCCTCCTCCAAATTCTTCAAGAAGATAATAAACACCAAAAATAGTGTCCGGCTCTGCAAAACAAGTTTCCACGTATTGCCATATAGAGAATAATACAAACACAAATCAAATCTGCTGACGTATTCCGCAGTGCGTCATAACACTGCGACCAAGCCTTCTATATGGATTATTTTTTATTGTTCCACCGCAGCACGTTCAACGAGGTGGTTTCCTTGGCACGTCTTGTCGAAGCAGAGATCGTGTGCCCCTTTTAACGGGATTCTCATTAATGCGGACGTGGGTAACCCAACCGCGCCATCTACCACGCGTGTGAGCGGCAAGCGAGTTTTATTAGGTAGGTGGGGACGCATAACGGCATCAGCCTATATAAGGGGATAAAGATCCACCTCTTTCACCTACGCCTTCTTCCTCCTTTGCCCATCCATCTCCTGCGCACTCAAACTCCAACGCCCAAGTTCGCTCTTTCTTCCCCAACCTGCTCCAGCGATGTCCGGAGCGGGTGGCAAGTGGATGGCTTCCTCCGTTACGGAGGGTCAAATCAAAAAGCTTAGGAAGGCCGGATATCTGTCCAAGGACATCCCGCACCGGCTTCCCGAGGCGGGGCAGCTTCTTCCTACCCCAAGGCCCCATGAGAGGGTAGTTTTTCTCCCCCATTTCCTCCGCGGACTGGGTTTTCCACTTCACCCTTTTGCCCGGGGGCTCATGTTCTACTACGGCCTGGACTTCCACGATCTGGCCCCGAACTTTATCCCCAATATCTCGGCGTTTATCATCGTGTGTGAGGCCTTTCTCCGCATCCGCCCCCACTTCGGCCTCTGGCTCCAGACCTTCAACGTCAAGCCCAAGGTGGTGTCTGGCACCCAGGCGGAGTGCGGAGGTGCTATGGCCGGAAAAATGGCCAACGCACTCTAGTTCGATGGCTCCTTTGTGGAGTCCTTAAAGGGGTGGCAGGCAGGGTGGTTTTACATCACCGAGCCACGCGACTTGAAATGGGTCGCGGCCCCTGAGTTCCGATCCGAACCCCCCACGCGGCATGTCCTGGAAAGAGACGGGCCTATCGTGGGGCAACAAAGAAGAAGTGACCGGACTGCAAACTTGCATCCGGTCCCTGATGAACAAGCCCATCCGGCATGTCAACATCATCCAGGTCATGTTCGTTCGCCGGATCCTCCCGTGCCAAGAACGGAAGTTCACTTTGTGGGAATTCGACCCGGCGCAGCACCAAACCCTCAATAGGCTCTTCGACACGACGTATGAAGACGTCTGGAAGGTGCTAACCAAAGGCGCCGAGTGCCCCACATCCGCTTCCGAGGACCGCGGATACAGCTCGCAGCGCAACGCTGGTGAGGTAGGCTATTTATACCTTTCACAGGTTCGTTAAGCTTTTCTACATAGATTAACTCTATGTGGGATCTAAAAACTCCCTTTGCCTTTGACAGGCGTGGCTGAAAATAGCCGGACCAATCAACTGTCCGGCTCCTCTGCCCGAAGACCCAGCCCCAGCTCTCTTAGAGAAGCTGCTGGCTCCGGCGCCCTATGTGGTGCCGAAGAAGAAGGTCAAGAAGAAGAAGACCACCGGGACTCGAAAGAGTGCCCGCAATGTGGTGGTGTCGAGCTCGTCATCTGGCGAGTCTGCGACGCCCTCCTCTCGTGAAAACGAGGAGGAGGAATAAGGAAGCTCTCCCCCTCCAGCGAGGGGAGCGAAAAAGACGAAGGCCGCCCCAACAGGGGAGGCCGAGGGGTCGAGGAAAAGGAAGACCCCTCCGCTGGACTGCTCCCCCAACGCCGAAGAGGGCGGAAAGGAGTGGACGGACAGAACCAAGCGTCCGGCGACATCGTAAGTATTCACATACCAGAATGACTCATAGTATCTTCAAGTGCGCAGCTTACTCTAATGTCGAATGCTATTTGCGCAGCCCGCCCCGAGCCGCACTCGATGATTCATCGGGCGGCTCCCTGGATTCGTCGGACATGAACTCTGTCCCGCCCGCAGTCTCCCCCAGCGGGGCGGACGACGCCAAAGCGGCGTCCCGCCGAACAGGGCAGGAGGAGGTGGTCTTGGAGGAGCCGCAAGGCAATCCTTTGGACCCCAGGAGTAAAGGGGATGAAACCCCCCAGGGCTCCCAGTCCGGCTTTGTGCCGGACACCGCGCCGGACTCAACCGTCCTGGCTCGCGGTGGGCGAACTCCTTCCAAGAGGAGTAAGCCATCTGAGCCGGCGACCTCTGTCCAACCAGAGGCGCCGGATAGTCTGTTGGAGGCGCTTGAAGGCGCCACCATCGACGAGGAGCACCGTACTGTTATGAGTGCGGTGGTCCAAAGGGTTCAGTCCGCCAAGAGCGGACTGAATGAAGCTTGCGCTAGCCTTCTAACAGGCTTCCAGGTAAGCAAAAAATATGCTAAATTCATTACCACATAGACAGTAGCCCCTGATGCTCTGTTCGGTGTTCGGAAAGAAAAGCCGAATAGAGGATCCAACAATTTTCGCACGAGTCTAATAAAAAGTCTAATATGCGTATGCAGGCTTCCCTGCTGTCCACCGCCGCACTGACTGCGCAGGTGGAAGTCCTGAAAAAGTACCTCGAGCGATCCGAGCAAGAGCTCGGCCTTGCCAAAAGGCAGCTCGTGGAAAAGGAAGGTAAGAAATACCCCTTAGAAGAAAAAAAAGGTGCCTATAGAGAGGCTTGATTGCAAAAAGAAATAACAGGATTGTACTGCTTATTGTAGGGTCCACAACCGAGGTGGCAACCCTGAAGCAGGCGCTGGCTGAGGCCGAGAAGAAAGCGGCCGAGGAGCGTGCCGAGCGAGAAAAGCTTGGGGTCCAAGTCGGCGAGGTGCAGCAAGAGCTGCAAGCTCTCATGAAGAAACATGAGGGTTTGGAGCTTGAGGCAAAAACGCAAGCATCCTAGCTCGCGTCGGCTGTTGAGACCACCAAGAGCGCCAAGGCCGAAGCCCAAAAGGCCCTCCAAGAGTTGGAGGATGTGAAAAAGATAGCAGCGGGTAAGGCATTCTTAATGCAAAGTAGGAATATAAAGGTGAAATACCTATTACTTACCCGAATCCAGAGTTCTCCAGGGGCGTTCTTCGATCTTCCCCGCAGCGCATCCGACGCCGCCGCATTCTACCGAGCTGAAGAGGATAGCTCGACGGAGGGTGTGTTCTGGTCTCAGTATTCTGAGGCCGGACACCCTGTGCCCTTAAGCGATCAGCTGAAGCAGCTGGCCGAGCTCCACAAGGCGGCCGAACAGGCCATGAAGGGCTTACTAGTTCGGCTGTGTCCTGGAGAGGCCCTGCCTGGGAGCTACTTCGGGCTGGTGCGGCGGCTGGTGGAGGCCTGTCCACGGCTTGAGGTCATCAAGCGCTCCGTCTGCATAGAAGGTGCCCGGATCGAGGGCCCTTGCCCGTGTAAGGGTACACTAGGGCAAGCTGGACAGAGAGAAGCTGGTGAAGGACGGGCCGCCGCAGGGGAAGGAGCATCGCAAGCCCGAGAACTACTACAAGGAAGTTCTCGCTGGAGCTCGCCTTGTCGCGGATGAGTGTGCCAAATATGTAATATTTCAATGAACTCGCTCGTTTGTATCCTGTGCGCTGAAAACTTGTTCATATGCGCTTAAGCAATGCTTTCTGAATTTAAAATATTATTTTCTGTGCGGCCGTTTATCAATAACTGAGAGATGGCGAGTCGTCGGCTTCTGCCCCATGCAACTAGTGCTGGGGTGTTCGGGATAAACCTGAGGGCTCTTGTTCCCATAGTTGGGTCCTTCGAGGGAGGCGCTCAGCACAGCGAACCAGGCAATCGGACTATAATGCTTGAACACTCTCACTTAGCCATAGAACGTTATAATTTTAAATTTCGGCGAAGCTCCTAGTTCAGAAGGCCGAATTTGGGGCACTATCCACGCCTTTAGCCGGACTTAACCAGCTCTCCGCTCGAAGCGGCATAAGCCTTTAGGGACTCGAAAAACCTCTCGAACAGCGACCGGTCTCGCGCCTTATCATGACAGTCTGTTTTAGCTTTCTCCACTGAGGTGCTCACCCACCTGATCTGGGGCACAATCGCAGTGGTTCTCCTAGTGCTACCTTAGCCGATAGAGCGGAACGTAAGGCACCAAAACATAGGAGCCGGGCAAACCCAACATATGACCAAAATCATGACTCGGAGCCAATGCATATAATGCTATAAGTTCGGGGTGCCGCACTTGTGAAAGTGGACGGACTTCTCACACCAGATAGAAGGGTAATAAAGCCCCTGGCGTGGTTTGCGGTACCATGGTGTACGGGTGCGATCATGTTATTTGAGTAAACATATGTATATTAAAAGAAGATAATGCAAAAAAAATAGACGAAAAGCTATGCATTATTTATGAGGAGGTTGTTTATTCAAGCCGAACGATACAAGTAGTGCGAAAAAAATTTAGACTATTTAACATGTCTTGACCAGGCGCAGGCCGCGGAATTTAGAAACGGATATATCGCTCGAAATAGAGACCACCTGAGAGTTCCATGATGCGGCGTTGTTTTGTCTGCTTTCCTGGGTCCTGTATCGTCTGTGCGGCAGCGAGGCCGAACACTGTATCCAGAGTATGGAGTCCTGAAAGAAAAGAAGAAGAACCCGACAGCCCCTAGTACGTTTGACGCCGTATTGTTGGCATGCCGTTTTATCTGCCCCTTCCCCTATGCCCATGGAATTGTAAGGGCGTAATTTTGTACTCGAGGTACTAGCTCCACTATGTAGCGATGGCTGGTGTTGGGGCCGTATTGCTACGCGTGCTCTGAACGCGCCAGTCGGTCTTGCTGTGGGTTACTCCGGGCGCGTTTTGCTTTGTCCTGCTTTGTAGCGGCCGGACTCGAGAGCTGCCTTAACAGGCTGCTTTGTACCTCTGCTGCGAGGGCCGCCGTGTGTTCCTCCGTACGGATGGAGCGTTCGGTGTTTCCGCTGACCGTGATTACACCTCGAGGGCCTGGCATCTTGAGCTTGAGATATGCGTAGTGCGGCACCGCATTGAATTTAGCGAATGCGGTTCGTCCAAGCAGAGCATGATAGCCACTGCGAAACGGAACTATGTCGAAGATTAACTCTTCGCTTCGGAAGTTGTCCGGAGATCCGAAGACCACATCAAGTGTTATGGAGCCTATGCAATTGGCCTCTACACCTGGGATGACGCCTTTAAAGGTCGTCCTTGTGGGCTTGATCCTTGATGGATCTATGCCCATTTTCCGCACTGTATCCTGGTAGAGCAGGTTCAGGCTACTGTCGCCGTCCATGAGGACTCTTGTAAGGTGAAATCCGTCAACGATTGGGTCAAGAACCAATGCGGCGAAACCGCCGTGACGGATGCTAGTGGGGTGGTCCCTTCGATCAAAAGTGATCGGGCAAGAGGACCATGGGTTGAACTTTGGGGCGACTGGCTCCATCGCGTATACGTCCCATAGCGCACGCTTCCTCTCCCGCTTAGGAATATGAGTCGCGTATATCATGTTCACCATCCGCACTTGTGGGGGAAACCCCTTCTGTCCGTTGTTGTTCGGCGGCCTGGGCTCCTCTTCGTCATCGCTGTCTAGCCCCTTGTTTTTGTTTTCGGCTCTTAACTTGCCTGCCTGCTTGAACACCCAACAATCCCTGTTGGTGTGATTGGCTGGCCTTTCGGGGGTGCCATGAATCTGGCATGAGCGGTCGAGTATTCGGTCCAAACTGGACGGGCCCTGGGTATTCTTTTTGAATGGCCTTTTCCGCTGGCCGGATTTATGGCCTCTGAATCCGGCGTTTACTGCCGTATCTTCATTGCTGTCGCTGCTGACGCGGCGTTTCTGTTTATTCCGTCGCGACCTGCCACTTTTGTCCTTGGTATCTGAATTACCTTGCTTCTTCAATAAGTTGTTGCTGCGAGCTAGCCAGCTATCTTCGCCCGCGCAAAAGCGGGTCATGAGTGTCGTGAGGACTGCCATGGATTTCGGCTTTTCCTGTCCCAGGTGCCGTGCAAGCCACTCGTCACGGATGTTATGCTTGAAGGCTGCTAAGGCCTCTGCATCCGGACAATCGACTATCTGATTTTTCTTTGTTAGGAACCGTGTCCAGAATTGCCTGGCCGATTCTTCTGGCTGCTGGATTATGTGGCTTAGGTCGTCGGCGTCCGGTGGCCGTACGTAGGTCCCCTGGAAGTTTTCGAGGAATGCGGCCTCCAGGTCCTCCCAAGAGCCGATCGAATCTGCGGGGAGGCTGTTAAGCCAGTGCCGGGCTGGTCCCTTAAGCTTAAGGGGTAAATATTTGATGGCGTGCAAATCATCGCCACGTGCCATGTGGATGTGGAGGAGATAGTCCTCAATCCATACTGCCGGATCTGTCGTACCATCGTACGACTCGATGTTGACGGGTTTAAAACCCTCCGGGATTCTATGATCCATTACTTCGTCTGTGAAGCATAGTGGGTGTGCGGCGCCCCTGTACTGGGCTATGTCTCGACGCAGTTCGGAGGAGTTGTGCCTGTTGTGTTCGGCCCGGCCGGATTTATTGTGTCCGGAGTGAAAACTATCACGTGCCGTCGGGCGTCCGCGCGATCCATAGATCGATCTTGTTTGCCTTGCTTTGTCCTCCAGGACGTCTCGCAGGTCTGGTTCGTGTTCCCGTGCCTTGGTAAAGCGGCTGCGGGGCATGGCTTGTTTGGATGTTCGACAGGCTTCTCTGTCGCGGCCGCGAGGTGGCCGATCTGCCATGTCTTGGGCTTCCTCCTCTGATTGGGGTAGCGGCCTGCGCTTAGGATAGTTTTTGGAGGGGCGTCCGAGCTCGTGCTCTTCGGCCGCAAGGACTTCAGTCCATCTGTCAGCTAGCAAATCTTGATCAGCTCTAAGCTGTTGCTACTTTTTCTTTAGGCTGTTCGCCGTGGCTAAAAGCCTGCGTTGAAAGCGCTCTTGTTCGGCGGGGTCTGATGGTACGATGAATTCATCGTTGCCGAGGCTTGCCTCGTCTTTGGAGGGAGGCATGTAGTTATCGTCCTCGACCTCTCGCTCTGCCACTCTCTCATGAGGGCGGTCTTCTCCATCTTGCTGTGCCGAATCCTGCTGGTTTTGGTGTTCTTCGGCGCTGTCCGGGGTAGTATTATCTCCCGTGCCGGAATCACCGTTTCTGTTGTGGCGGGATTTGGAGCGGCGCCGCTGACGTCGGCGTTTTGGAGGCTTTTTCGAAGTGCCATCCTCCGTTGTTCCATCGCCATCTCCATCTTTTGGAGCATCCACCATGTATATGTCGTATGACGAGGTGGCGGTCCAGCGCCCTACAGGTGCTGGTTCTTGCTCGTCTCCTCCTTCGTCATCCATACCGTCGAAGTCTTCGGAGCCGAAGTCGAGCATGTCGGATATATCGTCGACAGTGGCTATTAAGTGGGCGGTGGGTGGGCTTTGAATTTCTTCGTCGTCCGAATCCCAACCTCGCAGGCCATAGTTCGGCCCGGGCTCTCCTGACAAAGAGAGAGACTTGAGAGAATTCAGAATATCACCAAAAGGTGAATACTGAAAGATGTCCGCGGCGGTGAACTCCATTACAGGCGCCCAATCTGATTCGATCGGCGGGGGCACGGACGACCCGAAGTTCGGAGAAGAGTCCGGCTCCTTGGAGTCACAGGCCATGCGGAGCGCGGGGCTCGCGTTCGGCTCAATGGCCTTTAAGATCGCAGCCCCCGAGGTGACGTCCAACCGTTCATCTTCAAAGAACGCAGCGGGCTCCGAATCGAGGATCGGGGCCGGAGCGTATGCGGCCTCCAGGACACTGTTCGGACGCAAAGCTATATCATGCCCCTCGAGATAGTGCGGCGCGCTTGGCTGTGGCTCGAATCCGTCGAAGATCAAGTCTCCGCGGATATCTGCCGTGTAGTTTAGGCTTCCAAACCTGACTTGATGGCCAGGGGTGTAACTCTCGATCTGCTCCAGATGACCAAGCGAGTTGGCCCGCAGAGCGAAGCCGCCGAAGACGAAGATCTGTCCGGGGAGAAAAGTCTCACCCTGGACCTCATCGTTGTTGATGATCAAGGGAGCCATCGGGCCTAAAGGCGACGACACAGAGGAACTCTCAATGAAAGCACCAATGTCGGTGTCAAAACCGGCGGATCTCGGGTAGGGGGTCCCGATATGTGCGTCAAGGTCGGATGGTAACAGGAGACAAGGGACACTTTATTTTACCCAGGTTCGGGCCCTCTCGATGGAGGTAAAACCCTACTCCTGCTAGATTAATATTGATGATATGGGTAGTACAAGAGTAGATCTACCACGAGATCAAGGAGGCTAAACCCTAGAAGCTAGCCTATGGGTATGATGATGGTTATGATGTGTTCGTCCTACGGACTACAACCCTCCGGTTTATATAGGCACCGGATAGGGTTAGGGTTACACAGAGTCGGTTACTTTGGTAGGAGATCTTGAATATCCGCTCGCCTAGCTTGCCTTCCACGCCAAGGAAAGAACCTTCCGGACACGGGACGAAGTCTTCAATCTTGTATCTTCATAGTCCTGGAGTCCGGCTGAAGATATAGTTCGGCTATCCGAACACCCCCTAATCCAGGACTCCCTTAGCAGCCCTGACAGAAGAAAGTGCACTGAGCCAAACTTGAAAGTGTCAAGTGCTTTGTTTGGGATCTCCTTGTACATGTTGGACATGGAATTGTGATCCATCTTCTTCTTGGCATAGATGTCCAAGTCATCTTCCTGCTCTTCTAGGGCATTGATCAGCTGTGCCCATTCAGCAACTGTAGACTGATATCTGGTTCCTTCTGACATCCACACTATCCTGCCATCTGGATAGAAGTGTGATGTGGAGTAGAATTGCATGATGAGCTCCTCATTCCACTTTGTGAGCTTTTGCCCAACAAAGTTTGCAACTCCACAACCTTTGAAGCTGTCATATACTCCAGGATAGTGTTCTTCGTTCTCCTTGATGTATTCCCAATCAACCCATCTCATGTCACATACTATGGGCTTCTTATCCAGCAACACTGTCTCATAGAAATCTTGATGTTCCTTGGTGTGAAACCTGTAATCCACAACAGTTCTTCTCCTTGAAGCATATGGATCTGCTTCTCTCCACTTCCTTAGCCCTGAGTCTCTTCTAATTTTCATGTCCTCAGCCACAGGATGAGCATCATTGTGGTATGGGATCTTGGGCTTGAGCTTCCTGAGCACTTGTCCTTCTTCTTCTTCAGCAATGTCAGGCACTGGGGCCTTGTTCTTTTCAGCAGCAGATATGTTCCTGGTGTTTCTCTTTGGTGCACTCTTGGGCTTAGATGCAGCTTTGGGTGCTTCCTTGGGCTTGGATGCAGTAGCCCCTGACCTTATGGCATCACCCATAAGCTTCTGTGCCTTGGGTGCTGGAGCAGCAACCTCTTCTTCCTCTTCTTCATCTGAGTCTCTCCTCATGGAGGGTTTTCCAAGAACTCTGGCAGTTGTAGTTCTGACTCTCTTCTTCTTCTTGTCTTGGCCACTTGCTTCCTCTTCAGATTCTATGATAAGCTTCATGGTTTCTTCAGTTACAGCCTTCCTAGGCTTAGAAGTGGGAACTCTCCTTGCAGGTGCCTTTTTCTGCATTCCAGGCTTGATGGCTGCAGCTGACCCATACTCTTTCTTGAGCACCTTCTTCTTAGATGTGGCTTCCTCTTCTGCCACACAATCCTCATCCTCTGACTCAGAAGTTCTCTTCTTGCTAGCTCTTGTGGCAGCTTTAGGCAGATTGCTTGGGGTGCTCCTGCTACCCTCATCAGAACTGCTAGAGGGACTAGTGCCCTCACTCAAATGAACCTGCTCCTCAGATTTGTTCTGGCTGTCACTTTGATCAGACATGTTGCAAACTCTGACTGCTGACCCTGTGAATAGTTTATTGATGAGATAGAGTGGATGAGCATCACAAAATGCAGAGATTTTTGCAAAAGAATGAGTCAAAAACTTAGTTTTAGTTTTCCATAGAAAAGCATTTTGGATCAATCGATTTGCAAACTCGGTGATACCGAAGCAGCTTTTGGGACCAAAACTAGTGAACTCGGTCAGACCGAGTCACAATTCGGTGGCACCGAGACTGCTAGGGTTTCACAAAGTCCTGAACTCGGTCTCACCGATTTGTAATTCTCGTTCAGACCGAGAACCACATGTGCAATGGCCGTGGCCGAATCGGTGGAACCGAGTTCCGCAACCTAGTGGGTCCGAGATAGTTTCAGCAGAAACCTAAACCTAAATTTTCGAATCTCAACTATTCTACGGATTGTTTTGACTGGATAGGAGTGTTTCAATCGTAGCAAGAATCATAAAGAACACAATGTGCTAGGAATTGGACGGGGATTAGCACTGTGATCGAGTCCATACCCTAGTTCGGCGGCGGACTCGCTACGGCGGCAACGGCAGAGACAAATTCCGTTGACGGCAGCGGAGACCAGCGACAGGAGGCAGCTGGCGACGAGGAGGACGATCAGGAGACCTAGGAGGCAGAGCGAGCTATGCGCGGGCGAAGAGGTTTTGGAGAAATTTCCAAAATTTTGCCCGTGAGTATATATAGCCCGACCCTGTCGGTGTGACCGAGTGGAACAACTCGGTGGCACCGAGATGCATAACTGTTGACAGTTATGGCAACTCGGTGTGACCGAACAATTCAAATCGGTTGCACCGAGGTGAAAACCTAGATCGACTTAGTGATCTCGGTATGACCGAAATGGAGGAATCGGTCAGACCGAAAAGCACAAAGAAGTTTTGGAAGTTTAAGTCTATGACAAATCGGGGACTCTGAGTGCTCCTCACACAGAGTGGTTTGAATCTGGCTTGATCAAATTTTGTGACGTAGCATGAATAGAGTTTGAGATGAGAAAAGCATAGATAGCTAGAGAAGGTTCTTAGGCATTCTTGTCCATCCACTTGGCAAAGAAAAGAAAACCAATCAATCAAAACAACAAGTGGATGTCCTCGAATGAGTAAAATATGCAACCAACATGCTCAGACAATAAAATGGCAATTGAAATATGTGTCAAAGCATGCACAACCAATTCTAGCATCTATCAAGCAATTGGCGATGACTAGGTCATCTATATATGAGTATATTGACTTAGGAGTCAAATGAGAACATTTGATCATAGGTCATACTCATCGTTTAAGCACAAGTGGGGTTACATTTTTCATAAAGCATTGTTGTGTTCACATCATTAGAGTTGCTTTAGCTCAATTCTTAGAGTAAAGCTCCCCCTAGATGTGATATCCCCCCTAAGAGGGATGAACTAACCTTGGGTTTTGTCGATGATGACTTCATGTAGATGTTGAAGAAGTGGATGCTCAATGTTGATGTAGATCAATTGGAGCTATCCATTGGAGTGAATTGCACTTTCAATACCTACATGGGTTAGTCCCACAAGGAACAAACAAGGATATCCATAGACATAGAGTGATGCACACATAAGATGATGTCTACGAAAGATTTTAGGTTACCTTGTCCCTTGACTTACCAACAAGAGGGTTTATGACTCCTTGAACTAGTGCAAGATATGGAAGTTGATTGCACTTGTTCTTGCCAAAATGATAGGAGTGAAGTATGTTGGCGGAGTCACCCTCAAGAACTCTATAGTTCTTCTTCTTTTGGATCCACACCATCTTGATGGGAATCCTTGGAGTTGTAGTCGTACTTGATGAAGTGGAACTTGAAGTAGTCTTGGGAATCCACTTGACTAAGGTCTTAGGAGCTTCTTCAAATGCATAAATTTCCTCTTGAAGCTTGTCCTTGCCTTTTTGCTTATAGTCTTGTGGTGGAAGATCATCTTGAGCTTGTGTCCCTTTGAAAGAAGTAGGATCATACTTCTCTTGTTGAGGAACAAACTTTGTCTTGGGGTATTGATCTTCTTTCCACTAAACTCCATTGGCATTGAACTTCCGTTCAAAACCACCACCTTGATTCTTCCGGTGCTTTCCTTGCTTGCGTACAATTTCCTCGAATTGCTTACTCCCGGCAAGGCTCTTGTACACTCCTTTCTCTATAATTCCCTTTAATAGGCTATTTTCTTGCTCAAGTGTAACTTGGCTAAGAGAATCTTTAGTGGAATCAAGAGAGCTACTAGAAGCAACAATATTGGATTTAACATGATCATTGTTACTACTAGAGGAAGAATCTTTCTTGTTCTTGTTACTAGACTTGACTTGAGGGATGTAAGTGGATAAGAGTAAACGCTTGGCAATGTAAGAAGAACTTTTCTTACGAAGATCATCATTGATTGCTTTTAAGAACTCATGCTCTTGCTCAAGGTTGAGCTTTTCAAAGCGTAATTTCTCATGTGTCCTTAAAAGTTCTCGATGATCTCCTAAGATAGTTTCATGAGCTAACTTAAGAGTGTTTAGTTCTTTAGTTAGAGACTCAATCTTCTCCTTATCATTGTCATTCGTTTTATCTTGATTAGCATGATTAATTGACGTTTCATCATAGTATTCATCACTAGAGTTGTCAATAAGTAAATCATCATCACCTAACAAGTCATCTTCATCACTATTGAAATCAACATACTCGGGGTGTGATACCTTTGGGCCTTTAGCCATGAAGCATGTTCCAACTCCTTCATTTGGTGAGTCAAATATGTCGTAGGAGTTGGTTGACACAAGTGCTAGACCGGCAACACCTTCATCTTGAGTATATTCGGAATCGGAGTGATAACTTCTCTCGGAGTGGTTGTCGGAGTCGGAGCCGGATACCCATTCACCAACATGAGCTTGATGTCTTCGTTTTGTGTAGCTCCTTGATGACTTTTCTTTTCTTTCCGAATCCTTGCTTCTCCGTGAGTGTCTTCATTCATAACGATCATCTCTACTCCTTCTTTCTCTAGATGGCGATTATTCTCTTCTACTTCTTCTTTTGGGAGAGTCTTCTCTTCTCTTGTAGGGAGTCGTACACTCATTGGAATAGTGTCCGGGTCTTCCACAGTTATAGCAGTTTCGCTCTCAACTAGAAGATCTTTAGTCATTGTAGGACCTTGACTTGGAGCTTCTATCTTTGCATCTACTTTTGTAGAACTTGTTGAAGTTCTTCACCATTAAGCTCAATTCTTCATCGAAGGTTTGCTTCTCACTTGATGATGTGGGGGCTTCACATGAGGCTTTGTAAGCTCCACTTGATTTGTTGTGAAGTTCCTCTTTGTCCTTGAGTGACATCTCATGAGCAACAATTCTTCCAATGACTTCCGTTGGCTTGAGATCTTTGTAATTGGACATCATTTGGATCAATGTGCACACGGTATCATATTTTCCATCCAAGGCTCTTAGGATCTTCTTGATGATGAATCTATCGGTCATCTCTTCACTCCCTAAGCTGGCAATCCCATTTATGATAAGAGCAAGCCTAGAGTACATTTCAACGACACCTTCACCATCCTTCATTTTGAACTTGTCAAGTTGACTTTGAAGCACATCCAATTTGGATTCCTTGACGAAGTCGGTACCTTCGTGCATATCAATCAAAATATCCCAAATTTCCTTTGCATTCTCAAGACGGCTGATTTTGTTGAATTCTTCGGGGCACAGTCCGTTGAAGAGAATATCACAAGCTTGAGCGTTGTATTGCAGCATCTTCAACTCTTCCGCGGTAGCTTCACGGTTTGGTTCTTTCCCATCAAAGAAGTCACCTTGCAAGCCAACACACACAATAGCCCAAACGGCGGGGTTATGTCCAAGAATGTGCATTTTCATTTTATGCTTCCAACTAGCAAAATTAGTACCATCAAAGTAAGGACCTCTACGGTGATAATTTCCCTCGCTAGACGCCAAACTCTCCTAGGTTGTGAAACCAAGGCTAGGACCACCAAAAGCTATGGATATCAAAGCAAATGGAGACCAAAGCTCTGATACCACTTGTAGGATTGGAAGTATGTCTAGAGGGGGTGATTAGACTACTTGACCAAATAAAAATCTGTCCTTTTCCCAATTTTAGTTCTTGGCAGATTTTAGCTATCTTAGTACAAGTCAAGCAATCTCCACACAATTCAAGCAAGCATGCAAAAGAGTATATATGAGCAGTGAAAAGTAAAGCATGCAACTTGCAAGAATGTAAAGGGAAGGTTTTGGAGGATTCAAACGCAATTGGAGACACGGATGTTTTTGGCGTGGTTCCGATAGGTGGTGCTATCATACATCCACGTTGATGGAGACTTCAACCCACGGAGGGTAACGGTTGCACGAGTCCACGGAGGGCTCCACCCACGAAGGGTCCACGAAGAAGCAACCTTGTCTATTCCATCACGGCTGTCGCCCACGAAGGACTTGCCTCACTAGCGGTAGATCTTCACGAAGTAGGCGATCTCCTTGCCCTTACAAACTCCTTGGTTCAACTCCACAATATTGTCGGAGGCTCCCAAGTAACACCTAGCCAATCTAGGAGACACCATTCTCCAAGAAGTAACAAATGGTGTGTTGATGATGAACTCCTTGCTCTTGTGCTTCAAATGATAGTCTCCCCAACACTCAACTCTCTCTCACACAGGATTTGGATTTGGTGGAAAGAAGATTTGAGTGGAAAGCAACTTGGGGAAGGCTAGAGATCAAGATTCATATGGTAGGAATGGAATATCTTGAGCTCAACACAAGGGTAGATGGTTCTCTCTCAGAAAATGTGTATTGGAAGTGAAGATCTGTTCTGATGGCTCTCTCTATGAATGAAGAGTGGGTGGAGGGGTATATATAGCCTCCACACAAAATCTAACCGTTACACACAATCCGCCAAACTCGATGGGACCGAATCGTTAAACTCGGTCGGACCGCTTTAGCAAACCTAGTGACCGTTAGGATTTTCGGTGGGACTGAGATGCAACTCGGTAGGACCGATATGGTTAGGGTTAGGGCATAACGTAATCTTGGTGTGACCAATTACACAAACTCGGTGGGACCGATTTTGGTAATAAGCTAACCAGAGAGTTCGTCAGGTAAACTCGGTGGGACCGATTCGCTCTTTTCGGTGAGACCGAAATGTTACGAAAGGGAAACAGTGAGTTTACATTGCAATCTCGGTGGGACCGATCGCTCACTTCGGTTGGACCGAAACGTTACGAAGGGAAACAGAGAAATTGCAATCCCATCTCGGTGAGACCGAGATCCCTATCGGTGAAACCGATTTGCTAGGGTTTGTGGCAGTGGCTATGACAAATGAAACTCGGTGGCTCCGGATAGAAAGAATCGGTGGGGCCGAGTTTGACTTTTGGTTTAGATCATATGTGGATATGGAAAGGTAGTTGAGGATTTTGGAGCATATCACTAAGCACATGAAGCAAGAGGCTCATTATGCAACACCTCATCCCTCCTTAATAGTATTCGCTTTTCCTATGGACTCAATGTGATCTTGGATCACTAAAACATAAAATGTAGAGTCTTGTCCTTGAAGTTCGAGCCAATCCTTTGTCCTTATAATTTTGAGGGATCCACTTTCCTCATCCATGCCATGCCATCCATTGAGCTTTTTCTGAAATATTCATCTTGGAATAATGTTAGCTCAATGAGCTATATGTTGTTAGGAATTACCAAAACCACCCAGGGATAGTTGCACTTTCAGTGAGTATATATGGGTGCAGGAGGTACGTCGGTGGAGCTTCGGGGGCCCCACGAGGCAGGGGGCGCGCCCCCCCACCCTCGTGAGCACCTCCCTTGGCTCCTGACGTGGGGTCCAAGTCCATCCGGTAGCTTTCCTTTCAAATATCACTTCTCCAGTTGATTTCGTTCCGTTTCGACTCCGTTTGATATTCTTTTTCTTCGAAACACTGAAATAGGCAAAAACAGCAAATCTGGGTTGGGCCTCCGGTTAATAGGTTAGTCCCAAAAGTAATATAAAAGTGGAAAATAAAGCCCAATGTTGCCCAAAACAGTAGATAACATAGCATGGAGCAATCAAAAATTATAGATACGTTGGAGACGTATCACGTTATGACAACGTGGTTGATGTAGTCATACGTCTTCACGGTCCGACCAATCCAAGTACCGAACGTACGGCACCTCCGAGTTCAGCACACGTTCAGCTCGATGACGTCCCGCGAACTCCGATCCAGCAGAGCTTCACGGGAGAGTTCCGTCAGCACAACGGCGTGATGACGGTGATGATGTTGCTACCGACGCAGGGCTTCGCCTAAGCACCGCTACGATATGACCGAGGTGGAATATGATGGAGGGGGCACCGCACACGGCTGGGAGAGATCAACAGATCAACTTGTGTCCAGAGGTGCCCCCTGCCCCCGTATATAAAGGATGGAGGAGGGAAGGCCGGCCAGCCCCTAGGGCGCGCCAGAAGTGTGGAGTCCTACTAGGACTCCCTAGTCCTAGTAGAATTCCTCCTCCCACATGGAATAAGAAAAAGAGAAGGGAAAAGGAGAAGGATGGAAGGGGGCGACCCCCCCTCCCTAGTCCAATTCGGACCAGGCCATGGGGAGGAGCGCGGCCACCTTTTGAGGCCTTTCTCTCCTTTTCCGTATGGCCCATTAAGGCCCAATATGAATTCCCGTAACTCTCCGGTACTCCGAAAAATACCCGAATCACTCGGAACCTTTCCGATGTCCGAATATAGTCGTCCAATATATCGATATTTACGTCTCGACCATTTCGAGACTCCTCGTCATGTCCGCGATCTCATCCAGGACTCCGAACTACCTTCGGTATATCAAATCACATAACTCATAATACAAATAGTCACCGAGCGTTAAGCGTGCGGACCCTGCGGGTTCGAGAACTATGTAGACATGACCGAGACACATCTCCGGTCAATAACCAATAGCGGAACCTGGATGCTCATATTGGCTCCTACATATTCTACGAAGATCTTTATCGGTCAAACCACATAACAACATACGTTGTTCCCTTTGTCATCGGTATGTTACTTGCCCGAGATTCGATCGTCGGTATCTCAATACCTAGTTCAATCTCGTTACCGGCAAGTCTCTTTAATCGTTCCGTAATGCATCACCCCGCAACGAACTCATTAGTCACATTGCTTGCAAGGCTTATAGTGATGTGCATTACCGAGAGGGCCCAGAGATACCTCTCCTATACACGGAGTGACAAATCCTAATCTTGATTCATTGTAACCCAACAAACACCTTCGGAAACACCTGTAGAGCATCTTTATAATCACCCATTTACGTTGTGACGTTTGATTGCACACAAAGTGTTCCTCCGGATATTCGGGAGTTGCACAATCTCATAGTCCGAGGAACATGTATAAGTCATGAAGAAATCGGTAGCAATAAAACTATAACGATCGCAATGCTAAGCTAATGAATGGGTCTTGTACATTACATCATTCTCCTAATGATGTGATCCCGTTCATCAAATGACAACACATGTCTATGGCTAGGAAACATAACCATCTTTGACGAACAAACTAGTCAAGTAGAGGCATACTAGGGACACATTGTTTTGTCTATGTATTCACACATGTATCAAGTTTCCAGTTAATACAATTCTAGCATGAATAATAAACATTTATCATGATATAAGAAAATATAAATAACTATTTTATTATTGCCTCTAGGGCATATTTCCTTCAGTAATATCTCTCACTCATTACTACAAAGTCGAATAGCACTGGCCAAATCATATCGTCAGTGGCACGCTTCTGGTCCTGCCAGTGGATCGGGGTCAGTGATGACATCGTCATCACTGATGGGCCAGCCGACCAGTGCTAACTACCCTAAGGGTGACAAGCTGAGGCATATCACTAAAAAGGTTGTAGATAAGTGGTCGGTTAGTGATGTAAAAATTCTGGCAGACAGCTTGGGGCTGCACTGCTAGCAGTTCAACACTTCAACTACTCAACAATACAAATCACAACATCAAATACAAATCTTTTACATTTAGGGTCTGTTTGGATACCGTCCTTGGACCGTGCCTGAAATGTTTTTGGTGCCTAGTTTCAGCCTTGTCCGATGACGCTGTTCTGCCTGTTTAGTCTAGTATGGGCCATTGGTGTTTGGTTCGTACCCTTACCTGGTAAAATATTAAATAGTACAAGAGTATTAAATAATCTGGTAAAGTACATGCAGCAGCGGCTGATAAGAGCGTAATCAAACGGCAGGCAGCTGTTCTTGGACCAGGCTACCAATTTCAGACGACTGGTCCAGGCTAAGCAAGATCCCTTGGTAATCAGCCAGACTAATCTATGTGATGGGGCTACTCGTCCAGGCAAGCAGTGGCTTTTTCAGGACAGGAAACAAACAGGGTCCAGGCAATTCTCGGGGAGGCTCCCAAGCCAGGCGTGTCGCTGCAAGGATGCTATCCAAACACACCTTTGATTTCATGGCATACACATACATATCCTCATCCCGCTTCGGCCTGCGAGGCCAGCGGAGGAAAAGGGAAGAGGACAACAGGAGAAACGAGGGACTCCAAGGGGGGTGGCGCAAAGAGAGGAAATGATATTATGAGGTCGTACATGTACTGTTTGGTGTTTCATACATATTGGTATTTCAACTTTACCATATCTTCAATATTGTTATGGTACTGACTTAAATTAAATTAATTATGAAACTTATAGCTACTCCAACACAACTTTGATACTTTTTCCTATTTAAAATGGTGATTTTTTTGGTCGTCAATTGATTGAGAAGAGGGTTACAGAGTTATAGCTCAACAAAAGAATCACCCCAACATCACAGAAAAGCAACAAAGGTTTCACTCTCTAGACCGTATGTTACTCAAATGTCTCAGTTCTGCGGTGACCCAAAGGTTTGCCTCCAACTTGATGAGTTATATGATGTAGTGAGGTGGCGTCAATTTTCTTTCTAAAGAAAATAACATTTCTTCTGCTCCTCGGGTCCAATTCACAAGCATGGTAAGAGAAACCATCGCCTTCCGGTTTACAACTATGGTACATTTGTCAAACTAAAACGCAAACGCGTGTACTTTGGCAGATAGACAGTCATCTGTGTACGTCTCCCTCGTGACGCAAGCCAGTATGTCAAATATTGTAATAACCCACATCTCACGGTCACGTAGGTCGTCCTACTACGAGATTGTCCGAGCAGTGCGCGTCAGCCGCCTAAATTTTCACGAGATCAGATTATTAACCACACAAAGCCTTATCTGGTACTTGCTCGTAGTAGACTTTGACAGATCAGGTGTCCGACTGGCCAGCAAAACCAGGTCAGGGCTGCCAACCACCGGAAGAGCAGCATGTAGCTCCGCCGTGCGCGAAGCAAAGTTGTTCAGAATCTTGACTCTCTCCTCAGTGGATAACCATCACACACACTACTACTCATAAGCCGTAGCATTACTCTTGTCGATGACTGAGACATCTGTAGGCTGTAGCTCGGTTGCTTCGGATGTCATTTTCCACGAGAGTGACGGTGCAGGGGTTGAGAGGAGCAGCGCACAGGAAACACTTGCCTCCGGCCGGCAGTTGACTTGACTTCGAGCCTGTTCGGCAACACTCCAGCTCCAAACTCCACGACTGGAGCGGGCGGAGCGATGCCGAACGCATCAGCTCTCAGAGTCTGATCCTGGGAGTGGAGCGGCGCACAACGCAATTTCGCGGAGGAGCATAACCCTCGCTCCTCGTTTCAATAGAATCAGGAGCTGATCGAAATTACAAAAAAATGCCACCGCCAAGTGCACCAACGAAACGGTATGAGTCTGTTTTCTTTCGCTAACCAGTCCCAAAAAAACAGAGACGAGAACCAGCGCTCTGCCGGAGAACCAGCCGAACAGTCCTTCCACAAGGCGTTCGATCGGGAGAGTGCTTCGTGCGCGGATCGGAGCGGAGTGACTGGTTTTTCTAGAGTAGAGGATTGCCGAACAGGCCCTTCGCCGCCGTTTATTCCCGGTTATTTTGTTTCCTTTGAAGTTGTTCCTCCCGGGTATTAGTAGTACTTGAAGAAATGTATGATTGTTTAGAGCAACTTTAATGGGGCGACCCAAACGGACGGCGTATTTGTCCGTTTTTTGTCCCTTTAGGTCGGCCGTCCGCCCGGCGTCCGCCCAGTTTTGCATTTGGGTCGGTAATGCGCCCAACGCGCCGACACATTTCATGTCCGCATTCAACTTTTGAATTAAAAAAGGCCAGCGGCCGATCATGCCAGTGGCCATGTCTCATGTCGGCACCATGCCAGCACCGGCATACAATGTTGGCTTTCAGAAAATACCACAGTACATGCTGGCGCACTCGCTCGCCAGCCGGCCGGCACACATGCCAGCACACAAAAAATGGTGGGACTTGGAGTTCGACCACGCCATCGCGGCTCCCGTGGTCATGCCGGCACACCTGCCGGCATACAAAAAGATGGCCCTCGACGCCATAGATCAGTCGTCCTGAAACTTGAGCATGTCGGCCTGCATCTTCTCGAACCACGACCTCTTCCTAGGCGACAAGGCGTTGAGATCCACCTTCATGATCTCCACCTTCATGATCTCCACCCCGGTCATCATGCTTGCAAGAGCCACTTCTTTCGCCTTTGTCTTGGCGTTGGCGGCCTCGATCTTGGCTTGCTTCTTGGCGTCAAGCTCAAGCCTCCTCCTTTGAATCTCCATGAAAGCACTCATTTGCTCTTCTTTGAAACGCCGGCGCTCTTCCTCCCTTGAGTACTTCTTATTCATCATGCCGTCCACGCTTGCGATCAAGGCGTTGGTGGCCGCATCTCGCTTGTCCTCCTTCTTGGAGTTGATCTTCCCCCGCGGTCGTGCCGGCTCGCCCTCCCCAACATCCTCCACGGCGCCCTTCCCCCCACGTCTTTGGATCTTGTCCAATGTCTCGCCAACACTCGCATAGAAGCTTGTCCTCGGCAGCTGTGTACGCCTTCGTGCGTTTGCTCTTGCGCTTCGGCTTAGGACCGGCGGTTTGGTTGGCGAGCTCGTCCTCGAACAAAGGCTCCACTTCGATGTCGCACTCGTCCTCTTCCTCTAGCCCATAGTCGTCCGGAAACTCGTGGTCGAGGGGGAAGTCGTCCAGGTCGACGCCGGCCTGATCACGCATGAAGGCCGCCTGATCGGGATCATAGCCAGCGGCCGGCGTGAACGCCCCGCGGCCGTCCTGGCTTTGCGTCTCCTCAGGATCGTAGATAGCGCCCGACGCACCACCCTCGAAGATGAGGTGTTGCATGTAGTCCTCGTCGACGGCGGACGGCATTTCCTCGAATAGGTTGCGGGCGTCCGGGAGACCGCCGGCCGGCGTCTGTCGCGCGCGTTTCCTCGCGCCGCCGGACGACGAGCCACCGAACACCGGGGTGACGTTGAGGTCGATGGGTGCGGACGCGAGTGTGGAAGGCGCAACCACGCTCACGTCGGGTGAGCACTCCCCGGAAGGCACTCCACGTTTACCCCAAGCATGTAGAGCGCCTCCCTCGTTGCAGCGGCGACGCGGGCGTTGGTGAATTCTTGCTGCGCGGCGGCGGCGGCGGCCTGCGCAGCGGCCTCATCCCTCGCGTCCACGGCGTGCCTCCGGCCCTTCCACTTGGCCGACTCCCTTGCCCGCTGTTCGGGCGTCAGCGCCTTCTTCGGCTTGGTCGCCGCGGCGGTCTTGCGCGCCGCACGAGGCTTGACTTTCCCCGAGGGGGCGACAGCGCCGGACGAGGCGAGGGAGGCGAGGCCACCGGTGGCGTCGAGGTCGAGGTCGAGGTCGATGGCGTCCTCCATCGCTGGTTGGGGGCGGGGGCGCGCTGGCGGGAGCGTTTTGAGGAAAAATGGGGAAAATGGTTGTGGCTGCCACCGACAAGCGGGCCCGGAGAGAGGCATAGGGGCGCGCGCACGCGTCCGTCTCGTGTCCCGGCGCAAATCCGGCTAAAAAATGGGCCTGGAATGGGTCGCTCGCGAACGACAAACGGACGTGCGTCCGTTTGGGTCGGCGCGTTGAGACGCCACTTTTGTCCGCGCTGACCCAAACAAACGCGGGCGGACCAAATGGATCGCCCCATTGGAGTTGCTCTGAAATCACTAATAAGTGTACTTGTTATGCGGTGCATATATCTCGCAGCTAAGCGGCTGAGCCTCCTCTCTGCTCCCCGTCCGCCCGGGTTGCCTACCTCCACGGAACATGATTTGTGGCACGCGGGTGCAGGGGCACCGAGTCACTCACACATGTTTTTTTTCTTGGCTTTTGATTTTTTTAGTCTTTCATATCTTTTGAACAAAAAGTTTAAATTAATATCCATGTTACTCGTGGAAAGAGCTTTCAAATAAGATCTATTTTAAATACATTTTGAGGAGATTCTACAATTTTAAGTTTTAACTTTTGAAACTTAGTACGAGCGACCAGCAAAATCATAACTTTAGTACAAAAAGAATCGCTTAAATTTTCAACTCTGAAACTTGATACGAGCGAGCGAGAAAATCGCAAGTTTCAAAGCTTAAAAGATAAAAGTTACTTTGCCCTAGTGTGGTATCCAACTACTTTGTGGATCACGAGGCATTCGGATTGGCGGGAAGGGCTGGGGCAGGTGCGTGCTCTCGCACCTGCATGCCCCTGCAAATTTCTGCTACCTCCACCTCATTGTCGTCCTCTTCATCGGCCTTCGTCGTGGAGCGACCGGGTAAGAAACCGACATATCCATGTGAATTGTTAATCTTATTTGGGGTGGAAGAGTATTTGGTTTGTTGCAGATGTTTAATAGGTTGTACGAAAAGCCAGAATTATCAGTAAGTCTCGATCGAGGTATTTGGTTGTAATTTTGCAAGTACTCGCACTTTTGGTAGGTTGTTGTCTGATTTCGTACAGATTTCGTACAGATCCTTCGATTGTATCTTTCTGGTTGGTGGTTGTAATTTTGCAAGTACTTAACCCAGATAACTAAGGTAGGTTGTTGTCTGATTTCCCACAGACCCTTCGGTTATATCTTTATTTTTGTGACAAACTAACCCTTTGATACGTTTGATGCTTATGTTTGAGTTGGCTTGTCGGAATTGTCAATCTAATTCTTTGCAAGAAAAGGAAAAAAAATCAACCAAAGGAGTAAATGTGTTGTACTAGGGAGGGTGATTTACGTGCCATGGACTACAAATCATACCACCTCCAGTTAGGAGTATTTTTTTTAAGTTTCACATGTAATTGGTGGATGGATTATGTTGTGGAGAAATTTGAGAACTTGTTTCTTTCAAAATTGCATAAGGGTGCGCTTCCTTAACCTCAAAGCGGTGATAAAGTTTTTTCTTTTGAGTAAAAAAGCGGTCTGTCTCTCCGATTTCATATAAAGAAACCAATGGTCCATTTACGAACTACTCCCTCTATCAAGAAACAGTGGGAGTACTATTGAATGCCCAAACTAGATCAAAAGCTAGCATGAACCAGTAGTTTTAAAACCAAGGCTATTACAAGCTAGAGGTACGAGCACCAAATCAGCTCACATTAGGATCATACAACATTCCAAGTGTTGGAAAACTTCCTTAGAATGTTAAATTGCAATTTAGTCTTGAAAATGGGCACAAACACAGGCCATGCTCACCTCACCAAAGACAACACCGCTTGGGGCATGAACTCACCACAACAGCCCCAGCAGCTCGATGCTGAAGAGAATGCCTAGTTCGAACTCAGGTGTCTCTCTATAGTCTATAGGCAACCGGGTCAAGAGGAAAATCGGAAGAAGAAAGCCACACTTTCAATTAGAAGATGCAATGGCAGAGCGACGAAGGCCGGTCATCAACCGCCATGACCAAATCCTTTTGAAGAGAAAGGATAGCTCCGTCACCGGCACCACCGGAGACGAGCACAAGAACAAGTCCACATTTCACAAATATCACACCTTAAGCCTCTCTCTTTTTTTTTGCGAAAGCACGTCATAAGCCATTGGCATGCAGTCCCAAACCCTACATGTCAACGACGGAAAAAAGTGTGGTTTTAAATTTCAAACCATCCAAATTCTCGTTCCAGGTCAACTTTTGGACACACTGTAATAAGAAGGACAAATCCGCTACGTGTGGTTTTGGCAGACACACGCCCATGGGCCTATGTCGCCCCGCGGTAGGCAAAGCCAAAACGCGACGCATAACGCAATCAACGTGCCCTGTGCGGCCGTCTCAGCAGCGCACGCCACCCATGAGCCGGTGAGCGCCGCCTAATTTCTTTCGTGAGGAGCAGGTTAAGAGGGTGCTTGGATTTATTTTTAGTCTGACTAAAAATAGTCTCTTTTAGAGACTAAAGTTCCAAGCACCCCTGACTAAAGAGAGACTAGGACTAGTCTTGAGGCTAAAAATTTTTAGTCATGGGAAACCTACTAAAATGTGTATTAGCCCTCTCTCTCCTCATTTAATTCCTCTACTTTAACACATGCGAGTTCCAGATTGGATGGTTTGGAGGATAATAAATGCTCAATAACTTGATTTTAGTCTCTTTAGTATTTGGATCCAAGCATGGGTGAGGCTAGCAAGTTTTAGTCCCACTACTTTTAGTCATGGGACTAAAACGTATCCAAGCACCCTCTAACCACACAAACGCTCCGCCACCACACGACCTCACTGCAGCTTAACTATGAACCCAAAAATCGGGACTGCGCCCCTCAAAAAAAAACCGGGACTGCGACCCGCCAACCACCGAACCAACAGCGCCGCAGTCCACTGCTCTAGCCCCTCCGTCGCGCGCGGGCGCAGCAGAGAAAAGATGCTCCCTCGACCTTTTCGGCGCGAGTGGATAACCATTGTGCAAGCCAGTAAGGCCAACCCCACCGCGCGACTCCAAACAGAAGTTCGTTTTGTCCGTATTCTGTCCGTTTGGATATGGCAATGGGGTCGTGTCCGGGCGTGTTCTGGGATGCGGTGGCCGTGCGCCCAGCGCGCGGCCGCATCCGTTTGCCCCATCATGTCCGCGTCTATTTTTAAAAAAAGAGCAATGTTTCAAATGCCAAGCCCTAGTTCATCAGGTCAGCGGTCCCAGTTCATCACGCCGGCAACAGAGCCAGCGGCCTACACGTCCATCGCCGGCAACTCAGCGAGCGGCCGGCAACACAGCCAGCCTCTAAAATGAATAGTTGTCCTCGCCGGCAACACAGCCAGCGGCCGGCAACACAGTCGGCCTCCAAAATGAATGTTTTTCTTGCCGGCACACAGCCAGCGGCCCAGCGGGCGGGCGGCACCCATGCCAGCCTCCAAAAAGAACGGCCGCAGCTGATCGGACGACCTAGTTCAGGCCGTCGGCGTTGAGCATCTCCTTCTGCCTGGCCTCGAACCAGGCCCTCGTCTTCTCGCTCATCTTGGACAAGTCCACGCTCATGATCACAAGGGCCACCTCCTTCGCTTTGGTGGCGGCATTGGTGGCCTCGATGTCGAGTTGTCTCTGCCTGGCCTTGACATTGTCGGCCTCGATGTCGAGCTGCCTTTGCCGGGCCGCCTCCTCCATGTCGAGCTGCCTTTGTCGGGCCGCCTCCTCTATGTCGATCTTCCTCCTTGTTGGGGATATAACTATTTGTGTAAACCGCCCAGGAGGGGCCGGGTTACGCAAAGCGGTTCATCATATGAAGCCCAGGATCAAGCTGGAAGATGCCGGTTCAATAAAGGGCCTAAAGCCCACAGGCGGCTTAAGGCTCGTAGTGATAAACCGCCATAATGGCATGACTTGTATTATAAGGCAGGATTAACTAGTCATCGAGCCGGACGCTGTTTATGAGCCGCCGGGACTCTGTAGGCCGCAGGGCGTCAACCCGTGTATATAAGGGGACGACCCATCGGCGGCTTAGGGCAGGTAACATCTAATAGAGAGTCGGGATAGCATGTTTTGCTCCCCGGTTGTCGAAACCCTAGCAATACCAACCCAACTAGACGTAGGCTTTACCTTCATCATAAGGGGCCGAACTAGTATAAACTCCCGTGTCCTTTGTCCCACTTTAACCCCTTTAAGCTTCCTAGTTGCGATGGCTCCACGACTAAGTCCTTTCACGAGGACATCTGCCGTGACAATTCCACGACAGTTGATTTTTATTGGCTGACGGCTCATGCTGATGCGGAAGATCTGGTCAGTAAATGTGACGGTTGTCAAAAATTCTCACAACGAGCTCATGTGCCGGCTCAAGAATTGAGAATGATTTCAATTACTTGGCCGTTTGCAGTCTGGGGGCTTGATATGGTCGGGCCTTTCAAAATGTCCAAGGATAAAAAGACACATCTCCTGGTGGCGGTTGATAAATTTACAAAGTGGGTTGAGGCAGAGCCGGTCAGTAAGTGTGATGCAGCCACGGCGGTTCAGTTCATGAAAAAGGTGATCTTTTGTTTTGGTTTTCCACACAACATCATAACTGACAATGGCACTAGCCTCTCCAAAGGAGCTATGGAAGAGTTCTGTCAACAAGAGCATATCCGGCTTGATGTTTCGGCGGTAGCTCATCCTCAATCCAATGGTCAAGCGGAAAGAGCCAATCAGGAGATCTTGAAGGGTATAAAACCCCGGCTCATGGTCCCCTTACAGCGGACGCCGGGTTGTTGGGTGGAGGAATTACCCTCTGTGATTTGGAGCATCAACACTACACCTAACAGATCTACGGGTTATACACCTTTCTTCATGGTTTACGGAGCAGAGGCGGTCCTGCCAAGTGACATCCGTCATGACTCGCCCCGAGTGGCGGCTTACGTTGAGGCTGATAATGAACAAGCTCGTCAGGATGCACTTGATTTGTTGGATGAGAAGCGAGATTTGGCAATAGCCCGCTCGGCGATTTACCAAGAGGACCTGCGCCGTTATCACAGCCGTCGGGTTAGATCGAGAACCTTTCAGGAAGGTGACTTAGTGCTGCGGCTCATCCATGATCAATCTGATATGCACAAGCTATCCCCCCCTTGGGAAGGACCCTTTGTGGTCAGCAAAAACCTGAACAACGGGTCATATTACCTCATCGATGTTCGAAAGCACAAAGACTCACATAAGTCGGAAGAGGAGACCCGTCGGTCGTGGAATATCGCTCATCTTCAGCCTTACTACACTCGAGCCACCGGCTCTCAGGATGTACATATTTTGAGATGTATATATTATGAAAAGCAATAAAGCAGGACCTCTGTCCTTTTCATCCTCAAAAGTTTACATGTCTTCCTTATTATGTTGTTGAAACAACCAACAGGGAGCAGATCATATTTGAATCCGGCTTTCCCTTTGGTATGGCTTATGATCATATCTGAATCTAGCCATCATCACTTGGGGGCTTCCTGTTCAAACATAAGTCGTATTCGAACCAAAGAGAACATAGCTGTCGATACCCTCTTGATCGGCATACTGCCAAGCTTACTAGGGGGCTTCTTGATCGTATCCGAATCATAGCTCAACCCTTTGAGTCTGACGTGGATCGTATTCGAATCAGTGTCATTAAACAACTTTCAAGGTCACTTGGGGGCTTCCTGTTCAAACATAGGTCGTTTTTTCGAACCAAAGAGAACATAGCTGTCGATACCCTCTTGATCGGCAACGCCAAAGCCACTGGGGGCTATATGATCATATCCGAATCTTAGCTTAACCCCTTTGGAACGGTTTACTGATCGTATTCGAATCATAAGCCTTTGAATTTTGTCTATTTCTCATAACACTTTGCAATCACAATTGTTTGACGGTTTTGAGGTCATTTTTTGAAAGCGTTTATGGGGTGATTTTTATTCCACCGGCTTAATCTTGATCAAATACAATTTTTAGCGCATAACAAACATCATATGTGCCGGATTTTTTCAGGATTGAGTTCTTACCTTCATTGTTTGGGTCATATAAACCGGCAGGGTAATTGAAGGATCACATGTATGTGGTTACAATTATGTCTCAGTGATATAATTGAGAATCGGCCTTTTTACGATTTTTTGATTTGTACTCCGGGTTATCTGTAAAGTATATGACCCGCCAAGCGGTAAGCCACCAAGGGACTTGCGTTTTGTTCTGTATGCAGGGCAATTAAAGCAGCTTTTTAAGCATAAGGAAAGCAGAAGATCAGCGCAACACAGAGGGATATAAGATGGCGGCTTAAACAGTGTTGAGCACCACACACTTGCGTGACGGCACGACAAAATTAAAGTGTTTTGCTACCCTATTACATGACTCCCCGAGTCCAGATAATGAAGCATTGTTTTTTAGCAAGACATAAAAATGAGTCGCCAGACAGTTCACTCGTTTTGTTGGCCTGAAGCTTCTGGGTTATCCCTTTCCGCTCCTTCGTCTACTGCCCTGTCCTGGAAGGTCGATGATGACCAGTCAATGCCACTCAAAGCTTCAAATTCAGCCTCATCATCAATTAACCCGGCCGGATCGACTTCGGGGCGAAGGTATGCTTATGAATTGGAGGGATCAAGCTGACTGCGTCATAATGTGGCGTTGGGATTCTCTGATTCTGGCTGTCGTAACTCGGGTGGTACTTGGTAAGATCCGTGTCATTCCCAATCAGAGTGGCCACAGGGCGTATTTCCCTCACGCAGGCGGTGAAGTCTTTCTGATCAAATGGGGTGCCATCTTCCTTCAGGCTTGGATACCCAAGGGCGATGTCGGCCGAGTCTAGCTCTGGTAGCCACGCCTTGGCCCGACTTAAAGCGGCTATGGCTCCGGCTCTTGCAGAAGCCCGCCTTAACTCTTGGACCCGTTGAGGTAGCACGACGAGACTCCTTAGTACATCAGCCAGGAGATTGGGAACTTCATTCGACAAAGCCACAACGGCTAGAGCACGTCGTGACCTGGTGTAGAGTTGTTCCACCAGTGTATAAACCGCCTTCAGCTTTATCAACATGCTCTGGTTAAGATTCGAGCTCCTGGGGCCTGCATTAAACAAACGTCAGGTGAGCCGGAGGTGACAATTGAGATATTTGTCGAAAAAAGGTTTGCAGTATTTAACACTTGCAGAATAGCTTACCAAAGATTGCTGAGACCATCTGTGATACATGGCGCTTTAAGCCGGATAGCTCGGCAGTTGCTTCTGCAAGAGACGCCTCCGCTTCCTCTGCCCGGTTGATCAAGGAGACATTTTCATCAGCCCATGCCTTCTTGTCTGCTTCAAAGCTCTTCTTCAATTTCTCTTGTTCAGATACGCTAAACTCAAATTTGGAATTGGCCTTTTGGATTTCAGCCTCCCGAGCTTCCAGGCGGCTCTTCAAGTCAGAAATTTCTGATTCAAATTGACTCATGGTGGCCTGTACCAATGCCGGGTTACAGTCAGAAATATCATAATGCAACATTAAGTCCCAAGCACTTTGCAAGCAAACATACTTGACACTTGGGGGCTAACGTATGCTGAAGAACTCTATTTACTGCGGCGGTTCATGGAGTTAAGTCCCAAGCATTTTGCAAGCAAAGATACTTGGCACTTGGGGGCTAATGCATATTGCAGTTCAAGTATTTTTACGACATGGTAAGGACCGGTTCAAACATCTTGTTTTAAGCCGGCCTTCAGGTGCTACAGGATAAGTCGGGCTTCTGGTAAACATTACTAAGCTGATATTAAGTCTACAACATATTTCTTCATAAGAAATAGACTTGGGGGTTGGTATAGTAAGGATAAATAAAGAATAGCAGCAAGAATTGTACCTCAGATTTTTGGTGAATCTGTTTTACCATGTCAACCTCCAGGTCACGGCTGTTGTGCACTTGACTTATATAACCAGAGACAATTTCTCCAATACTCAGATGAGTATAATCAGTGGCATCCAGCTTGGCCTTACGACGTTCCAGAAATTCCTCCTTGCCAGAGCATTTGGCCAGCACAGTGGGTCTTCCCAGCTCAACAAAAGTAGACTTAATAATCTCAATGTTCGGGTCATCCGCCTTGGCCGGGCTAGGAATCTCCGGGTTTTCAGAGTCGTCAAGAGCTTGTTCAGCAGGCGGATCAGAAGTAGGTGCTGGAATGTCGTGGGACGGTTCAGGTGGAGGCTCATGTGCAGAGGTTCTAGGAGCAGCCGTTCCGAGCTCCGGTTCAGTTATGACCGTTTGTTCGGCCGGCTTATTTTTCTTGGCCCTCTTGCTGGGCTTCACTTGTACGTTGTGTGCAAATCAGAAGGGTTAGTGCAAAAGCATGAGTAAGATAAGCATAAGATAAACATGTTATCATTACCCTGGAGCAGTTTTGAAAGTCAGCATATTGGACTGCATTGATTCGCCAGAGGAAGTAAGGGCAATTTCCTGTTCAAAGAAAGATTAGAAGATGATATGCAACCTGATTAAGAAGATAATAAGAGTAGGTAAGAGACAAAACCTCGGCCTGGCGCTTCCGAGAAGGAGTGTTGGGTAAACCGGAGGATAACTCGTCGCCCCCACTGGTCCGGGTTTGACAGCGGCTCTCATGTTGTTGTTGCTTCAAAAGAAAGTGAGGGTCCAAATGAGCTAAAGGGTGTGAAAACCTTACTTTCCAGGTTACTTGTCGAAATTTCGGTCTTAGCAAGGGTTGTGAGTCAGAGCAAATAGATATTACCTCTTCCTCAACTGCTTGGCTGTTTCCCGTGTCATCCTGAAAGGAATTAATGTTAATAAGGTAATGATAAAAGAGTCAGTGGAGTTAAGGATTACCTCTTCTTCATCATCAGAAGTATCGTCCAGTTTAAATAAATCAGAAGCACTTGGCTTCTTCTTCTTCTAGGTTCCTGTCTTGGCGGCTTTCCTCTCAGCTCTCTTGGTCGCTCTGGCCCGTTTGGCAACCTCATGGTCATACTGGACCTTCCTGAATTTGTCATTTGCCTGTGAATAATGAGAAAGGGTTATGAGTAAAAGCAAGGCGTTCCACAATGAAAGTACAAATTTTTAGGTTGATGACTTATTGGAGGAGCCGGATTATTCTTGCAGAACGGAAATAAGCCGAAGGTGTTACTAACCACTGAGCCCTCTTTCAAAAGAGATTGGGTCATGGCTTCAACCATATCATCCGGTAAATCATCGGGACAATGACGCAGCGGATCATCCTTTTCGCCTGAGTAAGTGCACATCAAGCCAGGGCGGCGGCTTAACGGAATCACCCTCCATGAGATCCAGACTCGGACCAGGTCAATGCCATCTAAGTCGTTCCCCAAAAGAGCCTTGATTTTCTTTATGGTGGGAGCAAGCTGTAGACGTTCAATGGAAGATAACTTATCCGGTAGTGGATGGTTGGATTCGAGGCGCAGAGCGCGAAAGCCGGGCAGCGGGTTCTCATCAGTTGGAGAAGCATCCTGGAAATAGAACCACGTCTGGTTCCAATCCTTAGGGTGGCTTGGCGGCTCAGCGTATGGGAAAAGGCAGTCCTTCCGTCGCTGAATTGAGATACCACCAAGTTCCAGGCTGGGCCCATTGGCACGTTCATTCTGGCGGTTTAAGTACAACAACTCTCTGAAAAGTAGTACGTTGGGTTCTTCTCCAAGATACACCTCGCAAAAGACTTGGAATTTGCAAATGTTTGATACGGAGTTGGGCCCGATATCTTGGGGTCTGAGGTCAAAAAAGTGCAAGACATCCTTGAAGAACTTTGAGCCGGGTGGAGAAAAGCCCCGGTTCATATGATCAGTAAAGACGACCACTTCCCCTTCTTTGGGTTGAGGTTTTTCCTCTGACGGATTAGGAGCACGATAGGACATGACTTCTTTTTTGGGCAGATAACCAGTCTTCACGAAATCAGTCAAGGTGCTTTCAGTGACAATGGTTTTCACCCAGTTGCAGGTCACAGGTGCTTTGGGAGCCTTGGGTGCCATCATGCAGATGGAAGCCTATGACAAAATAAAAAAATTCCGGCTCAATTTAACCCGGAGGAGAGCATTTTAAATTCATATTCCAGATGGCGGCTTACGAAGGGGCCTAATGACACATGGCTAATTATATCCGGTTATTCAAAGCCGCTAGGGGCTTAAGAAGCAGTTAAAATATTTTAAACCGCCAGGAGTGGTCAGAGTTTTCAATCGGATATTGTCCTTTTTAAACCGGCGGTGAGTGTCGCCGTGGCTAAATGGATCTGACAGAAACAGATTTTTGCCTAAGTGTCGCAAAAACAAGTTTCGCAGCTAGCAGATATTATTTTGGATCAAATGGGTGTACAGAAAAGAAAATTATTCTAGACCTAGAAACCAGTACAAATGAGTTCATAAGTTCCAACAAAGCCTCTGTACAAAGGAAAGGGATCTATTTACATTCGAAATGAGTGCGAAACAGCTACCGCATCAATTTTATACTACCTTAAGATAAAAAAAAGGCTGTGGTGGTGAAATCTATGAAGGGTTCATGACGAACAGCAAAGAACACCGAGGAACTCGAGAATCCTAATGTGGATTTGAGGTACAGGGAGGAAAAAACTTACAGATGCAGACTTGCTGTGGGGAGTTTGTCGCGGTTCTCCGGATGATTCAGGTCGATGCAGCGGCCAAGGTCGACAAAGATGCGGTGCTCTGCTGCGGCGGCAGCGGCGGCGGAGCTCGAGCAGCAACGGGGTCACGAGAGGAAGAAGACAACTGAAGGGGAAGAATGGAAAAAGACCTAGGGGTCATGCTTATTTATAAGGAAGGACTGACAGAGAGGGCGCGAGAAACGAGGAGGCCGGACGTGGGTATCCAGCTACTCCAACGCCTCGATTTTCGGAATGGTCATTAAGATAAGGATCTGTTGGGATATGACAGAATAAAATATAAATAGAGGATGACGTCACGGCGGGTTATCGTCAATCCAGAAGATGACGTCATGGCGGGTCATAACCTTTGCACAGACAGAAGACAGAAGACTTTCTATTAAGGTATTGAAGATTGACATGAACCGGTTCAAATCAATCTGGGGCCTAATGTTGGGGATATAACTATTTGTGTAAACCGCCCAGGAGGGGCCGGGTTACGCAAAGCGGTTCATCATCTGAAGCCCAGGATCAAGCTAGAAGATGACGGTTAAATAAAGGGCCTAATGCCCACAGGCGGCTCAAGGCCCGTAGTGATAAACCGCCATAATGGCATGGCTTGTATTATAATGCAGGATTAACTAGTCACCGAGTCGGACGCTGTTTATGAGCCGGCCGGGACTCTGTAGGCCGCAGGGCGTCAACCCGTGTATATAAGGGGATGACCCATCGGCGGCTTAGGGCAGGTAACATCTAATCGAGAGACGGGGATAGCATATTTTGCTCCCAGGTTGTCGAAACCCTAGCAATACCAACCCAACTAGATGTAGGTTTTACCTTTATCATAAGGGGCCGAACTAGTATAAACTCCCATGTCCTTTGTCCCACTTTAACCCCTTTAAGCTTCCTAGTTGCGATGGCTCCACGACTAAGTCCTTTCATGAGGACATCTGCCGTGACAATTCCACAACACTCCTCTTGGCCGCCTCCTCCATCTCAAGCTTCTTCCTTTGAAGGTCTAGGTATTGCTTCATTTGCTCGTCCTTGCTTTGCCGCTTCTTCTCGTCCCTCACATCCTTTTGAGACATCATGCCATGCAAAGTGTCATGCAATGCCATGGATGAGGCATCACGTATGTCCTCAATCTTGGAGTTGGTCTTGCCCCTCGGCCTCTTGCACGCCTCGCCATCTCCACCTTCGACGAACTTGGTCGTCTTCATGCCTCTCTTCCTTTGAAGTTCACGCTATTAGTCCTTGAACTTAGGTTAATTGTTGATGATCGTCCAACAATGCGTAAGAGTGAATGGCTTGTCATTGTGCTGGGCCTTGAATGCCTCCAAAGATTGAAATGCCTACACCACATGATCAACAACAATTGAACATGCAAACATATACAAGGCCGAAGTCTCATGTCCATAGCAAGGAAAGGACTAGGATGAGGAGAGCATACCATGTCCCCAACACCGAGACCACTCACGGGCCATCCTTCAATGCTCTCAAATGTGGCACAATACTTGTTGCACTCTTGTTGGATGAACAACCACCTCTTTTGAATCGAGGTGATGCCACGCTTGCTTGTAATTTGGTAGGGCTCAAACATCTTCCTTTCATGGAATGTTTTGTGGACTCTCATCCAAAAAACAAGGCCCTTTTGTTGCGCGCCGGTCCTCGCATCTTGGCTAATCTCCATCCAACATTGGCAAATCAACTTGTCCTCATCTTGTGTATATGAACCCGTGTGAATGCTCTTCCTCCTCTTTTGTGCTTCCGCTCTTTGGGTGAGCTCGTCGGTGAACAATGGCTCGCCACTAATATCAATGTCATTGCCTTCTTCTTCTTCACCATCACCTTCGCAATAGATGTCATCGTCTTCATGCCACGAGTCACCATGGTCATAGTCAGCACGGTCGTCGGCCTCTTCATCGGGGATGAACTGGGCACGGCCATCCTGACTTTGGGTCTCGTCGGGGTCGTAGGCACGGCCCTGCCCACCCTCGAAGATCCCGTCCTCCAGGTACTGGTTGTAGAAGGGGTCGTCGAATGGTGGCGTTGGTGTTGGCATTCCGTCAAACAAGATGCAGGGGGTCGGCATGGTGCCCGTGAACGGTGCCCGTGCTTGCTTTCTTAGCATCTTGACGGACGGCCGGCCACCGCTGCTGGACCCGGCCGTGAAGTTGAGGTCGATGACGGCCGAGGGGCGCGGTGTGGACGGCGCGATCACGCCAACATCCGGCGACCCCGAGAAACGGGTATGGCCGTCGTGCCTTTGCGGAGGAAAGCCGGGCGACATGGGCGTGGTCCGCGACATCGGCGACTGGCAGTGCGGAGGCTGAGCGACCGATGAGCCTGTGCTCGCCGGGTCGACGGCCGTTGTAGCGAAACCGGCCGGACGGCCCATGCCAAGCATGAGGAGGGTGTGCGCTTTATTAACGATGTCCTCCTTCTCGTCGACCACGGCCTTGCGAGCGCGGCCTCCATCGCATCACGCTCGGCGGTGAACTTGTCCGCGGCGGCATTGAACTTGACGACCGCTCTCCGGCTCCTCCACTTCGCCGATTCCGCGTCCAACTTGGCGATCTCTTCCGGCGTGCACTCCAACCGCGGCTTCCTTGGCGCCTTGGCCGCCTTGGCCTTCTTCTTCTTCACCTTTCCGGGCGGGTGATACGTCTCCAACGTACCTATAATTTTTATTGTTCCATGCTATTATATTATCAATCGTGGATGTTTTATATGCATTTTATGCTATTTTATTTGATTTTTGGGACTAACCTATTAACCTAGAGCCCAGTGCGAGTTTTTGTTTTTTCCTTGTTTTTGAGTATCGCAGAAAAGTAAAACCAAACGGAGTCCAATTGACCTGAAAATTGACGGAGCTTATTTTTGGAGCAGAAGAAGGCCATGGAGTAAAAGAGTTGGTCCAGAAGAGTCCTGGGCTGCCCAAGAGGGTGGGGGCGCACCCACCCCCCCGGGCACGCCTCCCAACCTCGTGGACAACCAGGATACCCCCTGACTTGTTCTCAACGCCAAAACCTCTTATATATACAGAAACCCCCAGAACATAACCTAGATCGGGAGTTCCGCTGCTACAAGCCTTTGTAGCCACCAAAACCAATAGGGACACTGTTCCGGCACCCTGCCGGAGGGGGGAACCCTCACCAGTGGCCATCTTCATCATCCCGGCGCTCTCCATGACGAGGAGGGAGTAGTTCACCCTCGGGGTTGAGGGTATGTACCAGTAGCTATGTGTTTGATCTCTCTCTCTCGTGTTCTTGAGGTGGTACGATCTTGATGTATCAAGAGCTTTGCTATTATAGTTGGATCTTATGATGTTCCTCCCCCTCTACTCTCTTGTAATGGATTGAGTTTTCTCTTTGAAGTTATCTTATCGGATTGAGTCTTTAAGGATTTGAGAACACTTGATGTATGTCTTGCATGTGCTTATCTGTGGTGAATGGGATATCACGTGATCTACTTGATGTATGTTTTGGTGATCAACTTGCGGCTTCCGTGACCTCGTAAACTTATGCATAGGGGTTGGAACACGTTTTCGCCTTGACTCTCCGGTAGAAACTTTGGGGCACTCTTTGAAGTTCTTTGTGCTGGTTGAATAGATGAATCTGGGACTGTGTGATGCATATCGTATAATCATACCCACGGATACTTGAGGTGACATTGGAGTATCTAGGTGACATTAGGGTTTTGGTTGATTTGTGTCTTAAGGTGTTATTCTAGTACGAACTCTACGATAGATCGAAGGGAAAGAATAGCTTCGTGTTATTTTACTACGGACTCTTGAATAGATCAATCAGAAAGAATAACTTTGAGGTGGTTTCGTACCCTACAATAATCTCTTCGTTTGTTCTCTGCTATTAGTGACTTTGGAGTGAATCTTTGTTGCATGTTGAGGGATAGTTATATGATCCAATTATGTTATTATTGTTGAGAGAACTTGCACTAGTGAAAGTATGAACCCTAGGCCTTGTTTCCTAGCATTGCAATACCGTTTGTGCTCACTTTTATCATTAGTTACCTCGACGTTTTTATATTTTCAGATTGATAAACCTTAGGTCATCCACTTGAGGGAAATTTGCTACTCTCCTACAAACCTATGCACTTGGAGGCCCAACAACATCTACAAGAAGAAGGTTGTTTAGTAGACGTCAAGAAGTTTCTGGCGCTGTTGCCGGGGAGGTTAGTGCTTGAAGGTATATCTTTAGATCTTGCAATCGAGTCTTTTAGTTTCTTTTTTATTACTAGTTTAGTTTATAAAAGAAAACTACAAACAAATGGAATTAAGGGTGCCTCATATGCTTCATCTTTTTAATGTCTTTCGTGAAAATGATGGGAAGGAAAATTGTGCTCATGTACTAGAAGAAGAATTACATAGAATGCTTGGCATAAAATATGTGAATGATGAGCATGATTGCAATGTTGTTAGTATGAATTCTTTGAATACCCATGATGCTAATGATATGCAAAGCCACAAGCTTGGGGATGCTATGTTTGATGAAGATGATATGTTTTGTCCCCCAAGTTTTGATGAGCAAATTTATTATGATGATAGCATGCCTCCTAGTTATGATGATTATATTGATGAAAGTGGGTTTGGAAGAGTGTCAACTTTAGGAAGTAATGATCCCACTATTTTGGAGGGGTGAATCTTATTGTGACAATTATGAAAGTGGATTTGGAGAGGTCATGACTTCATTTAGTGATTAATCCACTATTTCGGAAGAGGTTCCAATTGATTATGAGAATAAAGTTGCTATCTTTGATGATTATTATGATGACATGTATGCTATAAAGAATAATGATAACCATGAAACTTGTCATCATGATTTTAGTTTTCAATTGGATTATGCCTCACATAATAGTTATTTTGTTGAGTTTGCTCCCACTATTATTCATGAGAACAAATTTGCTTTTGTGGAGAGTAGTAAAATTTCTATGCTTGTGCATCATGAAAAGAATGCTTCATGTGATGGTTATATTGTTGAATTCATTCATGATGCTACTGAAAATTATTATAAGGGAGGAACATATGCTTGTAGGAATTGCAATAATATCAAGTTTCCTCTCCATGTGCTTAAAGTTTTGAAGTTAGGGTTTTTATCAGTTTTGCCATCGGCTGTGTAACGCTACTCAGTTTTGCCACTAAACATTTTCACTACTCAAAAATGCCACTGTTGTATTAGATCAAGCTCAAAAAGACCATTTTTCACCGTTACTGTTTGGTCAATACACGTCGACTGAAGTTAGATGACAGAAATACCCCTATCCCCGTTTGTGAACCCCCCCCCCCCTCCTCTCTCTGTGTTGACTTGTGGGACCATTTGTAAGGGGCGCATGAAAAGAGAATAAAAATGGCATCATGGGGTTTCGAACCCAAGACCACAAACTCCAGTAAGGAGCGAGCTAACCAACTGAGCTAAGGAAATGTTCTGATGTACGAGGAGATATATCCCTTATATGTGTATATGGAATAGTATTCCAACATAGCAACGTCTCGTGTATTTTCTTGTTGCTAGCTAATTGGAGTTGGGTTTAAAAGTTAGTATGGACAACACATCTGTATGAGCGGCTGAGCGGCGGACCGGTTGGAAGAATCTGTCTGGTACTAGTAGACATAAACAAATGAGGCAGACCGTCACGCCCAAATTTTTTTACGGTCACACACTAATTGACGGAAACAACACATATGACAGCAGGATCACATGGTATTGTAAATTTCTCTGAAAATTTCAGCATGGTGGCTGCCCATTTTTCTGAAAACGACACAAACACAAAGTGGTTCACAGACATAAATAAGGTTCAAAACATCAACTTGTTGGTTTTCAGCACACACAAAGCAGGTTCACAAACATAAATAAGGTTCAATAACATCCACTTGCTGGTCGAAATATAAAGGTCCGAATTCTCAAACATGCATAAGGTTGAAAAGAAGGATGTCCAAGTTCACAAGCATAAGGTCATGATCACACAAACTTCACATACGTAGCTTCCTTTTGCTTCTTGTGTTTTCAGCAGGGCTGTCTGGTGGTTCCGTATTTGCAACTTGAATATGCATGGGAGACGAAACAAATCCACCTGCACGTCCTTCGATTGTGGTACAAACTTCATTTTGCATATCCTTCCTTTTCCTAGTGTTCTTCTCTGTTTTCTTCACACTTGTTTTCTTCACACTTTTCTTTGAGCTGTACAGAAGTTAGTCATGTTGCAAAAAAACAATGAAAATGGATGTTGAAAATACATATAGAAAAGCGCATGTTCTTTTCGTGTTACCTAGCAGAACTTGCAACCATTGATAGTTCAGGGATTGCAACCATTGATAGTTCAGGGTCACCTTCTCCTGCCACAAAAGGGGCTTCCCTAGCTTGGAGGTCAGCCTCATCTTCTCCAAATGGTGGGTCAACTGGATTTGTGCACAATCTGGCAATGTGCCCGAAGCCTCCACATCGCTTGCACTTCCTTTTCCTAGCGCCCACGCCAGCACCTTCAGCACTAGATCTAATTCTAGTCTTCCTTGGTCGGCCTTTTGGCCTCCTCAACACTGGAGCATGTAGTTTAAAGCCAGGGTCAACAATGTCCCATTGTTGCTTGCCTACCATTGCAGGTATGTTGTCCGCATACGCAGCCTTGAATTTTGCAATAGAGTAGAACTCATGTACACTTTTGTGTGTGATACTAGGTTCTATGAAAAGTGGAAAATCAAAGCCGCCAACATATCGCTTGAGACCATCACTACTCTCACGACTTGTTTCCATCCTAACTGTCAGCATACAAGCAGTATCTGCATCCATCCTGACCATCAGGAACACAAGTACCAAATTGCACGCGGTTATCAGTAAGGCAAAGTCAGCTACTACAAATTCTATGTACAAATTTCGACCTCTACAAGTTATATTCAACCACACACGCACACTGAGAATTAGTATACTGACAATGCAGGAATTTCAGAGCCTATGTCATGTTGGGGCGTCCTGTGGCCGATGCAACCCTCCGATTCGGTCCTACTGTCCGTTGCCATTGCCGTGGAACAACTGCACTTCAAGACTCGGGAGGAGCTGCGGAGTCAGCCGGGAGAAGCGCCGGAGCTGCCTGCCTTCGGTGGCGGTGCCGGGCGGGAGGAAGAGCCGAAGCTGCTATGGGTGGCGGCACTCGGCGGGAGGCACCGCCGCTGCGGCGAGTGGGGGCGCGCCGGAGCTGGGCGGGCAGCCCGGCGAGTGGGGGCGCGCCGGTGCTGGGCGGGCAGCCCGGCGACCGGCGGTGCTAGGTGAGGAGTTTGGCAGACGGCGGCGGTGACTGGGGATATTGGTTCCGCCTGAGGAAACTGCCACGAACAGATCGGGTCAAGGATTAGATAAGGTTTTGTTTAGTTAGGTTCAGACATCCGTATATAAGGATTGTATGTCCTCACACAACAAATCGTTTCCATGGCTCAGTTGGTTAGCTCGCGCGCTTGTGTACCCCGTGGTCTTGGGTACGAACTCCCACCCTCCCAAATTTTGTTCTCTTTTTCTCATGCGCCCCTTACAAATGGGATAGGGATAGTTTCGTCATCTAACTTCAGTCAACGTGTATTGACCAAATGGTAACGGTGAAAATGGTCTTTTTGAGCTTGATCAAACAGAACAGTGGCATTTTTTAGTAGTGAAAATATTTAGTGGCAAAATTGAGTAGCGTTATACAGCCGATGGCAAAACTGATAAAAACCCTTGAAGTTATGCTTGTTTTGCCTTCATATACTAGTTGATTATTGCTCCCATAAGTTGTTTGCTCATAAAATCCCTATGCATAGGAAGTGGGTTAGACTTAAATGTGATAGTCATATTGTTCATGATGCTCTCTTTATGTTTCAATTCTTATCTTTTATGTGAGCATCATTTAAATCATCATGCCTAGCTAGGGGCGTTAAACGTTAGCGCTTGTAGGGAGGCAACCCAATTTTGTTTTTGTTCTTTGTTTTTTGCTCCTGTTTAGTAATAAATAATTCATCTAGCCTCTAGTTAGATGTGGTTTTATGTTTTAATTAGTGTTTGTGCCAAGTAGAACCTTTGGGAAGACTTAAGTGAAGTCTTTTTGATCTTGCTGTAAAAAACAGAAACTTTAGCGCTCATGAGATTAGCTACAACTTTTTATTGGAGAGTGATATTTAGTTGATTCGTTTTGCAGATGATTAATAGATAAATTCATCACGTCCAGAAATTTATTTTAGAATTTTTGGAGTTCCAGAAGTATGCATTTGATACAGATTACTACAGATTGTTCTATTTTTGACAGATTCTGTTTTTCGTGTGTTGTTTGCTTATTTTGATGAATCTATGGCTAATATTTGAGGTTATGAACCATAGAGAATTTGGAATACAGTAGGTTTAACACCAATATAAATAAATAATGAGTTCATTACAGTACCTTATAGTGGTGGTTTGTTTTCTTTCGCTAACGGAGCTCATGAGATTTTCTGTTAAGTTTTGTGTTGTGAAGTTTTCAAGTTTTGGGTAAAGATTCGATGGACTATGGAATAAGGAGTGGCAAGAACCTAAGATTGGGGATGCCCAACGCACCCCAAGGTAAAATTCAAGGACAACTAAAAGCCTAAGCTTGGGGATGCCCTGGAAGGCGTCACCTCTTTCGTCTTCGTTCATCGATAACTTTAATTGGAGCTATATTTTTATTCACCACATGATATGTGTTTTGCTTGGAGCGTCATTTTAATTTCTTTTGTTTTGCTTGCTGTTTGAATAAAATACCAAAGATCTTAATTCTCAAATGTTAGAGAGTCTTCACATAGTTGCATAATTATTCAACTACTCATTGATCTTCACTTATATCTTTTGGAGTAGTTTGTTGTTTGCTCTAGTGCTTCACTTATACCCTTTTAGAGCACGGCAGTGGTTTTATTTTAAATAAATAGATGAACTCTCATGCTTCACTTATATTATTTTGGGAGTCTTTATAACAGCATGGTAATTTTCTTTGGTTATGAAATTAGTCCTAATATGATGGGCATCCAAGATGGATATAATAAAAACTTTCATATAAGTGCATTGAATACTCTGAGAAGTTTAATACTTGATGATTGTTTTGAGATATGAAGATGGTGATATTAGAGTTATGCTAGTTGAGTAATTGTGAAATTGAGAAATACTTGTGTTGAAGTTTGCAAGTCCCGTAGCATGCACGTATGGTAAACATTATGTAACAAATTTGAAACATGAGGTGTTCTTTGATTGTCATCCTTATGAGTGGCGGTCGGGGACGAGCGATGATCTTTTTCTATCAATCTATCCCCCTAGGAGCATGCGCATAGTGCTTGGTTTTTGATGACTTGTAGATTTTTGCAATAAGTATGTGAGTTCTTTATGACTAATGTTGAGTCCATGGATTATACGCACTCTCACCCTTCCATCATTGCTAGCCTCTTCGGTACCGTCCATTGCCGTTTCTCACCTTGAGAGTTGGTGCAAACTTCGCCGGTGCATCGAAACCCCGTGATATGATACGCTCTATCACACATAAACCTACTTATATCTTCCTCAAAATAGTCACCATACCTACCTATTATGGCATTTCCATAGTCATTCCGAGATATATTGCCATGCATCGTTCCACCGCTCCGTTTATTATGACACGCATCATCATTGTCATATTGCCTTGCATGATCATGTAGTTGACGTCGCATTTGTGGCAAAGCCACCGATCATAATTCTTTCATACATGTCACTCATGAGTCATTGCCCATCCCGGTACACTGCCGGAGGCATTCATATAGAGTCATACTTTGTTCTAGTATCGAGTTGTAATCTTTGAGTTGTAAATAAATAGAAGTGTGATGATCATCATTAATAGAGCATTGTCCCAGAAAAAAGGCCAAAAAAAGGAAAAAAGAAAGGCCAAAAAAAGAGATAAAAAAGAAAGGCCAATTAAAAAAAGGCGAAATAAAAGGGACAATGCTACTATCCTTTTTCCACACTTGTGCTTCAAAGTAGCACCATGATCTTCATGATAGAGAGTCTCTTATATTGTCACTTTCATATACTAGTGGGAATTTTTCATTATAGAACTTGACTTGTATATTCCAACAATGGGCTTCCTCAAATGCCCTAGGTCTTCGTGAGCAAGCAAGTTGGATGCACACCCACTTAGTTTCTTTTGTTGAGCTTTCATACATTTAAAGCTCTAGTGCATCCGTTGCATGGCAATCCCTACTCCTTGCATTTACATCAATTGATGGGCATATCCCTAGCCCGTTGTTTACCCGCGTCAATGTGAGACTTTCTCCTTTTTTGTCTTCTCCACACAACCCCCATCATTATATTCTATTCCACCCATAGTGATATGTCCATGGCTCACGCTCATGTATTGCGTGAAAGTTAAACTTTTTTTGAGATTACTAAAGTATGAAACAATTGCTTGGCTTGTCATCGGGGTTGTACATGAGCATTCTTGTGTGACGAAAATGGAGCATGACCAAACTATATGATTTTGTAGGGATGAATTTTCTTTGGCCATGCTATTTTGAGAAGACATGATTGCTTAGTTAGTATGCTTGAAGTATTATTATCTTTATGCCAATATTAAACTTTTGTCTTGAATCTTATGGATCTGAATATTCTTTCCATAATAAAGAAGATTACATTGATAAATATGTTAGGTAGCATTCCACATCAATTTTTTTGTTTTTATCATTTACCTACTCGAGGACGAGCAGGAATTAAGCTTGGGGATGCTTGATACGTCTCCAACGTATCTATAATTTTTAATTGTTCCACGCTATTATATTATCAATCGTGGATGTTTTATATGCATTTTTATGCTATTTTATATGATTTTTGGGACTAACCTATTAACCTAGAGCCCAGTGCCAGTTTTTGTTTTTTTCCTTGTTTTTGAGTATCGCAGAAAAAGAAAACCAAACGGAGTCCAATTGACCTGAAAATTGATGGAGCTTATTTTTGGACCAGAAGAAGGCCATGGAGTAAAAGAGTTGGGCTAGAAGAGTCCTGGGCTGCCCAAGAGGGTGGGGGCGCGCCCACGCCCCCGGGCACGCCTCCCTACCTCGTGGACAACCAGGAGACCCCCTGACTTATTCTCAACACCAAAACCTCTTATATATACAGAAACCCCCAGAACATAACCTAGATCGGGAGTTCCGCTGCCGCAAGCCTTTGTAGCCACCAAAAACCAATAGGGACACTGTTCCGGCACCCTGCCGGAGGGGGGAACCCTCACCGGTGGCCATCTTCATCATCCCGGCGCTCTCCATGATGAGGAGGGAGTATTTCACCCTCGGGGCTGAGGGTATGTACCAGTAGCTATGTGTTTGATCTCTCTCTCTCTCTCTCTCGTGTTCTTGAGGTGGTGCGATCTTGATGTATCGCGAGCTTTGCTATTATAGTTGGATCTTATGATGTTTCTCCCCCTCTACTCTCTTGTAATGGATTGAGTTTTCCCTTTGAAGTTATCTTATCGGATTGAGTCTTTAAGGATTTGAGAACACTTGATGTATGTCTTGCATGTGCTTATTTGTTGTGACAATGGGATATCACATGATCTACTTGATGTATGTTTTGGTGATCAACTTGCGGGTTCCGTGACCTTGTGAACTTATGCATAGGGGTTGGCACACGTTTTCTCCTTGACTCTCCGGTAGAAACTTTGGGGCACTCTTTGAAGTTCTTTGTGCTGGTTGAATAGATGAATCTGAGACTGTGTGATGCATATCGTATAATCATACCCACGGATACTTGAGGTGACATTGGAGTATCTAGGTGACATTAGGGTTTTGGTTGATTTGTGTCTTAAGGTGTTATTCTAGTACAAACTCTATGATAGATCGAACAGAAAGAAAAGCTTCGTGTTATTTTACTACGGACTCTTGAATAGATCGACCAGAAAGAATAACTTTGAGGTGGTTTCGTACCCTACAATAATCTCTTCATTTATTCTCTGCTATTAGTGACTTTGGAGTGAATCTTTGTTGCATGTTGAGGGATAGTTATATGATCCAATTATGTTATTATTGTTGAGAAAACTTGCACTAGTGAAAGTATGAACCCTAGGCCTTGTTTCCTAGCATTGCAATACCGTTTACGCTCACTTTTATCATTAGTTACCTTGCTTTTTTTATAATTTCATATTACAAAAACCTTTATATACCATCCATATTGCACTTGTATCACCATCTCTTCGTCGAACTAGTTCACCTATACAATTTACCATTGTATTGGGTGTGTTGGGGACACAAGAGACTCTTTGCTATTTGGTTGCAGGGTTGTTTGAGAGAGACCATCTTCATCCTACGCCTCCCACGGATTGATAAACCTTAGGTCATCCACTTGAGGGAATTTTGCTAATGTCCTACAAACCTCTGCACTTGGAGGCCCAACAACGTCTACAAGAAGAAGGTTGCGTAGTAGACATGAGCGGGTCGACGGCCAGGCCGCCGGAATTCGGCTGGGCGTCGGCCATGGAGGGGGGAGGGAGGGGGCGGCGGGAGGGACGTGGGAGGGTTTGGGGGAAATGGCGCCAAATGGGGCATGGGGGGGTTTTGCTTTCTCCCACCAACAGACGGGCCAGGGGAGGACAAGCGTGCGCGTCCCGCCCGTCCGCGCGATGTCCGTTTCACCCCAAAATCGGTGCAAACTTGGGCCATGGGTCGAAAGCGGAAAGAAAACGGACAAAAGTCCGTTTGCGCCCGCACGCTGGGCCATCTGGTTTGTCCGTTTTACCCCCAAACGGATGGGGCCGGACAGGATGGGGTCGCGCAGTGGAGTTGGCCTAATAATTCCAGCACACTACAACTCTCAAACTAAACTTTTCCCCCGGTTGGGGCCTGCGGATGCCGATGACGGGGATGAGTGCGCCACCAAACTCATCCGTCTGAGCTCTCCCCATCCGTATCTTGAATACTACTCCCAGTTCCGAAGCTTCAAATATCGTTTTCAGATAGAGATCGAGGGGGCAGAGGAGCAGAGCACAAGAAATCTTTGTCGTCTGGGCCCCGCTTCCAGTGCCAATTGCATTGCCTCCGTGGCTAGTGATTGACTTGACCCGCGCCACCGCTCGCCCATGGATTACAGTTTATCTTGCCGTGCCAGGCATACAAATCTTGGTCTCAGCTAACTCAGCCTATCCCCTCACCCCCGCCACCGATCCTCTTCCTTCTCGGAGCAGCGGCGTGCGACCTTGGTAAGCACATCCCTGCGAACTGCTGATTTGTTTATTCGAGTATGTTGTTGAGGGAGAGGGAGAGAGAGAATTTCGGGTGTTCGTTTCTCGGGGCTGGTTGATTCTTCTGCTGCGCTACCACACCGGCAAGTTGGTATGATCCCGTATCTCCCCACTCCACCCCGCCGCCGTCTTGTTTCTTGGTGAGGTGAGAGCCGAGTTCACCGTGAGCCCACGAGGTGTTTGGATCTGATCGTGTGAGGCAGTTCGTCGAATGCTCCTATGTAGTAGTAATTGGCGGTTTTTTAGATGATTATATTTGGTAGTATTTTGATAGGTCGTTCTCTGATCCCGTTCAGGCCTTTCGATACGCCCGATGCTTGTATGTAGGAACTAGGCCTTCTGTCGCAGTATTGGCAATGAGGAGGAAATGTGGGGGTAGATAGGGGAGGTTGTGGCTATTTAGGGTGTGAAACTTATCCGTTCTAGATTAGAAGTCACCCCTCCTCGAATTAGGAATTTGTCAAAAAAGTTCACTTGTAATTGATGGATGCATCATGTTCTGCAAAAAACACTAGTGGATTTCTTGATTTATGTGCGAAAAGTATTCGTCTTCTTTACAACTAGTTGTATACCCAAGTATTGATATTCTCTTCTATTCAGTGTTTAGAACAGGAGGTTTAGCCGAGTGTTGAGAAATGGGGCACAAGTCGTCGTATAACTCTGGGAATTCATCCAACAGGTATAACTCGAGGTATGCAAACACGTCCTCCAGTTATTGCCCTTAGCTAGGCATAAAAGCATAGATCTAAGTATTGTCATTTTTGGTATGCAATCCATAATTAGCTCTCATAATAGATTCATATGGCAACTTAATTTCCTTTCTAGGAAAGTGTTCCATGCCCTTCCTTAACAAATTAAAATCTAATGTTTCCTTCTTTCATATCAATAATTACACCAATCGTTCTAAGGAAAGATATGCCAAGAATAATAGGACATGTAGGATTGCAATTTATATCAAGAACAATGAAATCTACGGGCACATAATTCCTATTTGCAATAATAAAAACATCATTAATCCTTCTCGTAGGTTTCTTAATAATGAAATCTGCAAGATGCAAATTTAAAGAACAATCATCAAATTCACGAAAACCTAACACATCACATAAAGTTTTTGGAATCATGGAAACGGTAGCACCAAGTCACACAAAGCATGGCACTCATAATCTTTAATCTTAATCTTAATAGTAGGTTCCCACTCATCATAAAGTTTTCTAGGGATAGAAACTTCCAATTCAATCTTTTCTTCAAAAGATTTCATCATAGCATCAACGATATGTTTAGTAAAACCTTTATTTTGATTATAAGCATGAGGAGAATTCAACATGGATTGCAACAAGGAAATACAATCTATTAAAGAACAATTATCATAATTAAATTCCTTGAAATCCAAAAGAGTGGGTTCATTGCTACTTAAAGTTTTGACCTCTTCAATCCCACTTTTATCAATTTTTGCATCAAGAACAAAAAACTTTGAATCATTGGGATGCCTTTTAACTAAAGTTGACTCATCTCCAGTCCCATCTTTATCAAGATTTATTTTGAAAATCAAAGATTCAATAGGAGTCACATCAATCACTTTAAGATCTTCATCATTATTTAAAGACGCCGATTTAGCGGCCATCTTGTTTACTAAAGTAGCTTGTTTATCAGAAATTTGGCCTACTAAATTTTTGAGATGAGCAAACTGAGATTTCAAACCATAAAATTCCTTAGACATATCATCGAGCTCCTTATTCATATACTCCATAAAACTTTTCTGCTCCTTAAGCCCGTTTCTAAACAAACTATTATGCTCAAATTGTAAAGACATGAAGATCCTAACATTATTTTTAATTTCTTCCATCCTCCTATAGTAAGGATCAACATTCTTTGGTTGAGCCATAAAGGCAGGCAAAGCACCAACACGCGAGCAAACGAAAAGACGAACGGAAGAAGGGCGAGAAAAACCCAAATCTTTTAAAAATCATTTTAGAAGTGGGGGAGAGGAAAATGAGAGGCAAATGGCGAATAATGTAAGATACGGTAAGTAAACGGACTCCGATAAATCTGCAAAAATATTTCTGTCAGTTTTGAAATATTATAAAAAATTAGGAAATTTAGAATTAATCAGGAAGGCAACCGAGGTGGGCACGATACACCAGGGCGCGCCCTGGTTGGTTGTGCCCCCTCGGGAACCTTCCGACTCCGTTTTCCTTCCATATTGCTTGTTTCTCAAGATAAAAAGATCTTTATATATACCCCCGGACGATTTGGCCACAATATCACAGAAAAATCCTCTGTTCTTGTTTCGTGTTGTTTTCCTGACATATCTGAAATTATGTCATCTCAAGACTCAGATGGAGAGAGCTATGTTGCATATTATATCGCAGACCCCAAGGTCTATGGGGATGTAGAGCGTCATGGCTGGACCATGGAGGTAGAAGAAGATTATGACTTGAAGGGAACGGAAGAGACGAGCTCTGATGAAGACGAAGTCCCATTACACCTGGGGACATGCATGTGGAATTCAAGAAGTCAAGTCTCCCTAATAAAGCAAAGAAACATAAGGTCCATTTTATCCCTTTTCATCTTCTGCGGGGGAACAAGCATGCATTATGCGAAAAGATATTAACGCTTGAACAGGAGATTGAAGGCTTGAAGGAGGAAAATTTCATCCTCAATCATAAGTTGAGGAAGAAGAACGCTGCTACCTCAACACCACCACTTCATCATCTTCCCCACTAAAGGAGAATTGATCACACGGGTATGGGCACTGCCCCTGGCTTGTGCCAAGCTTGGGGAAGGTGCCCCAGTATCATATCACCATCACTTTTATTATCTTTACCAATTTTTAGTTCGATCCTTATTTTGCGATTTAGTTCAATAAAAGTTTAGTATGATCTATTTTCGAGTTAAACTTTCATGATCTATCTATCTATCCATGTAATCGAGTGAGATCTATATAATAAAGTTTAGTTTGAGTTTTTGCTTCTTTACTTTTATGTTGTAATCAAATAAAAGGAAATAAATGAGATCATATGCTAAATTTATGGTAAGTAATGACATCGCATAAGGAAAAATATAAGTGGTAAAATTTATAGGAAATTGACAAACATAGCATTGGTCAATGATGCAACTCATGAAAGAATTAATAAGGGAAAAGAAGATTCACATGCACATACACTATCTTGGACATCTTTTATGATTGTGAGCCCCCATTAATTATTATATGTCAAAATTGTTGACGTTGGACAAGGAAGACAACTGATGATTTATGTTTGTTCATATTCACATACAAGTTATATTGTCATAGATCCTTCAACATGTGGTGCTTGCTCAATATCTTTGCTAGCCAAAGTTCCGCACTAACTGGAGGTACTACTTGTGCATCCAAAATCCCTAAACCCAAACTCATGTTTTGAGAGTCCACCATGCCTACCTATGGATTCAGTAAGATTTTTCAAGTAAGTTGTCATCGGTGCAATAAGGCAATAAAATTTGCTTCTAAATGTGTTTGATCATTTAGTGTAAGAGAAAATTGAGCATTGTATGAACTTGTGATGGCAAAGTAATAAAAGCGGTGGACTGCATAATAAAGGTCGCTATCATAAGGGGTAATATAATGTAACATTCTTTTGCATTAAGGGATTGTGCATACAAACTAAAAAGCGCATGACAACCTATGCTTCCCTCTGCGAAGGGCCTATCTTTTAGTTTTATGTATTTACTTTTATGCAAGAGTCAAATTATTCTTCCCTATTCCTTTTTATTTTGTCTTTTTGCAAGCATCATGTGGCGAGGAGAGATCTAGGCACATATATTTAGTTGGATACGAGTGAGCATGAGTTATTATTGTTGACATCACCCTTGAGGTGAATACGTTGGGAGGCGAAACTATAAGCCCCTATCTTTCTCTGTGTCCAGTTGAAGCGTTTTGCTCATGTGTATACGGTGAGTATTAGCAATCATAGAAGATTAAATGATGGTTGAGTATGTGGACTTGCCAAAAGGCTCGATACGAGCCCCTTTCTGAAAATATGATGAATTGTAGTTGCAAAGTTGACTGAGAACATAGTTTGTTGGCTTTCAATAGAGTTTGTGCTTTTTACTTCGATGTTGTGATGAATTGGTACTTCCTCATGAGAAGTTATATGATAATATTATATGATAAAGTTTGTTGATGTTATAATAATAAGCATGATGCTACTATGTGTGTATTTTGTTTTTATCGACACCTTTCTCTCTCTCTCAAACCGCGTGGACATGTGATACGTCTCCGTCGTATCTACTTCTCCAAACACTTTTGCCCTTGTTTTGGACTCTAACTTGTATGATTTGAATGGAACTAACCCGGACTGACGCCGTTTTCAGCAGAATTGCCATGATGTTGTTTTATGTGCAGAAAACAAAAGTTCTCGGAATGACCTGAAACTCCACGGATGATCTTATAAAAAATAAAATAAAAATCCTCGCCAAAGATGAAGACCAGGGGGCCCACACCCTGTCCACGAGGGTGGGGGGCGCGCCCCCCTACCTCGTGGGCCCCCTGTAGACCTTCCGACGCCAACTCCAACTCTATATATTTGCTTTCGGGGAGAAAAAATAGAGGAGAAGAAATCATCGCGTTTTACAATACGGAGCCGCCGCCAAGCCCTAAAACCATTCGGGAGGGCTGACCTGGAGTCCGTTCGGGGCTCCGGAGAGGGGGATTCATCGCCGTCGTCATCATCAACCATCCTCCATCACCAATTTCATGATGCTCACCGCCGTGCGTGAGTAATTCCATCGTAGGCTTGCTGGACGGTGATGGGTTGGATGAGATCTATCATGTAATCGAGTTAGTTTTGTTAGGGTTTGATCCCTAGTATCCATTATGTTCTAAGATTGATGTTGCTATGACTTTGCTATGCTTAATTCTTGTCATTAGGGCCCGAGTGCCATGATTTCAGATCTGAACCTATTATGTTTTCATGAATATATGTGTGTTCTTGATCCTATCTTGCAACTCTATAGTCACCTACTATGTGTTATGATCCGGCAACCCCGAAGTGACAATAATCGGGACCACTCCCGGTGATGACCATAGTTTGAGGAGTTCATGTATTCACTATGTGCTAATGCTTTGTTCCGGTTCTCTATTAAAAGGAGGCCTTAATATCCCTTAGTTTCCAATAGGACCCCGCTGCCACGGGAGGGTAGGACAAAAGATGTCATGCAAGTTCTTTTCCATAAGCACGTATGACTATATTCAGAATACATGCCTACATTACATTGATGAATTGGAGCTAGTTCTGTGTCACCCTATGTTATGACTGTTACATGATGAACCGCATCCGGCATAATTTTCCATCACCGGTCCAATGCCTACGAGCTTTCCATATACTGGTTTACACTTATTTACTTTTCTGTTGCTACTATTACAGTCACTACAAAATACCAAAAATATTACTTTGCTTTCTTTGCTCTTTTGTTATCGTTACCACCACTATCATATTACTTTGCTACTAAACACTTTGCTGCAGGTACTAAGTTTCCAGGTGTGGTTGAATTGACAACTCAGCTGCTAATACTTGAGAATATTCTTTGGCTCCCCTTGTGTCGAATCAATAAATTTGGGTTGAATACTCTACCCTCGAAAGCTATTGCGATCCCCTATACTTGTGGGTTATCAAGACTAATTGCTGGCGCCATTGCCGGGGAGCATAGCTCTATTCTTTGAGTCACTTGGGATTTATATCTGCTGGACACTATGAAGAACTTGAAAGACGCTAAGACAACAATTTATCCCTCAACTACGAGGGGAGGTAAGGAACTGCCATCTAGCTCAGCACTTGATTCACCTTCTGTTGAGTAAGCTTGCGACACCTAAACCTGCTTCTGCTATTCGTTCTGATATGTCGCATGTTATTGATGATGCCACTTCTGCTATGCATGATACTTATGATGAAACTACTTCTATGCCTGATACTACTGTGCCCCTTGGTGAATTTCTTGATGAACAGATTGCTAGGGCTAGAGAGAAAGAAATTATTGAATCTGATTATATTGATGAAAGTGATGATGAAGATAGGCCTGTTATTCCTGAGGGTTATTTTTTTGATATGGAATCTTCTGCCGCTATTTTAGCTTGCAGAGATCGTCATGAACTTAAAAGGCTATTAATTAAATGGAACAAAGAATCTCTTAAAGATAAAATGAAACCTGACCCTGCTTTTGCTACTTCACCTATTTGTGTTCCCGATAAGGATTATGAATTCTCTGTTGATCCTCATATAATTACTTTGGTTGAATCTGATCCCTTCCATGGCTATGAATCTGAAACTGTTGTGGCACATCTTACAAAATTAAATGATATAGCCACCCCGTTCACTAATGATGAGAGATCTCGCTACTTTTATATACTTAAAATATTTCTGTTCTCATTAAAGGGTGATGCTAAGATATGGTTTAATTCTCTTGATCCTGGTTGTGTGCGTAGTCCCCAGGATATGATTTATTACTTCTCTGCTAAATATTTCCCTGCTCATAAGAAATAAGATGCTTTAAAGGAAATATACAACTTTGTGCAAGTTAAAGAACAGAGTCTCCCACAAGCTTGGGGGAGGCTTCTCAAGTTACTTAATGCTTTGCCTGATCATCCTCTTAAGAAAAATGAATACTTGATATCTTTTATAACGGACTAACCGATGCTTCCAGAGATTACCTGGATAGTTGTGCTGGTTCTCTTTTCAGGGAAAGAACACTGGATGAAGCTGAAATTCTATTGAATAATATGTTGACAAATGAAAATAATTGGGCACCTCCTGAGCCAGCTCCTGCTCCAATTAATGATCCTATTCCTAAACCAACTCCAAAGAAGAGAGGTGTTCTATTTCTCAGTCCCGAAGATATGCAAGAGGCAAAGAAATCTATGAAAGAAAAAGGTATTAAAGCTGAAGATGTTAAGAATTTACCTCCTATTGAAGAAATACATGGTCTTAATTTACCGCATGTTGAAGAAACATATGATCTTGATCCATTACCTATTGAAGAACCTCCTGATCTTGATAACCCGACACAGGTAGTAAAGGTAAATTCTCTCTATAGATATGATAAAGCTGAAATCCCTCCTACTAAGATTGCTAGTCAGTGCTTGGATGAGTTTGATAACTTTATGTTTAAGCAAGAAGATTTCAATGCTTATTTTGGTAGACAATTAAAACAGAATACTTATATGGTTAAACACTTGGGTGATTACATGGCTAATATTAGAGGTGAACTTAAACTTGTTAGCAAACATGCTTCTATGGTTACCACTCAAGTAGAACAAGTACTTAAAGCTCAAAAAGAATTGCTCGATGAAATGAATAGTAAGAAAAATGATTATGTTGTTAGAGTGGCTACTAGAGCTGGTAGAATGACTCAGGAACCTTTGTATCCTGAAGGCCATCCTAAGAGAATTGAGCAATATTCCCAGAGAAATAATATTGATGTACCTAGTTCTTCTAAAAAGAAGAAGAAGAAAAATGATAGGACTTTGCAAACTTCTAGTGAACCTATTGCTGAACAACCTGATAATCCAAATGATATCTCTATGTCTGATGCCGAAACACAATCTGGTAATGAACATGAACCTAGTGAAAATGTTAATGATGATGTTCATGATGCTCAACCTAGTAATGATAATAATGTAGAAGTTGAACCCGCTGTTGATCTTGATAACCCACAATCAAAGAATCAACATTATGATAAGAGAGACTTTGTTGCTAGGAAACATGGTAAAGAAAGAGAACCTTGGGTTCAGAAACCCATGCCTTTTCCTCCGAAACCATACAAGAAAAAGGATGATGAGGATTTTCAGCGCTTTGCTGAAATGATTAGACCTATCTTTTTGCATATGCGATTGACTGATATGCTCAAAATGAATCCTTATGCTAAGTATATGAAAGATATTGTTACAAATAAAAGAAAGATACCGGAAGCTGAAATTTCCACCATGCTTGCTAATTATACTTTTAAGGGTGGAATACCAAAGAAACTTGGAGATCCAGGAGTACCTACTATACCATGCTCTATTAAAAGAAATTATGTTAAAACTGCTTTATGTGATCTTGGAGCCGGTGTTAGTGTTATGCCTCTTTCTTTATATCGTAGACTTGATTTGAATAAGTTGACACCTACTGAAATATCTTTGCAAATGGCTGATAAATCAACTGCTATACCTGTCGGTATTTGTGAGGATGTGCCTGTTGTAGTTGCAAACGTTACTATTTTAACATACTTTGTTATTCTTGATATTCCCGAGGATGATAGTATGTCTATTATTCTTGGAAGACCTTTTCTTAATACTGCAGGTGTTGTCATTGACTGCAACAAAGGCAATGTCACTTTTCATGTTAATGGTAATGAGCATACGGTACACTTTCCGAGGAAACAACCTCAAGTTCATAGTATCAACTCTATTGGAAAAACTCGATCGATTATATTTGGAGGTTTTGAATTTCCTCTTCCTACTGTCAAAAAGAAATATGATATTCTTATTATTGGGGATGTGCATATCCCCGTTGAGGTAACATAGTGTTATTCGAAATTTCTCCAGTTTCATGTTAGTCGGAATGAGTTTGTTAACAATATTTGATCAACCTTGTTAGTGGATTCCTTTTGATGAGCACGAGATGGATGAAACTAGAAGCACAACCTTCTGTACCCTCTTTATACTTTCTGTTATTTAGTTGAAATAAAGTAAAAATAGTGTTTTTCTGTCTGTTTCCTGACTTATCCATGCAATATAAAAATATCCCGAAAATAAAAGTCCTCAGAATGCCATGCCAATTTAATATGATTTTTTCGGGAATATTTGAGGATCTATGGTGCAAAAATCACCGCGGGGGGAGCTGCCACCTGGCCACGAGGGTGGAGGGCGCGCCCTACCCCCTAGGCGCGCCCCCTGCCTCGTGGGCCCACGTGAAGGAAATATGCCCTAGAGGCAATAATAAAGTTATTATTTATTTCCTTATATCATGATAAATGTTTATTATTCATGCTAGAATTGTATTAACCGGAAACATAATACATGTGTGAATACATAGACAAACAGAGTGTCACTAATATGCCTCTACTTGACTAGCTCGTTAATCAAAGATGGTTATGTTTCCTAACCATGAACAAAGAGTTGTTATTTGATTAACGGGGTCACATCATTAGTTGAATGATCTGATTGACATGACCCATTTCATTAGCTTAGCACCCGATCGTTTAGTATGTTGCTATTGCTTTCTTCATGACTTATACATGTTCCTTTGACTATGAGATTATGCAACTCCCGTTTGCCGGAGGAACACTTTGGGTGCTACCAAACGTCACAACGTAACTGGGTGATTATAAAGGAGTACTACAGGTGTCTCCAAAGGTAGATGTTGGGTTGGCGTATTTCAAGATTAGGATTTGTCACTCCGATTGTCGGAGAGGTATCTCTGGGCCCTCTCGGTAATGCACATCACATAAGCCTTGCAAGCATTGCAACTAATGAGTTAGTTGCGAGATGATGTATTATGGAACGAGTAAAGAGACTTGCCGGTAACGAGATTGAACTAGGTATTGGATACCGACGATCGAATCTCGGGTAAGTAACATACCGATGACAAAGGGAACAACGTATGTTGTTATGCGGTCTGACCGATAAAGATCTTCGTAGAATATGTAGGAGCCAATATGGGCATCCAGGTCCCGCTATTGGTTATTGACCGGAGACGTGTCTCGGTCATGTCTACATTGTTCTCGAACCGTAGGGTCCGCACGCTTAAGGTTTCGATGACAGTTATATAATGAGTTTATGAGTTTTGATGTACCGAAGGAGTTCGGAGTCCCGGATGAGATCGGGGACATGACGAGTAGTCTCGAAATGGTCGAGACGTAAAGATCGATATATTGGACGACTATATTTGGACATCGGAAGGGTTCTGAGTGGTTCGGGTATTTTCGGAGGTACCGGGGAGTTACGGGATTACGGGAGAAGTAATGGGCCTTGATGGGCTTTAGTGGGAAGAGGAAAACGGCTGCTGCGCCCCCCCTCCCCTCTAGTCCGAATTGGACTAGGGAAAAGGGGGCCGGCCACCTCTCTTTCTCCTCCTATTCCTTCTCCCTTCCTCCCCTTTTGGTGGACTCCTACTAGGACTTGGAGTCCTAGTAGGAATCCATATCCTGGCCGCACCTTTGCCTTGGCCGGCCTCCTCCTCCTCCATCCTTTATATACAGGGGCAGGGGGCACCCCATAGACACACAAGTTGATCTTCGTGATCGTTCCTTAGCCGTGTGCGGTGCCCCCCTCCACCATATCCCACCTCGGTCATATCATTGCAGTGCTTAGGCGAAGCCCTGCGCCGGTAGTACATCAAGATCGTCACTACGCCGTCGTGCTGACAGAACTCCTCCCCGAAGCTTTGCTGGATCGGAGCCCGGGGATCGTCATCGAGCTGAACGTGTGCCAAGAACTCGGAGGTGCCAGAGTAACGGTACTTGGATCGGTCGGATCGGGAAGACGTACGACTACTTCCTCTACGTTGCGTCAACGCTTCCGCTTCGGTCTATGAGGGTACGTAGACAACACTCTCCCCTCTCGTTGCTATGCATCACCATGATCTTGCGTGTGCGTAGGAAATTTTTTGAAATTATTACGTTCCCCAACAGTGGTATCAGAGCCTGGTTTTATGGTTTGATGTTATTTGCACGAGTAGAACACAAGTGAGTTGTGGGCGATATAAGTCATACTGCCTACCAGCATGTCATACTTTGGTTCGGCGGTATTGTTGGACGAGACGATCCGGACCAACCTTACGCGTACGCTTACGCGAGACCGGTTCCCTCGACGTGCTTTGCACATAGATGGCTTGCGGAAGACTGTCTCTCCAACTTTAGTTGAACCGAGTGTGGCTACGCCCGGTCCTTGAGAAGGTTAAAACGGAGTCTATTTGACAAACTATCGTTGTGGTTTTGATGCGTAGGTAAGATGAGTTCTTGCTTAAGCCCGTAGCAGCCACGTAAAACTTGCAACAACAAAGTAGAGGGCGTCTAACTTGTTTTTGCAGGGCATGTTGTGATGTGATATGGTCAAGACATGATGCTAAATTTTATTGTATGAGATGATCATGTTTTGTAACCGAGTTATCGGCAACTGGCAGGAGCCATATGGTTGTCGCTTTATTGTATGCAATGCAATCGCGATGTAATGATTTACTTTATTACTAAGCGGTAGTGATAGTCATGGAAGCATAAGATTGGCGAGACGACAACGATGCTACGATGGAGATCAAGGTGTCGCGCCGGTGACGATGGTGATCATGACGGTGCTTCGAAGATGGAGATCACAAGCACGAGATGATGATGGCCATATCATATCACTTATATTGATTGCATGTGATGTTTATCTTTTATGCATCTTATCTTGCTTTGATTGACGGTAGCATTATAAGATGATCTCTCACTAATTATCAAGAAGTGTTCTCCCTGAGTATGCACCGTTGCGAAAGTTCTTCGTGCTGAGACACCACGTGATGATCGGGTGTGATAGGCTCTACGTTCAAATACAACGGGTGCAAAACAGTTGCACACGCGGAATACTCAGGTTATACTTGACGAGCTATGCATATAAGATATGACCTCGGAACACAGAGACCGAAAGGTCGAGCGTGAATCATATAGTAGATATGATCAACATAATGATGTTCACCATTGAAGACTAAGCCATTTCACGTGATGATCGGTTATGGTTTAGTTGATTTGGATCACGTGATCACTTAGAAGATTAGAGGGATGTCTATCTAAGAGGGAGTTCTTAAGTAATATGATTAATTGAACTTTAATTTATCATGAACTTAGTCCTGGTAGTATTAGCATATCTATGTTGTAGATCAATAGCTCGCATTGTTGCTTCCCTGTGTTTATTTTGATATGTTCCTAGAGAAAATTGTGTTGAAAAATGTTAGTAGCAATGATGCGGATTGGATCCGTGATTTAAGGTTTATCCTCATTGCTGCACAGAAGAATTATGTCCTTGATGCACCGCTAGGTGACGGACCTATTGCAGGAGCAGATGCAGACGTTATGAACGTTGTGCTAGCTCAATATGATGACTACTTAATAATTTAGTGCACCATGCTTAAACGGCTTAGAATCGGGACTTCAAAGATGTTTTGAACGTCATGGACCATATGAGATGTTCCAGGATTTGAAGTTAATATTTCAAGCAAATACCCGAGTTGAGAGATATGAAGTCTTCAACAAGTTCTATAGCTAAAATATGGAGGAGAATCGCTCAACTAGTGAGCATGAGCTCAGATTGTCTGGGTAATACAATCGCTTGAATCAAGTGGGAGTTAATCTTCCAGATAAGATAGTGATTGACAGAATTCTCTAGTCACCATCACCAAGTTAGTAGAACTTCGTGATGAACTATAATATGCAAGGGATGACGAAAGTAATTCCCAAGCTCTTCGTGATGCTGAAATCAATGAAGGTAGAAATCAAGAAAAACATCAAGTGTTGATGGTTGACAAGATTACTAGTTTCAAGAAAAGGGCAAAGGGAAGAAGAAGGGGAAATTCAAGAAGAACAGCAAACAAGTTGCTGCTCAAGAGAAGAAACCCAAGTCTGGACCTAAGCCTGAGACTGAGTGCGTTTACTGCAAAGGGACTGGTCACTGGAAGCGGAACTGCCCCAAGTATTTGGCGGATAAGAAGGATGGCAAAGTGAACAAAGGTATATTTGATATACAGATTATTGATGTGTATTTTACTAGTGTTCATAGCAACCCCTCGGTATTTGATACTGGTTCAGTTGCTAAGAGTAGTAACTCGAAACGGGAGTTGCAGAATGAACAAAGACTAGTTAAAGGGCAAGGTGACGATGTGTGTTGGAAGTGGTTCCAAGATTGATATGATCATCATCACACACTCCCTATACTTTCGGGATTAGTGTGGAACCTAAATAAGTGTTATTTGGTGTTGAGCATGAATATGATTTAATCATGTTTATTGCAATACGGTTATTCATTTAAGTAAGAGAATAAATTGTTGTTCTATTTACATGAATAAAACCTTCTATGGTCATACACACCAATGAAAATAGTTCATTGGATCTCGATCGTAGTGATACACATATTCATAATATTGAAACCAAAAGATGCGAAGTTAATAATGATAGTGCAACCTATTTGTGGCACTGCCGTTTAGGTCATATTGGTGTAAAGCGCATGAAGAAACTCCATGCTGATGGGATTTTGGAATCACTTGATTATGAATCACTTGATGCTTGCGAACCATGCCTCTTGGGCAAGATGACTAAAACGCCGTTCTCCGGAACAATGGAGCAAGCAACAGATTTGTTGGAAATCATACATACTGATGTATGTGTTCCGATGAATATTAAGGCTCGCGACAAGTATCATTATTTCCAGAACTTCACAGATGATTTAAGCAGATATGGGTATATCTACTTAATGAAACATAAGTCTGAAACGTTTGAAAAGTTCAAAGAATTTCAGAGTGAAGTGGATAATCATTGTAACAAGAAAATAAAAAGTTTCTACGATATGATCGCAGAGGTAAAATATTTGAGTTACGAGTTTTGGCCTTCAGTTAAAACCGTGTGGAATAGTTTCACAAATTCATGCCACCTGGAACACCACAGCATAATGGTGTGTCCGAACGTCATAACCGTACTTTATTGGATATAATACAATCTATGATGTTTCTTACCGATTTACCAATATCGTTTTGGGATCATGCATTAGAGACAACTGCATTCACGTTAAAAGGGGCACCATCTAAAGTCCGTTGAGACGACACAATATGAACTGTGGTTTAGCAAGAAACCAAAGTTGTCGTTTCTTAAAGTTTGGGGTTGTGATGCTTATATGAAAAAGTTTCATCCTGATAAGCTCAAACCCAAATCGGAGAAATATGTCTTCATAGGATACCCAAAGGAAACTGTTGGGTACACCTTCTATCACAGATCCAAAGGCAAGACATTTATTGCTAAGAATGGATCCTTTCTAGAGAAGGAGTTTCTCTCGAAAGAAGTGAGTGGGAGGAAAGTAGAAAACTTGATAAGGTAATTGTACCTTCTCCCTTATTGGAAAGTAGTTCATCACAGAAATCTGTTCTTGTGACTACTACACCAATTAGTGAGGAAGCTAATGATGATGATCATGTAACTTCAGATCAAGTAACTACCGAATCTCGTAGGTAAACCAGAGTGATATCCGCACCAGAGTGGTACGGTAATCTTGTTCTGGAAGTCATGTTACTAGACCATGACGAACTTGCGAACTATGAGGAAGCGATGATGAGCCCGGATTCCGCGAAATGGTTTAAGGCCATGAAATCTGAGATATGATCCATGTATGAGAACAAAGTATGGACTTTGATGGATTTGCCCGATGATCGGCAAAGCCATAGAAAATAAATGGATCTTCAAGAGGAAGACGGACGCTGATAGTAGTGTTACTATCTACAAAGCTAGAATTGTCGCAAAAGGGTTTTCGACAAGTTCAAGGTGTTGACTACGATGAGAGTTTCTCACTCGTATCTATGCTTAAGTCTGTTCGAATCATGTTAGCAATTGCCGCATTTTGTGAAATCTGGCAAATGGAAAAACAAAACTGCATTCCTTAATGGATTTATTAAAGAAGAGTTTCATATGATGCAACCAGAAGGTTTTGTCAATCCTAAAGGTGTTAACAAAATATGCAAGCTCCAGCGATCCATCTATGGACTGGTGCAAGCATCTCGGAGTTGGAATATACGCTTTAATAAGTTAATCAAAGCATATAGTTTTTACAGACTTGCGGTGAAGCCTGTATTTACAAGAAAGTGAGTGGGAGCACTACAACATTTCTGATAAGTATATGTGAATGACATATTGTTGATCGGAAATAATGTAGAATTATTCTGTAAAGCATAAAGGAATGTTTGAAAGGAGTTTTTCAAAGAAAGACTTCAGTGAAGCTGCTTACATATTGAGCATCAAGGTCTATAGAGGTAGATCAAGACGCTTGATAAGTTTTTTCAATGAGTACATACCTTGACAAGTTTTTGAAGTAGTTCAAAATGGAACAGTCAAAGAAAAGAGTTCTTGCCTGTGTCATAAGGTGTGAAATTGAGTAAGACTCAAAGCCCGACCACGGCAGAAGATAGAAAGAGAATGAAAGTCATTCCCTATGCCTCAGCCATAGGTTCTATAAAGTATGCCATGCTGTGTACCAGATCTATTGTATACCCTACACTGAGTTTGGCAAGGGAGTACAATAGTGATCTAGGAGTAGATCACTGGACAACGGTCAAAATTATCCTTAGTGGAATAAGGATATGTTTCTCGATTATGGAAGTGACAAAAGGTTCGTCGTAAAGGGTTACGTCGATGCAAGTTTTGACACCGATCTGGATGACTCTAAGTCTCGATCTAGATACATATTGAAAGTGGGAGAAATTGGCTAGAGTAGCTCCGTGCAGAGCATTGTAGACATAGAAAATTGCAAAATACATAACGGATCTGAATGTGGCAGACCCGTTGACTAAACTTCTCTCACAAGCAAAACATGATCACACCGTAGTACTCTTTGGGTGTTAATCACATAGCGCTGTGAACTAGATTACTGAATCTAGCAAACCCTTTGGGTATTGATCACATATCGATGTGAACTATGGGTGTTAATCACATGGTGATGTGAACTATTGCTATTAAATCACATGGCGATGTGAACTAGATTATTGACTCTAGTGCAAGTGGGAGACTGAAGGAAATATGCCCTAGAGGCAATAATAAAGTTATTATTTATTTCCTTATATCATGATAAATGTTTATTATTCATGCTAGAATTGTATTAACCGGAAACATAATACATGTGTGAATACATAGACAAACAGAGTGTCACTAATATGCCTCTACTTGACTAGCTCGTTAATCAAAGATGGTTATGTTTCCTAACCATGAACAAAGAGTTGTTATTTGATTAACGGGGTCACATCATTAGTTGAATGATCTGATTGACATGACCCATTTCATTAGCTTAGCACCCGATCGTTTAGTATGTTGCTATTGCTTTCTTCATGACTTATACATGTTCCTTTGACTATGAGATTATGCAACTCCCGTTTGCCGGAGGAACACTTTGGGTGCTACCAAACGTCACAACGTAACTGGGTGATTATAAAGGAGTACTACAGGTGTCTCCAAAGGTAGATGTTGGGTTGGCGTATTTCAAGATTAGGATTTGTCACTCCGATTGTCGGAGAGGTATCTCTGGGCCCTCTCGGTAATGCACATCACATAAGCCTTGCAAGCATTGCAACTAATGAGTTAGTTGCGAGATGATGTATTATGGAACGAGTAAAGAGACTTGCCGGTAACGAGATTGAACTAGGTATTGGATACCGACGATCGAATCTCGGGTAAGTAACATACCGATGACAAAGGGAACAATGTATGTTGTTATGCGGTCTGACCGATAAAGATCTTCGTAGAATATGTAGGAGCCAATATGGGCATCCAGGTCCCGCTATTGGTTATTGACCGGAGACGTGTCTCGGTCATGTCTACATTGTTCTCGAACCGTAGGGTCCGCACGCTTAAGGTTTCGATGACAGTTATATAATGAGTTTATGAGTTTTGATGTACCGAAGGAGTTCGGAGTCCCGGATGAGATCGGGGACATGACGAGGAGTCTCGAAATGGTCGAGACATAAAGATCGATATATTGGATGACTATATTCGGACATCGGAAGGGTTCTGAGTGGTTCGGGTATTTTCGGAGGTACCGGGGAGTTACGGGATTACGGGAGAAGTAATGGGCCTTGATGGGCTTTAGTGGGAAGAGGAAAAAGGCTGCTGCGCCCCCCTCCCCTCTAGTCCGAATTGGACTAGGGAAAAGGGGGCCGGCCACCTCTCTTTCTCCTCCTATTCCTTCTCCCTTCCTCCCCTTTTGGTGGACTCCTACTAGGACTTGGAGTCCTAGTAGGAATCCATATCCTGGCCGCACCTTTGCCTTGGCCGGCCTCCTCCTCCTCCATCCTTTATATACAGGGGCAGGGGGCACCCCATAGACACACAAGTTGATCTTCGTGATCGTTCCTTAGCCGTGTGCGGTGCCCCCCTCCACCATATCCCACCTCGGTCATATCGTTGCAGTGCTTAGGCGAAGCCCTGCGCCGGTAGTACATCAAGATCGTCACCACGCCGTTGTGCTGATAGAACTCCTCCCCGAAGCTTTGCTGGATCGGAGCCCGGGGATCGTCATCGAGCTGAACGTGTGCCAAGAACTCGGAGGTGCCGGAGTAACGGTACTTGGATCGGTCGGATCGGGAAGACGTACGACTACTTCCTCTACGTTGCGTCAACACTTCCGCTTCGGTCTACGAGGGTACGTAGACAACACTCTCCCCTCTCGTTGCTATGCATCACCATGATCTTGCGTGTGCGTAGGAATTTTTTTGAAATTACTACGTTCCCCAACACCACGGTGGCCCTCCTCCACTTATTCCTGCACCCATCCTTTTCTTCTTCCCCACACAAACACGAATATCTGGTTCAACCACGAGTTCTAGCTCACCTTGCTGTGATTTTCGATCTCCTTGCTCGAAGCACCTCTCGCAAAACTGCTTGGGGAGATTGTTCCTTGGTATGCCTCCATTGGTCCAATTAGTTTTTGTTCTAGTGCTTTATTGTTTGCAAATTTATGCTGCATAGGTGACCATGTTCTTGAGCTTGCATGTCAAATTTATATGGTTCCAAGTAGTTCTAATGCTTGGTATAGGCTCTAGGCACTTGTAGGAGTTGCTGCTATCAATTTTGTTGAACTTTGTTCACTTTTGTTTGAAGTTACTAAAAATTTCAGAATATTTCGGAAAATAATGAAGAGACTTTGAGGGGCTCATCTAGCCGAAGCTCAAAGGAAAAACAAAATGAAGAAGCACAGAGGCCCAAATATAATTTGCCTCGTATCGCGGAGGTCCGGCCGTGTGAATGGCCTTCGGATGACTTCTTGAGAAGAGCCGGGATTTATGAGGATTTCTATTCGTTGATTGAGAATGCCGGCCTCACCGACTTCCTCTGCGACCAACGACCTTATCTCGTTATGTGGGCTGCCGTTCAAGCCTACCGGAATCCTGCACCAGCCCCGGAACCGGAACCACAAGATGAGCCTCCATGACAGTCTGTTTACTCTTGGGATCCAGAGATGGCTGTCAGCCAATGGCAGTCAGAGTCTTATTCATCATAGTACGACTCCAACTATTCTTCGTCGCAGTACGACCCCGGCTACACCTACGGGTATCCGCCAGGCTATCCCTGGCAATAAACCAACTTAGGCCAAAAGCCTAAGCTTGGGGGAGTACGTATTTCTCACCGACATTACATTTATCTTCACACACACTCATTTGCTAGATGCCGGTGCTCATACTTTTTCACTGTAATATCCATGTTAGTTTATTTTATTTTTCCTGTTTTCTTCTTGTGTGCTTTTTAAACCTTAAAGAAAAACCAAGAAAAATTAGTAGTAGTTTACTTTTCTGCTGTAGTAGTAATAACTAAAAAGAAAACCCAAAAATATTTCCCGTTCTTCTTTTGCTTATTGGGAGCTTTCCCGTGTAAATAGTTTTATTTCTTTTCTTTTCTTTGGGGGTTGATAGAAGAAGACCATAATTAAATTTTTGAAGTGGCTCTTATATGCATTATTGATTGATTTAACCAAGAGCCCATATTGCCTTGTCTTCTCCTGTTTATTGAATGCTCGCATATTCCAGCTTAGTCCAATGCACGTGCACTCTTATTATTATTCACCTTGTTCGACCATGCAAGTGAAAGGCAATTATGATGATATATGATGGACTGACTGAGATGAGCAAAGCTGGTATGAACTCGACCTCTTTTGTTTTTGTAAATATGATGAGTTCATCATTCTTGATTCAGCTTATTATGAATAAACATGTTTGCAATAACAATTAGAGATCATAGTTGCTTATGCCATGCTTGATTAGCTATGAGTTATAATGGTTTACCTTGCGTGCCAACATGCTATTGAGATGGTTGTGATGTGGTATAGTGGGGTGGTATCCTCCTTTGAATGATTTAAGTGACTCGACTTGGCACATGTCCACACATGTAGTTGAAACAAAATCAACATAGCCTTCACGATATTTATGTTCATGGTGGATTATATCCTACTCATGCTTGCATCCATGTTTATTAATTTTAATGCATGTTCATGACTGTTGTTGCTCTCTAGTTGGTCGCTTCCCATTCTTTTGCTAGCCTTCACTTGTACTAAGAGGGAATACCGCTTGTGCATCCAATCCCTTAAACCCCAAAGTTATTCCAGATGAGTCCACTATACCTTCCTATATGCAGTATCCACCGGCCATTCCAAATAAATTTGTATGTGCCAAACTCTAAACCTTCAAATAAACATTCTGTTTTGTATGCTCGAATAGCTCATGTATCAACTAGGGCTGCCCTTATCTTCCATGTTAGGCGGGTTATTCTCAAGAGGAGTGGACTCCGCTCCGCACTCACGAGAAAATGGCTGGTCACCGGGATGCCCAGTCCCATGCTTTATGCAAACTAAATCAAAATTAATTGCAAACAAAACTCCCCCTGGGACCTGATGTTAGTTGGAGGCACTCGTTGTTTTGAGCAAGCCATGGATTGATGCTTGTTGGTGGAGGGGGAGTATAAACTTTACCATTCTGTTTGGGAACCACCTATAATGTGTGTGGCATGGAAGATATCGTCATCTCTTAGTTTTTATGTTAACAATGAAAGTATACCACTCAAAATATTATTTATTCTCTATTTCAAAACAAAGCTCTGGCACCTCTACAAATCCCTGCTTCCCTCTGCGAAGGGCCTATCCATTTACTTTTATGTTGAGTCATCACCCTCTTATTAAAGAGCACTAGCTGGAGAGCACAGCTGTCATTTGCATTCATTACTATTAATTTATATTGGGTATGACTATGACTGGACCTCTTTTACCATGAATTACAATGTCTAGTCAGTCCTTGATCTTTAAAGGTGCTCTGCATTTATGTTTTGCGGTCTCAGAAAGGGCTAGCGAGATACCATCTTGTTATATCATATTATGATTGTTTTGAGAAAGTGTTGTCATCCGAGATTTATTATTATGGCTCGCTAGTTGATTATGCTATTGATATGAGTAATTATGAGACCTGAGAGTTATTGCAAATGTGGTTAGTTATAATCTTTGCTGAAAACTTGAATGCTGGCTTGACATATTTACAACAACAAGAGCAAACAGAGTTTGTAAAAGTTTTTTCTTTTTCTCTTTCAGTTTGTCAACTGAATTGCTTGAGGACAAGCAAGGGTTTAAGCTTGGGGGAGTTGATACGTCTCCGTCGTATCTACTTTTCCAAACACTTTTGCCCTTGTTTTGGACTCTAACTTGTATGATTTGAATGGAACTAACCCGGACTGACGTTGTTTTCAGCAGAATTGCCATGATGTTGTTTTATGTGCAGAAAACAAAAGTTCTTAGAATGACCTGAAACTCCACGGAAGATCTTATAAAAAATAATAAAAAATCCTCGCCAAAGATGAAGACCAGGGGGCCCACACCCTGTCCACGAGGGTGGGGGGTGCCCCCCCTACCTTGTGGCCCCCTGGAGACCTTCCGACGCCAACTCCAACTATATATATTTGCTTTCGGGGAGAAAAAACAGAGGAGAAGAAATCATCGCGTTTTACGATACGGAGCCGCCGCCAAGCCCTAAAACCTCTCGGGAGGGCTGATCTGGAGTCCATTCGGGACTCCGGAGAGGGGGATTCGTCGCCCTCGTCATCATCAACCATCCTCCATTACCAATTTCATGATGCTCACCGCCGTGCGTGAGTAATTCCATCGTAGGCTTGCTGGATGGTGATGGGTTGGATGAGATCTATCATGTAATCGAGTTAGTTTGGTTAGGGTTTGAACCCTAGTATCCATTATGTTCTGAGATTGATGTTGCTATGACTTTGCTATGCTTATTGCTTGTCACTAGGTCCCGAGTGCCATGATTTCAGATCTGAACCTATTATGTTTTCATGAATATATGTGTGTTCTTGATCCTATCTTGCAAGTCTATAGTCACCTACTATGTGTTATGATCCGGCAACCCCGAAGTGACAATAATCGGGACCACTCCCGGTGATGACCATAGTTTGAGGAGTTCATGTATTCACTATGTGCTAATGCTTTGTTCCGGTTCTCTATTAAAAGGAGGCCTTAATATCCCTTAGTTTCCAATAGGACCCCGCTGCCACGGGAGGGTAGGGCAAAAGATGTCATGCAAGTTCTTTTTCATAAGCACGTATGACTATATTCGGAATACATGCCTACATTACATTGATGAATTTGAGCTAGTTCTGTGTCACCCTATGTTATGACTGTTACATGATGAACCGCGTCCGGCATAATTTTCCATCACCGGTCCAATGCCTATGAGCTTTCCATATACTGGTTGATGCTTATTTACTTTTCTGTTGCTACTGTTACAATCACTACAAAATACCAAAAATATTACTTTGCTTTCTTTGCTCTTTTGTTACCGTTACCACCACTATCATATTACTTTGCTACTAAACACTTTGCTGCAGATACTAAGTTTCCAGGTGTGGTTGAATTGACAACTCAGCTGCTAATACTTGAGAATATTCTTTGGCTCCCCTTGTGTCGAATCAATAAATTTGGGTTGAATACTCTACCTTCGAAAGCTGTTGCGATCCCCTATACTTGTGGGTTATCAACATGTTTTTTGATATGAGCTTTCGCTTGAGGACAAGCAAGGTCTAAGCTTGGGGGAGTTGATACGTCCATTTTGCATCATGTTTTCCTACTATTATTTATAATGTTTTTATGCATAATAATGCTTTATGGAGTAATTCTAATGCATTTTCTCTCATAATATGCAAGGTTTACACAAAGAGGGAGAATGGCGGCAGCTGGAATTCTGGACCTGAAAAACCTACGCCAGAGATACCTATTCTGCACATCTCCAAATGAGCTAAAAATTTATGGAGAATTATTTTGGAATATATAAAAAATACTGGAGCAAATAACTACCGGAGGGGGCCCATCTGGTGAGCACAAGACACCAGGGCGCGCCAGGCCCCACAGGCGCGCCCTGGTGGGTTGTGGCCAGCCCGACCCACCTCCGGTGCCCATCTTCTGGTACTTAAGGTCTTTTAACCTAGAAAATAAATAAGGAGAGGACTTTTGGGATGGAGCGCCGCCGTCTCAAGGCGAATCTTGGGCAGGAGCACTTTTGCCCTTCGGCGGAGTGATTTCGCAGGGGAACTCCCCCCCCCCCCCCCGCAGAGGGGGAATCGAAGCCATCGTCATCACCAACAACCCTCTCATCTTTGGTAGGCCAATCTCCATCAACATCTTCAACAGCACCATCTCCTCTCAAACCCTAATTCATCTCTTGTGTTCAATATTTGTATCGGAACCTCAGATTGGTACCTGTGGGTGACTAGTAGTGTTGATTACTATATGGTTTATTTGGTGGAAGATTATATGTTCAGATCCATTATGCTATTTAATACCCCTCTGATCTTGAGCATGAATATTATTTGTCAGTGGTTACTTTTGTTCTTGAGGCCACGGGAGAAGTCATGTTGCAAGTAATCATGTGAATTTGATATGTGTTTGATATTTTGATGGTATGTATGTTGTGATTCTCTTAGTGGTGTCATGTGAACGTCGACTACATGGCACTTCACCATCTTTGGGCCTAAGGGAATGCATTGTAGAGTAGTTATTAGATGATGGGTTGCTAGAGTGACAGAAGCTTAAACCCTTGTTTATGCGCTACTTCGTAAGGGACCGATTTTGATCCAAATGTTTAATGCTATGGTTAGATTTTATCTTAATACTTTTCTCGTAGTTGCGGATGCTTGCGAGGGGGTTAATCATAAGTGGGAGGTTTGTTCAAGTAAGAACAACACCCAAGCACCGGTCCAACCACATATCAAATTATCAAAGTAGCGAATGCGAAACAAATCAACATGATGAAATTCCCGTATGCCCTCAAGAATGCTCTGCTTATTATAAGAGACCGTTTTGGCATGTCCTTTGTCACAAAAGCATCGGGCTACCTTGCTACACTTTATTTACAATTACCGTTACTTGCTTATTACCAATTATCGTGCTATCAAATTACCTGTTACCGACAATTTCAGTGCTTGCAGAAATTACCTTGCTGAAAACCGCTTGTCATTTCGTTCTGCTCCTCGTTGGGTTCGACACTCTTACTTATCAGAAGGACTATGATTGATCCCCTATACTTGTGGGTCATCAGATATCTTCCTATTAGTTGTAACATGTTGTAGTCCCAGAGATGGAGTCATCGTTTGCGAGCCTTTGCTAGTTGACACCTTCATGGTTAAGATGTGTCAGGTTGAGATTGGTCCTATATGACCATTCGTTTGATTATAATCTTAGTGATTCATGTTATGTTAATATTACTCAACTGCCTGTCGTGGATGTCCTCCGGTATAGGGGAAACTCTGCCGTATTTTGTCCATGGGCTTGTAGCCTTCCACCCGTGTTATAATTGTGGTAGTATTCCATCTTATTAGTAGTTGGGGTGTTAAATTTCAGATGCAAAATAAGTTTCAAAGCTTAAAACTTAAAAGTTACTTTGCCCTCGTGTGGGATCCAAATACTTTGCGGATCACGAGCATCCAGATGGCCGGGAAGGGCTGGGCAAGTGTGTGTGCTCCCGCACCTGCGTGCCCCTGCAAATTTCCGCTACCTCAACCTCATTGTCGTCCTCTTCATCGGCCTTCGTCATGGAGCGACCGGGTAAGAAACCCTGCACATCCATGTGAATTGTTAATCTTATTTGGGATGGAAGATACTTGGTCTGTTGCACGTGTTTAGTAGGTTGTACGAAAAGCCAGAGTTTTCAGTAAGTCTCGATCTAGGTATATGATTGTAATTCTGCAAGTACTTGCATTTTTGGTAGGTTGTTGTTTGATTTCGTAGACCCTTCAATTATATCTTTATTTTTGTGGTAAACTAACCCTTTGATACTTTGATGCTTATGTTTGAATTGGCTTGTCAAAATTGTCAATCTAATTCCTTGCAAGAAAAATTAAAAAAAATATCAATCAAAGGAGTAAATGTGTTGTACTAGGGAGGGTGATTTACCTACCGTGGACTAAAATCATACCACCTCGAGTTAGGAGTATTTTTTTAAGTTCACATGTAATTGATGGATGGATCATGATGTTGTGGAGAAATTTGAGAACTTGTTTCTTTTAAAACGGCAGAAAGGTGCGCTGCATTAACCTCGGAGCGGTGATAAAGCTTTTTCTTTTGAGTAAAACAAAGGTATATCTCTCCGATTTCATATAAAGAAATCATATGGTCTGTTTACAAACTACTCCCTCTGTAAAGAAACAGAGGGAGTACTATTGAACGCCCAAAGTAGATCAAAAGCTAGCATGAACCAACAGTTTTAAAGCCAAGGCTAATACAAACTGGAGGTACGAGGACCAAATCAGCTCACACCAGAATCATACAAGATTTAGTAAAGGAGGTCAGACAAGAGATGGAAACCCTCCTCAGAATTTTAAATTGCAATTTAGTCCTGAAAATGGGCACGGACACGGGCCATGCTCACCGTCGCTACAGACGCCGCCGCTTGGGACATGAACTCACCACAACAGCACCAGTAGCTCGATGCTGAAGAAAGATCATATGGACGCCTAGTTCAAACTTAGCTGTCTCTCTATAGGCAGCCAGGTCAGGAGGAAGATCGGAAGAAGAAAGCCACACTTCAACTAGAAGATACAACGGCAGAGCGATGGAGGCCGGCCATCAACCGCCATGACCAAATCCTTCTGAAGAGGAAGGAATCATCGGCGGATGCCGTAGCTCCCTCACGGGCACCACCGAAGACGAGCACAAGAACAAGTCGACATTTCGCAAATGTCATCTCTTAAGCCTTTTTCTTTTTTGCAAAAGCATGTCTTAAGTCATTGGCGGGCAGTCCCAAACCCTACATGTCAATCCCCCGCAAAAAAAACCTACATGTCAATGACGCGAAAAAAGTGTGGTTTTAAATTTCAAATCATCCAAATTCTTGCTCCAGGTAAAGTTTGACACACTGTGCGAAGGACAAATCCACTATGTGCGGTTTTGGCAGATACACGCCCATCTGCCCACGTCGCCCCGCTGTACGCAAGCCAAAATGTGACGCATATAACGCGATTCACGTGCCCTGTGTGGCCGTCTCTCAGCAGCGCACACCACCACCCATGAGCCGGTGAGCGCCGCCTAATTTCTTTCGTGCGGACCAGGTTAACCACACAAACGCTCCGCATGGACCGCATCGCATGAGTTCACCCGAAAACCAGGACTGCGACGCGCCAACAACCGAACCAACAACGCCGCACTCCACTGCTCTAGCCCCTCCGTCGCGCGCGGGCGCAGCAGAGAAAAGATCCCTCCCACGACCTTTTCGGCGCCAGTGGATAACCATCGTGCAAGCCGGTAAATAATTCCAGCACACTACGGCTCTCAAACTTACCTTTTCCCCCCGGTTGGTTGGTGCCTGCGGATGCCGATGACGGAGACGAGTGCGCCACCAAACTCATCCGTCTGAGCTCTCCCCATCCGTCCATTGAATACCACTCCTAGTTCCGAAGCTTCGGATATCGTTTTCAGATAGAGAGTGCAGGAGGGGTCAGAGGAGCAGGGCGCGAGAAATCTTTGCCGTCTGGCCCCCGCTTCCAGTGCCAAGTGCCAACTGCATTGCCTCCGGGGCCGGCGATTGACTTGACCCGCGCCACCGCTTCTCCGCTGATTATTGTTTATCTCGTCGTGCCGGGCGTACAAATCTTGGTCTCAGCTGACTCGGCCTATCCCCTCGTCGCCCCCGCTACTCTATCGATCCTCTTCCCTCCCGGAGCAGTGGCCTGCGCTGCGACCTTGGACGCCGAGAGCGGGGTAAGCACCTCCGTGCAGATTGCCAATTGATTCATTCGGGGATGCTGTTGGGCGCGGGAGAGAATTCCGGGTGTTTTCTCGGGGTTGGTTGATTCTGGTTCCGCCGCCGCATCGGCAAGTATAGTCCCGCATCTCCCCACTCCGGCTGGCCGCCGTCTTGTTTCTTTCTTGGCGACGGTGCGCGATTCTCCGTGAGCGCACGAGGTGTTTGGATCTGATCGTCTGAGGCAGTCTCTTCGTCGAATGCTCCTAAGTAGCACTAGTAATTGACGTTTTTTTAGATGATTATATTCTGTATTTTTGAGAAGTCGTTGTCTGATCTCGTTCAGACCTTTCGATATGCCCGATGCTTGTACTACTATGTAGGAACTGGGCCTTTTGCAATTGCCAGTCTTCAGTATTGGCAATGAGGAGGAAATGTGGGGGTAGATAGGGGAGGCTGTGGCTGTTTCAGGGTGTGAAACTTGCCCGTTCTGGATTAGAAAGTCGCCCCTCCCAGAATTAGGAATTCGTCCAAAGAAGTTCACATGTAATTCATGGATGGATCATGTTCTGCCAAAACACCAGGATTTCTTGATTTATTTATGTGCGAAAAGTATCCGTCTTCTTTACAGATAGTTGTGTACCCCAGTACTGATATTCTCTTCTGTTCACTGTGTACCAGGAAGTTCAGCCGAGTGTTGAGGAATGGGGCAAAAGGACTCCAAGCCGTCGTATAACTCTGGGAATTCATCCAACGGGTATAACTCGAGGTATGCAAACACGCCCTCCAGTTACAGCCCGAGGTACGCGTCTTCGGCGGGTAACAACGTGCAGCAGCCAGAAGCACAAGCCAGGCTGCAGAGGAAGTATTCCAGGATCGGCGATGACTACCGTTCCGTCAGTCAAGTATGTATTGATGGCCTTTTGTGCCTTCGGTTCTCTTATTTTTCTTTCCCAACTTTTGATGCATGGTTTTCAACTTGATGTGGCTGAATGGTACTACCATCCATCTTATTCAGTCGTCTCAGGTGGATTTTGGAGTGTAAACTATCTTTAGTAGAGTTAGTTTTATCTATATGTGTAAAATTTCAAGCCACCTGCATTAATCATGTTCTTTTCAATTGTACTAGCTTCGGGGACATACAGTATTGTCTTGTATAATTTGCACGTACTTTCGGCAGTGAATGCATTTCTCATGGGCCTTCTTCTACAATGTTACTTACAAGTGTGCAATTACTAATGCACTGAATGGTCAATGGTCCTAACACCTAGTTCAAATATGAGAAGCCGTACGATAGTGTATACAGATTTTGGTTCTCTCCTAAGTCCTAGCCTGTCATATTCTCAGCATTAATTTGACTGGCATGGCGATTTAATGATATGGTACTCCAAGTGTACTTTGTCGGACATTCTATCAATCTTAGGCAGTTTTTGTTTGTATGGTAGGATTCCTAATCCAAGGTTTGATGATGATAAAATAATTTATCCTGCAGTTAGATTTTACTTAACCAAAGAAACTGACATCTGATGTGATTGCTATTTACTTTCCAGTGCATTTTCAGTAAAACCCTTGATATCTGCAGTCAGACTTGTGGACCATTAAGCTGACAACTATAACAATCAACTAAATTGGGTAGTCCCATCTATTAAGGGCTTTGCTACTTCACCCGCACAAAAGATAAATAACTACAATGTTGATATGGAGCTGCAGTAGTATACTGTTATGTTATGAAATAATATTGAATTTGTATACTTAAATCAAATTGGATTCTACCAGCTTATGCATTTTCCTCAAGTACTACAGCCCAGATGACAGTTACAAGAATCTTCCACATATTCTCCCTTTCGATTGTTGTGTTGTGAACTTAAAACTGAAAGCAACACCTTTTTTACACTGTTACAGGTGACTGAAGCTTTGGCTCAGGCAGGCCTCGAATCTTCAAATCTTATTGTAGGCATTGATTTTACAAAAAGTAATGAATGGACAGGTTAGCAGCTGATCTTTCTGCCTTTTGACTATAGGTGCATATTCTTTTTTGTTAATGCTTGCTTTGGGGTCCACTGGTGCCTATTACTTATCAGTAGGTACTGCTTAGTAGAATACTAGTTAGTTGCCCATATGGCCATATAGTTTGTGGTTTATTGCTATTGAAGAAAACCATTTGGTCTCTGATGTCAATGGCATGCCAACTTCTCTATTATAAATCTTTTGTCAGGCGAAGCCTCATTATGCACATGAATTTCTTTAGATGAAAGGCAAGCAATGACAGCATTTCTGCGTCCGTATTGTAGAAAGAATGCCCCCCCCCCCTCCCGTCGCATCTTATATTGATAATCATCTATGTCAGATCATAGTATTTTCATTTAACTTGGTATTCTTATGACTGCAGCTGTCTACATGATATTGGAAACATTCCAAACCCTTGCCTCTATATGTGACAATCATCTATATCGTAGCATTTTCATTTAACTTGTTATGCTTTTCCATTTAGGTAAAATTTCCTATAACCGCCGCTGTCTACATGATATTGGAAACACTCCAAACCCATATGAGCAAGCCATATCTATTATTGGAAGGACACTTTCAGCTTTTGATGAAGACAATTTGATTCCCTGCTTTGGATTTGGTGATGGTAAGCTTAAGGTTCCAATTTTCTTTTTCATTGATCACTTCATGGATTTTGAATAAAATGTCTAAATGAATGTATTGAATATAATGTTTCCTTTCCCTGCTGGCAGCATCGACTCATGACCAGGAGGTATTCAGCTTTTATCCAGAGAACCAACCATGCAATGGATTTGAAGAGGCATTGGAAAGATACAGAGAAATCGTTCCAACTCTTCGATTAGCTGGTTTGTTTAAGTAATCACTTAATGTAGATTTCATAAAAGTGAAGAGAGCAACAAAATTGCTGCCAGAAATAGCTAAGAGTTCCCACCAAAAAAGATGTACGGAAATAATCTGGATTTAACTTGCACAGGACCAACATCTTTTGCTCCAATAATTGAGACAGCAATTGGGATTGCAGACAGCACCGGTGGTCAATATCATGTTCTTCTGATAATTGCTGATGGACAGGTGCACCACAGTTTCACCAAGTTGTGCTTCTGAATCACATGTTCTTTATAGCCATTAAATGATGGTGACTCTTGCATGTCTTGCTTGTACAACCAGTTTTCACTCTGGCTAAAATTTCTGCTGATAGGTTACTCGAAGTGTGGATACACAGTCTGGGCAGTTAAGTCCGCAGGAGCGGGATACCATTGATGCTATAGTGAAAGCTAGGTACTTGATTCAGGATTTTGAAGTAACACCTTTATATTCTACCAAGTCAATCCTCCTAAACAAATTGCACACAATAACATCTTTTTTGAAAATATTCCAGCCACTTTCCCTTGTCTATTGTTCTTGTTGGGGTCGGTGATGGACCATGGGATATGATGCATAAGTTTGACGACAACATACCTGCTCGGTCATTTGACAATTTCCAGGTGATTGCCATACAAATTACATCCAACCTTTAGCTGTTTTTCTGGTTCTCAATAACTGAGACGTGAAAGAATACTTAATTTCATGCAGTTTGTGAATTTCACGGAAATTATGTCAAAGAGCATAGCAGCTGATAGAAAAGAGGCTGAATTTGCTTTGTCAGCATTGATGGAAATCCCTACGCAGTACAAAGCAACACTTGATCTCCAACTCCTTGGGTATTCTATGTTTTTTCAACCTCAGAGTCAAGTAGAACAGTGCTTTGTGCTTGCAGAGACTATATTGCCATCTGACCACTTTCTTCGATTCTTCCTCTGTTTCAGCTGTCGCCAAGGAATACCTCCAAGAGTTCCTCTGCCTCCACCAACAAGGACTCCTTATTCACGGTCTACTAGCTTTGACCAACAGTCTGGTGTTTATTCACGGTCTAGTAGCTTTGGTCAACAAACAAGTGGGTTTCAGCAATCAGACAGTTTCAAACAGCGACAGCATGGAGCTACAAGGAGGCCTGACAGTTATTCATCAGAAAGTTCACAGCCTGCGGCTTCAAGGATACCCGACACTTATGCATCAGAAAGTTCAGAAAGCACACTTGTACGTATCTTTTCATGTTTACACTGTATTCCCACCATTTCATACCCATATATGAATAAATAAAACTGTGTAGTAAAAATTAACTTTATCTAGACCGCCAAAAAAGCCTGATGGAATCTTTTTAACCAATACTCTTGCACGTTCAGACCTGCCGATGTTAAGGGTTATACGGGGGAACTATTAGGTGAAAATGCACAATGCTGTGAAAACAGCGAATAGAAGTTTAAAAAATTCTCAAATAATTTCCACTACTAAGGACAGTATGTTTAACATCCATGCAAAAGTTTGACTTCAAAGTCGAAATACCTTGCAAGATATAAAAAGACAGATACTTATTGCAAAGTATTTTGAATTTGAAGTTGATTTTACATGAACTTACCCGTCTGTAGTAGCCTCTTTTTTAGAACTTTTTTTCAAGCTGACGCAGCACATCATCACGGAGTTTGTGTATTTTCATTGGATATGCCCCTGAACTTCAGTGCTTGGAATACTATTTCAGACAACACTGCTAGTTAAATTTTGGTTTATCCTCGGTTCACTTCTGCCTGTAAAATATTTATGATCTTTTCCAAATGTACACTGTAGCTTGCTATTGTACTTTGACACATGCACTTGCATATTGTGGCCACATGCAGATCGTTCCTCTTCCGAATGCTAAGTTTGTGTATACTGACAAAGTTTGTGCCAAGTGCTAACTGCCAGACCCTCTAATTTTAGTGGAATATGAACTAAGCCTGGCATTTTTGTGCATGCAGTCATGCGCCATATGTATGGATAAATCAAAGGATCTTGCATTTGGATGTGGACATCAGGTTCGAAAATATTCCCTTACTTTCCTGTTTCCTCTGAACATTTATTCACAATTCTTGTTGTATATACTAATTGCTAACACACATAATTCAGACTTGCTATGACTGTGGGAAAAATTTGGTGCGCTGCCCTATGTGCCAGCAGCACATAACCACCAGGATCAGGCTGTACTGATTAAAAGCTGATCTTCTGATGCTTTTGAAGCCTATGGCGTTGCCAATACTGAAGAAGCTCGGTGGAAAATGTTCAGAATCCGCATAAATTTTAGTGTTCTTACTGCAGTTGGAGTGTCTTCAATTAGCCGGTGATTTAAGGCCCTGTTGTAATGCAGGGTTTATTCTCCATCCTGTAAGGGAAATGTGGATTGAACTGTTTCAGTAAAATTTCTGTGTTCCAAAAGGGCTCTTACTGTCCATACAAGGCACTGAAGAATGTTCCCTGGAAAATAATGTACATATTGCTTTCTTTTCTTTCTCTTGTAAATAAAATGAACAGTAGAGAAATTTCAGGATGAACCAACTAGGAAGACATTTGCGTTGTATATTAATTAAAACCTATTATAATTGTTGAATATTCAATTTTGTACTCATTCATTTCAGTATATTTTTTGCGTGTATAATGTAAATACGACGAACACCCGAATATTTGAGGATGAACCAATCAATCTTATCTGTGCTGAGCTGATCATACATCTTATCAGTACTACTGATACTCATAGTATTACTGATACTCATTTTTTACATGAAACAAGCTCAAACATATAAAAGCATTGCACTCACACTTTCATATACCATCAGTAGTTCTGGTTAAATAAGAGCAAATTTGAGGGAGAGAGAATTTGAAGTGCATGGTAGCAAGGAAGAGCATATATATCTGCATGCAAGTACGAATCTCGGCGCTGTGCGGCGCCTTGTGCACACACACGGATTGCACCGAGGTCTTAGGTCCGGGAAAGATTTGGATTACTCCTATGAAAGTCGGTGCAACCACTGAACCACATAGAAGGGAATTCCACATACGACACTTTCTTCAAGTTCACCATGACATTCGAGATGCGAATACTCACGAAGATCTTCAAAGAAGAGATCTCATTGAGGAGTGGTGGACATGGAATGGGCAACACGACCACTAGTTCCACCTCTATGTTTCATGTCATGTGTGTTGAACTTTGTTTTATGTTTGATGAACATGTCTGTTAAATTTGAGCTTGTGGATCGATGAACTATGTAATTAAGCACTAGTATTTGTGTTTTATTTGCTTTGGATTAATTTGACATGAGTTTGATATTATCCTTTTGGATTTATTTTGTTGAACATGCTTTAAAATGTTGGATAGTTGAAGAAGGCCAAATTTTTAGGGAACCAGTTTTGCATCATCTGTTACGACAGAAAAATATTTTTGGTGTCCAAAAACCTGTTGGAGATGCTCTAAGGAAGAGGAGAGAGAATTCAGCCTAGATCATGCATGCAGGCTTGTTCCAAACAAAAGGTACTCCCTCTGTCTCAAAATATACTGTATATTAGTTTTGTCCTAAGTAAAACTACATAAACTTTGACAAAAGAAATGTCAACATCCACAACACCATTTTCCTCCGTCCCAAAAATTATCAAGTTCACATCATACATACATTTGCTATTTTAAGTATTCATATTTTCATGTAGCTGGTCTTTGAACAATACTATTATGCATTAGATTTTGGGATGGATCGAGTGCATACTTTTCCTGAAAGCAAACGAATTTCTTGTTTACCCACTAAACCAAATCCTCATAAAATATTTAATCATGTTTGTTATGCCTTTTTAAAATTTTACTATCTTGTCGTACAAGTTTGCAAAGATTCTAATCATACAAAATATTATCTCTCCTGTGGAGATGACTGAGCAATTACCAATCCATCTGTCTCTGTCTTTCATCATTTTACAAAGCTTCGGATATTTGCCTCCACTGCCAACTGCATTGCCTCAGGCGATTGACTTGACTTGGCCACCATTTGTCCCTGATTATTATGTACTTATTTGCCTCGTCGTGCGGTGCATATATGATATATCATGCAGCTAAGCGGCTGCTCCTCTACTCCTTGTCATCGGGCCGTTGCCGTGGAGCGGAGACCTGCGTTTTTGATACATAGAGCAAAGTAAGAAGCCCTACCCATGGTTTGCTGTATTCATCTTGAAGTGGGGGAGAGGGAGATGATGGTTTATTGGGGTTAATTATGGGTTCCGCTTCTGCTCCAGCAAGTCTAATGATCTAATCTGGCCTCTGCCCTCTCTGCTCTCGTCCCTTTCTTGTTACTCACCAGTTGGCGTTTTAGGTAGGTCGTTGTCTGATCTCGTTCCGTCCCTTCGAGCTTTCTTTCTGAAAAGGGTAGAGGGCCCTCCGATCCATATTAATTGTCGCTAAATAAACGACAAATAATATGGATCGGAGGGAGTAATTTTTGTTTTGAAACGTATTGTAAATTTCTTTGTCATCGGTTTTTCGTGTTAGATGCCTTGGGGTCACACTTTCTTGGCGTGGCTTCGTGTTTGTGGCCGAAAATCTCATTTATCTTGGTGATCCGCTTTTTGGTTAACTTCTATGATTTTCTTCTAAGTTGATGCTACAGTAATTTTAATCTAAAACTATTAGTTGTGTATGGTTTAGCATTTTATATTATGCTCTCTTCCTGCCATGACAAAGTTCAGCTATGATTATCTTGATCATATCATGTTGTATTCCTTATGAATTGGGTGATTCAATTGAGCGCTGGTGATTTTTCCACCATATTAAGTTACCGGTAAGCACTTCCATAAGAATATCACCTATATCGATTCCACTAGCATCACATTTTATTTCAGAAGTTTTCTTGAAATCTAGTAAAGCAAGTAAACTGATTTATGCACGAAAACCATATGTCTTGTTTCCAACTAGTTAGAGCAGAGAAGTACTGATCATTTCATCCATTCACCAGGAAATTCAATAGTTGAGGAATGGACAAAAAGGCCCCCAAACCTTCATACAACTCTGCTTATGGTTACGGGAATTCATCAACAGGGTCTAACTCGAGATATGCAACTGCACCCCCGGGTTTGAGCCCGTGGTATGCCTCTTCTGCGGGCAACAATGTGCAGCAGCCAGAAGCACAAGCCACTCTGCAGAGGAAGTACTCCAGGATTGGCGACGACTACCGCACTGTGACTCAAGTATGTATTGATGGCCTCCCCTGGCTCTCTAATTTTCATTCCCAACTTTTGATGAATGGTTTTCATCTAGATGTAGCTGAATGATACCATTCATCTTATTTAGTCATCTTATGTAAAATTTTGAATGCAAAGTATATTTAATAGGAATATTTTTATCTATAGGGGTTTCAACAAGTATAGAAACCATAATAGATTGTCATCAGCAAAGGAAGTTATCTCTTACTAGCTATAATTATTGCTCTTCCGACCATTTCAAAATTTTAGGTCACCCGCACTGCCATGTTCACCTTCATTGTGCTGGCTTTGGTTTCATTAAGTCTTATGAGTGTATAAGTTGTACATCTCCGGTGAATGCATTTCTGATGGGCCTTCTTCTTTTACAGTCAGGACTTACTTGATACTTCCTCCGTCCGGAATTACTTGTCGCTCAAATATACTCCCTCCGTTCCTAAATATTTGTCTTTCTAGAGATTTCAAATGGTCACCACATACGGATGTATATAGACATATTTTAGAGTGTAGATTCACTCATTTTGTTCCGTATGTAGTCACCATTAGAAACCTCTAGAAAGACAAATATTTAGGAACGGAGGGAGTATTAATTACTAATTCACTGAGTGGTCAATGGTCCTAATACCTAGTTAAAATATGAGAAGCAGTACACCTTAGTTTATACAGATTTTAGTTTTCTCCCACATTTTAGCCTATCATATTCTCAGCATTTATTTGAGTGACCAGATGATTATACAGTATGATACTAAGTGTACTTAGTTTGACAAAATGTATAAATCTTAGTCTCTTCGTATGGTGTTGTGATGATAAACTATTTTTCCTTGCATTTGCATTATATTTTTCCAAAGAAACTGCCATCTTCTATAAGATGTAACACTATTTACTTTTCCTTGCATTTTCAATACAGACCGTGGTGTCTGCAATCAGGCTTATGAACTAGTTAAGGTGATGGCTATAGCAATCAAACATTTAAATCGGACATCAATTCATATTCTGCTACTACACCTGCATGAAACATAATAATTACTTAAAGTATTCAGATGGTGTTGTGGTAGTGTACTGTGATGTCATCAAACATCATTTCAGTTTTTTGGTTACTTAAATGACATTGCCTTTCTATCAATACATGATTTTTCCTCAGTTCCCTTCAATTATTGTGAACTTAAGACTGAAATTGTACCTTATCTATTGCAGGTGACTGAAGCTTTGGCACAAGCCGGTCTTGAATCTTCAAACCTTATTGTAGGCATTGATTTTACGAAAAGTAACCAATGGACAGGTTGACAGATTCACAGTTGGTCTTTCCACCTTCTGACATTGGGTGCATATTTATGGTTTTTATGCTTTGCTTTTCTGGTGCACTGGTATAGCTATTGTTTACTACAGTTAGCTGGATGCTAGTTTGTTTCCCATATAATTTGTGATTTATTGTTAGTGAAGAAATCCGTTTGGTCAATGGCTTCCCAGCCTGTCTATTATAAAGCTTTTTTCAGGGAAACCATAATAAGGATGAATGCACCCCATGTTGCTTCTGTATCCCATAAAAATCTACTGTATATTAGACAATAACACTTTTTATTGAACTTGTTAAGCTTTTTTCATGTTACAGGAAAAAATTCCTATAATCGGCGTTGTCTGCATGATATTGGAAGAACTCCAAACCCATATGAGCAAGCCATATCTATTATTGGAAGGACGCTCTCGGATTTTGATGAAGACAATTTGATTCCCTGCTTTGGATTTGGTGATGGTAAGCTTATAGTTAGTTTTCTTTTAAATTGCTCACTCGGTGTGTTTCCAATAGAAAGTGTAAAGGAATGATATTGAATAAGAGCATCTCCAGCAGCATCCCTATAATTTGGTGACCCAAAACCAGTTTTAGGTGTGGAGAGAAGTTTTTGGGTCACCAGAAATTTGTATGCTTTTCCGGCAGCCCTATAACTGGTGCCCTATAATTTGAGAACAACATGAAACAAGACGATCCGACGGCAGGGGGGTGGGAGGTGGATCCGACGGCGGGGAAGTGCGGGGACGGCGACATGACGCTCGGGGATGGCGGCATGGGCGGATCCGATGGTGTGGAGCGCAGTGGGACGGCTGGAATTGGGCGGGACCGGCTGGCACCGGCACGCCGTGGGGGTCTCGGCAGTGGCCCCCAAGAGGCGGAGCTCGGGGCGGCCATGGAAGTGGCAGTGCGCGGTGGTTGGGTTCCCACTACTGCGTTTTTAGGGCAGCTACTAGTGCTGATGCAAATTTGCATCACTTGTAGCAATTTTTGCATCATGACCTTAAAATTTTGCATCACCATATAGTTATAGGGCTGTTGTTGGAGGCGATTTTTTTATTCCAAAAGGCAAATTTTTGCACCACAACTGCATATTTGGGGTTGCTGTTGGAGATGCTCTAATGCTTCCCTTCCCTGCTGGCAGCGTCAACTCATGACAAGGACGTATTCAGCTTTTATCCAGAGAACCGCCCTTGCACTGGATTTGAAGAGGCATTAGAAAGATACAGACAAATCGTTCCAGCTCTTCGATTATCTGGTTTGTTTAAATAAACATTTTAATGTAGATAGATCTGTTCTTCCTTTATTTTCATAAAAGTGAGTTCCCACACCAAAAAAATGTACTGATATAATCTGGATGTAAACTTGCACAGGACCAACATCTTTCGCTCCAGTAATCGAGACAGCAATTGGGATCGTGGACAGCACCGGTGGCCAATATCATGTTCTTCTGATAATTGCTGATGGACAGGTGCACCACAGTTTTACCAAGTTGTGTTTTTCTGAGTGGCATCCTCTTTATAACCATTAAATGGTGGTCAGAAAGAAATTCTTGTACAGTCTTATTTGCATATATCCAATTTTCACTCCGGCTAAAAGTTCTGCTGATAGGTTACTCGAAATGTGGATACACAATCTGGGCAGTTAAGCCCACAGGAGTGGGACACCATTAACGCTATAGTGAAAGCTAGGTATCTGGTTCAGAATTTTTAAGTCACACCTTGATAAGTCAAACCTCCTAAACAAATTGCACACAATAACCTCTATTTGAAAACATTCCAGCCACTTTCCCTTGTCTAATTTTCTCGTTGGGGTCGGTGATGGACCGTGATATGATGCATAAGTTTGACGACAACATACCAGCTCGGTCATTCGACAATTTCCAGGTGATTGCCATACAAATTACATCTAACCTTTAGCTGTTTTTCTGGTTCGCAATAACCGAGACGTGAAAGAATACTTGATTTCATGCAGTTTGTGAATTTCACGGAAATTATGTCAAAGAGCATAGCAGCTGATAGAAAAGAGGCTGAATTTGCGTTGTCAGCATTGATGGAAATCCCTACACAGTACAAGGCAACACTTGATCTCCAACTCCTTGGGTATTCTATGGTTTTTCAACCTCACTGAGTCTAGTAGAACAATGCTTTGTGCTTGCAGAGACAATATTGCCATCTGACCGCTTTCTTCGATTCTTCCTCTGTTTCAGTCGTCGCCAAGGAATACCTCCAAGAGTTCCTCTGCCTCCACCAACAAGGGCTGCTTCTTCACGGTCTACTAGCTTTGACCAACAGTCTGGTGTTTATTCACGGTCTAGTGGCTTTGGCCAACAAACAAGTGGGTTTCAGCAATCAGACAGTTTCAAACAGCGACATCATGGAGCTACAAGGAGGCCTGACAGTTATTCATCGGAAAGTTCACAGCCTGCGGTTACAAGGACACCCGACACTTATGCATCAGAAAGCACACTTGTACGTATCTTTTCGTGTTTACACCGTATCCCCACCATTTCATACCCAGTTATGAATCAATCAAACTGTGCACTAAACCAACTTTATCTACACCGCCAAAAAAATCTGATAGAATCTTTGTTAACCAATACTTTTGGATGTTCAGACTTGCCGAGGCTAAGGGTTATACAGGGGAACTATTAGGTGAAAATGCACTATGCTGTGCAAATAGCGTTTACAAGTTCCAAAAATTCTGAAAAAAAAATTCATCAAAGTCGAAATACTTTGCAAGATACAAAAAAGGCAGATGCTTATCACCAAGTATTTTGAATGTGAAGTTGAATTTTTTACATGAACATACCCTTCTGTAATAGCCTCTTTTTTAAAAAAAAAATTAAGCTGTCGCAGCACATTGTCATAGAATTTGTGTATTTTTATTGGATATGCCCCTGGAACTTCAGTGATTGGAAATCCTATTTCAGACAACACTGCTAGGTAAATTTGGTTTATCCTCGGTTCACTTCTGCCTGTAAAATATTTATGCTCTTTTTCAAATATAATACACTTTAGCTTGCTATTGTACTTTGACACATACACTTGCATCTTGTGCCTACATGCAGATCATGAGTGTTCCTCTTCCTAATGCTGACAAAGTTTTTTTTTTGCGAATATAATGCTGACAAAGTTTGTGCTAACTGCAAGACCCTCTAACTTTAGTGGAACAGGAACTAAGCCTTTGCAATTTTTGTGCTTGCAGTCATGCGCCATATGTATGGATAAATCAAAGGATCTTGCATTTGGATGTGGACATCAGGTGCAGATAGTATCCCCTTACTTTCCTCTTAACATTTATTCACAATTCTTGTTGTATATACTAATTGCTAACACGCGTAATTTAGACTTGCTATGACTGCGGGGAAAAATTGGTGCGCTGCCCTATGTGCCAGAAGCACATAACCACCAGGATCAGGCTGTACTTATCAAAAACCAACCTCCTAAAGCTTTTGAAGCCTATGGCGCTGTCAATACTGAAGAAGTTCGGTGCAGAATGTTCAGAATCCGCATAAATTTTACTTGTTGTCCATAAATTTAAGCGTTCTTACTGCAGTTGGAGTGTCTTCAATTAGCTGGTGATTTAAGGCCCTGCAGGGTTTATTCTCCATTTCTGCAAGGGAAATGTGGATTGAATCATTTCGGTAAAATTTCTGAGTTCCAAAAGGGCTCTTCCTGTCCATACAAGGCACTGAAGAAGGTTCCCCGCAAAAAAAAAGAAGGTTCCCTGGAAAATAATGTACATATTGCTTTGCTTTCTCTTGTAAATAAAATGAGCAGTAGAGAAATTTTAGAATGAACTAATTTGGAGACATTTGCATTGTATATTAATTAAAACATGTTACAACTGTTGAATATTTAATTTTGTACTCATTTGTTTAGTATATCTTTTATGTATCTTTTTAGAACGAAGGCTCAAGTCGAAAACTCCGCCTATGTTGTCTCAACATAGACAGTCCCAACTCCCAAGCCAGGGTAAAGGAGGAGGGTTGTGATAGGCTTGGCGAGCCAGCGTGAAAACTCAACCACTCTTATGGAGATGAAACCCAAAAGATTTTTGTTGGGGCGTAACCCTCTGAGCGACACGCCACATCGGAACCCGGGTGTGGTGTCAAATGGGCAAGGGTAGGGCGGTCACCCCCCTCCCCCCCACCCTCCCGGTGGCGCGCCTTATCTTGATCTAGATATGGTGGAAAGTGAGTAAGGGTCGGGTCATCACATCTTTAGTGTCACGCTACATCGACGCCCAGGTGTAGTGGAAAATAAGCGAGGGTCTTCGCATTTGACTCGTCGAGTGCGAAGGGTAAGGAAGCTAGCCGAGCCTAGGAGGACCCGCTTAGGTAGCTGGAACGTAGGGTCCCTGACAGGTAAGCTTTGGGAGCTAGTTGATACAACAGGGAGGAGAGGTGTTGATATCCTTTGCGTCCAAGAAATCAAATGGAGGGGACAGAAGGCGAAGGAGGTGGAGGATACCGGCTTCAAGCTGTGGTACACGGGGACAGCTGCAAACAGAAATGGAGGAGGCATCTTGCTCAACAAGAGCCTCAAGTATGGAGTGGTAGACGTCAAAGAGACATGGGGACCGGATTATCCTGATCAAGCTGGTAGTTGGGGACTTAGTTCTCAATGTTATCAGCGTGTATGCCCCGCAGGTAGGCCACAATGAGAACACCAAGAGGGAGTTCTGGGAAGACCTGGAGGACATGGTTAGGAGTGTACCGATTGGTGAGAAGCTCTTCATAGGAGGAGACCTCAATGGCCACGTGGGTACATCTAACATAGGGTTTGAAGGGGTGCATGGGGGCTTTGGTTAAGGCATCTGGAATCAAGAAGGAGAAGATGTCTTAAGCTTTGCTCTAGCCTAAGACATGATCGTAGATAACACCCTCTTTCAAAAGAAAGAATCACATCTAGTGGTCAACACTAAGGGCCTGTTCTGAAACACGCTAGCTTCAGCAAAACTTCTCGTATCCAGCTTCTGCCCCGACTTCTCGCTTCAGGTGGAGCTACGCAAACCGTTCTGGAGGCGAGGCAACTTCTCCTAGCGCCTGGGTGAGCTGGCAGCCCAGCTGGGGCGTTGAAGCCCACCTTCTTGCCACCTTGGGCCGGCTGGAAGCAGCCCATTTCGGGCTAAACTGCACACAGGCTAATAAAAAAGAGAGAAACGAGCTGGGCCTGCTTCCTGGGGTGAATGGCTGGCCTTCTCTTTTCACAGGAGATAATTTGTGCGATTTCTCCAGTACACAGAGAGGTGTACAGAGAGGTAGAAGTCTACAGAGAGCTGGGCCTGCAGCCGCCATGTATTTTTGAACTGTACATGGCTTATTTTGTAACGTATTTTTCAACGCTCCATTCAGCAGCCCCAGCCATACTTGAAACTTCTCTAAAAAATGCATGTCACTTTGATAAATACAAAAATTATACTTTTCTACACAGCCAAGGGCATGTAATATCTGAACTAGCAGTACATTTGCACACATACACCACTAGACTTATGATAATACATTGCAAACATATGGCAGTACATTTTCTGCATAGCCAAAATTGTATTTCACTTATCTGAAAATTGTAACACATTACCACTCATGGCAGTACCCACATAGCAATATGCATTAACTTATGCACACATGTACTCCAGAGTAGCAGTACATTTTCTGCATACCCAAAACTGTATTTCACTTTTCTGAATGATGCAACAGGTTAGCACTCATGGCAGTACCCTCATAGCAATAGGCATTAAAGCTTATGATTCCAGAATTGCACACATATATTCCAGATTTGCACAATAAACAATAGGTTCCACTGTAGGAATTTGCACACAACAAATACAACTCTGAAAATAAACTGCACAGATGTACAGAACAGAGGACATGCACGAGGAGACCAATCCATAGGGAAGAAGAGAAGGGGACGAGCTCACCTTGCAGTTTATGCTTGGAGGCGCGGTCGTCCTGGTGCCACTCCTAGTTTGGGAGCATCGCTTGGGCGTCAATGGCGTTGGGGCCAGCTCCTCCGAGCCATGGGGTCGCAGCTCCTTGCACCAGGCGCGACGGACGGCGAAGACGGTGGGATCCGGCGGGAAATAGACTGGGGCGGCCGGATCTGTAGTCAGAGTCAACGATTTGGCCGGCGATGGGGGCTGCCGGGCGTGGCAGCGGCAACGGCGGCGGTAGGGCTACAGAGGAGAAGCGAGGGGAAGGGAGTTGTGTGCGACCAGGTTGACCTGCGGGATCGAGCGAGGGGGAGTTGAGCGAAACGTTTTTCTTGGCGGTGGCAATTCGGCCGTAAATAACGAGCAGCTTCTGATTCACGAAAACGGGAAGCTGGGAATCTGTCGCTTCGAAAAAAATGAACTACAGCCCATCGCGGCTTCCTGAATTTTAGCTTCGTGAAGCTAATCCGTTCGGGCTGGCTTCGGGTACAAGTTTTTAAAAGTATGGAGTGGAAGGAGATCAGAATAGGCCCTAAGAATCACATCTAGTGGTCTAACACTTTAGCCAGATCGATTTCATCCTCTCGAGAAGAGAAGACAAACGTGCGTGCATAGATTGTAAGAGCATCTCTAGCAGACCCCTTAAAACGGCAACCCGCATAAGTGTTTTACGGGCCGAGAAAAATGTGTTTTCAGGGCTGATTTTTGCTGCGTCCGAACAGATCCCATATAATCAACCCGTAAAAGAGAATATTCTCTGAATATACCGAACGGGTCCACAACTGGCCTTTTTTTTTTCTTCTGATTGTTCTATTCCTCAAGCCAATTTGAAATCGCGGACAGGCGGACGAAGAAGATGCGAGGTGGACGCCGGCGGACGGGCAGGCGAGGAAGACGTGGGGTGGCCACACGCGGCTCGGGCGGCGGCCGGACTCCTTCATTCGCCGTAGTGAGCTAGCTAGACGTCCATCCATTCATCCAGAGCTAGCTAGCTAGCTAGCTACGTTCGAATTGATTCGATTCAGCTAGCTCCTCCATCGGGAGAGCCGCGGGCGGCTGGAGCGGATGGCTGGCCGGCGCAACGAACGGCCGGGCGGACGATGGGCCTACGCAGCGGACGGCTGGGCGCAGCGGACGGGGATGGGCCGGTGGCAGGGAGCGAGCCATGAAGTTTCTGCTTGCAGTTGGACTTCCGCCAACGGTCTTTCACGTATACAGGTCGTCCTCGTGTCGTCTCCGAAATCCTTATTTTCACGGGTTTGGCTGGGTTGTTTTCCGCGCCCCTTAAAAAAATTTACGGGTCGGTGTGATTTACGGGTTCTATTCGGGTCGTTTTTTCCGCCTAAAACTGTAAATTGGCGGTTATTTTACAGTTTCGTGCGTTTTAAGGGGTCTTCTAGAGATGCTCTAAGGTGATACCTGAAGAGAGTGTTTTCCCTCAGCATAAGCTGGTGGTGGCTGACTTCCGCTTTCGAATTCGTGTCCAACGGTATAAGCGTGTCAAAGTCGCTAGAAAGAAGTGGTGGAAGCTCAAGGGTGAGGGAGCTCGAGCGTTCAAGGAGAAGGTCATTAAGGAGGGCCCTTGGGAGGAAGGAGGCGATGCAAACAATATGTGGATGAAGATGACGAGTTGCATTCGTAAGGTGGCCTCATAGGAGTTTGAAGTGTCCAGGGAAAGTAAAAGAAAAGCTAAAGATACCTGGTGGTGGAATGATGATGTTTAGAACACTATTAAGGAGAAGAACGATTATTTTAGACGCCTCTACCTAGATAGGAGTGCAGACAACATAGAGAAGTACAAGATTGCAAAGAAGGCCGCAAAGCGAGCTGTGAGTAAAGCAAGGGGTCGGGCATATGAGGACCTCTATCAGCGGTTAGGCACGAAGGAAGGCGAAAGGGACATCTATAAGATGGCCAGGATCTGAGGGAGGAAGACGAGGGATGTTGACCAAGTCAAATGCATCAAGGACGGAGCAGACCGGCTCCTGGTGAAGGACGAGGAGATTAAGCATAGATGGTGGGAGTACTTTGACAAATTGTTCGATGGGGAGAATGAGAGCTCTACCATTGAATTGGATAACTCCTTTGATGGTACCAGCAGGCGTTTTGTGCGGCGAATCCAGGAGTCGGAGGTCAAGGAGGCTTTAAAAAGGATGAAAGGAGGCAAGGCGTTGGGCCCTGATTGTATCCGATTGAGGTGCAGAGAGGCCTCGGAGACATAGCTATAGTATGGCTAACTAAACTTTTCAACCTTATTTTTCGGGTAAACAAGATGCTAGAAGAATGGAGACGAAATATATTAGTACCAATCTTTAAGAACAAGAGGGATAATCAGAGCTGTACTAATTACCGTGGAATTAAGCTGATGAGCCATACAATAAAGCTATGGAAGAGAGTCATTGAGCACCGCTTAAGAAGTATGATAAGCGTGACCAAAAATCAGTTCGGTTTCATGCCTGGGAGGTCGACCATGGAAGTCATTTTCTTGGTACGACAACTCATGGAAAGATACATGGAACAAAAGAAGGACCTGCATATGGTGTTCATTGACTTAGAGAAGGCCTACGATAAGATATCGCGAAATGTCATGTGGTGGGCCTTGGAGAAACACAAAGTCCCAGTAAAGTACATCGCTGCTTGTGATCTGCATTGATATTTTTGGAAGAAGAGAGGATGATGCAGTACAGCAGAGGTAAGTATTTTCGTCAGTTCTGAAATCAAGGTTATCAATCCACTAGGAGAATGATGCGGCTTGAAGCTACGCCGATATTTACCCAAAGAGGAAATGGATGATGCAGCACAGCGGCGATAGTGTAGGATCGGAAGTATGTCTAGAGGGGGGGTGATTAGACTACTTGACCAAATAAAAACTTAACCTTTTCCCAATTTTTAGTTCTTGGCAGATTTTAGCAACTTTAGGACAAGTCAAGCAATCATCACACAATTCAAGCAAACATGCAAAGAGTATATAGGCAGCGGAAAGTAGAGCATGCAACTTGCAAGAATGTAAAGGGAAGGGTTTGGAGAATTCAAACGCTATTAGAGACACGGATGTTTTTCCCATGGTTCGGATAGGTGGTGCTATCCTACATCCACGTTGATGGAGACTTAAACCCACGAAGGGTAACGGTTGCGCGAGTCCACGGAGGGCTCCACCCATGAAGGGTCCACGAAGAAGCAACCTTGTCTATCCCACCATGGCCATCGCCCACGAAGGACTTGCCTCACTAGCGGTAGATCTTCACGAAGTAGGCGATCTCCTTGCCCTTACAAACTCCTTGGTTCAACTCCACAATCTTGTCGGAGGCTCCCAAGTGACACCTAGCCAATCTAGGAGACACCACTCTCCAAGAAGTAACAAATGGTGTGTTGATGATGAATTCCTTGCTCTTGTGCTTCAAATGATAGTCTCCCCAACACTCAACTCTCTCTCTCACAGGATTTGGATTTGGTGGAAAGAAGATTTGAGTGGAAAGCAACTTGGGGAAGGCTAGAGATCAAGATTCATATGGTAGGAATGGAATATCTTGGCCTCAACACAAGGGTAGGTGGTTATCTCTCAGAACATATGAGTTGGAAGTGTAGATGTGTTCTGATGGCTCTCTCCACGAATGAAGAGGAGGTGGAGGGGTATATATAGCCTCCACACAAAATTCAACCGTTACACACAATTTACCAATCTCGGTGGGACCGAATCAACAAACTCGGTCGGACCAAAATAGTAAACCTAGTGACCGTTAGAGATTTTCGGTGGGACTGACATGCAACTTGGTAGGATAGATATGGTTAGGATTAGGGCATAACGTAATCTCGGTGAGACCGATTACACAAACTCGGTGAGACCGATTTGGTAATAAGCTAACCAGAGAGTTGGTCAGGTAAACTCGGTGGGACCGATTTGCTCTTTCGGTGAGACCGAAAAGTTACAAAAGGGAAACAGAGAGTCTACATTGCAATCCCATCTCGGTGAGACCGAGATCCCTATCGGTAGAACCGATTTGCTAGGGTTTGGCAGTGGCTTATGACATGTGAAACTCGGTGGCGCCAGATAGGAAGAATCGGTAGGACCGAGTTTGGCTTAGGGTTTAGGTCATATGTGGATATGGGAAAGTAGCTGAGGATTTTGGAGCATATCATTAAGCACATGAAGCAAAAAAGCTCATTAAGCAACACCTCATCCCTCCTTGATAGTATTGGCTTTTCCTATGGACTCAATGTGATCTTGGATCACTAAAAATGTAAAATGAAGAGTCTTGAGCTTGAAGCTTTAGCCAGTCCTTTGTCCTTAGCATTTTTAAGGAGTTCCCACATCCTTTATTCCATGCCATGCCAATCATTGAGCTTTCCTGAAATAATTGTCCTGGAATAGCATTAGCTCAATGAGCTATATGTTGTTATGAATTACCAAAACCACCTAGGGATAGTTGCACTTTCAATCTCCCCCTTTTTGGTAATTGATGACAACATATAGATCAAAGCTTCAACAAATGATAATAAGGATGAATTATATCGTCGCTTTGAGAAGTATGTGATAAGTAAGAGCTCCCCCAAAATTTGTGCATATTTAAAATTTGCTTTGGACTGCAAATGCACAAAGAGTTAGAATCATGGGTTACTCTTCCATGTCACATACATCTTGGTGGAGCGCTCAAAATGATAAGAATGAAATACATGCACTCATCACCAAGGAAAAGTGAATGATCACACAAGATAGATAAGATATATCAAGCATGCATAAGTGTAGCTTATGATCAAACACATGATCATCAATGTCTCACAAGCATATCGAAGTATCTCGACCAAAAGCAAACAATGTTTGAAAAACCACCAAATAAAGCAAGAGAGAATAAAAGCAACACACTCTCTCTCGAAGCCTATGATCTATACATTTTTCTCCCCCTTTGGCAACAAGTTACCAAAAAGTTCCTAGAAAATGCATAGTGCTAGATCGACACTCAGGCTTGATCTTCTGGTGGTGGTGGAGTCTGGATCACTCCAAGGACGAAGGCTTCTGTAGACGTGGTTGGAGCTGGAGCTGAAGTAGATGCTGGAGCTGGTTGGGCTGGTGCTGTGGCTGGAGCTGAGGTGGTGGCTCTTGTGTCAGGAACTGGCATTGCACTGGACCTCTGAGCTCGTGGCACTCTGGCAAATGCATCAGTGGTAGTCTTCCCTTTCCTCTCCTGCATGTCATTTTGAAGTTGCTCCACTGCAGACTGAATCTCTGTCACTTTGACATCCAAGTCATAGAACTTTTGTTCTAGGATCCTCTCTAAGCTCTCCTGATTTTGAGTGAGGGTGGCCAGTCCTTTCTCTATCCTCAGGGTGGATGCAATCAAGTAACTGAGCTGCTCTTGCTTGGTTTTCAAGAAATATTCAGATGCCTCCTCTTGAGTTGGCATCTTTGCAGCTTTCTCCTTCCTTGCCTTCTCCTTCTGTGCTTGTGCATGGGCTGAAGATGGTTCATCCTTGTTCATCACAACTTCATTATCTTCAAAATCTGGATGAATAGGCATATGTTCCTTGTCCAAGAGGTATATGCCTGTGCTCATCTTGGAGTTAATCAGCTCCTGGATCTGAGGGGCATATCCACAGCTCCTCTTCTGGTCTGCTGCAGTCCTCTTGATTGTTTCTACCATGAGGCTCATGACTTTGAATTTTTGTGGCACATCAAAGATACGAAGCAAGTTGATTGCATGGCCTTTGATCATCTTGTGATCACCTGACTTGGGCAGCAGAGTGTGCCTCAGTATCCAATTGATGGTTGGCAATCCTGACAGAAGATAATGTACTGATCCAAACTTGAAAGTGTCAAGTGCCTTGTTTGGGATCTCTTTGTACATATTTGACATAGAGTTGTGGTCCATCTTCTTCTTGGCATAAATATCTAGGTCATCCTCATGCTCCTCTGGGGCATTGATGAGCTGTGCCCACTCAGCAACTGTTGATTGGTACCTCGTACCTTCAGACATCCATACAATTCTGCCATCTGGATAAAAGTGTGCTGTGGAGTAGAACTGCATGATCAGCTCTTCATTCCACTTTGTGAGCTTCTGCCCAACAAAGTCAGCTACTCCACATGCCTTGAAGCTGTCTTGCACTCCAGGATAGTGCTCTTCATTGTCCTTGATGTACTCCCAGACGGCCCATCTCATGTCACACACAATGGGCTTCTTATCAAGCAAGACTGTCTCATAGAAGTCCTGTTGTTCCTTAGTGTGGAACCTGTAGTCAATAGCAGTTCTCCTTCTGGTAGCATAAGGATCTTCTGCTCTCCACTTTCTCAGCCTTGAGTCTCTTCTGATCTTCATATCCTCAGCCACAGGATGAGCATCATTGTGGTCTGGGATCTTGGGCTTCAACTTTCTGAGAACTTGGCCTTCCTCTTCTTCTGCAGTGTCAGGCACTGGGGCCTTGTTCTTCTCAGCAGCTGGTATGCTCCTTATATTTCTCTTTGGAGCTGTCTTGGCCTTTGATGCAGCCTTGGGTGCTTCCTTGGGCTTAGATGCAGTAGCCCCTGATTTGATAGCATCACCCATTAGCTTGGGTGCCTTAGGTGCTGGTGCAGCAACCTCTTCTTCTTCCTCCTCATCAGAAGAATGCTGTTCAAATTCAGCCATGGGATCAACTTTCTTGCACCATCTGCCTGTTTTCCTTTCCTTCTTCCCTTCAGCAGCAACTAGCTCTTTGGGTGCAGGCTTCTCAGGAATCTTTGTTGAGGCTCTGGCCTTTGGCATAGGCTGCCTGCCTGCTGGCCTTTTGACCTTTAAGCCTGGCTTGGTGCTCTGTCTTGAGCCATGCTCTTTCTTGAGCACAACTTTATTGGAAGTAGCCTCTTCTTCTGCCACATAGTCCTCATCCTCTGATTCTGAGGTTCTCTTCTTCCTTTGTCTGGTGGCAGCTTTTGGCAGGTTGCTAGGGGTGCTCCTGCTGCCTTCATCTGAAGAACTGGAGGGACTAGTGCCCTCACTCATCTGCACTTGTTATTCCGACACATTCTGGCTATCACTCTGGTCTGACATGATGAACAAGCTGACTGCTGACCCTGTGAATAGTTTATAGATGAGGTAGAGTGGATGAGCATCACAAAATGCAGAGATTTTTGCAAAAGAATGATTCAAAATCTTAGTTTTAGTTTCCCACAGAAATCATTTCGGATCTACCGATTTTTAAACTCGGTGATATCGAAGCAGTTTTTGGAACCTAAACTAGTGAACTCGGTCAGACCGAGTCACAGTTCGGTGGCACCGAGACTGCTAGGGTTTCACAAAGTTCCAAAATCGGTCACACCGATTAGCAATACTCGGTCAGACCGAGTCTCACTTGTGCAATGGCATGAGCCAAATCGGTGGGACCGAGTTTTTCAACTCGGTGGGTCCGAGATGGTTTCGGTGGAAACCTAACCCTAAAATTTTCAAATCAAACCTATTCTACGAATTCATTGATTGGATAGGAGTGTCTCAAACGTGGCTAGAATCAATATGATCACAATGTGCTAGGAATCGGATTGGGGAATAGCACAAAGATCGAGTCCATACCCTAGTTCGGCGGAGACTCGCTACAGCGGCAACGGCGGGGTTGAATTCCGTTGACGGCGACGGAGACCAGCGACTGGAGGCGGCTGGCGGCGAGGAGACGATCCAGAGACCACGTTGGCAGATCAAGCTATCGCGCGGGCGAAAGGGTTCGGAGAAATTTCCAAATTTTTGCCCGTGTCTATATATAGCCCGACCCTGTCGGTGTGACCGAATGGTTCAAATCGGTTGCACCGAGATCGAAAACATAGATCAACTTAATGATCTCGGTAAGATCGAAAGTGGGGTATCGGTTAGACCGAGAATCACAAAGAGGTTTTGGAAGTTTAAGTCTATGACGAATCGGGGACTCCGAGTGCTCCTCACACAGAGTGGTTCGAATCTGACTTGATCAATTTTGTGATGTAGCATGAATAGAGTTTGAGACGAGAAAAGCATAGATAGCTAGAGAAGGTTCTTAGGCATTCTTGTCCATCCACTTGGCAAAAGAAAAATAAAGCCAAACAATCAAAACAACAAGTGGATGTCCTCGAATGAGTAAAATATGCAACCAACATGCTCACACAATAAAATGACAATTGAAATATGTGACAAAGCATGCACAACCAATTCTAGCATCTATCAAGCAATTGGCGATGACTAGGTCATCTATATATGAGTATCTTGACTTAGGAGTCAAATGAGAACACTTGATCATAGGTCATACTCATCGTTTAAGCTCAAGTGGGGTTACCACTTTTACATAAAGCGTTGTTGTGTTCACATCATTAGAGTTGCTTTAACTCAAGTCTTAGAGTAAAGCTCCCCCTAGATGTGATATCCCCCCTCAGAGGGATGAACTAACCTTGGGTTTTGTCGATGATGACTTCATGTAGATGTTGAAGATGTGGATGCTCAATGTTGATGTAGATCACTTGGAGCTATCCTTTTGAGTGAATTGCACTTTCAATACCTACATGGGTTAGTCCCACAAGGAACAAACAAGGATATCCATAGACATAGAGTGATGCACACACAAGATGATGTCTATGAAAGCTTTTAGGTTACCTTGTCCCTTGTCTTACCAACAAGAGGGTTTGTGACTCCTTGAACTAGTGCAAGATGTGGAAGTTGATTGCACTTGTTCTTGCCAAAATGATAAGAGTGAAGTATGTTGGCGGAGTCACCCTCAAGAACTCTCTAGTTCTTCTTCTTTTGGATCCACACCATCTTGATGGGAATCCTTGGAGTTGTAGTCGTACTTGATGAAGTGGAACTTGAAGTAGTCTTGGGAATCCACTTGACTAAGGTCTTAGGAGCTTCTTCAAATGCATCAATTTCCTCTTGAAGCTTGTCCTTGCCTTTTTGCTTGCAGTCTTGTGGTGGAAGATCATCTTGAGCTTGTGTCCCCTTGAAAGAAATAGGATCATACTTCTCTTGTTGAGGAACAAACTTTGTCTTGGGGTATTGATCTTCTTCCCACTCAACTCCATTGGCATTGAACTTTCGTTCAAAACCAACACCTTGATTCTTCCGGTGCCTTCCTTGCTTGCGTACAATCTCCTCGAATTACTTACTCCCGGCAAGGCTTTTGTACACTCCTTTCTCTATGATTCCCTTCAATAAGATATTTTCTTGCTCAAGTGTAACTTGGCTAAGAGAATCATTAGTGGAATCAAGATAACTACTAGAAGCAACAATATTGGATTTAACATGATCATTGTTACTACTAGAGGAAGAATCTTTCTTGTTCTTGTTACTAGACTTGACTTGAGGCATGTAAGTGGATAAGAGTAAACGCTTGGCAATGTAAGAAGAACTTTTCTTGCGGAGATCATCATTGATTGCCTTTAAAAACTCATGCTCTTGCTCAAGATTGAGCTTTTCAAAGCGCAACTTCTCATGAGCTCTTAAAAGTTCTCGATGATCTTCAAAGATAGTTTCATGAGCTAACTTAAGAGTGTTTAGTTATTTAGTTAGAGCCTCAATTTTCTCTTTATCATTGTCATTCGTTTTATCTTGATTAGCATGATTAATTGACGTTTCATCATAGTATTCATCACTAGAGTTGTCAACAAGTAAATCATCATCACCTAACAAGTCATCTTCATCACTATTGAAATCGACATACTCGGGGTGTGTTACCTTAGGACCTTTGGCCATGAAGCATCTTCCAATTCCTTCATTTGGTGAGTCAAATATGTCGTAGGAGTTGGTTGACACAAGTGCTAGACCGGCAACACCTTCATCTTGAGTATATTCGGAATCGGAGTGATAACTTCTCTCGGAGTGGTTGTCGGAGTCGGAGCCGGATACCCATTCACCAACATGAGCTTGATGTCTTCGTTTTGTGTAGCTCCTTGATGATTTTTCCTTCCTTTCCGAATCCTTGCTTCTCCGTGAGTATCTTCGTTCATAACGATCATCTCTACTCCTTCTCTCTCTTGATGGTGATTCTTCTCTTTTGCTTCTTCTTTTTGGAGAATCCTCTCTTCTTTTGTAGGGAGCCGTACACTCATTGGAATAGTGTCCGGGTCTTCCACAATTGTAGCAGTTTCGCTCTCGACTAGAAGATCTTTTGTCATTGTAGGACCTTGACTTGGAGCTTCTATCTTTGCTTCTGCTCTTGTAGAACTTGTTGAAGTTCTTCACCATTAAGCTCAATTCTTCATTGAGGTTTTGTTTCTCACTTGATGATGTGGGGGCTTCACATGAGGCTTTGTAAGCACCACTTGATTTGTTGTGAAGTTCCTCTTTATCCTTGAGCGACATCTCATGAGCAACAATTCTTCCAATGACCTCCGTTGGCCTGAGATCTTTGTAATTGGGCATCATTTGGATCAATGTGCACACGGTATCATATTTTCCATCCAAGGCTCTTAGGATCTTCTTGATGATGAATCTATCGGTCATCTCTTCACTCCCTAAGCCGGCAATCTCATTTGTGATGAGAGCAAGCCTAGAGTACATTTCAGCGACACCTTCACCATCCTTCATTTTGAACTTGTCAAGTTGACTCTGAAGCACATCCAATTTGGATTCCTTGACGGAGTCGGTACCCTCGTGCATATCGATCAAAGTATCCCAAATTTCCTTAGCATTCTCAAGACGGCTGATCTTGTTGAATTCTTCGGGGCACAATCCGTTGAAGAGAATATCACAAGCTTGAGCGTTGTATTGCAGCATCTTCAACTCTTCCGCGGTAGCTTCACGGTTTGGTCCTTTCCCATCGAAGAAGTCACCTTGCAAACCAACACACACAATAGCCCAAACGGCGGGGTTATGTCCAAGAATATGCATTTTCATTTTATGCTTCCAACTAGCAAAATTAGTACCATCAAAGTAAGGACCTCTACGGTGATAATTTCCCTCACTAGACGCCATACTCTCCTAGGTTGTGAAACCAAGGCTATGACCACCAAAAGCTATGGAAAACAAAGCAAATGGATACCAAAGCAAATGGAGACCAAAGCTCTGATACCACTTGTAGGATCGGAAGTATGTCTAGAGGGGGGGGGGGTGATTAGACTACTTGACCAAATAAAAACTTAACCTTTTCCCAATTTTTAGTTCTTGGCAGATTTTAGCAACTTTAGGACAAGTCAAGCAATCATCACACAATTCAAGCAAACATGCAAAGAGTATATAGGCAGCGGAAAGTAAAGCATGCAACTTGCAAGAATGTAAAGGGAAGGGTTTGGAGAATTCAAACGCTATTGGAGACACGGATGTTTTTCCCGTGGTTCGGATAGGTGGTGCTATCCTACATCCACGTTGATGGAGACTTAAACCCACGAAGGGTAACGGTTGCGCGAGTCCATGGAGGGCTCCACCCATGAAGGGTCCACGAAGAAGCAACCTTGTCTATCCCACCATGGCCATCGCCCACGAAGGACTTGCCTCACTAGCGGTAGATCTTCACGAAGTAGGCGATCTCCTTGCCCTTACAAACTCCTTGGTTCAACTCCACAATCTTGTCGGAGGCTCCCAAGTGACACCTAGCCAATCTAGGAGACACCACTCTCCAAGAAGTAACAAATGGTGTGTTGATGATGAACTCCTTGCTCTTGTGCTTCAAATGATAGTCTCCCCAACACTCAACTCTCTCTCACAGGATTTGGATTTGGTGGAAAGAAGATTTGAGTGGAAAGCAACTTGGGGAAGGCTAGAGATTAAGATTCATATGGTAGGAATGGAATATCTTGGCCTCAACACAAGGGTAGGTGGTTCTCTCTCAGAACATATGAGTTGGAAGTGTAGATGTGTTCTGATGGCTCTCTCCACGAATGAAGAGGAGGTGGAGGGGTATATATAGCCTCCACACAAAATCCAACCGTTACACACAGTTTACCAATCTCGGTGGGACCGAATCAACAAACTCGGTCGGACCGAAATAGTAAACCTAGTGACTGTTAGAGATTTTCGGTGGGACTGACATGCAACTCGGTAGGACCGATATGGTTAGGGTTAGGGCATAACGTAATCTCGGTGAGACCGATTACACAAACTCGGTGAGACCGATTTGGTAATAAGATAACCAGAGAGTTGGTCAGGTAAACTCGGTGGGACCGATTTGCTCTTTCGGTGAGACCGAAAAGTTACAAAAGGAAAACAGAGAGTTTACATTGCAATCCCATCTCGGTGAGACCGAGATCCCTATTGGTAGAACCGATTTGCTAGGGTTTGGCAGTGGCTTATGACATGTGAAACACGGTGGCGCCAGATAGGGAGAATCGGTAGGACCGAGTTTGGCTTAGGGTTTAGGTCATATGTGGGTATGGGAAAGTAGCTGAGGATTTTGGAGCATATCATTAAGCACATGAAGCAAAAAAGCTCATTAAGCAACACCTGACCCCTCCTTGATAGTATTGGCTTTTCCTATGGACTCAATGTGATCTTGGATCACTAAAAATGTAAAATGAAGAGTCTTGAGCTTGAAGATTTAGCCAGTCCTTTGTCCTTAGCATTTTGAAGGAGTTCCCACATCCTTTAGTCCATGCCATGCCAATCATTGAGCTTTCCTGAAATAATTGTCTTGGAATAGCATTAGCTCAATGAGCTATATGTTGTTATGAATTACCAAAACCACCTAGGGATAGTTGCACTTTCAGATAGGTATTTCCCTCAGTTATGAGACCAAGGTTATCGAACCAGTAGGAGAACCAAGCAACACAACGTAAACAGCCCCTGCACACAAATAATAACCACTCGCAACCCGACGTGTTAAAGGGGTTGTCAATCCCTTTCGGGTAACGGCGCCAGAAATTGGCACGTGGACAGGAGAAAGTTGTAATAGATTGATAGATCGAACGCCAAATAAAATAAAGTACAACAAAGTATTTTTATATTTTTTTGTTAATAGATCTAAAAATAAAAGCAAAGAAAAAGTAGATCGCAAAGACAAATAATATGACAAAAGAGACTGATGTCTACTATGCAACTTTATTCTTGTAGACATGTGTTGGGCCTCCAAGCGCAGAGTTTTGTAGGACAGTAGCAATTTTCCCTCAAGTGGATGACCTAAGGTTTATCAATCCGTGAGAGGTGTAGGATGAAGATGGTCTCCCTCAAACGACCCTGCAACCAAATACAAGAAATCTCTTGTGTCCCCAACACACCCAATACAATGGCAAATTGTATAGGTGCACTAGTTCGGCGAAGAGATGGTGATAAAAGTGTAATATGGATGATAGAAATATATTTTTATAATCCGAGTAAATAAAAACAGCAAGGTAGCAATTAGTAAACGGGAACAAAAACCGGTATTGCAATGCTTAAAAATGAGGCCTAGAGTCCGTACTTTGGCTAGTGCAATATCTCAACAGTGCTAACATAGTTCGATCATATGATTATCCCTCAAAGTGTAATAAAGAATCACTCCCGAGTTCCTATTAGCGGAGAACAAAAGATAGATATTGCTTGTAGGTTACGAGACTACCTCAAAGCTATTCTTTCCGTTCGATCTATCCTAGAGTTTGTACTAGAATAACGCAAGCTATTCTTTCCGATGGATCTAATCAAGAGTTCGTACTGAGATGACACCAAAGCAAATTCATATTCATAATACTCAATCCACACAAAGAACTACAAAGAGACCCCGAAGTTTCTACCGGAGAAAAATGTGCATCAACCCCTATGCATAGATTACCCCAATATCACCGCGGGAATCCATGAGTTGAATGCCATAACATATGTCAAGTGAATCAATAAGAAACCCCAATTGTCACCTCAAGTATTCATATTGCAAGATATATATCATGTGTTCTCATCTCTGAATATTCAATCCGACAAGACAAAACTTCAAAGGGTAAAGATTCAATTCGTCATAACAAGAGTATAAAGGGTAGAAACATCATATGATCCAACTATACTAAAAAATCCCATGATATAGATCACGAGAGAGAGAGAGAGAGAGAGATTGAACACATAGCTACTGGTACAAACCCTCAGCCCCGAGGGTCGACTACTCCCTCCTCATCGTGGTGGCCGCCGGGATGATGAAGATGGCCACCGGAGATGATTCCCCCTCCGGCAAGGTGCCAGAACAGGGTCTAGATTGGTTTTCGGTGGCTACAGAGCCTTGCGGCGGCAGAACTTCTGATCTAGGGTAACCCCGAAGGGTGTCGGAATATTTGGGAATTTATAATGCAAAGAAGGGGTGCAGGAGGCCACCGAGGTGGGCACAGCCCACCTGGGCGCGCCAGGGGGGCCTGGCGTGCCCTGGTGGGTTGTGCCCCTGGCGCGCCCAGGTGGGTTGTGCCCCCCTTGGGGCACCCCCAGGTGCTTCTTTGGCCCATCGGGAGTCTCCTGGCCCATAAAAAATCTCCGTGGAGTTTCAGGGTGTTTGGACTCCGTTTGATATTGATTTCCTGCGATGTAAAAAACAAGCAAAAAACAACAACTGGCACTAGGCACTGGGTCAATAGGTTAGTCCCAAAAAATGATATAAAGTTGCTATAAAATGATTGTAAAACACCCAAGTATGATAATATATTGGCATGAATACTTCATAAACTAGATGATGCCCCACGCGTTGCTGCGGGAATTGGTTGCGATATATTTCAATAAGATTAGATTGTGTGGAATATAAATTTTTAGATTAACAACACATGAACCAAAATAAAAAATGCATATGACTTACTATATGTGATAAAATATTTATTGAATATAATTTGAACAATAGAATGATAATTATTTTCCCATGCATGGTTGCATGTTATGGTGGGCCGTATCCCATCTATAATTGTATGGTGATGTGGCATGCTTGTATGTTAAGATAAATAGGTTAGTGGGGATCAATCTCTTAGGTATATAGGATTATAGATACGGAGACGTATCAGCATCCCCAAGCTTAATTCCCGCTCGTCCTCGAGTAGGTAAATGATAAAAGAAATAATTTATGAATGTGAATGCTAGCAAAGTGCACAAGTTTGATCAATGATAATTTCAATCACTTTTCCTAGCATCATAACAACAATTCTTTCTCATAAAATTTCTCATGTTATAGTGGCAACCAATTCACATGTTAAGGTTCAAACAATGAATTCTCTTGAAACCCAACAACCTATGTTCTTAGTCACCAAGCAATTGTAATTCAACGGAGTCTAAGTAAGAGCTCCACATACTCAACCATCACATAGTCTTCTATGATTGCTAACACTCACCGCATACACATGAGCAAAATGTTTTGTCGGGGAAAGCAACACCTATGGGATCACGGGGAATCCCTACTATGGTTGATAGGGCGCGGGGCTGTGGAAAGAGCGGGTCTAGGAGATCAACACAGGGGATTTTTATCCAGGTTCGGGCCGCAAGCGATGCGTAATACCCTACTCCTGCTGGTTTGTGTTTATCTAGTGTTCTTAGACTAGCTACAAAGCCTGCAGGATCCAAAAAGTCCGAATCCTTCCTCAGTACGCCTCGAGCCTCGTTTTATAGTCAAAGGGGTCGCCACAGTGGCACACAGGAGGTGGAAAGTATGTACAGTGTACAAGCTTATCACCTGACATCATAGGACAAAACGCATTTAATGCGCTACTTAGGTGTCCTCTTGCTTTATCGATGACGGCAACGAAGCCCGTCCCGTCGGCCGCCGCTTCGCCTTGCTTCGACACGCGTCCAGGCTGATGAGGCGTGAGCGCCACGCTGGCTAGCTAGCTGCTGAGTTGGTGCGGTGGCAGAGTCTTAACGAGGATCTGCATGCCACCACGTATGTGCTCGCTGAGTTGGCCTGGAAGCTGCACGTCGCCACGCAGGTGCCTGCCTTGTTGGCGGGCTGACTGCTGAGTTGGAACGTTGGTGGAGCCTTGGCAGGTGTGGGCCTGGCTGCGGCCCCACAAATGTCCCTGACAAGGGTCTTTCCTGGGTCTCGCAGGTGTCCCGGCAAGGGTCTTGCCGGGGGTCTTGTGAGCGTCCCTGGCAAGGATCTTGCTGGGGGTTTCCGTCTTCTGGTTCTCATCTAGCCTTGTATGTTCTTGGTCTTCACAAAGATCTGCATGCCACCATGCAGGCGCCTCCCGAGCCTTGGTTCCAATGTTGTTGATGGTGTTGGAACTCTTAGGCTCAAGGGTGGCGGCCTCGCTGGTGTTGGGCAAGTTGCCCCGGCAAGGCTCTTGCCGGGGAAAGCCCACCTTGTCCCTTTGCTCCTCGTGCCTCTGGCTTGGTGCTGCTCTGGTTATCTTGTGTCTTCGCTTCCTCTGCCCCGCCAAGCGTGGCCGCGGGCGTGGCTACAACTGCCCGCGCACAAGTAAAGGGGTATAGAAGGCCCCTACTTTTGTACACCGACAGGAGCCCCCGGGCCTGGGCCACACATAAACGCAGAGCGTTGTTGGGCCAAGCCCAGAACGATGTGCGGGCATGTGTGGCAGAGTCTTTACTGCGGTAATTCCTTCGCCAGTTGCGCTTCCCCACGACCTGTGTTGAATGCATGATGTGGGGGTCATGCGTGGAGCGGTTGCAGCACGCTTGCGTCACGTCGTGGCGGATAGTAAAGAGGTGGCTCACGCCTTCCCCATAAAAGGAGGAAAACACAGGGGCGCGGCTCATTTACTAAGTGGACTCGGGTCATGGCCTTCAAGGCGCCCGCGCCCCACGATCACAGGGTGCAAAACAGTCGCTTCACTTGTGTTCTTGATTCTGGCTCGCTCGCCACGTCTCCTCCATGCCCCAAGGAGGGTAGGTGGTGGACACGGAGGGCACGGGCCTTAATGCCGAGGCGGGAAACCGGGTCGTCGCTGATTGGAGCAGCGGGTCGGTCCCGATTCCCTGCGCCTCTGGTGGCCGGATTGGTCAAGTGGGGCGGCCGTCCTTAGATCGGGGAGGCCGAGCCCTGGCCCCGCCCTTTTATAAGAAGGGGAGGGGTGGCATCCTTCAATCCTTCAACATTCATCTCCTTCCATCTTGACTCTCCCCCTTCCTTCACTATGGCGCGAGGGCGCGCCGGCGCTCCAATGGCAGCGACGAGGGTCTCCGCTCGACAACGCGGCCTTCCTCCCCAAGAGCTCATGGTGGCGGAGCCCACCGCGAGAGGAAGATGGAGGGGCGAGGCCGAGGCCACCGTGGCGCTCGGGGGAGAGGAGGACGGGGCGGCGCACCAGCGCGCCTCCCCCAGTGGCTCTTCCCCCAATGGAGGGCCATGTCGGAGACCAACCCCGCGAATTCTTCATCGGGTTGTACAAGCCAGTGTGTGGTCGCCTCCGTCTCCCCACTCCGTTCTCTCGGGAGATGGAGCTCGACGCGCCACAGGCCTTGAGACCGCATATGAGGGGCTGCGGGAATGGCACCATGCGGGTCAACGTCGACTTCCCCGCCCCTCACGTCATGTATCTTCGCCGCGGGTGGAAGACTTTCGCTCGTGCCCATAGCCTGTCGGAGGGGCTCGTCTCCACTTTGCATTGACGGAGAGCGGCCTGCTTTCCGTCAAGGTCTTTGGGTGCTCGGGAACTCGCCCAAGGTGTTGCGTGAAGAGCTGCACTGACGACGAAACCTCCTCCTCGAGTGAGAGTGACAAGGAGGACAGCGACAGCGACGACGAGGGCGTCAAGCGGGAGGACGCCGACTCCGACTCCGACTGACCGCGTCCTGCCGAGGGTCTTCCTCATCAAGATCTCCATCGACGTGTTCCCTGTTGCTCCCTTTTTGCCTTCACCTGCCGCACCTAGGAGGAAAGGGGCTAGAACGGAGATCACGGGGCACTTATCTTTCTTTTAAATTGTAGGCACTTGCCAAATCTTAATTTCTAGAAAATGTAATCTCCCGAGCCCATGCTTGTGTCATGTAACCTCTGTTCTTGCATCAGCATGTTAATGAAAAATTCTAGCCTTGTCGGGAACCTGTGCACGCTTATGTTCGTGCAGAGGCAAAACACCTCCTTAATGTAAATAAACGAGTCCTCCCGGCAAGCTGCCCTGCCGGCACCCTTTGCGCCTGCCGGAGATCATATCTGCCAGGTTACAGACAAAGGGTCCAGCCCCCCATCCACCTCCTTTTAGCAAGGGCTACTACGACCACTCCGACCGAAGCAGCGTTCGGGCCAGAAATGGGAGCACCCGAGTTTTTAAAGAAGAGTGGCGAGGTTTTCTAATGCACAAGTCATAGGTTACAAACACGAATGGGAAAGAGGTAAACTTTATCTGTTTGGTTTGTCGGGGATCGCCGTGCCGGGCGGTCTTCTCAACTTCTTGCCGGAGTTGGGTCCTTGGCGGGATCGCGCGTCCTTGCCATGGCTGGAAAGAAGAGAGGGCAAGAGCATGGAACCTCGGTGGTCCACTAGCATTTATTGGAACCAAAAAGCAGTATGGTACCCTGGACAAGCATGCATATACGTATACACATAAACATGGAAATCGACAGGAAACTATACATACTAAGGGATCCCTTTCCCTGACTATGCACACGGTCTGCGCCTGGCTCTGTACATAGGGTTACATGCCTTGCCGACAAGGCTAGTACGAAATGGGGGTCGCCGAGGCTCCCGACAATAGCGCCTTAGGGGTAAAACTTGCGGAGATGTTCGATATTCCAGGAATTGCTCACCGGAATGCCATCTTCGCTCTCTAGGCGGACTGCACCAGGCCTGGTGACTCGTATTACCCGATAAGGGCCTTCCCACTTGGGCGTCAACTTGTTTGAATTCTTGGCGGATTGAATCCACCGAAGAACAAGGTCGCCTTCCTCAAGGCTTCGGGCGTGAAGCTTGCGGCTATGATAGCGGCGCAAGGCTTGCTGGTAGCGAGCGGCTCGCAGAGCAGCCCGAAGACGAACTTCCTCAAGGAGCGTCACATCCTCTTGGCGCAACTTCTCTTGCTCAAGTTCATCATAAGCGAGCACTCAAGGTGACCCGTACATGAGTTCCGTGGGGAGAATTGCTTCTGCCCCGTATACCAGGGCAAAGGGTGTCTGGCCAGTGGCTCGATTCGGCGTCGTTCTGATCGACCAAAGAACCGTTGTCAACTCATCAATCCAGCGCCTTTCGCACTTGTGCAGCTTGTCAAAAGTTCTGGTCTTGACGCCCCGCAACACTTTTGCATTCGCCCTCTCAGCCTGGCCGTTACTTCTGGTATGAGCAACAGAAGCAAAACAGACCTTGCTGCCGAGGTCTTGAATGTACTGCATAAAGGTGCGGCTTGTGAACTGTGTGCCGTTGTCGGTGATTACCCTATTGGGCACACCAAAACGGCAGACTAGCCCCTTGAAGAACTTGACGGCTGACTGTGCTGTCACCTTTCTCATCGACTCCACTTCCAGCCACTTTGTGAACTTGTCGATTGCGACGTACAAGTACTCAAAGCCCCCGACAACATGGAGAAAAGGGCCTAGTATATCGAGCCCCCAGACCAAAAATGGCCAGGAAAGAGGGATGGTCTGAAGAGCTTGAGCCGGTCGATGAAGCTTCTTTGAATGGAACTGGCACGCTTCACACTTGGTTACTAGTGCAGTCACATCCTGGAGAGCGGTGGGCCAGAAGAAACCTTGCCGGAATGCTTTGCCGGCAAGGGCTCTCGACCCTATGTGGGAGCCACACATGCCTCCATGTATCTCTGCCAACAGCCTCAGTCCGTCTTCCTGAGGAATGCACTTCAACTTCACACCGTTCGATCTCCTTCTGTATAGGGCATCATCCACAAACTGGTACATGCTGGACTGACGGGCTACTTTCTCTGCTTCTTCCTGCTCCTCGTGGAGCTCTCCTGTTTGGAGGTGGGTTGCGCCCATGCCAGAGCCTGGGGCTCGACGGCAAGGACTAAAGGCACATCTTCGGCCGTAAGGGCAGCTGCCTCTACGGCCAGGGCTTGAGGCCCTGCCAGGGGTTGCTGCTCTCCGGCAAGCTTGGGGCACCCGACAACGTCCTTGCCGGTGGCTCCTGGGAGCCCAACGGGAAAGTACTTGTCGGGGCCCGCCTTCCTTCGTTTGCTCTGTCCTGCTGATGGTTCAACGGATGGCTGAGTTAATTGAAGCACAAAGGTACCTGGTTCCACAGGCAACTTGAGGGCAGCACATTTTGTAAGGTCGTCAGCAATGCCGTTCTCTGCTCGGGGAACATGCTCTGGTTGCAATCCGTCAAAGCACTCTTCCAACTTCCTCACTTCATCCACATAGGCCTCCATCAACGGGCTCTGGTAATCCTTGTTGACTTGCTTAACGACGAGCTGCGAATCACCTCTGATGATGAGCTTCCTGATTCTGAGGTCTGCCGTGATCCTGAGACCAGCAAGCAATCCCTCTTACTCTGCCATGTTGTTCGTTGATTTTTCCAGGGGAAAGTGCATCTGGATTACGTACTTGAGGTGCTCTCCAGTGGGCGCGATGAGTAGCACGCCGGCACCAGCACCTTGTAGCGAGAAAGCACCATCAAAGTACATAACCCAATCGCGGCAGGTCTCCTTGCCGGGAAGGGTGGTCTCTTTAATCTCTTCGTCGGGCGTTGCAGTCCATTCCGCTATGAATTCTGCCAAGGCTCGACTCTTGATCATTGAAGTACTTTCAAACTTGAGGCCAAAGCTCGACAGCTCCAATGCCCACTCCACAATCCTCCCCGTCGCATCCGGGTTGTGCAAAATCCGTTGCAAAGGGAGGCGGGTGACAACGGTGATCTCATGCGCTTGGAAATAGTGACGCGGCTTTCTCGAGGCCATAAGGAGGCCGAAAAGTAGCTTTTGCATACGAGAATATCTTGATCTAGACCCCTGCAGGAGGGAACTGACAAAATAAACTAGGTGTTGCACCACCTTCTTCTTCTGTTACACTTCGCCCATCTGCACAGACTCTGCCTTGCTGGGGCCGGGGGGATTCTGGCCCACCATCCGGCGGCTCCGCTGCTACTGCTGCTTCTTCCTCAACTTCCCTGTGTGTCACCAGCGTAGCGCTAATCACTTGATTCGTTGCTGCTAAGTATAGCAGCAACGACTCTTGTGGTTTATGCATGACTAGTATTGGCGTGGAGGAGAGGTACCTCTTCAAATCTTGCAGCGCTGCCTCTGCCTCCGGAGTGCACTTTACTGGACCCGCCTTTTTCAAAACTTTGAAAAAGGGGAGGGCGCGCTCAGCAAATTTGGAGATGAACCTACTCAGGGCAGCAACGCAGCGGGCGAGCCTACGGACATCTTTGACCTGTTTTGGCGCCTCAATCTGCTCAATTGCCTTGATCTTGTCGGGATTTGCTTCGATTCCGCGTTGATACACAAAGAACCCAAGAAGTTTGTCAGAGGAGACACCGAACACACACTTCTCTGGGTTGAGCTTGAGGTTGATCTTGCGTTTGCAAATGTTTCTTCTAGATCTTGCACGAGCGTGGCCCTGTGCTTGGTTTTGACCACTATGTCATCCATATAAGCTTCCATATTTCTATGTAGCTGGGGCTCAAAACCAATTTGGACCGCTCGGGCAAACATCGAACCAGCGCTCTTCAACCCGAAAGGCATTCATACAAAATAGTACATACCACATGGGGTGGTGAACGCGGTCTTTTCTTCGTCTTCCTTCACCATGAAGATCTGGTGGTATCCTGAATAGGCGTCGAGGAATGACAGCAGGTCACACCCGGTAGTGGAGTCCACAATCTGGTTGATGCGTGGCAGAGGGAAAGGATCCTTTGGACAAGCTTTATTGATATCTGTGTAGTCAATACACAGCCTCCATTTCCCATTTTCCTTACGCACCACCACTGGATTGGCCAACCACGTGGGGTGGAGCACTCCTCTAACCAGGCCTGCCGCCTCCAACTTCCTGATCTCCTTGATGATGAACTCTTGTCGCTCCAAAGCTTGCTTCCTGACCTTCTGCTTGACGGGCCGCGCATGAGGATAGACAGCAAGATGGTGCTCAACCACCTCCCTGGGAACGTCGGGGATGTCGGATGCTTGCCATGCAAATACATCGACATTCGCCCGTAGGAAGGCGACGAGCGCGCTTTCCTATTTGTTGTCGAGGGTGGAGCTTATAGTAAAAGCCCCGCCCGTGTCGTCCTCCTTGATGGACACCTTCTTGGTTTCCGATGGTGCAGCCTTGGACTTCTTGCTCTTGCCGATGGAGCTCTCTGGCATGACCTCAATGGGAGTGCAACACTCTGAAGAGGCACGCTTGCCGGAGTGGGTGCAAGAGGTCTTGCCGGAAGAGGTCTTGCCAGCAGAGGTCTTGCCGGCCTTCTTCCTTCCCGGGGGCTTCAGCCGCAGGAGCAAGTGCCTTGGCGGCAGTTGCTGCAACTGCCTCTTGGTAGAGTTGGTCAGCGCAGATGAGTGTGTCTTTCTTGTCAGAGGGGACGGTGATGATGGTCAGCGGCCCCGGCATCTTCAATGTGTTGTAGGCATAGTGTGACGCCGCCATGAACTTGGCCAGCGCTGGGCGGCCAAGGATCCCGTTGTATGGCAAGGGGATCTCAGCGACATCGAAAACGATCTTCTCCGTCCTATAGTTCAGCTCGCCCCCAAACGTAACGGGCAACATGATTTTACCTTTTGGCTGGCTCCTTCCCGGGTTGACCCCTTGAAACGTGACTGTCTCCTCGAGATCTCCATCAGGAATCTGCAACCTCTTGATCACATCAGGCGAGATCAAATTCAGACCGGCCCCACCGTTAACCAGCACTTTTGTCACCTTAAGGTTGCGTATTGTCGGTGAAACCAACAACGGCAAACACCCGACCACAGTTGTGCGATCAGGGTGATCCTCGGTGTCAAAAATGATGGGCATGCGGGACCACTTCAGTGGCTTCTGGGCATCGAACGATGGCTCCGCCGCAGTGACCTCACGCGCCCACTGCTTCAGTTGGCGGTGTGAGGTGTGCAACGAGGCGCCACCATCGGCGCACATGGTCTCTGTAGCTTTCTGGAACTCGTGCTCGCCGGACTCGTCGTCCTCGTCATGATCATCATCTTCCTCCTTCTTATCGCGTCCCCGAGCGAGCCTCTCTTGTTGATTATCTTTGCCGCGGCGACCTCCTTGGCCGCCATGCTTCTTGCCGGACCCCTTAGCACCATCCTGACCCTTCTCCTTGTCCCGCCTTTCATATTCAGCTTTCTTCTTTTCAGCAAGCAGCTCAACCTATCGGCAGTTATGGAGGTCATGGCCCTTGGTGCGGTGGATCTTGCAGCATTGCTTGTCGGAGCCTCCTGGCTTGTCGGCGGCCGCCAAGGCCCGGCAGGCGGCACACCCAGCAACCTCCTTGCTAGGGTCGTCAACCTTGGCCTTGTTAGCGGCACTGTGGTCGCCGGATCCCTCAACGGCAAGCACAGTCTTTCCCTTACGCTTCCTGTTGCAGCGCCGACCCTTCTTTGTCGGGGCAGCAGTGTCTTCGTCAGTGGAGTCGATTTCCGCACCGGGGTACTTCCTTCCATCCTCAGCCCGAGCACATCTATCAGCCAGAACATAAAGCTCGGCTACATCCTTGACCTTGTTCATCACCAGCTCTTCACGCATCTTGTGGTTGCGTACATTCTGATGCAACGCACTGATGATAGCGGCGAGATGAACATCTGGGATGGTGTACTGCACACGGCTGAATCTTTGTATGTACTTACGTAGGGACTCACCATCCTTCTGGGGGATGACATGCAAGACACTTGCCTGGCCAGGAGCTTGGTGGCCTCCGGTGAAGGCGCCAACAAACTCGTGGCACAGATCCGACCAGGAAGAGATGGAATCCACTGGCAGGTGCATCAACCACGACATGACGTTGGGCTTAAGCGCCAACAGAAAGTAGTTGGCGAGCACCTTGTCGTCGCGAGCCCCGGCGGCTTGCATCGCGATGGTGTAGATGCTGAGGAACTCCGGCGGGTGAGTCTTGCTATTGTACCTTTTCTCAACATCAGGCTTGAACGTGCGGTGGGAGGGCCACTGGAACTGCCGCATCTCTCGGGTAAAGGCTAGACAACCAACCTTGTATGGCAGGTCGCCGGGGCCCCCCGGCGCCGGGTGGTCCATAGTAGGCCCCGCCCGCTGATCTGACTGATGGCGCGTCTCCTGCCGTCGCTCGATGGTGGTTCGAGCGTCTTCCTGAGCTCTCTCCCGAAGGACTTGGCGTTGGTCACGGCGGGCTCGTGGGTCGGACGACGCCGTAGAAACGTTGTCGCGGTCATCGGCCTGGTGAGCCAGCAGCTGCTGTCATGGCCGCGGGGGAGGAGAGTGCACCGTGGTTGCAACATCCCTGGTCCTCCCACCGCCGGCACGCGTTGGCTCGACAGAACGCCGGCACGAGGGTCCCGCTGGGAGTGGCTCATCTTTGTTGGCGAAGCTGACGAGGCTTCGAATGGTGGCTCTCCACTTGTCGAGCTTCTCCGCGGCGGGCGGGAAGTCGAGGAGCAATTGTACGCGCGCCAACGCTTCTGCTGGCGTGGGTGGCGGCGAAAGCTACGTGGACCATGACGCGCTCCGACTTCTAACCACGTTAGAAGGAGCTCTATCATGGTCTCGCGGTCGCGCGCCGCTTCCGCCAGCGTGCCGATGCGCACGTTGGCCCGATGCGTCCTGAGAGTGACGCAAAGGGCTCTTCCCGCGGCGGCACCCCGGGGCTCCGAAGTCGAGGTGTTGCTCATCGCGAGCGGCCTTCCTAGGCCGTGACATGGGCGCCGGTGGGGGCGTCCGGGAGGTTGCTGCGCCGCCCGTGGGCAGCACAACCCTGTCCCCAGGCCCAGCGGCGTGTGGCTCGTCGTCTTGGACCCAGACAGCGCCGCTCCCCTGGTTCTGATCGCCAGAGTGTTGTGGATGCTCGCAGGCGGCGCCTCCGGTGCCATCCGTGGCCACCCCGCCGCCCGCTCGTGCTGGTGCTGACGGGCCGGCTCCGGACGACCCGATGGCAGTGATCCCCTTCTTCTTGGGGGCCATGGTGATGATGAAGTCGATATGCTAACTTCCAAACCGGATTTTCACAGCTTGCGCCCCCTACCTGGCGCGCCAAAGATGTCGGGGAAAACAACACCTATGGGATCACGGGGAATCCCTACTATGGTTGACAGGGCGCGGGGCTATGGAAAGAGCGGGTCTAGGAGATCAACACAGGGGAATTTTATCCAGGTTCAAGCTGCAAGCGATGCGTAATACCGTACTCCTACTGGTTTGTGTTTATCTGGTGTTCTTGGACTAGCTACATAGCGTGCGGGCTCCGAAAAGTCCGATCCTTCCTCAGTACGCCTCAAGCCTCCTTTTATAGTCAAAGGGGTCGCCACAGTGGCACATAGGAGGTGGAAAGTATGTACAGTGTACAAGCTTATCGCCTGACATCACAGGACAAAACACATTTAATGCTCTACTTAGGTGTCCTCTTGCTTTATCAAGGACGGCAACGAAGCCCGTCCCGTCCGTCGCCACTTCGCCTTGCTTCGACATGCATCCAGGCTGACGAGGCATGCAGTGCTACGTTGGCTGGCTGCTGAGTTGGTGCGGTGGCAGAGTCTTCATGAAGATCTGCATGCCACCACGTAGGTGCTCGCTGATTTGTCCTGAAGCTGCACGTCACCAAGCAGGTGCCTGCCTTCTTGGCGGGCTGACTCCTATGTTGGAAGGGCGGTGGAGCCTTGGCAGGTGTGGGCCTGGCTGCGGCCCCGCAGATGTCCCCGGCAAGGGTCTTGTCGGGGACCCGACAAGGGTCTTTCCGGGGTCTCGCAGGTGTCCCCGGCAAGGGTCTTGCCGAGGGTCTTGTGAGCGTCCCCGACGAGGATCTTGCCGGGGGTTTCCGTCTTCTGGTTCTCATCTAGCATTGTATGTTCTTGGTCTTCACAAAGATCTGCATGCCACCATGCAGGCGCCTCCCGAGCTTTGGTTCCAATGTCGTTGATGGTGTTGGAACTCTTAGGCTCAAGGGTGGCGGCCTCGCTGGTGTTGGGCAAGTTACCCCGGCAAGCCTCTTGCCGGGGCTACGTAAGCTGCCCGTGCAAGGCTCTTGCCGGGGAAAGCCCACCTTGTCCCTTTGCTCCTCGCGCCTCTAACTTGGCGCTGCTCTGGTTATCTTGTGTCTTCGCTTCCTCTGCCCCGCCAAGCGTGGCCACAGGCGTGGCTACAAATGCCCGCGCACAAGTAAAGGGGTGCAGAAGGCCCCTACTTTTGTACACCAACACGTTTCAACCGGACACATAGAAAGATAGGGGCTTATTGTTTTACCTCCCAATGTATTCATCTCAAGGGTGATGTCAACAATAATAACTCATGCTACCCATATTCAACCGGACATATGTGCCTAGATCTTTCCTCACCACATGATGCTTGCCAAAAGAGAAAAATCAAAAGGAATAGAGAGAATAACTTCGACTCTTGCATGAAAGTAAATACTGAAAAGTAAAAGATAGGCCCTTCACAGAGGGAAGTAGGGATTTGTAGAGGTGCCAGAGCTCAAAGCGAAAATTGAGAGATAAAAACATTTTGATAGGTATACTTTTCCCGCCAACGAAAACGACTTAGAGCTCCCAACACTTTCCATGCTAGATATATCATAGGCGGTTCCCAAACAGAAAGTAAAGTTTATTCCTTTTTCCACCATACTTTCACTTTTCATGGCGAGCCGTATCCACGGGTGCCCTCCATACCAACACTTTCCAAGGAATTTATTATTTGACAAAAAAAGGTAAATTCACTTTTCATTTCGGGACTAGGCATCCCTAAAACCTTTGCCTTACTCTCGTGCAATGACAAGTGAATAAACACTCATCATGAGAATAACACATCTAGCATGGAAAATATTGGCCACCCCTCACCGCCTCGCGAGCGGTACGAGCACACAAAAGAGAAATTTATTTTTGAAAATTAGAGATGGCACATATAAATTTTCTTAGAACGGCACAGAAATACCGCATATAGGTAGGTATGGTGGACTCTTGAAAATAATATTTGGGCTTAAGGGTTTTTGGATGCACAAGTAGTATCTCTACTTGGTGCGGAATTTTTGGCTAGCAAAGATGGGGGGCAAGCACCACATGTTAAAGGATCTATGACAATATGACTTCTATGTGAATATGAGCAAACATAAATCATTACGTTGTCTTCCTTGTCCAACGTCAACTATTTTGGCATATAATATTTTGATGTGGGCTCACAATCACAAAAATTTTCCAAGATAGTGTATTTGCATGTGAAAGTTCTCTTCCTTATACTAATTATTCATGAATTGCTTGTATGACCAATATTGTGATTGTCAAGACTCAAAAGTTTTCACTTTCTAAACCCAGTGTGAAGCTACCACTAGGCATGATATGATTTCAACTTTATGACATACAATTTATTCAACAATTTACTCATAGGATATAAGTGAAGCACAAGAGTGAATGACAAACTACTCCAAAAAGATATAAGTGAAGATCATGCGAGTAGTTAAGTAAATAGATAGCTATGTGAGGACTCTCTCTTATTTAAAAACTTTAAGATCTAAGTATTTTATTAAAACAGCAAGCAAAAACAAAATAAAATGACATTTCAAGGATAGCACACATCATGTGAAGAAGCAAAAACTTAGGCTCAACCGATATTAACCGATAAATGTTGAAGAAGAAAGGTGGGATGCCTACCGGGGCATCCCCAAGCTTAGATGCTTGAGACTTCTTGAAATATTATCTTGGGATGCCTTGGGCATCCCCAAGCTTGAGCTTTTGTGTCTCCTTAATTCCTCTCATATCACGGTTTTCCTAAATCTCAAAAACTTCATCCACACAAAACTCAACAAGAACTCGTGAGGTAAGTTAGTATAAAATAATGCAAAAACCATATCATTCTCTAATGTAGCAAATCACTAAAATTATTATTCAACATTGCCTACTAAATGCCTCTGCATATTTAATACTCCTATCCTCAAATAGAATCATTAAACAAGCAAACATATTCAAACATAACAGCAATCTGCCAAAACAGTACAATCTGTAAATAATGCAAGAGTATCAATACTTATTCAACTCCAAACATTATGAAATTCTAACACACTGTAGAAAATTTATCAGATCTTAATTTGAAAAAGTTTCAACATTTTATCACATTCTGACTTTTCTAGGGAATTTTTGCAACATGGATAAACTTTCTGATTTCAAACAGCAACATGTATACTTGCAAGATAAGCATGGCAAAGTCTATAAATGCCACTTTTATTGAAATAAAAGATGCAAAACATTATTCTAAATAACAGCAAGCAAATCCTAAAAAAATAAATTGACGATCCAAGCAAAACAAATATCATGTGACGAATGAAAACATAGCTCCGAGTGGGGTTACAGATAATGTTGGAGACGAAAGAGGGGATGCCTTCCGGGGCATCCCCAAGCTTAGTTGCTTGGATATTAACTTGGCGTGCCTTGGTCATCCCCATGCTTAGGCTCTTGTCACTCCTTATTCTCCTCATATCGTCATCTCACCCAAAACTTCAAATCTTCAATCACACAAAACTTAATGAAACTTTGTGAGATAGGTTAGTATGATAAAGAGCAAACCATTTCACTTTGGTACTGTCAAAGACAATATTCATAATTGTTTCCACATAAATCCTACTGAATATCATTTCCACAATTTATATTGATCTATATAATCCATAGAAACTAGAAAGCAAGCAAACTATGCATTGAAAACAGAATCTGTCAAAAACAGAACAGTCTGTAATGATCTGGATAACTACCATACTTCTTCTACTCCAAAAATTATGAAACAAATTGGACCACGTGAGCAATTTGTATATTAAACTTCTGCAAAAGAATCAATTGAAAATCACTCTTTTGTTAGAAATTGGAGTTATTTTCTTGAGTGCAAAAGTTTCTGTTTTTCAGCAGGGTCAAATCAACTATCACCCAACATGATCCCAAAGGCTTTACTTGGCACTTTATTGAAACAAAGAAATAAAACATTATTTACTTGGCTCATTTATAATCATGTTAACACACAAAAATAGTAGGTAAAAGTGTTGGGTTGTCTCCCAACAAACGCTTTTCTTTAATGCCTTTTAAGCTAGGCACGATGATTCCAATGATGCTCGCATAAAAGATAAGAATTGAAACATAAAGAGAACATCATGCAACATAAGTTCCTCTCTAATAATAATTTTGAGTAGCATCATGAATAGATTGATCAATATAACCATCACATCAAACATTCTTTTCATGATCCACAAGCATAGAAAATTTATTACTCTCCATATAAGCAATTCTATTCTCATTTATAATAGTGGGAGTATCATAGGAAGCTCGAATACTATAAATTGTTCCCACATTAAAAGAGTAATGTTCAGCAAAGGGATAATCAAAATTATGACAATAATTATCACTATTTTTTATAACATAAGTATCATCACAATAATCATCATAAGTAGGAGGCATGCAATCATCAAAGCAAATTTGATCATTCAAAGTAAGGGGACTAAAAAGATCATCTTCATTAAGCATAGCCTCCCCAAGCTTGGGACACAAATTAATTGCAGCAAATAAATTCTCAAACATGTCATTCTCATTAAACATAGCATCCCCAAGCTTGTGGCTTGGCATATCATAAGCATAATCACTCTCATCATTAATAGTATGAATAGTACCAACAGTATAACAATTGTATCATCATAATTTCTCAAGTTGGTGCCAAAAAGATTTCCAAGATTATAAGAAGTATCATTATCCTCCCAATCATAATCATCACAACAAGTGATAGGCTTAACAAAATCATCATCAATAGTGCTCTCGGACATTGTGCCATAAGACATAGAAGCAATATCATCATCAAGTGCATCATCCTCCACAATTATTTTTGATTCATTTTCATGGGGCACAACAATAATAGGAGCAACATCATTTGGGAGAGATGCCTTTTTACCTCTATTCTTTCTTCTTCTTTTCTTCTTATTCACCACACCATGTGTGGGTTTAGTTAATTTTTCAAGCTCCTTGTTGAAGAGATTGATTGGATAGGAAGCTCCTCCTCGTTACCTGATTCATCATAATAAACACTAGGAGGGTATTGGGAAACATTTTCCCTTTCATTAGTACTCTCTTCATATTCCATTTGTTTTCTTGTCTTTAGGTAGTTGGCAATATAAGGATTCTAATGCAATTTATCACACAAAAGATATAAATTTCCTCTAGATCAAATCAAGAAATCTCTTGAGATTAATTTTTGGAATACCCTTAGTTATACGTTTCATTTCTTCATACCCCAAAATAATACTAAGCTCTTTATGGTGCTCAAGTGTAATCAAGTTATCACAATTTTTTGACACGAATTGATCATGAAATAATTTGCATTGGAGATTTAAATGACCATGTACATTGCAAAGTTCACAAGGATGGCGGAAAAAAATTAAATATTTCAGCACAATCATCTAGCCTCTCTTGCAACTTTTTTGTTTCTAAATATTCATGATTCTTACAAAATCTATCTTCCACTTTTGGTGTGCAAAGGCACTCCCAATTCACTCCACAAAAAGTGACATGCTTATAAGAATCATTGTTGTCATGAGTTGTGCAATCATCATTAGCATTTTGGATATTCAAAGAATTCACACTAACAAAATTGCAATCATGCTCATCATTCAAATATTTTGTGCCAAGCATTTTATTGACTTCTTGTTCTAACAATTGAGCACAATTTTCCGAACCATCATTTTCAAGAAAGATATTATAAAGATGATCAATAATATGATGCAACCTAAATTCCATTTTTTTGTAGTTTTCTTTTTATAAACCAAACTAGTGATAAAACAAGAAACTAAAAGGTTCAATTGCAAGATCTAAAGATATACCTTCATACACTCACCTCCCCGGCAGCGGCGCCAGAAAAGAGCTTGATGTCTACTACGCAACTTTATTCTTGTAGACACGTGTTGGGCCTTCAAGCGCAGAGTTCTGTAGGACATTAACAATTTTCCCTCAAGTGGATGACCTAAGGTTTATCAATCCGTGATAGGTGTAGGATGAAGATGGTCTCCCTCAAACAACCCTGCAACCAAATACAAGAAATCTCTTGTGTCCCCAACACACCTAATACAATGGCAACTTTTATAGGTGCACTAGTTCGGCGAAGAGATGGTGATAGAAGTGTAATATGGATGGTAGAAATATATTTTTATAATCTGAATAAATAAAAACAGCAAGGTAACAATTAGTAAACGGGTACAAAAACGGTATTGCGATGCTTAAAAATGAGGCCTAGGGTCCGTACTTTCGCTAGTGCAATCTCTCAACAGTGCTAACATAGTTGGATCATATGATTATCCCTCAAAGTGTAATAAAGAATCACTCCCGAGTTCCTATTAGTGGAGAACAAAAGATAGATATTGCTTGTAGGTTACAAGACTACCTCAAAGCTATTCTTTTTGTTCGATCTATCCGAGAGTTCGTACTAGAATAACGCAAGCTATTCTTTCCGATCAATCTAATCAAGAGTTCGTACTAAGATAACACCAAAGCAAATTCATATTCATAATACTCAATCCACACAAAGAACTACAAAGAGACCCCGAAGTTTCTACCGGAGAAAAACGTGCATCAACCCCTATGCATAGATTACCCCAATATCACCGCGGGAATCCATGAGTTGAATGCCATAACATATGTCAAGTGAATCAATAAGATACCCCAATTGTCACCTCAAGTATTCATATTGCAAGATATATATATCATGTGTTCTCATCTCTGAATATTCAATCCGACAAGACAAAACTTCAAAGGTTAAAGATTCAATTCGTCATAATAAGAGTATAGAGGGTAGAAACATCATACGGTCTGAATATATTAACAAAGCCCATGATATAGATCATGAGAGAGAGAGAGAGATTGAACACATAGCTACTGGTACAAACCCTCAGCCCCGAGGGTGGACTACTCCCTCCTCATCGTCGTGGCCATCGGGATGATGAAGATGGCCACCGGAGATGATTCCCCCCTCCGGCAGGCTGTCGGAACGGGGTCTAGATTGGTTTTCGGTGGCTACAGAGCCTTGCGGCGGCGGAACTTCTGATCTAGGGTAACCCCAAAGGGTTTCGGAATATTTGGGAATTTATAGTGCAAAGAAGGGGTGCGGGAGGCCACCGAGGTGGGCACAACCCACTTGGGTGCGCCAGGGGGATCTGGCGCGCCCTGGTGGGTTGTGCCCCCCTCGGGGCACCCCCAGGTGCTTCTTTGGTCCATCGGGAGTCTTCTGGTCCATAAAAAATCTCCGTGGAGTTTCACGGTGTTTGGACTCTGTTTGATATTGATTTCCTCCGATGTAAAAAACAAGCAAAAAACAGCAACTAGCACTGGGCACTGGGTCAATAGGTTAGTTCCAAAAATGATATAAATTTGCTATAAAATGATTGTAAAACACCCAAGAATGATACTATATTGGCATGAATACTTCATAAATTATAAATACATCGGAGACGTATCAGAGACCCGGGGGACGTAGGTTTAACTAGTGGCTTCTCTCGAGAAAAATAGCAAACGGTGGGTAAACAAATTATTGTTGGGCAATTGATAGAACTTCAAATAATCATGATGATATCCAGGCAATGATCATTATATAGGCATCACGTCCAAGATTAGTAGACTGACTCCTGCCTGCATCTACTACTATTACTCCACACATCGACCGCTATCCAGCATGCATCTAGTGTATTAAGTTCATGGGGGAAACGTAGTAATGCAATAAGAACGATGACATGATGTAGACAAGATCTATCTATGTAGAGATAGACGCCATCATTTTATCCTTAATAGCAACAATACATATGTGTCGGTTCCCCTTCTGTCACTGGGATCAAGCATCGTAAGATCGAACCCACTACAAAGCACCTCTTCCCATTGCAAGATAAATAGATCAAGTTGGTGAAACAAAACCCAAATATCGGAGAAGAAATACAAGGCTATAAGAAATCATGCATATAAGAGATCAAAGAAACTCAAATAACTTTCATGTATATAAAAAGATAGATTTGATCATAAACTCAAAGTTCATCTGATCCTAACAAACACACCGCAAAAAGAGTTACATCATATGGATCTCCAAGAGACCATTGTATTGAGAATCAAACGAGAGAGAGGAAGCCATATATCTACTAACTACGGACCTGAAGGTCTACAAAGAACTACTCACGCATCATCGGAGAGGCACCAATGGAAGTGGTGAACCCCTCCGTGATGGTGTCTAGATTGGATCTGGTGGTTCTGGACTCTGCGGCGGCTGGAATTGATTTTCTTCGAATCCTCTAGGGTTTCTGGAATATTGGGGTACTTATAGAGCAAAGAGGCGGTCCGGGGGGCACCCGAGGTGGGCACAACCCACCAGAGCGCGCCTGGGCCTCCTCGCGCGCCCTAGTGGGTTGTGCTCCCCTCGGAGCACCCCCCAGGCACTGCCTTGGCCCATTGGGTGTCTTCTGGTCCATAAAAATTCTCCGTGAAGTTTCGTTGCATTTGGACTTCGTTTGGTATTGATTTCATGCGATGTAAAAAACATGCAGAAAACAACAACTGGCACTTGGTAATATGTCAACAGGTTATTACCAAAAAATGATATAAAATGATTATAGAACATCCAAGATTGATAATATAACAGCATGGAACAATCAAATATTATAGATATGTTGGAGACGTATCAGCATCCCCAAGCTTAACTCCTGCTCGTCCTCGAGTAGGTAAGTGATAAAAACAGAATTTTTGATGTGGAATGCTGCCTAACATGTCATATCATATTCTTTTCTTTATAGCATGGACATTTGGACTTTTATGTGATTCAAAGCAATAGTCTAGTTTTGACATGACAACTTAAATACTCAAGCATATCAACAAGCAACTATGTCTTTCAAAATATCAACGCTAAAGTAAGTTATCCCTAGCCCATCATGCTCAATCATTGATCCATTCATGAAACACACTCGAATATTAACTACACCCAATGCTCAAGTACGATCACAGTGCCTCCTAGTTGGTGCTTTATAAGAGAAGATGGAGACTCAAATTCAAAAAAAATAGCATAAAGTAAAAGAAAGGCCCTTCACAGAGGGAAGTAGGGATTTGTAGAGGTGCCAGAGCTCAAAGCAAAAAAACTTAGAGATAAAAACATTTTGGGAGGTGTGCCTTTCCCACCAACGAAAACGACTTAGAGTTCCCAACAATTTCCATGCTAAATATATCATAGGCGGTTCCAAACAGAAAATAAAGTTTATTCCTTTTCCACCATACTTTCACTTTCCATGGCTAGCTGTATCCACAGTTGCCTTCCATACCAACACTTTCCAAGGAATTTATTATTTGACAACATAAAGTAGATTCATTTTTCATTTTGGGACTGGGCATCCCTAATACCTTTGGCTTACTCTCGTATAATGACAAGTGAATAAACACTCATCGTGAGAATAACACATCTAGCATGGAAAATATTAGCCACACGTCACCGCTCCGCGAGCAGGACAAACACACAAAAGAGAAGTTTATTTTGAAAATTAGAGATGGCACATACAAATTTGCTTAGAATGGCAAAAGAATACCGCATATAGGTAGGTATAGTGGACTCATGTGGCAAAACTGGTTTAAAGGATTTTGGATGCACAAGTAGTGATCATACTTAGTGCAAAATGAAGGCTAGCAAAAGATTGAGAAGCGACCAACCAAGAAACGAATAATCTCATAAGCGAGCATTAAGCATAATTAACACCAAATAATGCACCACAAGTAGGATATAATTTCATTGCATGACTATTGACTTTCGTGCTTGCATAGGGAATCACAAACCTTAACACCAATATTCTTACTAAAGCATAATTACTCATCAACATGACTCACATATCACATCATCATATCTCAAAACTATTACAAGGAATCAAGTTTATTTTGTCCAATGATCTTCATGAAAGTTTTTTATTGTATCCTTCTTGGATATCTATCACTTTGGAACTAATTTTCATGTGTTGCTTTTGATAAGCTCAAACAAATATAAGTGAAGATCATGAGCATATTTTTTCTTTCTCTCAAAATAATTTAAGTGAAGCAAGAGAGAATTTCTTCAAAATTTTACTAACTCTCAAATAAATCTAAGTGAAGCAAGAGAGCATTTCTTCAAAAATACTAAAGCATATTGTGCTCAAAAAGATATAAGTGAAGCACTAGAGCAAGTCCATAGCTCATAAAAATTTAAGTGAAGCATAGAGAGCAATTCTAACAAGTCATGACATAATTTTGGCTCTCTCAACTAGGTGTGTCCAGCAAGGAATCAAGACTTAAAACACCAAATAAAACAAGCAAAGACTCTTACTCCCTCCATTCCTTTATATAAGGTGTATTTGTTTTTTGACAAAATTTCACAATGTAAGGTGCATTTCTTCTAAATCCACATAATTCCCTTTTTATCCCTCTAGAAAGAGGAAAGTGTCTGTTTCTTGATTTTCTATATCTCTCCTTGTACCAAAAGAAGGAAACTATCTCTCTCTCAATTGCATGTCTCTATTACATTCCTCGACTCACCGATTTACTTGCCACTAACCAACAAATTTGCCAGGGGTAATTTTGTCCTGACGTGTCTATAATTATGTGCCTTGGTCACCATGCCAAATAAGACGCTCCAAGCAAAACACATAGTATGTGACGAATAAAAATATAGCTTCGAGTAAAATACCGATGGTTGTTAGAAGAAAGAGGGGATGCCACTCGGCGCATCCCGAAGCTTGGTTGCTTGCTCTCTTTTGGATAATAGCTTGGGATTCTGGGGTCCCAAGCTTAGGCTCTTCTTACTCCTTACGATAACCCAAAACTTCAAAACTTCAATCACACAAAACTCAACAAAACCTTCGTGAGATCCGTTAGTATAAGAAAGCAAATCACTATTATAAGTACTATAGCAAACCAATTCATATTTTGTTCTTGCATTATATCTACTGTATTCCAACTTTTCTATGGCAAAAACTCATTGAAGAAAACCATAGAGCCATCAAAACAAGCACACAACACAAAGAAAACAGAATCTGTCAAAAACAAAATCTGTCTATAGCAATCTCGGTATTTTGAATACTTCTAAAACTCCAAAAATTCTGAAAAATATGTATGGCTTGAGAAATTTGTATATTAATCTTTTGCAAAAAGAATTGGCATTTATCACGCTCTGGTAAAAAATGAGAATTGTTTTCGTGAGCGCAAAATTTCTGTTTTTCAGCAAGATCAAACAACTATCACCCAAGAAGATCCTAAAGGCTTTACTTGGCGCAAACACTAATTAAAACACAAAAAACACAATCATAACAGTAGCATAATTGTGCAAACACTCAAGAATAGAAAACAAAAAGCAAAATTAAATTTTATTCATTGGGTTGCCTCCCAACAAGCGCTATAGTTTTATGCCCTTAGCTAGGCATAAAGCAAGGATCTAAGTTTTGTCATCTTTGTTTTGAGATCCATAAGACGCCCTCATGATTGATTTGTATGGTGGCCTAATTATTGTTCTAGGGAAGTGTTCCATACCCTTCCTCAAAGGAAATTGGAACTTAAAATTGCCTTCTTTCATATCAACCACGACACCAATAGTTCGTAAAAACGGTCTACAAAGAATAATTGGACAAGACGGATTGCAATCAATATCAAGAACAATAAAATATATGGGCACATAATTCCTATTTGCAAGAATAAGAACATCATTAATTATTCCCATAGGCTTTTTAATAGTAGAATCCGCCAAGTGCAAATTTAAAGAGCATTCTTCAATATCGGCAAGACCAAGCACATCACATAAAGATTTCAGAATTGTAGAAACACTAGCACCCAAGTCACATAAAGCAAAACACTCATAATTTTTAATCTTGACTTTGGTAGTAGGTTCCCACTCATATGTAATTTTCTAGGAATTGAAACTTCTAATTCCAATTTTTCTTCAAAAGCTTTCATCATAGCATCAACAATATGTTTAGTAAAAGCTTTATTTTGTTCATAAGCATGGGGTGAATTTATCATGGATTGCAACAAAAAAATACAATCAATCAAAGAGAAACTATCATAATTAAAGTCTTTGTAATCCAAAAGAGTGGGCACATCACTAGTTAAAGTTTTGACCTCTTCAAACCTACTTTCATCAATTTTCTCAACAAGATTTTCACCCTCCGAATTATCGGGACGCCTTCTAGCTAAAGTTGAATCTTCTCCAGTCCCTTCTTCATCAATCTTAACTTTACTAAACAAGGAATCAATAGAAGAAACACCAATCATTTTAAGATCTTCATCACTTCTGCGAAAGTAATCACTAGAAAATGCTTTTTCTAAAAATTCTCTTTTAGCTCTAAGCATAGCGGTTCTTTTCTTACTTTCACCCATAGAAACATAAAGATCTTTAATTGATTCATCAACCTTAGGCACAAAAATTTCCATCTTGAGATTTTCCACATCATGAGAAATTCTATCAACACTTCTAGACAAATCATTAATCTTATTCAACTTTTCTTCTGTGGCAGTGTTGAAAACTTTTTGCGTGTTGATAAATTCCTTAATATTATTTTCAATATAAAAGGTGTTCCTATTATTATTATAAGAAGTATTTCCATAGGAATTACCATAATTATTAGAGGAATTACTAGGAAAAGGCTTAGGATTAAAATTACCTCTATAAGCATTGTTGTTGAAATTATATTGAGAGATAAAATTCACATCTACAGCATCACTAGCTTGCTCAATCAAAGTAGACAAAGGCATATCAGTAAAATCAATAGTAGCACTTTTACTAGCAACCAATTTCATAAGAGCATCAACTTTTTCACTCAAAGAAGAATTTTCTTCAACCGAATTAACCTTTTTACTAGTAGGATCCCTTTTAGTATGCCATTGTGAATAATTTGCCATAATATTATCAAGCAATTTGGTGGCTTCACCCAAAGTAATTTCCATAAAAGTACCACCCGCCGTGGAATCTAAAAGATTACGAGAAACAAAATTCAACCCCGCACAAACATTTTGTATGATCATCCAAAGATTTAACCCATGAGTTGGGCAATTCCTTAGCATCATTTTCATCCTTTCCCAAGATTGTGCAACATGCTCATGTTCAAGTTGCTTGAAATTCATGATCTGGTATCCAAGGGAAATAATTTTGCGGGCGGAAAATACTTAGTGATAAAAGCATCTTTGCACTTATTCCAAGAATTGATACTATTGCGAGGCAAAGAAGAGAACCAAATTTTTGCAGAATCACGCAAAGAAAATGGAAATAACTTCATCTTCACAACATCATTCTCCACATATTTTTTCTTTTGCATATCGCTTAATTCCACGAAGGTATTAAGATGGGACGCAGCATCCTCATTAGGAGTACTGAGAAATTGATCTTTCATAACGAGATTCAGCAAAGCAGTATTAATATCACAAGACTCCGCACTAGTGGCGGGAGGAGCAATCGGAGTGCCAATAAAATCATTGTTGTTGGTATTTGAGAAATCACACAACTTGGTGTTCTCTTGGGTCATGATGACTACGCAACAAGATTGCACTCAAAAACAGACCCGGCAAGAAAACGATGAACGAAATAGAGGGCGAATAAAATGACAAATTTTTGTGAAGTGGGGGAGAGGAAAACAAGAGGCAAATGGCAAATAATGTAAATTGCGAGGAGATGAGATATGTGATTAGGAACCTGATATATGTCGAAGATCCTCCTCGACAACGGCGCCAGAAATTCCTTTTGATGCGACTTGAAGCCACGTCGGTATTTCCCCAAAGAGGAAGGGATGATGCAGCACAGCGGCGGTAGGTATTTCCATCAGTTATGAGACCAAGGTTATCGAACCAGTAGGAGAACCAAGCAACACAACATAAACAACCCCTGCACACAAATAACAACCACTCGCAACCCGACGTGTTAAAGGGTTGTCAATCCCTTTCGGGTAACGGCGCCAGAAATTGGCACGTGGGCGGGAGAAAGTTGTAATAGATTGATAGATCGAATGCCCAATAAAATAAAGTGCAGCAAAGTATTTTTGTATTTTTGGTTTAATAGATCCGAAAATAAAAGCAAAGGAAAAGTAGATCGCAAAGGCAAATAATATGAGAAAGACACCCGGGGGCCGTAGGTTTCACTAGTGACTTCTCTCGAGAAAATTAGCAAACGATGGGTAAAGAAATTACTGTTGGGCGACTGATAGAACTTCAAATAATCATGACGATATCTAGGCAATGATCATTATATTGGCATCACGTCCAAGATTAGTAGACCGACTCCTGCCTGCATCTACTACTATTACTCCACACATTGACCGCTATCCAGCATGCATCTAGTGTATTAAGTTCATGGGGAAACGGAGTAATGCAATAAGAACGATGACATGATGTAGACAAGATCTATCTATGTAGAGATAGACCCCATCGTTTTATCCTAAGTAGTAACGATTCATACGTGTCGGTTTGCCTTCTGTCATTGGGATCAAGCACCGTAAGATCGAACCCACTACAAAGCACCTCTTCCCATTGCAAGATAAATATATCAAGTTGCCCAAACAAAACCCAAATATCAGAGAAGAAATACGAGGCTATAAGAAATCATGCATACAAGAGACCAAAGAAACTCAAATAACTTTCATGGATATAAAAAGATAGATCTGATCATAAACTCAAAGTTCATCCGATCCCAACAAACACACCGCAAAAAGAGTTACATCATATGCATATCCAAGAGACCATTATATTGAGAATCAAACGAGGGAGAGGAAGCCATCTAGCTACTAACTACGGAGCCAAAGGTCTACAACGAACTACTCACGCATCATTGGAGAGGCACCAATGGAAGTGGTGAACCCCTCCGTGATGGTGTCTAGATTGGATCTGGTGGTTCTAGACTCTGCGAATGCTGGAATTGATTTTCGTCGACTCCCCTAGGGTTTCTGGAATATTGGGGTATTTATAGAGCAACGAGGCAGTCCGAGGGGCACGCTGATAACCCACTAGTGTAGGGGATCGCAACAGTTTTCGAGGGTAGAGTATTTAACCCAAATTTATAGATTCGACACAAGGGGAGCCAAAGAATATTTGAAGGTATTGAGGGAAGAGTGATCAGTAGCAAAGTAGTATGATAGTTTTGATAGTAGTGACAGCAACAATGGCAATAGTAACAGTGATAGCAGTTATTTTGTAGCAAGTGTAATAGTGATGATAGCAGTAGTAACTTAGCAGAAACAATATAAGATAGATTCGTAGGCATTGGATCGGTGACTTGTTGGATGATATTCATCATGTGACAGTTATAACCTAGAACGATACGGCACTAGCTCCAGTTCATCGATATAATGTAGGCATGTATTCCGTAAATAGTCATACGTGCTTATGGAAAGAACTTGCATGGCATCTTTTTGTCCTACCCTCCCATGGCAGCGGGGTCCATATTGGAAACTAAGCGATATTAAGGCCTCCTTTTAATAGAGAACCGGAACAAAGCATTAACACATAGTGAATACATGAACTCCTCAAACTACGGTCCCCGGTTGTTGTCACTCAGGGGTTGCCGGATCATAACACGTAGTGGGTGACTATAACTTGCAAGATCGGATCTAAAACATGGATATAATGATAATAACATAAACGGTTCAGATCTGAGTTCATGGCACCCGGGCCCAAAGTGACAAGCATTAAGCACAACAAAGTCATAACAACATCAATCTAAGAACATATTGAATACTAGGGATCAAGCCCTAACAAAACTAACTCGATTACATGATGAATCTCATCCAACTCCTCACCGACTAGTGAGCCTACAAAGTAATTACTCATTCCCGGTGGGGAGCATCATGGAATTAGCGATGGAGAAGGGTTGGTGACGATGAAGAACGAAGATCCCCCTCTCTGGAGCCCCAAACGGACTCCAGATCTGGCCTCCCGATGAAGAACAGGAGGTGACGGCGGCTCCGTCTCGTGGATCGCGATAATTCTTTCTCCCTGATTTTTTTTCTAGAAAAATAGGATTTTATAGCGTCGGTTTCAGGGTCTGCGGGGCCACCAGGTGGGGACAACCCACCTGGGCGCGCCAGGAGAGGGGGCGCACCCTGGTGGGTTGTGCCCACCCAGGGGGCCTCTCCGGTAGGTCTTGGATCCAGAAATTCTTATATATTATATAAAAATTCCTCGCAGAGTTTCGTTTCATTCCGAGAACTTTTATTTCTGCACAAAAACAACACCATGGTAGTTATGTTGAAAACAGCGTCAGTCCGGGGTTATTTTCATTCAAATCATGCAAATTAGAGTCCAAAACAAGAAGAAAAGCGATAGGAAAAGTAGATACGTTGGAGACGTATCAACTCCCCCAAGCTTAAACCTTTGCTTGTCCTCAAGCAATTCAGTTGATAAACTGAAAGCGGAAAAAAAAAACTTTTACGAACTCTTTTGCTCTTGTTTGCATAAATAAGCTTAAACAGCACCCAGGTTTTCAGCCAACATTATAACTAACCATGTCAACAATAACTCTTAAAAATTATATTAACTCATATCAATGACATAATCAGCTAGCGAGCAATAATAAGATATCTCAAACAGCAACACGTTGTCAAAACAACCATGATATAATATGACAATAGTGGTATCTCGCTAGCCCTTTCTAAGACCGCAAAACATAAATGCAGAGCACCCCCAAAGTTCAAGCAGCGACTAAACATTGTAATTCATGGTAGAAAATATCCAGTCATGTTGCACCCAACATTGGCTACACACAATGCATAAATCACGACAGCTGTGCTCTCTCAGTTTCTGGCGCTTGTTTAAGAAGGTGATGACACAACATAAAAGTAAATAGATAGTCCCTTCGCAGAGGGAAGCAATGATTTGCAGAGGTGCCAGAGCTCAATTTTTAAAATAGAGGTAAATGATATTTTGCGACATGCACCCTTCTCATTTACTTCACGACCATCAGTTATCAACATCTTCCATGCTAAGCACGCTAGTGGCGGTTCCCAAGCGATAAAAGTAAAGGTTTTGACTCCATTGGGAGTTTTTGTTTGATTATTTGAGAGATTAACTCTTTTTCATGTTTCCAGTTTGGGATTAGGCATCCCTATTACCGCCCCTTTCTCGTGCGATGGCGAGTGAATAAACACTCGACCTGAGAATAACCCGCTTAGCATGGAAGATGCCGACCACCTCCTGTCACTCCATGAATGATCCAGGCACACAAAAAGGATAATTTTTAGAAGTTTTTAGAGGTGGCACATGCAAATTTACATAGGAAGGCAGGGTAATATCGTATATATGTAGGTATGATGGACTCACCTGGAATAACTTTGGGTTCAAGGTTTTTGATGTACAAGCAGAGTTCCCACTTAGTACAGGCGATTAGATTGAGAAGCGGCCAGCTAGAGAGCAACAACGGTCATAACCATGCATTATGCATAAGTAACATTGGACACTAGCATGAATAGGATAAGAACATAAATATCATAGAGGCTATGTTGATTTTGATTCAACTACATGCATGAACATGTGCCAAGTCAATCCACTCGAACATTCGGAGGAGGATACCATATCATCATACTACATCGCAATCATTTTAACGCTATGTTGATATCCAAGATAAATCATTATCAACTCCCAGCTACTTATGCATGGCATGAGAAACTATAATCTCTAATTGTTATTGCAAACATGTTTAATCATAATGGGCTGAATCATGGATACTAGGTTAAACATATTTACACAAACAGAACAAGTCGAGTTCATACCAGTTTGTCTCTGCCACGACAAGTTCATCGAATATCATCATTATTGCCTTTCACTTGCACGACCGAATGATATGAAAATAATAATAGTGCAAGAGTGTCGTGGACTAAGCTGGAATCTGCAAACATTTTATTCAACAGGAGAAGACAAGGTAAAATGTGCTCTTTATTAGTTCAACAGTTATTCATATGAGAGCCACTCAACATTTTCATCGTGGTCTTCTCGAATAAAAAGAAAAGAAATTTAGAGAAACACACTGAAATATTTTTGGAGTTTTTGGTTTTCTTGAACAAGCAAATAAAAGGGAAAAGCAAAAACGAGAAAAACTATTTACACGGGAAAGCTCCCAACAAGAAAAAGAAGAATAAGGAAATATTTTTGGGTTTTCTTTTTAATACTACTACTAAGCATGCATAGAAAGTAAATTAACTACAACTAATTTTTTTTGGTTTTTCTAAAGTTTTTAAAACACACAAGAAGAAATCAAGAAAATAAATCTAAGCATGGATGATACGAAGAAAAAGTGTGGACACCGACAAATGAAAATAAGTGGACATGAATGTAATGTCGGTGAGAACATGTACTCCCCCAAGCTTAGGCTTTTGGCCTAACTTGGTAGTCGATCAGTAGCCTAGATAGTAGTCGGCGTGGTAGCTCACGGAGGCTCTTGGTGCGGACGCCTCGGCCTGCCGTGCTGCCTCCACTGATGCGTTGTTAGCTCATGCCTCGCTCTCAAGGACAAAATATCTTCCCTTGTTGTGATAGTCAAAAAGAGCAGGCGCAGTCAGATATGTGTGCGCAACAGATGTTTGGTTAAACAATAGATTGTAAGAGAAGTTATTAATCTTTCCCTTGAGGATCTTATGGTCTTTTAAGGTGTTAAAATCTAAATACTGCATGGGTAGGATAGGATCAAAGGGCAAAGGCGAAACACCCAACCCTCGTGCTAAACGCGTGGCATATATTCCACCATAGAAATAGCCACTGTTAGTGTTATGCTGAAGTCTGCGTGCAACAATCACTCCAAGGTTATAATTCCATTCACCAGTGAGAGCGGTGTGAATGAGGCTGAAGTCTGAAGCATAAAGTGTACTACAGTCTTGCTTGCCTACTATACATTTCCCGTTGAATAATGCAAAGTATTGAATTGCGGGAAAATAAATGCTCTTTATTCTACCTTGTGTCACTCCCCTCCTTTCACCGTAACAAAGACTAGTCAAGAAAGATTCGAACTCAGCCTTTGGTGGTTCGTCAAACGAACCCCAAAATGGAAGTTTGCAATGGTAAGAAAAATTCTCCAGTGAGATGCTGAATGGATTATCATAAAGCATAAAAGACACCCTAGACTCACGAGGGAACAATTTAAATCCTTTGACAAACGACTTAGTTAGAAGGTGGCGTTGTTCGCACTTATTTGAGATGTAGGAACCGGGACCGACATTGTGAACTTATTGCTCAAATTCCTCCTTAATGCCCACATGCATCATATATTCATCACAAGGCCATAAGCATGTTTTGGTGGCGGCATCTTGTGTGGAACTTTCACTTGGTTCTACCTAAAACCGGCAGGCAGAACTGTCACTAGAAGATGCCCCCGAGGATCGTCTCCTCGAAGAACTCCTTCCAAATAGGTTCATCATGTCCGCATCCAATTTTCTGAAAATAATTTTTTTTGGGGTGACAAAAATTTGTCAACAAAACTTTATAAAATTGATAGCAACTACTCATAGGGATACATAGAGGCCATAGCAAGCATTCAAACTACTTAGAACACTAAGAATTCAACATGCAAGCTCATCTACACTAGCACCAAGAGTAGCTAATTATTCAAAATATAAACCAATAAAACAAAAACTAATTGGACAAACGGTGGAGTCACATACCAAGCAACAATCCCCTGAAACAGTTTCAGAAACAGAGCTTCGAGCAAAGAGATCAAAATCCGCGGGTTTGAGAGCAAGGACACGGGAGAGAGAGCAATGGAGATTTTTTTCAGGAGGTAAGTTATGATGTGGGATGAAGGGATAAGTGAGGGGCCCCACGTGGGGACCACAACCCACCAGGGCGCGCCTGGGGGTCCTGGCAAACCCAGGTGGGTTGTGCCCACCTGGCGCGCCCAGGTGGGTTATGCCCACCTGGTGCACCTCCCTCTGATATTTTTTGCGCCAGAATTCAGAAGTATTCAGAAAAAAATCGTAGTAAATTTTCACAGCATTCTGAGAACTTTTATTTTTGGGTCATTTTTTATTGCACGGGAAATTCAGAAAATGGACAAAACATGGCATTTTATTTTATTTAACTAATAAAAAATAGGGATAGAAAGTAGTGCTTGCTAAATTCATCAGCTTCATACCGCTCAAAAATGATTCATTAATAAGGTTGATCAGGTCTTATTAACAACCACTTTCGATTAGCATGAAACCGAAGAACTTTCGTAAATCACTAAGTTACCTCAATGGGGTTATGGATGTCCCCAACAATAAGTATTTCATATTTCTTTTTGACAGTAGGTAGAGGTATTGAAAACTTCCAATAGTGATTGTCGGAGATTTTTCAGTAACATTAATACCATTCACTTGGAATTGTTTCTTCGGAAAATGCACCGTATGCTCATTACCATTAATATGAAAAGTGATCTTGCTTTTATTACAATCAATAACGCCCCCTGCAGTATTCAAGAAGGGTCTACCAAGGATAATCGACATGTTGTCGTCCTCGGGCATCTCAAGTATAACAAAGTCAGTCAAAATAGTAACATTAGCAACAACAACGGGCACATCCTCACAGATACCGATAGGTATGGCAGTTGATTTATCAGCCATATGCAAAGATATTTCAGTAGGTGTGAGTTTATTCAAGTCAAGTCTTTTATATAAAGAGAAAGGCATAACACTAACACCAGCTCCTAAATCACACAAAGTAGTTTTCACATAATTCTTTTTGATGGAGCAAGGTATAGTTGGTATTCCCGGATCTCCAAGTTCTTTAGGTACTCCATCTTTAAAAGTATAATTAGCAAGCATAGTGGAGATTTCAGCTTCCGATATTTTGCTCTTATTAGTGATGATGTCTTTCATATACTTTGCATAAGGAGGCATTTTAAAGATATCAGTCAAGCGAGTACGCAAAAAGACTGGCCTCAGCATTTCAGCAAAGCGTTCAAATTCTTCATCACCCTTCTTTTTAGTTGACTTGGGTGGAAAAGGCATAGGTTTTTGAACCCACGGTTCTCTTTCTTTACCGTGTTTTCTAGCAAATGAAGTCTGTTTTATAATACCTTTTATTCTTAGGTTGTGGGCTATCAAGATCAACGGGTGGTTCTATCTCAACATCATTATATGGTTCTTTTTCATTGTTTGGTTGAGCATCTTCATGAACCTAATCATTATCTTTTTCATTATCAATAGGTGGATGTTCATTACCAGATTGAGTTTCAACATCAGAGATAGAAACATCATTTTCATTATCAGGAGGTTTCTCTATTTCAGGTTCAATAGAAGCATGCAAAGTCCTATCATTTTTCTTCTTCTTTTTCTTTCTAGAAGGACTAGGTGCACTTGTGTTATTTCTTTGTGAGTCTTGTTCAATTCTTTTAGGGTGTCTCCCAGGATAAAATGATTCCTGAGTCATTTTACCTCCTGTCGGAGTAATGGGCCACGGGTAGGCAAACCCGAGGCCCAGAACCTTTCAAGACATCGGGGCAGGCTACGCCCCTCAAAGAATCCCAAGACGATCGGCCGACTCTGAGAGTCGGCCGCAGCATCACCGACGCCTACTCACGGCCGAATCTCGAAGACGGCTACGACATAAGCCGACTCCCAGTTGGCGACTCCAGGAATGCCGACTATGGGGAGTCGGCCCACGACTTCGCCACCGTCAGCCTTCTGGAAGAAGGACAGGACTGGGGATGGCCCGAGTACGGCCCTCCCCTACCCTGTTACCAAGGGCGGGTATGGCTACAGTGCGACGTACCGGAGGAGATCTTCGGCACGGCGCGGCACTGTGGCCATACCGGCCCTGACGTCCGCCCCAGCGGCGGAACCCTGTTCCCACGTTGGCCCGCCAGTACGGCCAGGAGATGGCGGGCCCCGCCAGTCAGCGGGGGAGATAGAAGACGGTGAGAGCACCCGAAGACGGGCCCCGTGGGAGTCGGCCTCTAGGAGTCGGCCAGCTCCTCCCACGGGTCCCACGCGCCATTTACCAGATAATACGGGGAGTGGCGACAGTGATCGCCCGCCAGGCGGCGGCACTGTTGCCACGCCCCCACGACCAAGCCAACGTCATCAGAGGCGCGGCTACAGTGGCCAGGTCAGTCGGCGGGGCCCACCAGAGGTGGCCCCCAGGAGTCGGCGGAAAGGACGACGGCCTAAGAGACAGACGGCTGGGACCCGCACCCAGTCAGATTACCATTGTACCCCCGGGGGAAGGCCTATATAAACCCCCTCGAGCACTCATGCAAAGGGTTCGATCCTTTTTCCACCAGACCAACTGCATAGAGGAGGGGAGAGCTAGCCTGGCCTTCTCCTACCTCTAGAACACAGCTCGAGGAGCAACTTTGTACACATATCTCCATAGTGACCATGCGGAGACCCCGCAGAGCAGCAGTAGGGGTATTATCTCCTCGGAGAGCCCCGAAGCTGGGTAAGATCCGCCGGCGTGCATGCCTATGCCTCATCCCGCTTCCAGGCACCGGCGACGTTCTACTCGCCCCCACCATGATAAGCCATCCTTTGGCATATGTCGCACCCAACCCCCGACACCTCCTCTAGTTGCAACTCTAATAGCAAAGTCATGCATATTATGATTCATTTCATGAAGCAATTCTCTTTGTGATTTAGCAACTTGTTCTAACTGGGTTTGAACCATAGAAGCATGCTTTCCAACACCTCTAACATCATTTGAGATTCTAAATAACAAGTCACTCAAGCAAGCAATCATATTAGAATTTTATTTCAATTGTTTCATAACATTTGCATTGAAGCGATCTTGTTTTCTAATGCAGTTTTCAAACTCATAAAGGCATTGACTAGGATGCATATTGTGAGGATTATCATTATCACTGAACTTCGTTAGAGAATTTACGACGAGCCGCTCCCTCGCGCGGAGGGCAGTGGGAGCACCGTTACAGAGGTGCTCGTCATCGACCATGGCGAGCACTCCGACGGGAGAGCTCACGACCTGCTTGACGCGGCACTGCAAGACCTGGATGCGCCCATTCCAGAGGACGCTGACGCCGAAGCGCTGGAGGCACGCCGCCTCCAGCTCGTCGAAGGCGCGAAGAAGCTGGCCAGCATGAGACGCTTGTCAGAGGCCTACCAGCGCGAGATGGATCGCGCCGTGGGTGGCTCACCGGCCCCGGTGGGGCCGAGCCGCCTTGGCGCGGTCCGCCAGCGCGGCGCGGACATCGCCAGCATGTTCGGGGCCAACCGCCCCGTATACGCTATGCCCGCCGAGAACATTCGAACTGCCCAGGCGGCGGCAGACGAGTTAGATGGACTCGAAGGCGAAGAGCGCCGACTGATGACGGAGCGAGTCCAGCAACTCCTCGACGCGGCTGGCGTGCAGAACGCGGCCGGCTGCCGGACCGAGGGGCCGCAGCAGCAGAAAGATGACCTGCCACCCCGCCGAGATCAAGGCGCGACATCTCGGGCGCCGACTGGCGGTGTCCGCGGAAGAAAAGACAAGGAGCCGGCTGCAAGCCGCAGTCGGACTCGTATCACCATCGAGCGCGACCTAGACGGCCGCCCGAGAGCAGTAGAGCGGCGGGACGACTATGTGCCCCCGCCACCCCGCAAGGAAAGGCGAGTCTCCCCACCACCCGTTGAACATCCGACTCTCGGAGGTCGCCTAGGCCGCCGAGAGGGAGTCGGAGAGAACGATGCCCGCCTCCGGATCGACCGACTCCATCGATCTCTGGTACTGGAAGAAGAAGATGAGCTGGGGCCGCCGTGTTTTGGTCCCCGCATCCGAGATGAGCCCTTCCCCAAAGGGCTCACCCTCCCCAGAGATACCCCCAAGTACACCGGCTCCGTGAAGCCGGAGGATTGGCTAGTCGACTACGCCACCGCCGTCGACATAGCAAGCGGCAACAAAGCGCGTCGCCATCAAGTACGTTCCGCTCATGCTCCAGGGCACGGCCCGGACATGGCTGAACAGCCTGAAGCCCCGCAGCATCAACAGTTGGGTCGACTTCACCGAGGCTTTCGTCCGCAACTTCACAAGCACGTACAAGCGACCTCCCAAGCCTCGCCAGCTCTCCTTGTGCGTGCAAGGCCCCGACGAATCAACTCGCGACTACCTCACGCGGTGGGCCGAGCTCCGAAACTCCTGCGAGGGCGTGCACGAGGTGCAGGCCATCGAGTACTTCACCGCCGGGTGCAGAGAAGGCACCCTCCTCAAGCATAAGCTCCTCTGCGACGAGCCGGAGACCCTAGATGAGCTGCTGATCATAGCAGACAAGTACGCCACGGCCGACTCTTCTATGAAGACGGAGATCTAAATCGGCGCGACAGGCAAAGTCGCCCCACTGGCTCCCAGAACCCCGGCTGGGGACGCGAGTCGGCGACAACAGCAGAACGACCACAAGCGCAAGGCCCCGCAGCCGGCTTCCAATAGCCGGCAGGTCGCAACGGTCGACGATCAGCAACCAGAAGGGCAGCCTCCACCCAAGCGGCAGAAGGGCGGCAAGCCCAATTGGCTGCCGGCTTTCTCCTACGAGCAGACTCTGGATGGCCCCTGCAAGTTTCACAGTGGCGCGAAGCCATCAAACCACACCACCAGAAAGTGCCACTGGCTGACTAGGATTGCCAAGGGAGACGGCTTGGTGCCTCCTCCACCTGCTGGACAGCCGCCTCCGCCTCCGCCCCAGCAGCCGGCTGCCAGGCCAGTCGGCGCAGTACAGGATGAGTACCCCGAAGAGCACGGGGCCTACATGGTGTTCACCAGCGTGGCAGAAGACAGACGCAGCAGGCGGCTGCAGCAGCAAGAAGTCAACGCAGTAGCATCAGACACTCCAGAGTTCATGCACTGGTCCGAGAAACCTATCAGTTGGAGCAGAGCAGATCACCCAGAGGTGATGCCAAATCCAGGTTCCTACGCCTTGGTTCTGGAGGCCACATTTGCCACTGATAGGCGGGCAGCTCGCTTCTCGCGAGTTTTGATAGATGGAGGTAGCAGTACCAACATCCTGTATAAGGATACAATGGAGAAGCTGGGAATCAAGCAAAGACAACTCCAGAACAGCCGGACTGTTTTCCATGGGATCGTCCCTGGCCTTTCCTGCTCCCCGATCGACAAGATTTCGATAGATGTCCTTTTCGGAGATAAGGATCACTTCCGCCGAGAGCCAGTCTGGTTTGAAGTGGTGGACCTCCGGAGCCCATACCATGCACTACTTGGCCGACCTGCCTTGGCCAAGTTCATGGCGGTCCCCCACTACGCCTACCTCAAGATGAAGATGCCGAGTTCCAAGGGGATCCTGACTGTAGTCGGCGACTACAGGAAGTCGTCCGCTTGTGCGGCCGAGAGTAGTCGGCTGGCCGAGTCCCTGGTTATTGCAGCGGAGAAGCGGCTTCTTGACCGGGTTGTGGCGATGGCCGGCAAGCAGCCTGTGTTGTCGCCCAACCCCAAGGAGTCGGAAGCTGAAGGCTCGTTCAAGCCGGCGAAGGAAACGAAGAAGATACCTTTGGACCCAGAGCACCCGGAGAGGTACGCAGTCATAGGTGCAAACCTTGACAACAAATAGGAAGGCGAGCTCGTCGATTTCCTCCGTGAGAATCGGGACATCTTTGCATGGTCCCCCAAAGACATGCCGGGTGTTCCGACGGAATTCGCCGAGCACAAGTTACATGTCCGGTCTGATGCGAAGCCCGTCAGGCAGCCCTTGCGCCGCCTGTCAGAAGAGAAAAGAAGAGTTGTTGGTGAAGAGATAGCCCGGCTCCTTGCAGCCGGCTTCATTATGGAAGTATTTTTCCCAGAGTGGTTAGCGAACCCAGTTTTAGTGCTGAAGAAGAACAAGCAGTGGCGAATGTGTATCGACTACACAAGCCTGAACAAAGCCTGCCCCAAGGACCCGTTTGCTTTGCCGAGAATTGATCAGGTGATAGACTCCACAGCCGGATGCGAGCTGTTGAGCTTCTTGGATGCCTACTCAGGATATCACCAGATCAAGCTGAACCCGGCAGACAGACTGAAGACCCCCTTCATCACGCCGTTCGGAGCCTTCTGCTACCTGACCATGACGTTCGGCCTGAGGAACGCCGGCGCCACCTTTCAGCGTTGCATGCAGAAGTGCCTCCTCAAGCAACTCGGCAGGAATGCCCACGTCTACGTGGATGATGTGGTGGTGAAGACGGAGAAGCGCGGAACCTTAATGGAAGACCTCAACGAGACCTTTGAGAACCTGCGCCAATTCCAGATCAAGCTTAACCCCGAGAAGTGCGTTTTCGGAGTACCAGCCGGCCAGCTACTCGGCTTCCTGGTCTCTGAACGCGGCATAGAGTGCAACCCTGTGAAGATCAAGGCCATCGAGAGGATGGAGGTACCCAGCCGACTGTTGGATGTGCATAAGTTCACTGGCTGCTTGGCATCCATCAGCCGTTTCATCAGTCGGCTGGGGGAGAAAGCTATCCCGTTGTACCAACTCATGAAGAAGACCAATTTTTTCGAGTGGAACCACAAGGCGGACAAGGCCTTTCTGCAACTGAAGAGGATGTTGGTTACTCCCCCTGTGTTGGCGGCTCCGACTCCCAAGGAGCCCATGCTCCTGTACATCGCCGCCACCAGCCGAGTAGTCAGCACGGTTATCGTAGTTGAGCGCAAGGAGGAAGGCAAGGCACTGCCGGTCCAGAGACCCGTCTATTATCTGAGTGAAGTACTGTCAACCTCCAAGCAAAACTACCCCCACTATCAGAAGATGTGTTACGGCGTGCACTTCGCCGCCAAGAAGCTGAAGCCTTACTTCCAAGAACATCCAATCACGGTGGTCTGCACAGCCCCATTGGCTGAGATCATTAGAAGCCGGGATGCGTCTGGCCGAGTGGCCAAATGGGCCATAGAGTTGGCGCCCTACACGATCTACTATCAACCCCGCACCGCCATCAAGTCGCAAGCACTGGCCGACTTCCTCGTCGACTGGGCCGAGACCCAGTACCTGCCACCGGCGCCCGACTCCACCCATTGGCGGATGCATTTCGATGGCTCCAAGATGCGCACCGGCTTGGGAGCCGGCGTCGTCCTCACCTCTCCCAAGGACGACATGCTCAAGTACGCACTGCAGATTCACTTCGCCGCCTCCAACAACATCGCCGAGTACGAGGCGCTCGTTCACGGGCTCCGGCTTGCCAAAGAGCTTGGCATCCACCGGATCCTGTGTTACGGCGACTCCGACTTGGTGGTACAACAGTCGTCGAGCGACTGGGACGCCAAGGATGCAAACATGGCGAGCTACCGTTTCCTCGTGCAGCAACTCAGTGGATATTTCGAGGGGTGCGAGTTCCTCCACGTACCGAGGAACGACAATAACCAAGCAGATACTTTGGCACGAATCGGCTCCACCCGCCAAGCAATACCTTTAGGCGTTGCCCTCCAACGCCTCCTCAAGCCGTCCATCAAGCCCTCACCAGAGTCAGATTCAATTTTTGTGCCGACTCCCCCTGAAGAAGCCGGATCCGGCCCGATAGCCCAAGCAAACAGTACAAGACCCGTTGCAGATGATCTCAAGAGTGCCGCAGTTGCAGCTAGCCCGGGGACTTCGGAACTCGGCCTGGGGACTGCGGCAGCCAGAGAGAAGACTTCAGAACTCGGCCCGGGGACTGCTCCAGTCGGCCCGGGGACTTCATTAATCCAGCAAGCGGCTGCGGGCTCCAGCCCGTCGACTCTCAGCCCAGCCGCTCGCGTCCAAGTCGCAGTTTTGACAATAGAAGAGATAGCAGCACCCTCATGGGCCCAGCCCATCCTCCAATTCCTGGTGAACAAGGAGCTGCCGCCTGACGAAACCTTAGCTCGGCAAATACAACGCCGAGCCGCAACATACACCATAATCAACAGAGAGCTGGTCAGACGCAGCGTCACAGGCGTCTACCAGCGCTGCGTCGAGCCAGAGCAAGGCCAAGCAATTCTCAGAGACATCCATCAAGGCGAGTGCGGCCACCATGCGGCCTCAAGAGCGCTCGTCGCCAAAGCCTTCCGACACGGTTTCTTCTGGCCGACTGCCCTCGAAGAGGCCAAAGAGTTGGTCCAGAAATGCAAGGGGTGCCAGAAGTTCCGATCCAAGCCGCATCAGCCGGCTTCAGCACTCAAGACTATCCCCATCGCCTGGCCCTTTGCAGTTTGGGGCCTGGATATGGTGGGACCCTTCAAGACGGCGCAAGGTGGCCTAACTCATCTGCTTGTCGCGGTGGACAAGTTCACCAAGTGGATAGAAGTGAAGCCCATCAAAAAATTGAATGGTCCGACTGCCGTGACTTTCATCTCAGACATCACAATTCGGTATGGCATACCGCACAACATCATCACCGACAACGGCACCAACTTTGCCAAAGGCGCCTTGGCCCGTTTCTGCGCGACGCAGGGCATCCGACTGGACCTAGCATCCGTTGCCCATCCGCAGTCAAACGGGCAGGTGGAGCGGGCGAATGGCCTCATCCTGTCCGGCATCAAGCCTCGGTTGGTCGAACCACTGGAGCGTTCGGCCGGCTGTTGGCTTGACGAGTTGCCGGCCGTCCTCTGGAGTCTGCGTACGACTCCAAACAAGTCAACCAGCTTCACGCCCTTCTTCCTCGTCTACGGTGCTGAAGCCGTCATCCCGACGGACATAGAGTTCGACTCCCCACGAGTCACGATGTACACCGCGGAGGAAGCAGAAGAAGCACGACAAGACGGCGTCGATCTGCTGGAAGAGGGCCGGCTGTTGGCACTCAGTCGGTCCAGCATCTACCAGCAGAGCCTACGTCGCTACTACAACAGGAAGGTCAGGCCGAGATCCTTCCAAGAAGGCGACCTTGTGCTCCGGCTGATCCAGCGAACAGCCGGCCGGCACAAGTTGTCCGCACCTTGGGAAGGCCCCTTCATCATCAACAAGGTGCTGGGCAACGACTCGTACTACCTGATCGACGCTCAGAAGCCCCGAGCACGCAAGAGGGACGACTCCGGCAAAGAGACGAAGCGACCATGGAACGCGAATCTTCTTCGAAGATTTTACAGCTGATGCAGTATGTGTCACGCCCCCCTTTTTATTTTAAGTACCAAGACTCTGGGGCCCCCGAGACGGACTCGGGGACTGCCCCTTTTGTTATTTGTATGATAAGAATTATGCTTCCGAGTACGACACTCTTTATGCCGCTTGACCCCGGGCCCGACCAGTCGGCCCGGGGACTTGCCGTCTCACGCTATGAAAACGCTTCCTGCGGTCAGACAAGTAGTGCGCGGCGCCTAAGCCGACTCCCGCCAAAGCCACAGCTCGCAGAGCGACTGTCTGGTGGGCCGGAGTAAGGTAGAATGGGCGCCCGCACGAAAAAAGGCTAAGGATTCAAAGCGTAAAACATAGCCCGAGCCGGCTTTTCAGCTGATCCTCGCAAAACCGACTCCGAGTAGTCGGTTTGCCATCTTCCTATCCGACTTGCTACAAAAACTCTCGAACGGCTAAGTACTTGCCTTCCCAAGGCGGCCAGGTATTTGGTCCAGCGGCAGTCCGCGGAGCGGCTGTCCGACTGGCAAGGACGGCACCCAAGGGAAGGCGGCAAAAGGAAAAAAGCCTAAAGAGCAACAAGCAAGAAACGATAGAATCTAGACAGATATTTACACCACAAAGGCCATTGGCCGGATCCATGAACAGATGTTCAAAATACACCCAGTGGGTGGAAATGTGCGAATTAACAAAGTCTTCGAGAAACTACTGAGCAGATAAGTAAAGCAAGACGGTGGTTTATGAAGCGGCAGACGGGTTTGGGGGCTCGGCGGAGATGGCGGTGTCGGACGTTGGAGCAGCCGGCGGGGCAGACTCGGCTTGATCACCTCCAGCAGCAGTCGGCGCAGTTGGGCGCGGCTCGTTGTTGGAGGCTCGGTCGAGCTGAGGCTGGTCGCCCGCTCCGGCTTCCGGCGCCTCTGTCTCGTCGCGGGCTTCCATCTCGTCTTCTTCCTCGACGCTGGAGCCAATCACCTCCGCCGAGTCCTCGCCGTAGTTTGGGTTCATCCCAAACCACTCCGGCGGTGCCTCCTCGCCGTTGTCAGCACTCTCAGGAACGAAGACGCTGGTGTCGACGTACTCGGCGATCGCCGTGGCGCGCTTGATGAAGTCATCCTCCATGGCTGCCAGTTCCGGCTGGGCCTCAGCTCGGAGCGTGGCCAGCTGGTCCAGACTCAGGTCTGGATACCACGCCTTGACGAACTCCAAGGCACAACGTGCCCTGGCACGTGCCGAGGAGCCCTTCCAAGCCTCCAGACGGCCTGCTGCGACCTCCAGCCAGTCGGTAGTCCGACTGGGAGTGCGCAGAACCGGCATCTCCGGCCACAAGGCAGCAATCGCCTGGGCGCCGACTCGTTGAAGCCGGCGCAGCATCCGGTGAGCCGGCCGTAGACGAGCCTCGATGCTCAGAAGCTGTTCATCAAGAGTCCGGGGGGCGTTGGCAGCAACCTCCTCGCCGGCCGCCCTCCGCGTCTCGCGATCGGCCTCAATGGCTTGAACGGCGGCTTGCGCATGGCCTGGGAAGAAGTCCGCCAAAGACGAAAAAAGAAGCAAGTTAGAAAAAGCAACAGTTGGCCCGAGCCACAGTCGGCCGCGAGCAAAGAAAACTTACCATCGACGATATCTTCAATCTCGTGGAAGCCGGAGGTCAGCATCGCCTCCTTGTCGGTCCAGGAGGAGCGTTCGACCTCGAACTCGGCCTGGAGCTCAGCCTCCTTGTCCTTCGCCTCCTCCTGTGCCTTCTTGAGCAGCTCCTTCTGCTCCGCCAGCTGCGCGGCCAGCAGGTCGCACTCCGTGACAAGCTTGCCACACTCCACCTCCTTGGCGCGCAAGGCGGTGTTGGCTTCACCCAGCTGCTGCTGAAGAACGGCGTTGGCCTCTGAAGAAAGAAGAAAAAAGGACACAAGTCATCAGAAAAGGTCGCCAAGAAGATCCGGCCCGACTGCGCAGCAGTCGGCAAGAATCTCGGGGACTACAGCCCGCGGGTGCGCCAGCGCGCCCCCGCGAAGAAGCAAACTTACTCCGGCTCTCCGGCAAGTCGGCAGTCCGCTTGCCCAGCTCTTCAACATTTCGGTTGAAGACGGTGGCTCGGAGGTTGTGGTAGTCCTACAGTGAGCATTTCAAAAAAGAATAAGCGTTTGGAATTCGCCATTAGAGTTCCAACCCGCCTGCTCAACAGCCGACCTGGAACTCGGGGACTACACCCAGTGGGTGCGCTGGCGCGCCCCCACAGAGAAGAACAAGAAAAAACAAGTCAGAAGGAACATACCCGGACGGCCACTCGTGTCGCCAGGTGCGCCTTTGTGCAGTGCTGGATGGCGTCGCTTTCAGCTCGTAGCTTCGCCTGGACGTCCAGGAGCGCCTGGTTCAGCTGGCCCGTGCCGCCTCCTCGCGCCCACCCGACAGGCGCGGAGCTCATCACCTCGACCTCCGGCGTGGCCGAGCTGGCCGCTCCGGTCTCCAGAGGGCGTGGCGCCGAAGTCGCCTTCCCCAGCCGGCGGCGGGTTGGCAGGGCGACTTGAAGAAGCAAGTTCGCCGTGCCTTCGTCTGTAGTCGGCGGTACTGGCGGGTCCGCTGACTGCTTACCCTTTGCGCCCCCCGATGACGGCGGGGGCGATGGTGGCGGCACCACCGGGTCTCGCCTGGGGATCTCGCCGCCCTCCCTCTCCACAACGGCATGTCCCCCGCCGGCCTCCCCAGAATGCTCCATAGGATCCGGAGGCGGCGCCGAGCGCAACGGAACGACGAGCAGCGCCGATTGGTGGCGCGCGGCTTCTTCGGCCCGCTCTTGGGCTGCGGCGGCGGCGGCTCCGGCTCCCTCAAGAACCTGCTGGGCGGGGGCGGCCGTCTTCTCAGCCTCCGCCCTCTTCTGACGGGCAGCTTCGTCTTCGTCGCGTTTTTCCTGCGCATTCCGCTCCGTCGCCTCCCGGAGGTCGGCGGGTGGGTCAATGTGCCGAGTCGTGGCGGACGACTCCACCGACCCCCTGATGGAGGCGGCGGCGACCCTCCCTAGGGTGAGAGGAGCTCTGAAGCAAGGAGCACATGTAAAAACTCAAACTAAACCCACCAGAAGACAAAAACAAGACAGAGAAGTAGGGGCACTCACGCAGAGGACAGCGGTGGCTTCTTCACTTCCTTACGGAAGCGCTGGGCCTTCGCGGCCGCCTCTTTCCGTTTGGTCGTGGCGGCTGCCCCCTTAAACTTCTTCTCCCGGCCTCCGAGGGAACTCGGCCCGGCCCGGCGCTTCCTCGCGCCATCTTGCCTCGGCTGGTGGTGTGGGGCGACTTCCCCTTCTTCGCCGACGGGCCAGTCGGCGAAGGTGGCCGAGGGCCTCAGGCCGCCTTCTTCTCCTTCGCCGCCTCCTTCGGCGTCGGCCTCCAATGCCGCCGCCCCCAATTCGGGGTCGTCGACATCGCTCTCTGCCCGATCAGAGGCGAACTGGCGAGGCGGCCCCGTGGCGCCAGATGAGGGCTGGAGAAGAGAGTTCTGGTTCAAGGGTTAAGGGAAATAAAGAGCAGAAGCCGGATTCGGCTGAAAAAGAGAAAGAGAAGGAAAGAGCAACTTACCACCAGCGGGGGGTTGGCGCGCGAGTATGGCTCCATGTCAAACTGCCAGTCCCCCGAGAGGCCGCAGTTCGCGATGAAGTTCACCGTGTCCGCAACCTCCGCGTGAGGAAGATCTTTGGTGCATGTCCGACTGGGGTCCCGGTGGCCGCTCATCTAACAGATCAGATGAGGCCAGCTTTGGAGCGGCAGAACTCGGCGCGCCACGAAGGCGGCCAGCAAGTCGGCCCCGGTCAGGCTGGCTGACTGCGTCAACACCCGAAGTCGCTGCACGGTGGCGGCTCCGGCCGGAGTCAGCGTCTTGGCGCGGTAGGACCAGCCGGGCTGCCTCCCAGCCGGCGCGCCGGCTTTGAAGGCCGGCAGGTTGACCCAGTCGCGGTCTGCGGCGACGTTCTTTACATAGAAGTAAGAACGCTGCCACATCTTCACCGACTTGATCAGCTGGATGGCGGGGAATGGGTTGTCGGCGGTCGACCTCCGCAGCGCGATGAAGGCGCCGCATTGAGCTGGCACGCTGGCGACGTGCGTACCGAGCTTAGAATGGAAGAATTCCCCCCACAGCTCGATGGTGGGAAGAACACCGAGGAATCCCTCGCAGAGCGAGGCGAAGGCCGCCAATAGCACCACCGTATTTGGAGTAAGGTGGTGCGGTTGGAGGCCGTGAAACTCTAGGAACGAGCGGAAGAATCCGCTCGCCGGCAGCCCCAGGCCGCGCGACAGGTGGGAGTGGAACACGACGCGCTCGCCCTCCGCCGGCACCGGCGACACCTCCCCCGGCGGCGGGGCGCGGGCCTGCACGAGGGGCGCGCCAGGGATGCGGCGCGTCTTGCGAAGAAACTCGATGATGTCGTCGTCAACTTCGGAACCGTCCCACACGCCGGAGCGGACGGCGGCAGGCGCGGCGGCGGAAGAAGAGCTCATCGCCGGGAGCGGGGTGTGGTCCGGCGCGGCAGTAGTGAGAAGAAGAAGGAACGGGAGGAAGCAGAGGAGAGCAGGCGCGCGTGCTTTGCCGCCCACTCCCTCTGCCTACTTATAGGCCTGCGGGCTGAAGAGCCAAGGGGGCGTCGTGGGATTAACTGCGGCCACACCCCCACGACCCCCACGATCTACCACGCGGAGTTACCGCGCGCATTTACTACGCCAAGCCCAACCGCGCGCGCGGCCGCAGCGGATCCGCTCGGGGCCGAGGCGCGGTAGTGGCGGGCCCCGCCCGCTGGCCTGTCCCGTCGCGCGCGTGGGCTGGCAGGCTTGCCCGGCCACGTGGGGCCCCATGGAATGGTCCGCGGCGGGCAGCGGCCGTGTAGCTTCTCAAACACGCCGTTTGCGTCCCGCCACGATCATCAAACTACCTAAAGAAGAGCAAGGCGACTTGAAGGCAAGTCCGACCTCTGAGAGACGGCTCGACAAAGACAGCCGGAGCAGAATCGCCTCCTAATAATCGGCACGAAGAAAGACGGCAAGCGAGCTACGGCGCCGACTCCTCGAAGGAAGAAACTGCTAAGGCCCCTCGGCGCATCCCTCGGCGCCTCACCAGCTTCGGGGACTACTGTCAGAGTAATGGGCCACGGGTAGGCAAACCCGAGGCCCAGAACCTTTCAAGACATCGGGGCAGGCTACGCCCCTCAAAGAATCCCAAGACGATCGGCCGACTCTGAGAGTCGTCCGCAGCATCACCGACGCCTACTCACGGCCGAATCTCGAAGACGGCTACGACATAAGCCGACTCCCAGTTGGCGACTCCAGGAATGCCGACTATGGGGAGTCGGCCCACGACTTCGCCACCGTCAGCCTTCTGGAAGAAGGACAGGACTGGGGAAGGCCCGAGTACGGCCCTCCCCTACCCTGTTACCAAGGGCGGGTATGGCTACAGTGCGACGTACCGGAGGAGATCTTCGGCACGGCGCGGCACTGTGGCCATACCGGCCCTGACGTCCGCCCCAACGGCGGAACCCTGTTCCCACGTTGGCCTGCCAGTACGGCCAGGAGACGGCGGGCCCCGCCAGTCAGTGGGGGAGATAGAAGACGGTGAGAGCACCCGAAGACGGGCCCCGTGGGAGTTGGCCTCCAGGAGTCGGCCAGCTCCTCCCACGGGTCCCACGCGCCATTAACCAAATAAGACGGGGAGTGGCGATAGTGATCGCCCGCCAGGCGGCGGCACTGTTGCCACGCCCCCACGACCAAGCCAACATCATCAGAGGCGCGGCTACAGTGGCCAGGTCAGTCGGCGGGGCCCACCAGAGGTGGCCCCCAGGAGTCGGTGGAAAGGACGGCGGCCTAAGAGACAGACGGCTGGGACCCGCACCCAGTCAGATTACCATTGTACCCCCGGGGGGAAGGCCTATATAAACCCCCCGGAGCACTCATGCAAAGGGTTCGATCCTTTTTCCACCAGACCAACTGCATAGAGGAGGGGAGAGCTAGCCTTGCCTTCTCCTACCTCTAGAACACAGCTCGAGGAGCAACTTTGTACACATATCTCCATAGTGACCATGCGGAGACCCCGCAGAGCAGCAGTAGGGGTATTATCTCCTCGGAGAGCCCCGAAGCTGGGTAAGATCCGCCGGCGTGCATGCCTACGCCTCATCCCGCTTCCAGGCACCGGCGACGTTCTACTCGCCCCCACCATGATAAGCCATCCTTTGGCATATGTCGCACCCAACCCCCGACACCTCCTCTAGTTGCAACTCTAATAGCAAAGTCATGCATATTATGATTCATTTCATGAAGCAATTCTCTTTGTGATTTAGCAACTTGTTCTAACTGGGTTTGAACCATAGAAGCATGCTTTCCAACACCTCTAACATCATTTGAGATTCTAAATAACAAGTCACTCAAGCGAGCAATCATATTAGAATTTTATTTCAATTGTTTCATAACATTTGCATTGAAGCGATCTTGTTTTCTAATGCAGTTTTCAAACTCATAAAGGCATTGACTAGGATGCATATTGTGAGGATTATCATTATCATTGAACTTCATTAGAGAATTTACCTCTACCACCTTAGGCAATGGTGGTCTATTAAGCCCATGTATTTCTTCAATAGGAGGTAAATTTTTAACATCCTCCGCTTTAATACATTTTTCCTTCATAGATTTCTTTGCCTCTTGCATATCTTCAGGACTGAGATATAATATACCCCTCTTATTTGGAGTGGGTTTAGCCGGTGGTTCAGGAAGAGTCCAATCATCATAATTTTTCAATATGTTATTCAATAATTCTTTAGCTTGTCCAACAGTTTGTTCCCTAAAAACACAACCAGCACAACTATCTAGGAAGTCCCTAGAAGCATCGCTTAGTCCATTATAGAAGATATCAAGTATTTCATTTTTATTAAGGGGATGATCAGGCAACACATTAAGTAATTGGCAAAGCCTCCCCCAAGCTTGTGGGAGACTCTCTTATTTAATTTGCACAAAGTTAAATATTTCCTGTAAAGCAGCTTGTTTCTTATGAGCAGGGAAATATTTTTCAGAGAAGTAATAAATCATATCCTGGGGACTACGCACACAACCAGGAGCAAGAGTATTGTACCAAGCTTTAGCATCACCCTTTAATGAGAAAGGAAATAATTTAAGAATAAAGTAATAGCAAGTATTCTCATCATGAGTAAAAAGGGTGGCTATGTCATTCAACTTAGTAAGATGTGCCACAACAGTTTCAGTTTCATAACCATGGAAAGGATCAGATTCAACCAAAGTAATTAACTCTGGGTCGACAGAGAATTCATAATACTTATCATAAATACATATAAGTGAAGTAGAAAACTTAGGATCACATTTCATTCTAGCATTCAGAGATTTTTCTTTATACTTGCATAATAATTTCTCTAGATCATCTCTATCCCTACAAGCAAAAATATCTCTAGTTGTCTCCTCATTCATAACATAACCTTCCAGTACCTTAGGCAATTCATATCTCGGAAGGCTAGTTCTAGCAGGTGTTTCAGGAGTTTCAGTTTCAAGCTCATCATCAGATTCAACAACACCATGTTGTATTACTCTAGCAATGTGTTCGTCAAGAAATTCACCAAGTGGCACATCATCATTAACAAGCAAGGTACTAGCATCATCATAAGCATCATCCATAACAGAAGTAGCATCATCAATAACTTGCGACATTTTAGAATTGATAGCATGTGGTGGTGTTGCAAGTTTACTCATAACAGAAGGTGAATCTAAAGCAGAACTGGATGGCAGTTCCTTACCATCCCTCGTCTTTGAGGGATAAATCTTAGTCTTAGGATCCTTCAGATTCTTCATAATTATAATTTCATAATAATCCCAAGTGACTCAACAAATATAGCTATGCTCCCCGGCAACGACGCTAGAAAAAGATCTTGATAACCCACAAGTATACTGGATCGCAACAGTTTTCGAGGGTAGAGTATTTAATCCAAATTTATATATTCGACACAAGGGGGGCCAAAGAATATTTGAAGGTATTATGTCAATTCAACCACAACTGGAGATTAATTATCTGCATCAAAGTGATCAGTAGCAAAGTAGTATGATAGTTTTGATAATAGTGACAGCAGCAATGGTAACATTAACAGTGATAGCAGTAATTTTGTAGCAAGTGTAATAGTGATGATAGCAGTAGTAACTTAGCAGAAACAATATAAAATAAATTCGTAGGCATTGGATCGATGACTTGTTGGATGACATTCATCATGTGACAGTATAACCTAGAGCGATACGGCACTAGCTCCAGTTCATCGATATAATGTAGGCATGTATTCCGTAAATAGTCATGCGTGCTTATGGAAAGAACTTGCATGACATCTTTTGTCCTACCTTCCAGTGGCAGCAGGGTCTGATACGTCTCCGTCGTATCTACTTTTCCAAACATTTTTGCCCTTGTTTTGGACTCTAACTTGCATGATTTGAATGGAACTAACCCGAACTGACGCTGTTTTCAGCAGAATTGCCATGGTGTTATTTATGTGCAAAAACAAAACTTCTCGGAATGACCTGAAACTTCACGGAACAACTTTTCGGAAATAATAAAAAATCCTTGCAAAATATGAAGGCCAGGGGCCCACCACCTGTCCACGAGGGTGGGGGCGCGCCTGCCCCCCTAGGGCGCGCCCCCTACCTCGTGGGCCCCCTGAGACTCCTCCGACGCCAACTCCAACTCTATATATTTGCTCTCGGGGAGAAAAAGATCAAGAAGAAGAAATAATCGCGTTTTACGATACGGAGCCGCCGCCAAGCCCTAAAACCTCTCGGGAGGGCTGATCTGGAGTCCGTTCAGGGCTCCGAAGAGGGGGATTCATCGCCGTCGTCATCATCAACCATCCTCCATCACCAATTTCATGATGCTCACCGCCGTGCGTGAGTAATTCCATCGTAGGCTTGCTGGACGGTGATGGGTTGGATAAGATCTATCATGTAATCAAGTTAGTTTTGTTAGGGTTTGATCCCTAGTATCCACTATGTTCTGATATTGATGTTGCTATGACTTTGCTATGCTTAATGCTTGTCACTAGGGCCCGAGTGCCATGATTTCAGATCTGAACCTATTATGTTTTCATGAATATATATGTGTGTTCTTGATCCTATCTTGCAAGTCTATAGTCACCTACTATGTGTTATGATCCGGCAACCCCGAAGTGACAATAATCGGGACCACTCCCGGTGATGACCATAGTTTGAGGAGTTCATGTATTCACTATGTGCTAATGCTTTGTTCCGGTTCTCTATTAAAAGGAGGCCTTAATATCCCTTAGTTTCCATTAGGACCCCGCTGCCACGGGAGGGTAGGACAAAAGATGTCATGCAAGTTATTTTCCATAAGCACGCATGACTATATTCGGAATACATGCCTACATTACATTGATGAATTGGAGCTAGTTCTATGTCACCCTATGTTATGCTTGTTACATGATGAACCGCATCCGACATAATTATCTATCACCGATCCAATGCCTACGAGCTTTTCCTATATTGGTTCTCGCTTATTTACTTTCCCGTTGCTACTGTTACAATCACTACAAAACACCAAAAATATTGTTTTTGCTTCTTTACTTTTGTTACCGTTACCACTACTATCATATTACTTTGCTACTAAACACTTTGCTGCAGATACTAAGTTATCCAGGTGTGGTTGAATTGAAAACTCAACTGCTAATACTTGAGAATATTCTTTGGCTCCCCTTGTGTCGAATCAATAAATTTGGGTTGAATACTCTACCCTCGAAAACTGTTGTGATCCCCTATACTTGTGGGTTATCAAGACTATTTTCTGGCGCCGTTGCCGGGGAGCATAGCTCTATTATTTGAGTCACTTGGGATTTATATCTGCTGGTCATTATGAAGAACTTGAAAGACGGTAACACAACAATTTATCCCTCAACTACGAGGGGAGGTAAGGAACTGCCATCTAGCTCTGCACTTGATTCACCTTCTGTTTTGAGTAAGCTTGTGACACCTAAACATGCTTCTGCTATTCGTTCTGATATGTCTCATGTTATTGATGATGCCACTTCTGCTATGCATGATACATATGATGAAACTACTTCTATGCTTGATACTTCTGTGCCACTTGGTGAATTTCTTGATGAACAAATTGCTAGGGATAGAGAGAAAGAAATTATTGAAACTGAAAGCGATGATGAAGATATGCTTGTTATTCCTAAGGGTTATGTTTTTGATATGGAAGCTTTTGCAGCTATTTTAGCTTGCAATGATAGATATGAACTAAAAAGGTTATTAGTTGAATGGAATAAGCAATCTCTTAAAGATAGAATGAAACCTGACCCTGCTTTTGCTACTTCACCTATTTGTGTTGTCGATAAGGATTATGAATTCTCTGTTGATCCTGATATAATTACTTTGGTTGAATCCGATCCTTTTCATGGTTATGAATCTGAAACTGTTGTGGCACATATTACTAAATTAAATGATATAGCCACCCTGTTCACTAATGATGAGAGATCTCGCTACTTTTATATCCTTAAAATATTTTCGTTCTCATTAAAGGGTGATGCTAAGATATGGTTTAATTCTCTTGATCCTGGTTGTGTGTGTAGTCCCCAGGATATGATTTATTACTTCTCTGCTAAATATTTCCCTGGTCATTTGAAACAAGCTGCTTTAAAGGAAATATACAACTTTGTGCAAATTGAAGAAGAGAGTCTCCCACAAGCTTGGGGGAGGCTTCTCAAGTTACTTAATGCTTTGCCTGATCATCCTCTTAAGAAAAATGAAATACTTGATATATTTTATAATGGACTAACTGATGCTTCCAGAGATTACCTGGATAGTTGTGTTGGTTCTCTTTTTAGGGAAAGAACACCGGATGAAGCTGAAATTCTATTGAATAATATGTTGACAAATGAAAATAATTGGGCACTTCCTGAGCCAGCCCCTGCTCCAATCAATGAGCCTATTCCTAAACCAGCTCTGAAGAAGAGAGGTGCTCTATTTCCCAGTCCTGAAGATATGCAAGAGGCAAAGAAATCTATGAAAGAAAAAAGTATTAAAGCTGAAGATGTTAAGAATTTACCTCCTATTGAAGAAATACATGGTCTTAATTTACCGCCTATTGAAGAAACATATGATCTTAATCCACTACCTATTGAAGAACCTCCTGCTCTTGATAACCCTACACACGTAGTAAAGGTAAATTCCCTCTATAGATACGATAGAGCTGAAATCCCTCCTACTAAAATTGCTAGCCAATGCTTGGATGAGTTTTATAACTTTATGGTTAAGCAAGAGGATTTCAATGCTTATTTTGGTAGACAATTGAAACAAAATGCTTATATGATTAAACACTTGGGTGATTATATGGCTAATATTAGAGGTGAACTTAAACTCGTTCGCAAACATGCTTCCATGGTCACCACTCAAGTAGAACAAGTACTTAAGGCTCAAAATGATTTTATCAATGAAATGAATTGTAAGAAAAATGATTATGCTGTTAGAGTGGCTACTAGAACTGGTAGAATGACTCAAGAACCTTTGTATCCTGAAGGCCACCCTAAGAGAATTGAGCAAGATTCTCAGAGAAATAATATTGATGTGCCTAGTTCTTCTAAAAAGAAGAAAAAGAAAAATGATAGGACTTTGCATGCTTCTAGTGAACCTATTGTTGAACCACCTGAGAATCCCAATGATATCTCTATGTATGATGCTGAAACACAATCTGGTAATGAACATGAACCTAATGAAAATGCTAATGATGATGTTCATGATGATGCTCAACCTAGTAATAATAATGATGTAGAAATTGAACCTGCTGTTGATCTTGATAACCCACAATCAAAGAATCAACATTATGATAAGAGAGACTTTGTTGCTAGGAAACATGGTAAAGAAAGAGAACCATGGGTTCAGAAACCCATGCCCTTTCCTCCCAAACCATCCAAGAAAAAGGATGATGAGGATTTTAAGCGCTTTGCTGAAATGATTAGACCTATCTTTTTGCGTATGCGATTAACTGATATGCTCAAAATGAATCCTTGTGCTAAATATATGAAAGATATTGTCACTAATAAAAGAAAGATACCGGAAGCTGAAATTTCCACCATGCTTGCTAATTATACTTTTAAGGGTGGAATACCAAAGAAACTTGGAGATCCAGGAGTACCTACTATACCATGCTCCATTAAAAGAAACTATGTTAAAACTGCTTTATGTGATCTTGGAGCCGGTGTTAGTGTTATGCCTCTCTCTTTATATCGTAGACTTGATTTGAATAAGTTGACACCTACTGAAATATCTTTGCAAATGGCTGATAAATCAACTGCTATACCTGTCGCTATTTGTGAGGATGTGCTTATTGTGGTTGCAAACGTTACTATTTTAACGGACTTTGTTATTCTTGATATTCCTGAGGACGATAGTATGTCTATTATTCTTGGAATACCTTTTCTGAATACTGCAGGGGCTGTTATTGTTTGCAACAAAGGCAATGTCACTTTTCATGTTAATGGTAATGAACATACGGTACACTTTCCGAGGAAACAACCTCAAGTTCATAGTATCAACTCTATTGGAAAAATTCCATTGATTATATTTGGAGGTTTTGAATTTCCTCTTCCTACTGTCAAAAAGAAATATGATATTCTTATTATTGGGGATGTGCATATCCCCGTTGAGGTAACATAGTGTTATTCGAAATTTCTCCGGTTCCATGTTATTCGGAATGAGTTTGTTAACAAGACTTGATCAACCTTGTTAGTGGATTCCTTTTGATGAGCATGGGAGGGATGAAACTAGAAGGCACAACCTTCTGTACCCTCTTTCTACTTTCTGTTATTAAGTTGAAATAAAGTAAAATAATATTTTTCTGTCTGTTTTCTGATTTATCTGTGCAATATAAAAATACCCCGAAAATAAAAGTCTTCCAAATGCCCTGCCAATTTAATATGATTTTTTTCTAGAATATTTGAGGATTTATGGAACTGAGAACACAGTAGGGGGGTCAACCACCTGGGCACGAGGGTGGAGGGCGTGCCCTACCCCCCAGGGCGCGCCCCCTGCCTCATGGACCCATGGTGGCCCCCCTCCACTTATTCTTGCACTCATATAGTCCTTCTTCCTCCAACAAACACGAATATCTAGCTCAAGCACGAGTTCTAGCTCACTTTGCTGTGATTTTCGATCTCCTTGCTCAAAGCACCTCTCACAAAACTGCTTGGGGAGATTGTTCCTTGGTATGTGACTCCTCCATTGGTCCAATTAGTTTTTGCTCTAGTGCTTTATTTATTGCAAATTTGTGCTGCCTAGGTGACCATGTTCTTGAGCTTGCATGTCAAATTTATATGGTTCCAAGTAGTTCTAATGCTTGATATAGTCTCTAGGCACTTGTAGGAGTAGTTGCTATCAATTTTGTTGAGCTCTGTCCACTTTTGTTTGAAGTTACTAAAAATTTCAGAAATTTTCAGAAAATGATGAAGAGACTTTTGAGGGGCTCATCGAGCCAAAGATCGAAGGAAAAGCAAAATGAAGAAGCATAGAGTCCCAAATATAATTTGCCTCGTACCGCGGAGGTCCGGCCGTGTGAATGGCCTTCTGATGACTTCTTGAGACAAACCGGGATTTATGAGGATTTTTATTCATTGGCTGAGAATGCTGGCCTCACCGACTTCCTCCGCGACCAGCGTCATCAGCCCTTATCTCGTTCCGTGGGAGGACGTTCAAGCCTACCGTAACCCTACACCAGCCCCGGAGCCGGAACCACAATATGAGCCTCCACGACAATCTGTTTATTCTTGGGATCCGGAGATGGCTGCCAGCCAGTGACAGTCAGAGTCTTCTTCATCGCAGTACGACCCCAGCTACACCTACGGGTATCCGCCAGGCTATCCCTGGCAATGTACCAACTTAGGCCAAAAGCCTAAGCTTGGGGGAGTACGTATTTCCCACCGACATTACATTTATGTTTACACGCACTCATTGCTAGATGTCGGTGCTCATACTTTTTCACTGTAATATCCATGCTAGTTTATTTTCTTTTTCCTACTTTCTTCTTGTGTGTTTGTTAAACCTTAAGAAAAACAAAAAAAATAGTAATAGCTTCTACCTAGTTTACTTTCTTGCTGTAGTAGTAATAATTAAAAATAAAACCCAAAAATATTTCCCGTTCTTCTTTTGCTTGTTGGGAGCTTTCCCGTGTAAATAGTTTTTATTTCTTTTCTTTGGGGGTCGATAGGAGAAGACCATAATTAAATTGTTGAAGTGGCTCTTATATGCATTATTGTTGTTTTACCCAGGAGCCCATATTGCCTTGTCTTCTCCTATTTATTGAATGCTCGCAGATTCCAGCTTAGTCCAATGCACGTGCACTCTTATTATTATTCATATTGTTCGGTCGTGCAAGTGGAAGGCAATTATGATGATATACGATGGACTGACTGAGATGAGAAAAGCTGGTATGAACTCGACCTCTTTTGTTTTTGCAAATATGATGAGTTCATCTTTCTTGATTCAGCTTATTATGAATAAACATGTTTGCAATGACAATTAGAGATCATAGTTGCTCGTGCCATGCTTGATTAGCTATGAGTTATAATGGTTTACCTTGCATGCCAACATGCTATTAAAATGGTTGTGATGTGGTATAGTGGGGTGGTATCCTCCTTTGAATGATTTAAGTGACTTGACTTGGCACATGTTCACACATGTAGTTGAAACAAAATCAACATAGCCTTCACGATATTTATGTTCATGGTGGATTATATCCTACTCATGCTTGCATCCAATGTTTATTAATTTTAATGCATGTTCATGGCTGTTGTCGCTCTCTAGTTGGTTGCTTCCCAGTCTTTTGCTAGCCTTCACTTGTACTAAGCAGGAATACTACTTGTGCATCCAATCCCTTAAACCCCAAAGTTATTCCATATGAGTCCACCATACCTTCCTATATGCGGTATCTACCTGCCGTTCCAAGTAAATTTGTATGTGCCAAACTCTAAACCTTCAAATAAACATTCTGTTTTGTATGCTCGAATAGCTCATGTATCAACTAGGGCTACCCTTATCATCCATGTTAGGCGGGTTATTCTCAAGAGGAGTGGACTCCGCTTCTCACTCACGAGAAAATGGCTGGTCACCGGGATGCCCAGTCCCATGCTTTATGCAAACTAAATCAAATTAATTGCAAACAAAACTCCCCCGGGACTCTTGTTAGTTGGAGGCACTCGTTGTTTCGAGCAAGGCCTGGATTGATGGTTGTTGGTGGAGGGGGAGTATAAACTTTACCATTCTGTTTGGGAACCACCTATAATGTGTGTAGCATGGAAGATATCGCCATCTCTTAGTTGCTATGTTGACAATGAAGTATGCCGCTCCAAATATTATTTATCTCTATTTCAAAACCAAGCTCTAGCACCTCTACAAATCCCTGCTTCCCTCTGCGAAGGGCATATCTATTTACTTTTTATGTTGAGTCATCACCCTCTTATTAAAAGCACTAGCTGGAGAGCGTAGCTGTCATTTGCATCCATTACTATTAATTTATATTGGGTATGACTATGATTGGATCTCTTTTACCATGAATTAAAATGTCTAGCCAGTCCTTGATCTTTAAAGGTGCTCTGCATTTATGTTTTGCGGTCTCAGAAAGGGCTAGCGAGATACCATCTTGTTATATCATATTATGATTGTTTTGAGAAAGTGTTGTCATCCGAGATTTATTTTTATGACTCGCTAGTTGATTATGCTATTGATATGAGTAAATATGAGACCTGAGAATTATTGCAAATGTGGTTAGTCATAATCCTTGTTGAAAACTTGAATGCTGGCTTTACTTATTTACAACAACAAGAGCAAACAGAGTTTGTAAAAGTTTTTCTTTATCACTTTCAGTTTATCAACTGAATTGCTTGAGGACAAGCAAAGGTTTAAGCTTGGGGGAGTTGATACGTCTCCGTCGTATCTACTTTTCCAAACACTTTTGCCCTTGTTTTGGACTCTAACTTGCATGATTTGAATGGAACTAACCCGGACTGACGTTGTTTTCAGCAGAATTGCCATGGTGTTATTTATGTGCAGAAACAAAACTTCTCGGAATGACCTGAAACTTCACGGAACAACTTTTCGGAAATAATAAAAAATCCTTGCAAAAGATGAAGGCCAGGGGGCCCACCACCTGTCCACGAGGGTGGGGGCGCGCCCCCTACCTCGTGGGCCCCTTGAGGCTCCTCCGACACCAACTCCAACTCTATATATTTGCTCTCGGGGATAAAAAAATCAAGAAGAAGAAATAATCGCGTTTTACGATACGGAGCCGCCGCCAAGCCCTAAAACCTCTCGGGAGGGCTGATCTGGAGTCCGTTCGGGGCTCTAGAGAGGGGGATTCATCGCCGTCGTCATCATCAACCATCCTCCATCACCAATTTCATGATGCTCACCGTCGTGCGTGAGTAATTCCATCGTAGGCTTGCTGGACGGTGATGGGTTGGATGAGATATATCATGTAATCGAGTTAGTTTTGTTAGGGTTTGATCCCTAGTATCCACTATGTTCTGAGATTGATGTTGCTATGCTTAATGCTTGTCACTAGGGCCCGAGTGCCATGATTTTAGATCTGAACCTATTATGTTTTCATGAATATATGTGTGTTATTGATCCTATCTTGCAAGTCTATAGTCACCTACTATGTGTTATGATCCGGCCACCCCGAAGTGACAATAACCGGGACCACTCCCGGTGATGACCATAGTTTGAGGAGTTCATGTATTCACTATGTGCTAATGCTTTGTTCCGGTTCTCTATTAAAAGGAGGCCTTAATATCCCTTAGTTTCCATTAGGACCCCACTGCCATGGGGGGGTAGGACAAAAGATGTCATGCAAGTTCTTTTCCATAAGCACGTATGACTATATTCGGAATACATACCTACATTACATTGATGAATTGGAGCTAGTTCTATGTCACCCTATGTTATGCTTGTTACATGATGAACCGCATCCGGCATAATTATCTACCACCGATACAATGCCTACGAGCTTTTCCTATATTGGTTCTCGCTTATTTACTTTCCCGTTGCTACTGTTACAATCACTATAAAACACCAAAAATATTGCTTTTGCTTCTTTACTTTTGTTACCGTTACCACTACTATTATATTACTTTGCTAGTAAACACTTTGCTGCAGATACTAAGTTATCCAGGTGTGGTTGAATTGACAACTCAACTGCTAATACTTGAGAATATTCTTTGGCTCCCCTTGTGTCGAATCAATAAATTTGGGTTGAATACTCTACCCTCGAAAACTGTTGCGATCCCCTATACTTGTGGGTTATCAGGGTCCATATTGGAAACTAAGAGATATTAAGGCCTCCTTTTAATAGAGAACCGGAACAAAGCAGTAACACATAGTGAATACATGAACTCCTCAAACTACGGTCATCACCGGGAGTGGGCCCGGTTGTTGTCACTCCGGGGTTGCCGGATCGTAACACGTAATAGGTGAATGTAACTTGCAAGATCGGATCTAAAACATGGATATAATGGTGATAACATAAACGGTTCAGATCTGAAATCATGGCACCCGGGCCCAAAGTGACAAGTATTAAGCATGGCAAAGTGATACCAACATCAATCTAAGAACATAGTGGATACTAGGGATCAAGCCCTAACAAAACAAACTCGATTACATGATGAATCTCATCCAACTCCTCACCGACCAGCGAGCCTACGAAGGAATTACTCACTCCCGGTGGGGAGCATCATGGAATTGGCGATGGAGAGGGGTTGGTGAGGATGAAGAACGAAGAGCCCCCTCTCCGAAGCCCCAAACGGACTCTAGATCTGGCCTCCCGATGAAGAACAGGAGGTGAAGGCGGCTTCGTCTCGTGGATCGCGATAATTCTTTCTCCTTGATTTTTTCTGGAAAAATAGGATTTTATAGTGTCGGTTTCATGGTCTGCGGGGCCACCAGGTGGGGTAACCCACCTGGGCGCGCCAGGAGAGGGGGGTGCACCCGGTGGGTTGTGCCCACCCAGGGGCCCCTCTCCGGTAGGTCTTGGCTCCAGAAATTCTTATATATTATATAAAAATTCCTCGCAAAGTTTCGTTCCATTCCAAGAACTTTTATTTCTGCACAAAATCAACACCATGGTAGTTCTGCTGAAAACAGCGTCAGTCCGGGGTTCATTCAAATCATGCAAATTAGAGTCCAAAACAAGAGGAAAAGCGTTAGGAAAAGTAGATACGTTGGAGACGTATCACACCCGAAGTGGGCACAACCCACCAGGGCGCGCCTGGGCCTCCTGATGCACCCTGGTGGGTTGTGCTCCCCTCGGAGCACCCGCGAGGCGGTGCCTTGGCCCATTGGGTGTCTTCTAGTCCATCAAAAATCTCCGTGAAGTTTCGTTGCATTTGGACTCTGTTTGGTATTGATTTCCTGCGATGTAAAAAACATGTAGAAAATAGCAACTGGCACTTGGCACTATGTCAATAGATTAGTACCAAAAAATGATATAAAATGATTATAAAACATCCAAGTTTGATAATATAACAACATGGAACAATCAAAAATTATAGATACGTTGGAGATGTATCAAAGAACCAAGCAACACTATGTAAACATCACCTACACACAAACAACGAATACTTGCAACCCAACGCGTAAAGGGGTTGTCAATCCCTCAACGGTTACGACCAAGATTAAATTGTATAGGATTTGATAAATAGATATAACTAAGTTGCAAAATAAAATAAATAAAAGAAAATTACAGCAAGGTACTTTTAGGATTTTTATATGATAAAAGATAGACCCGGGGGCCATAGTTTTTCACTAGAGGCTTCTCTCGAGAAAATAGCATACGGTGGGTAAACAAATTACCGTTGAGCAATTGATAGAAAAGCAAATAATTATGACAATATCCAAGGCAATGATCATATAGGCATCATGTCCGAGATTGTTAGACCGAAATGATTTTGCATCTACTACTGTTACTCCACACATCGACCGCTATCCAGCATGCATATAGTGTATTAAGTTCATGGAAAAACGAAGTAGTGCATTAGGTGAGATGACATGATATAGACAAGATAAACTCACGTATGAATAAACCCCATCTTTTTACCCTTAATGGCAATGGTACATACGTGTCATGTCCCTTTCTATCACTGGTATTGAGCACCGCAAGATCGAACCCATCACAAAGCACCTCTTCCCATGGAAAGATAAATCAATCTAGTTGGCCAAACCAAACCAATAAATTGGAGAAGAAATACGAGGCTATATTAATCATGCATAAAAGAGTTCAGAGAAAAACCAAATAATATTCATGGATAGATCTGATCATAAACTCACAATTCATTGGATCTCAACAAACACACCACAAAAAAAGAATTACATCGGATTGAACTACAAGAACATCAAGGAGAATATTGTATTGAAGAACATCGAGAGAGAAGAAGCCATATAGCTACTAACTATGGACTCATAGGTCTGTGCTAATCTACTCACGCATCATCGGAGGGGCAACAAGGTTGATGAAGAACCTCTCTGTGATCGTTTTCCCCTCGGCAGAGTACCGGAAAAGGCCTCTAGATTGGATCTCGTGGTTTTGAAACTTGCGGCGGCGGAAAAAGTATTTCGTGGACTCCCCCGAGGGTTTTGGGATTTATGGGTATTTATAGAGGCAAAATTAGGCCAACGGAGCCTTAGGGGCCCCACCACCCATCAGGGCGCGCCTACCCCCTGGGTGCGCCCTGGTGGGTGGTGGGCCCATGCTCCCACGTGTGGTCTTCTCCCAAAGCTTCTAGTGTTCATTATGTCCAAAAAAATCTTAAAAAAGTTTCGTGGCATTTGGACTTTGTTTGGTACTCATATTCTACGAAACCAAAAACAAGCAAAAAAACAACAATTGGCACTGGGCACTAGGTTAATAGGTTAGTCCCAAAAAATGATATAAAGTTGCTTGTAAATGTATATAAAACATCCAAGATTGATACTTTAATAGCATGGAACAATCAAAAATTATAGATACGTTGGAGACCTATCATACATTACCATCATCAAGGATATGTATGATAATATTGTGACAAGTGATGGCGACACTGATGACTTCCCGATTAAATTAGGACTGCACCAGGGGTCAACTTTGAGCCCTTATATTTTTTTCTCGGGTGATGGATGAGGTCACAAGGGATATACAAGGAGATGTCCCATGGTGTATGCTCTTTGCGAATGATGTGGTGCTACTCGATGATAGTCAGACGGTAGTCAATAAGAAGTTAGAGTTATGGAGACAAACCTTGGAATCCAAAGGTTTTAGACTTAGTAGAACTAAAAATGAGTACATGAGATGCAGTTTCAGTACTATTAGGCACGAGGAGGAGGAGGTTAGCCTTTATGGGCAGGTAGTGCCTCAGAAGGACACCTTTAGATATTTGGGTCTATGCTGCAGAAGGATGGGGATATCGATGAAGATATGAATCATCAAATCAAAGCCTAATGGATGAAGTGGCGCCAAGCTTCTGGCATTCTCTGTGACAAGAGATTGCCATAGAAGCTAAAAGACGAGTTCTTTAGGGCGGCGGTTCAACCCACAATGATGTGTGGCGCTGAGTGTTGGCCGAGTAAAAGGCGACATGTTCAACAGTTAGGTGTGGCGGAGATGCACATGTTGAGATGGATGTGTGGCCACACGAGGAAGGGCCGAGTCTAGAATGATGATATAAGAGATAGAGTCGGGGTAGCGCCGATTGAAGAGAAGCTTGTCCAACATCGTCTGAGATGGTTTGGGCATATTCAGCGCAAGCCTCCAGAAGCGCCAATGCATAGCGGACGACTAAAGCATGCTGATAATGTCAAGAGAGGTTAGGGCAGACCGAACTTGACATGGGAGGAGTCCATAAAGATGGATTTAAAGGACTGGAGTATCGACAGAGAACTAGCCATGGACAGGGGTGCGTGAAAGCTTGTTATCCATGTGCAAGAACCATAAGTTGGTTGCGAGATCTTATCGGTTTCACCTCTAGCCTACCCCAACTTTTTTTGGACTAAAGGCTTTGTTGTTGTTGTTGTTGTTGTTGTTGTTGTTGTTGTTGTTGTTGTTGTTGTTGTTGTTGTTGTTGTTGTTGTTGTTGTTGTTGTTGTTGCTGTTGTTGTTGTTGTTGTTGTTGTTGTTGTTGTTGTTGTTGTTGTTGTTGTTGTTGTTGTTGTTGTTGTTGTTGTTGTTGGTGTTGTTGGTGTTGTTGGTGTTGTTGGTGTTGTTGTTGTTGTTGTTGTTGTTGTTGTTGTTGTTGTTGTTGTTGTTGTTGTTGTTGTTGTTGTTGTTGTTGTTGTTGTTGTTGTTGTTGTTGTTGTTGTTGTTGTTGTTGTTGTTGTTGTTGTTGTTGTTGTTGTTGTTGTTGTTGTTGTTGTTGTTGTTGTTGTTGTTGTTGTTGTTGTTGTTGTTGTTGTTGTTGTTGTTGTTGTTGTTGTTGTTGTTGTTGCTGTTGTTGTTGCTGCTGTTGCTGTTGCTGTTGCTGTTGGTGTTGGTGTTGCTGTTACTGTTGTTGTTGCTGTTGTTGTTGTCTTTGAATTAACAAATCCATCAACCGGCCAGGATTACATCAACCACCAACTTACAAAAACAAAACTAAGCAACAACTAAAAGGGTACATAGTGTGGTGCAAGCACCTAACATGCTTTCAATCATCAACAAGCAAAGATGAAAAAAATATGAAGGAACGGAAACAACTTGAGGACGAAGAAGCCCTCCTCCGAGAGCAAGCCACCACGCAGGAACACCAGTAGGCCTTGAGGAGACACACAAGGAGGTGAGAGTAACTATGTTAGCTCCATGGGCTCCGACCGAATCGGATATGACCTCCTCCATCTCCAAAAGGGGCTCCCTGCCCCATCACCTAGAACAAGGCGCCGATTTGTCAAATGATGCACATGCTCCCTCAAGAGCAAAGGTGTACAACCGACGCCATAGCCATCTGGAAAACCAAACCCAAGCACCACTGACCCGCATCGCCGAGCTCAATAAAGGAAAACATGGGCACTGTGAGCGAACCTACACGCGAGGAGAAGCATATGCACGGTAAGACTGTTGATGACAAAGCAACAATGGAGGGAAGACATGACAGGACTTAGAGACGACGCCATGACCGCAGATCAAAACTTTGAGCTCCCACTACCAAGTATGGCCTGGTACGTCTTCGTCGTATCTATAATTTTTTATTGTTCCATGCCAATATTATACAACTTCATTTACTTTTGGCAACTTTTTATACTATTTTTGGGACTAACATATTGATCTAGTGCCCAGTGCCAGTTCCTGTTTGTTGCATGTTTTTTGTTTCGCAGAAAACCCATACCAAACGGAGTCCAAACGGAATAAAAAGTGACGGAGATTTATTTTGGAATATTTATGAATTTTGGGAAGTGGAATCATCGCGAGACGATGCCCGAGGGGGGCACAAGGCAGGGGGCGCGCCCCTTGCCCTCGTGGCCACCCTGTAATGCGGTTGGTGCCCTTGTTTCGCCGCAAGAAAGCTAATTTCCGGATAGAGATCATGTCCAAAATTCAGCCCAATCGGAGTTACGGGTCTCCGATTATAAAAGAAACGGTGAAAGGCCAGATCTGAGAACGCAGAAACAGAGAGAGACAGAGAGATAGATCCAATCTCGGAGGGGCTCTCACCCCTCCCACGCTATGGAGACCACGGACTAGAGGGGAAACCCTTCTCCCATCTAGGGAGAAGGTCAAGGAAGAACAAGAAGGAGGGGGGCTCTCTCCCCCTCGCTTCCGGTGGCGCCGGAACGCCGCCGGGGGCCATCATCATCACCGCGATCTACACCAACACCTCCGCCATCTTCACCAACATCTCCATCACCTTCCCGCCTCTATCTACAGCTGTCCACTCTCCCGCAACCCGTTGTACCCTCTACTTTAACATGGTGCTTTATGCTTCATATTATTATCCAATGATGTGTTGCCATCCTATGATGTCTGAGTAGATTTTCGTTGTCCTATCGGTGGTTGATGAATTGCTATGATTGATTTAATTTGCTTGTGGTTATGTTGTTGTCCTTTGGTGCCCATCATATGAGCGCGCACGTGGATCACACCATAGGGTTAGTTGTATGTTGATAGGACTATGTATTAGAGGGCAAGGGTGACAGAAACTTCAGCCTAGCATAGAAATTGATGCATACGGGGTTGAAGGGGGGCCAATATATCTTAATGCTATGGTTGGGTTTTACCTTAATGAACGTTAGTAGTTGCGGACGCTTGCTAATATTTCCAATTATAAGTGCATAGAATTCCAAGTAAGGGATGACATGCTAGAAGTGGCCTCTCCCACATAAAACTTGCTATCGGTCTAGTAAAGTAGTCAATTGCTTAGGGACAACTTCGCAACTCCTACCACCACTTTTCCACACTCGCCATATTTACTTTATTGCTTCTTTACTTACAACAGCCCCTAGCTTTTATTTACGCTCTTTTTATATTCTTGCAAACCTATCCAAAAACACCTACAAAGTACTTCTAGTTTTATACTTGTTCTAGGTAAAGCGAACGTCAAGCGTGCGTAGAGTTGTATCGGTGGTCGATAGAACTTTAGGGAATATTTGTTCTACCTTTAGCTCCTCGTTGGGTTCGACACTCTTACTTATCGAAAACTGTTGCGATTCCCTATACTTGTGGGTTATCAAGACCTTTTTCTGGCGCCGTTGCCGGGGAGCAATAGCGTGGGGTGAATATTCTCGTGTGTGCTTGTTTGCTTTATCACTAAGTAATTTTTATTTGATGTTCTTAGTTGTTTTCTATCTTTAGTTATGGGTAGGAAACGCAAAATACCAAAAAAATTAGTTGTACCTACTGAACCAATGGTTGAAGAACCACTCAAAATCTATCACACTCCTGAACCTTTTTACTTGGATCATCTTCGATCCCTATGTGCTCGTGCTGAAACCCCAACTAGCTTAGTTGAGGGAAAATCTTTAGATGAGCATGCTTGTTATGTGTGACACCGCATATCTGAAAGAGGGAAACTTTTACTGGGTCAAATTCATCATTTGCAATGCTATGCTTGGAATTTATGTGAAACATATGATTTTACTTGTTGTTCTGAAAACCCTAAGAAACACCTTCCCTATCAATGTGAGTTTAGTGATAATGGAATCGTATCTTCGTATGCTAAGGGTGTTTATAGTTACTATGATGTTCAACAAATTGAAGAATTTTTTGCTTTTAAGGGTGCTTATGAAGTTGCTTCTTTGATTGAAAAGTATGGTGCTACTTTTCACAAATCTAAATATTTTGCCATACTTAAATATTGCTATGATAATTATGCTTCTAATCCCTATGTTGAACCATATATTGAGGACTACTCCGCTGTCCAAGAAGAGACTAATATTTTGCAGGAGTCTATGGAAGAAGAAATTAATGAAACTATGAGCTCATTGGATGAAAAAGATGATGAGGAGGGCGAGAACAAAAGGAGGAAGAGCAGATTAGCTACCCGTGCCCACCTTCTAATGAGAGTAACTCTTAAACTCATACATTGTCTAATTTCCCTTCGTGCTTACCGAAGGATGATTGCTATGATGACTATTATGATCCCGTTGATTCTCTTGAAATATCCCTTTTTGATGATGCTTGTTATGCTTGTGGCCAAGATGCCAATATGAATTATGCTTATGGAGATGAACTTTCTATAGTTCCTTATGTTAAACATGAAACTGTTGCTATTGCACCCACGCATGATAGTCCTATTATCTTTTTGAATTCTGCCAACTACACTATATCGGAGAAGTTTGCTTTTATTAAGAATTATATTGATGGGTTGCCTTTTACCGTTGCACATGATGATTTTGATGAATATAATATGCATGTGCTTGCTGCTCCTACTTGCAATTATTATGATATAGGATCTCCACCTCTCTATGTTTCCCACATGATAAAATTGCAAGAAACTGTTTATACTATGCATTGGCCTTTACTTTGTGTGCATGAATTGTTCTTTTATGACATGCCGATGCATAGGAAGAGAGTTAGACTTCGTTGTTGCATGATATATGTTGCTTTGTGCTCATTACTAAATTACAAATCATTGCTAATTAAAATTGGCTTTGATATACACCTTGGGATCCGGGTGGATTCATTACTTGAGCACTATATGCCTAGCTTAATGGCTTTAAAGAAAGCGCTGCCAGGGAGACAACCCGGAAGTTTTAGGGAGTCATTTATTTCTGTTGTGTGCTTTTATAAAGTTTAGGAATAAAAATAATGTGCCAAGGTTTGCCTTTAGGATGTTTACAATGCTTGTTGGTTTGTGCGGTGCAGGACAGGAACTTTGGCTGTAGTGCACGATTTTTAGTTTTTTGCTGGAACGTAAAATGGTTCTGATTCTTTCTGCACTGTGTTTCTATACAAACTTTTTATTTTTCCTAATTTTTGCAGAAATTTTTCAAGTATCAGAAGTATGGTGAATGTTCAGATTATTGCAGACTATTCTGTTTTAGACAGATTCTATTTTTGATGCATAGTTTGCTTGTTTTGATGAAACTATCAATTTATATCAGTAGATTAAGCCATGAAAAAGTTATATTATAGTAAACACAATGCAAAAACAAAATATGAATTGGTTTGCAACAGTACTTAAATTAGTGATTTGCTTTATTATACTAACGGATCTTACCGAGTTTTCTGTTGAAGTTTTATGTGGATGACGTGTTCGATGATCGAGAAGGTCTCAATGTGAGAAGAAGGAAGAGAGGAAAGAGGTCAATCTTGGGGATGCCCGAGGCACCCCAAGTAAATATTCAAGGAGACTCAAGCGTCTAAGCTTGGGGATGCCCCGGAAGGCATCCCCTCTTTCTTCAACAAGTATCGATATGTTTTCGGATTCGTTTCGTTCATGTGATATGTGCAATATTGGAGCGTCTTTTGCTTTAGTTTTCATTTTTATTTTATGCACCATGCTGGTATGATATAGTCCTTGGTTGATTTATAGAATGCTTTATGCACTTCACTTAAATCTTTTGAGTATGGCTTTATAGAATGCTTCATGTGCTTCACTTATATCATTTGAAGTTTGGATTGCCTGTTTCTCTTTACATAGACAACCGCCATTTGTAGAAGGCTCTTTTGCTTCACTTATATTTGTTAGAGCATGGGCATATCTTTTGTAGAAAGAATTAAACTCTCGTGCTTCACTTATATCTATTTAGAGAGATGACAGGAACTGGTCATTCACATGGTTAGTCATAAAACCCTACATAAAACTTGTAGATCACTGTATATGATATGTTTGATTCCTTGCAATAGTTTTGCGATATAAAGATGGTGATATTAGAGTCGTGCTAGTTGAGTAATTGTGAAATTAAGAAATACTTGTGTTGAGGTTTGCAAGTCCCGTAACATGCACGTATGGTGAACCGTTATGTAACGAAGTTGGAGCATGAGGTGTTTATTGATTCTCTTCCTTATGAGTGGCGGTCGGGGATGAGCGATGGTCTTTTCTTACCAATCTATCCCCCTAGGAGCAGGCGCGTAGTACTTTGTTTTGATGACTAATAGATTTTTGCAATAAGTATGTGAGTTCTTTATGACTAATGTTGAGTCCATGGATTATACGCACTCTCAGCCTTCCATCATTGCTAGCCTCTTCGGTACCGTGCATTGCCCTTTCTCACCTCGAGAGTTGGTGCAAACTTCGCCGGTGCATCCAAACCCCGTGATACGATACGCTCTATCACACATAAACCTCCATATATCTTCCTCAAAACAGCCACCATACCTACCTATCATAGCATTTCCATAGCCATTCCGAGATATATTGCCATGCAACTTCCATCATCACCATATACATGACTTGAGCATTTATTGTCATATTGCTTTGCATGATCGTAAGATAGCTAGCATGATGTTTTCATGGCTCGTTCGTTTTTTGATGTCATTGCTACGCTAGATCATTGCACATCTCGGTACACCGCCGGAGGCATTCATATAGAGTCATATCTTTGTTCTAGATATCGAGTTGTAATATTGAGTTGTAAGTAAATAAAAGTGTGATGATCATCATTATTAGAGCATTGCCCCAGTGAGGAAAGGATGATGGAGACTATGATTCCTCCACAAGTCGGGATGAGACTCCGGACGAAAAAAAAAGAGAAAGGCCAAAAAAAGAGAAGGCCCAAAAAAAGAGGAAAAAAAGAAGAATAAAAATGAGAGAAAAAGAGAGAAGGGGCAATGTTACTATCATTTTACCACACGTGTGCTTCAAAGTAGCACCATGTTCTTCATATAGAGAGTTTCTTGAGTTATCACTTTCATACACTAGTGGGAATTTTCATTATAGAACTTGGCTTGTATATTCCAACGATGGGCTTCCTCAAATGCCCTAGGTCTTCATGAGCAAGCAAGTTGGATGCATGCCCACTTAGTTTCCAGTTTGAGCTTTCATACACTTATAGCTCTTAGTGCATCCGTTGCATGGCAATCCCTACTCACTCACATTGATATCTATTAATGGGCATCTCCATAGCCCGTTGATGCGCCTAGTCGATGTGATACTTTCTCTTTTTTTGTCTTCTCCACATAACCCCCATCATCATATTCTATTCCACCTATAGTGCTATGTCCATGGCTCATGCTCATGTATTGCGTGAAAGTTGAAAAGGTTTGAGAAACGTCAAAAGTATGAAACAATTGCTTGGCTTGTCATCGGGGTTGTGCATGATGTGAATATTTTGTGTGGTGAAGATGGAGCATAGCCAGACTATATGATTTTGTAGGGATGAGCTTTCTTTGGCTATGTTATTTCAATAAGACATAATTGCTTGGTTGGTATGCTTGAAGTATTATTGTTTTTATGTCAAAGGATAGACTATTTCCTTGAATCACTCGTGTCTTAATATTCATGCCATGATTAGACACATGATCAAGATTATGCTAGGTAGCATTCCACATCAAAAAATATCTTTTTTATCATTTACCTACTCGAGGACGAGCAGGAATTAAGCTTGGGGATGCTGATACGTCTCCGTCGTATCTATAATTTTTGATTGTTCCATGCCAATATTATACAACTTCCATATACTTTTGGCAACTTTTTATACTATTTTTGGGACTAACATATTGATCTAGTGCCCAGTGCCAGTTCCTGTTTGTTGCATGTTTTTTGTTTCGCAGAAAACCCATACCAAACGGAGTCCAAACGGAATAAAAACTGACGGAGATTTATTTTGGAATATTTATGAATTTGGGGAAGTGGAATCATCACAAGATGATGCCCGAGGGGGGCATGAGGCAGGGGGGCGCGCCCCTGACCCTCGTGGCCATCCCGTAAGGTGGTTGGTGCCCTTCTTTCGCCGCAAGAAAGCTAATTTCCGGATAGAGATCGTGTCCAAAATTCAGCCCAATCGGAGTTACGGATCTCCGGTTATAAAAGAAACGGTGAAAGGACAGATCTGAGAACACAGAAACAGAGAGAGACGGAGAGATAGATCCAATCTCGGAGGGGCTCTTGCCCCTCCCACGCCATGGAGACCATGGACCAGAGGGGAAACCCTTCTCCCATCTAGGGAGAAGGTCAAGGAAGAACAAGAAGGAGGGGGGCTCTCTCCCCCTCGCTTCCGGTGGCGCCGGAACGCCGCCGGGGGCCATCATCATCACCGCGATCTACACCAACACCTCCGCCATCTTCACCAACATCTCCATCACCTTACCCCCTCTATCTACAGCGGTCCACTCTCCCGCAAACCGTTGTACCCTCTACTTGAACATGGTGCTTTATGCTTCATATTATTATCCAATGATGTGTTGCCATCCTATGATGTCTGAGTAGATTTTCGTTGTCCTATCGGTGGTTGATGAATTGCTATGATTGATTTAATTTGCTTGTGGTTATGTTGCTGTCCTTTGGTGCCCATCATATGAGCGCGCGCGTGGATCACACCATAGGGTTAGTTGTATGTTGATAGGACTATGTATTGGAGGGCAAGGGTGACAGAAGCTTCAGCCTAGCATAGAAATTGATGCATACGGGATTGAAGGGGGACCAATATATCTTAATGTTATGGTTGGGTTTTACCTTAATGAACGTTAGTAGTTGCGGACGCTTGCTAATAGTTCCAATCATAAGTGCATAGAATTCCAAGTAAGGGATGACATGCTAGAAGTGGCCTCTCCCACATAAAACTTGCTGTCGGTCTAGTAAAGTAGTCAATTGCTTAGGGACAACTTCGCAACTCCTACCACCACTTTTCCACACTCGTCATATTTACTTTATTGCTTCTTTACTTACAACAGCCCCTAGCTTTTATTTACGCTCTCTTTATATTCTTGCAAACCTATCCAAAAACACCTACAAAGTACTTCTAGTTTTATACTTGTTCTAGGTAAAGCGAATGTCAAGCGTGCGTAGAGTTGTATCGGTGGTCGATAGAACTTTAGGGAATATTTGTTCTACCTTTAGCTCCTCGTTAGGTTCGACACTCTTACTTATCGAAAACTGTTGCGATCCCCTATACTTGTGGGTTATCATGGCCCAGGCTGCTGCAGAGGAGAACCCAATCCCCTTCCCAAATGTAGATGAACGCCAGACACCAACGGGGGAGTGGCCATGAGCTACCACATAATAGGCGAACAGAGGCACGACCAATACACCGCGGACTCCAACCACACCACCGCCGAACGCCAACCAACCAAGACGGGCTCACCTGTTGGAAATATGCCCTAGAGGCAATAATAAAAGCATTATTATTATATTTCCTTATTCATGATAATTGTCTTTATTCGTGCTATAATTGTGTTGTCCGGAAATCGTAATACATGTGTGAATAACAGACAACAACATGTCCCTGGTAAGCCTCTAGTTGACTAGCTCGTTGATCGATAGATAGTCATGGTTTCCTGACTATGGACATTGGATGTCATTGATAACGAGATCACATCATTAGGAGAATGATGTGATGGACAAGACCCAATCCTAAACATAGCATAAGATCGCATAGTTCGTTTGCTAGAGTTTTCCAATGTCAAGTATCCTTTCCTTAGACCATGAGATCGTATAACTCCCGGATACCGTAGGAGTGCTTTGGGTGTGCCAAACGTCACAACGTAACTGGGTGACTATAAAGGTATACTACGGGTATCTCTGAAAGTGTCTGTTGGGTTGACATGGATCGAGACTGGGATTTGTCACTCCGCTTGACGGAGAGGTATCACCGGGCCCTCTCGGTAATCCATCATCATAATGAGCTCAATGTGATCAAAGTGTTTGATCACGGGATCATGCATTACGGTACAAGAAAAGTGACTTGCCGGTAACGAGATTGAACGAGGTATTGGGATACCGACGATCGAATCTCGGGCAAGTAAAATACCGATTGACAAAGGGAATCGTATACGGGATTAATTGAATCCTCGACATCGTGGTTCATCCGATGAGATCATTGTGGAGCATGTGGGAGCCAACATGGGTATCCAGATCCCGCTGTTGGTTATTGCCCGGGAGCCGTCTCGGTCATGTCTGCATGTCTCCCGAACCCGTATTATATATAGAAAGTGCTGTTTTGGCCATCGGGACAAGTTTCGGGGTTATCGGTATTGTACCGGGACCACCGGAGGGTCCCGGGGGGTCCACCGGGTGGGGCCACCTGCCTCGGAGGGCCCCATGGGCTGTATGAGGAAGGGAACCAGCCCAAAGTGGGCTGGTGCGCCTCCCCCCCAAGGGCCCATGCGCCTAGGGTTTGGGGGAACCCTAAAGGGGGCGCCCCCCTTGCTTGGGGGGCAAGTCCCCTCCCTGGCCGCCGCCCCCCTGGGAGATTCCATCTCCTAGGGCCGGCGCCCCCCTAGGGGCTATATAAAGAGGGGAGGGGAGGGGGGCTGCGCACCCTTTCTCCTGGCGCCTCCCTCTCCCTCCCCAACACCTCCTCCTCCTCCATTGAGCACGGCGAAGCCCTGCTGGAGTACTGTAGTTCCACCATCACCACGCCGTCGTGCTGCTGCTGGAGCCTTCTTCCCCAACCTCTCCTTTGCCTTGCTGGATCAAAAAGAAGGAGATGTTACGCTGACCGTACGTGTGTTGAACGCGGAGGTGCCGTGCTTTCGGTACTAGGATCTCCGGTGATTTGGATCACGGTGTGTATGACTACTTCATCCCCGTTCGTTGAACGCTTCCGCTCGCGATCTGCAAAGTGGTATGTAGATGCAATCTCTCTCTCCCATGACTCATTGCTAGATGAACTCATAGATGGATCTTGGTGAAACCGTAGGAAAAATTTTAATTTTCTGCAACGTTCCCCAACAGTGGCATCATGAGCTAGGTCTATGCGTAGTTCTCTATTGCACGAGTAGAACACAATTTGTTGTGGGCGTAGATGTTGTCAACTTTCTTGCCACTACTAGTCTTATCTTGCTTCAGCGGTATTGTGGGATGAAGCGGCCTGGACCAACCTTACACGTACTCTTACGTGAGACCGGTTCCACCGACTAACATGCACTAGTTGCATAAGGTGGCTGGCGGGTGTCTGTCTCTCCCACTTTAGTTGGAGCGGATTCGATGAAAAGGGTCCTTATGAAGGGTAAATAGAAGTTGACAAATCACGTTGTGGCTTTCACGTAGGTAAGAAAACGTTCTTGCTAGAACCCTAATTCAGCCACGTAAAACTTGCAACAACAATTAGAGGACGTCTAACTTGTTTTTGCAGCAAGTGCTTTGTGATATGATATGGCCAAAGTTGTGATGAATGATGAATGATCTATATGTGATGTATGAGATGTTCATGCTATTGTAATAGGAATCACGACTTGCATGTCGATGAGTATGACAACCGGCAGGAGCCATAGGAGTTGTCTTTATTTTTTGTATGACCTGCGTGTCATTGAGAAACGCCATGTAAATTACTTTACTTTATTGCTAAATGTGTTAGCCATAGTAGTAGAAGTAATAGTTGGCGAGCAACTTCATGGAGACACGATGATGGAGATCATGATGATGGAGATCATGGTGTCAAGCCGGTGACAAGATGATCATGGAGCCCCAAGATGGAGATCAAAGGAGCTATGTGATATTGGCCATATCATGTCACGTTTATTATTTGATTGCATGTGATGTTTATCATGTTTTGCATCTTGTTTACTTAGATCGACGGTAGTAAATAAGATGATCCCTCATAATAATTTCAAGAAGTGTTCCCCCTAACTGTGCACCGTTGCGACAGTTCGTTGTTTCGAAGCACCACGTGATGATCGGGTGTGATAGATTCTAACGTTCACATACAACGGGTGTAAGACAGATTTACACACGCAAAACACTTAGGTTGACTTGACGAGCCTAGCATGTACAGACATGGCCTCGGAACACAGAAGACCGAAAGGTCGAGCATGAGTCGTATAAAAGATACGATCAACATGAAGATGTTCACCGACGTTGACTAGTCCGTCTCACGTGATGACCGGACACGGCCTAGTTGATTCGGATCATGTAATACTTAGATGACTAGAAGAGGGATGTCTATCTAAGTGGGAGTTCATTAAATAATTTCATTAAATGAACTTTATTATCATGAACTTAGTCTAAAAATATTTACAATATGTCTTGTAGATCAAATGGCCAACGTAGTCCTCAACTTCAACGCGTTCCTAGAGAAAACCAAGCTGAAAGACGATGGTAGCAACTATACGGACTGGGTCCGAAACCTGAGGATCATCCTCATAGCTGCCAAGAAAGATTATGTCCTACGAGCACCGCTGGGTGACGCACCTATTCTCCCTGCAGAACAAGACGTTATGAACGCTTGGCAATCACGCTGCGATGATTACTCCCTCGTTCAGTGCGGCATGCTTTACAGCTTAGAGCCGGGGCTCCAAAAGCGTTTTGAGAGACATGGAGCATATGAGATGTTCGAAGAGCTGAAAATGGTTTTCCAAGCTCATGCCCGGGTCGAGAGATATGAAGTCTCCGACAAATTCTTTAGCTGTAAGATGGAGGAAAATAGCTCTGTCAGTGAACACATACTCAAAATGTCTGGGTTGCACAACCGCTTGACTCAACTGGAAGTTAATCTCCCGGATGAAGCGGTCATTGACAGAATCCTCCAGTCGCTTCCACCTAGCTACAAGAGCTTTGTGATGAACTACAATATGCAGGGGATGGTAAAGACCATTCCTGAGGTATATGCTGAAATCAGCAGAGGTAGAAATCAAGAAGGAGCATCAAGTGTTGATGGTGAATAAAACCACTAAGTTCAAGAAGGGCAAGGGTAAAAAAAAGAACTTCAAGAAGGACGGCAAGGAAGTTGCCGCACCCGGTAAGCAAGTTGCCGGGAAGAAGCCAAAGAATGGACCCAAGCCCGAGACTGAGTGTTTTTATTGCAAGGGAAGTGGTCACTGGAAGCGGAACTGCCCCAAATACTTAGCGGACAAGAAGGCCGGCAAAACAAAAGGTATATATGATATACATGTAATTGATGTGTACCTTACCAGTACTCGTAGTAGCTCTTGGGTATTTGATACCGGTGCAGTTGCTCACATTTGTAACTCAAAACAGGAGCTGCGGAATAAACGGAGACTGGCGAAGGACGAGGTGACGATGCGCGTCGGGAATGGTTCCAAGGTCGATGTGATCGCCGTCGGTGTTGGGGAACGTTGCAAAAAATTAAAAATTTTCCTACGGTTTCACCAAGATCCATCTATGAGTTCATCTAGCAACGAGTATTCAGATTAGATAGCATCTACATACCACTTTGTAGATCGCAACGGAAGCGTTCGAGTGAACGTGGATGAGGTAGTCGTACTTGCCGTGATCCAATTCACCGATGATCTAGTACCGAACGGACGGCACCTCCGCGTTCAACACACGTACGGGACGGGAGACGTCTCCTCCTTATTGATCCAGCAAGGGGGAAGGAGAGGTTGAGGAAGATCCAGCACGACGGTGTGGTGGTGGATGCAGCAGAACTCCGGCAGGGCTTCGCTAAGCAACTACGGGAGGAGGAGGAGGTGTTGCAGGGAGGAGGGAGGAGCCAGGTCCTAGGGTGCGGCCACCCCTCCCTCCCCTCCCTTTATATAGGCGCATTAGAGGGGGGGGAGGGCGCAGCCTTGCCCCTTCCTCCAAGGAAGGGGTGCGGCCAAGAAGGGGGGAGGAGTCCATCCTCCCCAAGGCACCTCGGAGGTGCCTTCCCCTCTTTGGACTCTCCCTCTCCAAGTCTCCTTGGCGCATGGGCCCTTGGGGCTGGTGCCCTTGGCCCATATAGGCCAGGGCGCACCCCCTATAGCCCATGTGGCCCCCCGGGGCAGGTGGACCCCCCCGGTGGACCCCCGGGACCCCTCCGGTGGTCCCGGTACAATACCGATAACACCGAAACTTGTCCCGATGGCCAAAATAGCACTTCCTATATATAATTATTTACCTCCGGACCATTCCGGAACTCCTCATGACGTCCGGGCTCTCATCCGGGACTCCGAACAACATTCGGGTTACTGCACATACATATCTTCACAACCCTAACGTCACCGAACCTTAAGTGTGTAGACCCTACGGGTTCGGGAGACATGCAGACATGACCGAGACGGCTCTCGGGCAATAACCAACAGCGGGATCTGGATACCCATGTTGGCTCCCACATGCTCCACGATGATCTCATCGGATGAACCACGATGTCAAGGATTCAATTAATCCCGTATACGATTCCCTTTGTCAATCGGTATTTTACTTGCCCGAGATTCGATCATCGGTATCCCAATACCTCGTTCAATCTCGTTATCGGCAAGTCACTTTTCTCGTTCCGTAATGCATGATCCCGTGATCAAACACTTTGATCACCTTGAGCTCATTGTGATGATGCATTACCGAGAGGGCCCGGTGATACCTCTCCGTCAAGCGGAGTGACAAATCCCAGTCTCGATCCATGTCAACCCAACAGACACTTTCAGAGATACCCGTAGCATACCTTTATAGTCACCCAGTTACGTTGTGACGTTTGGCACACCCAAAGCACTCCTACGGTATCCGGGAGTTACACGATCTCATGGTCTAAGGAAAAGATACTTGACATTGGATAACTCTAGCAAACGAACTATGCGATCTTATGCTATGTTTAGGATTGGGTCTTGTCCATCACATCAATCTCCTAATGATGTGATCCCGTTATCGATGACATCCAATGTCCATAGTCAGGAAACCATGACTATCTGTCGATCAACGAGCTAGTCAACTAGAGGCTCACTAGGGACATGTTTGTTGTCTGTTATTCACACATGTATTACGATTTCCGGTTAACACAATTATAGCACGAATAAAGACAATTATCATGAATAAGGAAATATAATAATAATGCTTTTATTATTGCCTCTAGGGCATATTTCCAACAGTCTCCCACTTGCACTAGAGTCAATAATCTAGTTTACATTGTGATGAATCGAACACCCATAGAGTTCTGGTGCTGATCATGTTTTGCCTTAGGGAGAGGTTTAGTCAACGGATCTGCGACATTCAGATCCGTGTGCACTTTACAAATTTCTATGTCTCCATCTTGAACATTTTCACGAATGGAGTTGAAGCGACGCTTGATGTGCCTGGTCTTCTTGTGAAACCTGGGCTCCTTTGCAAGTGCAATAGCTCCAGTGTTGTCACAGAAGAGCTTGATTGGCCCCGACGCATTGGGTATGACTCCGAGGTCGGTGATGAACTCCTTCACCCAAATTGCTTCATGTGCTGCCTCCGAGGCTGCCATGTACTCCGCTTCACATGTAGATCCCGCCACGACGCTTTGCTTGCAACTGCACCAGCTTACTGCCCCACCATTCAAAATATACACGTATCCGGTTTGTGACTTAGAGTCATCCAGATCTGTGTCGAAGCTAGCGTCGACGTAACCCTTTACGACGAGCTCTTCGTCACCTCCATAAACGAGAAACATTTCCTTAGTCCTTTTCAGGTACTTCAGGATATTCTTGACCGCTGTCCAGTGTTCCTTGCCGGGATTACTTTGGTACCTTCCTACCAAACTTACGGCAAGGTTTACATCAGGTCTGGTACACAGCATGGCATACATAATAGAACCTATGGCTGAGGCATAGGGGATGACACTCATCTCTTCTATATCTTCTGCCGTGGTCGGACATTGAGCTGAGCTCAATTTCACACCTTGTAACACAGGTAAGAACCCCTTTTTAGATTGATCCATATTGAACTTCTTCAATATCTTATCAAGGTATGTGCTTTGTGAAAGACCTATGAGGCGTCTCGATCTATCTCTATAGATCTTGATGCCTAATATATAAGCAGCTTCTCCAAGGTCCTTCATTGAAAAACTCTTATTCAAGTAGGCCTTAATGCTGTCCAAGAGTTCTACATCATTTCCCATCAAAAGTATGTCGTCTACATATAATATGAGAAATGCTACAGAGCTCCCACTCACTTTCTTGTAAACACAGGCTTCTCCATAAGTCTGTGTAAACCCAAACGCTTTGATCATCTCATCAAAGCGAATGTTCCAACTCCGAGATGCTTGCACCGGCCCATAAATCGAGCGTTGGAGCTTGCACACCTTGTCAGCATTCTTAGGATCGACAAAACCTTCCGGCTGCATCATATACAATTCTTCCTTAAGGAAACCATTAAGGAATGCCGTTTTGACGTCCATTTGCCATATCTCATAATCATAGTATGCGGCAATTGCTAACATGATTCGGACGGACTTCAGCTTCGCTACCGGTGAGAAAGTCTCATCGTAGTCAACCCCTTGAACTTGTCGATAACCCTTAGCGACAAGCCGAGCTTTATAGATGGTCACATTACCATCCGCGTCTATCTTCTTCTTAAAGATCCATTTATTTTCTATGGCTCGCCGTTCAACGGGCAAGTCAGTCAAAGTCCATGCTTCTTTTTCATACATGGATCCTATCTCGGATTTCATGGCTTCCAGCCATTTGTCGGAATCCGGGCCCGCCATTGCTTCCTCATAGTTCGAAGGTTCACCGTTGTCTAACAACATGATTTCCAAGACAGGGTTGCCGTACCACTCTGGTGCGGAACGTGTCCTTGTGGACCTTCGAATTTCAGTAGGAGCTTGATCAGAAGCATCTTGATCATCATCATTAATTTCCTCTCTAGTCGGTGCAGACACCTCAGAAACGTTTTCTTGAGTTTCGCCATTTTCCGGTTCAAGAGGTAACACTTCATCAAGTTCTACTTTCCTCCCACTTACTTCTTTCGAGAGAAACTCTTTCTCCAGAAAGGATCCATTCTTGGCAACAAAGATCTTGCCTTCGGATCTGAGGTAGAAGGTATACCCAACAGTTTCTTTTGGGTATCCTATGAAGACGCATTTTTCCGATTTGGGTTCAAGCTTTTCAGGTTGAAGTTTCTTGACATAAGCATCGCATCCCCAAACTTTTAGAAACGACAGCTTAGGTTTCTTCCCAAACCATAATTCATACGGTGTCGTCTCAACGGATTTCGACGGAGCCCTATTTAAAGTGAATGCGGCAGTCTCTAAAGCATAGCCCCAAAAAGATAGCGGTAAGTCGGTAAGAGACATCATAGATCGCACCATATCTAATAGAGTGCGATTACGACGTTCGGACACACCATTACGCTGAGGTGTTCCAGGCGGCGTGAGTTGTGAAACTATTCCACATTTTCTCAAGTGTGTGCCAAATTCGTGACTCAAGTATTCTCCTCCACGATCTGATCGTAGAAACTTGATCTTTCTATCACGTTGATTTTCAACCTCACTCTGAAATTCCTTGAACTTTTCAAAGGTCTTAGACTTGTGTTTCATTAAGTAGATATACCCATATCTACTCAAGTCATCAGTGAGGGTGAGAACATAACGATAGCCTCCGCGAGCCTCAACACTCATTGGACCGCACACATCGGTATGTATGATTTCCAATAAGTTGGTTGCTCGCTCCATTGTTCCTGAGAACAGAGTCTTGGTCATTTTACCCATGAGGCATGGTTCGCACGTGTCAAATGATTCATAATCAAGAGACTCTAAAAGTCCATCTGCATGGAGCTTCTTCATGCGTTTGACACCTATGTGACCAAGGCGGCAGTGCCACATATATGTGAGACTATTGTTATCAACTTTCACTCTTTTGGTATTCACACTATGAATATGTGTATCATCACGTACAAGATTCATTAAGAATAAACCATCAACCATCGGAGCATGACCATAAAACATATCTCTCATATAAATAGAACAACCATTATTCTCGGATTTAAATGAGTAGCCATCTCGAATTAAATGAGATCCAGATACAATGTTCATGCTCAAACTTGGCACTAAATAACAATTATTGAGGTTTAAAACTAATCCCGTAGGTAAATGTAGAGGCAGCGTGCCGACGGCGATCACATCGACCTTGGAACCATTCCCGACGCGCATCGTCACCTCATCCTTCGCCAGTCTCCGTTTATTCCGCAGCTCCTGCTTTGAGTTACAAATGTGAGCAACTGCACCGGTATCAAATACCCAAGAGCTACTACGAGTACCAGTAAGGTACACATTAATTACATGTATATCACATATACCTTTGGTTTTGCCGGCCTTCTTGTCCGCTAAGTATTTGGGGCAGTTCCGCTTCCAGTGACCACTTCCCTTGCAATAAAAGCACTCAGTTTCGGGCTTGGGTCCATTCTTTGGCTTCTTCCCGGCAACTTGCTTACCGGGCGCGGCAACTTCCTTGCCGTCCTTCTTGAAGTTCCTTTTACCCTTGCCCTTCTTGAACTTAGTGGTTTTATTCACCATCAACACTTGATGCTCCTTCTTGATTTCTACCTCTGCTGATTTCAGCATAGCATATACTTCAGGAATGATCTTTACCATCCCCTGCATATTGTAGTTCATCACAAAGCTCTTGTAGCTAGGTGGAAGCGACTGGAGGATTCTGTCAATGACCGCTTCATCCGGGAGATTAACTTCCAGTTGAGTCAAGCGGTTGTGCAACCCAGACATTTTGAGTATGTGTTCACTGACAGAGCCATTTTCCTCCATCTTACAGCTAAAGAATTTATCGGAGACTTCATATCTCTCGACCCGGGCATGAGCTTGGAAAACCATTTTCAGCTCTTCGAACATCTCATATGCTCCATGTCTCTCAAAACGCTTTTGGAGCCCCGGCTCTAAGCTGTAAAGCATGCCGCACTGAACGAGGGAGTAATCATCGCAGCGTGACTGCCAAGCGTTCATAACGTCTTGTTCTGCAGGGAGAATAGGTGCGTCACCCAGCGGTGCTCGTCGGACATAATCTTTCTTGGCAGCTATGAGGATAATCCTCAGGTTCCGGACCCAGTCCGTATAGTTGCTACCATCGTCTTTCAGCTTGGTTTTCTCTAGGAACGCGTTGAAGTTGAGGACTACGTTGGCCATTTGATCTACAAGACATATTGTAAATATTTAGACTAAGTTCATGATAATAAAGTTCATTTAATCAAATTATTTAATGAACTCCCACTTAGATAGACATCCCTCTACTAGTCATCTAAGTATTACATGATCCGAGTCAACTAGGCCGTGTCCGATCATCACGTGAGACAGACTAGTCAACATCGGTGAACATCTTCATGTTGATCGTATCTTCTATACGACTCATGCTCGACCTTTCGGTCTTCTGTGTTCCGAGGCCATGTCTGTACATGCTAGGCTCGTCAACCCAACCTAAGTGTTTTGCGTGTGTAAATCTGTCTTACACCCGTTGTATGCGAACATAAGGACCTATCACACCCGATCATCACGTGGTGCTTCGGAACGACGAACTTTAGCAACGGTGCACAGTTAGGGTGAACACTTTCTTGAAATTATTATGAGGGATCATCTTATTTACTACCGTCGTCCTAAGTAAACAAGATGCAAAACATGATAAACATCACATGCAATCAAATAATAAACGTGACATGATATGGCCAATATCACATAGCTCCTTCGATCTCCATCTTGGGGCTCCATGATCATCTTGTCACCGGCTTGACACCATGATCCTCATCATCATGATCTTCATCATCGTGTCTCCATGAAGTTGCTCGCCAACTATTACTTCTACTACTATGGCTAACGTGTTTAGCAATAAAGTAAAGTAATTTACATGGCGATTCTCAATGACACGCAGGTCATACAAAAATAAAGACAACTCCTATGGCTCCTGCCGGTTGTCATACTCATCGACATGCAAGTCGTGATTCCTATTACAATAGCATGAACATCTCATACATCACATATAGATCATTCATCATTCATCACAACTTTGGCCATATCATATCACAAAGCACTTGCTGCAAAAACAAGTTAGACGTCCTCTAATTGTTGTTGCAAGTTTTACGTGGCTGAATTAGGGTTCTAGCAAGAACGTTTTCTTACCTACGTAAAACCACAACGTGATTTGTCAACTTCTATTTACCCTTCATAAGGACCCTTTTCATCGAATCCGCTCCAACTAAAGTAGGAGAGACAGACACCCGCCAGCCACCTTATGCAACTAGTGCATGTTAGTCGGTGGAACCGGTCTCACGTAAGCGCATGTGTAAGGTTGGTCCGGGTCGCTTCATCCCACAATACCGCTGAAGCAAGATAAGACTAGTAGCGGCAAGAAGAGTTGACAACATCTACGCCCACAACAAATTGTGTTCTACTCGCGCAAGAAGAACTACGCATAGACCTAGCTCATGATGCCACTGTTGGGGAACGTTGCAGAAAATTAAAATTTTTCCTACGGTTTCACCAAGATCCATCTATGAGTTCATCTAGCAACGAGTATTCAGATTAGATAGCATCTACATACCACTTTGTAGATCGCAACGGAAGCGTTCGAGTGAACGTGGATGAGGTAGTCGTACTTGCCGTGATCCAATTCACCGATGATCTAGTACCGAACGGACGGCACCTCCGCGTTCAACACACGTACGGGACGGGAGACGTCTCCTCCTTCTTGATCCAGCAAGGGGGAAGGAGAGGTTGAGGAAGATCCAGCACGACGGTGTGGTGGTGGATGCAGCAGAACTCCGGCAGGGCTTCGCTAAGCAACTACGGGAGGAGGAGGAGGTGTTGCAGGGAGGAGGGAGGAGCCAGGGCCTAGGGTGCGGCCACCCCTCCCTCCCCTCCCTTTATATAGGCGCATTAGAGGGGGGGAGGGCGCAGCCTTGCCCCTTCCTCCAAGGAAGGGGTGCGGCCAAGAAGGGGGGAGGAGTCCATCCTCCCCAAGGCACCTCGGAGGTGCCTTCCCCTCTTTGGACTCTCCCTCTCCAAGTCTCCTTGGCGCATGGGCCCTTGGGGCTGGTGCCCTTGGCCCATATAGGCCAGGGAGCACCCCCTATAGCCCATGTGGCCCCCCGGGGCAGGTGGACCCCCCCGGTGGACCCCCGGGACCCCTCCGGTGGTCCCGGTGCAATACCGATAACACTGAAACTTGTCCCGATGGCCAAAATAGCACTTCCTATATATAATTCTTTACCTCCGGACCATTCCAGAACTCCTCGTGACGTCCGGGATCTCATCCGGGACTCCGAACAACATTCGGGTTACTGCACATACATATCTTCACAACCCTAACGTCACCGAACCTTAAGTGTGTAGACCCTACGGGTTCGGGAGACATGCAGACATGACCGAGACGGCTCTCGGGCAATAACCAACAGCGGGATCTGGATACCCATGTTGGCTCCCACATGCTCCACGATGATCTCATCGGATGAACCACGATGTCAAGGATTCAATTAATCCCGTATACGATTCCCTTTGTCAATCGGTATTTTACTTGCCCGAGATTCGATCATCGGTATCCCAATACCTCGTTCAATCTCGTTATCGGCAAGTCACTTTTCTCGTTCCGTAATGCATGATCCCGTGATCAAACACTTTGATCACCTTGAGCTCATTGTGATGATGCATTACCGAGAGGGCCCGGTGATACCTCTCCGTCAAGCGAAGTGACAAATCCCAGTCTCGATCCATGTCAACCCAACAGACACTTTCAGAGATACCCGTAGCATACCTTTATAGTCACCCAGTTATGTTGTGACGTTTGGCACACCCAAAGCACTCCTATGGTATCCGGGAGTTACACGATCTCATGGTCTAAGGAAAAGATACTTGACATTGGATAACTCTAGCAAACGAACTATGCGATCTTATGCTATGTTTAGGATTGGGTCTTGTCCATCGCATCAATCTCCTAATGATGTGATCCCGTTATCGATGAGATCCAATGTCCATAGTCAGGAAACCATGACTATCTGTCGATCAACGAGCTAGTCAACTAGAGGCTCACTAGGGACATGTTTGTTGTCTGTTATTCACACATGCATTACGATTTCCGGTTAACACAATTATAGCACGAATAAAGACAATTATAATGAATAAGGAAATATAATAATAATGCTTTTATTATTGCCTCTAGGGCATATTTCCAACAGTCGGCACGCTGCCTCTACATTTACCTACGGGATTAGTTTTAAACCTCAATAATTGTTATTTAGTGCCAAGTTTGAGCATGAACATTGTATCTGGATCTCGTTTAATTCGAGATGGCTACTCATTTAAATCCAAGAATAATGGTTGTTCTATTTATATGAGAGATACGTTTTATGGTCATGCTCCGATGGTTAATGGTTTATTCTTAATGAATCTCGTACGTGATGATACACATATTCATAGTGTGAATACCAAAAGAGTTAAAGTTGATAACAATAGTCCCACATATTTGTGGCACTGCCGTCTTGGTCACATAGGTGTCAAACGCATGAAGAAACTCCATGCAGATGGACTTTTAGAGTCTCTTGATTATGAATCATTTGACACATGCGAACCATGCCTCATGGGTAAAATGACCAAGACTCCGTTCTCAGGAACAATGGAGCGAGCAACCAACTTATTGGAAATCATACATACCGATGTGTGCGGTCCAATGAGTGTTGAGGCTCGTGGTGGCTATCGTTATGTTCTCACCCTCACTGATGACTTGAGTAGATATGGGTATATCTACTTAATGAAACACAAGTCTGAAACCTTTGAAAAGTTCAAGGAATTTCAGAGTGAGGTTGAAAATCAACGTGATAAAAAGATCAAGTTTCTACGATCAGATCGTGGAGGAGAATACTTGAGTCATGAATTTGGCACACACTTAAGAAAATGTGGAATAGTTTCACAACTGACGCCGCCTGGAACACCTCAGCGTAATGGTGTGTCTGAACGTCGTAATCGCACTCTATTAGATATGGTGCGATCTATGATGTCTCTTACCGACTTACCGCTATCTTTTTGGGGCTATGCTTTAGAGACTGCCGCATTCACTTTAAATAGGGCTCCGTCGAAATCAGTTGAGACGACACCGTATGAATTATGGTTTGGGAAGAAACCTAAGCTGTCGTTTCTAAAAGTTTGGGGATGCGATGCTTATGTCAAGAAACTTCAACCTGAGAAGCTCGAACCCAAGTCGGAAAAATGCGTCTTCATAGGATACCTAAAGAAACTGTTGGGTATACCTTCTACCTCAGATCCGAAGGCAAGATCTTTGTTGCCAAGAATGGATCCTTTCTAGAGAAAGAGATTCTCTCGAAAGAAGTAAGTGGGAGGAAAGTAGAACTTGATGAAGTGTTACCTCTTGAACCGGAAAATGGCGAAACTCAAGAAAACGTTTCTGAGGTGCCTGCACCGACTAGAGAGGAAATTAATGATGATGATCAAGATACTTCTAATCAAGCTCCTACTGAAATTCGAAGGTCCACAAGGACACGTTCCGCACCAGAGTGATACGGCAACCCTGTCTTGGAAATCATGTTGTTAGACAACGGTGAACCTTCGAACTATGAGGAAGCAATGGCGGGCCCGGATTCCGACAAATGGCTAGAAGCCATGAAATCCGAGATAGGATCCATGTATGAAAACAAAGTATGGACTTTGACAGACTTGCCCGATGATCGGCGAGCGATAGAAAATAAATGGATCTTTAAGAAGAAGACAGACGCGGATGGTAATGTGACCATCTATAAAGCTCGGCTTGTCGCTAAGGGTTATCGACAAGTTCAAGGAATTGACTACGATGAGACTTTCTCACCGGTAGCGAAGCTGAAGTCCGTCCGAATCATGTTAGCAATTGCCGCATTCTACGATTATGAAATATGGCAAATGGACGTCAAAACGGCATTCCTTAATGGTTTCCTTAAGGAAGATTGTATATGATGCAGCCGGAAGGTTTTGTCGATCCTAAGAATGCTGACAAGGTGTGCAAGCTCCAACGCTCGATTTATGGGCTGGTGCAAGCATCTCGGAGTTGGAACATTCGCTTTGATGAGATGATCAAAGCGTTTGGGTTTACACAGACTTATGGAGAAGCCTGTGTTTACAAGAAAGTGAGTGGGAGCTCTGTAGCATTTCTCATATTATATGTAGACGACATACTTTTGATGGGAAATGATATAGAACTCTTGGACAGCATTAAGGCCTACTTGAATAAAAGTTTTTCAATGAAGGACCTTGGAGAAGCTGCTTATATATTAGGCATCAAGATCTATAGAGATAGATCGAGACGCCTCATAGGTCTTTCACAAAGCACATACCTTGATAAAATATTGAAGAAGTTCAATATGGATCAATCTAAGAAAGGGTACTTACCTGTGTTACAAGGTGTGAAATTGAGCTCAGCTCAATGTCCGACCACGGCAGAAGATATAGAAGAGATGAGTGTCATCCCCTATGCCTCAGCCATAGGTTCTATTATGTATGCCATGCTGTGTACCAGACCTGATGTAAACCTTGCCGTAAGTTTGGTAGGAAGGTACCAAAGTAATCCCGGCAAGGAACACTGGACAGCGGTCAAGAATATCCTGAAGTACCTGAAAAGGACCAAGAAATGTTTCTCGTTTATGGAGGTGACGAAGAGCTCGTCGTAAAAGGTTACGTCGACGCTAGCTTCGACACAGATCTGGATGACTCTAAGTCACAAACCGGATACGTGTATATTTTGAATGGTGGGGCAGTAAGCTGGTGCAGTTGCAAGCAAAGCGTCGTGGCGGGATCTACATGTGAAGCGGAGTACATGGCAGCCTCGGAGGCGGCACATGAAGCAATTTGGGTGAAGGAGTTCATCACCGACCTCGGAGTCATACCCAATGCGTCGGGGCCAATCAAACTCTTCTGTGACAACACTAGAGCTATTGCATTTGCAAAGGAGCCCAGGTTTCACAAGAAGACCAGGCACATCAAGCGTCGCTTCAACTCCATTCGTGAAAATGTTCAAGATGGAGACATAGAAATTTGTAAAGTGCACACGGATCTGAATGTCGCAGATCCGTTGACTAAACCTCTCCCTAAGGCAAAACATGATCAGCACCAGAACTCTATGGGTGTTCGATTCATCACAATGTAAACTAGATTATTGACTCTAGTGCAAGTGGGAGACTGTTGGAAATATGCCCTAGAGGCAATAATAAAAGCATTATTATTATATTTCCTTATTCATGATAATTGTCTTTATTCGTGCTATAATTGTGTTAACCGGAAATCGTAATACATGTGTGAATAACAGACAACAAACATGTCCCTAGTGAGCCTCTAGTTGACTAGCTCGTTGATCGACAGATAGTCATGGTTTCCTGACTATGGACATTGGATGTCATCGATAACGGGATCACATCATTAGGAGATTGATGTGATGGACAAGACCCAATCCTAAACATAGCATAAGATCGCATAGTTCGTTTGCTAGAGTTATCCAATGTCAAGTATCCTTTCCTTAGACCATGAGATCGTGTAACTCCCGGATACCGTAGGAGTGCTTTGGGTGTGCCAAACGTCACAACGTAACTGGGTGACTATAAAGGTATGCTACGGGTATCTCTGAAAGTGTCTGTTGGGTTGACATGGATCGAGACTGGGATTTGTCACTCCGCTTGACGGAGAGGTATCACCGGGCCCTCTCGGTAATGCATCATCATAATGAGCTCAATGTGATCAAAGTGTTTGATCACGGGATCATGCATTACGGTACGAGAAAAGTGACTTGCCGGTAACGAGATTGAACGAGGTATTGGGATACCGACGATCGAATCTCGGGCAAGTAAAATACCGATTGACAAAGGGAATCGTATACGGGATTAATTGAATCCTCGACATCGTGGTTCATCCGATGAGATCATCGTGGAGCATGTGGGAGCCAACATGGGTATCCAGATCCCGTTGTTGGTTATTGCCCGGGAGCCGTCTCGGTCATGTCTGCATGTCTCCCGAACCCGTAGGGTCTACACACTTAAGGTTCGGTGACGCTAGGGTTGTGAAGATATGTATATGCAGTAAGCCGAATGTTGTTCGGAGTCCCGGATGAGATCCCGGACGTCATGAGGAGTTTCGGAATGGTCCGGAGGTAAAGAATTATATATAGAAAGTGCTGTTTTGGCCATCGGGACAAGTTTCGGGGTTATCGGTATTGTATCGGGACCACCGGAGGGTCCCGGGGGGTCCATCGGGTGGGGTCACCTGCCTCGGAGGGCCCCATGGGCTATATGAGGAAGGGAACCAGCCCAAAGTGGGCTGGTGCGCCTCCCCCCCCCAGGGCCCATGCGCCTAGGGTTTGGGGGAACCCTAAAGGGGGTGTCCCCCTTGCTTGGGGGGCAAGTCCCCTCCCTGGCCGCCGCCCCCCCCTAGGAGATTCCATCTCCTAGGGCCGGCGCCCCCCCAAGGGGCTATATAAAGGGGGGGAGGGGGGCTGCGCACCCTTGCTCCTGGCGCCTCCCTCTCCCTCCCCAACACCTCCTCCTCCTCCATTGAGCACGGCGAAGCCCTGCTGGAGTACTGTAGTTCCACCATCACCACGCCGTCGTGCTGCTGCTGGAGCCTTCTTCCCCAACCTCTCCTTTGCCTTGCTGGATCAAGAAGAAGGAGACGTTACGCTGACCGTACGTGTGTTGAACGCGGAGGTGCCGTGCTTTCGGTACTAGGATCTCCGGTGATTTGGATCACGGTGTGTACGACTACTTCATCCCCGTTCGTTGAACGCTTCCGCTCGCGATCTGCAAAGTGGTATGTAGATGCAATCTCTCTCTCCCATGACTCGTTGCTAGATGAACTCATAGATGGATCTTGGTGAAACCGTAGGAAAAATTTTAATTTTCTGCAACGTTCCCCAACATCACCACCATCCCATGCTCATTGAAGGCGGCACCTCCATGAAGGACGACGCCGCGAGTGTCGCTGCCGCCCAATCCGAAGGGATTTGGGTTTTCACCCCGGTACACAAGCAAGCGAGGTAGGCAAAGGGGAAAGGAAGAATCTTGATGGCGCCTACAAGTAGGGGACGACGCCCGCATGCATCGCCGTTGTCATGGCCGGCAGATCCGGCTTTTGATTTCTACGGGTTGCGCATCCCCTCCTTCTGACGCGGCGGCGACGACCATGGGCGACCGGAGACCAGATCTGACCAGGGGCCCGCAAAGGTCGGAGGTGGACGACGTCAGATCTAGGGCAGGCACCCTGGAGGCCATCGTGCCCCACACCCACTACCCACCGCCACCTTGCCGCTCCCATGGCCAAGGGGGATGACCAGCACCAGCGAGAACCACAAGCTAAAGGCACCGTCGCTCCACCTCCCGAGGTCGCTGCCTCGGCTCTAAAGCCTCCCACACGCGGCTGGGCGGACAGATCCTCGCCATCACTTTTCCCGTCGGCCGCACGGCGCTCTGGCGACCCCCTTCGGTGGCGGCAAGGGAGAGGAGAGACAGGAGGAGCGGCCGACGATAAGCTAGGGTTAGCGCCGCCCGAGTCGCCCCTGCGGGAGCAACGCAGGGGCCAGGATTTTTTTAGGTTCCTATCTTTTATGTGGTATACTAGTAAGATGCCCATGCATTGCATGGAACATCCAAATGCATTGATCCAGGAGTTGTTTATTTGACAAAGTATGTGGGGTCATCTCATGTGTATAAATATCGATAGGTTTCTTCGAATATTCATTCTTCTCTAGAGCTCACAAGCATTCGGGTGAATAGTAAATGTAGGCAAAATAGATAAAAAATATTTCGCAAACAAAAGCATTCAAGTGTTCAACCTGCATCCAAAACTTCATGAAGAAATAACACTTATTGTGCTTTGCAAAAAATGATCTTTAAAAACCATTTTTTGTGTATTGATTTTTTTCTAGACCGCCATGAATGTCACTCCTGATGACTTGGAAGGGGGCGGAGGAGATGGTGAGGAGGAGGGGGTCGTGGTGGTGGTCGGCAATGCAGCCTGAGAGAAGGCATGAGAGGCGTTGCGGTCAGACGTCGCCGAGAGCAACGACCTCTCTAGATCCTTCTTCTTTTTCTCGAGATGGCTAGATGAGGTGAGAGGGAGAGTGGTTGAACGTGAGAGGCAGGGGGTTTATCTACAAACTAGGAGTGGAGTGCGGGGGTCTTTTTGCAAAACTAACATAGTTTGTCTTAGATGTGTCAGATGTAAATCAAACGCTTGTAAATGAAAGATGGCAGGCACATCATCATCACAAACTCAGCTTTTTATAAGAGTATAGATAGATCATGTACATAGGGTGAACAACCTTGACGGCGGCTCTCTCTTTGATGGTGGTGGTGGTGGTGTGTGCAACTTGTGTTGGTAGCTAGGTTGGTTGTGCGTTCCATCGAGGTTGTCGTGTTCCATGATGACCGGTGAGCGTGTTTGTGCCGGTTTTCCGCTAATTAACCGGCAATTGTCTTCTTCTTTATTATCAAGATGAGACAAAGCTTTTGACTCCGTTTCTAAAATAATAGGGCGAACACTAGAATATTTGAGGATGAACCAACCAATCTTATCTCTGTTGAGCTGACCATACATCTTATCTTATATTCAATTCTTTTCATGAATCAAGCTCAAACATATACTAAAAGCGTTGCATTCACACTTTCATATATACCACTTATATATCATCAGTAGTTCTGGTTAAATAGGAGAAGGGGAAGGGGGAGAGAATTTAAGTACACGGCAGCAAAGGAAGAGCATATATATCTGCATGCACGCACGAATCTCGGCGCAATCCATGTGCCGCGCCGTGCGCACGCACACACGGGTTGCACCGAGATCCTGGGTCCGGGAATGGCGCGGGAGCGACGGCGGCTTAGTACTTGTACCCCGCGACGTGCAAGCTCTCGGACGCGGCGGCGTCCCCGCCGGCGGCGGCGCCGCCGTACTTGCCGAGCGTGGCCTCGGAGTTGCCCTTGCACCGGGCGAGGAAGGTGGCCTGCGCGTCGGCGACGTTCTCCTTCTTGCCGGCCCACTTCTTGATGGTGCTCTGCTGCAGCGCCCGGCCGAAGGAGAAGGTGAGCGTCCAGGGCTTGAGCACCGGCAGCTTGTTCATGGCGTCCAGGTTCTGCGTCGCCTGCTCCTCGCTCTGCCCGCCCGACAGGAACACCACCCCGGGCACCGCCGGCGGCACCGTGCGCCGCAGCGCCGCCACCGTGTACTCCGCTATCACCTCCGCGCCAACCTATGCACACAACCATTCACACAACGATCAGCCATGCAAACAAAGACCATGCATGAAGATCATACATAACTCTGACAGAAGTAGGGAGAGGGAGGGACGTGCCTTGGGGCTGTCGGAGCCGGGGGTGACCATGTTGGGCTTGAGGAGGGTGCCCTCGAGGAGCACCTTGTGGTCGTTGAGCGACTTGTAGACGGCGGCGAGGACGCGCTCGGTGGCGGCGGCGCAGGCCTTGATGTCGTGTGGCCCGTCGGTGAGGATCTCGGGCTCCACGATGGGGACCAGCCCGTTCTCCTGGCAGATGAGCGCGTACCGCGCCAGCCCCTCGGCGTTCTGCTTCACGGCGAGCTCGGACGGCTCGGCGCCGGGCCCAATCTTGAGCACGGCGCGCCACTTGGCGAAGCGCGCGCCGGCCTCGTAGTACTTGGCGCAGCGCGCGCCCAGGGAGTCGAGGCCCTGGGTGGTGGTCTCGCCGACGGTGCCGGCGATGTCGACGGTGCCCTTGTCGACCTTGATGCCCGGGATGACGTTGCCGGCCTTGAGGATGTCCACGAACGGGGTGCCGTCGGCGGCCGTCTGGTAGAGCGTCTCCTCGAAGAGGATGACGCCGGAGAGGTACTCGAGCGCGCCCGGGGCGGTGAAGAGCATCTCCCGCAGCGCCTGCCGGTTGGACTCCACGTTCTCCACGTTGATGCTGGCCAGCCGCTTCCCGATGGTGCCCGTCGACTCGTCCGCCGCCAGGATGCCCTTCCCCGGCGTCGCGATGTACTTGGCCGTCTTGATCAGCTCATCTGCACATTTCATAACACAAAAAACCATCAGCAAGCTGCACCACAAGCGCATGAAAAACATGCGGATGGGCCAAACACAAGGCAAGAACCTGCGTATTTCCCGACGAAGGCAGACATGGCGGCGGCGGCGACCGTGTCGGTCAGGAGCTCCGGGACCGGTGGACCGGCGGCTGCAAAATCCAAACGCTCGGCTGCTCTGCTCGCGCTTTTTGTGAGGTGGCTGTGCGAGCTATCTCTCTCGCCTTATAAACCCTGGACGTGAGGAGGATATGCCGAACGGCCGAGGGGGATCTGTGATGCACGGGCCACTGGCTCGCGCGGCGCCGGTCACTCGTTGGGGGTCGGGGGGATAGGGGGGGCGAGCCGCGCCACCCAAACGCCCCACCGGCTGCTGGCCAGACAAAATACTAGGAATACGATTTTCGCAGCTAAAGAACACATACATGTAGACGCTGTGCTGAAGCTGAACAAGTGGTGGTCGTGATGTGGACTTTATCCATGCAGGATGAACGTAGGGATGGCGTCCACCTGCTGGCCGGGCTGCTGACACGACACCAATGTAGTATCATCATATGGTGGAGCATACGTATATGTATTTCTTCGTTTCCCCGCTTTGCCGTGGGGAGCTGTGGTCCAGTGTACAGTGACAGAGTGAGGTGCCAACACGACGTGTAACGTTGCAGTCTACAACAATGTTTTTCAGTATTTTCTGAGGGCTCGCAATGTGGAAGATATTTAAATTGGATATTTTGATGCACTCTAGGGCTTTGGTGTTATCGTCGTCGGATTTCCGGGAAGTTGGCAGGCTAATGTGATGTAACCAAGGCAGTACATGATACAAGATCGAATGCCAGACATGCCGCGACGTTACAAAATTCGCAAACTATCTGTCTGTCTATTAAATTTCGATTCCACACATCTCCATAAAGAACAAACCATCTCATCGAGCAGAGTTTCCATGGAATCATCCTATAGGTAAGTTGGACATGCATGTATATCTGTGAACACAAGCTCCAGGGTCATCTTTGACACACACTCTCCATGTCAAAGCAAATGCGAAAAAATGTCACTGAGCTGAACACAGGCTGAGACAGATGGTGAGAGCAACTAACGGGTGAACTCATCGCCCGAAGCATCTCAACACTGAGGCCACAAGGGTAGATGACAGAAACTTCATTCCAGCAGACCCACCAGGGAAGTATGAGATGGCATAGTATACTAGCGCAAGGATCTGAAAAATAGAAGAGTTTTGTTAGCTCGAAGTTAATAGAAGTGATCGAATGCTCGGTACGCAACTGCCACTGGAGATCAACGGTGCCACAAACTGCAACTTTAAGGGTTTTTTTATGATGACCTATTCACTTCTACAAATTCACAGCTCTCTTCAAAGTTGTTCCAGTTGCTAGCATCCAGAGAAGGACAAAATAACAGCACAAGAGATTGTGGGGTGTAAAGGAGAAATTCTCACCTGAAGACAAGAGAAGAAAACAGAAAGTATGTAGCTATGAAGCACCATTGACACATAGATGGTAGCAAACATGCTGCCAACAAATCCAATGGTGAAAGGTAACCTCTGTGGAAAAATTAAAACAGCTTTAGAAAATGTAACAAAAACATATTTATTTTCGAGATATAACAAAAGTTAAATATATAGAATATAAGATATGAACTAATTAAATCAACAACCCAGTATGACATATGGGAATACATAAAACCCAAAATGTGCATATTATTTTGTGAAAGGAAAGTATGTTATCATCTAAAAACACATCAATTTTAAAACAAAGAATATATTTAGTTATTCACTAAGCATGCCTTTGACATGGAACAATAAAAAACAATGCACATTCGATCTTCTGTAGAAAAGAGCTTAACCATTGGCAGAAAATCACTGACAATGCATTTTTCAGGTTGATGTTTCACAACTGGATGCTCACTTGATAAAATGTCAAATTATCAATGCCTCAAGGACATGCTATGTTACTGTATAAATTTGACCATGTATTTTCCTTTTCTTTTGTACTTTCTTCAAAGCAGAGGAATTGTTTGATCATTACTAGAAAAATACAAGTACAAAATGCACTCCCAGCAAAATGTTTACAATATGCAATATATACCTTAACTAATATCTTCAAGGAGAGAATTGGATGGAAACAATCTAATATTCTAATATGTGCAGTTTGTGGTAAAACAGAAATTATCAAAAGACAGAAGAAAACAACACAAGTTTTGTTGAACAGTGCTTCCCAGGAATGGTGCCTATTTAAGGCCAAGGAAAATGAATTGGTACCTCTCTGGAAATCATATGATAGAGCTGATTCTTGGGCCCTTTCAATGCAAAGAAAGATCCAATGATGAAGGCACATCCCATCGTGAAACAGATTGCAAACTTTTGAGGCATTATCACCATGACTGGCAGGAATATTGTGAACGCGATGAAAACTAGGAAAATGCCACTGGCAAGAAAAAGACCGAAATACATGAGAGATTTGCCAGATGGAACACTGCTTGTTGAGGACTGGAAGCTGCCAGGGAACCCTCTAACTCCTTTAGATACCCTGGAGAAAATAGAATGGCAAGGCAATCAGCATTCAGCAAAAAACTAAACAGTTAAAAGAAAGGTTAACTAGAGGTTTGGTCAATGACATCTTTTACGATTGTTCCTCTAGCTAATCTTGAAGAGCTGTTGCGATATTTAGCCTTTCAAATTGCTCTAGAGCTGACAATTACCAAATGTCTTTCATATGTATGACTCTAAACAGCTCGCCATTACAACATGAATCACGATGGTGACATGCCAAAACACAAATTCCTTGGTTGTCAATACCTAATAAGTAACTAATTCAGCACAAACCTTGCTCCTGACTAACGATCTTCAATCACGATTTGAGATAACCGGAGAAAATACAGTGCTTGCTAAGATTGATCTAATTGGCCAATGCGAAGAAGCTATTTTACAATAGTAGCTCTGGAGTAAAAGCCTGCGCAAATTCTTTTCGCATGTAACCAAAAAGAAACAGCACCGAAGCAATCTCGATCCACATGGAGGCGATCCGGGAAGCGCTACGCTACTACTTTAACAATGTATTCATGGCACCGGTAGTTAAGCTTAGCTGGGGAGAATCCACCGCATCCCGATTCACTTGCACAAACCCTAGGAGGAGGTGGGGTGACGACGAGAGGGGGGTTGCTTACACGCCGAAGGTGCCGGTGACGCGGTCGTTGGCGGAGCGGACGGCGGCCTCGATGTCGATCCCGAATCCTCCGCCGACATCCTCCTCAGCGGAGCGGGCGGCGGCGTAGGAGTTCCATTCCGCGAGCAGAGACGGCGGCGGCTGCGAAGACGCCGACGACGAGGAGGGCGAGGGCCCAGAGCCGGAGAACCACGCCTGCATCTCGGGCCCACGCCGCCAGGGAGTAGAGACAGCCGGAAATGCGCCCTGTTTTACTTGTTAACGAAGCCCTAAAAAAACAAAATTGTTAGTACGATTTGCTCACCTAAACGATTTGTTTTAGGAGTGCTAGGCGCCGGCGCACCGGCCCAAATTTTGGCCGGTCGCCGCGCAGCCGTCTGATTTGATTGCGTTTGACCGTCAGATGGTTCCGAATCGTTTTCTTCCAAAAAAACGGATCCAACAAAAAGCAGAGAAAAAACAAAGCAGCGTCGCTGTCAACCCTCGCCATGGATAACCCAGGTAGCAATTCTTGAAGCAACGCTGCCCGTCGCCGCCCTCGCCATCGCCTCCCGCGTGTCTCGCCGACTGCACGCATGCAACAACGTGAGCTCGTGGTTGCAGCTCCCGTGGAGATGGCCACAGCTCCGATGGCGTCGGCCGCCGGCCACAGCACCCATCGTCCAGCTCGCGCAGTACCTCGACCTCAATTTACTGGTAGCAATAAAAATTCCCGCCGGTCGTAGCAAAAAGTCATGCCGGTTCCAGTAAAAAAAATTACACCCACCCTGCAGAAATCAATGGCGACCATGCCGTGGTCTTGCAGCAAACGGCGGTGGTAGCAAAATTTGGCACTCGTTCCAGCAAACCAAATACTGCGTGGTAGCAAAAAATTGAAATCAGGTCAGTTTCAACAAACCAAAAACCTGGTGGTAGCAAAAATCCAAGCTTGTTCTAGAAACCAAATCCCCGGTGGAAGCAAAAACACAAGTTGTGCGTTGGTTGTAGCAAAATCAAAAAAAGTCGCTGGTAGCAAAAAAGGACGTTGTTCCAGCAAACCACAACAATGATGGTAGCAAAAAATGCAAAATTGACTCTGGTTCCAGCAAACAAAGACGTCAGTGGAAGCAAAAAATTTCGTTGGTTCCAGCATCTGGCTACCACCGCTGTAGCACTCGGCGGGCGCAGTTCACCCACCGTCGCCTGCACGTCGCAACTCGCAGCAAAACACCAGTGCCGGCAACCCCTGGTCGCAGCAAAACATCGCTGCTACGCCGTGCTAGCACACCGTCGGCCGCAGCACCCCGCTCACCCCGCACCCCCACGCCGTTCGTAGCCCCTCGGCTGCGGCAGTGGTTTCCGCTTGCTAGAGGATATTCTACGGAGGCCAAATCTCTGGCCAGATTTTAGAGAAAGAGGAGAACGGAAGGGAGAGAATCGAGGGGATAAGAAGAAGGGAAACGTTTCGGCTCGGCGCACCGGCGGAACACTCAACCAGTCGCCTCCCTCACACGTGTCCAGCATGGCCCCACGAGCTTATCCTTTCCACCGTTTTTCTTCTTATCCCCTCGATTCTCTCCCTTCCGTTCTCCTCTTTCTCTAAAATCTGGCCAGAGATTTGGCCTCCGTAGAATATCCTCTAGCAAGCGGAAACCACTGCCACAGCCGGGGGGCTACGAACGGCGTGGGGGTGCGGGGTGAGCGGGGTGCTGCGGCCGACGGTGTGCTAGCACGGCGTAGCAGCGATGTTTTGCTGCGACCAGGGGTTGCCGGCACTGGTGTTTTGCTGCGAGTTGCGACGTGCAGGCGACGGTGGGTGAACTGCGCCCGCCGAGTGCTACAGCGGTGGTAGCCAGATGCTGGAACCAGCGGAAATTTTTGCTTCCACTGACGTCTTTGTTTGCTGGAACCAGAGTCAATTTTGCATTTTTTGCTACCATCATTGTTGTGGTTTGCTGGAACAACGTCCTTTTTTTGCTACCAGCGACTTTTTTTGATTTTGCTACAACCAACGCACAACTTGTGTTTTTGCTTCCACCGGGGATTTGGTTTCTAGAACAAGCTTGGATTTTTGCTACCACCAGGTTTTTGGTTTGTTGAAACTGCCCTGATTTCAATTTTTTGCTACCACGCGGTATTTGGTTTGCTGGAACGAGTGCCAAATTTTGCTACCACCGCCGTTTGCTGCAAGACCACGGCATGGTCGCCATTGATTTCTGCAGGGTGGGTGTAATTTTTTTTACTGGAACCGGCATGACTTTTTGCTACGACCGGCGGGAATTTTTATTGCTACCAGTAAATTGAGGTCGAGGTACTGCGCGAGCTGGACGATGGGTGCTGTGGCCGGCGGCCGACGCCATCGGAGCTGTGGCCATCTCCACGAGAGCTGCAACCACGAGCTCACGTTGTTGCATGCGTGCAGTCGGCGAGACACGCGGGAGGCGATGACGAGGGCGGCGACCGGCAGCGTTGCTTCAAGAATTGCTACCTGGGTCATCCATGGCGAGGGTTGACAGCGACGCTGCTTTGTTTTTCCTCTGCTTTTTGTTGGATCCGTTTATTTTGTGGGAAGAAAACGATTCGGAACCATCTGACGGTCAAACGCAATCAAATCAGACGGCTGCGCGGCGACTGGCCAAAATTTGGGCCGGTGCGCCGGCGCCTAGCACTCGCCTAAGAAGAAAAACGGTGGAAAGGACAAGCTCGTGGGGCCATGCTAGACACGCGTAAGGGAGGCGACCGGTCGAGTGTTCCGCCGGTGCGCCGAGCCGAAACGTTTCCCTTTGTTTTAGCTGGGGTGCGAGACTCCGTGTGCCTTCCCTTGCCGGTCTGGACCGCCCTGGCCTCGCTCGCAAGCTCCGAACCCATCCTGTCGTGAGTCGCCGCCGTATTTACTTTTTCCAACCTCGTCTGCGCTTCCTTTTCCAGTTAGTCGTGCCTGGCCATTGCCGTTGACCTCGACACGGCCGCGGTCTGTGTTGTGTGATTTGGACATATGATAGAGGAAGAAGAAAAGTGGGGAAACAAGATGGGTGGCTTACAAGTGGGACACTCTTCCACCTCAGCCGGTCAAATATCGATCTGGATTAGTCTTCGCAACGTAACCCCGCAAACGGACCCGACCCGACTGGTCAGTTTTGCTGTTTTCATGAGCTATCCGACGGATCAGTGCTATGTGTTACTGGTTAAACTAAATGCTATGTGTTACTGGTTAAACTAAAAAATGATGCCTCGGCGTGAGTTGCTCCAAATGTGGTACCAACTGGTTACCCTAGCTCGCTATGTGTATGTGTCATTTTCTCTCGGCATGCAGACCCATCTTCCAAGCTACCGAGCAGTGTCCTCCACTCACTTCGGGGCAGTTTAGTTCGTGACATGGGTTGCTTGCCTGGTGAAAAGTAGTGCCTGGAATAGCTCTGGCTAGGTTGAGCATTGCGTAGAATGCTAATGGGGTTAGACTAATAGCTCACACAGAAAACCACTCCAATATACCAAGTGATGATCAGCTCACACTGACTCTTGAAATGAAACTTCTTTTCAGCTTCACTGTAAACATTGCACTCGATGAGGGCAGACAATACAAAGTGCTATATTCTTGTTTGAGTTTCACTTTTGTTACATGCATGCACTGCACAATTAATGTATAATTTCGTAAATCTTTTACAACCTTTAATCTTTGTTACATGTATTTCGCAAACCGGTTGCAGCCTATAACGTCATGTGTGGAACAAAAAATGTTAGTAAGGTGTTTACTCAAACGCAAGCCTTTGCGTGCCTACAAGTGCTGCATAACTGCCTCCCTTGGCGACCAATTCCGCGTGCGTCCCAAGTTCCATGATCTTGCCATCTGAGCAGACGGCGATTCGGTGCGCGTTTTGCACGGTGCTCAACCTGTGAGCGATCACCAAAGAAGTCCTGCCCTTCATCAAGAGATCGAGAGCTTCCTGCACAAGCCGCTCACTAGTTGTGTCCAGTGCACTTGTAGCCTGTAAATAGCATGAGTTCCTTGAGTGAACATAAGGCGAGTCATCCCAACAAAATTTGCACAAAAGGATTATTATCTCATGCAGCCTGTGCAGTACACAAGGTTCAGTTTCTGCGAGGTACCTCATCAAGAATTAGAAAAGGAGCATTTTTCAGAAGAGCTCGGGCAATTGCAATTCTCTGTAAAGCAACAGAAGAAGTGTCATTCATTCAGTTTCAATAAATTGACAGTAGTTAGGAGAAAGCACCAATGATGTGATTCCTTTATTAGAGGAATAACATTGTCATTCATTCATTCATCAACTCAAATATTAAGATTGCAAATTACCTGTCTCTGTCCCCCACTTAGGAGGCTACCTCGTTCTCCAACAAGAGTATCATAGCCCTGAATTGCAAATAAATGAGGAAATGGGTATGGGCATATCATCGGACATAAGAGACTATAACTAACGCCAGTTAATGATAGGCTGTCAAACCTGTGGAAGCGAGATGATGAATTCATGAGCATTGGCAGCTTTGGCAGCTTTTATTATCTCATCCTTGGAGACAACATCATCTGGAAGACCATAAGCAATGTTTTCCCCGACAGATGCCGAGAATAGGACAGGGTCCTGATATTTTCATAGGAAAAAGACTTAACAGAATTACTAAGTTTGAGATGGTAAATTTTGTATCCCTTATTTATTGTAATTGTGGAATGATTGCCGACAAAATCTAGCAGTTCAAATGAATCGATGGGGATAACTGATACGTGTGTACTACTATGAACTAGTGACAAATGGCATGAAAAGATAGGTGCTTTGGTATACAGTATACCTGATTCACTAGGGATACAATTTGAGACCATTCTCTTTTATCAAATACACGAATGTCTTCCCCTGCCACCGTGATGCGACCTTGAGTAGGCTGCAAGATTGGAACAAATCTATAATGTTGCTACATTCATGAAACACAAGTAGACAAGAGTAATGTTTGCTATGGATATGTACAGCTGTACTTACCTCATAGTACCGCGCTAAAAGTTGCACCACTGTACTTTTCCCAGCACCACTAGAGCCAACAAGTGCTGTGACTTTTCCACACTCAATTACAAGATCAAGCCCATTTAAGACATCCACATCAGATCTCAGTGGATAGGAGAAATGAACATCTGCAGATATATGAGGATCAGTTGTATGCCAGTGGTCAATGATGTCATGTGGATTTTGTGCTAGCAGTAAGACAACTTCTGGACATCTCAAGAAACAAATTTAAAAGGAAAATCATTGAGCTACTCTCACTAAAGTTAAACAGACTCAAAAAATTATCAGAAAATATACTCCCATCAAATTATGTTTTCAACACAAATAAGTGAAACTTGAGGACACCATGACAAGCTTATTACAGAACATAGACTAAATTACAAATAAAGTCAAACCTGAAACTTAATCTCAGGAAAATAAGCTCCACATTCACATTTCACAATATGGAAATAATAATAATGGAATATAGCAGATGGTAATGCATATTGTAAATTATATGGATCTGTGTAATATGGAGGGAACTCCTGCATTAATTGAATAAATATTTAAAACGGCAATCCTACCTTCCAGGTGAATGTCTCCAGACCATGCTAGATCACTACAGCTGCTTGAAGATTTCAGTGCTGACATGTAAGATGTGTTAACAGTGCCGTTTTCATGCACTCTAGCATTAGAATCTTCAGGTTCTTTATTGTCAAGTTCTTTGGCTAAACCATATGCAAGTGAATCATCAATGTCCTTTGCTGACAGAACAGAATTTATTCTCTCTATTGAAGCAAATGTCCCACGCAGATCACCAAGGGTATTAACAGCTCCTTGAACCTAAAATACATGTTTTTATCTTGTACCTATATATATGCAATAAACAACAAATGGAGCTACAATAAAATACTCAATAAGCAAGATTTGCTACTTACAGCAAAGGTCAGTGTGAATGTGTAACCAATAAAAGATGCCATGGTTCCAATAGACAACTTGCCCTGAAATAGTAAAATAATCATATTCTTCTGATTCCAACCAGACAATACAAGCCTCATCGCGCACATGAAATTCATAACAGGAATGAACATGCATGCTGATGAGTGAAAGTGTAAAGCCAAGCTATTGTGTGCATGTATCTTGGATAGACATAAAATGTGTTCTCGAAGTAAGGCAAATGAATACTCGCAAAAAAAAAAGTAAAACAAATGAATGATTGTGTACAGAATCAGTTTCAGCAACAGAAGCTTGCATGGTGCTAAGGCACTTTTGAATTGATTAATTTTTGGATGAAGCAAGTAATGTTATTTGTGAAACGATATATTTCAGCAGTGTAAAATTGTGGCTAGTAACACCATGTTAAACCTAAAAGACAATGAGAAAATTGTTTACATTTTATTTTTTAAACTAAAGGTCAAAATGGAAGAGAAACTTGTAAACATTGGTGCTAAAGTGCTAAAGTCTAGCACTGCACTATGCTTGTTGCTAGTGGTTGTAACACCGCAACCACTCCCAGACTGGCACCAGTTACTCCTGGCTATCATCCTCTAGGCTCTAGACTGGTCACAGAGGGGAATTTCCCTGGTCGGTCACCCATTCCCAAATTACTCCGAGCCAAATACGTTTAACTCAGAGGTTCTTAGGAGATGAGCTTCCAGAAAAGATGATCCGTCTTGTTGATATGAGTAGTACTATCAGTCCTTTAAGCTAGGATGTCACAGTGGTGTCAAAGAGATTAGCCAAAGTTCCAAACTACTAGTAACCCACTCAATAGTGAAATGTCTTTTCCTTTCTTTATAACAAACTAGTGGCTACTGGTATGCAGTAAACCACTCGGTAACAAAAACAATGCAAACAGCTCAAGCTATGTAGTACGCTTCAATGTAGTAGATGATTTAGTGTTGTATACAGGAAGAAGTTAGACATCCTAAGGTCCACGGTAAGTGGCTGGATTACGTCCTCAGCCAATAAAACTGTACATTTACATGTTATAAGAGCAAAAAAGCACAGCATGCCAGAAAATGGCAAGGAATACCTCCCCCCCCCCCCCCTGCTCCCCAGGATGGCATAGAACCTTGGCGTGGTTACTTGAGGTCATGGAAAGGAATATAATGGAATGGTTCTGTTTTCTGAGGTGATTCCCATGTTCGGTCGAGATTTGGAATGGAACCAGTTGGTCCCAGAGGTGGAATGCAACCGACGTCTCCCGTGACAGCGCACCTGAGAAAAACCTCACTGCTTGCCCAATTGAGAGATGGGGGGAACGACTTAACCCTCACACGTTTCTTTCTCCCCGTCTTTCCTGTCTTGGTGGGCGTGGCGGTGGCGGATCAAATCATGCACGGCGAAGCAGCAGCAGCAGGCAGTGACACCTGTTCCGGCTCGGTTCAGAATCTCCACCATCCAAGCAGCAGCGCCAAGCAGCAACGACACGTTGGCGTGGACCGGTTTGACGGGGACCAGAGCAGAGCAGTGGCGGCCAGACCGTCTCCCTCCCTGTCTCTCAAGTGGCGGCGGCTGGAGCTTGGGAACAGCCGGCGTTGGTTGTGGCAGGTCGTGGGCGACTGCTGCTAGGTGGTGGTGATTCTGGCGCACATCATCAATGCGGGCAGGGCAAGCTAGCGAGGTCAGGATGGATGTAACACATTGTTCGGTGCCCTGCTGATTAAGTTTGTGGCATGATCTAATTTGTGATAGAATGTACGTATGTCTTTCACATGTTATACACACATTGGTTGTTTACTGCTCTTGTGTGTGCAACTTATGATCAAGTGTTGAATACAAATAAAATATAAATAAACTTCAAATAAGTTGCAGCTAAAAATGCAAGTGAGTTAATGTGAAAATTTGTATATACGACAGAGATAACCTCACCATTCCTATACGAAAGGTAAACTGAATCGAATTCACCCTATTCTATCTTCTCAACCAAATGCCGAGACAGAACCATTCCATCTCGTTGCATCTAACCATGACATTCCATTCCACTTGGTTCCTCAACCAAACACATTCTTACTGTATTACTCCCTCCGTTCCTAAATGCAAGTCTTTTTAGAGATTCCACTATGGACTACATACGGAGTAAAATGAGTATCTACACTCTAAAATATGTCTATATACGTCTGTATGTAGTTTGTAGTGGAATCTCTAAAAAGACTTGCATTTAGGAACGGAGGGGATACATAACTAAACAGCAGCAGTTGCAATCTTTAGAAAAGAGTATTGCATGTCAGGCAATTGTAATTAGTATCTTATACACAATGTATTCAGAGGCTTACCGCACTGACTTTGCTTCCACCAAGAATGTAAAGCGCCATTAGGGAAACATAAACTACCACTCGAGTCAATGACTCATTGGCAGCTTTCAGCACTCCTAGCTTTGTGCCACTATTTTGAAAAGAAAGTGCCTATCAAACAAAAAAAATGTGTTAACAAGGTAAGAAAGCCTGTGTGACCAGCATAACGTCGGTATAAGAATATAACCGCCAAAAGGAATAATCAAACATTGCAATACTCTGCAAAAGAAACACTCTATAGTCCCATTGAGAAGTCTGTTTGCTATGCTTCTTGAGTTTGGCCAGGGCTTTTCCTTAGGGAAGTTTGGTCAGCGTTTAGGTTCACTAGATCATTTCAGTCTTCAAATTAATATCTGCTATTCTACTCTTGCGACTGCAAGTACAATCAGGGCAGGCCCTGACATGTCGGAGGGCCAGGGCAAGACAATAACTCGAGGCCTTCCCTATGAACTGTAAAAATACTTTCCATTTATACACCACAGAAGTTGGTTGTCACAAAACATTGGAAAAAAGTAGATAAACAAACTCTAATAATAGGTCAACCTGGTAAAAAAACAATCGTAGTCTTAACGATCACTTCCTCCTTCAAATAATGCTCTTGCAGAAGGCTAGTTAGTCCATTGACCTATCTTCTATATTAGTTGTGACAACCTGAGAAACTGTCGCTAGGCTTTTAGGCGAGGCTTGTGTGGATGTTGTTTTGGTACACCCGGGTCCGAGTAGCGTGTGCTCCCTTTATTTAAGAACTAGCAAAAGACAAATTTAAAAATCCAAAAAACAAAATAATAATGCATCTAAATAATAGAAGGAACTATGTGTCTTTTAGATGCATTATTATTTTGTTTTTTGGATTTTTAAATTTGTCTTTTGGATAGTTCCTTTTTGGCTAAGGTGAGACAAGCCACGGTCCGTGGTCACCTAAACCCTAAACCCTAAACCCCAAACGCTGGGGCCGAGACAAGCCAAAGCCCAAGTGGCCGCACGCCGAGCCGCTTCGCATCGTCCCCAATTACGCTGCGGCGATCCCGAGGCCGCACCACGCCACAGCCATGGACCCTTGGAGAGTTTCTGGCCACCGCCACGAAACACCTTAACGCCGCCCTGCCGGCCCCGGGAAAGAAGCCACGCCGACCTCTCAACTTCGCCCCGCGCCGTGGACGATCTGCAGCTACGACCTGCCAACCGAGCGCCCCTCCCACGGCAGAGCGGTGCGCCCACGTGCAAATCCTGCGCACTCTGGGGATCATAGGGATCGATCAGAAGATCACTGCCGCTGAGATGAAAGCCTACGACGGCATGTTCGCGGCACCGCTACCCCTGACAGTCCTTAAGGCCATTGCCACACTGGTTGACCGCGAGATCCCAGTCTGCATGGCATCAGCCGCGACTGGTGGCGTCGACGTTGCATGTGAAGGCTAGACCAGTTCACGCGCGCCTACCCGTCGATCCCGTTCCTATGGATCACGGCCTTAAGATCGCTATCTGGAATGTACGCGGCATGAACGCGCGGGCTCGGCGACATGCTATCCGGTCGCTGCTGGACACCACCAGGGCCTCCATTGTATGCATTCAAGAAACAAAAATGGAGTTGATCTACTCGGCTATTGTCCTGGATGCGTTCGGTTCCGAGTTCGATGACTACACGTACCTCCCGGTCGATGGCACGCGTGGCGGCATCTTGCTGGCGTGGAAGAGCAGGGCCGTGACCATCACGGACCCAATGTTCACCACCAATGCGATCACCGCTAAGGTGACCACGGCCACAGGCACACCTTGGTGGCTAACGGTGGTATACGGACCCCAGGAAGATGCCGACAAGGTCGCCTTCTTGCAGGAGCTTCGCGAGATCCGTGCCGCGTGCCCTGAACCATGGATGGTTTGCGGCGACTTCAATCTCATCCTCCGCGACGACGACAAAAACACGAGCAACATCAACCGGCGTATGATGGGCAAATTTTGCCGTCTCACCAATGACCTCGTGCTCAAAGAGATCTACCTCAACGGGCGGCGCTACACAGGGTCCAATGAGCAATCACCGCCGACTCTCGTGCAGCTCGACCGTGTGCTTTGCACAGCTGATTGGGAGGACGCGCACAGCGGATGCCACCTCCGATGCCTCGCGGCTGTGGTGTCAAACCACGCCCCGTTGCTGCTGGACTGCTCACCCACGCCTACCTCACACTGACGCTTTCACTTTGAGGAGTACTGGCTACGCTTGGACGGATTCCACGACGTGGTGACCGCGGCCTGGGGCTCTACACACCACGCTGATCCCTTCCACCGCCTCATGCTACGGCTCCAAGCGACGGCGGCGCGCCTCACCAGCTGGAGCTCCAGGTCCACGGGCAATATCAAGGACAAACTTGCGATCTCACGGGAACTCATCTCGCGCTTCGACCACGCCCAGGAATCACGTAGCCTCTCGCCACCGGAGGCTTGGCTCCGTAAGCAGCTCAAGATATCCTATCTTGGGCTCGCTTCCATGGAGCGCACGATCGCCCGACAGCGTTCCCGAATTGCCAACCTCAAAGACGGCGACGCTAGCACCGGTTTCTTCCACCGGCAGTGCTCGTTCCGTCGGCAGAAGAATCACATCTATAGCCTGGTCGCGGACAGCAGGGTGCTCACGGACCACACTGACATGGCAGAGGCTGCCTTTGCTCACTTTGAGGCCTTGCTTGGCACGGCGACCACCCGTGAGCACGCCCTGGACCTGTCTCAGCCGACTGACCTTGCGGACCTCGACGCGCCATTCAGCGCGGAGGAGATCTGGGAGGCTGTCAAACGCCTCCCCGCTCGCAAGGCGCCGGGCCCCGACGGGTTCACAGCGGAGTTCCTCCGTGCATGCTGGACCATCATCAGGCAGGATTTCCTCGACGTGTTCCAGCAACTATATGACTTGCGAGGAAGGGGGTTCTACAAGCTCAACCAGGCATTGCTGACGCTGCTCCCCAAGAACGCCGACGCTCATGGGCTACACGACTATCGGCCGATCTGCCTGATACACCTCGTGGCCAAAATTTTCGCTAAGGTGCTCTCAATACGCCTTGGGGCCAAACTGGACCACTTGGTTAGCCGCAACCAAAATGCATTCATCTCGGGAAGGAGCCTGCACGACAACTACGTCCTCGTCAAGCAATCACTCAAGCTGTTGCACCAACTGGGAGCTCCAAGAGTCATGCTCAAGCTCGACCTCACGCGCGCCTTCGACTCCCTATCATGGCCTTTCCTCTTTGAGGTGCTGCGCCAGTACGGATTCGGGAACAGATTCTTGGAGTGGACGGCCATCCTCCTGTCCTCTGCCAGCACGCGCATACTCCTGAACGGCGAGCCCGGCCCCCCCATATGGCACCGACAAGGGCTCCGGCAGGGTGACTCCATGTCCCCGCAGCTTTTCGTGCTCGCCGTCGACACCCTGGGACGGCTCCTACGACGCGCACACAGCCTGGGCATCTTGCAGCCTCTACACCCACGACGTCACATCCCGGCGATCTCCCTCTATGCCGACGATGTCATGGTCTTCTGCCACGCCACGGTGGAGGACACCACTGCGATCAAGGAAATCCTCGCCTTGTTCGACAGGGCTTCCGGCCTGACGGTGAACTTCACCAAAAGCTCCGCCACCATCCTGCACGGCGACCAAGCGGCCACGGAGATGATCGCACACCTCGGCTGCCCGGCGGCGAACATTCCAATCACCTACCTCGGCATACCCATGTCCACACGCCGCCCATCTGCCGCCCAGCTGCAGCCCATGGTGGACGCGGTCGGCGCGCGCCTGCCGACATGGAAGGCCTGGCTGATGACTAAAACCGGGCGCCTCGCGCTGGTCAAGTCAGTCTTGTGTGCCATCCCAGTGCACCAACTGCTTGCATTCGCGCCCCCCAAAAAAACCCTCAAGCAGATTGAGAAGATCCAGCGCGGCTTCCTCTGGGCTGGCCGTGCCGCTGCCAATGGTGGACACTGCCATGCGAACTGGAGCAGAGTGTGCCGCCCCATCGAGCTCGGGGGCCTCGGCGTGCGAGACCTCGAGCGGGCCGGCCTCGCCCTGAGACTACGCTGGCTATGGTTTTCCAGAACGGACCCGGAGCGAGCTTGGCAAGGGCTCGACCTCCAATTTTCGCCCACGGAACGAGCCCTGTTCTGGGCATCCACGTTCACGATCCTCCGGAATGGGCTGTCCGCCCTGCTCTGGGAGGACCGGTGGATTGGCGGCCGATCCGTGCGCGAGCTCATGCCTAATCTCTACGGCTGCATACCCAAGCGACGACGGACGACGAGAACTGTGGCGGATGGGCTCAATGGCAACTCCTGGGCACGTGACATCCAAGGAAACCTAGGTCTCCACGAGATTGGTCAGTATCTGCAACTCTGGCAGATCATGCAGCGCACCGAGCTTTCCACCACACCGGACAAGTTGATCTGGCGTTGGACAGCGAGCGGCAACTACTCTGCGCAGTCCTGCTACACGGCAACCTTCCATGGAGCAACGGCCTGCCACTCATGGAAGCTGATTTGGAAATGCTGGGCGCCACCGCGAGTCAAGTTCTTCCACTGGTTGGCCAACCAGGACCGATGCTGGACGGCTGAGAGGCTGGCTCGCCATGGCCTCCAGCATCACCCTCGCTGCCTCCTATGTGACCAGCAGCCGGAAACGGTGCGACACCTCATGCTGGAATGCCCCCTCGCCCGTCAGGCATGGCACGAGACACTGGCCTGGCTTCGCATCCCGGCCCCGATCCCCTCGCAGGAACCATCGCTTACGGACTGGTGGAGACAGGCCAACGAAGACACGCCCCTGCGCAAGGCCCTGAAATCTGTTGCGTTGCTCATGCCTTGGATGGTCTGGAAGCACCGAAACAGCTGCGTCTTTGACAATGCGATGCCTTCCCTCAACACACTCCTAGATAGCATTAGGGACGAGGCCCGCTCATGGGCGGCAGCAGGGGCACCTGGCCTCCGACTTGTGCTGCCCCAAACCTGAGATGTGCACTAATTAACCGGCTGTAACCTGCACATCCTCGGATGATTGTAACTGAACCCCTCCTTTTCAATGCAAAGAAACGCAAAGCTTTTGCGTTTTCTCGAAAAAAAAAGTGATTGTAGTATGCACGAAAATAAAAAAATGGGGAGCTAAAGAAAGCAGACTCAGGTGATTCAAACTTTTATGTTTGATTCTAGTGTGCAAATGCCACAAAATAAATGGTATGATACTTAATTTTTAGACATATTACTCACGTCAGTATGAGTCTTTTTTCAATAAAAGAAGAACCCCTCTTGTTGGAGACGGTGGTAAGTGCTCCGAAGCTTTCTTATGCTCTATCCAGGTATGTGTGTGTTGTTTTTTGCAAAGAAAAAGAAGAGCGGGCAAGGTGACCTTTGTTCTGTACGAGCAAAGCTATTGCTGCCGATTCACTGTCATTTTCACTTGAGTAAATAGGCCCTTGGGCTCTAAGAGATAGCTCAGTTGGGGCCCTGAGGTCTAGGGTCCAGGGTGGTCGCCCTAGCTACCCTGCCCCAGGGACGGGCCTGAGTACAATGAGTTATTTTGCAGGCGGTCATAAGATTGTGTTAAGTAGATCGTAAATTTTGTAGAAGCAGACGTAATTTTACAAATGTGATGGTGGATAGTAAAATCATAACTTGTGTATAATTCTGGATCGTAAATTCACTTAGAAATTATTGTAACTCTTTTCACAAACTATCAGGCATACATATGCTGATATGCGTAGAAACCCTATTCTAAGCATGAGTGTAGAATAGCTTATTCTATAACCCTAGTAAAAAGTGCACAAAATATATTAAACTAGTGTACAAAATATAGTAATTTTTAGAATAACATAGTAAATTAGTGACTTAGATAGTAAAAAAACATTTTGGAATTACTACCTTTTATACACAGTTTTACTAGATTTTATAAATAGTTTGTATATGTATGAGACTACTTCAAGGAGCTACAGTTTACCACTATTTTGAATCAAAGAACTTACTAGTTTTAACCTTCTTTTTCATTGTAATGGGTCCTAAGAAGTGACAACCAAGGCCCACTTGCAAACTTGCCTAAGCCCCCGTTGGTGCGACACGCTAACCAGTGCACTATAAACCGAGGCTGGGAGTAGCCTCATACTGACTAAAGGACACACGGGTGCATCTCCTCATAGTACACAACAGGAGATGGGACTATTGCCCCCAGACATGCCCTCGTGCTGCGAGATGTGAACCATTGATGCTGGCCTTACTGGGTTTGGGACGGTGCATACGGTTGATGCTTTGGAGGGGATTGAATGTGCCAAGGTCTTATGTGGATCTGCAGGTGGGCTATAACTGTTAGGACCTGCAGGTGGATCTGGGTTTGGGACGGTGCATACGGTTGATGCTTTGGAGGGGATTGAATGTGCCAAGGACTTATGTGGATCTGCAGGTGGGCTATAACTGTTAGGACCGGTTGCAATTAAATTGTTGTTGATTCTCATAATCCCGATTGCCCAGCCAGCTTTTGCCTAATTTACTATTTGGCTTGTTAGAGTTATATTATGTTTCCATGTATAGCCTGTATATTTTCCCCACAGTATAAGGGGTTCCTTGCATATATATATACACACTGGCCATTGGCCCCCAAGTTTTTTTTCACCCATGGAGCTCAGTGTTCACCTCTGTGCTTCTTATGGTGACCCCTTGTATGATCCGACACATTATCGCCATCTTGTTGGGAGTCTTGTCTATCTAGCTGTCACTCGTACGGATATCCCCTATCATGTCCATATTTTTAGTCAGTTTGTGTCTGCACCCACTTCGGTTCACTATAGTTACCTTCTTTGTGTTCTCCGATATCATGGCACGATCTCTCACTTTTTTTTCTTTCCCCACTCCAGTTTGTCACAGCTTCACATCTATTCGGATGCTACGTGGGCTAGTGATCCCTTGGATAGCCGTTCACTTTCTGCTTACTCTTTTTCTTGGTGGTTCTATCATTGCCTGAAAGACAAAGAAACAAATTGCAGTTTCCCGTTTGAGGGCAGAGGCTGAGTTGTGAGCTATGGCTCTTTTGACGGCATAGGTGACTTGGTCCATGGTTACTTCAGGAGTTTGGTGTTTCTGTCACTACACCTACCCTGCTCTTGTCAGATGGTACATGTGCTATTAGTATTGCACGTGACCCTGTGAAGCATGAGCTCACCATGCATTTTTTTTGTGTGTTGTTTTGCATGATAATTTTATTGCTCTTCAGTATGTACCTTCCAAGTTACAGTTGGCAAATTTCTTTACGAAGGCCCAGATTAAAGCGCAGCATGGACTTCATCTCTTCAAACTCACTGTTGTGGATCCACCTTCAGTTTGAGAGGGGGGGTTGTTAATAGTTATATTATGTTTCCATGTAGCTTGTATAGTTTCCCCGTAGTATAAGGGGCTCCCTGCATATTTGCCACCTGTACATTGTATAAACATGGCCTTTGGCCCCCTGTAAATACAAGTTACTATTTCCTTAACAGCAGACATTTAGAGAGTTATTATTATTGTGGTTGTAGTTTTCGCCTGGATCATTCCTTTGTAATTTGCAATTTTATCTATTATATAGAACTGGCAAAAGGAACATTGAGAATGTCATTATTTCTACAGGCTGTAGTTTCTGTTTGGATCCTTTCTTTGGAATCTGATACAAAGAAACTATGGCCAGTAGAATAATGACGTTCCCCACTGTTTCCATGAAAAAAGAAGTCTATAAGTGACGTGGCATACCAAGTTGTCAAACATAGAAATTTGTCGTTTCTCGCCACCAAATGACCTAACCTGCATATGTACTTTTGAGTTAAACAAGGATAATCCAAGCAGTTGAGCATGTGTCTAACAGAACCATATTAAAGTTCAACAGAAGTTCAAATAAGCATTCTGACAAAGGGTACTCACAGTACGGATGGCTGAAAATGTTTCTGACACGCAGTCTGATATATGAGCTTGGACAATTCCGTAAGATTTAAAGGTGGGGACAGTTGACCTCTTGAAAATAGCTGGTTAGAAAAATTACCTTGTCAAAGGCGATATGTAAATCTTTCAAAAACCAAATCGCCTAATTACAACCCTAGGGAAAAAATTCTGGGGAAAAGAACTCGAAATTATTTAATACAATTAATTTCCTAGAAAACTAAATTCACTTATTCAAGACCTAAGAAGCAAAGTCTTGGAAGCCTATTAAATGTGGTGATCATCTGTGACAAAAATAAATTATTAACAAAAAAGATAAACACAAAACATCAAAAGAAAAGAACAATTTTATATTTCAAAGGCACAAATTATCTTGTGGCTGTTTTTAAAAACCAAATAATTCAGCGCACGATCAGTTGGCAGTTGGCACTCAATTATTCATGATTCTAACAAAAGCTCTATATTAACGTGGTTTGAGAACTCGTAGGGAACACATAAATAGAAAGAATTTTCATTAGCTGAACACAAAGGACATTCAAGCTTTTGAGCATATGACATAGTGCTAGATACATCCATTTGAGGGACAAGCTTTTTCGGACGGAGGGAGTACGTGTTACTTTAAGAGAAATCACAAATCTAATACCAAGATTATATTCAGGTTCTTCAGAGGCTCAAAACAAAATTTAAAAAGGTATAGGATACGAGGGATCAGCCTCCAGACATAGGTCCTTAGCAAACCTGTTATGGTTATTTACCACAAATAATAGCCCATTGTCAACACATACTTTAACATTTCCAAATGATGAAAACTACTCTAGCAATCTGAAGGAAATGTCATACTCCCTCCGTCCGGAAATACTTGTCATCAAAATGAATAAAAGGGAATGTATCTAGACGTATATTAGTTCTAGATACATCCCTTTTTTATCTATTTTGATGACAAGTATTTTCGGACGGAGGGAGTACATAATATAAACAACAAAGGACATGCCCCATGCATATAGCTTTCAGAAAATTACCAACTATTACGGAGACAGAGACTATGAGGAGTCCTAGAACAGGAGCAAGCTCAGTGGATAATGTGAAAAGTATACACAGTGTACCAGTGATCTGAAAATAGAATAGTAAAATGCTTTATGAGGCCAGCATGAGACAGAGTGCAAGTAAGTAAGATCATTAAATTAATATCAAGTACTCCCTCCGTCCCAAAAATTTTGTCTTAGATTTGTCTAGATACGGATGTATCTAATACTAAAACGTGACTTGATACATCCGTATTTAGACAAATCTAAGACAAGAATTTTGGGACGGAGGGAGTACATGATATGATCATATGAATGGAATAGTAGGCTACATGTGAACAATGGGTAGAACTGAAGGGAGTAGTTAAGATCATTACAATTGGCCCTGAGAGATTATGTAATTATACCGATCAAACTCTTAGCATTTAGCAGCATCAAGCTTACATTCTCATAATGTAAAATTTCTTGCCTCAGAGAATGCCCTTAGCCCACGATCTCTTGATATGTTGTCACTTACTACGCCCTTCAAAGAACCTAAATCAGATGTCAACAATCCAGTTAACTCGCCGACCTGCCATAAGTGATATTAAGATATCTGCACCAAGACATGAAGCAGACTAATTACTGCCAATTTATTGAGACAACCACAACAATATACCATTCTCATATGCTCTCTTCGAAGTTCGAAGGTACATAGAAATAAGTGTCTATGACTGACACTAAAGTCAAGTAACACAAATCCATAAAACATCATGGTATAACTTGCTAGAGATGAAATAACGGAATAGCTTCTTGGCATCTATTAACTAGTTTGTCAGTACTCAGAACATAGGTGTGCATCTATCAAGACATCTTTTGGTTGACATAATTTGAAGAGAAGTATGCCTTTCTACAAAAGAGTAGACAGTACAATTTTATGACAGACCAAACTAAATCATGCCACTGTACAATGGTTTTTAAACATAAATAAACAAGATATTTTCTCTTTCCTAAGCTATATTCACGAAATGTTTAACAAATAAAGTGAAAAATCCCATGCAACATTTGTTCAGTAACCTTTTTTATACTGAAATGTGGTTCTTATTTAATCTTCAATAAACCGTGTGCCATGCTTTAACATAAACACACACCAAACAGCCTAAATTTAATTCTATTACTTTCATGGTTGAATAATAGTCACATGTCAAAATTTAACATCTTACCAGATATCATATGAACAAGCGACATTTAACTTCCTCCCATTGTATCATTTAACAGTACTACAAAGTTTTTGAATTGGATGGGAAACTTGAAATTTATGGTTGACATGTTTTTCTCCAACTAATAATCATGAACATTGTATGTCAACTGGCATACCTTGTGACGATCAAAAAATACCATCTGCAAGAAAAGAAAAGGGTATTTATTACCATTTAAATAACATAATGTGCATATGAGAAGTAGTATAAATTTGACCAAAAGAAAAGGAGCAATGAAACTGCATAGCAAAGGAGTTTAGCAGGTTATGAGCTTAATGTATCACTTCCGTGCAGATTAATTAGTTTATTACACTTCAGGGTGTATGGCTATAGACAGATAAAACCATATCACATCACAGCATGCACCTGTGTCAATTCTAGTCCTTATAACCCCATCGTGTACAATGCCTAAAGCAGAGTCGACTGACTCAACATAAATACTTGCGGCTAGCCTGCTGCCACCTCTAAAGTGCATACAAATGCTGCAGTAAAACCGTACTAAGAGCTGGTTCAGCCTAGGAATGGAATAGCATGTATGAACCATTTCATCAGAATGCTAAGACTAATTCCATAGTCACTGTGTATTAGACGTTTAAAGTAACAAAGGAATATCGATCAAATCTATTGGCAGCACTAGTGAATGATCAACATATTTGCATATGAACTGAAATCGCTAGCCCCTTAGCAGTCGTCAAAATTCTCATCACTGAAACACTACTGGTACAATGGCACTTAATGCTTCCAATTCAGCACAAGTACGAACTAAATCAGCTGCACAGACCACAGATGTGATAACAACAGCAACCTAACAAAATAGCAAACATAAATCTACTGCAATAGCTGGAAAAGCACAGCAAACATGCTTAGCTAAGTTTGAGAACAACATAACAGCAATACACCAAGCAATCAAAGCTGTCATGCGAAGTGCTTCCACGTGCAAGCTTGGCAGCAGCAACTATATGTTCCAACATTTACCTTTTGGATCAGAATCCTCCGAAATATCTGGCTCCGCAGTCTCCCCATCACTTTCTCCCAGACCACCGTCATGTTGATCACGAAGACGATGGTAAATATCGGCTCCAGCGTGTATAATACCGCGATTTTGGACAAGAGCCTCATCAGGGGTTCGGACCCCCTCCCTATCAGGGTTTCGAAGAACCTCCCTGTGAACATCCAACCACCACATTTCAGAAACAGGCCAGCATCCATCGACAGAGGGGGCCTGAAGTCTGAAGCATATATATGTAGCATACTCCTACCTGAGAAGAGCGGCATGGAGAGGGTGCAGGTCGTGCACGCGAGGAGCGCGGCGAGGGAGATCGCTAGGCGGGCCTTGTGCTGCGACAGGAGGGCCCAGACGCCGGCCCAGGTGATGGCGTCAGTTGAGGAGATGGCGGCGGCCACATCGGCAGCCGCCTCTGCGGCGTCGAAGGAGGGGGACTGGTAGGCGTCGGGGCCGGGCGCCGGCGCCGAGATGTACGCATGGGGCGGGCGGCCCAGGCGGAGGCAGCGGCGTCGGCCGGAATCGGCGACGTGGGACGTGGCGGGGAGGTAGGGGAGGCGGCTGGGGCGAGGGTTGAGGATGGGGACGGAGGGGCTGAAGAGGAGGCGGCTGCGGCGAGGGGTCAGGGTGGGGCGGGAGGGGCTGTAGGGGAGGCGCGTGCTCCAGGTGGAGAGCGCCATGGCTTCCCCGCTTTCCCCTTTTCCCGGTGGAGTTTTGGCCCTTTTTTTGTGCGTGTTTGTGGAGATGGAAGGCGGGGGAGGGTGGGGCGGAGAGGACAGCACCAGAGATAACGGATAGTTTGGGTTGAAGGGATGTTTGGCACAAGTCATCGGAGTTCACGGATTTTGTTTGCCAATTCCAAAATCAACATTTTGTTTGTACCGAACGTGGATGGAGGATTAAATAGATAAGTGTTACTGCAATTTCACCGATTTAGAGAAATGCTGCTGCAAAGTTTTCTCTTTTGAAAAATGCCGCTAGACTTTGCATCACACCTCTAAATGCCATTATGTTACCAAAATACCCACATTTTTCTCCTTGTCTTCTCCTTCTCCCTCCTCACCCCCCCCACCTCCCCCTCTTTTTCTCATCAACAATGGTTGCTCGAACCAGACCAACCTCTGGCAATCTCATCCACCTCCACTTGTAGCTCGGCCGGAGAAGCGCCATGGGGTGAGGGCGCACAATGATGGGTGGCGGCACATGGCTAGCCATAAAACATGACGGTGGCAAGCCGTGACAGCCTTGTATTCTTTTTTATGTAACTTTATATAGGAGTGGTTTAAGTCATGAGAAGTTAATAGCAGAAAGTGGCGGCGCTAGGGTGCGAGAGCTACATAAGGGACCAAGAAAGGGCAAAGAAGAGCTACAGAAGCGGGTTATCATTTGGAACTCGCTTAGGTGGTCGGGGACAAAGAAGGAGAACTATAATGGAAGCCTCGACAACGACAACTGGCCGCGGAGTAGGGCAGTGATGAGGAGAGGCTCCGGGGATTCGTGGCTCCTCGGGAGGGTATAGAAGGCTTCGGGAGACCTCCATGGACCCAGGGGTGCAGAGGTGGAGGATTGGGATGTGGAGAAAGAGGAGAACGATGCGGAGGTGACTGTCACTCGAAGACGATGATAGCGGCATCGATTGGAGGCGTCTTCGACCGATTCCTTCGACTATATGGTTCACCGGAATGAGGCCGAGTAATTTAGCGCGTCGGCAAGGTGCACCATGGTGGTTGGATGCACAAACAAGAAACGACGCCAGCGGTGGCGCGCCACATTGACGTCGCCACCCTCACCATCGTCATGCCCAATGTCCGGCATTGCCAAATTAAAGCTCGTCATGTCTTCTCGTGGTTGTGCGTCGCCTCAAAGCGTGTATCGATTGTGGTTGTGCTACTATACTTGTTCTATCGGATGATTATAGGATCTTCCACACGGCTACTATCGATTGCTAAGGGAAGGTTGACAATTCTATGGGCTAAGCTATTTTGGGTTCAGTTGTCTTAAATAAAGAAATTAAGGACCAAAAGTTTAGCCGGGGATATTTTAAGTCAACTCGAACAAGTAGTGAAGAAGTTTTCTTTTTGAATGAAAGGGTGAAACCAAAGATGCCTTACAACCAAAACACAACACCACCAAAGTAAGACTAAGCCCATAAGCAAGCCAACCTAGCTGACAGAGTCTAGCTAAAACAACCATATCAACTGTCATCAATTACACGGCCAAAGGAAAATGACATTAATCCCAAGCTCACCCACGTAGGGGGAGAAACCACGTAAAATGTGAGTGAAATCAAGCTAGCACAAAGTACACACGATGATCAAGGTCCGTCATCCAGTCTGGGGATCCACGGTGCCTGATACGTCTCCAACGTATCTATAATTTATGAAGTATTCATACTATTATATTATCTGTTTTGGATGTTTATGGGCTTTATTATACACTTTTACATTATTTTTGGGACTAACCTATTAACCCAGAGCCCAGTGCCAGTTTTTGCTTTTCCCTTGTTTCGGTGTTTCGCAGAAAAGGAATACCAAACGGAGTCCAAACGGAATGAAACCTTCGGGAGCGTGATTTTTGGAACGAACGTGATCCAGGAGACTTGGAGTTGAAGTCAAGGAAGCTTTGAGGTGGCCACGAGGCAGGGAGGCGCGCTTGCCCCCCTGGGCGCGCCCCCACCCTCGTGGGCCCCTCGTGGCTCCCCTGACGGACTTCTTTTGCCTATATATATCCATATGCCCTAAAAACTTCGGGGAACAGAATAGATCGGGAGTTCCGCCGCCGCAAGCCTCTATAGCCACCAAAAACCAATCGGAACCCTATTTCGGCACCCTGCCGGAGGGGGGAACCCTCACCGGTGGCCATCTTCATCATCCCAGCGCTCTCCATGACAAGGAGGGAGTAGTTCACCCTCGGGGCTGAGGGTATGTACCAGTAGCTATGTGTTTGATCTCTCTCTCTCGTGTTCTTGAGGTGATACGATCTTGATGTATCGCGAGCTTTGCTATTATAGTTGGATCTTATGATGTTTCTCCCCCTCTACTCTCTTGTAATGGATTGAGTTTTCCCTTTGAAATTATCTTATCGGATTGAGTCTTTAAGGATTTGAGAACACTTGATGTATGTCTTGCCGTGCTTATCTGTGGTGACAATGGGATATTCACGTGATTCACTTGATGTATGTTTTGGTGATCAACTTGCGGGTTCCGTGACCTCGTGAATTTATGCATAGGGGTTGGCACACGTTTTCGTCTTGACTCTCCGGTAGAAACTTCGGGGCACTCTTTGAAGTACTTTGTGTTGGTTTGAATAGATGAATCTGAGATTGTGTGATGCATATCGTATAATCATACCCACGGATACTTGAGGTGACATTGGAGTATCTAGGTGACATTAGGGTTTTGATTGATTTGTGTCTTAAGGTGTTATTCTAGTACGAACTGTATGATAGATTGAACGAAAAGAATAGCTTCGTGTTATCTTACTACGGACTCTTGAATAGATCGATCAGAAAGAATAACTTTGAGGTGGTTTCGCATCCTACCATAATCTCTTCGTTTGTTCTCCGCTATTAGTGACTTTGGAATGACTCTTTGTTGCATGTTGAGGGATAGCTATATGATCCAAATATGTTATTATTGTTGAGAGAACTTGCACTAGTGAAAGTATGAACCCTAGGCCTTGTTTTCTAGCATTGCAATACCGTTTGTGCTCACTTTTATCATTAGTTACCTCGATGTTTTTATATTTTCAGATTACAAAAACCTATATCTACCATCCATATTGCACTTGTATCACCATCTCTTCGCCGAACTAGTGCACCTATACAATTTACCATTATATTGGGTGTGTTGGGGACACAAGAGACTCTTTGCTATTTGGTTGCAGGGTTGTTTGAGAGAGACCATCTTCATCCTACGCCTTCCATGGATTGATAAACCTTAGGTCATCCACTTGAGGGAAATTTGCTACTGTCCTACAAACCTCTGCACTTGGAGGCTCAACAACGTCTACAAGAAGAATGTTGTGTAGTAGACATCAGTGCCCAACTCCTAGCTTGAAAAACCTCATATGCGACTTGCTCCAGCAGCCTTGTGCAACGTCGTAGCCCTAGTAATGAGGAAGGTGAAACTCTTAAACCATGGAAAATGAATTATTATGTACTCTGTTTTGGAGTTGGCACTCGCTCCCTCCGTTTTTAATTTTCCTCGCAATTATCAAACATGTTTAGCTTTCATGACACAAAGTGAAACAATAAATCACTGCGTCATGGGCAAAACAAGCATGTTAAATGCTACGTGAGAAAGTGAAAAAAGGAACAACTCAAGTATTAAAATCACAATGAATGTGGTGCTCTAAAAATGTCGATACCCCTCTTTACTTGTTTGATCGAATCCCGAACAATTTATCACATAAGATTGTTTTTCCTTCGCTAAACAATCAATCACTAAGTGTGTGTAAACCTATCTTGTTATCCCATTTGTAAAAGTATGCGAGTATTATTCTAAAAAAGTGCAAATGAATAATTAATTAAGTAGGAGGATCCGATTATTTGCTTTCATACTAGACTAAACTTTGACAAGGTACATACAAATTTTAACTCAAACTCTATGGTATGGTTGTCAAAATATATTACATAATTAAGCTCGTGTTACCTTATATAAATATGGTTTATCTTGCTTAGAGCATGTGGAGAAAACAAGGATACGCCTTTGGGCAACAATCTTCATCGGTAAGCTAGATGGATAGCATGAATTGGTTTATCAACTTCTTGCTCAAGGACGAGCAAGATTTAAGTTCGGGGACATTGATGAGTGAATTATGTCATCACTTTTTAGAATCTATTATAGTATAAAAATCTCTCATGTCATATCCATCCAACATTTTTTCATGTCTGCAATGCTTGATATCCTATCTCTACGCATTTTACGGAGTTTATTGCACGGATTTTAGTTTTTTATTAGTTTCCCTTGGTTTTCTTGTCTTTGTAGGTGTAATGGAATTTTTCATGAACTTAGCACATTAAAAGGAACCAAGTCAAGGCCAACTGAAGAAGTTTTGACCATCAGATTCAGGCCCTTTGAAAAGTTGGATAAAATGACATTTTTCAAAGAGTCCAAATTGAAGATCCAGTACCTAAATAATATCGGCTCATTCCCACGATTCCAACAAGCCCAACACCCCTCAGATCCAAGTTTGTATGAAGAAATGTCGACCAAAATACTAAACACCACATGTAGACTCCGCAAGAGAAGACGAAGTGTGGTACGGCCTAGCCAGGTCGTGAAGGAAATATGCCCTAGAGGCAATAATAAATTTATTATTTATTTCCTTATTTCATGATAAATGTTTATTATTCATGCTAGAATTGTATTAACCGGAAACATGATACATGTGTGAATACATAGACAAACAGAGTGTCACTAGTATGCCTCTACTTGACTAGCTCGTTGATCAAAGATGGTTAAGTTTCCTAGCCATAGACATGAGTTGTCATTTGATTAATGGGATCACATCATTAGGAGAATGATGTGATTGACATGACCCATTCCGTTAGCTTAGCACTCGATCATTTAGTATGTTGCTATTGCTTTCTTCATGACTTATACATGTTCCTATGACTATGAGATTATGCAACTCCCGTTTGCCGGAGGAACACTTTGTGTGCTACCAAACATCACAACGTAACTGGGTGATTATAAAGGAGTTCTACAGGTGTCTCCAAAGGTACATGTTGGGTTGGCGTATTTCGAGATTAGGATTTGTCACTCCGATTGTCGGAGAGGTATCTCTGGGCCCTCTCTGTAATGCACATCACATAAGCCTTGCAAGCATTGCAACTAATGAGTTAGTTGCGAGATGATGTATTACGGAACGAGTAAAGAGACTTGCCGGTAACGAGATTGAACTAGGTATTGAGATACCGACGATCGAATCTCGGGCAAGTAACATACCGATGACAAAGGGAACAACGTATGTTGTTATGCGGTCTGACCGATAAAGATCTTCGTAGAATATGTAGGAACCAATATGGGCATCCAGGTCCCGCTATTGGTTATTGACCGGAGACGTGTCTCGGTCATGTCTACATTGTTCTCGAACCGTAGGGTCCGCACGCTTAACGTTACGATGATAGTTTCATTATGAGTTTATGTATTTTGATGTATCGAAGGTTGTTCGGAGTCCCGGATGTGATCATGGACATGACGAGGAGTCTCGAAATGGTTGATACATAAAGATCGATATATTGGAAGGCTATATTTGGACATCGGAATCATTCCGGGTGAAATCGGCATTTTACCGGAGTACCGGGGGGTTACCGGAACCCCCGGGGGGTTATTGGGCCTACATGGGCCTTGAGGGAGAAGAGGAAAGGAGGCAGGAGGTGGCCGTGCGCCCCTCCCCTTCCTAGTCCGAATAGGACAAGGGAAGGGGGCGCCCCCCCCCCTTTCCTTTCCCTCTTCCTCCTCTTTCCCCCCTTCTCCTTCTCCAACTAGGAAAGAAGGGAGTCCTACTCCCGGTGGGAGTAGGACTCCCCCTGGTGCGCCCCTCCTTGGCCAGCCGCCCCCTCCCCTTGGCTCCTTTATATACGGGGGCAGGGGGCACCCTAGAACACACAAGTTGATCTTCGTGATCGTTCCTTAGCCGTGTGCGGTGCCCCCCTCCACGATATTACACCTCGGTCATATTGTAGCGGTGCTTAGGCGAAGCCCTGCGACGGTTGAACATCAAGATCGTCACCACGCCGCCGTGCTGACAAAACTCCTCCCCGAAGCTTTGTTGGATTGGAGCCCGGGGTGCGTCATCGAGCTGTACGTGTGTCAAGAACTCGGAGGTGCCGGAGTAACGGTGCTTGGATCGGTTGGACCGGGAAGACGTACGACTACTTCCTCTACGTTGCGTCAACGCTTCCGCTTCGGTCTACGAGGGTACGTAGACAACACTCTCCCCTCTCGTTGCTATGCATCACCATGATCTTGCGTGTGCGTAGGAATTTTTTTAAATTACTACGTTCCCCAACAGTGGCATCCGAGCCTAGGTTTTATGTGTTGATGTTATATGCATGAGTAGAACACAAGTGAGTTGTGGGCGATATAAGTCATACTGCTTACCAGCATGTCATACTTTGGTTCAGCGGTATTGTTGGATGAAGCGGCCCGGACCGACATTACGCGTACGCTTACGCGAGACTGGTTCTACCGCCGTGCTTTGCACACAGGTGGCTGGCGGGTGTCAGTTTCTCCAACTTTAGTTGAACCGAGTGTGGCTACGCCCGGTCCTTGCGAAGGTTAAAACAACACCAACTTGACAAACTATCGTTGTGGTTTTGATGCGTAGGTAAGAACGGTTCTTGCTAAGCCCGTAGCAGCCACGTAAAATTTGCAACAACAAAGTAGAGGACGTCTAACTTGTTTTTGCAGGGCATGTTGTGATGTGATATGGTCAAGACATGATAAGATATAAGTTGTTGTATGAGATGATCATGTTTTGTTGAAGTTATCAACAACTGGCAAAAGCCTTATGGTTGTCTCTCTATTGCATAAGATGTAAGCGCCAAATAATTGCTTTACTTTATCGCTATGCGATAGCAATAGTTGCAAAAGCAATTGTTGGCGAGACGACCATGTAACGACACATTGATATAGATCAAGATGATGGAGATCATGGTGTCGTGCCGGTGACGATAGAGATCATGACAGTACTTTGGATATGGAGATCAAAGGCACAAGATGATGATGGCCATATCATGTCACATATTTTGATTGCATATGATGTTTATCTTTTATACATCTTATTTTGCTTAGTTTGACAGTAGCATTTTAAGATGATCTCTCACTAAATTATCAAGAAGTGTTCTCCCTGATTATGCACCGTTGCGAAAGTTCTTCGTGCTGAGACACCACATGATGATCGGGTGTGATAGGCTCTACGTTCAAATACAACGGGTGCAAAACAGTTGCACACGCGGAATACTCAGGTTAAACTTGACGAGCCTAGCATATAACAGATATAGCCTCGGAACCCGGAGACCGAAAGGTCGAGCGTGAATCATATAGTAGATATGATCAACATAGTGATGTTCACCATTGAAACTACTCCATCTCACGTGATGATCGGACATGGTTTAGTTGATTTGGATCACGTGATCACTTAGAGGATTAGAGGGATGTCTATCTAAGTGGGAGTTCTTAAGTAATATGATTAATTGAACTTTAATTTATCATGAACTTAGTCCTGGTAGTATTAGCATATCTATGTTGTAGATCAATAGCTCGCGTTGTTGCTTTCATATGTTAATTTTGATATGTTCCTAGAGAAAATTATGTTGAAAGATGTTAGTATCAATGATGCGGATTGGATCCGTGATCTGAGGTTTATCCTCATTGTCGGATCACGGGTTCCGGCAGACCCTTAAGGTTCGAACTCCGGGGTGCGCGTGGAGATCGTGCCCTCTACCTCTCCGTCTCGCAAGGATCTAAACTACAGAACGAACAGCACAAGAGGCACAGGGTTTATACTAGTTCGGGCCACCATTGTGGTGTAATACCCTACTCTAGTTTGTGGTGGGTGGATTGCCTCTTGGGCTGATGAGGATGAATAGTACAAGGAAGAACAGCCTCGCGAGGGTCTGTTATTGGCTAGGGGATGAACTACTGGGGGAGTTCAATCGCTCTTCTCACTCTCTGGGTGTGTTGCTAGCTCTGTTCATGGATCGATCTCTCTAGATGTCAAGATGCCTCTACCCTGGGGGTGGCTAGTCCTATTTATAGGCAAAGGCCCTGGGCCTCTTCCCAAATATTTGAGCGGGAAGGGCACCAACAATTGGCCAATTCGAAGGGGAACATATGGTACACTTATCCTGACTAAAGTTGGTCTTCGCCTGCCAAAGGCCCTGTGGTGACGCCGTTCTGGGCTCCATGATGACCTCCTTCCCACCGTTGGACTGGTCTTGGTCTTGTTGCACCGAAATGGGTGCCTTTGCTTGATCCTCTCGCCTGCGCTTGCCCCCTTTGCACCAAAGAGGAAAGGGGAACGCTGCGCAGGCTGGCGCCCGCCTGGCACCCTCGATCGTCATGGCTTGCTTCATGGGCACCTCGCGAGGTACCCCGCCTTGATCTCTCCGCCTCCTCGCGAGCCAGCCTGAGGAGGCCGCGCCTGAGGAAGCGCCGTGTCGTCCGCCCCGCGAGGCTTGGCCCCTCGCGAGGGTCTTAAGTCTTGTGTTGATGAAGATGGGCCATGCTGGGCCCCCATCTGAGCCACGCCGCAGGCCGCAGGCAGGCAAGTCTGGGGACCCCCGTTCCCAGAACGCCGACAGTAGCCCCCGGGCCCAAGGCGCGCATGGACTTGGCCGTGCCGAGAGGCGAAAGGGCAAGGGCGAAGCGCCGCGGGCCCTAACAGCCTGCGGCCTTGGGCGCCGTGTGGCGGTTGATTGGACGTGGGTGCTTTTGCAACTGCGCGGGTTATTAAAGGTGTGGCATCCGCTCCGGCCTTGCTCTTCTCCTTCTTCGGCCGCTGCTCAGATCCCCTTTCTTGCGCCTCTCCTCTCTTCCTCCAAGCTTCCAGATCTGCTCCATCTGCTTGACCTAGGTAGCTATGGCGCCTCGCCAGCCCCCGGCTGAAGCTTGGTTCTCGCCTGCTTTGGACTCGCCCAACGTGTCGGAGGCGAGCCTCGCCCGACTGCACCGGATGGCGGCGGCGCAGGGCATCAACGGGGCGCAAGTGTTCAAGGTCGGCTCCGCCACCCCTGAGGGCCGAGGGAGCACCTTCTATCCTCTTTTCGTAAGCTCCATTACTGCGGGCTTGGTGCCTCTTTTCTCTGAGTTCTTCCTCTCCGTCCTCCGCCATTACAACTTGCAAGCTCTGCATCTCCACCCCAACTCCATCCTTCTTCTAGCAATCTTTGCCTACTACTACGAGGCTCATGTGGGGGTGCAGCCTTCAGTGGCCTTGCTGCGCCACTACTTCTACCTCCGGACTTCTCGTGGTTCCCCTTCTGCGTGCGCGAGCTTCGTCGCATGCGGCAGTGCCATGGCCATTTCGAATCCGGGGAAGAGGATCGAGGGCTTCCGGAGCAAGTGGGTTTTGGTAGACGCCGGGCGCATCCATCCTCGGTTGATCCTTCCCATGGAGCCGCCCGTGAGTTATAGCGACTGGTGTCGAGCGAAGCTCACGGATCCCCGCGCGAAGTCGATGTTGGCGAAGATGGACGCCGACTTGAAGCCGGCCAGCATGGCGGCAGCGAAGCTGACCGGGGCGTCGCTGCTGAGGGAGTTCCTGGAGCACCAATTAGCTCCGCTTCAGCGGTACTCTCCCCCAATGTGGAGGCCTCATCCGAGCCCCGCAGCTGTGGGCGAAGAGGATGTGACCGCGGTTCTCCAATCCCTGGTCGGGGGCGAGGTAGCGAGGTTGGAGGGCGCGCCCTCGCCCCTGTTCCTTCGCGATGATTGGGAGCAAGTGGTGAAGTCCATGCCCGTCTTCAACAGGGTCGAGCCCGTGCCCGTGGTGGCCCCCGAGGGACCTGTGGACGTGTCTTCCGGTGACTCAAGCGGAGAGGGGGGCGAAGAGGAGCAGGAGGAAGGTCTTGACTCCGAGGCAACTGACGGAGAGTCCAGGGCTCCCCCTCCCCAGCGCAAGCCCCGCACTCTCCGCCTCTCGCCGAGCGATGATGATGATGACGACGACGACGTGCTGGGCAGCGGGAGCTCGCCCCCGGTCCCGAAGAAGGGCAGGACCGGGTTGATTCCCCGCGGGTCTGTCCTGACTCCGGGGCGAACCGCTGACGCGCCTTCTGCTTCCGAGGTCGACCCCTCCAGCCGGCTCTCAGGCTTCAAGTATGGCAGGAGGCAGCTGGAGCCTTCTGGCGACGACCCGTAAGTGCTTGATCCTTGATCTTTGGTTCCTCGTTCCGCCGTCGAGGCTTGATGATTGCTTCTCTTGAGTAGGCTGGCGCCCATGGCGAAGAAGCTGAGGGGAGCTCCTGAGGCCTCATCAACGGCGGCGCCTCCGCCTGCGGAGGAGGGTGACCGTGACGCGCGAGCCTCTCCTGCCCGCTCGTCCTTGCGGGGCTTGGCTGATCTGGCTGGGGCGACAGCCCCCATGGCTCAAGTGACCCCCGAGGTGCCCTTGTCTTGCACCGCTGCTACGGCTGGGGAGGCGCAGCGGACTCCGCCTTGGGACACTGCGGCCTCGCCGCCACTATCTTCTCCTCCCGTTCCACCGACCGCTGCTTCCCCAACTCCTCCTGTTGTCTTGGAGCGCACCGATGTTTCTCCGCCTTCTTCTTCCATCCTGGAGCGCGCCGTTGCTGAACTGGACCGGCTGCAGCAGGATCTTCTCGGCGCCGACCCCCGCCTGGCGGGCGGGCGCCTGGAACTGGCTTCGGGGTGAATTCGCTCTGATGCCTCGATTCGGGCGGCGCTGGTTCAGGCCTCAACGGCCTGTGATAGGGAGAGGGAGGCCACCCTCGAGGCGAAGGCTGCCCGTGACGCGGCCCTGGGAGAGGTGGTTGGAGTCCGCGGCCGCTGCAAGGAGCTGGAGGACGAGCTGCAAGGCTTGCGAGGCCAGCTTGAGGAGGAGGTCCGCCTTTGCCAGGAGCAGGCGAAGGGGGCGAAGGCTCGCGAGGCGGCGCTCGAGGACCGGGAGGCCAAGCTCAAGAAGCACCGCGGCCACCTAAGCGCGTTGAAGAAGGAGCTGGAGGTGACGAAGGCCAAGCTGGACGCCAAGGCCCGGGTCCTCGCCGAGGATCGCGTGGCCTTCGCGGACATGGAGAAAGATGCCCGCGCTTCGCTAAAGACGCTTTACGAGAGCGGCCTGGATAGCCCGCTAGCCGGTGACGGGGACGGCCCCGCCAAGCTGCTTCCCTTCCTAGTTAAGGCCCTTGGGGATGTCGCCCTTGGCCTCGCCCCCACGGCTGAGGCCTAGGCGTGTGTCCTGTCTTCTGCTGCGCTAACGCGGGTCTTCGCCCACGTCTACCTTCGTGATCCCAGCGTCGACCTCGACAGCCTGCTGGAGCCGGTGAGCGGCGAGGGTGCTGCCGCTGCTGTCGAAGCCGTGAAGGGGCGCGCGGAGGCACTGCTGGGGAAGTTCCGAGCCTTCAGCACCAGGCCAAAGCAAGGAGCTGCCGACCCTGATGCTCCACGAGGCGAAGCCACTCCACGCAGCTCCACCGCCGACAAGTGACTTCGCTATCGTTCCTGCTCTTCTTTCGATTCCTGCACATGTACGACGCCTCGGGGAGGCATTTAAATTTGCGTTTGGTACTAAGGCGACAGTATGGGTTGTAATATTTGCTTTTAAGTTCCTTGAATTTTATGTTCTTCTTCCCTACTTGCTTGTGTTCTACGCCGGCGGAGCCCGGCCCCGCGTGTGCCTCACCCAGCATTAGCCCCGACCGGAAACCAGGATGGGACCAAAGGAGTGAGGGGCTACGTGACAAGTTAGGCTCCTGAGTCGCGATGCTCAGGAGTCCCCCTTGGCGCACGAACAACAAGTAGGGAAGCGTGATGTAGGTGTATCTTCCGTTCTACGTCTGCAGAGCCCGACTCCGCGCGTACCTCACCCAGCATAGCCTTTCGGAACTAAGGAGTGAGGGCTACGGAGCCAGTTAGGCTCCTGAGTCGGGATGCTCAGGAGTCCCCCTTGACGCGCGAACAGCGGGTGATGAGGCGAGATGTAAGCGGGGCTACCGTTCTACGTGTGCAGAGCCCGGCCCCGCGCGTACCTCACCCCGCATAGCCTTTCGGAACTAAGGAGTGAGGGGCTACAAGACCAGTTAGGCCCCTGAGTCGTGATGCTCAGGGGTCCCCCTTGACGCTCAAACGGCCTTCATTCCTTGGCTCCGCTCGGGGAGAGACGCGCGACGAACCAGGCCCGAGGGGCCTGGCTGGGCGGCGTACGTCTGGGCGTGACCCAGTCGTAGCCCCCGTGCCTAGCCCCCTCGCGCGGCGCTCCCGAGGGGAGACGTTGCGAAGAGGCCAGCCACTGAGCTCTGGGCCCCCTGAGGTTGACGCGGCCCGGAGGCCACCCTCAGTTGTTTATCACCAGCGCGGAGCATAGCGCTTCCGTATGTGTACGGGCATAGCCGCTCCTCGGCAGTGTCGTCAGCCAGCGCGGAGCATGGTGCTTCCACTGGTACGTGGGAGGGGGTTCCCCTCCGGGAGGAGCCCCCAGGGCGTGTACAACCCCGCCCTGACACGTGGCTGGCACGGTAGGGCTAGGTGAGGTGTATCTGGGCACCCGTATCTTGAGATGTGTTCCTGCCAAATTTGGTTAGATGTCGGCACTCTACGTCCTCGGGTCCCGGCCCTCGAGCTTGTCTCAGCCTTCGCTGGTATGCCAGGTCGCGATGCCGTGGACAAGGCCAGAGGGTGAGGGCTGGAGAGCCAGTAAGAGCCCTGAGTCGTGATGCTCAGGCACCCTCCCTTTAACGTGCAAGTGGTCGACATGGAGAAGAAGAGGTGACGTGGACGGCATCAAGTAATCAAGCATGATAGGCGAATGCATAATTGGAAATAAACGCGGGGGAGATAAACGCCGCTGGGCCTAGCCCGAGCAGCTTGGGGATGATGCAGCCCGAGGGGCGCCCCCAGCAAAGCAAGCTAACGACTAAAGAAAATAAAGAGGGATACATGCCACGGGGACGGACCCACGCGGCCTGGGAGTGACGCAACCCTGGGAGGGCGCTCCCAGCTGGGAATGAAACTTGAAAGATGTCACCTGAAGATGTCGTCGGCGAAGTGGCGTTGGTGGAGCAGACTCGGTGGGCTGCGGAAGCCGATCCTCACTAGCCCCTAGGCCCTGGGGCCTCGGGAGGCTCCGGAGGCACTGGTGGCTCCTCGCGAGCTGTCTCCATCTCCGCCAGAGCCGCAGAACGCCTGTCTTCCTGAGCCTCCAAGATGCCCCTCATGAGGCGCTAGTACGCCGCAGCTATGCTCGGCAGGCCGTAAGGCATGCGAACATAGCTGTGGGGCGGTCCTCCGCAGCACCCCACTTGGGAGGGCCAGAGGCGCTCCGTCGTGGCGATCTGATTGAGCCCTGGTACGTCGACGCAGACGCGCAGCCCACCATCCTCGCCTGGATGTGGAGCCACAGCTGGTGGACGACGGCAACCTCTCATGATCCTTGACTCCTGTAGTTCTTGAATGGCCTTGTTAACGAACTCCTGCTGGTCTGACCTTCCTCGTCTGGCTCCTTCTCGAGGGAATCATGCTACGAAGCATGACTCCACATGGTGCCCAAGCGCCTCCCTCGTGACCCTGGCAAGGTCGGTGGCCCTCCAGGTGAGAGCCCCCGAGCCCGGCCTGAGGAGGGCGCCGGGCGCGCTTTCCTATGCGATGGAAGGAGGGTCCCCCTGGGCAGACACGGGCCCTGAAGGGCCTGCCTCCTGAGGGACTGAGCCTGACGACGTCTTCTTCTTCTTGGGGGTGGTCTCAGGAAGCCTCCTGCCTCCGCGATCTGGGTCTTCTAGTGACGCGGCCTGAAAGGCTCGCTCCAGAGAACACACTGCGTCCTTCTCTTCACAGGGCACCGTGATGACGCCGCCACTTCCCGGCATTTTGAGGACGTTGTAGCCATGGTGGGTCACAGCCATGAACTTGGCCAGCGCTGGGTACCCGAGGATGGCGTTGTACGGCAGGCGGATGTGGGCAACGTCGAAGTCGATGAGCTCGGTGCGGTAGTTGCTGCGGGCCCCGAAGGTGACGGGGAGGCGGACCTGCCCGATTGGGACTGTGGAGCCGTCGGTGACTCCGGAGAAAGGCTTGGTTGGCTGAAGCTGGTCATAGGGCACTTGGAGGTTGTTGAATGTTTCCACGGACAGGACGTTGAGCCCTGCTCCACCGTCGATGAGGGTCCTGGTGACCAGAACGTTGCTGATGACTGGGGAGCAAAGCATCGGGAGGACTCCGGCTGTGGCCGCGCACTTGTGCTGGTCTGCTGAGCTGAACGTGATGGCGCACGCTGACCACCTGAGGGGGCGCGTTGCTTAGAGCTTGGGGAGAACTGCATTCACTTCACGGGCAAACTGCTTGAAGATACATTGAGAGGCTGGGGCTTGAGCTCCGCCCAGGATGCAGGCGATTGCGCGCGGCTCTTGGAAGCCCCCAGCCCCCTCGTCTTGGTGACGGTCTTCATTCCTCCTTGGCTGAGGCGGCAGCGGCGGCAGGCCTGGGTTGCCGTGAGGGTGATCCTCACGAGGCTGATCCCTCCAGTCCCCCTCGCGAGGCGGGTCCCGCCAGCGGTCCTCGCGAGGTTGATCACGCCACCCTTGGCGCGGGCCACGATCTTCCCAGCGTCCTGGGTTTCTTCCTCCTCCTCGGCCGTAGCCCCGGTCAGCACGGTCAGGGCGTCGGCCGATCCTTCCTTCTCGCACGGCGTGGAGTTCTTGGCATTCGTTGGTGTTGTGGGTGTGGAGGTCGTGGTACACGCAGTACCGGCTGCCCCTGGAGGATTCGGGCAGATCCTTGCCCCGCTTGGTGTCTGGTTCCGCCGCGAGTACGGCAGCCCCCTTGCGCTTCACGTCCTTGGCCTTGGGCTTCTTCTCTTCTGGGTCTGCGGCAGGCAACTCGAGGAGGGAGAGACGTCCCTCCTCAACCCTGGCGCACTTGGTCGCCAAGTTGAACAGCTCCAGGGAGGTGCAGAGGTCTTCATGCATCGCCAGCTCCTCCTTCATCTTGATGCCGCACACGCCGTCGGAGAAGGCCAAAATGATGGCTTCCTCGGACACCCTGGGGATCTTGAGGCGCGCGCTGTTGAAGCGCTGGATGTACTTTTGTAGGGTCTCCCCAGGTTGCTGCTTGATGCAGCGCATGTCGCTCATGGCGGGAGGCCAGTCGCGGGTACCTTGGAAGTTGGCAATGAAGCGAGTACGCATCTGGTCCCAGGAGGAGATCGTGCCTGGGGCCAAATTCAGGAGCCAAGTGCGAGCACCTTCCTTCAGCGCCATGGGGAACCAGTTCGCCATGACCTTTTCGTCCCCGCTGGCAGCTTCGATTCCCAGCTCGTAGAGCTGGAGGAACTCCGCGGGATCAGTTGTGCTGTCGTAGCGAGGGGACAGGTCCGGCTTGAACTTGCCGGGCCATGCGACGCTGCGCAGCTCGGTGGTGTAGGCGCGGCAGCCTGCGGTGGCCGCGGGAGGCTTCGGTTGAGGGAGAGCTTGGCCTTGCGGGTCCCCTTGCGCTGCTGCTGGGAGCAGCGCGGGGTCTTGACGTGCCGGGGCCGGAGCGGGGTCTCGGCGAGCCGGAGCTGGGAGCGCCCGGGCAGCCTCTTGCGGTCGAGGGACTTCTTGGCAGCTCCGTTCCTGCTGGGCTGGCGCCTGACGGAGCGGGTTCTGCCCAGGGGCCACGCGCCTTGGAGCCATGGCGTCTTCTTGGAGAGGAGGCGGCTGGTACGCCCCAGGAGCTTCATTGCCCACGCGGGGCGGAGTGCGGCGCAGCGGTGCGGACGGCGTGGGAGAGCCCCCTGCGGCGCGGACGAGCTCGGCGACGCGGTCGAGCCACTCCTCGTAGACGTCGTCGACGGGGCGGTACCGCAGGAGCTCGTTCGCTGCGATGAGCGCAGCTCGAGCCTCCAAGGGTGCGCGGAGCGCGCGGGGCGAAGAGCCGGCCGGGGCGAGCGACGGAGTAGCGGTGCGGCCGTCTTGCCGCACGAACGGGTGCTGAGACGAGGCTTGTTGCTCGTTCCCCGCCGGGCCGGTGGCGGCGTTGACGGCGGGCGACGGAGAACGACGAGGACGCCCACCAACGGGGGCCGTCTGGGCGACGCGGGAAGCGATAGCGGCCTGGCGCTCGGCGCGGGCCTGACGAGCGTCAGACATGGATGCGATGGTCGGAGGAGAGCGGAGCGGTGGAAGACAGATTCCGGCGCACCCCTACCTGGCGCGCCAAATGTCGGATCACGGGTTCCGGCAGACCCTTAAGGTTCGAACTCTGGGGTGCGCGCGGAGATCGTGCCCTCTACCTCTCCGTCTCGCAAGGATCTAAACTACAGAACGAACAACACAAGAGACACAGGGTTTATACTAGTTCGGGCCACCATTGTGGTGTAATACCCTACTCTAGTTTGTGGTGGGTGGATTGCCTCTTGGGCTGATGAGGATGAACAGTACAAGGAAGAACAGCCTCGCGAGGGTCTGTTCTTGGCTAGGGGATGAACTGCTGGGGGAGTTCAATCGCCCTTCTCACTCTCTGGGTGTGTTGCTAGTTTTGTTCGTGGATCGATCTCTCTAGATGTCAAGATGCCTCTACCCTGGGGGTGGCTAGTCCTATTTATAGGCAAAGGCCCTGGGCCCCTTCCTAAATATTTGAGCGGGAAGGGCGCCAACAATTGGCCAATTCAAAGGGGAATATATGGTACACTTATCCTGACTAAAGTTGGTCTTCGCCTGCCAAAGGCCCTGTGGTGACGTCGTTCTGGGCTCCATGGTGACCTCCTTCCCACTGTTGGACTGGTCTTGGTCTTGTTGCACCGAAATGGGTGCCTTTGCTTGATCCTCTCGCCTGCGCTTGCCCCCTTTGCACCAAAGAGGAAAGGGGAATGCTGCGCGGGCTGGTGCCCGCCTGGCACCCTCGATCGTCATGGCTTGCGTCATGGGCACCTCGCGAGGTACCCCGCCTTGATCTCTCCGCCTCCTCGCGAGCCAGCCTGAGGAAGCGCCGTGTCGTCCGCCCCGCGAGGCTTGGCCCCTCGCGAGGGTCTTGAGTCTTGTGTTGATGAAGATGGGCCACGCTGGGCCCCCATCTGAGCCACGCCGCAGGCCGCAGGCAGGCAAGTCTGGGGACCCCCGTTCCCAGAACACCGACACTCATTGCTGCACAGAAGAATTATGTCCTTGATGCATAGTTAGGTGACATACCTATTGCAGGAGCAGATGCAGACGTTATGAACGTTTGGCTAGCTCAATATGATGACTACTTGACAGTTTAGTGCACCATGCTTAACGGCTTAGAATCGGGACTTCAAAGATGTTTTGAACGTCATGGGGCATATGAGATGTTCCAGGAGTTGAAGTTAATATTCCAGCAGAATGCCCGGATTGAGAGATATGAAGTCTCCAATAAATTCTATAGCTGCAAGATGGAGGAGAATAGTTCTGTCAGTGAGCATATACTCAAGATGTCTGGGTATTGTAATCACTTGATTCAACTGGGAGTTAATCTTCCAAATGATAGCGTCATTGACAGAATTCTCCAATCACTTCCAGCAAGCTACAAGAGTTTTGTGATGAACTATAATATGCAAGGGATAACGGAAACGATTCCCAAGCTCTTCGTGATGCTAAAATCGACGAAGGTAGAAATCAAGAAAAACATCAAGTGTTGATGGTTAACAAGATCACTAGTTTCAAGAAAATGGCAAAGGGAAAGAAGGGGAACTTCAAGAAGAACGGCAAGCAAGTTGCTGCTCAAGTGAAAAGCCCAAGTCTGGACCTAAGCCTGAGACTAAGTGCTTCTACTGCAAAGGGACTGGTCACTGGAAGCAAAACTACCCCAAGTATTTGGCGGATAAGAAAGGATGGCAAAGTAAACAAAGGTATATTTGATATACATGTTATTGATGTGTACTTTACTAGTGTTTATAACAACCCCTAAGTATTTGATACTAGTTCAGTTGCTATGATTAGTAACTTGAAACGGGAGTTGCAGAATAAACAGAGACTGGTTAAGGGTGAAGTGACGATGTGTATTGGAAGTAGTTCCAAGATTGATATGATCATCATCGCACACTCCCTATACTTTCGGGATTAGTGTGGAACCTAAATAAGTGTTATTTGGTGTTGAGCATGAATATGATTTGATCATGTTTATTGCAATACGGTTATTCATTTAAGTTAGAGAACAATTGTTGTTCTGCTTACATGAATAGAACCTTCGATGGTCATACACCCAATGAAAATAGTTCGTTGGATCTAGATCGTAGTGATATACATATTCATAATATTGAAGCCAAAAGATGCAAAGTTAATAATGATAGTGCAACTTATTTGTGGCACTGCCGTTTAGGTCATATTGGTGTAAAGCGCATGAAGAAACTCCATGCTGATGGGATTTTGGAATCACTTGATGCTTGCGTACCATGCCTTATGGGCAAGATAACTAAAACTCCGTTCTCCAGAACAATGGAGCGAGAAACTGACTTGTTGGAAATAATACATACTGATGTATGCGATCCGATGAGTGTTAAGGCTCGCGGCGGGTATCATTATTTTCTGACCTTCATAGATGATTTGAGCAGATATGGGTATATCTACTTGATGAAACACTAGTCTGAAACATTTGAAAAGTTCAAAGAATTTCAGAGTGAAGTGGAGAATCATCGTAACAAAAATAAAAGTTTCTATGATATGATCGCAGAGGTAAAATATTTGAGTTACGAGTTTGGCCTTCAATTAAAACAATGTGGAATAGTTTCACAAACTCATGCCACCTGGAACACCACAGCATAATGGCGTGCCCGAACGTCATAACCGTACTTTATTGGATATAGTGCAATCTATGATGTTTCTTACCGATTTACCACTATCGTTTTGGGGTTATGCATTAGAGACAACTGCATTCACGTTAAATAGGGCACCATCTAAATCCGTTGAGACGACACTATATGAACTGTGGTTTAGCAAGAAACCAAAGTTGTCGTTTCTTAAAGTTTGGGGTTGTGATGCTTATGTGAAAAAGTTTCATCATGATAAGCTCAAACCCAAATCGGAGAAATGTGTCTTCATAGGATACCCAAAGGAGACAGTTGGGTACACCTTCTATCACAGATCCGAAGGCAAGACATTCGTTGCTGAGAATGGATACTTTCTAGAGAAGGAGTTTCTCTCGAAAGAAGTGAGTGGGAGGAAAGTAGAACTTGATAAGGTAATTGTACCTTCTCCCTTATTGGAAAGTAGTTCATCACAGAAATCTGTTCCTGTGACTACTACACCAATTAGTGAGGAAGCTAATGATGATGATCATGTAACTTCAGATCAAGTTACTACCGAATCTCGTAGGTAAACCAGAGTGAGATCCGCACAAGAGTGGTACGGTAATCCTGTTCTGGAAGTCATGTTACTAGACCATGACGAACTTGCGAACTATGAGGAAGCGATGATGAGCCCAGATTCCGCAAAATGGTTTGAGGCCATGAAATCTGAGATATGATCCTTGTATGAGAACAAAGTATGGACTTTGATGGATTTGCCCGATGATCGGCAAGCCATAGAAAATAAATGGATCTTCAAGAGGAAGATGGACGCTGATAGTAGTGTTACTATCTACAAAGCTAGAATTGTCGCAAAAGGTTTTCGACAAGTTCAAGGTGTTGACTACGATGAGAGTTTCTCACTCGTATCTATGCTTAAGTCTGTCCGAATCATGTTAGCAATTGCCGCATTTTATGAAATTTGGCAAATGGATAAACAAAACTGCATTCCTCAATGGATTTATTAAAGAAGAGTTGTATACGATGCAACTAGAAGATTTTGTTGATCCTAAAGGTGTTAACAAAATATGCAAGCTCCAGCGATCCATCTATGGACTGGTGCAAGCATCTCGGAGTTGGAATATACGCTTTGATAAGATTATCAAAGCATATAGTTTTATACAGACTTGCGGTGAAGCCTGTATTTACAAGAAAGTGAGTGGGAGCACTACATCATTTCTGATAAGTATATGTAAATGACATATTGTTGATCAGAAATAATGTAGAATTATTCTGCAAAGCATAAAGGAGTATTTGTAAGGAGTTTTTCGAAGAAGGACCTCGGTGAAGCTGCTTACATATTGAGCATCAAGATCTATATGTTGGAAATATGCCCTAGAGGCAATAATAAAAGGATTATTATTATATTTCCTTGTTCATGATAATTGTCTTTTATTCATGCTATAATTGTGTTATCCGGAAATCGTAATACATGTGTGAATACATAGACACCAACATGTCCCTAGTAAGCCTCTAGTTGACTAGCTCGTTGATCAACAGATAGTCATGGTTTCCTGACTATGGACATTGGATGTCATTGATAACGAGATCACATCATTAGGAGAATGATGTGATGGACAAGACCCAATCCTAAGCATAACACAAGATCGTATAGTTCGTTTGCTAGAGCTTTTCCAATGTCAAGTATCTTTTCCTTAGACCATGAGATCGTGTAACTCCCGGATACCGTAGGAGTGCTTTGGGTGTACCAAACGTCACAACGTAACTGGGTGAGTATAAAGGTATACTACGGGTATCTCCGAAAGTGTCTGTTGGGTTGACACGGATCGAGACTGGGATTTGTCACTCCGTATGACGAAGAGGTATCTCTGGGCCCACTTGGTAATGCATCATCATAATGAGCTCAATGTGACCAAGTGTCTGGTCACGGGATCATGCATTACGGTACGAGTAAAGTGACTTGCCAGTAGCGAGACTAAACGAGGTATTGGGATACCGACGATCGAGTCTCGGGCAAGTAACATACCGATTGGCAAAGGGAATTGAATACGGGGTTAATTGAATCCTCGACATCGTGGTTCATCCGATGAGATCATCGAGGAGTATGTGGGAGCCAACATGGGTATTCAGCTCCCGCTGTTGGTTATTGACCTGAGAGGCATCTCGGTCATGTCTGCATATCTCCCGAACCCGTAGGGTCTACACACTTAAGGTTCGGTGACGCTAGGGTTGTAGAGATGTTAGTATGCAGCAAACCGAAAGTTGTTCAGAGTCTCGGATGAGAACCCGGACGTCACGAGGAGTTCCGGAATGGTCCAGAGGTGAAGAAATATATATAGGAAGTGCTGCTTCGGCCACCGGAGAGTTTCACCGGTATTGTACCGGGACCACCGGAAGGGTCCTGGGGGTCCATCGGGTGGGGCCACCTATCCCGGAGGGCCCAATGGGATGAAGTGGCGTGGGAACCAGACCCTGGTGGGCTGGTGCACCCCACCCAAGGGGGCCATTGCCCCCCGAGGGGGCATGCGCCCCCTGGTTGGAAACCCTAAGGGGGCCGTTACCCCGGGGGGCGCCGCCCCCCCATGGTTGGAAACCCTAAGGGGGCCGCTGCCCCAGGGGGCCGCCCCCCCTCTAGATGGGATCTCCAAGGGGGCATGCGCCCCCCTAGCCCCTATATATAGTGGAGGGGAGGAAGGGCAGCCGCACCCTGCATCTTGGCGCCTCCCTTCCCCCTTGTTACACCTCCTCCTCCCGCAGACGCTTGGCGAAGCCCTGCCGGATCCCTGCTGCATCCACCACCACGCCGTCGTGCTGCTGGATCTTCATCAACCTCTCCTTCCCCCTTGCTGGATCAAGAAGGAGGAGACGTCACGCTGACCATACGTGTGTTGAACGCGGAGGTGCCGTCCGTTCGGCGCTAGGATCTCCGGTGATTGGATCACGACGTGTACGACTACCTCAACCCTGTTCTCTTGAACGCTTCCGCTCGCGATCTACAAGGGTATGTAGATGCACTCCCCTCTCTCCTTGCTGGATGAACTCATAGATGGATCTTGGTGAAACCGTAGGAAATTTTTTGTTTTCTGCAACGTTCCCCAACAGTGGCATCATGAGCCAGGTTTATGCGTAGTTCTCTTTGCACGAGTAGAACACAATTGTTGTGGCCGTAGATGTTGTCAAATTTCTTGCCGCTACTAATCTTATTTTGCTCCAGCGGTATTGTGGGATGAAGCGGCCCGGACCAACCTTACACGTACGCTTACGTGAGACCGGTTCCACCGACTGACATGCACTAGTTGCATAAGGTGGCTGGTGGGTGTCTGTCTCTCCCACTTTAGTTGGAGCGGATTTGACGAAAAGGGTCCTTATGAAGGGTAAATAGAAGTTGACAAATCACGTTGTGGCTTTTACGTAGGTAAGAAAACGTTCTTGCTAGAACCCTATTGCAGCCACGTAAAACTTGCAACAACAATTAGAGGACGTCTAACTTGTTTTTGCAGCAAGTGCTTTGTGATATGATATGGCCAAAGTTGTGATGAATGATGAATGATATATATGTGATGTATGAGATCATGTTCATGTAATAGGAATCACGACTTGCATGTCGATGAGTATGACAACCGGCAGGAGCCATAGGAGTTGTCATTATTTTTTATGACCTGCGTGTCAATGGAAACGCCATGTAAATTACTTTACTTTATTGCTAAACGTGTTAGCCTTAGTAGTAGAAGTAATATTTGGCGAGCAACTTCATGGAGACACGATGATGGAGATCATGATGATGGAGATCATGGTGTCATGCCGGTGACAAGATGATCATGGAGCCCCAAGATGGAGATCAAAGGAGCTATATGATATTGGCCATATCATGTCACTATTATTATTTGATTGCATGTGATGTTTTTGCATCTTGTTTACTTAGAACGACGGTAGTAAATAAGATGGTCCCTCATAACAATTTGAAGAAAGTGTTCCCCCTAACTGTGCACCGTTGCGACAGTTCGTTGTTTCGAAGCACCTCGTGATGATCGGGTGTGATAGATTCCAACGTTCACATACAACGGGTGTAAGACAGATTTACACATGCAAACACTTAGGTTGACTTGACGAGCCTAGCATGTACAGACATGGCCTTGGAAGACAAGAGACCGAAAGGTCGAACATGAGTCGTATGGAAGATACGATCAACATGGAGATGTTCACCGATGATGACTAGTCCGTCTCACGTGATGATCGGACACGGCCTAGTCGAGTCGGATCATGTTACACTTAGATGACTAGAGGGATGTCTAATCTGAGTGGGAGTTCATTAAATAATTTGATTCGATGAACTTAGTCTAAATAAACTTTGCAATATGTCTTGTTGATCAAATTGCCCAAGCCAATGTCAACATGAACTTCAACGCGTTCCTAGAGAAAACCAAGCTGAAAGACGATGGCAACAACTATACGGGCTGGGTCCGGAACCTGAGGATCATCCTCATAGCTGCCAGGAAACAATATGTCCTAGAAGCACCAGTAGGTGAAGCACCCATCCCAGAGAACCAAGACATTATGAATGCTTGGCAGTCTCGTGCTGATGATTACTCCCTCGTTCAGTGCGGCATGCTTTACAGCTTAGAACCGGGGCTCCAAAAGCGTTTTGAGCATCACGGAGCATATGAGATGTTCGAGGAGCTGAAACTAGTTTTCCAAGCTCATGCCCGGGTCGAGAGATATGAAGTCTCCGACAAGTTCTACATTTGTAAGATGGAAGAAAATAGTTCTGTCAGTGAACACATACTCAAGATGTCTGGGTTGCACAACCGCTTGACTCAGCTGGAGATTAACCTCCCAGACGAGGCGGTCATTGACAGAATCCTTCAGTCGCTCCCACCTAGCTACAAGAGCTTTGTGATGAACTACAACATGCAGGGGATGGTAAAGACCATTCCTGAGGTATTTGCTATGCTGAAATCAGCAGAGGTTGAAATCAAAAAGGAACATCAAGTGTTGATGGTCAATAAAACCACTAAGTTCAAGAAAGGCAAGGGTAAGAAGAACTTCAAGAAGGACGACAAGGATGTTGCCGCGCCCGGTAAGCCAGTTGCCGGGAAGAAGTCAAAGCATGGACCCAAGCCTGAGACTGAGTGCTTTTATTGCAAAGGGAAGGGTCACTGGAAGCGGAACTGCCCCAAATACTTAGCGGACAAGAAGGCCGGCAACACTAAAGGTATATGTGATATACATGTAATTGATGTGTACCTTACCAGTGCTCGTAGTAGCTCCTGGGTATTTGATACCGGTGCCGTTGCTCATATTTGTAACTCAAAACAGGAGCTGCGGAATAAGCGGAGACTGGCGAAGGACGAGGTGACGATGCGCGTCGGGAATGGTTCCAAGGTCGATGTGATCGCCGTCGGCACGCTACCTCTACATTTACCTACGGGATTAGTTTTAAACCTCAATAATTGTTATTTAGTGCCAAGTTTGAGCATGAACATTGTATCTGGATCTCGTTTAATGCGAGATGGCTACTCATTTAAATCCGAGAATAATGGTTGTTCTATTTATATGAGTGATATGTTTTATGGTCATGCTCCGATGGTCAATGGTTTATTCTTAATGAATCTCGTGCGTGATAATACACATATTCATAGTGTGAATACCAAAAGGTGTAAAGTTGATAACGATAGTCCCACATACTTGTGGCACTGCTACCTTGGTCACATTGGTGTCAAGTGCATGAAGAAGCTCCATATTGATGGACTTTTAGAGTCTCTCGATTATGAATCATTTGACACATGCGAGCCATGCCTCATGGGCAAAATGACCAAGACTCCGTTCTCCGGAACAATGGAGCGAGCAACCAACTTATTGGAAATCATACATACTGATGTGTGCGGTCCAATGAGTGTTGAGGCTCGCGGAGGATATCGTTATGTTCTCACTCTCACGGATGACTTGAGTAGATATGGGTATGTCTATTTGATGAAACACAAGTCTAAGTGCTTTGAAAAGTTCAAGGAATTTATGAATGAGGTAGAGAATCAACGTGACAAAAAAATAAAGTTCTTATGATCAGATCGTGGAGGAGAATATTTAAGTCACGAATTTGCCACAGACTTAAGGAAATGTGGAATCATTTCACAACTCACGCCGCCTGGAACACCTCAACGTAATGGTGTGTCCGAACGTCGTAATCGCACTCTATTGGATATGGTGCGATCTATGATGTCTCTTACATATTTACCGCTATCATTTTGGGGATACGCTCTAGAGACATCTACATTCACTTTAAATAGGGCACCGTCTAAATCCGTTGAGACGACACCATATGAATTATGGTTTGGGAAGAAACCTAAGCTGTCGTTTCTAAAAGTTTGGGGATGCGATGCTTATGTCAAGAAACTTCAACCTGAAAAGCTCGAACCCAAGTCGGAAAAATGCGTCTTCATAGGATACCCTAAGGAAACCATTGGGTATACCTTCTACCTTAGATCCGAAGGCAAGATCTTTGTTGCCAAGAACGGATCCTTTCTGGAGAAAGAGTTTCTCTCGAAAGAAGTAAGTGGGAGGAAAGTGGAACTTGATGAAGTATTACCTCTTGAACCGGAGAGTAGCGCAGCTCAAGAAAATGTTTCTGTGGTGCCTCCACCGGTTAGAGAGGAGGTTAATGATGATGATCATGAAACTTTGGATCAAGTTACTACTGAACTTCGTAGGTCCACAAGGACACGTTCTGCACCAGAGTGGTACGACAACCCTGTCCTAGAAATCATGTTGTTAGACAACGGTGAACCTTCGAACTATGAAGAAGCGATGGCGGGCCCAGATTCCAACAAATGGCTAGAGGCCATGCAATCCGAGATAGGATCCATGTATGAAAACAAAGTATGGACTTTGACAGACTTGCCCGATGATCGGGGAGCGATAGAAAACAAATGGATCATTAAGAAGAAGACGGACGCGGATGGTAATGTTACCATCTATAAAGCTCGACTTGTCGCTAAGGGTTATCGACAAGTTCAAGGGGTTGACTACGATGAGACTTTCTCTCCCGTAGCAAAGCTGAAGTCCGTCCAAATCATGTTAGCAATTGCCGCATACTATGATTATGAGATATGGCAGATGGACGTCAAAACGGCATTCCTTAACGGTTATCTTAAGGAAGAACTATATATGATGCAGCCGGAAGGTTTTGTCGACCCTAAGAATGCTAACAAGGTATGCAAGCTCCAGCGATCCATTTATGGGCTGGTGCAAGCATCTCGGAGTTGGAACATTCGCTTTGATGAGATGATCAAGGCGTTTGGGTTTGTGCAGACTTATGGAGAAGCCTGCGTTTACAAGAAAGTGAGTGGGAGCTCTGTAGCATTTCTCATATTATATGTAGATGACATACTTTTGATGGGAAATGATATAGAACTTTTGGACATCATTAAGGCCTACTTGAATAAGAGTTTTTCAATGAAGGACCTTGGAGAAGCTGCTTATATATTGGGCATCAAGATCTATAGAGATAGATCAAGACGCCTCATAGGTCTTTCACAAAGCACATACCTTGAAAAGATATTGAAGAAGTTCAATATGGATCAGTCCAAGAAGGGGTTCTTGCCTGTGTTGCAAGGTGTGAAATTGAGCTCAGCTCAATGCCCGACCATGGCAGAAGATATAGAAGAGATGAGTGTCATCCCCTATGCCTCAGCCATAGGGTCTATTATGTATGCCATGCTGTGTACCAGACCTGATATAAACCTTGCCGTAAGTTTGGTAGGAAGGTACCAAAGTAATCCCGGCAAGGAACACTGGACAACGGTCAAAAATATCCTGAAGTACCTGAAAAGGACTAAGGACATGTTTCTCGTTTATGGAGGTGACGAAGAGCTCGTCGTAAAGGGTTACGTCGACGCTAGCTTCGACATAGATCTGGATGACTCTAAGTCACAAATCGGATACGTGTATATGTTGAATGGTGGAGCAGTAAGCTGGTGCAGCTGCAAGCAGAGCGTCGTAGCCGGATCTACGTGTGAAGAGGAGTACATGGCAGCCTCGGAGGTAGCACATGAAGCAATTTGGGTGAAGGAGTTCATCACCGACCTAGGAGTCATACCCAATGCGTCGGGGCCGATCAAACTCTTCTGTGACAACACTGGAGCTATTTCACTTGCCAAGGAGCCCAGATTTCACAAGAAGACCAGGCACATCAAGCGTCGCTTCAACTCCATTCATGAAAATGTTCAAGATGGAGACATAGAAATTTGTAAAGTGCATACGGATCTGAATGTCGCAGATCCGTTGACTAAACCTCTCCCTAGAGCAAAACATGCTCAACACCAAAACTCTATGGGTGTTCGATTCATCACAATGTAACTAGATTATTGACTCTAGTGCAAGTGGGAGACTGTTGGAAATATGCCCTAGAGGCAATAATAAAAGGATTATTATTATATTTCCTTGTTCATGATAATTGTCTTTTATTCATGCTATAATTGTGTTATCCGGAAATCGTAATACATGTGTGAATACATAGACACCAACATGTCCCTAGTAAGCCTCTAGTTGACTAGCTCGTTGATCAACAGATAGTCATGGTTTCCTGACTATGGACATTGGATGTCATTGATAACGAGATCACATCATTAGGAGAATGATGTGATGGACAAGACCCAATCCTAAGCATAACACAAGATCGTATAGTTCGTTTGCTAGAGCTTTTCCAATGTCAAGTATCTTTTCCTTAGACCATGAGATCGTGTAACTCCCGGATACCGTAGGAGTGCTTTGGGTGTACCAAACGTCACAACGTAACTGGGTGACTATAAAGGTATACTACGGGTATCTCCGAAAGTGTCTGTTGGGTTGACACGGATCGAGACTGGGATTTGTCACTCCGTATGACGAAGAGGTATCTCTGGGCCCACTCGGTAATGCATCATCATAATGAGCTCAATGTGACCAAGTGTCTGGACAAGGGATCATGCATTACGGTACGAGTAAAGTGACTTGCCGGTAACGAGACTAAACGAGGTATTGGGATACCAACGATCGAGTCTCGGGCAAGTAACATACCGATTGACAAAGGGAATTGAATACGGGGTTAATTGAATCCTCGACATCGTGGTTCATCCGATGAGATCATCGAGGAGTATGTGGGAGCCAACATGGGTATCCAGATCCAGCTGTTGGTTATTGACCTGAGAGGCGTCTTGGTCATGTCTGCATATCTCCCGAACCCGTAGGGTCTACACACTTAAGGTTCGGTGACGCTAGGGTTGTAGAGATATTAGTATGCAGCAAACCGAAAGTTGTTCGAAGTCTCGGATGAGATCCTGGACGTCACGAGGAGTTCTGGAATGGTCCGGAGGTGAAGAAATATATATAGGAAGTGTTGTTTCGGCCATCGGGAGAGTTTCACCGGTATTGTACCGGGACCACCGGAAGGGTCCTGGGGGTCCACCGGGTGGGGCCACCTATCCCGGAGGGCCCCATGGGCTGAAGTGGCGTGGGAACCAGCCCCTGGTGGGCTGGTGCGCCCCACCCAAGGGGGTCGTTGCCCCCCGAGGGGGCATGCGCCCCCCTGGTTGGAAACCCTAAGGGGGGCGTTGCCCCGGGGGCCGCCGCCCTCCCATGGTTGGAAACCCTAAGGGGGCCGTTGCCCCGGGGGGCCGCCGCCCCCCCCTCTAGATGGGATCTCCAAGGGGGCAGGCGCCCCCCTAGCCCCTATATATAGTGGAGGGGAGGAAGGGCAGCCGCACCCTGCATCTTGGCGCCTCCCTTCCCCCTTACTACACCTCCTCCTCCCGCAGACGCTTGGCGAAGCCCTGCCGGATCCCTACTGCATCCACCACCACGTCGTCGTGCTGCTGGATCTTCATCAACCTCTCCTTCCCCCTTGCCGGATCAAGAAGGAGGAGACGTCACGCTGACCGTACGTGTGTTAAACGCGGAGGTGCCGTCCGTTCGGCGCTAGGATCTCCAGTGATTGGATCACGACGTGTACGACTACCTCAACCCCGTTCTCTTGAACGCTTCCGCTCGCGATCTACAAGGGTATGTAGATGCACTCCCCTCTCTCGTTGCTGGATGAACTCATAGATGGATCTTGGTGAAACCGTAGGAAAATTTTTGTTTTCTGCAACGTTCCCCAACACTATAGAGATAGATCAAGACGCTTGGTAAGTTTTTTCAGTGAGTACATACCTTGACAAGATTTTGAAGTAGTTCAAAATGGAACAATCAAAGAAAGAGTTCTAGCCTGTGTTACAAGGTGTGAAATTGAGTAAGACTTAAAACCCGACCACGGCAGAAGATAGAAAGAGAATGAAAGTCATTCCCTATGCCTTGGCCATAGGTTCTATAAAGTATGCCATGCTGTGTACCAGATCTATTGTATACCCTACACTGATTTTGGCAAGGGAGTACCATAGTGATCTAGGAGTAGATCACTTGACATCGGTCAAAATTATCCTTAGTGGAATAAGGATATGTTTCTCGATTATGGACGTGACAAAAAGGTTCGTCGTAAAGGGTAACGTCGATGCAAATTTTGACACTGATCTAGATGACTCTAAGTCTCAATCTGGATACATATTGAAAGTGGGAGCAATTAGCTAGAGTAGCTCCGTGCAGAGCATTGTTGACATAGAAATTTGCAAAATACATATGGATCGGAATATGGCAGACCCGTTGACTAAACTTCTCTCACAGGCAAAACATGATCACACCTTAGTACTCTTTGGGTGTTAATCACATAGCAATGTGAACTAGATTACTGACTCTAGTAAACCGTTTGGGTGTTGATCACATGTCGATGTGAACTATGGGTGTTAATCACATGGTGATGTGAACTATTGCTGTTAAATCACATGGCGATGTGAACTAGATTATTGACTCTAGGGCAAGTGGGAGACTGAAGGAAATATGCCCTAGAGGCAATAATAAAGTTATTATTTATTTCCTTATTTCATGATAAATGTTTATTATTCATGCTAGAATTGTATTAACCGGAAACATGATACATGTGTGAATACATAGACAAACAGAGTGTCACTAGTATGCCTCTACTTGACTAGCTCGTTGATCAAAGATGGTTAAGTTTCCTAGCCATAGACATGAGTTGTCATTTGATTAACGGGATCACATCATTAGGAGAATGATGTGATTGACATGACCCATTCCGTTAGCTTAGCACTCGATCGTTTAGTATGTTGCTATTGCTTTCTTCATGACTTATACATGTTCCTATGACTATGAGATTATGCAACTCCCGTTTGCCGGAGGAACACTTTGTGTGCTACCAAACATCACAACGTAATTGGGTGATTATAAAGGAGCTCTACAGGTGTCTCCAAAGGTACATGTTGGGTTGGCGTATTTCGAGATTAGGATTTGTCACTCCGATTGTCGGAGAGGTATCTCTGGGCCCTCTCGGTAATGCACATCACATAAGCCTTGCAAGCATTGCAACTAATGAGTTAGTTGCGAGATGATGTATTACGGAACGAGTAAAGAGACTTGCCGGTAACGAGATTGAACTAGGTATTGAGATACCGACGATCGAATCTCGGGCAAGTAACATACCGATGACAAAGGGAACAACGTATGTTGTTATGCGGTCTGACCGATAAAGATCTTCGTAGAATATGTAGGAACCAATATGGGCATCCAGGTCCCGCTATTGGTTATTGACCGGAGACGTGTCTCGGTCATGTCTACATTGTTCTCGAACCGTAGGGTCCGCACGCTTAACGTTACGATGACAGTTTCATTATGAGTTTATGTATTTTGATGTATCGAAGGTTGTTCGGAGTCCCGGATGTGATCATGGACATGACGAGGAGTCTCGAAATGGTCGATACATAAAGATCGATATATCGGAAGCCTATATTTGGACATCGGAATCGTTCCGGGTGAAATCGGCATTTTACCGGAGTACCGGGGGGGGGGGGAGGGTTACCGAAACCCCCCGAGGGGTTATTGGGCCTACATGGGCCTTGAGGGAGAAGAGAGAAGGAGGCAGGAGGTGGCCGCGCGCCCCTCCCCTTCCTAGTCCGAATAGGACAAGGGAAGGGGGGCGGCGCCCCCCTTTCCTTTCCATCTTCCTCCTCTTTCCCCCCTTCTCCTTCTCCAACTAGGAAAGAAGGGAGTCCTACTCCCGGTGGGAGTAGGACTCCCCCCTGGCGCGCCCTTCCTTGGCCGGCCGCCCCCTCCCCTTGGCTCCTTTATATACGGGGGCAGGGGGGCACCCTAGAACACACAAGTTGATCTTCGTGATCGTTCCTTAGCCGTGTGCGGTGCCCCCTCCACGATATTACACCTCGGTCATATTGTAGCGGTGCTTAGGCGAAGCCCTGCGACGGTTGAACATCAAGATCGTCACCACGCCGTCGTGCTGACAAAACTCCTCCCCGAAGCTTTGTTGGATCGGAGCCCGGGGTGCGTCATCGAGCTGTACGTGTGTCAAGAACTCGGAGGTGCCGGAGTAACGGTGCTTGGATCGGTTGGACCGGGAAGACGTACGACTACTTACTCTATGTTGCGTCAACGCTTCCGCTTCGGTCTACGAGGGTACGTAGACAACACTCTCCCCTCTCGTTGCTATGCATCACCATGATCTTGCGTGTGCGTAGGAATTTTTTTGAAATTACTACGTTCCCCAACAGGTCGTACCACAACCTGTAGTGGTGTCCAAGGCCGCGGAATCAGCCATAGCTTCTGCGATTCTTCGCCAGTTTCATCTCGCTTTGTTCCTATGAGTTTATTGGCAACCAAGGGAGGTAATAGGAGAGGATTGGACTCCTCTAGAGCCCTTGGATGAAGGGTAGGTGAAGGATCAACGGAGGAGATCTATGGAGGCCACCTGTATATACACACCCAACCCTAGCCGTCGCGGCCAATCTTCATCAACCCCATCTACTCCACCACGATCTGTCACACATCCATTCTACAACAAGACCATCTCCCCCATACAGGAAGGGCCAAGAAAAGGAAGGAGGAGCCCGGAGGCTCTGTCAATGCCCCGCCCCACCCGGAGGGCCGGTGCCATCTCTATGCACACCATCATGCATCTCCCCTTCCCCAACATCATGTTGGCTTGTAACGTGTCTCTCCCCTCAACAACATGCATTAGTTCTCAGGGAACATGAATGATCTCTAGTGCCTTATTATGAATGCGAGTGATATACGGTTGTTGAAACATGTTGTGTTAATTATTCTACATGACGCCATGTGAAAGTCGACTGAACAACATTTTGCCTTTGTGGACATGAAGGATATTACTATTTTTGTGATGGTGGGATGGCGAGGTATAGAGGTGACAATAACTACCTCCCTTCCATTCCTGACCTTTGATAGGGGAATAATGGAGACCGCATTTAGTCGCGTCCACGGGGAGACCTTCAATCACCGTTGGCGTAACCTAAATGTGGGGAGGGACGGTTGTGACATGTGTGATGCAGAGTTGCATGTATGCATGGATTTGTACTTGTCTTGGTCGAGACGAAAACATATAACGCAATGGCTAATCAGCGAAGTGGATTTCCGCGTTCAGGTCGATGCCCCATGGCACAGACGTGGCAGAAGTGGTCATGGACGGGTGCTTGTTGACCAAGCTGCATGGCGGCATAGTAGTATGGCGGTTGCATCTTTGCCGGCCAGGCCGGCGAATGCATCAGAGGCCGGCGGCAATCAGCTAGAGAGGATGGGGACGTGTGACCTTTGACACGAAAACAGTGCGGATGTGGCCAAATGTGAGGGCTCCAGATGGGGTTTTGGGTGGACCGGGCTTGTCGGAGTCTTACGTGGCAGAGGTCCAAACTCCTACAAACCTCCACAACTTTGTGGGAATTCGGACACACGGACACATCCACGAACGTATGTGGGCAAAAAAGGTCCGGACATCAGAGAGGTTGGAGATGCTCTCGTGTCTTTGCATGGGTTGTTGCCAAATTATTGTTATGTTCATGCTAGCTTGCCCTTTCGAATTCATTTGTCTATATAACATTGGCCAAAGGGTGGTGCTAGGGTTGGCAGACCGACCCCACGCACTGATTGGCTGCCTCGAGCTACCAGATGCGAGGCGTCTGGGCTTTTGAATTCAAACTAAGGTACATAGGCGACTAGAAAATGAAGATGAATTCGTTTTTCTCATACACCTCTCATTAGGGCAAGTAGTACGTAGCTCATAGAAAAACTCAATACATCCATCCATCCTCAGAGGATCCACATACATGCATGAAACACTTACCGACCATGAAGTACCATGCCAAAGACATGGAGATCCTTCAAGCCTTGGTTCAAAAATTGTATGAGAAGTGCAATCTTGAAGAGAGAACATATGTTTCCGTGAAAAAAGCAAGTAGCTATAGGACGCGGAGTATCTGAGCTTGAGCTCAAATGAGCTCGGACGATCAATAAAATTGAAAAAAATAAAAAAATGTGGTAAACTTTGACAAATGCTATTAGTACTTGCAAATTTTCATCATGGGATCACATTCATGGAAGGCGCGAAAAAATCAGAATTTTTTGATTTTTTCCCCAATTCTTTCAATTTTACTGTTCATCCGAGCTCATTTGAGCTCGAGCTCAGAAGGGTACTTCCGGTAGCTATATTTATATACATAATATCAAAGAATGCAAGCAACCAGACGACGCAAGATGCGCAAGATTGATTCCAACACAGTGGATCAACGGTCAAATATAATTTTGAGTTGTGCACAATGCGGTTGCATCACTGTTATGCAAATACCGTTGCCATCCCAGCACCAATACAACCAAAAATTTCATATTTTCAAGTACAAATTATGTTCAGTTTTGACATGTTAAAGGCAGCACGTTATATGATGTTGACAGTCAAGTAGACATTTCTAAGACTTGTTGTGTCATGCACAATTTCATACGCTACAAAATGGTGACAATAATGGCACCGAAGATATAAATGAAACTCTATGAAAGCAAAATGGAAGCCATAACAAATTAAGATACGTAATACAATGTTGATGTGCCATTATTTAACAGCATGGGGCAAGCTAGGAATGACACGAGAGATTCCATGGCGAAGGCAATGTGGGCTGATTACGTTGCAAGCCAATGAACCATATATACTACTCCCTCCGTCTGGAAATATTTGTAGTAAAAATGGATACAAATGGATGTATCTAAAACTAAAATACATCTAGATACATTCAATCCTTGGACAAGTATTTCCGGACGGAGGGAGTATATAATAAATGTAAAAGAATTTGGTTGTGCTCCAAATACTTCTATTCAGTCAACAGGATTTTTTTCTTTTCGCGAATACGCAAAGCTTGCGTATCATTTCATTGATAGGTACTCCCTCTGTAAACTAATATAAGAACATTTAGATCACTAAAATAGTGATCTAAATGCTCTTATATTAGTTTACGGAGGGAGTAGAAGAGAAATACAGAGGCATACAAGGAAGAAGCACCACACAAGTGTTGAATGTATAATTTGGCTACTAGGTATTTTATGGGCCAAATTAATTTAAATGACTATGGTTAGATTATTGGTTGACACAGATATTTTGCACTTGCTATTTAGTTTAAAATGCAGGCTTGGATCATAGTACAGTACATATGCTGAAGAGGCAGATCAGGCTAGCAAAGATATTTACTCAGGACAAGTCTTGTACATGAGCGATCAAGTAATGGACGTGAAGGTGCAACAACACAAGGAGGATTATTAATCATAATTATCTGGTGTGATAGTGACATGGCCGGAATATTTTATTCGTATATCCAATAGTCCTTGTACGTGTATATGGCCTAATACACGATAGCATGTAGATTCTATAGGCGTGCGTTACAGGTAACCGAATCGAGTCCAATTCGGTTCTAGTTTTGGAGTTGTACTCCTGTACGGCAAGTCAACATGTACGCCAAGTCCTGCGTGCCTTATATAGGCCACGGCCGATTGGAAAAGCCCCCAACAATCGATCTATCAATACAAACTCTATTTTCACGTACGTCTATTTTCTGTCGTTACTTCTTGCCGAGCCCTAGCAGCCCTAGGGTTTGGCGATCTTTGCCGTTTTGCGCTGGAAAGCGGCCGGTTCTCTTCCACGAAAGCGAGGAAATCTTTGTTGCTTTGCTCGTAAAGCAATCGTTCGTCGTCACGAAAGCACGACAAATATCCTGGTGTTGCGCGGCGATTTCGCGTGCCAACAACAAGGTGTGGGAAAAACAAAGAGGGATACAACACAGCACTAAACTCTTCTAGCTCGGACTCCAGCCCACAAGGCAAAGTGCGAGAAACAAGGTATCAAGGCCGCGTCACGACCAATGCCGGGCACCATCATCACACAGCCACGACTTCACGACGGACCGGATCAACGTACCTCCCACCTATGCGCCTAGAAGATCGGTAAGTGGGGTGCAGGACCTGGCCGGGCTAGAAGGAGAAGCCATGGAGAGAGCATCGTCAAGGCCGTACATTGCGCCCCAGATACCCACGCCAAGAGGAGCAGGTTGGACCAACAAAACATCCAAAATCTTCGGATCCAACACCAAACACACCACGAGCAACAAGACCGCGCCTTCATGAAGGATACGACGCCGCCGCTGTCCGATCTAGTGAACTAGATTTAGGGTTTCCCCTGATACTCGCGTAGGGGCACGGAGAAGAGGCCGTGGCGGCATGTCCAAGAAGGAAACGGAACCCGCAGGTGTCGCTGCCGCCAGCACCGGTGAGCCGAGCAAGGCTTTCGCCCTAGCCAAAGTCCGCACAATCCCAAGCGCTACTGGATCCAGATTCGAAGATGCAGAAAGCAAAGTAGGCCAAGACCACACCACCGGAAGAAGAGCCGCACCCATCGTCGGGGAAGTTGACAACGGGCGCCGCCGGACGCTCCACCACAGACAGACTACAGGACAGATCGAGCCAGGGGAGGCCTGAATCCATCGCCAACGGCACCATAACCAGCCCGAGAGGAAGAAGCATGGCTGGGACGAGGCTCCGCCGCCGGGAGCGCGCCGGACAGCCGGAGGCCAGGAGTCAACAGCCCCACCACGGCCAGCCAAAGAGGAGGCACGACCGGGACAAGGCCCTGCAACCGGGAAGACGCCGGACGACCAGGGCCAGGGGGTGGGTGGCTGCGCGAGGTGGAGCTCGTGGGAGGGGGGACGCGCCGCACCCGGCGACGCCGGTGACCATGGCGGGGAGGGGCCGCGGCGGCGCAGCCAGATCTACCACCGGGACAACCACCAGGAGGCATGGAGGAGAAGGGGCGCCACCGGATCGGCCGCTAGGCCGCGGGAGAGCCGCCGACGGACCATAGGAGGCGGGCCGCCTGCCGTGGGCCTAGCGCGAGAGAGCCACACCATGGGGTGAGACCCCCCCCCCCCCGCCGCCGCCACGACGCGGGCTTCGCCCGGTGGTGGCCTCCGGCGGCGGCGAGGGGAGTCGCTGGAGGAGGAGGGCCGGCGGTGGCGCGATTGGGGGCTGCCGCCCGTGTCGCCTACCCTAGGCGACGCGGGGGCCGGCGGGGGGATCGGATGCGAGAATTGTAAAAAAATGAGGTCAACAGGATTTGTGATCAAGTGTCATTTAACATCCCCTTGTTAGAGACCGAACCAAAATGAGGCAATCTCAGGCCATGTGCCCTCTCAGCCGTCCGATCGTCTTCCCGAGCGCATCCTGGCCGTCGGATCTCCGGATGGACCGATCCGGGCCGTCCGATCGAGCCCGCAGCGACCCTGGCCGTCCGCTCGGAGTCGCCATGCCACCGCCTGGAAATTTCGTGCCCCATCGAGGGTATTCTCGTCATTTCACCTCGCAGGAGAGGGGGGTCGATAGGGCGCCCACATCGTCGTCCTCTCCTCATCTCCTCACTTCCCCCCGCTCCTCATCCCCTAACCCTAGCCCATTCTACCTGGCGCCGCCGCCGCCTCCCGTCCCCTGCCGCCGCCGCCTCCCATCCCCTGGCGCCGCCGCCGCCTCCGTCCCCTAGCGCCGCCACCATGCCCACTCGCCGTCGCGCTGTGGCGCCTTCCCCTCCTCGCCCTCTCGCTGCTCAGCAGGAGGCCGCCGCCGCCTCCCATCCCCTGGCGCCGCCGCCGCCTCCGTCCCCTACCGCCGCCACCATGCCCACTCGCCGTCGCGCCTTCCCCTCCTCCTCGCCCTCTTGCTGCTCAGCAGGAGGAGCACGGCTCACCGTCTTCGAGGAGGCGCAAGGAGGTCTGCGCCGCCTTGGAGAAGGATCCACGCCTTCGTCGGACGAGGATGTCCTTCTCCGTCGCCCGTTCTTCTCCTGCTGCATCCTCTAGCCGTCGCTACACCATGCCACTGCCGCACCCTCTCATTGGGAGTATTCAGGAGGAGCTTCGCCCACCGAAGCAGACGACGAGCCGAGCCATCTGGATTCTGCTGTCGCCATCGCGTGGTCGCCATGTCCATGGGCAGTAGCATGGTACATCTCTGCCGTTTCCTAATTTCATTCGATTTTGCTGTTTCCTAATAGATTGGTTGCAATTCTTAAATTTCTCTCTCTTTGGGATCATTGTTTATATTTGTTTAGCACGGCCTCTGGATTCTGCTGAAGCGCGGGGGTGCCGACAAGAGATCCCTGAGTGAAAGTGGCCTGTGTCGGGTTCTCGAGGTTTGATTTGATTTGCCCATTTTTCTTTTCTCACCGATTCTTGCATTACAGTTCAAAGAGCTAATTCCTTTTTCTGTTCAAGAACAAGGCCAATTAAAAAAGTTGTGGTTTAGGTTGGTGGTCCCTTGGTAATTACCATCTTGTCGTGCTTCATCTAACCGACTAAATGCATAAGTACCATTTGTTTGCCACTGGGAGTAAAATAATTTGTAGATCAGTAAGTCATGATATTTCTCCTTTTTTATTAGAGACTGAAAGTACTTACATTCCTAAAACATGTCTTAAATGGTCAGATGTTTTGTCTCTCTTTTAGGGTGATGAATTTATATCAAGATGTTAATAGATTTTAGGTCTTCAGGTGCCTACTGGAAGTGCATAATGTACACTATTTTTATCGGGCATGTTTCAACTCCTGCATTATTAGCTGTATAAAGTTTGTCCGACGCTTATATTTTTCATTGGAAATTCCCAAAGAAGCAATCAACTAATGGTTTGAATGCATTTCTATTGTTATTGCAGGTATTCACTAATACAGAGTTGCATCCAAACATGAAGTAGCTGAAGCTTCGGTTCAGTTAAAAAATTACATGATTGATTAATAGCAGCTTACCTTGACATGTTCAAAATCTCAGTTCGTGCATTCTACTTCAGTTGTTTTACACTGCCCTTCTCATTTTTTGTCTGTTGCTGCATACTGATTCATTTTTGTCTTGCATATTTGTGACACTATCACTATCTGGTGCCTTTTCCAATAGTACTGTATTTTTATATTGGTTTTCACTTGCTGACATTTCCTACTATTTCAGGTGGTGTGCGAACCTGCTACGGTAAAGATCTACAGAAAGTTTGAGGCAGAAATTTACGTCCTCGCCAAGGATGAAGGTGGTCGCCACACTACCTTCTTCTCAAATTACAGCCAACAGTTCTACTTCAGGACAACTGACATATGTGGGAAAATTTAGTTGCCTCCGGACACGAAGATGGTTATGCCTGGTGACAACGTAACTGCAATCTTCGAGCTGACGTTTCCTGTTCCACTCGAACCAGGTACGCCTACAGTGGTTCAAACGCTTGTCATCTGAATCGCTTTATAGTAGCAGAGAAGAACTTCATCTGACTGTTATGTGCTCTGTAGGGCTAAAATTTGCGTTGAGGGAAGGGGGAAGGACCGTCGGCTTCAGAGTCATCACTGAAGTCATGTGCTAATAACAAAAATATGTTCCAGACCTTTCTCTTTTTACTTAATTAATTTATGATTTTTCTCTAAGGATTACAATGCTGCAAATAAAATGCCCACAATAGAGAAAGAAAATAAGGATTTAAATCCTACATTTTTTAAATAAAATTTCTATGAATCAAAAGAGCCGGTAGAGTAGATGCGTGCAACATGCTGGCTACTTTTGCGTTTGAAATATGAGAATGGCCAGAAACATCCCTTTGATTTATTAGTGCATCTCCAACGCCTTGCTTTAATCATATGAGTCTTATGAGTCTGATTTTGAGTCTTATGAGTCTAATTTTGATTTTTTGATTTATGTTTCTTTAGCAAGATGTTTGTAGATCAGGTGAAGAAGAGAGAAAGGATCTTGAGGAAGATTCAAGAACAAGGTGAACCTCTTGGCCATCGCAACCCGACGGCACATGCGACAATGAGCAGGTATATTTCTTCTAGATTCGTCCTCTTCTTGTGTCGTGACTAGATGAGGTGAGATTCAGATTGTTGGGTATTTTTTATATTGCTAACTGAGATGCGATCATAATTATTTTGTAGATTATTTGGTTGGGCTTTAGTTAGAATAAATCATTGATGGTTGATCTTGTTAGCTACAGATGTTATTCCCCTGTTTTGAACAAGATTGATTTTTGATAGACTGAAATTAGTGTTTGATTCTCCTACACCGTGCCCAGCAGGAAGAGGTCGTCAAGGGAAGCTGACTTGCAGTGACCACGCTCCACGACGCCCTCCTAATTAGACTCCTCTTTTTCCTCGCTCATGCCCTATTGCGTCAACGGTGGTGGCCTGCTCCCAGGCTGCATGTGAGAAGGTGACACGGCGGTGGTTGGTTTGCATAAATATTGATCAATGCATTCTGAGAATATTTTGTGAGGTATACTGATTGGCGTATCATAGGTTGCTAGAGCTGTTCAATGACACAAGCAGTTCTTCTACAGATGAGAAGGTTACCAATGGTCGTGGGAATAGCTCAATTGGCTAATCCATCTATCCTCTTTGTTTATCACCAAGTTTAGTACTTTTACGGAGTGGAAAAGGAATAGCTCAATTGGCTGCCTATGCATGAATTAGAGCTTTCATGACATTATTTCGCATCAATGCATTTTGTTGTATGTAGAATATATCCTTTAAAAGTGCGTTCATTTAGAATTAGCAAATTGGGTCTCTGATATGGAAGTATATGATGCATTGCTGCTACTGAGATGTAGCGTTCTATACTTTTCTAGAAATAAGGTCCCATGGTTATTGGTGTTGTTAATTCCCATGCCAAAAGAATTATGTGTGGTCGTCCTCCTGCCGCACATCCCGCTGGTTTGCGGTTTATCTTTTCGGTCTGCAAGCTATACAGATTAGATGCATTTTTCTGGATATATAGATTAAATGCTTTCTACGCGGTGGTTTCCACTGCCTCTTGCTCTTCATATATAATTTATTTGTGAGGCCTGCCACTTTATGCATGAAGAGGAAGAAGAAATCTATGAAAGATGGTAAATTGGCAATAGAAGAACATGTAGGTGTAGAAGCTGGTTGATGCAATTGGACTGTTATCTCAGAGTAAATTAGCTTCAGATATCAGAATAGTACACTGGTTCAGAAATCAGAATAACTACTATCTGGGTGCAACTTGCTGGCAGGGCAGTTAAATTAGATATCTTATTTTTCATTGTATCTTGCTTATTACTTTTACAAATTAGTGTTCAAGACAATCTTCTGTTGTTGCATTCCAGCAAGTTAGCTTACAGCCAAAGCTAGTTTATCCAATCCAAATGTTGTAGGTCGAATAAAACTTATGGCTGGGGTAAAAATATTTGTGGTGATCGGCATCTTCCTCTCGCTTTGCTGTTAAGATGTCGACGCGGCGCTATGCACCGGATGATTTATACTACTACCATGTTTATGTTGGGTCTGAGAAACTAGAGAATTCATGCCTCTTTGCCATGCCAAGAGTATTCTAGGGGTTTCTTATGAATATACTGTATGTAATATGGATGGCTATTTTAATTAAGAGATCAAATTTTATGCAGGTTTATCTACACTCTTCTCAGCCTGGGAATCATCAAGTGCTTGTTGACCTGCTCGGGCCACATCGCAGCTGAAACTGCAAACAACCCCTGCATGTCTTGTGTATCCTTGGAAGCGTCTGATACTAGGAGTTGCGTTAGCCTATTTAAGTGTGCTTACATGGTAGCTGCTACTGGTTTAACAAAATTCCTCAAAGCCTTTTGCGTTGTCACATAAAGACCAAACCTTGCGTGCTTTTTTCCAGATATATCCATTTCAAAAATATAAATGATATTTCAAAAAGAGGGTCATGTCTCTAGCAGTTAAGTTTTGAACTGGAACTGTTGACTGCTAATAATAGTTTGCTGAAACCTTAAGTCCCAGTTATGTTCTTGGAGCTCTGTGACCTTAGATGTACTGTGTCTTGGTGATATGGACTATTTTGCCTTAACCTGCCATGTATGTAGCACGTGATCTTTGTATTCTTCCTTGTGATACTGGAAGCTGCAATCGCCGCCGATGTATTTCGGAATAGCTACTAGGAGGAGGTAAGGAGCACTTCAGCTGCTATATACTTGATATTTCGGTGTGTATTTTAGAACCAAAATAAGGTCTCTTTTGTCGCCAATTTTTTTGCTGTAATGGAAGTTGTCTTAAGAACAAAATGAAATTATGACTGGTCGAACCTGAGAAAGTTTACTTCTAAAATATATCCATATGTCGTCTTAAGAACAAAATGAAATTATGTCTGCTCGAACCTGAGAAAGTTTCCTTCTAAAAATATGCCCATATGTAGTTTGCATAGTATGGCCTTTTCTTTTCACGTAGTATGAGAAATACATGCAGTGCTCTACTTAAGATATTCTCTTCAAAATGACATCTCTAAAATTACTTGATCGCAGATCATTATTGAGACATGTTTGTTGCATATTTTTCCTCTTTATTTTTCATCCTTGCATTGAGTGGCTTATTTATCAGGTCTGTTTTATGTTATTTTCTCTGTTCCAATATAAATATTCATTTTAAAGGTTCGCTTCCTGGTGTTCTAATTTGAGATTTCTTGCCCTACTTTTTGGCAGTACCTTCATCAAAATTAGAAAGACGTTTTAGTAATGTTGTGTTTTTTGGGCCATGCTTGTGGATATACTCACTCTGTTCCTAAATATAAGCCTTTTAGAGATTCCATGCAATTTATAAATTATAATTTCAGTGATGTCTCATCCTTCTCATTTGCTGTCCAGTTTTTTCTTAGAGCAATGGTCTTATGATTATGTTTGTATCTGATGCCATTTTCTATGTATTCTTACTTATTTTCAGGACAAATCCCACCAGACTTGGCTCTAATTGAAGTTATCATAAGAGTAAGTAATCAGCACTTGTTGTTCTGTTTTCTGATTCTATTGAGTAAGCTCAAAATTTGTAGTGTAAGATCAAACTTTTGCTCGCAGAATATTGAATGTGCGCTAAAAAGTATGTAGATTTACTCTTGAGGGTAGAATCCTATGAATTTCTTTTGAATCGATTGCTCAATTAGGAATAATAACATACATGCTAGACATTTTATTTTATAGCACCCGTGATGAGGACATGTGGTGCGTAAATTCTATTCATAAGTTTTGAGGTCATAAATTATATTCTCGCTGTCCAATTAAACACAGTGTTATATGAATCTCCATCAGCAGATCCTTGCAGCGCAACACGCAGGGTGAGACAGATGGCATGGCGTTCAAACAAAGCCATATTTTTATTTAGTCTACTATATAATGTACTGCTATCACTATATGACATAGAAGAACCATATAAATCTGTTATCCTGGACTGCCATTGGCTTGCTTTTGGTGTATCAGTGTATTTTTGAACTGGATGAAGAAAACCCATCATCATGTGTAATCGACTTGGTACTACGGTACCATTTTCTATGAGATGCATGTATTCTGCTTGCTCCTACCACTTTCATTACAAAATATCAAATGTTGGATCAACCTGATACAGGCAGCGCGCCCCAAAGTAGTATTACATTGTTGTGGCTATGTCAGATGCATAATTTTATATATGTGTGCTCGAACATAGGGTTGGACAGGGCAAACTCCCTATATTGGATACAATTGTGTTATCTATAAAAGCAATTTCCTGCTTTCATGCATTAAAATGATCTATTCTTGGCAACTATTCTTGCAACAATATGTACTTTGTTTACTTGAGCCAGGCACCGCGTGCGAATGCGTGTTTTAGATTGATAAACACAACCGCATTATATTTTAGATTGTATTATCGGGTGGGATATGACTATACCCGACAGCACCGCTGTCGGGTGCGGCAAGCCGCATTTCCTATCTAGTTGCATTAGTACTAGACTACTAGTACATCTTCACACGAACACATACACAGAAAAAGCTACCCTTTCCTCGCCTAGTACCTTAACGCTAGATGATAACTTGCTACTCCCTCTGTCCCTAGTATCAAAAAAGGTCTTATATTATGAAACGGAGGGAGTAGTTGCTACCATGAACACACAAAAGTTATGCACCTTTCCGAGGGGCATATTTGCATAGCCATTTCACTGGGCGTTCTGAATTTTTCTTGTCAACCAGCCCCGCCGTAGTTTATCATTTGAGAAAGAGAGGAAAACTTCCCTGTTGTCCTTGTTGCCGGTGAAGAGATCAACTGCTTTCAGTATATCTCCCATTTGTAGATCTTGCAACCCTTCAAGTGCAACAATGCATTTTTGAATGCTATAGGGATCCTCCAATTTCCTCTCCTCAATAGCTGCAAGCCGATCTATCTCTTCTCTTTTGAGGCTCAGGTATCTCTCATGGAAGTCATCAATACTAAAACTAGTCCTCTTTCTTTTTCCATGTTTACCACCAGTAAGCTCAGGAGCAGAATGAGGCGCGGCTTGTTCCTGCAAGCTCTTGCTCCCGGCACCTGCATTAGCATCCTGCTTGTTCTTATCATTCCCATCCTGCTTGTTCTTATCTGTATCCAAAGACATCCCTGGGGCAACCTCCCCTCTCTCTTCTTCCTCCAGCGGCTCAACCTCAAACAGTTGCGGCTTCTGCATCCAAATGAGGCGCTGAAGGTACACCCCGTAGTAGCACACCCCATCATCCCTCCCGGGCAGCTCAAGAATCTCCTTCTCGACGAGATGCCAGATCAGCTCGGTCCAGCCAACCCTATGTGCTGACCCATCCTTCACCGCCTTCTCCGCGGCGGCCACCTCCTGCAGCTGCATGAACCAGGGCGGGATATAGACGCGCATGAACTCCAGGACGGCGGAGACCAACGCCGCGGGGTCCATGTCGGGCCGTGGAGACGACGGGGTGGGCTGGGGCGGGAGGGAGAATGCGCAGGCAAAGTCTTTGCGGCACATACCAACGCAGACGTCCCAGACGAAGCTGCGACGCTGAGCTGGGTCGTTGTCGGCGTTCTGGGAACGGGGGTCCCCAGACTTGCCTGCCTGCGGCCTGCGGTGTGGTTCAAGTGGGGGCCCAGCGCGGCCCATCTTCACCAGCTCAAACTCAAGACCCTCGCGAGGGGCCAAGCCTCGCGGGGCGGACGACAGGAAGCTTCCTCAGAGGCAGCTTCACAGGCAGGCTCGCGAGGAGGCGGAGAGATCAAGGCAAGGTACCTCGCGAGGATCCAATGACGCAAGCCATGACGAATCAAGACCAGGCGGGCGCCAGCCTGCACAGAGTCCTTGTTTCCCCTTCGGTGCAAAGGGGGCAAGCGCAGGCCAAGGCGTCAGGCAAAGGTTGTCATTCTAGTGCAATGAGACCAAGACCAGCCGGACAGCCGGACGGAGGTCACCGTGGAGCCAAGACGGCGTCACCACCAGTGCTTTTGGCAGCTGAAGACCACCTTTGGTCAGAATAACTTGTACTAAATGTTCCCCTTCAAAATGTCCAATTATTGGCGCCCTTCCCGCTCATTATTTGGGGAGAGGCCCGGGGCCTCTATATATAGAGCTAGCCACGACAAGGTAGAGAGACATCGAGAGATATGGGAGAGACCAAGTAGAAGACACCACACCAGCTCAAGAACACCCCTCACGAGGCTGTTCTTCCCCTGTACTGTTCATCATCAACCCTAGAGGCAATCCACCACACCACACACTGGAGTAGGGTATTACACCACAGCGATGGCCCGAACCAGTATAAATCTCGTGTTTCTTGTGTTATTCATCGTTTCCAGCTTAGTTCGCATGAGGAGATCAGACGTAGAACGATAGGGGAGAGATTTCCACGCGCACCCCAGTGTTTGAACCTCGAGGGTCTGCCGGAACCCAAAATCCGACATTTGGCGCGCCAGGTAGGGGTGCGCCGGAGTTCTCCCTCCCCACGACCGGCTCTCCACCAACGTCGCGTTCCATCCCCATGGCGGACGACGCGCCGCCCGCCCCGGCAACAGATGCCGGCGCCGGGGCCAGGGGGCTTCAGGCCTTGGCCCCCGCCTTGCGACAGGTGCAGTGGCCGTGCAAGTTCAAGCCCGAGATGCCGCCAAGCTACAACGGTGCGATGGACCCACTGGTTTTCCTGCTGGCGTACGAGGAGGCCGTCCTCAGAGCCGGGGGCGACGACCGGGTGATGGCCAACTGGTTACCCATGGCTCTCACCGGCGTCCCTCGCATGTGGCTCCTTCACCTGCCGACGACTTCCGTGACCTCCTGGGAGGAGCTACGCGACCTCTTCCTCGCCCGTTTCGCCGCACCAGCGCCGCCCGTCGTCGCGGCCCTCCTGGGTGGCTCCCAAGCACCGCCCTCGAGCCACCACGTCAAGCCGTTCACTCGCCGTATCAGCACCACCTCCAAGCGTCAAGAAGCTCCCCCGGACTGGGTGGCGCCTGAGGCCGATCTGACCTTCGACTCGGATGATCACCCCTTCAACCACGTCGGTTTGGGCGCGCTCCCGATGCTGTGAACCCCCACCATCTGCCAAGTGGCCGTCACCAGGACCCTCATCGACGGTGGCGCCGGCCTCAACGTGCTCTCGGTGGAGGCCTTCAGCCTCCTCCACGTGCCACCGGAGCGGCTCCAACCCAGCAGGCCTTTCTCGGGCGTCGGAGTTGGTTCCACCGTTTCCCTGGGACAGATCCGCCTCCCAGTGACTTTCGGCACCTACGACAACTTCCACACAGAGTTGATTGACTTCGACATCGCCCCCATCAGCCTCCCTTACAACGCCATCCTCGACTACCCGGCATTGACTCGGTTCATGGCAGCAACTCACCCGGCGTACAACCTCATGAAGATGCCCGGGAGCAGCAGTGTCCTTACTGTGACGGGAGACACAAGGGATGCACTTCAAGTGCTCCGGCTCACCTTCAGGGCGGCCGTAGTGGCGCAGCCCGCCAGCGCCGACGCCCTTGAGCCCAAGGGGGCTACGCCCGCTAAAAGAAACAACTGTTCACCCAAGACAAGGCAGAAACCAAGCAGGTGCCGGTCAACGAGGATGGATCTACTAACGCGGCCTTCACCATAGGAGCCAACCTCGAGCCCGAGCAGGAGAGGGCCCTAGTGAGGTTCCTGCGCGCAAACAAGAAGGTGTTCGCATGGGAACCTGATCAGCTAGCAGGGGTCCCGAGGAGTGTGATTGAGCATCACCTCAACGTATGCCCCAACATGCGCCCCATGAAGCAAAGGCGAGGCGACAGTCAGCTGAGAAACAAGCTTTGATCGTTCAGGAGACTAAGAAACTGGAAGCGGAAGGAGTTATCCGCGAAGTCCGCTACCCTGATTGGCTGGCTAATCCGGTCGTCGTGCCAAAAAAGGGAGGAAAGGAGCGCATGTGTGTCGACTTCACCAACCTCAACAAAGCCTGTCCGCAAGATCCGTTTTCGCTCCCCCGCATCGACCAGATAGTCGACTCCACCGCAGAGTGTGACCTATTGTGCTTCCTGGATGCCTTCTCGGGCTATCACCAGATCAAGATGGCAGTGGAGGATGTGGAGAAGACGGCTTTCCTGACCCCATGCGGAGTGTACTGCTACACGTGCATGCCATTTGGGTTGCGCAACGCAGGAGCGACTTTTCAGCGGCTGATGCACATCGCCTTAGGACGACAGCTCGGGAGGAACGCTGAAGCTTACGCCGACGACATTGTGGTGAAGTCTCGGGAGGCAAAAACCCTGATACAGGACCTAGAAGAGACCTTTGCGAGCCTCAATGAAGTGGACCTGCGGCTCAACCCGGAGAAGTGCGTGTTTGGAGTCCCCTCAGGCAAGCTCTTGGGTTTCCTCGTGTCCCACAGGGGCATCGAAGCCAACCCAGAGAAGGTCAAGGCGGTCGAGGACATGAGCCCGCCAATGATCCTCAGGGAAATGCAGAAGCTCACCGGGTGTGTAACCGCACTGGGGCGCTTCATCTCCAAGTTGGGGGAACGAGCGCTGCCCTTCTTCAAGTTGATGAAGAAGAAAGGCCCCTTCGAATGGACTGAAGAGGCCGACAAGGCATTTCAAGATCTCAAGAGGTACCTTACCAGCCCACCAGTGATGGTAGCTCCGCGCCCACAGGAGCCCTGGTGCTCTACCTTGCGGCCACCCCCTACTCCGCTAGCGCAACCTTGGTGGTAGTCAGGGAGGAGCGCCGAGCGAAGGCCGCGTCGACCGCCCAGACTGAGGCAGAGCAAGGCCAGGAGGGCCTTGCGAGGACCACGATCGCAACCGGAAAGGAGCGGCCACAGCAGAAGAGTGCGCCTGAGGGAGGAGGGGCCTCGTCAGGCGACCAAGCGCTGGGGGCTCCGTCGCCTCAGGGGACGCCACGACCCCTGGAGGATGCAGGCTGTGCCAGCACCCTCGACCTCATCGAGCATCTCGTGTACTTCGTCGGCACAGTGCTACGGTACACAAGGGCACGGTATCCCATGCCTCAAAAACTCCTCCTCGCGTTGTTGGTAGCCTCCCGCAAGCTGCGACACTATTTCCAAGGCCATCCCATCAAGATCATCTCAACATACCCCTTGGAGAGGGTACTTAGGAGCCCCAACTCAGCTGGAAGGGTCGCTGAATGGAACATTGAACTACAGGCGTTTCAGCTGGAATTCAGTACGACCAGAGTCATCAAGGGAGCTGCACTGGCGGATTTCGTGGCAGAGTGGGCAGAAGCACCAGGTCTCGAGGCAGGTGAAGACCGATCACTTTCCCCAGGAAGTGAAGCACCGGATGGCTGGGTCATGTACTTCGATGGGGCGTTCTCCCGACATGGCGCGGGAGCTGGCGTGGTACTTGTATCCCCTACTCAAGACAAGCTCTACTAGGCCGTGCAACTTTGCTTCCAGCACAGAGAAAAGGTCTCCAATAACATAGCAGAGTACGAAGGCCTGATAGCAGGCTTGAAAGCCGCAATAGCCTTGGGAGTGAAGCGCCTCATCATCAAGGGCGATTCACAGCTCCTCGTCAACTTCTCCAACAAGATATACGAGCCAAAGGATGAGCACATGGAAGCCTACCTCGCTGAGGTTCGCAAGATGGAGAAACAGTTCTGGGGGCTGGAGTTGCAGCATGTGCCTCACGACACCAATCAGGAGGCTGACAACATCGCCAGAAGGGCATCCAGGCGGCTGCCTCAGGAGCCCGGCGTCTTCGAGGAGCGGCTCTTCAAGCCCTCGACAGTGCCATCACTGTCAAGCATGGCGCAACCAAGGGAGCAGCTCCCTCAGCCACCTGTCTCAGGAGCCCCGGTCTGCGGCCCGGCCTCAGGGGCACGCCTGCTCCTGGCGTTAGAGCCTCAGGAAGGGTGTTGGATCCCGGAGCTCAAGAAGCACTTGATGCAAGGGACCCTGCCGGAGAACGAGGAGGAGGCAGAGCGTGTGGCGCGGCAGGCCACGGCTTACTGCGTCCAGGATGGAGAGCTCTACAGGAAGCGACCAAATGACGTGTCTCTGCGTTGCATCTCCAGAGAGCAGGGGAAGGAGCTACTGGCGGACATACACGGCGGGGACTGCGGGCGCCACTCGTCGTCACGGACCCTCGCCGGCAAGGCGTTCCGTAGTGGATTCTACTGGCCCACAGCACTCAGTGACGCCGTTGAGCTGGTGAAGGCTTGTGAGGCCTGCCAGTTTCACGCTAAACAGATCCATCAGCCCGCGGGGCTCTGCAGACTATACCCCTCTCATGGCCGTTCGCGGTTTGGGGACTGGACATTCTGGGCCCGTTTCCTCGGGCGCCAGGGGGATATCGCTACCTCTACGTCGCCGTGGACAAGTTCACCAAGTGGGCTGAGGTGGAAGCTGTCCGCACAATCCCAGCAGGCTCCGCAGTCAAATTCATCAAGGGCCTCATGAGCCGATTTGCGGTGCCTAACCGCATCATCACCGACAACGGTTCGCAGTTTACCAGTAATCTCTTCAAAACATACTGTGCAAACCTTGGAACGCAGATATGCTACGCTTCGGTGGCACACCCCCGGAGCAACGGCCAGGCCAAGCGAGCCAACGCGGAGGTCCTGAGGGGCCTCAAAGCCAGGACCTTCAAGAAGAAGCTGGAGGCGTGTGGCAGGGGCTGGTACGACGAGCTCCAGTTTGTGCTGTGGTCAATCCGCACGACTGCGACCAAGACGACTGGCGAGACCCCGTTCTTCCTCGTCTACGGAGCAGAGGCTGTTCTCCCTCACGAGGTCAGGCGTCGCTCCGCGCGGGTCCTGGCGTTCGACGAGATGCAGCAGGACGCCATGCGGGGGACGGATCTCGTGCTGGGGGAGGAACGCCGTTGGGAAGCCGCACTGTGAGCGGCAAGGTATCAACAAGCACTACGACGATACCACTGCCACCACATCCGCCCCAGAACTCTTGAGGTAGGGGATCTCGTGCTCAGGAGGGTTCTCTCCAGGGAGGGGCTGCACAAGTTCTCCCCCATGTGGGAGGGTTTGTTCAAGGTTGTTCATGTTTCCAGGCCTGGCTCCGCGCGCTTGGAGACCCAGGAGGGAGTACCCGTCCAAAATGCATGGAACATTCAGCATCTCCGGAGGTTTTATCCCTAAGAGAGGCCCAACGCCTGGAAAAGGCCCGGTGCCTGTGAAGAAGGCGAATGCCTGTGAAGCTGTCGCGTTTTGTGAAAGGCCCGGTGCCTGTGAAGAAGGTGAATGCGTGTGAAGCTGTCGCGTTTTGGGAAAGGCCCGGTGCCTGTGAAGAAGGCGAATGCCTGTGAAGCTGTCGCGTTTTGGGAATGGCCCGGTGCCTGTGAAGAAGGTGAATGCCTGTGAAGTTGTCGCGTTTTGGGAAAGGCCCGATGCCTGTGAAGAAGGCCAATGCCTGTGAAGCTCGCCGCCCATGACACTCTCACGTAATAATGAGTGGGGCTGTACACGCCCCAAAGTCTCCGGAGTGCCGCCCTTGGGCCTCGGGGGCTCCCGCCCACGCCGAGTGGCAGCACTTAGCTCCGCGCTGGTGAGAAGACGTCGAAGACTAGAATAGGTGCCGGATGCGGCTTTTTCAGTTGCTTTTTTTAGTTGGCTTGCTTGTTTCCGTTTGAAGTTTTATTGGAGTTGTTGGCATTCCTGGCTTGCAGCTATTTGTCTTTTTTGCTCACTTGCCTCGTTTTCCCACACACGAGTCTCACGAGGGAAGTTCACGGGCGCCCTCGCGAGCGATTTCAGCCCCGATAGTCTGAAGCTTTCCTGCTCAAGTTATCTGTGGGAGCACCCCTCCCAGTCTGTGCCTCACGGGCATTGCGACACGAGCGCGGGACCTGGCTGATCGCCTCCATAACCGCGACCAAAGTCACCCCTCCAGCTAATCTTTGAAGGGTATGAAGCGCACGGCAAGGCCTCGGCCTCGCGAGGCGGGGACCGCGTCAAGCCCCACCGAGCTGAAATATTCCCCATACACGGGCGCATGGCGCGGAAATAGTGGAAACAGTACGATGATTAACGACAATGGTTCTAACACGCCCCCACGGAGCCATATACTACCTTCTTCTCGCGCAGGGAAAGAAGAAAAACAAAATGAGCACGGCTTGCCCAGCACCAACCTACAGTGAAAGCTCGAGCTACTCCTGGGGCTCAGGCGGATCCCTCCTCTCGCTTCACCGGGGTGCGACGGCGGGCTGACCCGCTACCTTCACCCAGGCGGGCGCGACGGCGCGGGGGCTGGTCGCGGCCACCGCTGGAGAAGCTGCTGCCTGAGGGAGAGTCGCCGAAGCTTGGCGAACCTCGAGCACCACCGCCCGAACGCCTGCCGCCGTCTTCATCCTGGTCGGTGCCGGGGCTGGGCAGGCGGCCGCGGTCATCATCTTCGGGGCAACACCCAGCGCAGCGACCGTCTTCCCCGAACACCCTCACGTAGAGGGTGGCATCGCCATCGAACTTGAAGTGCAGGGTGCACCGCCGGCTCAAGCCGCGCGCACGGGCAAACGTTTGCCAACCGCGGGTCAGGGCCCCATTCCCAGAAGCGGAGACCTCCAATGAAGCCCAGGAGGCCCTGCTGTAGCAACCGTCAGCCTGGAGCCAAAAGCCGCATCGGGCGTTGGCCGGCAGCTCGCCCACGAAGAAGCGGGGAAGCTGGAGCCAGGTGCTGGTCGGGTCCTCCGACCACACGACGAACTCCGGCAACACCTCCGCCGAGCGGAAGCGCGACCTAGGGGGCCGCGCTGCCACGTCATGCCTCATCTCGACAGCTCGGCGCTCACCACCGCACAGAGGACCGCCTCCGTGGCCGCGGGAGGCCGCTACGGGAACCGCGGGATGCTTGCGAGGGCGACCCTGGCCGCGCTTGGCCGGGGGGAGTCAGGCCCTACCTGATGAGCCTTTCCTTTCTCTGCGACCGAGAACCTCTTTGGAGCCATAGGAACAGCGGACAACCAAGAAGAAGAGAAGGGGTAACAGGAAGGGATGAACAGAAGGAGCTCACGCAGCCCCGTACTTATAGCCGGAGAAGGCCAACCGCAGAGCACCACGATCACAGGTAATCATGACCCGTTTCTCTACATGCAGGGACTTGTCAAGTCGTGCAGTTGCCGAGGCGTCGTGGGAAGTGCGGTCACCCACGTCCAATCAACCGCCATGCGGCGCCCAAGGCCGCAGGCTTTTAGGGCCCGCGGCGCTTCGCGCTTGCCCCTTTGCTTCTCTGCTAAGTCAAGCCCGCGCGCGCCTTGGGCCCGGGGGCTACTGTCGGCGTTCTAGGAACGGGGGTCCCCAGACTTGCCTGCCTGCGGCGTGGCTCAAGTGGGGCCCCAGCGCGGCCCATCTTCACCAACTCAAGCTCAAGACCCTCGCGAGGGGCCAAGCCTCGTGGGGCGGACGATAGGAAGCTTCCTCAGAGGCAGCCTCATCAGGCAGGCTCGCGAGGAGGCGGAGAGATCAAGGCGAGGTACCTCGCGAGGATCCAATGACGCAAGCCATGACGAATCAAGACCAAGCGGGCGCCAGGCGGGCGCCAGCCTACAAAGAGTCCTTGTTTCCCCTTCGGTGCAAAGGGGGCAAGCGCAGGCCAAGGCGCCAGGCAAAGGTTGCCATTCTAGTGCAACGAGACCAATACTAGCCGGACGGTCGGACGGAGGTCACCGTGGAGCCCAAGACGGCGTCACCACCAGTGCTTTTGGTAGCCGAAGACCACCTTTGGTCAGGATAACTTGTACTAGATGTTCCCCTTCAAAATGGCCAATTGTTGGCGCCCTTCCCGCTCATTATTTGGGGAGAGGCCCAGGGCCTCTATATATAGAGCTAGCCACCACAGGATAGAGAGACATCGAGAGATCTGGGAGAGACCAAGTAGAACACACCACACCAGCTCAAGAACACCCCTCGCGAGGCTGTTCTTCCCCTATACTGTTCATCATCAGCCCTAGAGAAATCCACCACACCACACACTGGAGTAGGGTATTAGACCACAGCGGTGGCCCGAACCAATATAAATCTCGTGTTCCTTGTGTTGTTCATCGTTTCCAGCTTAGTTCGCACGAGGAGATCAGTCGTAGAACGGTAGGGGAGAGATTTCCGCATGCACCCCAGTTTTTGAACCTCGAGGGTCTGTCGGAACCCGAAATCTGACAGTCATAATAGGCGATGAGCTGGGCAACGAGGTCGGGGCGCGGGGGCTCAGATTGGAGGTGAGCCCACGCGAAGTCGAGGAGGCCGAGGGAGCGGAGGGCAGCTTCGTGGGGTGAAGACGCATCGAAGATGGAGGACGGCGGGGGATCCAGCTGGTGGAGGCGGAAGTTGACACGGGGGTGCGCGAGGCGCTGCTCTGCGGCTACGCGGAGCTTCTCATGCATGATGGACTTCCGGAGCTTGCTCGGAAGGATGTATCTCCGAAGCAGCATGTCCAGATCCGGCTTGGCGGCGGCGGAGGAGGCTTCTTGTGGGGGCTGGGATGGGAGTGGATCAGTGGACATCGAGAATGCTGGAGTGGGTGAGTGCACCTCAAACCTTGCTGTAACGAGGTAAGAGCATCTCCAGCCGTTGGCCCCCCAGGGGCCCCTAAAATCGCCGCCGGGGGCGAGCCGGCGCAAAAAAAGGCCTCGGGCGAGTTGGTCCCCCAGTCGCCGGCCCCAGGGCCGTCCCCAGACGCGTTTATTTAAAAAAAACGTTCGACAAAGTTTAGCTAAACACGTCTAAATTTTGGCAAACTTTGGCATATACTAGACATGTTCACGGCTTATACATAGCAAATATATCTAAAAAAGAACTCGCTGAACACGAAGTAGTCGCCGTCGTCGCCGCCATCCTCGTCGTCGTCCTTCTCCTCCTTGACGTGGCCGTCCCTGGTGGACCCCTGCCCGGCGTCGCCATGGTGGACTGGTGGTGGCGGCGGCGCGTCGTCGTCTTCGCTGTCGTCAAGGACGACTCCTCCTCCTTTGTCACGGCCCCGGCGGCGCTGCTCGAAGCGCCACAGGGCGGCGCACTGATGCTCCCTCTCCATCTTCAGGAAGTCCTCGCGCGCCCATTTCAGGGCCGCCTCATCGTCGAGCTCACGTTGCCGTGTTTCGTCTTCACGGCGGGGAGACCCGGCTTCATTTTCATCGGCGCGAGCCCCAGCTCCGTCTTTGGCTTGACGAAGCACGGAGGATCCGACGAGGAGGCGCGCCGGCCGCCCTCGTTGATGATGATGCCGGCGCTGCGAGTGCGCCGGCCGAGCGGCGTCCCCGCCGCGGGCTCGGCCTTGACGCCGAGCAGCGCCGGAGAGCTGGAGGAGTGGGAAGAAGACCGTGAGGAGGAGTGCGAGGAGGAAGACAAGGAGGAGCCGAACATCCTGGGCATCCATTGCCCGACGCGTCGGCGGTGGGCCGAGGTGGCCGCCGGGGGAATGTATGCTAGCGGCGGGTTGCTGCCGCCCTCAAGGTGCGTCAGCACGCCCTCGAGCGTGCGGCCGGGGACGCCCCACCACACGAGGCGCCCCTCGCCGTTCTTCGTGCCGCCCACCACCGGTGCCCCGTTGGTGGAAGCCAGCCTCTGCTCCTGACGGCGCTCGAAGTACGCCGCCCACGCCGCGTGGTTGTCGGCAGCGTACTGGGGGAGGGCAAGCTGCTCGTCGGTGAGGGAGGCGCGCACGAGCTCTACCTCGGCGGCGAAGTAGGGGGCGCGTGCCACGGCGTCGGGAAACGGGGGAATGGGCACTCCCCCATCGCTGAGCCTCCACCCTGTCGGCCCGACACGCATGTCCGGTGGCGCCGGGATGTTGGCCTCGAATAGGAGCCACGACTCCTGTTCGCGGAGCGAGCGACGGCCGAAGCCGTTGGCCGCCGCCTTGTCGCCGGGGAAACGTTTGGCCATCGGAGCTGTCGGAGTGAGGGAGGGCTCGGAGGCGGCGCACATGAGAGGGAGAGGAAGGGCTCGGCGGCGGCGCACGGGAGAGGGAGAGGAAGGGCTCAGCGGCTGGTGTGGCCACAGACGAGGGAGGCCACCGGCTTATATAGCCGCGCCCGTGTGTACGTGTGACGGGAGGGGAGGCATCGCCACGCCTGAAGGAAATATGCCCTAGAGGCAATAATAAAGTTATTATTTATTTCCTTATATCATGATAAATGTTTATTATTCATGCTAGAATTGTATTAACTGGAAACATAATACATGTGTGAATACATAAACAAACAGAGTGTCACTAGTCTGCCTCTACTTGACTAGCTCATTAATCAAAGATGGTTATGTTTCCTAACCATAGACAAAGAGTTGTTATTTTATTAATGAGATCACATCATTAGGTGAATGATCTGATTGACTTGACCCATTCCGTTAGCTTAGCACTTGATCGTTTAGTTTGTTGCTATTGCTTTCTTCATGACTTATACATGTTCCTATGACTATGAGATTATGCAACTCCCGTTTACCGGAGGAACACTTTGTGTGCTATCAAACATCACAACATAACTAGGTGATTATAAAGGTGCTCTACAGGTGTCTCCGAAGGTACTTGTTGGGTTGGCATATTTCGAGATTAGGATTTGTCACTCTAAGTGTCGGAGAGGTATCTCTGGGCCCTCTCGGTAATGCACATCACTTAAGCCTTGCAAGCATTGTAGCTAATGAGTTAGTTGCGGGATGATGTATTACAGAACCAGTAAAGAGACTTGCCGGTAACGAGATTGAACTAGGTATTGGATACCGACGATCGAATCTCGGGCAAGTAACAAACCGATGACAAAGGGAACAAACGTATGTTGTTATGCGGTCTGACCAATAAAGATCTTCGTAGAATATGTGGGAGCTAATATGAGCATCCAGGTTCCGCTATTGGTTATTGACCGAGAATGGTTCTAGGTCATGTCTACATAGTTCTCGAACCCGTAGGGTCCGCACGCTTAACGTTACGATGACAGTTTTATTATGAGTTTATGTTTTGATGTATCGAAGGTTTTTCGGAGTCCCGGATGTGATCATGGACATGACGAGGAGTCTCGAAATGGTCGAGATATAAAGATCGATATATTGGAAGCCTATATTTGGACATCGGAATCGTTCTGGGTGAAATCGGGATTTTACCAGAGTACCGGGGGGTTACCGGAACCCCCTGGGGGTTATTGGGCCAACATGAGGGCCGGCCAGGGCAGGCCGCGCGCCCCCTACCCTAGTCCGAATAGGACAAGGAAGGGGGGGGGGCGCCCCCCTTTCCTCTTCCCCTTCCCCCTTTCCTTCTCCAACAAGGCAAGAGGGGGGGAGTCCTACTCCCGGTGGGAGTAGGACTCCTCCAGGCGCACCCCAAGGGGGCCGGCCGCACCTCCCCCTCCCTCCTTTATATACGGGGATAGAGGGGCACCCTAGAACACACAAGTTGATCCTCGTGATCGTTCCTTAGCCGTGTGCGGTGCCCCCCTCCACGATATTACACCTCGATCATATTGTAGCGGTGCTTAGGCGAAGCCCTGCGACAGTTGAACATCAAGATCGTCACCACGCCGTCGTGCTGACGGAACTCCCCCCGAAGCTTTGATGGATCGAAGCCCGGGGTGCGTCATCAAGCTGAACGTGTGCAGAACTCGGAGGTGCCGTCCGTTCGGTGCTTGGATCGGTTGGATCGGGAAGACGTACCACTACTTCCTCTATATTGTGTCAACGCTTCCGCTTCGGTCTACGAGGGTACGTAGACAACACTCTCCCCTCTCGTTGCTATGCATCACCATGATCTTGCGTGTGCGTAGGAATTTTTTTGAAATTACTACGGTCCCCAACAGTGGCATCCGAGCCTAGGTTTTATGGTTTGATGTTATATGCACGAGTAGAACACAAGTGAGTTGTGGGCGATATAAGTCATACTGCTTACCAGCATGTCATACTTTGGTTCGGCGGTATTGTTGGATGAAGCGGCCCAGACCGACATTACGCGTACGCTTACGCGGGACTGGTTCTACCGCCGTGCTTTGCACACAACTGGCTGGCGGGTGTCAGTTTCTCCAACTTTAGTTGAACCGAGTGTGGCTACGCCCTGTCCTTGCGAAGGTTAAAACAACACCAACTTGACAAGCTATCGTTGTGGTTTGATGCGTAGGTAAGATTGGTTCTTACTAAGCCCGTAGCAGCCACGTAAAACTTGCAACAAACAAAGTAGATGACGTCTAACTTGTTTTTGCAGGGCATGTTGTGATGTGATATGGTCAAGACATGATACTAAATTTTATTGTATGAGATGATCATATTTTGTAACTGAGTTATCGGCAACTAGCAGGAGCCATATGGTTGTCGCTTTATTGTATGCAATGCAATCGCCCTGTAATGCTTTACTTTATCACTAAGCGGTAGCAATAGTCGTAGAAGCATAAGATTGGCGAGACGACAACGATGCTACGATGGAGATCAAGGTGTCGCGCCGGTGACGATGGTGATCATGACGGTGCTTCGGAGATGGAGATCACAAGCACAAGATGATGGCCATATCATATCACTTATATTGATTGCATGTGATGTTTATCTTTTATGCATCTTATCTTGCTTTGATTGATGGTAGCATTATAAGATGATCCCTCATTAAATTATCATAGTAAAAGTGTTCTCCCTGAGTATGCACCGTTGCGAAAGTTCTTCGTGCTGAGACACCACGTGATGATCGGGTGTGATAGGCTCGACGTTCAAATACAACGGGTGCAAAACAGTTGCACACGCGGAATACTCAGGTTTAACTTGACGAGCCTAGCATATAACAGATATGGCCTCGGAACACGGAGACCGAAAGGTCGAGCGTGAATCATATAGTAGATATGATCAACATAGTGATGTTCACCATTGAAACTACTCCATCTCACGTGATGATCGGACATGGTTTAGTTGATTTGGATCACGTGATCACTTAGAGGATTAGAGGGATGTCTATCTAAGTGGGAGTTCTTAAGTAATATGATTAATTGAACTTAAATTTATCATGAACTTAGTACCTGATAGTATCTTGCTTGTCTATGTTGATTGTAGATAGATGGCCCGTGCTGTTGTTCCGTTGAATTTTAATGCGTTCCTTGAGAAAGCAAAGTTGAAATATGATGGTAGCAATTACGTGGACTGGGTCCGTAACTTGAGGATTATCCTCATTGCTGCACATAAAAGTTACGTCCTGGAAGCACCGCTGGGTGCCAGGCCTCCTGCTGATGCAACTGACGACGTTAAGAACGTCTGGCAGAGCAAAGCTGATGACTACTCGATAGTTCAATGTGCCATGCTTTACGGCTTAGAACCGGGACTTCAACGACGTTTTGAACGTCATGGAGCATATGAGATGTTCCAGGAGTTGAAGTTAATATTCCAAAAGAATGCCCGGATTGAGAGATATGAAGTCTCCAATAAGTTCTATAGCTGCAAGATGGAGGAGAATAGTTCTGTCAGTGAGCATATACTCAAGATGTCTGGGTATTGTAATCACTTGATTCAACTGGGAGTTACTCTTCCGGATGATAGCGTCATTGACAGAATTCTCCAATCACTTCCACCTAGCTACAAGAGCTTCGCGATGAACTATAATATGCAAGGGATGGATAAGACAATTCCCGAGCTCTTCGCCATGCTAAAGGCTGCGGAGGTAGAAATCAAGAAGGAGCATCAAGTGTTGATGGTCAACAAGACCACTAGTTTCAAGAAAAAGGGCAAAGGGAAAAGAAAGGGGAACTTCAAGAAGAACGTCAAGCAAGTTGCTGCTCAGGAGAAGAAACCCAAGTCTGGACCGAAGCCTGAAACTAAGTGCTTCTACTGCAAGCAGACTGGACACTGGAAGCGGAACTGCCCCAAGTATTTGGCGGATAAGAAGGATGGCAAGGTGAACAAAGGTATATGTGATATACATGTTATTGATGTGTACCTTACTAATGCTCGCAGTAGCACCTGGGTATTTGATACTGGTTCTGTTGCTAATATTTGCAACTCGAAACAGGGGCTACAGATTAAGCGAAGATTGGCTAAGGATGAGGTGACGATGCGCGTGGGAAATGGTTCCAAAGTCGATGTGATCGCGGTCGGCACGCTACCTCTACATCTACCTTCGGGATTAGTATTAGACCTAAATAATTGTTATTTGGTGCCAGCATTGAGCATGAACATTATATCAGGATCTTGTTTGATGCGAGACGGTTATTCTTTTAAATCAGAGAATAATGGTTGTTCTATATATATGAGTAATATCTTTTATGGTCATGCACCTTTGAAGAATGGTCTATTCTTATTGAATCTCGATAGTAGTGACACACATATTCATAATGTTGAAGCCAAAAGATGCAGAGTTGATAATGATAGTGCAACTTATTTGTGGCACTGCCGTTCAGGTCATATCGGTGTAAAACGCATGAAGAAACTCCATACTGATGGACTTTTGGAACCACTTGATTATGAATCACTCGGTACTTGCGAACCGTGCCTCATGGGCAAGATGACTAAAACACCGTTCTCCGGTACTATGGAGAGAGCAACAGATTTGTTGGAAATCATACATACAGATGTATGTGGTCTGATGAATGTTGAGGCTCGTGGCGGATATCGTTATTTTCTCACCTTCACAGATGATTTAAGCAGATATGGGTATATCTACTTAATGAAGCATAAGTCTGAAACATTTGAAAAGTTCAAAGAATTTCAGAGTGAAGTTGAAAATCATCGTAACAAGAAAATAAAGTTTCTACGATCTGATCGTGGAGGAGAATATTTGAGTTACGAGTTTGGTCTACATTTGAAACAATGCGGAATAGTTTCGCAGCTCACGCCACCCGGAACACCACAGCGTAATGGTGTGTCCGAACGTCGTAATCGTACATTACTTGATATGGTGCGATCTATGATGTCTCTTACAGATTTACCACTATCGTTTTGGGGTTATGCTTTAGAGACGACAACATTCACGTTAAATAGGGCACCATCAAAATCCGTTGAGACGACGCCTTATGAACTATGGTTTGGCAAGAAACCAAAGTTGTCGTTTCTTAAAGTTTGGGGCTGCGATGCTTATGTGAAAAAGCTTCAACTTGATAAGCTCGAACCCAAATCAGAGAAATGTGTCTTCATAGGATATCCAAAGGAGACCGTTGGATACACCTTCTATCACAGATCCGAAGGCAAGACTTTTGTTGCTAAATTCAGAAACTTTCTTGAGAAGGAGTTTCTCTCGAAAGAAGTGAGTGGGAGGAAAGTAGAACTTGATGAGGTAACTGTACCTGCTCCCTTATTGGAAAATAGCACATCACAGGAACCGGTTTCTGTGACGTCTGAACCAATTAGTGAGGAAGTTAATGATGATGATCATAGAACTACAGATCAAGTTACTACAAAACCTCGTAGATCAACCAGAGTAAGATCCGCACCGGAGTGGTATGGCATTCCTATTCTGGAAGTCATGCTACTAGATCATGATGAACCTACGAACTATGAAGAAGCGATGGTGAGCCCAGATTCTGCGAAATGGCTTGAAGCCATGAAATCTTAGATGGGATCCATGTATGAGAACAAAGTGTGGACTTTGGTTGACTTGCCCGATGATCGGCAAGCAATTGAGAATAAATGGATCTTCAAGAAGAAGACTGACGCTGACGGTAATGTTACTGTCTACAAAGCTCGACTTGTTGCAAAAGGTTTTCGACAAGTTCAAGGGATTGACTACGATGAGACCTTCTCACCCGTAACGATGCTTAAGTCTGTCCAAATCATGTTACCAATTGCCGCGTTTTATGATTATGAAATTTGGCAAATGGATGTCAAAACTGCATTCCTGAATGGATTTCTGGAAGAAGAGTTGTATATGATGCAACCAGAAGGTTTTGTCGATCCAAAGGGAGCTAACAAAGTGTGCAAGCTCCAGCGATCCATTTATGGACTGGTGCAAGCCTCTAGGAGTTGGAATAAACGCTTTGATAGTGTGATCAAAGCATTTGGTTTTATACAGAGTTTTGGAGAAGCCTGTATTTACAAGAAAGTGAGTGGGAGCTCTGTAGCATTTCTAATATTATATGTGGATGACATATTACTGATTGGAAATGATATAGAATTTCTGGATAGCATAAAGGGATATTTGAATAAGAGTTTTTCAATGAAATACCTCGGTGAAGCTGCTTACATTTTAGGCATTAAGATCTATTGAGATAGATCGAGACGCTTAATTGGACTTTCACAAAGCACATACCTTGACAAAGTTTTGAAGAAGTTCAAAATGGATCAAGCAAAGAAAGGGTTCTTGCCTATGTTACAAGGTGTGAAGTTGAGTAAGACTCAATGCCCGACCACTGCAGAAGATAGAGAGAAAATGAAAGATGTTCCCTATGCTTCAGCCATAGGCTCTATCATGTATGCAATGCTGTGTACCAGACCTGATGTGTGCCTTGCTATAAGTCTAGCAGGGAGGTACCAAAGTAATCCAGGAGTGGATCACTGGACAGCGGTCAAGAACATCCTGAAATACCTGAAAAGGACTAAGGATATGTTTCTCATATATGGAGGTGACAAAGAGCTCATCGTAAGTGGTTACGTTGATGCAAGCTTTGACACTGATCCGGACGATTCTAAATCGCAAACCGGATACGTGTTTACTTTAAACAGTGGAGTTGTAAGTTGGTGCAGTTCTAAACAAAGCATCATGGCGGGATCTACGTGTGAAGCGGAATACATAGCTGCTTCGGAAGCAGCAAATGAAGGAGTCTGGATGAAGGAGTTCATATCCGATCTAGGTGTTGTACCTAGTGCATCGGGTCCAATAAAAATCTTTTGTGACAATACTGGAGCAATTGCCTTAGCGAAGGAATCCAGATTTCACAAGAGAACCAAGCACATCAAAAGACGCTTCAATTCCATCCGGGATTTAGTCCAGGTGGGAGACATAGAAATTTGCAAGATACATACGGATCTGAATGTTGCAGACCCGTTGACTAAGCCTCTTCCACGAGCAAGACATGATCAGCACCAAGACTCCATGGGTGTTAGAATCATTACTGTGTAATCTAGATTATTGACTCTAGTGCAAGTGGGAGACTGAAGGAAATATGCCCTAGAGGCAATAATAAAGTTATTATTTATTTCCTTATATCATAATAAATGTTTATTATTCATGCTAGAATTGTATTAACTGGAAACATAATACATGTGTGAATACATAAACAAACAGAGTGTCACTAGTGTGCCTCTACTTGACTAGCTCATTAATCAAAGATGGTTATGTTTCCTAACCATATACAAAGAGTTGTTATTTGATTATGAGATCACATCATTAGGTGAATGATCTGATTGACTTGACCCATTCCGTTAGCTTAGCACTTGATCGTTTAGTTTGTTGCTATTGCTTTCTTCATGACTTATACATGTTCCTATGACTATGAGATTATGCAACTCCCGTTTACCGGAGGAACACTTTGTGTGCTACCAAATGTCACAACATAACTGGGTGATTATAAAGGTGCTCTATAGGTGTCTCCGAAGGTACTTGTTGGGTTGGCATATTTCGAGATTAGGATTTGTCACTCCAAGTGTCGGAGAGGTATCTCTGGGCCCTCTCGGTAATGCACATCACTTAAGCCTTGCAAGCATTGTAGCTAATGAGTTAGTTGTGGGATGATGTATTACGGAACGAGTAAAGAGACTTGCCGGTAACAAGATTGAACTAGGTATTGGATACCGACGATCGAATCTCGGGCAAGTAACAAACCGATGACAAAGGGAACAAACGTATGTTGTTATGCGGTCTGACCGATAAAGATCTTCGTAGAATATGTGGGAGCCAATATGAGCATCCAGGTTCCGCTATTGGTTATTGACCGAGAATGGTTCTAGGTCATGTCTACATAGTTCTCGAACCCGTAGGGTCTGCACGCTTAACGTTACGATGACAATTTTATTATGAGTTTATGTTTTGATGTACCGAAGGTTGTTCGGAGTCCCGGATGTGATCATGGACATGATGAGGAGTCTCGAAATGGTCGAGACATAAATATCGATATATTGGAAGCCTATATTTGGACATCGGAATCGTTCTGGGTGAAATCGGGATTTTACCAGAGTACCGGGGGGTTACCGGAACCCCCCCGGGGGTTATTGGGCCAACAAGGGCCTTAAGGGAGAAGAGGAGGGCCGGCCAGGGCAGGCCGCGCTCCCCCTCCCCCCTAGTCCGAATAGGACAAGGAAGGGGGGGGGGCGGTGCCCCCCTTTCCTCTTCCCCTTCCCCCTTTCCTTCTCCAACAAGGCAAGAGGGGGGAGTCCTACTCCCGGTGGGAGTAGGACTCCTCCAGGCGCACCCCAAGGGGGCCGGCCGCACCTCCCCTCCCTCCTTTATATACGGGGGCAGAGGGGTACCCTAGAACACACAAGTTGATCCTCGTGATCGTTCCTTAGCCGTGTGCGGTGCCCCCCTCCACGATATTACACCTCGGTCATATTGTAGCGGTGCTTAGGCGAAGCCCTGCGACAGTTGAACATCAAGATCGTCACCACGCCGTCGTGCTGACGGAACTCCCCCCGAAGCTTTGCTGGATCGAAGCCCGGGGTGCATCATCAAGCTGAACGTGTGCAGAACTCGGAGGTGCCGTCCGTTCGGTGCTTGGATCGGTCGGATCGGGAAGATGTACGACTACTTCCTCTACGTTGTGTCAACGCTTCCGCTTCGGTCTACAAGGGTACGTAGACAACACTCTCCCCTCTCGTTGCTATGCATCACCATGATCTTGCGTGTGCGTAGGATTTTTTTTGAAATTACTACGTTCCCCAACAGCGCCGCCCCGTGACGCGCCGCCCGTGAGGAATCAATGGCAAGGCTGAGCGGCGGCGGCAGGGCGACAACCTTGGCATTGATTCCCACGGGAACCGAGGCGATGAGGGCAATGAAGCGCCCATCTGCTGACTCGGCGGGCCCGCGGTGCTTCACGCCAAAACAACTTGCCCCGGCGCCCCCGGGCGCCCCCAGCGCGCCGGGTTCGGCCTGGGTCCGCCGGCGCTGATTTCGTCCCAGGCCGGCGAAAATCGGGCTCCCGGGGGCGCGACTGGGCCGTTTTTTCAGCGCCAGCGCGAAAAAATCGCCTGGGGAGGCCTTTCTGGGGGTGCGGCTGGAGATGCTCTAAAGGCTGGTCATGACGGGGAGTAAGAGCATCTCGAGCCGTTGGCCCCCAAGGAGGCATAAAAATCGCTGCCTGAGGCAAGTCGACGATAGAATCGGCTCTGGGGCGGGTGGGCATCCAGCCCTCGCCCTCAGATCGCCGATATCAGCCCATTCCTGACCGCTTTTCGGCCCACTTTCAGCGAGAAACGACCCATATTCGACGTGGTTCGGCGTTGAATCAACATAAATAATTTTTTTATCACATAGTTCATCAAAAAAAATCAAATAGTGCAACAACAACTAGTTCAATACAAATTATATAGTTCAACAAATAAAAACTCATATTTCATCACATGTCGAGCTAGGCGTCGCCCTTGTTCCTCCATAGGCGCTCCACCAGATCCTGTTGCAGTTGATGATGCACCTATGGGTCTCGGATCTCCTGACGCATACTAAGGTAGGCAGTCCAGGTTGTCGGTAGCTGGTGATCAACTTCGGATAGTGGACCCTGCCTGTAGTACGGTTCAGTGTCAAACACTGGCTCTTCCTGCTCGCTCTCGATGATTACGTTGTGCAAGATGACACAGCAAGTCATGATCTCCCACATTTGATCTACCGACCAGGTTTGAGCAGGGTACTGGACAACAGCAAATCAAGATTGGAGCACACCAAATGCCCGCTCGATATCCTTCCTGCAAACCTCCTGCACCTTGGCAAAGTGGGACTTCTTGCCTCCTGGCACAACGTTTGAGATAGTCTTACAAATGTGGACTATCTCGGATAGATGCCATCAGCTAGGTAGTACCCCTTGTTGTAATGCCGCCCATTGACCTCGAAATTCATCGGAGGAGAATGACCTTCGACAAGCTTGCAAAAACTAGGGAGCACTGCAACACGCTGATGTCATTGTGAGTTCCTGGCATACCAAAAAAGGAGTGCCAAATTCAGAGGTCATGTGTGGCCACCGCCACAAGTACCACACTGCAACCGCCTTTGGCGCCTTTGTACATCCCCTGCCAAGCAAATGAGCAGTTCTTCCATTTCCAATGCATGAAGTCGATGCTTCCAAGCATCCCACGAAATCCTCTTGCTGCATTATGTGCTAGGATCCGAGCAGTGTCTTCCGCATTGGGTGTTCGCAAGTATTGAGGTCCAAACACTGCCACCGCTGCCCGACAAAACTTGTAGAAACACTCAATGGCGGTGGACTCGGCCATGCATCCATAGTCGTCGAGTGAATCACCGCGAGATCTGTATGCAAGCATCCTCATCGCTATCGTGCACTTCTGGATTGAGGTGAATCCAAATTTGCAGTGCAATCCTTCTTGCACTTGAAGTACCTATCGAACTCCCGGATGAAATTCACAATCCTGAGGAAAAGCTTTCGGCTCATTCAATAATGACGCCGAAATACTTTGTCGCCATGCAGTGGAGCGTCGGCGAAGTAGTCGGAGTAGAGCATGCAGTAGCCTTCGAGACGATGGAGGTTCTTTGCTTTCATCCGCCCCGACGCCGAGCCACCTCTCCGCGGCTTTTCATTGCTCGCCAGCAGGGCGGCGAGGCCGGCGAGGACCATGAGATGTTCCTCTTCCTGGACGTCGGCCTCGGCTTCCTCCTCCAGCAGCATGGCGAGCGCCTCCTCGTCGTACGAGTCCATTGCCGAGGTAAGCAAATCGTCGAACACCTTGCGGGCGCGGTGGGCGCGCAACCGCCGCTACACTGCCCCTCCGCGACCGGAACACCGGAAAAATCGCCTAGACGGCGGTGGAAAGGCTGCCTCGGCGAAACCTCTGCTCTTTTTTCGGCGGGGAATGGGCTATCTAGCAATGGTGGGCGGTGGGCAGCGCCGGGATCAGCCGGTTGGCGGCCGAGCGCGCTGGGGTGGGAGGCGAATCTGGAAGATAGGCTTGACTTTTCGCCTGAAGGTGTTGGCCAGACGTGCTTTTCCCTTGCTCCAGAGCCCCCAAGCGCCCCCCAGTGCACCCGGTTTGGCCTGCGATCGCCGAGCCAAAAAACGGGTCGAGCCGGCAGATTTCGGCGTCCTTGGTGCGCGACTGGGGCGTTTTTTCGGTGCCGGCGCGGAAAAAGTCTCCTAGGGTCCTGTTGGGGCGCGGCTGGAGATGCTCTAAGGGCAATGCATGACCCCAAATGATCCGCGCGCGTCCATTTGGCGTAAACGGACAAAACAGGCGGCCCAATGACGTGGAAGCAAACAGACCAATATCCGTTTTCGATTCGCTTTCAATCCATTCCCGACTCAACTTTAGGCTGCGTTTGCAACGAACGGACACGCGCGGACGGGCGCGGCGCACGCCCTAGTCTCCCCTGGCCCGCTCATCGGTGACACAACCATTTTCCTCTTCTCCTGCCCTCCCTCTGCCCCCCATCGCCGCTGCCACCTCTGTTCCTGACCGCGTCGCCTTCCATCAAGGCCACCTGAACCACTACCACGCCATGCCATAGCCGTCCTGCACCCATGTTTTAGAAGTGCTTTTTCTCGGCATTCGTGATTCCTTGTTGCTAGTGGGAGAGAAGATACGGCCACCGGCGCTGACCATCAACCCCAACAACTTCTGGCAAGCGCTGCATTGCTGCAAGGTGCCCACCCACCAACACCAACCTTGCTTCGCTTCCTCGACTTGCTCTTTCCAGCCGTGCCTCTACCACGACCACAAGGTGTTTGACGCTTTGCTCACAAGGTATCATGGATAGCGGGGATGAGTATTTCTTTCACAACTTCATTTGTTCTTCGGATGATTCGTCCTCGGATGAGGAAGAGCTTGTAGTGGCTGCATTAGTCGTCCACGACCACATTAGTTGGAAGAGGCCTCATTTCAGGGGATCAATCCCCGACCATGCTCCAGCCTTCAACCGCAATAGGGAGAGAGGTGTAGGATCAAAAGTATGTCTAGAGGGGGGGGGGGGTGATTAGACTACTTGACCAAATAAAATTCTAGCCTTTTCCCAATTTTAAGTCTTGGCAGATTTTAGCAACTTATCACAAGTCAAGCAATCAAGCTACACATGCAATTCTAAGAGTATAGCGGTGGAATGTAAATCATTGCATATGAAGGTAAATGGGAGGAGTTTGGAGGGAGCAAACACAATTTAGACACGGAGATTTTTGGCGTGGTTTCGATAGGTGGTGCTATCAAACATCCACGTTGATGGAGACTTCAACCCATGAAGGGTAACGGCTGCGCGAGTCCACGGAGGGCTTCACCCACGAAGGGTCCATGAATAAGCAACCTTGTCTATCCCATCATGTCCATCGCCCATGAAGGTCTTGCCTCACTTGGGTAGATCTTCGTGAAGTAGGCGATCTCTTTGCCCTTACAAACTCCTTGGTTCAACTCCACAATCTTGACGGAGGCTCCCTAGTGACACCTAACCAATCTAGGAGACACCACTCTCCGAAAGGTAATAGATGGTGCATTGATGATGAACTCCTTGCTCTTGTGCTTCAAATGATAGTCTCCCCAACACTCAACTCTCTCTCATAGATTTGGATATGGTGGAAAGATGATTTGAGTGGAAAGCAACTTGAGGAAGGCTAGAGATCAAGATTCTTGTGGTTGGATTGGAATATCTTGGTCTCAACACATGAGTAGGTGGTTCTCTCTCAAAAAATGAATGCTGGAAGTGTAGGCACGTTCTGATGGCACTCTCCACGAATGGAGGATGGGTGGAGGGGTATATATAGCCTCCACACAAAATCTAATCGTTACACACAATTTACCAAACTCGATGGACCGGATACTGAAACTCGGTCAGACTGATTTAGTTCAAAATGTGAACGTTAAGCTTTTCGGTGGGACCGACATGTCAACTCAGTGGGACCGATTGTGTTAGGGTTAGGTGATAACCCACAAGTATAGGGGATCCCAACAGTTTTCGAGGGTAGAGTATTCAACCCAAATTTATTGATTCGACACAAGGGGAGCCAAAGAATATTCTCAAGTATTAGCAGTTGAGTTGTCAATTCAACCACACCTGGATAACCTAGTATCTGCAGCAAAGTATTTAGTAACAAAGTAGTATGGAAGTAACAGTAACGGTGGCAAAAGTAACAGTAGTGGTTTTCTAGTAACTGTAACAGTGGCAACGCTAAAGTAACTAAGCAAAGAGCAATATGTGAAAAGCTCATAGGCATTGGATCGGTGATGGAGAATTATGTCGGATGCGATTCCTCATGCAATAGTTATAATATAGGGTGATACAGAACTAGCTCCAATTCATCAATGTAATGTAGGCATGTATTTCGAATATAGTCATACATGCTTATGGAAAAGAACTTGCATGACATCTTTTGTCCTACCCTCCCGTGGCAGCGGGGTCCTATTGGAAACTAAGGGATATTAAGGCCTCCTTTTAATAGAGTATCGGACCAAAGCATTAATACTTAGTGAATACATGAACTCCTCAAACAACGGTCATCACCGATAATGATCCCGATTATTGTCAGTTCAGGGTTAACGGATCATAACACATAATAGTTGAGTATAGACTTGCAAGATAGGATCTAGAACTCACATATATTCATGGACACATAATAGGTTCAGATATGAAATCATGGCACTCGGGCCCTAGTGACAAGCATTAAGTATAGCAAAGTCACAGCAACATCAATATCAGAACATAGTGGATACTAGGGATCAAACCCTAACAAAACTAACTCGATTACATGGTAAATCTCATCCAACCCATCACCGTCCAGCAAGCTTACGATGGAATTACTCACGCACGGTAGTGAGCATCATGAAATTGGTGATGGAGGAAGGTTGATGATGACGATGGCGACGGATTCCCCTCTCCGGAGCCCCGAATGGACTCCAGATCAGCCCTCCCGAGAGAGATTAGGGCTTGGTGGCAGCTCCGTATTGTAAAACACGATGAATCCTTCTCCTTGATTTTTTCTCCCCGAACGTGAATATATAGAGTTGAAGTTGAGGTTGGTGGAGCACCAGGGGGGCCACGAGGCAGGGGGGCGCGCCCAGGGGGTAGGCGCGCCCCCCACCCTCGTGGACAGGGTGTGGGCCCCCTGGCCTTGATTCTTTCGCTGGTATTTTATTAATTCCAAAATATTCTCCGTGAAGTTTCAGGTCATTCTGAGAACTTTTATTTCTGCACAAAAATAACACCATGGCAGTTCTGCTGAAAACAACGTCAGTCCAGATTAGTTCCATTCAAATCATGCAAGTTAGAGTCCAAAACAAGGGCAAAAGTGTTTGGAAAAGTAGATACGATGGAGACGTATCAACTCCCCCAAGCTTAAACCTTTGCTTGTCCTCAGGCAATTCGGTTGATAAACTGAAAGTGATAAAGAAAAACTTTTACAAACTCTATTTGCTCTTGTTGTTGTAAATATGTAAAGGCAACATTCAAGTTTTCAGCAAAGATTATGAACTAACCATATTCACAATAACATTTAGGTCTCATATTTACTCATATCAATGGCATAATCAACTAGCGAGAAATAATAATAAATCTCGGATGACAACACTTTCTCAAAACAATCATAATATGATATAACAAGATGGTATCTCGCTAGCCCTTTCTGAGACCGCAAAACATAAATGCAGAGCACCTTTAAAGATCATGGACCGACTAAACATTGTAATTCATGGTAAAAGAGATCCAATCATAGTCATACCCAATGTAAATTAATAGTGATGGATGCAAATGATAGCGGTGCTCTCCAGCTGGTGCTTTTTAATAAGAGGGTGATGACTCAGCATAAAAGTAAATAGATAGGTCCTTCGCAGAGGGAAGCAGAGATTTGTAGAGGTGCCAGAGCTTGATTTTAAAGCAGAGATGAATAATATTTTGAGCGGCATACTTTCATTGTCAACATAACAACATAGAGATCTCGATATCTTACATGCTACATACATTATAGGCGGTTGCCAAACAGAATGGTAAAGTTTATACTCCCCCACCACCAACAAGCATCAATCCATGGATGGCTCGAAACAACGAGTGCCTCCAACTAGCAACAGTCCCGGGGGAGTTTTTTTGCAATTATTTCGATTTGATTTGCTTAAAAGCATGGGACTGGGCATCCTGGTGACCAGCCATATTCTCGTGAGTGAGGAGCGGAGTCCACTCCTCTTGAGAATAACCCGCCTAGCATGGAAGATACAGACGACCCTAGTTGATACATGAGCTATTCGAGCATACAAAACATAATTTTATTTGAAGGTTTAGAGTTTGGCACATACAAATTTACTTGAAAGGGCAGGTAGATACCGCATATAGGAAGGTATAGTGGACTCATATGGAATAACTTTGGGGTTTATGGAAGTGGATGCACAAGAAGTATTCCCGCTTAGTACAAGTGAAGGCTAGAAAAAGACTGTGAAGCGACCAACTAGAGAGCGACAACAGTCATGAACATGCATTAAAATTAATAAACATTGAGTGCAAGAATGAGTAGGATATAATCCACCATGAACATAAATATCATGGAGGCTATGTTGATTTTGTTTCAACTACATGCGTAAACATGTGCCAAGTCAAGTCACTTGAATCATTCAAAGGAGGATACCACCCTATCATACCACATCACAACCATTTTAATAGCATGTTGGCACGCGAGTTAAACCATTATAAACTCCTAGCTAATTAAGCATGGCATAAGCAACTATAATCTCTAATTATCATTCCAAACATGTTTATTCATAATAGGCTGAATCAGGAACGATGAACTAATCATATTTACAAAAACAAGAGAGGTCGAGTTCATACCAGATTTTCTTATCTCAATCAGTCCATCATATATCGTCATTATTGCCTTTCACTTGCACGACCGAACGGTGTGATAATAATAATAATAGTGCACGTGCATTGGACTAAGCTGGAATCTGCAAGCATCTGATACAAAGGAGAAGACAAGGTAATATGGGCTCTTGGTTAAATCAACAATAATGCATATAAGAGCAACTTCAACATTTTAATTGTGGTCTTCTCCTCTCGATCCCCAAAGAAAAGAAAATAAATAAAACTATTTACACGGGAAAGTTCCCAACAAGCAAAAGAAGAACGAGAAATCTTTTTGGGTTTTCTTTTAATTAATACTACTACCGGCATGGAAAGTAAATTAACTAAAAGCTACAACTATTTTTTTGTTTTTCTTAAGGTTTATCTAACACACAAGAAGAAAGCATAAAAAGGAAATAAACTAGCATGGATAGTACAGTGAAAAAGTATGAGCACCGACAACTAGAATGAGTGTGTGAACATGAATGTAATGTCGGTGAGAAATACGTACTCCCCCAAGCTTAGGCTTTTGCCTAAGTTGGTCTATGGCCACGGCTGGCCTGGCAGATATCCAAAGTTATAGTTGGGGTCGTACTAAGATGCTGCAGCTATTGCCTCATGAGCTGCAGCTTGGAGGCCGGCTGCCTCCGTCCTCCTCTTATACTCGTTCGCCTCCTCTCTGGTTATAATATATCTCCCTTTTGCCTGAAAGTAAAAGAAGGTAGAAGCAGGGAGAGCAACATGGAAAATGCGACGCCTGTCAAACATTAGTCGGTACTAGAGAGGTTGTTCATTCCTCTCAATAAACTGATGGCGAACCATAGCCTCATATCCTAGATAAGTGGGAGGAAATTCCATATCATTTTCATGTATGGGTATCCCAAGAAAATTAGCCACACGGGTTGCATAGATCCCCCCAAGCAAGTCTCCACTTAAACCATTATTATGCAACCTCCGCGCAACAATGGCCCCCAAGTTATATTGTTTATCTCCTAAAACAGCACTCTTGAGAACACTAAGATCAGGGACACACATGTGACATGCTTCATCTTTACAATTTATACACCTACCTATGAAGAGAGAAAAATAATGTATAGCAGGAAAATGAATGCTCCCTATGGTAGCTTGTGTTATGTCTCTAGATTCCCCCACTGTAATACTAGCAAGAAAATCTCTAAACTCAGATTTGCGAGGTTCACTAACACTACCCCATTGTGGAAGTTTGTAAGCAATAATATATCCTCTAAGTCCATAGTGTAAGATTTGCCATAGATATCAAATAGGACAGTGTGAGAATTACGTGAAGATGAAAATTTGAACCTTCTCACAAAGGAATCAGTTAGGTAGTAATACCGACGACACTTATCTAGCATGAAGCCCTCTAGTTCAGCATTACGCACATATGCGTCGAATTCCTCCTTAATTCCTGCTTGGACCATGAAATCTTCTGACGGCCATTCACAAGGCCGCACTTGAGCTTCTCTTGGTGGTTCATGGTCCGGCTCATGCATTGCGAGCCTGGGTCCTTGCTTCCTTGAAGAACCACCTTGGTACAATTTCCTAGACATATTTCTTCCTTTGAAAAAATTCTGAAATTTTTTGTAACTTAAAATAAAAGTGAACCAAACTCAACAAAATTGATAGCAACTACTCCTACTAGTGCCTAGAGACTATATTATGCATTAGAACTACTTGGGACCATATAAATTTGACATGCAAGCTCAAGAACAGGGTCACCTAGGAAGCAAAAATTTGCAATGAATAAAGCACTAGAACAAAAACTAATTGGACCATTGGAGGAGTCACATACCGAAAGAACAATCTCCCAAAGCAGTTTTGTGAGTGGAGCTTTGAGCAAGGAGATCGAAAATCGCAGCAAAATGAGCAAGAACTCGTGCTCGAGCTGGTTGGTGATTTTTTTGGGAGGAAGAAGGAGTGTGGGGCGACTGGAATAAGTGGAGGGGAGCCACCAGGGGCCCATGAGGCAGGGGGCGCGCCCAGGGGGTGTGCGCGCCCTGCACCCTCGTGGCCAGGTGGCTGCCCCCTCTGGTGTGTTCTCAGTGCCAAATGTTCTCAAATATTCTAGAAAAAATCATATTTCATTTTTGGGGCATTTGGAGAACTTTTATTTTCGGTGTATTTTTATTGCATGGATAATTCAGAAAACAGACAGAAAATACTATTTTTGCTTTATTTATTCTAAATAACAGAAAGTAAAAGAAGGGTGCACAAGGTTGTGCTTTCGAACTTCATCCATCTCATGCTCATCAAAAGGAATCCACTAACAAGGTTGATCAAGTCTTGTTAACAAACTCATTCCGAATAACATGGAACCGAAGAAATTTCGAATAACACTATGTTGCCTCAACGGGGATATGCAGATCCCTAATAATAAGAATATCATATCTCTTCTTGACAGTAGGGAGAGGAAATTCAAAACCTCCAATAGTAATCGTTGGAATTTTTCCAATAGAATTGATACTGTGGACTTGAGGTTGTTTCCTTGGAAAGTGTACTGTATGCTCATTACCATTAACATGAAAAGTGGCATTGACTTTGTTGCAATCAATAACAGACCCTACAGTATTCAAAAAGGGTCTACCAAGGATAATCGACATGCTATCGTCCTTGGTAATATCAAGAATAACAAAGTCCGTTAAAATAGTAACATTTGCAACCACAACAGCCACATCCTCACAAATACCAACAGGTAGAGCAGTTGATTTATCGGCCATTTGCAAAGATATTTCAGTAGGTGTCAACTTATTCAAATCAAGTCTACGATATAAAGAGAGAGGCATAACACTAACACCGGCTCCAAGATCACATAAAGCAGTTCTAGCATAGTTTCTTTTAATGGAGCATGGTATAGTTGGTACTCCTGGATCTCCAAGTTTCTTAGGTATTCCACCCTTAAAAGTATAATTAGCAAGCATGGTGGAAATTTCAGCTTCCGGTATCTTTCTCTTATTAGTAACAATATCCTTCATATACTTAGCATAAGGATTCATTTTAAGCATATCAGTAAAACGCATACACAAGAAGATAGGTCTAATCAATTCAGCAAAGCGCTTGAAATCCACATCATCCTTTTTCTTGGATGGTTTAGGAGGAAAGGGCATGGGTTTCTGAACCCATGGTTCTCTTTCTTTACCATGCTTCCTAGCAACGAAATCTCTCTTATCATAACGTTGATTCTTTGATTGTGGGTTATCAAGATCAACAACAGGTTCAATTTCTACATCATTGTTATTGCTAGGTTGAGCATCAACATGAACATCATTATTAACATTATCACTAGGTTCATGTTCATTACCAGATTGTGTTTCAGCATCAGAAATAGAAATATCATTGGGGTTCTCAAGTGTGTCAACAACAGGTTCGCTAGAAGCATGCAAAGTCCTATCATTTTTCTTTTTCTTCCTTTTAGAAGGACTAGGTGCATCAACATTAGTTCTCTGAGAATCCTGCTCAATTCTCTTAGGGTGGCCTTCAGGGCACAAAGGTTCCTGAGTCATTTTACCCCCTCTAGTCATAACTCTAATAGCATATCATTCTTCTTCTTATTTAATTCATTAAGCAAATCATTCTGGGCTTTAAGCACTTGTTCTACTTGAGTGGTAACCATAGAAGCATGTTTACTAATAAGTTTAAGTTCACCTTTAACTCTAGACATATAATCACCCAAGTGATCAATCATATAAGCATTATGTTTCAATTTTCTACCAACATAAGCGTTGAAGTTTTCTTGTTTAACAATAAAATTATCAAACTCATCTAAGCATTGGCTAGCAAACTTAGTAGACGGGATTTCAGCTTTATCATATCTATAGAGAGAATTTACCTTTACTACCTGTGTCGGGTTATCAAGACCATGTATTTCTTCAACAAGCGGTAAATTAAGAGCATGTATTTCTTCAATAGGAGGTAAATTCTTAACATCTTCAGCTTTAATACCTTTTTCTTTCATAGATTTCTTTCCCTCTTGCATATCTTCAGGACTGAGAAATAGAATACCCCTTTTCTTCGGAGTTGGCTTAGGAGTTGGTTCAGGAAGTGTCCAATTATTTTCATTAGTCAACATATTATTCAATAGCAATTCAGCTTGACCAACTGTTCTTTCCCTGAAAACACAACCAACACAACTATCCAGGTGGTCTCTGGAAGCATCGTTTGTCCATTATAAAAGATATCAAGTATTTCATTTAGCTTGAGAGGATGATCAGGCAAAGCATTAAGTAACTGGAGAAGCCTCCCCCAAGTTTGTGGGAGACTCTCTTCTTCAATTTGCACAAAATTATATATTTCCCTTAAAGCAGCTTGTTTCTTATGAGCGGGGAAATATTTAGCAGAGAAGTAATAAATCATATCCTAGGGACTACGCACACAACCAGGATCAAGAGAATTAAACCATGTCTTAGCATCACCATTTAATGAGAATGGAAATAATTTAAGGATATAGTAGTAGCGAGTTTTCTCATCATTAGTGAATAGGGTGGCTATATCATTTAATTTAGTAAGATGTGCCACAACAGTTTCAGATTCATAGCCATAAAAAGGATCAGATTCAACCAAAGCAATTATCTTAGGATCAACAGAGAAATCATAATCCTTATCAGTTACAAAGATAGGCGAAGTAGCAAAAGCAGGGTCATATTTCATTCTAGCATTCAGAGATTTTTCTTTCAGCTTAGCTAATAATTTCTTAAGATCACTCCTATCATTGCAAGCAAGAAAGTCTCTAGCAGTTTCTTCATCCATAACATAACCCTCAGGCACAAGAGGCAGTTCATATCTAGGGGGAGAATCTTCGTCATCACTTTCATCAATATTATCAGTTTCAATAATTTCATTCTCTCTAGCCCTAGCAAGTTGTTCATCAAGAAATTCACCTACTGGCACAGTAGTATCAAGCATAGAAGTAGTTTCATCATAAGTATCATGCATAGCAGAAGTGGCATCATCAATAACATGCAACATATCATAATTAATAGCAGAAGCAGGTTTAGGTGTCGCAAGCTTACTCAAAACAGAAGGTGAATCAAGTGCAGAGCTAGATGGCAGTTCCTTACCTCCCCTCGTAGTTGAGGGAAAAATCTTAGTTCTTTCATCTTTCAAGTTCCTCATAGTGGCCAGCAGATATAAATCCCAAGTGACTCAAAGAATAGAGCTATGCTCCCCGGCAATGGCGCCAGAAAATAGTCTTGATAACCCACAATTATAGGGGATCACAACAGTTTTCGAGGGTAGAGTATTCAACCCAAATTTATTGATTCGACACAAGGGGAGCCAAAGAATATTCTCAAGTATTAGCAGTTGAGTTGTCAATTCAACCACACCTGGATAACCTAGTATCTGTAGCAAAGTATTTAGTAACAAAGTAGTATGGAAGTAAAATGCGATGAATCCTTCTCCTTGATTTTTTTCTCCCCGAACGTGAATATATAGAGTTGGAGTTGAGGTCGGTGGAGCACCAGGGGGCCCACGAGTCAGGGGGGCGCACCCAGGGGGTAGGCGCGCCCCTACCCTCGTGGACAGGTTGTGGGCCCTCTGGCCTTGATTCTTTCGCCAGTATTTTTTATTAATTCTAAAAATATTCTCCGTGAAGTTTCAGGTCATTCTGAGAACTTTTATTTCTGCACAAAAATAACACCATGGCAGTTCTGCTGAAAACAACGTCAGTCCGGGTTAGTTCCATTCAAATCATGCAAGTTAGAGTCCAAAACAAGGGCAAACGTGTTTGGAAAAGTAGATACGACGGAGATGTATCATTAGGGCATAACTTAATCTCGGTGAGACCGATCACATGAACTCGGTGAGACCGATTTCTGTAATAGGCAAACAGAGAGTTGGCCAGGCAAACTCGATGGGACCGATCGCTCATTTCGGTGAGACCGAAACGTTACGAAAAGGAAACAGAGAGTTTGCATTGCGAACTCAGTGGGACCGATCACTCATCTCGGTTAGACCAAAACGTTACGAAGGGAAGCAGAGAGTTTGCAATCCCATCTCAGTGAGACCGAGATCCCTATCGGTGAGACCGAACTGATTAGGGTTTCTCGCTATGGCTATGTCAAATGAACTCTGTGACGCCAGATAGATCAAATCGGTGGGGCCAAGTTTGACTTTTGGTTTGGGACATATGTGGATATGAGAAAGTGGTTGAGGGCTTTTGGAGCATATCACTAAGCATTTTGAGCAAGCAAGCCATTAAGCAACACCTCATCCCCTTTTAATAGTATTGGCTTCTCCTATGGACTTAATGTGATCTTGGATCACTAAAATGAAACTGTAGAGTCTTGGGCTTGAGCCAATATGTGTCCTTAGCATTTTGAGGGGTCCACATCTCTAGTCCATGCCATGCCAGTCATTGAACTTCCTGAAATGATTATCTTGAAAGAATATTAGTCCAATGAGCTATATGTTGTTAAGAATTACCAAAACCACCCAGGAATTAGTTGCACTTTCAATCTCCCCCTTTTTGGTAATTGATGACAACATATAGATCAAAGCTTCGACAAATGATAATAAGAATGAAATATATCGTCGCTTTGAGAAGTATGTGATAAGCAAGATCTCCCCCCTAAACTTGTGCATTATTTAAAATTTGCTTTTGAATGCAAATGCACAATCGATTAGGATCATGGGTTACTCTTCCATGTCACATACATCTTGGTGGAGCGCTTAGAATGATAGTAAGATGTGAATGATCATACATGAGAGATAGATAATATCATCATCCAAGCACAAGCATTAACGTATGATATGATCAAACACATGACCATACAAGTATCTCACACACACATAAAGTATCATCCAAGCAAGCAAACAAATAAGTAGCGAACAAGATAGAAAAAAGAAGCAAAGCTCTCTCTCTCTCTCTCTCTCTCTCGGCCTATGATCTATACACTTTCTCCCCCTTTGGCAACAAGTTACCAAAAAGCTCGAAAATGCATAGTGCTATGCGGCTCTCTAAGCTTGATCTTCGGGAGGTGGCGTGGAGAGGACTCCTGCGACAAATGCATCTGCTGAGGTTGTAGGAGCTGATGGAGTTGCAATTGGAGGGGCAACTGAAGCTATGGCTGCATGTGCTGAAGTAGTAGCTCTAGTGTCTGTCACCGGCACTGCTGCAGATTTCTGTGCCCTAGGCACTCTATGAAAAGCTTCATTGGTAGCTTTCCCTTTCCTCTCTCTTATTGCCTTCACCAACAGCCTCTTCTTCAGTTGTTTTGGAGGCTTCAAGAGTTGAGGCTCTAGCCTTTGACATGGGCACTCTCTCGGCAGGAGCCTTCTTGTTCAGACCAGGCTTTGTTGAAGCAGTAGTGCCAAATTCTTTCTTAACCACTTTCTTCTTGGAGCTGACCTCTGATACGTTTCCAACGTATGTATAGTTTTTTATTGTTCCATGCTGTTACATTATCAATCTTGGATGTTTTATAATCATTTTATAGTCATTTTATATCATTTTTGGTACTAACCTATTGACATAGTGCCAAGTGTCATTTGTTGTTCTCTGCATGTTTTTTACATCATAGGAAATCAATATCAGACGGAGTCCAAACGCAATGAAACTTCATGGAGATTTTTTTGGGACCAGAAGGAACATAATGGGCCCTGGCTGCGCCTGGGGGTGCTCCGAGGAGAGCACAACCCACCAAGGAGTTCCAGGAGGCCCAGGCGCGCCCTGGTGGGTTGTGCCCACCTCGGGTGCCCCCCGGACCACCTCTTTGCTCTATAAATACCCCAATATTCCAAAAACCCTAGGGGAGTCGACGAAATATTTATCCAGCCGCCGCAGAGTCCAAAACCACCAGATCCAATCTAGACACCATCTCGGATGGGGTTCACCACCTCCATTGGTGCCTCTCGATGATGCGTGAGTAGTTCTTTGTAGACCTTCGGGTCCGTAGTTAGTAGCTAGATGGCTTCATCTCTCTCTCTGAATTCTCAATACAATGGTCTCTTGGAGATCCATATGATGTAACTCTTTTGCGGTGTGTTTGTTGGGATCGATGAACTTTGAGTTTATGATCAGATCTATCTTTTTATATCCATGAGAGGGAGAGGAAAGGCTCGGCGGCTGGTGTGGCCAGATCATGCCAATTGCTTATCGGTACGAACATGCTTAAGATCAATGTCCCCTTTAGCAACATGATCTCAAATGAAATGGTGACGAACTTCAATATGCTTAGTTCGAGAATGTTGCACGGGATTATGAGCAATCTTAATAGCACTCTCATTGTCACAAAGCGATGGAACATGTTTCACATTGATCCCATAATCTTTAAGAGTTTGGGTCATCCACAATAATTGAGCACAACATGAACCAGCGGCAATGTACTCCTCCTCGGCGGAGGACCAAGACACAAGAGAACTACCAAGAAATTGACACGTACCCGAAGTGGACTTTCTATCAACCTTGTCACCGGCATAGTCCGAGTCGGAATAGCCCACAAGATCAAAAGAAGACCTCTTAGGATACCAAATGCCAAAATTTGGTGTATGTATTAAGTATCTCACTATCCTTTTCACAGCCTTAAGATGACATTCTTTGGGGGCCGCTTGATATCGTGCACACATGCACACACTGAGCATAATGTCGGGACGGGAGGCACATAAATATAACAATGAACCAATCATAGAATGGTAAACCTTTTGGTCAACCGATTTGGCATCCTTGGTCAAGTCAAGATGTCCACTAGTAGGCATGGGAGTTTTCATACCTTTGCTTTCTTGCATGTTGAACTTCTTGAATAAGTCCTTGGTGTACTTTGTTTGATAAACAAAGGTGCCTTCCTTAGTTTGCTTGATTTGCAAACCAAGAAAGAACTTTAGTTCACTCATCATAGACATCTCAAACTTCTCCGACATTAGCTTTCCAAACTTTTCACTAAAATGAGGGTTAGTCGAATCAAATATGATATCATAAACATAAATTTGGCACACAAATAATTCACCATTAACCCTTTTAGTAAAAAGAGTAGAATCTATTTTTCGAATCTCAAAGCCTTTCTCAATAAGGAACTTGGTCAAGCATTTATACCACGCTCTAGGAGCTTGTTTAAGACCATAAAAAGCTTTGTGAAGTTTGTAAACATGGTCGGGTTTCTTAGGATTGACAAAGCCGGGAGGTTGTTTAACATAAACTTCCTCCTCAGTTTCACTATTTAGAAAAGCACTTTTAATATCCATTTGGTACAAGGTGATATCATGGTGATTAGCATAGGCAAGTAAGATGCGGATGGACTCAAGTCTAGCAACGGGGGCATATGTCTCACCATAGTCCATACCTTCGACTTGAGTGTAGCTTTGGGCGACGGGACGTGTTTTGTTGCGAACGACTTGACCATCTTCGTCTTGCTTGTTGCGAAACACCCATTTGGTACCAATGATGCTGTGGTTGTTGTCGGGTTTCTCGACCAATGTCCATACTTGGTTTCTCTCAAAGTTGTGTAGCTCTTCATACATGGCATTTATACAATTCGGATCTTCCAATGCTTCTTCAACCTTCATAGGTTCAATGCTAGAGATGAATGAATAATGTTCACAAAAATTAGCCAAACGAGTTTTAGAGCGAGTGATTCTCCCGGTTTGGATATCATTGAAGATTTGCTCGATGGGATGGTCTCTTGAGACTCTTGCTCGAACTCGTGAGAGCTTTTTCTTGGGTTGGGGTGGAACATCTTCTTCATCATCTTGGCCTTCTTCATTGTTGACGTTATCGTTCTCTTGTCGTGGTGGAGAAGGACGTTGATGTGGTTCATCTTGGTGTATTTCCTCGTTTTCTTCATCTTGATGTGCCCCACTTGTGGATGCTTCCGTGTCGACTCTTGGTTCACCTTGTCGTGAGGTAGAAGCTTCCACTTGGACGGATGGGGTACTCTCCTTCACCTCCGTTGGACGAATCTTGCCAATAGACAAGTCTTGGATTGCTTCCGAAGGGTCTTTGTCTCCTACATCAATTGGCAATTGCTCTACTTGCGAGCCGTTAGATTCATCAAACTTCACATCTACCATCTCTTCAACCTTTCGGGTGAAGTTATTGTAGACACGGTAAGTGTGAGAGTTTGAGCCATAACCAAGTAGGAAACCCTCATGAGATTTAGGAGCGAATTTAGAACGACAATGCTTATCAAGGATGTAGCACTTTGAGCCGAATACTCGAAAGTATCCAACTTGGGGTTTGTTACCGATGAGGAGCTCGTATGCCATCTTGCCAAGTAGCTTGTGAAGATACAAGCGATTTGTTGCATGACAAACCGTCTCAACCGCTTTGGCCCAAAAGTGTTTTGGAGTCTTGTACTCATCAAGCATCATTATAGCTATCTCAATAAGAGTCCAGTTCTTCCTCTCAATAACTCCATTTTGTTGAGGCGTGTACATAGTCGAGAACTCATGTGAAATACCTTCTTCATCAAGAAAGGTATCCACATTTGTGTTCTTGAACTCCGTTCCGTTGTCGCTTTGAACCTTCTTGATCTTCACTTAAAATTGATTTTGGGCCTTCCTAGCAAAGTTCTTGAAGATCTATTGGACCTGCGATTTATCATCAAGAAAGAACACCCACGTAAATCTTGAAAAATCATCGACTATGACTAGACCAAATGAGTTACCACCGATACTTTTATAGGCATTGGGACCAAAGAGATCCATATGAAGTAGCTCGAGCGGTCTTCTCGTGGTCATGATGTTCTTCACCAGATGACTTCCTCCAACCAGTTTTCCTGCTTGACAAGCACTGCACAACCTATCATTGTCAAATATAACATCTTTTACTCCAAGGATATGATCACCTTTAATAAGCTTATCAAGATTTCGCATGCCCACTTGACCTAACCTTCTATGCCACAACCAACCTTTAGAAGATTTAGCAATAAAGCAAGTTCTAGGTTGAGCCTTTTTAGTCAACATTGTAAAGATCACCTCTACATATACCAGTAAAGACCATTTTATGATTATCTCTACGAAACACTTGGCAATCTACTTCAGTAAATAGGACACTGAAGCCAAAGTCAGCAAGTCTAGATACGGCAAGTAAATTGTAGCCAAGAGATTCAACGAGCATAACATTTTGTATGGAGCTATCATGTGAGATGGCTACCTTACCAAGGCCAACCACCTTACCCTTTGAGTTATCACCAAAAGTGACATACTTCCGAGGGCCATTGTTTTCAGCAAGCTCACGAAACATGTCCTTGTCTCTGAACATATGATCGGTACATCCACTATCAAGGACCCATTCCTTTCCTCCAGCCATGTAGCCGCGAAGATTAGCCATAAGACCAAAGTGTCTCATAGACTCATCGATATCAAAGTCACTATCATCATCCTCATCATAGTATCCATGTTCAACATCGTCTTGTGATGGATCAATTCCTAGAGAGAGTGATTTATTAGAAGTATGACCGTAACAATGTTCATCTCTATGGATTCTAATGACTTCATAAATGATATTGCTAATAATTCCAACATCTCCTTTGACACGCATGAGATCACGAAGCTCAAACAAACAATCACCATACTTAGGATCACTAATACTCATTGTATTCAAGGCAATAGACTTATGGATAATCTCATCTAAGTTTTTCAAGGAATAGTTTGGAAAACGTTCCTCAAGAAATCTCCATATAGTGTAGGCACAATCAAGAGTAGGCAAGCAACCAAGTAAATTTCTAGGCAAACCTCTAGTGATAAGATTAACAGTCCTAAGGTTGCAGGTCATGTCAATAGACTCATCAAGGGTAGGATGCAAAGGATCAACATGAGGTGCACAAGGGCTAGTAACATACTTTTTCAAATGATATTCATTGAAAATCACAAGCATCTCATTTTTCCACTCATGAAAGTACTCTCCATCAAGAATAGGCACTCTACGTCTAAGACTCCCCAACATAGACTCATCCATCTTCCTCCAAAGGTGTTTAAACCAAAGCAATGGAGACCAATGCTCTAATACCAATTGAAAGGATCGAGAAGAGGTGTCTACAGGGGGTGGATAGACTCTTAACAAGAAAAAGTTACAGTTTTTATTTTCTTCATGTTAAGGTAGAGTTTTAGCACAAGTTTAAACATTCACAATACATTCAAGCAAGCATGGCAAGAGTATATGTGCAACAGAAAGTAAAGCATGCAATTTGCGAGAATATAAAGGGATGGGATTGGAGTATGCAAACGCAATTGGAGACACAAAGATTTTTTCCGTGGTTCCGATAGGTGGTGCTATCGTACATCCACGTTGATGGAGACTTCAACCCACGAAGGGTAACAGTTGCGCGAGTCCATGGAGGGCTCCACCCATGAACGGTCCATGAAGAAGCAACCTTGTCTATCCCACCATGGCCATCGCCCACGAAGGACTTGCCTCACTAGGGTAGATCTTCAAGAAGTAGGTGATCTCCTTGCTCGTACAAACTCCTCGGTTCAACTCCACAACCTTGATGGAGGCTCCCAAGTGACACCTAACCAATCTAGGAGACACCACTCTCCAAAAGGTAATAAATGGTGTGTTGATGATGAACTCCTTGCTCTTGTGCTTCAAGTGATAGTATCCCCAACACTCAACTCTCTCTCTCTCAGATTTGGATTTGGTGGAAAGATGATTTGAGTGGAAAGCAAGTTGGAGAAGGCTAGAGATCAAGATTTATGTGGTTGGGATGAAATATCTTGACCTCAACACATGAGTAGGTGGTTCTCTCTCAGAAAATGTATGATGGAAGTGTAGGCATGTTTTGATGGCTCTCCTCACGAATGAAGAGTGAGTGGAGGGGTATAAATAGCCTCCACACAAATCACCAACTCGGCGGGACCAAATCAGAAAACTCGGTCGGACCGATTCAGTTCATAATGTGACCGTTAGGCATTTCCATGGGACCGATATGATCAACTCGGTGGGACTGATGTGCTAGGGTTAGGGTAAAACCTAATCTCGGTTTGACCGGTTACACAAACTCGGTGGGACCGATTTTGGTAATAGGCTAACAGAGAGTTGGTCAGGCAAACTCGGTGGGACCGATTACAAAACTCGGTAAGACCGAAATTATTGCAACAGGCAACAGAAAGTTTGCAAGCCCATCTTGGTGAGACCGGGATCCCATCGGTGAAACTAAATTGACTAGGGTTTGTGGCAGTGGCTATGTCAAGTGAACTCGGTGGCGCCGGATAGAAAGTTTCAGTGGGGACGAGTTTGACTTTTGGTTTGGGACATATTTGGATATGAGAAAGTTGTTGAGGGTTTTGGAGCATATCACTAAGCACTTTGAGCAAGCAAGCCATTAAGCAACACCTCATCCCCTTTTAATAGTATTGGCTTTTCCTATGGACTCAATGTGATCTTGGATCACTAAAATGGAAATGTGGAGTCTTGAGCTTGAGCCAATCTTTTGTCCTTAGCACCTTGAAGGGGTTCCACATCCTCTTGTCCATGCCACTCCATCTATTGAACTTGTCTGAAATATACTAGATGAATCATTAGTCCAACAAGAGATATGTTGACATTGATTACCAAAACCACCCAGAGAGCACTTGTGCTTTCAAGTACATATAGTAGTGATTTGCTTTCTTTTACTAACGGATCTCACGGAGGTTTTGTTGAGTTTTGTGTGACTGAAGTTTTCAAGTTTTGGGTTATCTTACGATTGATGAAGGAATAAGGAGTAGAAGAGCCTAACACTACAAAAAAAATACACTTCGGTTATGATACGTGTTTGTCACAGTAGGTCACATTTTCTGTCATGCATGTACATCCATGACGATTTTATGACAGAATCAAGATAGTCATACTTGTGCTGTCGTAGAAGTGTTCCATGACATTACCAAAATTATCATCACGGTAGTGTCCACTTCCATGACGATAAATTGCGCGTCACAGAAGTGCTTTCATCAAGGGTGACCGACACGTGGCATCCACCGTAACGGAATGCCGTTAAGCTATCAGGTCCGGTTTTGGATCTGATAACCCGTTAACAGCCCCGACCAATGGGGATTTTCCACGTGTAAAATCATCATTGGCTGGAGGAAACACGTGTCGGCTCACCGTTGGGACAGATGTCATCCACTCCTTGGACCCAAAGCGCCTATGATACTCGACACGTGGCACGGCCCAACAGAGTCCCATTCCTGTGAAAAGGCCGGCCCGTTTGACTTGGTCAAAATGTGGCGGGCCGGCCCACGGCAAGCCTGTTAACGGCCTGTTCGCATATAGCCCATTTACAGCCCGCTAACCCAGGGCCCGTTTACGGCCTATCCGAATTAGGCCCAGTAGCGTCATCTGGGCCGTCCAATATAATTCCAGCCTGTTTTAACTTCCGGCCCATGTATGGCCCATGACGTCTTTTGGCCCATATGAGGCCCTTTGTAACTCTTGGCCCATTAACGGCCCATGGTAAAACTGGCCCGTAATGAACAGTGTATCATTTATACCCATTAACGGCACGTGGTGAAACTGGCCCGTAATGAAGAGTGTATCACTTTATACCCATTAGCGGCCCATTATTCCATTGGGCCATTTCCAGTCCATGTTATCTTTCAGCCTTCTCAGGGCCCATTTATTCTTGGGCTCATTTCCAGCATTCGTTTACTTACGGCCCGTTACTGTCATTTTCTGCTTGTGGGCCAAATTCAGCCCGTGGTTACAGTCGGCCTGTTTGTGGCCCGTTAATACTTTGGGCCGTTTTCATAGCATCATCAAATATGGCCGATTATCGGCGGCCCGTTATGGTCGGCCCATGAATGGACGATTTCAACTCTAGCCCATTTACAGCCATAATGTGGTCTGTTATTGGCCCATGTTTGGCCAACCGATCATACGGCCCGTAGAAGGCCCATTGATGATACGACGCGTAGAAGGCCCATTGCGTCTACGGCCCGTATAAGGCCCATTGTTTCTACGCCCCGTAGAAGTCCCATTGTTTCTACGGCCAGTAGGAGGCCCATGTTAACTACAGTAAATATGTAGCCCATGGTTATTGTGGTCTAGTTTTAAAAAATAGGTTATTGTGGCCACTATCAAACCGCGGAAAAAGAATTGCACTGACTACAAAAAACAAATAAACAAGACAATAAGGAAATAAATTAGAAAGCAACTTACGATGGGCTATCACGGCTATTACACATATTACATCCACTGGGCATCAAAGTTCGCCACTAGTGCAAATATAGGGAACAGAGCAGCATATAAACGCCGCAGCAAAACAAGTCCAGAACTGAAACCACTTCATAAGAGCTCAAGAAACAATATCCTGGGTACCCATAATGCTGGCAAGATGCTTAGCAAGCTTATTAACTTTCTTTTGTTTGGTGCTTAAATCCTCCAGCACTTGCTGTTGCACCAGAAAGTATGCATCTGAATTATGCAGGGACTTCCTCAGTCCTTCGGCTTCCTGTCGCATAACATCTGATCGATGTCTTTCAAGTTGAAGTTGAGACTCAAGAAGCCGAACTGATTCAGGCAGCGAGTTCGAAGAGCTGGTGCCAGCAGTAGTAGCCAGTAACTCGAACACTACATCAAGACAGGACTTTGGGGTTGTCTTAGTGTCTTTAATATAGTTTTTATCAGCTTTCTTGGAGACCAACAGGGATGTCTCACTATCTTGAACCTTATCTGCATTACTTCATTTACCATTGCATAACAGGGTACTCTTCTCCAATATTTTATCCGCATTCTAAAAGAGAAACAAACAAACACATCACAGGTTTACAATGTAGTATATGAAACTCATTTTGGTAAACGAGTTCAGTAGTAAGGTGGACAGGATAACAGCATGAAACAAACATATATCTATGTAGTATGGTCACTGTATGGTCTATATCATTCTAGTTTATGTTGCCAAATCAAGATAGATACAGTTCGAATCATATCTATTTAAGACAAAGCAACATATATAGAATATAAGTGTGGGAAACTACACAGCAATAACAACACTTGTAATGTGCATGGCATGAGAACATAACTGTTTATTCAATTGAAACTGAAATCAACATAGAGCAAGTTACAACAACAAACACGTTGAAGAATCAGGTTTAAAACATACATGTTGCGCCATTGGAGTTTCAATTGCATCCTAAAAATTTGAAATTAGTTGGTATGAGTAAATACAGTGATGCAAGAGCAAAGTAGTATGAACCATAGCTATGGAACCTGACCTGAGAACAATTCTTCTTCTGCTTTAAGCGTTGACTTGGGGTTCGGAGTGGTGTTCCTCGTGCCTTGGGCACTGAGGTTGCCTTACTAACTGCTCGTGTTTGGGTGCTCTGTGGTGGAGACGGTGCTGTGTCAACGGGAACTGGGTTACTATCTATTGGGGTTGGGGTTAGAAGGGTTGTAGCTGGTTCTCTGTCCATCTGGATAGGGGTACAATCTGCGTGGTCTGGGTTATGTGTGGTGGGGCTGGTTCTTGGGCAAGTAAAACCATGGTTCTATCTCCATCGACAGGTAGCACGATCTTTTCTGAAGACCGTGTTTTTACTCCCACAGATACTGCCATCACCCCCTCCAATTGAAATGGCTGATAAACAAGAAAACTAATTGAATGTACAGACATTGTAAGATAGACAGGTGCAATGGATAGTAGGGAAGAAAACAGGGCATGAAATAATTCACATTTATGTTGTCTAACCAAACAGAATAGCAGGACATAATTTCACATATATGATGGCTAATTAAACAGGATAGCATGACACAATTTCACATGTATGATGGCTAACTAAACATGATAGAATGACATACTTCAAAATATGATGACTATGTAAACAGGATGACATGATATAACTATACGATGTGTCTATTAAAGTGGTTGGCATGCCATAAATCACAAACATGCCGTCGATGGAAACATGATGGCATGATATAATTCATGGATAGAATGACATAATTCAAAATATGATGACTATGTATACAAGATGAGATGATATAACTATATTATGTCTTTAGAAAATGGGTTGGCATGCCATAATTTAGATACATGCTGTCTATGTAAACATCATGGCATGATATAATTCAAATATATGATTTATATACTAAGGAAGTGAGCAGAGGGCAATCACATATATGATGTGTCAACTAAGGAGATGGCATTGAATATCGTGTATATGATGTAAAAACTAAGCATTGCAATACAACATATGCATGATATGAGTAATATAACCCTGCCAAGTTTGAGCATACACCTCATGGGGATAATAGGACTGGTCATCTGCCTCTGAATCCTCCTCTGAAGAGCTATCTGTAACCAGTAAGATATCTGCTTTAGCAGGTAGCATTGTCTGCTCTGAAGGCCTTGTTTTCACTCCAAATTTCTCCATCACCAATTCAAATGGCTGATGCACAGGAAGAGTAGTTGAATATACAAACATTGTCGACAACAGCAATGAGAAATACAAAAAAAAGACAGCATGATATAATCACATATATGACGCTTGGCTAAACAGCATGGCATTGCATAATTCACATATATAATGCCTTGCAACAAGATAGCATTGCATAATTCACATATATAATGTCTTGCAACAAGATGGCATTGCATAATTCACATATATGGTAATTAGACACTAAACATGTGGCATTCACACAAAGCATGTCTAAACTAAGCAAATGACATAGCAATGCAAGATACCATACGCACGATATGAGCAACATAACCCTGCCAAGTTAGAGCATGCACCTCGGGGGGGGGGGATAGGACTGGTCATTTGTCTCTGAATCCTCCTCTGAGGAGCTATCTGTAACCAGCAAGACATGCGCTTCATCAGATAGCATTGTCTGCTCTGAAGACCTTGTTTCCACTCCAGATTTTTCCATGACTGTGCCGAATGGTTGATGCACAAGAAGAGTAATTGAATGTACTAAAATTGTTGACAAATTTAACACGTAATAAAAAATGATGTCATGATATAATTCACATATAAGATGACTGGCTAACCAGGGCGGCATTGCAAAATTCACATATATGATGCCTGGCTAAACAAGATGGCATTGCATGATTCACATATACGATAAAGAAACTAAACAGATGGCATTGACACAAAGCATGTCTAAACTAAGCAGATGACATCTTTGATGTATACAGTAAGCAATGCAAGACACCATATGCATGATATTACCAACATCAGCATGCCAAGTTAGAGCGAAGACCTCATGGGGTAAATAGGAGTGATCTTCTGCTTCTGAATCCCCCTCAGAACAGTTATCTTCCTCTTGATTACGATCCGAAATGGGGGGGGGGGGCTGCCTTTGCACCCACCATGGAGCGACGTCTGCATGAAATTTTATTGCCACGCAAGGCTCGTCTCTTTTGATCTACATCTTCAGTTCCATTGTGTACAATAACTGACATGCATAGGAATAAAACATAGTGAGATTATGTAAGGAATGCATGCACAAATCTGGAGTGATGGTAGCAAACTGTGGATAGACCCAAAACCAATGATAGCAGGCAGATAATAGCTTTAGTTAAAAAATACAGATAATGGCTCCTTTAATGTTTGTTTGCACCCAACATGAAACTCACAGTAGACACCCGAGATTAACCAGATAGTAGACAAATAGTACTGATTGCTGGCCCAATATGTACTGTTGGGGATATTAAACTAAAAGTGTTGAAGATTGATGTGAACAAGTTCAAATTAAACTGGGGCCTAATGTTGGGGATATAACTATCAAGTATAAACCACCCAGGAGGGGCTGGGTTCTACTCATGATGATTACCAGTATTTGAAGCCCATGAAGACACAGAAGATGGCGACTTATGAAGGAGGCTTAGTAAGAAGACCCAAAGACCAGAGGCGGGTTAGGGCCCATAGATATAAACCGCCATAGGTGTATGACTTGTATTGTAAGATAGGAAAGAGTAGATACCGAGCCGGACACACTATGAGCCGGCCGGGATTCTGTGAACCACGGGGCGTCGACCTGTGTATATAAAGGGATGACCCAGCGGCGGTTTAGGGACAAGAAACAACAGATCGAGAGCCAGGTTTAGTGTATTCGCTCTCTGGTCATCGAAACCCTAGCAATACCACCTCAAACTGGATTTGGCCTTTACCTTCACCGCAAGGAGCTGAACTAGTATAAACTCCTCATGTCCTCCTGTTTAACCCATTTAAGCTAACATCGTTGCGATGGCTCCATGACTAAGTCCTCACAGTAGGACATCTGACGTGACAATTCCACGACATGTACCCCAGAACCATTTAAAAACTCAAGTTTCAGCATAAGTTTGGACCTGACTCGGAGTCTAATAGGTGAACACGACGATAAAGTAGCATGTCATCATACTAAGCGATGCATAACATAAGAAGGCATGGAAGAGTGCGGCCTCTCTTGCGGACCTGTGTAGTCCTCAAGGTCATCTGCTCAGTTGATGATGGTAATGCAGTTGTCGTGGCTACCGGCGGCGGGGAAGAAGATCTGAGGCGGCGAAAGACAGTCTGGAGAGCGGATCCCTGCTGTGGTGAACCATTCTGTCGTTGGAGCAGCTGAGCTGGGGTGGAACACAGCACCGCAGGAGTAGGACAAACCACACAAGGTTTTCTTTGACACATATCTGTAATAGAAGTAATTATGTAAGGGCTTGTTTGAATTTGAGGATTCTAACAATGCAGGTATAGGAAATAGACAAGAATAGGATACAAATGCACGTGCAAAGCAGAGAATTTAAAAACACAGGATTTCTGCCAATTTGGATTTCTAACAATGCACGTGCAAAGAAGCATGGTGACATTAAGTCAAACCACAAGAAAATGTACGGTTATAATGCTATTATGCTACTATCTCTTACTCTTGTGCTTCATGAATAGGAATTTGAAAAGGAGGACAAGCGGAAATTAAAATTCCTACGGTTTTTCTTTCAAGGAGACACTAAATGAACAAATCCTACAGTTTTCCTTTGCTCCATTCCTTTGCACCAAATTCATGAAAAGTAGTACCATAGGAAACTTTCCAATTCCTATGTTTTTCATTCACTTTTCCTTTCAAGCACTGGAGATTCTAGTAGACAGGCTTGAGCAAGGAAAAGCCTACACTAAAAAAATGTTTTTGTGCTACTTCTATTACTTTGGACCCAGGCCACTGCCCTACTAGCTCAGCTCCCAGGGCCATCGACAAATGCACAGCTCAAACGCAGAGATAAATAATGATGGCGTTCAAGAGAGTCCATCACGGATAGCTAAGTTGCCTGGTACCTCACTGCTTGTCATTTAGTAGGATAAAATAATCGTATTTCCCGTTATCTGTGTGCTGAGTGGTCAATATATATAACATGTAGAGTAAAAGAGAGATGCAACAAGTTTACAACCTCTTTGGTGAAGCCATGTCGATCTCAGCGTGATTGGATTGGCCGGTGAGGATGCTCCGGCTGACTTGGCTATCAGAGGAGGGGAAGAAGATCTTAGTTGTTTGGAGATGGAGCCCGAGGTAATGCTCCGCTGTGATGGCGGGTTTCATCATTGGCGCAGCTCCGGTGAGTTGTACGATGCCAAGGCTGAAGCATGACAAGAGAGACAACGTTAACCTGAGTGGAATTCTAATAGCATCTCCAATAGATGACATAAAATACATAACCACAAAGTGCTAGATGTAAAATACATCAGCCGCTCATCTCTGAACTTAACTTTCAAAACTGAATTTAGCTATCGAAACTGAACTTAACTGTCGAAACTGAATTTTGCTGTCGAAACTGAACGCACTAGAGGTGAGGCTACATGTCAGTCGACTGACTTTTTCATCTCTGGTCATTCGATTTTGCAGCCGTTGGATATGAAATCAAGGGCCTGCAGTTCATCTTCAACCTCCACCCCCCTGAGCCGTCGGACACCACCCGCCAAATAGCCGCCCCCCGCCGCCCGCGGCCGGCGGTGCGCCGCCCCGCCCGCCCCGAAAACACTCCCCACCTCCCCGGCCATCCCTCTAGGCCCTCCCGTGCCGAGCTTTTTCTCCGGCGATCCCCGCGCCACCGTCCCACCACCGCCGGCGACCACCGCCCCCAACCTGAACCCTAAGATAGATAGTGGGGTACCTCTCCGGCGAGCCCCCTCCCCGCTGCGGCTGGTTCTTCCTTGACTCCGGCGAGCCCCCCACCCCCTAAAAATCGACTGACCCAAAAGTCGATTCAGTCGACTGAAGTGTAGCTAAATCGGAGCAGCATCGCAAGCAAGAGCAAGAGTGAGAGCAGCAGCGTGAGCAAGAGCAAGAGCAGACCAGGCAGGGAATCGAGAGCAAGAGCAGAGCAGCAGCGCGAGCGAGAGCTAAAGCAGCAGCAGCTCCTACTGATGTGGACGTCGCCGCCGAGGGAGCGACGCCACGGAGGAAGTGGCCGGCGACGCCGCCGTGGATGGAGCTGCGCCGTGTCGGCTCGGGACTGAGCGCTGGCAGCACCGTGAGATCGAATCAAGAAGAAAATGCGGCGGTTACTGTACAACCTCTTTGGTGGCGCCGATTAGGCGGCAGCTTCATCCGAGGAAACGATGATGATGATGCTCTTCTGGTGGTGTAGGTGAAGACGGCGGTGTGGGAATGGAGGTGGCACGAAAGACGAGGGGAACGTCAGGGCAGCTCCTTGGAGGTGGAGGACGGGGTGGCCGAACCGGTGGGACGACCAATCGATGATGGATCCTCATCCGATACGGTGGATGAGGGACATCGAGGTGTTTCTGTGGACGACGTCATCGGGGAAGAGGCTCCGACTGGGTGGTGGACGGAGGAGGGTGTGGGGCTTCGCGGGTTTTCCCGGCCTCGGTGTACGAATGGGTGGGCGGATGGGATGGGAGTGGGGAACCATGGCTTAGGGATGCGCTTGTCCAAAATGTGGGGTAAGTTACAAAAATACCCCCACTGATTTGAGGTGGTTCTTTCGGTTCAGGGGTATCACGGGCATTTCGCGTGTCGGGATCTCACAGGAGGCGGGAGTTTTCGCGCGCGTTGTAATTTTGGAATAGCATGGAGTGGGTTGAGATGGAGGGTGTTGTTGGAGCACAACGAGACAAAGATATATCTTAAATATTTCGGGCTAACAAGGCGCGGATTGAAATTTCCGGACAAGCCTAATGTGTACTCTACCAAATCAATGCACACTACAAATGTCATTCAAAACTTTGAATTCATGTTATGTTCAATTAAAATATTTCGCTCCGTGTATAATGCATGCAACCTACTACTCAAATGAACGTTTTAGTGCATTCCAAACGTATATACTACCGCTTCAATATGAACTAAATTTGAATTCATTTCTCTATTTGAATAAGATCTACAATAATGATTGTTGTGAAGTCAAAGCATTTGAATTTGTTTCTCTATCTTAATAAGATCTACAATCATCATTATTGTCAAGTTAAACCTTCGTTTGTGTATTATCTTCACAGCACACCACATGATTAGTCTCGAGTTACATATGAACTATGTGTACTATATGAACTCAAACTCGATTTTTTGAATCCACTTTATGTTGATTTCAAATCACAATACATTTCAAGCTCTAGCTAGATCTTCATAATCTAAACCATGTCTCATATGTATAATGTGTTTATCACATTATGTATGGTGCCCCCCCTACGCCTACAAGTATTTAGATGTGAGTTGCAAACACCACACATTACCACAAATTCAAATAAAATGTGAGAATGTTCGATATATAGTTTTGTTTAGATTGTTCAATATTTATTTGTCAGCTGCAAACACCACACATTATCACAAATTCAAATAAAATGTGAGATTGTTCGATGTATGGTATGGTTTAGATTGTTCAACATTTAGCTGTGAGTTGCAAACGCCATGCATTATCACATTATGGTATAACATGTGCAAAACCACAACACGCATATCACCGCTATATTCATGCATGCATATGTTTAAAACACTATGATCTCCTATTCAAATATATGAATCCACTTTCATATCAAATTATGATCTTTGTTAGCCTCTTACACCCACACAATCCTCTAACCTTTGTAGCTACCACTAACTTTCTCTCGTGCATGCACACACCCTCCTCGCCCTCCCCTCGCTCAACATTCTATCCATCGCGCACATTCATTTTTTTCGTTAGGTCATTCTCCCACAGTCTCCACAACTCCTTTCCGACACACACCGATCGATAAAACTCTCCAGCGATGTCTGCCTACAACATACACACGCACCTTCAGTCTCCTCCTTTATGTGTCCTTGCCTCGTGTCTCTCATACGGTCCCCCACACATGTAAACTCTCGCCCCTCTTTTCATCGATCTCACAACCGCACACTCCTCCCCCTACCTAGCTAGTAGCTGGGCTTCTCGCACCACCTCCTAGCTCCATTCTCTCTGTCTATCTGTCTCGCCGGGCCTTATTTGCCTCTAACAAATGGACGTAGACCGACCAATCTCCCGCTATACATATAGCTAGCTAGGTCCTTATAACTCGTTTTCCCCACGCATCGATCGATCGACCTCATTAGTTATGTCTCTCCCTTCCTCCGACAAACAACAATTGATCTACCGATCTAGTTAGGTTTGCTTACCAAACACATGGTTCCCCTTCATCATCCATGGATGCGCCCCGACAGATCTATCACGCACAGGCACACATAGAAACACGTCCCCACTCTTAGTGATAATATTGCAGTTCCACCCTCAGTTTGTCTAGTAGGCCTCTCCCACCATCTTTGAGAAGCAACTCCATCACCCATCCAGCACTCTACCCCTCTCCCTCCCTCTCTCTCTCCTCTCTCTCTCTGTCCCATCCTATTTCCCGTCCTTCAGTTATGTATGGATGTCGACCGATCTCCCTCAATACATAGCTGGGTCTATCCTTCTCAACACATATACAAGTCATTCTACCTCTATAGTTAGGCCTCTGCCTACCCCTCCCCCACCCCCTCCCACACACACACACACACCGATACATCGAGCGCTCTAGTCATGTCTCCCTGCCACACACAAACTTGACATGTGCCCTTTGACGTTCCTGTAGGTTAGTCGCCCTATATCTTTGACTTGCACACACACACACACAATTTTGATAGCTCTGTTCATCGATCTCGCACCCACCCACTTGATCCTCTCTTCAACTCTATTGATATCTATGACCCCTCCCTCTCTTCTCGTGGATCGCCGGGCCCTCTATATATGATATGGATAGGCCTCCATTTCACACACATTGCATGCAAAATTTGTTTGAGATGTCATCGACACATATTCCCACAAATACATTCACGAAATCAACCCTCCCCCCCCCCCAAAAAAACACTCACGAACCTACAAGCCATTTGTCTAGGTTTGTATCTCTCTCACACACACCCACGTAGGTGGGGGACGTGCACGAAGAGAAGAGGTGCACGCACGGCGCACGTACTCCCGTCTCTTTCCCAACCACACCCGTGCGGGTACACGGTGGAGCTCATTTCTGTATGAAAAGGCTGCCCACGTGGTAATTTGACACATGCACTGGTTGTCCACTAGATGGAGGGAGGATCGTCTACCATGGGTGAACAAACAAATTGCGACTTGACGCGTTATGTTAAAAAAGAGGCAAACCATGTGGGGCCTACCTTAGAGTCAAGGCTCTATACACTTGAGTACTTTTGATGTGTCCCGTCAACTCGCGGAACGAGGAGAAGCTTGCCTAGTACGCCGTCTCCCCCGTCCACAGGCGTAGTGGCTCGCAGGATGAGGTGAAGCTTGCTTACTAGTAGTAGTACTGCACGCCTTACGCCCGCTCCCTCGCCCATGCGTGCGGTGGCTCCAAGGACAAGGAGAAAATTTTACTACTCCCTCCGTTTACTCCTCGTCCCTACTACCTTGGTTAGAGAGATTATCATATTGTTTGGAATATATATGTCCTTTAGTATATTTCAATATGAACTACTAGTACATACTCCAAACGCTGATGTATATAGACGTATTTTAGAGTGTAGATTCACTCATTTTGCTCCGTATGTAGTCCATATTGAGGCCTTGTTTGGTTCATAAGTCTGGACTTTTTCTAGTCCCAACTAAAAAGTCCCTACTCCTTAAAATGTCCCTCCCAATTTGTTTTCAGGGACTAAAAAGTCCCTAGTCCCTCCCTAGAGGTTATTGAATGACCATGTTACCCCCAGTATATAGAAAAATAACAACCAAACAACACCATGGGGCGGCAGGGCAATGGGTGCAGGGAGGGGCATTGTTGGAAAAGTCCCAAAAAAGTCTCTAAGAGGGACTTTTTCTAGCCCCTACACTAAAAAGTCCCTAGAAACAAGCACCCCCTACATAAAGTTGAGACACTTATTTTGGAATGGAGGGAGTACATATTTGCTATGATCTGTCAATCATTGAGATGCAATAGCATGCATGTTAGTCTCCTTTGTATTTGATGAAATGTTGCAAGGGGTAACCTTGGACGCAAGATACATGTAACAGAAGCTGGAAGCTTCATAGCATTGTACTATCTCGCTGATAAATTATAGTATGTACTATACTAGTACTTCCTTTGTTCCTAAATATAAGTCTTTGTAAGATTTCACCATGAACCACATACGGATGTATATAGATGCATTTTAAGTGTAGATTCATTCATTTTGTTCCGTATGTAGTCCACCTAGTGGAATCTCTACAAAGACTTATATTTAGAAATGGAGGGAGTACTATGTAAAGAGTTAGGTGTCGCATGGTGTCCAAAAAATATGGTGATAGTGTGAGGTGGGCCATGTAATCACTAAGACTGCATGTTTTCACTTCTCTTGCACTCCTCCACCGTAAGAATGGAGAAAATTGTAATCTAGTAGTACCTCCTTTCGCCGAAAGCATGGGACATCCAGCAGTCCTACCACCTCAGTAATAATGACCAATGAGCCGTCAAATCACATAGACCCAACAGTAAGTTGGATGGACGAAGCAACCATCACTCTTGAATCCGCTTCTCCCTTCAACGCAGGCGCCGGTGAGAGGTCGCGTCCGCTCTTCCTGGGCATGAATGCGGCACCGATTCTTTGGAGCGGCACTGACCGTTTCAGGCGGGAAGCGTGCACGGGCGATGGAGGGGCTTTGGGTGGGCCAGGCTGGCCAGGAGCGGGCGTGGCAGCTGTCCGCCTGTCCCTACCGGACACCCGGGAACGAGAGGATGCATCGACTCTCGCGGCTAAAATCGTACACTACACACCATCTCTCTGTAGGAGTAGGTCGATCTGTCACTCTCTCCAACACACACATGCTGTTAAACACACACACACACACACACACACACGCACACGCACACACAGGTTCATAGAATAGGAAAATCGTGCGAGAGCGAAGCCACAAGAAGTGAGATACAAATGGAGTACGTACAAGAAGAGAAGAGGTGACGAGTATTCCATCAAACCTGGACTGAGGAGTAGTACTCACCCCGTCTAGGTGTTAAGTCATCTTACGAAAATCATATATTCCCAAAATGTTTAGGCGTCGTCCATTAACTTCGCATCTCAATCCCCTCCTAGCCTCGTTGCTAGCGAGCGTTGTTACTTAGGGAGCGTTTGGATCCTTAGCAAGAACAGCTTATAGCATAGCCGGGCAAGGTTAGGCATTTGGAACTGTTAAAATGTGTTAGCTTTTGTGGGCCAACTAGCTTGGGTGGGCTAGAAAAACCTTGCTAGCTCAGGAGAGCCAGATCGACTCGCTTCCGACGACAAACTTCGCGTAGTAGTAACATAGACTAGTAACATATGCATGTTACTAGTCCAAGTTACTCACCACTATGACTAGCCTAAGCAATGTAACCAAACGCTCCTTACTCTGCCTTGTTATCTACCCCGGAAACCCAATGCATGGAGCGCAACTACGCGTTGATCAGTCAAGAAATCAAAGTCGGCTTGCATGCGAGTTAATACGCGGCCCTGCATGGTAGCTAAAACAACATGTCTTAGTTGTTAGGATTAATTGTTGCATTTAGAGACGGAAATTAGGGTTTGATTGGAGGAATGACCGGTCAAGTTTCTCCTTCTCCTCCAATCTGCTTGCACCTTGGTCCCGTTGCACCTTCTAACGTGACTTATTACACCTAGACGGAGGGAGTCATACGAGATATGGTGGCACACTGACTTAGGTCGAATACAAGTGCCCAAAATTGTGTGCATGTTATAATAAGGATTCACTTAAAATAGTACGTGAGCGAACAGAGGGATCAATTAGACAGTGTTCCCGAGCAGTAGCAGGATGTGTGAGGTAAGATACACCGTTGGCGCTTTTAATTTTTCTTATTAATTTGTTTGTTTCACCCTCTGACTGGTGGGACCCAACGTACTATGTGGAGAGAGGTAAGGTGACTAAGGATGCATTATTTCTGCACCACTGTGGATAGTCTTACCACCAAAGCCACATGACACGATTATGATTTAAATCCCAATGACTCCCACACAAAAAAACACGACATGCTTGTCACACGAATGCAGGAATGTATAAAAGGTTATTTTCCTCTCGTTGAACATAACGGGAGGGTTGTGTAGCTGGTTAGCCTATTCGCTCATGAAACTTGAGGTCTCGGGTTCGATAACTACACTTGAGCATAATTCGTGCCAGGAGGATTCTTTGACTGGTCAAAATGGATGGATACGGAGCTATATGATCTCGTAGTGACCGTATAATCACCTCATCGCGTATAAGCCGCAGCCTCGGCGCTTGTTTTCTAGGGTTTGGACTCTTCACACTCTCTCCAGTATATATATACACTCTGGAGCCTCAGTGCTTGTAGTTGCTCTCTTCACACTCTCTCACCCTCTCTAGATCTAAACAAGACTTCGTTGGCCTCTCTCTCTCCCCTCACTGCTGGTCTGCTTGTAGTTGCTCTCTTCACACTCTCTCACCCTCTCCACATCTAAACAAGACTTCGTTGGCCTCTCTCTCTCCCCTCACTGCTGGTCAAAGAGCCGGCAGGATCCGTCCGCCGGGAAGGGAAGGAGGCTTAACGCTGTCGCCGTCGGCGACGGAGGGAATCCACTACCGGCGCAGCTGTTCACTTTCACCCAGCGGCGGCGCGGGAGGGCCTCCGACCCCTTCTTCTTCGCCGCCGTACATAGAGTGGGCCGAACGGCCTCCGGTCGCCCACCAAACCATACCCCAAGAACCTTTAGGTATAATTTACTTATTCCACATGCATTGCTCTAGCTGCATGTGGGCTTTTTCCGCTTCTGCACTCGAATCTAGGTGTTGGATCAAACAGGAAAGTAGTGGAGAAAGTTGTATACCATGAATCTAGGACGTGGTTCAAAGAGGAAAGGAATGGGGTAAAGTAGTGGGAAATGTTGTATAGCATGAATCTAGGACGTGGTTCAAAAAGGAAAGGAAGGGGGAAAGTAGTGGGGAAAGTTGTATCGCATGAATCTAAGACGTGGTTCAAAGAGGAAAGGAATGGGGGAAAGCAGTGGGGAAAGTTGTATAGCATAAATCTAGGACGTGGTTCAAAGAGGAAAGGAAGGGGGAAAGTACTAGTACAAACTGGCTATCCAGCACCTACGTTGGTCGAAAAGGGAAAACAATGACAAACGCAGTACGCACATCTGTAACGAACTGATCTTTTGTTTTGGGGGACAAGGCTGTAGAGTTTGAGCAGGACTAGATTTGCTGCGCTCACATAGGGAAAGGTGTCTAAAGATAACAAAACTGGGACCAACACAAATATGCTCCTTGGTTGTTTGTTCTTTGTTGCAATAGACCGTGCATCACCCCAGTACATCGGTAGATGCACATGGTGCTAGTGCGTCCACTGTCCCGTGCAACTCTTTAGCTATTGTTAATCTAAGGCCCTATTTGCATAAAAACTCCTAGTCCCTACCTGCTTGGTTACAGGGACTAAACATGGACTAGAGGTTATTAAATGACATGCTAAAAGACCATGTTACCCCTAGCAACGAACTAATAGAGACAAGGTGCGATGTGTGGCAAGGGCAACTGTTGGAAAAAGTCCCAAAAAGACTCTCCCTCGGGGTCTTCTTTCCTTAGTCCCAAATGCCCACTTTTAGTCCCTAAAAGTCCCTCTGGTTTGGTTTAGATGGGACTGACACGGAGTTTTTTAGTCCCTCCACCAAAATGTCCCTGTAAACAAACACCCTCTAATAATGCCGCTGGAAAATTGATGCAATGCCACAGTTAAAAGCAAATTACATGTTTAACAAATTTTATTGTTAATATAATCTCTCTGTTAATATTAATCAATGCCACCGTTTGAGAAATGCTACCGTCTTGCTTTCTTTCCCATTTAGATAAGGTAGATGCTTCTTTTTGTTGGCTTCTGTGTCATCCACCGTTATTGACCACTAGTTGTTTCCTTTGCACCTCTGTGTAAATAGGGTTATCTACTTCACCTCGTTGCCATTGTGACCTTTTGTTGCACTGCACAAAACACTTTTGCTTTAAGAGTGTTTTGTGCAGTTCAACCAAAATGTCACACCAACGACGTTGCTTGATTGCTTGATCTCAGTGGAACTGCACAAGAGGAGGTCTTACTTCCTATCCGTGTTAGCAAATTTGGTTCAGATCTTCTTCTTGTGAGTTGTTTGAATTCTGCGTCATGAGAGGTTAGTACTAGCCTTCTTTCACATGATTCTGCAGTGTGCTTTCATATGTTGTGCTACTTGTACGGTAATGTTGCTTGATTTTAGTGAACTGCAAAAATGGAGACAAGACTTCAAATCTGTATGTGCACCGTAATATCCCATTGAGGCAAGATAAGGATATTTCAGAACTGTTGGCCTGTATTTTGCCACTGTCATCAGAAAATTAATGTCATTGTTTAGTGCTATACTTGTGCAACCTAATTGACATGCCAAATCTTACATTGAAGGCGAAGATTATCTGTTATTGAACCAAGTGATGAAGGGGAAGAACAAGCGGAAGAAAAACAAAAATCAGTTCCTGGTGCTATAATGAAGCACTAGAACTGTGATGACACAAGTAATGATATAGTTTTGCATCTTAGTTTATTTCTTGTTTTTCCACTGATTTAATGCCACTCTTAGTGTAATACGTAATTATCTCTACTTGTGCAAACAGGGATCTTCTTTGAAGATACCATATATTTTAGTGGAACTGCACAAGAAGATGTTGGAAACATTAAACTAATCGAGGAGTATATAGTAAGCATGGCCACCACAGTAGATAGCAACAGATGGTTCCGGAGAAGTGCTTCATTTGTATGCTCTACACAATAAGCCTCCTGATAAAGGTTGGTACTCGCCCACTGATTTGATCCATATGATTGAGCTTTGCCATCTCTATTGGTGTTGTGCTACTGTTTAGATACTGTCATGAAAAAGTGGTATTGTCCTTGAGAAGTGTTTCATCTGTGTTGTTTTAAATATTTCCTTTCCTTTTTTTGAGCAAACATGGATGCTAGCATTTAGTTGTCCTCTTGTCTTTGCAGAACAGGATCATCCTCCTCTGAAGAAGAATATGGAGTACGTGAAGTGACTAGTTCCGATTATGCCAGGATGAAGAAGCCCTGTCTATCTTCTCATCAGAAGGAGCAGTTGAACGATGGGTACATTACTCCCCACAGGACCAAACTAACTTCAGCTCATAAGGACTGACAAATCTCCACTTTCTTGCTGTGATGCACGAGTACAATGGACCACGTAGGTGCCTGTTTAAACTGTTAATTCATAGTACAATTTGCTTTATACTAATCACTTTTTTGTATTTGTGCAAACAAGGGTGCTCAGCTTGATTTCAATGGGAACTGCACAAAATGTTCATGAATACATCAAATCATTCATTTCCACCACAAGAAAGGAGGTGCCGATAAGTTCAAGGCGTTGCAACATATAAGGGAAAAATCATACAAGCTACGCATGAATTTGGTTGATTTTGGCGGAGCTGCACAAAAAGAACAACTGGTTTATTTAGCACGAGGTGCCATGTCAATGTTCGAACTGATGGCAAACCCTGCCCATTCCACAATCGTAGGCATTTGATATTTTGGAATGGGACAACCTTGTCAAATTTTGCTCATTGATTTTAGCAAGAAGACATGCGTTTGATATTTTCGAATGGGGCGCCCTTTGCTGTCAGCAGCGTCGATCCATTTTTTCTTTATTCTTTAGTTGTGAAGTAAATATTGGCTCTGACATGTGAATTGCTGAGATGCATAATCATCGATTGTTTTGAATGTTCTCTATGAATTGCCAGGCCTGTGTGTTTGATTGCAATGTATAGGAACGCTTAAAAGCTGCTCAAACTCTTTGTACTCCTTCTGTTCCTTTTTACTTCGCACATTGTGAAAGTGCATACTTTTTTCTATAAGATTGGTCAAAGTAGAGATACTTTGGCTGCAGACAAAACTTGTATGCAGACTAGAAAGGACCGTAGGGAGTACATGTGAAACTGCTGCGAACGAGCTGATCACCCTGGGAATAATACTAGTACGTATTGTTTTGCATGTTCATGCAATGCCAGTGATACAATAATTCGAACTAATCGAAATAAATTCATTCATACATGGTCGGATTTCATATAAACATGCCAGATTTCATTACATTTCATACATTCTTCAACTAAAAAGGGGTGCGCTGGAGGTATAATTAATTAACCGAAGCTACCCACCTGTGTCCGGCTGAGCTGAACACAAGCTTCAGTGAATTAACTACAGGTGCAATTGCATAACTGACATGTGGCCCAGATGCTTGTTGGGCCCACGTGTCAGTCAGCCAACTGCACCAGCAGTTAAGTAGAAGCAGCGTCCTTCTCCAACATAGCTCTCCGACTCCACGTCATCGCCAAGAAGCTAACCGACCGTCAGTGGTCAACCCGCCTAGCTTGGCTTCAACCGGAGGGTAGCAATGGTGGCCTTACTTGGACCCGAGCGGCGGCGACCTACCGTGTTCTACCCTTACTCGTTTTCTGTGTGGCGCAGCCTCGTTGGCAGCGGGCGGGGTGCTACCTCTTGAGCACTGCGTTGGTTTTCCCCGAAGAGGAGAGGATGATGCAGCAAAGTAGCGTAAGTATTTCCCTCAGTTTTTGAGAACCAAGGTATCAATCCAGTAGGAGGCTACACTCAAGTCCCTCGTACCTGCACAAAACGGTAGCTACTCGCAACCAACACGATTAGGGGTTGTCAACCCCTTCACGATCACTTACGAGAGTTAGATCTGATAGAGATAATATTTTTGGTATTTTTGATATAGAGATGCAAAGTGAAAAGTAAAAAGCAAAGTAAAAAAGCAAAGCAATATTAAAGTGATAGAGATTGATATGATGAGAATAGACCCGGGGGGCCATAGGTTTCACTAGTGGCTTCTCTCGAGAGCATAAGTATTCTACGGTGGGTGAACAAATTACTGTTGAGCAATTGACAGAATTGAGCATAGTTATGAGCATATCTAGTCATGATCATGTATATAGGCATCACGTCTGAAACAAGTAGACAGACTCCTGCCTGCATCTACTACTATTACTCCACTCATCGCCCGCTATCCAGCATGCATCTAGAGTATTAAGTTAAAAATAGAGTAACACTTTAAGAAAGATGACATGATGTAGAGGGATAGTTTCATGCAATATGATAAAAAACCCCATCTTGTTATCCTCGATGGCAACAATACAATACGTGCCTTGCTGCCCCTTCTGTCACTAGGAAAGGACACCGCAAGATTGAACCCAAAGCTAAGCACTTCTCCCATGGCAAGAAAAACCAATCTAGTAGGCCAACCAATTTGATAGTTCGAAGAGACTTGCAAAGATAACCAATCATACATAAAAGAATTCAAAGAAGATTCAAATATTATTCACAGATAGACTTGATCATAAACCCACAATTCATCGGTCTCAACAAACACACCGCAAAAAGAAGATTACATCGAATAGATCTCCACGAGAGAGAGGGGAGAACATTGTATTGAGATCCAAAAAGAGAGAAGAAGCCAACTAGCTAATAACTATGGACCCGAAGGTCTGAGGTGAACTACTCACACTTCATCGGAGAGGCTATGATGATGTAGAAGCCCTCCGTGATGACGGCCCTCTCCGGCGGAGCTCCGGAACAGGCCCCAAGATGGGATCTCGTGGATACAGAAAGTTGCAGCGGTGGAATTAGGTTTTTGGCTCCGTCTCTGATCGTTTGGGGGTATGTAGGTATATATAGGAGGAAGGAGTACGTCGGTGGAGCAACAAGGGGCCCACGAGGCAGGGGGCGCGCCCCCCACCCTCGTGACCGCCTCTCTTGTTCCTTGGAGCAGGGTCCAAGTCTCCTGGATCACGTTTGGTGAGGAAATCACGTTCCCGAATGTTTTATTTCATTTGGATCCGTTTGATATTCTGTTTCTCCGAAACTCTGAAATAGGCAAAAAAACAGCAATTCTGGGCTGGGCCTCCGGTTAATAGGTTAGTCCCAAAAATAATATAAAAGTGGAAAATAAAGCCCAATATAGTCCAAAACAGTACATAATATAGCATGGAGCAATCAAGAATTATAGATACGTTGGAGACGTATCACGGGGCCTTGTGGGAGCCGGCGATGTCCTCTGTCTCGTTGCCGGCCGGCGGCGCCTTGGCGGAGCGGGGGAAATCCTCCCCCTCGTTGCCGGCAGGGTAGGGCCTCGGCGGAGCCGGCGGTGTCCTCTCCCACGTTGGTGGTGCCGCGGGGCCTCAGCGGAGCAGGGCCTCGTCGACGCCAGCAGAGCGGGGACTCATCGGAGCCAGCATTGTCCTCTGCCTTGTCCTCGGTCTCGCCAAACAGCGCCTCGCCCGCTTCATCGCCCTCTTTGTAGGCGGCCGCAGCCTCCGCCACCGGCATGCGGTACCGCCAGCGCTCGAGGCGGCCCTCGCGGGCGGAGCAGTACGAGTCGAGCAACGCCTCCTGCTCTGCCCGCTCCACGGTGATCTGCTCCTCCGCCTGCAGGTGCTCCTGGAGGAGATGGTGGTTGTAGGCGGCGTCGGCCTGCGCCTCCCGGAACTGCTCCTCACGCTTCTGCCTTACTGTGTCCATATATTGGGCACGGGCCTCGCCGATGGTCATGGTGCAATGCACCAGCGAGGATGGTGCGGAGGAGGGGGTTGGCGCCGGATCGTCGACTACCATGTTCTCCATTGGGACGTCGTCGTCCTCCGGCTGCCTGTCGGCCATCCAGTCGGTAGCAATGGTTGCCAACTCCTTGTGGTCCATCGTCTGCCCGTTCCGAAGAGCGCTGGAGCGCGAGGAAGCCATGGTGGGCAGTAGTGGTGTGGACAGGAGAAAGGGAACGAATGCGGATGACTACGGCTATGGCCGGCGCAGCAGTTTATATAGCAATGGTGGGCGGCGGAGGGACGGACGTGTGGCACCAGAGTAGCCGCCTCGGCAACCACGTATCATTAATGTGGGCGGCAAAAGGACGGACGGACTTGTGTCGTTTGAAGGCAGAACAATCGCCTGCACTGGGAAGCGGGGCGGGCGGCGCTGACCGTTTTGGGCAGGAAGCACGCGCAGGCGAGGGAGGCGGTCTGGGTGGGCCAGGGCAATCAGACTCGTGTTTGGCAGCGGGTCGCTCCAGCAGCCGGACATGCTGGATCGCCAGCTAGCTCGCCGAGTTGAGCGACGACAATTAGACGATGGACGTAGCTTCCGACCAGGAGCCGGCGCCACTGTCCAAGCCGGTTCAAGCTGTGTTCACCATAGAGCAGGTGCGGCCGCACTTCGATGCCCTAATGGCGGAAGAGCTACCAGCATAGGAGGACCTGTGCTGCAACCTCCATCTCCTCAACGAGCACCGATGAACAAGCGAACGACATGCCATCGCGGACATGTGGCCCTATGATCCTGGCTTCCCGAATGAGCAGCGGGCGCTGTATAGACCATCCGTAGGGCCCGCGAGGCCCTCTCCGCCGTCCTTCGAGTTGTTGCACTCGCCGTGGCGCCGATGTCTCGCGTTGTCAACATGGTCAACGGACATGAGGATGAGGAGATGACTTTACCTGGAGAGGATGATAGTGGGGACCCACTAGGGCCATAGCCGCACATACGCAAGTGCCTCCTTATTAGTATATAAAACTATAATTTTTTTGCTTCCTCCTGGTTTCCTGACATCACGGTCCCACACCATTGTCAACCTATGTAGTCAATAAATGAGAGAATTGCACAAGAAGCGACCGACAGCTGGGACCAAGCAGCTCGAGCAGTATTTGTGTTTTTGAGGTGTGAGCACTGCAGAGTTTTTCTTGAGCGATGTTTAGCCCCGATATTAATTTTTCTCCTCTGAACAACAACGAAAACATCGTTGCAGGTATTAACTGGGCGGGCTGTGGCCCGTCTAGCCCAGGCCAGATATCCAGCCTAGATATTAAAAATTTTCAAGCTGAAAATGGCTAGCCCAGCTATACTTTTTTTAGGAATACCCAGGCAAGGTCAAGTTGTTATTCTCCGCCCCGCTGGCCTGCAAATCTTTCCTAGGAGGGATGCATTAGGCTTAACAAGAAAATGGGCTTTAAGAAATAATAAATGAGATGTAATTATAAAAAACTGGGCAGTAACTATAAAAAATGCACCAAACACGTAATTACTTTATGAAATATTATTTTTGGATATTGAAAATTTTAATTTCATTAATTGTTGCGAGCGCAATGTTTCGTTGGATTTTTACGTAATATACATTTTATTGAAATTGTATTTAATCTGACTAGAAATTCCGAGATGAAAATATTTCGGATGCCATCAAAATGTGGGAAATTTTATTGAATTCTGTTTTGAACGGTTGGTTGAAATGAGCTGTACTTTTAACAAACTGTAAATGGGTTGTAGTAAATTCCATTAGAATTAAAAAATTGGCTGCACATTCTTACAAATCTCAAATGGGCTATAAGTTCTCTACCACACACTTGTGGCCTTACTAAGTTGACGCGTCCCCTAAAAAAAGAGTTGACACGTATGCAAGGCTTTGTCAACTTATAGTCAAGACACGGTTCTAGCAGCAGTGGCCGTTGGATGTCCATCCAACGGATGCCGTGCTTCTTCTTCAATCTCGGATATTCTAGCTTCACCCGCCCAAAAAATGATTCCTCCCCTTGACATCTGGGGCGCACCATTTCGGAAGCTGACCCGTGGGCCTACTAAGTTGACGCGTACCAAGGGCTTTGTCAACTTAGTCAATATAAACGATTCTAGCTGCAGTGACCGTACGATGTCCATCCAACGGCCGTCGTGCTTCTTCCACCTCTGGTCTTCTTGCTCCAGCCGCCCAAAGCAGCGCCGGTCGTGCCGCCTGCTCCTGCCTCTCGTGGCCGGCTGTGCTACCGCGGAGGTCTCACCACCCCTACTACTCCCACCCCTGGCCAGGCCATCCCTCCACTCCCCCACACCCCCTGTTATTCTGTGGCGACGGAAGCCTCACACTGCAGCCAAACCAGTGAACCCTCGTACTCCTCTCCGCGTGGGTATCCACTGCCGTGTCTTCCCCGGCTCCGCGTCGTCCCCTTCCTAGGCCTCGCCGTCGCCCACCGCCGTGGTGCTCTCGGCACGGTGTGGTCAATGTGGTCAACGACCGACTTCCATTAGAAGAGTATTGTACGTGGAGAGGCTGACAACTGGGTCCGCGGCAGCCGCAAGGAAGTGCCTCCTTATTACGCGCAACATAATTATTCCTCCACCTGACAGCGAGGACCCACCGGATGGGCCACCTTATTTCGTAAAAAAAACGTTTCCCCCTTGACTGCTGGGACCCACGAGCTACATCTTCGCATGGAAGGAAGTGCGTCTGGGCAAAAAACGATTCACCCCCCTGACTGCTGTGACCCACCAGCTACATCTTCGCACGCAAGGAAGTGCCTGACAGTCGGGACCCACCTGGTCGAAGCATACGTAGCGTTGTCATTCTGGTCGCGAATGTGTACGTACGTATTGGTCCATGTAGAGGCGCGCATGTGTCTTAGTAGAGGCGCGCAGCGGCCAGTGTGCAAGAAAGAAAGGCCACATACGTACATACGGGCGGGATCTCGAGCGCCTACTCGCGCATACGTACGGCAAAGGCTCGTGTACATGGCTAGGTCAGAACGGAGAAACTGCGTCGTCGTCGTGTTCATGGGGAGGCAACGGCATGCGTCGTGTTCATCGGGAGGCAACAGAACGCGTGGGAGCCAACCGGCTTGGACGGAACAGCCGATGGAAACGAGGCCTGGCGTACCGCAGAACGGAGGAAACGGCCTTGCTTTCGATCGGCCACAGTCGAAACGGGATCCTATTCATCGGGAGGGGTCTGGCATACCGCAAAACGGAGGAAACGGACTTGTGTTGGACCTCCTACGGTCGAAACGGGGTCCTATTGATTGGGAGGGGTGTGGCGTACCACAAAATGGAGGAAACGGACTTGTGTTGGAGCGCTACGGTTGAAACGGGGATCCTGTTCATCGGGAGGGGTGTGGCGTACCACAAAACGGGACTCCACGAGATACTGTTCATCTCCACCGTCGACCCCCTCCAGCCTCCACAGGCTACTGTTCATCCACCGTCGACCTCCTCCAGCCTCCACCTGCGACTGTTCATCCACGGGCTCCTATTCATCCAGCCTCCACCGTGCGCTACTCCACCGGCTACTGTTCAACCAGCCCTCTCCACGGGCTCCTGTTCAACCACCCCTCCACGGGCTACTGTTCATCCAGCCCTCCACTGTCTACTATTCATCCAGCCCTCCACGGGGTCGTCCTGTTCATCCAGCCCTTCACGGGGTCCTGTTCATCCAGCCCCAACCGGCTCGATCGATCGGGGTCTTGTTCATCCAGAGGCAACACCACTGGTCCTGTTCATCCACCCCCACCGGGAACTGTTCATCCAAACCCCCCCAGCAACGCTCACTGTTCATCCAGAGGCAGCATCGAGCGGCTTCAGTTAGCAGCAGTAGCGAAGGAATCGCTCGATCGGGTTCAGTAACGTAGCTAGTGCAATCGCTCGGGTTCAGTTAGAGCCCAACGCCTCGCTCGGGTTCAGTTAGAGCCCAACGCCTCACACACACACACGCGTACGTGTACGAGAGAAACGCGCATCGCTCGGCCCCGACCACCCACCATAACCGGGAACACCCCGATATTTTCCTCGCCCTCGCTTCTACCACGGTTTTTTCCGTCATGGATGGCCCAAAGAATGTCATGCAACTGCGTCTCCGGCCCGCCCAGGACGAAAAGCCCATTTTCTGTCATGATTTTTTGTCATAGAAGTAGGAGCCCACCACATCTATGATGATACTGGGTTTTGTCACAATTATCGTCATAAAAATTTGTTCGGCCCAAAATGTCATGGATGTGTCTTTTTTTGTAGTGTAAGCTTGGGGATGCCCCGACATCCCAAGCTATTATCCAAAAATGAGCAATCAACTAAGCTTGGGGACGCCCCGACATCCCAAGTTATTATCCAAAAATGAGCAATCAGCTAAGCTTGGGGATGCCCCCGAGTGGCATCCCCTCTTTCTTCTAACGACCATTGGTATTTTACTCGAAGCTATATTTTTATCCAGCCACCGCAGAGTCCAAAACCACCAGATCCAATCTAGACACCATCTCGGATGGGGTTCACCACCTCCATTGGTGCCTCTCCGATGATGCGTGAATAGTTCTTTGTAGACCTTCGGGTCCGTAGTTAGTAGCTAGATGGCTTCATCTCTCTCTCTCTCTCTCTCTGAATTCTCAATACAATGGTCTCTTGGAGATCCATATGATGTAACTCTTTTGCGGTGTGTTTGTTGGGATCGATGAACTTTGAGTTTATGATCAGATCTATCTTTTTATATCCATGAAAGTTATTTGAGTTTCTTTGATATCTTATATGCATGATTGCTTATAGCCTCGTATTTCTTCTTCGATATTTGGGTTTTGTTTGGCCAACTTGATCTATTTATCTTGCAATGGGAAGAGGTGCTTTGTAGTGGGTTCTATCTTAGGGTGCTTGATCCCAGTGACAGAAGGGGAACCGAGACGTATGTATCGTTGCTACTAAGGATAAAACAATGGGGTCTATTTCTATATAGATAGATCTTGTCTACATCATGTCATCGTTCTTATTGCATTGCTCCGTCTTTCCATGAACTTAATACACTAGATGCATGCTGGATAGCGGTCGATGTGTGGAGTAAGAGTAGTAGATGCAGGCAGGAGTCGGTCTACTAATCTTGGACGTGATGCCTATACAATGATCATTGCCTGGATATCGTCACGAGTATTTGAAGTTCTCTCAATTGCCCAACAGTAATTTGTTCACCCACCGTTTGCTATTTTTCCCGAGAGATGCCACTAGTGAAACCTACGGCCCCTGGGTCTCTTTCTCATATATTTTCCTTTGCGGTCTACTTTTTCCTTGCATTTATTTTCAGATCTGTAAAACCAAAAATACAAAAATACCTTGCTGCAATTTATTCTTATTTATTTTATTTGGCGTTCGATCTATCAATCTACTACAATTTTATCTCACGTCCGTTTGGCTATCTTGAGGCGTTGTACCCGGAAGGGATTGACAACCCCTTTAACACGTCGGGTTGCAAGGATTTGTTATCTGTGTGCAGGGGCCATTTACATTGTGTTGCTTGGTTCTCCTACTGGTTCGATAACCATAGTTTCGTATCTGAGGGAAATACCTACCACCGTTGTGCAGCATCATGCCTTCCTCTTTGGGGAAATACCGACGTAGCTTCAAGCGACACCAACCTCTTCCTCAGCAGCAACATAATCCTCATCTTCAGAGTCTGAGTTTCTCTTCTTCCTCTGCCTAGTATCAACTTTAGGCCGGCTTCTAGGAGTACTTTTGCTCCCATCATCATAGCTGTCAGAGGGACTAGTGCCCTCACTCATGTTAACTTGCTCCTCAGACTTGTTCTGGCTGTCACTCTGATCAAACATTTCTGACACTGCAAACTGAAAGCTAACCCTGTGAATAGATATAGATGAGATAGAGTGGATGAGCATCACAAAGTGCAGATATTTTACAAATCCATTGAGTCAAAAACTTAGTGTTAGTTTTCCACAGAAAGCATTTCAGAGCTACTGATATGTTAAACTCGGTGCCACCGAAGCAATATTGGAGTCTAAACTAGTGAGATTGGTCAGAGCAAGACACATTTCAGTGAGTCCGAGATTGCTAGGGTTTCACTGAGAGTTGAACTCGGTCACACCGATTTGCAAGTTTCGGTTAGACCGAAAATTACAAGTGCAATGGCCTAAGCCAAATCAGAGAGACCGATTTGTACAACTCGGTCGGTCCGAGATGAGTTCGCCGGAAACGTAACCCTAAATTTTCGATTCAAAACTAATCTAAAGGGAGTTTTTTTGGATAGGATAATTTCAAACTTGGTAAGAATCATGGCATTGAATTTGTGCTAAGAATCGGTGGTAAAGATTGCACAAAGGATCGAACTCATACCCTAACTTGGCGATGAGTTCACTACGGCGGCAACGGCGGTGAAGACTCCCGTTGACGGAAGCGGAGACCAGCGGCGGGAGGTCGCTGGCGATGAGGAGATGATTCGTAGACCCGAGTTGGTAGAGCAGGACACGCGCGGGCGAAAGGTTTCGGAGGAATTTCCAAAATTTGACCCGTGGGTATATATATATCCTGACCCTGTTAGTGTGACCGAGTGGAACAACTCGGTGGCACCGAGATGCAGAATCGCAAGTGGTTACTGCAACTCGGTGTGACCGAATGGTTCTAATTGGTTGCACCGAGATTGAAAACCTAGATCAACTCAATGAACTCGGTATGACCGAAAGGGATGAATCAGTCAGACCGAAATACACAGATAGGTTTTGGAAGTCTATGACGAATCGGTGACTCCGAGTGCTCCTCACCCAGATAGTTCGAATCTGACTTGATCAAACTTTGTGATGTAGCATGAATAGAGTTTGAGACGAGAAAAGCATAGATAGCTAGAGGAAGTTCTTAGACATTCTAGACCATCCATTTGGCAAAAATAAAAGACCAAACAATCAAAACAACAAATGGATGTCCTTGAATGAGAAAAATATGCAATCAACATGCTCACACAATAAGATGGCAAATGAAATATGTGGCAAAGCTTGCACAATCGCTCTAGCATCTATCAAGAAATTAGCGATGACTAGGTCATCCATATATGAGTATATTGACTTAGGAGTCAAATGAGAACATTTGATCATCGGTCATACTCATCGTTTAAGCGCAAGTGGGGTTACCACTTTTACATAAAGCATTGTTGTGTTCACACCATTAGAGTTGCTTTAGCTCAATTCTTAGAGTAAAGCTCCCCCTAGATGTGATATCCCACCTAAGAGGGATGAACTAACCTTGAGTTTTGTCGATGATGACTTCATGTAGATGTTGAAGATGTGGATGCTCAATGTTGATGTAGATCATTTGGAGCAATCCATTGGAGTGAGTTGCACTTTCAATACCTACATGGGTTAGTCCCACAAGGAACAACCAAAGATATCCATAGACATAGAGTGAAGTACACACAAGATGATGTCCATGAAAGCATTAGGTTACATTGTCCCTTGTCTTACCAACAAGAGGGTTTGTGACTCCTTGAACTAGTGCAAGATGTGGAAGTTGTTTGCACTTGTTCTCGCCAAAATGATATGAGTGAAGTATGTTGGCGGAGTCACCCTCAAGAACTCTCTAGTTCTTCTTCTTCGAGATCCACATCAACTTGATGGGAATCCTTGGAGTTGTGGTCGTACTTGATGAAGTAGAACTTGATGTAGTCTTGGGAACCCACTTGACCAAGGACTTGGGAGCTTCTTCAAATGCATCAATCTACTCTTGAAGCTTGTCCTTGCCTTTTTGCTTGTGGTCTTGTGGTGGAAGATCATCTTGAGCTTGTGTTCCTTTGAAGGAAGCAGGATCATACTTCTCTTGTTGAGGAACAATCTTCGTCTTGGGGTATTGATCTTCTTCCCACTCAACTCCATTGGCATTGAACTTTTGTTCAAATCCAACACCTTGATTTTTCCGGTGCCTTCCTTGCTTGTGTACAATTTCCTCAAAGTGGTTACTTCCGTCAAGGCTCTTGTAAACACCTTTCTCTATAATTCCCTTCAATAAGCTATTTTCTTTCTCAAGTGTAACTTGGCTAAGAGAATCATTAGTGGAATCAAGAGAACTACTAGAAGCAACAACATTGGATTTAACATGATTATTGTTACTACTAGAAGAAGAATCTTTCTTACTCTTGTTGCTAGACTTCACTTGTGGCATGTAAGTAGACAAGAGTAAGCACTTGGCAATGTAATAAGAACTTTTCTTGTGAAGATCATCATTGATTGCTTTTAAGAACCCATGCTCTTGCTCTAGGTTGAGCTTTTCAAAGCGTAGCTTCTCATGAGTCTTTAAAAGCTCTCGATGATCTTCTAAGGTAGTTTCATGAGCTAACTTAAGAGTGTTTAGTTCTTTAGTTAGACGCCCAATCTCCTTCTTATCATCGTCATTCGCTTTATCTTGATTAGCATGATTAATAGCAAGTTCATCATAGTTTTCATCACTAGAGTTGTCAACAAGTAAATCATCATCACCTAGCAAATCATCTTCATCACTATTGAAATCAACATACTCAGGATGTGATACCTTTGGGCCTTTAGCCATGATGCATCTTCCAATTCCCTGATTTGGTGAGTCAAATATGTCATAGGAGTTGGTTGACACAAGTGCTAGACCGGCAACACCTTCATCTTGAGTATATTCTGAGTCGGAGTGATAACTTCTCTCGGAGTGATGGTCGGAGTCGGAGCCGGATACCCATTCACCAACATGAGCTTGATGTCTTCGTTTTGTGTAACTCCTTGATGACTTGTCCTTCCTCTCCGAATCCTTGCTTCCGCGATAGGTTCTTCTTTCATAACGATCATCTCTACTCCTTCTCTCTCTCTCTTTGAGGTGATTCTTCTTTTCTACTTCTCCTTTTAGGTGAGTCTTCTCTTCTTTTGTAGGGAGCCGCACACTCATTGGAGTAGTGTCCGGGTCTTCCACAATTGTAGCAATTATGCTCACGACTAGAAGATCTTTTATCATTGTAGGACCTTGACTTGGAACTTCTTTCTTTGCTTCTACTGTTGTAGAACTTGTTGAAGTTCTTCACCATTAGGCTCAATTCCTCATTGAAAGCTTGTTTCTCACTTGATGATGTAGGAGTATCACATGAGGCTTTGTAAGCACCACTAAACTTGTTGTGAAGCTCTTCTTTATCCTTGAGTGACATCTCATGAGCAACAATCCTATCGATGACTTCCGTTGGTTTGAGATCTTTGTAATTGGACATCATTTGGATCAAAGTGCACACGGTGTCATATTTTCCATCCAAGGCTCTTAGGATCTTCTTGATGATGAATCTGTCGGTCATCTCTTGACTTCCTAAGCCGGCAATCTCATTTGTGATGAGAGCAAGCCTAGAGTATATTTCAGCGACACCTTCACCATCCTTTATTTTGAACTTGTCAAGCTGACTTTGAAGCACATCCAATTTGGATTCCTTGACAAAGTCGGTACCTTCATGCATATCAATCAAAGTATCCCAAATTTCCTTTGCATTCTCAAGACGGTTGATTCTGTTGAATTCTTTGGGGCACAATACGATGAAGAGGATATCGCAAGCTTGAGCATTGTATTGCAGCATCTTCAATTCTTCCACGGTAGCTTCAAGATTCGGTTCTCTCCCATCGAAGAATTCACCTTGCAAGCCAATACGCACAGCAGCCCAAACGGCAGGGTTATGTTCAAGAATATGCATTTTTATCTTATGCTTCCAACTAGCAAAATTAGTACCATCAAAGTAAGGACCTCTACGGTGATAATTTCCCTCGATAGACGCCATACTCTCATAGGTTTTGAAACCAAGGCTATGATCACCAAATCTATGGAAATCAAGGCAAATGGAGACCAAAGCTCTGATACCACTTGTAGGATCGAAAGTATGTCTAGAGGGGGGTGATTAGACTACTTGACCAAAAAAATCTAGCCTTTTTCCCAATTTTAAGTCTTGGCAGATTTTAGCAAGTTATCAGAAGTCAAGCAATCAACCTACACATGCAATTCTAAGAGTATAGCAGCGGAATATAAATAATTGCATATGACAGTAAAGGGGAGGAGTTTGGAGGGAGCAAACATAATGTAGACACGGAGATCTTTTGGTGTGGTTCCGATAGGTGGTGCTATCGTACACCCACGTTGATGGAGACTTCAACCCACAAAGGGTAACGGCTGCGCGAGTCCACGGAGAGCTCCACCCACGAAGGGTCCACGAAGAAGCAACCTTGTCTATCCCACCATGGCCATCGCCCACCAAGGACTTGCCTCACTTGGGTCAGATCTTCACGAAGTAGGCGATCTCCTTGCCCTTACAAACTCCCTAGTTCAACTCTGATGACCCACAAGTATAGGGTATCTATCATAGTCCTTTCGATAACTAAGAGTGTCGAACCTAATGAGGAGCAGAAGGAAATGATAATCAGTTTTCAGTAAGGTATTCTCTGCAAGCACTGAAATTATCTGTAACAGATAGTTTTGTGATAAGGTAGTTTGTAATGGGTAACAAGTAATAAAAGTAAATAAGGTGCATCAAGGTGTCCCAATCCTTTTTGTAGCAAAGGACAAGCCTGGAAAAACTCTTATATAAAGCAAAACGCTCCCGAGGACACATGGGAATTATCGTCAAGCTAGTTTTCATCATGCTCATATGATTCACGTTCGTTACTTTGATAATTTGATATGTGGGTGGACTGGTGCTCTGGTACTGCCCTTCTTGGACAAGCATCCCACTTATGATTAACCCCTCTCGCAAGCATCCGCAACTACGAAAGAAGAATTAAGGTAAACCTAACCATAACATGAAACATGTGGATCCAAATCATCCCCTTATGAAGCAATGCATAAACTAGGGTTTAAGCTTCTGTCACTCTAGCAACCCATCATCTACTTATTACTTCCGAATGCCTTCCTCTAGGCCCAAATAATGGTGAAGTGTCATGTAGTCTACGTTCACATAACACCATTAGAGGTAAGACAACATACGTCTCATCAAAATATCGAACGAATACCAAATTCACAAGACTACTTATAACAAGACTTCTCCCATGTCCTCAGGAACAAATGTAACTACTCACAAACCATATTCATGTTCATAATCAGAGGGGTATTAATATGCATAAAGGATCTTAACATATGATCTTCCACCAAATAAACCAACTAGCATCAACTACAAGGAGTAATCAACACTACTAGCAACCCGCAGGTACCAATCTGAGGTTTTGAGACAAAGGTCGGATACAAGAGATGAACTAGGGTTTGAGAGGAGATGGTGCTAGTGAAGATGTTGATGGAGATTGACCCCCTCCCGATGAGAGGATCGATGGTGATGACGATGGTGACGATTCCCCCTCCCGGAGGGATGTTTCCCCAGCAGAATAGCTCCACCGGAGCCCTAGATTGGTTTCGCCAGGTTCCGCCTCATGGCGGCGATGCTTCGTCCCGAAAGCTTGCTTATGATTTTTTCTAGGGCGAAAGACTTCATATAGCAAAAGATGGGCACTGGAGGCCTGCTAGGGGGCCAACGAGACGAGGGGCGCGCCCCCACCCTCGTGGACGGTGGGTGGCCCCCCTCTGGTGCTTTCTTCGCCCAATATTTTTTATATATTCCAAAACTGACTTTTGTGGAGTTTCAGGACTTTTGGAGTTGTGCAGAATAGGTCTCTAATATTTGCTCCTTTTCCAGCCCAAAATTCTAGCTGCCGGCATTCTCCCTCTTCATGTAAACCTTGTAAAATAAGAGAGAAAAGGCATAAGCATTGTGACATAATGTGTAATAACAACCCATAATGCAATAAATATCGATATAAAAGCATGATGCAAAATGGACGTATCAACTCCCCCAAACTTAGACCTTGCTTGTCCTCAAGCGGAAGCCGATATCGAAAAATATGTCCCCATGTTTAGAGATAGAGGTGTCGATAAAATAAAATACAGACATGAGGGCATCATGATCTTTCTTAAAACAGCAACACACACACACACACACACACACACACACACACACACACATATATATATATATATTGAATATGATTTCTTATGCTAAAGTAACAATCTATTGACAATGTAAAATATTAATTAGAAACTTAATTGAAAACTAACAAACTATAATCTTAGTCATGGAAGCAATTGCAATTTATCATAAATCAGAAAGAGTCAATATAAGAGCTTTTCAGCAAGTCCACATACTCAACTATCATTTAGTCTTTCACAATTTCTAACACTCACGCAATACTTATGGGTATGAAGTTTTAATTGGACACAGAGAAAGATAGGGGCTTATAGTTTTGCCTCCCAACATTTTACCTCAAGGGTAACGTCAACAATAATGCTTTATGAAAACCCACATCCAATTAGATATATATATATATATATATATATATATATATATATATATATATATATTAGGATCTTTCCAACACATTGTGCTTGCCAAAGGATAAAATGTAAAAAGGACAGGTGAAGATCACCGTAGAGGGAAGCAGAGGTTGTCATGTGCTTTTATGGTTGGATGCACAAAATCTCAATGTAAAAGAACGTCACTTTATATTGCCACTTGTGATATGGACCTTTATTATGCAGCCCGTCGCTTTTATTTCTTCCATATCACAAGCTCGTATAAAGCTTATTTTCTCCACACTAATAGACCATACATATTTAGAGAGCAATTTTTATTGCTTGCAACAATGACAACTTACTTGAAGGATTTTACTCAATCCATAGGTAGATATGGTGGACTCTCATGGAAAAACCGGGTCTAAGAATATTTGGACACAAGTAGTATCTCTACTTGGTGCAAAGAATTTGTCTAGCATGAGGGGGAAAAGGCAAGCTCAACATGTTGGATGATCCATGACAATATAATTTATTTCGGATGTAAGAAAACATAACCCATTATGTTGTCTTCCTTGTCCAACATCAAGTTTTTAGCATGTAATATTTTAATGAGTGCTCACAATCATAAAAGATGTCCAAGATAGTATATTTATATGTGAAAACCTCTCTTTCTTTATTACTTCCTATTAATTGCAACGATGACCAAAACTATGTTTGCCAACTCTCAACAACTTTTATTCATCATACTCTTTATATGTGAAGTCATTACTCTCCATAAGATCTCTTTATTTCTTGTTATTCTTTCCTTTTCTCCTCCAAGATCATAGCAAGATAGCAAATCCCTCGACTCAAAACTAATCTTTATTATATATGGACTCGATTACATAGAAGGATCATAAAGCAAAACTCAAAAATAGATCATACTAAAACTTTATTCTACTAGATCAAGATATTACCAAAAGGATCGAACAAAATATTTTTAAGAAAAACGGTAAAGATAGGAGTGTGATGGTGATACGATACTTGGGCACCTCCCCGAAGCTTGGCAGTTGCCAAGGGGAGTGCCCATACCCGATACTCAGTTCTCCTTCTTCGGAGGTGGTGATGATGGAGTTGTTGATGAAGTCGTGTCACACATCGAGCGTAGGAGATCTTCCAATTTGCAAATAATGCCCTTGAGTGCGGTGATGTATTCTTACAACAAAATATTTTCACGAGTGAGATACTTGTTTTGCACCCGAACTATTTCAATCATCTTGAAAGCTTCTATCTCAGTAGGGGTAAGATGGTTATAGTGGGGTTGAAGGAAGTCTTCTTCTTCTGCTGACGGAGCTTGATACTCCATGGCCTTCTTGATCTTTTCACCCTTGTTTGTCCCCCCAAGTTCTTCTCTCTTCATCTCTATCTTCATTAGCCAAGCATTGTCGCCTGTGTTGTTGGAGGAGGGGGACGACATGATGCTTGGCCTTGAAAACACTAGCAGAAAATAGCTCGAAACAAAAAACAGGAGATATTTGCGTGGTACGGCGGTCAAAACCTTTGGGAGATTATATAATGAATTTTTACCGACCAAAACAAGTATCGTGCAAGAAAACAGAGTCCGGAGGGCACACGAGGTGCCCACGAGGCAGGGGCGCGCGCCTAGGGGGGTAGAGCGCGCCCTCCACCCTCATGGATGCCTCGTGTCCCTTTCGGACTACTTCTTATTTTCCTGTTTTGGAGTCGGTTTACTTACCGTACCACATACCTATTCCTTTTCGGAGTCTGAAACGTTCTGGAAAGTGTCCCTTATGTATTTCTCTGGGTTTACGGTTTCAATAACATTAGTTTAAACATTTATGGGATTACCTGAGATATAATGTTTGATTCGTTGACCGTTCACCACCTTTGGATTTGTGCCTTCAAAATTGTTTATTTTTATGGCACCAGAACGATAGACCTCCTCGATAACGTAAGGACCTTCCCATTTAGAGAGAATTTTTCCTGCAAAAAATCTTAAACGAGAGTTGTATAACAAAACATAATCACCTACATTAAACTCACGCTTTTGTATCTTTTTGTCATGCCATCTTTTAACTTTTTCTTTAAATAGTTTGGCATTCTCATAGGCCTGGGTTCTCCACTCATCAAGTGAGCTAATGTCAAATAATCTCTTCTCACCGGCAAGTTTGAAATCATAATTGAGCTCTTTAATGGCCCAATATGCCTTATATTCTAGTTCGAGAGGTAAGTGACATGCTTTTCCATAAACCATTTTATATGGAGACATACCCATAGGATTTTTATATGCAGTTCTATAGGCCCATAATGCATCATCAAGTTTCTTGGACCAATTCTTTCTAGATCTATTAACAGTCTTTTGCAAAATTAATTTAATCTCCCTATTACTTAGTTCTACTTGACCACTAGATTGTGGATGGTATGGAGATGCAATTCTATGATTAACATCATACTTAGCAAGCATTTTACGAAGCCCACCATGAATAAAATGTGAACCACCATCAGTCATTAAATATCTAGGGACTCCAAACCTCGAAAAATAACTTCTTTAAGCATCTTAATAGAGGTGTTATGATCAGCACTACTAGTTGGAATAGCTTCTACCCACTTAGTAACATAATCAACAGCAACTAAAATATGTGTATACCCATTAGAGGAAGGAAAGGTCCCATATAATCAAAGCCCCAAACATCAAATGGTTCAGTAACAAGTGAATAGTTCATAGGCATTTCTTGACGTCTACTAATGTTACCAATTCTTTGACATTCATCACAAGACAAGCCAAACTTAAGGGCATCTTTAAAAAGAGTAGGCCAATAAAAACCGGATTGCAATACCTTATGCGCAGTTCTATCTCCAGCGTGGTGTCCTCCATAAGCCTCGGAGTGACACTTGCGTGGGATCTGTTCCTGTTCATGCTCAGGTACACAACGTCTAATAACACCATCTACTCCTTCTTTATAAAGGTGTGGTTCATCCCAGAAGTAATGTCTTAAATCATAGAAAAGCTTTTTCTTTTGCTGGTATGCGAAACTAGGTGGTATAAATTTAGCAACAATGTAATTGGCATAATCAGCATACCATGGAGCAGTACGAGAAGCATTTATGACAGCTAATTGTTCATCAGGAAAACTATCATCAATAGGTAGTGGGTCATCAAGAACATTCTCTAACCTAGACAAGTTGTCTGCAATGGGGTTCTCAGCTCCCTTTCTATCAATAATATGCAAATCAAATTCTTGTAGCAAGAGAACCCATCTAATAAGTCTAGGTTTAGCATCTTTCTTTTCCATAAGATATTTAATGGCAGCATGATCAGTGTGAATAGTTACTTTAGAATCAGCAATATAAGGTCTGAACTTATCACAAGCAAATACAACTGCTAAAAATTCTTTTTCAGTAGTAGCATAATTTCTCTGGGCACTGTCTAGAGTTTTACTAGCATATTGGATAACATTTAATTTCTTATCAACTCTTTGTCCTAGAAGAGCACCTACATCATAATCACTAGCATCACACATAATTTCAAAGGGTAAATTCCAATCAGGTGGCTGAACAATAGGTGCAAAAATCAAGGCTTTCTTAAGTATTTCAAATGCTTCTACACAATCATCATCAAAGACCAAAGGAACATCTTTTTGTAAGAGATTAGTCAGAGGCCTAGAAATATTTTAGAAGTCTTTAATGAACCTCCTATAAAAACCGGCATGACCAAGGAAACTTCTTATACCTTTGATGTCCTTAGGACACAGCATCTTTTCAATAGCATCAACTTTAGCTTTATCAACTTCAATACCTCTTCCAGAAATTTTATGCCCCAAGACAATACCTTCATTAACCATAAAGTGGCACTTCTCCCAATTCAAGACAAGATTACTTTCTTCACATCTATGCAAAACTCGGTCAAGGTTGCTTAAGCAATCATCAAAAGAAGTTCCATAAACGGAGAAATCATCCATGAAAACGTCAAAAATCTTTTCACAAAAGTCAGAGAATATAGCAGTCATACATCTTTGAAAGGTAGAAGGTGCATTACATAAACCAAAAGGCATACGTCTATAAGCAAAGGTACCAAAAGGGCAAGTAAAAGTGGTCTTTTCCTGATCCTCTTTTGACACAGGTATTTGAGAGAAACCAGAATAACCATCTAGAAAGCAAAAATGTGTATGTTTGGATAATATTTCTAGCATTTGATCAATAAAAGGTAAAGGGTAATGATCTTTTCTAGTAGCTTTATTCAATTTGCAGAAATCAATTACCATTCCATAACCTGTAAGAATTCTTTGTGGGATCAATTCATCTTTATCATTAGGAACAACAGTAATACCTCCCTTCTTAGCGACACAATGGACGGGACTTACCCACTGACTATCAGCAACAAGATAAATTATACCTGCCTCCAGAAGCTTTAGTATTTCATTTCTTACCACTTCTTTCATCTTAGGATTTAATCGTCGTTGGTGATCAACAACCGGTTTAGCATCTTTCTCCAGTTTTATTTTGTGCTGGCATAGAGTGGGAATAATGCCCTTAAGATCATCAAGAGTATATCCAATAGCAGCACGGTGCTTCCTTAGAGTTTTCAATAATTTCTCTTCTTCCTGCTCTGAAAGGTTAGAACTAATAATGACATGATATATCTTCTTTTCATCAAGATAATCATATTTAAGAGTATCAGGTAGTGTCTTAAGCTCAAACACGGGATCACCCTTGGGTGGAGGAGGATCCTCTAGAATTTCAACAGGCAAGTTGTGTTTCAAAATAGGTCCCTGTTTAAAGAATACTTCATCTATTTCCCTTCTTTCATTCATAAACATATCATTTTCATGGTCTAACAAATATTGTTCTAAAGGATCATTAGGAGGCACGACAATAGAAGCAAGACCAATAATTTCATCTTTACTAGGCAATTCTTTATCATGAGGTTGTCTATGAAATTTAGCAAAATTAAAATCATGAGACATATCTCCTAAACCAACAGTAACAATATTCTTTTCGCAGTCTATCCTTGCATTAACAGTATTCAAGAAGGGTCTACCGAATATAATGGGACAAAAGTTATCTTTTGGGGAAGCAAGAACAAGAAAATCAGTAGGGTATTCAATTTTCCCACACAAGACTTCAACATATCTAACAATCCCAACCAGTGAGATAGTATCTCTATTGGCAAGCTTAATAGTAACATCAATATCTTCTATCTGAGCAGGTGCAATATCATGCATAATTTCTTTATGTAAGGTATAAGGTATTGCACTGACACTAGCACCCATATCACATAAGCCATGATAATAGTGGTCTCCTATTTTAACAGAAACAACAGGCACGCCAACAACAGGTCTATGTTTATCTTTAGTATCGGGTTTAGCAATTCTAGCAGCTTCATCACAGAAGTAAATAACATGCCCATCAATATAATCAACCGAGATATCTTTAACCATAGCAATACTAGGTTCAACTTTAATTCTCTCAGAGGGTTTGGGTGTTCTAATATTACTTCTATTGACCACAGTTGAAGCTTTAGCATGATCCTTTATTCTAACAGGGAAAGGTGGTTTCTCAATATAAGCGGTAGGAACAATAGGATCAACATTATAAGTGATAGTCTTTTGTTCAACTTTAATAGGTTCAACTACTTTTACTTTAATGGGAGGATGATATTTAAACCACTTCTCCTTAGGGAGATCAACATGAGTAGCAAATGATTCACAGAAAGAAGCTACTATCTCAGAGTCAAGTCCATATTTAGTGCTAAATTCATGGAAAACATCGGTATCCATAAAAGATTTAACACAATCAAACTTAGGTGTTATACCTGACTCCTTACCTTCGTCGAGTTCCCAATCTTCAGAGTTGCATTTAATTCTTTCCAACAAATCCCATCTGAATTCAATAGTCTTCATCGTAAAAGAACCAGTACAAGAAGTATCGAGCATGGAGCGATTATTGAGAGAAAGCCGAGCATAATTTTTTTGAATAATAATTTCTCTTGAGAGCTCATGATTGGGGCATCAATATAACATTGACTTAAGCCTCCCCAAAGCTTGAGCGATACTTTCTCCTTTGCAAGGCCAAAAATTATATATATAATTACAATCACGATGAACCAGATGCATAGGATAAAACTTCTGATGAAATTCCAATTTCAATCGGCTGTAGTTCCATGATCCAATATCATCACATAGCCTAAACCATGTCAATACCTTTCCCTTCGAAGATAAAGGGAAGACATTCTTCTTGATAACATCCTCGGGCATACCTGCAAGCTTAAATAATCCACAGACTTCATCCACATAGATTAGGTGCATATCGGGATGTAATGTTCCATCTCGTGTAAAAGGGTTAACTAGCAGTTTCTCTATCATACCCGAAGGAATTTCAAAGTAAACATTTCAGTAGGTTTAGTAGGTTGAGGAGCAACTCTTTGCTCTACTGGTCGGGGTGAAAACACCCCGAACAAGCCCCTCAAAGGATTATTTTCCATCGTAACAAGTGACAGTAAATTTCAGCACACTATATAATTTTTTCCTTACCAAATTCCACCTACCAAAGGCGCTTCACTCCCCGGCAACAGCCAGAAAAGTGTCTTGATGACCCACAAGTATAGGGGATCTATTGTAGTCCTTTCGATAAGTAAGAGTGTCGAACCCAACGAGGAGCAGAAGGAAATGATAAGCAGTTTTCAGTAAGGTATTCTCTGCAAGCACTGAAATTATCGGTAACAGATAGTTTTGTGATAAACGGGTAACAAGTAATAAAAGTAAATAAGGTGCAACAAGGTGGCCCAATCCTTTTTGTAGCAAAGGACAAGCCTGTACAAACTCTTATATAAAGGAAAACGCTCCCGAGGACACATGGGAATTAACGTCAAGCTAGTTTTCATCATGCTCATATGATTCGCGCTCGTTACTTTGATAATTTGATATGTGGGTGGACCGGTGCTTGGGTACTGCCCTTGCTTGGACAAGCATCCCACTTATGATTAACCCCTCTCGCAAGCATCCGCAACTACGAAAGAAGAATTAAGGTAAACCTGACCATAGCATGAAACATGTGGATCCAAATCATCCCCTTACGAAGCAACGCATAAACTAGGGTTTAAGATTCTGTCACTCTAGCAACCCATCATCTACTTATTACTCCCAATGCCTTCCTCTAGGCCCAAACTATGGTGAAGTGTCATGTAGTCGATGTTCACATAACACCACTAGAGGAGAGACAACATACATCTCATCAAAATATCGAACGAATACCAAATTCACATGACTACTAATAGCAAGACTTCTCCCATGTCCTCAGGAACAAATGTAACTACTCACAAATAATATTCATGTTCATAATCATAGGGGTATTAATATGCATAATGGATCTGAACTTATGATATTCCACCAAGTAAACCAACTAGCATCAACTACAAAAAGTAATCAACACTACTAGCAACCCACATGTACCAATCTGAGGCTTTGGGACAAAGATTGGATACAAGAGATGAACTAGGGTTTGAGAGGAGATGGTGCTGGTGAAGATGTTGATGGAGATTGGGACCCTCCCAATGAGAGGAGCGTTGGTGATGACGATTCCGATGATTTCCCCCTCCCAGAGGGATGTTTCCCCGGCAGAATAGCTCCGTCGGAGCCCTCGATTGGTTTCTCCATGTTCCGCCTCGTGGCGGCGGTGCTTCGTCCCGAAAGCTTGCTTATGATTTTTTCCAGGGCGAAATACTTCATATAGCAAAAGATGGGCACCGGAGGCCTGCCAGGAGGCCCACGAGACAGGGGGCGCGCCCAGGGGGGTAGGGCGTGCCCCCCACCCTCGTGGACGGTGGATGGCCCTCCTCTGGTGCTTTCTTCGCCCAATATTTTTATATATTCCAAAAACTGACTTTCGTGGAGTTTCAGGACTTTTGGAGTTGTGCACAATAGGTCTCTAGTATTTGCTCCTTTTCCGACCCAGAATTCCAGCTGCCGGCATTCTCCCTCTTCATGTAAACCTTGTAAAATAAGGGAGAAAAGGCATAAGTATTGTGACATAATGTGTAATAACAACCCATAATGCAATAAATATTGATATAAAAGCATGATGCAAAATGGACGTATCAAACTCCACAATCTTGACGGAGGCTCCCAAGTGACACCTAACTAATCTAGGAGACACAACTCTCCAAAAGGTAATAGATGGTGTGTTGATGATGAACTCCTTGCTCTTGTCCTTCAAATGATAGTCTCCCCAACACTCAACTATCTCTCACAGATTTGGATATGGTGGAAAGATGATTTGAGTTGAAAGCAACTTGGGGAAGGCTAGAGATCAAGATTCTTGTGGTTGGATTGGAATATCTTGGTCTCAACACATGAGTAGGCGGTTCTCTCTCAGAAAATGAATGCTGGAAGTGTAGGCACGTTCTGATGGCTCTCTCCATGAATGGAGGATGGGTGGAGGGGTATATATAGCCTCCACACAAAATCTAACCATTACACAAAATTTACCAAACTCGATGGGACCGAATACTGAAACTCGTCAGACCGATTTAGTTCAAAATGTGAACGTTAGGCTTTTTCGTGGGACCAACATGTCAACTCGGTGGGACCGATTGTGTTAGGGTTAGGGCATAACATAATCTCGGTGAGACCGATTTCTGTAATAGGCAAACAGAGAGTTGGTCAGGCAAACTCGGTGTGACTGATCGCTCATCTTGGTGAGACCGGAACATTACGAAAAGGAAACAGAGAGTTTGCATTGCAAACTCGGTGGGACCGATCGCTCATCTCGGTCAGACCAAAACGTTACGAAGGGGAACAGAGAGTTTGCAATCCCATCTCGGTGAGACCGAGATCCCTATCGGTGATACCGAACTGATTAGGGTTTCTGGCTATGGCTATGTCAAATGAACTCGGTGACGCCAGATAGATCAAATTGGTGGGGCTGAGTTTGACTTTTGGTTTGGGACATATGTGGATATGAGAAAGTGGTTGAGGGATTTTGGAGCATATCACTAAGCATTTTGAGCAAGCAAGCCATTAAACAACACCTCATCCCCTTTTAGTAGTATTGGCTTTTCCTATCGACTCAATGTGATCTTGGATCACTAAAATGGAAATGTAGAGTCTTGAGCTTGAGCCAATATGTGTCCTTAGCATTTTGAGGGGTCCACATCTCTAGTCCATGCCATGCCAGTCATTGAACTTTCTGAAATGGTTATCTTGAAAGAATATTAGTCCAATGAGCTATATGTTGTTAAGAATTACCAAAACCACCCAGGCATTAGTTGCACTTTCAAGAGGCTACACCCTTCTCTATGTCGATTACTTTGAGAATAGTGCACTCTTCAAACCACACAAATTTATCGCCTATTCTGAATGAGGAGACATGTGTTCAATCGTATTCGGGAGGGAGTGGTAGCATATGACCCATGCTTTGATTGCAAAGAGGATGCCCTTGGCAAGCTTGACTTCTCTTCTTACCAGAAATGCACTACGGCTATTCGCATGCTAAATAGGGAATTCCTGGTGATCTTGTGGATGAGTATGTGCGTATGAGTGAGTCCACATGTATTCTCTCAATGTATAATTTGTGCAAGGCCGTGGTGACAGTGTTCAGCCCTAAGTACCCGAGAGAGCTAACTGCCGCTGATACAAAGAGGTTGTTGGCGATCAATGCCGTTAGGGGCTTTCCGGGCATGCTTGGTAGTATAGGTTGCACGCACTGTGTCGTGGTTTTGTCACGGCAGATGTCCTAGAGAAAGGACTTAGTCGTGGAGCCATCGCGACGGGTTAGCTTGAAGGGGTTAAAGCGGACACAGGGACGCAGAGAGTTTTATACTAGTTCGGCCCCTTCGATGAAGGTAAAAGCCTACGTCTAGTTGTGATGGAATTGATGGGGTTTCGATGACTAGGGAGCAAACAAGCTTCGCCTAAATCTCGAGTTGTTGTTGTCTGTCCTTGAACCGCCGCCGGGTCGTCCCCTTATATACACGGGTGATGCCCGTCGGTCCACAGAGTCCCAACACCGGTTCATACTCGTATCCGGGTTGGTCTCTCCTTATTCCTAACTTACAATACAAGTTTACATATAAAGCCGGTTTACGGCTACAGGTCTTAAACTGACTACAGGCCTTGGGCCCTTATCTGCCTCTTTGGGCTTTAACATCTTTGAACTACTGATGAAGTTAACCCGGCCCAGGTAGGCCGGTTTACGCCCAGTAGTAATATCCCCAACATTAGGCCCCAGATTGATTTGAACGGGTTCATGTCAATCCTTAGCAAAAAATCTTCGTCTTCAACGTCTTCTTGTAGTTGTTGAACCGCCGTGATGTCACCTTCTCGGGTTGCCGTAAACCGGCGTGACGTCATCATAAAGAACATTCATGATATCTATTTTGTTTAATGGATCCGCAATAACCGAGGCGACAGCTCCGCTTCCAAGATTTGTGGTTCCTTGATTCACGCGCCTGACACATGTCTCTTGCCTTATAAATAGGACCGAAGGGTCATTTCTTTCCTCCCCTTCGTCCCCTTTCTCTTCGTCTTCCTCGCGTCGCCAGCCTCGGAGCTCCGCCGCCGCTGTTGACCTCTGCATCGTCTTGGGCCGCTGCATCCACCTGAACGCACCAGAGCACTGTGGTAGCTTTCCGCATCTTCCTCGATTTTGGTAAGCCTTCTGTTCTTCTTAACATAGATCTGTTCTCAGGGTTTCATGTTCTTGCCGTGTTCATCACTTGTTCATGCTCGTATCCAGACTCCTGGATAGATCTGTGAAACCCTGCTCTGATTAGCAGTAGCTTTTAGCATCCGCCTGTAGTTTCATGCTCGAGTCCATAGATCTCATCTATATATCTGCCCATTGATTCACTTTCGCTTTGCTTTAAGTCTTTGAATATTTCTTCTTCTTTTCTGAACTTGCTTCAGATCCATTGCTGTAATAAGACCTTGTGAAACCTGTTTCTGCATACTTAGCCATCTGCAACCTCAATTGCTTTGAATGTTTAGATCAGGCGGTTTAACTTAATATAGAAAAAGTTAATAAACCAGTATATACCATTAGTCCCCTTGTTGAACCGCCAGAACTCTTTAGCCATATGATGCTGCTTCATAGAACTCCGGTTTAGATATAGTTGCCTCCGGTTTAACATTGTTCATACCAGTGTATATTTTTACCCAACACATTCTTGAACCGGAATCACTTATTTTGTAGACTTCCCCATGGCCAAACAAGTATATGAGTGCAACTGGGTTCCTTCTCGCGTCACAAAAACTCAACTGAACAACTTAGTCTTGACCGGCACTTTAAGCAGCAAAGATACTATCCATTGGAGGGTCCCTGGTAAAGAATGTCCGCCCACACCTCAAGAGGGAGAGGTTGTCGTTTTTGCAGATCACTTAGCCCGGGGTTTTAATCCACCCGGTTAAAAATTCTATCGAGATGTCTTAGCCAATTTTCAACTCCGCCCGCAAGACACTGGCCCCAACTCTGTTACCAACATATGTCACTTCCAAGTGCTCTGTGAGGTATACTTTCAAGAGGAACCCACAGTTGAGTTGTTCAGAGACTGCTTCCATCTAAACCGCCGCATAAAATTTACTGATGGTTCCAATACGGAACTGGGTGGTGTGGCGATTCAGAAAAGGAAAGAGGTCACTTACCCTCATGCTAAACTGCACAGCCACCCCAAGAGTGGAATCAAACATGGTTTTATTGCAAAGATACCTCCCCTGCTGATGAAAATCCTCTGCCTGGCTTTCGTCCGGAGCGGCTTAGCAATACACACCCCTTTCCGCAAAGGTTGACTGCCAAGGAGAGAAGTAAATACGCTCCTCAACTATCCAAGCTCAGAGCCTTCATGGCCAACGGTTTAACAGGAATTGATCTCGCACGCTGTTGGATATCATGGAGCATACTGCCCCTCAGCCAGCGCTCCGGTTTGATGTGCGAGTATACTGGTAGTGTCGATGACCCACTCCGACATGTTAACATCCAGCTCATAGATGACGAGGTCACAGAAGCTGTGAAGAAAATGTTGAACGAACCGGAACACCTCTGCGCTCGAACCGGCCTGCTTCTGTTTTGCACCACCAACAAACCGCCAGCTGTAAGAATTAAACGTTACTTTTTAGTGAGCCTTTCCTTGTTAAATTTGTCCATTATTTACCAACAATATCTGTCTGAACAGGGCGATGATCCATTTTGGAGCAAGAAACTTCCACAGGAGAAAACGGAGAAGCCAGACAAACCGGAAAGACCAATCCGGCCAAAGACTAAGGTTGTTAAGAGGCCTGCTCATAAGAGAAAAACCACTGCATCTTCTGATCCGCCCGCTGATGACGATGTGGGTAATCCGGACCTTGAGGTAGAACTTGATTCACTTGGCTTACTTTTCACACGCCTTATTGATGATAATATTTGTCAGGATGATGCCGAAGCTAGTCATGCTGATGCTGCAGAGGTAATTACTCTCTCTTCTGATTCGAACCCTTTGCCTTCACTAAAAATCCGTCAGGCAAACCGGAAAGTTAAATTTTCTCATCCTCTTGCTTACTTGGATCCCAAATTTCTTATGAAGACCCAACAGCACGAAGCTCGCCGCACAACTTGGCACAGCGGCCAGGTAGTTACCTCCGCCGGTTTACCGAACAGTCCGGTTCGGAAACGCCGTTCAGAGGTCTCTAATTTGCTTGTCAGTGCTTGTCCTAAAGCGGGTTGTTTTCGTCAACCTCTTAATCCATTTGACTCCGATTATCAGGTTACTTCCCACTCATCCTCTGGCGAGTTATCGGCTACTCAGCTGCCACTGCTCAAAACGGTGCTTGGGTAAGCTATACTTATCATAATATTTCTGATACATCACTTTGGAACATATGCTACATTTGACTTTGATTACTCCTTTTAGGGCCAAGCCTAGGCCAAGCAAGAAGGCCCGCCTGGATAAAGCGGCCGAGGAGGATGCCATTCCTGAACCGGATAAAACACCAGCTCTTGAAGCAGTCATTCGCGAAGATATACCCAACGACCCCCCACTGCAAGATGATTTGTTATTGCCGAAGAAAGGCCTGTTGACACCTCGGGCCCTGCTGACCAGCCCGAAAGCCCCATCCGGATTGAGAAATCCACCAGTCCAATCCAGCCTGCTGACAAACCGACTGCCCCAGTGCAACCGATGATGCTAAGGATGATGATGTTGTGATTACTGGCATTGGCCGTACCGAACCAAGTAATCCGGTCGCCTTATCCAAGCATTCTGCCAAAGAAGAATTTGCTGCCATTGGCAAAGGCAAGTGGAATGTTGATCTAGCGACATATGCTGCTCTGAATGCCCAAGATCTTCATTCCGGCTATCTGAACCGGCTGTATACCAGCCGTGACTATGAAGCCGGTCTGGTGAATATGATGAAAGAAAAACTTGAGGTAACTTCCATGTGCTTTTTCCTGCCTGGATATTGCAATCTTTATTAACTCTCCTAGCCCCCAAGGGCCGATTTGTAATCTTCTTTCAAACCGGGACTTACTAATATAAATCTGAATGCTTCGAAATTCACTGATGTAGGCCCCAAGGGCCGGTTCAACTTAATGTAGTTAAACCGGGACTTAAGTAATTATCATGGCAGCATCAGAACTTATTTGAGCAAATAGACATTAGCCCCCAAGTGCCAAGTTGAATACTTGTATTGAGCTTGGGACTTTGCGATCAATTGAAAGATGAAGATCAAATATGCATTAGCCCCCAAGTGCCAAGTGCATAACTTGTTATGTGGTTGGTACTTAAATTCTTGTACCGTTTTTTGAATCATATGACTGTCTGTATGCAGGCTGAGCTGAAGACCAAAGAAAGCCAACTCGCCGATCTTCAAGAAAATTTGAATCCCAACAAGCTGAAACCTCAAAGGCAGAAGAGGAGTTGACCAGCGCTTTAAGCGTCATGGAACAGCTTAAGGAGGGCTTCAAGAAAGAACGGGCGGATTGGGCCACTGAGAAGGCCGCTTTGACGAAGAAAGTTGAAACTGCTGAAGCCGCCCTTAAACCGGTGGTAGATGAGCTGACCAACGTAAAGCGGCAAGTGCATGCCATGACTGCCACCATCTTTGGTAAGCTTCCTTTGACTTCTGTAATAATATGTCCTTCTTATGATAGGTCTGGTTTGTGAACTTTTTGTAATGTTACAGGTACACGCATTGGTCACTTGGGGTCAGATGTGCGGAAGAAGTTGAAGGCTGCCTATACACTGGTAGAACAATTGTATACTGGTGCACAGCGTATCATATCAACTGCATCCCACAACAACCCGGCGCCTACCTTGATCCAAGACACCCTGAAGAGATTGTCTATGCTCCCTGCCCGGGTTGAAGAGCTGAAGAAATCCGCTGCTCGAACCGGTGCTATCAATGCCTTAATCCGGGCAAAAGCGTGGGTGCCAGATTTTGACCCTGTTGAAGCGGCGCAAGGCTACCCTCACTTAAAGGAAGATGGTTCAGAATTCAATGAGGAGGACTTGAGGGCGATAAACCGGGAGGTGCGCCCTCTAGCTTGTCAATTGGTGGAAGAAGCAGACTTGTCTCATTACCAAGCCCAATATGACAATCAGAACAAACGAGTGGCTGCACCTATTCCTGAAGCGGAGAATCTGACCCCTCCAATCCGTAAGCATACTTACGCTCCTGATATTGAACCGTCATTGCTGATCCATGAGGAAGCTGTCTTTCAAGCCTTAATGGGAATCGACTGGACAACTGTTGATTTCCAGCCACTGGGTAGAGAAGCAGAAGCTGAAGCGGCGCAGGATGACCCGCAACCATTAGACCGAGCTGGCGACCAAGCTTGAACCGGAGGCCGGTTTAAATGGTAGGTCTTTTATATTCCGCTGAAAACAATGATTTTATTTGGGCACCATGTTGCCTTGTAATAGGGTAGCCAATACTCTTGCTTCTAAGATGCCTTCGTGCATAGGTGCTGATACTTTTGTTTGAAAGATCGAAACCTTCAATCTATATTTCTTGCAATCACAAAATCTTAAACTGCCACAGCGGTTGTACCGCCAGCCGGTTTATGACCTTTATACATATATGCAAGGAAATTGAGGTATATGATCAAATTTTGTGATACAAAATACCTGCCATCGCTGGGCATGAAGTTGGCTTAGCCAATCTTGAAGCGGAGGTTTATAAACCTATACCGTCAAAGGAGAAAACAGCTCCTGTGTATACAATGCCGGTTTACCATGTAAACCGTGCCGGGTTATGATAAACACCTTGTTACTCCATAATGGGATGTTAACAGAAAAAGTCAAACCGGGCAAATAATCTCCGGATTAAAAATGGACCGTGCTCCGTCAATTGATAGTTTGAACCGGTTTAAAATGTTGTCAGTTTAAAAAATGCAACAAAAATAAAGCAACAGTTATTAAGAAAAATATTGAAGCAAAGGCAATGATAAAACCGTTTGCAAAAAAGAGGCTTTATTGAGACGATCAGATGGTGTTACCATGGTCGGACACGACCAAGCTCCCGATAGGTGTAGCTATGGTTCAAGTCAGCCAGGTCCCCAAATGAAATCGTGGCATTATGTCGATCAAGAGGCGTGGCAATGGTTCGGGTTCGACCAAGCCCCCAAGTGATTCTATGGCCTTAGGCCGATCAAGAGGCGTGACTGGTTCAGACTTGACCATGTCCCCAAGTGATTTGGTGGCTTTCGCCTATCAAAAGGTGTTGCATTGGTTCGGACACGACCAAGCCCCCAAGTGATGTTTATAAAACTTTCAAGGGGTAAACCGGAGGCCGCTTTAAGACAGAACAACTCCTTGTAACCATGCATGATGTAAAAGAACAGATACCCCGCTTTAGCTGAGGCTCCGGTTTATTAAATTAATCATAATATATACACTGTCATAATATGTACTCCCTCCGTTCCAAAATAGATGACCCAACTTTGTACTAAAGTTAGTACAAAATTGAGTCATCTATTTTAGAACGGAGGGAGTACATAAGTAGAGCCGATGGCTCAGGTATAGTAAGGCCGAAGATGAGCTATGTTCCATGGCCTGTTGGTCTCCTCCTCTGATGTACGTGAGTCTTTATGCTCTCAAATATCGATCAGATAGTATGACCCGTTGTGCAGATTCTTGCTGACCACGAAGGTTCCCTCCCAAGGTGGGGATAACTTATGCATATCAGTCTGATCTTGGATGAGCCGAAGCACCAAATCTCCTTCTTGAAAGGTTCTGGTTCTGACTCGGCGACTGTGATAACGACGAAGATCATGTTGGTAAATTGCCGAGCGGGCAGCTGCTATGTCACGCTCCTCATCCAACAGGTCCAAAGCATCTTGTCGTGTCGTCTCGTTGTCCGCTTCAACATAAGCCGCCACATGAGGTGAGTCATGACGGATATCACTGGGGAGAACCGCCTCCGCTCCGTAGACCATGAAGAACGGTGTGTATCTTGTGGATCTGTTGGGCGTAGTATTGATACTCCATAACACAGATGGTAGCTCTTCTACCCGACAACCCGGTGTCCTTTGCAAAGGAACCATAAGCCGGGGTTTGATGCCTCTCAAGATCTCTTGATTAGCTCTTTCTACTTGACCATTGGACTGTGGGTGGGCTACTAATGAAACGTCAAGCCGGATGTGCTCACGCTCGCAGAACTCCTTCATGGCCCCCTTGGAAAAATTGGTACCATTATCTGTGATGATACTGTGTGGAAAGCCAAACCGGAAAATCACCTTTTTGATGAACTGAACCGCCGTGGCCGCATCACACTTGCTAACAGGTTCTGCCTCCACCCACTTTGTAAACTTGTCAACCGCCACCGGGAGGTGGGTCTTCTTATCCTTGGACCATTTGAAAGGCCCAACCATATCCAGCCCCCAAGTTGCAAACGGCCAAGTGATTGGAATCATCCTTAGTTCTTGAGCCGGCACATGAGCGCGCGTCTTGAAAACTTTTGGCAACCGTCACATCATCTGACCAGATCCTCCGCATCAGCATGAGCAGTTAACCAATAAAAACCATGGTGGAACGCTTTAGCCACCAAAGATTTTGAACCGGCGTGATGACCACAATCTCCTTCGTGGATCTCACGTAAAATTTCACAGCCTTCCTCAGGAGACACACACCGCTAAAACGCCCCTGACACACTGCAATGGTGCAATTCGCCATTAACAATAGTCATAGACTTGGATCGCCGGATTATCTGTCGGGCCAAGGTTTCATCCTCTGTTAGCTCGCCCCGGTTCATGTACGCAAGATAAGGAAGCGTCCAATCCGGAATGACGTGAAGAGCTGCCACCAAATGAGCCTCCGGATCAGGAATAGCCAAATCTGCTTCACCAGGGAGCTTGATCGACGGGTTGTGCAGCACATCAAGAAAAACATTAGGCAGGACCGGTTTACGCTAAGAGCCCAACCGGCTTAAAGCGTCCGCCGCTTTATTCTTCCGACGGTCCACGTGGTCCACCTGATAGCCCTTGAAGTGACCTGCAACAATATCCACCTCACGACGATATGCGGCCATGAGTGGGTCCTTAGAATCCCAAGTGCCAGACACCTGTTGAGCCACTAGGTCCGAGTCACCGAAGCACTTAACCCGGCTTAGATTCATCTCTTTAGCCATCCGGAGACCATGGAGCAAGGCTTCATACTCAGCTGCATTGTTAGTACAAGGGAACATTAAGCGGAGAACATAACAGAACTTGTCACCTCATGGGGAAGTTAATACGGCTCCAGCCCCCGAGCCCTCCAATTGCCTGGATCCATCAAAATGGATTGTCCAATATGTGTGATCCGGCTTCTCTTCAGGTGCTTGCAGCTCCGTCCAATCATTGATGAAATCAACAAGTGCTTGAGACTTCACCGCCGTCCGAGGCATGTACTTCAACCCGTGCGGCCCAAATTCTATAGCCCACTTGGCAATCCGGACAGTCGCTTCCCAGTTCTGGATGATATCACCCAAGGGGGCAGAACAAACCACTGTGATGAGGTGCCCTTGGAAATACTGCTTCAGCTTTTGGCTTGCCATGAAAACTCCATATAACAGCTTCTGCCAATGTGGATACCTTTGCTTGGATTCAATAAGTACCTCGCTGATATAGTAAACCGGACGCTGAACCGGATGCTCCTTGCTTGCCTCCTTCCGCTCCACCACAATAGCCACACTGACTGCACGAGCGTTAGCAGCAACATATAACACTAGCGGCTCCTTGTCAATGGGAGCGGCAAGCACAGGCGGATTGGCCAATTGCCGCTTTAAGTCCTCAAATGCCTTATCAGCAGCGGAACTCCAGACGAACTGATCCGTGTTCTTCAACATCTGATACAAAGGAGTTGCCTTCTCACCAAGGCGGCTGATAAACCGGCTCAACGCGGCAATCCGGCCAGCCAAACGTTGAACGTCATTGATACACTTCGGTTTAGCCAGGGAGGTGATGGCTGTGATTTTCTCTGGATTAGCCTCAATTCCCCTGTTGGACACCAGAAAACCCAATAACTTGCCTGCCGGTACACCAAAAACACATTTGGCCGGATTGAGCATCATCTTGTACGTCCTGAGGTTATCAAAGGTTTCCTTCAAATCGTCAACCAGAGTCTCCTTCTTCCTTGACTTAACCACAATATCATCCACGTAAGCATGTACATTACGGCCAATCTGCTTGTGAAGGCAATTTTGTACACACCGTTGATAGGTTGCCTGGGCACTCTTGAGCCCAAAAGGCATAGACACATAGCAGAAGGCTCCAAAGGGAGTGATGAACGCCGTCTTCTCCTGGTCCTTAACAGCCATTTTGATCTGATGATAACCAGAATATGCATCCAAAAAACTCAAACGCTCGCAACCCGCCGTAGCATCAATGATTTGATCAATATGGGGGAGGGCAAAAGGATCTGCTGGACAAGCCTTATTAAGGTCTATGTAATCCACACACATACACCAGGTGCCGTTTTTCTTAAGGACCAGCACCAGATTAGCAAGCCACTCAGGGTGAAAAACTTCAACAATAAAGCCGGTTGCCAAGAGCCTGGCTACCTCTTCTCCAATAGCTTTGCGTCTTTCTTCGTTAAACCGGTGAAGGAACTGTTTCACCGGTTTGTATTTAGGATCCACATTAAGAGTGTGCTCAGCGAGTTGCCTCGGTACACCTGGCATGTCAGAAGGCTTCCATGCAAAAATGTCCCGATTCCCACGGATGAACTTGATGAGCGCGCTTTCCTATTTCGGATCCAGGTTGGCACTGATGCTGAACTGCTTGGACGAATTGCCAGGCACGAAGTCAACAAGCTTAGTCTCGGCTGCCGATTTGAATTTCAGGGCCGGATCATGCTCCGTAGCTGGCTTCTTCAATGGAGTCATGTCCGCCGGATCAACATTGTCCTTATAATACTTCAGCTCCTCAGTGGCACAAACCGACTCTGCATAGGCCGCATCTCCTTCCTCGTACTCCAAAGCGACTTTACGGCTTCCGTGAACCGTTATTGTCCCCTTGTGACCTGGCATCTTGAGCTGCAAGTACACATAACAGGGTCGTGCCATAAACTTGGCGTAGGCCGGTCGCCCAAACAGGGCGTGATATGGACTTTGGATTTTTACCAGTTCAAACGTCAGTGTCTCCGATCTGGAATCATAATCATCTCCAAAGGCCACTTCCAGAGCTATCTTACCAACAGGATATGCTGATTTGCCAGGTACCACACCATGGAACACCGTATTGGACGGTTTGAGATTTTTATCTATTAGCCCCATACGACGGATGGTCTCATAATACAAGATATTAATGCTGCTCCCTCCATCCATGAGCACCTTGGTGAATTTGTAACCTCCCACCTGAGGTGCCACCACCAGAGCCAGCTGACCCGGATTGTCAACCTGGGGAGGATGATCCTCTCTGCTCCATATGATTGGCTGTTCAGACCAGCGTAGATAACGGGGCACGGCCGGTTCAACAGAGTTGACTGCCCGCTTCTGAACCTTCCGGTCTCGCTTGTCCAAGCTAGTGGTGAAAACGTGGTACTGTCCACTATTCAACTGCTTTGGGTTGCTCTGGTAACCCGACTGTTGCTGCTGCTGGTTGTAACCACCCTGGTTGTTTTGATTATTTTGATTGTTATGTCCACCCAGATTACCATTAAATCCTGAACCAGAATTTCCTCCATCGTAACCCGGCCCGGATCCCGAGCCACCGCCGGAGCCGTGATCATACCGGAAAGCATTAGGATTCTTGAACTCCTGCATAATGTAGCACTCCTTCCAAAGGTGGTTCAATAGATAATTTAGGCGGTCCGGGTTAGGGTTAGGCGCTCCACTGCGATTCGGCGGTTTACCCTTGCGTCACTGGCCCTTGTCCTGCGCGTTGGTATTATCCACGAAGTCCATGTTGCCATCCGCTTTACGCTTGCCTCCGCCACCGTTACCTGTCGAGTGATGTTGCTGACCTTTGGAGTTACCGTTCTTCTTTCCCTTCCCTGTCTTGTCATCATCAGACTTGGGATCCTTGGTACTATCAGAATCAGCATACTTTACCAAAGCGGCCATGAGAGTCCCCATGTCAGTGCAATGGCGCTTCATCCGCCCTAACTTCAGCTTTAGGGGCCCAAACCGGCAATTGCCTTCCAGGGTTATAACCGCGGTGTCAGCATTGATGCGGTCTGATGAGTGCAGAACTTGCGAGACCCGACGCACCCAATGAGTCATTGATTCTCCTTCCTCCTGGACACAGGCAGCTAGGTCCACTATCGACATAGGCTGCTTACACGTGTCTTTGAAATTACTGATAAACCTGGCTCGTAACTGGGCCCATGAACTGATAGAATTGGCCGGTAAGCTTTTTAACCAAGTACGGGCCATTCCTTCAAGCATCATGGTGAAATACTTTGCACACGCCGCATCATCCCCATCAAGCATCTCCATGGCCATCTCATAGATCTCCACCCATGTCTCTAGAGGTTGATCCACCGTATAATTTGGTACCTTGCGCGGGCCCTTGAAATCCTTGGGTAGGCGCACATTGCGTAAAGCGGGGACAAGGCAAGGCACCCCCAGAGAACTAGAGGTAACTCCAGGCTCGACTGAAGTAGTTGGACGAACCGGCGTAAGTTGCGGCCTGATACTGTGCGTCTAACTCGGCCTCCCTGCGCGCTCGGGCCCGGTCCACCACCTCTTGAGCGTTATCAGCACCACCCGCCGGGTTGTTCCCGCGGGGTGCTCTACATCGTTCATTGCTTGATACGGCCGGTTCATCCATATGCCTACTATAGCTCCGGCTTGGACGAGGGGTTGAGTGGATCCGGTCGCGGCTGTACGAATATGCTTCCTGTTGGACCAAAGCTGTCCTAAGAAGCTCCTTGACCCGGCGTGTTTCTACCGCCTGCGGCGAATCACCTTCAATTGGAATGGCCTCCAGTCGTGCAGCAGCAGCAACGAGATTGTCCATCGGGTTGGAGTAGTGACCCGGGGGTGTTGAAACAGCCTGAGGTATAACAATATTATGGCGAGGTAGATCTATCAAACGGGGCTGAACCGGCGCGCCCGTCCCAGGTGCTTCCGTCCGGTTTACCACTGGCGGATTACTGGCTCCTGCCCCTGGGGTATTGAAGAGATCTCTGGCTTCGAAGACTGAAGGCAAACGGGATCTGTATTTCCTCTTCATGACTTCATGCGACGCATTCTGATCCAACATGAGCCTATAAGCTTGCACATCCAAGGCGGCCCGCTCTGCAGCCATCCTGGTATTTTCAGCTGCTAGGTCTGCTTTGGCCTGAGTGATCTGTTCCCTCACTGTTGCAATCTCCGCGTTGTGAGCGTCCTGGTCCGCTGGATTAGCCTCTGCCATGAGCGCAGCCAACGCATCAAACAGATCTGATAAAACTTGAGCCGGCGGGTGCACAGGGCCTCCTGCCCCAGCAGCCGTCGCTGCTACTGAACCGGAGATCATTGCCGCAGCGGTCGAAGAATGAAGCACTGCTTGTGTACCAGCCATGAATATTCCAACCCGGTTGGGCAGATCAGAGGGGTCTGGAATACCGTCGCCATCGGAACAGCCCCCAATCCGGCCATCTTGCAGTTGATACAGAGATTCGGTTTCTCCGGTAGATGACTCGTCGCCAGAGTAAACGACGGTCTCGCCACCAGATTCTTATCCGTCCTCATAACTTCATCCATGGATGACTCCCACGAAGTCATGCTTCACGGCCAGTTTAACCTGGGAGGATCGCGTGCGCTGAGCCGTTTCGATGAGGTCGGTGCAGATGTCCGGCTCAGGGCCCGGTTCACCGATCTTGCCGATGAAAACGTGTACGCCACCAAAGGGGACCCGGTACCCATACTCGATTGAGCCGGCCTCGGGGCCCCAGCCTGCATCGTCGATGTAGAGCTTGCCGCGATGACTCTTAGTCATCCGGCCCACAGCATAGCCCTCGAGTCCTTCAAAGAGGCCCTCCAAGACCTTGAAACCATCGTGCGATAGCCCCACGGTGGGCGCCAACTGTCGTGGTTTTGTCACGGCAGATGTCCTAGAGAAAGGACTTAGTCATGGAGCCATCACGGCGGGTTAGCTTGAAGGGGTTAAAGCGGACACAGGGACGTAGAGAGTTTTATACTAGTTCGGCCCCTTCGATGAAGGTAAAAGCCTACGTCTAGTTGTGATGGAATTGATGGGGTTTCGATGACTAGGGAGCAAACAAGCTTCGCCTAAATCTCGAGTTGTTGTTGTCTGTCCTTGAACCGCCGCCGGGTCGTCCCCTTATATACATGGGTGACGCCCGTCGGTCCACAGAGTCCCAACATCGGTTCATACTCGTATACGGGTTGGTCTCTCCTTATTCCTAACTTACAATACAAGTTTACATATAAAGCCGGTTTACGGCTACAGGTCTTAAACCGACTACAGGTCTTGGGCCCTTATCTGCCTCTTTGGGCTTTAACATCTTTGAACTACTGATGAAGTTAACCCGGCCCAGGTAGGCCGGTTTACGCCCAGTAGTAATATCCCCAACACACTGGAAGTGGGAGAACTGTCCATTTTCTTGGCAGGGGGAGTACAAGGGGCATGTGAAAGGTGCCACTGTCATACTTGAAGCAGTGGCTTCACAAGATCTGTGGATATGGCATTATTTCTTCGGCATGGCTGGATCTCACAATGATATCAATGTTCTTTAATGTTCTCCAGTGTTTGCAAGGCTTGTAGAAGGCCACTCCTAGGAGTTCAACTTTGAGATCAATGGCCACCATTACAACAAGGGATATTACCTAGCTGATGGTATCTATCCTCAGTGGTCCACTCTTGTGAAGACCATACCCAATCCGTAAGGAGAGAAGAGACAGAGGTTTGCCCAAATGAAGGAGAGTGCTCGGAAGGATGTGGAGTGTGCTTTCGGTGTGCTTCAGACTTGATGGGGTATCGTTCGAAACCCTGCATTGACATGGAGCACTCAGAAGCTTTGGGTGGTGATGACTGCCTGTGTGATCATGCATAACATGATCATGGATGATGAGTGTGGTGATAGCATCTACGACCAATGGTTTGATTTTCAGGGTGAAAATGTTGAGCCTGAGCAGCCACCTCCTGCAACCTTTCAACAGTTTGTCCAATTTCATTGTGAAATGCATCATTGACATACTCATGTGCAGCTTCAGGATGACTTGGTTGAGCACATGTGGACTTACATTAGCAACCAGTAGATCTATCGGTTTAATTTCTTTCATGCAAACAAATTTTGATTGGGTTGTAAAAGACCATTTGATATTGTTTTTATTTCGATTGGGTTGTAAAACTATTTCGGATGTGGAACTATTTGCTATGCTTCATTTTACTATGCTTGTTGATCTCCAGCGCGGCCGAAATGCGGCCGTGCGTTGGACGCATGACCGGCGCATCCACAAATTCGGGTGGCCCATTGTCACCCCCAAACGGACGAAATCCGAAAAAAAATGGACGCTCATTTGGGGTTGTGCGTTGGAGTTGCCCTAAGACTATCTGGCACATCCCGCAACTCGCCGTCCTGCAAAACTTATTTATGGCATCCCCAAAATGATTTATGTAGGATGTTGGACGCGCAGCCAGAGCAGATCCTTCTGGCGGTACCGCATATTCGAACTTGTAGTTTGTGCTTAAAACATAGATCACCGGAGTTCAAACATAGCATAGGGGAGTTCATCTACTACATATCATCATACGGGAGTTTAATACAAACCAAAACACCATATCAAAATTAAACGGAAAGCATACCACGTCTACTCGTGTCGGAGTCGCCGGAGTCAGGGATGGGTTGCCGTGGAGGGTGTGGTACATGAGCATGCTCGAGAGGGTCTGCTCGAGCTGGTACTCCTCGAAGAGCACCGGGACGCGCGTGGCCGCAGCTTCATCTCCGGTGGTGGCGGCCTCCTTGGCCTCCCACCACACCTTCTCTGCCGCCCGGCGATGCTTGAGCGTGGGGTAGAAAATGCAGTCGAGGTGGTTGAAGTTCGCCCACGCCCCGAGCACCGGCGCTGCGCGAGTGGGTGCTGCAGGTCCGTGTTTGCTCCCTCTGCCGTTCGTCCACTAGCGGGCGGAGGGAGGAGCTCCCGGCCTCCGCATTGTTGCGCCGCTTGCGGGGCAGGTCGTCGCCGAGCCCGCCGCGGCAGCCGAACCCTGCTCAGCCGCCATGACCGACACTCGCTGACGCCATCTCCGGCAACTTCCAATGGTTAAACGCAACGCAAATCGCTGGAGTTCACAGAATTTTTCGCCGGAGGAGAGGAATCACGGCGGAGGTGAATGGGAGATCTGCGAGATGTGAGCCCTAAATCGTCCCAGATCCATCATATATACCGGAATCGCAGGTGGTTTGCGGGTCGGGCCCTTTTTAGGGGGCCTGCTCGTGACGTCTTTTTGGGCCATCTCGTAAAACGGTCAGAAAACTCACTTCACTGGAGTTATATGGGATATGCTAGAGATGCTCTAATTAGAATCGTTCTTTCTTTGTAAGCGCTATGTGGTGGTATCTATCTATGTTACTTGACTACCCATAGTGGATGGTAACTTAGATTAGTAACATGTATATGTTACTAGTCTTTGTTATTACCTCTATAGTGGGGACTAATATATGTGTGGTGTCATGTAACATTTTATTTATTAGGTTGTAGACTCATTTTGTCTTGATATGTGTGATGTTACATATAATATGAATAACATATTATGTTATCACAACTTCTCTTTTCTCATTAACTACCACTTATATTACTCCCACTATGGGTGGTAACAACATACATATCTAGACAAGAAAAAATAAGGCATCCACGCGATTATTTTCACCTAGCGCCTATAGCTCAAGCGATCGATTTTATGGACCCCAATGCCGTCATCTTCCAGCTTGCAACCAGACACACAACACCATCTCCCATCTTCTTTTCTTCTCTCTATGTTCTCTTTTTCTTCTTTCTCTCATGGGGCAGCTATCTCTTAGAGCATCTCCAGCCGCGCCCCCAACAGGCCCCCAGGCCACTTTTGCGGCGCCGGCATAAAAAAACGCACCAGTCGCGCCCCCAGGACGCCGAAAAGCGCCGGTTCGGCCTGTTTTTTGGCTCGGCGGTCGCAGGCCGAACCCGGCGCACCGGGGGGCGATCGGGGGCTCCGGCGCAAGGGAAAAGCACGGGTGGCCCACACCATCAGGTGGAAAAGTCAAGTTCTTCTTCCCCGACTTGCCTCCCACCCCCCGCGCCCTCAGCCGCCACTAGCTATCCCCGCGCCGCCCACTGCCTTTCATCGCTATATAGCCAATCCCCACCGAAAAAATAGCAGGGGTTCGCCGAGGCAGCCCCTCCACCAGCAGCTGGCCGTTTCCGACCGCGGAGGGGCAGTTTAGTGGCGGGTACATGCCCACCGGGCGCAAGGTGTTCGGCGATTTGCCTGCCCCGGCGATGGACTCGGGTGACGAGGATGCGCTGGCTGCGCTGCTGCAGGAGGAAGCCGAGGCCGACGTCCAGGAAGAAGAGCATCTCATGGTGCTCGCCGCCCTCACCCAGCTGCTGGCGAGCAATGAAAAGCCGCGGCAAGGTGGCTCGGCGCCGGGGCGGGTGAAAGTAAAAAACCGGCATTGTCTCGAAGGCTACTGTATGTTGTACTCCGACTACTTCGCCGATGCTCCACTTCACGGCGACAAAACATTTCGGCATCGTTATCGGATAAGACGAAAGCTCTTCCTCAATTCCATCCGGGAGTTCGACAACTACTTCAAGTGCAAGATGGATTGCACCGGCAAACTTGGATTCACCTCGATCCAGAAGTGCACGACAGCTATGAGGATGCTTGCATACGGAGCTCCCGGTGATTCACTCGTCGACTATGGGTGCATGGCCGAGTCCACTAGCATAGAGTGTTTCTACAAGTTCTGTCGGGCAGTGGTGGCAGTGTTTGGACCGCAATACTTGAGAACACCCAATGCGGAAGACACTGCTCGGATCCTAGCACAGAATGCAGCAAGAGGATTTCCTGGGATGCTTGGAAGCATCGACTGCATGCATTGGAAATGGAAGAATTTCCCATTTGCTTGGCAGGGGATGTACAGAGGTGCCAAAGGCGGTTGTAGTGTGGTTGAAAGCACAAGTGCTCCCTGGGTGGTTTTGGTAATTAATGTCAACATATCTCCTGTTGGACTAACACTTTTACTTAGTATGTTTCAGATAAGTTCAACAATGGAGTGGCATGGACTAGAGGATGTGGAACCCCTTCAAGATGCTAAGGACAAAGGATTGGCTCAAGCTTCAAGATCAAGACTCTACATTCACTACTGGAATCAGGTACTTTGCCATCTACCAGCTCTTTGTCGTCAGCTAGCGGACAGCAAAGAAGCTCTTTGCCATCAGCTACCAAAAAGCAGACGGCAAAGAACTGGCTGATGGCAAAGACCTAATTTGCCATCAGCCAGTTCTTTGCCGTCGGCTAGCGGACGGAAAAGAGGGAGGGGGCCCCACTGACGAGCTGCTTAAAAAAACCTAACGCCCCCCTCTTTGTCGTCCACTAGCAGACGGCAAAGAGCAAATAAGCGAACGACAAAGGGGGGCAGACGACAAAGAGGGAGGGGCCCCACTAACATTAACGGCCGCGCCCCACCCCACCCCTCTCTCTCTCTTTCTCTCCTTGCTCACACGCGCGCCACCGCCCCTAGCACTCGCCGCCGCCCCGTCGCCCCACCACCCCGGGCGCCATCCCACCGCCCCCCGCCCCGTCGCCACTGCCGCCCGGCGCCCCACTGCCGCCCGGCTCCCCGCCCTATCGCCCCCGCCGCCCTGCCGTCTGGGCGCCGCCGCGCCCCGGCCCCCCCGCGCCCCACCGCCCCGGCCAGGGCCGGCCCCGTCGCCACTGCCGCCCGGCGCCGCCGCCCCAGGCCGCCCCGCCCCCTCCTCCACCGGCCCTGCCCCAGGTGAGCTCTGCCTCCACTTTTTTTCCTTTTTTTCTTCTGTTTTTTTAGTTTTAGGTTTATGTTTAGTTCAGATTTAGTTTTAGTTTTAGTTTTAGGTTTATAGGTTTAGTTTTAGGTTTAGATTTAGTTTTTTCTGTTTTTTTAGTTTTAGGTTTAGGTTTAGTTTAATTTTAGGAAAGAAGAAGAAGAAAAAAAGAGGAGAGGAGGAGAAGAAGAAGAGGAAAAAGGAAAGGAAGAAGAAGAGGAGGAGGAGGAGAAGAAAAATAAAGAAGAGGAAAAAGAAGAAAAAAAAGAGGAGAGGAGGAGAAGAAGAAGAGGAAAAAGGAAAGGAGGAAGAACAAGAAGAAGAAGAAGAAGAAGAAGAAGAAAAAGAAGAAGAAGAAGAAGAAGAAGAAGAAGAAGAAGAAGAAGAAGAAGAAGAAGAAGAAGAAGAAGAAGAAGAAGAAGAAGAAGAAGAAGAAGAAGAAGAAGAAGAAGAAGAAGAAGAAGAAGAAGAAGAAGAAGAAGAAGAAGAAGAAGAAGAAGAAGAAGAAGAAGGAAAAAAAGGAAGAAAAGGAAGAAAAGGAAGAAAAGGAACACGAGGAATAAGAAGAAAAGGAAAAAAGAGGGGAAAAACCCGACCCGACACGGTACCCCGACCCCGACCCGGCACCCCGACACGACACCCCGACCCCGAGACCCCGACCCCGACACCCCGACCTCGACCCCGACCCCGACACCCCGACCCCGAGCCTGACCCGATACCCCGACCCCGACACCGACACGGCACCCCGACCCCGACCCGGCACCCCGAGACCCGACACCCCGACCCCGAGAACCCGACCCCGACCCCGACCCCGACACCCCGACCCTGAGCCTGACCCGACACCCCGACCCCGACACCGACACGGCAACCGACCCCGACCCGGCACCCCGACCCGACACCCCGACCCCGAGACCCCGACCCCGACCCCGACACCTCGATCGACCCCGAGCCTGACCCGACACCCCGACCCCGAAACAGCACCCCGACCCCGACACGGCACTACCCCGACACCGACATGACACCCCGACCCCTCGACCCCGAAACAGCACCCCGACACCGACACGGCACCCCGACCCCCGACACCTCCCGAAAAGGTGTTCTTTGGCCTTCCAGAGGCCGACGGGGTCATATATTTGTGAATTATTAGTTAGGTCATATATTTTTCGATTTTGTTATGAAAAACATCATATATAATTGTGTTGATCGGGTAGTTTTAAATGTGCAGTTGTTTCATCGCTGCGAGGTTTGGTGTTCGACGACCTCGCCGTGCGTTTGACGAGCTCTGCCCCTTCGTTCGTGGGTGAGCACAAATGACATGTCCTCCTCCCCCATTAATTATTTGATCTATTCCGATGAAACTTGATAGCTAGTTATATATGTGTCTTGAATCATCAGTATGCGTAAACAATATGTGTCTCCTGTTCGAAAGCGTCATAGTTATAAATATGCATGCATTTGCATATTTATAACCTTGATTCTTTCGAATTGTCCAACGCTATCCATGGACAGCCCGAGTATGTGTACATTGGGTTCGTTTTCCCATATGCTTTGCTCCGGATCCGACGCATAAATTTTGTCAGTGCCTCCCTTGTTGTTCTTCAGGTACACATCCTCTCTGTTTATTGCAGAGACGTGTATCAGGAGAACAACGGGGAGGTGCTGCCGAAATTTTGCGTCAGATCCGGAGCATAGCATGGGAAAATGAACCCAATCTACACATACACGGGTGGGATTATGACCTATCATTACCTATTAGAGTGTAGGTTGCATGGACGTAACAAAATTGACAAAGTAGATCAACTGATGAATATATACATGGTGAATTACATATATAATTGTTGTGTGTCCAGTAGCTCTGAAAGTCAAGATGAGTGATCATGCGTGGATGTATACCGGTCACACTGGTCAGAACAAATGGAGCGCCGAATGGTTCACAAAAACCAAGGGGCTTGTGCAAGCCGCATTTGCAAATGGCCAGAAGAAAACCTGGTGCCCCTGTTTCCGGTGCGGTAATTGGGAAAAGAAGACAAAGGCTGAAATGGGCAAACACCTGCAGAAGAGTGGTTTTACGCCCGATTATCCGGTGTGGACATTTCATGGTGAGTCTGCCCAACGTGACCGAGCTGAGGTGGATCGTCGTCGCACCGACGAGCATGGTAGCGGGATGGAAAACATGGTGCAAGACTATGATGATGCTCGGGATTCGGAAGAGGAGATGGAGGAATCTGCAAAGGCCTTTAATGAAATGTTGGAGTCTTCAAAACATCCGCTCCACGAGCACACTGAGCTTTGTCAGTTGGATGCCATCTCACAAGTAATGGCTCTGAAGGCTCAGTTCAACTTGGGCAGAGAATGCTATGACGCAATTATGACAATATTTGGACGCTTTCTACCCAAAGGCCATGTAATGCCTGCAAACATGTACCAGTCGGACAAAATCCTCCGTGCACTGAAGATGCCCTATGAGAATATACATGCCTGTGAGAAAGGATGTGCCTTATTTAGGCTTGGCTATGCGGACTTGAACTATTGTCCCATTTGCAAGTCCTCCAGGTATATTGTGGTAGACAACGGTATGGGTGAGAAGACACAGACCAAAATCCCCGTTAGTGTTCTTCGGTATATGCCAATCGTATCAAGACTTCAACGTATTTTCATGGTCAAAGAGACGGCTAGACAGATGACATGGCACAAAACAGGAAAAAGAACCGAACTAGATGCAGATGGGAATCTGATGATGGTACACACATTGGATGGTGTTGCGTGGAAAAAGTTTGATGAATTACATGCTGACAAAGCGGCAGATCCAAGGCATCCTCGAGTCGGCATCAGCACGGATGGGTTCAGTGTGTTTGGTATGACGGCAGCCCAATACAGTTGTTGGCATGTATTTGTCTTCCCACTCAATCTCCCCCCCGGACAGATCATGCGTAGAAAGAACATTTTCCTGACGTTGATAATTCCAGGGCCCAACTATCCGGGGAAAAATATGAATGTGTATATGCAGCCGCTTAAGGACGAATTGCAAGAAGCCTGGGATAATGGGTTCAAGACATACAAGCCTATAGCAAACGGAACTTCATAATGCGTGTCTGGTACATGTACTCGACGCATGACTTGCCGGCGTATGCGCTATTCGTTGGCTGGTGTGTGCATGGAAGGTTCCCGTGCCCCACATGCAAGGGAGCTCTTGAGTTTCGTTGGCTTCAGGCCGGTGTGTGCAGTCTGTGTGCGAGAAGTCCGGTCAGACCGCTCCGCCGATGCCAGTGATTGCTCCTGGAAGCACGGTGAGTTTAATTTAAATGGACATTACTTGCTAGTCTTAACATTTGAGTGTCATAATGCTAACGAGACATTGGAAATGATCGTTGGTGCAGCTTAACTCCAGAAATGCATCGCACGATCCTTCTCCAGCTACCGGCGCGAGCCAGCCCGCTCCTACACCTCCCTGATCACGGTAAGTTTCTCTAGTGTTTTGCTTAACAAATGCATAAAGACCTAGACTTAGCTTTATTTCCTCCAATATGCTTACCATAAAGACCTAGAGTTAGCTTCTTTTCCTCCAAAATGACTTAATAAGCTTACTGACCTCATAAACCATCCATTTTACCTAAGTTAGCTCTAAAACGATATGTACTTAGCTTACTTATGTCAAAAATTGCATAATTAACTTAGTTAGCTCATAAACGATCCATTTTACCTAAGTTAGCTCTAAAATGACTCATTTTACCTTAGTTAGCTTATAAGTGATCCAATTTATCTAAGTTAGCTCTAAAATGACCCATTTTACGTAGATTAGCTCCTAAGTGATCCATTTTACCTACGTTAGCTTTAAAATGACCCATTTCACCTAGGTTAGCTCCAAAATGACCCATTTCACCTAGGTTAGCTCCAAAATGACCCATCTTACCTAGGTTAGCTTATAAATGATCCAGTTTATCCAAGTTAGCTCTAAAATGACCCAGTTTACCTAGAGTAGCTCCTAAACGATCCATTTCACCTAAGTTAGCTAAAAACGATCCATTTCACCTAAATTAGCTCTTAAATGATCCATTTCACCTAAGTTAGCTAAAAAACGATCCATTTCACCTTAGTTAGCTCAAAAACGTGGCATTTCACCTTAGTTAGCTCATAAACAACCCATTTCAACTAAATTAGCTCATAAATGATCCATTTCACCAAAGTTAGCTAAAAAACGATCCATTTCACCTTAGTTAGCTCAAAAATGATCCATTTCACCTTAGTTAGCTCATAAACGACCCATTTCAACTAAGTTAGCTTATAAATGATCCATTTCACCTAAGTTAGCTCAAAAAACAATCCATTTCACCTTAGTTAGCTCAAAAACGATCCATTTCACCTTAGTTAGCTCAAAAACGATCCATTTCACCTTAGTTAGCTCAAAAACGATCCATTTCACCTTAGTTAGCTCAAAAACGATCCATTTCACCTTAGTTAGCTCAAAAACGATGCCCTTCACCTTAGTTAGCTCATAAACGACCCATTTCAACTAAGTTAGCTCATAAATGATCCATTTCAACTAAGTTAGCTCATAAACAACCCATTTCAACTTAGTTAGCTCATATATGATCCATTTCACCTAAGTTAGCTCATAAATGACATATACTTCTTGTTCTAGTATTCTTCTTGTTCTATTCACCTATTTCTAACTTTCTTATTTACCATTTTACAGATTTCACTCACTTCATGGAAGCTAGCTTGCTATGATGGAGTGCTTGCTTTTTATTTGCTAAAACTTTGCATTGTATCTAGCTTGCTATGATAGAACTTGCTATGTTGATGAAACTTTGCTATGTAATATGTATATGGAACAATGCGTATGGATGGAACTTGATGGAACTTGCTATGTTGATGAAACTTTGCTATGTAATATGTATATGGAATTATGTGTTGGATATGTGATATGTTTGCTGTTAAATATATCTATATATGTCATATATATTTCCTGTGAAAATTGTTGGATTAAGAAAAACAGAAAAAAGAGACAATATGCAGGCTCTTTGCCGTCTGCCACCGACGGCAAAGGGCTCTTTGCCATCAGCAGCGGACGGCAAAGAGGCCACGTGGCAGGCAACTGTGCTTCCTGGGAGGCTGGCCAATTTGATCAGTTTGCCTACAGTGGCTGACGGCATAGGCTTTGCCGTCGAAGAGTAAAAACTTTGCCTACAGTGGCGGACGGCAAAGGCCTGCCGTGTAGTGACGTCGGCTGACATCACTCGGCAGACGGCAAAGGCCTTTCGAAGTTTGCCGTCAGCGGCGGCATGCAAAGACCTGCCGTTAACCACCTAACGGAGTAATAACGCATTTATTGCCGTCTGCACTCCTTGCCGTCTGCTTCTGATGGCAAAGGCCCCTTTGCCGTTAGCCACCCAAAGCAGACGGCAAAGTACCTCTTTGTCGAACCTTACTTTGCCGTCCCCTTTTGCCGTCCGCGGCAGACGGCAAAGGTCTTTGCCGTCAGCCATCCATGCCTTTGCCGTCTGCTGTGGCAGATGGCAAAGTAGCTGATTCCTGTAGTGATTTTCTATTTTAGTGATCCAAGATCACATTGAGTCCATAGGAAAAGCCAATACTATCAAGAGGGGATGAGGTGTTGCTTAATGGCTTGCTTGCTCAAAGTGCTTAGTGATATGCTCCAAAACCCTCAACTACTTTCCCACATCCACATATGACCTAAACCAAAAGTCAAACTCGGCCCCACCGATACTTTCTACCCGGCACCACTGAGTTTCAGATGTCATAGCCACTGCCACAAACCCTAGCAAATCGGTTTCACCGATAGGGATCTCGGTCTCACCAAGATGGAATTGTAATCTCTCTGTGTATGTCCATTACCAAAATCGGTCTCACAGAGTTTGAGCAATCGGTACTACCGAGATTACAATGCAAACCCTCTGGTTAGCTTATTACCAAAATCGGTCCCACTGAGTTTGTGTAATCGGTCTCACCGAGTTTGCCTGACCAACTCTCTGGTTAGCTTATTACCAAAATCGGTCTCACCGAGTTTGTGTAATCGGTCACACCGAGATTACGTTATGCCCTAACCCTAACCATATCGGTCCTACCGAGTTGCATCTCATTCCCACCGAAAATCCTAACGGTCACTAGGTTTGCTGAATCGGTCCAACCGAGTTTAACTATTCGGTCCCACCGAGTTTGGCAAGTTGTGTGTAACAGTTAGATTTTGTGTGGAGACTATATATACCCCTCCGACCACTCTTCATTCGTGGAGAGAGCCATCAGAACATACCTACACTTCCAATACACATTTTCTGAGAGAGAACCACCTACACTTGTGTTGAGGTCAAGATATTCCATTCCTACCATATGAATCTTGATCTCTAGCCTTCCCCAAGTTGCTTTCCACTCAAATCTTCTTTCCACCAAATCCAAATCCTGTGAGAGAGAGTTGAGTGTTGGGGAGACTATCATTTGAGGCACAAGAGCAAGGAGTTCATCATCAACACACCATTTGTTACTTCTTGGAGAGTGGTGTCTCCTAGATTGGCTAGGTGTCACTTGGGAGCCTCCAACAAGATTGTGGAGTTGAACCAAGGAGTTTGTAAGGGCAAGGAGATCGCCTACTTCGTGAAGATCTACCGCTAGTGAGGCAAGTCCTTCGTGGGCGATGGCCGTGATGGAATAGACAAGGTTGCTTCTTTGTGGACCCTTCGTGGGCGGAGACCTCCGTGGACTCGCGCAACCGTTACCCTCCGTGGGTTGAAGTCTCCATCAACGTGGATGTACGATAGCACCACCTATCAGAACCACGGCAAAAACATCTGTGTCTCCAATTGCGTTTGAATACTCCAAACCCTTCCCTTTACATTCTTGCAAGTTGCATGCTTTACTTTCTGCTGCTCATATACTCTTTTGCATGCTTGCTTGATATGTATTGTGTTTGTTAAACTTGTGCTTAAACTCCACTTAAACTTAATAATATTAAAAACTGCAACTTTTGGCACTTAGTGTCTAATCACCCCCCCTCTAGACACCTCTTCTCGATCCTTTCAATTGGTATCAGACCTTTGGTCTCCATTGCCTTGGTTTAAACACCATTGGAGGAAGATGGATGTGTCTACTTTGGGAAGTCGTAGACATAGAGTGCCTATTCTTGATGGAGAATACTTTCATGAGTGGAAAAATGAAATGCTTGAGATTTTCAATGAATATCACTTGAACAAGTACACTGCTAGCCCTTGTGCACCTCATGTTGATCCTTTGCACCCTACCCTAGATAAAGATATTGAGATGATTCGCAATCTCAGAACTGTTGAGCTCATCATTAGAGGATTGCCCAAAAATTTGATTGCTAGTTTGCCTACTCTTGATTGTGCCTATACTATATGGAAATTTCTTGAAGAACGATTTTCAGATTATTCCTTGAAAAATTTAGACGAAATTCTCCATAAGTCTATTGCCTTGAGTAAGATGAACTCTAGTGATCCTAGCTTTGGTGATTGTCTATTTGAGCTTACCAATCTCATGCGTGCTAAAGGAAATGTTGGAATCATTAGCGATATCATATTCGAAGCTATTAGAACTCATAAAGGTAACCATTGTGATGATCATTTATCTAAGGAATTACCCTCTCTAGGAATTGATCAATCACAAGATGATGTTGAACATGGATACTATGATGAAGATGATGATAGTGACTATGATCTTGATGATGCAATGAGGCATTTTGGTCTTATGGCAAATCTTCGCGGCTACATGGCTGGAGGAAAGTAATGGTTCCTTGATAGTGGATGTACTGATCATATGACCGGAGATGAAGATATGTCTCGTGAGCTTGCTGAAAACAACGGCCCTCAAAAATATGTCACTTTTGGTGATAATTCAAAGGGTAAGGTGGTTGGCCTTGGTAAGGTGGCCATCTCACATGATAGCTACATACAAAATGTCATGCTCGTTGAATCTCTTGGATACAATTTACTTTCAGTTTCTAGACTTGCGGATTTTGGTTTCAATGTCCTATTCACTGAAGTAGATTGCCAAGTGTTTCGTAGAGACAATCATAAAACGGTCTTTACCGGTATACGTAGAGGAGATCTTTACATTGTTGATTTCACTAAAAAGGCTCAACCTAAAACTTGCTTAATTGCTAAATCTTCTAAAGGCTGGTTGTGGCATAGAAGACTAGGTCATGTTGGTATGCGAAATCTTGATAAGCTTATTAAAGGTGATCATATCCTTGGAATAAAAGATGTCATATTTGACAAGGATAGACTTTGTAGTGCTTGTGAAGCAGGGAAACAAGTTGGAGGAAGTCATCGTGCGAAGAACATCATGACCACAAGAAGACCACTCGAGCTACTTCACAAGGATCTCTTTGGTCCAAATGCCTACAAGACTCTCGGTGGTAACTCATTTGGTCTAGTCATAGTTGATGATTTTTCAAGATTTACGTGGGCGTTCTTTCTTGATGACAAATCGCAGGTCCAAAAGATCTTCAAAAACTTCGCTAGGAAGGCCCAAAATCAGTTTGACGTGAAGATCAAGAAGGATCAGAGCGACAACGGAACGGAGTTCAAGAACGCAAATGTGGACACCTTTCTTGACGAAGAAGGGATTTCACACGAGTTCTCGGCTACGTACACACCTCAACAAAATGGAGTTGTTGAAAGGAAGAACCGGACTCTTATCGAGATGGCAAGAACGATGCTTGATGAGTACAAAACGCCAAAGCACTTTTGGGCGGAAGCGGTTGAGACAGCTTGTCATGCAACAAATCGCTTGTATCTTCACAAGCTACTCGGCAAGACGGCATATGAGTGTTGGGGAACGTAGTAATTTCAAAAAAAATCCTACGCACACGCAAGATCATGGTGATGCATAGCAACGAGAGGGGAGAGTGTTGTCTACGTACCCTCGTAGACCGAAGCGGAAGCGTTGACGCAACGTAGAGGAAGTAGTCGTACGTCTTCCCGGTCCAACCGATCCAAGCACCGTTACTCCGGCACCTCCGAGTTCTTGACACACGTACAACTCGATGACGCACCCCGGGCTCCGATCCAGCAAAGCTTCGGGGAGGAGTTCCGTCAGCACGACGGCATGGTGACGATCTTGATGTTCAACCATCGCAGGGCTTCGCCTAAGCACCGCTACAATATGACCGAGGTGTAATATCGTGGAGGGGGGCACCGCACACGGCTAAGGAATGATCATGAAGATCAACTTGTGTGTTCTAGGGTGCCCCCTGCCCCCGTATATAAAGGAGCCAAGGGGAGGGGGCGGCCGGCCAAGGAGGGGCGCACCAGGGGGGAGTCCTACTCCCACCGGGAGTAGGACTCCCTTCTTTCCTGGTTGGAGAAGGAGAAGGGGAAAAGAGGAGGAAGAGGGGAAGGAAAGGGGGGGCGCCGCCCCCTTCCCTTGTCCTATTCGGACTAGGAAGGGGAGGGGCGTGCAGCCACCTCCTGCCTCCTTCTCTCTTCTCCCTCAAGGCCCATGTAGGCCCAATAAGCCCCCCGGGGGTTCCGGTAACCCCTCGGTACTCCGGTAAAATGCCGATTTCACCCGGAACGATTCCGATGTACAAATATAGGCTTCCAATATATCGATCTTTATGTCTCGACCATTTCGAGACTCCTTGTCATGTCTGTGATCACATCCAGGACTCCGAACAACCTTCGGTACATCAAAATACATAAACTCATAATGAAACTGTCATCATAACTTTAAGCGTGCGGATCCTACGGTTCGAGAACAATGTAGACATGACCGAGACACGTCTCCGGTCAATAACCAATAGCGGGACATGGATGCCCATATTGGCTCCTACATATTCTACAAAGATCTTTATCGGTCAGACCGCATAACAACATACGTTGTTCCCTTCGTCATCGGTATGTTACTTGCTCGAGATTCGATCGTCGGTATCCAATACCTAGTTCAATCTCGTTATCGGCAAGTCTCTTTACTCGTTCCGTAATACATCATCTCACAACTAACACATTAGTTGCAATGCTTGCAAGGCTTATGTGATGTGCATTACCGAGAGGGCCCAGAGATACCTCTCCGACAATCGGAGTGACAAATCCTAATCTCGAAATACGCCAACCCAACATGTACCTTTGGAGACACCTGTAGAGCTCCTTTATAATCACCCAGTTACGTTGTGACGTTTGGTAGCACACAAACTGTTCCTCCGGTAAACGGGAGTTGCATAATCTCATAGTCATAGGAACATGTATAAGTCATGAAGAAAGCAATAGCAACATACTAAACGATCGGGTGCTAAGCTGATGAAATGGGTCATGTCAATCAGATCATTCACCTAATGATGTGATCCCGTTAATCAAATAACAACTCTTTGTCCATGGTTAGGAAACATAACCATCTTTGATTAACGAGCTAGTCAAGTAGAGGCATACTAGTGACACTCTGTTTGTCTATGTATTCACACATGTATTATGTTTCCGGTTAATACATTTCTAGCATGAATAATAAACATTTATCATGATATAAGGAAATAAATAATAACTTTATTATTGCCTCTAGGGCATATTTCCTTCAGTCTCCCACTTGCACTAGAGTCAATAATCTAGATCACATCACCATGTGATTAACATCGATAGTTCACATCATCATGTGATTAACACCCATAGTTCACATCGCCAAGTGACCAACACCCAAAGGGTTTACTAGATTCAGTAATCTAGTTCACATCGCTATGTGATTAACACCTAAAGAGTACTAAGGTGTGATCATGTTTTGCTTGTGAGAGAATCTTAGTCAACGGGTCTGCCACATTCAGATCCGCATGTATTTTGCAAATTTCTATGTCAACAATGCTCTGCATGGAGCTACTCTAGCTAATTGCTCCCACTTTCAATATGTATCCAGATTGAGACTTAGAGTCATCTGGATCAGTGTCAAAACTTGCATCGACGTAACCCTTTACGACGAACCTTTTGTCACCTCCATAATCGAGAAATATATCCTTATTCTACTAAGGATAATTTTGACCGCTGTCCAGTGATCTACTACTAGATCACTATTGTACTCCCTTTCTAAACACAGTACAAGGTATACAATAATTCTGGTACACAGCATGACATACTTTATAGAACCTATGACTGAGGCATAGGGAATGACTTTCATTCTCTTTCTGTCTTCTGCCGTGGTCGGGCTTTGAGTCTTTACTCAACTTCACACCTTGTAACACAGGCAAGAACTCTTTCTTTGACTGTTCCATTTTGAACTACTTCAAAATCTTGTCAAGGTATGTACTCATTGAAAAAACTTATCAAGCGTCTTGATCTATATCTATAGATCTTGATGCTCAATATGTAAGCAGCTTCACCGAGGTCTTGGGTTGAAAAACTCCTTTCAAACACTCCTTTATGCTTTGCAGAATAATTCTACATTATTTCCGATCAACAATATGTCATTCACATCTACTTATCAGAAATGTTGTAGTGCTCCCACTCACTTTCTTGTAAATACAGGCTTCACCGCAAGTCTGTATAAAACTATATGCTTTGATCAACTTATCAAAGCGTATATTCCAACTCCGAGATGCTTGCACCAGTCCATAGATGGATCGCTGGAGCTTGCATATTTTGTTAACACCTTTAGGATTGACAAAACCTTCTAGTTGCATTGTATACAACTCTTCTTTAATAAATCCATTAAGGAATGCAGTTTTGTTTTATCCATTTGCCAGATTTCATAAAATGCGGCAATTGCTAACATGATTCGGACAGACTTTAAGCATAGATACGAGTGAGAAACTCTCATCGTAGTCAACATCTTGAACTTGTCGAAAACCTTTTGCGACAATTCTAGCTTTGTAGATAGTAACACTACTATCAGCGTCCGTCTTCCTCTTGAACATCCATTTATTTTCTATGGCTTGCCGATCATCGGGCAAATCAACCAAAGTCCACACTTTGTTCTCATACATGGATCCCATCTCGGATTTCATGGCTTCAAGCCATTTTGCGGAATCTGGGCTCACCATCGCTTCTTCATAGTTCGTAGGTTCATCATGATCTAGTAGCATGACTTCCAGAACAGGATTACCGTACCACTCTGGTGCGGATCTTACTCTGGTTGATCTACAAGGCTTAGTAGTAACTTGATCTGAAATTTCATGATCATCATCATTAACTTCCTTACTAATTGGTGTAGGTGTCACAGAAACCGGTTTCTGTGATGAACTACTTTCCAATAAGGGAGAAGGTACAGTTACCTCATCAAGTTCTACTTTTCTCCCACTCACTTCTTTCGAGAGAAACTCCTTCTCTAGAAAGGATCCATTCTTAGCAACAAATATCTTGCCTTTGGATCTGTGATAGAAGGTGTACCCAACAGTTTCCTTTGGGTATTCTTTGAAGATGCATTACTCCGATTTGGGTTCGAGCTTATCAGGATGAAACTTTTTCACATAAGCATCGCAACTCCAAACTTTAAGAAACGACAACTTTGGTTTCTTGCCAAACCACAATTCAGATTGTGTCGTCTCAATGGACTTAGATGGTGCCCTATTTAACGTGAATGCAGCTGTCTTTAATGCATAACCCCAAAACGATAGTGGTAAATCGGTAAGAAACACCATAGATTGCACCATATCTAATAAAGTACGGTTACGATGTTCGGACACACCATTACACTGTGGTGTTCCTGGTGGCGTTAGTAGTGAAACTATTTCACATTGTTTTAATTGAAGACCAAACTCGTAACTCAAATATTCGTCTCCGCGATCAGATCATAGAAACCTTATTTTCTTGTCACGATGATTTTCCACTTCACTCTGAAATTCTTTGAACTTTTCAAATGTTTCAGACTTATGTTTCATCAAGTACATATACCCATATATGCTCAAATCATCTGTGAAGTTAGAAAATAACGATACCCGCTGCGAGCCTTAACACTCATCGGACCGCATACATCAGTATGTATTATTTCCAATAAGTCAGTTGCTCGTTCCATTGTTCCGGAGAACGGAGTTTTAGTCACCTTGCCCATAAGGCATGGCTCGCAAGCATCAAGTGATTCATAATCAAGTGATTCCAAAATCCCATCAGCATGGAGTTTCTTCATGTGCTTTACACCAATATGACCTAAACGGCAGTGCCACAAATAAGTTCCACTATCATTATTAACTTTGCATCTTTTGGCTTCAATATTATGAATATGTGTATCACTACGATCGAGATCCAACGAACTATTTTCATTGGGTGTATGACCATCGAAGGTTCTATTCATGTAAGCAGAACAACAATTGTTCTCTAACTTAAATGAATGACCGTATTGCAATAAACATGATCAAATCATATTTATGCTCAACGCAAACACCAAATAACACTTATTTAGGTTCAACACTAATCTCGAAAGTATAGAGAGTCTGCGATGATGATCATATCAATCTTGGAACCACTTCCAACATACATCGTCACTTCACCCTTAACTAGTCTCTGTTTATTCTGCAACTCCTGTTTCGAGTTACTAATCTTACCAACTGAACTAGTATCAAATACTGAGGGGTTGCTATAAACACTAGTAAAGTACACATCAATAACATGTATATCAAATATACTTATGTTCACTTTGCCATCCTTCTTATCCGCCAATCACTTGGGGTAGTTCCGCTTCCAGTGACCAGTCCCTTAGCAGTAGAAGTACTTAGTCTCAGGCTTAGGACCAGACTTGGGCTTCTTCACTTGAGCAGCAACTTGCTTGCTGTTCTTTTTGAAGTTCCCCTTTTTTCCCTTTTCCCTTTTCTTGAAACTAGTGATCTTGTAAACCATCAACACTTGATGTTTTTCTCGATTTCTACCTTCGTCAATTTCAGCATTACGAAGAGCTTGGGAATCATTTCTGTTATCCCTTGCATATCATAGTTCATCACGAAGTTCTACTAACTTGGTGATGGTGACTAGAGAATTTTTTCAATAACTATCTTATCTGGAAGATTAACTCCCACTTGATTCAAGCGATTGTAGTACCCAGACAATCTGAGCACATGCTCACTAGTTGAGCGATTCTCCTCCATCTTTTAGCTATAGAACTTGTTGGAGACTTCATATCTCTCAACTCGGGTATTTGCTTGAAATATTAACTTCAACTCCTAGAACATCTCATATGGTCCATGATGTTCAAAACGTATTTGAAGTCCCGATTCTAAGCCGTTAAGCATGGTGCATTAAACTATCAAGTAGTCATCATATTGAGCTAGCCAAAACGTTCATAACATCTGCATCTGCTCCTGCAATAGGTTTGTCACCTAGCGGTGCATCAAGGACATAATTCTTCTGTGCAGCAAATGAGGATAAACCTCAAATCACGGATCCAATCCGCATCATTGCTACTAACATCTTTCAACACAATTTTCTCTAGGAACATATCAAAATAAACATATGAAAGCAACAACGCGAGCTATTGATCTACAACATAGATATGCTAATACTACCAGGACTAAGTTCATGATAAATTAAAGTTCAATTAATCATATTACTTAAGAACTCCCACTTAGATAGACATCCCTCTAATCCTCTAAGTGATCACGTGATCCAAATCAACTAAACCATAACCGATCATCACGTGAAATGGAGTAGCTTTCAATGGTGAACATCACTATGTTGATCATATCTACTATATGATTCACGCTCGACCTTTCGGTCTCCGTGTTCCGAGGCCATATATGTATATGCTTGGCTCGTCAAGTATAACCTGCGTATTCCGCGTGTGAAACTGTTTTGCACCCGTTGTAGATGGACGTAGAGCTTATCACACCCGATCATCACGTGGTGTCTGGGGACGACGAACTTTGGCAACGGTGCATACTCAGGTAGAACACTTCTTGATAATTTAGTGAGAGATCATCTTATAATGCTACCGTCAATCAAAGCAAGATAAGATGCATAAAATATAAACATCACATGCAATCAATATAAGTGATATGATATGGCCATCGTCATCTTGTGCTTGTGATCTCCATCTCCGTAGCACCGTCATGATCACCATCGTCACCGGCGCGACACCTTGATCTCCATCGTAGCATCATGGTCGTCTCGCCAATCTTATGCTTCTACGACTATCGCTACCGCTTAGTGATAAAGTAAAGCATTACAGGGCGATTGCATTGCATACAATAAAGCGACAACCATATGGCTCCTGCCAGTTGCCGATAACTCAGTTACAAAACATTATCATCTCATACAATAAAATTTAGCATCATGTCTTGACCATATCACATCACAACATGCCCTGCAAAAACAAGTTAGACATCCTCTACTTTGTTTGTTGCAAGTTTTACGTGGCTGCTACGGGCTTAAGCAAGAACCAATCTTACCTACGCATCAAAACCACAACGATAGTTTGTCAAGTTGATGTCGTTTTAACCTTCGCCAGGACCGGGCGCAGCCACACTTGGTTCAACTAAAGTTGGAGAAACTGACACCCGCCAGCCACCTGTGTGCAAAGCACGGTGGTAGAACCAGTCTCGCGTAAGCGTACGCGTAATGTCGGTCCGGGCCGCTTCATCCAACAATACCGCCGAACCAAAGTATGACATGCTGGTAGGCAGTATGACTTATATCGCCCACAACTCACTTGTGTTCTACTCGTGCATATAACATCAAACCATAAAACCTAGGCTCGGATGCCACTGTTGGGGAACGTAGTAATTTCAAAAAAATTCCTACGCACACGCAAGATCATGGTGATGCATAGCAACGAGAGGGGAGAGTGTTGTCTATGTACCCTCGTAGACCGAAGCGGAAGCGTTGATGCAACATAGAGGAAGCAGTCGTACGTCTTCCCGGTCCAACCGATCCAAGCACCGTTACTCCGGCACCTCCGAGTTCTTGACACACGTACAGCTCGATGACGCACCCCGGGCTCCGATCCAGCAAAGCTTCGGGGAGTAGTTCCATCAGCACGACGGCGTGGTGACGATCTTGATGTTCAACCGTCGCAGGGCTTCGCCTAAGCACCGCTACAATATGACCGAGGTGTAGTATCGTGGAGGGGGGCACCGCACACGGCTAAGGAACGATCACGAAGATCAACTTGTGTGTTCTAGGGTGCCCCCTGCCCCCGTATATAAAGGAGCCAAGGGGAGGGGGCGGCCGGCCAAGGAGGGGCGCGCCAGGGGGGAGTCCTACTCCCACCGGGAGTAGGACTCCCTTCTTTCCTAGTTGGAGAAGGAGAAGGGGGGAAAGAGGAGGAAGAGGGGAAGGAAAGGGGGGCGCCGCCCCCCTTTCCTTGTCCTATTCGGACTAGGAAGGGGAGGGGCGCGCGGCCACCTCCTGCCTCCTTCTCTCTTCTCCCTCAAGGCCCATGTAGGCCCAATAAGCCCCCGGGGGGTTCCGGTAACCCCTCGGTACTCCGGTAAAATGTCGATTTCACCCGGAACGATTCCGATGTCCAAATATAGGCTTCCAATATATCGATCTTTATGTCTCGACCATTTCGAGACTCCTCGTCATGTCCGTGATCACATCCGGGACTCCGAACAACCTTCGGTACATCAAAATACATAAACTCATAATGAAACTGTCATCGTAACTTTAAGCGTGCGGACCCTACGGTTCAGGAACAATGTAGACATGACCGAGACACATCTCCGGTCAATAACCAATAGCGGGACCTGGATGCCCATATTGGCTCCTACATATTCTACGAAGATCTTTATCGGTTAGACCGCATAACAACATACGTTGTTCCCTTTGTCATCGGTATGTTACTTGCCCGAGATTCGATCGTCGGTATCCAATACCTAGTTCAATCTCGTTACCGGCAAGTCTCTTTACTCGTTCCGTAATACATCATCTCACAACTAACACATTAGTTGCAATGCTTGCAAGGCTTATGTGATGTGCATTACCGAGAGGGCCCAGAGATACCTCTCCGACAATCGGAGTGACAAATCCTAATCTCGAAATACGCCAACCCAACATGTACCTTTGGAGACACCTGTAGAGCTCCTTTATAATCACCCAGTTACGTTGTGACGTTTGGTAGCACACAAAGTGTTCCTCCGGTAAACGGGAGTTGCATAATCTCGTAGTCATAGGAACATGTATAAGTCATGAAGAAAGCAATAGCAACATACTAAACGACCGGGTGCTAAGCTAATGAAATGGGTCATGTCAATCAGATCATTCACCTAATGATGTGATCCCGTTAATCAAATAACAACTCTTTGTCCATGGTTAGGAAACATAACCATCTTTGATTAACGAGCTAGTCAAGTAGAGGCATACTAGTGACACTCTGTTTGTCTATGTATTCACACATGTATTATGTTTCCGGTTAATACATTTCTAGCATGAATAATAAACATTTATCATGATATAAGGAAATAAATAATAACTTTATTATTCCCTCTAGGGCATATTTCCTTCAATGAGCTCCTCACCGGTAAGCATCGTCGTTCAATGGATACTTTCGAGTATTCGGCTCAAAGTGCTACATTCTTGATAAGCAAAGTCGTTCTAAATTTGCTCCTAAATCTCATGAAGGTTTCCTACTTGGTTATGGATCAAACTCTCACACTTACCGTGTCTACAACAATTTCACCCGAAAGGTTGAAGAGACGGTAGATGTGAAGTTTGATGAATCTAACGGCTCGCAAGTAGAGCAATTGCCAATTGATGTAGGAGACAAAGACCCTTCGGAAGCAATTCAAGACTTGTCCATTGGCAAGATTCGTCCAACGGAAGTGAAGGAGAGTACCTCGTCCGTCCAAGTGGAAGCTTCTACCTCATGACAAGGTGAACCAAGAGTTGATACGGAAGCATCCGCAAGTGGGACACGCCAAGATGAAGAAAACGAGGGAGTACACCAAGATGAACATCAACAACCTCCTTCTCCACCACGACAAGAGAACGACAACGTCAACAATGAAGAAGGCCAAGAAGAAGCACAAGATGAAGACGATGTTCCACCCCGACCCAATCAAAAGCTTTCACGAGTTCGAGCAAGAATTGCCAAAGATCATCCCGTCGAGCAAATCTACAATGATATCCAAACCGGGAGAATCACTCGCTCTAAAACTCGTTTAGCTAACTTTTGTGAACATTACTCATTCATCTCTAGCATTGAACCTATGAAGGTTGAAGAAGCATTGAAGGATCCGGATTGGATAAACGCTATGCATGAAGAGCTACACAACTTTGAGAGAAATCAAGTGTGGACATTGGTCGAGAAGCCCGACAACAACCACAACATCATTGGTACCAAATGGGTGTTTCGCAACAAGGAAGATGAAGATGGACAAGTGGTTCGCAACAAAGCACGTCTCATCGCCCAAGGCTACACACAAGTTGAAGGTATCGACTATGGTGAGACATATGCTCCCGTTGCTAGACTTGAGTCCATTCGCATCTTACTTGCTTATGCTAATCACCATGATATCACCTTGTACCAAATGGACATTAAAAGTGCTTTTCTAAATGGCAAAATTGAGGAGGAAGTTTATGTTAAGCAACCTCCCGGCTTTGTCAATCCTAAGAAACCTAATCATGTTTACAAACTTCACAAAGCCCTTTATGGTCTTAAACAAGCTCCTAGAGCATGGTGTAAATGCTTGACCAAGTTCCTTACTGAAAAAGGCTTTGAAATTGGTAAAATTGATTCTACTCTTTTCACTAAAAGGGTTAATGGAGAACTATTTGTGTGCCAAATTTATGTTGATGATATCATATTTGGTTCAACTAACCCTCATTTTAGTGAGAAGTTTGGAAAGCTAATGTCGGAGAAGTTTGAGATGTCTATGATGAGTGAACTCAAATTCTTTCTCGGTTTGCAAATCAAACAAACTAAGGAAGGTACCTTTGTCTCTCAAACGAAGTACACTAAGGACTTATTCAAGAAGTTCAATATGCAAGAATGCAAAGGTATGACTACACCCATGCCTACTAGTGGACATCTTGATTTGACCAAAGATGGTGAACCGGTTGATCAAAAGGTTTATCGCTCTATGATTGGTTCATTGTTATATCTATGTGCCTCTCGTCCTGATATTATGCTAAGTGTGTGCATGTGTGCACGATATCAAGCTGCTCCTAAAGAATGTCATCTTAAGGCTGTGAAAAGGATAGTGAGATACCTAATCCATACACCAAATTTTGGTATTTGGTATCCTAAGAGGTCCTCTTTTGATCTTGTTGGCTACTCCGATTCGGACTATGCCGGAGACAAGGTTGATAGAAAGTCCACTTCGGGTACTTGTCAATTCCTTGGTAGATCTCTTGTGTCTTGGTCTTCCAAGAAACAAAACTCGGTATCCTTATCCACCGCCGAAGCGGAATACATTGCCGCTGATTCATGTTGTGCTCAATTACTTTGGATGACCCAAACTCTTAAAGATTATGGGATATATGTGAAACATGTTCCATTGGTATGTGACAATGAAAGTGCTATTAAGATTGCTCACAATACCATGCAACACTCTCAAACTAAGCATATTGAAGTTTGTCATCATTTCATTCGAGATCATGTTGCCAAAGGGGACATTAACCTTAAGCATGTTCGCACCGATAAGCAATTGGCAGATATATTCACTAAACTACTTGATGAGAAAGTGTTTTGCAGGCTGAGAGGTGAATTGAACATCATTGATGCTTCAAACTTGGAGTAGGAACTCCATTTGATACATGCGGGGCATGAGCCTATGACTAATACTCGATATTTCTCTTATGATGCTATTCATATGTCTTGGATATATTTGTACCTTGCATGTTATCTAACCCATGTAGGTACTTGGATGAATCTGAATCTATGAGATTGCAACTCACTCACATCTTGAGCAATCTCTACATCACCAAGTCTCTACACAATGGTGATTGAAGACAAGCAAGCACAAAACCATTCAAACATATCCTTTGACAAATTCTATGATTAAATCTTATAATTGTCATTTTGGATACACAAGTGCTCTTCCTTGCAAGACTAACCCATGTAGGTAGATGAACTCAAACTCCAGGTGGTGCTCCCAACTCTTGATGAACTACATCAACCTTGAGCAACCCACACAAGTTCAACTACATGTGCAAGATCAACACCACCACCCAAGGTATGTTATTCCATCTTAGAGAAGCTTTACTCCAAGTCATGAGTCAAAGCAACTTGACAAGATGTGAATACATCAAAAGTCTTAAACAAAAAATGGTAACCCCATTTTTGAGCTTAAACGATGAGTATGACCTATGATCAAGTGCTCTCACTTGACTCCTAAGTCAATATACTCTAACATAGGTGACTTTGTCACCGACCATTTCTAGATGAAATTCTCTAGTGTTTCTCCATGCTTTTGCATTTGCATATTTGTTTCCCCTTTCAAAAAAACTTCATCTAGATCTTTTAGTTTCTTTTCTTTCCTTTTTGTTCTGCATTTTCTGCATCCAATTCATTGCAAATCTTTTAGTTAATTCCTTGCATATCCTTGTGAGATCTTACTTGTCTAGTGAGCTGAGGTGACAAGTGGTTTCACTCTGATGAACTCGGTCACACCGGTTTGTTCTCTTCGGCCCAACCGAAATCTTTCGGTGCAACCGAAGCACACAACTCGGAGTCACCGATTCCATCACAGGAAAACCAACTTGCCACTTATTCCTGATTTCTGTTTGCTCCAGCTCCACTCAATGATTCTTGTCCTCTACCAGCATCATATTAGACATGCTGCTTTGCTCTGTGACTCAAGGACCAACCCATTTGTATCACATGTCCAGAAGAGCCCTTCTTGTAAATTGATGTCAAAGGGGGAGAGAGAGAGATCACATCAAAGCTTAATCTTTCCTATAGGGGGAGAAAGAGAGAATACTCAGGGGGAGAGAGTTTCTCAACAAGGAGAAAGTAATATCATCAAAGACCCCAGATGCTTGGTGTTCAAGAGGAGAGATGTCACATGTCTTTAAGAGGGGAAAGACATGTTTGTTTGCTTGCTTTAGCTCAAGCTCTGTTGTTCCTTTTTGTTGCTCTGATTTTCTGTTCCCTATCTTCTCCCAATATCCCATGCAGATTCAGGGGGAGCAAGACATCTAAGGGAAGGAAACCTTTGATTTTATTGCATATCTTTACCTTTGGGGACATGTCTATATCCAATGTGGTACTTAGTACTCACTCCACATGTCATCCCAGTCTTGGTTCTCTTGTGGTTTCTCTTGGTTGCCCTGGTTAGTAGGTGTATCTGTGTTATTGAACCTTGTTTGCGCAGGTTCATCCCATCCTAAGCCAACTCAAGACCACAAGGTAAGTATATGCATCTCAGTCATGTGAATGAGAAATTCTTGCTGATGTACATACTGTTAGCAAGAAGGACTCATGAGCATGAAGGTACATTTCTCACATTCACATCATTTGCTCTGATGCATATAGCCAAGATACATGCAACACATTGCTTACTCTGTCATGTTTACGCATTCACATGCTCCTATATTCAATATTCACATGATTGCATACATGTAGGGGGAGCCTATGCATGTTACATGTCTTTCCGAAGCTTTACTTGATATTCTCTATATCTTTATCTAAAGCTTTGATGTATGTTGTCATCAATTACCAAAAGGGGGGAGATTGGAAGCACAAGTGCTCCCTGGGTGGTTTTGGTAATTAATGTCAACATATCTCCTGTTGGACTAACACTTTTACCTAGCATGTTTCAGATAAGTTCAACAATGGAGTGGCATGGACTAGAGGATGTGGAACCCCTTCAAGATGCTAAGGGCAAAGGATTGGCTCAAGCTTCAAGATCAAGACTCTACATTTTTCTATTTTAGTGATCCAAGATCACATTGAGTCCATAGGAAAAGCCAATACTATCAAGAGGGGATGAGGTGTTGCTTAATGGCTTGCTTGCTCAACGTGCTTAGTGATATGCTCCAAAACCCTCAACTACTTTCCCACATCCACATATGACCTAAACCAAAAGTCAAACTCGGCCCCACCGATTCTTTCTATCCGGCGTCACCGAGTTTCAGATGTCATAGCCACTGCCACAAACCCTAGCAAATCGGTTTCACCGATAGGGATCTCGGTCTCACCAAGATGGAATTGTAATCTCTCTATGTATGTCCATTACCAAAATCGGTCTCACAGAGTTTGAGCAATCGGTACTACCGAGATTACAATGCAAACCCTCTGGTTAGCTTATTACCAAAATCGGTCCCACTGAGTTTGTGTAATCGGTCTCACCGAGTTTGCCTGACCAACTCTCTGGTTAGCTTATTACCAAAATCGGTCTCACCGAGTTTGTGTAATCGGTCACACCGAGATTACGTTATGCCCTAACCCTAACCATATCGGTCCTACCGAGTTGCATCTCAGTCCCACCGACGGTCACTAGGTTTGTTGAATCGGTCGGACCGAGTTTAATCATTCGGTCCCACCGAGTTTGGCAAGTTGTGTGTAACGGTTAGATTTTGTGTGGAGACTATATATACCCCTCCGACCACTCTTCATTCGTGGAAAGAGCCATCAGAACATACCTACACTTCCAATACACATTTTCTGAGAGAGAACCACCTACACTTGTGTTGAAGTCAAGATAGTCCATTCCTACCATATGAATCTTGATCTCTAGCCTTCCCCAAGTTGCTTTCCATTCAAATCTTCTTTCCACCAAATCCAAATCCTGTGAGAGAGAGTTGAGTGTTGGGGAGACTATCATTTGAAGCACAAGAGCAAGGAGTTCATCATCAACACACCATTTGTTACTTCTTGGAGAGTGGTGTCTCCTAGATTGGCTAGGTGTCACTTGGGAGCCTCCAACAAGATTGTGGAGTTGAACCAAGGAGTTTGTAAGGGCAAGGAGATCGCCTACTTCATGAAGATCTACCGCTAGTGAGGCAAGTCCTTCGTGGGCGATGGCCGTGATGGAATATTGCTTCTTCGTGGACCCTTCGTGGGTGGAGCCCTCCGTGGACTCGCGCAACCGTTACCCTCCGTGGGTTGAAGTCTCCATCAACGTGGATGTACGATAGCACCACCTATCGGAACCACGACAAAAACATCCGTGTCTCCAATTGCGTTTGAATACTCCAAACCCTTCCCTTTACATTCTTGCAAGTTGCATGCTTTACTTTCCGCTGCTCATATACTCTTTTGCATGCTTGCTTGATATGTATTGTGTTTGTTAAACTTGTGCTTAAACTCCACTTAAACTTAAGAATACTAAAAACTACAACTTTTGGCACTTAGTGTCTAATCACCCCCCCTCTAGACACCTCTTCTCGATCCTTTCAATGGTACTTGAGGCGGTGGCCACACAGGACCTCTGGATTTGGCACTCCTTCTTTGGTATGCTAGGAACTCACAATGACATCAATGTGCTGCAGTGCTCCCCTGTCTTTGCCAAGCTTGTTGAAGGTCATTCTCCTCCGGTGAACTTCGAGATCAATGGGCGGCACTACAACAAGGGGTACTACCTAGCTGATGGCATCTATCCGAGATGGTCTACATTTGTGAAGACTATCTCAAACGTTGTGCAGGAGGCAAGAAGTCCTACTTTGCCAAGTTTCAGGAGGCTTGCAGGAAGGATGTCGAGCAGGCTTTTGGTGTGCTCTAATCTCGATTTGCTGTTGTCCGGTACCCTGCTCAGACCTGGTCCAAAGATCAAATGTGGGAGATCATGACTTGTTGTGTCATCTTGCACAACATGATCATCGAGAGCGAGAAACAAGACCCAGTGTTTGACACTGAACCATACTACAGGCAGGGTCCTCTAGCCAAAGTTGATGACCAGCTACCGGTAACCTGGACTGCCTACCTCAGTATGCGTGAGGAGATTCGAGACCCACAGGTGCATCATCAGCTGCAGCAGGATCTGGTGGACCACCTATGGAGGCTCAAGGGCGATGCCGGGCGCGACGTGTGATGAAATATGAGTGTTTATTTGTTGAACTATATAATTTGTATTGAACGATTTGTTGTTGCACTATTTTGTTGAACTATTTGATTTTCTGTGATGAACTATGTGATAAAAAATATTTATGTTGATAATTGAACGCCGAGCTATGATGAACCACGCCGAATATGGGCCTATTCTCGCCCATATGGGCCCTATATTCGCCGAAAGTGGGCCAATATCGGTGCCTGGGGGCGACGACTGGACGCAAAACCGCCCCCAGCACCGATTGTATCGCCGGCTCGCCCCCAGGGGCGATTTTCATGCGCCCGGGGGGCCAACAGCTGGAGATGCTCTTATGCAAGCTACTCTCACACACTGCAAGGCCACTACACTAGTTCCACGCTGGCATCCAAGCCTAATTGGCTGCGGACAGCATATTTGAAGCATACCCATTGACCATGCCCTAATAGAGTCGGACTTGGAGAATCCGGTCCCTATAGGCTGGCGTGTCTGGGCATGTCCATGAACTGCGCCGGATGATCCCTTATTTAGCGTGCCAAACAGTCACACATCTCAATTCTGGATCCTCAAATTCATGCAATTTATGCACGTGGATCATAGAGCACAAATTCAACAATGCGACAAAGTAAAATAAAACATAGTTCAACAATTTGTACACGCCAAAATGAAATTAAAGTCCGGGAGTGACGGATCACTCGTCGGACGTCATCCATGTCGCCTCCGCAACCATCCCTGCCTCCTGCTAACATAGTGTTTGTGTTCATGATAGCGCTTGTGGATCTTCTCCTAATACATATTGCCCATTTGCGTGAGTAGTTTCCATAGGACCTTAGGGTCCATAGCAGTAGCTAAATGAATCTCTCTTTTGGATCTTCAATATCATGTTCCTGTGAGCTGCCTCGCATGATTGAGACCAATTTGATGTAATTATTGGATGTGTTTCTTGGGATATGATGAATTTCATTTTACGATCAGATTGTTGATTAAATACATTGAATCTTGTGTGCTCTTCGATCTATCTTTTTTCTTTGGCCAAGTGTCGGTGTACCAGAGTAGGGGTACCCTAGTATCCCGAACTTGTGCACGGGCAGTCGCAGCACCCCGCGGCAAAGCTTGCCGGGTGACCGCCAAGGTCCTCCGTGGTTCCTTCGGAGCCATTCAAGAACAAAGTATTCAAGCCAAGGAGACAAGGCCCCAGCAAGAGGAGCTTGCCGGGAAGGCCACTCAAGGCACAAGACCCCGGCGAGAGGAGCTTGCCGGGAAGTCCAACCAAGGCATCTCAAGGAACTTTCCGCGAGGCGCCACGCGTCCCGGCAGGGCCCGGTGAGCGACAAACTTCCGGACGCGACAAGACAACGACCGTGGCAAGCAACCACTTCGTACCCACGCTCCAGCACATCCACCAACGTGTCGCTCTGGGGATGTAATTATTGGATGTGTTTCTTGGGATATGATGAATTTCATTTTACGATCAGATTGTTGATTAAATACATTGAATCTTGTGTGCTCTTCGATCTATCTTTTTTCTTTGGCCAAGTGTCGGTGTACTAGAGTAGGGGTACCCTAGTATCCCGAACTTGTGCACGGCAGTCTTAGCACCCCGCGGTCTTCCCTTCGCCTTTCTGAATAAAGAAACCACCCATGATCTCTCCCACGACGCCGCAATCGAAGCGTGCCGTTCGGGGAGGGCGCGGTGGATACGGGGAAAGATACGGCGTAACCCAGGCCGCGCATGCCCATGCCCTGTTTTGGGCCTGGCCCAACAGCGCTCGGCACTGTGTATGGCCCAGGCCCGGGGGCTCCTGTCGGTGTACTAGAGTAGGGGTACCCTAGTATCCCGAACTTGTGCACGTGCAGTCGCAGCACCCCGCGGCAAAGCTTGCCGGGTGACCGCCAAGGTCCTCCGTGGTTCCTTCGGAGCCATTCAAGAACAAAGTATTCAAGCCAAGGAGACAAGGCCCCGGCAAGAGGAGCTTGCCGGGAAGGCCACTCAAGGCACAAGACCCCGGCAAGAGGAGCTTGCCGGGAAGGCCAACCAAGGCATCTCAAGGAACTTGCCGCGACGCGCCACGCGTCCCGGCAGGGCCCGGTGAGCGACAAGCTTCCAGACGCGACAAGACAACAACCGCGGCAAGGCGTTTTCCGCGGCAAGCAACCACTCCGTACCCACGCTCCAGCACATCCAGCAACGTGTCGCTCTGGGGCCCTTCCAGGCGTACGTGGCGGGAGGCTGTGCAGCCAGAGGTGCACTGTGGCAAGCGGCGCTGACAAGATCGCCATCGTGGCAAGCGGTGGCATCCCTGACGGTCCCTTTTTGCACTGTTTGGGCGACGCAGACGGACATTTAATGCCCTTGTCCCCTGCCGTCAGGGTTAGGTATGATACACTGTACAGGTAGCTGTACCAACCGCAGCACCTTTCCATTTTTACCCTTGTCTACGTTGCCACCTGTCGGTGACCCCTTGAGCATACAAAAGGAGGCCCATGCGCAACGTAGAGAGGGGGAACACGTACGCTCGGTCTCGTTAGCTGCTCGTGTGTACTGTAGCACTCAGCGCTCCCGAGCAAGAACTCAATACAAACCACAAATGCAGGAGTAGGGTATTACGCATTGATGCGGCCCGAACCTGGGTAAAATGCTCGTGTGCTTCGCCTCGATCTGCTCTTCGTGCGATCTCCGCCCCCCGCCGAACCGAAAGGGGCTCGGTCCCCATAGGTGCTCGTGGATCAGTTTCCCCGACACCAAGTTTGGTGAGTTTTTTCAGAGGGAGTGGTGCTTTGTAGTGGGTTCAATCTTGCAGTGCTCTAACCCAGCAAGAATAAGGACCAAGACACGTATTGTATTGTTGCCAAGTATAAAATGATGATGTCTCATCATATTGATCGATGTTTTACTGTCTACATTATGTCATCTTACTTATTGTGATTCTCTGTTTCTTGTAAACTTAATATTTTGGGATGCATGCTGGATAACAGCATGTGAGTGGAGCATTACTAGTAGACAAATATGGATTAACGATCTTCGTATCACAAACGTAATACCTATATGAAATTATACCATGAATAATCATAGTTATAAATATTACAATTTAATTGTTGCCCAACTGTAATTTGTTCACCACACCACTTGCTTGTTTCGAGAGAGATGTCACTAGTGAACCTATGGTCCTCTGGGTCTTTTCTCTATTACTGAAATCTTAATCACAATTGATATATGTACTTTACTGTTTCCCTTTGCTACAAACTATCTCTATCACTTGCAGTTTAATCTTGTAACTAGTAAGGCAAGGGGCTTGACAACCTTCTTGCCGTGTTGGGGAAAAGTGTATGTTGTGATTTGTGTGCAGATACATCTCACTTTGTTTTTCTGAGAGATTCCTACTGGATTTTGTTTCTCTAACCGAGGGAAGTACTTATTGTTAGGTTACATCAGCCTTACACTTGAGGATCCCAACCATTCTTACGAGAGATCAAGCGGGGTTTGACGGAGGATGCGCGCAGGGTCGTGACACTGTTTGGCACTGTGGTGGCGTCGATAGCTGGCCGAACTAGCAAGGATGATGCAGATCTCTTTCCCAAAGACGGGTCAACGGTTCGATGGTGGTCGCGGCTTCTGAAGCATGTGCATGTGTTGTAAGCCTTGGGCTATTGCACCGGGTGTATGCTTCTAGTACGCCAGGCGGGCAGATTGGCGGTGACCCCGCTCTAAATGGTGGGGCATGAGGGATTCCCAGTTGTTGAGTTTGTAGGTGTGGATGATGGCTTCAGGTTATTTGATATATGTTTTTGTCAGACCTTTGTTGAATAACTAATAATATGGCTGTGTGCATTGCTCGATGCAGAGGTCGGGTCTTGCTCCCCTTTTCAGAAAAGAAAAAAACATAGTTTGTTTGAATGTGTATGCAATTGTGGAAAGAAAAAGAAGAATGACAAAACACGGGCATTCCTCAAATATAAATATGTTGTAAAAGCAAAAAAACTACTCAAATATTTTCTCTCCTCTATCCATAACTAGTAAGCGTGCACGTGCAACACACATCTCAACTAAAATACATATGAAATATAATGACTCTATCACTATCGCTATTTAACCATGGTACATAGATGTTTGTCTTGCATCAGAGACATCACTATCACTATTTGTCCTATATCACGGACATAACTTCATAGCATGTTCTGTCTAAGATTTGTCATCATTGTGTCCAATTTTAACTAAATATGAGGTATATTATTTCCAATCAAAAATATATCAAGCTCGTTCCCTTCTATTTGGTTCCTATGAACGGGCCATTACAGTAGCCACCGGAAAATAAATAAAAATTGATATGCAAGTGTGTGTATAGAGGTAATGAAAATAAGGGGTTTCCAAATAAGCCGATCTAATGATATAATTCATCAAAGTTCTAAGATACAAGCTTGTGCATCTAAGGAACACAAACATTGCTGTCACGGCCTTTGAATTTTACGAAGGTGCCATAGGCCGATGATACTTGGTTATAAAGATGACAAAATACACATGAAAATATGTAATATCATTGGAAACTTGCACTATGTAAACTGAATTCTATCTGAACTAAAATTGATCGGAGTTTCAAGTTGTGCTACCATTGACTGAGTTTTACCCATTGAATGAAAAAACTAGGACAATACTACATACCGCATTGTCTTACCATTGTGAAGCAATCATCAATGTCATCATAGAAAATCCATCACTTCAACAAGGAGAAATAAAATCACAAAATGTAAGTATGTAGTATTAGTATCGCTGTCGGTGTCAAAACCGGCGGATCTCGGGTAGGGGGTCCCGAACTGTGCGTCAAGGTCGGATGGTAACTGGAGACAAGGGACACTTTATTTTACCCAGGTTCGGGCCCTCTCGATGGAGGTAAAACCCTACTCCTGCTAGATTAATATTGATGATATGGGTAGTACAAGAGTAGATCTACCACGAGATCAAGGAGGCTAAAGCCTAGAAGCTAGCCTATAGTATGATTGTGTATGATGATGGTTGTCCTACAGACTACAACCCTCCGGTTTATATAGACACTGGATAGGATTAGGGTTACACAGAGTCGGTTACATTGGTAGGAGATCTTGAATATCCGCACACCTAGCTTGCCTTCCACGCCAAGAAAAGATCCTTCCGGACACGGGACGAAGTCTTCAATCTTGTATCTTCATAGTCCTGGAGTCCGGCTGAAGGTATAGTTCGGCTATCCGAACACCCCCTAATCCAGGACTCCCTCAGTAGCCCCTGAACCAGGCTTCAATGACGACGAGTCCGGCGCGCAAATTGTCTTCGGCATTGCAAGGCGGGTTCCTCCTCCAATTTCTTCAAAAAGATTGTAAACACCAAGTATAGTGTCCGGCTCTGCAAAACAAGTTTCCACATATTGCCATACAGAGAATAATATTAACACAAATCAAATCTGCTGACGTATCCCGCAGTGCGTCATAACACTGCGGCCAAGCCTTCTACATAAATTGTTTCCATTGTTCCACCTCAGCTCGGTTAGCGAGGCGGTTTCCTTGGCACGTCTTGTCGAAGTAGAGATCATGTGCCCCCCTTTAGCGGGATTCTCATTAATACGGACGTGGGTAACCCAACCGTGCCTGTTAGCACGTCTTGCCTTAATTAAAGGCTAGTCCAAGACGGTTACAGGGAGGGCGCTTGATATTCTGCCTCTTACAAAGAGACCAAGACCCTGTTCCCCCCTCTTTTACTCTCAAAACGAGTTCGCCCATCGCCTCGAGTTCCAACACCCTAAGCTTCCAAATTTTGAGCGCACCGGATCTTCAACAATGTCCGGCTCCGACCTCCAAGGTCGATGGATGCCCTCCTCCGTTACAGAGGAGGACGTGTCGAGGTTGAGGGAAGCTAGGTTCCTGACCAGCGAGATTCCGCATAGGTTGCCTGTTCAAGGACAGGTGATCCCCAGCCCTCAGCCTGGTGAGAGCGTCGTGTTTATATCTCACTTCCTTCGGGGGTTAGGCTTCCCAACGGACCCCTTTGTGAGGGGGCTGATGTTTTATTACGGGCTGGAATTCCACGATCTAGCTCCGGAGTCCATCCTCCATATCTCCTCGTTCATAGTTGTGTGCGAAGCGTTCCTCCGTGTTACACCTCACTTCGGATTGTGGCTCAAGACCTTCAAAGTAGAACCGAAGATGATCGAGGGGCGCCACGCAGAGTGCGGAGGCGCTGTTATAAAAAGAAATCCCGACGCTCCATGGCCCGAGGGCGCTTTTCAAGAGGAGCTCGGCTTATGGCAACAGGAGTGGTTCTACATCACCGCTCCTCGGGGCACCGCGTGGGTGGCGCCTCCGGCCTTTCACTTCGGTCCCCCACCACGGTTAGCATCGTGGATTAACACGGGGTTGGATCGAGGCTTGCCCAAAGACGTTCCTCTGCTGCAGGGCCGCATTAAGGATCTCTTGAAGGGAGATTTCGACCTGGTCAAGGTGACACAAGTCATGCTGATTCGCCGGACACTGCCCGGCCAACGTTGCCCCCTTCGCTTGTGGGAATTCAATCCGGAGGGACCACGAGCTCTCCAGAGTTTTATGGACGCGACGCCTGTGGAGATGTATAAACTGTTCTTCGGATCACAAGACGTGAGTCCGAATTTGACCGAGGATGCTGGTTTAAGCCGCAATCGCCCGGATACTCAAGTAGGTGACCTTGCGACCGGACCTTCCATCCGCATAATTATCTTGCTTTTAACAACGCTTCTCCTTTTATGCAGGAGTGGATAGCGAAGGCGAAGCTGATCAGGTGTCCGGCTCCCCTTCCCGAACCAGGCTGGATCCCGTGCTAGTTAGGATGCTGAAGGAAGTTCCTTTGGAGGGAAATAAGGGGAAGGAAAAGGAAACCGTGGCCTCTTCGAAAGAGACCCTTCCGAAGGGGGGAATCGATAATTCCTCCCCTAAGGGAAAAAAAAGGGCCGCCTCTGATGACCCGGAGACCGTAGTCTCGAAGCGGGGGAAAGAATCCTTGTCAGAGGACCGAATGCCGGGGAGCCTCTTGGCCGAACTAAACCCTAAAAGGGACCAGCTCTCCAGCGAGCCGTAAGTAGAGGAAGAGTTTTTCTTTTAAGAGAAATCATTGATTTATATCTGGGAAGTTTTGACCGAAACCTTATTTTGTAGTTCGGACCTCAGCCCTTCTCAGCAGAACTCATCCTCGGGGGATCTTCTTCCGGAGATGATGGAGAGCGGAACGCTTCCTTCTGTATCGCCTAGCAAGGCGGGCGACGCTGAAGTGTCATCGCGGGGGATTTCTCCGGATCCGCTAAGGGCGGATGGTGCTGCCCCCCAAGGTTCTCCGCGTCCGGCCTTTGAGGAAGGCCATGGGATGAGTCCGGAACCGTCTGGTGTTCGGTCGGAGGAGCTAAATACTCTGCTGGGGCGAGCCTCTGTCTCAGAGGAGCACCGTGCGTTAATGAGCACGGTGATTGAAAAGATTTCATCCACAGAAAGCGGGCTGCACGAGGCCGTCAAGAGTTTAATGGCAGGCCTTGAGGTACGTTTTAAATAACGTATATTTGTATTAATTGCGCATGAATAAGGTGCGCCTTGTGTAGATAGTAGCCCCTGAGACTGTGGGTCGTAAAGATGTACGGCGCGCAGAGGATCTTAATCCCAGGTCCTTTAAGTGGCACCTTTATGTGTAGGTGGCTGATTGTCCTGAATCAAGCCGGACTCGAGAATTTGCCGAACTGAAGCGACAACTTGATGAGGCAAAAGCCGACATCGTGCTTGTTAACAAGCGGCTTGATGATGCTCAAGGTACTTAAAATGATTGGGCGATTGTTAGTAAGAGGAGCTTTATGTCCATATCTTACCGTGTGTATGCTTGATGCAGATGGTGCGGACGCCGTGGAAGGTCTTAGGGCCGAACTCGCCCGAGCGAAGGAACAAGCCAGAAAAAGTGATGCGGCTGCCGTAAAAGCCCTTGAAGAGCTGAAAGCCGAACAGGCTGCACATTGCCGAAGCAAGGATGAAATGGCTGATATGGCCGTAAAGTTAAAGAGCGCTACTGACCGTTGTAAGCTTCTTGAAGAAGAAGATCGGGCGAAGCAAACGAGCTTGGAGAAGGCTGTTGCTGACGCCAAGGACGCCCGCTCTATAATGAGAGCGGCGAAGGAAGAGCTGCGTCAGGGCGGACAGATTGCGGATGGAAAGCCCTTCTCGCCGCGGAGAAAGTTTTGTGATCCGAAGTTTGCCCCGTTAAACCGGATGTGGAGTATAGAGGACACCTATCTGGATTTGGCGGCTAGTGCCACTGATGCGACCGAACACTTTCGAGATAAAAAGGATCATGAAGTGGAGAAGCTCTTTTGGTCGCAATTCGTCAATCCAGAGCTTCCGCTGGCAGTGGACGATCGCCTGGCCCAATGGGCCGAGCTGAATAGGTTGTCCGGACTCGCCATGAAGTACGTCATGGATCGTCTGTGTCCGGGGAGAACGAAGCCGAAGAGTTATTTCAGCTTGGTGTAGCAATTGCTAGACGTGGTGCCATGTGTCGATGCTATGAAGAGGTCAGCGTGCGTTGAGGGTGCTCGGCTGGCTCTTGCCCGTGTCAAGACATACTGGGCAGATATGGAACCCACCATTGTTGCGTCCCAGGATTCGGATAAAAGCCGAATACCTGCCGAGCATTATTTTGAGGAAGTCCTCGAAGGCGCTCGCGTAATAGAGACGCAGTGCTCGAAGGATGCTATATTATGATAGCATATGTAATCATAAATCAGTATTTTGATAAATTTTAGTGGCATTTTTTAGACTTGTGCCTTCAAGTATTAAGAACACCTCCTGTGCGGCCGTTTTAATATATAAATTATGAAAGATTGCAGTTGTTGGCTTCAGCCCCCACGCACATAGTGCGGGGGTGCGCGCAGAAGACGCATTTTCACACTTAACCCAACGTCTTGGTCGTACAAAGGAGGTGATAGCGCAGCGGGCTAGGCAACCGGACTATAATGCTTTAACACTTTCACTTAGCCATAGGAGCTTGACAGTGGGACTCTTTAGGTAGCCCTTTAGTGGCGACTGCGCTTTGCCCGAGTTCGGAGCACGTACGTGCCTGACCGGGAAACGGCCCTTCGTCAAAGCGGAGGGATTCGATAAATCCCTATGAGTCATCGAGTGGCGACCAGTCTCTCTCTACATCATGACAGTCGGTTTTCGGCTTTCTCTACTGAGGTGCTCACCCGACCGAACCGGGGCACAATCGCAGTAGTTCTCCTGGTGCTACCTTAGCCGATAGAGCGGAACGTAAGGTAGCCGAACTCAGGAGCTGGGCAACCCAACATGTGACCAAAATCATGATTCGGAGCTGATGCATATAGTGCCAAAACTCGCGACGCCGAACACTCCCTAAGGTGTTCGGTCTTTGTGAGTGCGTGTGAAACAACACCCTTAAACAAAATAAAAGAGCCCTTAGTGTCCAGGTACGAGCAAGATTTCTGGCGTGGCCACATGCCAAAACGCCAGCCTCCTCCTTGGTTATAGCAGAAAAGAAAAAACCAGGGGATGTCACTACTGGAATCTGCGAATTTGCCATCAGCCAGCTCTTTGCCATCTGCCAGCTGATGGCAAAGAACGTCTTTGCCATCTGCTTATAAAAAACAGATGGCAAAGAACTGACAGATGGCAAAGAACATGATTGCCATCAGCCAATTCTTTGCCATCTGCTAGTGGATGGCAAATAATCTTTGCCATCTGCCAGCAGATGGCAAAGAGGTTGGCAAATCCTGTGGCCGTCAAAAGTGTGACGACGTACCAGCCCCACCTCTTTGCCATCTGCCAGCAGACGGCAAAGATTCTTTGCCATCTGCTGGAAGATGGCAAAGAGATGGGGTTATTTTTTTCCAGGTAAAAAAATCTGTGGGGTTATCCCCTCCCTCTCTCCCCACCCATCCATACTACGTTCCCATCTCATCCACACACCGAACATCCCCCGTCGATGGCGCTCTAGGCTCGCCCGCCGCCACCCTGTCGCCGGCCCCGTCGCTCCCCCGCCCCGTCGCCGGCCCTCCCCCGCCCCGTCGCTGGCCCTCCCCCGCCCTGTCGCCGGCCCTCCCCCGCCACCCTGTCGCCGGCCCCGTCGCTCCCCCGCCCCACCCACGCCGTCGCGGCTCTCCTGGCCGTCGTCCTCGCGCTGGCGTCCGGCGCGGCGTCGCAGGCGCCGGCGGCGGGGGACTGTGGCTCCGCGCTGACGGGCCTCACCAGCTGCCTCCCCTACATCTCGCCGGGGTCCATGCAGGGCAAGCCGCCCAAGGAGTGCTGCACCGGCGTCAAGACCGCACTCGCCAGCCCGGCCAGCGTCGCCTGCCTCTGCGACGCCTTCGGCAAGGACTACAACATCCCCATGAACCTCACCCGCGCCTGTGAACAACTCATCCATATGTGATTTATATATGTTTAATGTGCTTTTGGATCCTAGTTTTAGAACAATTCAGTACCAACTATCTGTGAACCTGCAGAGATAAGCGCAGATTAGTAGTGCTCCAGTCTCCTCTGCTTTCATAGGAACAGTCTGGTGTTTTGTGTTACTTTGTATTGCATCCAGTAAGTTATAACCTACTTTTAGTGAGATAGATCTTTGTCGGTGTGCATCATTGGTATTTTGTCATCATTTTGTTGCAGAGTCCTGTGTGAACTAGATAGCCCATTATTATTATAAAAAAGAAGCAAGATAGATCTGGATGATGCATCATGAATTAGTGTGGACATGTAATCATTTTAAAAGCATTTCCTATAAATCGTCATGATCATTAAACTTGTTCACAGAACTTGTTGCTGTGGTCCCCAGCTGATTTGTTCTTTAATTCAGAAATTGGTCTATTTTTTTGCATATACTGGGGCCTCACGCAAGGTTTGTCTGAAGGAGACGTTATATCACGCCCTGGCACTTTTCATCAGGATTGTCTATCTAATAATATTAGACCAAAAAACAAATACTACTCCCTCCGTTCACAAATATAAGATCTTCCAACTTTTTGTGAATTGGATGTATGTAGACATGTTTAATGTGTCTGTTCGCAAATTTCAGTCCGTATGTAGTTCATATTGAAATATCCAAAACATATCATATTTTTGAACGGAGGGAGTACCTTATAATATGGGTTGATGGGGGTGAATTCACTCGCCTCGTTCATCTAGAATCCACCAGAGCCCCTAAAAGAATTAGAATCCCCCAACCCCCTTCGATTTGAAGAGGAAAAAGAATTTATACTCCATCTTCCAATGGTGCTGCTTAGTTGAGTTTTCCCTAGAGTGTTGCAGGTGCATTGGTTGTCATAAAACCTAATCCTTTGAATCTTTGGTATCCTTCAAATCTTCCCTATACTCCTATATATGTAGTCCTACTAATATAAAAAGACAGGAAGGGAAAAGTGGACAGAGAGATCTTAACAAGGAGGCACAAGATGCCAGAAGGAAGAAAAACGGGGAGACGTCCCCTTGTTTTCTTCCGAACTTGAAGCCACGTGATCTGTGCTGTGCAGTTGGATATAGAGTACATAAATCACGCCGCCTGCGGCGGCAACCCGGCTGCCCTCAACAACTGCAGCCGTGAGCCATCTTCCCTTAGCGCCATCTTGTTCTGATTTTCTTTTCCCCGTGTCGATTTGTGATCTGTCACATGTGGTGTTGGTCTGACCTTGTTTTTGGTTCTCCTGCAGTGAAACTTCCCGGCGGAGCCCCTAACGGCGCCCCTACTGAAGGTAATTCCCCTCTCTCTTCTCCTTTGTAGTTCCTACATTTTGAATCCCTCTCTTTATTCCTGTAGATCCATGCAGAAAAAAACGTTAATTAGATCCAATCAGCAGATGCTCCAATCTGACTGATTAAAGAACTGCCGAGAGCTAGAGTCGATTTATCTCCACCTCCATTTTCCACTCTTGAGATCGAAGGGAAAACATATGAATGTGTCCTTGGGCATTTACATCAATGCTTTCTTGGACTACAGAGAATTTTTCTGGACACCTCTGGCATCTAGAGTACAACAGGACTATCTTTCAGTGGTCTGCATGTGAAAAAACAGAACATATTTTGTTGTTGAGAATCTCCATTTGAAAAACAATCATCACAACAAAGAATGATTTTCTTTTGAGATTCACAAAGAATAATGAAATTGGCACATAGCACTTGTAGTGTAAACGAAGACATTCCTAATAAAGAACTGCTATCATAGTGGCGGTGCTTTTCAATGTCATCGTAATTTTGAGGGATGGCATCCAGATGTTGCACTGGATCACGCACACAACAGAATTGATAAACAATTATGATGGGCGGCAACCACCAAATGAGCTCGTCCCTTTCTCTTCTTCCCTATGGATCAATGTCCTGGCTCATGTTCTCTGTCCTGAATCATGAAGGTTTGATATAGGATTATAGGTGACTGCGTCCTCAGCTAAGCTGACATTTGACAATTATTACTGGGCTACACCTTGTCCAAAAATTAATCAGGCAAGCTGAAGCTATATTAATTCTGTACATTTTCTCATGGTTGACGAAGATAGATGATGCAGTTTGGCGATCCCAAAAATCATTATCTAATATGTAGTTTTCAACAAATAATTCCAGTGTCAGTTTTCAGCACTAATCTACTCTCTGTTTCACTTAATTTTCTCTCTAAAGAACACAACACACACACCTGAGGTTGAAGGGAACAGAGAAGAGAAACGCAGTCATAGAGAGAGGCTTTTGCCACGCCAAAACTTGTGTTAGTTTCTGTCTTTCCTTTTATTTCATTGCTTAACTGAATCAACGGGAAATTTGTCATGATCTAATAGTTGCATGTGCCGTCCCACAAGCTCGGATCATGCCGTGTCAAAAGCTAACTAAACAAGCTAAAAGAAGGTCCGGGCTCCAGCAGGAATGCAGCAAGATTCTGGCTATAGTAAACATTTAGATCAAAGACATATTTGACTGCTTATGTAGGTACTGAAGAGATAAGAGAAACTAAAGAAAAAATTGCAGACACATTAAGGTTAACATCAACATCCACAAGCACTAAAGAAAAAATTGCAGACCTATACTTAGCATCTTTTCCTCCAAAATGACTTAATATGCTTAACTAGCTCTAAAATGACATAATATGCTTAAGAAATGACATATTTTAGCTCCTAAATGACTTCATATGCTTAGCTAGCTCCAAAATGACATAATGACCTTACTTAGGTCCAAAATGACCTATTTTACAGATATAAGTTGCATCATAATAATCTTCACATTTTAGTTGCATCATAATAATCTTCTTCTTCTAACTTTCTTCTTTCCCATTTTACAGATTTGCTTAAGATCACGGAAGCTTGGGTTGATGGAGTGCTTGTAGTTAGTTTTTGTTTTGACCTTGTGAAACTTGCTACCTATGGATGAAACTGTGTAATATTGATGAAACTATGTATATGTATGGATGAAACTTGCTACTATTGGTAACATGTGTTGGATATATATATGTGTTCATGACTATTGGTAATATGTGTTGAATATGCTATATTGGTCATATAAATATATTTGTGTTTGATTTTCTGTGAAAATGAATTGATATAAGAAAAAATAAAATTAAATGGGGCAATATAGGCACTTTGCCATCTGCTGGCAGATGGCAAAGAGCTTTGCCATCAGCTGGCAGATGGCAAAGAGGCCACGTGTCATCTACATGTAAAATTTGGGCTGGCCTATTTGGGCTCTTTGCCATCTGCCAGCGGATGGCAAAGCTCTTTGCCATCAGCTGGCAGACGGCAAAGCATGCAGCCTTTGCCATCTGCTGGCAGATGGCAAAGAGCCTGCAGCCTTTGCCATCTGCTGGCTGACGGCAAAGTATGCCGTTAGCCTTCTAACGGGGCTAACCCCGTTAAGAGGCTTTGCCATCTGCCAGCTGATGGCAAAGCCACAGGCTCTTTGCCATCAGCCAGCAGATGGCAAAGAAGCCTTTGCCGATAAGAAGTCAGACAAATTGTTTGCCATCTGCTGGCTGATGGCAAAGCCTTTGCCATCCGCCAACCATGCCTTTGCCATCTGCCATGGTAGATGGCAAATTGCCAGATTCCAGTAGTGTGTATAGCAGCAAAAGACAGTAAAAAAGGTTTACGCAGGGTCTTAATCTAAAAAGAATCCTTTGGGACGGGTCCCTACTGCACGTCTACGCCTATGTCTCCGTTGTGCCGTGTCCTGGACGGGCGCCGCACGACGTTCATCTGTAAAAAGATAGGAACTAAATTGAAGAATGGGTCGTGCGGAACAAAAGAATAATAAACAAAATACAAAGTAAAGGATATATAAGGTAGAGTTTAATTGTCTCTGCGTACAGCCCCTGGTATGGGGGTATATGGCGTACTAAGCCCGCATTAATGATCGACTTGTGCCGAACTCGTTGAGTCCGGGTCCGTGGACTGTAATGAATTAGAAAAAAGTCCGTTGGCTGGCGAGGCCACTTTATTGTGCGGCTGTTTAAGCGGCCGCGCAATCCTCCGTTTGGAGGAGGCGTATTTTAGCGCGTTCCCTTTAAAGAGATGATGCCTCGAGGACCGGGCATCTTTAGCGTGAGGGATGCATAATGCGGTATTGCGTTAAAGCGAGCGAAAGCTCCGCGTCCCATTAGTGCTTGATAGCGACTTGAAAACGGGACTACATGGAAGGTCAGCTTTTCGCGACGAAAGTTATTGGCAGAGCCAAAGATGACTGTGAGCCGGAGAAAGCCCATGCAATGGGTGTCCGGGCCTGGTGCTACCCCTTGAAAGGAGGTTTTGCTGTGGCGGATTCTTGCTGGGTTTATGCCCATGTTGTGGATTGTATCCTGATATGTCAGGTTTAGTCCACTGCCGCCGTCCATAAGGACATTGGTAAACTGGAATCCATCGATTATTGGATCCAGTATCAGGGCAGTCCGGCCTGTGTTTTTGATATTTCTAGAATAATCTAGCTGATCAAAAATGATTGGCTTTAGTGACCAGTGGCGGGACTCCTGAGGGGTAGGTTTCACTGTGCGTACCTTTATGGGTGCCACACATTTTGTTACGTGAAGTGAGTTCACTGTTTTGACTTCTTGAGGGAAGTTCTTTTGTTTCCTGGTGTTCTGACTTTGGGGTTCGTCCTCTTCTTCACTTGGTGTATCGAGCCCCTTGTGTTCGGCGTTAAGTTGTCCGGATTGTTTAAAAACCCAACAGTCTCTGTGGGTGTGATTGGCAGGTTTCCCCGGAGTACTGTGTATCTGACATATTCTGTCCATGATTCTGTTTAAGCTGGACGGATCATCCCTATTATCTTGAAGGGGTGGTTTTGTATGATTTTGCCGTGAGCTTTTGAATCCGGCATTGACTGCCGTGCTCTTCGGACTTTTGCCTTTGATTCGGCGGCGGTCCTTATTTCGCCGCGGTTTTCCGTTTCCATCTCTGATTTCTGATGTACTTGGGTCGCTGGGGCTGCATCGTGCCAACCAGCTGTCCTCTCCTGCGCAAAAGCGGGTCATGAGGCTTGTGAGTGCGGTCATTGTTCTTGGCTTTTCCTGGCCGAGGTGTCTGGCAAGCCATTCGTCTCGGACATTATGCCTGAAAGCCGCTAGGGCTTCGGCGTCCGGACAATCCACTATTTGATTCTTTTTAGTGAGGAATCTGTTCCAGAACTACCGAGCTGATTCTCCGGGCTGCTGAGTTATGTGACTGAGATCGTCTGCATCCGGGGGACGGACATAGGTCCCTTGAAAATTTGCTCGGAAAGCATCCTCGAGCTCTTCCCAACTTCTAATTGTGTTTTCGGGAAGGCTTTTAAGCCAGTGCCGGGCTGGCCCTTTAAGCTTAAGGGGTAAATATTTTATGGCGTGGAGATCGTCTCCTCTAGCCATATGTATGTGGAGGATATAATCCTCGATCCAGACTCCCGGGTCTGTTGTTCCATCGTATGCCTCTATGTTGACGGGTTTAAATCCCTCTGGAAATTCATATTCCAGGACCTCATCGGTGAATCATAGGGGGTGTGCGGCCCCCCTATATTTGGGTGTGCCGGATTCTGATGGTGGATTTTTTGCATTGCTTGTGAAAGTTTGCTTTCTTCGCCCGTAAATGGACCTGGCTGGGCCATGATGCGAGTCTTTGAGTGGGTCGCATGCTGCATTAAGTGCGGCGCCGCTTGCCTTTTTATAGTGGCCGTGGGGTCGTCTATCCGATCGTGTGGCCTCCTGGTCGAATTCGGGCAGTAGTTTTCTCGTCGGATAGCTTTTGGTGCGGCGGCTGTCGCCGTATTTGTCTGCGGTCTTGATTACTTTGCTCCATCTTGTTTTGAGTGCATCCTCCGCCGTCTTCAGCTTCCGCTTCTGTTTTTTCAGGCTACGTGCCGTGGCAACGAGCCTTTCGTGGAGATTCTTCTGCTCCGTGGTTTTATCCGGCGTGAGATCGTCCGGAGTTCTGTTATGGCCGGGGGAGGGCTGTCCGTCCTCTCTATCCATGTTGCCCTGTTCGGACGGCTGTTCTGAGGCAAGCTCGTCGTCTACCAGCTCATCCTGCTCTAGGGCTGGGTTTTGATCGAGGCGGGGTTTGGCTCGGCGTTTACGTCGCCATTTTGACTGCTTTTCGGAGGTTTTACCTCTTTTTTCGCCCCCTTTTTCCTCGTTGTCGTTTCCTTTAGGGGTATCCACCATGAATACATCGTTAGGTGGGGTGGAGGCCCAGTGCCCTATAGGTGCTGGTTCCAATTCGTCTCCGCCTTCGTCGTCTATACCGTCGAAGTCTTCGGATCCAAAGTCAAGCATGTCGGTTAAATCATCGACAGTGGCTATTAAGTGGGTGGTGGGTGGGCTTTGAATTTCTTCGTTGTCCAAATCCCAACCTCGCAGGCCATAGTCCGGCCTGGGCTCTCCTGATAAAGAGAGAGACTTGAGAGAATTCAAAATATCACCGAAAGGTGAACACTGAAAGATGTCCGCGGCGGTGAACTCCATTACAGGCGCCCAATTGGATTCGATCGGCGGGGGCGCGGAAGGCTCGGAGTTCGGAGAAGAGTCCGGCTCCTTGGAGTCCTGGGCCGTGCGGAGTACGGGGCTGGCGTTCGGCTCGATTGCCTTTGAGATCGCGGCCCCCGAGGTGACGTCCAACCGTTCATCCTCAGAGAACGCAGCGGGCTCCGAGTCGAGGATCGGGGCCGGAGCGTATGCGGCCTCCAGGGTACTATTCGGAGGCAGAGCTATATCATGTCCCTCGAGATAGTGCGGCGCGCTTGGCTGTGGCTCGAATCCGTCGAAGATCAAGTCTCCGCGGATATCCTCCGTGTAGTTTAAGCTTCCAAACCTGACTTGATGGCCAGGGGCGTAGCTTTCGATCTGCTCCAGATGACCAAGCGAATTGGCCCGCAGAGCGAAGCCGCCAAAGACGAAGATCTGTCCGGGGAGGAAAGTATCACCCTGGACCTCATCGTTGTTGATGATCAAAGGAGCCATCGGGCCTAAAAGCGACGACACAGAGGAACTCTCAATGAAAGCACCAATGTCGGTGTCAAAACCGACGGATCTCGGGTAGGGGGGTCCCGAACTGTGCGTCAAGGTCGGATGGTAACAGGAGACAAGGGACACTTTATTTTACCCAGGTTCGGGCCCTCTCGATGGAGGTAAAACCCTACTCCTGCTAGATTAATATTGATGATATGGGTAGTACTAGAGTAGATCTACCACGAGATCAAGGAGGCTAAACCCTAGAAGCTAGCCTACGGTATGATTGTGTATGATGATGGTTGTCCTACGGACTACAACCCTCCGGTTTATATAGACACCGGATAGGGTTAGGGTTACACAGAGTCGGTTACATTGGTAGGAGATCTTGAATATCCGCACACCTAGCTTGCCTTCCACGCCAAGAAAAGATCCTTCCGGACATGGGACGAAGTCTTCAATCTTGTATCTTCATAGTCCTGGAGTCCGGCTGAAGGTATAGTTCGGCTATCCGAACACCCCCTAATCCAGGACTCCCTCAATGGCAATGAGGCGTCGTCCACTTGGCCAACCGCTCACCGTCCATGTCCTCGACATTGACCGCAGCTTCGCCTTCCGCACACCCAATCAACTCTGGCAACCATGAAGGCGATAATGGCTTCTGTCTTGTATGTTGTGCGTGGTACCAAGAAGAGTTGCATTCTTCCCCATCCATAATGGCAACCACATGTTGCGGTGAATAATGGCCACTCTACAATAAAACTAAGCAATAATAGTTCAAACCGTAAACAAAATAAGAATTAGGAAGTAATGTTGGTACCATTGCTAAAGATGTTAATCTGATGAACTAATTCCCCATCAGTTTGATAGGTCATAATATCAACTGTCAAGAACCATCAAGTAAATAGAGTCATGAACAGTAAAACATAATCCCATGAACCGACTAACCTGAATACGTTTTCTTAACTCTAAGATGAGCACTAAATATAAGCTTTGGAAATGAATTGACTCTTCAAAATAAAAGCGACGTTGCCAATTATTGATATGACAAGCATCTTGTTGTTGTATACAAGCAAAAACAATTTGGTGTAGCCTATTCTAGAGTATGCTAATAAAAGAGAAGACACATTTCTATGTACACCAACAGAAGGTAGACATATGTTTATTCCATTTGAGATTACAACGGGGATGGTCTTTACAATCATGTCTCCACTTGAGAACAGTGGTTTATAAGAAAAGAAGTACAATAAACAAATATATATTTAGTGAGGAAGCAATGCATTAGAACTAAATCAACAACATATAGTGAATGCTTGGAAATGCATGTGGACATAACTATTGACAGGAACAAATCCAATTTTATGGCCTAAAATATATTAAATAAAAACACTCCCTTTGCTTTAGCAAGATACTCGTATATCAACTATAAGTCGCCTACACAGAGAAACATCCGGATAGCTATTATAAAGAATAAAGTAGTCTTGAAACATAAGGTAGCTTAGAACCACAAGCACTACAGATAAAAATTATTGAGCATTAACCTCCATATGTCGGGGACAAATGGAAGGGATATATCTCATAGAATTTTGAATTTATATTTATAGAAAAATTCAGTACAAGTCAAATTTAGTAGCTTCAGAAAAATATACAATTGATACACATAATTTTTGCTTGTGCTTACAAACAATACAAATTGGCAATGTTTGTCAGCCCGTAAGTACATTAGATAGGTAAAAGCATCTTACAGAGTTGTGTATGTTAACGGGAGCTTAATTTGTGAAGCATTTGTCAAGCGCCCAAGAAAGTAACATGAAAATAGATCGAAGCACACATACCACCGAGGCTGGGTGGAATCTTGTCAGTGTTGAACGCGACCTTCGACGCACAATAGACTGTTCAAAGGACCTGAATATGTATAATACCCATAAGAGCATCTCTAGCCATTGAGCCTCCGAGGAGGCCTTTTTTCGCAGCTTGAGAGGCTGCCGGCGAAAAATTTAGCCTGGGGGTGAAGAAATTCCCACTCGTCCCCCGCCCCCAAACGGCTCGTCTCTCCTCTACCTCGGCCATGCCGCCTCCACCTCCATGGCCACCTGCTTCTGCTCCTCCTCTCCACCCGACCTCGCCGGCAGCAGCGGCAGCCGGCTCCGCATCTTCGGCCCGGCGCTCCCAAGGCCGCGCCCGCCCAGGCCACGCTCTCTCGCGTTCCCAGGCCGCGTCCGCTCGCCAGCTGCACGCTCCCATGATCGCGCTCGCTCGCCCGTCTGTGCTCGCTCGCCGGCCGCGCTCGCAGCGCTCCAACGCGCTCGCAGCTCTCCGGCGCGCCAAGCCTCCTCGACGAGCTTCGGCGCGAGCGCGAGTGAGGGAGTCCTGTATTAAGGGGTCCTCGCGCGTCCGGCCTATTAGCCATGGGCCGGACCGATGGGCTGTGAAGATACGAAGATCGAAGACTCCACCCGTATCCGGATGGGATTCTGCTTAGCGTGGAAGGCAATCTCGGCGATTGAATATAAAGATTCCTTTCTCTGTAAACCGACCTTATGTAACCCTAGATCCCTCTAGTGTCTAAATAAACCGGAGGGTTAGGTCTGTAGAGCCAAAGACAAAATAGTCATACAGGCTAGACTTCTAGGGTTTTAGCCATTACGATCTCGTGGTAGATCAACTCTTGTAATACTCATATTCATCAAGATCAAAAGCAGGAAGTAGGGTGTTACCTCCATAGAGAGGGCCCGAACCTGGGTAAACATCGTGTCCCCTGTCTCCTATTACCATCGACCCTGGACGCACAGTTCGGTACCCACTACCCGAGATCCGCCGGTTTTGACACCGACAGCGAGCATCCGCGGGCGGCCGGAGCACGGCGGCTCGGCTAAGGCATGTTGACACTCAAAAGTGGCACGATTATAAAGATTAGCTTGAAGCTATGTCAAGATTAATTCAAACTTATTATTGAAAGTCACCATGAGATGGCTCTTTTCGAGAAGATTAAGATGGATATGAAGATGGTCTAAAACGGAGCTCAGATGCAAAAGTTATGACAAGTTCAGAGATGCTCATGTTGACACCAGATTAGAGAATGACTTGAAACCCAATTAAGATGACTTCAAATGGAAAAAGTTTCAACATGAAAGTTGTGCGTCTCGTCGAAACGGTTGATTTTGATATAAAAACGTCTCAATCGGAGTTCGCATGAAAAGTTACAGCCAAAAATGTGCGGCTGCATCAGGATGGCCGTACACTCCGGAATTGATCATCCGGGTTTTGGATTTCTCCGAGCATGGCCGGACACTCCGGGGATATTTGTCCGGATTTTGGATTTTTCTGCCGCAGACTTCGAAAAACAGTCTAAAACTCCCTCAAGATGGCCTCTGATTAAAAGACTTTCAACATAAAAGTTGTTCGTCTCGTCGAAGCGGCCAAGATTGCTTTTGGGCTCTTTTCCATCCGAGGTTGTTTACTGCCTTAAACATGGCCCGCAAGGTGCAGCCAGGTTGTAAACTGAACAGTTTTGGAAAGTTCGGATTCCAAATTTGACTAGGGTTTTGGACGTGGATCCAAGCCTTTTCCTTGCACGGGAAGTCCAGCAGCCTCTTATATACCTTAAGGGGTGGTGGACGATCGAACAACACACAATCAAACAATCATCTACCACTTTTTATCTTTTATTTAACTTTTCTCCTTAACCCTAGTCTTTCTTTTTCCTCGTTCTTCGTTCGTTCTTCTTGTTGCAGGGCGGTGAACCTCGAGGCCCTAGGGGCGATCAGGTCGACCTAGGGCAGCCCATAGCCGTCGTGCGCCCTGACGGGGTCCTTCCCGGGCGTGTGGGGTTTCGGGTCCTCAAAAGCACCCGCCGGATTGCCCGCGTACCGCGCTTCCGGCCGGGTGTCCTTCGACGTGAGCTGCGGTGCATCACCCCCGGCGTCGAGGGTACACGGTGACGTGTTCGTGTGCGAACACACTTTTTGGTGACTTTGCTGGGGACGAAGCTTTGAACGGTCTCCGTCACGTTCTTGCTATGAAGAGATCGTCATCTAGGGTTTGCGATCTACAAAGGTAATATGAATACACAATCCACTTATGTAGATGCAAATAATGCATATGTTGTTGCTAGATCGTCTAATGAGCATAATGTATCGGCTAGCCCTAGTTCTATCAATCATGCATCTAATTATGTGCAACAGCTGATTCAGAATAATCTTCATGCTTCAACTTCATATAATTTTAGCAACGTGCAACATATGTATCCCAACTCTCATGCATCGGCAACCCCACAAATCTATATGCCGGTGAACAACATGATGAGTTCGGTTAATCAAGTTGAAACACCCCATGTAGGAACTTTCAATGGCATGCAACATAGTGTTTCATCCTTTTATTCATCGACAACTAATTTGCAACATGTTAATCCAAACATGCCGGTGGATGGGGGAATTGGCCATGCTACTACTAGTTATTCGGCCAATTACCCTCAAACATCATATGCTACGCCTCATGCTACTAATTTTTTGGCACCATACGCAACTGTTGATATCCATAATTCAGCTCCGCACCTTCATGGTCATGGCCGAATAAGTGAAACTTCTGCAAGAGCACAAATGCATTCACCTACTACCATGGCATATCATGTCCCCCCTGCACAATTATAGAATTTTGGCAACATCTCATTATCGAAAGAATCTAAAAGCATCGGGGGGGCAACCATATCCTGACTGGGTAATTGAGAACAAGCTTACATTCTCTTGGGATTTGTGCAACTCTATTCACCAGGAACTAATAGAAGGCGGGAAGCCTCATGATTTTGTTGCTGTAAAAGCTAGAGTTGTGCAAATGATGCAGTCGCCCAGTGTTGTACCATCCAATGTACCACCTAAACAATTGCAGAGCTTCGACACCTCATTGCCGAAAGAGTCTCAAAGTATTGGGGGGCAATCTCATGAGGAGTGGATGGAAATTGAGATGAAAAGGTTCAAAGCTCGCCAAGCTGATATGTGGGATAAAATTAGACAAGAGCGAGAAGCCTTGCAAATTCAAAAAGATAAAAGTATTGATTCAAGTAACAAAGGAAATTCGGTTATTGAAAAATTTGAATCAAATAGTATGTGTACCGAATCTATCGAAGAAAAAGAGGATGCCAAGGCACTGGAGATTTATTCAAAAGTGGAACATAGTATTATTCAAGTGATACAACCATCATGCTCTCCCAACGTATTTGAAGAGGTCGCAACTTCATTATTGATGCATCTGTAAGAAATATTCTCATAAGTAATTTTGAAAGACCAATGAAGAAGGGTAATTTACTTGTTAGCAATAAAATTGTTATGGAACGTATCGGTCAACCCATTGCGCCATTTATAAAGACCGATAATGACTTATTGTTATAGCCAAAGCTTTCCCCGTTGCTTTATCTAAAGTTCATATCTAGTTGGGTAGCTTTGCTTATTTCGTACTTGGCTTGCACTTGGTCTCAACTGAGACATGTATGTTCTAAATATTTTCGTTTTAGAAATTTAAAGCCAAGGTTAAATTCTATTGAGAAAACCGATGCTAATATAATATCTTATCCAAATACATCGGAGATAGAGTGGAAAACACAATGCATAGACGAATGGGGAGATTCAAAATCTGAACCATTCGTTTGCTTATCTCCAAAGCCGTTCACACAGCAAGATCGGCTAGAAAACAAGAAGTATACCTTCAATTCAAGCATGTGTGGTAAATATTTGATTTTTTGCTGAAAAATAATTACATTACAATTCTTGATCACCATGTTAAGCCATCAATCCAAGGACGAATGTATTGTAAGTTGCATGATTCGTCCAAGCATAATTTTGAGGATTGCAACATGTTTCGTCAAATAATTAAATCGACCATTGATAAAGGATGACTAAAATTTGTTGAGACACCAAGAGATGACCAACCTATTTCGTTTGGTCCCGATGGCAGAAAGTTTTTGCATCGACTGCTTCAAGCCGATCCACTTAAAGAGAAGGTAAAAACTGCAGGTGATGAGATCAAGCTTCAAGTAAAGAAGTTGTTGAAGAGAATAATGAACATAATCTTGAGGGCGACAATTCCATCGTAGCTACAATGGAGACGCCAAGGACTGGGGGGCAGCAAGCAAATCCAATGATCGACGAAAGCAAACCAAAAGAAAACAAAGGCTGAAATAAGCGCAAGTGTAAGAGATCAAAAATCACCTTCGCTGAACTATTGGATAAATATCAAAAGAAGAGTGAAGAGAAGAATACTTATCAGCCAAATCATGCAAAGAAACCAAGATCACCCCCAAGGCGCAAATATGAGGATTGGTATGGGCAAAGTGAGAATTTTAATGCAACATATTCATATCCTTATTTTGGGCCACCAATGCCAATGCCGTGGATGCCTCCCTATGCTCATATAGATCCATATCCATCATGGGACAGGTATGATACAAGGGCACATTCTCCATCTTATTTTAGACCATCTCACCAATATTATGCAGCTCCTAGAAGATCAACATTTGAACAATCACATGTTAAAGACCGTTTCAATCATAAGAAATCGCTACAGAGCTCAAGGAAGAAGAAAGAGGTGGTCAAGCAAGTTTACCCTGTTAAAAGAAATGGTCGTAAGAGTTCAACTTCAGATTTGATCTCAAATGAAAAAGAGCTAATTAAAGTGTTGACATTGGCTACTAAAGGAAATGAGACAAAGCAATAAATTATTGAGAGTCGAAGTGCCAAATCTGAAGAAAATAAGTTGAGAGTGCACAAGGCCAAAAATGAATTGCCATTGGTCAAAATAGAATCACAGCCGAGATGCCCACTCGGCTCATCGTATTGGCAAAAGAAGAAATTACAAAAACTTAATGCACAAGAACTTGAAGAAAGGAACATGGCATGGGTTCCCAAAGGAAGTGCTCAAAATAAGAATTATGTGCAAGCTTCCATTACAAGAAGTGCGGCAAAGGTGAAGAAGGAAAAGAGTGAAAACTATGAAGGACAAAGCCGAAGGTTTCAACATCTTTGGTCTACACACTACAAAAAAATACAATTCCGTGACGATACGTGTTTGTCACAGTAGGTCGCTTTTTTGTCATGCATGTACATCCATGTCACATCCCTAGTTCTGGTATGCTCAAGGCTAGCTAGTCATGTGTGCATCATGTTTAAATTTCATTTAATTTTGAAATGGGGATTTGTGAAACCCTCAGAATCATTTCTGGAAATGACCCAATATAAAAATTTCTCCAAAAAGGTCCAAGAAATGTTCATGTCTCTCTCTGAAAATATTGGGCAGAGATAAAAATCAAACCAATATTTTTGGGAGCTCATAGGTATTTATTTTGGGCATTTGGAGTTAATGCATAATTATTTGCATTGGATATATAAATGTTATATATATTTTATATGTCCAAAAGTTGTGCCATTTATTGAGGAGCTCTGGAATAATACCATTAGCCCCTACAAAAATTGGCATAATAAAATAAATTGATTTAGTATTTTTATTAAATCAAAACAAATGTCAGAAAGTTAGAAAAGAAAACAAAAAAATGGTAAAACCCTTACTGGACTTACCTGGGCCACCTGCTGGCCTGGCTCTGTGCCGGCCCAGCCGACTGGCCAGCGCCAGTCGTCGTCTCCACCGCGCCAGGAGGACGCCGGGCGCGTGGTCGCCGCACGCCGTGCGCATGCGCGCCACGGCAGCTGCCTGCCTGCCCTCCCCCTCGACGCTCTGGCCTTCGGACGACGCCACGCGCCGCCCCGACCCCCTCGCACTCTCTCTCGCTCTCCCTCCTCCCCTGGATTCTCCCTCTCCCCGCGCCCGTAGCGCTGCCGTCGCCGCAGCTCACCGCCGACGCGCTCCCCGCCGTCCCCTCGCCCTCTCTCCGAGTCCGGGTGCTCCGCCTCGTCGCCCGCATCGTCCTCGACAAGCCAAGCGACCAGGGACGCGCTGCATCGCCGCCACCATCATCGTCTCCGTCACCGACTGCCCGAGATCGCCGACGACGCTCCGGCCGCACCAGTGCTTCCCCGAGCTCGTTGACGCCTCCGCTGGATCCGCTGTGAGCTCTACTCCGTTTCCCCCTCCTCCCCGTGCTCGTTTGCCCCGTCCAGCTAGCTCAACCACCGCGCCCGCGAGCTCCACGCCGCCGGCCATGGCGCCACGGTGGCCAGAGCCCGAGCCAGCCACTTCCACGCGCGTCACCGTGTTCCTGGTGACGCCAGGAGGCCGTAGAGGCCCTCCGCATCCCCTGCCATACACCGCAACGCCGAACCCGCACGCCACCGAACTCCGGCCGCCGCCCAAGAGGTCGCCGCCGTCGTTATAGGCCGTCTCCGGTGAAACGGAGGGCACCAGTGGATGCGCGCGAGCACCAGCTCCTCGGAGATGGTCTCCGCGGGCCATTTGGTCGCCGGAGACGCATTTCCGCAGGCCGCCGCCGCGTCTGGCCTCGCCAGCGTCGAGTCGCCGGTGGGGTTAGCCGGGGTTGACCGGGTCTAACCCCCTGTTGACCTGGCGTTTGACCCCCAAGGTCAATGACATGTGGGCCAGGCCCTGTTAATTTTTTAACTTAGGATTAGTTTAGCAACTAATTAACCCGCTGCTAATTAATCTTGAAACTGACGTGTGGACCCCACACGTCAGGTTTGACCCCAGTCAGCGTTGTTGACTTGCTGACGCAAGCATGACGCAATGCTGACGCAGTTATTCATTTTTCTGGATTTAATTTTAAACAGGAAATTCCAGAAAATGTTTCAAACTTCAAAAATTCATATCAAATCAACCGTAGCTCAGATTGAAACAAGTTATATATGAAAAATCATCAGAAAAATGCAAGGAACCCATTTATGCTAGTTTCATACATGAAAAACCAACTTATACTTGCTGTATAAGTGAAAACGTAATAATGGCATGTTATATACTTCACTTGGGGTTTGCATATGAACCCTTGGTTCATATGAACTTCAACCAAATAAACTCTAGCTGCATTAGCTCAAACAGCATCACATCCTCATGCCATGTTCATGCATCATATTGCTGCATATGATTGTGTATTGATTGCCGACACCGTTCCTTCTCGATAGGTTCTGCTCCGGAGACCGTTCCAGAGTACCTGTCAGAGGAGCAGTGCCCCCCTGTTGATCTACCAGGCAAGCAAACCCCCTTGTTCATTTCGATATGATCCCACTCTCTCGCTCCTGCTCTCTTTTATTGCATTAGGACAACAACGATTCAACTACTACTTTATGCTGCGGTAGTTGAACCCATTCCTCTGCATGACCTGTCATTGCCACAGTAAATAGATGAAACCCACTAGCATGTGTAGGAGTTGATTGAGCCATGTTGTGTTCCTACCATGCTATGCCTGCTATTGCTTAGAGTTGTGTCGGGTCTGATTCATTGGGAATGGATTGGAGTGATATGATGTGTTCTGATGCTGAGAGTTAAGCGTATGAACACGATTTGGTAAAGGTAGCGGTGAGAGGCCATGTAGGAGTACATGGTGGGTTGTCTCATTGGGACCGTCCTTAAGCACCGAGTTCTGTGTATGTCGTCCAATGACTAGCTACTACCACACATTGGAATGCTTAAGTGCCCCTCTCGACTTATTAACCAACTTGATCTCTGCCCAGGAGTCGCAAATAGTTTCTGGTGTTTGTAGGTAGTGCTATTTTTCTACCGAGTGGCACCCGGTAGGGTGGGCTCGGGACAGACTAGGCACAGGTGGCACGGTGTACCAAGTGGCACCCGGTTGGTGGGCTTGGGAACCCTGCTCACATCGTTTGGGGCCGTGAGCGACACCCCGGTCGGATCTCCTTGCGGATGGAACCCGAATAGGCGATAAACCTGGACTAGAGTCTTGTGTGGTTAGTCAGGTCGTGGCCGACTCCCTCGCCCGGCTTCCGCTTGAAGGTTGCCGAGGTACATGACGTGTACAGGGCGGTAAGTGGCGAGAGCGTGTGTGAAGAAGTACACCCCTGCAGGGTTATCATGATCTATTCGAATAGCCGCGTCCTCGGTTATGGACTTCTTGGATGCTTACGTGGTACATAGACAACTTGAAGTGGATACTCCAAAATGCTCAAGATAAGCGTGAGTGCTATGGATGGCCTTCTCGTAGTGAGACGGGGATGAATCCATAGTAGTGTATTGATGTGGTGATTAGTGGACTCGTGTGCGCCTTTTCAAAAGAGTTACCAACAGTCGTAGAACAGGATAGCCACAGAGTCAAAGCTGGCTTGCTGCAACTAAACCCCACATTACCTCCTTGATACTAATGCATGTATGATAGGATCTGATGTAAGTCTTGCTGAGTACCTTTGTACTCATGTTTGCTTTATTTATGTTTTGCAGCGGAGACTTCAGTCTTTCTAGTATTTCCGCTTGGACTTCGACGAGTAGCTTGCTACCTCAGCTACGATCTTGTACCCTTGGGAGGGTCTTGTAGATAGTCGGGCTTTTCAGCCTTTTTCTTTTGTAGTTGTCTGTACTCAGACATGTAATGCTTCCGTTTGTTGCTTGTATGCTCTGAATGATGGGTCATGTGACCCCTGTTTGTATTTAATGCTATGTGGCTCTTCTGAGCCTTTATCTATATGAGTTTGCGTTATGTTGTGATGCCATGTTGTACAGCACATACTTGCATGTTATGCGTACGTGTAACGTGTATTGCTATGTGTGGGATCCGACTATCTAGTTGTTTATCCTTGGCAGCCTTTCATATGGGGAAATGTAAGTCTAGTGCTTCTGAGCGATAGTAGTCCGCTACAGCCCGGTTCACCGGAGTCCTGCTAGCCCAGCACTACTGCTCGGAACACTTGACTGGCCGGCATGTGTTTCACGTCGTTCCTGTGTCTGTCCCTTCGGGGAAATGTCACGCGATGTTATCCGGAGTCCTGCCTAGCCTGCTACAGCCCGGGTTACCGGAGTCCTGTTAGCCCAGTGCTACAGCCCGGATAAATACGTTGATGACCGACATGCTCGATGTGATTCATGTATGCCTGTCCTCATAGGTTGGCGCCGCCTTGGGTTCACGACTAGCCATGTCGGCCCGGGTTCTCTGTCATATGGATGCTAGCGACACTATCATATACGTGAGCCAAAAGGCGCAAAAGGTCCCGGGCCAGGTAAGGTGGCACCCGTGGGAGTACCGTGCGTGAGGCCGCAAAGTGATATGATGTGTTACATGCTGGATCGATGTGGCTTAGGATCGGGGTCCCGACAGCGTTGGTATCAGAGCCTGACTGCCTGTAGGATTTCCAAGCCATCCAAGTCGAAGTTGAGTCTAGAAATTCTTTAGTTATATAAGGGAATTGATTGTGGAAGGGAACGTAAGGCTCTTTTTACTCCTTATATCTCATGCCCTTCTGATCTGAGTCATCCTATCTTTCCAACGGGGTTAAGGAACTAGGCTTCCTCTTCTATCTATCAGGATCACGTGTTACTACTCTGTAGTCTCTTAGGATTGGTTGATGAGAGTCATATCCTAGTTCAAGTACCTCCGGTGTAGTCTGTTTAGTAATATTTCAGAACCTTGTGTGATGATGTTGCTTATGGTGCTACCCCGTCTTTTGCAGAATGTCTCATATTGAGCATTTTACTGTCGTTATGCTGCCGGAATTATCCTAGGAGTTTGAGAGATACTAAATTCTTGTGCTACCTTCTGCATCCTATAGTTGATGCTAAATCCATCCTTGTTTTCCTTGGTTTCGTTCTTCAGGATGTCATCAGTTAAACGAAGTTCTGTTGCTCGTAGCCAGAACCACGGAGATGGTAGGGATGAGGATCCTCCCGATCAGTCTTCGTTGGCAAAGTTCATGTTAGAGGATGAGATGAACAAGCGTGAGACTAACCGCTTGTTAGCACGTATCGAGGAGAACACCACACCTCAGTTCAAAGGGTCTGCAACCATTCATGATTTCATTCGCTTGCACCCACCCACCTTCCATCATTCCATTGAACCACTCGATGCAGATGACTGGCTCCGTAGTATCACACACAAGCTACGTTCTGCGAACGTAGCTGAAGGTGACAAGGTCATCTATGCTGCATACCATCTGGAGGGTCCTGCTAGTCTTTGGTGGCAGAACTATGAGGCTATGCTTCCAGTTGGTCAGATACCTACCTGGAGAGAATTCACTGAGGCTTTTCGCGAGCATCACATTCCTGAAGCCCTCATCGATCGCAAGAGAGAAGAGTTCTGTAGTTTCACCCAGGGTAAGATGGCTGTTGATGCTTACAGTAGAGAGTTTGAGAATCTCGCCCGCTATGCTACAGAAGAAGTGTCCACAGACGCCAAGAAGCAAGCTAGGTTCCGGAAGGGTCTCAACCCCAAGTTGCGTCGTGATCTCCATTTGCACCAATGCAATACATTCCAGGCTCTTGTGAACAAGGCCATTAACGCGGAGACAGCTCAGCTTACTTACGAGGAGTCTCGTAAGCACACCCGTGATTTGGTTTCTTCCTCCGGTTCTAGTTCTCAGAAGCGCCGGATTTGGATTCCGAACTCCGCTCTTCCACCCGGTTATACACCGAGGCCATCTTGTGTGGCGCCTCACCCAGTTCAGCCATTTGCACCACCCAAGCCTATTGGCAGACCGCTTGTCAATGCGGGTCCACGTCCTACTTCAGGAACTTGCTTCACATGCGGAGAGCCAGGACACTATGCACGTGACTGCTCTCAAGCCAGTTATGCTCCACCCCCGCCCGAGAAGTCTGTTGGTCGTGATAAGCCATCACGCAAGATGATCAGTGTCAAGACCATTCCCACTGAACGTGGACGTGTGCATCACGTCTCGGCTGAAGACGCTCATGATGATCCAGATGTCGTTCTTGGTACACTCCTTGTTAATTGCCATCCAGCTTCGGTTCTTTTCGATACCGGAGCATCTCACTCCTTCATTTCTGAAAGCTATGCCAGCTTGCACAACATATCATTTTTTGATATGCCCTCTCCTTTAGTCATTCAAACTCCTGGATCCAAATGGCAAACTTCTAGTGTAAGCCATGGTAATGAAATCCTTGTTGACAGACTTGTATTCCTTGCATCACTTATAGCCCTCAAGTCTTCAGATATTAACATCATCTTGGGTATGGACTGGATGAAAGCTCATTATGCCAAGATTGATTGTTACACCAGGTCTGTTCAGCTCACACACCCATCTGGCAATATAGTAACTGTCTCCACTAGAGTTGCAAAGCGCCAACTCTATTCTCTTAATGCCAGCCCTCTTCCAGACCTTGAAGATATCCCGGTAGTCCGTGACTTTCCGGATGTCTTTCCAGAAGAACTGCCAGGTATTCCACCTGACAGGGATGTAGAATTTGTCATAGATCTTATCCCAGGAACCGCTCCAATCTCTAGGAGACCTTACAAGATGGCACCCTTAGAACTAGCCGAGCTTAAGAAACAACTTGATGAGTCCTTGCAAAAGGGTTTCATCCGTCCTAGTTCTTCTCCTTGGGCTTGCCCCGTTCTCTTCGTCAAGAAGAAGGATGGTACGGACCGGATGGTTGTAGATTATCGTCCCGTTAATTTGGTCACGATAAAGAACAAGTAACCGCTTCCCAGGATCAACGATCTGTATGATCAGCTCGTTGGATCCTCAGTCTTTTCCAAGATGGATTTGAGGTTAGGCTACCATCAAATCAAGATCAGAAACGGGGACATTCCTAAGACGGCTTTTGTCACTCGTTATGGCCAGTACGAGTACACCGTCATGTCCTTTGGTCTAACTAATGCTCCAGCTACCTTCTCCCGCTTGATGAACTCGATCTTCATGGAGTACTTAGATAAGTTCGTCGTGGTTTACCTCGATGATATTCTTATTTACTCGAAGAACGAGGAAGAGCATGCCGAACATCTTAGACTTGTGTTAGAGAAACTCAGAGAGCACCGCCTTTATGCCAAGTTCTCCAAGTGCGAATTTTGGTTGCCAGAAGTGACCTACCTAGGCCACGTGATCTCTGGTAAGGGCATTGCTGTCAATCCCGAGAGAGTTCAGGCCGTTCTTGATTGGACTCCACCTGAAACAGTTAAACAAGTTAGGAGTTTCCTTGGTCTAGCCAGTTATTGTTGCCGCTTCGTTGAAAACTTCTCCAAAGTGGCCAAACCCCTCACGGAACTTCTCAAGAAAGATAAAAAGTTTGAGTGGACCCCACAGTGTGAGTACAGTTTTCAGGAACTGAAAAGACGCCTGACTTCTGCTCCCATACTTGTGCCACCGGATTTCACTAAGGACTTTGTTATCTACTGCGACGCCTCACGACAAGGACTAGGTTGCATTCTTATGCAAGATCGTCATGTGATTGCCTATGCATCTCGACAGTTGCATCCACATGAGGAGAATTATCCTACACATGATCTAGAGCTTGCAGCCGTAGTCTATGCACTTAAGACCTGGCGACATTACCTTCTTGGTAAACGTTGCGAGATTTACACCGATCACCAGAGTCTCAAGTATATCTTCACCCAGCCAGATTTGAACCTTAGGCAAAGACGTTGGTTGGAGTTGATCTCAGATTACGACTTAGGGATTACCTACACCCCAGGCAAGGGCAATGTCATGGCTGATGCGCTAAGTCGTAAGTCCTATTGCAACAATCTTATGTTGCAGCAGGGCCAACCACTTCTTCATGAGGAATTCTGTAAGCTTAACCTTCACATTGCTCCTCACGGATTCCTTTCTACCTTGGTGGCGAAACCTACCCTTGAAGATCAGATCATTTCTAACCAGAAGTTTGATAGGGGTGTTATCCGCATGAAGAGAAACATTAAGAAGGGAGTTGGTGGATGTTTCTCTATGGATGATCGAGGTGTTGTTTTCTTTGAGAATCGCTTGGTGGTTCCCAAGAATCAACATCTGCGACAATTGATTCTTATGGAGGCTCATGAATCTCCTCTCACGATTCATCCCGGTAGTACTAAGATGTATCAGGACCTACGCCAGAGGTTCTGGTGGACCAGGATGAAAAGAGAAATCGCTCAGTTCATTGCTAACTGTGACGTTTGTCGTCGCGTTAAGGCAGAGCATCAAAGGCCTGCTGGCACCCTTCAGCCTTTAGCTATTCCTGAATGGAAATGGGATAAGGTTGGTATGGACTTCATCACCGGCTTTCCCAGGACCAAGAAAGGGAATAATGCTATCTTCGTAGTCATTGATCGTCTTTCCAAAGTGGCTCACTTCCTACCTGTTCGAGAGAATATCACCGCTAGTCAGCTCGCTGACTTATATATTTCTCGAATAGTTTCACTTCATGGTGTTCCACTAGAGATCAATTCAGACCGTGGTAGTCTTTTCACTTCTCATTTCTGGGAGAGTTTCCAAACTGCCATGGGCACCCATCTTTCCTTCAGTACCGCTTTCCACCCTCAATCAAGTGGTCAGGTGGAAAGGGTTAACCAAATCCTCGAAGACATGCTTAGAGCTTGCGTTATCTCATTCGGTATGGATTGGGAGAAGTGTCTTCCTTTCGCCGAGTTTGCTTATAACAATAGCTACCAATCCAGTCTCAAGAAAGCTCCTTTTGAGATTCTGTATGGACGAAGATGTGGAACACCTTTGAACTGGTCAGAAACCGGTGAAAGACAATTCTTTGGACCGGATATGATCCAGGAGGCAGAAGAGCAAGTTCACGCCATTCTTGAGAATTTGAAAACAGCCCAGTCTCGTCAAAAGAGCCAGTATGACCGTCATCATAAGGAAGTGGCTTATGAAGTTGGTGATAAGGCTTACCTTCGGGTTACTCCTTTGAAGGGTACCCATCATTTCGGTATCAAGGGCAAGTTGGCTCCTCGTTACATTGGTCCTTTTCGCATTCTCGCTAAACGAGGAGAGGTTGCCTACCAGTTGGAACTACCCTCACATCTTTCTCGAGTTCATGATGTCTTCCACGTCTCTCAACTTAGGCGTTGCTTCTCGGATCCCATCCGCGGAGTGGACCACGAAACGCTTGATCTCCAAGATAACCTCACATATCGAGAGTACCCTGTTCGCATTCTTGATCAAGCAGAGCGTGTTACTCGACGTCAGAACATCAAGTTTCTCAAAGTTCAGTGGTCTCATCATTCTGAGAGAGAAGCTACTTGGGAGCGTGAAGATCGTCTTCGACTGGAGTACCCCACCTTCTTTCCGTCGACCCCTGAATCTCGGGACGAGATTCTTTCGAGTGGGGGCGAGTTGTCACATCCCTAGTTCTGGTATGCTCAAGGCTAGCTAGTCATGTGTGCATCATGTTTAAATTTCATTTAATTTTGAAATGGGGATTTGTGAAACCCTCAGAATCATTTCTGGAAATGACCCAATATAAAAATTTCTCCAAAAAGGTCCAAGAAATGTTCATGTCTCTCTCTGAAAATATTGGGCAGAGATAAAAATCAAACCAATATTTTTGGGAGCTCATAGGTATTTATTTTGGGCATTTGGAGTTAATGCATAATTATTTGCATTGGATATATAAATGTTATATATATTTTATATGTCCAAAAGTTGTGCCATTTATTGAGGAGCTCTGGAATAATACCATTAGCCCCTACAAAAATTGGCATAATAAAATAAATTGATTTAGTATTTTTATTAAATCAAAACAAATGTCAGAAAATTAGAAAAGAAAACAAAAAAGTGGTAAAACCCTTACTGGACTTACCTGGGCCACCTGCTGGCCTGGCTCTGTGCCGGCCCAGCCGACTGGCCAGCGCCAGTCGTCGTCTCCACCGCGCCAGGAGGACGCCGGGCGCGTGGTCGCCGCACGCCGTGCGCATGCGCGCCACGGCAGCTGCCTGCCTGCCCTCCCCCTCGACGCTCTGGCCTTCGGACGACGCCACGCGCCGCCCCGACCCCCTCGCACTCTCTCTCACTCTCCCTCCTCCCCTGGATTCTCCCTCTCCCCGCGCCCGTAGCGCTGCCGTCGCCGCAGCTCACCGCCGACGCGCTCCCCGCCGTCCCCTCGCCCTCTCTCCGAGTCCGGGTGCTCCGCCTCGTCGCCCGCATCGTCCTCGACGAGCCAAGCGACCAGGGACGCGCTGCATCGCCGCCACCATCATCGTCTCCGTCACCGACTGCCCGAGATCGCCGACGACGCTCCGGCCGCACCAGTGCTTCCCCGAGCTCGTTGACGCCTCCGCTGGATCCGCTGTGAGCTCTACTCCGTTTCCCCCTCCTCCCCGTGCTCGTTTGCCCCGTCCAGCTAGCTCAACCACCGCGCCCGCGAGCTCCACGCCGCCGGCCATGGCGCCACGGTGGCCAGAGCCCGAGCCAGCCACTTCCACGCGCGTCACCGTGTTCCTGGTGACGCCAGGAGGCCGTAGAGGCCCTCCGCATCCCCTGCCATACACCGCAACGCCGAACCCGCACGCCACCGAACTCCGGCCGCCGCCCAAGAGGTCGCCGCCGTCGATATAGGCCGTCTCCGGTGAAACGGAGGGCACCAGTGGATGCGCGCGAGCACCAGCTCCTCGGAGATGGTCTCCGCGGGCCATTTGGTCGCCGGAGAAGCATTTCCGCAGGCCGCCGCCGCGTCTGGCCTCGCCGGCGTCGAGTCGCCGGTGGGGTTAGCCGGGGTTGACCGGGTCTAACCCCCTGTTGACCTGGCGTTTGACCCCCAAGGTCAATGACATGTGGGCCAGGCCCTGTTAATTTTTTAACTTAGGATTAGTTTAGCAACTAATTAACCCGCTGCTAATTAACCTTGAAACTGACGTGTGGACCCCACACGTCAGGTTTGACCCCAGTCAGCGTTGTTGACTTGCTGACGCAAGCATGACGCAATGCTGACGCAGTTATTCATTTTTCTGGATTTAATTTTAAACAGGAAATTCCAGAAAATGTTTCAAACTTCAAAAATTCATATCAAATCAACCGTAGCTCAGATTGAAACAAGTTATATATGAAAAATCATCAGAAAAATGCAAGGAACCCATTTATGCTAGTTTCATACATGAAAAACCAACTTATACTTGCTGTATAAGTGAAAACGTAATAATGGCATGTTATATACTTCACTTGGGGTTTGCATATGAACCCTTGGTTCATATGAACTTCAACCAAATAAACTCTAGCTGCATTAGCTCAAACAGCATCACATCCTCATGCCATGTTCATGCATCATATTGCTGCATATGATTGTGTATTGATTGCCGACACCGTTCCTTCTCGATAGGTTCTGCTCCGGAGACCGTTCCAGAGTACCTGTCAGAGGAGCAGTGCCCCCCTGTTGATCTACCAGGCAAGCAAACCCCCTTGTTCATTTCGATATGATCCCACTCTCTCGCTCCTGCTCTCTTTTATTGCATTAGGACAACAACGATTCAACTACTACTTTATGCTGCGGTAGTTGAACCCATTCCTCTGCATGACCTGTCATTGCCACAGTAAATAGATGAAACCCACTAGCATGTGTAGGAGTTGATTGAGCCATGTTGTGTTCCTACCATGCTATGCCTGCTATTGCTTAGAGTTGTGTCGGGTCTGATTCATTGGGAATGGATTGGAGTGATATGATGTGTTCTGATGCTGAGAGTTAAGCGTATGAACACGATTTGGTAAAGGTAGCGGTGAGAGGCCATGTAGGAGTACATGGTGGGTTGTCTCATTGGGACCGTCCTTAAGCACCGAGTTCTGTGTATGTCGTCCAATGACTAGCTACTACCACACATTGGAATGCTTAAGTGCCCCTCTCGACTTATTAACCAACTTGATCTCTGCCCAGGAGTCGCAAATAGTTTCTGGTGTTTGTAGGTAGTGCTATTTTTCTACCGAGTGGCACCCGGCAGGGTGGGCTCGGGACAGACTAGGCACAGGTGGCACGGTGTACCAAGTGGAACCCGGTTGGTGGGCTTGGGAACCCTTCTCACATCGTTTGGGGCCGTGAGCGACACCTCGGCCGGATCTCCTTGCGGATGGAACCCGAATAGGCGATAAACCTGGACTAGAGTCTTGTGTGGTTAGTCAGGTCGTGGCCGACTCCCTCGCCCGGCTTCCGCTTGAAGGTTGCCGAGGTACATGACGTGTACAGGGCGGTAAGTGGCGAGAGCGTGTGTGAAGAAGTACACCCCTGCAGGGTTATCATGATCTATTCGAATAGCCGCGTCCTCGGTTATGGACTTCTTGGATGCTTACGTGGTACATAGACAACTTGAAGTGGATACTCCAAAATGCTCAAGATAAGCGTGAGTGCTATGGATGGCCTTCTCGTAGTGAGACGGGGATGAATCCATAGTAGTGTATTGATGTGGTGATTAGTGGACTCGTGTGCGCCTTTTCAAAAGAGTTACCAACAGTCGTAGAACAGGATAGCCACAGAGTCAAAGCTGGCTTGCTGCAACTAAACCCCACATTACCTCCTTGATACTAATGCATGTATGATAGGATCTGATGTAAGTCTTGCTGAGTACCTTTGTACTCATGTTTGCTTTATTTATGTTTTGCAGCGGAGACTTCAGTCTTTCTAGTATTTCCGCTTGGACTTCGACGAGTAGCTTGCTACCTCAGCTACGATCTTGTACCCTTGGGAGGGTCTTGTAGATAGTCGGGCTTTTCAGCCTTTTTCTTTTGTAGTTGTCTGTACTCAGACATGTAATGCTTCCGTTTGTTGCTTGTATGCTCTGAATGATGGGTCATGTGACCCCTGTTTGTATTTAATGCTATGTGGCTCTTCTGAGCCTTTATCTATATGAGTTTGCGTTATGTTGTGATGCCATGTTGTACAGCACATACTTGCATGTTATGCGTACGTGTAACGTGTATTGCTATGTGTGGGATCCGACTATCTAGTTGTTTATCCTTGGCAGCCTTTCATATGGGGAAATGTAAGTCTAGTGCTTCTGAGCGATAGTAGTCCGCTACAGCCCGGTTCACCGGAGTCCTGCTAGCCCAGCACTACTGCTCGGAACACTTGACTGGCCGGCATGTGTTTCACGTCGTTCCTGTGTCTGTCCCTTCGGGGAAATGTCACGCGATGTTATCCGGAGTCCTGCCTAGCCTGCTACAGCCCGGGTTACCGGAGTCCTGTTAGCCCAGTGCTACAGCCCGGATAAATACGTTGATGACCGACATGCTCGATGTGATTCATGTATGCCTGTCCTCATAGGTTGGCGCCACCTTGGGTTCACGACTAGCCATGTCGGCCCGGGTTCTCTGTCATATGGATGCTAGCGACACTATCATATACGTGAGCCAAAAGGCGCAAAAGGTCCCGGGCCAGGTAAGGTGGCACCCGTGGGAGTACCGTGCGTGAGGCCACAAAGTGATATGATGTGTTACATGCTGGATCGATGTGGCTTAGGATCGGGGTCCCGACAGCGTTGGTATCAGAGCCTGACTGCCTGTAGGATTTCCAAGCCATCCAAGTCGAAGTTGAGTCTAGAAATTCTTTAGTTATATAAGGGAATTGATTGTGGAAGGGAACGTAAGGCTCTTTTTACTCCTTATATCTCATGCCCTTCTGATCTGAGTCATCCTATCTTTCCAACGGGGTTAAGGAACTAGGCTTCCTCTTCTATCTATCAGGATCACGTGTTACTACTCTGTAGTCTCTTAGGATTGGTTGATGAGAGTCATATCCTAGTTCAAGTACCTCCGGTGTAGTCTGTTTAGTAATATTTCAGAACCTTGTGTGATGATGTTGCTTATGGTGCTACCCCGTCTTTTGCAGAATGTCTCATATTGAGCATTTTACTGCCGTTATGCTGCCGGAATTATCCTAGGAGTTTGAGAGATACTAAATTCTTGTGCTACCTTCTGCATCCTATAGTTGATGCTAAATCCATCCTTGTTTTCCTTGGTTTCGTTCTTCAGGATGTCATCAGTTAAACGAAGTTCTGTTGCTCGTAGCCAGAACCACGGAGATGGTAGGGATGAGGATCCTCCCGATCAGTCTTCGTTGGCAAAGTTCATGTTAGAGGATGAGATGAACAAGCGTGAGACTAACCGCTTGTTAGCACGTATCGAGGAGAACACCACACCTCAGTTCAAAGGGTCTGCAACCATTCATGATTTCATTCGCTTGCACCCACCCACCTTCCATCATTCCATTGAACCACTCGATGCAGATGACTGGCTCCGTAGTATCACACACAAGCTACGTTCTGCGAACGTAGCTGAAGGTGACAAGGTCATCTATGCTGCATACCATCTGGAGGGTCCTGCTAGTCTTTGGTGGCAGAACTATGAGGCTATGCTTCCAGTTGGTCAGATACCTACCTGGAGAGAATTCACTGAGGCTTTTCGCGAGCATCACATTCCTGAAGCCCTCATCGATCGCAAGAGAGAAGAGTTCTGTAGTTTCACCCAGGGTAAGATGGCTGTTGATGCTTACAGTAGAGAGTTTGAGAATCTCGCCCGCTATGCTACAGAAGAAGTGTCCACAGACGCCAAGAAGCAAGCTAGGTTCCGGAAGGGTCTCAACCCCAAGTTGCGTCGTGATCTCCATTTGCACCAATGCAATACATTCCAGGCTCTTGTGAACAAGGCCATTAACGCGGAGACAGCTCAGCTTACTTACGAGGAGTCTCGTAAGCACACCCGTGATTTGGTTTCTTCCTCCGGTTCTAGTTCTCAGAAGCGCCGGATTTGGATTCCGAACTCCGCTCTTCCACCCGGTTATACACCGAGGCCATCTTGTGTGGCGCCTCACCCAGTTCAGCCATTTGCACCACCCAAGCCTATTGGCAGACCGCTTGTCAATGCGGGTCCACGTCCTACTTCAGGGACTTGCTTCACATGCGGAGAGCCAGGACACTATGCACGTGACTTCTCTCAAGCCAGTTATGCTCCACCCCCGCCCGAGAAGTCTGTTGGTCGTGATAAGCCATCACGCAAGATGATCAGTGTCAAGACCATTCCCACTGAACGTGGACGTGTGCATCACGTCTCGGCTGAAGACGCTCATGATGATCCAGATGTCGTTCTTGGTACACTCCTTGTTAATTGCCATCCAGCTTCGGTTCTTTTCGATACCGGAGCATCTCACTCCTTCATTTCTGAAAGCTATGCCAGCTTGCACAACATATCATTTTGTGATATGCCCTCTCCTTTAGTCATTCAAACTCCTGGATCCAAATGGCAAACTTCTAGTGTAAGCCATGGTAATGAAATCCTTGTTGACAGACTTGTATTCCTTGCATCACTTATAGCCCTCAAGTCTTCAGATATTAACATCATCTTGGGTATGGACTGGATGAAAGCTCATTATGCCAAGATTGATTGTTACACCAGGTCTGTTCAGCTCGTGTATGGCCCATGTATGGCCCATGACGTCTTTCGGCCCATATGAGGCCCTATGTAACTCTTGGCCTATTAACGGCCCGTGGTGAAACTGGCCCGTAATGAACAGTGTATCACTTTACACCCATTAACGGCCCGTGATGAAACTGGCCCGTAATGAACAGTGTATCACTTTATACCCATTAACGGCCCGTTATTCCGTTGGGCCATCTCCAGCCCATGTTATCTTTCGGCCTTCTCAGAGCCCATTTATTCTTGGGCTCATTTCCAGCATTCGTTTACTTACGGCCCTTTACTATCATTTTCTGCTTGTGGGCCAAATTCAGCCCGTGGTTACAGTCGGCCCGTTTGTGGTCCGTTAATACGTTGGGCCGTTTTCATAGCATCATCAAATACGGCCTATTAAGGATGACCCGTTATGGTCGGCCCATGAATGGGCTATTCCAACTCTAGCCCGTTTACTGCCAGAATGCGGTCTATTTGGCCCATGTTTGGCCAATCGATCATACGGCCCGTATAAGGCCCATTGATGATACGGCCCGTAGAAGGCCCATTGATGATACGGCCCATAGAAGGCCCATTGTTTCTACGGCCCGTAGAAGGCCCACTATTTATACGGCCCGTAGAAGGCCCACGGTTTCTACGGCCCATAGGAGGCCCAGTGTCACTACAGTAAATATTAGCCCATGGTTATTGTGGCCTAGTTTTAAAAAATAGGTTATTGCAGCCACTAGCAAACCGCAGAAAAAGAACTGCACTGACTACAAGCAAACAAATAAACAAGACAACAAGGAAATAAATAAGCAAGCAACTTACACTAGGCTATCACGGCTATTACACATATTACATCCACTGGGCATCAAAGTTCGCCACCAGTGCAAATATAGGGAACGCAGCAGCATATAAACGCCGCAGCAAAACAAGTCCAGAACTGAAAGCACTTCAGAAGAGCTCAAGAAACAATATCCTGGATACCCATAATGCTGGCAAGATGCTTAGCAAGCTTATTAACTTTCTCTTGTTTGGCGCTTAAGTCCTCCAGCGCTTGCTGTTGCACCAGAAAGTATGCATCTGAATTCTGGAGGGACTTCCTCAGTCCTTCGGCTTCTTGTCGCATAACATCTGATCGATGTCTTTCAACTTTAAGTTGAGACTCAAGAAGCCGAACTGATTCAGGCAATGAGTTCGAAGAGCTGGTGCCGGCAGTGGTAGCCAGTAACTCGAACACTACATCAAGACAGGACTTTGGGGTTGTCTCAGTGTCTTCAATATAGTTTTTATCAGCTTTCTTGGAGACCAATAGGGATGTCTCACTATCTTGACCTTATCTGCATTACTTCCTTTACCATTGCATAACAGGGTACTCTTCTCCAATATTTTATCCGCGTTCTAAAAGAGAAACAAACAAACACATCTCAGGTTTACAATGTAGTATATGAAACTCATTTTGGTAAATCAGTTCAGTAGTAAGGTGGACAGGATAACAACATGAAACAAACATATATCTGTGTAGTATGGTCACTGTATGGTCTATATCGTTCTAGTTTATGTTGCCAAATCAAGATAGATACAGTTCGAATCATATCTATTTAAGATAAAGCAGCATAGACAGAATATAAGTGTGGGAAACTACACAGCAATAACAACACTTGTAATGTGCATGGCATGAGAACATAACTGTTTATTCAATTGAAACTGAAATCAACATAGAGCAAGTTACAACAGCAAACAGCCAAACACGTTGAAGAAACAGGTTTAAAACATACCTGTTGCGCCATTGGAGTTTCAATTGCATCCTTCAAATTTGAAATTAGTTGGTATCAGTAAATACAGTGACGCAAGAGCGAATTAGTATGAACATAGCTACAGAACTTGAACTGAGAACAATTCTTCTTCTGCTTTAAGCGTTGACTTTGGGTTCGGAGTGGTGGTCCTCGTGATTTGGGCACTGCAGTTGCCTTACTAACTGCTCGTGTTTGGGTGCTCTGTGGTGGAGACAGTGTTGTGTCAACGGGAACTGGGTGTCTATCTGCTGGGGTTGGGGTTAGAAGGGGTGTAGCTGGTTCTCTGTCCAACTGGGTAGGGGTACAATCTGCATGAGTGTGGGTTACGTGTGGTGGGGCTGGTTCTTGGGCAAGTACAACCATGGTTCTATCTGCATCGACAGGTAGCACGATCTTTTCTGAAGACCGTGTTTTTACTCCCACAGATACTGCCATCACTCCCTCCAATTGAAATGGCTGATAAACAAGAAAAGTAATTGAATGTACAGCATTATAAGATAGACATGCGCAATGGATAGTAGGGAAGAAAACAGGGCATGAAATAATTCACATTTATGTTGTCTAAGCAAACAGAATAGCAGGACATAATTTCACATATATGATGGCTAATTAAACAGGATAGCATGACACAATTTCACATGTATGATGGCTAACTAAACAGGATAGAATGCCATACTTCAAAATATGATGACTATGTAAACAGGATGACATGATATAACTATACGATGTGTCTATTAAAGTGGTTGGCATGCCATAAATCACAAACATGCCGTCGATGGAAACATGATGGCATGATATAATTCACGGATAGAATGACATAATTTAAATATGATGACTATGTAAATAGGATGAGATGATATAACTATATCATGTCTTTAGAAAATGGGTTGGCATGCCATAATTCAGATACATGCTGTCTATGTAAATATCATGGCATGACATAATTCAAATATATGATTTATATACTAAGGAAGTGAGCAGAGGGCAATCGCATATATGATGTGTCAACTAAGGAGATGGCATTCAACATTGTGACGCCCGGGTACTTAAGCTACAGTGGACCTCTGCTAATGATGCCATGTCACATTGATTACTGTTGCTAAACTCGTGTTAGTTTGAAACCGGTTCGAGTCCAAATTAAAAATCAAACAAACAATAAAAGTTTTCAAACCTTAAAACAAAAATTGTTCGGGTTGTACCAAATAATGCATAAGTAATTATGATGGAGGAACCACACTTTACAAAAATGTTTAAATACTCTAAGGTGAATAAAACAGTTGCAAAAACCGATATTTAAAGGCTTTCATAATTAATAAAATTCTAAACAAAATTGTTTTGGGGTAAAACCTTTTGGGGCAGTGGGTTTCGTGGTATTACTATTTTAGGGTTCATTCTAATATTAAGTAAGAAGTATAATTAAGAGAAACTAAAATAAAGAACAAATAAAAAATAAACAAAAGAAAAAGAAAATACACAACCCCCCCCCCCCATGCTGGGCCAACCGGCCCAGCTAGCCAACCGGCCGGCCCAGCCGGCCCTCCTCTCTAGCCTACAAGGCCACCTCCCCGAACCCTAACCCCCACCCGATCCCCACTCGCCCATCCCACTCCCCACTCCTCCCCCTCTTCCCGCACCGTTTCTGGATTGAGGCGCGATTCCCCCGACCCCATCAATCGCCGACCGCGCCGCCCGGAGACGCTCCCCTTCCTCGACGTCGTTGCCTCGTCCTCCTCCTCGGTCCCCCACTCGCCTGGTCATGGATCAGGGAGGGGGCTCGATCCTGCGCCGCCCCGCGCCTCCGTCACCGGCCTCCATCCCCGGCGCCGCCCCGCCGTCATCGCCTCGCCTCCTCACCTCTCCCTCGCGCTACCCCGGCCCTCCCCGAGCACGCGTTGCACCACTACAGGGCTGGTGAGCCCCTCCATCGACCCCCCCCCTCCTCCTTCGTGTGGATCCGTCGCCGTTGACGTCGTACGTCGCCGTGGCCGAGCTCACTTGAGCTCGCGCTCACCGCATTCGCCTCGGTGCCACTCGCAGACGAGCCCGCAACCCCTCCCCACGCCGCGCCTGCTTGCCTCGCCGCCGTTCAGCGCCCGCGCGATCTCTGCCCCGCGACGCCTCGCTTCACCGCCGATCGTCCTGGGCAGCCGCTCCATCCCTGACCACCAGCCTCCCCTCCCGCGCCACTCGAGGCCACCTCCGCTACTGGGCCGCCGCCGTCGCGCCCTGCGCCCGCTTTCCCTTGTCGCGGCTGGCCGGTGAGCCCCGCTGTGGCCGCGACCATCACCCGGGTTCGCCCCGACGGGCGCCCCCGCCCACGCCCGCTACGACGCGCCCGCCCCGGTTGGCCTTCTGTGCCACTGCACGCGGGGCCCCACGCCCCCCTTAAAAAAGGAGATAAAGAAAATATATGTTTAAAATATAAATAATAAAATTAGTTAAGTAATTAATTAAAAGGTTAATTAACTTAACTAACTCAGGATTATTAGCCTAATCACCTAGTTTGGTTAACTAAACTGTTAGGCTAGACTAAACAGCCAATGACAGGGGGCCCACCCCCTGTTGACCAGTCAAACGTTGACTGGTCAACTGGGACCCACTGTCCCACTTGTCAGCCACTAGGTACACTTTGGTGTACACTGTGCTGGGTGCGCCTAGCATTTTAGCATTTATGTTTGTATTAAAATTAATTTCAAAATATTAATAAAACTTTGAAAATTAATAGAAATTAAACCGTAGCTCGGATGAAAACAATTTCTACATGAAAGTTGCTCATAATTTCGAGACGAATCCGGATACGCAGTCCGTTCGTTCACCACGCATCCCTAGCATATCAAGCTCACAATTTTCCCCCTCCGGCTCCTCTGACAGAAAACGCGAAACACCGGGGATGCTTTCCCGGATGTTTCCCCCCTTCGTCGGTATCACCTACCACTACGTTAGGTCACCCTAGCACCGCATGCATATTGCCACGTCTTGCTTCGTGTTACATTTGATTGCTCTGTTATTTATTGTCTTCCCCCTCCATTACTTCTTTCCGGTAGACTCTGAGACCGGTGCCGATGTCCGTGTGTTCGACTACACTGAAGATGACCCCTCCTTGCCAGAGCAACCAGGCAAGCCCCCCCCTTGATCACCAGATATCGCTTATTCTTTTCTATACTACTTGCATTAGAGTAGTGTAGCATGTTACTGCTTTCGGTTAATCCTATTCTGCTGCATAGCCTATCATTGTTGCTATAGTTGTTACCCTTACCTGCTATCCTACTGCTTAGTATAGGATGCTAGTGTTCCATAAGTGGCCCTACACTCTTGTCCATCTGCCATGCTATACTACTGGGCCGTGATCACTTCGGGAGGTGATTACGGGCATATACTATATAGTTTACACTGTTACATTACCTGTGATACTGTTCGGAGATGGGGGCTGAAGGGGCAGGTGGTTCCACCCATGTAGTGGTGGGCCTGGGTTCCTGACGGCCCCCTACTGTTACTTTGTGGCGGAGCGACAGGGCAGGTTAAGACCACCTAGGAGAGAGGTGGCCTGGCCCTGTTCGGCGTTCGCGGATACTTAACACGCTTAACGAGATCTGGGTATTTGATCTGAGTCTGGCCATTTGGTCTATACGCACTAACCAACTACGTGGGAAAGTTATGGGCACTCGACGTCGTGGTATCAGCCGAAGCCTTCGTGACGTCAGCGACTGAGTGGCGCGCCCCGGATTGGACTAGAACGCCTGCTAGGCTAGGTCTGCTTTCGGCCGCGTTCGTAACGTGCAGGTGTGCTAAGGGCGATGGGCCCAGACCCCTGTGCACTTAGGTTTAGACCGGCGTGCTGACCTCTCTGTTGTGCCTAGGTGGGGCTGCGATGTGTTGATCTTCCGCGGCCGGGCATGACCCCGAAAAGTGTGTCCGGCCAAATGGGATCGAGCGTGTTGGGTTATGTGGTGCACCCCTACAGGGAAGTTAATCTATTCGAATAGACGTGTCCCTCGGTAAAAGGACGACCCGGAGTTGTACCTTGACCTTATGACAACTAGAACCGGATACTTAATAAAACACACCCTTCCAAGTGCCAGATACAACCCGGTGATCGCTCTCTAACAGGGCAACGAGGAGGGGATTGCCGGGTAGGATTATGCTATGCGATGCTACTTGGAGGACTTCAGTCTACTCTCTTCTATATGCTGCAAGACGGAGGCTGCCAGAAGCGTAGTCTTCGATAGGATTAGATATCCCCCTCTTATTCTGGCATTCTGCAGTTCAGTCCACTGATATGGCCCTTTACACATATACCCATGCATATGTAGTGTAGCTCCTTGCTTGCGAGTACTTTGGATGAGTACTCACGGTTGCCTTGTTCCCCCTTTCCCCCTTTTCTCTACCCGATTGCTGCGACTAGATGATGGAGCCCAGGATCCAGACGCCACCTTCGACGACGACTCCTACTACCTTGGAGGTTCCTACTACTACGTGCAGCCCGCTGATGACGACCAGGAGTAGTTAGGAGGATCCCAGGCAGGAGGCATTCGCCTCATTCGATCTATATCCCAGTTTGTGCTAGCCTTCTTAAGCCAAACTTGTTTAACTTATGTCTGTACTCAGATATTGTTGCTTCCGCTGACTTGTCTATGATCGAGCATTTGTATTCGAGCCCTCGAGGCCCCTGGCTTGTATTATGATGCTTGTATGACTTATTTATGTTTTTAGAGTTGTGTTGTGATATCTTCACGTGAGTCCCTGATCTTGATCATACACATTTGCGTGCATGATTAGTGTACGATTGAATCGGGGGCGTCACAAGTTGGTATCAGAGCCGACTGCCTGTAGGAATCCCCCTTCCACACTTCTTGGCCGAAGTTGAGTCTAGACATTGCAAAAACTTTTACTAATGTGGCTGTGTGCCTTACGGGCCCACGTCGCCATTGGGTGGTATTAGGATCTTTTATTCCTCGTCTATACTATGGGACTCTGATCTCTCTTCTACTCGGGTTATAAGATTTTCTAAAATCTAACTTTAGGTTCTCGAAAACACTTTCTCCCGGAGAGCCCCTCACTCTAGATGATTGCTTGGTGCACCGAAGGATTTCGAAGATACTCTCCGGTGTTCTCAAGACTTTGTGCTCGTTGCTTTTGCAATTCCCTACCACTGATTTATCCCTATGGATAAGTACTTACACCCGTCGTTCTTAATTTTATTCCAAGTTGATCTTGTTAATACAAGATGCCCCGAACCGCTCTCCGTTGTTCCAAGAATCCTTTGAGCTTACTACTTTACAGTTCTTGCCTCATGAATACCTTTACGGATAATTCCTCGCCCTTATCGAGTATCTGCTCTTTTCTAGTTGTTCATGTGTTTGACAAAAGTTTTCGAAATACCATTCGATCTTCCAAAAATCCTGAGCCTCCTCTTGCTCTTGAAATTCTTGCTTGCTTGCATTATGGTTAATCCCATAAGTCTCGTAATCTTATTGACATCTCTTCTCATTATCATTTTGACTCCGTTGATTCAATATGTTGCGAATGTTCACAATCATCAGTCAAATCCTAGGATTATCCTTCTGGCTCAGACGTCATTTGGGTATGAGCTGGTTCTTGACCAATCAATGCCTTGGTCAGTTGTGCTCTAAGTCTATTGAACTTATTCATTTTCGATCAGAACGATTGCTTCTGATCCTTTGATTTGGAAATCATAATTCATTTACATGTGAGCTTTGAATTAGCGAGTTGTTTCTATACTTCAATGCCTGTGCATTGTTTCTTCTTCTGATTGTGTGCCGATGCTCACATCAGCTCCTTTGTGTACCGTTAGTTCCTTTGTTGGGTTTTATCCGACAACGTCCTTCCTATACAATTACTTTGGAAGTTCTTTCCCTGATACTTAATGCCATTGGTAAATCCTATTCTCGGATTTGGCCAACCACGCTCTGTTTTCGAGCTGGTGATAATTACTCTCGAAGTTTGCGGTATATGTTCCTAAGATGCCCTGATGGGTTGAACCTACGCCTTCCCTAATCCGCGTGAACCCAAAATATTACACGGGTCATACTTATCTGGTATTGCACCAGGTAAAAACCTTCAACAACTAATGTCATTTTCGAAATACGAGAGGTGAATGAAAGGTTATGCGTTGAACAAGTGGGAGTCGACCTTGAACCCTGTGTTCATGCCCATGGACACGATGTATACCTTATCATGGAAGCTTCTCTTAAAATAATTATCCCCTTGTTATAAGTTCATCTTGTATCCGTGGACGTGGTTCCGACCATGTTTCTCCTTGATTCTGTTTCTCGTGCAAGTTTGAGCACTTGTCTTCTACAGAGCAATACCCTAGTCCAACCTCTACCTTGATCTGTCGTCGAGTATTACCCCCTGGTATCTCGAGATAATCATGGAACTGCATAACTTCTTATGAGTTCTTCATCAAGTGCTACATTCTCACTGATTCCAATTTTCCACGGGCTGGAGTTATTAGACACTCAAAGACACCGATAACTGAATCGAGATCGCACCGCGATAAAACAACTCTTGGTAACCTTCATTACTTACAAATTTGAACTCGATCACGTAAGTCCTGGCCTGCTCGACTATATCATTATCATGCTAAACTTTAACTGTGCTACCTGGTCCTTAATCCCGGAGCACAACTTTCGATGATGAGCTAAGCTTACGTCGATCTTGCTCGTCATATCAGTTTGCCTTGAACAACAATCTTGATTTCAAGTTTGTGTCCTACCCATGGTTCCAATAATCTTCCGCTTCATCATTCCTTTGACCTGATGTCGTCGCTGATTGATTACATCTTCATGAAATCTCTCGACAAATGTGTCGTGATCATCATCGACCTTATGATCTCTTCCAGGATATCAATTGAGTTCATGATGAGAAATACTATCCTTGCCCTGATGATTTGTGTTAGCTTTGACCACTTTATTGCCTTCCGGTCAACACAAACTTGTTCATGTTTTGTATTATACCTTTAGTTCCCTGCTATCCAGCATTTGTTCTTCTTTACCTTGAAGTATTACCATCTTTTAATATCAAGGATGTTGTGCGGATTGCTCCACCTCTTAAGAATTATTGGTATAGTGATACTTCTCATCATCACCATTCTTTCTTGGTCCTCGCGTTGATTCCAACCGGGGTACCAACAAGTGAACGGTGCTGTTTGGATTTTGCCTTTCTAGCAACCCTATTGCTTTGAAGTTAATGATCGGCCATTCATTCTTAGACTATTGATTATTGAATCACTATTCTGTCATTGGTCATGCAGCCCAACCCATATTTCGGGCGCACCTTTCTACCAACGTTTAACTGTGTATGTTTTCCTCCAGCATACCTCATTATATCATTTGATCTAACAAATGTTATCTCCTTGTTCACATAGTTGTGGGAATCCATCCTTTTTGGAAATGTCAATGGATTGTCGCTGAGTCAATCAACCACCTCCTCACCTCTCCTTGATTAAATGATGAACTTGTGTGTCGGAACTCGCTCCATAGCTCATTTCCCGAGAATCTTACATTGTCATCTCGTAAATTGTGTTGCACCTTTTCTTCTGAGTTATCCTGACACCAATCGGATCTGAACCTCGGTCAGATATGATGGTTGGAACATATTTCCAAGAATTATAACATTGGTCTTTATATGACCCGGTAAGGTGGTGTCATACCTAGCCCACCAGGCCGGAGACCCTATTGTTATAGTTCCCTTTTGCTATGTTATCCATTCTTCCATGAGGAAACAGTAAGACTTATTCTACAAGTTGTTCCTGATGGATCCTTTGTGTATCCAAAGTTTGACCTTTGCTTGAAGAACATGTCAGTGCTATCTCGAAGCATGTCTATGGTACTCCGATTTTCAATAAGAACATTTGAAGCACCATGCTAAATGTTTCTTGTTGAAATTACCCAAACACCGTTGTATGGGTAATGTCTTGAAATTTCTCTCCTCTTATCTAAAGGGTTTTCTACTTTATATTCTGTCTTGGATATCATCCTCTGCTTGACTTTGGGAAGGATATACCCCTGATATATGTGTTTAAACACATTTTCCTTTTCGTTGTTTTGTTCAAACTTTCTTATAATCTACTTAACTGAGCAGTGGTAATTCCCTGCTTAGGTAAGCACCTTGTGTACAATTCTGTCAGCAAGACCCTGTTACTATTGTTGATGACATTCCGGTAGCCACCGATGGACGAGAACTTTGCCTACTGGTCCGTCTCGTTCAACGAGTAGGAAAATGGTTCTCTTCGTCCCTTGCCCTTGGTACCGGCGTTGTTGCCGACATAACTGACAGGCTATTCGCTGACATGTGTTGCCTACATGGTCATACAAGCATCACCGCCCTTCCTACTTTTAACCCACATGGTGGGCCCATAACCCACAATTCCACAAGATCGAAACCTGACTCTCCTATACAACCCTGTTTCTAAAGTTATTCCTCACGCTTGGCTTCGTATGTAATACACGAGCCACCTTCCATGGGATCATCAATTCTGATATTAATCACAATACCTATGCCTGTTGCCTTGTTTCAGGCAACGACGATTGTCTATCCGTTTCAAACATATTATGGTACCTTCTTACTTTGCTCTTGATAATTTCTTAAGTTTCAATTCGAGAGTTACTTTTCACCACCTTCCCTAATGTTATCTACCAGATAAGCAACAGTGCAGAGTTCCGTTCTTCTGAGTTACCCCTTATCCTTTTACGTAAGTACGGTGGAGTTCCCGAAGGAAGGACGACAACTTCATCATGATGACCTGAAGCAGAGAAATGAAGACATCAATGTAATGGATCGACCTCTTCGAGAAGAGCAACTATGATCGAGAAGAATCGTTAGAATTTCATAACCAGAACTCCCCCCTTACTCCCCTCTTAAATCTCGGGACGAGATTTCTTGTAGTGGAGGAGAATTGTGACGCCCGGGTACTTAAGCTACAGTGAACCTCCGCTAATGATGCCATGTCACATTGATTACTGTTGCTAAACTCGCATTAGTTCGAAACCGGTTCGAGTCCAAATTAAAAATCAAACAAACAATAAAATTTTTCAAACCTTAAAACAAAAATTGTTCGGGTTGTACCAAATAATGCATAAGTAATTATGATGGAGGAACCCCACTTTAAAAAAATGTTTAAATACTCTAAGGTGAATAAAACAGTTGCAAAAACCGATATTTAAAGGCTTTCATAATTAATAAAATTCTAAAAAAAATTGTTTTGGTGTAAAACCTTTTGGGGCAGTGGGTTTCGTGGTATTACTATTTTAGGGTTCATTTTAATATTAAGTAAGAAGTATAATTAAGAGAAACTAAAATAAAGAAAAAATAAAAAATAAACAAAAGAAAAAGAAAATACACAACCCCCCCCCCCCACGCTGGGCCAACCGGCCGGCCCAGCCGGCCCTCCTATCTGGCCTACAAGGCCACCTTCCAGAACCCTAACCCCCACCCGATCCCCACTCGCCCATCCCACTCCCCACTCCTCCCCCTCTTCCCGCACCGTTTCTGGATCGAGGTGCGATTCCCCCGACCCCATCAATCGCCGACCGTGCCGCCCAGAGACGCTCCCCTTCCTCGCCGTCGTTGCCTCGTCCTCCTCCTCGGGCCCCCACTCGCCTGGTCATGGATCAGGGAGGGGGCTCCATCCTGCGCCGCCCCGTGCCTCCGTCACCGGCCTCCATCCCCGGCGCCGCCCCGCCGTCATCGCCTCGCCTCCTCACCTCTCCCTCGCGCTACCCCGGCCCTCCCCGAGCACGCGTTGCACCACTACAGGGCTGGTGAGCCCCTCCATCGACCCCCCTCCTCCTTCGTGTGGATCCGTCGCCGTTGATGTCGTACGTCGCCGTGGTCGAGCTCACTGGAGCTCGCACTCACCGCATTCGCCTCGACGCCGCTCGCAGACGAGCCCGCAGCCCCTCCCCACGCCGCGCCTGCTTGCCTCGCCGCCGTTCAGCGCCCGCACGATCTCTGCCCCGCCACGCCGCGCTTCATCGCCGATCGTCCTGGGCAGCCGCTCCATCCCTGACCACCGGCCTCCCCTCCCGTGCCGCTCGAGGCCACCTCCGCTGCTGGGCCGCCGCCAGCGTGCCCCGCGCCCGCTTTCCCCTGTCGCGGCTGGCCGGTGAGCCCCGCCGTGGCCGCGACCGTCGCCCGGGTTCGCCCCGACGGGCGCCCCCGCCCATGCCCGCTACGACGCGCCCGCCCCGGTTGGCCTTCTGTGCCACTACACGCGGGGCCCCACGCCCCCCTTAAAAAAAGGAGATAAAGAAAATATATGTTTAAAATATAATAAAATTAGTTAATTAATTAATTAAAAGGTTAATTAACTTAACTAACTCAGGATTAATTAGCCTAATCACCTAGTTTGGTTAACTAAACTGTTAGGCTAGACTAAACAGCCAATGACAGGGGGGCCCACCCCCTGTTGACCAGTCAAACGTTGACTGGTTAACTAGGACCCCCTGTCCCACTTGTCAGCCACTAGGTACACTTTGGTGTACACTGTGCTGGGTGCGCCTAGCATTTTAGCATTTATGTTCGTATTAAAATTAATTTCAAAATATTAATAAAACTTTGAAAATTAATAGAAATTAAACCGTAGCTCGGATGAAAACAATTTCTACATGAAAGTTGCTCGGAATTTCGAGGCGAATCCGGATACGCAGTCCGTTCGTTCACCACACGTCCCTAGCATATCAAGCTCGCAACTTTCCCCCTCCGGCTCCTCTGGCCGAAAACGCGAAACACCGGGGATGCTTTCCTGGATGTTTCCCCCCTTCGTTGGTATCACCTACCACTACGTTAGGTCACCCCTAGCACCGCATATTGCCGCGTCTTGCTTCGTGTTACATTTGATTGCTCTGTTATTTATTGTCTTCCCCCTCCGTTACTTCTTTCCGGTAGACTCTGAGACCGGTGCCTATGTTCGTGTGTTCGACTACACTGAAGATGACCCCTCCTCGCCAGAGCAACCAGGCAAGCCCCCCTCCCCTTGATCACCAGATATCGCCTATTCTTTTCTATACTACTTGCATTAGAGTAGTGTAGCATGTTGCTGCTTTCGGTTAATCCTATTCTGCTGCATAGCCTATCATTGTTGCTATAGTTGTTACCCTTACCTGCTATCCTACTGCTTAGTATAGGATGCTATTGTTCCATCAGTGGCCCTACACTCTTGTCCATCTGCCATGCTATACTACTGGGCCGTGATCACTTCGGGAGGTGATTACGGGCATATACTATATAGTTTACACTGTTACATTACCTGTGATACTGTTCGGAGATGGGGGCTGAAGGGGCAGGTGGTTCCACCCAGGTAGTGGTGGGCCTGGGTTCCTGACGGCCCCCTACTGTTACTTTGTGGCGGAGCGACAGGGCAGGTTACGACCACCTAGGAGAGAGGTGGCCTGGCCCTGTTCGGCGTTCGCGGATACTTAACACGCTTAACGAGATCTGGGTATTTGATCTGAGTCTGGCCATTTGGTCTATACGCACTAACCAACTACGTGGGAAAGTTATGGGCACTCGACGTCGTGGTATCAGCCGAAGCCTTCGTGACGTCAGCGACTGAGTGGCGCGCGCCGGATTGGACTGGAACGCCTGCTAGGCTAGGTCTACTTCCGGCCGCGTTCGCAACGTGCAGGTGTGCTAAGGGCGATGGGCCCAGACCCCTGTGCGCTTAGGTTTAGACCGGCGTGCTGACCTATCTGTTGTGCCTAGGTGGGGCTGCGACTTGTTGATCTTCCGCGGCCGGGCATGACCCCGAAAAGTGTGTCCGACCAAATGGGATCGAGCGTGTTGGGTTATGTGGTGCACCCCTGCAGGGGAGTTAATGTATTCGAATAGCCGTGTCCCTCGGTAAAAGGACGACCCGGAGTTGTACCTTGACCTTATGACAACTAGAACCGGATACTTAATAAAACACACCCTTCCAAGTGCCAGATACAACCCGGTGATCGCTCTCTAACAGGGCAACAAGGAGGGGATTGCCGGGTAGGATTATGCTATGCGATGCTACTTGGAGGACTTCAGTCTACTCTCTTCTATATGATGCAAGACGGAGGCTGCCAGAAGCGTAGTCTTCGACAGGATTAGATATCCCCCTCTTATTCTGGCATTCTGCAGTTCAGTCCACTGATATGGCCCTTTACACATATACCCATGCATATGTAGTGTAGCTCCTTGCTTGCGAGTACTTTGGATGAGTACTCACGGTTGCCTTGTTCCCCCTTTCCCCCTTTTCTCTACCTGATTGCTGCGACCAGACGATGGAGCCCAGGATCCAGACACCACCTTCGACGACGACTCCTACTACCCTGGAGGTGCCTACTACTACGTGCAGCCCGCTGACGACGACCAGGAGTAGTTAGGAGGATCCCAGGCAGGAGGCCTGCGCCTCGTTCGATCTGTATCCCAGTTTGTGCTAGCCTTCTTAAGGCAAACTTGTTTAACTTATGTCTGTACTCAGATATTGTTGCTTCCGCTGACTTGTCTATGATCGAGCATTTGTATTCGAGCCCTCGAGGCCCCTGGCTTGTATTATGATGCTTGTATGACTTATTTATGTTTTTAGAGTTGTGTTGTGATATCTTCCCGTGAGTCCCTGATCTTGATCGTACACATTTGCGTGCATGATTAGTGTACGATTGAATTGGGGGCGTCACAAACATTGTGTATATGACGTAAAACTAAGCATTGCAATACAACATATGCCTTATATGAGTAATATAACCCTGCCAAGTTTGAGCATACACCTCAGGGGGATAATAGGACTGGTCATCTGCCTCTGAATCCTCCTCTGAAGAGCTATTTGTAACCAGCAAGATATCTGCTTCAGCAGGTAGCATTGTCTGCTCTGAAGACCTTGTTTTCACTCCAGATTGTTGGGGAACGTAGCAGAAATTCAAAATTTTCCTACGTATCACCAAGATCTATCTATGGAGAAACCAACAATGAGGGGAAGGAGAGTGCATCTACATACCCTTGTAGATCGCTAAGCGGAAGCGTTCAAGTGAACGGGGTTGATGGAGTCGTACTCGCCGTGATCCAAATCACCGATGACCAAGTGTCGAACGGACGGCACCTCCGCGTTCAACACACGTACAGCCCGGTGATGTCTCCCATGCCTTGATCCAGCAAGGAGAGAGGGATAGGTTGAGGAAGACTCCGTCCAGCAGCAGCACAACGGCGTAGTGGTGGTGGAGGAGCGCGGAATTCTAGCAGGGCTTCACCAAGCACTACGAGAGATGAGGAGGGAGAGAGGTAGGGCTGCGCCTTGGGAGAGTTCATCTCGTGTCTTGGGCAGCCCCAAAACCTCCACTATATATAGGGGCAAGGGGGAGGGGAAGGCGCCCTAGGGTTTCCCCTAGGGGGCGGCGGCCAGGGCAGATGGGATCTCCCCCTTGGGTGACTTGGCCCCCAAGCCAGGAGGTGGGAACCCTAGATGGGGCGCCCCAAACCCCCTGGTCACGTGGGAATAGGTGAGGGGGCGCACAACCTCTTAGTGGGATGGTTTTCCCCCTTCCCTTGGCCCATGAAGCCCCCCAACACTTGCCGGGGCTCCCGAAACACCTTTCGGTCATGCTGGTCATCACCCGGTACCTCCTGAACACTCCCGGACTCCAAAACCCTTTGTCCAATATATCAATCTTTACCTCCGGACCATTCCGGAACTCCTCGTGACGTTCGGGATCTCATCCGGGACTCCGAAAAACATTCGGTAACCACATACAAACTTCCTTTATAACCCTAGCGTCATCGAACCTTAAGTGTGTAGACCCTACGGGTTCGGGAACCATGCAGACATGACCGAGACGTTCTCCAGTCAATAACCAACAGCGGGATCTGGATACCCATGTTGGTTCCCACATGTTCCACGATGATCTCATCGGATGAACCACGATGTCGAGGATTCGATCAATCCCGTATACAATTCCCTTTGTCTAGCGGTATTGTACTTTCCCGAGATTCGATCGTCGGTATCCCGATACCTTGTTCAATCTCGTTACCGGCAAGTCTCTTTACTCGTTCCGTAACACATCATCCCGTAATCAACTCCTTGATCACATTGTGCACATTATGATGATGTCCTATCGAGTGGGCCCAGAGATACCTCTCCGTCACACGGAGTGACAAATCCCAGTCTCGATTCGTGCCAACCCAACAGACACTTTCGGAGATGCCTGTAGTGTACCTTTATAGCCACCCAGTTACGTTGTGACGTTTGGCACACCCAAAGCATTCCTACGGTATCCGGGAGTTGCACAACCTCATGGTCTAAGGAAATGATACTTGACATTAGAAAAGCTTTAGCATACGAACTACACGATCTTTGTGCTAGGCTTAGGATTGGGTCTTGTCCATCACATCATTCTTCTAATGATGTGATCCCGTTATCAATGACATCCAATGTCCATGGTCAGGAAACCATAACCATCTATTGATCAACGAGCTAGTTAACTAGAGGCTTACTAGGGACATGGTGTTGTCTATGTATCCACACATGTATCTGAGTTTCCTATCAATACAATTCTAGCATGGATAATAAACGATTTATCATGAACAAGGAAATATAATAATAACCTATTTATTATTGCCTCTAGGGCATATTTCCAACAGTCTCCCACTTGCACTAGAGTCAATAATCTAGTTCACATCGCCATGTGATTAACATTCACAGGTCACATCGCCATGTGACCAACATCCAAAGAGTTTACTAGAGTTCATAATCTAGTTCACATCACTATGTGATTAACACTCAATGAGTTCTGGGTTTGATCATGTTGCTTGTGAGAGAGGTTTTAGTCAACGGGTCTGCAACATTCAGATCCGTATGTACTTCGCAAATCTCAACGCTATATTTGGAGCCATTTCAAATAATTGTTCTACTTGGAGCTATTCTAAATTGTTGCTCCATTATACGTATCTGGCATCTCTACTCAAAGCTATCCGGATGGGTGTTAATCTTGCATCGATGTAACTCTTTACGTCGAACTCTTTATCACCTCCATAACCGAGAAACATATCCTTATTCCTCTAAGGATAATCTTGACCGCTATGTGGTGATCTACTCCTAGATCACCTTTGTACCCTCTAGCCAGACATGTGGCAAGGCACATGTCAGGTGCGGTACACAGCATAGCATACTATGGAGCCTATGTCTAAGCATAGGGGATGACCTTCGTCCTTTCTCTCTGTTCTGCCGTGGTCGAGCTTTAAGTCTTAACTTCGTACCTTACAACTCAGGCAAGAACTTCCTTCTTTGACTGATCCATCTTGAACACCTTCAAGATCATGTCAAGGTATGTGCTCATTTGAAAGTACCATTAAGCATTTTGATCTATCCCTATAGATCTTGATGCTCAATGTTTAAGCAGCCTAATCCAGGTTTTCCATTGAAAAACACTTTTCAAATAACCCTATATGCTTTCCAGAAATTCTACATTATTTCTGATCATCAATATGTCAACAACATATACTCATCAGAAATTCTATAGTGCTCCCACTCACTTCTTTGGAAATACAAGTTTCTCATAAACTTTGTATAAACCCAAAATCTTTGATCATCTCATCAAAGTGTACATTCCAACTCCGAGATGCTTACTCCAGTCCTTAGAAGGATTGCTGGAGCTTTGCATACTGGTTAGCATCTTTCAGGATCGACAAAATCTTCTGGTTGTATCACATACAACCTTTCCTCAAGAACAAGGAAACAATATTTTGACATCCCATCTGCAAGATTTCATAAATAATGCAGTACCTGCTAATTCCAACAGACTCTTAGCATCGCTACGAGTGAGAAAGTCTCATCGTAGTCAACTCCTTGAACTTGTCGTGAAACACCTTAACGACAAGTCGAGCTTTCTCAATGGTGACACTTACCATCATTGTCTGTCTTCCTTTTTAAATCCATATGTACCCAACAGCCTTACGACCATCAAGTAGTTCTTTCAAAGTTTACACTTTGTTTTCATACATGGATCCTCTCTCGGATTTTATGGCCTCGAGCCATATTTCGGAATCCGGGCCCACCATCGCTTCTCCATAGCTCATAGGTTCATCGTTGTCCAACGACGTGACCTTTTAAGACAGGGTTACCACTTTGTACACACCCTTTTCAACCTATGAGGTTCGATAGTAACTTGATCTAAAGCTCCATGAACATCATCATTAGCTTTCTCTTCAACTGAGGTAGGGCCAGAGAAATATTTTTCCTGTGCTTGCGCTACTCTCTGATTGAAGTGAAGGTTCAACAACCTTATCAAGTTCTATCTCCCTCCCACTCAATTCTTTCGAGAGAAACTTTTCCTCGAGAAAGGACCCGATTCTAGAAACAATCCCTATTGCTTTCGGATCTGAATTAGGAGGTATACCCAACTGTTTTGGGTGTCCTATGAAGAAGCATTTTATCCGCTTTGGGTTCGAGCTTATCAACTTGAAACTTTTTCACATAAGCGTCGCAGCCCCAAACTTTTAAGAAACGACAACTCAGGTTTCTCCAAACCATAGTTCAAACGGTTTTGTCTCAACGGAATTACGTGGTGCCCTATTAAAGTGAGTGTGGTTGTCTCTAATGCCTAACCCATGAACGATAGTGGTAATTCGATAAGAGACATCATGGTACGCACCATATCCAATAGGGTGCAACTATGATGTTCGGACACACCATCACACTATGGTGTTCCAGGCGGTATTAGTTGTGAAACAATTTCCACGGTGCCAAACTCGTAACTCAAATATTCATTTCTATGATCATATCATAGACATTTTATCCTCTTATCACGAAGATCTTCAACTTCACTCTGAAATTACTTGAACCATTCAATAATTCAGACTTGTGTTTCATCAAGTAAATATACTCAGTATCTACTTAAATCATCTGTGAAGTAAGAATATAACGATATCCACTGCGTGCCTCAGCACTCATTGGACTGCACACATCAAAATGTGTTACTTCCAACAAGTTGCTATCTTGTTCCATCTTACTGAAAACGAGGCTTTTCAGTCATCTTGCCCATGTGGTAAGATTTGCATATCTCAAGTGATTCAAAATCAAGTGAGTCCAAACGGTCCATCTGCATGGAGTTTCTTCATGCGTATATACCAACAGACATGGTTCACATTACTCCATCCTTTTCAAAAATGAGTGAGTCCAAAGATCCATCAACATGGAGCTTCTTCATGCGTTTTATACCAATATGACTTATACGGCAGTGCCACAAGTAGGTGGTACTATCATTACTATCTTATATCTTTTGGCATGAACATGTGTATCACTATGATCGAGATTCAATAAACCATTCATTTTAGGTGCAAGACCATTGAAGGTATTATTCAAATAAACAGAGTAACTATTATTCTCTTTAAATGAACAACCGTATTGCGATAGACATAAGCCAATCATGTCTATGCTCAACGCAAACACCAAATAACAATTATTTAGGTTTAACACCAATCTCGATGGTAGAGGGAGCGAGCGATTCTTGATCATATCAACCTTGGAAACACTTCCAACACATATCGTCAGCTCACCTTTAGCTAGTCTCCTTTTATTCCGTAGCTTTTATTTCGAGTTACTAACACTTAGCAACCGAACCGGTATCTAATACCCTGGTGCTACTAGGAATACTAGTAAAGTACACATTAACATAACGTATATCCAATATACTTCTATCGACAGCCTTCTCATCTACCAAGTATCTAGGATAATTCTGCTCCAGTGGCTGTTCCCCTTATTACATAAGCACTCAGTCTCGGGTTTGGGTTCAACCTTGGGTTTCTCCACTAGAGCAGCAGTTGATTTGCCGTTTCATGAAGTATACCTTCTTGCCCTTGCCCTTCTTGAAACTAGTGGTTTCACTGACCATCAACAATTGATGCTCCTTCTTGATTTCTACTTTTGCGGTGTCGAACATCGCGAATATTTCAAGGATCATCATATCTATCCCTGATATGTTATAGTTCATCACGAAGCTCTAGCAGCTTGGTGGCAATGACTTTGGAGAAACATCACTATCTTATCTGGAAGATCAACTCCCACTTGATTCAAGTGATTGTTGTACTCAGACAATCTGAGCACAAGCTCAATGATTGAGCTTTTCTCCCTTAGTTCGTAGGCCAAGAAAATCGTCGGAGGTCTTATACCTCTTGACGTGGGCACGAGCCTGAAATCCCAATTTCAGCCCTCGAAACATCTCATATGTTCCGCGAGATTCAAAAATGTCTTCGGTGCCTCAATTCTAAACCATTTAACATTACCGAACTATCACGTAGTTATCTAAACGTGTATGTCCGATGTTCGCAACATCCACCAACGACGTTTGGGGTTCAGCACACTGAGCGGTGCATTAAGGACATAAGCCTTCTACTGTCCGCATAATTGCTACTGTCAACTTTCAACTATATTTTCTCTAGGGACGTATCTAACTCAGTAGAACTAAAGCGCGAGCTTACGACATAATTTGCAAAGATCTTTTGACTATGTTCAGGATAATTAAGTTCATCTTATGAACTCCCACTCAGATAGACATCCCTCTAGTCATCTAAGTGATTACATGATCCGAGTCAACTAGGCCGTGTCCGATCATCACGTGAGATGGACTAGTCATCATCGGTGAACATCTTCATGTTGATCGTATCTACCATACGACTCATGTTCGACCTTTCGGTCTCTTGTGTTCCGAGGCCATGTCTGTACATGCTAGGCTCGTCAAGTCAACCTAAGTGTTTCGCGTGTGTAAATCTGTCTTACACCCGTTGTATGTGAACGTAAGAATCTATCACACCCGATCATCACGTGGTGCTTCGAAACGACGAACTTTCGCAACGGTGCACAGTTAGGGGGAACACTTTCTTGAAATTTTAATGAGGGATCATCTTATTTACTACCGTTGTTCTAAGCAAATAAGATGTAATAACATGATAAACATCACATGCAATCAAATAGTGACATGATATGGCCATCATCACTTTGCTCCTTTTGATCTCCATCTTCGGGGCTCCATGATCATCATCGTCACCGGCATGACACCATGATCTCCATCATCGTGTCTTCGTGAAGTTGTCTCGCCAACTATTACTTCTACCACTATGGCTAACAGTTAGCAATAAAGTAAAGTAATTACATGACGTTTATGTTGACACGCAGGTCATAAATAAATTAAAGACAACTCCTATGGCTCCTGCCGGTTGTCATACTCATCGACATGCAAGTCGTGATTCCTATTACAAGAACATGATCAATCTCATACATCACATATCATTCATCACATTCTTCTTGGCCATATCACATCACATAGCATACCCTGCAAAAACAAGTTAGACGTCCTCTAATTGTTGTTTGCATGTTTTACGTGGCTGCTATGGGTTTCTAGCAAGAACGTTTCTTACCTACGCAAAACCACAACGTGACATGCCAATTGCTATTTACCCTTCATAAGGACCCTTTTCATCGAATCCGCTCCGACTAAAGTGGGAGAGACAGACACCCGCCAGCCACCTTATGCAACTAGTGCATGTCAGTCGGTGGAACCGGTCTCACGTAAGCGTACGTGTAAGGTTGGCCCGGGCCGCTTCATCCCACAATGCCGTCGAAACAAGATTGGACTAGTAACGGTAAGCATATTGAACAAAATCAACGCCCACAACTACTTTATGTACTACTCGTGCATAGAATCTACGCAATAGACCTAGCTCATGATGCCACTGTTGGGGAACGTAGCAGAAATTCAAAATTTTCCTACGTATCACCAAGATCTATCTATGGAGAAACTAGCAACGAGGGGAAGGAGAGTGCATCTACATACCCTTGTAGATCGCTAAGCGGAAGCGTTCAAGTGAACGGGGTTGATGGAGTCGTACTCGCCGTGATCCAAATCACCGATGACCAGGTGCCGAACGGACGGCACCTCCGCGTTCAACACACATACAGCCCGGTGACGTCTCCCATGCCTTGATCCAGCAAAGAGAGAGGGAGAGGTTGAGGAAGACTCTGTCCAGCAGCAGCACAACGGCGTGGTGGTGATGGAGGAGCGCGGAATTCTAGCAGGGCTTCGCCAAGCACTACGAGAGATGAGGAGGGAGAGAGGTAGGGCTGCGCCTTGGGAGAGTTCATCTCGTGTCTTGGGTAGCCCCAAAACCTCCACTATATATAGGGGCAAGGGGGAGGGGAAGGCGCTCTAGGGTTTCCCCTAGGGGGGGCGGCGGCCAGGGCAGATGGGATCTCCCCCTTGGGTGACTTGGCCCCCAAGCCAGGAGGTGGGAACCCTAGATGGGGCGCCCCAAACCCCCTGGTCACGTGGGAATAGGTGAGGGGGGTGCACAGCCCCTTAGTGGGATGATTTGCCCCCTTCCCTTGGCCCATGAAGCCCCCAACACTTGCCGGGGCTCCCGAAACACCTTTCGGTCATGCTGGTCATCACCCGGTACCTCCTGAACACTCCCGGACTCCAAAACCCTTCGTCCAATATATCAATCTTTACCTCCGGACCATTCCGGAACTCCTCGTGACGTCCGGGATCTCATCCGGGACTCCGAACAACATTCGGTAACCACATACAAACTTCCTTTATAACCCTAGCGTCATCGAACCTTAAGTGTGTAGACCCTACGGGTTCGGGAACCATGCAGACATGACCGAGACGTTCTCCAGTCAATAACCAACAGCGGGATCTGGATACCCATGTTGGTTCCCACATGTTCCACGATGATCTCATCGGACGAACCACGATGTCAAGGATTCGATCAATCCCGTATACAATTCCCTTTGTCTAGAGGTATTGTACTTGCCCGAGATTCGATCGTCGGTATCCCGATACCTTGTTCAATCTCGTTACCGGCAAGTCTCTTTACTCGTTCCGTAACACATCATCCCGTAATCAACTCCTTGATCACATTGTGCACATTATGATGATGTCCTACCGAGTGGGCCCAGAGATACCTCTCTGTCACACGGAGTGACAAATCCCAGTCTCGATTCGTGCCAACCCAACAGACACTTTCGGAGATGCCTGTAGTGTACCTTTATAGCCACCCAGTTACGTTGTGACGTTTGGCACACCCAAAGCATTCCTACGGTATCCGGGAGTTGCACAACCTCATGGTCTAAGGAAATGATACTTGACATTAGAAAAGCTTTAGCATACGAACTACACGATCTTTGTGCTAGGCTTAGGATTGGGTCTTGTCCATCACATCATTCTTCTAATGATGTGATCCCGTTATCAATGACATCCAATGTCCATGGTCAGGAAACCGTAACCATCTATTGATCAACGAGCTAGTTAACTAGAGGCTTACTAGGGACATGGTGTTGTCTATGTATCCACACATGTATCTGAGTTTCCTATCAATACAATTCTAGCATGGATAATAAACGATTTATCATGAACAAGGAAATATAATAATAACCTATTTATTATTGCCTCTAGGGCATATTTCCAACACAGATTTCTCCATCACCAATCCAAATGGCTGATGCACAGGAAGAGCAGTTGAATATACAAACATTGTCGACAAAAGCAATGAGAAATACAAAAAAAGGACGACATGATATAATTCACATATATGACGCTTGCCTAAATAGCATGGCATTGCATAATTCACATATATAATGTCTTGCAACAAGATGGCATTGCATAATTGACATATATGGTAATTAGACACTAAACAGGTGGCATTCACACAAAGCATGTCTAAACTAAGCAAATGACATAGCAATGCAAGATACCATACGCACGATATGAGCAACATAACCCTGCCAAGTTAGGGCATGCACCTCGGGGGGAGCGAATATGACTGGTCATGTGTCTCTGAATCCTCCTCTGATGAGCTATCGGTAACCAGCAAGACATGCGCTTCGTCAGATAGCATTGTCTGCTCCGAAGACCTTGTTTCCACTCCAGATTTTTCCATGACCGTGCCAAATGGCTGATGCACAGGAAGAGTAATTGAATGTACTAAAATTGTTGACAAATTTAACACGTAATAAAAAAATGATGGCATGATATAATTCACATATAAGATGACTGGCTAACCAGGGTGGCATTGCAAAATTCACATATATGATGCCTGGCTAGACAAGATGGCATTGCATGATTCACATATACGATAAAGAAACTAAACAGATGGCATTGACACAAAGCATGTCTAAACTAAGCAGATGACATCTTTAATGTACACAGTAAGCAATGCAAGGCACCATATGCATGATATTACCAACATCAGCATGCCAAGTTAGAGCGAAGACCTGATGGGGTAAATGAGAGGATCGAGAAGAGGTGTCTAGAGGGGGGTGATTAGACACTAAGTACCAAAAGTTGCAGTTTTTAAAATTCTTAAGTTTAGGTGGAGTTTAGGCACAAGTTTAACCAACACAATACATATCAAGCAAGCATGCAAAGAGTATATGAGCAGCGGAAAGTAAAGCATGCAACTTGCAAGAATGTAAAGGGAAGGGTTTGGAGTATTCAAACGCAATTGGAGACATGGATGTTTTTGGCGTGGTTCCGATAGGTGGTGCTATCGTACATCCACATTGATGGAGACTTCAACCCACGGAGGGTAACGGTTGCGCGAGTCCACGGAGGGCTCCACCCACGAAGGGTCCACGAAGAAGCAACCTTGTCTATTCCATCACGGCCGTCGCCCATGAAGGACTTGCCTCACTAGCGGTAGATCTTCACGAAGTAGGCGATCTCCTTGCCCTTACAAACTCCTTGGTTCAACTCCACAATCTTGTCGGAGGCTCCCAAGTGACACCTAGCCAATCTAGGAGACACCACTCTCCAAGAAGTAACATATGGTGTGTTGATGATGAACTCCTTGCTCTTGTGCTTCAAATGATAGTCTCCCCAACACTCAACTCTCTCTCACAGGATTTGGATTTGGTGGAAAGGAGATTTGAGTGGAAAGCAACTTGGGGAAGGCTAGAGATCAAGATTCATATGGTAGGAATGGAATATCTTGAGCTCAACACAAGTGTAGGTGGTTCTCTCTCAGAAAATGTGTATTGGAAGTGAAGATCTGTTCTGATGGCTCTCTCCACAAATGAAGAGTGGGTGGAGGGATATATATAGCCTCCACACAAAATCTAACCGTTACACACAATCTGCCAAACTCGGTGGGACCGAATCGTTAAACTCGGTCGAACCGATTCAGCAAACCTAGTGACCGTTAGGATTTTCGGTGGGACTGAGATGCAACTCAGTAGGACCGATATGGTTAGGGTTAGGGCATAACGTAATCTCGATGTGACCGATTACACAAACTCGGTGAGACCGATTTAGGTAATAAGCTAACCAGAGAGTTGGTCAGGCAAACTCGGTGAGACCGATTACACAAACTCGGTGGGACCGATTTGGTAATAAGATAACTAGAGGATTTGCATTGTAATCTCGGTAGTACCGATTGCACGAACCCGATGAGACCGATTTTGGCAATGGACATACACAGTGAGATTGCAATCCCATCTCGGTGAGATCGAGATCCCTATCGGTGAAACCGATTTGCTAGGGTTTGTGGCAGTGGCTATGACAAGTGAAACTCGGTGGCGCCGGATAGAAAGAATCGGTGTGGCCGAGTTTGACTTTTGGTTTAGGTCATATGTGGATATGGAAAGATAGTTGAGGGTTTTGGAGCATATCACTAAGCACATGAAGCAAGAGGCTCATTAAGCAACACCTCATCCCTCCTTGATAGTATTGGCTTTTCCTATGGACTCAATGTGATCTTGGATCACTAAAATAGAAAATGTAGAGTCTTGATCTTGAAGCGTGAGCCAATCCTTTGTCCTTAGCATCTTGAAGGGGTTCCACATCTTTTAGTCCATGCCACTCCATTGTTGGACTTATCTGAAACATACTAGGTAAAAGTGTTAGTCCAACAAGAGATATGTTGACATTAATTACCAAAACCACCCAGGGAGCACTTGTGCTTTCAATCTCCCCCTTTTTGGTAATTGATGACAACATACATCAAAGCTTTAGATAAAGATATAGAGAATAGCAAGTAAAGCTTTGGAAAGACATGTAACATGCAAAGGCTCCCCCTATATGTATGCAATCATGTGAATATGGAATATAGGAGCATGTGAATGCGCAAACATGACAGAGTAAGCAATGTGTTACATGTATCTTGGCTATATGCATCAGAAATGATGTGAATATGAGAAAAGTACCTTCATGCTCATGAGTCCTTCTTGCAAACAGTATGTACATCAGCAAGAACTTCTCATTCACATGACTGTGATGCATATACTTACCTTGTGGTCTTGAGTTGGCTTAGGATGGGATGAACCTGCGCAAACAAGGTTAGATAACACAGATACACCTACTAACCAGAGCAACAAAAAGGAACCACAATAGAACCAAGACTGGGATGACATGTAGAGTAAGTACTAAGTACTACATTGGATATAGACATGTCCCCTAAGGTAAAGATATGCAATAAAATCAGAGATTTCCTTCCCTTAGATGTCTTGCTCCCCCTGAATCTAACATGAGATACTGGGAGAAGATAGGGAACAGAAAATCAGAGTAATAGAAAATAAACAACAGTGCTTGAGGTAAAACAAGCAAACAAACATGTCTTTCCCCTCTTAAAGACATTTGACATCTCTCCTCTTGAACACCAAGCATCTGGGGTCATTGATGATATTACTTTCTCTCCCCCTGAGTATATTCTCTTTATCCCCCTATAGGAAAGATTAAGCTTTGATGTGATCTCTATCTCCCCTTTGACATCAATTTCCAAGAAGGGTCTTCTGGACATGTGATACAAATGGGTTGGTCATGGAGTCACAGAGCAAAGCAACATGTGTAACATGATGCTGGTAGAGGACAAGAATCATTGAGTGGAGATGGGGCAAATAGAAATCAGGAATAAGTGGCAAGTAGGTTTTCCTGTAATGAAATCGGTGACTCCGAGTTGTGTGCTTCGGTTGCACCGAAAGATTTCGGTTAGACTGAAGAAAACAACCTGGTGTGACCGGGTTCATCACAGTTAAACTACTTGTCACCTCAGCTCACTATACAAGTAAGAATATCACAAAGATTTGCAAGGAATTAATTGAAAGATTTGCAATGAATTGGATGCAGAAAATGCAGAACAAAAAGGAAAAGAAAAGAAACTAAAAGATCTAGATGAAGTTTTTTTTTGAAAGGGGAAACAGATATGCAAGAGACAAGTGCAATAACACAGAAAAGAACACACAAGAGAACTTCATCTAGAGTTGGGCGGTGACAAGGTCACCTATGTTAGAGTATATTGACTTAGGAGTCAAGTGAGAGCACTTGATTATAGGTCATACTCATCGTTTAAGCTCAAAATGGGGTTACCATTTTTCGTTTAAGCATCTTGATGTATTCACATCTTGTTGAGTTGCTTTAACTCATGACTTGGAGTAAAGCTTCTCTAAGATGGAACAACATACCTTGGGTGGTGGTGTGGATCTTGCTCATATAGTTGAACTTGTGTGGGTTGCTCAAGGTTGATGTAGTTCATCAAGAGTTGGGAGCACCACTTGTAGTTTGAGTTCATCTACCTACATGGGTTAGTCTTGCAAGGAAGAGCACTTGTGTATCCAAAATGACTATCATGAAACTCAACATAGAATTTGTCAAAGGATATGTTTGCATGGTTTCGTGCTTCCTTGTCTTCAACTACCATTGTGTAGAGTCTTGGTGATGTAGAGATTGCTCAAGATGTGAGTGAGTTGCAATCTCATAGAATTAGATTCAACCAAGTACCTACACGGGTTAGATAACATGCAAGGTGCAAATATATCCAAGACATATGAATTGCTTCATAAGAGAAATATCAAGGATTAGTCATAGGCTCATGCCTCGCATGCATCAAATGGAGTTCCTACTCCAAGTTTGAAGCATCAATGATGTTCAATTCACCTCTCAACCTGCAAAACACTTTCTCATCAAGTGGTTTAGTGAATATATCCGCCAATTGCTTATCGGTGCGAACATGCTTAAGGTTAATGTCCCCTTTGGCAACATGATCTCGAATGAAATGATGACGAACTTCAATATGCTTAGTTTGAGAATGTTGCACGGGATTGTGAGCAATCTTAATAGCACTTTCAGTGTCACAAAGCAATGGAACATGTTTCACATATATCCCATAATCTTTAAGAGTTTGGGTCATCCAAAGTAATCGAGCACAACATGAACCAGCGGCAATGTATTCCGCTTCGGCGGTGGATAAGGATACCTAATTTTGTTTCTTGGAAGACCAAGACACAAGAGATCTACCAAGGAATTGACAAGTACCCAAAGTGGACTTTCTATCAACCTTGTCTCCGGCATAGTCCGAATCAGAATAGCCAACAAGATCAAAAGAGGACCTCTTAGGATACCAAATGCCAAAATTTGGTGTATGAATTAAGTATCTCACTATCCTTTTCACAGCCTTAAGATGGCATTCCTTAGGAGCAGCTTGATATCGTGCACACATGCACACACTTAGCATATTATCGGGACGGGAGGCACATAAATATAACAATGAACCAATCATAGAGCGATAAACCTTTTGATCAACCGGTTCACCGTCTTTGGTCAAATCAAGATGTCCACTAGTAGGCATGGGTGTAGGCATACCTTTGCATTCTTGCATATTGAATTTCTTGAATAAGTCTTTGGTGTACTTCATTTGAGAGACAAAGGTACCTTACTTACTTTGCTTGATTTGCAAACCGAGAAAGAATTTGAGTTCACTCATCATAGACATCTCAAACTTCTCCAACATTAGCTTTCCAAACTTCTCACTAAAATGAGGGTTAGTTGAACCGAATATGATATCATCAACATAAATTTGGCACACAAATAGTTCTCCATTAACCCTTTTAGTAAAAGGAGTAGAATCAATTTTACCAATTTCAAAGCCTTTTTCAGTAAGGAACTTGGTCAAGCATTTATACCATGCTCTAGGAGCTTGTTTAAGACCATAAAGGGCTTTATGAAGTTTGTAAACATGATTAGGTTTCTTAGGATTGACAAAGCCGAGAGGTTGCTTAACATAAACTTCCTCCTCAATTTAGCCATTTAGAAAAGCACTTTTAATGTCCATTTGGTACAAGGTGATATCATGGTGATTAGCATAGGCAAGTAAGATGCGAATGGACTCAAGTCTAGCAACGGGAGCATATGTCTCACCATAGTCCATACCTTGAACTTGTGTATAGCCTTGGGCGACGAGATGTGCTTTGTTGCGAACCACTTGTCCATCTTCATCTTGCTTGTTGCAAACACCCATTTGGTACCAATGATGTTGTGGTTGTTGTCGGGCTTCTCGACCAATGTCCACACTTGATTTCTCTCAAAGTTGTGTAGCTCTTCATGCATAGCATTTATCCAATCCGGATCCTTCAATGCTTCTTCAACCTTCATAGGTTCAATTTTAGAAATGAATGAGTAATGTTCACAAAAGTTAGCTAAACGAGTTTTAGAGCGAGTGATTCTCCCGGTATGGATATCATTGTAGATTTGCTCGACGGGATGATCTTTGGCGATTCTTGCTCGAACTCGTGTAAGCTTTTGCTTGGGTCGGGGTGGAACATCCTCTTCATCTTGTTCTTCTTCTTCTTCGCCTTCTTCATTGTTGATGTTGTTGTTCTCTTGTCGTGGTGGAGAAGGAGGTTGTTGATGTTCATCTTGGTGTACTTCCTCGTTTTCTTCATCTTGACGTGTCCCACTTGTGGATGCTTCCGTATCAACTCTTGGTTCACCTTGATGTGAGGTAGAAGCTTCCACTTGGACGGACGAGGTACTCCTTCATTTCTGTCGGACGAATCTTGCCAATGGACAAGTCTCTCCTACATCAATTGGCAATTGCTCTACTTGCGAGCCGTTAGATTCATCAAACTTCACATCTACCGTCTCTTCAGCCTTTCGGGTGAAATTGTTGTAGACATGGTAAGTGTGAGAGTTTGAGCCATAACCAAGTAGAAAACCTTCATGAGACTTAGGAGCAAATTTAGAACGACGCTGCTTATAAAGAATGTAGCACTTTGAGCCGAATACTCGAAAGTATCCAACTTGGCGTTTGTTACCGGTGAGGAGCTCGTATGCCGTCTTGCTGAGTAGCTTGTGAAGATACAAGCGATTTGTTGCATTACAAGCTATCTCAACCGCTTCCGCCCAAAAGTGCTTTGGCGTCTTGTACTCATCAAGCATCGTTCTTGCCATCTCGATAAGAGTCCGGTTCTTCCTCTCAACAACTCCATTTTGTTGAGGTGTGTACGTAGCCGAGAACTCGTGTGAAATCCCTTCTTCGTCAAGAAAGGTGTCCACATTTGCGTTCTTGAACTCCGTTCCGTTGTCGCTCCGAACCTTCTTGATCTTCACGTCAAACTGATTTTGGGCCTTCCTAGCAAAGTTTTTGAAGATCTTTTGGACCTGCGATTTGTCATCAAGAAAGAACACCCACGTAAATCTTGAAAAATCATCAACTATGACTAGACCAAATGAGTTACCACCGAGACTCTTGTTTGCATTTGGACCAAAGAGATCCATGTGAAGTAGCTCGAGTGGTCTTCTCGTGGTCATGATGTTCTTTGCGCGGTGACTTCCGCTAACTTGTTTCCCTGCTTGACAAGCACTACAAAGTCTATCCTTGTCAAATACAACATCTTTTATTCCAAGGATATGATCACCTTTAATAAGCTTATCAAGATTTCGCATTCCAACATGACCTAGTCTTCTATGCCACAACCAACCTTTAGAAGATTTAGCAATTAAGCAAGTTTTAGGTTCAGCCTTTTTAGTGAAATCAACAATGTAAAGATCTCCTCTACGTATACCAGTGAAGACCATTTTATGATTGTCTCTACGAAACACTTGGCAATCTACTTCAGTGAATAAGACATTGAAACCGAAATCCGCAAGTCTAGAAACTGAAAGTAAATTGTATCCAAGGGATTCAACGAGCATGACATTTTGTATGGAGCTATCGTGTGAGATGGCCACCTTACCAAGGCCAACCACCTTATCCTTTGAATTGTCACCAAAAGTGACATATTTTCGAGGGTCGTCGTTTTCAGCAAGCTCATTGAACATATCTTCATCTCCGGTCATATGATCAGTACATCCACTATCAAGGACCCACTCCTTCCCTCCAGCCATGTAGCCGCGAAGATTTGCCATAAGACCAAAATGTCTCATTGCATCATCAAGATCATAGTCACTATCATCATCTTCATCATAATATCCATGTTCAACATCATCTTGAGATTGATCAATTCCTAGAGAGGGTAATTCATTATATAAATGATCATCAAAGTGGTTACCTTTATGAATTCTAATAGCTTCGGATATGATATCACTAATGATTCCAACATTTCCTTTAGCATGCATGAGATTGGTAAGCTCAAATAGACAATTACCAAAACTAGGATCACTAGAGTTCATCTTACTCAAGGCAATAGATTTATGGAGAATTTCGTCTAAATTCTTTAAGGAATAATCGGGAAATCGTTCCTCAAGAAATTTCCATATAGTATAGGCACAATTAAGAATAGGCAAACTAGCAATCAAATTTTTGGGCAATCCTCTAATGATGAGCTCAACAGTTCTAAGATTGCGAATCATGTCAATATCTTCATCTAGGGTAGGGTGCAAAGGATCAATATGAGGTGCACAAGGACTAGCAATGTACTTGTTCAAATGATATTCATTGAAAATCTCAAGCATTTCATTTTTTCCACTCATGAAAATACTCTCCATCAAGAATGGGCACTCTATGTCTAAGACTCCCTAAAGTAGACACATCCATCTTCCTCCAAAGGTGTTTAAACCAAGTCAATGGAGACCAAAGCTCTGATACCAATTGAGAGGATCGAGAAGAGGTGTCTAGAGGGGGGTGATTAGACACTAAGTACCAAAAGTTGCAATTTTTAAAATTCTTAAGTTTAGGTGGAGTGTAGGCACAAGTTTAACCAACACAATACATATCAAGCAAGCATGCAAAGAGTATATGAGCAGCGGAAAGTAAAGCATGCAACTTGCAAGAATGTAAAGGGAAGGGTTTGGAGTATTCAAACGCAATTGGAGACACGGATGTTTTTGGCGTGGTTCCGATAGGTGGTTCTATCATACATCCACGTTGATGGAGACTTGAACCCACGGAGGGTAATGGTTGCGCGAGTCCACGGAGGGCTCCACCCACGAAGGGTCCACGAAGAAGCAACCTTGTCTATTCCATCACGGCCGTCGCCCACGAAGGACTTGCCTCCCTAGTGGTACATCTTCACGAAGTAGGCGATATCCTTGCCCTTACAAACTCCTTGGTTCAACTCCACAATCTTGTCGGAGGCTCCCAAGTGACACCTAGCCAATCTAGGAGACACCACTCTCCAAGAAGTAACAAATGGTGTGTTGATGATGAACTCCTTGCTCTTGTGCTTCAAATGATAGTCTCCCCAACACTCAACTCTCTCTCACAGGATTTGGATTTGGTGGAAAGGAGATTTGAGTGGAAAGCAACTTGGGGAAGGCTAGAGATCAAGATTCATATGGTAGGAATGGAATATCTTGAGCTCAACACAAGTGTAGGTGGTTCTCTCTCAGAAAATGTGTATTGGAAGTGAAGATCTGTTCTGATGGCTCTCTCCACGAATGAAGAGTGGGTGGAGGGATATATATAGCCTCCACACAAAATCTAACCGTTACACACAATCTGCCAAACTCGGTGGGACCAAATCGTTAAACTCGGTCGGACCGATTCAGCAAACATAGTGACCGTTAGGATTTTCGGTGGGACTGAGATGCAACTCGGTAGGACCGATATGGTTAGGGTTAGGGCATAACTTAATCTCGGTGTGACCGATTACACAAACTCGGTGAGACAGATTTAGGTAATAAGCTAACCAGAGAGTTGGTCAGGAAAACTCGGTGAGACCGATTACACAAACTCGGTGGGACCGATTTGGTAATAAGCTAACCAGAGGATTTGCATTGTAATCTCGGTAGTACCGATTGCACGAACCCGGTGAGACCGATTTTGGCAATGTACATACACAATGATTGCAATCCCATCTCGGTGAGACCGAGATCCCTATCGGTGAAACCGATTTGCTAGGGTTTGTGGCAGTGGCTATGACAAGTGAAACTCGGTGGCGCCGGATAGAAAGAATCGGTGGGTCCGAGTTTGACTTTTGGTTTAGGTCATATGTGGATATGGAAAGATAGTTGAAGGTTTTGGAGCATATCACTAAGCACATGAAGCAAGAGGCTCATTAAGCAACACCTCATCCCTCCTTGATAGTATTGGCTTTTCCTATGGACTCAATGTGATCTTGGATCACTAAAATAGAAAATGTAGAGTCTTGATCTTGAAGCTTGAGCCAATCCTTTGTCCTTAGCATCTTGAAGGGGTTCCACATCTTTTAGTCCATGCCACTCCATTGTTGAACTTATATGAAACATACTAGGTAAAAGTGTTAGTCCAACAAGAGATATGTTGACATTAATTACCAAAACCACCCAGGGAGCACTTGTGCTTTCAGTAAATAGGAGTGGTCTTCTCCTTCTGAATACCCCTCATAACAGTTATCTTCCTCTTGATTACGATCAAAAATGGGTGGAGGGGGGCTTCCTTTGCGCCCACCATGGAACGACGTCTGCATGAAATTTTATTGCCACGCAAGGATCGTCTCTTTTGCTCTACATGATCAACTTCATTGTGTACAATAACTGGCATGCATAGGAATAAAACATAGTGAGATTATGTAAGGAGTGCATGCACAAATCCAGAGTGATGGTAGCAAACTGTGGATAGACCCAAAACCAATGATAGCAGGCAGATAATAGCTTTAGTTAAAAAATACAGATAATGGCTCCTTTAATGTGTGTTTGCACCCAACATGAAACTCATAGTAGACACCGGAGATTAACCAGATAGTAGACAGATAGTACTGATTGCTGCCCCAATATGTACCCCACAACCATTTAAAAACTCAAGTTTCAGCATTAGTTTGGACCGGACTAGGAGTCTAATAGGTGAACACGATGATAATGTAGCATGTCATCATATTAAGCAACGCATAACGTAAGCAGGCACGGAAGAGTGCGACCTCTCTTGCGGACCCATGTAGTCCTCAAGGTCATCTGCTCAGCTGATGATGGTAATGCAGTTGTCGTGGCTGCCGGCGGCGGGGAAGAAGATCTGAGGCGGCGAAAGACAGTCTGGAGAGCGGATCCCTGCTGTGGTGAACCCTTCCGTCGTTGGAGCAGCTGAGCTGGGGTGGAACACAGCACCGCAGGAGCAGGACAAACCACACAAGGTTTTCTTTGACACATATCTGTAACAGAAGTAATTGAGTAAGGGCTTGTTTGAATTTGAGGATTCTAACAATGCAGGATAGGAAATAGACAGGAATAAGATAGGAATGCACGTGCAAAACAGAGAATTTAAAAACACTGGATTTCTGCCAATCTGGGTGTTTGATTCACAACAATTGGAAGATCACAGGATGCAAAAAAGCATGGTGAGATTAAGTCAAACCACAAGAAAATGTACGGTTATAGTGCTATTATGCTACTATCTCTTAGTCTTGTGCTTGATGAATAGGAATATGAAAAGGAGGAGAAGTGGAAATTAGAATTCCTACGGTTTTTCTTTCAAGGAGACACTAAAGGAACAAATCCTACAGTTTTCCTTTGCTCCATTCCTTTGCACCAAATTCATGAAAAGTAGTACCATAGGAAACTTTCCAATTTGGATGTTTTTCATTCACTTTTCCTTTCAAGCACTGGCGATCTAGTAGGCAGGCTTGAGCAAGGAAAATCCTACACTAAAAAAATGTTTTTGTGCTACTTCTATTACTTTGGACCCAGGCCACTGCCATACTAGCTCAACTCCCAGGCCCATCGACAAATGCACAGCTGAAATGCGCAGAGATAAATAATGATGGCGTTCAAGAGAGTCCATCACAGATAGCTAAGTTGCCTGGTACCTCACTGCTTGTCATATAGTAGGATAAAATAATCGTATTTCCCGTTACTACGAGTGCTCAGTGGACAATATATATAACATGTAGAGTAAAAAAGAGATGCAACAAGTGTGCAACCTCTTTGGCGAAGCCATGTCGATCTCAGCGTGATTGGGTTGGCCGGTGAGGATGCTCCGGCTGACTTGGCTGTCAGAGGAGGGGAAGAAGATCTTAGGCGTCTGGATATGGAGCCCGAGGTACTGCTCCGCTGTGATGGAGGGTTTCGTCGTTGGAGCAGCTCTGGTGAGTTGTACGACGCCGAGGCTGAAGCAGGACAAAAGAGACAACGAACAATGTTAACTTGAGTGGAATTCTAATAGCATCTCCAATACATGACGTAAAATACATAACCACAAAGTGCTAGATGTAAAATAAACCAGCCGCTCATCTCTAAACTTAACTGTCGAAACTGAATTTAACTGTCGAAACTGAACTTAACTGTCGAAACTGAACTTAACTGTCGCAACTGAATTTTGCTGTCGAAACTGAACGCACTAGCAAGGTGAGGCTACACGTCGGTCGACTGACTTTTTCATCTCTGGTCAGTCGATTTTGCAGCTGTTGGATACGAAATCAAGGGCATGCGGTTCATCTTCAGCCTCCGCCCCCCTGAGCCGGCCAAACACCAGCCCCCCGCCGCCCGCGGCCGGCAGTGCGCCGCCCCGCCCGCCCCAAAAACACTCCCCACCGACGGTCCGCTGCCGCCCCGGCCATCCCTCTAGGCCTCCGCGTGCCGAGCTTTTTCTCCGGCGATCCCCACGCCACCGCCCGCCACCGCCGGCGACCACCGCTCACATCCTGAACCCTAAGATAGATAGTGGGGTACCTCTCCGACGAGCCCCCCTCCCCGCTGCGGTTGGTTCTTCCTTCACCCCGGCGGCATCAGAGTGAAGTGTAACTAAATTGGAGCAGCATCGCAAGCAAGAGCGAGAGCGAGAGCAGCAGCGCTAGCAAGAGCAATAGCAAGAGCAGACCAGGCAGGGGACCGAGAGCAAGAGCAGAGCAGCAGCGCGAGCGAGAGCTAAAGCAGCAGCAGGTCCTACTGATGTGGACGTCGCCGCCAAGGGAGAGACACCGTGGAGGAAGTGGCCGGCGACGCCGCCGTGGATGGAGTCGCGTCGTGTCAGCTCGGGACCGAGCGCCGGCAGCACCGTGAGATCGAATCAAGAAGAAAATGCGGCGATTAGTGTACAACCTCTTTGGTGGCACCGATTAGGCCGGAGCTTCATCGGAGGAAACGGTGATGATGATGCTCTTCCGATGGTGCAGGTGAAGACGGCAGTGTGGGAATGGAGGTGGCGCGAAAGACGAGGGGAACGTCGGGGCAGCTCCTTGGAGGTGGAGGACGGGGTGGCTGAACCGGCAGGATGATGAGATCAACGACGGATCCTCATCCGGTACGGTGGATGAGGGACGTCGAGGTGTTGCTGTGGACGACGTCGTCGGGGAAGAGGCTCTTGCCGGGTGGCGGACGGAGCAGGGTGTGGGGTTTCGTCGCGGGTTTTCGCGGCCTCGGTGTATGAATGGTTGGGCGGATGGGATGGCAGTGGGGAACCATGGCTCAGAGACGCGCTTGTCTGAAATGTGGGGTAAGTTACAAAAGTAGCCCCACCGATTTGAGGCGGTTCTTTCAGTTCAGGGGTACCACGGGCATTTCGCGTGTCGGGATTTCACAGGAGGTGGGAGTTTTCGCGCGCGTTGTAATTTCAGAATAGCAAGGCACGGGTTGAGATGGAGGGAGTTGTCGGAGCACAACGAGACAAAGATATATCTTAAATATTTCGGGCTAACAAGGCGCGGGTTGAAGAGGCGGGAGTTTTGCAGCACGATAGACAAAGACGCTAGCTTGAATTTTTGGCATAACAAGGCGCGGCTTGAAATTTCGGAAGAACAAGCTTAACGTGTACGCAAAAAAAGACAATTTGCACCTCAACACGCACAACACACACACAAACACCATTTAGACTAGAGTAAGGTACACGTGCATTGCACGCATGAGATTTGGCAACCAAATTATGAATAAATACCACATTATAGCATGCAAGCTTTGAGTCATATATGCATGATGTAGATGTCCGTTTAATTATTATAGTTCATTTCATTCAAAATCATCTAGTTTTTATAAGAAAGCTAATCTATTTTAAGATTCATGGAATTGTGCGTCGTAAGACATAAAGTAAAAACAAATAATGGCAAATCATGTAGAAAAACATTTGGGCAATTCTGATACGGAAGATTCTAGAACAAATAAGAAGTGCTTGTGTTTTGATGTTTGTGCATTATGCTTAAGTTCAACCATGGAGTCTTCTAGATTATACATGTGGCGAAATCTTGTGGAATCTAGATGATATCCAACGGCCAGTAGTGCTCAAATTTGCCATCTTTGGACAATCGGATTTGCCTCATCCAGCGACCATCTTTCAAAGTTAAAGTTACCCGCACACAATATAAAAAAATATAAAATATAATATATATAGGGGTATAGATATAGATATGTGATGCAAAAGCCGCCCATCATCTCCAATTAGAATAGTGTGTCCATGCACGGATGCGACGTGGCCAAATGATGTCTGTCATCGGTATCTCAAATTCAAACCAGTCTGACCTTGTTCAATGTGTATACATTACAACATGCTCGTTTCCAAACCACACCGCGCATATCTCCATTATATTCATGCATGCATGGGTTTCAAACATCAGGATCTCTTATTCAAATATTTGAATTCAACTTTACATTGATTGTGACCTCACCTATTCAGCTATTCTTTTACACCCACACAGTAGTCTTCTCTTTATAATTGTACCACTAACTTTCTCTCGTGCATGCATGCACACACACTACCAATCGGCATTATCCATCGCACGCATGCAATCTTTTTCTTCAGGTCGGTCTCCCATGAAGGCACACACCAACACACATACCCCTCTCCATCATATCGGGCATTCTTTATCTCTCACGCGTGCATGCGCAACGATCGATGTTCCTCTATGTATGTGTGTATATAGCTAGGTCTTTCATACTTTTCCACACAAATCGATCAATCAATATATCTAGTGAGGTCTCACCCTCTTTCCCACGTCCACATCGATCAATCTATACCTCTCTATATAGGATTAACATATATAGCTAATACACCCACATTAATTATGTATCCAACGTCCCCCTCTCATCATCCATGCCTTCCGCTTCATCTCTCAGACGCGTGCACAATGGCGAAGACAGGGGCAGTAAGGGCCCTGCCCCCCTCCCCCCTAACATCACTATATATCAAGGCTAATATGAATGTGATCATTAGACAATTGCTGCTAAAAATGGTTTAAGTTCATGAATTGACCCTCCTCGTAAAGGATTAGCAATGCTTGGCCCCCTAGCTCATTTATTTTTCATGGCTCCGCCACTACGTGCATCAGCGCACGTGTTCGCCCCCTCTCTCTAAATATCGATCTCACACTTGTGCATTCCTTCATAGTCTCCCTCCACTCGGCCCCTCGCACCATCTTCTAGCCCCCCACCGGATTTTGCCACATGTACAATCTAGCAGACTCCATGGTTTAACTTAAGCATAATGCACAAACCTCAAAACAACAGTGGTTCTCTTTTGTTCCAGAATTTCCGTATCATAACTGCCCAAACTTTTTTTCTAGTTGAATTGCCATTATTTGTTTTTACTTTATGCTTTACAACGCACAATTCCATGAATCATAAAATAGATTAAGGGCTTCTTTGATTCAAAGGATTCTCAAAGGAATTTTGGAGGATTCTAATCATTAGGAATTTTTCCTATCTTGGTTGTTTGATTCGTAGGATTGTAAACCATAGGAATTTTTCCATATGATTCATTTGCACTAGATTTCATACGAAATATCCCATCCACTCAAACCTCTTTGAAAGAATTCTGCGTTTTTTCTATGCACAATCAAACACTCGTGCAATCATGTAGGATTCAAGACAACATTCCACTATAATCCCATGTTTTTCCTATTCCCGCGTTCTTAGCTTTTTTATAAAAACTAATTGATTTTGAATGAGATGAACTATAAGAATTAAACGAAGGGCTACATCAGGCATATATGACTCAGAGCTTACATGCTATAGTGTGGTATTTATTCATAATTTGGTTGCAAAATCTGTTGCGTGCAATGCACGTGTACCTTACTAGTACTTCGAGTATGTGCAAAACACGTAAATTAGAATACCAATGGCACGCTACATAGTGTCTCTCTTACAGTTCATGAAGCCACGTGGCACATGTGTAGGCGTTGTCGCGGCCTCCTTGCGTGGATTGATCACACTGATGTGCTGCTGGTTCCAGAAGAATGTACTCGTCCTCCCTGAGCCATACTGGCGGTACATGCACGAAGCGAAGATGTGCACGCACGCCATGCACGCACTCATTCCTCACACGCACACGTGGGTACACGGGCGGACGCAATTTTGTACCAAGATCCACCCCATGTGATAATTTGATGCGTGTAAAGTCGTTCACTTCATTGATGGTCAATTAATACAGCGCATTCAAATTGACTGGACGTGAGGGCGGAAGAAAGACATTATTACTCCACTGCACGCATGCGAGTAGTTAAATCGTGCGTTGCTAGTAGTACTTCCATTGGTCTCCTTCGTATTTTGTGCCAATTTTTACAGTAACATAATATTTACGCATTTGAGCAGTGTAGTACTTGAAATTTATGTTCCGCTAAACTCATCGGGAGCCGTTTCGGGCCTTGAAACCAAAACCATCAATTAATCTTTACCTTGTTCCCATCACATTCGAAAGCCTGCTCACACCTACTAGTAGTACGTGCCAAACCTGAACGTGTTCCCACTATGCAGGTATTAGTACTAGTGCTAGTACTTAGGTTATAAAAAGGGGAACTACCTAACCAAAAATCACTCTACCTTTCGTCCTCATAAGTGCTTCTTCTTCGTCCGTCGTTGCCATGGCCGGTGAGCAGAGCTCTAGGTCGAGAACTACTTGTAACAAGGGAGCGGCAACCAAGGCTGCGGAAAAAAAGAGAGGGCTCGCCGCCACACAGAGACCTCGAAAGATCTCTCACGGGAAGGCGATGGCTCCCAGGAGCGCCCTAGCCGCGGAGGCGAACATGCCGAGCCGGCGGAGCTGGAGCCATTATCCCTCGACGGCATGCCCGATCAGCTCAATAAGCAGAAGGAGTTCATCCAAGGCTTGATGGATTTGCTGAAGGAGAGCCTCGATAACATGCCCGCTGAGCTCAATCAGCAGGGGGAGTTGACCGCCGGCTTGGTGATGCTGCTGAAGAAGAGCATTGCCTCGGAGAAGAAGGCGACCGGCGAAATCCTGCGACTTTGGGAGGACAATGCAAAGCTCTACCATGAGATCGACCTGTTGAAGGAGAAGAACGCCGGCTGGAAGAAGCTGCATGAGAATAGTAGTTCCTCGATGAAGATGCTGCAGGCCCTCGCCATGGAACAGAAGGAAGAGTTGGCGAAGCTCCGCATCGAGTACCCGGCTGCTGTCAAGGTATGTAATATGGCCGTGGAACAGATGATGAAGGCTCGCGTCGAGAAATGTCGCGTCATGGACACAATGATGAAGATGGCGGAGGAGACGCGCAAGGATATGGAGGTCGTGGAGGCGATGAAGAAGCAGTTACGACTCCGCGACGAATTAGATCATTTGGGGTGATAATCTTCCTTGTTCTTTTGCTCCTGCGTTTCATCTTTTGCTTCGGGTGTTTCACCGCACGTGTCACGTTCTCTGCGAGGCATGAATAGAACAATGTTTTTTTGAGGGAATGAATAGAACAATGCTAACAATGAGATGACTAGCAAATTAGATCATTTTTATCACCATAGGGCACTGGGATACCGTGTTTCCTGCTCCTCCGTCGCAGTACTACTCTAGTGGAAAACTTGAGTATACCGCACGGTTCTTTGCTCCTCCTCTATCAGGTCGTCGGCGCATTTAAACGAGCAGTCAAATCACAAGGCCCCGCCTTCCAGCAGTAATGAGCCGTCAAATCACAAAGGCCCTCGCCTCTCGTGAAACCGACCAAGCTAGACTGCCCCGCCCTCTAGCCTTTTAAAAAATGTATACTTTTGTACAACAGTAGTATCGATGGATTGCGCCATGGAGCAAAACTTGAAATCAAAAAAAGGTGGTACATATAGAGAGCGCTCATCGCCAAATTATGCATATAGTACTATTAAAAAGGCTGGTCACAATAATGGTGTCCAGCACAACCCACCCCTCAAATAAAACTAAGAGGGTGCTTGGATACGTTTTAGTCCCATGACTAAAAGTAGTGGGACTAAAACATGCTAGCCTCACCCATGCTTGGATCCAAATACTAAAAAGGCTAAAATCAAGTTAATGAGCATTTATTATCCTCCAAACCCTCCAATCCAGAACTCGCCTGTGTTAAAGGAGAGGAGTTAAATGAGTAGAGAGAGGACTAATCCACATTTTAGTAGGGGTACCCCTGACTAAAAAAATTTAGTCTCAAGACTAGTTTTAGCCCCTCTTTAGTCAGGGGTGCTTGGAACTTTAGCCTATTAAAGAGACTATTTTTAGTCAGACTAAAATAAGTCCCTTGGATCCAAGCACCCTCTAAGCATCCTGGAATTCTTTGACAAAACTAAGCACCCTGAAATTCTTTGACAACTAAACTGCTGGCTATATGATGTTGGCCATATATATTGTACGTATATAATGTGAAGAAACGAGTGGTAGTACTATACCAACTAAAAGATGAAATGTAAGAAATACTAGTATGTACGTACTGAAGAGTTAAAGTAACGAGAAGAAACATAACATAGTTCTGCTGGGGGCTCAGCACAACACACCCCTCAAATTAAATTAAGCACACCTGAAATTAAACTTTGCAACTATTCCGGTAGACACTGCATTAGAACCACCATGAGCAATGACACTGCCACCTTACTCGGAGTCCTCGTCCACGTCCTCTACTTCGTCCTTGTCCCTCTTCCTCTTGGCCGATACTTCTTTGCTTGAACCGCACGCTTGGCTGTTGCTCTTCATCCAACCCTTGTAGATATTGAAGCAAAGGTAGCCATCCATTGAAGCGTAGTGGATGTGGTCTATATCTAGTACATTCCGCTGCCATGCATGACGATGAAACGTGTATGGAGGTTTCTCTAGTTTACCGTACGAAGGATGAACCATGGCTCCTGCCAGGGTCAACATTGAAGGCTGAAGAGAGGACACTAGCCGATTCTTCTGGAGGTCGAAGGTGTTGCCTACAACCAGGCCTACCCGACGCAGGACTTCTTTGTCGTTACCAAAGTCTACAGTAACGAATTTGACTAGGTTGCTCCCGAGGAAGTCCTTAAAATCCTGGCACTCAATGTCGGCATGGCATATGTGGTAGACCAAGCATAAGTCATGCACGCAAACCTGGATCACGGCGGGCTTCTTCCTCTCTTCGTCCTTTAGATCCTTCTCTCATCCCAGGATTGTGGTGTACTCAACATCTAGCCCAGCGACCCACTCATCATCTGAGTTTTCGAACATGCGTCTGAAGCGAGAAAGGCATCCTTTCACCGTCGCGGAAGAACGGGTGTAGATGACGTCGAACTCATCGCCAGTGATGGTTCTAACCTTGTACTCACCGCCGATCGTGGAGATTTGGGATGCCATGGATTTGGGAGGAGGGTTAGGATTAGTGGAACTGCCGTAATGTGAATGGACGGGACGACTAGGAGCGAACCGCCATAGTATTGAAGGACGTGCGGGGACGAGTAGGAGCAAACTGCCAGCGTGCGAACGGCAGGGTAGTGGCTTTCCATTCTCCCATGATACGGGCTTCCGAGAGCCCTTGGATCTGAGATCGAACGGTTGCATGGCGTGATTCTAGACCTGTGGGTGAATATCCTATCCTGGAGGGTTATTCTGCAAATTTTTAGCAACTTAGCATGCGACCGTTTGATCTCAGATCTAAGGGCTGCCAGCAGCCCGTATCATGGTCACGCCTACCACGACCGTCGCGTCGCTCGTGCGGTCGCGCCCTTGGAGATTTAACACGGTGCGTTAGGCTATCTGATGTTGGCATGTCATACATAGTCATCACTTAGTCACTCATACTACAACAAGGTTGGCTATAAGTGTATTTTTTTACTCCTCTCTATCTCTTTCTTCGTACTCAAGGAAGAAACGGTGCTAAGCGCGTGTATTTATTGCGTTTGCCAAGGAGTGACCTCTTCCAATGAAATGGTGTTGCTAAGTTTGCTTCATTTAATTAGCTATAGACTCAAAATTGTCTTTTCACCTAGGTACACGCGCTTAGCACCGTTTCTTCCTTGGGTCACCAAACTAGTCTCTCTCTTCTTGATTAACTTGCCACATCAGACTTTATGCCTATGTGGCAAGCTTAAGAACCTATAGGAGCAAGTAAAAGTAAGTACAATAGTGCGCTTTACATGGCATTTTTGCATATGTGGAGGAAATAGAGGCAAGGAAAAAGTGGAGAAGTGGGCTCTCATGCAAGAGCCAGCCTCTACTACATGGTGGAGCATTGGGAGAGGCACCTGTATGGAGGTGGTCAGGAATCTGGGAGACTCACGCCGGTCGTAGCGCCGCAGTTAAAATGATAATGGCAAGTCAAATCACGGGGGCCCACATGTCCAGCAGTAACTCGCTGTCAAATCACACAGCCCTACGTTTGCAGCAGCCTACTCCCTCGTCTTCTCGCATCTCTGTCAAACCGACTAGGCGGAACTGCCCCGCCGCCTACTGCGCAGGAAAAGTCCCGCCCTCGACTTTTAAATAGTATACAGTATACTAATTGTGTATCCCTGGATTGCGCCCGCGCCATGGAGCAAAGCGTCTAGACAACAGAGGAGAGACGGTGGTCTTGCAATAGAGAAGAGGGAGAGGCGAGACGGTGGTTTTGGAATGGAGATGATGGAGAGGAGAGGAGGTGGTTTTGCAATGGAGAAGAGGGAGAGGAGCGTGCGGCAGCGATTTAGGATTGGACGAGAGGGCCGACGCGCTCTGACTGGATCAAAATCAAAATCAATTTACCCTTCAATTAAGAAAGCGACCCCACATTAACTGGTCTCCCTTTTATTCTGGGTCATAATTGACCATGATTTTCGCACATAAAATATATGTTATATGTTGTATACAAGGCCACTATCAAAATTACAATTTGCAACTATACAAGGCCACTAACATTAATCGAGGCAAAATTGATGGCGTTTGCCTCGTACTAGCACCCGAGGACATTAATATCCCTTGTGTGCATGCGGGAGTGAGAAGGTTAGCTTGCATTCCCAACATTAATCAACCAATGAGGAGTAAGAGGGTTGGCTTGTTATGCTTGGGAGAGAAAAACCACATTAATTAACACGACAATCAAGGTGACAAGCTAGCTTGCAACATTGACTTAAACATAGCATTGGTTTTTACCTTGGTACTTGTAATATGAGTTTGTGTCCTTGTATACAAAAATGGAGGGAGTATAATTTGAAAGTACATTCAGATACGAACCAAATGATACAATTTTTGGTGACATGCATTCACATTTTGCTTGTCAAATACAGTACGTGGTCAAACTTTGACCCAAAATACGCGAAACAAACTTCCAAGACCAGCGCCCTTCTTTCGCTCTTCTCCTCTTAAACCACCACCGCTCCTCTCCTATTCCAATCTAAATGCAGCGCTGCTCCTCTCCTCTTACATTTCAAAACCACCGCCCCTCCTCTCCTGTTCTAGTCCAAAACCAGTGTCGCTCCTCTCCCGTTCTAATCCAAAACCAGCGCTGCTCCTCTCCTCTTCCATTCAAAAACCACCGCCGGCGAGTGAAGGTGCTGTGGAGAAGTAGATCGATGGAGGAGTACAACCGATACGTGAGGATCGCAGATGGCGACCCTGTGAAGCTAGCTAGGACATTGGAGATACAGTCTTGGTTTGACAACAAGGACCAACTAGCGGCGACGGTGACATCCATGGCCAAATATCTGCAACAGAGTGAAAAGGCGGCGATACTCCCGGAGGGAGTCGCGCCGGAGTACATAGAGCTGCTCCTCTGGGCCATGGAGCAAACAGATTCACCAAATCCGATCGTGAGGGAGCGGTGGTGGGAGTATCGATCCCAGATGGAGCATCCACTAGAGATTGAAGGATCGAGCATCTACACGGTGCCGTTTGTGAGGGTGTCCTGCCAGAGCGAGCCGGTGGAGTCTTCGTCGATCGAACCCAACTTCAAGAGGAGAAAAGCAGTTGGCCCGACGACGCTTCCCCGCCATCGTCTCCCTCGCCATTCACATCGTCTCACGGGGCGGCTGTCTGCCGCCGAGGAATAGGAGGGGCTGCCCCCCCCCCCCCCCCGCCGCCGCCCAATAGTCGGGCAGGTTGTGAATTGTCAGGAGGAGCTTAGGGTTGTCAGTATTTGCAGGTTGTGAATTGTGTTTTGTGTTGTGTATTTTGAGAGTACTTTCAGATATGAATGTCTTTTGAATTTCAGATTTGCAGTATTGAGCATATAAAGTATTTTATGAATTCTAGAGATCTATTTTTAGCACTTAAAAAAATGTAGTTTCATAGGAGTATAAAAGTGCAGACAATGTGATTCTCAGAGAAGAAACTGCAAGATTTAGTTTTAGATAAGAAACTGCAAGTTCAGTTTCAAATAAGAAACTGCAACTTTCAGAGGCAGAGCATTTATATTAACACGGCCTTTTCAAACAGGGTTAACATCATGTTGGAAGTTTTATTCATGGTAGAAAATGGAAGTACCGGCCAGTTAACATCATGCTGATCAACATTCATGCATAGCACATCTTCATATAATGCATAGTCAAAATTCCCACACAATGTCGAGTGTGCGAAACACAGAGAAAACGAGGGACGAAGTTTTGGCAAGTGTTGGACGTGGTTTTGGGCTGCCCCGTCTAGGCTTTCATTTTTAACATGCGCATCCCACGACCTCGGATGGGAGGTCCATAGGCCTGTTTGTATTTTCTTAGGGCTGTCATGTATCGACCGGCCTATGGACCTCCCATCCGAGATTTTATTTTTGGCAGCCCAATTTATGTATTTTTTTGAAGAAAACGCAGAGGTCTGTTCTATTTTTCTATATAAGAATAGGAACGCCAGGTCCAACTTATGTTTCCCTTCTAACTATATTATATATATTTAAATTATTTTGTATGTTGACTGTTTAGTTCACATACTCCCTCCTTTCCGGTTTATAGGGCTTATCTCAAAATTTTAGTTTTTCCATTTTATAAGGCTCAATTTGGTTGTTTTCCATCACATGTTCAGATTCCAAGGTGCATTAAAGCATTGCATGCAAGTATTAAGAGAAAATTGACCAATGCATGTACTTTATGCATGCATGCATTGCAATTTATGCATTGATAAACATAATTTTTTGAGGAAAACAAGTGCATTAATTAGGTGCTTTTGCAAACTACAAAAAGTATTCCACCATTCATCATCTACCTTGGTTGGTGAGATTTTTGAATTGAGCCCTATAAACCAAAAAGGAGGGAGTAATTGGCAAATAGATCTCGCCGCCACCCCCGCCTCCTGACTCCGGGCGCGCGTGCCCCCCTCAGCAAGTCCGCTCGCGCGCCCCATGGAGTCGCCGGCCATATCCACGGGGGAATGGCTGGAAGACAGGCAGATGTACAAGATGCATCTCCCACATGTTTACAAAGCCTTCCCGCGGATGCTCCAGCCGCTCAACTCCGTCGCGCCGGCGGTGTTGCAGGATACTCGAGGGAGGAGATGGAGGGAGCGGGCGATGCGCATCCGCGACGACGCTCTCTCCTGGACCCAGTGCACGCGCGAATGGAGGGAAGCAGAGGAGGAAGCTGCGAGGGAAGAAGCCGAGGAGGGACCGAATCCGTTCTCTCACTCGCGTGGGTATGCTCGGATGTGCAAGGATCATGTGGATTGGGAGCTACTAAATCTAGCCCTACGGATCTACTTCGAAGGAGATTTCTTGGAGAAGCACAGGATGTCCCACCCAGTGAGCCACCGATTGCGTTCGTTCGATGGGCGAAAGGAGAAGTGAATTCAGGAGATCCACGCCGTGCTGCGAGATGGGAATGCTTGACTGGACTCCTGCCCACCAGCACGCCACCGGAGCCGGAGCAGGTGGATCCCCTACCTTACCTCTCCCCCAAACCTGCAGAAGATTGAAATTAGGCTTGCAATCTGCTTCAATTGAGTTGTCTGGTGGTTATTTCTGCTTCCTGAGAGACAACATTTGGCTGGAGGATGAGAAGGAACCAGGAACTCCGATGAATTTCCCCTATCACAATGGGGGGAGCGCCGGTTGGGCAGTGGTACGGGCCACCTCCGCCCCAAATGGGGGCACAATCTGGGCAGGCTCCTGTAATTGCCCAAGATCAATCTGCTGGTGGTTCTGACTCTCAGATCAGTGGGAAATCTCAAGGCAAGAATCAACAAAAGAAGAGATAGGACATCCAGAAAACTTCTCCTGCCCCTGCTTCGGGCCTTATGGCATACTCTGAGGTGATCTGCTACAACTGTGGGGAACCAGGGCATCATTTGGATAAATATGTCAATCCCAAGAGTTGTTTTATCTGCAAAATGGTTACCCATAAAGTTGAGAATTGCCCTGTCAGAAGGAAAACCCACAGTTCTACTAGATATGTTGGAAGTGCTGCTCTAGGATTATGTCCACCATTGACAGAATTTTCTGTGACATAGAATTAGATAGTTTCTTTCCCCTTTCTAGTTGTAGAGCTCTGCCTAGATGTGGTAGTGACCACACTCCTTTGCTCTGGGACTCTGGTCTTAACCAAACTCCAAAGAGCAATAGTTTTAAATTTGAAAAGTGGTGGTTGCTTAGAGAAGATTTTACTGAGCTAGTCAGGAAAATCTGGAATGAGCCTACTGGGAGCAGCTTCCCCCTAGAAAATTGGCAGATCAAAATTAGGAGATTTAGAAGAACTACCAAAGGGTGGAACTCCAATGAGGAAGCTAATCTTAGAAGATACAAAAGGCTTCTCCTCCTTGAGTTTGATTCTCTAGATATTAAGGCAGAAACCACTGACCTCTCTGAGGCTGAGACTAATAGATTAAACTTTGTCCATGGAGAGCTCAAGAAAATTTGGCTTCAAGAAGAAATCAAAGCCAAACAAAGGTCTAGAGATTGGAACATTAAGGAGGGTGATAGAAATACTGCTTACTTCCATGCAATAGCTAACCAGAGGAGGAGGAAAACCCTCATTCACTCCCTTGATGGCCCTAATGGCCCTGTTACTGAGGTAGATGAGATGCTGAAAGTGGCTAGTGACTTCTACAAAGACCTGTTTAAGAAAGAAAACCCTTCTGGGTTCTCTCTACAAAACAATTTTTTTCTGCTTCTGAAAAAGTCTCTCCTGCTGAAAATGAGCTGCTAGAAGCCCCTTTTTCAGAGACAGAGGTGAAGGAAGCCATTTTTAGCTCTTATCCTGATGGGGCTCCTGGTCCTGATGGGATTCCCTTCTTATTTTACCAGCATTTTTGGGACTTGGTGAAAAATGATCTCTTAGATCTTTTCCAAGCCTTTCATAGAGGAGAGTTGGATCCAGCAACTTACTCATGGGGGGTCTGTTGGCGTCAAGTTAAATAACTGTGAAAGTGATTTTTTCCTTGCTGGTAAAGGCCTTAGGCAAGGTGACCCCATCTCCCCACTTTTGTTTAATTTAGTAGTGGACGTTCTTACTAAAATGCTGAGCAAAGCTGCTGATCATAGTCTGATTTCAGGGCTCTGTCTTGAGGTCTACCCTGGTGGCATCATCTGCCTTCAATATGCAGATGATACCATCCTTTTCTTAGACAATGACTGCACACATGCTAGCAATCTGAAAACTGTTCTAACCTGGTTTGAACAAGTCTCAGGCATGAGAATCAACTACTCTAAAAGTGAACTCATCCCTATCAACATGGATGATCAGGAGTTAGCTGACTTCCTCTCTATTCTAATATGTAATAAAGGTAACTTCCCCATTAAGTACCTAGGTATCCCTCTCCACTATGATAAACTGAGGAGAGAGGATATCCAACCCCTCCTGGATAAAATCACTAAAAGGATTGTTGGGTGGAGGGGCAAACTTCTCTCTTACAGATGTAGATTGATCCTCATACAAGCTTGTTTGGCCAGCATTCCAGTGTATCTCCTCTCCTTCTTCAAGTTCCCTAAATGGGCAGTGAACCTCATCAATTCTCAGATGTCTCATTGCTTGTGGAATGATTTTGAGGGAAATAGGAAGCTACACCTTGCTAATTGGGCCCTAGTCTCTATGAAAAAAGATTTTGGAGGCCTAGGCATACCTAACCTCCAAGAAATTAACATTTGTCTTCTAGGGTCTTGGATTAAAAGATTCTATGAGGAAGACCTGAACCCCTGAAAGCTTCTTATTGCCCATAAATACCTAGGAAATAAACCAAATATTTTTGTCCCTTCCTCCAACCCTAAGACCTCTAGATTCTGGAAAGGATTAAAATCTATTATGCATGCTGTGAAATTTGGCTACAGATGGAACATAGGGGATGGGAGCAGAACCAGGTTCTGGGAAGATAGTTGGTTTGGCACATCCCCCTAGCAGTCCAATTTTGGTCTATTTACTCTGTCCGCAATGAGCTTAACAAAAGTGTCAATGAAGTTTGGGACGGTCAATGCCTAAAACTCTCTTTTAGAAGGAACTTTAGTGATAGTCTCATGGAACAATGGTTCCAGTTGGAGGAAATTGCCAAAAGCATTACCTTTACTGCCGAGCCGGATGCCCTGATTTGGCAGCTGGACAATAAGGGGAAGTATTCCTCCAGCTCCCTCTATCATGTTATTAGCTTTAGAGGGGTTCAACCCGTGTTTATCCCTGCTGTCTGGAAATTGAGAGTTCCCTCTAAAATTCATGTATTTCTCTGGCTTCTCTCCAAAAACAAATTGATGACTAGGGATAACCTTAGGAAGAGACACATCATCAAACCCCTTGATTGTGTTTACTGTTTGGAACAAGAGTCTTGTTGTCACCTATTTTTTGAATGTATAGTTGCTAAACATCTCTGGGCCCACATTGAGGAATATTTCTAGCCAGATTGGCTCATCCTTCGAATCTGTCGCCAGATTCTGGATTGCTACCAAAAAGTGCTCAGTTTTAAACACTGTTAGCTCAACTGTCCTTTGGTGCCTCTGGAAATATAGAAATGCTATGATTTTCAGTAACACCTCCTGGATTTCCATTACGTAGGTCTTGAGGTTGATCAGGAACATGGTGAGGAACTGGGCGATTCTCTCCTCCGGATCGGACAAGGACAAGTTGATGAGCTTCGTGGAAACCCTAACAAGATCCCTCCAGAACCGTTGGCGATCACTTGTGGCTGAACAAGGCTCGACCTGCTCTGGGCTGGACCCGTGGGCTCGTCTCAAGATCTCTGATGAAGATGATGGGCACATGGCGCCGAAAAAGAGGGACATCCACCATGCTACGCCTTCCAGCCCGGTGTCTCCGCTTGCTTACTGGTCGCCGCAGGCTGACACGGCCCCTCGGCTGAAGACCATGAAGGATTCGTTGGACCCTCCTTGTGTCATTTGAGTGCTCTATCCGCTCTGCCTTTGGCATCGCTCGGTTGATTTGTGTTATTCAGAGAACTTGTTCATCCATCCCCCCTAGTTTGTAGCTTTTCTACCTTTGCTTTCGAACTGCTCTTTGAGCTGTTGTATCAGAATATGTTGTGGTTTCGTTCTCAGCAATGGAACCGGGGAGATGCTCCCTGTTTTTCTAAAAAAAATATTTTATATGTTATTATATATTATTTTTATTGTCATCATATATTTAACAGATACTTACATATGTAAGAAAACAATATACCACATCTTATTAACTTATAAAAATAATTTCTTAACAAATAAAATCCTGAATTGTTTTGGCACGAAAATCCTAGTGATTGTGTACAAAAGCTTGGTAAGATTTAAGGATGAATGTAATAATATCACTTATTATTTAAATATATTTATAACAAAATGCTCAGCCCCTTTTTATTTTTTGATAACATTGCTGGCCCAACCCAACATTATAATTAGAATCAACCGAGCAAAATCGTGTATTTTGAAAAAGTGCAAATGGCCTGTAATTTTTTAGGAAATAAAATAAACGGGCCACATGGACGCTACATTATCTGTTCACCCAGCCCAGCAAATGGCTGTAATTCAAAAAAAAAGATCAAATTGACTGTAAATTCTACCGCGCAAAAAAAGACTGTAAATTCTGAAAAAATGGGTTGAATACGTGCCACATTTTTGGAGGCTGAAATGTGGGCCAATAGGTCGAAGCTAATGCAAGTCGTTGTCAATTTAGTCAACAAATGATTCTGACATGTTAGCCGTTGGATTTACATCCAACGACCGGCATCCATCTTCAATCTCTCGTCTTCTTCCTCCAGCGCCGCCGGGACCACCTCCCGCCTCCTGCTGCTAGCAGCTCTGCTTAGCATGCTTCTCTATGAAGCGCTACTCCACCGTTGGCCAGGCCATCCCTCCACCCCTCCACACCTCCTGTTCTTCTCCACCGACTACCGAACCACACTGCACTAGAACCAGTTAACCCTCGTACACCTCTCCATCTACGACTCTACTCCCGCGTCTTCCCATCTCTGGCTCGTTGCTGTCTGGGGCCTTCGCCGCCGGGACATCTGGGACCCACCGGAAGGGCCTCCGTATTTCGCAAAATAAAGAGCCCCCCACTGACATGTCGGACCCACCAGCTATCTTCGCACGCAAGGAAGTGCCTCCTTATTATGCACAAAAAATGAATATTCCCCCTGCCAGCTGGAACCCAGCATAGTGGGAGGCTGACTTGTGGGCCTACCAAGTTGACGGGGACGGAGGGCTTTGTCAACTTAGTTAATATGAACGATTCTAGCTCCTGTTACCGTATGATGTTCATCCAACGGCCGTAGTGCTTCTTCAACCTCTCGTCTTCTTGCTCCAGCCGCCCAAACCAGCGCCGGTCGTGCCGCGTGCTCCTGCCTCCCGTGGCCGGCTGTGATGCCGCGGAGGCCTCACCGCCCCCTAGTACTCCCACCGCTGGCCAGGCCATCCCTCTACTCACCCACACCCCCTGTTATTCTGTGGCGACAACAGCCTCACACCGCAGCCGAACCAGTGAACCCTCGTACTCCTCTTCGCGTGGGCATCCACTGCTGTGTCTTCCCTGGCTCCGAGTCGTCCCCTTCCTAGTCCTCGCTGTCGTCCACCGCCCTGGTGCTCTCGGCGCGGCGTGGTCAATGTGGTCAACGACCGACTTCCATCGGAAGAGTACTGTACGTGGAGAGGCTGATAGCTGGGTCCACGGCAGCCGCAAGGAAGTGCCTCCATATTACGCAGAAAATAATTATTCCTCCACCTGACAGCGGGGACCCATCGGATGGGCCACCAGTATTTTGCGAAAAAAATTGTTTCCCCCTGACTACTGGGACCCATCGGACGGGCCACCGTATTTCGCAAAAAAAAATGTTCCCCCCGCTGTCAGCTCGGACCCACCGGAAGTGCCTCCTTATTACGCACAAAAAATGAATACTCCCCTGGCTAGCTGGGACCCACCTTGCTGGGAGGTTGACTTGTGGGCCTACTAAGTTGACGGGGACGAAGGGCTTTGTCAACTTAGTCAATATGAACGATTCTAGCTCCAGTGACCGTACGATGTCCATCCAACGGCCGTAGTGCTTCTTCAACCTCTGGTCTTCTTGCTCCAGCCGCCCAAAGCAGCGCTGGTCGTGCCGCATGCTCCTGCCTCCCGTGGCCGGCTGTGCCGCCGCAGGCCTCACCGCCCCCTACTATTCCCACCGCTGGCCAGGCCCTGCGGCGACGGCAGCCTCACACCACAGCCGAACCAGTGAACCCTCGTAGTCCTCTCCACGCGGGCTTCCACTGCCGCGTCGTCCCCTTCCTAGGCCTCGCCGTCGTCCACCACCGTGGTGCTCTCCGCGCGGCGTGGTCAACGTGGTCAAGGAACGACTTCCATCGGAAGAGTACTGTACATAGAGAGCCTGACAGCTGGGTCCACGGCCACAACCCAGTTTTTTTGTGATTTGCCAAGTAAGTCGCTTTGTCAGGCCTGTTGGGCTACAAATATTTCAAGACGAGGAGAGCTTTCATTCGGCTGGCCGAGAAAATGGCCCATCAGTAATGAGAAATGGGTTGTACATTTTCAAAACACATCAAACCAGCAATTAGTTTCAAATATCTTTTTTTATTTCAAGATTTTAAATTACATTAATTTTTATGCGTGGAGAATTTGTTGGATTTTATATTGATATAAATTTGTTTTTAAAATCAGTTTGAATGTGAGTCGAAATTTCGGGATTAAAAACAGTTCGGACCGCAGCGAAATATGCAAAATTTCATATAATTTTTTAATTGTTGCCACAATATGGGCTGTAATGCTAACAAAAAGAATATGGGCTTAAAAAACCTTAAGAATTAGCAAATGGACTGTAAATTATTAGAAATAATGGCAGATGGGATGTATGTTGTTTTCCACAGATTTGAGGCTCTCCTAAAAAAAGGTTGACGCACAAGCACTGACTGTTGGATGTCCATCCAACGGTCGTCGTGCTTCTTCAATCTCTGCTCTTCCTGCTCCAGCCGCTCAAACAAGCGCCGACGGGATTGCCTGCTCCCTCCTCCTCGCGGCCGGCTGTGCTACCACGCAGGCCTCACCGCCCGACCGTACTCCCATCGCTGGCCTAGCCATCCCTCTACTCACCCACACCTGCTGTTATTCTCCGGCGACGGCAGACGGACCAGTAAACCCTCGTACAATCGTACTCCCCTCCGCGTGGGAAACAACTGCCGATTCTTCCCTGCCTCCGTGTCATCCCCTTCCTAGGCCTCGCCGTCGTCCACCCCCCTGGTGCTCTCGGCGCGGCGTGGTCAACATGGTCAAGGAACGACTTCCATCGGGCGTGGATTGTACGTGGAGAGGCTGACAGCTGGGTCCACGGCTGCAGCAAGGAAGTGCCTCGTTATTATGCGGAAAATAATGATTCCTCCACCTGACAGCTGGGACCCATCGGACGGGCCACTGTATTTCGCGAAAAAAACGTTTCCCCCCGACTGCTGGGACCCACCAGCTACATCTTCTCACGCAAGGAAGTGCATCCGGGCAAAAAAACGATTCGCCCCCTGACTGCTGGGACCGACCAGCTACATCTTCGCAGGCAAGGAAGTGCCTGACAGTCGGGACCCACTTGGTCGAAGCATACGTAGCGTTGTCATTCTGGTCGCGAACGTGTACGTACATACTGGTCGATGTAGAGGCGCGCACGTGTCGTAGTAGAGGCGCGCACGTGTCGTAGTAGAGGCGCGCACGTAGCATGTACACGCACGTACAGCGGCGAGGGTACAAGAAAGAAAATACGGCCACGTATGTGTACATACGGGCGGGGTCTCGAACGCCTACTCGCGCATACGTACGGCCAGGGCTCGTGTACATGGCTGGGTCGGAACGGAGAAACAGCATCGTCGTCGTGTTCATGGGGAGGCAACGGAATGCGTCGTGTTCATAGGAGTCAACGAAATGCGTCGTGTTCATGGGGAGGCAACGGAATGCGTCGTGTTCATCGGGAGGGCTTGGATGGAACAGACGATGGAAATGAGGCCTGGCGTACCGCAGAACGAAGGAAACGACCTTGTGTTCGACCGGCCACGTTCGAAACGGGATCCTGTTCATCGGGAGGGGTCTGGCGTACTGCAAAACGAAGGAAACGGACCTCCTACGGTCGAAACGGGGGTCCTGTTGATCGGGAGGGGTGTGGCGTACCGCAAAACAGACGAAACGGACCTCCTACGGTCGAAACGGGGGTCCTGTTCATCAGGAGGGGTGTGGCGTACCGCAAAACGGGACTCCACGGGATACTATTCATCTCCACTGTCGACCCCCTCCAGCCTCCACGAGCTACTGTTCATCCACCGTCGACCTCCTCCAGCCTCCACCTGCGACTGTTCATCCACGGGCTCCTGTTCATCCAGCCTCCACCGCACGCTACTCCACCGGCTACTGTTCAACAAGCCCTCTCCACGGACTCCTGTTCAACCACCCCTCCACGGGCTACTGTTCATCCTGCCCTCCACCGTCTACTGTTCATCCTGCCCTCCATGGGGTGGTCCTGTTCATCCAGCCCTCCACGGGGTCCTGTTCATCCAGCCCCAACCGGCTCGATCGATCGGGGTCCTGTTCATCCAGAGGCAACACCACGGGGTCCTGTTCATCCATCCCCATCGGGAACTGTTCATCCAACCCCCCTGCAACGCTCACTGTTCATCCAGAGGCAGCATCGATCGACTTCAGTTAGCAGCAGTAGCGAAGGAATCGCTCGATCGGGTTCAGTTAACAGCCATCGATCGATCGCTCGGGTTCAGTAACGCGTAGCCTGTAGTGCAATCGCTCGGGTTCAGTTAGAGCCCAACGTCTCGCTCGGGTTCAGTTAGAGCCAACGCCTCGCACACACGCGCGTACATGTATGAGAGAAACGCGCATCGCTCGGCCCCCGACCTCCCACCGTAACCGGGAACTCCTCGAAATTTTCCTCCCCCTCGCTTCTACCATGATTTTTTTTCCGTCATGGATGGCCCAAAGAATGTCATGCAGCTGCGTCTCCGGCCCGCCCAGGACGAAAAGCCCATTTTCTGTCATGATTTTTTGTCATAGAAGTAGGAGCCCACCACATCTATGATGATATCGGGTTTTGTCACAATTATCGTCATAGAAGTGTCATATGTATGACAGAAAAATTTTCCGTTCGGCCCAAAATGTCACGGATGTGTCTTTTTTATGTAGTGACACATTATTCATATTCTTCAACTATGTCATTGATGTCTTTGCCATGGAGTTCATCCATAGGTATGATCAATTACCCTCCATGGATTTATTTTGATCCATGGATGCAACATAATTTTCTATATGATGACAGGGTATTACCAAATTACTATACATTTGGTTAGTTACATTTTTGTTGCTAACACAAAGGGGCCGAAATATTTTATTGCTATTTCATTTGTTTATTTCGGCTATACATACTTTGGTGGGTGAATACTACATGTACCTCATTGTAATGGCCGATATTTATCTATCACCCTAAGAATATATCTAAGAATGGTCGGTGTGGTATTTTAACATCGTCCTTAGTTTGAGTAGAGATTGAGATAAGTGCTTGCATAGAAATCTGTCAAATTGATGCCACTGAAGATATTATGCATAGACCAATCCACCAAAACTGCAAAGTGGACTTACGTTTTGATTGGGTGTGCTTTGGCTTATTAGGTTTCAGAATTTATGTAAAGCCAAATCATGGTTGATTTTATTATTGAGCATCATATTGACATCATGCATAATACTGATGTTAGCTTTATCTCTCTAGTGCCATGGTGATTATATATTGATGATTAAATTTGTAGCAATGGCTAAGGTCTTGGTGTTGTTTATATATCTCCTTATGGTGCTATTTTATGAAGCCTCATACCGCTTAAAATATTCATGCACAAATGATCAAAGCCGAATATGCAATGTTATTCGGTTTGGAGCTTTTTGGTGCCATAGGTGCTAATGACATTGAGGCTTCCAGTGATTCGTTATGAGTAGTGCAACAAATATCCAAGGGTTATCAATGTTTTAAGAAATCACTTATAGTTTACCTTAAGGTATGTCTAGATATAGAATTTACCTTGGGTTGCTTTAGTATTGTTCATATATTTAGACACGACAATTCGAATGAGTTGGCACAGCAAGCATCCGGCTACTATGTTAATCATGGTGTACTGCATTTCTCTCAATAGCCGATGCTTCGTCTCGTCAAGATAGGTAAGGCCGAACCGAAGTCCACAACTTTGGCCACTAATCAATTTTTTATGCAGGCGGAAGTAAGGATTGAAGAAAAATTATTGTTGATTATCTACAAAATCCTAGCAAAAGGGTGAACAATATGGTTTGGAGGATGACCTTGAGATACATATCCACGAAACTTTATCATCGGATTGTTAATGAAGTTGAGAAGGTTTCACCCAAGTTTGCATCAAGCATTCAAAAATGATAATGGCCGATATATAATTATTGCCCTAAGTATATAAATGACCGATTGAGTGTTGACATCGTCCTTAGAACAAACACGGTACAAGTTATTTTTCGGCACGCTAGCTGTGCCGAAAAACAGAGGGGCACGTGTTGACGCTCAAAAGTGGCATGATTATAAAGAGTAGCTTGAAGCTATGTCAAGATTAATTCAAACTTATTATTGAAAGTCACCATGAGATGGCTCTCTTCGAGAAGATTAAGATGGATATGAAGATGGTCTAAAACGGAGCTCGGATGCAAAAGTTATGACAAGTTCAGAGATGCTCATGTTGACACCAGATTAAAGAATGACTCGAAACCCGATTAAGATGACTTCAAATGGAAAAAGTTACAACATGAAAGTTGTGCGTCTCGTCGAAACAGTTGATTTTGATATAAAAAGTCTCAATCGGAGTTCATATGAAAAAGTTACAGCGAAAAATGCGCGGCTGCATCAGGATGGCCGGACGCTCCGGGAATGATCATCCGGATTTTGGATTTCTCTGAGGATGGCCGGACACTCCGGGGATATTTGTCCGGGTTTCGTATGTTTCTATCGCAGACTTCGGAAAGCAGCCGAAAACTCCCTAAAAGTGCCCTCTGATCAAAAAACGTTCAACATGAAAGTTGTTCATCTCGTCGAAATGGTAAAGATTACTTTTGGGCTCATTTCCATCCGAGGTTGTTTACTGCCTCAAACATGACCCGCAAGGTGCAGCCAGGTTGTAAACCGAACAATTTTGGAAAGTTTGGATTCCGAATTTGATTAGGGGTTTGGACGTGGATCCAAGCCATTTCCTTGCACGGGATGTCCAGCCGCCTCTTATATACCTAAGGGATGATGGCCGATTGAACAACACACAATCGAACAATCATCTACCACTTTTTATCTTTTATCTTTTCTCCTTAACCCTAGTCTTTCTTCTTCGCTTTTCGTTCGTTCTTCTTGTTGCAGGGTGGCGAACCTCGAGGCCCTAGGGGCGATCAGGTTGACCTCCCATAGCCGCCGCGTGCCCTGACGGGGTCCCTCCCAGGCGTGTGGGGTTTCGGGTCCTCAGAAGCACCCGTCGGATTGCCTACGTACCACGCTTCCGGCCGGGTATCCTTCGACGTGAGCTGCAGTGCATCACCCCCGACATCGAGGGTACACGGTGACGTGTTCGTGTGCGAATAAAGTGGCCGTGACAGGCGGCGGGGAGGGAGAGAGAGAGGAGAGATCCGCCAGCGCGAGCATCCGCGGGCAGCCGGAGCACGACGGCTCGGCTGAGGCGGCCGTGCCAGGCTGCGGGGAGGGATAGAGAAAGGAGAGAGACGCAAGGCTGAGGCGGTCGGGCGGCCGGAGCTCGGCGGCTCGGCTGAGGCGGCCGTGCCAGGCGGCGGGGAGGGAGAGAGAGAGGAGAGAGCCGCGAGGTTGAGGCGGTCGAGCGGCCGGAGCACGGCGGCTCGGCTGAGGCGGCCGTGCTAGGCTGCGGGGAGGGATAGAGAAAGGAGAGAGCCGCAAGGCTGAGGCGGCTGGGCGGCCGGAGCACGGCGGCTCGGCTGAGGCGGCCGTGCCAGGCGGCGGGGAGGGGGAGAGAGAGAGGAGAGAGCCGCAAGGCTGAGGCGGCCGGGCGGCCGGAGCACGGCGGCTCGGCTGAGGCGGCCGTGCCAGGCGGCGGGGAGGGAGAGAAAGGAGAGAGCCGCGAGGTTGAGGCGGTCGAGCGGCCGGAGCACGGCAGCTCGGCTGAGGCGGCCGTGCCAGGCAGCGGGGAGGGAGAGAGAGAGGAGAGAGCTGGCCCACAAAATTATTTTGAATAACTATTCTGCATAATAACACATTTCTAAATAACTATTTTGCACAATAGATTATAGTTTCTGCACGGTAGATAAAAATGTTTGGATCTGCTTTTGAAGATGCTATGATGCGAGGCCGGCAGCTGGGCCCCATCGCCAGCATCGTGGAGAGTACCGTACTGAACTCGTCACGCCGTTTCCAGCCGTTGGATTGGATGAGCTGTGCTGTGCTGTATTTGGTCGGAGGCTCGGACCGTGCATCCATCTACAAGCTTCTGGTAGCACCCACCCCTCGAAAAAGGAAGCAGCATCACTCTCCGCCGCGCCGCGAGACCTAGCCGAGCCCGTCGTGTATCGTCGTCGCCGCCAGGAGCACGGAGCGACACCGCCGCAGCAGCCAGCGCTTCCTCTCGAAGGTGCGTGACCACCGAATCTAAAACTTCTCTGGATGATCTTTTCCGTCGGCAGAAACATATGCCCTAGAACCTATGCGGCTCGAGTAGGGAGGACTAGGGATCTCTATCCCATTGGCCGGGGCTGTGCGGCTGCCGGTAAACGCGGTGGCACTGACGGTGGCGACCTTCCGCCTGGTTTGAGTCAGATGATTCTGCCTGATTTTGGGCGTTTTTGGCTCGTGCACGTGAAGTGTTTGATGAAATGTCGTGGGTGCTGCTGAATCTTGTGTGGCCACGGGTGTCAGGTGGCAGGAAATGAAGCAGACACCTCTCCTTGTACAAAGTGTAAACGGAATTGGAGGCCAGCAAATTTGTTGACGCGCCTTACTTGCATGATGACTGATGCGCCCAACTCTCAACATAAGCTGTTCTTGGCAAAGCGTGGCTGTTTGGTTTTGTTTGTAGAACTGTTTAGCAAATATTTAGGGAAGCTTATCCAATCCTGTCCTGCATTGCAGGTGATTATAGCTCAAAACTTGTGTTTATATTGTTTTGTCATATATACATTTCTGATCAGCCATGGCCTACAATCGATGATGTGGGCGGAGCTGCTGTTTGACTGGCAGCCTAACTACACTGCTGCCGGTCAATGTATATGCTGTTGCTTTGCTGGTTGCCATAGCTCAGTCACACTCCTATTGGCTGTTTAGGTCGTCAATTTGCCCCACATCATGAGTTACATTACTCTTCGATACAGATTGACCATTAATTGGAAATGTTGTGAGCATCTTCCAACTTGGAAATCAGCATCCATCGCATCACTTAGCATACATCACCTTTTTTTCCTGGGGAACCTGACATACCGTACCTAAAGGGTCGAATCATGGGGTAGCATTCAAGGCTGTAAGTAACATTGCCATGAGGGAGTTTCTAGCTCAGCCACTACTAGGTGAGAACATGCGCTCAGAGTTTTGCTGTAGCTTGAGTAAAAACATGTGCCTAGGGCTTAGATGTCAGTATGTCACAACGTGCTCTTAAGATGCATACCTTCGCACGGAACTGTATCTTTTCTACGATGAGAGATTTCTGTCAAGAGATGTTCATTGGTTTCCAAATTGGTTAGCTTAAATGTTTGTAACATTGCATTTGCTGGTGAATTGTGGTGTTTCCCTTTGTAAGATATCCCATGAAAATATGTTTGAGAACCCCCTAATGATGCCAAACAAATGAATTGGAATGATGTTGGTGGCATTTTTAGCCATACACAATGTATTTCTCATTTTTATTATGAGCTTGTAGTACCAGTAGAATTTGCCTTTTCAATATTTCTCATAAACCTGACCAACAATGGCACATAGGGTAGAGCTGGAGAAATTAGTAGTTCTCAAAGAGCTTGTTGTTTTCCTGTTTTCCGAATAATTAGTTGAACAACTATCTTCTTCCGTCTGTGTGTGTGGAGGGGGGGGGGGGGTACTCTGTTTAATTCGGATCATTAACGGTTTGCTTCTCTTAGGAGGGGATGCTTCACCGACGAAATGATCATCTGCTTGTTATCCCTGTTACTTACAGATTAAAATTGCTATATTCTAATCTTATATGATCCGAATATGGTTCTGCAGGTTAGCATCTGACAGCCATGGCGAAGCATCATCCTGATCTCATCATGTGCCGGAAGCAGCCTGGCATTGCTATTGGTCGCCTGTGTGAGAAGTGTGATGGCAAGTGTGTCATCTGTGACTCCTACGTGCGCCCATGTACGCTTGTCCGGGTCTGCGACGAGTGCAACTACGGTTCATTCCAGGGAAGGTGCGTCATCTGTGGTGGAGTTGGCATCTCAGACGCGTACTACTGCAAAGAATGCACGCAGCAGGAGAAGGACCGAGATGGGTGCCCCAAGATTGTCAACCTAGGAAGCGCCAAGACCGATCTCTTCTACGAGCGCAAGAAGTATGGCTTTAAGAAGAGATGAATTACATACATGGATTTGGAGGGTCCTCTGGGCCTCACATTCTATGCTGTTACACTAATACCAGAAGCAGGTTGCTGGGGCAACGGCATTGTGTTCGTGTTATCGTTTGATCTTAATATACAAGAATGCATCCCTGATATGCTCTGTAATGACTAGTTCTGTTGTATGGTTAAAAACTCTAGACTGCATATGCAGTATGCACTTGATATGAATGACCATGAATGTTTGACTTGAAATGTGTACTTGGATGGCCTTTTGTATTTTTACTTAATTGCCTCAGCTACTTTGGAGACCTGAGATATGCTGTAATGTAGAAATACGTGCTGATGGCTGATCATGCCCGATGTACTTATAACAGAGTCAGCTGGAAGTAGGGATGCAGGCGGTGGGCTTGGCCGAAGCTGAAAGCGGGATGAAACCGTGATGCCGCTTGCACCCGAAGCTGCAAGTAATCTAATCAGTGGCGTACTTAAGAGTCCGATTCTTTAGAGGCTTGCTTATAGAAGGAATAAATAAAGAGAAAAAAGCAATTGCAAGCGTTCGGGGCTTCTCCTTTTGAGACCGTGAAAGGAGAGCTGGTTATGTCCATCCGGGAAACAAGACGTAATAAAAAAAGATCAAAGCAGAAAGTTTCAATTGAAATAGGATCTGAACAAGGAAGAGCACTTGTCATTCAGTATTGTATTTCATTAATAAAATGCTGACACCCGTGCTCTCTGGGCCTCACGAAGTTCTTTCATACTAAAGCCCACTTATTCTTATCTACCTGAGGCGTCGCCAGGTCGGTCCCATTTCCCAAACATACTCGAGCCGCCAGGTCGGTCCCATTTCCCAAACATACTCGATTTTCACATGCATTCCCTTCAAGTGTATGCACTTTCGGATTTTGTACTTGTAGGGAGCTTCAGAATTTTTTATTTGTATATACATTTTATATATAGATTAATAAACGTATGATCCAACTTCAAATATACCTGCAAGGTTGTAGTAAGTAGTATCTGCATGATAAGTGCACGGCACAACAAACTAACGATTCTGTGGTTTGATCACCTACTAAAAAGGAAGGCCCGGCCAAATAAGATCTTATTTGGCTTTGAAAAACAAAAGGCGCCCCTGCAATGACAGAATACTATTTATTCGTTAACTCTCAAGATTTTGTGATGGGGTGTGTATTGCTTCTGAAGGCACACAGCCGAATTAATACCTATATTGGTTTCGTGCAGTAACCGTGCTTGCCGCACGGCGTATGCCAGCACCCGGGCGTCACCTTTTATTCCACAATGTATGGAGCTGGAATAGCGATGTGGTACTAAACATCAGCGCAGCAACACGTAAACAAGGAACCACCGACCACACGGGCTTGTTTTCCTTGCGCTTGCCTTAATGTTAGCTCGTCAGCCCGTCCTATCGTCCTTGATGTGTCCATTAGGGATGCAAAATTTGAATATTCAGATACTCTCCGATCCTATTTAATTCAACCAGCTGAACAAATTTTGCATAATTCACATTACTTTTAAGAGTTATTGAGTCCATTTGGTTGAACTAAGTAGGTCGGAGGGTACCTAAAATTTTCAAATTTGCATCCCTAGTGTCCATCCTGCGCGAGCAAATTGCGAAAAACCACAACATTAGGGGACGCTAAAACAGAAAACCACCACCTTTTTTTTTTTCAAAAAACCACCACGTTTGAGCTGACAGTTTTCAAATAACACTGATCGCACGGTTTGGCGCGTCTGAGTGGAAAACTGACCGGCTGGGCCCACTGTCAGGCGCCACGTGGACAGGGGGAGACGACGACAGTGACGCGCGCCGTTAGACGGTGTCGGTGTCAAAACCGGCGGATCTCGGGTAGGGGGTCCCGAACTGTGCGTCAAGGTCGGATGGTAACAGGAGACAAGGGACACTTTATTTTACCCAGGTTCGGGCCCTCTCGATGGAGGTAAAACCCTACTCCTGCTGGATTAATATTGATGATATGGGTAGTACAAGAGTAGATCTACCACGAGATCAAGGAGGCTAAACCCTAGAAGCTAGCCTATGAGTATGATGATGGTTATGATGATTGTTATTCTTCTTGTCCTACGGACTACAACCCTCCGGTTTATATAGACACCGGATAGGGTTAGGGTTACACAGAGTCGGTTACATTGGTAGGAGATCTTGAATATCCGCACGCCTAGCTTGCCTTCCACGCCAAGGAAAGAACCTTCCGGACACGGGACGAAGTCTTCAATCTTGTATCTTCATAGTCCTGGAGTCCGGCTGAAGGTATAGTCCGGCTATCCGAACACCCCCTAATCCAGGACTCCCTCAGTAGCCCCTGAACCAGACTTCAATGACGACGAGTCCGGCGCGCAAATTGTCTTCGGCATTGCAAGGCGGGTTCCTCCTCCAAGTTCTTCAAGAAGATAATAAACACCCAAAATAGTGTCCGGCTCTGCAAAACAAGTTTCCACGTATTGCCATATAGAGAATAATACAAACACAAATTAAATCTGCTGACGTATTCCGCAGTGCGTCATAACACTGCGACTAAGCCTTCTGCATGGATTATTTTTTGTTGTTCCACCGCGGCACGTTCAACGAGGCGGTTTCCTTGGCACATCTTGTCGAAGCAGAGATCGTGTGCCCCTTTTAACGGGATTCTCATTAATACGGACGTGGGTAACCCAACCGTGCCATTTACCACGGCGCTTGAGCGGCAAGCGAGTTTTATTAGGTAGGTGGGGACGCATAACGGCATCAGCCTATATAAGGGGATAAAGATCCACCTCTTTCACCTACGCCTTCTTCCTCCTTTGCCCATCCATCTCCTGCGCACTCAAGCTCCAACGCCCAAGTCCGCTCTTTCTTTCCCAACCTGCTCCAGCGATGTCCGGAGCGGGTGGCAAGTGGATGGCTTCCTCCGTTACGGAGGGTCAAATCAAAAAGCTTAGGAAGGCCGGATATCTGTCCAAGGACATCCCGCACCGGCTTCCCGAGGCGGGGCAGCTTCTTCCCACCCCAAGGCCCAATGAGAGGGTAGTTTTTCTTCCCCACTTCCTCCGCGGACTGGGTTTTCCACTCCACCCTTTTGTCCGGGGGCTCATGTTCTACTACGGCCTGGATTTCCACGATCTGGCCCCGAACTTTGTCCTCAACATCTCGGCGTTCATCGTCGTGTGTGAGGCCTTTCTCCGCATCCGCCCCCACTTCGGCCTCTGGCTCAAGACCTTTAACGTCAAGCCTAAGGTGGTGTCCGGCACCCAGGCAGAGTGCGGAGGTGCTATGGCCGGCAAGATGGCCAACGCCCTCTGGTTCGATGGCTCCTTTGTGGAGACCTTAAAGGGGTGGCAGGCAGGGTGGTTTTACATCACCGAGCCACGCGACTCGAAATGGGTCGCGGCCCTTGAGTTCCGATCCGGACCCCCCACGCGGCTCATGTCCTGGAAAGAGACGGGCCCATCGTGGGGCAACGAAGAAGAAGTGACCGGATTGCAAACCTGCATCCAGTCCCTGATGAACAAGCCAATCCGGCATGTTAATATCATCCAGGTCATGCTCATCCGCCGGATCCTCCCGTGCCAAGAACGGGATTTCACTTTGTGGGAATTTGACCCGGCGCAGCACCAAACCCTCAATAGGCTCTTCGACACGACGTATGAAGATGTCTGGAAGGTGCTAACCAAAGGCGCCGAGTGCCCCACATCCGCTTCCGAGGATCGCGGATACAACTCGCAGCGTGACGCTCGCGAGGTAAGCCATCTATACCCTTTACAGGTTTGTTTAAGCTCTTCTTCATAGATTAACTCCATGTGGGATCTAAAAACTCCCTTTGCCTTTGACAGGCGTGGCTGAAGATAGCCGGACCAATCAACTGTCCGGCTCCTCTGCCCGAAGACCAAGCCCCAGCTCTCTTAGAGAAGCTGCTGGCTCCGGCGCCTTATGTGGTGCCGGAGAAGAAGGTCAAGAAGAAGAAGACCACCGGGACTCAAAAGAGTGCCCGCAATATGGTGGTGTCGAGCTCGTCATCTGGCGAGTCTGCGACGCCCTCCTCTCGTGAAAACGAGGAGGAGGAACAAGGAAGCTCTCCCCCTCCAGCGAGGGGAGCGAAGAAGAAGAAGGCCGCCCCAACGGGGGAGGCCGAGGGGTCGAGGAAAAGGAAGACCCCTCCGCCGGACTACTCCCTCAACGCCGAAGAGGGCGGAGAGGAGTGGCCGGACAGAACCAAGCGTCCGGCGATATCGTAAGTATTTACATACCAGAATGACTCATAGTATGTTCAAGTGCGCAGCTTACCCTAATGTCGAATGTTATTTGTGCAGCCCGCCCCGGGCCGGACTCGACGATTCGTCGAGCGGCTCCCTGGATTCGTCGGACATAAACTCTGTTCCGCCCGCAGTCTCCCCCAGTGGGGCGGACGACGCTGAAGTGGCGCCCCGCCAAACAGGGAAGGAGGAGGTGGTCCTGGAGGAGCCGCAAGGCAATCCTTCGGACCCCAGGAGTAAAGGGGATGAAACCCCCCAGGGCTCCAAGTCCGGCTTTGTGCCGGACACCGCGCCGGACTCAACACTCTCGGTACGCGGTAGGCGAACTCCTCCCAAGAGGAGTAAGCCGTCTGAGCCGGCGACCTCTGTCCAACCAGAGGCGCCGGACAATCTGCTGGCGGCGCTTGAGGGCGCCACCATCGAAGAGGAGCACCATACTGTTATGAGTACGGTAATCCAAAGGGTTCAGTCCGCCAAGAGCGGACTGACTAAAGCTTGCGCTAGCCTTCTAACAGGCTTCGAGGTAAACAGAAAATGTGTTAAATTATTTACCGCATAGACAGTAGCCCCTGATGCTCTGTTCGGTGTTCGGAAAAGAAAAGCCGAATAGAGGATCTAGTAAATTTTGCAGGAGTCTAACAATAAAAGGTCAAATATGCGTATGCAGGCTGCCCTGCTGCCCACCGCCGCACTGACTGCGCAGGTGGAAGTCCTGAAAAAGGACCTCGAGCGGTCCGAGCAAGAGCTCGGCCTTGCCAAAAGGCAGCTCGAGGAAAAGGAAGGTAAGAAATACCCTTTAAAAAAAAGGTGCCTATAGAGAGGCTTGATTGCAAAAAGAAATAACAGGACTGTACTGCTTATTGTAGGGGCCACAACCGAGGTGGCAACCCTGAAGCAGGCGCTGGCTGAGGCCGAGAAGAAAGCGTCCGAGGAGCGCGCCGAGCGAGAAAGGCTTGGGGTCCAAGTCGGCGAGGTGCAGCAAGAGCTGCAAGCTGTCATGAAGAAACATGAGGGTTTGGAGCTTGAGGAAAAAACGCAAGCATCCGAGCTCGCGTCGGCTATTGAGACCACCAAGAGTGCCAAGGCCGAAGCCCAAAAGGCCCTCCAAGAGTTGGAGGATGTAAAAAAGATAGCAGCGGGTAAGGCATTCTCAATGCAAAGTAGGAATATAAAAGTAAATTACCTATTACTTACCCGAATCCGGAGTTCTCCAGGGGCGTTCTTCGATCTTCCCCGCAGCGCATCCGACGCCGCCGCGTTCTACCGAGCTGAAGAAGGCAGCTCGACGGAGAGTGTGTTCTGGTCTCAGTATTCTGAGGCCGGACACCCTGTGCCCTTGAGCGATCAGCTGAAACAGCTGGCCGAGCTCCACAAGGCGGCCGAACAGGCCATGAAGGGCTTATTAGTTCGGCTGTGGCCTGGAGAGGCCCTGCCTGGGAGCTATTTCGGGCTAGTACGGCGGCTGGTGGAGGCCTGTCCACGGCTTGAACTCGTCAAGCGCTCCGTCTGCATTGAAGGTGCCCGGAGGGCCCTTGCCCGTGTAAGGGTACACTGGGGTAAGCTGGACGGAGAGAAGCTGGTGAAGGACGGGCCGCCGCAGGGGAAGGAGCATCGCAAGCCCGAGAACTACTACAAGGAAGTTCTTGCCGGAGCCCGCCTTGTCGCGGATGAATGTACTAAAGATGTAATTTTTGAATAAACTCGCTCGTTTGTGTCCTGTGCACTGAAAACTTGTTCATATGCGCTAAGCAATGCTTGTTTAATTTAAAATATTATTTTCTGTGCGGCTGTTTATCAAAAATTGAGAGATGGCCAGTCGTCGGCTTCTGCCCCCATGCCACTAGTGCTGGGGTGTTCGGGATAAACCTGAGGGCTCTTGTTCCCATAGTTGGGTCCTTCGAGGGAGGCCGTCATCACAACGAACCAGGCAATCGGACTATAATGCTTGAACACTCTCACTTAGCCATAGAACGTTATAATTTTAAATTTCGGCGAAGCCCCTAGTTCGGAAGGCCGAATTTGGGGCGCTATCCACGCCTTTGGCCGGACTTAACCAACTCCTCGCTCGAAGAGGCATAAGCCTTTAAAGACTCGAAAAACCTCTCGAACAGCGACCGGTCTCACGCCTTATCATGACAGTCTGTTTTAGCTTTCTCCACTGAGGTGCTCGCCCACCTGATCTGGGGCACAATCGCAGTGGTTCTCCTAGTGCTACCTTAGCCGATATAGCGGAACGTAAGGCACCAAAACATAGGAGCCGGGCAAACCCAACATATGACCAAAATCATGACTCGGAGCCGATGCATATAATGCTATAAGTTCGGGGTGCCGCACTTGTGAAAGTGGACGGACTTCTCACACCAGATAGAAGGGTAATAAAGCCCCTGGCGTGGTTTGCCGTACCATGGTGTACGGGTGCGATCATGTTATTGAATAAACATATGTATATTAAAAGAAGATAATGCAAAAAATAGACAAAAAGCTATGCATTATTTATAAGGAGGCTGTTTATTCAAGCCGAACGATACAAGTAGTGCGATAAAAAAAAATTTAGACTATTTAACATGTCCTGACCAGGCGCAGGCCGCGGAATTTAGAAACAGATATATCGCTCGAAATAGAGACCACCTGAGAGTTCCATGATGCAGCGTTGTTTTGTCGGCTTTCCTGGGTCTTGTATCGTCTGTACGGCAGCAAGGCCGAACACTTTATCCAGAGTATGGAGTCCTGAAAGAAAAGAAGAATCCGGTAGCCCCTAGTACGTTTGACACCGTATTGTTGGCATGCCGTTTGATGTGCCCCTTCCCCTATGCCCATGGAATTTTAAGGGCGTAATTGTGTACTCGAGGTACTAGCTCCGCTATGTAGCGATGGCTGGGGTTGGGGCCGTATTGCTACGCTTGCTCCGAACGCGCCAGTCGGTCTTGCTGCGGGTTACTCCGGGCGCGTTTTGCTTTGTCCGGCTTTGTAGCGGCCGGACTCGAGAGTTGCCTTAAGAGGCTGCTTTGCACTTCCGCTGCGAGGGCCGCCGTGTGCTCCTCCGTACGGATCGAGCGTTCGGTGTTTCCGCTGACCGTGATTACACCTCGAGGGCCTGGCATCTTGAGCTTGAGATATGCGTAGTGCGGCACCAGATTGAATTTAGCGAATGCGGTTCGTCCAAGCAGAGCATGATAGCCACTGCGGAACGGAACTATGTCGAAGATTTAACTCTTCGCTTCGGAAGTTGTCCGGAGATCCGAAGACCACATCAAGTGTTATGGAGCCTATGCAATTGGCCTCTACACCTGGGATAATGCCTTTAAAGGTCGTCCTTGTTGGCTTGATCCTTGATGGATCTATGCCCATTTTCTGCACTATATCCTGGTAAAGCAGGTTCAGGCTGCTGCCGCCGTCCATGAGGACTCTTGTAAGGTGAAATCCGTCAACGATTGGGTCAAGAACCAATGCGGCGAAACCGCCGTGACGGATGCTAGTGGGGTGGTCCCTTCGATCGAAGGTGATCGGGCAAGAGGACCATGGGTTGAACTTTGGGGCGACTGGCTCCATCGCGTATATGTCCCGTAGCGCACGCTTCCTCTCCCGCTTGGGAATGTGAGTCGCGTATATCATGTTCACCATCCGCACTTGCGGGGGAAACCCCTTCTGTCCGTTGTTGTTCGGTGGCCTGGGCTCCTCCTCGTCGTCGCTGTCCAGCCCCTTGTCTTTGTGTTCGGCTCTTAACTTGCCTGCCTGCTTAAACACCCAACAATCCTTGTTGGCGTGATTGGCTGGCCTTTCGGGGGTGCCATGAATCTGGCACGAGCGGTCGAGTATCCGGTCCAAACTGGACGGGCCCTGGGTATTCTTTTTAAATGGCTTTTTCCGCTGACCGGATTTATGGCCTCTGAATCCGGCATTTACTGCCGTATCTTCATTACTGTCGCTGCTAACACGGTGTTTCTGTTTGTTCCGTCGTGACCTGCCACCTTTGTCCTTGATATCCGAATTACCTTGCTTCTTCGATAAGTTGTTGCTGTGAGCTAGCCAGCTATCTTCGCCCGCGCAAAAGCGGGTCATGAGTGTCGTGAGGGCTGCCATTGATTTCGGCTTCTCCTGTCCCAGGTGCCGGGCCAACCATTCATCGCGGATGTTGTGTTTGAAGGCCGCTAGGGCCTCTGCATCCGGACAATCGACTATCTGATTTTTCTTTGTTAGGAACCGTGTCCAGAATTGTCTGGCCGATTCTTCTGGCTACTGAATTATATGGCTTAGGTCATTGGCGTCTGGTGGCCGCACATAGGTCCCTTGAAAGTTATCGAGGAATGCGGCCTCCAGGTCCTCCCAAGAGCCGATTGAGTCAGCTGGGAGGCTGTTAAGCCAGTGCCGGGCTGGTCCCTTAAGCTTAAGGGGTAAATATTTGATGGCGTGCTAATCATCGCCACGTGCCATGTGGATGTGGAGGAGATAGTCCTCAACCCATACTGCCGGATCTGTCGTACCATCGTACGACTCGATATTGACGGGTTTGAAACCCTCTGGGATTCTATGATCCATTACTTCGTCTGTGAAGCATAGTGGGTGTGCGGCGCCCCTGTACTGGGCTATGTCACGACGCAGTTCGGAGGAGCTGTGCCTGTTGAGTTCGGCCCGGCCGGATTTATTATGTCCGGGATGAAAATTATCACGTGCCGTCGGGCGTCCGCGCGATCCATAGATCGATCTTGTTTGCCTTGCTTTGTCCTCCAGGATGTCTCGCAGGTCTAGCTCATTTTCCCGTGCCTTGGTGAAGCGGCTGCGGGGCATGGTTTGTTTGAATGTTCTACAGGCTTCTCTGTCGCGGCCGCGAGGTGGCCGATCTGCCATGTCTTGTGCTTCCTCCTCTGATTGGGGTAATGGCCTGCGCTTGGGATAATTCTTGGAGGGGCGTCCGAGTTCGTACTCTTCGGCCGCAAGGACTTCAGTCCATCTGTCAGCTAGCAGATCTTGATCAGCTATAAGCTGTTGCTGCTTTTTCTTTAGGCTGTTTGCCGTGGCTAAAAGCCTGCGTTGAAAGCGCTCTTGTACGGCGGGGTCTGATGGTACGACGAATTCATCGTCGCCGAGGCTTGCCTCGGCTTTGGAGGGAGGCATGTAGTTATCATCCTCGACCTCTCGCTCTGCCGTTCCCTCGTGAGGGCGGTCTTCTCCATCTTCCTGCGCCGAGTCTTGCTGGTTTTGGTGTTCTTCGGCACTGTTCGGGGTAGTATTGTCTCCCGTGCCGGAATCACTGTTTCTGCTGTGGCGGGATTTAGAGCGGCGCCGCTGACGCCGGCGTTTTGGAGGCTTTTTCGAGGTGTCATCCTCCGCTGTTCCATCGTCGTCTCCATCTTTTGGAGCATCCACCATGTATATGTCATATGATGAGGTGGCCGTCCAGCGCCCTACAGGTGCTGGTTCTTGTTCGTCTCCTCCTTCGTCGTCCATACCGTCGAAGTCTTCAGAGCCGAAGTCGAGCATGTCGGGTATATCGTCGACAGTGGCTATTAAGTGGGTGGTGGGTGGGCTTTGAATTTCTTCGTCGTCCGAATCCCAACCTCGCAGGCCATAGTTCGGCCTGGGCTCTCCTGACAAAGAGAGAGACTTGAGAGAATTCAGGATATCATCGAAAGGTGAGCACTAAAAGATGTCCGCGGCGGTGAACTCCATTACAGGTGCCCAATCTGATTCGATTGGCAGGGGCGCGGGAGCCTCAGAGTTCGGAGAAGAATCCGGCTCCTCGGAGTCATGGGCCATGCGGAGTGCGGGGCTTGCGTTTGGCTCAATGGCTTTTAAGATCGCAGCCTCCGAGGTGACGTCCAACCGTTCACCCTCAAAGGACGCAGCGGGCTCCGAGTCGAGGATCGGGGCCGGACCGTATGCGGCCTCCAGGACACTGTTCGGAGGCAGAGCTATATCATGCCTCTCGGGATAGTGCGGCGCGCTTGGCTGTGGCTCGAATCCGTCGAAGATCAAGTCTCCGCAGATATCTGCCGTGTAGTTTAAGCTTCCAAACCTGACTTGATGGCCAGGGGCGTAGCTTTCGATCTTCTCTAGATGGCCAAGCGAGTTGGCACGCAGAGCGAAGCCGCCGAAGATGAAGATCTGTCCGGGGAGAAAAGTCTCACCCTGGACCTCATCGTTGCTGATGATCAAAGGAGCCATCGGGCCTAAAGGTGACGACACAGAGGAACTCTCAATGAAAGCACCAATGTCGGTGTCAAAACCGGCGGATCTCGGGTAGGGGGTCCCGAACTGTGCGTCAAGGTCGGATGGTAACAGGAGACAAGGGACACTTTATTTTACCCAGGTTCGGGCCCTCTCGATGGAGGTAAAACCCTACTCCTGCTGGATTAATATTGATGATATGGGTAGTACAAGAGTAGATCTACCACGAGATCAAGGAGGCTAAACCCTAGAAGCTAGCCTATGAGTATGATGATGGTTATGATGATTGTTATTCTTCTTGTCCTATGGACTACAACCCTCCGGTTTATATAGACACCGGATAGGGTTAGGGTTACACAGAGTCGGTTACATTGGTAGGAGATCTTGAATATCCGCACGCCTAGCTTGCCTTCCACGCCAAGGAAAGAACCTTCCGGACACGGGACGAAGTCTTCAATCTTGTATCTTCATAGTCCTGGAGTCCGGCTGAAGGTATAGTCCGGCTATCCGAACACCCCCTAATCCAGGACTCCCTCAGACAGCGTCGCACATGACCTAATGAGCCGGCCCGACACAGCCTTACCCGTTCGTCCATTCCCCTCTCTCTCGCCTTCTTCTCTGCCCGTGGCGCGTTTGCCACCGCCTCCGCCGTCCATTTCTCGCCGCCGGCCGCCGCAATGATGGTGTCCTGGAAGGACGGCGAAACTAGCAGCGAAGAGTCCGTGTCCCCCCCCCCTCTTCAACTCGCACGCGGACGAGACCTACGTGAGTATCATTTCTCTTTGACCTAGGGTTAGGGTTTTCTTTGATTTGAGCTTAGTTCTCACGGATTTGAGTTGGGATTTGAGCACTGTTGCACTATTGTAGATCCCACAGACCATTATTGACCTGGAGTGGTGCGGTATTGTTGCCGGAGGACCGATGTGCTGTCACAACCTTCCTGTTCATAGGGTTGTTGTGTTCCAAGGAGTCAACACTGCCCGTAGGTTTTATGGATGCGGTAATCAGGTTAGTGCCAGGTCCTCTCTTGTACATGTAGATTATACAAATCCTTTCTTTGATGCTCAGTGAACTGAATATAGGTTTATATGTCTGTTAACTGAATGTATTTGTGTACTTAGTTTTCTGAAGATGTTGTTTTATCAGCTGTTTTGAGGGGAAAATGTGTCAAGTTTAATCAAAGCTTAACTGAATGTGTCTGGTGTTAAATGAGCTCAGTTAACTGAATATATGTAGCTATTAACTGAATGTATGTAGCTGTTTAACTAAATATATGTAGCCGTTAACTGAATATAGGTGTTAACTGACTTCTCTGAATGTGTCTGTTAACTCTGTTTTTGTCTGAATTATTATAGGAAGGTGACAATTGTGGTCTGGTTCAATGGATTGACCCATAATGGCCAGAACCCATGAAAAATGCACTTCGCAAACTTAAGGATATGTATGAGCAGAGTAGCAAAGAGAATGATGCTAAAGAAAAGCTCATACTCAAGCTAGGAGAAGAGAATAAGCTAATCCAAGAGAAGCACCACAACCACATAAAAGAAACATGCAATTTTTTTGCAACAATTCATAAGAATGTGATGAGAGAGAATTATCAGAAGATTATGTAGGATGGTGATGTAGAGAATGTTGTAGTTCAAGCCCAGGAAGAGAACAGTTAACTTGAGAAAGACAATATTGAGCTTAGGATAGCACTACAAGTGATTAAGCAGAGCAATGATGAACTTGTTAGGAATTGGAAGCAACATGTAGCAGATGAAGGTGTTCAACAGATTGAACAGATGAAGAAGGAGAAGAAGAAGCTAGAGTATATCATAGCTGATTTGCTTAAGGATGGGGAGGCAAACAAGATGAAGATGAGGAAAATCAAACAGATCTGTGATGAGTGAGTAATTTGTTGGCATAATGTATGAGGCCAACAAGGTTGAACTAAGTTTGGTTGGTTGTATTGTCCTGAACTACGTTGTTTCTGTTGAACTAAGTACTCTGTTTTTAGTAATGGAGTTAATCTGAATCTTAGTAGTATGATGTTTAGTCGTAATGGATTAATGGATTATTATGTAAGATGTGAACACTAAGTTGTTTGTTCGATGTGATCAGTGTGGTCTAGTTTGATCTTGTTGATGGAATGTTATGTATAAATTATTGTTGTGATGGAATGAAATGATTAAATTTCTGTTGTAGAAATGTTTAAAATACTGTCGAGAGGATAGGGTTAGCCTAAAGAGGTTGGTGCCTTTCGTCAACGGTTGTCGAGAGGATAGGGTTAGCCTAAAGAGGTTGGTGCCTTTCGTCGACGGTTGTCGAGAGGATAGGGTTAGCCTAAAGAGGTTGGTGCCTTTAGTCGACGGTTGTCGAGATGATAGGGTTAGCCTAAAGAGGTTGATGCCTTTTGTCGACGGTTGTCGAGAGGATATGGTTAGCCTAAAGAGGTTGATGCCTTTCGTCGACGGTTGTCGAGAGGATAGGGTTAGCCTAAAGAGGTTGACGCCTTTCATCGATGGTTATTGAGAGGATAGGGTTAGCCTAAAGAGGTTGATGCCTTTCATCGACGGCTGTCGGGAGGATAGGGTTAGCCTAAAGAGGAACCAACCACTTTAGGTCTAACCCTCGACAACCGTCGACGAAAGGAATCAACCACTTTAGATGTAACCCTAGCCCCTCGACAACCATCTTTGTGAAGAGCATAATCATTAGAAGAGCATAATCATCACAGCAACATGACAACAAGATTATTAAAAGAGCATAATCATCACAACAACAAGTTTTGCCCAAAATACCATAGCTTGCCAACATGACAGCAAGATATCAACAAGAGCAAGTTCAACATGTCCAGTCTACCATAGCTTGCCAACATGACAGCAAGATATTAAGTCTACCATAGCTTGCCAACATGACAACAAGATATCAAGTCTACCATAGCTTACCACAACACAAGTTTTGCCCAAAATACAGAACATAACATGATTAACTTGCTACCACAACACAAGTTTTGCCCAAAATACAGAACATATCAAGCCTAACTAATTGCCACTAGCATAGATGTAGTTTATGAACTTGCTTGGCTTCTTCCTGACCCTTGCAGAACCAGATGCACCAGCAGTAGCAGGCCTTGGAGGAGCAAATGAAGAGGCAGCAACAGTTCTTGGAGCAGATGACGCAGCCGCAGTTCTTGGAGCAAATGAGGAAGCAACAGTTGTTTGAGCAGATGAGGATGCAACAGCTCTGGGAGCAGCAGCAACAGTTCTTGGAGCAGCAGCAGTTCTAGGTGTTGCAGCAACAATTCTAGGAGCAGCAGCAACAGTTCTAGGAGCACTAGAAGTTGCAGTAGTTGCTCTTGCACTAGATGGAGGGGCAGTTCTTGTTTCCTAAAACATGTCAAGGATTTGCATTATTTTTTCAGTACAATATTATAGACAAAACTAAACATGGCAAGCACAACAATTAATTATTATACCTTGTGCTTGTTCTTCCTAGTAGCAAGGGTTGGCTTCAATTGATCACCACAGTTTGTGTATCTATGCCCTTGCTTCCCACAGTTGCTATAGGTGATGGTTCCAACTCTTGAACTGTCCTTGGGTTTTGGCACTTCAAATTGACCCTTTCTTCTTTGAGTCTGATTTCTGCCCTTCTTCTTGTGGAACATAGGGGATCTATGTCTCTAGTGTCTATCCTTATCCATAGGTCAGGTCCAGGAACTGGGTAGATCATTGGCTTGTAAGCTTCTAGGTACATAGGCTTCTTGAAGAACTCATGGACAAAATCTTCTGGTTGTTGTTTTGATTTATAGATTGCACAGACAGCATGGTTACATGGTACACCTCTCATGTCCCATTTTCTGCAACCACATGTCCAATTCTTCAAGTTCACGACATATGATTTCTCACCACTATTCACTTGATATAGATCAGGCCCTACCATCATAGCTTTGCAATTCCTAGCCCATTCCTTTGACTCCTCTAGCATCTCCATATATGTTGGGGTAATTGCCCATCTTGCTGATTCCCCTGTTCTTTTTTCATTGAACTTCACCATTAATTTGGACCTAGCCCCTTCAACCATAGTTTTAATGGGTTTGCCCCTAATGTCCAAGATCATCCTACTAAACACCTCACTTATGTTGTTCACTACTAAATCAGTTTTACAAGTGGTATCCATAGAATATCCAGCCCATGTTTCTACAGGTATTTTCTTAAGGTAGACCCAAGCATCCTCACTTTCCTTTATTATTTCTTCCATTGCCTCATCAAACCCATACTTTGTGTAAGAATAAGTTGCTGCATCCATATACTGCTTAAGTTCTTCTCCTCTAAATCCAGCACTTTGGAAATTTGCATATATGTGCCTTAAATAGTATCTTTGAGGAAAATTAGGAAAAACTTGGTCAGTGGCATTTAGCAGACCCTGGTTACATATATGATACACCATTTAGCAGTTCTAGGATCAGCAGCAGTTCTATGTTGTGCACACTTAATGAAGTAAGAAAACTAAATTAGACAAACAGTTTACAACATTACATACCTTCTGCATGTCTGAAATTATTGTGTACTTTCCAAATTGTCCTTATTCTCCACCAAGAACTATCTTCAATTGTGTTAAAAACCAACACCAAGTTGGAGTGTCCTCCTTCTCAACAACTCCAAAGGCCAGAGGGTATATATTGTTGTTTCCATCTCTGCCAGTTGCAGCTAAGATTTGTTGCCCTGTGTTTAGTTTCACAAAACACCCATCTAGACCTGAAATAGGTACTCCCTCCATTCCATTTTATAGTGCACATAAAATTTTCATGGGAATTCTGCAATGTAGTGTGCCTCTCGTCGAGAGAGCGATTTTGGATGAAACTGCCCTCCCACCGAACAGTCAGCGCCCCACCCCACCGCATCGCACCATCCCCTGTCTCTCTCCCTTATCTCTTTCTCGTCGTTGCTTTTCCCCACCTCCCTGCTCGCCTCGATCCCTACCAGCATCCCACCACCTGACCTCCCCACCGGCATCCCACCACCTGACCTCCCCACGATCCCCACACTCGTAGTTCATCCCCACCTCCCGCAATGTTTCCTCTCCCTCTCTCATCGATCTTCTCCGCCTCAGGACAGGAGCCGTCCAATAGATCGCGACCGAGAGGTGTGGTGGAGGCGGCGGTCTTCATGGCCGGCGGAGTTGAGGGAGAGGTGAGGAGGAAGGTTCTGGCTCTGTTGAAGGAGGCAAATGCAGCAATATAGCAAATCGAGTTGTTGCTAGGCCAGACGCCCAAGGTGAACGGACCAGATGGTCAACGATTCCGCAAGCAGCACTGGGAATTTGAAGAAACGGAGGAGGAGGAAGAGGAGGAGGTCCCTGGCGAGGGCTGCGGTGGAGACTGGTTGGATGCCCCCAGTAAGGAGGAACTGCTTGAGTACGTCAACGAATTTGATGTTGGTGACACTAACCAAGGTTCGCTTGTGACCCAGGATGTTGATGTCCGTATCCATGTAGAAGATGCCTCGCCCATGCCGCTCAATTTTGTTCAACACGGCGTCCATGTCCTTGGCGGTTGCCCTAGTTCAGGAACAGGATGCATGTGCGGCAACAAGCTTAGCTACTGCCCAAGCAATGGTGTGCATGTCCTTAGTACAGGGAGCTTGCCCATCTTGGTCGGTGAAGAGGTACTGCCCGAGGACGCTGAGACCCAGGACGGCAATGAGGTGCTGCCCGATGACATCGAGACCGATGGTGGAGAGGTGCTGCCCGGGGGCGCCGATACCGACGGAGGACACATGTTGCCCGAGGACGCCGAGACCAACGACGGCGTAGACGTGCTGCTGGAGGACGCCCAGACCGACGATGGCATAGAGTTGCTGCCCGAGGATGCCCAGACCGACGACGGCGTCGAGTTGCTGCTCCAGGACGCCTAGACCGATGATGGCATAGAGTTGCTGCCCGAGGACGCCCAGACCGACGACGGTGTCGAGTTTCTGCTCCAGGATGCCCATACCGACGAAGGCGTAGAGTTGCTGCCCGAAGACGGTGAAGCGGCACTGCCCGAGGATGCTGACAGTGATGATCTTTCGTGCCTGACTCTATGCCCGCTCGCGGCGGCGACTCGCTCGATGAATCGACGATGGAGGTAAGGGATATTATGCTGAACCTATTAATTCCTGGTTATCCGATGTGAGTTTATTCATCAAAATGAACTAGCATGCATGGACATGGTGATCAGATGTGATGTGTATTTTATTTGGGAAGTTTGTGATGTGTAGCTTCTCAAGTGAATATAGAGAGTGTTTGGATTACATTGCTCAAACTTGGTTGTGATCATGTGATGTTTATTTTTGCTTCATGGTTAGCTCTAGATTAAATAGCTCAACCTCAATTGCATGCATGGGAATTATCATTGGTCAACTAAACATAAAACAAATTCAGAATACATGGATCAATATGTCCAGATTACATTGATCACTTGTTGCCAAAATATGTTCAGATTACATTGATCATTTGTTGCCAAAATATGTTCAGCCTACATTGATCAATTGAACCCAAAATATGCCCAGACTTCTCTGATCAAGTGAAGAAAATATGTCCAGAGTGCAGACGGTTGCACGAGCAAACAATGACCATGTCTAGATGGTGGCACTTAGGAACTCAATCGCGACATTTACAATTGCTGGATCACATGGTAATGTAGCTGCGAGAAGGCCAGCTCCTGCTAGGGCCATCTTCCTCATGTGTGGAACCTTGTAGTGTTGGCCGCCATTAAGTATCAGTATCTCCCGCATATAGGAATGTTTGTTTCTTGGGCGATAGCTTTAATAATTCCATGATTCAGTTTACCCAAAGAAGACCTGTCCAAGATCATGGCAAATAGATTTTGCTTTTCTTCATCTTTGTACTGCCATCTCTTTTTCTTGCCTTCATTTGCAAATAAGTGGCGTCATGGATTTATTACATTGCTAACTATATGAACAATCATGCAGGAACCAGTACACTATGCATGAAGCAGTACAAGCATGCATGATCCAGTATACATGACCACTATAAGCATTCATGAACCAGCACACATGTATGCATGAACCAGCACACATGTATGCATGAACCAGTACAAGCATGCATGATCCAGAATCCATGTAGCAGTACGCATGTATGCGATCAGTGCAAGCATGCATGATCCACAATGCATAGCACACATGTATGCATGAACCAGTACAAGCATGCATACCAGCTGGAGCTGGATGTTCCTCGTTGTTTCCTTCAACATTTTCAGCATCAACTCCAGCGTCGATTGCATCAAGTTCAACATTCAAGTCAATGCCAAACATGCCATGTCCGTCGTCGTCGCCGCTGTTGCCGCCGGATTCCACGTTCAAGTCAATGCTAGTATCGACATGAACGGAAGGTTGGCCGAGGCCAACGTCACCGATTGGAGGTTGGCTAGCCTACCACCTAATGGTTGGTGATCTTCCAGTGAGTCCCAACCTCGTTCGTCCGCGTCCATGCCGGCCATGACCACGTCCACGGCCGGCGTCTCCGTGTCCACGGCCGGCATCTCCGCGGCCAGCGCCTACGCGTCCACGGCCGACGTCTCCGCGATCGGCGCCTACGTGTACACAGCCGGTGTCTCCGTGGCTGGCACCTACGCGTCCACGGCCGGCGTCTCCGCGGCCGGCTCCTCCGCATCCACGGCCAGGCTCAGCTTTAGCATACACATGCTTGTGAGGTTCGTCCTATGGCAAAATAAATCAACAAACCAAGGAGGTGAGCAAATGATCAGCAAGAAGATGAGAGCACCAACAAAAATATGAACGTCGGCAGGGAGAGAGGACGTACCTTCATCCGAGACGATCAGCTCCAGATTGTAGTCTAGCTCTCCGGCAAGACCGCCGTAGTCTTCTTGGACATCTTCCTAGTTGATCTCGTTGTTTAAATCTAACCCTGCCATTGCAGGGTGAAGAACTAGAAAGAAATGAGATGGGGAGAGAAAATGGTGTACTAGTACACTCTTGGTCCCGTCCTGGAGAGTTGATTCAGATTTGAAAAGGCTGAGCGGGCGTGGGTGGGGCTGGCCACGCAGACGTGGATGCGGGAATGCGCTGAACTTCCCCTCCAATTTCTCTCCGTGGCGGGATTACGCTTGGCTGAGGTGATGCGCACATGGGGCTGGACAGAGTTAGAGGAGGGGTATATTAGACCCAAGTACATGTGCCAGCTCACTCATTGGTATTGACGCTGGAAACTATACGCACTATAAAACGGAATGGAGGGAGTACAACATAAGAGATGCAACAATGTATATGTCAAAGACAAATTGCTATAGAGACAAACATACCAATGAAATGTCTACATCCTCTAAGAAAAATGTCCCTTTGTGCTGCAAGACAAATGAACAACCTATGTAATATAGGATTTTTGCTGGGATGCTCTCTCACAACTCTAGTTGTTACAATGCATCTGCTCCCAGGGTTTGTGTCCAAAACAGCTTGAAGATAGTCTCTAATCCTAGTGTATTGTGCTTCCTGATCACCCTGAACAACATTGAGAGCTTGCTGCCTTGCCTTGTATGCCATCATCTTACCAACCTCCACGCCATACTTCTCCTTTGTCTTGTCAATGAGTGTTTGAATTCCTGCTTTACGATCTGTCCTGAAGCATTCTTCAACTGCTTTGGCCACAAACCTAGCAGGAACCTTACAATTCTCACCACTTGGAGCACATGTATGCTCTAATTGTAGCTTCCTAATACAAAATGTTTTCTCTTGCCCAACGACATATGCAACCATGTGAAAGGGGCAACCTTTGTCCACACAATCAACTATGATCCTGTCTTTGTTGTTCCTGTGGTAATGTAAGTTCCTTCTCTATGTCACATGCAAGTTAACCAATGCTCTTCTGAACTGGTAAACATCAACAAAACACATGTGCTAGCAAATTTGTTCCTGTGGCATAAGCCTATTTTCATCATACCATATCCTGTATTTCTTCTTTTTTGCCTTGGACTTTCTCCCAGATGAGGAACAATACAACACTACTCCTTCATCAGAATCATTTTGAAGTTCATCATCTATATCTTCATCAGATAAGGGAATGTAGTCTGCCTCAAGTTTGGCCTGTGAACTACAGTGTGATCTACTTGTTGGACCTCTTCTAACAGGTAATTTCTCAACTGGTGCTGCTTCAAGAAACCCCTCTTCTTCATCCTCCTCCTCAGCCTCACAAAACAGATCTTCTGGCTCCGAATCACCTTCATAAACCCTCTTCCTCTTGAGATCTTTTATTTTTTTTGTGCAAATCTGCATCATCTTGCTCCTCTTCCTCTATCTCCTCTTGAGAGCTATCCACATCAATCTCCTCTGTCTCCATCAACTCATCCTCTTCCATTCTTTCTTCTCCTTGTAGTAATGGACTGTCATCGGCAAACTCATTAAGAAAATCATCTGACTCTTTCACACCAGCTATGTCCTTCCCCTTTTTAACATTGCAACTCTGCTGAGTGAAGAGATATTCTCCACAGGAGTCCTCTATGTGAGCACTAACAATTGGAGCACACATATCTGTTGTATGTTCACTGGTCTGACTTTGTTAGAGCACACCTGCATCATCTATATTGTACACCTTTGGAGAACCAATCTCAGAAATTGGAATCTGCTTTTCACATCCATCTCCAATGTTGATCTACAACTTTGCCATCTCCGAGTCTCTTCCTTTCATTACTGTGATAGTAACACACACCTTCTCCTCATACAATATCAACATTTCTTCTACATCTTCCTTAGATTGGATTAGCTGCATGCCTGCCATTCCTACACCTTCTTGCTTCACATAGTACATTGAATCCTTTTGATCATAGCCCTCTATCCCAATAATAGCTAACATGTTGATATATGTGATATCTGATTCACATAAGGTCCTTTCCAGATTGTCACGACCTTGGAAATGAAACCTCATATCCCATGGTTCATCATCATCCAAACTGCAAGTTCAGTTAGCATTACATTCAGTTAACACCATTCAGTGAACAACAGATTCAGATAACAGTCAAGATTACATTCAGACAAACAACAAAGTGAATAGAAGATTACATTCAGTTTAGTTAGTTGAGCTCAGTTAACAGTAAATTCAGTTAATAGTCAATTCATTTAACCACAATTAAGCTCAAATTCAGTTAACAGTAAAAATCATTGAGCAAATTCAGTAAATTCAGTTAACACAACTGAGCTAAGTTAACACTAAATTCAGTTATCCACAATTAAGATCATATTCACTTAACAGTACAGTCACTTCATCACAATTATTCTGTTCAACTATTGAAATTGAGATTCGAACCCTAATTCCTAAATTGAGATTCATACAGAGGAAAGAGTATAGCTACACTAGCAAAATCACTCAATTTGTTCAACTACACTAGCATAATCACTCAAATTGTTCAACTACACTAGCATAATCAAAAAGAAAATTTTGGAAACACTCACTCCACGCTGCCGAGGCTGGATGTGAAGTGGTGGCTCCGCCCTGGATTGGCCTTCCAGACCTGGCCCCGTTTGGCGGCTGCACGTGTACTCAATGTCGTCTAAAAGGATCGATATAGTTGACTAGAGGGGGGGGGGTGAATAGGCAACTAACAATTTTTAGCTTTTCTTTACCAAATTAAACTTTGCATGAAAGTAGGTTGTCTAGATATGCAACTAGGTGGGCAACCTATATGATGCAACAACAACAAGCACACAAGCAAGCAAGGTAAATAACACAAATACGCTTGCACAAGTAAAGGGATGAAATAACCAAGAGTGGAGCCGGTGATGACGAGGATGTGTTATCGAAGTTCCTTCCTTTTGAGGGGAAGTACGTCTCCGTTGGAGCGGTGTGGAGGCACAATGCTCCCCAAGAAGCCACTAGGGCCACCGTATTCTCCTCACGCCCTCACACAATGCGAGATGCCGTGATTCCACTATTGCTGCCCTTGGAGGCGGCAACCGGACCTTTACAAACAAGGTTGGGGCTCTCTCCACAACTTAATTGGAGGCTCCCAACGAAACCGCGGAGCTTCACCACAATGGAATGTGGCTCCGAGGTGACCTCAACCGTCTAGGGTGCTCAAACACCCAAGAGTAACAAAATCCACACAAGAAAGTATGGGGGAAGCAAATATCCTTTGGTGGAACTGTAGATCTAGGTCTCCTCCTTCAATCCCTAGCAAATCAACAAGTTTGGGTGGCTAGAGAGAGAGATCGGGCAAGAGAGCTTGAATAGCATTACTGGTGGAGTGAGAGAGGTCAAAGGTGAGTGTGGTAGGTGGAAGAAGTGCCCTTGTATAGCAACCCTAAAAATCCAACCGTTATTGCGTTTTCTGTACTGCAGCGGTACAACCGCTCCTTGTCCCGGTACAACCGGGACTCATGATTTACGTGCAGAACCCTACCAGGCGGTACAACCGGGCGACCAGGCGGTAGTACCGGTTTAAGAGAACAACCGGACCAACCGCCCAGCCACCGCTCAACCACCGCATAGAAACAGTAGGGAGTCACCCCTGAGTGCGGTAGTCGAGTGGTACAGGACCGGTGCAACCACTTGGCCTTGAGCGCTCGGGCGGCTAAGTCCTGAGCGGTAGAACCGCTCCGGACACGGGTCGTACCGGTACGACCGGGACAACCGGGCCACCATCGCCCGAGTATCGTATCAAAACAGAAGTCTGACAGGTACTTGGGCGGTACTTGGCCGGAACAACCGCCATAGTCTTTGCTGAGCTTGGTGGCGGTACCACCGCCCGGAAGCAGCGGTACAACCGCTCGATCAAGACTGGAACGCGCCAAGTACCAGCGGTACAACCACTCCAGAGAGCGGTACAACCGCTGGGAAGCCACATCAAGCAGTAGGATAAGAAGGGAAGAACTCTCTCTCACAACTAAGAAAGGCAAGAGAGGGGTGAGGCAAGTGTACATGAACAGATTTCCCCAACACCTTCCAATGTGGATTCCCTCTTGATAGTATGGGTTCCCTACGACCAAAGAGATAAAAAAGCATAGACAACTCCATCTTCGTTCTTTTCCTTCCAGAGAGAATAGCTATCCGATGGAGGCCTAACCACCGAGAACCCGAAGCACTTAGCACAAGATTAGACCAATAAAGGGTTGTCATCATCATCCAAAACACAAATTAGGGAAATGCCCTTACATCATCGGACTTGAAGATGTTGCCATCCTCGCCGCGCTCATCTCCGCCGACGCCGGCGGATCGAGAGGCGCCAAACATACCAGGGAGCGCCGTCGGAGAGCGAGGAAGGACGGGGCGGCCACCAGCATCGACGATGGCGAGGTCGCGGTCGTCCCTACCGTCACCGGATGCGCCTCCGTCGTCAACGCCGCCGCTGTCGTCAACGCCGCCGATGTGTGCCCCAAATTGAGAAGACTATTTGAGAGCACTCATTAGGGACGAGACTCCCCCTAGATTTTATAGACTCGCCACTCCAACTAGACAAGCGAATGTAAGAAATAAGACCATATATGAAGGTAAGGACTACAATGAATAAAGCAACAATATCACCGATAATAACGATAGATACATAGATAAGCGCATGTCTTACACCATGCAAGATGAGATAAGCAACAAGGTTCACAAGCCAAAGTTCAACACCACGCACGAAAGGAAAACACAAACCCAAGCGAGGCAAAAACCCATGCAAATCCCAAGACCTATAGAACTCTCTCCCCCTTTGGTATCAAGACACCAAAAAGGAAAAGAGGGAAGCTAGCACCCCAAAGCTCAGTCGTCCTCCTCTGACTCCTCGGTAGCATCTGGATCCTCATCATCAGCAGACTCGTCATCATCGTTGTGATCGGATTCCTCCAAGATATCATCAGCTGCAGCAAAGGAGGTGGAAGGGTGGCGAGGGACCTCATCATCAGACCACGTGCTGTGTGCGGAGATCCATCGCTCCTCTGATGCGATGCTCTTCTCGGAACCACTCTGGATAGGCATGTTGAGGTGCCTCATCATCACAATCTGACGACGCCGGGCATGCTTCTCATTGACATGGGCCTCATACATCCTCTTCTGGATGTCAGACTGGAGGCAGAAAGTCTTCTTCACCTTGGTAGTGAGCTTGTCCACCCAAGAGGGCTTGGCCCCTGGCTCCATCTCGAAGTCCTCATCATCCGAGGTGGCATAGACATCCTCAGGAGCATTAGCAGGGAAGCGAGGCTCAGTTTGCTTCTTCTTCTTGAGTAGCTTGACCTCATGAACATGAGATTATCGGGAGAAGTGAGAGCCTCTCCAGGACGGCGAACCTCCCAAACTGAGTTCAGAAAGCACATGACAAACGGAGCATAAATGGGGACCTTCCTGTAGATGACCATGTTGTACATCTCGTGCCACAGCCAGTTGGACACATCAAACGTTTGCCCAGAGCCCACCTTGGTCTTCATTGCAACCATCAAGTCAACAAGATAGCCATGGATTTCATCTTGATTCCCCACCTTGGGCAGAAGCACATTGCGAAACACGCGATGCATGATGTCATAGACCTTCACCAAATCCTTAGATTCTCCAATAATACCACGGCCCCGAATGTACAGAGGGGCAAGCTTCTCCTTAGGCACGGACTCAGGATGGTCATGAGGACGAATGCCACCCCTTCCCTCCAGACCGGTATCGTCATACCCAATAGCATTGCAGAAGGCCCTCCAAGGCACTTGAAAGAGCTCATCACGGCACATGAACGTGAGAGTGCGAGCGTCATCTTCTCCAAAGAGAACAGTGTCATAGAACTAATGGACAAGCTGAACATCAAAGTCACAGTTAACTGACATGAGCTTGACCAGATCGAACTCCTCACAGAGAGCCAAGGCCTCACCAAAGTACTCCAAGTTGTTCCTCCAATGGTCAAGATCGATGGTCCACTGCTTGGCATACCTGTTCTTGTTGTGCTAAAAGAGTTCATGAACAATCCGCACTTGCATCTCATTCCGGAACTGAATGGTGGTCCAACGAGGACCAATGGGAACCTCATAAGGATTCTTCGAGCGGAAGGCTTCCCAATCCTTGGCTTTCCAACGGTGCAAAGGCAAAACCACACGTTGCTTGGCAGCTGCAGACTTTTCATGGCGAGTGGGCTTGGTGGGAATCACAACCTCTTCATCGTCATCAGACGTAGCCGGGTGCAAGGTCCTTCGTTCCCTCTTCTTGGTCTTGCGAGGAGTAGAGCGAGAACTAGAGCCACCTGTACACACGCACGAGGAGAACACAAGAAACCCAACAAAGATGAGAGGATTGCACACACAAACAGAGGACTAGATAGATTGCACAAAGATAGAAAACAGAACAGGGCTACGTGGTGCAGATACCCCGGTTGTACCGTTCTCCTACCGGTAGTACCGCTCCAGCGGTTGTACCGCCCGTAGAGGCGGTAGAACCGCTGATCAGTGGTACTACCAGTAGGGAATAGATCTAACCGTGAAATATGAATCACACTAGCCATATTCTGATCTCTAAGAAGTGCAATCTAAGCAAGAGGCAAATATAGATCTCTTCCACCCAATAGTTTAAACAATAAACGCGGAATGTCAAGTAATGCCCTAGAAGTAGGAAAAAAACCTAGAACAAAGAACAAATGACATGGGGCATTACCGGCATCCATGGGAAGAGATCGGGAGGGAGGAGGCCTCTTCGGAGAGGATCCACGGAGACCCTACGAATCCTAAGTGCGAGAAGCACTCCGGGGCAGTGGCAATGGCGACCGGCAGCTAGGGCACAAGATGGGAAGAACAGGGGATGAGGGGGAAAAAGAAACTCCCTTCAGCCCCGTCCGCAATATATAGGCCCATAGACGCACGACGGTTGTACCGCTCAAGAGAGCGGTTGTACCACTACCTAGTACGAGCCAGTGGTTGTGGGCGGTACTTCGGTCGCCAAGTAGGCAGCGGTAGTACCGCCTATAACCAACCAGTAGTACCGGCCAGACGGACACTCTAGTGATTGAGCGGTGGAACCACTCAAGCACCGCTGGTAGTCCTCCTGGGGCAGGACAACCCGAGAGTACCAGCGGTAGAACCGCCCGTAACAACGGTTGTACCACCCGGTCACCATTACCAAAGCCAAGATCAAGTGTGTGCAATTGGAGTAGAGGGTACTCAAGGGAAGAGGAAGGCTTGAGATAGGGCACGGGACTGGAATATGGGGTGAGGATCTCCAAGAGACTAAAAAGACAACAACGCAGGAAAACCACACTTGGAGACCACAACACCTAGAGCCTAAGAAAACAAACGAGGACAAAGACAACAAGGACAAAACTCGAAGCACAACCTCTCCAAAGAGGGTGGTGGCCGGAGCCACCTATGTTTGAGTCAATTGGTATGGCACCGCAAAGAATTATTCTTGGGACCATGACCAACACTCGTCTTTGAAGCACAAATACCATCAAAAATGGCTTATGTGAAAGAGTTGATTAATTTATGCATAATGGGGGGAGGGAGAGTTCATTGAGAGAACATCACCCCCTATGTCCATGCCTACATCTAAACAAGATAACAAGTTGAGTATGATGTGGTGTGCACGGGTTCAAGCAACATTGCTCGGATCAATGATATTTAGCTCATGCCTTAACTCGCGAAATCTTGCTTCATCCAAGGGCTTCGTGAAGATATCTGCAAGGTTATCATGAGTGTTGACGTAGTTGAGATCAATCTCCCCTCGCCTAATGTGATCCCGGATGAAGTGATACCGAATCTCAATATGCTTCGTCTTGAAGTGTTGCACCGGATTGAGAGAAATCTTGATGGAACTTTCATTGTCACACCAAAGAGGCACTTTGTCACAAATGACACCGTAATCCTTTAAAGTTTGCCTCATCCAAAGAAGTTGTGCACAACAACTACCAGCCACCAAATACTCCGCTTCGGTGGACGAGAGAGACACACAACTTTGCTTCTTAGAAGACCAACTTACCAAAGAGCAACCAAGGAATTGGCACCCTCCAGAAGTGGACTTCCTATCCACTTTGTCTCCTGCCCAATCTGAGTCCAAATAACCTACAAGCTTGAAGTTTGCTCGTCTTGGATACCATAAGACAAAGTTTGGGGTATGAGCCAAATATCGAAAGATTCGCTTGACCGCCACAAAGTGTCTTTCCTTAGGTGCAGCTTGAAACCATGCACAAATTCCCACACTCAACATGATATCCGGTCTAGACGCACAAAGGTAAAGCAAGGAGCCAATCATGGAGCGATATACCTTTTGATCCACCGCTTTACCACTGGGATCAATGTCAAGTTGGCACTTGGTGGGCATTGGAGTCGAAGCCGGCTTGACATCACTTAGCTTGAATCTCTTTAGCATGTCTTGAGTGTATTTGGCTTGGTTGATGAAGGTTCCTTCTCTTCTTTGTTTGACTTTGAATCCAAGGAAAAACTTCAACTCTCCCATCAAAGACATCTTGAACTTAGAGGTCATGAGAGCGGCAAATTCCTACCCCCAAGACTATCAAAGGATGGAGGCCCAAATAGATCCAAGTGAAGGAGATCCAAAGGCCTCTTCGAGTAGATGATAGTCGTGGGAGGGTGAGCCTTTTCATGAAGCTTTCCTTCGATGCAAGCACTACAAGCACGATCTTTAGCAAAACTAACATTTGTTAGTCCACAGACATGGTCCCCCTTGAGAAGACTTTGCAAAGATCTCATATTGACATGGGCTAAACGGCGAAGCCAAAGCCATCCCATGTCAACTTTAGCCATTAGGCATGTCGCGGTCTTAGTGGGTCACTCCGAAAAGTTAATCACATAGAGACCGTTCTCGACATGCCCAACAAAGGCTACTTTAAGAGTCTTGCTCCACAAGAGGGTTGTCGGTGTCAAAACCGGCGGTCTCGGGTAGGGGGTCCCGAACTGTGCGTCTAGGCGGATGGTAATAGGAGACAAGGGACACGATGTTTTACCCAGGTTCGGGTCCTCTTGATGGAGGTAAAACCCTACGTCCTGCTTGATTAATATTGATGATATGGGTAGTACAAGAGTAGATCTACCACGAGATCAAGGAGGCTAAACCCAAGAAGCTAGCCTATGGTATGATTGTTATGCTGTCCTACGGACTAAAACCCTCCAGTTTATATAGACACCGGAGAGGGCTAGGGTTACACAGAGTCGGTTACAATGGAAGGAGATCTATATATCTGTATCGCCAAGCTTACCTTCCATGCCAAGGAAAGTCCCTTCCGGACACGGGACGAAGTCTTCAATCTTGTATCTTCATAGTCCTGGAGTCCGGCTGAAGGTATAGTCCCGCTACCCGGACACCCCCTAATCCAGGACTCCCTCAGTAGCCCCTGAACCAGGCTTCAATGACGACGAGTCCGGCGCGCAGATTGTCTTCGGCATTGCAAGGCGGGTTCCTCCTCCAAGTACTTCATAGAAGATTTTGAACACTAAGGATAGTGTCCGGCTCTGCAAAATAAGTTTCCACATATTGCCATAGAGAGAATAACATTTGCACAAATCTAATCTGCTGACATATTCCGCAGCGTGACATCACACCACGGCCAAGCCTTTATTCGAATCGTTTTTACTCCCCCACCTCAGCGCGTTTCGTGAGGCGGTTTCCTTGGCACGTCTTGTCAAAGCAGAGATCGTGTCCCCTTATTTACGGGATTCTCATCAATACGAACGTGGGTAACCCAACCGCGCCATTGATTATGGCGCTTGGGAGATAAGCAAGTTTTATCAGGCTGGTGGGGACGCATAGCCGCATCCGCCCATATAAGGGGATAAGGATCCACCTTTCTACCTACGCCTTCTTCCTCCTTTGCCTATCCATCTTCCGCGCACTCGAGCTCCAGCGCCCAAGTCCGCACTTCCCACCTCGACCTTCTCCAGCCATGTCCGGAGCGAGAGGCAAGTGGATGGCCTCCTCCGTCACGGAGGGACACATCAAAAAACTAAGGAAGGCGGGATACTTGTCTAACGACATCGCGCACTGGCTTCCCGAAGAGGGGCAGCCCCTCCCCACCCCAAGGCCCCATGAGAGGGTAGTGTTTCTCCCCCACTTCCTCCGCGGACTGGGCTTTCCTCTCCACCCACTCGTCTGGGGGCTCATGTTCTACTATGGCCTAGATTTCCACGATCTGGCCCCGAACTTCGTCCTCAACATCTCGGCGTTTATCGTCGTGTGTGAGGCTTTCCTCTGCATCCGCCCCCATTTCGGCCTATGGCTCAAGACTTTCAACGTCAAGCCTAAGGTGGTGCGCGGCAACCAGGCGGAGTGCAGAGGTGCCATGGCGGGCAAGATAGCCAACGTCCTATGGCTCGAGGGCTCCTTTGTGGAGACCCTGAAGGGGTGGCAATCGGGGTGGTTTTACATCACCGAGCCGCGCGACCCCGAATGGGTCGCAGCCCCCGAGTTCCGGTCCGGACCCCCTACGCGGCTCATGTCTTGGAAAGAGACGGGCCTGTTGTGGGGCAACAAAGGAGAGGTAACCGGACTGCAATAATGCATCCAAACCCTGGTGAACAAGCAGCTCATGCTTGTCAACGTAGTCCAGGTTATGCTCATGCACCGGATCCTCCCGTGTCAACAACGGGCTTTCAATCTGTGGGAGTTCGACCCGGCGCAACACCAAACCCTGAACAGGCTCTTCGACACGACGTACAAGACACCTGGAAGGTGCTATTCAAAGGCGCTGAGGCTCCCGCATCTGCTTCCGAGGACCACGGATTCAGCACGCAGCGTCACGCTAGTGCAGTAAGCTATTTTTACCTTTTACAGGATGTTAGTTTTCCATAGTTTGACTCTATGCGGGATCTAATCTCCCTTTCCTTTGACAGGATTGGCAGGCGAAGTCCGGACAGATCGACTGTCCGGCCCCTTTGCCTGAAGACCCAGCCGATGCTCACTTAGCGAAGCTACTGGCTCCGACACCTTATGTGGTGCCGGAGAAGAAGGCCAAGAAGAAGGCCACAGGGACTCGAAAGAGTGCCCGATGCCTGGAGGTGTTGGATTCATCATCCGACGAATCCGAGACACGCTCCTCCCATGAAAACGAGGAGGATGAAGAAGAAACCTCTTCCCCTCCAGCGGGGGGAGGAAAGAAAAGGAAGGCCTCCCCGACCGGGGAGGCCGAAGGGTCCAAGAAGGGGAAGACCCTTCCTCTGGACTACTCCACCGACGCCGATGACGACGAAGAGGAGTGGCCGCACAGGGCCAAGCGTCCAGCGGAATCGTAAGCATCCGGACACCCGAGTAATTCATAGTATTCCTTTATTGCACAGCCTTTCCTTATGTCGAATATGATTATGCAGTCCGCCCAAGGCCGGGCTCGATGAGTCGTCGAGCGGCTCCCTGGATTCGTTGGATGTGAATTCACTTCCGACGGCAACCTCCCCCCACCCTACGGACAACGCCGAAGTGTTGTCCCAACAGGTTCCAAGACAGGAGGAGGTGGTCCTGGAGGCGCCACAAGGTGACTTCCCGGACTCCAGGAGTAAAGAGGATAAGACCCCCCAAGGCTCCAAGTCCGGCTTTGAGCCGGACACTGCGCCGGAATCTTCAACGGTTCCGGAGTGCGGTAGGCGAACTCCTTCCAAGAGGAGCAAGCCTACTGAGCCGGTGGCCCCCGTCCAACCGGAGGCACCGGACAATCTGTTGGAGGTGCTTAACGGCGCCTCCATCGACGAGGAGCACCACTCTGTTATGAGTGCGGTGATCCAGAAGGTTCAGTCCGCCAAGAGCGGACTAACTGAAGCTTGTGCCAGCCTTCTAACAGGCTTCGAGGTAAGTAAAGAATATGTAAAAATATTACCGCATAGACAGTAGCCCCTGATGCTCTGTTTGGCATTCGGAAAGAAAAGCCAAATAGAGGATCTAATATAATTCGCAGGAGTCTAACAAAAAAAAGGGTCAATATGCGTATGCAGGCTTCGCTGCTAGCGTCCGCCGCACTAACTGCGGAGGTGGATACGCTGAAGCAGGATCTCGAGCGGTCCGAGCAAGAGCTCGGCCTTGCCAAACGGCAGCTCGAGGAGAAGGAAGGTAAGAAATACCTTGATTGAAATATATAAAAAGTGCAATTGCAAAAAGTGACAGGATTATCGTGGCTATTGTAGGGGCCACGTCTGAGGTGGCGACCCTTAAGCAAGCGATGTCCGAGGCCGAGAAGATGGCGGCCACGGAGCGCACCGAGCGGGAGAGGTATGAAGCCCAGGTTGGCGAGGTGCGGCAAGAGCTCCAGGCTCTCATGAAAAAACATGAGAGTTTGGAGCTTGACTCAAAGACGCGAGCGTCCGAGCTCGCAACAACTATTGAAAATGCCAAGTCTGCCAAGGCTGAATCCCAGAAGGCCCTCCAGGAGTTGGATGCGGTGAAAAATATAGCGGCGGGTAAGGCATTCTTTATGCAAAGCAAACATGTAAAAGTGAGCTTCTTGTTACTTACCCAAATCCGGAGCTCTCCAGGAGCATTCGCAGATCTTCCCCGTAGCGTGTCCGATGCCGCCGCATTCTACCGAGCCGAAGAGGGTAGCTCGACGGAGAAGGTGTTCTGGTATCAGTATGCTGAGGCCAGACACCCTGTGCCCCTGAGCGACCAGCTGAAGCAGCTGGTCGAGCTCCACAAGGTAGCCGAACAGGCCATGAAGGGCCTCATAGTTCGGCTGTGGCCTGGAGAGGCTCTGCCTGGGAGCTACTTCGGGCTGGTGCGGCGGCTAGTGGAGGCCTGTCCAAGGCTCGAAGTCATCAAGCGCTCCGTCTGCATCGAAGGTGCCCGTAGGGCCCTTGCCCGCGCTAAGGTGCACTGGGGCAAGCTGGATGCTGAGAAGCTTGTGAAGGACAGGCCACCGCCGGGGAAAGAGCATCGCAAGCCCGAGAATTATTATAAGGACGTTTTGAAGGGTGCCCGCCTTATGGCGGATGAATGTTCTAGGGATGTAATTTTTGAGTAAACTCGCTCGTTTTGTCCTGTGCGCTGAAAACTTGTTCATATGCGCTAAGCAATGCTTTTTGAATTTAAAATATTACCTTTTGTGCGGCCGTTTATCAAATTTGAGAGATGGCGAGTCGTCGGCTTCTGCCCCCATGCCACTAGTGCTGGGGTGTTCGGGATAAACCTGAGCGCTCTTTTTCCCATGTTTGGGTCCTTCGAGGGAGGCGCTCAGCACAACGAACGAGGCAATCGGACTATAATGCTTGAATACTCTCACTTAGCCATAGAATTCTATAATTTTAAATTTCGGCGAAGCCCCTAGAATTCGGAAGACCGAGTTCGGGGCGCTATCCACGCCTTGGCCGGACAAAGCCGACTCCTCGCTCTAAGCGGCATAAGTCTTTAGGGACTCGAAGAACCTCTCGAACAGCGACCAGCTCTCGCTTCATCATGACAGACAGTTTTAGTTTTCTCTACTGAGGTGCTCAGCCCAGCTCAATTGGGGCACAATCGCAGTAGTTCTCCTAGTGCTACCTTAGCCGATATAGCGGAACGTAAGGCACCAAAACATAGGAGCCGGGCAAACCCAACTATTGACCCAAGACATGATTCGGAGCCGATGCATATAATGCTATAAGTTCGGGGTGCCGTACTTGTTAAGGTGTTCGGACTTCTCACGCCATATTGAGGGGTGCTGAAGCCCCTGGCGTATTGGCCGTACCACAGTGTACGGGTGCAACATGTCATTAATGAACATATATTCATAAAAAGAGTAATGCAAAAATAGACAAAAGCTATGCATTGTTTATTAAAAGGTCTGCGATCAAGGCGGAACGATACAAATAACGCGATAAGCAAAAGGTCGGACTATTTAACATGTCCGGTCCAGGGGCAGGCTGCGGAATTGTATGCGAAACAGGTATACTGCTCGTGATAGAGACCACCTGGGAGTTTCATAATGCGGCATGGCTTGTCTGCTTCCCTGGTTCTTGTATCGTTTGTGCGGCAGTTGTACTGCCGGACAGGCCTTCCGAAGAATGGAGTCCTGAATGTAAGAGAAAATTAAAAAAAGAACGGCAGCCCCTAGTACGGTTTAAGCCGTGTTTTGGGCGTGCCGTGATGGTGCCCCTCCCCCAGTGCCCATGGTATTTCAAGAGCGTAGTTATGTACGCGGAGCACTGATTTCACATTTTCGCGAGGGCTGGGGTTGGGGCCGCATTGCTACGCCTGCTCGGAACATGCCGGGCGGTGTTGTTGTAGGTTACTCCGGGCGCGCTTGATGGTGTCCGGACATTTAATGGCCGAACTGGGGAACTGCCTTGAGAGTCTGCTTTGTACTTCCGCTGCGATGGCCGCCGTGTGCTCCTCCGTTCGGAGGGAGCGTTCGGTGTTTCCATTGACCGTAATTACACCTCGAGGGCCTCACATTTTGATCTTAAGGTATGCGTAGTGCGGTACTGCGTTGAACTTAGAAAATGTGGTTCGCCCGAGCAGGGCGTGATAGCCACTGCTCCTCAAGTGTAAATGAGCCTGTACAATTGGCCTCTACACCTGGTATGACGCCTTTAAAGGTCGTTTTGGTGGGCTTAATCCTCGAGGGATCTATGCCCATTTTCCGCACTGTATCCTGGTAAAGCAGGTTCAAGCTGCTGCCGCCGTCCAAAAGGAATCTAGTGAGATGAAATCCGTCGATAATTGGGTCTAGGACCAATGCGGCGAACCCGCCATCACGGATGCTAGTGGGGTGGTCCCTTCGGTCAAAGGTGATCGGGCAGGAAGACCATGGGTTGAACTTTGGGGCGACTGGCTCCATCGCATATACGTCCCTTAACGCGCGCTTCCGCTCCCTCTTGGGGATGTGGGTTGCGTATATCATGTTCACCGTCCGTACTTGTGGGGGAAAACCCTTCTGTCCACTGTTGTTCGGCGGCTGGGGCTCTTCGTCGTCATCGCTATGCAGCCCCTTGTCTTTATTTTCGGCATTTAACTTGCCCGCCTGCTTGAACACCCAACAATCCCTGTTGGTGTGATTGACTGGCTTGTCGAGGGTGCCATGTATCTGGCATAAACGGTCGAGTATTCGGTCCAGGCTGGACGGGCCCTGAGTATTTCTTTTGAATGGCTTTTTCCATTGACCGGATTTATAGCCCCTGAATCCGGCATTAACTGTTGTATCTTCAGTATTGTCGCCGTTAATGCGGCGCTTTTGCTTGTTTCGACGCGACCTGCCACTACCGTCTCTGGTATCTGAATTACCAGGGTTCTTGGTCATATTGTTGCTGCGAGCAAGCCAGCTGTCTTCTCCCGCGCAAAAGCGGGTCATGAGTGTCGTGAGGGCTGCCATAGATTTCGGCTTTTCCTGTCCAAGGTGCCGGGCAAGCCACTCGTCACGGATATTGTGCTTGAAGGCTGCTAGGGCCTCTGCATCCGGACAATCGACTATTTGGTTTTTCTTTGTTAGGAACCGTGTCCAGAATTGCCTGGCCGATTCCTCTGGCTGCTGAATTATGTGGCTTAGGTCATCGGCATCTGGTGGTCGCACATAGGTGCCCTGGAAATTGTCGAGGAATACGGCTTCCAGGTCCTCCCAACAACCGATTGATTCTGCTGGCAAGCTGTTAAGCCAATGCCGAGCTGGTCCCTTAAGTTTGAGTGGGAGGTATTTGATGGCGTGTAGATCATCGCCGCGGGCCATGTGGATATGAAGGAGATAATCCTCGATCCATACCGCAGGATCTGTTGTGCCATCGTATGATTCGATGTTCACGGGTTTGAAACCCTCGGGGATTTGATGGTCCATTGTCGGTGTACAAAAAGAGGGGTCCACTTTTTGTACCCCTATGACTGTGCACGGGCAGTCTGAGCCACAGGCGCTGCCGCACCGAGCCCGGCAAGGGAGGTAGAAACCAAGGTAAGGCCGAAGCCAAAGAGGAGCAGAACGACGCCAAGACCAAGACCACAAAGAGCAAAGGGGACGAAGCGAGCCCCCCGGCAAGATCCTTGCCGGGAGACGGTTTTTGCGAACCCGGCAAGACCCTTGCCGTGGCAGCTCGCCCCACACCTACGGAGCGGGTCACCCTTGAGTCCACTGCCCCCATGGGGCAAGGATTCAGGAGGCATCCCCGTGGTGATATGCAGATCTTTGTGAAGACATTCAAGATCAGATGCACACTTTAGAAGATGATGGTCCTTGGCGGGATCCCAGCCAAGGAAAACCACAAGGCCCCCGGCAAGAGCCTTGCCGGGGATGGCAGCAGGCGCCACGGCAAGACCCTTGTCGGGACCCGGGCAAGACCCTTGCCGGGGCCGCGGCAAGGCCCTTGCCAAGGACACCCGCGGGGACACCATCGGACCCGCACAAGTCACGCCTCCACCACCGTTCGCATGCAGCTGCCGACCCAACCAGTTGGGCAGGCACCTGCGTGGCGGCATGCAGATCCTCGTGGAGGCCCACCTCTGCGCCACCTCAGCTGCCTGCCTGCCTACATGGCATCGCAGGCACCGCTGGCCAGGGCGCGTGTCGACGCGGAAGAGAGCGGTGACGGACAAGACAGGGCTCTCCCCCGCCCCCGATAAAGCAAGGCGCATTAAATGCACCTTGTCATGTAATGCGAGGGATAACCTCGCATCACTATACCCTTTCCACCTCTTGTGTGCCACTGTGGCAGCCCCTTTCCCTATAAAAGGAGGGCCCTGGCGACCAGGAAGAGGATTCGGCTTTTTGGAGCTCCTCACGCCCCATAGCTAGCTCAAGAACACAAGCATATAATCCACCAAAGCAGGAGTAGGGTTTTACGCATCTTCGCGGCCCGAATCTGGGTAAAGGAATCGTGTACTGCCTGCTCGATCCGCTCTTCTCACGACCCCCGCGCCCCGGAACCGCAGAAAGGGATTCTTGTGATCCCATAGGTGTTGTTTCCCACCGACATCTTTGGCGCGCCAGGCAGGGGCTGCGCAGTTGTGAGAATTGGCTTTAGCAGTTAGTTCGACGCTTCTTCATCGTCATGGCGCCTAAGAAGAAGACGACGGTGACGGTTGGCCCGTCGGACGCCGGGCATCCCGTCCTGACGTGGGCGAGTAGCGGATCGGTTGCCGAAAGGACCCGGGTCGCTGTTCGCAAACACCAACACCGTCCCAGCAGCCGGAGTTTGGGGGGCGGCAATGTTCGTGCGCCCGGTAACGAGTCGCACGCCGCCAAATCCAAAGACGGAGCCGGACCCCCCGCAGGTGGCGCGGGACCTTCCGAGATCGCTGCTGCCCCGCCCGCTGGCGGCGCGAGGGCCTCCAGGACACCCACTCCGGTGCCGACGGCGCGTTCCTCTCAAGCGGCGCGTGACGAGCGGTGTGATCGCCCCGAAGACCCCGGGCGTCGCCGCGGGAAAAGCCCCGAGCGCCACTCCCGGGATGTAGAAGACCTGCCCGCTCGCCGAGGTGCTGATGAAGGCTGCGTGCGACCGTGCGGTCGTGATAGAGCTCCTTCTGACGTGGTCAGAAGTCGAAGCACGTCGCGATCCGTGCAGGTTTCGCTGCCTCCGACGCCAGTAGAAGCCCTGGCGCGCGCGCAGTTGCTCCTCGACTTTCCTCCCACTACGGGGAAACTCGACGAATGGAGAGCCACCATCCGAAGCCTTGTTGCGGTGGCCAACAAAGATGAGCCGGCCCCGACGGAGTCCCGCGTACCAGTGGCAGGAAGGCTGGCGACGCCGCGACCACGGTGCACTTGCCTCCTCCTCGCCCGGTGCCACGGACACCGGCCCGTCACGATGTTGCGGGCGACGAAATCTCCATAGCGTCGTCCGACCCGCGGACCCACCAGGGCCAACGCCAGGTCCTTCGGGATCGGGAACATCAAGACGCTCGGACCACCATCGAGCGCCGGCGTGGAGCGCGCCACCAGTCAGATAGGCGAGCGGGGCCTGCTGTGGACCACCCGGCACCGGGGAGCCCTGGGGGCCTGCCTTACGAGGTAGGCTGCCCGGCTTTTACCCGTGAGCTGCGGCAGTTCCAGTGGCCCACTCACCGCACTTTCAAACCTGACGTGTGCGAGAAGTTCGGCGGCAAGACCCACCCATCCGAGTTCCTCAGCATCTACACCATCACGATGCAGGCTGCTGGAGCTCGTGACAACAAGGTGCTTGCAAATTACTTCCCGTTGGCTCTTAAACCCAACGCCATGTCATGGTTGATGCACTTGCCGGTAGACTCCATTTCCTCCTGGTCGGATTTGTGCCATGAGTTCGTGGGCGCCTTCACTGGCGGTCACCAAGCTCATGGCCAAGCAAGTGATCTCCACGTCATTCACCAGAAGGGAGGTGAGAGTCTCCGCAAGTACATACAGAGGTTCAGCCGGGTACAGTACAATATCCCAGATGTTCACCCCGCCGCCATCATCAGCGCGTTCCATCAGAACGTTCGGAACCGCATGATGCGCGAAGAGCTGACGATGAACAAGGTGAAAGATGTCGCGGAGCTCTATGTTCTCGCGGACAAGTGTGCCCGGGCTGAAGAGGGGAGGAAGTACCCCGGCGGAGATGTCGGCGTGGAAACCGACTCCTCTGAAGAGGACACCGCCGCCCCGGCGAAGAAGGGCCGGCACCACAACAGGAAGCGCAAAGGGAAAGCTGTGCTTGCCGTCGAGGGTTCTGACGACACCGGCTCCACCAAGAAGACCAAGGCAGGTGACCCCGGCAAGGAAATTGCCGGATGTGTCGCCTGCCAGGCCTTGGCGGTTGCCGAGAAGCCAGGCAACTCCGACAAGCGATACTGCAAGATCCATCGCACCAAAGGCCATGCTCTCCAAGACTGCCGGCAGGTTGAGCTCCTCGCTGAGAAGCAGAGGGCTGAATACGAGAGGCGGGACAAGGAGAAGGGCCAAGAAGGTGCTGAGGGATCCGGCAAGAAATGCGACGGCCAGGCGGACCGTCGCGGCAAGGATAAGCAACAAGAGAGGCCCGCTCAGGGCCTTGACAGAAAGCCAGAAGATGACGATCACGAAGAGGACGACGAGTCCGGCGACCAAGAGTTTCAGAAAGCTACAAAGGCCATGTGCGTTGACGGAGGCGCTTCGCTGCATGCCTCTCGACGCCGGCTTAAACAGTGGGCGCGAGAAATTACAGCAGCAGAGCCGTCGTTTGATGCCCAGAGGCCGCTGAAGTGGTCCAGCACACCTATCATTTTTGACTTTGAGGACCACCCTGATCGCACTACTACGGCCGGGTGCTTGCCGCTGTTGGTTTCACCAACAATACGCAACCTCAAGGTGACAAAAATGTTAGTAGATGGCAGGGCCGGTCTGAACTTGATCTCGCCTGCCGTGATCGAGAAGCTGCAGATCCCTGATGGAGACCTCGAAGAAACGGGCACGTTTCAAGGGGTCAGCCTGGGGAGAAGCCAACCCAAGGGAAAGGTCATGTTGCCCGTAACTTTCGGGAGCGACCTGAACTTCAGGACAGAGAAGATTGTGTTTGATGTTGCCAAGATCCCCTTGCCCTACAACGGGATCCTTGGCCGCCCAGCGCTGGCCAAGTTCATGGCGGCGTCACACTACGCCTACAATACTCTGAAGATGCCAGGGCCCGTGATGATCATCACCATCCCCTCTGACAAGAAGGATGCGCTGATTTGCGCTGATCAAGTGTACCAGCAAGCAGTCGCGGCAGCTGCCGCCGCTGGGGCACTCGCTCCTGCTGCCAGGACCCCGGGGGGGAAAAAGAAGAAGAAAGCCGGTGAGACCTCGGACACCCGCTCCGGCAATCGCACCTCTTCGGAGTGTAGCGCTGCCGTCGAGGACGTGCCAGAGAGCTCCACCGGCGGAAGCAAGAAGTCCAGGGCCACGCCGCCGGGAACCAAGAAGGTTTCCGTCAACAAGGACGACACGGGAGGAGCTTTCACCATAAGCTCCACCCTTGACGACAAATAGGAAGACGCGCTCATCACCTTCCTGCGGGAAAATGTCGATGTGTTTGCATGGCAAGCTTCCGACATCCCCGGCGTTCCCAGGGAGGTGATTGAGCACCACCTTGCTATCTGTCCTCATGCGCGGCCCGTCAAGCAGAAGGTCAGAAAGCAAGCTTTGGAACGACAAGAGTTTATCACAGAAGAAATCCAGAAACTGGAGGCGGCGGGTTTGGTAAGAGGAGTGCTCCATCCGACGTGGTTGGCCAATCCGGTCGTGGTGCGCAAGGCAAATGGGAAGTGGAGGCTGTGTATTGATTACACAGATATCAATAAGGCTTGTCCTAAAGACCTCTTCCCGTTGCCGCGCATCGACCAGATTGTTGACTCCACGACTGGGTGTGATCTGTTGTCATTCCTCGATGCCTACTCCGGCTACCACCAGATCTTCATGACGAAAGAAGACGAAGATAAAACAGTATTCATCACCCCATGTGGTACCTATTGTTTTATACGGATGCCTTTCGGGTTGAAGAGTGTTGGATCGACGTTTGCAAGGGCGGTCCAGATTGGTTTTGAGCCCCAACTCCATAGAAATATGGAGGCTTATATGGACGACATAGTGGTCAAAACCAAGGACAGGGCCACCCTCATATCAGATTTGCGGGAGACATTTGCAAATCTGCGCAAGATCAACCTCAAGATGAACCCTGAGAAGTGCGTCTTTGGCGTCCCGTCCGGGAAGCTTCTCGGGTTGTTTGTGTCGCAGCGGGGGATAGAGGCCAACCCGGACAAGATCAAAGCTATAGAGCAGATTGAAGCACCCAAGCGGATCAAGGATGTGCGCTGGCTTGCTGGTTGCGTCGCTGCCCTGGGCAGGTTCATATCCAAGTCTGCCGAGCGCGCCCTTCCCTTTTTCAAGATCCTGAAAAAGGCGGGCCCGGTGGAGTGGACACCAGAAGCCGAAGCAGCATTGCAAGATTTAAAGAAGTACCTCTCCTCCGCACCAACACTAGTCGCGCCCAGGCCCCAGGAAACCGTTGCTGCTATACTTAGCGGCAACGAACCAGGTGGTCAGCGTCGCGCTAGTGGCGCAGAGGGAGGTCGACGACGAGGTAATGGCAGCAACGGAGCCCGACGCCACCAGTGCGGAGGCGACACAGTTGGTCGAGGTGCCGCCAAAGAAGAAAGTGATGCAGCGCCCGGTCTACTTCGTTAGCTCCCTCTTGCAGGGGGCTAGGTCGAGGTACTCCGGTGTGCAGAAACTGCTCTTCGGCCTCCTCATGGCCTCAAGGAAGCTGCGTCACTACTTCCAGGCACACGAGATCACTGTCGTCACTCGCCTCCCTCTGCAGCGGATATTGCACAACCCAGATGCGACGGGGAGGATTGTGGAATGGGCACTGGAGTTGTCCAGCTTTGGCCTCAAGTTTGAAAGTACTTCGACGATCCAGAGCCGAGTCCTGGCGGAGTTCATTGCAGAATGGACAGCCACACCTGACGAAGAAGCCCAAGAGACTGCTCTCCCCGGCAAGGAGGCAAGTTGCGATTGGATTATGTACTTTGATGGGGCTTTCTCCCTCCAGGGTGCCGAGGCTGGCGTACTGCTCTTCGCCCCCACCGGAGAGCACCTCAAGTACGTGATCCAGATGCACTTCCCTAGGGAGGCATCAACAAACAACATGGCGGAATACGAAGGGCTGCTTGCCGGTCTTAGGATCGCGGCGGACCTCGGAATCAAAAAGCTCATCATCAGGGGCGACTCGCAGCTTGTCGTCAAGCAAGTCAATAAGGATTACCAGAGCCCGTTGATGAAGGCCTACGTTGATGAAGTGAGAAAGCTGGAAGAGCGTTTCGACGGTATCCAGGCTGAATACGTTCCCCGGACGGAGAACGATATCGCCGATTACCTGTCGAAGCGCGCTGCCCTCAAGCTACCTGTGGAACCAGGTACCTTTGTGCTTCAGCTGACTCAGCCATCCGTTGATCCATCAACAGAGCAGAACAAGAGAAGGAAATCAGGACCCGGCAAGTACTTTCCCGCCGAGCTCCCCGGAGCCGCCGGCAAGGATGTTGCCGAGGACACTGAACCCGCCACGGGACAGCTAGCTCCGGCAGGACGCGAAGGTCTTGCCGTCGAGATAGCGGCTCCTATAGCGGAGGAAATGCCTTTAGTCCTCGTCGTTGAGCCTCAGGCTCCAGCATGGGCGCAGCATACCGTCCGATTCCTCCAGACAGGGGAGCTTCCTGAGGAGCAGGAAGAAGCAGAAGAAGTAGCCCGTCGCTCTGCCATGTACCAGTTCGTCGATGACGTCCTGTACAGGAAGAGACCGAACGGTGTGAAATTGAAGTGCATCCCTCGAGAGGAAGGACTGGAGATGTTGGCAGAGATACATGGAGGCATATGTGGATCCCACATTGGGTCGAGAGCCCTTGCCGGCAAGGCGTTCCGGCAGGGTTTCTTCTGGCCCACCGCCCTCCAGGATGCAACGACACTCGTCACCAGGTGTGAGGCGTGTCAGTTCCATTCAAGAAAGCTTCATCAACCAGCTCAAGCCCTTCAAACCATTCCTCTCTCCTGGCCATTCTCGGTCTGGGGGCTCGACATACTGGGCCCTTTCCCCCGCGCTGTCGGGGGCTTTGAGTACTTGTACGTAGCCATCGACAAGTTCACAAAGTGGCCAGAACTGGAGGCGGTGAGGAAGGTCACAGCTCAGTCAGCCGTTAAGTTCTTCAAGGGGCTAGTGTGCCGTTACGGTGTACCCAACCGGATCATCACCGACAACGGTACGCAGTTCACAAGCCGCACCTTCATGCAATATACTCAGGACCTCGGCAGCAAAGTCTGTTTCGCTTCCGTCGCTCACCCGCGGAGCAACGGGCAAGCTGAGAGGGCAAATGCTGAAGTGTTGCGAGGCTGAAGGACCAAGACCTTTGACAGACTGCACAAGAGCGGAAGGCGCTGGATTGATGAGTTGCCTACGGTTCTTTGGTCAATCAGGACGACACCAAATCGAGCCACCGGCCAGACACCCTTTGCCCTGGTATACGGGGCAGAAGCAGTTATCCCCACTAAACTCATATACGGGTCACCTCGAGTGCTCGCTTATGATGAGCTTGAGCAAGAGCAACTGCGGCAAGACGACACACTGCTCCTTCAGGAAGATCGTCTTCGGGCGGCTGTGAGAGCAGCACGCTACCAGCAAGCCTTGCGCCGCTACCATAGCCTCAAGGTTCATGCCCGGAGCCTTGAGGAAGGCGACCTTGTTCTTCGGCGCGTTCAATCGGCCAAGAATTCCAACAAGTTGACGCCGAAGTGGGAAGGCCCTTATCGGGTAATACGAGTCACCAGGCCCGGCGCAGTCCGCCTGGAGACCGAAGATGTCGTTCCGGTGAGCAACTCCTGGAACATCGAGCATCTTCGCAAGTTTTACCCATAAGGCGCGGCTTGTCGGGCCTCCTGGCAAGCCACCTTTTGTACAAGCATTGCCGATGATGCATGTAACCCTTTGTACAAAGCCAGGCGCAGACCGTGAGCATAAATGAAGCGCTGGCGCCCTAAGTTATAGCATGCATGCTAGATCGAGTCTCGTCCTTGGTTAGGGTTGATAGTGCTTAGCGGCGGCTAACCCCTAGCTTAGAGGTCGAGTGTGCGTCTCTTTGCCATTCTTTTGTCTCCTTTGGTTGGCAGGGCTCGGATATCCTTGCCGGATCGCTTGAAGATGAAAGAAAAAGGAGAAGAGGGACGGACCAGCATCTGGGCCCCGGCAAGCCAGTGTTGCCGGGGGCTGCAAGTACAAAGATTCACCCACGGCGAACCAGAGTTGCCGGGGGCTGCAGTTTCAGATAAGTTCTTCATCCCTTATCATGCATTCTCTTATGGACTGAGGTATGCGAAACCTCGTTTCTTCCTAAAGCTACCGTGCTCCCCTAACTCTAGGCCCTAGGGCTCGTTCCTGGGGCCAGGTTTGGTCCTAGTCGTGGCAGCAAAGGGATGAAACGAGGAGCCTGAACCCGCCTCATCCCTGCCTCCACCGAAAGCGTGAGAAAGGTCGAGCGACGTGGGAAGACGGCAGGGCCTGCTGCCGGGCAAGGGAATGTCTATCTTAAAGATATCAAGGATTTACCCCTTGACGTGGGTTCCACCCGCAAGACAAGTGACCCGGCAAGCATCCCTTTTTCATTAAAAACATTCCACTCAGGTACAGTTCATGGAGAATGAAAAACATGAATGATGGCATTACAAGCTTTAAATTCAGCTAAGGCCCGAAGGCTTACAAACTAAAAAGAGATAAGGTGCCCGTAATCCCTTTCTTATCCCTCTCTTTAGGAGGCAGGTCAAGGAGGCGAAAAGGGCAAAAGGGGCGCCTAGATGAGCTACGGATGGCAGAAGACACCAAGAGAACATCTCAGTGGTCGTCCAAAGGCTGGATGGTGATGGCAGCGCCGGAGGCAGAGCTCGAAGACGAGGCGGCAGGACGTCAGCACGCGTCGAAGGCGTCGTGCCCACGTACTCCGAGTTGACGGCCTTGCCGCCCGCCCTCTTCCTCTTCCGCAGCCTCCCAACGCCAGCCGCCCAAGGAGACGACCCCGAGAAGTTCAAGTAGCCAGCGACACGGATGATGGGGTCGCCGGTGCCGCACGGAGCGGCGCCCGACACCTAGTCGGACCCGTCATCCTGCCGCCCGCTACCCTCGTCGTCGCTGCCGCTGTCCTCCTCGTCACTCCCGCTCGAGGAGTAGTCTTCGCTATCGGAGGAGCTCTCCACGCAGCACCTTGCCCGAGTCCCGAAGCACCCGAAGACCTTGACGGAGAGGAGACCGTCCTCGATCAGCTTAAAATGGAGGGTGAGCCCCTCCGTCAGGCGGTGGATACAGGCGAATGTCTTCCACCCTCAACCAAGATACATCACATTAGGGGCTGGGAAGTCGACGCGGACTCGCGTACCGCTGATTCCACAGCCCCTCATGTGCATCCTCATTGTCTCGGGCGGGTCCAGCTCCATCTTGCTCGCGAATGGAGTCGGAAGACGAAGACGACGGCGAGGCGGCCGCCGTAGCCTGATGAAGAGCTCACAAGGGTCGTCCCCAACGTGGCCCTCCATAGGGAGAGGAACTGCTGGCGGAGGCAAAGCCGGCGCGCCGCCCCGTCCTCCTCTTCCCCGAGCGCCTCGGCCTCGCCCACGGCCTCGCCCTCTCCCCCTTCCCCTCGCGGCTGGCTCTGCCACCGCAGGTGCAGGAGAAGGAGGGACGCGTTGTCGAGCGGCGACCCTCGTCGTCAACGTCGAAGGACCAGGGTTCCCTTTCTCCATGGCGGATGAGAGGGAGGGGAGCAGAAGCTGAAGAAGTGAGATGGAGGAATGCAGGGCACCGACCCTCCCCCGGCTCTTTATAAAGGAGCAGGGTGGGGGCTCGACCGCCCCGTTCCGCCAATGAAGACGTGAATGGCGCAGGAGACCGGGGCCGATCCGCCGCCCCAGCCCGCGACGGCCCGGCTTCCCGCCTCCACCAACTGCCACCCCAGGCGCATGAGCGCCGCATGGCGAACGTGCAGGGTCGAAGCGACGGGTGAGGTGACTTCTCCCCGCCCCGTGATTAAAGGGAGTGTGCGCCTTGAAAGACCACGCCTCGGCCCCGTCCAGTAAATGGGCCGCGCCTCCACGCCTCCCTCCGTTTATGGGGAAGGCGCGAGCCGCCCCCTTTTTACTACGACGTGACGCATGCGTGCAGAGGCCAGCCTCATGCATGCCGCCCACGTCACGCACGCCTCCCCACGACGCGCCACGCGCGGGAAGCGTGGGAGGCGCAGCGCGCGAAGAAACTTACCGCGGTAAAAACCACCCTGCCTGCCCGCGCACCGTTCTTGGGCCTGGCCCAACAACGCGTAGCACTTATGTGTGGCCCAGGCCCGGGGGCTCCTGTCGGTGTACAAAAAGAGGGGTACACTTTTTGTACCCCTATGACTGTGCACGGGCAGTCTGAGCCACGGGCGCTGCCGCACCGAGCCCGGCAAGGGAGGTAGAAACCAAGGTAAGGCCGAAGCCAAAGAGGAGCAGAACGACGCCAAGACCAAGACCACAAAGAGCAAAGGGGATGAAGCGCCCCCCCCCCCCCCGGCAAGATCCTTGCCGGGAGGCGGTTTTTGCGAACCCGGCAAGGCCCTTGCCGTGGCAGCTCGCCCCACACCTACGGAGCGGGTCACCCTTGAGTCCACTGCCCCCATGGGGCAAGGATTCGGGAGGCATCCCCGTGGTGATATGCAGATCTTTGTGAAGACATTCAAGATCAGATGCACACTTTAGAAGATGATGGTCCTTGGCGGGATCCCAGCCAAGGAAAACCACAAGGCCCCCGGCAAGAGCCTTGCCGGGGATGGCAGCAGGCGCCACGGCAAGACCCTTGTCGGGACCCCGGCAAGACCCTTGCCGGGGCCGCGGCAAGGCCCTTGCCAAGGACACCCGCGGGGCCACCATCGGACCTGCACCAGTCACGCCTCCACCACCGTTCGCATGCAGCTGCTGACCCAACCAGCTGGCCAGGCACCTGCGTGGCGGCATGCAGATCCTCGTGGAGACCCACTGTCGTGGTTCTAAGTCTGACAGTAGAATGGGGGGTAGGAATGGAGAGGCAAGATCCTAGCTCTGGAGTAGTTGTGCACGCAAGGAGTTAACGAGTTCGGGCCCTTCTCGGAGGAAGTAATAGCCCTACGTCTCGGAGCCCGGAGGCGGTCGACTGGATTATATGCGTGAGTGTTACAAAGATGCGAACCCCTGTCTTAGTGGAGGGGGGTGGCTTATATAGAGCTCGCCAGGACCCCAGCCAGCCCACGTTACAAGGGGTTTAATGTACATAAAGAGAGGGGGTTACTGGTAACGCCTGTAATAAAGGACCATGAAGGTCATAAAAGCCACTTATGAGATGACCGTTGGTAGGCAGTGCCTTTAGATCTTCTTACGGTCGAGTGGTTTCTTCGTGGTCGACTGCTTGCGCTTCTTGGTCGAGTACGTTTGTGTCCGTCGACTGGGCTGACCAGGTCGACTGACCTGTTGGTACTTCTCAGAATGTCTTTCGTTGTAGGAGCCGGGTCCTTGATTGGGTACCTCAGGTATGATAAGTTACCCTACCCTAGGTACGTATCCTCGTCATTAGCCCCCGAATGGGTCAGGGGTTAAGTGAGAATGGGGTCGAGCCTACGCTTCTGACTCAACCTCCATGCTTCAATTGTATATGTCTTCGGATAAACGGAAGTCACGGCGGGGTCTCATTCTTCAGTTTGCCTTGATCCATTCAGATGCTCGTCGAGTGGTTCCGGATTACCGTCGAGTGCGTTTACGTGACGAGTCCCTTGGGAGACTTAAGGAAATGGATCTTTCGTCTGACAACCCGTCCTGTCGATCGCGGATTTTGCGGGATTTGAAAATTGAGAAGCGCACCGGACGGAGGAGACCGCGCGAATCGGCTGGATAAGGCAAGGGCGCCTCGATCTCTGCGCCACCTTTTTCGCCACGTACTGCGCGCGCGCCCGTTGCGGGATCTGACTGGGAGGGGCAGGCCCACTGATCAACCACTCGGGTGTGGCCTTATATAAAGCAATGACTCTGACCTTTTACTGTGCGCCCTCGTTCTCCTTCCTCCTTCCTCCGTAACCCTCCGCCTCGCTCTCCGCCGCAACCTCGACACCGCCGCTCGGCCAAGACTTCGTTCGAGACGATGGGGACGGATAGGACGGCGGCGGCGGAACGGGCGAAGAAGGCCGCGGCGAAGGGCAAAGGGAAGAGATCTGGGCGAGGCGGGTCGTCCTCGCGGGCCGCCCTGCCGTCCGGCTGGCTGCAAGGGGATTGGATGCCCTCCATCCTTACTCAGGCAGACATCGACGACATGGTGGAAGGAGGGCTCATTCCCCACAAGGCCGCTCGCCTTCCGGGGAAGGAGACGGAGCCAAGACCTCGCGATGGTGAGCGCGTCCTGATAGCCACCCATGTCGACCGGGGGTTTTCTCTGCTCCCGAGTCCTTTCTTTAGGGCTTTCTTGAACTTCTTCGGAGCGCAGCTCCACCATTTTACGCCCAATTCCATAGTCTATCTCGCGGCCTTTGTGTCTCTGTGCGAGTGTTTCTTAGGTTGTCGACCCCACTGGGGCCTCTTCAAGCATATCTTCACCTGCCGATCCCAGTCGGTCAAAAAGCTTAGCCCGGACGGGGAGAGGACGCAGGTGATCCAGATGTGCGGGGGGCTCGGGATCCAGACGAGGGGTAAGAGTTGTTTTCCTCCCATGACACTTCCCGATTCTGTGCGCGGGTGGCAGTCGACTTGGTTCTATTGCAAGGACCAGCCGACTCCTGGACACTCGACCGGCCTACCTCCTTTCACCTTGGACCGAGTGCAGAAACCCGCTTCTTTGAAAGTGGTTCCGGAGGAGAAGGCTCAGGTGAAGGTACTAGTCAGTCGAGTGGTTGAGTTGGTTCGTGAAGGCGTGACCGGCATGGACTTGCTCGAAGTCTTTCTTCAACGACGAATCCAACCTCTCCAGGCTCGGGATCACCCGATGTGGTTGTATTCCGGGCCCGACGACTCCGCGCGGATCCACCCGGAGGGGGTCGAGGCTTCTGTGCTGGAGAGCTGGCTGTCCAGCATAACCGGGAATAAGGACAACCCCAGGGGTTCCAGGAGGATTGCTCCGCTCGACGGGATGATGCAAACAGACAAGGTACATTTTGCTTCTTCCGACTGAAATTTTCACTCCGTCTAGTAACTGGCTCGCGAAAGGTCGACTGATCCTTGGTCTGCCTGTTGTTTCGCAGGAGATCAACGAGATGTACTCGATGCCGAATGGGAACCAGGAGCACGTATCTGAAGGAGGAGGGAGTGGAGGCGAAGGGAGCGAGAATGAAGTTGAAGCCGAGGGCGAAGTCGAGGAGTGGGAATCTGACGATGACGTAGAGGGGGAGGTCAGCGATGACTCGGTTGACGAAGATGAAGAAGTGGAGGTCGACCTTCCTCGACGCGAGAGGCGCTCCAAGAACGCTCAGGATCCCGCCGCGGAGCGCGGTCAGTCGAGTGCTCCGGCAGGCCAGTCATCCAAGCGTCCTCGGACTGCGTCGCCGGCCCCAACTGAGAAAGCGCCCAAGCAGCCTAGAGCCATCCCGACTAAGCCACCTAAGGCCTTGCCCAAAATCAGGGTCGCCATTCCGGTCATCTCTGGGTAAGTGACTGTCTTCACCTTTCTTGAGTCGACTAGAACGGATTCTTAGTCGATTCATTTTCAAATTATTTGCTTGGGATCATGCAGCGCCGCTACTTCCGACACTTCCCTCCAGAATGCTGATGAGACGATGGAGGACGCCGTCACTTCCAATTTAGGTATAATCCTTGACATGATCCGACTGTTTAACTGCCGAGTCGATTGGGTATTCATTTCTGAACTTTTGCAGCTCCAACCAACATCATTGACCTTCCGGATGATGAGGAGGAGGCGGAAGCGCCACTTAGGCCTTTTGGGAGAAGAGGCCGGAGGGCTCCGGTCGACAAGGTTCCTCAGACTGCGTCAACTGCCGAGGCGGTGGTCCAAGGGGGTGACAATACTGCCCGGACTACTGTGACTTTCGCTGAGCCACTGACGACTGCCCGGCCTTCGTCGTCGACTGCCCCTCCACCGGTCGACCCGCCCTCGTTCTTCGCCGCCTACCAGACCCCGGAGGATCAAGTGAGTGCTGCCAAGGAGGCTATACGTCAGGCGGGGCTCGTGATGGAGCAGACCAAGGCGGCTCGGGATGCCAGTCAAGCGGCCTATGACATCAGCTCGGCGTTGCAGCAGAACGTCCAGGTTAGTTGATCTTCACTTGCGTTGTACACCCACTGGGTGCCGTTGGTCGAAATTTCTCATTGGTGGGGGCACGCTGAGTGCACCCACTGGGTGTAGTCCCCGAGGCCACGGTCGACTGCTGGCAGTCGTCTGTGGTCTTTGTACTGTCTTTCTGTAGTTGTATCTCGTCGGATGACACTCTATCCGGTCGACTGCTGGCAGTCGCCCCTTTTTTTTTTTTTTTTTTTGAAAACCAGTGGGGGCACGCTGAGTGCACCCACTGGGTGTAGTCCCCGAGGCTACTGCCGAATGTTTTGATTTGGATGTAGTCTTAGAAGTGTTGTGTTCTTTCTTTCAGTCACTCGGGAGTAACTTATCTTTTATACCCTTTGTCGATTGACTCCTTGCAGAGGTCTTGTGAGCTTGTTGCTCAGCTCGCCGATCTGAAGAATAAGCAAATCCAGCTCAATCTTGATTTACAGTTTGCTCAGGAAAATGTGCAGAAGGCGAAGGATGAGGCAAAAGGTATGGCTGGTGAGGACTCGACGGCTGTCTCTGTCCTCCTGTCTGTTCTCAACTCTGTGCTTATTGTTGTTTCGCAGACGAACTGGAAAAGGCCCTGAAGAAGAAAGATCTTGATCTTGCGGAAGCACAAAAGGCGGCCGCGGAGAAACTGAAGCTTGCTGAAGAGAAACTTGCTTCGGTCGAGCAACTGGAGAGCGAGAACGCTAGGCTGAAGTCTGCTCTTGACTCGGCCAACAAGGAAGCGAGTCGACTGAAGACTGACAAGAGTACTCTGAACGACAAGCTCGGCCAGCTGGCGGGGAAGCATAAGGACTTGGGGGACTATCTTGGGGATCTTGCCAAGAAGCTATACCTCATGCTTGAAGGTAACCCTTTTTGCGCGATTAACCTCATTGTTGTCGACTCACCATTTGGCCACAGTTTTTGACCTGTCGAAACTTCCTTCAGAATTCTGCCGAAACTTTGAAGAAGAGACCAGTCGAGTGGAGACCCGCTTGGACCCTATCAACTCCCCTGTGAAGGACGAAGTGGCCATGAATGTCTTCCGGTTGGAATCCCGTGTCACTAGTGCAGTGGACTACCTGGCTCGACTGAAAGCTGCAGTGTCACGGATCGACTCCGCACTCTGGCCCAAGGAGACGCTTCAGAACGACCTTGAATCCCTGATCAGTCGACTAGGTGAGGTTCCAGGTCGAGTGCAAGAATGGAAGAAGTCTTCTGCCAGGTGCGGCGCTGATGTGGCTTTGTCACTGGTTCGCGTCCACTGCAAGGAGGCGCGCGAGGAGAAGCTGGCTGCTCTCCAGGTTGCCAATACCAGGAAACATAACTTTCAGGACTTCATGGAGACCTTCATCGCTGCTGCCACTCGGATCTCTGATGGGATCGACTTGGACGAATTTGTTGCACCTTCCAGTCCTCCGCCGGAGGAGTAAAAAACTGATGCTCTTTGCCTTAAATTTGCCTCGGAATGCCGAGTGGTTTATGTAACCGATAAACTCCGTCGAGCTTATAGCTCGAGTACTTTATTTGCGATCTAGGGTTTTTTGGTTTTGTTCGAACTTGGCTCAACGTTGAATGCCTTCGTGACTTGATCCGCCGATCTTCTATTGGTTGTTCCCTCAGAGGCCGCCTGGTTTGCACGACGCTCATCGCCACGATGGTGTCTTGTCGTCCTCGCTTGGGCGAGTATCGGGCTATAGCTAAGTCCCCGAGTGGGAGGTCTGCTCCTCACTCGGTAAGAGTCCAATTGCTTTAGTCGAGTGCTCGGATCGTAGCTAAGCCCCCTGAGTGTGAGGTTCGCTCTCCACTCGGTAGAATCTGATTACTTAGGCGAGTACTTGGACTGCAGCTAAGCCCCCGAGTGGGAGGTTTGCTCTCACTCGGTAGGATTTTGATTACTTAGGCGAGTACTTGGACTGCAGCTAAGCCCCCGAGTGGGAGGTTTGCTCTCACTCGGTAGGATTTTGATTACTTAGGCGAGTACTTGGACCGCAGCTAAGCCCCCGAGTGGGAGGTTTGCTCTCACTCGGTAGGATTTTGATTACTTAGGCGAGTACTTGGACTGCAGCTAAGCCTCCGAGTGGGAGGTTTGCTCTCACTCGGTAGGATTTTGATTACTTAGGCGAGTACTTGGACCGCAGCTAAGCCCCCGAGTGGGAGGTTTGCTCTCATCGGTAGGATTTTGATTACTTAGGCGAGTACTTGGACTGCAGCTAAGCCTCCGAGTGGGAGGTTTGCTCTCACTCGGTAGGATTTTGATTACTTAAGCGAGTACTTGGACCGCAGCTAAGCCCCCGAGTGGGGAGGTTTGCTCTCACTCGGTAGGATTTCAATTACTTAGGCGAGTACTTGGACCGCAGCTAAGCCCCCGAGTGGGAGGTTTGCTCTCACTCGGTAGGATTTCAATTACTTAGGCGAGTACTTGGACCGCAGCTAAGCCCCCGAGTGGGAGGTTTGCTCTCACTCGGTAGGATTTCAATTACTTAGGCGAGTACTTGGACTGCAGCTAAGCCCCCGAGTGGGAGGTTTGCTCTCACTCGGTAGGATTTTGATTACTTAGGCGAGTACTTGGACTGCAGCTAAGCCCCCGAGTGGGAGGTTTGCTCTCACTCGGTAGGATTTTGATTACTTAGGCGAGTACTTGGACTGCAGCTAAGCCCCCGAGTGGGAGGTTTGCTCTCACTCGGTAGGATTTCAATTACTTAGGCGAGTACTTGGACTGCAGCTAAGCCCCCGAGTGGGAGGTTTGCTCTCACTCGGTAGGATTTCAATTACTTAGGCGAGTACTTGGACTGCAGCTAAGCCCCCGAGTGGGAGGTTCGCTCCCACTCGGTAGGATTTCTCAAACTTAGGCGAAACGGATTCGCAGCTAAGCCCCCGAGTGGGAGGCTGGCTCTCCACTCGGTAGGATTTTCTGAAAACTTAGGCGAAGCGGATTCGCAACTAAGTCACCCACTGGGGGAAATTTAGACAGACAGAAAAAAGAAATGGCAGTCTCTTTCTTGAAACAAAGGAATTACAGAGGTACTTTTATTACATCTCAGTCGAGCGCATTTGTAAGTGTAAAAAGGACGAAGCAGGTCCGCATTCCATGCTCGAGGCTCGTCGATCCGACGATCGATGTTGTAAAGGTGATACGCTCCGTTGTGCAAGACTTTGGTGATGATGAAAGGGCCTTCCCAGGTCGGGGCAAGTTTGTGAGGTTTTTGCTGATCCACGCGAAGGACCAGATCTCCTTCCTGAAAGGCTCGACCCTTCACATTCCTGGCGTAAAACCGACGCAACTCTTGCTGGTAGATGGTCGAGCGGATTAGAGCCATCTCTCTTTCTTCCTCTAAGAGGTCGACTGCGTCTTGTCGGGCCTGTTCTGCTTCTGCTTCGGAATATAACTCGACTCGAGGCGCGTTGTGGAGCAAGTCGCTTGGCAAAACCGCCTCGGCTCCATAGACCAGAAAGAATGGCGTTCTTCCAGTCGACCGGTTAGGGGTGGTCCTCAAACCCCATAGAACTGACGGAAGTTCGTCGACCCAGGCGCCTGCTGCGTGTTTGAGATCACGCATTAGTCGGGGTTTTAGTCCTTTGAGGATGAGGCCATTCGCGCGTTCGGCCTGTCCATTCGTCTGAGGGTGAGCAACTGAAGCGTAGTCGACTCGAGTGCCCTGAGAGGCGCAGAAGGCTTTGAATTTGTCATTATCAAAGTTTGATCCGTTATCCGTGATGATGCTGTGTGGAACCCCATATCTGAATATCAATCCTCTGATAAAACTGATGGCAGTGCTTGCGTCGAGGTCCTTTATGGGTTTTGCTTCTATCCACTTCGTGAACTTGTCGACTGCGACCAACAAGTGGGTGAAGCCACTCCTACCAGTTCTCAGTGGTCCGACCATATCCAGACCCCAGACAGCGAAAGGCCAGACGAGTGGAATGGTCTTCAAGGCGGAGGCGGGCTTGTGAGACATATTGGAGTAAAACTGGCACCCCTCGCACTTGTCGACTATATCCTTTGCCATTTCATTCGCCTTCGGCCAGTAGAAACCCGCTCGGTATGCTTTAGCCACGATGGTCCGAGAGGACGCGTGATGGCCGCAGGTCCCCGAGTGGATGTCTTCGAGAATTATCTGCCCTTCTTCAGGCGTGATGCACTTCTGACCGACTCCAGTCGCGCTTTCTCTGTACAGCTGCCCTTTGATTACTGTAAAGGCTTTGGATCGACGGACGATCTGCCGAGCCTCTTCTTCATCTTCTGGGAGCTCTTTTCTTATGATATACGCGATGTACGGCACTGTCCAATCGGGAGTGGTGGCCATAACTTCCATAATCAGGTCGACCACAGCTGGTATCTCCACTTCGGTCGAGTCAGAGGCGCTTTTTGGTTGTGGAGGCTCTTCTGTGAAAGGATCTTCTTGCACCGATGGTGTGTGAATGTGCTCCAAACACACATCCTTAGGGATGGCCTCCCTTTTGGACCCTATCTTCGCCAAATCATCTGCAGCTTGATTTTTCAGTCGGGGTACATGATGGAGCTCCAACCCCTCGAATCGTTTCTCCAGCTTTCTCACTGCGCTGCAATATCCCGTCATGGATGGGCTTCTGACGTCCCACTCCTTCATCACTTGATTAACAACCAGATCTGAGTCGCCGTAGACCATGAGGCGACGGACGCCGAGTGAAATGGCCATACGTAACCCGTATAGAAGCGCTTCGTACTCTGCCTCATTGTTGGAGGAATCAAAGTGAATCTGAAGGACATACTTGAGCTTATCTCCTCGGGGGGAAACCAGTACAACCCCCGCACCGGATCCGTTCAACATCTTGGAGCCGTCGAAAAACATAGTCCAGTGCTCCGAGTGAACTTGAGTCGGAAGCTCCTGCTCGGTCCACTCGGCGAGGAAATCAGCTATTGCCTGGGACTTAATAGCTTTCTTTGCCTCGAACTTGATATCAAGAGGAAGAAGTTCAATTGCCCATTTCGCCACTCGACCGGTTGCATCTCTGTTATGAAGAATCTCTGATAATGGAGCGTCGCTGACGACTGTGATAGAGTGATCAGAGAAATAATGAGCAACCTTCTTTGTGGTCATGTAAATCCCGTAAACGAGCTTCTGATAGTGGGGATATCTTTGCTTCGACGGGGTCAGAACTTCAGAGAGATAATACACTGGGCGTTGAACTTTGAAGGTCTTTCCTTCCTCTTCCCGCTCGACCGTAAGAACAGTACTAACGACTTGTCCCGTGGCTGCTATGTAAAGCAACAATGGCTCTTTGCTGACAGGCGCAGCAAGCACCGGCTGGGTGGAGAGCAGAGCTTTTAGCTCTGCGAATGCTGCATCAGCTTCCGGGGTCCATTCGAATGTGTCTGACTTCTTCATCAGTCGGTAAAGAGGCAACGCTTTTTCACCGAGCCTGGAGATGAATCGACTTAGGGCGGCCAAGCATCCAGTAAGTTTCTGGACGTCGTGCACACGCACGGGGCGTTTCATCCGGAGTATGGTGTCAACTTTTTCAGGGTTAGCGTCGATTCCTCGTTCGGAAACGAGAAAACCGAGCAACTTTCCTCCAGGGACTCCAAATGTGCACTTCGACGGATTGAGCTTGATATCATAACTCCTGAGATTGGCAAAAGTTTCAGCTAGGTCAGTCAGCAGGTCGGAACCTTTTCGTGACTTGACCACTATGTCATCCATGTACGCTTCTACATTCCGACTGATTTGAGTGATTAGGCACTTCTGAATCATTCTCATGAATGTAGCTCCGGCGTTCTTGAGACTGAAAGGCATGGTAACATAGCAGAAACACCCGAACGGGGTGATGAAGGCTGTTTTTATTTCATCGGGTCCATACAGACGGATCTGATGGTATCCAGAGTAAGCATCTAAAAAGGATAGCCTCTCGCATCCTGCAGTCGAGTCAACTATTTGATCGATGCGAGGAAGGGGAAAATGATCTTTCGGGCAGGCCCGATTGATATGCTTAAAATCGATGCACATGAGCAACGACCTGTCTTTCTTAGGGACCATTACAACATTAGCGAGCCACTCGGAGTGGAAGATCTCGCGAATGAATTTTGCTGCCAGGAGTCGGGCCACTTCTTCGCCAATGGCCTTTCTCTTCTGAACGGCAGACCGTCGGAGATGCTCCTTGACTGGTTTGGCCTTTGGGTCGACTCGGAGGCGGTGCTCGGCCAGTCCCCTGGGCACACCTGGCATGTCAGCAGGCTTCCATGCGAAGATGTCCCAGTTCTCACGGAGGAACTGGACGAGCGCTTCTTCCTATTTGGGGTCGAGTGTAGTGGAGATGTTGGTTGGAGCCGCATTTGGATCGGTCGGGTGGATGTGAACTTGCTTGGTCTCACCAGTTGACCGAAATGCTGATTCTGTGGCGGGCTTCTTGGCTCGTAACAATTCACTCGGGTCTGCAGTCTTCTGATACTCTTGTATCTCTATCTTGGCCATCTGAGCGTCAGCAATTTTGGCGCCTTTCTGGAAGCACTCCTCTGCCTTCTTCCGATTGCCGACGACGGTGATTACGCCTTTGGGGCCAGGCATCTTCATCTTGAGGTATACGTAGCATGGCCGAGCCATGAAGCGAGCATAGGCTGGCCTCCCAAGAATGGCGTGGTACGCACTCTGAAAATCCACGACCTCAAAGGTTAATTTTTCTTTCCTGAAATTCTTCGAGTCACCAAAGACGACGTCGAGAGCGATTTGGCCGAGTGACTCAGCTTTCTTCCCAGGGATGACTCCGTGGAAGCTCATGTTGCTGGGGCTGATCCGGGACATCGGAATGCCCATCCCCTTCAACGTCTCTGCATACAACAAGTTTAGCCCACTGCCGCCGTCCATCAGAACCTTGGTCAGCCGAGTGCCTTCAACAATTGGGTCGACCACCAACGCTTGCCTCCCTGGGGTGGCAATATGAGTCGGATGATCGGACTGATCGAAGGTGATGGCGGTTTAGGACCATTTCAGGTACTTGGGCGTCACTGGAGCGACCGTGTTTACTTCGCGATTGATGACCTTCAGTCGACTCCTACTTTCGACATCAGCGAAAATCATCAGAGTGGAATTGATTTGAGGGTATTCTTCGCCGCTGTCTTCTCTGTCTACAACTTTGTCCGACTCTTTCCCTTTGTCCTTGGCTTGTTTCCCTTGGAACTGTTGCATCAGGAGTCGACATTGTCGAGTGGTATGCTTAGGGTAAATGAGATTTCCCTCTTCATCTTTCTTCGTGTGGATGTGGCATGGCAAGTCCATCACATCGTTTCCGTCCTGGTCTTTCACTTTCTTGGGGTTCCAAGGGCCCTTGGGTTTCCCCTTAAACTTCCCAGGGGTCACAGCTAAGGCTTCCCCGGGGGCGACTGGCTCGGCCTTGCGCTTCTGCTTCCGATTGGAGTGTCCTCCGCCGGTCTCATTAGTGGCTGCCTTATATTTGCCACTCCGGAGTCTATCTTCTTCTTCTCCGTTCGCGTACTTGGTGGCGATTTCCATCATTCGACTCAGGGTCATATCTCCGGTTCGACCAAACTTCAAAGTTAACTCCCTGTTTCTGACACCTTCCTTGAAGGCGCAAACTGCTTGATGATCGGATACATTCTCGACCGTGTGATTCAGAGTGATCCATCTCTGGATATAATCCCTCAGGGTTTCACCCGACTTCTGAACACATGACTGCAATTCTGTCAACCCCGCCGGTCGCTTGCAAGTTCCTTCGAACGTCCTGACAAACACCTGGGCTAGATCTTCCCAAGTATAAATACTGCTGGGAGCCAACTGATTCAACCATGCTCTGGCTGATCCTTCCAACATGAGGGGCAAATGCTTCATGGCCACCTCGTCATTGCCGCCTCCGATCTGAACAGCCACTCGGTAATCCTCGAGCCATGTGTCCGGCTTGGATTCTCCGGTGAACTTGCTGACTCCAGCCGCCAACCTGAAGTTGGGAGGAATCACTGCAGCTCTGATTGCTCTGCTGAAACACTCGGGACCTGAGACGCGAACTCTGCTGCTGGACGGGGCGCCTCCGTCACGGTCTTCTCGGTGAGCTCTATTCCGATCGACCAGGCCTTGAATGATGATGGATCTCGCATCAAAGCCTGGTTCCCTGGGGTCGACTGGAACCTTTCTCCCAGTACTGAACTGGCGTCTGTCTTCTTGCCGTCGAGGAATGTACGACCCGGCCCTTGGGGGAGGGGAAGGCACTCGACGTTGATCGTTGCGATCGAATCGGTGCTCATATCGCTCGTGCCCTTGGTACTGATTCTCGTGCCGGCCTCTGTGTCCTTCACGTCTCGGGGGCGACCTCGGACTATGAGCCGACTGAAAGGAATTCGCAGTGACGGATCGACTGTGAATCCTGTTGCGCGACTGTGACACGGCTGAATTCTGGTCACCCGCTGCGCGAAGCAAATCTTTGATCTGCAACAGACCTCTCCCTGCTTCCGACTGTGAAGGCTGGATCGACTCCGCTATGCGAGCCGCAGCTGCCAAGTTCTGAATCGGAGTACGGTATACCTGGGTCGGCGGCTGGGAAACGCGGCGACGGCTGGACTCGGGAGCGGGCGGTCGCGCGCGCTCGTCGAGTGCTCTCTGGAGATTCTCCAATCGAGCACGTTCAGCCAAATTGGCTAAGCGCGCCTCCTCCAGGGCTCGCGCCTCAGGGGTTTCTCCAACGATCGGAGTGTGAAGGGCGTCCATGTTCCGGCGACGGAGTTCCTCCCTCTGCACCGATGTAAGGGGCTCGGGCCTGTACTCCTCGTGACCCCGCGCCGGAATCCCTCCTGCGTCAACCTCTTCAGTTTGGGGGAATCCGGGGGGGCTACGTGGTCCGTCGACCATTAGTACTTCCGCCGCTGGGTCACTGCTGTCGCACTCGGACGCAGTCTCTACGGAGCCGGTCGACAGATCGAACAGGCCGTAGAGTGACTCGTCGGGCTCGATTGCCGCGACTTGGGGGATGGCCGACTGGCGGGCCAGTGCGTGCTTCATCCACCGCTGGAGTCTCGACCGACCGGTGCGCTTGCGCCGGTGGGAAGCTGATGACGATGATGATGATGATGATGGCGCAACGAATGCCGACCCGTACTGGGTCGACGGTTGCCGCAGGAGGACGCCGCGGACGCATGCGCGAAAATGCGTGGCTCCGCGGGCGGGGAGCGCGTCCACGTCGAGTGGAGCCTCCTGCAGCCAAGCGGAGTCGTCGACGATGAAGGAGAGAGCGCCGAGACGGATCTCGCGGCTCTCGACCATGACTCCGCTCGAAGACATGATATGGGTTGAAAGAATCCCAACTCCTCCAACAAATCGCTAGAACACCTGCCCCACGGTGGGCGCCAACTGTCGTGGTTCTAAGTCTGACAGTAGAATGGGGGGTAGGAATGGAGAGGCAAGATCCTAGCTCTGGAGTAGTTGTGCACGCAAGGAGTTAACGAGTTCGGGCCCTTCTCGGAGGAAGTAATAGCCCTACGTCTCGGAGCCCGGAGGCGGTCGACTGGATTATATGCGTGAGTGTTACAAAGATGCGAACCCCTGTCTTAGTGGAGGGGGGTGGCTTATATAGAGCTCGCCAGGACCCCAGCCAGCCCACGTTACAAGGGGTTTAATGTACATAAAGAGAGGGGGTTACTGGTAACGCCTGTAATAAAGGACCATGAAGGTCATAAAAGCCACTTATGAGATGACCATTGGTAGGCAGTGCCTTTAGATCTTCTTACGGTCGAGTGGTTTCTTCGTGGTCGACTACTTGCGCTTCTTGGTCGAGTACGTTTGTGTCCGTCGACTGGGCTGACCAGGTCGACTGACCTGTTGGTACTTCTCAGAATGTCTTTCGTTGTAGGAGCCGGGTCCTTGATTGGGTACCTCAGGTATGATAAGTTACCCTACCCTAGGTACGTATCCTCGTCACCCACCGCTGCGCCACCTCAGCTGCCTGCCCGCCTACATGGCATCGCAGGCACCGCTGGCCAGGGCGCGTGTCGACGCGGAAGAGATCGGCGACAGACGAGACAGGGCTCTCCCCCGCCCCCGATAAAGCTAGGACACCTAAGCAAGGCGCATTAAATGCACCTTGTCATGTAATGCGAGGGATAACCTCGCATCACTGTACCCTTTCCACCTCCTGTGTGCCACTGTGGCAGCCCCTTTCCCTATAAAAGGAGGCCCCTGGCGACCAGGAAGAGGATTCGGCTTTTTGGAGCTCCTCACACCCCATAGCTAGCTCAAGAACACAAGCATATAATCCACCAAAGCAGGAGTAGGGTTTTACGCATCTTCGCGGCCCGAACCTGGGTAAAGGAATCGTGTACTGCCTGCTCGATCCGCTCTTCTCACGACCCCCGCGCCCTGCAACCGCAGAAAGGGATTCTTGTGATCCCATAGGTGTCGTTTCCCACCGACAACCACTACTTCATCTGTGAAGCATAGTGGGTGTGCGGCGCCTCTGTATTGGGCTATATCACGACGTAGCTCAAACGATCTTTATCTATTGTGTTCAGCCCGGCCGGATTTACTATATCCGAAGTGACGATCACCGTCACGTGCCGTGGGGCGCCCGCGCGATCCGTAGATCGATCTTGTTTGCATTGCCTTGTCCTCCAATATATCTCACAGGTCTGGCGCATTTTCCCGTGCCTTGGTATATTTTGAGCGGCGCCGGGGTGCGGCTTGAGTGGAGGGCCGAGAGGCCTCTCTGTCGCGGCCACGAGGTGGCCGGTCGGCCATATCGTGCACCGGTGATGTAGGTTTAGGTGCTTCTTCCTCTAATAGGGGGAGCACCCTGCGTTTTGGGTAGCTCTTGGAGGGGCGTTCGAGTTCATACTCTTCGGCCGCAAGGATTTCAGTCCATCTGTCAGCTAGCGAGTCTTGATCAGCTCTAAGTTGTTGCTGCTTTTTCTTGAGGCTGCTTGCCGTGTCCATAAGCCTGCATTGAAAACACTCTTGCTCGACAGGATCCTCTGGCACGACGAATTCGTCGTCGCCGAGGCTTGCCTCGTCTTCGGAGGGAGCATATAATTATCGTCCTCGACCTCTCTGTCTGCCGCTCTCTCATGAGGGCTGGCTTCTCCATCCTCCTATGTTGAATCTTGCTGGAGGGGGTTTTCTTTGGCACTCTCCGGAGTATTATTATCTCCCGTGCCGGAATCACCTTTTTTGCTTTGGCGGGATTTAGAGCGGCGCCGCTGACGCCGGCGCTTAGGCTGTTTCTTGGAGGGGTCATCCTCCATTGTTCCATCGCCATCTCCTTCTTTTGGTGTGTCCACCATGTATATGTTGTACGACGAGGTGGCTTTCCAGTGCCCTATAGGCGCTGGTTCTTGATCGTCTCCTGCATCGGCGTCCATACCGTCGATGTCTTCGGAGTCGAAGTCGAGCATGTCGGTTAAATCATCGACAGTGGCTACAAAGTGGGTGGTGGGTGGGCTTTGAATTTCTTCATCGTCCGTATCCCTAGTCCGGCCAGGGCTCTCCTGATAAAGAGAGAGACTTTAGTGACTTCAGAATGTCACCTAAGGGCGAGTGCTGAAAGATGTCCGCGGCGGTGAACTCCATGATCGGCGCCCAATCGGATTCGATTGGCAGGGGCATGGAGGGCTCGGAGTCCGGAGAGGAGTCCGGCCCCTCGGAGTCACGGGCCTTGCGGAGTGCGGGGCTGGTGTTTTGCTCGATCGTTGTTGGGATCGCAGCCCCTGAGGCGGCGTCCAACCACCCATCCTCGATAGGCGCAGTTGGCTCCGAATTAAGGGTCGGAGCCGATGCGAGTGCAGCCTCCAAGGCACTGTTCGGTGGCAGAGCTAGATCATGCCCATCGTGATAGTGCGGCGCGCTAGAGTGTGGCTAGAATCCGTCGAAGATCAAGTCCCCGCGGACGTCAGCCGTGTAGTTTAAACTTCCAAACCTTACCTGATGGCCAGGGGCGTAGCTTTCGATCTGCTCCAGATGGCCAAGCGAATTGGCCCGCAGTGCGAAGCCGCCGAAGACGAAGATCTATCCAGGGAGAAAAGTCTCACCCTGGACTGCATCGCTATCAATGATCAAAGGAGCCATCGGGCCTAAAAGCGACGACACAGAGGAACTCTCAATGAAAGCACCAATGTCGGTGTCAAAATCGGCGGATCTCGGGTAGGGGTTCCTGAACTATACGTCTAGGCGGATGGTAACAGGATACAAGTGTCGGTGTACAAAAAGAGGGGTACACTTTTTGTACCCCTATAACTGTGCACAGGCAGTCTGAGCCACGGGCACCACCACACTGAGCAAGGCAAGGGAGGTGAGCCAAGGTAAGACCGAAACTCGAGAGAAGCAGAACGACGCCAAGACCAAGACCACAAAGAGCAAAGGGGACGAAGCGGACTCCCCCGGCAAGATCCTTGTCGGGAGGCAGTTTTAGCAAACCCGACAAGACCCTTGCTGGGGCAGCTCGCCCCACACCTACGGAGCGAGTCACCCTTGAGTCCACTACCCCCATGGGGCAAGGATTCGGGAGACATCCCGTTGGTGGCATGCAGATCTTTGTGAAGAAATTCAAGATCAGATACACACTTTAGAAGATGATGATCCTCGGCGGGATCCCAGCCAAGGAGGACCACAAGGCCCCCGGCAAGAGCCTTGCCGGGGATGACAGTAGGCGCCATGGCAAGACCCTTCCCGGGGCCCCGTCAAGGCCCTTGCCAAGAACACCCGTAGGGCCACCATCAGGCCCACGCCAATCAGACCTCCACCGCCGTTCGCATGCAGCTGCCGACCCAACCAGCTGGGCAGGCACCTGCATGGCGGCATGCGGATCTTCGCGGAGACCCACCACTGCGCCACCTCAGCTACCTGCCTGCCTACATGGCACCGCGGGCACCGCTGGCCAGGGCGCGTGTCGACGCAAGAGGGAGCGGCGACGGACGAGACAGGGCTCTCCCCCGTCCCCGATAAAGCAAGGACACCTAAGCAAGACGCATTAAATGCGCCTTGTCATGTAATGCGAGGGATAACCTCGCATCACTGTACCCTTTCCATCTCCTGTGTGCCATTGTGGCAACCCCTTTCCCTATAAAAGGAGGCCCAAGGCGACCAGGAGGGGGATTCGGCTTTTTGGAGCTCCTCACGCCCCATTGCTAGTTCAAGAACACACATAAACAATCCACCAAAGCAGGAGTAGGGTTTTACGCATCCTCGCGGCCCGAACCTGGATAAAGAAACCGTGTGCTATCTGTTTGATCCGCTCTTCTCACGACCCGCTCCCCGCAACCGTAGTAGGGATTCTTGTGATCCCATAGGTGTCGTTCCCACCGACACAAGGGACACGATGTTTTACCCAGGTTCGGGCCCTCTTGATGGAGGTAAAACCCTACTTCCTGCTTGATTAATATTGATGATATGGGTAGTGCAAGAGTAGATCTACCACGAGATCAAGGAGGCTAAACCCTAGAAGCTAGCCTATGGTATGATTGTTTTGTTGTCCTACGGACTAAAACCCTCCGGTTTATATAGACACCGGAGAGGGCTAGGGTTACATAGAGTCGGTTACAATGGTAGGAGATCTATATATCCGTATCGCCAAGCTTGCCTTCCACGCCAAGGAAAGTCCCTTCCGGACACGAGACGAAGTCTTAAATCTTGTATCTTCATAGTCCTGGAGTCCGGCTGAAGGTATAGTCCGGCTACCCGGACACCCCCTAATCCAGGACTCCCTCAAGGGCCACGGTATCAACATCAAATAAAGTGGAAAAGCCCATGAGTGCAAGTTGACGAACGGAAAGTAAATTGTATGCAAGGGACTCAACAAGCATGACCTTCTCGATTGTGAGATCATAAGAAATGACAACCCTGCCAAGCCCCAATACCTTAGAGGATGAGGCATCACCCCACTCGACATTGGTGGGCATAGATGGAATATTGTGAACGTCCACCACCAAGTCCTTGCTTCCGGTCATATGATTAGTGGCTCCACTATCGAGCAACCATGATCCCCCACCAGAAGCAAACACCTACAAGAGATCAATGCTTGGTTTTAGGTACCCATTTTGTAATGGGTCCTTTGATGTTGGTAACAAGGGTCTTCGGAACCCAAATAGACCATTCAATGTACTCGTAAGGAGAACCAAAAAATTTGGCATAAACATGTCCATCACTAGCACGGCACAACACATAAGAAGGGTTAAACTCGCTGGCTTTGTTGAGAAGGGAAGTGTTGCCCTTCTTGGCATCACCACCCTTCACGGTGTTCTTCTTCTTCTCCTTAGTAGCACCCTCTCCCTCCTTCACAAAGGTTTGCTTTAGAGGGGGGGGGTCGTTTGACCTTGTCATTCTTCTTGTTCTTGGACTTGGGTGCGTACCCAATCCCTTCCTTGGCCACAACTTCCTTTTGATTGCTCAAAAGGTCGTTGAGGTTCTTTTGTATGCATGACACAAGACCTTTCTCAAGCTGCTCCTTTAACCTAGCATTCTCCTCAACAAGATGCACATGCTCACAACATGGGTTATTAGCATTTGCATTATCAATTAACACCATATGAGGAAATGTGGCTTTCTCCTTGGTTAGCTTTACTTGAAGTTGATCATGAGACTCCTTGAGGTTAGCATGAGCACCCTTCAAGACTTTGTTAGCCTTATAAAGTAAGTCAAAATCCTCTTTGAGTCTAGAAAGATCAACCCCAAGCTTGGCCTTCTTGGAGTTTAGCACATGAGACACAACAATATCATGATCAAGATCTTTCTTTAACTTATCATGATCATCGTTGTGTGACTCCTCAAGAGCCAAACGAAGACCACGCTCTTCCACAAGAGCATTGGAAAGATCCGAGATCTCATCGGCATAGTCACGACTATGCCCCTCCATCTTAGAGATGGTATGTTCGTGAGCCTCGATCATGTCATTGGCTTCACCAAGTTGTTCCAAGAGAGCAAAGAAGTGCTTCTTGGATTTACCCTTGAGTTTACCCATAAAGGACTCAAACTCATTCTCCTCCACATTAGATCCCTCATGTTCATCAATGCAATCCGTCAAAGAAGGATGATTAATGATGGTAGTTTTGATGTTGGGGGTTACCTTGTTGGTGGCTTTAGCCACGAGGCACTTGGCGGTGATGCTCTCATTGGGTGAGTCAAAGAGAGACACCCGTGGAGTTGTCCCAATGGCAACAGTGGACATGGCAACTGACTCACCATCTTCATCATCATCATCATCCTCATTGTACTCTTCTTGTACAACCAATGCCTTGGGAGGAGTCTTCTTGGTGAAGTTGCTCTTGTTGGGGAAAGACTTGGCCTTGTCCTTTCGGATGAGCTTGCCACCATTGTCTTCCCTCTTCTCATAAGGGCACTCCGCAATGAAATGGCTCACATTGCCACAATTATAGCAAGTCCTCACACGTTGCTTGACCTTTGCGCCACTTGAATTGTTTTTGTTGAAGTTGGGCCTTGAGTTCTTCTTGCTCCAAAATTGCCTTGAAGCAAGAGCCATGTGTTCATGATAGGCATACTTTGTATCTTCGGGCTTGCTCTCCTCCTCTTCCTCTTCGTCCGCTTCTTCCACATTAGCCTTAGCCTTTAGTGCAAGGTTGGGCTTCTTTGCTCTTTGCGAGCGTAGCACCACATTGTCGGTGGTCTTGTCCAAGATGCTCATAGCCACGAACTCATCCAACACTTCACTTGAGGACAAGGTGTGGAAGTCCGACCTTTGACGAATGACAGAGGACATGGCCTTGTGGTAAGGCATCATTGCCTTGAGGAATTTGCGCTTGATCCAATTATCATCCGTGTCCTTGCTTCCATGATCTCGGAGTGAGACCCGAGTTTGGTTACTCTCCGATAAAGCTCACGAGGTTCTTCATCTTCTTTCATTGCAAACTCATCGGCTTCATCCTGCACCACTTCATAGTTGGAGCGTTGAATGCTTGCACTTCCCCTATAGAGGGAAACAACTTGGTGCCAAGCATCTTTGTCCATGGAGTAGGGCCGGAGATGAGGAAGATCTTCCGGTGGAATAGCTTCTTGGATGATGAAGAGAGCATTCTCATTGAATTGATTATCCGCGGCTTCTCTAGGAGTGAAGTTGCTTCGGTCATGCGGATAGAAACCTTCTTCAATGATTCTCCAAAGATTAGTATTCACATGATTTAAATGATACTTAAGGCGATAGACCCAAGAATCAAAGTCCTCATATTTCACAATCTTAGGGGCAGGGCCGGCATGATTCAAATGAGTGGAAGGAACCGGTCCAGCATAAACAAGTGGAGGTTCCACATGGGCAAAGATGTCGGCGCCATTTTTACCACTAGAAGAAGGAGCTTTTTCACTAGTAGCTTCCCCCTTGTCGGAGTTAGCATCCGTCACCTTGTTAGTGTGATCACCCACTTTCAACGGTGCGGTGGATAGTTTAAGCCCTTCTAGGAATTGATTAAACATGCTTTCAACCTCGGTCGTCTTGGAGGTCTTCAATGTGTCCAAAGCCACATTGAATTCCTCACGAGAGACCGCGGTTCCCCCATCTCCCGTAGACGAGATTAGATTCACACCGGAGTGCTCCTATGCACCGTCTACGGTGTCAACCATACTCTTAGGACGGCGAATTCCGTAATAAAGAGACGAGCCTCTGATACCAATTGAAAGGATCGATATAGTTGACTAGAGGGGGGGTGAATAGGCAACTAACAATTTTTAGCTTTTCTTTACCAAATTAAACTTTGCATCTAAGTAGGTTGTCTAGATATGCAACTAGGTGGGCAACCTATATGATGCAGCAACAACAAGCACACAAGCAAGCAAGGTAAATAACACAAATACGCTTGCACAAGTAAAGGGATGAAATAACCAAGAGTGGAGCCGGTGATGACGAGGATGTGTTACCGAAGTTCCTTCCTTTTGAGGGGAAGTACGTCTCCGTTGGAGTGGTGTGGAGGCACAATGCTCCCCAAGAAGCCACTAGGGCCACCGTATTCTCCTCACGCCCTCGCACAATGCGAGATGTCGTGATTCCACTATTGTTGCCCTTGGAGGCGGCAACCGGACCTTTACAAACAAGGTTGGGGCTCTCTCCACAACTTAATTGGAGGTTCCCAACGAAACCGCGGAGCTTCACCATAATGGAATGTGGCTCTGAGGTGACCTCAACCGTCTAGAGTGCTCAAACACCCAAGAGTAACAAAATCCACACAAGAAAGTATGGGGGAAGCAAATATCCTTTGGTGAAAGTGTAGATATAGGTCTCCTTCTTCAATCCCTAGAAAATCAACAAGTTTGAGTGGCTAGAGAGAGAGATCGGGCAAGAGAGCTTGAATAGCATTAATGGTGGAGTGAGAGAGGTCAAAGGTGAGTGTGGTAGGTGGAAGAAGTGCCCTTATATAGCAACCCTAAAAATTCAACCATTACTGCGTTTTCTGTACTGCAGCGGTACAACCGCTCCTTGTCCCGGTACAACCGGGACTCACGATTTACGTGCAGAACCCTACCAGGCGGTACAACCGGGCAACCAGGCGGTAGTATCGGTTTAAGAGAACAATCGGACCAACCGCCCAGCCACCGCTCAACCACCGCATAGAAACAGTAGGGAGTCACCCCTGAGTGCGGTAGTCGAGCGGTACAGGACCGGTGCAATCGCTTGGTCTTGAGCGCTCGGGCGGCTAAGTCCTGAGTGGTAGAACCGATCCGGACACGGGTGGTACCGGTACGACCGGACCAACCGGGCCACCATCGCCCGAGTACTGTATCAAAACAGAAGTCTGACCGGTACTTGGGCGGTACTTGGCTGGAACAACCGCCATAGTCTTTGCTGAGCTTGGTGGCGGTACCACCGCCCGGAAGCAGCGGTACAACCGCTCGATCAAGACTGGAACGCGCCAAGTACCAGCGGTACAACCGGCAAGGTTGTTAGAATCGCGATTCTGTTATACGATTCTATGACTTTACGATCCAAACTTACCCATCTGATTCTATGATTTTAGTTCATAAAATCTACGTTTCTACGATCCTGGTAGTGAAGATTCTACGATTTACGATTCTACTATCAGAGCTCCGATCCGATTCAAAATCGCGATTCTGACAACCTTGACAACCGCTGGGAAGCCACATCAAGCAGTAGGATAAGAAGGGAAGAACTCTCTCACACAACTAAGAAAGGCAACAGAGGGGTGAGGCAAGTGTACATGAACAGATTTCCCCAACACCTTCCAATGTGGATTCCCTCTTGATAGTGCGGGTTCCCTACGACCAAAGAGATAAAAAAAGCATAGACAACTCCGTCTTCGATCTTTTCCTTCCAGAGAGAATAGCTATCCGATGAAGGCCTAACCACCGAGAACCTGAAGCACTTAGCACAAGATTAGACCAATAAAGGGTTGTCATCATCATTCAAAACACAAAGTAGGGAAATGCCCTTACATCATCGGACTTGAAGATGTTGCCATCCTCGCCGCGCTCATCTCCGCCGACGCCGGCGGATCGAGAGGCGCCAAACGTACCAGGGAGCTCCGTCGGAGAGCGAGGAAGGACGGGGCGGCCACCAGCATCGGCGATGGCGAGGTCGCGGTCGTCCCTACCGTCACCGGATGCGCCTCCGTCGTCAACGCCGCCGCCGCCACCGCCGGTCGCCATGCAGGAAGTGAGATAGGCTGGGTCGGGCCGACTCGTTAGGTCATGTGCGACGCCGTATAACGGCGCGCATCACGGGCGCCATCTCCCCTGTCCACGTGGCGCCTGACAGCGGGCCCAACCAGTCAGTTTTCTACTCAGACGCACCAAACCGTGCGATCGGTGTTATTTGAAAACTATGAGCTATTTTTTGAAAAAAAACCAAACGGTGATGGTTTTTTGTTTTAGCATCCCCTAATATGATGTTTTTTTTTGCAATTTACTCCATCAATTGCAAGCGTTCGGGGGCTTCTCCTTTTGAAACCGTGAAAGGAGAGCTGGTTATGTCCATCCGGGAAACAAGACGTAATAAAAAAAGATCAAGGCAGAAAGTTTCAATTGAAATATAATTTGAACAGGGAAAAACACTTGTCATTCAGTATTGTATTTCATTAATAAAACGCCGCCGCTGTCGTTAACGCCGCCGCCGCCACCGTCGGTCGCCATGCAGGAAGTAAGATAGGCTGGGTCGGGCCGACTCGTTAGGTCATGTGCGACGCCGTCTAACGGCGCGCATCACGGGCGCCATCTCCCCTGTCCACGTGGCGCCTGACAGAGGGCCCAACCGGTCAGTTTTCTACTCAGACGCGCCAAACCGTGCGATCAGTGTTATTTAAAAACTGTCAGCTATTTTTTGAACAAAAAAACTGAATGGTGATGGTTTTCTGTTTTAGCATCCCCTAATATGATGTTTTTTTGTAATTTACTCCATCAATTGCAGGCGTTCGGGGGCTTCTCCTTTTGAAACCGTGAAAGGAGAGCTGGTTATGTCCATCCGGGGATCAAGACGTAATAAAAAAAGATCAAGGCAGAAAGTTTCAATTGAAATAGAATTTGAACAGGGAAAAACACTTGTCATTCAGTATTGTATTTCATTAATAAAACGTGTTCTCTGGACCTCACGAAGTTCTTGTTCGTACTAAAGCCCACTTATTCTTATCTACCTGAGGCGCCGCCAGGTCGGTCCCATTTCCCAAACATACTCGATTTTCACATGCATTCCCACTTTAAGATTTTGTACTTGTAGGGAGCTTCAGAATTTTTTATTTGTATATACATTTTATATATAGATTAATAAACGTATGATCCAACTTCAAATATACCTGCAAGGTTTTAGTGAGTAGTATATGCATGATAAGTGCACGGCACAACAAACTAACGATTCTGTGGTTTGATCACCTACTAAAAAAGAAGGCTCGGCCAAATAAAATCTTATTTGGCTTTGAAAAACAAAAGGCGCCCCTGCAATTACATAATACTATTTATTCGTTAGCTCTCAAGATTTTGTGATGGGGTGTGTATTGCTGCTGAAGGCGGCACACAGCCGAATTAATACCTGTCGCATTGTTGGCGCTGGCCGTCGGTAATCGTATATTGGTTTCGTGCAGTACCCGTGCTTGCCGCACGGTGTATGCCAGCACCCGGGCGTCACCTTTTATTCCACAGTGTATGGACCTGGAGTAGCGATGTGGTACTAAACATCAGCGTAGCAACACGTAAACAAGGAACCACCGACCACACGGGCTTGTTTTCCTTGCGCTTGCCTTAATGTTAGCTCGTCAGCCCGTCCGATCGTCCTTGATGTGTCCATTAGGGATGCAAAATTTGAATATTCAGATACTCTCCGATCCTATTTAGTTCAACCAGCTGAACAAATTTTGCATAATTCACATTACTTTTAAGAGTTATTGAGTCCATTTGGTTGAACTAAGTAGGTCGGAGGGTACCTAAAATTTTCAAATTTGCATCCCTAGTGTCCATCTTGTGCGAGTAAATTGCGAAAAAACGCAACATTTGGGGACGCTAAAACAGAAAACCACCACCTTTTTTTCCGAAAAACCACCACGTTTGAGCTGACAGTTTTCAAATAACACTGATCGCACGGTTTGGCGCGTCTGAGTGGAAAACTGACCGGTTGGGCCCACTGTCAGGCGCCATGTGGACAGGGGGAGACGGCGCCCGTGACGCGCGCCGTTAGACGGCGTCGCACATGACCTAACGAGCCGGCCCGACCCAGCCTTACCCGTTCGTCCATTCCCCTCTCTCTCGCCTTCTTCCCTGCCCGCGGCGCGTTTGCCACCGCCTCCGCCGTCCATTTGTCGCTGCCGGCCGCCGCAACGATGGTGTCCTGGAAGGACGGCGAAACTAGCAGCGAAGAGTCCGTGTCCCCCCCCCCCTCTTCAACTCGCACGCGGACGAGACCTACGTGAGTATCATTTCTCTTTAACCTAGGGTTAGGGTTTTCTTCGATTTGAGCTTAGTTCTCACGGATTTGAGTTGGGATTTGAGCACTGTTGCACTATTGTAGATCTCACAGACCATTGTTGACCCGGAATGGTGCAATATTGTTGCCGGAGGACCGATGTGCTGTCACAACCTTCTTGTTCATAGGGCTGTTGTGTTTCAAGGAATCAACACTGGCCGTAGGTTTTATGGATGCGGTAATTAGGTTAGTGGCAGGTCCTCTCTTGTACATATAGATTATACAAATCCTTTCTTTGATGCTCAGTGAACTGAATATAGGTTTATATGTCTGTTAACTGAATGTAGGTGTGTACTTAGTTTTCTGAAGATGTTGTTTTATCAGTTGTTTTGAGGGGGAAATGTGTCAAGTTTAATCAAAGCTTAACTGAATGTGTCTAGTGTTAAATGAGCTCAGTTAACTGAATATATGTAGCTATTAACTGAATGTATGTAGTTGTTTAACTGAATATATGTAGTCGTTAACTGAATATAGGTGTTAACTGACTTCTCTGAATGCGTCTGTTAACTCTGTTTTTGTGTGAATTATTATAGGAAGGTGACAATTGTGGTCTGGTTCAATGGATTGACCCATAATGGCCAGAACCCATGAAAAATGCACTTCGCAAACTTAAGGATATGTATGAGCAGAGTAGCAAAGAGAATGATGCTAAAGAAAAGCTCATACTCAAGCTAGGAGAAGAGAACAAGCTAACCCAAGAGAAGCACCACAACCACATCAAAGAAACAGACAATTTTTTGCAACAATTCACAAGAATGTGATGAGAGAGAATTATCAGAAGATTATGTAGGATGGTGATGTAGAGAATGTTGTAGTTCAAGCCCAGGAAGTGAAGGCTAAACTTGAGAAAGACAATATTGAGCTTAGGATAGCACTGCAAGTGATTAAGTAGAGCAATGATGAACTTGTTAGGAATTGGAAGCAACATGTAGCAGATGAAGGTGTTCAACAGATTGAAAAGATGAAGAAGGAGAAGAAGAAGCTAGAGTATATCATAGCTGATTTGCCTAAGGATGGGGAGGCAAACAAGAAGAAGATGAGGAAAATCAAAGAGATCTGTGATGAGTGAGTAATTTGTTGGCATAATGTATGAGGCCAACAAGGTTGAACTAAGTTTGGTTGGTTGTATTGTCTTGAACTATGTTATTTCTGTTGAACTAAGTACTATGTTTTCAATAATGGAGTTAATCTGAATCTTAGTAGTATGATATTTAGTTGTAATGGATTAATGGATTATTATGTAAGATGTGAACACTAAGTTGTTTGTTGGATGTGATCAGTGTGGTCTAGTTTGATCTTGTTGATGGAATGTTATGTATAAATTATTGTTGTGATGGAATGAAATGATTAAATTTCTGTTGTAGAAATGTTTAAAATACTGTCGAGAGGATAGGGTTAGCCTAAAGAGGTTGGTGCCTTTCGTCGACGGTTGTCGAGAGGATAGGGTTAGCCTAAAGAGGTTGGTGCCTTTCATCGACGGTTGTCGAGAGGATAGGGTTAGCCTAAAGAGGTTGGTGCCTTTCGTCGACGGTTGTCGAGATGATAGGGTTAGCCTAAAGAGGTTGATGCCTTTCGTCGACGGTTGTCGAGAGGATATGGTTAGCCTAAAGAGGTTGATGCCTTTCGTCGACGGTTGTCGAGAGGATAGGGTTAGCCTAAAGAGGTTGATGCCTTTCATCGACGGTTGTCGAGATGATAGGGTTAGCCTAAAGAGGTTGGTACCTTTCGTCGACCGTTCTCGAGATGATAGGGTTAGCCTAAAGAGGTTGATGCCTTTCGTCGATGGTTGTCGAGAGGATATGGTTAGCCTAAAGTGGTTGAGGCCTTTCGTCGACGGTTGTCGAGAGGATAGGGTTAGCCTAAAGAGGTTGACGCCTTTCATCGACGGTTGTCGAGAGGATAGGGTTAGCTTAAATAGGTTGATGCCTTTCGTCGATGGTTGCCGGGAGGATAGGGTTAGCCTAAAGAGGAACCAACCACTTTAGGTCTAACCCTCAACAACCATCGACAAAAGGAACCAACCACTTTAGATGTAACCCTAGCCCCTCGACAACCATCTTTGTGAAGAGCATAATCATTAAAAGAGCATAATCATTAGAAGAGCATAATCATCACAGCAACATGACAGCAAGATCATTAAAAGAGCATAATCGTCACAACAACAAGTTTTGCCCAAAATACCTGATGTCTACTACGCAACCTTCTTCTTGTAGACGTTGTTGGGCCTCCAAGTGCAAAGGTTTGTAGGACAGTAGCAAATTTCCCTCAAGTGGATGACCTAAGGTTTATCAATCCGTGGGAGGCGTAGGATGAAGATGGTGTCTCTCAAGCAACCCTGCAACCAAATAACAAAGAGTCTCTTGTGTCCCCAACACACCCAATACAATGGTAAATTGTATAGGTGCACTAGTTCGGCGAAGAGATGGTGATACAAGTGCAATATGGATGGTAGATAAAGGTTTTTGTAAACTGAAAATATAAAAACAGCAAGGTGGCAAGTGGTAAAAGTGAGCGTAAACGGTATTGCGATGAGTTGAAACAAGGACTAGGGTTCATACTTTCACTAGTGCAAGTTCTCTCAACAATAATAACATAATTGGATCATATAAATATCCCTCAACATGCAACAAATAGTCACTCCAAAGTCACTAATAGCGGAGAACAAACGAAGAGATTATGGTAGGGTACGAAACCACCTCAAAGTTATTCTTTCCAATCAATATGTTGGGCTATTCCTATAAGTGTCACCAACAGCCCTATAGTTCGTACTAGAATAACACCTTAAGACACAAATCAACCAAAACCCTAATGTCACCTAGATACTCCAATGTCACCTCAAGTATCCGTGGGTATGATTATACGGTATGCATCACACAATCTCAATTCATCTATTCAATCCAACATAAAGAACCTCAAAGAGTGCCCCAAAGTTTCTACCGGAGAATCAAGACGAAAACGTGTGCCAACCCCTATGCATAGGTTCATGGGTGGAACCCGCAAGTTGATCACCAAAACATACATCAAGTGAATCACGTGATATCCCATTTTCACCACAGATATGCACGGCAAGACATACATCAAGTGTTCTCAAATCTTTAAAGACTCAATCCGATAAGATCACTTCAAGGGGAAAACTCAATCCATTACAAGAGAGAAGAGGGGGAGAAGAAACATAAGATCCAACTATAATAGCAAAGCTCGCGATACATCAAGATCGTGCCAAATCAAGAACACGAGAGAGAGAGAGAGAGAGAGAGAGAGAGAGAGAGAGAGAGATCAAACACATAGCTACTGGTACATATCCTCAGCCCCGAGGGTGAACTACTCCCTCCTCGTCATGGAGAGCGCCGGGATGATGAAGATGGCCACCGGTGAGGGTTCCCCCCTTCGGTAGGGTGCCGGAACAGGGTCCCGATTGACTTTTGGTGGCTACATAGGCTTGCGACGGCGGAACTCCCGATCTATTCTCCGTTCTGGAAGTTTTAGGGTACGTAGGTATATATGGGTGCAGGAAGTATGTCGGTGGAGCTTCGGGGGCCCCGCGAGGCAAGGGGTGCGCCCTAGGGGGGTGGGCGCGCCCCCCACCCTCGTGAGCACCTCCCTTGGCTCCTGACATGGGGTCCAAGTCCATCCGGTAGCTTTCCTTCCAAAAATAACTTCTCTAGTTGATTTCGTTCTGTTTCGACTCCGTTTGATATTCCTTTTTTTCGAAACACTGAAATAGGCATAAAAACATCAAATATGGGCTGGGCCTCCGGTTAATAGGTTAGTCCCAAAAATAATATAAAAGTGGATAATAAAGCCCAATATTGCCCAAAACAGTAGATAATATAGCATGGAGCAATCAAAAATTATAGATACGTTGAAGACGTATCAAGCATCCCCAAGCTTAATTCCTGCTCGTCCTCGAGTAGGTAAATGATAAAAAAGATAATTTTTGATGTGGAATGCTAGTTGGCATAATTTCAATGTAATTCTTCTTAATTGCGGTATGAATGTTCAGATCCATAAGATTCAAGACAAAAGTTTAATATTGACATAAAAATGATAATACATCAAGCATACTAACAAAGCAATTATGTCTTCTCAAAATAACATGGCCAAAGAATGTTATCCCTACAAAAGCATATAGTCTGGCTATGCTCTATCTTCACCACACAAAGTATTTAAATCATGCACAACCCCGATGACAAGCCAAGCAATTGTTTCATACTTTTGACATTTTCAAAACATTTTCAATCTTCACGCAATACATGAGCGTGAGCCATGGATATAGCACTATATGTGGAATAGAATGGTGGTTGTGGAGAAGACAAAAAGAGGGGAAGATAGTCTCACATCAACTAGGCGTATCAACGGGCTATGGAGATGCCCATCAATAGATATCAATGTGAGTGAGTAGGGATTGCCATGCAACGGATGCACTAGAGCTATAAGTATATGAAAGCTCAACAAAAGAAACTAAGTGGGTGTGCATCAAACTCGCTTGCTCATGAAGACCTAGGGCATTTTGAGGAAGCCTATCATTGGAATATACAAGCCAAGTTATATAATGAAAAATTCCCACTAGTATATGAAAGTGATATCATAAGAGACTTTCTATCATGAAGATCATGGTGCTACTTTGAAGCACAAGTGTGGTAAAAGGATAGTAGCATTGTCCCTTCTCTCTTTTTGTCTCATTTTTTTGGGCCTTTTCTCTTTTTTTATGGCCTCTTTTTTTTTGTCCGGAGTCTCATCCCGACTTGTGGGGGAATCATAGTATCCATCATCCTTTCCTCACTTGGGACAATGCTCTAAAAATGATGATCATCACACTTTTATTTTTCTTACAACTCAACAATTACAACTCGATACTTAGAACAAGATATGACTCTATATGAATGCCTCCGGCGGTGTACCGGGATATGCAATGAATCAAGAGTGACATGTATGAAAGAATTATGAATGGTGGCTTTGCCACAAATACGATATCAACTACATGATCATGCAAAGCAATATGACAATGATGGAGCGCGGCATAATAAACGGAATGGTGGAAAGTTGCATGGCAATATATCTCGGAATGGCTATGGAAATGCCATGATAGGTAGGTATGGTGGCAGTTTTGAGGAAGGTATATGGTGGGTGTATGATACCGGCGAAAAGTGTGCGGTATTAGAGAGGCTAGCAATGGTGGAAGGATGGGAAAAGTGCGTATAATCCATGGACTCAACATTAGTCATAAATAACTCATATACTTATTGCGAAAATCTAGAAGTTATCAAAGCAAAGTATTACGTGCATGCTCCTAGGGGGATAGATTGGTAGGAAAAGACCATCGCTCGTCCCCGACCACCACTCATAAGGAAGACAATCAATAAATAAATCATGCTCCGACTTCATCACATAACGGTTCACCATACGTGCATGCTACGGGAATCACAAACTTTAACACAAGTATTTCTCAAATTCACAAGTACTCAACTAGCATGACTCTAATATCACCATCTTCATATCTCAAAACAATCATCAAGCATCAAACTTTTCTTAGTATTCAACACACTCATAAGAATTCTTACAAATCTTGTATGCTTAGCATATTAGGATTATTTAAGCAAATTACCATGCTATCTAAGACTCTCAAAATAATATAAGTGAAGCATGAGAGTTCATCTATTTCTTCAAAATAAAACTACCACCATGCTCTAAAAGATATAAGTGAAGCACTAGAGCAAACAACAAACTACTCCGAAAGATATAAGTGAAGATCAATGAGTAGTCGGATAATTATGCAACTACGTGAAGACTCTCCCATTTAATAATTTCAGATCTTGATACTTTATTCAAACAGCAAGCACAACTAAAGAAAATAAAATGACGCTCCAAGCAAAACACATATCATGTGGTGATTAAAAATATAGCTCCAAGTAAAGTTACCGATGAACAAAGACAAAAGAGGGGATGCCTTCCGGGGCATCCCCAAGCTTAGGCTCTTGGTTGTCCTTGAATATTACCTTGGGGTGCCTTGTTCATCCCCAAGCTTAGGCTCTTGCCACTCCTTATTCCATAGTCCATCGAATATTTACCCAAAACTTGAAAACTTCACAACACAAAACTTAACAGAAAACTCGTGAGCTCCGTTAGCGAAAGAAAACAAAACACCACTTCAGGGTACTGTAATGAACTCATTCTTTATTTATATTGGTGTTAAACCTACTGTATTACAACTTCTCTATGGTTTATAAACTATTTTACTAGCCATAGAGTCATCAAAATAAGCAAACAACACACGAAAAACAGAATCTGTCAAAAACAGAACAGTCTGTAGTAATATGTAACTAACGCAAACTTCTGGAACTCCAAAATTTCTAAAATAAATTGGTGGACCTGAGGAATTTGTCTAGTAATCATCTGCAAAAATAATCAACTAAATAGCACTCTCCAGTAAACAGTTCTAGCTAATCTCGTGAGCGCTAAAGTTTCTGTTTTTTACAGCATGATTATAAAGACTTCACCCAAGTCTTTCCAAAGGTTCTACTTGGCACAAACACTAATTTAAACACAAAACCACATCTAACCAGAATCTAGAAGGATTATTTATTCCTAAAAAGAACCAACAAGCAAGAAACTAAAATAAAATTGGGTTGCCTCCCAACAAGCGCTAACGTTTAACGCCCCTAGCTAGGCATGATGATTTCAATGATGCTCACATAAAAGATAAGAATTGAAACATAAAGAGAGCATCATGAAGAATATGACTAGCAAATTTAAGTCTAACCCACTTCCTATGCATAGGGATTTCGTGAGCAAACAACTTATGGGAACAATAATCAACTAGCCTAGGAAGGCAAAACAAGCATAACTTCAAAACTTTAAGCACATAGAGAGGAAACTTGAATTATTGCAATTCCTACAAGCATATATTCCTCTCTCATAATAATTTTCATTAGCATCATGAATGAATTCAACAATATAACCAGCACCTAAAGCATTCTTTTCATGATCTACTAGCATAGAAAATTCACCACTCTCCACATAAGCAAAATTCTTCTCATTCGGAATAGTGGGAGCAAACTCAACAAAATAACTATCATATGATTGAAAATTAAGATCAAGATGACAAGTTTCATGGTTATCATTGTTCTTTAAAGCATACATGTCATCACAATAATCATCATAGATAGGAGGCATGCTTTCATCATAGTAAATTTGCTCATCAAAGCTTGGGGGACAAAAAGTATCATCTTCATCAAACGTAGCATCCCCAAGCTTGTGGCTTTGCATATCATTAGCATCATGGATATTAAAGGAATTAATACTAACAACATTGCAATCATGCTCATCATTCAAATATTTAGTGCCAAACAATTTAATGCTTCTTCTTCTAACACTTTGGCACAATTTTCCTTTCCATCATACCCACGAACGATATTAAAAAGATGAAGCGTATGAGACAAACTCAATTCCATTTTTTTGTAGTTTTCTTTTATAAACTAAACTAGTGCTAAAACAAGAAACAAAAAGATTCGATTGCAAGATCTAAAGATATACCTTCAAGCACTCACCTCCCCGGCAACGGCGCCAGAAAAGAGCTTGATGTCTACAACGCAACCTTCTTCTTGTAGACGTTGTTGGGCCTCCAAGTGCAGAGGTTTGTAGGACAGTAGCAAATTTCCCTCAAGTGGATGACCTAAGGTTTATCAATCCGTGGGAGTCGTAGGATGAAGATGGTCTCTCTCAAGCAACCCTGCAACCAAATAACAAAGAGTCTCTTGTGTCCCCAACACACCCAATACAATGATAAATTGTATAGGTGCACTAGTTCGGCGAAGAGATGGTGATACAAGTGCAATATGGATGGTAGATAAAGGTTTTTGTAAACTGAAAATATAAAAACAGCAAGGTAGCAAGAGGTAAAAGTGAGCGTAAACGGTATTGCAATGAGTTGAAACAAGGCCTAGGGTTCATACTTTCACTAGTGCAAGTTCTCTCAACAATAATAACATAATTGGATCATATAACTATCCCTCAACATGCAACAAAGAGTCACTCCAAAGTCACTAATAGCAGAGAACAAACGAAGAGATTATGGTAGGGTACGAAACCACCTCAAAGTTATTCTTTCCAATCAATCCGTTGGGCTATTCCTATAAGTGTCACAAACAGCCCTAGAGTTCGTACTAGAATAACACCTTAAGACACAAATCAACCAAAACCCTAATGTCACCTAGATACTCCAATATCACCTCAAGTATCCGTGGGTATGATTATACGATATGCATCACACAATCTCAATTCATCTATTCAATCCAACATAAAGAACCTCAAAGAGTGCCCCAAAGTTTCTACCGGATAATCACGACGAAAACGTGTGCCAACCCCTATGCATAGGTTCATGGGCGGAACCCGCAAGTTGATCACCAAAACATACATCAAGTGAATCACGTGATATCCCATTGTCACCACAGATATGCACGGCAATACATACATCAAGTGTTCTCAAATCTTTAAAGACTCAATCCGATAAGATTACTTCAAGGGGAAAACTCAATCCATTACAAGAGAGAAGAGGGGGAGAAGAAACATAAGATCCAACTATAATAGCAAAGATCGCGATACATCAAGATCGTGCCAAATCAAGAACACGAGAGAGAGAGAGAGAGAGAGAGAGAGAGAGAGAGATCAAACACATAGCTACTGGTACATACCCTCGGCCCCGAGGGTGAACTACTCCCTCCTCGTCATGGAGAGCGTCGGGATGATGAAGATGGCCACCGGTGAGGGTTCCCCCTCCGGCAGGGTGCCGGAACAGGGCCCCGATTGACTTTTGGTGGCTACAGAGGCTTGCGACGACGGAACTCCCGATCTATTCTCCGTTCTGGAAGTTTTAGGGTACGTATGTATATATGGGTGCAGGAAGTACGTCGGTGGAGCTTCTGGGGCCCCACAAGGCAGGGGGGCGCGCCCTAGGGGGTGGGCGCGCCCCCCACCCTCGTGAGCACCTCCCTTGGCTCCTGACGTGGGGTCCAAGTCCATTCGGTAGCTTTCCTTCCAAAAATAACTTCTCCAGTTGATTTTGTTCCGTTTCGACTCCGTTTGATATTCCTTTTCTTCGAAACACTGAAATAGGCAAAAAACAGCAAATCTGGGCTGGGCCTTCGGTTAATATGTTAGCCCCAAAAATAATATAAAAGTGGATAATAAAGCCCAATATTGCCCAAAACAGTAGATAATATAGCATGGAGCAATCAAAAATTATAGATACGTTGGAGACGTATCAATACCATAGCTTGCCAACATGACAGCAAGATATCAACAAGAGCAAGTTCAACATGTCCAGTCTACCCTAGCTTGCCAACATGACAGCAAGATATGAAGTCTACCATAGCTTGCCAACATGACAGCAAGATATCAAGTCTACCATAGCTTACCACAGCACAAGTTTTGCCCAAAATACAGAACATATCATGATTAACTTGCTACCACAGCACAAGTTTTGCCCAAAATACAGAACATATCATGATTAACTTGCTACCACAGCACAAGTTTTGCCCAAAATACAGAACATATCAAGCCTAACTAATTGCCACTAGCATAGAAGTAGTCTCTAAACTTGCTCGGCTTCTTCCTGGCCCTTGCAGAACCAGATGCACCAGCAGCAGCAGGCCTTGGAGGAGCAAATGAAGAGGCAGCAGCAGTTCTTGGAGCAGATGAGGTAGCCACAGTTCTTGGAGCAGATGAGGAAGCAGCAGTTGTTTGAGCAGATGAGGATGCAGCAGCTCTGGGAGCAGCAGTAGCAGCAGTTCTTGGAGCAGCAGCATCAGCAGTTCTAGGATCTGCAGCAACAATTCTAGGAGCAGCAGCAACAGTTCTAGGAGCACTAGAAGCTGCAGTAGTTGCTCTTGCACTAGATGGAGGGGCAGTTCTTGTTTCCTAAAACATGTCAAGGATTTGCATTATTTTTTCAGTACAATATTATAGACAAAACTAAACATGGCAAGCACAACAATTAATTATTATACCTTGTGCTTGTTCTTCCTAGCAACAAGGGTTGGCTTCAATTGATCACCACAGTTTGTGTATCTATGCCCTTGCTTCCCAAAGTTGCTACAGGTGATGGTTCCAACTCTTGAACTATCCTTGGGTTTTAGCACTTCAAATTGACCCTTTCTTCTTTGAGTCTGATTTCTGCCCTTCTTATTATGGAACACAGGGGATCTATGTCTCTAGTGTCTATCCTTATCCATAGGTCAGGTCCAGGAACTGGGTAGATCATTGGCTTGTAAGCTTCTAGGTACATAGGCTTCTTGAAGAACTCATGGACAAAATCTTATGGTTGTTGTTTTGAATTATAGATTGCACAGACAGCAAGGTTACATGGTACACCTCTCATGTCCCATTTTCTGCAACCACATGTCCAATTCTTCAAGTTCACAGCATATGATTTCTCACCACTATTCACTTGATATAGATCAGGCCCTGCCATCATAGCTTTGCAATTCCTAGCCCATTCCTTTGACTCCTCTAGCATCTCCATATATGTTGGGGTAATTGTCCATCTTGCTGATTCCCCCCTATTCTTTTTCATTGAACTTCACCATTAATTTGGACCTAGCCCCTTCAACCATAGTTTTAATGGGTTTGCCCCTAATGTCCAAGATCATCCTACTGAACACCTCACTTATGTTGTTCACTACTAAATCAGTTTTACAAGTGGTATCCATAGAATATCCAGCCCATGTTTCTACAGGTATTTTCTTAAGGCAGACCCAAGCATCCTCACTTTCCTTTATTATTTCTTCCGTTGCCTCATCAAACCCATACTTTGTGTAAGAATAAGCTGTTGCATCCATATACTGCTTAAGTTCTTCTCCTCTAAATCCAGCACTTTGGAAATTTGCATATATGTGTCTTAAACAGTATCTTTGAGGAAAATTAGGAAAAACTTGGTCAATGGCATTTAGCAGACCCTGGTTACATCATTTAGCAGTTCTAGAATCAACAGCAGTTCTATGTTGTGCACACTTAATGAAGTAAGGAAATTAAATTAGACAAACAGTTTACAACATTACATACCTTCTGCCTGTCTGAAATTATTGTGTACTTTCCAAATTGTCCTTATTCTCCACCAAGAACTATCTTCAATTGTGTTAAAAACCAACACCAAGTTGGAGTGTCCTCCTTCTCAACAACTCCAAAGGCCAGAGAGTATATATTGTTGTTTCCATCTCTGCCAGTTGCAGCTAAGATTTGTTGCCCTGTGTTTAGTTTCACAAAACACCCATCTAGACCTGAAATAGGTACTCCCTCCATTCCGTTTTATAGTGCACATAAAATTTTCACGGGAATTCCGCAATGTAGTGTGTATCTCGTCGAGAGAGCGATTTTGGACGAAACTGCCCTCCCACCGAACAGTCAGCACCCCACCCCACCGCATCGCACCATCCCCTGTATCTCTCCCTTATCTCTTTCTAGTCGCTGCTTTTCCCCACCTCCCTGCTCGCCTCGATCCCCACCGGCATCCCACCACCTAACCTCCCCACCGGCATCCCACCACCTGACCTCCCCATCGATCCCCACACTCCTAGTTCATCCCCACCTCCTGCAACGTTTCCTCTCCCTCTCTCATCGATCTTCTCCGCCTCAGGACAGGAGTCGTCCAATAGATCGCGGTCGAGAGGTGTGGTGGAGGCGACGGTCTTCATGGCCGGCGGAGTTGAGGGAGAGGTGAGGAGGGAGGTCCTGTCTCTGTTGAAGGAGGCAAAGGAAGCAATATAGCAAATCAAGCTGTTGCTAGGCCAGACGCCCAAGGTGGATGGACCAGATGGTCAACGATTCCGCAAGCAGCACTGGGAATTCGAAGAAACGGAGGAGGAAGAAGAGGAGGAGGTCCTTGGCGAGGGCTGCGGTGGAGACTGGTTGGATGCCCTCAGTAAGGAGGACCTGCTCGAGTACGTCAACGGATTTGATGTCGGTGACACTAACCAAGGTTCGCTTGTGACCCAGGATGTCGATGTCCATATCCATGTAGAAGATGCCTCGCCCATGCCGCTCAATTTTGTTCAACACGGCGTCCATGTCCTTGGCGGTTGACCAAGTTCAGGAACAAGATGCATGTGCGGCAACAAGCTCAGCTGCTGCCCAAGCAATGGTGTGCATGTCCTTAGTACAGGGAGCTTGCCCATCTTGGTCGGTAAAGAGGTACTGCCCGAGGACGCTGAGACCCAGGACGGCAATGAGGTGCTGCCCGACGACACTGAGACCGACGGCGGAGAGGTGCTGCCCGAGGGCGCCGATACCGACCGCGGACACATGTTGCCCAAGGACGCCGAGACCGACGACGGCGTAGACGTGCTGCTGGAGGATGCCTAGACCAACGATGGCATAGAGTTGCTGCCCGAGGACGCCCAGACCGACGACGGTGTCGAGTTGCTGCTCCAGGATGCCCAGACCGACGACGGCGTAGAGTTGCTGCCTGAAGACGGTGAAGCGGCACTGCCCGAGGATGCTGACAGTGATGTATCTTTCATGCCTGACTCTATGCCCGCTCATGGTGGCGACTTGCTCGATGAATCGGCGATGGAGGTAAGGGATATTATGCTGAACCTATTAATTCCTGGTTATCCGATGTGAGTTTATTCATCAAAATGAACTGGCATGCATAGACATGGTGATCAGATGTGATGTGTATTTTGTTTGGGAAGTCTGTGATGTGTAGCTTCTCAAGTGAATATAGAGAGTGTTTGGATTACATTGCTCAAACTTGGTTGTGATCATGTGATGTTTATTTTTGCTTCATGGTTAGCTCCAGATTAAATAGCTCAACCTCAATTGCATGCATGGGAATTATCATTGGTCAACTAAACATAAAACAAATTCAGAATACATTGATCAATATGTCCAGATTACATTGATCACTTGTTGCCAAAATATGTTCAGATTACATTGATCATTTGTTGCCAAAATATGTCCAGCCTACATTGATCAATTGAACCCAAAATATGCCCAGACTTCTCTGATCAAGTGAACCAAAATATGTCCAGAGTGCAAATAGTTGCACGAGCAGACAATGACCATGTCTAGATGGTGGCACTTAGGAACTCAATCGCGGCATTTACAATTGCTGGATCACATGGTAACATAGCTGCGAGAAGGCCATCTCCTACTAGGGCCATCTTCCTCATGTGTGGAACCTTGTAGTGTTGGCCGCCATTAAGTTTCAGTATCTCCCGCATACAGGAATGTTTGTTTCTTCGGCGATAGCTTTAGTAATTCCATGATTCAATTTACCCAAAGAAGACCTCTCCAAGATCATGGCAAATAGATTTTGCTTTTCTTCATCTTTGTACTGCCTTCTCTTTTTCTTGCCTTCATTTGCAAATAAGTGGCGTCATGGATTTATTACATTGCTAACTATATGAACAATCATGCAGGAACCAGTACACTATGCATGAAGCGGTACAAGCATGCATGATCCAGTATACATGACTACTATAAGCATTTATGAACCAGTATCCATGAACCAGCACACATGTATGCATGAACCACTACAAGCATGCATGTTCCAGAATCCATGAAGCAGTACGCATGTATGCGATCAGTGCAAGCATGCATGATCCACAATGCATAGCACACATGTATGCATGAACCAGTACAAGCATGCATACCAGCTGGAGTTGGATGTTCCTCGTTGTTTCCTTCAACATTTTCAGCATCAACTCCGGTGTCGACTGCATCAAGTTCAACATTCAAGTCAATGCCAAGCATGCCATGTCCGTCGTCGTTGCCGCCGCCGCCGGATTCCACGTTCAAGTCAATGCTAGTATCGACATGAACGGAAGGTTGGCCGAGGCCTGCGTCACCGAGTGGAGGTTGGCTAGCCTGCCACCTAACGGTTGGTGATCTTCCAGTGAGTCCCAACCTCGTTCATCCGCGTCCACACCGGCCATGACCACGTCCACGGTCGGCGTCTCCGTGTCCACGACCGGCATCTCCGCGGCCAGCGCCTACGCGTCCACGGCCGGCGTCTCCGCGGCCGGCGCCTACGCGTACACAGCCGGTGTCTCCGTGGCCGGTGCCTACGCGTCCACGGGCGGCTCCTCCGCGTCCACGGCCAGGCTCAGCTTCGGCATAGACATGCTCGTGAGGTTCGTCCTATGGCAAAATAAATCAACAAACCAAGGAGGTGAGCAAATGATCAGCAAGAAGATGACAGCACCAACAAAAATATGAACCTCGGCAGGGAGAGAGGACGTACCTTCATCCGAGACAATCAGCTTCAGATTGTAGTCTAGCTCTCCGGCAAGACCGCCGTAGTCTTCTTGGACATCTTCCCAGTTGATCTGGTTGTTTAAATCTAACCCTGCCATTGCAGGGTGAAGAACTAGAGAGAAATGAGATGGGGAGAGAAATATGGTGTACTAGTACACTCTTGGTCCCGTCCTGGAGAGTTGATTCAAATTTGGAAAGGCTGAGCGAGCGTGGGTGGGGCTGGCCACGCAGACGTGGACGCGGGAATGCGCTGATCTTTCCCTCCAATTTCTCTCCGTGGCGGGATTATGCGTGGCTGAGGTGATGCGAACATGGGGCTGGACAAAGTTAGTGGAGGGGTATATTAGACCCAAGTACATGTGCCAGCTCACTCATTGGTATTGATGCTGGAAACTATACGCACTATAAAATGGAATGGAGGGAGTACAACATAAGAGATGCAACAATGTATATGTCAAAGACAAATTGCTATAGAGACAAACATACCAATGAAAGGTCTACATCCTCTAAGAAAACCCTCCCTTTGTGCTGCAAAAAAAATGAACAACCTATGAAATCTGGGATTTTTGCTGGGATGCTCTCTCACAACTCTAGTTGTTACAATGCATCTTCTCCCAGGGTTTGTGTCCAAAACAGCTTGAAGATAGTCTCTAATCCTAGTGTACTGTGCTTCCTGATCACCCTGAACAACATTGAGAGCTTGCTACCTTGCCTTGTATGCCATCATCTTACCAACCTCCACACCATACTTCTCCTTTGTCTTGTCAATGAGTGTTTGAATTCCTGCTTTAGGATCTGTCCTGAAGCATTCTTCAACTGCTTTGGCCACAAACCTAGCAGGAACCTTACAATTCTCACCACTTGGAGCACATGTATGCTCTAATTGTAGCTTCCTAATACAAAATGTTTTCTCTTGCCCAACTACAGATGCAACCATGTGAAAGGGGCAACCTTTGTCCACACAATCAACTATGATCCTGTCTTTGTTGTTCCTGTGGTAATGGAAGTTCCTTCTTGTGTCACATGCAAGTTAACCAATGCTCTTCTGAACTGGTAAACATAAAAAAAACATGTGCCAGCAAATTTGTTCCTGTGGCATAAGCCTATTTTCATCATACCATATCCTGGCTTTCTTCTTTTTTGCCTTGGACTTTCTCTCAGATGAGGAACAATACAACACTACTCCTTCATCAGAATCATTTTGAAGTTCATCATCTATATCTTCATCAGATAAGGGAATGTAGTCTGCCTCAAGTTTGGCCTATGAACTACAGTGTGATCTACTTGTTGGACCTCTTCTAATAGGTAATTTCTCAACTGGTGCTGCTTCAACAAACCCCTCTTCTTCATCCTCCTCCTCAGCCTCACAAAACAGATCTTCTGGCTCCGAATCACCTTCATAAACCCTCTTCCTCTTGAGATCTTTTATTTTTTAGTGCAAATCTGCATCATCTTGCTCCTCTTCCTCTATCTCCTCTTGAGAGCTATCCACATCAATCTCCTCTGTCTCCATCAACTCATCCTCTTCCATTCTTTCTTCTCCTTGTAGTAATGGACTGTCATCGGCAAACTCATTAAGAAAATCATCTGACTCTTTCACACCAGCTATGTCCTTCCCCTTTTAACATTGCAACTCTGTTGAGTGAAGAGATATTCTCCACAGGAGTCCTCTATGTGAGCACTAACAACTGGAGCACACATATCTGTTGTATGTTCACTGGTCTGACTTTGGTAGAGCACACCTGCATCATCTATATTGTACACCTTTGGAGAACCAATCTCAGAAATTGGAATATGCTTTTCACATCCATCTCCAATGTTGATCTACAACTTTGCCATCTCTGAGTCTCTTCCTTTCATTACTGTGATAGTAACACACCTCTTCTCCTCATACAATATCAACATTTCTTCTACATCTTCCTCAGATTGGATTAGCTGCATGCCTGCCATTCCTACACCTTCTTGCTTCACATAGTACATATGAGTCCTTTTGATCATAGCCCTCTATCCCAATAATAGCTAACATGTTGATATATGTGATATCTGATTCACATAAGGTCCTTTCCAGATTGTCACGACCTTGGAAATGAAACCTCATATCCCATGGTTCATCATCATCCAAACTGCAAGTTAAGTTAGCATTACATTCAGTTAACACCATTCAGTGAACAACAGATTCAGATAACAGTCAAGATTACATTCAGACAAACAACAAAGTGAACAGAAGATTACATTCAGTTCAGTTAGTTGAGCTCAGTTAACAGTAAATTCAGTTAACAGTCAATTCAGTTAACCACAATTAAGCTCATATTCAGTTAACAGTAAAAATCATTCAGCAAATTCAGTTAACACAAGTGAGCTAAGTTAACACTAAATTCAGTTATCCACAATTAAGCTCATATTCACTTAATAGTACATTACTTCATCACAATTATTCTGTTCAACTATTGAAATTGAGATTCATACAGAGGAAAGAGTATAGCTACACTAGCAAAATCACTCAAAGTGTTCAACTACATTAGCAAAATCACTCAATTTGTTCAACTACACTAGCATAATCACTCAAATTGTTCAACTACACTAGCATAATCAAAAAGAAAATTTTGGAAACACTCACTCCACGCCGCCGAGGCCGGATGTGAAGTGGTGGCTCCACCCTGGATTGGCCTTCCAGACCTGGGCCAATTTGACGGCTGCATGTAGCCTCAACGTCGTCTGAAAGGATCGATATAGTTGACTAGAGGGGGGGGTGAATAGGCAACTAACAATTTTTAGCTTTTCTTTACCAAATTAAACATTGCATCAAAGTAGGTTGTCTAGATATGCAACTAGGTGGGCAACCTATATGATGCAACAACAACAAGCACACAAGCAAGCAAGGTAAATAACACAAATACGCTTGCACGAGTAAAGGGATGAAATAACCAAGAGTGGAGCCGGTGATGATGAGGATGTGTTACCGAAGTTCCTTCCTTTTGAGGGGAAGTACGTCTCCGTTGGAGCGGTGTGGAGGCACAATGCTCCCCAAGAAGCCACTAGGGCCACCGTATTCTCCTCACGCCCTCACACAATGCGAGATGCCGTGATTCCACTATTGCTGCCCTTGGAGGCGGCAACCGGGCCTTTACAAACAAGGTTGGGGCTCTCTCCACAACTTAATTGGAGGCTCCCAACGAAACCGCGGAGCTTCGCCATAATGGAATGTGGCTCCGAGGTGACCTCAACCGTCTAGGGTGCTCAAACACCCAAGAAAGGAAGAAGGGAAGAGATCTTTCTCGCAACTAAGAAAGGCAAGAGAGGGGTGAGGCAAGTGTACGTGAAAAGATTCCCCCAACACCTTCCAATGTGGATTCCCTCTTGATAGTACGGGTTTCCTACGACCAAAGAGATAAAAAAGCATAGACAACTCTGTCTTCGATCTTTTCCTTCCAGAGAGAATAGCTATCCGATGAAGGCCTAACCACCGAGAACCTGAAGCACATAGCACAAGATTAGACCAACAAAGGGTTGTCATCATCATCCAAAACACAAATTAGGGAAATGCACTTACAATCTCCCCCTTTTTGGTGGATGATGACAACAACTCGATTTGCAAGAGGGAAGTCTAGAAAATGTAGATGGGACTCCCCCTAGATGTGTGGCCCAAATTGAGAAGGCTATTTGAGAGCACTCATTAGGGACGAGACTCCCCCTAGATTTTATAGACTCGCCACTCCTACTAGACAAGAGAATGTAAGCAATAAGACCACATATGAAGGTAAGCAATGAATAAAGCAACAATATCACCGATAATAACGATAGATAGATAAGCGCATGCCTTACACCAGACAAGATGAGATAAGCAACAAGGTTCACAAGCCAAAGTTCAACACCACGCACGAAAGGAAAACACAAACCCAAGCGAGGCAAAAACCCATGCAAATCCCGAGACCTATAGAACTCTCTCCCCCTTTGGCATCAAGACACCAAAAAGAAAAAGAGCAAAGCTAGCGCCCCAAAGCTCAGTCGTCCTCCTCTGACTCCTCGGTAGCATCTGGATCCTCATCATCAGTAGACTCGTCATCATCTTTGTGATCGGATTCCTCCAAGATATCATCAGCTGCAACAAAGGAGGTGGAAGGCTGGCGAGGGACCTCATCATGAGATCACGTGCTGTGTGCGGAGATCCATCACTCCTCCGGTGTGATGCTCTTCTCAGAACCACTCTGGATAGGCATGTTGAGGTGCTTCATCATCGCAATCTGACGACGCCAGGCATGCTTCTCATTGACATGGGCCTCATACATCCTCTTCTGGATGTCAGACTGGAGGCAGAAAGTCTTCTTCACCTTGGTAGTGAGCTTGTCCACCCAAGAGGGCTTGGCCCCTGGCTCCATCTCGAAGTCCTCATCGTCCGAGGTGGCATAGACATCCTCAGGAGCATTAGCAGGGAAGCGAGGCTCAGCGTGCTTCTTCTTCTTGAGTAGCTTGACCTCATGAACATGAGATTATCGGGAGAAGTGAGAGCCTCTCCAGGACGGCGAACCTCCCAAACTGAGTTCAGAAAGCACATGACAAACAGAGCATAAATGGGGACCTTCCTGTAGATGACCATGTTGTACATCTCGTGCCACAGCCAGTTGGACACATCAAACGTTTCCCCAGAGCCCACCTTGGTCTTCATTGCAACTATCAAGTCAACAAGATAGCCATGGATTTCATCTTGATTCCCCACCTTGGCCAGAAGCACATTGCGAAACACGCGATGCATGATGTCATAGACCTTCACCAAATCCTTAGATTCTCCAATAATACCACGGCCCCGAATGTACAGAGGGGCAAGATTCTCCTTAGGCATGGACTCAGGATGGTCATGAGGACGAATGCCACCCCTTCCCTCCAGATTGGTATCGTCATACCCAATAGCATTGCAGAAGGCCCTCCAAGGCACTTGAAAGAGCTCATCACGGCACATGAACGTGAGAGTGCGAGCGTCATCTTCTCCAAAGTGAACAGTGGCATAGAACTGATGGACAAGCTGAACATCAAAGTCACAGTTAACTGACATGAGTTTGACGAGATCGAACTCCTCACAGAGAGCCAAGGCCTCACCAAAGTATTCCAAGTTGTTCCTCCAATGTTCAAGATCGATGGTCCACTGCTTGGCATACCTGTTCTTGTTGTGCTCAAAGAGTTCATGAACAATCCGCACTTGCATCTCATTCCGGAACTGAACGGTGGTCCAACGAGGAGCAATGGGAACCTCATAAGGATTCTTCGAGCGGAAGGCTTCCCAATCCGTGGCTTTCCAACGGTGCAAAGGCAAAACCACACGTTGCTTGGCAGCTGCAGACTTTTCAAGGCGAGTGGGCTTGGTGGGAATCACAACCTCTTCATCGTCATCAGACACAGCCGGGCTTAAGGTCCTTCGTGCCCTCTTCTTGGTCTTGCGAGGAGTAGAGCGAGAACTAGAGCCACCTATACACACGCACGAGGAGAACACAAGAAACCCAACAAAGATGAGAGGATTGCACACACAAACAGAGGACTAGATAGATTGCAAAAACATAGAAAACAGAACAGGGCTACGTGGTACAGATACCCCGGTTGTACCGTTCTCCTACCGGTAGTAGCGCTCCAGCGTTTGTACCGCCCGTAGAGGCGGTAGAACCGATGATCAGTGTTACTACCAGTAGGGAATAGATCTAACCGCAAAATATGAATCACACTAGCCATATTCTGATCTCTAAGAAGTGCAATCTAAGCAAGAGGCAAATATAGATCTCTTCCACCCAATAGTTTAAACAATAAACGCGGAATGTCAAGTAATGCCCTAGAAGTAGGGAAAAAACCCTAGAACAAAGAACGAAGGACATGGGGCATTACCGGCATCCATGGGAAGATATCGGGAGGGAGGAGGCCTCCTTGGAGAGGATCCACGGAGACCCCACAGATCTGAAGCGCGAGAAGCACTCCGGGGCAGTGGCAATGGTGACCGGCGGCTAGGGCACAAGGTGGGAAGAACAGGGGATGAGGGGGAAAAGGAAACTCCCTTTAGCCCCGTTCGCAATATATAGGCCCATAGACGCGCGGCGGTTGTACCGCTCAAGAGAGCAGTTGTACCGCTACCTGGTACGAGCCAGTGGTTGTGGGCGGTACTTCCGTCGCCAAGTAGGCAGCGGTAGTACCGCCTGTAACCAACCGGTAGTACCGGCCAGACGAACACCCTAGTGATTGAGCGGTGGAACCGCTCAAGCACCGCTAGGAGTCCTCCTGGGGCGGGACAACCCGAGAGTACCAGTGGTAGAACCGCCCGTAACAACGGTTGTACCACCCGGTCACCATTACCAAAGCCAAGATCAAGTGTGTGCAATTGGAGTAGAGGGTAATCAAGGGAAGAGGAAGGCTTGAGATAGGGCACGGGACTGGAATATGGTGTGAGGATCTCCAAGAGACTAAAAAGACAACAACAAAGGAAAACCACACTTGGAGACCACAACACCTAGAGCTTAAGAAAACAAACGAGGACAAAGACAACAAGGACAAAACTCGAAGCACAACCTCTCCAAAGAGGGTGGTGGCTGGAGCCACCTATGTTTGAGTCAATTGGTATGGCACCGCAAAGAATTATCCTTGGGCCCATGACCAACACTCGTCTTTGAAGCACAAATACCATAAAAAATGGCTTACGTGAAAGAGTTGATTAATTTATGCATAATGGGGGGAGGGAGAGTTCATCGAGAGAACATCACTCCCCCTATGTCCATGCCTACATCTAAACAAGATAACAAGTTGAGTATGATGTGGTGTGCACGGGTTCAAGCAACATTGCTCGAACCAATGATATTTAGCTCATGCCTTAACTCGCGAAATCTTGCTTCATCCAAGGGCTTCGTGAAGATATCTACAAGGTTATCATGAGTGTTGACGTAGTTGAGCTCAATCTCCCCTCGCCTAATGTGATCCCGGATGAAGTGATACCGAATCTCAATATGCTTCGTCTTGAAGTGTTGCACCGGATTGAGAGAAATCTTGATGGCACTTTCATTGTCACACCAAAGAGGCACTTTGTCACAAATGACACCGTAATCCTTTAAAGTTTGCCTCATCCAAAGAAGTTGTGCACAACAACTACCGGCCACCACATACTCCGCTTCGGTGGACGAGAGAGACACACAACTTTGCTTCTTAGAAGACCAACTTACCAAAGAGCAACCAAGGAATTGGCACCCTCCGGAAGTGGACTTCCTATCCACTTTGTCTCCCGCCCAATCCGAGTCTGAATAACCTACAAGCTTGAAGTTTGCTCCTCTTGGGCACCATAAGCCAAAGTTTGGGGTATGAGCCAAATATCGAAAGATTCGCTTGACCGCCACAAAGTGTCTTTCCTTAGGTGCGGCTTGAAACTGTGCACAAATTCCCACACTCAACATGATATCCGGTCTAGACGCATAAAGGTAAAGCAAGGAGCCAATCATGGAGCGATATACCTTTTGATCCACCGCTTTACCATTGGGATCAATGTCAAGTTGGCACTTGGTGGGCATTGGAGTCGAAGCCGGCTTGACGTCACTTAGCTTGAATCTCTTTAGCATGTCTTGAGTGTATTTGGCTTGGTTGATGAAGGTTCCTTCTCTTCTTTGTTTGACTTCAAATCCAAGGAAAAACTTCAACTCTCCCATCGAAGACATCTTGAACTTAGAGGTCATGAGAGCGGCAAATTCCTCATTGAAAGCTTTGTTAGGGGAACCAAAGATAATGTCATCAACATATAGTTGGCACACAAACAACTCCCCTTTGACCTTCTTAGTAAAAAGAGTGGGATCGATTCCCAACTTCAAATCCATGATCTTGCAACAACTCGGTAAGGTGGTCATACCACGCACATGGGGCTTGCTTAAGGCCATAGGGTGCCTTATCGAGTTGATACACATGATCGGGGAAGTAGGGATCCTCGAACCCGGGGGGTTGCTTGACATATACCAACTCATTAATAGGACCGTTAAGAAAAGCACTCTTCACATCCATTTGTTGTAACTTAAAGTTATGATGGGAAGCATAAGCAATCAACAAACGAATGGATTCAAGGTGTGCAATGGGAGCAAAGGTTTCACCGTAGTCGATACCCTCGACTTGGGAGTAGCCTTGTGCCACCAACCTTGCCTTGTTGCGAACGATGGTCCCATGAGCATCTTGCTTGTTCTTGAATATCCACTTGGTTCCAATGACATTGTGGTTCCCTGTTGGCCTTGGCACCAATCTCCACACCTTGTTGTACTCAAAGTTGTTTAGCTCTTCATGCATGGCATTGAGCCAATCCGGATCTTCGAGCGCCTCATAGACCTTTTGGGGTTCAACACAAGAGACAAACGCGTGATGTTCACAATAGTTTGCCAATTGTCTATGAGTGCTTACCCCCTTTTGAATGCTTCCAAGCACATTCTTCATGAGATGACCCTTGGTAGAGAGCTTGGATACAATCTTGGCGGCACGACACTCCAATTCCTCCTCGGGGGTGAGACGAGGAGCGATCACTTGATCATCTTGAGCACCGTCCGGAGCTTGTTCTTGATCTTGAGCTTGCTCTTGACCTTGAACATGCTCGGAGGAGAGAACTTGACCTTGGGCATCACTTGGTGATCCAACACCGTCTTGAGATTGATCTTGCCCTTGGTCTTGTTCATGATGTTGAGGGCCTTCACTTTGTTCTTCGGAAGCGTGTGGGCCTTGGGTTGGTGATGGCTCCACTTGAGTGGAGCATTGTCCTTCTCCTTCGGCCACAAGGGGTTCCTCAATGGGTAGGATAAAACCAACTCCCATTCTTCTTATGGCTTGAGGAGGAATTTCATCACCTACATCACAAGTGCCACTTTGCTCCACTTGGGAGCCGTTATTCTCATCAAACTCCATGTTACACGTCTCCTCAATAAGTCCTGTGGACTTATTGAGGACACGGTAAGCATGAGATTTTGTAGCATAACCAACAAATATGCCCTCATAAGCTCTAGCCTCAAATTTAGACAAACGAACACCTTTCTTGAGAATGAAACACTTACACCCGAACACCCGAAAGTACTTGAGGTTGGGCTTGTTACCGGTGAGTATCTCATATGGAGTCTTGTTCAAGCCCTTGCGGAGGTAGAGCCGATTGGATGCATGACAGGCGGTGTTGATGGCTTCGGCCCAAAAGTTGTATGGAGACTTGAACTCCGCCATCATGGTCCTTGCTACATCCATCAACGTCCGGTTATTCCTTTATGCTACACCATTTTGTTGAGGGGTGTATGGTGCGGAATATTGATGCTTGATCCCCTCATCACTAAGAAACTCATCCAAGGTGTAGTTCTTGAACTCGGTGCCGTTGTCACTTCTTATTGTCAAGATCTTTGCATTGTGTTGACGTTGGGCTTCATTTTCAAAGTCAATGACGGTTTGTTGGGTCTCGCTCTTCCTCTTGAAGAAATATACCCAAGTGTATCTTGAATAGTCATCCACAATCACCAAGCAGTACTTTCTACCCCCAAGACTATCAAAGGATGGAGGCCCAAAGAAATCCAAGTGAAGGAGCTCCAAAGGCCTCTTCGAGTAGATGATGGTCATGGGAGGGTGAGCCTTTTCATGAAGCTTTCCTTCGATACAAGCACTGCAAGCACGATCTTTAGCAAAACTAACATTTGTTAGTCCACAGACATGGTCCCCCTTGAGAAGACTTTGCAAAGATCTCATATTGACATGGGCTAAACGGCGATGCCAAAGCCATCCCGCGTCAACTTTAGCCATTAGGCATGTTAATCACATAGAGACCGTTCTCTACATGCCCAACAAAGGCTACTTTAAGAGTCTTGCTCCACAAGAGGGCCACGGTATCAACATCAAAGAAAGTGGCAAAGCCCATGAGTGCAAGTTGACGAACGGAAAGTAAATTGTATGCAAGGGACTCAACAAGCATGACCTTATCGATCGTGAGATCATGAGAAATGACAACCTTGCCAAGCCCCAATACCTTAGAGGACGAGGCATCACCCCACTCGACATTGGTGGGCATAGATGGAATCTTGTGAACGTCCACCACCAAGTCCTTTCTTCCGGTCATATGATTAGTGGCTCCACTATCGAGCAACCATGATCCCCCACCGGAAGCAAACACCTACAAGAGATCAATGCTTGGTTTTAGGTACCCATTTTGTAATGGGTCCTTTGATGTTGGTAACAAGGGTCTTCGGAACCCAAATAGACCATTTGATGTACTCATAAGGAGAACCAACAAATTTGGCATAAACATGTCCATCACTAGCACGGCACAACACATAAGAAGGGTTAAAGTCGCTGGCTTTGTTGAGAAGGGAAGTGTTGCCCTTCTTAGCATCACCACCCTTCACGGTGTTCTTCTTCTTCTCCTTAGTAGCACCCTCTCCCTCCTTCACAAAGGTTTGCTTTAGAGGGGGGGGTCGTTTGACCTTGTCATTCTTCTTCTTGTTCTTGGACTTGGGTGCGTACCCAATCCCTTCCTTGGCCACAACTTCCTTTTGATTGATCAAAAGGTCGTTGAGGTTCTTCTCGCCTTGTATGCATGACACAAGACCTTTCTCAAGCTGCTCCTTTAACTTAGAATTCTCCTCAACAAGATGCACATGCTCACAACATGGGTTATTAGCAATTGCATTACCAATTAACACCATATGAGGAAATGTGGCTTTCTCCTTGGTTAGCTTTACTTGAAGTTGATCATGAGACTCCTTGAGGCTAGCATGAGCACCCTTCAAGACTTTGTGAGCCTTGTCAAGTAAGTCAAACTCCTCTTTGAGTCTAGAAAGATCAACCCCAAGCTTGGCCTTCTCGGAGTTTAGCACACGAGACACAACAAGAGAATGATCAAGATCTTTCTTTAACTTAGCATGATCATCGTTGTGTGACTCCTCAAGAGCCAAACAAAGACCGCGCTCTTCCTCAATAGCATTGGAAAGATCCGAGATCTCATCGGCATAGTCACAACTATGCCCCTCCATCTTAGAGATGGTATCTTCATGAGCCTCGATCATGTCATTGGCTTCACCAAGTTGTTCCAAGAGAGCAAAGAAGTGCTTCTTGGATTTACCCTTGAGTTTACCCATAAAGGACTCAAACTCATTCTCCTCCACATTAGATCCCTCACGTTCATCAATGCAATCCGTCAAAGAAGGATGATTAATGATGGTAGTTTTGATGTTGGGGGTTACCTTGTTGGTGGATTTAGCCATGAGGCACTTGGCGGTGATGCTCTCATTGGGTGAGTCGAAGAGAGACACCCGTGGAGTCGTTGCAATGGCAACAGAGGCCATGGCAACTGACTCACCATCTTCTTCATCATCATCATCCTCATTGTACTCTTCTTGTACCACCAATGCCTTTGGAGGAGTCTTCTTGGTGAAGTTGCTCTTGTTGGGGAAATACTTGGCCTTGTCCTTTCGGATGAGCTTGCCACCATTGTCTTCCCTCTTCTCATAAGGGCACTCCGCAACGAAATGGCTCACATTGCCACAATTATAGCAAGTCCTCACACGTTGCTTGACCTTTGCGCCACTTGAATTGTTTTTGCTGAAGTTGGGCCTTGAGTTCTTCTTGCTCCAAAATTGCCTTGAAGCAAGAGACATGTGTTCATGATAGGCATACTTTGTATCTTCGGGGTTGCTCTCCTCCTCTTCCTCTTCATCCTCTTCTTCCACATTAGCCTTGGCCTTTAGTGCAAGGCTGGGCTTCTTTGCTCTTTGAGAGCGTAGCACCACATTGTCGGCGGTCTTGTCTAAGATGTTCATAGCCACGAACTCATCCAACACTTAACTTGAGGACAAGGTGTGGAAGTCCGGCCTTTGACGAATGACGGAGGACATGGCCTTGTGGTAAGGCATCATTGCCTTGAGGAATTTGCGCTTGATCCAATTATCATCCGTGTCCTTGCTTCCATGATCTCGGAGTGAGACCGCGAGTTTGGTTACTCTCCGATAAGGCTCACAAGGTTCTTCATCTTCTTTCAATGCAAACTCATTGGCTTCATCTTGCACCACTTCATAGTTGGAGCACTGAATGCTTGCGCTTCCCCTGTAGAGCGAAACAACTTGGTGCCAAGCATCTTTGGCCATGGAGTAGGGCCGGAGATGAGGAAGATCTTCGGGTGGAATAGCTTCTTGGATGATGAAGAGAGCATTCTCATTGAATTGATTATCCGCGGCTTCTCTAGGAGTGAAGTTGCTTCGGTCATGCGGATAGAAACCTTCTTCAATGATTCTCCAAAGATTAGTATTCACATTATTTAAATGACGCTTAAAGCGATAGACCCAAGAATCAAAGTCCTCATATTTCACAATCTTAGGGGCAGGGCCGGCATGATTCAAATGAGTGGAAGGAATCGGTCCACCATAAACAAGTGGAGGTTCCACATGGGCAAAGATGCCGGCGCCATTTTTACCACTAGAAGAAGGAGCTTTTTCACTAGTAGCTTCCCCCTTGTCGGAGTTAGCATCCGTCACCTTGTTAGTGGGATCACCCACTTTCAACGGTGCGGTGGATAGTTTAAGCCCTTCTAGGAATTTATTAAACATGCTTTCAACCTCGGTCGTCTTGGAGGTCTTCAATGTGTCCAAAGCCACATTGAATTCCTCACGAGAGACCGCGGTTCCCCCATCGGCCGTAGACGAGATTGGATTCACACCAAAGTGCTCCTCCGCACCGTCTACGGTGTCAACCATACTCTTAGGATGGCGAAGTCCTTAATAAAGAGGCGAGGCTCTGATACCAATTGAAAGGATCGATATAGTTGAATAGAGGGGGGTGAATAGGCAACTAACAATTTTTAGCTTTTCTTTACCAAATTAAACTTTGCATGAAAGTAGGTTGTCTAGATATGCAACTAGGTGGGCAACCTATATGATGCAGTAACAACAAGCACACAAGCAAGCAAGGTAAATAACTCAAATACGCTTGCACAAGTAAAGGGATGAAATAACCAAGAGTGGAGCCGGTGATGACGAGGCTGTGTTACCGAAGTTCCTTCCTTTTGAGGGGAAGTACGTCTCCGTTGGAGCGGTGTGGAGGCACAATGCTCCCCAAGAAGCCACTAGGGCCACCGTATTCTCCTCACACCCTCACACAATGCGAGATGCCGTGATTTCACTATTGCTGCCCTTAAAGGCGGCAACCGGACCTTTACAAACAAGGTTGGGGCTCTCTCCACAACTTAATTGGAGGCTCCCAACGAAACCGCAGAGCTTCACCATAATGGAATGTGGCTCCGAGGTGACCTCAACCGTCTAGGGTGCTCAAACACCCAAGAGTAACAAAATCCACACAAGAAAGTATGGGGGAAGCAAATATCCTTTGGTGGAAGTGTAGATCTAGGTCTCCTTCTTCAATCCCTAACAAATCAACAAGTTTGAGTGGCTAGAGAGAGAGATCGGGCAAGAGAGCTTGAATAGCATTAATGGTTGAGTGAGAGAGGTCAAAGGTGAGTGTGGTAGGTGGAAGAAGCGCCCTTATATAGCAACCCTAAAAATCCAACCGTTACTGCGTTTTCTGTATTGCAGCGGTACAACTGCTCCTTGTCCATGTACAACTGGGACTCACGATTTACGTGCAGAACCCTACCAGGCGGTACAACCGGGCGACCAGGCGGTAGTACCGGTTTAAGAGAACAACCGGACCAACCGCCCAGCCACCGCTCAACCACCGCATAGAAATAGTAGGGAGTCACCCCTGAGTACGGTAGTCGAGCGGTACAGGACCGGTGCAACCGCTTGGCCTTGAGCGCTCGGGCGGCTAAGTCCTGAGCGGTAGAACCGCTCCGGACACGGGTGGTACCTGTACGACCGGACCAACCGGGCCACCACCGCCCGAGTACCATATCAAAACAGAAGTCTGACCGGTACTTGGGCGGTACTTGGCCGGAACAACTGCCGTAGTCTTTGCTGAGCTTGGTGGCGGTACCACCGCCTGGAAGCAGCGGTACAGCCGCTCGATCAAGACTGGAACGCGCCAAGAACCAGCGGTACAACCGCTCGAGAGAGCGGTACAACCGCTGGGAAGCCACAGCAAGCAGTAGGATAAGAAGGGAAGAGATCTCTCTCACAACTAAGAAAGGCAAGAGAGGGGTGAGGCAAGTGTACGTGAAAAGATTCCCCCAACACCTTTCAATGTGGATTCCCTCTTGATAGTACGGGTTCCCTACGACCAAAGAGATAAAAAAGCATAGACAACTCCGTCTTCGATCTTTTCCTTCCAGAGAGAATAGCTATCCGATGAAGGCCTAACCACCGAGAACCTGAAGCACTTAGCACAAGATTAGACCAACAAAGGGTTGTCATCATCATTCAAAACATAAAGTAGGGAAATGCCCTTACATCGTCGGACTTGAAGATGTTGCCATCCTCGCCGCGCTCATCTCTGCTGACGCTGGCGGATCGAGAGGCGCCAAACGTACCAGGGAGCGCCATCGGAGAGCGAGGAAGGACGGGGCGGCCACCAGCATCGGCGATGGCGAGGTCGCGGTCGTCCCTACCGTCACCGGATGCGCCTCCGTCGTCAACGCCGCCGCCGCCACCGGCCGTCGCCATGCGGGAAGTGAGATAGGCTGGGTCGGGCCGGCTCGTTAGGTCATGTGCGATGCTGTCTAACGGCGCGCATCACATGCGCCATCTCCCCTGTCCACGTGGCGCCTGACAGCGGGTCCAACCGGTCAGTTTTCTACTCAGACGCGCCAAACCGTGCGATTAGTGTTATTTGAAATCTGTCAGCTATTTTTTGAAAAAACAAACGAAAGGTGATGGTTTTTTGTTTTAGTGTCCCCTAATATGATGTTTTTTTTCAATTTACTCCATCAATTGCAAGCGTTCGGGGGCTTCTCCTTTTCAAACCGTGAAAGGAGAGCTGGTTATGTCCATCCGGGAAACAAGACGTAATAAAAAAATCAAGGCAGAAAGTTTCAATTTAAATAGGATTTGAACAGGGAAAAACACTTGTCATTCAGTATTGTATTTCATTAAAAAAAACGTGCTCTCTGGACCTCACGAAGTTCTTGTTCATACTAAAGCCCACTTATTCTTATCTACCTGAGGCGCCGCCAGGTCGGTCCCATTTCCCAAACATACTCGATTTTCACATGCATTCCCACTTTCGGATCTTGTACTTGTAGGGAGCTTCAGAATTTTTTATTTGTATATACATTTTATATATAGATTAATAAACGTATGATCCAACTTCAAATATACTTGCAAGGTTGTAGTAAGTAGTATCTGCATGATAAGTGCACGGCACAACAAACTAACGATTCTGTGGTTTGATCACCTACTAAAAAAGAAAGAAGGCTCGGCCAAATAAGATCTTATTTGGCTTTGGAAAACAAAAGGCCTGCAATGACAGAAACTATTTATTCGTTAGCTCTCAAGATTTTGTGATGGGGTGTGTATTGCTGCTGAAGGCACACAGCCGAATTAATACCTGTCGCATTGTTGGCGCTGGCCGTCGGTGATCGTATATTGGTTTCGTGCAGTAACCGTGCTTGCCGCACGGTGTATGCCAGCACCCGGGCGTCACCTTTTATTCCACAGTGTATGGACCTGGAATAGCGATGTGGTACTAAACATCAGCGCAGCAACACGTAAACAAGGAACCACCGACCACACGGGCTTGTTTTTCTTGCGCTTGCCTTAATGTTAGCTCGTCAGAGCAACTCCAGGGCTTGTTTTTCTTGCGCTTGCCTTAATGTTAGCTCGTCAGAGCAACTTCAACAGGCCGACCCAAACGGACGGCGATTTTGTCCTTTTTTGTTCGTTTGGGTCGGCCAGACAAACACAAATGTCTGCTTTCGCATTTGGATCAGCACGTGCGCCCAACGCTGACCTGAACCCATTTTGACGGCGCTAGAAATAAAACGAACGCATGCATATTAAAAAAGAGAAACAACACTAATTAAATATTAATGCCGGCCAAGAAGGCCGGCGAGAGTCCACGCGTTCACATTTGCATTTCTCTACCTAATAATAAAGCACGTACGGTTTCTGGTCGTACGTCGTCGCCAATTTTACAAAAAAGTCCCCCTGCTTCCGCAAAATCAACCCGCAGTCCCTATTAAGTGGATCCGGGAAACTATTCGTTTAAAAAAAAACTTCGCGTCGCGGCGGTGGCCTTGGCCGGCATGGAGGTGAGCTCGCGGGCGCGCTTGCGGTAGGCAAGCCTAGCCCGCAAGTCCTCCCGCTGCTTGGTGAGGGCCTTGGCCTTCCTGCGCGCCTTGTCGGCCTCGGCGCTGGCCTTGGCGGGCCGAGGCGTCACGGAACGGGCGGCGGATCTCGGCTGCTCCGGCGGCAGACGGATCGAGACGGGAGAGGCGGCGACCTCCATGGCGGGTCCCTGGAGGAGACCATCGTGGATCCCGCGGTGGACGAATCGAGAAGGAGAGGCGACGACCTCCATGGCGGGCTACGGGGCAGAGGAGGCAGGGTCTTGTGGCGGCGCTCGACTGAGCTCCTGGCGCCGGGAAGATATCGGGAACGGACGAAGGACGGCGAGGGAGGTCGGAGAGGGGCCGGATCCGGCGATTCCCGACGATGGATGGGCGGTGGCGGTCTCCATGCTGCGGGGTCGGCTCGAAGCTCCTGCAGCGGGCATGGTGGTCTTTCTGTTGAAGAAAATAGAGAGGGTTCAGAGAGAGACAGGGAAGAGATAGAGAGGAAGAGAGGAGGCGGGGCAACGTCGCAGTGCAGCTGCTGCTCACCTAGGCGACGACGTCAGCAGGGCCGCCGGGGCATGAGCGGCGCGGGATCGGCCGGATCCGGAGCACGCACGGGGTGGCAAGTTGATGCCCAGATCGGGTCCACGGCAGGGGAGCTCCTAGGCAGGCGCCCATGGCGTCCTATGGTCTTGACGGCCGCGCGCACTCCAGGTTGGGGGTGGCGGGGGGCAACGCCAAGCCAGCCAGCCATTTGTGTGCATTTGCTGGATGGATAGGAATAGCAGAGTTGGGTGGTGATGTGAGGTGGATGGGGGAGAGCGGAGGAGGACCAACTGCGATGAGGGGTCGAACGACAAGGAAAAGCGGATGCGCCGGGGGAGGTGGGTGGGTCCCATGAAAGCACGTGGCAGCCAGTTGACGCGTGTGCGAGTCGAGAGCGCCGTCACGATCCAGCGTCGCACAAACCAAACACTGAAAAAATTGCACCGAGTGCTATTGGATGGTTATATGCGTCCTAGCGTTGATTAAAAAAATTCGGATGAACACCGATTATTTTATTACCTGATGTTGTTTTTTACATTATTAAATGTAATAATTAAGAATGAATGAAATATTGGTTACCCACAAAAAAAATGAAATATTGGAAATCTATTCCTAATGGATTAATTTATTACTTGATGTTGTTTTATCAATTGGTAGGATTGCTCCATGGTTTTTTTGTCCGGTTTTATTTCGTCCTATTTTCTTCGACCCACCTCCGTCATCACCCCTTCATATTGGTTTTATACCCTTTCAATAAAAACTTTGCTAATCTTTTCACCTTTCCTAACTAGCCACGTTACAAATCGGCAGGAACCAATAGCACATTACCAAACAATAAAATTCAGTTTTCTGCTAATTAATTCTAAATCTTAACTTTCCTAACGCAATGATCCGTACTTTCCTAACAATTAAATCGTTACTATTAAAGGAGAGTCTGTGCTGATGATTTGTCTCGTTTGTTCCTATCCATTCTAAAATATTGCCATTCAACTTACTGTGTTTTTGTACGGAATATATGCTAGATAAATAGGACGTGATCTCTCTTTCTTTAATCAAATTAGGACGTGGCCTTCAAGGGCTCTGAGGTGCGATCCATCGACATGCTTTACTAAAGCAGCAGGGCAAGGAAGCGGTTAGTCAAGTAAAATTCTCATATTAACAAGATCTGCTACACTATCATTGAACTGCAGCAACTCATTAACATAAAAAAGTAGCTATTTTGATCGGTGTATTTTCTGTTACCTTTGCATCCAGTCATCTATATGTTTCTAATGCTGATGTAACTACAATTTGATAGTGCCCAGTATAATCATGGCGAGCTCAATATGACGGTCTTTTTACTATATACTTCAAATCAACGAGGAGGACCTCACGATTTCCACCACATGCCGCATGACGCAAGCCCGCCGCGTTAAAACCGCTGGCACCCGACACCAACACACGAGGAAGAGGACTCACTCTTCACCGTTTACTCTGTAACGACGCACCTGCGTTGTGCTTATGATGAAAAGCACATCGTCGTGGGATTGATCAGGTTCGTCGTGAATAGATGGACAGTATGAGCACCATTAAATGGGTAGCTAGGAGCGTTCAAGGATTTCTCCCGTTGCAACGCACGGGCACTTTTTCTAGTAAAAAAAATAAAAACAGCCTAAACTACGAGGCGGCGTGCTGCCCTAGGCGGCGGCGGCGTCCTCGGGGTCCATGAGGTCGATGAGCGTCGGCGCCGTGTTCCAGAGCGCCGTCATGTCAGGTTGTGCCGGCGCGGGGAGGGGGGGGGGGGTGCGGCCGCGTGTGCAGCCGCGGCCTGGCGCGCCTCCTCCTCGGCCTCGCGCTGCTCCTCCTCGAGGTCGCGCTCGAGCATCTCGAGGTACTCGCCGTCGCGGCGCTCCTCGGGCACCCTGATCTGGCGCCAGTGCCCGAGGTACGCCGCCTCCTGCGCCGGCGTCGCTCCATCCAGACTGGTGGCGCGCGTACCCACTCGCGCACTACTCTCGTCCAGGAGTAGCGCTCAATGGGGGACGGCTCCCGCTCCGGCTCCGGCTTGATAGGGGACGGCGGGGCCACCGGCGGCACCACGCTGTCGCCCGCCGCGGAGAGGGCAAGTGCCTGCGCCATTGTCGCCTCGTACCGAGCCTCCTCTTCCGCCTCCGCCGCCTCCGCCACCTCCACCCTGCGCCGCTCGTCCTCCTCGCTCTCCCGGTAGACGGCCGCAAGGGCCGCCTGGTCCTACTCGCGGACGACGAGCGGCAGTGGTGGCGAGCTCCGGTCGACCTCGCGCACGCCCTGTCGCCTCACCTCCTCGTGCTCGAAGGCGAACCACCTCGCCCAGTTGGGCGAGTCGGATGCGTAGGCGGCCTCGCGGGGTGCTGCCAGTGCCACTCCGCCTGGTGCACTGGCACGTTCACACGCTGCCTCTGCCGGCGAGGCGCCGGCGCCGGCGGAGGCGGGAGGAACTCTGAGGGTAAAGGGGTGGCGGGGGCCTTGCTGTCGCTGGAGAAGAGGCCCATCTCGCTGTGGTTGTGGTGGCTAGGGTTTGCCGGCGACGAGGGAGCAAAGGTTGGCAGATGTGGACAGCGAGTTTGGATGAGGACGGCCCCGCCGCACGGTCGGCTTAAAAAGGACGAGCGTCGTCGCTGACGCGTGGGTCCGTAGTCATAAATTAAGCTGACCGCGTAGGCAGGGGGTAGTTGGACGGCCGCCATGTGGGAACGCGGCGGACAACGATAAGGCACGCGAAGCGTCCGTTCGGCGTCCGCGCTGACGCATTTGGAGCGCAAATTTGGGCCGCAAATGTGTCGGCGTGGACGCGACGCGGATGTGATTTAGGTTTGGGTCGGCGCGTTGGGCCGTCACTTTTGTCCGCGCCGACCCAAACGGACGCAGGCAGACGAAATGGGTCGGCCCTTTGGAGTTGCTCTCAGCCCGTCCAATCGTCCTTGATGTGTCCATTAGGGATGCAAAATTTGAATATTCAGATACTCTACGATCCTATTTAGTTCAACCAGCTGAACAAATTTTGCATAATTCACATTACTTTTAAGAGTTATTGAGTCCATTTGGTTGAACTAAGTAGGTCGGAGGGTACCTAAAATTTTCAAATTTGCATCCCTAGTGTCCATCCTGCGCTGATGCGTGCGTTTCCCCTTGTTAGTGTCTTCGTTCTGCTTCGTCACGGGTTGCCTACCAGAGAGCCAGGTGCAGGTCCTGCTCCGTCGTGAGTTGCCTACCAGAGAGCTAGGTGCGTTTCTCTGAATGCCGTGAGGTGTTCGCTGAAACCCTATATGTGTCGTTATAAGTTCTGTTATCCGGGTCTCCAATATGCATCGACGGCTGGGATGTCTCCGGTTGCTTGCTTCTACCCGCGTCTTACAATTTCAGTTAGTCAGACATTCTCAAGGGTTTCTTTTTTTTTGATAAAAAACTTTCTCAAGTTTGTCCATTATAATAAAAAAACAAGATTGATCAGATGCAATTGAAATTACTAGATATATTAAATTATACTCAGTTTTGAGATACAATTTTTTTGTAATCCAATATGAAGACACAAGAACATGAACGAACTACGACAAAATCCGAGCAAATCCACCAAAGGACAGATCCATGAGAAGCACACCTCCACACATCCACCGATAATGCTAGACGCACCACCGGAACGGGGACTAGGCGGGAAGAATCTTACTCCATCTTTAGGGAGCCGCCGCCGTCTCGTCTTCCTAAGCGGGACACAACCCTAACAAAACTCGAAGGAACATCTAAAGACGGAGCCCAGTCCTCCCGTCGGCAAGGGCCGGGGTCCACCGCGCCGCCATGGCCCTAAGGCCACCGGCGACGGCGGCAACGGGAGACAGAGAAAACCTAGCCTTTTCTTGGGTATTGTATATATTATTTGATAGTACTAATTCTTCTTATGAGTGATGTCAAGCCCTAGGCTAGATGGATATCGACGACCATATACACAATTTTCACGTATTATGTTCCCAAGAGAGGCATTTTGGCGGACGAGCTGCATGGAGGCCGTAATCCGCGTCGGCCGTTTTGGCATCAGGATGCGTGGTGTGTGCCTTTTTAGCTATATACGATGGCTATTTAATAGAAATACACCGGGGCCAGTGACTCGTGTTCACGATTTGTACGTGGGCCTGCGTTCCAGGTACTGCCTCGCGTGAACATGATGTTCTATGTGGGCGGCTTTGAATGTGGCCCACTACGCAGGCTGGCGGGGGTGGTTGATTCAGAATAAATGTATATGGTGGGGCCGCTCAGTGATAATGCAGTCATACAGATGGCCATTAGGAGATTAAGCGGTGCGCACTCGTGTTTGGGTAGTCGACCTCTAACTGTAGTATAACAGAGCAGAGGCGATTCCGCCATGGATGGCATGGAGTTCTTATTCGAGGAATCCGACGCAGGGTATGTTCCGATATATCTTAATTTTTGCCCATTTTCGCTCGCTTGGATGTCCATATTTTGTGGTGGCAGTGGTTTGGATTGGCGTTTCCCCCGTATTTGTTATCTAAAAGTCAGATCTGGCTGGGTCTTGTTAGTCTAGGCAGGTTCGTCCCTCATTTGGACGGCGGGATTGTCTTAAGAGATGGAGTTGCTGGTGACGATGAGATGAGTGGAACTGCTGATGCCGAATATGGGCCCGCCGGATATTGCCTGATTTCATGTCATCCGGTGGACCGGTCTGGGTGATTCATGCGAGCTAGGCGACGCAAATACTGTCTGTTATGCGGCGCCTGAGGATGCAGACGAAGATGGCGTACAAAGAGATTTTGTTGGACCAGGAGGTGATTTCAGTGTTGTTCGGTGTAAACCTGTTTCTTTTTGTTTTGCTAGATATGATTTGTAGTCTTTTTGTGTGGTAATCAGAAGAGGGCTGTTCGTGTGTGCGATTGTTTTGCTGTTCATTGATGTATGGGCAGTGAGCGCAAGGTCATTGCATTACCTGTGTTTTTTCAGTGCGGAAAACTACTTAATTTCTGATTCGTTGATGTGTCGTCATTCACAGGGTCAGGATTGGCACTGCAGCGGATTAGAGGGAGCACAGTTCGACAAGGATCCCTACCCTTAAAGCTTTGGTTCGTGCTTATGTCGATAAAAATACTAGAAACGCAATTAATCCAGCAATTGGCACTAGCTTTGATTCTGTCGAGGAGGGACGAGTTTTACAATCTGCTCATGGGAAGTTGGTTTTGGTGTCAGGTACACAAAAAGCCTCATGCACTTGTTCGTTAGGCAGTATGAGAAGATGCAGTTTGATCGCGATTCAGGCATTCAGCCGAGAGTTATCAGGAGAAAAGGATTAAACAAGTAAGTTGGACGTTTACTGATGTTCAGGTCAAGGGAGTACATCGCTAGGCATATCAAAATTTAGTCAAGGGAGAATTGGTGCAAGAATGAGTTTGTGGTCAGCTTGAGCGAATCAACTGATGAGTTCCGGTGCGAGTTTGGGATGTTGAGTAATATGGGATGGTTTGCACCCAAGCACTTAAGGTGAGTTTCATCTCCTTTTTTTATTTCCATGTTTTGAACATGTGACTGTGTCATGTGGACCAGAGCTTCAAACACTAATAAAAAGAAAATTTTGATGTGCTTCCTGATGTTCAGGTCATGATACACCTAAAACTTCATGAGCTCCCTCTCAGGCATGTACTGAAGCGATGGAATAGAGACGCAGGAGATATATTGCTGCCAGAGTATTTGCGCTACCAGAACGACCATGGGCCGCTGAAGTATTCCTCTCGACGACACTATACTTTATTTTTGCTGGCACTGGATATTGTTAAGCTAGGTGACAGTAATATAGAAGCGTACATGCTAGCTATGGAGAAAATGAGAGGTGTCAAAGTGGTGGTTGAGCCAGTTGCTGCCGTGAGGGATGGATTGGGTTTGTCTGATAGAGAGCTGGCTGCAGATTCTGCCTGGTGTAGACTCTAGAGTAGGTAACAAGCAGCACTTTGGTCAGGCTGAGTCCAACCACACCGTTTCAGAAGGCTAGGGGTGCATTTTCAGTGTGATCAAATAAGTGACTGGCTGGTCACCCTACAACGTGACCAGCCATGACAAAGCTTCATATGAACATCCGGCGAAGAGGAGCAGGTATTGTTCTATCTGCAGGGTTCAAGGCCACAAGAGCACAGACATGCCCTCTTAGGGGGGTGTGCCAAAGGCACCTAGGAAGTCTCCTCGCTGCTCAAGATGTGAGTTAACGGGGAACCGAAAGAACACATGCAGCAGCAACATGCCGAAAGCCTGAAATTCCAAAATTAGGATCAGTGGCCTGTTTTACATGATGTGCTGGTGGTCGGCATTAATCTTAATGAAGTTCGGTTTTTACGAACCATACCGCATTTCTATTAAATCAACTAAATGGTGATGTATTTGTTCCAGACCATATATTTGCTGTATTTGGCATAGCCATGTGATGAATAGATTGTTGCCTTTTCTGTTAAACTGAAGTAGATGGTGCACTTGTGACGTGGTTACAGAAAAATGGGGGCATGATAGGCGGGAGGTGTTGCCGTCTATCTCTCGACCGAGCTGTGGAAGACGGCGACGCCATGACTATGGTGCTGTTCTTGATAAGTTGGCTGTGTTGCATTGGACAGCTGGTGCTGTTCTTGCGCGGTATAAATAGATGGTTTCCAAACTGTCTGGTCGTGTGGGTTTGACTATGAACATGAGTGTGTCCGCTGCCCATGTTCATGAGCAGCTAGCACTGCCTAGACATGATGGGTGAGTCGTTCGCACGTCTGACCAGTCTGGCAGCGCAGCGTAGACTAATATGGGCTGACACTGTAGGTAAATATAGAATACGGTGTGGGGTGTGTGCCTGTGAGCTGAAATACATGTGATTAATGCGACGCTGCAGCTGATGGATGTGATGACTGACGACCGAGATAACGAGCTGAATGGAGCTCGGCCTCCAAACAACATTTTTGCTATGCCCCCCTCCCCTTTTGTAATTTTCACATATACACAACTGCATAATCCAGAAATAAGAACAGGATGGATGCACAAGCCTCCTCAGAGCTCAGAGCTTCTGGACCATTGGATCGGGTGTCTTGATGAGATTTGGGTCGTTGGATCGAGAGCTGGATGAACCTGCGCCGTCGGATCGAAAAAATCTACTGCTGGAATGAATAGTAGTTCCCTATAACGCCTCCCCCCGCTCGTTTTTACTACGTTTTTACCGTTCTAAGGTCGCTGGCGTGTGGGTCCGCTCGCGAGTGGGCCGCGTTTGTCAGCGACCGTGGCTGTAGGTGCGGCCTGTTCGTCCCGTCGCGCGCACCAGCGAGTAAATATCCTGCGCCACCGCACGTAATATCTTGCCTCCGCCAAGGGTACTTTGGTCTTTTCGCGTCCAGGCCTAGTGCGTGGTGGGCGGTGGTTGGCCCGTGCGGCTATGGGGGTGGGGGAGGGCAGCGGCTTGCCCTCTCGTCCTCTCACTCGGCCCCTTTGTCTCTTCTCTGGATCTCCTCTTCTCTCGTCCCCCTCTCCAAAACCTAGCCTCCCAGACATCACCTACCGCCGCGCCGCCGTCGCTGGCGCTCGCCCCGGCCCATCCTCGACCCTCACGGCACCCAGCGTCTCCTCCCCACCCCTCAGCACTTGGTAGGAGGAGCACAAGAAGCTCGTGGGTCGCCTCCCTCCTCCTCCTCCCCATCGGGACGGGCAGGAGGATGAGCGCCTCCCTCGCGACCGCCTCAACGGGAAGGGGCTGCCGCCGTTGGTGCTAACCAGGACATCTACTGCGCCCATCCTTCTACTCCTGCATCCCCTCACCTCGTGGCGCAGCTCGTCCATGCTGGTACATGCGCCCCATCCAACCCGCCTCTCATGGTATCCGGTTTGATGGATTTTCCTCTCTCGATCTGCCCCGCTTTTCTTTCTTTAGATTAAATCTTGGCGGACTGTCGTTCTCTTCTTGCACCGGATTTGTTACTGCTCTTTGAGGATAGGTCACGTTGCTTCATCGTGCAGGTGCTTGTCTTTTTTCTAATCGTATTGGTGGATTTGATCTCCCACGAATCTTTTTGCATTTGGATCCTTTTGCATCTCCTGTTCCTCTTTTGGTTTCTTCTTCTTGCCTCTGTCGTTCCTTTGGATTTTTTTTCTTGGGCTAATTTGGCTGTTTGCGGAGCGTTTGTTTCTTCGATTTTAGCCTTTCACTTTCATTCTCTTCCTCTTACTTTCACTTTTTCTGTGTTTTCCTCTTCACATGGTTGATACTGTATTGTTTATGTTCTTCCTAATTTGTTTTGCAGGCACTGGCCGGGCTTGGCATGGATTGGTGTCTCGTATGTTTGGCAGACACATATTCGGTTGGTTACAGGTTTTCTTGCGTGTTCAGGTAGCCGATTTACCCCATATATATAACTTATTTTACTTAGGTTTGATGCTGTATGGTTCCCTTTAAAGCGGTTCTCTTTAGTGCCTCATGTTCTTCCAGCTGCTTGGTTTGTTAGGACTGTTCAGAGAGCCCTATTACATTTAGTTATGAGAGGAGGCCCTTGACAGATAGGGATTCAGACGAAGCAATTGCTAGACAGGGATGACCGTTGCATGTATGAAAAGAAAATTTCTCTGTAGGCTTCACACTTTTTCTTGGGTTTATGAAGTGAAAGAGCCATGGTAGCCATCCAGTTCTTTTTGGTGTTTGCACATGAACCCTACATCTTCCATGGGATTTTTAGGCCTCATTTTTGTTTGTATCAAAGTTATAATAGGGGTTTGGTTATTGCAACAGGTAGCTTATTTACCCCCTAATTTCCTTTACTTTTGTTTGATATTGTGTACATATCAATGTTCGGTGTCACTTCAATTCAAAACAAAGAGCTGGTATGCCGGACACAAAAGAAAGGAGTAGACAGCTATACAGATTCAAATGCTATAGTTCCTATAAATGCGAAGTAGAGAAAGTTCTAGGTAAAAGTAAATTGATGGTTGGAATTGCTGGCACATTGTCACCGGTCTGCTGTGTCTGTAATCACACATTCAACATGTAGTTTAGCAAGTCGGAATGTTGTTTCATACTAGGTTTTGAATATTTGGGTTTCTTCTACTTTGGATGAAATTATGATTTTATAGGCCTAGGAATTTTATTTCTGGATTCTCAGCTAAACCAGATAAAACTAATTTCATTTCTCTTTTTATCACCATTCTTATGTTATCTGGAAAAGTCGGAGCGCATGACACTTTTAGTTTAGCCACAGGGTGCTTGATGCTTCAGCGACAGGAAGATATCGAGGCCCTTTTAGTTTATCAGCAAGCAGCTTTCATGTAGTTTATGCTCTTCTTCCCTTTTTCTTATCATACATAAACCAATTACTCACTTATTTTCATTCCCCTAATTACTTTGAGATATTCCATACCATGTTATCTGAAAACATTAGCGAGTTGCTTTACTTCCTTTTTGTTCTGCTATGTCCTTTTAGGTCCTGATTCAATAACTTTCTTATAAGTTTCTTGATTTTATCCTATTAGATTCCAAACCTGACTTTGGGCGATTGCTTGAGGGAGTTTCCACTTCTCTTTTTGTGTGTGATTCTTGCTATAATGGCCGAATTGGTCCTGTTGTGTGCATACTGCTGAAGCACCTATTGAGTTTAAATCATCTGAAGAATGGGACAGAAGTGATGATAATAAGATAACAGTATTTCTTAAGACTATATTTAGTTTTTCCTTCCTTTTACACTAAAATGTGTACTAACATTTCTTGAGAACAGAACTGGGGCAGTGCACATATACGATTTGTTTATTCTTCTTTCATATTGGAGAGAGTGGTAGTACCTTGCTGATTACACTAATTTTGTCCTATTAGAGGGTTTTGTATATTCTCTAGCTACTTAATGATTTCTTTCTTGGCTGTCATTTATTTGGTATTTGAGGTGCTAACAAATAGGAGTTGTGACAGAAAAATATTGTTTTATTTGCTCTCATGTGACAAGCATGCCCAGAGTCTTGCGAGTTATACCCGTGTTGAGATATGATATGGTTTATTATGTCTTTATTTCATGTTTATTTCAGGCTTGTTTTGTGGCCTTAAATCCAATGTATCCTTGATTCTGTATTTATTGAATAAATGTCTACATTCTGCGTTCAGTTCTGTAACATAGAAGTTTGGCGTGCTTCTTTTCATCTCCAGCCAACTGGTCCACCATTTCTCTGGTTTAATAAAAAGGAAAATATTATTCTTTTTGTAGCTCAGTGGCACTTATTGCCTTATGGAGGCTGATTCTTAAATTGCCTAATAAACAAGCAACACTTAAATGTAGATGGTTATCCTTTGCCACTCTTTAGTAATATATCGGATTTTCCCATATCCTGTTCATGACAAAGATGTGTATGTGTGTGGACATGTGTGTGTGTGTGTGCGCGCGCGCGTGTGTGCGTGTGCCATTGTATTAGGATTTAAAGTTTGGGTCTCCTCTGATTTAGTTACTTCCTCATCCTATTCTAATACTGATGCTTTGCTTTTGTGATTGCAGATCGACTTGCAATGTTGAGCAGATTACCATGTTAAAAGATGAGCATTTAGAGAAGTGTGTGCTTGCCAAGGACCCAATGGGTTTCTTAAGAGTTGGCTGCACATCGTTGGTGTCCGATGCACTAACAGGTATACATGAGGTCCGCTCTTGGTTTTACCTTGGTCTTGTAGTTAGCAAATCAATTTTTTTTGGAATGTTTGACTTTAATTACATTTAGTTAGTCTTTCACCCATCCATATCTTTGAGATTTGAGACCAGGGTGCACGCCACAAATATGTCAACCATGATGTCAGGAGCCCCTTAATTTCCTCTTCCTTTTGGGTGTGAGCATCGTTGATTGCTAATAGCAAAGAAATTTGAAAAAAAAATGAAGAATATAAAAGTAACTTCATTTTTTACATGGCTTGATTTAATTTTTTGTGTACATGTTCTTTGATGAGATAGTCTCCTATGTCTGTCAGGTCCAGTACTAGATTTTTTTTGACTCAGAACCAACAACCCCAATTTAAGTGAAATATAGATACACACAATATTTGTAAGCTACTACGGGAATTTAGAGGTGGTCATAGATATCTTGGTCAAACCAAATAGATAAAGAACACACATGAATCCAGGCTTGTGCTCTGTTTTGTATTTCTCATGTACGAGCAGAGTCTGTGTGTATATGTTGTAAACTAGAATAATTTATACACACCAGAACCTATCTGTGTGTATGAGCAGAGTCAGTGTGTATATGTTGTAAGCTAGAACGGGTTGTATCCACCAAAACCTCTATATGTGTGCCTGTACTCCTGTCATGCATGGATTTTTTATCAGACAAGATTTTTTTTTTCAAATGTATAATCCTATTTTTCTCAGATATATATTTCTTCTTGTTCATTCTTTTCAGCTTAGAGCACGAATAATAAGAATATACCTGTAGTGTTTGTACTATATGCATACACTTTAGCTCAAAATAATAATGCACTTCCTATTACTTGCTCTGTTTTGTTAAAATGTATGTACATCAGTTGGTTAATTGGCCTGGAAATTGTGCTCTGGTGATTGCAAAATTATAGTGGCTAGCTGGGACACCTAATTCCGCCTTTGCAATTATAAGCTATTAAGCTGGTGTATTTTCTATTAGAACTACCGGATATTCATGTAACTTGGTTTATTTTGTGGTACATGTACCTTAGTTTAAATATTGATCAACTGATACACACTACTTATGGTGGTCTTCTAATCAAATCACAGCTACAGAGATTTCCTTGGCGAAGATCTCGGGACACTCGCGTAATTTATTATTTTCCGTATGATCACGATGCAGAGACTAGGAGAACTATCTCCTTTTCATTATATGCATAAGTAGTGCAGATTATTCTGTAGGGCATTATTTCCTGTTTTATCGCATGTTGCTACTCTGTGTTAGGTGATCATTATAGCCATATAATGCCACTAGATGTAGTGCCAGATATCTCCTTTATTGCTTCAATTTTAATTAATTAGGAAACTGGAGAAGGGTATTAAGTTGGATCCCCCCTCGTTTTTTTGAGACCTTCTGATCATGTGCTTATTTTAGTGGCTCTGTCCTTGGATGGTCATTTCTGATGAGTGATAACCAGGGCAGTTTCACTTCCAGAAACAAGAGAAGAGGGTCTCACCGAGCTTCCTCAGAGCTCAGCGACTTTCGGCCGTCAGATGCGTTCCCTTGATGGAGTTTGGGTCGTCGGATCAAGCCATCGAACGTACTTTGCTGTTGGGTCTGGAGTAGCACTATAGGAATGAATAGTTACTGCCTCCTCGTGCTGCCGCTTACTCTGTTTGTTCGACCGGGACTAGCTGACGTGTGGGGCCCCTCGCGGGTGGGTCGCGTTTGTCAGCGACCGTGGCCGCGGGTGTGGCATGTTCGTCCCGTCGCGCGCACTGACGGGTAAATATCCCGCGCCACTGCATGTAATATCTTGCCCCCACCGAGGGTATTTCGGTCTTTTCTCATCCATGCCTCATGCATTGTGGGCGGTGGTTGGCCCGTGCAGCTATGGAGTGGGGGAGGGCAGCGACTTGCCTCTTCGTGCTCCCATTCACCCCCTTCTCTCTGGGTCTCCTCTCCTCTCGTCGCCGATGCTCATGTCGGAGGCTATTCTTGCTAGGGCGATGATGATTAACTATGGCTGAAGTAAGTGTGCCTTTGAGCAATCAAGGCACCTGTGGGTATCAAGTTGGATCCTCCCTCTCGTCCCTAAAATCATTTTTGATCAAGTGATACTTATGGTTCTGTCCTTGGATGGTCATTCTTGTTGAGTGATAACCAGGGCAGCTCCACTATGTAAACAGATTGATATGGTGGTAAGAGATGATGGGGGTAGGTTATATGATCGAGGAAAGGCAAATCTGAGCCCACTATGCAATGAACCCTAAACCCTTTTCATTTGTATTTAAAGGTGTTGCTTATTTATGCTCCAGTGTTTATAGCCGTTTTAAGTAAAGTTTTCTTCTCTCTCATGCCTTTATTGCATATAAGTTGTTCTTGATCCTTTATTGTTTCTTGTTGGTCTTTGATTTAATCTGGTTAAGAGTAAGTTGCACTTTGTTATACTAGAAAGACTCACTCCCAACAAGTTATCGGTTGAATGACTTGTTTTAATTCGTTGTGATACTATTACTTCTTTTTTTTGCAAGTTACCAGTTGTAGCTATTTGTTCATGCTACAGAAAATAATACTATAGGATTTTTTTGAGATTTTTCTTGAGATAATGCTAGATTGTGAAGGAAATATGCCCTAGAGGCAATAATAAAGTTATTATTTATTTCCTTATTTCATGATAAATGTTTATTATTCATGCTAGAATTGTATTAACCGGAAACATAATACATGTGTGAACACATAGACAAACAGAGTGTCACTAGTATGCCTCTACTTGACTAGCTCGTTAATCAAAGATGGTTATGTTTCCTAACCATGAACAAAGATATGTTATTTGATTAACGAGGTCACATCATTAGTTGAATGATCTGATTGACATGACCCATTCCATTAGCTTAGCACCCGATCGTTTAGTATGTTGCTATTGCTTTCTTCATGACTTATACATGTTCCTATGACTATGAGATTATGCAACTCCCATTTGCCGGAGGAACACTTTGTGTGCTACCAAATGTCACAACGTAACTGGGTGATTATAAAGGAGCTCTACAGGTGTCTCCAAAGGTAGATGTTGGGTTGGCGTATTTCGAGATTAGGATTTGTCACTCCGATTGTCGGAGAGGTATCTCTGGGCCCTCTCGATAATGCACATCACTTAAGCCTTGCAAGCATTGCAACTAATGAGTTAGTTGCGAGATGATGTATTACGAAACAAGTAAAGAGACTTGCCGGTAACGAGATTGAACTAGGTATTGGATACCGACGATCGAATCTCGGGCAAGTAACATACCGATGATAAAGGGAACAACGTATGTTGTTATGCGGTCTGACCGATAAAGATCTTCGTAGAATATATAGGAGCCAATATGGGCATCCAGGTCCCGCTATTGGTTATTGACCGGAGACATGTCTCGGTCATGTCTGCATTGTTCTCGAACCGTAGGGTCCGCACGCTTAAGGTTTCGATGACAGTTATCTTATGAGTTTATGAGTTTTTATGTACCGAAGGAGTTCGGAGTCCCGGATGAGATCAGGGACATGACGAGGAGTCTCGAAATGGTCGAGACGTAAAGATCGATATATTGGACGACTATATTCGGACATCGGAAAGGTTCTGAGTGATTCGGGTATTTTTCGGAGTACCGGGGAGTTACGGGAATACGGGGAAGAGTATTGGGCCTTAATGGGCTTTAGTGGGAAGGAGCCAGGAGGTGGCGCGCGCCCCTCCCAAGCCCAGTCCGAATTGGACAAGGGGTTTGGGGCGCGGCCCCCCTCTCCCTTCCTTCTCCACTTCCCTCCTTTCCCCCCTTCTCCTAGTTGGACTAGGAAAGAAGGAGTCCTACTCCCGGTGGGAGTAGGACTCCCCTTGGCGCGCCCCTCCTAGGCCGACCGCCCCCTCCTCCCTTGCTCTTTTATATACGGGGGCAGGGGGCACCCCATGGACACACAAGTTGATCATCGTGATCGTTCCTTAGCCGTGTGCGGTGCCCCCCTCCACCATATTTCACCTCGGTCATATTGTAGCGGTGCTTAGGCGAAGCCCTGCGACAGTAGAACATCAAGATCGTCACCACGCCGTCGTGCTGACGGAACTCCTCCCCGACGCTTTGCTGGATCGGAGCCCGGGGATCGTCATCGAGCTGAAAGTGTGCCAAGAACTCGGAGGTGCCGGAGTAACGGTGCTTGGATCGGTCGGATCATGAAGACGTATGACTACATCAACCGCGTTGATATAACGCTTCCACTTTCGGTCTACGAGGGTACGTAGACAACACTCTCCCCTCTCGTTGCTATGCATCACCATGATCTTGCGTGTGCGTAGGAATTTTTTTGAAATTACTACGTTCCCCAACAGTGGCATCAGAGCCTAGTTTTTTATGGTTTGATGTTATATGCACGAGTAGAACACAAGTGAGTTGTGGACGATATAAGTCATACTGCCTACCAGCATGTCATACTTTGGTTCGGCGGTATTGTTGGATGAAGCGGCCCGGACCGACATTACGCGTATGATTACGCGAGACTGGTTCTACCGACGTGCTTTGCACACAGGTGGCTGGCGGGTGTCAGTTTCTCCAACTTTAGTTGAACCGAGTATGGCTACGCCCGGTCCTTGCGAAGGTTAAAACGGAGTCTATTTGACAAACTATCGTTATGGTTTTGATGCGTAGGTGAGATTGGTTCTTGCTTAAGCCCGTAGCAGCCACGTAAAACTTGCAACAAACAAAGTAGAGGACGTCTAACTTGTTTTTGCAGGGCATGTTGTGATGTGATATGGTCAAGACATGATGCTAAATTTTATTGTATGAGATGATCATGTTTTGTAACCGAGTTATCGGCAACTGGCAGGAGCCATATGGTTGTCGCTTTATTGTATGCAATGCAATCGCCCTGTAATGCTTTAGTTTATCACTAAGCGGTAGCGATAGTCGTAGAAGCATAAGATTGGCGAGACGACAACGATGCTACGATGGAGATCAAGGTGTCGCGCCGGTGACGATGGTGATCATGACGGTGCTTCGGAGATGGAGATCACAAAGCACAAGATGATGATGGCCATATCATATCACTTATATTGATTGCATGTGATGTTTATCTTTTTATGCATCTTATCTTGCTTTGATTGACGGTAGCATTATAAGATGATCTCTCACTAAATTATCAAGAAGTGTTCTCCCTGAGTATGCACCGTTGCCAAAGTTCATCGTGCCCAGACACCACGTGATGATCGGGTGTGATAAGCTCTACATCCATCTACAACGGGTGCAAGCCAGTTTTGCACACGCAGAATACTCGGGTTATACTTGACGAGCCTAGCATATGCAGATATGGCCTCGGAACACGGAGACCGAAAGGTCGAGCGTGAATCATATAGAAGATATGATCAACATAATGATGTTCACCATTGAAGACTAATCCATTTCACGTGATGATCGGTTATGGTTTAGTTGATATGGATCACGTGATCACTTAGAGGATTAGAGGGATGTCTATCTAAGTGGGAGTTCTTAAGTAATATGATTAATTGAACTTTAATTTATCATGAACTTAGTCCTGGTAGTATTAGCATATCTATGTTGTAGATCAATAGCTCGCGTTGTTGCTTTCATATGTTTATTTTGATATGTTCCTAGAGAAAATTGTGTTGAAAGATGTTAGTAGCATTGATGCGGATTGGATCCGTATTCTGAGGTTTATCCTCATTGCTGCATAGAAGAATTATGTCCTTGATGCACCGCTAGGTGATGGACCTATTGCAGGAGCAGATGCAGACGTTATGAACGTTTTGCTAGCTCAATATGATGACTACTTAATAGTTTAGTGCACCATGCTTAACGGCTTAGAATCGGGACTTCAAAAACGTTTTGAACGTCATGGACCATACGAGATGTTCCAGGAGTTGAAGTTAATATTTCAAGCAAATACCCGAGTTGAGAGATATGAAGTCTCCAACAAGTTCTATAGCTAAAAGATGGAGGAGAATCGCTCAACTAGTGAGCATGTGCTCAGATTGTCTGGGTACTACAATCGCTTGAATCAAGTGGGAGTTAATCTTCCAGATAAAATAGTGATTGATAGAATTCTTTAGTCACCATCACCAAGTTAGTAGAACTTCGTGATGAACTATAATATGCAAGGGATAACGGAAACAATTCCCAAGCTCTTCGTGATGCGAAAATCGACGAAGGTAAAAATCAAGAAAAACATCAAGTGTTGATGGTAGACAAGACCACTAGTTTCAAGTAAAAGGGCAAAGGGAAGAAAGGGAACTTCAAGAAGAACGGCAAGCAAGTTGCTGCTCAAGTGAAGAAGCCCAAGTCTGGACCTAAGCCTGAGACCGAGTGTGTTTACTGCAAAAGGACTGGTCACTGGAAGCGGAACTGCCCCAAGTATTTAGCGGATAAGAAGGATGGCAAAGTGAACAAAGGTATATTTGATATACAGATTATTGATGTGTATTTTACTAGTGTTCATAGCAACCCCTCGGTATTTGATACTGGTTCAGTTGCTAAGAGTAGTAACTCGAAACGGGAGTTGCAGAATGAACAAAGACTAGTTAAGAGTGAAGTGATGATGTGTGTTGGAAATGGTTCCAAGATTGATATGATCATCGTCGCACACTCACTATACTTTCGGGATTAGTGTTGAACCTAAATAAGTGTTATTTGGTATTTGCGTTGAGCATAAATATGATTTGATCATGTTTATTGCAATACGGTTATTCATTTAAGTTAGAGAACAATTGTTGTTCTGCTTACGTGAATGGAACCTTCGATGGTCATACACCCAATGAAAATAGTTCGTTGGATCTCGATCGTAGTGATACACATATTCATAATATTGAAGCCAAAAGATGCAAAGTTAATAATGATAGTGCAACTTATTTGTGGCACTGCCGTTTAGGTCATATTGGTGTAAAGCGCATGAAGAAACTCCATGCTGATGGGATTTTGGAATCACTTGATTATGAATCACTTGATGCTTGCGTACCATGCCTTATGGGCAAGATGACTAAAACTCCGTTCTCCGGAACAATGGAGCGAGAAACTGACTTGTTGGAAATAATACATACTGATGTATGCGATCCGATGAGTGTTAAGGCTCGCGGCGGGTATCATTATTTTCTGACCTTCACAAATGATTTGAGCAGATATGAGTATATCTACTTAATGAAACACTAGTCTGAAACATTTGAAAAGTTCAAAGAATTTCAGAGTGAAGTAGAGAATCATCGTAACAAAAATAAAAGTTTCTACGATATGATCACAGAGGTAAAATATTTGAGTTATGAGTTTGGCCTTCAATTAAAACAATGTGGAATAGTTTCACAAACTCATGCCACCTGGAACACCACAGCATAATGGTGTGTCTAAACGTCATAACCGTACTTTATTGGATATAGTGCAATCTATGATGTTTCTTACCGATTTACCACTATCGTTTTGGGGTTATGCATTAGAGACAGCTGCATTCACGTTAAATAGGGCACCATCTAAATCCGTTGAGACGACACTATATGAACTGTGGTTTAGCAAGAAACCAAAGTTGTCGTTTCTTAAAGTTTGGGGTTGTGATGCTTATGTGAAAAGTTTCAACCTGATAAGCTCAAACCCAAATCGGAGAAATATGTCTTCATAGGATACCCAAAGGAGACAGTTGGGTACACCTTCTATCACAGATCCAAAGACAACACATTCGTTGCTGAGAATGGATACTTTCCAGAGAAGGAGTTTCTCTCGAAAGAAGTGAGTGGGAGGAAAGTAGAAAGACTTGATAAGGTAATTGTACCATCTCCCTTATTGGAAAGTAGTTCATCACAGAAATCTGTTCTTGTGACTTCTACACCAATTAGTGAGGAAGTTAATGATGATGATCATGTAACTTCAGATCAAGTTACTACCGAATCTCGTAGGTAAACCAGAGTGAGATCCGCACCATAGTAGTACGGTAATCCTGTTCTGGAAGTCATGTTACTAGACCATGACGAACTTGCGAACTATGAGGAAGCGATGATGAGCCCAGATTCCGCGAAATGGTTTGAGGCCATGAAATCTGAGATATGATCCATGTATGAGAACAAAGTATGGACTTTGATGGATTTGCCCGATGATCGGCAAGCCATAGAAAATAAATGGATCTTCAAGAGGAAGACGGACGCTGATAGTAGTATTACTATCTACAAAGCTAGAATTGTCGCAAAAGGTTTTCGACAAGTTCAAGGTGTTGACTACGATGAGAGTTTCTCACTCGTATCTATACTTAAGTCTGTCCGAATCATGTTAGCAATTACCGCATTTTATGAAATCTGGCAAATGGATAAACAAAATTGCATTCCTTAATGGATTTATTAAAGAAGAGTTGTATACGATGCAACTAGAAGGTTTTGTCGATCCTAAAGGTGTTAACAAAATATGCAAGCTCCAGCGATCCATCTATGGACTGGTGCAAGCATCTCGGAGTTGGAATACACGCTTTGATAAATTGATCAAAGCATATAGTTTTATATAGACTTACGGTGAAGCCTGTGTTTACAAGAAAGTGAGTGGGAGCACTACATCATTTCTGATAAGTATATGTAAATGACATATTGTTGATCGGAAATAATGTAGAATTATTCTGCAAAGCATAAAGGAGTATTTGAAAGGAGTTTTTCGAAGAAGGACCTCAGTGAAGCTGCTTACATATTAAGCATCAAGATCTATAGAGATAGATCAAGACGCTTGATAAATTTTCAATGAATACATACCTTGACAAGATTTTGAAGTAGTTCAATATGGAACAGTCAAAGAAAGAAGTTCTTGCCTGTGTTACAAGGTGTGAAATTGAGTAAGACTCAAAACCCGACCACGGTAGAAGATAGAAAGAGAATGAAAGTCATTCCCCATGCCTTGGCCATAGGTTCTATAAAGTATGCCATGCTGTGTACCAGATCTATCGTATATTCTACACTGTGTTTAGCAAGGGAGTACAATAGTGATCTAGATGTAGATCACTGGACAGCGTTCAAAATTATCCTTAGTGAAATAAGGATATGTTTCTCGATTATGGACGTGACAAAAAGGTTTGTCGTAAAAGGTTACGTCGATACAAGTTTTGACACTAATCTAGATGACTCTAAGTCTCAATCTAGATACATATTAAAGGTGGGAGCAATTAGCTAAAGTAGCTCCGTGCAGAGCATTGTAGACATAGAAAGTTGCAAAATACATAGGGATCTGAATTTTGGCACACCCGTTGACTAAGCTTCTCTCACAAGCAAAACATGATCACACCTTAGTACTCTTTGGGTGTTAATCACATAGCGATGTGAACTAGATTACTGACTCTAGTAAACCCTTTGGGTGTTGATCACATATCGATGTGAACTATGGGTGTTAATCACATGGTGATGTGAACTATTGCTGGTAAATCACATGGCGATGTGAACTAGATTATTGACTCTAGTGCAAGTGGGAGACTGAAGGAAATATGCCCTAGAGGCAATAATAAAGTTATTATTTATTTCCTTATTTCACGATAAATGTTTATTATTCATGCTAGAATTGTATTAACCGGAAACATAATACATGTGTGAATACATAGACAAACAGAGTGTCACTAGTATGCCTCTACTTGACGAGCTCGTTAATCAAAGATGGTTATGTTTCCTAACCATGAACAAAGATATGTTATTTGATTAATGAGGTCACATCATTAGTTGAATGATCTGATTGACATGACCCATTCCATTAGCTTAGCACCCGATCGTTTAGTATGTTGCTATTGCTTTCTTCATGACTTATACATGTTCCTATGACTATGAGATTATGCAACTCCCGTTTGCCGGAGGAACACTTTGTGTGCTACCAAACGTCACAACGTAACTGGGTGATTATAAAGGAGCTCTACAGGTGTCTCCAAAGGTAGATGTTGGGTTGGCGTATTTCGAGATTAGGATTTGTCACTCCGATTGTCGGAGAGGTATCTCTGGGCCCTCTCGGTAATGCACATCACTTAAGCCTTGCAAGCATTGCAACTAATGAGTTAGTTGCGAGATGATGTATTACGAAACGAGTAAAGAGACTTGCCGGTAATGAGATTGAACTAGGTATTGGATACCGACGATCGAATCTCGGGCAAGTAACATACCGATGATAAAGGGAACAACGTATGTTGTTATGCGGTCTGACCGATAAAGATCTTCGTAGAATATATAGGAGCCAATATGGGCATCCAGGTCCCGCTATTGGTTATTGACCGGAGACATGTCTCGGTCATGTCTGCATTGTTCTCGAACCGTAGGGTCCGCACGCTTAAGGTTTCGATGACAGTTATCTTATGAGTTTATGAGTTTTGATGTACCGAAGGAGTTCGAAGTCCCGGATGAGATCAGGGACATGACGAGGAGTCTCGAAATGGTCGAGACGTAAAGATCGATATATTGGACGACTATATTCGGACATCGGAAAGGTTCTGAGTGATTCGGGTATTTTTCAGAGTACCGGGGAGTTACGGGAATACGGGGAAGAGTATTGGGCCTTAATGGGCTTTAGTGGGAAGGAGCCAGGAGGTGGCGCGCGCCCCTCCCAAGCCCAGTCCGAATTGGACAAGGGGTTTGGGGCGCGGCCCCCCTCTCCCTTCCTTCTCCACTTCCCTCCTTTCCCCCCTTCTCCTAGTTGGACTAGGAAAGAAGGAGTCCTACTCCCGGTGGGAGTAGGACTCCCCTTGGCGCGCCCCTCCTAGGCCGGCCGCCCCCTCCTCCCTTGCTCCTTTATATACGGGGGCAGGGGGCACCCCATGGACACACAAGTTGATCATCGTGATCGTTCCTTAGCCGTGTGCGGTGCCCCCCTCCACCATATTTCACCTCGGTCATATTGTAGCGGTGCTTAGGCGAAGCCCTGCGACAGTAGAACATCAAGATCGTCACCACGCCGTCGTGCTGACGGAACTCCTCCCCGACGCTTTGCTGGATCGGAGCCCGGGGATTGTCATCGAGCTGAAAGTGTGCCAAGAACTCGGAGGTGCCGGAGTAACGGTGCTTGGATCGGTCGGATCGTGAAGACGTACGACTACATCAACCGCGTTGATATAACGCTTCCGCTTTCGGTCTACGAGGGTACGTAGACAACACTCTCCCCTCTCGTTGCTATGCATCACCATGATCTTGCGTGTGCGTAGGAATTTTTTTGAAATTACTACGTTCCCCAATAGATTGTTCATGTAAAGAGTGACCGAGGTAGCATGTCCCATTTTGTATCCATAAACATTTTTTTGACTGCTGTGATTAGGTTGCTGGGTTAACCCGAGCCATTGAGCAGACATTTCCTTTCGTTTTATTTAGTTTGTTCTGAAGCTTTCCCCAATTCTGTACGTCACCACTGCATTTTTTTGGATCCTGCAGTTTGAACACTCTTCCAACTATAGAGTTTAAAATATGTTACCTACATAAAGAGGAGTTAAATAAGGATGAACTTACACAGCTTATCCTTATTTTAGCAATGAGAGTATTTTGTCTATAGAGTTGATACTATGAAACTCTGTTTTATTACTGTATTATATTATGAAGGTTCAAGTATTTGGGTTCTAGCTCCTGCTTGGATATGGTAGATGCTTATTCATTTTCCTATTAGTCTAGCAGGATTACATCATTGATGTTACTTCCCAACCAATATTAAGCTGGCAGTTGTTTATTTTCTCTTTTGCCTAACACATCAAAATCTAGAGCAACACTTTTTGTTGATTGATATTTCCAACAGATACTGATTACTTCTCTTTAGTTTATTTTACTATTGTATTGTTAGCCAATTAAAAAGGTTTGTTGTAGGTGTATTTTTTCTGTATGGTATATATTATGCGAGTTATTTCTAATGCATCTTGATATTATCTTAGAATCATCTGACTAGAGTCTCGGTCCTTCGAGCTTAGTTAACTAAAGCATCTTTTATATCAGATATCAAATTATCTATACTTGTACTAAGATATAATTTTGTGCCTAGATATTTAAACAAGTCAATTGCCAAGCTACAGATGGGGCTGTTAGTGTGGCGCAACAAGCCTGAGCTGCTTGAGAGTGCAGATATACATGAGGCAGGAAAGGAAAAAGGCTTTAGTACCATGAAGACCTGGATGCCTCAAGGTTCATACTTTGCAATGCTATTTGATTTTTCCTTTTGTTGGCCTAGCTATTGGTTGCTGAGTTTATATTTCTTAGTTAGAACAGATACAGATGATTTCATAGGAACCCCAAAGCCTGCAACTAGCAAGGAATGTATGGGCAAGTACATAATTAAGGAATTGAATCGGATCATCTATCATCATAGCAAATAGACTCAAATCAAATATGATTATTTATCATAATAGTAACTAGAATAACTTAATAGGGTTATTAATCATATGCAACCATTTTTGCTTCTTCCCATTTTGCATCGCCGTGTTTATTCCATGTAGTAGTAAAATGATTTTTTTATGTTTCGTTGCAGGGAGGCCTGCAACAAATGTGCTCTAGACCAGCAAGGTGCTGCTCAACAGCAAGAAGCACCAGCGGCATCAGCAGTGTCAGCGTCACCGCCTCCTCGGCATGCAGAAGATGTCACTCCCAAATCGTCTCTATAATGCATCCAGGTATACCAGATGCTACTACTGTTCTCCCTGCCCCTATCTCTATAATTGATTGTTCACTAGCCTGGCCCATGGGAGCACCACGACTCAGGGCAATGTTTTAGTAGACGTAAATGATTGTCGGTTTATTAGTTCAGATTTGTACATGGTGAGGTCTTGCCATGTTGTTAGCGGGCACAAATATTTAGTGAGTTGTTGGTTCAGGAGATCAACATTTGGTTTAGTATCTATGAAGAGATGAGTCTCGTGGCGGTGAGCAGAACGGAGACAAGGATGGCGACTTGTTTTGTATCTATTTCACAGAGTTGGATCTGCATGCTTGTGTTGTTCTTCAGCTTATGTCATGTAGTTTAGATTCATATATACACTACTTAATTAGGAGCTGATTGTTTATATATGCATCAAGCAATAGTTGGTACTCGCTGATTATCCAGAAATAAGAGATGAAAGTTCCTACATGGCTCCTTAGAGATCAGCGACTCTCGGCCGTCGGATCAGTTTGCTTGATGCGATTCTGGGCTTCGGATCAAGATCTGGAGGAAGCTGGGCCGTCGGATCTGGGATGAGCACTGCTGGAATTAACAGTTACTGCCTCAGCGCACTGCCTTTTACTTCGTTTTTTCGGTCTGGCGTCGCTGGAGTGTGGGTCCGCTCGCGGGTGGGCCGCGTTTGTCAGCAACCTTTTATTTTATTTTATTTTATGTTGCCTCTACTATATTGCTGTTGCCACAAGGATTTACCTGGACACGGAGCCACCATGATGTGTTTAAAAATGATTACATTATCCTGTTCTAACCTGATGGTGTTAGAAACATCTTGGCATTCAAGCAGGATTAGTTCATTGTTTATTAATTACAATTATGTAAAAAAATCACTAATCATCGCTTGACAGAAAATATTTTGATATGCCACCATGTGCATGGGTTATTCATTGGTACCGATAAATGTTATTTACATGTTTTGGATCATTGGTACCGATAAGTGTGTCTGTTTGCTAAGAAGTGTGTTCTACTCATGATTTTTTCTCATATGCGCTGGTTCGTTTCATAGCTGTTGTTGCACATTTTGATATAACTGCTTGATTTGCCTGTTGGTAACTGTCCTGGTCAGGGTTACATAGCAAGCATGCGTGTTGTCAAACCATTTGTTATACTGCTTTCAGATAGTGTCCATTGATGCGCTCCTACTAATATTGATCCCTTCTTATGACGTGCAGAGCACGACCAACCAGCAGACGACACCTCCTCCCAAACTAGATGGGTCAAGGTAGTTTTCATTCTGCCACTGTTACGGTTTAATTTCCTTGGAGTTTCTTTGTAATAGTCTAACGGGCAGTCATTGTTCCTGTGTGTGTGCATGCGTGTGTATGTACGTTCTGTTTACTATCTCTTTCCCCCATCTGATTAGTCCATCAAACTGATGGGTTCACTTGAAGGCAAGAATGTTATTGATTTACTCTAGCAGTAATTTGTATACAAAATATATAGTTTTTCTTTAACGACGAGGGCTCACTCTCGGATTTCTGTTATCATAAATCAGTGTCCTATAGGATATAGAAAGTATATAGCGTTTTTTTTTAGTTTTTCCGATGTTTGTATCTGTCATGTTAAGTTGGTCTATCAGTGTAGTACTTATTGAGCTTCTTTTGGAAAGGAGCCCAGTAAGAAGATGGCACCATTCATCTCAGTAGGCTTTGCATATCCGAGATGAAAATCATCTTGCTCTATCATTAGGTCGGCTCAATCCCAGCAACAAATCTCTTTTCTTCTCTATTTTGGGGCTGTTTGGATTTGATCCCAGATCTGCTGTACCAAACAAATTTTCGTTAACTGAGTGGTCGCTATGCGTTTGGATGGACGCCGATTCTTTGGTGTGCCCAGGCTAGCTCGACATCTCGGTTCAGTTCCACACCAATTATATGGCAAGAAGCGGGCGACCGATTGCTTCGGAAAATTTTTGGTGCGCCCGTGATTGGCAGGGTTGGCTCGGGCGGCAGCCAAAGAAGCCATGTATATTTATATTCAGCCATATGTTTCTATCTTTGTGGTAGTGCATTTTTTGTTTCTAAATTGATATTTTAAAAAGAGTTCATTGATCCTTGATTGTTAGAAAAAATTACTACAAGTCCAGTTTCTTCTGTGTTGTAGAAAAGGTTGACTACTAAATACTGATGCATACTAGATACACAACTTATTTGATTCCCATTGCCATATATCAAACGAGCTAAACTAAAGATTACTATTGATGCATGATTTTGATATAACCATAATGGCTCCTGTGTAGTTGTTTGGTTTGGTATTTGATTGTAGCCTCTGGTTTGGTATTTTTAGCCGCACGTTTCGGTGAAAGAAAACAAATAAGTGTCAAAGTAGAATGCACATCGCTGTGCCATAATAGACTATATAGTATGAGAAGATTTGATTGGATGGTCCTTTTTCCTGTAGATACTTCATATACAAATAATATTATACATTTACATTGAACTTTGTTTTCTGTAAGTATGAATAACTAGATCATTAAACTATGCTACACTGTTGGACAGCAAACAAGCTGGGAAACAGTCTGTGTGCAAAGCTCGCAAAGATCTGTTTGGAAAACGCAAGCGCAATCGCGAAGAGTAAAGAGGTACTTAAAAACGACTGATGTCTTCACAGTAATTTACATGTACTTTGATACGTGACTTCTCTTTGCCATTCTTGTTCGTTAGGTTCAGTTGAATCACCAGGTGCGACACAATGGCCATCTACTATATCTCCCAAGATGCCGTTAGTTGTGTCCTTTTTGTAATCATGATATGTACCAAGCACTTGTTCTTCTATGCGTATGACTGTATGGACTATTATGCTGGTTATGTAAACTGCATGACACTTGTGCTTTCCACATGTCTTGCTTGCTTTGCAGAAGAAAAAAGAACAAACCTTTGTATGATTCTGATAGTCGTTATTCTTTATATGTCTGATCCATCTCCCGACATGTGAAAACTGATTCGTATTCTCCTTGGCACTTGTACCCCCAAGGGCTTGGAACAACAACTGTTATTGCCTTTACAGTCATCTCCCAACTGGTTCTTCGGTGATTATTCCTGTTATATATGAATCTGCCTTAATTATTTTAATATCGTTTCTTTTCATTCTGTTTTATCTTTACCCTACAGGTACTGCCTTTACAGTCATCTCCAGGCATTGCTAAATTATGCTTTGTTTGGCTTACAACAACTTTACATGAACCCTCCGGGCTCACGTGCACAAAGTATAGCATTTATCTATACTTTGTGATGCAACAGCTTCATGGGTGAGTGTTCGAGGTTTCTCAGGTTGCAGCGTTAAGCGAATACTGATATTTGTAGTTACATTCTATCTAACATCTATAGCTCCAGTTAATTCAGGCGTTGTTAGTCCCATTTAGACACACGATGATAATATCATGCTTTCATTGCCCTTTTCGTCGTCCAAATAACAACTTGAGTTACTAATAACTTAACATCATACGTTTAACCAAAACGTTTGGACAGGCACCCTCGCGCCAGGGCGCGTTGCCGATCTAGTTATATATAATGTGTGTGAACAGCAAAGCAAGGGAGATTGTGACCGGATGAGCCATTGACATAGGTGGTAAAAAGATTGGTTAGGGGTGGCAGAGATAGTGGGTAAAAGGTATATGTGATACACAACTGACGCGAACAACTAAAATGTGTGTGCCCCCGTTGTACAGGGTAGCTAGTACTCCCTCTGTTCAGAATTACTTGTCTCGAAAATGGATGTATCTAAAACTAAAATACGTCTAGATACATCCATTTCTACTACAAGTAATTCCGAACGGAGGGAGTAGGAAACAAAAGCTGAGTGGTCGGTCAACTAACTCACTTTATATAGAAATGCTACAAACAGAAATATACAATGATGGCAGATGCCCTTTATTAGCTGATAATGCGCTCAACAGCGCATCTTAGATGTTTGATTACAAAAGTAACATGATAAGATATACATAAGAGACCATCAGGGTGAGATGCAACTAGTTTCTGTGTGTACTTCTGACGTCTTCCCAGGAAGACCTCCATGAAAATACCGTTGTCCCAAATATATTTGCACAATCTGGTCTCTAAACATGACCACGCCCAAGTCCTGCAAACTGCGATATAAAGATCCTGTTAATTAATGACAGATTTGAGGCACAGACACATAGTTATTCAAGTTGTAACAACCATGTAAGTAATTTCACCAAAATACAGTTTTTGTGCCTTGCGCTTCTTGAGAGTGGTTTAATTTGCATGTTTGCTTAACGAGACAAAACAACAGTCTGACCCTGATTCAGAGAATAAAAGATGGGCGGGCAAGTACCTAATTACATAGCCATCTCTGCTTGTAAAGCTGCCAGCTCATCGTCTTCAGTTTTACTGCTCTGCGCAGTGGGCCGACTCGACTGCTGAGGTACACGCGCTGGAGCAGTCATAGGAGCACTTGTGGTAGGTGCTAGTAGCTGTGCCTCCAACTCCTCGCCCTCCAAATCCGCAAGTTCAGCTTCCAGCTCATCCTATCCAATGCAGTAAGAGGTTAGATTTATTTGGTTTGGTGAATGCATGTACATCTGAGAGATAAGAGACAGAGAGACATACTTCATCAAAATCACTTGCTGCTCCCATAGGCGCAGATAGTAGATCCTGGATCTGCCTCATGTTCTCCATATTGTCATTAATTTCATCCATGGTTTTGTCAACATCATCAATATTTCTGGAAAAGAGGAAACACTTATATGATGAGGCTCGAGAAACAAATAAAATTATACACCTTATCTGTGGACCGAGAAGCAATCGCTAAAATAAAAGAAGCAAAAGAGAGACGTAAAAGCATTCTATCCCTATTGCTCAATGACAACAATTGTAATACTACTTAAAACTCTATTTAAACTGACCAGCTTTTAGAGCACTCCTATTACAAAGAAAAGCATTAGCAATCTGACATGTATGCTGTGTTCTACTAAATGTATCATATGGTGTTCGTTATAACTTTTAATCTATGATGAAACAACATATTATCAGCGTTTAAGTGGGCATAAACTAACTTCTACCATGCAAGCCTTTTTAAGACTTGTTTGCACTAAACATTTATTATTGCACCACCTATATAAAAAAAACATCTGTTAAGTCACTAGACCAGCATTGTTGTACCATTTAGGACAATAAGCAATAAATTAGATGAAATTCACTGGAAGTACAAAATACGATGATCTCATTTAGAAAGAAAAGATAAATAAATAACTCAAATTCAAGATATTTGACTTGTTACATACGTTGATTTGTGCATAGCTTTCATTGCTGATGCTCCGGTTCTCAATGCATCCACAGTCTCTGTTGTAGCTTTTGCACCTTCCAGCATTATCATCTACAATAAGAAAAGATACAGAAAGTAATATAGTGAATATTAAATCAGACTATCCGAATAATAAGACCTAGAAGGAAATCAAACTATATTGTCCTTTGAGACTTCACCTGATCATGAATCCTTAACTGGAAATTCCCAAGCTGCTCCACCTGTTGCTCATATAATCTTTTCCTCTTCAAACACTGTATTGCAGCTATGACAAAGAAAAGAAAAGGCAACACTATTAGTTAATCCATTCTTTGTACCAGAATTCATTAGCTTCCGAAGAAAGAAAAACCATGCCATGTGGCAACACTACACAGTATGAAGCAGATATCATAGATGGCTGAATGAAGAAGGAAAGACGACTGTGTGTTTTGAGCAATATCAGGAGCAAAGATGGATTTGTGGAAAGGAACAATATTTTCTAGGTAGGTCACTAGCAACACAACAGTCAACAGGTAAGGTGGTGCATTTTTTGCACCAATGTTGAAAAAGGAGTATAAAAAAACTGAAAGTTCTCAACGGAAGTTGCAATGCCAAATCAGAAAAGGGGGCCATAGGCCACAAGAGAAAAGCACAGAAACGTTATTTAGAAGTAGTAGCTAACTCGTCAAAAATAGTCTTAGTCTGTCTCAATAGAAAAAGGATTATAGGTGTATTTTTTTCATCTTCAAAGAAAACATAAATCTATAATTAATACTTTGAAGGAATTAATCAAATGGTGATAACTAAGTATGAAGACTAGCATGATGGCTCACCAGACAACCTAACAGTAGGAAACTAGGAAAATAAAAGGCAAAATAGCATGATAATAGCAGAAGGGGGCAAATTAAATGTACATGGTTATGAATATACGACCATTAGTATTAAATGGATAGAACATCACAGCGATAACCCAAATAGAATGAAAGAACAGAGAGTTTTCAGGAAGTTATCCTGGAAGATCAATATATTTCTTGAAGCTGATATAAGATACCTTTTTTGTTCTTGGCTTTGGTGAACGCCTTGGCCTTCTCAACTTCAAGATTTGCCTTCTTCATTAGTAAATTTTCCTTCTTTTCTAACATTTCAAGAGTCTGAAGCATATTAAGAAAGTTAGTTTGCAGATACAAACTGTAACAAAATGAGAGCATTATAAGCACTATTAACATGTCATGGAAAAAACTTGTTCCTGAAAGCTGAAAGAATGCAACTCACATTAAAACTGATCCAAGCAATATTGAGTTGTTAAGATATCAAATTATGAGTTATACAGAGTTGAATTCCACTCGCCAGATTATCCGACATTTGAATTTAATCCTTACACGCATTGAATGATTACGAGGGGTTTCAGAAACCAGAGGCCTAAGAAGACAGCAGTTATGTACATAGAAGCCCCTTAATCTTATTTTCTACTTTTCTTGCTTTGGAAGTGAGTAATTGCAGCACTGAAAAGGATCCAGTGAAACAACAAGCATGTCAAAAATCTATGTTTCAATCTCCCATTCCTTTGAACCAACGAACTGGACCTTTTTTGTAACTCTAAACAGTTTAAAGCATCATCAGCCTCCCACGTTATTTCATTGATTAAAACCATCTGTCCTAACAAGTGCTTATTAAATTAGAATCTCTTTACACCGCTCACTCTTGCATCATAAGACCATATTTTCCTTCCTTGGCATCACCACCAATCACATGACTATATCCCCCTTCACTCCTAATTATCACAAAGTTAAGGCATGGCTGACTTCGGTTTTTAGTATAAAATCTCTCTAATCCGTCTACTCACAGATTACCAGAATGGCAGCATCCCAGATAGCTGACACACATCATGAAGCTCCCATGAAGTAATGAGAAGTCACAACTAATCTGACCCACACCCATATATGCACAGAGCCTACACAGAACTATCATACTACGGTGGCAAATGGCAACCCCTCAAGATACTATCTAATCAGGGCGAGAGAGGGTCAATCGATTATCGATCCATTCACCTCGCTCAGCTTGTCGATGGAGGCCAGCGCGGACGCCTGGCTCTGCTCCTTGGACTTCCCGAACACCCTGCCGAAAACCCCCGACATGGCTGGCCTCCGACCTACGGGATCGCGCTCCGATCGGCTTGAATCTGCGAGGGAGAACAAAAACAAAACAGCAACTGGGTCAAAATCGAGCGGCGGATTCGATCGAGCGAGTTGAGTGGGTGGAGGGACAGGTACGTCGGAAGTGGGGCGCTCCCTTCTTGCACGCGGGTGGGGGCTGGCGACGGCGGCTTCGTCGGCGGGGCTCGTGGTCTGGAGTCGCTCTGGTGGTGGAGCGGACGGGGGAGAAGAAGGGGTAAAGCGGGACGCGGAGTTGTCGTTACCGGCCACGGAAGCAAGGAAGGTGGTATTGGTATCGGTGCGGGATTACGTGTTTGGGCGGGTCGGGCCGGGTCCAGAGCCCGGTAGATTTTAGGGATGGCAGACCCGAGCCGAGAGTAGCCGGGCTGCGAGAATATCCGAACACACGCAATAAAAAAATGCCTCAAAAAAACAAATTTAAAATTTGCTAAAAATCATTTTTAAAAGCTCACCAAAAAATCAAATTTAAACGTTTAAATAAAAATGAAAATGCATGTCTACAACTCCTACTAATCTTTTATTTTTGCAAAAAGAATCCAAATCTATTATAAAAACCGACAACATTTGTCATGCAATCTGCATTTTTTGTGTTGCGTTACGATGCGGCGTGAGTGGATGCAGGAGGAAGAAGGCTTCAACACCCCCAAAGGATTTGAATGTAAGGTGCATTTTGATTCAGTACGACGGGCACAATAAAAAAATACTTGAATTTATATCATACAAAATCGCAATCACAAATGGTGTTTTTTCAATATGAGCATAATAACACAATTTTATGTCACATATATTGAAGTGTTGAACTATATTAACAAAGTAATTATTAGTCAAATCCTTGTCTTAATGAATCAAAATATGATTTGCATTCTTTTCATAGAGGGCATAACACGGCACAATTGGACTACCCACCTTCAAGTAAGTATTGATTATGGGAATTTGAAGCAAACATAAACTACAAAGATCATCCATAAGACCAAAAGTTCTATCAGGGTACTTCTAACATTGACATCCTGAACATTAAACTAAAAAGGTCCAAAACTTACTTCAAGGGATGGGGATCGGATAAATTTGGTCATGATAAGAAGAGGAAGGAAGAACTCAGGATGGAGCTAGCTATGTTAGAAGAACTGGAAGAAAGTGGCCCCCTGTCCCCGGAGTTGTACAACATCAAAATTGATGTTAGTACTGAGCTGCATGACCTGTTGGTAAATGAAGAGATTTTCTGGCTTCAACAGTCTCACGAGCGTTGGCTCTTAAAAGGTGATCTGAATACAGATTATTATCATAAAATTGCCAATGGGCGTAAGAGGAAAAACATAATTCACTCCTTGAGGGTTGGTGAAGTAGAGATTGAAGGAACAGATAAGTTGATCGCCCACGCAACAGACTTTTATAGAAACCTGTTTGGGCCTGCTCCAGGCAACATGTTCCATCTAGACCCTAATACATGGTCTGCTGAGGAAAAACTTAATGCAAATGATAATGCTGATATGTGCCGTGAATTCACGAAGGCAGAGGTCAAGGAGGTGTTGTTTTCTATGGCACATAACAGAGCCCTTGGTCCGGATAACATCCTTGTTGAATTCTATCAGGTGTGTTGGGACATAGTTAAAGATGACATAATGCTGCTTTTCGAGCATTTTCACAAAGGGACTTTAGATGTCCAACACCTCAATTATGGAGTGACTACACTTGTGCCTAAAACTGCTAGTGCTGATAAGATCCAGCAATTTAGGCCTATCTGCCTCCTGAGATGCCCATACAAGCTAATTACTGGAACCGGATCCTCTAACATTGTGAAGGAATGTTAGAGAAGTTACAGTACCCTAACTTTCCTTCTTTTTATTCATATGATTATGGCTAAAATGATTTAAATTAATTTGCAAATTAATGATCTACCATGTACATTTATAGTAATTACATGCAAACAAATTGATGGTGAAATAAATTTAAATTTAAATTATTTACATCTACAGTAAATACCAACACTAAACAACCTATTAACTATCTACTAACTGTCCCTAACTTTCCTTCTTCATTTTACACTAGGCTAACACTGTAGCACCGTGACATTCCTTCTCAATGTTAGAGGATCCGGTTCCCTAATTACTAAGGTTTTGGACCGGCGTGTGGGGAGGTACGCTGACAAACTAGTTAGCTCGACCCAGAATGCGTTTGTGAAGGGGAGAAGCATTATGGATGGTGTGCTCTCTTTACATGAGATTTTGAATTATACTCATATGAAAAAGAGGGTGGGGATTGTCCTGAAGCTTGACTTTGAAAAAGCCTACGATAAAGTTAACTGGGACTTTCTTTTGGAATGCCACAAGCTTCGAGGTTTTAGTGACACATGGTGTGGATGGATTAAGCAAATTTTGCACAATGGGATAGTGAGTATCAAACTCAATAATCAGGTTGGGCCTTATTTCCAAAGTGCCAAAGGGGTTCGACAAGGAGATCCTCATTCCCTGTTCCTATTCAACTTGGCTGTTGATTGCCCTGCGAAAATGATCACAAATGCTCAAAAAAATAGCTTGTTGGTGGGTTTGGCACCTGATCTTATTCCCAGCGGTGCTTCAATATGCTGACGATACTATTATCTGCTTGGATCATGATGTTGATAGAGCAGTTAACCTCAAGTTGCTGCTATACATATTTGAGTTGATGTTTGGGCTTAAAGTTAATTACCAAAAGAGCGAGATTTTCACTGTGGGTGGTGACGGGAGCATTGTGAAACACTATGCTTATTTGTTTAATTGTGATGTGGGTAGTTTTCCTATTAAGTATCTTGGCATGCTTCTCAGCTATACTACTCTCAGAGATTCAGACTGGGAGTTTATAGTGGCTAAGTATCTCAAAAGATTTGAGGCGTGGATTGGAAATGCCGCGCCCATGGGGGGAGGCTTACCTTGCTGGATTCGGTTGTTACCCAAATATCTTTATATCATATGTCTATGTGGCTTATGAGTAAAACTTTGATTGAAAAGCTGGACAAGCATAGAAGAAGAAAATTTGGCAAGGATGCACACAAGAAAAGGAGATATCATTTGGTCAAATGGAGCAGGATATGTAGATCAAGAGATAAGGGTGGTTTGGGAGTTAAAGATCTTCGGAAACAAAACATTAGTTTGATGGTCAAGTGGTGGTGGAAACTAGAGACCCAAAATGGTTTATGGCAAGATATCATGCATGCTCGATACTTGAAAAACAAAACTGTGGCAATGGTCGAGCCCAGATTCAATGATTCCCCATGTTGGAAAGCCCTTCTTAAAGTCAAGGCTTTTTACATGGTTGGTAGAAAAATCAACATGACTCTGGAAATCTCACCAGAGTATGGAAAGACTCCATTAATGGGTCAAGCCCCCTCCAGGACCGATATCCTTTGCTACTGGATATTTGCACCAATCAGGATTGTACTGTTGCTGAATTTAAATCTGTTGATACTAACACCTTCTTCAGGAGAAGGCTTACTCCTGACCTACAGAGGCAATGGGAGGACATGAAAAAAAAGTATTAATGATATGCAATTGGGCTTAGGGGGGATCGGGTGCACTGGGGGCTCAATGGAAATGGTAGATTTTCTACTAAATATATGTATAAATGGCTGGAAAATCCTCTTAGTGGTTGTCACTACAGATGGATTTGGAAGGCTAAAAGCCCCCTCAAAATAGAAAATTCCCTGTGGCAGTTATCTCAGGATGTTGTTTTGACTAGACAGGTCATGAAGGAGAGGAGATGGCCTGGGAACCCCAAGTGCTCTTTTTGTAGTGATCTAGAATCATCTCGACATTTGTTTTTCACCTCTCCTGTGGCTAGAGTTGTTTGGCGATGCGTTGGGATGACGTTGGGTACTGATATGTGCCCGAGCAGTTACTGGCAGTATTTCTCCTGGTGCCACACGTTCCTCCCTGGAGGGAATTACTATACTGTGGGCCTCGCTGCCGCTTGCTGGGCCATCTGGCTAGCTCGGAACCGAGCTACCTTTGAATAAAAGCAGATCAAAACACCCTTTGAGATTGCTTTCTCCACGTGTTCCTTTTTGTTGTATTGGGCAGGTCTGCAACAAGGGGAAGGAGTCAAGGAGTTGCACAGCGGGGCGGAGTTGGTCAGATCGAGCACGGTGAGTTTGATGAAGATGTGCGATGCTGCGAGGAGACCAATCGAAGGGGAATGAAAATACAACTTCGTCTGCAAAGTGCTACTGGTGACTCGGGCTCTGGGATGCTGCGATTTAGCCTGTGTTGGCTATTTGGTGCGTCTGCTGAACTATGGTGCTGTCAGGTTTTCACCCCATGGCGTTCGTTTCGATGTCGGGCGAACGCAGTGGGTTTCCTGGCAGTGCTCGAACTCGCTGTACCTCTTTCCCTCCCCCTGTCGTGTTCTTGAAACTTTGTATTTCCGTTCATTTGCAATTGAAAGGGGATGTATCTTAGAATTAAAATACGTCTAGTTACATTCATTTCTGCCAGTTACATTCATTTCTGCCACAAGTAATTCCGGACGGAGGGTGTATTTAACTGGGACACACAATCAGTTTTTTTTTTGACATCAGGGACACACAATCAGTTAGATGGGAGTGCTTGACAAAATTTCGCTGTGGTGATTTCACCGTCACAGCCTTTGGCAACCAAGGGATGAAGCTATCAACTGGAGAAGTTTGATGTCAGATCAACATATGTGATGTACAGACATTTCATCAACTAATAGCTGGAAGGGGCAAATCAAACTTCAAAAATTATCTGCCTTTTGAGGATACATGCCAATTGTCTACAGCTCGTCATGTTCCAGCGCTTCTGCATTGTAGCGAATCATGGTCAGAAAATTCATGGTGTAATCTCCAAAACTTATCAATGAAAGCAAAGACGCCAACCAGATTTATCATCTCTGAAGAAAAACGAAATCTCTCTGGCTGCAGATTGCGGTGAATCTGAACCATGCACACAATTTTTCTCAGAGTCCAAGCCGCACATTGCTCTAATGCTGTAATGAGAAGTGTGGTGCTCGTAAATAAAATGAATTGCAAAAGCATAGAAGCAAGAGTTAGGTTCAAGCTCATTAATATGTTATGAGACATGGATCACAAACACTTGGGTAATGAAAAGGTGCAGTAAGTTTCCTATGGAACACTGATATTAGTTATTATTTATTAATATGTTTGCATTGGAGTCATCATTGATCTCACATAAGGTGTTCTCAACTAGAAAAAGGAATGCTGTAGTTCTTAACCTGTCAGGGTGTGAAGTTTTAGCCTTTCTTGCATCAGTTGGACCTATCAAATTTCGCCAGCGTGAAATGGCATCAGGGCTTTCCAGAACCATAGCACAAACTGGACCACTGAACATCAGCACAAACAAAAACAATCATGTCAGAGGCTGCTTTGTATGAAGAGCAGATTAGCATGATAGTACTCAAATGCAAACAAGAAACTTAAATGGAGTTCTCCCGAAAAAAATAAAAAATATACCAAAATGTCTTATGAAAGAGTTGGGCAGCGCAAAGTGCCAAAGTGTTCAAGAATGTCGATCAACCTCCTCATGTCACAGTTCACAACATTGTCTCCAATTTACCTTTTTGTTGCATCAGTTCAAGAAACCCTAAAGTAAGGTAGCCACTATGTCTTGGCAGGAATACCTAGCCTTGAATACTCCACACCGGTTTTGAGCAACATATTCAGGTGGGGACTGGCCCCGCGCACACCTAGCAATTGCCTAAAAAATGTGCTATGAGATATGAGCCAAGAAATGTCCAATTTTGCTCGGGACGTAATGTGGGCATGCTTACTGGATTTTACAACGAACACTCTGTTTGGTTTGTGTTGTGGGTGTGTCAGAAGCGGCTGTGGGCTGGATGTGGTGGGAAAGCTGCTGTGCTGAGAAAGCAGATGTGATGAAGGTTGGTCGTTTGGAAATACAGCCGTAGAGCGGTGTGAGCTGAGAAAATGTCTTAAATGCCCCTAGGGTACTCGGATGATTGTAATTTGTTGATTGTATGTTGATCACATGTTGATTTGGCTATAGATGACTGAGTTGGAACTTGTAAGTTAATCGCCTGTTATCATGTCGATTTTACTATAAGTAGCTAATTTTGCCAAAAATATTCTTAAATAATTATTTTACAATCTTTAAAAATATTGATAATGAATTTCTTAATATGTTTATTATATTACTGCAAAATGACTCCTAAGCACCAAGTTCAATTCTTCACAGAACACTCCTAATCACCTAATTTCTCTGAACCATGACATGAACAATTGTCTTTTCTAAATCACTGGATATAAAAAAGAGATTTGTAAATCTAAAACATCACAGATTCTCTGAACCATTGCCACATATATCAATCATCTGATCTCCTCCGTATATATACAACTCTTCTGCCTAAAGTGTGCATGTTTTCAGAAATTAATTGATTTCTCATACCAAGAAACTGAAGAAACAAATTTAGCTCAGGAATTAGGTATTGGAACAGAGGTGGCATTAATCAAATTTCCCCACGGCCTTAGGAGGAACAAAACAACATGTCTTTAGAACAAAACATACGGACATACCTCGTCATGTACTTCACTAGGCTGTTGAAGAAGCTTCTATCGGCATGTTCAGCATAGAAGAGTGATGCCCTCTCTGCATCCAGATGGACAACTGCCTCTTCTATGATATCAAATCCAGACCCCAAGATGGCCTCCTTGATTTTTTCCTTGTAGTTGCCAGACAAACCATCCGGCTTGATCATTGCCAACGTCCTCTCTCTCTCCACAGCCTCACAGCTCCGGCACCTGAATTAATTACACACCAAGGCATGCAGTTCAGACTCAGATTACACAAAACTACATACTGTACTACAGGCATTTCCTCCCTACAACTACCTCCGTCGCAAAGCATCCCTGAACAGAAACCGGCTTCGATTCGATTGCAGTAACAACTATGGTTAGCCCCAAGAACGTTTAATATAGTCATGCCCACCCAAATTATCTCAATTAAGCGAGCGACGCGGTGGCCCGAGGATGCCGCCGGGGCTGATTTATGAGCGAAATCTTGCTCAGATCTGCCACGGCAGGCATGCTAATCCAGCAAATCTAACATGTTCATGACAAAGAAAGGCTAAGAAGCCATCCCCTCTGCAGCAATTAATTCAGCACACGAGATCCCCAAAGGTTCACTAGAGGAGTACATGTAGAACAAGTGCGGCCAACCTGTGGAGGAAGAGAGCAAGAGACAGCAAGCAGATGACGAGAACGGGCGCTACCGACGACGCTGCCCCGGCCATCTCCGGTGAGATGGGACGAAACCTAGGAGAGGTCGGCGCCGGTGTTTAGTGTGTGTTTGGTTTGGGTCGGGGTGGAATGGAACAGTAGATTGAAGAGGGTCAGGGGCGGCGGGGCGAGCGGCTGCTACGGCGGGTCACCGGCGGCGGCAGAGGCGGAGCACCTGCAGTTTGGGTTGATGGTCATGTATTCTCTGTCCAATTTTTTCTTCTCAAAATGCTGTTGTCCAATGTGCCTTTTCAGTAGTATACTTTTCTTTTTATCTCTCCTGTCTTTTTTTTACACTAAACCTACTTTATTCACAGTTTTCGCACTGGTTGAACGTTCACAAACATGAAAATTACAGCCACAGGGGCCGAGTCTATAAAACGAGGTAAGCGCGTCTTGAACACGTAGACTTGTCCGCAAATAGTGATACGAGAGCCGGTCATTCAACTCGGTCCCCTAAAGTGTTTGTCCCTATTTTTTAAAATCCATAGCACTCAAAATAAATAGCATATTAAGAGCATGTTCGGCATCACTTTGCACCACGGCTTCGCTCCGGGAGCAGACGGAGCTGTAGTTCAAAGTTTTTTGGAGTGGGCAAACAGCCGCTCCGCAGATATTAGGAGCCGATGGAGGCCCGAACGGAGGTCGCCCATGAAGGATAGATACCATCAACCAGATAGTAGCTCATGTTATAGTCATGCCCATTGACGGTATAGTTGCACAGAGGAGCTTGCCCTTCCGTCATCCTAGCAAATAATGGAGGCTGTCGCAGCACATTGATGTATGTGAGACCTGGGCATGTGAAAGAAGGCATGCCAAATCTAGAGGTCCTATGATGCAACTTCTTCAATGATGGCGGTGAGCTTTTTAACATGGTCATGATATTGCCCTTTAGAGCATATGGGTAGTTCTTCCATTTCCAATGCGTGCAATCAAGAGATCTAAGCATACGGACACATCATGCTTGCTTCTAAGAGTTCCATGAGCCTTTTGAAGGAAATATGCCCTAGAGGCAATAATAAAGTTCTTATTTTATATTTCCTTATTCATGATAAAGATTTATTATTCATGCTAGAATAGTATTGATCGGAAACCTAAATACATGTGTGAACGTATAAACAAACACCGTGTCCCTAGTAAGCCTCTACTTGACTAGCTCGTTAATCAAAGATGGTTCAGATTTCCTAACCATGGACATGACTTATCATTTGATAACGGAATCACATCATTAGGAGAATGATGTGATGGACAAGACCCATCTGTTAGCTTAGCATTATGATCGTTCAGTTTTATTGCTATTGTTTTCTTCATGTCAAATACATATTCCTTCGACTATGAGATTATGCAACTCCCGGATGCCGGAGGAATGCCTTGTGTGCTATCAAAAGTCACAACGTAACTAGGTGATTATAAAGATGCTCTACAGGTATCTCCGAAGGTGTTTGTTGTGTTGGCATAGATCGAGATTAGGATTTTTCACTCCGAGTATCGGAGAGGTATCTCTGGGCCCTCTCGGTAATACACATCATAAGCTTGCAAGCAAACGACTAAGGAGTTAGTCACGAGGTGATATATTACGGAACGAGTAAAGAGACTTGCCGGTAGCGAGATTGAACTAGGTATGAAGATACCGACGATCGAATGTCAAGCAAGTAACATACCGATTGACAAAGGGAATTACGTATGTTGTCATTACGGTTCGACCGATAAAGATCTTCGTAGAATATGTAGGAGCCAATATGAGAATCCAGGTTCCGCTATTGGTTATTGATCGGAGAGGTGTCTCGGTCATGTCTACATAGTTCTCAAACCCATAGGGTCCGCACGCTTAACGTTCGATGATGATATAGTATTATATGAGTTATATGATTTTGGTGACCGAATGTTGTTCGGAGTCCCGGATGAGATCACAGACATGACGAGGAGTCTCGAAATGGTTGAGAGGTAAAGATTGATATATAGGACGATAGTATTCGGACACCGGAAGTGTTCCGGAGGTACCAGGTACATATCGGGTCACCGGAAGGGGTTCCGGGCACCCCCGGCAAAAGATATGGGCCAAGAGGGGAAACACACAGCCACCAGGGGCTGGTGTGCCCCCCATATGGGCCGAACCAGAGGAGAAGGAAAGAGGGGAAGGGAGAAGGAAAGGGGGGATTTGGCCTCCCCCTTCCTTCCCTCCTCCCTCCTCTTTCCTTCCCCCTCCGACAAATAAGGCAGGGGGCGCCGGCCATGGGGAGACCCCAAGTAGGATTCGGCCTACTTGGGAGCCTCTTGGCTGCCTCCCCTTTCCCTCCTACCTATATATATGGGGGGGGGGCTAGTAAAGGCAAGCCAATTTCCTAGCCGTGGGCGGCGCCCCCTCCACCGTTTACACCCCGGTCATATTTTCCTAGTGCTTAGGCGAAGCCATGCGGAGATCACTTCACCATCACCGTCACCACGCCGTCGTACTGACAGAACTCATCTACTACCTCGACGACTTGCTGGATCAAGAAGGCGAGGGACGTCGTCGAGGTAGTACATGAGTTCCGTCAGCACGACGACGTGGTGACGGTGATGGTGAAATGATCTCCGCACGGCTTCGCCTAAGCACTATGAAAATATGACCGGGGTTGTAAACGGTGGAGGGGGCGCCGCACACGGCTAGGAAATTGTCTTGTCTGTGCTAGCCCCCACCACATATATATAGGTGGGAGGGAGAGGGGAGGCAGCCAGGAGGCGCCCAAGTAGGCTGAATCCTACTTGGGGTCTCCCCATGGCCGGCGACCTCCTGCCTTATTTGCCGGAAGGGGGAGGAAAGAGGAGGGAGGAGGGAAGGAAGGGGGAGGCCGAACCCCCCCTTTTCTTCTCCCTTCTCCTCTGGTTCGGCCCATATGGGGGGCACACCAGCCCCTAGTGGCTGGTGTGTTTCCCCTCTTGCCCATAAGGCCCATATCTTTTGCGGGGGGCGCCCGGAACCCCTTCCGGTGACCCGATATGTACCTGGTACCCCCCAGAACACTTCCGATGTCCGAATACTATCGTCCTATATATCAATCTTTACCTCTCGACCATTTTGAGACTCCTCGTCATGTCCGTGATCTCATCCGGGACTCCGAACAACATTCGGTCACCAAAATCACATAACTCATATAATACTATATCGTCATCGAACGTTAAGCGTGCGGACCCTACGGGTTCGAGAACTATGTAGGCATGACCGAGACACCTCTCCGATCAATAACCAATAGAGGAACCTGGATGCTCATATTGGTTCCTACATATTCTATGAAGATCTTTAGCGGTCGAACCGTTATGACAACATACGTAATTCCCTTTGTCTATCGGTATGTTACTTGCCCGAGATTCGATCGTCGGTATCTTCATACCTAGTTCAATCTCGTTACCGGCAAGTCTCTTTACTCGTTCCGTAATACATCACCTCGTGACTAACTCCTTAGTCGTTTGCTTGCAAGCTTATGATGTGTATTACCGAGAGGGCCCAGAGATACCTCTCCGATACTCGGAGTGAAAAATCCTAATCTCGATCTATGCCAACACAACAAACACCTTCGGAGATACCTGTAGAGCATCTTTATAATCACCTAGTTACGTTGTGACTTTTGATAGCACACAAGGCATTCCTCCGGCATCCGGGAGTTGCATAATCTCATAGTCGAAGGAATATGTATTTGACATGAAGAAAACAATAGCAATAAAACTGAACTATCATAATGCTAAGCTAACGGATGGGTCTTGTCCATCACATCATTCTCCTAATGATGTGATCCTGTTATCAAATAACAACTCATTTCAATGGTTAGGAAACCTTAACCATCTTTGATCAACGAGCTAGTCTAGTAGAGGCTCACTAGGGGTACGGTGTTTGTTTATGTATTCACACATGTATTAAGGTTTCCGATCAATACAATTCTAGCATGAATAATAAACCTTTATCATAAATAAGGAAATCTAAAATAACAACTTCATTATTGCCTCTAGGGCATATTTCCTTCACATGGAGCATATGAGACGTTCCAAGAGTTGAAGTTAATATTTCAAGCAAATGCGCGGGTTGAGAAATATGAAGTCTCCAACAAGTTCTATAGCTGCAAGATGGAGGAGAACAGTTCTGTCAGTGAACACATACTCAAAATGTCTGGGTATTATAATCACTTGACTCAACTGGGAGTTGATCTTCCAGTTGATTGTGTCATTGACAGAGTTCTTCAATCACTACCACTAAGCTACAGAGGCTTCGTGATGAACTATAATATGCAAGAGATGAACAAGACAATTACCGAGCTCTTCGCAATGCTTATGGCCGTGGAGGTGGAAATCAAGAAGGAGCATCAAGTGTTGATGGTTAACAAGACCACTAGTTTCAAGAAAAGGGCAAGGGAAAGAAGGGGAACTTCAAGAAGAATGGCAAGCAAGTTGCCACTCCCGGGAAGAAGCCCAAAGCTGGACCCAAGCCTGAAACTGAGTGCTTCTACTGCAAAGGGACTGGTCATTGGAAGCGGAACTACCCCAAGTATTTGGCGGATAAGAAGGATGAAAAAGTGAACAAAGGTATATTTTATGTACATGTTATTGATGTGTACCTTACTAATGCTCGTAGTAGCGCCTGGGTATTTGATACTGGTTCGGTTGCTCATATTTGTAACTCAAAGCAGGAGCTATGGATTAAACAAAGATTGGCTAAGGACGAGGTGACGATGCGCGTCGAGAATGGTTCCAAGGTCGATCGTCGGGGCGCTACCTCTACATCTACCTGGATTAGTTTTAGACCTGAATAATTGTTATTTGGTGCCAGCGTTGAACATGAACATTATATCTAGATCTTCACTTGTGCGCGTCGGTCCTAAACAAATGGTTTTTAACCCCTTTTCGTGACGAAATTTGGAACCGTCGCCAAGTGAGTGTGGGCAATAGGAGGGTCCTTCCCACACGATCCAGAAACCGTCGGGGATAGAGCCCCTACAGTACTCCTACTCATTTCTGCTCGCATTGCCATCGCAGTCGGTATTATGTGGTGCTACGTTTACGATGCGCGGCCCATCACGAACGGTTCACTATTATAGAACGTGTATGATGTGCGACCCATCACAAATGGTTCACTGTTAAGAAGATTAACTAATCGTCGTACGAGTGTCGGACAGGATTACGAAACGTCGGACCATCGTAACATCATCGTACATGACAACTATCGCACATGCTATTCTGTGGTGCAACGTTTATGATGCATACTTCATCAAACATAGTTCATGGTTGTGAATCGTGTACGATAAGGCAACTAACACAAACGTTTAGTTTGCCCGCACCGTTTGTGATATTGTCTGACATCGCACACGCTTTGCAAACGGCAACTGTGTGCATGCTTGCACACGTTTCCTCTGTGTGAACCGTCTCGGACTATGGTGTATATTGCAAAAGTTTGTGTTTTACCAACCGTGTGTGCCGTAACAACCTGGAGAGCGTAATTTCACTGTAATTTAATTGCTGCTATTTCAAATTGTACCGGATTTGAATTTGAATTTGAATGTATGCTATAGCTTTATTCATATCCATCAGGTTCAAACAACCAATGCATTATTTGATTCATAGGTACATATGTTCAGGAATTACATAAGAACCAAATAAAGAATGATGAACCATAGTTGTATACGTGTACTATTAAAGATGGTAAAGAAAGAGGCGAAATATATTCTGGTTGCTGAACAAGGTGAAGCGGAATGCCCATATTGTGCCCTCCTCCATGCAGAAGGCACACACGACTCTAGTCCAACCCCTTGTGATGGCCGACCGCCCATCCTTCACGGTCTTCATGAAAACATCTAGATAATCATCGTGTTCTGGTAGAAATACTTTAAACTTTGCATGCCCACCAATCATGTAGTTTGAGAGGTAGTCTTGAGTAAACTGCTTTGGCAACCACTGCAAAGGAAAAAGATTCAGACATTGTCATCTAACACAACTCATTATGGGCAGTAAAACAAAGGCTGCAAAGTTCTTACTTACCATCCTGGAGTTTGCTATTGTCTTGGATAAAGTGTAAACAAATAATTTAATTGCCATCTTTGGACCCATTTTACTAACAATCTTTATTAGCTTCCTCACTTGATGCTGGTTCATCGATATCTCATTGCCCCATACGCAGAAAGGATCAAAGCGCGGACCTTTACCAACGACATATGTACCTAAAAGCACCAAGTTAATATTAGAAGCTAAACAACAATTGCATAATGATGTAGTACAACACTGTTTTGTAATATGTCTATATACATCCGTATGTGGTAGTCCATTTGAAATCTCTAAAAAGACAAATATTTAGGAACAGAGGGAGTATCTTATAATATCCAATATACTCACATATTAGATGAATTAACATCTTGTATTATGGGCCGGAAGGAGTTTAGTGCATTCTTACAAATTATGGGCTAATTAACTGTGTTGTATCCATGGGTTACAGTTAGTTTGAGCTAGTTCGGGCTCAAATAGCCCTAAAGTATATCTAAGCATGAGGGCTAGCTTGAGCTAGTTGCATCTATAACCCACCCAAAAAAACTATCCAACCCAAGAGGTGCTGATTGGAGCTAGTTCTCCTAATACATTTATTGTCAATCTAACCCTGCCATCCAAACAACTCTTTGGATGGAGTTAGTTCAGGGTTAGTAATGAGCTAGAAACTAACTCTAACCTCTAGCTAAGTTGAGTATCCAAACAGGGTTGTGTTGTTGTTGTTGTTGCTGCTCTTCTACGTATATCTAGACATCATTAGAACATTAATGTAACACTCTTCCTTGTTGCTATATAGCCTAGGATTGCATATTTAGACATTAAGTACAGTGCATGTTGCTATGTAGCCTCAAATATATTACATATGGCCCTAGTTAACCTAACGATAAATGGGTTGCAGATATATTCAGTTAAAAGTCCGATTCACCGATTAGTCCCTTATCAGTCGCCGGCCTATATGGTACCAGCTACCGATATCCTGAACAGTGAGCAGATATAAGCCATGGGATGAAATTAACCTCGATGGAAAACAATAGTCGTTCCCAAAATTGTCATGTGTAGGTACATCGAGAAGCATGTTAAGAACAATAGGCTAAACATCAACCAAAATTGTACATGGGAGACAAAATAATCTCCAAAAGATAGTTTCAGTGTGCAGGTTTAAGCACGCTAGTAAAGAAAAACAAGTGGAAAGGTGTGCTAACTGCAACAGGCCTAACATTTAACAACAAGCAAACATAGTCATTCAAACTGGTATTGTGCCGGTCTAAGTACACTGGTTATTGTTAAATAAAAATAGAAAGGCGTGTTAACTACAAGATGCAGCAACCAAATGTAGTCATTCATAGTGGTATTGTTGAAACTGGTACTGATGAAATTGAACTACACAGTTCATACTTGCACATATAGAACATCAAATTGTGAATAACTAGAATAAACAAGGCATACTAAGAACAACGAAAGATAGCATTTGAAATTGGACATATGCTAACTACAAACAACCGAACAATCAAAAAACTTTAAAAGAGGCATATGCTAGCTATAACAGGCTTAACATCAAGCAAATATATGCATTCCTATCGGTATGTTTAAAACTGGATTGATGAAATGTACTGCACAGTAAATAATTGCACATATAAAGCATCACATTATGAACAACTGAAATAAATAAGGCATACTGCAAACAACCAGATATAGCAATTAAAACTGGACATATTCTCACTACACTACAAAAGGGACTCGACAAAACAAATCATGTGTTTCCCCTTGTGAAGAGGCACGGCAAAACAAATCATGGGTTTCCTCACTTGTCACAGATGGGCTCGTTCCCATGGGAAGAGTACGGACCCTGGATGTGCTCCATGTTGTCGCAGATGGACTCCTTACCCTTGGAAGAGCACGGCTGTAGGGTGCCCTCCCTGATGTCGCAGACGGGCGCTTTCCCCTTGGAAGAGCAGATGGGCTCTTTCCCCTTGGAAGAGCCGGAGAGGGTGCCCCCTCGTGGTCGCCGTCGATGAGGTCTGACTTGGAAGCCATGGATCCCAAACCAGTGTCGCAGAACGTGTCCTTCAGAAATGACAAAAGGGGCTTGATGGCGATGTAAAATGGCAAATTGTTGACAGCGAGCCAAAGGAGATCAGCGGCGGGGCCATGGATGAGATCGACGGTGGTTGAACCCGAGGGGTTGGGGGTGGGCCACTTAACCTGTGACATAGCCCGCATCAGGCCGTCGCTTGGGTGCCTGCTGCCAGTAATGGTCGTCAGCTTCCTCGGTGACGTTGGGCGAAGAGACCGCTATACACCTCTCTTGGGCCAGTCGCTCCTCGAGCTCCACGGGTAGCGTAGCCGGGCTTAGGCTGTGATGCTCTGGAGTGGGGGATGGGGATGGGGATCTGTGGAAAAGGGGGCGTTTGGCAGGCGCCATCTAAGAAACTTAGGGCGGCCTGGGTATGGAGATTGGTGGGTAAGCTGCACGGGCAACCGGCAGATGTTGACAATGGAGGCCTTGCAGCGGCGGCGGCGGCTGGGACCTTGCTAGGGTTTCGAGCGAGGGAGGGTGTGTGTGTGTGCGCACGCCCGAGGAGGTTTTGGGGTGTGTGTGTGTGTGTTGTGTGTGTGTGTGGAGGGGGGCGCGAGGTGTTTGAGGAAATGACACGGGTACTGAAAATTTTACTACGCGGGAGTCAAACGCGGGAGTGAAATGCCGGGCTATTGAAAATTTTGATGATACTGCATCACACACGGTCCGGAGATAACAACCGTGTGTTATGAAACAGAAAAACCCTCGAGGTGGGTTGATATTTTCATGGGATGCAGGCGGGATTGGTAACAAGAAACATCGCACACGGTCCGGAGATAACAACCGTGTGTTATGAAACAGAAAAACCCTCGAGGCGGGCAGATATTTTTGAGAGGGGGAGACTCGTGGAGCCCAATGTAGAATCTACTATGTGGATGTGTGACAGGTGCACCGGCATGGCACACGGTTAGTTTGAGTGAACCGTGTCTGTTGCGTCATCCGACTTGTCTAATGTTCATGAATTTGGCGAAAAATGACGCGGGAGAGGGTTAGAGCACGAACACACTTGCATGTGAACCAAATTTATGTATCAAGAGGGTGGTTTGATTTTCAAATACCAAATGCAACTTCTATGTGGCACCTCTCTCACAAAGCACACGATATTGCCTGCCCCCACCCCCCTCGTGTCGGCACGAAGGGAATCCTAAGCTACGAATGCATTCCCCCTCCCCCCCCCAATCGAGGTTCACCTAGCAAAGTGCGAAGTAGCTAGCTGCCCCCCTCCCCCCAACCGAGGTTCACCTAGCAAAGTGCGAAGTAGCTAGCAGCCCCCCTCCTCCCTCGTGTCGGCACGAAGGGAATCCTAAGCTATGAATGCATGCCCCCCAACCGAGGTTCATTCACGTAGCAAAGTGCGAAGTAGCTAGCAGCCCCCCTCCCTCGTGTCGGCACGAAGGGAATTCTAAGCTATGAATGCATGCCCCCCCAACCGAGGTTCACCCTAGCAAAGTGCGAAGTAGCTAGCAGTCCCCCCTCCCTCGTGTCGGCACGATGGGAATCCTAAGCTATGAATGCATGCCCCCCAACCGAGGTTCACCCTAGCAAAGTGCGAAGTAGCTAGCAGCCCCCTTCCTTGTGTCGGCACGAAGGGAATCCTAAGCTATGAATGCATGCCCCCCAACCGAGGTTCACCTAGCAAAGTGCGAAGTAGCTAGCAGCCCCCTCCCTCGTGTCGGCACGAATGGAATCCTAAGCTATGAATGCATGCCCCCCAACCGAGGTTCACCTAGCAAAGTGCGAAGTAGCTAGCAGCCCCCCTCCCTCGTGTCGGCACGAAGGGAATCCTAAGCTATGAATGCATGCCCTCCCCCCCAACCGAGGTTCACCCTAGCAAAGTGCGAAGTAGCTAGCACCCCCTCCCTCGTGTATGCATGAAGGGAATCCTAAGCTATGAATGCATGCCCCCCAACCGAGGTTCACCTATCAAAGTGCGAAGTAGCTAGCAGCCCCCACCCCCCTTGTGTCGCTACGAAGGGAATCCTAAGCTATGAATGCATGCTCCCCAAACCGAGGTTCACCTAGCAAAGTGCGAAGTAGCAACCCCCCCCACACTTTTAGTCGATGGGACACAGAGGCATATCTCACCAAGATGGATCATAAAACGGACCAAGAATAATCCACCTTGGTCGTACAACCTCTCTCTTGTTGTTGGTCAAAGTGATGGCCGTCCATGCGACCTCGGAGATGGGCTAGCTCGCCAATAATCACGCAAGTAGCTAGTCCCCTAAGACAACCACTGCATTCGTGTGGCCCAAACATATGTATGGAGAGGTGTGTTTTTGAGTAACAATGGAACAACTTTGATGTGGCACCGTGATTTCGAACTAGAAATCCCCACACTGAGTGAGGGTTAGGTTGACGATGCATATGTATGTTACACCACACTTCAAGCCAACGACGGGGATTCATGCATGCATGCGTGCATAGTATATGCGCTCAAACTTAAGGTCTGAATCTCACCATGACCTATACTACGATAACACAACCAAATGAAGAATCCTCCATGGTAACCTATCTTGTTGTTGGTCAAGGTGATCAAGGATGTCCACGCGGGCCCATGAATATATAGGCTTGTCGCTGATAACCATGCGAGGGAGTGTACCGTTCGAAGGCAACCACTACATGCATATGTATGGAGGTGATGTGTGCATGCATGTTTGAATACACAACATTGATGTGGCGCGTGCATAAAAAATCGTACACTAGCTCCCCACACAGAGCGAGATCGGTTCATGATGTGTCATTGTACTAGCCACTTCGACTCGATGGGAGGGATTCATGCGTACACATGCATGTGTGTGTGTGCTCAAACTGTATCATGCATGTCATCCCAAAGCAAAAATAATAATCCCCTCCTAAGTCAAATTAACCTTTCTTGTTGTCAGACAAAAAATAGTCATGGACCAAGCGGGCCCACAGATGGAAAGCATCGATATCGCTGATAACCGCTTAAGTGGGTGCGAGAGGACAACCACCACCGCTTTGCATGTGGGCCAAACATATATATGTTGAATACCCAAAATGCACAACTTTGATGTGCCACATGCCTCAAAAACCGTAAACCATGCACCCACACAGAGCGAGGTTCATATCAAGCGTACTACATATGATGGTCCCCTTCCCCCTCTTCACCGCATACTATATGCTCCTACCGTAATATATGTACAACCCAAAAGAATCCTCATCGATGGTGAAATTAATTAACCTCTCCCGATGTAGGTCAAAGTGATGGGCCCACAGATGGAAGCGTCACACATGAGTGTCCTAGCTAGGATATGCATGTGGCCCAAAAAGGTGTTGTGTGATGTTTGAATAACCAATTTCACAATTTTGATGTGGCACATGCCTCGGAAACCAAAAAGTTCCGAAACTGAGTGGGGTGTACTTGTTCACGGACACGTACATATAGTATATATGCTAGTACCCTCCCACCTCTTTGACATGTACTATATACCACCATAACACAAACAAAAAAGATTTTACCTTGCTGGTCAAATTAACCTCACTGCCGACTGTTCTTCAAAGTGATGGACGACGACCTCGCGGGCCCACAGAAAGCGTCACACGCGAGTATCAAGTGTCGTGTAGGACAACCATCGATTGCATGTGGCCCAAACATTTATGTATGAAAGGGTTGTGTAATGTTTTAAATAACGATTTCACGACTCTGATGTGGCACCGGACTGCCTAACAAAACGGCCAACCCACACGGTGGCTCACAACTTGTAGTGTACTGCGAGCCACCCGCCACCCCCAGACGCACACACCCACACACACACACCGCGAATCCACCGCAACTAAGATGCATGTTATATTAATTATCCCACGGTGAACATACATGTTACCAAAGGAGGGACGTTTTAATTTCAAAAAAAAATCACAGAGATCATTAAGATGTTTTAGTACATTGATTGATTGATTTTCTACGGGTATAATGTGCAAAAATCAAATTTGAGCTACATGCACACATGACAGTGCACCTAAATGGATTGCAAAAACACATGTGTCTCACTGGGTGCATGTTTACTCCCCGTGCAACAAATTTCAAACATTGAGAATCTTGATTTTTAAATTCTAGTACATCCAAAACTTATTTGAAGTTCATGAAACTTATCATGTTGTCATATGGACACCAATACAAACTGGCATTGTACCTTTTTTTTGTCAAATTTGAGACCAGTTTTGATGTAATCTTTATCTAATTACAGATGTGAGATTATTAATAATTGGGAACCAATATCTCAAACGGATTATTTATTCGAACCGTGAGCGTTAGACCAACAATGGATACGTGCCATAATTTGATTAAGCAATAAAGCGGCAACATTAATCATCCAAATATAAAAAGATATGTGCCGCCGCGTGACCTGTGTGCCGTGCGAGCAGGCATGAGTTGACGGGACGCATGCGAGCAGTCCACCGCATAGGCAGACGGGGAGGCATGCGTGCAGGTGTGTGAATTGACGGAGGCGTGCTCGCTGGGCAGTGTCATCGGGAGGCTTGCGAGTAGCTGTGTGAAACTTTGGTAGGCATGCCAGCAGACCGGTGCGCAGGCTCACCAGGAGACGAGCCATCGGTTTGACTGCCGCTCGCCTCTCTTCCACAACTCCCACTACTCCATATTAATGGTGCGCCTGAGCGGCCGCACCCCCATCCTCGCTACACACACACACAATCCTCTCTCTCTGCTTGCATCCTCGACGCCGCTCTCAGTCCTCAAAGCCGTCAGTGTATGAGGATACCGCCGAAGCGCCCCATCGGAGTGAGTGGCGATGCCGGGGCTGCTAAAGCACCGCAACACGGCGTGGAGATGGAGACAGAGGTTGCCGTTACCACTGGCGAGTTATCGCTGCACCCTGACGTTGTCAACAGTGTCGAGCTTCCACAGCCGGAGGCGGAGTTCCACACCGACTCCGACGACCACTCCGATGACGACGGATAGCTGGTTAGTCATCTATACCACTTTATGTGTCAAATAGATCATAGGGTTTCTCTGGTTACTCCTGCCTTCCCCTTTTTGGAATAGAAATCCTATGGTTATGAAACGCCCTCCATGCGGCTATAGCTCCCACGTGTCGAGGCACGACTTAGAGGCATAACCGCATTGAAAGCAATGTCCCAAGTGAGGTAATCTTCACACAACCCATGTAATACATAAGGGAAAGAGATACATAGTTGGCTTACAGTCGCCACTTCACACAATACATAAATAAATATACATCATCCAGATTACACTCAGGGTCCGACTACGGAACCAAAATGAAAGAAGACTACCCCAAATGCTACACAGATCCCCGAATCACCCCAACTGGGCTCCACTACTGATCATCAGGAAAAGACACATAGTAACGACCACGTTCCTCGTCGAACTCCCACGTGAGCTCGGTCGCGTCATCTGCACTGGCATCGTTGGTACCTGCAACTGTTTTGGTAGAATCTGTGAGTCACGGGGACTCAGCAATCTCACACCCGCGAGATCAAGACTATTTAAGCTTAAAGGTAGGATAGGGTTGTGAGGTGGAGCTGCAGCAAGCGACTAGCATATATGGTGGATAACAACGCAAAAGAGAGCGAGAAAAGAAGCAAAGCACGGTCGTGAAGCTAGAAGTGACCAAGAAGTGATCCTAGAACAACCTACGTCAAACATAACTCCAACACCGTGTTCACTTCCCGGACTCCGCCGAGAAGAGACCATCACGGTAACACACGCGGTTGATGTGTTTTAATTAAGATCAACTTTGGGTTTTCTACAACCGGACATTAACAAATTCCCATCTGCCTCATAACCGCGAGCACGGCTTTCGAAAGATATTACCCTGCAGGGGTGTCCCAACTTAGCCCATTATAAGCTCTCACGGTCAACGAAGGATATTCCTTCTACCGGGAAGACCCGATCAGTCTCGGAATCCCGGACTACAAGACATTTCGACAGTAATAAAACAAGCCCAGCAAAGCCGCCCGGATGTGCCGACAAATCCCAATAGGAGCTGCACATATCTCGTTCTCAGGGCACACCGGATGAGCCAGACGTCGGGTTGGCATAGACCCTGGTTGCCCAAGGGGCGCCGGACATCGCTTGGTTTGGACCAGCAATCGAAGGAGAGCTGGCCCGGGGGTTAAAATAAAGATGACCCTCGGGCTCGCGAAAACCCGGGGGAAAAAGGCTTAGGTGGCAAATGGTAAAACCAAGTTTGGGCCTTGCTGGAGGAGTCGTATTCAAAGCGAACTGTCAAGGGGGTCCCATAAATCACCCAACCGTGTAAGGAACGCAAAATCAAGGAACATAACACCGGTATGACGGAAACTAGGGTGGCAAGAGTGGAACAAAACACCAGGCATAAGGCCGAACCTTCCACCCTTTACCAAGTATATAGATGCATTAATTAAATAAGAGATATTGTGATATCCCAACAAGTAAACATGTTCCAACAAGGAACAATATCTCCATGTTCCAACAAGGAACAAACTTCATCTTCACCTGCAACTAGCAACGCTATAAGAGGGGCTGAGCAAAGCGGTAACATAGCCAAACAACGGTTTGCTAGGACATGGATGGTTAGAGGCTGACATGACAATATGGGTGGCATGATATAGCAAGTGGTAGGTATCGCAACATAGGCATAGCAAAAGGGCGAGCATCTAGCAAGCAAAGATAGAAGTGATTTCGATGGTATGGTCATCTTGCCTGCAAGGTTCTCAGAGTTGTCGAAAGCTTGGTCCTCGAAAGCGTTCTCAACAGGTTCCTCGTTCACGTACTCGTCTCCCGGCTCTACCCAAGAGAAGAACACAAGCAAAGGAACAACTATCAACCACGATGCAATGCGCAAACAACATGATGCAAAACATGGCATGATATGCGAGATGTGATATGCAATGCATATGCGTGCTCCGGAAGGAAAAGATGAACAAGGCATAATCTTGGCAAACCAAGTATGCCACTGTAAAGGTGAGGTGATTTCGGTTGAAATCGATATAAAGATCACCGGAATCGGATGCACGGTTTGCAAATGACAAGCAAAACAAGAATGACAAGATTCTGCCATTATCAGCATGATGCTACTTAGCAAGCAACAAGAAATTAAGCTAATGCACCCAAACGTACCAGCAAAGCATATGACAGTGATCTACTCAAGATGCTTGACAAAATATGAACACTGAGCTACGGCTAAATCACACCACAACAGGTTCAAACAAGCATGGCAAAAGTGCAAAAGATAACAGGTTCACAGACTTGGTGAAAATAACATGCCAGAAATTAACATCAGGATGACATGTTTATAGCAAGCAAACACCATGCTGCAGGAACACAATATAGCAACACAAGGCATTTAATGAATCTACTCAAAGCATAGAACAAAAGTCCCTTACTGACCATAAGCCAAAAAGGATCATAAAATATAATAACACCCATGTCAAATAAGCAAGTTTCATTACAGGTTTCAGACTTGGCAGAAAACTGGACATGTCAAAAACAGATAACAAGTAGGCATGTTCGTGAGCTCGATGCACTCACTACAGAGCATTGCATGATAAACTAAGCATACATCAATCAAGAAGACATGGCATAGAAGCTAGACATGGCAACAATAACATCATATAATGCAAGGATCAAATACAACAAGCTTGGCAAAATCGAATAACATGTAAACACTCTGCCAGTAACATTTTATAGCAAAAGTAGAGCTCGATTGTCTCAAGCTATGGCACTCGATAATTACAAACAAAGGCACGGATGGATAGAGAAAATCCATATGCTCAAAACACCCTTACTGATCATGCTCAAAAGAGGCATAGATCTCTCTGAAACAACATGAACACATGGCATAAAAATAACAGCAGAACATGACTTAGTGAAAATACCAAGTCTCTGAAATCAGCAACATTATGTACCCTAGTTTGCATGCTTGTGCTAGTCACCACAAAGATCACAAAAATACATGTCATACACCCCTGTAAATATGGCATGGCATATTCCAAAACACATGTAGGACTCAACTTCATAGGATGCACACATCAATCATGGCAAAAATGACAAAAGTGCATGTTCTGAAACAGATCTGAAACTAACATCACATAGCCCTCTTCCAACAGCATTTCGGGCAACAAGATAAGCTCAAATGAAAATGATGCAATGAGATGGAATGGTGTACTCATCGAGGCGAACAATTTGATATGCTACACGCACAAAACGGATCCACGGGTGCAAAGTTATGATGCGATGAACATGCAACAAAATTACTGGGACTTGGGGAAAATATACCCCTCGCGAAACGGATCTAGGGCTCGGGCACGCGAACCGAGGTGATCGGGGCGACCGGATCCGGGCGGCGCCGGCCCGGTTCTGGCCGGAGCAGGCGCCGGCGAGGCGGGGGAGGCGCGGGGCGAGCGGCGCGGGGCCGCGCCGGTGCGGTGGTGGGGCGGCGCCTGCGGGAGGAGGTGGCGGCGGGGCCGCGGGGAGGCGGAGCCGGGCGGCGACCGGCAAGCTCGGCGGCGGAGAACTGGCGGAGGAGCACCGCGGCGTCGGGGCGGAGCGCGGACGGCGCGCGCGGGGCGCGGTCCCGGTCGGTGGCGCGGGCGGGCCGGCCGCGGGCTCCGCGGGCCGGCGAAGTGGGGCGCGGGCGCGGCGAGTCGCAGCGCGACACGTGGCGGCGGCGGGACGGAGCGGACGCGTCCGGCGGCGCGGAGAGGGGGTTTGTCTAGGGTTAGGGGTGGAGTGATCCGAAATTTTGGTGGAGGGGGTGTATTTATAGGTAGAGAGAGCTAGGAAGCTCCAAATGAGGTGAGGTTTTCGGCCACGCGATCGTGATCGAACGGTGATGGACATGGGAGTGTCTTAGATGGGTTATTGGGCTGTTTTGAAGGGGTTTTGGGCTGCAACACACATGAGGCCTTCACGGTTACCCAGTTAACCGTTGGAGTATCAAACGACCTCCGAATGACCCGAAACTTGACAGGCGGTCTACCGGTGCTATACCAAGGCCGCTTGACAAACCTCGGTCCAATCCGAGAAATTTTAATACCCGCTCACGGAAACAGGTAAAAGGGGACGCCGGGGAACATAGGAGCGCCGGATTGCAAAACGGACAACAGGGAAAATGCTCGGATGCATAAGACGAACACGTATGCGAATGCGATGCACATGATGACATGATATGAAATGCATGACATGAACAAAATGCAAAATGAAGGAAAACCCAACCACGGAGGGAATATCATATCACATAGCCGAAAATGGCAAGAGTTGGAGTTACAAATATGGCAAGTTACATCCGGGGTGTTACAACACTCCACCACTACGAGAGGATCTCGTCCCGAGATCTAGGACTGAAAGAACTCCGGATATTCGGAACGGAGGTGGTCCTCGCGCTCCCAGGTGGCTTCTCGGTCTGAATGGTGTGACCACTTCACTTTCAGGAATTTGATTGACTAGTTGCGAGTCTTGCGCTCAGTTTCTTCAAGAATAGCAACGGGATCCTCATGATAGGACAAATCTTCTTGAAGATCAATCTCTTCGAAGTTGATGGTGCGCTCAGGCGTCTTGAAGCACTTGCGAAGCTGTGACACGTGGAACACATCGTGCATAGGCGAGATCGCCTCTTTTGCCGATGATCTTGAAAGGGCCCACGTATCTAGGGGCAAGTTTCCCCTTGATACCGAAGCGACGAGTTCCTTTCATTGGAGAGACGCGGAGGTAGACATGATCTCCGATCTCGAATGCCAAATCCCGGCGTTTGCTATCGTAATAGCTCTTCTGGCGCGATTGCGCGGCTTTGAGATTCTCACGAATGACCTTACACATATCTTCAGCCTCTGAGATCAAATCGTTGCCAAGAAGTTGGCGTTCACCGGTCTCTGACCAATTGAGAGGAGTACGACACTTTCTACCATAGAGAATCTCGAATGGGGCTTTGCCCGAGCTGGCTTGAAAACTGTTGTTGTAAGAGAACTCAGCATAAGGAAGACAATCCTCCCACTTCATGCCGAAAGACATAATACAAGCCCTGAGCATATCTTCAAGAATTTGGTTGACACGCTCGACTTGTCCACTAGTTTGAGGGTGGAAAGCTGTGCTGAAGCGAATATTTGTGCCCATGGCCTTCTGAAAAGAATCCCAAAACTTGGATGTAAAGATGCTGCCACGGTCTGAAGAGATCAATTGTGGAATGCCATGCAAGGAGACAATTCTGGAGGTGTAGAGCTCTGCCAGCTGCGTTGCTGTGATAGACTCTTTGATAGGAAGAAAATGAGCCACTTTAGTGAGCTTGTCGATGACGACGAAAATAGCATCATTTCCACGCTTGGACTTAGGAAATCCAGTCACGAAGTCCATTTCGATATGATCAAACTTCCATTCTGGAATAGCAAGAGGTTGGAGGAGACCAGCTGGTCGTTGGTGTTCTGCTTTCACCCTTCTGCAGACATCACATTCATTCATGAATTGAGCAATTTCTCGCTTCATTCGAGTCCACCAATACGACTGCTTGAGGTCATGGTACATCTTCGTACTTCCAGGATGAATTGACAGAAGAGAATTGTGCGCCTCGTTCATAATGACTTTTTGTAGATCACCCTTTGGAACCACGATCCGGTCCTCGAAGAAAAGAGTATCTCTGTCATCAACTCGATAGCACTTGTATTTGGAAATGCCCTTGTCAATACCACGTTTCACCTTCTTCACCATGGTATCCATCAGTTGTGCCTCACGAATTTGATCTTCCAAAGTAGGAGAGACTACGAGGTTGACAAGAAAACCTTGAGGAACAACTTGGAGATTCAACTTGCGGAAAGCTTCACAAAGATCCGGTTGAAAGGGCTTGAGGATTAAGCTGTTGCAATAAGCCTTCCTGCTCAAAGCGTCTGCAATCACATTAGCCTTGCCTGGAGTATATTCAATACTCGGATTATACTCTTGAATCATTTCGACCCATTGAGTTTGCTTGAGGTTGAGGTTGGGATGAGTGAAGATGTACTTGAGACTCTTGTGATCGGTGAATATGTCCACTTTCCTTCCCAACAGGAGATGTCTTCATGTTATCAACGCATGGACAACTACCGCCAACTCAAGATCGTGAGTGGGGTAGTTCTTTTCGTTGGGCTTCAACTGACGAGAGGAATAGGCCACAACCTTCTTCTCTTGCATTAGCACAGCACCGAGGCCTTGAAGAGAAGCATCACAGAAAACTTCATAAGGCTTGGATTCGTCAGGAGGAGTCAAAACTGGAGCAGTGACGAGTTTCTCTTTGATAGTGTTGAAAGCAACGTCACACTCAGGAGACCAGACATACTTCACATGCTTCTGGAGGAGGTTGGAAAGAGGCTTTGCAATCTTAGAGAAATTCTCAACGAATCTTCGGCAATAGCTTGCAAGTCCAAGAAAACTGCGAAGCTGCTTGACATTCTGAGGAGGTTCCCAATTCAAAACTGCAGACACCCTCTCCGGATTAATAGCAATGCCCTTGGCAGAGATGATATGACCAAGGTAAAGAACTTCATCAAGCCAGAATTCACATTTGGAGAACTTTGCATAGAATTTATACTCTCTGAGCTTGTCGAGCACCAATCGCAAATGTTTGGCATGATCCTTCTTATTCTTGGAGAAGACCAATATATCATCGAGATAGACCAAGACGAATTCATTGGTGTAGGGGTTGAAGATGAATTTCATCATGCGAGAGAATGTTGGAGGAGCATTGACAAGGCCGAAAGACATGACAGTATATTCATAAGAACCAAAGCTTGTTCTGAATGCTGTCTTGGGAATATCTTCTTCACGAATGCGAATTTGATGATAACCCATACGAAGGTCAAGCTTGGAGAACACTTTAGCACCTTTAAGTTGCTCGAATAGCTCATTGATGTTGGGAAGTGGGTACTTGTTCTTGATAGTCTTCTTGTTCAATGGACGGCAATCGACGCAAAGTCGGTCCGTGCCATCCTTCTTCTGGACAAAAAGAACACCACAACCCCAAGGAGAAGAACTCGGTCTGATCAGACCCAGACGCTCTTGTTTATCGAGTTGTTTCTTCAATTCCTTCAACTCTTTTGGCCCAAGCTTGTAAGGACGCTTGCAAACGGGTTCTGTGCCAGGCTCAAGATCGATAACGAATTCAACTGGCCAGTGAGGAGGCATACCCGGAAGCTCTTCTGGAAAGACATCTTGGTACTCACAAACGACTGGAATCTGAGAGATATCATCCAATTCGCCCTTCTCATTGAGAGAAAACAACCGAATGGTATCATCACGAGCGGCATAAATGATCACATCGTCAGAAGAGTGAGTCAATTGAATTTCCCTGGCAGCACAATCAAGCTGAGCCTTGTGCTTAGAAAGCCAGTCCATCCCGAGAATAAGATCAATATCTGAGTCACCAAGAACAATTGGTTTAGCCAGAAATCTATAGTCGCCCATCTTGATAGAAACATCCGGGACAAAGGAGCTTGCGTTCATGAATTTACCCGGGGATACAACTGATAACGGTCTAGCCAAATCTTGGAAAGACAACTCATGCTTCGATGCAAAAGGTATTGAAATGAAAGAATGAGATGCTCCAATATCAAATAAGACTTTTGCAGGAATATCATTAACAGGAAGATTACCCATGATCACTTCAGAAGAATCCTCCGCTTGAGCTGCATTCATCATGTTCACCTTTGCAGACCTGGAATTATGCTTGACCACTGCATTGTTTGAAGATCTCACAGGAGGAGGAGGCGGAAGGCGCCTTTGGTTGAAGCACTTGTTCGCATAGTGACCCTTCTGCTGACATTTGTTGCAAGTCACCTCTGAGAACGGACGATGATAAGGAGCATTTGGCCTTGGAGCTTGGTTCTGATAGCCAGGGTTGGGTGGGTGGGAAGATCCACGACCACCTGAGTTCTTCTGCTGGTAAGGCTGACGGAACGGAGGAGGAGGAGGCAACCAGAACTTCTGTTGCTTAGCTGCCACCAGTGAGGAAGAAGAAGACTGAACTGCGTCCCTGACTCTCTTCTTAGATGCCTCACACTTGAGCTGAGCAGCCTCTTGTTTCAGTGCCATGTTGTAGAATTCATCATACTTTAACGGCTCAAAAAGCACGAGAGCTAGTTGCAAATCTTCTCTGAAACCACGCCTGAATTGGTAGATCATGCTCTTCTCATCAGGGATGTCCTGCTTAGCAAAGCGAGAGAGCTTCTGGAACTGAGTGTTGTATTGATACACAAACATGTTGCCTTGCTTGAGATTGCGGAACTCCTCACGCTTACTCTCAACAACACTTTCTGGAATGTGATGAGCTTTGAAGTCACGGCGGAAATCATCCCAGGTAATCACATGACCTCCTCTGGAATCTTTGTATTGTTGGAACCACTCAGTAGCTTGATCCTTGAGTTGAAAAGAGGCAAACTTGACAAAGTCCTCAGGTTTGACATTGCTGCACTCGAAATGCTTGCTGATATCCACGAGCCAATCATCGGCGTCTGTGGCCTCGACACAGTAGCTGAAGGTCTTTGGCTGATTAGCAAGGAACTGATTGAGTGAAGCGAAGTGCGGCTGATTGTTGCCTTGGCCTTGATTTCCTTGATTACCTTGCCCTTGGTTGTGATCTTGCAAGAGCTGAATCAGAATCTGAGCGTTGGCATTTGTGGCAGTCATCAGGGCTTGCCATGCCTCCGGAGGCGGAGGTGGTGGCGGAGGGTTAGCCTGACTTCCTTCATTGCGTTCCGGATTCTGACGCGTTGGCGGAGCCATCCTGAAGAGGGTGACATCCATTAGCATCTTGAAAGAGATATATTCAAGCTGAATCAAAGGATCGAAATTGCAACATATAGTCTTCACAATAAACATCCGAACAAGAATGAACGAATGAATTCCAAAGTAAAGCATCACACTTCCATAAGCTGAGAAGCCATTTAGATAAAAGGTATGGAATAAAATCAACAAGGTACGGATGTGAACAAATACTTGGTAAGGATTACCCAATCACGAACCAAATATCTGCGGGAAGAAATACTAGAGCTACATGAATTCCCACTTATAACTCTCGAAACTTTCTGGTTATGCAATCAGGTGTTGGGGATACAGGGGACACAAAATATATCACCCAAACTAACAATACCTAGATCCAGCTGTATCCATCCTTCAACACATAACCAAGAAACCTTCGGAAATCGTCTACCTCAACCTTCGAAAAGCATCCGTTATATGAGTTATGGCAATACTCCCGCACTCGCCTCAGTACTGGGCTATCAGGGTTATCTCACCAACAACTATACAAAAGAGATTTTCGATGTCGGCGTACTAAACTCAGGTATTCCAGAACTGTAATGATAAAATTATGCTGACAACACCTCGGAGCTCAACTCCCCGGGACACCTCCACTAAACCCCTGCTGACAGGAGGCACCAAGACAATGTTGTCATCACAAAACCATCGAAACGATTCTAAGATACCCGCGTGATCCTAAATTTTCTTTAGTGAAATTTGAGAAGAGAAGAGTCAAAACTCTACGTCAGGATGCCTTACCAGAGCGATGAGGAGACTGGGAAGTAAAAAGAATTCCTAAACACTCCGATATATAATTCCTAAATGACTCAAAACATTTTTCTAGACACAACTCGGCCGCTAAAAATGATCAATCAGTGGGGGCTCCTAAGGTCGGGGAAGGCTCTGATTACCAACTTGAAACGCCCTCGATGCGGCTTTAGCTCCCATGTGTCGAGGCACGACTTAGAGGCATAACCGCATTGAAAGCAATGTCGCAAGTGAGGTAATCTTCACACAACCCATGTAATACATAAGGGAAAGAGATACATAGTTGGCTTACAGTCGCCACTTCACACAATACATAAATAAACATACATCATCCAGATTACACTCAGGGTCCGACTACGGAACCAAAATGAAAGAAGACTACCCCAAATGCTACACAGATCCCCGAATCACCCCAACTGGGCTCCACTACTGATCATTAGGAAAAGACACATAGTAACGACCACGTTCCTCGTCGAACTCCCACGTGAGCTCGGTCGCGTCATCTGCACTAGCATCGTTGGTACCTGCAACTGTTTTGGTAGAATTTGTGAGTCATGGGGAGTCAGCAATCTCACACCCGCGAGATCAAGACTATTTAAGCTTAAAGGTAGGATAGGGTTATGAGGTGGAGCTGCAGCAAGCGACTAGCATATATGGTGGATAACAACGCAAAAGAGAGCGAGAAAAGAAGCAAAGCATGGTCGTGAAGCTAGAAGTGACCAAGAAGTGATCCTAGAACAACCTACGTCAAACATAACTCCAACACCGTGTTCACTTCCCGGACTCCGCCGAGAAGAGACCATCACGGTAACACACGCGGTTGATGTGTTTTAATTAAGATCAACTTCGGGTATTCTACAACCGGGCATTAACAAATTCCCATCTGCCTCATAACCGCGGGCACGGCTTTCGAAAGATATTACCCTGCAGGGGTGTCCCAACTTAGCCCATTATAAGCTCTCACGGTCAACGAAGGATATTCCTTCTACCGGGAAGACCCGATCAGTCTCGGAATCCCGGACTACAAGACATTTCGACAGTAATAAAACAAGTCCAGCAAAGCCGCCCGGATGTGCCGACAAATCTCGATAGGAGCTGCACATATCTCGTTCTCAGGGCACACTGGATGAGCCAGACGTCGGGTTGGCATAGACCCTGGTTGCCCAAGGGGCGCCGGACATTGCTCGGTTTGGACCAGCAATCGAAGGAGAGCTGGCCCGGGGGTTAAAATAAAGATGACCCTCGGGCTCGTGAAAACCCGGGGGAAAAAGGCTTAGGTGGCAAATGGTAAAACCAAGTTTGGGCCTTGCTGGAGGAGTCGTATTCAAAGTGAACTGTCAAGGGGGTCCCATAAATCACCCAACCGTGTAAGGAATGCAAAATCAAGGAACATAACACCGGTATGACGGAAACTAGGGTGGCAAGAGTGGAACAAAACACCAGGCATAAGGCCGAGCCTTCCACCCTTTACCAAGTATATAGATGCATTAATTAAATAAGAGATATTGTGATATCCCAACAAGTAAACATGTTCCAACAAGGAACAATATCTCCATGTTCCAACAAGGAACAAACTTCATCTTCACCTGCAACTAGCAACGCTATAAGAGGGGCTGAGCAAAGCGGTAACATAGCCAAACAACAGTTTGCTAGGACATGGATGGTTAGAGGCTGACATGGCAATATGGGTGGCATGATATAGCAAGTGGTAGGTATCGCAGCATAGGCATAGCAAAAGGGCGAGCATCTAGCAAGCAAAGATAGAAGTGATTTCGAGGGTATGGTCATCTTGCCTGCAAGGTTCTCAGAGTTGTCGAAAGCTTGGTCCTCGAAAGCGTTCTCAACAGGTTCCTCGTTCACGTACTCGTCTCCTGGCTCTACCTAAGACAAGAACACAAGCAAAGGAACAACTATCAACTACGATGCAATGCGCAAACAACATGATGCAAAACATGGCATGATATGCGAGATGTGATATGCAATGCATATGCGTGCTCCGAAAGGAAAAGATGAACAAGGCATAATCTTGACAAACCAAGTATGCCACTGTAAAGTTGAGGTGATTTCGGTTGAAATCGATATAAAGATCACCGGAATCGGATGCACGGTTTGCAAATGACAAGCAAAACAAGAATGACAAGATTCTGCCATTATCAGCATGATGTTACTTAGCAAGCAACAAGAAATTAAGCTACTGCACCTAAACGTACCAGCAAAGCATATGGCAGTGATCTACTCAAGATGCTTGACAAAAGATGAACACTGAGCTACGGCTAAATCACAACAAAACAGGTTCAAACAAGCATGGAAAAAGTGCAAAAGATAACAGGTTCACAGACTTGGTGAAAATAACATGCCAGAAATTAACATCAGGATGACATGTTTATAGCAAGCAAACACCATGCTACATGAACACAATATAGCAACACAAGGCATGAAATGAATCTAATCAAAGCATAGAACAAAAGTCCCTTACTGACCATAAGCCAAAAAAGATCATAAAATATAATAACACCCATGTCAATTAAGCAAGTTTCGTTACAGGTTTCAGACTTAGCAGAAAACTGGACATGTCAAAAACAGATAACAAGTAGGCATGTTCGTGAGCTCGATGCACTCACTACAGAGCATTGCATGATAAAATAAGCATACATCCATCAAGAAGACTTGGCATAAAAGCTAGACATGGCAAGAATAACATCATATCATGCAAGGATCAACTACAATAAGCTTGGCAAAATCGAATAACATGTAAACAATCTGCCAGTAACATTTTATAGCAAAAGTAGAGCTCAATTGACTCAAGCTATGGCACTCGATAATTACAAACAAAGGCATGGATGGATAGAGAAAATCCATATTCTCAAAACACCCTTACTGATCATGCTCAAAATAGGCATAGATCTCTCTGAAACAACATGAACACATGGCATAAAAATAACAACAGAACATGACTTGGTGAAAATACTAAGTCTCTGAAATCAGCAACATTATGTACCCTAGTTTGCATGCTTGTGCTAGTCACCACAAAGATCACAAAAATACATGGCATACACCCCTGTAAATATGGCATGGCATATTTCAAAACACATGTAGGACTCAACTTCATAGGATGCACACATCAATCATGGCAAAAATGACAAAAGTGCATGTTCTGAAACAGATCTGAAACTAACATCACATAGCCCTCTTCCAACAGCATTTAGGGCAACAAGATGAGCTCAAATGAAAATGATGCAATGAGATTAAATGATGTACTCATCCAGGCGAACAATTTGATATGCTACACACCCAAAACAGAGCCACGGGTGCGAAGTTATGATGCGATGAACATGCAACAAAATTACCGGGACTTAGGGAAAATATACCCCTCGCGAAACGGATCTAGGGCTCGGGCACGCGAACCGAGGTGACCGGGGCGACCGGATCCGGGCGGCGCCGGCCCGGATCTGGCCGCAGGAGGCGCCGGCGAGGCGGGGGAGGCGCGGGGCGAGCGGCGCGGGGCCGCGCCGGTGCGGTGGCGGGGCGGCGCCGGCGGGAGGAGGTGGCGGCGGGGCCGCGGGGAGGCGGAGCCGGGCGGCGGCCGGCGAGCTCGGCGGCGGAGAACTGGTGGAGGAGCACCGCGGCGGCGGGGCGGAGCGCGGACGGCGCGCGCGGGGCGCGGTCCCGGTCGGTGGCGCGGGCGGGCCGGCCGCGGGCTCCGCGGGCCGGCGAAGTGGGGCGCGGGCGCGGCGAGTCGCGGCGCGACACGTGGCGGCGGCGGGACGGAGCGGACGCGTCCGGCTCCGTCCGGACATGTCCGGCGGCACGGAGAGGGGGTTTGTCTAGGGTTAGGGGTGGAGTGATCCGAAATTTCGGTGGAGGGGGTGTATTTATAGGTAGAGAGCTAGGAAGCTCGAAATGAGGTGAGGTGTTCGGCCACGCGATCGTGATCGAACGGCGATGGACATGGGAGTGTCTTAGATGGGTTATTGGGCTGTTTTGAAGGGGTTTTGGGCTGCAACACACACGAGGCCTTCACGGTTACCCGGTTAACCGTTGGAGTATCAAACGACCTCCGAATGACCTGAAACTTGACAGGCGGTCTACCGGTGCTATACCAAGGCTGCTTGACAAACCTCGGTCCAATCCGAGAAAGTTTAATACCCGCTCATGGAAAAAGGTTAAAGGGGACGTTGGGGAACATAGGAGCGCCGGATTGCAAAACGGACAATGGGGAAAATGCTCGGATGCATAAGACGAACACGTATGCGAATGCGATGCACATGATGACATGATATGAAATGCATGACATGAAAAAAATGCAAAATGAAGGAAAACCCAACCACGGAGGGAATATCATATCACATAGCCGAAAATGGCAAGAGTTGGAGTTACAAATATGGCAAGTTACATCCGGGGTGTTACAGGTTATGTTCTCCCAATCCATGAAATCTGAGTAAGTTTCGTTAGATCCGTGTAGTGTATTGATTGTTTGAATGGTACAGGTGATAAGTGATTAATTGTTTCATCTGTGTAAATGATTTCTGCTAGTAATTCAACTAGGGTTAGTGTTCGTGCTAATAATTCCTAGCCAGGGCTTGACAATTGATTTTGAATGACCTACATATGTTTGTGCCATTATTTTCTTCAAGATTGGTCTGTACATAGACGAGTGTGCTTAAAAATCGAACCATAATCTCTTGATATGTATAAATAAATAGCCATAAATTCCTAATCCTACTTCACAACATGTAATCATTGATTTGATGCCAAAATTGTCTTACTATTTGTATAGGTGTTGTCTGACAATGTGGACAGCGAGGATGAAGATGGCCAGAGGAGGTAGAAGAGGCAAATCCTGAGGGAGCTTTTATGCGGGAATGCATAACAGGCGTATTAGGACCTGGAACGGCGGCTATGGATGCCAATTTTGGAACCGGAAGCTTCATGACCCGCATCTAAGTGTTCAGGCACATGCAAGAGGACGGGCCGTTGGCTCCTTCAAGAAGAAGTATTCTCGTATGGTGGCGCACGGCGCGTATGCCGAGTACCCGGAGAAGCTTCAGGATCGTGTCGGCCGCATGTGAGATGAGATGTGGGATGGATCGAACTATGTATGCTTGAGTATGCTTAATGACGGTTGAACTATGTACTTATGGTTGAACTATGCTTATGTACGTGTATGGTTATTATCTATGTCTGAGTATGCTAAATATTTCGTCAAAATTTGGTAAAAATTACGAAGGGGGACCAATAAACTAGGACGGAGGTACTACGTCAATCACACACGGTTCCCAAAATTGGAACCGTGTGCAATGACTTTCATTTTGCCTGCTGCGTCAATCACACACGGTTCGCTCTAGCAAACCGTCGGCCCCAAAATTCTTTGTGGGACAGAAAACCCTCACCACGCAGTTCAAAAAAGAAAAAAGAAAACCCTCACCATCCCCATGTCACAAAAACCCTCACCCTGCCCGCCACCCCCTCGGCCCCTCCGGTACGTTCCCCATTCACACCTGCACAAGCTCCTCCACATCTATGCCATGGCACCGCCTATCGCGGTGGTAAACACTTAGCTCGACGCCTGCCGCCGCTGCCATGCTGCCGGCAAAGCCCACTGCATTTCGCCACTTCCGCTTGCCGCCGCCTATCGCCATCGACTTTCTCGATGCTGCTCGCGGTCGACCCAGCTCCGCTCGGTTGGGAAATCTGCCGTACTGAGGGTTCTTTCTCATGGATGACAAGGTAACTAATTTAACGAGATATTATCTCATCTCTTATCCCAGTTCATCTGCCTTCTTTAATCACCCAGCGGAAATTGCCATGAATTCTTTTTTATTCGAGCTGATTTGAGGGTTTTCTTTCATTCATAGAATGTATAGTGTGCCGACACTTCAGGACTTTGCTACCCCCACCAGAGATTCCATCTCACCATACCAAATAACTTGAGGACGCGCGCGGTATGTTCAATCTCACCCTAAATCAGTTGGCATGGCCTACTTTCCTAAACATATTCTAAATATTGCTACATTAGGATAAAAGGTGCCACATGCACCATATACGTCAAAGGGGATTTTCCCCCTCTTCTTTCTATATTAGGAAAATTAATGATTTATTGTTCTTTTGATTATCTCATATTTCCATGACATCATGTTTACCCTATCTGTTTAATTATAGATTTTTGTCCTTCGACTTCAACTGTTATACAGTTCTTTCAATTTGGACCCATATTTGCATGTTACCATATTTTCTTTAACAACCCTACCATTTTCTGCAGAATATCCCTTGCTATGCAGCAGATTATGTAGTGCTCAACTTTTCCCTTTACATAGATCAAGGCTCCACGGATGTCATACTACACACAAACCATGGATTTGCAATCGTTGCTACTGTAAGACTTGATGAACGTGGTGACTCCTATTTTGGCATTGGATTTTGGAAAGAAATTGCAAAGTTTTATTACTGAAAGCTGGCACTAAAATTGCACTACACATAAAAGGGCCTAGTCATGAGATATATGCTAACTTCCCAGACAAAATCATCCGTCCAAACTTTGTTTGAAGTAAGTTTTCTTTTCAACTATCTGCATGTTGACTTACCCAGCAATGTCAAACGAATTGTGTAGTATTTAAGAAACCAATTGTTATTCCCTTTTCTTACTATATTCCTACCTAGTAACTTCTAGTTACCAATACACTTTTCTATTGCCCTATTTTAACTAAATATTCCCTGTACTCCCATTTCTATCAGAAAGCGCCACTGACAAGGAGACTCCGGAGGTGGAGAACGGGGCTGCCAACAACCGGAGGTGGGGTGAGCTAGAATCGCAAGCGACTCCAGCAGGCCTAGACTTCATCAGTAGCCTCCCCGATGATATGTTGAGAGTCATCATCTCCCTCCTCCCAATCAAATATGGGGCACGGACAACCGTCCTTTCCCGGCGGTGGCGCCCCCTATGGAACTCCAGCCCTCTCGACCTCATCGACACCCACGAGCTCTACCATGGCTATTGCAAAATCTTGGATGCGTTCTCCAAGATCCTCGGCAGTCACCTTGGCCCAACCAAAGGCCTTAGAATGGGCAAGTTCCGTTCCAGCGGCAAGGACCGAGCCAAGGTTGACAACTGGTTCCGATCCCCCACCCTAGATCAGCTCAAGGAGCTCACTTTTGATGATGGGCATATGCGGTCACTGCCAACATCCGCACTCCGCCTCGTGCCCATGCTGCGCGTCGCCAAGTTCAGGAACTGCCATCCTCCCTTAATGACGCGCATGCTCTTATTCTACCACGACTGAAGCACCTCGAGCTCGTCGTCGTCTGCCTCTCAAATGGTGACATGGAGCGCTTGCTCCGTGGTTGTACTGCACTCGAGTACCTTTGTCTTCAGGCGATCAATGGGTTGAGTACCTTCCACATCACGCCCATGACTCTTTGGACTATATATGGGTGTTGCTGGTGCGGCAGGAAGACATCACAAGATGTGTACCACGGTATAGTCATTGAGGACACACCTGCACTTGAGAGATTACTTGTAGTTGATCAAGAAGGTCCAACAAGAATCAATGTCATTTCTGCGCCGAAATTGACAGTGGTGGGATACTCGTCTCACAAATACTCCGAACTTGTTATTGGATCCACACCCGTTCAGGTACAACAGCCGCCTTCTACCTCTCCTTCTGCAAATTAACATTATTTCTAATTTTGAAGATGTTTGTGCGTCTGTCATTCAAAAAATGATTCCGACAAGCTTGACTCTGAAACTGCGCACAGTGAAGGTCTTGGCACTAGAATCTATCGGCCCCAACCTGGAGCAAGTTGTTTGTTTCCTGAGATTCTTTCCGTTCCTGGAGAAGCTATATATTGAGGTGATGTTCCTTTCATGTTAAATGTTAACCATAAGGGAGTTCAATTTGTGACACCTTTTTCCAAGTTTACAATGACAATGTACTACGATTTCTGAAGGTTCTTTTGGAGGATTTCAGTACATACATGTCCCCCCCATATTGGTTGCTTGATCCATACGGTTACAATCAATAAGCATTTCTCCTTTGGATTCAACTGTAGTAGTTTTCTTAGGGAACTTTTCATCCACCCCAACCTCTTGTGAAGAAGGCTACATTTTTCTAGAATGTAATCAAATGCCCATTTTAATCATGTCAGATCGAAGATGGCATGTTAGTGCATTTTACAAATCCTGCAAACCAAATAGGCCTGTAGTAATGTTCAAAACTGCATGTAGGCACTAACACGTTTTCTTATTTTGCAGATAAGATTAGGCAGTGGTGGATAATGTGATACAATATAACAATCACGTTGAATGCCTAGATCTTCATCTCTCATAAATTACTTTGAACTCCTACCGAGGGACCTTATCGGAGATTATATTCGCCAGGTTCTTTGTTCTCAGAGGAAGGGTGCTGAAGGAAATGAGGTTTGCCCTACATTTATTTGGCAAAAATGAATGGTTTGTTGATCAGCGTTGGCGCCTGCGGCAGAATGGAGTAGGCTCCAAAAATGCTGAATTTCATTTTGGAACTTCAGATGACAAAGTAATCGGAAGTGATCGTGTCAACTCCATACATGACTTCTCAATGGCTGACTGATGACCCACAAGTATATGGTATCTATCGTAGTCCTTTCGATAAGTAAGAGTGTGGAACCCAACGAGGAGCAGAAGGAAATGATAAGCGGTTTTCAGCAAGGTATTTTCTGCAAGCACTGAAATTATAGGTAACAAATAGTTTAGTGATAAGCTAATTTCTAACGAGCAACAAGTAACAAAAGTAAATAAAGTGCAGCAAGATGGCCCAATCCTTTTTGTAGAAAAGGACAAGCGTGGACAAACTCTTATACAGAGAAAAGCGCTCCCGAGGACACATGGGGATTATCGTCAAGCTAGTTTTCATCATGTTCATATGATTCACGTTCGGTACTTTGATAATTTGATATGTGGGTGGACCGGTGCTTGGGTGCTCTCCTTACTTGGACAAGCATCCCACTTATGATTAACCCCTATTGCAAGCATCCACAACTACAAAAGAAGTATTAAGGTAAACATAACCATAGCATGAAACATATGGATCCAAATCAGCCCCTTACGAAGCAACGCATAAACTAGGGTTTAAGCTTCTGTCACTCTGGCAACCCATCATCTACTTATTACTTCCCAATGCCTTTCTCTAGGCCCAAATAATGGTGAAGTGTCATGTAGTCGACGTTCACATAACACCACTAGAGGATAGACAACATACATCTCATCAAAATATCGAACGAATACCAAATTCACATGACTACTAATAGGAAGACTTCTCCCATGTCCTCAGGAACAAACGTAACTACTCACAAATCATATTCATGTTCATAATCAGAGGAGTATTAATATGCATAAAGGATCTGAACATATGATCTTCCACCAAATAAACCAACTAGCATCAACTACAAGGAGTAATCAACACTACTAGCAACCTACAGGTACCAATCTCAGACTTAGAGACAAGAATTGGATACAAGAGATGAACTAGGGTTTGAGAGGAGATGGTGCTGGTGAAGATGTTGATGGAGATTGGCCCCCTCCCGATGAGAGGAGCATTGGTGATGACGATGGCGATGATTTCCCCCTCCCGGAGGGAAGTTTCCCTGGCAGAACAGCTCCGCCGGAGCCCTAGATTGGTTCCGCCAAGGTTCCGCCTTGTGGCGGTGGAGTCTCGTCCCGAAAGCTTGCTTATGATTTTTTCTCGGACGAAAGACTTCATATAGCATAAGATGGGCACCGGAGGGCCACCATGGGGCCCATGAGGCAGGGGGGCGCGCCCCCACCCTCGTGCCCAGGGTGTGGGTCCCCTCTGGTATTTTCTTCGCTCAATATTTTTTATTATTTCCAAAAATAACTTCCGTGGAGTTTCAGGACTTTTGGAGTTGTGAAGAATAGATCTCTAATATTTGCTCCTTTTCCAGCCAAGAATTCCAGATGCCGGCATTCTCCCTCTTCATGTAAACCTTGTAAAATAAGAGATAATAGGCATAAGTATTGTGACATAATGTGTAATAACAGCCCATAATGCGATAAATATCGATATAAAAGCATGATGCAAAATGGACGTATCAACTCCCCCAAGCTTAGACCTCGCTTGTCCTCAAGCGGAAGCCGATAACGATAAATATGTCCAAATGTTTAGAGGTAGAGGTGTCGATAAAATAAAATATGGACATGATGGCATCATGATCATTCTTATAACAGCAACATATATGGGTATTGTCATATGATTTCTTATGCTCAAGTAATAATCTATTCACAATGTCAAGTATGAATCAGAAACTTAATTGAGAACCAACAAACTATAATCTCAGTCATTGAAGCAATTGCAATTTATGATAACATCGGAAAGAGTCTATGTCAGAGCTTTTCAGCAAGTCCACATACTCAACTATCATTTAGTCTTTCACAATTGCTAACACTCACGCAATACTTGTGGTTACAGAGTCTTAATCGGACACAGAGAAAGATAGGGGCTTATAGTTTCGCCTCCCAACCTTTTACCTCAAGGGTAATGTCAACAATAATAGCTCATGCTAACTTACATCCAATTAGATATATATATCAGGATCTTTCCAACACACTGAGCTTGCCAAAGGATAAGATGTAAAAATAAGAGGGGAAGATCACCATGACTCTTGCATAAGGTAGGAGATAAAAGTAAAAGATAGGCCCTTCGCAGAGGGAAGCAGAGGTTGTCATGCGCTTTCAGGGTTGGTTGCACAAAATCTTAATGCGAAAGAACGTCACTTTATATTGCCACTTGTGATATGAACCTTTATTATGCAGTCCGTCGCTTTTATTTCTTCCACATCACAATATCGTATAAAGTTTATTTCCTCCACACTAATCAATCATACATATTTAGAGAGCAATTTTTATTGCTTGCACCGATGACAACTTACTTGAAGGATCTTACTCAATCCATAGGTAGATATGGTGGACTCTCATGGCAAAACTGGGTTTAAGGGTATTTGGAAGCACAAGTAGTATCTCTACTTGGTGCAAAGAATTTGGCTAGCATGAGGGGGAAAGGCAAGCTCAACATGTTGGACAATCCATGACAATATACTTTATTTCAGATATAAGAAAACATAATGAGGGAGTCCTGGATTAGGGGGTGTTCGGATAGCCGAACTATACCTTCAGTCGGACTCCAGGACTATGAAGATACAAGGTTGAAGACTTCGTCCCGTGTCCGGAAGGATCTTTTCTTGGCGTGGAAGGCAAGCTAGGCGTGCGGATATTCAAGATCTCCTACCAATGTAACCGACTCTGTGTAACCCTAACCCTATCCGGTGTCTATATAAACCGGAGGGTTGTAGTCCGTAGGACAACAAGACAACCATCATCATACACAATCATACCATAGGCTAGCTTCTAGGGTTTAGCCTCCTTGATCTCGTGGTAGATCCACTCTTGTACTACCCATATCATCAATATTAATCTAGCAGGAGTAGGGTTTTACCTCCATCGAGAGGGCCCGAACCTGGGTAAAATAAAGTGTCCCTTGTCTCCTGTTACCATCCGACCTTGACGCACAGTTCGGGACCCCCTACCCGAGATCCGCCGGTTTTGACACCGACATTGGTGCTTTCATTGAGAGTTCCTCTGTGTCGTCGCTTTTAGGCCCGATGGCTCCTTTGATCATCAACAACGATGAGGTCTAGGGTGAGACTTTCCTCCCCGGGCAGATCTTCGTCTTCAGCGGCTTCGCTCTGCGGGCCAATTCGCTTGGTCATCTGGAGCAGATCGAAAGCTACGCCCCTGGCCATCAAGTCAGGTTTGGAAGCTTAAACTACACGGCGGATATCCGCGGAGACTTGATCTTCGACGGATTCGAGCCACAGCCAAGCGTGCCGCACTATCTCGAGGGACATGATATAGCTCTGCCTCCGAATAGCACCCTGGAGGCCGCACACGCTCCGGCCCCGATCTTTGACTCGGAGCCCACTGCGTTCTCTGAGGATGAATGGTTGGACGTCACCTCGGGGGCTGCGATCTTAAAGGCGATCGAGCCGAACGCCAGCCCCGTACTCCGCACGGCCCAGGACTCCAAGGAGCCAGACTCTTTTCCAAACTCCAAGCCTTCCGCGCACCCGCCGATCGGATCTGATTGGGCGCCTGTAATGGAGTTCACCGCCGCGGACATCTTTCAGTGCTCACCTTTCGGTGACATCCTGAATTCCCTCAAGTCTCTCTCTTTATCAGGAGAGCCCAGGCCGGACTATGGCCTGCGAGGTTGGGATTCGGACGACGAAGAAATTCAAAGCCCACCCACCACCCACTTAATAGCCACTGTCGACGATTTAACCGACATGCTTGACTTCGGCTCCGAAGACTTCGACGGTATGGACGACGAAGGAGGAGACGAACAAGAACCAGCACCTGTAGGGCGCTGGACCGCCACCTCGTCATATGATATATACATGGTGGATGCCCCAAAGGATGGAGATGGCGATGGAACTGCGGAGGACGGCACCTCGAAAAAGCCGTCAAAATGCCGGCGCCAACGGCGCCGCTCTAAATCCCGCCACAGCAGAAACGGTGATTCCGGCACGGGAGATAATACTACCCCGGACAGCGCCGAAGAACACCAAAACCAGCAAGATTCGGCGCAGGAAGATGAAAAAGCCAGCCCTCACGAGAGAGCAGCAGAGCAAGAGGTTGAGGATGATAATTACATGCCTCCCTCCGAAGACGAGGCAAGCCTCGGCGACGATGAATTCGTCGTACCATCAGACCCCGCCGAACAAGAGCGCTTTCAACGCAGGCTTCTAGCCATGGCGAACAGCCTAAAGAAAAAGCAGCAACAACTTAGAGCTGATCAAGATTTGCTAGCTGACAGGTGGACTGAAGTCCTTACGGCCGAAGAGTACAAACTCGAGCGCCCCTCCAAAAATTATCCTAAGCGCAGGCCGCTACCCCAATCATAGGAGGAAGCTCATGACATGGTAGACCGGCCACCTCGCGGCCGCGACAGAGAGGCCTGCCGAACCTTCAAACAAGCCATGCCCCGGTGCCGCTCAACTAAGGCACGGGAAAACGAGCCAGACCTGCGAAACGTCTTGGAGGATAAAGCAAGTCAAACAAGATCGATCTACGGATCGCGCGGACGCCCGATGACACGTGATGATTTTCACTCCGGACACAGTAAATCCGGCCGGGCCGAACACAACAGGCACAGCTCTTCCGAACTGCGTCGTGACATAGCCCAGTACAGGGGCGTCGCACACCCACTATGCTTCACAGACGAAGTAATGGATCATAGAATCCCAGAGGGTTTCAAACCCGTCAATATCGAGTCGTACGATGGTATGACAAATCCGGCAGTATGGATTGAGGACTATCTCCTTCACATCCACATGGCACGTGGCGATGATTTGCACGCCATCAAATATTTGCCCCTTAAACTCAAGGGACCAGCCCGACACTGGCTCAATAGCCTCCCAGCAGACTCAACCGGTTCTTGGGAGGACCTGGAGGCCGCATTCCTCGACAACTTCCAGGGGACCTATGTGCGGCCACCAGACGCCGATGACCTAAGCCACATAATCCAGCAGCCAGAAGAATCGGCCAGGCAATTCTGGACACGGTTCCTAACAAAGAAAAATCAGATAGTCGATTGTCCGGATGCAGAGGCCCTAGCGTCCTTCAAACATAACATCCGCGACAAATGGCTTGCCCGGCACCTGGGACAGGAAAAGCCGAAATCCATGGCAGCCCTCACAACACTCATGACCCGCTTTTGCGCGGGCAAAGATAGCTGGCTAGCCCGTAGCAACAACTTATCGAAGAAGCACGGTAATTCGGATACCAAGGATAAAAGTGGCAGGTCACGCCGGAATAAGAAAAAGCGTCGCGTCAGTAGCGACAGCAATGAGGATATGGCAGTCAATGCCGGATTCAGAGGCTATAAATCCGGTCAGCGAAAAAAGCCATTTAAGAAGAATACCCAGGGCCCGTCCAGTTTGGACCGGATACTCGATCGCTCATGCCAGATTCACGGCACCCCCGAAAGGCCAGCCAATCACACCAACAGGGATTGTTGGGTGTTCAAGCAGGCAGGCAAGATAAGAGCCGAACACAAGGACAAGGGGCTGAACAGCGACGACGAGGAGGAGCCCAGGCCACCGAACAACAGTGGACAGAAAGGGTTTCCCCCACAAGTGCGGACGGTGAACATGATATACGCGACCCACATTCCCAAGCGGGAGAGGAAGAGTGCGCTATGGGACGTATACGCGATGGAGCCAGTCGCCCCAAAGTTCAACCCATGGTCCTCTTGCCCGATCACTTTCGATCGAAGGGACCACCCCACTAGCATCCGTCACGGCGGTTTCGCCGCATTGGTTCTTGACCCAATCGTGGACGGATTTCACCTCACAAGAGTCCTCATGGACGGCGGCAGTAGCCTGAACCTGCTTTATCAGGATACAGTGCGGAAAATGCGCATAGACCCATCAAGGATCAAGCCCACAAGGACGACCTTCAAAGGCGTCATACCAGGTGTAGAGGCCAATCGCACAGGCTCGATAACACTGGATGTGGTCTTCGGATCTCCGGATAACTTCCGAAGCGAAGAGTTAATCTTCGATATAGTGCCGTTCCGCAGTGGCTATCATGCCCTGCTCGGAGGAACCGCATTCGCTAAATTCAATGCGGTGCCGCACTACGCATATCTCAAGCTCAAGATGCCAGGCCCTTGAGCAGTAATTACGGTCAGCGGAAACACAGAACGCTCCATCCGTACGGAGGAGCACACGGCAGCCCTCGCAGCGGAAGTACAAAGCAGCCTTTCAAGGCAACTCTCCAGTCCGGCCGTTAAAAAACCGGACAATGCAAAGCGCGCCCGGAGTAACCTGTGACAAGACCACCTGGCACGATCAGAGCAAGCGTAGCAATACGGCCCCGACCCCAGCCATCGCAACATAGCGGAGCAAGTACCTCGAGTACACAATTACGCCCTTAAAATTCCATGGGCACAGGGGAAGGGGCACATTAACGGCATGCCTACAACACGGCGTCAAACGTACTAGGGGCTGCCAGATTTTTTCTTTTTTTACTTTCAGGACTCCATACTCTGGATACCTGTTCGGCAGTGTTGCCGCACAGACGATGCAAGACCTAGGAAAGCAGACAAAGCTACGCCGCACTCCGTAATTCTCAGGTGGTCTCTATTTCGAGCGATATATCTGTTTCTAAACTTCGCGGCCTGCGCTTGGTCAGGACATGTTAAGCAGTCTAATATCCTTTTTGGCTTATCGCACTACTTGTATCGTTCGGCTTTGATAAATAGCCTCTTTATAAACAATGCATAACTTTTTGTCTATTTTTTGCATTATCCTCTTTTTATATATATATGTTTAGTAAATAACATGATCGCACCCGTACACCATGGTACGGCAAACCACGCTAGGGGCTTCATTACCCTTTTATCTGGTTGTGAGAAGTCCGTTCACTTTCACAAGTGCGGCACCCCGAACTTATAGCACTATATGCATCGGCTCCGAGTCATGATTTTGGTCACATGTTGGGTTTGCGCGGCTCCTATGTTTTGGTGCCTTACGTTCCGCTATATCGGCTAAGGTAGCACTAGGAGAACCACTGCGATTGTGCCCCAGTTCAGGTGGGTTGAGCACCTTAGTGGAGAAAGCTAAAACAGACTGTCATGATAAGGCGTGAGACCGGTCGCTGTTCGAGAGGTTTTCGAGTCCTTAAAGGCTTATACCGCTTCGAGCGAGGAGCTGGTTATGTCCGGCCAAAGGCGTGGATAGCGCCCCGAATTCGGCCTTCCGAACTAGGGGCTTCGCCGAAATTTAAAATTATAACGTTCTATGGCTAAGTGAGAGTGTTCAAGCATTATAGTCCGATTGCCTGGTTCGCTGTGCTGAGCGCCTCCCTCGAAGGACCCAACTATGGGAACAAGAGCCCTTAGGTTTATCCAGAACACCCCAGCACTAGTGGCATGGGGGCAGAAGCCGACGACTGGCCATCTCTCAATTTTTGATAAACGGCGGCACAGAAAATAATATTTTAAATTCAATAAGCATTGCTTAGCGCATATGAACAAGTTTTCAGCGCACATGATACAAACGAGCGAGTTCAGTGAAATATTACATCTTTAGTACATTCATCCGCGACAAGGCGGGATCCGGCAAGAACTTCCTTGTAGTAGTTCTCGGGCTTGCGATGCTCCTTCCCCTGCGGCGGCCCGTCCTTCACCAGCTTCTCTCCGTCCAACTTGCCCCAGTGTACCCTTACACGGGCAAGGGCCCTCCGGGCACCTTCAATGCAGACGAAGCGCTTGATGACCTCAAGCCGTGGACATGCCTCCACCAGCTGCTGCACTAGCCCGAAATAGCTCCCAGGCAGGGCCTCTCCAGGCCACAGCCGAACTAGTAAGCCCTTCATGGCCTGTTCGGCCGCCTTGTGGAGCTCGGCCAGCTGTTTCAGCTGATCGCTCAAAGGCACAGGGTGTCCGGCCTCAGAATACTGAGACCAGAACACACTCTCCGTCGAGCTGCCCTCTTCAGCTCGGTAGAACGCGGCGACGTCGGATGCGCTGCGGGGAAGATCGAAGAACGCCCCTGGAGAACTCCGGATTCGGGTAAGTAATAGGTAATTTATTTTTATATTCCTACTTTGCATTGAGAATGCCTTACCCGCTGCTATCTTTTTCACATCCTCCAACTCTTGGAGGGCCTTCTGGGCTTCGGCCTTGGCACTCTTGGCGGTCTCAATGCCGAGGCGAGCTCGGATGCTGGCGTTTTCACCTCAAGCTCCGAACCCTCATGTTTTTTCATGAGAGCCTGCAGCTCTTGCTGCACCTCGCCGGCTTGGACCCCAAGCCTTTCTCGCTCGGCGTTCTCCTCGGCCGTTTTCTTCTCGGCCTCAGCCAGCGCCTGCTTCAGGGTTGTCACCTCAGTTGTGGTCCCTACAATAAGCAACACAAATCCTGTTATTTCTTTTTGCAATCGAGCCTCTCTATAGGCACTTTTTTCCTTTTAGGGTATTTCTTACCTTCTTTCTCCTCGAGATGCCGTTTGGCAAGGCCGAGCTCTTGCTCGGTCCGCCCGAGGTCCTTTTTAAGGACATCCACCTGCGCAGTCAGTGCGGCGGTGGACAACAGCGAAGCCTGCATACGCATATTTGACTTTTTTTGTTAGACTCCTGCGAAAATTACTAGATCCTCTATCCGGCTTTTCTTTCCGAACACCGAACAGAGCATCAGGGGCTACTGTCTATGCGGTAAATAATTTGACATATTTTTACTTACCTCGAAGCCTGTTAGAAGGCTATCGCAAGCTTCATTCCGTCCGCTCTTGGCGGACTGAACCCTTTGGATCACCGTACTCATAACAGTACGGTGCTCCTCATCGATGGCGGCGCCCTTAAGCACCTCCAGCAGATTGTCCGGCGCCTCCGGTTGGACGGAGGCCGCCGGCTCAGATGGCTTACTCCTCTTGGAAGGAGTTCGCCCACCGCGGACCGGGACTATCGAGTCCGGCGCGGTGTTCGGCACAAAGCCGGACTTGGAGCCCTGGGGGGTTTCGTCCCCTGTACTCCTGGGGTCCGGAAGATTGCCTTGTGGCTCCTCCAGGACCATCTGCTCCTGCCCTGTTTGGCGGGGCGCCACTTCGGCGTCATCCGCCCCGCTGGGGGAGACAGCGGGCGGAACGGAGTTCATGTCCGACGAGCCCAGGGAGCCGCCCGATGAATCATCGAGTTTGGCCCGGGGCGGGCTGCGTAAAATACGTTCGACGTTAGGGAAAGTTGCGCATTAAAAGAATATCATGAGTCACTCTGGTATGCAAACACTTCGAGGGAGTAGTCCGGCGGAGGGGTCTTCCTTTTCCTCGACCCCTCGGCCTCCCCCGTTGGGGCGGCCTTCTTCTTCTTTGCTCCCCTCGCTAGAGGGGGAGAGCTTCCTTGTTCCTCGTCCTCGTTTTCACGAGAGGAGGGCGTTGCGGACTCGTCAGATGACGAGTCCGACACCACCATGTTGCGGGAACTTTTTCGAGTCCCGGTGGTTTTCTTCTTCTTGGCCTTCCTCTCCGGCACCACGTAAGGCGCCGGAGCCATTAGCTTCACCAAGAGAGCTAGGGCCGGGTCTTCGGGCAGAGGAGCCGGACAGTTAATTGGTCCGGATAACTCCTGCCAAGCCTGTCAAAGGTAAAGGGAGTTTGGATCCCACATAGAGTTAATCTATGTAGAAGAGCTTAACGAACCTGTCAAAGGTATGGATAGCTTACCTCGCTAGCGTTGCGCTGCGAGCTGTATCCGCGATCCTCGGAGGCGGATGTGGGGGACTCGGCGCCTTTGGTCAGCACCTTCCAGACGTCTTCATACGTCGTGTCGAATAGCCTACTGAGGGTTTGGTGCTGCGCCGGGTCGAATTCCCACAAAGTAAAGTCCCGTTTTTGCCACGGGAGGATCAGGCGAACGAGCATGACCTGGACTATATTGGCAAGCCGGATTGGCTTGTCCACCAGGGACTGGATGCATGTTTGCAACCCAGTCACTTACTCCTCGTTGCCCCACGACAGGCCTATCTCTTCCCAGGACATGAGCCGCGTGGGGGGTCCGGATCTGAACTCAGGGGCCGCGACCCATTTCGGATTGCGGGGCTCGGTGATGTAAAACCACCCAGCCTGCCACCCCTTTAGGGACTCCATGAGGGAGCCATCGAACCAGAGGACGTTGGCAATCTTGCCAACCATAGCGCCTCCGCACTCCGCCTGGGTGCTAGACACCACCTTGGGCTTGACGTTGAAGGTCTTGAGCCAGAGGCCGAAGTGGGGGCGGACGCGGAGAAAGGCCTCACACACGACGATAAACGCCGAGATGTTGAGAACAAAGTTCGGGGCCGGATCGTGGAAATCCAGGCCATAGTAGAACATGAGCCCCCGGACAAATGGGTGAAGTGGAAAGCCCAGTCTGCGGAGGAAGTGGGGAAGAAACACTACCCTCTCATGGGGCCTTGGGGTAGGAAGAAGCTGCCCCTTCTTAGGAAGCCGATGCGGGATGTCCTTGGACAAGTATTCGTCTTTCCTTAGCTTTTTGATTTGAGCCTCCGTCACGGAGGAAGCCATCCACTTGCCTCCCGCTCCGGACATTGCTGGAGAAGGTTGAGGAAGGAAGAGCGGACTTGGGCGCTAGAGCTTGAGTGCGCAAGAGATGGATGGGCAAAGGAGGAAGAAGGCGTAGGTAAAAAAGGCGGATTCTTATCCCCTTATATAGGCGGATGCGGTTATGCGTCCCCACCTACCTAATAAAACTCACTTGCCTTTCGAGCGCCGTGGTAAATGGCGCGGTTGGGTTACCCACGTCCGTATTAATGAGAATCCCGCTAAAGGGGGGCACATGATCTCTGCTTCGACAAGACGTGCCAAGGAAACCGCCTCTCTAAACGAGCTGAGGTGGAACAATGAAAACGATTTATGTAGAAGGCTTGGCCGCAGTGTTATGACACACTGCGGGATACGTCAGCAGATTTGATTTGTGTTAGTATTATTCTCTGTATGGCAATATGTGGAAACTTCTTTTGTAGAGCCGGACACTATACTTGGTGTTTATAAATCTTCTTGAAGAACTTGGAGGAGGAACCCGCCTTGCAATGCCGAAGACAATTTGCGCGCCGGACTCGTCGTCATTGAAGCCTGGTTCAGGGGCTACTGAGGGAGTCCTGGATTAGGGGGTGTTCGGATAGCCAAACTATACCTTCAGCCGGACTCCAGGACTATGAAGATACAAGGTTGAAGACTTCGTCCCGTGTCCGGAAGGATCTTTTCTTGGCGTGGAAGGCAAGCTAGGCGTGCGGATATTCAAGATCTCCTACCAATGTAACCGACTCTGTGTAACCCTAACCCTATCCGGTGTCTATATAAACCGGAGAGTTGTAGTCCGTAGGACAACAAGACAACCATCATCATACACAATCATACCATAGGCTAGCTTCTAGGGTTTAGCCTCCTTGATCTCGTGGTAGATCCACTCTTGTACTACCCATATCATTAATATTAATCTAGCAAGAGTAGGGATTTACCTCCATCGAGAGGGCCCGAACCTGGGTAAAATAAAGTGTCCCTTGTCTCCTGTTACCATCCGACCTTGACGCACAGTTTGGGACCCCCTACCCGAGATCCGCCGGTTTTGACACCGACACATAACCCATTACGTTGTCTTCCTTGTCCAACATCAACTCTTTAGCATGTCATATTTTAATGAGTGCTCACAATCATAAAAGATGTCCAAGATAGTATATTTATATGTGAAACCTCTCTTTCTTTATTACTTCCTATTAATTGCAACGATGACCAAAGCTATGTTTGTCAACTCTCAACAACTTTTAATCATCATACTATTTCTATGTGAAGTCATTATTATCCATAAGATCAGTATGATCTCTTTGTTTCTTTTTATTCTTTTCTCTTATCTTTTATTCACTCAAGGTCATAGCAAGATAATCAAGCCCTTGACTCAACACTAATCTTTATTATATAGCTCACAGACTCGATTACATAGAGGGATCATAAAGCAAAACTCAAAACTATATCATACCAAAAACTTTATTCTACTAGATCAAGATATTAATAAAAGGATCGAACTAAGAAAAACGGTAAAAATAGGAGTGTGATGGTGATACGATACCAGGGCACCTCCCCCAAGCTTGGCAGTTGCCAAGGGGAGTGCCCATACCAGATACTTAGTTTTTCTTTTTCGGAGGAGGTGATGATGGAGTTGTTGATGATAACAGTTGTGTCTTTAGCTTCTTCATACTGTAATCGAGAAAAGCAATTTCCTCCTTTAAATCATCAACCTCTGATTCCAGCTTCAAGATCTTGTCACATAAATCTCCCTTGCTTTTCTGCCGAAAACGAGAAGGAATAGATCGGTTGTTAGATAGTTTAGCTCTCTTAGGGAGACTAGATTTCTTGAACTTCACTTGCATATCCCCAGGTTGAGGTAGAGGGACATCCTCCTCCGAACTTGAATCATTAATCCTCATCAAATGAGCATCCTCCTCCTCATCTGTAGTTCGACCGCAAGGAGATAGATCCCCATAGGTCTTTGGGTCAGCAATGAGGTGTGAGACATAGCTCTGTCCGTCGGAATCCTGGGATGACATCTTGCTCCAAATCTGCTACAAAAAACAACTAGAAACAAAAACAGAGGATATTTGCGTGATACAGGAGTCAAAACCTTCGTGATATTATACAATGAATTTTTACCGACCAAAATACGTATCGTGCAAGAAAACGGAGTCCGGAGAGCACACGAGGTGCCCACGAGGTAGGGGGCGTGCCCAGGGGGGTAGGGCGCGCCCTCCACCCTCGTGGAGCCCTCGTGTCCTTCCCGAACTGCTTCTTATTTTTCTATTTTCTAAATATTCCAAAACGGAGAAAAATTGCCATTAGAACTGTTTTCGAGTCGGTTTACTTACCGTACCACATACCTATTCCTTTTCGGAGTTTGAATCGTTCTCGAAAGTGTCTCTTATGTATTCCTACGAGGTTACGTTTTCGATAACATTAGTTTCAACATTTATAGGATTACCTAAGATATAATGTTTGATTCTTTGACCGTTCACCACCTTTGGATTTGTGCCTTCGAAGTTGTTGATTTTTATGGCACCAGAACGATGGACCTCCTCGATAACGTAAGGACCTTCCCATTTAGAGAGAAGCTTCCTTGAAAAAATCTTAAACGAGAGTTGTATAGCAATACATAATCACCTACCTTAAACTCATGCTTTTGTATCCTTTTGTGATGCCATCTTTTAACTTTTTCTTTAAACAACTTGGCATTCTCATAGGCTTGGGTTCTCCATTCATCAAGTGAGCTAATGTCAAATAACCTCTTCTCACCGGCAAGTTTGAAATCATAGTTGAGCTCTTTAAAATCCCAATATTCCTTATGTTCTAGTTCGAGAGGTAAGTGACATGCTTTTCCATAAACCATTTTATACGGAGACATACGCATAGGATTTTTATATGCAGTTCTATAGGCCCATAATGCATCATCAAGTTTCTTGGAACAATTCTTTCTAGATCTATTAACAGTCTTTTGCAAAATTAATTTGAGCTCTCTGTTACTCAATTCTACTTGACCACTAGACTGTGGGTTATACGGAGATGCAATTCTATGATTAACATCATACTTAGCATGCATTTTACGAAAAGCACCATGAATAAAATGCGAACCACCATCAATCATTAGATATCTACGGACTCCAAACCTCGGAAAAATAACTTCTTTAAGCATCTTAATAGAGGTGTTATGATCAACACTACTAGTTGGAATAACTTCTACCCACTTAGTAACGTAATCAACAACAACTAGAATATGTGTATACCCATTAGAGGCAGGAAACGGTCCCATATAATCAAAGCCCCAAACATCGAATGGTTCAATAACAAGTGAATAATTCATAGGCATTTCTTAACGTCTACTAATATTACCAATTCTTTGACATTCATCACAAGATAAGACAAACTTACGGGCATCCCTGAAGAGAGTAGGCCAATAAAAACCGGATTGCAATACCTTATGTGCAGTTCTACCTCCAGCGTGGTGTCCTCCATAAGCTTCGGAGTGACACTTGCGTAGGATTTGTTCCTGTTCATGCTCAGGTACACAACATCTAATAATACCATCTACTCCTTCTTTGTAAAGATGTGGGTCATCCCAGAAGTAATGTCTTAAATCATAGAAAAACTTTTTCTTTTGTTGGTATGTGAAACTAGGTGGTATAAATTTAGCAACAATGTAATTAGCATAATCAGCATACCATGGAGCAGTACGAGAAGCATTTATGACATTTAATTGTTCATCAAGAAAGCTATCATCAATAGGTAGTGGGTCATCAAGAACATTTTCTAACCTAGACAAGTTGTCTGCAACGGGGTTCTCAGCTCCCTTTCTATCAATAATATGCAAATCAAATTCTTGTAGCAAGAGAACCCATCTAATAAGTCTAGGTTTAGCATCTTTCTTTTCCACAAGATATTTAATAGCAGCATGATCCATGTGAATAGTTACTTTAGAATCAACAACATAAGGTCTGAACTTATCACAAGCAAATACAACTGCTAAGAATTCTTTTTCAGTAGTGGCGTAATTTCTCTGGGCATTGTCTAGAGTTTTACTAGCATATTGAATAACATTTAATTTCTTATCAACTCTTTGCCCTAGAACAGCACCTACAACATAATCACTAGCATCACACATAATTTCAAAGGGTAAATTCCAATCAGGTGGCTGAACAATAGGTGCAGAAATTAATGCTTTCTTAAGTATTTCAAATGCTTCTACACAATCATCATCAAAGACAAATGGTATATCTTTTTGTAATATATTAGTCAGAGGCCTAGAAATTTTTGAGAAGTCCTTAATGAATCTCCTATAAAAACCGGCATGACCAAGAAAACTTCTTATACCTTTGATGTCCTTGGGACATGGCATCTTTTCAATATCATCAACTTTAGCTTTATCAACTTCAATACCTCTTTCAGAAATTTTATGCCCCAAGACAATACCTTCATTAACCATAAAGTGGCAATTCTCCCAATTCAAGACAAGATTAGTTTCTTCACATCTCTGCAAAACTCGATCAAGGTTGCTCAAGCAATCATCAAAAGAGGATCCATAAGCGGAGAAATCGTCCATGAAAACCTCACAAATCTTTTCACAAAAGTCAGAGAATATAGCCATCATGCATATTTGAAAGGTAGCAGGTGCATTACATAAACCAAAAGGCATACGTATATAAGCAGAAGTACCAAAAGGGCAAGTAAAAGTGGTCTTAGCTTGATCATCAGCTGACACAGGTATTTGAGAGAAGCCAGAATAACCATCTAGAAAGAAAAAATGTGTATGTTTGGATAATCTTTCTAGCATTTGATCAATAAAAGGTAAGGGGTAATGATCTTTTTTAGTAGCTTTATTTAATTTGCGGAAATCAATTACCATCCTATAACCTGTAATATTTCTTTGCGGAATCAATTCATCTTTATCATTAGGAATGACAGTAATACCTCCTTTCTTAGGGACACAATGGACATGACTTACCCACTGACTATCAGCAACGGGATAAATTATACCTGCCTCGAGGAGCTTTAGTATTTCCTTTCTTACCACTTCTTTCATCTTAGGATTCAACCGTCTTTGGTGATCAATAACTGGTTTGGCGTCTTTCTCCAGATTTATTTTGTGTTGACATAGAGTGGGACTAATGCCCTTAACATCATCAAGAGTATATCCAATAGCAGCACGGTGCTTCTTCAGAGTTTTCAATAATTTTTCTTCCTCCTTCTCTGAAAGGTTAGCACTAATAATAACATGATATATCTTTTCTTCATCAAGATAAGCATATTTAAGAGTATCAGGCAATGGTTTAAGCTCAAACACGGGATCACCCTTGGGTGGAGGAGGATCCCCTAGGATTTCAACAGGCAAATTGTGTTTCAGAATAGGACCCTGTTTAAAGAATACTTCATCTATTTCACTTCTTTCATTCATAAACATATCATTTTCATGGTCTAGCAAATATTGTTCTAAAGGATCACTAGGAGGTACGCCAATAGAAGCAAGACCAATTATTTCATATTTACTAGGCAATTCCTCTTCATGGTGTTGTCTATGAAATTTAGAAAAATTAAACTCATGAGACATATCACCTAGACCAATGGTAACAACATCCTTTTCGCAGTCTATCTTAGCATTAATAGTGTTCAAGAAGGGTCTACCAAATATAATGGGACAAAAGCTATCTTGTGGAGAACCAAGAACTAGGAAATCAGCAGGATATTTAGTTTTCCCACACAAGACTTCAACATCTCTAACAACCCCAATTGGTGAAATAGTATCTCTATTGGCAAGTTTAATTGTGACATCAATAGCTTCTAACTCAGCAGGTGCAATATCATGCATAATTTCTTTGTATAGGTCAATAGGTATTGCACTAGCACTAGCACCCATATCACATAAGCCATGATAACAATGATCTCCTATTTTTACAGAAATAACAGGCATGCCTACCACAGGTCTATGTTTATCTTTAGCACTAGGTTTAGCGATTCTAGCAGTCTCATCACAGAAATAAATAACATGCCCATCAATATTATCAGCCAAGAGATCTTTAACAATAGCAATATTAGGTTCAACTTTAACTTTCTCAGGAGGGGTATACGTTCTAATATTACTTTTACGAACCACAGTTGAAGCTTTAGCATGATCTTTTATCCTAACAGGAAAAGGTGGTTTCTCAACATAAGTAGTAGGAAGAATAGGATCATTATAAGTGATAGTATTTTCTTCAACTTTAATAGGTGCAACTACTTTTACTTCTATGGGAGGATGATATTTAAACCACTTCTCCTTAGGGAGATCAACATGAGCAGCAAAAGATTCACAAAAATAAGCTACTATCTTAGAATCAAGTCCATATTTAGTGCTAAATTTACGAAAAACATGGTATCCATAAAAGATTTAACACAATCAAACTTAGGTGTTATACCTGACTCCTTACCTTCGTCGAGGTCCCAATCTTCAGAGTTGCATTTAATTATTTCCAATAAATCCCATTTGAATTCAATAGTCTTGATCATAAAAGAACCAGTACAAGAAGTATTGAGCATGGTGCGATTGTTGTCAGAAAGCCGAGCATAATTTTTTTGAATAATCATCTCTCTTGAGAGCTCATGATTGGGGCATGAATATAACATTGATTTAAGCCTCCCCTGTAACGCCCCGGGTTCGATCCGCCAGGTGTCCGTCAGCTATTCGCCGTCGTTGCCATGTCATGTGCTTGCGTGTTGCACTTTGCCATGTCATCATCTGCATTTCATATCATGTCATCATGTGCATCACATTCGCATTCGTGTTCGTTTCATGAATCCGAGCATTTTCCCCGTTGTCCGTTTTGCAATCCGGCGCTCCTATGTCCCCTGGCGTCCCCTTTTACCTCTTTTCATGTGCGGGTGTTAAACGGTCTTGGAATGGACTGAGGTTTGCCAAGCGGCCTTGGTATAGCACCGATAGACCACCTGTCAAGTTTCGGGTCAATCGGAGTCTGTTTGATACACCAACGGTTAACCAGGTAACCGTAAAGGCCTCTTTGGTGTGCAGCCCAACACCCCTTTCAAAGTGGCCCAAAACCCACCCAAGTCACTTCCATCATCTCGGTCGTTCGATCACGATCGCGTGGCCGAAAACCGCACTCCATTTGGAGCTTCCTAGCCCCCTCTACCTATACATATGTGCTCCCCTCGGATTTTCGCGGTCTAACCCTAGTCCTCTTCCTCCTCGCGCCACCGGACGCGTCCGCAACCTACCGGACATGTCCACCCCGCCGCCACGTCGCCCGGACCAACCACGTCGCGCCACGTCACCTTCCCCGCCGCCACAGCCAACCAGACATCGCCACCTCCCCACGCCCGCTCCCTCTCTCTCCTCCGCCGCCGCCACGTGGCCAGCCACCGCGCGCCGCCGCCGAAGCCCGCCGGGGCCCGAGGCCGGCACGCCCCGGGCCGCAGCTGGGCCACGCGCGTCACCGCGCCTCCCCGCGTGCCCCGCCGCCGCATCCCCGCGCTCCGCCGCCCGCTCGCCGCCCCGCCGCCTCGCCTCCTCGCTGCCGCAGCGCGCCGCCTGCCCGCGCCTTCCCCGCGCCCCGCCGCCTCGGGCGCCCTGCGCCGCCGCCGTTTCCCGTCGCCGTCCGCCGGCGCGGCCCCGTTCGCCGCCGCGTCCCTTCATGCTCGCCGGAGAGCTCCGCCGCCCAGATCCACCCCGGGTGGATGAGATCCACCGGGTCATCCAACCAAATGGCGCCCCTCCGCGTCCCGGTTCCCTCCGTCCCGAACCACGAGATCCAGCTTTTCCCCGAGGTCCAAATTTTGTCTAAGTCCCCGAAATTCTATTATTTTATTGCTATGTTCATCATGCCATATCTCTGCATCCGTGGCTCCGTTTTGGGCGTTTAGCATATCGATTTGTTCGTCTCGATGAGTAAATCATTGCGAATAAGTGCATCATTTTTATTTGAGCTCATCGTGATGCCCGAAATGCTGTTAGAAGAGGGCTATGTGATGTTAGTTTTAGTTCTGTTTCAGTACTTGCACTTTTGTCATTTTTGCCATGATTGATGTGTGCATCCTATGATGTTGAGCTCTACATGTGTTTTGTAATATGCCATGCCATCTTTCCAGAGATTTATGCCATGTATTTTTGTGATCTATGTGGTGACTAGCACAAGCATGCAAACTAGGGTACTTAATGTTACTGATTTCAGAGACTCTGTATTTCACTAAGTCCTTGCCTGCTGTTATTTTTATGCCATGTGTTCATGTTGTTTCAGAGAGATCTATGCCTCTTTTGAGCATGATCAGTAAGAGTGTTTTGAGCATATGGACTTTCTTTATCCATTCATTCCTTTGTTTGTAATTATGGGGTGCCATAGCTTGAGTCAATCGAGCTCTACTTTTGCTATAAAATGTTACTGGCAGCTTGTTTACATGTTATTCGATTTTGCCAAGCTTGTTGTAGTTGACCCTTGCATGCTATGATGTTATTCTTGCCATGTCTAGCTTCTATGCCATGTCTTCTTAATGTATGTATGCTTAGTTTATCATGCAATGCTCTGTAGTGAGTGCATCGAGCTCACGAACATGCCTACTTGTTATCTGTTTTTTGACATGTCCAGTTTTCTGCTAAGTCTGAAATCTGTAACGAAACTTGCTTAATTGACATGGGTGTTAGTATATTTTATGATCCCTTTTGGCTTATGGTCACTAAGGGACTTTTGTTAAGTGCCTTGAGTAGTTTTATCCCATGCCTTATTTTGCCATGTCCTTGTCCTATAACATGTCGTTTGCTTGCTCTAAACATGTCATCCTGATGTTAATTTCTGGCATGATAGTATTTTCACGGTCTGTGAACCTGTTATCTTTTGCACTTTTGCCATGCTTGTTTGAACCTGTTGTGGTGTGATTTAGCCGTAGCTCAGTGTTCATCTTTTGTCAAGCGTCTGGAGTAGATCACTGTAATATGCTTTGTTGATATGTTTGGGTGCAGTAGCTTAATTTCTTATTGCTTGCTAAGTAGCTTCATGCTGTTAATGGCAGATTCTTGTCATTCTTGTTTTGCTTGTCATTTGCAAACCGTGCATCCGGTTCCGGTGATCTTTATATCGATTTCAACCGAAATCACCTCATCTTTCCAGTGGCATACTTGGTTTGCCAAGATTATGCCTGGTTCATCTTTTTCCTTCCGAAGCATGCATATGCATTGCATATCACATCTCGCATTTCATGCCATGTGTATGTGGTGGTTGTTTACTATGTTGCTTGTTTCTTTCCGGGTTGCTCCTCTCGTTAGCTTCGGTTTCGTTCCGGAGTTGTGAGGATTCGTTCGACTACGTCCGTTTGTCTTCTTCATGGACGCGTTCTTCTTCCTTGCGGGATCTCAGGCAAGATGACCATACCCTCGAAATCACTTCTATCTTTGCTTGCTAGTTGCTCGCTCTTTTGCTATGCCTATGCTGCGATACCTACCACTTGCTTATCATGCCTCCCATATTGTTAAACCAAGACTCTAACCCACCATGTCCTAGCAAACCGTTGTTTGGCTATGTTACCGCTTTGCTCAGCCCCTCTTATAGCGTTGTTAGTTGCAGGTGAAGATGAAGTTCGTTCCTTGTTGGAACATGGAGATGTTGTTCCTTGTTGGAACATGTTTACTTGTTGGGATATCACAATATCTCTTATTTAATTAATGCATCTATATACTTGGTAAAGGGTGGAAGGCTCGGCCTTATGCCTGGTGTTTTGTTCCACTCTTGACGCCCTAGTTTCCGTCATATCGGTGTTATGTTCCCGGATTTTGCGTCCCTAACGCGGTCGGGTGATTTATGGGACCCCTTAACAGTTCGCTTTGAATAAGACTTTTCCAGCAGGCCCAACATTGGTTTTACCATTTGCCTACCACCTATACCTTTCCCTTGGGAGTAGCTAACCCGAGGGTCATCTTTATTCAGCCCCCCCGGGCCAATGCTTGTCTAAGTGTTGGTCCAAACTAGAGCCCTTTGCAGCGTCCTCTCAAGGAAACTTGAGACTTGGTTTTAGCTGTACGGACTGCTCATCCGGTGTTGCCCTGAGAACGAGATATGTGCAGCTCCTATCAGGATGTCGGCGCATCGGGCGGCTTTGCTGGACTTGTTTTATTACTGTCGAAATGTCTTGTAGCCGGGATTCCGAGACTGATAGGGTCTTCCCGGGGAGAAGGAATATCCTTCGTTGATCGTGAGAGCTTATCATGGGCTAAGTTGGGACACCCCTGCAGGGTATTATCTTTCGAAAGCCGTGCCCGCGGTTATGTGGCAGATGGGAATTTGTTAATGTCCGGTTGTAGAAAACCCGAAGTTGATCTTAATTAAAATACACCAACCGCGTGTGTAACCGTGATGGTCTCTTCTCGGCGGGGTCCGGGAAGTGAACACGGTTGTTGGAGTTATGCTTGACGTAAGTAGTTCAGGATCACTTATTGATCATAGTTGTTCGACCGTGCTTTTGCCTTCTCTTCTCGCTCTCATTTGCGTATGTTAGCCACCATATATGCTAGTCGCTTGCTGCAGCTCCACCTCATACCTTTTACCCTTCCTATAAGCTTAAATAGTCTTGATCTCGCGGGTGTGAGATTGCTGAGTCCCCGTGACTCACAGATACTTCCAAAACCAGTTTGCAGGTGCCGATGAATCCGTGCAGGTGACGCACCCAAGCTCAAGGAGGAGTTCGATGAAGATCTTATCCTTTATGTTGTTTCGTTCTAGTCGATCAGTAGTGGAGCCCAGTTGGGGTCGATCGGGGACCTTTGTCGCTTTTGGGGTTTCTTCTTTTATTTTGGCTCCGTAGTCGGGCCCTGTTTGTACTTGGTTGATGTAATGTTTTACTCATGTATTGTGTGAAGTGGCGATTGTAAGCCAACTATGTACCTCTTTCCCTTATGTAATACATGGGTAGTGTGAAGATTACCTCACTTGCGACATTGCTTTCAATGCGGTTATGCCTCTAAGTCGTGCTTCGACACGTGGGAGATATAGCCGCATCGAGGGCGTTACAAGTTGGTATCAGAGCCTTCCCCGACCTTAGGAGCCCCCACTGATTGATCGTTTTTAGCGGCCGAGTTGTGTCTAGAAAAATGTTTTGAGTCATTTAGGAATTTTATATCAGAGAGTTTAGGAATTCTTTTACTCCCCAGTCTCCTCATCGCTCTGGTAAGGCATCCTGACGTAGAGTTTTGACTCTTCTCTTCTCAAATTTCACTAAAAAAATTTAGGATCACGCGGGTATCTTAGAATCGTTCCGATGGTTTTATGATGACAACATTGTCTTGGTTGCCTCCCGTCAGCAGGGGTTTAGTGGAGGTGTCCCGGGGAGTTGAGCTCCGAGGTGTTGTCGTCATAATTTTATCGTTGCAGTTCTGGAATACCTGAGTTTAGTACACCGACATCGAAAATCTCTTTTCTATAGTTGTTGGTGAGATAACCCTGATAGCCCAGTACTGAGGCGAGTGCGGGAGTATTGCCATAACTCGTATAACGGATGCTTTTCGAAGGTTGAGGTAGACGATTTCCGAAGGTTTCTTGGTTATGTGTTGAAGGATGGATACAGCTGGATCTAAGTATTGTTAATTTGGGTGATATATTTTGTGTCCCCTGTATCCCCAACACCTGATTGCATAACCGGAAAGTTTCGGGAGTTTATAAGTGGGAATTCAAGTATCTCGTAGGATATCTTTCCAACAGACACATGATACGATATGGGATCTATCATATGTTTTTTTTGGCTTATTTCCGCAAGCCAAATCCTTTGTTTTTGATTTGTTTTGTGGTTTTCGAGTTGCTTCGATGTCAAATGTTGAATCCATACCTTTCCTAAACGTTGTTCTCATATTTCTATGTGAATACCAATCCGTCTTGATCATCGAGATTTTCATGCCAATTCTTTTCCAACCGGTGTGTCCCTCTTCAAGTGGATCCGATCACTTCAACATTCGCAAGATCAATTATCAGTTCTTCTCAACGGTGTTTGCTTCATCCGTTCCAAGTTGTCTTTGTTTTTCCCGCCCTCCCACCCTCTTTCTTCAAGGAATCAGATGTCTTAACCAAGTATCCATTTTATTCATGTGAAGTTCCTTCATTCTTTTCAATCATTGTTCTTACCCGGTGGTTCTCAAGAAGATGTTCTTCAAGTTTATCATTCTTCATTCTTTTCTTCTCCGGTGGATTCAATTCAAGCTTTGTCGATCATATCTTTCCTTGTTTCAAATGTTTTCTCATACCGGTGCACCTCTTAATCATTCACCTCTCGCTATTCAATTGTTCCAGAGTGATGAAGATATCTCAGAAGATTCAACTTTCCATTCTCAATTCACTCAAGTTCTTTTGAGGATGCTATTTCATTCAAGCCATTTATATCAACCGGTGCAATCTCTCTTTTCAAGCAATCGTTCAACGGTGTTTTCTTTTGAGTGGGCCCTAACCCACAAGTCTTTTCCCAGGATCTTACCTGACTCTTCTAATTTTCCCGAAGCTATTCCAAAATTCTTTTCCCATTTTGATGTAAGAATGAATTATCATTAGTTAAATGTCTTTCTCCAAGATCTTCCAAATTCTTTTCATCGTTGGTTCAACCTTTCCAATTTTCATTCCAGAGTGCCTCAACAATTCATGCTGGTGTTTCTCATCGTCATTCTCGACATCTGAAGACCGAAGAAGAGTTTCTCTTTAATCTTGCCCCATTCTCTTCAAGATTCATGGTTCTAGCTTGATGCCATCCTCTCATATTTGTTTTTGATTGTGAGAATTCTTTTCACCCATCCAGAGCATTTCAGGAGTCTTTTCAGTTTGATTCTCCGAAGGCCATCATTTCAGAAGAATTATTGATTCTCAACTTTCAGCTCTCGTTCTCCAAATCTTACCGGTGCATCATTCAAATATCCTCTAATCAGCTCATGATCTCTTCGTGCTCATGTATCTAAATTCTCTCAAGTATCTTCGTTCATTTTTCTAATTCTTCCCGATGTTTCTTTATCTTTTCTTCGTTCATTTTAAATTCTTACGGTGGTTCGTTCAAGAGTTCTCTTCCTTCGTTATCATATAGATTCATTCGTTCTTTCCAATCCTACCGGTGGTTCGTTGAAAACCTTCCCAAGTTTGCGCCATATCTATATTAATCCTTTCTACGAGAATAAGTAGTATGCCAAATCCGTTGATTGTCATCGATTTAATTTGATGAAGGATAAACATACAATAAATCTTATTCTTGTTTCATCCAAGTGATTAATTCCTCCTTTTGGAGTTTGTTCATGATGAATAAATTCTCGGTTTCAATTGTTTCATCTTTTCTTTTCCCGGAGTTCCAAGCTTTCATCACCACGAAGATCCATCTAAATCATCGCAAGGCTTCACCTTGTGTTTTCAACTTCTCTTTATTTTTATCATCCTTTTATTATCGGAGTTCTTCATGGAGGCTCTACATGGTGGTTTATCAAGGACCCTTTTCATTCTTCAGTTGTTCTTCAAGTTTTCTCTCGGAGTTAAGATCCGCCAAGCCTTACTCTAAAATAAACATGTTGTTCAGCACATGTCGTATTTTGAGGAGTCCAAGCATTCTTCATCTTGCATTCTGAAGTGCATTCTTTCTACCATATCTTTTGAGGTGGTCTTATGTCATTCTTGATAATTTCGCTTCGTGTTTTCATGATGCACAAGTTGTTAAGAATGAGATATTTAAATCCATCTTTTTCTCTTCGTTAAGGAGATCGTTTCAACCTATCAATCCCACCATTGGAGTTATCTTGGTAAAGATTTCACCTAAAGCCTTCCCTAGGGAATGTTGCTAATTATGGTGCTTATTAATGATCCTTGTTTCTCCTTCTCTTCTCGGTGAAAGAAGTTTCTCGTCCCCTTGTTGATATCAATCCAATCTATTGTTTTCCATAGTGGCATGTATTCACCTCTAAGTTTGGAGTTGTTTCCATAAGCCCGCTACAAGCTTATTCGTTTCATTGTTGGTTTTCCAACAACTCCTTTCTAACCTTCTTGGAAGGGTGCTCTCCAAGATCATTTGTGGCAGAAGTTGTCATTTTCTTCTCCATTCTTTTATTCCAATGAGCTATTTTCTATTCTTTCTTCCGGAGGCATTGTGATGTTTTCTTCAACCCATCATCTCATTTTGGAGATCATGTTCTTTTCCTTGCTTATCCATTTAACCGGAGTGTCGTGTTTTCATTCAAGTTCTTTCAGCTTATCAAGTTTTTGCCCCCTTCTCAACCGGAGTGCTGGCTGAAATCTTTCTTACCCCTTGTGCCATTCTTTCAATAGTCCCGGAGGCAGAGTGTTGTTGATCTCGTCAAGTATCCTCTCATCTTGCCAAGTTCATGTTCAAACCCCTTCCATTTTCAGTCGGAGTGCTGCCCAAATTATTTTGTTCTTATTCCTACTCTATCTTGTTTTAACCGGAGTGGTTTCAATATCTATCTTATCACTAAACCTCTTGGTTCTCGTCGTATCACTTGTTCCTCTTTTCTAACGGAGTGTTTTCAGCTTTGTTCATCTTCGTTGTTTCTTTCTTTCATATTGCTCAACATCTCAAGGTTCATGGTTTCACTCGCTTGTCGTAGAAGCACCTTAGTTTTACCTCTTCTCTTTCTCTTCCGTTTTCCCCTCCGGTGCCATTCTAGATCTCGGGACGAGATCCTCTCGTAGTGGTGGAGTGTTGTAACGCCCCGGGTTCGATCCGCCAGGTGTCCGTCAGCTATTCATCGTCGTTGCCATGTCATGTGCTTGCGTGTTGCACTTTGCCATGTCATCATCTGCATTTCATATCATGTCATCATGTGCATCGCATTCGCATACGTGTTCGTTTCATGAATCCGAGCATTTTCCCCGTTGTCCGTTTTGCAATCCGGCGCTCCTATGTCCCCCGGCGTCCCCTTTTACCTCTTTTCATGTGCGGGTGTTAAACGGTCTCGGAATGGACCGAGGTTTGCCAAGCGGCCTTGGTATAGCACCGATAGACCGCTGTCAAGTTTCGGGTCAATCGGAGTCCGTTTGATACTCCAACGGTTAACCGGGTAACCGTAAAGGCCTCTTTGGTGTGCATCCCAACACCCCTTTCAAAGTGGCCCAAAACCCACCCAAGTCACTTCCATCATCTCGGTCGTTCGATCACGATCGCGTGGCCGAAAACCGCACTCCATTTGGAGCTTTCTAGCCCCCTCTACCTATAAATATGTGCTCCCCTCGGATTTTCGAGGTCTAACCCTAGTCCTCTTCCTCCTCGCGCCACCGGACGCGTCCGCAACCCACCGGACATGTCCACCCCGCCGCCACGTCGTGCCACGTCACCTTCCCCGCCGCCACAGCCAACCAGGCATCGCCACCTCCCCGCGCCCGCTCCCTCTCTCTCCTCCGCCGCCGCCACGTGGCCAGCCACCGCGCGCCGCCGCCAAAGCCCGCCGGGGCCCGAGGCCGGCCCGCCCCGGGCCGCAGCTAGGCCGCGCGCGTCACCGTGCCTCCCCGCGCGCCCCGCCGCTGCATCCCCGCGCTCCGCCGCCCGATCGCCGCCCCGCTGCCTCGCCTCCTCGCCGCCGGCCGGTGCCGCCTCCGCCGCCGCAGCGCGCCGCCTGCCCGCGCCTTCCCCGCACCCAGCCGCCTCGGGCGCCCCGCGCCGCCGCCGTTTCCCGTCGCCGTCCGCCGGCGCGGCCCCGTTCGCCGCCGCGTCCCTTCATGCTCGCCGGAGTTTCGAGCTCGCCGGAGAGCTCCGCCGCCCAGATCCACCCCGGGTGGATGAGATCCACCGGGTCATCCAACCAAACGGCGCCCCTCCGCGTCCCGGTTCCCTCCGTCCCGAACCACGAGATCCAGCTTTTCCCCGAGGTCCAAATTTTGTCTAAGTCCCCGAAATTCTATTATTTTATTGCTATGTTCATCATGCCATATCTCTGCATCCGTGGCTCCGTTTTGGGCGTTTAGCATATCGATTTGTTCGTCTCGATGAGTAAATCATTGCGAATAAGTGCATCATTTTTATTTGAGCTCATCGTGATGCCCGAAATGCTGTTAGAAGAGGGCTATGTGATGTTAGTTTTAGTTCTGTTTCAGTACTTGCACTTTTGTCATTTTTGCCATGATTGATGTGTGCATCCTATGATGTTGAGCTCTACATGTGTTTTGTAATATGCCATGCCATCTTTCCAGAGATTTATGCCATGTATTTTTGTGATCTATGTGGTGACTAGCACAAGCATGCAAACTAGGGTACTTAATGTTACTGATTTCAGAGACTCTGTATTTCACTAAGTCCTTGCCTGCTGTTATTTTTATGCCATGTGTTCATGTTGTTTCAGAGAGATCTATGCCTCTTTTGAGCATGATCAGTAAGAGTGTTTTGAGCATATGGACTTTCTTTATCCATTCATTCCTTTGTTTGTAATTATGGGGTGCCATAGCTTGAGTCAATCGAGCTCTACTTTTGCTATAAAATGTTACTGGCAGCTTGTTTACATGTTATTCGATTTTGCCAAGCTTGTTGTAGTTGACCCTTGCATGCTATGATGTTATTCTTGCCATGTCTAGCTTCTATGCCATGTCTTCTTAATGTATGTATGCTTAGTTTATCATGCAATGCTCTGTAGTGAGTGCATCGAGCTCACGAACATGCCTACTTGTTATCTGTTTTTTGACATGTCCAGTTTTCTGCTAAGTCTGAAATCTGTAACGAAACTTGCTTAATTGACATGGGTGTTAGTATATTTTATGATCCCTTTTGGCTTATGGTCACTAAGGGACTTTTGTTAAGTGCCTTGAGTAGTTTTATCCCATGCCTTATTTTGCCATGTCCTTGTCCTATAACATGTCGTTTGCTTGCTCTAAACATGTCATCCTGATGTTAATTTCTGGCATGATAGTATTTTCACGGTCTGTGAACCTGTTATCTTTTGCACTTTTGCCATGCTTGTTTGAACCTGTTGTGGTGTGATTTAGCCGTAGCTCAGTGTTCATCTTTTGTCAAGCGTCTGGAGTAGATCACTGTCATATGCTTTGTTGATATGTTTGGGTGCAGTAGCTTAATTTCTTATTGCTTGCTAAGTAGCTTCATGCTGTTAATGGCAGATTCTTGTCATTCTTGTTTTGCTTGTCATTTGCAAACCGTGCATCCGGTTCCGGTGATCTTTATATCGATTTCAACCGAAATCACCTCATCTTTCCAGTGGCATACTTGGTTTGCCAAGATTATGCCTGGTTCATCTTTTTCCTTCCGAAGCATGCATATGCATTGCATATCACATCTCGCATTTCATGCCATGTGTATGTGGTGGTTGTTTACTATGTTGCTTGTTTCTTTCCGGGTTGCTCCTCTCGTTAGCTTCGGTTTCGTTCCGGAGTTGTGAGGATTCGTTCGACTACGTCCGTTTGTCTTCTTCATGGACGCGTTCTTCTTCCTTGCGGGATCTCAGGCAAGATGACCATACCCTCGAAATCACTTCTATCTTTGCTTGCTAGTTGCTCGCCCTTTTGCTATGCCTATGCTGCGATACCTACCGCTTGCTTATCATGCCTCCCATATTGTTAAACCAAGACTCTAACCCACCATGTCCTAGCAAACCGTTGTTTGGCTATGTTACCGCTTTGCTCAGCCCCTCTTATAGCGTTGTTAGTTGCAGGTGAAGATGAAGTTCGTTCCTTGTTGGAACATGGAGATGTTGTTCCTTGTTGGAACATGTTTACTTGTTGGGATATCACAATATCTCTTATTTAATTAATGCATCTATATACTTGGTAAAGGGTGGAAGGCTCGGCCTTATGCCTGGTGTTTTGTTCCACTCTTGACGCCCTAGTTTCCGTCATATCGGTGTTATGTTCCCGGATTTTGCGTCCCTAACGCGGTCGGGTGATTTATGGGACCCCTTGACAGTTCGCTTTGAATAAGACTTTTCCAGCAGGCCCAACATTGGTTTTACCATTTGCCTACCACCTATACCTTTCCCTTGGGAGTAGCTAACCCGAGGGTCATCTTTATTCAGCCCCCCCGGGCCAATGCTTGTCTAAGTGTTGGTCCAAACTAGAGCCCTTTGCAGCGTCCTCTCAAGGAAACTTGAGACTTGGTTTTAGCTGTACGGACTGCTCATCCGGTGTTGCCCTGAGAACGAGATATGTGCAGCTCCTATCAGGATGTCGGCGCATCGGGCGGCTTTGCTGGACTTGTTTTATTACTGTCGAAATGTCTTGTAGCCGGGATTCCGAGACTGATAGGGTCTTCCCGGGGAGAAGGAATATCCTTCGTTGATCGTGAGAGCTTATCATGGGCTAAGTTGGGACACCCCTGCAGGGTATTATCTTTCGAAAGCCGTGCCCGCGGTTATGTGGCAGATGGGAATTTGTTAATGTCCGGTTGTAGAAAACCCGAAGTTGATCTTAATTAAAATACACCAACCGCGTGTGTAACCGTGATGGTCTCTTCTCGGCGGGGTCCGGGAAGTGAACACGGTTGTTGGAGTTATGCTTGACGTAAGTAGTTCAGGATCACTTATTGATCATAGTTGTTCGACCGTGCTTTTGCCTTCTCTTCTCGCTCTCATTTGCGTATGTTAGCCACCATATATGCTAGTCGCTTGCTGCAGCTCCACCTCATACCTTTTACCCTTCCTATAAGCTTAAATAGTCTTGATCTCGCGGGTGTGAGATTGCTGAGTCCCCGTGACTCACAGATACTTCCAAAACCAGTTTGCAGGTGCCGATGAATCCGTGCAGGTGACGCACCCAAGCTCAAGGAGGAGTTCGATGAAGATCTTATCCTTTATGTTGTTTCGTTCTAGTCGATCAGTAGTGGAGCCCAGTTGGGGTCGATCGGGGACCTTTGTCGCTTTTGGGGTTTCTTCTTTTATTTTGGCTCCGTAGTCGGGCCCTGTTTGTACTTGGTTGATGTAATGTTTTACTCATGTATTGTGTGAAGTGGCGATTGTAAGCCAACTATGTACCTCTTTCCCTTATGTAATACATGGGTAGTGTGAAGATTACCTCACTTGCGACATTGCTTTCAATGCGGTTATGCCTCTAAGTCGTGCTTCGACACGTGGGAGATATAGCCGCATCGAGGGCGTTACAAGTTGGTATCAGAGCCTTCCCCGACCTTAGGAGCCCCCACTGATTGATCGTTTTTAGCGGCCGAGTTGTGTCTAGAAAAATGTTTTGAGTCATTTAGGAATTTTATATCAGAGAGTTTAGGAATTCTTTTACTCCCCAGTCTCCTCATCGCTCTGGTAAGGCATCCTGACGTAGAGTTTTGACTCTTCTCTTCTCAAATTTCACTAAAAAAATTTAGGATCACGCGGGTATCTTAGAATCGTTCCGATGGTTTTATGATGACAACATTGTCTTGGTTGCCTCCCGTCAGCAGGGGTTTAGTGGAGGTGTCCCGGGGAGTTGAGCTCCGAGGTGTTGTCGTCATAATTTTATCGTTGCAGTTCTGGAATACCTGAGTTTAGTACGCCGACATCGAAAATCTCTTTTGTACAGTTGTTGGTGAGATAACCCTGATAGCCCAATACTGAGGCGAGTGCGGGAGTATTGCTATAACTCGTGACAGTAAATTTCAGCACACTATATAAATTTTTCCTTACCAAATTCCACCTTCCAAAGGCGCTTCACTCCCCGGCAACGGCGCCAGAAAAGAGTCTTGATGACCCACAAGTATAGGGGATCAATCGTAGTCCTTTCGATAAGTAAGGGTGTCGAACCCAATGAGGAGCAGAAGGAAATGATAAGCGGTTTTCAGCAAGGTATTCTCTGCAAGCACTGAAATTATAGGTAATAGATAGTTTTGTGATAAGATAATTTGTAACGAGAAACAAGTAACAAAAGTAAATAAAGTGCAGAAAGGTGGCCCAATCCTTTTTGTAGCGAAGGACAAGCCTGGACAAACTCTTATATAGAGAAAAGCGCTCCCGAAGACACATGGGAATTATCATCACGCTAGTTTTCATCACGTTCATATGATTCGCGTTCGGTACTTTGATAATTTGATATATGGGTGGACCGGTGCTTGGGTGCTGTCCTTACTTGGACAAGCATCCCACTTATGATTAACCCCTATGGCAAGCATCCATAACTACAAAAGAATTATTAAGGTAAACCTAACCATAGCAAGAAACATATGGATCCAAATCAGCCCCTTACGAAGCAACGCATAAACTAGGGTTTAAGATTCTGTCACTCTAGCAACCCATCATCTACTTATTACTTCCCAATGCCTTCCTCTAGGCCCAAACAATGGTGAAGTGTCATGTAGTCGACGTTCACATGACACCACTAGAGGAGAGACAACATACATCTCATCAAAATATCGAACGAATTCCAAATTCACATGACTACTAATAGGAAGACTTCTCCCATGTCCTCAGGAACAAACGTAACTACTCACAAAGCATATTCATGTTCATAATCAGAGGAGTATTAATATGCATACAACATATGAACATATGATCTACCACCAAATAAACCAACTAGCATCAACTACAAGGAATAATCAACACTACTAGCAACTACAAGTACCAATCTTAGACTTAGAGGCAAGAATTGGATACAAGAGATGAACTAGGGTTTGAGAGGAGATGGTGCTGGTGAAGATGTTGATGGAGATTGGCCCCCTCCCGATGAGAACAGCTCCGCCGGAGCCTTAGATTGGTTCCGCCTCGTGGCAGCGGAGTCTCGTCCCGAAAGCTTGCTTATGATTTTTTCTTGGACGAAAGACTTCATATAGCAGAAGATGGGCACCGGAGGGCCACCAGGGGGCCCACGAGGCAGGGGGTAGGGCGCGCCCCCACCCTCGTGCCCAGGGTGTGGGTCCCCTCTGGTATTTTCTTCGCTCAGTATTTTTTATTATTTCCAAAAATAACTTCCGTGGAGTTTCAGGACTTCTGGAGTTGTGAAGAATAGGTCTCTAATATTTGCTCCTTTTCCAGCCCAGAATTCCAGCTGCCGGCATTCTCCCTCTTCATGTAAACCTTGTAAAATAAGAGAGAATAGGCATAAGTATTGTGACATAATGTGTAATAACAGCCCATAATGCGATAAATATCGATATAAAAGCATGATTCAAAATGGACGTATCACTGACCCCTTTGCAAAAATTGTTAGGTTTCGAAACCAGACTTAGAAGCGGTGATATTAGTTTGAACCTCTCTGATATCCATGTTCAGCGGATCAGCGCGAGCGTTTGCAGCTGATGAGCTGAATTTCGTTTCTAATATCAGTTTGAACCTTGTAATCTTCGAATTCGAGCCATATAACTCTGGAATTTGAACCTTGTAACATTTCGAGCTTTTGTGGTACAATCGTTGAAATGGCATCGTATGAGACTCGTATATTGCTAGCACTATTTTGACCTTAATATGCAATGGTCTTAGATTTTATTAACCATTCTCGAATCAGTTTACCTTATCGATCTCACAGCACACGATCTATATAGCTAACTCGATTGCGATCTTTGACATTATTGCACACAATTGGTTTCTTCCACCGTGTGCACTATAGAGCGCAGAATTAATTATAGCACTCGAGTGTCCATCATCACCGTTCTGTGTAACTTTGACCTCATCACCCATGGGTAAACTTATGATCAAAGTCATTCCACACACTTCGTTTTTACAAAGCTTTTTGCCAATAAACGCCCATGATTTGTCCCTCTTCTAGCCGACGCGTGGCCAAACTAGCTGGGCGGGAACTTGCGCGGTAAACAGTGTGGTAGCGTGTTAACAGGATCACCGATGATACATTTGGCGCCTCTTCGAGCCCACGCGTGCGGTGCGGTGTTGTCAAGCATGCACTGGAATCCTTCGCTATGAACGCCATGACAAGACGTGACGATTACAGGCCGGCCGACCCCCATTTATTACAACGGCCATTTAATCCCTGTGTCTCTTCAACCTTTCGATCGTGCCCCACCATTGCAAGAAGCACACCCACCACGAGAAATTCTTAGAGGGTATCCTGCGCGGCTCCAATGGTGCTCCGAGTGGCTGCCGACGACAAGCAGCAGTTCACCATGTGTGTCGTGGTGGACACCCACAGAAGGTTCATGGACCTCTCGGTGGTGTACACCAACGACCCGGTCTGGGTGGAGCACTCCATCCACATCATGGAGCTGTTGCTTGCCACGGTGAAGTACAAGGTGGTCGGGTTCGACCTCGAGTACACCCGCGCTCGTGTCGGGTCTCGTCCCAAGGTCGCCGTCACCCAGATGTGCGTGCGCCACCACGTCCTCGTCTACCAATACTGCCTGGCCACAAGGCCTTGCGAGCATTTCGCCAGGTTTGTCAACAGCCCCACTACATGTTCACTACGGTGGACATCACCAACGATGTAAAGGCGCTCGAGAATTCGGGCATCGCCTGCCAGAATCTTGTCGACATCTAGGGCCAATACAAGATATGGGACAGCAAGGAGCATGAGAAGGACTCACTAGTTCACCTCGCCGAGGCCATCATCGACCCCTACTATAGAGACATGAAGGATTCATGCAACAAGGACAAGCGTGCCTGCCACTCGACCTGGATGGAGAAACTCGACAAAGCTCACGTCGTGTACGCGACCAAGGAGGCGTACATGAGCTACGACATGTACAAGCGGATCGTTGACATGAGGAAGTGCCTCCTTCCCCAAAACGGCCAGGGATCCAGCCAGAAGCAGAGCAATGGCAAGCGTTGTCCCAACAATAAGTAGATGCTTAGATCCTCGTTTCTCCTACTTTAATATGCATGTAATTGCTTACTTTGGTGTGTGGAAATGTTATGTGTGTAGTCACTTGTGTAATTGTATGCTTAATTTGGTTATGCAATGTTGTCTTTTTAAGTATATATGTTGATGCTCTGTAGACAGAGCGTAGATGTTGTGCGGACAAAGAAAAACACATCGCACACAGACTAAACAATGGAACCCGTCGGTGATGTTTTCATCAATCACTCACAATTGTATACTAGCAATCGTTTGCTCACAACACACACGGCTTGTTAGCAGTAATCGTCTGTGTTGTTATCGTTCTTCACACACGTTTCTTATTACAGACCTGTTTGCCTCGTATCACACACATCTTGTTCATTTGAATCGTTTATGTTCTCATGTCTCAACGCAAACAGTTCATGCAAGTGAACTGCATGCTGTATATCGCACACACCTTTGATCCGGCTGATCGTTTCTTTTGTGTTGCCTAATCACAAACAGTTCATCCGAGTGAACCATATGATGTACATCGCACACACCTTCATCTGGCTGCCCGTTTCTTTTGTTCCTCCTCATCGCAAACAGTTAATTGAGCTGAACTGTATGCCCTGCATCACACGTGTAGCTAAAATCTGAACCGTGTTTGATGCATCCTCCATCAAAAATGTTTTGCACCTTTTTTGACGGGTTTTTTACACCACCGTTTACGATTATGGAATCGCACACAGTTTCGTCGAAGGGTCTCTGATCGTAGTGTCGCGTTAGCAGCAACCTGCAGTAGTGCTTGTTTAATGCGAGACAGTTATTCATTTAAATCAGAGAATAATGGTTGTTCTATTTATACGAGTAATATCTTTTATGGTCATGCACCCTTGAAGAGTGGTATATTTTTGTTGAATCTCGATTGTAGTGATACACATATTCATAATATTGTGCCAAAAGATGCAAAGTTGATAATGATAGTGCAACATATTTGTGGCATTGTTGTTTAGGTCATATTGGTGTAAAGCGCATTAAGAAACTCCATGAAGATGGGCTTTTGGAATCACTTGATTATGAATCATTTGATACTTGCGAACCATGCCTCATGGGCAAGATGACTAAAACTCCGTTCTCCGGAACAATGGAGCGAGCCACTGACTTATTAGAAATAATACATACCGATGTATGCGGTCCGATGAGTGTTGAGGCACACAACGGGTATTGTTATTTTCTGACCTTCACAGATGATTTGAGCAGATATGGGTATATCTACCTAATGAAACACAAGTCCGAAACATTTGAAAAGTTCAAAGAATTTCAGAGTGAAGTAGAGAATCATCGTAATAAGAAAATAAAGTTTCTACGATCTGATCGTGGAGGCAAATATTTGAGTTACAAGTTTGGCCTTCATTTACAACAATGTGGAATAGTTTCACAACTCATTCCACCTGGAACACCACAACGTAATGGTGTGTCCGAACGTCGTAACCGTACTTTATTAGATATGGTGCAATATATGTTGTCTCTTACTGATATACCACTATCGTTTTGGGGTTATGCATTAGAGACAACTGTATTCATGTTAAATAGGGCACCATCTAAATCTATTGAGACGACACCATATGAACTGTGGTTTGGCAAGAAACCTAAGCTGTCATTTCTTAAAGTTTGGGGTTGCGACACTTATGTCAAAAGGCTTCAGCCTGATAAGCTCGAACCCAAATTGGAGAAGTGTGTCTTGATAGGATACCCTAAGGAAACAATTGGGTACACCTTCTACCACAGATCCGAAGGCAAGATCTTTGTTGCCAAGAATGGAACATTTCTAGAGAAGGAGTTTCTCTCGAAAGAAGTGAGTGGGAGGAAAGTAGAACTTGATGAGGTAATTGTACCTTCTCTCGAATTGGAAAGTAGCACATCAGAGAAATCCGTTCCTGTGATGCCTACATCAACTAGATAAGAAGCTAATGATGATGATCATGAAACTTCAGATCAAGTTAGTACTGGACCTCATAGGTCGAACAGAGCATGTTCTGCACCAGAGTGGTAAAGTTGTCCTGTCCTGGAAGTCATGTTACTAGACCATGGCGAACCTACGAACTATGAAGAAGCTATGATGAGCCCAGATTCCGATGGCTTGAGGCCATGAAATCTGAGATAGGATCCATGTATGAGAAAAAAGTGTGGACTTTGGTGGACTTGCCCGATGATCGGCGAGCCATAGAGAACAAATGGATCTTCAAGAAGAAGACTGACACTGATGGTAATGTTACTTACGACAAAGATTGACTTGTCGCGAAAAGTTCAAGGAGTTGACTACAATGAGACTTTCTCACCCATAGCGATGCTTAAGTCTGTCCGAATCATGTTAGCAATTGCCGCATTTTATGATTATGAAATTTGGCAAATGGACGTCAAAACTGCATTCCTTAATGGATTTCTTAAAGAAGAGTTGTATATGATGCAACCAGAAGGTTTTGTCGATCCTAAAGGTGCTAACAAAGTGTGCAAGATCCAGCAATCCATATATGGACTAGTGCAAGCATCTCGGAGTTGGAATATACGCTTTGATGAGGTGATCAAAGCATATGGTTTTATACATACTTTCGGAGAAGCCTGTATTTACAAGAAAGTCAGTGGGAGATATGTAGCATTTCTAATATCATACGTGGATGACATATTGTTGATTGGAAATGATATAGAATTTCTGGATAGCATAAAAGATACTTGAATAAGAGTTTTTCAATGAAAGACCTCGGTGAAGCTGTTTATATATTGGGCATCAAGATCTATAGAGATAGATCAAGACACTTAATAGGACTTTCACAAAGCACATACCTTGACAAAGTTTTGAAGAAGTTCAAAATGGATCAGTAAAATAAAGGGTTCTTGCCTGTGTTACAAGGTGTGAAATTGAGTCAGACTCAAAGCCCGACCACTGCAGAAGATAGAGAGAAAATGAAAGTCATTCCCTATGCCTCAGCCATAGGTTCTATCATGTATGCTATGCTGTGTACCAGACCTGATGTGTGCCTTGCCATATGTCTGACAGGGAGGTACCAAAGTAATCCAGGAGTGGATCACTGGACAGCGGTCAAGAACATCCTGAAGTACCTGAAAAGGACCAAGGATATGTTTCTCGTTTATGGAGGTGACAAAGAGCTCGTCGTAAATGGTTATGTAGATGCTAGCTTTCACACTAATCCGGATGACTCTAAGTCACAAACCGGATACATATTTATATTGAATGGTGGAGTTTTCAGTTGGTGCAGTTCCAAGCAAAGCATCATGGTGGGATCTACATGGGAAGCGGAGTACATGGCTGCTTCAGAAGCAGGAAATGAAGGAGTTTGGATGAAGGAGTTCATATCTGATCTAGGTGTAATACCTAGTGCATTGGGTCCAATGAAAATCTTTTGTGACAATACTAGAGCAAATGCCTTGGCGAAGGAATCCAGATTTCACAAAAGAACCAAACACATCAAGAGATGCTTCAACTCCATCCGTGATCAAGTCAAGGAGGGATACATAGAAATTTGCAAAATACATACGGATCTGAATGTAGCACACCCGTTGACTAAGCCTCTTCCACGAGCAAAACATGATTAGCACCAGGACTCCATGGGTGTTAGATTCATTACAATGTAATCTAGATTATTGACTCTAGTGCAAGTGGGAGACTGAAGGAAATATGCCCTAGAGGCAATAATAAAGTTTTAATTTATATTTCCTTATTCATGGTAAAGGTTTATTATTCATGCTAGAATTATATTGATCGGAAACCTAAATACATGTGTGAATATATAAACAAACACCGTGTCCCTAGTGAGCCTCTACTTGACTAGCTCGTTGATCAAAGATGGGTAAGGTTTCCTAACCATGGAAATGAGTTGTCATTTGATAACGGGATCACATCATTAGGAGAATAATGTGATGGACAAGACCCATCCGTTAGCTTAGCATTGTGATCGTTCAGCTTTATTGCTATTACTTTCTTCATGTCAAATAAATATTCCTTCGACTATGAGATTATGCAACTCCCGGATGCCGGAGGAATGCCTTGTGTGCTATCAAACGCCACAACGTAATTGGATGATTATAAATATGCTCTACAGGTATCTCCGAAGGTGTTTGTTGAGTTGGCATAGATCGAGATTAGGATTTGTCACTCCGAGTATCGGAGAGTATCTCTCGGCCCTCTCGATAATACACATCATAAGCTTGCAGGCAAATGACTAAGGATTTAGTCACAAGGTGATGTATTATGGAACGAGTAAAGAGACTTGCCGGCAACGAGATTGAACTAGGTATGAGGATACTGACGATCGAATCTCGGGCAAGTAACATACAGATAGACAAAGGGAATTACGTATGTTGTCATAACAGTTCGACCGATAAAGATCTTCATAGAATATGTAGGATCCAATATGAGCATCCAGATTCCGCTATTGGTTACTGACCAGAGAGGTGTCTCGGTCATGTCTACATTGTTCTCGAACCCATAGGGTCCGCAGGCTTAACGTTCGATGATGATATAGTATTATATGAGTTATGTGATTTTGGTGACCGAATGTTGTTCGGAGTCCCGGATGAGATCACGGACATGGCAAGGAGTCTTGAAATGGTCGAGAGGTAAAGATTGATATATTGGACGATAGTATTCGGACACCGGAAGTGTTCTGGGGGGTACCGAGTACATACACTACAAAAATAAGACACATCCATGACATTTTGGGCCGAACGAATTTTTTTGTCATGCTTATGACACTTCTATGATGAAAATTGTGACAAAACCCAGTATCATCATAGATGTGGTGGGATCCTACTTCTATGACCAAAAATCATGACAGAAAATGGGTTTTTCATCCTGGGCGGGCCGGAGACGCACCTGCATGACATTCTTTGGGTCGTCCATGATGGAAAAATCGTGGTAGAAGCGAGGGCGAGGAAAATTTCGGGGAGTTCCCGGTTACGGTGGGTGGTCGGGGCCGAGCGATGCATGGAGGTTTGCGCGTTTCTCTCATACACGTACGCGCGTGTGTGCGAGGCGTTGTGCTCTTACTAAACCCGAGCAATGCGTTGGGCTCTAACTGAACCCGAGCAATTGCAATAGCTACGTTACTAAACCCCGATTGATCCCTTGGTGTTAACTGAACCTGAGTGATTCCTTCGCTACTGCTGCTAACTGAAGCCGATTGAAGTTGCCTCTTGATGAACAGTTCCCGGTGGGGGTTGGATGAACAGTTCCCGATGGTGGTTGGATGAACAGGATCTCGTGGTAGTAGAGGTCATTGCCGCTGGATGAACAAGACCCCGATCGAGGAGGTGGTGGTGGATGAACAGTAGCCGGTGGAAGGACCCCATGGAGGGCTGGTTGAACATGACCCCGTGGAGGGCTGGTTGAATAGTAGCCGGTGGAGACTGATGTCTACTACACAACCTTCTCCTTGTGGACGTTGTTGGGCCTCCAAGTGCAGAGGTTTGTAGGACAGTAGCAAATTCCCCTCAAGTGGATGACCTAAGGTTTATCAATCTGTGGGAGGCGTAGGATGAAGATGGTCTCTCTCAAACAACCCTGCAACCAAATAACAAAGAGTCTCTTATGTCCCCAACACACCTGAGGGAGTCCTGGATTAGGGGGTGTTCGGGTAGCCGAACTATACCTTCAGCCGGACTCCTGGACTATGAAGATACAAGATTGAAGACTTCGTCCCGTGTCCGGAAGGGACTTTCCTTGGCATGGAAGGCAAGCTTGGCGATGCGGATATTCAAGATCTCCTACCAATGTAATCGACTCTGTGTAACCCTAACCCTATCCGATGTCTATATAAACCGGAGGGTTGTAGTCCGTAGGACGAACCATCATCATACACAATCATACCATAGGCTAGCTTCTAGGGTTTAGCCTCCTTGATCTCGTGGTAGATCTACTCTTGTACTACCCATATCATCAATATTAATCAAGCAGGAGTAGGGTATTACCTCCATCGAGAGGGCCCGAACCTGGGTAAAAACATCGTGTCCCTTGTCTCCTGTTACCATCCGGCCTTGACGCACAGTTCGGGACCCCTACCCGAGATCTGCCGGTTTTGACACCGACATTGGTGCTTTCATGGAGAGTTCCTCTATGCCGTCGCAATCAGGAAGGATGCCTCTTCCCGTCTTTAAAGACGGCGCCGTTACTAAGGGAGCCTTGGCTGTCGGCCAAACCCTCCGGCTAGGTGGTTTTCTCACGACCGCCTGTTCGGCCGTTGCGCCGACGGTGACCTCTCAGGTCATCGAAAGCAACCTTCACGTCAGCTCAGAATTTGCCGAGCGGCTAGATCCGACGGAGCTCTCTTCCGTAAACGAGCTCTTGGATCGCATCGCCGCACTGGGGGTCGCTACAGATTACGACCAGGTTGGGCTTAAACCCGATCTAAGAGAAATTAACTCTCCCCAAGTCACCCACCACGTTGCCGTGGTAGAGGTGCAGTGCGGCGACCCTTCATCTATTCTAAGGACTAGCTACGTCTGAATTCTCGAACCCTCCAAGCCGGATACCCGCGGAGGGGAGGATACAACTCAAGACCTGAGCTTAGAATCAGGCAATGGGCTAGATTCATTGGACAACATCCAAGACTCCGGACTTCAGAGTTCGGAAGCTCTTCGGCCCTCGAATCTTAAATTGGGTGAGGTCTCAGATTTAACGCCACCCGCCTGCCCGAACTTAAGCGATCTTTCCCAAATCAGGAAAAAGCCCGAGGAAACAGTACATCACTACTGGGCCAGATTCCTCCTGGTTATGAACATGATAAAGGATTGCCGCGAGGGAGACGCAATTTCAATCTTTTGCATTAATTGCACGAACGAGGGAATACTTAACGCCATAAGTCGTCGTGATATTACACGCTTCGCTGACTTGGCGTCCATAGTAGAAAAGTACTGTGCGATGGAAAGCGCCTGGAAAACCGAAACAAAAATTTTGGGATAATCCGGCCTTGAATAACAATCCCGTCCGAACTAAAAGGGTGCATCATAGTAAGACACCCGGGTTAAATATCAAAAAGCCGAAACCCTCTACAGGGCATGGAACTGTACTGGAAAGGTGGCTTGATGGACCCTGTAGAATTCACAGTACAGAGGACGCCACACCAACTCACAGCCTTAGAGCATGTTGGATACTCCGGCAGATGGCCAAAATTGGCGAGGACCTCCTAATTTCGAAGGCCGCAGAAAGCCAGCCCGAGGACACCAGTACCGTTGTCACAGTCTTCGAGATTTTCGCATCAAATAATATGCGAAAAAGGACACTCCGCAGCCTCGCCGAAGTCTATCAAGTAGCAACAATAAACCCATGGAGCGACACTGCTATCACCTTCAACGCAAGTGACGAACCTAAATTCCGAACAGCCCGAGCACCAGCCGCATTGGTCCTCAGTCCAATAGTGGACGGCTTTCGCCTCACCAAGGTACTCATGGATGGAGGCAGCGGATTGAACCTCATTTACGAGGAAACCCTCCAAAAAATGGAAATAGACTGGAACCGCATCGAGTGAAGCAGCACAACCTTTAGAGGAATAATCCCCAGTCAGGAAGCGTGCTGCACAGGAAAAATCACACTAGATGTGGTCTTCGGCACGCGGATAATTACAGGTCCGAAGAGGTCACGTTCCAGGTGGCCCCGTTCAATAGCGGATACCACGCTATACTAGGGCGGGAGGCATTTACAATCTTCCAAGCAATACCCCAATACGGGTACATGAAGCTCAAGATGCTCGGGCCGAACGGAATTATCACTCTCGCTAGTGATCCGGACATAGCACTCCGCGCCGAAAACAAGACGGCCGCATTGGCCCTTAAGGCACTATCCGAAGCCTTAGCAGCTGAGGAACTGACTGCGCTGCGCTCCATGGTTAATAGGGATGATGTAATACTCGATAAGAGATCCAAATCCACATCCTTCAAGCCAGCGGACGAAATAGTAAAATTCCAGGTCCATCCAACGGACCCTAATAAAACAGCTTCCATCGGGGCACGACTGAACCCTGATGTAGATGCCGAACTGCGAAAGTTCCTACAAGAAAACCAGGACATTTTCGCTTCGCACCCTTCAGACATGCCAGGAATCCCACGCAGGCTGGCCGAACACAGCTTAAATATCCAGAAAGGATTCAAACCTGTCAAACAAGCCCTTCGGCGCTTTTCCAAACCGAAGAGACAGGCTATGGGAGAGGAGCTAGCCAAGTTATTGGAGGCCGGATTCATTAGAGATATAAAACATCCGGACTGGCTAGCAAACCTGGTGATGGTACCAAAGAAGGACAAATCCTGGCGCCTGTGTGTCGATTTTAAAGACCTTAACAAGGCCTGCCCAAAGGATCCCTTCCCCCTCCCCCGTATCGATCAAATTATTGAGGCCACCACAGGACACGATTCGTTGTGTTTCCTCGACGCATACTCCGGTTACCATCAAATCAAGATGGCAGAATCAGACCAAGCCTCAACGGCATTCATCACACCATACGACCCATTCTGCTTCAACACAATGCCCTTTGGGCTAAAAAACGCCGGCGCAACATATCAGCGCATGATACAGACATGTCTGGCAAACCAGATTGGCAAAACAGTAGAGGCGTATGTGGATGATGTGGTCGTCAAATCAAAACATATCGAATCTCTAGTAGACGACTTGAGGCTTACATTCGATAACCTCCGAAAATACGACATCAAGATCAATCCGGAGAAATGCGTCTTCGGCGTTCCAGCCGGAAAGCTCTTGGGCTTCATTGTATCCGGTAGAGGAATTGAAGCAAATCCAGCCAAGATCCGAGCTTTGTCACAATTGGATGTCCCAAAAGACCTCAAACAAATACAGAAATTAACCGGATGCGTGGCGGCTCTAAGCCGCTTCATCTCCCGCTTGGGAGAAAAGGCACTGCCCTTGTATCGGCTCCTTCGGCGCACCGAACACTTTGAGTGGACGGATGCCGCCACGGCCGGACTCGATGAAATAAAAGCCATATTGGCAACAAACCCAGTCCTGGCCGCGCCAAAGACCAGCGAGCCAATGCTATTGTACATCGCGGCAACCCATCAAGTTGTCAGCGCAGTGCTCGTCGTCGAGCGGGAAACGGACGGACACAAATTCCCCCTACAAAGGCCGGTCTACTTTGTGTCCACTGTCCTCACTCCATGCAAATCACGGTACCCGCACTATCAGAAAATTGCATACGCAGTATTCATGGCATCCCGGAAGCTACGACACTACTTTCAAGAGTGTTCAATTACAGTAGCCTCAAAAGTACCACTCAATGACATTATCAATAACCGCGATGCAACGGGCCGGATCACAAAATGGGCCATTGAGCTCCTCCCATTCGATATAACCTATAAGCCACGGCGAGCTATCAAATCGCAAGTGTTGGCCGACTTCATTGCAGAATGGACGGAGGCCGAACTCCCTAAAGAGTACGGCACATACTCAAACTGGATCATGCATTTCGACGGCTCCAAAAATGTTGGCCGGACTGGGGGCTGGCGTCGTTTTGACGTCCCCCATAGGAGACACAGTCCAATATGTACTCCAAATTATGTACATGGACTCCAACAATGCAGCCGAATATGAGGCCCTCCTACATGGTCTCCGGATGGCAGTATCCATGGGCATTCAACGCCTAGAGGTACGCGGGGATTCGAACCTCGCGATATCCCAAATAAATGGCGACTTCGACGCCAAGGATCCAAAAATGGCAGCTTACCGCAATGCCGTCCTAAAAATGTCAGCTCGGTTCGAAGGGCTGGAGTTTCACCATATAGCCCGTGAAAATAATCAAGCAGCGGACGTCCTGGCACGCATCAGAGCAAAACGCGATGCAGTCCCCCCCAACATCTTTTTGGAAAGATTGTTCAAGCCATCCGTAACATGGGAGGGGGAACCCGCAATTAACAGCCCGGACGCAGCCGCACCACTCGACGCCGAACAACCTGACATAATTGGAGGTCCTGCCAACGAAATTACACCTTCAGCCCACGTAATAATGGCGGTTATCGCCCCATGGACAGAACCATTCCTAGCCTACCTTACTAGGCAGGAACTCCCAGAGGACCAAAACGAGGCCCGCTGCATAGTGCGGCGATCTAAAGCCTACAAAGTCCACGAGGGGGAGCTTTATAAGAAAAGCACTACCGGAGTCCTTCAAAGGTGCATCTCCGAAGAGGAAGGGCGGAACCTTCTGGCTGAAATTCACGCCGGACTCGGTGGTCATCACGCTGCTGCTCGGTCCCTTGTTAGCAAGGCTTTCCGTACAGGCTTTTATTGGCTGACGGCCCGGGCAGACGCTCAGGACCTAGTCCAACGATGCGTTGGTTGCCAACCTTTTGCCAACCAAAGCCATATGCCACCCACCGCACTCCAAACTATACCCATCACCTGGCCTTTTGCGGTCTAGGGGCTTGACATGGTCGGACCCCGTAAAGGTGGAACCCATAAGAAAAAAATACTTACTGGTCATGGTGGATAAGTTCACCAAATGGATAGAAGCCAAGCCTGTTAAAACGGCTGAATCCGGACCTGTGATAGACTTTATATCCGGGGTTGTACACCGTTATGGCGTCCCCCACAGCATCATAACCGATAACGGTACAAACTTTACAGCCAACAAGGTAAAACTCTGGTGCAAAAACATGGGCATCAAGCTCGATTATGCTTCAGTCTATCACCCACAAACCAACGGCCAGGTTGAACGTGCGAACGGTCTTATCATGAGCGGCATCAAACCTAGACTAGTGCGGTCCCTCAAGGAATCTAACACGCACTGGGTAGAGGAGCTCGACTCCGTACTCTGGGGGCTGCGGACCACGCCAAATCGCACCACCGGATACACACCATTCTTTATGGTGTACGACGCATAGGCAGTTCTGCCTTGCGACATAATGCATGACTCACCTAGAGTGTGCATGTACGAAGATAGAGAAGCCGAGCTCGATCGGCAGGACAGCCTGGACGCCTTGGAGGAGGAGCGTGACGTGGCGAAAGCCCGTTCCGCATTTTATCAACAACAGGCCCGAAGATATCAAAGCAGAGAAGTATGGGCCAAAAATTACAATGTTGGCGAACTAGTTCTACGCCTGCCGGATAAGAAAAAGGACAAACTCAAGCCCAAGTGGGAAGGTCCATTTATAATCAACCAAGTCCTGACTGATGGGGCGTACCGCCTGCGAGATGCGTCGGATAACCGACTCGAGCCGAACTCGTGGAACGGCACACGTCTCCGAAGATTCTATGCCTAGCGCCGGACTCCGTGTTCGTCTCCTTCCCCTGTCCATATTTTACATTTTTATGTCTTATATTTCTCTCCTTCCCCTCTTTTTCCTTTATAGCCCTAAAAGGCTCACTACTTGACGTGCCACTCATGCTCATTTAACCTGGGGGCTTCTTTAACAGAAGCTTATTTATATGGGCTTCATGCCCAACACATGTGTCAAACTTCCGCATGTACCTTTTTCTTCACCATTATATGCATCGATATGACTTAAGTTTTGGCAAAGCTGGGTTGCCTGGCTCCTGTGCTTACCCCTATGTTCCCGATTGTTCGGCTAGGCGGTAAAGGGAGCACCTCTATGATTGTTACTGCCGGGTCAGCCGGATGTGTACCTCAGACTGGGTGAAGCCGAAAGCTAGCGTTCTTAAGGGAATATTCGGTCGGTGAAATAAAATATGACCTTTTTATTATTTTTCATGCGCCCCCAGATGCTTTTTTTGCGTCTTTTTTATGCAATTCGGACATGCACTTTAGGGCATGCCTCCCCAGCGAAAGGAACCCTTAACGGAACTATTCTCTCTGGAAGATGTTTCTTACTAACCATGTAATATAACATAACTAGTTGGGCACTTGTCTGATAAAGCACTAATGACCCCTATGCCTGGTCTCCACGCATACCACGGTTCTTGTATAAATCGCTATGGTATCCGGACACACTCCGGACCGTCAGGTCCCGAGGTTGAAGCAAAAAGGTCGGCAACGACAAACGATCTACAATCCGGCTAGAAGGCATTACATATGTCAATTCGAAAGTACATAGTCATTTTGACTGATTGTATTCCTCCTCTATACCATCTAACAGGCTGTCTAATTTATAGTCCTGCTGGGAATACTTTGCGGCCAATTCTACTTGGTCGTATACTAAGCTTACAGGGATCTCCTTCCCGTCAGGCCCCACCGGTCCGACCTCGGCCATGTGGTTTGGGTCAGACTTCGTAAAACGAGTCTTCACCATGGCCCAGGCCTCCCTAGCGCCCTATCGGCAGGCTGATATCTTCCACAACCGGAAGCGCCGCCGAGCTCCCTTCAGCTTCTCCGCAAGCTCTCCAAGGCCCTCGGGCATGGAGTGGGCAGGCCATAAGGCTTGGGCAACGCCTTGCATCGCCTGCCGAACCCGCTCGTGCAGTTGCAGGAGTTCGGGAAGAAGGTCACCCATAGAACCGGGCATCTCCTCTGCAGGACGACCTGTGAGCATACCTACAGGCAATACTCTGTTAGTCGACTTCCTCGCCGAACTCATGTTTCAAAGTTCGTTCAAGCACTTACTAAATATGCCACGTCAAAGCCACTGATTCTCCTTCGTGGAGTCCGACAGCTGGCCACGAACATCTTTAAGTTCAACGTCCAGCTTGGTGTTGGCATCCTGAAGATCATTCTTCTCTCGCCTCACCTTTGTCAACATACTCTCACCGGCCTTTAACAGGTGTAAGAGTTGTTGTTTTTCCGGATCAAGTCCGGCGCCATCTGCAACATGAATTGTCAGATTTGCACCCAAACCGCACAATACTAATCTTTCGAAGTGTATCTTACCTGAGGGGGCCCCTTTGGGCTCCCCTGCTGCGCTAGTGCGGCCTCTAGTTGGGCCTTGCACTTTTCCAGCTCCTGGGACAGCACGGTGTTCTTCTCTGTAAGAACCTGCATATTGTATGATCCTTAAATCAGCTACTTTAACTATTTCAAGTCTCGGGGGCTACTGGTATATATATATATATATATATATATATATATATATATATATATATATATATATATATATATATATATATATATATATATATATATATATTTAACCAAAATTTTCTTACCCGTATGTCTTTCACACACTGCTCCGTGGCTCTGGCTAAACCATCTTGAGCGGCACGGAGGTACGCATCTCCCGAATTAAAGGCATCTAAAGCCTCTCGGGAGAAACAAGCGTCGCGTAGAACCGTCCGGCGACGCCTGTGGTTCATGGCACTCTCCACTTCTGAATTTGTGGCAGACAGCCGGTCCGCATCCTCTGTTGGAGGAGCGTCCGGTGCGCGCCTGGTGCTCGCCTCCGCTTCCTGGCCAGACGTTGGAGCCTGGCTGGTGGAGGCGCGATTGGCAACCTCTACGGATATAGTCCGGCGAGGCCTCTTCGTCCTGGAGACAGCACGAATGTTAATATGCCCTGACAGAATAACACCAGGGAAACAGAGGGTGCGCTATACCTTTGCGTCGGCATCTCAGTCCGGACTACATTTCTTTTTGCCCCACGGGGCCCTGCGGCCCCACCTTGGCTAGCTGCCGCAGGTTCGGCCTCCCGCCTCGGAAATCTCCCCTGCAAAACACGGTTGTCGTTGGAAACGCCGGAATACGGGACAATGGAATCTCTCTTGAGGGAATAAACACTCCGGTTTCTGTCACCTGGGAGGCCGGGATTAACCCGGGGTAATCAGCCGTAATGGCTACCAAGGTATTGTCCTTGCTTAACTGATGGAACACCCCGTTGATGAGCTCCGCCTATATGTCTGGATCCTCTTCGGAGTCCGGATCGAGGGACTGTTCTGGGTCCTCGGGCTGTGGAGGACGGCTGTTAATATCCTTTACTTCCTGTCGCAGTTCCTGCATTAAAGTCGTCAGACTACGTATCTAACCATGGGAGTATTAAACAAACGGGCAAGCGCAATTGATCACTTACCCAACTTGGAGGTTCGTACATAGTGAATCCGGCCCGCGGTTGACGCGGAGGAAGTCCTCCTTTTCTCCCTTGTACAAAGAGGATAAAATCTTTACTAGAGCGGCAGCTGAGGCTGGCCCCTTACGACCATAACGCGGGGCGTCGTCCTCCCCGTTGAAATCCCACATGGGGTGGCCTCTATATTGAAGCGGCTGCACCCCCCGCATAATGCATGCGGCCATGACTCCAATCATGGTTAGTCCGGAATGAGCCAACAGTCTTATCCGGCCCATCAGGTAAAGGACGTCTCTGTCGCTTTCTCTCTGAGAGCTTCGCAGACGCCAGCTCAGGCGCTTCTTCAATGGAGCACTGTTGAACTCAGGGAGACCGACCCGGATAGGGTCCGACAGCGGGACGTCATCTATGTAAAACCATTCCGAAGGCCAGTCCTCGGACGCCTTTTTGGGGTTCCGGATAGGTATCCGGTCCCGGCGATGCGCCATACTTCGGCTCCGCCCACTTGATATATGGACCCCTCTTGAGAACGGGGTACCAAGCAGAACAACCTCTTCCACAACGCGAAATGAGCCTCGACGCCTAAAAATAGCTCGCAAAGGGCAACGAAGCCCGCAATATGTAACACGGAGCCGGGCGTGAGATTGTGCAGCTGGAGGCCGTAGAACTCCAGAAGCCCGCGGAGAAATGGATGAATTGGAAATCCCAGTCTCCTTATTAGATAGGGAACAAGGCACACCCGTTCTCCTTTAGAAGGATTGGGGGTGCTCTCCGCTTGTTTTCCGCCATTGTAGGTGGCGAGACCGGCTAGGACCGGGACCATGTATGCCTGAGGGAGAAATCCCTTGGCCTGAAGCGACACTAACTCCCTATGTGGGATGGTGCAACTCTCCCAGTCCCCGGGTTTAGGACCGGAGGGGCGAGGGGAGGAGCTGCGACGGCTGGCCATGTTGGAATGGACCTTTGCTGGGAGCGCTCTGATGATAACTCGCGGAGAGGAGAAGATGCGGTTTGGATCAGAATCCCCATCCCGTTAAATAGGCGGCTTGTTTATACGGCTAGGGGTGTGGATGTAAAAACACCCCGGCTTTTTGCATTCGTTTGACACGTGGAAGACAGCCATTATTAGGCGTGGAAGCCGAGAAACGCTACATTACAAAAATCAGACATTATTCCTACAGGTACACAGGATTTGGAGAAGAACCCGCCTTGCAACGCTGAACAATCTGCGCGCCGGACTCGTCGTCATTGAAGCCTGGTTCGGGGGCTACTGAGGGAGTCCTGGATTAGGGGGTGTTCGGGTAGCCGAACTATACCTTCAGCCGGACTCCTGGACTATGAAGATACAAGATTGAAGACTTCGTCCCGTGTCCGGAAGGGACTTTCCTTGGTGTGGAAGCCAAGCTTGGCAATGCGGATATTCAAGATCTCCTACCAATGTAACCGACTCTGTGTAACCCTAACCCTATCCGGTGTCTATATAAACCAGAGGGTTGTAGTCCGTAGGACGAACCATCATCATACACAATCATACCATAGGCTAGATTCTAGGGTTTAGCCTCCTTGATCTCGTGGTAGATCTACTCTTGTACTACCCATATCATCAATATTAATCAAGCAGGAGTAGGGTATTACCTCCATCGAGAGGGCCCGAACCTGGGTAAAAACATCGTGTCCCTTGTCTCCTGTTACCATCCGGCCTTGACGCATAGTTCGGGACCCCCTACCCGAGATCCGCCGGTTTTGACACCGACAACACCCAATACAATGGTAAATTGTATAGGTGCACTAGTTCGGCGAAGAGATGGTGATACAAGTGCAATATGGATGGTAGATATAGGTTTTTGTAATATGAAAATATAAAAACAGCAAGGTAACAAGCGATAAAAGTGAGCATAAACGGTATTGCAATGATAGGAAACAAGGCCTATGGTTCATACTTTCACTAGTGCAAGTTCTCTCAACAATAATAACATAGTTGGATCATATAACTATCCCTCAACATGCAACAAAGATTCACTCCAAAGTCACTAATAGCGGAGAACAAACAAAGAGATTATGGTAGGGTACGAAACCACCTCAAAGTTATTCTTTCCAATCAATCCGTTGGGCTATTCCTATAAGTGTCACAAACAGCCCTAGAGTTCGTACTAGAATAACACCTTAAGACACAAATCAACCAAAACCCTAATTTCACCTAGATGCTCCAATGTCACTTCAAGTATCCGTGGGTATGATTATACGATATGCATCACACAATCTCAGATTCATCTATTCAATCGAACACAAAGTACTTCAAAGAGTGCCCAAAGTTTCTACCGGAGAATCACGACGAAAACGTGTGCCAACCCCTATGCATAGGTTCATGGGCGGAACCCGCAAGTTGATCACCAAAACATACATCAAGTGAATCACGTCATATCCCATTGTCACCACAGGTACGCACGGCAAGACATACATCAAGTGTTCTCAAATCATTAAAGACTCAATCCGATAAGATTACTTCAAGGGGAAAACTCAATCCATTACAATAGAGTAGAGGGGGAGAAGCAACATAAGATCCAACTATAGTAGCAAAGCTCGCGATACATCAAGATCGTGCCAAATCAAGAACACGAGAGAGAGAGAGATCAAACACATAGCTACTAGTACATACCCTCAGCGCCGAGGGTGAACTACTCCCTCCTCGTCATGGAGAGCACCGGGATGATGAAGATGGCCACCGGTGAGGGCTCCCCCCTCCGGCAGGGTGCCGGAACAGGGTCCCGATTGGTTTTTGGTGGCTACAGAGGCTTGCGGCGGCGGAACTCCCGATCTAATCTTTGTTCTGGAAGTTTTAGGGTACGTGAGTATATATGGGTGCAGGAAGTACGTCGGTGGAGCTTCGGGGGCCCCACGAGGCAGGGGGCGCGCCCCCACCCTCATGAGCACCTCCCTTGGCTCCTGACGTGGGGTCCAAGTCCATCCGGTAGCTTTCCTTCCAAAAATAACTTCTCCAGTTGATTTCGTTTCGTTTCGACTCCGTTTGATATTCCTTTTCTTTGAAACACTGAAATAGGCAAAAAACAACAAATCTGGGCTGGGCCTCCGGTTAATAGGTCAGTCCCAAAAATAATATAAAAGTGGATAATAAAGCCCAACATTGCCCAAAATAGTAGATAATATAGCATGGAGCAATCAAAAATTATAGATACGTTGGAGACGTATCAAGCATCCCCAAGCTTAATTCCTGCTCGTCCTCGAGTAGCTAAATGGTAAAAAAGATAATTTTTGATGTGGAATGCTAGTTGGCATAATTTCATTGTAATTCTTCTTACTTGTGATATGAATATTCAGATCCGAAAGATTCAAGACAAAAGTTCATATTGACATAAAAATAATAATACTTCAAGCATACTAACTAAGCAATCATGTCTTCTCAAAATAACATGGCCAAAGAAAGTTCATACCTACAAAATCATATAGTTTAGTAATGCTCCATTTTCGTCACACAAGAATGCTCTCATCATGCACAACCCCGATGACAAGCCAAGCAATTGTTTCATACTTTAATAATCTCAAACTTATAAACCTTCGCGCAATACATGAGCGTGAGCCATGGATATAGCACTATGAGTGGAATAGAATAATGATGGGGGGTTATGTGGAGAAGACAAAAAGGGAGAAAGTCTCACATCAACGAGGATAATCAATAGGCTATGGAGATGCCCATTGATTGATGTTAATGCAAGGAGTAGGGATTGCCATGCAACGGATGCACTAGAGCTATAAATGTATGAAAGCTCAACAAAAGAAACTAAGTGGATGTGCATCCAACTTGCTTGCTCACGAAGACCTAGGGCACTTGAGGAGGCCCATTGTTGGAATATACAAGCCAAGTTCTATAATGAAAAATTCCCACTAGTATATGAAAATGACAAAACAAGAGACTCTCTATCATGAAGATTATGGTGCTCTTTGAAGCACAAGTGTGGAAAAAAGGATAGTAGCATTGCCCCTTTTTATTTTATTTTTTATTTTTTATTTTTTTTTTGTTTTTTTGGCCTTCTTTTTGTTGGGGAACGTAGTAATTTCAAAATTTTCCTACGCACACGCAAGATCATGGTGATGCATAGCAACGAGAGGGGAGAGTGTTGTCTACGTACCCTCGTAGACCGAAAGCGGAAGCGTTATATCAACGCGGTTGATGTAGTCGTACGTCTTCACGATCCGACCGATCCAAGCACCGTTACTCCGGCACCTCCGAGTTCTTGGCACACGTTCAGCTCGATGACGTTCCCCGGGCTCCGATCCAGCAAAGCTTCGGGGAAGAGTTCCGTCAGCACGACGGCGTGGTGACGATCTTGATGTGTTACCGGCACAGGGCTTCGCCTAAGCACTGCAACGATATGACCGAGGTGGAATTTGGTGGAAGGGGGCACCGCACACGGCTAAGGAACGATCCGTAGATCAACTTGTGTGTCTATGGGGTGCCCCATGCCCCCGTATATAAAGGAGCCAAGGGGGAGGGGCTGGCAGGCCAAGCCTGGCGCGCCAAGAGAGTCCTACTCCCTCCGGGAGTAGGATTCCCCCCCCCCCAATCCTAGTTGGACTAGGATTCTCCAAGGGGGAGAGAGAGAGAGGGGGGGCCGGCCACCTCTCCTAGTCCTAATAGGACTAGGGGAGGGGGGGAGGCGCGCAGCCCATGAGGGCAGCCCTCTCACCTCTCCACCAAGGCCCATGTTGGCCCATTATGCTCCCGGGGGGGTCCGGTAACCCTCCCGGTACTCCGGTAAAATCCTGATTTCACCTGGAACACATCCGATGTCCAAACATAGGCTTCCAATATATCATTCTTTACGTCTCGACCATTTTGAGACTCCTCGTCATGTCCGTGATCACATCCGGGACTCCGAACTCCTTCGGTACATCAAAACTCATAAACTCATTATATAACTGTCATCGAAACCTTAAGCGTGCGGACCCTACGGTTCGAGAACAATGTAGACATGACCGAGACACGTGTCCGGTCAATAACCAATAGCGGGACCTGGATGCCCATATTGGCTCCTACATATTCTGCGAAGATCTTTATCGGTCAGACCGCATAACAACATACGTTGTTCCCTTTGTCATCGGTATGTTACTTGCCCGAGATTCGATCGTCGGTATCCAATACCTAGTTCAATCTCGTTACCGGCAAGTCTCTTTACTCGTTCCGTAATACATCATCTCGCAACTAACTCATTGGTTGCAATGCTTGCAAGGCTTATGTGATGTGCATTACCGAGAAGGCCCTGAGATACCTCTCCGACATTCGGAGTGACAAATCCTAATCTCGAAATACGCCAACCCAACAAATACTTTCGGAGACACCTGTAGAGCACCTTTATAATCACTCAGTTACGTTGTGACGTTTGGTAGCACACAAAGTGTTCCTACGGTAAACGGGAGTTGCATAATCTCATAGTTAAAGGAACATGTATAAGTCATGGATAAAAGCAATAGCAACATACTAAACGATCGGGTGCTATGCTAATGGAATGGGTCATGTCAATCAGATCATTCAACTAATGATGTGATATCGTTAATCAAATAACAACTCTTTGTTCATGGTTAGGAAACATAACCATCTTTGATTAATGAGCTAGTCAAGTAGAGGCATACTAGTGACACTCTGTTTGTCTATGTATTCACACATGTATTATGTTTCCAGTTAATACAATTCTAGCATGAATAATAAACATTTATCATGATATGTAAGGAAATAAATAATAACTTTATTATTGCCTCTAGGGCATATTTCCTTCAGTCTCCCACTTGCACTAGAGTCAATAATCTAGATTACAAAGTAATGATTCTAACACCCATGGAGTCTTGGTGCTGATCATGTTTTGCTCGTGGAAGAGGCTTAGTCAATGGGTCTGCAACATTCAGATCCGTATGTATCTTGCATATCTCTATGTCTCCCACCTGGACTAAATCCCGGATGGAGTTGAAGCGTCTTTTGATGTGTTTGGTTCTTTTGTGAAATCTGGATTCCTTTGCCAAGGCAATTGCACCAGTATTGTCACAAAAGATTTTCATTGGACCCGATACGCTAGGTACAACACCTAGATCGGATATGAACTCCTTCATCCAGACTCCTTCATTAGCTGCTTCCGAAGCAGCTATGTACTCAGCTTCACATGTAGATCCCGCCACGACGCTTTGTTTAGAACTGCACCAACTGACAGCTCCACCGTTTAATGTAAATACGTATCCGGTTTGCGATTTAGAATCGTCCGGATCAGTGTCAAAGCTTGCATCGACGTAACCGTTTACGACGAGCACTTTGTCACCTCCATAAATGAGAAACATATCGTTAGTCCTTCTCAAGTACTTAAGGATGTTCTTGACCGCTGTCCAGTGATCCACTCCTGGATTACTTTGGTACCTGCCTGCTAAGCTTACAGCAAGGCATACATCAGGTCTGGTACACAGCATTGCATACATGATAGAGCCTATGGCTGAAGCATAGGGAACATTTTTCATTTTCTCTCTATCTTCTGCGGTGGTCGGGCATTGAGTCTTACTCAACTTCACACCTTGTAACACAGGCAAGAACCCTTTCTTTGCCTGATCCATTTTGAACTTCTTCAAAACTTTGTCAAGGTATGTGCTTTGTGAAAGTCCTATTAAGCGTCTTGATCTATCTCTATAGATCTTAATGCCCAATATGTAAGCAGCTTCACCGAGGTCTTTCATCGAAAAACTGTTATTCAAGTATCCCTTTATGCTATCCAGAAATTCTATATTATTTCCGATCAGTAATATGTCATCCACATATAATATCAGAAATGCTACAGAGCTCCCACTCACTTTCTTGTAAATACAGGCTTCTCCAAAAGTCTGTATAAAACCAAATGCTTTGATCACACTATCAAAGCGTTTATTCCAACTCCGAGAGGCTTGCACCAGTCCATAAATGGATCGCTGGAGCTTGCACACTTTGTTAGCTCCCTTTGGATCGACAAAACCTTCTGGTTGCATCATATACAACTCTTCTTCCAGAAATCCATTCAGGAATGCAGTTTTGACATCCATTTGCCAAATTTCATAATCATAAAATGCGGCAACTGCTAACATGATTCGGACAGACTTAAGCATCGCTACGGGTGAGAAAGTCTCATCGTAGTCAATCCCTTGAACTTGTCGAAAACCTTTTGCAACAAGTCGAGCTTTATAGACAGTAACATTACCATCAGCGTCAGTCTTCTTCTTAAAAATCCATTTATTCTCAATTGCTTGCCGATCATCGGGCAAGTCAACCAAAGTCCACACTTTGTTCTCATACATGGATCCCATCTCAGATTTCATGGCCTCAAGCCATTTTGCGGAATCTGGGCTCACCATCGCTTCTTCATAGTTCGTAGGTTCATCATGGTCTAGTAACATGACTTCCAAAATAGGATTACCGTACCACTCTGGTGCGGATCTTACTCTGGTTGATCTACGAGGTTCAGTAGAAACTTGATCTAAAGTTTCATGATCATTATCATTAGCTTCCTCCCTATTTGGTGTAGGTGTCACAGAAACTGATTTCTGTGACGTACTACTTCTCAATAAGGGAGTAGATACAGTTATCTCATCAAGCTCTACTTTCCTCCCACTCACTTCTTTCGAGAGAAACTCCTTCTCTAGAAAGTTTCCGAATTTAGCAACAAAAATCTTGCCTTCAGATCTGTGATAGAAGGTGTACCCAACAGTTTCCTTTGGGTATCCTATGAAGACACATTTTTCCGATTTGGGTTCGAGCTTATCAGGTTGAAGCTTTTTCACATAAGCATCGCAGCCCCAAACTTTAAGAAATGACAACTTTGGTTTCTTGCCAAACCACAGTTCATAAGGCGTCGTCTCAACGGATTTCGATGGTGCCCTATTTAACGTGAATGCGGCCGTCTCTAAAGCATAACCCCAAAACGATAGCGGTAAATCGGTAAGAGACATCATAGATCGCACCATATCCAGTAAAGTACGATTACGACGTTCGGACACACCATTACGTTGTGGTGTTCCGGGTGGCGTGAGTTGCGAAACTATTCCGCATTGTTTCAAATGTAGACCAAACTCGTAACTCAAATATTCTCCTCCACGATCAGATCGTAGAAACTTTATTTTCTTGTTACGATGATTTTCCACTTCACTCTGAAATTCTTTGAACTTTTCGACTTGTGTTTCATTAAGTAGATATACCCATATCTGCTTAAATCATCAGTGAAGGTGAGAAAATAACGATATCCGCCACGAGCCTCAACATTCATTGGACCACATACATCAGTATGTATGATTTCCAATAAATCTGTTGCTCTCTCCATAGTACCGGAGAACGGTGTTTTAGTCATCTTGCCCATAAGGCACGGTTCGCAAGTGCCAAGTGATTCATAATCAAGTGACTCCAAAAGTCCATCAGTATGGAGTTTCTTCATGCGTTTTACACCGATATGACCTAAACGGCAGTGCCACAAATAAGTTGCACTATCATTATCAACTCTGCATCTTTTGGCTTCAACATTATGAATATGTGTATCACTACTATCGAGATTAAGTAAGAACAAACCATTCTTTAATGGTGCATGACCATAAAAGATATTACTCATATAAATAGAACAACCATTATTCTATGATTTAAATGAATAACCGTCTCGCATCAAACAAGATCCAGATATAATGTTCATGCTCAACGCTGGTACTAAATAACAATTATTTAGATCTAATATTAATCCCGAAGGTAGATGTAGAGGTAGCGTGCCGACCGTGATCACATCGACTTTGGAACCATTTCCCACGCGCATCGTCACCTCGTCCTTAGCCAATCTTCGCTTAATCCGTAGCCCCTGTTTTGAGTTGCAAATATTAGCAACAGAACCAGTATCAAATACCCAGGTGCTACTGCGAGAATTAGTAAGGTATACATCAATAACATGTATATCATATATACCTTTGTTAACCTTGCCATCCTTCTTATCCGCCAAATACTTGGGGCAGTTCCGCTTCCAGTGACCAGTCTGCTTGCAATAGAAGCACTCAGTTTCAGGCTTAGGTCCAGACTTGGGTTTCTTCTCTTGATTAGCAACTTGCTTGCTGTTCTTTTTGAAGTTCCCCTTTTTCTTCCCTTTGCCCTTTTTCTTGAAACTAGTGGTTTTGTTAACCATCAACACTTGATGCTCCTTTTTGATTTCTACCTCCGTGGCTTTCAGCATCGCGAAGAGCTCGGGCATAGTTTTGGTCATCCCTTGCATATTATAGTTCATCACGAAGCTCTTGTAGCTTGGTGGCAGTGATTGGAGAATTCTATCAATGACGCAATCATCCGGAAGATTAACTCCCAGTTGAATCAAGTGATTGTTATACCCAGACATTCTGAGTATATGCTCACTGACAGAACCGTTCTCCTCCATCTTACAGCTATAGAACTTATTGGAGACTTCATATCTCTCAATCCGGGCATTTGCTTGAAATATTAACTTCAACTCCTGGAACATCTCATATGCTCCATGGTGTTCAAAACGTCGTTGAAGTCCCGGTTCTAAGTCGTAAAGCATGGCACACTGAACTATAGAGTAGTCATTAGCTTTGCTTTGCCAGACGTTCACAACATCTGGCGTAGCTCTTGCACCAGGCCTGGCACCTAGCGGTGCTTCCAGGACGTAATTCTTCTGTGCAGCAATGAGGATAATCCTCAAGTTACGGACCCAGTCCGTGTAATTGCTACCATCATCTTTCAACTTTGCTTTCTCAAGGAACGCATTAAAATTCAACGGAACAACAGCACGAGCCATCTATCTACACAACATAGACAAGCAAGATACTATCAGGTACTAAGTTTCATGATAAATTTTTAAGGTCAATTAATCATATTACTTAAGAACTCCCACTTAGATAGACATCCCTCTAATCCTCTAAGTGATCACGTGATCCAAATCAACTAAACCATGTCCGATCATCACGTGAGATGGAGTAGTTTCAATGGTGAACATCACTATGTTGATCATATCTACTATATGATTCACGCTCGACCTTTCGGTCTCCGTGTTCCGAGGCCATATCTGTTATATGCTAGGCTCGTCAAGTTAAACCTGAGTATTCCGCGTGTGCAAATGTTTTGCACCCGTTGTATTTGAACGTAGAGCCTATCACACCCGATCATCACGTGGTGTCTCAGCACGAAGAACTTTCGCAACGGTGCATACTCAGGGAGAACACTTCTTGATAATTAGTGAGAGATCATCTTATAATGCTACCGTCAATCAAAGCAAGATAAGATGCATAAAAGATAAACATCACATGCAATCAATATAAGTGATATGATATGGCCATCATTATCTCGTGCTTGTGATCTCCATCTTTGAAGCACCGTCATGATCACCCTCGTCACCGGCGCGACACCTTGATCTCCATCGTAGCATCGTTGTCGTCTCGCCAATCTTATGCTTCCACGACTATCACTACCACTTAGTAATAAAGTAAAGCATTACATCGCGATTGCATTGCATACAATAAAGCGACAACCATATGGCTCCTGCCAGTTGCCGATAACTCGGTTACAAAACATGATCATCTCATACAATAAAATTTAGCATCATGTCTTGACCATATCACATCACAACATGCCCTGCAAAAACAAGTTAGACATCCTCTACTTTGTTGTTGCAAGTTTTACGTGGCTGCTACGGGCTTAAGCAAGAACTCATCTTACCTACGCATCAAAACCACAACGATAGTTTGTCAAATAGACTCCATTTTAACCTTCTCAAGGACCGGGCGTAGCCACACTCGGTTCAACTAAAGTTGGAGAGACAGTCTTCCGCAAGCCATCTATGTGCAAAGCACGTCGAGGGAACCGGTCTCGCGTAAGAGTACGCGTAAGGTTGGTCCGGATCATCTCGTCCAACAATACCGCTGAACCAAAGTATGACATGCTGGTAGGCAGTATGACTTGTATCGTCCACAACTCACTTGTGTTCTACTCGTGCAAATAACATCAAACCATAAAAACCTAGGCTCTGATACCACTGTTGGGGAACGTAGTAATTTCAAAATTTTCCTACGCACACGCAAGATCATGGTGATGCATAGCAACGAGAGGGGAGAGTGTTGTCTACGTACCCTCGTAGACCGAAAGCGGAAGCGTTATATCAACGCGGTTGATGTAGTCGTACGTCTTCACGATCCGACCGATCCAAGCACCGTTACTCCGGCACCTCCGAGTTCTTGGCACACGTTCAGCTCGATGACGTTCCCCGGGCTCCGATCCAGCAAAGCTTCGGGGAAGAGTTCCGTCAGCACGACGGCGTGGTGACGATCTTGATGTGTTACCGGCACAGGGCTTCGCCTAAGCACTGCAACGATATGACCGAGGTGGAATTTGGTGGAAGGGGGCACCGCACACGGCTAAGGAACGATCCGTAGATCAACTTGTGTGTCTATGGGGTGCCCCATGCCCCCGTATATAAAGGAGCCAAGGGGGAGGGGCTGGCAGGCCAAGCCTGGCGCGCCAAGAGAGTCCTACTCCCTCCGGGAGTAGGATTCCCCCCCCCCCCCCAATCCTAGTTGGACTAGGATTCTCCAAGGGGGAGAGAGAGAGAGGGGGGGCCGGCCACCTCTCCTAGTCCTAATAGGACTAGGGGAGGGGGGGAGGCGCGCAGCCCATGAGGGCAGCCCTCTCACCTCTCCACCAAGGCCCATGTTGGCCCATTATGCTCCCGGGGGGGTCCGGTAACCCTCCCGGTACTCCGGTAAAATCCTGATTTCACCTGGAACACATCCGATGTCCAAACATAGGCTTCCAATATATCATTATTTACATCTCGACCATTCCGAGACTCCTCGTCATGTCCGTGATCACATCCGGGACTCCGAACTCCTTCGGTACATCAAAACTCATAAACTCATTATATAACTGTCATCGAAACCTTAAGCGTGCGGACCCTACGGTTCGAGAACAATGTAGACATGACCGAGACACGTGTCCGGTCAATAACCAATAGCGGGACCTGGATGCCCATATTGGCTCCTACATATTCTGCGAAGATCTTTATTGGTCAGACCGCATAACAACATACGTTGTTCCCTTTGTCATCGGTATGTTACTTGCCCGAGATTCGATCGTCGGTATCCAATACCTAGTTCAATCTCGTTACCGGCAAGTCTCTTTACTCGTTCCGTAATACAACATCTCGCAACTAACTCATTGGTTGCAATGCTTGCAAGGCTTATGTGATGTGCATTACCGAGAAGGCCCTGAGATACCTCTCCGACATTCGGAGTGACAAATCCTAATCTCGAAATACGCCAACCCAACAAATACTTTCGGAGACACCTGTAGAGCACCTTTATAATCACTCAGTTACGTTGTGACGTTTGGTAGCACACAAAGTGTTCCTACGGTAAACGGGAGTTGCATAATCTCATAGATAAAGGAACATGTATAAGTCATGGATAAAAGCAATAGCAACATACTAAACGATCGGGTGCTATGCTAATGGAATGGGTCATGTCAATCAGATCATTCAACTAATGATGTGATCTCGTTAATCAAATAACAACTCTTTGTTCATGGTTAGGAAACATAACCATCTTTGATTAATGAGCTAGTCAAGTAGAGGCATACTAGTGACACTCTGTTTGTCTATGTATTCACACATGTATTATGTTTCCAGTTAGTACAATTCTAGCATGAATAATAAACATTTATCATGATATGTAAGGAAATAAATAATAACTTTATTATTGCCTCTAGGGCATATTTCCTTCACTTTTTCTTTTCTTTGGCCTTTCTCTTTTTATCTTTTTTTGGGACAATGCTCTATTGAATGATGATCATCACACTTTTTTTTATTTACAACTCAATTATTACAACTCGATACTAGAACAAAGTATGACTCTATATGAATGCCTCCGGCGGTGTACTGGGATATGCAATGAACCAAGAGTTACATGTATGAAAGAATTATGAACGGTGGCTTTGCCACAAATACAATGTCAACTACATGATCATGCTAAGCAATATGACAATGATGAATGTGTCATGATGAACGGAATGGTGGAAAGTTGCATGGCAATATATCTCAGAATGGCTATGGAAATGCCATAATAGGTAGGTATGGTGGCTGTTTTCAGGAAGATATAAGGAGGTTTATGTGTGAAAGAGTGTATCATATCACGGGGTTTGTATGCACCGGCGAAGTTTGCACCAACTCTCAATGTGAGAAAGGGCAATGCACGGTACCGAAGAGGCTAGCAATGATGGAAGGATGAGAGTGCGTATAATCCATGGACTCAACATTAGTCATAAAGAACTCACATACTTATTGCAAAAATCTACAAGCCATCAAAAACCAAAGCATTACGCGCATGCTCCTAGGGGGATAGATTGGTAGGAAAAGACCATCGCTCGTCCCCGACCGCCACTCATAAGGAAGACAATCAAAGAACACCTCATGTTTCAAATTTGTCACATAACGTTTACCATATGTGCATGCTACGGGATTTGCAAACTTTAACACAAGCATTTCACAAATTCACAACTACTCAACTAGCACAACTTTGATATCACTACCTCCATATCTCAAAACAATCATCAAGCATCAAACTTCTCTTAGTATTCAACACACTCATAAGAATTCTTACAAATCTTTTATGCTTAGGATTTTAAGCAAATTAGCATGCTATTTAAGACTCTCAAAGTAATATAAGTGAAGCATGAGAGTTCATCTATTTCTTCAAAATACAACTACCACCATGCTCTAAAAGATATAAGTGAAGCACTAGAGCAAACAACAAACTACTCCGAAAGATATAAGTGAAGATCAATGAGTAATCAGATAATTATGCAACTATGTGAAGACTCTCTAACATTTAAGAATTTCAGATCTTGGTATTTTATTCAAACAGCAAGCAAAACAAAATAAAATGACGCTCCAAGCAAAACACATATCATGTGGTGAATAAAAATATAGCTCCAACTAAAGTTACCGATGAATGAAGACGAAAGAGGGGATGCCATCCGGGGCATCCCCAAGCTTAGACGCTTGGTTGTCCTTGAATATTACCTTGGGGTGCCTTGGGCATCCCCAAGCTTAGCTCTTGCCACTCCTTATTCCATAGTCCATCGAATATTTACCCAAAACTTGAAAGCTTCACAAGACAAAACTTAACAGAAAACTCGTAAGCTCTGTTAGAGAAAGAAAACAAAACACCACTTCAAGGTACTGTAATGAACTCATTCTTTATTTATATTCGTGTTAAACCTACTGTATTCCCACTTCTCTATGGTTTATAAACTATTTTACTAGCCATAGATTCATCAAAATAAGCAAGCAACAAAATGAAAATAGAATCTGTCAAAAACAGAACAGTCTGTAGTAATCTGTAACTAATGCAAACTTCTGGAACACCACAAATTCTAAAATAAATTTGTGGATCTGAGGAATTTGTATAGTAATCATCTTCAAAAAGAATCAACTAAATATCACTCTCCAGTAAAAAGTTCTAGCTAATCTCATGAGCGCTAAAGTTTCTGTTTTTTACAGCATGATCATAAAGGCTTCACCCAAGTCTTCCCAAAGGTTCTACTTGGCACAAACACTAACTAAAACACAAAACCATATCTATGTTGGGGAACGTTGCAGAAAATTAAAATTTTTCCTACGGTTTCACCAAGATCCATCTATGAGTTCATATAGCAACGAGTATTCAGATTAGATAGCATCTACATACCACTTTGTAGATCGCAACGGAAGCGTTCGAGTGAACGTGGATGAGGTAGTCGTACTTGCCGTGATCCAATTCACCGATGATCTAGTACCGAACGGACGGCACCTCCGCGTTCAACACACGTACGGGATGGGAGACGTCTCCTCCTTCTTGATCCAGCAAGGGGGAAGGAGAGGTTGAGGAAGATCCAGCACGACGGTGTGGTGGTGGATGCAGCAGAACTCCGGCAGGGCTTCGCTAAGCAACTACGGGAGGAGGAGGAGGTGTTGCAGGGAGGAGGGAGGAGCCAGGGCATAGGGTGCGGCCACCCCTCCCTCCCCTCCCTTTATATAGGCGCATGAGAGGGGGGAGGGCGCAGCCTTGCCCCTTCCTCCAAGGAAGGGGTGCGGCCAAAGGGGGGGAGGAGTCCATCCTCCCCAAGGCACCTCGGAGGTGCCTTCCCCTCTTTGGACTCTTCCCTCTCCAAGTCTCCTTGGCGCATGGGCCCTTGGGGCTGGTGCCCTTGGCCCATATAGGCCAGGGCGCACCCCCTATAGCCCATGTGGCCCCCCGGGGCAGGTGGACCCCCCCGGTGGACCCCCGGGACCCCTCCGGTGGTCCCGGTACAATACCGATAACACCGAAACTTGTCCCGATGGCCAAAATAGCACTTCCTATATATAATTCTTTACCTCCGGACCATTCCGGAACTCCTCGTGACGTCCGGGATCTCATCCGGGACTCCGAACAACATTCGGTTTACTGCACATACATATCTTCACAACCCTAGCGTCACCGAACCTTAAGTGTGTAGACCCTACGGGTTCGGGAGACATGCAGACATGACCGAGACGCCTCTCGGGCAATAACCAACAGCGGGATCTGGATACCCATGTTGGCTCCCACATGCTCCACGATGATCTCATCGGATGAACCACGATGTCAAGGATTCAATTAATCCCGTATACGATTCCCTTTGTCAATCGGTATTTTACTTGCCCGAGATTCGATCGTCGGTATCCCAATACCTCGTTCAATCTCGTTATCGGCAAGTCACTTTTCTCGTTCCGTAATGCATGATCCCGTGATCAAACACTTTGATCACCTTGAGCTCATTGTGATGATGCATTACCGAGAGGGCCCGGTGATACCTCTCCGTCAAGCGGAGTGACAAATCCCAGTCTCGATCCATGTCAACCCAACAGACACTTTCAGAGATACCCGTAGCATACCTTTATAGTCACCCAGTTACGTTGTGACGTTTGGCACACCCAAAGCACTCCTACGGTATCCGGGAGTTACACGATCTCATGGTCTAAGGAAAGGATACTTGACATTGGATAACTCTAGCAAACGAACTATGCGATCTTATGCTATGTTTAGGATTGGGTCTTGTCCATCACATCATTCTCCTAATGATGTGATCCCGTTATCGATGACATCTAATGTCCATAGTCAGGAAACCATGACTATCTGTCGATTAACAAGCTAGTCAACTAGAGGCTCACTAGGGACATGTTTGTTGTGTGTTATTCACACATGTATTACGATTTCCGGATAACACAATTATAGCACGAATAAAGACAATTATCATGAATAAGGAAATATAATAATAATGCTTTTATTATTGCCTCTAGGGCATATTTCCAACAGTCTCCCACTTGCACTAGAGTCAATAATCTAGTTACATTGTGATGAATCGAACACCCATAGAGTTCTGGTGCTGATCATGTTTTGCCTTAGGGAGAGGTTTAGTCAACGGATCTGCGACATTCAGATCCGTGTGCACTTTACAAATTTCTATGTCTCCATCTTGAACATTTTCACGAATGGAGTTGAAGCGACGCTTGATGTGCCTGGTCTTCTTGTGAAACCTGGGCTCCTTTGCAAGTGCAATAGCTCCAGTGTTGTCACAGAAGAGCTTGATTGGCCCCGACGCATTGGGTATGACTCCGAGGTCGGTGATGAACTCCTTCACCCAAATTGCTTCATGTGCTGCCTCCGAGGCTGCCATGTACTCCGCTTCACATGTAGATCCTGCCACGACGCTTTGCTTGCAACTGCACCAGCTTACTGCCCCACCATTCAAAATATACACGTATCCGGTTTGTGACTTAGAGTCATCCAGATCTATGTTGAAGCTAGCGTCGTCGTAACCTTTTACGACGAGCTCTTCGTCACCTCCATAAACGAGAAACATTTCCTTGGTCCTTTTCAGGTACTTCAGGATATTCTTGACCGCTGTCCAGTGTTCCTTGCCGGGATTACTTTGGTACCTTCCTACCAAACTTACGGCAAGGTTTACATCAGGTCTGGTACACAGCATGGCATACATAATAGAACCTATGGCTGAGGCATAGGGGATGACACTCATCTCTTCTATATCTTCTGCCGTGGTCGGACATTGAGCTGAGCTCAATTTCACACCTTGTAACACAGGTAAGAACCCCTTCTTAGATTGATCCATATTGAACTTCTTCAATATCTTATCAAGGTATGTGCTTTGTGAAAGACCTATGAGGCGTCTCGATCTATCTCTATAGATCTTGATGCCTAATATATAAGCAGCTTCTCCAAGGTCCTTCATTGAAAAACTCTTATTCAAGTAGGCCTTAATGCTGTCCAAGAGTTCTACATCATTTCCCATCAAAAGTATGTCGTCTACATATAATATGAGAAATGCTACAGAGCTCCCACTCACTTTCTTGTAAACACAGGCTTCTCCATAAGTCTGTGTAAACCCAAACGCTTTGATCATCTCATCAAAGCGAATGTTCCAACTCCGAGATGCTTGCACCAGCCCATAAATCGAGCGTTGGAGCTTGCACACCTTGTCAGCATTCTTAGGATCGACAAAACCTTCCGGCTGTATCATATACAATTCTTCCTTAAGGAAACCATTAAGGAATGCCGTTTTGACGTCCATTTGCCATATCTCATAATCATAGTATGCGGCAATTGCTAACATGATTCGGACGGACTTCAGCTTCGCTACCGGTGAGAAAGTCTCATCGTAGTCAACCCCTTGAACTTGTCGATAACCCTTAGCGACAAGCCGAGCTTTATAGATGGTCACATTACCATCCGCGTCTGTCTTCTTCTTAAAGATCCATTTATTTTCTATGGCTCGCCGTTCAACGGGCAAGTCAGTCAAAGTCCATACTTCGTTTTCATACATGGATCCTATCTCGGATTTCATGGCTTCCAGCCATTTGTCGGAATCCGGGCCCGCCATTGCTTCCTCATAGTTCGAAGGTTCACCGTTGTCTAACAACATGATTTCCAAGACAGGGTTGCCGTACCACTCTGGTGCGGAACGTGTCCTTGTGGACCTTCGAATTTCAGTAGGAGCTTGATCAGAAGCATCTAGATCATCATCATTAATTTCCTCTCTAGTCGGTGCAGGCACCTCAGAAACGTTTTCTTGAGTTTCGCCATTTTCCGGTTCAAGAGGTAACACTTCATCAAGTTCTACTTTCCTCCCACTTACTTCTTTCGAGAGAAACTCTTTCTCTAGAAAGGATCCATTCTTGGCAACAAAGATCTTGCCTTCGGATCTGAGGTAGAAGGTATACCCAACAGTTTCTTTAGGGTATCCTATGAAGACGCATTTTTCCGACTTGGGTTCGAGCTTTTCAGGTTGAAGTTTCTTGACATAAGCATCGCATCCCCAAACTTTTAGAAACGACAGCTTAGGTTTCTTCCCAAACCATAATTCATACGGTGTCGTCTCAACGGATTTCGACGGAGCCCTATTTAAAGTGAATGCGGCAGTCTCTAAAGCATAGCCCCAAAAAGATAGCGGTAAGTCGGTAAGAGACATCATAGATCGCACCATATCTAATAGAGTGCGATTACGACGTTCGGACACACCATTACGCTGAGGTGTTCCAGGCGGCGTGAGTTGTGAAACTATTCCACATTTTCTTAAGTGTGTGACAAATTCGTGACTCAAGTATTCTCCTCCACGATCTGATCGTAGAAACTTGATCTTTTTCTCACGTTGATTTTCAACCTCATTCTGAAATTCCTTGAACTTTTCGAAGGTCTCAGACTTGTGTTTCATCAAGTAGATATACCCATATCTACTCAAGTCATCAGTGAGGGTGAGAACATAACGATAGCCACCGCGAGCCTCAACACTCATTGGACCGCACACATTGGTATGTATGATTTCCAATAAGTTGGTTGCTCGCTCCATTGTTCCTGAAAACGGAGTCTTGGTCATTTTACCCATGATGCATGGTTCGCACGTGTCAAATGATTCATAATCAAGAGACTCTAAAAGTCCATCTGTATGGAGCTTCTTCATGCGTTTGACACCTATGTGACCAAGGCGGCAGTGCCACAAATATGTGGGACTATTGTTATCAACTTTAACTCTTTTGGTACTCACACTATGAATATGTGTATCATCACGTACGAGATTCATCAAGAATAAACCATTAACCATCGGAGCATGACCATAAAACATATCTCTCATATAAATAGAACAACCATTATTCTCGGATTTAAATGAGTAGCCATCTCGAATTAAACGAGATCCAGATACAATGTTCATGCTCAAACTTGGCACTAAATAATTATTGAGGTTTAAAACTAATCCCGTAGGTAAATGTAGAGGCAGCGTGCCGACGGCGATCACATCGACCTTGGAACCATTCCCGACGCGCATCGTCACCTCGTCCTTCGCCAGTCTTCGTTTATTCCGCAGCTCCTGCTTTGAGTTACAAATGTGAGCAACTGCACCGGTATCAAATACCCAAGAGCTACTACGAGTACTGGTAAGGTACACATCAACTACATGTATATCACATATACCTTTGGTTTTGCCGGCCTTCTTGTCCGCTAAGTATTTGGGGCAGTTCCGCTTCCAGTGACCACTTCCCTTGCAATAAAAGCACTCAGTTTCGGGCTTGGGTCCATTCTTTGGCTTCTTCCCGGCAACTTGCTTACCGGGCGCGGCAACTTCCTTGCCGTCCTTCTTGAAGTTCTTTTTACCCTTGCCCTTCTTGAACTTAGTGGTTTTATTCACCATCAACACTTGATGCTCCTTCTTGATTTCTACCTCTGCTGATTTCAGCATAGCATATACCTCAGGAATGGTCTTTACCATCCCCTGCATATTGTAGTTCATCACAAAGCTCTTGTAGCTAGGTGGAAGCGACTGGAGGATTCTGTCAATGATCGCTTCATCCGGGAGATTAACTTCCAGTTGAGTCAAGCGGTTGTGCAACCCAGACATTTTGAGTATGTGCTCACTGACAGAGCCATTTTCCTCCATCTTACAGCTAAAGAATTTATCGGAGACTTCATATCTCTCGACCCGGGCATGAGCTTGGAAAACCATTTTCAGCTCTTCGAACATCTCATATACTCCATGTCTCTCAAAACGCTTTTGGAGCCCCGGCTCTAAGCTGTAAAGCATGCCGCACTGAACGAGGGAGTAATCATCGCAGCGTGACTGCCAAGCGTTCATAACGTCTTGTTCTGCAGGGAGAATAGGTGCGTCACCCAGCGGTGCTCTTAAGACATAATCTTTCTTGGCAACTATGAGGATAATCCTCAGGTTCCAGACCCAGTCCGTATAGTTGCTACCATCGTCTTTCAGCTTGGTTTTCTCTAGGAACGCGTTGAAGTTGAGGACTACGTTGGCCATTTGATCTACAAGACATATTGTAAATATTTAGACTAAGTTCATGATAATAAAGTTCATTTAATCAAATTATTTAATGAACTCCCACTTAGATAGACATCCCTCTACTAGTCATCTAAGTATTACATGATCCGAGTCAACTAGGCCGTGTCCGATCATCACGTGAGACGGACTAGTCAACATCGGTGAACATCTTCATGTTGATCGTATCTTCTATACGACTCATGCTCGACCTTTCGGTCTTCTGTGTTCCGAGGCCATGTCTGTACATGCTAGGCTCGTCAAGCCAACCTAAGTGTTTTGCGTGTGTAAATCTGTCTTACACCCGTTGTATGCGAACGTAAGGACCTATCACACCCGATCATAACGTGGTGCTTCGGAACGACGAACTTTAGCAACGGTGCACAGTTAGGGTGAACACTTTCTTGAAATTATTATGAGGGATCATCTTATTTACTACTGTCGTCCTAAGTAAACAAGATGCAAAACATGATAAACATCACATGCAATCAAATAATAAACGTGACATGATATGGCCAATATCACATAGCTCCTTCGATCTCCATCTTGGGGCTCCATGATCATCTTATCACCGGCTTGACACCATGATCTTCATCATCGTGTCTCCATGAAGTTGCTCGCCAACTATTACTTCTACTACTATGGCTAACGCGTTTAGCAATAAAGTAAAGTAATTTACATGGCGATTCTCAATGACACGCAGGTCATACAAAAATAAAGACAACTCCTATGGCTCCTGCCGGTTGTCATACTCATCGACATGCAAGTCGTGATTCCTATTACAATAGCATGAACATCTCATACATCACATATAGATCATTCATCATTCATCACAACTTTGGCCATATCATATCACAAAGCACTTGCTGCAAAAACAAGTTAGACGTCCTCTAATTGTTGTTGCAAGTTTTACGTGGCTGAATTAGGGTTCTAGCAAGAACGTTTTCTTACCTACGTTAAAACCACAACGTGATTTGTCAACTTCTATTTACCCTTCATAAGGACCCTTTTCATCGAATCCGCTCCAACTAAAGTAGGAGAGACAGACACCCGCCAGCCACCTTATGCAACTAGTGCATGTTAGTCGGTGGAACCGGTCTCACGTAAGCGTACGTGTAAGGTTGGTCCGGGCCGCTTCATCCCACAATACCGCTGAAGCAAGATAAGACTAGTAGCGGCAAGAAGAGTTGACAACATCTACGCCCACAACAAATTGTGTTCTACTCGCGCAAGAAGAACTACGCATAGACCTAGCTCATGATGCCACTGTTGGGGAACGTTGCAGAAAATTAAAATTTTTCCTACGGTTTCACCAAGATCCATCTATGAGTTCATATAGCAACGAGTATTCAGATTAGATAGCATCTACATACCACTTTGTAGATCGCAACGGAAGCGTTCGAGTGAACGTGGATGAGGTAGTCGTACTTGCCGTGATCCAATTCACCGATGATCTAGTACCGAACGGACGGCACCTCCGCGTTCAACACACGTACGGGATGGGAGACGTCTCCTCCTTCTTGATCCAGCAAGGGGGAAGGAGAGGTTGAGGAAGATCCAGCACGACGGTGTGGTGGTGGATGCAGCAGAACTCCGGCAGGGCTTCGCTAAGCAACTACGGGAGGAGGAGGAGGTGTTGCAGGGAGGAGGGAGGAGCCAGGGCATAGGGTGCGGCCACCCCTCCCTCCCCTCCCTTTATATAGGCGCATGAGAGGGGGGAGGGCGCAGCCTTGCCCCTTCCTCCAAGGAAGGGGTGCGGCCAAAGGGGGGGAGGAGTCCATCCTCCCCAAGGCACCTCGGAGGTGCCTTCCCCTCTTTGGACTCTTCCCTCTCCAAGTCTCCTTGGCGCATGGGCCCTTGGGGCTGGTGCCCTTGGCCCATATAGGCCAGGGCGCACCCCCTATAGCCCATGTGGCCCCCCGGGGCAGGTGGACCCCCCCGGTGGACCCCCGGGACCCCTCCGGTGGTCCCGGTACAATACCGATAACACCGAAACTTGTCCCGATGGCCAAAATAGCACTTCCTATATATAATTCTTTACCTCCGGACCATTCCGGAACTCCTCGTGACGTCCGGGATCTCATCCGGGACTCCGAACAACATTCGGTTTACTGCACATACATATCTTCACAACCCTAGCGTCACCGAACCTTAAGTGTGTAGACCCTACGGGTTCGGGAGACATGCAGACATGACCGAGACGCCTCTCGGGCAATAACCAACAGCGGGATCTGGATACCCATGTTGGCTCCCACATGCTCCACGATGATCTCATCGGATGAACCACGATGTCAAGGATTCAATTAATCCCGTATACGATTCCCTTTGTCAATCGGTATTTTACTTGCCCGAGATTCGATCGTCGGTATCCCAATACCTCGTTCAATCTCGTTATCGGCAAGTCACTTTTCTCGTTCCGTAATGCATGATCCCGTGATCAAACACTTTGATCACCTTGAGCTCATTGTGATGATGCATTACCGAGAGGGCCCGGTGATACCTCTCCGTCAAGCGGAGTGACAAATCCCAGTCTCGATCCATGTCAACCCAACAGACACTTTCAGAGATACCCGTAGCATACCTTTATAGTCACCCAGTTACGTTGTGACGTTTGGCACACCCAAAGCACTCCTACGGTATCCGGGAGTTACACGATCTCATGGTCTAAGGAAAGGATACTTGACATTGGATAACTCTAGCAAACGAACTATGCGATCTTATGCTATGTTTAGGATTGGGTCTTGTCCATCACATCATTCTCCTAATGATGTGATCCCGTTATCGATGACATCTAATGTCCATAGTCAGGAAACCAGGACTATCTGTCGATTAACAAGCTAGTCAACTAGAGGCTCACTAGGGACATGTTTGTTGTGTGTTATTCACACATGTATTACGATTTCCGGATAACACAATTATAGCACGAATAAAGACAATTATCATGAATAAGGAAATATAATAATAATGCTTTTATTATTGCCTCTAGGGCATATTTCCAACAGTCTCCCACTTGCACTAGAGTCAATAATCTAGTTACATTGTGATGAATCGAACACCCATAGAGTTCTGGTGCTGATCATGTTTTGCCTTAGGGAGAGGTTTAGTCAACGGATCTGCGACATTCAGATCCGTGTGCACTTTACAAATTTCTATGTCTCCATCTTGAACATTTTCATGAATGGAGTTGAAGCGACGCTTGATGTGCCTGGTCTTCTTGTGAAACCTGGGCTCCTTTGCAAGTGCAATAGCTCCAGTGTTGTCACAGAAGAGCTTGATTGGCCCCGACGCATTGGGTATGACTCCGAGGTCGGTGATGAACTCCTTCACCCAAATTGCTTCATGTGCTGCCTCCGAGGCTGCCATGTACTCCGCTTCACATGTAGATCCTGCCACGACGCTTTGCTTGCAACTGCACCAGCTTACTGCCCCACCATTCAAAATATACACGTATCCGGTTTGTGACTTAGAGTCATCCAGATCTGTGTCAAAGCTAGCGTCGACGTAACCTTTTACGACGAGCTCTTCGTCACCTCCATAAACAAGAAACATTTCCTTGGTCCTTTTCAGGTACTTCAGGATATTCTTGACCGCTGTCCAGTGTTCCTTGCCGGGATTACTTTGGTACCTTCCTACCAAACTTACGGCAAGGTTTACATCAGGTCTGGTACATAGCATGGCATACATAATAGAACCTATGGCTGAGGCATAGGGGATGACACTCATCTCTTCTATATCTTCTGCCGTGGTCGGACATTGAGCTGAGCTCAATTTCACACCTTGTAACACAGGTAAGAACCCCTTCTTAGATTGATCCATATTGAACTTCTTCAATATCTTATCAAGGTATGTGCTTTGTGAAAGACCTATGAGGCGTCTCGATCTATCTCTATAGATCTTGATGCCTAATATATAAGCAGCTTCTCCAAGGTCCTTCATTGAAAAACTCTTATTCAAGTAGGCCTTAATGCTGTCCAAGAGTTCTACATCATTTCCCATCAAAAGTATGTCGTCTACATATAATATGAGAAATGCTACAGAGCTCCCACTCACTTTCTTGTAAACACAGGCTTCTCCATAAGTCTGTGTAAACCCAAACGCTTTGATCATCTCATCAAAGCGAATGTTCCAACTCCGAGATGCTTGCACCAGCCCATAAATCGAGCGTTGGAGCTTGCACACCTTTGTCAATCGGTATTTTACTTGCCCGAGATTCGATCGTCGGTATCCCAATACCTCGTTCAATCTCGTTATCGGCAAGTCACTTTTCTCGTTCCGTAATGCATGATCCCGTGATCAAACACTTTGATCACCTTGAGCTCACTGTGATGATGCATTACCGAGAGGGCCCGGTGATACCTCTCCGTCAAGCGGAGTGACAAATCCCAGTCTCGATCCATGTCAACCCAACAGACACTTTCAGAGATACCCGTAGCATACCTTTATAGTCACCCAGTTACGTTGTGACGTTTGGCACACCCAAAGCACTCCTACGGTATCCGGGAGTTACACGATCTCATGGTCTAAGGAAAGGATACTTGACATTGGATAACTCTAGCAAACGAACTATGCGATCTTATGCTATGTTTAGGATTGGGTCTTGTCCATCACATCATTCTCCTAATGATGTGATCCCGTTATCGATGACATCTAATGTCCATAGTCAAGAAACCATGACTATCTATCGATCAACAAGCTAGTCAACTAGAGGCTCACTAGGGACATGTTTGTTGTCTGTTATTCACACATGTATTACGATTTCCGGATAACACAATTATAGCACGAATAAAGACAATTATCATGAATAAGGAAATATAATAATAATGCTTTTATTATTGCCTCTAGGGCATATTTCCAACAATCTAAACAGAACCTAGATGGATTATTTATTCCTAAACAAAACCAAAAAGCAAGAAACTAAAATATAGTTGGGTTGCCTCCCAACAAGCGCTATCGTTTAATGCCCCTAGCTAGGCATGATGATTTCAATGATGCTCACAAAAAGATATGAATTGAAACATAAAGAGAGCATCATGAAGAATATGATTAGCACATTATTTAAGTCTAACCCACTTCCTATGCATTGGGATTTTGTGAGCAAACAACTTATGGGAACAATAATCAACTAGCATAGGAAGGCAAAACAAGCATAACTTCAAAACTTTAAGCACATAGAGAGGAAACTTGATATTATTGCAATATGTAGAAGCATATGATCCTCTCTCATAATAATTTTGAGTAGCATCATGAATGAATTCAACAATATAACCATCACCTAAAGCATTCTTTTCATGATCTACTAGCATAGAAATTTTATTACTCTCCACATAAGCAAATTTCTTCTCATGAATAATAGTGAGAGCAAACTCAACAAAATAACTATTATGTGATTGAAAATTAAGATCAAGATGACAAGTTTCATGGTATCATTATTCTTTATAGCATACGTGTCATCACAATAATCATCATAGATAGGAGGCATGCTTTCATCATAGTAAATTTGCTCATCAAAGCTTGGGGGACAAAAAATATCATCTTCATCAAACATAGCTTCCCCAAGCTTGTGGCTTTGCATATCATTAGAATCATGGATATTCAAGGAATTCATACTAACAACATTGCAATCATGCTAATCATTCACATATTTCATGCCAAACATTCTATGTAATTCTTCTTCTAGTACTTGAGCACAATTTTCCTTCCCATCATACTCACGAAAGATATTAAAAAGATGAAGCGTACGAGACAACCTCAATTCCATTTTTTCGTAGTTTTCTTTTATAAACTAGACTAGTGCTAAAACAAGAAACAAAAAGATTCGATTACAAGATCTAAATATATACCTTCAAGCACTCACCTCCCCGGCAACAGCGCCAGAAAAGAGCTTGATGTCTACTACACAACCTTCTCCTTGTAGACGTTGTTGGGCCTCCAAGTGCAGAGGTTTGTAGGACAGTAGCAAATTTCCCTCAAGTGGATGACCTAAGGTTTATCAATCCGTGGAAGGCGTAGGATGAAGATGGTCTCTCTCAAACAACCCTGCAACCAAATAACAAAGAGTCTCTTATGTCCCCAACACACCCAATACAATGGTAAATTGTATAGGTGCACTAGTTCGACGAAGAGATGGTGATACAAGTGCAATATGAATGGTAGATATAGGTTTTTGTAATCTGAAAATATAAAAACAGCAAGGTAACAAGCGATAAAAGTGAGCATAAACGGTATTGCAATGATAGGAAACAAGGCCTAGGGTTCATACTTTCACTAGTGCAAGTTCTCTCAACAATAATAACATAGTTGGATCATATAACTATCCCTCAACATGCAACAAAGAGTCACTCCAAAGTCACTAATAGTAGAGAACAAACGAAGAGATTATGGTAGGGTACGAAACCACCTCAAAGTTATTCTTTCCAATCAATCCGTTGGGCTATTCCTATAAGTGTCACAAACAGCCCTAGAGTTCGTACTAGAATAACACCTTAAGACACAAATAAACCAAAACTCTAATGTCACCTAGATACTCCAATGTCACCTCAAGTATCCGTGGGTATGATTATACGATATGCATCACACAATCTCAGATTCATCTATTCAATCCAACACAAAGTACTTCAAAGAGTGCCCAAAGTTTCTACCGGAGAATCACGACAAAAACGTGTGCCAACCCCTATGCATAGGTTCATGGGCGGAACCTGCAAGTTGATCACCAAAACATACATCAAGTGAGTCACGTGATATCCCATTGTCGCCATAGATACGCACGACAAGACATACATCAAGTCTTCTCAAATCATTAAAGACTCAATCCGATAAGATTACTTCAAGGGGAAAACTCAATCCATTACAAGAGAGTAGAGGGGGAGAAGCAACATAAGATCCAACTATAGTAGCAAAGCTCGTGATACATCAAGATCGTGCCAAATCAAGAACACGAGAGAGAGAGAGAGAGAGAGAGATCAAACACATAGCTACTGGTACATACCCTCAGCCCCGAGGGTGAACTACTCCCTCCTCGTCATGGAGAGCGTCGGGATGATGAAGATGGCCACCGGTGAGGGCTCCCCCCCTCCGGCAGGGTGCCGAAACAGGGTCCCGATTGGTTTTTGGTGGCTACAGAGGCTTGCGGCGGCGGAACTCCCGATCTAATCTTTGTTCTAAAGTTTTAGGGTACGTGAGTATATATGGGTGCAAGAAGTACGTCGGTGGAGCTTTGGGGGCCCCACGAGGCAGGGGGGCGCGCCCCCACCCTCGTGAGCACCTCCCTTGGCTCCTGACGTGGGGTCCAAGTCCATCTGGTAGCTTTCCTTCCAAAAATAACTTCTCCAGTTGATTTTGTTCTGTTTCGACTCCGTTTGATATTCCTTTTCTTCGAAACACTGAAATAGGCAAAAAAGAGCAAATCTGGGCTGGGCCTCCGGTTAATAGGTTAGTCCCAAAAATAATATAAAAGTGGATAATAAAGCCCAATATTGCCCAAAACAGTAGATAATATAGCATGGAGCAATAAAAAATTATAGATACGTTGGAGACGTATCAGAGACTGGATGAACAGGACCCCGTGGAGGGCTGGATGAACACTAACCGGTGGAGGCTGGATGAACAGGACCCCGTGGATGAACAGTAGCTGGTGGAGGGTGGAGGAAGTCGATGGTGGATGAACAGTAGCAGGTGGAGGGTGGAGGAAGTCGACAATGGATGAACAGTAGCCCGTGGAGTCCCGTTTTGTGGTACGCCGCACCCCTCCCGATGAACAACACCCCGTTTCGACCGTAGGCGCTCCAACACAAGTCTGTTTCCTTCGTTTTGCGGTATGCCACACCCCCCTCGACCAACAGCACCCCGTTTCGACCGTAGGCACTCGAAAAAAGTTTGTTTCCACCGTTTTGCGTTACGCCAGACCCTTCCCGATGAATAGGACCCCGTATCGACCGTACGCGGTCGAATAGAAGGCCGTTTCCTCCGTTCTGTGGTACGCCAGACCTCGTTTTGGCTGTTCCGCCCAAGCCGGTTGGCTCCCGATGAACACGCGATGCTGTTTACTCCGTTCCGACCCAGCCGGTTGGCTGCCGATGAACATGACGATGTCACTTTACGCGTTAGAGACGCCGCCCCTATGTATGTACGTAGTTGTATTTACTATCTTGCAACATGGCCGTACGTACGTGTACACGATATAGACGGGACTGCGTGACATGCTACATCGGTGCCTCTACTTCAACCTGTGCCGCTCCTTACTCGACCACGGTATGTCGCTGCAGAGAGACCGATCGACCGCTATGCACGTACACGTTCGCGGCCGGATAGATAATGCTACCTTCGCTTCAACCTGGTGGGTCCCAGCTGTCAGGGGGTAAGAAGGCGGTTCCTTCCATGTGAAGATAAAGCCGGTGGGTCCCAGCTGTCAGGGGGAACTTTTTTCGTGAAATACAGAGGCCCTTTCGGTAGGTCCGAGGTGTCAAGTGGAGGAATCATTATTTTGCGCGTAATAAGGAGGCACTTCCTTGCGTGCGGACATGGACCCAGCTATCAGCCTCTCCACTTACAGTCCTCTTCTGATGGTTGTCATTCATTGACTGCGTTAATGATGCCGTACCACCGGAGAGCACCAAGGTGGTGGACGACGGTGCGACCTAGGAAGGGAACGACCCGGAGCCAGTGAATATGCAGCAGTGGATGCCCACGCGGAGGGGAGTACGAGGGTTGACTGCTTCAGCTGCGGTTTGAGGCTGCCATCTCCGGAGAATAACAGGGGTGTGGGTGAGTAGTGGGAAGGCCTGGCCAGCGGTGGGAGTAGGGTGGGGCGATGAGGCTTGCGTGGCAGCACAACCGGCCATGGGAGCAGGAGTAGGCGGCACGGCCGGCGCTGGTTTGAGCGGCAGGAGCAAGAAGACCAGAGGTTGAAGAAGCACGACAACCGTTGGATGGACATCGGACGGTCACCGCAACTAGAATCATTTATATTGACTAAGTTGACAAAGCCCTGCGTCCGCGTCAACTTAGTAGGCCCACAAGTCAGCCTCCAAATATGGTGGGACCGACCTAGCAACAGGGGTATTCATTATTTTTGTGCGTAATAGCTGGTGGATCCGAACTGTCAGCGGGGGGAATTTTTTTTCACGAAATACCGAGCCCCTTCTAGTGGGTCCCAGCTATCAGGAGGAGGAATCATTATTTTGCGCGTAATAAGGAAGCACTTCCTGCACGCAAAAAAAGGAGGCACTTTCTTGCGTGCGGCCGTGGACCCAGCTGTCAGCCTCTCCACATACAGTCCTCTTCTCATGGATGTCGTTCGTTGACCACGCCGTGCCAAGATCACCAAGGCGGTGGACAAAGGCGAGGCCAAGTAAGGGAACGACCCGGAGCCGAGGAAGACTCGGAAGTTGTTTCCGACGCGGAGTGGGTACAAGGGTTTACTTGTTCGGCCGCAGTGTGAGGCTGCATTCGCCGAAGAATAACAGGAGGTGTGGGTGAGTAGAGGGATAGCCGGGCCAGGGATGCGAGTATGGTGGGGCCATGATGCCTGCCCAGCAGCACAACCGGCCACGGGAGGCGGGAGCAGGCGGTTCCGCCGGCGCTGGTTTGAGCGGCTGGAGTAGGAAGATCAGAGACTGAAGAAGCACAATTGCCGTTAGATTGACATCTAATGGTCTAACGCTGGTAGAGTCGATTGTTGACTAAGTTTCTTTTTTGAGAAACCTTGCGTACGCATGAACTTAGTAGGCCCACAAGTCAGCCTCCAAATCTATGGCAGACAACATAGAGCCCATTTGCTATTTTTTTAATAATTTGCAGCCCATTTGCTAATTCTTAAGGAATTTCTTACAACCTATTTTCTGCCCAGGACCACGGTCAAAAAGTTCAACCTTATTTTGCATATTTCGGTGGAGTCCAAACTATTTTAATCCAGAAATGATAAACATTTATTTTTAAGTACTTATTAATTTGCCAATTAAAATATCGTTTTGTTTTTGTAAGCTAATAAGACGTGGGACAATTGAGATTGTTTTAGGGAAAACTAGTGGTAAAAAAATCAGCGCTGGGAGGGAAAACAAAAAAAAAGGATGTAAAGATGAAAAGGGAACTTTATGTATTTTCAATATAATAATACGTGTACATGAACTAGTAAAACTATAGGTAGAGATTAGAAAACAGAAGTAGGACATGGCGTTTCAAGAGGAAAATAGAACTGGGTTGTGTGTTTGATTCAGTAAAATAACTACGTGCGGATGTTCTAAGACAAAATATAACAAAGGCTGGTGGGCTAGAGGCCAGTTGATACCTCCTGGATCTTTATGCCTTGTTGTCGTCATGGGCTGGGCCTATTAAAAACAAAATCAAGCCTGGGCAGTCTACAACCCAGTAGAAATTTGCTCGACCTGAAAAAACAATATATCTGCTGGATCCCAGTTATCAGTCTGTACTTGCAGAATTCTCTCGTTTATTGAATACATTGAAGACTTCATGGGTTTCACCATCTCAGACGTCGGCATTATTTTTTCCATCATGATAATAAGTGCATGCACTTGCTTGCGTACGGCCATGGACCTGCTGGTTCCGTACGGTTAGGCTCTGTATGGACAACCGTCTTGTGGTTCCACAGATGAATTTCATGCAAATCAGATGGTTTTCAGTGAAAGCGGACTAAATTCATTGCATTTTACATATTTATTTTCATTATTGAATATTTTACATATTTCAACTAATAATAACGGACTAGGCCTTTTTTAGCCCATGGGAGGCGCTTCACGATCAAGGTCGCGACACTTAACTGTTCTGGAAGGCCCAAATCCGCCGCTCCTCTCTTTTAACAATTTGCAGCTGGGCTTGGCATGCCACAACCCAGTTCCGACGTGCTGTGTCCAACTATGAGCCCGTTAAACCGGATGGATCCCCTGCGTAGATGTAAAAAATTTGGAGAACTGGGAATTCAAACGGCAGGTGCTTATGCTACCCATCAAATAAAAATCAGGTGCCGGAAAATTCGTTTCGAAACAAATGATTCAGCTTTATATCCACGTTGGCCCTCGACATAATGGTTGGAAGCAAATTCCAAGTTCATACCGAAGGATCGTTAACAACAATACCAACTTGCAAACGACCAGGTAGTACAAGTACCCATACCAAACTAACTTATAACCTTTTTAGTCCTGGCCCTAGTGTTCGTCTGGTAGAAAATCATGCAGAGGACCACCTCTAGCTCTTTCTCTTGCTCCAGGTCACCGAGGTGGTAATGGTGCATCACCCAGTCGGTCCTCTGATGGTCGAAGTTCTTGTTGGTGTGCAGCACCAGAACATTTTTGTTGCCCGTCTGCCGGCTGTTGACCATCACCGGCAAGGTATTGCCAGTCTTGTGCCACACCGTGTGCATGCCGCACTCCAACTGTATCTTGTGAAGAGTCCACGTGCCCCTTTTGAATGCCCTGAAGTTGCGATGGAAGAAATGCTTGCTTAGGTCACTCGGTGTGATACATGCAGTATTGTCAAATACATGTTTTAGTGTACGTAGTTGGAATTTTCATAACATCTTTGGCATGTTGCAGTCACTTGTTTCACTTTTTATTAACTGTCAAATTGTAATTGCTTCACTAGGTCTGCGTCTAAAAATAAAAATAGAGCTATAAACAAAGGAATTTTATGTGCAAGTAGATGGTTGATACGTCTCCAACGTATCTATAATTTTTTATTGTTCCATGCTATTGTATTATCAATCTAGGATGTTTTATATGCATTTATATGCTATTTTATATGATTTTTGGAACTAACCCATTAACCTAGAGCCCAGTGCCAGTTTCTGTTTTTCCTTGTTTTTGAGTATCGCAGAAAAGGAAAACCAAACGGAGTCCAATTGACCTGAAATTTTACGGAGATCGTTTTTGGACCGGAAGAAGCCCATGGAGCACCGGAGATGGGCCAGAAGAGTCCCAAGGCACCCACGAGGGTGGGGGCGCGCCCTACCCCCCTAGGTACGCCCCTACCTCGTGGCCGCCTCGGAGACCCCCTGACTTGTTCCTGACGCCAAAACCTCTTATATATACAGAAACCCCCAGAACATAACCTAGATCGGGAGTTCCGCCGCCGCAAGCCTCTATAGCCACCGAAAACCAATCTAGACCCGTTCCGGCACCCTACCGGAGGGGGGAATCCCTCTCCGGTGGCCATCTTCATCATCCCAGCGCTCTCCATGACGAGGAGGGAGTAGTTCACCCTCGGGGCTGAGGGTATGTACCAATAGCTATGTGTTTGATCTCTGTCTCTCTCTCTCGTGTTCTTGATTTGGCATGATCTTGATGTATCGCGAGCTTTGTATTATAGTTGGATCTTATGATGTTTCTCCCCCTCTACTCTCTTGTAATGGACTGAGTTTTCCTTTGAAGTTATCTTATCGGATTGAGTCTTTAAGGATTTGAGAACACTTGATGTATGTCTTGCATGTGCTTATCTGTGGTGACAATGGGATATTCACGTGATCCACTTGATGTATGTTTTGGTGATCAACCTGCGAGTTCCATGACCTTGTGAACTTATGCATAGGGGTTGGCACACGTTTTCGTCTTGACTCTCCGGTAGAAACTTTGGGGCACTCTTTGAAGTTGTTTGTGTTGGTTGAATAGATGAATCTGAGATTGTGTGATGCATATCGTATAATCATACCCACGGATACTTGAGGTGACATTGGAGTATCTAGGTGACATTAGGGTTTTGGTTGATTTTTGTCTTAAGGTGTTATTCTAGTACGAACTCTATGATAGATCGAACAGAAAGAATAGCTTCGTGTTATTTTACTACAGACTCTTGAATAGATCGATCAGAAAGGATAACTTTGAGGTGGTTTCGTACCCTACAATAATCTCTTCGTTTGTTCTCCGCTATTAGTGACTTTGGAGTGACTCTTTATTGCATGTTGAGGGATAGTTATATGATCCTATTATGTTATTATTGTTGAGAGAACTTGCACTAGTGAAAGTATGAACCTTAGGCCTTGTTTCGAAGATTGCAATACCATTTATGCTCACTTTTACCACTTGTTACCTTGCTGTTTTGTATTTTCAGATTACAAAAACCTATATCTACCATTCATATTGCACTTGTATCACCATCTCTTCGCCGAACTAGTGCACCTATACAATTTACCATTGTATTGGGTGTGTTGGGGACACAAGAGACTCTTTTTTATTTGGTTGTAGGGTTGTTTGAGAGAGACCATCTTCATGCTACGCCTCCCACGGATTGATAAACCTTAGGTCATCCACTTGAGGGAAATTTGCTATTGTCCTACAAACCTCTGCACTTGGAGGCCCAACAACGTCTACAAGAAGAAGGTTGTGTAGTAGACATCAAGCAGTTTCTGGCGCCGTTGCTGGGAAGGTTAGTGCTTGAAGGTATATCTTTTGATCTTGCAACCGAATCTTTTAGTTTCTTATTTTATCACTAGTTTAGTTTATAAAAGAAAACTACAAAAAAATGGAATTAAGGATGCCTCATATGCTTCATCTTTTTAATGTCTTTCGTGAAAATAAGGATTCCGATAATTGTGCTCAAGTGCTAGAAGAAGAATGCATCAAATCTTTGGCACTAAATCTTTGAATGATGAGCATGATTGCAATGTTCTTAGTATGAACTCCTTGAATATCCATGGTACTAATGATGATTGCACTAGTCATGATGAAAATGTCTCTTATAAGCATGTCAATTTTTGTCGAGTGCATAGAGTTTGCAAGTACACACCCAATAGGGAAGATAGATTTTGCAAGAGGCATAAGTATTTAGAAACTAAATGTTTGCAAGAAAGGCTAGATGTTTGTGCTGAAAATTTAAATTTTCTTAGCCATCCTTGTGAACTTTGCAATGAACATGGTCATCTAAATATCCAATGCAAATTGTTTCATGATCGTATCGTGTCCAAAAATTGTGATGACTTGATTTCCCTTGCACATCATAATGAACTTAGTTTGCTTTTGGGTTATGAAGAAATGAAACATATAGCTAAGGATATGCCAAAATTTGTCCTTGATAACGTTCTTGATTTTGATCTAGAAGAACTTTTTTTGTATTGTGCGGTGAATTGCATTGGAAATCCTTATATTTCCATTTACATAAAGAAAATAACACAAATAGAAGATGAAGAGAATACTAATGAAAGGGAAGAGACTTCCCAATATCCTCCTATTATTTCTTATGATGAATCAGGTAACGAGGAGGAGCTTTCTATTCAGCCAATCTCATTAATAAGGAGCTCAAAACAGAGGGTTAAACCCACACATGATGTGAAGAAGAAAAATAAAAGACGGAGAAGCAAAGGTAGAAAGGTATCCCTCCCAAATGATGTTGCTCCTATTGCAAATTGTGATGATGATAATTGTTATACTATTGGCGCTATCCATACTATTAATGATGAGAGTGATAATGCTTATGATATGAAAAGGCCCAAGCTTGGACATGCTATGTTTGATGAGAATGACATGTTTGAGAATATATTTTCTGCAATTAATGTTTGTCCCAAGCTTGGGGATGCTACGTTTAATGAAGATGATATTTTTAGCCTCCGAAGTTTTGATGAGCAAATTTATTGTGATAATAGCATGCCTCCTATTTATGATGATTATTGTGATGACACTTATGCTATAAAAAGTAGTGATGATTATATTTATAAAACTTGTCATGATTATGATTACCTTTTTTCTGAACATTACCCTTTTAATGTGGAAACAATTTATAGTATTCGAGTTTCTTATGATACTCCCACTATTCCGAATGAGAAGAATTTTGCTTATGTGGAGAGTAATAAAATTTCTATGCTTGTAGATCATGAAAAGAATGCTTTATGTGCTGGTTATATTGTTGAATTCATTCATCATGCTACTTAAAATTATTATGAGGGAGGAATATATGCATGTAGGAATTGCAATAATATCAAGTTTCCTCTCTATGTGCTTAAAGTTTTAAAGTTATGCTTGTTTTGCCTTCCGATGCTAGTTGATTATTGCTCCCATAAGTTGTTGCTCACAAAATCCCTATGCATAGGAAGTGGGTTAGACTTAAATGTGCTATTCATATTCTTCATGATTCTCTCTTTATGTTTCAATTCTTATCTTTTATGTGAGCATCATTGAAATCATCATGCCTAGCTAGGGGCGTTAAACGATAGCGCTTGTTGGAAGGCAACCCAATTTTATTTTTGTTCTTAACTTTTTTCTCCTGTTTAGTAATAAATAATTCATCTAGCCTCTGTTTACATGTGGTTTTATTGTTTTAATTAGTGTTTGTGCCAAGTAGAACCTTTGGGAAGACTTGGGTGAAGTCTTTGCGATCTTGCTGTAAAAAACAGAAACTTTTGCACTCACGAGATTAGCTGCCATTTTTTTACTGGAGAGTGCTTTTAGGTTGATTATTTTTCAGATGATTAATAGACAAATTTCGCAGGTCCACCAATTTATTTCAGATTTTTTTGAGTTACAGAAGTATTTGAATGATACAGATTGCTACAGACTGTTCTGTTTTTGACAGATTCTGTTTTCATTCTGTTGTTTGCTTATTTTGATGAATCTATGAGTAGTATCGGATGGTATGAACCATAGAGAAGTTGGAATATAGTAGATATTACACCAATATGAATTTAGAATGAGTTTACAATAGTACCTAAGTGGTGATTTATTTTCTTATACTAACGGAGCTTACGAGTTTTCTGTTGAGTTTTGTGTTGTGAAGTTTTCAAGTTTTGGGTAAAGATTTGATGGACTATGGAATAAGGAGTGGCAAGAGACTAAGCTTGGGGATTCCCAAGGCACCCCAAGGTAATATTCAAGGACAACCAAGAGCCTAAGCTTGGGGATGCCCCGGATGGCATCCCCTCTTTCATCTTTGTTCATCGGTAACTTTACTTGGAGCTACATTTTTTATCACCACATGATATGTGTTTTGCTTGGAGCGTCATTTTATTTTATTTTGTTTTCTTGATGTTTGAATAAAATACCAAGATATGAAATTCTTAAATGTTAGAGAGTCTTCACATAGTTGCATAATTATTCGACTACTCATTGATCTTCACTTATATCTTTCAGAGTAGTTTGTCATTTGCTCTAGTGCTCCACTTATATATTTTAGAGAACGACGGTGGTTCTATTTTGAAGAAATAGATGAACTCTCATCCCTCACTTATATTATTTTGAGATTATTTAAGAACAACATGGTAATTTTCTTTGGTTATGAAACTAGTCCTAATATGATAGGCATCCAAGTTGGGTATAATAAAAACTTTCATATAAAGTGCATTAAATACTATGAGAAGTTTGATACTTGATAATTGTTTTGAGATATAAAGATGGTGATATTAGATTCATGCTAGTTGAGTAATTGTGAAACTGAGAAATACTTGTGTTGAGGTTTGCAAGTCCCGTAGCATGCACGTATGGTAACCGTTGTGTGACAAATTTGAAGCATGAGATGTTCTTTGATTGCTTTCCTTATGAGTGGCGGTCGGGGACGAGCGATGGTCTTTTCCTACCAATCTAGCCCCCTAGGAGCATGCGCGTAGTGCTTGGTTTCGATGACTTGTAGATTTTTGCAATAAGTATGTGAGTTCTTTACGACTAATGTTGAGTCCATGGATTGTACACACTCTCACCCTTCCATCATTGCTAGCCTCTTCGGTACCATGCATTGCCCTTTCTCACCTTGAGAGTTGGTGCAAACTTTGCCGGTGCATCCAAACCCCGTGATATGATATGCTCTATCACACATAAACCTCCATATATCTTCCTCAAAACAGCCACCATACCTACCTATTATGGCATTTCCATAGCCATTCCGAGATATATTGCCATGCAACTTTCCACCGTTTCATTTATTATGACACGCTTCATCATTGTCATATTTCTTTGCATGATCATGTAGTTGACATCGTATTTGTGGCAAAGCCACCATGCATAATTTATCACACATGTCACTCTTGATTCATTGCTCATCCCGGTACACCGCCGGAGGCACTCATATAGAGTCATACTTTGTTCTAGTATCAAGTTGTAATCATTGAGTTGTAAATAAATAGAAGTGTGGTGATCATCATTAATAGAGCGTTGTCCCAAAAAAAGAGAAATGCCAAATAAAAAAAGAAAAAGAAAGGCCCCCAAAAAAAGAGAAATAAAAGGGACAATGCTATTATCCTTTTTTCCACACTTGTGCTTCGAAGTAGCACCATGATCTTTATGATAGGGAGTCTCTTGTTTTGTCACTTTCATATACTAGTGGGAAATTTTCATTATAGAACTTGGCTTGTATATTCCAACAATGGGCTTCCTCAAATGCCCTAGGTCTTCGTGAGCAAGCAAGTTGGATGCACACCCACTTAGTTTCTTTTGTTGAGCTTTCATACATTTATAGCTCTAGTGCATCCGTTGCATGGCAATCCCTACTCCTTGCATTGACATCAATTGATGGGAATCTCCCTAGCCCGTTGATTAGCCGCGTCAATGTGAGACTTTCTCCTTTTTTGTCTTCTCCACACAACCCCCATCATTATATTCAATTCCACCCATAGTGCTATGTCCATGGCTCGCGCTCATGTATTGCATGAAAGTTGAAAAAGTTTGAGAATACTAAAGTATGAAACAATTGCTTGGCTTGTTATCGGGGTTATGCATGATGAGAGCATTTTGTGTGACGAAGATGAAGCATAGCCAAACTATATGATTTTGTAGGGATGAGTTTTCTTTAGCTATGTTGTTTTGAGAAGACATACTTGCTTGGTTAGTATGTTTGAAGTATTATTGTTTTTATGTCAATATTAAACTTTTGTCTTGGATCTTTCGGATCTGAAAATTCATGCCACAATAAGGAAAATTACATTGAAAATTATGTTAGGTAGCATTCCACATCAAAAATTCTGTTTTTATCATTTACCTACTCGAGGACGAGCAAGAATTAAGCTTGGGGATGCTTGATACGTCTCCAACGTATCTATAATTTTTTATTGTTCCATGCTATTATATTATCCATTTAGGATGTTTTATATGCATTTATATGCTATTTTATATGATTTTTTGGACTAACATATTAACCTAGAGCCTAGTGCCAGTTTCTGTTTTTTTCCTTGTTTTTGAGTATCGCAGAAAAGGAAAACCAAAAGGAGTCCAATTGACCTGAAATTTCACGGACATCGTTTTGGACCAGAAGAAGCCCACGGAGCACCAGAGATGGGCCAGAAGAGTCCCGAGGCACCCACGAGGGTGGGGGCGCGCTCTACCCCCTGGGCGTGCCCCCTACCTCGTGGCCGCCTCAGAGACCCCCCTGACTTGTTCTCGATGACAAAACCTCTTATATATACAGAAACCCCCAGAACATAACCTAGATCGGGAGTTCCGCCACCGCAAGCCTTTGTAGCCACCGAAAACCAATCTAGACCCGTTCAGGCACCCTGCTGGAGGGGGGGAATCCCTCTCCAGTGGCCATCTTCATCATCCGGGTGCTCTCCATGACGAGAAGGGAGTATTTCACCCTCGGGGCTGAGGGTATGTACCAGTAGCTATGTGTTTGATCTCTCTCTCTCTCTCTCTCTCTCTCGTTCTTGATTTGGCACGATCTTGATGTATCGCGAGCTTTGCTATTATAGTTGGATCTTATGATGTTTCTCCCCCTCTACTATTTTGTAATGGATTGAGTTTTCCTTTGAAGTTATCTTATCGGATTGAGTCTTTTAGGATTTGAGAACACTTGATGTATGTCTTGCATGTGCTTATCTGTGGTGACAATGGGATATTCACGTGATCCACTTGATGTATGTTTTGGTGATCAACTTGCGAGTTCCATGACCTTGTGAAATTATGCATAGGGGTTGGCACACGTTTTCGTCTTGACTCTCTGGTAGAAACTTTGGGGCACTCTTTGAAGTTCTTTGTGTTGGTTGAATAGATGAATCTGAGATTGTGTGATGCATATCGTATAATCATACCCACGGATACTTGAGGTGACATTGGAGTATCTAGGTGACATTAGGGTTTTGGTTGATTTGTGTCTTAAGGTGTTATTCTAGTACGGACTCTATGATAGATCGAACGGAAATAATAGCTTCGTGTTATTTTACTACGGACTCTTGAATAGATCGATCAGAAAGGATAACTTTGAGGTGGTTTCGTACCCTACAATAATCTCTTCGTTTGTTCTTCGCTATTAGTGACTTTGGAGTGAATCTTTGTTGCATGTTGAGGGATAGTTATATGATCCAATTATGTTATTATTGTTGAGAGAATTTGCACTAGTGAAAGTATGAACCTTAGGCCTTGTTTAGAAGCATTGCAATACCATTTATGCTCACTTTTACCACTTGTTACCTTGCTGTTTTTATATTTTCAGATTACAAAAATAAATATCTACCATCCATATTGCACTTGTATCACCATCTCTTCGCCGAACTAGTGCACCTAGACAATTTACCATTGTATTGGGTGTGTTGGGGACACAAGAGACTCTTTGTTATTTGGTTGCAAGGTTGTTTGAGAGAGACCATCCTCATGCTACGCCTCCTATGGATTGATAAACCTTAGGTCATCCACTTGAGGTAAATTTGCTACTGTCCTACAAACCTCTGCACTTGGAGGCCCAACAACGTCTACAAGAAGAAGGTTGTGTAGTAGACATCAATGGCCGATCGGTGTCTCACCTAGAAGTTTCTTAGGATGGGTGTAGCATATGCCGTGCTTGCTGTCGATGGTTGGTATGAACGAATCGATGAGAGGGTGAGATCTTGTGCTGTCAGCACTCAGTTTGGCCTCAAGGTGCTCGATCAGCTCCTGATCCATGGGATTAAACATGAGGCCAGCCGGCAGCACCGGCCAATCCTTCTTGGATTGCATCGGTTAATTCCAGTTATATGGTACTCAATGTATGATCAATCGACTGTTTTAAGTGAATGATGAAAGATTTTGATAAATAAGTGGTACTCCAAATCTAAAGTCCACAATACCTGAACAAACGGGGGTCTCGACTTCAATATTACATGTAGACTCTAAAGACTTGAAAACCCCCATAAAGATCAAAATTAAGGCGACGGGACGAATACTCATTGGAGCGGCCTCGCTGGTTCCTTCCTTCATCCGGCTAGCTTGAAGAGCATCCTTGTTGAGATCGATTTTTTCAGCGTCTTCCTTTTGACTACTTGCAATGAAGTATGGCAACTCCAGTAGCTCATCGCTCATCGTACCAGGAGAGAATGGGGGAGTGATTTTGTAGAGAATGCGAGAGTGTTGTTGTAGTACGAGAGGGGTGAGCCGAACACGCCGCCGAGACTCTTGTGTCACCTCACGCGCAGCGTGTTGTCACGTCAACATGATGAATAATTTGACCGACGTATACTAGTACTAGTATTGTACTACTTACTAGTCGTTTTTAGTGTCACATTTTAACCATACGTTTAACTAACAAAATGTCAATGCATGTCATTGAAAATTATACCATTGGGAACTATGTTCAAATACGAATCAATATAATTTTTTGTGACATGCATTAACATTTAGTTAGTTAAATTTATGGTCAAAATTTGACATAAATTATAAAGGGGACCAATAAACCAGGGGGAGGTAGTAGTACGAGTAGCACAATATACGATATAGAGGACCAGTACAAATTTAGAAATGAAGTAAGAAGTTACAAGGTTGTGCGACAGACTTTGTAGGCTACATGAGTAATACAAAATATAATTCCCATTGAACAGCACTTTCATCAATAAGTATGCACCCGAAGCCTAATATATGTATATATGGAAAATTCTTCCTACCACCCGATGGTAGTTACCCCATATGTCTCATATACTACCATGTAGTACTATATATACTACTTTATCATTTTAAATATATGCTTATACCATATCTAAGATATTTTAAAGCAAGTTACATGAAAAAATGAAAAAAAAATGCATATGAGCCCACTCCCCGAGCTCGCGGCCGCCCCGTCTCCTCCCCGGCATGCCGCCATCCGGCCTTCTCCCCGAGCTCGGCTGCCCAGCCTCCTCCCCAGCGTGCCGCTGCCCATCCTCCTCCCTGAGCTCGCCGCTGCCCCGCCTCCTCCCCCGCGCGCCGCCGCCCAGCCTCCTCCCGGAGCTCGCCGCCGCCCGGCCTCCTTCCCCGATGTTGACCGCCTCCGTCCTCCTTCCCCGGCGCCGGTCGCCTCCCTCCACCACGCGCCACCCCCCTCCTTCCCCAGCGCCGACCACCTACCTAAATCATCCAGATCCACCCCATCCCCGCACTCCTCCTTCATCCTGCTGGCAGATCTCGTGCGCCGCGCTCTGGCAGCCGGTGATACTTCCCCGCCACCTCTATGCCTCCTTCCCGATGGGGCAACATCGCCGCGCGTACAGGAAGTTCATCGCGGCCACCTCAGGCCGTTCAATGTCGACGTCGTGGATGCGCCCCGCTCCAACGCCATGGCTTGGGCTTCAGCGACAAACAATGGAGCCTGCAGGGGGAGCCGCGGGGTCGAGGACGTCTAGTTCGATAGTCCAACTGCTTGCTCGGTCGCCGGTCAATCAAGGAGGTGAGTGCAGGCCACCTCCGTGCGCTTCCATGGATCAGCGGCAAACAATGGAGTCTGCAGGGGGAGCCGCGGGGTCGAGGACGTCCAGTTCGACAGTCCAACTGCTTGCTCGGCCGCCGGTCAATCAAGGAGGTGAGTGCAGGCTACCTCCATGCGCTTCCATGGATGCTGCTGTCTAGTACATCCCCCTCTCTGATTGATCTTGCATGATTTCTGTAGCTTGTCCTTCCCTACCGTGAAACCATCAAGCGTGTGCTAATTGTGACTGAGGTTGCACTGCCCACGGCAGGTCTCGGCATTTGAAACAATTAGCAGCAATACAGACAACAGTTTCACACTACAGGTAAATGACATTGCCTCTGTGAGACAATTATCATGCAAACGGTTAGCAAAGAAGATTAATAGTTTATTTATGTGTTTATTCTGCTCCACCCAATACTGTAAAAATGCATGATTCCAATGCCATGTGGCCTAGCTGACCGAATTAGCATGCAAGCTTCTCCTTTCCTCTATTGTCAGTTCAATTTTCTCTAGTACGTATGTTCTGAAGATGATGAGAGAATGGTCTGGTGGGGATGATGCATGTTTCTTTGCTTTTTATCATGATATATAAAAAGATTCTGGTAGCTCTAGTACCTATACTACAACAGTCCATTGACAAAAAAAATATCAGTTCAATACATAATTGGAAAAAAGTTCAATACTAAGTGTTCTCTGCCTATCCTTATATCAGCTAGTCTTCACCTTGTCCAGATAGTGCCTAGAAGAAGTTAACTCGTGCATTTCCATAAAACTATGCACTGATAAATCAGAACTCGTGTATTTCCATAAAATTATGTAAGTTCCGTGTGTGTGTGTGCTCCTAAAATCTGAAATATTTTTCCAATCATACTAGTACTGATGCAATCACCTAAAAAGGTTGAAGAAAAATTCTGTAAGTTTGGTGCATGTGCTACTACAAATCTAAACTTCTTGTCCAGTGATTCTAGTACTGATGAAGATCGAGTTCACTCAAATAATGTACTGACACCAGATAAATTCAAAACCAAGACCACTGCTAGTTCAAAACAAAAACACGCCCCAACCCTCTTGGGAGAAAAAGAAGTTCAAATTTTATGTGTAATGGACCACCGTAACTCCTGCCACTCAATTGGTATGTTGTTGTTCCAACTAGTCATAGCAGTAAATGATGAATACAAGTAGATGATTGTGGTGTTTAGTAAAAGTTCCTTCAAGTACATATGCAAGTTCAACATCATCGTCTAAGAAGGTTCGCAGATATCATCACGAGGAATTAAGTTTTTCAAAAGGTTCATATAAGAAACCACATGAAAATTCAGAGAACAAAAAAAGATTCAAAGAGTACCGATGCTCCTGACAGTACTACAAGTCTTTGTGTACAAATATTAATGGAGGGGAGCAAAAAATTTAATAGCATTTCTGCCCGTGGGTGTTTGTACTTATGCCCGACAGACAAATATTGTGTTCCTAGCTCATCCAGTTTGTCGGAATAAGTTTCTTTACATACATGTACTACTCAAGATGAAGCTTCTGAAACTTCCAATGGCACTTCTAAGTCTAAAATCTGCATGTCTGAGTGTACATGTTGAAACTGCAGTAATTTTGGTGTGCAGGTGTTTGGAGAAAAACACCTATTACACATTTCTTGTTGAAAGTCGGTGTCTCTGCCTGATTGTTTTTGCTTACGGAAATGAAAATTATTTGTTACAGGTTTCCTTTTCATCCGTCCATCTGATTGTTTTGGAGAACAGAGACGGGAGCAACCTGCAATTTTTTTTGTATGTTCACTGAAAAAGTTTGGATCCTGAGCAGAATATTCTCAAGAAAATTGTTTTGACTTGGTAAGCTTGTCAGCATAATTTACTAGGCAGAAATATATGCAACTTGTACATTTCTTTCCTGCCAATAAGTACTTAGGTCTACATAGTTTGAGCATTGAATGTCAAAAAAATGATGCCTTTTCAGTTACTGTACATTACTTGCATTTGAGCACTCACTATTGTCAGAATGTCAAAGCTAGTGTAATCCCTGTTGAGCTGCTGCTCTTCTGAATTTTGGTTCCCACACCCAAGTTTGGTGGTTCAGATATTTCTTTTCAACATGTAAGTCTAGTAAGAGGAGCCGCGAGGTCGAGGACCTCCCTGTCGGCAGTCCAACTGCTAGCTCCGCCGCCGGTCGCTTAAGGAGCTAAGTAGAGGCCACCCCATGCTCTACCCTGGATCTTGCTGTCTTGTGCCTCACTGACTCTCCCTATCTGATCGATCTCGCATCGTTTATGTACCTTTCATTCCCTATTATGCAAGTATCGAGTGACTTTAGTTCTGAACCCTTTTTTCTGAGCTTACTGTTCTATTTATGTTACCTTATCATCCCATCAGCCTTATGATTTAGAAAATAAAATCACACCAGTACGTGGTGGAAGTTTGTATCAGTCCAGAGAAAAAGAAACAAAGTTCAGAAAGAAAAATCATGAGTTCACCTTCCATAAAGTTTGTAAGTACAGAGATATCACCTTGATGTAGTATGTAAATATGTATTGCAAAGTTGCAATTGAGGAATGGTGTGACGCCCGGGTAGTTAAGCTACATTAACCCTCTGCTAATGATGCCACATCACTTCGATTATTCTTGCTAATCTCACGATGAATCAAAACTCGTTCGAATTCAAATTTAAAATAAATCAAATGTCAAACCAAAATGTTCAAAAGGTGGTAAATAATCCGTAGGCAATTATGGTGGTGAAATCAACTTTTTGTAAAGTAATTAAGTGGCCTAAAATAATTAAAACACGGGTCAATTATTTATTAAAATAAATTTTCAAAATTGTAGAAATCTCCAAACTATTTTATTTGCCCTCGAACCTTTTTGTGACAGTAGCCTATATTACTATACTAATTGTGGAGCAACTTTTGTTTTTATTAAGACTAAAATGGTTTAGAAACTAAATAGAAACAGAAGTTGAAATAAAAAGAAAACCCCGGGCCTTCCCCCTCCCATTCTGTCGTTTGTCCCAACTGGGCATCCAACCCACAGGCCCAGCCGCCCCCCATCGCTCCCTTATCCCCCCGGGCGACCGGAACCCTAGCGGTTCCCTCCCCACTTTCCCTCCCCACGATCCCTCCTTCTTGCCAGAGCAACCAGGCAAGCCCCCCCTTGATCACCAGATATCGCCTATTCCTTCTCTCTACTGCTTGCATTAGAGTACTGTAGCATGTTACTGCTTTCGTTTAATCCTATTCTGATGCATAGCCTGTCATTGTTGCTACAGTTGTTACCCTTACCTGCTATCCTACTGTTTTGTATAGGATGCTAGTGTTCCATCGGTGGCCCTACACTCTTGTCCGTCTGCCATGCTATACTACTAGGCCATGATCACTTCGGGAGGTGATCACGAGCATATGCTATATACTTTATACTGTTACATTACTTATGATACTGTTCGGAGATGGGGGCTGAAGGGGCAGGTGGCTCCATCCCGGTAGAGGTGGGCCTGGGTTCCCGACGGCCCCCGACTGTTACTTTGTGGCGGAGCGACAGGGCAGGTCGAGACCACCTAGGAGAGAGGTGGGCCTGGCCCTGTTCGGCGTCCGCGGTTACTTCATAATACATATCTTGGTATTTGATCTGAGTTGGGCCATTGACCTTATACGCACTAACCGCCACGTGGGACAAGATATGGGCAACTGACGTCGTGGTATCAGCCAAAGCTCTTTTTGACGTCAGCGACTGAGCGGCGCGTGATGACCCACAAGTATAGAGGATCGCAATAGTTTTCGAGGGTAGAGTATTCAACCCAAATTTATTGATTTGACACAAGGGGAGCCAAAGAATATTCTCAAGTATTAGCAGTTGTGTTTTCAATTCAACCACACCTGGATAACTTAGTATATACAACAAAGTATTTAGTAGCAAAGTAATATGATAGTAGTGGTAACAGTAACAAAAGTAAATGAAGCAAAAGTAATATTTTTGGTGTTTTGTAGTGATTGTAACAATAGCAACGGAAAAGTAAATAAGTGAAGAACAATATATGAAAAACTCGTAGGCATTGGATCGGTGATGGAGAATTATGCCGGATGCGGTTCATAATGTAACAGTCATAACATAGGGTGACACAGGACTAGCTCCAATTCATCAATGTATTGTAGGCATATATTCCGAATATAGTCATACATGCTTATGGAAAAGAACTTGCATGACATCTTTTGTCCTACCCTCCCGTGGCAGCGGTGTCCTAGCGGAAACTAAGGGATATTAAGGCCTCCTTTTAATAGAGTACTGGAACAAAGCATTAACACATAGTGAATACATGAACTCCTCAAACTATGGTCATCACCGGGAGTGGTCCCGATTATTGTCATTTCGGGGTTGCCGGATCATAACACATAGTAGGTGACTATAGACTTGCAAGATAGGATCAAGAACTCACATATATTCATGAAAACATAATAGGTTTAGATCTGAAATCATGGCACTCGGGCCCTAGTGACAAGCATTAAGCATAGCAAAGTCATAACAACATCAATCTCAGAACATAGTGGATACTAGGGATCAAACCCTAACAAAACTAACTCGATTACATGATAGATCTCATCCAACCCATCACCGTCCAGCAACCCTACGATGGAATTACTCACGCACGGCGGTGAGCATCATGAAATTGGTGATGGAGGATGGTTGATGATGACGACGACGACGACGAATTCCCCTCTTCGGAGCCCCAAACGGATTCCATATTAGCCCTCCCGAGAGGTTTTAGGGCTTGGCGGCGGCTCCGTATCATAAAACGCGATGAATCCTTCTCTCCTATTTTTTTCTCCCCGAAAACAAATATATAGAGTTGGAGTTGAGGTCGGAGGAGTTCCAGGGGCCCATGAGGTAGGGGGACGCGCCCTAGGGGGGCAGGCGTGCCCCCACCCTTGTGGCTAGGGTGCGGGCCCCCTGGTCTTCATCTTTTGCAAGGATTTTTTATTATTTCCAAATAGACGTTCCATGAAGTTTCAGGTCATTCCGTGAACTTTTGTTTCTGCACATAAATAACACCATGGAAAGTCTGCTGAAAACAGCGTCAGTCCGGGTTAGTTCCATTCAAATCATGCAAGTTAGAGTCCAAAACAAGGGCAAAAGTGTTTGGAAAAGTAGATACGACGGAGACGTATCAACTCCCCCAAGCTTAAACCTTTGTTTGTCCTCAAGCAATTCAGTTGACAAACTGAAAGTGATAAAGAAAAAGTTTTACAAACTCTGTTTGCTCTTGTTGTTGTAAATATGTAAAGCTAGCATTCAAGTTTTCAGCAAAGATTATGACTAACCACATTCGCAATAACTCTTAGGTCTCATGTTTACTCATATCAATGGCATAATCAACTAGCGAGCCATAATAATAAATCTCGGATGATAACACTTTCTCAAAACAATCATGATTATGATATAACAAGATGGTATCTCGCTAGCCCTTTCTGAGACCGCAAAACATAAGTGCAGAGCACCTTTAAAGATCAAGGACTGACTAGACATTGTAATTCATGGTAAAAGAGATCCAATCATAGTCATACCCAATATAAATTAATAGTAATGAATGCAAATGACAGATGCGCTCTCCAACTAAAGCTTTTTAATAAGAGGGTGATGACTCAACATAAAAGTAAATAGATAGGCCCTTCGCAGAGGGAAGCAGGGATTTGTAGAGGTGCCAGAGCTCGGTTTTGAAATAGAGATAAATAATATTTTGAGCGACATACTTTCATTGTCAACATAACAACCAAGAGATGGCGATATCTTCCATGCTATACACATTATAGGCGGTTCCCAAACGGAATGGTAAAGTTTATACTCCCCCTCCACCAACAAGCATCAATCCATGGCTTGCTCGAAACAACGAGTGCCTCCAACTAGCAACAGCCCCGGGGGAGTTTTGTTTGCAATTAATTTGATTTAGGTTGCATAAGCATGGGACTGGGCATCCCGGTGACCAGCCATTTTCTCGTGAGTGAGGAGCGGAGTCCACTCCTCTTGAGAATAACCCGCCTAACATGGAAGATAAGGGCAGCCCTAGTTGATACATGAGCTATTCGATCATACAAAATAGAATGTTTATTTGAAGGTTTAGAGTTTGGCACATACAAATTTACTTGGAACGGCAGGTAGATACCGCATATAGGAAGGTATGATGGACTCATATGGAATAACTTTTGGGTTTAAGGGATTGGATGCACAAGCAGTATTCCCACTTAGTACAAGTGAAGGCTAGCAAAAGACTGGGAAGCGACCAACTAGAGAGCGACAACAATCATGATCATGCATTAAAATTAATAGACATTGAGTGCAAGCATGGGTAGGATATAATCCACCATGAACATAAATATCGTGAAGGCTATGTTGATTTGTTTCAACTACATGCGTGAACATGTGCCAAGTCGAGTCACTTAAATCATTCAAAGGAGGATACCACCCCACTATACCACATCACAACTATTTTAATAGCATGTTGGCACACAAGGTAAACATTATAACTCATAGCTAATCAAGCATGGCACGAGCAACTATGATCTCTAATTGTCATTGCAAACATGTTTATTCATAATAGGCTGAATCAGGAGCGATGAACTAATCATATTTACAAAAACAAGAGAGGTCGAGTTCATACCAGCTTTTCTCATCTCAGTTAGTCCATCATATATCATCATAATTGCCTTTCACTTGCACGACCGAACGAAGTGAATAATAATAAGAGTGCACGTGCATTGGACTAAGCTGGAATCTGCGAGCATTCAATAAACAGGAGAAGACAAGGCAATATGGGATCTTGGTTAAATCAACAATAATGCATATAAGAGCCACTTCAACAATTTAATTATGGTCTTCTCTTATCGACCCCTAAAGAAAAGAAATAAAAACTATTTACACGGGAAAGCTCCCAACAAGCAAAAGAAGAACGAGAAATATTTTTGGATTTTCTTTTTAATTATTACTACTACAGCAAGAAAGTAAACTAGCTAGAAGCTATTACTAATTTTTTTTGTTTTTCTTAAGGTTTAACAAACACACAAGAAGAAAGCAGGAAAAAGAAAATAAACTAACATGGATATTACAGTGAAAGAGTATGAGCACCGACATCTAGCAATGAGTGTGTGTGAACATAAATGTAATGTCGGTGGGAAATACGTACTCCCCCAAGCTTAGGCTATTGGCCTAAGTTGGTTCATTGCCAAGGATGGCCTGGCAGATACCCGTACTTGTAGCTGGGGTCGTACTGAGATGAAGAAGACTCTGACTGCCACTGGCTGGCAGTCATCTCCGGATCCCAAAAGTAATCAGACTATCGTGGAGGCTCAAATTGTGGTTCCGGCTCCGGGGCTGGTGTAGGGTTCCGGTAGGCTTGAATGGCCGCCCATGGAACAAGATACGGACCTTCAGATAAATTAAGCAAGGAAGGAGCAGGCAAGGTAATAGTCTCAGGGTGATGTTTATCAAAGAACAATTTATATTTAAGCTCCCCTTCCCTATTCTTAACAATAAAGTCATGCGCTAGCATACTCTTATAATCTAAATAAGCATTGGGCAGCAATTTTTCTTCTTTCTCATAGAGCCTAATAGGTATGTTATAATGTGTAGCGAGGCGTGAAGCATAAATACCTCCAAAGATGGGGCCCTTTGTATGGTTCAAACTTAACAGTTTAGCAATAATTCCGCCCATACTAACAGTGCTATCGCGGAATAAACCATGGAACAAGATGATAATGTCAGGAACACTAAGGTTTCCACAGTTTCTGCGACCAATCAAGCAACGACTAGCAAATATGGGAAGGTAGCGTAAAATAGGAAAATGTATGCTAGTGATTCTTGCATCGGAAACCTTACTGGTTTCCACCACAGTAATGTGTCAATAAATCCGTCCACATCTTTACGATGTGGTTCATCTAAAGTACCCTCGAAGGGTATTTTGCAAACCTTGCAAAATTCATCTAGTGGCATCTTTTTAACAACATCATATAAATGAAACTCTACTGAAGGAGGTGATTCCTTAGGAAAATAGTAGAAGTTTTGCACAAAAGTATTAGTGAGTAAGAGATACTGATGACGTTTGTCGCGGAGGAAGTCGGTGAGGCCGGCATTCTCGGCCAGTGAATAGAAATCATCATAAATCCCGGCTTCTCTCAAGAAATCATCGGAAGGCCATTCACACGGCCGGACCTCCGCGGTGCGAGGCAAATTATATTTGGGCCTCTGTGCTTCTTCATTTTGCTTTTCCTTCGAGCTTCGGCTCGATGATCCCCTCAAAAATCTCTTCATTATTTTCTGAAATATTCTGAAGTTTTTAGTAACTTCAAACAAAAGTGAACCAAGCTCAACAAAATTGATAGCAACTACTCCTACAAGTGCCTAGAGCCTATATCATGCATTAGAACTACTTGGAACCATATAAATTTGACATGCAAGCTCAAGAACATGGTCACCTAGGCAGCACAAATTTGCAATGAATAAAGCACTAGAACATAAACTAATTGGACCAATGGAGGAGACACATACCAAGGAACAATCCCCCCAAGCAGTTTTGTGAGAGGTGCTTTGAGCAAGGAAATCGAAAATCGCAGCAAAATGAGCTAGAACTCGTGCTTGAGCTGGATATTGGTGTTTGTGGGAGGAAGAAGGAGTGTATGGGTGCAGGGATAAGTGGAGGAGGGCCACCGTGGGCCCACGAGGCAGGGGGCGCGCCCTGGGGGGTAGGGTGCGTCCTCCACTCTCGTGGCCAGGTGCTTGCCCCTCATGCAGTGTTCTCAGTGCCAAATATTCTCAAATATTCCAGAAAAAATCATATTCCATTTTCAGGGCATTTGGAGAACTTCTATTTTCGGGGTATTTTTATATTGCACAGATAAATCAGAAAACAGACAGAAAAATACTATTTTTACTTTATTTCAACTAAATAACAGAAAATAGAGAGAGGGTACAGAAGATTGTGCCTTCTAGTTTCATCCATCTCATGCTCATTAAAAGGAACCCACTAACAAGGTTGATCAAGTCTTGTTAACAAACTCATTTTGAATAACATGAAATCGGAGAAATTTAGAATAACACTATGTTACCTCAACGGGGATATGCACATCCCCAATAATAAGAATATCATATTTCTTCTTGACAGTAGGAAGAGGAAATTCAAAACCTCCAAATATAATCGATGGAATTTTTCCAATAGAGTTGATACTATGAACTTGAGGTTGTTTCCTCGGAAAGTGTACCGTATGCTCATTACCATTAACATGAAAAGTGACATTGCCTTTGTTGCAATCAATAATAGCCCCTGTAGTATTCAAAAAAGGTCTTCCAAGAATAATAGACATACTATCGTCCTCGAGAATATCAAGAATAACAAAGTTTGTTAAAATAGTAACGTTCGCAACCACAACAGGCACATCCTCACAGATACCGACAGGTATAGCAGTTGATTTATCAGCCATTTGCAAAGATATTTCAGTAGGTGTCAACTTATTCAAGTCAAGTCTACGATATAAAGAGAGAGGCATAACACTAACACCGGCTCCAACATCACATAAAGCAGTTTTAACATAGTTTCTTTTAATGGAGCATGGTATAGTAGGTACTCCTGGATCTCCAAGTTTCTTAGGTATTCCACCCTTAAAAGTGTAATTAGCAAGCATTGTGGAAATCTCAGCTTTCGGTATCTTTCTCTTATTTGTAACAATTTCTTTCATATACTTAGCATAAGGATTCATTTTGAGCATATCAGTTAATCGCATGCGCAAAAAGATAGGTCTAATCATTTCAGCAAAGCGCTCAAAATCCTCATCATCCTTTTTCTTGGATGATTTGGGAGGAAAAGGCATGGGTTTCTGAACCCAAGGTTCCCTTTCTTTACCATGTTTCCTAGCAACAAAGTCTCTCCTATCATTACGTTGATTCTTTGATTGTGGGTTATCAAGATCAACAGCAGGTTCAATTTCTACATCATTATCATTAATAGGTTGAGCATCATCATGAACATCATCATTAGCATTTTTATTAGGTTCATGTTCATTACCAGATTGTGTTTCAGCATCAGAAATATAGATATTATTTGGATTCTCAGGTGGTTCAACAATAGGTTCACTAGAAGCATGCAAAGTCCTATCATTTTTCTTTTTCTTCTTTTTAGAAGGACTAGGTGCATCAATATTATTTCTCTGAGAATCTTGCTCAATTCTCCTAGGGTGGCCTTCAGGATACAAAGGTTCCCGAGTCATTCTACCAGTTCTAGTAGCCACTCTAACAACATAATCATTTTTCTTACTATTCATTTCATTTAGCAAATCATTTTGAGCCTTAAGAATTTGTTCTACTTGAGTGGTAACCATAGAAGCATGTTTAGTAATGAGTTTAAGTTCACCTCTAACATTAGCCATATAATTACCCAAGTGTTCAAGCGTATCGGAATTGTATTTCAATTGTCTACGAAAATAAGCATTGAAGTTTTCTTGTTTGACAATAAAATTATCAAACTCTTCTAAGCATTGTCTAGCAGACTTATAGTGACGAATATCACCTTCATCAAATCTATAGAGAGAATATACCTTTACTACCTGTGTCGGGTTATCAAGACCATGAGTTTCTTCAATAGGTGGAGGATTAAGATCATATGTTTCTTCAACAGGTGGTAGATTAACACCATGTATTTCTTCAATAGGAGGTAAATTCTTAACATCTTCAGCTTTAATACCTTTTTCTTTCATAGATTTCTTTGCCTCTTGCATATCTTCAGGGCTGAGAAATAGAACACCTCTCTTCTTTGGAGTTGGTTTAGGAATAGGCTCGGGAGCTGGCTCAGGAAGTGTCTAATTATTTTCATTTGTCAACATATTATTCAATATAATTTCAGCTTCATCCGGTGTTCTTTCCCTGAAAACAGAACCAGCACAACTATCCAGGTAATCTCTAGAAGCATCGGTTAGTCCAGTATAAAAGATATCAAGTATTTCATTTTTCTTGAGATGATGATCAGGCAAAGCATTAAGTAACTTGAGAAGCCTCCCCCAAGCTTGTGGGAGACTCTCTTCTTTAATTTGCACAAAGTTGTATATTCCCCTCAAGGCAGCTTGTTTCTTATGAGCAGGGAAATATTTAGCAGAGAAGTAATAAATCATATCCTGGGGACTACGCACACAACCAGGAAGCAAATTAAACCATATCTTAGCATCACCCTTTAATGAGAACGAAAATATTTTAAGGATATAGAAGTAGCGAGATCTCTCATCATTAGTGAACAGGGTGGCTATATCATTTAATATAGTAAGATGTGCCACAACAGTTTCAGATTCATAACCATGAAAAGGACCAGATTCAACCAAAGTAATTATATCAGGATCAACAGAGAATTCATAATCCTTATCGATAACACAGATAGCTGAAGTAGCAAAAGCAGGGTCAGGTTTCATTCTATCATTAAGAGATTGCTGCTTCCATTTAGCTAATAATCTCTTGAGCTCATATCTATCTCTGCAAGCTAAAATAGCTAAAGAAGCTTCTTTATCAAAAACATAACCCTCATGAATAATAGGCAAGTCTTCATCATCACTTTCATCAATATAACTAGTTTCAATAATTTCTTTCTCTCTAGCCCTAGCAATTTGTTCATCAGGAAATTCACCAAGTGGCACAGTAGTATCAAGCATAGAAGTAGTTTCATCACAAGTATCATGCATAGCAGAAGTGGCATCATCAATAACATGCGACATATCAGAACAAATAGCAGAAGCAGGTTTAGGTGTCGCAAGCTTACTCAAAACAGAAGGTGAATCAAGTGCAGAGCTAGATGGCAGTTCCTTACCTCCCCTCGTAGTTGAGGGATAAATTGTTGTCTTAGCGTCTTTCAAGTTCTTCATAATGACCAACAGATATAAATCCCAAGTGACTCAAAGAATGTAGCTATGCTCCCCGGCAACGGCGCCAGAAAATAGTCTTGATGACCCATGAGTATAGGGGATCGCAACAGTTTTCGAGGGTAGAGTATTCAACCCAAATTTATTGATCCGACACAAGGGGAGCCAAAGAATATTCTCAAGTATTAGCAGTCGAGTTGTCAATTCAACCACACCTGTATAACTTAGTATCTGCAGCAAAGTATTTAGTAGCAAAGTGATATGATAGTAGTGGTAACAGTAAGAAAAGTAACGGAAGCAAAAGTAATATTTTTGGTGTTTTGTAGTGATTGTAACAATAGCAACGGAAAAGTAAATAGGCGAAGAACAATATATGAAAAGCTCGTAGGCATTGGATCGATGATGGAGAATTATGCCGGATGCGGTTCATCATGTAACAATCATAACATAGGGTGACACAGAACTAGCTCCAATTCATCAATGTAATGTAGGCATGTATTCCGATTATAGTCATACGTGCTTATGGAAAAGAACTTGCATGATATCTTTTGTCCTACCCTCCCGTGGCAGTGGGGCCCTAGCGGAAACTAATGGATATTAAGGCCTCCTTTTAATAGAGTAACAGAACAAAGCATTAACACATAGTGAATACATGAACTCCTCAAACTATGGTCATCACCGGTAGTGGTCCCGATTATTGTCACTTCGGGGTTGCCGGATCATAACACATAGTAGGTGACTATAGACTTGCAAGATAGGATCAAGAACTCACATATATTCATGAAAACATAATAGGTTTAGATCTGAAATCATGGCACTCGGGCCCTAGTGACAAGCATTAAGCATAGCTAAGTCATAGCAACATCAATCTCAGAACATAGTGGATACTAGGGATCAAACCCTAACAAAACTAACTCGATTACATGATAGATCTCATCCAACCCATCACCGTCCAGCAAGCCCACGATGGAATTACTCACGCACGACGGTGAGCATCATGAAATTGGTGATGGAGGATGGTTGATGATGACGACGACGACGAATTCCCCTCTCCGGAGCCCCGAACGGAGTCCAGATCAGCCCTCGCGAGAGGTTTTAGGGCTTGGCGGCGGCTCCGTATCGTAAAACGCGATGAATCCTTCTCTCCTATTTTTTTCTCCCCGAAAGCAAATATATAGAGTTGGAGTTGAGGTCGGAGGAGCTCCAGGGGGCCCACGAGGTAGGGGGCGCGCCCTAGGGGGGCAGGCGCGCCCCCCACCCTCGTGGCTAGGGTGTGGGCCCCCTGGTCTTCATCTTTTGCAAGGAATTTTTATTATTTCCAAATAGACGTTCCGTGAAGTTTCAGGTCATTCCGAGAACTTTTGTTTCTGCACATAAAAAACACCATGGAAAGTCTGCTGAAAACAGCGCCAGTCTGGGTTAGTTTCATTTAAATCATGCAAGTTAGAGTCCAAAACAAGGGCAAAAGTGTTTGGAAAAGTAGATACGACGGAGACGTACCAGCGCGCGCCGCATTGGACCGTAAGCCCGCGCTTGTATTAAGGGGGCTAGGTCTTCTTCCGGCCGCGTACACAACATGCAGGTGTGCAATGGGCGATGGGCCCAGACCCCTGCATGCATAGGATTTAGACCGGCGTGCTGACCTCTCTGTTGAGTCTAGGTGGGGCTGCGACGTGTTGATCTCCCGAGGCCGGACATGACCCAGGAAAGTGTGCCCGGCTAGAGTGTCGGATGTGGGGTTCCGCAAACCCTTAAGGTTCGAACACTGGGGTGCGTGCGAAGTCTTTCCCTCCTACTGATCTACGCTCTAGCTCGCTATGATCTCGCGGGAGAACTCGAAGAACTCACACAGAAAGAGACATAGGGTTTATACTGGTTCGGGCCACCGTTGTGGTGTAATACCCTACTCCAGTGTGGTGGTGGTGGATTGCCTCTGGGGCTGATGATGAACAGTACAAGGGAAGAACAACCTCCTGAGGTTGAGGTGTTCTTGTGTTTGTGTAGCTAAGGAAGATCTGAACTAGCTCCGGATCAGTTGCCTCCTACTATGGCGGCTAGTCCTATTTATAGAGGCCCTGGCCCTCTTCCCAAATATCGAGCGGGAAGGGAGCCAACAACGGCGGGAAAATTTGAAGGGGGACAGCTAGTACAAGCTATCCTGACAAAAGCGGCCTTCGCCTACGAAAAGCCCTAGGATGACGCCGTCTTGGGCTCCGCGATGACCTCCGCCTTGCCGTCCTCCTGGTCTTGGTCTCGTTGCACCAATATGGCAACCTTTGCCTGATGCCTCGGTACTCTTCGTCTGCGCTTGCCTCCTTAGCACCAAAGAGGAAACAAGGACGCTGCGTGCACTGGTGCCCGCCTGGCACCCTCCTGGCGCCGTTCGTCATGGCTCACGTCACGAGTGCCTCGTGAGGTTTGCCCCGCCTTGATATCTCCGCTCCTCGTGAGCCTGCCCAGCTAGGCCACTCCAGAGGAAGCCTTGTGTCGTCCGCCTCGCGAGGCTCGGACCCTCGCGAACGTCTTGGATGCCTTGTTGATGAAGATGGGCCGTACGGCCCGCTGCTTAGCCACGTCGTGGGCCGTAGGCAGGCAAGTCTGGGGACCCCCGTTCCCAGAACACCGACAGTAGCCCCCGGGCCCAAGGTGCGCTCGGGCTTGGCTTCGCGGCGATGCCAAGAGTCAAGTTCGGAGCGCCGCGGGCCCCAAAAGCCTGTGGCCTCGGTCGATGCATGGCGGTTGATTGGACGTGGGCGTCTCCGCTTCCCCAGCTGCCTTTGAATCCGCCCGGCTATGCGGCCCCCGCGGCCTACACAGTTATTCCTCTGCCTCTTGCGCCTTGCTTTCCCAATTCCTCTGCTTCCTTAGGACTCTGCTTCTCTTCCCCAATCTGACTCGCACACCGCCTGCTCCGTAGCCATGGCGCCTAAGCGAGTTGAGAAAGGGAAGAGCCCTTTGGCCTCTTCAGCCGCGCCTCCACCCTTCGTGCCGGCGCTCGTCCGGTCTCGTATGCTCAATGACGAGGCCATGGACAAGGTGCGCCCGATGCTCGCCTCAGTGGGGGAAGACGGTGGCCTGGCCCCCGTCCCGCACTCGCTCGGTTCAGTCGGCCACCGAGATCCCAATCTTCATAGACGCCCTCTGGGCAGGCCTGATTCCTCCCTTCTCCGCCTTCTTCAATGTTGTGCTTGAGCATTACCAGTTCCATATCCTGCATCTCGATCCTCAGTCCGTGACGCTTCTTGCTGTCTTCGCCTTCGTGTGTGAAGCCATGGTGGGCATTGCTCCTTCGGTGGCTCTCTTCCGCCACTTCTTCTCGTTGCATCTAGACGACCCCCAGCAGTGCTCGGGGTGCGTGAGCTTCCAGGCCGTGGCTGCAACGGCAGGCGAGGGGATTGATTTTGAGCTTCCTCCATCCACGAGCGACTTCCGGATACGATGGGTGTTCGCTGATGCTGGTGTGCTCAGTCCTCTGCTTCAGGCCCCGTTAGGGCCCGCTGTTCCTAACCCCGGCTGGGGCCATCAGCGGCTCGCGAGCCCCGGCCTTGCTCGCGTCTGGCTCAGGTTGAGGCTGCTGAAGGATCGCGGCGTAACTGCGCTGATGGTGGTGAAGGAATTCGTCCAACGCCGGGTCGCTCCGCTTCAGTGCCATTCTCGCCCAATGTGGACCTTGCTCAGCAGCCAGGATCACATGAGGTTTCAGGAGTCCGGGCTCCTCCTTGGGACGTGGCGAACGGTGCTCAGAGTCCTGACGGGTGTCCCTCTGCCGGCTGAACTGCCCGGGAATAGCTGCCTGCTGTACCGGTGCAAGAGCAAGGATGAGTTTGTGAAGGACATGCCTCTCTTCGATGAATGGGGGCCGCGGCCGATTGGCTTGGAGGGGCCTCGTGGGAATCCCGTCATCGTGGTCCCCTTCCTTGCCCCTGATGCTGAGCCTGCCCAAGTGATGGGGCAGGTGGGCGAGCCCAGGAAGAGACCGGCGGCTTGAGTGCTGAGGAGCACGCGCCGAGTGGTGATCCTGGGGCGCCATCCTCAGGAGATTGCCACCCCTCTCCTGGGGCGTTGGCTGCTGAGGAGATGTTGCATGCGACTCCCATGGCCAAGGCTCTGGGAGCCCCGGGAGGCCGTGGTGAACCGGCGCCCGGTTGTTCGCCACAACCGGGCGCCCCTGAAGATATTCTCCCGAGCTCTTCCACAGCCCCGCTGCGCCCCGGCCGTCACGTCCAGCGTTTCGGTCGTCTTTGTGTGGACTTCGAGGAGCTCCGCAAGAGGAAAGGATCCCCCAGCGGCAGCAACATCTTCGGACCGCTGAAGCGGAGGAAGTACTTGTCACAACCCTAGAATTTGGTTGCAGATAGTGGCATTGCATCCATGCATCATGTTTAAATTCAAGAAACTTGAATTGAGGAAATTTGAAAGCCTCAAAATTTTAATTAATAGAAGGGCAAATAACCCTGGAAAATGCATCCAATGTTTCCAAAATGCTCTTCAATGATGTTTAATATTCTTGGCAAGGGTTTGGTCCAAACCAAAAATATGGAACATTTTTGAGGAATTATTTTGGCCATTTGGATTTAAATCAATAAATATTTGAGTTGGATTTAATTCTTCTATAAAACAATTGCAAGTCCAACAATTCTGAAAAAACCCTATGAGTGGCTTTGAATATATTGCATCAAGCCACATAAATATTTTCAGAAGCTACTAAATGATTTGGGCTATGAATCAAATCAAAACAAAACAAAATAAATAGAAAACTGAAACAGTTTGAGAGAGAGAGAAGGATTACCTGGCGCTTACCTACAGCCCAGAGGCCCACTACTGTGCGGCCCAGCCCACCAGGGGCATACCTATCTTCTACCTCTGCCTACTGGCAGAGGCAAGGCCGAGCACGGCGGTCGCGCACGCCGGCACGCAGCTGCCTGCCTGGCCTCCCTCGCCAGCGTGACGCTGGGGATCGCCACCCCGTGGCCGTCTGGAACCCGCTGACCCCCTCGCCCTCTCTCTCCCTCTTGCTCCCTCGCTCTCCCCCTCATGGCCAAAGCCGCCATGGCCACCGCCAAGAAACACCGCACCCACCGCCGTCCCCTTGCCCCGTGGCCGTGACCCTGAGCTACGCCCAGGCCCTAAGAACCTCTACGACGACCCGCTCAAGCTCGGACGACCCCAAGACGACGTCGCAGCCTTTCTTCCCGTCCACGGCCGCCGGATGCTATCGCCTGATTCGCCGTCTTCAACGCGTCCCCGAGCCCGCTTCGACGCCCCCTGCAACCTCCGTGAGCCACTACGCCGAACCCCTCTCTCCTCGTATTCGATTTCCCTCTCCAGCCGTCGCTTCCGTCGAACCCGAGACCTCATCGCCGCCGGCCATGGTGCCACCATGGTTGCTGACGCCATAGCTCGCTTTCGAGCATGCCGTTGAACTCCTGGAGTTCCCAGGAGCCCGTAGAGCACTCCAGCTAGCCCCTCCGTGCACCATAGCGCCGCTCGTGTCAAGCCCGTGGCTCCGGCAGCCGCCGAAGTCATCGCCGGCGCCATTTTCGGCCATCCCCGGTCCAACCACCACCGTCACTCGATGCGGGGGAGCGCCCGCAGCACGTAGGTGCTCTCCGCCGCCGATTTGGTCATCGGGGAAGCATTTCCGAGCTGCCCCGCCGTCTCTGTCGTCGCCGGCGACGAGCCGCCGGCGGGTTTGACCCGTCTGACCCGGGGTTTGACCTCCCTGGGGTCAACACATGTGGGCCCCGCCTCTGACTAAATTAGTTTAGGACTAATGACCGTTGTTTCACTGACATGTGGGGCCACCCCCGCTAACTAATCTAGGATTAGTACTATTTATAATTAGCTAAAACTAATGACTCTGACACGCGGGTCCCACGTGTCTGGTTTGACCCTGGTCAATCCTGTTGACCTGCTGACGTCACTGTTGACCCTGCTGACGCAATAACTCATATTCTGGAATTATTCTTATTCAGGAAATTCCAGAAAATCCTATAAACTTCTAAAAATCATAGAATATAATCTATAACTCCAATGGGAAAGATTTATATATGAAAAATTATCAGAAAAATGCAAGGAATCTGTTTATGGCATTTGCATGCATGTTTGAACAACCTAGGGTTGCTGTACAGGGCAATTTGCATAAATGACAATTAAATAAGCACATATGGAGTTTGAATTTGAACCCTTGGTTCAAACCAAATTCATTTAATCTGTTGCTAGTTGCATTAGCTCAAACACATAGCATATTGCCATGTCATAGCATGCATCATGTTGCTGCATATCGCCATGTGTTAATTGTGTTCTTTCTGTGTTGCCGGTAATTATCCCCTCACAGTAGACGATGTTTCGACGATGAGTTCGATGACACCGATGAAGAACTATAATATCTACAGAAGTGCCAGGCAAGCAAAACCCCCTTGTTCATTCCGATACAATCCCACTCTCTCGCTCCTGCTCTCTTTTACTGCATTAAGACAACAACGATTCAACTGTTACTTGCTGCGGTAGTTGAACCCCTTTATCCTTTGCATGACCTGTCATTGCCACAGTAATTAGATGAAACCCACTAGCATGAGTAGGAGTTGTTTGAGCCCTGATGTGCCTACTCATTTATGTTTGTTTGTCATGCCTGCTACTGCTTAGAGTTGAGTCGGGTCTGATTCATCGGGAATGAATTGGAATGGTGATGAACATGTCCTACTGTGTGTGAGCTAAGTGTGTGAACACGATTTGGTAAAGGTAGCGGTGAGAGGCCATGTAGGAGTACATGGTGGGTTGTCTCATTGTAGCCGTCCTCAGGAACTGAGTTCTGTGTTTGTGATCCATGAAACAGTTACTACCACGCATTGGGCCCGAAACCAATGGACCCTTTCGGCTTCTTGATCACCCTTGTCCTCTGTCCAGGAGTTGCAAAGTAGTTTCTGGTGTTTGTAGCATGCTGGGGGCCGCACGCGGCGCTGACCATCGGGGTGGGCTGTGTTGCGGTAGGCACGTGGCACGGTGTACCGACTCGCCCGTTTGGTGTCTCGGGAACCCTGTTCACATCGTTCGGGGCCGTTAGTGGAAACCTCGGCCGGACTCCCTGCGGATGGAACCCGAATAGGCGATAAACCTGGACTAGAGTCTTGAGTGTTTAGGTAGGCCGTGGCCGACACCCTCGCTGGGCTTCCGCTTGAAGGTTGCCGAGTACATGTCGTGTAAACGGCGATAAGTGGTGAGAGCGTGTGTGAAGAAGTACACCCCTGCAGGGTTAACATCATCTATTCGAATAGCCGGATTCCTCGGATATGGAAACTTGGACCCCTTGCATAGTTCATAGACAAGTGAAAGTGGATACTCTAAAATGCGCAAGATAAGCGTGAGTGCTATGGATGGCGTTCTCGTAGGGGGACGGGAGCGGATCCATAGTGGTGTATTGATATGGTGACTATGTGGACTCGTGTGCGCCACCTCAAAAGAGTTACTTGCAGTCGTAGTTCAGGTTAGCCACTGAGTCAAAGCTGGCTTGCTGCAGTCAAACTCCACCACCCCCTTTATTGATACTGATGCATGTGTAGTTAGTTCTGATGTAAGTCTTGCTGAGTACAATTGTACTCACGTTTGCCTATTTTATGTTTTGCAGAGAGACTTCAGTCTCGCTAGTAGTACCGCTTGGACTTCGACGTTTAGCTTGATACCTCAGCTACGATCTTGTGCCCTCGGCAAGATCTAGTGGATAGTCAGGCCTCTCAGCCTTTTTCATTTGTAGTTGTCCGTACTCAGACAAGTTAAGCTTCCGCATGTGCTTGTTGCTTGTATGCTCTGTATGTTGGGTCATGAGACCCATGTTTGTAATATCTCGCTCCTCGGAGCCTAATGAATAAATACTTGAGTCGTAGAGTTATGTTGTGATGCCATGTTGTATCTACTCATATCGGGCATATTGTGTGTATGATTGAAATGCTTGGTATGGGTGGGATCCGACTATCTAGTTGTTTATCCTTGGCAGCCTATCATATGGGGAAATGTAGTCTAGTGCTTCTGAGCGATAGTAGTCCGCTACAGCCCGGTTCACCGGAGTCCTGCTAGCCCAGCACTACTGCTCGGAACACTTGACTGGCCGGCATGTGTTTCACGTCGTTCCTGTGTCTGTCCCTTCGGGGAAATGTCACGCGGTGACATCCGGAGTCCTGCCTAGCCTGCTACAGCCCGGGTTACCGGAGTCCTGTTAGCCCAGTGCTACAGCCCGGATTCACACGTTGATGACCGACATGCTCGATGTGATTCATGTATGCCTGTCCTCATAGGTTAGCGCCGCTTTGGGTTCACGACTAGCCATGTCGGCCCGGGTTCTTTGTCATATGGATGCTAGCGACACTATCATATACGTGAGCCAAAAGGCGCAAACGGTCCCGGGCCAGGTAAGGTGGCACCCGTGGGAATACCGTGCGTGAGGCCGCAAAGTGATATGATGTGTTACATGCTAGATCGGTGTGACTTAGGATCGGGGTCCTGACAGTACTTCGCCATTGATGGGTAAGTATCACGCAGTCGTGGCTTTCCGTGTGCTGCTTTCTTCTCCTGACGTTAGTCTTTCAGGGCTCCTTCCACTACAAAAAAAATACACATCCGTGACATTTTGGGCCGAACGATTTTTTTTCTGTCATACATATGACACTTCTATGACGATAATTGTGACAAAACCCAGTATCGTCATAGATGTGGTGGGCTCCTACTTCTATGACAAAAAATCATGACAAAAAATGGGCTTTTCGTCCTGGGCGGGCCGGAGATGCAGCTGCATGACATTCTTTGGGCCGTCCATGACGGAAAAAACCATGGTAGAAGCGAGGGGGAGGAAAATTTCAGGGAGTTCCCGGTTACGGTGGGAGGTCGGGGGCCGAGCGATGCGTGTTTCTCTCGTACACGTACGCGTGTGTGTGCGAGGCGTTGGCTCTAACTGAACTCGAGCGAGGCGTTGGGCTCTAACTAAACCTGAGCGATTGCACTGTAGGCTACGCGTTACTAAACCCGAGCGATCGATCGATGGCTGTTAACTGAACCCGATCGAGTGATTCCTTGGCTACTGTTGCTAACTGAAGCCGATCGATGGGATGAACAGTGAGCGTTGCGGGGGCGGGGGGGGGGGGGGAGGGGTTTGGATGAACAGTGAGCGGTGGCGTTGCCTCTGGATGAACAGGACCCCGTGGTGTGGTGGAGGGCTGGATGAACAGTAGACGGTGGAGGGGTGCCCGTGGAGGGGTGGATGAACAGGACCCCGTGGTGTGGAGGGCTGGATGAACAGTAGACGGTGGAGGGGTGCCCGTGGAGGGGTGGTTGAACAGGACCCCGTGGTATGGAGGGCTGGATGAACAGTAGACGGTGGGGGGGTGCCCGTGGAGGGGTGGTTGAACAAGACCCCGTGGTGTGGAGGGCTGGATGAACGGTAGAGGATGGAGGGGGTGGTTGAACAGTAGCCGGTGGAGTAGCGCGCGGTGGAGGCTGGATGAACAGGATCCCGTGGAGGCTGGATGAACAGGAGCCGGTGGAGGCTGGAGGAGGTCAACGGTGGAGATGAACAGTATCCCGTGGAGTTCCGTTTTGCGGTACGCCACACCCCTCCCGATGAACAGGACCCTAGTTTCGACCGTAGCGCTCCAACACAAGTCTGTTTCCTCCATTTTGCGGTACGCCACACCCCTCCCGATCAACAGGACCCCCGTTTCGACTATAGGAGGTCCGTTTCCTCCGTTTTGCGGTACGCCAGACCCCTCCCGATCAATAGGACCCCGTTCCGAACGTAGGAGGTCCGTTTCCTCTGTTGTGCGGTACGCCAGGCCTCGTTTCCATCGCCTGTTCCGTCCAAGCCCTCCCGATGAACATGACCACGCATTCCGTTCCGACCCAGCCGGTTGGCTCCACGCGTTCTGTTGCCTCCCGATGAACATGATGCATTCCGTTGCCTCCCCATGAACACGACGCATCCCTTTGCCTCCCCATGAATACGATGCATTCCGTTGCTTCCCCATGAACACGACGACGACGATGTTTCTCCATTCCGACCCAGCCATGTACACGAGCCCTGGCCGTACGTATGCGCGAGTAGGCGTTCGAGACCCCGCCCATATGTACACATACGTGGCCGTATTTTCTTTCTTGCACCCTGGCCGTTGTACGTATGTGTACATGCTACGTGCGCGCCTCTACTACGACACGTGCGCGCCTCTACATCGACCAGTATACATGTACGTACACGTTCGCAACCAGAATGTCAACGCTATGTACGCTTCGACCAGGTGGGTCTCGACTGTCAGGCACTTCCTTGCGTGCGAAGATGTAGCTGGTGGGTCCCAACAGTCAGGGGGGGGGGGCGAATCGTTTTTTTTTTTTGCCCGGACGCACTTCCTTGCGTGCGAAGATGTAGCTGGTGGGTCCTAGCAGTCAGGGGGGCGAATCGTTTTTTTGCCCGGACGCACTTCCTTGCGTGCGAAGGTGTAGCTGGTGGGTCCCAGCAGTCAGGGGGAAAATGTTTTTTCGCGAAATACGGTGGCCCATCCAGTGGGTCCCTGCTGTCAGGTGGAGGAATCATTATTTTCCGCGTAATAAGGAGGCACTTCCTTGCTGCGGCCGTGGACCCAGCTATCAGCCTCTCCACGTACAGTCCATGTCCGATGGAAGTCGTTCCTTGACCACGTTGACCACGCCGCGTCGAGAGCACCAGGGCGGTGGACGACGGCGAGGCCTAGGAAGGGGACGACACGGAGGCAGGGAAGACTCGGCAGTTGTTTCCCACGCGGAGGGGAGTACGACTGTACGAGGGTTTACTGGTTCGTCTGCCGTCGCCGAAGAATAATAGTAGGTGTGGGTGAGTAGAGGGATGGCTAGGCCAGCGATGGGAGTATGGTCGGGCGGTGAGGCCCGTGCGGCAGCACAGCCGGCCGCGAGGAGGAGGGAGCAGGCAGTCCCGCCGGTGCTTGTTTGAGCGGTTGGAGCAGGAAGACCAGAGATTGAAGAAGCACGACGGCCGTTGGATGGACATCCAACAGTCAGTGCTTGTGCGTCAACCATTTTTTAGGAAAGCCTCAAATCTGTGGAAAACAACATACAACCCATCTGCCATTATTTCTAATAATTTACAACCCATTTGCTAATTATTAAGGTTTTTTTGGAGCCCATATTCTTTTTGTTAGCATTACAGCCCATATTGTGGCAACGGTTAAAAAATTATACGAAATTTTGCATATTTCGGTGCGGTCCGAACTGTTTTTAATCCCGAAATTTCGACTCACATTCAAACTGATTTTAAAAATAAATGTATATCAATATAAAATCCAACAAATTCTCCACGCATAAAAATTAATGTAATTTAAAATCTTGAATTGAAAAAAAAGATATTTGAAACTAATTGCCGGTTTGATGTGTTTTAAAAATGTACAACCCATTTCTCATTACTGATGGGCCATTTTCTCGGCCAGCCTAACAGGCCTGACAAAGATTTGCAGCCCAACAGGCCTGACAAAGCGACTTACTTGGCAAATCACAAAAAAACTGGGCTGTGGCCGTGGACCCAGCTATCAGCCTCTCCACGTACAGTACTCTTCCGATGGAAGTCATTCCTTGACCACGTTGACCACACCGCGCGGAGAGCACCACGGCGGTGGACGACGGCGAGGCCTAGGAAGGGGACGACGCGGAGCTGGTGAAGACGCGGTAGTGGATGCCCACGAGTAGAGGAGTACGAGGGTTCACTGGTTCGCTGCGGTGTGAGGCTGCCGTCGCCGCAGAATAACATGGGGTGTGGGTGAGTAGAGGGATGGCCTGGCCAGCGGTGGGAGTAGTAGGGGGCGGTGAGGCCTCTGCCGCATGGCAGCCGGCCACGGGAGGCAGGAGCACGAGGCACGACCGACGCTGGTTTGGGCGGCTGGAGCAAGAAGACCAGAGGTTCAAGAAGCACTACGGCCGTTGGATGGACATCGTACGGTCACTGGAGCTAGAATCGTGCATATTGACTAAGTTGACAAAGCCCTCCGTCCCCGTCAACTTAGTAGGCCCACAAGTGAGCCTGCCACTATACTGGGTCCCAGCTAACAGGGGAGTATTCATTTGTTTTGTGCGTAATAAGGAGGCACTTCCTTGCGTGCGAAGATATAGCTGGTGGGTCCGAGCTATCAGCGACGGTAACATTTTTTTCGCGAAATACAGAGGCCCTTTCGGTGGGTTCCTAATGTCAGGTGGAGGAATCATTATTTTGCGCGTAATAAGGAGGCATTTCCTTGCGTGCGGCCGTGGACCCAGCTGTCGGCCTCTCCACGTAAAGTCCACTTCAGATGCATGTCGGTCGTTGACCACGTTGACCAGGCCGCGCCGAGAGCACCAGGGCGGTGGACGACGGCGAGGCCTAGGAAGGGAACGACACGGAGGCAGGGAAGACTCGGCAGTTGTTTCCCACGCGGAGGGGAGTACGACTGTACGAGGGTTTACTGGTTCGTCTGCCGTCGCCGGAGAATAACAACAGGTGTGGGTGAGTAGAGGGATGTCTAGGCCAGCGATGGGAGTACAGTTTGGCGGTGAGGCCTGCGTGGTAGCAGAGCCGGCCGCGGGGAGGAGGGAGCAGGCAGTCCCGCCGGCGCCTGTTTGAGCGGCTGGAGTAGGAAGAGCAGAGATTGAAGAAGCACGACGGCCGTTGGATGGCCATCCAACAGTCACTGCTTGTGCGTCAACCTTTTCTTAGGAAAGCCTCAAATCTGTGGGAAACAACATACAACCCATCTGCCATTATTTCTAATAATTTACAGCCCATTTGCTAATTATTAAGGTTTTTTTTGGAGCCCATATTCTTTTTGTTAGCATTACGGCCCATATTGTGGCCACAGTTAAAAAATTATACGAAATTTTGCATATTTCGGTGCGGTCCGAACTGTTTTTAATCCCGAAATTTCGACTCACATTCAAACTGATTTTAAAAATAAATGTATATCAATATAAAATCCACAAATTCTCCACACATAAAAATTAATGTAATTTCAAATCTCGAAATGAAAAAAAGATATTTGAAACTAATTGCCTGTTTGATGTGTTTTAAAAATGTACAGCCCATTTCTCATTACTGATGGGCCATTTTCTCGGCCAGCCGAATGAAAGCTCTCCTCGTCTTGAAAGATTTGCAGCCCAACAGGCCTGACAAAGCGACTTACTTGGCAAATCACAAAAAAACTGGGATGTGGCCGTGGACCCAGCTGTCAGCCTCTCCACGTACAGTACTCTTCCGATGGAATGTCGTTGACCATGTTGACCACGCCGCTCCCAGAGCACCAAGGCGGTGGACGACGGCGAGGCCTAGGAAGGGGACGATGCGGAGCCGGGGAAGACGCGGCAGTGGATGCCCATGCGGAGAGGAGTACGAGGGTTCACTGGTTCGGCTGCGGTGTGAGGCTGCCGTCGCCGCAGGGCCTGGCTAGCGGTGGGAGTAGTAGGGGGCGATGAGGCCTCATCGGCAGCACAGCCGGCCACTGGAGGCAGGAGCAGGCGGTCTCCCCGGCGCTGGTTTGGGCGGCTGGTGCAAGAAGAGCAGCGATTGAAGAAGCAGCAAGAGCGTTCGATTCAAATCCGACGGTTACTGCTGCTAGAATCGTTTGTTGACTAAGTTGACAAGCCCTGCGTACGTGTCAACTTAGTAGGCCCACAGGTCAGCCTCCCAACCGGTGCGCCCCAGATGTCAGTGGGAGGAATCATTTTTTCGCATAATAAGGAGGCAGTTGATTGCGTGCGGCCAGGCCAGTGGAGGGTGTAGGGTGGGCCGGGGAAGCCTGCGCGGCATCACAGCGGGCCACAAGAGGAGGGAGCAGGCAGTCCCGCCGGCGCTAGTTTAGGCGGCTGGAGCAGGAAGACCAGAGATTGAAGAAGCACGTCGGCCGTTGAATGGACATCCAACACTAAATGCTGCTAGAATCATGTGTTCACTGACAAAGCCTTGCGTAAACAAGCCAGCCTCGAAATCTGTGGCGTGTACAACCCATTTGTTATTATTTGTATAATTTTTATTCAACCAACAAACGAAATATACTACTGATTGTACATTGAAAACAGCAGCAGCAGCAACCACGACTGGGGGTGCAACAGAAGCAGTAAGCAGGCCATAAGAGTGAAGACGCAGCTCTCTCTTCCAAACCAAACATCAGCCATCATTACAAAAGGGCTACCAAAAAAGAACAAGTGTATGCATCAAACTAAATAAAGATCCTACTACACCAAGTGAATGCATCTAACTAACTGGCTCAGTTAGACGTTACTATTTATTAAGCTGCAGTGGAGTCGCAGATGGAGAGGAGTGGGAAACTTCACTGGTTCGGATGCGCGGCAGCACAGCCGCGGTGCCGCCCACGGGAGACAGGAGCAAGAACATAGGTTGAAGAAGGAGCACGGCTGTTGGATTAACATCCAATGGTCCAGCTGCTAGAATCATTTGTTGATTAAGTTGACAAAGCCGTGCGTACACGTCCGCTTAGTAGGCCCACAAGTCAGTCACCAAATATGACGGGTCCCAGCTGTCAACGGGATGAATATTGTTTTTTGCAAAATAAGGAGGCACTTCCTTCCGTGTGAAGATACAGCCGGTGGGTCCCAGCTGTCAGGTGGAGGAAACATTTTTTTCAGCTTAATAAGGAGGAACTTTCCTTGCGTGCGACTATGGACCTCGTGGCTCCCAGCCTTTAGGCTCTCCACATAAAGTCCTCTTCCGATGACTCTCGTTTGTTGACCACGCGGCACCGAACGCAGCGAGGCCCCGGACGGGAACGACTCGGAGATGGGAAAACGCGACAGTGGAGTCGCAGATTGAGAGGAGGAGAAGGGTTATAACTGGTTCTGTTGCGGCGTGGGGCTGTAGTCTGTGGAGAATAACATGAGGTGTCGAGGGGTGGAGGGATAGCCTGGCCGGTGATGGGGTAGCGCTTCGCAGCGATGCGTGCTAAGTAGAGCCGCTAGCCGCCGGAGGCCGGACCAGGCGGTCCCGGCAACGCTGGAGGAAGAAGACGAGAGATTGAAGGTGCATGCCGGCCGTTGGATATAAATCCAATGGCTGTGGATGACACAATCATTTGTTGACCAAGTTGACAACGCCCTGCGTAGGCTTCGACTTATTGGCCCACATGTCAGCCTGCAACAATGTGGCATATATTTAACCCATGTTTTCTAGAATGTACAGTCCATTTGCTGGGCTGGGTGAACAAATAATTTCACGTCAATCAGGCCCATTTATATTTTCTAAGAAATCCCAGCCCATTTGCACTTCCTTGAAATACACGTATTAGGTGGGATCGTTATATAATGTTATGTTAGAAGGAGAAATTGATATCAAAGAATAAACCGAAGAGGCATATTATATATATATATATAATTAAGAAATTAGTGAGTTATTGCTCAAAATAAAAATGAGCGCGTTATTATTAAATTGGTCCTTAAAATCTTCACAAGCTTTTGTTCACAATCACCAGGATTTTCCTTGCCTGTGAGTAAAAAACAACCAGGATTTTCCTTGCCAACTTCCGTTAAACATTTACTTTTATAAGTTTTGATATTTTTATAATGTATATATAAGTCTCTATAAAATATACGATAATAGTAATAATATAAATATATATAATGAGGTTAGAAGGGAAAACATAAATTGGACACATCATTACTTTTATAAGAGACCTGTGTTTCATACCCCACAGTAGGCATACTAACAAGTTCACACACAAATACAACATAAAAGGTAAACATTCATATCAAACTCAGGTTCACAGGACACGTTCATATCCATAGCCAACATTCACAATCAACAACTCAAAATATTCATATATACACAAGCTCAGCATATCTATGCATCCAAATGATTGATAGATCACACGACAATATTCATACATAACTTACAAAAAGATTCAGATATACACATGTTCAGTATGTTTATGCATCCAAATGATTGAGATCACATCCGATATGATCCATGGACGAACTTTAATTACCTAGGGTACAGACTGGTAAATGGTGTTCAATAGGAGGTACTTCTTGCTAAAATTAGTTCTTGTACGAGTAAACTTTCGAGTACATAAGAGGAAGCACAGACAATCTGAACTTTGCTTGTAGGTTTATCCTCAAATAGTGGCCTCGTGCCGAGGGAGGTTTGAGCAACTTGGCCACTACTTTCATCCAACCAGTTTACTGGCTCATCTTGGTCCTGTATCTCGCCAAAATTCTACATTGCAGACGAGAAAGGAGGCGGTTGAGAAAATGAACCTCCCAAATTTTTTGTGCGGTTCAACTGAAATGGAGCATCCTTGGCGTGCAGACTGATTAAGTGCCAGATGAATATAAGAGTCAACCAACTTGTCTGGAATCTTTAGACTCCATGCCATATAGTTCGCTACCATATGTGCCGATAACCAAAAGGCACAAGTTGGGACCAAAGACTGGACTGCGTTTTTCTGGGCTATGCACCAAGCAATATTTTTGGCGTTCACTCTCCTAACACTTGGAGTTTGACAATTGGTTGACGCCGGTTGATACTCGAATGAATATAGTCACTTCTTGTCAACATTTGATCATTTTGTGCAGTTCTACTGAAATCACCCGATGTAATGATTTGCCTGCAAGTTCAGGCTCCAAATTACTCCTTTATGAAATCGGCAAACAGTAGCACAATACCAAATTACCAATACATATGACAGGCACAATAATCAGGATAAAGACCAGTACCAACCTGTGTGAGGTAGCATATCAATTACTATTTCCTTTGACTGGAAGCCAAGATAAGCCAAGCGACTGACAGCAAAGGAAGAAAGCATGCGGAGTTTAGCGACTGATAGGAAAGGACGGAAGCTGTCAAGGCAATGAAGTACCCAAAGTTTTTGTGCAGTTCCACCAAAATCGAGCATCCCTGTTGGCACATATATTGAGAGATGAGATTACTGTAATAGTGGGACTAGTTTATGAAACATACACTAACAAATAGAAGCACCCTCATTATCTTAATGGGTAAAGTTAGCAACATAGTAGTCTTGCTTAAAGAGAGGTATTAGTTTATTTAATCAGTGCCAATTAGCTCAAGTCAACACTCAAAGCATTGCCATTTATCATAGGTTGCAAAACTTTAACGTGCAAAGATAAAGGAGTTTCTCATGACCGTAGCACGATACAAATAGAGATGATAGCAAACTAATATGGATGAAGGCCTTAGGCCGTACCAACCTGAGAAAAAAAGCTTATTCATGTAGTCCCATAAGAGATGATAAAGCACTCACTGGAATCACACAATAGTATATATTTTTGTGCACTTCAAATGTATGGTTGAAATCACTCTTGTTTACCAGTGCTGAGATTATATCGAAAGATTATCAAAAACTTCCAGCAGAGTTAAAGCACTGGCTGGGATACAGTTCATTGTATTGTCTTGTGTAGTTCCATTTAATGTATGATTGGCACAACATGACCCCTGTTTGCAGAAGTAGAAACAAGGTGAAACCTTCATTAGCTTAGTGAGGAAGGATAGGAAGACATTAGCATATTACTCATCAGTAGCATCAAATTCATGATGGACAATACGCAAAACATTGCCTCATTGAACCAATGGAAATAAATTGACATGCAAAACAATAGCACTATTATGTCATGACACTAATAATATTCCCTCCCTGCTCCACCACACGATTCACCTCCATAGACAAACATACACATGTACATGATTCAGCATAGGGTCCTACTAAAGATTTGTTTAACTCCAACAGGAAAATTAGGCAGCAATAAATTAGTGGTACTTAAGTACTCCTAATTAATTAAGTGAGACAACAGAAGTGGAAGGGCTCCCTGGAGGATCGTCTCACATGTAAGGTAGTCGTTGCCGGAGCCCTTGAATGGCCTCGATTGAGGCCTCTGGCTTCAGCACGATCGCCTTGGCACTGTTTATTCTTCTTCTTCTTCTTCCTCTTCATGCTGTGTTTCTCTTTCTCCTCACCAGTTGGTGAAACCAAGTACATTATTGGCCTTCTAATTCAGAATTGGTTTTGTCAGTGAGGGAGTACAAGTGTACTAGTAAAAAACAACATTATTTTCTCATGGCAGTCGGAAAATAGAGATGAACACATGCATTAAATATCATTCTTACCTAAAGGAAGGTTATGGTGCCAATATGGATGATGAGGATTGGAACACAGATCTCCCTTTGTGCAGTTCTACCAAAGTGAACCAACTGTTCCATTCTGACATTCCAGTTAAACAACACAAAAGTCACTTCTTTTAAGAAGAGTTTTGTGCAGTGCACCAAAAGGTCACAACAGCAACCAGGTGAATTGGATATCCCTGTTTACACAAAAAGGCATAGAGGAAACAGTCAGAGTCTCAAACAATTACAGGCAAAAACATTTGGCTAAACTTGTCATGGCTTATAACAGTGGCATGGCTTGATTTTTACCAGGGACATTAGATTAAGAACAGCTAAGGCTGCGTTCGGTTCACAGGTTTGGTGCAGGATTTTCATAGGAACACAATTCCTACGGTATTCTTTCCCTTCCAACCGTTCAGAACACGGAAAGGTGAATAGTGTTTCATAGGAAAGCTGGTCTGGTAGTGCTGATTCCATAGGATTAGAAACATCCACGCGCTGCTCATTTTTTGGGCGGAAGCCCGAGGCAGGCGCTCGCTGCCATGCGTTAGACATGTTGCTGTGCTGTGTTGCCGGAATAAAAAAATCAACCTATGTGTGGTACGTGAGGTGAGGACAAGAGTAGTCATTGTGCAGCTGAATAAACAAATAGCATCTCATACTGCCAAGCATGCTACTCTAAAAAAACAAATTTGTACATTTCGTAGTCCACCCGAACACATTCTCTTGAGAGTTTCCTCCGGTTCGCTGTTCCATAGATTTATACCTACATTCCTTTCCAATTCCTCTATTTTCATCAAGACCTATGTTTTCTGCCCCTTTATTCCGAACAGAGCCTAAATATTTGGTATAAGGGCATGGGACAGTGGGTGCACCAGCAGTCCAGCACCATGTACGTAAACAGGGGCATAAAGTGGTGATTCATAGTTTATTGCCCCGAGAAATAAACATCCAAGAAACATATCTTGGTTGGTCCCATTTTTGTTCACTCTAGCCACCTACTCCTATGTGTGGATAGCAAATCTAGTCCTGGTCATACCACGGTGTACAGTGTTACCCCTATATTTCCCTTCTCGACCAAGAGACCGGTTGGATGACCAGTCTGTACTACTTTCACCCCCTTTCCTTCCTGTTTGTACCAAGTCCGATGTACATACTAAATTCCCCCACCCCCACTTTATTTTTTTGTTTGAACCAAGTACTCCCTCCGTCCGGAATTACTTGTCATCAAAATGGATGTATCTAGAAATAAAATACATCTAGATACATCCATTTCAATGACAAGTATTTTCGGACGGAGGGAGTACAAGATTCGACTCCATGAACTAGCTTTACCACTAACAATAGAAGAAAAAAATGTGACGTTGGACCATCCGATCGAGAGGGACTGAGAAGTAGAAAATGATGCACATGCAGCGACGAAGCGAGCTGGGGAAGTAGAGCTAAGGCGGTTTCGAACGAAGATATACTTGAAGGTCGTCGGGATGTGGATAGGTGGGCGGCGGGAGGCCGGATCCGCCCACAAGCAACGACGAAGGGATCGGAGGACATCCCGCACCGGCGCTCGGCCAGAGATAATGGTGCGGCCGATAGTGGGTCTCCTCCCTCGCTGTCGACGACGGCCTAAACGCTGCCCCTCCTCCCCTTCACCGGCGGAGGGGGATACGTCCGGATCTGTAACCAACGGTGAGGATAGAAAGCCAGTGTTTTTTGAAGGGAGAAAGACAGTGTTACTACCCCTATCTTGTTTAAATCTGGAGAGGATGAGAGTGTGTGAATAGAGCAACCCTAGCAAGCAACCCTAGCAAGCAAGCAACCCCTATCTTCGTCAACTCGTACACGACCGAGAAATTTGATTACTACAACGCCCTCTCCCTCACGGACTGAGCTCCGGTGCCTTAACTGCACCTGCCTTTGGCTGCATGACAGGAGGGCCAACCACCTGTTGGGCCCACCTGTCATAGACGCAAAGGCAGGAGCAGTAAGTTGAAGCTTTCGCTATCCCTCCCACATGAGGTGGATGGACATGCAGCAGTGGATTCGATATTGTAGAAGTAGGAGTAATATCATTATCGTTCGTCTTCTCGAAGAGGCGAAGAGCCAAGCGCAACCCGAACGTGGCAGTTGCGAATGTTCGTGTGGTGCGGTTCCTTGGACTACTAGCCAGGCTCTTGCATGAGACAAAATTGCTATTGTTTAACAATTAAACTCCATTATCCATTGGTTGATACTCATTCTGCATAGGTCCACGCGCTTAGCACCGTTTCCTCCTGGGGTCACCAATGTTTATTTGCTAATTAATAGCATTGCATGCAATGAACTAGCCATTGCAAGTCATTAAAAGCATGCACACCTCTCATCTCTTATTGGTTGATATGTCAAGAAACAAGAAACAAGGTAGAAGTTAATGCACCGCGCCTAAGTGTTTTGGGACTATTTGGTTTTTGTAAGATGACTTACACACCTAGACGGAGGGAGTAGTATAGCCCTGTAAACCGGAAAGGAGTATTTGCCTTTCTAGAGATTTCAACAAGTGACTAGACTACACCGTGTGCAGTACTCCCTCCCTTCCGGTTTATAGGGCTCAAATCTCAAATCTCATGAACCAAGGCATTTTGCGATTGGAGGAATGTATCTCGTACTTTACAAAACTACCCTAATTAAACTCATGCATTAATTACGTAGTTCTCTCGTTTTCCTCTTTGCCTTGGTCGCGGTGCACAATATTGAGCACTCCTATATGACTAGCCACTCTATCTACATGCGGGACATTTCAAAGCATCCGGGCCCGCGTGCCATCCACCAAATCACAACGAGGTGCTACAGTCGAGACTCACCTGTCACCCCTGTGTGGCTGTCATGACCCGTCATATCACAAAACCCACACCTTTACCAGCAGTGATAGGGTGGCCTCCAAGTTGGACTGGACGAAGCAACCATCATTTCACTAGAACACTCGTTCAAGCCCTTTCTTCCCTTTTTTGAAGAAAACCTCACTCGAGGCTACTCACTTCTGCCATTTTTCTTCTGTACCGACGAAGGAAAGGTGGGCGAATCATTTATGCTGCTATATTTTCATTCCAAGAATCTTCTTTTTGCGAAGTACCGACTGATTCTCACATCCTATTCTTTTCCCGTTTTCATTGCGATTGTGGTTTCCTTTCGATTGCTTTTTGTTTGCCAGTTCATTGATGGATCCTGGAGCACTAGGCAAAGAGTTGCCGGCGGACAACCCACCGGAGACAGCGATCTCCAGGAGGCGAGCACCGACCAACGAGTTGACCATGTTGGCGGGCCAACCCATGGAGACGAAGAACTCCAAGAAACAAGCACTGGCCCAAGAGTTGAGGACGTTGCCGGACGAACTCCTCAAAGAAAGTTGGAAGAACAGCAAGGGCCCCACCGTGCCTACCCCAGGAACTCTGATTGCCACCTATGTGAGGCTCAAGACCGAGTTTGAGGAGATAGTCGCCGTTGAGAAGCAGTATTCCCCTAGCAAGGTGATAGCCCCCATCGAGGACGAGGAGATGGCCCCCGGAGGGATGAGATCCCCCGGTGAGCTGCACAAGGTAAAGAAATAATGGCTTATTACCATAGTTGTGGTTTTTGATTATTTGCAATGTTCTTGCTAATATGTTAGGGTTGTGCAGGTGCCGGTGGACGTCCTTGATGATTCCGATGTCGTGGCCCATCCTGTTGGCATCGCCCCGGAGATCGATTCCGATGCCGCTGTCCATCCTGTGGACATCGCCCCAGAGATCGATTCCGATGTCACGGTCAGTCCTGCGGACATCGCCCCAGAAATCGATTCCCATGCCGCCGTCCGTGCTGTGGTCATTGCCCGAGAGATCGATGACAAGAAATAGTTGGTCGCGCTAATCCTTCAGGGTAGTTTGCATTGCCCTGTGTTTAATTACCAGAATGATGCGTGTTATCAAACCATCTTAGGGCTAGTGCACTGTCTTATGTGGGCGGATCTTGCTACTTTTGTTTGATAGTGAATCATGCGATGAATCATGCAAACCCTCTCCGAGTTATGGAAACAGATGTATCCTCACCAGCTTTTGATGTAATATATGGCATGATTAGATGTAAGTTTGAACTGTTTATCATATCAGCAGGGCTTGTTTGATGATTCTTGGTGTTAGTAGGCTAGCTACTGTGCGAGCTATAGTACTACTTGCAAAACACTCACCGAAGAGAAACGTTGGGGCTGATGAGCTCGTGGTATGCTTATACTTATCCCTCGTCGATCGACCAATAGCCCTAGCTCCTAAAATTGTAGGCTTAGCGATCGATGACCTAGGCGGGCTAGTTTGGCCTAGCGGGTTTCAGTGATATGACGTGCAACACAAAATCACAACAGTGCAGAGACGTACTCCCTCCGTTCCAAAATAGATGACCTAGGCGGGCTAGTTTGGCCTAGCGGGTTTCAGTGATATGACGTGGTACAGTGCTGTCCAGTCTTCGCGTGTGGTAGCAGTATTGCGGGTACAGTAAGTTTTCTTGAAGAAGCGGAATTCAACGAAGTCATGATGGTTCCTTCGTCCGAACAACTTACAGTGGGAAAGGTTGGGCCTGCGATACGACCGGGGTAGACCAGGATAATTTTGTGCATGGCAGGTGGACCAGGATGGTCGACGTCCCACATGTCGGCGAATGAAAGTATTCTTTCCTATATAGAGGACGAGCAATGAGTATTCATTGTTTATTTTTGATGAAAGCTATTGTCTCCACTGTTACGACGGAGGAGTGTGAAACACGGCAGCCCAGTGAACTTGGCATGTGCACCACTCCCTCCTTCCTCATGTATTGCCCAGGTTACAGCTTTTTCTCACTTTCTCTCTATCTATTTCCTCTCAAATGTTTTTTACCTTTCTTTTTTTAAGACACAATTGTTTTATATGCCTTTTTTTAGAATTATTTTTTTATACCTAGGAGCACGTGTAGAGACGGGCTCTTGCAGAGCCCACTCCTTGACTTTGTCAATGCCTCTCTCTCCTCCACATAAGGAGTACTACTTGCTATGCATGCATGCGGCGGGCAGCTGGCGTCTTGAGGGGCCAGGGCGGTGAGAGCGGGCTCCGGAAGCGGTCTGGACTCTAGCATAATTTTGGTTTTTACAGTATTTCTTTCTCCATTGACAGGTAGGCCCGCGTAGATAGATAAAGATCACGAGCTGATGAGGCGCATGCGGACTGTTTGACTGGTCAACCAGACAAATACGGAGCTATATGCTGAGCCAGTGACCGTATAATCACCATATCTCGTATACAATGATCAAAGTGAGCTTCAAGACAAGTTCGATGACCGCCAATGCATTTTACTCGGTAATAAATGACCAGGATTGAAGGGGAATCCAAATTTGCTTCGTCTTTTGTCCTTGAGCTCTTGACAAACCAATGCACTATACGGTTTTCCGGCCACTCCACCCCAGAGCTCTCACCAAGCGTCGTTCATGCCACCGCGCCGCATACTAACTGGTAAGGCAGCGATGGCATCCCGTCGCGCCGAGTTCCTCGCCGCCCACGACCGCACACAAAATGGTAGGGAAGCGATGGCATCCCGCCGTGCCGCGTTCATCGCCGCTCGCGACCTCACAACTATGTGGGAGGAATTTGAAGATGCCAAGGCTGAATGTGGTAGCAGTGCCGTAGCCAGGATCTGGCCACGCCCCGGGCCACCCTTGGCGCTACAGTAGTTACTGTAGCTACAGTACGCGACTGTAGCTACAGTCAACGAAGGATTTTCCCTTCATGACCAGGGCCATGGCCTGGGCAGCCCGGGGCCTGACTACGCCCCTGGGTGGTAGAGCAAGAGGCGGCCAAAGCCGCACAGAGGGAGTGGAAAAGTCAGAAAGCACTCAAGAAAAGAGAGGCCCGCCGCCGCAAGAAAGAAAAGGACGCACGCGCTGCTGCGGAGAGGTCGGCGGAGATCCAAGCACGATGGGGTGTCGCCGACAAAGCCGGGAAGGAGAACGCCGGCGTCTGGCCAGCATGTGAGAAGTAGTAGTACTAGTAGTTAGTGTGTGTGTGTGTGTGTGTGTGTGTGTGTGTGTGTGTGTGTGTGTGTGTGTCTGAGTACGAGCATGTACCAGTACTACTAGTTACTACTGTAGTTTTTAGAGCAAATTACCAGTACATTAGCCTAGACTAAATGAAAAAATTCCTATCCTAAGCATCAAATGGCATCTCTTTCTCTATAGGAATTGAGATGCATGTCATCTCACTTCCTATGATTTTCATATTCCTATCCTATGAACGAAAGGAGGCCTCTGTTGGAGTAACTGCTGTAGCTAGCAGTACTGTTGGTACAGTAGTTTTCTTCAAGAAGCGGAATTCAATGAAGTCATGGTGGTTCCTTCGTCCAAGCAACTTCAAAGTGGGAAGTGGGCCTGTGATTTGACGGCTCATTAGTCATTGTTACTGCGGCGCGACGACCTGGGTGACTCCCTTGGAGTTCTGCGTGCATGGCAAGTGGACCAGGATGGCCGACGTCCCACATGTTGGCGAACGGAAGTATTCTTTCTGATATGGAGGAGCAAGGAAACCGCGTGGTATAGTATCACTGCTGATTGGTTTGCAAAAAAATAGTATCACTGCCGATTTATAATTATTTTTTATTTCTGATGAATGCTAGCGTTTCAACTCTTACGACAAAGGGTGCCAAACATGGCACGTGCTGGATGTCCCACACGTCAGCGAAAGGAGTGGGACATGAACAGCGTGGTAGAGCCCAGCGTAAAAAAACAGCGTGGTAGAGCGTCTCCACTTCTTCCACTTCTGGGTTGGAGACCACACGTAGTAGTACTTAGTGGTATGAACGATACAAAGTACGACCTGGAGACAAAGACACGTCTAGTTGGAAGGTCTCGGGGCATACACGTAAACAAATATAAAAGTTAATATGTGCCTCCAACTAATATAGTAGTAGTAGAGTACTTAGGCAAGTACTCCATAACATCACCGTGCATTGCACGTACAACATTTAGTGGTAGTACGTAGTAAGAGACAAATGCCGCCCAAGAGTTCCTTTCTCGACCTACTTTTGGGTGTTTGGTAGAGTGTATGGAGAGTGCATGAGTCCACACTAGTTTAGCACAAATACACTAGAAGCATGCATGAAGAGAGCATGCATGAAGAGGGGTGTTGAGTTGAGCATGCATGAAGAGGGAACAACTATGCTGAGACGAGAGCGCAACCAAACACACCCTATATGCCACGCATGTTCATACCATTTGTGCCTTTCTACTTCACTTACTGCGCTACATTACTCAGGTTCGTACGTCCACTCCTGGGTACATGTTCGTCTCGTAGTTCCAGTCCCACGTGTTCTTCATATAGATGGAATGATCCTTGCATAACACGTGCACCTTGATGCTAGATGTCTCACGTGTTGGCAAAAGGATGAACAAAGCTCACGTAAAAAAAATAGAGTGGAAGAACATAGATTCCGGACGACCGAGAAGGAGGAAGGAACCTCGTGGTGGAGCGTCTGCACTCATAATATTTAATATTATTCAGCGATATAAAATTAACCAATCATCGACTGGAAGAGTACGAAACACGGCAACCCAGTGTAGTACAGTATCATACTAGTACATGGCTACCCACGCTACCACCATATTTCTTGGCTTCCATGCGACACCTATCTCTAGTAATCCAGCAGCCTGGATCGCTTCTCCCTCCTCGTCTCTATCAAAGTGCGGCGGGCTGGCGTTTCTGCCGTCTATTGAGGTCGGTTAACTATCACATGTTAGCGACATGCCAAGAGCATTCTAAAAAAATTCCTTTCACGTTCCGTTTTCAAAAAGAAAAAAAATCCTTTCACGTACAAATTTGCCTGTATGCTTTGAGCAACTTGCATGTCCTATACTGCTCATGTTTGATACTCTAACTTTGCTAGAGGTTAGACTAACTCATGACTAACCCTGAACTAACTGTAGCCAAAGAGGTGTTTGGGTGACAGGGTTAGATTGACAATAAATGCACTTCATGGAGAGAGAAAAGTGATTTTTCAGTGGTCCCAATGAGAACTATCTCCAGTTAGCACCTCTTGGGTGGGATAGTTTTTTTGGTGGGTTCTGTTCAACTTGCTCCAATTTAAACCCTCATGCTTGGATAGTTTAGGGCTATTTGAGCCCCAACTAGCTCAAACTAACTCTAACCCATGGATCCAAACAGGGCCTATGGCCAATCTCGACGCGGAGCAGTCACGTGCACCGGGAAGCAGCGCTCTCTCGGCCGTCACGCCACTTCAAAGCCGACGCCAGCGAGAGGTCGCCTCCGCTCTGGCCGGGCATTAATGCGGCACTGACGCTCCAGGGCGACGCCGACTGTTTCACGCGGGAAGCGCGCGCTGGCAAGGGAGTATAGGTTTTGAACCGTTTCAGGTGTAGTACTGGTAGTTTGCAAAACTATTCAACTATTGCACTCAGTTTCCTAAGAAATTGTGGTAAAAAACGTTACTCCACAGCCCGCTTCCCTTCTCCTTCCTCTTCCACCGCCCGCGCACGTCCGCCGGAAGCGACCGATCAACCCTTATATAGGAGTGCTAGCAGAAAAAGATGCATGCATGACCACTAAAATTTCCATATTAAAGCGCCGCTCCGGCGGGAGTATGGCGTATGTTGTTACCTTCGGCCGGCCCATGGCTACCGGGCGACGGCGACCAGAGAAGAGGCGGCGGGAGGGGAATGAATGCAGCTACTGTTTGGGTTCTCCTTCCGGCTTAAATAAATGCGCAACATCACGTGTACCCGCGGGTGCACAAATTGTAACATACGTGTATGCTTAAGTGGGCGTCACGTAACTGGTGTGTGTGTGAGAGAGATTCTGAGAGATAGAGTGTGTGTGTGCGACTCTACTCTTCGGACATGTACTCAACCTTTTGCATCGGGATATAAGTATAATGGTATTTACTTTAGCTAGTGATTTACGTGGCCATATTAACGTGGTTGTGTCAAAAAAATGTCACTTCCTACTCGTGATTTGCGTTATATAATTACAAGCAAGATTCTCGTGCATTGCACGGAACATCGATATGCATTTTTTTACAGAACACCTTTTGTGATTGACCCATGCAGGAGTAATCCCATGTGTAAAAACTAATGATATCTCGAGAATTTTATCGGAAAACTGGTATCTCGAGAATGTCATCGAAAAAATGAAAGATGAGAGATAAGGCGAGGAGGAGTGGAGCGTGGTGGTGACTGGTGGTCGGAATGGGCGGAGGCATGGGGATGGACGGCGCCGGCAGGCGGCAGTGGCCACCAAGCATGCTAGATTGTTCCAGAGACTTATTCCCTTTTTAATTGCTGAGCAATGAGGTTGCGGGAGCTAATGATGTGGAGAGAGGTGCGGGTATCTTTTGTAAAATTACCATAGTTTGCTTTCTATCCTCAGATATAGATCATATGGTCTGTATTACAAGATGGTAGGCACACCATCACCACCAACTCGGTTTTTTTATAAGGGTACAGATGATAAGTTTGCTGACTACTAAAGTAAAGTGGAATTTGTCCATGTTATGCAAGTAAATAAAGGTGATTGTTTATCATACGGGTAAGGTTGGATGAAGGGTGGTAGGAACAAATGCTCCGCCTAGAGCATGTGTGTGTGAGATGGAGTCTTAGTGTGTGTGTGGGGTGTGTGTGTGTGAGAGAGAGAGAGAGAGAGGAAAGAGAGAGATGGAGTCTTAGTTTGTGTGTGTGAGAGAGAGAGGGAGAGAGATGGAGTCTTAGTGTGTGTGTGGGGGGGGGGCGTGCGTGCTTGCGTGTGTGTGTGTGTGTGTGTTTGTGTGTGTGTGTGTGAGATAGAGAGATGGAGTCTTAGTGTGTGTGTTGGGGGGGTGCGCATGTGTGTATGTGTGTGTGTCGCGGGGTCCTCTGTGGCGGATGTAATTTAAGTGTGCATGGCTTTCATCATAGAGAGGTGATGTGTATGGCAGAGGCCACGAACAATGGGGTGCGAGAGAGAAAATGCCCGTAGAGAGGGAAGAGAAGGTGTGTGCGTGTGAGAGGAGTCGACTTCGAGAGAACGTGTTTGTTCGGGAGACACCGAGGAAGACTACTATATATCGATGGTGCATGTAGGCGGGAATTAAACTAAGGGATGGTCTTATTGGTTTCGGGGATATAGGGGAAGAGTGAGAGGCGGGGGTAGCTAGAAGGAGATTGTTAAGTGTGAGTGTGTGTTTTACCCATCCAGGCGGAAGTTATGTGCACAAAAGAGGAGAAGAATTCGATGTGGCGTTAGGATTGAGGGTAATTAACTACGTATGGAGACATAGAGACCTTGAACATGCATGTGTGAGAGGTATACATCTATACGTGGGATGTGTGTGTGTGCGCGCACGCATGATCGAGATAAAAGAAAGAAAATATAAGTCATAAGATCAACGACACGGGAGAGACGGAACGGTATGACAATATGCATGCATGTGATAATGCATGGAAGAAGTCCCGACAATTGAGCATGTGCTTTTGTCTTTAAGAGATAGTGGCGTGGGCTGGAGCATGCATCTATGGCGAGCAGAGGGAGTGAGGCGCAACGATTGTGCAAAAGAGACCAACCTATAAATGCATATGTATGGAGAGACATATATTGTGTGGGTGATAGGAAGCAAGACTCCGTGCAAGAAAGAAATGTTGACGGAGAAACTACATATAGATACAGAGATGGAGATGCTAGCTAGAGGGACATCCGCTAGTTTGGGTGTTGGAGATGACCGTCGGGTGGTTCAAAGGGTGAAGTTATATATGTGTGTGAGAGGGCACTTGACTGCATGTAGAGAGAAACATATGTAGTGTGCGTGATAGGAATCAAGAGTGAGGGCGAGAAAGAAGCTTGATGGAGAAACAGATAAATCGAAAGATAAAGATGCTAGCTAGTGTGCGTTAGAGATAGGAGTCAAGTGGATCAGAAGGCTGGGTTGTGTGTGTGGGCGTGAGAGAGATAGAGAGAGGGTGCATGTGAGTCACATACAAACAGATATCAGAGAGAAATGAGATCCAGAGAGACGGAGTTTTGTGTCTGCGAGAGAGAAAGATATTTCACAACGAGAGTGATAGCTAGAGAGACATACGAGGGAACGCAAGATATCTCTAGGGAGAGAGGGTGTGTGTGTGAGCGACATACAAGAGAACAATGGAGAAATATGAGACCCTAGGAGACAGAGTTTGTGTTTGTGTGTGCGAAAGAGATATTGAAGAGGAAGAGTCGTAGGTTCTCATATCTAAGGAGCGAAAGACATCTCTGTATGAGGGGTGTGCGAGTGGCACACATGGGAATAGTAGAGAGAAATGAGACCCCGGGAGACAAAGTTTTGTGTTTGTGTGAGAGAAAGAGATTCCACATGGAGAATCATAGTTAGAGACACATAGCAAGGAGCGAGGTATACTTAGAGAGAGATAGAGTGATGAAGGTCGAGGGAGAGAGTACCGTCAGTGTGTTACGAAGATAAAAGATCATTGTCGACATACAGGTAGCATGAGTGATACCTGAGAGACGATGAACGCGTATAGGTCCAGAGAGATAGTCCTATATAAGCATGAGTGATAGCTATATGAGACGAATATCTGGATTAAAGGGGATTCAAATATTTAAACTGGAGATCACGACATCGATAATATCATAACGCAAATTGGTGTATCAAACATGCATATTCATTTGAATTTGGGCACACGTGTAATGTTATATATAGTTTATCAATATTGGTGATCCATAGATTCTTCAATTACAAACAATGCATGATTTATATGCAATTAATGTCTAAACGGGATTACACTATATGTTGCGTGTGTGAAACACATTATACATGTTTGAGAAGTAAAAAAACCCGCATGAAACACACATTAATTGGAGACAGTTAGCGAGGAATGCATACATTGGATTTCAACATAAAACAGTTTTAAATATTTGAAAATCCAAATTGATGGATACAACCTTATGAATATGAGATCATGCCATTTGTAAACCATATTTATGTATAAATGGTGTTGTGCTTTTGAAAGTATCTATACCTACTAATAAAAGAAATAGGTATTCTTAGTCCGTCATGCTATTTTATAGAAAACACCTTGATGTGTCTGACATTAAACCCGTAAGTACGTATAAAATATTTTTTTAAATACTCATATTTTTTAAACCGTAACTACATGTTATATATGGAATTTGACTAGAAAAATATATAAAATCTGAATATGATGTTATTTTACTTGTTAACCATTTAAACTATCTAGGGTGCAATCTTAATCAAAGTGGATTATCCGTCTTTCTTTCATATCGATACTGATCCAAATTGTGGATGAACATGTCAGCAAAATCAGGATTAGAGACGAAATTGAAGATCACTTTCTGTTTTTTTGTATGTATTAAATCTACATGCATGCCGTGTTTGAAGAGAAGTCATGTGAAATCTTGAACTTGCGCTTTTGTAGGCAAGACCATCTTTGTTTGGGCCGCTTTTTGTAAATTAAGAGTGTGTGGTATTCTTTTCTCCCGTTGCAACGCACGGACCCTTATATAATATAAAAATAAACAAAGAATATGAAGTCCATAAGCCAGAGACATGGAATAAACTTTTTTTTCTCCCGTGACAACGCACGGGCATATTTGCTAGTATATAAAAAATGATGTATATAGGATGTAATTCCAATTGAAAATGGATCCCGCCCGAAAAAAATAGAATACAAACGGGATTCAAATTGAGTTGGCACGGTAAACGTGCACTCTGCAAAATTTGAACGAAACGGGGAAAGTCGCAGTAACAGCCCGAAACCAAAATCTGCGAGATGGAAATCACTACTGCCTATCCCTGCCACGCAAAGCCTATATGCTGGATTAATATAGGTTTCGATAGGGGTAGGTTTGTAGTTTCACCCAAACATGACGTAATCGCCTCTCGCCCGGATTCATACACGGTGGGCGCCAAAACACAGTGTGTCCTCGGCCGAAATCGACTCTCTCCCCGATTCATATTAATACACGATGGGCGCCAAAAACAAACTCTCGTCGGCAAATATTTGGTGTATGCGAGATTACCGTCCTATCCCCAACCGACTAGTGTTGCTGTGATGTAGTAGAAATTTGAAACGGGGGCTAAGTTTGTAAATTTCCTCGCATTTGAGACAAGTGCGCCCTGAATACATGGTTCCCCCCTTCCTCTCTACCTCCCTTTTCCCCATTCGTACTCCGTGGGCGCCAAAACACCCTCTCCACCCCACCCTCCTCCGTCCGCCGCCGTCCGCCACCCCATCCATCGCCGTCCTCCTCCACCATGCCGGAGCTGATACCCCGACGCCGTCGTCCATTACAAGAGATCGACCTCTCTCATCCACGGCTTCGGACCAGGATCCTTGCATCCCGTCCGCTCGCTTCATCCCCGCCATCGTCCACCTTGTCGACGCCGCTCCTACGACCGTCTCGTCCACCGCGCCCCACCGCCACCGTCTACCCTCCTAGATCTGCTTCCACGCCGCCGACAGCCATCGCTACCGCAGCACCGTCAAATTCTCAGCAGATGCGTACACGGCACCGCACCAGAGGCGGTACTCTTTCGTATCTGCTCAACTTACTTATCGCAGCAAGAAAATAGATCGCCACTGCTTTACTCTGATTTCTTGTCTTGGTTGCGAAGTTACCTTTGTCCAGTTTGCACCTTCAGATCCGCCATGGCACGCTCAACACCATACTCGCAATGCTTATGGTTTGTCCCTTTTATATTCCACACTAGTTAAATCACAATAGACTAAATTTCAAAATTGGGTCAGTCGATTTTTCGGAGCTCGCCGGAGTTCGCCGGTGTGATCGAAGGGGCTCGGGTGGAGATGGTGGTTGTGGGGGGCGGTGGTGGGGCCTCGTCGAACGAAGAAAACTCGACACGGGTGGGGGCGGGGGTGGCGGAGGAACACAAGCGGTGGGGCCGGTGGTTCGGCCAGCGGCCCGTGAGGTGTTCTGTATGGGAAGCATAGTATGTTCCTTGTCAAGAAGGGGAGCAGGGACATCTGTAGTCAACAGCAATTACTAGCGGCAATACAACACCGTAATTTCCAGCCAGTTCCACTTTCCTGATTTATATATCCTGGTTATGGTGTACCCCTGTTATGTACACTATGATCTGCCTAGTTGTTGTGTGCTCTTGTTATCATGGTTTGGCAATAAACTCTCTATACAGTATATTATGAACCTATCATCTTCCAGCTATCCTTACTTCTGGAGCCTATTTTTTTGTGTACTTGTGCCAGATTATATAAATGCACGCACCATATTACAGCACACATGAGCTCTCTCATCAGAATCTAGTGATAGCACACAAGTGTTTACAGGGGCGCCCCTATATTAGAAGGGAGATTTACATTTTCCCCCTAACTTTGTCCTGACCTCATCTTTACCCCTAAATAAAAACAGTGCTCAACTTTACCCCTCTTCTGTTAAGTGTGCTTATAGAAATACCCTTCCATACATTTTCCGTCCAGTCAAAGGCCTTTGACCGTTAAGTGCACGTGTAGAAAAATCTAGCGGTCAAAGGCCTTTGACTGGATGGAAAATGTACGGAAGGGCATTTCTATAAGCGCACCTAACGGAAGAGGGGCAAAGTTGAGCACTATTTTTATTTAGGGGTAAAGATGAGGTCGGGACAAAGTTAGGGGGAAAAATGGAATTAGCCCATATTAGAATATCATCTGCATTACAAAGATAATCTCACAACTATTTATGTTTTCATGGTTCTCAGATATTACACGCAATTACAGTGAATATCAGAATCAGCGCATCAGAAGAATATTGTGGAACATTGCAATGACTTACAAAATTGCCAGCAAGGCATTGAGTGCCATTCTGGAAGCAATGAAACTCGTACGCTCCCCACCTGTTGATTCTTGTTCAGAATATGATCCTAATGACTATTCTAACCTCGAGGAGTCAAAGGCAGATGGCCTGTCCTGTTCACCCATCAAGGTGCCTGTTCTAATTTGGCAAGATTTTATTGATTGCGCGTATCTTGCATATGTTGTCTTGCATTTCTTCTACTTTGTTGCACCGCCATCTGCTTAGTTTACTCATCATATATGTCGAGATGCCATGCCCATCCATTATCAATACATATTCCATCTGTCATCATACCATGTTTTTTCACTCAAATGCTGTTCTTGTGCATCAGACATCAAAAAGGAAGAGGGTGATTGCCGAACCTGAAGGAGCACCAGCAAAGTCCTTGAAAAACGTGGTGGTGCCGGAGAAATCAGACAACACCCCACTTATATTGGATGTACAACCAATGACACAAAATGTAGGACCGACTCCAGCAGACTGTACCCATACTTCACTGGCCACACCACTAGCCCCACCACACAGGACCCGCACTCCAGCAAAAGGTATACCGATTTCATTTGCCATAGCACCAGCTGTACCACAGAAAAATCCCACTCCAGCAAAAAGTACAGCAAGTCCACCGACCGAAGACCTATCCCAACTGCAGAGACGGCCAATTCCTGCAGATTGGAACCCCATTCCATTTATTCCCAGTTTAAAAGACAATGCTTTCAATGTTGTTAGGGACTACGTGCATATATTCCCATCATGGGAAGATTATTGTGAAGACAAACACCATTTTCACATCTTCCTGTCCAACTTACGTGTAAGTGCTATTATTCATGGTTATTATTTTCCCGTTTTCTGTTGATTGAACACATCAATGATTTACATTACATTGTTGTAATTAGGCGAGGGTCAATCTGGATAGTCATGATGAGCAAAGCTTGCTTGTGCTTTTCAAGGAAGCATTGCAGCAGTATCGGTGTTACCTGAGGAAATCACACTTTGATGGCAAGTCTATAAACAAATTTCCGGTGAAGTCTCCTGTGCTAAATTTAGAAGACATTGAATGGAAAAACCTTGTTATGCACTGGTCTTGTTCCCAGGATGAGGTACTGTCTATGAAATCACATGACAATTTGAACTTCTACTTTTCCGCATGTGCCTTACGGATCTTTTTTGCAAGATATCTGCTCAAAGAAGAATTCCGGTTTGACAAGAACGACAGTATATCGCAAATATGCTGCCCGCTGCTTTGCTCTTGTTAGTACCTGTTGTCCTGTATCACTGTACTTGCATACATACCTGGTTCATTATGTGACAGCAGTATGCATGATAGCTTGCTTATCAATTGTTCGCTCCAAATTATCTGATCTGTATGAATGGTTACATTAGTGTAGAATATATCCAATGCCAATGTTTTTTTAGCTCTGCATTGTTCTGGTAAGTACATGTTGTCCTTTATCAGTGTACTTATAATGACAGGTAGTTGTTCATGTACCATCACTCTGCAACTTATTTTCCTTTGCCCTCCATTTTCTACACATCAGATCTATATTTACTCTTACCATAAGGTTGGTACTGAAGAAGTTTAGCTGTGCATTGCTCTTGGCTGTACGTTTTTCCTGTATCGCCGCACTTACATTTATAGCTACTTGGTTATGTAGCATCACTCTTCATCTTATCTTAAATATTCTCCATTTTTTCGTATATTATCACATCTATATTTACTCTTAACAAAATTTAGAATAAAGGCAATGCTTTTGAAGAAGATTCTGTGGTAAACTTCTTGAATTGCCCCCCCCCATCAGCATGGACAAGGCCTTTATAGAGCCTGTCTTCACCAATAATGTAAGTTTGTCCATCTCAAGCCTTCAAACTTTGTTGTATATATTTGGTTAGGCATGACTGCAACAGCTGTTTATTTTTGGTGTTTGCATCAAATTGCTTGTTTAAAGTTTATTATATGTAGTTCATAAACAAAAGTTTGTCCTTTCTCAATTTAAGTTTTTAGTTGTACAACCAAGTTCCTTCTTCATACCATGTAAATTAAACTATATAGAGCAAGTGATCTTCTTTTGCACTGCATGTATGCTTCTGTTCTTCATCCGTAATCCAGTGGTGTGGTGAACCTACCCACTACAGCACAATGTCATATTCTGCAATGTCTTAACTATGAACAATGTCATATCATTCTACTATTATTTAAACCCTCTCTTTATTTGCCAATCTGAAATGGTATAAATTGACATCACACTAACAATTGATACTTATGAGTTCTTGATCTGTAATCCAGTGGTGTCGTGAAGCTGCCAACTCCTTCACAATGTCATTTCCTGCCATGTCTTGACCTGAACAATACCATATTGTGTTAATGCAAATTTAAACTGTGTCACTTTATTCGTCAGTAAGAATGTGATGAATTGTCAGCACTGATACTTTTATGTGCAAAACCTGTCATCTGTCTGCTTGTTTATCTTTTAGAGTGAGGAAGATATAAGTGTTGAACAAGCGCAGTCTCATCATCTTGCTCAGCTGCTTGCGCTGCAGCTCCCCAGCAGGGCTAACCTTTCTTGAACTCTATTGAAGTGCTGTCGGTTTTGTATATTATTTTGCGGCGTGTTTATTTGCACTGGTGACGATCTTTGATACCCAGTGTATGTAATCTGCTATCTGCTTGTGCTTTATTATCATAGTGGTGAACTTTGATGCCCAGTGGATGTAATATGCCGTAATTTCTTTATTGTATAGTCTAGGTTTTTTCTTATTCACGATGCTGCAGTTATTTTACTGTATATATATCATGTCTTCGCAGTAAACTGGCCAAACCGTAAAATTACGGTACATAATCGGGCCGTCATGCAATCACGATGTAGGTTGGGCCTGAAACGTCCCGAACAGCTCACGGGTCGGCAGCAGCCCGAAATGAACCCCGGTCCATGGTTGTGCGAATCAAATCACGGGCTTTTAACTGGCCAAAAAATTGTCTCGGTCCTTGTTTGGCCCAATCAGATATCGGCTGCGAGCAGGCCGGATGCAAACCGGGCCGTAGTTAGGCCCAACTATATGACGGGCTTTTAACAGGCTGAAATTATATAGGGCCGAAATGTTACACGGGCCCTTAACAGGGTAAAACTATTATCAGTCCTAATTACTAAGTGGGCCTTTAGCAAGTGGGCCCAAAAGCATAGTGTCCAGTTGACGGGCCGAATCTGATATGGGTCATAATTGAGCCCAAAGCCTCTTAAAGGGTCGGACCTGATCTGGGCCGTAATTTGGTCCAGAACATGGTAGGCCTTTAACGGGACGGATCTCATATGGGCCACTATTATGCAAGGAGCATGGCAGGCCATTAATGGACCGGATCAAATATGGGTCGGCATTTGGCCCAAAACATGGCAGGCAGTTAATGGGCCGGCCTACTAGGGTCCTCAAAATCTTGTGGGCCTACAGCTGGGCCGGCCCATTAATGTCGGCGAAATCTCATGGGCCTTTAGCTGGGCCAGCCCATTATGGTCCGCAAAATCTCGTGGGCCTTTAGCTGGGCCGGCCCATTATGGTTCGCAAAATCTTGTGGGCCTTTAGTTGGGCCGGCCCATTTAAACTTGTTGGGCCGTGCCACGTGTCGACGTATCATAGGCGCCTTCTGTCTAGTGAGTGGATGACATTTGTCCCGACGATGAGCCAATACGTGTTTCCTCTAGCCAATGCTGATTTTACACATGGAAAATCCCCATTGGTCGGGGCTGTTAACGGGTTATCGGATCCAAAACCCGACCCGATAGCTTAACGATGTTCCGTTACGGTGGATGCCACGTGTCGGTCACCCTTGACGAAAGCACTTCTGTGACGCGTGATTTATCGTCATGGAAGTGGACACTTCTGTGATGATAATTTTGGTAATGTCATGGAACACTTCTACGACAGCACAGGTATGACTATCTTGATTCTATCATAAATTTGTCATGGATGTACATGCATGACAAAAAACGCGACCTACTGTGACAACCACGTATCATCACGAAGTGTATTTTTTTGTAGTGTTCCTCTGAGGCTGCTGGATCTCCCGAGAAACGTCCTCCTTCTTCCTCAACTCTTCCGCCTGCCTCGAGCGCTCCGAGTCCCGCCCCTGGGGTAGAGTTGGTTGAAGGGGCACTCAAGCATTCCTGGCATGCTGATCATGCGGCCTCGTCACTCCTCCCCATTGGCCTGGTGTGGAGCCTGGCAGGCGTGCCCAAGGCTCCTTCGCTAGTCTTTGACGGCAACTTGTTGGCTTCGATCTTCGGCCTCTCCTCGAGCAGCGAGCCCCAGCCGGCTTGGGCTTCTCACGAAGACGGGGTGGTGCCTGGTGCGGCGCCAGCCCCCAGCCTCCTGCTGAGGGGTGGCGCCCCGCGTGGCGTCCCGCCTGCAGCCCCAAGGCGGAGGACGGAGAAGGCCGGGCGTTCGAGCTTGAGCGCGGGCGGAGCATGGTCCGCCATGAGCTCTTTCAGGAGGCAATGACTGCGATGGGCCCGCCTGGTGAAGAGCTCATGAGTGTTGATTCGTGCCTTGAGGTTGAAGGTCTCCGGCTAGCAGAGGAGCGGCGCAAGCTGAAGGTGGCCATCAGCGTCGGTCGTTATCAGCGTGACCTTGAGAACGCGAAGGCTGAGGCGTCTCTCAAGATTTCCTACGAAGCCCGCACTCGAGCCTTGGAGGAGGCTCACGAGGCTGACCACCGTCGTGAGGCCGCGGAGAAACGCGCGTGGGAACTCTAGGCCTAGAGCGCGTCTCTCAAGCGGCAGGTGGAGGCGCGCAAGGCTGCTCTTGTGTCGCTGAGGGGGACGCCTGCGGAGGAGGTGGAGATCCGGAAGCGTGAGGAAGCGCTGGCCCTGGAGGCCATGGAGCGTAGCCGCGAGCTTGAGCAATTGGAGACGAGGGAGCGTCAAGTTGCCTGAGCAGAAGACGCCATCGGGGCTCGCGAGGCTGGAGTTGAGGAGGAAGTGAACCGCCGGGTGGCCGAGGTTCGTGCGGACCTGCAGGGCAGGTACGATCTAAGTTTGTGATTCGCTGGTGTGGAGGATGAGGGCAGGGCTGCTGCCCTCAGGCCCAAGTTGGACGAGGCCGAGAGGCGCGTGGAAGCCACGGCTGCTGCCCTGGTCACGGCACAGGCGGACTTGGCCTCCGCCCGGGCTGAGCTGCGCTCCCTCCGGAGACGGGTTGATGATGCAGAGGTCGTCGCGAGGCAGAACACGAAGGAGGTGCTCCAACGCCGAACGCTGGAGCACGAGCAAGCCCCCATGCTTCAGGATCTTCGGAACAGGGCCAATATTGCCCTGGGCCACATTTGCGATGTGGAGGCGCCAACTCCTCGCTCGAATGATTACGCCAGCCACCTGACCTTCTTCACCGAGGTGGTGACGCGCCTGGAAGCTCGATCTGCCCAAGCTCGCCAGCTTGTGGAGGAAAGGGGGCGCGGCTTGCTTGAGCGCGCTTTCTCGTGCGTCTTCAGCCACCTCTTGAACACCGACCCCAACTTTGATTTCGACGCCGCCATCGCCCCCGTACCTGTGGCTGTCCGGGGCGACCTAGCGCATTGGGTCGAGGACCGTGTGGACGCGTTAGTCAGGGCCTTTGCTTCGGAGGATGATGCGGTGGTGGTCATCGCAGATGAAGGCAGTGTGGTCGATGATGGCGACGGGGGCGTCGCCGATGACGGGGACGAGGCCGATGAAGACGACGACGACGCGAGTGACGCGTCTGCAAGTGATGCAGCGAGTGACATCTCCGGCTGATCCCTTGTTCTCCTCTCATTTCTTCCTGAGCACAAACTCGGGCATGGCCCTTGGAACTTGTAAGAGCATTTTGAGAGGGGGATCCCCTCATGTAAGCAAATCGCAGTTTTTATTTTTCCATGCGGTGCGAGTTTGTGTCCTCGTGAACTTGCGAATCCTGATGCGAGTTTTCTGCCTTTGTTTACCTTAGTCAGCGCCAGCCTTAAGCTAGGCTGTGATGTGCCGAGTTTTTGAGAACCTTGCGGAGCTTGCCGCTCTGCCGAAAGGGGCCCCACGTGAAGTGGGCACCAGTTGCAGCGCGCGCTCGGGGCGCGCGTGCTTCGCGCAGTCCCGCTCGCGAGGAGCTCGTGAGGGAAAGGTGACGGACATGCGTCCCAAACAAAGAGAGATACAGAAGGCAAGAAATTGCTCAAGCGAGAAAAGGCTCCCCCCGCGCGCATCTATAAAAACTCAGCTTCAACTCAAATCCAGATCCAAAAAGCAAAGCTACAGAAGGAAAGATCCAAAGCAAAAGGCCGCGTTCGGCACCTAGTCTAGTCTTCTGGTCTTCAAGTCTTCTCACCAACGCGGAGCTAAGTGCTTCCACTAGGCGTGGGAGGGAGCCCCAGGGCCTGAGGCCGGCACCCCTGAGACTCCGGGGCGTGTACAGCCCCAACTCATTATTACGTGAGAGTGTCACAGGCGACGAGCTTCATAGGCACCGGGCCTTCTTCACAGGTACCGGCCTTGCTTCATATCGCCAGACGAGGGCCTCGCCTTGCACCACTGTCGACCTCCTCTGAGCCGACCAGAGACCAGGACGAAACGGAGGAGGGAAAGAGGATGCCAGCGGTTCCCTCAGCGACCACAGGTCCTCTGCCGGGGGAAGGGTTGGCAAGGCCTCCCCGGCAGAGGGCCTACCTCCGGGTATTGTCAGGCGTCGCACGCTGCGGGGAGGGGCCTTGCTCCTGGCTCCCTCTCAGTGGCCCCCGGCGCGTCTCCCTTGCTGAGGCAGGTGTCGCCACGCCTGGGTCGTCGACCGACGCGACAACCTGGTTCATCTGTAGCCCATGGTTAGCGTAAACCTGTTCTTGAGTGACTAGTGGTACCCTGTAGCTGCCGCTATTGGCGCGACCGTTGTGGTTCTCCGTTGGCTCTTGGAAAGCTTCCGCTCCTAGCGCCCCTTCTCCCCAATCTTCTCCAACGAACGAGCCAATGTCGTCCTCTGGTGCGTACCCTTGGTCCATCATGCGGGGCACGTAGGCTTCCGGGGCCGTCACCCCGAACACCTCGCCATGGTGCCCCACGCTCCATGTTGCTCCGCCCATGATGGCGTCCTGGGGATGACGATACGGCACCCGGCCGGAACCGTGGGGGTGACGCTTGCGCTTGTGCTTGTCAAGGGCGGCATGGGGGGACTGGAGCCCCCTGCGCCGCTGGCCGTGCTGATGTTGACGAAGCCCCCATGAGTAGTTAGCGGCGCGCCGACGCGGTGAGGCTCGCCGCGCGGCCCTGCAGTTGCCTGGGGGGAGTCGATAGCAGAAGGGTGGTGCTCCCAATGCCGCAACGTCCAGCAGCTCAGCGACTCGCTCAAGTAGCGTGTCCCGGCCGCTCTCCGTCAGCCTGCATCGCAGCAGCTCACTTGCCACCGTGAATGCCACCCGCATGTTCGCTTGCTCCCGCCGCGAGTGCGGCGCTGTTGCTGCGGCGTGGCTCGCCGCTCTCGCCGCGGCTCGTACCTGTCGTGGGGTGAGGGTGGATGACGCCTGGCCGCGCTGCCCGCGCCCTGCGGGGTTTGGCGGCGCCCATGCCACTTGGAGTGTTGGGTCGAGACCTTCATGAGCAGGCGGCGCTGCCCAGGCTGGCCAGCCTGCCCAGCGGTCGGAGCCGACCCTTGAATCGCCAGACATCGTGGCTGGGGAGCGTTGGCGAGCTGGTTGGCGGAGAAGAAGCTCCGGCGCACCCCTACCTGGCGCGCCAAATGTCGGATCTGGGGTTCTGGCAAACCCTTAAGGTTCGAACACTGGGGTGCGCGCGAAGTCTTTCCCTCCTACCGATCTACGCTCTAGCTCACTACGATCTCGCGGACGAACTCGAAGAACTCACACAGAAAGAGACACAGGGTTTATACTAGTTCGGCCACCGTTGTGGTGTAATACCCTACTCCAGTGTGGTGGTGGTGGATTGCCTCTAGGGCTGATGATGAACAATAAAAGGGAAGAACAACCTCCTGAGGTTGAGGTGTTCTTGTGTTTGTGTAGCTAAGGAAGATCTGAACCAGCTCCGGATTAGTTGCCTCCTACTATGGTGGCTAGTCCTATTTATAGAGGCCCTGGTCCTCTTCCCAAATATCGAGCGGGAAGGAAGCCAACAACGGCGGGCAAATTTGAAGGGGGACAGCTAGTACAAGCTACCCTGGCAAAAACGGTCTTCGCCTGCGAAAAGCCCTGGGATGACGCCGTCTTGGGCTCCACGATGACCTCCGCCTTGCCGTCCTCCTGGTCTTGGTCTCGTTGCACCAATATGGCAACCTTTGTCTGATGCATCGGTACTATTCGTCTACGCTTGCCTCCTTAGCACCAAAGAGGAAACAAGGACGCTGCGCGCACTGGCGCCCGCCTGGCACCCACCTGGCGCCGTTTGTCATGGCTCACATCACGAGTGCCTCGTGAGGTTTGCCCCGCCTTGATATCTCCACTCCTCGTGAGCCTGCCCGGCTAGGCCACTCCAGAGGAAGCCTTGTGTCATCCGCCTCACGAGGCTCGGACCCTCTTGAAGGTCTTGGATGCCTTGTTGATGAAGATGGGCCGTACGGCCCGCTGCTTAGCCACGCCGTGGGCCGCAGGCAGGCAAGTCTGGGGACCCCCGTTCCCAGAATGCTGACACAGAGGGATCAAGCGTGTCGGGTAATGTGGTGCACCCCTGCAGGGAAGTTGATCTATTCGAATAGCCGTGTCCACGGTAACAGGCGACCCGGAGTTGTACCTTGACCTTATGACAACTAGAACCGGATACTTAATAAAACACACCCTTCCAAGTGCCAGATATAACCCGGTGATCGCTCTCACACAGGGTGACGAGGGGAGGATCGCCGGGTAGGTTTATGCTATGCGATGCTACTTGGTGAACTTACCATCTACTCTCTTCTACATGCTGCAAGATGGAGGCTGCCAGAAGCATAGTCTTCGACAAGACTGGCTATCCCCCTCTTATTCTGGCATTCTGCAGTCCAGTCCACCGATATTGCCCCTTTACACAGATACCCCTGCATATGTAGTGTAGATCCCTGCTTGCGAGTACTTTGGATGAGTACTCAAGGTTGCTTTTCTCCCTCTTTTCCCCTTTCCATTCTACCTGGTTGTCACAACTAGATGCTGGAGCCCAGGAGCCAGACGCCACCATCGACGACAACTCCTACTACACCGGAGGTGCCTACTACTACATGCAGGCTGCTGACGACGACCAGGAGTAGTTTAGGAGAATCCCAGGCAGGAGGCCTGCGCCTCTTTCGATCTGTATCCCAGTTTGTGCTAGCCTTCTTAAGGCAAACTTGTTTAACTTATGTCTGTACTCAGATATTGTTGCTTTCGCTGACTCGTCTATGATCGAGCACTTGTATTCGAGCCCTCGAGGCCCCTGGCTTGTATTATGATACTTGTATGACTTAATTTGTTTTTAGAGTTGTGTTGTGATATCTTCCCGTGAGTCCCTGATCTTGATCGTACATGTTTGCGTGTATGATTAGTGTACGATTGAATCGGGGGCGTCACAAATGGGTGTGTGTGTTGTAGTCTCTGCCTACAGAGTCGATATGTGTTTTTGTAGTGCTGGTAGTTGTAGTCTCCCATGGTCTCTGCCGTCATCAAGGGTGCATGTGTGCCATCCTCAGTCCAACCCCATGGCATCAGGGTGGTCGAGTTCGTCGCGACCAACAGTCCATGGTTGTCGAGTTTCCCAAGAGGCTTCATGGAGGTTCAAAACCTTTCAGTTCATCTTTGAAATTTTTTTAGTTCATCTTATCAAAAGCAAAAAAGAAAACAAAGTGTGTTTAGTTTCATCATTTTTGTCTGCTTGAAAAAACACATACTAACATACCTCGTCACAATGGCCAGCAAGCGTAGCTTGACTGCTCATCATCATTAGTTCAAATCATTTGGAGTTGTGTTACATCCCGTGTAATCGATACATACAGTACATACATCGGACCTGTGACTTGTGTCTCGTTATAGGTTTACATGAAAAAAAAACATTCCAAGTCTTGTTATAGATGCAAACATACAGCAACATTCCATCTTCAAAATTATTTGACCACCGTCGTTGGCTGTTCTTCTTCGACATCTCCTAAAGTTCAGCTTTCGTCATCTCATCCTTGTATCTATACGTATGTTCAATCGTTGCTTGCTTGAGATTTTGAACAGTGATCTCTAAATATTTTCTTGATCACTAAACAGGCCCAATTTTAGCATGTTTCCTGAAATATTTTAGCATGCTTTATGTTCTCATCGACAAGTTCACACACTACTGTCTCGGACGTCCAAACATTTGTTTCCCTGATGTTCAGATATTATCGTCTAGGAATACATGTTGTAACTTCGAGAGAGAAAAGTTCATGTTGATTACTCCTGTCAAGTGTAAAAGTTTGCCAACTTACAATCTATAAGTTCAATATCCAGTACATTAGTTTAGTAGTTGGTACTAACTACTCCAATTTTTTTCTTGATGTTGGAGTAGTTAGTTTAGTATTGTCCATACTTCAATTTTTGTAGCTCACCTCTATTTTGTTTCTTTCTATCGCTCTTTCCTCTGACAATTTTGTTTCTCTCTATACTTTAGCACGAGGGAGGTTTGGACGAACGCTGATCACTAGCCCACTATGACGACGCTGATCACTAGCACGAAGGACACCAGCAGGTTGAGGATGAAGTACACAGATGCAGGCAATGAAGGATGACCAAAACATGGAATCCGTATACAAAGCAGCAGCTGCAAGTTCAAATTTTTTGTCTATGGTGATTTGATTGCTACTTCTTAAAAAGTGTACATGACAGTTAGATGCTTGTGCAAGAAAGGAAAAATTGTTTGAATTAAAAACATCGATCAGTTCGATAGTGCTATCTCTCCTGCCTATTTTGGTTGATGTCCACGAATAGAGAAGAAATTGTATGGGAATATTTAATTATTACTAGCATGTATGTTCAAAAAAAAATAAAACACAGTCGGTTCGTCTATGGACCCGAGGAAAATATGCTCAAAGAAAAATCACAACACACTTATTCGGGTAAAAAGTTATTTTAGTTCAGCTACACAAACCATGCAGGTTCGACGATGATGGTACCATAAGTTCAGACAAGAAAACAACTATGAATTAAAACAGAAAACTTTCACTTCTATAAGTTCAAGTGCTCATCCACACTCGGAAATTCAAGTTGGTAAAGCTCAAAACGGTAAAAGTTCAAGTCGTAAAACAAAAGAAGTCCAGAACACCATTGTAAAAAACGAATCTAAAAAAAGAAACACACAAAACAATTTTGTTTTATTAAACAAAATCATTTAGTTCAAACGGTATAAACTCTGCAATTTCGGGCATGATGATACCATTGAGAAGTTACAAGGAAAATTATACCGAAAATACAGAGTAAAGTCTACTATGTTAAAACACGCTCAGTACAAAACAATATGGACATCAGTTCAAGTACTCTTTTTTTCGGAACCTTTTAAAATTACTCTCCGAAGAATACATTAATACAAATGCACACGTAGATCAGTAAAGTACTCTATTTTTCTAACGGAAAACAGCAGGATGGGTCTCACCGTAATCCAGATTACTCTTCAACGGTTGCGAATTTGCGAAAATGTTTAACATGACTAAGTTTCGCATTTTCGATAGCTATCCAGCGGTATATTATTTGCCCCATTTGGACAAACTTTTAAAAAAACCACGTTCAAAATCAAATTTGACTATATTCGAATTCGTTTTTAAACTATAAAGAATTGGAAAAACATTTCAATAAGAAACAGTTGCGCATTTTCCATAGCTTTCCAACGCCATATCATTTGCGTCAATCCGAAAAGCGTTTGCAAAAAATAGCAAAAAATACTTTTCGCCCAGAATTTCACCATTTTTCAAATTACTTTTAAATCGTATAGAATTAGAAAAACAATAGATATATGGAAGATGCGGATTCTTACCAGCTTTCCAACGCCATCTTATTTTCTCAATTCTGACAAACCGTTTGAAAATTGAGTCCAAAATACAATTCACGTTTTCGGTTTTGAAAAAAAAACAGGTTTTTCAAAACTGCTCTTAAACTGTGATGATTTTGCAAAAAAATCCTATAGATTTGTAATGTAAATGTCAAGAGCTTTCCAACGATATATTACACGCCCCATTCCAATGAAAAGACGACCAGTTCGACGAGATGAAAATCATCAGTACAACCGCATGAAACTATAAGTTCAAGTAGGGTAACAGAATAATATTCTGTTACGCAAAACAGAATAGCCCAGATGTGTGTGTATATATATATATATATTATCTACAAGCAGTGGTAGTTACCTCCTACTTATTTGACTGCCACGTGTCTCCAAGTCTGTGCAAGCCAGATGGGTTAGCGGATCGTACAAGGATCCATTAGCTCAACTAACAAACTAGATAATTCAATTTATTCAATTTAGTAATTAAATAATTGACCGTACGTAACAACCTACAACGACCTGCTAATTTGTTGTCCGCATGCATGCACGTCACTCGAATGGATAAGTGCATAGTAGGTCCACTCTATACTCCTTGAAAAAACAGACTATCCTACTACGGAATGAGTATGTAGTATATGTATATTATCCATTAAGAATTAGGAGCGTGCAACTACAAAAATGAATTAGTAACATGTAATTTTTTTGTATGACATATTTTTATCAATTTTCCTAAACTTACTATGGGGTGTTTGTACATGACGTGCAAATTATTAAATGTAGACCATTCATAAGAGATGGAGCATATTCACTCAATAAGGCAGAGAAAATTCATAAATATTTTTGCACAGAAAGTTCTATGGAGTATATATACATGCAAAATGTAGTACGGAGTTTTAAAATAGTATGGAGTATATGATATTTTTACAAAGACTGGAGCATATCCACGCATGAATAATAAGTATGTGTATATGAACTTTTTATTGAGTATCGAGAATACAAAATAACCTTTTGGGGTCTATATATTGTAGTTTTCTTAGAGATGGAGTTTATAGTATATATTTTTTGGAGTATGGAGTATGAAGTATGGAGTATGGAGTATGAAGTATGGAGTATTATTGTTGGAGTAACACGATATGAATTTCATTTTCGTCCTTCTAAAAAGAGCATGGAGTATACCATTATTAACATATATGATCTTTTTAGAGTATTAAATATGTAGTATGAACTATAAAGTATTTTAGTTCATGTATCAGCAAGCCATGTCCATGTTGAAATTTAATCAAATACAGTTGTAATGATCACACATAAAATAGTTTTTTGTAGCAGCCATACAAAAGTATGTAAAAGGAGAGGTAATAATATGGAGTATAGATATACAAGAGTTTGTTTTACGTCATTATAAGATGCAACTGATCAACAGATGAAGTACATGGCATGTACGTACATGATGCAGATGTGATGTCAATATGTCATGCATGTATGATGCATCATGGAGAGTAGCAAGCATCGATCTATGGCTTTATTCGTATAGCTGACTAGCACGACATCCGTTCCGTCCGACCGGGGTTCATGATCGGCTAGCCATTCGGCAATGATGTTTCTTCGTGCTTGAGGAAAGAAAAATGAGAACCGTCTACGCCGCCGCGAGGACGCCGGCGAAGTCAGAACTGGTGTATAGTTTTCGTCGTCATTGCCGCCGTCCACCACGTTGGAGCAGCCATGTCGGCGCAACTCTTCGTCGTCGTGGCCGCCACCCGCCACCCGCCACGAAGCCAGAGAAGTAATCTATCATCGCTGTTGGCGCCGAGCCTGATAATCAACCATAGGTTATCACCGTGCTAGAGATGAAGCCATACATCTTCCGTCGTCTCCATGCCGCGCGGGAGCAGGCAGCGTTCACCGTAATGAATCATAGTACCATGTACACACGGCTGTAGGTGACTACAGAAGCCTCTTGCAAAAAAGAGGTGACTACAGAAGCCAGGAAAAATAAGAAAACAATCAAGAATCTGTCAAAATGAAACCAATCAAGAACAGTATGAATGCTTTGATGATGCATGGATCGGTTAAAACATGTATCCAAGCTCCTCCTCCTGATCCAGTTGGCTGCAGTCAACATCGGCGGTCAAAACAAAATTTGTGTAGATTGAGGGACAAAAGGCGATCATTTATCGGTGCATGTATGCGGCCGGCCGGCCGGCCAGATCGATATCTAAAAGCTAGCAAGGTTGTTCGACGGTAGTTATATACCTAGCCAAATTATGGGATAAGCTCACGATCAGTACGCCGTGGATAAGTACCAATTAATCTACTATAAATATAATTAATATAATACCAAACGGGTTGGTGGAACCTACTCTAACCCGCTATGACTCTGTGGCAATCTAAGAAAAAAAACACGTTCAGATCTAACGGTGGATTCTTAGGTGGTAGTTACCACTAGGTGGTAGAATCCATTTTCCATATATATATATATATATATATATATATATATATATATATATATATATATATATATATATATATATATATATATATATATAGACACACACACACACACACACATATACACATACATAACTATTCTGATTACGGGATCAGAATAATATTCTGATCACAACATGAACTTCCCGAGTAACGCGTCTGACCTTCCCCGAGTACTAGGTTGAACTTCAGCTAAAAGTTGTCCAAATAGAAATTGCGATATACCGTTGGAAAGCTATGGAGACCAGTATCATGACCCAAGTTAAATTTTTGGTAAAATGTAAGCGGTTTAAGAGCAGTTTTGAAAACCGTTTTTTCTTCATACAAAAAACGTGAATCATATTTTTTATCGCATTTTAAAAACGTTTATCGAAATGAGGAAAATAATATGGCATTGGAAAGCTGCTGCAAAGCCGCTCCTTCCACATGTTGAAAGTTTTCTCTAATTCCCTACGGTAAAAAAGTAATTTGAAAAAACCGTAAAATTTCGCAAACCGAACAGCCGAGTTCGTATTTTCAATGTAATTTCTAAACGGCTAATCCAATTGAGGCAAATGATATGGTGTTGGAAAGCTTATGAAAATGTGCTACTTTTTCATGTAGAAAGTTTTTTCTAATTTTGAACGGTTTAAAAGTGATTTATAAAACGGTCCAAGTTGCACCAAACTCGTATTTTCGAGCTAATTTATTAATCGTACGTCCGAATGCAGCAAATGATATCGCGTTGAAAATCTTGAGGAAATGCGAAACTTTTTTGTATATATTGTTTCTCTCAATTCCTTACTGTTTTAATTCAATTTTGCAAATGGCTAAAAATGTATTTTCTTCGTAATTTCTACAAACTTTATCGGAATGGGGCAAATAATATACCATTGAAAAGCTAAGGAAAATACGAAACTTTTTCATGTTGATGGTTTCCTCTGATTCGTAGCCGTTTTCAAGTAATCTTGAAAACAACGGGATCATTCGTTCTGCCTTTATCGCGAAACAGATTCTTCAAAAATGCACCGCGTGAAGAACCTGAACTTCTCGACATGTCTACCTGAACTTCACTCTGTTTTTCATGTGCTTTTTTTGCCGTAGATCTCTATCCACTCACCGGAACGCTCACCGGAATTGAGCAAGTGATATAGCAGTGGAAAGCTGCTGTGAACACGCAACTTTCCCGTGTTGATCGTTTTTTCATACTTGCGACTATTTTGAAAGTTTTTCATCTAAAATTCATCCATTATAGTAGTTGAACTTCCTGCTATTTTCACATTGAACTTCTGTGACGTATTTTCGTTTGTAATTTTCTCATCCATTCGTTAATGTTACACAAATGATATTCCTTCTGTACAAATCTCTCTCACAATAATTTTTTTAACTTTCTCCTACAAAGGACTTGAACTTATAACAACAAAACTTTTAGCCTTTGCTATTTTATTCCCTTTTAATACACAAATGCACACGTGTAGTACATTAACTTCTGGCAGTTATCAACCTGAACTTCTCTCGGTAACGTGAAAATATTCAATTTTTTATGAGCTGTTAATCTGATTTTCTTAATCCTTTTTTATGAATTTTGAAGCGCTCTATTTTTAATAGTTGAAATTCTTGTTATTTTATTTTTGAACTTCTTGTTTCTATTCTTTAATAACGAGAAAATCTAAGTTTTCTATAATCTTCGAACTTCTCCATCTTTTTAATATGGACTTCCTGGTTTTATTTTTTAATCTTTTTTTATGAAATTTTGAAGCGCTCTATTTTTAATAGTTGAACTTCTTGTTATTTTATTTTTGAACTTCTTGTTTCCATTTCTTTAATAAGGAGAAAAATCTGAGTTTTCTATAATCGTCGAACTTCTCCATCTTTTTAATATGGACTTCCTGGTTTTATTTTTTTAATCTTTTTTATGAAATTTTGAAGTTCTCTATTTTTAATAGTTGAACTTCTTGTTATTTTACTTTTGAACTTCTTGTTTCCATTTCTTTAATAAACAGGAAACTCTGAGTTTGCTATATTCATCGAACTTCTATATCGAACCGCTCTATTTTTTTATTTCAACTTATTTTATGTATTTTTAGAAATATGCAAATTGTAGTTTTGTTAGAAACATCAAACTTCTTTGTTTCTTGAATTGAACTTATTTGTTTTATTCTTTATTAACAAAAAAATTCGAGTTTTTTATTAAATATCAAACTTCTCCATGTATTTAAATTAACTTCTTGGTTTTATTCTTCAGTAACGAGAAAAACTAAGTTTTTAATGTACATTGAATCACTCTGTTTTTTAAAATTGAACTTCTTGGTTTAATCTTTAGTATCCGGAAAATCTGATTTTTTTTTTAAAATGGGAAAACTCTTTTAAAAACTTTTTTTGTTATTCCCTTATTTTAATTTAAACTTACTAGTTATTCTTTAGAATGAGAATCTGAGGTTTTTATCAACTTTGAACTTCTCTATTATTTTAATTCGAACTTCTTAGTTTTATTCTTTAGTAACGTGGAAAATCGAGTTTTTTGAACTTTCTTGTTTTAAATTTTTTGAACTTCTTGGTTTTATTTTTTTTATAATGTGAAAAATCTGAATATTTTATAGACATCGAACTTCACCATTTTTTAAACTTGAGATTCTTACTTTTATTGGTTAGTAACGGGGAAAATCCTTTTTTATATATAAACCGCACTGTTATTTTAATTCGAACTTCTAGTTTTTATAGAATGGGGGAAATATTTTTTATAAAATCTTTTTGAAATGCTCCTCTTTTTTAATTTGGACTTCTATGATTTTTTTATAAACGGGGACATTCGTTATAAAGATTTTTGAAGTGCTTTTTTTATTTGAACTTCTTGCTCAAATTTTTTGAACTTCGAAATTTGACTTTTATATATTATAAACTGCATTTTTTTAATGTCGGCCTACTTCGGTTTTTTAAGTTTGAACTTCTTGTAGATTTTTGTCGCGACATTTTTATGCATTTTTTGTTGTCGGTGAAATGGCCTAGGCTATCCCTTTTTTTCATTTGATGAGGTTTCTTCTGTATGTACTACATGTGAACTTCGGAACTTCTGAAACATGAACTTCACCTGCTATTGAAATTCAAAGAAAATAGAACTCTATCCAGCTGCAGTTCTGGTACCTTTTGCCGTAGTGAAGGATGAGCAGAGGGGAACGAGGGGCATGTCTCGCGGCTCTGTTTTTTGTAGGTGCCGCCATAAGAGACTAGCGGCATGGGTGGTGGCCGCGGAATCCCGCAGGCCGGCGGCGCGGGTGGTGGGGCAGGACCTTGGAGGACGGCAGCAAGTTGCTATTTCACAATAATTACGCGAAACTTGAAAGGGAGAGACAGGTATGCGCCTGAATCAACAACAGTGTAAGTTCAGTTTGAACAAAACTCAAAGTTCAAAGGAAGGAGGCGCAGCCGATGGGGTTCGAGACGCTCGTCAGGGAGTCGTTGGCGCCACGGGTGTTGTCGGGAGGTGGCAGGAGCAGCGCAACAGCGGGCGCGCTGGGGCAGCGAGACATGATGCCAGCCGGACGGTGTGGGCACGTCACGATCTCGCGCAATGGCAGGGCACTGCCCTTCGATGGATGCGGGGATTCTGCGCGGCGGCGGGCCAAGGGGAGCAAATGGAGATGGGGATCCCGAGTTGTTGGCGACAGCGGTGCTTGGTGCAAGGGGTGGCCTCGTTGTTGGAGCAGGGGGCACCGATTATGTGGAGGGAGCAGCAGGTTGGGGGAGGGTGGTCCGCGGACCGGCGGATGGTGGTGGTGGGCGGCCCGGCGGACGGGCAGGCGGTGGGATCCTGCGCGGCGGCGGTGTGTGGTTGCAGCGGGAGTGGATCCGTGGAAGGAGGCGTCGTGGAGGCCGGATCCGGGGGGAGGAGGTGGCGAAGCGTCCGAATCCGCGGGCGGGGGCGGCGCGGCGGCCGGTTTCGAGGGCGGGGAGGGGCGGTGTGGTGGCCGGTTTCAGGGGCGGGGCGGGGTGGCCGGTTTCGGGGGCGGGGGCGGTGGGCACGGGTGGGGAAAGAAGTGGACGCGGGTGGGGAAGAAGGTGCACGGGGTCTATTTTTTGAATCTCAGGAACATCTCCGTCGCGTCCTTATAGGATGGCTGTGATCCAAATAACTATTCTAATCCTGGGATTAGAATAGTGATGTCCTATATATATGGCTTCTGCACATCATCTCCATCATCATTATCAGTACATCCTACACAGGTGAGTTAGGATGCACTTGACCCCAGAAAGGTATCTATCCTTCAAACTAACTACAGTACATAATATCCAACAAAAGAGGGTCATGCTACAACATCAGAATACATGGCTCGGTCTAGATATCAATACGAATCAAGTTGTGCATATTTGCTGTTGGCATGAACCACATCGCCGCATGTCGGGTTTGCAAAAGCCATTCATCGCATGGAAGCTTGATGCCTTTCACACACTAAAGATTATCTGACAACAAGCTGTGTCGACGAATCTCTGGATATGGTGAATCATGAAACCCATGATAAGATGTATAAACATAGTTCCCCCTGGCGAATGGAAGTTGTATAACACGATAATCATCGCTCGTGATGTGATCGATGATTGGTTGGATGATCGGATAATTGAGACCGAGGAACATTGAGTGGTTGCTGAGGCTGTAAACCCGCCTCCAGTTGAATACGCCTGGCCCAACGGAGCTGGGATCTTTCTCGAACACGAAGCAGCCATAGCCATCACATTCACGAACACCCCAAGAATTGTACTGCATGTGGTTTTATGAAATGGTTTGGTCAATTTGGTACATGCGAATGAGCATCAAATGATCACCGTTAGTTGAACGAGCGATAAACTACCACCCATTGACTGGTATGATTCCAGGTCCTGGAATCATGAAGGCCAACGCATTTGTGTTTGCTGCAACAAATCAAATTGGAGACCAAAGGACAAATATATACAATCATGTTGAGAGTGTGTGTGGAATTAATATTATTATAATAGTGACACATATCATAGATGGAGAATTGCAATGTCGTGGTCATAATCATACTCCAAGTTAAAAAACATTGAGCCAATGGCTTTCATATTCTAGCAATATGTCATGGTTCAAACATCATGTAACAATGAGAGGAAAACAACTATGACAGAGCCTACTCATATTCTACCATAGCACTTACTACTGTTCTCATATCAACTCTAAACAATAACATGCGTGGTTATAAAAATCTTGGAAATGAGAGTAACATATAGCAATCATGAGGTTATACTCATAATATCTATTCTAACAATCATTAGATGCCAATTGTTCTCATATCAACTCTAACAATAACATGTGTGGTCATAAAAATCTAGGAAATGAGAGGAACATATAGCAATGATGTGGTTATAGACATACTATCTATTCTAAATTTCTAACAATTAACAGGCAGTCGTATTCATAAGGTAAAGATGAGATGAGATAGAACAATTACACGATGATAGATTCCACCAGTATGGGCAGCCAATCTGTGCGTCGAGCGCGTAAACGATGCCATCGTGCACTATAGCATCAGACAAAAATGGAGGCTCAACAAGATTGACGATGAGCCATAACCATGTATGGCGACCGGATTCCAGATAGACTAATCCCATGTCGAACAAGGCAATGAGCTTGTAATCCATGTAGTCTTCTGATGGTGTGGGCACTTCGCAGATTACAACCTTCAGCAAACGAAGGTCGCACAAAAAGCTCGACGCATCTCGTGCGTAGTAGGCAGGAGTGTCCGGCGGGCTGCGGGGCTTGATGGCGGCGGCATCCAACGATGGAAGGGTGATCTCTCACTGGGTGTAGATATCCAGGAGACGCCACAGACTACCGGATTGGTGGATGAGTACGGTCCAGTTGGCCTTCATGCCCGCCCAGTAGTGGCCGCGCATGAAGGACAGGTGGACGGGTAGTGGTAGCATGTCGAGGGCCACCACGACAACCTCCGTAGGATCGTCAAGTTGGGGTCTAGGCCACCTGCGAGGATCGAGCATCAGCAAGCAGGGTGTCTTGAAAAGGGCCGGCCGGTTGCAGACGAGTAGACGGTACAAAGACACTAAGCATGTGGCCAGACGCATGTGTTGGGGAACGTAGCAGAAATTCAAAATTTTCTACGCAACACCAAGATCAATCTATGGAGTAATCTAGCAACGAGGGAAGGAGAGTGCATCTACATACCCTTGTAGATCGCTAAGCGGAAGCGTTCAAGTGAACGGGGTTGATGGAGTCGTACTCGTCGTGATCCAAATCACCGATGATCCTAGTGCCGAACGGACGGCACCTCCGCGTTCAACACACGTACAGCCCGGGGACGTCTCCTCCTTCTTGATCCAGCAAGGGGAGAGGAGAAGTTGAGGGAGATCCAGCAGCATGACGGCGTGGTGGAAGTAGCGGGATTCCAACAGGGCTTTGCTAAGCGCTGCGGGAGGAGGGAGATGTGTCACGGGAGGGAGAGGGAGGCGCCAGGCCTTAGATTGGTTTGCTCCTCCTTTTCCCCACTATATATAGGGCCAATGGAGAGGGGGAGGCGCAGCCCTTGCCCCTTCCTCCAAGGAAGGGTGCGGCCAAGGGTGGGGAGGAGTCCATCCTCCCCAAGGCACCTCGGAGGTGCCTTCCCCCTTTAGGACTCTCCCCTTTTTCCTATCTCTTGGCGCATGGGCCTCTTGGGGCTGGTGCCCTTGGCCCATATAGGCCAAGGCACACCCCTTACAGCCCATGTGGCCCCCGGGGGCAGGTGGCCCCACCCGGTGGACCCCCGGGACCCTTCCGGTGGTCCCGGTACAATACCGATGACCCCAAAACTTGTCCCGATGGCCGAAATAGTACTTCCTATATATAATTCTTTACCTCTGGACCATTCCGGAACTCCTCGTGACGTCTGGGATCTCATCCGGGACTCCGAACAACTTTCGGGTTACCGCATACTAATATCTCTATAACCCTAGCGTCACCGAACCTTAAGTGTGTAGACCCTACGGGTTCGGGAGACATGCAGACATGACCGAGACGTTCTCCGGTCAATAACCAACAGCGGGATCTGGATACCCATGTTGGCTCCCACATGTTCCACGATGATCTCATTGGATGAACCACGATGTCAAGGACTTAATCAATCCCATATACAATTCCCTTTGTCTAGCGGTATTGAACTTGCCCGAGATTCGATCGTCGGTATCTCGATACCTTGTTCAATCTCGTTACCGGCAAGTCTCTTTACTCGTTCCGTAACACATCATCCCGTGATCAACTCCTTGATCACATTGTGCACATTATGATGATGTCCTACCGAGTGGGCCCAGAGATACCTCTCCGTTTACACGGAGTGACAAATCCCAGTCTCGATTCGTGCCAACCCAACAGACACTTTCAGAGATACCCGTAGTGTACCTTTATAGCCACCCAGTTACGTTGTGACGTTTGGCACACCCAAAGTATTCCTACGGTATCCGGGAGTTGCACAATCTCATGGTCTAAGGAAATGATACTTGACATTAGAAAAGCTTTAGCATACGAACTACACGATCTAGTGCTATGCTTAGGATTGGGTCTTGTCCATCACATCATTCTCATAATGATGTGATCCCGTTATCAACGACATCCAATGTCCATGGTCAGGAAACCGTAACCATCTATTGATCAACGAGCTAGTCAACTAGAGGCTTACTAGGGACATGGTGTTGTCTATGTATCCACACATGTATCTGAGTTTCCTATCAATACAATTATAGCATGGATAATAAACGATTATCATGAACAAGGAAATATAATAATAATCAATTTATTATTGCCTCTAGGGCATATTTCCAACAGTCTCCCACTTGCACTAGAGTCAATAATCTAGTTCACATCGCCATGTGATTAACACTCACAGGTCACATCGCTATGTAACCAACATCCAAGAGTCTAGTTCACATCACTATGTGATTAGCACTCAATGAGTTCTGTGTTTGATCATGTTGCTTGTGAGAGAGGTTTTAGTCAACGGGTCTAAACCTTTCAGATCCGTGTGTGCTTTACAAATCTCTATGTCATCTCCTAGATGTAGCTACCACGTTCTATTTGGAGCTATTCCAAATAACTGTTCTACTTGGAGCTATTCTAAATTGTTGCTCCATTATACGTATCCGGTATCCCTACTCAGAGCTATCCGGATAGGTGTTAAGCTTGCATCGACGTAACCCTTTACGACGAACTCTTTTACCACCTCCATAATCGAGAAAATTCCTTAGTTCACTAGTTACTAAGGATAACTTTGACCGCTGTCCTGTGATCCATTCTTGGATCACTCTTATACCCCCTTGACTGACTCATGGCAAGGCACACTTCAGGTGCGGCACACAGCATAGCATACTGTAGAGAGCCTATGACAAAAGCATAGGGGACGACCTTCGTCCTTCCTCTTTCTTCTGCCGTGGTCGAGCTTTAAGTCTTAACTTCATACCTTACAACTCAGGCAAGAACTCCTTCTTTGACTGATCCATCTTGAACACCTTCAAGATCATGTTAAGGTATGTGCTCATTTGAAAGTACATTAAGCGTTTCGATCTATCCTTATAGATCTTGATGCTCAATGTTCAAGTAGCTTAATCTAGGCTTTCCATTGAAAAACACTTTCCAAATAACCCTATATATGCTTTCCAGAAATTCTACATCATTTCTGATCAACAATATGTCAACAACATATACTCATCAGAAATTCTATAGTGCTCCCACTCACTTCTTTGGAAATACAAGCTTCTCATAAACTTTGTATACACCAAAATCTTTGATCATCTCATCAAAGCACATATTCCAACTCCGAGATGCTTACTCCAGTCCTTAGAAGGATTGCTGGAGCTTTGCATACTTATTAGCATCTTTCAGGATTGACAAAACCTTCCGGTTGTATCACATACAACCTTTCCTAAAAAAAACGTCGAGGAAACAATGTTTTGACATCCTATCTGCAAGATTTCATAAATAATGCAGTAATAGCTAATATAATTCCAACAGACTTTTAGCATCGCTACGAGTGAGAAAATCTCACCGTAGTCAACTCCTTGAACTTGTCAGAAAACATCTTAACGACAAGTCGAGCTTTCTTAATGGTGACATTTACCATCATTGTCCGTCTTCCTTTTAAAATCCATATGTACCCAACAGCCTAATGACCATCAAGTAATTCTTCCAAAGTCTACACTTTGTTTTCATACATGGATCCTACCTCGGATTTTATGGCCTCGAGCCATTTATCGGAATCCAGGCCCACCATCGCTTCTCCATAGCTCGTAGGTTCATTGTTGTCTAGCAACATGACTTCTAAGACAGGGTTACGTACCACTCTGAAGTAGTACGCATCCTTGTCATCCCACGAGGTTTGGAAGTGACTTGATCCGAAGTTTCATGATTACTATCATAAGCTTCCACTTCAATTGGTGTAGGTGCCACAGGAACAACTCTTTGTGCCCTGCTATAAACTAGTTGAAGTGACGGTTCGTTAACCTCATCAAGTCTCCCCATCCTCCCACTCAATTCTTTTGAGAGAAACTTTTCCTCGAGAAAGGACCCGATTCTAGAAACAATCCCTTATTGCTTTCGAATCTGAGACAGGAGGTATACCCAACTGTTTTTGGGTTGTCCTATGAAGATGCATTTATCCGCTTTGGGTTCGAGCTTATCGGCCTGAAACTTTTCCACATAAGCGTCGCAGCCCCAAACTTTTAAGAAATGACAGCTTAGGTTTCTCTAAACCATAGTTCATACGGTGTCATCTCATCGGAATTACGTGGTGCTCTATTTAAAGTGAATGTGGTTGTCTTTAATGCCTAACCCATAAACTATTGTGGTAATTCGATAAGAGACATCATGGTGTGCATCATATCCAATAGGGTGCAGTTATGATGTTCGGACACACCATCACACTATGGTGTTCCAGGCGGTACTAGTCGTGAAACAATTTCCACAATGTCTTAATTGTGTACCAAACTCGCAACTCAGATATTCATCTCTATGATCATATCATAGATATTCTATCCTCTTGTCACGGCGATATTCAACTTCACTCTGAAATTACTTGAACCATTCAATAATTCAGACTTGTGTTTCATCAAGTAACTATACTCAGTATCTACTCAAATCATGTGTGAAGCAAGAGCATAATGATATCCACTGCGTGCCTCAGCACTCATTGGACTGCACACATCAAAATGTGTTACTTCCAACAAGTTGCTTTCTTGTTCCATTTTACTGAAACCGAAGCTTTCAGTCATCTTGCCCATGTGGTATGATTTGCATGTCTCAAGCGATTCAAAATCAAGTGAGTCCAAACGGTCCATCTGCATGGAGTTTCTTCATGCGTACATACCAATAGACATGGTTCACATGTCTCAATCTTTTCAAAAATGAGTGAGCCCAAAGATCCATCAACATGGAGCTTCTTCATGTGTTTTATACCAATATGACTTATACGGCAGTGCCACAAGTAGGTGGTACTATCATTACTATCTTGTATCTTTTGGCATGAACATGTGTATCACTATGATCGAGATTCAATAAACCATTCATTTTAGGTGCAAGACCATTGAAGGTATTATTCAAATAAATAGAGTAACCATTATTCTCCTTAAATGAATAACCGTATTGCGATAGACATAATCCAATCATGTCTATGCTCAACGCAAACACCAAATAACAATTATTTAGGTTTAACACCAATCTCGATGGTAGAGGGAGCGTGTGATGCTTGATCACATCAACCTTTGAAACATTTCCAACACATCTCGTCAGCTCACCTTTAGCTAGTCTCCGTTTATTTCGTAGCTTTTATTTCGAGTTACTAACACTTAGCAACCGAACCGGTATCTAATACCCTGATGCTACTAGGAGTACTAGTAAAGTACACATTCACATAATGTATATCCAATATACTTCTACCGACAGCCTTCTCATCTACCAAGTATCTAGGGTAATTCTGCTCTAGTGGCTGTTCCCCTTATTACAGAAGCACTCAGTCTCGGGTTTGGGTTCAACCTTGGGTTTCTCCACTAGAGCAGCAGCTGATTTGCCGTTTCATGAAGTATCCCTTCTTGCCCTTGCCCTTCTTGAAACTAGTGGTTTCACTAACCATCAACAATTGATGCTCCTGCTTGATTTCTACTTTCGCGGTGTCAAACATCGCGAATATTTCAAGGATCATCATATCTATCCCTGATATGTTATAGTTCATTACGAAGCTCTAGCAGCTTGGTGGCAATGACTTTGGAGAAGCATCACTATCTAATCTGGAAGATCAACTCCCACTCGATTCAAGTGATTGTTGTACTCAGACAATCTGAGCACAAGCTCAACGATTGAGCTTTTCTCCCTTAGTTTGCAGGCCAAGAAAATCGTCGGAGGTCTTATACCTCTTGACGTGGGCACGAGCCTGAAATCCCAATTTCAGCCCTCGAAACATCTCATATGTTCCGTGACATTTCAAAATGTCTTCGGTGCCTCAATTCTAAACCATTTAACATTACCGAACTATCATGTAGTCATCAAAACGTGTATGCCAAATGTTCGCAACATCCACATACCACATTCGAGGTCCAGCACACTGAGCAGTACATTAAGGACATAAGCCTTGTACTGTCCGCATAATTGCTACTATCAACTTTCAACTATATTTTCTCTAGGATCACATCTAAAACAGTAGAACTAAAGCGCGAGCTACGACATAATTTGCAAAATCTTTTTGACTATGTTCAGGATAATTAAGTTCATCTTATGAACTCCCACTCAGATAGACATCCCTCTAGTCATCTAAGTGATTACATGATCCGAGTCAACTAGGCCGTGTCCGATCATCACGTGAGACGGACTAGTCAACGTCGGTGAACATCTTCATGTTGATCGTATCTACCATACGACTCATGCTCGACCTTTCGGTCTTCTGTGTTCCGAGGCCATGTCTGTACATGCTAGGCTCGTCAAGTTAACCCTAAGTGTTTTGCATGTGTAAAACTGTCTTACACCCGTTGTATGTGAACGTAAGGATCTATCACACCCGATCATCACGTGGTGCTTCGAAACGACGAACTGTAGCAACGGTGCACAGTTAGGGGAGAACACATTCTTGAAATTGTTAATGAGGGATCATCTTATTTACTACTGTCGTTCTAAGCAATTAAGATGCAAAAACATGATAAACATCACATGCAATCAAATAGTGACATGATATGGCCATCATCACTTTGCTCCTTTTGATCTCCATCTTCGGGGCTCCATGATCATCGTCGTCACCGGCATGACACCATGATCTCCATCATCATGATCTCCATCATCGTGTCTTCATGAAGTTGTCACGTCAACTATTACTTCTACTACTATGGCTAACGCTTTAGCAATGAAGTAAAGTAATTACATGACGTTTATGTTGACACGCAGGTCATAAATAAATTAAAGACAACTCCTATGGCTCCTGCCGGTTGTCATACTCATCGACATGCAAGTCGTGATTCCTATTACAAGAACATGATCATCTCATACATCACATATATCATACATCACATCCTTTGGCCATATCACATCACAAGGCATACCCTGCAAAAACAAGTTAGACGTCCTCTAATTGTTGTTTGCATGTTTTACGTGGCTGCTATGGGTTTCTAGCAAGAACGTTTCTTACCTACGCAAAACCACAACGTGATATGTCAATTGCTATTTACCCTTCATAAGGACCCTTTTCATCGAATCCGATCCGACTAAAATGGGAGAGACTGGCACCCGCTAGCCACCTTATGCAACTAGTGCATGTCAGTCGGTGGAACCTGTCTCACGTAAGTGTACGTGTAAGGTCGGTCCGGGCCGCTTCATCCCACAATGCCGCCGAATCAAGATTGACTAGTAACGGTAAGCATATTGAACAAAATCAACGCCCACAACTACTTTGTGTTCTACTCGTGCAAAGAATCTACGCAATAGACCTAGCTCATGATGCCACTGTAGGGGAACGTAGCAGAAATTCAAAATTTTCTACGCAACACCAAGATCAATCTATGGAGTAATCTAGCAACGAGGGAAGGAGAGTGCATCTACATACCCTTGTAGATCGCTAAGCGGAAGCGTTCAAGTGAACGGGGTTGATGGAGTCGTACTCGTCGTGATCCAAATCACCGATGATCCTAGTGCCGAACGGACGGCACCTCCGCGTTCAACACACGTACAACCCGGGGACGTCTCCTCCTTCTTGATCCAGCAAGGGGAGAAGAGAAGTTGAGGGAGATCCAGCAGCACGACGGCGTGGTGGAAGTAGCGGGATTCCAACAGGGCTTCGCTAAGCGCTGCGGGAGGAGGGAGATGTGTCACGGGAGGGAGAGGGAGGTGCCAGGCCTTAGATTGGTTTGCTCCTCCTTTTCCCCACTATATATAGGGCCAATGGAGAGGGGGAGGCGCAGCCCTTGCCCCTTCCTCCAAGGAAGGGTGCGGCCAAGGGTGGGGAGGAGTCCATCCTCCCCAAGGCACCTCGGAGGTGCCTTCCCCCTTTAGGACTCTCCCCTTTTTCCTATCTCTTGGCGCATGGGCCTCTTGGGGCTGGTGCCCTTGGCCCATATAGGCCAAGGCACACCCCTTACAGCCCATGTGGCCCCCGGGGGCAGGTGGCCCCACCCGGTGGACCCCCGGGACCCTTCCGGTGGTCCCGGTACAATACCGATGACCCCGAAACTTGTCCCGATGGCCGAAATAGTACTTCCTATATATAATTCTTTACCTATGGACCATTCCGGAACTCCTCGTGACGTCCGGGATCTCATCCGGGACTCCGAACAACTTTCGGGTTACCGCATACTAATATCTCTATAACCCTAGCGTCACCGAACCTTAAGTGTGTAGACCCTACGGGTTCGGGAGACATGCAGACATGACCGAGACGTTCTCCGGTCAATAACCAACAGCGGGATCTGGATACCCATGTTGGCTCCCACATGTTCCACGATGATCTCATCGGATGAACCACGATGTCAAGGACTTAATCAATCCCATATACAATTCCCTTTGTCTAGCGGTATTGAACTTGCCCGAGATTCGATCGTCGGTATCTTGATACCTTGTTCAATCTCGTTACCGGCAAGTCTCTTTACTCGTTCCGTAACACATCATCCCGTGATCAACTCCTTGATCACATTGTGCACATTATGATGATGTCCTACCGAGTGGGCCCAGAGATACCTCTCCGTTTACACGGAGTGACAAATCCCAGTCTCGATTCGTGCCAACCCAACAGACACTTTCAGAGATACCCGTAGTGTACCTTTATAGCCACCCAGTTACGTTGTGACGTTTGGCACACCCAAAGTATTCCTACGGTATCCGGGAGTTGCACAATCTCATGGTCTAAGGAAATGATACTTGACATTAGAAAAGCTTTAGCATACGAACTACACGATCTAGTGCTATGCTTAGGATTGGGTCTTGTCCATCACATCATTCTCATAATGATGTGATCCCGTTATCAACAACATCCAATGTCCATGGTCAGGAAACCGTAACCATCTATTGATCAACGAGCTAGTCAACTAGAGGCTTACTAGGGACATGGTGTTGTCTATGTATCCACACATGTATCTGAGTTTCCTATCAATACAATTATAGCATGGATAATAAACGATTATCATGAACAAGGAAATATAATAATAATCAATTTATTATTGCCTCTAGGGCATATTTCCAACAGCATGGTGCTGAGCAGGTCCATACGATTACAGATCTGCTCCAAGAGGACATTGGGGAGGGAATTCCAATCGCGGCTCTGCGTGTCAATCGATTCTGCCATAGGTTTTTCTAGGGCGTTGAGTGATTGGGGTTTTCGGTGCCTGCGAGTGAGCGGGGAAGTGGATTCGGGCGGGCGAGCGAAGAAGATGGCGTGTGTGGCCGAGCAGTGAGCGGGGGGATGTGGTACGCGTGAGCTACCAAGGAAGATGGCGCGGGCGGGCGAGCAGCGAGGGGAGGAAATGGTGTGTGGCCAACGATGGGGAAGAGAGGAGGAAGAAGAAGAGAGGAGGAAGAAGAGGGAAAGACGGGGAAGAAAGTGCATTAAATCTCAATTCTACTAGTACTACTACTAGGATATACCGTCCTTCGGAGTGTAAATAGTTAAGCCAATGACATGTGGGTCTACCTCAAGAGGGCCCATATGTTAGTTAATGGAAGAGAGAGGTGCGTAGGCATATTTGCGAAAGCGTGCTCCACTGGAAAACATGATGGCAGTACTGGGTAAGGCTGATTTAGTAACACCAACACGCTGGTTCAGCTTATTAATTAAGTGTCCCATCTGCTGTAGCGTTTATTGTCACTTCACTGTGAAGACTAGTTGAATAGTTCTCTCTGACCAAGGTGGGGAATAATGGATCGCCAAGACTTCCTATCTACAGTATCCCTATGCCTCTACTCTCATCCTGTCCAACAAGATGAAACATTGGCCAAGGAACCCGACGCCAATAATGTAGGAGTACTAGTAGTATTTTGTGTCAAACTTTGACCATCTATTTAACTATTAAAATTTTAATGCATTTCACCAAAAATCATATCACTGGATTCGTATTTGAACATAGATTTTAATGTTATAGTTTTTTACGACATGCATTGACACTTTGTTAGTTAAATTTACGGTCAAAATTTTACACTAAGTACAAAGGGGACCATTAAACCAGGATGGAGGTTTATATACATGTCAATAAAAAATCATCAACCAAGGTAGTAATAAATGATGAGCGCCCGAAGAATTGTTTTCCGAAAGTACTCAATAATGGGCTCGTTTTCCTCAAGAAAATTGTGTTTCTGAACATATTAATTGGAATGCATGCGTGAGGAACAAATGACCAGAACTTTTACATGCATTGGTGAGTTTTCTCTTAATTCTTGCACGCAACGTTTTAATGAAGCTTGAAATATGAACATGTCAATGGGAGGGAGTAAAAGACTCATGCATGCATGCATGCATGAAACATGCAACACTCACACATACACGTATTGTATTGTTGCCATCGAGAATAAAAAGATGGGGTTTTCATCATATTGTTTGAGTTAATTCCTCTACATCATGTCATCTTACTTAATGCGTTACTCCGTTCTTTATGAACAGAATCGTTTCGGTCTACTTGACACGGACGTGATGCCTATACATGATCGTTGCCTTAGATATCGTCATAACTTTGCGCTTTTCTATCAATTGCTCAGCAGTAATTTGTTCACCCACCGTATTATTTGCTATCTTGAAAGAAGCCTCTAGTGAAACCTATGGCCCCCGGGTCTATTTTTCATCATATAAGTTTCTATTTTCCATCATATAAGTTTCCGATAAACTATTTTGCAATCTTTTACTTTCCGATCTATAAATCAAAAATACCAAAAATATTTACTTTATCATTTATCTATCTCTATGAGATCTCACTGCTGCAAGTAACCGTGAAGGGATTGGCAACCCCTTTATCACGTTGGGTGCAAGTTGTTTGATTGTTTGTGCAGGTATTGGTGATTTGTGCATTGTCTCCTACTGGATTGATACCTTGGTTCTCAAACTGAGGGAAATACTTATCTCTACTTTGCTGCATCACCCATTCCTCTTCAAGGGAAAAACCAACACAAGCTCAAGAAGTATCAAACACTCACGCTTACGCCCAAGTGCTCAACCTACTCCCTCCGTCCGTGAAAGACTGTACATATAGAGATTTACACATTGACCAAGAGGAACCGGAACTTCATGGCATAATTAATGCCCAAAAGTAGCAGACTTATGTGTGCATGCGACCATTGAGAGAAGAAGTTTAAATGAAGATTGTTGCATGCTGTAATTAATGATAGACATGTAGCCTATAGCTAGAGCACAAGTTGGTGCATTAGTCAATCAATATCAATTAGATTAAAGGCGAAGTGCATTGGAAGTATAGATGTACACTCTTTGTTGGAAAATTTTCTAATGCTAGATGTACAGTTTTTCATGGACCGAGGGAGTACACGTGCATGCACTCACATACACAGCCAGGGTGGTTCGCACGCAAGGGTTGGACTCCTGTCGCGCCTGTGTAAAGTTTTGTTTAACTGATTTCTTTGCCCTGCCAACTGACATGTGGGACCTAGAAACCAGGTGTCAATTTAATCAGTCAACAAAGTGCCATGTCGACTATGTTGCTGGTCAACCGGGTGCAATATGGTGCTCTACGGTGAGCTAGTGACCGTATAATCACCGCAAAACTATATAGTGGCTGTAATGAGCGTATTGTTACATACGTTGACCGCTAGTGTATTTTTCTCATTTCAAATTAAGTTATATTAACCGGAAAGGACACAGTATGGACTAGTACTGCTTTGATGTGTCCCGTCAACTCGCGGAATGAGGAGAGGCTTGCTTACTACACCCTCTCCCACGCGCGATGGCTCACAAGACGAGGCGAAGCTTGCTTACTACGTACGCCTACGCCCTCTCCCTCGCCCACGCTCGCGGTGGCTCGCAAGACGAGGAGAGGGTTTTGACTACATCGCCCTCTCCCTCTCCCTCGCACTCGCGGTGGACGTGAAGCAGTTCATTCGGTGTGAGATTGCCAGAAGCATATTTTACTGTAGTATCATCATTGTTGGACCTTCTGAAGAGGCGAAGAGCCAAGTGCAAGGTTCACACGAGTACGAACCGTTGAACCTCCCAAAGAGGCAAAGAGCCAAGCGCAAGGTTTTATAGGAGTTGTCGTCCTAGTAGGAGTGTACTGCAACTATACCGAACGATGCTACTGTATGATGCCACCACGTCACCTATATCCAAAGTTGTGCCACCTTTTTTATCAAAGAGCATGTTGGAGCCCATGCAACAACCACACAAGTTTCACGTACACATAACACATTTACTAGTAATAAATTCTAAAGGAAAAATGCCAGTATGCCACACAAGTTCATCTCCACTTCATGTGATAAATTTGTGCACGACTAGTCTACATATATTCACAGCGCTACCATTCACAATTTACCATACTCCACTTACACATTATAGATGGGCTCCATGTCCTCCTCTAGGTTCCAGTCCCAGGTGTTCTTCATGGATGGCACGATCCATATCAGTGGGCAACGGGAATCATTGTCGTAGCTTTCTAGTCCGGTTCCACACGATGGAGACTCATCCAAGCTGAAGCGGTATAAATCAGGGATAGCGTGTCCCATCATGTTGTTCATCCGGTGGTGCGTACTGAAGACACAACCATGCTTCATGAACGGCAGGCCTTCGGTGTCATGCACGGAAGGTGGCATCTGCTTCACAATGGGGTAGCTGTCCCCAATGAAAGCGAGTACACTCCAAGAGTGTTCCTCGGCACCCACATAGCACCACGGGGGTCGAACTCGGCGCCGTTCATCTGGTACACACGGCATCTCAGATCTGGACACATGGTGACGTACATGGTCAAGGTCCATGCATAATAATGTTGTGCTCAAGTATGGAGGTCAGTAATATTGTGCAGCAAATAGTACTACTCTGGTATAGAGGAAGTAAAATAACCGGCTTATTATATATAGCCACTCTTGGCTACATGGATGAGATAGTAAGACATGGAAAAACAAAAATGGTGGGATCTAGTGGGTTCAAGTCTTCAAGGGCCTAGCTGGATATACGCGTCCTCCAAGGTATAAAGTACTAGTACTAAGTAGCACAACAATGAAAGAGAAGGAGAGAGGGTTAAAAAATATAATACTAAATTGTACTACTAGTACAGTAAACATGTCCCAGTTAAGAAAAGAAAATAACTAACAAGTACTACTACTACTACTCTAACACACAACAATGAGAAAATGGAATACCTGGGTAGATGGTGACTGTCCGATCATGGTAGATTGTGTGACCATGTTGCACATCAGTGGTACCATGGGTAACGACTACTAAGATAGTTGATCCCAATATGCCAAAGTCAGCTACAAGGTTCCAGGTTAGACCGACTCGCGGATGCAAATGCACATCCAAGATCGGCGATCTTATTTTGATCGGGGGATGACTAGTCCCTGCAAAATAATGGAGTACCCTTAGGGATGCAAATGATGGTTTGTGCATTCCTTTTGTAATCTCCCGTACTGTAGGATGGCAACCAGATGAAACAAGTCCCCTGGCTTGTCACCGTGAAGATGCGGCCTACATGGCGCGCGACGTCTTCAAATGTGTAGGGGTACAAATCTATCGCGGCCAACATGTGCCAGCCTTTGCCGTTAATGCCTCTTGTATTGATGGCAATCCTTATGTCGATACTGCGATGAGATAGTAATCGTTGTAGCCGTGTCGCTTTGTTGGTGGGTCTTCAATCTCATGTAGGCATCATCATATGTATTCTAGCCCAGACAGTCCGGAAGGCCGATCCCAATGGTGGAGAAGGGGTCTACGGGAACGGCCGCACTGCTGTGGATGTTGTGCAAAATGATGGTGGTATCCGGCCAGAGGTATGCAAGCTAATCTTCGTTGGCACCAACCTAGACCTATATATAAGACAGTGGGCAGCAGAGAAATTGCGGGATGGAATAACTAAGTACTATATTTAGAATATACACTACATGATCAAACTCCATGACTGACCTGCTCACCATACAAAATTCGACTACCTCTCAACATCGGCAACTCTAGCGGAGTCAACGTGCAACCATGGCCAGGGAGCGGCGAACTATTCAATGGATTGTCCCATAGAATAACCTTCTCCTCGAGGACGCATGGGAGACCAACAAGCATGGTCCTTTTCCCAAGCATGTTTAAGCACCGTCTTAAAAAAGTTGGTGCAGGAAGCACCAAGTCTTGCAGAAGTGAGGACGTCAGAGCATCGTGCAATTTCTCCCAGAGGATCGTCGTCCAAGGTCTCCTAGCCCCGACAAGGAGGAGAGCCGCCTGGCAAATCCATGGGAGCAGCGATGAACTGCCTTGGTCTCTTCGGGGGGAGGGGAATTGAAGAGGAGAAGATAAGAGCGTAACCACACGGCCTCGTCCCTTCGCTACGGAAATTATGCGGGCACGCGTAGTGGTAGTGCCTCGTGCCCCGCGATGGTGAGGCTACTATTTACTACGTACTCGTACTATAGCAGTAGTAGTACTACTTTCTCAACTAGCAGTGCGATGTACTGTACTTCTATAGTGCACCCGTTTTGAACTCTTGAATCTCAAGGCCAAGGAGCTACAGTTGCATTGATAGTACAACGATGGTTCTAGAGTAGCTAGCCTACTCAGTTGCTCCTCTCACGCACACACTAGCAGCCTGTTTATCGGCGACGGTTACTGCGGGGGCAGAACATTTGACTTCTTTGATACAGCGAGACTAGGCTTTTCACTTCCATTTGTGGAGGTGTAATGGATCTCGCCGAACTTTGTTAGTTCCTTCTTTATGAATGAGATGAGGCAAAGCTTTTTCCTTTGTTTCAAAACAAAAAAAATCACGTCAAGAGGAATTTCTTTTATAGTGCCGATAATGGAGCGAATTCCATGCGTGCAACGCCACAAGCCACAGAGTAGTAGAGTACTAGCACTTTACGTACAGAGCCATATTGCACAGTTTCCAATGCCGCGCTAGGTTTTTTCGGCTCCTCGGGCTTAATTGGGAGGTGCTAGTTTAAATATGGTAGCTGATGAAGAAGCTGCAAGCGAGGTGCGGCTAGGGCGAGCACGCAGGCGAGAAACTTTGCATGGTGTGAATTGTTATATATAGGAGTACTACTCTAGTACGCGAGCCACGAGATGATGGGAGGGAAAACTGTTGGGGAACGCAGTAATTTAAAAAAAATCCTACGATCACGCAAGATCTATCTAGGAGATGCATAGAAACGAGAGGGGAGAGTGCGTCCACGTACCCTCGAAGACCGAAAGCGGAAGCGTCTAGTAACGTGGTTGATGTAGTCGAACTTCTTCGTGATCCACCCGATCCAAGTACCGAACGTACGACACCTCCGCGTTCAGCACATGTTTAGCTCGATGACGTCCCTCGTACTCTTGATCCAGTTGAGGCAGAGGGAGAGTTCTGTCAGCACGACGGACTGGTGACGATGATGATGAAGTTACCGGCACAGGGCTTCGCCTAAGCACTACGACGATATGACCGAGGTGTGTAACTGTGGAGGGGGGCACCGCACATGGCTAAGACAAATCTGGGAGTGCCTTTGGGATGCCCCTTGCCCACGTATATAAAGGAGGGAGGAAGAGGAGGCGGCCTTAGAGGGGGGCGCGCCAAGGGGGGAGTCCTACTTAGACTCCCGGTCCAAGTAGGATTCGCCCCCTTCCTATTCCAACTAGGAGAAGGAAGGGAAGGAGGAAGAGGGGAGAAGGAAGGAGGGGGCGCCGCCCCCTCCTAGTCCAATTTGGACCAGCCCATGGGGGGTGAGCGGCCACCCATTGAGGCCCTTCTCTCCTTTCCCGTATGGCCCATTAAGGCCCACTACTTCCCCCAATGAATTCCCGTAACTCTCTGGTACTCCAAAAAATACCCGAATCACTCGGAACCTTTCCAATGTCCGAATATAGCCTTCCAATATATCGATCTTTACCTCTCAACCATTTAGAGACTCCTCGTCATGTCCGTGATCCCATCCGGGACTCCAAACAAACTTCGGTACATCAAATCACGTAACTCAGAATACAAATCGTCATTGAACGTTAAGCGTGCGGACCCTACGGGTTCAAGAACTATGTAGACATGACCGAGACACATCTATGGTCAATAACCAATAGCGGAACTTGGATGCTCATATTGGCTCCTACATATTCTACGCAGATCTTTATCAGTCAAACCGCATAACAACATACGTTGTTCCCTTTGTCATTGATATGTTACTTGCCCGAGATTCGATCGTCGGTATCCTCATACCTAGTTCAATATCGTTACCGGCAAGTCTCTTTACTCGTTCTGTAATGCATCATCCCATAACTAACTCATTAGTCACATTGCTTGCAAGGCTTATAGTGATGTGCATTACCGAGAGGGCCCAGAGATACCTCTCCGATACACTGAGTGACAATTCCTAATCTCGATCTATGCCAACCCAACAAGAACCTTTGGAGACACCTGTAGAGCATCTTTATAATCACCCAGTTATGTTGTGACATTTGATGGCACACAAGGTGTTCCTCCGGTATTCAGGAGTTGCATAATCTCATAGTCAGAGGAACATGTATAAGTCATGAAGAGAGCAATAGCAATAAAACTAAACGATCATTATGCTAAGCTAACGGATGGGTCTTGTCCATCACATCATTCTCCTAATGATGTGATCTCGTTCATCAAATGACAACACATGTCTATGGTCAGGAAACTTAACTATCTTTGATCAACGAGCTAGTCTAGTAGAGGCATACTAGGGACACTTTGTTTTGTCTATGTATTCACACATGTACCAAGTTTCTGGTTAATACAATTCTAGCATGAATAATAAACATTTATCATGATATATGGAAATAAATAATAACTTTATTATTGCCTCTAGGACATATTTCCTTCAGTCTCCCACTTGCACTAGAGTAAATAATCTAGTTCACATCGCCATGAGATTTAACACCAATAGTTCACATCACCATGTGATTGACACCCATGGTTCGCATCGCCATGTGACCAATACTCAAAGGGTTTACTAGAGTTAGTAATCTAGTTCACATCGCCATGTGATTAACACCAAAAGAGTACTAAGGTGTGATCATGTTTTGCTTGTGAGAGAGGTTTAGTCAACGGGTCTGCCACATTCAGAGCCGTATGTGTTTAGCAAATATTCTATGTCAACAATGCTCTGCATAGAGCTACTTTAGCTAATTGCTCCCACTTTCTATATGTATCCAGATTGAGACACAGAGTCATCTGGATCGGTGTAAAAGCTTGCATCGACATAACTCTTTACGACAAACTCTTTATCACCTCCATAACCGAGAAATATTTCCTTAGTTCTCTAAGGATAATTTTGACCAATGTCCAGTGATCTGCTCCTAGATCACTATTGTACTCCCTGACCAAACTCAGGGCAAGGTATACAATAGGTCTAGTACATAGCATGTCATACTTTATAGAACCTATGGCTGAGGCATAGGGAATGACTTTCATTCTCTTTCTATTTTCTGCCGTCGTCGGGCTTTGAGTCTTACTCAACTTCACACCTTGTAACACATGCAAGAACTCCTTCTTTGACTGTTCCATTTTGAACTATTTCAAAACCTTGTCAAGGTATGTACTCATTGAAAAAACTTATCAAGTGTCTTGATCTATCTCTATAGATCTTGATGCTCAATATGTAAGCAGCTTCACCGAGGTCTTTCTTTGAAAAACTCCTTTCAAACACTCCTTTATGCTTTCCAAAAAATTCTACATCATTTCCGATTCACAATATGTCATTTACATATACTTA